>CM041522.1:17153786-22283786 GCA_023091065.1 Dianthus caryophyllus
GTTCTCCTTTGATAGTACGACCCACTGGGAATAATGCCGCTGGGGATGTAGATTCGTTAAGAGTGATCCACTGGGGAATATGTGTAATTGTGATTCGCCCAGTTGCGCTTCTATCCGCTGGGGATGCGTGTGGTTGTGAGTGTTTTGAACCTCGTGGGGAGGTTCTATGAAAAGGAAGGAGTGTCTCGTGTGCTCCTGTATCTGCGCCGTATATTAAATGTTAATACATGTGCGTGGCGGACTTTAGGTGACGTCTTAACCATGAAAGCTTGCGTGTACGAGGAATAATGCTTAGCCTTTTGCAAAGCTGCCTACGTATTCACGGTGTGTGGAATCAGACCAGCGTAGTTCGGTATTTGCACGTTTAAGGGCATGCCGGCCCGCGAGGTGCTTGAGCTGAGTCGAATTGCGAATTTGACTCGCTTTTGCTTTTGGGGTGTTATTGTTTTGAGGGTTGTTTGGTGTTATCCTGCGTGGACTACGTATGAGTTGTCTTGTTAAAGTCGTCTTTGCACGTTTAAGGGCATGCCAACCCGCTGAGCGCTGCGTGGATGTTAACTGCCGTTCGTTTGAGGATGTCAAGTTTGCGGGCCTATCAAGGTAGGGCTTTTGCTTCAGTTTGTAGAGTTTTAGGACGTTTGTGAAGGACATCTATTTTGTTGTACTTTGTGTAGGAGTATGATCCTAAAATGGAGTGCTAGCCCCCAGTCTTCGTTGTAAATGTGGGATGTATATCGCACTCATGGTGCATGAGTCGACCATAATGCTTGCGGGATAGGAATGTGTGGCTTCCTAGTCTAAGGAGGTGCATGTGCTATCTGTAGATATTGGGAATATCGTAGATAAGCGCCCAGTCTTGAGGTTTGGTGCAAAGAGATGGGTTATTTCCACCGTGAATGGTTGTTGTTGTAAAGGGTGAACGATGGTTGTTCATTTGTCGTTTTGCTTGGGTACAGTGTATCTAGTACCGTTAGATAAGGTGTATCCAATATGTTCGGATAGATTGTGTCTAGAACTATTGGATTAGGTGTATCCAGTTCCGTATACTGTGGTGTATCCAGTGTTGTTGGGTGAGTTGTACCCAATGTCGTTGGATAGAGTGCGTTTTGTGTGGTTAGACATTTTGGGGTAGAGTGTATCCAGTGTCGTCGGAAGTACTCCATGTGCTTGACTGCATTTTGAGCATTGTGAATGCTCGCTTATGTCGTGCTTGGCGATCGCTTCATCTACCACCTCGTACCTGCGTAGTTAGTACTCGAGAAAAGATGGTTTTTGAAAATGGCTCTCGCGCTTTTTGGAAATGGAGAAAGCAGTTTTGCAAAAGAAATATGCGAAGAGAAAAAGATGTTTCAAAGAGTGTGCTTTTGTCCAAAATGCAATAACTCGGGCATTGAGTTAAATTTTGACGAATTCTTTTCAAAGTGCATAACTCGATGTTGAGTTAATCTTTGAAAAATGCTTCTTGTGGTGCATTAACTCGCGGTGAGTTGATTTTGAAAGATGTTTTTTATGAATGTGGGCAAGATGTTTGGAGGACGTGTTTCCTTGTGCATGTGCGGATGCTTTAGAAGTTTTGAAAACTGAAAAGTTTTGAAAATGAGTCAAAATCTTGTTAAGAAAACGAGTGTTTGAAGTGTTTCAAAGACGAAGGTGAATCGTATGCGTGACTCGAAACTCGGCAATGATAGGGATGTAAGTGACCGTGACACATGCGTTAATAAAGCCCCCGGCTTGGCCGCGTATAAGCGTCTTCGATGATACATTGTTGTTCCTGCAGCTGCAAAACAATGTTAGACGAAAAGGCAGAGTACTACTCCTAAGTCTAGCACAACTTTGTCTCGACGTAGTCGTTTTAACGCCTCGATAAAGAAACAGTTTGCCTTTGATTTTTGTGGATTTTGATGTGAGGACGTCCTTGGCTTTGGGGAAGCTTTAGACATAGGAATATTTTGTGAGATATTGTAGAGGCTTGGTTGAGCTCGGGTGAGCAGCCTACGTATCCACGTTTGTGGAGGCAAACCTAGCGTAGTTCGAAGGCACATGTTTAAGGACATGCCGCTCCATCAAATGTGTTTGTTTTTGTAAGAAGGTGCACGTTTAGGGACATGCCGGTCCGTGAAGTGTTTTTGCTTTTTGTAGAGAATGTGCGCATTTAAGGGCATGCCGGCCAGTACAATGTGTTTATGTAAAGGTGCACGTTTAAGGGCATGCCGGCCCATAGAATGTGTTTGTAAAAGGTACATGTTTAAGGACCCGCTGGTCCGCGAGGTTTGTTTTGTAGAAAGGTGCGTGTTTAAGGACCTGCCGGTCCATGAAATGTGTTTATGTGTTTGACCTCGATACATTGCATCCTAAGGGTAAGTTTTCCTTAGTTGATTTTGGCCGCTTGTTTGTTACTTCTATTGAGTCTTCGATTTGGAAGTTCAAAGATTTGGCCACTTGTTTGTGGGCTTTGATGCTTCTTACTTTTTGCTTGTTTAACCACTTGCTAGAGGGCTTTTGGGTTTTTTTATTTTTTTATTTTTTTATTTTTTTATTTTTTTATTTTTTTTGCATTTTGTTTTGTCCCTTGCTTAAAAGCTTTGAGACTTTGTTTTTTCCTTTTGCTTTGTTTTGTTTTCTCGTTTGTGTTTGAGAATATGTCACGCCCTTTGTGGCTTGGGCTCGAGTTTCGACTTTGCTAGACCTTGTGGTGGGAAGGTAGCATGCGATCGTATGTCTATCACGCCGGACTCCTCTGACAAAGTCGTTTGCTTATTAGGCACGCGATCGAGTACGCGGAGGGCGATCGAGGAATACTCAAACTTTTGGTCGTGATCAAATTCATGACCACCGTGGGCTCCAAATAATGGATCCTCCTCCAAAAGGAGCGGAGTAGTAGACCACAAGCTGACTACCGGACATTAGGTGTTTAGTTGTCGAAAGTTTTCTTGTTTTTGTGGCTTGTGTTGATGCTGTCTTGGACTTTTGTACCCGGCCTAGACTTCCTTCGGATAGTTAATCCTAGGACGCAATGTATGCTGGTGCAAAACGTTTTTGTATAAGTGTGGATACCAATATCCGTACCCTCCCAAAATAAACCCTGTGATGTAACACGGGACTTTTATTACGCATGCTTTAACGTTGACTTAAACGGTTCTAACTATGTCGAATTCATATTGAGTCGTTTGAAATGTTAAAATGAGTTGAGTCGCTTCACATCACGCTTAAATAAATTTTCACTTTGTCCATTTAGAGTCTAGCTTGGTCCGCGTCTCGCTTCATCTGGCATGAGCTTCGCATTGCATTACAAATGACCCTTTTACATTTACAAGGCCCAATTCAGCATTTCAAAATTCCTAAATTTAGGCCCGGTGGCTAAACCCGCTATTTAGCACCCTCATACGCAAAATACAGCCTTACAAGTCATCCTATTTCGCAAAACACTACACAATGCACCTCTTTTACATTTTCGGGTCTCGGGCACAGAACCGTGCCCAAACCCGCCTTTGGCTCGTACTCCAAGGCCCTCAGCCCTCAGCCCTCATGAAAGACAAGACGACAAGGACTCAAGCACTTGCAGATGGACGCATCAAGAGTCGAACGATCTGAAGCGACGCTCTGGACCTTGAAGAAATCCATTGATTTGAAGACCTCTATAACTTTTTCTAACATCCTTATTAAATAGATTATCTTTTTCCTCCTCCAAAAATTTTAAATCTATTTAACTGATTTTCTTCTTTTGAAATAAAACCTTCCTATAATGACTTCATAAAATGAATTTTTATCTCTTTTCCATTTCTCGCAAATGCAAGACTTGAAGACCAGACCTGAAGCGCATGCAGTGAGACGTATCAAGAATAATCATGCTACCTGAGACCACTTCCAAGACGTCGAAGACTTCGTTAACATTGAAAATTTCTACAACCATATCAAAATCATCCTTTAAATTTAAATATTTTAAACTCGATTAGTTTTCAAAATCTCAACCTTACTATCTCGTTTTAAATTTTGAACATCATAAATTCCTAACTACCTTCGAAAGTTTACCTTCGTATTTCGTTTTAAAAAAAACAACTTCGAAAATTATTTTTTTGCTTCGAAAAACTTTTATTTCGTCATTTGAAATACCTTTTGATATTTAATTATCTTAAATTGCTTATTCTTATTTCATCCAGTTTATTTCGAACCTTATTTTTGTTTGTCTTCAAAAGTTTATTATTACCCTTCGTGAATATTCATCTGTTTTAAAACTTGTAGTTTTCTATGTATTAATAATTAAATTGGATTTCGTATTTTCACTTCCCTTCATAAGTTCCTTATTTCTTAATTTTCGATACTTTTGAAACTTATTTGTTTCGACCTCCTATATTTAAAATTTTTATCAATCTCTCAAACATAATAGCTTTGTTTTCACACTTCAAAAAAAAATTGTTTTCATACTTTCTCTATAAAAATACCTTTGAAAATTTATTGCTTGTTCCGTAAAATCTTTGTAACGTAATTTGAAATACTTTTGAAACTTCATGGTTCAAAACTTTTCATTCCTTTATTTCTAAAATCATTGAAATTGTTTTATTTCTACTATTTCTTCTATTTTAGAAATATGTACAAA
The DNA here is from genome assembly GCA_023091065.1 of Dianthus caryophyllus. Lineage (NCBI taxonomy): Eukaryota > Viridiplantae > Streptophyta > Magnoliopsida > Caryophyllales > Caryophyllaceae > Dianthus > Dianthus caryophyllus. The sequence continues at coordinate 17,158,381 of CM041522.1, forward strand.
AAAAAGTTATTTTACGTCATCAATTATTATAAATTTTCAATCTTACCCGAAATATGACTTATAACATTTCCGTTTCGTCTAATAACATTATAATAATAACTTTAAGAAAATGAGCTATATCAACAAGGTTATCCATAATTCTCTAAACTTTTATTTAATCATTCAATGATAACCTATATTCCCTTAATTTCATTAAAGCTCATATTTTTCTTATGATCACTACGACTTTTACCTATTTTCCTTAAGTGCCGATTTTCCTAAGGCTATATATCTCATACGTGATCATTAAAAGTAACAATAATAATATTATTATGTACATAAGTTTAAAACTTCTTAAGGGGGTAGGATAATAATTTGATTATACCACAACCTTAATTAAATCTTAAAAGTTTTTAATTTCAACCTATTTTAAGGTTAACATTTATTCTGAAATTTAAATAAACGGTTTTTATTCTTAAAACACTTATTATTTTAATTTCATTTAATTCCGTACAAAACTTCTAGGCCTACCTTTTTGCGAATCTCTTTCGCGTCATTTTCAAAAATAACGCTCTAGTAACATTTCTATATTTATTTAAATATTTCATTAATAAATCAAACGCGATTTTGTTCTCCAATATTTTCACTCTGTCCGACCTTTCTATATTAATTAGAAAACTCAAATTTTTCAAAAAGTCTTATTCCAACAAAACCAAATGTTATTATCCAAATTTGTAAAATCTCAATTTTCTCTCTAACTGCCTTGTTTAGCCTCGAGCAGTTATCCACTCTATCCAAGTTTCGGGACGAAACTTTTCTTAAGGGGGTAGGATTGTAACACCTCGTGTTTTTGTAACACAATTTTATAAAAGAATTTAATTCCTTAAATTAAATTCATCCTTTTTCATTATAATAAAAATGCGACTGAATTTTTTTCGCCAAATAATACTAAATTTCTTAAGTCCTAATTTAAAATTTTTGAAAAATAAAGTATGTTGTATTATCTTTAGAATTAAAAAAGAAACACATTTCAAAATTTTATAAAAATCATCACAAAACTATTATCGCCTTCAAATTTCAAAACAGTTAAGTCATGTTTACTATTCACAAAAATAAAAGTAAAACCTTTTATTCATAAAATTCAATTTCGAACATTTTTGATTTTCGAATAAAAATGGACCCTTATATTTTTCCCGTCTTTGAAATTCAAGTCAACGATTTCAAACACGCAAATCAAAGTCAACCACCTTATCCTCTTCCACTTTTACTTACACAAAAATTCAACACTTAACATCAACTTTTGATTTAACTTTTAATCATTTTGATTATTATTTAATAAAACATATTATATTAATATCTAATTACTATTTCAATTCTATTAAACTAACATTTTTCACAAAACATCGAAATTATGAGTTATAACCATCTTAAACTGATAAACTTTTTGACGGTCGATTATAATTATTTAAATCTTTAACATTCAACGAAAAAAATAAGTATTTCGACGTAGAAAATTTTTATTCAAAATTTCGAGGATTAAGATCCGATTTTTGTTTTTAGTACCTTTCGAAAATTATTTTTATTTTTATTTCCGATTTTATTTCAAAACACTATTTTAAGATCATATCTTTTATTTCGAGACCTTTCGCGATCGCGCAAATCGAAAATTTCGAGAAATGAAAATCGAGCCCGAAAAATTGACTTTTGACTTTTGGTCATCAAAGTCAAATTTTATCCTCTTCCATTTTTCTTACACAAAACCAACTTTTCTTACAACTTTAAAATTTTCATCATCATTTTTATTTTTATGTATTTAAATTTAAAGTTTATACCTTTGATAAAAATACTTATACAAATACAATACTACTACTTTAATACTACCATTTTCATTTTCATCACTTTTAAATATTTTCTTCAGTAGTAAATAAAATATTTTAGTCTTAAATTTATAAAATGAATACTTTTCAGAAAATCGTCAAAACAGCACTTTTTAACTTTTATCGTTTTTGACGCCCGACTTTTTAAAACTGATTGATTTCGTGAAAAACTTTTCTTTATAAAAATATCAAGGGGAACCTTCCTAATTACTCAAGTGGTGCTACTTGATTTTTATGTCTCATAGATTTTATTTAAATAAAACATTATTTACTAAATAAATCAACTTTAACCTAAATAACTTAACCTAATTTTTCTACAACTTGTGCTCACAAATTTTGAAGAGCAAAAATCACTCCTTATTTCCTCATGAATGTCGTGTACATCACTACTCTTTTCTCTCTTTTATTTTCTTTCATTTTCTTCCAAAACCACTAAAATAAAACCTTAATAATATTTCTAATAAATCCTTAGTGTTCTAGTATAATTAGTGGGTACTTTAGGAGCTAACTTGCAAGGATTTTTGGGTGAAGAGCTTGGGTTTTATGGGTGAAGAAATATCCGATCTAAAATTTATTTTAGATCCTCGACGATTAACATCCAAATAAGGTGACTAGTTATATCTCATATTAGCCTCCTTGTAAATTAATTTGTTTTGTTAGTATAATTTTATAAGTATGAAAATTATGTTAAAATATATCAAACATCACTTGTATGCATTTGAGTGTTTATGTGTTGTATAATAATGATAATAACTAAATAATGTTTTAAATAGATTATTGTAGTAATATGTTCATATGTTTAGCTAAATTAATGTTGAGCATTTTTAATTAGTGTTCATATGATTTATATGTTTATTTATGTTTTAGTTAAGTAGTAATTATATATAAAAATTATGTTAAATATTAACAAAGAGTTTAAAGTGATTAAAAATCGAAAATGAAAATTTATGTGTGTATGTTTAAGCTCACGGTTTTCCCCTTTTATTTTTATTAAATTTTCACTTTTAATTTTTGAAAATAATATGTTGTGTTAAGTTAGTTAAAATGGATGTTATCATGTGAAAAAAAATTAAATTAGGAAAACAAATTATAAGTTGTTAAATATGCACATATGTGTTCTTGAGTTTTGTTTGATGTTCATGTGTGTTCTTATTATCTTCATGTTTGTTCATCCTTATTGCTCACTTTGATTTTGTTTTATTTTATGTTTGTTAATAATTTGTGTTTATGTATAGTTATTGTTTTAATATATTATTAGTATTATGTTATAAATCAACTTAAACATTATAAATCTTTAAGAATAAAAAAGTTAGAAATTTAAAGTGTTGAAAAACACTATTCATAAATGTAAATGAAATTTTTAGTAAAATTTCATTTTAGTTTAAATCATTTTAGCATAATTAGAATAATTAAAATATAAAGACTTTAAACTAAAAACCGATAAAAATCAAGAAAATAAAATTTTGAACACTACCTACCTTAGCACGGCATTTTGCTATTATTAGGGTTAAAAATTATTTTTATCACTTTTTAGTTTAATTGTTAAAATAATTTAATTAGTAGTTAATAGATTGAATTAAGAAATTAAAAGAAATAAATAGAATTATAACATATATCACATCACACGACATTTACACATTAAATGGACTAAATTTGACCAAAATGAAATTATCACTAAGTCACTAAAGTTTACTAGTTAATAGAATTAAAATTTTGTATAAATCGTTTTAGTTATAAATGAAATATAATAAACCGACAAAAATTAGTAACCGTTATGAAAATGAATTAAATCGCGTGCTACCGCCCTTGCAAATATTGGACTGTTGGACTTGGACATACGGACTAAAATGAACCATCCACGACGCTATTATTATTAAAAATGAAAATCGCTAAATTTAGTAAATAGACGACTAAATTTAACTAAGTTTCAGTTTTAAAATAAATATCATTATCACTAAATACAAAACGAACTTAACAATTTTGAAACTAGAATTTTGTACTTAGAAAATAAAAGTTGGTTTTGTAACTAAATAAAATATGTTAAGTATAAAAATACGTACAAGTATAAAAATACATACAAGTATAAGAATACGCATACGTATAAAAATACGTATAAATACGAAGTATAAGAATACGCATACGTATAAAAATTCGTATAAATACGAAGTATAAAAATACGCATACGTATAAAAATACGTAGAAATACGAAATACGCAAATACGAATACGTATAAAAATACGTACAAAATAATGAATAGTAAAATGATGAATAGTAAAATGATGAATAGTAGAATGATGAATAGTAAAATAATGAATAGTGAAAATATTTAAAATTTACGAACGGACTCAAAATAAATATTTAAGTTTTCCTATGTGTTCTGCTTACCTGAAGAACTGCTAGAACTAAAATTTCATTAAACAAAGTTCGACGATATTATTAATATTTAGAATTGTCACTTGTTACGAATGAACGAGGAAATAAGAATTTGAGAAAACGAACTACTTGAATAAAATACTTGGATTGTTCGCCATGTTGCGACTCTTGAATTCGAAGTTAATGAGGTGGCTGTCTATGGGGACTTTAGCTCCCTCCCAGAGTTGCTAAAGGCGATCTAATAATTTTTAAAATTATTATTTCGGTGCGGGATATACAACCTCAGGGATGGGGCATACTTGATATCTCCGTGAGCCCATACTACGGTAATTGGAAAATCCAGCCCCACCCGGGGGTACCCGTCTTTGGTGATAGTCGAATTATTAGGTGACTACTTACTCGAAGGGGGAGTATGCTACGATCCTATCTATAGTGGTGTATGCATACATTAGACACGGGATTTGGCTGTCCTTATCACCTTAGGTATCCTTAGCCTGTCAGACACGTCCGCTTTGTTCGGCCCTGATCGCTATTGCGCGGACGTCTAGGATGTCAGCCATGTCCAAGTTATGTTGGCCCTGTCTACTATAGCGCGATTTACGTCTGCATGCTTCCGCCTCGCTAACGAACATTCATTAGTTAATGTATGATGAATGTATTTCCTTATTTTGATTGGTTATTGCCTGAATGACGTTGTCCTTGAGTTTGAAATTGCCATGTTGAGAATGATACTATATGTACGTCTATTTGCGATCTGATATCGCGTTGTGATCTTGTTGAATTATTGTGATACTATTGTTATGATATTATGTGTTATTTGCCTTCATAACTGAATATCATGCTTATATGATTTATCGCTTTAGACCGCATGCTTATTATGACTGATATGTCTTTATATGCTATTTGTAATAAGCGTGTTTATGTTTTTATCATAATGTTATAGTTATAAAGCGATAGTAATAAACCAAAGTAATTGAATTCGCGGGTAAGTATGAGCATAGCTAGTCACTGTCCGCTCAGCGTGCACCCCCCATCAATTTATTGTGCAGGACGTTCGTAGACCGGAAGCTGGATTTTGGACGGGGCCACGAGATGCTTTTATTGCTAACTTTAAGTTGTTTTCGAGAGATATGTAATATATACAACGTTACTCTTTTAAATTTTCGTATTTAGAGTTGTGTTATTCAACTCTTGAACGATGTTATAACGTTTGGGTTTTTTATGTATAATTAATGACACTGGTTTAAGACTTAATTAATTTCCGCCTTAGTAATTAAAGTCGACGAAAAACCGGGTTGTTACATTACTGGCCAAACCGCATAGGCTTGTGCGGTTTACCTGTCTGGTTTTATCCCGGGTTTTCCTATTTTTTCCTCGAGGTTTTTAGTATATATACTCCCCTATACCCGACCTCATAACACACAATTCACAATCATAATTCACCACCAATCTCACAAAGCCTCAAGCACTCAAAGTCCTTGGGTTCAGCACATCATCCCGTGTTGAATTCCTCTTTTCAAGTTCAAGAAGCGAAGCTCAGCCAGTTTTCTACCTCAAGACAGGTAGGTCTTAATCCTAACTTGGATTAAGGTTATTTTTCTTCTTTAGACTAACAAAGGGGACTACACTCTAGCGCCCTCCCCGGCTTTGGCACCGAGCCCGCTTGCAGTCAAGTGGTATTATGACTTCGGGTACACACCATATCCGATGACACCGCCAAAGACGCATAAGCAACCGACCTCTTAAAATTAATCAATGGATAATTGAACTTTATTTTAATTGTATACATCTAGCACCCTTCTTATATATGCATTAAAACAACTTAAACAATGAATTCGACATTAACTGAACCATGTTTGTTAACAAGTTCAGCATGCTAAACTGAGGGTTTTATACAATCTTTTTGCATATGCATTTGCACTATTTTACAAACTTTTTCGCACCTGTTCCGTAGCGATAACATATGCTCAAATATCTTAAACACGGATTGTTCTAGGGCTAGTAGAGGCTATTTTTAATATGCTTTTCTAAAAAGGTTTCCATAAATCATTAATTGAATCAACTTTTGGAAAAGTAACCTCACCCCGAATGCAATCTGGTTTCACAAACCTAGATCTAGGGGTGTCGGTGTACTCCAAAATCTAAGACGTGTTCTATAGCTTAGGACATGTTAGCAGGTTTCTAATTTCCGCGATAATTAGGTGGCGACTCCAAAACAGTTTAAAGGTTTATCTAACTTAATATTTTTAACTTTCAGCGCCTTTATGAACGACGCCGAGTTGGGTCCCCTCGATCCCGGGTTCCACAATAAGAAATGTGTGTAAAAGGTAGTTGTGTTATAGGCAAACTTTTTCTTTTATCAATTTGTTAAAATGTCGTACGTCGAAGACTCGATTGTTCTAGACTGACGGAGAATGACTCGATGCTTAAAAACTCGACCAGTATTGAAAAGACTCGAGTTGTTTGATGAGATTAGCGAGATCGTCGGTGGTGCTTGAGTGGACGCCTTGTCGGTTGCTTTGTGACGTGCGTGTCGTGGGTGCACGTTAATGCCCTTAATGTCGAGACTCGATTAACGCATACTTTGACTCGATTTTGTCTTGAAAATGCTTGCTTGTTTTTGGTAAAAAGCGAGAGGGCTTTTTGAGCTAAAATGCGTCGACACATTTCGGCTCGATGCGAAAGATGCTTTGCGATTGAATCCGATAAGCCCGCCTTAACGATGTGTCCTTGTGGGCTTATTATTGGATTGCAACGGAATACAGAAGTCGATTTGAAGTAGTGGTAGGCTACCCAAAATCTAGGATGCTTGAAAATGCGATGGACGCAGTTATGCTTGTTTTTACGCATTTGCTTAAGGAGAAGTTGAATCGAAGTGACTTGAGGTCACTTGGTTCAACCACGAAAGCGCACGGGAATGAGTTTGCACATTCCCGGGTTTGGAGTGAGTTTTACAATACGATCCGTCAGAGTCGAAAGGATGTAGTGATCATTCTTGGACTTTTTGAAAAAGAGTGTTTGTTTTAGTTAAACCAATATGAGCATGGATCAATTGCTTTGGAGAAAAGCTTTTTAAAAATGCTATTTTAAAATGTCAGAGAATGTCGTGAAAATCGTTTGTCGTGTGTTGACAAAGATGTTTAGGAAGGATTTCGAGCTAGAAATGTTTTAAAACGTTTCGAGCTAGAAATGTTGACCCGAAATTGTAAAGTGGGTGCATTTTGTAGTGTATTTTGAATTGTTAAGGCTCGTGAAGCTTTAGTTTGTGTTTGCAAGTGCTAAAGGCGGTTTTAGCAACCGGGCCTAAATTTAGGAATGTAGGAGAGCTGAATTGGGCCTTATTAATGTAAAAGGGCCAATTGCATTGTGTATTGTAAAAAGGGTGCACGCATGCCGATTTGGGTCTAGACTCGAGACAAGATAGACTCTAAGTGAACCAAAAGACATTTATTAAGCGTTATGACACTAGTGAACTCATTTTGCATTTTAAAACGACTCACCTCGAATTCGAGACAGTTAGTACCGTTTAAGTCAACGTAAAAGCATGCATGTCGAACCTAACGGGTGAAACTATTCCGTTGTTAAAATTAAAAGGACCATTCCGTTTAATGTAAAAGGACCATTCCGTTTTTAAAATTAAAACTAACTTTTATTTTAAAAGCAAAAGAGGTGAAACGCGAAAACTTAAGAACAATCCCGCTTTTGATATTTGAGCATTAAACAATCTGTGTATCGAGTGGAACCTAACGGGTTCAACAACTCCCGACCAAGAGAAAAGGTCCCCAATGGTGGCTTGTCCACTCGATAAAGGCCAGTACGGATAACCTAGCTCTCACCCCTCCACGGCATTGCCATAAACGAATAAACTCGGTCATTCTAGGGCTTATTCTAGACGCACGCGCGGAAGGAATAGACAACCTCTACATAAACAATTACTCGGTTAGTTGGAGGTGTACGAACCCTAAGCCAAAAATCTGCATCATATATACGTGCACGTGCGAGGCTATACACTATGGCCTCCTTTTTCAAAATCATGCATGCATGAAGATTTTTTGAAAAAATGCATTTTTAAAATGATTTCAAATTAAAACATGACTACCTCGAACTAACAAAACTAACTAAACAAACGTTTGATTTTGAAATAACTCTTTTCAAAATTACCTTTTTTAAAGCAAATAACACTCACCCAATTTTCCATTTTCAAAACAAAAACCCGCGCACGGACAAACCCGAGCTCGTGAATTTGTTCGTCGGTTCGAACAACCCATAGTCATCTCGACCGACTTCTCGCCTCTTTTTCAAACAAAAAAACAGTAGGGACGCGCAGACCCGTCCCTAGTATGTTTTAACATCTTCGTCTCGACTAGGTTATCGTTGTCTCGAGTCGACTCCTTTCTATACATCCGACTCTTGGCTCATGACGACATACCGTCACATGAGCCAGCTCGGATAAGAAAATAAAACTCTCGTATTTTTGAATAAACTCTTGTCAAAATTCCAACATTTACAAAAACACAACTCTTGCATTTTGGACATTAATCCCTTCTCAAAAATTCTTTTTTACAGAATAAGCGAAACCCGAGCAAGGCCTAACCCAAGCTCGTGAATTTACTTGTCGGAACATGTGGGCCATAGCGACTCGACCCGACTTTCACTTTTACAAAACGAGTGAAGATATTCAAACCCGTCCTCACCTATTTTTAACATCCTCGACTCAACTTGCTTAACGCTATCTCGAGTCGACTCATTTTTCTTCATCTAAAGCCAAACTCTTAATGACATACCGTTAGCATGAGCTTCATGGTTGCAAATCAAAAGCATTTTAACATCGAGACAAAATGCGCGCACACATCATCGCCTCAAAAGTCTTCCGAAACAAAACCTTTTTCATTTCTGAACTAATCCTTTTCCAAAATATTCATCCAAGCTTAGCGAAAATTAATTTTCATTGATTTTTGAAATAAAAAATAGTTTTCAAAAATCCCGCGTCGAACCAAATAGCTCTTCTGACCCATTAAGCATCCTTTTCAACCCGCCCAGGAATAATCACTACATTCTCGAGGCCTTTGAAAGCATAAATGGATTATATAACCCACGGTTATCCTAACCCATCTATCGCACGCTTGTTCACAAAGCAAACCCAAGAATTACAACACATTCTTTGTGAGTCTCATAAAGCAAACTCGCGGCCCACAGCCATTTTAAATACTTCAAACAAACACTTTTGCAAAGCTCATTAGACCGACCGACTCATAGTCGGGTCGGCCCAATAAGCGACATCCGTCATAAGCAAATAAAACCTGAGAATGACCAAGCTCAATCTCGTGAATTTAATGTGGGATCGAATGATCCATAACCAACTCGACCCAATTATTCTTTGACAAAATTCATGTGGACGTACAAACCCATCCTCATCACATTTTGGACTTACTTGACACAACTAGCTATCTCTATTTCGGGTTGATTCCAAAAATATTTATCGCGATCCGACGGTAGGCTCACAACGACACACCATTAACACGGGCCTACAGGATTTGATCACAAAACATCTTTTACATCGAGCAAAAAGTTCAAAAACATTTCCAGCTCGAAAACCTTCCGAAGCATTTTTCTGTCAAAGCACGACGTGCTGTTTTCACAATATTTTCACCACATTTTGATATAACATTTTTCAAAAAAAAAAAAAAAAAATCTTTTCGAACCGACACATCAATAGTCATGTCGGTTTGACCTAGACAAGCAGTCTTCTCAAGACATCCAAGAATAATCACTACATTATTACGACATTTCAAAAACATAAATTGATTACGTGACTTACGAACATCATAGACCATTTATCGCAAGCTCTTTTCAAACACAAGAATTGCAACACAATCTCTTGGACTTTTACAAAAGCGAATCCAACGGCCCACGGCCCTTTAACACCTCTTTTTGAAATAAGAATTTTTCAAAACTTTGGTCCGATTGGCCCACCATCATTTCGGCCCACACTCCATTTCTGCAAATAGAACAAAACTCGAGAATGTGCAAACTCAATCCCGTGGACTTCTCGTGGCTGACCAAGTGGCCTATAGTCACTTCGATCCAACTCTTCTTTTAGCAAAATGCATGAAAACGAGCAGAACCGTTTTCATCACTTTTTCAAACATCCTCGATCGTATAGCCCATTACTACTTCAGATCGAATCCTGTTTTTCATCGCAATCCAAAGACATGCCCACAATGACACATCGTTAGTACGGGCTTATCGGATTCAATCTCAAAACATCTTTTGCATTGAGTGGAAATGTGTTCCATGAGGGCCATAACCATCGGCTTTGTTCTTTAAAGAATAAGAATACCAAAAAAACTAGAGGAACCTTTCCCTTTTCCATAAACAAACTATAATAGATCATTGTAAGCTTAACATAGGTTCAACTAAGAGTTTTAGAATTTGTAAGTAAGGTTTTCTTCATCCTCAAGGTAAGGGCTAAGCTTTACTTAGCTTGTATGTGTGTTAGTGTGTGTGAATTGTTGAATGTATGTGAGTGTTTGTTGTTTTGTGAGGTGTATGTGAAAATTTGGAAGTATGAATGTATGTGTGTGTTAAGCCGTGAAGTAGACGATGTTGTGATCGAATTAGGGTCACGAGTGAAAGCCGTGTCTTTATCGAGAGTTGCTGGCCGTGTAGTGGCTGTTGTTGGCAGTGTGTGTGGCTGTTGTTGGCCGTGTGTGAGATCCCGGCCCGGAACCTCAAAATTCCGATTTTAATGTGAAAAATATTAGTATTTTAGGTGGGGTAGTAGGAGTCGCCAGTCTGTTTTATTAGAAAAACATACAAAAATGATTTTGAAAAACGTAACAGAAAAGCCCATTTTGATCCCTGGTGTGGGGACTGATCCGTAACTCTGGCCTAAACCAAAGAATGCGGATTCGGGGGGAAAGGTACAGTCAGGGAAGGTGTTAGGCACCCGGACCGGCCGTCGAACTGACGGCCTCTACTATTTATTTATAATATTATATATTTGACGAAATATGAAAACACTAAAGAAAAAGTTAGTAATATAATGAATAATAAATCAATATAAAAAAAAAAAACAAATATAATAAAAAGATATTAAAGAATGTAATTAACTGAAGAAAAATCGGTTATTAATTTGAATATGGGACCCTCAGGCAAGTCATAATGTCGAATTCAAATGAATCTTGAATATATCGTAAATCGGCGGCTCTGATATAGAACGCGTAGGTTCTTCAAAACTAGCAGCGGAATTTTGTAACTGTGACTTTGAATGCAACGTGAGGTTGCTGTTTTTGGGTGGAAACGCAACGTGAGGTTGCAAATAAGATGGATAATGCAAGTTCTTGATAACAAGAACGGATAAGTAAGCAATCTCGATCAATCCTCGCAAGGAAATCACTTGATTAGCTAAATCTCAACCTCGCAAGGAAGAGTTTGAAATCAATCTCGCAAGAAAGAATACAAGGGTTAAACTCGCAAGTTTAGGCAAAGTATAAAACTTTATTGATAATACAATGTATGATAAGATATGATATAAGGTCACAATCCAACCTTATATATAGTACTCTAAACAACTATATTGGTCCTAATATAATTAGGAAACCAAATTATTCATCAACTAAGACTTTCCTAATTCTATTTAGGAAACATACTAACAAAAATAAATAAAATCAATTAGATTATTCCTAACACAATTTAGGAAATTTTCCTACTTTATTTGCAAGTAAATAAAGAAAATAAAATAAGAATAATTAAGATTATACTAGCTGATCCTACGGACTAATTTAAGGAAAGCGTGTTGTGCTGTACACGTTTTCCAGCGTTTCCAGCTAGTCTGTGGGAAACGTGTCTGCGTTACCTGTGAGTTTCCAGGAACTTTCAAAGCCTGCGTTTCCTTCTGCGTTTCCAGTTAGACAGTAGGAAAAGTTTCTGCGTTTCCTGCCAGATAGTGAGAAACGTGCCTGCGTTTCTACTGTGGTTCCATTCAGATGGTCGGAATCGTGCCCTAGAAGGCTTTGTTATTGCTGTGTTTCCAATGCTCCCACACCATGTGCTCTCAAAGGCATCGTTTCCATTGTGTTCCCACTGCTCCCGCATCAGGCTCTTTGGTGCTTATTCAAGAATTATCGGTGTTTGAATGTGAAAAGGACGTTTGAAATTGAGTTGGAGAGTTTCGGTAATTTTCTGAAGGTTTCTGTAATTTTTCAAGGTTTATCTGTGATTTTCTAGAGGTGTGGAATGAATGAAATAAAGTTGTATTTACAGGAAAACAGGGGGATTTCGGGCCAAAATTTGTCAGTTAGAAAGATAAGGCCGACAGAAGGTGTCGGCCAAAGAGATAAAGCTGAGAGTAGCTTCGGTCAGATAAGGGAGGCCAAGGGATGCCTCGGTCAGATAGACCTGGCCGACCAATATCTCGATCAGATGTAGGTAGCCGACAAAAGCTGTCGGTCTCACTGTCCTAACCGACAGCTCGGCCAATATCTGATTTTTATGGTCTACTTGAAACAACTATATCTTTTGATTTAGAGCTCCATTTTAGGCGTGTAATATACCGTTGGAAAGATAATTGAGTCTACTATCGAACGCCATTAATATAACTCAAAACTATTAAGTATATTTTGAGATATGTTCAAAAGAGTGAGAATGTATCGATTTTGGGCCGAATTTAGCAAACGACTAATAGCTCCTTCATTCCTAATCGGATTTGGGCTCATGACATGTCGATAGAAAGGTATTTTGAAGACCTAACAAATGAAATAAGTCTGACTTAGATTAAAAGAGATTTGAATAGTGAAATAAACTGTCAAAGTAGACTTATTAACAAACGGAGCATTTTGAGGCGGTTTTGTGCCACTTTGAGTAGTTTTATTGACAATAAGCGTAAAGAGCCATCAATTATAATATTTGCAATATCCATATTAATTACTACCGTTAGCCTCATCATCGGGTACGCCAAAGGCTAGTTGACAAATTTCTGGTGTCAATAGAACCTCTACTTTGACCGAGTCTGAGTAAGACGAAGGTCAAATTACTCCAACTGGGACAAGTAGAGGTTAAGAAACATACCTGGACCTCTAACATTACATGTCTAGAGATCGAAAACTAGAATCTAGATCCGGACCTGGTATAGCCAAACTTTGTTTAGCTGGTCTAAAGGGATGCGTGTCAGGCCCGCTGACCAAAGGAGTTTTCAAAATTTTGTTTTGAGAAAAGGATGCGTGTCAGGGCCCGTCGACCAAAAGATCTGAAATGTGCACAATTTTATTTTGCAAAAGGGATGTGAGTTCCAAAAACTTTATTTTAAGAACTCAAATGCGTGTCAGGGCCGCCGACCAAGTAATTTTCAAAATTTTATTTTGAAAAAGGAGAACAAAGTTCAAAATATTTTTTACTTTAAGAAGTTAAATGCATGTCAGGGCCTGCCGACCAAAATAGTTTTCAAAATTTTATTTTGAAAAAGGGGATTTAAAAATAGCAAAATTTTATTTTGCAAAAGAAATTTGAACGTAAATTTGATTGTATGAACAGAAATGCGTGTCAGGGCCCGCCGATCAAAAGGACTTGAAATTTACAAAATTTTATTTCGTAAAATGTGAGTTCCAAAATTCGTGAAATCTAATTTTACAAAGAAAGCAAAACTTTGTTTTGGAAAAGACTGCAAATTTTTTTTTTTTTTGCAAAAGGTGATTTCAAAAATCTGTGAAATTTTATTTCACAAAAGAAGCAGAACCTTGTTTTGTGAAGCGATGCAAAATTTTATTTTGCAAAAGGTGATTTGAAAATCAGTGAAATTTTATTTCATGAAGGAAGCAAAACTTTATTTTGCGAAACGATTCATAGCTCCTTCATTCCTAATCGGATTTGGGCTCATGACATGTCGATAGAAAGGTATTTTGAAGACCTAACAAATGAAATAAGTCTGACTTAGATTAAAAGAGATTTGAATAGTGAAATAAACTGTCAAAGTAGACTTATTAACAAACGGAGCATTTTGAGGCGGTTTTGTGCCACTTTGAGTAGTTTTATTGACAATAAGCGTAAAGAGCCATCAATTATAATATTTGCAATATCCATATTAATTACTACCGTTAGCCTCATCATCGGGTACGCCAAAGGCTAGTTGACAAATTTCTGGTGTCAATAGAACCTCTACTTTGACCGAGTCTGAGTAAGACGAAGGTCAAATTACTCCAACTGGGACAAGTAGAGGTTAAGAAACATACCTGGACCTCTAACATTACATGTCTAGAGACTGAAAACTAGAATCTAGATCCGGATCTGGTATAGCCAAACTTTGTTTAGCTGGTCTAAAAGGATGCGTGTCAGGCCCGCTGACCAAAGGAGTTTTCAAAATTTTGTTTTGAGAAAAGGATGCGTGTCAGGGCCCGTCGACCAAAAGATCTGAAATGTGCACAATTTTATTTTGCAAAAGGGATGTGAGTTCCAAAAACTTTATTTTAAGAACTCAAATGCGTGTCAGGGCCGCCGACCAAGTAATTTTCAAAATTTTATTTTGAAAAAGGAGAACAAAGTTCAAAATATTTTTTACTTTAAGAAGTTAAATGCATGTCAGGGCCTGCCGACCAAAATAGTTTTCAAAATTTTATTTTGAAAAAGGGGATTTAAAAATAGCAAAATTTTATTTTGCAAAAGAAATTTGAACGTAAATTTGATTGTATGAACAGAAATGCGTGTCAGGGCCCGCCGATCAAAAGGACTTGAAATTTACAAAATTTTATTTCGTAAAATGTGAGTTCCAAAATTCGTGAAATCTAATTTTACAAAGAAAGCAAAACTTTGTTTTGGAAAAGACTGCAAATTTTTTTTTTTTTTGCAAAAGGTGATTTCAAAAATCTGTGAAATTTTATTTCACAAAAGAAGCAGAACCTTGTTTTGTGAAGCGATGCAAAATTTTATTTTGCAAAAGGTGATTTGAAAATCAGTGAAATTTTATTTCATGAAGGAAGCAAAACTTTATTTTGCGAAACGATTCAAAATTTTATTTTGCAAAAGGTGATTTGAAAATCTGTTAAATTTTATTTCACGAAGGAAGCAAAACTTTGTTTTGCGAAATGATTCAAAATTTTATTTTGCAAAAGGTGATTTGAAAGTCCGTGAAATTTTAAATCACGAAGGAAGCAAAACTTTGTTTTGCGAAACGATGCAAAATTTTTTTTCGCAAAAGGTGATTTGAAAATCCGTGAAATTTTATTTCTCGAAGGAAGCAAAACTTTGTTTAGCGAAACGATGCAAAATTTTATTTTGCAAAAGGTGATTTCAAAAAATCTGTGAAATTTTATTTCACGAAGGAAGCAAAACTTTGTTTTGGAAAAGATTTATCTCACAAAATTTATTTTATTTCGTGAAACAGGAATGCAAAATTTTTGAATGCATGATTTTGAAAACTTTCATTTTAAGAACTCGAATTATCTAAAAATTGATTTAAAGGCTTGCTTGAAAATTCGGAATGAAGATCGATTCGAACCTGATTTGAAAATCTATTTAAATCCATTTACTTGGCCTTTAGAGTGAAAACCGATTTAAAACTTGATTTAAGATTCAGCCGCTTATCCTTTGGTGTGAAGACCTGTTTGAAAAACTTTCCATTACTGGAGCTGCCCCCACTTTGGCCGAGTTTGATTAAAACGATGGCCAAAGTACCTTGCAACTTGTTTGGTCTTTGGAGTGAGGACTGATTCACAACTTGATGTAGAAACTGGAGGAGCCCCACTTATGGAAAGTGTCTTGAAATTTGTTTGACCATTTGAGTAAAGACCGATCTGAATCTTACTATGAAAATTCGATTTTCTTGGTCCATCGAGTGAGGACTAATTCGATGTAAAAAATCAATTTGCTTGGCATTTGGAATGAAGGCCGATTTAGTTCTTAATATGAAAATTCAATTTTCTGGGACCTTGGAGTGAGGACCAGTTCGTTGCGAAAATCAATTTTCATGGACTTTGGAATGAAGGCTTATTTGACTTAAAGCTTGAATTGAATTGAAATTCTTGTATTATCGGAGGAGCGAGCCCCCACTTTGGCCAAGTCTGAGTGAGACGATGGCCAAAGTACTCTAAACATCTGCAAGCGAACAAACATTTCTAATTTGAATATTTTATAGACACAACTTGTAAGTCCCGTGTCGTGGCGAACCTTATGGGTTACCTTTGGTTCAATCTAATGAGCTACAAAGTCTAATTTAAGTAGTTGTTAAATCCATCTGGCGTAAAAGTGCATGTTAGAAACCAAAACCCTTGTTCCGCACTATGTTCTAGTGTGAGTTTAATATTAGACGTCGGATTACAAAAGTGCTTACAGAGTATAGAATTCCTTTCTTTCTCTTCTTTTGTGTTTTACAAAACTTTTTGAAGAAAAATCTCTGAAATCTTTTTTTTGATTTATTGAAAAAAAAAATTCTCCTAAAAAAGACGGGGTCCGGCTCAATTATGATCCAAGTAGATTAACTAAAAGAGACTCTGAAATGATTTACAATAATTTCTCTGGGATGGAGAAATGAAATTTTGTAGCTGTGTTACGGAATTAGAGCTTCAGCATTTTTTTGAAAATAAATGAGTGTTAACCTTCCATTAGTAAAATGTTTACAATCTACCCAATATTAATAATATAGATATGAATCACTTTTGTGACCGTATTAATTCAGTGTGCCTCAAGTGAGCTTTTCAATGCTAAAAAATAGTGAAAATGATCAGAAATATAAGTATCCGTGGTGTTAGATGACACTGTAGATCTGTGTATCTCTCTCACTCACCTCAATGAATGAAATGATCGTCCTAAAAGACGTGAAGACCATGTAAGTGTGGGTCGACTCATCCATGATGTGAACAGTGAGCAATTCTTTAATTGCTTGTGACGTTTCCTTTGCACGACTTTTTTTTTTCCTTTTTCAACTTTCTCTCTTCTTTTTTTTCTACCTTTTCATTTGATTTTTATTCATTTTTTTTGGTGACCTCATATTGGTACTTAGATTCACGTCTAAGTTCAACCCAAGGGACTAGTGACCACCTCCCCTGTTTTAACATCGTGGAGCACATCCATATCCTAGTTTTGATATTTAATATTGATTTTTAGACATGGAGTATTGGGAATCTGGTTTGACCCTCGAGTGTGCTAATTTTATAGCACCAACGATTAATTTTGATCGTCACAATTTTTTTCTTTTTTGATTTTGTATCGATGGATGAATCGAGTGAAAAGATTAGGCCTCCAACCTAGAGGCCACCTAGAGACACGGCGATCAAGGAGTTTTCACACCACAAGAGACAATATTATGGGTCAAATGCACAGTCTCGAATAGATTTAAAACTCAATTAATTTACACTAATGAAATACGCCCTAATGTGTCTCAAATCTATTTTATTAGGAATGGGTAAAAAGTAAAACGAATGACTAACTGGATTGGTTTGTGCATGCACTTTTTCTTTTTCGGATGACTCGATAAAGACCGGAGTGGTCCCATTTTTTTTAATCTTATATTTTCTTAACACATGACTCAAAGAAGATTGGAACGGTTTTTTCTTTTATTTGTTTTCATTTTTTTTTATATGCATAACTCAACGAGGACTAGAGTGGTCCTATCGTTTATTAAAATTCTATACGCACAAGTTCATTTACATTGAATCGAGACAAAATCAAGTATGTACATGGGTTCTCGTTTAAATGACTCAAATTTAAGTTATACGGAGTACAAACTAAGAATGACTCTAACTTTAGTGATACAACATGACAAGTACGAGATTTTTTTTTTTGTTTTTATATTAATTCTCTTTGGATCACAAATGAGTGTTTTATTTATATTTACAAAATGGTGTAAAAGAATAAGAAAATTAAGGGAAATAACAATAACTTAAAAATAAAAAGTTGAAAAGGACCCCATTTTAGAAATTTCTTTGAAAATTGAAATGAAAGTAAAAAAAATATGTACAAGTCTCATATTTACTAGAAAATAAAATAATTAAAATAAAAAATCTAACCTAAATGATCTTATTTGTAATTTCTTTTTTTTTTGTCATTTTTTAATTGAACTAGCAAAATAATATCTACATAGAAACAAAAATTTATGTACGTATATTATTTTTATTTTATTCTTAAAAGATGAGATAAATAAAAGATAGATTTTTTTATCTAAATGATTATATTTATGGGAGGAATTCTATTTACAATATAATTCTTGCAAAAATAAAATCCTATGTGCATGTTTTTTTAAGATAAGAAGAGAAAATTAGGATAAAAAAGCTAGTCTACGTAATTTAAAATAAAATAAAATATACAATGTTAAAAAAAACTAATTATAGATCTAGGCATCGGTTCTAGTTCTCTAATCTATTGGTTAGGTTTATGGTTTAAAAGGTCACTTACGACATTAAAAAAACCAATATACATCCGCGGTGCGAGCGCGCGACGAACCGAGGGTGTTTTTCGTCTCTTGTGCGTTTGTCGAGTGGACATGCCGAGTGGGTCAAGAGACGAAGTCATAAGGTGGAAAATAGTCGTATGACTTAGTCGGTCGAATGGACCTTATAAGTATACGACATATTTTCCAGAGGTGAAATTTTGGTAAAATAAATGCGTATTAATGGCTAACGAGGATCTTATACCATAAAACGTAAAACAGCTACAGAGTATTTATCCATAAAAAAAACTGAACAAACAAATAATAATGACAAATAATAAATAATAAATAAATAAATAAATAAAAGAAAGATAGCATCATGTAATTATGAGATTGACATGCGAGAATTAGGGCTCGGTACGGATGCTATAACAAGTAAATCGACCAAACGATAGATGCTTAAACCTAAGGAAAGAACGCTTAAACCTAAGGAAAGAACCAGACTAATGAAAAATAAAAAAATCAAATAATACAATTTAATGACTAATGTGGATATTGCGTGAATAAAAACAGTGCTAACAGATGACTACCACTTGACTAGTGCATCATAAGACACAAACACTAATAACTAATTCGCGCACACTAATTAGCTAATCTATATTATAGAATCGTCAAACATACAATATTACAAATTAATTTCAAGTCTTACCGTCTAAATAAGTCCCCAGTGAAGTCGCCACTGTAAGATCCTGACCCGGAACCTCAAAATTCTGATTTTAATGTGAAAAATATTAGTATTTTAGGTGGGGTAGTAGAAGTCGCCAGTTCGTTTTATTGAAAAAACGTACAAAAATGATTTTGAAAAACGTAACGAAAAAGCCTTTTTTGATCCCTGGTGTGGGGACTGATCCGTAACTCCAGCCTAAACCAAAGAATGCGGATTCGAGGGTAAAGCTACGGACAGGGAAGGTGTTAGGCACCCGGACCGCCCGTCGAACTGACGGCCTCTAATATTTATTTATAATATTATATAATTGACTAAATATGAAAACACTCAAGAAAAAGTTAGTAATATAATGAATAATAAATCGATACAGAAAAACAAATAAAATAAAAAGAAATTAAAGAGTGTAAAAAAAAAAAAAAAAAAAAAAAAAAACCGGTTATTAATTTGAATCTGGGACCCTCAGGCTAGTCGTAATGTCGAATTCAAATGAATCTTGAATATATCGTAAATCGACGGCACTTTGGCGCTTATTCAAGAATTGACGGTGTTTGAATGTGAAATGGAGGTTTGAAATTGACTTGGAGAGTTTTGGTAATTTTCTGAAGGTTTCTGTAATTTTTCAAGGTTTATCTGTAATTTTCTAGAGGTGTGGAATGAATGAAACAAAGCTGTATTTATAGGAAACAGGGGGATTTCGGGCCAAAATCTGACGGTCAGAGAGATAATGCGGGCAGAAGTGTCAACCAAAGGGATGAAGCCGACAGTAGCTTCGGTCAGATAAGGGAGGCCGAGGGATACCTCGTTCAGATAGAGCTGGCCGACCAATATCTTAGTCAGATGTGGGTAGCCGACAAAAGCTGTCGGTCTCAGTGTCCTGGCCGACAGCTCGGCCATTATCTGATTTTTACGGTCAACTTGAAACGACTATATCTTTTGATCTAGAGCTCCATTTTAGGCGTGTAATATATCGTTGGAAAGATAATTGAGTCTACTATCCAACTCAATTGACTTAGCTCAAAAATGTTGAGTATAGTTTGCGATATGATCAAAAGAGTGAGAAGGTATTGGTTTTAGGCTGAGTTTAGCAAATGACTTATAACTCCTTCATTCCTAATCGGATTTGGGCTCATAACATGTCGATAAAAAGGTATTTCGAAGACCTAACAAACGAAATAAGTCTGACTTTGATTAAATGAGATTCGGATAGTGAAATGAACTGTCAAAGTGGACAAATAAACAAACGGAGCATTTTGAGGCAGTTTTGTGCCACTTTGAGTAGTTTTATTGACAATAAGCGTAAAGAGCCATCAATTATAAATTTCAATGTCCATATTAATTACTAGCGTTAGCCTCATCATCGGGTACGCCAAAGGCTTGCTGACAAATTTCTGGTGTAATCTGCTGCTGTCTGCTGTGTTATTTCTATTGTTGTTGCCGTGTAATCTGTTGTTCGAGTGGTCGTAATTGTGGGCTATTGCTGGCCGTGTTTCGGTCGTGCTGTTGGCCGAGTCAACGATGTCATTGTGTGAGTTGTGATGTTGTGTAAGTTTGAATGTATAACCTTAAGATTTACGTATGAGCTTGCGTAAGTTTGTGTAACATGTTCAGCTTGGCATATATGTTATGACAAGTTAAGTTTGAGGAGGAAATTATTATTTAACGACTAATCAAAACAAGTATGTATGAGGGTTGGCATTGTCGTATTAGTCTCTACGGGGATTATTGTGAATGTATATGAGTAGTATTGTTTCCTTGCCATATCGCGAAGTACATCCTTGTGTGTTGGTATAATGTGATTATGAATGAGTGTTAACATTGATTATGAGTGAATGTTTATATTGATTACGAGTGAATGATTACATCTAATATGAGAGAATGTTTGTATTGATTATGAGTGGATGACAATGTTATTACGAGTGCATAATAATAATGATTATGAGTGGAGATGATATTGACTATGAGTGAACGGCGATGATGAAGAGTACGAGTGTATTGCGATATTCAAATACGAGTGAATGATTATGACGAACTTGAGTGTAATATGAATCTCGTTCTTGTGAGTGGTTTAAGATGAGGCGGTACGCGGTTCAATTTGAAGGTGATGAGGAGATGTGGACAAAACTGTAAGTCTAGCGTGTGGGAGTCACACAGTGGGGTATTTAACTTTTTTGTTTCTTGTTCGAACGTTCGAGCTAGTAAACTAAAGTATCCCATGATCTTTTTTAATTTTCGGACAACTAATATTACGAATTTCATTGTTCCTCCTCTTTTGTTTTTAATTATTTTGTCGTGAAAGCTAACTAGGGTGTTTTGGTTGTTTTTCTTAATTTTCTTTTTCCCCTACCCCTAGGTACTCGAACACGATCTGCTTGACTGCTGGGTTACATGGTTGGGTTACTGCTTCTCCGACAGGCATCTAGTTACATCGAACCGTTGGTCATGTTTATGTTTTTATTTCTAGATCGCGTTTGGGCCTGCGTGCCTAGACTTATACCATGTTGGTTTTGATTTCCTTGCTTACTTTACACTACTTTTATATATAAATATGCGTATAAAGGTTTGCGTCACAGGAGACTCTTGATCGTTTACGCCCTACTTACGCGAGGCTAGTAATACCCTTATTTAGGTGGGGTCTGCCTTGCCTAAATGAGGGTGTTACAAAGTGGTATAAGAGCGCACGACCATGTTGTAAAGGAACCTAAAATGAACTTAGGTGGAGTCGTGTCTTAAAATGAATGTAGGAATTAAAATGAACCCCATGAAGAGGAATGGTGATCCAAGCAACACTAAGGTTTTGGACACGTCCCGAAGCCTTGGTTGGGAGACGTCCCTAGAGAGCTTGGTAGCCAAAGATCAAAATAGTTATAGATGAGGGTAGTGTTGCGGGGTTGCGATGATGTGCTGTTGATTCGTTTTGCCTGTGTATGAATTATGTGATGGTTGAGTGCGGAGTTGTACGGCGCTGGGGAGATGTGATGAGATGAGAGTGATACGTGGCCATATTGTGGAAACGGTGACATGAAATGATAGATGATGGCAGAATTATTGTGATATAATGATGAAATACGATGAGATGATGCGATAAGTTAACATATTGCAATAATGGCTATGGCCACATGCGACATGAGAATGATGTTGATACTTGGAGTGGAGCGTTATGAGAGTGACTGCAGCTATATCTCGATGGAGTGGAGTGTAATGAGAGTGATTATGACTATATGCCGATAGAGTGGAGAGTGGCCAAGGCAACTACGATTGCGAGCGGCTGATACTTGTATCAACAGAGTGAGTACGAGGTACGACGTGGCAAGAAGATGATAAAAAAAAAGTAAATTAATAGCTTGGTTTTTCGAGGGTACAATGTACAGTTTTGGTAATATGTTTGATAACGATGTTGTGCCCGCCCACCCTTCCCTTAAAGTAAAACACTGATATAATGATGTTATTTATCATTCTTTACGCTTATTCTATTTTTTATAATTATGATTCATACATGTTGCTTTTATATACTATCGCATTTTCATTATTATCATATGCTTTCCTATGCACACTCGTTGATGATAAGTTATATTATGTTGGATATTTTTGATGATACGTTATATTGTTGATGGAGAATGGGATTAGGACCTTAGGGTCACTAGAGGCACTTTATGGTGCATTTTGAGGAACTGTGGCAAATTGGTTGCTGCTAAATGTAGTATATATTGCTGTTGTGTAAATGTGGTATTGCTTCTTTTATTAAACACTTGTCTATCGCACATATGGATATATTTTGTATGAGCATGGTGCTATGATATGGTGATTATTGTGTGTTATCATGGTTGCATAAACGCGTTGAATGATTTTCTCACATAGTAGTTTCTTATATTTTATAGAATGGCTTCTAAGAAGACTCGAGGACAACCTCCTGTCCACTTTACGCCTTTTGATGAGACCCCACCAGCGGTCTTCACTCAGAAGGCCGTCGACACTCTTCTTGCAGCGAACGAGGCTCTTACCGCAGCTGTGAAAGCCTTAGCTAAGAATAAAGAGCGTGAGCTTGTTCCTACTGCTGCCTCTTTGAGTGCCACCTTGCTAGGCACCAGCCTGGTAGTACAATGGGTCGGGTGGACCCGCGACACTGGAAGAGTGGCTCCGCAAGTTCGCTACACTCTGCGCTACAGTCGGTTGCCCAGATGAGCTAAGGGTGGACCAGGCTAGTTGCTACCTTCGAGGCAGGGCTGAACTTTGGTGGTACAACAACAAAGATGTTCTTCAGTTGTATCACGAGACAGGGAAGAATGGTGAGCGGACTTTCGGTTGGTGACGAATTCTTTCCTGAGCATTTACGTCATGCGAAGCGTACCGAGTTCGATCTGCTTCGTCAGAGTGACGAGATGGCTATCGAGTAGTACTACGAGTGGTTCATGGAGCTTGCTGCTCGCTTTGAGATAGGCCTTGCGATTCACATCCTCGAGAGGATGCCAGCATGTGTTCCTACGACAGTCTATAAAGTCTACTTAAAGGTCAGACACGCGCAGCGTCTGGTTGATCTGAGGCGGAGTTTGAGAGCTGAGAGGCGGAGGTACAATGGAGACGACTTCGGGGGACCTCAGCAGCGGAGGAGGACTTACAGTCAGCCACTACCTAGGCCTCGACCCTTGGGCGTGGCTCGATCTAGTATTGACACTCGTTTTTCTGGAGGTTTCTGTTTATGTTTCCATGGTGGTGCTGGTTTCAGCGGTGCTAGTTCGAGCAGTTATGTCAGTAGTGGTGGATTTCGATCGATCATGACTTGTTTCAACTGTGGTGGACGCGATCACATGTCTTTTGACTGTTCGAGTCGTGGTGCCAGTATCGTTGGGCCGATAGGTAGTTCTTGTGCACATACGGCTAGCACGGGAAGCGTGAACCAGTTTGGTGGAGCTGAGTTTCGAGCACAGTCATGCGGACGTCGCTGGGGTAGCCCTGTCTAGTTTTAGCGGCGTAGCGTAGCAATAGAGCCAGGGTGGTGCTGGTGTTCAGTATCAGAGTGGTTGCGGTTTTGGCAGAGATGGTTCAGGTGGACGTGGTTTTGGGCTTGGTGGTTTTCGTGATTAGGGCGCGTCGATTTTTTCTGCACCTATAGTTCTGGAGAGTGCGAAAAACTCAGGGCAGTTGTCCGTGATGATTAGGGAGGAGGCACACAGTAATGCTCACGTTGTGACGGGTACCTTTCTGATCAAAGGTCGTTCTAATTTCTTGCTCTTCGATTCTGGTGCTCGCCACGTTCGTGTCTCGTGTTTTCTTTTATTAGTTAGAGGGCTCTGTTTGTGAATCCATTAATGATTTTGTTATTACTCCTTCCGGAGATCTTGTGAGTTGTGATTGCTCGTATCGTTCTGTTCCATTCATGTTTGACAGCATTGACTCGCCAATTGACCTGTTTCTTTTTCCTCTGTCCGACTTCGATGTGATCGTGAGGATGGATTGGCGTTTGAGACATGGAGCTACGATCGACTGTTCGTTGAATAAAGTGGTGGTCCGTGGTCCTAAAGGGAGAAGACTGTCTTTTCGCAGAGTAATTGTGAAGCCAAAAGTGAAACTAATGCCAACGATGACATTGATGAGTTGCATGCGATGCTGTTTCATGTTGATCCTTTGTCATGTGAAGGATATGTGTGTTGAGGAGCTGAGGCTGGAATCTATGCCATTGGTGAACGAATTTGTCGATGTCTTCCTTGAGGAGCTTCCCGGTTTACCTCTGCGTCGAGACGTGGACTTTGGGATCGATCTAGTGCCTGGTACGGGTCCTATCTTTTAGGCGCCCTATCGGATGAGTCCAAACGAGATGGCGGAGTTGAAGAAACAGCATGAAGAGTTGCTGGATAAGAGCTACATAAAGCCTAGTGTTTCGCCTTGGGGTGCGCCAGTGTTGTTCATAAAGAAGAAGGATGGTACCATGCGGCTATGTATCGACTACCATGAGCTGAACAATGTGACGGTGAAACACCATTATCCTTTGTCGGGAATTGATAAGTTGTTCGATTAGTTGTGTGAAGCTAAGGTTTTCTCAATGATTGACTTGAGATCCGGGTACCATCAGCTTAGAGTGAAGGATGTCTATATGCCTAAGACGGCGTTCCGAACTCGAAATGGCCACTATGAATTTGTGGTTATGCCTTTTGGGTTAACAAATACCCCAGCAGTGTTTATGAATTTGATGAACCAAGTCTTCAGCAGATTCCTGGATAGCTTCGTAGTGGTCTTCATTGATGACATCCTTGTGTATTCGACGACTCGAGAGGAGCATGCAGATTACCTGAGATTAGTTCTGCAGACTTTTCGTGATAATCAGCTTTACGCAAAATTCTCCAAGTGTGAATTATGGCTCGACAAAGTGGCTTTGTTTGGGCATGTAGTGTCCAAAGATGGTGTTACAGTGGATCCCAGAAAAATCGAGGAAGTTACTGTAGGTTTATTTCGGTATATAGACCTTTAAAATCACAGGATTATAATGAAAAACTTTATAAGATTTAAAGGTCATTGATGTGTCATATGTTTACGTATATTTAGCCCCTGCGTCACGAGCTTTACTTTGCGTTTCCCGTGCTTTTACATGCGTTTCGCTTCCTTTTTCTCTCCGTTTTGGCTCTGCTGCGTTTTTGTGTCCATTTTGTAGGTTAAAGCAGCTATTTGGAGGTTAGGATGCTATTCGGGAGGTTTCGTGAAGTTTCGTAAAGTTTCGTGAAGTTTCGAGGTGATTCGAGTTGGTTTCGTTGCGTTTCGCTTGCGTACGAGCCTCGTTTCACTAAATGAAGGTGTCTTTGGACCTTGGGACGGGATTTGAAGCTCACATATCCATCCTAAGACTCGTCCCTACTCCTAGGCCTCGTCCCTTAGCCTTGGGACGACAAGAAGCAAGAAAAAAGCTAAGTAAAAGAAGTGCCAAAACAAGCACCAAAACTGAACTACACGGGACAACTGTCCCTGAACTTGGTCCCGGTCAGGATGACCCTGTCCCGGACGGGATGGTGGTCCCGGACCTCAGGGACGCCCTCCGACTCCTCGTGTTCTTTAAGTACTTCGTCTATTTGAAGGCCAAATACATTATATTTTTGCACGAATTTTTCTGAGCATTTTCTCAACATTTCAAAGTACTTTCTCAAGAAAACTTAGGGTTCATACTTTTATGCTTTTGTAATTTCAAATTCCCGACTCGGATTACGTTGTTTGATCATCTATTTGGTATTTGTTGGCTTTGCTCATCCATTTCTCTTTAGGTTTTCTGATTGGTATTGCTATTTTCTTCTCTCTTTTATTTATCATTTCATTATTTATCGTTGTTGATCATGTTTTTGTCTTTCTCTTCCGCTTTTGTTATTGAATTCGCTATGTGTGAGTAGTTTATTATCTAGGGAGGAAGGGTGAAGCATGGGTGTTGGTTTTGCTTGAGTTTGATGATCTTGTTGAGTTAGGTTTTGTCATGCTTTGTTTAGTCTTTGCTTGATTGCTCTCGTTGATTCTTTGATCACGTTTTAGCGAGTATCTAGCACCCTTGAACTTAAGAACGGAAGCCTAGTTCTAGGATAGGCGCGAGACTAAACATTAGGACCCTCGTTTGTAAGTTGCGAGAGCCCGCATGCGAGACCTAGAGGAGCTTAAGACCGAGAGGCCGAGCGTTATCCTTAGCATGTGCGATACCTACTCATTCCGATCATCATCCTTTGCCTTGACTTACCCATTGCCTAACCCGACTCCCTAGACCTTTCCTTATAGTTTTTACCCTTATCTTTCGCTATAGCTTTAGTAACCAAACCTTCATTCGAACCGAGACTAGAATCATTCAAAATAACCAACATAAACGACCATCTCCCTGTGGATTTCGACCCGACTTACCCTAGCTACCCTAGTGTTGAGTTTGGATTTATTTTTGATTAGGCGAGTGCGACTAAGCCTATCAAATTTTGGCGCCGTTGCCGGGGAGACGGCTTTTGTTTTTGTTGTTTATTTGGTTCTTTTCTCATTGTTACTCTTTGTCTCAAGGAACCTCAATTCCTTGAGGCCGTTACTTATCGTTGCCTCTAGTGTTTTTGTATGCCCAGGCAAACGCGTACGTCTCAAAAAGGTTTGGCAATTCAGTTTGACCCGGAGCCGGAGCGTACATTGCATAGGCGAAAGAACTTGCTAAAGGACTTGGAAGCTACTGTTTCTCCTGCTACTTCATCCACTCACATTGCACCCATACCCGAGATAAAGAAAATGGTGAAGCTATCCGATCATTCAAGGCCAACCGCGGATCAAATTCCTACGGGCAATGCTATGCCCAATATTGCCGCCAACAACTTTGAAGTAAAACCCGCGTTCATCAACTTAATAGAGCGCACTCAATTTGGAGGGAGTCCCGGTGAGGACCCTAACTTGCACATCCAAAATTTTTGTGATTATTGCTCCACAATCAAGCAAACGGGTGTGACTCAAGACCAAATACGGGAGATGCTCTTCCCATTTTCCCTCCGAGACAAGGCAATGTTGTGGTTGAATTCTTTAAATCGTGTTGCTCTTGCTATCGTGGATTGGAACTCCTTGGTCTTGGCATTCTATCAAAAGTACTTCCCGCCCAAGAAGACCGCCATGCTTAGGAGTCAAATCACGAGCTTTAGGCAAAGAGGAGATGAGAGTCTCTTTGAAGCATGGGAACGATACAAGGAACTCCAACGTCAATGCCCTCATCATGGCATGGACAAGTGGTTCATTGTCATGCAATTTTACAACGGTCTATACAACGAGTCGCGTCAAGTGCTAGACTCCGCCGCTAATGGGAGGTTTGACAATATTGATGTGGAGGAGGCCATTGACACGATAGAAGCTATGGCAATTCATAATGCGCAATACGGGAGCTCTAGGAACGTTCCTAGGAGCGGAGGTAAGAATGATGGCGATGCGGTGCCATGCTTAATGCTAAGATGGATGCCATGACCGCGATGATAATGAGTCAAATGCAAGCGGGTTCTTCAAATGCGGGTGGACAAACGGTAGCGGCGATGCACACTTCCCATGACCCGACTTGTGGTTCATGCGGCCTTTCCGGTCATTCTTCCTTAGAATGCCGAGGTATGTATCCCGTCCATCCTTTTAAATCTCACCAAAACAACCCGTACTCTAACCACTACAATGAAGGCTACAAAAATCATCCCAACTTGTCATACAAAAGCCAAAACGTTTTGAATCCACCTCCACAACAACAAAATTTCAGCCCACAACAAACACACTACAATACTTCTCAAAATTTCAGCTCATATAACAACCCACGACCTTACAACCCTCCGGGCTTCAATCGCCCTAATTTTCAACAACCAAGTGCTCCACCACCCGTGCAAGCCGCTCCGGTCCCCGACCCGATGAGCGAAATGAGAGCCATGATGATGCAAATGGCTAAAACTCAAGAAACAATGATGGCTCACATTCAAAAGAGCGACCAAGCAAAAGACGCGGCCATCAAAATGCTTGAAACTCAAATGGCTCAACTCGCTTCTTCCAGTTCTCAAAGGAAGCCGGGTGTTCTACCATCGCAAGGCACTCAACCGCAACAACATGAGTCGATCAATGCAATCTCCCTGCGAAGTGGGACGAGTTACGACGGTCCACCCACGCCTACATTTGATGCTCCACCCGCTAAGGTGGTAAGTGAGGTAGACCCTTCTCTCTTTGCTAATGATTTTAGTGTGCCTAGTAATGATGTTGCAGGTACAAGCCATAGAGCAAGCGTGAGTGGAGCTAGGAGAGGTGGGCAGGCCGAGAATGATGGTGGCCAAGGTGGATCAGCCGTGCATGGAGGGGCACACGTGGGGCAGGCCGTGGAGGGTCATGGGGGAGCCAACGATGGAGCCAAGCTAGGAAATTCACACGTGGAGAAGCCCAAGGAAGCGCAGAGCAAGCCTGTCGAGCCGCCCATTCAAATCAAACTACCATTCCCGAGTCGAGTGGTAAAATCAAAGCTCGATAGTCAATTTGGTAAGTTCATGGAGGTAGTCAAGGACTTGAAGGTAACCGTTCCCTTTACTGAACTTGTCACTCAAGTCCCTGCTTACGCGAAATTTTTGAAAGACATACTCACTCGAAAGAGATCGTTTAGCGAGGTCGAGACTGTCGCTTTTACTGCTGAATGCAGCGCTCTATTGCAAAACCAGTCTCCTCCTAAGCTAAAGGATCCAGGTAGTTTCTCCATACCTTGCACGATTGGTACCGTTTCTATTTCTAACGCTTTATGTGATTTAGGTGCAAGTGTAAGCGTCCTGCCTTACTCCGTATGCGAGAAACTCAACATGGGGCCTTTGAAAGTAACGAATATCACACTCCAAATGGCGGATCGTTCTGTCAAACGCCCTTTGGGTGTTTTGGAGGACGTTCCCGTCAAGGTCTGTAAGTTTTTCATCCCCGTCGACTTTGTTGTTCTTGACATGGTAGAAGACTCCCAAATTCCTATTATTTTGGGTCGGCCTTTCTTGCACACTGCTGGTGCAATCATAGACGTCAAGAACGGGAAGTTGACGTTGGACGTAGAAGGTGATAAAATAACTTTTAACCTTTCAAATGCTTTGAAACGTCCCATGTTAGAGGAGCATGTCTTTGCTTTAGACATTATTGATGATTGCGTGGATGAGTACTTACCTCAAGTCCTCGAGAGGGACCCTCTTGAGGCCGTGCTCTGTTGTGATATGATTGCAGGTACCTTAGGGAGGAAGGACGCGGGCAAGGATGTGATCAAAGACGACGTGCGTGGCGTTGCTTGTGTTGATGGCCGAGCTGTTGATGATGATGGATATGCCAACGAAGAGGATGATGGTAGTGGGTTCGTCTACGACGAGACCCATGGATGGTGGTACTTCTAGTACCCGTGCTGAGCTCCCCGTTTGAAGCTGGTTTGGGGGGAGCGTTTTCATTATAAATAAATTGTATGTACTTTACTTTCTTTTGAGACTTCTTTGCTCGTTTTATCCCCCTTATTTTATGGTCCCTGGTTGATGTCCTTTAGGACACATTGGGGACAATGTGTCGTCTGGTTTGGGGGGAGAAACGCTTTGCTATTTTATTCTTGCGTTTTCTTTTTTTTGTTTTTCGCTTTTCCAAAAACTCAAAAAATCCAAAAAAAATCAGAAAATTCATAAAAATCACAAAAAAATCAGAAAATTTCAACAAAAATCCAAAAATACGTATCCCGATCGTTGTTTGCGAGCTTGTTTTTATCTTGATTCTTTCCCGACATCCCTTCCCTTGTTTGCTTTGAGCTTTGGCATGTTTCTTATTGTTTGGATTAGCGCTACGGGGATGTTTCGACGTGTTTGCAGATGATGGCATGCTTGACTTTGTTGGCTTTATCATTCACGGACTTTAGCTACTTATATTGTGAGGTTTTTAGCCTCCAGAGGCCGGTTCATCTATCCCGGTCCCCGTGCTTATTTTGTGAGTAGTTCTCCTCGTGGGGTGCGTAACATTAACACGCGTAAGTGTGGCCCCTATCCCGTGTTTCCCACGATTTTGTCACTTGTTTATGCATATGAGGCTTTAGTTGATTGCATTTGATTCACCTTGATCCTACATTTGTTTTATCCTCTCATATATGATCCTATTACCCTTACCCACATGAGTTTGCTAGCTACATTGCCAAATACCCTACCCTAGCCATGCTAGTGACCGCTTTTGCTTACTCTTGTGCTCGTTCGTTGGGTTTTGATCATGCTACGACTTGCTGATGTCGTATGCTTGGAGAGTGTTGGTTAATTTGAGTCGGGATTGCTGTTTTCCCGACCTTTGATGAGGTATTTTCCGCAACTATATGAGAGTGCTCTTTGCTCAAGAAAAAAAAAAGAAACAAAAATCAGAAAAAATCAAACACAACACAAAAATACAAGAAAAGAAGATGTGTGCACAAAAATGAGAGTTGTTGTTGTTATTACATGAGTGAGCACTTGAAATTTGTTGCTATGTTGCGTTGATGTGTAAAGGAGACCGATATGCTGTTTTCGGTCCGTTTTTCATGAAAGTTGGGTTCCGTTTTGGTTGGATGAGCACTTGGGTAGTACGAGTGGTTTCTAGTGGCTTAGCTCCACGATTCCATAACTATTTGTTCCACCTTATCACCCTATACCTCTCTTTGGC
Organism: Dianthus caryophyllus; assembly: GCA_023091065.1. Taxonomy (NCBI): domain Eukaryota; kingdom Viridiplantae; phylum Streptophyta; class Magnoliopsida; order Caryophyllales; family Caryophyllaceae; genus Dianthus; species Dianthus caryophyllus. The sequence goes on from CM041522.1 coordinate 17,189,807, forward strand.
CTTTACACCCTCATTTCCTATGTAAGCCCTCCCGGTTCGTTTTTTGACATTATTTGTGTACGGGAATGCGAGATTTGGTCCACATTAGATTGCGGGCGTGCTTCCACTAGTCGATTAGGTGAGTGTCACTATATACTTCGCCTTGTTCATCATTTGAGTAGAGTGGAAACCGCGAGAGGTCCGTGATTTGATTGCTAGAGAGCCTACGTCTAAGTCATGCTATTCATTCTGCGCCGTCTTGTAATTCTCATCCGTTAGCTAGCTATTTCCATACGTCCCATGTTGCTTCGGGATTGATTGCCATTTGCTCATGCTACTTGCGGTAAGGTGATTGTTTGGGGAGGTCTTCTTTTGCTCGCTTTATCCTCTATTTTCTGTCATGCTTTGTTGCTTGAGGACAAGCAACGGTTCAGTTTGGGGGAGTTTGATGTGTCATATGTTTACGTATATTTAGCCCCTGCGTCACGAGCTTTACTTTGCGTTTCCCGTGCTTTTACATGCGTTTCGCTTCCTTTTTCTCTCCGTTTTGGCTCTGCTGCGTTTTTGTGTCCATTTTGTAGGTTAAAGCAGCTATTTGGAGGTTAGGATACTATTCGGGAGGTTTCGTGAAGTTTCGTAAAGTTTCGTGAAGTTTCGAGGTGATTCGAGTTGGTTTCGTTGCGTTTCGCTTGCGTACGAGCCTCGTTTCACTAAATGAAGGTGTCTCGGGACCTTGGGACGGGATTTGAAGCTCACATATCCATCCTAAGACTCGTCCCTACTCCTAGGCCTCGTCCCTTAGCCTTGGGACGACAAGAAGCAAGAAAAAAGCTAAGTAAAAGAAGTGCCAAAACAAGCACCAAAACTGAACTACACGGGACAACTGTCCCTGAACTTGGTCCCGGTCGGGATGACCCTGTCCCGGACGGGATGGTGGTCCCGGACCCCAGGGACGCCCTCCGACTCCTCGTGTGCTTTAAGTACTTCGTCTATTTGAAGGCCAAATACATTATATTTTTGCACGAATTTTTCTGAGCATTTTCTCAACATTTCAAAGTACTTTCTCAAGAAAACTTAGGGTTCATACTTTTATGCTTTTGTAATTTCAAATTCCCGACTCGGATTACGTTGTTTGATCATATATTTGGTATTTGTTAGCTTTGCTCATCCATTTCTCTTTAGGTTTTCTGATTGGTATTGCTATTTTCTTCTCTCTTTTGTTTATCATTTCATTATTTATCGTTGTTGATAATGTTTTTGTCTTTCTCTTCTGCTTTTGTTATTGAATTCGCTATGTGTGAGTAGTTTATTATCTAGGGAGGAAGGGTGAAGCATGGGTGTTGGTTTTGCTTGAGTTTGATGATCTTGTTGAGTTAGGTTTTGTCATGTTTTGTTTAGTCTTTGCTTGATTGCTCTCGTTGATTCCTTGATCACGTTTTAGCGAGTATCTAGCACCCTTGAACTTAAGAACGGAAGCCTAGTTCTAGGGTAGGCGCGAGACTAAACATTAGGACCCTCGTTTGTAAGTTGCGAGAGCCCGCATGCGAGACCTAGAGGAGCTTAAGACCGAGAGGCCGAGCGTTATCCTTAGCATGTGCGATACCTACTCATTCCGATCATCATCCTTTGCCTTGACTTACCCATTGCCTAACCCGACTCCCTAGACCTTTCCTTATAGTTTTTACCCTTATCTTTCGCTATAGCTTTAGTAACCAAACCTTCATTCGAATCGAGACTAGAATCGTTCAAAATAACCAACATAAACGACCATCTCCCGGTGGATTTCGACCCGACTTACCCTAGCTACCCTAGTGTTGAGTTTGGATTTATTTTTGATTAGGCGAGTGCGACTAAGCCTATCAGTCATAAAAGAAATTGCATAAATAAGTTTAAGATTAAGAAAACAACCTTTTGTCCTTGCTTAATGGCCTAAGATCGAATATCAAGAAGGTTGATATCTCCTAAAAGTTGCACCCAAGATTGCTTAAGATATGACCTTAGTTCTTGCTATAAAACTTTTGAGAGAAGAAAACTGATTTTCTAATTTTTGTGTGTGAATTATAATGAATAAATTAGTTCATTAGGTTGAGCCAAAGCTCCCCTAATATACTCCAAATTTCGGCTAACCCATCAATTATGGGGAGTAATTTTTGCTCTCCAAAAATCACTTTCCAAAAACCAATTCCTTGTTGACCAAGGAGTCAAAGAGCAATAAGGCTCTTTCCTAGAGGTTTCCTTTAGTTTTTTAATATAATATAATATTACTAGTGTCATAAATATGATCCACTATAATATATCATTAAATTATTAATATCCTCATATTTATAATTTTCTAATTAATTATAACAGTTTATGATTAATTAGCCTATATTATATTCAATAATTAAATATAACATTTTATATTCAATTTACGAATTACATTTAATTCGTCTTAACTAATATCATTTAATCCTTATTAAATGGCTGTATCATTATCACACACTTGACTAACATTTTAGTCAAAAACACCGACTAACCTTTTAGTCTTTTTGTAAGGCATCAATATGATTAATTTCTCAAATAATCACATTTCTTAAACACATCCTTTAGGTGTGACTTTTTAGGGACCAGTTGATCACCGCCATCTGTATGACAATAACGTCAAACTTATCTAGCAAGCCAACCGTTATTGATAAACGTTAATCAACTGATTGCATACAAAATGTACCCTGTGTACCTTGAGAGGTTTATTTATGTTATTGCACTAACTGTGGAGGACACTAACTCCAACAATCTCCCACTTGTCCGTACAAGTGTAGGTGCGATAACCGATTCTCATGTCCATAATAAATTTCTCCCACTCAATGTAAACCAATTTGCAAAGTTCGTACTTTCAAAGGTCGTAGTTCACAAGTGATCAGAATCAAGAGTGGTTTCCCCGACTAGAGAGTAACTTAACTGATAAACGAATCAATATTCGAGCATGACCATCCATTTTCAGTTACAGCTCCTCGAGTGGCCCTGTGAAAAATATTATAACTCGATAGAAGTTGGATATTTTCTTCAACTCGAATCCTGCAGATGTAAGCGCAGCATGAAATGACCCAGTGAAAATCTACTTGGCCTCCTGTTACGGTCGACCGAGAGAAAGAAACCAAAGTCACCCAAAATCTGCCTTAATCTCAAAAGACAGTCGATAGTCAAAAGAATCGACTCTAGGAACACTATGGATGTCCTATCCACGACCCGGCACCTAATGTTCTGAAACATTTAGGACTCCATGTAGTCGTCACAAAAATTGTCCTGCGCGATTTCAGTAAACCCGCATCTGTGATCGATCAGTCAACAGTTTGACTTATGGCTCGTTGAACCCACCATCAATCGACGTCACAAAATAATCGCCAGAGTTATCAGCTCATGTAGGCGATTACGGACCAAAACAAATATAATGTTTTCCAGTTCACTTTGTGGTGTTCAAAGTTGTCCGTACAATCCACATGGAAAAACAAAATATGTAAAATAATACGATGATGTTATAAATAGTATATGAAAAAGATACATTTATCCAATCCACGTCAAGTACTATTATAACCAGGAACACATTTAATTCTCATGAAGATAACGTACCCTTCATGCTTATCTATACCAACGTACATATCTAGACTAGTTGCTGGACTTTAGGCTCTTTAGCCTGGAAGATGGCACCTCTATGGTGATAGTGTCATTCGAACTAGGAACTACAGTTGGTTCTTGTAAGAACTGACGCATCCATACAGCTTCCCTTGCAACTAAATAGCATAGTACTCGGACACAGTCGTGGAATCTACTATGACACTATATTTTGGAACTGTGCAGCTGACCGCGGTGCCATAAAGAGTAAAGACGAATCCGATCTGAGATATCGAGTCATCTCGATTCGTGTGGAAGTTAGCGTCTGCGCAACTGATTGCGCATAGCCTTATAGCACCTCCATAAGTCAATACCCATTTCAGATGCCACGTCTGCATGTGAGCATATTATGGCATACATGATCGATCCTACTGCCGAAGCATAAGGAACACGACTTGGTCATACTGAATCTCTCAAGAATCTTATCTCTATAAGACTCGTGACTGAGGGATAATATCCGTTGTGATCTATCTCTATAGATGCGGATTTCCAAAAATCGTTGTGCCTCACCCAAATCTTTCATCTGGAAATGGTTCTGTAACCAACTTTTACCGAAGTTAAGAGAGGTATATCATTCCCAATCAAAAGTATGTCATCGATGTACAGTATTAGGAAGACAATCTTGCTCCCACTCGACTTGATATATAGACATGGTTCCTCGACCAATCGAGTGAATCCATTCTCCTTTATCACGTGGTCGAAGCGATGATTCCAACTCCGTGAAGCTTACTTAAGTCCATAGATGGAACGCTTAAGCTTGCAAACCTTCTTAGGATTTTCAGGATCTGTGTAACCTTCGGGTTGTACCATGTACAACTCCTCCTCTAAATAACCGTTTAAGAAGGCGGTTTTCACGCCCATCTGCCAGATTTCATAGTCATGAAATGTAGCAATCGCTAAGACAATCCGAATGGAACGAAGCATGACTACGGGTGCAAAAATCTCATCATAGTGCAACCCTTGCACTTGAGTGAAACCCTTTGCCACTAGTCGTGCCTTGTATATATCTGGTTGTCCTTTTACAGATCGCTTTATCTTGTAAAGCCATTTGCACTGAAGAGGCCTAGCCTTATCAGGTAAGTCAACCAGATCCCATACATCGTTCTCGTACATAGAGTCCATCTCGGATTGCATGGCTTCTTGCCATAGCTTTGAGTCGGAACATGTCATGGCACCTTTATAGGTTACGGGTTCGTTACTTTCAAGGAGTAAAACGTCGTCTCTCCCATTCTCCTCAACCATACCGATGTATCTATCTGGAGGAATGAAGAGTCTACCCGACCTTCTGGGTTCCAAGGGAACATTAACCGCAGCAAATGAAGAAGGAACAGCTTCCTCCATTGGTTCTCGGTTGTTGGTTCAGGAATCTCCGACAGATCGAAGGTTCTATTACTTCTCTTGTCTTCGAGAAACTCTTTCTCTAAGAACTTCGCACTAGCCGCAACAAAAACTCGTTGTTCGGTTGGCGAATAGAAGTAATGACCAAACATTCCTTTTGGATAACCAATAAAGTATGTCTTGACCGATCGCGGGCCGAGCTTATCCTCGTGTCACCACTTGACATAAGCCTCGCACCCCCAAACCCGAATAAAGGACAAGTTAGGGACCGTTCCCTTCCATAACTCGTATGGAGTCTTGTCAACAGCTTTAGTCGGACTTCGGTTAAGTATAAGAGCAGCTGACAAAAGAGCATAACCCCATAATGAGTCAGGTACAACCGTGTGACTCATCATGGATCGAACCATATCAAGTAATGTTCGATTCCTGCGTTCGGACACACCATTCAGTTGTGGTGTTCCGGGTGGAGTTAACTGTAGTACTATCCCGCGGTCTTTCATGTGTTGATCAAACTCAGTTGAAAGATATTCGCCACCACGATCTGAACGTAGTGCTTTTATCTTTCTATCCAGTTGGTTCTCAACCTTATTCTGGAATTCCTTGAACTTGTCGAAGGACTCACTTTTATGCTTCATCAAGTAGACATAACCATATCTACTTAAATCGTCCGTGAAAGTGATAAAATACCTATAGCCATCTCTAGCGTTGATTGACATAGGTCCGCACACATCAGTATGTATGAGTCCTAATAGGTCAGCAGCGCGCATTCCAACACTTTTGAAGGAAATTCGAGACATTTTGCCTATAAGACATGATTCACACGTGCCAAAAGTTTCATAGTCAAATGGGGCGATTGTCCTACTATCAATGAGCTTTTTCACGCGTTTCTCATTTATGTGTCCCATACGGCAATGCCATAGATAGGTTTGATCTTTGTCACCAACCTTTGCTTTCTTGTTACTCACATGCATAAATTCTGTGGTTTGATCTAAAACATAAATTCCGTTCATGGAAACTGCTTTACCATAAATCATTTCGTTCAAAGAGAAAATACAGCTATTATTCTTTATTAAAAACGAAAATCCTTCTTTATCAAGAACGAATACAGAAATAATGTTTTTGGATAAACTAGGTACATAGTAACAGTTATTCAGAAATAACTCAAATCCACTTGGGAGTTGGATTACATATGTTCCTACTGAAACGGCAGCAACTCTTGCTCCATTCCCCACTCGCACAGATGAGAACCACAACCAGTATCAAGTACCCAAGTTCCAAAACTTGCATGGTTAATCTCAATCATATGAATAAAAGAAGACATACCAACAGGAATGACGTGGCCTGCTTTTATGTCCTCAGCATACATGGGACAGTTTCGCCTCCAATGCCCAGACTTGTGGCAATGGTGGCACTCCATGTTTTGCTTCGCTTTTGCCATGCCTTGTGAGCTACCGCTAGACTCACCACGCTCACTCTTCGCAATCACTGGCTTTTTAAACTTTGGCTTTCCTACAGTTAGGTTAGCCGGAGCCTTACCCTTGCCCTTGTGCTTTTTGCCTATCATGAGAACATCTTGTTTCATGCTCCCACTCAACTTCAGATCACTCTCCGTCTGTACGAGGAGTGAGTGAAGCTCATGCAGACTTTTCTGCATGTCATTCATGTAATAGTTTGCCCTAAAGAGGGCATACCCATCATGAAGAGAGTGGAGTACTCGATCAATGACGATCTTCTCATCGATCTTGCAACCAAGCTCCTCCAGTTTCTCAACGTTCTCGATCATGTCGAGAAGGTGTGGACCAACCGGTTGGCCCTTCTGGAGTCTAGCTTCAAAGAAACGAGTGGTATACTCGTAACTCTTGATTCTCGGAGCTTTCGAGAATTCTTTAGTTAGGGTGGTGAAAATCTTGTTTACACCCTGGGTAATAAATCGTCTTTGCAAATTGGATTCCATTGCATAGATGAGTACGTTCCTTAACGCACCTGCCTCCATCATGAAATCACTATAAGCAAGGACTTCATTTGCTCCTGCCTCGGGAGCTGGTTCGTGACGATGGCTCAGTCAAGTACTTGAGCTTGCCGTCAGCTATGGCGGCATTCCGTAATGCGGCCTCCCAATCAGCAAAATTGGACCCATCACTCTTTAGTCGAGTGGACTGATTCATGCTGTCCATAAAAATTCTAAGCCATGATTCGTGTGTTAGTGTGACACTTGGCATTGGTTCGTCAGTACGTACAGCCATTTGTTATAGTAGTTATAACTGTATATAACGAATTCGATACTGTGAAAAGAGAAAAGAAGCGAGAAGATAAGAAAACATCGTTTTGAAGGTTTAAGTCGTAGGCAATAACGATTTAATGCAATAACTCGTGTACTCATATAATCGACCTCCCTCGAGAATTATATAAGCGATCCCAAGACTCAATTTCTTTAAATTGATAAGCCAACTTCTTGGCTAATTCTATTGTTAGAATTCTTGGTCGATAGATTTCAGTAAATCCTATCTATTAGTCCATCATAACTACGAGATATTACTCGAACTATAATGTTGAGGTAAAATAGGTCAACACGTACTACTTACCCAACGTAGAAGGGGTCATGTGGAGAGTAAGGTCCTACATGCCTACCGACGAAGAAGGGGCTCATAGCAGTTCTTCCTATAAAGACTAATCTCAATTTTAAATAGAGGAAGGTCCCATCGTCTCATTTTAATTCATTTTAAGTAAACAAATATCTAGCATTTCGTGAATGATTAATTTGAGGTGATAACCCTAAAACGAGTGACATCCGTATGTCCATGATATATAAAATGTAACTATATGATCCATATTCATGCATATTAGGTGGTTTGGTTTAGTTTAGGCGGAATATAATGCTACTATCTAACGTGAATGCAATAAAAAACGGTAAAGAAAACGCAAAAGGGAAAAACACCTAGTGTAGCCTATCCCTATGAAAATAAAAACAAGATACAATTTGGAATCCATCCATGGACCCTAAAGCTTGTCTTCATTCTTCATCTTGGGCTTTAAGTGGGAATCCATCTTGAATCTTCTTAAAATTACATATTGAATTACAAAAATAAACCTATTTACATTCTAATTCAAAATATGCCAAAATTAAAAAATATTACAAGATGGGAGATTCGAGATCTCAAAAATACAACCAAAATTGTGTTTCCTTCATTACGAAAACACAATCTTCTAAGGCCACACTAGTAAATTACAACCTTTTATACATAATTAATGCGTAAAATTAAACCATTCATTCAAACATACATTCACAAAAATAAAGCATCAACTAAACAAAACCTATGCATACAGATTGATTAAATCCAAACCACCTCTTTTAAAAGATTATCATTATGCAACAATTCCTTAATTGTTCATAATATCTTATAATCAAAACAATAATCCAAAAGAAATAATTTATATTATCATTATAACATAAATTAGATCACAAAATATTTTAAACTTCTTTAAAATATTTGGTATCAAATATTATGAACCTTTTCATAATAACATAATATTCATTATCTTTATAACAAATATAAAAAAAAAATTAATTTACCAAAATAAACAAAGTTTTGGCCAAATTAACTGAACATGCCGAATTAAAAAAATTTTATGTTAATAAAACAACACGGCCAAAAAAAAAAAAAAAAAAAAAAAAAAAAAAAAAAAAGAAAAACAAATTTTTAAAAAATTTCCTTATTAATTCGGCCAAAGAAAAAAAACATTAACAAAAATAAGTTTTTAAATCGGCCAACAAGATGAATTAAACCTTTTTAATTCGATTATGTTAATAATTAGATCGATACTAACTCAATTTTAATCCGTATTAAACATTGATTTAAGATATTCAAATTAACTTTTTAATTTAAACATCATGAATTGATAGATCTAATGATTAACAAAGCAATATGTTCATTAACATACAAGAATTGATCCTTTTGTATTTTAATTCAATCGGTATTAAATCAAAACTCATTCAAAATCATATGTAATTGTTTTATCATCTTAAAACATTGATAATTATGAATCAAACGGACCAAAAACAAGCCAAAATTCATAACAAAACACACGGCCTTCTTAAAAACAATTCGGCCACCATTATGAAATTGAATAAAATTTATACAAAATCGATTTTATGAAAACCTTATAAAAATTTCATATGCCCTAAGGCTCTGATACCACTTGTAGGTTTATATCGGTATATAGACCTTTAAAATCACAGGATTATAATGAAAAACTTTATAAGATTTAAAGGTCATAAAAGAAATTGCATAAATAAGTTTAAGATTAAGAAAACAACCTTTTGTCCTTGCTTAATGGCCTAAGATCGAATATCAAGAAGCTTGATATCTCCTAAAAGTTGCACCCAAGATTGCTTAAGATATGACCTTAGTTCTTGCTAGAAAACTTTTGAGAGAAGAAAACTGATTTTCTAATTTTTGTGTGTGAATTATAATGAATAAATTAGTTCATTAGGTTGAGCCAAAGCTCCCCTAATATACTCCAAATTTCGGCTAACCCATCAATTATGGGGAGTAATTTTTGCTTTCCAAAAATCACTTTCCAAAAACCAATTCCTTGTTGACCAAGGAGTCAAAGAGCAATAAGGCTCTTTCCTAGAGGTTTCCTTTAGCTTTTTAATATAATATAATATTACTAGTGTCATAAATATGATCCACTATAATATATCATTAAATTATTAATATCCTCATATTTATAATTTTCTAATTAATTATAACAGTTTATGATTAATTAGCCTATATTATATTCAAGAAACAAGTTCAATTAAGTTACACTATATTTGCTAAGTTTCGTACGCTGAACTGGAAAAACTTGAAACTGTTGTACTGTACGAATGAAACTGTTATGTATAAAACGTGAAACTGTTGTCAGAAAAGGGAAAAACAAGGCCGGTCGACCGGCCGGCCCGCACTTTTTCGTGAGATTTAATCTCAACCATTGATCTTGTTAATCCAAAGGCTAAGATTGAAACTTACCAACTTAAAATATTTAAGCAACTTAATTGAACTTTACTCTTATATTCAATAATTAAATATAACATTTTATATTCAATTTACGAATTACATTTAAGTCGTCTTAGCTAATATCATTTAATCCTTATTAAATGGCCGTATCATTATCACACACTTGACTAACATTTTAGTCAAAAACACCGACTAACCTTTTAGTCTTTTTGTAAGGCATCAATATGATTAATTTCTCAAATAATCACATTTCTTAAACACATCCTTTAGGTGTGACTTTTTAGGGACCAGTTGATCACCGCCATCTGTATGACAATAACGTCAAACTTATCTAGCAAGCCAACCGTTATTGATAAATGTTAATCAACTGATTGCATACAAAATGTACCCTGTGTACCTTGAGAGGTTTATTTATCTTATTGCACTAACTGTGGAGGACACTAACTCCAACAGTTACTAAGTGGTAAACACCTAAGAATGTAACCATGCAAGATGAGGTGTTTCTTGGGTCTAGCTGGCTAGTTTCACCGTTTCGTGAAGGACTTCTCAAAGATCGCTCGACCATTGACTGCATTAATGAAGAAGGAGAATTGGTGTGTTTGAACGATGAGTGTGAGCACACCTTCCAGACTTTGAAGGCACGGCTCACTTCTGCACCTATTCTTAGCATTTTCGAGGGGAATGACGGTTTTGAGGTGTATACAAATGTTTCAAAAAATGGTTTAGGGTGTGTTCGTATGTAGAATCGTCATGTCATCGCTTACGCTTCAAGGCAATTGAAGCCTTACGAGGAGAATTACCCGACTAACAATCTTGAACTTGGAGCATGGTCTTTGCCTTGAAGATTTGGCGGCATTACTTGTATAGCGCGACTTTCAAAGTGTTTTCTAATCATAAGAGCCTTAAGTATATCTTCAAGCAGAAAGAGTTGAACATGAGGCAACGTCGATGGCTTGATGAGTTATTGGGAGATTATGATATGGAGATCGTTTTCCATGAGAGGAAGACAAATGTAGTGGCGGATGCGCTTAGCAGAAAGTCGGTGCATGCTTTGTGTACATCATTGTAGAGAGTTCGGTTAGATGATGAAATACAGCGTATGGGCATTGCAGTGATTCAGTCCGGTGGCTCCTTGATGGACTTGACCTTAGAGCTCGAGTTATATGATGAGATACGCTAGAAACAGTTACTTGATTCGAAGTAATGTGTGTGGCGAAAGAAAGTCAATGAGGGTCTAAGCTCAAGATTTCACATTCACGAGGATGGCGGCTTATGGTTTGATAACCGTTGGTTTGTACCTACTGATGATTAGTTGAAGAGGCGGATACTTAAGGAGGCTAATAGCACTCCTTATTTTGTTCATCTTGGGGGCAACAAGTTATATAAAGATCGTTTAGTGGCCGAGGATGCGAAGTGAGGTAGTTGCGTTTGTCGCTAAGTGTTTGTTATGTCATAAGTTTAAGATCGAGCATCAAAGACCGCAAGATATGCTGCAACCTTTAGACTTGCCAGAACGGAAATGGGATACCATTTCGATGGATTTCGTTGTGCGTGTGCCTAGATCACTCCGTGGAAACAATACGATTTGGGTGATTGTTGATAGATTGACTAAGTCTGCTCATTTTGTCCCGATGAAAGATACTTGGAGCAAGACTCAGTTAGCTAGGGCATATGTGCAACATATTTTGAGACAGCATGGTGTTCCGAGGGACATTGTCTCCGATCGAGATTTGCGTTTTCACGTTTTGTTTCAAAGTTCTGGGGCGAGTTACATGCTGCTTTAGGTATGAAACTAAAGGTGAGTACAACTTTCACCCAGCTACGGATGGTCAGACTGAGAGGACCGTACAGACCTTAGAAGATATGTTGCGAGCTTGTGTTCAAGAGTTCGAGGTGTAACACCCCCATTTAGACCGGGCGGACCCCACCGAAATAACGGCGTTACGGGACCCGACTGAACGGGTCCGTTAGCAAACACCTGTAATCTCAAGACGGAACACCTGTATATATATAACTGAAAGCGTCAAAAAGGGAACGAAACTGTCAAACTACAACTGTCACTCAAAACAGCAACAAGGCACCCAGGCTGAAAACTTTAAAACGATAAAACATAGCGAGACGTCTATGGTGGAAGTTAGACTCAAGACCAGAACTCCAACGATCCCTCCAAGCGGCCCCAAAACTAGCACGAGCACGTCCGAGTACCTACGAGGTGGGGAAAACATGACAGACACAACAAAACAACAAAACCCTAGTTAGCCTTCACATTATCTTATAAAAAAGTGCGTAAGGAAACCAAACGTGTAAGGAAACTTAAGACGTGAGACGAAAGTTCATATGAATATATAGATAGCCTTACTCATACAAGTTTAGAATCATTCCAAGGTGTACTAGCTCGGACGTGTATCAACATTTTCAAATCAAATGCATAGTCAAGAACCCCACTGTGTAACTCCACACAAGGGACTTACCATATCGTCAACTCCCCACATCTCCTCCAAACATATCTCCTCCGAATCACTAGGCCACACGGGCCTTAATCACTGGGCCACACAGACCTCAATGACATGGTCACACAGACCTCAATCTCCAAGTCACACAGACCTCAACACCAGGTCACACAGACCTCAAACACCAGGTCACACCGACCTCAAACACCAGGTTACACAGACCTCAACACCAGGTCACACAGACCTCAAACACCAGGTCACACAGACCTCAATCTCCAGGGTACTGAACGTCATGACAAGAGAACAACTTATATATACATACATATATTACAAGGTAAAAATCATTCAACATTCATTCTCACGCATACAACATCATAAGGCCATCAAACATTAACAAGTCATGAAGCTCATTCATATATTTACAACTTATTACCACTCAAATGCACAATTTATAAAGTAGCCTTAACACAACCAAACGTTCACTCTCACAACCCAGCATATCAACGTTACAACGATTACAATAACACAACTCTCATACAGACACATGAATTCCATACATCACCAACACAACTCCATACCCATAACATTTACACAGTGCTCGGTCGTGACCCCAAGCACCCTATAACACGGTCCAAACCAAGGAGCCTCACGGCCCACCATAACACGGCCAACAAGGCCTTCTCGAAACTCGGCCCAACAACATCCAATCCACACCATTTCACAAGCCACTTCTAATCATACTCACCATAATCAAGTAACACTACTCAAACTCAACATTTATCAAGGAGAATTCGTAGAATCATACACACATACAACATACAATATCACACACATTACAACCCAATCATTACAAGCTATAAACAACACACATAAACATACTAACATACACAATTTCACCCATATAGCTAAGTAAGGGAATAGCCCTTACCTTGAGGGAGAATCAACACTAAATCGACCCAAGGTTGAAGATGACTTGGCTCTACAAGGGCTCCTCAAAAAATTCATCCTCTACAAGGTTTAGAAGCATCACAACATCCTCATTAACTCCCCAAAACACAAGGAAACAACATAAACCAACAAAGATACGAAATTAGTGAAACCCTAGCTATGAAAGTCTCTAACATGGGGAAGAAAACTCACTCACCTTCAATAGAAACTAGTATAAAAAGATGGAGGAAGAAGAGAGGAACGCGTTCCAACAAAAACGTTGAAATCGGGCGAGAAACGAGGGAGAAATCGAGAAAAAACCCACTAGGGTTTGTGAGTGTTGAAACTCACGGCCAAGGTGGTAGGGGAGAGCTGAGGTTTTTTCCTTTGTTTTGTGTTTTTAAGGGTTTAGAGAGAAGGTAGATGGTTTATTTTAAGAGAGGGAAAGTTGTAAATGAAATGTGGAAGGGTTTGATAGGGTTTCCTTAATAAATAAGCTCATTTATTCTAGAAAAGAGAGGGTCAAACCCGAGTCAACGTAACTAAACTCGACTACCACTCAGTTCAAGTCCCAACCGAACCTCACCAAGCTTAAACAACTAACTTTTCTGAATCTCGCCATTTTTACGAATCCAACGAGCATACATAAGCTATACCTCCAAATTTAATACTAAAAACTTCGCTAAAAGCCCAAAAATAATATTGCTAACCCAAAATAATATAAACGACTCAATAATATCGAATACGAAAATACGGGGTATTACACCAGGGTTCTTGGGAGGATCAGCTGGCCTTGATCGAATTCTCGTATAACAACATCTACCATGCGAGTATCGGCATGGCACCCTTTGAGGCGCTTTACGGGCGGAAGTGTCAAGAGTCCTATTTGTTGGGACGACCTGAAATATTTAGTGGTGTTAGGACCTGAGATGATCCAGAATATGGTCGAGTAGGTGAAGGTCATAAGGCAAAAGATGCGAGCAACACAGGATCGACAAAAGAGCTACGCAGATTTGCATTGTTGTGACATCGAGTTTCAGGTGGAGGACAAGGTTTTGCTGGGAGTTTCACCAATGAAAAGGGGTTATGCGTTTTGGTAAATGAGGGAAGTTAAGCCCACGTTTTATTAGTCCCTACGAGATCGTCGATCGTGTAGGAGAAGTAGCATGTCGACTTTCTTTACCTTCGAGTCTGGAGCGAGTCCATGATGTTTTCCATGTCTCCCAGCTGAGGAAATATTTATTAGATGGCACACATGTGTTAGACCCGGAGGAGATCCAGCCCGATGAGTCGCTTTACTACGAGGAAACTGCTGTTCAAATTCTAGATAGGAAAGTAAGGAAAACTCGCCAAGGCGAGACAACACTTGTGAAAGTACTCTGGACAAACCACGACATTGAGGAAGCAACATGGTTGCTTGAGAGCTCAATGATGGAGCGTTACCCTCATCTTTTTCCTTGAGGTATGTTTGTTAGTTACGCGGCCGTAACCTTTTTTTTAGGGGGGTTGAAAGCGCGCAAATTTTGTTTTGTGTTATTGTTTGCATGTTAAGGATATTTGAGTAACATTACCTTGACTTTAGCGGCTTTTGATCATGTTGTGAACTTGGTTATATACGTGTTTACACGTTAGCTTGTCATGAGCTGTTGGTTGGTTGGGTAGTGTTATGAATTTCGGAGCGAAATTGTTTAAGAAAGAAAGACTATGATACCCCGTATTTTCGTAGTCGCAAGTTTTTAGTCGTTTCTATCATTTTAAGCTCGAAATAATTCTTTTGGGCATTTTAGAGGTTTTGAGTTAAACTTGGATATATGACAAGTGTATGCCCGTTTGAGTCGTAAAAATGAGAAGAATTGGGATTTGAAGTCGGTTAAGCGTTTTGAGTTGTCTAGTGTCGGTTTTTAGTATGTAAAGTGTTTTTAAGCGAATTTGATCGGGTTTGACTCTCCCTCAATGTTTAGTAAGTGGAATAAACTAACTTGACACCCTCACCTTTTCCCACATTTTCATTTTTACATTATCTCTCTAAACAAATCATAAAATCAAACTTTCCCAACAAAAAACATAAATTAACCAAACTCTCCCTCCTCTCCCATTTAGACCGAGTAGCACGGGTCCTCCACCACCGGGACCAGGTATTCCTCATTCGAAATTCGTTTCACCCGATTTTCGTTGTGTTTGCTTCCCCTCGATCTCCTCTGTCATTTCATACTAAATTTCCTCTGAGGTAAGGCCTTCTTCAAGCTCTAGTTTAAGACTATTAATATAGGGTTTGTTGAGTTAAGTTAGAAATGTTTTATTTGTAAATAACCGTTATTAAAAGTGTTATTTAAAACGGTTATTTGTAAATAACCGTTATAAATAATGGACTTTATATAACGGTTATTTGTAAATAACCGTTATTAATAGTGGACTTTTTAAAACGGTTTTTCTAAATAACCGTTTTAAAAAACTCTATTTTTTAAAAAAAAAAATTACTAAATTAAATTACTATAATTGCACGACAATTTTCCAAATACAATTTATATAATTTATCCGAATAAAATTTTAATAAATTATCGAAATAAAATTCATATAAATTATCCAAATACAATTTGTATATATTTTCCAAATACAATTTTAATAAATTATCCAATTACAATTTATATAAAATATAGAGTATGAAAAATATAGAGTATGAGAGAAAAAAAAAAAACGTTTAAACTACCCTAACTTTATATGTCAGCGCCAAATTAAAATTTTGGATAGATTAATTATAAATAACGGTTTTATTGAAAAACCGTTTTATAAAGTATTATAAATAACGGTTATTTGTAAATAACCGTTTTAAAAAGCTCTATTTTAAAAAAAAAAAAATTACTAAATTAAATAACTATAATTGCACGACAATTTTCCAAATACAATTTATATAAATTATCCAAATACAATTTTAATAAATTATTGAAATGCAATTTATATGAATTATCCAAATACAATTTGTATAAATTTTCCAAATACAATTTTAATAAATTATCTAAATACAATTTATATAAAATATAGAGAATGAAAAATATAGAGTATGAGAGAAAAAAAAAAACATTTAAACTACCCTAACTTTATATTTCAGCGCCAAATTAAAATTTTGGATAGATTAATTATAAATAACGGTTTTATTGAAAAACCGTTTTAAAAAGTATTATAAATAACGGTTATTTGTTAAATAACCGTTATAAAAAGTATTATTTATAACGGTTATTTGTAAAGAACCGTTATAAATAATGGACTTATTATAACGGTTACTTGTAAATAACCGTTTTAAAAAAGTATTTTAAATAACGGTTTTGATAATAAACCGCTATATAAAATATATTTTTTTTCCAATTGTTAAAATTCGTATAACAAATTTTTGAAAACTAATAAAAAATGTTTTCGTATTTAATAACCGTTATATTTGATTTTATTAATAAACAACGATTTTACTTAATTAACCGTTGTATTTGATTTGTTTAATAAAACGGGTATTAATAAAACCGTTTTTTTAATTAACTAAAACGGTTTATTAGTAATAACCGTTTTATTTAAAAAAAACCGTTATTTATAATATTTTTGCGTTGTTTTTAATGAAGAGTTTAATTTGGCGCCCTAATTTTTTATAACACATTTTTTTTTTGTCGTTGTTTATAATATTATAAACAACACAAGTTCCCAATTTGTGTTGTTTTTGGTCGTTGTATTTGCTCATTTTTATAGTAGTGTTTCTTAAGCTTATGTGTCGTGTCGTGTAGTCGAGTGTTATGATTACCGAGATTGTTATCGAGTGTGTAAGTATAATGAGGAGTTTGGGGTTGTTTAGGGGGTGTTGGAGGTGGTGAGAAAGGTGTGGTGAGCAGAGGTATTCGTGGGAAGCAGAAAGAGTCGACAGATGCGGACAGAAGGTCAGGGGTAGGGATGGCAATGGGTCCAAGAACCGACCCAGACCCGCTAGACCCGACCCTGATGGGTCGGGTTTGGGTCTAATATTTTTAGACCCAACGGGTCTGGGTCGGGTCTAGGTCTACAATTAATGGGTCGGGTATGGGTCTGGGTCTCGTCATGTAGACCCAGACCCGACCCATGGACCCGTTTTATATATATAATTTTTAATATTCATTACTATAATGTCTTCCTCTTAAGTATAATGTTTTTTCCCCCAAACTATTAGTCATATTTCTATACACTAATTCTATCGGAGTATGTTTTAGTATCAAATATTGAAGGTACCGGAAAAGTGACCTATCGACGCCCTGCGCGCGCCCGCCCTCGCCGTCTTGGGCGTCGAAAGCGGAATCGCCTCGCCAGGAAAAAGTCTTGAAGTTTTTGTAAAAATGGGGGAGATCATTGCATGAGTTTTGTGGTCAAAAAAGAAAAGTAGAAAAAATCCTTTTTGAAATGTATTTTCGGAGTCGCCACCAAATATTAAAGGAATTTGGAACCTATTCAACGCGTCTTGAAATACAAGACACGAGTGTCTCAGATTTCAAGATGCGTCGATATCTATCAATCTGAGGTTTGAAACCAGAGAAGGGATTCGGAGTGAGGTTACTTTTCAAAAGTTTTGACAAAAATGTGTTTTTGAAAACTGAAATCAAAAAGCCTACGTAAAAGTAGTCTCTACTAATTTGAAAACATTTAGTTAATTTCGATATTTGGGCTAAAATGACGCTACGTACAAGTGCGAATATATATGACTCGATAAAAATGCATAAATAATGTAAATAGTCAAAATAATGACTTTACTATAGGAAATGTACGTTAAATAATAATTTATTGATTAAATTATTACCATAACCGTGATTTTCCGACCTCGTTTTTGACTCTTTCAGAATTTGTGAAAACCCTCGATTTTGACATGCTAAAAGACTACATGAAACGGTACAATTTAGTGTTGGATCCGTGATTCTAGTCGTTATTTAATGCATGAATGAGGACTTGCATAATTATAAAAGTGACGTCGGTTTGCTTTAGTGATAATGAGTCGTTATTTATGCGATATTGGCGGGGTTTAGACGGATTATGAATCCGAATTGCTACAACCGTATTACGAATACGGCTTCGCTAATGCCAATATCGGGTTGGGGTTAATGTAACCCCTTTGTCCGAGTCTCAAAACGTCCCAGAGCGTAGGTAAAATGTTTACCTTTCGAAAGTGAAAAGACGGTATTTTTGAGTGGATTTTATGAGTGTGTTAATGTGTTTTATAAAACCGATGTCTTAGAAATGAATGAAGTGGGTTGGTATTAATAGAGGTTGGCTGGCTTTAGAGTGAACAAAATATAAATCGCCTGTGAACAGGCGTTTTATATTTTGTTTGGGTTGGATTTTGTAAGGAAAACAAAAAATTTGCCTTGAAAACAAAACTTAATCGCTTTGTTGGCGTTTAAGTTTGTCGCTTTAATCAGCTGGCGATTTTGTTTTTGTTTTGGTGTGCTGTTTTCAGCCGCCTTTTGGTTTTGGATGTTTGATTAAGTAATGATTATATTTTGTTGGATATTTTCGTGTGGGTTAAGTATAATTTGGGCCTAATCGGTTTTTGGTCCGATTTGGACTTTCGTGCTTCGGTTTTTGTCGTGTTTTTCGGTTTTGGCTTGAAATAAAATAATATTAGGTTATATTATTTTATGGTTTCATAGATCCTAACTTTGTGAAAATGTGACACAGGGCCTTTTTGGCCCGTTTTGTGTGTTGGGTTTTGGGTCGCTTTTGTAAGTTTGGGCGTTTGTAGCTAGTTGAAATTTGTTTTTGTGGCTTGGCTTAATAAGACGTTCCTGTATCGTGCTCGTGTTGTGCTTATAATGACTAAGAGTGACATTCATTTTTATGATTATGCAAATCCAAATTATTACGCTAAAAATGACTAAATACGTTTTAGACACTTTTGTACCGTTTCGACTCTTTTAAAAGCATGTATGAAAGTCCTTTTCATCATCGGGTTTGTTTTTGGGGGGAACGGATACGGGTATCTTGAGCCCAGTTTGGTGAGCTTGGACAAAGCGTTAGTCAAACTTAAAGATAATATCAGGACCAATCTGATCTCGATACTACCTGGCGGCGCTAAGCATGTGTCTTATGGGAGAGACGAGGACTTAGCGTCGGGAAATGCGGGGAGGGACGACATGTTTTTAAGGACATGACGGTCCTACATGTTTAAGAGCGTGTCGGCCTGCATGTGGCCTGAGTACTCCCAGCTGGCGCCTTGCTCGTGTCTTTGCTTAGGCTTCTGCTTGTGCTTTGCTTGCGCTTCTGGCTTGCGCTCCCGGCTGTGCTTTGCTTGCGCTTCTGGCTTGCGCTCCTGGCTGTGCTTTGCTTGCGCTTAAACTGCGCTCTGGTGTGCTTTCTTTGGACGTCTCGTAGCGCAGGTTCTGGCGTTTTTGGGCTTGGTTTATAAGAATGGTTGGCGTTTTTGTGAAGGATTAGGTTTTTTTGTGAACGTCTCATAAGGAGGTTACGTGTTTTTGTGTTTCTCATAAAAAGGGCTAGGTTTTTATGAACGTCTCGTGAGGAGGCTACGTGTCTTTGTGTTTCTCATAAAAAGGGCTAGGTTTTTATGAACGTCTCTTAAAGGAGGCTACGCGCTTTTGGTTTGGTTTTATAAAAGTGGTTAGGATTTTATGAACGTCTCTTAAAGGAGGCTACGCGCTTTTGGTTTGGTTTTATAAAAGTGGTTAGGCTTTTATGAACGTCTCTTAAAGGAGGCTACGCGCTTTTGGTTTGGGTTTTATAAAAGTGGTTAGGCTTTTATGAACGCTCTTAAAGGAGGCTACTCGCTTTTGGTTTTTCTCATAAAAAGTTAGGTTTTTATGAACGTCTCGTGAGGAGGCTACGTGCTTCTGTATTTCTCATAAAAAGGGCTAGGTTTTTATGGACGTCTCGTGAGGAGGTTACGTGTTTTTCTCATAAAAGGTTAGGTTTTTATGAACGTCTCGTGAGGAGGTTACGTGTTTCTGTATTTCTCATAAAAAGGGCTAGGTTTTTATGAACGTCTCCTGAGGAGGTTACGTGTTTCTGTATTTCTCATAAAAAGGGCTAGGTTTTTATGAACGTCTCGTGAGGAGGCTACGTGTTTCTTTCTCATAAAAGGTTAGGTTTTTATGAACGTCTCGTGAGGAGGTTACGTGTTTTTGTATTTCTCATAAAAAGTTAGGTTTTTATGAACGTCTCGGGAGGAGGTTACGCGTTTTTGTATTTCTCATAAAAGGTTAGGTTTTTATGAACGTCTCGTGAGGAGGTTACGCATTTTTGTATTTCTCATAAAAGGTTAGGTTTTTATGAACGTCTCGGGAGGAGGTTACGTGTTTCTTTCTCATAAAAGGTTTGGTTTTTATGAACGTCTTGTGAGGAGGCTACGTGTTTTTCTCATAAAAGGTTAGGTTTTTATGAACGTCTCGTGAGGAGGCTACGCGTTTTTGTATTTTAACGTCTCGTGAGGAGGCTACGTGTTTTTCTCATAAAAGGTTAGGTTTTTATGAACGTCTCGTGAGGAGGCTACGCGTTTTTGTATTTCTCATAAAAAGGGCTAGGTTTTTACGAACGTCTCGTGAGGAGGCTACGCGTTTTTGTATTTTAACGTCTCGTGAGGAGGCTACGTGTTTTTCTCATAAAAGGTTAGGTTTTTATGAACGTCTCGTGAGGAGGCTACGTGTTTTTCTCATAAAAGGTTAGGTTTTTATGAACGTCTCGTGAGGAGGTTACGTGTTTCTGTGTTTCTCATAAAAAGGGCTAGGTTTTTATGAACGTCTCTTAAAGGAGGCTACGCGCTTTTGGTTTGGTTTTATAAAAGTGGTTAGGCTTTTATGAACGTCTCTTAAAGGAGGCTACGCGCTTTTGGTTTGGTTTTGTAAATGTGGTTAGGCTTTTATGAACGTCTCTTGAGGAGGCTACGCGCTTTTGGTTTTTGTCATAAAAAGTTAGGTTTTTATGAACGTCTCGTGAGGAGGCTACGTGTTTTTGTGTTTCTCATAAAAAGGGCTAGGTTTTTATGAACGTCTCATGAGGAGGCTACGTGTTTTTGTGTTTCTCATAAAAAGGGCTAGGTTTTTATGAACGTCTCGTGAGGAGGCTACGCGCTTTTGGTTTGGTTTTATAAAAGTGGTTAGGCTTTTATGAACGTCTCTTGAGGAGGCTACGCGCTTTTGGTTTTTCTCATAAAAAGTTAGGTTTTTATGAACGTCTCGTGAGGAGGCTACGTGTTTTTGTGTTTCTCATAAAAAGGGCTAGGTTTTTATGAACGTCTCGTGAGGAGGCTACGTGTTTTTGTGTTTCTCATAAAAAAGGCTAGGTTTTTATGAACGTCTCGTGAGGAGGCTACGCGCTTTTGGTTTGGTTTTATAAAAGTGGTTAGGCTTTTATGAACGTCTCTTGAGGAGGCTACGCGCTTTTGGTTTGGTTTTATAAAAGTGGTAAGGCTTTTATGAACGTCTCTTAAAGGAGGCTACGCGCTTTTGGTTTTTCTCATAAAAAGTTAGGTTTTTATGAACGTCTCGTGAGGAGGCTACGCGCTTTTCTCATAAAAAGTTAGGTTTTTATGGACGTCTCGTGAGGAGGCTACGCGCTTTTTGGTTGTTCTCATAAAAAGTTAGGTTTTTATGAACGTCTCGTGAGGAGGCTACGCGCTTTTTGATTTTTCTCATAAAAAGTTAGGTTTTTATGAACGTCTCGTGAGGAGGCTACGCGCTTTTTGGTTTTTCTCATAAATAGTTAGGTTTTTATGAACGTCTCGTGAGGAGGCTACGCGTTTTTCTCATAAAAAGTTATGTTTTTATGGACGTCTCGTGAGAAGGCTACGCGCTTTTTGGTTTTTCTCATAAAAAGTTAGGTTTTTATGAACGTCTCGTGAGGAGGCTACGTGTTTTTCGTGTTTCTCATAAAAAGGGCTAGATTTTTATGAACGTCTCGTGAGGAGGCTACGTGTTTTTTTGTGGTTTTCATAAAAAGGGCTAGATTTTTATGAACGTCTCGTGAGGAGGCTACCTGCTTTTTGGTTGAAATGCACGTCTCGTGAGGAGGCTACGTGCTTTTCTCATAAAAAGTTAGGTTTTTATGAACGTCTCGTGAGGAGGTTACGTGCTTTTTGGTTGAAATGCACGTCTCGTGAGGAGGCTACGTGCTTTTCTCATAAAAAGTTAGGTTTTTATGAACGTCTCGTGAGGAGGTTACGCGTTTTTGTATTTCTCTCATAAAAAGTTAGGTTTTTATGAACGTCTCGTGAGGAGGCTACGCGCTTTTTGGTTTTTCTCATAAAAAGTTAGGTTTTTATGAACGTCTCGTGAGGAGGCTACGCGCTTTTCTCATAAAAAGTTAGGTTTTTATGGACGTCTCGTGAGGAGGCTACGCGCTTTTTGTTGGGACTTGTCAAAGAGGTATATTATTTTTGTGGTTTGAGTTGAAATTGTGTTTGAAATGGGTTGAAAGTGTATTGGGCCGAGGGTCAGGTTCAGGACGAGGTTGAGGACCAGTGCCGAGGACCAGCCGAGGGTCGCCGGGGGTCGTGCCCAGGATGGAGGTGCGGCAACTCTCGAGGTTGTGACGGAGGTTTTCATGGGGATGGTTGATGAGTGGCGTGGCGGGAGGTGGCCGGTTATCGTGCGAGATCGATTCCTTGCGTCTGCCCTAGAGCGTCGTGACCCGATTCTGATGAAGCTTGAACTTGTCGGTTTTGTATTTCAGGACTTCAAACGTGGTACGTTTTTTTTGGACTTGTATTATGTGTATTAGTATTTGTATTTGACGGCTTATGTATTAGGGCTTGCGCATACGGTTGTGTACTTTGGGCTTCTATTTGTGGTTTTGGTGTTTTGTAGGTGTTTATAAGTGGTTGTTTGGGCTTTGCTTATGGTTAAAGGCTCTACGTACGGCGTCCGAAACTTAGGTTATTTCGTCTTGTCTCGAAAAATGCGTGGTCAGGTTGTGGCTGGGCCTGAAATCCTTTCGTATTTGGCGTGCATTCGCAAAAGTCGTTAGTCGTAAAAACATACATACATGTCTCGATTGAGGCCGACTCGTTTATGATTATACTAAATGCGAGTTTTGAAATATCTTTGTTTAAAAGTATTTTAGACTCGTAAAAAGACGCTTTGACATTGTAAAATGGGAGCTAAAACGACGTTTTGAGACGAAAATTGTGAATGCGAAAATCGTGTTTTGTAAATGTGGAAAATTTGAAAAACGGGAGCCGACTACGCAAATCGAGACGACGCTACGGGACCGTAAATGTTGACCAAGAGGTCAGTAAATGGGTAATAGGGGTAATAAGTTAAAGGTTTAGGGCGTAGGTGTGTAAGAGTTGTATGAAAATCGAATAATTTTGTCAGGGAACAAAAAGAAAATCGCCTGTTCACTAGCGTCTATGTTTTTGTGTTGTACTTTGTTTGGCAAAGCTCGACTATAATAGGAGGGCTAGGTTAACTCATTTTACTCATCCTTTCAACGTTCTATTCTCGGCATTCCAAAGATATTCAAAATATTTACGGAACGTTAAATGAGTTATGGAGAACTTGAAGGAAACTTGCGTCGTTGGTGTTCATCCTTGTCGGAAATTTGGAGGAGAAGGACTTGAAAGATTGCGGTATCGGGGTACTCCTGGGCCTGAGGCAGGTTCAAATAGAGCCCGAGTTCTTAGATGCTTGTCTCGACTATTGGGACCTAAGTTTTCATGTGTTCCGCTTTCCTGGCGGAGGGGTCTGTCCAATGGTCGAGGAGTTTGGAGCTATTGGTGGCTAAGGGAATCTGGTGTTTGTTTTATTGTGTTGTTGTTAGTATTATGTTCATATTATGTTGTATTTTATTATGTTCGTATTACGTCTACCCTAAACCCGATGTACATGCCGGGATTTGTATAAGTATTGTAATATATTGTAGTGTTGTTAGTGTATCTCTAAGGTTGTAGTTATGCTCCTACTTTTGAAAAATCCAAAATGTAACCGTTCTTTTTAAAATTAATAAAAATCAGGTTTTTATTTACGACTTTGCCTCATTTTGCTTATTATTCTGTGTGAAATTCCTTGGCTCTAATTCTTTTTTCAAAGGTTTAGAATGCAAGCATGGTTTTTAGGAAATTTTTGTATTGACTATTCCCTCGACTTTTTTAAGCTTTGGGTTTGTCGTTTTGTGTTGAATGTCGTTCTTTTCACCTTCAGGTTTAAAAGACGAATTTTTGTGTTGACTATGTCCCTGACTTTTATTAAGCTTTGGACGTGTCATTTTGTGTTGAGTATCGTCTTTTTACCCTTAGGTTTGCAAGACGAATTTTGTGGCGACTATGTCCTTAACTTTTTTAAGCTTTGGCCGTGTCATTTTTGTATTGAATGTTGTCCTTTTAACCCTTAGGTTTAAAAGACGAATTTTGTGTTGACTATGTCCTTAGCTTTTTTAAGCTTTGGACGTGTCATTTTTGTATTGAATGTCGTTCTTTTTTACTTTTAGGTTTAAAAGACGAATTTTTGTGTTGACTATGTCCTTGACTTTTTTAAGCTTTGAACGCGTCATTTTGTGTTGAATATCGGTTGCGCTTTTTGCAAAGTTGCCTACGTATCCATGAAAAATGGAATCAAACCGGCGTAGTTCAGAAGTGTACGTTTAGGGGCATACCGGCCCAGGAATTGTGTTAGCTTTTTTGTGGTGAATATGCACGTTTAGGGGCATGCCGGCCCATGAATTGTGTTTGATGGATGCATGTTTAGGGGCATGCCGGCCCATGAATTGTTTTTGCGAGGGGTGCACGTTTAAGGGCATGCCGGCCCATGAACATGTTTAAGGACATGCCGGTCCAAGAATTGTTTTTGATTTTTGTGGAGAGAAAGAGCATGTTTAGGGGCATGCCGGCCTATGAACATGTTTAAGGACATGCCGGTCCATGAATTGCTTTTGATTTTTGTGGAGAGAGGGAGCATGTTTAGGGGCATGCCGGCCCATGAACATGTTTAAGGACATGCCGGTCCATGAATTGATTTTTAGAAAATTTCGCATTTTATAGATACATTGCAAGGCATTTTTAAGGGTAGTACTTTTTGAGCTGGTCGAGGTTCGTTGCTAGGTTAAACTCTTGACCGTCCAAGTCGGTTAGTTTCTTGCTCACTTTGTGAAGATTTCCTTGACGAGGTAGGGTCCAGCCCAGTTAGGCTTGAATTTTCCTCGTGGGTCGACTGGAAGTGGTGCTCGGACTGACTTTAGTATGAGATCACCTACTTTTATGTGTCGTGGCTTAACTCGTTTGTTGAATGCTCGTTGTAGTCGGGCTTGGTACATTCGTACGGTACTCAGGGAATGCAGTCGGCGTTCATCCAGGAGCATGAGTTGTTAAATGCGGATTCGCGGGCCCATTCGCTAGGGATGCTACTTTCCATTAGTATGCGTAGAGGCGTATTTATTTCCACCGGTTGGGCGGCTTCCATGCCATAGGTGAGGAAATAGGGTCATGCCTGTAGGGGTTCGGATGGTAGTACGGTATCCCGAGTGCATATGGTATCTTGTTGGGCGATCTTTGCATTTGTCGATCATTTTCTCGAGTATGGTGACGATTGTCTTGTTCTTTGCTTCAACGGCTCCATTGGTTTGGGGTCGATAGAGGCGAGGATTTGTGATGTTGGATGTTGTATTTTGTGAGTATAGCTTAGTCTCGCTAGAAAGTCACGAGCCTTGATCATTGATGAACTCATGGGGTATGCCATATCGACATATAATGTTTGTCTGTATGAATTTGGTGACTTCTTTGGAGCCGAGGGTTCGAAAAGATGCTGCTTCTACCCATTTTGTAAAGTAGTCGATGGCCACCAAAGACGTAAACAGCTGACCTCTGCTCAGATGGGGTGGACTTTTCCTATTACGTCGATGCCCCAGGTTGAAAAGGGCGAGGGTGAGGTTAAATTTGTATAGTGGTGAAGGTGGTATATGTTGGGCGTTCTTTGAAAATTTGGCAGTTGTGGCAGTGCTTGACGTATTGGATGCAGTCTGCTTCCATGGTCGTCCAATACCATCCGAGCCGTAGAATCTGTTTGCAGAGTGCTCGAGCGTTCATATGGGGTCCGCATTCACCGTCGTGGACTTGTGTGACGATTTCCTCCCCCTTCTTGAGTAATCGTCCCATTTCTAGCACAAATTGAGAAGCTAGGAGTCTGATAGCTCTCTTTCCACGTTTATCGGTGTCGGGTGGGTAAGTGTTGTCTGTTTTGTAGTTGATTATGGCTTGATACCAAGGCTCTGTCTGCTCGGCTTCGTCCAGGTCAATAGTATGGATGTATGCTGGTTCGTCACGTCTTTCGACGATGATGGGTAGTAACTTCATGTCTGGTGGCATGTTCAGGAGGGATGAGAGTTTTAACAGTGCGTCGGCAAACTGGTTTTCTTCCCTTGGGAGGTGGTAAAATTCGATGCTGTCGAAGTTGGTTAGAAGTTTTTGTACCTTTGTTTGGTATTTGGTGAGGGTTTCGCTCATGATCTTCCATGCCCCGGTCACTTGATTTATGATGAGGAATGAATCTCCATGCACCCGTAGGTTCTTTATTTTGAGGGCGATGGCGGCTTGCGGTAGTAAATGCGAAGCCGTGATTCTGCGGCGTTGTTTGTGACGCTAAAATCGAGCTTGATCGAGAGCGGAGTATGGTCACCATTTGGGGATATTAAGAGTATTCCTACTCCGTAGCCGCGGTAATTTGATGCTCCGTCAAAGTATAATTGCCAGTACTCCCTTTCTATGGCGACGATCCCATCGTCCGGAAATGACATTGTATCGATCATGGGTTGTTCGATGATAGCATTTTCTGCAAGGAAGTCTGAAACTGCTTTTCCCTTGATTACTTTCAGAGGGAGGTACTTGAGTTCGTACTCGGCGAGGAGCAGGGTCCACCTGGCCATGCGCCCGTTTAGGACTGGTTTTTCAAATAGGTATTTGAGGGGGTCCATCAAGGAGTAGACTCTTGTTGTGCTAGTGAGTAGGTAGTGCCTGAGCTTTTTGGTTGCCCAGACTAGCGAGAGGCAGCTTTTCTCGACTAGTTCGTACCGAGTTTCGTAATCGTGAAACTTTTTGCTGATGTAGTAGATGGCCCGTTCTTCGTTGTTGACTTCCTGGGCGAGCATGGCACCCATAGCGTTTGGCGTGGTCGTTAAGTATAGCGACAGTGGCAAGTCCTTTTGTGGGGGTACCAGAACGGGTGCATTTGTGAGCAGGCTCTTGACTTTGTCGAATGCTTGTTGACAATCGCCGTCCCATTTCGTATGCTCTTCTTTCTTCAATTTTTTGAAAATTGGCTCACAAATCATGGTGAGTTTGCTGATAAATCGGGAGATATATTGGACTTGTCCCAAAAAGCTCCTTATTTCGTCGATGTTGCTTGGCGGTTTCATACCCATTATTGCCTTGATTTTGGTCGGGTCTATTTCGATCCCGCTACCGGGCTTACTATGTGACCCAAAGAACTTGCCTGATGTGATCCCAAAGGTGCATTTCTGTGGGTTTAGTCGCATCTTATACTGCCTAATTCGGGTGAAGAACTTCCGAAGGTTTGTGACGTGGTTGTCCCTTTCCTTTGACTTCACGATCATGTCGTCGACGTATACCTCGACCTCCTTATGCATCATGTCGTGGAGCAAGGTGGTAGCAGTACGTTGGTAGGTAGCGCCGGCATTTATGAGCCCAAATGGCATGACTGTGTAGCAATAGGTTCCTCAGGGGGTTATGAAAGTGGTTTTTGGCATGTCGTCTGCTGCCATTTTGATTTGGTTGTATCCTGCATATCCATCCATGAATGACAGTAAGGCGTGGTCTGCTGTGTTGTCGATCAGGATATCCATGTGAGGTAGCGGGAAATCGTCTTTTGGGCAGGCTTTGTTTAGGTCTCGGAAGTCGGCACATACTCGTATTTTGCCGTTCTTCTTCATGACTGGAACCATGTTGGAGACCCAATCAGAGTATTCAATGACTCGGATGAATCCAGCTTGTAGTTGCTTTTCGATCTCTTCTTTGACCATGAGAGACCATTCTGGCTTGATGCGTCGGAGCTTCTGTTTGACGGGTCTGGAACCTTGCTTGATCGGGATGCGGTGTTCAGCTATCTCGCGGTCTATGCCGGGCATGTCCTTATATGACCAGGCAAAGACGTCCTTAAACTCTGCGAGGAGCTTGGTGTATGTGGCCCTTTCTTCTGTGCTTAGGGAAGCCCCCAGTTGCAGTTCTTGAGGCTCTTCGGGCGTGCCTATGTCGATGGTTGTTGTGTCTTCAATGATGGGCTCCTGTTCGGGTTTTGAAACAATGCTTGCAATGTATCTATATAATGCAACGTTTTTTAGTTTAAGTTTATCGCAATCATTAGAAAGAGTAGATTTTAAATGAGGCAAAGAGTAACCAAAAACTTTCATGTTATTAATGTTATCAAAAGCGGTTACATTTGAAGATAGCTCAGACGAGGGAGCTTTGGACAACCTTAATGACTCTAGTTCTTTAGCTAAATTGATTATATCGGGAGATAGCAGGAGGCTTAGTCGGGGCATAAGACTTAAAATGACGACGGGGAGGTTTAAATTCTACGACGGTCTTTTTGTTGAGGGCGTGGTCTTCATCTTCGTCGGAGTTAGAATCTTCGAAGGTGTAGCCTTGGCCGGTAGTGATCTTGAAAGTGCAGCCTTGTTTGTCGGTCCATTCAAGGGTTTTTGACCATCCGTCGTGCGTTTTTTCTTCGTAAGGAATGATTAGGTCAGTGGGGTTGAAGTTGGAGTTGCGTATGATGTCGGAGACGAGTTCAATTCCGGCGATGGTGTATGTGGACACGTTTTTGGGAATTCTGCTAGTGCCCTCCCTGACGAAGTAGTTGCTGGGGAAGATGTGGTATGGCTGCATGTGGAAATCATGACGCTTCTTGCGATCGTTGTATGATTCCCAACCGTGAGAGACTTCGTGTGCCCATGGCACATAAGATAGACCCATGGTGGGCCATTTATTGTCGTTGTCCCTGGCGTAGAGCGAAGCGATTTCCTCTTCGCGAGTCATGGTGCAGATACTGAAGTCGAAGTCGAAACCACATATGTCATCGGCTGGATCGGCGTTTATTTCTGCAGTATTATTGCTTCCTTTGTGTTGTTTAAGCATAGCACGAAAGTTTGAAGCGTCGATGGTGACAATCTCGTCACCTAAAGGCATCCTAACCTTTTGATGTAGGGTTGAGGTGACGGCCTTGGTAGCGTGGATCCATGGCCTTCCTAATAGCATGTTGTAGGTTGGGGGTATGTCAATGATTTGAAATTCGGTTTCTCTCATGACTGGCCCTGTCATAATGGGAAAGGAGACGGTTCCCTTTATGCTGCGACATGTTCCATCGTAAGCCCTGACACCGTCGGTACATGGAATGAAATCGTTCTCTTCAATCCTTAGTTTTTTGGCTGTTTCCAGGGGTAGGACGTTGACTGCGGATCCATTGTCGATGAGGACGACTGGTAATGTCATGCCGTGGCATTCCACGTTGATGTAGAGAGGTAGATTGTGCGTGCCGCCGAAAGGAGGGAGGTCCTTATCCGAAAAGGTGACGGCATTAGCACGCCATTCGCGGCGTTATGTTATCGATAAGTTTTACGGAGACATTCAGATGTCATTGGGGTGACTGTAATGCTTGGTGAAGGGCTTCACGATGTCCCATCGAGTCCCTTAAGATTTGCCAGTTGAAATGTCCGCCTTTGTTTTGTTGAAATTTGTTTGTGGAGCGTGTCTCGGAGCCTCAGCGTGGGTAAGGGTGAAGGGTGGCGCTTGGTGATGCTATTTTACGGTGGTGGAGCGGCAGCGGGATCGGCGTTAGGTAATGATACTTTGCTGGATGGCGGCGTAGGGGTAGGAGCAATGCTTGCAGGTGAACTAGTAAAGCTTGTAGGAGCGACGCTTGAAAGTGAGGCCGCAGAGGTAGGCGAAGTGGGCGGCGTATCCTCGTCTATGATTATTCCCTTGTTCTTTTCTTGAGGAGTCAGCCTTGGCGGGGGGTTCTGGGGCTCAGGTAACTTTAGAGAAGCTTGGTATGGACGTCCAGAACGTGTTAGGTAGGCTACCTCGTCATCACTGTCTGATAGCCTAAATGGGTACTTGTGACGTAGCTCTCCGTACTTGCCTGGAGGGCGACGGGGTTGAGCCTCTTCTTCGTAGAGCTCATCTTGGAGACATATGCGGATGTCGCTATTGTCGGCTTCATCCTCAGAAGTATTCCAGATGCCGTTGACTTCGTAATCATCTGAGACTATCATTTTAGAGCAGTCGATGATGGGATGTGTTCCTGTGAATATAGCATGGTTATGCAAAGGATTGAGCTGGTTCGAAGGTTTAGGGCTCGGGCTGGGCTTCACAATAGTATTGTCGTCGATCAGATCTTGGACTATGTTTTTTAGGCGGAACATCGCCAGTATCATGCCCCTTTCCCTGTGAAACTTCGCGAAGATGCTGCTCGATCCCATGACTTCGGTTTCTTGTCTGGGGGAGGCTCGCTAGTAGGTCCTATGAGTTGAAGTACATTGCGGCTCACGAGCTTCTATAGTGCCCTTTGAGTAGGTCATGTATATTGGGTCAAAGTTTCGTCGGGCTTTCAGTGAGCTGGGACCCGTAGGTGAGTATGATGATTTTGGTGGAGGTGCGGCAGGCCTTGGTGGTGTCGTAAAAACCGGTGGTGCCTCTAGCGCGTCCAGTGCGTTGATGGCATGAATGGGCTCGACTTTGGCAGTGGTTCGAGATGAGCTTCCTTGATATCCTCGACCTGTACTTTTATTCCTATTTTCTTTACGGAGGTCATCCTCGATGAGCTCGCCGACGACGCTGAGGGTTGAGAAGTTGTCAAAAATTCCGTCAAGTAGGTGTTCTTTGGTATCTTGGGGTGAGGTTGTTGATGAACTTAGTGATTAGATCAGTGTCCCTTGGACGGTTAGGTATTTGAGCACACAGTTTCTTCCAGCGTGTCAGGTACTCGGTGAACCCTTCATTGTCCCTCTGAGTTAGGACCTCCAAGGTACGTAGCGAGACTTGGATATCATTGTTGTCCCGATACTGTAGATCAAACGCGACCGTTATGTCCTCGAAACTACCCATTTTGAGTGGCTCTAAAGCATAGAACCATGCCCTGGGTTGCGCGTCTAATGAGTGTGGAAATAAGGTAGCCCACGCAGGGGGCTCAACACCCATGATGGCCATTTTAGCTTTGAAAGCCTTGACGTGAACGAGCGGGCTTTCGTGACCTTTGAAGATGGGAAGATCACTGAGTGCTAGCTTGTCTGGTAGCATGGACCTGACGTTCTTTGGGATGTGCTCGTTTTCTTGGTGTATGGAGTAACCTCTTGAGTTCGTGAGACGTTCTTCCATGGTTCGAATCCTTTTTGCATTCCGTTCGGATTCCTCGGCTAGGCGTACGGCGTTCTTCTCTGCTTCAAACTTTTGCATGATAGCCATTTGTTCGATCGTCGTAGTGAGGCTAGCTATCCTATCATTGAGCTGTCGGACTTGTTCGGCAGTTACCTCCGGGGGGGGTGGTGGCGGTCCGCCGAAACCTTCATCTTGTTGAAAGGCCATTACAGGTTTTGGTTTTGATTTGTTGTAGGCGCGCTTCTTTGGAGGCGGAGGTGGGTTTAAGTGACGGTTCTTGGTTCGTCGTGTATCCAGGTTTCGTTCAATGGGTGGTTTGTTGTGTATCCAGGATTTTTCAATGAGTGGACCTGACAAAGTTTTCAAACCTTTAGTGACTCTAAAAGGGAAGAAAAGACTCAATCGAAAAATCGCATTCACAAAAGAAGAAAAGCAAAGAGGTAAAAAAAAGGTGGGTGCATGACTCGACTCGTGTTTTTTTTTTTTTAGCTTAAAAAGACACAGTAAGCTTTTGAGGTAGGGGCATGTTGACACGTCCCTAATCTCGAGATAGGAAAATTTTTATGATCATGATTTGATTAACCCAGTTTAGCGGTATGTTGCTAGGGGTTTATCATCACGATAAAAAGGATCAAACCGAAGTAGCGATAGGCTAATCGATCTGAGGATGTTAAAATTGGGTAAAAGGCGACCAATTGTTCGCCTTTTACGTGTGACTCAGGGAATTAAATCAAAATGACGATAGGTCACTTGATTTAAAGATTAAATCAACGGGTTCGCATCTGAACGAGCCCGCGTTTTTGTTTTTGAGAGAAAAAGATTAAATCGGGACGACTAAAGAGTCACTCGACTTAGAGCTAAATCTAATGCTCTAAAAGTTAATTTCATTTAAAATCTCCGAGATGAATTGACATATTCGGGTTTTTGCTTTGCGAAATGTTTTTAGCAATAAATGTATTATGACGATACGTCAGTCGCATAATTCATTTACGTTTTGAAAAAGATCGGGGATCTAGTGATTATCCTGGATCGGTTTTAAATGCACTGTCATTTTATTTATCAAACTCAAATGACTATAGCTCAAAGAGCCTAACGGCGTGTAAAAAAAAGTATGACCTTTTTGAAAAAAAAGTTTAAAAATGAATTTTCAAAATGGACGTATTTTAAATGTATAATGCCTAGGAAATGTTTTTGCATGAAATGGTTTTGAAAGACGACTATAGTGAGGGTACTATAGCCTCACACTTGTACATATAAACACAGGTTTTTGGCTTATAGGGTAAGGTTCCCTCCGGCCATTCCCGTAACGTTTAGGTAGGGGCACCCGCAAGACTACACACGTCTTAGGTGTGAATTCAAGGCCAGACCCTAGAGCGTCCGAGTTTGGTAGTTACGATCGTTTATGCGGATGCCGTACTTGTAATCGTGGAGGGTGAGAGAGCAGTGTGTCGGAGTTACCTAAACATGAGCGAGAGTTACTGGGGGCCGTTCCTCAAAGGGTGTGGTTTGAATCAGGAGGATTCGACTCAACGTACTTTTGCCCAAATATCGAAAGCGTAAATGTTTTCAAAGTTTCAAACTTCACTTCTTTATGATTTAAAAATAAAAGAAAAACAAGTTTTTCAAAAATAATAAAAATCATGCTCGTCCCCAGCGGAGTCGCCAGCTGAAGGTACCGGAAAAGTGACCTATCGACGCCCTGCGCGCGCCCGCCCTCGCCCCGTGCGGGGGCGTCGGGAAGCGGAATGCGCCTCGCAGGAAAAAGTGCGCGAAGTTTTTGTAAAAATGGGGGAGATCATTGCATGAGTTTTGTGGTCAAAAAAGAAAAGTAGAAAAAATCCTTTTTGAAATGTATTTTCGGAGTCGCCACCAAATATTAAAGGAATTTGGAACCTATTCAACGCGCCTTGAAATACAAGACACGAGTGTCTCAGATTTCAAGATGCGTCGATATCTATCAATCTGAGGTTTGAAACCAGAGAAGGGATTCGGAGTGAGGTTACTTTTCAAAAGTTTTGACAAAAATGTGTTTTTGAAAACTGAAATCAAAAAGCCTACGTAAAAGTAGTCTCTACTAATTTGAAAACATTTAGTTAATTTCGATATTTGGGCTAAAATGACGCTACGTACAAGTGCGAATATATATGACTCGATAAAAATGCATAAATAATGTAAATAGTCAAAATAATGACTTTACTATAGGAAATGTACGTTAAATAATACTCCCTCCATCCCACTTTACTTGTCCCCTTTTATTAAAATGTTAGATTTAAGAAACTTAGAAAAAAGCCACAATCAACCCTTAATTTTCATAACATTTACATATAATTCCAAATTTACCCTTATACACTAATATGGGTGGGAGACTTCAAATGTAGCCTTCAAATAAAAACACAAGGGCTTGCATTTCTTGGACTTGAGTTAATACAAGGGTAATTTAGTCATTTTTCCAAAAGGGACAATTAAATTGGAATTTTTTTAAAACCAAAAGGGGACAAGTAAAGTGGAATGGAGGAAGTAATTTATTGATTAAATTATTACCATAAACGTTATTTTCCGACCTCGTATTTGACTCTTTAAGAATTTGTGAAAACCCTCAGTTTTTGACATGCTAAAAGACTCTATGAAACGGTACAATTTAGTGTTGGATCCGTGATTCTAGTCGTTATTTAATGCATGAATGAGGACTTGCATAATTATAAAAGTGACGTCGGTTTGCTTTAGTGATAATGAGTCGTTATTTATGCGATATTGGCGGGGTTTAGACGGATTATGAATCCGAATTGCTACAACCGTATTACGAATACGGCTTCGCTAATGCCAATATCGGGTTGGGGTTAATGTAACCCCTTTGTCCGAGTCTCAAAACGTCCCAGAGCGTAGGTAAAATGTTTACCTTTCGAAAGTGAAAAGACGGTATTTTTGAGTGGATTTTATGAGTGTGTTAATGTGTTTTATAAAACCGATATCTTAGAAATGAATGAAGTGGGTTGGTATTTATAGAGGTTGGCTGGCTTTAGAGTGAACAAAATATAAATCGCCTGTGAACAGGCGTTTTATATTTTGTTTGGGTTGGATTTTGTAAGGAAAACAAAAAGGCTGCACGCCAAAACAAAAACTTAATCGCCTGTTGACAGGCGTTTAAGTTTTTAATCGCCTGTCAACTGGCGATTTTGTTTTTGTTTTGGTGTGCTGTTTTCAGCCGCCTTTTGGTTTTGGATGTTTGATTAAGTAATGATTATGTTTTGTTGGATATTTTCGTGTGAGTTAAGTATAATTTGGACCTAATCGGTTTTTGGTCCGATTTCGACTTTCGTGCTTCGGTTTTTGTCGTGTTTTTCGGTTTTGGCTTGAAATAAAATAATATTAGGTTATATTATTTTATGGTTTCATAGATCCTAACTTTGTGAAAATGTGACACGGGACGCACTTTGGCCCGTTTTGTGTGTTGGGTTTTGGGTCGTTTTTGTAAGTTTGGGCCGTTTTGTAGCTAGTTGGGCTGTTTTTGTGGCTTGGCTTAATAAGACGTTCCTGTATCGTGCTCGTGTTGTGCTTATAATGACTAAGAGTGACATTCATTTTTATGATTATGCAAATCCAAATTAATACGCTAAAAATGACTATATACGTTTTAGACACTTTTGTACCGTTTCGACTCTTTTAAAAGCATGTATGAAAGTCCTTTTCATCATCGGGTTTGTTTTTGGGGGGTACGGATACGGGTATCTACAAATATCATGTTATTTATTTTAAGTTTTACGAATCGCTCATAAAAACGTTTAATGTTTTGGATATACTTTATACAAAGAACATCATAAATGGGGCGGAACAAAGTTTTTTTAACATGTAAAGTTTTGAAAATATTTATTGCGGCAATAATGTTTACAAAATACAATTTTATATTTATATTACAACAAACCCACGAAGGACCCAGACCTGACCCAGACCCATCGGGTCCGGGTCTGGGTCTTAGAATTTTAGACCCGATGGGTTTGGGTCGGGTTTAGGTCTAATACACGCGAAGCGGGTCTGGGTCTGGGTCCTATAGGACCTGACCCAGACCCGACCCATTGCCATCCCTAGTCAGGGGCGACCAACAGGCGACCTGTAGGCACCCTACAGGGCACCCACGGGCGACCAGGGCGCGAACAGGGTCTGGTTATTGCAGGTTGTCCGTGCTTTGATCCGTGTTTGATTATAACTTGATCTTTCAGCTTTGACCTTAATTAAGCCCTAATCCTCTCATAACTCTCATAATTCATTATCATAAACAAAAGACCTCTATTCTCTATTCCAAAAACTCATCAATTCTCACACAAAACTCCATTGAGATTCATCAAGTTCATCCTTTTCTAACCCTAATTCAATCCTATTCATTCTTTTTCGGTAAATTATCGTTTTTATATCATTTTCTTTATAGTTTTGATAGTATAGTTATTATATTATGTGTTAGGGTTTGTATGCTTATATTTTATGTATGTATTATGCTTATAATCAAAGGAGAAGAGGAGCTAAACGAGGAGGACACCATCTATATCGAGGAAGTGGAAGGCTAGATTGACTGTTATGCTTAAACAAGGTAATTGGGTGTAGCCCTTGCCATATTTTGACATGTATGAGGCCCTAATGAATGTCTAAGTTGATGTTATTGATTGTACGATGGTAAAAATGCGAACTTTGGCTTGTTTGGATGAATTATGTTTATTTGTGATTGAATTTGGAGTCGGCCTCATACTTTTGAGTCTAGAAGCATGTTTAGGTTATTTGATCATTTGTATGACGTTGATTATGTTGTGATGCTTAAAGTTGCTAACTTGGGTTAGTTTTGTTGTCTTAGCATGGTTATGTAAGAGTATTGGTGATAATTACTTCGTATTAAGCTCGTTATTGCTTCGTTAATTACATTATGATGGAAGTGGTTGTAAAAATGGATTGCTATGGCTTTGTTGAGCAAAAAAAGAATGAACATTGTGATGTTGACTATGAGTTGGTTTGTTTGTATGCTTGAGATGAGTGTGCGTACAGGTACTATTTGGCACATACGTGAGGAGCTACGACGTCTTTTGTAGGTCGGATACCGACCTCTGGGTTCTCAGCTGTTTTGTAGCGGCTAGAGACTATGGTTTTTGAATCACTGTTTTGTAGCGGGAGTTATGTCGCCACTGTGTTGTAGCGGTGAAATTTGGCCAAATTTAGACATTTGTATGAGGAATTTTTTAGTTCCACCATAGGGTTGGATGATCGTTGTTGTTTCATCTGGGGTGATTCTTTTTTCTTCACCCAGTGCTCCGTGTTTCCTCTTGCATTGTTGATTGTTGATTGTGGTTGTCGTTTGTTTGATAGCAGTTTGAGCTTGAATGATCTAAAATGAACTAGTTATGCTAGGTTGTAACCGTTGTATGTTTTTTTATGGTGTATACTCGGATCATAGGCCATAGACCAGGTGAGATGTATGTTGTATTATTGTTTATATTGGTTATATTGAAATATGACTGGGGTGCACCTAGTTTTTTTTTTTTGATGACGAGGGGTTGAGTCCCCCCGGGTACATGCATTCCCGCACCACCACATGTACCATGTAAGCCACCCCCGACGGGGGCTGCGGTGGCCAAGTGGTGTGCTTTGGTTTTTTTATTCTTTTTGGTTCCAGGTGGGATTTGAGCCTGGGACCTCACACTTTGTTACACTTCCAGGTTAACCCAAATTCCACCTGGGGTGCACCTAGTTAGTCCTCACTGACTGTGGCTGTTGTATTCTTTGCGGCAGGTATGCGCGGGGACGGTTTGTGAAGTGAGAAGCCATGTGAGGATGACCCCGTATCTAGCATTGGTTGATTAGACTTTCTTTGTTAGACTTGATCGGTTTATTTAAACTTGTGTTTTTGGTTTTTGAAAGTGTAAGGGTATTTATTCCCGCATGTTTAGACCTCAGGGTCTAGACCATTTGTTTGATGGTTTTAGTGAGTGGCGATCCGGATTACACGGTGTTTCCGCCACTGTGGCTTAGCTTTATTTCATTTTTCATTTATAAACCTTTTAAATCGAATTTTTATTATGTTTAAATAATCCGGGTTGTTACATACTTAGCTTGTATGTGTGTTAGTGTGTGTGAATTGTTGAATGTATGTGATTGTTTGTTGTTTTGTGAGATGTATGTGAAAGTTTGAAAGTTTGAATGTATGTGTGTGTTAAGCCGAGAAGTAGACGATGTTGTGATCGAATTAGGGTCGTGAGTGAAGTCCGTGTCTTTGTCGAGAGTTGCTGGCTATGTGTGGGGCTGCTGTTTGCCGTGTAATCTTTGTTGTTGTTGCCTTGTAATCTGCTGATGTCTGCTGTGTAATTTATGTTGTTGTTGCCATGTAATCTGCTGTTGGGGCTGCCGTAATTGTGGGTTGTTGTTGGCCGTCTTTCGGTCGTATTGTTGGCCGAGTCAACGTTCTGATTGTGTGAGTTGTGATGTTGTTTAAGTTTGAATGTATAACCTTGAGTTTTGCTTATGAGCTTGCGTAGGTTTGTGTAACATGTTCAGCTTGGCATAGATGTTACGACAAGTGAAGTTTTAGGAGGAAAGTATTATTTAACGATTGATCAAAACAAGTATGTATATGGGTCGGCATTGTCGTGTTTGTCTCTATGGGTGTTAATGTGAATGTATACGACTAGTATTATTTCCTTGCCATGTCGCGAAGTATGTCCTTGTGAGTTAGTATAATGTGATTATGAATGAGTGGTAACATCGATTATAAGTGAATATTTATATTGATTACGAGTGAATGATTACATCTACTATGAGAGAATGTTTGTATTGATTATGAGTGGATGTCATTGTTGATTACGAGTGGATGATAAAATGATTATGAGTGGAGATGATATTGACTATGAGTGAACGACGATGATGAAGAGTAATGTGATATTGAAATACAAGTGAACGATTATGACGAACTAGAGTGAAATATGAATCTCGTGTAACACCCCGTGTTAATTTAGACTAATTTTAATTAGGAAATCAATAATTAATCATCCTCGCTCAAAAATTTTACTAAAACATTACACTACACTTTCCTAGCACCTAAACTAAAAACATTTTGAATTACTTTGAATTTGAACTTTATTCTTTCATATTCAAACTCGATAAATCAAATGATGAATCCTCGACAAATTTCTCAACGACAAATTCCGTCACGCAAATCGAGGTCAATGTTGACCCAAAATGCCGAGTCACCTTAAGGTGATTTAATCATCTAATCTTTTTCAAATCTACTTACTCATAATCTAAATCTAACAAAGGTTAGTTAAGACTTAATCATTTTGATTATTACTAACAAAACATATTATAATATTATCAAATTACTATTCCTTTTTGACTTAACTTACACTTTCACTAAAACTCGAAATAAAGAGTCACACTAAGTCAAAACTGATAAACTTTTTGACGTTTGAGTATAATGATTTAAATCGATAACATTCAATGAAAAAAAATATATATTTCGACCAAGTAAAAAAACATTGTAAGCTTGTTCATCCTCAAGAACCTAAGATCTTCATCTTCTTCCTCCTCATTTTCTTTCCTTAAACTTTCTTTTTATTGTTTTAAATTCACTAGAACATTTTAATTAATTCCTCACCATTTATATTTAGTACTCATTTTTTTTTTAACTTATGAATGAGCATGAACATAAATCAATTTAGTGAAGAATTTAAAATAACACCTAAACCTAAAATACTACTACACATTAAAAATTTCTAGTATGGTTAGTTTAGTTTTAAAATAAATTACTAACTTGTTATTTATATTTTTATGTACCATCCTAACCAAAGACGAGGAGCAAGGTGGAGGTGTCGACTTGAGCCAATTCGATCATATCATCGACCCCGACAATTGCTAGGAGCATTTTCATTTAACCTAACCTAAGGTGCTCCCGCACACTATATTTGCTAAGCACTTACACCTACTTGATTATATGTTAGTTTTGATGTGTGTGTGAATTTGTATGTCACTTAGATATTGCATGACTAATTACAAGGCAAAAATCGAAAAAATAAAACTTGTGTAGAACATATATAAACCACACGGCATGTCCCTTAGTTTTGGTTTGATTTTTCGTTTTAATTTTTGTTAATTGCATGCTTAAAATACTAAGACTAATATGTACATGAAAATATAATTAGTTTGTGTTTTAGACTTAAAATGAAATTACTATGAAATTTGATTGTTTTTAAAGTATATGTGTTCTTGAAGTATTATTGTTTCCTTGTGTTCAAAACGATTTAACTTTGTAATTTTCACACATGTTAAATATATAAATGATATAGAGTAAATTAGTTATTGAATTAGAAGTATAAAAATCAAAGGATAAAATTTTGAACACACATATACATCACACGACATTCTTGAAATAAATGGACCAATTTTTAGTTTTAATTTTTCTAAATAACATATTATGATTAGTTTAGTTAAAATGGACTTGTAGGAAAAATTTTAGAAAATTATATAAACTTATAAAAATTGGACTAATTAGGGTTCATATGAAAAATATAAGAGTCCTTCACACATTCAAGTGTCTTTATTTAAATGACTAGTTTGATTTCAAAATAATTAAAAGTTTATTTTATTTTTAGTTTAAAAGTTATTAGTGAAAAGTTACAATAATAGTCATATGAGTTAAATAGACTAAATCATCAAAATATAAAAGTTAGAAACTTAAAGTGAGAAAATAACACTATTCATAAATAAAGTAAAATGTTAGTGAAAATTTTAAACTAGTTAAATCATCTTTAGTGTAATTTAAAGAATTAGTATATAAAAACTTTAAGTCAAAAAAACCGATAAAATTAGAAAACGAAAATAAATGGTGCAAGTATGAGTAGCCACGGCCTTAGGGCTATTTTTGAACTAAAAATGATTTTTGTCACTTTTATTTTTATCACTTAAGTAAATTTATTAGTTAAAATAATGATTTATTAATAAAAACAAAAAAAAAAAAATAGCCTAACCTAAATAAATCACACGGCATTTATACTATTTTTGGGTCAATTTTGGTCAAAATGAATTTGTCACTTAGTCACTAAATTTGATTTGTAATTAGGATTATATTAGATTGTATAATGAATCATTAATAAAAAGAATCAACGAAACCGATAAAAATAAACGTTACACGTATTAAAATGAATAATGTCGAGTGTTACTACCTTTGCTTAAATTTGGATGTGGACATACGGACTATTTAAAATGGACTACGACAACCTCGCTAAAAATGAAAACCGCTAAAATGTTAGTTAAGTATATGACTAAATTTAACCGAGTTTTATTTTTGAAATATTATTTAAAATCACCAAGTACAAAATGAACTTAACAACTTTGAAACTAGAATTTTATACTTAAGTTTAAAACGAGTTTTACTTCCGAAATGATTTTTTTCAAATCACTAAATACAAAACGAACCTAACGACTTTAAAACTAGAATTTTATACTTAGTAAATAAAAAGGTTGTTTTGTAAAAATATCCTTAAGTATAAATAAATGTATAAAGTATAAAAAAATTACTAAGTATAAAAATATAATAATAGAATACTAAGTATAAGAATACATGTACGTATAAAAATACGTATAAATACGAAGTATAAGAATACGCATACGTATAAAAATACGTATAAATACGAAGTATAAAAATACGTACAAATACGAAATACGAAAATACGAATACGTATAAAAATACGGTGAATAGTAAATACGGTGAATAGTAAATACGATGAATAGTAAATACGATGAATAGTAAATACAATGAATAGTAAAATACGGTGAATAGTAAAATAATGAATAGTGAAAATATTTAAAATTTACGAACGGACTCAAAATAAATATTTAGGTGTTTCTATGTGTTCTGTTTATCTGAAGAATTGCTAGAATTACAATTTCATTATACAAAGTTCGACGATATATTTTAGTTTCAGAATTGCCATTTATTAAGATTGAACGAGGATATGAGAATTGAGAAAAAGCAGGCTACATGAATAAAATACTAGGATTGTTCGCCATGTCGCGACTCTTGAATTGAAGTTAATGAAGTAGGCGTATATGGGGACTTGGGCTCCTCCCTGAGTTGCCCAGGCGAATAACGATCTTGAGATTTTTATCGGCCGCGGTATATCTGACCTAGGGATAGGGCATACTTGATATTTCCGTGGGCCCATATATGGTAATTGGAAAATACCAAATCCAAAGTGCAGTCTTTGGTGATAGTCGAACTTTTTCGTCGGTGATACCTTTTGAATAGCGAATACGTATGATCCTCGATAGGTAGTGTATGCATACATTAGACAAGGGATTTAGCTGTCCTTATTACCTTAGGTATCTCTAGTATTTCAGACTCGTCCGCTTTGTTCGGCCCTGATTACTCCTGCGCGGACGCTTATAAGGTCTGCATGATAACGCCATTAACGAACTTTCACTAGTTAACATATGACGGATGTAATTCCCTGTTTTGATTGATTTGTGTCTAATGACTTGATTGTCTGAGTATTGAGGTACGACCTGTTGAGAATGATTGATTATGAGTGTTGCGTGATATATATTATTTGATTTATACTCATGTTTGAATTATCATGTTTTCCTTATGTGCTTTACCTGGCTAGTTGCTCTTTATTTTATTTATTATTTATATTGCATATTGTTTTAGAATTGCATGTGTCGAAAGAGTGTTGCGGGAAAATGATAATTTATAAAAACGCAGGTACCCCGAGATCAACGCTATTGAATGCTGGGGAGAGTTTACCTTATTTATTTTGTACGCTTTTTGAGAGAATTTGTAATCTAAATACTCTGTTCTATCTCTAAACTCGTATTATGTATACTGAGTTTGTATGACGATAACAGCTGGTTTGTAATATTTAGACTTAATTAATTTTCCGCCTTAGTTTAATTAAAGTCACGAAAAACCAGGTTGTTACAGTTGGTATCAAAGCTGTCTTGCGACCGTGAGTAACTTAAAGTTATCTCTCATAGCGAGACGACACCTGGGCCAGACATACATATTAATATATGTGTCGGGCATAGACTAATAGGATCAAATAATAAATTAGGAATCTCTAGACCGCTAAAATAATAACTTAGATCGTTTTAAAATGTGAGAAAGGGGTAGAATCTTAAGGACCGACCTAATAATAATAAACGAGTTAGATGAGCGTTAGAATCTTTACTTTTATATGTTCGTCTACTTGCTATTTGCTCTGTGGCTAACTCTAGTCTGACAAAGGCCCTTAGGATGTGTGGAACCCGGGATCGGACCCAACTCGGCGTCTTGCTTAAGGGCGGATTTTAAAGTTAAAAAAGATTAAGTTGGAAAAACCTTTAAGAACTGTTATGGAGTCGCCACCTATTTATCGCGGAAAATAGGAACCTGCTACCATGTTCTAAGTTAAAAACATGTCCTAGATTTTGGAGCACGCCGACACCCCTAGATCTAAGGCTTGTGAAACCAGATTGGATTCGGGGTGAGGGTACTTTAGAAAAAGAGTTAATTCAAATAATGATTTATGAAAACCTTTTAGAAAAGCCTATGTAAAAATAGCCTCTACTGACCTAGAACAATCCATGTAAGATGATATTTGAGCTAATGTTATCGCTACGTACAAGTGCGATAAGGATGTAAAATAATGCAGATGCAGAT
This sequence comes from Dianthus caryophyllus, assembly GCA_023091065.1. Taxonomy (NCBI): domain Eukaryota; kingdom Viridiplantae; phylum Streptophyta; class Magnoliopsida; order Caryophyllales; family Caryophyllaceae; genus Dianthus; species Dianthus caryophyllus. The sequence continues at coordinate 17,233,142 of CM041522.1, forward strand.
GCAAATGCAAAAAGATTGATTAAAACCCTCAGTTTAGCATGTTTAACTTGTTAACGAATACGGTTCAGTTAAAGGTCGAATTCATTGTTTAAGTTGATTTTAATGCAAAATAAGAAGGTGCAAGATGCATGCAAATAAAATAAAATTCAATTGTCCATTGGTTTATTTTATAAGGTCGGTTGCTTATGCGACTTTGGCGTGTCATCGGATATGGAGTGTACCAAGTAAATAGAACACTTGGAGTGCAAGCGCTACTGGGTACCAAAGCGGGGCGCTAAAGTGTAGACCCTTTGTTAGTCCATAGAAAATAAGAAAAAGCTTTGATCCAAGTGGATCGGTACCTACCTTGTCCTGACGCTTCAGATCTGGGCAGAGCTTCGCTTCTTGAACTTGAAAGGAGGATGAATTCAACACGAGATGGTGTGTTGAACTCAAGGATTTGAGTGCGTGAGGCTTTGTGAGTGTGTATTTAGGTGTATAAGATGTGAAAGATGTAAATTGTGTTTTGTGAGAGAGAGAGATGTATTCTGATTGCGAATTGTGATTTCGAGGTCAGGGTATAGGGCTCTATATATACTAAAAACCTCGGAGAAATTAGGAAAGCAGGGAATAAAAACAAGCCGAGGAACCGCATAGGCTTATGCGGTTGCCAGGATAAACCGCATAAGCTTATGCGGTTTCCCCTCCAAACCGCATAAGGCTGTGCGGTTTGGAGGTGTGGTTCTAGGCCTAATTTCCTAGTTTCGGTTTGACGAAATCTTTGAAAGATTACGTGATAATTTTGTGCGTGTGGCTCAAGAAAACAGCTAGGATAATCCTGAGATATTTTGTGGTGTTCAGGGCTTTGGAGTGCGGGCCAAAGGCTTGGGTTTGGGCTCGGTTTCGGGCCCGAGACCCGGAAAAATGAAAAGGGTGTATTTGCATAGTTTTTGTGAAATAAGGTAAGACGTGAAGTTGTATTTTGTGTAAGAGGGGGCTAAATAGCGGTTTTAGCTACCGGGCCTAAATTTAGGAATTTAGGAATGCTGAATTAGACCTTGTTAATGTAAAAGGACTAATTGTAGTGCAAATGTGAAGCTCATGCCAAATGAAGCAGGACAAGGACCTAGCTAGACTCCAAATGGACAAAATGAACGTTTATTTAAGTGTGATGTGATGCGACCTTAAACATTTTAACATTTCAAACGACTCAAAATGAATTCGACATTAGTTAGAACCGTATAAGTCAACGTTAAAGCATGCGTAATAAAAGTCCGTGATACATCACAGGGTTTTGTTTGGGAGGGTACGGATATGGGTATCCACAGAGCCCCCAGTTTGACTGAGCTCGGACTAGAGCGCTAGTCAAACTCCACGACCATATCCGGACCATTATAGTCTCGATATGATCAGCGGAACGAAGCATGTGTCCATGGGTGAGACGAGGACTTCGAACCGGGCTAAACGGGGAGGGGCGTGCGCATTTTAAGGACTTGGCGGTCCGTGCATGCTATAAGGGCCTGCCGGCCTGCCGGATGTCTTCGTCGTGCTTGTTGTCGTTTGTTGGTGTCTTTGCGTGTGCTTGTAATGTCAAATGTTGATGCTGGTGCTTGTAATGTCTTCGTATTGTATGTGTTGGATGTAAAAGGGTTAGAGTGCAGGGTGCATATGCTTGTAAGATGTTTGGGTAAGTGCTAGTGTAGGCCTCGTGAAAGAGCGTCTGTGTAATGCTTGTGTTTGAACTCGCCGAGGAGCGTCTATGTAGAGTGAAATGCTTGGAGTTAGGTGTATATTGCAGAGTGCATGTACTTGGGCTCGCCGAGGAGTGTCTATGTAGTTGTGGTTGCGTATGATTGCCTTCCGTGGTGGAGAAAATGATGTAATGCTCGTGAAGAGCGTTCGTGCTTCTGCTTTTGTACCGTATATTAAATGCTTAATATACGCGTATGGCGGGCTGTAGGTGATGCCCTGACCCGAGCACGGGACGTACTTGGAGTTGCATTGGGGCTAAAATGAATTAGGAATCGAAAAGTAGGCGTAAAACGAGAAAAACCCGAGAAAAACCACAGGACCAAACCGCATAGCCTTATGCGGTTCACTGGCCAAACCGCATAAGGTTATGCGGTTTGCCTTAGTGGCAGTTGGGGGCTATAAAGGCACGAGAGCACCGTGTTTGTTGCTCATTGTAACATTTTCGGTTTTTCACTCTAAAAAACACCATTTTTCGATTTCTCGACCGTTTTTGCTCATTTTTCTTGCGTTGCCTTGCTATGGAACGAGGTAATGCTCCATTTTAACTTGCTTCTACGTTATTTGTCGTTGTAATTAGCTAGTTTTGCCTTGAAATGTTGAAAAGACGGGTTTTGAATGAAAACCCGAGTTTTGCTTGAAATTTGCCGTTTGAATGCTTGAAATTGACGTCATTGTGTTGCATTATGCCATGTGAATGTGTATGTGTGAATTGATTGTGATTTAGACCGTCTTTGTGTGAAAAACGTCCAAATTAGGTTTCGGGCCCGAAAACGAACCCGGATTTTCCGACCCGGAATTTCAATTAAACTTCGGTGTAGGATGCCCATAGCGAGTATAGCATGCCTATAACGTTAGTTTTGCGAAAAAGTCGAGTTAAGGCTTTCAAATCGCCGTCTTAAGTCGTAGTTATACGGAGTAATTAAGGCGAATTAGGGGTTTTTGATCGGGGTGACCAAAATGCAATTGCTTGTAATGGGTTGTTGTTGGGGACTATTATGGCGCGTAGAAACCATAAAGTTGTGATTTTGAAGTGTAGAGAACGGTTTTTGGCTTAATTGTGAATTAGGCCTAAAAATGCTCTGTAGGGCGTATAGTGTAATGTGTTAAAAGGATGTATATGTATTATGTGCGTATTATTTGTGTGTATTTGCGTATGTGTATGCCAAGTTGTATACTTGCATGTATTATAGCTGCATGTAATGGTTGTGTTTGGTTGCAGGGGAAAATTCTAGTCGTGTTACGAGGTCGAGATCTCGTAAGAGTGCTAGCTCGAGGACCGAGGGAGCCTCTAGCTCGAGTAGCTTGAGGCGTACTCGTAGTGAGAGGGATGCTGACCCTCGTGATCTGCCCACGAGACGTGGTCAGTCACGAGGTAGGGGCCGTGGGAGAAATGTTCCTGTGCGTGATCCTGAGGAGGAGGAGGCTGACGCGTTTGCTCAGGAGTTTGTGGAGGAGCTGGAGAGGTCGAGATGGATCTTCTTTGAGGAAGCGGTGAGGAGGTCGAGGAGGTCGCGCCTAGGGCGAGTAGCTCTAGGCCGCGAAAATCACGCGCGAACAGGGCTTTCGCGAAGGGTTGGGATGGCCACAACCTTCTGCTTGCTCCGGAGAGACATGTTTCCTATCGAGCGACGATGGGTTGGGATAAGGGCCCGATGAGGACTTTCTCGGGCGTCTCGTCCGCAATGTGTGCGTTTGAGGAGAGGCTTAGAGGGCGCAAGCTTGGGTGTTGCGTAGTGCTTTTGGCGGATTAGTCGGCCACGGAGGGAGATTGCGAGGAAAAATCAGACGGCCGAACCCGATGTTGATCGGGGCCTTCTTGGATAGGTATTGGGACACCACGACGGCGTTCCATATGCGGCTTTGAGGCCGGCATTACCTTGTCCGAGCACGCGGTCATAACGGGCCGTTTGGGGATCGCGACATGGATTTTGAGTTTGCGCCGTCCGTTGTGGACGAGGTTGTGGCCCAGCAGCGGTTGGCGGTGGTTTGGAGGTGATTTGTGAGGGTGCGCCCCCCTATACCTTCAAGACGAGCTATATCTTGGAGTATTTTGAGGGGAAGACCGAGTATGGCCCCTCGGAGTGGAGCGACGAGCAGAATGCTCGTATGTGGTTGTGGTGGTTTGTGGTAGCCGTGTACTTTGGCGACAAGGGTGGCGGGCATCGACATCGGTCCTACGCATCTCCTGGATTGGAATGCAATTGGGGACGTTTGGTAGGGTGACGCCGTCTACGGGCTTGTGCATTCGTTCGCATGGATCTTTGTGAGACCGCGGGTCATGGATCGAGGGTCGCGACTGTCCTTAGTCGCGCCTGGCTTCTTGATGGAGGTACGTATTGATTTTGTTTTTGTCTTAGGTGCATTGTTGTTCATTTTTGTTGTCTTTTGTCTTTGTAACATGTTTTTGTTTCTTGTGTGCAGTCGTGGATTCTTAGCCACTTTCCTTTTCTGCTCCCCCCACATGCTGTGCGGATCGTGAGGGAGTACCCGGCGGTACGTACTTGGGGTACGTGTAACCGTGCTGCATTTAATTGGTCGTATGATGATGTTAGGGATCGTCTGAACCGGATGCGGTTTGATGAGGTTTGTGCTTGAACCATTTTAAATAGAGTGTACTTAAAATGATTGTATTGTATCTGTATTTGTGAGCGTGTTCTGTTTGCTTTGTAGTTCGTGCCATTCCCGTGGGGCCAGTACAGGGATATTCCTGAGGGCATTGGGGCTAGGTTTGCGGTGCGAGAGACCCAGCGCCTATACATAGCGACGCCGTATGGATCGGTTTGGTACCTTGGAGAGCGTTTGGTCTTTCAGGCAGGGTGGCGGCTCGGTGGTGCTGAGGATCCGCCGAGGGTCTGTTTGAGCGAGGGTTTCGCTCAGGATCGTGTGGCGTTGTATGGAGAGGAGAGTCGGTGAGCCTCCTGCATCTGGGAAGACTATGCCCATTTGCTCGATCTCGGCTTGCTTGTGGGCGATTGAGGTATGTGTGCCGGTGTTTGGGAGTGCGTAAGGTAATTTTGCGAAAAATTTCCCTGGCGTGTGCGTTTTGTATTTGTTTTGCGGAGTTTGATCCGAGATGGCAGAAGCGGCGATGACTTCCCTACTACTATCGAGTATGATGACTCGGGCGTCCGTCGTACCTTTGTTCTGCCGACGTACTTGCGGTGACTCTTCGGCGGGCATGGGCGGTGGGACGAGCAAAGTGAATAAGGTATGTACTTGTGTGATTGTATGTATGTGTATAAGCCCCCAGTTTGATCGAGGTATGAAGTATATCGATGATCAAACTTGTGAGAGTCGTTTTTTGTGTTACCCCTCAGTTTGGTTTAATTTGGGTGAAATTAAGGTAAAGTGGGGTTTAGTGCGTTGTTTTGAAATTTCCCCCTAAGTTTGACTTAATTTGAGTGAAATTAAGGCAAAATGGAGAAAAAGTGTGAACTGTGTTTGTGTTGTGTTTCACGGTGGCTAAGGAGGCGCATAAGAAGCTATGGCGTATAGCCAACAGTGGAGGATGGCTTGGTGAGCAGGCAGCTCGGTTGTGTCGAGCTTTGAGGCAGCTCGGTCAGCGTGAGTTTGACGAGTATCGGTAGTCACCCCGAGTGAACTTGTGTATTTAAAGATTGTATGAACCTTTATGTACATGTCGTTGTAGCTTGAACTTTGAACTTTGTTGTTGTAGCTTGAACTTCGTCAGTAAACTTTGTTTGGTGGGCTTGGTTGAAGAAATGATATGATTCCCGAGTGGGATGCGTTGATGTTCATTTTAGATTGTGAAAATGTTTTGCAAAAAGTTCATTTTAAATGCGAAATGAGCTCGTATGAACGCGAAAAATGTTATGCGTTGACTCGTGGTAAGAATCGAAATTGCTAAAGTGAAGCGTGATGTTGATGTATGGGGAACAACGAAAGAATGTCGTAGCCCAAAGTAGGTTGTAGTGTTTTAGGAAAGACGAAATTAGGAAAATTTTGAGAAAAACCAGCCCCTCAAACCGCATAGGCTTATGCGGTTGGTGGGTTAAACCGCATAAGCTTATGCGGTTTGGACAGCAAACCGCATAGAGTCATGCGGTTTGTTGGCTTGGATGTAGCGCTGTATTTCCATATTTCGGACATTGTTTTCCTATATAAGGAGAGGGGGTGCGTGCCATAATATTCATTCACAACTACTCCTCTTCTCTTTTTTTTGCTTTAGAATTTTGCTTTCACAAATATATTGGGTATATTTATAAAAGTTTTTTTTGTGTCCAAGAAAATGGAGGAGCATTTTGATGCTCTTTTGAAGAGGTGGACTTCTTCGTTGAGTTCGGCAATGAAGAAGGCGGTGTATGATGACGGTGCGGGTGTATTTATTGGCTTTCGTCAAATGAAAGTCGATCTAGACTTCCTTGATTCGTGCTTAGATTATTGGGATCCTAGCTTGCATGTGTTTAGGTTTCCCGGGGGAGAGGTGTGCCCTTTGATGGAGGAGTTCTCGGCCATTGCTGGATGGTCGAAACGGACTACTCCTGTGGTCGTGAGGAGTGAGCTTTGTTATAACGGGATGTTGCGAAACTTCCTTGGGATGACAAACGCTCATGCTGCAGGTTTGTTTGAGGGAGGCAAGGTAAACATGCTTCTCTTGTGTCAACGATATATGAATAAGGCTGATACTAGTATTTCGGACCGTTCTAGGCGGAGGGCCCTTGCTTTTTGTTTGGTTCATCGTTATGCTTTTGCGGGGTCCATGCCAGACGGGGTGTTCGGGAACGCGAGGTATGCTCGTGTTGTCGAAGAGATGGAGAGGGGACATGATCCTTCTGCGTTGATCCTAGCGGAGACCATACTGGGCTTAGACGACCGTTATGCTAATCGTCTGAGCTCGTACAGGGGTTGCGCTAGGATTCTCAACGTTTGGCTCATGGAGAGGCTGAGTGTGTATAAAGCTCTTCCCCTTGGAAGTGTCTTCAAGGCGGCGGGGACGACGTCGCGGAAGATGGAATGGTCGATCCTCGGGAGGCGTTCGCTAAACTACTACCGGTGGTTTGTAAAGGAGAGCACCATTCGTTGGTACGTGTCTTGGTGGGGTATTACGGCGGATACGGCGCCGTCTATTGCAAATGCGTCTCGTGGGTTGATGTTGTGCGGGTTTGAACGAGGAGTGTGGATTCATCCTCTTCGCTTGAAGAGGCAAATCGGGCTTGCTCAAACCATACCGGCGGGATACTCAGGTTGGAGGGGTTGTTGTCCTAAACAACCAAACGATTGATGCTTGGATCCGAGGATGGTCGGACCGTGTTACTTGGGCTGTGCCGGAGCATATAGAGTCTAGCCGTGTTACGGACTTCTATACACGGTGGTATCGTTCCAATGATCCTAAGGAACGTGAGAATCAAAGGAGGAGGGAAAAGAATGGGCCAAGGCCCTCCTTGGCGTATGAGGCGGTGCGCGAAAGGAGGGACTATGGTGATCTTTGTACTGTTGGTGCAGGTGTTTCTACTTCGAGACCGGTGCGGGAAAGGCTTGGACCGAAGGTGACCGTTAAAGATCGCCTAGGGCCAAGGATGGAGGAGCCCCCAGTTGAGCAGGATGAGGATCTGATCGAGCCCCCAGGTTTTGAGAGATCTACTCCCGTTCTTAGGTCGAAAGTTGTGGCGGATCGGCCTCTTGAAGATGAAAAGGTCAACCCAAAGCGTCAGAAAAAGACTTGAGTGGTTTGTTTTGTTTAGTTTAGAAAGATTCCTTTATTTAAATACATGTTTTAGATTTGAATAATGGACTAAGGAGGCTTGTTCCTAGCTCCTTTCTAAATTGCGAAAAATCCTAAATAAAGTAATAAAATAGAATTAATTTGCTTTTGTCTTGTCTCGTTGTTTTTTCTTGTTTGTTTTTAGATGTTCTCGACCTTTTTAAGCTTCGAACATTCGCATTAAATCCTCGACCTTTTTAAGCTTTGGATTTGCCTGTTTGACTTGTTCCGTTTTTAAGTCCTCGACCTTTTTAAGCTTTGGACTTGGATTTGTGTTTTGTTTTGTGTTGACTGTGCTCTTGACCTTTTTAAGCTTTGAGCGTGTCTTTTTGTGAGTGCAACGCCCTTGACCTTTTTAAGCTTTGGGCATGCGTGCTAGAAGAGTTCGGTTGTACTTTTGACAAGCTGCCTACGTATCTGCTTTTTGAATACAGAATCAAACCGGCGTAGTTCGTGTGATTCGGTTGAGCCCTTTGCAAAGCTGCCTACGTATCCACAGTGCGTGGAATCAAACCGAGCGTAGTTCACCCATGCGAGAGTGAGTTTTGTTTTGAAATTTTGCAGAAGCGTTTGTGTTTTAGGGGTAGTATTTCTTGAGTTGATCAAGATTTGTTGGTAGTCGGAAGTCCTGACCGTCAAGGTCAGTTAGTTTCACGGCTCCTCCGGGAAGGATTTCCTTGACCAAGTACGGTCCGGCCCAATTGGGTTTGAATTTTCCTCTTGGGTCGACTGGTAATGGTGCTCGGACTGATTTGAGTACTAGGTCGCCCACTTTGATGTTTCGTGGCTTGACCCGTTTGTTGTAGGCGCGTTGTAGGCGAGATTGATACATTCGGACTGTACTTAGTGAATGTAACCGTCTTTCGTCTAAGAGGATGAGTTGTTCGTATCGTTCGCGTGCCCATTCGGCCTCGGGAATATGCCTTCCATGAGAATTCGAAGGGATTGCATCTCGATTTCTACAGGTTGAACGGCTTCCATCCCGTAGGTTAGGAAATATGGTGTCATGCCTGTGGGTGTGCGGATGGTTGTGCGGTATCCCCATAATGCAAATGGGATTTTGTTGGGCCAGTCGTGGCAGGTGTCGATCATCTTTTTGAGGATTGATACGACGGTTTTGTTTGCTGCCTCGACCGCGCCGTTAGTTTGTGGTCGGTAGGGTGATGATTTGTGTCTTGTATTTGAGGAGGAGTGGTTCCACCTCTCCTTGGAAGTGTGTGCCTTGGTCGCTGATGAATTCGTGGGGTATGCCGTAGCGACAAATGATGTTGTTTTGTATGAATTTCGCAACTTCTTTCGTGCCTAGCGTACGGTATGATGCGGCTTCGACCCATTTGGTGAAATAGTCGATGGCCACGAGGATGAAGCAGTGTCCTCCTGCTCCCACGGGTTGTACTTTGCCAATGACGTCAATTCCCCATGTGGAGAAGGGCCATGGCGAGGTTAAACTGTATAGTGGTGAAAGAGGTATGTGTTGTACGTTTGCGAAGATTTGGCAATTATGGCAATGTTTGACATATTTTGCGCAGTCGGCTTCCATGGTTGTCCAGTACCATCCTAGCCTTATGATTTGTTTGCACATGGCTCGTGCGTTCATGTGTGGTCCGCACTCGCCATCGTGTACCTGGGACATAATATCGTGTCCCTTTTTGTGATCGACACATAAGAGTAGTGTGCCTTGGGGTGTCTTTTTGAGTAGTTTGCCCATTTCCATCACGAATTGTGATGATAACAGGCGTAGAGCGCGTTTGGCTCGTTTGTCAATGTTTGGTGGGTATTCACCGTTTGTTTTGTAGTTGATGATTGCTTGGTACCAAGGGTCGGTTTGCTCTTCCTCGGTTTCAATGTCACAGATGTAGGCGGGTTCATTCCGTCGTTCCACGACAATAGGGAGCGTTTCCATCCCCGGGGGTATGTTGATTAGTGACGCGAGTTTGGATAACGCGTCGGCGAATTGGTTTTCTTCGCGTGGGAGGTGTATGAATTCTATGTGATAGAATTCGTTTATGAGTTCTTGTATTTTGCTTTGGTATAGTGCCAGGTTTTCATTAAGTATCTTCCATGCTCCGGATATTTGGTTGATTATGAGGGAGGAGTCCCCATAGACTCTTATATTGCGGGCGTTGAGTACAAGCGCTGCTTGGAGACCGTGCAAGCATGCTTCGTATTCCGCGGCGTTGTTTGTGACGTCAAAGTCCAGTTTGATTGATAAAGGTGTGTGTTCGCCATTCGGGGATATGAGAAGTATTCCTACTCCACATCCTCGATAGTTGGAGGAGCCATCGAAGTATAACTCCCATTGTTCTTGGTTGATGTTGTAGATCCCATCGTCTGGAAGGGATGTTGTGTCGATGATTGGTTCTTCGTTGATTGCATTTTCGGCTAGGAAATCGGAGACTGCTCGTCCCTTGATTGCTTTGAGGGGTACGTACTTAAGATCGAATTCGGCTAGGAGCAATGTCCATCTGGCCATTCGTCCGTTAAGCACAGGTTTCTCGAAGAGGTACTTTACGGGGTCCATTTTGGAATAGACCTTCGTTTGGTGTGCTAGCATATAATGACGGAGTTTCTTGGATGACCACACTAAGGCTAGACAACTCTTCTCGACGGGTGAATATCGAGTTTCGTAATCGAGAAATTTCTTGCTTATGTAATAGATTGCGTGTTCTTCGCCGTTTATCTCTTGAGCGAGCATGGCGCCCATGGCGGTAGGGGTTGTTGTAAGGTACAAGGATAGTGGTAAATCCGCTTGGGGTGGTCGTAGAACTGGTGGGTTAGTTAGCAATTCCTTGACCTTGTCAAATGCTTTTTGACATTCTTCGTCCCATTCAACGTGGTCGGTTTTCTTGAGTTTCTTGAAAACTGGTTCACATATCATGGTGAGTTTGCTAATGAAGCGCGAGATGTATTGGATTTGGCCCAAGAAACTTCGAATTTCGTCGAGGTTCTCCGGGGGTCGCATTTCAAGGATTGCTTTGACTTTTGAGGGGTCGACCTCGATGCCTCTTTGGCTCACTACATGTCCTAGTAGTTTACCGGATTTAACTCCAAAAGTACGTTTTTGGGGGTTGAGGCGCATTTTGTATTGTCGTAGGCGAATGAAGAACTTGCGGAGGTTAGTGATGTGACCACTTCTCTCCTTTGACTTTACGATCATATCGTCGACGTAAACTTCGACTTCTTTGTGCATCATGTCGTGTAAAAGGGTTGTAGCGGTGTGTTGGTATGTAGCGCCCGGCATTGATTAGGCGAAGGGCATAAGCGTATGTGATATGTCCCCACGGTGTAATGAAGGCCGTTTTGCCATGTCTTCGAGTGACATTTTGATTTGATTGTAGCGTGCATAGCCAGTCCATGAAGGATAGAAGGGCGTGATCGGCGGTGTTGTCGACTAGGACGTCCACGTGGGGTAATGGAAAGTCATCTTTGGGACTAGCTTTGTTCAAGTCGCGAAAGTCAACGCATACTCGAATTTTGCCATTCTTTTTCAGGACTGGGACCATGTTTGAGACCCATTCAGGATACTCGATGACTTGGATGAAACCGGCTTGTAGTTGTTTTTCGATTTCTTCCTTGACCATAAGAGACCATTCGGGACGTAGTCTTCTTAGCTTTTGCTTGATGGGTTTGTAACCGGGTTTGATGGGGATGCGGTGCTCGGCGATGCTTCGTTCGATGCCGGGCATGTCTTTGTATGACCAAGCGAATACGTCCTTGAATTCGCTTAGGAGTTGTGTAAATTGGGTGCGCTCGTGTTCGTCTAGTGAGGCTCCTAGTTGTAGTTCCCTTGGTTCTTCGGGGGTTCCCACGTTTATGGTTATGGTTTCCTCGATGATTGGGTCTTGAGGTTTTGGGTGTACAAGGTTTGCAATGTATTTGTTTAATGATTCACTTTCGCATGAGTTAGTGTCTTTTGTATTTTGTGTGTTGTTTGTTGCTTGTTGATTTTTGTTTGTTTGTATTTTGTTATTTGTTTTAGTTTGAGACAAGACGTAAGCAAATTTATTCATTTCATTATTTTGAAGAGAATTATTCGACAAATCAGAAAATTGCTTGGAGCTAGCCTCCGTAAATAGAAAATCTAAACTAAAGCTAGAGTCTAGGATAGATGGGTCGACAGATGACCCGACACTAAGAGCATTAGAATCTAAAAGAACTTCTTCTTCTTCATCTTCTGTGTCGTTGGAGGTGCTTGAGCTGCTTGAGCTGCTTGGGTTGCTTGAGTTGCTTGAGTTGCTTGAGTTGCTTGAGTTGTGATGTAAATTGCGTCGTTGCTGGAGGAAGGTGTGGTTTTCCTCCGAGGTTTCTTGATCCTTCCTTGATCGATAAGATCTTGAATGGCATGTTTGAGTTTGAGACAACTCTGAGTGCTATGTCCCATGCCCCGGTGGTATGCACAGAAGGCGTTGGGATCCCATGATTTTGATTTCTTATTCATGGGTGGCTTGTTAATAGGTCCGATGGGTGTGAGGTAGTCCTTTTCGATTAGTTTTTGTAATGCCACAGCGTAGGGCATATAGAGTTTGTCAAAGTTCCTTGCGGAGCCATGCGAGTTGTGTGTTCTTCGCCCTTTAAGAGTGTGTCCTCGAAGGGTACTTCGGTAGGTGGGATCCTCATAGCTGGATGTGAGATCCTTTTCGATGCGAGTGCCAATTTCAATAAGATGTTCGAAGTTCTGAGCGTGGCAGAAGTGAAAGTAGTATCGCCATGCAGGTCGTAGGCTGAAGAGGAAAGTGGACATGAGTTCATCTTCGTGTGGGTGATTCGGTACTCGGGAAAGTAATTTCCTCCACTATGTAAGGTGTTTGATGAAGCCTTCGTTGTCTTTCTGACGAAAAGCTTCGAGGGTGTCGAGCGAGACTGGGTTGCTAAGTTCTTTTTGGACACGACGTTCCAAAGCGTTAATTTGGCGCGATGTAGAGCTTTTAGGTGATCGATGTCTTTTGCAAGTTGATTGATGTGACTTATCACTTCGTCAGTAGGTAGCCAGTATTCGTCGTCTTCGTCATCAGACCAGTAGACTGCATTAACTTGGTCGTCGGAGGGTGTGATTAGGTAGGAGCTTGATCTAGTATAGGGCTTGACCCCCCGAAGATTGCATGGTTTCCAAGGGGGTTTTCGTTGTTTGAAGGCTTGGCGGGTTGAGATGGTTTGCTGAGCTTTCCTTGATCGATTAGATCTTGGATAGCGTTCTTGAGCCTAAAGCGATTCTCGGTGTCATGCCCTTGCCTGCGGTGGTATGCACAGAAGGCATTGGGGTTCCAAGATTTAGGCTTCTTGTCTTCGGGCGGCTCGCTAGTAGGCCCGATCGGTTGTAGGTAGTTTTTCTCGAACAACCTTTGAAATGCCTTGGAGTAGGACATAAAGAGAGGGTCGAAGTTTCTCTTGGCCTTAGGAGGCGGCGAGAAGGTAGTTCCGAAGGCGTCGAGGGTGTCATCATCAAGGTTACCGACGGCACGATTTTAAATCGTTCTTGGCCGTAGCGGGAGGACTTAGAGGAGCTCCCTTGATATGCATGGCCGGTGTATTTAGCCATGGTGCCAGTCCTAAGGTCATCTTCGATTTGAGTGCCGACCTTAGTTAGTTCTTTGAAGTTCTGAATGTTGCTGTACCTCATGTAAAATTGATACACGGGTCGCAGGTTATTTATGAACTTCGGTACGAGCTCGTCCTCGCGGGGACGGTTGGGGATTTGTGCGCTCAGCTTCTTCCAACGAGTAAGATAGTCGGTAAAGCCTTCATTGTCCTTTTGAGATAGGACTTCTAAGGTGCGAATTGAGACTTGAGTGTCTTCATTGTCTCGATACTGTCGGTCGAACTCGACTGTGAGTTCTTCAAAAGTAGGGACCCGTTGTGGGTCAAGTGAGTAGAACCATGTCTTGGGCACTGCTGCTAGAGAGTGAGGGAAGAGAGTTAGCCAATGCTTAGCGTCGACTCCTTTGATGGCCATTTGGGACTTGAAAGCTCGGATGTGGATGATCGGGCTCTCATGTCCTTGGAAGACAGGAAGGTCACTAAGGGCGAGCTTGTTAGGGAGTTCGTCCTTGATGCTAGTAGGCACGTTTTCATTCTCCTTATGGATGGAGTAGGTGCTCGAGACGTAGAGCCTTTCCTCCATGGCTTGGAGTTTCTTGGCGTGCCTATCGGCCTCTTCCTTGATCTTGGTTTCCATACGTTCCACCTCAGTAGTGTGGGTGGCCAGAAGCCTTTCAAGGTCAGCGGTCAGCTTTGTGACTTGGTCACGGAGTGCGGTAACCGTCATTGGCCATTTGCGGGTGTAGGTTCGTTTCTTGTAAGGGATTACTAGGCGGTTCTTAGTACGACGAGTATCCAGCTGAGGCCTGCATTTCACTTTGTATATTAGCGACACGACTCGACCCACTAGATTCACATTCATTTTAGGCATTCATTTTAGCTCATTTCTTTGTTTTGAAAGACCTTTTAAGCTTGAAAAGGAGGTTTTCGAAAAGGTTTTGCTAAGGGAAGCTTTTGAGGCGAGGATGCGTGCGCACATCTCGTCTCGATGTTAAAAGATTTTGCTTTGCATCCGTCGGACTGATATCGGTGATTTTCCGAGGTGAGCTCGAGTCGGATGTGTAAAAGAAAAGGATTCGGCTCGAGAGCGATTAGCAAGTCGAGTCGAGGACGTTAAATGTAGAGACAAAGCCGTATGACCTAGAAGATTGAAATCCGCGAGCTCGGGTTTTATTCCTTGCTCGGGTTTTTGCTTGTTAGTGAAAAAGGAAGTTTTGAAAAAGTTTATTTCAAAAATTCGCGATAGTTTTGTTTGAAAAGTGTTAGTTTGTTAGATGTTAGGTTCATTTATCTTTGAAACGTTTAAGCGAGTTTTCGAAGATATGAATGCAAATGCTCGTTTTGAAAAAGACTATGGGGTGCATAGCCTCGAACTTGTACGTATGACTCAAAAAGGGTGAAAAATGAGTCAGTCGGGTACACCTCCAACTACCTCGAGTACGATTTGGCAGATACTTAACCCCTTCATTTCCTTACAGCAGGCGATAGGTTTCTGAAGAGAACCTTTGGGGCGGTCGAGATAGCCTTTTACGGCAAGCCGTGGAGGGGCGAGAGGAAAGTTAGTCCGGCATGTGCTTTATCGAGTGGACAAGCCTGCATGTGGGAACCACCTCTCGAGGGTGCAAAGGGTGCCTAGATTCCAAAAGGAATGGACTCTAAACGAATGTGCATAGCTCAAATATGTATACTTGGATTGTTCAAGGCTTTCAAGTTTCACCTCTTTATTTTTAAAAAGAAAAAGCTAGTTTTTGGTTTTTAAAAATAAGATCTCCCCAGCGGAGTCGCCAAACTGTGGAACCCGGGATCGGACCCAACTCGGCGTCTTGCTTAAGGGCGGATTTTAAAGTTAAAAAAGATTAAGTTGGAAAAACCTTTAAGAACTGTTATGGAGTCGCCACCTATTTATCGCGAAAATAGGAACTCGCTACCATGTTCTAAGTTAAAAACATGTCCTAGATTTTGGAGCACGCCGACACCCCTAGATCTAAGGCTTGTGAAACCAGTTGGATTAGGGGTGAGGTACTTTAGAAAAAGAGTTAATTCAAATAATGATTTATGAAAACCTTTTAGAAAAGCCTATGTAAAAATAGCCTCTACTGACCTAGAACAATCCATGTAAGATGATATTTGAGCTAATGTTATCGCTACGTACAAGTGCGATAAGGATGTAAAATAATGCAGATGCAGATGCAAATGCAAAAAGATTGATTAAAACCCTCAGTTTAGCATGTTTAACTTGTTAACGAATACGGTTCAGTTAAAGGTCGAATTCATTGTTTAAGTTGATTTTAATGCAAAATAAGAAGGTGCAAGATGCATGCAAATAAAATAAAATTCAATTGTCCATTGGTTTATTTTATAAGGTCGGTTGCTTATGCGACTTTGGCGTGTCATCGGATATGGAGTGTACCCGAAGTAAATAGAACACTTGGAGTGCAAGCGCGCTGGGTACCAAAGCCGGGGGGGCGCTAAAGTGTAGACCCCTTTGTTAGTCCATAGAAAATAAGAAAAAGCTTTGATCCAAGTGGATCGGTACCTACCTTGTCCTGACGCTTCAGATCTGGGCAGAGCTTCGCTTCTTGAACTTGAAAGGAGGATGAATTCAACACGAGATGGTGTGTTGAACTCAAGGATTTGAGTGCGTGAGGCTTTGTGAGTGTGTACTTAGGTGTATAAGATGTGAAAGATGTAAATTGTGTTTTGTGAGAGAGAGAGATGTATTCTGATTGCGAATTGTGATTTCGAGGTCAGGGTATAGGGCTCTATATATACTAAAAACCTCGGAGAAATTAGGAAAGCAGGGAATAAAAACAAGCCGAGGAACCGCATAGGCTTATGCGGTTGCCAGGACAAACCGCATAAGCTTATGCGGTTTCCCCTCCAAACCGCATAAGGCTGTGCGGTTTGGAGGTGTGGTTCTAGGCCTAATTTCCTAGTTTCGGTTTGACGAAATCTTTGAAAGATTACGTGATAATTTTGTGCGTGTGGCTCAAGAAAACAGCTAGGATAATCCTGAGATATTTTGTGGTGTTCAGGGCTTTGGAGTGCGGGCCAAAGGCTTGGGTTTGGGCTCGGTTTCGGGCCCGAGACCCGTAAAAATGAAAAGGGTGTATTTGCATAGTTTTTGTGAAATAAGGTAAGACGTGAAGTTGTATTTTGTGTAAGAGGGGGCTAAATAGCGGTTTTAGCTACCGGGCCTAAATTTAGGAATTTAGGAATGCTGAATTAGACCTTGTTAATGTAAAAGGACTAATTGTAGTGCAAATGCGAAGCTCATGCCAAATGAAGCAGGACAAGGACCTAGCTAGACTCCAAATGGACAAAATGAACGTTTATTTAAGTGTGATGTGATGCGACCTTAAACATTTTAACATTTCAAACGACTCAAAAATGAATTCGACATTAGTTAGAACCGTATAAGTCAACGTTAAAGCATGCGTAATAATTGTCCGTGATACATCACAGGGTTTTGTTTGGGAGGGTACGGATATGGGTATCCACAGGATGACGTCCTTCAGTTACTCCCGTAACAATTTACCACGACGTCCACCGATGATGCCACTAGGAGTATATCTACGTGGCCATTCCCTCATCATAGAGCGATACGTGGAGGCCAATGGAGTCACGACGAACAGGCTCTATCACACAGAGAGCATTGGCATGAGTTTGACTCTGATTGAGAGCTTTCACCCATATGACGAGTTTTGGTCACCACTTGGTTGGCGGCTTCTCCTTGATTATGAGCTGTACCTGGACCGCATGTACCATCCAGACCCACTTCAGAGGGTGATGGAACCACCTGCGTGGATGGAGTACGATGTACTACTAGACAACTTGATGGATCAAGAATATGAACGCGACTATCCTACCCTGCCAGACGATATGCTTCCAATCTGGGAGAGGGATCTCTTAACTGGGAGACTCTTCAGGGTCGCAAATCACATTTAGGGTCCTTTGACTCCAAATTGTAAAGTATATGTAATCAACTTTTAACTACCCTAAGGACGACTTCAATGTCGGCACTCTTTTATTAACGGCTATGGATTTTTCATTCGGATGTAACGTTGTGTGAACCTATGTATTATGTTTCCTTGAATGTAATATTTTACCCACATACTTATATGTATATGGAGACGTTATGTTGCTACCAAGTCGTGTGCTTTTCATAGCTCGTTCATTTTAAATTCTGCATACATGTATGTAAATTCAAAATCTTACCTAAGTTATATCCCCCACTTATTTCAGATATGACTTCAGCGCGACAAGGAGTACGCGAAGAAGACCGAGATGAGAAAGCTCGTAAGAGAGCTGTCCAGGCATTTGCACGACGTCAGCAGATGAAGGCGTGGAGGAAAATGCACAACTTGGAGAATTCGAGAATCGACTGGAAGACCAGGGCACTCAAAACTCCATACGTGGAACATCGAGTTCCTGATCACCTCCGCCGATCTTCGAGGAAGACCGACGCGGTCAAGGCATTCATGAGGAGTGACCCCGACGCCTTTGAGGGAGATAGAGATACCTTGTACACTTGGACCAGGCACATGAATGCAAAGTTCCAAGAATACTCGGTTCCGGAGGAATGGAAGACCCACTTTGCTGTTGTCTGCCTTGACGGAGAGGCCAGAGCTTGGTGGCTACGACTTCGATCCCCAACTATACGCGAGGGCGAATACTACCTTAGTTGGGAGGATTTCAAGCTGGGTTTGAGCGACATGTCTTATGCTGTTAAGTATAAGTACCGCTTCTCAGAGAAGGAGTTTCATTACTCGTACTTCGCCTAAGTACTGCAGGCTAACTTTTTGGCATTCTCGATCTATTTTCATATCACTAGAGAATGTATCTAAACTCCTACGTTATTTTGTTGAACTTTGTATCTAAGTTTCATCTTAGTTCATTTCATAGAGAATGTATTAGGAAGCTTTGTAACTTTTTGATGTAACCCTTTTACATTATCAATGAAATGTCTTTTACCTTTGCACCATATAATGTGTCTATCTTGGATCTACTCTATATTCATATATACAATTCAATATTTTTCAGAATGGATGCAAACAATATGGCTAACCCTAATTTCGCTCAACACTTTGCCGAGGAGGAGGCGAGAAGGAAAGGTTTTGAGGATGCTATAATGAAAATGGCTCAGAATGTCCACCAACATCAGGGTGGCGGGAACAACCAGTCCGCTTTTGAGAGGTTCTCGAAACATAGGCCTCAACCGTACTCAGGCTCTGTCAACCCCACAGTCTTGACAGAGTGGATAGAAGAGATGGAGAAACTGCTAGAACTTAGCAAAACTCCGGCTAATGAGAGGGTGAACGTAGTAGCGTATTACCTGAAGGGGGAAGCTAATAGTTGGTGGCGTTTGATCAAATCTACTTTTCCCTTGAGGATCTACAACTGGACCGAGTTCAGGACCCTGTTAGAAAACAAATACTTTGGGGAAGAATTGAAGTGGGAAAAGGAAGAGGAATTTAGGAACCTAAGCCAAGGTGATATGTCTCTGCAGGCATACACCGAGAAATATCAGGAACTATCTAAGTTTGCTCCCAAGATAGTAACTAACGAGGAGGAACTCGCGACTCGTTACGTAAGAGGCATGGCTAACACCCTGAGGATAAACATGAGCGGATTCAACTGTAAGAACTTTGCTGAGGCCTACGATAAGGCAGCGAGTATCTGGGCTCCCATCCAGAAAGGAGAAGCGGAAGAGAAAAAGAAGAAGAAAACCTTTACGCCGCCGGTGGCAAGTGCAAGCTTCATCCATAAACCAATGTTTGGTCGCCCGAGTTATCAAGGCCCAGACAACCGTAATAAGAACCAGGGCAGGTTCCATAACTACAACCGTAACCCTACAGCGTATGCCGCAAAGAGTAGTCAGCAACTTCCCGGAGCTCCACCCGTCCATACAGATCAATGTCGTTTCTGTCGACAGAAGAACCACCCAGGGAAACGTTGCAAAGGGGAACCGGTAGTGTGCTACTTCTGTAAAGTAGTGGGACACAAGTCGAATGAATGCCCAAAGAGGGGCACTGCTGCCAAAGCAAATGCGGGACCACCGCCAGCCGTTAGGGTTCAGGGACGAGTGTACGTCCTGACAGAAGCTGAAGAAGGGGCTGATGATATTATCGATGTCGACGTCATCACCGGTAAATTTCTGGTTAACTCTGTACCTGCTTTCATTTTATTTGATACAGGAGCTTCCCTATCTTTTATATCCTCAAAATTTATTAAACAATCCAAACTCACAAACCCTGAACAGATCAAAACTAACATATCACTACCAGACGGTAAAAACATTCCCTGTTCTTCAAGGTACAATAATGTAAAAATTTCAATTCACAACACAGACTTCCTGTCAGATCTTGTATTGTTTGATCTTCCCGAGTTCGATGTAATTCTGGGAATGAACTGGCTAGCTCGTCATAAGGCAACGTTCAAATGTCACGATCAGAAAATTTCACTGAAGACAAATCAAGGGAGGGAAGTATCATATCAGAGTTTGAAGAGGAAAAAGGGGGTGAAACTAGTGTCTGTATTGAAACTTCAGAGTATGGAGAGAAAGGGACACCAAGTGTATTTCTGCAGTATTAACAAGGTAGAGGATGACTTGCGCATCGAGGACATCCCGGTCTATCCTGATGTTTTCCCGGACGTATTACCAGGTATGCCCCCTGCACGAGATGTCGAATTCTCTATCGACCTCATGCCAGGCACGGCACCTATATCAAAGGCACCATACAGGATGGCACCTATCGAACTCCAGGAGCTCAAGAAACAGCTAGAAGAAATGATTGAATTAGGGTTCATCAGACCGAGTGTTTCACCTTGGGGTGCACCGGTACTCTTTGTAAAGAAGAAGGATGGGAGTATGAGACTCTGCATCGACTACAGGGAGCTGAACAAAGTGACAATCAAGAATCGTTATCCTCTGCCTAGGATAGACGATCTCTTTGACCAGCTCAAAGGAGCGGGAGTTTTCTCCAAGATTGACCTAAGGTCAGGATACCATCAGATTGCGGTCCGCAAGGAGGATATACAGAAGACGGCTTTCAGGTCTAGATACGGACATTACGAATTCAAAGTGATGCCATTCGGTCTTACTAACGCACCAGCAGTGTTCATGGATCAAATGAACCGGACTTTTCACGAATATCTCGACATCTGCGTTGTCGTGTTCATTGACGACATCCTGATCTACTCGAAGAATAAAGAAGAACACGCAGAACACCAACACATTATCCTGAGCATCTTGAGAGATCATAAATGGTACGCAAAATTTTCAAAATGTGAATTTTGGCTAGACCAAGTGGCGTTCCTAGGCCACGTGATCTCCAAGGAAGGGGTAATGGTGGACCCAGCAAAGATTGAAGCTGTCAAGGAATGGGTAGCACCAAAAACAGTCACTGAAGTCAGAAGCTTCCTAGGATTGGCTGGCTATTATAGGAGATTTGTTCCTGACTTCTCAAAAGTAGCCCGCCCAATGACCAAACTGCTACGGAAGGAATCAAAATTCATATGGAGCGACGACTGTGAGAAAGCGTTCCAAGAACTTAAGACAAGGCTTACTACGGCACCAGTTTTAACCTTGCCAACAGATGGGGATGAATATGAGGTGTACAGTGACGCGTCATTGAATGGTTTGGGTTGCGTTCTGATGCAACAAGGAAAAGTAATAGCTTACGCGTCCAGGCAACTTAAAGTGCATGAAAGGAATTACCCAATTCACGACCTAGAACTTGCTGCGGTTGTGTTTGCACTAAAGATTTGGCGTCATTATCTCTACGGAGTCAGCATTAAGTTCTACACTGACCACAAAAGCTTAAAATATATTTTCACCCAGAGAGATTTGAACATGAGACAGCGAAGATGGTTAGAACTAATCAAGGATTACAAAATTGAGTTACTATACCACGAGGGAAAGGCTAATGTAGTTGCTGACGCACTGAGTCGTAAGACAATACATACTCTGAACAACATTTGGGAAATTCCCTCAGACATCGTCCAGGATCTGAAGAGACTAAGTTTAGACCTGGTACAATCAGATGACACTGACCTGAATGCGATGGTGGTAGAACCAGAGATACTTCATGACATTCGGGCACTACAGTGGGAAGACTCGGCATTGTTAGAGATCAGGGAAAAGATTCCGTCAGAAGGAACAGAAGGGTTCGAAATTTACACTGATGGAAGTCTACGCTTCAATGGCAGATGGTGCATACCTAACAATGAAGATTTGAAATACAAAATCCTTGATGAAGCACATAGCACCCGCTACTCAGTACATCCTGGCTCAGATAAGATGTACAAGGACCTGAAATTACGCTTCTGGTGGATAAGGATGAAGACAGAGATCGCCGAATACGTGGCCAGATGTATGATTTGCCAGAAAGTAAAATTTGAACACCAGAGAGCTGGAGGACTACTTCAACCGTTGGAAATTCCTCAAGGAAAGTGGGATTCCATATCCATGGATTTCATTATGGGGTTACCGAGGACATCAAATGGCAAGGATGCAATTTGGGTTATTGTAGACCGCTTAACTAAAGCGGCTCACTTTGTTCCGATCAGAGAGACATGGGGTTTAGATGAACTAGCCAAAGCTTATGAGAAGGAGGTAATACGACTTCACGGCGTCTCTCTCGACATCATATCAGACCGGGACGCAAGATTTACCTCGCACTTTTGGAAGAAACTACAAGAAGCTTTGGGTAGTAAGTTAAAGATGAGTACGGCTTTTCACCCAGCGACCGATGGCCAGACTGAACGAACTATACAAACGCTGGAGGATATGTTGAGGGCTTGTACGATGGAATTCAACGTAAACTGGGAAAAGAGTTTACCCCTCATTGAATTCTCATACAACAATAGCTATCACGCTAGCCTGGGATGTGCTCCTTTTGAAGCACTTTATGGGAGAAAGTGTCGCAGTCCTGTGTGTTGGGACGACGCTAGTGACAACGTGGGTACTGGACCCCAGGTTATACAAGATCAAATTGAACACATCAAGATCATCCGAGGGCGACTACAAGCAGCTCAAGATCGACAGAAGAAATATGCAAACGAGCACCGTCGACCTATTGAGTTCAACAGTGGAGATAAGGTCTTCTTGAAAGTATCACCCATGAAAGGAGTGAGGCGTTTCGGGCTTAAGGGAAAGCTCAGTCCAAAATACATCGGACCTTACGAAATACTTGAAAGAATTGGCGAAGTAGCGTACCGACTCGCCTTACCGCCAAACTTGTCCAAAGTACACGATGTATTTCATGTATCTCAGCTCAGGAGATACAGAAGCGACCCGAGTCACATTGTTACACCCGATGTGATCGCCATCGAGCCTAACATGCTTTACTCGGAAAGACCAGTGGAAATTCTCGCCAGGGAGACCAAATTCTTGCGACGCAAGTCGATACCCTTAGTCAAGGTTCTCTGGAGGGGACAGAAGACTGAACAAGCAACGTGGGAGACCGAGGCGTCAATGAAGGAAAAATACCCAGAACTGTTTAGCACAGGTAACCTTAACCGCCTAGATTACTTTAAGTTTCGAGGACGAAACTTCTTTAAGAGGGGAGGATTGTAACACCCCGTGTTAATTTAGACTAATTTTAATTAGGAAATCAATAATTAATCATCCTCGCTCAAAAATTTTACTAAAACATTACACTACACTTTCCTAGCACCTAAACTAAAACCATTTTGAATTACTTTGAATTTGAACTTTATTCTTTCATATTCAAACTCGATAAATCAAATGATGAATCCTCGACAAATTTCTCAACGACAAATTCCGGCACGCAAATCGAGGTCAATGTTGACCCAAAATGCCGAGTCACCTTAAGGTGATTTAATCATCTAATCTTTTTCAAATCTACTTACTCATAATCTAAATCTAACAAAGGTTAGTTAAGACTTAATCATTTTGATTATTACTAACAAAACATATTATAATATTATCAAATTACTATTCCTTTTTGACTTAACTTACACTTTCACTAAAACTCGAAATAAAGAGTCACACTAAGTCAAAACTGATAAACTTTTTGACGTTTGAGTATAATGATTTAAATCGATAACATTCAATTAAAAAAAATATATATTTCGACCAAGTAAAATTTTATTTCAAGGTTACGAGGAGCTAGTACCCAATGTTTGTTTTGATTTCGTTTTGAGTTTTATGTTCATTGTTAATTTCGATCTTTCTTCTAAACATTATTCTAAGACTATATATTTTATTTTGGGACTTTTCGCGTACGAGTAAATCGAAAAATTTAAGAAGAAAAAATCGATCCACCTGGATCCACTTTAGCCGAGAATGGTCATGGTGCAAGGCTCAATGGTTGCCTTCTTTTTCTTCCTTGTTTTACTACCTTGTCAAATCTCTTGCCACCCTATATTACCATGCATCATCCTAAGCTTGACTATAATCAAGGCTTTACACAACTTGATCTCTTTGCATTCACATTACACTACTTAACTTACTACTAAAACAAAACACTACAACTACATTACTACTACTACAACACACGCACAACATAAAACAAACACAACAATTATCACACATTACTACTACTACTACTCGGTTTTTCTATCACACACACAACAAACACTTCAACTTATTTTTCTCTCTAATAAACTCACTCAAAAACATTGTAAGCTTGTTCATCCTCAAGAACCTAAGATCTTCATCTTCTTCCTCCTCATTTTCTTTCCTTAAACTTTCTTTTGATTGTTTTAAATTCACTAGAACATTTTAATTAATTCCTCACCATTTATATTTAGTACTCATTTTTTTTTTAACTTATGAATGAGCATGAACATAAATCAATTTAGTGAAGAATTTAAAATAACACCTAAACCTAAAATACTACTACACATTAAAAATTTCTAGTATGGTTAGTTTAGTTTTAAAATAAATTACTAACTTGTTATTTATATTTTTATGTACCATCCTAACCAAAGACGAGGAGCAAGGTGGAGGTGTCGACTTGAGCCAATTCGATCATATCATCGACCCCGACAATTGCTAGGAGCATTTTCATTTAACCTAACCTAAGGTGCTCCCGCACACTATATTTGCTAAGCACTTACACCTACTTGATTATATGTTAGTTTTGATGTGTGTGTGAATTTGTATGTCACTTAGATATTGCATGACTAATTACAAGGCAAAAATCGAAAAAATAAAACTTGTGTAGAACATATATAAACCACACGGCATGTCCCTTAGTTTTGGTTTAATTTTTCGTTTTAATTTTTGTTAATTGCATGCTTAAAATACTAAGACTAATATGTACATGAAAATATAATTAGTTTGTGTTTTAGACTTAAAATGAAATTACTATGAAATTTGATTGTTTTTAAAGTATATGTGTTCTTGAAGTATTATTGTTTCCTTGTGTTCAAAACGATTTTACTTTGTAATTTTCACACATGTTAAATATATAAATGATATAGAGTAAATTAGTTATTGAATTAGAAGTATAAAAATCAAAGGATAAAATTTTGAACACACATATACATCACACGACATTCTTGAAATAAATGGACCAATTTTTAGTTTTAATTTTTCTAAATAACATATTATGATTAGTTTAGTTAAAATGGACTTGTAGGAAAAATTTTAGAAAATTATATAAACTTATAAAAATTGGACTAATTAGGGTTCATATGAAAAATATAAGAGTCCTTCACACATTCAAGTGTCTTTATTTAAATGACTAGTTTGATTTCAAAATAATTAAAAGTTTATTTTATTTTTAGTTTAAAAGTCATTAGTGAAAAGTTACAATAATAGTCATATGAGTTAAATAGACTAATCATCAAAATATAAAAGTTAGAAATCTTAAAGTGAGAAAATAACACTATTCATAAATAAAGTAAAATGTTAGTGAAAATTTTAAACTAGTTAAATCATCTTTAGTGTAATTTAAAGAATTAGTATATAAAAACTTTAAGTCAAAAAAACCGATAAAATTAGAAAACGAAAATAAATGGTGCAAGTATGAGTAGCCACGGCCTTAGGGCTATTTTTGAACTAAAAATGATTTTTGTCACTTTTATTTTTATCACTTAAGTAAATTTATTAGTTAAAATAATGATTTATTAATAAAAACAAAAAAAGAAATAAATAGCCTAACCTAAATAAATCACACGGCATTTATACTATTTTTGGGTCAATTTTGGTCAAAATGAATTTGTCACTTAGTCACTAAATTTGATTTGTAATTAGGATTATATTAGATTGTATAATGAATCATTAATAAAAAGAATCAACGAAACCGATAAAAATAAACGTTACACGTATTAAAATGAATAATGTCGAGTGTTACTACCTTTGCTTAAATTTGGATGTGGACATACGGACTATTTAAAATGGACTACGACAACCTCGCTAAAAATGGAAACCGCTAAAATGTTAGTTAAGTATATGACTAAATTTAACCGAGTTTTATTTTTGAAATATTATTTAAAATCACCAAGTACAAAATGAACTTAACAACTTTGAAACTAGGATTTTATACTTAAGTTTAAAACGAGTTTTACTTCCGAAATGATTTTTTTCAAATCACTAAATACAAAACGAACCTAACGACTTTAAAACTAGAATTTTATACTTAGTAAATAAAAAGGTTGTTTTGTAAAAATATCCTTAAGTATAAAGAAATGTATAAAGTATAAAAAAATTACTAAGTATAAAAATATAATAATAGAATACTAAGTATAAGAATACATGTACGTATAAAAATACGTATAAATACGAAGTATAAGAATACGCATACGTATAAAAATACGTATAAATACGAAGTATAAAAATACGTACAAATACGAAATACGAAAATACGAATACGTATAAAAATACGGTGAATAGTAAATACGATGAATAGTAAATACGATGAATAGTAAATACAATGAATAGTAAAATACGGTGAATAGTAAAATAATGAATAGTGAAAATATTTAAAATTTACGAACGGACTCAAAATAAATATTTAGGTGTTTCTATGTGTTCTGTTTATCTGAAGAATTGCTAGAATTACAATTTCATTATACAAAGTTCGACGATATATTTTAGTTTCAGAATTGCCATTTATTAAGATTGAACGAGGATATGAGAATTGAGAAAAACGAGCTACATGAATAAAATACTAGGATTGTTCGCCATGTCGCGACTCTTGAATTCGAAGTTAATGAAGTAGCTGTATATGGGGACTTGGGCTCCCTCCCTGAGTTGCCCAAGGCGAATAACGATCTTGAGATTTTTATCGGCACGGTATATACAACCCTAGGGATAGGGCATACTTGATATTTCCGTGGGCCCATATATGGTAATTGGAAAATACCAGCCCCATCCGGGGGTACCCGTCTTTGGTGATAGTCGAACTTTTTCGTCGGTGATACCTTTTGAATAGCGAATACGTATGATCCTCGATAGGTAGTGTATGCATACATTAGACAAGGGATTTAGCTGTCCTTATTACCTTAGGTATCTCTAGTATTTCAGACTCGTCCGCTTTGTTCGGCCCTGATTACTCCTGCGCGGACGCTTATAAGGTCTGCATGATTACGCTTCGCTAACGAACTTTCACTAGTTAACATATGACGGATGTAATTCCCTGTTTTGATTGATTTGTGTCTAATGACTTGATTGTCTGAGTATTGAGGTACGACCTGTTGAGAATGATTGATTATGAGTGTTGCGTGATATATATTATTTGATTTATACTCATGTTTGAATTATCATGTTTTCCTTATGTGCTTTACCTGGCTAGTTGCTCTTTATTTTATTTATTATTTATATTGCATATTGTTTTAGAATTGCATGTGTCGAAAGAGTGTTGCGGGAAAATGATAATTTATAAAAACGCAGGTACCCCGAGATCAACGCTATTGAATGCTAGGGAGAGTTTACCTTATTTATTTTGTACGCTTTTTGAGAGAATTTGTAATCTAAATACTCTGTTCTATCTCTAAACTCGTATTATGTATACTGAGTTTGTATGACGATAACAGCTGGTTTGTAATATTTAGACTTAATTAATTTTCCGCCTTAGTTTAATTAAAGTCACGAAAAACCAGGTTGTTACATCTCGTTCATGTGAGTGGTTTAAGATGAGGAGGCTACGCAATTCAATTTGTGGGTGATGAGGAGATGTGGATAAAACGATAAGCCCAATGTGTGGGAGTCACACGGTGAGGTACTTATCTCTTTTGTTGCTTGTTTGAACGTCCAAGCTAGTAAACTAAAGTATCGCACGATCCTTTTTAATTTACGGACATCTAATATAACAAATTTCATAAATCCTCCTCTTTTACTTTTAACTGTTTTGTCGTGAAAGCTAACTAGGCTATTTTGGTTGTTTTTCTTATTTTTCTTTTTCCCCTATGTAACAACCTGGTTTTTCGTGACTTTAATTAAACTAAGGCGGAATATTAATTAAGTCTATTTATTACAAAACCAGCTGTCATCGTGTTACAACTCATTATATATAATAAGAGTCATAGATAAAACAGAGTTCAATCGATTACATTCTCTCAAAATATAAAATAAGGCCTTCAATCCCCTTGTGTAGATCAACGATCAAGTCTCGGGATACCTGGGACTGTTACCAAAATTAGCTTTTTCAGCCCCGCACCTAATAAGCAACACATATACATATAGCAATGCAGATCATAAAGCATAACATGAAACGGTTCATTTAACATGGCAATTAAATCATCAGATCATCTCAATTCATAATCATGTAGGCAAATCATCATCACATCATTCATATTCGGGGTAGTCGACCCTTTTCAATTATTCATATAGCAACATATACTCGCGAGTCTTGACTACAGAGCGGCTTGTGTACTCTCATGGTATATCACCCATATGATTCGCCATCAAAGTGCACTAGTTGCTCAGACTCGTACATCAGATCAAACACTAAGTAGCGGACACAACAACTACCTAATATCGAATACAATATGGATAATCTAAGATGAGACGCACTATGAATCACTGATAAGTAAGGATGGAAACATGCGGCCTAATAAGCGTCCGCGCAATAGCTGAAGGGCCGGAAACAATCAACGGACAAGTCATTCAAGCTAAAGATATCAAGCAGGTAATAAGGAGGATCAGTCCCTTGTCTTTTGTATGCATACACCACCCTATTGGTGCGACTATTACACTACGACAGATTCCCCGGGTGGGAATGGTCATTTTCCGATTACCTCATATGGGCCCGTGAACGAATCGATACATAGGGCGAAAATCACGTTAAATAATGACTAGGAGAGTCATTAAATCACCACAGGCAATACATAGGGTGACAGTGTCCCCATATGCGGCTACCTTACAAATCCTGACTCTAATAATGTTTAACATCGCAGACACCCGAGTATTTAACACTTACTTCTTTTCTCAATTTCTCATTCCTATAATACTCAAGTGATAACTCATATTATTCGATATTGTCAAACTTGTATAACGAAAATCTAGGATCTAGCAGTTCTTCAGGTAAACGGAAGCACATAGAAAACTTAAATATTTATTTTGTGTCCGTTCGTAAATTTTAAATATTTTCATTATTCATTATTTTACTATTCACCGTATTTACTATTCATCGTATTTACTATTCATCGTATTTACTATTCATCGTATTTACTATTCATCGTATTTCGTATTTGTACGTATTTTTATACGTATGCGTATTTTTATACTTCGTATCTTATTCGTATTTTTATACTTCGTATTTTATTCGTATTTTTATACTTCGTATTTTATTCGTATTTTTATACTTCGTATTTTATTCGTATTTTTATACGTACATGTATTCTTATACTTAGTATCTTTTTCTATACTTAGTATTTATTGTTATATTTTCTTTATACTTAGTATTTTTATACTTTATACCAATTTTTATACTTAGGATATTTTTAGGTTTACAAAACCAATTTTTATTTTCTAAGTACAAAATTCTAGTTTTAAAGTCGTTAAGTTCGTTTTGTATTTAGTGATTTGAAATATTATTTTAAAAGCAAAACTCGGTTATGTTTAGTCATATACTTAGCTAAATTTCTTTAACGGTTTCTATTTTTAGCGAGGTTGTCGTAGTTCATTTTAAATAGTCCGTATGTCCAAATCCAATTTAAGCAAAGGTAGTAACACTCGAATTTGTTCATTTTAATATATGTAACGTTTATTTTTATCGGTTTCGTTGATTCTTTTTATTAACGATTCATTATACAATCTAATATAATCCTAATTACTATTCAACTTTAGTGACTAAGTGGTAAATTCATTTTGATCAAAATTGACCCAAATAATGTGACAAAACCGTGGCCTTCTATTACATTTACATATTTATTTCTTTTTTTGTTTTTATTATAATTCATTACTTTAAGTTATTAAATTACTTTAGTGATAAAAATAAAAAGTGACAAAGTTTATTTTAAGTCCAACTTAGTCCTAAAACCGTGGCCTCTATAGTACTTATACAATTTATTTTTATTTTCTAATTTATCGGTTTTTGACTTAAAGTTTTTATATACTAATTTCTTAAATTATACTAAAGTGATTTAACTAGTTTACGATTTTCACTAATTATTTTATTTCGATTATGAATAGTGATTTTACTCACTTTAATTTTCTAACTTTTTCATTATAAAGATTTAGCTTATTTAACTTGTATAATTAGTATTGTATTTATTCATTAGTGGATTAAAACAACTTTTAAGTAAAACTTTATAAAAATTATGAATCGAATTAGTCATCTAAATGAAGAACACTTGAATATTTGAAGAACTCTAATATTTTTCATATGAACATTATTTAGTCAAATTTTTATATGTTTATATAATTTCCTCAAATTTTTCATACAAGTCTAATTTACCTAAACTAATCATAATATGTTATTTAGAAAAATTAAAACTAAAAATTGGTCCATTTATTTAAAGGAAGCCGTGTATATGTATGTATAGGTTCAAGTTTTTATTTTTGATTTTTATACTTCTAATTCAACAAATAACTTACTTAATATTACTTATGTATTTAACACATGTGAGAATCATATACAAATATTTACACATAAAAGCAAAATCATTTCAAAAACACAAGAATAACAACAATATTTCAAGAACACACATAACACTTAAAAACATTTAATTTTCATAACAAATTCATTTTTAGTCTAAAACATAAACTAATTATATTTTCATATACATCTTATACCTAGTATTTTAAGCATGCAATTTACAAAAATTAAAACGAAAAATTAAGCCCAAAAACATAGGTGATGCCGTGTGATATATGTGTGTTACACAAATGTTATTTTTCGATTTTTGTCTTAATTTAACATATGATTACTAGGTGATCATAAACACAATAAATATAACACATAACATTTAAAGCATGCGATTTACAAAAATGAAAACTAGTGTGCGGGGACACCTTAATTAGGTTAGTGAAATTGTTTAGCAATTGTCGGGGTCTATGATATGGTCAAACTGGCTCAAGTCGATGGCTCCACCTTGCTCCTCGTCTTTGATTAGGATTAGTACATAAAAATGAAATAAGCAAGTTAGTAACTTATTTTAAAACTAAACTAGCTAAACTAAAAATTTAAAGTGTAGTTTCACTTTTATGTTTAGGTGATGTTTTAATTTTTTTATGATTTCGATTTATGCTCATATTCTAATTGTATGTAAAAAGAGGAAGTGAGTACTAAATATAAATGGTGAGGAGTTTATTTAAGTGTTCTAATAAATTTAAAACAATAAAATGAAAGTTTTAAGGAAGAAAAGAATTAAAGAGGATGAAGATTCAAGAGGTGTTCTTGAGGTTGAAGATGAGTTTATGCTTACAAGTATGTGTTTATTTAGAGAGAAAAATGGAAAGACTTAGAAAGAAAAGTTTGATGTGGGTTGTGTTTGTGTATGTCGTGTGATAGTAGTAGTGTAATGGTAGTTGTAAGTTTTGTATTATGTAGTGTGTAATTGTGTAGTAATAATGTTTAATCTTTAAGTTAAATTAAGCTAAGAAGTGATGATGATTTAGTAGGGTGTAAGGGATTGGACTTGTTGCTAAAGTATAGACAAAATGGAAGAGGATAAGTTGGACTAAGGTAGTCCATTTTCTCGGCCAAACAACAAGACCAAGTCTCGATTTCTCGTTTTTGAAATTTTCGATTTACGCGCACGCGAAAAGTCTCGAAATAAAATATATAGTCTTAAAATGATGGTTCGAAGTAAGATCAAAAATAAAAATGAAGATAAACGTTGAAAAGAATTCAAAACAAAAATTGGGTCTAGAATCCTCGAAACTTTGAAATAAAATCTTATTTGATCGAAACACTTATTTTTTTCGTTGAATGTTATCGAATTAAATCATTATAACTAAACGTCAAAAAGTTTATCAGTTTAGGCTTAGTGTGATTCATTATTTTGATTTTTAGTGAAAGTGCTAGTTAAATCAAATTGAAATAGTAATTTGATAATAATATAATATGATTTATTTATAATAATCAAAATGATTACATTTTTTTGATGTTAAGAGTTTTTGTACGTGAATCTTGGAAAAAAAATAAGGTGGCTTGACTTTGACTTGCGTGTTTGAAATCGTTGACTTGAATTTCAAAGCCGAGAAAAGTATAAGTGTCCACTTTTATTTTAAAAACGAAAGGTGTTCGAAATTGAATTTTATGAACAAAAGGTTTTACTTTTATCTTTATGAATAGTTAACCAGGCTTGACCATTTTGAAATTTGAAAGACGATATACGTTTTGTGTTGACTTTTATAAAATTTTGAAATGTGTTTCTTTTTAAATTCTAAAGATAATACAACAAACTTTATTTTTCAAAATTTTAAATTTGTACTTAGGAAAATTTTGTATTATTTGGCGAAAAAAATTCAGTCGCATTTTTATTATAATGAAAAAGGATGAATTTAATCTAAGGAATCAAATTCTTTTATAAAATTGTGTTACGGAAACACGGGGTGTTACACCCTACCCCTAGGTACTCGGACACGACCTGTTTGACTGCTGGGCTGCGTGGTTGGGTTACCGCTTTTATGATAAGCATCTAGTTACATTGGACCGTTGGTCATGTTTATGTTTTTTTTATTTCTAGACCGCGTTTGGGCCTGCGTGCCTAGAATTATATCGAGTTAGTTTCGACGAGTTGAGGGGTCTCACCGGATCCTATATATATATATATATATATATATATATATATATATATATATATATATATATATATATATATATATATATATATATATATATAGAGAGAGAGAGAGAGAGAGAGAGATAAGTTATATCAAGTCAATGGCCAAGGGAAAGTCAGCAAGTCAGAATCCAAGGCTTGCATTTTAACCAAAAAAAAATTGATTTTAACCAAAAAATTTTGCATTTTAACAAAACAAAGTGAATTCCAAAAAGTGACGGCCGGTTGACCGGCTGCCGGTCCTGGACCGGCCTGACAAAAAAATTTTGAGACCTAATCTCAGTTTTTGGTTAAAATGCAATTTTTTTTGGTTAAAATCCATTTTTTTCCAGTTAAAATCCAATATTTTGGAGAATCTGAAAATCTTGACTTTGCGACTCAAAATATTTAGCTGACTTGCTTGAACCTATTTCTATATATATATATATATATATATATATATATATATAGAAATAGGATCTTATACATCCTCCCAACAATTATACATCCTACATCCTAATGTCAACCCTAGGATCTTAAAGATCCAACGGCCCAAATTAAATCCCACTAATTAATTTATAATCCATGCCTATATAAACCCTTCCCCCAAACTCACCCCCTTCCTTACGACTTATTTCTTTCCCTCTCTACCTTCTTTCATCATCAAATTCGTTATATTGAAAAGCTTCATCAGCAAATTCATCAGCAAATTCATCGTTAAATTCATCACCAAATTCATCCAAATTCATCATCAAATTCATCCGAATTATATAATTTCATCAACTCCTGCAATTCATCATCAAATTCAACATCAAATTCATCGTCAAATTCATCATCAAATACATTATGTCAGGTCTGTTGAGTTCAATTTGAGTTTTAAAATTCGTGAAATCATTGATTATAATGTAATTTTCGTTCATATTTGTTTAATTTGTTGTGAAATCATTGAAATCAACTGAAATCATTGACTTTTAATTTGCGTTCATATTTTCGTTAATTTTTTCAGTTGAATTCAATTTATGAATGTTTAATTTGTTGATTTTCATGAAAACGCTTATTTATGAATGTTTATTTTGTGAAATCATTGAATTTAATTAGTTTAATTTGTTGTGTTCAATATTCTGTTGAACGATGATTTAAAACGAAATTAGGTTTTAATTTCTTTTCGATTATGATGTAATTAGGTCTTTATATTCTGTTCAACGATGATTTTCATCAAAATCATTGATTATGATGTAATTTCGATCTTAATTTCATTTCGATTTTCATCATTGCTACTGGTGATGTTTTTCTGAGTTATTTTAAAGTTTGACATGCTACTATTGAAGTATCATGTTGTATTCACAAAAGTATCAAGTTATTTTATAAGAAGTATCACATTTGTTATTAATTTAAAATGCAGATGCTGATGTCTCTTTATGCTCAACTGGAAGCACTTCTGTTCATTATACTCCAGTTGCTCAGCAACCTGTCATTGTTGATAAAGAACACAAACTTCTGTTCAATACGGAGAAGCTGGATTCCTGCTTATTATCGTGATATCCCTTTCGTTTTTTTGTTGTTCGACAATATAAGGTACCAGTGAATTGTATAAAAAGTATCATTACAATACATATAAAGTTTCAGACTTTCATGTTACATTTAAAGTTTAATTGTAATTCATTTGGTTTCAGAGTATTATACTGTAACACCCCGTGTTATTTTAACACAATATGATAAAAGAATTTAATTCCTCAAATTAAATTCATCCTTTTTCCATATGATAAAATGCGACTGAAATTTTTTCGCCAAATAATAATAAATTTTCCTAAGTACAAATTTAAAAATTTTGAAAAATAAAGTTTGTCCTATTATCTTCAGAATTGAAAAAGAAACACATTTCAAAATTTTATAAAAATGAACACTTATACTTTTCCCGTCTCTGAAATTCGGGTCAACAATTTCAAACACGCAAATCAAAAATCAAATATCTTATCCTCTTCCATTTTGGAAAAGCAAACTTCACATCTAACTTTTAATAAAAATATAATCATTTTGATTAATTTTTAATAAATCATATTATATTAAAATCTAATTACTATTTCATTTCATTAAACTAGCTTTTTCTAAATTGTCGAAATTTAAAGTCACACTTACTTTAAATTGATTAACTTTTTGACGTTTGTTTATAATTCTTTAAATCTATAACATTCAACGAAAAAATAAGTATTTCGACCTAGTAAAATTTTAATCAAAATCTAGAGGTTAAGATCCGATTTTTATATTTAGTACCTTTTGAAAATTAGTTTTATTTTTATTTCGATTTTATTTCAAAATACTATTTTAAGATCATATCTTTTATTTTGAGACTTTCTGCGATCATAAATCGAAAATTTCAAAAGCGATAATCGAGCAGAAAATTTGACTTTTGACTTTTGACTCACCTTAGTCAAATTTCTATCCTCTTCCATTTTTCTTACACAAAACCAAATTTTCTTACAACTTTAAAATTTCCATCATCATTTTTATTTTTATGTATTTAAATTTAAAGTTTATACTTTTAATAAAAATACTTTTACAAATTCAATACTACTACTTTAATATTACCATTTTCATTCCCGTCACTTTTAAAATTTTTCCAAAGTAGTAAATAAAATATTTTAGTCTTAAATTTATAAAATGAATACTTTTCAGAAAATCGTCAAAACAGCACTTTTTAACTTTTATCGCATTTGGCCTTGACTTTTAAAGCTGACCAAATTCGAGAAAACATTTTAAAACACAAATTAGACATTTTTAATGCATGAATAGTAATGTGGACTTATGGGTGGATGATGGAGGTAATGATGTATTAATTAACTTAATAAAACATTATTTATTAAATAAAACTTTAACCTAATTAATTCATTTAACCTAGTTTTTCCTTACTAGCTTTTTCATTATTTTTCTAAGAGCAAAAATCACTTCTTCTTGCCCCATATGGACCGTAGCTTTCCTCCATTTTACTCCCTTTGTTTTCTTTCATTTTTCTCCTAAAAACATTAAATAAAAACTCTAATATTATTCTTAATAATTCCTAAGTGTTCTAAGTTCATTAGTGGGTATATTAGGAGCTAATTACATGGTTTATTTGGGTGAATATCTTGGGTAATATGGGTGAAGAAAAATCCGATCTAAAATTTATTTTAGATCCCCGACGATTAACATCCTAATTAAGGTGACTAACTATGTCTTGTATTATCCTTTTAGTAAATTAATTTGTTTTGTTATTATAATTTTATGAGTATGATTTTTGTGCTAAAATATGTTAAACATGATTTGTGTGTGTTTATATGTTATGTGATGTATAATAAAATGATAATAAATAAGTAATATTGA
Source organism: Dianthus caryophyllus (assembly GCA_023091065.1). Lineage (NCBI taxonomy): Eukaryota > Viridiplantae > Streptophyta > Magnoliopsida > Caryophyllales > Caryophyllaceae > Dianthus > Dianthus caryophyllus. Next base: position 17,268,672 of record CM041522.1, read on the forward strand.
TTATAGTTAAAGTGTAGTAAAATGTTAATATGTTTAGTTAATTTAATTTGGAGCACTTTTAATTTTTGTTCATATGATTTTTATGTTTAGATATGTCTTATTTTAGTAGTAATCATATATAAAAATTATGTGAAATATTAAAAACGAGTTTAAAGTGATTAAAAATGAAAAATAAAAATATATACATACATGAGCATATACACGGCATTTCCCTTTTTATTTTAATAATTTTCACTTTTAATTTATGTAAATTACATTTTAAGTTAAGTTAGTATAAAATAGATGTTCCTATGAAAAAAAAACTAAATTAGGAAAACAAATTATAAAATTATTAAAATCGAAATTAGTGTTCTTGAACTTTAATATGATCTTCATGTGTGTTCTTGATTTATTCATGTTGATGTTCATCATTCTTGCTCATTTTGATCTTATTTTATATTATGTTTGTTTATAATTTGTGTTTATGTTTAGTTATTATTTATATATATTGTTAGTATTATGTATTAAATCAACTTAAACATTATAAATCATTTAGATTAAAAAGTTAGGAAATTAAAGTGTTGAAAAACACTATTCATAATTATAAATGAAACTTTTAGTAAATTTCATTTTAGTTTAAATCGTTTTAGTATAATTAGAATAATTAAAATATAAAGACTTTAAACTAAAAACCGTTAAAATCGAAAAATGAAATTTTAGGACCCTACCATGTTAGCCACGGCGTTCTCTTCATTTTTAGGGTTAAATTTTGTTTTTATCACTTTTTAGTTTATTGTTAAAATAATTTAATTATTAGTTAATAAGTTAGAATTAAGAAATTAAAAGAAATAAATCAATTTGTACATATATATAATCCACGGCATTTTCACTTTTTATTGACTAAATTTGACGAAAAAGAAATTATCACTAAGTCCCTAAAGTTAAATAGTAATTAGAATTGAATTTTTGTATAAATCGTTTTGATTATAAATGAATTATGTTAAACCGATAAAAAAATGAGTAACCGTATAAAAATGAATTAAATCGTGTGCTACTACCTTTGCTATTGGATTGTTGAACTGGGACATACGGACTATAAATGAATCATCCACGATACTATCACTAACTTAAATAGACGACTAAATTTACTTAAGGTCTTACATTTTAAAATATTTACACAAATCACTAATTACAAAATGAACTTAACGTTTTTAAAACTAGACTTTTAGATATTTTCAAAAATCACTAAGTACAAAACGAACTTAACATTTTTAAAACTAAACTGTTAAAATATTTACAAAAATCACTAAGTACAAAACGAACCTAACGACTTTGAAACTAGAAATTTGTACTTAGAAAATAAAAACAAGTTTAATATTATACTAAAATACCTTAAGTATAAAAATACGTCTAAATATAAAAATACGTACAAGTATAAAAATACGTACAAGTATAAGAATACGTATAAGTATAAAAATACGTATAGAATACGAAGTATAAAAATACGTATAAAATACGGTGAATAGTGAATAGTGAATAGTGAATAATGATCAATAGTGAAAAGTGAATAGTGAAATACTAAAAATAATTGAAAATTTTACTAAGTATAGAAAATTTAAAATGAAGAAGTAAATGATCTAAAGTGTTTGAAAAACACATAAATAAAATTGGACATACTATTAAACGTTTCAATTTAGAAACTTGAAAACGTTAATAATTAACAACACTTCAAATAATAAACGAACGTGTTATGTGATCATATGAAACCTACAAATACTTAAACGTTTGTGATGATCTTAGGAGAGTCTAGTAACATGTGATATGTTAATATCAAATAAATAATAAACTTTGAGTAAGTTAAATAAGAGGTCAAGCTTGGGCCTCAGATAAGGGATCGTCAATCGTGAGTGAAGTGGGGTTTAAGATAGTCTTGTCGCGGTCGCCATTCGGACAAGATAATTGAATATGCCATGGTTTTGCCCACAGGCTTTAGGAAATAGTCGTTTTATGCGGAGTTAAGGTGCTCTCACGAATAGCGTGGCCCATTCTTAGCGTGGATACTAATGTACATGTACTAGACCAGGGTTTAATTCACTCTATTCGCTAAAGTTATCGGGGCCCAGTAACATTATGTGCATATCGCTGCAGTTCTGTCTCCTTGTAGTGTTTAGTCTTTATTGACGCGACACTTGCGTTCGTTCTTGCCACATGTAAAGATCACTTGGCGAGATTGTATCTGAAGTTGAATCATTTGAACACTAGAGGATGAGATGCAAGTATTATAGTATTCGGCGTGGTTTACGAGTCGAGTAAGCCTCTGCACTATGGAAGTGAGATCTGATCGATCAGTACAAAGGCCTACTCGATGGTCAGGGCTCGTAGCGGTATGTGTTGTTTGTTATATGATTATTTGAGAATGAGTGTGTACCATCTTGAAAATTAAAGACCACAACTTTACGAATTGAATCAGTGCATGAAGAGAATGATAAGATATGTATGTTTGATTGCGATCCAGATATCGCCTTGTAATGCTATTGAATTATTGTGATACTATTGATATGCTATTATATGCTATTTGCCTTCATAATTGAATATCATGCTTATATGATTTATCGCTTTAAGCGCATGCTTATTATGACTTATATGTCTTTATATGCTATATGTATTAAGCATGTTTATGTTTTATCATAATGATATGTTTATAAAGCGATAATATTAAACCAAAGTAATTGAAATCGAGGTAAGTATGAGCATAGCTAGTCCTTTGTCAGCTCAGTGAGCATCCCCATCGATTTATTGTGCGGGGCGTTAGTGGACCGGGAGGTGGGTTTTGGATGGAGCCACGAGGCGTTTTATTGCTTTTCCTTAGTTGTTCAGAGAGAGATGTAATATATATAGCTACTCTTTTGAATTTCAGTATTTAGAGTTGTTTTATTCAACTCTTAAGCGATGATGTAATATTTTGGGTTATTGTATAATTAATACTTATTTGGTTTTAGCTCGACTTTAATTACTAAGGCGTAAATTAATTAAGTCTTAAACCAAATAAGTATTAATTATACAATAACCCAAAATATTACATCATCGTTAAGAGTTGAATAAAACAACTCTAAATACTGGAAATTCAAAAGAGTAGCGTTATATATATTACATCTCTCTAACAACTAAGGAAAGCAATAAAACGCCTCGTGGCTCCATCCAAAACCCACCTCTGGTCCACTAACGCCCCGCACAATAAATCGATGGGGATGTACTGAGCTGACAATGACTAGCTATGCTCATACTTACCCTCGATTTCAATTACTTTGGTTTAATATTATCGCTTTATAAACATATCATTATGATAAAACATAAACATGCTTAATACATATAGCATATAAAGACATATAAGTCATAATAAGCATGCGGTTTAAAGCGATAAATCATATAAGCATGATATTCAATTATGAAGGCAAATAGCATATAATAGCATATCAATAGTATCACAATAATTCAATAGCATTACAAGGCGATATCGGATCGCAATCAAACATACATATCTTATCATTCTCCTCATGCAGACTCGATTCAATTCAGAAAGTTGTGGTCTTTAATTTTCGAAGATGGTACACACTCATTCTCAAATAATCATATAACAAACAACACATACTGCTTACGAGCCTGACCACTGAGTAGGCCTTTGTACTCTGATCGATTGCATCTCACTTCCATAGTGCAGAGGCTTACTCGACTCGTAAACCACGCCGAATACTATAATACTTGCATCTCATCCTCTAGTGTTCGAAATGATTCGAACTTCAGATACAATCTCGTCAAGTGATCTTTACATGTGGCAAGAACGAATGCAAGTGTCGCGTCCAATAAAGACGAAACACGGCAAGGAGACAGAACCGTAAAGCGCATATGCACATAATGTTACGGTGGCCCTGATAACTTTAGCGAAATAGAGTGAATTAAACCCTAGTCTAGTACATGTACATTAGTATCCACGTTAAGAATGGGCCACGCTATTCGTAGAGCACCTTAACTCCAGATAAAACGACTATTTCCTAAAGCCTGTGGGCAAAACCATGGCATATTCAATTATCTTGTCCTAAGAATGGCGACCGCGACAAGACTATCTTAAACCCCACTTCACTCGCGATTGACGCTCCTTTATCCGGGCCCAAGCTTGACCTTTTATTTAACTTACTCAAAGTTTATTATTTATTTGATATTTACATATCACATGTTACTAGACTCTCCTAGTATCATCGTCAAACGTTTAAGTATTTGTAGGTTTCATATGATCACATAACACGTTCGTTTATTATTTGAAGTGTTGTTAATTATTAACGTTTAAGTTTCTAAATCAAACGTTTAATAGTATGTCCAATTTTATTTATGTGTTTTTCAAACACTTTAGATCATTTACTTCTTCATTTTAAATTTTCTATACTTAGTAAAATTTTCAATTATTTTTAGTATTTCACTATTCACTTTTCACTATTCATTATTCACTATTCACTATTCACTATTCACCGTATTTTATACGTATTTTTATACTTCGTATTCTATACGTATTTTTATACTTATACGTATTCTTATACTTGTACGTATTTTTATACTTGTACGTATTTTTATATTTAGACGTATTTTTATACTTAAGGTATTTTAGTATAATATTAAACTTGTTTTTATTTTCTAAGTACAAATTTCTAGTTTCAAAGTCGTTAGGTTCGTTTTGTACTTAGTGATTTTTGTAAATATTTTAACAGTTTAGTTTTAAAAATGTTAAGTTCGTTTTGTACTTAGTGATTTTTGAAAATATCTAAAAGTCTAGTTTTAAAAACGTTAAGTTCATTTTGTAATTAGTGATTTGTGAAAATATTTTAAAATGTAAGACTCGGTTAAATTTAGTCGTCTATTTAAGTTAGTGATAGTATCGTGGATGATTCATTTATAGTCCGTATGTCCCAGTTCAACAATCCAATAGCAAAGGTAGTAGCACACGATTTAATTCATTTTTATACGGTTACTCATTTTTTTATCGGTTTAACATAATTCATTTATAATCAAAACGATTTATACAAAAATTCAATTCTAATTACTATTTAACTTTAGTGACTTAGTGATAATTTCATTTTGGTCAAATTTAGTCAATAAAAAGTGAAAATGCCGTGTGGATTATATATATGTACAAATTGATTTATTTCTTTTAATTTCTTAATTCTAACTTATTAACTAATAATTAAATTATTTTAACAATAAACTAAAAAGTGATAAAAACAAAATTTAACCCTAAAAATGAAGAGAACGCCGTGGCTAACATGGTAGGGTCCTAAAATTTCATTTTTCGATTTTAACGGTTTTTAGTTTAAAGTCTTTATATTTTAATTATTCTAATTATACTAAAACGATTTAAACTAAAATGAAATTTACTAAAAGTTTCATTTATAATTATGAATAGTGTTTTTCAACACTTTAATTTCCTAACTTTTTAATCTAAATGATTTATAATGTTTAAGTTGATTTAATACATAATACTAACAATATATATAAATAATAACTAAACATAAACACAAATTATAAACAAACATAATATAAAATAAGATCAAAATGAGCAAGAATGATGAACATCAACATGAATAAATCAAGAACACACATGAAGATCATATTAAAGTTCAAGAACACTAATTTCGATTTTAATAATTTTATAATTTGTTTTCCTAATTTAGTTTTTTTTTCATAGGAACATCTATTTTATACTAACTTAACTTAAAATGTAATTTACATAAATTAAAAGTGAAAATTATTAAAATAAAAAGGGAAATGCCGTGTATATGCTCATGTATGTATATATTTTTATTTTTCATTTTTAATCACTTTAAACTCGTTTTTAATATTTCACATAATTTTTATATATGATTACTACTAAAATAAGACATATCTAAACATAAAAATCATATGAACAAAAATTAAAAGTGCTCCAAATTAAATTAACTAAACATATTAACATTTTACTACACTTTAACTATAATCAATATTACTTATTTATTATCATTTTATTATACATCACATAACATATAAACACACACAAATCATGTTTAACATATTTTAGCACAAAAATCATACTCATAAAATTATAATAACAAAACAAATTAATTTACTAAAAGGATAATACAAGACATAGTTAGTCACCTTAATTAGGATGTTAATCGTCGGGGATCTAAAATAAATTTTAGATCGGATTTTTCTTCACCCATATTACCCAAGATATTCACCCAAATAAACCATGTAATTAGCTCCTAATATACCCACTAATGAACTTAGAACACTTAGGAATTATTAAGAATAATATTAGAGTTTTTATTTAATGTTTTTAGGAGAAAAATGAAAGAAAACAAAGGGAGTAAAATGGAGGAAAGCTACGGTCCATATGGGGCAAGAAGAAGTGATTTTTGCTCTTAGAAAAATAATGAAAAAGCTAGTAAGGAAAAACTAGGTTAAATGAATTAATTAGGTTAAAGTTTTATTTAATAAATAATGTTTTATTAAGTTAATTAATACATCATTACCTCCATCATCCACCCATAAGTCCACATTACTATTCATGCATTAAAAATGTCTAATTTGTGTTTTAAAATGTTTTCCTCGAATTTGGTCAGTTTTAAAAAGTCGGGCGTCAAAAGCGATAAAAGTTAAAAAGTGCTGTTTTGACGATTTTCTGAAAAGTATTCATTTTATAAATTTAAGACTAAAATATTTTATTTACTACTTTGGAAAAATTTTAAAAGTGACGGGAATGAAAATGGTAATATTAAAGTAGTAGTATTGAATTTGTAAAAGTATTTTTATTAAAAGTATAAACTTTAAATTTAAATACATAAAAATAAAAATGATGATGGAAATTTTAAAGTTGTAAGAAAATTTGGTTTTGTGTAAGAAAAATGGAAGAGGATAGAAATTTGACTAAGGTGAGTCAAAAGTCAAAAGTCAAATTTTCGGGCTCGATTATCGTTTTTGAAATTTTCGATTTGCGCAATCGCAGAAAGTCTCAAAATAAAAGATATGATCTTAAAATAGTATTTTGAAATAAAATCGGAAATAAAAATAAAACTAATTTTCAAAAGGTACTAAATATAAAAATCGGATCTTAACCCTCGAGATTTTGATTAAAATTTTACTAGGTCGAAATACTTATTTTTTTTCGTTGAATGTTATAGATTTAAAGAATTATAAACAAACGTCAAAAAGTTAATCAATTTAAAGTAAGTGTGACTTCAAATTTCGACAATTTAGAAAAAGCTAGTTTAATGAAAATGAAATAGTAATTAGATTTTAATATAATATGATTTATTAAAAATTAATCAAAATGATTATATTTTTATTAAAAGTTAGATGTGAAGTTTGCTTTTCCAAAATGGAAGAGGATAAGATATTTGATTTTTGATTTGCGTGTTTGAAATTGTTGACCCGAATTTCAGAGACGGGAAAAGTATAAGTGTTCATTTTTATAAAATTTTGAAATGTGTTTCTTTTTCAATTCTGAAGATAATAGGACAAACTTTATTTTTCAAAATTTTTAAATTTGTACTTAGGAAAATTTATTATTATTTGGCGAAAAAATTTCAGTCGCATTTTATCATATGGAAAAAGGATGAATTTAATTTGAGGAATTAAATTCTTTTATCATATTGTGTTAAAATAACACGGGGTGTTACATATACTATAAGTTTCATTGCTTAATACTATAAGTATCATTATACATGTAACCATGTATTATTGTTTGAGCCTTATAATATAACACTTTGATGTTATTTGCTGCTAACATCTTTAATTAAAATATACCAGATTAGTGTTCAATAATATTCTGCAAAAACTAATGACTTTTTTAAAAAATACCATAAGTTCCTGACGACTTTGTTATATAAAGTATCACACTTTAATATACAAAGTATCACAAAGTTCTTAATAAAGTATCAAAAATTAATAAAGGTAACAAATAGAATAAGTATCACAGATTAATATATAAAGTATCACCTGAAACACATATAAGTATCACAAATAAGTTAAAAGAAGTTAAAGCATGACAGATTACTGCATTAAGAATCACTTCAAATACTTATAAGTACCATATGTTGCTAAACCAAATATCACAGTTTCCCCTTACGATGTTTCTTATCTACCATACGTTGTTTCTTAACTAAAATATCAATTTACATTAATCCTCGATCTATGTCTTCCCCTTACGTTGCTTCTTTGGAGATCTACGCAAAATTGGTTCCTCGGTACTTTCTCCTTTCTTTGCGAAGACTCTTTTTTAGCTTCCTTTTTGGTCTTCACCGCTCTTGTCTCCTTCAAATGTCCCAAAACTTCCTCCTTTTTCGTTTCAAACTCAGAAACTTTTTCAATCAACTGATTTCGATACTCATTAATGTCTGCTAGGAGTAATGCTGCTGCGATTTCTGCCCAGTAGTAACGATGATAGATTTTACGATTGAGCTCAGCTTCAAACAAATCACCTTCGTACCTTAACATGTGAATCATAAGAAAGCAGCCAGATTCTTCATTGTAATACATAAAACACCAACTCTATACATAAAAAGTATCACATTTTAATACATAAAGTACCACCTAAGACACGTATAAGAATCAGAGATTCAAATACCACTTACTATTACAAAAAACACCAACTCAATACGTAAAAAGTATCACATTTTAATACATAAAGTACAACCTAAGACACATATAAGAATCAGAGATTTCAGACCAGGCTTCATTTCCTTCAGCATGCTAATTGAAGTATATCAACTAACAATAATAAGCATGTCAAATAGGTAAACATTCAAATACCACTTACTATTACTAGAAGCATCAAAACCCATCAAAATTAGTATCAGCAATTAATCAAATATTAACTAAACAGATCAGAAACTCCGCAAATAATCATCAATTACGCTAAAAAATCACAGATCAAAAATGGAAAAGTCACTTAAAATCATCAAGTAATGACATAATTTTTCCCTAAAATCATCAAGTAATAACCTAATTTCGTCGAAAATCATCAAATAATGACCTGATTTTTGCTTAAATTAACTAAAAATATTCAAATCCAAACACAATTAAAACGCTACAAAACATCAGTAAATGTTGAAAAAACGCTTGAAGTCATCAAAAAACACGAAAAATACCATACCTATTGAAGGAAGATTGAAGGTATTTTGTGGTTAAAGTTGATGATACTCGATTTTTGATGAATGTATCAGTAAAAACGCTTCGAAAAACGCTTGAAAATGCTTGAAACTTCGTTGAATCAGTCGAAAATTAAGTAGAATCCTTCGATTTAGGGTTTGAAATGAGAGAGCTAAAGAGTAGAGAGAGAGTGAAAGAGGAGAGTGAAGAGTAGAGAGAGAGTGAAAATCAGAAATGAAACCGAGATTTCGGGGGTTAGGGTGGGTAGACGCTTTTGATGACGTGGCACAATCTTGAGCGTCTATTCTACTCTAATCCAACGGCTGTAATTAGGATGTAAGATGTAAAGATATATAAGGATTAGGGATGGCAATTTCACCCGAACCCGAAAAACCCGATCCAAGTACATGGATTACAACCCGACTTTAATGGATGAATGATGGATGATGGACGAGTTGGATGATGGGTCGGATTGGATTCGGGTGAGGCTTCATCCAATCCATCATCCACCCATCACCCGTTTACCACCCGAACCCGACATCCACCCGATTTAAAGATACTATTTTTTAATAATCACCAAAATATTATCAAAAATATAATTAAAAAGTTTACTAAATAAAATACGTAAATAAACACTAAAATACATCTTGTAATAAAAATCCCAACAAACGAAAAACAAAAATAAAAAAATACTCCGTAAGTGACTATTGCCTATGTTACTCCATTACTCATTTAGTCATTTTACAACTTACTGTTGTTAATGCTTTACCAAAAAAAACTCTAACCCAATAAACCCACAAAAAAATAATTGCTACTCGACTTTTTTTAGAAAATATCGTTTATATTTCATTTTTATATTCATATTTATTTTTTACTTTTTTGTTATTTGATAATCCAGTGGACCACCCGATTCACCCGATTCACCTGTGGATGACGACGAGTGAATTGGATCCGGGTGAAGGTAAGTCGGATGGATGATGGATTCGGGTGGAGTGGATGGAGTCGGGTGATGGATTCGGGTTAGGCTCCACCCGACCCGAACCCGATCCATTGCCATCCCTAATAAGGATGTACCGGATCCGCTCTCTCTCTATATATATATATAACGTTTTGCGTCACAGGTGACTCTTGATCGTTTACGCCCCACTTACACAGGGCTAGTAACACCCTTATTTAGGTGGGGCCCGCCTTGCCTAAATGGGAGTGTTACAAAAGAACCCTTGAGTATCACGGTTCCAAAACTAGTTAAAATTTTAAAAAGTAAGTTTACGGTTTATGTTATACTTGATTTGCGTTAGGAGTGAACACAGACTACATATCCGAACTAAACTAATAGTCTGTAGTGAATATTCAAGGTCAAAATTTCATAACTCAAAGATTCATATTCGATCCAAATAATTCAGATATCCAATGTTTGGATATCCCAAATAGTTTATACCGAAAGTGACTCGGATATCTATATAGTGACATACCGACATTACATAAAGTACTATAAATTAAATTGGACACATATTGTCAAATTCATCGTTATATATGTTCATTCTTTTCGTCATTTTTATTCTTCTAAGTTCAATGAAAAACCTTCCAATATGATTACATACATATCTTCACATCACATATCTCTTTATATGAATTTATTTTAAAATGATATTCCATAAAATAAAATATGAATTTATTTTTAATCACCTTATCTTTTAAGGAAATCTTAAAAGAGTTTACAAAACTTTTACTTTAAAAAATTTATGTAATACTCCATATAATATACTCCCTCCGTTTTAATGATTTGTTTACAGTTTGACTTTTTTGTGAGGGGAAAAAAGTCAAACTGTAAACAAATGACTGAAATAGAGGGAGTAATAATTATTTTTTTTGAAATATATACTACCTCTATTTTCTGGTTTACTTTTAATTTCCTCATACATAAAATTTTGTTTTTTGTTTCCATTGTAAACTTTCTACTTTATTATCTCATCCACTTGAACATTTTTCTGTGGAAATAGAATATTTTTATCGTATTACCCACTTTATGCATGCCTTCACATTTAAGTAGAAATAGATTATTTTATTTATATCATCTACTGGCATTTGCTTTTTTTATTATTACTATTATTATTCTTAAGCATTGTGCCAAACTCAATCGATAAGGAAATTATAAAACGGGGAAACACTGAATTACAAAATTGACCAATTTTACTCCTTCAGTTTTGGTGAGTTATTTACAATTACTTTTACACAATTATCGATGTGAGGAGAGAAGTATTGAAAAATGTTGAAAAAATAAAATAATAAAAATAAAGAGGACCCACTTAGTATAAATTAAACAAAAATCAAGGAATATAATTGGATGTAACAAATAGAAGCTCATATTCACATGGGTGTAACCGTGTAACATACCAAATATAGAAGTGTAAGTAAATGACCCGTATACCCCACGATATAAAGTGTAAATAAATAACTCGGACGGAGGAAGTAATATTTTGAACAAATTAAGACAAAAATTTTGTTGAAAAGAGGATATAGGAGGGAGTTGAAAACTACTTCCTCCATTCCGTTTGATTCTATACGTTTGACCAAAACACGGTAATTAAGGTAGACAAAAATCAAGTGGGGTAGATAATAGAATTACTTAAATACCCCTACTTTATTGTTTGCAAGTGGGTTGAGTGGGTATTAGTGAAGGGTATATTGGTCTTTTAGTTTAATAAAGTAGACACTAAAATAGAAATGTATAGAATTGATTGGAATTTCCGAAAAAAGAATATGTATAGAATCAAATGGAATGGAGGAAGTAATACGTAATTGACAAGTAGAGTTGACACATAATGTAGTTAAGTTATGGAGACAAATGAATTGAATAGAGAAAGAAGTGAAGGACAAGATGAGTCCAACTGACAAAAACAAAGTCCAAAAGACCATTTATGCAGAGAGCATAAATAAATAAATAAATAAATAAGCAAAGCAAAGAAAACACAAGTGAGTTTATTAGTAATGTCACAACATTAGTTACTGCTTGATTTGAAAGGGGTCCCTACACAAAACTGATGATGAAAATACAGGCTTTTGTCATTGTTCTTTTTTCAAGTGCTGCTGTGACAAGTATCAGATATATCGCGCGCAAACAACGCGGGAGCTGTTTCCCAATGCACCCACTTCCTGACTATGTTACCTCACCATCATTGCCCCCACTCTTTCATTTTTAGCAATTTTTTTACCTCTTTACTTTTCGAGTTACTTCCTCCATTCCATTTGATTCTATACATATTTCTTTTTCGGAAATTCCAATCAATTCTATACATTTCTATTTTGGTCCATACTTTATTAAATTAAAAGACTAATATACCCTTCATTACCCCACCCAACCCACTTGCAATGTCCTTTTTTAAAGAATAAAGTAGGGGTAGTTTGGTAATTCTATTATCTACCCCACTTGATTTTCTTCTACCTTAATTACCGTGTTTTGGTCAAATGTATAGAACCAAACGGAATGGAGGAAGTAATACTTTAGGTTTGGATTTTACATGTATACAATTATTCCGTACATGTTTTGTTATACTAATACTCTTTATATTCAAATTCACTAATACTAGTGTTATGCCCGTGCAAATTACACGGGTAAGTTTTTTTGTATAAACTTTAAGTAGGAATATACGAATATGAAGTCGTTGTAAAAGCGTCTTTTATAAAAATCAAATGTGTATACGTATCACTAAAAAACACTTAAAACAACGAAATTATATAGCAAACAATCGTAAATTCATAATCATAAATAATACGGAGTAGAAAAATTCAAACCATTACATGAAAGGTTCAGATAAAAGGAAATAATACTCCAATAAGATGATAAACGTACTATAATTTCTCAAAAACTTTCTTATAAACTACGTTATTTATTCTATATAAGACCTACTTTTCACTATTACAAATCATAATTTTCGTATATACTTTTTAATTGTGACTCTTAAAGTAGAGACAAATGATAATAATGAGTTTTAAAATGAGTTTACAAAGGGCGCCTTTAATGCGAACACTATGAATTAGTGTCATCGAAAACACCTAAAAAAGGAAATTATATGATAATAAATAATTTTATGTCCGTACAAATAATAATTTTATGCCCGTCCAAATTATCTTTATTATATGACAAATAAAAATTTTATGCCCGTACAAATAACAATTTTATGCCCATGCAAATTAACATTATTATATGACAAACAACAATTTTATGCTTGTATAAATAACAATTTTATGCACGTGCAAATTATCATTATTATATGACAAACAACAATTTTATACCCGTGCAATTTATCATTATTATATGAAAAATTACAATTCTACACCGGCAAAAATAACAATTTTATACATGTGCAAATTATCATTATTATATGCCAAATACGGAGTAACAATTTTATACCCGTACAATTTATCATTATTATATGACAAATTACAATTCTATGCAAGTACAAATAACAATTTTATACCCTTGCAAATTATCATTATTATATGAACTAATAATTTTATGCCCATGCAAATTGTAAAATAAAAAAAAAATTAAATTAAATGTATAATTTTATGCCTTGTGCAAAATGCAAACAACTTACTCTGTACTGTTATCCTACTAAATAATATAAAAATTGTTGTATTATTTTATGCCAGTGCAAAATGCAAAAAGCTTATGCCCGTGCAAATTGTTGGAGGACTTTGAACAGGTACGGTATGTTATATCAGATTTTATAATAACATAACGTGCAACATTAAATAACAAATACGTTTAACTTACATGAGTATTCAAGTTTGCTCATTATGTTTATACATACGTCTTTTATGTATTATAATAAATTATAAATTCATGTTGCGAGGAACAATTTTGAAATATGAGTGAAAAATGTCATTTTAAGCTTTAAATAAAACAGGAGAATGAGTAATAACCCCTTTTAGTAGTGATTGTTGAAGTAGGGACAACAGATAATAGAAGAGCTTTATAATTTTTTTTTATAAAGGGCGTCATTTGAAATGACCAGTATGAATTACTATCGTTCAAAAGCAACTAAAAAAGGAAACTGTATAACAAATAACAATTTGATACTCGTGCAAATTACCATTATTATATGACAAATAATAACAATTTTATGCATGTGCAATTTGCAAAAAACTTATTTTTTGAAAGTATAATATTAAGCCCGTGCAAATTTAAAAAACCTTGTTGTTTAAATCATACGGAGTATAAAGTTTAATATAAATAGTACATATTATGTCAGATGTAAAATTTGATAGGTAAAATATACAATACACGGTAATAATGTTATAAAATATTTGAAAATATAATTTAAACAGTACATACGAAAGTTATTTATGATAATTCATTTTTGGTCAGATTTAAAAAATAAAAACGAATTAGTAATACACTTATACAATAATAAATTAGTAATAAAATACAATAGACTTAATAGATGACTTACTTTCTACTCCTATTATTTTACATTTTTCCTCACAAAGAAAAAAAAAAAAAAAAAAAAAAAAAACTCCATATTTTTTCTACTCCTCGTATTTTTTTTTACACCTCACATCCAAGTTATACAACTATTGCAGTTCACAAATACTTTCACCCATTATTTTTGATGAATTATTATTTTGAAAAATTAATTTTCTAGATTAATGTTTATACCTATTCCTTGAAAATATTAAAAGAGCATGGAAAAGAATCTAAAAGTTTAAGAGGATAATCCCTTCTGAAAACGCCCAAATATTTATTTTTATTCTAAATATTATTTTATGCTCATATTAAGTGCTATTTTAATTATGTAATTATGTAATTCATTTTGTTATATATTTATAGTTTTGTATTTATTGTGTAATTTTGTACGAGTAATTTGTAGTTGTATTTGATTTAAAGTGAAATTATTGTGGAATGATTTAATTAAATATGTTGATGTTGATATGTAAGTTGATATCTTGAAATTAATTCAAAAAGAATTATTGGGCCTTAAATATAGGAGCGTTTTAACTTTTTTTTTTTTTTTTTCTCTACTCAACATTTAACCACAGTGCGACACATATGCATTGTGGTTATTGCTTTGTTAATAAGATAAAATATAATAATTTATTTTGTTACCTTTGTCAAGATATATATTAAGATGCTTGTATTTATAATACTCCCTCTATTTCAATGAATAAGCCCCATAGGCTTTTGCACAATTTTTAAGAGAATTGAAAAGTTAAGGGTAATATTGGTAGTTTGGTTGAGTGAGGTACATTTTAGATGATAAAGTGTGTGGTATTTTTAGTAAAATGAATATATTAGTAAGGGTAAAAATGTTATTTTGATTGTATAAAGGTGTCCTAGCTAAATAGTAATGGGGCTAAATGAGTGAAATTTCCGGAAAAAGGAAAGTGAGGCTAATTGAGTGAAATAGAGGGAGTACAATTTATTAGCTAAGGAGGTCTTAGCCTAGTATGGTTAATACAGAGATATCTTGGGTAATAGGTCTCAGGTTCGAATCCCCTTTACTCTTATTATAATGCGACATAATGTGCATTTCGATTGTCAACAAAAAAAAAAGGAAAAAAAAAAGGAAAAAAAAAAAAAGAAAAAACCTAATTCTATGTAATTAAAAATTACCTAATTTTGATATTAAAATTGTACTTATACGTACTCCTTTTTTCACAAGATTAGTCTCACTGACCTACTTTTTGTGAGGAAAAAAATGGAGCCATGAGACTCATCTAATGAAAAGGATCAATGACGGAGCCAAGTGTTGGCGCAACCAGCTACAACCGGATTAAATTTTTGTATTATTACCTGTAGCGATGAATGCTAGGCCCTCAATTTTTATCCTTATTTTTATTTCAACTTTATTTTGCTTTCTATTTTAATTTAGTTTATTTTATTATATTTTTGTATATTTTTCTGATTTGTCATTCACAAATTCTTGAGTGAAATGGTCTTACAATAATATTTTTGTGAGAGCCCCTTATGTACATGAATAGTTATTTTCATTTTTCTTTTAACTCTTATTAACGAGTAAATGCGATTTCACGTTATTTTAACATGAAACGGTGTCACATGGGAGCAACAAGTATAAATTTTGAATTATTTTTTTTCTGATAACTTTAAAATTATTTCAGTTATACTATAAAGTTTTTAAATGACAATTCTTGTTAAAATATCCCAAATAATTTGGGACTACAACTTTATTGTTACCTATTTATTAAATTTTATAATAAATGCAGATTTTTATAATAATAAAATAATTCAGATTTACATCTTATAATTGTGAAATAGTTTTAAAAATAATTACAATGTTGGTTCGTGATTATTTCTCCAAATACATACTCCATATTACGGAATATAATATTTGATTTGTTGAAATAGTTACTTTCATTTTGGTATTAGGTGTAAATTGTACCTTTGTGTAAGTTACAAATAAAAAACTCAAATACGATTAGCATGAATGGACGATATTTACGCCATATTACTTTATATTTAAATGTTTTAACTTTTATAGTTTAGCCCAAGTAACTTTTTGATGTTGGCTTTGTCCCCGAAAATGATTTACCGTCAATTGAAACCATACATGACTATATTTAATACTATACGGAGAACATTGTAAAAAAATGTAGAAAATTTCTCAATTAAATGAATAATCTCATTATTGTTTGTACTTTGATGTGACTGGGTATGCATGGTGGGAGTTTTTTTTTTTTTTTTTTGGTACACAATGGTGAAGTACGTAGGGTTACATAATTGTGATTTGTGAAAGTTTAAAAAAAAAAATTATTCTAGTGTACTATTGAATAAGAATCTTACAAAATACCAATATCATAATTATGACAATACACATTATACAGTGACGACGTCATATAGTATGAGACAATGAATGCATAATTACTTTTGAAGAATAATTTCATTACTTTGCATTTGTAATGCGATGTTTGAACAGGGTAGTTGTAGATTGACGATGACATACATAGTGGCTGAATGTTCACTGAAAATATGGTCAAATATGATATCGCCATGTGTTGATAAATCATGTCACTAACCTAAAGACAGATAGACGGATAGGTCGTTAATTGATTTTACGAATCTTACAAAATACCAATATCATAATTATGACAATAAGGACGTCATATAGTATGAGACAGTGAATGCATAATTACTTTTGAAGAATAATTCCGTTACTTTGCATTTGTAATGCGATGTTTGAACAGGGTAGTTGTAGATTGACGACGACATACATAGTGACTGAATGTTCAACGAAAATATGGTCAAATATAATATTCCCATGTGTTGATAAATCATGTCACTAACCTAAAGACAGATAGACCGATATGGTCAAATATGGGTCTTGCAAAAAAAATAAAAAAAAATAAAATTACTTAATGGGCCAAAACTTATTGTTGTTTAAGGAAGACTTTTTGGTTAACTTATTGTTGTTAATTGACGGATAGGTTGTTAATTGATTTTGGTTAACTTATTGTTGTTTAAGGAAGACTTTTTGCTGTTTAACACGGAGTACTTTCTCATCCTCTATGAAAATACTAATCATCAATTTGTTTTGGTTAACTTTTCAAATTTTGACTATAAATAATTCAAAATTTCAAGAGCATATGAATATGGTAAAAGTACCCATTTACTATACCGCGGAACAAATTACTTAAAGACGGAACGTTTTAAGGTGTTTAATGACCTAGATTAAGGGTGAATTTATCTTTTTGCCCTTCATTTATTAGTAAAATTAAAAAGTTGATTTAATTGATTTCTTTTTTGGTTTTATTTTTTATTTTTATTTTTACTTATATCTTTAAAAAATTTAAAATTCAGATTTCTTTTTTTGGTTTTTATTTTTTTTCTTTTACTTATCTCAGTACAAATAGTAAATTTCAAAAAAAATTGTCGGGTTTTTTTGAGACATTGAAACAAATATAATGTCGGAGTCGGTTGATTCAGAAAATGAAGATCATGTATTATTAAACTTGTTAATTAAATTATTGTTTACAAATTTAATTAATAATAACGCAAAAAAATAAAAATAACGTATTGATATTTCAAAATAGTTGCGAGAATGTAACTAGAAACAAAATTTAAAAAAAAAACAAAAAAAAACAAAAAAAAAAAACAAAGAAAACTCAATCCACCCCCCCCCCCCCCACAAACCCCCCCTGCCGTATGAAGAGCACGGTAATCTCCAGCCCCAACCGTGAGAAATTCACGGCTCCTCCCACCCCCAGCCGTGAATGTGTCACGGCAACCCCCAGCTCCTGCCGTGAATTCGTCACGGTTCTCCCAAAATCCCATAAATTTGTTTTTTTTTTTTTTTTGCCAACAACGACGACAATACCGAACAAACATGTTTAATACTTGTAAATTTAAACGCCACGACACCGCCCAAAATGGGGTTTAGTACTATTAAAAATATGTTTAATACTTGTAAATTTAAATTTTGTTTAAAGATGTATTTTTTTTTAAATTAGGTAAAATAAGTGTTTAAATTAAATTCATTAAATTTTAGTAGTAGTGTTTAGGTAAAAGAAGTAATAAATTTTGTTAGATTTTAGTGAAAAGTTTAGAAAAACTTAATTAAATTGAAGGATAGATTAGTCATTTTACCGTTCCATCTTTAAGTAATTCGTTCCACTGTATAGCAACCCCCTAAAAGTATATTGAGTTTTATAAAAATGCACCCTAAGGGCACATGCTAAGAAACCATGTAATCCCTCCGTTTCAGTAATTTATTTACAGTTTGACTTTTTTGTGAGGGGAATTTAAGAGAAGTGTAAACAAATGATCGAGAGAAAGGGAGTAAGAAAATTATTTTAAAAAATTAGATATGATTATTGAAATATATATTAAACTAATTTACCATAATTATGGATAATTTTTGAAAATAATTTCCTTTTGTAAATAGGTTCTTAACATGCGCTCTGAGGGCATATTTTGAAAAACTTAAGTGCTTGTTTGGTTGACATAGGAATTACATTCCTATAGGAAATTAATTTTCCCATGAATTAATTTCCTATACACAATTCCCATGAATTGACAAAATACTGTTTGGTTGCAATGAGGTAATTACAATTTCCAATGAATTACTTTCCCATGTTTTGTTTGGTTGTATCATTTTAATTCCACCATTATTTGTATATAATTCATATATTGCCCATTTCATTTTGTAACATTCACTACAATAGCAACCACAATACTTCCAATCTATAAAGCTGGTAAAAAAAATTACTTGTACATAGTATTATGGAGTAACACTTTATGATATTCGAAAAATATAATAATTGAATGCAATATAGTTCAGACTCTATCTTCAATAGTATTATCAAACACATATGTCATACGTCATATGTCATACGTGAGAAGATGAAGCATGATGAAAAAGTTAAGAAGACATAATGTCAGTAGAGTTTTGCCTAATGTAGTTAGGTAATTTTTAAGATTTATGGGGGATAAATTAGTAATTTGCTATATTAAAACATGTAGGAAAGTTAAATTAACTAGGGGGTTTAGGTGATTAAATTCCTACATTTTGTAGGAATTCTATTTTCCATTGGATTTTTAAAATCCCCCAATTTTCCAAAAAAAGGGTAACCAAACAACCTTCAAAAATCAACTTTCCTAGGATTTTAATTTTCCTGTGTTTTTAGAGGATAACCAAACAAGCACTAAATATATTTCTGATATATTTTATTATCAGTGATTCTTATATTAGGCAAAATCCACATTAACTTAATGCGATACCAAGCTATAAACTGCAGTTAAAAGGGTATAAAAGAATGAAACAAATTTACTAAAGTCACTTATAGGGGTACTAAAATTTTTTAGTAACAATTAATTATAATTATCATTTAAATGTTACAAAAGAACTATATAATCGAGTACAAATGAGACAGCTTACAATAATACTTCCTCCATTCCGTTTGGTTCTATACATTTGACCAAAACACGGTAATTAAGATAGAAGAAAATCAAGTGGGGTAGACAATAGAATTATCAAACTACCCCTACTTTATTCTTTAAAAAAGGACATTGCAAGTGGGTTGGGTGGGGTATTAATGAAGGGTATATTGGTCTTTTAGTTTAATAAAGTACGGACCAAAATAGAAATGTATAGAATTGATTGGAATTTCCGAAAAAGGAATATGTATAGAATCAAATGGAACGGAGGAAATATATTGTAATGCCTGACTGACATAAAAATTTGTATTTAATTTATATTACAGAAATATATTTTATAGGATGATCATTATACCATAAATAATACGGAGTGATCGATGCGAGATACAATTAAGAGTTTATATTAGACCTTTTAAAGGTAAGTGGGACAATTATCGAGATAAAAAGGGTGAAAAATATTTTCAAAACGTACATACAAATGGGTAATGCACTAATGCATAATATTTTCAACAATTAGTCTTGTGTGAAACGGGTAAACCCGTTTCACACAAGAAACGGGTCGGATCCATTTAGGGTTCCTTAAATATCCCTCCCCTCTCCTCTCCTCTCTCTCAGCCGCCACTTTCATTTCATTTTTTTTTTTACCCCTCTCTCTCTCTCTCCTCTTCTTCTTCTTCTTTTTTGTTTCCATTTCATTTTTTTTGTTTCCATTTCATTTCATCAAATTCTTCCTTCTTCTCACCGTTTTCATCCACACTCTCCTCGTCATCAACATCAACATCAACATTCTGGGTAGTAATTTCGTCCATTGATTGTAGTACTCGTTTTTTTTTTTTTCTTTTTTTTTTTTTCTTTTTTTTTAAACCCGTTTTTCTGGGTAAAATATGACATTTTTCTGGGTGAAAGATGACATTTTTGGGGGGTTTAAGTTGTTGTTGTCGTGCGTGCCGTTGTTGTTGTTGTTGTATTTTTTTTTTTTTTTTCTCTTTTTTAGGTTTCATTAGATTTGGGTAACATTATTGTTGTAAATGGTAACATTTTTGTTGTAAATGGTAACATTATTTGTGATCTGATGGATTTAAATTAAATCTGATGGTAACATTTTTGTTGTAAATGGTAACATTTTTGTTGTAAATGGTAACATTTTTGTTGTAAATGGTAACATTATTTGTGATCTGATGGATTTAAATTAAATCTGATGGTAACATTATTGTTGTAAATGGTGACTTGTTTGCATAAATGGGTAACATTTTCTTTCAAGTAAAACAAACCCATGGAATAGCTGTGAAATAAAATGGTAACATTGTTTTTCTAAAGGGTGACATGTTTGTATAAAAGGGCAACATTTTCTTTCAAGGAAAACAAACCCATTGAAACTGAAAAATGAGATGGTGACATTGTTGTAATAAAGGGTAACCTGTATATATAAAAGGACAACATTATCTTTTAAGAAATACAAACACTGAAACCTAACATGGTAACATTATTATACTAAATGGTTACCTGTTTGTAGAAAAGGACAACATTATCTTTCAAGGAAAACAAACCCATGAAAACTGACGTCTTATAATATGTTACCAATATAATATAATATGTTACCATTTTTGTCTACTTTGTTACCATTTCTAATTACCCTATAAACATGATTTTCGATAAAAGATGAAAAAAAAAAAAATGGGTCTTAAAAAAATTTTCAAATAAAAAAAAAAAAAAAAAAAAAAAAAAAAAAAAAGGGAAAACGGGTCATACCCGACCCGTCTCAAGGCTAGAAACGGGTCAGCCGTCTCAAACAAGAATTTGTGTATTTTCAAAACTAAAACTAATACAAAAAGCCTATTAATAGATACTCGTATATAAAAGAAAATAATTACTCCAACTCGTCTAAATAAAGGCGTAAAAATGTGGAAGAATTCGTAGAAATAAATAATTTAGGGCAATGAAGTGATGCATGATTAGTTCTTGTCAAAAGGAAAGAATCTTTCGTTCAGTAACCATCATCTCATCTCAATTCTCAAATTACTAACACTATTGATGTTTGACGAGGACGTCTATCAGAGGTTTGGCAATCCGCACTTTAATTTGACCCCTTAAATGTTACGTTATCGCATTTTATTTAGGAAAATTTAACAACAATAATCCATCCTATTGTCGGTATTCCATAAATAAACCATCTTTTATTTAATCCCACAATAAACCGAAGTATAATAGTTATCTTCCGTAAATAGACTCAGCATAAATTTAACTTGTTGGTGACCTGAAATAGCAGGTCACCTTCTTCACTTGCTAAAATGTCAGCTTTCTTCTCACCATTATCTTTCCTCCCGGCCTCCCCTCTCTACTCATCCCTTTCTACTTAATAATTTATTCATCATCATCATTTTTCAATCGTCATTATCTTCATCCATCGTCACTTCATGCAAACCTACTCATCGTCATTTTCATCGCCAATCATCATTAAATCAGTTGTATTTTTCATCATATACATCCTCACCTATATACTCTCTCTGTGCCACAATGTTAATCTCGCTTTCACTTTACGCGGTCTCCAACGCCCCTCTTCAACCATATTTTTCATTGCTTATATGCAAATTTTTTCCATTGACAATAAAATATTATGAAAGATAATTTAATAACGAATGTAAATATGTTATTATCGTATAACAATTTTGTATAGATTTTATGTTATAGACAGTCAAAGTTACGAAACTTTGACTTTCAAAAAGGTAAATGGGACTAACATTGTGGAACGGAGGGAGTATCTCTTCAAAACCTGCTTAATTATCCACAAAGTTTGGTGCTTTTTGCTTCATAGTTCTTCTTTCCTCCATAAACAATTGATGGCTTTTTGATATTTTGCTTCAACTTTATTCTTTTTTTCCTAAAAAATCTGCTTACCCGACAATTATGATCTCTATTCTCTTCAAAAAGTTTGAATCTTTGGTATGATTTTGATTTTTTTTTAATTAGTTGTTTCTTGCTATAGTTTGGCAATGAGATTTTGTTGGTTATGTGAGTTTCGGTCAATTGATTTGTTTTTCGGGGAAATAGTGGTTGTGGGAGGGAGATGGAGCTGTTGCACGGTGTTCGAAGAGGCAGTGTTGGTGTCAATGGAGGACTTCTATGGTGGCGTTGTAATGGTATTGGTCGGAATTGGGTGATGGAGTTGGTCTCGACATCGGTGACAAACTCCGGTGGAGAAAAAATGAGAGGAAGGTGGTCACAATGGTGACCGTGTCTATGGCGACACAAGCAACGACATAATAGAGAAAAAACAGAGGGTGGCGTGCGTGGCAGTAGTAGCTCCCTGACTTGGTGACGACGTCGGTGGTTAACTCCGACAAGGGGTGTCGTTGATGAATGCTTGTTACTATGATTTGGGTCGTTGACAATGGGGTATAAATAGTGGTTTAATAGGATTTTTTTTTACCGGTTAAACAGGTAGCATGTTACCCCGTCTATTTAAAGAAGATGATAGTGATAGTTGAGTTTATTGTGGGATTAAATAAAGGATGGTTTATTTATGGAATATTGACAATAGGATGGATTAATGTTGTTAAATTTTCCTTTTATTTATGTTACCTACTTTGACAAGTTACATCCGCCATGTTAAATCTTAGCTCGAAATTTTATGTATTTTTTAGTTTTTAGGTATTTTAGAGATGTATACGCTATTCTGCACGTTCAATGTCTACTGCCAAAACATGTGTACAAGCAAATTTCCCTCTTTACAGTTGATGATAACTTCCCTGTACTCAAGCCTTTGATATTGATGTGGTGTTGCTTACAACCAATACTATTGCTTGAATGTTGCCCTCCGAGACTCGAATCTGATAATCACGACTGAGATTTTCGAGCCTCGACCGCGAGTCCCGTGTCCCGACACTGAGACCCTTGCTAACTGCTTATGAGCGATCGCCCATCAAGCCTTGGCCCTATTTGCTGGCATCCTTGTCCAATGTCTGATAAGGGTGCGCGTCACGTTCGGTAGCGAAAACTCGGACCATGACATTTGGTATTAGAGCTCGGCTTCCCTGGCGAGCTCTTGAGAGCCGAGATGGCCGCGAATTAGGACCCGAAAATAGTCGCCGACAAAAACAAATCTACCAAGGATCGGCTGAATGCCTTGGAGATTGCTGTGAACGAGACGATCCCAGCTCTTGAGAGCACTGTGATCGAGCTGAGGAAGCAGCTTGACACCTGGAACGTTACGATATAAAAGCTAACGACGAGCCACAAGAACCAGCTATGTGCGTTAGAAGGTACCTAGAGCGAGCACCTAGAGAAATCTGAAAGTTTCATGGATGCCCATAAAGAAGAGATGACGTTCCTACATTGGAGGGAGGGAGAACTGGCCGAGCAGTTCGCCTTCTTGGAGGAGAAGGTGAGCACCCAAAATCTAAATGCGGGGCGTTTATAAGGTGAAAGCACCCCCACCTCGTTCCTATGGAGGAACGAGGTATTCGAGCGAGATCGACAGCTTCATTTTCGACATGGAGCAATACTTTCGTATAAGTCAGCTCAATGTAGAATTCAAGGTCGACACCGCAAGCATGTACTTGGTAGACGACCCCAAGCTGTGGTGGCGATCCAAGTACGCAGAGATTCAAGCTTGACCGATCACCATGGAGTCGTGGGTTGACTTCAAGAAGGCCCTGAAGGATCAATTCTACCCAATGAACACGACGTTCGCGGTAGAAAGAAACTCAAGACCCTGAAGCAGACTAACTGCATCCGTGAGTATGTGAAAGCCTTCTCCGCATGTATGCTGGAGATCAAAGACATGTCCGAAGACGATCGAGTGTTCCAATTCATCGACGGATTGAAGGATTGGGAACAAGTAGAGATCATGAGACATCGGCATGCAACTATCTCCGCAACTACGGCTGCTGCTGAGCGACTCGTAGACTATCGTGATGAATGAGAGCCAACCCCGAGGCCACTAAGAGTAGTCCTCAACATCAGCAAGTTGTTTCTAATAAGCGAAAGAGGGATGGTTTGTCTCCTAATCACCTACCTGCTTTAGTGACACGTATGTCACCTGGTCTTTTAGAAAGATTTATAAAACATGGTCCTAGTGTTCAACAAATTAATGATATAAAGTCAATGGGTTTTGGAGGTCTACTTGAACTAAAAACTGATAAAGTCCCTGGACATCTAGCTTATTGGCTAGTATCTAACTTTAATACTGCGTCATGTTCTTTATTAAACGGTGCATTACGTATCGTTGATGAAGATATCCATCTGACTCTAGGTCTTCCAATGGGTGAAATACCGGTTAAAATTGCAACTACGGCTGATAAATGTAAGTCGTTTCTAGAAGCCAAGAAAACCTGGTTGTTGCAATTTGGTGGTCCTGACACAGTTTCGGTGAAAGAGGTTTACGAGAAAATGGTTCAGTTAGTTGATGGTGGTGATGACTTTAAACGTATTTTTTTGTTTATGTTGTGTCAGTCTTCTTAATGGGAGTTAAGGGGAATGTTTGTAGTCTGAGAATTCTGAAATCACTTGATAATGTCGATAATATCAGTCATTTGAATTGGTGTGGATTTGTTCGAAAGCAATTAATTGAAAGCGTCGATAGGTGGAAACAATCAAATAATCCAAATGCCACCTTTGGAGGTCCTATTATGGTCTTAGTGTTTATATATTTTGATCGAGTCTCATATAAGTTTAACGACATTCCTCGAGTATTTCCGACGTTGTCTACATGGACAAAGGATGAGATATCAAACCGTGTCTCAGCTGAAAAAGCTTCTGGGTTTGGTCAAGGTGCTGTTGAACCACGGCTTAGAAAAGCTGTTACGGAACCATCGACTGTTAGGCAAGTCGAAAGAAAGAGTAATGTTGTCGAATCGTCTAATCTTGTTAATCAGCTAGCCGACGCTGCAATTAAATTCGCTGAATCATACGATAACTTCTATGTTGTGCTAAGAGAAGCACGGGCTAAGAGCCCTGATTACGGCGTCGTTAAATCGGATGGTTTCTCTAGCCGAGTCATTATTTCAAGGGTTTTCTACTGCTCAACAAGACAAGGACAAATTTGATGATGTTGATGTTAAGAGTTCTAAAGAGAATGATATTCAAGTTGAAGCTCAGGAGGACAACACTGTTGAGCAGTCGTCCAAAGATGTGAATGTCAAACGTACCGAAGCTTTCCGAGCGTTTGCGTCACATAAGAGCTTCGGTAGTGAAGACGAACTGATTGCCGCTCTAGTTAAGTTGGAGACTGCGCTGGGGAAGCGTCCTGCTCCTTTATCGCAAAATACAGAAGAGCCATCTTCTGTCCCCACTGCAGTCCCATTGGTGTTTATTGATACCGAGTCTCAAAACATTGATGATGTTAATTGTTGCGAAGTTGCTCCTGAAAAAGGGTTGTCTGGAGAGCAGAATAAGGAGAAGTTGGATGGTAATCATTCTGACGAAATCAACAAGGATGTTACTAATTTGTCTAGTGCTTTTCCTGTTGTTCGTCCATCGCACAAAGGGACCAGGTTCCTTCCTGGGCAAGGACCCTCTCGATCACAAATCCGCGATCGCCAAGATTAAGTCTGGATGTTTTACCCCACCTTCATTCAAGCTCTTTCCTACGCCTAATTCTCAAGGAAGTGATTACATTGTTTGTGGACAAGTGCACGATTTATACGTAGAAGCGCGACAAAAACAAGCGAAGGGTGATATCTTGAGTCAAAAGGAGAGTCTTGAGAAGATGATTGACGATGTTGTCAATTTGGTTTGTGCTTCTGTTGAACAAGTGGGCAAAAGGAGCAATCCGTCTCCTGTGCAACAGCGTGTTCGAACACGGTCTTCTCCACGCTTGAGAGCGGTTGATAGTTTGGTTGATGCTCAACCGATTTCATGCCTTGTCACTGAAGATGCACACTTGGGTCAGATAAGAAGAAGTGTACATATTTCCGATGTTTTTAAGTCGCCATATCTAGAAAGAGTTATCAACTTACAATTTGATCTAACTCTTTTCGAGAAGCAAGTGGTAGACGTTGTTCTATCGGAGTCACTTGATAACAGGTATTCTCGATCTTTAATTATTAGTTTTTTGTTAATTTTTCTGGTTACAGTAACTACGAGTACAATTATAGGTTTTGTGCTTGTAGTAGACATATAGTAACTATGAGTGTCTAGTGTGGATAATGACTCTGTTTGTGTGCGTTATGTGTGTGTCGTGAGTTGTATCAGTCTTATCGCGTAAGTGTGGCCGTGCTAATGCCAGTATACCGAATACTTCTGCTGTTGCTTTACTCTGATCTGATGACTTGGTGTTTTGAGATTGTGATGTTGTGTTTTGAGGCTGCTACTGTGGTTGTTGTGTATAAGTGTGTTGTCGTTGTGTGTTGGTCGTTCCTCGTTGTTGGTACTGTTATTTACCCTACTGCTTTGTCATTTATGATTCTAATCTGCTCATATTTTGTGCTGTTGTTTTTATGGCTGCTTTCTGCTGGTGTAATTTAGAGCAGGTCATACCTGCTGTCTGTATGTTGTAAAGTTGGTCGAGTCCGTTGTGACCCGATACTTCTAGAGTAATATCGCGTTCCGTTGTAAATTGACTGTATATCTGAATAATTACTATATTATTATAGGTTTTGTGCTTGTAGTTACATTATTTTTCACTTTAGCTACATTTTTTGAGTGACTTTTTGGCCTGTTTTGCAGTGAAATTCTCTTCAGATGTGATGATTTGACTCTCAGCCGCGGAGATTTGAAGACTCTTGTCGTAGGAGACAGAGTATCAGAAAGTATTTTTAAGTGTTGGTGTCACATGTTGAACAAAAATGAAAAATTCAAATCTCGAGAATCACCTTCTCGCCTTTGGTTACCATATCCTGAATACCATGTTAGTTGACATTTATTACTGTTTCTAACTCTTTTTTAATTTGCTTTTTTTTTTTTTTTTTTTTTTTTTTAACTTACTATTTCTAACTCTTTTTTTAAATTTTATGTAGTCTATTGAAAATGTTGACATTGATTACTCTTCCTTGTCATTGGTAAGATACATTTATTTATAAATTTACTAATCTTGAGTTTATTTTCAACCATTTCTTTTTGTTTTTAATGTGTGTGTTGTTTGACAGATTTTTGTTCCAATCACGGACCTCAGTAACCCTTGTTTTCTACTGTGCGCCAATTTGAAGACCATGGAATTTCAAGTCATTCATCCTATGAAAGCTCAATACGTCAAACATGCTAGTTCTGTACACTGTGCTGTATATTTTCTGACTTTTTTTTTCCTGATATTCATTTTTATATATGAAACATTCTAGTTTTGTATTTATTTATTTTTTCCTGTACTATAGAGGAAACATCTGATTAGAGCTTTGGAGCAAATCTTTCCAACTGTGAAGAATGTGAATTCCATGACTGTTAAAGAATTCATCCCAAAATCTGCTATCGGTGATGGAATTGATAATGGTATCTACCTACTTCGTATTTTAGAGACATACAAGGGAATGAAACAAAGTTAAAGCCTTAATGATGTAAGTAAAAGAACTCACTGATAAATGTGTTAGTTTTCATTATTGTAGTTGCATGAATTTCCAGTAATTTTCCATCTAGTTGCAATAATTTCCCCTTCCCCTGTAGTTACAGTAAATTCCCCCTAGTTACAGTAATTTCCCTTCTAGTTACACGAATTTTCCCTCTAGTTACACGAATTTTCCCTCTAGTTACAGCTTTTTCACAGTTGCATAAGAATTGACATTCAAAGCTATTTTGTCCTTAACTCCACATTTTCTTATTTGTACACCTATTTTGGTTTAGTTACATTATTTACGGTTGTAGTTACATTGTTTGTACACCTAGTTACAATTTTATCTCTGTCGCTACTGTTACAGTGATAATGGGTTTAGTTACAGGATATTTCATCCTAGTTGCATTGTTCGTTTTTCTAGTTACATTGTTTTTCATTTTAGTTGCATTATTTTTCATTCTAGTTGCATTGTTTTTCATCTTAGTTTCATTTTAATGATGTTTTTTAGCTCAAGAATACGAAGCGATATGGTATGAAGCTATTACATCGAATTTTGTTTTTCCCTGAAAATACTCTGAAACAGCAAGTGTTTAAATCTTCACGTCCCACATCTTCTTGCATTCCGTAAGTTTCTTTTACCATTTTTTAGTCTTATTTTTTTTTTCTTCTTTGTAATATATATATTTTATTTTGATTTTGAAGTTTATTAATTTTCAAATTTGATTTTAGTATGGAAGATTTGTCAACTGAACAACCGCTTGTTGATGATAAATTCTTGCTAAATCTTGTTATGAAGAAAGGTGGAGATGTCAGGTAAGTTTTATATGTTTTTATTGTATTTGTAGACTTTGCCTTTCCTTGTTAGTTTTAACCTATTATCATTCTCTTTTTTAATTTTGCATTCTTACGTTTGTTTCTTTATATTTTCTAGAGAAGTATTTGTTCGTACAGAATGGATGGAAGTTTCAAGAGACGGATTGCTCTCTCTTAAAAGGCGTTCTCGCATCATGGATATGGTAGTGGTTTGCTTTTCTCCGATTTTACCCTTTATTTACACAATTCCTATTTTTATGATTTTATATTTGATTATTATTTTGTGTTTTAGGTTATTGACATTTTCGGTATCTACTGTACGTACAACAAACCCGATATTTTGTTTCTTCCCACCACATGTCGGGTAAAATTCTGTTTTACTGTTATTACAGTTTTTAGTTACAGTTATTTTGCCTTCAATCACACTACTTTTTCCTATAGTTACATTTTTTTGTACAAAAGTTAAATATTTCGAAAAATGAGTTTATGAGCCTTTTTTTATGCTGTTATTTCTTGGTTACAGTGATTTTTGTTTTATTGATAATAGGTTTAACATTTTTGCAGTTTGTTGACAATGACAAAAGGAAATACATATGGAGTAGTTACATGAAGAAAGATTACATCCCGAAAGATGCGAAACTGATTTCCCCTCTAGTTACTTGAATTTCCAATCTAGTTACATGAATTTCCCCTCTAGTTACAGTTATTTTGTTCTAGTTACACTTTCTACTTATTTTGTAGTATGTTGTAATAAGCATCACATTTTCTAGTTACACTTTATTTTGTTCTAGTTACAGTAATTTCCCCTCGAGTTACATGAATTTCCCTTTTAGTTACAGTAATTTCCCCTCTAGTTACATGAATTTCCCTTCTAGTTACAGTAATTTCCCCTCTAGTTACTTGAATTTCCCATCTAGTTACATGAATTTCCCCTCTGAATTCTGATTATTTTGTTCTAATTACACTTTCTACTTATTTTGTAGTATGTTGAAATAAGCATCACATTTTCTAGTTACACTTTATTTTGTTCTAGTTACATGAATTTCCACTCTAGTAACTAGAACAAAATAAAGTGTAACTAGAAAATGAATTTCCCCTCTAGTTACATGAATTTCTCCTCTAGTTACATGAATTTCTCCTCTAGTTACATTCAAAGCTATTTTGTTCTTAACTCCACATTTTCTTATTTGTACACCTATTTTGGTTTAGTTACATTTTTTACGGTTGTAGTTTGTACACCTAGTTACAATTTTGGAATAGTTACAATGTTCAATAATAAATTAATAATATTTTGATTAAAAATTTTATGGTTCGTTCATTTCATATTTCTAATTTTCTATGGTGGGCTTTTGTGAGATATATTTCTAATTTTCTATGTTGGGCTTTTCTAATTTTCTATGGTGGGCTTTTGTGAGACAACTTTAAAAAAAAAAAAAAAAAAAAAAAACAAAAAGAAAAAAAGAAAGAAAAAAGCAGACAATAGCGTAGAATTGTAGACTCACATGGAAGATATATAAACCTGTAGTTACAGTAAATTCCCCCCTAGTTACATTAATTTCCCTTCTAGTTACATGAATTTTCCCTCTAGTAACAACAATTTCACCTCTAGTTACATGAATTTCACCTCTAGTTACATGAATTTCCCTTCTAGTTACAGTAATTTTCCCTCTAGTTACATGAATTTCCCATCTAGTTTCATGAATTTCCCCTCTAGTTACATGAATTTCCCCTCTAGTAATAGTAATTTCCCCTCTAGTTACAATAATTTAGTTACATTGTTTTCCCACGTGTACAAAAAAATAATAATATCATTTTGTCTCTTATATAATAACATACATTATTTTTCGAAAAGTAGTACGAATAATCATACAATTTTTGGAAAAAATGTAAATAGCTTTGTAAACGTTGTTGAAACTAGTAGGAACAATTATTTATTAATTTCCCTCTAGTTGCATGAATTTCCCCTCTAATTACATGAATTTCCCTTCTAGTTACAGTAATTTCCCCTCTAGTTACATGAATTTCCCATCTAGTTACAGTAATTTCCCTTCTAGTTACATGAATTTCCCATCTAGTTTCATGAATTTCCCCTCGAGTTACATGACTTTCCCCTCGAGTTACATGAATTTCCCCTCTAGTTACAAGATATTTCATCCTAGTTGCATTGTTCGTTTTTCTGGTTACATTGTTATTCATCTTAGTTGCATTATTTTTCATTCTAGTTGCATTGTTTTTCATCTTAGTTCCATTGTTCGTTTTTCAGTTAAAAAATGAATTAGACGTCGTTTTGAAATTTTGTTGAATAATCGTACAGTCAAATTAGCTTATAAAAATGACGTTACATCAACAATTATTAAATGTTCCTCAACAACCGCTAAAATAACACACAAATATTTCATTACAACAAATTATAAAGTCTTCCATTGATACCATTACAACAAAAGAAACAACATACTCGCAATACTAAACACCAATATATTACAATACAACAACATGATCTAAAGATGAGACAAGAGATCTAAAGATACTAAACACCAATATATTACAATAAAACAAACCGATCTCTTGTCTCATTACCTCTAAAACTAAACACCAATATATTACAATAAAACAACATGACCAGAAAAGCATTCAATTTAACTAGAAACACACAAAACCAAACTCAGCCATTCCTCGACATCTAACAGAGCAAACCGAAACATCTTTTTATTTGTTTTAGAAAAACGCGTACTTGATGATTTTAATCACTTTCAACATCCACAGCCCTGAAAACAGCACAGCCCCAAAACAAAGTAAATGACTGTTGATAGTTTAGAGCAACCAGAATCACATTTATCACTCAAAAATGAACTGTTGATAGTTATATTAAAATTAAAAATAATTTAGTAAATGACTTACCTCTTCTTCTTTTTGGATTGTCGAGATTTGTCACAATTCCGGCTATCATGATTTGCCATTTCTCATGGCACGACACTTTCTCAAGGGTTTTTGATGCTCTTGTGTTGCTTTTTCTTTGTCGGTCATCATCCTCTTACCCGAGCCTTTGTTTTTTGCTATGTTGGGGGGCAAAACATGAGCTTCAACGGGTATTTTAGACCCAATTAGAGTCTCAATTTCAGCTTGTTTACCTTTTCCCTTTGCCTTCTTCTTTGAATTCAACAAGAGTTGCTCATTGAACGACTGGAGCAAAGCCAACAATTCTTCCGTCTTTTCCTCGTCGTTCTCAACCAATGACACAGAAGTGAAGAGTTCCGACCATAACTCTCCGACTTTCTGTTGCCTCGTGTCTACTGATGTGCAATCCTCTAACAGTGTTGTGCCAACAACATTAAAGATCGGACGACACATAGTTATCTTGCTCCACCTACTCAACATATATTCCGATGGTATCTCTTGAAATCCCCTATCCTTCAACACCCACAAAGCATGCCTACACAAGATTCCAAACCTCTCAAAGCGTTTGCACGAACAACTTATTTTATTATCATGATATGCAACCTCATAGACTTTATTCCTATCTCTATCATTGACTGTAACCCATTCAACATTTGCATCTGTTCTCATGCTATGCAAACCACAGTTATAGCAACATGCTTTCAACTCCTCTTGAAACTCATAAAATAAAGCCGGTGTGTAAAACTCCGATGCTTCTTTTTCCATCAAGAGAGGAGATGAATTCTTTGAATCAGCCGTGAGTTTGGAGTTTTTCCACCTTTGAGCGTCCATTGCAGATTGGAAACGCATGTAAAACTCAACGAGGGATAGTTGAGGGTTAGTGAAGTTACTAAAGAAACTGTTTTCGGATTCAGATCTCGATGTAAATGCATAAAGACCTCCTAAATACGTATCTCTGAAGTAGGATGGTACCCAGGATTCCCTCATATCAAATATTTGGGAGAGCCATTTATTGTCAGATAAACCATATTTCTCAACGATTTTCTTCCACTCCGCCTCAAACTCCTCAATATCCACGTCATCTCCCCAAATAATGGCGGAGATTTCCTTCAAGAAGTCGGTGTCACGACTCACTGATGCCCCTACTTTCTCAGGCATCTTTTTGGTTATATGCCACATATAGTATCGGTGGTGTGTTTTGTCCGAAAAGACTTTATTCACACCCGCTTTTATCCCCAAACATTGATCAATTATCAATGTTGTGGGATAACAACCACCTACTGCTTTTAGGAAGTTTTCAAAGAGCCAAGAAAAGGAGTCAGCATCTTCCTTTGAAATGAGACCGGCTCCGAAAGTGACACACCTCTTGTGATTATCTACACCCGTAAAAGGTGCAAAAACCATCTTGTACTTGTTGAAGTCGAACGTCGTATCGAAAGAGCAGGAATCGCCATACAAAGCATACTTTTTTATGCTTATAGGGTCCGCCCAAAACAATTTCATAAGCTTCTGATCTTCATCGACATCAAAGTCGAAATAAAACGACGGACACATTGCTCATTTTTGTATGAAAGTTTCTATCATCATCTGCGCGTCATACTCCTTCAAAAACCTATTCACATCTCTAGAGAAATTCTTAAAGTCTTGTAGTGACGCACCGATATTGTTATACCCTTTGACATATTCCTTGAACATACGAAATGTTTTGACCGGACCATGGTTCACCCTAGAGTTGTCGATGATCATCTTCGTGCACGACATTTAACTCCCTTCCACTTTTCAAATGAACCATTGTAGTTGGCGTCATCATTGGGTGGTTATGTGCCTCTACAAATTTGTAAACCATGTACTCACCGTTCTCAACCATTTTAAAGCATACACACGCTTCGCACCCTTGTCTAGTCACTTGTCGTTTTTTCATTCTACCTTTAGCCTTTCCTTCTCCTTGCTTGTTACAAACACAAGTTTTGTACGAAGGAATTCCCTTTGCATTTCTTTTTTCACCTTCCCTTCTTATTGTAAACCCACAAGTGGTCGCATAGCTACTGTAGAATTCAATCCCTTGTTCTAATGAAGCAAACTTTTTTCCTACAACCGGTTTTAGCTCATCACGACAGTAAGGTACACCATCACACGATGTAGTTGCTGTACTTTCTGGGCTATTTGCAGCAGCTGTGAGTTTAAAAATTAGCAGCTGTAAATACACAGCAAATAACCACAACCTGTGACACATAATCTAAGCATGAAAAATTAAAAATTGAGTACTCACTTTGGTTTTCAAATGGTACAGTAGGTGAGTCTGCATCTCTTTGTGGTGTATCCTTATCATTAGCACTACAACTACCTGCATTTGCAAAAACAATTTAGCTTATCTATATAAAACTATCCTTATACAGTAGCTCAGAGTATTAATTAGAAACACACATATATATAATCTATTACCTACGCAATCCGTTGCTTCCATAGCATTTGTGGATTCAGTCTCCGTATTTGAAACATCCGTCATCATTGTATCTTGAATGCCAGTGAATGGAACTATTGCTTTACTACGATCTTCTTTTGTGCTTTCCATATTTTCAAATCCTACAAATGAAAAATATTTTAGTACATTAAATACTAGTTTAGTTAAAGAAAAGAACTTATCAGATTCAGTAAAACATTGCAGATTACACAACATTCACCAAAACAGATGACATTTTATACAGGCATTTCAGATCACACAACATTCACCAAACAGATGACATTTTATACAGAAAAGCATTATATTATAAACTAGAAACATAATGACATAGTAGTCATTTACGTACATAATAATGTTCAAATATTCAACTAGACAAAATATTCTACATTCCTAGACCTTGTTATATTACAAACAAAATAACAAGGTAGTCATTAAAATACATACTATTTAACAATCAAAATGACATTGTAGTCGTCATTTTACATTCTAAATATTCAACTACAGAAGATACTCTTACTTTCTAAACCTTGTTATATATTACAGAGAAAATTACAAGATTCTTCCTTCCTAGATAAATCAACTACAAACAAAACAACATAGTCGTCATTTGAACTAGTCAATTATTACTATATCCTTAGCTCTGTGTAGTAGATGATTCCCCATCTTGTATGATTCTCCAAACATAGCATCGTCCCAGTGATCAAGGTAGGTTACTTCATCAAAATCTTCTAAATTCACTAGGTGTTCAATATGAGTTTTACGCCAAGCTTGATAATAATGTATCACCGCACATGTACATTCAACTGATGTCCAATAACAGACACAACGTTTTGATATGATATTGTTATTTCTCGTAACAATCTCAACACCACTCTCATAAGTTGTCTTAAGGCTAGCTTCATATTCAACTGGGATACGGGGATCATTTTTAGATAGTAAAAACATTACAGCCCAACTCTTGCAGACAAGAGACAAATTTGCTTTATCCTTAGGATCCTCAAGTTTATCAGCAATTAATTCCATGTAGTCAACACCACTGAAAACATCTACGATAGGTTGAACCCGTTTTCTTCTTTGTCGTCTGATTTTCACAGGATGAGGTTCTCCAAATATTGATTTCATACTTGTTTTCTTCTGGTTAAAATACTTGTGGACAAGGGAATTTGATCCACGCGATGTTTTATTTCAAAAACATTTTCATTTGAAAAGAGTCGCCACTAAATTTTTAGGTGGAATTTAGAAACCAATTTTAGAGAAAATGAGTTCGTGTGAGTTTACGTGTTAGGAAGTTTAAAAGAATTTCATTAATTTAACGCCTAACCCCGCCCGTCGTAAAGACGGTCTCTACTGAGTAAAACCATGGCTATTATGAGTACACATGCAGATATGCAAACAACGTTTTAACCCTAAATAAAATACATCCATTCTATGTCGTTTAATGCACACAAAAATTCGTCGAAGTTGTTCAACATGGGTTCATTTACTATTCTAGCAAACAAAGAAAAGAAGCAGAAATACTTACCGACAGCATAAGATAGATTAACAAACGTTAGCGGCAGACGAATAAAAAACAATCAAATGTAACTAATACTCTATATGGACAAATATGAATGATTAATATAGATAACTAAACACTGTATACGAAAAAAAAAACAAAAGAAGCAACACAAGTGCACAAACAAACGTGTAGTCCTACAGTTAAGCAAAAGAAACGCCATACAAGCACAAACACACGTGCAATCTAATAACTAAATGCAACCAACAAACTCACGCTAACATACGCAAATGACCTGAATACCATTGAAAATCAACTAATAAACACGCAAGCAGATGCCCAACAAACGAAGCAGGTAATATAAACACACACCCGTACGAGTAAATACATAAGGACTTAAATAACCGAAAGCGACTTAAATTCAAACAAACACAAACGCATAACGTGACTAATCAAGCAGGACACATGAAATTCTAGGCTATACAAATTCACACACCAACGAATTACACAATTAAGGATTGACCAAGCGAAACAGAAAAGACAACAGACAGAGCCGTGTAAGACCCTTACATGTTTAACTAGATGAGCTACGAAACCAAAACTGATCGACAGAGCAAAGTCATCGAAGACTAAATTATTACACAAACATGAGTTGCAAAAATGAACATGAAAGACCAACTTATACAAACCTACACAACTCAAGACTTAATAGATGGAGCAGAATCAGCAAACAACAGGACCACACAATACACAGCTTTTACATGATCGGCGAAACTAAATAATCATACAAACGCTACACGATGAAGTAAAACCACGACAACTAAACTGATATGCAAACATGAATTAACAACTAAAAAAACGTGAGGGATCAGTTTTAGACAAATAGTGTAACTAAACATGTACGAGACTTAATTATATAACAAGCTAGCGAGCAAGTTGATCTAACGAGGAATTCGAGTCACACTACGCAAGGAAATTAAACATGCATACTAGGTGAACAAGGGGCACGACATACTCATACACACGCATCAAAATCATGCTAGAGAATATAAATCTAAAACAAACAATGAACGCAACAAATATGATGACAAACAACGAAGCGACAGCAAGCAATAAAAAACGACAGAGAGCAATAAAAAGCGATAAAAACAATAATTTAAACAAAGTAAAGTGAGTATTTTGCACCCTCAACTTACATGTATCGTTGACCAATTCTTTGAGTCGTAATCGATTGTAAGATTTTATCCCAAGGGGCCGTCGTCGACGAAAACCAATAATAAAAACCGTAACTTTGAGTAAAACTGACAGCAATTTTCAAAAGCTTGTAACTTCTTCGTTTCTCAACGAAATTTCGAACCGAAAGATGTTTTGGAATCGTAGTAAAGTGAACTTTAAGATTTTGTAAAGAAATCAGAGAGACTATGGTGTTTTCAACATGCAAAACGAGGTAGAAGAGGCGATAGCTGCACCAAAATTAGAAAAAATCGTGCTCTGTTTTAGAGCGGCTATCTCGTCTTCTTTGGGGGCTTTTCGATGGCTTTTTGTGACTTGATGTTGTGTGTGTATGTTATAAAACCCGTCTCCCCTGAATGCTTGTGGTTAGTGTGTATATATAGGGTTGCAAGTAGGGTTTTAGAGAGGAGAAGAGCAGCCTTGCTCTATTTTCGTGGAGCTGCTGTCCAAGCTCGGTTTAGGGCTTTGTAGGGGGTTTTCTTGAGTGTTAAGGCAAGGGTATATGGTTAGGATAGTTAGGATATGGGTATGGGTCATGGGTAGGCGAATAGGAGTCGGGTTTGGGCTAAATAAGGGTGGATTTTGGGCTGTCAAAACATGGTACGAGGATGGGGTTCTGGGCTGCTGTACTTCGAGCTTCTTTGGCTTCTTTTAGGCTGGTTGAGGTGGGTTTAGGTCGTGGTTCTAGGCTGGATTAGGCTCGGGTATGTGAGGGAGAGTGTGGGTGAAAGTGGCCTCGAAATTCGTGTTGAAACGGGTTCAAAATCGTTCTTAAAATCGGGCTTAAAACGAGCTTTAAAACTTGCTGTTAAGAAAACGAATTCGTCGAATACGATTTAATAAACTGTTTTAAAAGCACGAGAAACGACTTTTCAAGTCAAATATTAAATCTGTAAAAGTGATTTTTCAAATCGAATAACTTAAATTGATTTTTCAAATCGAAATATTTTATTTTCAATAAAATAAACTTGAGGCAAAGAAATTTTGATCGAAATAAATTTGCCCTGTTAAACATTAATTTAAATATCATTTAAATTAATAAAACATTATGTCGACAGCGCCCGGCTTACATCGTAAAACGAACTCAAATAAATGACACGAAATACACGTTGTCCTATCATCATTGGGTGTTTATCGGGTTTCCCATAAATTTCCATATCGACAGATACGGGTATCTACAATTGTAACACCCCCATTTAAGCAAGGCGGGCCCCACCTAAATAAGGATGTTACGGAACCCAACTGAATGGGTCCATGAGCGAACACCTATTTTTAAGAGTATGGAAACCTGGTAAGGACACAAGCATATATAAATATAAGATACGCAGTAGCTCAAGGCTACGAGTGGAGTAAACACAAAAAACTGCAACAACATCAAGATGGCACGCAGGCCCCAAAACTGAGTAATGTAGCGAAATAAAACGAGACGTCTAAGGCGGTAAAACTAGACAAGACTAGTATTATTGCGATTCCCTCCAAGCGTCCCAAAATCAGCAAGCACGAGTTCGAGTACCTAAGGGAGGGAAGACAGAGGCACACAACCTGGTTAGTCGACGGTTAACTCGTAAAACGAAAAAGGAGAAGAAGCTTTAAAGGTAAAACCGAAGTGCGTAAGTAAAATAACTAGCATAGCCCTACTCTTGATTTGGAGGGGGAAACAAGTATCTAACTCGGACAATGATCAGACAAAACAAAAGCACAGAACGAGTTAAGAATTCCCCTGTGTAACCTCCACACAGAGAGCTTACCATGCCAACAATACCCCGCACCTCCTCCTCGTGACATCGGGCCACACAGACCTCATCACGTTGTGACATCGGGCCACACAGACCTCATCACAATACGACATCGGGCCACACAGACCTCATCGTAGTACGACATCGGGCCACACAGACCTCATCGTATCAGGTCACACAGACCTCGTCATAAATAAAAGGTACAGAACGTCATGGCAAGAGAACGGAACACTTTCAATGTTATTAACTAGTAACCTCAAAAGTGTAACCGGACTACAGCTCGAAGATAAAATCACTTATTCACTCGTTAGCCATATTCTTACCGTACTCAACTTACCCTTCCAACTCTTGCAAATCACGTTAAACCAACAAGCTTACTAAATCACGTAACACTTTAACACGGTACTAGATTGCAACGGAATGAAGTAATTCAACACAACTAAGCCAGACAAACTACACTCAACAACACCACATCGTGGTTCAAGAACGACACATAACAGTATAAAGAATAACACATAACAAAGCGTAGCAATACTCCTTGGATATACTCCTGCCGCCTCTAATCACCGGCTTTACAAATTTCACACACAACCATAACAGGCAAAGAAGATCCGCCCCTAATAAGTCGCTTAACTCTACTGAAAACAACCTTACGACAACACAAGAACAAAGAATGTAATTACGGCGAGAGTAGCAAGCAGACGTGGCTGCACTTTGTCACCCAAATCAGCCCTTTCACGGCTCCATACACTCACAACACACATACCTTATACATACTACATACGCATACAACCGATTACATACATTCATATTCAGATACATATACATTACTTTTCCTACATACATACACTGTTACAAACCATTATATACACATACATATTACACATACATATTACATACCATTATATATACATACACATTACATACACATATTACATTTCACATACCCATACATTTATTCACACACGTACATACAATTACATTTACATATTGCAGCAGCACATATTACTCACATACATACCCACTACACATGTTATATTACCTACATACATATCACACAATACGATCATTTTACACATATACCTGCTGCACAAATTATAACCATATATTGTGTGATTATATACTTTACTTAGTAATCATACTTCACAGACACAAATACCTGCTGCACACATATTACACATGTTGCACACAATAACACATTCACAATCTCCTATATACAATCTTCATTAATCCACTTCCAAGAAGGTTCACTTGAGAGGTAACAATCACCAAAAATTCCCATACCATCCAATATATGATTCAACGTACAATTTTAATATACGATACAGGGGTGCGCTGGCAAGACATTACGGTTTCAATCATGTATCCTTACTCAAGAATTAATACAACTACATTTATAACCATTCCTTATTAGACATGAGGTGCTCGGTCATCACTCCGAGCACCTACCTTCCACGACAACACCAAACCCAAAGGGGCAGACAGGCCTCTCGACCAACCAGCCTCTCGGCCAAATATAACCACACGGCCCCACACAATCCTCTCTTGTGAGGCTTAACAAGTCAAGACACATCGAGACCATCACAAATCGCATTCATCCTACATATCCATCATTCCACAATACGTAAGGTTCAAGAATCATACAACACACATCACACTATCAACCTTCACAAGGTGCACACTATCAACAACAGGAGCAGGTTGAACTGGTGGTGGGACAAATGGGGGTCTTTGGTAGTTAGGAGGGGGTGGTTGGAAATTCTTGTGGGGAGGGATGTAGGGTTGATTTTGTGGGGGCTGGGTGGTTGGGTTTAGGGCGTTACAGTTCTGGTAGGATAGAGAGAACGATCGTAACCCTACCGGTTTCGTACTGGCAGGTTCAGTTGTAGGATTGATATGCAAAAACCTCGCCTCTGGGCGCAAAGATACCCGTAGTATAACCCATATCGTGCCCCATAACAAAGATTCACGTGGGCACCGTAAGAACCACCTCACGCATCATGCTAATCTGCGCGGTCGCAAAGAACTCGACTAGTGAGCGCAGAAATACTCCCCTTATCACGGTCATCATGTGCGGACCGTGAATTACCTCGCGGTTTACCGAACTGAGACGAGTGGATCGCCATCTCCTCCATCAATGCCCAAGCTTTATCATCATCCACATTGTTGGCAAAACGACCCTCTGCAGTGAGAATCCAAAATAGCACGACTCTCCGCATATAGACCGTTATAGAACGTCATGATGACCAACCAAGTATTCAACCCATGATGAGGACAAGCGCGGATGAGCTTCTTATACCGCCCCCAAGCTTCAGCTAGTGACTCGTCGAACGTTTGTTTAAAGCCTTGGATTTGGCTCCTCATGTGATTAGTACGCTCGGGAGGGTAGAACTTAGAGTAAAAAGCAAGGGCCAACCCGCCTAATCGGTGATGCCAGCCTAACCCGTCGAGGTCCGTGATCCACTCACGTGCTCGATCTTTCGAGAAAGGAACAAAGATTTCCCTTATTTGTTCTTGGGTGATCCCGGCTTGCTTTATTGTGGAGCAGTAATCGGTAAACACTTGCATATGCCGACCGGGATCCTCGGTGGGATAACCACCAAACTGGTT
This sequence comes from Dianthus caryophyllus, assembly GCA_023091065.1. Taxonomy (NCBI): domain Eukaryota; kingdom Viridiplantae; phylum Streptophyta; class Magnoliopsida; order Caryophyllales; family Caryophyllaceae; genus Dianthus; species Dianthus caryophyllus. The sequence continues at coordinate 17,310,441 of CM041522.1, forward strand.
CCGCTCCACCAAAGTAAGAAAGGCGGGGCGGATTTCAAAGTTGCCCTGCAGAGTAGCGGGCATCGTGAATCCATTAGGAATGGGTTCCGCCAAGGCACCGAGTGACTAGAAAGTTTAGGCATAGTCACAGGCGGTGGAGATAATGGAGTAACCGGAGGTGAGTCCTCTACGTAGGACGATTGCGTAGCACTTGACTCCGAATGCGACGCTTCCCCGGCAACGGCGCCAAAATTGATGAGGCTAAAGTCGTCAAACCTAATCAAAATAAACCTAAAGACTACTAACTAGGTAGCTAGTGGCAGTAGGGTCGAATCCTCAGAGAGATGGTGTAGTCAAAGGAATGCTTAGTCAATCAAGGTTAGTCTCAAGGGTATGAAAAAGGTCGGTGTTTGTAAGAGCTAAACTAAAGACAACTAAAGCAAAGAGTATAAAAGGGTAGAAAAAGAATGAGAAGGAGATTAGGGCATTGGGGTCATGTGACATCGATTCAAGAACTAACTCAAAGGGGATAATCAATCAAATGAAGTCATGCAAGTGATTAGGTTTTAGGAAAACGCTCTCGAGCCAATTTCAACCTTAAGCAAATTTAGCGGGCTCTCGCTACGTACTAAATTCGACTTATCAATTACGCGTGAGTCTAGTTTCAATTAGGCTTTCGATCTTAAAATGAAACAACCTAAATTCAATTCAATAAAGGCGTCCCTAAATTCAATTGATAATGAAACGCGTAGGAAGAAATCCACTTGCACAAATTCAATCGATTAAAGCAATTAAAACAAGTTCTGAATCAACATCACAATCACCCTAACCCTAATCGAAGAATTAGCTAGACATAACTAAAGTAAAAGCAAAGCAATTGATAATAGAAGACATAATGAAATAAACAAGAACAATTGAATTAAACCTGGAGTAATCGGGAATTGCAATGCAAAAGATCGAATCTTGCAAGTAATTAAAAGCTAAACCTAAGAGTTTTGAGAGTTTAAAAGAGAGGAAAAAGTAATTCTAAAACTAAGGCTGAAAATATAATGAAAAGCATAAGTCATAAACCCTAACTCGAACTCTATTTATAGGCCAACGAAAATACGCGAAGCAGGGCAAGTGAACCGCTCGGTTCGGGTCAGAACCGATCGGTTCTGGGGGGTGAACCGATCGGTTCAACCTAAAACCGATAGGTTCTTAGCATCAAACAATTTCCAGCAACTTTCCTCAAGTATTCACGTATCCTGAACCTATAGGTTTGCTCTGAACCTATAGGTTTGACGTCCCAAAGTGTCGTATAACTTCCATACTCGCTCTCGAGCTTGGTCTTGACGTCTCGATACTCGTAAATGCTCCACTAACCTCAGGTTTTAGCTCAGGACCGCCAAAACCTGCAAAATACACACGAGGAACAACAGTATCGCCATATAAAGCAAATAGCTACTAAAACGATAAAAGAATCGAGCAAATGTGAGCTAAATGCAACTAACACGGGGGCATAAAAGCTATATAAATAACGTGTATCAGGTGTGTTTGTTGGCGTTTGGTGAATATTTGATGTCATTTGAGAAGGGTTGAGTTATTGTATATATTCTTTTCAACAAAAAAATCAGAAAAAGATCCAAAAAATTCAACAAAAAAAAAACAGAAAAAAATCAAAAAAAAAAAAAAATCGAAAAATCAAAATTACAAAAATATGTGTTGTACATAAATAAATGTCTTCTTTTATTCGGAGTAATAAGTGGGTTTGATTATGATTTTGTCAATAAGGTGATGTTGTATATAATGAAGTTTGAAGAATAAGCGGAGTTTGATCATATTGTTGAGTAGTTGTTTGGAGTTTTTGCTTTCTTGTGTCTTCGGCCGGGATTCGAGAAATTCACTCTATTTTACTAGCTCTTATGATTAGCACCACATTTCCAGAATAATCCACACCTTTACCTCTAGCCCTGTTACAACCCTTAAAAGTCCTCTTGACATGTTGTAGACGGCAAGTTTAGGCTTAGTTTATATGTGTGACCCGTGTCCCCATCACTTGGACACATGAGAGTGAGCGATTCTTCCGCGTTTACATTCCCTAAAGTGAGGTCTACCGGTTAGTCACTAGTCTAGATGGTTCGCGGTAAGATTGAATGGTCACTTGTGCACATGACATGATTTCTAGCGGGTTTGATTTGGTGATCGTTCTTACTTACTTACATCGTGGTCACTACTTTATTTTTCGAAATTAAAATGATTTTGAACTTGTGTTTCAATTTCTTTTCGAACAAACTTGATTGAATGATTGCTTTATTCGTGAGTTTGCCACTTGCTTGACCTTTTGTGATTTTCGTTGTTATATTCCTCTTGAGATTACTCTAGGACGAGTAAAGGTTAAGCATGGGGGAGTTTGACAAGTGCATATTTTACAGATATTTTATATACTTATTCTAGTCATTTTATACTTAGCACGACATTTTTAGCACGTTTTCTATAATATTTTCTCTTTTTGCAGTTTACTACGACTTTGTGATTTTATTTGCAGAATGGAGAATTAAGAGCTGAAATTATCGTGGAGCAAATGCGGGTCGTAAATTTAGTGAAATTATGAAGATCAAATATAAAACCCGAGAAGATGGAGCATGATGGACCGAATAATTAATTGAAGAAGCGGGCTAAAGAGACTAAAAGCCCAACTTGTATGTAATTAGAGTAGAATAAAATAAAAGAAACCCGACTTTAGTTGGACACTTCAGTTTTACTTCCAGTTTTAGTTTTAGTTTTTACTTCGAAGTTTACAGTACGTTATTTTTAGGTTAGGAAAAACTCAGTTTTCATTCCAAGTTCTCTACTTTTTACAAGATCGATGCTTTTATTTCAGGATTCAATTCAAGATTAAGTTTTCTTATTCCTTCTCTCTATTTAATTTTTATTATGTTTATTGTTATGATTGTTTATATTTTCTCCATAATTTATGAGTAGTTAATTTTAGGGTTTATATCATCGTTAGTCATACAAGCATGTTTTAATTGTTGATTGATACGATTGCGAAGTTGTTTGTTCGAGTTTGATTAGGTTTTATCATGATTTTTAGATGATGCTTCTTGATTGAGTTTGGCATGAGATTATTTGTAGCTATCAACGGAAGTTGGGCGATATTTGGGTTAAGTGTTAAATTTATCAGTTTGAGTCGTCTAATACGGTTATAATTAATTCAAAATGCGGAAGCTGAGATGTAATTAGGAACACAATCTAATCAAAGTTATACGAGTTTTCATGGGAGTGCGAGTTTGTATAATTGAGATTTATCTACGGTCTAATTTACATGCGGGAGCGGGAGTTAGACTTGTTTTGGAGAATTATCGTTACTCGGGAGAGAGCGTTAATATTCTGGAATTGTAGTAGTCTCACTTGAATAACAGTTAAGCAATCGTGTCGTTTTATTTGAGCTTGTCTAGCGATGATATGAACCCTTGCCCTTTTATTATTGTTGGTTTCGTTTTCTTTAGTTTATGATTATTTTTATTAGTATAGTTAGATTAGTTTATTTAGCTTATTATCACACCTATAATTGATTCGCGTAGATAACTCGTAGTTTGAGACAACCTGGTACTTAGTCCTTGACCTCCCTGTGATCGACCCGTATGCTACGACACCCGTACGCTTGCGGTATTTAAAAATAAACGTAACAAGTTTTTGGCGCCGTTGCCGGGGAGATCAACGGATTGATATTAGGATAGTCTTAGATTTGTTAGACTACGCTTTAGTTACTTGTTACTTGGTTTCTTGTGTGCTCATTGCTTGCTTTTTTGTGATTTATTTGCTGAGTACACTTTAGAATGCCGACACTTGCTGAGTTGAATAGACCAAACCTTAAGCTTATAGGTTCACCTATTAATATTGGATTTATAGAAGCCTTAGAGTATGAGTTTGATCCCGATTTAATTGGTTTAATTCAGCAGGATGTCTTCCATGGTTTAGAGAGTGAAGAAGCTATGGACCATCTTGAGAATTTTTATGAAAAATGTGCTCTTACTAAGAAGGCTGGGATGTCTGATGATACAGTTAAGCTTATTCTTTTCCCCTTTAGCCTTAAAGATGGTGCTAGGAATTGGTTGTATTCTCACCCTCCGAACACGTTTTGTACTTGGGATGCTTTAGCTCAAGCCTTTTTAGATAAATTCTACCCTCCCTCTAAGACCGCTAATAGAAGAAGTGAAATTTTTAGCTTTTATCAATATGATTTTGAGTCTTTGAGTGAGACTTGGGAGCGATATAAAGGTTTATTGAGAGCTTGTCCCCATCACGGCATTCCTAATTGGTTAACGATGATGATCTTTTTCGAGAATTTTCTTCCTTCCACTAGGTATTGGGTGATTTTGTCGGCTAGAGGAGCCTTTGATAAGTTGAGTGCAGACGAAGCTAGAGCTTTGATTGAAAACATGGCTACGGTTAATACTCACATGGGTTTTAATTGGGTTCCACCTAAGAGAGAGGCGGAAACTAGTGCTTTAAAGAGTGATATTAACTCGTCGCCTTATGAGAGTTTAGATTGTGATTTATCTTACCACACCCTTTCCCTTGATGTGAATGTGAATGTCGTAACTTCTAGGAATGGAAGTGAGTTGAAATACGTGAGATTTGATGATGATTGTGAGTTGTTGGAATCGAATTGTTTGAGTAAAGTTGATGATTTTGAGAAAATTCATCCGATTCAGTATGATTGTGTGGAAGTTGATGTGAGCCTTGATGATTATATAAGCTTTAATGTGGATGTTGTTGAGGAATTTTCAAAACAAGACAAGGTTGAGATATGTAATGACACTTCGATTCATAAACATTTCTTTGAGGATGAGGTATTTGAGAAGTTATGTGAGGATAAATTTGATAGCGTCTTTGATGAGAGTCTTGTAGTTAAGTGGGATGAGTATTATGACGTTTTAGACGAACCTATTAAGGAGAATTCGGTTAATTGTCCCCACGATGAATTCGAAGTTGTTTCCATAGGCGATAGTGATATTTCTGAGTTCGATGATTATATTTGGCCTTATTCGTCTAGTGAGCTTAATTGTGATGTGGAAGTTGATTTTAAACATAGAGACTCGAAGAATTTTGTGATTGATGTTTATTTCTCTAATGTTTACGACTTTTATTGGTTAATTTCTACCTTCTATTATCACTTTTCTGAATTTTGTGCCAGATTATTTGATCGGCTATTAAGGGCGTTGAGTTGTTCCGCTCTTGATACGCTTTGGTTTTGTCTCGATTACGCTGGAGTAGCGAAAATTTGAAGTCGGGCACATGATTTTAAAAATAAGACACTCGTGAAAGAGGTTGAAGCTGAAAGTAACTTCCTTGGGCGGGGAAATTTAGCCCTTGGGCGAGGAGCCAACCTAATTTTCAACGAGAAAATTAAAAGAAAAAGGGCGTGGAATGTCGTAGATTACCCCGGGCGGGGGTAAGTCTCCACGGGCGGGGGACTCGACTTCCGCATAAACCAAAGAAACATACCAAATTTTACCCCTTCACTTCCCCTAACACCCTCATACCACCCTCAAAACCCCAACCAACAGCCCGACCGCCTCCAGCCACCTCACAACCAACTAACCACCCATGGCCACCTCCGTCACCTCCACGACCACCACCCTCGGCCGCTCTCCTCCATCGTCGCCATCACAGCCACCTGCGACCGCCCTTGCCTCTCTATCCGCCGTCATCATCATCCCTGCTCTCTCCCTACACCACCGCACTTGCTCCTCACCGCCTTCACCACCGTGATTCACCGCAGCCCACCGCCGACCCCACCTGCCCCGCCTCTACCGGCCCTTCTCCGGTCTGGACCCACTTCTTTTCCCCTCTTATTTTCCTGAAATTAGGGTTTGAAGGTTCTTAATTGGGCCTCAATTCATCGTCATCCTCCAATTCGGTTCGAGATTGAAGATGAGTACTGCAACGGGGATTGATTTTGGGTTCAATTGATCAAAAAGTTCTGAATTTGGTGGTTTTGAGTACTCGATTCCTGCTCTGTCGAGTACCGTTGAGTCGATTCAGCGTATGCGGACCCTGCTTGTTGCGATTTCGAGGAACAATGTTCGTGCTCCTGCTCGACTTGCTGACGTGGAGTGCTATTGCAATGGGTCTACTTACGTTTGCTGCTTCTCACTCAATCGTGGGGTATTTCGGAGTGAAATCTACTTGAATTCTGCTTCGTTGCGTTCTTGGTCATGTTGATCGACTGTTGCTGCGTTTTTGGGCTGGAATTCTCTTGTATTGCTCGATTTGCTGATGTTGAGTTTCGATATGGATTATTGAGTCACTATTGCTGCCTGTGACTCAATTACGAGCCGATAAATGGGCCTTAGCTGCTGCTTGGGGCGTCGTTCTGCTACATCAGAATTCTGTTCATTTGACCTTTGCTGTTTCAAGTTTTGCTGTGCATCCGATACCTGTAATGGGTGATTTATCGCTGCCTGTGCTTGTTCTCCGTCTCCGTAATCCACCGCCGGTTGATTTGGTGAGCTCGTTTCCTCTATCTCATTAATTCCTGTCCTCAGTTTTCAGTTTTCTCTGGTTATCTCATTAACTACAATGAGGACATTGTATCCTTCAAGTATGGGGGAGGGAACACTATCGTGTTTTGATTGTCGAGATTGTTGTTATGCTTGTTAGTTACGATTGCTTTGAAATTAAAAAGTCAATAAGTGTGGTGAATGTGGTTCAAAGTTTTTATTTTGTTTCACCCTAAGACTATTGAGTTAATTCAGTGGCTTATTCATGTGGATTATGAGCTTAATTTTGATCAAGTTACATAATATTGAAATGATTTTGCTTGCAAATGAGTTTCTATTTTGATCACTTGTGGTTTGTGAGATATTGTCGCCTTTGATTATCCCATTGAATGATTGAATTGCGCTACTTGTGACATGGTTTGTGGTAAGATGATTGTTTCTAGACTATGTGACATATGACCGTGTGGACACAAAGCCGGTGAGAACTTTTGGCCTTATAAGATTGGGACACCCATGCCAATCTTCATTCTTTCATGAGTGTCATATGATTAGTACTTGCCATAGGTACATGAATGATAGAGGCACTGTTTTATTTTCATGAGCTACATTAGCCAAATAGCCTACCCGATTATAATACTTCCCATTTTGTCACCCCGCATGGCCTTAGCCTATTTTCTTTGTTACCCGACATTACAAGCCGTTTTCCCACATTTTTCCTACCCTTTTAAGGCTAGTGAAATGTTTGTTTTTCTCGGTCTTGGTTGGAGATATTATGAAAGCTAAGCATGGGGGTGTTGATGAGGCTAAAGTCGTCAAGCCTAATCAAAATAAACCTAAAGACTACTAACTAGGTAGCTAGTGGCAGTAGGGTCGAATCCTCAGAGAGATGGTGTAGTCAAAGGAATGCTTAGTCAATCAAGGTTAGTCTCAAGGGTATGAAAAAGGTCGGTGTTTGTAAGAGCTAAACTAAAGACAACTAAAGCAAAGAGTATAAAAGGGTAGAAAAAGAATGAGAAGGAGATTAGGGCATTGGGGTCATGTGACATCGATTCAAGAACTAACTCAAAGGGGATAATCAATCAAATGAAGTCATGCAAGTGATTAGGTTTTAGGAAAACGCTCTCTCGAGTCAATTTCAACCTTAAGCAAATTTAGCGGGCTCTCGCTACGTACTAAATTCGACTTATCAATTACGCGTGAGTCTAGTTTCAATTAGGCTTTCGATCTTAAACTGAAACAACCTAAATTCAATTCAATAAAGGCGTCCCTAAATTCAATTGATAATGAAACGCGTAGGAAGAAATCCACTTGCACAAATTCAATTGATTAAAGCAATTAAAACAAGTTCTGAATCAACATCACAATCACCCTAACCCTAATCGAAGAATTAGCTAGACATAACTAAAGTAAAAGCAAAGCAATTGATAATAGAAGACATAATGAAATAAACAAGAACAATTGAATTAAACCTGGAGTAATCGGGAATTGCAATGTAAAAGATCGAATCTTGCAAGTAATTAAAAGCTAAACCTAAGAGTTTTGAGAGTTTAAAAGAGAGGAAAAAGTAATTCTAAAACTAAGGCTGAAAATATAATGAAAAGCATAAGTCATAAACCCTAACTCGAACTCTATTTATAGGCCAACGAAAATACGCGAAGCAGGGCAAGTGAACCGCTCGGTTCGGGTCAGAACCGATCGGTTCTGGGGGGTGAACCGATCGGTTCAACCTAAAACCGATAGGTTCTTAGCATCAAACAATTTCCAGCAACTTTCCTCAAGTATTCACGTATCCTGAACCTATAGGTTTGCTCTGAACCTATAGGTTTGACGTCCCAAAGTGTCGTATAACTTCCATACTCGCTCTCGAGCTTGGTCTTGACGTCTCGATACTCGTAAATGCTCCACTAACCTCAGGTTTTAGCTCAGGACCGCCAAAACCTGCAAAATACACACGAGGAACAACAGTATCGCCATATAAAGCAAATAGCTACTAAAACGATAAAAGAATCGAGCAAATGTGAGCTAAATGCAACTAACACGGGGGCATAAAAGCTATATAAATAACGTGTATCAAACTCCCCCAAACCAAACCTTTGCTTGTCCTCAAGCAAATAGCGTCGGAGAACATCGAAGCGTAGCTAGCTAATCACGTTAGCATCTCGAAGTGGACGACCTATGCACATAAACTTACAACCATAGTCTAATTCACCGAAAGTAGAGCACAAGTCTCAACCATTCACACCAACATCATATTACTAGCATCTCACGCTTTCGCAAAAATTAAACTAACGACAATTGGATTCGAGCAAGGCCAACCACGCATACCACTTCCGTCATACCATTCTTTCACATCATTCCATTTTTCTTTCTTTTCTTTTCTTTTTTTTTTCTTTTCGCGCAATGTGGAGCATCCCTCGTATGTTATACCGTTTAGCTTGACGTTCACTCGGTAAAAATCGAGCTCGGGTACACATATTTCCTTAAGGGTTACATCATTGCTCATACTCTCGGTCGCAACCAAATTCATGGCCACTGTGGTTACTCAAATCAATGAGTCCCCTCCGAGAGCATCGAAGCATTGCTCCATCATTAAAAGATCGGTCCAAACAAACCACATTCCAATATTCCAAACTTTCCACAAGCCAATTGCCTCGCAAGAATACCAAAAATCGAAAGTAAAAGGAACGAAAAGCGATAAGAATTAAGCAAATACAAGTGGGCTAGTGTTTGAGACTCGCAATCTATGAACAGGAAACAAACATATAGTGCAAGCTACGACGATAGAAAGTCGACTTGGAGATACTAAAGATCAAAACAGCACACTAATCAATTCTCCAAACTTGACAATTCAAAGCGAAAAAGGTTTGGAAATGCAAAAATTATTTAAAATAAGCACACAAAATGGAAAATGCAAATAAATAAGCGCGCAAGTGCTTTCCACCCCCAAACCAGAACTACACATTGTCCTCAATGTGAGCTAAGAGCACAAATAAGCAAGCAAAGCAAAGGACACTAAGCATACGGGGGGAAATAAAAGCGAGAAAGTGAGGGAAAAAGAGTAGGAAAACTCACATTTTGTCAAGTTGGAGCTCCCCCAAACCGAAGCGAAGCATGGAGTGCGGCTTATGACCCACGAATATGCATCCATTTCAGTCCAGCTATAAAGTGCTTCGGAATAGCACGCGAGAAAAAGTAGGCCGAATCAGCAGGGTCCGGCCAAGGCCATCAGTGAGGTCTGTCTCATAAATACTAAGGACGCAGAGTCCACAAGTACCTGCATGCTAAAACAAAAATAAATCCCTCATCCTCACGCGCTCAACAAAAGAAAGGTCTAATAAAATGTCAAAGTCAAAAGCAAACCAAAACCAAAATAAAGTACAACAAATTATAAAATGTCAACGGGTTGCCTCCCGGAAAGCGCTGGTTTATAATGGTCCCGCACGACCGTCGTCAAAGCTCATAATCACGTCAAATTGGGGCAAGGACGTTGGCCCCTAGCAGCAGCTTCACTTGGCGAAATAGCACCCGTTCGCCAAAAAACTCGATCTCCACGAGGAAGAGCAGCATAGTCTATCACGCATGGTAAGCCATCGCGAAATGGCTCTCCAAAACAGCTCCGTGCGCCACGCACCGCAAACTGTGGGTTTCCTCCTCCATCGCCAGGATCATAGACATCCGCCCTCGTGACCTTCCGTTCCCCCAAACCAGAAGCGAAGCCATCCTGCATACGACCTGCACAAGAAAAAGCAGAAGAAACAACCTCCAAATTGTCTCCAGTAGAGTGAGACGGAGGGGCAAGGTCAACAGCAGCCACAGACTCAGGCTGCATAGGGGAGCGGGGGAGACTAGACTTAGTGTATGTGAACTTCTCCCCTCCCACCGAGAACGACAAGGTCTTATTCCCCACATCAATAACAAAGACCAAAGAAGGTGCGTAAAAGGGCGACCTAGAATGATCGGAATGTGAGGGTCTTCGGGTATGTCCAAAACCACAAAGTCAACAGGGATGTAGAACTTCCCTACCTTAACCGGGACGTCCTCTAGGATACCTAAAGGTCTCTGAACGGTACGGTCGACCATCTGCAATGTCATGGAGGTAACTCCTAACTTGGTCATATTCAATTTCTTGCAGATGGAGTAGGGAATGATACTCACACTAGCCCCTAGGTCGCACAACGCATTCTGAACCACATATTTCCCTAAAGAACAAGGGATAGAAAAAGTCCCGGGGTCACTCAGCTTCGGGGGTAAACTACCCTGCAAAAGAGCACTACCCTCCCCCACAAAGGACACAGTCTCGGTCTCGTTTATGGTGCGCTTCCTAGAAAGGACCTCCTTAAGAAACTTAGTGTATGCAGGAATCTGTTTAACTAAATCAATAAAAGGAATATTCACCTGCAATTGTTTAAGAATCTCAAAGAACTTACCGAACTGGGGGTCCGTGTTAGCCTGTCGTACACGACCCGGAAAAGGAAGCCTTATTTGAATCTCCGGTGCCTTGTCCTTGACAGCATCATCCACGTGTTGCTGTTGCTGCGCAAGCCGTTGAGCACACGGTTTGGCCGTGTGCTTTGCTGCATCCTTTTCCACCTCCTCCGGTTGCTTCGGGGCGTCGTAAACTGTACCACTACGCAAAGTAATAGTGTAGATACCCGTATCTGTCAATATGGAAATTTATAGAAAACCCGACAAATACCCAATGATGATAGGACAACGTGTTTTCGTATCATTTATTTGAGTTCGTTTTACGATGTAAGCCGGACGCTGTCGACGCAGTGCTTTTTAATTTAAAGGATATTTGATTTATTTGGCCCTGTCAAATTTAATTTTTGTCACAAGTATGTATTTTATTGAAAATAAAATATTTCGATTTGAAAAATCATTTTACAATGTTTCGATTTGAAAAGTCGCTTTTACAAATTCTTTCTTTTTTGACTTAAAAAGTCGTTTCTCATGCTTTTAAAACAATTTATTAAATCGTATTCGACGAATTCGTTTTCTTAACAGCAAGTTTTAAAGCTCGTTTTAAGCTCGATTTTAAGAATGATTTTGAGCCCGTTTCAACACGAATTTCAAGGCCTTTTCTCCCACCTCCTTCCCCACGTACCAAAGCTCGTATCCAGGCCAAAACCCAGCCAAGAGCCACGACCAAAACAGGCCAGAAAACAGCCAAGAAAGCTCGAAATATAGCAGCCCAATTCCCCATCCAATGCCCTGTTTTACGCAGCTCACAATCCAACTCCAAATCGCATACCCATGACCCAAATTAAAACCCTAGCTGTCCTACCCTTATACCATTTGCTTAACCCACAAGAAACATGACAAAAAACCCTAAAACCCCACGAAGAGAGCAGGGTACAGCCGTTTTCAAAGAGAACAAGAAGCTGCTCATTTCCTCTAAAAAACCCTACTTATCAACATTATATATACATACCATCCCCAAGCATTCAGAGGACACGAAATACACAGCTCACACACATAATACAAAGCCTCAAAAAGCCCCAAAAAGAAGTGGAAATAGCGGTCAGAAAAACAGAGCACTCCCTCGCGTTTTTTCAGTCTGCTATTACCTCTTCTGATTCATTTTTCGTGGTGTAATCTTCTCAATCTCTCTGATTTGTTTACCTAATCTTAAAGTTCATCTTACCACGATTCTAAAACATCCTTCGGTTCGAAATTTCGTTGAGAAACGAATAAGTTACAAGCTTTTGAAAATCGCTGTCAGTTTTGCTCAAAGTTACGGATTTACAATTGGTTTTCGTCGACGACGGCCCCTCGGGATAAAATCTTACAATCGATTACGACTCGGATATTTGGTCAACGATACATGTAAGTTGAGGGTGCAAAATACTCTTTTTTATTTTTTGTTAATTTATCGTTTCTTTATTGTTTTTTGTAGCCTCTGTCGTTTTTATTACTCTCTGTCGCTCCTTTGTTTATCATCGTAGTTATTGTTTTTCTATCGTTCGTTTTAGGCTTATATTCTTAACATGATTGTGATGCGTACGTGAGTGTTTCGTGCCCCTTTGTTCATCTAATATGCATGTTCAGTTTTCTTACGAAGTGTGGTTTGCTGTCGTTAGTTTAATTTTGACTAGCTCGTAAACTTATGTAGTCAGGCCTTGTTCATATACAATCGTGTTTGCTGTCAAAAATTGTGTTGCTTCGCTTCTCCTGATTTATAATCCATGTTCAGATCAGTTTTCGTAATTTCATTACATTATTTAGCATTTGTGTGATAATCACGTTTCGTTAATCAAATCAAAACTGTGCGCGGATCTGTTATTTGCTAGTTTTGCTCCGTCTGTCGAAACTTGAGTTGTGTCGGAATTGAATAGCCTGGTTTCTTTCGTTGTGTTCTAGTGTCTATGTTGTCCGTATTATTTGTGATTGATTATCTAGGCCCTTGCTTATGTGAATATTAATTGATTATTAGTTGCATCCACATTATTTGCTCATGTTAATGTGATTATTTGGTTGAATTTAGTTATCAGTTCACGTGTTTGTTAGTGTGATTGTTTGTGTTTGTTTATCACGGTTTGCGTAGGTCTGCCTATTTATTTAGTGGTATTTGATTAACAATTTGTATGTTTATTTGCGTTTATTTGAACAACAATTTGTTTATGTCCGCATGTTCTTTAGTTGTACTCGATTTTTGGTATTCGTATGGGGAATTTGTTTGCGTTAGATTGATTCATGCTGCTTCTTTATTTGCATGTTTTATGTGTAGCGTTATTTGACGTGGAGGCTTGTATAGTTTAGGCTCTTGTGCATTTGGTTACATTCGTGTGTATATTAGTTATTTCTTCGTACTTGTGTGTGGTGTTTCATTATTTATGTTAGTCGTTCATGTCTGGCCATATATTAGTCGTGTTGGATTAGACGTGACTTCCAAGTATGATCCTCAACAAAGGATGAAGATTGTCTAAGCAAGGGTAAGGGTCAAGATACGAAGCTGAAACCGTACCCACTGACGCTTAATGGGCAATTCGTGAGAGCCGGAGAGGACACACCATGTTTGGATTTTCCCGAGCCTATCTATGACCATAAAGTACACCGTTGGGTCCCGGGAATTGAAATATTCCAGGATTGCTACTACATTCCAGATGACATGATGGCCACAATTACGACAAGAAAGGAATGCGGCCCAGTCGAAGACGGGAAAGCTATGGGCCTTCTTTTTGGAGAGGAGAAGAAAATAGAAACATCGAGCGAAGCCTTGGTAAGTATGATCCTCAAGAGTGACCGATTCGATCCATCTACCCTCATCACAGATGTCAATCCGCAAGGGGCTACGTCCGGATGAAGAAAAACCGTCAAATGGACCGACAACAAGGGACTACTGTTCAAGATGACCGTGGGAGAAGGAGAAATGTCCGAGCCAGAGGGAAGTTCCGAGTCTGATTCTGAGTCTGAACCTGATGATAATAGGAGTCTTAGTGCTAAGTCTAAGGAGTTAGGTGTCGAAGATACCCCCTCCCCAGTCTTTCCTTTTCATGTATCTACGTCTAGTTCCGGTATTCCGAGGCCTGTCTTGGATACCACATCTATCCAGCCACTGACCCCTGATCAGTTGGCCCAAATGTTAGCACAATTCGCACAATTTCAAATCAATAATAATAAAATGAACCAGTTTGCTTACGACTTGTCTCTTTTACATTGCAATTCAATTTTTGAAAATGTTTGTTTTAATAATGACATTGAGAATGAGGACCAAGGTGAACAGGTAGAAATTGGGGAGATAGAACCATCTCCTCAGTTGCTAAAAGGGATACAGGAATATGACGAGAAAAGCTCGGTAGTCGAAGACACCGAAACAATTAATGTGGGAACCACTCTCGAGCCACAAGAGTTGAAAATAGGGACAACCCTCGACCTTGCTAAAAAACAAGGGTTTATTGAGTTGCTAAATGAGTTCAAAGACGTATTTGCATGGTCTTACAAAGACATGCCGGGTATTGACAGAGAAATCGCAGAACACAGAATCCCGATTAAACCAGGTTTCAAACCAGTAAAACAAAAACTCCGCCGGATGCGACCAGAATGGTCTCTAAAAGTCAAGGAAGAAATTGACAAGCAATTCAAAGCCGGGTTTATCAAAGTTTCAGAATACTCAGATTGGGTAGCTAACGTGGTACCCGTACCAAAGAAAGATGGGAAGGTGCGTGTCTGCGTTGATTTCCGTGATTTGAATAGAGCTAGTCCGAAGGACGATTTCCCATTACCTCACATTGACATCTTGGTTGACAACACCGCCAACCACGCATTATTGTCCTTCATGGACGGTTACGCGGGTTACAATCAGATAAAAATGGCCGAGGAAGACATGCACAAAACCGCGTTCACAACGCAGTGGGGAACTTATTGTTATACAGTGATGCCGTTTGGATTGATCAACGCTGGGGCCACATATCAACGAACCGCAACGACGTTGCTACATGATATGATGCATAGAGAGGTAGAGGTTTATGTCGATGACATGATTGTGAAATCCAAGGAGCGCAGTGGTCATTTAAGTGCATTAAAGAAATTCTTCGAAAGATTAAGAAAGTACAACATGAGGCTAAATCCGCAGAAATGTGCATTCGGAGTCACTTCGGGTAAACTGCTCGGCCACATCGTTAGTCATCGTGGCATCGAAGTCGACCCCTCAAAAATCAAAGCCATTTTGGAGATGCCTCACCCAAGGACCGAGAAAGAAATTCGAGGTTTTCTAGGTCGAGTACAGTACATTAGCCGCTTCGTCGCTAAGTTAACCATGATCTGCGAACCTATATTTAAAAAGCTCAAAGTGGGAGAGCACGTTACATGGGATCTACAATGTCAAGCTGCGTTCGACAAAATAAAAGAAGTGTTGTCTTCCCCACCTGTTTTAAGCCCACCAGTGGCTGGGTTGCCATTATCATTGTACCTAACAGTGACGAATACCGCGATGGGAGCAATGTTGGCTCAAACTGTCGACAAAGAGGAAAGGGCGATCTACTATATTAGTAAGAAATTCTTGGAGTACGAAGTGAAGTACACGCTGCTAGAAAAAACATGTCTCGCCTTGGTTTGGGCCACAAAGAAGTTAAGACACTACATGCTTAGCTACAGTGTAAGCATCTACTCCAAAATGGACCCGATCAAATACTTGTTTGAAAAACCGGTGCTAAATGGCAGAATGTCAAGATGGACTCTCATGCTAGCAGAATTTGATCTTAAGTATAAGCCGCTGAAGGTAATAAAAGGAAGAGCTGTCGCCGATTTCCTTGCCGATAATCCAATCGACGAAACTAAAATCACAGATACATGGTCATTTCCAGATGAAAATGTCGCGAACGTCGAAGACGATACGTGGGATTTGTACTTTGATGGAGCATCGAATTACATGGGTTACGGGATTGGTATCCTCCTTATTTCCCCAAAAGGAGAACATATACCCGTATCCATTAAATTGGACTTTGCTGTCACTAACAACGCAGCGGAGTACGAAGCATGCCTTTTGGGTCTGCACAGCGCTGTCAATTTAGGCGTAAAAAGGCTACTAGTGCACGGTGATTCATCCTTGGTAATAAATCAAGTAAGCGGAGCATGGAAAATCAAGAGTAGTAGTTTGGCACCTTACCAAACCAAGATAGAAGAGCTTGAAAAGTTGTTCGACGAGATACGATACGTCCACCTCCCGAGGGAGGAAAACCAATTCGCTGATGCTCTGTCAAAATTAGCAGCCGTAATTAACATTCCCGACAGCATAGATAGTATGCCGTTATGTGTTCAACGCAGATCATCACCCGCATATGTTAATGCGATTGACAATGCTGAGGAGAGCGAGACAGAACCCTGGTACGCATCAATCTTGAAATACAAAAACGCAGGGGAATACCCTGCAGACCTAGACACACGTGGGAAGCGAGCATTACGGCTGCTGTCAGCCCAATTTGTTACAACTGACGACGGGCAGTTATACAAAAAAACGGCACAAGGAGTGCTTCTGCGGTGTATTGACAAGGCCACGGCAGAAAAAGTCATGGAAGAAGTCCATGACGGAGAATGTGGGCCACACATGAATGCTCACATGCTAGTCCGAAAGATCATGAGGCTTGGTTACTATTGGACGACAATGGAGATGGATTGTCGAAGATATGTCCGCCACTGTCACAACTGTCAAATATTCGCAAACGTCCAACATGTTCCACCCTCTATGCTGTACACAATGACATCGCCTTGGCCTTTCTCAACGTGGGGTATCGATATCATCGGGAAGGTTAACCCCTCAGGAACTGGAGGGCACTGTTTTATTTTGGTGGCAATTGACTACTTCACAAAGTGGGTAGAAGCCAAGTCTTATAAAGTGCTAAATGCGAAGCAAGTAGCAAAATTCATTCAAAATGACATCATCTGTCGATACGGAGTGCCTCATGAAATGATCAGTGACCACGGCACCCATTTCCAAGCCGAGACGGCTCAGTTACTCGAGAAATATAAGATAAAGCTTCACAAATCGTCACCCTACCGTCCCCAGACAAATGGCGCAGTAGAGGCGGCAAATAAGACAGTTACAGTCATTCTTAAGAAAATGACAGACAACTACCGTGAGTGGCCCGATAAGATACCCTTCGCATTATGGGGATATAGAACGTCAATCAGAACTGCGACCGGGGCAACACCATATTACTTAACTTACGGAATGGAGGCAGTCCAACCCGTTGAATTAGAAATACCGTCTCTGCGAATCCTGCTAGAAAGCAAAGTCCCAGAAGCAGATTGGGTTCAGGCTCGGTATGACTCGCTTGTGATGCTAGATGAGTGACGCTTGAATGCGCTATACAATGTCCAACTCTATCAGAAAAGGATAGAACGCTCTTTTAATAAAAAGGTGAAACCTCGAGGAATTAAGGAAGGGGATCTCGTGTTGAAATCAGTGCGCGCGTTACTACCGGTAGACCCGAGAGGAAAGTTTAAGCCAAATTGGGCGGGTCCTTACTTGGTAAAGAAAATCTTGACAGGAGGTGCAGTAAGAATAACTGATCTAGACGGCAACGATTTTTCGAATCCAACGAACTTGGATCAACTGAAGCGATATTATCCTTAGTCCTCATTCTCAAATGTTATGAAATAATATTTGAATTGCGATGTATTAGAATAAGTTTAAAGCTTGGCATTTGCCACCACACGAAATGTTTAACATACGAACTACGGATTCGATTTGATTCTGTGTAAAAAGCAGATACGTAGGCAACTCTTTACAAGAGTACAATCGAAATAATGTTAACTTGATGAATGTGGAAACGGGAATTTTTCTAATAAATAGTAACTTTTTTTTTATTTATTTCTTTTATTCATTGCGGGCGAAGCCCATCACACACCACTCGAAGAGGAAAGCACAAATAATAATAATAAGTCCTAATACGTAGTCGTAAATAATAACAATAACCAATCCTAGTCAATAATAATAATAATTCAACCTAATACGTACTATGCTTGTAAATAATAAAAGTGAGTCCTAATCCTAGTGATACTGTCATAATAATAATAGTAGTATGTTAATACTTTCTAACTAGTACGTAGCATTCTAACAAGCAGCTCTACTCCTTAGACGAACCACGCACGTTACGGCGACGAGACGATGTCTGACTCATGATCATTCTAGCCCGTTTTTTGGGAGGAACTTCGCTTTCTTCTTGCGGCCCCAAGCGGTCCTTCACGTTTAGACGCGGACCCAATCTATCGGCAACACTCGAACGAACCTCTCCACCTGCGTTTGACCTTTGCCACACTTTGGAACGTCTCGCATTGGTCCCTTGCGCTGCATCTGGCCCATTCAACCTCACGTTCGAGCGGCTCGCTCTAGCACCAAGAGACACATTTGATTCATTCAGTCTCGCGTATGCTCTCCGGTTCCTTAACGCTTCACCACGCGCCTTCCAATCAGCTGCGTCATCTTCAAGTAATGTTCGTCGCACCTCGACAGAAGTTTCTTTAGTCCATTTCAAATACGAGGGGGATACCCATGTCGACGCACACGGCTCGAGGAGATGCCAAATAGTCCTACAATTCCAAACATGAAGCCAAGATTGACACGTAGCTCGTGTAATGTCGAACTCAGGCCCTTGGCTAGCCTCAGTCGTGGGCACGGTTTGCTAGAGACCAAACTGTCGCCGCACACGATCCGGATAAATATATACGGGTCGTTCTAAACCCAAAAGCATAACATATCTTGAGGGATCACCGTCCGGTAGCCCCGTAAACGAGGATAAGTGTAACCACGGCAAAGACCAACGAATATGGGAGCCAACTCCTGTAGTCAGCATACGATGCCAGTAGCCGGCCCCCTTTCCCAAGCTATACCGAGGCATCCGACCGCCAAAACTCCTTGCTCGATAGTCATGTGAGTTCTTTGGCGGATCCACTAGTCCAAGCCTCTCCATAAGCCACACCTAAAAGGAAGAGCCGAGAAACCGAGTCAAAAAAAAATATACAAAAACAAAACAGAAAAACGAGTGAAGAGCCGAGTTTCCCTACTGTCAACAGAAAACCGCGAGAAAGAAAACAAAACAGCAAAAACGAGTGACAAGCCGAGTGAAAAGCCGAGTTTCTCAATAAAAAAACCGAGTGAGAGAAAACAAAGATCAGAAAACACGAGTCTACCAGCCTACGGAAGAGAAAGACGAGCCAACAAAAATCAGAAAAAAAGCGAAAAAACAGAGCAGCTTCGCCACGACCTGTACGGAAAAAACAAGCTATCACAATTTTCTGATTTTCGTTCACAATTTTGTGCTCTCACAATTTTCTGGGTTTCTAAATCCACGAACATGAGCATCTCCTCCCCACGACCTGTACGAAAAAAAAACAAAAAAACGAGCCAATGAAAAACCCAGTCGGGTCACCTGTAGAATGCGGGTTGAGCCTTGGAAGGGACCATCCGGATTAGCTTTGAAAACATCCAAACCACGAAGGGTCTCGGCTAAGATAATTGAAGCTGGGTTGCGATTCCCCTCCATCTGCTCTACGATACGGATGAATTTAGCTTGACCATAGCAAGACGGCATCTCCATAAACCCTTCGAAGCAATAAAGATGCAGCATAATGAGGCCAAACACTCGCCGACGATAGACGGTGGCCCTAGTAGGGTCGTGGGCATGTCGAAAAAGGTGAGCCAAACCACATAAGTCCACCTTTTCACCTTCGATTATGTTGTGAGCCTCCTCGTTCGACAAATCCAAGAAGTCGTGGTACTTGTCGACCCACCCAGGACAGAAATCGGGAACGACAGGCTGCTGTGTCAATTTCCAACCGCAAAGGGCAGCGAATTCCTCAGGCCAAGGACATATCTCTCCCTCCGGAAAGGCAAACACGTGGTGAATAGGGTCCCAAGACTTCACGCATTCAGTCAGAAAATTTCTTTGGGGAATGACTTGCACAAACGGGAGTATTTGTTGAAGCCCTGCGTCGGTCAGGCTTTGCGTTTCTCCGCCCCTAAAATCTTTGGACCAAGATTTCATGGCTCCTACTAGAGTATTCATGGTTTCGAGTCGGAATTTCGAATGGGTGCAAAACAGGCCGAGAATTATGTAGGATATTATGGAGACTCATGAATCCTTTATATAAAGAATAGCACAGAGTTGATATGGAAAGGTTGCCACGCTCGGGTTTAAGGAAACTACGACTTTCTTAAGATATTAGCTAAGCCGGGTTTAAGGAAACTACGATTTTCCCAAAATATTTACAAAGGCGGGATTAAGGAAATCCCGGAGCAGGCGGATTATGCCTCGTCTCTTTCCTTTTCCGTGGGTTTTGGGTTGCTAACCCATACGTTTGATCAAGGAGCACCCTTGCACACTCATGCGCTGTCTTTTCTTTTTATTTCGTGGGTAGAGGGGTAAGAGTAGTGGCTACCTTTTCTTTTCTGTTTTATGGGAAGTGGGTTGTTAACCCACGTCTAATTTGAGTCAAACACAAAGTCGTGCTGAAGCACATGTTCAATTGGGGTCACACAACGTTTTCTTTCTTTTTTTTAGTTTTGTTTTGGACACATGTCTAAGTAACACGTGTGACACATGTCTCGGTGACACATGTCCGGCCCTTGCAAGAACATGTGGGTCTAATCACGGACCAAGCGTGTGTCCGTAGGTACGGGTCGATGATCTGTCATTTCCAAATACGAGTCAAATACCCACCACTCTCGAATCCAAAAAAATAAGTCGCGGACAAAAACTAAATTCTTTATGAATAAGCCGAGGTCACAAATTTTTTATTGAAATACGAATCGAGGACGCAAAATTTTGCTCAACAGCTCGGGTCGAGGACCCATTTCCAAAAATAGAATTTTCAGTTCGGATCGATGATCCATCATGTTGACTAAAAAAAAACAGCAGGGCGAAGATCCATGTTCAAATTAAAATTTTGATTAAAAAGCAGGGCGAAGACCCATCGTCAACTTAAAATTTTGGTTAAAAAGCAGGGCGAGGACCCATTTTCAAATTAAGATTCTCAATTCGGATCGATGATCCATCCCCTTTAGAAGCAGGTCGATGACCCATTTCAAAATTAAATTCGCAGCTCGGATCGACGATCCATTCTTTTTATTTCAAAAGACGCAGATTTCACTATGTGAGTTGTGCGCAAGGACTTGTCAGTCGTATACTATGTTTTGTGTAAGTTTGAACAGGAACGATCAAGCAGGGGGCTCTAAAAAAAATCCACCTTAGACCCCGACAGCAGGATGACATCCTCAAGATGAAGAAATATTAGCAGAAGCTAAACGAAGTAACACTTCCGAAAAGAATGTAGATATGAGTTTTACTCAGTCGAGTAAACAAATACCTCTGTTTTGGGCCGAAGCAGCAGAAAGCTACAGGCCAGCGAGCTCGAACTACGATACGGGTTTGATTCTGTCACAACAGATACGTAGGCGCCTCAGAATAAGGCTCAACCCACGCCCTGATGAAAATAAAGGCGTCCATAATCAAAGCGTCAGGTATGATTTCTTCTTATGGCTGGTGAGCTTATATACACAGGTCTAAGGGACCATAAACGACCCGTAAGGCTCTCAAGTTGTGATTTACGATCGACTCGAGAGTCTACTTTGACTTTCGCCTGTCCAAGCCTTAGTCAAAGTGGGGGCTCTGTAGATACCCGTATCTGTCAATATGGAAATTTATAGAAAACCCGACAAATACCCAATGATGATAGGACAACGTGTTTTCGTATCATTTATTTGAGTTCGTTTTACGATGTAAGCCGGACGCTGTCGACGCAGTGCTTTTTAATTTAAAGGATATTTGATTTATTTGGCCCTGTCAAATTTAATTTTTGTCACAAGTATGTATTTTATTGAAAATAAAATATTTCGATTTGAAAAATCATTTTACAATGTTTCGATTTGAAAAGTCGCTTTTACAAATTCTTTCTTTTTTGACTTAAAAAGTCGTTTCTCATGCTTTTAAAACAATTTATTAAATCGTATTCGATTTAATTCGCTTTTCTTAACAAAGAAGTTTTAAAGCTCGTTTTAAGCTCGATTTTAAGAATGATTTTGAGCCCGTTTCAACACGAATTTCAAGGCCTTTTCTCCCACCTCCTTCCCCACGTACCAAAGCTCGTATCCAGGCCAAAACCCAGCCAAGAGCCACGACCAAAACAGGCCAGAAAACAGCCAAGAAAGCTCAAAATATAGCAGCCCAATTCCCCATCCAATGCCCTGTTTTACGCAGCTCACAATCCAACTCCAAATCGCATACCCATGACCCAAATTAAAACCCTAGCTGTCCTACCCATATACCATTTGCTTAACCCACAAGAAACATGACAAAAAACCCTAAAACCCCACGAAGAGAGCAGGGTACAGCCGTTTTCAAAGAGAACAAGAAGCTGCTCATTTCCTCTAAAAAACCCTACTTATCAACATTATATATACATACCATCCCCAAGCATTCAGAGGACACGAAATACACAGCTCACACACATAATACAAAGCCTCAAAAAGCCCCAAAAAGAAGTGGAAATAGCGGTCAGAAAAACAGAGCACTCCCTCGCGTTTTTTCACCGCTATTACCTCTTCGATTCGTTTTCGTGTTGTAATCTTCTCAATCTCTCTGATTTGTTTACCTAATCTTAAAGTTCATCTTAGCACGATTCTAAAACATCCATCGATTCGAAAATTCGTTGTGAAACGAATAAGTTACAAGCTTTTGGAAAATCATTGTCGCTTTGCTCAAAGTTACGGATTTACAATTGGTTTTCGTCGACGACGGCCCCTCGGGATAAAATCTTACAATCGATTACGACTCGGATATTTGGTCAACGATACATGTAAGTTGAGGGTGCAAAATACTCTTTTTTATTTTTTGTTAATTTATCGTTTCTTTATTGTTTTTTGTAGCCTCTGTCGTTTTTATTACTCTCTGTCGCTCCTTTGTTTATCATCGTAGTTATTGTTTTTCTATCGTTCGTTTTAGGCTTATATTCTTAACATGATTGTGATGCGTACGTGAGTGTTTCGTGCCCCTTTGTTCATCTAATATGCATGTTCAGTTTTCTTACGAAGTGTGGTTTGCTGTCGTTAGTTTAATTTTGACTAGCTCGTAAACTTATGTAGTCAGGCCTTGTTCATATACAATCGTGTTTGCTGTCAAAAATTGTGTTGCTTCGCTTCTCCTGATTTATAATCCATGTTCAGATCAGTTTTCGTAATTTCATTACATTATTTAGCATTTGTGTGATAATCACGTTTCGTTAATCAAATCAAAACTGTGCGCGGATCTGTTATTTGCTAGTTTTGCTCCGTCTGTCGAAACTTGAGTTGTGTCGGAATTGAATAGCCTGGTTTCTTTCGTTGTGTTCTAGTGTCTATGTTGTCCGTATTATTTGTGATTGATTATCTAGGCCCTTGCTTATGTGAATAATAATTGATTATTAGTTGCATCCACATTATTTGCTCATGTTAATGTGATTATTTGGTTGAATTTAGTTATCAGTTCACGTGTTTGTTAGTGTGATTGTTTGTGTTTGTTTATCACGGTTTGCGTAGGTCTGCCTATTTATTTAGTGGTATTTGATTAACAATTTGTATGTTTATTTGCGTTTATTTGAACAACAATTTGTTTATGTCCGCATGTTCTTTAGTTGTACTCGATTTTTGGTATTCGTATGGGGAATTTGTTTGCGTTAGATTGATTCATGCTGCTTCTTTATTTGCATGTTTTATGTGTAGCGTTATTTGACGTGGAGGCTTGTATAGTTTAGGCTCTTGTGCATTTGGTTACATTCGTGTGTATATTAGTTATTTCTTCGTACTTGTGTGTGGTGTTTCATTATTTATGTTAGTCGTTCATGTCTGGCCATATATTAGTCGTGTTGGATTATTTGTTTGCCGCTAACGTTTGTTAATCTATCTTATGCTGTCGGTAAGTATTTTCTGTTTTTTTTCTTTGTTTGCTAGAATAGTAAATGAACCCATGTTAAATAACTTCGACGAAATTATGTGTGCATTAAATGACTTAGAAAGGTAATTTATGTAGGATTAAAACGTTGTTTGCATATCTGCATGTGTACTCATAATAGCCATGGTTCTACTCAGTAGAGACCGTTACTGTAACGGGCGGGGTTAGGCGTTAAGTTAATGAAATTCTTTTAAACTTCCTAACACGTAAACTCACACGAACTCATTTTCTCTAAAATCGGTTTCTAAATTCCACCTTAAAAATTTAGTGGCGACTCTTTTCAAATTAAAAATGTTTTTGAAATAAAACAACGCGTGGATCAAATTCCCTTGTCCACAAATAGCACATGCAGTATCGGGAGGGGGGTTAGGGGGATTACCTTGGGGTGGTAGAGTACCCTGCTGACGTGATACGTGAATACTTGACGTCTTGACACTCGTAAATGCTCCACTAACCTCAGGTTTTAGCTCAGGACCGCCAAAACCTGCAAAATACACACGAGGAACAACAGTATCGTCATATAAAGCAAATAGCTACTAAAACGATAAAAGAATCGAGCAAATGTGAGCTAAATGCAACTAACACGGGGGCATAAAAGCTATATAAATAACGTGTATCAAACTCCCCCAAACCAAACCTTTGCTTGTCCTCAAGCAAATAGCGTCGGAGAACATCAAAGCGTAGCTAGCTAATCACGTTAGCATCTCGAAGTGGACGACCTATGCACATAAACTTACAACCGTAGTCTAATTCACCGAAAGTAGAGCACAAGTCTCAACCATTCACACCAACATCATATTACTAGCATCTCACGCTTTCGCAAAAATTAAACTAACGACAATTGGATTCGAGCAAGGCCAACCACGCATACCACTTCCGTCATACCATTCTTTCACATCATTCCATTTTTCTTTCTTTTCTTTTCTCTTTTTTTTCTTTTCGCGCAATGTGGAGCATCCCTCGTATGTTATGTAGGGATCGGATCCCATTCACTAATCCAATATTAGTGTAAATCAAATTACTCTAATTTGATGAGCAAGATCTATGTAGTTACAAACATACTTTGTTACAAGTTTATAGAAATTTATACCTTCTTTTAAGGAATAAAATGGGCACAAATCTAGAACTCCTTTCTAGATTTGTTTCTTGAGCTAACAATATGGATGATCCTCCAAAACCGAGTTTCCAAAATAGGAAACCTCCTTAAAGATGCACCCAAGAACTTGCTCCAAAATACTAAGTATTTTGATCTAGAAATAACTTAGTATAACTTGATAATATTTGAATATTATTATTACTACTAACACTTAGTAGTATAGTGAATAATATAAGTGTTTTAGAGAGTTTGAGAGAGTTAGAGAATGGAAGAGAGTGTAGAGAAATGCATGCATTACACTTTCTTTGCCTTATGTTTTTAAATAAGAAAAACAACAAACAAAGTGTGTCTTGCACACCATGGGGGCCGGCCACTAGGGTCATAGAAGAGGGGGAAAGTTCTTTTTTATTGTTAAGAACAATTGCAAGCTTTTTCATTATGATGTTGGGCATGCAAAAGTAAAGGCAATAGCATAAGACAAAAAGAATCTTATCACCCCTCTCCCTTGCACTTGGACGGTCCTATGGCCCTATATATGGGTCCAATTTGTTTTCAATATTTGTCCCACAAATACTTATAATTTATCACTTAATCATCTAATATGATAAAGTACAAATTATCAAATTGAACTTACAACTCTTCTTTAACATATATGTACACTTACACATATTCAAGAATTGTACTTTTACTAATCTCATTAGTAAAATATACATAATTAGTGAATTAACAGTTAATCACTAATTCTCATCTCCTCTAATAATTTTATCGATATAAAATTAAATCACTCGAGTTCACAACTCGATTTCTCTCTAAATTAATACATTGACTAACTGTTAGTCGATTTATCAAGTTACTAATTTAATCGTATCTCATACAATTAATTAGTTTAAATATTTGGAGTACGTTCCTTTAGGTGTGACTTAAAGGGATCAATTGATTACCGCCGTTCTCACGACAATAACGTCAAACTCTAGTCAGCCAACCGTTATTGATTTACGTTAATCAATTGACAATAATACAGGATTATCCCCATGTATTCCTTAATTGAGATTTATTAAGTAATTGCACTATTGTGGAGGACACATACTCCAACAATCTCCCACTTGTCCGAGACAAGTTGTGCATTACCGATTCTCATGTCCGTTTCACATCTTCCACTCGATGCAAGGTGTCTTACAGGTCGTACTTGCATCCTGAGATATATATATCGTGAGTGGTTTCCTCGATAAGGAGAGTAGCTGTCTGACCGGGGAATCTACCGTAGATTCTTACCGAGCGTGGCCACGCATTTTCAGCGACTACTCCTCGAGTGGCCCAAAGATGTTTTACCCTGACGAGGGTGGACATTTCCCTTCCACTCGATTGTACTGTATAATGCAGATCACCATGACCCCAAAGATGCCCTTATAACCCCCTTTCACGGCATGGCTTAGGACAAAAATGAAAGTCACTCTGAACCGCAGACCGACTGCATAATCAGCCCAGTCAAAGAATCGACTAAAGGAATACTATAGAATTCCCACCACGACTGTGTTTCAATCCCATTGAAAAGGAATTCTATAAGCGTCACTGCCCGACAGAGTGTTTTCACAGTCTGTCTATGCAAACGATCAGTCATCTCATATGACCCTATGGTGTTGAACCCACCATCGATCGACTTGCAATCTAGTCTCTCCGAGACGTCACCTCATATGAGAGACCAGGGACCAAATACTTAGTTTATGCCGTTCACTTGAATATGTTCAATGTTGTCACACAACTATTCGGATAAACAAAGTATGCATTCAAAATGACTTAAAAGAGTAAAAATACTCTAAACAATGAATGTTATTTTCATATATGTAATAGGATACTTTATCCATTACATATCTCAAAAACTAAAGGAAATTAGGCATACGCCTCAACCCCATAGAGGCGGTGTGAGCGTCATGCTTAGTCCTCGAAAGAGGCTTGGTTAGAGGATCAGCGATCTCATCGTCTGTCCCAACCTTTATTGATTTATTTCCTTCATTTCGACATTATCTCTTATAACATGGCATTTCCTCAAAACGTGTCTAGACTTATTACTAGACTTGGGCTCCTTTGCTCGAAAGATAGCCCTACTATTATCTCAATAAATAGTTATTGGATCTACGGCACTAGGTACTACCCTTAGTCCATCCAAGAACTGCCGAATCCATCTGACTTTCTTTAGCGACTTCCGGTCGCCAAATATACAACTTCTGTTGTAGAATCCACAGTGACACTTTGCTTGAAACCTTTTCAGCAAACAGCTCCACCATTCAACATAAAGACATAACCGGATTGGGATTTTAGATCATCCCCATCGGTTTGGAAACTTGCATCCGTGTAACCCTTTACACGTAGCTCAAGTTTTCCTCCAAACACTAGAAACGAATCCTTAGTTCTTCTCAAGTACTTAAGGATGTTCTTTACAGCTATCCAGTGATTCTCACCGGGATTAGCTTGATACCGGCTCGTCATGCTCAAAGCGAAAGCGACATCGGGACGAGTGCACATCATAGCATACATGATTGATCTTACAGCGGAAGCATAAGGGATTAATTTGATGCGTTCAATTTCCGCAGGAGTCGTAGGACATTGAGATTTCTTCAATGTTATTCCTACACTCATCGGAAGAAAGCCTCTCTTGGAGTCTTTCATATTGAACCTATCAAGAATCTTATCGATATAAGTTTCTTGACTTAATGCTAGTATCCTTTTGGATCTATCTCTATAGATCCGGATACCCAAGATGCGTTGTGCCTCTCCCAAGTCCTTCATTTGGAAATGGTTTCCCAATTCCTCCTTTACCGAGTTTAGACTTGGAACATCATTTCCAATCAGTAGTATGTCATCCACATACAAAACAAGGAAGGTTACTTTACTCCCACTAAACTTCATGTACAAACAAGGTTCCTCGACACTACGAGCGAATCCATTTTGTTTTATAACATGATCGAATCTGTGATTCCAACTCCTTGATGCTTGCTTAAGACCATAAATGGATCTCTTAAGCTTGCATACTTTCTTAGGGTTAGATGTATCTACAAAACCTTTAGGTTGTGTCATGTACACTTCCTCTTCTAGAATCTCATTCAAGAAGGCGGTTTTTACA
Organism: Dianthus caryophyllus; assembly: GCA_023091065.1. Lineage (NCBI taxonomy): Eukaryota > Viridiplantae > Streptophyta > Magnoliopsida > Caryophyllales > Caryophyllaceae > Dianthus > Dianthus caryophyllus. The sequence goes on from CM041522.1 coordinate 17,338,548, forward strand.
TCCATTTGCCATATTTCATATTCATGAAATGCGGCAACCGCTAAGATTATCCTTATGGATCGAAGCATAGCAACCGGTGCAAAGCCCTTTGCCACCAATCTAGCTTTGTAAACATCTATATGTTTATCTATGCCGAGTTTGATTTTGAATATCCATTTACACTAAAGAGGTCTCACTCTTTCAGGTAAATCTACCAAGTCCCTAACTTGGTTCTCGTACATAGAATCCATTTCGGATTTTATGGCCCCAAGCCATTGTTCGGAGTTAGGACTACTAATAGCCGCCTTGTAGGTTGAGGGTTCGTTGCTTTCGAATAACAACAAATCACCCTTCTCCTCGATGTTACCGAGGTAGCGATCAGGTTGATGACTAATTATTCCTGACCTCCTAGGGATATACAACCGTGTTAGAAGATGAGGGAACCGTTTCCTCATTTTCTGCTTCGGTTTGTGGCTCTTGAACTCCATTAAGTTCAAATTTTCTCCCACTCTGTCTTCTAGAAATGTACTCATTTTCTAGAAAGACAGCATCACGAGTCACAAACTCTTTGTTCTCGTGAGGGTTGTAGAAGTAAATCCACACGTTTCCTTAGGAAAACCTACAAATAGGGAACCTTTCCCGTCCATATCTCATATGGAGCCGCTTTAGTCGGACTTCGATTTAGTGAGAAAACAGCAAACGATAGCGTAAAGCCCCAAATCGATCCACGAAGCTCACTTTGACTCATCATAAACCGAACCATATCTAGCAAGGTTCGGTTTCTCCTTTCTGCAACACCATTCAACAGTGGTGTGCCCGGAGGAGTCAATTTGTGATACTCTATCACAATTCTTAAGATGTGAATCAAACTCATTACTTAGATATTCGCCACCACGATCCGATCGTAGTACTTCTATCTTCTTATCAAATTGGTTCTCAACCTCATTTTGAAATTCTTTAAATTTCTCAAAAGCATCACTTTTATACCTTGTTAAGTAGACATAACCATATCTACTTAAGTCATCGGTAAAAGTAATGAAGTAATGATATCCCCTTCTAGCAGTGATGTTTAATGGATCACACACATCAATATGTATGAGTCCTAAAAACTTCACTTGCTCGTGTCCCTTTACCACTAAAGGGTGCACGAGTCATCTTGCTTTAAAAGGCAAGCCTCGCATGTACCATATGATTCGCAATCAAATGGTTTGAGAACATTGGTCTCAACAAGTCTCTTTGTGCGTCTATCGTTTATGTGACCTAAACGACAATGCCAAGGTAGGATTTGTTTGATTCATTCGTTTTGAGCCTCTTGTTCTCTATATGATCAACATCATTGACATCATTTAAAACATAAATACCTCCAATCGAAATGGTTTCACCATAAACCATTTCATTAAATGAAAAAGTACGTCGATTGTTCTTAATCATAAAAGCCTTCCGTATCAAACACGGAGACGGAGATAATGTTTTTGGTTAGAGTTGGTACAAAATAACGCTTATTCAAAAACAACTCTAAACCACTAGTTAGAGCGAGTACATAGGTTCCCACGGAAACGGCCGCTACTCTAGCTCCATTAACCATGCGGAAATCCACATCACCCTTGGTTAGTGCTCGCACATTTCTCATTCCTTGCAAGTAATTGCAAAGGTGAGATCCACATCCGGTATCCCATACCCATGTGGAAATGCAAGCATGATTTATGTCAATCATATAAAGACTAGAAGGAACAATATCTTTGGATGTCGCACATCCATCATTATTTTCCCTCAAGACTTTGGGACAAAATTGCGCTTTCAACGACCGGGTTTGGGCTTGCTATTCTCAATAGCCTTCCCCTTACCCTTATCTTCCTTGAACCGAGCTTAATTAGCTCTCTTCCCTTTCATGACCCTAAAGTTTATGTTCTTCAATCTCATTGAAAGAACATCTTTTATCTCAATCCTCATTCACTTTCGTGCTATCTAGGTCGAAGCACATCGTCATCACTCTAGTGAATATCTCATATGCACTTTAGTGAGTAACGAAGCGAAGTTTGAGAGAATGTGACATTGACCAAATCAATATATTTTTAACGTCATTGTCAACCTTTAGGTGCTCATCGTAGGCGGCTCGTGCCGCCGCGGTGGCCCTAAGTCCGGGTTCGGTGGGAGGTGGTTCGGTAAAGTTCTTAAGCACATTGTCGAATTGAGCGGCGCCCCTTAAAGTCGAATCGCATTCGACAAAGTTGCTACCGTCATCCTTTAGGATACACTTATCCATCACGGTTCTCAACCATGAATATATACCCAAAATGGGTGCGGGAGTTAAAGTTGTCATTGCGATTTCAAATAAATAATTCTACAACAAATATGAGGAAATATTAACATTCATTGTATATGATGACATTTGCTAAAACTCTTTTTTAAAACAAATGTCCATTTATATAATGATCTCCCACGAAATTATATAAATGATTCCAAGACTCGTTTTTCATATAAAATTAGACATCTCATGTTTCCTTTTATATAAAAACGATAAGTCAACACTTGACTAATTCTACACTAGAATGCTTGGTTGATGATTTTCTATAAAAGCATCGATTAGCCCCAAATAACTCTTATTCGGTTGAGTCCAAACCAAATTAGCACGGGACTTCCTCCCACTACTTACCCATGGTAACAAGGTTCCACGTCGCGGAGGTCCTCACGAACATGGGGTTCATAGTCGCTACATTTGAAAAGGCTTAATCTCAATTCATTTTTTGTTAAAATGTGGGTGATCTTGTCAATTTTTAGTCATTTAAATTCTTTATAAGTGAACTAATTTAAGAATGGAGACCTAAAAACGACAATCGGAGTGGGATATCGTGGCATGCATGGCAATTTTGGCATGTGTGCGGAATAAATAAGCAAACAAACAAGCATGAAACAAACATAAACCTAGTATGGCCACCTAAAGAAATTAAAATACAAGGAGTTACAAATTGGAAACCAACTCCTTTGGTCCCTCTTCATATGGATCTCATCCAAGACTTCTCCTTGCAAGCTTTAGAACACTTCTAAGGCTCCATCTCGATCCATCGCCGGTCTTCGATTTACAAATAGTTACAATTATAAATATACAAATGAATACATAGCAATCCTATTATACATTTATAAATGAAATAAAATATTAGAAAAATACAAACCGGCGATACGAGATCGCATTTAATTACAAAACACACGATATTCCCTTTCATTACGGGCAATATCGGTAAAAAATTATAACAAACTATGGCCATACTAGTAAGAATAAACATTCATTCAACAATAAACATTCATCCAAACATGCATAATGTAAAGCTTATAAATAAAAACATGCCAAAATCGCCTTAAACAATAATCGCATTAATTCGTTTCAAACCGATCTCATTTTTAATCGATTAATCTCATATTAATCAATAATGCTTAAAACACCTTTTAAGCTTGAACCAAAACTTCTAAACTTATTTTAGAACACCCAACATTAGTTTATACTAACTTAAGGTGATTTTAGTTCATAAACATGGTCATTTGCTAATTAGAAGTACTTTAATCATAACTATTTATGAATAAAGCTTTATAAAATAAAAATAAAATAAAATAAAATCATTTTTATTTTGACAAAATTTTGTATATTCTGGAACACTTCCAAAATATCAGAAATGAAAAGTTTGGTCAGAAAAAATTTACGAATTATTTTATATAAAATAACATACGATTTCATCGATTGTATCTCATAAAATCAAGAAAACGTCTATAACAGTGAGGAAAAATCCCAAATTTATACGAGAGCATCCTCATAATGTATAACAATATTGGTATAAATTTCATGTCCAGAAAACAACGTTTACTATATTTTGGACATTAAAATGCATATTATACCGATTTTAAACAAAAATTTGGTTAAATATTCAAAACTCAAAATCTGACTTTGAAAATTTACATGCAGAAAGTATAAATTTGAAATATCACTGTGTAAAAATTTCATGACCAGATTCGATCTATGACTATTTATAGAAATTATTTTAGCCAAAAACACACTTTTTGACTCGGTTTTGTATAAAAATCATTTTAATTAGCAAACAAATTCCAAAAATTACGAAATTTGACCAGTAAGTTCATGAGACCAGAAAATTTGCATGCTATAAAAATCTCGTGTTAAAAACATTTTTAACACTATTTTCGGATTTTATGTCATTTATTCTCAATAAATACATAAAACTCCAAAAATAACAAAATAAATTTGTAACTACAAGCCATGGCTCTGATACCACTTGTAGGGATCGGAACTCATTCACTAATCCAATATTAGTGTAAATCAAATTACTCTAATTTGATGAGCAAGATCTATGTAGTTACAAACATACTTTGTTACAAGTTTATAGAAATTTATACCTTCTCTTAAGGAATAAAATGAGCACAAATCTAGAACTCCTTTCTAGATTTGTTTCTTGAGCTAACAATATGGATGATCCTCCAAAACCGAGTTTCCAATATAGGAAACCTCCTTAAAGATGCACCCAAGAACTTGCTCCAAAATACTAAGTATTTTGATCTAGAAATAACTTAGTATAACTTGATAATATTTGAATATTATTATTACTACTAACACTTAGTAGTATAGTGAATAATATAAGTGTTTTAGAGAGTTTGAGAGAGTTAGAGAATGGAAGAGAGTGTAGAGAAATGCATGCATTACACTTTCTTTGCCTTATGTTTTTAAATAAGAAAAACAACAAACAAAGTGTGTCTTGCACACCATGGGGGCCGGCCACTAGGGTCATAGAAGAGGGGGAAAGTTCTTTTTTATTGTTAAGAACAATTGCAAGCTTTTTCATTATGATGTTGGGCATGCAAAAGTAAAGGCAATAGCATAAGACAAAAAGAATCTTATCACCCCTCTCCCTTGCACTTGGACGGTCCTATGGCCCTATATATGGGTCCAATTTGTTTTCAATATTTGTCCCACAAATACTTATAATTTATCACTTAATCATCTAATATGATAAAGTACAAATTATCAAATTGAACTTACAACTCTTCTTTAACATATATGTACACTTACACATATTCAAGAATTGTACTTTTACTAATCTCATTAGTAAAATATACATGATTAGTGAATTAACAGTTAATCACTAATTCTCATCTCCTCTAATAATTTTATCGATATAAAATTAAATCACTCGAGTTCACAACTCGATTTCTCTCTAAATTAATACATTGACTAACTGTTAGTCGATTTATCAAGTTACTAATTTAATCGTATCTCATACAATTAATTAGTTTAAATATTTGGAGTACGTTCCTTTAGGTGTGACTTAAAGGGATCAATTGATTACCGCCGTTCTCACGACAATAACGTCAAACTCTAGTCAGCCAACCGTTATTGATTTACGTTAATCAATTGACAATAATACAGGATTATCCCCATGTATTCCTTAATTGAGATTTATTAAGTAATTGCACTATTGTGGAGGACACATACTCCAACATGTTATACCGTTTAGCTTGACGTTCACTCGGTAAAAATCGAGCTCGGGTACACATATTTCCTTAAGGGTTACATCATTGCTCATACTCTCGGTCGCAACCAAATTCATGGCCACTGTGGTTACTCAAATCAATTAGTCCCCTCCGAGAGCATCGAAGCATTGCTCCATCATTAAAAGATCGGTCCAAACAAACCACATTCCAATATTCCAAACTTTCCACAAGCCAATTGCCTCGCAAGAATACCAAAAATCGAAAGTAAAAGGAACGAAAAGCGATAAGAATTAAGAAAATACAAGTGGGCTAGTGTTTGAGACTCGCAATCTATGAACAGGAAACAAACATATAGTGCAAGCTACGACGATAGAAAGTCAACTTGGAGATACTAAAGATCAAAACAGCACACTAATCAATTCTCCAAACTTGACAATTCAAAGCGAAAAAGGTTTGGAAATGCAAAAATTTTTTAAAATAAGCACACAAAATGGAAAATGCAAATAAATAAGCGCGCAAGTGCTTTCCTCCCCCAAACCAGAACTACACATTGTCCTCAATGTGAGCTAAGAGCACAAATAAGCAAGCAAAGCAAAGGACACTAAGCATACGGGGGGAAATAAAAGCGAGAAAGTGAGGGAAAAAGAGTAGGAAAGCTCACATTTTGTCAAGTTGGAGCTCCCCCAAACCGAAGCGAAGCATGGAGTGCGGCTTATGACCCACGAATATGCATCCATTTCAGTCCAGCTATAAAGTGCTTCGGAATAGCACGCGAGAAAAAGTAGGCCGAATCAGCAGGGTCCGGCCAAGGCCATCAGTGAGGCCTGTCTCATAAATACTAAGGACGCAGAGTCCTCAAGTACCTGCATGCTAAAACAAAAATAAATCCCTCATCCTCACGCGCTCAACAAAAGAAAGGTCTAATAAAATGTCAAAGTCAAAAGCAAACCAAAACCAAAATAAAGTACAACAAATTACAAAATGTCAACGGGTTGCCTCCCGGAAAGCGCTGGTTTATAATGGTCCCGCACGACCATCGTCAAAGCTCATAATCACGTCAAATTGGGCCAAGGACGTTGGCCCCTAGCAGCAGCTTCACTTGGCGAAATAGCACCCGTTCGCCAAAGAACTCGATCTCCACGAGGAAGAGCAGCATAGTCTATCACGCATGGTAAGCCATCGCGAAATGGCTCTCCAAAACAGCTCCGTGCGCCACGCACCGCAAACTGTGGGTTTCCTCCTCCATCGCCAGGATCATAGACATCCGCCCTCGTGACCTTCCGTTCCCCCAAACCAGAAGCGAAGCCATCCTGCATACGACCTGCACAAGAAAAAGCAGAAGAAACAACCTCCAAATTGTCTCCAGTAGAGTGAGACGGAGGGGCAAGGTCAACAGCAGCCACAGACTCAGGCTGCATAGGGGAGCGGGGGAGACTAGACTTAGTGTATGTGAACTTCTCCCCTCCCACCGAGAACGACAAGGTCTTATTCCCCACATCAATAACAGCACCAGCAGTGTGCAGAAAAGGGCGACCTAGAATGATCGGAATGTGAGGGTCTTCGGGTATGTCCAAAACCACAAAGTCAACAGGGATGTAGAACTTCCCTACCTTAATCGGGACGTCCTCTAGGATACCTAAAGGTCTCTGAACGGTACGGTCGGCCATCTGCAATGTCATGGAGGTAACTCCTAACTTGGTCATATTTAATTTCTTGCAGATGGAGTAGGGAATGATACTCACACTAGCCCCTAGGTCGCACAAGGCATTCTGAACCACATACTTCCCTATAGAACAAGGGATAGAAAAAGTCCCGGGGTCACTCAGCTTCGGGGGTAAACTACCCTGCAAAAGAGCACTACCCTCCCCCACAAAGGACACAGTCTCGGTCTCGTTTATGGTGCGCTTCCTAGAAAGGACCTCCTTAAGAAACTTAGTGTATGCAGGAATCTGTTTAACTAAATCAATAAAAGGAATATTCACCTGCAATTGTTTAAGAATCTCAAAGAACTTACCGAACTGGGGTCCGTGTTAGCCTGTCGTACACGACCCGGAAAAGGAAGCCTTATTTGAATCTCCGGTGCCTTGTCCTTGACAGCATCATCCACGTGTTCTTTGTTCTTTGGGCCAGATTGAGCACACGGTTTGGCCGTGTGCTTTGCATCCTTTTCCACCTTCCTCCAGGTTGCTTGGGCGTCAGAACTGCACTACCACGCAAAGTAATAGCACATGCAGTATCGGGAGGGGGGTTAGGGGGATTACCTTGGGGTGGTAGAGTACCCTGCTGACGTGAAGCCTGTGAAGCGGCGAGCTGCGCCACTTGATTTTCTAGCATTTTTATTGCCGCATCCTTGGCTTGCTCGCTCTTCTGCATCTGCTGCATCATGATCTTTGTGACTTGGCCATCTGCAGCATCATGGCCTTCAATTCACTCACACCCGAATCAACAACAGGAGCAGGAGCAGGTTGAACTGGTGGTGGGACAAATGGGGGTCTTTGGTAGTTAGGAGGGGGTGGTTGGAAATTCTTGTGGGGAGGGATGTAGGGTTGATTTTGTGGGGGCTGGGTGGTTGGGTTTAGGACGTTCTGGTTACGGTAGGATAGGAGAGAACGATCGTAACCCTACCGGTTTCGTACGGCAGTTACGGTTGTAGGATTGATATGCAAAAACCTCGCTCTGGGCGCAAAGATACAGTAGTATAACCCATATCGTGCCCCATAACAGCATTCACGTGGGCACCAGAAGAACCACCTCCCTGCATCATGCTAATCTGCGCAGTCAGCGCAGCAACCTGACTAGTGAGCGCAGAAATACTCCCCTTATCACGGTCATCATGTGCGGACCGTGAATTACCTCGCGCCATCGAACTGAGACGAGTGGATCGCCATCTCCTCAATCAATGCCCAAGCTTTATCATCATCCACATTGTTGGCAAAACGACCCTCTGCAGCAGAATCCAAAATAGCACGACTCTCCGCATATAGACCGTTATAGAACGTCATGATGACCAACCAAGTATTCAACCCATGATGAGGACAATCGCGGATGAGCTTCTTATACCGCTCCCAAGCTTCAGCTAGTGACTCGTCGAACGTTTGTTTAAAGCCTTGGATTTGGCTCCTCATGTGATTAGTACGCTCGGGAGGGTAGAACTTAGAGTAAAAAGCAAGGGCCAACCCGCCCCAATCAGTGATGCCGGCAGCTAACCTGTCGAGGTCCGTGATCCACTCACGTGCTCGATCTTTCAGCGAGAAAGGGAACAGCATTTCCCTTATTTGTTCTTGGGTGATCCCGGCTTGCTTTATTGTGGAGCGATGTCGGTAAACACTTGCATATGCCGACCGGGATCCTCGGTGGGATAACCACCAAACTGGTTCCGCTCCACCAAAGTAAGAAAGGCGGGGCGGATTTCAAAGTTGCCCTGCAGAGTAGCGGGCATCGTGAATCCATTAGGAATGGATTCCGGCCTAGGCACCGAGTGACTAGAAAGTTTAGGCATAGTCACAGGCGGTGGAGATAATGGAGTAACCGGAGGTGAGTCCTCTACGTAGGACGATTGCGTAGCACTTGACTCCGAATGCGACGCTTCCCCGGCAACGGCGCCAAAATTGATGAGGCTAAAGTCGTCAAACCTAATCAAAATAAACCTAAAGACTACTAACTAGGTAGCTAGTGGCAGTAGGGTCGAATCCTCAGAGAGATGGTGTAGTCAAAGGAATGCTTAGTCAATCAAGGTTAGTCTCAAGGGTATGAAAAAGGTCGGTGTTTGTAAGAGCTAAACTAAAGACAACTAAAGCAAAGAGTATAAAAGGGTAGAAAAAGAATGAGAAGGAGATTAGGGCATTGGGGTCATGTGACATCGATTCAAGAACTAACTCAAAGGGGATAATCAATCAAATGAAGTCATGCAAGTGATTAGGTTTTAGGAAAACGCTCTCTCGAGCCAATTTCAACCTTAAGCAAATTTAGCGGGCTCTCGCTACGTACTAAATTCGACTTATCAATTACGCGTGAGTCTAGTTTCAATTAGGCTTTCGATCTTAAAATGAAACAACCTAAATTCAATTCAATAAAGGCGTCCCTAAATTCAATTGATAATGAAACGCGTAGGAAGAAATCCACTTGCACAAATTCAATCGATTAAAGCAATTAAAACAAGTTCTGAATCAACATCACAATCACCCTAACCCTAATCGAAGAATTAGCTAGACATAACTAAAGTAAAAGCAAAGCAATTGATAATAGAAGACATAATGAAATAAACAAGAACAATTGAATTAAACCTGGAGTAATCGGGAATTGCAATGCAAAAGATCGAATCTTGCAAGTAATTAAAAGCTAAACCTAAGAGTTTTGAGAGTTTAAAAGAGAGGAAAAAGTAATTCTAAAACTAAGGCTGAAAATATAATGAAAAGCATAAGTCATAAACCCTAACTCGAACTCTATTTATAGGCCAACGAAAAATACGCTGGCAGGCAAGTGAACCGCTCGGCCGGTCGTAACCGATCGGTTACGGGGTGAACCGATCGGTTCAACCTAAAACCGATAGGTTCTTAGCATCAAACAATTTCCAGCAACTTTCCTCAAGTATTCACGTATCCTGAACCTATAGGTTTGCTCTGAACCTATAGGTTTGACGTCCCAAAGTGTCGTATAACTTCCATACTCGCTCTCGAGCTTGGTCTTGACGTCTCGATACTCGTAAATGCTCCACTAACCTCAGGTTTTAGCTCAGGACCGCCAAAACCTGCAAAATACACACGAGGAACAACAGTATCGCCATATAAAGCAAATAGCTACTAAAACGATAAAAGAATCGAGCAAATGTGAGCTAAATGCAACTAACACGGGGGCATAAAAGCTATATAAATAACGTGTATCAGGTGTGTTTGTTGGCGTTTGGTGAATATTTGATGTCATTTGAGAAGGGTTGAGTTATTGTATATATTCTTTTCAACAAAAAAATCAGAAAAAGATCCAAAAAATTCAACAAAAAAAACAGAAAAAAATCAAAAAAAAAAAAAAAATCGAAAAATCAAAATTACAAAAATATGTGTTGTACATAAATAAATGTCTTCTTTTATTCGGAGTAATAAGTGGGTTTGATTATGATTTTGTCAATAAGGTGATGTTGTATATAATAAAGTTTGAAGAATAAGCGGAGTTTGATCATATTGTTGAGTAGTTGTTTGGAGTTTTTGCTTTCTTGTGTCTTCGGCCGGGATTCGAGAAATTCACTCTATTTTACTAGCTCTTATGATTAGCACCACATTTCCAGAATAATCCACACCTTTACCTCTAGCCCTGTTACAACCCTTAAAAGTCCTCTTGACATGTTGTAGACGGCAAGTTTAGGCTTAGTTTATATGTGTGACCCGTGTCCCCATCACTTGGACACATGAGAGTGAGCGATTCTTCCGCGTTTACATTCCCTAAAGTGAGGTCTACCGGTTAGTCACTAGTCTAGATGGTTCGCGGTAAGATTGAATGGTCACTTGTGCACATGACATGATTTCTAGCGGGTTTGATTTGGTGATCGTTCTTACTTACTTACATCGTGGTCACTACTTTATTTTTCGAAATTAAAATGATTTTGAACTTGTGTTTCAATTTCTTTTCGAACAAACTTGATTGAATGATTGCTTTATTCGTGAGTTTGCCACTTGCTTGACCTTTTGTGATTTTCGTTGTTATATTCCTCTTGAGATTACTCTAGGACGAGTAAAGGTTAAGCATGGGGGAGTTTGACAAGTGCATATTTTACAGATATTTTATATACTTATTCCCCGTCATTTTATACTTAGCACGACATTTTTAGCACGTTTTCTATAATATTTTCTCCTTTTGCAGTTTACTACGACTTTGTGATTTTATTTGCAGAATGGAGAATTAAGAGCTGAAATTATCGTGGAGCAAATGCGGGTCGTAAATTTAGTGAAATTATGAAGATCAAATATAAAACCCGAGAAGATGGAGCATGATGGACCGAATAATTAATTGAAGAAGCGGGCTAAAGAGACTAAAAGCCCAACTTGTATGTAATTAGAGTAGAATAAAATAAAAGAAACCCGACTTTAGTTGGACACTTCAGTTTTACTTCCAGTTTTAGTTTTAGTTTTTACTTCGAAGTTTACAGTACGTTATTTTTAGGTTAGGAAAAACTCAGTTTTCATTCCAAGTTCTCTACTTTTTTACAAGATCGATGCTTTTATTTCAGGATTCAATTCAAGATTAAGTTTTCTTATTCCTTCTCTCTATTTAATTTTTATTATGTTTATTGTTATGATTGTTTATATTTTCTCCATAATTTATGAGTAGTTAATTTTAGGGTTTATATCATCGTTAGTCATACAAGCATGTTTTAATTGTTGATTGATACGATTGCGAAGTTGTTTGTTCGAGTTTGATTAGGTTTTATCATGATTTTTAGATGATGCTTCTTGATTGAGTTTGGCATGAGATTATTTGTAGCTATCAACGGAAGTTGGGCGATATTTGGGTTAAGTGTTAAATTTATCAGTTTGAGTCGTCTAATACGGTTATAATTAATTCAAAATCACGGTCGAGATGTAATTAGGAACACAATCTAATCAAAGTTATACGAGTTTTCATGGGAGTGCGAGTTTGTATAATTGAGATTTATCTACGGTCTAATTTACATGCGGGAGCGGGAGTTAGACTTGTTTTGGAGAATTATCGTTACTCGGGAGAGAGCGTTAATATTCTGGAATTGTAGTAGTCTCACTTGAATAACAGTTAAGCAATCGTGTCGTTTTTTTTGAGCTTGTCTAGCGATGATATGAACCCTTGCCCTTTTATTATTGTTGGTTTCGTTTTCTTTAGTTTATGATTATTTTTATTAGTATAGTTAGATTAGTTTATTTAGCTTATTATCACACCTATAATTGATTCGCGTAGATAACTCGTAGTTTGAGACAACCTGGTACTTAGTCCTTGACCTCCCTGTGATCGACCCGTATGCTACGACACCCGTACGCTTGCGGTATTTAAAAATAAACGTAACAGCACCTAATTTTATTTTGTTGTAAATTGGTGTTGAAAGTCCAGAGAGATTGGAAGTAAAATTTATTAATGGAATAATAACATAGGTGAATGTTGCATTGTAGGAACATGTTTGCGGTCATGCTGACTTTCATTTATTTGCTTGGATTGCAAATGACTTTCACCATAAAAGGTTTACGTTACCTTTTTATGTAACATTTTCTTTATACTAGTACACACATACTCTTGCAGAAGTGAACAAGAAATTTATTTCTCTTACTCAAACACGTTATCCAAGGCTTTAAAACAGTGTATCTATTTCCCAATGTAAGTGTATCTATTGTTCATAGAAAATGTATTTGTTGTTAAAAGAAAATGTATCCAGTATATTACAATAATGTTTCCATAACTCAAAAAAGATGTATCTAACGCTCTAAAATAATGTATCTATTTCTTAGTGAAAATGTATCATACTCTTAAAAAACATGTTTATTTCACAAAGACATTGTATCAAATACTTTAAAATAGTGTATCTGTATATCAATAAAAATGTATTCAAGGTTTAACAACGATGTATATGTTTTAGAAATAAAATGTATGATTAAAATGGTGTTCTATTTCTCAATGAAAATGTATCATATGCTAAAAACAGTTTATTTAGTACTGTTTAACAATTATTTTTTTTGAATACATGAAAAAAAAAAAAAAAAGGAAACAAAAATCATATATTTAGTATCTTCAATACTATCTTCAATCTTTTAATCATAATCTAAAGAAAATAAAAAGAACAAATAAAATTATATTACACATGCTTAGCTAATTGCATTTTGCTGTACGTGTAGAAAGTTTAGGAGATTGAAAGTACAATTTCTCAATGCAATAACACAGGTCGGGGAAGGTCTATAGTGGGAATATTTTTTTATTGGTGTTGGTTGAATTTTCATTTCTTTGTTTGGATTGCAACTAATTATCACCATAAATGGTTTACGCGGCCTTCTATATTACATTTTTTTCCCCTGTAAGTACACATACCTCTACAAAAGCGAGCATAAAAATAAACGTGCAATTTTTTGCTTTAATTACTCAAAAGTGTATCCAATATTTTGAATCATCGTGTCTATTTGTCAAAGAAAATGTATCTATTGTTAAAAAAAAAAAATTTATTTATATAAGAAAATGCTTTGAACCCTTTATTTTTCTTGTTTTTTCGTACTATAACTAACAATATCACAAAAATCTGAGATTTTTTACAACTGTACACATACTATAACTAACAATATCACATACTATAACTAACAATATCACACACTATGTCAGGGCGCACAAATTTTTTGAACCCTTTATTTTTCTTATTTTTTTCGTGATATTGTTTCCTATATGTTGTGATATTCTTCCTTAAAACCAGTGATATTGTAACTGGACTCACGGACTCAAATATATATATATATATATATATATATATATATATATATATATATATATATATATATATATATATATATATATATATATATATATATATATATATAGAGTAAAGTTATATCAAGACAGCAAATATTGCGAGACACAAACGAGACACGGCATTTTAGCCTTTTTTGTGAAACTTTAACATAGTTTTATGAAACTTCAAAAATTGTGAAACTTTAATATATAGGAATAAGATCAGGTAAGAACAGTCCTTTTGGTAAGAACGGTAAGAACAGTCAAAATACATTATTAATATACATAAGGTACATTTTAAATTTAACGTGCGGGTTAGTCATGAATAATAGTTGATACGCATTTTAAAATTTAGAAGGTAAATTGTCATTAAATTGAAGATTTCTTTCAAATTTTAAGGTACATTTTCACTATACTAAAAGTACATTTTAGTTTTGAACTTGAAATGTACCCAAAATTTTCAAATATAACTCTTAATTTTTAAATGTACCTAATATATATTTATAATGTACCTCGCAAAATGTACTTTATGTGTTAAACGAATGTATTTTACGTATATTTATAATGTACCTTAACTGTTCTTACCGTTCTTACCAAAGGTAGTGTTCTTACCGGAACTCAACCCTATATATATATATATATATATATATATATATATATATATATATATATATATATATATATATATATATAGGATCCCGTGAGACCCCCCAACTCAATGAGACCCGTGAGACCCCCTTACATCCGTCAGATTTAACACTAAATCTACGGTGAGATTTAACATTCCTTCACTTTCTTTCTCTTTTCCCTCAACATTACTCTACAATGATTTACACTTCAGTTTTGATATCCCCAAATTTTATTTCTTCAATTCAACAACTCTAATTTTAATTTCGTTATCCTCAATTCAATATTTGCTGTCGATTCAAGTAAAATCTGGTATGATAAAATTAATTTTATTCAATATTCCCCAAATTTCTCTATTTCTTCAATTCGATAACCCTAGTTTTGATTTTTTATGCCAATTTGATTTGATTTTAGGGTTTTATTGTTTGAATTTCATTTTTAGTTGTCAATTTCAATTACCTTGTTCATTACGTTGTTATTTTCTCCAAAATTTGGGGATTTGGTCACCTTTAATTGATGATTGGATGAATTTATCATTGGATTTGTTCATCAGTTTCTTTGCTCGCATGAACATCGCTGAATTACGTTTGTCATTTCGTTGTCCTTTTTTATTCGATTTTTATACCTAATATAGTTGTTACAATATTTGCATGTGTTTTTGCTATTTTTGTTAGAGATGACATCCAAAAGAATTGTCGAAACTTCAAGCAAAATCGAGAAATCAAGGAAAATACCGAAGAACACTGGTGTAGTTTCAGGTATTTTAACAATTCTATTTTTAAATTAGTAATTCGTTAAAAACATTTATAATCACGAATTTATTTTTGTGTTTCATTATTTTCATATGAAAAATGTACCTACAGCTTCATAAGTGTGTACCTATAGTTTCATAAGTTTGTACCTATTGTTTTAATTAATGTGATTACATTTTCCGTAGGTGTGAGTGATAGAGGAGTTCAAATTGAGCATGGTACAGGCCAAGCCTCAGGTCAAGCATCTGATAACTAGTATCATTGTCTGAAATCTAGGATGAGTCCCTCTCGTTTATATAAGTTTCGTTGCTAATTGAACTTTCTCGTTGAGTTCAAAATAAGATAAAGGTATGATTCATTTCATTGACAGTTTTTTTTAAACCTAACCTAAAATTTAGATTTTTCATTAACAAATATTTTATTTTATTTTGTGTTATGTAGGTATTTTGAAGTTTAGTTCATGACAGGATTTTGTTGATGGAAATGCATTGGTTCAATTTTTGATGTCATAACATAGGGGGATGTCCTATTATCACTACTTAACAGATACATTATCACTATGTAGCAGATAAATTTTCACTATGTAGCAGATACATTATCAACATGTAGTAGATACACTGTTTTTTAATCACTTGCAATAGCTTGTGTTGGAGACAACAATTAATCAAAAAGTGTATAGCAGATACATTATTACTATATAGCAGATATACTATCACCATGTAGCAGATACACTTTTTTAATCAGTTGAAATCGTTTTCCTCAGACAACAATTAATCAAAAATTTGAATGACAAACCAATTGTTGGTGATTACAAGCCATCTGCTACAATCGATCCAAAGAACATCGATTATCCGTGCTTGCTCACAGGATTTATAACACACCGTGCGTCACTCTTGATTTAAACCTTAATTTAAACAATGTATACGAGATACATTATCACTATATAGCAGATACATTATCACTATGTAGCAAATACACTGTTTTTTTGCTATAATAACTATGTATTTGCTACATTTTTTTAAAAAGAGTTATATAAACTTGTTGAAAAAAATATAATCTTTCACACAAGACACATATTATTAAAAGAATAATACAAGACACAGGACATGTATTATTTAAAAAAAAGGTACAATTCGCGTTTAACATGAGACGAAAAGACCAAACTAGTTGAAAGTTTACAAATAATGTTAAATACACAAAGATCCATAGAACATCGATTATCCGTGCCTGCTCTTGCTCACGACATTTATAACACCCCGTGCGTCACTCTTGATTTCAACCTTTTCAAGCTCCATCCTAGCGACCATAATCAGAATAAACCAGCTTAATGTATCTGATTAAAAACACAACCGATTCTCAGATTCACAGAGTACTCATTCTGTTTCATACAAAATTAGCCAAAATTGTATCTGTTGGTGAATTAAATGTATCTACAGAGTACTGATTGTGCATCTACAGAGTACTCATTCTGTTTCATACAAAATCAACCAAAATTGTATATGTTGGTGAATTAAATGTATCTACAGAGTACTGATTGTGTATCTACAGAGTCAGTATTATGTACCAGAATATGTTGGTACAGATATTTTTACATCTTCTATCTGCGGTAAATCATCAGTTGCAAGGGTGATGATTTTGTTCATGTAAAATGGTTGTAATTTCTTCATTCAAAATTGTAATTACATTCGAAGATATTCATGAAAATAAAATTACTGAAATGATTGAAAATAACTGAAAATAAATAGTGAAAATTACTAACGAATTGATGTGAAAATTACTGAAAATAACTGAAAATTATTGAAAATTTCTTACCCAGCAGAAATTATGCTTGAATCACAAATTTCCACGACGAATTGATGTATTCTCGACTTTTAACTGATGAATTGATGTGTGAAAATTATTTACCACAACGATTAAATTGTTGATTTTTAATTTTTAGGGGTTTTGTTTGGGTGTTTTTTAGGGAAATTGATGAACCAGTGAAGAAAAAAGAGGGAGGGAATATTCTTGCGTATGTTTTGTGCGTGTGTTTTATTTGTGCGCGTGTTTTGATTCCAACCCTAGATCTTCTATTAATTTGACGGATGTAAGGGGGGTCTCATGGGTCTCATTGAGTTGGGGGGTCTCATGGGATCCCACCCCTATATATATATATATATATATATATATATATATATATATATATATATATATAGGGATAAGATCAATCAAGCCCAAGTTATGAGGGAAAGTCGTTAAGCCCAAAATTCCAGATTTGAGATTTTAACCAAAAAATTTGAGATTCTAACCAAAAAAATGAGATTTTAACAAAAAAAAAAAAGATACCAATTTTTCCTACTGGTTGATTCCACTGGCCCATGACCTACTTTTCCCACATCCTTTTGAGATTTAATCTCAGCCGTTGATTTTGATGATCCAATGGCTTAGATTACGACTCAATGGCTTTCTCTAGACTTAGGGCTTGAAAGATCTTATATATATATATATATATATATATATATATATATATATATATATATATATATATATATATATATATATATATATATATATATATATATATATATACAGTGAGGATCCTATGAGACCACCCTTAAAATAAGGCCGTCTCAAGAAATCTGGACCGTTAGATCTAAAAATCAACTACTTAGATCTGTCATAATGTTATAATAACACCCTATGTTTGTTATAGTAACACATCTAAAATTATGTTATTATAACATAAATGAATATTTGTTATTATAACATAGTTTCAACATTGAGCTAATTGTTACATTTTTTTTTATTTTTTTATTTTGTTTTACCAAAAAAATAAAAATAAAGAAGATACATTGTTACAGTAATAAGATATTATGTTATTATAACAGAGTAGTCTCATTTTAAGGTGTGGTCTCATTTTAAGGGAATGGTCTCACCTGATTCAATTCCTATATATATACTCCCTCCCTTCAAATCCAAACCCTACACTTGCTTTATCACATTTGTCGAGGCAAATGTCGGAACGGAAATATCTATAATTTCACATGAGGAAAAAAATTAAAAATTGGATATTAATATTGTACCCATAAAGACGAATCAAACAAGATCACACATGATTATATTTTCACTTATAGATTGTCGGGAATTTCAAAGATTCCCGACCTAAATGAATAGTGTCAAAAAGGTAAATGTAGTGTTTGGATTTGAAGGGAGGGAGTATATATATATATATATATATATAAACAGGTTCAAGAAAGTACTATAAATATTGAAAGTACTCAAGTACAAATGTACGATTTGAATCTCTAACCACAAAATTTGAAATTTTAACAATAGAATTTGAAATTCCAAAATTCCCTAGAATTCCAAAAATTTGATATTCCGAAAAACCTTGGTATTTCAAATATTTTGGTATTTCAAATTTTTGTGTTAAAATTTCAAATATTTTGGTTAAAGTTGAATTGTAGTTGAGTACTTTTCCCATTTAGAGTACTTGATATAACTTACCTCTATATATATATAGAGTCAAGTTCAATTAAGTTGACAAATATTGGTAAGCTGGCTACGGTGGTGAAACTGTTATTAATGTTTTGTGAAACTGTTGTTCTTTGTAAATGAAACTGTAAATTTAATACCAGACTAATAAAGAGAGAAATACAGTAAATACAGTTTCATTTACAAAGAACAACAGTTTCACAAAATATTAATAACAGTTTCACCACCGTAGCCAGCGTACCAATATTTGTCAACTTAATTGATCTTGTATATATATATATATATATATATATAGAGATAAGTTCTATCAAGTCAATGGCCAAGGGAAAGTCAGCAAGTCAGAATTGATTTTAACCAAAAAAGTTGATTTTAACCAAAAAAAATTGATTTTAACCCAAAAAAAATGGATTTTAACAAAGCAAAGTAAATTCCAAAATGTGACTAGGTTGGCCATCTTGGAGTCTGGGCCGTGGGACAAAATAATTTTGAGACGTAATCTCAGTTTTTTGTTAAAATCCATTTTTTTTTGGTTAAAATCAATTTTTTTTCGGTTAAAATCAACTATTTTGGAGAATCTGAAAATCTTGACTTTGCGACTCAAAATATTTAGCTGACTCAAAATAACTTATCTCTCTATATATATATATAGAAATAGGTTCAATTAAGTTCCCCTATTTTCACTAAGTTGGTAAGTTTCAATCTAGACCCTTGGATCAAAAAAAAAATAAACGGGTCAGATTTAATTTGATTAAACCTAACACACCCCCTCCCCCTACCCACTTTCATTTCAGTCATTTCTCCCTTTCCCTCTCTCTCTCTACATTTTCACTCTCTAATTCTCCATTCTCTCTAAAAAATCACCCACCCACAAACTCCATCACCACTAAACCACCACACCACCGTAGCGGCCCACCACCACCACCGTAATGGCCCACCACCACTACGGTACCAACCCACCACCACCACCGTTGCATCCACCACGGTACCAACCCACCACCACCACCGTAGGAGACCACCACCACCGTACCATAGCAACCCACCACCACCAACCCACCACGACGACCACCACCGTAGCAACCCACCACCACCACAAGGTTTTGTTACTTTTTAGATCTATTTTTTTTATTTTTCAAATTTTTAAATTCTTTATTTAAATTATTTTTGTGATTATTTTTAAAAATCTTTCATTGGTTTTTCAGATTTGATTTTTTTGATTTATTTTTTTCAGATCTGGGAAATTCAACCACCATAAGGTGGCGGTGATTTGGTGGTGGTGTGGATCGTGGTGGCGGTGGTTTCACGGTGCCATGGTGATTTAGTTCTTTTTTTTTTTTTTTTTTTTTTAAATTTGTACATTTTTATTTAGATCTAGTTTTTTCAGATCTATTTGGTCGTGGCGGGGGGGGCGGCGGCGGGGGGGGCCTCACGAAATAAGTGAGGGTGGTGGTGGCTTGTGCAATGGTTGATTGTTTATGTTTTTGGACCAGATCTAGGGTGGATTGATGGTACCCAAGTCATGGACTCGAATTCATTGTTGCGAGTTTTGCAGTTACATTCTTAAAGGACAAAAGTTTCAGCTGTATAAAATAACAGTTACATTTGTAATAAAATAAGATTTATTTAGCAAAAGTTTCACTTGTATTAAACAACAGTTACATTCGTAAAGGACAAAAGTTTCAATTGTCTTTCAATTAAATAAATTCCAGTTTACATAAACTAAAATTTATTTAGTAAAAATTACAAATAAGTATAAAGTTATAAAATTTTAGTTCACTATTAAATATTAATAGTTTTACTAAAATATTAACTAAATTCTCCCCTCTTTGTTCTTAAAATTTACTTGCCTATCCTTTTTTTTACAAGTGTAATTGCAACCTTGTATAACTGTTGATATAAATTTGAATTTATATAATTTTAATATTTTATGAGTGTAAAATTTAGTATATTACGAATGAAACAGTTATTTAATACAAGTAAAACTTTTGTCCTTTTACGAGTGAAACTATCTTTATTATACGGTTTTATTCCTACAAACATGTAGTTTTATTCGTAAATTTATACAGTTTTTACATTTTTATAACTGAAAGTATATATTTTTGAAACTGCTGCGTATAATATATGAAACTCTATATTACTAAAAATGAAACTGTTACATTAAGCGAAACAAAGGCAGAACACAAATAAAATCAAAAGAACCCTAGATTAAATTCAACCACCCTCGCCACCATCACCAGCCGCAATCAGCCGACACCACCAGCCACCACCATCAGCCACCACCTACACCAAACATCCTTGAAAACCCATATCTGAAAAAAAAAATCAAAAATATCAAATCTGAAAATATCATAAATAACAAGATTAAAAAAAAAAATGAGTCTTAAATTTGAGTTTTCACATACCTAAATAACCAAATCAAATTTTAGATGCAATGGAATTGAAAAATCGGTGGTTAATGGTGGTAGATCTGAAAGTGGTGGCGACCTTGGTGATGGAACGACGGCAAGAGGCAACGACGGTGGTGGTGGCAGCCGTCGAAAATTTGTGGTGTCTTGGGTGGTGGTCTTGTAGGTGGTGGAGTCTTGGCCGGTGGTGGTGGTGGTCTTGGCAGGTGGTGGTGGTGGTGGTCTTGTGAGGTGGTGGTGCGTCGGGGGCAAGCTGCGGTAGGGAGGTAGGTGGTTTGTAGTGGTGGTGGTGGAAGTTGGGGGTGATGAGAACAAATTGTTTTAGGTTTTCAAAGAGAGAGATGAGAGGATGAGAGAGAGAGGGGGAGGGGGAATGTTTAGAGAGAGAAAGAAAAATGACTGAAATTGAGTATGAGGGAGTAGGGTTTAGGTTTTAATCTTAGCCTTTCATCTAATTTAATCTTATCCATTGATCTTTTTTCATCCAATGGCTCTAATTGAAACTTAACAACTTAGCAAAATATGAGAACTTAATTGAACTCTTCTCTATATATATATATATATATATAATGTCTGAAAAACAAATATATGCTGCAAAATATTCCATCCTTTGTAATGAAATGTAGTAGGAGGCAAGTTCGAGTAGGAGGCGGATCGGTCGGAAGTACACCGAGGAAACCAGATGAGACATTAACATTTAACATGAGTGAAGGAGAGGGAAACGGGAGGGACCCAAACAAAGTCTCATCAGATGAAGTTGACGGTGGGAGTATGTCGATCACACCATCACTTGGATGTGATTTGTGGGTCTAGTGAAGATGACGTGGTCTCATCTTTGTTCTTCTAATTACATTTGATGTTGTTCTTTATTATAAAGAGGTGTGAGGTACAATTTTTTGAAAAGAGCCCAATTAAATTTCACTAAATGGGTCCTAATAATCCTTTATGATCTTTAGTAGTTGGTGTACATGATTTGATGCCCTCGTATTATTCGCTACTTTTCATAAACACCTCATAACATGCTCCTCATTGAATAACCAACATTGGTGGGCGACATTTTTATGTAGTCCGTCTAGGTGTCTGCTTCGGTTTCCATTTTGATACTCCGAACCAACTAGTCATCGCAAATTCCTAATGGTCTTGATAAAAATCAATATATATAAGTAAAAGAGGCTTTTTTCGAGAGCTCTCCTTAATTCAAGGAGATTTAGACCAATCATAAAATTACATTAAAAAAATAAATTAAATTGTGAAAATATAGTAATTTGGAAAACAATAATTATATGAGAAATAATTCCCTTATTTAATTATGAAACAAAGAAAGAATTATATGAGAAATAATTCCCTTATTTAATTATGAAACATTAGAAAGTTTTTAGCTAAGTCTTTGATTATTATGTTTCATAAAATATATTTGTCGAAATAATATAAAAATAACATCATTAGTTTCGAAACGAAATATGCTATCAAATGAGTATAAATATCAAAGTATTTCATCCACTAAAAAAATTCATTTGAAAAATAGATTAAATAATTTGCATTCAATAAAATAAAAAAATTGGAAAGAAACAATTATATGACACATAATTTATTTGTTTAATTATAATACATAAGATATTTTTTTTAGGTAAGTCTTCAAACCTTTTTTGTGTGTATATATATATCAAAAACTGTAGCTTTGTCTTCCAAGGTACCGGGTTAAATAGTTTTAGTTTATTATGTTTTATTTATGATTATGATTTGTGTTATTTTTATTTTTTTTACGTGTATTTGATTTGATATGTGTATTAATTTTGAAAAGGTTTATTTCTTAATTATCATGTTTGTTATTAACCATAGCTTGATTGAATTCATAATGATATTTTTTTCCCTTTGTATATTGCAGATTTATATTTTAAGTTCAAGATCTAAGGTACTCATTGAATAAACTTGATTACAAAATCAATTGAATATGTATCGTGAAAGGTAAAAGAGATATACATGATCTACTGATTATCTTATTTTCATATCAAATCATTATTTACTGTTGTATAATAATATTTACTATTCATCATACTTGATCTTTTAGTTAGTTTCATCGTATTAAGTTTTGATTTGATTGTTCATGTCAATTTTGTAGGATAATATCTGAAAATAAGGTATAAAAAGAATGAACATGGTGTATTAGTTTGATGACAAATTTTCAAATTTTTATTTTTTACTATCCCCTTATAAAGTTTTTCTTTTAATTCTTTTATAATTAGAAATCAAACTATATATTTCATATCTATATATATCTACATAAAAGAGAGTTTTGCTATAGAGTGTCCAAACCATAATTTATTAAATTTGTATATACATTATTATTGATGATTAAAATATTTTTTAATTACTTATTAATAAAAGTGAACAGCATTTACCATGATTATTTGATAATGTAATAAAAAAATAACTATTTGATAAATTAATAAATTCAAAACAATTAGTTCTGTATAAAATTAAAAGAAGAACTCTTCTAGAAATAAATTCAATTAAGAACAATTAACTATCACCAAAATTTAAAGAACAAAAAAAGTAAGCTAAAAAATACTGAGACCAGCGTTTTTCCTATTGTTATAATACTAACCCTTAGCCTTTTTCCTAATGTTTTTCAAAATATTTTAGTTCTCTATAAAAACTTACTTAAAAATATTAAGACTCACATTAGGAAAAATAGTATTTTATTTTAATTTCCATAAGATACACTTACATTTTCATATAAATTGGAGAGATATTGAGTAACACTTATCATACTTATTTGATAATTTAATAAAAATAATATCTTGATAATCTAACAAAATTTAAAGAAATTAGTTTTCTATAAAATTAAAAGAAAATCTTTCCTAAAAAAGAAATTTAATATAAAGTAATTATCTTTCTATATAACTTAAACAAAAACTTACCTAAAAAAATTAAGACTAGGAAATAAAAAAAAATCAATAACTCTGCTAAAAAATATTAAGACTAACCATTTTCCTAATTTTATAAAACTAAAAATAATCTAAAAAATTTCCTTATTTAGTTATCATACATTAGATAATTTTTAGGTGTGTCTTAAATCCTCTTTATACATACAAATAGAATTATGTAAGTCTAACCTATCTTTTTAAATCCTACATCTAAATCTCAACCGTAGGATCTTAAAGATCAAATGATTCAAATCAAATCTCACTAATTAATTTACAATTCATGCTTATTTATATATACATAAAAAAATTAGCTTGATCTTCTTAAGTATTAGTTTAAGTTTAGTATGTTTTTGTTATGAGTACGATTTGTGTTATTTCTATTTTTTACGGTGTATTTGATTTGATAAAAATATTTAATTTTGAAGAGTTTTATATTTTTTTAATTACCATGTTTGTTATTTAAACATAGCTTGATTGAATTGGTGATGATCCTTTTTTTCGTTGTATATATTGTATAACTATATTTTAAGTTCAAGATTTTTTGTTCTCATTGAATAAACTTGATTACAAAACCAATAGCAAAACTATATGTAACATGAAAGGTAAAATAGATATACAAGATTTATTGATTGTCATATATCAAATAAAGTCATTAATTATCGTTATATGATATTTTATAATTTATAATGTTTAACCTTTTAATTAGTTTCATCGTATTAAGTTTTGATTTAATAGTTAATGTCAGTTTTGTAGGAGAGCATCTGAAAATTATGGGAAAAAAAAAAATAATTTACATGGTGTAGATGAATGTTGATAGTTTTTTTCCAAAATAAAAATATTTAAGGCAATACTTTCCATTTTTTAAAAATAAATGTAGCGTAAATAAGGTAGTTTTGGACAAAATACCCAAATTTTACATTCAAATGTATTAAGTCGATAATATACAATTATATTATTCGTATATTATATTACCATTAAATTAGGTTATAAATTATTATTGATAATTAAAAATATTTTTTCAATTATTCATAATCAAAGTGAACAACACTTACCATAATTATTTGATAATCTAAGAAAAATAATCATTTGATAATCTATTAAATTGCGAATTAATCTAATAAATTCTATTAAGAGCAATTAGCTTTTTATAAAATTTAAATGAAGAAAACAAAGATAAAAATATAAAGACTAACATTTTCCTTAATTTCATACGACTACTCATTAACATTTTTCCATATATTAGTCAAAGTAATCAATTCTCTAAATAATTTGAACAAAAACTTACCCAAAAATATTAAGACTAATATTATGGAAATTAAGTTTATTATATTATTTTCAACAAGATACATTTACCTCTTCGTATAAATTGAACAGCTCATGGATAACGCTTACCATAATTATTTGATAATCTATAAAAATAATATTTTTATAATCTAATAAAATTTAAAGCAATTATTTTTTTCTATAAGATACAAATATTTAAATAAAACTCTCCTAAAAAAAAGTTTAATTCAAAGCTAAGTCTTCTTTGAGACAATCTCAAACTAATTTATCGTGCATCTAAGAGAACAAATCATAATTAAAGGGGTATAGGAATATAAAATTAATCAACTAAAGTCACAAACAAGGTTACTAAGAAAATTAGGTATAATTAGTAATGAAATACAAATACTATGAAAATATAACAACATAGTATTATAATTAATAAATAAGCTGAAAACTGTACAAATTTATATAAACAGTTTTACATTTATATAATTCTATATTCCTCAATATTTTTTTATATTACAATGAACATGATATCAGTAACCCTTCTTCATATTTATTGATGTTTTTTTAATATTTGTACTGAATCCAAATTAAAAACGATAAATCATGAATTAATTATTAAATACACATTATTAAAACCCGTGCATCGCACGGGCTTTACTACTAGTATGGTAATAGTATAAACTTTTAATATCATCCTTTAGTTTTACATCATCGATATTTTATCTTTATTTTTTCACCGTCTTTTATGTCAGTTTTTATCTTTATTCTCAGGTTGAAAATGGTTAAATAAACATTCGTTACCCTTTTAAGTGAAAGATTTTATAACGTTAGTAGAACTAAAATAACACAAAATAAATATACTTTTAATCATTTGTTATAAAAAAAAGAGCCGATGACAAAAAAAAAATGATAACTTATAATTATAATTACACATGGTACCTCATGACTGAGATTTGTTCATATAGTACCCATAAACTTAGTTAATATGTGTTCAATATGTCCTTTCTATTATAAAAAAAAACTTGATTGTGGGCATAATATTAACAAACTTACTTACACCTGCTAGTAGACGCTTCCTCGATTCTTGGTTTGAAAGGGCATATTAACGCATTCTTCATAAAAACGTCGTCAAGTTTTTTGGTTAGAAAAAGGGCATATTGGCCACATAAACACTAAGTTTGGGGTAATATATGAACAAATCTCAGACATAATTTAACTAAAACGGGAGGAAAATGATAAAGGTATTAGAATAGAATAACTTGTTTATTATTGAAACATTCAACTCCTATTTATAGATACATTAGATAGATAGTAACCCTAAACCTAGAACCTTCTCAATATATTGTGCTAATCCCAACTAATATCTTAATTACATAAATAGAATATATTATTCTCTAATACGCCCTCGCAGTCGTAGCGGGAGATGTGTGGACGCTTCGACTGTGCCAGAAGTTGCATGCTTTAGAGTTCCTTGATTACATAAAAGGATCAACGTAAAAGAGGGACAAAGCCAAAAAAATTGGGGAAGCATTTTGTATGAAAATCAAAGGAACTACGAGTATGAGCTAGCTAAAGTAAATTTAAACCTATCTAAAGTGACGCTACACCCAAATAATAGAGCCTAAAAACATTGATAAATTTAACAAATGCTGATGCAGAAAATTTTGCCTGGGGAGTGACACTCGAGAGTCGAGATTAAATCCATTTTGAGGGTTAAGTAATCACAATAATGGTTTAACAGAATTTAGAGCGTACATCTGCTCAATTCCTTGACCTTGTACTGGATCAAATATGCCGACCCTGAGGATGCTGCAGTGGACTACGTCGTTGCCATCAACGTGGTGATCTTCTGATCAAGGCGGTGGAGTAAGGTTTTTCTCTCCTCCCCGTGTTTTCTTGTCTCTTTTTCCGGTGATCTCTTGTTTTCTAAAATTCAATCAACCGGAAGATCATTAGAGTTACAACAAGAAGTTTAAACATCAAACTGTAGAAAATTGGAAGTCAGAAACTTACCCTGAAAGCAAAATCGTCGTCAGAATAAACTACGTAGCACATACTCCGTATATCATAATTCTACCTAACCACTTCACCTATGGCATTAATATCCGCTTGGGCAGGTTCTGCTGATTGAAATGACATAGTCGAGTGGGCTTTCAACTTCTCCACTCTCCTGAGAGCTGCTTTAGGCTGGTCACCTTGGCACTCACAAACACGGGCAGGTCAGAAAATGCATCCTTACGCCTTTTCATTGCTTCGACATGTTTTCCTTTCATAGCACAGGGAGAAACATGCTCCTTTCCGGCAGATGTAATTTTTTTTTTTTCCTCGGGTTATTTACCTTCCTCAAGACCTGCAAAATAAATTTAAATAATCACAGGCAAAATGCCGTCATACAGCATGATTCACAAGATAGTGTGTTTGAGGCCTGACAAATTTCCATTTCAATTGTAGCTGAAGTTTATTCGCGAAGTCACAATTAGACTACTACTTAGTGATGGATGAAAGCTTACTTTCATCAGAGCATCAAATTGTATGGTCCCTTTGTTCCTCTCTCACTTTGCAATATTGGCAATGCCCTATCAGACAAGCAAATACAATTTTCAAAACATTTATTTCTTACAAAGAGCAGTCGTTTGATTAAAATAAACTACCCTTTGTAGGCGACCATCTTTGCTCTCCGCAATGCGGATGACGGTCCTAAGTCGTATGCCGCAAATTAACAATTTATAACACTTAAATCCTAATACTAAACAAATAGTAAAGCGGAAGTAAGGGGTCGAACCACAGGGAATAAGGTTAACTGAATTCAAGCTAAGCGCAGAAGTAAGCTAATATAAAGTAACAGAGTGACAGATAACTAATAAGGGGGGGGGGGGGGTTTGTTGAATTATGAAACTAATAACCTAGCATACAATGAAACAAACGCAGAGAGTAAAAAGGAAAGGAAAATAAGATGTTAAAAGGATCTCGGTTCAAGATAAAATCCACGGTTTAGAGTTAATCGATCACGGTTATCCGGTTCTAGTTTATACTCTTGACTACCTTATCGTGAATCATATAATTCTAATTCTCCTTATGTTTAGCTAATTAAAACGTAAACCGTTCTTAACTAACCCTAACCAATAGACAATCTCAACGTAAACCGTTCAAGATTTAATCAGTCAGCAGCTTTAATGACAAGAGAATCGATAAGGAACAAATAGCACATACAATCCAGTTGTACTTTAGATGTTATGAAAATCGATCCTAGGAATAAAAATCAACGTAAACCGTTCAATAATTAAACCTAGTCGTTACTAGCGTTAAGTTAATCAACGTAAACCGTTCAACTAACAAAACTAACAAATACGCAATGAATCAGACGACTAGTTGGCCACCTAGCAATCACAAATCAATCACGCACATAATAAATCAAAACCGAGCAATAATCAATAATAAAAACAAAGACTAGAACTTTCAAACTCACAATTAAAACCAACCGTTTCAATTACTTAAACCGAGAAAAGGGAGATTAGTTACTCATACCGACGGTTACAAAAGGAATGGAAAGTTCGATCTTCAATCCCCCTATTTTTAATGAAAAACGAAAGCTAGATCTAAAACTAAAACTAAAATAAAAAATGAAGAAGATGAAAATATGAAAAGTGATATGATAATGAATGGCTCCCCCTGTTATCAGGAAAACCTTAGCTTAAGTAACATACAAAACAACTCAAAAAGCCCAACACTTTGACG
The DNA here is from genome assembly GCA_023091065.1 of Dianthus caryophyllus. NCBI lineage: Eukaryota > Viridiplantae > Streptophyta > Magnoliopsida > Caryophyllales > Caryophyllaceae > Dianthus > Dianthus caryophyllus. Next base: position 17,367,648 of record CM041522.1, read on the forward strand.
CGGGAAAAAAAAAGCCCACGAAAACAGGTAGCTCGCGGCCCGTCCGCGGCCCGTCCGCGGGTCGCTCGCGGAACCTGTTCTGCCTCCTTCTACTGCTTCTTTGCTGCTCTTCTCTTCAGCTCTTCTCCATTCTCGTCGTAGTACGCTTCCAAGCACGATTTAACGTCACGAACTCGCATAATACCACATCACTCGTAAGTCACAAAATCATCGTAAAATCACATTAAATCCTTCCGAAACAAGCTAAAACCGACGCTCCTAATACCTACTAAATACGACTCATCAAATTCCCCCACGCTTAAGCTTTTGCTCGTCCTCGAGTAAACTCAAGGAACGCCATTCCCTTCAAACCTACACTAGCTCTCAAGAAATGTGGTGGATCCAAACAAAGCAAGTCGCACTCAAAATTTCAACCTCCAACTCCCTCGAATGGCTTGAGTAATAGCCATTTTTCACTCAACTCGCATTATAACAACAAAAATCAGGGAAATCTAGGAAATGCATACCCATTGACCTAACGACAAACATGTAAGAATGATGACACGTCTAGCTACGCCCCTTATTTCTCCATCCTAGCCCGGCTTACTTGTGCTACTAACGTTCTCCTGTGACAAAAGACGTATGTCACACACACATACAACCCACACAAGCAAGCATCCTAAACTCCTCTACTCCGGAAATAAGTCAAACCCAATCGCAAGAGAGGTGCCTACGACTCCGTGCACCGCGATTACTTCACACCGTAGCCACTATCCTACCCTTCCGTCCTTCTGTGTCACCCTTTTTATGTCGCCACACCGGTAAAATTGGAAGTATTAGAACATTTTATTTTTCCTAAATCTCTCATTTTGCCTAGAGTGCCCGCCCTTGCGGGTTTCACTCTAGCTTATTTCCTCACTTCTACGCTCGTGGCATGCATCTCGATTCTTCATTTTACTCGGAGTGCCGCCCTTGCGGTTTCATTCCGCCCTCAGCCACATATCCCAATTTTGCCTAGGCGCCCTTTCTGGTTTTCACCTAGCGGGATTCACTTTATTCGTATTTTTGGTTTTTTCTTTTTTTTTTTTTTTTTTTTTACACAGATTACAAATGGAAATAAATACACATCACAATAAATCTCTAACTCCCCCACGCTTAATCGACACATTGTCCTCAATGTGATGAATGGAAGGACACAAAACGGGGGCAAAGTGCAGAGAACCGACAACTTCCTTCTGATTGTTCAGACGACGCCATGGGGCAGATCTCATAATTCCCAAGCTTGATCTCACAACATCAACCCACGCAACTCGAAGTTACCGACATCAGCAAGACGGTGTCATAATCCAAAATCAAAGCCAACATGACTCAGCTTCACGGTAATATCACTCACAACAACTCGTTATACATTAACAGCAGCACCCACAAAAGTCAGTTCAAGATCGCGCAAACCCACAATAGCCTCAAATGCAACAGACTCACCCCTACACCCCACTCAGACTTCAATCAGCTCATGACCATCAACAGCAAAGACGGTTTAAAATTCAAATCAACCCCAACAAAACCACATTCTAGCCCATTTCATAAAAATAGCTGCTAAATAAGAGCTATCAGCAGCAACAAGACGATGTATGATGTTTAACAAGCCACACACTTTGCGCACCATTACCCTGAGGGGCCATCAAATCAGTATCGACGCGCCCAAATTACTCAAGGTTGTGTCATAGTCCGATACCAATTGGACATAGAACACCAGCAAGACCCAGTTTGGCACCAACGTAAGCAACAATAACAGCAGTGGCAACGACAATAAAACTGTCAAACTCCATAATCCAAAGACATCACCAATAAACAATGGTGTCCACAGCAAAATTCACCCAAAGTCCGACCACATCGCGTCAACAAGAGTCAAACACAGACTAGCAATCCAGCAAAATATTAAGCACGACGCAGAATTAAGCGAATTCAATGAGGGAAATTTGCAGAGATAAACTTGAAACGTCATTAGGGCATCGACATAATGCAGAAATCGACCAAAATAAGGAATAGAACGCAGCAGTGCCAAGTATAGGGCGAAAATGCACTGAAACCGATCTAATTCGACCCAAATACTGCAACAACAGGCGGCAATGGCAAACCAAACGCAGTACCAACGAGTGTAAAACGACAACGCACCGAAATCGAGTGAAAAGTGACTTACCACGCCAAATTGAGGAGGCAAACTGATGAATACTCATTTGTAACGCGATTAGAACCCCAATGCCGACCTATATGGAAACATCAAGTCAACTCAAAAGCTTGTGAACAGGGAAACCCCAAATTTTGAAATTAGGGTTCTGAGTGTTTGTGTTCAAAAGAGAAGACGATGATGGCGGCACGTGGTGGTGGTCTGGTAGTGATCGACGTGAAGGCGCCGGCGGGATGGTGGTGGTGGTGGTGTTGTCTCCTTCGTGCTTCTCTCCGTCGTTTTGTTCGTGTATGTGTTTGTTTATGTTTTGAGAATTGGGGGAAAGTTGAAACAAAAGAGGAAGGAGGGGTGCCCGCGGCCCTCTCGCGGTAGGTGTTCTGGTCTTTTTTTTTTTTTTTTTTTTTTTTTTTTTTTTTTTAGAACAACAGGGCTAGTAGTGGTGATATAGCAGAGTCATAGCTGCTGACCAAACATTGAAATTACTCCGAGATTGTAGTATGCTGGCTAGGTGAAAATCCTTCACTTTTTGAAATCACACTCGACTACAAGGGCGTCGGGTCACAAAATCACAAAAGACGACAAGGGCTACGGGTCGTTAGTTTTTGAACTCAATTATCCTGAAACATGTAACACACCGTCACAAGCACCTATTAACGAAATAGAAACCAAACTAAAATGCAGAAATAAAACGATAAATCAAGGGTTGCCTCCCCGACAGCGCTTTTGTTTAACGTCGTTCGCTCGACAAAAGGATAGAATTTTACCTTGCCTTACAAGTAGCAGTACGAGTACAGGAACCGCAAGATTTGACATGGACAATTATTGCACTTCTACCGGACCCCTTCCGATTGATCAATTTGTCAAACCAAGCTTTAGGTTTGTCCTTGGATGCCTCCGCATCCTCACGTCGATCCCATAGGAGGACAACTCTTCGCTCTGTAGGAGATTCCTGCAAAACTTTAGACACCTTGCTCTGGCTGGGGCTCAGGCATCTAGATAATAAACGGTTAGTAGACGTGTCTATAACGCACAATGAATGAACTGCAGGTGAATGTGAAGATGGTTTATTAATCTCAAAACGAACTACCACTCCATCAAACTCCATAGTGAGGGACCCCTTAGAAACATCAATCTTAGTCCCTGCAGTTTTCAAGAATGGTCTCCCTAACAACACGGGGATAGCGTTCACCTCACTTTGCATGTCTAAAACATAAAAGTCGGCGGGGAAGACGAACTTATCCACATGAACCATGACATTCTCCACTACCCCTTTAGGATAGACACTTGACCTATCGGCTAACTGCACCACCACGCCAGTCTTCTTAAGAGGTCCAAGCTTAAGGCGTTGATACACAGAGTAGGGGATGACATTAATGGACGCCCCTAGATCTAACATGGCTTCTCCAAACCTAAGGTCTCCAATAGTGCAAGGAATAGAGAACATCCCTGGGTCACTACATTTAGGGGGTAATTTTTTCTGAAACAAGGCGGAAACATACTCGCTCACTTTACTCTTAGGCCCCTTACCCTTAGGTTCACTCTTCTTCCTCTTAAGGGTACAAATCTCCTTTAGAAACCTAGCATAACGAGGTATCGATTTAAGCAATTTAAAAAGTGGAATGTTTACCTCGCAGTGACGAAATGTCTCGTAGATGTCACTATCCTTCTCGAGCTTCCGTGTGGACTTAAGAGCATTGGGAAAAGGAACTTCCGGTTCATAAACCGGCAATGGACTTTCATTCATCTTACCCGCATCTTCCTCGGCCTCAATTTCCAACTCCTCACTACCTGCCGCATCATCCACTATCTTCTGCTTCTTTGTCTTTTCAACCTCCTCTAACTGTCTCCCGTTCCTCAATGAAACGGCACTCACATTTTCTCTAGGAGGTATAGTTTGACTTGGCAACACATTTGAGTCTCTAGCTTCCAAACGACTAACAGCAGTGGCCATTTGACCAATTTGAGTCTCTAAATTCTTAATGCTATTCTTAGTCTCCAATTGATTCTGAGCCACGCTAGCTTGAAAGTTGCTTTGATTAGCTACCAAAGCCCGAATCATCTCATCGGTGGACATTGGTGAGCTTGGAGGAGGTTGTGAGCTAGGTGGTGGGTTCTGTGGACGGGGCACATATTGACCACGAGGTGGAGCAGATTGATTACCTTGAGCATGTTGATTGTCTCCCCATCGAAAGGCCGGATTAGCCTTCCAACCGGGATTGAAAGTATTAGAGTACGGGTCCCATTTTCGTTGAGACGGCTCCATGTAACCGAGAGCATTCACATCCTCAACTGGCCCCTCTTGCATTTGCGGACAACATTCACTCGGATGTGATGCAAAAGAGCAAATGCCACAAACCATCGCTGGCTTCCTGCTTATGACCAAGTCCTTAACGATATTCGTCAAGCTATCAACCTTCTCCTCAAGCAAAGCGTTACTTGAGCCAACTGCATTAACCACTCGTCGTGGGGTCTTCCGGTCAAAGTCTCGTGAGCTCTCAGCAAGCTCTGTGATTAGAGCCATTGCATCCGTGGGATTCTTATTGGTGATCCCACCTCCACTCGCTGCATGAACCATACGAGCGTCCTCTTTACTGAGCCCTCCACAGAAGTACATAATGAGGTCTTGGTCTTCATACCCATGATACGGGCACATACCACACAACTTCTTGAACCGCTCGAAGTACTCATACATCGTTTCCCCATCACGTTGCTCAACATTCGAAATTTCCTTCTTTAGTTGAGATGCTCGAGAGGCAGGAAAATACTTCTCAAGGAATGCCTTCTTCATCTTTAGCCAAGTGTCGATACTGTTGGAGCTAGTGTCCTCCACAGTTAGTGTGATTAATTTATTAAATCTCTTACAGGATCACAAAGGATACTTGTATTTAAAATCAGCTGATTAACGTATATCGGTAACGGTTGGCTTGCTAGAAAGTTTGACGTTACTGTCATATAGATGGCGGTGATCAGCTGGTCCTTATCGGTCACACCTATAGGACGATTTTATGAAATGTAATGTGATTACATTGATGCCTTAAATATATCTAAACAGTTAGAAAGTTGGAAATGTATACGAATAATTATTTAATATGATTAAATAGATTATTGTTATACGATTACATTAATTAGTGGGTGAGCTGAATTAAATGTTAATTTAGCTAGATGAGCTGAATTAAGTGTTAATTCACATGTGTATAATAGTTATGAGCTACATTTATATTATAAATATATTTGATATTTATAGTTAAAATGATGCTATAAGTTATGTTATTTAATCTATTGTATTATACGATAATCAATTAATTAAATACGTATTATACATATAATTTTACATGTCATGCACATATAAAATACTAAGAACAAAATACACACACACACACATTATAAGTGTGTCGTGTGATGTGTGTATATATATAGTGTATTTAGTTTGTTTAATTAGTAGTAATGGGTAGTTAATATTTGATTAACCACCATTTACCATTACTTAATTAAACTACCCCACTAACTCATAAAACTACCCACTAAAACACCTTATATACTAACTAATCTACTCATAAGATGATAGAAGTATTTTTGGTGTTGTTTGGGTGTGTGTGAGCCGAGAAAGAGGAGAAGAAAAAGAGAGAGTATTCTCATATTTTTCACTCATCTAATTTCCAAATATACTTCATATATTAATCGTAATATATACTTTGTTTTCTAGCATAAACTCAAGGCATTTCATATAACGTTTTGGGTGCAACTTATAAGAGATATTCTACGTTGAATATTGGTTTGTAAAACGTAATTCGGGTACGTTTTAGGAGGTTCTTAGGCCTTTCATTGAAGTTTAAGAAATGTTATTTCTATGATCTTGTAATTCATATTATTATCATTTTGTATAATCTTGGGCATGTTAATACGATTAACATTTTAGTAGTAATATCGTGTTTTATATTCCTACAAGTGGTATCAGAGCATTAGGCTCAAAATGATTTTAATATGGATTAAAATTGAAAAATAAAATCGTTTATTTGTTCATAATTCATCTCGGCATTTTTTTTATTTTCGAAATTTTTGGGTTTAATTTAATTATTTTAAATTGTTAGAATGATTAAATTAAATTGATATGCAAATTTGTTATATGTAAATATTTTGATAAGATCATTATTTGAGATGTATAACACTTAATTTTGGTTTAAATATGATTAAAATCAAAATAATATGATTATATGATAATTATAAAGTTTATTATATGATAATAAAAATTGTGATGTAATTTATGAAATTATATTGAAATCAATTCTTTTTGCATATATTAATAATTTCGAAATTTATATATATATATATATACATGTCGAATTTTTTTTGTTAAATATGATTTAATAAGAATAATTGTTTATATATATGTGTGTAAAATTATTTTTGGCCGAAACAAAATAAAAAAAAAAATTGTTTTTGTTTTTTAAAATTTTGGCCGAATTAATTTGAATTAATATGATTGATTCATTTTGTTCTTAATTTGAAAGTCAAATTGATATTGTTTTGAAATGCCTTATTGAATTGTCATAAAAGTGTTTATGATATATGATGCCAATTATTTTAAAATAGTTTAAAATGATTATTGAATTGATTCATTATATGTGATATGTTGAATTAATTCTTATTTATCAATTTATGTATGACATGATTGATTTTATGTTAATAGGTGAATTTTTATGAAATTTTCACTTAAACATTTTTTTTAGTAGGTGGTTTGTGTTTTTCATGCATTTGGATGTATGAAATTTTGTTTTAGTAGATGAATGCGTTTATATTTGATTGCGTTTTATATCTAGTGTGGCCTAAGTTTTGTTTTTTAATTGCATTTTCGTAATGATGAAAATGTGATTTTGGGATTTTCACGTCTCCAACTTGTAATATTCTTTTATCCTAGATTATCTGTAAATAGGATTTACATTGTAATAGCTAGTGGTAAAAGAAGAGGAGATTGGAGTTTTGCCATTCCTTTTTGGTGATCCAAGACGAAGGACATGGAGCCTTGCTTTTGGAGTTAGGGTCCTTCTTTCAAGGATTCCAATTTGTATTTTATAGGGTCCAATTTGATTGGATTCCGACTTTGTATCGTTTTTGTTAGGCCACACTAGGTTTTATGTGCTTGTTTTATTTATGTTTTTCGTCTTTTTCCGCCTAAAATCAAACCACCTAAATAGATGAATATTGATTCATTCCCACGTGTTAGTTAGAATAGTTATAACATATGATGTTTTAACTTTTTGATATAAACATATGATGTTTTAACAAGTCATCATTCACTTAGACTTATCTATATTGTTCACTTAAATGAGTTTTTAATGCATGATGAGATCTCATTCTTTTCCTATTAAAATTGAGATATAGTCTTTCTAAATCGAATCATTATGAATCCCTTGTTCGTCGGTGGGCATATAGGACCTGTTGTTAAATCCATGTGTACCCCTTCTACCTTGGGTAAGTAGTTGATGTCGATGTTAGTTGAACTCAACATTTGGTTTTCACTAATATGTGAGAATCGAAATGGACTATTAATAAATTTGATGAACCAAGAATTTTTAAAGGGTTAAAAATTAGTCAAATAGTTGACTTATCGATTTATTGAAATTAGAGTCTTGGAATCATTTATATAATTCTTGAGTGGGATCAATTGTATAAATGCTTTTAGTTTATTTACATGTTTTAAATAGACGCTTTAAATTTGGTGATTGCTTATGTTTGTTTTATCTTCTTATATTGTAGATATATTTGTTGCTATTTCTGCATTATTATGGCTGATAATACTGCTACCCCCGGCCCTAGTGCCGTCTTGACTAGGGAGTCATGGTTACATTCCTTTATGGACCATGTCTCCTATAACCAAAAATATCGTCTCAAGTCAGATGGTAGTAACTTCACCGAATGGGAGGCGGCATTAAAGAATGCTGCCATCGCAGACGGAAAATTGAAGTATCTCATGGAGCCAATTCCGGCTGAACCTACTTCTAGATCTGGAGCTCAACGAACTGCATACGATGAGTTTGTTAAAGAAGCGGGTGCGATTAAGAACGTGCTCATATATGCAATGGATTCACATTTGCAACGTCGCTTCATTTCCCAAGGTGCAAATCGTATTTTCACCTCGCTGACTAATGAATTCTCGCAAGCTCCGAGAATTGTTAGGTATGATGCAGCTGTACGCTTCTTTGAGGCCAAGCTGCAAAGGGGCCAACCTGTTAGCGCCCACATGCTTAATATGATTGAGAATGTGGAGAAGTTAGACGCTCTTGGTTGCAAGATTGAAGAGTCAATCATTGTTGATCGTATCCTATACTCACTTCATGATGGATTCACTCAGTTTAGGGTGAATTACAACATGAATGATATGAAGAAGAGTCTTCACGAACTTCATTCTCTGCTTGTGCAAGCTGAGAAAGATCTTAATTTGAGTGGGAGTCACAAGAAAGATGTTCTTGTGATACAGTCTAAGGGAAAGGGAAAGGCACTCTTTGCCTCGAATGCTAAGCGACCTCATTTCAAGAAGAAAGGTCAGCCTAAACCCAAGAGTGGTCCTGGGGAGTCAAGTCACTCAAAAGGCAAGAAGAGCAAAGAAAAGGAGGAAAAATGTCACCATTGCCAGCAGTCTGGGCATTGGCGAAGGAATTGTCCTAAGTACCTCGAGGACATAAAAGCTGGACGTCACGATGACTCAAGGTATGTCATCTAATATTCACATGATAGAAATTAATCATGCGAGTTCCTCTGTTTGGGTATTTGATACTGGATGTGGTTCTCACATATGTAATCACTTGCAGGGCCTCCGGGACGTAAGACGTCTGGCTAAAGGCAATGTTGATTTACGTGTTGGGAATGGAGCAAAGGTTGCTGCGGTTTCTGTAGGAACTTACATCTTGTTTTTACCTAGTGGTTTGGAACTTTGTTTGAATAATTGTTATTATGTTCCTAGTTTGTCAAAGAACATTATTTCCGTTAACATGTTGGATGTTTATGGTTTTTCATTTATTATTAAGAACAATTGTTGTACTTTTTCTTTAAATGATGTAATTTATGGTCAAGCGTTTTCCATGAATGGTATTTATGTTCTAGATCAAACGCAAGAAATATTTCATGTGAATAATAAAAGGGCTAAATTAGGTGATAAAGATCAAACGTATTTATGGCATTGTCGAATGGGACACATAAATGAAAAACGAGTAAAGAAACTCATTAAGAATGGGATTATTTCGCCATTTGGCTATGAATCATTTGGTACTTGTGAATCATGTCTCATTGGAAAGATGACTCGTATATCCTTTAAAGGTATTGGAATGCGAGCCAGTGACTTATTTGCGACGGATTACGTCCGTCGCAAATATTTGCGACGGATAATTCCGTCGCAAATCAACTTTTGCGACGGAATTCGACGAAGATTTGCGACCGATTTTGACTCCCTGTTCTGCGACGAATTAAACCGTTTGCGACGGAGAAGTCCGTCGCAAAAATTATTTGCGACGGAAAAATCCGTCGCAGGCTATTATTTGCGACAAAAAAAACCGACGCGTACAGTTCGTCGCAAAATCCGTCGCAAATGGCTATTTGCGACGGATTTAGGCCATTTGCGACGGAATATGTCCGTCGCAAAACAGCTGTTATTTTGTAGTGCAAATAATGCCAAGCATGTGGAAAATCATCTGTTTGGTCGACAAACTTTGCACAAAGCATGTACAGCCGCCGACAAAGGCAGATCTCAAGAACGTTTATTCTGTGAGGCCCAAGGTCGTGGGAGATTTATCTTCCTGATCGAAAGGGCGAACAACTTAGTGGAGCACCCGGACACTAGGGAAGACAAAGACTGAAGACTGGTTTCGCTTCAAGAGTGACACTCTTCAAAATGACGGTTGTTTGGATTACCCTATTCTTTGAGAGGGTAAGCCACCGATTCAACTCTGTTGTTTCTAGTTTTTCTATTCTGTGCTGGGCTGATGATTTTCTATGTTTATCTTTCTAGCGGATTCCTGGCTCCCTGAGCACAGTGAGGAGTCCAAGGCCAAGATTGCTGCTTTTATGGCTTTGCCCCTTCTGGAGAGGACTTGGTCTGAGGGGGATAACAAGACGGTTTTCCCTACTTTCTGCAGGCCACCAAGTAGGACTGTAAAGGTTCATGTGGCTCAGGCTTCTGCCATCAAGGGTAAGTTTCTCAACTATTCTTTTGATTAAGTCTGGTCAAGTGCGATTTGGATCTGTAGTTCTAATATGTATGTGGTCTTATGCTAGGTGAATCTTCTAGGCCAATTACTAGGGGTAGGCTGAATCCTGCCCTCCTTCAAGAGAAAATGGATGCTATTCTGGCTGGGGGTCCAGATGTAAAACCCCAATTCATTCCTACTGGTATTACTATTCCTACTCCAGGATTTAAGGAGTTGAAGATTGAGGAGCCTAGCAAGGGAAAGGCTCAAGCTGAAACAGTGAAGGACACACCAGACAAAAAATCAAAGAAGAGAAAGGTTGAGGAGGTCGAAGGGTTGTCATTACCAGGGACATTTCTGTCCAGCACGCCATCAACAGGCGTAGAAAAAATAATCCAACAAGTGTAGATACCCGTATCCGTACCCCCCAAAAAAAGCAAACCCGATGACGAAAAGGACTTTCATGCATGTTTTAAAATAAGACGAAACGGTACATAAGTGTCTAAAACATTTTTAGTCATTTCTAACGTATTAATTTGAATTTGCATATTTCGTAAAAATGAACATTAATTTAGTCATTTTAAATCGTAAGTCGACACAATACACACAAGCACGACATAAGAATGCCTCACAAATGGCCCAGGGATACAAAAACGACCCACACACACACAAAAACGGCCCAAAACACACAAAAAGGCCCAAGCACCCGAGCGGATCAAAACGCGTTCCGAGCCACATTCTTACAAAACAAAATCCCACCAAATCGTAAAATAATGCATTACAATATTATTTTACTTCGAGCCAAGATCGAAAAACACGACGAAAAACCGAAACACGAAACACGAAATACGAAAACCGAGCCAAACCAAACAAATCAAGTTGACTTAAGCAACTTGCATCAAGTTGACATCAAAATTGATACAAAAGTCAATCAAATTGCTCGACAAACAAGCAGCCTATACCTTACACTCCTACGATAACGTATGCGGCGCTACAAATCTGTCAGAGAGGAGGCTGAAAATCGCCAGAATACTGGCGATTTTCTGGTAAATCGCCAGTTTTCTGGCGATTTTCCCCTCCTCCTCTGACATTTTGGCGATTTTTTGTATAATCGCTGGTTCACTGGCGATTTTCTGATCAATTAGGCATAAAACACGAAGCATTTGCTATAAATAGCAGCCCTTATTCGATCATTTTCATGAATTCAACCAACAACAACAATTACAACAACATTCAAAACCGATACTTATATTCACAAAAAGCCTCTCGCACTTATAAATTTCCACTCTAAAAACCGTCCTTGCATTTCAAGGTAAAGAAATTTTACCTCCCGATTGGACGTTTGAGACTTATAGGGTTACTTTAACCCACCCCGATATTGGCATTAACGAACTCGTATTCGCAATACGATTGTAGTAATTCGAATCAAATGATTCGTCTAAACCTCGCTAATTTCGCATAAATAAACGACTCAAAATCACTAAATTAAGCACCCACTTTTACATTATGCAAATTCTCGATTCATGCATTAAATTACGACTAAAACACGGATTCGACTTTTAACTATACCGTTTCAACTAGTCTCTTTAAACATGCAAAACCGAGGGTTTTACAAAATCTTAGAATTGAACACGAGTCGGAAAATAACGTTCATTTATTAATTCAAATGCAATGAGTTAGTAATTTTACGTATATTTCCTATAGTAGATCGTCATAGCTTTGACGGCTTACATTTATTTTACATATTTGTCGAGTCACATATTTGCATTTGTACGTAGCGTCCTATTAGCCCAAATATCGAAATTAAAGCATTTGTTTTCAAATTAGTAAAGACTACTTTTACGTAGGCCTTTTTATTACAGTTTTCAATACACATTTTGTCAAAACTTTAGAAAGGTAACCTCACTCCGAATCCTCTCTGGTTTCACAATAACCTCAGACGGATAGGTATCGACGCACCTTGAAATCTGAGACACCCGTGTCTTATATTTTAAGACGCGTTGAATAGGTTCCAAATTCCTTTAATATTTGGTGGCGACTCCAAAAACACATTTTCAAAAAGATTTTTGTACTTCTTTTTGTTATAATCACGTGCAATGACATTCCCCCTTTTAAGACAAAAGAACGCTCGAGCGAGTTGAGCTAAGCAAAGCAGTTAGAAGCGAAGCTTAGCACGCCCGAGCGAGCTTCTTGCAAAATTTATTTTCCCGCGCCGTGCATTCCGCCCCATGACACGAGGCGGCGCGGCGAAGGCGTCGAGAAGGGATCACCCAAAGACCTAAGATCCTCGATTGGCGACTCTGGGACGAGCATGTTTTTTTTTTAATTTTGAAAATTAACTTTTCATTTTATTTTAAAAACATAAAGAAGTGTAACTTGAAACTTTGAAAACAAATCTGCTTCGATATTTGGGCAATAGTATCGCTTGAGTCGAATCCTCCCGATTCATAACCACACCTTCGAGGGCGGCCCCAGTAAAAACACGCTTCCTAAGCGTGTATACTCTGGACACGTCGATCTCTCACCCTTCCACGATCACAAGTATGGTATCCGTACAAGTGAATCGTAGCAGTCAAACTCGAACGCTCTAGACCCCGTATTGAATCCACACTGATGTGTGTGATCTTGCGGATAACTCTACACAAACGTTGCGGGAATGACCGGAAGGAACCTTACCCTGAAAGCCAAAAACCCGCGTCTATACGTACAAATCCAAAGCTATAGCACCCTCGCTATGGTCGTCTTCCAAACAAAATGCATGCAAAAACATTTTCATATAGCATTACACTTTCAAAAGACGTCTATTTTGAAAGTACATTTTCAAACATTTTTCAAAAAGGCATACTTTTAAGCATACAGTCAGGGTCGTTGACCCATAGTCAACTGAACCTGACTAACATTACACCACGATATTTACAACCGATCGGAAATAATCACTACATTTCCGATCCTTTACAAAACATAAACGCATTATACGACTGACGTATCGTCATAATACATTTATCGCAAAAACATTTCGCAAAGCAAAACCCGAATATGTCAATACATTTCGGATATTTCAATGAAGCGTACACTTTTACATTTTTGAGATAGCTCTAAGTCGAGTGACTTGCTAGTCACCCCGACTTAAACAAACTATCTCTCTCAAAAATAAACAAAACGCGGGCTCGTTCAAATACGAATCCGTTGATTTACATGTCAGGTCGGGTGACTTATCGTCATTACGGCTTGACACCCTGTGTCACACGTAAAAAGCGAACAACGACCGCTTTTACCCAATTTAACATCTTTAGGCCGACTAGCCTATCGCTACTTCGGTTTGATTCCTTTTTACATCACAATCTAACGATAAACCCCTGGCAACATACCGCTAATTTGGGTTAATCTGATTGTGATACAAACTTTTATTTACATCGAGGGCAGGGACGCGCCAACGCATCCTTACCTCAAAAAGCTTCCCGTGTCTTTTGAGCTAAAAACACGAGTCGAGTCCTGCACACGCTTTCACATTTTTACCTTTTCTTTACTACAAATGCGACTTTTCTTTGAGCCTTTATTTTCTTTCGGAGGTCACTAAGGTTTAGAACTCTGCAGGTCCATCCCCTAAAAAGTCCTGGATACGCGACGTACTAAGGACCGTCATCTGAACCCTCCGCCACCTCCAAAGAAACGTACCTACAACAGATCGAAACCAAAAGCTACCATGGCACTCAACAATGAAGAAAATGTCGGAGGAATCCCAACTCCTCCCCCATCAGTGGTTACCGCAGAACATGTTCAACAGCTCAACAGCAAAATTCTTAGCCTCACTGCTGCGATCGAACAAATGGCCACAATGCGTAAAACCGAGGCCGAAAAACGCCAAGTACCTTGTCAAGAGGTGAACGAAATGCTAAAAGAATTCGCTCAATGGAAGAACGCCACCCACTGGCGGGATATTCCATTTATGAGGAAACTGAACATGTCCCGAAAAGTGTCAAGTCTTTACTACCGGCTAAGCTCTCGCTCAGCGACCTCCCCATCTTCAAGGGTCATGAAAGTCCGCTTGTACACATCAAAGATTTCAAGGCTAAAATGGCCGTCATGGGCGTCGATCCTCTACCGGGCTACTCTATTCCCGCATTCTTTGGATGCACAACCTAGGGCCTGGTTCTATGCCTTGGACCCACACAAGATTACTACCTTCAAAGAAATCACGGTCCAGTTCGACAATCAGTATCATGACAATAACGATACTCAAGTCTCGCTACGTACCCTGGAAGTTCTGTCACAAAAAGACAATGAAGGTTTCAGTGAATACCTTACGCGTTGGAAGAAACTCAGTGCCCAGATATCTAACCGTCCCAAGGACGCAGAACTGATCACCAAGTTCATTAATAACCTCACCCCTGCATATCGGCGAAAGCATTTGCGCTCTGGCAACTTTGTGATTTTGCTTTCGCTCGACGGTGGGCCAATTGATCAAGACGACCTCGTAAAGAAAAGACCAAGGTTGCAAGTCGAGGTTATCGTGGTAGCTCGCCACGAGCCGTCACCAAAGCGGAACCACCCATGCATTAACGCCTGCGGAAGAACTAGCGCCTTTCCCAACTTACACCACACCAACGAAATACACCACGCCTCCTCCTAAGGCGTCATACCCATCTCGGGGTCGACCTCGCCAAAGCCACGACGAAGCTTTGACCCGATCTACATGACTTACTCCAAGGCACTACAGAGACTTGTGGAGCCAAACGTGCTTCAACTCTTGGGACCTACTAGCGAGCCTCCTCGGGACAAAAGCCTAAATCATGGGATCGGAACGCCATCGTGAGTTCCACAGGGAAAAGGACATGACATCAACAATGCTTAGTTTAAAGAACATAATCCAAGATTTCATCGATGACAATACCATCGAGAAGCCTACCTGTGTCCTAAACCCTCGAACCATTTCAATCCTTCAGACACCCATGCCATCTTCGTGGGTACACACCCCATCCTCGATCGCTCTCACCGATCGTCTCGAAAGACCCCAAATCAATGGCATCCGGGGCGATTCGATGAGGAGGACAATCACACGTATTAATACCGGTTACCTATTCCCGCCAGAAGACGAAGAAGAGGAAGATCGAGAACCCACAGGGATATACGGGAAAATGCCCCACAAATACCCAATCAGGTTGTCTGATAGTGACGATGAGATAGCCTACTTAACTCGCTCCGGTCGTCCATACAGAGCCTCGCCGAAGCCGCCGAACCCCTGTGTTTTCCGTCAAAAACCACTAGCCAAGACAAAAACAAAGGCGTAGTCGTAAGCGAGGCTACAACACCGCCTACAATGACTACACCATCACCTCAAGTAGCTACACCTCCGCCTGCAGCTACTACACCTGTTCAATCGCAAACTGACATGGCATCGTCAAGCGCCACTCCAGCACCTGTGCCTGAAATTGGAGATTCAATTCAAAAACAGCTCCTAAAAACAAAAGCAGATATCTCAATCTGGCAGCTCTTAAGGGAATCATTGGGACACCGTGAAGCTCTCTACCGAGCTTTGGTGTCACCCTATTACAACAGAGATGTCGCTGAAAAACTAATCACCACATCACCCGTGAATGGCAAGCTAGCGCCATCACTTTCTCTGACAAAGACCTCCCGCCATTCGGAGGCACTCACAACCTAGCACTCTACATTAACGTAGAATGCCATGGCATGACACAACCTGTTGTACTCATCGACAACGGATCTGCAGTCAACGTCCTGCCCCTAGAAACAGCTAAAAAGCTAGGAATCAAGGAAAATGACTTCATTCCCTGTGCAGACGGCGTCAGAGCCTACGACGGTACTCGCCGCAGCATAAAAGGGACCATCTCTTTTCCTATCATGACAGGACCCGTCATAAGGGAAACCGAATTCCAGATAATCGATATACCCCCGGCATACAACATGTTATTGGGTAGACCCTGGATCCACGCCACTAAAGCCGTCACTTCAAGCTTGCACCAAAAAGTCAAGCTTCCCCTGGACGATGAAGTCGTCACTATCCACGCATCAAACTTTCGAGCTTCCCTACAGCAGCAGAAGCTCGACAATGACACTGCAAGAATAAGCACCGAAACCCCGGACATCACCTGTGGTTTTGATTTCGACTTTGACATCTGCACATTGACTCGCGAGGAGGAAATTACAGCACTCTATGTAAAGGATAACGACAACAAATGGCCTACCATGGGTCTAGGTTATGTGGCATGGTCCTACGAAGTTACCCGTGGGGAACAAGCATTCAATGACCGTAAGAGAGGTCGTGACTTTCGCATAGAGCCATATCACATATTCACAGACAAATACTTCGTCAAAGAGGGCGCAAGCAAGATGCCCAAAGACTACTTCTCTTGTACCATTGCAGGGATTGAACTCGTTTCTGACATCCTGCGCAACCACAGCTTTAACCCCACCGACCTGATTGTCCCGTTTGAGGAGAAAACGCACGACGGATGGTCAAAAACCCTTAAATGGACTGACGTGCAGGGTCGTACTTTCAAAATCACTACGGGAGAAGGCTACACTTTCGAGAATTCTGACTCGGGAGAAAGCGAAGGAGAGAACCCTGACGACAAATCCATCATAGAATTTAGGCCCCCGCGTCGTCATTTCAAATCTTTCACCCCAACCAAGCCTCCGGGCTATATTCCCGATGTAATAGACATAGACAAAGAACTAGAGTCTCTAAAGTTGTCTAAAGCTCCTCTGTCCGAGCTGTCTTCAAATGTAACTGCTTTCGAAAACAATAATAACAACATTTCTGGTTACTACTTGCCTTGTTTTCCTCTAAAAACTGCATTTTCTAATACTCACGATAACATTAAGCACAATAACATTGCATTACATAAATACATTGCAAGTATCGTTTCAAAACCCGAACAGGACCCCATCATTGAAGACACAACAATCATTGACGTGGGAACACCCAAAGAACCCCGAAAACTACAGCTGGGGGGTTCCTTGAGCATGGAAGAAAAAGTCACAGACAATCGAACTACTCACAGAATTCAAAGACGTCTTTGCTTGGTCCTACAAGGATATGCCTGGCATTGACCGCGAAATAGCAGAACACCGCATCCCACTCAAACCAGGTGCCAAGCCTGTTAAACAAAAACTCCGCCGTATTAAACCAGAATGGTCTCTTATGGTCAAGGACGAGATCGAAAAGCAACTACAAGCAGGTTTCATCCAAGTCATCGAATACTCAGACTGGGTATGAAGAAAAATGGAAAAATACGAGTATGCGCAGACTTTCGGGACCTAAACAAGGCTTGCCCAAAAGATGACTTCCCATTGCCCCACATGGACATACTTGTAGACAACACGGCCGACCACGCGTTACTGTCATTCATGGATGGGTATGCGGGTTACAACCAAATCAAAATGGCAACAGATGACATGTCTAAGACCACCTTTGTGACACCCTGGGGCACGTACTGCTATACTGTCATGCCTTTCAGACTCATTAACGCCGGCGCCACTTATCAACGCACCGCAACTACTCTGCTACATGACATGATGCATAAAGAAGTAGAGGTCTACGTTGACGACATGATTGTGAAATCAAAGCAAAGGGAAGATCACATTACCAACCTTCGTAAGTTCTTCACCAGAATCAGGCAATATAAAATGCGCCAACCCACGTAAATGCACTTTCGGTTACATCGTGCAAGTTATTGGGTCACATCGTAAGCCAACGTGGAATCGAGATCGACCTGTCAAAATCAAAGCAACACCGAGATGAAACCTCCAAGCAACATTGATGAGATCGGGAGCTTCTTGGGACAAGTCCAATACATCTCTCGATTCATTAGCAAGCTCACAATGGTCATGAGCCAATTTTCAAGAAGCTAAAAAGGAAGAACACACAAAATGGGACGACAATTAATCAACAAGCATTTGACAAAGTCAAAACCCTACTCACCAATCCACTGCTACGATGCCGCCCCGTAAAGATCTACCTCTTTCGCTCTACCTAACGACTACACCAAACGCCACGGCGCCATGCTCGCCAGAAGTTAACAACGAAGAAGCGACAATTTACTACATTAGCAAGAAGTTCCAAGACTACGAGACTCGCTACGAACCTGTGGAGAAGAAAGAGTCGCTCTAGTCCGGGCCACCAAAAGCTTAGACATTACCTCCTCGCCACACAACCAGAGTATACTCCCTAATGGATCCACTCAAGTACTTATTTGAAAAACCAGTACTAAACGGCCGCATGGCCAGATGGACGCTACTGCTAGCAGAATATGAGCTCAAATACCTGCCTTTGAAAGTCATTAAAGGAAGAGCTGTTTCAGACTTTCTCGCAGAGAATGCCATCATTGAACAACCTAAAATTGACACAACATCATTTCCTGATGATGGAATTTTCGCTGTCGAAACTGAGTACTGGCAACTCTACTTCGATGGGGCCTCAAACTACCGCGGCTACGGCGTAGGAATACTCTTAATATCTCCTAATGGCGATCATACACCCATCTCAATCAAGCTCGACTTTAACGTCACCAACAATGCCGCAGAATATGAAGCTTGCATATACGGCCTACAAGCAGCCATGGCCCTCAACATAAAACACCTCAGGGTACACGGAGACTCCTTCCTAATCATAAATCAAGTAACAGGAGCATGGAAAATCATGAATGAAACCCTAGCAAAATACCAAGCAAAAATACAAGTACTCGGCTGTAATTTGACTGCATAGAATTCTATCACCTCCCAAGGGAAGAAAATCAATTTGCCGACGCGCTGTCAAAGCTTTCATCCCTTCTCAACATGCCACCAAATGTGGACACACTACCCATTGTCGTCGAGAGACGTGGTGAGCCCGCATACATCCACACCATCGACATTGACGAAGCTGAGCACACAGAACCATGGTACCAAGCCATACTCAACTACAAAACAAGCTATTCTTACCCACCTAACACCGACAAGCGAGGTAAGAGAGCCATTAGACTTCTTGCATCCCAATTCGTGCTAGAAATGGGACAATTACTCAAAAAGACACCACAAGGCACCTTACTCATGTGTGTCGATTACAAGAAAGGGCAGGAAATCATTGCCCAAGTACACGACGGCGAATGTGGCCCACACATGAACGCAAGAGCCCTATGCAAGCAAATCTTACGACTAGGATGGTATTGGACGACTATGGAAGCAGACTGCATTCACTATGTCAAACACTGCCATAATTGTCAAATATTCAAGAACGTGCAACACGTCCCCCCTTCACCACTATACACCCTCACGTCTCCATGGCCCTTTTCAACCTGGGGCATTGACGTGATAGGCAAAATCCATCCCATCGGAGCAGGAGGACACTGCTTCGTACTAGTAGCAATCGACTATTTCACAAAGTGGGTAGAAGCGGCGTCTTTTCGCACCCTACTCAAAAGAAGTTGCCAAATTCATACAAACAAACATCATATGCCGATATGGCATACCGCATGAGTTTATAAGCGACCAAGGTTCACATTTTCAAGGCGAAGCAGAAGCCATACTCGCCAAATACAGCATACAACATCACAGATCCTCTCCTTACCGACCCCAGACCAACGGAGCCGTGGAAGCAGCAAACAAAACTGTAGTCACCATCCTGGAGAAAATGATCGACAGTTGTCGGGATTGGCCTAACAAAATTCCATTTGCACTATGGGGATATCGCACAACCATACGCGACACCCACGTGCATGACGCCTTACTTTCTTACCTATGGCATGGAAGCCGTGGCAACCCGTGGAAATCGAAATGAAATCCCTACGAATACTGATGGAAAGTAGCATCCCAGAAGCAGAATGGGCTCGCGGACGCAACGAGCAACTGATGCTCCCGGGCGAACGCAGGCTAAATTCTTTAAGCATTGTGCGAATGTACCAAGCACGACTACAAAGAGCATTCAACAAACGACCGACCACGAAACATAAAAGTGGGAGATCTAGTGTTGAAATCAGTACGCGCGCCACTTCCTGTTGACCCACGAGGAAAGTTCAAGCCAAACTGGGCCGGGCCTTACCTCGTCAAAGAAATCTACACAGGAGGAGCGGTCAAATTAACCGACCTAGACGGTCAAGAGTTCAATCGAGCCACCAATCTCGACCAGCTAAAGAAATACTACCCCTGAAACGCTTGCAATGTATTTATAACATGCGCATAAACACAATTCCACGGGCCGGCATGCCCCTAAACATGCACATCCATCACAAAAAAGCAAAACACAATTCTACGGGCAGGCATGCCCCTAAACCTGCATTCAAAATAATACAACTCCGAACTACGCCGGCTTGATTCCATTTATATGGATACGTAGGCAGCTTTTTTAAAAGCACAGCCGACATTCAACACAAAATCACATACTCAAAACACCTCAAGGGTATGGCAAACATAACAGGATTCAAAACACAAAACACGCATGTCCCTAACCTTAAAAGAAACAAGGCAAGTTACACAAAAGAGATTTTTGTTTTATTATGCTGGAAAGGGAAACATTTACATTTGGATTTTGCAATTGAGAGCACGAACATTACACTACTGGTACACACGACACCGACAAGCATTACATGATCCCGGCATTACCTTCGGGTTTAGGGAATACAAAAACAAACAAACAACTAACAACAAGCATTCAGATAACATTCTTCGACTGGGAGGAGAACTCAACCCATATGAGGAGCACCATCACCACCATCCTGGCCTGGAGCATTAACCATGATGAAGCCGAGATGACTAAGCTCCGCCTCCATGGACGGTACGCTTCCAGAACTCGAACTTCCCCGACTTCCACGGCCAAAACGCACTGGGTGGAACGCAGACGTCGGCGGCGGCTAATTTTGCTCTATAGCACGAAGGCGGGCCCTCTGGCGAGTAGTTGTGGCCGTAGTCCACCGGATATACGACCTCGAAACCCTCACCGTGGCCGGTATCCCTGCCACCGGGGACGCAGAGCCCATTCTCGCAACCACGCATCAGTGATTTGGTTATTAAGTACGACCAAATTCTGGATCGTGGTATCCTGCCCTGGGATAAACTGGGCGTAGCCCATTTGCCTTCTCACCCTCAACGGGTGAATGAACACTCCAACGTCAAAACCGCATAACATAACCCCGGAAGGACCATCACCAACTGCACTGCCCGTCACCGAGGTAACCTCCCACCATGGCACAACCAAACGAATAGCCGACGCCCTCACAAAGGTGGAAAAATAGTCACGAGGACGGCCATTGGGACCCATCCACCTCAGGCCCCGACTGGTTACGCCTGCCGCCGTGTAGGATACACCGTAAGGGATGGCTCCAAGCACGCTCAAACGTTCCATCAGCCAAACCTGCAAAATGACGGGACAACCACGATAAGCATGCACTCTATTACACGCCCGATCATCTAGGCCTAAGATCGTCTCCGCAAGGATCAACGCCGCAGGATTGTACCCCATCTCCATCTGCTGCACAACGCAGACCAAACGAGCCTCGCCAAACCCCATCCCGTCCACCGAATCAGGGAACATGAAACAGTGCACAAGACAAAGGGCTAGGGCTCTCCTGCGAGCAACAGCGCCAATGAGCCCATTATCATAATCCATGAACCGCTGGCAAAGTCGGATGACATTCAAGCGTCCATCTAGGAACAAGTCCTCTGTCTCGGGCCTCGTCATCATGAGGAAGTTTTGCATGGTTCGCTGATAACCAAGCTCCTGGCGGACACACACTGGAGTAACAGAGCGGGTCCAACCTCCGATAGCAGCAAACTCCTCGACCAGAGGGCAAACTTCCCCGTCAAGGAAGCGAAATACGTGATATGCCAAGTCCCAGTAGTGCAGACAGGCATCCAGGAACTCCGGTTCCATCCGAACCTGCCTCAGGCCTAGGAATACGCCCAAACCACAGCCCCTAAGGTTCCTCTTCTCGATACCCGATAGCATAGCACACCACATCCTCACAAGTCCCTCCAAATGCTCCATTACTCACAAAAAAGACAACGCTCTGCTGAATCTTACAAATGCTATTATAATGCGAGTAATGAAATTGCAAAATAAGACGAAGTATGAAATGTGATTGGAGAGATGGATGAATGAACTAACACGAGCATCTTTCTTATAGGCAACGTCTTCAAAAGGCAACAACACAACATATAATCGCTAGTGAACCAGCGATTAACCAAAAAATCAAAACAAAAAGCCAAAAACAACCCAAAAATCGCCAGAAAACTGGCGATTTACACAAAAATCGCCAGTCCTCTGGCGATTTTCACAGTAATCGCCTGTTTTCTGGCGATTTTTGTGAGAATCGTTGGTATACAGGCGATTTTCTATGCTTTTCCGACAGATTTGACGCGACGACTGCACACCGCCTTGCAGCCTACGAGTTGCAGAAAGTTTTTTCACAGCCTACGCACCATTGCTTTTTACTTTTACGACGCATTATCGACACGTTTAGATGCCCGCTTTACGTCGTATTGGGTCATTTTGTGATCGACTCTCGACTAATGTTTTGCACATATGCTCCACAAAATTCAACCGTCTCATTGCGCAAGCTTACGTTAAAGCACGACGTTCTTAATTAACATTTTTACGAACGTCAAAAACACCTTTTACGGTCTCGCAAAATTCAATCGTCATTTTTCGCAAGCCTACGTACAAACACGACGTTCTTAATTCACATTTTTATGAGCGTCAAAAGCGTCTTTTACAGACTCAAAATATTTTCTTCAAAATGCATGTTTTATAAAACTCTTACGTATGCGTACTCTTATTACGGGTCAGAAAAATCTCAATCGAGATTTGTGTTCTTTTTACGACTAACAATCTAATTGCAGGAACACTAGATGAGCACGTCGCGAAGGTTTCAAGTGAAAACAGCAACACAAGCGGTCGTACTACATAACGAGGCAAAATAACCAATAAAGCTTCCGACCTCGCACGCATGATCATTAATCACGAAAGCTACGCCAACAGGATCGCTTACCATAGTCAACAAATACACCTGCTACACAATCAAAGCGCGCGTACTAGGTCACGTAACCTACTCATGTCAAGCCATGGATGCAAATCAACGTCGTACGACTCCTGCAAGTATGCCCATACAAAAATACCAGAACACGCACACGAGGTCACAGAGCCTTTTCGCGTCAAGCCGCAGTCACAAAAATGGACCTCACGTGGACTCCTACATGTCCAAATACATACAAATACAACCACAACATAAAACAAGTCCATAAGAATAGGCCTACGATCCTAGCATACATCCCAAATCAATTAGCTTGATCTCGACGACTGAGCTCCGCGCGCAACGAATCAATCTGAGCACGGTAACCAGCTAGCTCCTGCTCCCGCTGTAGCTCAAATTCCGCTCGCAGACGTGCCTCCTCAGCCCTGGCCCGCCCTAGCTCTATCTGACTCTGCGCGACTGCAGCCTGCAACTCTGAAGCATACTTCTGCGCCTTGCAAAGCGCAACCGCTTTATCATTAAAAGCCACGCGCCACCGGTTAGCTACCCTCCACAAATTCTTGTGGACATCCACGGCCACCTGCAAACAATTTCAAGTTTGACTAACGCTATCACAAGCAGCTTCATTTCACGTTTGACTAACGATTTTAGGACAAAATCGTACTGAAACTGGGGGCTATAATCAAAAGCAGCTTCATTTCAAGTATGACTAACGATTTTAGGAAAAAATCTAACTCAAACTGGGGGCTATAATCAAAAGCAGCTTCATTTCAAGTTTGACTAAAGATTTTACGACCAAAATCTAACTCAAACTGGGGGCTATAATCAAAAGCAGCTTCATTTCAAGTTTGACTAAAGATTTTACGACCAAAATCTAACTCAAACTGGGGGCTACATACTACATATCACGCAAGCATAGAAAACAAGTCATACCTGCTTCACCCGAGGGCTCCAACCATCCATGCCAGCGTCAGTCACCGCAGATAAATAATGCGGCAGTGCAACTGAATGCCGACAGCCATCATGCTCAAAATCCAAACCCTCATGGAACGGAGGAGGCTGGACCTCAAGGTCAGGGTCACGTGGCTACAAGATACAAAAATCACGGTCAATTTTTGCTTTTTGAACAAACAAATATCTACAAAACAAATGCAAAAACAAAAATACACCTCAATCACGGCAGGCGCCAAAGCAAGGCGCGCCCACGACGTATAATCCTCATCTAGCCTCAACAGGGACTCCGACTCACCCTCGTGATATACATCGCGGCGAATATCAAAGATCCTGTCCTGCATTTAAGAGAACCTTAGGAGGGGCCACAGGCACAACAAACTTACCCCTAATCGTCTGAGCTGACAGACGCTCGCCTAAGAACCAGTATGAATCATACTGAGTCGCAATGTACAACCTCTGTGTATCGCGAATAGCAAAGCGAGTCGTAATCGACGCAGGGACATCCGCATAATTCGCCCAAGGGTTGGGAACAAACTACAAAAAAAAAAGAAGAGGAATAAACGTCTGCAAAAGCACAAACGCAAGGCGTATAAGAAATACGAACTTCTCTTACCTTATCAACGGTCATCCCGTTAAACTTCACTCGAGCATCGTCATAAGTCAAGCGAATACCCTTCCTGTTTGCCGTTGCATAAACATGAAAAGCAGGGTACTCCGCCTTCACGGCAAAGTTAGCAGGGAGCAACGACGGGAAGTGTGCATAGCACCAGGACTACAATGAAGCCAAAAACATGTCACAAAAGAGAAAGCAAAAACAAAATAAAACAACAGAGCATCACAAAAAGCAATCATACCTCCATCAAAGTTTGGGGCCGACCAAAGACGGTTGGGACCCATCATCGATCTGATCAGGACGAACCGCGTCCCTACAAAATCGGATCAGGAGACCCATAGCAGGAGTAACCCAGTCAAAAGCACCCAATCTGGACAAGTCCCGCAGCGCCATCAAAACAGCAGTCGACGCCCGCTCTCCTTTATCTCCAAAGTGAGTGGACGTCAGAAACCACCATAGCCACAATCGAGCGTTCTGCTCATGACTAACTTCGCTCACCTGCTTTTTCCCCTTGCCTTTAAAATAATCATCAAACCACGATGTCCGAGGCTGAAAAGTGTTCCTCTCATCCTTCGCACACCTAATACCGCCTCCGATCAAACGAACGACCGTAGGGCTCGAGATAGCAGGGCGTACTCTGTCCCACTCAATCATCTCCTCTCCATGAGGAAGCCCCGAAACAACCGCAAGAGACGAGAAGGTAATACCAACCTCGTACCCAGGCATATGGAACGTGTTAGTAGTGTCCCAGAATCTATCTAACAACGCTCGAAGCACAGAAAGGTGCGAATTCACATTCTTCTTACGCGCCTCCTTCCACTTCGTCAGCAACGAACCAAAGGCTGTGCCGAGGATTATCTTCCGCGACTCGGGAGACAACTTCTTGTTAAAAGCATCTATACAAGTACGGAAACCGGAGAATGTCCTCATATTTCCCAACTTGAAGCCTACCTTCACCCGAGTGGACAAGTGCTCCAATGGGCTCCAAACTAAGCTCACACCATCCCAGTCTTTAGCAACCTTGGCCCACAATCTCGGACCATGGGGAAACGATGGCCTCAAGCCTAACTCATCGACCACACCCATAAACATATCTTGCGCGGCAAATGGCCCAAATAAGCGCCATCAACGCCGATGGCCGCAAAGAAGACCCGCAACATCACCCTCTGCAACCTCCTCATCAACACCCTCTGCGGCCTCATCATCAACCGCCACAGGCTCCTCGTCATCCTGCTCTTCCTCGGGCTCAGGATCACTCTCAAAAGCATTCTCGAGCTGACGAGAACGACCACGTCTCGGCCTATCAACAGCAGGATCATCTCCAAATTTCATCAGAGCTCACCTCGTCGAAACACCAAAGACTACTACCCTCATCTCGCCACGATCGCTAATAGCCTCGGCAGAGCGACGCCCACGTGTCCGAACGCCACCCTCAAGATTACCAAAGAACAAAGATCCACTTTGCGCTCCTACTAGGTCTATCATTCTTGCGATCGTCCCGCGACCTTTACCTCGACCTCTCCCAACCAGTCTTTGGCGACTTACAAGACTACCGCTCAAGGCCAAAGATCTCGCAAAGGCAATGCACTCACCCAAGCCCACTAGCAGTGAGACCTAGGCAACTCAACAAGAGCCTCACGCCCACCAACTAAGGCGCATAGGTAACTCCATAGCCGGCTCCACAAGAACCGGTCGCATACGCAACGCGCCTCTACATCACCAACGAGAAGGCCTGTCGGCTCCACGGTAGTCTTTGTGCTTTCGCTAATAGAGGGCATAGGAGACTCGAGCGACCCCACGTACCTCGTTCCCTGGCGTCAAAATAGGAGGAGTTTTGAACAAATCGATCGCGACGGACCTTCGAAGTCGCCAAGTGATGACGCAGCTTCGGACATTGGGCACGCTCCTCCCTGTGATGAAGTCAATGTTCTCGATGACATCCTGCATAGCACTGGTCGTAGGTATCACGATCTCAGGGTCACCTACATAGATTCAAGAACAATCTTAAGCTACGCAGCCATATGATGATACAAAAATGCAATTCAATTAAAGCAAGTTCATGATCAACAGAAGGATGCACATGCACAAAAGTAACAGAAAAGCAAACCTTAGGCCTATCTTTGACAGAAAGGGCTAAAAGGCGAAAAGAAATACAGAAATGCATTTCTAATGACACAGAGACGATATCTACGTTATACGCGTTTAATCCAAGGAACAAGGATGCACAAGAACAGAGAAAAATCAAGCAATACAGCAAAAAGCAAGCCTCAGGCCTATCTTTGACAGAAAAGGTTAAAAGAAGCAGAGACACGAAAATACATATTTTATGACACCCACACAATGTACACGGCATGCACGTTCAAGACCAAAGAGCAAGGATACGCAAAAGCAAAGAAAAAGCAGAGGAAACAACAAAAAAAAAAAAAAAAGCAAGTTTAGGCCTATTTTTGACAGACAAGGCCAAAAGCAACGCAGGAATATAGAAATGCGTATATCATGACACGTATACGATACATATGTCATGCACGACCAATAAAAAGAGCTAGAAAGTACAAAATGACAAAGAAACCAAGCAAAGCAGCAGAGAATACACCCTAAGCCTATTTTTGACAGATAAGGCTAAAACAGCGCAGAGACACAGAAACGCCCATTGCATGACACGTATACGACATACAAGCCATAATAAACGCCTACAAAAAGTTTCGTACAGAAATCGTGCCCCGAACACACCGACTGAATAGCTTTTGTAAAACGCACGCAAGCTACAAAAACGACCTTTTTATGGCCTTTTCTTGACCAGAGAAGCCCTAACCTCCCACGAACCAACACTTTAGCTAACCCAAACGGCCTACATGACAATACGTCCTAGACTCGAAGCACGAGAAGCAAGGAAAACGGTTTCAAGAAGCCTAGCTCAATTACACAAAAACGCTCCAAAACGCTCCAAAACACCTCCAAATCACGCATGCTCAACAAAAATGGGCAAGCCATACACCATACAAGTCATCATGACCCAAGACAAAAATTTTCGACAAGTTTCGGAACCGAAAATTTCGACCCAAGAAACCGTCTCCACACAAAAACACACGAAAGTTACGGATTTCCAAACCGTTTTTCACGCACAAAACACCCATGGCCTCATCATTAGCATGCAACGACGTTTCAAAAACAACCAAGCCAATCGGTGTCGTTTTACACGACAAAAACAGGGCAAAACCCCGACAAAACCCCCTGTCACACGGTTTTTAGCCCAAAAAACCCGACTTTCGCGCCAATTTCGACGAAACAAATTTACCCAAGCATTATACTACTAATGGGTAACCTACATTGAAATTTTGAGCATATTCCGAGACGAAAAACGAAAAATGACCAAAATGCCCTTGGCCTTCTAAACGAAAAACAGCCCTAATACACGGGTTTTTCACATACAATCACCAACAATAGCGGGACAAGTCTCATAGTACTCTCAAGCATCGATTTCAAGTGACAAAGATGGCTAAATTCGAAACATGCAAAACAAATCGACATAAACCCTAAAAAAACGAATTTTCAGTTAAAACCGACTCAAATCGACTTCAAAACACGAATTAGCAACTTGATTGAGTGCATACCTTGGTCCATTGCGAATCGTAGGAGTCGAAATCACGAATTTTGGTTGAGAAATCGCTGAGAACGAGTTTTTTCGATTAAGTGATGTTTGTGTGTGTGTTTTCGGCTGCCTTGCTCTCTTCCCCTTACCCGTGTTTTGAACCAAAAATGGCACACACACACTAAATCGCCAGAGCTCTGGCGATTAAGTGGTCAGGCACGGGTCAATTTTTAGCTTGGACTCGTTATTACGGTCTATTACGCTATTAATTCGCTCTTTTATGTGTTGATATGATAAAATACGAGAATACACATGCTTGTTACGAGCCAAGAGGCCAAATTTTACAAAATAGCAACACATATACACTCTTTACGAGTTACAAACCAAAATACGTATACTCTTCACGAGTTAAATACGTATATTCTTCAAAACAAATACACTCTTTACGAGTTACAAATCAAAATACGTATACTCCTCACGAGTTTAAATACGTATATTTTCAAAAACAAGTACACTCTTTACGAGTCACAAAATCAAAATACGTATACTCCTCACGAGTCAAATACGTATATTTTCAAAAACAAATACACTCTTTACGAGTCACAAATCAAAATACGTATACTCCTCACGAGTTAAATACGTATATTTTCAAAAACAAGTACACTCTTTACAAGTCACAAATCAAAATACGTATACTCCTCACGAGTTTAAATACGTATATTTTCAAAAACAAGTACACTCTTTACGAGTCACAAAATCAAAATACGTATACTCCTCACGAGTCAAATACGTATATTTTCAAAAACAAATACACTCTTTACGAGTCACAAAATCAAAATACGTATATTTCCCACAAGTTAAATACGTATATTTTCAAAAACAAATACACTCTTTACGAGTCACAAATCAAAATACGTATGCTCCTCACAAGTTAAATACGTATATTTTTCAAAAACAAATACACTCTTTACGAGTCACAAAATCAAAATACGTATATTTCCCACAAGTTAAATACGTATATTTTCAAAAACAAATACACTCATTACGAGTCACAAATCAAAATACGTATGCTCCTCACAAGTTAAACACGTATACCTTTCAAAACAAATACACTCTTTACGAGTCACAAATACGTATACTCCTCACGAGTTAAGTACGTATATTTTCAAAAACAAATACACTCTTTACGAGTTACAAATCAAAAATACGTATACTCCTCACGAGTTAAATACGTATATTTTTCAAAACAAATACGCTCTTTACGAGTTACAAGATCAAAATACGTATACTCCTCACGAGTTAAATACGTATATTTTCAAAAACAAATACACTCTTTACGAGTTACAAATCAAAAATACGTATACTCCTCATGAGTTAAGTACGTATATTTTTCAAAACAAATACACTCTTTACGAGTTACAAATCAAAAATACGTATATTTCCCACAAGTTGAATACGTATATTTTTCTAAATACACATAAATCAAAAACAGAATACACACTTTTATTTCAAATCAAAACGCAGATACACAAGCAAGCACGCAGCAGACACGCAAGACGCAGGAGGTGGCCAAGATACAAAACGCCATCAAGTGACATCCAAACAACAGCAGGCCGGCAAGCCCTTAAACATGCAGGACCGTCATGTCCTTAAACATGCCGTCCCTCCCCGCATTCCCGGCGCTAAGTCCTCGTCTCTCCCCGAGACACATACTTAGCGTCGCCAGGTAGTATCGAGACTGTGATGGTCCGGATACTATCTTCTAAGTTTGACTAGCGCTTTAGTCCAAGCTCAGTCAAACTGGGGGCTCTGTAGATACCCGTATCCGTACCCCCCAAAAAAAGCAAACCCGATGACGAAAAGGACTTTCATGCATGTTTTAAAATAAGACGAAACGGTACATAAGTGTCTAAAACATTTTTAGTCATTTCTAACGTATTAATTTGAATTTGCATATTTCGTAAAAATGAACATTAATTTAGTCATTTTAAATCGTAAGTCGACACAATACACACAAGCACGACATAAGAATGCCTCACAAATGGCCCAGGGATACAAAAACGACCCACACACACACAAAAACGGCCCAAAACACACAAAAAGGCCCAAGCACCCGAGCGGATCAAAACGCGTTCCGAGCCACATTCTTACAAAACAAAATCCCACCAAATCGTAAAATAATGCATTACAATATTGTTTTACTTCGAGCTAAGATCGAAAAACACGACGAAAAACCGAAACACGAAACACGAAATACGAAAACCGAGCCAAACCAAACAAATCAAGTTGACTTAAGCAACTTGCATCAAGTTGACATCAAAATTGATACAAAAGTCAATCAAATTGCTCGACAAACAAGCAGCCTATACCTTACACTCCTACGATAACGTATGCGGCGCTACAAATCTGTCAGAGAGGAGGCTGAAAATCGCCAGAATACTGGCGATTTTCTGGTAAATCGCCAGTTTTCTGGCGATTTTCCCCTCCTCCTCTGACATTTTGGCGATTTTTTGTATAATCGCTGGTTCACTGGCGATTTTCTGATCAATTAG
Source organism: Dianthus caryophyllus (assembly GCA_023091065.1). Lineage (NCBI taxonomy): Eukaryota > Viridiplantae > Streptophyta > Magnoliopsida > Caryophyllales > Caryophyllaceae > Dianthus > Dianthus caryophyllus. Next base: position 17,398,665 of record CM041522.1, read on the forward strand.
GCATAAAACACGAAGCATTTGCTATAAATAGCAGCCCTTATTCGATCATTTTCATGAATTCAACCAACAACAACAATTACAACAACATTCAAAACCGATACTTATATTCACAAAAAGCCTCTCGCACTTATAAATTTCCACTCTAAAAACCGTCCTTGCATTTCAAGGTAAAGAAATTTTACCTCCCGATTGGACGTTTGAGACTTATAGGGTTACTTTAACCCACCCCGATATTGGCATTAACGAACTCGTATTCGCAATACGATTGTAGTAATTCGAATCAAATGATTCGTCTAAACCTCGCCAATATCGCATAAATAAACGACTCAAAATCACTGAATTAAGCACCCACTTTTACATTATGCAAATTCTCGATTCATGCATTAAATTACGACTAAAACACGGATTCGACTTTTAACTGTACCGTTTCAACTAGTCTCTTTAAACATGCAAAACCGAGGGTTTTACAAAATCTTAGAATTGAACACGAGTCGGAAAATAACGTTCATTTATTAATTCAAATGCAATGAGTTAGTAATTTTACGTATATTTCCTATAGTAGATCGTCATAGCTTTGACGGCTTACATTTATTTTACATATTTGTCGAGTCACATATTTGCATTTGTACGTGAAAGGCCCTATTAGCCCAAATATCGAAATTAAAGCATTTGTTTTCAAATTAGTAAAGACTACTTTTACGTAGGCCTTTTTATTACAGTTTTCAATACACATTTTGTCAAAACTTTAGAAAGGTAACCTCACTCCGAATCCTCTCTGGTTTCACAATAACCTCAGACGGATAGGTATCGACGCACCTTGAAATCTGAGACACCCGTGTCTTATATTTTAAGACGCGTTGAATAGGTTCCAAATTCCTTTAATATTTGGTGGCGACTCCAAAAACACATTTTCAAAAAGATTTTTGTACTTCTTTTTGTTATAATCACGTGCAATGACATTCCCCCTTTTAAGACAAAAGAACGCTCGAGCGAGTTGAGCTAAGCAAAGCAGTTAGAAGCGAAGCTTAGCACGCCCGAGCGAGCTTCTTGCAAAATTTATTTTCCCGCGCCGTGCATTCCGCCCCATGACACGAGGGCGGGCGCGAGCGGGGCGTCGAGAAGGGATCACCCAAAGACCGGTATCCTCAACAAGCAGCTAAGAGGGTCAACCCAGACCTGATCAGGGTTGGCACCACAGAACTGGCGTTTAGAGCCACTTACTCTGCTCTGCAGGTAATAACCTGATATACTTCTAGTACAAATTATCATGATAATTCTACCACTATTGTACCTTACACCATTACATTTGCAGACTCTTGACTGTATCTCGAGTTTGGGGCACATAATTTCCACTTCTGGGGATCGTGTGACTGCACTGGAAGACCAGGTTGCTCTGAAAGAGCAAGCCTGTACAGACTTGGAGAAAGCTCTGGACGGTATGAAGGCAGCAGCTGAAAAAGCCAAGGCTGCTACTGCCATGTCTGAGGAGAAACTGGCCTCATTGAGGTCAGAAAACGAGAGTCTCCAGGCGCGTGTTCAAGAGCTTGAGGGCCAGCTCCAGAACCAAGAGACTGATCTGGCGATGTTTTACACAGCCCAGACCAGAATTCAGATGATGCGTGCCTTAGAGTCCGAGCGTGAGGAGTGGAATATTGATGCTGCTGTGGAGAAGTTCAAGAGGCTCTTCCCTGATGCACCAGTCCCAGGAGAGGAAGCTGCTGATGCTGAACAGGAAGAACCTTCTGCGTCTGGCCACGGCGGTGCTGGCGAAGATGCCCAAGCTGATGACAATCCTTCTGAAGAAGAAGAAGAATGAAAACAAAAGACTTCTGTGAACACTTTGTGTGAAAAACAATTTACTATCTGTTGTCTGGCCTGGACTAGTATATCCAGGTCTGTAATTATTCTGTGGACTTTCTATCTGTTGCTACTGTGGAACTTTTGCTTAGTCTGCAGAGCAGGACATTTTTCTAGTCTGCTCTGACAGATTCGGTTGCTTAGTACTTAGTCAGCCTTGGTGGTCCAAGGACTTAACCACTACCGTTTCTGTTGCTTCTATTGTTCTGTGAATGTACTAACCTCGCAGGTGTACACCCCAGACTTATGTACGCATGATCATGGCTTACCTTGAGGGATATTATAGGACATCTCTTAACGGCGGCTAAGCCCTGGTCCGTCAATCCGAGGACGCATCCTCTACAGCAGGACTGGCTGCTCTGCAGGACTGGCTGCACTGTGGACTGGAGGAAGATCTCCACTGCAGGACTGGCTGCATAAGGCTGAGGACTAAGCTCAAGTCCGGAAGACAAGTTCCAAGGGTCTGGGGGCTAAGCCCAGAACTGGAGGTTGAACTCCCTGAGTAGAACTGGAGGATAGACTCCTTAACAAATCTGGAGGATGGACTCTTTTATTTGTAATATGTAGCATACTATTTTTACTTTGTTTTATTTGTGATAGAAAATATTTACTTTTGAACCAAAGATGTAATATGCAAAACTAGAAATAAAGTTAAACTACACCATTGGAGTTCAATGATTTTTATTGAATAGAAAAGAAATATTTACAAAAAATAATTAAAGAGTGCAGAATTGAAAATACAGAATTGAAAGTACAGGATTGAAAATACCGTATTAACAGAGATAGAGTTTGAGGTTAGTTGCATTCCATGCTCTAGGAATCAACTCTCCTTCCAGAGTTACTAGTCTATAAGGTCCTTGGCCTACAACTGAATCAATCAAGTATGGTCCTTCCCAGACTGGGGCTGGCTTTCCTGCAGACTTTTCCTTTGTGTTTTCAAATACTTTCCTCAGAACTAAATCTCCTTCTCTGAAAACTCTGGCCTTGACATGCTTGTTGAAAGTCCCGCCACATTCTCACGTAAGTCGCTACCCTTATCCTGGCTGCATCTCTTAGTTCCTCTGCAAAATCAAGACTGGAAGACAACAATTCTGGGTTAGCTTCTAAACTGTTCAGACCATACCTTGTTGTTGGAACAGACACTTCTGCTGGGATCACCGCTTCACAACCATACACCAAAGAGAACGGAGTCTGGCCTGTAGAAGTCTTTGGTGTAGTTCTGTCAGCCCACAGAACTAATGGTAGCTCTTCTGCCCATCTCCCTCGTCTTCTTTTCAGCTTATTCTTTAGGACCTTGATGACAATCTTGTTGCTAGATTCTGCCTGGCCACTACACTGAGGATACCTTGGTGCAGAAGTAAGCAGTTCAATACCCCAAGTTGCACAGAACTCTCTAGTCTTGTTCCCAACGAACTGTGTACCATTGTCACATACGATCTGGCTTGGAATTCCAAATCTGCAAATGATATTCCTCTTAATGATTGAGATGACCTCCTTCTCAGTCACACTTCTGAATGCCTCAGCCTCAATCCACTTCGAAAAGTAGTCTGTCATTGCCAACATAAACACCTTCTGTCCTGGAGCCATTGGAAGCTTTCCAACTATGTCCATGCCCCACTTCATGAAAGGCCATGGTGCAGAAATAGGGTGTAGGACTTCAGCTGGTTGGTGAATCATTGGAGAATGCTTTTGACATGCTTCACATTTGCTTGCGTACTCCACAGCCTCCTTTCTCATAGTTGGCCAGAAGTAACCAAATCTGAGAGCTTTGTCGCCGACTTCTTCCAAAGACTGTGGTTGCCACAATCTCCTTCGTGTAATTCTTCCGCAGTTAAAGCTTCACGGTTCTAGACAACGCAAATATGGACTGACATAGACTTCTTGAGCGTAACATCATTAATCAAGACATACCTCGAGGCTTTAAGCGAAAAAGCTCTAGCCTAAAGTCCGTCAGGGGTAAAACATCATCTCTAAGAAAAGCATAAAAGGTGCGACCCAAGAGCCAGGAGTGGGGTAGACGAGGTTGAGCAGGATCGGACTTCTATAGAAGGTCCGAGGAGGTGTACTATGGGAATCTGTCCAGTGTCCGCAGGTTTGAAACTAGAGCCAAGACTAGCTGTAGAGTGCACTCGTGAGTTCTGGTCTCTGGGATCTGGTCAATCCTAAACCGGTCAAACTTCAAAACCAGGGTTCTAACCTTCTCAAGGTAGAGCAACATCTTAGAATCTTTGGCCGCAAAAGAACCATGTAACTGATTAACAATAAGTAAAGAGTCGCTACCTCCAGATTCTTGACACCAAGACCAATCTGAGACCATCAAACCTGCGATTAATGCCTCGTACTACGCCTCATTGTTGGTGGTACGAAATTCACAACCGACACTGGGCTAGTATGTCCCCTTGTGGCGATTTTCAGGACAATGCCCAGACCAGAACCTCGACATTAGCCGCTCCATCAAGATTACAAAGACCCGTGTTTCTCCTTTTACGCCTCGTGAGTTTCAACACTTCCATAGCACCACTTTCTTCCAGGGTCGATGAAATCGACCACAAAATCGCCAAGGCTTGTGATTTTATCGCCGCTCGGGTTCATAATCGATGTCGCACGCATCGAGCCGCATTGCACCACTTAGCCATTCTCCCTGACGATTCAGGCTTTCTCAAGACCGACTTAATCGGAAGGTTAGTTCTAAATACGGATATGATGACTCTCAAAATAAGGTCTAAGCTTAGTAGTTGACATAATTAAGGCAAGAACATACCTTTCCGTAAGAGAATACCTGGTTTGACATCTAACAAGCTCTTACTCACGTAGTATATTGGATCTGCGGACCATCTTCTTCCCTGACCAGAACTGCACTTCTTGAATGCTCGTGGTGGCAGTGCACGGACTTAACGATTCTCCTTCTTCTGGTCTGGACAGCAGTGGTGGGGTTGACAGGTAACTCTTCAGATCCTGGAATGCTTCCTCGTGCTTTTCACTCCATTGGAATTTTTTGTTCTTCTTGAGCATATCATAAAAGGGTTTGCACCTTTCTGAGGATCTAGAAATGAATCTGTTCAGAGCTGCTACTCTCCCTGTCAACTTCTGGATGTCTTTCACAGATCTGCAGGGCTCCAGATCTAGGATTGCCTTTATCTGTTCTGGACTTGCTTCAATTCCTCTTCTGGTGACCAAGTAACCCAAGAACTTACCAGAAGATACTCCAAAGTTGCACTTTGTGGGATTCAGCTTCATATTGAACTTGTCCAGAATTGCAAACGCTTGCTCTAGGTGCTTGACATGATCTTTGGCATCTTTAGACTTTACCACCATATCATCAATATAAACTTCCATTGTGTCCCCAATTAGATCTTTGAACATCATATTGACTAGCCTTTGGTAGGTGGCACCAGCATTTCTGAGTCCAAAGGGCATGGCGGTGTAGCAATAGATACCATGTTCTGTGATGAAGGACGTCCCCTCCTGGTCTGGAGGATACATCTTGATTTGATTAAAACCACTCGAGGCATCCATGAAAGTCAGAACTTCATGGCCAGCAGTCTTGTCCACCATGGCGTCGATGTGAGGAAGAGGGAAAGGATCCTTGGGACATGCCTTGTTCAGATCTGTGTAGTCTACACAGACTCTCCACTTTCCATTCTTCTTCTGCACAACAACCACATTAGCTAACCAGTCAGGATACATTACCTCTCTTACCATGTTCATGTCCAGCAACTTCTGGACTTCTTTATTGATGATAGCATTTCTCTCTGGCGCAAACTTCCTGCGTTTACGGTGCCTGTGCGTACTTAGGATCAATGTTGAGCTTGTTTGTGATAACGTCAGGGTGATTCCAGTCATGTCAAAGTGGCTCCATGCAAAACTTGATTTCTTAGACTTCAGGAAATTGATCGGATCGGACACGATCTTGGATGGTACATCAACGCCTACTAACACTTTCTTTTCTGGGCAGGTCTGGTCTACACTGATCTGGTCCATCTCCAATCTCGACTTTTCTGGTTCCACCGCCGACTTGACTGGTTTACGTAATTGCTATGCGAGCGACTTGTTGGTATTTGGGGCTTCAAGGTCGCTCTGTAGCACTCTGAGCGATCTGCCTCTCTCCCTTTATCACCATAACTCCCCAATGGGTTGGGACCTTCACACATTGATGGTAAGTGGACGCTTGACCTTGAGATTGTGGATGCAAGGCTGCTAACAAAACATTATACGAGGTCATAGAATCAATAACATTAAACTTCTCAAAAGAAGAGACTCCTGGGCATAGGTAGGAAGTGAGATCTCTCCCAAGGTGTGCTTGGTCTCGCCATCAATCCTACCGTAACATTGGAGTTCTTGGTCACTTGTCCTGGCCTATACCCATCTCTTTCAATGCGTCCAACATGATCGGGTTCACGAATCGCCCCATCGATCGTAACTCGGCGTACAAGGGTGCTTCCAATCTGCAACTTGATCACTAGGCTGTCATGATGCAGAACTGGGATGCCTTCGCAATCTTCATGGTCAAAGGTGACAACTTCCCAATTCTTCTCTACTCTGGTTGGAGGCTGCATCTTCTCTTGCTTTGCTATCCTCTTGGCTGCAGAATAGGTCAAACCACAGATATCAGAACCACCATTAATAAATTTTACCTCATGTGTGTAGGGTGGTGGATTTGGCGGCTTCTCAGACTCTTGTCCCCTGGAATCCTGGGACTTGGCGCTTTCAGTTCTGGCCTGATTCCTCTGGACTGGTCTGATGATGTCCTTCAGACGCCCAGTTCTGAGCTGGTAAGATATCTCTTTCTTGAAAGCATAGCAGTCTTCTGTGCTGTGGCCGATGTCTCCATGGTACTCACAATACTTGTTTGGATTTCTGTTAGGATTTGGATTATCATTCCTCTTGGGCCATCTTGCACTATTCCCAAAGCTCTCCAACTTTGCTATCAACTGTGGAACCTCCACACAAGGCTAGCGATATCAAGGAGTCATCGAGTTGACTGTCTCGTAATCGACGGCATGCACTTATGTTACGAGTGGCTCTTGTCTGTGGCTTTGCTGCAGGTGCGTCTACTATCAGACTTCCTGTTCACCTTCTCATACCCAGAACTGTTGGGAATAGAAATCTTCTCCTTGTTGAATCTTTGAAGATAGTCTCGTAGGGACTCATCTTTCTTCTGTACAATCCTGTACAGATCACTTGTTTGCTTTTCTAACTACCTGCTGCTAGCAAACTGGGCAACAAAGACATTCACAAGATTAGCAAACGATTTAATAGTACCATTAGGAATATTGACAAACCATTGTAGAGCTGGCCCAGCCAGAGTAGAACCAAAGCCTTTGCACATGCAGGCTTCTCTGTACTCTTTTGGAACGGGGACTGTGTACATCCTCTGCTTGTACTGGGCTACGTGGTCCTGTGGATCTCCTGTACCATCATACAGCCTCATCCCTGGAACACTGAACTTCTTTGGGATGTCCTGCATGGTTATAGCCTCGCTGAAGGGTGAATCCGCATAACACTCCTGGGAAGCCTCCTCAATTGGTGCTGGAACTCCTGGAATCTTTGCAACCTTGTCATGTAACTTCTGGAGTTCTTGCATCATCATGAGGGTGAAGTTGAACTTCTTCTTGCCCTTCCTCTTGTCGGCGTTCTCGGATGTTTCCTCCTCTTCTTCACCACCCAGGAGCTGGTCTTCGAGATCCTCATCTTCGTCCAAATTAGAGAAATCTATTCTCTTAATTATAGAACTCAAGGATGCCCCAGGTCTGATCTTTGATGTACTGCCCTTAGCAGAATCTAACTTAGTCTTCAGAACAGACTCTGTTTCCTTCAATTTTACATTCTCTTCTGAGATTTGCTGAATCTTGGATTGCGCATCTTGTAACTCCTTGGACAATTGCTCCAAAGTTCTCTCAGCCATTTGAATATGGAAAAGGTGATTTTTGTGAGATTTTTGTGAGAAAAGTTACGCAAATTAATAAACTAGTTGCCCCACGGTGGGCGCCAATTTGTTTTGGTGAAAACTTTACAAGTATGAAAATGGAAGAAAGTGGATCAACTAGTACTATTTGCGGAACAGAACAGAACTGAGCTAAATGAGACAGAACTAAGGACGCAGGGATTTGATGACGCAGAAGCCCCGAGAAGAAGATGGGGAAAACTGCGGGCTACCAAGCCAGGAGTACCTTTATTAATATCGGAGTTGGGGTTACAGAGTACAGCTGTGAGAGTATGATCACTGTAGGGATCGGATCCCATTCACTAATCAAGTATTAGTGTAAATCAAATTACTCTAATTTGATTTAGCAAGATCTATGTAGTACAAATTTACATTGTTAACAAGTTTAGAAAATTATACCTTTCTCTTAAAGGAAATTTAGGGCACAAAACTAGAACTCCTTTCTAGTTTTGTTTCTTGAGAGTAAGCTTAGGATGATCCTCCTTAATAACCCAAGTTTTCAATGTAGAAAACCTCCTTTAGTTAGCACCCAAGAACTACTACCAAAATACTAAGTATTTTGATCTAGAAATACTTAATATTAACTTGATAATATGAGATAATATATTTACTAACTCTTAGTAAAATAGTATCTTGTGAGTGTTGTGTAATAGAGAGAATATATGAGAGATAAGGAGAGCATGCATGAATGAATTAAGTCTCACTTTATCACATGTATTTAAAAGGGAAAATGAGCAAAATAGAAGTGTACAATACACTCTACTTTGGCCGGCCCCCTATAGTCAAGAGAAGGTGGAAGAGTTTATTTCTTGAGTAGAGGAAAGGCATGCATTGTAATGATTGTGTTTTGCCATGCAATTTCCAAACACAAGAGGACAATACAATAAAACAAGAGGAAGCTCTTCCTCCTTGTATTTGGACGGTCCACCCATCAAATATGGGTCCATTTTGTTCTTCCAATATTTGTCCCACAAATACTTATAATTTATCACTTAATTATCTAACATAATAAAGTGTAAATTAATTAAACTCTTCCTTAATATACATGTACACTTACACATATATTAAAAAAAAAATACTTTTACTAATCTCATTAGTAAAATATACAGAATTAGTGAATTAACGCTTAATCACTAAATCTCATCTCCTCTAATAATTTTATCGATATAAAATTAATCATCCGAGTTCACAACTCGAGTTCTCTCTAAATTACTATATTGACTAACCGTTAGTCGATTTATCAAGTTACTAATTCAATCGTATCTCATACAATTAATTAGCTTAAATATTTGGAGTACGTTCCTATAGGTGTGACTTAAAGGGATCAATTGATTACCGCCGTTCTCACGACAATAACGTCAAACTCTAGTCAGCCAACCGTTATTGATTTACGTTAATCAATTGACAATAATTCAGGATTATCCCCATGTATTCCTTAATTGAGATTTATTAAGTAATCGCACTATTGTGGAGGACACATACTCCAACAATCTCCCACTTGTCCGAGACAAGTTGTGCATTACCAATTCTCATGCCCGTTTCACATCTCCCACTCGATGCAAGGTGTCTTACAGGTCGTACTTGCATCCTGAGATATATATCGTGAGTGGTTTCCTCGATAAGGAGAGTAGCTGTCTGACCGGGGAATCTACCGTAGATTCTTACCGAGCGTGGCCACGCATTTTCAGCGACTACTCCTCGAGTGGCCCAAAGATGTTTTACCCTGACGAGGGTGGACATTTCCCTTCCACTCGATTGTACTGTATAATGCAGATCACCATGACCCCAAAGATGCCCTTATAACCCCCTTTCACGGCATGGCTTAGGACAAAAATGAAAGTCACTCTAAACCGCACCGACTGCATAATCACTCGGTCAAAGAATCGACTCAAAGGAATACTATAGAATTCCCACCACGACCAGGTTTCAATCTCATTGAAAAGGAATTCTATAAGCGTCACTGTCCGACAGAGTGTCTCACAGTCTGTCTATGCAAACGATCGGTCATCTCATATGACCCTATGGTGTTGAACCCACCATCGATCGACTTGCAATCTAGTCTCTCGGAGACGTCACCTCATATGAGAGACTAGGGACCAAATACTTAGTTTATACCGTTCACTTGAATATGTTCAAAGTTGTCACACAAATATTCGGATAAACAAAGTATGCATTCAATAATGACTTAAGATAAAACAATGAATGTTATTTTTCATATATGTAATAGGATACATCGTTCAATTACATATTACGAAACTAAAGGAAATCTGGCATACGCCGCAACCCCATGGAGGCGGTGTGCGCGTCATGCTTAGCCCTCGAAAGAGGCTTGGTTAAAGGATCAGCGATATTATCGTCTGTCCCAACCTTACAAATATCTATTTCCTTCCTTTCCACATTATCTCTTATAACGTGGTATTTCCTCAAAACGTGTCTAGACTTGTTACTAGACTTGGGCTCCTTCGCTTGGAAAATAGCCCCACTGTTATCACAATAAACAGTGACAGGATCCACGGCACTAGGGACTACTTTTAGTCCATCCAAGAATTGCCGAATCCACACAGCTTTTTTAGCAGCTTCAGATGCCGCCAAATACTCACCTTAGTCAGAGAATCGCGGTGACACTGTTTGAAGCTCTTCCAACAAACAGCTCCTCCATTCAACATAAAGACATAGCCGGATTGGGATTTCAGATCATCCCCATCGGTTTGGAAACTTGCATCCGTGTAACCCTTTACACGTAGCTCAAGTTCTCCTCCAAACACTAGAAACGAATCCTTAGTTCTTCTCAAGTACTTAAGGATGTTCTTCACAGCTATCCAGTGACTCTCACCGGGATTAGCTTGATACCGGCTCGTCATGCTCAAAGCGAAAGCGACATCGGGACGAGTGCACATCATAGCATACATGATTGATCCTACAGCGGAAGCATAAGGGATCAATTTCATGCGTTCAATTTCCGCAGGAGTCGTAGGACATTGAGATTTCTTCAATGTTATTCCTACACTCATCGGAAGAAAGCCTCTCTTGGAGTCTTTCATATTGAACCTATCAAGAATCCTCTTGGACCTATCTCTATAGATCCGGATACCCAAGATGCGTTGTGCCTCTCCCAAGTCCTTCATTTGGAAATGGTTTCCCAATTCCACCTTTACCGAGTTCAGACTTGGAACATCATTTCCAATCAGTAGTATGTCATCCACATACAAAACAAGGAAGGTTACTTTACTCCCACTAAACTTCATGTACAAACAAGGTTCCTCGGCACTACGAGCGAATCCATGTTGTTTGATAACATGATCGAATCTGTGATTCCAACTCCTCGATGCTTGCTTAAGACCATAAATGGATCTCTTAAGCTTGCATACTTTCTTAGGGTTGGATGTATCTATAAAACCTTCAGGTTGTGTCATAAACACTTCCTCTTCTAGAATCCCATTCAAGAAGGCGGTTTTTACATCCATTTGCCATATTTCATAGTCATGAAATGCGGCACCCGCTAAGATTATCCTTATGGATCGAAGCATAGCAACCGGTGCAAAGGTTTCATCATAATGAATGCCTTGGACTTGTGAAAAGCCCTTTGCCACCAATCTAGCTTTGTAAACATCAATATGTTTATCTATGCCGAGTTTGATTTTGAATATCCATTTACACTGAAGGGTCGCAGTGCTTGAGGTAAATCTACCAAGTCCCAAACTTGGTTCTCGTACATAGAATCCATTTCGGATTTCATGGCCTCAAGCCATTGTTCGGAGTTGGGGCTACTAATAGCCGCCTTGTAGGTTGAGGGTTCGTTGCTTTCGAATAACAACAAATCACCCTCCTCCTCGATGTTACCGAGGTAACGGTCAGGTTGTTGACTAACTCTTCCTGACCTCCTAGGGATTATAACCGTGTCAGACGACGAGGGAACGGTTTCCTCATTTTCTGTCTCGGTTTGTGGCTCTTGAACTTCATCAAGTTCAAATTTTCTCCCACTCTGTTTCTTAGAAATAAATTCACTTTCTAGGAAAACAGCATCACGAGCCACAAACACTTTGTTCTCGTGAGGGTTGTAGAAGTAATAACCACAGGTTTCCTTAGGATAACCTACAAATAGACATTTGTCAGACCTTGGAGTGAGTTTATCGTCAGTTTTGTTCTTGACGAATGCCTCACATCCCCAGATTCTCATGAATGACAAATAGGGAACCGTTCCCATCCATATCTCATATGGAGTCTTATTGGCCGCTTTAGTCGGACTTCGATTTAGTGAGAAAACAGCAGATAACAGCGCAAAGCCCCAAAATGATCCAGGAAGCTCAGTTTGACTCATCATAGACCGAACCATGTCAAGCAAGGTTCGGTTTCTTCTTTCTGCAACACCATTCAATTGTGGTGTGCCCGGAGGAGTCCATTGTGATATTATACCACAATTCTTAAGATGTGAATCAAACTCATTACTTAGATATTCGCCACCACGATCCGATCGTAGTGCTTTTATCCTTTTGTTTAATTAGTTCTTAACCTCATTTTGAAATTCTTTAAATTTCTCAAAAGCATCACTCTTATGCCTTATTAAGTAGACATAACCATATCTACTTAAGTCATCGGTAAAAGTAATGAAGTAATGATATCCTCCTCTAGCGGTGATGTTTAATGGACCACACACATCGGTATGTATGAGTCCTAAAACCTCACTTGCTCGTGTCCCTTTACCGCTAAAGGGTTGACGAGTCATCTTGCCAAAAAGGCAAGCTTTGCATGTACCATATGATTCGCAATCAAATGGTTTGAGAACCTTGGTCGCAACAAGTCTCTTTATGCGTCTTTCGTTTATGTGACCTAAACGACAATGCCAAAGGTAGGATTTGTTTGATTCATTCGATTTGAGCCTCTTGTTCTCCACATGATAAACATCATTGACATCATTTAAAACATAAATACCTCCAATTGAAATAGCTTCACCATAAACCATTTCATTGAAAGAAAAAGTACAACGGTTGTTCTTAATCTTGAAACAAAAGCCTTCCGCATCTAGTACGGAGACGGAGATAATGTTTTTAGTTAGAGTTGGTACAAAATAACCGTTATTTAAATACAACTCTAATCCACTAGCAAGAGCGAGTACAAAAGTTCCGACGGAAACGGCCGCTACTCTAGCTCCATTGCCCATGCGGAGATCTACATCACCCTTGGCTAGAGCCCGCACGTTTCTCATCCCCTGCAAATGATTACAAAGGTGAGATCCACATCCGGTATCCAATACCCATGTAGAAATGCAAGCATGATTGATGTCAATCATATAGAGATTAGAAGCAATACCTTTGGATGTCGCACATCCATTTTTGAGATCCTTCTTATACTTGGGACAATTGCGCATCCAATGCCCCACTTCATTGCAATACTTGCAAGTGTCTTTGAGGGGTCTTCCCTTGTTGATCTTGGGCTTAGGCTTATGTGGAACACCTTCCACAATAGCCTTTCCCTTACCCTTGCCAATGTTGGATGGCGCTTTCTTGGCCACTTGCCCCTTCTTAACACCGAGATTCATGTTCCTCATTCTCATGGAGAGAACATCTTTCTTCTCCACCTCATTCACTTCCATATCCCTCTCGGCTTGGACCAAGAGTGCATGAAGTTCATGATAACTCTTATCCATGTTATTCATGTTATAGTTTACTCGAAAGTGAGCAAACTTGTTAGGAAGAGAATGAAGTATGCGGTTTATCGCAAGAGCTTTGGGTATAGCACACTCTTGACGCTCAAGAGTGTCTATTTGCTCAATCATTTTGAGCACATGAGGACCAACTTTTTGGTTCCTCTCAAGCTTTGCGTCGAAATCGAACCGCGGCTTCATAAAGCCTTATTTGCGGTGCTTTGGAGAACATGGTTGTCACTCAGTGAATATCGCATATGCACTCTTTTGTGTGACAAATCGGAGTTTTAGAGCGGGTTCCATGGACCAAATTAAGGCGTTTTCACGTCATTTTCCACTTTCACATACTCATCATAGGCGGCTCGTGCCGCCCCGGATCGAGCAGTGGGCTCGGCGGGTGGTTGATCGGTAAGGTGCTTGAGCACATTGTCGGATGTCGCGGCGCCCTTCATTGTCGAATCCCATTCGACGAAGTTGCTACCGTCACCCTTTAGGATACACTTATCCATCACGGTTCGCAACCATGAATCTTTGCCCAAAATGGGCGCGGGAGTTGATGATGATGCCATTGCGATAAACGATTCTACAATAAATATGAGGAAATATATAAGCATTCATTGTTCATTTATAACATTTGCTAAAACTCATTTTTAAAACAAATGTCCATTTATATAATGATCTCCCACGAAATTATATAAATGATTCCAAGACTCGTTTTTTCATATAAAATTAGACATCTCATGTTTCCTTTTATATAAAAACGATAAGTCAACACTTGACTAATTCTACACTAGAATGCTTGGTTGATGATTTTCTTTAAAATGCATCGATTAGCCCCAAATAACTCTTATTTGGTTGAGTCCAAACCAAATTAGCATGGGACTTCCTCCCACTACTTACCCATGGTAACAAGGTTCCACGTCGCGGAGGTCCTCACGAACATGGGGTTCATAGTTGCTACATTTGGAAAGGCTTAATCTCAATTCATTTGTTAAAAATGTGGGTGATCTTGTCAATATTTAGTCATTTAAATTCTTTATAAGTGAACTAATTTAAGAATGGCGACCTAAAAACGACAATCGGAGTGGGATATCGAGGCATGCATGGCGATTTTGGCATGTTATAAAAATCTCGTGTTAAAACCATTTTTAACACTATTTTCGGATTTTATCATATTTATTCTCAATAAATATATAAAACCCCAAAATTAACAAAATAAATTTGTAACTACAAGCCATGGCTCTGATACCACTTGTAGGGATCGGATCCCATTCACTAATCAAGTATTAGTGTAAATCAAATTACTCTAATTTGATTTAGCAAGATCTATGTAGTACAAATTTACATTGTTAACAAGTTTAGAAAATTATACCTTTCTCTTAAAGAAAATTTAGGGCACAAAACTAGAACTCCTTTCTAGTTTTGTTTCTTGAGAGTAAGCTTAGGATGATCCTCCTTAATAACCCAAGTTTTCAATGTAGAAAACCTCCTTTAGTTAGCACCCAAGAACTACTACCAAAATACTAAGTATTTTGATCTAGAAATACTTAATATTAACTTGATAATATGAGATAATATATTTACTAACTCTTAGTAAAATAGTATCTTGTGAGTGTTGTGTAATAGAGAGAATATATGAGAGATAAGGAGAGCATGCATGAATGAATTAAGTCTCACTTTATCACATGTATTTAAAAGGGAAAATGAGCAAAATAGAAGTGTACAATACACTCTACTTTGGCCGGCCCCCTATAGTCAAGAGAAGGTGGAAGAGTTTATTTATTGAGTAGAGGAAAGGCATGCATTGTAATGATTGTGTTTTGCCATGCAATTTCCAAACACAAGAGGACAATACAATAAAACAAGAGGAAGCTCTTCCTCCTTGTATTTGGACGGTCCACCCATCAAATATGGGTCCATTTTGTTCTTCCAATATTTGTCCCACAAATATTTATAATTTATCACTTAATTATCTAACATAATAAAGTGTAAATTAATTAAACTCTTCCTTAATATACATGTACACTTACACATATATTAAAAAAAAATACTTTTACTAATCTCATTAGTAAAATATACAGAATTAGTGAATTAACGCTTAATCACTAAATCTCATCTCCTCTAATAATTTTATCGATATAAAATTAATCATCCGAGTTCACAACTCGAGTTCTCTCTAAATTACTATATTGACTAACCGTTAGTCGATTTATCAAGTTACTAATTCAATCGTATCTCATACAATTAATTAGCTTAAATATTTGGAGTACGTTCCTATAGGTGTGACTTAAAGGGATCAATTGATTACCGCCGTTCTCACGACAATAACGTCAAACTCTAGTCAGCCAACCGTTATTGATATACGTTAATCAATTGACAATAATTCAGGATTATCCCCATGTATTCCTTAATTGAGATTTATTAAGTAATCGCACTATTGTGGAGGACACATACTCCAACAATCACTTCTGTAGCAATTCGTACAGAACTGAGTATAATTATCGTAATGTGATTATCTAGTGCTTAAGTATGCTAATGAGAGTAAAAAGATGAATCAAAATGTACAAATGAGCCTCTATATATAGGCAAAGCTAGCTGAGAATTGGTTCCTATTTTCTAGGGCATGTTCTCCATGACTTCCATTATCTTTGGCGGTTAAATAACTTCCATTGACTCCACTTCTGCTCAGCTGAAATATCCTCCATTATCCCATGATCTTTGTAACCGCCATAGTTGACCTCTTCTGACCATAACTGCTATTCGTCTTCTGAGCTGTTCTGTGCTATAACTGCCATTGCTCTTCTGACCTGCTCTGTACCATACTCGCAATGCCTATCCAGAACTGCCAATTCTGGAGGGTGTAAAATCTGGTCATAACACTTCGCATATAAATAGGAGCCTTCAGTAATTTTCGAGAATTTTACCTTGCAAACTTTACTTTTTACCTCTACTGTTCATCATCTTCTTCCTTTGTCATCTTCTTCATCTTTATCAAATCAAAATCAAATCAAAAGCATGGCTGAACAAGTAATCGATCTTGAGATCCCTGAGATCAGTGAAATCATGTTTGGCGACCACAAGTTCATCAAAGGTGACTCCTTCGATGACGAAACAAAAAACACACTCTCTCAATCAATCATAAAACACCTTAAAGATCATGAGATCGTGCCTTCGTCTGCTGTTATCTTTGTTCCCTGTGATGATTTTGTCACGGCTTCCTGGACTTGTCCAGGATGGATCTGTATTCACGAGTTTCCTTTTAGGGCTGGTTTGAGGATTCCTTGCAATTCTTGGATCTGTGGGGTGCTTTCTTCTATGAAGCTTGCCCCTTGCCAACTTATGCCAAGCATGTGGAAAATTATTTGCTTGGTTGATAAACTCTGCACAAAGTTCAGGTTGCAATTGACTGTTCAAGATCTGAAGAACGTCTACTCTGTAAGGGCCCAGGGCCGCGGAAGGTTTATCTTCAGGATCAGAAAGGGCCAGAGCAATCTGGTTGAGCACCCTGATACTGGGGATGACAAGGACTGGAAGACAGGTTTTCTTTTTCTGAAAAGTGATTCTCTTGGGAGCAGCGGCTGTTTGGACTACCCCATTGCTGAGAGAGGTTAGTCAGTTTTGATTCAATTCTGTTGTTTCTAGTTTTTCTATTCTGTTCTAGGCTAAGGGTTTTCTATATTCTGCGTTTTCTAGCGGACTCTTGGCAGCCTGTGCACAGCGAGGATTCCAAGGCTAGGATTGCTACGTTCATGGCTTTGCCTCTCAAGGAGAGGACTTGGTCCGAGGAAGACAACAAGACGGCATTCCCTACATTCTGTAGGCCAGCAAAGAAGGTAGTGAAGGTTCATGTGGCTCAAGCTTCTGCCATTAAAGGTAGGTTTATTAACTATTCCTTTGGTCAAGTCTGATCAAGTCTAGTCTGGATATGTGTTTCTGAATTGAGTGTGGTCTATGCTAGGTGAATCTTCTAGGCCAATCACTAGGGGTAGACTCAATCCTGCCCTTATTCAAGAGAAGATGGATGCTATCCTGGCTGGGGGTCCAGATGTAAAACCTCAGTTCATTCCTACTGGTATTCCTACTCCAGGTTTCAGGGCGCTGAAGGTTGAGGAGCCCAAGGGGAAGGTCCAGGTTGAGCCAGAGAAGAGTACACCAGACAAGAAATCAAAGAAAAGGAAGGTAGAGGAAATTGAAGGTTTGTCATTACCAGGGACATTTCTGTCCAGCACGCCATCAACAGGCGTGGAGAACATCATCAACAAGCAGCAAAAAGGTTTGACCCAGATTTGATCGGGATCGACACTACAGAACTGGCGTTCAGAGCCACTCACTCTGCTCTTCAGGTAACTACCTGACTTCTAGTACAAATGCTCATGACAATTCTACCACTATTGTACCTTACACCATAAATTTTGCAGACTCTTGATTGTATATCAAGCTTGGGGCACATTTTATCCACTTCTGGGAATCGTGTAATCAGACTTTGGAGGACAAGCTTGCTCACGAAGAGCCAGGCCTGCAGAACTTGGAGAAAACTTTGGGCGATGAAGGAGGCGGTGAAAAAGTCAAGGCCCTTCGCCAAGTTCGAGGAAAATCTGGCCTCGTTGAGGTCAGAGAACGAGAGTCTCCAGGCACGTGTTCAGGAACTTGAGAGCCAGCTCCAGAACCAGGAGACTGATCTGGCACTGTTTTACACAGCCCAGACCAGAATTCAGATGATGCGTGCTCCAGAGTCCGAGTGTGAGGAGTGGAACGTAGATGCTGCTGTGGAGAAATTTAAACAGCTCTTCCCAAGTGTGCCAGTTCCAGGAGAGGAGACTGCTGGCATTGAACAGGAAGAACCCTCTGCGTCTGGTGATGGTGGTGCTGGCGAAGATGCCCAAGCTGATGACAATCCTTCTGAAGAAGAAGAAGAATGAAAAACAATTGTGAACTTTCTGTGTAATTATTGAACAATTTGCTCTATCTGTGGTCTGGCCTGGACTAGTATGTGCAGGTCTGTAAATATTCTGTGGACTTCTATCTGTTGCTACTGTGGATCTTTTGCTTAGTCTGTAGAGCAAGATATTTTTCTAGTCTGCTCTGACAGATTCGGTTGTTAAGTATTTAGTTAGCCTTGGTGGTCCAAGGACTTAACCACATTCGTTTCTATTGCTTCTATTGCTTCTATTTTTCTGTGAATGTACTAACCTCGCAGGTGTACACCCCAGACTTATGTACACATGATCATGGCTTACCTTGAGGGATATTATAGGACATCTCTTAACGGCGGCTAAGCCCTGGTCCGTCAATCCGAGAACTCATCCTCTACAGCAGTACTGGCTGCTCTGCAGGACTGGCAGCGCTGTGGACTGGAGGAAGATCTCCACTGCAGGACTGGCTGCACAAGGCTGAGGACTGAGCTCAAGTCTGGAAGGCAAGTTCCTAAAGACTGGGGACTAGGCCCAGAACTGGAGGTTGAACTCCCTGAGTAGAACTGGAGGATAGACTCCTTAACAAATCTGGAGGATAGACTCCTTTATTTGTAAATATGTAGCATACTATTTTTACTTTGTTTTATTTGTGATAAAAAATATTTACTTTCGATCCAAAGTTGTAATCTGCAAAACTTAGAAATAAAGTTAAACTATACCATTGGAGTTCAATGGTTTTTATTGAATGGAAAAGAAATGTTTACAAAAAACAATTAAAGAGTGCAGAATTGAAATTACAGAATTGAAAGTTCAGAATTGAAAATACCTCATGGCGATTAATTTTGCGTTTCCTACGGCTCCTTTACATTTAGTGAAAGCTTGTCAGGCTATGATTAGGGATTCGCTTTGGCACGTGGAGATTCAACACATTTATCGGGAGGCTAATTCGTGTGCGGACTGGCTAGCAAACCACGGAGTCTATCAAGCTCAGCAACTGATCAATTTTGACTCGTCGAATGCGCCTACAGATTTGGTTCAACTGATACAGCAAGATGTCCGAGGGGTCGCCTGGCCCCGATTAGTACCTTTTTCGGCTTTTTAGTGTTGCTTTGTTTTGGTTGTTGGTAGTAGTCCTGTTTTTTGTTCTTTGTTTTTGTTCTTTGGGCTTTGCTCCAGCTTTTCTTCACCAAAAAAAAAAAAAGATAGAGTTTGAGGTTGGTTGCATTCCATGCTCTAGGAATCAACTCTCCCTCCAGAGTTACCAATCTATAAGCTCCTTGGCCTACAACTGAATCAATCAAGTATGGTCCTTCCCAGACTGGGGCTAGCTTTCCTGCAGACTTTTCCTTTGTGTTTTCAAATACTTTCCTCAGAACTAAATCTCCTTCTCTGAAAACTCTGGCCTTGACATGCTTGTTGAAAGTCCCGCCACATTCTGGGTAAGTCGCTAATCTTATCCTGGCTGCATCTCTTAGTTCCTCTGCAAAATCAAGACTGGAAGACAACAACTCTGGGTTAGCTTTTAAGCTGTTCAGACCATACCTTGCTGTTGGAACAGACATTTCTGCTGGAATCACCGCTTCACAACCATACACCAAAGAGAAAGGAGTGCATCTGTAGAAGTCTTTGGTGTAGTTACGCTTACCACGTAACTAAAGGTAGCTCTTCTGCCCATCTCCCTCGTCATTTCTTCAGCTTCTTTTTTAGGACCTTGATGACAATCTTGTTGCTAGATTCTGCCTGGCCATTACACAGAGGATATCTTGGTGCAGAAGTAAGCAGTTCAATACCCCAAGTTGCACAGAATTCTCTAGTCTTGTTCCCTACGAACTGTGTACCATTGTCACCTACAATCTGGCTTGGAATTCCAAATCTGCAAATGATGTTCCTCTTGATAAATGAAATGACCTCCTTTTCTGTTACACTTCTGAACGCTTCAGCTTCAATCCACTTCGAAAAGTAATCAGTCATTGCCAACATAAACACTTTCTGTCCTGGAGCCATTGGAAGCTTTCCAACTATGTCCATGCCCCACTTCATTAAAGGCCATGGTGCAGAAATAGGGTGTAGGACTTCAGCTGGCTGGTGAATCATTGGAGAATGCTTTTGACATGCTTCACATTTGCTTGCGTACTCCACAGCCTCCTTTCTCATAGTTGGCCAGAAGTAACCAAATCTGAGAGCTTTCTTGGCGGACTTCTTCCAAAGACCGTGGTTGCCACAATCTCCTTCGTGTAATTCTTCCAAGCAGTTAAACCTGGCTGGTTCTAGACAACGCAAATATGGACCTGACATAGACTTCTTGAACAGAACATCATTAATCAAGACATACCTCGAGGCTTTAAGCCGAAAAGCTCTAGCCTAAAGTCTGTCCGGGGGTAAAACATCATCTCTATGAAAAGCATAAAAATGTGCAGTCCAAGAGCCAGGAGTGGGGGTAGACAGGTTCAGAACAGGATCAGACTTCTCTATAGAAGGTCTGAGGAGGTGTACTATGGGAATCCTGTCCAGGTCTGCAGGTTTGAAACTAGAGCCAAGACTAGCTAGAGAGTCTGCCTGTGAGTACTGGTCTCTGGGGATATGGTCAATCCTAAACTGGTCAAACTTCAAAACCAGGGTTCTAACCTTCTCAAGGTAGAGCAACATCTTAGAATCTTTGGCGCAAAAAGAACCATTAACTGATTAACAACAAGTAAAGAGTCGCTTTTACCTCCAGTTCTTGACACCAAGACCAATATGACCATCAAACTGCGGTTAATGCCTCCTACTCTTCCTCATTGTTGGTGGTACGAAATTCACAACCGACACCGGGCTAGTATATCCCCTTGTGGCGATTTTAGGACAATGCCCAGACGGAACCTCGACATTATTTGCTCCATCGATTATGCTGACATCTAGGTCTCTCCTTTCCCGCCTGTGTGAGCTTCAACACTTCCATAGCACCACTTTCTTCCAGGGTCGGTGAAATCGACCACAAAATCGCCAAGGCTTGTGATTTTATCATTGCTCGGGTTTATAATCGATGTCGACGTGATCGAAATGCATGCACCACTTTGCCATTCTCCCGCATAGCCAGGCTTTCTCAAGACTGACTTAACTGGAAGGTTAGTTCTAACACAAATATGATGACTCTCAAAATAAGGTCTAAGCTTAGTAGTTGACATAATTAAGGCGAGAACATACCTTTCCAGAAGAGAATACCTGGTTTCAGCATCTTGCAAACTTTTACTCACATAGTATATTGGATACTGCAAACCATCTTCTTCACGACCCATCGCACTTACCGAATGCTCCGTGGATCGACGGTACAAACTTAACGGTTCTCCCTCTTCTGGTCTGGACAACAGTGGTGGGGTTGACAGGTAACTCTTCAGATCCTGGAATGCTTCCTCGTGCTTTTCACTCCATTGGAATTCTTTGTTCTTCTTGAGCATATCATAGAAGGGTTTGCACCTTTCTGAGGATCTAGAAATGAATCTGTTCAGAGCTGCTACTCTCCCTGTCAACTTCTAGATGTCTTTCACAGATCTGGGGGGCTCCAGATCTAGGATTGCCTTTATCTGTTATGGACTTGCTTCAATTCCTCTTCTGGTGACCAAGTAACCAAAGAATTTTCCAGAAGATACTCCAAAGTTGCACTTTGTGGGATTCAGCTTCATATTGAACTTGTCCAGAATTGCAAACGCTTGCTCTAGGTGCTTGACATGATCCTTAGCATCTTTAGACTTTACCACCATATCATCAATATAAACTTCCATTGTGTCCCCAATCAGATCTTTGAACATCATATTGACCAGCCTTTGATAGGTGGCACCAACATTTCTGAGTCCAAAGGGCATGGCGGTGTAGCAATAGATACCACGGTCTGTCTTGAAGGATGTCCCCTCCTGGTCAGGAGGATACATTTTGATCTGGTTAAAACCACTCGAGGCATCCATGAACGTCAGAACTTCATGGCCAGCAGTCTTGTCCACCATGGCGTCAATGTGAGGAAGAGGGAAAGGATCCTTGGGACATGCCTTGTTCAGATCTGTGTAGTCAACACAGACTCTCCACTTTCCATTCTTCTTCTGCACAACAACCACATTAGCTAACCAGTCAGGATACATTACCTCTCTTACCATATTCATGTCCAGCAACTTCTGGACTTCTTCATTGATGATAGCAATTCTCTCTGGCGCAAACTTCCTGCGTTTTTGGTGCACTGGTCTGTACTTTGGATCAATGTTGAGCTTGTGCGTGATAACGTCAGGACTGATTCCAGTCATATCAAAGTGGCTCCATGCAAAACTTGATTTCTTGGACTTCAGGAAGTTGATCACATCAGACCTGATACTGGAAGGCACATCACTGCCCACCTACACTTTCTTTTCTGGGCAGGACTGGTCTACATTGATCTGGTCCATCTCCAATCCTGTCTTCTCTGGTTCCACTATTGACTTGACTGGTTTCTGTAATTGCTATGCGAGCGATTTGTTGGTGACTGGGGGCTTCAAGGCTGCTCTGTAGCACTCTGGCGATCCGCCTCTCTCCCTTTATCACCAGAACTCCCCATTGAGTTGGGACCTTCACACATTGATGGTAAGTGGACGCCACAACCTTGAGATTGTGGATCCAAGGCCTGCCTAACAAAACATTATACGAGGTCATAGAATCAATAACATTAAACTTCTCAAAAGAAGAGACTCCCTGGGCATAGGTGGGAAGTGTGATCTCTCCCAAGGTGTGCTTGGTCTCGCCACTGAATCCTACCAGAACATTGGAGTTCTTGGTCAGCTTGTCCTGGCCTATACCCATTTCCTTTAACGCGTCCATCATGATCAGGTTCACAGAACTGCCCCCATCAATCAGAACTCGACGTACAAGGGTGCTTCCTATCTGCAACTTGATCACCAGGCTGTCATGATGCAGAACTGGGATGCCTTCATAATCTTCATGATCAAAAGTGACAACTTCCCAATTCTTCTCTACTCTGGTTGGAGGCTGCATTTTCTCTTGCTTTGCTATCCTCTTGGCTGCAGAATAGGTCAAACCACAGATATCAGAACCACCATTAATAAATTTTACTTCATGTGTGTAGGGTGGTGGATTTGGCGGCTTTTCTGACTCCTGTCCCCTGGAATCCTGGGACCTGGCGCTTTCAGTTCTGGCCGGATTCCTCTGGACTGGTCTGATGATGTCCTTCAGACGCCCAGTTCTGAGCTGGTACGATATCTCCTTCTTGAAGGCATAGCAGTCTTCTGTGCTGTGACCAATGTCTCCATGGTACTCACAATACTTGTTTGGATTCCTGTTTGGATTTGGATGATCATTCCTCTTGGGCCATCTTGCACCATTCCCAAAGCTCTCCAACTTGGCTATCAACTGTGGAACCTCAACTCCTAGACTGTTGATATCAAGGGAGTCATCAGAATTGACCGTCTCAGAACTGACAGCATGCACTTGTGTTCTGGGTGGCCTGCTGTATGGTGCTGGCCTGCTCTGGGTGCGTCCACTGTCAGATTTCCTGTTCACCTTCTCGCATCGTAACTGCCCCGGCTGACTGAAAGCTTCTTCTTCTAGTCTAATCTGGGCCAAGGTCTTTGCCTGCACATCTTCAAAAGTAACACAAGGATACTTCGTTAGTTCACGATAAAGCTCAGAATTGACCAACAAACCTTGCCTATAAGCCTGGATAGCGGTTGCAACATCACAGTTGGGAATAGAAATCTTCTCCTTGTTGAATCTTTGGAGATAATCTCGTAGGGACTCATCTTTCTTACGCATACAGTGCATACAGATCACTTGTTTGCTTCTCTAACTTCCTGCTGCTAGCAAACTGGGCAACAAAAACATTCACAAGATTAGCAAACGATTTAATAGTACCATTAGGAATATTGACAAACCATTGCAGAGCTGGCCCAGCCAGAGTAGAACCAAAGCCTTTGCACATGCAGGCTTCTCTGTACTCTTTTGGAACTGGGACTGTGTACATCCTCTGCTTGTACTGGGCTACGTGGTCCTGTGGATCTCCTGTACCATCATACAGCCTCATCCCTGGAACACTGAACTTCTTTGGGATGTCCTGCATGGTTATAGCCTCGCTGAAGGGTGAATCCGCATAACACTCCTGGGAAGCCTCCTCAATTGGTGCTGGAACTCCTGGGATCTTTGCAACCTTGTCATGTAACTTCTGGAGTTCTTGCATCATCATGAGGGTGAAGTTGAACTTCTTCTTGCCCTTCCTCTTGTCGGCGTTCTCGGATGTTTCCTCCTCTTCTTCACCACCAGGAGCTGGTATTCGAGATCCTCATCTTCATCCAGATTAGAGAAATCTATTCTCTTAATTATAGAACTCAAGGATGCCCCAGGTCTGATCTTTGAGGTACTGCCCTTAGCAGAATCTAACTTAGTCTTCAGATTAGACTCTGTTTCCTTCAGTTTTGCATTCTCTTCTGAGATTTGCTGAATCTTAGATTGCGCATCTTGTAACTCCTTGGAAAATTGCTCCAAAGTTCTCTCAGCCATTTGAATATGGAAAAGGTGATTTTTGTGAGATTTTTGTGAGAAAAGTCACGCAAATTAATAAACTAGTTGCCCCACGGTGGGCGCCAATTTGTTTTGGTAAAAACTTAACAAGTATGAAAATGGAAAAAAGTGGATCAACTAGTACTATTTGCGGAACAGAACAGAACTGAGCTAAATGGGACAGAAC
Organism: Dianthus caryophyllus; assembly: GCA_023091065.1. NCBI lineage: Eukaryota > Viridiplantae > Streptophyta > Magnoliopsida > Caryophyllales > Caryophyllaceae > Dianthus > Dianthus caryophyllus. Next base: position 17,423,714 of record CM041522.1, read on the forward strand.
TAAGGACACAGGGATTTGATGACGCAGAAGCCCCGAGAAGAAGATGGGGAAAACTGCGGGCTACCAAGCCAGGAGTACTTTTATTAATGTAAGAGTTGGGGTTACAGAGTACAATTGTGAGAATGATCACTTCTGTAGTAATTCGTACAGAACTGACTGTGATTATCGTAATGTAATTATCTAGTGCTTAAGTATGCTAATGAGAGTAAAAAGATGATCAAAAATGTACAAATGAGCCTCTATATATAGGCAAAGCTAGCTGCAAATCAGTTCCTATTTTCTAGGGCACTTCTCCTATGATCTCCACTATCTTTGGCGGTTAAATAACTTCCATTGACTCCACTTCTGCTCAGCTGATGACTTCTCCCATTATCGCATGATCTTTGTAACTGCCGTGGTTGACCTGTGCTGACCATAACTGCCATTCGTCTTCTGACCTGTTATGTGCTACAACTGCCATTGCTCTTCTGACCTGTTCTGTGCTATAACTGCCATTGCTCTTCTGACCTGCTCTGTACCATACTCGCAATGTCTATCCAGAACTGCCAATTATGGAAGGTGTAAAATCTGGTCATAACAATGATTGCATTATAAGTGATACAATCAGGGGTGCATCCATTTTGCTCCATTTTTAGGAGCTTCACAGCTTTGGTCACAAGACCCTTTCTGAAGAGCCATTAAATCATTATACTATATGTTACATTGTTACAATATCTGGCACACAACCTCTTGTAGGGAGATCACAGAAAACATTTTGCGCTTCTTTAAATTGGCCGGACTCACACAAGCTGTCGATTAGAATGTTGAAGACTACGATATTAGGGGCAACTCCATGAAACTACATCTCCCTAAACACAGCTACTGCCTCATCAATTCGTCCGCTTTTACATACCCCGTTCAACAATGAACCAAAAGTGGTGGCATTCGGCTTTAGCCCATAGATTTGCATGTCATCAAACAGCTGACGTGCCGCTAAAATTCAATTGGATTTGCACAAGCCATCTATTAGAGTGTTGTATGTACGGACGTTTGGGGCAATCCTTTGTTGAAACATTTCGTGCAATATGTCTAGAGCATTAACAACGCTGAAAATATTTCCATATCCATTTATTAAAGAATTGAAGGTCACAATATCAGGTGCACAATTGTTTTCCACCATTAAATCGACAACCTTTCTTGCCTCATACATTCGGCCGCACAAACAAAACCCATGGAGTAAAGCGTTGTAAGTGACATGATTAGGAGAAACACCCCGCTCAACCATAATCTGTATAATGGCTAGAGCTTTATCAATCCTCCCTTCCTTGCAATGGATGTCAACAAATATGTTATAGGTTGCATTATCAGCTGCAACGTTGCTCTCTAGCATCTCTGTAACACCCCGGCCCCAACCAAAGGCCGAAATGTCATTCACGGTAGCTCGCCAGGCTGCGTACATCGCCCACAGACCAACACGGGCCCTTTCCAGCGCACTTTGTCCTCACTCGTGCGCATCCTGAGAACTTCCCATGAGGTCACCCATCCTAAGACTACTCTCCAGCAAGCACGCTTAACTAAAGAGTTCTTAAGATGAGCCACCAGAAAAGAAGATGCATCTTGTTGATATGAGTAGTACTTACAATCCTTTTTAAGCACTATGTCACTTGAGCCAACACATGAACCTCTTCAACGGTACCGGCAGAATAACCTCGGACAACACCGGGTGTTACACACCCCCACTTGAAGAACGCAACGTCCTCGTTGCGCCTGGTAGCTACTTACAATATAGCATTCCAGAATCCTCCCCAGCTAGGTGCGTACTTAGGATTCGACCACACGGCTAGGTGCGTACCTAGGATTCGACCACACGGTCGCCGGGTTGCTCTGATACCATTTGTAACACCCCGGCCCCAACCAAAGGCCGAAATGTCATTCACGGTAGCTCGCCAGTCGCAGACATCGCCCACTGCACCAACACGGGCCCTTTCCAACAAGACTTTGTCCTCACTCGTGCGCATCCTGAGAACTTCCCAGGAGGTCACCCATCCTAAGACTACTCTCCAGCAAGCACGCTTAACTAAAGAGTTCTTAAGATGAGCCACCAGAAAAGAAGATGCATCTTGTTGATATGAGTAGTACTTACAATCCTTTTTAAGCACTATGTCACTTGAGCCAACACATGAACCTCTTCAACGGGGTACCCGGCCCGAATAACCTCGGACAACACCGGGTGTTACAATCTCGATCAACATTTCTTTAGCCTCTCCCTTACGACCAATCATATACATACCTCATATCTACGAGTTATAAGTAATCACGTTTGGCTTGACACCCGCGAATTTCATGTCTAAGAAGGTTTAGGGCCTTATCGGATAACCTATCCTTACAAAGCCTGTCAATGTCAATGAGGGTGCTGTACATGACAAGGCCAGGCTTACAACCCGAGGCACAAGAATTCATTTGTCGAATCAAACGGACAGCGCTATCATTGTCCCCGACACAACGAAGACCTTTGATCACAATGCCATACGTAACATGATTTGGTTCAAAGCCTAGTTTAATGACGACTCTATCCAGCAATTTAACCGCATCTTGAGGCTGATCACTAAGAACAAACCCGTGAATTAAGACGTTGAAAAAGACTATATCAGACTCAACAGGGTACCCAAGCTTTAATCGATTTACCGAAAACAGAAAACCCGAAATCGACCCGGCCTAAATAGCAGAAACACTTAGCTAGGATTTCAGAAGAATGCAAGTCGGGTCGAACACCGGATAATTCGAGCTCTCTTGAAAGCGAAACGACAGTAGAGTGTCGAAGGCGTTTTAATTTAACCATGGCGGAGAAAAGCGGATTAAAATCGATAATAGAAGGACGACAAGGTAGACTCATCATTTGGCGAAAAAGGAAAAGGGGAAATTCCATATTATGAAACCATAAATTGGATTGTGCTTTAACGTACTCAATCGATAACTGAGGATCGTCACGGTAATCAAATTTAAGCGCGAAATTAAAAGAATAGCAGAAATAACGGCGATGAAAACGCAAGTGATGAAATATAGATTGAATTTGATGCGAGATGGAAAAGAAAATATGTTTACCTGATTTACAATTGAAGAAGAAGAAGAATAATCAAACAAAATGAAGAACGATTAATGAAGAAGAACTTTACCAGAAAGTTGAATGTGATTTCAGGAATTTTCTACCTAATTTGAAATCAAGGAATGGTCCTCAGTTCCTCACTCCTCAGTAGCTAGTAGCTAGTAGCTATTAGTAGGGGCGAACAAAATTGTATATACGATTTTCGTATATACGGAAACTAGGATAATACCCGTGCATAAATGCACGGGATGTATAAAAATAAGTTAATAGTTAATTGAAAAATTTGGTAATTAAATATTAAATTAAAATATATAAGAATAATAATATTAACACAACCTAAATAAACATGTATTTTCAGACCAAAAATACAACAAACTGTATTCTACCCGTCCACGTATTTATTTAACATGTAACACGCGTATATGACTTGTTTAACGTAGTTAAGTATTATGAAAATATTTAAATCATTCAACCCGTATTTGTCTTCTAATTAACCCGTTTAATAGGTTTGAAAGTTTCAATTTTGATTTTTCTTAATTAACTATCAAAATTTAGATGATGGAAACGTTGAAAATTGTAACAAAAAATTAGAATAGTGGAACTTTTATTTTTTTATACAAATAGAGTTATAATTTTTTTTAAAAATATATCATAATTTGGTGAAACCGATCAAAGTATCACGATACATTGTCTTAAAATTCATCATTTTTAATAATATGGTAAAGCGCGCTTAAAATGTTATAATGAAAACACATGAAATAAAAATGGTTAGTTTAAGAGATAAAATGTTATATTGAAAACACATTAAATAAAAATGAATTGTTTAAGAGATAAAAAAAATATATATTACGATCTTTACTTACTTATATGACATAATTTCAAAAAGGAAATAAAATAAAATAAAACAAAAGGGATAAAAATAAAATAAAATAAAATAAATAAAAAGGATTAAAATATGTAAAAGTTGGAGGGAAAATTTGTGTAGGATGGTTTTTGTTATATATAACTAATAATATAGATTGTATGTACGATTTTAAAATCACAGAAAATATTGTTACGGTTTTTGTATATACGATTTTTCGTATATACGGTTTTCGTGTAATCGTATATACGATTTTCATAAAAGACAAAATTATTTGTAATTTTTATAATTAAAATGAGCGCAATAAAAGTTTAAATAAGTACTTAGTAAACAAATTAATATTAAAGAACGATAAACAGATAAAACAAACAAGAAGACTAAATATATAGGGTTAATCGAATATAACCCCCCTTTTATAACACTTTTTTTCAAAATAACCCCCTTTATATGATATTTTTATAACATAACCCCCTTTTAAGACACTTTTGTTTCTAAATCATCCCCAAAGTCGAAATATGCTCCTTCAAAATGGTATATTCACACCCTTAAACAAGGATCTCTCAAGAGGTGTCGACATATTTTAGACATTGGTGGTTGTAACTTGAAAATGGTATACCCAATTATGTCTTTAATTGCGATTTTTAAGTAAGAAAATTCGACGTTGGGGGTGATTTAGAAAGAAAAGTGTCTTAAAAGGGGGTTATGTCATAAAAATAACATATAAGGGGGTTATTTTGAAGTAAAGTGTTGTAACAACCTGGTTTTTAGTCGACTTTAATTACTAAGGCGGAAATTAATTAAGTCTTAAACTAGCGTCATTAATTATACAAATAACCCAAGATATTACATTATCGTTCAAGAGTCGAATAAAACAACTCTAAGTACGGAAATTTAAAAGAGTAGTGTTGTGTATATTACAAAATCTCTCGAAAAACATCTAAAGGTAAAGCATAAAAACGTCTCGTGGCCCCGTCCAAAATCCAGCTCCCGGTCGACGATCATCCTGCACAATAAACTGATGGGGGGATGCCCGCTGAGCGGACAGTGACTAGCTATGCTCATACTTACCCTCGATTTCAATTACTTTGGTTTATTACTATCGCTTTATAACTATAACAGTATGATAAACCGATAAACATGCTTATTACATATAGCATATAAAGACATATAAGTCATATTAAGCATGCGATTTAAAGCGATAAATCATATAGGCATGATATCAGTTATAAAAGCAAATAACAGATAATAGTGTCGCAGCAATTCAAAAGGATTACGAAGCGATATCAGATTGCAAACAAACATACGTATTGTATCATTCACATCACGCAGACTCGATTCAATTCAGAAATTTGTGGTCTTTAGTTTTCGAAAATGGTACACACTCATTCTCATTTAACCAAATAACAAACAACACATACTGCTTATGAGCCTGACCACTGAGTAGGCCATTGTACTCTAGTCGCTTGCATCTCACTACCATAGTGCAGCGGCTTACTCGACTCGTAAACCACGCCGAATACTATAGTACTTGCATCTCATCTTCTAGTGTTCGAAATGATTCGAACTTCAGATACAATCTTGTCAAGTAATCTTTACGCAAGGCAAGAACGAATGCAAGTGTCGCGCCCACTAAGAACGAAACACGGCAAGGAGACAAAATCGCATATCGACCCAAATCCATAAAGCCGATAAAACACTCAAATCCATGAGGCTGCGATGGCCCTGGTACCCCTAGCGAAATAAGGTGAATTACACCCAAGTCTAATATGCATATATGAATATTCTTGATAAGAGTAGGCTATGCTATTCATAGAGCACCTTAACTCTGAATAAAACGACTATTTCCTAGAGACTGACCCAAAAGAGTTGGCATATTCATTATCTTGTACGGCTTAGGCAGTACGACTTAAGGCGTAAAAGCATGGGCAGGATGCTAAGCAATAAAGCTGCCGGCTTAACCACACTAACCGGGATGACCAACGTCAGAGACCGAGATAGTGGTATCCGCACAAGACTATCTTAACCCCACTTCACTTACGATTGACGTTTTCATATCGGAGGCTCAAGCGTTTGACCCGTTATTTAACTTACTCATGATTTATTATTTATTTGATATTTATTATCACATGTTACTAGACTCTCCTAGTCTCATCGTCAAACGTTTAAGTATTTTATTCGGTTCCATATGATCACATAACATATTCGTTTATTATTTGAAGTGTTGTTAATTATTAACGTTTTTAAGTTTCTATATTAATACATTTATTAGTATGTCCAATTTTATTTAAGTGTTTTTCAAAACACTTTAAGTTATTTACTTATTCATTTTCAATTTTTCTATACTTAGTAAATTTTCAATTATTTTCAATATTTCAAATTTTGAAATTTGAAATATCTTTGAATTTTGAGACGTAACTTGTTTTACAAGTTTTGTGAATTTTTCACTATTTATGTCTTGAGATTTGAAAAGATAACTTGTTCAACAAGTTACCTCAAATTCCATTAAAATAGGTTTTGGGACATTACTTGTTCAACAAGTTTCGTCCCGGGTACTATTCACCGCCTTGAAATTTGGGACGTTACTTGCTTAACAAGTTTCGTCCCAATTTACTATTCATCGACACTATTCATCTAGGTTACTATTCATCAATCACTATTCACTTGTCACTATTCATCTCAGTCACTATTCATCTTAGTCACTATTCATCTCGGTCACTATTCATTTCGGTCACTATTCACATCGGTCACTATTCACATCCTAACTTAATCACTAAGTTTAAAAATCTAGTTTTAAAAACGTTAAGTTCGATTTGTAAAAAGTGATAAATGATATTTATTTTAAAATGAGACTTAGTTAAATTTAGTCGTCTATTTACTAAATTTAGCGATTTTCATTTTTAAAATAATAGTATCGTGGGTGATTCATTTTAGTCCGTATGTCGAAGTCCAACAGTCTAAATTTGCATAGGCAGTAGCACACGATTTAATTCATTTTTATAACGGCTACTCTTTTTATCGGTTTATAATATTTCTTTTATAACGAAATCGATTTATACAAAAATTCAATTCTACTAACTATTAAACTTTAGTGACTTAGTGATATTTTCATTTTGATTAAATTTAGTCCATTTTATATGTAAATGCCGTGTGATATGTTTAATATGCTAAAATTCATTTATTTCTTTTTAAAATCTTAATTCAACTTATTAACTACTAATTAAATTATTTTAACAATAAACTAAAAAGTGATAAAAACAATTTTAACCCTAAAAATGCTAGGAATGCCGTGGCTAATGATGGTGGGTGTCAAATTTTCGTTTTTCAATTTTTATCGGTTTTTAGCTTAAAGTTTTAATATTCTAATTATTCTAATTCTACTAAAACGATTTAAACTAAAATGAAATTTTACTAAAAATTTCATTTATATTTTTGAATAGTGTTTTTCAACACTTTAAATTTCTAACTTTTTAATCTTAAAGATTTAGTTTGTTTAATTTATATAGTTACTAATATAATAACTTATTAGTGAATTAAAACAATAAAAAACAACAAACATAAAATAATCACGAATCAAAATGAGCTACTAATTCAAGAACACATGAACATCAACATGAATACGCAAGAACACAACATGAACATCAAGAACACAATTTGTATTTTTAACAACTTATAGTTTATTTTCCTAAATTAATTTTTATAACATATTAACATCCATTTTAATCTAACTTAACACAACATATTATTTACAAAATTTAAAAGTGGAAACTTATTAAAAATAAATAGGAAAACCGTGAGCACGCATGTATATTCATAAATTTTATTTTCGATTTTTCTTTACTTTAAACTCATTGTTAATATTTAACATATTTTTTTTTATATGATTACAACATAACTATAACTCAAATAAGCTTAAAAACAATATGAACAATAATTTAAAGTACTCAAAACTAATTATAATAAACCTACTTTCATATTACTACAACTTATCTATTATCAATATTACTTATTTATTATCATTTTATTATACTTCACATAACATACAAACACACATAAACGATGTTTAACATATTTTAACATAATTTTAATACTCATAAAATCATAATGATAAATCAAACTAATTTACAAAAGAGGTTAAAATGAGATATAACTAGTCACCTTAAATTGGATGTTAATCGTCGAGGATCTAAAATAAATTTTAGATCGGAATTTTCTTTACCCAAATAAACTAAGCAAGTTAGCTTCAAAAGACCCACTAATGAATTAGGATTAGTTATGAATTACGGAGTATTAGAGTAATATTATGGTTTTTATTTGAATTGTTTTTGGAAGAAAATGGAAGAAAAATAAATGAGAGCAAAGGGATGATGAGCCACGACATTATGGGGCATTAGGTGCTCATTTTTGTCTTTAAAACTTATAAGGTAAGTTAGAAAAAAATTAGGTTAAATAAAGTAGTAGATAAGCTTTAGTTTTTATTATAAATAAAGTTAAATTAAAAGAAATTAGGAACATAAATATCAAAATAGGTCACTAGTGTCATAAACACTATTTGGTGTTAGTAAATGTCCCCTTGATGTTTAAAAATGTTTTTACGAAATAAATCGGGTTTAAAAAGTCGGGTGTCAAAAACGGTAAAAGTTAATGTGTGCTGTTTTGACGATTTTCTGAAATATCTCTACTTTAAAATTTTAAGACTAAAATATTTTATTTACTACTCAAGAAAATATTTAAAAGTGATGGAAATGAAAATGGTAGTATTAAAGTAGTAGTATTGTATTTTGTATATGTATTATTATTGTGTATAAACTTTAAATTTTAATTACAAAAATAAAATGATGATGATAAAATTAAAGGTGTAAGTAAAATTAAGTCTTGTGTAAGAAAAAATGGAAGAGGATAGAACTTTGACTAAGGTGTCCAAAAGTCAAAAGTCTATTCTTTGGGCTCGATTTTCATTTCTCGAAATTTTCGATTTGCGCGATCACGAATGGCTTCGAAATAAAAGATAGAATCTTAAAATAGTGTTTTGAAATAAAATCGGAAATAAAAATAAAAAAAATTTTCGAAAGGGTACTAAAACAAAAATCGAATCTTAATCCTAGAAATTTTAAATAAATGTTTCCTAGGTCGAAATACTTATTTTTTTCGTTGAATGTTAAAGATTTAAAGAATTATATTCAAACGTCAACAAGTTAATCAATTTAAATTAGGTGCGACTTCAAATTTTGACAATTTAGAAAAAAGCTAGTTTAATAGAAACGAAATAGTAATTAGTTATTAATATAATATGATTTAATAAAAATAATCAAAAAATTATATTTTCATTAAAAGCTTGATGTTAAGTTTGCTTTTCCAAAATTAAAAAGAAAGTGGAAGAGGATAAGATGCTTGGCCTTGATTTGTGTGTTTGAAATCGTTAACTTGAATTTCGAAGACGGGAAAAGTATAAGGGTCCATTTTATTTTGAAAACGAAAAATGTTCGAAATTGAATTTTATGAATAAAAGGTTTTACATTTATTTTTATGAATAGTAAACATAACTTAACCTTTTTGAAATTTGAAAGGCGATATTAGTTTTGTATTGATTTTTATAAAATTTTGAATTGTGTTTCTTTTTGAATTGTAAAGATAATAAAACATATTTTATTTTTCAAAATTTTTAAATTTGTACTTAGGAAATTTAGTATTATTTGGCGAAAAAAATTCAGACATATTTTTAATATAAGGAAAAAGGATGAATTTAATTTAATGAATTAAATTCTTTTATCAAATCGTGTTAAAATAACACGGGGTGTTACAAGTGTTATAAAAGGGGGTTATATTCAATTAACCCAAATACGAAGTATATACTATAACAAATGTGAAAAATACAAGTGAAAAGATGGCGCGATTAGATAATAGTATGCAACTGACGACTTGTGTAGCGGTCAATCGAAGAGAAGTAAAGTAAGCAAGTAAGATTAGTTCAATAATATGAATAGAGAAAAGAAAGTAGGAGAAATGAATAGTAATTGGGATGACAGACAAATATTGAGGGGAAAATCAACTTAAATGTGATAAAATCATTATGGAAAATAATGTAATGGTTTATACTAAAAAATTTGTATTATATATCTTATATACGGTTTCTAAAAATTGTAAGAATTTTGGGTCTTATACAATATATATATGTGGACTATATATTATGACATTGTATTTATTGGCTATCATTGAGTTTGGCTCAAATATTGTGATCCGATTAATAATATTAGGGTTTTTCCAGCTGTACCCCTGATAAGGCTAAGTCGTATAACCCTGTCAAAATAAGCCTACAAAATCACTAACAAGTAGCTAGCGGCAAGCAGGATCGTATCCACAGAGAAACGGTGTAGTTTAAGCTAAAGACGGAGTAAACAGGTCTAACTCAAAGGTATGAAAAGGAGTTGTTTGAACTAAACTAAGGCAAAAGTAAAGATGAATAGAAATATATAAGGGGAAGGATTAGGGCATCGGGTTCATTATGACAATGATTCAGGAACTCAAATTTATAAGAAGGAAGCGATAAACTGTGCAAATGAGTAGGTTTATAAAACGCTCTCTCGAGTCAATTTTAGCCTTAAGCAAATTTAGCGGGCTCTCGCAACTTACTAAATTCAACTTATCGATCTCGCGTAAGTCTAGTTTTAACTCGGCTTTCGATCTTAAATTAAAACTTACTCAGGTTCAATTAAACTCAGACAAATCGTTGATCAGACGAAATAATCCTAATTCAATTGGCATAAAACGCGTAGAAAGAAATCAAGTGCACAATTTATTCAACCAATTTAATCCTAAAACATGTTCCTGAACCAAATATCACAAATTCCCCTAAACCCTAATTGGGAAATTAGCTAGACATAATAACAATCAAAGCAATAAAAACAATCGAAGTAAACATGATGAATAAACAATAAAGATTAAAATAAACCTGGATTAAAGTAGAGTACCGGCGGTTACAAAGTAAATAAATCTTGCACTAACCTAATTGAGTTTTAAAGTTGAGAGAACTAAAAAGAAAGCAGTAAACTAAACTAGGTAGAATAAAGCATAAGAATGAAATCTCGACCTAAACCTATATATATAGTTCCCAAATTAATAAATCACGATATAGAACAAAACTTGACGGATTAAGCGCCAGAGCCGGTCGGCCGGCTGCCGGTCCACCAGACCGGCCGGCCTGGTTGAGCTGGGCTGGGCTCTTCTTCCTCTGACTTGGGCTCAAGGCCCTTGGGCTTTATTATTCGTGGCCTTTCTTAGTCTTTGGTCTTTAATTTGAATTCCGAGCTCCTGCGCGAGCTCGAGGCTCGTACTTGCTCCAAATGTCTCGGATTTTGGCTCAAAACCACCAAAACCTGCAAAATGTAAATAAAAGGCAGCAGTATCGAGAAATGCAACAAATAGCTCATAAGATCATAACGAATACGAATAAATGCAAGCTAAATGCGACTAAACCGGGGGCATAAAATGAATATAAATAACGTGTATCAAACTCCCCCAAACCAAACCTTTGCTTGTCCTCAAGCAAACAGCGTCGGAGAAAATCAAAGTGACAGAAACTTATCACGTTAGTATCTCGAAATGGACGACCTATGTACATAAACTAAGCAACCACAGCCTATTTCACCGGAAATAGAGCACAAGTCTCAACCATTCACACCACATTATACCACTAGCCTCTAACGCTTTCGCGAAAGTAAAACTGACGACATTTTCAATTCAAGCAAGGCCAACCGAACGTACCACTTTCCATCAACCAAATCTTTCCGCATCATTCCATTTTTTCTTTCTTATTTTTTTCTTTTTCGCAAGTGTGGAGCATCCCTCGTATGTAGTACCGTTTAGCTTGACATTCACTCGGTAAAGATCGCGCTCGGGTGCACATGTTTCCTTAAGGGTTACATTATTGCTCATACTCTCGGTCGCAACCAAATTCATGGCCACTGTGGTTACTCAAATCAATGAGTCCCCTCCGAAAGCATCGAAGCATTGCTCCAACATATATAAATCTTTCCAATCATACCGCAAACCAACAAACCAAACATTCCACAAACCATTGCCAAGCTCGAAAGTCAAAGTCGAAAGTAAACAAACGAAAAGCGATAAGAATTAAGCAAATACAAGTGGGCTAGTGTTTGAGACTCGCAATCTATTAATAGGAAACAAACAAAAGTGCAAGCTACGACGATAGAAAGTCGACTCGGAGATGCTAAAGATCAAAGTAAGCGCACTAATCAATTCGCCAAACGTGACAAAGCAGACCAAAAAGACTCGTATTTTTGTAAATTTTTGAAATTTTTCATTTTTTTGGGTTTTTAATATAAACGCACACAAAATGAAATGCAACTAAACTAATAAGCGCGAGAGTGCTTCTCTCCCCCAAACCAAATCACACATTGTCCTCAATGTGGAAAACAGCACAACCACAGAAACAGAGGAGGACATTTAACATACGGGGTACGGAAAACAAAGACGAGAAAGGAGGGTAAAAGGGGTAAAGAGTGCTCACATGATAAAGTCGGAGCTCCCCCAAACCGAAGTCAATCATGGAGTGCGGCTAATATTCCACGTATATGCGTCCAATTCAGTCCAACGATGAAGTACTTCGGAGTAGCACGCAAGAAGGAACAAAACGAAGCAGCAGAACGTAGGGGCCGGTCCAGACCGTGGCCGTGGCCGGCTCCCATGCTTTTTCCAATTTTTTGCGTTTTTCCTCGCTTTAAATTTCGACTACGGTCTTGGAGTCACGAGCCGGTCGGCTGGGATGCCTTTTCGTAGCGTCTTCTCAAAAATACTAAGGACAAAAGTCCTAAAGTACCTGCGCGCTAAAATCACATATAATCCCTCATCCTCACGCGCTCAAAATCAAACCATAAAATGTCGTAAAAACAAACCAAACAAAGTAGAAGTGCAAATAACAATACAACGTCATCGGGTTGCCTCCCGAAGCGCTGGTTTATAGTCCCGCACGACTCTTCAAAGCTTCAAAGATCAAGTATAATTAGGCCAAGGTCGTTGGCCATTTCGGCGATGACCTTCACTCGCAAACAAAGATCCGTCCGCCATAGAACTCCTCCCTCTCGAGGCAGTGCAGCATAGTCCATCATCGTCGGTCCTCGGTCACGAAATGGCTCTCCAAATCGCCCTTGTGCTTCAATCGGCTGAACCGTAGGTCCTCTATCTCCATTGCTTGCGTCGTAAAGGTCGGTTTTCAGCAATTTCCTCTCCCCCAAACCAACCTTGCAGCCATCCTGTAAAGAACCTGCACACGGGGAGACAACAGAAACGACCTCCAAAGTGTCTCCAGTAGAGTGAGACGGAGGTATAGCATTAACAGAACAAACCGACTCTAGACGCATGGGTGACCGCGGGGTATCAGAGTGCGTAAAAGTGAGCTTTTCACCCCCCACCGTAAACGCTAAGGTCTTATTACCCACGTCAATAACTGCACCAGCAGTGTGCAGGAAGGGTCTCCCCAAAATGATGGGAATGTGGACATCCTCGGGCATATCAAGTACTACAAAGTCCACAGGGAATCAGGGATAAAGAACTTTCCTACCTGTACGGGGACATCTTGCAGTATACCTAAGGGACGCTTAACAGACCGGTCAGCCATTTGCAAGGTAATCTGAGTGGGTCCCAAAGCTGACAAGTTCATCTTTTGGTACAAAGAGTAGGGTAGGACACTCACACTCGCTCCAAGGTCACATAAAGCATTTCGGACCACAAACTTACCAATGGAGCAGGGGATAGAAAAGGTACCCGGGTCACTGAGCTTAGGGGGCTTACTACCCTGCAGCCTAGTACTAGCCTCCCCCACAAAAGCCACGGTCGAGACATCATCTAGCGTACGCTTACGAGCTAAGACTTCCTTCAAAAACTTAGCGTACGCGGGGATTTGAGTCACGAGATCAAGAAAAGGGACATTTACCTGAAGAGCTTTTATGACGTCCACGAACCTCTTGAACTTGGCCTCCCCTGCAGCTTGCACTCGACCCGGAAAAGGTAGCTTAATCTGAATCGGGGGCGTTGGAGTAGCGACAGGAACACCCGAAGTAACACCCAAATCATCTTTCCTCGCAACAGCAGGTCCAGCCGGTTGGACGACCGGCTGCCGGTCGACCGGCTGCGCTGCCTGTTTCCTCGGTTCATCGTAAAATGTACCGCTCCTCAATGTAATAGCACATGCTGTATCGGGAGGAGGGTTAGGAGGATTACCTTGCGATGGTAGATAACCAGGTTGTCGCGAAGCTTGTGAAGTGGCGAGCTGAGCCACTTGATTCTCCAAATTCTTAATTGCTGCATCCTTAGCCTGCCCATCCTTTTGCATTTGGCCCAGCATAGCCTCCTGCGTCTTCTGCAGACCCATCATTAGTTGTTGCATTTGCAACATCATGGCCTTAGTCTCGGTCAAGGGATCGGGTACCTGCGCAGTTTGAGGTGGAATGAAGGGTGGCTTTTGGTAGTTGGGTGGAGGTGGTTGGAAATTTTTGTGAGGAGGGATGTAGGGAGCGTTTTGAGGTGGTTGGGTGGTTGGGTGGTTGGGTTAAGGATATTTTGGTTACGGTACGATAGGAGTGATCGGTCGTAACCCGGTTGGTTTTGGTAGGGCAGGTTTTGGTTGTAAGATTGATAAGCATAAACCTGCTCCTGGGTGCAAAGATACCGTAGAATAACCCAAGTCGTGCCCTGCAATAGCATTTACATGAGCACCAGAAAAACCACCCCCATTCATCATACTAATCTGTGCGGTCAGCGCGGCAACCTGACTTGTGAGCGCGCTAATGCTCTCCTTATCACGGTCATTATGAGCAGACCGTGAATTCCCCCTCGGCTTTCCAAACTGAGATGAATGGATCGCCATCTCCTCAATTAATGCCCAAGCTTTATCATCATCTAAATTGTTGGCAAAGCGACCTTCTGCAGCAGAATCAAGAATCGCTCTACTCTCCGCATAAAGACCATTATAAAAGGTCATTATTACCAACCAGTCGTTAAGGCCATGGTGAGGACAGTCCCTTATCAACTTTTTGTACCGCTCCCACGATTCAGCCAAGGACTCATCATATGTTTGTTTAAAGCCCTGAATCTGACTCCGCATTTGGTTGGTGCGCTCTGGAGGATAAAACTTTGCATAGAATGCCAGAGCTAACCCCCTCCAATCAGTTATACCTGCAGCGAGCTTGTCGAGGTCCGTGATCCACTTACGAGCTCGATCCTTTAAAGAAAAAGGGAACAGCATCTCCCTTATTTGCTCCTGCATGATCCCGACCTGCTTGATAGTCGAACAATAGTCCGTAAAAACCTGCATATGTCGACCAGGATCCTCGGTGGGATAACCACCAAACTGGTTCCGCTCCACCAAAGTAAGAAAAGCGGGGCGGATCTCAAAATTGCCCTGCAGAGTAGCGGGCATCGTGAATCCATTAGGTATGGATTCTGGCTTCGGCACCGAATGACTATAAAGTTTCGGCATAGCCACACGTGGCGGCGAAGAAACTGGAGTAATAGGTGGTGTGTCCTCTTCGTAGGACGATCGCGTTGCACTTGACTCCGAATGCGACGCTTCCTCAAAATCAAGATCGATTAACTTACTTGCTTCCTTACGTAGTCTGTGTAATGCGCGCTCAGGTTCAGGCTCAAATGGAACTAAACCTGTAGGTGACCTGTGCATAAACAAAACTACAAGCAAACAATAAGAAACGGTCTCAAGTAACTAGGTTCCTTGAGACGAGAGAGTAAAACCTGTAACAACTGATAAAAACTAAAACAAACAAAGCCGTTTCCCCGGCAACGGCGCCAAAATTGATAAGGCTAAGTCGTATCACCCTGTCAAAATAAACCTACAAAAACACTAACAAGTAGCTAGCGGCAAGCAGGATCGTATCCACAGAGAAACGGTGTAGTTTAAGCTAAAGACGGAGTAAACAGGTCTAACTCAAAGGTATGAAAAGGAGTTGTTTGAACTAAACTAAGGCAAAAGTAAAGATGAATAGAAATATATAAGGGGAAGGATTAGGGCATCGGGTTCATTATGACAATGATTCAGGAACTCAAATTTATAAGAAGGAAGCGATAAACTGTGCAAATGAGTAGGTTTATAAAACGCTCTCTCGAGTCAATTTTAGCCTTAAGCAAATTTAGCGGGCTCTCGCAACTTACTAAATTCAACTTATCGATCTCGCGTAAGTCTAGTTTTAACTCGGCTTTCGATCTTAAATTAAAACTTACTCAGGTTCAATTAAACTCAGACAAATCGTTGATCAGGCGAAATAATCCTAATTCAATTGGCATAAAACGCGTAGAAAGAAATCAAGTGCACAATTTATTCAACCAATTTAATCCTAAAACATGTTCCTGAACCAAATATCACAAATTCCCCTAAACCCTAATTGGGAAATTAGCTAGACATAATAACAATCAAAGCAATAAAAACAATCAAAGTAAACATGATGAATAAACAATAAAGATTAAAATAAACCTGGATTAAAGTAGAGTACCGGCGGTTACAAAGTAAATAAATCTTGCACTAACCTAATTGAGTTTTAAAGTTGAGAGAACTAAAAAGAAAGCAGTAAACTAAACTAGGTAGAATAAAGCATAAGAATGAAATCTCGACCTAAACCAATATATATAGTTCCCAAATTAATAAATCACGAAATAGAACAAAACTTGACGGATTGAGCGCCAGAGCCGGCCGGCCGGCTGCCGGTCCACCAGACCGGCCGGTCTGGTTGAGCTGGGCTGGGCTCTTCTTCCTCTGACTTGGGCTCAAGGCCCTTGGGCTTTATTATTCGTGGCCTTTCTTATTCTTTGGTCTTTAATTTGAATTCCGAGCTCCTGCGCGAGCTCGAGTCTGGTCTCGTAGTCTCGAATCACGTACTTGCTCCAAATGTCTCGGGTTTTGGCTCAAAACCACCAAAACCTGCAAAATGTAAATAAAAGGCAGCAGTATCGAGAAATGCAACAAATAGCTCATAAGATCATAACGAATACGAATAAATGCAAGCTAAATGCGACTAAACCGGCGGCATAAAATGAATATAAATAACGTGTATCAACCCCTGTACTATTGGGTTTTCCCAACTGTACCCCAGCGTATATCGTATTCCCAACTGTACCCCTGAGTTTCTTTAATTACTCCCAACTAGGGGTGGCAATGAGCCGAGCTGATACCGAGCTCACTTGAGCTCGAGTTCGGCTCGTATCAAATTATTTGAGCTCAAGCTCGGCTCATAGCTCGACGAGCTTTTCAAATTGCAACTGGAGCTCGGCTCGTTTAACCTTTTTAGAGCTCGAGCTCAGCTCGTATAATTTTTTCGAGCTCGAGCTCGAGTTTGACTCGTATAATATTTTCAAGCTCGAACTCGAGCTTTATAACACATTTTAGAGTAATCCAATAGGAAATACGAAAGTTTTGAATAAAAATTGTGACTTGTGACTTTGTGATTTTTAGGAAATTTATTTATACTTTTAATTTTATATTAGTATAAAAAATTTCGAGCCGAGTCGAGCTTAACCGAGCCGAACTCTATAGAGCTCAGGCTCGAGCTCGTATTCAAAAGCCAGGGATCGAGCTCGGCTCGGGCTCATATATGACCGAGCTCGAGCCGAGCTTTGACCGAGCCGAGCCCGAGGGCTCTACGAGTCGGCTCAGCTCATTGCCACCCCTACTCCCAAGCGTAACTAATTATGCTTAAGCCGTCAATTATCACCGTTAAATGCCAATTAGGATGCGTAATTTGCCTACGTGGAGCGCCTAATTTGCCTACGCGGAAGGATTAGTTGTAAATTAGAAGTTGAGTCAATTTATCAACCGTCATTTCTTTCTTTTGATTCAATTTTTTTAAAACCCTTTGAAACCCCTTCACCTTCTTCAATCTTCTTCTTCAAACTTAACAAATTACTACCTTCTTCATCTGCATTCCGTAAACATTGTTTCTCCTCTTCATTAACATAGCTCCTTTCACCATCTTTCTTAGAAATAACATGTTCTTCACCCACCCACATTACAAAATTGTTGCAATCGAGACACTTGATTTCCGCTTTTCTTGGGTTCGATGTCGACCGATAAATCTTCATAACTGCATTCTTACCACATAAACCGCAACTTTGGTTTCGAAAATCAAGCCACGAAACGGGTTTGTTCCTTCTCCATGTGGAAGATGAGGACGCCATGACCAAGAACAATGCACTAAAATATTCGGGTAAAAAACAGGGAAAAAAAAGTAGAAGGGAAAAGTGTGGTAACTTAAAGAAAAAAAAAAAAAAAAAAAAAAAAAGGAATTGGTTGGTGAAAATTTAGTGGATGAGAAAATGGTTGGTAAAGAAGTGAATTTAAAGCCAAAAACACTACTACAAATTGGACCTATGACAACATTTATAAGGCAACACTTCTCAAAATTGTTGCAATTTACACAAATTTTATTACCAATGCAACACTTTCCAACATTGTGTTGCATATATAGACTATAGCAACACTTATGTAAAAGCGTTACCAAATATTTGGCAATGTGTAACACTTCTTTAAAAGTGTTGCAAATTAAAGACAAAAAGTGCAACGCTTTTGTAGAGTGTTTTTGTAGAGTGTTGAAAATTCTATAAATATTGCAACACTTATATAGTTATATCTAACGTTGCATACATAGAAAAAATGAAATTACAAAACAACGTTCAGAAATTAGTAAGGTCGCGTGTCTTTTAAATTATTTAAAATTACCCTTAGAAATAAAATATCATGACAATAATTACTATTTCGTCGAATTTAACTTGTATATCACGTTTGGTTTGACATTATTATGAGGGTAATAGGGTATTTTGCATGTGTATGATCTATTTAAATAATATAAAATAAAAATAGTTGCATTTTTTTCCTTGTAATTATGTATCAAAATAATTTATTTAATCTATAGTTTTATTAAAGATAGGGCGGCCCCAGGGTGGACCAAGGGGGGCACGTGCCCCCCCACTCCTTTTCTTCAAAATGAAATATTTAGTAATAGTAGAAAATATTAACAACAAAATTGTAGTAGCTAAGATGGTGTGGGTGTTCAACTTTGTAAGTTGAGGTCATGGGATCGATTCTTTTGACCCACATTTGCCATATTTTTTTTTTGGTTGCTGAAAAAAAAAGTGTTGCTAAGAAAAAAGTGTTGCATACTAAAATAAGTTGCAGCACTATCTTAAAGTGTTGCTTTTGGTAGTAAAGTGTTGCAGGAAGTGTTTCATTAAGCTATTGCAACGGAACTTTAAGCAGCACTCTTGAAAGTGTTGCCTTAAGTACATGGCAACATTTCTAAGACATTTAGCATCACTTTCATGGTGTTGTTCTAGCTACATTTTGTAGTAGTGAAAATTGGAGGGAAACTCATCCCTCTAATTTATGGAGGGAAATAAATTCTGAAAACATATTTGACGGTTTAAGTAGAAGAATGAGGGAAATAACACGTCATCAGTCCTAATTGGAATTTAACGGTGATAATTGACGGCTTAAGCATAATTAGTTACGGTTGGGAGTAATTAAAAAAACTCAGGGGTACAGTTGGAAATACGATATACGCAGGGGTACAGTTGGGAAAACCCAATAGTACAGGGGTACAGCTGGGAAAAACCCATAATATTAATACGGGCCAATTTAAAAAGTATGGGCCAGATATAATATAGTGTCGAGACCCATTAGGGCCTTGTCTGACGGATGATGGGCCTATCAGATAAGGTGGCGATATAGAGTGAACTAGGGTTAAATCCTCACTCTATATATACGTAGGGTTATGGTCCCTAGTAGCACACTTAAATCAAAACTCTTCACATCTCATCAGTTGAGAGAAAACCCTAAGATTAGTGTGTCTGCTAAAAGACCTAATCCAATCAATCTCAATCTCTCTCAATGGATTCAGGTACACTTCCGCTCAATATGGTTTACCAATTAATTTGATATGTAGATGGTAATTTTATATTTATGATTTAGTGCTTGTTTGGTTACCCATTAAATTCATGGGAATTTTAGATTCCTAGGAAATGTAGATTAATGTATTTGTTTGTTTACCCCAAATCATAGGAAATAAGAACTCTCAGGAAATTGTAATTCCTCTATTATGGAGGAAATTAATTAGTTAGGGGGGCTAGGTAATTGGAAATTCCCACATGTATTTCGCTTTCATAAGACAACCAAACATTTTTTTCATTAAATCAGGTGATTTCTTAATTCAAATGAATTTTGATTTACAAGGTAATTTAATTCCTACGTGTTAACCAAACGAGCACTTAATCTAACAAGTGGTATCAGAGCCACCTCCATATTAAATTATTTGGACAGATTCACATGCGTATGATGTGTGATTCATGATTTGCAAAACTCGTTATTACTGCGCATAATATTGTTACTGTGTAACTCTTGTGTAGCTTTCTTTTTCATATGCTGCGTGTCAGTGATTTGCTTTTTTAGTGTCCGTTTCGATTGAAAGAATTGGAGGGCAAGGGAGAGAAGGGAAAGAAAGGGGAGTATTTTTTTTGTTTGGATACAAAATATGAAAGGATGGAAATTGAGGCTAAGGAATTTGGAGGGATCCATTTTTCCTCCTCAAAGCCTAATTGAAATCTCTTCAAAATAGGCAAGATTTGGAGGGAAATGGTATCCAAACACCACCATTTCCCCGCCCCTCCCCTTCCTCCCCCTTCCTCATTGCCCCTCCTCTCCCTTTCCCTCCTATTTTACTATCCAAACACGCCCTTAATGTCATGCATCATGATGAAGTATTGTTATTTATGTCTGCTTCCTATTTTCTTCTATTACGGAGTAATTCACGCAAATCAGTTGTCTAGTTGATTCTGTGATGTCATATACTTATACTCTGTATATTATTTTTTTGCCTTATTTAATTCGTGGATTCAGCGTATATATATGCGTTTTTATTTTCATCTAAGATTACTTAGGAATTTATGTCTAAATTACTTCGTATGCTCTTCGTTGTTCGTGTGCTGCTACATGTCTAACTGATCATTATCTCATTCCCATGTGTTGCTAAGGGCAAGTCCAATGGAGAACTTTATAAAAAGTTCTCCACTTGCCATGTAAATAATCACCTAACAAATTCTAGGTGATATGAACAATTTACTACAATGGAGGAACTTTATATAAAGTTCTTGATTGGGTCCCACATTTATAAATTGACTTTTCTAATTATTAATTGTTAAGTTTTATGTATATTTTTTATTTTTTTGTATTTATAATGTAAATATTTATTATGGGTATCACTTTTTGATGGGTATTTCTTATATTTGTTATTATACAATTACATGCATTTTATTTACCCTACGCATGTTTTTTAATCATATTCAATGGAAATTTTTATTTTTATTTTTTTAAAAAAAGTACAACACAAAGCTAATAAAAATAAAATGAAAGAGACATAGTACACATAATAATTAAAAAATGATTGGAAAAACGATCACGAATCTCGGCACGTCTTTGAAGATTAGATCGAAATTCGTCAATCGATCCTTGGTTGTAAATAATAGATGGACTTTCATCATTATCAACGTTAAAGTTCATAACTTGATCTCCTTCATCCTCTACAATCATATTATGCAAAAAAATGCAAGCATACATGATATCCCTCAAGCTTCTTCTATCCCAAAATCTCGCTGCGTTGCGCACAATTGCCCAACGAGCTTGCAATACTCCGAATGCGCTGTAACAACCCGGGTTTTTCAAAGGAAATAAAATACGTTTTAAAAAGGTTTTAAAAAAGATAAAGGTTTTAAAACTGAAATCACGGTGGCGGAAACACCGTGTAGCCCGGATTATTACTCAAACTAACTACCAACGTAAAACGAAAAGTAAGTGTAGGCCTTGAGGCCTAACATATTGGGGAATAAATACCCCTTACAACCAAAAATCAAAACAAAGTCCAAAGTCCAAAAGAAAATAAAGTCTAAAACGAAAATAAAGTACAAGTCCAAAAGTCGAATCAAAACAACATCTCTTCTAAGGTACACACGGTCATATCCTCGCATTTTCTCACTCGATCCCCGTCACGCGCATACCTATAAAGAAAAGGAAGCAACAACCACAATCAGTGGGGAGTAACTAGGTGCTCCCCAGTCATATTTTAACATAACAAATGCAAACAACAACAATGCAACAAGCTCACCTGGCCTACGGCCTAATACCAAAGTACAACAATATAAACAACTATCATACAACAAAGGAACAACAATACAAACACAAGCAACGTTCACACGGCACAACCAAGGTTGTGACCAAACCAACTGAGCTCACACAACGATCCTTCTTCCAACCATTTGCGAGAGTAAGCGCGGAGAACTGGGTGAAACAACAAGAATCACCCCGGGTGAAGCAACAAGAATCACCCAAACCCTATGGCGGAACAGCAACAAGAAGTTCCTCAATAATCACAAGTCTAAATTTGGCCAAATTCCACCGAGCAACAAGAACGGTGACGACATAATTAACCATAGTCTCTAACCCTTCTGGTTGAGAACCCATGATAGCTCTAGCTAAGCAACAAGAATAGCCGAGGGGACCATGAGCGGTATCCGTCCATCCTAGGACGTTGTATCTCCTCACACATGTGCCAGAACAGTACCCATGTGCAAACTTAACCCAAGCATAACCTGTTAACCTGTTAATCTGTCTCCAACACCTCCAACGCAACCATACAACCACAACAACCATACTCATACATACACAAGCATCATCACAAGCACAACCAACCATACATACGGAGTACAATATGATTATACAACATTACAAGTCATATATTCAATTAACATGCTCATAATTCATTGTTTAGTGAACAAACAAAGCATAACTCGATTCAACAAAGCATAGTTAACATCCTATGACAAGCCAAGACTCAAACATGAGACAAACGAACCAACACACACGCACACACCTCACGGCCTGTGGGCATACATACGGCCAACACACCAACAAACCCATTTCCATGCAACAAACTCGATTCTCAAATGACACAATAACGATTCATATGATTTATTCACTTAAACATGCATGTAAACATCATTTAACATCTTATAATCAACTTAACCCATAACTCATCATTAGGTGATTCATACAAACATCATAAATCAACATACTTAAGCCAAAGCAAGGAAGAAAAGCAAGAGAAACGAGGGCAAGGGTTTCGGCCCCCACCCAAACCATTCGGCCAACATCACAACAACAACACCCAATCGTTTTTCCAAGTTTAATAAGCATGAGCAACGATAGTACATGAGAATTATGCAATAAAACATGATAATAAGACACCCTAGTATGAGGCCATGACCCTAGCATGATTTTATGACAACAACAACCATGAACAACATGAATTCTTTGCACTCATACAATAGATCAACGAGTAGAACACAAGATCCACATCATAAAGGCCTCATACATGTTAAAACACAACTAGATCACACCTAGTTACCTTTGTCAAGATTAACTCCTTTCTATTCTTCTTCATTCCTCTTCGATCAAGATAGTGTCTCCTTCTTCAAAGTCTCCTTCTCTTTTGACGATTCAAGCCAAACACACAAGCAATGAATATACAACAATATAACACATAGAATAACATAAGATCAGAAAAATAAAAGGGATAAAAGAGATCCTATACCAAGGGAAAAGACTAGGAAAAGTTTAGGATGCAAAAGATGAAAGCTTGGGTGAGATTCAATGGTGTTTGATGAGATTAGGAAGTGTTTTTGAGAGAGGATTTAGAGGGATGAATGGGGATGGGATATGAGGAATGAGAGTATAGGATAGTATATCAGATTATTAGGTTGCTAGGTTTTGGAAGATTCGTAATATTATAATAGCTTGAGCCAAAAGAAAACACGGAAAAACCCTAGAGTCCAAACCCGTGCAGAGGAGCGGCTCGCTCTGCTGGAGCGGCTCGCTCCCAGGGTGGAGCGGCTCGCTCTGCTCTGCCTTGCCCTCTAAACTCGTTTCTTCTCTTATTTTCTTCAACCCTCACTTATACCCTTACTTACTCATGCTTATAAGACTCTCCTAAGCTCACTCATGGACTCGGGTCTACTCCAACCATAACCTAGACCCGACTCACCCCAAAAAGGAATGATTTCCCGAGCTAAAAATGGAAAATCACTAGTTTAGGAAATTAACGAATAAAGGAAGCGAATAAAAATAAATTAGAAAATGTCGGGGTGTTACAATCCTACCCCCTAAAAAGAAGTTTCGTCCTCGAAACTTGAGAACATAGAATTACCTGTAGCAAAAAGGAAAGGATACTTCTCGAGCATGGAAGCCTCGGTCTCCCAAGTAGCTTCCTCATACTTCTGACTTCTCCAGAGCACTTTCACAAGTGGAACCACCTTGTTTCTGAGTCTCTTCTCCTTACGGTCAAGGATAGGAACTGGTTTCTCCTCATACGACAGATTCAGTTCAACCTCCAGCCCAACATCCTCAATCACATGGGAGGGATCACTACGGTACCTCCTCAGCTGGGACACATGAAACACATCATGTACCCTCTCTAGGCTTGGTGGTAGAGCCAACCTATAAGCCACCTCGCCTATCCTTTCGAGCACCTCATATGGTCCCACAAACTTAGGACTCAGCTTGCCTTTCAACCCAAACCGCTTCACGCCCTTCATCGGTGACACCTTAAGGAACACCTTGTCACCTACCCCAAACTCGATCGGTCTTCGTTTCAGGTCTGCGTAGGACTTCTGTCGATCTTGCGCGGCCTTCAGCTTCTCTCGAATGACCCTCTCCTGTTCGATTGATTCCTGTATCATCTCCGGTCCAACCACAACAGCCTCAGAAATGTCATCCCAACACATAGGACTCCGACACTTCCTCCCATACAATGCCTCGAACGGTGCCATTCTGATACTCGCCTGGTAACTGTTGTTGTAGGAAAACTCGACCAACGGTAAACTCTTTTCCCAGCCAACATGGAACTCTAATGCACAAGACCGTAGCATATCTTCCAAGGTCTGGATGGTTCTCTCAGTCTGACCATCTGTGGCAGCATGGAACGCAGTACTCATCTTTATCTCGCTACCTTCGTCAATCGATCCACAACAACCCACACCGCATTCTTACCTGTAGGGGTTCTAGGTAAGGCCATCACAAAATCCATGGAAATGGAATCCCACTTCCATATAGGAACCTCTAAAGGTTGCAGCAACCCACCAGGTCTCTGATGCTCAAACTTCACCTTCTGACACACTAGGCACTTCGACACGTACTCAGCCACTTCTCTCTTCATATTAGGCCACCAGAAATGCAGCCTCAAATCCTTGTACATCTTATCGCCTCCAGGATGTACAGAGTATGGAGAACTATGAGCTTCCCTCAATATCTTCCCCTTAAGAACCTCGCAGCTCGGAACGCACCATCTACCCTTGAACTTCAACCCACCATCATTACCAATCTCGAAATTCTCAGCACCACCACCTGCCTTAGCCTCGCGGATAGCCTCCAGAACAGGGTCCTCATGTTGCCTTACCCGAATCTCAAGATACAACTCAGGTTCAGCCACCATAGCACCCAAGTCAACTCCACGATGCACCACCTCCAGCTCCAGCTTCTGGAAGTCACGGCATAACTCGTCCGGAAGTACCCATGCAGCGTTCAACCCGTGTCTCCCTTTCCTACTCAGCGCATCTGCAACCACATTCGCCTTCCCTTCATGGTACTGTAGCTCGATGTTATAATCCTTGATTAGCTCCAACCAACGTCTCTGCCTCATGTTCAAGTCTCTCTGCGTGAAGATGTATTTCAAACTCTTATGATCGGTATAGATCCTGCACGAAGCCCCATAAAGATAATGTCTCCACAGCTTCAAGGCGAAAACCACAACAGCAAGCTCCAAATCATGCGTAGGATAATTCTGCTCGTGCACTCGTAACTGTCTCGATGCGTAAGCAATCACTTTTTCCTTCTGCATTAGAACACAGCCCAAACCCAGCTTCGAAGCGTCGCGGTCGTCAGCCTCTTCTTCAGCTCTTGGAACGCAGCTTCACACGCCTCACTCCATACATACTTCGACTCTTTACGCAGCAATTGAGTCAAAGGTCTAGCTACCATTGAGAAGTCCTGAACGAACCTCCTGTAATAGCTAGCAAGTCCAAGAAAGCTTCGTATCTCATTGACGTTCTTTGGACTCTCCCAATTCAGCACAGCCTCTACCTTAGACGGATCTACCTTCACACCTTCACCCGAGATTACATGCCCCAAGAAAGCGACTTCCTTCAACCAGAACTCGCACTTGGAGAACTTCGCGTACCACTTCTGCTTCTGCAACACTCCCAAGATTAAACGTAGATGTTTCTCGTGCTCAGCTTCATCTCGAGAGTAAATCAATATGTCGTCAATGAAAACAACAACACACTGATCCAGGTATTCGCCAAACGTCATGTTCATCTGGTCCAAAAACACAACAGGAGCGTTAGTCAAACCAAACGGCATCACCACGAATTCATAGTGCCCATACCTCGATCGAAACGCGGTCTTGGGAATATCCTGTTCACGAACTGGAATCTGGTGATAACCTGATCTCAAGTCTATCTTCGAGAACACACTTGCACCCTTCAGCTGGTCGAACAAGTCCTCGATGCGTGGCAAAGGATACTTGTTCTTAATCGTTACCTTGTTCAGTTCTCGATAGTCGATACACAACCTCATGCTCCCATCTTTCTTCTTCACGAACAACACTGGAGCACCCTATGGCGACACACTCGGTCTAATGAACCCTTTCTCGATCATCTCCTCAAGCTGCTTCTTTAACTCTTGTAACTCGGCCGGAGCCATACGATATGGAGCCTTAGAGATAGGCCCTGTACCCGGCACTAGTTCAATTGCGAACTCCACATCACGTTCAGGCGGAATCCCAGGCAACTCCTCAGGAAAGACATCCGCGAACTCCCGAACAATAGGAATGTCCTCCAGCTTCAACTCCTTGGAGACATTCTTTACCATGAACAGATACACCTTATGCCCCTTTTTTCTCATGTTGTTCATCTTCAAAGCGGATACCCATCTCACATTCGGCTTCGAAGTAACACACGTGTGAGATATTTTGCAACCAGACGGACCCTTCAATAAAATCTTATGATCCCGGCACACAAAGCGAGCGTCGTACTTAGCCAGCCAATCCATACCCAAGATGATGTCGAACTCCGAAAGCTCAAAACGAACCAGATCAGCCAGCAGGATGGAAGTCCCAAAGGAAATAGGAACGTCCTTGAAAAGTAGCGAACAAGCGATAGTTTCTCCCGTGGGAAAAGATATAAGAGTATCCACGGTAAAGGATGGGGTAAGCTTTGCTTTCGCGATCAGGGTGGATGATATAAAGGACATAGAAGCACCCGTGTCAAACAGAATAAAAGCAGGTACAGAGTTGACAAGGAATGTACCCGTGATAATATCAGGATGTAGTTCAGCCTCAGCTCGACTCATAACAAAGATTCGCCCCTTCTGAGCAGGCGGGTTAGTCTTCGCAGGAACCACAGCAGATGAAGACCCAGCAGCAGCAGCAGAACCCGAAGCCTTAGGACACTGATTAGATTTATGCCCCTGCTCCTTGCAGACGTAACACGTGATCGGCGTCCCATCACAATTCTTACCTGGGTGGTAAGCTTTCCTGCATTTGTAGCACAACATACCCGGCCTAGCAGTGGCCTGGTTCCGGTTCACAAACGGGCGTGGCTCGAACTTACCCTTCTTCGCTACCTGGAAAGACTATTGAGGTGGAACGTAGGGCCTCTTCACAAACCTGTTCTTCTTAGCAGCTTCAGCCTCTTCAGCCTGGATTGATGCATACACACTCAGAGCTCGATCATAAGCCTGCTGGAATGTAGTGGAAGGCATTCCAGCTAGCACAGTCCCGTATATCCCTGTGGGTTCTCGATCTTCCTCTTCTTCTTCTTCTGGCGGGAATAGGTAACTGGTATTGTCCGTGTGATTGTCCTCTTCATCAGAACTGTCCCAGATACCATTGATTTCGTGGTCTTTTGAGACGATCAGGTGAGAGCAGTCGAGGATGGGGTGTGTACCCACGAAGATGGCATGGGTATGCAGGGGATTGAGCTGGTTCGAGGGTTTAGGGCCTGGAGTAGGCTTCTCGATGGTCTTATCATCGATCAGGTCCTGAACTATGTTCTTTAGGCGGAAGCATTGTTCAGTATCGTGTCCTTTTCCCCTGTGGAACTCACAGTATGCATTTTGGTCCCATGATTTAGGCTTTTTATCCTGAGGAGGCTCGCTAGTAGGTCCTAGGAGTTGAAGCACATTTCGGCTTACAAGTCTTTGTAGTGCCTTGGAGTAGGTCATGTAGATCGGGTCAAAGCTTCGTCGTGGTTTTGACGAAGTCTGACCTGCAGATGGGTATGACGCCTTAGGAGGAGGCGCTGTGTATTTCGTTGGTGTGGTGTAAGTTGGGGAAGACGCTAGTTCTTCCAGAGCGTTAATGCAGTGAACTGGTTCTGCTTTGGTGACGGCTCGTGACGAGCTACCCTGATAACCTCGGCTTGCAACCTTGGTCTTTTCTTTACGGAGGTCGTCTTCAATCAATTGACCCACCGTACTGAGTGAAGCAAAACTGTCAAAGTTGCCGTAGCGCAGATGCTGCTGATATGCAGGGGTGAGATTATTAATGAACTTGGTGATCAGTTCTGCGTCTTTGGGACGGTTAGATATCTGGGCACTGAGTTTCTTCCAACGCGTGAGGTATTCGCTGAAGCCTTCATTGTCTTTTTGTGACAGAACTTCCAGGGTACGTAGCGAGACTTGAGTATCGTTATTGTCGTGATACTGATTGTCGAACTGGACCATGATTTCTTTGAAAGTAGTAATCTTGTGTGGGTCCAAGGCGTAAAACCAAGCCCTGGGTTGCGCATCTAAAGAATGCGGAAATAGAGTAGCCCAGGCTGAGGGATCGACGCCCATGACGGCCATTTTGGCCTTGAAATCCTTGATGTGTACAAGCGGACTTTCATGACCTTTGAAGATGGGGAGATCGCTGAGCGAGAGCTTGGCCGGTAGTAAGGACTTGACGCTTTTTGGGACGTGTTCAGTTTCCTCATAAATGGAATATCCCTTCGAGTGGGTGAGGCGTTCTTCCATTGAACGAATTCTTTTAGCATTTCGTTCAGCCTCTTCAGCAAGGTACTTGGCATTTTTCTCGGCCTCGAGTTTCTGCATTGTGGCCATTTGTTCAATTGCAGCAGTGAGGCTAAGGATTTTGCTGTTGAGCTGTTGAACATGTTCTGCGGTAACCACTGACGGGGGAGGAGTTGGGATTCCTCCGACATTTTCTTCACTGTTAAGTGCCATGACCGTTCTAGGCTTTGATCTGTTGTAAGTATGTTTCTTTGGAGGTGGCGGAGGGTTCAGATGACGGTCTTTAGTACGTCGTGTATCCAGGACTTTTTAGGGGATGAACCTGCAGAGTCTCAAACCTTAGTGCCCTCCAAAAGAAAATAAAGACTCAGAGAAAAATCGCATTTGTTGTAAAGAAAAGTAAAAAGTGTGAAGAGCGTGTGCAGGACTCGACTCGTGTTTTTAGCTTAAAAAAGACACGGGAAGCTTTTTGAGGTAAGGATACGTTGGCGCGTCCTAGTCTCGATAAAAATTTGTATGATCACAATTTGATTAACCCAAGTTAGCGGTATGTCGCCAGGGGTTTATCGTTAGATTGTGATGTAAAAAGGAGTCAAACCGAAGTAGCGATAGGCTAGTCGGCCTGAAGATGTTAAGTTGGGTAAAAAGCGGTCGTTGTTCGCTTTCTACGTGTGACACAGGGTGTCAAGCCGTAATGACGATAAGTCACCCGACCCGACATGTAAATCAACGGATTCGTATTTGAACGAACCCGTGTTTCGTTTATTTTTGAGAGAGATAGTTCGTTTAAGTCGGGGTGACTAGCAAGTCACTCGACTTAGAGCTATCTCAAAAATGTAAAGGTGTACGTTTTATTGAAATATCCGAAATGCATTGACATATTCGGGTTTTTGTTTTGCGAAATGTTTTTGCGATAAATGTATTATGACGATACGTCAGTCGCACAATACATTTATGTTTTGTAAAGGATAGGAAATGTAGTGATTATTTCCGATCGGTTTTGAACATTGTGGTGTAATGTTGGTCAGGTTCAGTTGACTATAGGTCAATGACCCTGACCGTATGCTTAAAAGTATGCTTTTTTGAAAAATGTTTGAAAATGTACTTTCAAAATTGACGTCTTTTGAAAGTGTAATGCTCTATGAAAATGTTTTTGCATGCATTTGCTTGGAAGACGACCATAGCGAGGGTGCTATAGCTTTGGATTTGTACGTATAGACGCGGGTTTTTGGCTTTAGGGTAAGGTTCCTTCCGGTCATTCCATAGCGTTTGTGTAGAGTTATCCGCAAGATCACACACATCAGTGTGGATTCAATACGGGGTCTAGAGCGTTCGAGTTTGACCTGCTACGATTCACTTGTACGGAATACCAGTACTTGTGATCGTGGAAGGGTGAGAGATCGACGTGTCCAGAGTATACACGTTTATGAAGCGTGTTCTTACTTGGGGCCGTCCCTCGAAGGGTGTGGTTATGAATCAGGAGGATTCGACTCAAACGTACTATTGCCCAAATATCGAAAGCAGAAATGTTTTCAAAGTTTCAAGTTTCACTTTTTTATGTTTTTAAAATAAAATGAAAAGTTAATTTTCAAAATTAAAAAAAACATGCTCGTCCCCAGCGGAGTCGCCAACTGAGGATACCGGACTTATCCCTTCTCGACGCCCCGCTCGCGCGCGCCCTCGTGTCATGGGGCGGAATGCACGGCGCGGGAAAGATGAATAAATTTTGCATGAAGCTCGCGGGCGCTGGAGCTTCGCTTTTTAAGGCGTTGCTTTGCTCAACTCGCTCGAGCGCTCTTTTGTTTTAAAAGGGGGGATGTCATTGCATGTGATTATAACAAAAAGAAGTATAAAAATCCTTTTGAAATGTATTTTTGGAGTCGCCACCAAATATTAAAGGAATTTGGAACCTATTCAACGCATCTTAAAATCATAAGACGCGAGGGTCTCAGATTTCAAGGTGCGTCGATACCTATCCTTCTGAGGCTATTGTGAAACCAGAGAGGATTCGGAGTGAGGTTACTTTTCGAAAGTTTTGACAAAATATATTATGAAAACTGTAATCAAAAAGCCTACGTAAAAGTAGTCTTTACTAGTTTGAAAACAAATGCTTTAATTTCGATATTTGGGCTAATAGAACGCTACGTACAAATGCAAATGTATGACTCGATAAATATGTAAAATAAATGTAAGCCGTCAAAGCTATGACGATTTGCTATAGGAAATATACGTAAAATTACTAATTCATTGTATTTGAATTAATAACTAAACGTTACTTTCCGACTTGTGTTCAATTCTAAGATTTTGTAAAAACCCTCGGTTTTGCATGTTTAAAGAGACTAGTTGAAACGGTACAGTTAAATGTCGAATCCGTGTTTTAGTCGTAATTTAATGCATGAATCGAGAATTTGCATAATGTAAAAGTGGGTGCTTAATTTAGTGATTTTGAGTCGTTTGTTTATGCGATATTGACGAGGTTTAGACGAATCATTTGATTCGAATTACTACAATCGTATTGCGAATACGAGTTCGTTAATGCCAATATCGGGGTGGGTTAGAGTAACCCTATAAGTCTCCAACGTCTAATCGGAAGGTAAAATTTCTTTACCTTGAAATGCAAAGACGGTTTTAAAGTGGAAATTTATAAGTGCGAGAGGCTTTTTGTGAATATGAGTATCGGTTTTGAATGTTGTTGTAATCGTTGTTGTTGGTTGAATTGATGATGAAAATGGTTGAACAAGGGCTGCTATTTATAGCAAATGCTTCGTGTTTTATGCCTAATTGGTCAGAAAATCGCCAGAGAACCAACGATTGTACAAAAAATCGCCAGAATGTCAGAGGGAAGGGGGAAAATCGCCAGAGGTCAGGCGATTTTCCTGAAAATCGCCACTATTCTGGCGATTTTCTCTGCTATTTCTGACAAAATTGTTGCGCCGTAATACGTTATCGTAGGTGTGTAAGTCGTAGCCTGCTTGTTTGCTGATTGTCGAGCATGTTGCTTGACTTTGAAGGCTTTGATAATGTCAACTTGTATCAAGTTGATCCATCAACTTGATTTTTGGCTCGGTTTTAGTATTTCGTGTTTCGTGTTTCGGTTTTTCGTCGTGTTTTTCGATCTTGGCTCGAAGTAAAATAATATTGTAATGCATTATTTTACGACTTTGTGGGATTTTGTTTTGTAAGAATGTGACTCGGAACGCGTTTTGGTCCGCTCGGGTGCTTGGGTCTTTTTGTGTATTTTGGGTCGTTTTTGTGTGTGTGGGTCGTTTTGGTAGCCTTGGGCCATTTTGGTGAGGCATTCTTATGTCGTGCTTGTGCGTATTGTGTTGACTTACGATTTAAAATGACTAAATTAACACTCATTTTTACGAAATATGCAAATTCAAATTTAATACGTTAAAAATGACTAAAATGTTTTAGACACTTATGTACCGTTTTGTCTCATTTTAAAACATGCATGAAAGTCCTTTTCGTCATCGGGTTTGCTTTTGGGGGGTACGGATACGGGTATCTACACCTGTTAACCTGTCTCCAACACCTCCAACGCAACCATACAACCACAACAACCATACTCATACATACGCAAGCATCATCACAAGCACAACCAACCATACATATGGAGTACAATATGATTATACAACATTACAAGTCATATATTCAATTAACATGCTCATAATTCATTGTTTAGTGAACAAACAAAGCATAACTCGATTCAACAAAGCGTAGTTAACGAACCATGCGCACTCATGGCCTGTGGGCATACATACGGCCAACACACCAACAAACCCATTTCCATGCAACAAACTCTATTCTCAAATGACACAATAACGATTCATATGATTTATTCACTTAAACATGCATGTAAACATCATTTAACATCTTATAATCAACTTAACCCATAACTCATCATTAGGTGATTCATACAAACATCATAAATCAACATACTTAAGCCAAAGCAAGGAAGAAAAGCAAGAGAAACGAGGGCAAGGGTTTCGGCCCCCACCCAAACCATTCGGCCAACATCACAACAACAACACCCAATCGTTTTTCCGAGTTTAATAAGCATGAGCAACGATAATACATGAGAATTATGCCATAAAACATGTTAATAAGACACCCTAGTATGAGGCCATGACCCTAGCATGATTTTATGACAACAACAACCATGAACAACATGAATTCTTTGCACTCATACAATAGATCAACGAGTAGAACACAAGATCCACAACATAAAGGCCTCATACATCACTACTACAGAAATCGTTATAGACATCACCTATTAGACATCTAATTTTTATAATATTGATATCTATTAATGATTTAACATATTTTATATAACTCATAGACATCAGCTTCTACATAAAACACTTGTATATAAATATATATATCCGATTTTAAAAACTACGATGTCTATTAAATTATATTAGACATCATACGTTTTTTAAAAGTCTGATATGTAAACATACACATCATTTTTTTTAATTATTTGATGTGTATATTAAAATTTATAGACATCAGATATTTTGAGAGAAATAAATGTTTAAATATATACATCATACCCTTTTGAAAAAAGATGTCTATTGACTAAACAAGTGAATTTTAAATAAGTAATAAGTACGGAGTATAACTGTATAAGTAATACTCCGTAAGTAATTAACTACAAAGAAAAACCCAAGGAAAAATCAACCTAATTGAAACTTAGAAGAAAAAAAAAACCGCCTTTAAACATCATCCATCATTATTCATTACTATAACTCTAGAAGTGGTACTGAAGGCCATCAGCACTGCCTTTGACCATCATTCATCATCATTCATTGAAAAATAAATAAAAAGAACGACACATAGAGTTATACCAGACCTTGCATCAACACCACTCGCTCAAAAGTCCAACCACCGAGCATCAGCACCTCCGGCCACCGGACTGCTGCAAATAGTAGCACCACGATTGGCAGCGCAACAACGACACATACTATAACTGGTACTTTCTCTTCTTTCTTTTTTTCGTTTTTTCCTCAAATTTTCATTTTTATGTTTGTTTGATTGAATTATATTGACTTTAATTCAGCCTAATTTTGTGTGTTCATCGGGTAATTGAATCTCCTTATTAGTATTAGGGTTTGTGTAATTATTTTGGTGATTAGAAATCAATTTAGGTTTTTATCAATTATAATTGTGTAATTGTGAAATTCAAGTTAATCAGGTTTTTCCTATTCTGGATTTGATAAATTAGTTGTAATCGGTTGTTAACGGTGAAGAATTCAACAATAATCTATTACGTTGCCGCTGTTAAAAGTAGTATTTGTGCTCTGTATGCGTGTTGTTATTGCTGATGTTAGTATAACAGCGTTGCCGCAGCTGTCTTTATTTATGTTAGTGTTGTTGTACGGATATATGTTGTGTTGCTGCTCTATGTTAATCCTTAACGTTGTTGTTTTGATATTATGCTGTATGTTAATCCTTAACGCTGCTGGTAATCCTACCCAATTACGGAGTACTCAGTACGGAGTATCACCCCAAAATCACCAATCAATTCAATTTACCACCCCAAAATCACCCAATTACGGAACTTCTGATTCAAGTCGGATGTGATAGGGTAATTCATATTGTGAAGAAAGGATTGAAACTGCAAGTATTCAGTTTGTCGATGATTTTAATAGTATATGACTGAAATCTTTATTACATTTGGTTATCATTTCACTTGATGTTCTCTATTGGTGTGTCCGTCTATTGTTCGGGAATCACTTCAATGGAAGCATCAGTTGATTGAATACATTGTGTTTAAGCTTGTGATGTATTACAATTTGCACTAAATAAATTGCATTTTTCGCTTGTGTGAGGTGTACGAACGATTAAATAGTATGCTAAGTTTCCATTACAAATAGTATGAATTACAGTCTCTATCCCGGCTAGTAGACGTGGTAACACTGATTCGGTCAACCAATGTTTTCTGGTATAGAATTTTATGTATCAGCCAAAAACCACAAGGTACCTGCTCATAAGACTTACAAACTCAATTTGAAGTATCGAAATCTGTTAATAGATGCTATGTACTGATAGATTTCTGTTGTGTTTTATATTTACAGCTTAAGGCCGACAAAGTTAAGTTAATAGAAGGCATCAAACTATACGGAGCTTCTGAAGCCAATTTTTCTAGCGTAAGCAACTTTTGAGCTTACATAGCTTTTCTCTGCTTCATTTAGATGAGTAAATGATGGGAATTTGTTCATAGGTATCCAGTTCGATGAAGGACCTTTGTCACGATATTTTCGGAGTGGTGAATGAGTCGAGGAAAAAGATCCAAAAGAGGTTTAGGGACAAAGAGGTAACATAACACAAATTCTCATATGAAACGGGTAACCCGTTTCATATGAGAAACGGGTCAAATATTTCACAAAAGACAAAGGACAAGTGGGGAAGAAAGATGTTCTTCCCCACTTGTCCCTTGTCTTTTTGTGAAATATTTGACCCGTTTCTTGTGTGAAACGGGTTACCCGTTTCACACAAGACTTACACGTAACATAATTCGTATACTCATATTTTTACATCTAGAAAGTGGCGTGTTGACTGGAGTTTGAATCCTCGCCAATGTTCTCCAGTAATAATACGTTTAACCTTATTTTTCTTTTATCAGGCAACTTATAAGTTAATAGTGTTGCAAGTTATCAAACAACTTAATAATGTTGTAAGATACGATATACTCCGTATAAATGTTTATGTGTGTTTGGTTTGTTGCAGATTTTTCAAGACATAATACCGCACTCACAACAAGACATTGATGGCGTTCGAGACCCCTGGGTAGATTATTTTATTAATATTTAGCAACTTGGGATATTGTAATTTTTAAAATTTTTGATAAAGCTTGTTAGAACAAGCACTAGTTATACATTTAATATATATAGCACTTTGCTTTGTGATATTGCAGAAAGGATCATAAGAATTTTGTTTGTTTGATTATTTGGTTTATATTATCATTTGCATCTTCATTTTATATAACTTTAAAGTCCTAGCCAGGGCCCATCGTAACTGATGATTATATGTGATAAATAGACGCGATCGTATCTATACCAGATGCTTGTTTAACAAATAAACAGCAGACGACTCTGAAGGCATTTGATGTCTATTATAGTATATAGACATCATATTTTGACAAAAATAATTGCTATATATACAACAAATAGACATCAATTTTTTTTCAAACATGTGTTTATTATTGTAATACACATCAGAGATTTTGTAAAATTAGATGTATATCTTACTTATACACATCCAACATTTGATAAACTAGATGTATATTCACTTGATAGATGTCTGAGTTTTTTAACCGTTGTCTATTGAATTACTAGACATCAAACTTAAATATGATGTACATTTAGTCACATTAGACATCACTCAACTTAACATCAGGTGTAAGTTTGATGTCTATTAATAAAAAAATCAGATATCTATATGATGTTTTGTAGTAGTGCATGTTAAAACACAACTAGATCACACCTAGTTACCTTTGTCAAGATTAACTCCTTGCTATTCTTCTTCCTCTTCGATCAAGATAGTGTCTCCTTCTTCAAAGTCTCCTTCTCCTTTGATGATTCAAGCCAAACACACAAGCAATGAATATACAACTATATAACACATAGAATAACATAAGATCAGAAAAATAAAAGGGATAAAAGAGATCCTATACCAAGGGAAAAAACTAGGAAAAGTTTAGGATGCAAAAGATGAAAGCTTGGGTGAGAATCAATGGTGTTTGATGAGATTAGGAAGTGTTTTTGTTAGAGGATTTAGAGGGATGAATGGGGATGGGATATGAGGAATGAGAGTATAGGATAGTATATCAGATTATTAGGTTGCTAGGTTTAGGAAGATTCGTGATATTATAATAGCTTGAGCCAAAAGAAAACACAGAAAAACCCTAGAGTCCAAACCCGTGCTGAGGAGCGGCTCGCTCTGAGCCCAGAGCGGCTCGCTCTGCTGGAGCGGCTCGCTCCCAGGGTGGAGCGGCTCGCTCTGCTCTGCCTTGCCCTCTAAACTCGTTTCTTCTCTTCTTTTCTTCAACCCTCACTTATACCCTTACTTACTCATGCTTATAAGACTCTCCTAATCTCACTCATGGACTCGGGTCTACTCCAACCATAACCAAGACCCGACTCACCCCAAAAAGGAATGATTTCCCGAGCTAAAAATGGAAAATCACTAGTTTAGGAAATTAACGAATAAAGGAAGCGAATAAAAACAAATTAGAAAATGTCGGGGTGTTACATGCGCGTTCTACGTCTTTTCTTGCCGCTTCTAGCATTTTCTGAAATAGTTTTCGTTTTGGATCCATAGGTGTCGGGAAACTCTTAACAAAAGTAGCCCACTCTGGGTATATACCATCAACAAGGTAATACCCTTTTGTGTACTCAGTTTTATTAACGGTAAAACAAACTTCAGGAGCAAAGCCTTGTACTACATTATTGAATAATGGGGATTGTCTCAAAACATTTATATCATTGTTAGCCCCAGCGACTCCAAAAAAACATGCTATATCCACAAATCGTACGATGCAACTGCTTCAAACATATAACTGTAGGAACTCCATGGTCACCTCGAGTAAATTGCCCAGGCCATGCGACTGGACATGCCCTCCACTGCCAATGCATGCAATCTAGGCTGCCTAACATGCCAGGAAATCCATGTCGCAACTTATGCATTTCTAGTAGACGCTCAACGTCGGTAGCATTTGGTTTCCTAAGATAACATGAGCCAAATACTTGCACAATTTCACGACAAAAATTGACGAGACACTCTCTAGCAGTTGTCTCGCCAATTTTTATGTAATCGTCACAACTATCAGGAGGACATCCATAAGCTAGTTGTCGAATCGCGGCAGTACATTTTTGAATAAGAGAAAAACACTTTTACCTAATGCATATACCTTAACCTAAAATATTCTGAATGATTTGACAAAGCTTCCACAATACGGAGAAATAAATCCTTCTGCATCCGGAACCTTCGACGAAACATGTGTGGTGGATAAAGTGAATTGCTAGCAAAATAATCATTCATGAGTCGATCATGAGCATCTTCACGATCGCGAACTATATGTTGTCTTGTTAGCTTTGTTGTTTGTCTTTGTTGCGCCATGAACTTTTCAAATATTTGATCCTCTATATCATCATTAAGCTCATCAACTAAAACTTGAAATGAAATTTCTTCCAGATCACCATCATCATTATTGTTATGTAGAGACATTTTTTTAAATAGTATATGTGTTAAGAGATATAATAAGAGAAAAATGAGATTTGTGAGAAAAATGATTCAACATCATAGTTTATATAAATAAGTATAAGCACTTTATAACGGCTATATTATAACGGCTATATTATAACTGCTAGTTTTATAACGGCTATATTATAACGGTTAGTTTTATAACAGCTAGTTTTGTAACGGTTTTTTTTGTTTTTTGTTTTTTTAGACTATGTATGTTCGATTAAAAAACTAAATATGTTAATTTAACTACCAATATATGAATAATAATTTAAAAGTACTTATTAAATAGATAGTCAAGCCATTACTAATACACGTACAAGGGAATAAAATAAAAGTAACTCTCAATATTGAAATTAAATAAACTACTACTCCGTACAAAAGAAAACTAATAAATGCATAACAATACTAAACATTCCATTTAGCTTTGATTTCGGCACACATTTCGCGATGAACCGCTTTAGCCTCCTCCGAATAATTACTAGTGTTAGCATTTAACAATGCTAAATCTTTTGTCATTGTACGGTTTTTAAGGCTCTCATTTAGCTCTTTTATTGCTTTGATTCTTTCTTGTTGAATTTTCTTGTACGTGGAGAAATTTTCAACAAATTGATCATGGTCTACTTTTTCTTTGTTTTTCTTCCTAGTCTTAGCTGCTTTTGTACCCATTGGACGTGCAGCTGAGGACTCCTCATCCATGCTAGATGATGAACGCTTTGAACCCGAATGTTCTTTTCCATCTTTTGCAGAATTCCACTTAGCATGCTCGTTGATTATACTCCAAATATGCATATATTGAAAATTACGTTTCTTGAGCGTATTCCACTCTGCAAGTGTTGCTTCTTTGAGTTCATCGTCTGACCATCAACTATGATACTGGTTGTGAATTCGTGTGTATATCTCATTAAATTCGTTAAGATCACCGCTACATCTATGCCATCGACTCTTAGCTTGGTCAAGTGATCTCACACTTCCAATGTTATTATGTTGATTGAAATATTCTACAACTCTCTTCCAAAATTGACCATCTTTTTGGTTTTTTTCGATTTTACCATCAATAGAGATAGTCAACCAAGCTTTAGCTAGAGCTTTGTCTTCCTCCATAGTCCATGGAAGACGATCTCTTTTACCTTCATCACTTGGTTGATCGTCAATGACAATATTACTTAAGACATTTTGAGTTAAATTTGAGGGAGTAAGGGGCGATGTGTCGGATATAAAAACACATGGAGTTGCGGCCCCATGCGATATATTCGAAAACGGAAGTGGAATTGGTCTTTAATTACCTACAGTCGGGGTAGTATACCCGGCCATACCATATAATCCTGCAACATTAATTTGAGGCATTTGTGTGTTAAATAAATTAGGGTTATTATTATTTATAACTGGAAATAGCACATTATTTGGTAAATTAAAGTATGGGAAATTTTGTAAGTTTGGTACATTTTGTGGAGTTTGAAAATGTATATTGGAAATATTTTGTGAGTTTGGTAAACTTTGAATATTTTGAGATGTTGGTATATTTAAATTTATATTATTTCTTAAATTTTCTTCCATAGTTGAAACAAATTTAAAATTATTTTATTTGATAGTATTGTAAGTATAATGACTAAAATAGTAGAAATAAGATGTAATACTAATATGTGAAGCATGTGCCTTTATATAGCAAAGTACAACAAAAAAAAAAAAATCAAAAAAAAATTAGCTATGCATGCAAGATGGTCACGTACAATATAGTGAAATCCCACAAAAATTGCAAAAAAATAGAATTCACTTTATTGTACTTTTTTCCCCAACTAACCCACATTTTCCCCTTTTTCTCAGCATGCTTACCCCACTCCCAAAATGCATGTGACTTTTTTCTGACAAGAACTTGGTTTGTGCAGTCAAATTTTATTTTATGGGTTCTTGATTACAAAGTCAATGGAAGAACCTTCCCATTGCTAATGCTCTAATGGTGCGTGGTGGTTTTTTATTTTTATTAGATTCAGTGCATTGTTTTAGGTATGAGATTTGGGCATATATTATGATGTTATTTTGTTTTTATTATTCCTCATGCTTAATCTATTCTTTATTTGTATGGAAGTATTTTTTTTTTTATTGATTAGGCAATAAGATCTATTTAATATGGGTTTGCTTGCATGATTGGTTTCCCTATATTTAATTATTTTGTGTCAATTAGACCATTTGCACCGCTACAATTTGACGAAGATGAAATCCTGACATACGAAGATGAAGTTGAAGAAATTAAGTGCAGCCTTGTTTTTGACAAATGACGAAGATGAAATTTGATGAAATTTTCAATAGGTCGAAGGAGGTTGAAGAGATAAGATAATGGAATTGTTGGAGGCTTTTTTTTATGGAAAGTAGTGTTGTAGAGCTTTGAAGTAATACATGGGTATTTTTTTATTATTTTCCATTTGAGAGCAAGTGGTCCATTATGCCATAGCTTCTTTATTTGGTTTTCTTTGTTGTTTGATTTTTATTTTGTTTATTTTAATTTATTATAACGGCTATAAATTTTCACTTTTCTATAAATTCATCACATATCATTTTATTTATTCACAACTCATTTTTACTTTACAAAATAACCCAAAAAAAATCAATAAAAAAATAATTATATTATAATAACATGAGTAGAAATACTAGTTTTCATTTTAATTACAATGATTTTGATCTTAATACAAGTGATAATCAAAATACCGTAATTGAGACAGATAATACCAATTTTCCTAATAGTAGTACCCAACAAAATAATCGCCCAAGATATTACCAACAATATTATTCTACTCCACCTTTTCAAAGTCATCCAACAAATATCGATTTTCGTTCAGCAAATGCATCACTTCGTCCATCAAACCCAACATTTTCTAATTATTTAACACATACTCTATTAACATCCCAAAATCCACCAATTACTAATTTGTCACCTGAATCAGAAGATATTTTTCCTGTATTTTCCACACAAACTAATCCAACCTTTCTTAACTTTAATGCCACCGAGAAGACCGACGTTGACGGTGGTGAGGATAATCCCTACCAGAATCCGTTAGATGTGATCGACGAATTAAATAGTCGGGCTAATTTTTCAATAGAAAAAGATCAGGCACTTATTGCGTCGTACATGAAAGTGTCTGAAGATTCAATTGTGGGAGTAGACAGAAAATCGACAGAATGTGGGCCCGTTTGAAGGAACAATATGATTTGGCTAGAAGTGCAAATCATCGTTTACGACCTCGCAAAGAAGGAATGCTTGATAATCAGTTTTGAAGAATAGCGACAAAAGTCATGAGATGGGCTGGTTGTTATCACAAGGCATCTGCTAGAAGAATGAGTGGGTGGAATGTAGAAAAAGTTATTGCCGAGGCGCAAATTTTGTATTCACCAAAAATGAATTTAAACTTGTTCCATGCTTGGGATATGTTGAAAGATTATCGAAAGTGGATGGTTACGATAGGACCATATGCAACAGCCGCTTCTAAAGTGAGTGTCGTTATTGAGTCCTCCCCCGATGTTGATAGTAATAGTAGTGGTAAAAGAGTTAGACTTGATATTTTAAACCCACGTTGGGTTTTCAAAAAAAAAAAAAAAAAAGAGTTAGACTTGAAAATGGTAATTATTCTTCCCCTATCTCTATTGAAAGTCATATTGATTCTATCCAACGTCCAGAGGGTAGAGAAGCTGTAAAAAAAGAAAAGGGAAGAAAAAAGTTAATGCTAAGTACGAAGAAATGAACAAAAATTTTCAGAGGCTGGAACAACTGTCCAACCGTGATCAAGAACTTGAAATGGAGAAGTTAGAAATAAAGAAGAATAATGCCGAGGTAGCTTTGCATTAGATAGAATTAAAAAATAAAAGAGAAGAAAGGAAGAGAAAAGATCAAGATTTACAACAGAGGAAGAATGACTGGGATATGCTTCAAAGTTTGCTTCAAACATCATTGTTACCCCCCCCCCCCCAGCTAGAGAAGATGAAGTTTGATTTGCTTGAAAAATTTAGTAGTGGGTAAAAATGTTTAATTGTGTTTGTTAAATTATCACTTTAGTCGATTTAATCAGTTTAATTTATCAATTTCGCCAGTTTAATGTTTGCTAAAGTCGTGTTTTCATTTATCACTTTAGCCGGTATAATGTATTATGTTTTAATGCTTTTAATAAGTTGTATTAATTAATTTGAATGAAATATGTTGTCTAATATCTATATCGTAACTTCTATTATTCAACTTCTTATTTCAATAGCGACAACACAATATTCAATAGACAATGACTTGACATAACGTTACAATAAAAACTTCTTACTTCACGGTACAATAGAATGACTTGAATAAACGATACATTCAACCGACTAAATTATTGACTATTGAGTTGACTAAACGATACAAGACAATGACTTGATTAAACGGTACAATAAAAACTACGACATGATTAAACGATTTAGTAAAATAAAAGGTTCATAATTCAAATTCTTATAGAATTACGGTCCACATAGATTTGCGGTCCAAAAACTTATCTTATCTAAAATCTCATCCATAAAATCATATAGAATTGCGGTCCAAAAAACTTCTTTATAAGGACGTATTATTTTTATTGAATCGTATACCCAAATCATTTATTCACACAATGTCTTCTTCTAATTCCTCTTCAAATTCTTCTTCACCTAATGCATCTTCGTCCTCCTCAGATGGATTTGAAAAAAGTTGTCAT
Source organism: Dianthus caryophyllus (assembly GCA_023091065.1). Classification (NCBI taxonomy): domain Eukaryota; kingdom Viridiplantae; phylum Streptophyta; class Magnoliopsida; order Caryophyllales; family Caryophyllaceae; genus Dianthus; species Dianthus caryophyllus. The sequence continues at coordinate 17,466,736 of CM041522.1, forward strand.
GAGAGGAGAAAATTAAGAAATCAAATGTTCTCTCAACTCCTAGTTTTAGAAACTCAAAATAATTATCCCACAAAACCATACTCACAATCGTCGAAAAAAAAAGTCATTGAAAGAAACCGTGAAGAGGGTCAAACACGATTATATAATGACTACTTCGCTCAGGAAAATGTGTACGATGAACGTTTGTTTCGCCGTAGATTTCGAATGCGAAAGCACTTGTTCCTACGTTTGGTGAATGCTACGGAGTCAACTAATCGTTACTTTCAACAACGAGAGGACGCCATTGGCAGACTTGGTTTAATAGCTCTTCAAAAATGCACCGCTGCTATTCGTATTTTGGCATATGGAGAATCCTCCGATAGGGTTGACGAATACTTAAGACTTGGTGATTCAACTGCTCGTAAATGTCTCATTGAATTCGTTGAAGTTATCAATAATCGGTTTGGTGCCGAGTATTTGAGGAGTCCAACTGTTGACGATTTACAAAGAATATTAAAAATCAATGAAACACGTGGATTTCCGGGTATGTTATGAAGTATTGACTGTATGCATTGGGCATGGAAAAATTGTCCGGTGGCTTGGCAAGGGGCATTTCAGGGACGATCAACAAAGCCATCTGTTCGGGGTGATTTTCTCACACGGTTCGATTTAGTGATTGTGGATCTACTAGTACTATCCTTTAGTCTCATTTATGGTTGTTGTGATTATTGTATCGTGATATAAAGAAAAGCAATGTAAATAACACAAGACACACGATATGTTTACGTGGGAAAAACCTTTAAATGATAAGGGAAAACCACGGGCACCAAGGCAGGAGAGGATTTGTAGTAGTTCTGGTTCAGGTAATACAAGTTCTGGACAGACTCTGGACCAACTGGTACAGAATACAAAATGAGCAAAAAGTAATTAAATGATGATGAATGCTTGAGAGTTGATTGAAAGTGTGGTGTAATGCGTAGTGTGTCTTCTGATGATTTCTTCTTCTGAAATCTCTTCCTTATATACTGTCCCAGGCTCCAACGTTCCTTTCCCCCTTTGTAGCTAACTTCTCCACCGAATTCTCCAGCGGTTCCCTATCTTCATGGCTTTGTTTCTGCTCCTTGACTAAGTCCTCCAACGTCTACTTCTAGGGTTGCTGTTGTATCCTTTGGGCTTTGCTTTTAGTGTTTACTTCTTTTTGTTGGGCTTGGCCCATCTTATCCTTTCCTCTCCTGACCTGCACCTTTGTTACATGCATGCAGGTTTAGTCTTGTTGTAAATCTTGGACCTGATTGTAGATCCTGAACTTGTCTGGACTTGACTGGGGTTCTGGACCAGCTTGGTTTTCTGGTCCCAACAGTTTGTCCCCCATCTCCTTGCCCGTCAGTCCTGAACTGTGGGGTAAGGAGATGCTTTTGTTCTCTATCTTGGCCCAGGGCTGAACCTGGTCCAGGCTCTTTTGTTCTGCTGCGACTTTTGGTTCTGGGATCTGCACTTTGTAATTAATGGGGCAGTTACCTTCTCGTGGGGAATCGCGCCCAATTTTGGTACTCAATGTACTGTGCACGTCTGTCATGGGTCATGCCAGTCTCTTCGCGCGTTTATTTTCGTAAAAACCACTCAACTTCTTTTGATCTCACACTATAAATACTCTTGTTTTTGTTTCTTTCTCTCTCTACTTTATTTTCTCTGATTTGCCTCTTCGTCTTGCACCCAAAAACCCAAAAAACAAATCCCCAAGATTCTTCTGTGAAACCCTAGTTTTTCTTCTTCTCCTTCAAATTGATCATGGCCCGCAACGACGTTGGTCCTTCTCCCGCTGTGACCTACACCCATGGCGACTCCATCTTTCAAGCCACAGATCTGATAAAAGATATAAACATATACCCCAACCTCCTGGCGCAAGGGGTTGAAGCGCGGCTCAAAGTGGAGGGTAAACTCCCGGAGAGTGCTGTAGTATGGGCCCCTGACTGTAGAGAGGTCGGGGTGGACTGGACGCGCCCTGGTTGGTTCTCAATCTTTGAGTCTTCTTTTAGATTCGGTGCAGCTTTCCCACTCTGTCCTCTGATGAGTGCCTTCTTGAGTACTGTTCAAGTCCCACCCTGTCAAGTGATGCCTTCTTTCTGGCGATTAATCCATGGAATCGACTCCCTTTGCCGGAGATATGGGGTCGAAATTCAATTGGCTGACATAAGAAACATTTACCACCTACGTATGCATAAGAAAAAGAGGGCCCTGTTTCGTTTGAGGGATAGGTGCCAGCCCCTCATTACCCGTCTGGACGTGGGTGATGAAAGGAACTGGACCAGTTATTACATGTTCATCAGGAGCAGCTCCTTGGGCCCCAATGTTTGGGCGCCTGAATTTACCCTCAAGGAGACTGGTATGTGTTCTGAACTTCTGTATCTTGGATTTGCATGTGCCTCTTTGTCTTTTGCTTAGTTTTGTTTTGGATTGGCTTGTAGTCTCTGACTGGGTTCCCACCCCTGACGACCCTGAGTCAAGGAGGAGGGTTGAGGCGTTCTTGAGCTTGCCTGCTGACAAAAGGGCCTGGCCCAAGTGTATTCATCCTGATGACGATGACGAGGTTGTTGAGGTGGTTCCTATTCCCGAGGCGGAGCAGGATGATGATGAAGCTGAGAGTGAAGATGAGGAAGAGGAGACCGAGGAAGAGGTTGTCCCTAAAGAGGGAGAGAAGTCGGTGAACGAGGTTCCTGGTGGGAGCGGTGTAGGTATGCTCGACCAGGCGCCCATCCACGTTACCCCGCTGAGTTCTATACTTGCTGGGGCTGGTGGCCATTCCACCTTGCCCCTTCTGAAAATTCCTGGCCCTAGCTGCAGTTCTCGCTCTCAAGACCGCATCGACATATTCTCTTTGCTCCATGAATTGATACACTTACCATTCCTCCATAACCTGTTTCCTATGTTGTCCCCAGTTTCTGGACCTGGCAAGAGGCTGTTCCTTCCAAAGGATACCATTGCTGCTAGGATTGCCCAGGGTAGGGCGGCTGCAAAGGCTGGAAGTGGCCTTCCCACCCCCACGAGTCAGGTGGCTCCAACTTCTGAATCTTCCAAGAGGAAGATGCCAGAAGAGACCCTGACCAGGGCAGGCAGGGTGGCGGAATCTTCTGAGCCTAGCTCTGAGCTGAAAAAGAGGAAGAAGGGCAAGGGCCTCCAAATGAATCCTATGCTGCAAGTGCCTCGGCGTGCCCAAAGTCAGTCTGAGTACGTTTCCTTAGGGAAGGCTTTGAGTGAGTCCTTTGCTGGGTTGTCCCCTACTCCAACTGTCCTGTATCCTACACGATTGGCGCACAAGATGGTGGGCTGCTGTGCACAGGTCTGTATTCTCTTTGTGATTCTAGTCCTGTTCAGATTTGTTTCCCAGGTGAGGTCTTGACTGTTGTTTTGTTGTCTGTACTGTAGCTTTTGATTATGTCGGCTAGCCTTGGCTCCACTGTGTCAATACTGGAAAGTGGTAGGAGTAAAGCTGAGGATGAGAACGAAATACTACGTTCCTCCCTCGAGATCGTCAAAAAGGAACTTGAGAGTGTGAACTATCGCTGCGAGAAGCTGACTACCATGGACAAGATCCACTTCCATAGGATCCAGCAGCAGGACAACTTTATTGCCAAACTGAACAAGGAGCTTGAGGAGCTGAGGGAGGACGCCAGCAAACATAATGCTGTGGTAGCGGATTTGAGTGCGTATTGGACGCTGCGCACCCGAGTTGACATGATGAATGCCAGCCTTGAGGAACGTGCAGCATGGGACTTACCTGCGGAGATTGCCACCTTCAAACAGATGTTTCCTGGTGAGCCTATCCTGGAAGAAGCTGAGGTCACTTTGCCTTGACTGGTGCGAGGAGATCTGCCGGTCGGCGAGGTTCTTTGGAGGGGACGCTAATGCTGCTGCCATCGATGTTCCTGGGCCTTCCAATGCAGGTCCTATAGAAGAGAATGCTAAGAGGACAGGTGAGTCTGGTGAAGGGATTAACTGAACTTTGGCTTTGTTAGTGATTTTTTGAACAAAACTTTGAATTTGCCAGGGGGGAATGTCCCCTGTAGTCTTTGGCCTGTAAGTATTTGAATTGTTTGCTTGTTTCTGAACTTTTTGTTGGAGTAAGTGTCCTCCACAATAGTGCGATTACTTAATAAATCTCAATTAAGGAATACATGGGGATAATCCTGTATTATTGTCAATTGATTAACGTAAATCAATGACGGTTGGCTGACTAGAGTTTGACGTTATTGTCGTGATACGGCGGTAATCAATTGATCCCTTTAAGTCACACCTATAGGAACGTACTCCAAATAATAAGCTAATTAATTGTATGAGATACGATTAAATTAGTAACTTGATAAATCGACTAACGGTTAGTCAGTGAATTAATTTAGAGAGAAATCGAGTTGTGAACTCGAGTGATTTAATTTTATATCGATAAAATTATTAGAGGAGATGGAAATTAGTGATTAAATGTTAATTCACTAATCATGTATATTTTACTAATGAGATTAGTAAAAGTACAATTTTAATATATGTGTAAGTGTACATGTATATTAAGGAAGAGTTTAATTAATTTATACTTTATCATATTAGATGATTTAAGTAATAAATTATAACTGTTTGTGGGACAAATATTGAAAACAAAATAGACCCATAAGGGTCCTATTTGGACCGTCCAAATTAAGGGAAGAAGGGATAAGATTCCTTCTTGTCTTTTGTGTTTTGTTTTCTAGCTTTTTCTTAAGCATGCTTAGACAACATCATTACCTTTAAGCATGTGATTTCTCTAAACAAGAAAAGCAATCCACTCTTCTCTCCTCTCTATGGGGGCCGGCCACTAGTGCGTTTAACACACTAGTGTTGCTTTGTTTTTTCTTATATAAACAAAAGGCTAGAGAAACAAAAAGCATGCAAGCAATTTTTCATTCTCTAACTCCTCCAAAATCTCTCTAAACTCTTCTACAATATTAGCTATATTACTAAGTGTTAGTAATATTAATATTACATATTATCAAGCTACTATTAGTGCATGGAAGGGGATGATGAGGCAGGACCCTCTCAGCCTGTCACTTTTCTCGAAGTGCTAAACTCAGCTATACAGCACACGGTGGCCAAACTGGGACCTAGTACCCAGTCTGGCCATGGATAGGTTGGGTTTTTGGAACGTACGGGGCCTAAATAAGCAGACCAAGCAAGCTGAAATTCAGAGCTTCATGACAAATCAAAGGGTCTGTCTATTTGGGCTCCTAGAGACCAGGGTCAAACCTGGTCATAATACTGAAATAGTAAGTCAAATACAGCAACATTGGTCCTTTGTTACTAATTACAGTCATCACAATGGTGGGCGAATTTGGCTTTTATGAAAGCCATCAGTCCTCTATGTTACAATTGAGCAGATGACTGCTCAAGTGATTCATGGTAGAGTTGAGATTCTTGGTACAAACAAGGTGTTTTGGGTTTCTTTGTGCTATGGTTATAATGATAGTAAGGAGAGGGATATGCTTTGGCAGGAGCTTGGGAGAGTTGCCACAGCCAAACCGTGGATTGTGATGGGAGATTTTAATAATATTTTGTATGCTAATGAAAGAATTGGGGCCCCTGTACACAGATTTGAGCTTCTGGGTTTTCAGGGGTGTGCACAACAACATGGTCTGAGAGATTTGAAACAGATAGGGAAATTTTTCACTTGGAATAATAAGCAAGAGGGAAGAAATAGAGTATGGTGTATGCTTGACAGAGCTCTGGTGAATGATGACTGGTGTCTCCACTGGCCTGAATCTTACGCTGATTTTAAACCTGAGGGCACATATGATCACTCCCCATGTATAGTGAGTCTGGATAATGAAGTGGAGAGACACAAGAGGGCATTCAAGTTCTACAACATGTGGACTAGGGTGCCTGAGTTTGAGGGGATAGTACAGCAAGCATGGGATAAACCTGTTCCTGGTGTGACAATGTATCAAATTGTCACCAAATTGAAAGACATGAAGCCACATTTCCGTGAACTGAATAAGAAGAAGTTCTCAGAGGTTGAACAAACATATGAAATAGCTTTGCAATGGTTGTATGATCTCCAGAAGAAGCTTGATAATACTCCTGGGGATCATGGTCTGCAAGTCTTAGAAAGAGAAGCTTCGGAAGCTGTGAAGGAAAATCAGGCTCGTGTTCATAGCTTTTTGGCTCAGAAGGCCAAAGTTGAATGGGCAAAAGACGGAGACTCCAACACTGCACATTTTTATGCCACTCTGAAAATGAAGCGAAGTGTTAACAGGGTATTGCAGATCAAGGACATGGAAGGCACAGAATGCTCTGATAAGGCAGCTATTGAGGAAGCTTTTCTTCGATATTATACTACCTTATTGGGGACATCCAAGAGGACAATTAATGTGATAGACGAGGTAGTGGAATGTGGAAACTTGGTCACTCAGGAGATGGGAGAAAGTTTAATGGGTCCTGTGAGTGAAGAAGAGATAAAGGCTGCTGTCTTTTATATCCGTGAGAACAAAGCCCCTAGACCTGATGGATTCTCAAGTGCTCTCTTTAAAAAAGCTTGGCATATCATGGGGGGAGATGTATGCACGGCAGTGAGAGAATTTTTTGCTAATGGTCAACTGCTTAGGCAGATTAATGCTACCAATATAGTCTTGATTCCAAAAACTGCTAATCCTCAATCTGTTCTAGAGTTTCGACCAATCGCTTGCTGCAATGTGATGTATAAGATTGTATCCAAGGTGATTTGTGGGAGATTGGCTAAGATTCTACCTGACATTCTTTGTGATAATCAAAGTGCTTTCATCAAGGGTCGATCAATTCTTGGCAATATTCTCATATGTCAAGATTTGGTCAGACTTTATAAAAGGAAGACATGCTCTTCACGATGCCTTTTTAAAATCGACCTCAAAAAAGCCTACGACTCTGTTGAATGGATGTTTGTGAGCAGGCTTATGAAGGCTATGGGTTTTCCTATGCCTTTCATTGATCTGATCATGCAATGTGTGACTACCACTACTTATACTTTTCTTCTGAATGGCTCAAGCTTTGGTTTTCTGAAAGGAAAGAGAGGTTTAAGACAAGGGGATCCTCTGTCCCCCTTGTTGTTTACAATTTGTATGGATTACTTGAGTAGGATGTTGAGGAGAATTGGAAAGTGTAGGGAATTCAAGTTTCATCCAATGTGTTCCCCCTTGAAGCTGAACCACCTCTGCTTTGCGGATGACCTGATCATGTTTTGCAAAGGTCATGCTCAGTCCATGGATCTTCTGATGAAGGGTTTCCACATTTTTTCCCAGACCTCGGGTCTCGAAATGAACAAGAGCAAATCTGAATTTTACGCAAACGGTGTTAAAGCTGAAATTATTGATGATTTTCGAAGGACCACTGGTTTTGCCATGGGTACCTTGCCTTTTCGTTACCTGGGGGTTCCTGTTTCTTCCAAGAGATTGTCTGTATTAGACTGTGATAAGCTGATAGAGAAGATTGTGGTTAAAATCAGAGGATGGGGAGCTAGGAAATTATCATATGAAGGCAGATTAGTCTTGGTTAAGGCCGTTCTCCACACCTTGCATTTATATTGGGCTCAAATTTTTGTGCTGCCTGTAAGCGTGATTAAAAAAGTGGATGCTATATGCAGGAATTATTTATGGGAGGGACACACTCATCACACTAAGGGTTGCCCAGTTGCTTGGGAGTCTGTATGCACAGCAAAATCAGTTGGTGGTATGGGGATCATGAGTAGTAGAACTTGGAATTTGGCAGCTGTAGGAAAACTGGCCTGGTGGGTGCATACCAAGGCCGATCATGTTTGGGTTCGTTGGGTGCATCACATCTACCTCAAAGGGAGTGATTGGCTGACCTATTCTCCAAGCATCAATTCAAGTTGGTGTTGGAGGAAGATTTGTAGTGTTAAGGAGAAAATCAAAGCAGGTTTCCCGGCAAGGGGATGGATTCAGCAAGATCGAGTTTACACCATACAGAAATGTTACCAATGGCTACAAGGGGATGGTGTTAAACAAGGATGGACCAGTTTCATTTGGTCCAGGTTCAATGTGCCTCGACATATGCTGTTATGACCAGATTTTACACAGCCCAGAATTGGCAGTTCTGGATAGATGTCAAGAATATGGTACAGAGCAGGATAGAAGGATAAATGGCGGTTACAGCCCAGAACGGATCAGAAGAGGCATGACAGTTATGGTCAGCAGAGGTCAACTATGACGGTTACAAAGATCATGGGATAATGGAAGGTATTTCAGCTGAGCAGAAGTGGAGTCAATGGAGGTTATTTAACCGCCGAGCATAATGGAAGTCATGGAAACGTGCCCTAGAAAATAGGAACTACTTCTCAGCTAGCTTTGCCTATATATAGAGGCTCATTTGTACATTTTTATTGATCTTTTTTACTCTCATTAGCATACTTAAGCACTCGATAATTACACTACGATAAAACATAGTCAGTTCTGTATATACGCTCTGAAGTGATCATACTCTCACAGCTTGTATTCTCAGACCCCAACTCGATATTAATAAAAGTACTCCCCGGCTTGGTAGCCCGCAGTTTTCCCCATCTTCTTCTCGGGGCTTCTGCGTCATCAAATCTCTGCGTCCTTAGTTCTGTCCTGTATAGCTCAGTTCTGTTCTGTTCCGCAAATAGTACTAGTTGATCCACTTTTTCCCATTTTCATACTTGTTAAGTTTTTACCAAAACAAATTGGCGCCCACCGTGGGGCAACTAGTTTATTAGTTTGCGTAACTTTTCTCACAAAAATCTCACAAAAATCACCTCTTTCATACTCAAATGGCTGATAGAACTTTGGAGCAATTGTCCAAGGAGTTACAAGATGCACAGTCCAAAATTCAGCAAATCTCAGAAGAGAATGCAAGGCTGAAGGAAAGCAGTGCGTTCTGAAGACTAAATTAGATTCTGCTAAGGGCAGTACCTCAAAGATCAGACCTGGGGCATCCTTGAGTTCTATAATTAAGAGAATAGATTTCTCTAATCTGGACGAAGATGAGGATCTCGAAGACCAACTCCTGGGTGGTGAAGATGTAGAAGAATCATCCGAGAATCTTGTGACAAAAGGAAGGGCAAGAAGAAGTTCAACTTTACCCTCATGATGATGCAAGAACTCCGAAGTTACATGACAAGGTTGCAAAAATCCCAGGAGTTCCAAAGACCAATTGAGGAGGCTTCCCAAGAGTGTTATGCAGATTCACCATTCAATGAGGCCATAACTATGCAAGACATCCCAAAGAAGTTCGGTGTTCCAGGGATGAAAGCGTATGATGATGGTACAGGAGATCCACAGGACCACGTTGCCCAAGACAAGCAAAGGATGTACGGTCCCAGCCCAAAGGAGTACAGAGAAGCTTTGCATGTGCAAAGGCTTTGGTTCTACTCTGTTTGGACGGCTCTGCAATGGTTTGTCAATATTCCTAATGGTACTATTAAATCGTTTGCTAATCTTGTGAATGTCTTTGTTGCCCGGTTTGCTAGCGGCGGGGAAGTTAGAAAAGCAAACAAGTGATGCATGCAATTGTATGCGAAGAAGGATGAATCCCTACGAGACTATCTCCAGAGATTCAACAAGGAGAAGATCTCCATCCCCAACTGTGACGTTGCAACCGCTATCCAGGCTTATAGGCAAGGTTTGGTGGTCAATTCTGAGCTTTATCGTGAACTAACCAAGTATCCTTGTGTTACTTTTGAAGATGTGCAGGCAAAGACCTTGGCCCAGATCAGACTTGAAGAGGATGCTTTCAGTCGTCAGGACAGTTCTGGGTATGAGAAGGTGAACAGGAAATCTGATAGTGGACGCACCCAGAGCAGGCCAGCGCCATACAAAGAGCCACCCAGAACACAAGTGCATGCCGTCAGTTCTGAGACAGTCAACTCTGATGACTCCCTTGATATCAGCAGTCTCGGCGTGGAGGTTCCACAGTTGATAGCAAAGCTGGAGAGCTTTGGGAATGCTGCAAGATGGCCCAAGAGGAATGATAATCCGAATCCAAACAGAAATCCAAACAAGTATTGTGAGTACCATGGAGACATCGGCCACAGCACAGAAGACTGCTATGCCTTCAAGAAGGAGATATCTTACCAGCTCAGAACTGGATGTCTGAAGGACATCATCAGGCCAGTCCAGAGGAACCAGGCCGGAAGTGAAGGCGCCAAGTCTCAGGATTCCAGGGGACAAGAGTCAGAAAAGCCGCCAAATCCTCCACCCTACACACACGATGTAAAATTTATTAATGGTAGTTCTAACATTTGTGGCTTGACCTATTCTGCAGCCAAAAGGATAGCAAAGCAAGAGAAGATGCAACCTCCAACCAGAGTAGAGAAGAATTGGAAAGTTGTCACGTTTGATCATGAAGATTGTGAAGGCATCCCAGTTCTGCATCATGATAGTCTTGTGATCAAGTTGCAGATTGGAAGCACCCTTATCTGACGCCGAGTTACGGTAGATGGGGCGATTACGTGAACTCGATCATGTTGGATGCATTGAAGGAAATGGGTATAGGCCAGGATAAGCTAACCAAGAACTCTAATGTTACGGTAGGATTCAATGAGAGACCCAGCTCACCTTGGGGGAGATCTCACTTTCCACCTATGCCCAGGGGTGTTCTTGTTTTGAGAAGTTTAATGTTATTGATTCTATGACTTCGTATAATGTTTTGTTAGGCAGGCCTTGGATCCACAATCTCAAGGTGTGGCATCTACTTACCATCAATGTGTGAAGGTCCCAACTCAATGGGGAGTTACGGTGATAAAGGGAGAAAGGCAAAGCTGCGCAGAGTGCTACTGAGCGACCTTGAAGCCTCCACCACCAACAAAACTCTCGCATAGCAATTACGTAAACCAGTCAAGTCGGTAGTGGAACCATAAAAGTCGAGATTGGAGATGGACCAGATCAGTGTAGACCAGAGCTGCCCAGAAAAGAAAGTGTTAGTAGGCGGTGATGTACCATCCAAGATCGAATCGACCGATCGGTTTCAAGTCTAAGAAATCAAGTTTTGCATGGAGCCACTTTGACATGGTGGAATCGATCCTGACGTTATCACGCACAAGCTCAACGTTGATCCTCGATGCAGACGATTGCACCGTAAACGCAGGAAGTTTGCGCCAGAGAAATGCTATAATCAACGAGGAAGTCAGGAAGGCTGCTGGACATGAACATGGTAAGAGAGGTAATGTATCCTGATTGGTTGGCTAATGTTGTTGTAGTGCAGAAGAAGAATGGAAAGTGGAGAGTCTCTGTAGACTACACAGATCTGAACAAGGCATGTCCCAAAGATCCTTTCCCTCTTCCTCACATTGATGCCATGGTGGACAAGACTGCTGGCCATGAGGTTCTGACCTTCATGGACGCCTCAAGTGGTTTTAACCAGATCAAGATGTATCCTCCAGACCAGGAAGGAACGTCATTCATGACCAGGCATCGTGGAATCTCATTGTTACACCGCCATGCCCTTTGGACTCAGGAATGCTGGAGCCACCTACCAAAGGCTAGTCAATATGATGTTCAAAGATCTCATTGGGGACACAATGGAAGTTTACATCGATGATATGGTGGTAAAGTCTAAGGATGCTAAGGATCATGTGAAGCACCTAGAGCAAGCGTTTGCAATTCTGGACAAGTTCAATATGAAGCTGAATCCAACAAAGTGCAACTTTGGAGTGTCTTCTGGAAAGTTCCTAGGCTACTTGGTCACCAGAAGAGGAATTGAAGCAAGTCCAGAACAGATAAAGGCAATCCTAGATCTGGAGCCCCCCAGATCTGTGAAAGACATCCAGAAGTTGACAGGGAGAGTGGCAGCTCTGAACAGGTTCATTTCTAGGTCCTCAGAAAGATGCAAGCCCTTCTATGATATGCTGAAGAAGAATAAAGAGTTCGAATGGAGCGAGAAGCATGAGGAAGCATTCCAGGATCTGAAGAGTTACCTGTCAACCCCACCACTACTATCCAGACCAGAAGAGAAAGAACCGCTAAGTCTGTACCTGTCAGTCACGGAGCATTCAGTAAGTGCGATTACGGTCGGGAAGAAGATGGTTTGCGTTATCCAATATACTACGTGAGTAAGAGCTTGCTGAATCTTTGAAACCAGGTATTCTCTTCTGGAGAGGTATGTTCTTGCCTTGATTATGTCAACCACTAAGCTTAGACCTTATTTTGAGAGTCATCATATTTGTGTTAGAACTAACCTTCCAGTAAAGTCAGTCTTGAGAAAGCCTGAACTGTTTGGGAGAATGGCTAAATGGTGCTGCGACTCAAGACATACGACATCGATTATGAACCCGAGCAGCGATAAAGTCACAAGCCTTGGCGGATTTTGTGGTGATTTGATCCGACCCTGGAAGAAAGTAGTGCGATGGAGGTGTTGAAACTTACAGGCGAGAAAAGGAGAGACACGGGTGTTGTATCTTGATGGAGCGACTAATGTCGGATGTTACGGTCTGGGCATTGTCCTGAAATCGCCACAAGGGGACATACTAGCCCAGGTCACCGTGTGAATTTCGTACCACCAACAATGAGGCGTAATACGAGGCATTAATTGCGGGTTTGATGGTGTATTGGTCTTGGTGTCAAGAATTTGGAGGTAGCGACTCTTTACTTATTGTTAATCAGTTAAGCGGTTCTTTGCGGCCAAAGATTCTAAGATGTTGCTCTACCTTGAGAAGGTTAGAACCCTAGTTTCAAGTTTGACCAGTTTAGGATTGACGGATCCCCAGGAGACCAGAACTCATGACGGACTCTCTAGCTAGTCTTGGCTCTAGTTTCAAACCTGCAGACTTGGGCGGGATTCCCATAGTACACCTCCTCGGACCTTCTATAGAGAAGTCGATCACATTCAACTTTGTCTACCCCTACTCTTAGCTCTTGGGTGCACCCTTTTATTCTTTTCTTAGAGATGGTGTTTTACCCCAGCAGGACTTGAGGCGAGCTTTTCGGCTAAAGCTTCGAGGTATGTCTTGATTAATGATGTTCGTACAAGAAGTCTATGTCGAGTCCATATCTGCGTTGTTCAGAACCGGAAGGCTTGAGCTGCTACGGAAGAATTACATGAAGGAGATTGTGGCAACCACAGTCTTTGGGAGAAGTCTAGCCAGCAGAGCTACGAGATTTGGTTACTTCGGCCAACTATGAGGAAAGAGGTCGTAGATGCAAGCAAATGTGAAGCATGTCGAAGCACTCTCGATGATCCACCACCGGTGAGGTTACGCATCCCATTTACGCAAGTGGCCTTTCATGAAGTGGGGCATGGACATAGTTGGAAAGCTTCCAATGGCTCCAGGACAGAAGGTCTTCATGTTGGCAATGACAGACTACTTTTCGAAGTGGATAGAAGCGGAAGCATTCAGAAGTGTAACAGAAAAGGAAGTCATCTCATTTATCAAGAGGAACATCATTTGCAGATTTGGAATTCCAAGCCAGATTGTATGTGACAATGGTACACAGTTCGTAGGGAACAAGACTAGGGAGTTTGTATGTGACAAGACTATGTGACAATGGTACACAGTTTGTATGTGACAATGGAATTCAGAACTGCTTACTTCTGCACCAAGATATCCCCAGTGTAATGGTCAGGCAGAATCTAGTAACAAGATTATCATCAAAACCTTGAAGAAGAAGTCAAGAAAGCAGCGAGGGAGATGGGCGGAAGAGCTACCTTTAGTTACGTGGGTGAGAACTACACCAAAGAATTCCACAGACGGACTCAGTTCTCTTTGGTGTATGGTTGTGAAGCGGTGATTCCAGCAGAAGTGTCTGCTCCAACAAAGAAGGTATGGTCTCGAGCAGCTTTAGAAACTAACCCAGATCTGTTGTCTTCCGGTCTTGATTTTGCGAGAAGAGTTAAGGGATGCGACCAAGATAAGGTTAGCGACTTATCGTGAGAATGTGGCCAGGACTTTCAACAAGCATGTCAAGGCGAGTTTTGAGAGAAGGAGATTTAGTTACGAGGAAAGTATTTGAAAATACAAAAGAAAAGTCTGCAGGAAAGCTAGCCCGATGCAGGAAGGACCATACTTGATTGATTCTGTAGTAGGCCAGGGAGCCTATAGATTGGTAACTCTGGAGGGAGAGTTGATTCCTAGAGCATGGAACGCAACCAACCTCAAACTCTATCTTTGTTAATATGGTATTTTCAATTCTGTATTTTCAATTCTGCATTTTCAAGTTTTTTGTGGATATTTAATTGCATTTTCTATTCAATAAAAACCATTGAACTCCAATGGTGTAGTTTAACTTTATTTCTAGTTTTTTGATTACATCTTTGGTGCAAAAGTAAATATTTTCTATCACAAATAAAAACAAAGTAAATATAGTACGCTACATATTACAAATAAAGGAGTTTATCCTCTAGACTTGTTTAGGAGTTCATCCTCCAGTTCTACTCAGGAAGTTCAACCTCCAGTTCTGGGCCTGGTCCCCAGTCTCTTGGAACTTGTCTTCCAGACATGAGCTTAGTCCTCAGCCTTGGCGGCTTGATCTGCGGTGGAGATCTTCCTCCAGTCCACAGCGCGGCCCGATCCTGAAGCGGCCGATCTGCTTGTGAGGATGCGTCCTCGGATTGACGGACCAGGGCTTGTGGCCGTTAAGAGAGTCCTATAATATCCCTTAAGGTGAGCCATGATCATGCATACATAAGTGCAGGGTGTACACTGCGAGGTTAGTACATTCACGTAACAATAGAAGCAATAGAAACAGCGAAGCGATAGTAGTTAAGTCCTTGGACCACCAAGGCTAACTAAATAACCGAATCTGCCAGAGCGGACTAGAAAAATGTCTTGCTCTGCCAGACTAAGCAAAAGTTCCACAAGAGCAAATGCAGTAAGTTCATAGAATAATTACAGACCTGGACATACAAGTCCAGGCGGACCTGAATAGCAAATTGTTTGAATTTACACAAAATGTTCACAAGAGTAATTGTTTTTCATTCTTCTTTTTCTTGAAGGATTGTCATCACCTGGGCATCTTCGCCAAAGACCACCATCACCAGACGCAGAGGGTTCTTCCCGATCAAGGCCGCAGCCTCCTCTCTCGAACCGCACACCCGGGAAGAGCTGTTTAAATTTCTCCACAAAGACATCTAAGTTCCACTCCTCACGCTCGGACTCTGGAGCACGCATCATTTGAATTCTGGTCTGGGCTGTGTAAAACAGCGCCAGATCAGTCTCCTGGTTCTGGAGTTGGCCCTCAAGCTCCTGAACACGCGCCTGGAGGTTCTCATTCTCTGACCTCAGCGAGGCCAGCCTCTCCTCAGACTTGGCAGCGGTAGTTTTGGCCTTCTCAGCCACCTCCTTCATGCTGTCCAGAGCCTTCTCCAAATGCAGGCAAGCTGCTCTTGAGCAAGCTTGTCCTCCAGCCTTGATCACGGTTCCCAGAAGTGGATAAAATGTGCCCCAAGCTTGATATACAATCAAGAGTCTGCGAATTTTATGGTGTAAAGTACAATAGTGGTAGAATTATCATGAGCATTTGTACTAGAAGTAAGTCAGGTTACTACCTGAAAGGCAGAGTGAGTGGCTCTGAACGCCAGTTCTGTAGAATCGATCCCAATCAGATCTGGGTCGAACCTTTTTGCTGCTTGTTGGATGATGTTCTCCACGCCTGTTGATGGCGTCTTTGGGCGAAAATGTTCCTGTAATGACAAACCTTCAACTTCCTCTATTTTCCTCTTCTTTGTTTTCTTATGCGGTGTACTCTTCTCTCGGCTCAACTGAACCTTCCCTTAGGCTCTTCAACCTTGGTATACAGAACCTGGAGTAGGAATACCTGTAGGAACAAACAGTGGCTTCACATCTGGCCCCCCAGCCAGAATAGCGTCCATCTTCTCCTGGAGAAGACTAGGATTGGGTCTACCCCTAGTGAATGGCTTAGAAGATTCACCTAGAATAGTCCACCTACGTCTTTGAACTACAGATCCAGATCAGACTTACAGGACTTGACCAAAAAGAAAAATTAAGAGACTCACCCTTGATGGCGTAAACCATAGGCACATGCACCTTCACCGTCTTCTTTCTTTGGCCTACGAGAATGTGGGAAGCCAGTCTTGTTATCCTCTTGAGACCAGGTCCTCTCCTTGAGAGGCAAAGCCATGAACGCAGCAATCCTAGCCTTAGAGTCCTCGCCCAGCACAGTGCCAGAGTCACTTTGAAACACAAAACACAAGAAACCCTCAGACCTACACAGAATAGAAAAGCTAGAAACAGAAGATCTGAGTCAGAAGTTACTTACCCCTCTCGCCAATAGGGTAGTCCAGACAATCGCTGCTCCCAAGAGTATCACTCTTCAGGAAGAGGAAGCCTTTGTCTTCCAATCCTTGTCGTCCCGATGTCGTGGTGCTCCACAAGATTGCTCTGGCCCTTCCCGATTACGAAGATGAATCTTCCACGGCCTCGGTCCTTACAGAGTAGACGTTTTGAGATCCTGCCGTCAGTTGCAGTCTAAACTTTGTGCAGAGCTTGTCAACCAAGCAGATAATCTTCCACATGCTGGGCATCAATTGGCAGGGAGCGAGCTTCATTGAGGAGAGTACTCCACTGATCCAGGAATTACAAGGAATTCTCAGACCAGCCCTAAAGGGAAATTCATAAATAGAGATCCATCCTGGACAAGTCCAGGAAGCCGTAACATAATCATCGCAGGGAACAAATATTTCAGCAGATGCAGGCACGATATGATGATCTTTGAGATGTTTTACGATTGATTGACTGAGTGTGTTTTTGGTTTCGTCATCAAAGGAGTCACCTTTGATGAACTTATGATCACCATACATGATCTCGTTGATTTCGAGGATCTCAAGATCAATCACTTTTTCAGCCATGGTTTTTGATTTAATTTTGGTTTGATAAAGATGAAGATGACAAAGGAGGAAGATGATGAATAGTGGAGGTAAAAGATAAAGTTGGCAAGGTAAGTTTCTCGAAAAAATTACTGGAGCTTCCTATTTATACTCGAGGATAAAAGAGTTCAAGTGGGATTAGGATTTTACCGTTGGTAAAATTTGAAACAACCCCAGACTTAGCCGTTGCTCTGATGCAGGAAGTCAAATCAGGTTTTAATTCTCACCTACTTTGGATTCTTTCATTATCTCTTTGAATGGTGTGCACAAGTCTGGCTAAGTACATAATTGTTGTTCGAATTTATAGCCGTTGTTTCTGCTCTAGTCTGTTCTGTATAGATATGTTTGTACAGGATTGTTTCCTCAAGATTGCTGAACACTGCACTTGAGAAAACAAGGGGCATTTGTTATGACCAGATTTTACACAGCCCAGAATTGGCAGTTCTGGATAGATGTCAAGAATATGGTACAGAGCAGGATAGAAGGATAAATGGCGGTTACAGCCCAGAACGGATCAGAAGAGGCATGGCAGTTATGGTCACAGAGGACAACTATGGCGGTTACAAAGATCATGGGATAATGGAAGGTATTTCAGCTGAGCAGAAGTGGAGTCAATGGAGGTTATTTAACCGCCGAGCATAATGGAAGTCATGGAAACGTGCCCTAGAAAATAGGAACTACTTCTCAGCTAGCTTTGCCTATATATAGAGGCTCATTTGTACATTTTTATTGATCTTTTTTACTCTCATTAGCATACTTAAGCACTCGATAATTACACTACGATAAAACATAGTCGATTACGTATATACGCTCTGAAGTGATCATACTTTCTGATTGTATTACGTACTGACCCAACTCTGATATTAATAAAAGTACTCCTGGCTTGGTAGCCCGCAGTTTTCCCCATCTTCTTCTCGGGGCTTCCGCGTCATCAAATCTCTGCGTCCTTAGTTCTGTCCTGTATAGCTCAGTTCTGTTCTGTTCTGCAAATAGTACTAGTTGATCCACTTTTTCCCATTTTCATATTTGTTAAGTTTTTACCAAAACATATGCTCATAGCGTGGCTTGCAGCCAGAGACAGGATGCTGACCCTGGATAGATTGACGAAATTTGGGGTTACCAGTGATGATCTGTGTTATCTTTGCCAAACAGAGAAGGAGAATAACACTCATTTGTTCTTTGAATGTCCTTTCAGCCAAGCGTGTATGAAGTGTGTGCAAGGAAGTGTAGGAGTGCAGGTACGCAGTAGATCAGAATGGATGCTGTTATACAAACGACGAGGTGGATCTAAATTTCGGAGACAGATTGTGTTTGCGTTTATAGTAGGCCTGATATATCATATTTGGCAGGCACGAAATGTCTGTCGTCTTTTTGGTCATGTTTTGCGTCCTGTGATTGTATATAAGCAATTACGGGATGAAATTAAGATGAGGGTTTACAGTTTAGCCAACAATCTAAGTATGAGTGATAGTCTCTGGTTCAGGAATATTTGTAATTAGCGTTTTTGTCCTCGGAAGAGTGAATTGTACAAAACAGTTTTGATATTAATGATATTTACCTTTTACCAAAAAAAAATGCTACTATTAGTGATTTCTAGAACAAAATCACTTGTAGTTTTGGAGTTGTTCTTTGGTGCAACTAGAAGGAGGTTTCCTATTTTGGAAACTCGGATTTTGGAGGATCACCCCAAACTTTAGCTCAAGAAACAAATCGAGAAAGGAGTTCTCGTTTTGTGCCCTTATTAACCTCTTTGAAATGTATAAATTTCTATAAACTTGTTAACAAAGTATGTTTGTAACTACATAGATCTTGCTCATCAAATTAGAATAATTTGATTTACACTAACATTTGATTAGTGAAGGGTATGAGATCCTTACAAGTGGTATCAGAGCCATGGCTTGTAGTTACAAATTTATTTTGTTATTTTTCGAGTTTTTATGTATTTATTGAGAATAAATATGTAAAAATCCGAAAATGGTGTTAAAAATGGTTTTAACACGAGATTTTTATAGCATGCAAAGTTTCTGGTCTCATTTCACTTCTGGTCAAATTTCGTAATTTTTGAAATTTGTTTGCTAATTAAAATGTTTTTTTATACAAAACCGAGTCAAAAAGTGTGTTTTTGGCTAAAATAATAACTATAAATGGTTATATTTGGAATCTGGTATCTAAAGTTTTACACAGTAAAATATGCTATTTATACTTTCTTCATGTAAATTTTCAAACTTAGATATTGAGTTTTGAATATTTATCTATTTATTTGATAAAAATCGTTGTATAAAGAGTTTTAATGTCAAAATATATAGTAAACTTTGTTTTCTTGACATGAATTTTATACCACTGTTTTTATATATTTGGAGGATGCTAAGATATAAATTTGGCGGTTTAACTCACTGTTTTAAAGGTTTTGTTGATTTTATGAGATAAAATCGATGAAACCGTATGTTTATTGTTATAAAAATAATTCGTAAAATATTTTGTGCAAGATTTTCTTTTTTGACATCTTGGAAGTGTTCCAGAATGTACAAAATGTTTCCAAAATAAAAATGGTTTTATTTTATATTATAATGTATTTTTAAATCTTTATTCATGAAACGTTATGATTAAAGTTAAAAGTAATTAGCAAATGACCACTATTATGAACTAAAATCACCATGAATTAGTGAAAACTAATTTTGGGTGTTCTAAATCAGTTTAGAAGTTTTCGTTCAAGCTTAAAAGGTGTTTTAAGCATTATTGATTAATATGAGATTAATCGATATATTATGAGACCACATTTTAAACAAATTAATGCGATTATTGTATAGGGCAATTTTGACATGTTTCATTTATAAGCTTTTCATTATGCATGTTTGAATGAATGTTTATTTTTGAGTGAATGTTTATTCTTACTAGTATGGCCATAGTTTGTTATTTTTACCGATATTACCCGTAATGAAAGGGAATATCATGTGGGTTTGTAATTAAATGCGATCTCGTATCGCCGGTTTGTAATTTTAATAGTTAATTTCATTTATAAATGTATAATAGGATTGCTATGTATTCATTTGTAAATTTATACTTGTAACTATTTGTAAACCGAAGACCGGCGATGGATCGAGATGGAGCCTTAGAAGTGTTCTAAAGCTTGCAAGGAGGAGACTTGGATGAAGTCCATATGAAGAGGGACCAATGGAGTTGGTTTCCAATTTGTAACTCCTTGTATTTTTTAATTACTTTTAGGTGACCATACTAGGTTTATGCTTGTTTGATGCTTGTTTGATTGCTTATTTTATCGCTTACATGCCAAAATCGCCATGCATGCTTAGATATCCCACTATGATTGTCGATTTAAGTCGCGATTCTTAAATTAGTTCACTTATAAAAGAATTTTAATGACTAAAAGTGACAAGATCACCCACATTTTTAACAAATAAATTGAGATAAAGTCTTTCCAAATGTAGCAACTATGAACCCCATGTTCATGAGGACCTCCGCAACGTGGAACCTCGTTACCATGGGTAAGTAGTGGGAGAAAGTCCCATGCTAATTTGGTTTGAACTCAACCAAATAAGAGTTATTTGGGGCTTAAGGATGCATTTTAAAGAAAATCATCAACCAAGCATTCTAGTGTAGAATTAGTCAAGTGTTGACTTATCGTTTTTATATAAAAGGAAACATGAGATGTCTAATTTTATATGAGAACGAGTCTTGGAATCATTTATATAATTTCGTGGGAGATCATTATATAAATGGACATTTGTTTTAAAAAGAGTTTTAGCAAATGTCATAAATGTACAATGAATGTTAATTTCCTCATATTTGTTGTAGAGTAATTTATTTGAAATCGCAATGACAACCTTAACTCCCGCACCCATT
The DNA here is from genome assembly GCA_023091065.1 of Dianthus caryophyllus. Classification (NCBI taxonomy): domain Eukaryota; kingdom Viridiplantae; phylum Streptophyta; class Magnoliopsida; order Caryophyllales; family Caryophyllaceae; genus Dianthus; species Dianthus caryophyllus. Next base: position 17,487,418 of record CM041522.1, read on the forward strand.
TTGGGTAAATATTCATGGTTGAGAACTGTGATAGATAAATGTATCCTAAAAGATGATGGTAGCAACCTTGTCGAATGGGATTCGACTATAAGGGGCGCCGCTCAATCCGACAATGTGCTTAAATACCTTACCGAACAACTTCCCGCCGAACCCGGATTTAGGGCCACCGCGGCGGCACGAGCCGCCTACGATGAGCACCTAAAGGTGGACAATGACTTGAAAAATGTGTTGATTTGGTCAATGTCACCTACTCTCAAACTTCGCTTCGTTACTCACAAAAGTGCATATGAGATATTCACTAGAGTAACGATGATGTGCTTTAACCAAGAGAGCATCAAAGTGAATGAGATTGAGAGAAAAGATGTTCTTTCAATGAGATTGAAGAACACAAACATTGGGGTCAAGAAAGGGAAGGGAGCTAATGAAGCTCGGTTCAAGGAAGATAAGGGTAAGGGGAATGCTATTGAGAATAGCAAGCCCAAACCCGGTCGTTGGAAGCGCAATTGTCCCAAATTCTTGAAGGAAAAGAATGATGGATGTGCGACATCCAAAGATATTATTCCTTCTAGTCTTTATATGATTGACATAAATCATGCTTGCATTTCTACATAGGTATTGGATACCGGATGTGGATCTCATCTTTGCAATCACTTGCAGGGGATGAGAAATGCGCGAGCACTAGCCAAGGGTGATGTAGATCTCCGCATGGGTAATGGAGCTAGAGTAGCGGCCGTTTCCGTGGGAACTTTTGTACTCACTCTAGCTAGTGGTTTAGAGTTGTACTTGAATAACTGTTATTTTGTACCAACTCTAACCAAAAACATTATCTCCGTCTCCGGGTTAGATGCGGAAGGCCTTTGTTTTATGATTAAGGACAATCGGTGTACTTTTTCATTTAATGAAATGGTTTATGGTGAAGCCATTTCAATTAGAGGTATTTATGTTTTAAATGATGTCAATGATGTTTATCATATAGAGAACAAGAAGTTCAAAATGAATGAATCAAACAAATCCTAACTTTGACATTGTCGTTTAGGTCATATAAACGATAGACGCATAAAGAGACTTGTTGAGACCAAGGTTCTCAAACCATTTGATTGCGAATCATATGGTACATGCGAGGCTTGCCTATTAGGTAAAATGACTCGTGCACCCTTTAGTGGTAAAGGGACACGAGCAAGTGAGGTTTTAGGACTCACGCATACCGATGTGTGTGGTCCGTTAAACATCACCGTTAGAGGAGGATATCATTACTTCATTACTTTTACCGATGACTTAAGTAGATATGGTTATGTCTACTTAATAACGCATAAAAGTGATGCTTTTGAGAAATTTAAAGAATTTCAAAATGAGGTTGAGAACCAATTAGATAAGAAGATAAAAGCACTATGATCGGATCGTGGTGGCGAATATCTAAGTAATGAGCTTGATTCACATCCTAAGAATTGTGGTATTATATCACAATGGACTCCTCCGGCCACACCACAGTTGAATGGTGTTGTAGAAAGGAGAAACCGAACTTTATTAGACATGGTTCGGTCTATGATGAGTCAAAGTGAGCTTCCTGGATCGTTTTGGGGCTTTGCGCTATTGTCTACCGCATTCTCACTAAATCGATGTCCGACTAAAGCAGCCAATAAGACTCCATTTGAGATATGGACGGGAAAGGTTCCCTATTTGTCATTCATGAGAATTTGGGGTTGTGAGGCATTCGTTAAGAATAAATCTAACGATAAACTCGCACCAAAGTCTGACGAATGTCTTTTTGCAGGTTATTCTACGGCAACGTGTGGTTATTACTTCCACAACCCTCACGAGAACAAAGAGTTTGTGGCTCGTGATGCTGTCTTTTTAGAAAATGAATATATTTCTAAAAGAAAGAGTGGGAGAAAATTTGTACTTGATGAAGTTCAAGAGCCACAAACCGAGGCAGAAAATGAGGAAACCGTTCCCTCGTCTTCTGACACGGTTGTAATCCCTAGGAGGTTAGGAAGAATTAGTCATCAACCTGACCGTTACCTCGGTAACATCGAGGAGGAGGATGATTTGTTGTTATTCGAAAGCAACGAACCCTCAACCTATAAGGCAGCTATTAGTAGTCCCAACTCCGAACAAAGGCTTGAGGCCGTGAAATCCGAAATGGATTCTATGTACGAGAACCAAGTATGGGACTTGGTGGATTTGCCTGAAGGAGTGAGAACCCTTCAGTGTAAATGGATCTTTAAAATCAAACTCGGCATAGATAAACATATAGATGTTTACAAAGCTAGATTGGTAGCAAAAGGCTTTACACAAGTCCAAGGTATTCATTATGATGAAACCTTTGCACCGGTTGCAATGCTTCGATCCATAAGGATAATCTTAGCGGTTGCCGCATTTCAAGACTATGAGATATTGCAAATGTGTAACACCTGGTGTTGTCCGAGGTTATTCAGGTCGGGTTCCCCGTTGAAGTGGTCTGTGTGATGAGTTCAAGTGACCTAGTGCTTAAAAGGATTGTAAGTGCTACTCATATCAACAAGATGCATCTTCTTTTCTGGTGGCTCATCTTAAGAACTCTTCAGTTAAGCGTGCTTGCTGGAGAGTAGTCTTGGGATGAGTGACCTCCTGGGAAGTTCTCAGGTGTGGAACCCGGGATCGGACCCAACTCGGCGTCTTGCTTAAGGGCGGATTTTAAAGTTAAAAAAGGTTAAGTTGGAAAAACCTTTAAGAACTGTTATGGAGTCGCCACCTATTTATCGCGGAAAATAGGAACCTGCTACCATGTTCTAAGTTAAAAACATGTCCTAGATTTTGGAGCACGCCGACACCCCTAGATCTAAGGCTTGTGAAACCAGATTGGATTCGGGGTGAGGGTACTTTAGAAAAAGAGTTAATTCAAATAATGATTTATGAAAACCTTTTAGAAAAGCCTATGTAAAAATAGCCTCTACTGACCTAGAACAATCCTTGTAAGATGATGTTTGAGCTAATGTTATCGCTACGTACAAGTGCGATAAGGTTATAAAAGAATGCAGATGCAGATGCAAAAAGATTGATTAAAACCCTCAGTTTAGCATGTTTAACTTGTTAACGAATACGGTTCAGTTAAAGGTCGAATTCATTGTTTAAGTTGATTTAAATGCAAAATAAGAAGGTGCAAGATGCATGCAAATAAAATAAAATTCAATTGTCCATTGGTTTATTTTATAAGGTCGGTTGCTTATGCGACTTTGGCGTGTCATCGGATATGGAGTGTACCCGAAGTAATAAGAACACTTGGAAGGCAAGCGCGCTCGGGTGCCAAAGCCGGGGGGGGCGCTAAAGTGTAGACCCCTTTGTTAGTCCATAAGAAAATAAGAAAAAGCTTTGATCCAAGTGGATCGGTACCTACCTTGTCCTGACGCTTCAGATCTGGGCAGAGCTTCGCTTCTTGAACTAAAAAGGAGGATGAATTCAACACGGGATGGTGTGTTGAACTCAAGGATTTGAGTGCTTGAGGCTTTTGTGGATGTATTTGTGTGCATACCGTGCTAGACGGTATATTTTGTGGGACCCATGAGTGGGTGCTAAACCTAGGAAGAGAGGTTGTGAGAAGAGAGGTTTTCTTGTGTGGAAAACTTATGTTGATAGGTCGTGCGAGGGGTCGTATATATAGGAGAATAGCCGAGGGAAATTAGGAAAACAGGGCTAAAAACCACCCTGACAAACCGCATAGGCTTATGCGGTTTGGGGGACAAACCGCATAGCCTTATGCGGTTTGTACCCTGAGCCGCATAAGCTGTTTCGGCTCTCTGGTGTGGTTTTAACTTGGAGATTTCGTATTTCCTTATTCCGGTTTGCTAGATCTTGGGAATATTCGGTGTAATCTCCTTGCTTGTGCTCCAAGAAGACCTAGTATGATCTTCTAGAGAGTTGTTGAGGGCTTTGGAGTGAGGGCCAAAGGCGGGTTTGGGCTCGATTACGGCCCGAGCCAGAAAATGTAAAAAGGGTGTATTTTGTAGGATTCTGTGAAATAAGATAAAACGTGAAGCCGTATTTTGTGTAAGAGGAGGCTAAAGGGGAGATTTAGCCACCGGGCCTAAATTTAGGAATTTAGGAATGCTGAATTAGACCTTGTTAATGTAAAAGGACTAATTGTAGTGCAAATGCGAAGCTCATGCCAAATGAAGCGGGACAAGGACCTAGCTAGACTCCAAATGGACAAAATGAACATTTATTTAAATGCGATGTGAAGCGACCTAGATCATTTTAGCATTTAAAACGACTCAAAATGAATTCGACATTAGTTAGAACCGTTTAAGTCAACGTTAAAGCATGCGTAATAAAAGTCCGTGATACATCACAGGGTTTTGTTTGGGAGGGTACGGATATGGGTATCCACAGAGCCCCCAGTTTGACTGAGCTCGGACTAGAGCGCTAGTCAAACTCCACGACCATATCCGGACCATTACAGTCTCGATACAATCAGCGGAACGAAGCATGTGTCCATGGGTGAGACGAGGACTTCGAACCGGGCTAAACGGGGAGGGGCGTGCGCATTTTAAGGACTTGGCGGTCCGTGCATGCTATAAGGGCCTGCCGGCCTGCTGAATGTCTTCGTCGTGCTTGTTGTACTGTCGTTGATGGTGCCTTTGTATATGCTTGGTATCTTCGTATGCCTGGTGCTGGTGCTTGTAATGTCTTCATGTTGCATGTGTACTTTGTAAGATGTTTGGGTATGCGTGAGGTGTAGGGGTGCTTATGTAGATGTAGGTGTAGGTCTCGTGAAAGAGCGTCCGTGTAATGCTTGTGCTTGAACTCGCCGAGGAGTGTCTATGTAGAGTGAGTGCTTGGAGTTAGGTGTATATTGCAGAATGCTTGTGCTTGGGCTCGCCGAGGAGTGTCTATGTAGTCGTAGTTGCATATGATTGCCTTTCGTTGAGGAGAAGGTAGTGCCGTTGTCGTTGCTGATGCCGTTGTTGATGTTGAACTGGGTCTCGCCGAGGAGCGCAGGTGCTTAGTGTAGTATTTGCTGGAGAAGTACTAGTTCGCCGGGGAAGGGTGTACATGTATGGTCTCGCCGAGGAGCGTAGGTGTATGTGCTCAAGTATTTGTGTCTTGCAGTTGCATAGTACTTAGACTTGCTCGACGTGATGATGTAGATGTTTGGTGTTCATACTCCGAAGTTGAAGGATGACTCGTAGGTTAGTGATTTGCTGGGGAAGTCGAAGGGTATGTCTTGGACTCCGTAGGAAATGTCTGTATAGGTGTGTAGGCTCCATGGGGAGGAGGTAATACTCCACAGGGACGTGAAAAAGGGTGTAAGGACTCGTGAAGAGTGTTCGTGTTTCTGCTTCTGTACCGTGTATTAAATGCTTAGCACACGAGTATGGCGGACTGTAGGTGACGCCTTAACCAAGGCATAGTACATAATGTATGTGCTAGCGCTTGTGGCGGACTGTAGGTGACGCCTTAACCATGAAAGCTTGCGTGTATGAAGAAAAATGAGGAGAAAACGTGGAACAGAACATGCTTTGGAAATTGCCTGTAGATTAGTGACTCTTCCGGGGAATCTCTTATCAATTGGCGACTTCAAGCTTGGACTTATTCGCACATGTCGCGGTTTCGAACCCGGAAAAATTCAAACTCGCGATTTTCCTTCCGAAATCTTCAGTTTTTGCTTGCTTTGACCATGAGACGTGGTATCTGGTGGTTCGTTTGGATTCACGTGATACTCATCTCTCGGACTTGGGGTGTAGGTGCTTGGGATTGTATGAGTGGCTTGATGTTTGGACGTACGGGACGTTTCTTGGATGTGTTAGGGTGTTTGGTGCTAGGACCTATGTTCGGGTGCTTGTTGTTTGATGCACACATGAAAGTGTTATGCTTGTAGCGTGCATGCTCGTTTGTAGCGGTTCGGTTCTGGAGGTGTCGCTCAACCGTAGATGCTTATGTTGACGTGGGTATTTATAGCAAGGGTGTCTTCAAAAATGCGAAAAATTATCCCATTTTTCGTTGTGAAGGTTTGATGTTGTAAAGGCTTGATCCTTGATAGGAAGCGTCAGCCCCCAGTTATCTTGGTGTATGTAAGCCCCCAGTTTGATCGAGGTATGGAATATAGCGATGATCAAACTATGTAAAAGGCTATGAGTTGTATTAGGATGAGGGTGTTTTTGGATTACCCCCTCGAGTTTGACTAGGTTTTTGGATGAAAACTGAGTCAAAGTGTAATGGGATGTGTACTTGGAGAAGGAGTTTTTGGGTTACCCCCTCGAGTTTGACTAAGTTTTGAATGAAAACTGAGTCAAAGTGAAGAGTATGGTGTTTGGTATTGAAATTTCCCCGTGGTTTGACTTAATTTGATTGAAATTAAGGTAAAAAGGAGAAAAATGTAGCGTGGGCGGAGCTGGCGATTCAGCTGCGTCAGTCGTCTTTGAGGTGGCTCGGGTTGATGAGACTTTGACGAATCTGTCGTTTTCACCCTTAGTTGTATTAGTATGCTTGTGTAATAAGGATTGTGTGAACCCTTGTTTACATAACTGTTTGTTGTAGCTTGACTTGATCTTTGTAGTTCTTTGTCGTCGTCTTTACCGTCTTTGTGTTGTGCTTCCGTGTACCTGCATAGTTAGTAGGCTTGGGTTTGAAAGTGAAATGATTCCCGATTGGGATGTTTGGATTAAAATGCTTTTTGTTGAAAAATCATTTTTGTGAAAGATTCATTTTAGTTGTCGAAATGAGCTTTAAAAATGAACGCTAGAAATGTCGGTTGTAAGGCTTCATGCAAGATGAAAAAGCGTTTTGACGTTGTGAGCTTGAGCTAGAGTTGTAAAGACCGTGGAGGGTCATTTGAGTTCAAAGGTTGAAAAGCCCCCAGTTGTCGATGGAATCTCATGACAACACGGAGTGGGATGTAGTGCTAAATTCGGTTGTGCTTTGCGTAAGCTGCCTACGTATCCACGAATGTGGAATCAAACCGGCGTAGTTCGATAGTGTTTTCGCTCAAAATGTGTTAACTCGAGTGAGTTAAATTCGAAGAATGCTGTTACTCAAAGTGTATTAACTCGAGTGCCGAGTTAAATTTTTGGAAAAGTTTAGACTTCGAAGATTCGAGATGCATTTCAAGGATTTGAGATGCATTTTCGAAAGGTACATTTTGTTTGCGAAAGGGTGTGTTTGCAAAAGTGAGTTGCAAAGTGCTTTCATATTAACTCGAGTATTGAGTTAATTTTGAAAGGTAATTAGCTAATTTGAGGGTGGATTGCCTCGTGTAAGTTTGAAAAAAAAGCGCGTCGTTCCGTGGGAGCGTTTTGAAGACTGGAGAGTTTTTGAAAGGAGCGGTTTAAATGTCGCTAAATTGTTTGATTGGAAGAGGATTGACTCGACGTGTGAGTCGATGCTTAAAGCGTCGAAAAGTTTGCAAAATAGAGACGAATCGTATGCGTGATTTGAGATTCGACGGTTGCATGGATGCCATGTTCGGGAACACGTGCGTTGGTGGAGCCCCCAGTGGTGCTTGATTGTCTGCGGTGGGATGCTGTTGTTCCTGCAAAACAGTGTTAGACCAAAAAGCAGAGTACTACTCCTAAGTCTATGACAACTTTGCCTCGACGAATTCGTTTTAGTCGCCTCGATAAAGAAATAGTTTGCCTTTGGACTTCGTGAATTTTTGTGGATTTTTGTGAGGATGTCCTTGACTTTGGAAGCTTTAGACATAGGGATGTTTTGCGTAAAAGGGTTGGTTGAGCTCGGGAGAGCGGCCTACGTATCCGTGGTTACGGAATCAAACCTAGCGTAGTTCCGAAAGGGGTGTTTAAGGGCGTGCATGAGGTGTTTATGTGGAAAGGTGCGTGTTTAAGGATCCACCGGTCTGGGAGGTGGGTTTGTTTTTGTGGAAAGGTGCGTGTTTAGGGACCCGCCGGTCCAAGGGGTGTTTATGTGTTTGACCTTGATACGTTGCCTCCTAAGGGTGAGTTCTCCTTGGTTGATCTAGGCTGGTTGCTTGCTACTTCTGCTGTGTCTTCAATTTGGAATTTCAAAGACCTGGCCACTCGTTTCTGGGCTTTGGTACTTCTTGCCTTTGGGGTTTCGGCCCCTTGCTTATTGATTTCTAAGCTTGTTGACTTCTTAAGCTCTTTGACTTCTTGAGCTTTTGACTTCTTAAGCTTTTGCTTAGTTGTTTTGCCCCTTGTTCCGGAGCTTTTGAGACTTTTGCTTTTTGGTGACTTTGGTTTTTGGCCTTTGTACCTTGTATTCCCGTTTGGTTTGAGAATACCCCACGCCTTGTATAGCTTGGGCTTGAGCTCGGACCTTGCTAAACTCTGTGGCTCGGTGGTCACTTGTGATCGTGTGTCTATCACGCGGGCTCCTCTGACAAGCTCGTTTGCTTATTAGGCACGCGATCGAGTACGCGGAGGGCGATCCAGGAATACTCGTACTTTTGGTCGCGATCAAATTCATGACCACTGTGGAGCTCTAAATTAATGGATCCTCCTCCAAAAGCAGCGGAGTAGTAGACTACAAGCAGACTAGTGAACCTTAGGTGTTTAGTCGTCGGAACCTTCTTGTCTTTGTGTCTTTGATTTAGTTGACTTGGACCTTCGTATCCGGCCTAGATCTCCCTAGGATAGTTGTTCCTGGGATGCAATGTATGTTGGTGTAGAATTGTGTTTTTTTATGGGAAAAATGTGTAAAAAGGAAGCTGGGTTGTAGGCAAACTTATTCCTTTATCGATTTGTTAAAAATGTCGTACGTCGAAGACTCGATTGCCCTAAACTGACAGAGATCGACTCAATGTTTAAAAACTCGACCCGTATTGAAAAGACTCGAATTTCTTGAGGAGATCCGTGAGATCGTCGGTGGCGCCTTGATGGATTCTTCGCTGGGTGCTCGAGACGCACATGTCTCGGATGGGGTTGATGCTCGCGTCGGGACTTGGCTCATGCATACTTAGATTTGTCTTTGATTTTGCAAAAGTTTTGTTTTCTAAAAGGATGTTTTGTTGAGCAAAATGTGTTGTCACATTTTGGCTCGATGTAAAAGGCGTTTTGAAATCAAATCCGATAAGCTCGTGTTAGTGGCTTGTCGGTGAAAGTGGGAATCGATTCGGAGTGGCGGTAGGCTATCCGGATCAAGGGTGTTGAAAATGTGATGAAAGCGGTTATACTCGTTTTCATACATTGATTTGAAAGAGGGTTAGATTAAAGCGACTATGAGCCACTTGGTCTAACCGTGAAGGATTCTTGAGGATGATGCTAGTTCATTCCTAGGTTTTGCTGTCTTGTGAAAAGAGATGTTTGGATTAAAATGGCGGTAGGCCATTTTGAATCATGGATGTCGAAAAAAGTTTATTTTGAAAGGGGTGTTAAAAAGCCGTGAGCTGATTGATTTTTGTTTTCAATAAGAGGTCCACGAGAATGGGTTATCATTCTCGGGTTTGAAAATGCTTTGTAATAAATGGGTTACGATGACTGTGGGTCATGTGATTCATTTATGTCTTGGAAATGTCACGAGAATAAAGTGATTACTCTCAGGTGTTTTGAGGAGACTGTTTGTCTAGATCAAACCGTCATGACTATGGGCCATTTGGTTCGAAGGAAGGATTTTTGAAAAAGGTCATTTCAAAAACGTGATGCGGATTTTGTAAAAGTAGCTCGTTGTGGTTTGACAAAATGTTTGGAAAGAGTTTGAGCTAGAGACGTGTTGACACGTTTCTGGCTTGACCTTGAAGAGTGTGATTGGCCCAAGCTAACGGTATGTCGTTGTGGGCCGGTTGTAGATTGCTTGGAGTGAACCTATGATAGCGAAAAGCTAGTTGGGTCGAAAATGTGAAGGTGGGATATGGACGGGTTTGCACGTCCACGTGTTTTGCTTAAGAGGGAATGGACCAAGATCATTTGGTCCGATGAAAAGTCCACGAGATTGGGCTTGGCCATTCTCGGGTTTTGTTTGCTTGTAAAAGATGATTTTTGTTGAAACGGGTCGACTTTGGGCCGTTTGGCCCGAAGAGATTTGTAAAGTGTTTTATTTGAAAAATGTTTTGCTAGGACTCGGCGTACGATGACCGTGAGTCATGTGGCCATTGACGTTTTGAAAGGTCTGGGGAATGTAGTGATTACTCCCGGATGGTTGAAGGGATTTGTGATTGGGTCGAATTGAACTAGGTATAGACTAGTTGACTTGACACGGAAATTTTGAAAGAGAATGTTATTTCAAAAATGTGAAGGGCCGCGAGCCGCCCAGGATGAAAAGTCTCCAAGAATATGTGACGAGATTCTTGGGTTTTGCTTTATGAAAATGCTTGGGATAAATAGATTACGATGGCCTAAGGCCATGTAGTCCATTTGTGCTTTGAAAAGATTCGGGAATGTGATGATTATTCCCGAGTGATTCGTGAGGGATGCCTAGTGGGTTGAATCGAAATAGTGGAGAACTATTTGGTTCGACCCAGAACTTCGAAAAGCATTTATTTCGAAGTTGAAAGAATTTTGAAACGTGACTGTTTCAAAATGAAGAAGCTTTGGTTGTTTTGTAGAAAACACGGGTATTCTTGAAAAGAGCTTGCTTTGAAATGAGAATGTTGTGGGTTGTCTTGTAAAAGCGAGGAACTTTTGAAAAGAGGTTAGTTCAAAAATGAGAGTGTTTTATTTGCTTTGTAAAAAAAATGGGAAGATCTTTAAAAAGGGTTCATTTCAAAGATAAGAGTGTATTGCTTTAGGAGCAATGTTGTGCCTAGGAAGCTCTTAAGGTGACTATGAGTGTGAGCATGTCGTCTCGGTGTTGAAAAGTGTTGGCTTTGCATTTGTCGAGCCCATGTTAACGGTTCATCGTTAAGGGCTTGAAACTAGATGCATGAAAAGGATTCGACTCGAGAATGGTTAGCTAGTCGAGTCGAGGATGTTGAGAATGAATTAGGTTGCGTGGGTTAGATTTGCATTTTTACTAGACCAATGTTGATTTTAAGTGTTCATTCTAGCTCATTTCTTTGTTAAGAAAACTCTTTTAAGCTTGAAAAAGGAGGTTTTCGAAAGAGGTTTTGCTAAGGGAAGCTTTTGAGGCGAGGATGCGTGCGCACATCTCGTCTCGATGTTAAAAGGTTTTGCTTTGCACCCGTCGAGCTGATATCGGTAATTTGCCGAGGTGAGTTCGAGATCGGATGTGTAAACGAGAAAGGATTCGGCTCGAGCAAGTCGAGTCGAGGATGTTAAAAACGGAGTCTAGGCCGTATGACCTAGAGGATTGAAATCCGCGAGCTTGGGTTTTAATCCTTGCTCGGGTTTTTGCTTGTTGGTGAAAAAGGAAATTTTGAAAGAGCTTGTTTCAAAAATTCGCGATAGTTTTGTTTGAAAAGGTGTTAGATGTTAGGTTCATTTATCTTTGAAACGTTTAGGCGAGTTTTCGAAGATATGAATGCATATGCTTGTTTTGAAAAAGGACCATGGAGTGCATGGCCTCGAACTTGTACGTATGACTCAAAAAGGGGTGAAAAATGAGTCAGTCGGGTACACCTCCAACTACCTCGAGTACGCTTTGGCAGATACTTAACCCCTCTATTTCCTTACGCCGGAGCGATAGGTTTTCTAGAGGAGACACCGGGCGGTCGAGATAATCGTTACTGCAAGCCGGAGGGGAGAGAGGAAAGTTAGTCCTGCACGTGCTTTATCGAGTGGACAAGCCTGCGTGTTGGAACCACCTCTCAAGGGTGCTAAGGGTGCCTAGATTCCAAAAGGAATGGACTCTAAACGAATGTGCATAGCTCAAATATGTATACTTGGATTGTTCAAGGCTTTCAAGTTTCACCTCTTTATTTTTAAAAAGAAAAAGCTAGTTTTAAGTTTTAAAAATAAGATCTCCCCAGCGGAGTCGCCAAACTGTGGAACCCGGGATCGGACCCAACTCGGCGTCTTGCTTAAGGGCGGATTTTAAAGTTAAAAAAGGTTAAGTTGGAAAAACCTTTAAGAACTGTTATGGAGTCGCCACCTATTTATCGCGGAAAATAGGAACCTGCTACCATGTTCTAAGTTAAAAACATGTCCTAGATTTTGGAGCACGCCGACACCCCTAGATCTAAGGTTGTGAAACCAGATTGGATTCGGGGTGAGGGTACTTTAGAAAAAGAGTTAATTCAAATAATGATTTATGAAAACCTTTTAGAAAAGCCTATGTAAAAATAGCCTCTACTGACCTAGAACAATCCTTGTAAGATGATGTTTGAGCTAATGTTATCGCTACGTACAAGTGCGATAAGGTTATAAAAGAATGCAGATGCAGATGCAAAAAGATTGATTAAAACCCTCAGTTTAGCATGTTTAACTTGTTAACGAATACGGTTCAGTTAAAGGTCGAATTCATTGTTTAAGTTGATTTAAATGCAAAATAAGAAGGTGCAAGATGCATGCAAATAAAATAAAATTCAATTGTCCATTGGTTTATTTTATAAGGTCGGTTGCTTATGCGACTTTGGCGTGTCATCGGATATGGAGTGTACCCGAAGTAATAAGAACACTTGGAAGGCAAGCGCGCTCGGGTGCCAAAGCCGGGGGGGGCGCTAAAGTGTAGACCCCTTTGTTAGTCCATAAGAAAATAAGAAAAAGCTTTGATCCAAGTGGATCGGTACCTACCTTGTCCTGACGCTTCAGATCTGGGCAGAGCTTCGCTTCTTGAACTAAAAAGGAGGATGAATTCAACACGGGATGGTGTGTTGAACTCAAGGATTTGAGTGCTTGAGGCTTTTGTGGATGTATTTGTGTGCATACCGTGCTAGACGGTATATTTTGTGGGACCCATGAGTGGGTGCTAAACCTAGGAAGAGAGGTTGTGAGAAGAGAGGTTTTCTTGTGTGGAAAACTTATGTTGATAGGTCGTACAGGGTCGTATATATAGGAGAATAGCCGAGGGAAATTAGGAAAACAGGGCTAAAAACCACCCTGACAAACCGCATAGGCTTATGCGGTTTGGGGGACAAACCGCATAGCCTTATGCGGTTTGTACCCTGAGCCGCATAAGCTGTTTCGGCTCTCTGGTGTGGTTTTAACTTGGAGATTTCGTATTTCCTTATTCCGGTTTGCTAGATCTTGGGAATATTCGGTGTAATCTCCTTGCTTGTGCTCCAAGAAGACCTAGTATGATCTTCTAGAGAGTTGTTGAGGGCTTTGGAGTGAGGGCCAAAGGCGGGTTTGGGCTCGGTTCTGGGCCCGAGCCCTGAAAATGTAAAAAGGGTGTATTTTGTAGGATTCTGTGAAATAAGATAAAACGTGAAGCCGTATTTTGTGTAAGAGGAGGCTAAAGGGGAGATTTAGCCACCGGGCCTAAATTTAGGAATTTAGGAATGCTGAATTAGACCTTGTTAATGTAAAAGGACTAATTGTAGTGCAAATGCGAAGCTCATGCCAAATGAAGCGGGACAAGGACCTAGCTAGACTCCAAATGGACAAAATGAACATTTATTTAAATGCGATGTGAAGCGACCTAGATCATTTTAGCATTTAAAACGACTCAAAATGAATTCGACATTAGTTAGAACCGTTTAAGTCAACGTTAAAGCATGCGTAATAAAAGTCCGTGATACATCACAGGGTTTTGTTTGGGAGGGTACGGATATGGGTATCCACATCAGGATGTGCACGAGTGAGGACAAAGTGCACTGGAAAGGACCCGTGTTGGTTTGTGGGCGATGTACGCAGCCTCGTGAGCTACCGTGGGTGACAATCCGGCCTTTAGTTGGGGCCCGGGTGTTACAAATGGTATCAGAGCAACCCGGCGACGGTGTGGTCGAATCCTGTGTCTTGTTGGCCAGGTACGCACCTAGCTGGGGAGGATTCTGGAATGCTATATTGTAGGTAGCTACCAGGCGCAACGAGGACGTTGCGTTCTTCAAGTGGGGGTGTGTAACACCCGGTGTTGTCCGAGGTTATTCGGGTCGGGTTCCCCGTTGAAGTGGTCTGTGTGATGAGTTCAAGTGACCTAGTGCTTAAAAGGATTGTAAGTGCTACTCATATCAACAAGATGCATCTTCTTTTCTGGTGGCTCATCTTAAGAACTCTTCAGTTAAGCGTGCTTGCTGGAGAGTAGTCTTGGGATGGGTGACCTCCTGGGAAGTTCTCAGGATGTGCACGAGTGAGGACAAAGTGCACTGGAAAGGACCCGTGTTGGTTTGTGGGCGATGTACGCAGCCTGGTGAGCTACCGTGGGTGACAATCCGGCCTTTAGTTGGGGTCGGGGCTGGCACCTATCCCTCAAACGAAACAGAACCCTCTTTTTCTTGTGCATGCGCAGGTGGTAATTGTTTCTTATATCAGCCAAATGAATTTCGACCCCGTATCTCCGGCAAAGGGAGTCGATTCCGTGGATTAATCGCCAGACAGATGGCATCACTTGACAGGGTGGAAAAGTTGCACCAAACCTAAAATCGAGAACCAACCAGAACTGACCCAATCCACCCTGACGTCTCTAGTATCTGGAGCCCAGACTTCGGTGCATTCTGGGATCTTTCCTTCCGCTTTGAGCCGAGCTTCGACCCCTTGCGCAAGCAAATTCGGATAGATGTTTATATCTTTGACTAGATCCGTTGCATGGAAGATGGAGCCGCCATGGGAGTAGGTGACAGCAGTAGAAGGGCCGACGTCGTTGCGAGCCATAATCGTGTTGGAGAAGAAGAAGAAGAAAAGAAGCTAGGGTTTTTTGCAAATTGATTTGGGGGTTTTCGAAGATTTTTGGGTACAAAACAAAGGAAAATCAAAGAAAAACAAGGTACAGAGAGAAAGAAACGAAAGCAAGGGTATTTATAATGAGAGATCAAAAAAGAAGTTGAGAGGTTTTACAAAAATAAACGCGCGAAGAGACTGACATGACCCATGACAGACGTGCACAGTACATGGAGCGCCAAAATAGGGCGCGAATTTCCACAAAAGGCAACTGCCCCATTTATTACAAAGTGCAGATCCCAGAACCAAAAGTCGCAGCAGAACAAAAGAGTCTGGACCAGGTTCAGCCCGAGGCCAGGATAGAGAACAAAAGCATCTCCTTACCCCCCGGTTCAGGACTGAAGGGCATGGAGATGGGGGACAAACTGTTGGGACCAGAAAACCAGGCTGGTCCAGGACCCTCGGTCAGGTGCAGACAAGTTCAGGATCCACAATCAAATCCAGGATTCTGATCGGCGCACGGTATGCATGCCAGAACAAAGGTGCAGGTCAGGAGAGGAAAGGTCAAGATCGGCCAAGCCCAACAAAAAGAAGTAAATACGATGAACAAGCCCAGAACAACAATGGCAACCCTAGAGCAGAACGTTGGAGACTTGGTCAAAGAGCAGAAACAGAGCCCTAAAGTTAGAAACCGCTGGAGAAATCGTTGGGAAAGTTAGCTACAAAGGAGGAAACGAACGTTGGACCCAAGGACACTATATAAAGAGGAGACTTCAGGAGAAAAAGGATCAGAAGACACATTACGCAAGACACTACACTTCTCAATTAACTCTCAAGCATTCATTATCATTCAATCACTTTTTCTGCTCATTTTGTATTCTGTACCAGTTGGTCCAGACTCTATATTTCCTGAACCAGAACTACTACGAATCCTCTCCTGGCTTGGTGCCCGTGGTTTTCCCTTAACATTTAAGGGTTTTTCCCACGTAAACATATCGTGTGTCTTGTGTCATTTTTCATTGCTTTTCCATACGTCTAAACTTAATTACAACAATCACCATAAAACGAGATTAGAGGATAGTACTAGTAGATCCACAAATCACTAAATCAAACCGTGTGAAAAATTCACCCCGAACAATGCGCATTTATTTTGTTGTGAATTTTGTAAAGTAGCATGCATGCGTTTGATAATTTAGGCGACTTACACTTTGGGGCTCCCTTAATGGACATTACTTCCTGTCCCGTTGTTGTAGTCGTACTGGGGCTATGGCCCAAGGTTCTGTTTTGACTGTGTTTCTGTACTGTGGTTCTGACCAGGGTTAGGACTGACCGTTGGCGTTTTGCCAACGGCCGTCCGACGCTCAAGTCGGTATAGTTATATAGGATAATTTTGCAAAGAGAAAAGTTTTGAGATTTGTGGATTACCAGATGTCTTGGTCCAGGATGTTCTACATGTGATATAGCTTGAGATGAAGTGCGTTACAAGGTCTTGGGATCATGTCTCCTTCCAGAGTCTGTAGTCTATAAGAACCCTTCCCTACTGCTGAATTAATGAGGTATTGGCCTTCCCAGGTTGGGGCCAACTTGCCTGCAGCCTTGTCCCTTGTGTTCAGAAATACCTTTCTCAGGACCAGGTCTCCAGTCCTGAACATTCGTAGCTTTACGTTTTTGTTGTAACTTCTGGCCACGGACTATTGGTAGGCCGCCAACCTTACTGCTGCTAGATCCCTCAGCTCCTGGGCTGTATCCAGGCTATCATAGAGTAGTTCGTTATTTTCAGAAACTTCTGGCCACAGACTATTGGTAGGCCGCCAACCTTACTGCTGCTAGATGCCTCAGCTCCTAGGCTGTATCCAGGCTATCATAGAGTAGTTCGTTATTTTCAGAAACTGTGTTCAGTCCATACCTGATTGTTGGAACATGCACTTCTACTGGGAGTACTGCTTCACGTCCATAGACCATTGATAGGGCTAAATCGTCACGCCTCAATCAAAATAAACCTAAACAAACTACTAACAGAAGCTAGCGGTAAGCAGGATCGTATCCACAGAGAAACAGCGCAGTTATAAGCTAAAGTCGGAGTAAACAGGTTTAACTCAAGGGTGTGAAAAGGGGTTTGTTTTAAACTATAAACTAAAGCAAATAATAAAGATAAGTAGAAATATATAAGGGGAAGGATTAGGGCATCAGGTTCATTATGACAATGATTCAGGAACTCAAGTTTCTAAGAAGGAAGCGATAAACTGTGCAAATGATTAGGCCAGGAATACGCTCTCTCGAGTCAATATTAACCTTAAGCAAATTTAGCGGGCTCTCGCAACTTACTAAACTCAACTTATCAATCTCGCGTAAGTCTAGTTTTAACTCGGCTTTCGATCTTAAATTAAAACTTACTCAGGTTCAATTAAACTCAGACAAATCGTTGATCAGGCGAAATAATCCTAATTCAATTGGCATAAAACGCGTAGAAAGAAACTCAATTGCACAAAATATTAAACCAGTTTAATCTAAAAACATGTTCCTGAACCAAAGGCACAAATTCCCCTCAAACCCTAATAGGAGAATTAGCTACTCATAATAAAAATCAAAACAATAAAATCAATCGGAGTCAACATGATGAATGAATAATAAAGATTAAAATAAACCTGGATTAAAGTAGAGTACCGGCGGTTACAAAGTAAATCAATCTTGAACTAACTAATTGAGTTTGAATGTATAGAGAATATGAAGCAGTAAAACTAAACTAAAACCTAACTTAAAACTTGTAAAAATAAAGTAAAACTAAAGATGGATGTTTAGTTCACGACCTAAGAGTATTTATACAACTCCCCATAAATTAATTCGGATTAAATTAAAAACCCGACGAATAATACACCTCAGCCGGCCGGCCTGGCCAGACCGGCCGGTCCCCTCAGCTGGGCCGGGCCTCCTCTCATGCCCAATGCTTGGCCCTTGGACTTTGGGCCTTAATCTTCCTCGTTGGTTCTTGTCTTTTGATCTTCTAATCGCCTTCCCGAGCTCCTGCGTGAGCTCGAGCTTGGTCTCGTCGTCTCGATACTCAAAGTGCCCCAAATGTCTCGGGTTTTGGCTCAAAACCACCAAAACCTGCATAATATAAATAAAAGGCAGCAGTATCGATAAATATAATAAATAGCTCATAAAATCATAACGAATACGAATAAATGCAAGCTAAATGCAACTAAACCGGGGGCATATAATCTATATAAAAAGCACTGATCAAACTCCCCCAAACCAAACCTGTGCTTGTCCTCAAGCAAACTACCCGAACATAGCACATAATCACGAGGACAAACTAGTACCGGAAAATGCAAACTCAAAGTCTCAAGTATCGTCGCCTCATACAAAAGTGAATCAAATCAACACCTGCTTCCTCTTCAATAAATTGAAGAGTTAGCGAGCAAACTAAACAAATAAAAGACGGCGGAATATAATGACGCAAACTCCATGCAAAGACTTTCGACCGCATGCATCCACATTAACGCTGAGACTATAAATAATCTCACAAACATCGACACTAGGAAAACTACTCGAACTAAGCACGTCGTCACCCAAAATGCCTCAAAATCACATCGAGCGAGGTTTCCAAGGGTCGTAATGTTAGGCTCGGGTCAAAGGGGTAAAAAGGTGGAAAATGTATTAGGAAATGTGGAGCTCAACGGCTTAACAGCTGCATCTAAAAAAAATCACCCACAACCAACACAACTCCTCCTCAATTCACCAATCAAAATAAACCATAACTCCCGTATAAGAATGATAAAACATCGCTTCCTACTAACACTTCCGATCTTTTTATTGAATTGAAATAACAACGTTTTCACAACCGACTCTTTCTTTTTGTTTTCTTTTCTGTTCTTTTTTTTTTTTTGGATTTTTGTTTTTTTGTTTTTTTCCTTTTGAAATGAAACAAGATCGGGTGAAACTGTAAAACATGTAGGAAAGCGCAATATTAGCAGGAATACTCGCAAAACATCAACCCACAACTCCAACTCACAATATAAGCAAATCACGACTTAACCCACTCCCTTCCCAACCGAACACTCCGTGATAACATAGAATCCCTAATGCAATTGATCAGCCTGGGTAAGATAATTCTGGAATGTAGCCCAATATATAATGTGGCTCAATAAAAACAGGCTACAAAGGCTAAGACGGGTTACAAATGCGGGACCTAAGTCTAAAGGGACAGAAAAGTAGGCCATTTGGCTAATGTGGAGTTAATATAAAACCGTAACCAAAAACAAGTACCTCTTCGTGCAATGCTCGATCAATTAAGAACAAATAGGCTCAAACAATGACATAGATTCAAGTTTTCATTTCACTAATACGAGCATGTACAATGTCAAGTGGATGGGTAGTCTAAGAAACGCGCCCTGTCTACGTCACATGTCCTATGTCAAATATAAGCAAGTTTACTCAAATCACCTCAAGGATGAAAGGAAAGGGTAAGCAAAGCATATGAAATCAACACAATCAAGAGACTCAACATAGCGACTAAGAGCGTATCTCAAAAGACACTAAAGCTAATCCTGCACAAAAGGTTTCTAAGACGACAGAAAGACTCAAAAAGACTCGTATTTTTGTGATTTTTTTAATTTTTTTAATTTTTTTGAATAAATGCAAATAATATGAAAAAGCAACTAATAAGCGCGAAAGTGCTTCCTCCCCCAAACCAGAATCGCACATTGTCCTCAATGTGGAAAACAGCACAACCACAACAGCAGAGAAGGACAAATAAAAGACGGGGAAGGAAAATGAAACGAGAGAAGAGGGTAATGGAAGCTCACATTATCAAGAAGAAGCTCCCCCAAACCGAAGCAAAGCATGGAGTGCGGCTATAAATCCACGAATATGCATCCAAATCAGTCCAGCTAAGTAGTACTTCGGAGTAGCACGCAAGAAGAAGCAAAACGGTAGTGAGCATGGGGGCGGTCCAGGCCGTGGCCGTACTGCCCTGGTGCCCTTTTTTTTATTTTTTTGCGTTTTTTCTCCTGCTTTCAAATTTAAGCTACGGTGCCGGTCCGGGCCCGGCAGTCGGTAGGCCGGCTGGCATGCCTCCTCGTGAGCATTCTCAAAAATACGAAGGATCAAAAGTCCTTAAGTACCTGCGCGATAAAATCACAAAATAATACCCTCGTCCTCGCGCGCTCAATAAAAACCAAATGTCCTCCAAAACAAACCAAACAAAGTACAATAAGTTACAACGTCGTCGGGTTGCCTCCCGGAAGCGCTGGTTTATAGTCCCGCACGACTCTTCAAGGCTTCAACATCATGTATAATTAGGCCAAGGTCGTTGGCCATTTGCCACAGCTTCACTCGGCGAAACGGCATCCGTTCGCCATAGAACTCTTCCCTCTCGAGGCAGAGCAGCACAATCCACCACACACGGGACTCCGTCCCAAAATGGCTCTCCATATCTCCCACACGCTCCAAGCGACTCAACCGTGGGTCCTCTATCTCCATTGCTCGCGTCAAACAAGTCGGTTGTCAGTTGCTTTCTCTCCCCCAAACCACCCTTGCAGCCATCCTGTAAAGAACCTGCACACGAAGAAGAGACATGCAAAACCTCCACAGAGTCTCCATTAGAGTGAGACGGAGGTGTAACGTTAATAGAACAAACTGACTCTAGACGCATAGGGGACCGCGGGGTACTAGACTGAGTAAAATTAAGCTTCTCACCCCCCACCGTGAACGCTAAGGTTTTTTTACCCACGTCGATTACAGCACCTGCAGTATGCAGGAAAGGTCTCCCTAAAATGATCGGGACGTGGACATCCTCAGGCATATCCAAAATTACAAAGTCGACAGGGATAAAGAACTTTCCAACCTGTACGGGGACATCTTGTAGGATACCTAAAGGACGCTTAACGGTACGGTCAGCCATCTGCAAAGTAATGTGAGTGGGCCCCAAAGCTGTCATATTCATCTTTTGACACATAGAGTAGGGGATGACACTAACACTTGCTCCGAGGTCACATAAAGCATTCCTTACCACAAACTTACCAATGGAGCAGGGGATAGAAAAGGTCCCGAGGTCACTAAGCTTAGGGGGTTTATGTCCCTGCAACCTAGTACTAGCTTCCCCCACAAAAGCAACAGTCGAGACGTCGTCTAGCGTATGCTTCCTAGCTAAGACTTCCTTTAAAAACTTAGCGTACGCGGGGATTTGAGTCACAAGATCAAGGAAAGGGACATTTACCTGAAGCTCTTTGATGACATCCACGAACTTCTTAAACTTAGCCTCGACCCCGGCATTTTGTCGACCCGGAAATGGGAGCTTGATCTGAATTGGGGGCGCTGGAGTAGCAACAGGAGCACCGGAAACAACATCCAAATCATCCTTCCCCGCAGCAGCAGATCCAGCCGGCTGGACGACCGGCTGCCGGTCAACCGGCTGCGACCTCTGATCCCTCGGATCATCGTAGGTCGTGTCGCTCCTCAAAGTAATCGCGCATGCTGTCTCATGGGGAGGATTAGGGGGCTTACCTTGCGATGGTAGAGAGCCGGGTTGACGCGACGCTTGTGAAGCGGCAAGTTGAGCCACTTGAGTCTCCAGCATTTTTATTGCCGCGTCCTTAGCCTGGTCACTCTTTTGCATATGTTGCAGCATCGTTTCTTGCGACTTCTGCACGACCATTGTCACTTGCTGCATCTGCATCATCATGGCCTTCATCTCGGCCATTGGATCAGGTCCCGGGGTAGGTTGAGGTGGTGTATAGGCAGGCTTTTGGTAATTGGGTGGGGGTGGCTGGAAATTTTTGTGAGGGGGCATATAAGGTTGATTTTGTGGTGGTTGGGTGGTTGGGTTCAGCACATTTTGGTTACGGTAGGACAAGAGAGAACGATCATAACCCGGCTGGTTTTGATAGGACAGGTTTTGATTATAAGATTGGTAAGCGTAAACCTGCTCCTGGGGTGCAGCATACCCCGAAGAATAACCCTGATCGTGCCCCGTAATAGCATTCACATGAGCACTAGAAGAACCACCACCATTCATCATCTTGATCTGTAGCGATCGGTAAAGACACATCTAGTGAGCGCACCAATGCTCTCCTTATCACGGTCATTATGCGCAGACCGTGAATTTCCCCTCGGCTTTCCAAATTGTGACGAATGTATCGCCATCTCTTCGATCAATCCCCAAGCCTTATCATCATCGACGTTATTAGCAAAACGTCCCTCCGCAGCAGAATCAAGAATAGAACGGCTCTCAGCATATAAGCCGCTATAAAAGGTCATAATCACGAGCCAATCGTTCAGCCCATGATGAGGACAATCCCGAATCAGCTTCTTATACCTTTCCCACGCCTCAGCAAGCTACTCATCATAAGTTTGCTTGAAGCCCTGAATTTGACTCCGCATCTGATTGGTGCGCTCCGAAGGATAGAACTTAGAGTAGAAAGCCAGAGCCAACTCCCTCCAATCAGTAATACCAGCAGCCTCCTTGTCGAGGTCCGTGATCCACTCACGAGCTCGATCTTTCAATGAAAAAGGGAACAGCATTTTCCTTATCTGATTCTGAGTGATCCCGGCCTGCTTTATCGTCGAACAGTAGTCCGTAAAAACCTGCATGTGCCGGCCAGGATCCTCGGTGGGATAACCACCAAACTGATTTCGCTCCACCAAGTTTAAGAAGGCGGGGCGAATCTCAAAGTTGCCCGTCAAGGTAGCGGGCATCGTGAATCCATCAGGAATGGATTCCGGTTTAGGTACCGAGTGACTATAGAGTTTCGGCATAGTCACTAGCTGATGAAAAACCGGAGTAACGGGAGGTGTGTCCTCTTCGTAGGACGATTGCGCTGCACTAGACTCCGCTTGTGACGCTTCCTCGATATCACGTTCGTAGGTCTCAGCGATCTCTTTGAAGAAATTACGCGTCCAGTGGAGAGTACGTTCAGGTTCTGGATCAAATGGGACTAAACCTGTAGGTGACTTGCGCATAAATAACTCAAGAAAACGATGAGAACGGTCTCAAGGAACGAGGTTCCTTGAGACAAAAGAGAAAAACCTGTAACCGCTAACAATAACTAAAACTAACAAAGCCGTTTCCCCGGCAACGGCGCCAAAATTGATAGGGCTAAATCGTCACGCCTCAATCAAAATAAACCTAAACAAACTACTAACAGAAGCTAGCGGTAAGCAGGATCGTATCCACAGAGAAATAGCGCAGTTATAAGCTAAAGTCGGAGTAAACAGGTCTAACTCAAGGGTGTGAAAAGGGGTTTGTTTTAAACTATAAACTAAAGCAAATAATAAAGATAAGTAGAAATATATAAGGGGAAGGATTAGGGCATCAGGTTCATTATGACAATGATTCAGGAACTCAAGTTTATAAGAAGGAAGCGATAAACTGTGCAAATGATTAGGCCAGGAATACGCTCTCTCGAGTCAATAGTAACCTTAAGCAAATTTAGCGGGCTCTCGCAACTTACTAAACTCAACTTATCAATCTCGCGTAAGTCTAGTTTTAACTCAGCTTTCGATCTTAAATTAAAGCTTACTCAGGTTCAATTAAACTCAGACAAATCGTTGATCAGGCGAAATAATCCTAATTCAATTGGCATAAAACGCGTAGAAAGAAACTCAATTGCACAAAATATTCAACCAGTTTAATCTAAAAACATGTTCCTGAACCAAAGGCACAAATTCCCCTCAAACCCTAATAGGAGAATTAGCTACTCATAATAAAAATCAAAACAATAAAATCAATCGGAGTCAACATGATGAATGAATAATAAAGATTAAAATAAACCTGGATTAAAGTAGAGTACCGGCGGTTACAAAGTAAATCAATCTTGAACTAACTAATTGAGTTTGAATGTAGAGAGAATATGAAGCAGTAAAACTAAACTAAAACCTAACTTAAAACTTGTAAAAATAAATTAAAACTAAAGATGGATGTTTAGTTCACGACCTAAGAGAATTTATACAACTCTCCATAAATTAATTCGGATTAAATTAAAACCCGACGAATAATACACCTCAGCCGGCCGGCCGGTCCCCTCAGCTGGGTCGGGCCTCCTCTCATGCCCAATGCTTGGCCCTTGGTCTTTGGGCCTTAATCTTCCTCGTTGGTTCTTGTCTTTTGATCTTCTAATCGCCTTCCCGAGCTCCTGCGTGAGCTCGAGCTTGGTCTCGTCGTCTCGATACTCAAAGTGCTCCAAATGTCTCATGTTTTGGCTCAAAACCACCAAAACCTGCATAATATAAATAAAAGGCAGCAGTATCGAGAAATATAACAAATAGCTCATAAAATCATAACGAATACGAATAAATGCAAGCTAAATGCGACTAAACCGGGGGCATATAATCTATATAAATAGCACTGATCAACCATTGAGTAGGGTGTCTGTCCTGTTGCTCTCTTTGGCATAGTGGTTGTTCTTCAACCCACCTTCCTTGTTTCTCCATCAGTTTCTTCTTGATGCAATTGATTACAAATTTGTTGCTGGACTCAACCTGTCCATTTGCTTGAGGGTACCATGGTGCTAATGTTACCAAGTTGATATTCCACTTTGTACAGAAATCTCTAGTCTTGTTTCCCACGAACTGAAGTCCATTGTCACACACTATTTCTGAGGGGATCCCATACCTGCTGATGATGTTCTTCTTTATGAAAGCAATTACTTCTTTTTCTGTAACGTTTTTGTATGCATCTGCCTCTATCCATTTGGAGAAGTAGTCTGTCATCGCAAGCATGAACACCTTCTGTCCTGGGGCAACTGGGAATTTTCCAACTAAATCCATACCCCATTTCATGAATGGCCATGGTGCTGATATTGAATGTAGATTCTGTGCAGGCTGATGTATCTATGGACCATGCTTCTGACAAGTGTCACACTTCATGGCATACTGGATGCTATCTGTTTTCATTATGGGCCAACAGTAACCCATCCGTAAAATTTTGTTGGTCATGCTTCTACCACCTGTGTGGTTTCCACAATGTCCGTCGTGTATTTCTGACAGTACAGTCTTGACCTTGTCAGGTTCTAGGCAGCGCAGGTACAGTCCGTTGAAGGATCTTTTGAACAGCACTCCCTGTATGATTGTGTATCTGGATACCTTGATTCTGAATGCTCTTGCTTCAATTCTGTCTTGTGGTAGTTTGCCCTGGACCAGCTGTAACACCCCGACTTTTTCTAATTTATTTTATTCGCTTTCTTTAATTCGTTAGTTTCCTAATCGAGTGATTTTGCATTTTTAGCTCGGGAAATCATTTCTTAAATCGTGAGCCGAGTCTTGGTTACGGGTGGAAGTGGACCCGAGTACATGAGTGAGCTTAGGAGAGTCTTATAAGCATAGGTAAGCAAGGGTATAAGTGAGGATTGAAGAAAAGAAGAGATGAAACGAGTATATGGGTAAATAGGGGGCAGAGCGAGCAGCTCCACCCCTGGAGCGAGCAGCTCCCATAGAGCGAGCCGCTCCTCAGCACGAGTTCGAATTCTAGGGTTTTTCCGTGTTTTCTTTTGGCTCAAGACATTATAATATATCATCTCCTCTTAACCCTAGCAACCTTATGATCAGTTTTACAACACCATCCTCTCATTCCTCATATCCCATCCTCATTCATCCCTCATAATTCTCCCACAAAACTCTCTCAAAACTCATCAAACTCCATTGTTGATCATCCTTTCTTTCATCCCTTTTGCCCTAACCCTTAGCTAGTCAATTCCCTTGGTATATAATATCTTTTAGCTCTTTTATTTTTCTGGTTTTGTATTATTTTATGTGTGTTTATGTTGTGTATTCATTACTTGTATGATTTGGCTTGGAAATTCAAAGGAGAATGAGACCTAGAGGAAGGAGACACCATTCTTGTGGAGGAAGAAGAGGACTAGCAAGGACTTGATCTCTACTAAGGTAACTAGGTGTGATCTAGTTGCATTTTAGCATGTATGAGGCTAATTGTTATGGATCTTGTTGTCTACATTGTTGGTTCATTGTGTGTTTGCAAATCTTGTTGTTTGATTGTTGTTTTCATCATGTTGTCATGCTAGATCTAGGGCCTCATACTAGGGTTGTCATACTATCATATTATAATGCATATTTCACTTAGTTTATTGCTAATCATGTTTGTAAATCCTTGGAAATCGATTTGGTGTTGGCTGTTGTTGATGCCGTGTGTGTTGTGATGAGGGCCGTAGCCCTTGTCTCTTGTTTCCCCTCGTTTTCTTCTTGTTTTGGCTTAATTATAATAGATCTTGATGTTTGAATGAATCACCTAAAGTTAAATTATGAATTATGATGATTTGATTGAGTCTAAAAGTGTATGTACGCATGTTTTAATGAATTGATCACATAAATTGTTAAAGGATCACATAAGAATTGAATATGTTGCATGAATACGGGTGTTGTGTGTGTTGGCCGTGTGAGGTGCATGTTGGCCGTGAGGGTTGTGTGTGTGAGTCGGTTTGTTTGCCACTTGTTTGAGTCTTGGCATGTCTTAGAATGTTAACTATGCTAAATTGAATCGAGTTACACTTTGTTTGATCACTAAATGAAGGATTATGAGCATGTCAATTGAACGTATGTCTTATAATATGTGTTAATCATATTGTACTCCGTATGTATGGTTGGTTGTGAGTGTAATGAGGCTTGTGTATGTATGAGTATGGTTGTTGTGGTTGTATGGTTGTATTGGAAGTGTTGGAGACAGGTTAACAGGTTAACAGGTTGTGCTTGAGTTAAGTTTGCACATGGGTACTGTTCTGGCACTTGTGTGAGGAGATACAACGTCCTAGGATGGACGGATACCGCCCATGATCCCCTCGACTATTCTTGTTGCTTAGTTAGAGCGACTATGGGTTCTCAACCAGAAGGGTTAGAGACTATGGTTATTTATGTCGTCACCGTTTTTGTTGCTCGGTGGAATTTGGCCAAATTTAGACTTGTGATTGAGGAACTTCTTGTTGCTGTTCCGCCATAGGGTTTGGGTGATTCTTGTTGCTTCACCCGGGGTGATTCTTGTTGCTTCGCCCAGTTCTCCGCACTTACTCTCGCAATTGGTTGGAAGAAAGATCGTCTTGAGAGCTCAGATGGTTTGGACACAACTTTGGTTGTGCCGTGTGTTTTGTTGTTTGTGTATTATTGTCTATTGTTGTATGTTAGTTGTTTATGTATTCGTACTTTGTTATTAGGCCGTAGGCCAGGTGAGCTTGTTTGCATTGTTGTTTATGTTTGTTATGTTAAAATATGACTGGGGAGCACCTAGTTACTCCCCACTGATTGTGGTTGTTGCCTCTCTCTTTTATAGGTATGCGCGGGCTCGGGTTTGTCAAATGAGGATGCCGTGAGGATGACCTATAACCTTGGAGTGATATTGGATTAGGCATGCGAGAATGTTTAGATTTATTATTGTTGTCTTACTTTCATTTCGGAGCCGATTTTGTAAGAGGTATTTACTCCCCACTTCTAGGCCTCAAGGCCTACCTTTTTATCGTTGTTTAGTTGGGTTAGTGAGTAATGATCTGGATTCCACGGTGTTTCCGCCACCGTGGCTCGCTTTTATTTTCTTTTATTTTATAAGTCCTATTTATTTCTTTATTTTATTTTGTTTGATTTGAAAATCCGGGTTGTTACACCAGCCACTCATAGTATGGTTTGGTCCAGGTCTGAGTTACTTGTACTGTGTTCTGCATAACTGGTTGTGCTTTCTGGACTGCTGGTTCAAGGATGTGCACGATTGGTATACTATACAGAGCACGAGGTTCGAATGCTGATCCAATGTTGGCCAGAGCATCTGCCTTCACATTCTGATCTCTAGGGACTTGCTCAACCTCAATGTTAGTAAACTTTCGAAAAAGATTTTTAACCAAATCAAGATATGCAACCATCTTAGAGTCTTTAGCAGCGTACGTACCATTGACTTGGTTGGCTACCAACAGAGAGTCTATTTTTACCTTTAGATTTCGAATTCCCATGCCCAGGCACACATTCAGTCCTGCAATTAGTGCTTCATATTCTTCCTCATTGTTGGTAGTCCTGAATTCACAGGATACAGCCTGTACTATCTTGTCCCCCTGTGGTGATTTCAGGACCATGCCTAGTCCTGTACCCCTGATATTGGCTGAACCATCTGTCCAGAGTTCCCAGGTCTGTTGTTTCTGGTCCAGATGGAAAATCTCCTTTGTCACCTGCTCCTCTAGCGTGGGAGTGAAGTCAGCCACAAAGTCTGCCAACGCTTGAGATTTGATTGCTGTTCTGGGCTCATAGGATAAGTCATAGGTGCTTAACTTGACAGACCACTTTGACATACGACCTGAAAGTTCTGGTCTACACAGTACTGATCTCACAAAACATTAGTAAGAACAATAATATGATGTGCCTCAAAATATGGACGTAACTTGGTACAAGCAACTGTTAAAGCTAAAACAAATTTTTCCAGTACAGAATACCTGGTCTCCATATCTAAAAGACTTTGGCTTACCTAATATACAGGATGCTGCTGTCCATCTGGTTCTCTCACCAGAACTGCACTGACTGATGCCTCTGTTACAGATAGATATAGAACCAAAGACTCCCCTGGTTTTGGTTTGGATAGAAGTGGGGCTCATGACAAATATGCCTTCAGTTCCTGGAACGCTCTCTCATGCTTTGTCCCCCAGTTGAACCGCTTATTCTTTCTCAGTAGGTCATAGAATGGTTTGCATCTTTCAGACGATCTGGAGATGAACACATTTGTTATGCTACTCTGCCCGATCAGGTTTACGGACATCCTTTGAATTCTGGGGAGACTTTAAGTTGATTATTGCTGAGATCTGCTCTGGACTAGCCTCTATGCCTCTTTTTGTCACCATGTAGCCTAAGAATTTTCTTGCAGTGATACCAAAGGTGCATTTAGTAGGATTTAATTTCATATTATATCCAGGTCCTGGATGTGGTCCTCAGCCTTCTTGGATTTCACGACCATGTCATCAATGTAGACCTCCATCGTGTCCTCATTCTGGTCCTTGAACATCATGTTCACCAGCCTTTGGTATGTTGCCCCTGCATTCTTCAATCCAAAAGGCATCGCCTTGTAGCAATATATTCCCCTGCTGGTCATGAACGCTGTATGCTCCTGGTCTGGGGGTGCATCCTGATCTGGTTGAATCCACTTGCTGCATCCATGAACATTAGAACCTCATGCCCCGCTGTTGCATCTACCATGGCGTCTATGTGTGGTAGTGGGAAGGAATCCTTTGGACATGCTTTGTTCAGGTCTGTGTAGTCCACACAGACTCTTCACTTGCCATTCTTCTTCTGGACCACAACCACATTTGCCAGCCAGTCTGGGTACATTACTTCCTTGATCATATCCATGTCTAGCTGCTTGTGTACCTCTTGGTTCACGATCTCATTACGTTCTGGTGCAAATTTCCTGCGTTTCTGCTTCACAGGCTTAAAGCTTGGGTCAATATTCAACTTATGAGTAATAACATTAGCGCTAATACCAGTCATATCAAAATGAGACCAAGCAAAACAATGCTCTTTCTTCCTCAGAAAGTCAATTAGAGCAGGTCTGATTACCTCTGGAGCATCAGAACCAACCAGAACCTTCCTGTCAGGCCTCTCCTTTGTCAAACAATTTCTTCTGTCTCCATACGTGGGACATGATTCTTAATAGTCCTGACAGGCTGCTTTAATTGCTATGCGAGGAACTTACCTAGACTAGGAGGTTTCAGGGCTGTCCTGTAACACTCCTGTGCTGTTTGCTGCTCTCCTCTAACTGTTGCTGTCCCCCACTTGGTTGGAATCTTGATGCACTGGTGGTACTTTGAAGGTACAACTTTCAGGTTGTGGATCCAGGGTCGCCCTAAGATCACGTTGTATGAGGATAAGCAGTCTATGACGCAGAACTTCTCGAAAAAGGTGACTCCTTCCATGTAGGTTGGGAGTGTGATCTCTCCCAGGCTGTGCTTTGTTTCTCCACTGAATCCTACTAGGACGCTGGACTTTTTTGTGACGTCTGAATCTTTCAGTCCCGTTGCCTCCAGTGCCTCTATCATAATGATATTGACTGAACTGCCACCATCCACTAGGACACGTCTGACCATGCAGGTCCCAATCTGGACTTTGATCACCAGTCCATCATGGTGTGGCCCATGTACTCTCTGAAGGTCTGACTCATCGAACACGATTTCCTAGGCTGTACTTGGCTGTCCTGCTGGTGTTCGTTGCCTGTTCTCTAGAGCCACACGCTTTGCAGCAGAATAGGTCAGTCCACATGTATTAGAACCTCCAGAAATAAACTTTACCTCATGGGTTGTAGGTGGTGGGAGATCTCTAGGTTCTTCTTGTTCAGGCTTGTTCCTTCTGTTTCTAGGCAGGACGTCCTTCAGGTGACCGTTCTTCAGCAGGTGAGCAACTTTCCTCCTGAGAGCTATACAGTCTTCTGTGGTGTGCCCTATATCAACGTGGTACTCACACCACTTGGTTGTATCTCGCCTTGGATTTGGTTTCTCGCTTGGTTTTGGCCATCTGACTGCTGAGCCCAACTTGTCCATCTTATGGATCAATCCTCGCATATCTACGGAGAAGCAGTACTCTGAAACTGGAGGTGGAACCCTGGGCGCATCCATCTGTTCATCCACGGCGTTCGCCTCTCTTCTGGTTGGCCTTTGGTATAGACCAGGTCTGCTGTTGCTGTGCCGCTGGGTGGTGACTTTGCGTTCAGCCCTGCTCTGGTCCTGGTAACGTGTCCTGAACTGTTGATCCTCTTCTAACCTGATCTGGGCCAGAGCCTTGGCCTGCACATCTTCAAAGGTAGAACAGGGATAACGGGTTAGTTCAACATAAAGCTCAGAATCCCTTACCAAACCTTACCTGAAGGCCTCTATGGCTGTGCCGATGTCGCATCGTGGGATGGACACTTTTTCCTTGTTGAAGCGATGCAAGAAGTCCCTCAGGGATTCGTTCTCGTTCTAGATGACCTGTGCAGTCACCGATCCGCTTCTCCAACATTACGCTCTTGTGGCTGGACGTTGAAAAGGTTGATCAGCTCCGCAAAGGTTATGAGAGTCCTGACTGGCAGGTTGATGTATGATGAGGCTAAATCGTCACGCCTAATCAAAATAAACCTAGACAAACAACTAACAGAAGCTAGCGGCAAGCAGGGTCGAATCCACAGAGAAACAGCGTAGTTATAAGTTAAGTCGGACGAAAACAGGTTTGACTCAAGGGTGTGAAAAGGGGTTGATTCGAACTATAAACTAAAGCAATAAAGGAAAAGAATAGAAATCTATAAGGAGAAAGATTAGGGCAATCGGGTTCATCATGACAATGATTCAGGAACTCAAGTTATAAGAAGGAACAATAAACTGTGCAAGATGAATAGGTGTGGAAAACGCTCTCTCGTGTCAATTTTAGCCTTAAGCAAATTTAGCGGGCTCTCGCTACGTACTAAACTCAACTTATCAATCTCGCGTAAGTCTAGTTTTAACTCGGCTTTCGATCTTAAATCAAAACATACTTAGGTTCAATTAAACTCAGATGAATTCGTTGATCAGGCGAAATAATCCTAATCCAATTGGCATAAAACGCGTAGAAAGAAATAAATTGCACAATATATTCAACCAATTTAATCTAAAACATGTTCCCGAACCAAGGGAACAAATTCCCCTCAAACCCTAATAGGAGAATTAGCTAGACATGAATAGAGTAGAAGCAAAGCAATTGATAATAATAAGCATGATGAAATAAATAAGAACGATCGAATTAAACCTGGAAACAATCCTGAATTTCAATGTAAAGATCGAGACTTGCAAAATAATTGAATCTAAACTAAGTGTTTTAAGAGAGTTTGAAGGAGAGAAACCTAATTCTATTCTAAAGCAGCAAAAATAATATCAAAGATAAGTCTAAACCTGTAACACCCCCGATTTCTAGCCTCGTTTACATACATAAAATCCACAACTCGCAAGGCCAAAAATCGAGAATGTTACTAATAGTAACTGAGGTATTTAATAACAAAACCAAAATAAAAATTCTTAACAAAGTAAATTATAAAAATTACATAAAACAAAATCTATTTATTATGAAATCAAGTCGCAAAAGAATAATTAAAGAGTTTATTCAAATGTATTGAAATCAAAACGCAGCGTCTCTCACGATACCCATCCCCGCTATCACATACTAACCTGCAAGTTATTAAAAACACAAAACAAAGTCAACAAAAACGTTGTGTAAGTACGACCCATATCTAGTAAAAAACGATTCTGAAAATCATTTTAGAAAGTCTTTTACTTGCAGTTTTCGAAAACATTAATATTGATAAATCACTGAAAAACAACCAAAGAAAATATAAAAAAAGTTTCATTCACAAGTACTCGATACAGAAAATATTTTAGTCCCATAAGAATGAGACTCTTCCGATGGCCAATAATTATCTGTTTTTTCCTCACCGACCAACCAAAAGGTTGGCCCCTGATAGTGGCTAGAATAGTATACTTAAGCGGGGTCCCTCTTTTCAATAAGAGGAGGACTTCACTCGTGATACTATCTTTAAATTATTTTCGTTATCCCGATGATATCACGTCCCTTCTATGGGCATTATTCTGAGAGTTGTTATCGATAGTGATGATTCATTAAAGTTCAAATGTAGGGTCAGTTGATCGAGCCCTCACCTCTAGATCCTCCCCTTTGTAGTACTCATTGGGGGATACGCGTATTCAGGACTATTGGGTCTCTTATCTTAAAGATAGTATCACGAGTGAGGTCCTCCTCTTATTGAAAAGAGGGAACCCGCTTAAGTATACTATTCTAGCCACTATCAGGGGCCAACCTTTTGGTTGGTCGGTGAGGAAAAAACAGAGAGTTATTGGCCATCGGAAGAGTCTCATTCTTATGGGACTAAAATATTTTCTGTATCGAGTACTTGTGAACGAAACTTTTTTTATATTTTCTTTGGTTGTTTTTCAGTGATTTATCGATATTAATGTTTTCGAAAACTGCAAGTAAAAGACTTTCTAAAATGATTTTCAGAATCGTTTTTACTAGATATGGGTTGTACTTACTCAACGTTTTTGTTGACTTTGTTTTGTGTTTTAAATAACTTGCAGGTTAGTATGTGATCGCGGGGATGGGTATCGTGAGAGACGCTGCGTTTTGATTTCAATACATTTGAATAAACTCTTTAATTATTCTTTTGCGACTTGATTTCATAATAAATAGATTTTGTTTTATGTAATTTTTATAATTTACATTGTTAAGAATTTTTATTTTGGTTTTGTTATTAAATACCTCAGTTACTATTAGTAGCATTCTCGATTTTTGGCCTTGCGAGTTGTGGATTTTATGTAAGTAAACGAGGCTAGAAATTGGGGGTGTTACAAAACCCTAACTTGAGTTATATATATATATAGGCCCGTGAAAACTCGTAAAACAGGGAGGAGAACCGATAGGTTCGGGTCAAAACCGATCGGTTTAGTGGTGGAACCGATCGGTTCACTCTTGAACCGATAGGTTCTGACAGCTTCAGCAATTTCCAGCAACTTCTGGTCTTGATTCACGTATCCTGAACCTATAGGTTTGCTCTGAACCTATAGGTTTGACGTCCCAAATGATAGTATGGCCTCCGAATCAACTCTCGAGCTTAGTATTGACGTCACGATACTCGAAATTGCTCCTCTCAACTCAGGTTTTAGCTCAGGACCGCCAAAACCTGCAAAATATAAACGAGGAACGACAGTATCGCAATATAACGCAAATGGCTCCTAAAATAATAATGAAATCGAACAAATACGAGCTAAATGCAACTAAACCGGGGGCACATGAACTATATAAAAGGCATACATCAAACTCCCCCAAACCAAACCTTTGCTTGTCCTCAAACAAAAAGCGTCGGAGAAAATCAAAGTGGTCCGAATTCATCATGTTAGAATCTCAAAGTTGACGACCTATACACATAAACTTACAAACCATAGTCTATTTCACCGAAAATAGAGCACAAGTCTAAACCATTCACACCAACATCATGTTGGAGCTAGTGTCCTCCACAGTTAGTGCAATAACATAAATAAACCTCTATAGGTTCACAGGGTACATTTTGTATTGCAATCAGTTGATTAACGTTTATCAATAACGGTTGGCTTGCTAGATAAGTTTGACGTTATTGTCATACAGATGGCGGTGATCAACTGGTCCCTAAAAAGTCACACCTAAAGGATGTGTTTAAGAAATGTGATTATTTGAGAAATTAATCATATTGATGCCTTACTAAAAGACTAAAAGGTTAGTCGGTGTTTTTGACTAAAATGTTAGTCAAGTGTGTGATAATGATACAGCCATTTAATAAGGATTAAATGATATTAGCTAAGACGAATTAAATGTAATTCGTAAATTGAATATAAAATGTTATATTTAATTATTGAATATAATATAAGCTAATTGATCATAAACTCTTATAATTAATTAGAAAATTATAAATATAAGGATATTAATAATTTAATGATATATTATAGTGGATCATATTTGTGACACTAGTAATATTATATTATATTATAAAGCTAAAGGAAACCTCCAGGAAAGAGCCTTATTACTCTTTGACTCCTTGGTCAACAAGGAATTGGATTTTGGAAAGTAATTTTTGGAAAGCAAAATTACTCCCCAAATCTTATAGGTAGGCCGAAATTTTTGTGTATATTAGGAGAGTTTTGGCTCATCCTAATTTAACTAATTCATTCAT
The DNA here is from genome assembly GCA_023091065.1 of Dianthus caryophyllus. NCBI lineage: Eukaryota > Viridiplantae > Streptophyta > Magnoliopsida > Caryophyllales > Caryophyllaceae > Dianthus > Dianthus caryophyllus. The sequence goes on from CM041522.1 coordinate 17,521,699, forward strand.
TATAATTCACACACACAAATTACAAAATCAGTTTTCTTCTCTCAAAAGTTTTCTAGCAAGAACTAAGGTCATATCTTAAGCAATCTTGGGTGCAACTTTTAGGAGATATCATGCTTCTTGATATTCGATCTTAGGCCATTAAGCAAGGACTAAAGATTGTTTTTCTTAATCTTATGTTTATTTATGCAATTTCTTTTATGACTATTAATCATATAGAATAAGTTTCATTATAATCCTGAATGATTAAAGGGCATGTATACAGATATATTCCCACAAGTGGTATCAGAGCCTTAGGGCTATGAAATTGTTTATATGATTTTCATAAAAATTGATTTTGTATAAGTTTAAAAACAAATTGTAAAAATCGGTTTTAGAAAAAAAATTCGGCCAGATTTGGTTCTTGTGTGTGCCGAGTTGTTTTTGTTACATTCTTGGTCCAATCTGATTCATATATTGTTAATTTAAAAGGTTAAGATGATAATATATGAACTTGTTTATGTTTTGATTCAATATTGATTGAGTTAGGACTTAGATAGATCATTAAGATGAATGTTAATGAACATTGAATTGCTTTATATTATTGGTATAAACTGATTGAGATATTCATGTTAAAAGGTTAATTTGAATGATCTTAGTATTACATCCATGTTTAATCAAGATTAGATGTTGTTTTTGTTTTGTACCAATCGAGATAATATGAGCATGTTCAAGTTAAATCAGTTTAATTTGAGTTGGTTTTAAAACAAATTTAAAAAAAAAAATTTTTTTTTTTTTGGTCTCGGTTTTGATGTTCAAACCGTGAGTTTTTTTAATTTGTTTCGGTTTTGTTTTATTTTGTTTAAACCGGTTTTGTATTATGCATTATAAAGATAATGTATGATTAAGGCTTGTGAAAAGGTTCACATTAGATTGATACCCTATTATTTTAAAAAAATTTAAAATAATGTTGGATTTAATTTATGTTATACTTGATAATATGAATTAATCTGGATTATGATTGATTAAAATTGATGTGTGCAATTGAGGAATTGTCACATAATTTTGATCTTGTTAGAAGGTAGTTTGGATTAATAATAATTAATCTTGTTTAGTTGATGCTATATATATGTTTGTGAATGAATGTTTTGAATGGTTTAATTTTACGCATTAATTATGTACAAAAGGTTGTAATTTACTAGTGTGGCCTTAGAAGATTATGTTTTCGTAATGAAAGGAAACATAATCGTTGGTTGTATTTTTGAGATCTCGAATCTCCCATCTTGTAATTTTATTATTTTTGGCATATTTTGAATTAGAATGTAAATAGGTTTATTTTGTAATTCAATATGTATTTTGAGAAACTTCAAGATGAAGATTCAAGATGAAGATCAAAAGGTCCAACTCCCACTTAAAGCCCAAGATGAAGAATGAAAACAAGCTTTAGGGTCCATGGATGGATTCCAAATTGTATCTTGTTTTTATTTTCATAGTGATAGGCCACACTAGGTGTTTTTCGTTTTTGCGTTTTCTTTTACCGTTTTTATTGCATTCACACGTTAGATAGTAGCATCATATTCCGCCTAAACTAAACCAAACCACCTTATATGCATGAACATGGATCATATAGTTGCATTTTATATCATGGACATACGGATGTCACTCGTTTTTAAAGCCATCACCTTAGTTTATATCATTCTCGTTTTGCTAGACTTTTGTTCACTTAAAATGAATTAAATAAGATGATGGGATCTTCCTCTAATTTAAAAATTGAGATTAGTCTTTATAGGAAAAGCTACTATGAGTCCCTTCTTTGTCGGTAGGCATGTAGGACCTTACTCTCCACATGACCCCTTCTATGTTGGGTAAGTAATATGTGTTGACCTATTTTACCTCAACATTATAGTTCGAGTAATATCTCGTAGTTATAATGGAGTAATAGATAGGATTTACTGAAATCTATCGACCAAAAATTCTAACAGTAGAATTAGCCAAAAGGTTGGCTTATCAATTTAATGAAATTGAGTCTTGGGATCACATATATAATTCTTGAGGGAGGTCGATTATATGAGTGCACGAGTCATTGCATTAGAACGTTATTGCTTTACGACTTAAACCTATAAAACGATGTTTTCTTATCTTGTCTCTTCTTCTTCTTTCTTTTCACAGTTTCGAATACGTTATATACAGATATAACTGCTAAAACAAAATGGCTGGACGTATAGACGGCCCAATGCCAAGTGTCACACTTGAACGCGAATCATGGCTAAGAATATTTATGGACAGCATGAATCAGTCCACTCGACTGAAGAATGATGGGTCCAACTTTGCTGATTGGGAGGCCGCATTACGGAATGCCGCCGTAGCTGACGGCAAGCTCAAGTATTTGACTGAGCCACTGCCGGCTACACCAGCTTCCGATGCAGGAGCAAATGAAGTTGTTGCTTATAGTGATTTCATGATGGAGGCGGGTGCGTTGAGGAACGTACTCATCTATGCAATGGAATCCAATTTGCAAAGAAGATTCATTACCCAAGGTGCAAACAAGATTTTCACCACCCTAACTAAAGAGTTCTCGAAAGCACCGAGAATCAAGAGTTACGAGTATACCACTCGCTTCTTTGAAGGGAAACTCCAGAAGGGCCAACCGGTTGGTCCACACCTTCTCGACATGATCGAGAATGTTGAGAAACTGGAGGAGCTTGGTTGCAAGATCGATGAGAAGATCATCATTGATCGAGTGCTCCACTCTCTTCATGATGGGTATGCCCTCTTTAGGGCAAACTATTACATGAATGACATGCAGAAAATTTTGCATGAGCTTCACCCACTCCTCGTACAGACGGAGAGTGATCTGAAGTTGAGTGGGAGCATGAAACAAGATGTTCTCATGACAGGCAACAAGCACAAGGGTAAGGGTAAGGCTCCGACTAACCTAACAGTATGAAAGCCAAAGTTTAAAAAGCCAGTGGTTGCGAAGAGTGGGCCTGGTGAGTCTAGCGGTAGCTCACAAGGCAAGGCAAAAGCGAAGCAAAGCATGGAGTGCGACCATTGCCACAAGTCTGGGCATTGGAGGCGGAACTGTCCCGTGTATGCTGAAGACATCAAAGCAGGCCGCGTCACTCCTGTAGGTATGTCTTCATTTATTCATATGATTGAAATTAACCATGCAAGTTTCGGAACTTGGGTACTTGATACTGCTTGATACTGGTTGTGGTTCTCATCTATGTAATCATTTGCAGGGCCTAAGAAACATCAAAACTCTAGCAAGAGGTGATGTGGACCTGCGAGTGGGGAATGGAGCAAGAGTTGCTGCCGTTTCAGTAGGAACATATGATATGCAACTCCCGAGCGGATTTGAGTTATTTTTGAATAACTGTTACTATGTACCTAGTTTATCAAAAAACATTATTTCTGTATCCGTACTTGATAAAGACGGCTTTTCGTTTTCAATAAAGAATAATAGCTGTATTTTCTCTTTAAACGATATGATTTATGGTAAAGCAGTTTCCATGAACGGAATTTATGTTTTAGATCAAACCACAGATATTATGCATGTGAGTAACAAGAAAGCAAAGGTTGGTGACAAAGATCAAACCTATCTATGGCATTGCCGAATGGGACACATAAATGAGAAACGCGTGAAAAAGCTCATTGATAGTGGGACAATTGCCCCATTTAACTATGAAACTTTTGGCACATGTGAATCATGTCTCATAGGCAAAATGTATCGAATTTCCTTCAAAGGTGTTGGAATGCGCGCTGCTGACCTATTAGGACTCATACATACTGATGTGTGTGGACCTATGTCCATCAACGCTACCTATGTCAATCAACGCTAGAGATGGCTATAGGTATTTTATCACTTTCACGGACGATTTGAGTAGATATGGACATGTCTTCTTAATGAAGCATAAAAGTGAGTCCTTCGACAAGTTCAAGGAATTCGAGAAAAAGGTTGAGAACCAACTGGACAGAAAGATAAAAGCACTACGTTCAGATCGTGGTGGCGAATATCTTTCAACTGAGTTGGATCAACACCTGAAAGACCGCGGGATAGTCCTACAGTTAACTCCACCCGGAACACCACAACTGAATGGTGTGTCCGAACGCAGGAATCGAACATTACTTGATATGGTTCGATCCATGATGAGTCACACGGTTGTACCTGACTCATTATGGGGCTATGCTCTTTTGTCTGCTGCTCTTATACTTAACCGAAGTCCGACTAAAGCTGTTGACAAGACTCCATACGAGTTATGGAAGGGAACAGTCCCTAACTTGTCCTTTATTCGGGTTTAGGGTGCAAGGCTTATGTCAAGTGGAGACACGAGGATAAGCTCGGCCCGCGATCGGTCAAGACATACTTTATTGGTTATCCAAAAGGAATGTTTGGTCATTACTTCCATTCGCCTACCGAACACCGAGTTTTTGTTGCGGCTAGTGCGAAGTTCTTAGAGAAAGAGTTTCTCGAAGACAAGAGAAGTAATAGAACCTTCGATCTGTCGGAGATTCCTGAATCAACAACCGAGCAACCAATGGAGGAAATTGTTCCTTCTTCGTCTGCTGCGGTTAATATTCCCTTAGAACCCAGAAAGTCGGATAGACTTTCCATTCCTCCAGACCGATACATCGGTATGGTTGAGGAAAATGGGAGAGACGACGTTTTACTCCTTGAGAGTAACGAACCCGTAACTTATAAAGGTGCCATGACATGTTCCGACTCAAAGCTATGGCAAGAAGCCATGCAATCCGAGATGGACTCTATGTACGAGAACAATGTATGGGATCTGGTTGACTTACCTGATAAGGCTAGGCCTCTTCAGTGCAAATGGCTTTACAAGATAAAGCGATCTGTAGAAGGACAACCAGATATATACAAAGCTCGACTAGTGGCAAAGGGTTTCACTCAAGTGCAAGGGTTGCACTATGATGAGATTTTTGCACCCGTAGTCATGCTTCGTTCCATTTGGATTGTCTTAGCGATTGCCGCCTTTCATGACTATGAAATTTGGCAAATGGATGTGAAAACCGCCTTCTTAAACGGTTATTTGGAGGAGGAGTTGTACATGGTACAACCCGAAGGTTACACAGATCCTGAAAATCCTAAGAAGGTTTGCAAGCTTAAGCGTTCCATCTATGGACTTAAGCAAGCTTCACGGAGTTGGAATCATCGCTTCGACCAAGTGATAAAGGAGAATGGATTCACTCGATCGGTCGAAGAACCATGTCTATATATCAAGTCGAGTGGGAGCAAGATTGTCTTCCTAATACTGTATGTCGATGACACACTTTTGATTGGGAATGACATACCTCTCTTAACTTCGGTAAAAGTTTGGTTAAAGAACCATTTCCAGATGAAAGATCTGGGTGAGGCACAACGTATTTTGGGGCTCCGTATCTATAGAGATAGATCACGACGGAAGTTATCCCTCAGTTAGGAGTCTTATATTGATAAGATTCTTGAGAGGTTCAGCATGACCAACTCCAAGAAGGGGAACCTTCCAATGATCTCTGGGCTGCAATTGAGTAAAGCTCAAGCACCAAAGACATCGGAAGAGGTCGAGCGCATGAGTCAGATTCCATATGCATCAGCTATAGGATCGATCATGTATGCCATGATATGCACACGTCCGGACGTGGCATATGCACTGAGTATGACGAGTCGATACCAAGGCAATCCAGGTGAAGCACACTGGATGGCTGTCAAGAACATTCTTAAGTACCTACGAAGGACTAAAGATTGGGTATTGACTTATGGAGGAGACATTGAGCTACGCGCAATCGGTTACGCAGATGCTAGTTTCCAAACGGATCGAGATGACTCTAAATCTCAATCGGGATTCGTTTTTACTCTTAATGGCGCGGTCACCGGAAAAGCTCCAAACAAACAGTTATAGCAGATTCAACGACTGAGTCCGAGTACTATGCTGCTTCCGAGGCTGCGAAGGAAGCTATATGGATGCGTCAGTTCTTACAAGGACTAACTGTAGTTCCTAGTTCAAATGACCCGATCACAATCTATTGTGACAATAGTGGTGCCATCTTCCAGGCGAAGGAGCCGAAGTCCAGCAACAAGTCTCGGCACGTGCAAAGGAAGGCTCACATGATCCGAGATTACGTGGAGCAGAGGGAGATAGTGATTGACAAGATTGCTACGGAAGATAACATAGCAGATCCTCTCACTAAACCGTTGAGACATGATAAGCATGAAGGGCACGTTAAGTCCATGGGAATTAAGCGTGTTCCTGAGTTGTATTAGTTGTTTGTATGGATTAACACGTGTAATTTGTCCTAAAACTTCTAATAAAATCATCGTTTTGTTTTATATATTGTTTTTCATGAGGGTTGTGCAGACAACATTGAACACCTCAAAGTGAACTGAATTGCTTTATATTTTGTTTTGGTCCGTAATCGCCTACACGAGCTAATAACTCAGGCAATTATTTTGTGACGTCGATTGATGGTGGGTTCAACGAGCCATAAGTCAAACTGTTGACTGATCGATCACAGATGCGGGTTTACTGAAATCGCGCAGGACATTTTTGTGACGACTACATGGAGTCCTAAATGTTTCAAAACATTAGGTGCCGGGTCGTGGATAGGACATCCATAGTGTTCCTAGAGTCGATTCTTTTGACTATCGAATGTCTCTTGAGATTAAGGCAGATTTTGGGTGACTTTGGTTTCTTTCTCACGGTCGACCGTAACAGGAGGCCAAGTAGATTTTCACTGGGTCATTTCATGCTGCGCTTACATCTGCAGGATTCGAGTTGAGGAAAATATCCAACTTCTATCGAGTTATAATACTTTTTCTCAGGGCCACTCGAGGAGTTATAACTGGAAATGCATGGCCATGCTCGAATATTGATTCGTTTATCAGTTAAGTTACTCTCTAGTCGGGGAAACCACTCTTGATTCTGATCACTTGTGAACTACGACCTTTGAAAGTACGGACTTTGCAAATTAGTTTACATTGAGTGAGAGAAATTTATTATGGATATGAGAATCGGTTATCGCACATACACTTGTACGGACAAGTGGGAGATTGTTGGAGCTAGTGTCCTCCACAGTTAGTGCAATAACATAAATAAACCTCTATTGGTTCACAGGGTACATTTTGTATTGCAATCAGTTGATTAACGTTTATCAATAACGGTTGGCTTGCTAGATAAGTTTGACGTTATTGTCATACAGATGGCGGTGATCAACTGGTCCCTAAAAAGTCACACCTAAAGGATGTGTTTAAGAAATGTGATTATTTGAGAAATTAATCATATTGATGCCTTACTAAAAGACTAAAAGGTTAGTCGGTGTTTTTGACTAAAATGTTAGTCAAGTGTGTGATAATGATACGGCCATTTAATAAGGATTAAATGATATTAGCTAAGACGAATTAAATGTAATTCGTAAATTGAATATAAAATGTTATATTTAATTATTGAATACAATATAAGCTAATTGATCATAAACTGTTATAATTAATTAGAAAATTATAAATATAAGGATATTAATAATTTAATGATATATTATAGTGGATCATATTTGTGACACTAGTAATATTATATTATATTATAAAGCTAAAGGAAACCTCCAGGAAAGAGCCTTATTACTCTTTGACTCCTTGGTCAACAAGGAATTGGATTTTGGAAAGTAATTTTTGGAAAGCAAAATTACTCCCCAAATCTTGTAGGTAGGCCGAAATTTTTGTGTATATTAGGAGAGTTTTGGCTCATCCTAATTTAACTAATTCATTCATTATAATTCACACACACAAATTAGAAAATCAGTTTTCTTCTCTCAAAAGTTTTCTAGCAAGAACTAAGGGCATATCTTAAGCAATCTTGGGTGCAACTTTTAGGAGATATCATGCTTCTTGATATTCGATCTTAGGCCATTAAGCAAGGACTAAAGGTTGTTTTTCTTAATCTTATGTTTATTTATGCAATTTCTTTTATGACTATTAATCATATAGAATAAGTTTCATTATAATCCTGGATGATTAAAGGGCATGTATACAGATATATTCCCACACATCATATTACTAGCCTCTCACGCTTTCGCAAAAATTAAACTTACGATAATTGAATTCAAGCAATGCCAACCAAACATACCACTTTCCATTCCACCTTTCTTTCCACATTTCATTTTTTTCATCTTTTCTTTTCTTTCTCTTTTTTCTTTCTTAAATGTGGAGCATCCCTCGTATGTTATACCGTCTAGCTTGACATTTAATCGTTAAAGATCGAGCTCGGGTAGACATATTTCCTTAAGGGTTACATCATTGCTCATACTCTCGGTCACAACCAAATTCATGGCCATTGTGGTTACTCAAATCAATGAGTCCCCTCCGAAAGCATCGAAGCATTGCTCCAACATTATTAATATCCATCCATATCATTCCGCGAACCAAACATTCCATAAATTCCACAAACCAATTGGCTTACTTAAATGCCAATATCGAAAGCAAACGAACGAAAAGCGATAAGAATTAAGCAAATAAGTGGGCTAGTGTTTGAGACTCGCAATCTATTTATAGGAAACAAACATATAGTGCAAGCTACGACGATGGATTTTCAACTCGGAGATACCAAAGATCAAAATTAGCACACTAATCAATTCTCCAAACTTGACAATTCAAGACAAAATATTTTTGGAATTTTCAAATTTTTAATATTTTTTGGAATTTTTTTTTTAATAAAATGCACACAAAGAAAAGGAAAAAGCAAAGGAAAAGTGCGAAAGTGCTTTCCTCCCCCAAACCAGAATCATACATTGTCCTCAATGTGAGCTAAATGCACAGATAAGCAAGCAAAACAGGGGACACAAATCATACGGGGTGGAGATAAAAGCTAGAAAGTAAGAGGGCAAGGGTAAAGAGGACTCACATGCTCGTGAAGGAGCTCCCCCAAACCGAAGCTAAGCATGGAGTGCGGCTACTAATCCACAAATTTGCATCCATATCAGTCCAGCTCTGAAGTACTTCAGAGTAGCACACGAGAAAAAGCAAGGCCGAACAACAAGGGGGGTCGGCCAAGGCCCTTCTTCGAGGCCTGTTCTCAAAAATACTAAGGACGAAGAGTCCTGAAGTACCTGCTTGCTACATCAATAATAAATCCCTCGTTCCTCACGCGCTCAAAAGCAAACTAAAAATGTCAAAGTCAAAAACAAACCAAAATAAAGTACAACTTATTACAAAATGTCATCGGGTTGCCTCCCGGAAAGCGCTGGTTTATAGTCCCGCACGACTCTTCAAAGGTCCAATCAAAACATGTTATCTTGCCAAGGTCTTTGGCCATTCGCGACACCCTCACTCATGGTGACTCCATCGGAGTGTCGTAGTAAATCACCTCCTCGAGGTAGCTCAGCAAAACTCGTCAGAACCGGGTCTCCACCTCTAAACGGCTCACCATATCTCCCGCGGGCTCCAAGTGGCTCGACCGTGGGTCCTCTATCTCCATTGCTCGCACCATAAACGTCGGCTTTAAGCTGTTTTCTCTCCCCCAAACCATCCTTGCAGCTATTCTTTGACAAACCTGCACCAGAAGAAGAGACATGCAAAACCTCCAAAGTGTCTCCAGTAGAGTGAGACGGAGGTATAACGTTAATAGCATTAACCGACTCTAGACGCATAGGTGACCGTGGGGTACTAGACTGCGTAAAAGTAAGCTGCTCACCCCCCACCGAGAATGTTAAGGTCTTCTTACTCACATCAATGAGTGCACCAGCAGTGTGCAAAAAGGGTCTCCCCAATATAATCGGAATGTGGACATCCTCAGGCATGTCTAACACTACAAAGTCGACAGGGATAAAGAACTTTCCAACCTGTACGGGGACATCATGTAGGATACCTAAGGGACGCTTAACAGAACGGTCGTCCATTTGCAAAGTGATACTAGTGGGTCCCAAATTTGTCATATTTATCTTTTGACACATCGAGTATGGGATGACACTGACGCTAGCTCCTAGGTCACATAGGCCATTCTTAACCTCAAACTTACCTATGGAGCATGGGATGGAAAAAGTCCCAGGGTCACTAAGCTTAGGGGGTTTACTACCCTGCAACCTAGTGCTAGCCTCCCCTACAAAAGGAACGGTGGAAACATCGTCTAACGTACGCTTCCTAGCAAAGACTTCCTTTAAGAACTTAGCGTACGCGGGAATTTGAGTCACAAGGTCAATGAAAGGAACATTTACCTATAGAGCTTTGACGACGTCCACGAACTTCTGGAACTTAGCCTCGGGACCCGCGTCTCGTAGTCGACCCGGAAATGGGAGCTTGATTTGAATCGTGGGCGTTGGGCTAGTAGCATTTGGCAAACTAACCTTCCCCGAAGCACGAGAGTCACCCAAACCGTCACTATCACCATCAACCATATCCTGCGCAACACCATCCGGTCGGATGGCCGGCTGCCGGTCGACCAGCTTAGTCGTGTTCCCCCTCGGATCATCATAAGACGTGCCGCTCCTCAATGTAATCGCACATGCTGTGTCGGGAGGGGGATTACCTTGGGATGGGAGTGTTCCAGGTTGTCGGGACGCTCGCGAAGTAGCTAATTGGGCGACTTGATTTTCCAATAGCTTGATCGCCGCATCCTTAGCTTGCCCATCCTTTTGCATTTGGTTCATCATCATTTCCTGAGACTTTTGCATACTCAACATTGTTTGTTGCATTTGCAACATCATAGCCTTAGTCACGGCCAAAGGATCGGGCACTGGTGTAGGTTGAGGTGGTTGTGGTGGTGTGAAAGAGGGCTTATTATAAAGTGTTTGTTGGAAATTGCGAGGGGTGGCGTAAGGGGCGTTTTGTGGAGGTTGTGGGGTTGGGTTAAGTACGTTCTGGTTACGATAGGATAAGAGTGACCGATCATCACCTGGTTGATTCTGGTACGGCAGGTTCTGAGAGCAAGACTGATACGCATGAACCTGCTCGTGGGGTCCCGTATACCCCGGTGAAAAGTGACCTGAATCCTGCCCCGAGATAGCGTTGACATGGGCAACCGTAGAAACACTCCCCTGCATAGCATCAAACTTCCTATTTAACTCAGAAAGTTGACTCACAACCACACTTATATTCTCATTCCCACGGTCATTATGCGCGGACCGTGAATTTCCCCTAGGCTTACCAAACTGAGATGAATGTATAGCCATTTCCTCGATCAACGCCCACGCTTTATCGTCATCGGTATTATTAGCAAATCGACCTCCCGCGGCCGAGTCAAGAATAACGCGACTCTCGGCATATAACCCGTTGTAAAACGTCATAATCACCAACCAATCGCCTAGTCCGTGGTGCGGACATTCACGAATTAACCGTTTGTAACGGTCCCATGCCTCAGCTAACGTCTCGTCAAAGTGCTGTTGGAACCCTTGAATTTGACTACGGAGTTGGTTAGTCCGCTCCGGAGGATAGTACTTGCGATAAAAATTAAGAGCCAGACTAGGCCAATCCATAATTCCCGCAGCAGCCTTATCAAGATCCGTGATCCAATCCCGCGCGCGGTCGCGTAAAGTGAAAGGGAATAGCATCTCCCTAATCTGATTCTGTGTGATCTCATTCTGCTTAATCGTCGAGCAGTAGTCGGTAAAAAGCTGCATGTGTTTCCCGGGATCTTCCGTAGGATTGCCGCCGTATTGATTGCGCTCCACCAAAGTAAGAAAGGCGGGGCGAATCTCAAAATTACCCTGGACCGTAGCCGGTATTGTGAATCCTTGTGGGATCGACTCGGTCTTGGGCAATGAGTGACTATATAATTTTGGCATAGTCACAAGTGGTGGAGTAGAAACCGGAGTAACTGGTGGTGTGTCCTCTTCGTAGGACGATTGCGTTGCACTAGACTCCGCTTGCGACGCTTCCTTGATATCGAGATCAACTATTTTAATCGCTTCCTTTCGTAGTCTATGTAATGCTCGCTCAGGTTCGGGCTCAAAAGGAACTAGAGTCCGAGGTGACCTGCGCATAAACAAAACTACAAGAAAACGTTTAGAAACGGTCTCAAGGAACTAGGTTCCTTGAGACAAGAGAGAAAAACCTGCAACAAAACAATAACTATAACTAACAAAGCCGTTTCCCCGGCAACGGCGCCAAAATTGATGAGGCTAAATCGTCACGCCTAATCAAAATAAACCTAGACAAACAACTAACAGAAGCTAGCGGCAAGTAGGGTCGAATCCACAGAGAAACAGCGTAGTTATAAGTTAAGTCGGACGAAAACAGGTTTGGCTCAAGGGTGTGAAAAGGGGTTGATTCGAACTATAAACTAAAGCTATAAAGGAAAAGAATAGAAATCTATATGGAGAAAGATTAGGGCAATCGGGTTCATCATGACAATGATTCAGGAACTCAAGTTATAAGAAGGAACAATAAACTGTGCAAAATGATTAGGTTTGGAAAACGCTCTCTCGAGTCAATTTTAGCCTTAAGCAAATTTAGCGGGCTCTCGCTACGTACTAAACTCAACTTATCAATCTCGCGTAAGTCTAGTTTTAACTTGGCTTTCGATCTTAAATCAAAACTTACTTAGGTTCAATTAAACTCAGATGAATTCGTTGATCAGGCGAAATAATCCTAATTCAATTGGCATAAAACGCGTAGAAAGAAATCAATTGCACAATACATTCAACCAATTTAATCTAAAACATGTTCCTGAACCGAGGGCACAAATTCCCCTCAAACCCTAATAGGAGAATTAGCTAGACATGAATAGAGTAGAACCAAAGCAATTGATAATAATAAGCATGATGAAATAAATAAGAACGATCGAATTAAACCTGGAAACAATCCTGAATTTCAATGTAAATATCGAGACTTGCAAAATAATTGAATCTAAACTAAGTGTTTTAAGAGAGTTTTAAGGAGAGAAACCTAATTCTATTATAAAGCAGCAAAAGTAATATCAAAGATAAGTCTAAACCCTAACTTGAGTTATATATATATATATATATATATATATATATATATATATATATATATATATATATATATATATATATATATATATATATATATATATATATATATAGGCCCGTGAAAACTCGTAAAACAGGGAGGAGAACCGATAGGTTCGGGTCAAAACGGATCGGTTTAGTGGTAGAACCGATCGGTTCACCCTTGAACCGATAGGTTCTGACAGTTTCAGCAATTTCCAGCAACTTCTGGTCTTGATTCACGTATCCTGAACCTATAGGTTTGCTCTAAACCTATAGGTTTGACGTCCCAAATCATAGTATGGCCTCCGAATCAACTCTCGAGCTTAGTATTGACGTCACAATACTCGAAAATGCTCGACTCAACTCAGGTTTTAGCTCAGGACCGCCAAAACCTGCAAAATATAAACGAGGAACGACAGTATCGCAATATAAAGCAAATAGCTCCTAAAATAATAATGAAATCGAACAAATGTGAGCTATATGCAACTAAACCGAGGGCATATGAACTATATAAAAGGCATACATCAATGTACCACTGCAAGGCTGGACCAGTCAAGGTTGATCCGAAGGCTTTGCACATGCAGGCCTCCCTTTTCTCTGCTGGGATTGCAGCGTTGAACATCCTTTGCTTATGCTGAGCCACATGTTCCAGGGGATCTGCTGTTCCATCATAAAGCTCGAGGTTGGGTGGTGTGTACTTCTTTGGCATCTTCACCATTGCAATGCAATCAGCGAAGGGCGAGTCAGCGTAGCTTTCTGGTGTTGTTTCCTCTATAGGCGGTGGAAGTCCTGGAACCTTTCGCACCAACTCCGAGAATTTTTGCATCTCCACCATCATGTACTGCATGACTTGGCCTGCACTAAGTCCGTCTGGTGTTTTTGGATCATCATCTCCACCTGCACCGTTGTTCTCTGGGTCCTCGTCCACATTGTGTGGGTCACCTTTTGACCCTTTTGACCCTGCAGAAGAGAAAACAGAGAAGACAAGTTGTTTGATCACATCAGAAAATGGAGTACCTGGTGGGATCCTGGATCCTGAGGCTTTCTTCTGGGCAGAGGTCTCCAACTGCTTCTTCAAGACAGCCTCAGCCTCCTTCAGTCTTGCAGCCTCTGCCTTGGCCTCCTCTACAGCCTGCTTGGCCTGTTGCAGTTCCTCTTGGAGTTTGAGCATGGCTACTGCACTTGGGTTTTCCATCTTTCACGCTGGTTGGACTTGTGCTGGCTTGAGATATTTTGTAGGATTAATAAACTAGTATCCCCACAGACGGTGCCAATATGTTCGGGGTGATTTTCTCACACGGTCTCGATTTAGTGATTGTGGATCTACTAGTACTATCCTTTCCTTTAGTCTCATTTTATGGTTGTTGTGATTATTGTATCGAGATATAAAGAAAAGCAATGTAATTAATAACACAAGACACATGATATGTTTACGTGGGAAAAACCCTTAAATGATAAGGGAAAACCACGGGCACCAAGCCAAGAGAGGATTTGTAGTAGTTCTGGTTCAGGTAATACAAGTTCTGGACAGACTCTGGACCAACTAGTACAAAATACAAAATGAGCAAAAAGTAATTAAATGATGATGAATGCTTGAAAGTTGATTGAAAGTGTGGTGTAATGCGTAGTGTGTCTTCTGATGATTTCTTCTTCTGAAATCTCTTCCTTATATACTGTCCCAGGTTCCAACGTTCCTTTCCCCCTTTGTAGCTAACTTCTCCACCGAATTCTCCAGCGGTTCCTTATCTTCATGGCTTTGTTTCTGCTCCTTGACTAAGTCCTCCAACGTCTACTTCTATGGTTGCTGTTGTATCCTTTGGGCTTTGCTCTTAGTGTTTACTTCTTTTTGTTGGGCTTGGCCCATCTTATCCTTTCCTCTCCTGACCTGCACCTTTGTTATGTCTGTACAGTCTGGTGCTGACTGTAAATCTTGGACCTGATTGTAGATCCTGAACTTGTCTGGACTTGACTGGGGGTTCTGGACCAGCCTGGTTTTCTGGTCCCAACACCATCCATAATACTCGAGGCTATTGCCTCACAACATTTGTGGATATGACATTATTTTTTTGGTAGCCCGGGCGCATTAAACGATATCAATGTGGTTCATCATTCACCAGTATTTGATCATCTTCTAAACGGGAAGGCTCCACGTGTTAGTTATTGGGTTAATGACACTCATTATACTACTGGTTATTATCTAACAGATGGAATTTACCCAAGATGGGTCACTTTTATCCCATCTATAAGAAATCCACAAACACCTAAAGACATGCTATTTTCAACAAAGCAAGAGAGTGTAAGGAAAGATGTGGAACGTGCATTTGGTTTCCTACAAGCTAGGTTTGCTATAATTCGTAAACTAGCACTCTCACGGGATGAGTTGTTATTGCATAAGATAATCAGAGCTTGTATTATACTTCATAATATGATCGTAAAGGACGAACGTGATACATATGCCGGTTACGACAATGTGAACGAGTATGTTGATCAACATAATGAAGGAACATCAACAACAATTGAGCAACCGGAGCACGACATGGGGTATATTATTGATATACATGATTTTGTGGGAAATCGCAATGTTATGGAAGACCGGACTAATCATTTATCTCTTAGAAATAATCTTGTTGAAAATATTTGGCAAAAATTTAGCCATCATTTGGATTAAGCTTAGTATTTTATTACCTGCTTAGTTTAATATTTTAATGATGTAATTTCTTTAATGTCATTTCAGACGTATTTAAAATTTTCAAATTGTCGCTTCGAATTTTTTATTTTTTTAATATATGCTCTTTAAATTTACATTTATTTCTTTTAATAAAATTAAAAACGACATGAAACAATATTTATAATTTATCGCATGTTATCAAAATTAGACTTAAAAAAACCGCGTCAAATTTCTAACTATAAAAAATATTTTATTTTGTTAGTATTATTTTATGATGTTAAAAAAAATGTGTTATGAATATTTTTAATAAAATTTGACGTAATAAAAATATTTGGGTTAGTGATTTATGATGTAGAATGTGTGAGGTATTGTAAATAAGGATAGAGAAATAATAAAATAAGTGGGATGAAGATTTATGGGTGTAGAATATTTTTTAATTGATGAAGATGAAAAGTGAAAAGTTGAGGTGGATGATAAAATTGGAGTGATAAATAATAAAATATATGGGATGAAGATGGAAATATGAAGATGGGTGTGGATGGTCTTATAATGGTTATGCAAGTCACTTAGTTTGAATGTCTGTCGGTCGTAAATTTCTGCACATGTACTCTGTTTATAGTCATTCATTCATGTCATTTTCTTATGAATATAATATTTTTGGAGTATTTCTTTTAAGATGCATTTAATCCCTCCGTCTCGGTTATTTGTTTACATTTACTTTATACACATTTATCGATGTGAGGAGAGATGTAGAGAAAAAACTAATAGAATAATAATATAAGTACAAAAGGGGTCTCACTTGCTTAAAATTATGAAATGTAATTGGTTAAGGGGGTAGGGGGCCACCTCTCACATGGGTCACCCATGACCATTTATGGAAAGTGTAAACAAATTACCCGTAACCCCCTAAATAGAAAGTGTAAGCAAATGACCGGGACGGAGGGAGTAGTTTGTTTCATATTTATTTTATTACTCCCTCCATCCCAAATTAATTGTCCCCTTTCTATTTTGGGATGATTTAAGGGATGGTAATAAAAATGAGAAAATTTTGAAAATCATTTGTTAAAACATACTAAGAATAGAAAGGGGACAAGTAATTTGGGAAAAATTTTAATGAAAAGGGGACAAGTAATTTAGGATGGAGGGAGTATAATATATCATGTATGATTGCCCATCTATATTGTTCGTATTATATTGTTTGTGGCATGATATATTAAAGTATAAATTTTCGGATTCATAAAGGTTAATTGGTTATTCGGTTTATTATGATATCTAGTGCATTGAATTATTTAATTTAAATAACACGTTGCCAAAGTAATCTCTGTTACATAGGTTAAATAATTCAAAACATTATGACAATGTGTGTGATTGGACTTTATGCGAATAGTGGTCGGCCCAAAGGAAGACCGTTATTTGGCAGGAATTCAATCATGCTTGTGGTGGTGAGAACGTAACGGTTCCGGTTCATAATGCTTGCGAATGTTAAGTCGGCCCAAAGGAAGACTTAATGTTTGACATAATTTACTGTTAGTTCTCGATCACTACACAAGATGACCACTTACAAGTCTATTTCTCGTCCAAAGATGGGGTTAGATGTTATGCTAGGTGCCTTGGTTATGATGGGAAATTACCAATAAATGAATCTGATTATAAAGTTTATGAAATTTATTGTGGGCATGTTTTCCTTGTACAGTGAATGTTGCTGCTAATACGGTATCTGCCAACATCAATATGATTCTAATGCTTGACGGTACTAATTTTAAGTATTGGAAAGAGAACGTCATGATCGTTCTTGGGTGCATGGATTTAGACCTTGCTCTTCGGGTTGACCGCCCCGCTGATCTTACGGATTCTAGTACCTCTGATGCTAAAAGGGACATGGATAAGTGGGAGCAGTCAAATAGCACGAGTCTAATGATTATGAAACGCGTCATTCTGAAATCCTTCAGGGGCACTATGTCCGAAGAGGACAATGCCAAAAAGTTCTTGGTTGAGCTTGAACAGCGTTTTGCGAAAAACGAAAAGGCGGAGACAAGTAATCTTTTAACAAGTCTTGTTTCCATGAAGTATAAAGGCTCAGGGAGCATAAGGGAGTACATTATGGAAATGTCTCATATTGCTTCGAAACTAAAGGCGCTCAAGCTTGATTTGTTTGAGGACTTATTAGTGCATTTGGATTTGATCTCTCTTCCTAAAAGGTTTAGTTAGTTTAACGTAAGTTATAACTGTCAAAAGGAGAAATGGACTCTAAATGAGCTCATTTCTCATTGTGTTCAGGAGGAGGAGAGACTGATGCAAGAAAAAACAGAAAGTGCTCATTTGGCCTCTTCCTCTAAGGACATTTGGAAAAGGAAGAAGGGTAAAGAAGTAGCAGTCATGCGACCACAAAAGTGGAAAAATGCAGAAAATACGGAAACTAAGGATCCTGATGATTCAGATCCTAAGGATTCAGGATGCCACTTTTGTGGAAACATGGGACATATAAAGAAACAATGCAAAGGATATTGTTCGGGGTGATTTTCTCACACGGTTTGATTTAGTGATTGTGGATCTACTAGTACTATCCTTTAAACTTGTTTTATGGAGATTGTTATAATTGAGTTTAGACGTAAAGAAAAGCTGAGAAAAACGATACAAGACACACGATATGTTTACGTGGGAAAAACCCTTAAATGTTAAGGGAAAACCACGGGCACCAAGCCAGGAGAGGATTTGTAGTAGTTCTGGTTCAGGAAATACAGAGCCTGAACCAACTGGTACAGAATACAATTAGAACGTAAAATAATTATCAAGTGTTTGGTTGCTTGTGAACAGCGTAAAGTGAAGTATGCTTGAGTTGTGTGACTTGTGATCCTCTTTTCCTCTAAAATCCCTTCTTTATATACTGTCCCATGCTCCAACGTTTCTTTCCCCCTTTGTAGCTAACTTCTCCACCGGTTTCTCCAGCAGTTCCTATCTTTGAGGCTTCATTTCTGCTCTTTGACTAAGTCCTCCAACGTCCACTTCTAGGGTTGCTGTGGCATCCTTGGGCTTTGCTCTTAGTGTTTACTCCTTATTGTTGGGCTTGGCCCACTTTTGACTTTTCCTCTCCTCGACTGCACCTTTGTTCCGCATGCATGCAGTCTGGTGTCGATCAGAGATTCTTGTCCTGATCATGGATCCTGGACTTGCCTGGACCTGACTGAGGGTCCTGGACCAGCCTGGTTTTCTGGTGCCAACAGTTTGTCCCCCATCTCCTTGCCCTTCAGTCCTGTTCGGGGTGATTTTCTCACACGGTTTGTTTAAGTGAATGTGGATCTACTAGTACTATCCTTTAAAATGTCTTTAGTGGCGATTTATGTGATTGAGTTTATACGTATGAAAGGTAACAAAAATGGAACAAGACACACGATATGTTACGTGGGAAAAACCCTTAAATGTTAAGGGAAAAACCACGGGCGCCAAGCCAGGAGAGGTTATGCACTAGTTCTGGAATAGCAGGTATAGAGTCTGGACCAACTGGTACAGAATACAATATAGGCGTAAAATAATAAAGTGTTTAAATGCTTGAGAATTGCGTAGAGTGTTGAGTAATTGAGTTGTGTGACTTGGTGTTGAATGACTTCTGATCCCCCTTCTTCTGGAAATCTACTCCTTTTATAGTGTAGTGGGCTCCAACGTTTCTTTCCCCCTTTGTAGCTAACTTCTCCATCAAAATCTCTAGCGGTCTCCTATCTTCATGGCTTCTTTTCTGTTCCTTGACTAAGTCCTTCAACGTCTCTCCTAGGGTTGCTGCTGCGTCCTTGGGCTTTCCTTTTTGACTCTTTTTGTTGGGCTTGGCCCATCTTGGGTTTTCCTCTCCTGACCCGGACCTTTGCTTTGTCTGTCTTGTCTGGTTCTGACTGCACATTCTGGACCTGATTATAGATCCTGAACTTTGTCTGGACCTGGCCAAGGGTCCTGGACCAACCTGCATAGGTCTGGACCAGCTTGGTTTTCTGGTCCCAACAGTTTGTCCCCCATCTCCTTGCCCTTTAGTCCTGAACTGAGGGGTAAGGAGATGCTTTTGCTCTTTATCCTGGCCCAGGGCTGAGCCTGACCCAGGCTCTCTCTGTTTTGCTGTGTTCCCTGGTCCTGAAACCTGCACCATGCAATTAATGAAGTAGTTGGCTTTTTGTGGGGAGTTGTGCCCCTTTTTGGCGCTCAATGGACTGCGCACGTCTCATCATGGGTCACATCACATCTCTTCGCGCGTTTATTTTTGTAAAAACTGCTCAACTTCCTTTGATCTCACTATAAATACCCTTGCATTTGTTTTGCTTCTCTCTCTAACTCATTCTTCTTTGATTTCCTTTGTTCTGCATCTAAAAACCCACGAAAAAACCCCCAAATCAATTTTGCAAAAAACCCTAGCTTTCTTTCTTCCTTTCCCATCTTGATCATGGCTCGTAATGACACCGGTCATTCCACT
This sequence comes from Dianthus caryophyllus, assembly GCA_023091065.1. Taxonomy (NCBI): domain Eukaryota; kingdom Viridiplantae; phylum Streptophyta; class Magnoliopsida; order Caryophyllales; family Caryophyllaceae; genus Dianthus; species Dianthus caryophyllus. The sequence continues at coordinate 17,541,723 of CM041522.1, forward strand.
GCGACCACTTACTCCTATGGCGACTCCACTTTCCATGCGACAGATTTGATCAAAGATATCAACACCTACCCAAATCTGCTTGCTCAAGGAGTTGAGACAAGGCTCAAAGAGGAGGGTAAAATCCCTGAAAATACTGAAGTTTGGGCCCCAGAGACAAAAGATGTCAGGGTGGACTGGGTTAGCCCCGGTTGGTTTTCCATCTTTGAATCCTCCTTCAGGTTTGGTGCCACTTTTCCTCTTTGCCCTTTGATGAGTTCTTTCTTCAACACTGTTCAAGTGCCGCCTTGTCAAGTCATGCCGTCAGTCTGGCGATTGATCCATGGAATCGAGTCCCTCTGCCGGAGATATGGGACTGAAATTCAGTTGGCTGATATCAGGAACACCTATCATCTGCGAATGCACAAGAAGAGGAGAGTTCACTTTCGTTTAAGAGACAGGTGCCAGCCTCTCATGGGTCGCCTGGATGTGGGCGATGAAAGAAATTGGACCAGCTACTTGTTGGAGTATGTGTCCTCCACAATAGTGCGATTACTTAATAAATCTCAATTAAGGAATACGTGGGGATAATCCTGTATTATTGTCAATTGATTAACGTAAATCAATAACGGTTGGCTGACTAGAGTTTGACGTTATTGTCGTGAAAGCGGCGGTGATCAATTGATCCCTTTAAGTCACACCTATAGGAACGTACTCCAAATATTTAAGCTAATTAATTGTATGAGATACGATTATATTAGTGACTTGATAATTTGACTAACGGTTAGTCGGTGTATTGATTTAGAGAAAAATCGAGTTGTGAACTCGGACGTTTGAATTTTATAACGATAAAATTATTAGAGGAGACGAGAATTAGTGATTAAGCGTTAATTCACTAATCGTGTATATTTTACTAATGAGATTAGTAAAAGTACATTTTGAATATATGTGTAAAGGTACATATATATTAAGGAAGAGTTTAATTAATTTATACTTTATCATATTAGATGATTTAAGTAATAAATTATAAGTATTTGTGGGACAAATATTGAGAAAACAAATAAGACCCATGAGCCTCATTTGGACCGTCCAAATTGGGCTAGGAGGAAGCATCTTTTGCTTTTGTTTTATTTTGTTTTATTCTCTTGCTTTTTATTGGTGCATGCAAAAAAAGCATAATGATTAACATGCACCAAATTGATCTTAACAAGAGAGAAACTCTTCTCTTTTCTCTTCTCAAGGGCGCCGGCCTCCCCATGTGTGTCTCACACACTTTGTTTTGTTTTTGATAATAAAACACAAGGCTTTAGTGAGAGTTCATTTTAATTCATGCAATTGTTTTTACTCTCTCTCACAAAAACCTCTCTAAATCTAATACACACATTGTACTATTACTAAGAGTTAGTAATAATAATAATATCTCATATTATCAAATTCATACTAAGTTATTTCTAGATCAAAATACTTAGTATTATTTGGAGTGTTCTTGGGTGCTATCTAAAGGAGGTTTTCTACATTGAAAACTTGGGTTATTAAGGAGGATCATCCTAAGCTATTCTCAAGAAACAAAACTAGAAAGGAGTTCTAGTTTTGTGCCCATATTTTCAATTCCTTTAAGAGAAAGGTATAAATCTCTTATCTTGTAGCAAAATACTTTTGTTAACTACATAGATCTTGCTAAATCAAATTAGAGTAATTTGATTTACACTAATACTTGATTAGTGAATGGGATCCGATCCCTTCAAGTGGTATCAGAGCCAAGGCTTGTAGTTACAAATTTATTTTGTTGTTTTTGGAGTTCTATGTATTTATTGAGAATAAATAACATAAAATCCGAAAATAGTGTTAAAAATGGTTTTAACACGAGATTTTTATTGCATGCAAATTTTCTGGTCTCATGAAGTTACTGGTCAAATTTCGTATTTTTTGGAATTTGTTTGCTAATTAAAATGATTTTTATACAAAACCGAGTCAAAAAGTGTGTTTTTGGCTAAAATAATTACTCTAAATAGTTATAGTTCGAATCTAGTCACGAACTTTTTACACAGTGATATTTCATATTTATACATTCTGCATGTAAATTTTCAAAGTCAGATTTTGAGTTTTGGATATTTATTCATATTTTTGTTTAAAATCGGTATTGTTTGCATTTTATGTCCAAAAATATAGTAAAAGTTGTTTTCTGGACATGAAATTTATACCAATATTTGTACACATTATGAGGATGCTCTCGTATAAATTTGGGATTTTTCCTCACTGTTTTAGACGTTTTCTTGATTTTATGAGATAAAATCGATGAAATCGTATGTTATTTATTATAAAATAATTCGTAAATTTTTCTGACCAAAACTTTTCTTTTATGATATTTTGGAAGTGTTCCAGAATATACAAAATTTTTTTCAAAATAAAAATAATTTTATTTTATTTTATTTTGATTTTATAAAGCTTTATTCATAAAAGGGTTATGATTAAAGTACTTCTAATTAGCAAATGACCAAGTTTATGAACTAAAACACCATAAGTTAGTATGAACTAATTTTGGGTGTTCTAAAATCAGTTTAGAAGTTTTAGTTCAAGCTTAAAAGGTGTTTTAAGCATTGTTGATTAATATAAGATTAATCGATTAAAAATGAGATCGGTTTTAAACAAGTTAATGCGATTATTGTTTAGGGCGATTTTGGCATGTTTTATATTTATAAGCTTAACATTAAGCATGTTTGGATGAATGTTTATTATTGAATGAATGTTTGTTCTTACTAGTATGGCCATAGTTTGTTATATTTTTACCGATATTGCCCGTAATGAAAGGGAATATCGTGTGGTTTGTAATTAAATGCGATCTCGTATCGCCGGTTTGTAATTTATTAGTTTATTTCATTTATAAATGTATAATAGGATTGCTATGTATTCATTTGTAAATCATACTTGTAACTATTTGTAAATCGAAGACCGGTGATGGAGATCGACATGGAGCCTTAGAAGTGTTCTAAAGCTAGCAAGGAGGAGTCTTGGATGAAGTCCATTTGAAGAGGGACCAAAGGAGTTGGTTTCCAATTTTTAACTCCTTGTATTTTAATTACTTTTAGGTGGCCATACTAGGTTTATGCTTGCTTACTTGGTTTTGCTTGTTTGTTTGCTTATATATTCCGCTCACATGCCAAAATCGCCATGCATGCCCCGATATCCCACTCCGATTGTCGTTTTTAGATCACCATTCTTAAATTAGTTCACTTATAAAGAATTTAAATGACTAAAAATTGACAAGATCACCCACATTTTTACAAAAATGAATTGAGATTAAGCCTTTCCAAATGTAGCGACTATGAACCCCATGTTCGTGAGGACCTCCGCAACGTGGAACCTTGTTACCATGGGTAAATAGTGGGAGGAAGTCCCGTGCTAATTTGGTTTGAACTCAACCAAATAAGAGTTATTTGGGGCTAATCGATGCATTTTATAGAAAATCATCAACCAAGCATTCTAGTGTAGAATTAGTCAAGTGTTGACTTATCGTTTTTATATAAAAGGAAACATGAGATGTCTAATTTTATATGGAAAACGAGTCTTGGAATCATTTATATAATTTCGTGGGAGATCATTATATAAATGGACGTTTGTTTTAAAAGTGTTTTAGCAAATGTCATTAATGAACAATGAATGCTTATATATTTCCTCATATTTATTGTAGAATCGTTTATCGCAATGGCATCATCATCATCAACTCCCGCGCCCATTTTGGGCAAAGATTCATGGTTGCGAACCGTGATGGATAAGTGTATTCTCAAGGATGACGGTAGCAACTTCGTCGAATGGGATTCGACAATGAAGGGCGCCGCGACATCCGACAATGTGCTCAAGCACCTTACCGATCAACCACCCACCGAACCCACTTCTCGATCCGGGGCGGCACGAACCGCCTATGATGAGTATGTGAAAGTGGACAATGACGTGAAAAACGTCTTGATTTGGTCCATGTCACCCGCTCTCAAACTCTGATTTGTCACTCAAAAAAGTGCATATGCGATATTCACTCGAATGACAACCATGTTCTCCAAAGCACCGCAAATAAGGCTTTATGAAGCCGCGGTGCGGTTTTTCGATGCAAAGCTTGAGAGGAACCAAAAAGTTGGTCCTCATGTGCTCAAAATGATTGAGCAAATAGACACTCTTGAGCGTCAAGAGTGTGCTATACCCAAGGCTCTTGCGATCAACCGCATCCTTCATTCTCTTCCTAACAAGTTTGCTCACTTTCGAGTAAACTATAACATGAACAACATGGATAAGAGTTACCATGAACTTCATGCACTCTTGGTTCAAGCCGAGAGGGATATGGAAGTGAATGAGGTGGAGAAGAAAGATGTTCTCTCCATGAAAATGAAGAACATGAACTTGGGAGTGAAGAAGGGAAGGTGGCCAAGAAAGGGCCATCTAACATAGGCAAGGGTAAGGAAGGCTATTGTGGAAGGTGTTCCACATAAGTCTAAGCCCAAGATCAACAAGGAAGACCCCTCAAAGACACTTGCAAATATTGCAATGAAGTGGGTCATTGGATGCTAATTGTCTCAAGTATAAGAAGGATCTCAAGAATGGATGTGCGACATCCAAAGGTATTCCTTCTAATCTCTATATGATTGACATCAATCATGCTTGCATTTCTACATGGGTATTGGATACCGGATGTGGATCTCACCTTTGTAATCATTTGCAGGGGATGAGAAACGTGCGAGCTCTAGCCAAGGGTGATGTAGATCTCCGCATGGGCAATGGAGCTAGAGTAGCGGCCGTTTCCGTGGGAACTTTTGTACTCGCTCTTGCTAGTGGTTTAGAGTTGCTTTTGAATAACTGTTATTTTGTACCAACTCTAACGAAAAACATTATCTCCGTCTCCGTTTTAGATGCGGAAGGCTTTTCTTTTATGATTAAGAACAACCGTTGTACTTTTTCATTTAATGAAATGGTTTATGGTGAAGCTATTTCAATTGGAGGTATTTATGTTTTAAATGATGTTAATGATGTTTATCATGTCGAGAACAAGAGGCTCAAAACGAATGAATCAAACAAATCCTACCTTTGGCATTGTCGTTTAGGTCACATAAACGATAGACGCATAAAGAGACTTGTTGAGACCAAGGTTCTCAAACCATTTGATTGCGAATCATATGGTACATGCGAAGCTTGCCTTTTAGGCAAGATGACTCGTCAACCCTTTAGCGGTAAAGGGACACGAGCAAGTGAGGTTTTAGGACTCATACATACCGATGTGTGTGGTCCATTAAACATCACCGCTAGAGGAGGTTATCATTACTTCATTACTTTTACCGATGACTTAAGTAGATATGGATATGTCTACTTAATAAGGCATAAAAGTGATGCTTTTGAGAAATTTAAAGAATTTCAAAATGAGGTTGAGAACCAATTAAACAAAAGGATAAAAGCACTACGATCGGATCGTGGTGGCGAATATCTAAGTAATGAGTTTGATTCACATCTTAAGAATTGTGGTATAACATCACAATGGACTCCTCCGGGCACACCACAATTGAATGGTGTTGCAGAAAGGAGAAACCGAACCTTGCTTGACATGGTTCGGTCTATGATGAGTCAAACTGAGCTTCCTGGATCATTTTGGGGCTTTGCGCTATTATCTGCTGTATTTTCACTAAATCGAAGTCCGACTAAAGCGGCCAATAAGACTCCATATGAGATATGGACGGGAACGGTTCCCTATTTGTCATTCATGAGAATTTGGGGATGTGAGGCATTAAATCAAGAATAAAGCGGCGATAAACTCGCTCCAAGGTCCGACAAATGTCTATTTGTAGGTTATCCTAAGGAAACCTGTGGCTATTACTTCTACAACCCTCACGAGAACAAAGTGTTTGTGGCTCGTGATCTTTGTTTCTAGAAAATGAGTTTATTTCTAAGAAACAGAGTGGGAGAAAATTTGAACTTGATGAAGTTCAAGAGCCACAAACCGACGCAGAAGATGAGGAAACCGTTCCCTCGTCTTCTCACACGGTCATAATCCCTAGGAGGTCAGGAAGAGTTAGTCAACAACCTGACCGTTACCTCGGTAACGTCGAGGAGGAGGGTGATTTGTTGCTATTCGAAAGCAACGAACCCTCAACCTACAAGGCGGCTATTAGTAGCCCCAACTCCGAACAATGGCTTGAGGCCATGAAATCCGAAATGGATTCTATGTACGAGAACCAAGTTTGGGACTTGGTAGATTTACCTGAAGGAGTGCGACCCCTTCAGTGTAAATGGATATTCAAAATCAAGCTCGGCATAGATAAACATATTGATGTTTACAAAGCTAGATTGGTGGCAAAGGGCTTTTCACAAGTCCAAGGTATTCATTATGATGAAACTTTTGCACCAGTTGCCATGCTTCGATCCATAAGGATAATCTTAGCGGTTGCCGCATTGCATGACTATGAAATATGGCAAAGGGATGTAGAAACCGCCTTCTTGAATGGGATTCTAGAAGAGGAAGTGTTTATGACACAACCTGAAGGGTTTGTAGATACATCCAACCCTAAGAAAGTATGCAAGCTTAAGAGATCCATTTATGGTCTTAAGCAAGCATCGAGGAGTTGGAATCACAGATTCGATCATGTTACCAAACAACATGGATTCGCTCGAAGTGCCGAGGAACCTTGTTTGTACATGAAGTTTAGTGGGAGCAAGGTAACCTTCCTTGTTTTGTATGTGGATGACATACTGCTGATCGGAAATGATATTCCAAGTCTGAACTCGGTAAAGGTGGAATTGGGAAACCATTTCCAAATGAAGGACTTGGGAGAGGCACAACGCATCTTGGGTATCCGGATCTATAGAGATAGATCCAAAAGGATACTAGCATTAAGTCAAGAAACTTATATTGATAAGATTCTTGATAGGTTCAATATGAAAGACTCCAAGAGAGGATTTCTTCCGATGAGTGTAGGAATAACATTGAAGAAATCTCAATGCCCTACGACTCCTCCGGAAATTGAACGCATGAAATTGATCCCTTATGCTTCCGCTGTAGGATCAATCATGTATGCTATGATGTGCACTCGTCCCGATGTCGCTTTCGCCTTGAGCATGACGAGTTTATCAAGCTAATACCGGTGAGAGTCACTGGATAGCTGTGAAGAACATCCTTAAGTACTTGAGAAGAACTAAGGATTCGTTTCTTGTGTTTGGAGGAGAACTTGAGCTACGTGTAAAGGGTTACACGGATGCAAGTTTCCAAACCGATGGGGATGATCTCAAATCCCAATCCGGCTATGTCTTTATGTTGAATGGAGGAGCTGTTTGTTGGAAGAGCTTCAAACAGAGTGTCACTGCGGATTCTACGACGGAAGCTGAGTATTTGGCAGCATCTGAAGCTGCTAAAGAAGCTGTGTGGATTCGGCAATTCTTGGATGGACTAAGAGTAGTCCCTAGTGCCGTGGATCCTGTCACTGTTTATTGTGATAACAGTGGGGCTATTTTCCAAGCAAAAGAGCCCAAATCTAGTAACAAGTCTAGACACGTTTTTGAGGAAATACCACGTTATTAGAGATAATGTGGAAAGGAAGGAAATAGATATTTGTAAGGTTGGGACAGACGATAACATCGCTGATCCTTTAACCAAGCCTCTTTCGAGGGCTAAGCATGACGCGCACACCGCCTCCATGGGGTTGCGACGTATGCCAGATTTCCTTTAGTTTCGTAATGTGTAATTGAACGATGTATCCTATTACATATATGAAAATAACATTCATTGTTTTATCTTAAGTCATTATTGAATGCATACTTTGTTTATCCGAATATTTGTGTGACAACTTTGAACGTATTCAAGTGAACGGTATAAACTCGATGTTGGTCCCTAGTCTCTCATATGAGGTGGCGTCTCAGAGACTAGATTCCAAGTCGATCAATGGTGGGTTCAACACCATAGGGTCATATGTGATGACTGATCGTTTGCATAGACAGACTGTGAAGAACACTCTGTCGGGCAGTGACGCTTATAGAATTCCTTTTCAATGAGATTGAAACCTGGTCGTGGTGGGAATTCTATAGTATTCCTTTGAGTCGATTCTTTGACTGGGCCGATTATGCAGTCGGTGCGGTTTAGAGTGACTTTCATTTTTGTCCTAAGCCATGCCGTGAAATGGGGTTATAAGGGCATCTTTGGGGTCATGGTGATCCGCATTATACAAAGACAATCGAGTGGAAGGGAAATGTCCACCCTCGTCAGGGTAAAACATCTTTGGGCCACTCGAGGAGTAGTCATTTGAAAATGCGTGGCCACGCTCGGTAAGAATCTACGGTAGATTCCGGTCAGGCATTACTCTCCTTATCGAGGAAACCACTCACGATATATATATCTCGGGATGCAAGTACGACACGTAAGACACCTTGCATCGAGTGGGAGATGTGAAGCGGACATGAGAATTGGTAATGCACAACTTGTCTCGGACAAGTGGGAGATTGTTGGAGTATGTGTCCTCCACAATAGTGCGATTACTTAATAAATCTCAATTAAGGAATACGTGGGGATAATCTGTATTATTGTCAATTGATTAACGTAAATCAATAACGGTTGGTGACTAGAGTTTGACGTTATTGTCGTGAAAGCGGCGGTGATCAATTGATCCCTTTAAGTCACACCTATAGGAACGCATCTAAATATTTAAGCTAATTAATTGTATGAGATACGATTATATTAGTGACTTGATAATTTGACTAACGGTTAGTCGGTGTATTGATTTAGAGAGAAATCGAGTTGTGAACTCGGACGTGTGAATTTTATAACGATAAAATTATTAGAGAGGCGAGAATTAGTGATTAGCGTTACTTCACTAATCGTGTATATTTTACTAATGAGATTAGTAAAAGTACATTTTGAATATATGTGTAAAGGTACATATATATTAAGGAAGAGTTTAATTAATTTATACTTTATCATATTAGATGATTTAAGTAATAAATTATAAGTATTTGTGGGACAAATATTGAGAAAACAAATAAGACCCATGAGCCTCATTTGGACCGTCCAAATTGGGCTAGGAGGAAGCATCTTTTGCTTTTGTTTTATTTTGTTTTATTCTCTTGCTTTTTATTGGTGCATGCAAAAAAAGCATAATGATTAACATGCACCAAATTGATCTTAACAAGAGAGAAACTCTTCTCTTTTCTCTTCTCAAGGGGGCCGGCCTCCCCATGTGTGTCTCACACACTTTGTTTTGTTTTTGATAATAAAACACAAGGCTTTAGTGAGAGTTCATTTTAATTCATGCAATTGTTTTTACTCTCTCTAAATCTAATACACACATTATACTATTACTAAGAGTTAGTAATAATAATAATATCTCATATTATCAAATTCATACTAAGTTATTTCTAGATCAAAATACTTAGTATTATTTGGAGTGTTCTTGGGTGCTATCTAAAGGAGGTTTTCTACATTGAAAACTTGGGTTATTAAGGAGGATCATCCTAAGCTATTCTCAAGAAACAAAACTAGAAAGGAGTTCTAGTTTTGTGCCCATATTTTCCTTTAAGAGAAAGGTATAAATCTCTTATCTTGTAGCAAAATACTTTTGTTAACTACATAGATCTTGCTAAATCAAATTAGAGTAATTTGATTTACACTAATACTTGATTAGTGAATGGGATCCGATCCCTTCACTACTATATGTTCATTAGGAGCGACTCCTTGGGCCCCGATGTCTGGGCGCCTGAGTTCTCTTTGAAGGGAACTGGTACGTGTTCTGGACTTTTTTGGGTTTTCTGTTCTTTTTGTCTTTGCATGTGTTTCTTCGTTTGCCTGATCAGTTTTGCCTTGCGTTATTTGCAGTTTCTGACTGGGTCCCTACTCCTGATGACCCTGAGTCAAGGAAGAGAGTCGAGGCGTTCTTGAGGTTACCGGCGAGTAAGCGAAGTTGGCCCAAATGTATGAATCCTGATGATGATGATGATGACGATGTTGTTGAGGTTGTTCCTCACCCTGAGGGGGAAGGAGGTGATGAGGATGGTGAGAGTGACGAGGATGAAGAGGAGAAGGAGGAGGAGGCTAAAGACGAGGAAAGCGTGAAATCTGTGAGCGAGGCTGCTGGTGGGAGTGGTATAGCAGATCAAACACCCATCCATGTTACCCCGTTGAAGTCTATACCTCCTGGGACTGGTGGCTGTCCCATCTTGACCCCTCTGCGAGTTCCTGGCTTGGGCCAAAGCTCTGTGCCCAGTGCTGTTACCGGTACTGACATATTTTCCCTTACTCATAAGTTGATACACTTACCCTTCCTTCGTGACCAATTTCCTGCTATGTTTCCAGTCTCTGGATCCAGCAAGAAGCCCTTCCTGCCCATGGACGCTATCGAGGCTCGGATTGCGCAGGCTCGTGAGGCCCTGAAAGTTGGTAGCGACCGGCCTCTTTGTGAGTCGTGCTCACGCCTCTGAATCTTCTAAGAGGAAGGCGCCTGAGGGGGCCCTGACCAGATCGACCGTGACGGCTGTGGCCTCTGAACCTAGTTCAGAGCATAAGAAGAGGAAAAAAGGGAAGGGCTCCCAGATGAACCCTGTACTGCAGGTGCCTCTGCACTCCCAGAATCAATCTGAGTATGTCTCCCTGGGGAGAGGCTTGAGCGAGTCTTTTGCGGTCATCTTCTCGCACTCCATCGCTCGATCCTGTGCGCCTGGCGTACAAGATGGTGGGTTGTTGTGCTCAGGTTTGTCCCTTTCATTACCTTGGTTTTGTCTGGATCTGCTTTGGCTCTGGTTCTGAGTTCCTGTTTTGTTATTTGTTTTGTAGTTGCTGACTATGTCCGCTAGTCTTGGTTCTACTGTACCAGTTCTGGAGAGTGGTAGGAGCAAAGCCGAGGTCGAGAATGAAACACTCCGTTCTTCCCTTGAGGCTACCAAGAAGGACCTTGAGAGTGTTGGGCAGCGTTGTGAGAAGATGGTCGTTTTAAATAAGACCAATTCTGAAAGGGTTCAGATGCAGGATACTCTTATTGCGAAGCTGTCCCAGGAAATTGAGGGATTGAGGGCTGAAGTTAGTCAGCATAATGCAGCCTTAGCAGACTCGAGTGTATTTTATACACTCCGTACACGTGTCGAGATGATGAATGCCAGCCCTGAAGCACGTGCTGCTTGGGATCTTTCTGCAGAGCTTGCTACCTTTAAACAGTTGTTTCTGGGCTGACTATGCAGGCGGGCGAAGTTACTTGATTCTTGCGGCCAGGTCCAGGGGATCTTCTTGGTCACGACTTTGGGGTTGGCGGTCTTTGGGCCATCCAATGCTGATCCTGCAGAGGGAAATGCTGAGAAAACGGGTGAATCTGGTGATGGTACCAACTGAACTTTGTTATTGGTTTTTCTTTTGAACAAACTTTTAAATTGGCCAGGGGGGGAATGTCCCCTGTAGACATTTGGATTGTAAGTATTTGAACTTAGTTTGTTTTGTTTCTGAATTTTGCTTTTGAACTCTGTTGTCCATGCATAGGCATGGTTTTGACTTTCTAGGTGCTGACCTTTGTTAACCTTTTGTTAGTTATGTTATGCTATGTTTTTTTTTGTTATGATGCGCATATAATTTGTTGTGAATTTTGTAAAGTAGCATGCATGCGTTTGATAATTTAGGCGACTTACACTTTGGGGCTCCCTTAACGGACATTACTCCCTGTCCCGTTGTTGCAGTCGTACTGGGGCTGGAGCCCTAGGTTTTGTCTTTGTTTTTGGTTAGGCTTGGACCAGATTGCTCGCTTTATGCACAAAAAGAGGTCAGGGCTTGGCCGGGTTGGCGTTAATAGCGGCCCTCCGACTTCAAGTCGATCTGATTGTATAGGATAAATTGTAAAGGAAAAGTTTTGAGTTTTGTACATTACCAGATAAGCTGGTCCAGGGCACTTCACATGTGATAGAGTTTGAGGTGGAGTGTATTCCAAGGTCTTGGGATCATGTCTCCTTCCAGAGTTTGTAGTCTGTAAGAGCCTTTCCCTGTTGCTGAATCAATAAGGTATGGGCCTTCCTAGGTTGGGGCTAACTTGCCTGCAGCCTTGTCCCTTGTGTTCTGGAATACCTTTCGGGACCGGATCTCGATCTGAACATTCGCACCTTCACGTTCTTATTGTAGCTTCTGGCCACGCATCGCTGTTGGTAAGTCGCTAACCTTATTCTTCTTGAATCTACGAGTTCTGAAATTTGTATCTAGGTCATCCGCAGAGCAGTTCATTTTTTACAGAAGTTGTGTTTAGTCCATACCTGATTGTTGGAATGTGCACTTCTACTGGGAGTACAGCTTCACATCCATACACCATTGAGTAGGGAGTCTGTCCTGTTGCCCACTTTGGTGTAGTCTGTCGCCCACGATGCAGTGGCAATTCTTCTACCCACCTTCCTTGTTTCTCCATCAGCTTCTTCTTGATGCAGTTGATCACAATTTTGTTGCTGGACTCAGCCTGTCCATTTGCTTGAGGATATCTTGGTGCAGAGGTTACCAAGTTGATGTTCCACTTTGTACAGAAATCTCTGGTCTTGTTTCCCACGAATGCAAGTCCATTGTCACATATTATTTCTGAAGGAATTCCATACCTGCTGATGATGTTTTTCTTTATGAAGGCTATAACTTCTTTTACGTAGCGTTTTTGTATGCATCGCCTCTATCCACTTAGAGAAGTAGTGCATCATTGCTAGCATAAACACCTTACGCCTGGAGCCATTGGTAATTTGCTGACTAAGTCCATGCCCCATTTCATGAATGGCCATGGTCTTTGATATTGAGTCACGTGCAATGCCAGGTTGATGTATTTACGGACCATGCCTTTGACAAGCGCCACACTTTGTGGCATCTTGGATGCTATCTGTTTTCATTGTGGGCGATAATACCCCATTCGCAAAATTTTGTTGACCATGCTTCTACCACTGTGTGGTTTCCACGGTGTCCATCGTGTATTTACGATGATCTTGTCTGACCTGGTCGGAGTTCTAAGCGGCGCAGTGCGATCCGTTGAAGGACCTTACGAATAGTATGCCTGTATGATTGTGTATCTGGATGCCTTGATTCACGACGCTCGGCCTCGATCTTGTCTGTGGTAGCTTGTTACGGACCACCATTCGTAATATGGTTTGGTCCACTCTGCGTTACTGGGCGTGTTACGTAGGGTGGTTGTACTTTACGGATTCTTTGGTTCCAGGATGTGTACAATTGGTATCTTGTCCGGCGCACCAGGTTCAAATCTTTGATCCAATGTTAGCCAAAGCATGCACTGCACATTCGATCTCTAGGGACTTGCTCAACCTCAATGTTAGTAAGTTTTGCAAAGATTTTTGACTAAATCAAGATATGCAATCATCTTAGAATCTTTAGCGTCAGACGTCATCGTTGATTTGGTTTGCTACCAAAGAAAGAGTCTAGTTTTACCTTTAGATTACGGACTTTCATGTCCAGACATACATTCGATCTCGCTATTAGTGCCTCATATTGACTTTATTGTTGGTAGTCCTGAATTCACAGGATCTGACTGTCTTATCTTGTCCCCCTGTGGCGACTTCAAGACCACACCTAGTCCAGTACCCCTGATGTTGGCTGAACCATCTATCCAGAGTTCCCAGGTCTGCTGTTTCTGGTCCAGATGGAAGATCTCCTTTGTTACCTGCTCTTCTAGTGTGGGAGTGAAGTCAGCCACAAAGTCTGCTAGAGCTTGAGATTTGATTAACATTGCGGGCTCATAGGATAGATCATAGGTGCTCAACTTTCGACCATTTTGACATACGACACGAAAGTTACGGTCTAGACAAGATCGATCTCACAGGAACATTAGTACGAATGATAATATGATGCGCCTCAAAATATGGACGCAATTTGGTACAGGCAACTGTTAAAGTCAAAACAAACTTTTCCAATACAGAATACCTGGTCTCAGCATCCAGAAGACTCTTACTTACATAATATACCGGATGTTGCTGTCCATCTGGCTCTCTTACTAGGACTGCACTTACAGAGGTTTACATTCTGAGCAGTGCAGGACCCGGTGACTCCCCTGGTTCAGGCTTGGATAGAAGTGGGGCTGATGATAGGTATGCTTTCAGGTCCTGGAATGCTTTCTCATGCTCTGTCCCCCAGTTGAACTGTTTATTCTTTCTTAGAAGATCATAGAACGGCTTGCACCTTTCAGAAGACCTGGAGATGAATCTATTCAGCGCTGCTACTCTTCCAGTCAATTTCTGTACGTCTTTTGAGTTCTAGGGGGACTGCAAGTTGATTATCGCTGAGATCTGTTCTAGACTAGCCTCTATGCCTCTTTTTGTCACCATATAGCCTAAAAACTTTCCTGCAGTGACACCAAATGTGCATTTAGTAGGGTTTAATTTTATATTATATTTTTCCAGAATCTCAAATGCCTTTTCCAGGTCCAGGATGTGATCTTCAGCTTTCTTTGACTTCACCACCATATCATCAATGTAGACCTCCATTGTGTCTCCAATCCGGTCCTTGAACATCATGTTCACCAGCCTTTGATATGTTGCACCTGCATTCTTCAGTCCAAAAGGCATAGCCTTGTAGCAATAGATTCCCCTGCTGGTCATGAACGCCGTATGCTCCTGGTCTGGGGGGTGCTTCCTGATCTGGTTGAATCCACTAGCTGCATCCATGAATGTCAGTACCTCATGTCCTGCAGTGGCATCCACCATGGCATCTATGTGTGGTAGTGGAAATGAATCTTTTGGGCACGCCTTGTTCAGGTCTGTATAGTCCACACATACTCTCCACTTGCCATTCTTTTTCTGGACCACAACTACATTTGCCAGCCAGTCTGGGTAGATCACTTCTTTGATCATGTCCATGTCCAGCAATTTCTGTACCTCTTGGTTCACAATCTCATTACGTTCTGGTGCAAACTTCCTGCGTTTCTGTTTCACAGGCTTAAAACTTGGGTCAATATTTAACTTATGCGTAATAACATCAGAACTTATACCAGTCATATCAAAATGGGACCAAGCAAAACAATGCTCTTTTTTCCTCAAAAAGTCAATTAGAGCAGGTCTGATTACCTCTGGAGCGTCAGAACCAACCAGAACCTTCCTGTCAGGTCTTTCCTTTGCCAAAACAATTTCGTTTGTCTCCATGCGTGGGACAGGATTCTCAACAGACCTGACAGGCTGCTTTAATTGCTATGCAAGGGACTTACCTGAGCCAGAAGGTTTCAGGGCTGTCCTGTAACTGATATCTCATATATTTACTCATAATTAGCCCCTGCTTCACGAGCCTTTCTCTGCGTTTCCTGTGCTATTATACGCGTTTTAGCTCCTATTTCCCCCCGTTTTGGCACTGCTGCGTTTTTGTGTCCATTCTGCAGGTACACACGCATATTTGGAGTATAGGATGCTTGTTGAGAGGTTTCGTGAAGTTTCATAAAGTTTCGTGAAGATCCGAGTTGGTTTCATGCCGATTCGCGTCTGGCAGCGTTTTGGCGTTTGAAGGCGTCCCGGGCCCATGGGGCGGAGCACGGCGCTCAATTATTCACTTTAGACCCCGTCCCTACCCTTTGGGATGATCCACGCCTTGTCCCTAGGCCTTGGGTCAACATACGACAAGTTAGGACCAAGATCAAGGTCAAAGTCAAGTCAAGGTGAACTAAAGCCGACGCAAGGTCAACTTCAAATGGTTATATCTCAAGTTTTAGACCTCCAATGGATGCAAGACCAAGTGGAGATGATAGTTCGTCTCGATAGCTTTCCAACGGCAGGTCACACGCTTAATTCCGCCAAGAAACGAGTGAGTTACGGTGAAAAAGACTGAACCCTCCGGGATGACCCTGTCCCGGACGGGATGACTATGTCCCGGACGGGACCACCCTTGTCCCGGTCGGGACGGCCCTGTGACTCCTCGTTGGCTCAAAATACTTCGTCTATTTGAAGGCCTAAACATTATAATTTCGGATCACACTTTCTACAGCACTTTTAGAACACTTTGAAGGTTATTCTCAAGAAAACTTAGGGTTTATGCTTTTGATCATTTGTAATTTCAATTCAGGCTTCGTAATCGCTAGTTTGTTCATCTATTTCGGTTTTGTTGCTTGAATTCATCTTTCTACTCTTGGATTTTCTGTTTGGTATTATAATTCTCTTCTCCCTTTTCATTGTTATTTCAATATATATTGTTTTGATCATGTCTTTCTCTATTGCTCTTGTTTTTGTTGTTGATTTCGCCATGAGTGAGTAGTTTATCATCTAGGGGTGAAGGGTGATCATGGGTGAGTAGCCTAGTTTGATTTTGGTGATGTTTTGATGAGGGTTTTGCTTGTGATTTTGGTTGTCTTGTTTTGTTTGTGTTTGTTGATCCTTTGGCCAAGGATTAGTGAGCCTTTGCTACCCTTAAACTTAAGACCGAAAGCCTAGTTTAAGGTAGGGCACGAGACTAACCATTAGGACCCTCAATTGTAAGTTGCGAGAGCCCGCACTTGAGACCTAGAGGATGCTTAGAACTGAGAGGTCGAGCCTATTCCTTAGCACATGCGATTCCCGACTCATTTCTATCACCATTGTTCATCCTAGCTTTGCCCTTGCTAACCCCGATTCCCTAGACTTTTTCCCTAAGTTTTAAACCCTTATCCTCCGCTATAGCTTTAGTAACCTCAACCCCTCGAACCGAGACCAGAATCACTAAAAATAACCAACTTAAGCGACCATCTCCCTGTGGAATACGATACCCGACTTACCCTTACTACCCATTAGAGTTCGTTCGGATTACTTTTGATTAGGAGACGCGACTAAATCCTATCAAATTTTGGCGCCGTTGCCGGGGAGACGGCTTTGTTTTTCGTTGTTTATTTGGTTCTTTTCTTATTTGTTACTCTTGTCTCAAGGAGCCTCGCTTCCTTGAGGCCGCTACTTATCGTTGCCTCTAGTGTTTTTGTATGCCCAGGCAAACGCGTACGTCTCAAAAAGGTTTGTCAATCGAATTTGACCCGGAACCGGAGCGTACATTTTTGAGGCGCAAGAACTTATTGAAAGACTTGGAGGCTACTTCCTCTTCTACTCCATCACCTAAGGAAGTTCACATTGAACTTGAACCCGAGCCAAAGAAAATGGTGAAGCTTTCCGATCACTCGAGGCCGACCGCGGCTCAAGTTCCAACGGGAAACGCTATGCCAACCATAGCGGCCAACAATTTCGAGGTTAAGCCCGCGTTTATCAATCTCATTGAGCGTACTCAATTCGGTGGGAGTCGTGAGGATCCTAACTTGCACATCCAAAATTTCTGCGATTATTGCTCTACGATTAAGCAAGCGGGTGTGACTCAAGATCAAATTCGGAGATGCTCTTCCGTTTTCCCTCCGAGATAAGGCAAAGTTGTGGTTGAATTCTTTAAATCGTGTTGCTCTTGCGATCACCGATTGGAACTCTCTTGTGCTTGCATTCTATCAAAAGTACTTCCTCAGGAGAAGACCGCCATGCTACTGAGTCAAATCTCGAGCTTTAGGCAACGAGGAGATGAGAGCTTGTTCGATGCGTGGGAAAGGTACAAAGACCTCCAACGTCAATGCCCTCATCATGGCATGGACAAATGGTTCATTGTGATGCAATTTTACAACGGTCTTTACAACGAGTCACGACAAGTGCTCGACTCGGCGGCTAATGGGAGGTTCGATAACATCGGCGTCGAAGAGGCCATTGATACGATCGAGGCCATGGCTATTCATAACGCACAATATGGTAGCTCGAGGAATGTGCCTAGGATTGGAGGTAAGACCGATGGTGATGTGGTAGCCATGCTTTCCGCAAAAATGGATGCTATGACCGCTATGATTATGAGTCAAATGCAAGCGGGTAGTAGTTCCTCGAGTGCTAGTGGACAAACGGTAGCGGCTTTGCACACTTCTTACGATGTACCTTGCAATACATGTGGCGTTTCCGGTCACACTTCAATGGAATGCCGAGGTATGAACACACAATCTCATCATGTGCATGCTTTACATTCTCAAAACAGCCCCTACTCGAACTATTACAACGAGGGCTACAAGAACCATCCGAATTTGTCTTACAAGAGCCAAAATGTCTTGAATCCACCTCCCCAACAACAAAACTTCAGCCCACAACTACCACAATACCAAAACAGTCCACAAAATTTCAGCTACAACAATGCTCCTCGACCTTATAACCCTCAGGGCTTCAATCGCCCCAATTTTCAACAACAAAATGCCCCACCACCCGTTGTTCCCGCTCAGGTTCGATCGAATGGATGCCATGCAAGCCATGATGATGCAAATGGCTAAAAATCAAGAAACAATGATGGCTCAAATGCAAAAGAGCGATCAAGCTAAAGACGCCGCCATCAAGATGCTTGAAACACAAATGGCTCAACTTGCTTCTTCAAGTTCTCAACGGAAACCGGGTAACCTTCCATCGCAAGGCACTCAACCTCAACAACATGAGTCGATCAACGCCATTTCTTTAAGGAGTGGCACGAGCTATGATGGTCCACCCATGCCTACGGTGGTAAGTGAGGTAAACCCTCCTCTTTCTCCTAACGATATGCATGTTTCTAGTGATAGTTTTGCAGGAGCAGGTACGAAGAGCAATGGAGCAAGCACGAGTGGAGCGGGCAAGGGAAATGGGGCAGCCGTGCCCCAAGGAGAACAGGCCGTGAATGGTGGTGGTGTGCAGGTGGCCGAGAACGTGGAGCCCAAGGAAGCGGAGAAAGCTAAGCCTGTCGAGCCGCCAATTCAGATTAAATTACCATTCCCGAGCCGAGTGGTAAAATCTAAGCTCGATAGTCAATTTGGTAAGTTCATGGAGGTCGTCAAGGACTTGAAGGTAACCGTTCCTTTTACTGAACTTGTCACACAAGTTCCCGCTTATGCAAAGTTTCTCAAAGACATTCTTACCCGTAAACGATCTTTCAATGAGGTCGAGACTGTTGCTTTTACTGCTGAATGCAGCGCACTTTTACAAAACCAGTCTCCTCCTAAATTGAAAGATCCGGGTAGCTTCTCGATCCCTTGCACTATTGGTACCACTTTTATTGACAAAGCTTTATGTGATTTAGGTGCAAGCGTGAGTGTCATGCCTTACTCGGTGTGCGAGAAGCTCCACATGGGCGAGTTGAAAGTAACTAATATCACTCTTCAGATGGCGGATCGTTCTGTCAAACGCCCACTCGGTGTTTTGGAGGACGTTCCCGTCAAGGTTGGTAAGTTCTTCATTCCCGTCGATTTCATTGTTCTTGACATGGCCGAGGACTCCCAAATTCCAATCATATTGGGTCGGCCTTTCTTGCACCTTCTTTGGTGCAATCATTGACGTCAAGAACGGGAAATTGACGTTGGATATAGGAGGTGATAAAGTTACTTTCAACCTTTCCAATGCTTTAAAACGTCCCATGTTAGAGGAGCATGTCTTTGCAGTTGACGTCCTTGATGATTGTGTCGACGAATACTTACCTCAAGTCCTCGAGAGGGATCCTCTTGAGGCCGTGCTCTGTTGTAATGTGATTGCAGGTATCTTAGGGAGGACGGAAGCGGGTAAAGATGCACTGCAGGACGCGTTGAGCATGGATGGAGTTGGCTTTGCTGCAAGCCAACGAATCGACGGACGAGTGAACGACAAGGCTGGCCGAGTTGAGCATGGAGTAGACCGTGATGACGATGGTTATGATGACGACGACGAGGATGATGGTAGTAGGGTCGTTTATGACGAGACCCATGGTTGGTGGTACTTCCCGTACCGTGCTGAGCCCCCCGTTTGAAGCCGGTTTGGGGGGGCGTTTTTCATTGTAAATATAAATTGTATGTACTTTGTTTTCTTTGAGACTTTTTATCGTTTTTCTCCCTTATTTTACGGGTCCCTGGTTGATGTGCTTTAGGACACATTGGGGACAATGTGTCGTTCGGTTTGGGGGGAGAAACGCTTTGCTTTCCGTTTTGCTTTATTTTTGCTTTTTCTTTTTCGTTTTTCGCTTTTTCACAAAAATCCCATAAAAATCAGAAAAATTCACAAAAATCACAAAAATACGTATCCCGTTCCGTTGTTTTGAGCTTGTTTTTACCTTGTTTTTTCCCGACATCCCTTCCCTTGTATGCTTTGAGCTTTGGCATGTTTTATATTGTTGGTTTAGCGCTTTCGGGGATGTTGAGACGCGCTTGCAGATGTTGGCATGTGTTTTTACTGTTTGGCTTTATCATTCATGGACTATAGCTACTTATATTGTGAGGTTTTTAGCCTCCTGTGGCCGGTTCATCTATCCCGGTCCCCATGCTTATATTTTGAGTAGTTCTCCTCGTGGGATACGTAATATCAACGCGCATAAGTGTGGCCCCTATCCCGTGTTTCCCACGATTTTGTCACTTGTTATTGCATATGAGGCGTTAGTTGATCCTATTTTATTCACCTTGATCTTGCATTGCTTTATCCTCTCATTTTTGATCCTACTACCCTTACACACATGAGTTTGCTAGCTACATGCCTAAATAGCCTACCCTAGCCTTGCTAGTTACCGCTTTGCTTACTCTTGTGCTTGTCCGATGGGTTGTGATCTTTGTTTTGCTACGACTTGCTGACGTCGTTGGCTTTGAGAGTGATGGTGAATATGAGTCGGGATTGCCGCTTCCCCGACCTTTTAATGAGGTATTTCCGCAACTTGTGAGTGTGCTCTTTTGCTCAAGAAAGAAAAATTCACACAAAAATCAGAAAAATACAAACACAACACAAAAAAAAAAATCAAAAGAAAAGAAGTGTGTGCACAAAAAAATGCAACAGTTGTTGTTGTTTTACATGAGTGAGCACTTGAAATTTGTTGCTATGTTGCGTTGATGTGTATAAGGCGACCGATATGCTGCTTTCGGTCCATTTTCATGAGAGTTTGGGTTCCGTTTTGGTTGGATGAGCACTTGAGTAGTACGAGTGGTTTCTAGTGGCTTAGCTCCACGATTTCATAACTATTTGGTCCACCTTGTTACCCTTACCCTCTCTTTGGCCTTTACACCCTCATTTCCTATGTAAGTCCTCATGTTTGCTTCGTTTTTGTGACATTATTGTGTACGGGAATGCGAGATTTGGTCCACATTAGATTGCGGGCGTGCTTCCACCAGTTGAGTAGGTGAGTGTCACTATATACTTCGCCTTGTTTATCATTTGAGTAGAGTGGAAACCGCGAGAGGTCCGTGATTTGATTGCTAGAGAGCCTATGTTTAAGCCATGCTATTCATTCTGCGCCGTTTTGTAATTCTCATCCGTTAGCTTGCTATTTCCATACGTCCCATGCTGCTTCGGGATTGATTGCCATGTGCTCATGCTACTTGCGGTTTGGTGATTGTTGGGGAAGTTTTCTTTTGCTCGCCTTGTCCTCTGTTTTCTTTCACGCTTGTTGCTTGAGGACAAGCAACGGTTCGGTTTGGGGGGATTTGATATCTCATATATTTACTCATAATTAGCCCCTGCTTCACGAGCCTTTCTCTGCGTTTCCTGTGCTATTATACGCGTTTTAGCTCCTATTTCCCCCCGTTTTGGCACTGCTGCGTTTTTGTGTCCATTCTGCAGGTACACACGCATATTTGGAGTATAGGATGCTTGTTGAGAGGTTTCGTGAAGTTTCATAAAGTTTCGTGAAGATCCGAGTTGGTTTCATGCCGATTCGCCGCAGACGAGCCGCTGCTTTGACGTTTGAAGGCGTCCCGGGACCATGGGACGGAGCACGGAGCTCAATTATTCACTTTAGACCCCGTCCCTACCCTTTGGGATGATCCACGCCTTGTCCCTAGGCCTTGGGTCAACATACGACAAGTTAGGACCAAGATCAAGGTCAAAGTCAAGTCAAGGTGAACTAAAGCCGACGCAAGGTCAACTTCAAATGGTTATATCTCAAGTTTTAGACCTCCAATGGATGCAAGACCAAGTGGAGATGATAGTTCGTCTCGATAGCTTTCCAACGGCAGGTCACACGCTTAATTCCGCCAAGAAACGAGTGAGTTACGAAGCTGAAAAAGACTGAACCCTCCGGGATGACCCTGTCCCGGACGGGATGACTATGTCCCGGACGGGACCACCCTTGTCCCGGTCGGGACGGCCCTGTGACTCCTCGTTGGCTCAAAATACTTCGTCTATTTGAAGGCCTAAACATTATAATTTCGGATCACACTTTCTACAGCACTTTTAGAACACTTTGAAGGTTATTCTCAAGAAAACTTAGGGTTTATGCTTTTGATCATTTGTAATTTCAATTCCCGACTCGGTAATCGCTAGTTTGTTCATCTATTTCGGTTTTGTTGCTTGAATTCATCTTTCTACTCTTGGATTTTCTGTTTGGTATTATAATTCTCTTCTCCCTTTTCATTGTTATTTCAATATATATTGTTTTGATCATGTCTTTCTCTATTGCTCTTGTTTTTGTTGTTGATTTCGCCATGAGTGAGTAGTTTATCATCTAGGGGTGAAGGGTGATCATGGGTGAGTAGCCTAGTTTGATTTTGGTGATGTTTTGATGAGGGTTTTGCTTGTGATTTTGGTTGTCTTGTTTTGTTTGTGTTTGTTGATCCTTTGGCCAAGGATTAGTGAGCCTTTGCTACCCTTAAACTTAAGACCGAAAGCCTAGTTTAAGGTAGGGCACGAGACTAACCATTAGGACCCTCAATTGTAAGTTGCGAGAGCCCGCACTTGAGACCTAGAGGATGCTTAGAACTGAGAGGTCGAGCCTATTCCTTAGCACATGCGATTCCCGACTCATTTCTATCACCATTGTTCATCCTAGCTTTGCCCTTGCTAACCCCGATTCCCTAGACTTTTTCCCTAAGTTTTAAACCCTTATCCTCCGCTATAGCTTTAGTAACCTCAACCCCTCGAACCGAGACCAGAATCACTAAAAATAACCAACTTAAGCGACCATCTCCCTGTGGAATACGATACCCGACTTACCCTTACTACCCATTAGAGTTCGTTCGGATTACTTTTGATTAGGAGACGCGACTAAATCCTATCGATAACTCACAATGCGGTCTGCTTTGCTCTCCTCACGATTATTCTTTGTCCCCCACTTTGTTGGGATCTTGATGCACTGGTGGTACGTTGAAGGTACAGCCTTGAGGTTGTGGATCCAGGGTCGCCCTAGGATCACGTTGTATGATGATAGACAGTCTATTACGCAGAACTTCTCGAAAGAGGTGACTCCTTCCACATAGGTTGGTAGGGTGATCTCTCCCAGGCTGTGCTTTGTTTCACCACTGAATCCTACCAGGACGCTGGACTTCTTTGTTACGTCTGAATCTTTCAGCCCCATGGCCTCCAGTGCCTCCATCATGATGATGTTGACTGAACTGCCTCCATCTACCAGTACTCTTCTAACCATGCGTGTTCCAATCTGGACCTTGATCACTAGCCCATCGTGGTGTGGCCCATGCACTCCTTGTAGGTCTGATTCATCAAACACAATCTCCTGCGCTGGACCTGGTTGTCCTGTTGGTGGCTGTTGCCTGTTCTCCAGAGCCACATGCTTGGCAGCAGAATACGTTAGTCCACAAATATCTGAACCACCAGAAATGAATTTTACCTCGTGCGTTGGCGGTGGTGGTGGAAGATCTCTGGGCTCTTCTCGTTCATCCCTGTTCTTTTTGTTCCTGGGCAGGATATCCTTCAGGTGACCATTCTTTAGTAGATGAGCCACTTCCCTCCTGAGAGCTATGCAATCCTCTGTGGTGTGTCCAATATCAGAATGGTACTCACACCACTTGGTCGTGTCTCTCCTTGGGTTGGGCTTCTCGTTTGCTTTTGGCCATCTGACTGCTGAACCTAGCTTGTCCATCTTGTGGATCAGTCCTGGAAGATCTACAGAGAAACAGTACTCTGAAACTGGAGGTGGAACCCTGGGTGCATCAGTCTGTTCATCCACGGCGTTTGCCTCCCTCCTGGTTGGCCTCTGATATGGACCAGGCCTGCTGTTGCTGCGCCTCTGGGTGGTGACTTTTCGTTCAGCCCTGCCCTGGTCCTGATATCGTGCCCTGAATTGCTGGTCCTCCTCTACCCTGATTTGGGCTAGAGCCTTAGCCTGCACATCTTCAAAGGTAGAACAAGGGTAGCGAGTTAGTTCAACATAAAGATCAGAATCTCTAACCAAACCTTGCCTGAAGGCCTCAATGGCCGTGCCAATGTCACATCTGGGGATGGACACTTTCTCCTTGTTGAAGCGGTGCAGGAAGTCCCTTAGAGACTCGTTCTCGTTCTGGATGACCCGCAGGATCATCGGATGCTTCTCCAACAATCCGCTCTTGGCGGCGGTGTTGAAAAGGTTGATCGACTCATGAAAGGACTTGATGGTCTTGATTGGCGGTTGATATACGCTGGAGTGGACGGTCAAGGTTGAACCAAAGCTTTTGCACATGCAGGCCTCTCTCTTCTCTGCTGGGATAGGAACGTTGAACATCCTCTGCCTGTACTGTGCAACATGCTCCAGAGGATCATAGAGCTTTAGGTTGGGCGCTGAGTATTTCTTTGGCATCTCGACCATTGCTATGCAGTCATCAAAGGGTGAATCGACGCATAGCTTCACAGTCGCCTCTCTTGATGGGTGGCGGAAGTCCTGGAACCTTGCGTACTAACTCTGAGAGTTTCTGCATCTCCACCATCATGTACTGCATGACCTGGCCTGCACTAACTCCTTCTGGTGTCTTTGGTTCACCGTTTCCACCTGTATCGTTGTTCTCTTGATCTTCCTCCACATTGAGTGGGTCGCCTTTTGAACCTTTTGACCCTACAGAAGAAAAAGTAGAGAAGTCAAGTTGCTTGATTACATCAGAAAATGGTGTACCTGGTGGGATCCTGGATCCTGAGGCTTTCTTCTGTGCAGAGGTTTCCAGCTGCTTTTTCAGGGCAGTCTCAGTCTCCTTCAGTCTGGGAGCATCCTCTGCAGCTTTCTTGGCCTGTTCTGCAACTTGCTTGGCTTGTTGCAACTCTTCCTGGAGCTTCAGCATGGCTTCTGCACTTGTACCTTCCATCTTTCACGTTGGTTGATCTCGTTGATTGGGAAAATGTTGTAGGATTAATAAACTAGTCTCCCCACAGACGGCGCCAATCTGTTCGGGGTGATTTTCTCACACGGTTTGTTTAAGTGAATGTGGATCTACTAGTACTATCCTTTAAGTTGTCTTTAGTGGCGATTTATGTGATTGAGATTATACGTATGAAAGGTAACAAAAATGGAACAAGACACACGATATGTTACGTGGGAAAAACCCTTAAATGTTAAGGGAAAAACCACGGGCGCCAAGCCAGGAGAGGTTATGCACTAGTTCTGGAATAGCAGGTACAGAGTCTGGACCAACTGGTACAGAATACAATATAGGCGTAAAATAATAAAGTGTTTAAATGCATGAGAATTGCGTAGAGTGTTGAGTAATTGAGTTGTGTGACTTGGTGTTGAATGACTTCTGATCCCCCTTCTTCTGGAAATCTACTCCTTTTATAGTGTAGTGGGCTCCAACGTTTCTTTCCCCCTTTGTAGCTAACTTCTCCATCAAAATCTCTAGCGGTCTCCTATCATCATGGCTTCTTTTCTGTTCCTTGACTAAGTCCTTCAACGTCTCTCCTAGGGTTGCTGCTGCGTCCTTGGGCTTTCCTTTTTGACTCTTTTTGTTGGGCTTGGCCCATCTTGGGTTTTCCTCTCCTGACCTAGACCTTTGCTTTGTCTGTCCTGTCTGGTTCTGACTGCACATTCTGGACCTGATTATAGATCCTGAACTTTGTCTGGACCTGGCCAAGGGTCCTGGACCAACCTGCACAGGTCTGGACCAGCTTGGTTTTCTGGTCCCAATAAGTCCTGAACTGGGGGTGAGGAGATGCTTTTGTTCCCTATCCTGGCCCAGGGCTGAGCCTGGTCCAGGCTCTTTTTGCTCTGCTGTGCCTTTGGTCCTGACACCTGTACCTTGTAATTAATGGGACAGTTGCCTTTTCGTGGGGAATCGCGCCCTATTTTGGCGCTCAATGCCTGCGCACGTCTGTCATGGGTCACATCACATCTCTTCGCGCGTTTATTTTTGTAAAACTACTCAACTTCCTTTGATCTCACTATAAATACCCTTGTTTTTGTTTCTTTCTCTCTCTACCTTATTCTCCTTTGATTTTCCTTTGTTTTGTACCTAAAAAACCTTCGAAAACCCCTAAATTGATTTGTAAAAAACCCTAGCTCCCTTTCTTCTTCAACTTCGACCATGGCTCGCAATAATATTGGTCCGTCTACAGCTGTCAGCTACTCCCACGGCGGCTCCGTCTTTCATGCGACGGATCTGATCAAAGATGTAAACATCTACCCAAACCTGCTTGCCCAAGGGGTCGAAACAAGGCTCAAAGAAGAAGGTAAGATCCCTGAGAGCACTGAAGTTTGGGCCCCTAACACCAGGGATGTCAGGGTGGATTGGGTTAGTCCTGGCTGGTTCTCGATTTTTGAGTCTTCTTTTAAGTTTGGTGCAACTTTTCCGCTTTGTCCCCTTATGAGTGCATTCTTGAGTACTGTTCAAGTTCCTCCTTGCCAAGTGATGCCCTCCGTTTGGCGATTGATCCATGGGGTCGAGTCCCTCTCCCGGAGATATGCAGTTGAAATTCAACTGGCCGACATAAGAAACACCTACCATCTCCGTATGCACAAGAAGAAGAGAGTTCTGTTTCGCTTGAGAGACAGGTGCCAGCCCCTCATGTCCCGCCTAGACGTGGGTGACGAAAGAAACTGGACCAGCTATTATTTGTTCATCAGGAGCAACTCCTTGGGTCCCAATGTCTGGGCGCCTGAATTCTCCTTGAAGGGGACTGGTGTGTGTTCTGTGCTTTTGAATTTCTGTCCATTTGCCTTTGCATGTACCTTTTTTGTTTTTCGCTTAGCATTTTTCTAGGTTTAGTTTGCAGTTTCTGACTGGGTCCCCAGTCCTGATGACCCTGAGTCAAGGAGGAGAATTGAGGCGTTCTTGAACTTGCCTGCTGAGAAGAGGGGCTGGCCCGAGTGTATGAATCCTGACGATGATGATGACGTTGTTGAGGTTGTTCCTCCCCCTGTGGAGGAAGGAGATAATGATGATGAAGATGGTGAGAGTGACGACGAGGAGAAAACTGGGGAGGAGGAAGTTGCGCAGGATGTTGTGCCTGATCTAGGTGAGAGGTCTATAGGTGAGGTTACTGGTGGGAGTGGAGTAGGTGCATTTGGCCAGGTGCCCATCCACGTAACCCCGTTGAGTTCTATATTTCCTGGGGTTGGTGGCCATCTCACCTTGCCCCCTCTGCGAATCCCTGGCACAGGCAGAGTTCTGTGCCCAGCGCTGCTACTGGTACTGACATATTTTCCTTAACTCATGAATTGATACATCTGCCCTTCCTTCGTGACCTGTTTCCTGCTATGTTCCCAGCTTCTGGATCCAGCAAGAAACCCTTCCTGCCCATGGATGCTATAGCCGCTCGGATTGCACAGGCTCGTGAGGCCCTGAAGACTGGCAGTAGCTCTACCCCTGTTGCGAGTCAGGCTGCCCATGCCTCTGAGTCTTCCAAGAGGAAGGCACCAGAGGGGGTCCTGACCAGGTCAGCCGCGGTAGTTGTGCCTTTTGAGCCTAGCCCAGATCAATAGAAGAGAAAGAAGGGAAAGGGTTCCCAGATAAATCCCGCACTGCTGGTGCCTCTGCATTCTCAGAATCAGTCTGAGTACGTTTCTTTGGGAAAATCCCTGAGTGAGTCCTTTGCCAGCCTGTCTTCTGCACCTACTGCCCTGGACCCTGCGCGCCTGGCATACAAGATAGTGGACTGCTGTGGTCAGGTCTGTACCCTTTTATGACTTTGGTTTTGTCCAAATCTTTTTTGGACTTGCTTCTGAGTTTCTGTTCTACCGTTTGCGTTATAGTTGTTAAATATGTCCGCTAGTCTTGGTTCTACCTTGCCAATTCTGGAGAGTGGTAGGGGCAAAGCTGAGGCTGAGAATGAAACACTCCGTTCCTCCCTTGAGGCCACCAAGAAGGAACTCGAGAGTGTCAGCTATCGCTGTGAAAGGATGGTTGTTTTGGACAAGACCAACTTTGACAGGATCCAGCAGCAGGATACCCTTATTGCGAAGCTAACCAAGGAGATTGAGGAACTGAGGGTTGAAGCCAGTCAACACCGTGCAGCCTTGGCAGATCTAAGTGTATTTTACACGCTTCGTACCCGCGTGGAAATGATGAATGCTAATCCTGAAGCACGCGCTGCTTGGGACCTTTCTGCAGAGCTTGCTACCTTCAAGCAGTTGTTTCCTGGAGAACCTATTCTGGAGCAGGCTGAAGTTACTTCGGTTCCACAGCCAGGTCCAGGAGATGCTGCAGGTCTTGACGCTGGGGTTGATGTTGCTGAGCCGTCCAATGCTGGTCCTATAGAAGAAAACGCTGAGAAGACAGGTGAGTCTGGTGATGGAGTCAACTGAACTTTGGCTTTCGTTATTGTTTCTTTGAACAACTTTGAATTTGTCAGGGGGGGATGTCCCCTGTATATATTTTGGTCTGTAATTATTTAAACTTGTTAGTTTTTTGTTTTTGACTTTGCATCCATGCATGGGCATGGATTGACTGCTAGGTTCTGACCTTTGGCAATCTTTTGTTATTTATGCTATACTATTTTATGCTATGTTTTTGTTATGATGCGCATTTATTTTGTTGTGGATTTGTCAAGTAGCATGCATGCGTTTGATAATTTAGGCGACTTACACTTTGGGGCTCCCTTAACGGACATTACTCCCTGTCCCGTTGTTGCAGTCGTACTGGGGCTGATGCCCTTCTTTTGCTTTGTTTTTGTTTTTGGTTCTGATCTGGTCCAGATGTCTGTACTGTTTTGTCTGCATAGAAATAGGGTCAGGACTGACCGTTGGCGTTAGCCAACGGCCCTCCGACGCTCAAGTCAGTATAGTTATATAGGATAATTTGTAAAGGAAAAGTTTTGAGTTCTGTGAGTTACCAGATGTTTTGGTTCAGAGCATTTTACATGTGGTAGAGCTTGAGATGGAGTGTATTCCAAGGCCTTGGGATCATGTCTCCTTCCAGGATCTGGAGTCTGTAGGAGCCTTTTCCCACTGCTGAGTCAATTAGGTATGGTCCTTCCCATGTTGGGGCAAACTTGCCTGCAGCCCTGTCTCTTGTGTTCTGAAATACCTTTTTCAGGACCAGATCCCCTATCCTGAACATTCGTACCTTCACATTTTTGTTGTAACTCGCCACGCATCGTTGATGGGCCGCCACTTTACCGCTAGGTCTCTCGAGCTCTGGCCGTGGTCTAGGTCATAGAGTAGTTCGTTATTTTCAGAAACTGTGTTCAGTCCATACCTGATTGTTGGGACATGCACTTCCACTGGGAGTACTGCTTCACATCCATAGACCATTGAGTATGGTGTCTGTCCTGTTGCACTCTTTGGCGTAGTTCTGTCTGCCCATAGTACCAGTGGCAATTCTTCAACCCATCTTCCTTGTTTCTCCATCAGCTTCTTCTTGATGCAGTTCATCACAATCTTGTTGCTGGACTCAGCCTGTCCATTTGCTTGAGGATACCTTGGTGCAGATGTAACCAAGTTGATGTTCCACTTTGTGCAGTAATCTCTGGTCTTATTCTCCACGAACGCAAGTAGTCCATTGTCACATACTATTTCTGAGGGGATCCCATACCTGCTGATGATGTTCTTCTTTATGAAAGCAATAACTTCTTTTTCTGTGACGTTTTTGTATGCATCTGCCACTATCCATTTGGAAAAGTAATCTGTCATTCCAAGCATGAAAACCTTCTGCCCTGGTGTTGGCAGCTTGCCAACTAAGTCCATGCCCCATTCCATGAATGGCCATGGTGCTGATATTGAGTGCAGGTTCTGTGCAGGCTGATGTATTTCTGGACCGTGCTTTTGGCAAGCGTCACACTTTGTAGCATATTGAATGCTGTCTGTCTTCATTGTGGGCCAATAATAACCCATTCGCAAGATTTTGTTGGTCATGCTTCTACCACCTGTATGGTTTCCACAATGTCCATCATGTATTTACGGCGATCTTGTCAGGCACAGTCGGGGTTCTGAGCAGCGTAGATAGAGCCCGTTGAAGGACCTTCTGAATAGTATGCCTTGTATGATTGTATATCTGGATGACTTGATTCTGAACGCTCTTGCTTGATTACGTCTGTGGCAGTTTGCCCTGGACCAGCCATTCATAGTATGGTTTGGTCCAGCTCTGGGTAGCTTGGACTGTGTTTTGCAGCACTGGCTGAACTTTCTAGACTGCTGGTTCCAGGATGTGTACAATTGGTATACTGTCCAGAGCACGAGGTTCAAATGCTGATCCAATGTTGGCCAGAGCATCTGCCTGCACATTCTGATCTCTAGGGACTTGCTCAACCTCAACGTTAGTAAACTTTTGAAAAAGATTTTTAACCAAATCAAGATATGCAATCATCTTAGAGTCTTTAGCAGCGTACGTACCATTGATTTGGTTTGCTACTAGCAAAGAGTATCTTTACCTTCAAATTTTGGATCCTCATGTCCAGACATACGTTCAGTCCTGCTATCAGTGCTTCATATTCAGCCTCATTGATGGTAGTCCTGAACTCATAGGATACAGCCTGTACTATCTTGTCCCCCTGTGGTGACTTCAGGACCACTCCTAGTCCTGTACCCCTAATATTGGCTGAACCATCCGTCCAGAGTTCCCAAGTCTGCTGTTTCTGGTCCAGATGAAAGATCTCCTTTGTCACTTGCTCCTCCACTGTGGGAGTGAAGTCAGCCACAAAGTCTGCTAGAGCTTGAGATTTGATTGCTGTTCTGGGCTCGTAGGATAAGTCATAGGTGCTCAACTTTACTGACCACTTTGACATACGACCTGAGAGTTCTGGTCTACATAGTACTGATCTCACAGGAACATTAGTACGAATGATAATATGATGTGCCTCAAAATAAGGGCGTAACTTGGTACAAGCAACTGTTAAAGCCAAAACAAATTTTTCCAACACAGAATACCTGGTTTCAGCATCCAGAAGACTCTTACTTACATAATATACAGGATGCTGCCGCCCATTTGGTTCTCTCACCAGAACTGCACTTACAGAGGCTTCTGTTACAGACAAATACAGGACCAGTGATTCCCCTGGTTCTGGCTTGGATAGAAGTGGGGCTGATGATAAGTACGCTTTCAGGTCCTGGAATGCTTTCTCATGTTCTGTCCCCCAGTTGAACTGCTTGTTCTTTCTCAGAAGGTCGTAGAATGGCTTGCACCTTTCAGAGGACCTGGAGATGAATCTGTTATTGCTACTCTTTCTTCGGTCGATTTACGGGCGTCTTTCGAGTTTTGGGGCGACTGTAAGTTGATTATCGCTGAGATCTGCTCTGGACTAGCTTCTATGCCTCGTTTTGTCACCATATAGCCTAAGAATTTTCCTGCAGTGACACCAAAGGTGCATTTAGTAGGGTTTAACATCATATTATACCTTTCTAGGATCTCAAATGCCTTTTCTAGGTCCAGGATGTGATCTTCAGCTTTCTTTGACTCACCACCATATCATCAATGTAGACCTACATTGTATCTCCAATCTGGTCCTTGAACATCATGTTCACCAGCCTTTGATATGTTGCACCTGCATTCTTTAATCCAAAAGGCATTGCTTTGTAGCAGTAGATTCCTCTGCTGGTCATGAATGCTGTATGCTCCTGGTCTGGGGGTGCATTCTGATCTGGTTGAATCCACTTGCTGCATCAATGAATGTCAGAACCTCATGTCCTGCTGTGGTATTTACCATGGCATCTATGTGTGGTAGTGGGAAGGAATCCTTTGGGCATGCCTTGTTCAGGTCCGTGTAATCCACGCATACTCTCCACTTGCCATTCTTTTTCTGGACCACCACTACATTTGTCAGCCAGTCTGGGTACATTACTTCTTTGATCATGTCCATGTCCAGTAACTTCTGTACCTCTTGCTTCACAATCTCATTGCGTTCAGGTGCAAACTTCCTGCGTTTCTGCTTCACAGGCTTAAAACTTGGGTCAATATTTAACTTATGCGTAATAACATCAGAACTAATACCAGTCATATCAAAATGGGACCACGCAAAACAATGCTCTTTCTTCCTCAGAAAGTCAATTAGAACAGGTCTGATTACCTCTGGAGCGTTAGAACCAACCAGAACCTTCCTATCAGGTCTTTCCTTTGCTAAAACAATCTCTTCTGTCTTCATACGTGGGACAGGATTTTCAAGAGACCTGACAGGCTGCTTTAATTGCTATGCGAGGGACTTACCTGGGCTAAGAGGATTCGTGGTCAGCCCCGTAACACTCTGCGGCCGCTTTGTCGCTTCCTCTCGATCGCTGCTTTCCCCCACTTGGTTGGAACCTTGATGCACTGATGGTATGTTGAAAGTACAGCTTTTAGGTTGTGGATCCAGGGTCGCTCTAGGATCACGTTGTATGAGGATAGGCAGTCTATGACACAGAACTTTTCGAAAGAGGTGACCCCTTCCACGTAGGTTGGCAGCGTGATCTCCCCCAAGCTGTGCATTGTTTCTCCACTGAACCCTACCAGGACGCTGGACTTCTTTGTCACATCTGAATCTTTCACTCCCATAGCCTCCAGCGCCTCCATCATTATGATGTTGACTGAACTGCCACCATCTACTAGGACTCGTCTGACCATGCAAGTCCCAACCTGGATCTTGATCACCAGTCCGTCGTGATGTGGACCATGTACTCCCTGAAGATCTGATTCGTCGAACACAATCTCCTGGGCTGAACCTGGTTGTCCTGCTGGTGGTTGTTTCCTGTTCTCCATAGCCACACGCTTCGCAGCAGAATATGTTAGTCCACAAATATCTGAACCACCAGAGATGAATTTTACCTCATGGGTTGTTGGTGGTGGTGGTGGAAGATCTCTAGGCTCATCTCGCTCGTCTTTGTTCCTCCTGTTTCTGGGCAGGATGTCCTTCAGGTGACCATTCTTTAGCAGATGAGCAACTTCCCTTCTGAGGGCTATACAGTCCTCCGTGGTGTGTCCTATATCAGAATGGTACTCACACCACTTGGTTGTGTCTCGCCTTGGATTGGGTTTCTCACTTGCTTTTGGCCATCTGACTGCTGAGCCTAGCTTGTCCATCTTGTGGATCAGTCCTGGCATATCCACGGAGAAACAGTACTCTGAAACTGGAGGTGGAACCCTGGGTGCATCAGTCTGTTCATCCACGGCGTTTGCCTCCCTCCTGGTTGGCCTCTGATATGGACCAGGCTGCTTTGTTCTTTGCGCCTGCACGGGTGGTGACTTTTCGTTCAGCCCTGCCCTGGTCCTGATATCGTGCCCTGAATTGCTGGTCCTCCTCTACCCTGATTTGGGCTAGAGCCTTAGCCTGCACATCTTCAAAGGTAGAACAAGGGTAGCGAGTTAGTTCAACATAAAGATCAGAATCTCTAACCAAACCTTGCCTGAAGGCCTCAATGGCCGTGTGATAGGCTTAGTCGCGTCACCTAATCAAAAATAATCCAAACTCAACACTAGCGGGTAGCAAGGGTAAGTCGGGTCGAAATCCGCAGGGAGAAGGTCGTAATGTTGGTTATTCTTAGCGATTCTAGTCTCGGTTCGAGTGTTACTAGAGCGCAAAAGTAAGGGTTTAAAGCGATGGGAGAAAGGTCTAGGGAGTCGGGCTAGGCAATGGGTAAGTCAAGGTCAAGGATGATGATCGGAATGAGTAAGGAATCGCACATGCTAAGGGTTAAGCTCGTCCTCTCGGTCTTAAGCTTCCTCTAGGTCTCGAATGCGGGCTCTCGCAACTTACAATCGAGGGTCCTAATGTTTAGTCTCGCGCCTACCCTAGAACTAGGCTTTCGTTCTTAAGTTCAAGGGTGCTAGATACTCGCTAAAACGTGATCAAGGAATCAACGAGAGCAATCAAGCAAGGACTAAACAAAGCAAGCACAAAACCTACTCAAAAAGATCATCAAAAACAACCAAAACCAAAACCCATGATTCACCCTTCCTCCCTAGATAAGAGACTACTCACACATAGCGAATTTAACAACAAAAGCAAATGAGAAAGATGAAAGCATGATCAAAGATGATAAATAAAGAGATGACAATCAAATAAGAGAAGTTTATAACAAAACCTAATCAGAAATTGCAAGAGAAATCAAAGAACAAAAACAACAATACCGAAATAGGATGATCAAACAACGTACTTGAGTCGGGAATTCAAAATACAAGAAGGAAAATTGATCTAAACCTAAATTTTTGATAGAAAATAGTTTCAAGTGTTAGGAAGATCCCCTCAAAATTTCGTGCGAAAATAATATGTTTTGCCCCTTCAAATAGACGAAACATTTCAAGCTAACGAAGCGTCTTCAGCTGTCCCTAGGTGGTCCCGGACGGGACAGGGGCCATCCCGGACGGGACAAGTGCACCCCGGACGGGACAAGGTCATCCCGGAGCCTTCAGTTCAAGTCCTCTTTTGTGCTTCTTTTGTACTTAGTTTTTTTTTTCTTGTTTTTGCTTCTTTTGGCTTGCAGCAAAGCCAACTTCCTTTCTTCTTGTTGTCCCAAGGCTAATGTACTTTGCTCATGAGTAGGGACGAGTCTTAGGATGATTATGGGAGCTTCAAATCCCGAGCCAAGGTCCCGGAACACCAATTTGGGGATTTCTCGGAGATTCTTAGGTGCATAACAAATAAAATCAGAGTGAAGGAGATAGAGAGAAAAAAAAAAAAAAAAGGGGAAACAGAAACAAAAACTAGGGTATATATAGAAGACAAAAGGAAGATTAGATGGTTTTTACAAAAATAAGCGCGCGAAGAGATGTGACAAGACCCATGATGGGACGTGCGCAGTACATTGAGCGCCAAAATAGGGCGCACTCTCCCACGAAAAGCCAACTACTTCGTTAATTACAAAGTTCAGGTCTCAGGACTAAGGGAACAGCAAAACAAAAGGAGCCTGGGCCAGGCTCAGCCCTGGACCAGGATGAAGGACAGAAGCATCTCCTTACCCCCCAGTTCAGGACTGTAGGGCAAGGAGATGGGGGACAAACTGTTGGGACCAAAAACCCAGGCTGGTCCAGAACCCTGGGCCAGGCCAAGATGGTGCGCAGATCCTGATCGGGACCGGGGCGTCTGAGCGACACCAGGCGGAGACGAGACAAAACAAAGGTGCAGGTCAGGAGAGGAATAGTCAAGATGGGCCAAGCCCAACAAAAGAATTAAACATCAAAGCCCGAAGACGCAGCAGCAACCCTAAAAGAGACGTTGGAGGACTTGGTCAAGGAGCTAAACTGAAGCCTGAAAGATAGGAGCTGTTGGAGAATCAGAGGGGAGAAGTTAGCTACAAAAGGGGGCAGAGACGTTGAAGCTGAGGACACTATATAAGGAGGAGAACTCAGAAGAAAAAAGGGCATTCATTATCATACAACTCAAGCACACAGCATTCTACTCAATTCTCAAGCATTCAAACACTTCATAATTATTTTACGCCTTTTTTGTATCCTGTACCAGTTGGTCCAGACTTTGTACCCATTATTTCAGAACTAGTGAAGATCCTCTCCTGGCTTGGCGCCCGTGGTTTTTCCCTTAACATTTAAGGGTTTTTCCCACGTAATATATCGTGTGTCTTGTACCGTTTTTGTTATCTTTCGTACTTTTAAAGTCAATCACATAAATCACCGCTAAAAGCAACCTAAGGGATAGTACTAGTAGATCCACAATCACTTAAACGAACCGTGTGAGAAAATCACCCCGAACAGGCACTGCAAATTAGGCTTTATAAAGCCGTGGTGCGGTTTTTCGATGCCAAGCTTGAAAAAGGCCAAAAAGTTGGTCCCCATGTGCTCAAAATGATTGAGTACATAGACACTCTTGAGCGTCAAGAGTGTGCTATTCCTAAAGCGCTTGCGATTAACCGTATTCTCCACTCACTTCCTAATAAGTTTGCTCATTTTCGAGTAAACTACAACATGAACAACATGGATAAGAGTTACCATGAACTTCATGCTCTCTTGGTACAAGCCGAGAGAGACATGGAAGTGAATGAGATAGAGAAGAGAGATGTTCTTTCTATGAAAATGAAGGACATGAGTCTTGGGGTTAATAAAGGGAAGATAGCCAAGACGGATAATTCCAAGAAAGGCAAAGGGAAGGCTGTTATGGAAAATGTTCCAAATAAGCCTAAACCCAAGGTTAACAAAGGTAGACCTCTGAATGACACTTGCAACTTTTGTGGCGAAGTGGGTCATTGGAAGCGCAATTGTCCCAAATATAAGAAGAAAAATGGATGTGGGACATCCAAAGCTATTGTTCCTTCTCACCTCTATATGATTGACATCAATCAATGATTTTTATCACGTAGGGAACAAGAAGCTCAAAACAAATGAATCAAACAAATCCTACCTTTGGCATTGTCGTTTAGGTCACATAACGATAGACGCATAAAGAGACTTGTTGAGACCAATGTTCTCAAACCATTTGACTTCGAATCATATGGTACATGCGAGTCTTGCCTCCTAGGCAAGATGACTCGTGCACCCTTTAGTGGTAAAGGGGCACGAGCTAGTGAAGTTTTAGAACTCATACATACCGATGTGTGTGGTCCATTAAACATCACCGCTAGAGGAGGATCTCATTACTTCATTACTTTTACCGATGACTTAAGTAGATATGGTTATGTCTACTTAATAAGGCATAAAAGTGATGCTTTTGAGAAATTTAAAGAATTTCAAAATGAGGTTGAGAACCAATTAGATAAAAAGATAAAAGCACTACGAGCAGATCGTGGTGGCGAATATCTAAGTAATGAGTGTGATTCACATCTTAAGAATTGTGGTATAATATCACAATGGACTCCTCCGAGCACACCACAGTTAAATGGTGTTACAGAAAGGAGAAACCGAACTTTACTCGATATGGTTCGGTCTATGATGAGTCAAAGTGAGCTTCCTGGATCATTTTAGGGCTTTGCACTACTATCTGCCGTATTCTCACTAAATCAAAGTCCGACTAAAGCGGCCAATAAGACTCCATATGAGATATGGACGGGGAAGGTCCCCTATTTGTCATTCATGAGAATTTGGGGATGTGAGGTTTTCGTTCAGAAAAAGTCTGACTATAAACTCGCACCAAGGTCTGACAAATGTCTTTTTGTAGGCTATCCTAAGGAAACGTGTCGTTATTACTTCTACAATACTCACGAGAACAAAGTGTTTGTGGCTCGTGATGCTGTCTTTCTTGAAAATGAATACATTTCTAAAAGACAGAGTGGGAGAAAATTTGAACTTGATGAAGTTCAAGAGCCACAAACCGAGGCGGAAAATGAGGAAACCGTTCCCTCGTCTTCTGAAACGGTTGTAGTTCCTAGGAGGTCAGGAAGAATTAGTCGTCAACCTGACCGTTACCTCGGTAACATCGAGGAAGAGAGTAATTTATTGTTATTCGAAAGCAATGAACCCTCAACCTACAAGGCGACTATTAGTAGTCCCAACTCCGAACAATGGCTTAAGGCCATGAAATTCGAAATGGATTTTATGTACGAGAGCCAAGTATGGGACTTGGTGGATTTACCTAAAGGAGTGAGATCCCTTCAGTGTAAATGGATCTTCAAAATCAAACTCGGCATAAATAAACATATAGATGTGTGTGGAACCCGGGATCGGACCCAACTCGGCGTCTTGCTTAAGGGCGGATTTTAAAGTTAAAAAAGATTAAGTTGGAAAAACCTTTAAGAACTGTTATGGAGTCGCCACCTATTTATCGCGGAAAATAGGAACCTGCTACCATGTTCTAAGTTAAAAACATGTCCTAGATTTTGGAGCACGCCGACACCCCTAGATCTAAGGCTTGTGAAACCAGATTGGATTCGGGGTGAGGGTACTTTAGAAAAAGAGTTAATTCAAATAATGATTTATGAAAACCTTTTAGAAAAGCCTATGTGAAAATAGCCTCTACTGACCTAGAACAATCCTTGTAAGATGATATTTGAGCTAATGTTATCGCTACGTACAAGTGCGATAAGTTTGTAAAAGAATGCAAATGCAGATGCAAAAAGATTGATTAAAACCCTCAGTTTAGCATGTTTAACTTGTTAGCGTTCAGTTAAAGGTCGAATTCATTGTTTAAGTTGATTTTAATGCAAAATAAGAAGGTGCAAGATGCATGCAAATAAAATAAAGTTTAATTGTCCATTGGTTTATTTTATAAGGTCGGTTGCTTATGCGACTTTGGCGTGTCATCGGATATGGAGTGTACCCGAAGTAATAAGAACACTTGGAAGGCAAGCGCGCTCGGTGCCAAAGCCGGGGAGGGCGCTAGAGTGTAGTCCCCTTTGTTAGTCCATAGAAAATAAGAAAAAGCTTTGATCCAAGTGGATCGGTACCTACCTGGTCCTGACGCTTCAGATCTGGGCAGAGCTTCGCTTCTTGAACTTAAAAGGAGGGTGAATTCAACACGGGATGGTGTGTTGAACTCAAGGATTTGAGTGCGTGAGGCTTTTGTGAATGTATTTAGGTGTATACCGTGCTAGACGGTATATTTTGTGGGACCCAAGTGTGGGCACTAAAACTAGGAAGAGAGGTTGTGAGAAGAGAGGGTTTTCTTGGGTGGAAAACTTATGTGAATAGGTCGTGCGAGGGGTTGTATATATAGGAGAAGAGTCGGACGAATTTAGGAAAGCTGGGAAAAAAGCCACCCTGGGAAACCGCATAGCTCTATGCGGTTTGGTGGGCAAACCGCATAGACTTATGCGGTTTGCTCCATGAGCCGCATAAGCTTATGCGGTTTGTCAGGCTGGTTTTAGATTGGTTTTCCAAGTTTCGTCCGAATAATATCTTTGGAGATTACGGATAATCCTTGTCTTGCACGTCAAGAAGGGTTATCAGAGGTTCCCCTAAGATATTTTGAGGGTTGCGGGCTTTGGAGTATGGGCCAAAGGCTGGGTTTGGGCTCGGTTTTGGGCCCGAGACCCGTAAAAATGAAAAGGGTGTATTTGCATAGTTTTTGTGAAATAAGGTAAGACGTGAGGTCGTATCTTGTGTAAGAGGGGGCTAAATAGCGGTTTTAGCTACCGGGCCTAAATTTAGGAATTTAGGAATGCTGAATTAGACCTTGTTAATGTAAAAGGACTAATTGTAGTGCAAATGCGAAGCTCATGCCAAATGAAGCAGGACAAGGACCTAGCTAAACTCCAAATGGACAAAATGAACGTTATTTAAGTGTGATGTGATGCGACCTAAACCATTTTAACATTTCAAACGACTCAAAATGAATTCGACATTAATTAGAACCGTATAAGTCAACGTTAAAACATGCGTAATAAAAGTCCGTGTTACATCACAGGGTTTTGTGCGGGAGGGTACGGATATGGGTATCCACAGAGCCCCCAGTTTGACTGAGCTCGGACTAGAGCGCTAGTCAAACTCCTCGACCATATCCGGACCATTACAGTCTCGATACAGTCAGCGGAACGAAGCATGTGTCCATGGGTGAGACGAGGACTTCGAACCGGGCTAAACGGGGAGGGGCGTGCGCATTTTAAGGACTTGGCGGTCCGTGCATATTATAAGGGCCTGCTGGCCTGCAGAGTGTCTTCGTCGTGCTTGTCGTCATTTGTTGGTGCCTTTGCGTGTGCTTGGTATCGTCAGATGTTGGTGCTGGTGCTGGTGCTCGTAATGTCTTCGTATTGCATGTGTACTTTGTAAGATGTTTGGGTATGCGTGAGGTGTATAATTGAGCAGGGATGTTTATGTAGGTGTAGGTGTAGGTCTCGTGAAAGAGCGTCCGTGTAATGCTTGTGCTTGGGCTCGCCGAGGAGCGTCTATATAGAGTGAAATGCTTGGAGTTAGGTGTGTATTGCAGGGTGCTTGTGCTTGGGCTCGCCGAGGAGTGTCTATGTAGTTGAGAAGGTAGTGCCGTTGTCGTTGCTGATGCCTTTGCTGACGTTGTTGCTGATGCCGTCGCTTATGCTGATGCCGTTGTTGATGTTGAACTGGGTCTCGCCGAGGAGCGCAGGTGCTTAGTGTAGTATTTGCTGGAGAAGTACTAGTTTGCTAGGGAAGGGTGTATATGTATGGTCTCGCCGAGGAGCGTAGGTGTAGTTGTGGTTGTTTGGGAGAGTGATGGTGTTTCGTCTTGTTAGGGGTGCAGGTGTATATTCGCCGGGATTATGGTCCGAGGAAGGTGTATGTGCTCAAGTGTACGGCTTCGTGTAATTGCTTGGATGTCTTTGAATGTCTTGATCTGGGCGCTTGGTGTTTATGTTAGTGATTTGCTGGGTATGTCTTGGACTCCGTAGGAAATGTCTGTATAGGTGTGTGGATTCCATGGGGAGGAAGTAATACTCCACAGGGACGTGTAAGAGGGTGTAAGGACTCGTGAAGAGTGTTCGTGTGATTAGTACACGAGTATGGCGGACTGTAGGTGACGCCTTAACCAAGGCATAGCGCATAATGTATGTGCTAGCGCTTGTGGCGGACTGTAGGTGACGCCTTAACCATGAAAGCTTGCGTGGAACAAAACATGCTCTGGAAATTGCCTGTAGACTAGTGACTCTTCCGGGGAATCCCTTATCAATTGGCGACTTCAAGCGTGAACTCATTCGCACATGTCGCGGTTTCAAATCCGGAAATATTCGAACTCGCGATTTTCCTTTTGAGATCTTCAATTTCGCTTGCTTCGACCATGAAACGTAGTATCATTGCGATTCGTTTGGATTCGTATGATACATGTCTCTTGGACTTGGAATGCATGGTGCTTGGGATGTTTCTTGGATATGTTAGGGTACTTGGTGCTTGGACCTACGTTCGGGTGTTGCTTGTCTGATGCACACATGAAAGTGTTATGCTTTTAGTGTGCATGTTCGTGTTTGTAGCGGTTCTGGAGGTGTCGCTCAACCGTAGATGCTTATGTTGATGTGGGTATTTATAGTAAGGGTGTCTTCAAAAATGCGAAAAATTATCCCATTTTTCGTTGTAAAGGTTTGATTCTTGATAGGAAGCGTCAGCCCCCAGTTTGACTGAGTTATGGTATATAACGATAGTCAAACTATGTAAAAGGCTATGGGTTGCAGTAGGATAAAGGTGTTTTTGGATTACCCCCTTGAGTTTGACTAAGTTTTGTATGAAAACTGAGTTAAAGTGGGGTGCATGATGTAGTTGGAGAAGGAGTTTTTGGGTTACCCCCTCGAGTTTGACTAAGTTTTGAGTGAAAACTGAGTCAAAGTGGAGAGTATGGTGTTTGGTTCTGAGATGGCTCGGGTTCAGTGTGACTTTAATGAGTACCGTCGTCTTCACCCTTAGTTGTATTAGTATGCTTGTGTAATAAGGATTGTGTGAACCCTTGTTTACGTGACCGTTTGTTGTAGCTTGGCTTGAGCTTGTAGTTGCTTTCGTCGTCTTTCGCTTCCGTGCTGTGTTGTGCTTCCGTGTACCTGCGTAGTTAGTAGGCTTGGATTTGAAAGTGAAATGATTCCCGATTGGGATGTTTGGATTAAAATGTTTTTGTTGAAAAATCATTTTTGTGAAAGATTCATTTTGGTTGTCGAAATGAGCTTTAAAAATGAACGCTTGAAATGTTGGTTGTAAGGCTTCATGCAAGATGAAGGGGGTGTTAGACGTTGTAGGTTCAAGCTAGAGTTGTGAAGACCGTGGAGGGTCATTTGAGTGCAAAGGTTGGAAAGCCCCCAGTTGTCGAGGATGAGAATTCGGGGGAATCTCATGACAACACGGAGCGGGATGTCGTGCAAGATTCGGTTGTGCTTTGCGTAAGCTGCCTACGTATCCACGAATGTGGAATCAAACCGGCGTAGTTCGATAGAGCTTTCGCTCAAAATGTGTTAACTCGAGTGAGTTAAATTCGAAGAATGCTGCTACTCAAAATCTATTAACTTGAGTGCCGAGTTAAATTTTTGGAAAAGTTTAGACTTCGAAGATTCGAGATGCATTTCAAGGATTTGAGATGCATTTACGAAAGATACATTTTGTTTGCGAAAGGGTGTTTTTGCAAAAGGTGAATTGCAAAGTGCTTTCATAGTAACTCGAGTATTGAGTTAATTTTGAAAGGTGATTAGCTAATTTGAGGATGCACTGCCTCGTGTAAGTTCGAAAAAGCGTGTCGTTCCGTGGGAGCGTTTTGAAAACTGGAGAGTTTTTGAAAGGAGCGGTTTAAATGTCGCTAAATTGTTTGATTGGAAGAGGATTGACTCGACGTGTGAGTCGATGCTTAAGGTGCCGAAAAGTTTGCAATATAGAGACGAATCGTATGCGTGATTTGAGACTCGACGGTTGCATGAATGCCATATTCGGGAACACGTGCGTTGGTGGAGCCCCCAGTGGTGCTTGATTGTCTGCGGTGGGATGCTGTTGTTCCTGCAAAACAGTGTTAGACCAAAAAGCAGAGTACTACTCCTAAGTCTATGACAACTTTGCCTTGACGAATTCGTTTTAGTCGCCTCGATAAAGAAATAGTTTGCCTTTTGTGAATTTTTGTGGACACATCCTTAGCATGGAAAGCTTTGGACGGAGAATATTTTGTGAATTTTTGTAAAAGGTTGGTTGAGCTCGGGAGAGCGGCCTACGTATCCGTGGGTACGGAATCAAACCTAGCGTAGTTCCGAAAGGGGTGTTTAAGGGCGTGTATGAGGTGTTTATGTGGAAAGGTGCGTGTTTAAGGATCCACCGGTCTGGGAGGTGGGTTTGTTTTTGTGGAAAGGTGCGTGTTTAGGGACCCGCCGGTCCAAGGGGTGTTTATGTGTTTGACCTTGATACATTGCATCCTAAGGGTGGGTTCTCCTTAGTTGATCTAGGCTGGTTGCTTGCTACTTCTGTCTTGTTTGGAATTTCAAGGACCTGGCCACTCGTTTCTGGGCTTCAGTACTTCTTGCCTTTGGGGTTTCGGCCCCTCGCTTATTGATTTCTAAGCTTGTTGACTTCTAAGCTTTTGAGTTTTTGAGCTTTTGACTTCTTAAGCTTTTGACTTCTTAAGCTTTTTGCTTAGTTGTTTTGCCCCTTGTTCCGGAGCTTTTGAGACTTTTGCTTTTTGGTGACTTTGGTTTTTGACCTTTAAACCTTGTATTCCCGTTTGGTTTGAGAATATCCTACGCCCTGTATGGCTTGGGCTTGGGCTCGGACCTTGCTAAACCCTGTGGCTCGGTGGTCACTTGTGATCGTGTGTCTATCACGCCGAGCTCCTCTGACAAGTTCGTTTGCTTATTAGGCACGCGATCGAGTACGCGGAGGGCGATCCAGGAATACTCGTACTTTTGGTCGCGATCAAATTCATGACCGCTGTGGAGCTCCAAATTAATGGATCCTCCTCCAAAAGCAGCGGAGTAGTAGACCGCAAGCAGACTAGTGAACCTTAGGTGTTTAGTCGTCGGAACCTTCTTGTCTTTGTGTCTTTGATTTAGTTGACTTGGACCTTCGTATCCGGCCTAGACCTCCTTAGGATAGTTGTTCCTGGGTTGCAATGTATGTTGGTGTAGAATTGTGTTTTTAATGGGAAAAGTGTGTAAAAAGGAAGCTGGGTTGTAGGCAAACTTATTCCTTTATCGATTTGTTAAAAATGTCGTACGTCGAAGACTCGATTGCCCTAGACTGACAGAGATTGACTCAATGCTTAAAAACTCGACCCGTATTGAAAAGACTCGAATTTCTTGAGGAGATCCGTGAGATCGTCGGTGGCGCCTTGATGGATTCTTCGCTGGGTGCTCGAGACGCACATGTCTCGGATAGGGTTGATGCTCGCGTCGGGACTTGGCTCATGCATACTTAGATTTGTCTTTGATTTTGCAAAAGTTTTGTTTTCGGCGAAAAGTAGGATGTTTTGTTGAGCAAAATGTGTTGTCACATTTTGGCTCAATGTAAAAGGTGTTTTGAAATCAAATCCGATAAGCTCGTGTTAGTGGCTTGTCGGTGAAAGTGTGAATCGATTCGGAGTGGCGATAGGCTATCCGAATCAAGGGTGTTTGAAAATGTGATGAAGACGGTTATACTCGTTTTCATACATTCGGTTTGAAAGAAGGTTAGATTAAAGCGACTATGAGCCACTTGGTCTAACCGTGAAGGATTTGCGGGATGATGCTAGCCCATCCCTAGGTTTTGCTGTCTTGTGAAAAGAGATGTTTAAATTAAAATGGCGGTAGGCCATTTTGAATCATGGATTACCATTCTCGGGTTTGAAAATGCTTTGTAATAAATGGGTTACGATGACCGTGAGTCATGTAGTTCATTTATATTTTGGAATGTCACGAGAATAAAGTGATTATTCTCGGGTGTTTTGAGGAGACTGTTTGTCTAGATCAAAC
Source organism: Dianthus caryophyllus (assembly GCA_023091065.1). Lineage (NCBI taxonomy): Eukaryota > Viridiplantae > Streptophyta > Magnoliopsida > Caryophyllales > Caryophyllaceae > Dianthus > Dianthus caryophyllus. The sequence goes on from CM041522.1 coordinate 17,585,935, forward strand.
CGTCATGACTATAGGTCATTTGGTTCGAAGGCAGGATTTTTGAAAAAGGTTATTTCAAAAACATGATGAGGATTTTGTGAGAGTAGCTCGTCGTGCTTTGACAAAAGGTTTGGAAAGTGTTTGAACTAGAGACGTGTTGACACGTTTCTGGCTTGACCTTGAAGAGTGTGATTGGCCCAAGTTAACGGTATGTCATTGTGGGCCGGTTGTAGATTGCTTGGAGTGAACCTATGATGGCGAAAAGCTAGTTGAGTGGGAAATGTGAAGGTGGGATATGGATGGGTTTGCACGTCCACGTGTTTTGCTTAAGAGGAATTGGGCCAAGATCATTTGGTCCGATGAAAAGTTTGCGAGATTGGGCTTGGCCATTCTCGGGTTTTGTTTGCTTGAAAAGGATGATTTTTGCTGAAACGAGTCGACTTTGGGCCGTTTGGCCCGAAGAGATTCGTAAGGTGTTTTATTTGAAAAATGTTTTGCTAGGAATTGGCGTACAATGGCCATGAGTCATGTAATCCATTGGCTTTTTGAAAGGTCTCGGGAATGTAGTGATTATTCCCGGATGGTTGAGGAGATTTGTGATTGGGTCGAATTGAACTAGGTATAGACTAGTTGACTTGACACGGAAATTTTGAAAGAGAATGTTATTTCAAAAATGTGAAGGGCCGCGAGCCGCCCAGAATGAAAAGTCTCCAAGAATATGTGACGAGATTCTTGGGTTTTGCTTTATGAAAATGCTTGGGATAAATAGATTACGATGGCCTAAGGCCATGTAGTCCATTTGTGTTTTGAAAAGATTCGGGAATGTAGTGATTATTCAGAGTGATTTGTGAGGGATGCCTAGTGGGTTGAAACGAAATAGTGGAGAACTATTTGGTTCGACCCAGAGCTTTGAAAAGCAATTATTTCGAAGTTGAAAGAATTTCGAAACGTGATTGTTTCAAAATGAAGAAGCTTTGGTTGTTTTGTAGGAAACAGGGGTATTTTTGAAAAGAGCTTGTTTCAAAATGAGAATGTTCTTTGGTTGTCTTGTAAAAGCGAGAAACTTTTGAAAAGAGCTTAGTTCAAAAATGAGAGTGTTTTGCTTGCTTTGTAAAGAGAAGATCTTTGAAAAGGGTTCATTTCAAAAATGAGAGTGTATTGCTTTAGGAGCAATGTTGTGCCTAAGAAGTCTCTTAAGGTGACTATGAGTGTGAGCATGTCGTCTCGGTGTTGAAAAGTGTTGGTTTTGCATTTGTCGAGCCCATGTTAACGGTTCATCGTTAAGGGCTTGAATCTAGATGCATGAAAAGGATTCGACTCGAGAAAGGTTAGCTAGTCGAGTCGAGGATGTTGAGAATGGATTAGGTTGTGTGGCGTGTATCTAGTTAGTCCTATTAGATTCAACGTTCATTTTAAGCGTTCATTTTTAGCTCATTTTTTTTTGGTTTAGGAAGACCTTTTAAGCTTGAAAAAGGAGATTTTCAAAAAAAGTTTTAGCTAAAGGAAAGATTTTGAGACGAGGATGTGTGCGCACATCTCGTCTCGATGTTAAAAGTTTTGTTTGCACCCGTCGAACTAGTGTCGGCGATTTGCCGAGGTGAGCTCGAGTCGGATGTGTAAAAGAGAGAGGATTCGGCTCGAGAGCGATTAGCAAGTCGAGTCGAGGATGTTAAATGTAGAGACTAGGCCGTATGACCTAGAAGATTGAAATCCGCGAGCTCGGGTTTTATTCCTTGCTCGGGTTTTTGCTTGTTAGTGAAAAAGGAAATTTTGAAAAAGTTTATTTCAAAAATTCGCGATAGTTTTGTTTGAAAAGTGTTAGTTTGTTATATGTTAGGTTCAATTATCTTTGAAACGTTTTAAGCGAGTTTTCGAAGATATGAATGCATATGCTTGTTTTGAAAAGGGACCATGGAGTGCATGGCCTCGAACTTGTACGTATGACTCAAGAGGGGTGAAAAATGAGTCGGTCGGGTACACCTCCAACTACCTCGAGTACGCTTTGGCAGATACTTAACCCCTCTATTTCCTTACGCCGGAGCGATAGGTTTTCTAGAGGGAGCACTGGGGCGGTCGAGATAATCGTTTACGGCAAGCCGTGGAGGGGAGAGAGGAAAGTTAGTCCTGCACGTGCTTTATCGAGTGGACAAGCCTGCGTGTTGGAACCACCTCTCAAGGGTGTAAAGGGTGCCTAGATTCCAAAAGGAATGGACTCTAAACGAATGTGCATGGCTCAAATATGTATACTTGGATTGTTCAAGGCTTTCAAGTTTCACCTCTTTATTTTTAAAAAGAAAAAGCTAGTTTTTGTTTTTAAAAAATAAGATCTCCCCAGCGGAGTCGCCAAACTGTGGAACCCGGGATCGGACCCAACTCGGCGTCTTGCTTAAGGGCGGATTTTAAAGTTAAAAAAGATTAAGTTGGAAAAACCTTTAAGAACTGTTATGGAGTCGCCACCTATTTATCGCGGAAAATAGGAACCAGCTACCATGTTCTAAGTTAAAAACATGTCCTAGATTTTGGAGCACGCCGACACCCCTAGATCTAAGGCTTGTGAAACCAGATTGGATTCGGGGTGAGGGTACTTTAGAAAAAGAGTTAATTCAAATAATGATTTATGAAAACCTTTTAGAAAAGCCTATGTGAAAATAGCCTCTACTGACCTAGAACAATCCTTGTAAGATGATATTTGAGCTAATGTTATCGCTACGTACAAGTGCGATAAGTTTGTAAAAGAATGCAAATGCAGATGCAAAAAGATTGATTAAAACCCTCAGTTTAGCATGTTTAACTTGTTAACGAAAACGGTTCAGTTAAAGGTCGAATTCATTGTTTAAGTTGATTTTAATGCAAAATAAGAAGGTGCAAGATGCATGCAAATAAAATAAAGTTTAATTGTCCATTGGTTTATTTTATAAGGTCGGTTGCTTATGCGACTTTGGCGTGTCATCGGATATGGAGTGTACCCGAAGTAATAAGAACACTTGGAAGGCAAGCGCGCTCGGTGCCAAAGCCGGGGAGGGCGCTAGAGTGTAGTCCCCTTTGTTAGTCCATAGAAAATAAGAAAAAGCTTTGATCCAAGTGGATCGGTACCTACCTGGTCCTGACGCTTCAGATCTGGGCAGAGCTTCGCTTCTTGAACTTAAAAGGAGGGTGAATTCAACACGGGATGGTGTGTTGAACTCAAGGATTTGAGTGCGTGAGGCTTTTGTGAATGTATTTAGGTGTATACCGTGCTAGACGGTATATTTTAGGGACCCAAGTGTGGGCACTAAAACTAGGAAGAGAGGTTGTGAGAAGAGAGGGTTTTCTTGGGTGGAAAACTTATGTGAATAGGTCGTGCGAGGGGTTGTATATATAGGAGAAGAGTCGGACGAATTTAGGAAAGCTGGGAAAAAAGCCACCCTGGGAAACCGCATAGCTCTATGCGGTTTGGTGGGCAAACCGCATAGACTTATGCGGTTTGCTCCATGAGCCGCATAAGCTTATGCGGTTTGTCAGGCTGGTTTTAGATTGGTTTTCCAAGTTTCGTCCGAATAATATCTTTGGAGATTACGGATAATCCTTGTCTTGCACGTCAAGAAGGGTTATCAGAGGTTCCCCTAAGATATTTTGAGGGTTGCGGGCTTTGGAGTATGGGCCAAAGGCTGGGTTTGGGCTCGGTTTTGGGCCCGAGACCCGTAAAAATGAAAAGGGTGTATTTGCATAGTTTTTGTGAAATAAGGTAAGACGTGAGGTCGTATCTTGTGTAAGAGGGGGCTAAATAGCGGTTTTAGCTACCGGGCCTAAATTTAGGAATTTAGGAATGCTGAATTAGACCTTGTTAATGTAAAAGGACTAATTGTAGTGCAAATGCGAAGCTCATGCCAAATGAAGCAGGATAAGGACCTAGCTAAACTCCAAATGGACAAAATGAACGTTATTTAAGTGTGATGTGATGCGACCTAAACCATTTTAACATTTCAAACGACTCAAAATGAATTCGACATTAATTAGAACCGTATAAGTCAACGTTAAAACATGCGTAATAAAAGTCCGTGTTACATCACAGGGTTTTGTGCGGGAGGGTACGGATATGGGTATCCACAATGTGATACATACTATTTATATACATTTTATGCCCCCGGTTCAGTCGCATTTAGCTGCATTTACTCGTATTCATTACTAGTTTTATGAGCTATTTGTTATATTTCTCGATACTGCTGCCTTTTATTTACATTCTGCAGGTTTTGGTGGTTTTGAGCCAAAACCCGGGACAATTGGAGCAACTACGAGGATCGAGACGACAGGACCAAGCTCGAGCGCGAACGAGAGCTCGAGAATACAAACCAAGGACCAAAAGACTAAGGCCTCGAGAAAACTAAGGCCCAAAGGGAGGCTTGGACTCAAGATCAACCCCAAGTAGAAGAGGAAGGAGCCGGCCCAAGCTCAAGGGTCAGGCCGGTCTGCCAGACCGGCAGCCGGCCGGCCGGCTGGAGCACTATTTTTGTCGGTTTTTGGTTTAATTCGAGATTTATAATTTGGAAACTATAAAAGGACCTTTTAGGTCGTGACTTAGAGGATCCTTTAACTTATGCTTTATTTTACCTAGTTTTAGTTGACTGCTTTATTAGTTCTCTCTAAAAAACTCTAAACATTAGTCTAGTTCAAGATTTATTCAATCAGAATCGCTTGCATTCAGTGAAATTTCAGGTTTTTATTCAATTCTTATTATTGCTTTCATCATGTCTTGTTCTTGCTATTGTTTTTGCTTTGATTACAATTATGAGTAGCTAATTTATAATTAGGGTTTAGGGTGATTGTGATATTTGGTTCAGGAACATGTTTTAACTGCTTAAATTGATTGAACTTGTGCAAGTTGGTTTCTTCCTCGCTGCTTTATTATCAATTGAATTTAGGGACGCCTTTATTGAATTGAACTTAGGTTGTTTCAGTTTAAGATCGAAAGCCTAATTGAAACTAGACTCACGCGTACTTGATAAGTTGAATTTAGTAAGTTGCGAGAACCCGCTAAATTTGCTTAAGGTTAATATTGACTCGAGAGAGCGTATTCCTAAACCTAGCCACTTGCATAGCTTCAATTGATTAATATTTACTTTTGAGTTGAGTTCCTGAATCGATGTCACATTGATCCCGACGCCCTAATCTTCCTTTTATATATTCTTATATCATCTTTCTTGCTGTTCTTAGTTTAGTTTAAAACAAACCCTTTTTCACACCTTTGAGTTAGACCTGTTTACTCCGTCTTTAGCTTAAAACTACACCGTTTCTCTGTGGATACGATCCTGCTTGCCGCTAGCTACTTGTTAGTGTTTTCGTAGGTTTAATTTGATTAGGCGTGCGACTTTAGCCTTGTCAATTTTGGCACCGTTGCCGGGGAAACGGCTTTGTTAGTTTTAGTTTTTATCAGTTGTTACAGGTTTTACTCTCTTGTCTCAAGGAACCTAGTTCCTTGAGACCGTTTCTTATCGTTTGCTTGTAGTTTTGTTTATGCACAGGTCACCTACAGGTTTAGTTCCATTTGAGCCTGAACCTGAGCGAGTACTTCACAGGCTACGTAAGGAAGCACGTAAATTAATCGATCTTGATTTTGAGGAAGCGTCGCATTCGGAGTCTAGTGCAGCGCAATCGTACGATGAAGAGGACACACCACCTATTACCCCAGTTTCTTCTCCGCCACGTGTGACTATGCCTAAACTAGCTAGTCACTCGCTCCCAAAGACGGAGTCCATACCTAATGGATTCACGATGCCCGCTACTCTGCAGGGCAACTGTGAGATCCGCCCCGCCTTTCTTACTTTGGTGGAGCGGAACCAGTTTGGTGGTTATCCCACCGAGGATCCTGGTCGACATATGCAGGTTTTTACGGACTATTGTTCGACTATCAAGCAGGCCGGGATCACGCAGGAGCAAATAAGGGAGATGCTGTTCCCTTTTTCTTTAAAGGATCGAGCTCGTGAGTGGATCACGGACCTCGACAAGCTCGCTGCAGGTATAACTGATTGGAGGGGGTTAGCTCTGGCGTTCTATGCAAAGTTTTATCCTCCAGAGCGCACAAATCAAATGCGGAGTCAGATTCAGGGTTTCAAGCAGACATACGATGAGACTTTAGCTGAAGCTTGGGAAAGGTATAAGAAGCTCATACGGGATTGTCCTCACCATGGGCTGAACGACTGGCTCGTGATCATGACCTTTTATAACGGCTTATATGCTGAAAGCCGTGCGATTCTTGATTCTGCTGCGGAGGGACGTTTTGCTAACAACGTCGATGATGATAAAGCTTGGGCATTAATTGAGGAGATGGCGATACATTCGTCACAATTTGGGAAGCCGAGGGGAAATTCACGGTCTGCACATAATGACCGTGATAAGGAGAGCATTAGTGCGCTCACTAGCCAGGTTGCTGCGCTGACCGCACAGATTAGTATGATGAATGGGGGTGGTTCTTCTGGTGCTCATGTAAATGCTATTGCAGGGCACGACTTGGGTTATTCTACGGGGTATGCTGCACCCCAGGAGCAGGTTTATGCTTATCAATCCTACAACCAAAACCTGCCGTACCAAAACCAGCCAGGTTACGATCGTTCTCTCTTGTCCTACCGTAACCAAAACGTGCTAAACCCAATCACCCAACCACCACAAAATCAACCCTACATCCCTCCTCACAAAAATTTCCAACCACCTCCACCCAATTACCAAAACCCAGCTTATACTCCACCACCACCTACCCCGGGACCTGATCCTTTGGCCGAGACTAAGGCCATGATGTTGCAAATGCAACAAATGATGATGGGTATGCAGAAGTCGCAGGAGACGATGATGCAATATGTGCAGAAGAGTGATCAGGCTAAGGACGCAGCAATAAAGAATTTGGAGAATCAAGTGGCTCAACTCGCCACTTCGCAAGCGTCGCGTCAACCAGGTTTCTTGCCATCGCAGGGTAATCCTCCTAACCCTCCTCCCGATACAGCATGTGCTATTACATTGAGGAGCGGTACATTTTACGATGAACCGAGGAAACAGCAATGGCCGGTCGGCCGGCAATGGCCGTCTAACCTACCGGACTCACTGAGGAAAGATGATTCGGGCGTTATTCCGAGTGTTCCTGTTGCTCCTTCAGCGCCCCCGATTCAAATCAAGCTACCTTTTCCGGGACGAGTGCAAGCTGCAGGGGAGGCCAAGTTCAAGAAGTTCGTGGACGTCATAAAAGCTCTTCAGGTAAATGTCCCTTTTCTTGATCTCGTGACTCAAATCCCCGCGTACGCTAAGTTTTTGAAGGAAGTCTTTGCTCGTAAGCGTACGCTAGATGATGTCTCGACTGTTGCGTTCGTGGGGGAGGCTAGTACTAGGCTGCAGGGTAGTAAGCCCCCTAAGCTCAGTGACCCAGGTACCTTTTCTATCCCCTGCTCCATTGGTAAGTTTATGGTCCGAAACGCTGTATGTGACCTTGGAGCGAGTGTGAGTGTCCTACCCTACTCTTTGTACCAAAAGATGAACTTGTCAGCTTTGGGACCCACTCACATTACCTTGCAAATGGCTGACCGTTCCGTTAAGCGTCCCTTGGGTATCCTACAAGACGTCCCAGTACAGGTTGGAAAGTTCTTCATCCCTGTAGACTTTGTAGTGCTTGACATGCCCGAGGATGTCCACATTCCCGTTATTTTGGGGAGACCCTTCCTGCACACTGCTGGTGCAGTTATTGACGTGGGCAATAAGACTTTAGCTTTTACGGTGGGGGGTGAAAAGCTCACTTTTACGCATTCTGATACCCCGCGGTCACCCATGCGTCTAGAGTCGGTTTGTTCTGTTAATGTTATACCTCCGTCTCACTCTACCGAGACACCGAGGTCGTTTCTGTTGTCTCCCCGTGTGCAGGTTCTTTACAGGATGGCTGCAAGGTTGGTTTGGGGGAGAGGAAATTGCTTAGAACCGACTTTTACAACGCTAGCAATGGGGATAGAGGTCTCACAGTCGAGCCGTCGGGAGCACAAGGGCGATTTGGAGAGCCATTCAGAGATGGAGCCCCATGCATGATGGACTATGCTGCGCTGCCTCGAGAGGGGGAGTTCTATGGCGGACGAATGCTGTTTCGCCGAGTGAAGCTGTCGCAAATGGCCAACGACCTTGGCCTAATTATACTTGATTTTTGGAACCTTGAAGAGTCGTGCGGGACTATAAACCAGCGCTCCCGGGAGGCAACCCGATGACGTTGTATTTTTATTTGCACTTTGTACTTTTGTTTGGTTTGTTTTGGATGACATTTTATGGTTTGATTTTTAGCGCGTGAGGATGAGGGATTATATGTGATTTTAGCGCGCAGGTACTTTAGGACTTTTGTCCTTAGTTTTTTTTGAAAAGACGCTACGAGGAAGCATCGGTAGGTCGGCCGTGGTAGACTCAGAGCAAACACCGTAGCGGAAATTTGAAGCAGAAGAAAAAGAGCGAAAAAATTGAAAAATTGCACCGGGGCCGGCCACGGTCTGGGCCGGCCCGGTCTGCTTCTTTGCTCAGTTTGTTGCTTCGCTTTGCTCCGAAGTATTACATAGCTGGACTGATTTGGACGCATATACGTGGATTGTAAGCCGCACTCCATGCTTCGCTTCGGTTTGGGGGAGCTCCGACTTTATAAAGTGAGCACTCTTTACCCCTTTTACCCTCTTTTCTCGTCTTTGTTTTTCCGTACCCCGTATGTTATTTGTCCTCCTCTGCTTCTGTGGTTGTGCTGTTTTACACATTGAGGACAATGTGTGATTTGGTTTGGGGGAGGGAAGCACTCTCGCGCTTATTAGTTTAGTTGCATTTCATTTTGTGTGCGTTTATATTAAAAACCAAAAAAATTGAAAAATTTCAAAAATTTACAAAAATACGAGTCTTTTTGGTCTGCTTTGTCACGTTTGGCGAATTGATTAGTGCGCTTACTTTGATCTTTAGCATCTCCGAGTCGACTTTCTATCGTTGTAGCTGCTCTATATGTTTGTTTCCTACTAATAGATTGCGAGTCTCAAACACTAGCCCACTTGTATTCGCTTAATTCTTATCGCTTTTCGTTTGTTTACTTTCGACTTTGACATTCGAGCTTGGCAATGGTTGTGGAATGTTTGGTTTGTTGGTTTGCGGTATGATTGGAAAGATTTATATATGTTGGAGCAATGCTTCGATGCTCTCGGAGGGGACTCATTGATTTGAGTAATCACAGTGGCCATGAATTTGGTTGCGACCGAGAGTATGAGCAATGATGTAACCCTTAAGGAAATATGTGTACCCGAGCGCGATCTTTACCGAGTGAATGTCAAGCTAAACGGTATTACATACGAAGGATGCTCCACACTTGCGAAAAAAAAAAGAGAAAAAAGAAAGAAAAAGAAGAGACAAAATGGAATGATGTGGAAAGATTTGGTTGATGGAAAGTGGTACGCTCGGTTGGCCTTGCTTGAATTGAAAATGTCGTCAGTTTTACCTTTACGAAAGTGTTAGAGGCTAGTGGTATAATGTGGTGTGAATGGTTGCGACTTGTGCTCTATTTTCGGTGAAACAGTCTATGGTTGTATGTTTACGTGCATAGGTCGTCCACTTCGAGATACTAACGTGATAAGTTTGTGTCACTTTGATTTTCTCCGACGCTGTTTGCTTGAGGACAAGCAAAGGTTTGGTTTAGGGGAGTTTGATACATACTATTTATATACATTTTATGCCCCCGGTTCAGTCGCATTTAGCTCCATTTACTCGTATTCATTACTAGTTTTATGAGCTATTTGTTATATTTCTCGATACTGCTGCCTTTTATTTACATTTTGCAGGTTTTGGTGGTTTTGAGCCAAAACCCGGGACAATTGGAGCCACTACGAGGATCGAGACGACAGGACCAAGCTCGAGCGCGAACGAGAGCTCGAGAATACAAACCAAGGACCAAAAGACTAAGGCCTCGAGAAAACTAAGGCCCAAAGGGAGGCTTGGACTCAAGATCAAGCCCAAGTAGAAGAGGAAGGAGCCGGCCCAAGCTCAAGGGTCAGGCCGTCACAGACCGGCCACTACTACTGAGCACTATTTTTGTCGGTTTTTGGTTTAATTCGAGATTTATAATTTGGAAACTATAAAAGGACCTTTTAGGTCGTGACTTAGAGGATCCTTTAACTTATGCTTTATTTTACCTAGTTTTAGTTGACTGCTTTATTAGTTCTCTCTAAAAAAACTCTAAACATTAGTCTAGTTCAAGATTTATTCAATTGTAACCGTCGGTACTCCGTAAATTTCAGGTTTTTATTCAATTCTTATTATTGCTTTCATCATTTCTTGTTCTTGCTATTGTTTTGCTTTGATTACAATTATGAGTAGCTAATTTATAATAGGGTTTAGGGTGATTGTGATATTTGGTTCAGGAACATGTTTTAACTGCTTAAATTGATTGAACTTGTGCAAGTTGGTTTCTTCCTGCGCGTTTTATTATCAATTGAATTTAGGGACGCCTTTATTGAATTGAACTTAGGTTGTTTCAGTTTAAGATCGAAAGCCTAATTGAAACTAGACTCACGCGTACTTGATAAGTTGAATTTAGTAAGTTGCGAGAGCCCGCTAAATTTGCTTAAGGTTAATATTGACTCGAGAGAGCGTATTCCTAAACCTAGCCACTTGCATAGCTTCAATTGATTAATATTTACTTTTGAGTTGAGTTCCTGAATCGATGTCACATTGATCCCGACGCCCTAATCTTCCTTTTATATATTCTTATATCATCTTTCTTGCTGTTCTTAGTTTAGTTTAAAACAAACCCTTTTTCACACCTTTGAGTTAGACCTGTTTACTCCGTCTTTAGCTTAAAACTACACCGTTTCTCTGTGGATACGATCCTGCTTGCCGCTAGCTTCTTGTTAGTGTTTTCGTAGGTTTATTTTGATTAGGCGTGCGACTTTAGCCTTGTCAAGATGTTTACAAAGCTCGATTGGTGACGAAGGGCTTTTCACAAGTCCAAGGTATTCATTATGATAAAACCTTTGCTCCAGTTGCAATGCTTCGATCCATTAGGATAATCTTAGCGGTTGCCGCATTTCATGATTATGAAATATGCCAAATGAATGTCAAAACCGCCTTCTTGAATGGGATTCTAGAAGAGGAAGTGTACATGACACAACCCGAAGGTTTTGTTGATACATCCAACCCTAAGAAAGTATGCAAGCTTAAAAGATCCATTTATGGTCTTAAGGAAGCATCAACGAGTTGGAATCATAGATTCGATCATGTTATAAAACAAAACGGTTTTTCTCGAAATGCTGAGGAACCTTGTTTATACATGAAGTTTAGTGGGAGCAAGGTAACCTTTCTTGTATTGTATGTGGATGACATACTACTCGTTGGAAATGATATTCCAAGTTTGAACTCGGTAAAGGAGAAATTTGGAAATCACTTCCAAATGAAGGACTTGGGAGAGGTACAACGCATTTTGGGTATCCGGGTCTATAGAGATAGATTCAAAAGGATACTAGTATTGAGTCAAGAAGCTTATATTGATAAGATTCCTGATAGGTTCAATATGAAAAACTCCAAGAGAGGCTTTCTCCCCATAGGTGTAGGAATAACATTGAGAAAATCTCAATGTCCCTCGACACCTGAGGATGTTGAACGCATGAAAATGATCCCTTATGCTTCCGCTGTAGGATCAATCATGTATGCTATGATGTGCACTTGTCCCGATGTCGCATTCGTCTTGAGCATGACGAGTCGGTATCAAGCCATTCCCGGTGAGAGTCATTGGACAGCCGTGAAGAAGATCCTTAAGTACTTGAGAAGAACTAAGGATTCGTTTCTTGTGTTTGGAGGAGAATCTGAGTTGCGTGTAAAGGGTTACACGGACGCAAGTTTCCAAACCGATGGGGATGATCAAAAATCCCAATCCGGCTATGTCTTAATGTTGAATGGTGGTGCTGTTTGCTAGAAAAGTTTCAAACAAAGAGTCATTGCGGATTCTACAATGTGTTTAATATTTGGCAATATTTGAGGTCAAGTAAAGAAGTCAGATGGATTCGGCAGTTCTTGGATGGACTAAGAGTAGTCCCTAGCGCCGTAGATCCAATCACTATTTATTGTCGTAATAGTGGGGGCCATTTTTCAAGCAAAGGAGCCCACGTCTAGTAATAAGTCTAGACACGTTTTGAGATAATACCATGTTATAAGAGATAATGTGGAAAGAAAGGAAATAGATATTTGTAAGGTTGGGACAGACGATAATATCGCTGATCCTTTAACTAAGCCTCTTTCGAGGGCTAAGCATGACGCTCATACCGCCTGATTTCCTTTAGATTTCCTTTAGATTTTGTGATATGTAATTGGATGATGTATCCTATTACACAACATTCATTGTTTAGAGGATATTTACTCTTTTAAGTCATTTTGAATGCATACTCTATTTATCCGAATAGTTGCGTGCCAACATTGAACATATTTAAGTGAACGGTATGAACAGAGTATTTGGTCTCTAGTCTCTAAAAGAGGTGACGTCTCAAGAAGACTAGATTGCAAGTTGATCGATGGTGGGTTCAACACCATAGAGTCATAGAGATGACTGGTCATTTGCATAGACAGACTGTGAGACACTCTGTCAGACTGTGACACTGATAGAATTCCTTTTCAATGAGATTGAAGCCTGGTCGTGGTGGGAATTTCTATAGTATTCCTATGAGTCGATTCTTTTGACCGGAAACTGATTATCTGAGTTGGTGCAGTTTCCGAGTGACTTTCATTTTTGTCCTAAGCTATGCCGTGAAAGGTGGCTATAAGGGCATCTTTGGGGTCATGATGATCTGCATTGTACAGTATAATCGAGTGGAAGGGAATTGTCCACCCTCGTCAGGGTAAAACATCTTTGGGCCACTCGAGGAGGAGTCGCGGAAAATGCGTGGCCACGCTCGGAAAGATCTACGGTAGATTTTTCCGGTCAGACAGCAACTCTCCATATCGAGTAAACCACTCATGATATTACTTGAATGCAAGTACGACCTGTAAGACACCTTGCATTGAGTGGGAGATGTGAAACGGACAAGAGAGTTGATAACGCACAACTTGTCTCGGACAAGTGGGAGATTGTTGGGGTAAGTGTCCTTCACAAATAGTGCGATTACTTAATAAATCTCAATTAAGGAATACAAGGGGATAGTCCTGAATTATTGTCAATTGATTAACGTAAATCAATAACGGTTGGCTGACTAGAGTTTGACGTTATTGTCGTGAGACGGCGGTAATCAATTGATCCCTTTGAGTCACACCTATAGGAACGTGCTCCAAATAAATAAGCTAATTAATTGTATGAGATACAATTGGATTAGTAACTTGATAAATAGACTAATAGTTAGTCAGTGAGTTAATTTAGAGTGAAATCGAGTTAGGAACTCGGGTGATTAATTTTATATCGATAAAATTAATAGAAGAGACGGGAATTAGTGATTAATCGTTAATTCACTAATTGTGTACTAATTGACTAATGAGATTAGTAATAGTGCAATTTTAATATATACATGTAAGTGTACATATATATTAAAGGAGAGTTCAGAGTTTAATTTGATAATTAATACTTTATCATATTATATGATTAAGTGATAAATTATACTCCCTCCGTCCCGGTCATTTGTTTACATTTTCTATTTTGGGGTGTACGGGTCATTTGTTCACATTTCCATAAATGATTGTGGGCCCTTACTACTTTAACCAATTACATCTATTACTTTTGGTAAAGTGGACCCTTCATTGTACTTTTATTATTATTTTATTAGGTTTTTCTCTACATCTCTCATCACCTCGATAAATGTGTATAAAGTAAATGTAAACAAATCACTGAAACGGAGGGAGTAAGTATTTGTGGGGCAAATATTGAAAAACAAAATAAACCCAAAATGGGTCCTATGGACCGTCCATAGAAGGAGACAATGGGAGGAAAGATTCCCTCTTGTCTTATTCATTTTGCTTACTAGTAAAAGGCAAAGCATGCTAGACATAATGATGATTATGCATGAGATTGTTTTTATCAAAAATAGCATGCTCAACACTCTCCTTTCCTCTCTCATGTGGGCCGGCCATTTCAAGTGTAATATACACTTGTTTTGTTCTTTTTCTATATAAGAACAAGGCTAGCCAAAATCACTTGAGCACATGCAAGCATTTTCTCTCTCTAACTCTCTCTAAAACTCTCTAAATACTATTACTAATATTACTAAGAGTTAGTAAGTGTTAGTAATAATAATATACATATTATCAAGTGACTACTAGTGATTTCTAGTTCAAAATCATTAGTAGTTTTGGAGTACTTCTTGGGTGCAACAAGAAGAAGGTTTCTGATAAGGTATAAGTCGTATCGCCTATATCAAAATAAACCTAAAAGACAGCTAACAGCAGATAGCAGCAAGTAGGGATCGAATCCACAGGGAAACGGAGTAGTTCTAAGCTAAAGTCGGCAGAACAGGTCAATCTCAAGAGTGTGAAAAAGGTGTTTAGTATAAGCTATAACTAAAGTGCATAATAAAGCGAGATAAATAAGATATAATAAGGGAGAGATTAGGGCATCGGGTTCATATATGACAATGATTCAGAGCATAAGTTCATAAGACGGAAGAAATAAACTGTGCAACTTGACTAGGTTTATAAAACGCTCTCTCGAGTCAATTTTAGCCTTAAGCAAATTTAGCGGGCTCTCGCAACTTACTAAATTCAACTCATCTAACTCGCGTAAGCCTAGTTTTAACTCGGCTTTCGATCTTAAATTAAAACATACTCAGGTTCAATTAAACTCAGTTAAATCGGTGATCAGGCGAAATAAACCTAATTCAATTGACATAAAACGCGTAAAAAGAAATCAAGAGCACAATTTAATCAACCAGTTTAATCTCAAAACATGTTCCTAAATCATATGTCACAAATCACCCTAAACCCTAATAAGGAGATTAGCTACTCATAATAAGGGCAATAACAACAATAATAATAGTAAAAGACATAATTGAATAAATAAAGCAAATAGAATAAACCTGGAGTAAATACGGAGTACTGACGATTATAAAAGAGCAAAACTTGAAACTAAACTAAAACTTTGAGTTTTGAGAGAAAAGTAAATCAACAGTAAACTAAAACTAGGAAAAATAAAGCATAAACAAAGATAGTCTAATTCTCGACCTAAGGCACCTATATATAGTGTCCCAAAATAATTAAACTCGGATTAAATCAAAACCCGCAGAAATTGACCCTCGGTAGTAGTCTTGGCCTCTTTGGACCTGGCACGACCACCAAAATGGGCCGGCTCCTCTTGGACTTCATTCCTAGCCCAAATCCTTTATTCCTTGTCTTTGGGCCTTAGTTTATACGTGGCCCTTCTTCCTTTTTGGCCTTTTTATTCTTCCTCGAATCCTTAGTCTTTTGGTCTTTGCTCGTGTTCTCGAGCTCTCGTGATGGCTCGAACTTGGTCTTTTCGGCTTGGTCTCGCATTTGCTCCAAAGTCCCGGGTTTTGGCTCAAAACCACCAAAACCTGCAAAATGTAAATGAAATGCAGCAGTAACGAGAAATATAACAAATAGCTCCTTAAGTCATACTAAATACGAATAAATACGAGCTAAAAGTGACTGAACCGGGGGCATAAAATGAATATAAATAGAGTGTATCAAACTCCCCCAAACCAAACCTTTGCTTGTCCTCAAGCAAATAGCGTAGGAGAAGATCAAAGTGACAGGAACTAATCACGTTAGCATCTCAAAGTGGACGACCTATGCACATAAACAATGCAACCAAAGTCTATTTCACCGAGAATAGAGCACAAGTCTCAACCGTTCACACCACGTTATATCACTAGCCTCTAACGCTTACGCAAAAGTAAAACTGACGACAAATCAATTCAAGCAAGGCCAACCGTTCATACCACTTTCCATCATCCAATCCTTCCAAATCATTTCCTTTTTCCTTATTCTTTTCTTTCCTGTATAATCTTTTTCTTTTTCTTCGCAAATGTGGAGCATCCCTCGTATGTAGTACCGTTTAGCTTGACGTTCACTCGGTAAAAATCGCGCTCGGGTACACATATTTCCTTAAGGGTTACGTTATTGCTCATACTCTCGGTCGCAGCCAAATTCATGGCCACTGTGGTTACTCAAATCAATGAGTCCCCTCCGAGAGCATCGAAGCATTGCTCCAACATATAAAAGATCCTTCCAAATCAAACCACAAACCAACACCAAACATTCCACAAACCAATTGCCAAGCTCGAATGTCAAAGTCGAAAGTAAACAAGCGAAAAGCAGAAAGAATTAAGCAAATACAAGTGGGTTAGTGTTAAGGCTCGCAATCTATTAACAGGAAACAAACCAATCGTGCAAGTTACGACAATAGGAAGTCGACTCAAAGATACTAAAGATCAAAGTTAATGCACTAATCCATTCTCCAAACTAGACAAAGCAAGACAAAGCAGACCAAAAAGACTCGTATTTTTGTAAATTTTTTGAATTTTTCGATTTTTTTTGGGTTTTTTTAATAAATGCACATGAAAATGAAAATGCAAAGCGCGAAAGAGCTTCCCTCCCCCAAACCAAATCACACATTGTCCTCAATGTGGAAAACAGCAGAACCACACAAGAAGAGGAGGACACAAACATACGGGGTAAGGAAAAGTAAAACGAGGAAATGAGGGTAAAAAGGGGTAAAGAGGCTCACATTATCAAGTCGGAGCTCCCCCAAACCGAAGTAAAGCGTGGAGTGCGGCTAAAATCCACGGATGTGCATCCAATTCAGTCCAACAACGAAGTACTTCGGAAGAGCATGCAAGAATAAACGAAACGAAGCAGCAGGAAAGAGCAGGGGTGGGCAGCCGGTCTGGACCGGCAGCCGGCCGGCCGGCTGGACCACTTTTTTTCAATTTTTTCGCGTTTTCTTCCTCTGTTTCAAATTTCAGCTACGGCTCCGGTCCGGGCCCGGCAGCCGGTTGGCCGGCTAAAGGCCTTCCTCGTGAGCGTTTTCAACATATTAAGGACTCAAAAGTCCATGAATACCTGCGCGCTGAAAATCACATAATAATACCCTCGTCCTCACGCGCTCATAAGAAAACCAAAAGTCATAAAAACAAGCAAACCAAAAGTACAAATGCTAAATGAAAATACAACGTCATCGGGTTGCCTCCGAGCGGCCGGTTTATAGTCATACGACTCTTCAAAGCAGCAGATATCAAGTATAAGAAAGCCAAGGACATTGGCCATTTGCAACCACCTCGCTTGGCGAAATAGCATCCGTTCGCCATAGAATTCTCCTCTCTCGAGGCAAAGCATTGTAATCCATCACGCAAGGTATGCCATCGCGAAATGGTTCTCCGTAACAGCTCCGTGCGCCGCGCAACTCAGACCGTGGATCTCCTCCTCCATCCCCAAGATCGTAGACATCCGCCCTCGTGACCTTCCGTTCCCCCAAACCAGGATCACAGCCACCCTGCGTAAGACCTGCACAAGAAGCAATGGAAGAAACATCCTCCAAAGAGTCTCCGGTAAAGTGAGGCGGAGGGGCAAGGTCAATAGCGACCCGCAGGACTCAGTGCATAGGGGGCGCAGGGGAAGACTAGACTTAGTGTTTGTGAGCTTCTCCCCCCCCACCAAGAACGACAAGGTCTTATTCCCCACGTCTATAACAGCCCCTGCAGTGTGCAGGAAAGGTCTCCCTAAAATGATCGGGACGTGGGGGTCCTCGGGAATGTCGGGACAATAAAATCAGCGGGAATGTAGAATCGCCCTACCTTGGTGGGATGTCCTCTAGGATACCTAAAGGTCTCACGAGCAAAGACGGTCGGCCATCTGCGGCGTCATAGAGGTAACTCCTAACTTAGTCATATTAAGCTTCGGCCAGGCTGAGTAGGGAATGACACGACACTAGCCCCAAGGTCACATAGAGCGTTACGGACCACATACTTCCCAATCGGCGGGGATGGAAAAAGTCCCGGTCACTCAACTTAGGAGGTGAGCTACCCTGTAGCAAGGCACTACCCTCCCCCAAGAAAGCAATAGTCTCAACCCCATCTATGGTCCGCTTCCTAGCTAGGACTTCCCTAAGAAATTTCGCATAAGCAGGAACTTGACGAATTAAATCAATAAACGGAACATTTACCTGCAGCGTCTTTAGGTCGTCTATAAACTTACTCAATCGGCGGTGAAAATCTGGGAGTTCTGACGACCTGGAAGCGGGAGCTTTATTTGAATCGGGGGCGAAGGAGTAGCAACTGTAGCACTAGAAGGAGCACCCAAATCAACTTTTCCGCGGAAGAGTCCGGTAGGTTGGGTGGCCATTTGCCGGCCGACCATTGAGACCTCTTTTTCCTCGGATCAGCCATGGTTTCGTCATCTTCCTCCCCCAAATGCTTGGGACCATCATAGAACGTACCGCTCCTCAAAGTTATAGCACATGCGGTATCATGGGGAGGATTAGGGGGATTACCTTGGGGCGGCAGGGTGCCCTGTTGACGCGATGCTTGCGTAGTGGCCAATTGAGCCACTTGATTCTCCAACATTTTAATCGCAGCATCCTTGGCTTGGTCGCTCTTCTGCATTTGCTGCATCATTAGCTCCTGCGACTTGGCCATCTGTAGCATCATGGCCTTCAGCTCGCTCACACCCGAATCAACAACAGGAGCGAGGCGAGGTTGATCGGGTGGGACTTATGGGGGTCTTTGGTAGTTCGGAGGGGTTTGTTGGAAATTTTTATGTGGGGGAATGTAAGGTTGATTTTGCGATGGTTGGGTGGTTGGGTTTAGGACATTCTGGTTACGGTAAGACAAGAGTGATCGATCGTAACCAGGTTGGTTCTGGTAGAGGCGAGTTTGGTTGTAGTTTTGATATAAAAACCTGCTCTTGGGCGCGACATACCCGTAGTATAACCCATATCGTGCCCTGTGACAGCGTTCACGTGAGCACTAGAAGAACCACCACCTGTCATCATAGAAATTTGCTTGATTAAGCGCAAAGAACGACTCGTTAGCGCACTAATAGCCCCCTTATCACGGTCATCATGTGCGGACCGTGAATTCCCTCTCGGCTTACCAAACTGTGCGGAGTGTACCGCCATCTCCTCTATTAAACCCCAAGCTTTGTCATCATCTGTATTGTTGGCAAAACGACCCTCAGCAGCAGAATCCAAGATAGCTCGACTCTCCGCATAAAGACCATTGTAGAAGGTCATGATCACCAACCAAGTATTGAGCCCGTGATGAGGACAGTCTCTAATCAGCTTCTTATACCTGTCCCACGCCTCAGCAAGCGACTCGTCGTACGTTTGTTTGAAGCCTTGAATTTGACTCCTCATTTGGTTCGTACGCTCTGGAGGATAAAATTTTGAGTAGAATGCAAGAGCCAACCCACTCCAATCAGTAATACCCGCATCCTCCTTGTTTAGATCAGTAATCCACTCGCGGGCTCGATCTTTTAACGAGAACGGGAACAGCATTTCCCGTATTTGCTCCTGCGTAATCCCTACCGCTTAATCGTGAGAACGAGAGTCGGTAAACATCTGCATATGCCGACCAGGATCTTCGGTAGGATAACCACCGAACTGATTCCGCTCCACCAAATTTAAGAAGGCGGGGCGAATCTCAAAGTTGCCCTGCACCGTAGCGGGCATAGTGAATCCACTCGGAATGGACTCCGGTGTAGGCACCGAGTGACTCGAAAGTTTAGGCATGGTCACTGGCGGTGGAGTTAACGGAGTATGAGGAGGTGTGTCCTCTTCGTAGGACGATTGCGTTGCACTAGATTCCGCTTTCGACGCTTCCTCAAAATCAGGATCAAGTAACTTTCTCGCTTCCTTACGTAGTCTGTGAAAAGCTCGCTCAGGTTCAGGCTCAAATGGAACTAAACCTGTAGGTGACCTGTGCATAAACAAAACTACAAGAAAACGATAAGAAACGGTCTCAAGGAACTAAGTTCCTTGAGACAAAGGAGAAAAACCTGTAGGACTTAACAAAAACTAAAACTAACTAAGCCGTTTCCCCGGCAACGGCGCCAAAATTGATAAGGTATAAGTCGTATCGCCTATATCAAAATAAACCTAAAAGACAGCTAATGAGATAGCGACAAGTAGGGATCGAATCCACAGGGAAACGGAGTAGTTCTAAGCTAAAGTCGGCAGAACAGGTCAATCTCAAGAGTGTGAAAAAGGTGTTTAGTATAAGCTATAACTAAGGCAGACAATAAAGCAGATAAATAAGATATAATAAGGGAGAGATTAGGGCATCGGGTTCATATATGACAATGATTCAGGAACGCAAGTTCATAAGACGGAAGAAATAAACTGTGCAACTTGACTAGGTTTATAAAACGCTCTCTCGAGTCAATTTTAGCCTTAAGCAAATTTAGCGGGCTCTCGCAACTTACTAAATTCAACTCATCTAACTCGCGTAAGCCTAGTTTTAACTCGGCTTTCGATCTTAAATTAAAACATACTCAGGTTCAATTAAACTCAGTTAAATCGGTGATCAGGCGAAATAAACCTAATTCAATTGACATAAAACGCGTAAAAAGAAATCAAGAGCACAATTTAATCAACCAGTTTAATCTCAAAACATGTTCCTAAATCATATGTCACAAATCACCCTAAACCCTAATAAGGAGATTAGCTACTCATAATAAGGGCAATAACAACAATAATAATAGTAAAAGACATAATTGAATAAATAAAGCAAATAGAATAAACCTGGAGTAAATACGAGATCTTGTGATTATAAAAGAGCAAAACTTGAAACTAAACTAAAACTTTGAGTTTTGAGAGAAAAGTAAATCAACAGTAAACTAAAACTAGGAAAAATAAAGCATAAACAAAGATAGTCTAATTCTCGACCTAAGGCACCTATATATAGTGTCCCAAAATAATTAAACTCGGATTAAATCAAAACCCGCAGAAATTGACCCTCGGTAGTATTCTTACCCTCTTTGGACCGGCCTGACCACCAAAATGGGCCGGCTCCTCTTGGACTTCATTCCTAGCCCAAATCCTTTATTCCTTGTCTTTGGGCCTTAGTTTATACGTGGCCCTTCTTCCTTTTTGGCCTTTTTATTCTTCCTCGAATCCTTAGTCTTTTGGTCTTTGCTCGTGTTCTCGAGCTCTCGTGATGGCTCGAACTTGGTCTTTTCGGCTTGGTCTCGCATTTGCTCCAAAGTCCCGGGTTTTGGCTCAAAACCACCAAAACCTGCAAAATGTAAATGAAATGCAGCAGTAACGAGAAATATAACAAATAGCTCCTTAAGTCATACTAAATACGAATAAATACGAGCTAAAAGTGACTGAACCGGGGGCATAAAATGAATATAAATAGAGTGTATCAGTTTCCAATTTTGGAAACTCGGGTTTTGGAGGATCATCCTAAACTATTAGCTCAAGAAACAAATCGAGAAAGGAGTTCTCATTTTGTGCCCATTTTAATCTCTTTGAAAGGTATAAGTTTCTATAAACTTGATCTACAAAATAAATTGTAACTACATAGATCTTGCTCATCAAATTAGAGTAATTTGATTTATACTAATAATGAATTAGTAGAGGTTATCGGAACCTAACAATGTTCAAATGCTATTTCCACGCTACACTCCCATGCTAGATTCATGTCGTTGATTACATTGGACATATATGACCATTGAGGGTCCTGTCACGACAAACTGTGGCAAAGGCCGCTTTGATTCTATGTTCGTGTAATTGATGGACCGAATTGCATAAGACGGTATGAACGAATTGATAGCACTATTATACAATGTTTCGGATGTCGCATTTAATTGTACTTGACCCAAGTGGGAGACTGTAGGAATTTTGGTTCTTATACAATATATATGTGGACTATTTATTATGACATTGTATTTATTGGCTATCATTGAGTTTGGCCCAAATATTGTGATCCGACTAATAATATTAATATGGGACTATTTAACTATGTCTTATAAAGTATGGGCCAAATATAATATAGTGTAGAGACCCATTAGGGCCTTGTCTGATGGATGATGGGCGTATCAGGTAAGGTGGCGATATAGAGTGCACTAGGGTTAAATCACCACTCTATATATACGTAGGGTTATGGTCCTTAGTAGCACATTTAAATCTAAACTCTTCATTTTCCATCAGTTGAGAGAAAACCCTAAGATTAGTGTGTCTGTTAGAAGACCTAGTCCAATCAATCTCAATCTTTCTCAATGGATTCAGGTACGCTTCCACTCAATATGGTTTACCAATTAATTTGATATGGAGATGGTAATTTTATATTTATGATTTAATCTAACAAAAATCTAATACGGTTTTGATACGGTTTCAATCGTATATACGGAATTCGTATATACGAAATACTAAAATTCGTGAAATTTAAACCGTATACCGTATCGTATTCGTATAATAAAACCGTATCGTATATTTTTGCTCGCTCCGACCTATTAGCTAGGTAAGGGAAATGAGTAAGTATTATAGAGGACCGTCTAACACTTGTAAATTGTCAAACAAACTCAGTTTTCAAGGGAACACTAAATACAATAAATCATTAGATTAAGAAAAAAATAAAAAAACATAAAAAAATAATAATGGTGTAATACGGAGTATATTTCCAAGACTAGTATGCACTTTACAAGAAAACAAACTAATAAAGAAGACTTAAAGCAATTAATGAGTGTTGTGTTCCAACGCTACTTTTTCTCGTATAAAATTACTCATATTCCACATTTTATCATTTCATTTTTTAATTCTTCAAAATTGTTCTGCCACAATCCATATTCTCTCTAAATATTTCTATTTTTTTTTTTTGAAGATGATACTTTTTATGCTCATTTCTTTCTATTGATAATTAATCTTAATTAAAACATAGTAGTAACGACAACCTCAATTACATGATGAACCATTCAAATGCACCAAATTGGTAAAAAAAATCAATTTAAAATAAGTGAAAATAATGCAGTGATTTTTATTAATGGAATTTAAAAGGGTTAAATGAGTAATTAAAATGATGCACTAAAAATAAAATTTGTTATGAGAAAGATATAAACTAAGTCTTTATTATGAAATGTAATTAAGAACCATTAAATATATTGGTAATTACAACCCAACAACTTATAATGTCAATACAATAATTAGTGTGTTTGCTAATAATTAGTGATTGAATCAAGACGTCTAACAATAAAAGTGGTGTTAGACCGTCTGATTTGAGACTTATTCAAGTGAAATGAAGGGAAAAGGGGACATATACCTGTCAAACGGGTCATGCCGGTCGGGTTTGAATTTATACGAGGTTTGGGTCGGGACGGGTTCAAGTTAAAATACGGGTTATAAATTCCTTTTTCACATTTTTTTATTTATCACTTAATAATTAGAAATAGTTATTTTATTGTTACTTTGCACATATATAAATTCTTTTTGTATATATGTACCCCTAAAGTGGATATTTATTCAATTTTGTAATATATAGAATTAAATTTGAACACTTATGAATATCAAAATTTCAACATTTATTTTCGATGTCATTTTAATATTTCAACTAATAAGATTATGGTTCAAATAATTATTAATATTAAATTCTTTTTTTCCATTAAAAATTAATTTATAGGTTCAAAAAGTCTTTTAACAGGAAATTATAACTGATCCATCTGGTCGAACGGGCAGGGTTGGGTCTAGACCCCAAATTAACGTGTAATTTTCGGTTCGGGTCGTTTTAGTAATGAGTCAAAATTTATGAGTCTTAACCCTAAAAAAATCGGGTGAGATCGGGTTGGGTTTGCAGGTCAGGTCGAGTTTTGAAAGAACAAGGTGTATGTGTTAACAATGTTACCAAAACAATATCTAAATGTTGGGTTTTCAAAGTTAGGATTAAGATTCGAATTAAGATCAGGATTTGACATACTCATTCTTGTTCTCTAATTTTAATTTTTTTTTTTTTTTTTTTTAAATTTTTTTAATAAGGTGGTCATACCATAACTTATAATAAGACTACCACAATAACTAAAGCACAAAGTCATAAAAGCTAGATCACTAAAGTAATCGGAAAAAAAAAAAATTTCAAACTAACTAAAAGAAAAACATTACAGCAAATTAAGGCAATTATAACTTTAACAATCTAAAAATCAATTTTCAATTTACAATCATGTTTTACTCATTGTTTACATTATTTATTATAGCTGGCATATCGACAGGTTAACTAACCCGGGGTGCCCAGTAAGTTAGTCGTGAATCGGGGTTGTTTACCTCGAGAATTTCCACACTTAGACTACGATCATATTATATTATCGTCGTCCTACTGTTGGATGATATAGTAGTAACTGACTATACCCTAGGGTGATAGTGAGCGTTACTGCAAGTTGTGTCAGATAGATGTAATGTGCATGTGATGTGTCGAACCTGTGTCGGTCAATTGTCGAGTCTTGTCTTGTATGCCTTACGATATTGATGTTTCTTATAACGTTCTATCATCGAGCCTAAGTTTATTGTGTAAGAATTTTGAGTCTTATACTATTTATGTGGACAATTTAATTGGTCTTTATGTATTTATCGGCTATCATTGAGTTAAGCCCAATTATCATGTGATCCACTACATTTATTTAATACGGGCTTATTTAATTACGTCTTATAAAGTATGGGTCAGATATTAATACAGTGTAGATACCCATTAGGCTTTGTCTGATGGATGATGGGCCCATCAGATGAGGTGACTATTATAGGGGTACTGTTGGAGTTAGTGTCCTCCACAGTTAGTGCAATAACATAAATAAATCTCTAAAAGGTACACAGGGTACATTTTGTATTTAATCAGTTGATTAACGTTTATCGATAACGGTTGGCTTGCTAGATAAGTTTGACGTTATTGTCATACAGATGGCGGTGATCAACTGGTCCCTAAAAAGTCACACCTAAAGGATGTGTTTAAGAAATGTGATTATTTGAGAAAATAATCATATTGATGCCTTACTAAAAGACTAAAAGGTTAGTCGGTGTTTTTGACTAAAATGTTAGTCAAGTGTGATAATGATACGGCCGTTTAATAAGGATTAAATGATATTAGCTAAGACGAATTAAAAGTAATTCGTAAATTGAATATAAAATGTTATATTTAATTATTGAATATAATATAAGCTAATTGGTTATAAACTGTTATAATTAATTAGAAAATTATAAATATATGGATATTAATAATTTAATGATATATTATAGTGGATCATTTTTATGACACTAGTAATATTATATTATATTATAAAGCTAAAGGAAACCTCCAGGAAAGAGCGTATTATTTCTTTGACTCCTTGGTCAACAAGGAATTGATTTTTGGAAAGTGATTTTTGGAAAGAAAAATTACTCCCCATAATTAATTAAGAGGGCCGAAAATTAGAGTATATTAGGGAGAGTTTTGACTCAACTTAATTGACTAATTAATTCATCATAATTCACACACACAAATTAGAAAATCAGTTTTCTTCTCTCTAAAGTTTTCTAGCAAGAACTAAGGGCATATCTTAAGTAATCTTGGGTGCAACTTTTAGGAGATATCAAGCTTCTTGATATTTGATCTTAGGCCATTAAGCAAGGACTAAAGGTTGTTTTTCTTAATCTTATACTTGGTTATGCAATTTCTTTTATGACCTTTAAATCTTATAAAGTTTTTCATTATAATCCTGTGGATTTTAAAGGTCTATATACGGATATAAACCTACAAGTGGTATCAGAGACTTAGGGCACATGAAATTTTTATAAGGTTTTCATAAAAATCGATTTTGCATGATTTTAATAAAAATTTTGATATGGCCGAATGTTTTGTTGGTTTGGCCGTGAGTTTTCTTGCAATTTTTGGCTTGTTTTGGTCTTTTTGATTCATAATTATCGATGTTTTAAGATGTTAAAACGATCACATATGACTTTGTATAAGTTTTGATTTATCTGGAATTGAATTAAAACATAAAAGGACCAAATTTGTGTATGTTAATGAACATATTGTTTTGCTAATCACTAGATCTATCAGTTTAAGTTGTTTAATTTAAAAGGTTAAATTGAATCTCTTAAGTCAATGTTTAATACGGATTAAAATTGAGTTAGGATTGATCTAATTATTAGCATAATCGAATTAAATCAGTTTAATTCATTTTTTTTGGTTTTGGCCGATTTATTTTAATTTTTGGTAATTTTTTTTTATTATTATTTATGATTGGCCGTGTGTTTTTCAAATAAAAAAAAAAATATTAGAATTTTAATTTTATTAATTTGGCCGAAAATTATTTATTTTTGGAAATTTGTTGTTTTTCAATTTTTGGTAATATTTGTTATAAAGATAATGAATATTATATCATTATGAAAAGGTTCATAATTTTGATACCATATATTTTAAAGTAGTTTAAAATATTTTATGACCTAATTTGTATTATACTGATAATATAAATTAATTTTGGATTATTCTTTTGATTATTAGATATTATGAACAATTAAGGAATTGTTGCATAATGATAATCTTTTAAAAGAGGTGGTTTGGATTTAATCAATATGTATGCATTGATTTTATTATGTTTAGTTGATGCTTTATTTTTGTGAATGAATGTTTTGAATGGTTTATTATTACGCATTAATTATGTACAAAAGGTTGTAATTTACTAGTGTGGCCTTAGAAGATTATGTTTTCGTAATGAAAGGAAACATAATTATTGGTTGTATTTTTGAGATCTCGAATCTCCCATCTTGTAATATTTTTAATTTTGGCATATTTTGAATTAGAATGTAAATAGGTTTATTTTTATAATTAAAATATGTAATTTTGAGAAGATTCAAGATTGAAGATTCAAGATGGATTCCCACTAAAGCCCAAGATGAAGAATGAAGACAAGCTTAGGGTCCATGGATGGATTCCAAATTGTATCTTGTTTTTATTTTCATAGGGATAGGCCACACTAGGTGCTTTTATTTTTGCGTTTTTCTTTACCGTTTTCGTTGCATTCACGTTAGATAATTGCATCATATTCCGCCTAAACTAAACCAAACCACCTAATATGCATGAAAATGGATCATATAGTTGCTTTTTCATTGACATACGGATGTCATTCGTTTTAGGGCTATCACCTCTATTTAATCATTCTCGTAAATGCTAGATATTTGTTCACTTAAAATGAATTAAAATGAGTTGATGGGACCTTCCTCTATTCTAAAATTGAGATTAGTCTTTATAGGAATAACATGCTATGAGCCCCTTCTTCGTCGGTAGGCATGTAGGACCTTACTCTCCACATGACCCCTTCTACGTTGGGTAAGTAGTATGTGTAGACCTATTTTACCTCAACACTATAGTTCGAGTAATATCTCGTAGTTATAGTGGACTATTAGATAGGATTTACTGAAATCTATCGACCAAGAATTCTAACAGTAGAATTAGCCAAGAGGTTGGCTTATCAATTTAAAGAAATTGAATCTTGGGATCGCTTATGTAATTCTCGAGGGAGGTCGATTATATGAGTGCACGAGTCATTGCATTAAATCGTTATTGCTTTTCGTCTTAAACCTTTAAAAACGATGTTCTCTCTCTTCTTCTTCTTCTTCTTTCTTTTCACAGTTTCAAATACGTTATATACAGATATAACTACTATAACAAATGGCTGTACGTATTGACGAACCAATGCCAAGTGCCACACTAACACGCGAATCATGGCTTAGAATTTTTCATGGACATCATGAATCAGTCCACTCGACTGAAGAGTGATGGGTCCAATTTTCTGATTGGGAGGCCGCATTACGGAATGCCGCCATAGCTGACGGTAAGCTCAAGTACTTGACTGAGCCATTGCCGACTAAACCAGCTCCCGATGCAGGAGCAGATGAACTCTATCTTTATAATGATTTCATGATGGAGGCGGGTGCGATACAGAACGTACTCATCTATGCAATGGAATCCAATTTGCAAAGAAGGTTCATAACTCAAAGTGCAAACAAGGTTTTCACCACCCTAATAAAAGAGTTCTTGAAAGCTCCGAGAATCAAAAGTTACGAGTAAACCACTCGTTTCTTTGTAGCTAGACTCCAGAAGGGCCAACCGGTTGGTCCACACCTTCTCAACATGATCGAGAATGTTGAAAAAAACTGGAGGAGCTTGGTTGCAAGATCGATGAGAAAATCATCATTGTTCGAGTGCTCCACTCCCTTCATGATAGGAATGACCTCTTTAGGGCAAACTATTATATGAATGACATGCATAGAAGTCTGCATGAGCTTCACTCACTCCTCGTACAGACGGAGAGTGATCTGAAGTTGAGTGGGAGCATGAAACAAGATGTTCTCATGATAGGCAACAAGCATAAGGGTAAGGGTAAGGCTCCGGCTAACCTAACTGTAGGAAAGCCAAAGTTTAGGAAAGCCAGTGATTGCGAAGAGTGGGCCTGATGAGTCTAGCGGTAGCTCACAAGGCAAGGCAAAAGCAAAGCAAAGCATGGAGTGCCACCATTGCCACAAGTCTGGGCATTGGAGGCAGAAGCATCCGTGTATCTTTGAGGACATAAAAGCAGGCCACGTCATTCCTGTTGGTATGTCTTCTTTTATTCATATGATTTAGTTTAACCATGCAAGTTTCGGAACTTGGGTACTTGATACTGGTTATGGTTCTCATCTGTGCGAGTAAGGAATGGAGCAAGAGTTGCTGCCATTTCAGTAGGAACATATGTAATCCAACTCCCGAGCGGATTTGAGTTATTTCTGAATAACTGTTACTATGTACCTAGTTTATCTAAAAACATTATTTCTGTATCCATACTTGATAAAGACGGATTTTCGTTTTAAGGAATAATAGCTGTATTTTCTCTTTAAACGATATGATTTATGGTAAAGCAGTTTCCATGAACGGAACATATGTTTTAGATCAAACCACAGACATAATGCATGTGAATAACAAGAAAGCAAAGGTTGGTGACAAAGATCAAACCTATCTATGGCAAAATGTCTCAAATTTCCTTCAAAGGTGTTAGAATGCGCGCTGCTGACCTATTAGGACTCATACATACTGATGTGTGTGGACCTATGTCGATCAACGCTAGAGATGGCTATAGGTATTTTATCACTTTCACGGACGATTTGAGTAGATATGGACATGTCTACTTAATGAAGCATAAAAGTGAGTCCTTCGACAAGTTCAAGGAATTCCAGAATAAGGTTGAGAACCAACTGGATAGAAAGATAAAAGCACTACGTTCAGATCGTGGTGGCGAATATCTTTCAACGGAGTTTGATCGACACTTGAAAGACCGCGGGATAGTATTACAGTTAACTCCACCTGGAATACCACAACTGTATGGTGTGTCCGAACGCAGGAATCGAACATCACTTGATATGGTTCGATCCATGATGAGTCACACGGTTGTACCTGACTCATTATGGGGCTATGCTCTTTTGTCAGCTGCTCTTATACTTAACCGAAGTCCGACTAAAGCTGTTGACAAGACTCCATACGAGTTATGGAAGGGAACGGTCCCTAACTTGTCCTTTATTCGGGTTTGGGGGTGCGAGGCTTATGTCAAATGGAGACACGAGGATAAGCTCGGCCCGCGATCGGTCAAGACATACTTTATTGGTTATCCAAAAGGAATGTTTGGTCATTACTTCTATTCGCCTACCGAACACCGAGTTTTTGTTGCGGCTAGTGCGACGTTCTTAGAGAAAGAGTTTCTCCAAGACAAGAGAGGTAATAAAACCTTCGATCCGCTTGAGATTCTGAACCAACAACCGAGCAACCAATAGAGGAAACTGCTCCTTCTACGCCTGCGGTTGATATTCTTTGGAACCCGGAAGGTCGGGTAGACTCTCCATTCCTCCAGGATAGATACATTGGTATGGTTGAGGAGAATGGGAGAGACGACGCTTTTACTCCTTGAGAGTAACGAACCCGTAACCTATAAAGGTGCCATGACATGTTCCGACTCAAAGCTTTGGCAAGAAGCCATGCAATCCGAGATGGACTCTATGTATGAGAACCATGTATGGGATCTGGTTGACTTACACGATAAGGCTAGGCCTCTTCAAAGGCAAATGGCTTTACAAGATAAAGCGATCTGTAGAAGGACAACCAGATATATACAAGGCACGACTAGTGGCAAAGGGTTTCACTCAAGTGCAAGGGTTGCACTATGATGAGATCTTTGCACCCGTAGTTATGCTTCATTCCATTCGGATTGTCTTAGCGATCGCCGCTTTTCATGATTATGAAATTTGGCAAATGGACGAGAAAAGCGCCTTCTTAAACGGTTATTTGGAGGAGGAGTTGTACATGGTACAACCCGAAGGTTTCATCGATCCTAAATATCCTAAGAAGGTTTGCAAGCTTAAGCGTTCCATCTATGGACTTAAGCAAGCTTCACGGAGTTGGAATCATCGCTTCGACCAAGTGATAAAGGAGAATGGATTCACTCGATCGGTCGAGGCACCATTTCTATATATCAAGTCGAGTGGGAGCAAGATTGTCTTCCTAATACTGTATGTAGATGACATACTCTTGATTGGGAACGATTTACCTCTCTTAACTTCGGTGAAAGTATGGTTCTGAGAACCATTTCGGATGAAAGATCTGGGTGAGGCACAACGAATTTTGGGACTCCGTATCTATAGAGATAGATCACAACGGATGTTAATCCTCAGTCAGGAGTCTTATATAGATAAGATTTTGAGAGATTCAGTATGACCAAGTCGTGTTCCTTATGCTTCGGCAGTAGGATCGATCATGTATGCCATAATGTGCTCACGTGCAGACGTGGCATCTGAAATGGGTATTGACTTATGGATGTGCTATAAGGCTATGCGCAATCGATTCTTGTGACGCTAACTTCCACCAGAATCGAGATGACTCGATATCTCAGCTCGGATTCGTCTTTACTCTTTATGGCACTGCGGTCAGCAAAACAGTTCCAAAATATAGTGTCATAGTAGATTCTACGACTGTGTCCGAATACTATGCTATTTAGTTGCAAGGGAAGCTGTATGGATGCGTCAGTTCTTACAAG
Source organism: Dianthus caryophyllus (assembly GCA_023091065.1). Lineage (NCBI taxonomy): Eukaryota > Viridiplantae > Streptophyta > Magnoliopsida > Caryophyllales > Caryophyllaceae > Dianthus > Dianthus caryophyllus. Next base: position 17,616,871 of record CM041522.1, read on the forward strand.
GACTAACTGTAGTTCCTGGTTCGAATGACCCTATCACCATCTATTATGTTAATAGAGGTGCCATCTTCCAGGCTGCAGAGCCTAAAGTCTAGCAACTAGTCGGATATATGCGTCGGTATATGATAAGCTTGAAGGGCCCGTTATCTTCATGAGAATTAAACGTGTTCATGGTTATAATAGTACTTGACGTGGATTGGATAATTGTATCTTTTTCATATACTATTTATAACATCATCGTTTTGTTTTATATATTTTGTTTTTCCATGTGGATTGTACGGACAACTTTGAACACCACAAAGTGAACTGGAAAATATTATATTTGTGTTGGACTGTAATCGCCTACATGGTGATAACTCTGGCGATTATTTTGTGACGTCGATTGATGGTGGGTTCAACGAGCCATAAGTCAAACGTTGGTGATCGATCCGCAGATGCGGGTTTCTTTGAAATCGCAGGACATTTTTGTGACGACTACATGGAGTCCTAAATGTTTCGAACATTAGGTGCCTGGTCGTGGATAGGACATCCATCTTTGTTCTGAGTCGATTCTTTTGACTATCATTGTCTCTTGAGATTAAGGCAGATTTTGGGTGGCTTTGGTTTCTTTCTCACGGTCGGCAGTTACACGAGGCCAAGCAGACTTTCACTGGGTCCTTTCATGCCGCGCTTACATCTGCAGGATTCGAGTTGAGGAAATATCCAAACCGCTATCGAGTTATAATATTTATTCTCGGGGCCACTCGAGGAGTCAGAATGGCGAAAATGCATGGCCATGCTCGAATATTGATTCGTTTATCGGTTAAGTTACTCTACAGTCGGAAACCACTCTTGATCTCGATCGACTTGTGAACTACGACCTTTGAAAGTACAGACTTTGCAAATTGGTTTACATTGAGTGGGAGAAATTTATTATGGATATGAGAATCGGTTATCGCACCTACACTTGTACGGACAAGTGGGAGATTGTTGGAGTTAGTGTCCTCCACAGTTAGTGCAATAACATAAATAAATCTCTAAAAGGTACACAGGGTACATTTTGTATTTAATCAGTTGATTAACGTTTATCGATAACGGTTGGCTTCCTAGATAAAGTATGACGTTATTGTCATACAGATGGCGGTGATCAACTGGTCCCTAAAAAGTCACACCTAAAGGATGTGTTTAAGAAATGTGATTATTTGAGAAAATAATCATATTGATGCCTTACTAAAAGACTAAAAGGTTAGTCGGTGTTTTTGACTAAAATGTTAGTCAAGTGTGATAATGATACGGCCGTTTAATAAGGATTAAATGATATTAGCTAAGACGAATTAAAAGTAATTCGTAAATTGAATATAAAATGTTATATTTAATTATTGAATATAATATAAGCTAATTGGTTATAAACTGTTATAATTAATTAGAAAATTATAAATATATGGATATTAATAATTTAATGATATATTATAATGGATCATTTTTATGACACTAGTAATATTATATTATATTATAAAGCTAAAGGAAACCTCCAGGAAAGAGCCTTATTGCTCTTTGACTCCTTGGTCAACAAGGAATTGATTTTTGGAAAGTGATTTTTGGAAAGAAAAATTACTCCCCATAATTAATTAAGAGGGCCGAAAATTAGAGTATATTAGGGAGAGTTTTGACTCAACTTAATTGACTAATTAATTCATCATAATTCACACACACAAATTAGAAAATCAGTTTTCTTCTCTCTAAAGTTTTCTAGCAAGAACTAAGGGCATATCTTAAGTAATCTTGGGTGCAACTTTTAGGAGATATCAAGCTTCTTGATATTTGATCTTAGGCCATTAAGCAAGGACTAAAGGTTGTTTTTCTTAATCTTATACTTGGTTATGCAATTTCTTTTATGACCTTTAAATCTTATAAAGTTTTTCATTATAATCCTGTGGATTTTAAAGGTCTATATACGGATATAAACCTACAGGTACTAGGGTTAAACTCTCTCCCTATATAAACGCAGGGTTATGGTCCCTAACAGTACACTGAAAACCTATTCTCCCCACATCCCATCAGTAGAGAAAATCCCTGTGTCATGTTTGTCTGTCAGAAGACCTAATCCAAAGACCGTCCTTTTTGCGGTCCATCCCAATATTCATTTAACAACCTGGTTTTTAGTCGACTTTAATTACTAAGGCGGAAATTAATTAAGTCTTAAGCCAGCGTCATTAATTATACAATAAACCCCAAAGTTACAACCTCATTCAAGAGTTGAATATAACAACTCTAGGTACGGAAATTAAAAGAGTATAGTATTATATATTACAAATCTCTCGAAAACCACTAAAAGAAAGCATAAAATAAACGTAGCATGGCCCCGTCCAAAATCCAGCTCTCGGTCCACGATCATCCTGCACAATAAACTGATGGGGGGTGCCCGCTGAGCGGACAGTGACTAGCTATGCTCATACTTACCCTCGATTTCAATTACTTTGGTTTATTACTATCGCTTTATAATTATAACATTATGATAAAAACATAAACGTGCTTATTGTATCATTCACATCATGCTTATAAAGACATATAAGTCATAGTAAGCATGCGGTTTAAAGCGATAAATCATATAAGCATGATATTCAGTTATGAAAGCAAATAACAGATACTATCATTGTAACAACCTGGTTTTTAGTCGACTTTAATTACTAAGGCGGAAATTAATTAAGTCTTAAACCAGCGTTATTAATTATACATAAAACCCAAAATGTTACATCGTAATTCAAGAGTTGAATAAAACAACTACGTATGCGGAAATTTAAAGAGTAGCGTCTTATATATTACAAATCTCTCAAATGACACAAAGTAAAGCGTAAAAGCGTTGCGGGCCAGTCCAAAATCCGACTTAGGTCCATGATTACCTGCACAATAAAGCGATGGGGATGCTCATTGGCGGTGATGACTAGCTATGCTCATACTTACCCTCGATTTCAATTACTTTGGTTTAATATTATCGCTTTATAAACATAACATTATGATAAAACATAAACATACTTAATACAATTAGCATGTAAAGACATATATGTCATAATAAGCATGCGGTTAAAGCGATAAATCATATAAGCATGATATTCAGTTATGAAAGCAAATAACATATAATATCATAGCCATAGTATCACAACATATCAGCAAGATTACAAAGCGATATCAGATCGCATACATACATACGTATCGTATTGTTCTCCTCATGCAGACTCGATTCACTTCAGAAACTTGTGGTCTTTAATTTTCGAAGATGGTACACACTCGTTCTCATTTAATCAAACAACACACAACACATACTGCTTACGAGCCTGACCACTGAGTAGGCCTTTGTACTACGATCGATTGCATCTCACTTCCATAGTGCGAGGCTTACTCGACTCGTAAACCACGCCGAATACTATAATACTTGCATCTCATCCTCTAGTGTTCGAAATGATTCGAACTTCAGATACAATCTCGTCAAGTGATCTTTACATGTGGCAAGAACGAATGCAAGTGTCGCGCCCACTAAGAACGAAACACGGCAAGGAGACAGAACCGCAAAGCGCATAAGCACATAATGTCACGGTGGCCCTGGTAACTTTAGCGAAATAGGGGAATAAAACCCTAGTCTAGTATGCATACACTAATATCCAATTTAAGAGTAGGCTATGCTATTCATAGAGCACCTTAACTCAGGATAAAACGACTATTTCCTAAAGCCTGACCCACTAAGAGTTGAATTTTTCATTATCTTGTACGGCATTGGCTATACGACTTAAGGCGTAACGGCATGGGCAGGATGCACTAAGCAATAAGGCTGCCGGCTTAAACCACACTATTCGATATGACCCAAGCCAGAGACCGAGATAGTGGTATCCGCACAAGACTATCTTAACCCCACTTCACTCACGATTGACGTTCCCTTATCTGAGGCCCAAGCTTGACCTTTTATTTAAACATACTCAAGATTTATTATTTATTTGATATTTACATATCACATATTACTAGACTCTCCTAGTCTCAGCGTCAAACGTTTAAGTATTTGTAGGTTTCATATGATCACATAACACGTTCGTTTATTATTTGAAGTGTTGTTAATTATTAACGTTTTCAAGTTTCTAAATTGAAACGTTTATTAGTATGTCCAATTTTATTTATGTGTTTTTCAAACACTTTAGGTCATTTACTTCTTCATTTTAAATTTTCTATACTTAGTAAAATTTTCAATTATTTTCAGTATTTCACTATTCACTTTTCACTATTCATCGTATTTTACTATTCATCGTATTTACTATTCATTGTATTTACTATTCATCGTATTTACTATTCACCGTATTTTATACGTATTTTTATACGTATTCGTATTTTTATACTTCGTATTCTAATTGTATTCTTATACTTATACGTATTCTTATACTTGTACGTATGTTTATATTTATACGTATTTTTATACTTAAGGTTTTTTTTTTTAGTATAATACTAAACTTGTTTTTATTTTCTAAGTACAAATTTTTAGTTTCAAAGTCGTTAGGTTCGTTTTGTACTTAGTGATTTTTGAAAATATTCTAAAAGTCTAGTTTTAAAAACGTTAAGTTCGGTTTGTAAAAAGTGATAATGATATTCATTTTAAAATACTAGTTTTAAAAATGTTAAGTTCAATTTGTAAAAAGTGATAATGGTATTTATTTTAAATTGAGACTTAGTTAAATTTAGTCGTCTATTAACTAAATTTAGCGATTTTCATTTTAAAAGATAATAGTATCGTGGATGATTCATTTATAGTCCGTATGTCCAAGATCAATTGATCCAGGATAGCAAAGGCAGTAACACACGATTTAGTTCATTTTTATAACGGTTACATATTTTTATCGGTTTACAATATTTCATTTATAACTAAATCGGTTTATACTAAAATTCAATTCTAATTACTATTTAACTTTAGTGACTTAGTGATAATTTCATTTTGGTCAAATTTAGTCAATTTAAAAGGTAATGTCGTGTGGATCATATATATAACAAAATTCATTTATTTCTTTTAATTTCTTAATTCTAACTTATTAACTAATAATTAAATTATATTAACAATAAACTAAAAAGTGATAAAAACAAAAATTAACCCTAAAATGGCAAGGATGCCGTGAGCAAGGTAGTAGTGTTCTAAAATTTCATTTTTCGATTTTATCGGTTTTTAGCTTAAAGTCTTTATATTTTAATTATTCTAATTATACTAAAACGATTTAAACTATAATGAAATTTACTAACAATTTCATTTATAATTATGAATAGTGTTTTTCAACACTTTAAATTTCTAACTTTTTAATCTAAATGATTTATAATGTTTTAAGTTGATTTATATAATATTACTAACAATATATAAAACAATAACTAAACATAAACACAAATTATAAACAAACATAATATAAAACATAATCAAAGTGGACAATAAAGATGAACATCAACATGAATATTGTAAGAACACACATGAAGAACTCAAGAACAACTCAAGAACACTAATTTCGATTTTAATAATTTATAATTTGTTTTCCTAATTTAGTTTTTTTTTCATAGGAACATCCATTTTAACTAACTTATTCTAACATATTATTTACAAAAATTAAAAGTGAAAATATATAAAAAAAAATGGCAAAATGCCGAGTGAATGTATATGTATATATATATTTTTATTTTCGATTTTAATCACTTTAAACTCGTTTTTAATATTTCACATAATTTTTATATAACATTACTACTTAAATAAAACATAACTAAACATAAAAATCATATGAACATAAATTAAAAATGCTCAAAAATAAATTAACTACACATGTGAATATATTACTATAATTAAACTATTATCATTATTACCTATTTATTATCATTTTATTATACAACACATAATCATACAAGTTCATAAAAATGATGTTTAGCATATTTAACATAATTTTCGTACTCATAAAATCATAATGATAAAACAAATTAATTTACTAAGAGACTAATATAAGATATAGCTAGTCACCTTATTTTGAATGTTAATCGTCGGGGATCTAAAATAAATTTTAGATCGGAAAATCTTCACCCACAATACCCAAGAATGTTAGCTCCTAATACCCACTAATATTACTAGATTACTTATGAATTATTAGAAATAATATTAAGGGTTTTATTTTAGGATGTTTTGGAAATAAAATGGAGGAAAATAAAGGGAGAAAAGATGAGCAAGGCACACGACATTATGGGAAGCAAATGGTGTTGATTTTGCTCTTAGAAACTTATGAGGAAAGTTAGAGTAAAAATAGGTCAAGTAGACTTTAGGAAATATGCTTTAGTTTTTATTATAATTAATGTTTTAATTAAATGTAATTAGGGAACAACATCATCACATTTGGTTACATAAGTCCACATGACTATTTGGTGTAGTAATGTCCCCTTGATATTTTTAAAAAGTTTTTACGAAATAAATCGGGTTTAAAAAGTCGGGCGTCAAAAGCGATAAAAGTTAAAATGTGCTATTTTGACGATTTTCTGAAAAGTATTCATTTTATAAATTTAAGACTAAAATATTTTATTTACTACTTTGGAAAAATTTTAAAAGTGACGGAAATGAAAATGGTAATATTAAAGTAGTAGTATTGTATTTGTATAGTAATTTTATTAAAAGTATAAACTTTAAATTAAATACAAAATAAAAATAAAAATGATGATGAAAATATAAATGTGTAAGACTTGTGTAAGAAAAATGGAAGTGGATAATACTTTGACTAAGGTGAGTCAAAAGTCAAAAGTCAAATTTTCGGGCTCGGTTTTCATTTCTCGAAATTTTCGATTTGCGCGATCGCGAAAGGTTTCGAAATAAAAGATATGATATTAAAATAGTGTTTTAAAATAAAATCGGAATTAAAAATTAAAACTAATTTTCAAAAGGTACTAAATATAAAAATCGGATCATAACCCTCGAGATTTTGATTAAAATTTTACTAGATCGAAATATTTATTTTTTTGGTTGAATGTTAAAGATTTAAATAATTATAATCAAACGTCAAAAAGTTTATCAGTTTAAATTAAGTATAACTTAGAATTTCGACATTTTAGAAAAAAGCTAGTTTAATAGAAAAGGAATAGTAATTATATATTAATATATAATCATTTATTGAAAATAATTAAAATGACTACATTTTGATTAAAAATGACGTGAGGTTTGATTTTCAAAATGTTGATGTTGATTGTTTGATTTTTGATTTGCGTGTTTGAAATTGTTGGCCCGAATTTCAAAGACGGGAAGAGTATAAGGGTTTATTTTTATAAAAAATTTGAAATGTGTTTCGTTTTCAATTCTAAAGATAATAGGACAAACTTTATTTTTCAAAATTTTTCAATTTGGACTTAGGAAATTTTAATATTATTTGGCGAAAAAATTTCAGTCGCATTTTTATCATATGGAAAAAGGATGAATTTAATTTAAGGAATTAAATTCTTTTATCAAATTGTGTTAATATAACACGGGGTGTTACAATCATAGCAATAGTGTCACAACATAACAACAGGATTACGAAACGATATCAGATTGCAAACAACCATACATATTGTATCATTCACATCATGCAGACTCGATTCACTTCAGAAATTTGTGGTCTTTAGTTTTCAAAGATGGTACACACTCATTCTCATTTAATCAAACAACAAACAATACATACTGCTTACGAGCCTGACCACTGAGTAGGCCATTGTACTCTAGTCGCTTGCATCTCACTACCATAGTGTAGCGACTTACTCGACTCGTAAACCACGCCGAATACTATAGTACTTGCATCTCATCTTCTAGTGTTCGAAATAATTCGAACTTCAGATACAATCTCGTCAAGTGATCTGTACATGTGGCAAGAGCGAATGCAAGTGTCGCGCCCACTAAGAACGAAACACCGCAAGGAGACACAATTGCATATCGACCCAAATCCATAATGCCGATAAAACACTCAAATCCATGAGGCTGCGATGGCCCTGTTACCCCTAGCGAAATAAGGTGAATTACACCCAAGTCTAATATGCGTATATGAATATTCTCGATAAGAGTAGGCTATGCTATTCATAGAGCACCTTAACTCTGAATAAAACGACTATTTCCTAGAGACTGACCCAAAAGAGTTGGCGTATTCTTTATCTTGTACGGCTTAGGCAGTACGACTTAAGGCGTAAAGGCATGGGCAGGATGCTAAGCAATAATTATGCCGGCTTGAAAACCACACTATTCGATATAGCCAACGCCAGAGACCGAGATAGTGGTATCCGCACAAGACTATCTTAACCCCACTTCACTCACGATTGACGTTTTCATATCCGAGGCTCAAGCGTTTGACCTTTTATTTAACTTACTCAATATTCATTATTTATTTGATATTACATATCACATGTTGCTAGACTCTCCTAGTCTCATCGTCAAACGTTTAAGTATTTTATTTTCGGTTCCATATGATCACATAACACGTTCGTTTATTATTTGAAGTGTTGTTAATTATTTACATTTTTAAGTTTCTATATTAATATGTTTATTAGTATGTCAAATTTTATTTAAGTGTTTTTCAAAACACTTTAAATCATTTACTTATTCATTTTCAATTTTTCTATACTTAGTAAAATTTTCAATTATTTCCAATATTTCAAATTTTAAAATTTGAAATATCTTTGAATTTTGAGACGTAACTCGTTTTACAAGTTTCGTGAATTTTTCACTATTCATGTCTCGGGATTTGAAAAGATAACTTGTTCAACAAGTTACCTCAAATTCCATTAAAATAGGTTTTGGGACATTACTTGTTCAACAAGTTTCGTCCCGGGTACTATTCACCGTCTTGAAATTTGGGACGTTACTTTTTTAACAAGTTTCGTCCCGATTTACTATTCATCAATCACTATTCACTTGTCACTATTCATCTCAGTCACTATTCATCTCAATCACTATTCATCGGTCACTATTCATCTCGGTCACTATTCATCGGTCACTATTCATGATTGTTTGAAAATATCTAAATGTTTTCTAAGTCAAAAATCGTAACTTAGTTACTAAGTTTAAAATCTAGTTTTAAAAACGTTAAGTTCGGTTTGTAAAAAGTGATAATGATATTTATTTTAAAACTGAGACTTAGTTAAATTTAGTCGTCTATTTACTAAATTTAGCGATTTTCATTTTTAATAATAATAGTATCGTGGATGATTCATTTAGTCCGTATGTCCAAGTCCAACAGTCCAATATTTGCAAAGGCAGTAGCACACGATTTAATACATTTATAACGGTGACTTATTTTTATCGGTTTAATTAACATAGTTCATTTATAACGAAATCGATTTATACAAAAATTCAAATTTACTAACTATTAAACTTTAGTGACTTAGTGATATTTTCATTTTGATCAAATTTAGCCCATTTTAAATGGTTATGTCGTGTGGAATGTATGTTGTACAAAAATTCATTTATTTCTTTTAATTTCTTAAATCTAACTTATTAACTAATAATTAAATTATTTTAACAATAAACTAAAAAGTGATAAAAAATATTTTAACCCTAAACAAAGCCAAATGCCGTGGGGTTTCATGGTGGTGTTCCAATTTTCATTTTTCGATTTTATCGGTTTTTAGCTTAAAGTCTTTGTAATTTTAACTATTCTAATTATACTAGAAATTTCATTAGGCTAAAATTTGAGCTAAAATATAAACTTAAATTTTTCTAAATGTTTTTCTAAAAGTTTAAGTTGATTTATTACATATTAATAATAATATATAAACAAATAACTAAACATAAACAAAAATTAATAACAAACATAAAATAAAACAAAATCAAAATGAACATAAATGATGAACACACATGAAGATTTCAAGAACATCAAGAACACCAAAAATAAGCTCAAGAACACCATTTTCATTTTAAACAACTTATAATTTATTTTCCTAATTTAATTTTTTTCACATGATAACATCCATTTTAATACAACTTAACACAACATATTATTTACAAAAATTAAAAGTGAAAATTTAATAACAAAATAGGGAGATGCCGTGAGCATGAATACACACACATAAATTTTCATTTTCGATTTTTAATCACTTTAAACTCATTCCTAAAAAGATAAATCTAATCATTTAAAGTACACTCTATTTAAAATGGTTCGAATACAAACCTGTCCAAACTCCATGACGTTCAGGCGTACCCGAACCTCATCGTACGACCAGTCAAAGGCCGCACGGTAGTAGGTGCCCCAAGTACGCACCGTCGGGTACGCTCTCACAATCTTCCTAGCATGCTCAGGCAGCAGGAAGGGGAAATGACTGAAGATCCATGACTGCATACACAAGAACACGTTACAAAGACAATCCAAATAAACAATATACACTCAAGATAAACAAAGACAATACGTACCTCCATCACAAACCCAGGCGAGACTAACAACAGTCTCGACCCTCGCTCCATGACCCGCGGTCTCACCGCGTCCATGCAGAAGCGAATACACAAACCTAAGGACGGTGACACCCAGTCAAGTGTCCCAATTGCACCCCAGTCTATAAGATGCACGAGGACCGACGTCGCCGCCCCTTCACCCTTATCGCCGAAGTACAGGGCACTGATAAACCACCACAACCACATACGAGCATTCTGCTCGTCACTCCAATCCTGGGGACCCAGCTCTATCTTCCCCTCGAAGTACTCTAGGATATAGCTCGTCTTAATGACGTAAGATGGCCTACCCTTGTACTCCACCTCAAGACCACCGCTGATCGCGGCAGTCACCACGTCGTCCACGATGGACGGCGCAAAACCAAAGCTCATATCACGGTCACCGAACGGCAATCCCGTCATGACCGCATACCCAGACAGAGTAATACCGGCTTCAAAGCCGGGCATGTGAAAAGTCGTGGTGGTATCTCAGTACCGATCAAGGAAGGCCCTGATCAACATCAGGTTCGCCGTCAACTTCCTCCACGCAATCCCCCTCCAGTGCTCAACCAAGGGACCAAAGGCACAGCTAAGCACCCAATAAAGCTTCTCCTCAAAAGCACACATGACAGACGAGATACCCGAGAAAGTCCTCATCGGACCCTTCGCCAATCCTGTCTTCGCCGGTATGAAATATGCCTCTCCGGAGCCAACAGAAGGTCGTGGCCGCCCCAACCCTTGGCGAACGACCTATCCACTCGTGACCCACGTGGCCTAGAGCTACTCGCTCTAGGCGCAGCCTCAGCCTCCTCAGGCTCCTCCTCCTCCTCGCCTAACTCGGCCTCTAGCTTATTCACCAGCTCAAGAGCAAACTCATCCTCCGCAACAGGGTCATGCCTCGCACGACCCCTACCCCGTGACATACCGCGCCTCGTGGGCAAGTCACGAGGGTCGGCATCCCTCTCGCTATACGAACGCCTCATACGACTCGTACTGGGGGCTCCCTCAGTCCTCGAGCCTGTACTTTTACGTGACGATTTTGATCTCGTAACACGACCAGAACCTTCTCCTGCAACAAACACGACGAATACATGCAACTTTAACCCATACTCACATATACACAGACATTCAAACATGACATTATATGTCCTACAGAGCATTTTTAGGCCTAATTCACAATTAAGCCGAAAACCGTTCTCTAAATATCAAAATTTCAACTTGATGGTTTCTATACGCTACATTAACCTTCAATTGCACCCCCTAGCATTTAATTGCATTTTGGTCACCCCGATCAAAAGCCCCCAATTTACGAAGAACACTCCTTATTCAATTAAGGAAAATCGTCGAATTGAAAGCCTTAGCTCAATATTTTCGCAAAATCGAAGCTATATACGTGCTATACACACTATGGGCATTCTACACCGAAGTTTAATTGAAATTCCGAGTCGGAAAATCCGGGTTCGTTTTCGGGTCGGGAACCTAATTTGGACGTTTTTCACACAAAGACGGTCTAAATCATAATCAATTCACACATACATGCTAGTATAGCATAATGCAACATAATGACGTCAATTTCAAGCATTCACACGGCAAATTTCAAGCAAAAATCGGGTTTTCATCCAAAACCCGTCTTTTCAACATTTCTAGCTAAAACTAGCTAATTACAACGACAAATAACGTAAAAACAAGTTAAAATGAAGCATTACCTGGTTCCATAGCAAAGCAACGCAAGAGTAATGATCAAAAACGGTTGAGAAATCGAATTTCGGTATTTTTAAGTGTGAGAAACCGAAAATGAAGAAGTGAAGCTCACCTACGGCCTTCCCGTGTTTTATACTCCTTTTACTGCCATTAGGGCAAACCGCATAGGCCTATGCGGTTTGCACCCCAAACGGCATAAGGCTATGCGGTTTGCGCCCGTGGTTTTTCTGATTTTTCTCGTTTTAGACCTTTTTTTGGATTCCTAATTCATTTTGGCCCAAATACAACTCCAAGTACGTCCCGTGCTTGGGTTAAGGCGTCACCTACAGTCCGCCATACGCGTATATTAAGCATTTAATGTACGGTACAGAAGCAGAAACACGAACACTTTCCACGAACATTTACATCATTTTTTTCCTCAACGGAAGGCAATCATATACAATGACAACTACATAGACACTCCTCGGCGAGCCAAAGCATAATCATTCTACAAAAATTTTACTCTTACTCTACATAAACGCTCCTCGGCGAGTCTTAACACAAGTATCCTATAAAGCACATCCAGATATAAGCATTACAATATTTACGACATTCTACGCCTGCGCTCCTTTGTGAGACCGACATTTACAACTACATGAACACTCTTACTCAATCACAACTTGGCACATACGCTCCTCGGCGAGATCATATACTTGAACATCTGCACTCCATTGCAAGACCAGACACAATCACATCAACAACGAACATTATACATAGCACTATACAGTAAGCAACAGGCATAACAAAAGCGTTCAGCAGGCCAGCAGGCCATCACAGCATGCACGGACCGCCACGTCCTTAAACATTTACGCCCCTCCCCGTTTAGCCCGGTTCGAAGTCCTCGTCTCACCCATGGACACATACTTCTTTCCGCTGACGATATCGAGACTGTAATGGTCCGGATATGGTCGTGGAGTTTGACTAACGCTCTAGTCCGAGCTCAGTCAAACTGGGGGCTCTGTGGATACCCATATCCGTACCCTCCCAACCAAAACCCTGTGATATAACTCGGACTTTTATTACGCATGTTTTAACGTTGACTTAAACGGTTCTAAATAATGTCGAATTCATTTTTGAGTCATTTTGAAATGTTTAATGATTTAGGTCGCTTCACATCACGCTTAATTAAATGTTCTTTTGTCCATTTAGAGTTTAGCCTGGTCCGCGTCCTGCTTCGTTTGGCATGAGCTTCGTATTCGCGTTACAATTAGTCCTTTTACATTAACAAGGTCTAATTCAGCATTCCTAGAATCCTAATTTTAGACCCGGTGGCTAGATTTCCTCTTTAGCCTCCTCTTACACAAAATATAGCCTCACGGGTTACCTTATTTCACAAAATGTCACAAAATAGACCTTTTTCATATTTTCGGGTCTCGGGCCCAGAACCGAGCCCAAACCCGCCTTGGCCCTCACTCCAAAGCCCTCAACCTTCAAAAATATCTTAGGAAGCCCTTAGCTGTATTCTTGACGCACAAGCTAAAGATTATACTGTATCTTTTTGAGATATAATCAAACCGGAATTAGGAAACCAAGTTAAAAACACACCCTCAAACCGCATAGCCTTATGCGGTTTAGGGATCAAACCGCATAAGCCTATGCGATTTACTGGTCAAACCGCATAGGGCTATGCGGTTCCCCTGCCTGGTTCTATCCCGAGATTTCCTATTTTCTCCGAGGTTTTTAGTATATATACCCCCCTATACCCGACCTCATAAACAGAATTTTCTCACAGAATTTACAATTCACAACCAGAAAACACTAGAAACTCTATCAAACCCTCACGCACTCAAATCCTTGAGTTCAACACACCATCCCGTGTTGAATTCACCCTCCTTTTAAGTTCAAGAAGCGAAACTCTGCCCAGATCTGAAGCGCCAGGACCAAGTAGGTACCGATCCACTTGAATCAAAGCTTTTTCTTATTTTCTATGGACTAACAAAGGGGACTACACTTTAGCGCACCCCCCCCCCCCCCTCGGGATTTGGCACCCGAGCGCGCTTGCCTTCCAAGTGTTCTTATTACTTCGGGTACACACCATATCCGATGACACGCCAAAGTCGCATAAGCAACCGACCCTTCTAAAATGAACCAATGGACAATTGAACGTTTATTTTATTTGCATGCATCTTGCACCTTCTTTTTTGCATTAAAATCAACTTAAATCAATGAATTCGACCTTTAACTGAACCGTTTTCGTTAACAAGTTAAACATGCTAAACTGAGGGTTTTAATCTATCTTTTTGCATTTGCATTTGCATTCTTTTTCAAACCTTTATCGTTCTTGTACGTAGCGGTAACATTAGCTCAAATATCATTTTCCATGGATTGTTCTAGGTCAGTAGATGCTATTTTTACACAGCCTTTTCTAAAAGGTTTTCATAAATCATTAATTGAACTACTCTTTTTTAAAGTACCTTCACCCCGAATCCATTCTGGTTTCACAAGCCTTAGATCTAGGGGTGTCAGCGTGCTCCAAAATCTAGGACATGTCTTTAGACTTAGAACATGATAGCAGGTTCCTAATTTCCGCGATAATTAGGTGGCGACTCCAAAACAGTTTTAAAGGTTTTTCTAACTTAGTCTTTTAAACTTAAAGCGCCCTTATGCAAGACGTTGAGTTGGGTCCCCCTCGATCCCGGGTTCCACAGGTATATATTTTTGGATCTTGGGCAATTGTTTTGTTTTGTTCATCAAGTTTGAATAAAGGTTAATTATTTGTCAATTAAGGCGACCATTCTCAATTCTTATGAAATCATTTTTATAAATGGTTAGAGAATGTAAACATTCGGTTTTGGTCACATTAATGTGAACTTGTGTTTAAAATGTATATATGCTCACTACTCTTTCAGACCAAAGTTTCGTGTGAACACGCTTAACTATAAGATGTGGGCATATTTAAAATACAAGTATGTTTTGACATTTGATAAAATATTAAGGGCATTGTTGCAAATTATGTAACAGCTATGAAGCTTTTAAGGAAACTTGCAAGGAGAAATTAAGAACAGATCATGTCCATCTTAAAAAAGACAATGACATGATAATAATTTCCTAAGGCCCTGTAATTGTCTATTTTGTAAAAGATTGGACAATAAGAAAATTTTGTGTAATAAATAATGTTTTTGTGATAATAAGGTTTACTCCTTATATCAGTTTTGTTTAGTGTTAAATTTTGCTTATATATATTTATTGATATTATGAGAGTACTCGTAATTACTCTCCAATTAAATATTTTGATGCAAGTAATGTCAACCACCAAATGATGATGAAAGATTCGTCAAAAAAATTATGAGGTGATGACAAATCAGATAAAGTTGAGGCAATAACATTTATAAGGTTTTCATTAATGATTTATTGTTTGAATTTGAAAAAAAATTTCTACACCGTTTTTTTGGAATATTTTTTGAACATATTATTTGGTGAAAATTATTTTATTGGAACAAAAGAAAAGGGTGATAATTTCAATCCAAATTCAATAATGTTATTTTGTGTTTTTTAATAAATAATTTTATGATAGCCACCTTTAAACTTAAACTTGCATTTAAATTAGTGTATGTAAGCAAATATTATGGAGAATTTCTATGTGACTTGACATAAAATGAATGTTTTGTGTCGATGTGAATTAATATCTCAGCTTTAGCACTTGACTTCGGTCTTGAAACTGACGGGATAAAGTTTAAATATAAGATGATTGATATCCATATAATTTCGGACGTCTTATAATTAATATAAAAAGGTTTATGGGTCAATCACTATTTCAAATAGTGGCGATCCACATTATTATATTAACTAATAGACAAAATTTTGGAATGGATATTGTTATTTCTCTTAAAAGGTTTTTATGGTTGTCATCATATTCAAATATTTTTGACTGAGTTTTTCTCGGTAAAGGATTAAATTTCTCAAGTACAGTCATGCTTACTATTGTAAATATGACTAATCATGTGAATTATGTTGAGATTTATCTATGAAATTCTCATAATGATTATTTTGTGTCTGAATATCACACCATATAAGGTTCTCTAATATGTGGCGTGAAAGAGATACATAATGGATTTTAAAGCCTAGTAGAGAGTGTGATTAATCAAACTCTTTGCATTTATATTATGTATTATGTACTGCAGCTTGTACAATGTATTCAGTAAAGCTTCAAAGTATGATAATGACTAATTAAGGATAGTGTAATTAAATTACACTTGTGACGTCCAATTAAGGTTATAGCTGAAAAGCTAGAAGAATTATGAATTGGACTCAAAATTAGTCAATAATAATGTTTGCTGTTTGGTTCTTGGCAAAAGGTACATAAGTACAGATCTCATTATAATGCATTTTGAGACGAAAAATTATGTGATTTCTTGAGGATATTGAGTTTGAGTGGGAGAAAAGGCACAAATAATGTTTTATATCTCCTAATTCGGTAATGCAACCTCAAATACCTCAAGAATTTAGGTTAATAAGGAAATCCACTAAAAGTAGTAAGTGCAAATATAATTGATTACATCATTATTTTCTGAGGATAAATATTGATAATGATGTAATAAACGAATAATAAGGTGCACTATTAAAGTAAATGGGTTATATAATGGGATGGTAAAATATTATGATCAAATTACCTATTTGCCAACCTATTGAAGTAAATAAGTCTTAAAAGTGGATTGATGCTACAAGTAGAGCTGTCAATATCTGACCCGACCCGATAAACCGCCCGAAACCGACCTGTAAATGACCCGAAGTAAACCTGTCTTTTTCGACCTGAACCCAAAATCTACCCGAACCCGAAATGACCCGAAAACAATGGGTCAAAACCCGACCCGTAGCGGGTTAACCCGTTGAGTAAAAAAACTTACGTTCCTATATATAAAATGTCTTTATCAATTTCAATTTACATGTAAAATTTCTACTACACACTAATTTTAAACATTTCACACCTAATAAATTTTTCATAATTGAAAATTTTCACTTAAATAATAATCTTTATTATTCAATAATTATAGAATCAATCATTTTAATAGTGTTTGTAAGTTACATTTGACATTATGAATTTGAGACATCTGAATCATTATTATTAAATTTTGAAACAAAATATATGTGGAGAATAAATGAAAAAATGAGAAAAAAGAAAATGATATATTTTTAAGTCGGTAGTTCGAGGTAACATTTTAAATTTGAATATACAACTTGGAAACTACATATATGGATCTAATATTATAAATATCGATTTAATAGACACACACGCATCTATAAACTTATATTAAAGTTTTCAGTTTTGGAACTTATAATTAAAAAAATATTAATTTTTCAATAATATATCAAATAGAGTTGGTTTTTTGGAGGCACCATATATATGACTATTTTTTTTATTTTTATTTTTTCTGTTAAAGCACCCGAAAAGAGTAAATAGTGCATTTGAACGGAAACTAAAAAGTTTAAATTTTTTGATTTGGTGAGATGTAAAATTAAGAAATAAATTTGGGGAGAAGTTAAGTGCTTCTACATTCTAAATTTGGGAGGAAAATAGTGAAAACGTATCAGTATCACCCAAAGTCTTCACATTGGTAATTCACCCACTTGTCAGTAATGATTAATGAAGTACAGTTACAAGGGACAACTTCCACTAATCTTAATATTTGTGTTTTGGCATCAGGTAAAGTTTGACTATAAAGGAAGAGAGTAGTTTTTTTTACTGAAAATTAATCCGTTATACAAAAAAAAAAAAAAAAAAAAAAATGGATAAAAAGACGTTGATTAACCCGTATTTTGACCCTAACCCGACCTGGAACCCGTGTACACCCGACCTGTATACTACCCGAACCCGAAATACACCCGACCCGTATGTTACCCGTATAATAGTTACCCGAACCCGAAACCCGCCCGCCCGACCCGTTTGACAGGTATAGCTACAAGGAATAATGGTCTTGTTGAAATGGGACTATTGCAATCACACATCATTGCCATAAGGCATATAATCCGATGGATTTAAATGGTAATGTTATAAAATAATAATGTAAATCTCCTCAATAAGAACAATAATGTTTATATATGGCATCTGGTATCATGTGACGTTAGATGGATTTCAATAGTGCTCCTTAATGATAATATTGGTCGAGCTACTTAAACTTTGATCTTAACACTTTGTCAAATGATTAAAGTAAAAGGTTTCATAATCCATCTAATATTTAATTGTGTTTTTTGTCGAATTAATCCTACATTTACCATGTTGATATCTTATTTGGTAATTTAGTGAAATATGGTTAATGTTATGGGTACTAAGGTTCAGTGGGAGTACCATTAAAGTTGTACTTATGCCATTTTTTTGGAATTTAATTATTTTGTTTTTGATAATGCACTAAGATTATGTCATGGTGTTAATTTAAAGCTTAAATCTCATTTTAAACGATTAAGTAACGTCACCTTCATGGTACATAGATTGTATATATTTGCTATCATGTACATCATTTGGTATGTATGACAAATAATTATGTATTACGGATATGGATCGTTGAATCCGTTTAAGGCAGCACATATATTATTGTCATTTTATGGAGCAAAACATTACTTGCTCAAATCAGGTAGTCATCAGGTTGAGATCATTCGATTGTCGACTCCAATAAAGTGCTGAGTAGCAAAATATGTTTATGGTGCTGCAAATTCCTTTTGATATAAAGGATTACTTATGTTTTTATGTGACAATATGATTGCTATTTAGTTTCATAAAAACACATATTATGTGTCGTTTGATAACAGCTTGGAGTGAAAAGGTTCTAGTGAACACATTATACAAACTCCAATTGCGGATCCGCTTATTAATGAACACCACTAATGTCTTTTGTGAGCACGTTGGCCACTGCTCAATAGGTGTTGCGATTTAAGGAAATTTAGTTTAAGTGGAAGTTTGTTAATACGATGTTCACTTAGACACCTATCATGTTCGGCTATAATGTTCTGCAGAAATAAGGATCGATATCAGTTTTATGTTTCACTCTTTCCGGTTTTTGGTTGATCTCACTAAGGTGGACCAGTTGGAAAATGCATATTCTTTGGATCACTTCGGATGCTATTTCCATGCTACACTCCCATGCTAGATTCATGTCGTTGATTGTATTGACATATGTGACCATCGAGGGTCCTGTCACGACAAACTGTGGCAAAGGCCGCTTTGATTCTATGTTGGTATGATTGATGGACCGAATTGCATAAGACGATTTGGACGAATTGATAGCACTATTATCGAGCTCGTAAGGTTATGAATAAATACAATTTCCAGGTGTGGATACCCATATCCGTACCCTCCCGCACAAAACCCTGTGATGTATTACGGACTTTTATTACGCATGTTTAACGTTTGACTTATACGGTTCTAACTAATGTCGAATTCATTTTGAGTCGTTTGAAATGTTAAAATGATTTAGGTCACCTCACATCGCATTTAAATAACGTTCATTTTGTCCATTTGGAGTCTAGCTAGGTCCTTGTCCCGCTTCATTTGGCATGAGCTTCGCATTTGCACTACAATTAGCCCTTTTACATTAACAAGGTCTAATTCAGCATTCCTAAATTCCTAAATTTAGGCCCGGTGGCTAAATCTCCCCTTTAGCCCCCTCTTACACAAAATACGGCTTCACGTCTTACCTTATTTCATAAAAACTATGCAAATACACCCTTTTCATTTTTCAGGGCTCGGGCCCAGAACCGAGCCCAAACCCACCTTTGGCCCGCACTCCAAAGCCCTCAACAACTCTCTAGAAGATCATACTAGGCCTTCTTGGGGCACAAGCAAGGAGATTACACCGAATATTCCCAAGATTTAGCAATTCGGATTAAGGAAATACGAAATCACGGAACTAAAACCACACCACTAAATCAAACAAGCTTATGCGGCTCCCTACACAAACCGCATAAGCCTATGCGGTTTGTCAGCTTGGCTTTTTAAGCTTATGCGGCTCATGGTGCAAACCGCATAAGCTTATGCGGCTCATGGTGCAAACCGCATAAGCCTATGCGGTTTGCCCACCAAACCGCATAAGGCTATGCGGTTTCACAGCCTGGTTTTAACCCCGAGTTTCCTATTTTCCCTCGACTATTCTCCTATATATACAACCCCTCGCACGACCTATTCTCACAAGTTTTCCACACAAGAAAACCCTCTCTTCTCACAACCTCTCTTCCTAGTTTTAGTGCCCACACATGGGTCCCACAAAATATACCGTCTAGCACGGTATACACACAAAAACTCTCACAAAAGCCTCACGCACTCAAATCCTTGAGTTCAACACACCATCCCGTGTTGAATTCATCCTCCTTTTAAGTTCAAGAAGCGAAGCTCTGCCCAGATCTGAAGCGTCAGGACAAGGTAGGTACCGATCCACTTGGATCAAAAGCTTTTTCTTATTTTCTATGGACTAACAAAGGGGTCTACACTTTAGCGCCCCCCCCCCCCCGGCTTTGGCACCCAGCGCGCTTGCACTCCAAGTGTTCTATTTACTTCGGGTACACTCCATATCCGATGACACGCCAAAGTCGCATAAGCAACCGACCTTATAAAATAAACCAATGGACAATTGAACTTTATTTTATTTGCATGCATCTTGCACCTTCTTATTTTGCATTTAAATCAACTAAAACAATGAATTCGACCTTTGACTGAACCGTATTCGTTAACAAGTTAAACATGCTAAACTGAGGGTTTTAATCAATCTTTTTGCATCTGCATCTGCATTCTTTTACAAACTTATCGCACTTGTACGTAGCGATAACATTAGCTCAAATATCATCTTACAAGGATTGTTCTAGGTCAGTAGAGGCTATTTTTACATAGGCTTTTCTAAAAGGTTTTCATAAATCATTATTTGAATTAACTCTTTTTCTAAAGTACCCTCACCCCGAATCCAATCTGGTTTCACAAGCCTTAGATCTAGGGGTGTCGGCGTGCTCCAAAATCTAGGACATGTTTTTAACTTAGAACATGGTAGCAGGTTCCTATTTTCCGCGATAAATAGGTGGCGACTCCATAACAGTTCTTAAAGGTTTTTCCAACTTAATCTTTTTTAACTTTAAAATCCGCCCTTAAGCAAGACGCCGAGTTGGGTCCCTCCCGGGTTCCACAGTTTGGCGACTCCGCTGGGGAGATCTTATTTTTAAAACTTAAAACTAGCTTTTTCTTTTTAAAAATAAAGAGGTGAAACTTGAAAGCCTTGAACAATCCAAGTATACATATTTGAGCTATGCACATTCGTTTAGAGTCCATTCCTCTTGGAATCTAGGCACCCTTTGCACCCTCGAGAGGTGGTTCCCACATGCAGGCTTGTCCACTCGATAAAGCACATGCCGGACTAGCTTTCCTCTCGCCCCTCCACGGCTTGTCAGAACGGCTATCTCGATCGCCTCAAAGGTTCTCCTTCAGAAAAACCTATCGCCTCCACAGAAGGAAATGAAGGGGTTAAGTATCTGCCAAAGCGTACTCGAGGTAGTTGGAGGTGTACCCGACTGACTCATTTTTCACCCTTATTGAGTCATACGTACAAGTTCGAGGCTATGCACTCCATGGTCTTTTTCAAAACGAGCATTTGCATTCATATCTTCGAAAACTCGCTTAAACGTTTCAAAGATAAATGAACCCAACATCTAACAAACTAACACTTTTCAAACAAAACTATCGCGAATTTTTGAAATAAACTTTTTCAAAATTTCCTTTTCGCTAACAAGCAAAAACCCGAGCAAGGAATAAAACCCGAGCTCGCGGATTTCAATCCTCTAGGTCACACGGCCTAGACTCCACTTTTAACATCCTCGACTCGACTTGTTAACCACTCTCGAGTCGAATCCATTCTCTTTTACACATCCGAACTCGAGCTCAACTCGGCAAATCACCGATATCAGCTCGATGGGTGCAAAGCAAAACCTTTTAACATCGAGACGAGATGTGCGCACACATCCTCGTCTCAAAAGCTTTCCTTTAGCTAAAACTTTTTCGAAAACCTCCTTTTTCAAGCTTAAAAAGAGTTTTCTTAACAAAGAAATGAGCTAGAATGAACACTTAAAATGAACGTTGGTCTAGTCACGTCACTAACGTGCAAATTTAACCCCCACAACCTACTCCATTCTCAACACGCTCGACTCGCCTAGCTAATCGCTCTCGAGTCGAATCCTTCTCGCCCATCTAGGCTCGAGCCCTTAACGATGAACCGTTAGGTGGGCTCGACAAAGCTAACACCTTTTAACATCGAGACGAGATGTGCACACGCATCCTCGTCTCAAAAGCTTCCTATTAGCCAAACCTTGTCTAAAATCTCTTCTTTCAAGCTTAAAAGGTCTTCACAAACAAAGAAATGAGCTAAAAATGAACGCTTAAAACGAACGTTAAATCTAATAGCACTAACTAGATACACGTCACACAAACCAATCCATTGTCAACATCCTCGACTCGGCTAGCTAACCGTTCACGAGTCGAATCCTTTCCATGCATCTAGGCTCGAGCCCTTAACGATGAACCGTTAACATGGGCTTGACGAATGCAAATCAAACACATTCCAACGTCGAGACAAGATCCGCACACGCGTTCTTGCCTCAAAGACTTCTTAGGCACAACATTGCTCCTAAAGCAATACACGCTCATTTTTGAAACAAGCTCTCTTCAAAAATCTCCTCACTTTTACAAAACAAGCAACACACTCTCATTTTTGAAATAACTTCTTTTCAAAATCTTCTTATTTTTACAAACCAAGCAAAACACACCCGTTTTTGAAATGAGCTCTTTTCAAAAATCTCCTCACTTCTGCAAAACAAATAACGACATTCTCTTTACAAATCTCTTTAGGGTAAACGGCCCAAAGTCGACTCGTTTCAGCAAAAATCGCCTTTTTCAAGCAAACAAAACCCGAGAATGGCCAAGCCCAATCTCGCGGACTTTTCATCAGACCAAATGATTCATAACCATCTTGGCCCAAATCCTCTTACAAACTACTTTCACAAAATCCTCATCACGTTTTTGGAATAACCTTTTTCAAAAATCCTTCCTTCGAACCGAATGGCCCATAGTCAGGACGGTTTGATCAAGACAAACAGTCTCCTCAAAACACCCGAGAATAATCACTTTATTCTCGTGACATTGCAAAACATAAATGAACTACATGACCCGCACTCATTGTAACCCATTTATTACCAAACATTTTCAAACCCGAGAATGGACCTTTTCTTGAAAACAAATCCAGCAAAATAAACATTTTCGAAATCCATGATTCAAAATGGCCTACCGCCATTTTAATCCAAACATCTCTTTTCACAAGACAACAAAACCTAGGAATGAACTAGCATCATCCCGCAAATCCTTCACGGTTAGACCAAGTGGCTCATAGTCGCTTTAATCTAACCCTCTTTCAAACCGAATGTATGAAAACGAGTATAACCGTCTTCATCACATCTTCAAACACCCTTGATTCGGATAGCCTATCGCCACTCCGAATCGATTCACACTTTCACCGACAAGCCACTAACACGAGCTTATCGGATTTGATTTCGAAACGCTTTTTACATCGAGCCAAAATGTGACAACACATTTTGCTCAACAAAACATCCTGCTTTTCGCCGAAAACAAAACTTTTGCAAAATCAAAGACAAATCTAAGTATGCATGAGCCAAGTCCCGACGCGAGCATCAACCCCATCCGAGACATGTGCGTCTCGAGCACCCAGCGACGAATCCATCAAGGCGCCACCGACGATCTCACGGATCTCCTCAAGAAATTCGAGTCTTTTCAATACGGGTCGAGTTTTTAAACATTGAGTCAATCTCTGACAGTCTAGGGCAATCGAGTCTCCGACGTATGACATTTTTAACAAATCGATAAAGGAATAAGTTTGCCTACAACCCAGCTTCCTTTTTACACATTTCTCTCATAAAAAAACACAATTCTACACCAACATACATTGCATCCCAGGAACAACTATCCTAGGAAGATCTAGGCCGGGTACGAAGGTCCAAGTCAACAACTAAATCAAGGACACGAAGACAAGAAAGCTTCCGACGACTAAACACCTAAGGTTCACTAGTCTGCTTGTGGTCTACTACTCCGCTGCTTTTGGAGGAGGATCCATTAATTTGGAGCTCCACAGTGGTCATGAATTTGATCGCGACCAAAAGTACGAGTATTCCTGGATCGTCCTCCGCGTACTCGATCGCGTGCCTAATAAGCAAACGAACTTGTCAGAGGAGCCCGGCGTGATAGACACACGATCACAAGCGACCACCGAGCCACAGGGTTTAGCAAGGTCCGAGCTCAAGCCCAAGCCATACAGGGCGTGGGATATTCTCAAACCAAACGGGAATATAAGGTACAAAGGTCAAAAACCAAAGTCACCAAAAAGCAAAAGTCTCAAAAGCTCCGGAACAAGGGGCAAAACAACTAAGCAAAAAGCTTAAGAAGTCAAAAGCTTAAGAAGTCAAAAAGCTTAAGAAGTCAACAAGCTTAGAAATCAATAAGCAAGGGGCCGAAACCCCAAAGGCAAGAAGTACCGAAGCCCAGAAACGAGTGGCCAGGTCCATGAAATTCCAAATTGAAGACAAGACAGAAGTAGCAAGCAACCAGCCTAGATCAACTAAGGAGAACCCACCCTTAGGATGCAATGTATCAAGGTCAAACACATAAACACCCCTTGGACCGGCGAGTCCTTAAACACGCACCTTTTTACAAAAACACCCCCTGGACCGGCGGGTCCCTAAACACGTACCTTTCCACAAAAACAAACCCACCTCCCAGACCGGTGGATCCTTAAACACGCACCTTTCCATATAAACATCTCATGCACGCCCTTAAACACCCCTTTCGGAACTACGCTAGGTTTGATTCCATAACCACGGATACGTAGGCCGCTCTCCCGAGCTCAACCAACCTTTTACAAAAATCCACAAAATATTCCTCGTCCAAAGCTTTCCATGCTAAGGATGTGTTCACAAAAATCAAAGGCAAACTATTTCTTTATCGAGGCGACTAAAACGAATTCGTCAAGGCAAAGTTGTCATAGACTTAGGAGTAGTACTCTGCTTTTTGGTCTAACACTGTTTTGCAGGAATAACAGCATCCCACCGCAGACAAGCAAGCACCACTGGGGGCTCCACCAACGCACGTGTTCCCGAACATGGCATCCATGCAACCGTCGAGTCTCAAATCACGCATACGATTCGTCTCTATTTTGCAAACTTTTCGACGTTTTAAGCATCGACTCACATGTCGAGTCAATCCTCTTCCAATCAAACAATTTAGCGACATTTAAACCGCTCCTTTCAAAAACTCTCCAGTCTTCAAAACGCTCCCACGGAACGACACGCTTTTTCAAACTTACACGAGGCAATGCACCCTCAAATTAGCTAATCACCTTTCAAAATTAACCCAATACTCGAGTTAATATGAAAGCACTTTGCAATTCACTTTTTGCAAACACATCCTTTCGCAAACAAAATGTATCTTTCGAAAATGCATCTCAAATCCTTGAAATGCATCTCGAATCTTCGAAGTCTAAACTTTTCCAAAAATTTAACTTGGCACTCGAGTTAATACATTTTGAGTAACAGCATTCTTCAAATTTAACTCACTCGAGTTAATACACTTTGAGCGAAAGCTCTTTCGAACTACGCCGGTTTGATTCCACGTTCGTGGATACGTAGGCAGCTTACGCAAAGCACAACCGAATTTAGCACTACATCCCACTCCGTGTTGTCATGAGATTCCACCGACAACTTGGGGCTTTTCAACCTTTGCACTTAAATGACCCTCTACGGTCTTCACAACTCTAGCTTGAACCTACAACGTCAAACACTTTTTCATCTTGCATGAAGCCTTACAACCGACATTTCTAGCATTCATTTTTAAAGCTCATTTCGACAACTAAAGTGAATCTTTTACAAAAATGATTTTTCAACAAAAAGCTTTTTAATCCAAACATCCCAATCGGGAATCATTTCACTTTCAAATCCAAGCCTACTAACTACGCAGGTACACGGAAGCACAACACAGCACGGAAGCGAAAGACGACGAAAGCAACTACAAAGTTCAAGCCAAGCTACAACAAACAGTCATGTAAACAAGGGTTCACACAATCCTTATTACACAAGCATACTAATACAACTAAGGGTGAAGACGACGGTACTCGTCAAAGTCTCATCGAACCGAACCACCTCAAAGACGACGACACAATTTGAATCGCTCCGCCCACGCTACATTTTTCTCCTTTTTACCTTAATTTCAATCAAATTAAGTCGAACCACGGGGGAAATTTCAATACCAAACACCATACTCTTCACTTTGACTCAGTTTTCATTCAAAACTTGGTCAAACTCGAGGGGGTAACCCAAAAACTGTTGGAGTATGTGTCCTCCACAATAGTGCGATTACATAATAAATCTCAATTAAGGAATACATGGGGATAATCCTGTATTATTGTCAATTGATTAACGTAAATCAATAACGGTTGGCTGACTAGAGTTTGACGTTATTGTCGTGAGAACGGCGGTGATCAATTGATCCCTTTAAGTCACACCTAAAGGAACGTACTCCAAATATTTAAGCTAATTAATTGTATGAGATACGATTATATTAGTAACTTGATAATTTGACTAACGGTTAGTCAGTGAAATAATTTAGAGAGAAATCGAGTTGTGAACTCGGATGATTTAATTTTATATCGATAAAATTATTTGAGGAAATGAGAATTAGTGATTAACTGTTAATTCACTAATCGTGTATATTTTACTAATGAGATTAGTAAAAATGCAATTCTTAAATATGTGTAAGTGTACATATATGTTAAAGAAGAGTTGTGAGTTCAATTTGATAATTTATACTTTATCATATTAGATGATTAAGTGATAAATTATAAAGTATTTGTGGGACAAATATTGAAAACAAATTGGACCCATAATTAAGGCCATTGAGCGAGTCCAAAGCAAGGGAGAAGGAGAGAATAGATTCTCTTTTGTCTTATGTGCTTTGTTTTGTAGCCTTTGGTTTAAGCATGCTAAAGATTATCATTTCACATGCATGCTATTGTTCTTTACAAGAAAAAGCAAGCAAAGACTCTTCCCTCCTTGTCTCCTCTAGGGGCCGGCCTAAATGGAGTATATGATACTCTTCATTTAGCTTGTTTTATGATGAGAAAACATAAGGAAAATTAAATGGTAAAATCATTCATGCATCTCCTCTACATCTCTCTAAAACCTCTCATAAAATCTCTACTATATTATTAGCTAACTTTACTAAGAGTTAGTAAGTGTTAGTAATAATATTTTTCACATATTATCAAGCCACTATTAGTGATTTCTAGATCAAAATCACTAGTAGTTTTGGAGTTGTTCTTGGGTGCAACTAAGAGGAGGTTTCCTACTTTGGAAACTCGGGTTTGGAGGATCATCCTAAACACTAGCTCAAGAAACAAAACTAGAAAGGAGTTCTAGTCTTGTGCCCATTTTATTCCTTGTATGAAGGTATAAATTTCTATAAACTTGTAACAAAGTACATTTGTAACTACATAGATCTTGCTCATCAAATTAGAGTAATTTGATTTACACTAATATTGGATTAGTGAATGGGATCCGATCCCTACAAGTGGTATCAGAGCTATGGCTTGTAGTTACAAATTTATTTTGTTGTTTTTGGAGTTTTATGTATTTATTGAGAATAAATGACATAAAATCCGAAAATAGTGTTAAAAATGGTTTTAACACGAGATTTTTATAGCATGCAAAGTTTCTGGTCTCATGAAGTTACTGGTCAAATTTCGTAATTTTTGGAATTTGTTTGCTAATTAAAATGTTTTTTATACAAAACCGAGTCAAAAAGTGTGTTTTTGGCTAAAATAATTACTATAAATAGTTATAGTTCGAATCTGGTCACGAAATTTTTACACAGTGATATTTCATATTTATACATTCTGCATGTAAATTTTCAAAGTCAGATTTTGAGTTTTGAATATTTATTCATATTTTTGTTTAAAATCGGTATGGTTTGCCTTTTATGTCCAAAAATATAGTAAATGTTGTTTTCTGGACATGAAATTTATACCAATATTTTTACACATTATGAGGATGCTCTCGTATAAATTTGGGATTTTTCCTCACTGTTTTAGACGTTTTCTTGATTTTATGAGATAAAATCGATGAAATCGTATGTTATTTATTATAAAATAATTCGTAAATTTTTCTGACCAAAGCTTTTCATTTCTGATATTTTGGAAGTGTTCCAGAATATACAAAAATTTTTCAAAATAAAAATAATTTTATTTTATTTTATTTTGATTTTATGAAGCTTTATTCATAAAAGGGTTATGATTAAAGTAGATCTAATTAGCAAATGACCAAGTCATGAACTAAAATCACCATATGTTAGTATAAACTAATGTTGGGTGTTCTAAAATCAGTTTAGAAGTTTTAGTTCAAGCTTAAAAGGTGTTTTAAGCATTGTTGATTAATATAAGATTAATCGATTAAAATGAGATCGGTTTTAAACAAGTTAATGCGATCATTGTTTAGGGCGATTTTGGCATGTTTTTATTTATAAGCTTTACATTATGCATGTTTGGATGAATGTTTATTATTGAATGAATGTTTATTCTTACTAGTATGGCCATAGTTTGTTATAATTTTTACCGATATTGCCCGTAATGAAAGGGAATATTGTGTGGGTTTGTAATTAAATGCGATCTCGCATCGCCGGTTTGTAATTTTAATAGTTTATTTCATTTATAAATGTATAATAGGGTTGCTATGTATTCATTTGTAAATTTATACTAGAACTATTTGTAAACCAAGACCGTGATTTATCGAGATGGAGCCTTAGAAGTGTTCTAAAGCTTGCAAGGAGGAGACTTGGATGAGATCCATGTGAAGAGGGACCAAAGGAGTTGGTTTCAATTTGTACCTCCTTGTATTTTAATTACTTCAGGTGGCCATCCTAGGTTTATGCTTGCTTGCTTAATCATGCCTGTTTGTTTGCTTTTTTTCCGCACACATGCCAAAAACGCCATGCATGCCACGATATCCCACTATGATTGTCGATTTAAGTCACGATTCCTAAATTAGTTCACTTATAAAGAATTTTATGACTAAAATTGACAAGATCACCCACATATTTATCAAAATGAATTGAGATTAAGCCTTTCCAAATGTAGCAACTATCAACCCCATGTCCGTGAGGACCTCATGACGTGGAACCTTGTTACCATGGGTAAGTAGTGGGAGGAAGTCCCGTGCTAATTTGGTTTGAACTCAACCAAATAAGAGTTATTTGGGGCTTAAGGATGTATTTTATAGAAAATCATCAACCAAGCATTCTAGTGTAGAATTAGTCAAGTGTTGACTTGTCGTTTTTATATAAAAGGAAACATGAGATGTCTAATTTTATATGAAAAACGAGTCTTGGAATCATTTATATAATTTCGTGGGAGATCGTTATATAAATGGACATTTGATTTAAAAATGAGTTTTAGCAAATGTCATTAATGTACAATGAATGTTAATTTCCTCATATTTGTTGTAGAATTTTTTATTTGAAATCGCAATGACAACTTCAACTCCCGCACCCATTTTGGGTAAATATTCATGGTTGAGAACCGTGATGGATAAGTGTATCCTAAAGAATGACGGAAGCAACTTTGTCGAATGAGATTCGACTATAAGGGGCGCCGCTCAATCCGACAATGTGCTTAAATACCTTACCGAATAACCTCCCACTGAACCCGGACTTGGGGCCACCGTGGCGGCGCAAGCCGCGTACGATGAGCACCTAAAGGCTGACAATGACGTTAAAAGTGTTTTGATTTGGTCAATGTCACCTTCTCTCAAACTTCGCTTCGTTACTCATAAAAGTGCATATGAGATATTCACTAGAGTGACGACGATGTGCTTTAACACAAAGAGCATGAAAGTGAATGAGATTGAGAGAAATGATGTTCTTTCAATGAGATTGAAGAGCATAAACATTAGGGTCATGAAAGGGAAGGGAGCTTATAAAGCTCGGTTCAAGGAAGATAAGGGTAAGGGGAAGGCTATTGAGAATAGCAAGCCCAAACCCGGTCTTTGAAAGCGCAATTGTCCCAAATTCTTGAAGGAAAAGAACGATGGATGTGCGACATCCAAAGATATTGTTCCTTCTAGACTTTATATGATTGACATAAATCATGCTTGCATTTCTACATGGGTATGAGATACCGGATGTGGATCTCACCATTGCAATCACTTGCAAGGGATGAGAATCGTGCGAGCACTAGCCAAGGGTGATGTAGATCTCCGCATGGGCAATGGAGCTAGAGTAGCGGCCATTTCCGTGGGAATTTTTGTACTCACTCTAGCTAGTGGTTTAGAGTTGTACTTGAATAAGCGTTATTTTGTACCAACTCTAACCAAAAACATTATCTCCGTCTCCGTGTTTGATACGGAAGGCTTTTATGATTAAGAACAATCGACGTACTTTTTCATTTAATGAAATGGTTTATGGTGAAACCATTTCAATCGGAGGTATTTATGTTTAAATAATGTCAATGATGTTTATCATATAGAGAACAAGAAGCTCAAAACGAATGAATCAAACAAATCCTACCTTTGGCATTGTCGTTTAGGTCACATAAACGATAGACGCACAAAGAGACTTGTTGAGACCAATGTTCTCAAACCATTTGATTGCGAATCATATGGTACGTGCGAGGCTTGCCTTTTAAGGCAAAATGACTCGTGCACCCTTTAGTGGTAAAGGGACACGAGCAAGTGAAGTTTTTAGGACTCATACATATTGATGTGTGTGATCCATTAAACATCACCGCTAAAGGAGGATATCATTACATCATTACTTTTACCGATGACTTAAGTAGATATGGTTATGTCTACTTAATAAGGTATAAGAGTGATGCTTTTGAGAAATTTAAAGAATTTCAAAATGAGGTTGAGAACCAATTGGATAAGAAGATAGAAGCACTACGATCGGATCGTGGTGGCGAATATCTAAGTAATGAGTTTGATTCACATCTTAAGAATTGTGATAGAGTATCACAAATTGACTCCTCCGGCGACACCACTTTGTTGAATGGTGTTGCAGAAGGAGAAACCGAACCTTGCTAGATATGGTTCGGTCTATGATGAGTCAAAGTGAGCTTCTGGATCGATTTGGGCCTTTACGCTATCGTTCTTTGTTTTCTCACTAAATCAAGTCCGACTAAAGCGGCTCCATATGAGATATGGACGGAAAGGTTCCCTATTTGTAGGTTTTCCTAAGGAAACGTGTGGATTTTACTTCTACAACCCTCACGAGAACAAAGAGTTTGTGGCTCGTGATGCTGTCTTTCTAGAAAATGAGTACATTTCTAATAGACAGAGTGGGAGAAAATTTGAACTTCATGGAGTTCAAGAGCCACAAACCGAAGCAGAAAATGAGGAAACGGTTCCCTCATCTTCTAACACGGTTGTAATCCCTAGGAGGTCAGGTATAATTAGTCATCAACCTGATCGCTACCTCGGTAACATCGAGGAGGAGGGTGATTTGTTGTTATTCGAAAGCAACGAACCCTCAACCTACAAGGCGGCTATTAGTAGTCCTAACTCCGAACAATGGCTTGGGGCCATAAAATCCGAAATGGATTCTATGTACGAGAACCAAGTTAGGGACTTGGTAGATTTACCTGAAAGAGTCAGACCTCTTGGTGTAAATGGATATTCAAAATCAAACTCGGCATAGATAAACATATTGATGTTTACAAAGCTAGATTGGTGGCAAAGGGCTTTGCACCGGTTGCTATGCTTCGATCCATAAGGATAATCTTAGCGGTTGCGCATTTCATGAATATGCAATGTGGCAAATGGATGTATAACCCACCTCCTTGAATGAGATTCTAGAAGAGGAAGTGTACATGACACAACCTAAAGGTTTTGTAGATACATCTAACCCTAAGAAAGTATGCAAGCTTAGGAGATCCATTTATGGTCTTAAGCAAGCATCAAGGAGTTGGAATCACAGATTCGATCATGTTATAAAACAAAATGGATTCGCTCGAAGTGCCGAGGAACCTTGTTTATACATGAAGTTTAGTGGGAGTAAAGTAACCTTCCTTGTTTTGTATGTGGATGACATACTACTGATTGGAAATGATGTTCCAAGTCTAAATTCGGTAAAGGTGGAATTGGGAAACCATTTCCAAATGAAGGACTTGGGAGAGGCACAACGCATCTTGGGGTATCCGGATCTATAGAGATAGATCCAAGAGGATACTAGCATTGAGTCAAGAAGCTTATATCGATAAGATTCTTGATAGGTTCAATACGAAAGACTCCAAGAGAGGCTTTCTTCCGATGAGTGTAGGAATAACATTGAAGAAATCTCAATGTCCTACGACTCCTGCGGAAATTGAACGCATCAAATTGATCCCTTTTGCTTCCGCTGTAAGATCAATCATGTATGCTATGATGTGCACTCGTCCCGATGTCGCTTTCGCTTTGAGCATGACGAGCCGGTATCAAGCTAATCCTGGTGAGAGTCACTGGATAGCTGTAAAGAACATCCTTAAGTACTTGAGAAGAACTAAGGATTCGTTTCTAGAGTTTGGAGGAGAACTTGAGCTGCGTGTAAAGGGTTACACGGATACAAGTTTCCAAACCGATGGGGATAATTTGAAATCCCAATCCGGCAATGTCTTTATGTTGAATGGGGGTGCTATTTGCTGAAAAAGTTTCAAGCAAAGTGTCATTGTGGATTCTACAACAGAAGCTGTATATTTAGCAGCTTAGGAAGCCGCTAAGGAAGCTATATGGATTCGGCAGTTCTTGGATGGACTAAGAGTAGTCCCTAGTGCCGCAGATCCAATCACTATTTATTGTGATAAAAGTGGGGCTATCTTTCATGCAAAGGAGCCCAAGTCTAGTATCAAGTCTAGACACGTTTTGAGGAAATACCATGTTATACGAGATAATGTGGAAAGAAAGGAAATAGATATGTGTAAGGTTGGGACAGTCGATGAGATCGCTGATCCTTTAACCAAGCCTCTTTCGAGGGCTAAGCATGACGTTCACACCGCCTCTATGGGGTTGAGGCGTATGCCTGATTTCCTTTAGTTTCTGTGATATGTAATGGATAACGTATCCGATTACATATATGAAAATAACATTCATTGTTTAGAGTATATTTACTCTTTTAAGTCATTTTGAATGCATACTTTGTTTATCCGAATAGTTGTGTGACAACATTGAACATATTCAAGTGAACGGCATAAACTAAGTATCTGGTCCCTAGTCTCTCATAAGAGGTGACGTCTCGAAGAGACTAGATTGCAAGTCGTTCGATGGTGGGTTCAACACCATAGGGTCATACGTGATGTCTGCGCGTTTGCATAGGCAGACTGGGTAACACTCTGTCGGACGATGACGCTTATAGAATTCTTTTTCAATGAGATTGAAACACAGTCGTGGTGGGAATTCTATAGTATTCCTTTAGTCGATTCTTTGGTGGGCCCGATTATGCAGTCGGTGCAGTTTCCGAGTGACTTTCATTTTTGTCCTAAGCCATGCCGTGAAAGGGGGTTATAAGGGCATCTTTGGGGTCATGGTGATCTGCATTATACAGTACAATCGAGTGGAAGGGAAATGTCCACCCTCGTCAGCGTAAAACATCTTAGGGCCACTCGAGGAGTAGTCGGCCGAAAATGCGTGGCCACGCTCGGTAAGAATCTACGGTAGATTCCCGGTCAGGCACCTACTCTCCTTATCGAGAAAACCACTCACGATATATATCTCGGGATGCAAGGCACGACTGTAAGACACCTTGCATCGAGTGGGAGATGTGAAACGGACATGAGAATTGGTAATGCACAACTTGTCTCGGACAAGTGGGAGATTGTTGGAGTATGTGTCCTCCACAATAGTGCGATTACATAATAAATCTCAATTAAGGAATACATGGGGATAATCCTGTATTATTGTCAATTGATTAACGTAAATCAATAACGGTTGGCTGACTAGAGTTTGACGTTATTGTCGTGAGAACGGCGGTGATCAATTGATCCCTTTAAGTCACACCTAAAGGAACGTACTCCAAATATTTAAGCTAATTAATTGTATGAGATACGATTATATTAGTAACTTGATAATTTGACTAACGGTTAGTCAGTGAAATAATTTAGAGAGAAATCGAGTTGTGAACTCGGATGATTTAATTTTATATCGATAAAATTATTTGAGGAAATGAGAATTAGTGATTAACTGTTAATTCACTAATCGTGTATATTTTACTAATGAGATTAGTAAAAATGCAATTCTTAAATATGTGTAAGTGTACATATATGTTAAAGAAGAGTTGTGAGTTCAATTTGATAATTTATACTTTATCATATTAGATGATTAAGTGATAAATTATAAAGTATTTGTGGGACAAATATTGAAAACAAATTGGACCCATAATTAAGGCCATTGAACCGTCCAAAGCAAGGGAGAAGGAGAGAATAGATTCTCTTTTGTCTTATGTGCTTTGTTTTGTAGCCTTTGGTTTAAGCATGCTAAAGATTATCATTTCACATGCATGCTATTGTTCTTTACAAGAAAAAGCAAGCAAAGACTCTTCCCTCCTTGTCTCCTCTAGGGGCCGGCCTAAATGGAGTATATGATACTCTTCATTTAGCTTGTTTTATGATGAGAAAACATAAGGAAAATTAAATGGTAAAATCATTCATGCATCTCCTCTACATCTCTCTAAAACCTCTCATAAAATCTCTACTATATTATTAGCTAACTTTACTAAGAGTTAGTAAGTGTTAGTAATAATATTTTTCACATATTATCAAGCCACTATTAGTGATTTCTAGATCAAAATCACTAGTAGTTTTGGAGTTGTTCTTGGGTGCAACTAAGAGGAGGTTTCCTACTTTGGAAACTCGGGTTTGGAGGATCATCCTAAACACTAGCTCAAGAAACAAAACTAGAAAGGAGTTCTAGTCTTGTGCCCATTTTATTCCTTGTATGAAGGTATAAATTTCTATAAACTTGTAACAAAGTACATTTGTAACTACATAGATCTTGCTCATCAAATTAGAGTAATTTGATTTACACTAATATTGGATTAGTGAATGGGATCCGATCCCTACAAAAACTCCTTCTCCAAGTACACATCCCATTACACTTTGACTCAGTTTTCATTCAAAACCTAGTCAAACTCGAGGGGGTAATCCAAAAACACCCTCATCCTAATACAACCCATAGCCTTTTACATAGTTTGATCATCGCTATATTTCATACCTCGATCAAACTGGGGGCTTACATACACCGGCACCATGACCAAGACAACTGGGGGCTGACGCTTCCTATCAAGGATCAAGCCTTTACAACATTAAACCTTTACAACGAAAAATGGGATAATTTTTCGCATTTTTGAAGACACCCTTGCTATGAATACCCACATCAACATTAGCATCTACGGTTGAGCGACACCTCCAGAACCGCTACAAACATGAACATGCACACTAAAAGCATAACACTTTCATGTGTGCAACAGACAAGCAACACCCGAACGTAGGTCCAAAGCACCAAGTACCCTAACATATCCAAGAAACATCCCAAGCACCGTGCATTCCAAGTCCAAGAGACATGTATCATACGAATCCAAACGAATCGCAATGATACCACGTTTCATGGTCGAAGCAGGCGAAAATGAAGATTTCGGAAGGAAAATCGCGAGTTTGAATTTTTCCGGGTTCGAAACCGCGACATGTGCGAATGAGTTCAAGCTTAAAGTCGCCAATTGATGAGAGATTCCCCGGAAGAGTCACTAGTCTACAGGCAATTTCCAGAGCATGTTTTGTTCCACGTTTTCCCCTCATTTTTCTTCATACACGCAAGCTTTTATGGTTAAGGCGTCACCTACAGTCCGCCATACTCGTGTGCTAAGCATTTAATACACGGTACAGAAGCAGAAACACGAACACTCTTCACGAGTCCTTACACCCTCTTACACGTCCCTGTGGAGTATCGCTTCCTCCCCATGGAGTCCACACACCTATACAGACATTTCCTACGGAGTCCAAGACATACCCTTCGACTTCCCCAGCAAATCACTAACATAAACACCAAGCGTCTGCATCAGCACATTCAGCACACCCAAGCAATTACACGAAGCCGTACACTTGAGCACATACACCTTCCTCGGACCATAATTCCCGGCAAATATACACCCGCACCCCTTACAAGACGAAACACTATCACTCTTCCAAAGGCCAAACAACTACAACCACACCTACGCTCCTCGGCGAGACCATACATATACACCCTTCCCTAGCAAACTAGTACTTCTCCAGCAAATACTACACTAAGCACCTGCGCTCCTCGGCGAGACCCAGTACAACATCAGCAATGGCATCAACATCAACAACAAAGATCAAAGATAAGCGGCGGCAGATCAAAGAAATAAGGCATCAAAGAACGACAACGGCACTACACGACAACGAGCATTTACATCACCTTCTCCTCAATGAAAGGCAATCAAACTGCAGTAACAACTACACGGACACTCCTCGGCGAGTTCAAGCACAAGCATTCTACAATATACTCAACTACAAGCATTCTACTCTACATAGATGCTCCTCGGCGAGTTCAAGCACAAGCATTACACGGACGCTCTTTCAACGAGACCTGCACCTACACCTACATGAGCACCCCTACTCAATTATACACCTCGCACATACCCAAACATTTTACAAGCACCTGCACCCCTGCACTTTAGCCCCTTATACACATGCAATACGAAGACATTACAAGCACCAGCACCAGACATCCAACGATACCGAGCATATACAAAGGCACCAACAAACAACAACAAGCACGACGAAGACATTCAGCAGGCCGGCAGGCCCTTATAGCATGCACGGACCGCCAAGTCCTTAAAATGCGCACGCCCCTCCCCGTTTAGCCCGGTTCGAAGTCCTCGTCTCACCCATGGACACATGCTTCGTTCCGCTGACTATATCGAGACTGTAATGGTCCGGATATGGTCGTGGAGTTTGACTAGCGCTCTAGTCCGAGCTCAGTCAAACTGGGGGCTCTGTGGATACCCATATCCGTACCCTCCCGCACAAAACCCTGTGATGTATTACGGACTTTTATTACGCATGTTTAACGTTTGACTTATACGGTTCTAACTAATGTCGAATTCATTTTGAGTCGTTTGAAATGTTAAAATGATTTAGGTCACCTCACATCGCATTTAAATAACGTTCATTTTGTCCATTTGGAGTCTAGCTAGGTCCTTGTCCCGCTTCATTTGGCATGAGCTTCGCATTTGCACTACAATTAGCCCTTTTACATTAACAAGGTCTAATTCAGCATTCCTAAATTCCTAAATTTAGGCCCGGTGGCTAAATCTCCCCTTTAGCCCCCTCTTACACAAAATACGGCTTCACGTCTTACCTTATTTCATAAAAACTATGCAAATACACCCTTTTCATTTTTCAGGGCTCGGGCCCAGAACCGAGCCCAAACCCACCTTTGGCCCGCACTCCAAAGCCCTCAACAACTCTCTAGAAGATCATACTAGGCCTTCTTGGGGCACAAGCAAGGAGATTACATCGAATATTCCCAAGATTTAGCAATTCGGATTAAGGAAATACGAAATCACGGAACTAAAACCACACCACTAAATCAAACAAGCTTATGCGGCTCCCTACACAAACCGCATAAGCCTATGCGGTTTGTCAGCTTGGCTTTTTAAGCTTATGCGGCTCATGGTGCAAACCGCATAAGCTTATGCGGCTCATGGTGCAAACCGCATAAGCCTATGCGGTTTGCCCACCAAACCGCATAAGGCTATGCGGTTTCACAGCCTGGTTTTAACCCCGAGTTTCCTATTTTCCCTCGACTATTCTCCTATATATACAACCCCTCGCACGACCTATTCTCACAAGTTTTCCACACAAGAAAACCCTCTCTTCTCACAACCTCTCTTCCTAGTTTTAGTGCCCACACATGGGTCCCACAAAATATACCGTCTAGCACGGTATACACACAAAAACTCTCACAAAAGCCTCACGCACTCAAATCCTTGAGTTCAACACACCATCCCGTGTTGAATTCATCCTCCTTTTAAGTTCAAGAAGCGAAGCTCTGCCCAGATCTGAGCGTCGGGACATGGTAGTGCAGATCCACTTGGATCAAAAGCTTTTTCTTATTTTCTATGGACTAACAAAGGGTCTACACTTTAGCGCGGCTTTGGCACCCAGTAGCTTGCACTCCAAGTGTTCTATTTACTTGGTACACTCCATAGCCGATGACACGTAAAGTCGCATAGGCAACCGACCTTATAAAATAAACCAATGGACAATTGAACTTTATTTTATTTGCATGCATCTTGCACCTTCTTATTTTGCATTTAAATCAACTAAGACAATGAATTCGACCTTTGGTGAACAGTATTCGTTAACAAGTTAAACATGCTAAGCGAGGGTTTTAATCAATCTTTTGCATCTGCATCTGCATTCTTTTACAAACTTATCGCACTTATGCGTAGTGATAACATTAGCTCAAATATCATCTTACAAGGATTGTTCTAGGTCGAGAGGCTATTTTTACATAGGCTTTTCTAAAAGGTTTTCATAAATCATTATTTGAATTAACTCTTTTTCTAAAGTACCTCACTGAATCCAATCTGGTTTCACAAGCCTTAGATCTAGGGGTGTCGGCGTGCTCCAAAATCTAGGACATGTTTTTAACTTAGAACATGGTAGCAGGTTCCTATTTTCCGCGATAAATAGGTGGCGACTCCATAACAGTTCTTAAAGGTTTTTCCAACTTAATCTTTTTTAACTTTAAAATCCGCCCTTAAGCAAGACGCCGAGTTGGGTCCGATCCCGGGTTCCACACCAGGTGCCACATATAATTGCATTTGACCCAAGTGGGAGACTGTAAGAATTTTGAGTCTTATACAATTTATGTGGACAATTTATTTGGTCTTTATGTATTTATCGGCTATCATTGAGTTAAGCCCAATTATCATGTGATCCACTACAGTTATTTAATACGGACTTATTTAATTACGTCTTATAAAGTATGGGTCAGATATTAATACATTGTAGATACCCATTAGGGCTTTGTCTGATGAATGATGGGCCCATCAGATGAGGTGACTATTATAGGGGTATTAGGGTTAAACTCTCTCCCTATATAAACGCAGGGTTATGGTTCCTGACAGCACACTGAAAACCTGTTCTCCCCACATCCCATCAGTACAGAGAATCCCTGGGTCTCATGTGTCTATCAGAAGACCTAATCCAAAGACTGTCCTTTTCGCGGTCCATCCCAATATTCAGGTACGCTTCCGCTATTATGATTTACCAATTAATTTAATGTGGAGATGTGACAATTTATATTTATGGATTAAATCCAACATATTGTTCTTTCGTTACTTTTTTATATCGTTTAATTTGATCTATTACGGCTTAAAAAACATCATGAACTTTAATAGTTACTCTTCACTGATTGATTCTTATGATCGTGAGGTTTGTTTGCATGCTTGGACGACACAAGGTGTGCTAGCTAGCAAGCGTAGGCTACGTAATGTACTCTATAGTTAGACTTCTATAGTTAGACTTCAATTGTGGTTCTATTTTGATTTAGGGTTATTTATTCCAAGAATTTGTATTGACTTAGGTTAGTTCGCCTTTTTAGCTTCGTAACCTTTTGCTTAATGGACCTTTATGAGGTGTTATGAGGTGTTTCCACCATTGTCTTATGAGGTGTTATGAGGACCTTTAGCTTCGTAACCTTTTGCTCCGTCATTGTGTTATGAGGTGTTTCCACCACCTCGGACTTAATGGACCTTTATTTTATGTTCCCTTTATTATACAAAAAATGTGAGTGTTACATATAAGATCAGGATCATTGTGCACTATGCGCAATGACGGATTTTCATTGGGTTGAGACTAGGTCCCGGTGTACCCTGAGTTTGTAATAATTAGTTAACAACTTTGATTGTGTCCATTGAATATGAAGTGGCTTAATGGTTAGTTCATTGACACTTGATGAGGGAGGTTTGGTCTACGAATCTCCTTATCCCCCCATTTGATTTGTTTTCCCTTATTACTCCATTTTCCTTTAAATATATATATATATATAGCAAAGTTATATTGAGACACCTAAATATTGTGAGACCATTGAGGCAGATAACTTTTAACCCCTTTTTGTAAAACTTTAATACATTTTCATGAAACTCCAAAACTGTGAAATTTCAATGTGTTAAAGTTTCACACTTATATTATAGTTTCACGATTTTTGAAGTTTCATGAAAATGTGTTAATGTTTCATAAAAAGGGGTTAAAGTTATCTACTTCAATGGTCTCAATAATATTTGCGGTCTCACTTGAACTTAATTATATATATATATATATATATATATATATATATATATATATATATATATATATATATATATATATATGGGTTAAGATCCCGTGCGCACCACCTTACGGTGCGCACCTTACGCACCAATAGATACACAAATTTGTGTATTGGGTACACAAATCTGTATGTTAGGTACACAAATATATATATTGGATACACAAATTTGGGCATTAGATACACAGAAAAACGGGTTAAATACACACAAATTACTAATAAATTCAATGTTTTAATTTATGTTTTTCTCATAGTTATTTATGATGACGATAAATTGGATACACAAAACTATAACTCGGATACACAAAAAACGAGTTTAGGTACACAATACGTGTACGTCCACTATTGCATCTACCACCACTGCCGCCGCCACTATACCACCTTCCCCCGCCACCACCGTAACGCCGCCGACGCGAAATATAAGGCGAGTACACGAAATATAACTCGAATTCATGAAATTGTTATCTTGATAGAAATGTCAGCTATTCAAAACCATTTTGTTTATGGTTTCAATGTAATTAAATTATACTTGCCTACTCTTTTCCCTCAGTTTTATGGTCACGCCGGAGCACCACCGTCGTTCTTCTGTGTCAGATTCGATAAACCCGATGGTGGTTTCCATCAGATCTGAAAGTGTGAGGTAAAGGACAACCATGGTGGTGAAGGTCGGAGTCGCCGGAGTTAGGGCCATTGATGACCACGACCTGGACCTTCTTGCTCGTCCACGATCTCCTTGTCAACAGATCTACACCTACGGTGGATTTTACGGTGGATTTTTGTGGTGGTTTTTTGCCGTGAATTTTTTCTATGGTTTGGTGGTGGTCAGGGTGGTTGTTGTGGTGATTAATGGGGTAAGATATTGGAAAGAAATGAGGAAGGAAAGAGAGATGAGGAATGAAAGAGAGATGTGAAAAAAATAAAAATAAATAAGAAGAAAGCAGGAGGTAGAAGATGATGTGTGCGCTGTTGATAATGGGTAGGATTTTTGTTTGGTGCGTACGGTGCGCACCGTAAGGTTGGTGCGCACGGGATCCGAATTCATATATATATATATATATATATATATATATATATATATATATATATATATATATATATATATAAAGCAGAAACCATGGTCTCTATGGTCGACATTTGTCACAATATAATTGGTCTAAAAAATTAATATTAGTATTATTTATAATTTTACTATTGTTGGATTTTAGATGAAAAAATATTAACATATGTAACTTAAAATATTAAACTAAATCTACAATTGAAATCTTTACTATATTAGAATTTTCCAAAAAAAAAAAATTAATTGCAGATATTTTTAATTGAGAAAAAAATAATAATTTCAAAATAAACAATTATATGACACATAATTACCTTATTTATTTTTTAGGTAAGTCTTCATCCCTTTTTGTATATATATACATCAAAAACTTTAGCTATAGCTATATCTTTTTAGGTACGTACTTTGTTAAATAGTTTTACTTTATTATGTTTTAATTATGATTACAATTTGTGTTAAACTTATTTTTTGCGGTGTATTTGATAAGAGTGTTTAAAATTTGAATATTTTTATTTCTTAATTACTATGTTTGATACTTAAACATAGCTTAATTAAATTACTGCTGA
Organism: Dianthus caryophyllus; assembly: GCA_023091065.1. Lineage (NCBI taxonomy): Eukaryota > Viridiplantae > Streptophyta > Magnoliopsida > Caryophyllales > Caryophyllaceae > Dianthus > Dianthus caryophyllus. Next base: position 17,659,022 of record CM041522.1, read on the forward strand.
TTTTTTTTCTTTGTATGTTGTAAATTTATATTTTACGTTCAAGATTTGAAGTTTTTTATTGAACAAACTTGATTATAACCCAATAGAAAAACTAATGAATATGTAACATGAAAGGTAAGAATATGTAACATGAAAGGTAAGAATATGTAACATGAAAGGTAAAAGTGATGTACAATATCTATTGATTATCTTATTTTTAAATCAACTAATTAGATATGGTTGTATAATAATATTTGTAATGCTTAATGCGTAATCTTTTAGTTAGTTTAATAGTATTAAGTTTTGATTTGATTGTTCATCTCAATTTTGTATGAGAACATCTGCTAATTAAGAAAAAAACAAAAAAAAAAACATGTTTAGTATAATGATAGGGTAAAGTTTGATTTAATGATAAAATTTCAATTTCTTTATTACCCCATTTTAACGTAACAAAAAGAGAATATATGTAATTAACAAAAAAAAAATAAAAGAAAAAAAGAAAAAAGAAGAAGATGGTGTAGTATAATTAACATATGTAATCTAAAATATAATACTAAATCTACAATTGAAAACCTTAAAATTGTAGGATACTAAAATTGAAGAATACATATTTTGCCATAAATATATTGGATTAAATATTCAAGTTAAGGGAAAAAAATATAAGTAAGTTATATTTTAAAATATTAAAAAAATAAAAATTAAAAGAGCAAAAGAAATAAGGTAATTCATAGAATTTTAAAAAATCAAATAATTGTTGATTTAATAAATAAGTTAAGGGAAAAAAATAGTATTAGGTAAGTATTATAAAATATAATTAGCAAATAAACGAAAAACAAATATGATAAAGCATAGATTTTAGAAAATTATCATATTAAATACGATAAAAGCCGAAAAGAACATGGCCTTAGAATATATATTTTAGAAATTTTGTCATATTAAATATCATAGAAAATTATATCACAATTTTTAAATATATAAACTAGAATAAATATATAAAAATTACATTTTATACTTATTTTTAAATCTTAATAATAATGATAGATGGCCCGGACGGGGACGGGCACGCCAACTAGTATATATATATATATATATATATATATATATATATATATAGAAAAGAGATCAAATAAGTTCTATTGTTTTTGCTAAGTCCGTAAGTTTTAATCTACACCATTAGATTTAAAACAAATCAATGGTTGAGATTAAAAGCTGAAATTCATCCTCCCTCCTCATTCCCATTCACTCTCTAAACACATTTTCTCTCTCTAAATAACTATCTCCCCCTCTAAACCCTAAATCTCCATCTCCACCACCACCACACCACGCACCAACCACCACCACACCACCACGCACCAACCACCACCACACCACCACGCACCAACCACCACCACCACTCCACCTACCACCACCACACCACGCACCAACCACCCCCGACGAACACGCACCAACCACCAAAGAACGCACCACCACCGCAGACCCACCACCACCACCGCCGCCTCCTCCGCCACCACCACACCACCACCACGCAACACCACACCACCGGCATCTTATCACCATCACACCACCGGCACCAGAACACCACATCACGCCGCCCCAACGGCTTACCACCGCACCACCACCACCACCACCACGAAGTCATACCGCCACCACCACCACCACCAACGTCTTCCTCCCGCCGCCACTACCACCAAATTGAATATTAAGGTATGAAAAACTCAGATCTAAAACTTATTTTAATAAAATCTAACTCGAAATCTTTTAATTTAATTATTTGTTTAATTATTTCATTTAAATCTGACATTTTTTTTCAAATCTAATTTTTACAGATTTAATTGTAGCGGCGGTGGGTGGCGGATGGTGGTGGCTGGTAGAGTAGGGGTAAGGTGGTTGGGCCAGATCTGGTTGGTGAGAATGGATTGGACATGAACGTTGGTTTTGATGGACTGAAACGTGTATTAAAGTTTCACTCGTAAAGAACAAGAGTTTCACTCGTAATGAACAAGAGTTTCACTCGTAGTATACTTGATTACAATTAAGTAGCTTACAGGCTGATTCTGATTAAGTAAAGCAATGATTCTGATTCGTAAAAGTCTTAAATTGCGTAAATTCAATTTATTTTTTAAATAACACATTTTATTTATTAAAAATCACATTTTAATCTAAAGTTTCAAAATAAATTATTAATAGTTCTGATAATCGTAAACGCTAAAGTTACATTCAAAAAGTCCTAAATTTGGAAAAATTTATCATCGAATAACATAAATTCAAATTTATTTATTAAAAATTACATTTTTGTATGAAAATTACAATTTCATTTACAAGTATTACAGTTACAGTTTCATTTACAAGTATTACAGTTACGGACTTACGGACTTACCAATATTTAGGAACTTATTTGAACTAATCTCTATATATATATATATATATATATATATATATATATATATATATATATATATATATATATATATATATATATATATAGTGAAAGGTTATATAGAGTCCTAGTTCTCTAAAGAGTCCTAGAGTCCTTATAATAGCCCTTGGATTAGAGTAGGATGGATGGTTGAGATTATGTTTTGATTAATTAAAAAAAAAATTAAAAAAATTAAACCCAAGCCAATAGGAAAATTAAGTCTCATGCAGTAAATTTTTTTGGGCGGCAGTTTGGAGAATCAAGGACCCTTTTAGCTTCCTTGTCTCCCAATAATTTCAATTCTCTTACTACTACTTTCTTCCCTCTCCTTTTTTTTAGGCTTTCATAATTACAATTCTCTTTCTACTGGTTATGCTTCTTCTTCATTCTTCTTTTGAGTTCCTCTTCTTCTACCAATTTTCTGATTTCCCTTTAAATTAATTGTTTTTAAAACGAAAAGTAAAAATAATATTTCATGATTCAATTGTAGTGTAATTGTATATGTATTTCGGTTATGGGTGATATGGTAATAGTGAATTTTGATGAAGGTAATTGAATTTTTTTTTTTTTTATTCGTTTGAATTTTATAGGTTTTTTCTTTTTTTTTTCTTTTTTTGTTTTTTGGTTTAAAGTGGCTTGTTATTATTCCTTAAATGTTGTTGTAATGTCATATTATGTGATTGTAATTTTAATAATATTTTTTTGAATGTTTAAAGGTGTTGATTTATCGGAAATAAATGAAGGAGATTTGTGCGATAACGTTGAAAAGGATTTGAAGCCTTATGTTGGGCAGAAGTTTGTAAGTGTAAAAGAAGCCTGTTAAAGAAGATGACAGTGTAGAGAAGGTTGAAAGGAGAACCAATGTCCTTAATGTTGGTTGTGAAGCAAGAATTCGATTGTTCTGCAAAAACGGAAGGTTTACTGTTGACCAATTTATTGAAGACCATAACCATGAGTTTCGTTCAGTTCAAGAGAGGGAGTTCAAGAAACTTGCATCCCATTTGATTGATTATCACAAGTTTTTCCTTGTCTCGAATTTAAATGTTAGTATATTACAATTCTTTTTTATTTTGTTAAAATGCTTTTTTTTGTTTTTGGAATTTCATTTAAATTCGTTATACATTAAGTTGGGTATAACTGTTGTTCTGTAAATGGAATTTTCAATTTTCAATTGGAATCTTATTTTTTGTACAGAGAATTTTAATTTTTAGTTTTGAAATTTCATTAAGTTGCATTTGGAGTTCTAACATTTGTTGCTGGTAAGACGTTTGGATTCATATGTGGGAATATATTTTGTTGATGTTGAAAATATAAGTTATAGTGTTGTCAATTAACGTTTATTAGCGTCTTTAAAATTTTATAATTAATATTGAAATTCTGAAAATTTCTGTTGGTATTTCATTTTAAAATGTAATTGGAATTTTCCTTGGCCGTGTTGCCTTGAAATGGTTACGGGGAATTCTGATATGAGATGCAGTCGTACACTTTACGAACGTAAATGTATTCGTTGTCGTCGTAAGAATGTCGATGTTGTTGTTGCAAGTAAACCGAAACGGTTGTGCAAAAATTGTAAGCAACTGACACACCACGACAAAAGAAATTGTCCATTCCCTTTTGTGGAAGATTAGTTAATGTTTTTGTTATTAATATTGTCCGTTGTAAAGGAGATTTTGGAATTCTAATAATGTTGGTTACAATTCTTTTTTTTGTACTTGAAATTTCATTTAATGGTACATGTTATATTCAAAAGTTTCCAATTGAAAATGCAACTTAATGAAATTTCAAAACTAGAAATTATATTCAAAAGTTTACAAAACATAGAATTTAAATTTTATAGCATTTTAATTCCAAATGCAACTTAATGAAATTTCAAAACTAAAAATTATATTAAGTTTCAAAGAACTTGACAAAGAACTTAATTCTATATATATTCCAAATGCAACTTAAATGCAACTTAATTGAACTTATATATATATTCCAAATGCAACTTAAATGCAATAAGATGCTATGAAATTTCATTAAGTTGCATTTACAAAGAACAACAGTTTCACAAAATATTAACAACAGTTTCACCAGCGTAGTGAGCGTACCAATATTTGTCAACTTAATTGAACTTATATAGAGAGAGAGAGAGATAGGTTCTATCAAGTCAATAGGTAAAGGGGAGTCATAAAGTCGAAATTAGGGCCATTGGATTTAATCTAAATCTAGGGCTGAGATTCTTCCAAGCTAATTAAATAAATCAAAAAGAAAAAAAAAAAAAATCAATCAGAATTTTTGTTAGATACACGAGGTGCATGCTGCTCCCTTTATTGTTTCAAGGTTAATTTGATCTTTCACATCTCTCTTCTCTCACTTCTTTCTCCACATTCATTCATTCATTCATCTCACCCCAAAAAAAATTCTGATCTTCAAGCTTTCTTATTTATCTTTTCTCTCTACCAAAAATTTCAATAAAAAAAAAAAAAAAAAAAAGGATTGTCATCAATCTTGTTCGTCATCATCGTTGTCACCTCTTCGTCGCCATTATCGTCAACCATTCGATAGAATCGTCAAAAACTATTGTCAATATTCGTAGGTATTATTTTTTATATGTTGAGATATAATTTTAAAATCTAAATCTTAACTTTTTTTAATTTGAAATTTTAAAACTGGAAAGTTAGTTCGCTATGTTTTTTTATTTTTTGAAAGTTTTATATAAGTCGTTTGAATTCAAATTTTTTGTTCATTAACAAGTGTTTCATAATTTAGTTAGGTGTGATTAAAGGAATTCTATTGAATCACACTTATTTTCAGTAGCAATCTGTGATAGATGGTGGTGGAATTCAAAAGGGCATAGCGAAATTTTTGGGTAAGCGTGATAAAGTTTCAAAAATTTGTAACCGTACAGGGTAAATCTGTTAAAATCATTTATTAGAACATTGTAATTCGTTTTATTTCCGTTACAATCTTTTTTTTATTTATTTATGATAGTTGTAGGCTGTTAAAATTAACCTTTAGGATGTTGAAATTCTTTTTGTTTCTATTAGAATTTCCTTTTTACTGATCTTAACTTTTTTTAATTTTAAATTTTAAAACTGGAAAAATTAGTGCTCTATGTTTTTTTTTTCTTTTTTTTTGATAACTCTATAGAAGTCGTTTAAATTAAACTTTTTTGTTCATTAACAATGGTTTCATCTTTTGTTAGGTGTGATTAATGGAATTCTATTGAATCAAACTTATTTTCAGTAGCAATCTGTGATAGATGGTGGTGGAATCAAAAGGGCATAACGAAATTTTAGGGTAAGCGTGATGGAGTTTCAAAAATTACTAAGCGTACATGATAAATCTGTTAAAATCAAGTATTAGAACATTGTAATTCGTTTTTTGTCCATTAGAATCTTGTTTTTAATTTATGATATTTGTTGGTAGTTAAAATCAATTATTAGATCATTAGAATTCATTTTATTCCCGTTAAAATCTTCTTTTTTATTTATGATAGTTGTGAGTTGTTAAAATCAAGTTTTAGGATATTGAAATTCTTTTTGTTTCCTTTATAATCTCTTTTTTTTACTGATGTTATTTGTGGATATTTTAGTTGAACATTGGTGCCACAAAGACATACAAGATGGTAAAGGAACATGTAAAAGGGTTCCAAACCATTGGTGTATCCTAAACCATTTCAAGAATTTCCAAAGAGACATTATGTGTTTAATTCACGATAGGGACGGCCAACTTTTCATCGACCGATTTAAAAGCATGGAGGGAAACCGATCAAGTTTTTTCTTTGACTATGATATTGACGAAGATAGCACAACATGACGAAACAAAATCCCCCTAACTCATTTGTAAAAAGGGTTTCGATAATAATTGATTCAGTCGATGAATATGAAGAATAAGGAGTGAAGTGTAGTTTTCATGTAACTATTTGATGTATGAAGCATTTTGCAAACTGCGTGTGTACACTAGTGTATCGTGTCTTTTTTATTGATGTCATTTGTGGTTAGTAAAAATCAATTCTTAGAACATTGAAATTCGATTTTTCTCTTTTAGAATCTTCTTTTTAATTCATAGATATACAGAACATAGTGTAATTATGATACGTTGAAATTCGTTTTTTCGTGTAATCTCTTATAACATTGAAATTCGTTTTTTCCCCATTAGAATCGATTTCTTATGTTAAATGTGGGTAGCTAAAATCAATTATTAGATCATTGGAATTCGTTTTTTCTCCGTTAGAATCTTTTTTTTTAATTTATGAGATTTGTTGGTAGTTAAAATCAATTATTAGAATGTTGGAATTCGTTTTTTGTCTGTTAGAATCTTTTTTTTTTTAATTCATAGATATGCATAACATAGATGGAATGATAGTATGTGAAATTCGTTTTTTCGTGTAATCTCTTTTACACATTGAAATTCGTTTTTTCTCTGTTATAATATTTTTCTTATGTTATATGTGGGTAGTTAAAATCAATTATTAGAACATTGGAATTTGTTTTTTCTCCAATAGAATCTTCTTTTTAATTTATGATATTTGTTGGTAGTTAAATCGTCACAGAGTGAAAGTTCAGAAAAGACGGGACTCATATCTCAATGAGGGACAATTTGATTCTTAGCTTGAATATCTTTCCATATAACGGGTTTGGTTTATATGAACTAGTACGTCCCAACGTTCTTTATTTAATTTACCCATCATTTGTACAAAGTTTTCGAGTGCTAAACTTTACGACATAACTAGTTTCTTTGGCCTCCTCAACAACACCTTCGGGCGTCTCAACATCATCAACCTCATTCTCATTAGTATAGGAAATACATCTGTAAATATTAAAACATAGAGTAAGACTAAAATTATAACTTGAAAGTAGTAAACAACTTTTTAACTATTAATTAACTACACAATAAACATCACTTCAATTCTTTTGTTATCATTTATATTTGCATGTTTGCTCCAAACATCGTCTGAACTAACAATGCAAGCAAAGTTTTCTTTCACATAAGTCTCAAACTCCCTGTTTCAATTCATTAACACAATCTTTGTCATTTATATTTTTTTAGATTTCACAAGTAATAACAAGTAATAACTTATTTAGTTATTATTCATGCAACTTACTGTTCATAACATTGTAACAGTTTTCCACAATTCTTTAGCAAATAAAAGTGAGCGTCCTTCAACTCTTTTGAATCCAAATATGGAGTACCTCTCTTTACCTATTCTAGTTGTAGTTCCCAATTCTTCATTGAACAACTCAGGAAGATTTGAATTTTCACCGTCAGTTGAATTCGGAGCAAGGTCTAAATCATTAGCTTTAGTGTCTATACGATCTTCGAAATATAAAGAACAAAAATTGGAAATTTCTTTCAACAAATAGGCGTTGCAAATGGAGCCTTCGACTCGAGCTTTGTTACAGATCATCTTTTTCAAATGATTAAGAAACCTACACGGCAATTGATATATTTTGGCTTCATAATTACTAATTATACATTTTTTTGAAAAAGATAGATGATTGATGTTTAAATAAATATTTCATTAATATTTTACCTCTCAAATGGATACATTCATCGATACTGGACAGGTTCCCCAACTTTTGCTTCATACGGTAAGTGAATGGGAAAATGCTCCATAAAGTTGAAGAACGACGGGGGAAATACCTTCTCTAACTTGCACATAATTTGAGGGATGTTTGACTCAAATGTTCCATATATTCAATCTTAATTGTAGATGAATACAAGTCTCGAAAAAATTGCCTTATCTTAGTTATGCATTCCAGTAATCCGTTGGGAGTAAGTGTTTCAAGGCAACAAGAAATAAACGCTTCATGAATACACAACGACGACGACGACGACGACAACAACAACAACTACTACTACTACTACTACTATTATTATAATTACTTTTTTTTTTTGTTATTTTTTATGTTAGTTAGTTTATTTAGAAATTTAAAGTTTTCTGAAATTATCTGAAATTTTTTGAAGTTTTCTAAAGGTTTTTATAATTATCTGAAATTTTCTGACGTTATCGAAAGTTTCTGAACCATTAAATTACTTAAGATGAAGAGAACAGGCCGTAAATGGTAAAGGAGAAGTCCCACTTGTACTCTGAAATTTTTCGTTTTCTCACTAACAATGACAGAGCTAAGACCAGAACCAGTAGGGCCATTGCCCGGATAGGATTTAGATAAGCCGTTATACGACAATTTGCACATGAGCCTAAACAATGAGATGGTCTAAAAAAAATTATGGCCCAAAAAGCTTAAAGCAAATGAATGTACTGTTTTTGGGTCCCATTACATTATTGCCAACTGCTCTTCTTAGTTTGCTGTGGTGAAGCGTAACTTACAAAGGCATTTATTGTAGGAACTTTATTGTGGGGCGTAGTTTATTAGTTGACTTATAAAGCTTATTTCAATAACAAATTTTATATGTATACATTGTTAATTTAATATTTATTATGAATCAGTAATTTTATTTATATACATAATTATTATTTAGTTTAATATTTAATGAATTAACAATATTCCGACTTATATATATCGTGATACGAAGTAGAAAATTTCAACCCTATGAGAGATTTGGCCCAAACTACGTCCCTGCTCACTAATATCCCTCTTTATTTGGGATAAAAAAATTACTTTAATCAGTGATAACGATTTTCTATGACATAAAAAAAAAAAAAAAATTTGTTTAAATTGTACGCTTTTAAGAGATCTTTTAATTTGGAAAAAAATAGCAATGGATAAATTTTTAAATGAGAGTTAAGACCGGTCAAAGTCATTTGACGAAATAAGCATAGACTGATTAAAACTATCGCACACAAGTTCCAAAAACGATTAATATTTTTTGAATCAAAGATCTCGTAAAAGACTTATGATTAGACCTGTGGAACGGGTCGGTCAGGCAGGTTTTAGGTTCCGATAACCATAAATCGGGTAATATACGGGTCGGGTGTATTTCTGGTTAGGGTAATATACAGTTTGGGTGTATATGGGTTCTAAGTCGGGTAAAGGTCAAAATCTGGGTTATTTAACTCCCCTTTATTGATATTTTATTTTTTACGATTTTTATATATAGGTTTAATTTTCATTTAAAAATACTTTAATTAATGATACATTATCGAAAAAAATAAAAATGTTTGAATTAGATAAGTTCAAAATTGATAATTTCAAAATAAGTGTATAGACGTGTAACTATTAAGTCAATATGTATCATATTATACACGGAGTATTAATTATAAGTGCATGATGTGAATATTATAGATTTTAAATTATAAAGTAATATAATAAAATATAATAACGAAGATTTGGATCCATACTTTAGAGTTCAAAGTGTATCTTCAATTATCAACTTATATGTATCACATTTTTTTCAATTTTTTTTTTTCACTTATTCTCCATATGTATTTGATTCTAATATTTCATAAATTGTGATTAAAGATATTTCAAATTCATAACGTCCAATGTAACTAACAAACGTCATTAAAATTATTGTTTATACAATTATTAAATAATAAAATTATATTTTAAGTTAAAATTTTCAATTTCATATAGTTTTTTATGTGCGAAATGTTTAAATTTTCATGTGGAAAAAAAACTGGTAATGACATATTCTATCTTGGAATGTAATTTTTTTAACTTAACGGGTTAACCAGGTATGGGTCGTTTTTGACCCATTTTTTTGACAGCTCTACTTATGATATGAAAAAAAAAAAAAAAAAAAAAAAAAAGGCAAAATTACAAAAAAAAACTACCTTATAAAACTAACTTTTTGCAAACAACTACCTTATATAATTTTTTTCCAAATAACTACCTTATAACGCGTTATTTATTCAGATCACTACCTAAATATTTCAAATGATGTACATATCACTACCAAGTCACCTGAAAACGGTTTAAATTTCAAAATTTTTGACAAATTTTATTTGAAATTTACACTTAAAGTTTATCTTTACTAAACATTTCTATTGTGTTAGGATGCCAAATAAGGAGTGACAAAACGGTGTCATATGGGTTAAATTTGGGTTTCAGGCGAAGTGGTACCGTTATGAATAACAATGAGTCTCCTATGAGACTACCTTATACTAAGTTAATGTGAGACCATAGTACAAAATGAAGTTAAAATGGTACAAAAACTGGTAACAAATCTACTAAAGTCACTTTTAGGGGTATTAAGAAAATTTAGCTACAATTCATAATAATTATCACTAATATGATACAAAAACTATATAATCGAGTACTAATGAGGCTGACTTACAATAACTTATTGTGAGGCTTGATTCACATAAGAATTTGTGTATGAATAAAAAAAATACGTTATAAGGTAGTTATTTTCAAAAAAAAAATTATATAAGGTAGTTGTTTGCAAAAACTTGATTTTATAAGGTAGTTTTTTGTAATTTTGTCAAAAAAAAATGACCCTTTTCCGATAACGTGGATAAAGTTGTTGCTAATTAAGAAATTCTCTTTAAAAAAGAGGGGTATAAGTTAGAAAATGAAAAACTTCAAGGGCACAATTGATAATATCTCAATATTAAAAGTTACCATTGACGAAAATGGGGCTAAATGAGTATGATTGTTGTTAAAAAAAAAAGTGAAGTTAAATGAATGCAACGAAGAGTGTATAATCTAAAGAAATTTAGAATAACCTAGTTAGAAAATTACTTTACTTTTTTCTAATAAGTCTTTCTTAAGACGGATAATCCCTTCTAAAAGTTAAAACGGGTCAAGTATCACCCCTAGTTGCACATATTATAAGATAATTACTTTACTTTTTCCAACACATTTTACTTTTGTTTCAAAATACTTGACACGTTTTAAATTAAGACGATATATCTTTTTAAATGAAAATTTGGGTTTTTTATGAGTGTGTTATGCTAGCTAGGCCTTGTTCTCTTCAACTTATAGGGATTTAACTTATAGGAGTACTTGAGCTAAACTTATAAGAGCTGAACTTATTTTTCGTGTGTGTAAATTTGTACTTGTAATGTCAGAACTTACAGAAGCTGAGCTGAGCTGAGCTGAACTTATAAGAGTTAAGTTGAACTTATGGGAGTTGAGATTAAGCTGAAAAGAGCGAGGCCTTAATGTCAAATCATATCAAAATTTTGTACGGAAAATGATTAATCAAAATCTGACCCGACCCGATAAACCGTCCGAAACTGACCTGAAAATGACCCGAAATAAAACTGGTTTTTTACCCGAAGTCAAAATTGACCCGAACCCGAAACGACTCGAAAAAATGGGTTAACCCGTTAAGTCAAGAAATTTACGTGTCAAGATAGAAAATGTCTACACCAATTTTTTTTTTTTTTTTTTTTTTTAACATGAAAATTCTTATTTCAAATCAATTTTAGACATTTCACACCTCCCAAACTATTCATAATTGACAATTTTCAATTAAAATATAATCTTTATTATATTTAATAATTGTATAAACGATCATAGTAATGATGTTTGTTAGTTGCAATGGGTGTTATGAATTTGAGACATCTTAAATCACTCTTTACGAAATTTAGAAACAAAATACATGTGGAGAATAAGTAAAAAAAAAAATGTGAAAAAGATATGATACATACGGAGTATAAGTCGATAATTTGGGGTAACATTTTAGAATTTAAAGACATAACATGGATTCTACAAGTATAGATCAAAATCTTCTTATATTTTATTGTTTTACTTTATAATTTAAAATCTTTATTATCCACATCAACCACTTATAATTAATACTCCCTTCAACTCCATTAGAATCAAAGAGAAAATTGTCATTATTCATTTTAGTATAGAAGTTGCGAAATGTCTTGCAATATATAAAACTAAACATAGTCATGCGAGATCTTCAATGATACGTTTTAATGAGTACGACAAAAAGATCAAATTTTTACATTTTTTAATAATGCGAAACTATAGATATTCTCATTCCGACATTTGTCTCGGCAAATGTGAAAAGTACAAGGGATGCAAATGGAGTTGAATGGAGGGAGTATGTTATATGTAAATATTGGCTTAATAATTATTACACACTTATTTGGAAATATTATCAATATTTAACTTATAATTCAAATTTTTTATTTTTATTATATTATATCATTAATTAAAGTATTTTTTTTTAGTGAAAATTAAACCGGTATACAAAAAAAAAAAAAAAAAATATCGATAAAGGGGCGTTGATTAACACGTATTTTGACGTTAATCCGACCTGAAACCCATATATATTCGACCTATATATTACCCGAACCCAAAATACACCCAACCCGTATATTACTCTATTTATCATTATTTGAACTCAAAATCTGCCCGACCGATCTATTTGACAGGTATAGGTCGTAGCAATATACAACAATCTAACGCTGATGTGCTTAAGTAATGGTAGTTATGTAGTTAAGTAATCAAGCAGCTAATCATCGTGATTACAGCTATTTTCCACTCCAATGCTGTGTCGAGTAAGTATTGTACTCCGTACTCTGTGATCAATTAAAAACTCGTTCATCTTCCTAATCGTGCACGCACGCCCTTTACCTAATCCCAACAATTCCTTTAATTAAGGCCATCTTCCCAATTTGCTACTCCCTCCATTCCGTTTGGTTCTATACATTTGACCAAAACACAATAATTAAGGTAGAAGAAAATCAAGTGGGGTAGACAATAGAATTACCAAATTACCCCTACTTTATTCTTTAAAAAAGGACATTGCAAGTGGGTTGGGTGGGGTATTAATGAAGGGTATATTGGTCTTTTAGTTTAATAAAGTACGGACTAAAATAGAAATGTATAAAACTGATTGGAATTTCCGAAAAAGGAATATGTATAGAATCAAATGGAATGAAGGAAGTACAAAGTATTCGTATTAATTAATTAGTTAATGGTATTATTCAAACTTCATTCTGATTAATTATTTTCAACTGTAGCTGCCAAGCCTGACTCGACTCGAGTGACTCTAACGAAACCCGAGCAAAACCTAACCCGATAGAGCCCAAAAATATTGCAGCCCGAAACCGATTCGATGACGACTTGTAACCTGACACGACCTGATAATCAGTGACCCGAACCTCACCCGACTCGATGATGATCCGACTCGATATTGACGACTGAATTGATAACCCGAAAATTATTAAGCTTACAATTGATCTAATTGAAAGAAAATTATTGTTTAATTTGACATCTTTGACTTAATAATGTTGTAATTAAATCAAATAATGGTCAGAACGCTAATTTTAGTGGCTAAAAATTGAACTCAAGATAATCGCGCAGAGCCGATAATGACCCGACTGGACCCTATACACTAATTGACCCGAAATAACCAAACCCGATAACGACCTGAATCAAATCCGACTAGACCCGAAAAAACATGTTGAGCCGAGCCGATTGCCACCTCTATTTCCAACTATATAGTAAATGCCATATTATTCTTCGTATGAAATTAAATGTGTTATCAGTTTGTGCCTAAGCTTAAGCTACCATCGTTTCTATCTGGGTTAACCATTCCGGAGAGCAAATGGTACCTAAGATAAGCGCAAATTCAAAAATAATACTCCGTAATGTTGTATATATATAACAACTGTTAACGTAATTACAAAACACATCAGTTAATGAAATCCATAGATTAGGTGTTGAGGAATTTTTATTAGCAACTATGAATACACAAGAGTTTTAGAATAAAATTACTGAAATCCATAGATTAGGTGTTTTAGTAGCAAAAGTAAGCACAAAGAGGGGGCAAGAGAGGGAAGGGTCACACAAGTCGTGGTCACAGAGTAGACAGTTTTGATCTGTTAAATGGTGTAAATGAAAACGACTTCGATCAAATAGTAGACAATAAATTTCAGACGCATACAGAGTTAAGTGGAATATGCAGTTTTCAAGCTTATACATTGATTCATAGACGATCTTACTTAAAACACCAAAGATCGAATTACAAAAGCCACAACAATCAAACAGTCAACTCGACTCCCTAAGATATCATTTCTCACTCTCCCCACTAATAACCTACTATGCACAGTTTTGATCTGTTAGTAGTAATAGCAGACTAGCAGAAGTACTAAACCATCTAAAAAAGCCGATGGGGTACAAATTCCATCACTAACCCTAAATACACAGCGAAAACTTTCTCACCGCTTTATCAGCATCCCAAGTCATTGTTTACACAAAGCTCTTTCCGAAGCTTTTGAGAGAAAAGCCTGCAAGCATCGATGCTCAGATCAATGGCGGCCGCTAACGCCACGAATGCTGCTGCGTCCTCGGTGCAGCTCACGTGCTGCACACTCACCTCTACTGTCGGTTTGCTACACTTGCCTTCACCTTCCACACTCGCTGCCATCACAAACCCTCTATACACACTGTACGGCCACAACCAAGACCCAAACTCACCGCTCCCCCTTCCTCTCGGACTACACCCCGGCGACCTACTTGACCGCTGACCTCCACGTGACCTTGATGAACCACCATTGTTACAATTACCATAAACATTACCATTGGTACCGATACTAGGATTAGTGTGAGGTGAGGCCAGATCGATAAGGAACTTCCCTCCTTTAGCTGTACTGATAGTGGTCTCTACTAAAACAACCCCAGCAGTGTTGGAACTCATGTCAGGGATTAACTCAAACTTGTACCCGACCCCGTCTAAAGTTCCACGCTCACGCCACGCCTCAAGCCGGCCCCAGGGCTTCCACGTTCCCTCACCAGGTCGCAAAATTAGCCACGAACCAGGGTTAGAACGGCTCACGCGGTCTGAACCAGGGGATGCCACAAACGGTGTTACCATTGACGCTGCTGCCACAGGCGAACCCGACAAGTCATGGACTGTAACTGACCACCCTTTTCTTTCCTTCCCTGGCCTCTCCCGTTCGCTTCCAAATGAACTTAGCCACCCTTTCCCGCTCCCTTGCTCGGATTGCAACGACCTGTCCCCACATAACATAAATCCCACATCAATTTTTCGGCTCAAATTCTCAGAGTTTGGTCACCCTTTCAAACAATTACTACACCATATAAAGTCTGAAATCTATGTCCATAAGCTTCTTAATTGGGGCAAAAAAAAAGGAGAAATTGTTACTTGATATCATAATATAGAGTATCAATAACTTCAATATATAACAAACATAGCATTAAGAGAAAGAAATATAGTTGACTTGGACAAATCATAATACAATGCCGCACGATTTTCAAAATGCAATCGTATTTAGTAAATTAATCTCATTTGACTTTTGAATAGTACCTGGTACGCTGATGGCGGTCACGGACGACAGGACTGCGAAAACTGAATTTACAGGAGAAAACCGGCTGACGAATATTACCCTGAATCTGAAACACCTGAGGACTACACTCAGGCTCGCCATCAAACTGAAACACAAACCTCGGATCGGGTTCGCCCCTCACAACAACATGAAACTGCGAACCGCCACCACCACATTCCTCCCCTTCCTTACCAACACCATTACCTTCTTTACTATTACTACCAACAGCGGTCCAACCGGTGTGGAAAACAACAGCTCTAGACTCAACACCCATAAGATCATCTAGTGGAACACAAACTTTCCCCAACATTCTACCAGAATTGACTCCACAGGTGGCCCCACCGCGACCGGTGAAAATGAAAATCTCAAGGGACAGTTTACTTGAACCAAAGAAGGGAGAAAAGGAGCGGCGCTTTTTAGCGAGTTTGGAGAGGTCGGATTTGCTAAGATGGAAGAGTGCGGCAACGGCGACATTGGAGTGGTCGAGAGAATTGCTGGTATCAGAAGCGTTGATGTAAGGAATAACAGCGGTTTGTGGGGGGAAACCCTTGAGTTTGATCTTACAGTAACAAGGTGAGGTTGATGGGTGAACGATGTTTCGTGCCGGTTTCGTTGGAACGGGCACTTTCAGAGCTAAGTTGCCCACGGTCAGCCGCACAAAAGGACACGGGTCCATTACTTTTTCTTTTTCTTTTTCTATTTTTGCTTGCAAATAGGGAAAAAAAAAAGTGTGGTGAATTTGCTTAGGGATTAGTGGGGAGGGTTATAGAAGAAGAAGAAGAAGGAGAAGAGGGTTGAATAGTATAGTTGACATGGGAGAATGTAAAATTGATTTTCATAATATTGGTGAGTAAATTTTAAAAAAATAGAAGAATAAAAAAAACCCTAGGTTGGTGAAATACTGTGGGTTTTATTTGATCAGAGAGAGGGAAAGGGAAAGAGGACACTTTTATTTTTGGGAAGAAAAAAACGAACGAGGGAGGGTGTATGAACTATGCAGGGTGTGGGGTTAGTTTAGAAGAGAGAGATGAATGTATTAGTGGACAACAGCTGTATCCAGCCTACATGGTTTCCTTCTTCGCTTGTTTTCGTATTTTTATCATTTAATTTAAAATTAAATAAAAATGGAAATTCATGCTCCAAATATTACATACTCCCTCCCTTCAAATCCAAACACTACGATTGTTTTATCACATTTGTCGAGACGAATGTCGGAACGGAAATATCTATAATTTCACATGATAAAAAATTTAAAAATTGGATATCAATATTGTACGCATAAAGACGAATCAAACAAGATCACACACGATTATATTTTCACTTATAGATTGTCGGTAATTTCAAAGATTACCGACACATATGAATAATGCCAAAAAAGTAAATGTTTTGTTTGAACTTGAATGAAGGGAGTATTACGGAGTACATATTTATATGTACACTTATGACGACAGCTATTATTTATGGCAGATTCTCGTTTAACATAGTCTATATTCGTCTTCGTCTAGTCTTAAAAAATACGGTTATTTTTTAAGATTTTTTTTCACCCACATTTAGATGTATTGTGACTGTTAGACCCCAAAATATTTGCATAGGTCCATGGTACAAAACAAAGGCTCAAGGCCAAGGGAGAGGAGTCAAAGTCAAAGCCAAGTCAATCATGGTTAAGGTAAGGTGAAGGCCCACGGAGCCATAAGCCTAAGAAGATGGGAGGAAAAGTGACATTGGAAGCAAGGACCAAGTTAGCAACTACATCCTACATTAATGGAGAATTATACTCATTCAACAACTAGGTTAATAACTGGTCAGACGTTACAGGAGAGAAAAGGGGAAGCAATAATTGTCCAGCGAGAACCAAGGGAGGCATTCAACAACTGTAATGACTGTTGGGAAGAGCTTATATAAGGCGAAGGAAATCAGAATGCAAGACAACGTTTTCCACTCGTAAAGCTTATACATCTATACTCATTGTTAACGAAATTACACTCAATTACTTTATCGAAATTCAGTCCTGAGAACAGTCCTGTAACTCAGTCCTGTGTGGGCAGTCCTGATATAGTGCAAACTCCTCTCATGGCTTGGTGCCCGTGGCTTTTCCTTCATTCCTAACGGTTTTTTCCCACGTAAACATAAGAGACAAGCGGTATCCTGGACCTGGTCTATCGTACGTGGCCTCACGGCATCCATGCAGAACCGGATGCACAGGCCTAGAGCCGGAGATACCCAGTCGTATCCCCCTACAGCGTTCCAGTCAAGGAGGTACATCACCACAGACGTCGCAGCACGCTCCCCCTTCTCGCCGAAGTAGATGGAGCTAACTAACCACCAGAGCCACAAACGAGCGTTCTGCTCGTGGCTCCAAACCTCAGGACCATGCTGAGTCTTCCCCTCGAAGTACTCCATGATGTAGCTTGTCTTCAGGGGGTTAGGCGCCTTCCCATTGTAGGGCACCTCGAGGCCACCATCCACCGCCTCAAGTACGACACTCTCGGCGATGGACGGCGCAAAGCTGAAGTCCATATCACAGTCGCCAAAAGGCAAACCCGTGATGATAGCATAGGCAGACAACGTAATGCCAGCGTCGAAACCCGGTAGATGGAACGTGGTCGTGGTGTCCCAATAACGGTCAAAGAACGCTCGGATGATCCTCATATTCGCCGTGGTCGGCATCTCCGCAATCTCGCGCCAACGAGCAACCTGTAACACCCCGTGTTAATTTAATTCAATAATTAGCCATCAATTTCTAATTTCAAATCATAAATTAAATCCTAACCTTTTATACTTCTAAAATCTCTATTTTTGCAAAACTTTCGTTTTGTAAAATTTATCGACTTCTTTAAAACTTTTGAAAATTTTTGAATAATAAAATAAATATTTTAGTCTTAGAATTTAAAAGTTGAAATATTTCGAAAAATAGTCAAACGCGCACACATTGACTTTTATCGCTTTTGACACCCGACTTTTTAAAACTGATTAATTTCGTGTAAAACTTTTTATCATCAAAATATCACTTAAGAACCTTCCTAATACATCAAGTTGTTCCACTTGATTTATGACTCATAATTTAGTTTAATAAAACATTATTTTCTAAATTAAATCAAACTTTGACCTAAAATCATTTAACCTAAATTACTCTAAGTTGTTCCCATAATTCACAAGTGCAAAATACATCATTTTTTCTCTCCAAAATAGCCGGCCACTTTGCCTCCTTTGCTCCCTTTATTTTTCTTCCATTTTATTACTAAAACACACTAAATAAAACCCTAAATAATACTCTATTAATTCCTAGTATTATTTAGCTATTTAGTGGGTATTAAAGCTTACTATTTCGGGTGTATTTTTGAAGGTGAAGACGAGTACTTGGGTGAAGAACTTAACCTAGATAATATAGTCGACCCGGATAACCTCTAGCTTGCCAAACCGAGGTGACTAGCTTTGTCTTATTTTAACCTCTTTGTAAATTAATTTGTTTTGTTATTATGATTTTATGAATATGAAAATTATGTTAAATATGTTAAACATCACTTGTATGTAGTATGTACTTGTATGTTTATGTGTGGTATAATAAAATGATAATAACTAAATAATATGCTAAATAGATTATTGTAGTAATATGTTCATATGTGTAGTTAATTTATTTTTGAGCATTTTTAATTTATGTTCATATGATTTTTATGTTTAGTTATGTTTTAGTTTAGTAGTTATCATATATAAAAATTATGTGAAATATTAACAAACTAGTTCAGCTCCCGCGCATAAATGCGCGGTTTATTTAGAAAATATTTTTATAGTAATATAAAAAACTAACTAGTGATGCGACCCGTGGATTTCACGGGAGCGTTTTAATGTTTTTCGTGTGTATATTTGGATTGAAGAAAAAAATACAACTCATTACCAAATTATTGATCTTATAGACACATAGTCAGTCTACTAACATAAATTTAACGAAGATATGATATCATTGAGCTTATCTTTCGATAGCACAAGTCCAAGTCGGATGAATCATGTAGCGCGAAATCAAACACGTCTTTAATATGCTGCAATACAAACTTGCATTCCTTCAACTCCATTAATCCTAGACCCAATATTAGCTTCGTCAAGCATTCCAACATCATTAGCCATGTCACCTATGGCTAATGTTATTCTCTACGTTCCATTCTCCACCAGCCTATTGACCTATACATTTTGCAAAAGTGATAGTACTCAGAAGACGCTGCACAACGTGTAAAAATGAACCTTAGCCCTATGTGTCAAATCAGTTTCCATACCAGCGCCTTCTATTTTGGAGATGCACTACAACACGTCAGTAGCAGCAACACGAAGTGACATGAATGCAGCAAGAACAGCGACAATGTGCAGCAACACCAATGCGTAGCGATAACAACATTTGTGTATTGTATTTGTTCGCACATGAATAAAATAGCTGAAATGTAATATGAGGAAAAGAGTATTAGGTCTTAGAGCAATTCAATGCACTTATAATGCAATGCCAAGTCGAAGCAATCAGCAACTCACGAAGGAAACACTTTGTTACTACATATGACACCTACATTCACATAAATGGACAAAAACTAAATTAAACTGACTCTAGAATATAATCCATATCTTACACAAACCCATTTCACCTTTCTCAATAATATTATCACCCAAATGAAAAAACCAACACAAACCCACTTCACTACAGCTAAAACATAGTATAATAAAATGAACAGATTTCGAAAAGAATCGTTCTCCCTGTAGTCCACACATTTCTTCAATTTTTTTTGTACAGTTGGCTCATCCGTTTCTTGCCCCTTTTTATGGTAATTTTTTAACACCAAAACTCAAATCGAAGATCATCCTGACCCACTTTCACTTGCTTTCCGATGAAACACGTATCCAAAAACAAATACGACAAATTAGATGGATTAAATGTAGTACCTTTTACAAAACCAGTTCACTTTTCTCAACAAAATCTCACTTAATTACCAAACAATCACAAACCCACTTGAAACAGTAATACGGAAGAAACTCAGCCAAGAAGATGAATCATTTAGCCGAGAAACTTCGTGGATTTCAATAATATAAACTTCGGAATCAGATTCCGTTTTTGTCAGAAGGCTCAAGAGTTTGTCAACGTCATGATCACTTCTGTACGTGTTCAGAAGGAGGATGTACGTATAGCTGTCATACTTTATACGGAGTAGTATCATTTACTTCGACCAAAACAGCAGCTAATTTATTACTGTACAATGTGTTCGGTAATGGACATTTAACATCACATTGTACGGCACAGAATATGAAGCGAATCCCAATTTATTCATCTTCTGCATAACAGCCAGACTTTTTCTACACATTTAGCGTATGCAAAACAGCTAAGGAGTGTAGCATACACTTGCTTGATTCTCAACCTTTCCAGAGTTCCTTTGAAGTATTTCTCCGCTTCTTCGACACCGTACGACAGAGAGCATAATTTAAAAGACAGAGTGAGCAGACGTATATTTATTCCAGGTAAAAACCACAGAAATTAAGGGACAAGATACACATTTCTATAGTAAAAGTAGAAATTATTTTCTCAGATTATTAATCATAAGCATAAGCGTAAGCATAAGCATAAGCATAAGCATAAGTCTACAAATTAAGAGACATGACAGTACGACACTCTTAGTCTCTTAACCACCCAAAAGACCGTTTTACATGAAAGGAATTAGTTGGATACAAAAAGAAAGCTAAAATTGTGAAGATAAAATGAAAGAAAAGTAAAGCGGAAAACTAAGCTCCCCTGATAAAAGACACAAGAAATAGATCCAAAAGTTATCTATCATTTAGGGTAAATACTCCGTAAGAAAGTAAGTTAAATATAACCACATAAGAAAGAGCAATACGAATTCATAAGAAATAACACTAGGGAGAGCATATACAATCTAACAGAAGCGAGAAAGCTGAAGGAAATCCAAACCAACCCAACTCAGACACCAATGTTGATTAACAGTGTCCTGATTCTCGAATGACAGGGCCATACTGAAATTGCCATCATCTTAGCCATCACCCTGCATAACCCGCTTGGGAAGTGTTAAGAGGGTTTTTGCATTATTTTTGGCCAAAAATTGAGAGACGATGTCGAGCGTGGACCGTGGTTCACGACCGATTCCATGTGGGACTGATTAATCATCCAAGGATTAGTGCAATGATTTTCAGATTAGTTGAAGTAATCAATGGATTTGTAGGTAGGATGTTTTTCACCAACTATCTTCCACAACATCAAAGTGTTACAAATAAACCCCTAATTAAAAGCTAAGAATCTTGAATATTGAATCCCAGTTCAATAATTTCCTCATTTTTTCGAATTATGCAAATTTTACACATTACGGCTCAAAAATTTAGCAGATAATTGTACGATTGGAAAGTAAACACTCTAATTCCAATAATATAAACTTCGGCTATACCAAATCCTTAGATGAAGAAAAAGGAAAAAGTGAACTCACAATTTTGATCAACATATATAACTCTAGCAAGATCAGAACTTTAAAGGGGGAAAAAAAAAATCAAACACATTTAGACTTTACCTGTTCCGTCGTTTTGATCCTTAAAAGCAATTCAATGACAAAGAAACACAGAAGGCTATGGTGGGCTGCAATTTTTCGTTCTACACCATATTGAATTGTGAAGTGAATAAAACCCGTCAACTGAAGTGGGAGAATTGAAGTGAATACCAAATTGGGGACTTTTAGTTTTCTCCAAGAAGGAAATGGAAGAGGTTGGGGGCAGGATTGAGTTGTGACTTGTGATGTCGACGTGGCTGTATTTTTGACGTGGCATAAGGATAGTACAAATTTTAGCAAGCTCTAGGAATAACTGACACCCTGCCCATTTCAGAATTAGGGGAAAAAGGGGCAAGATTAGCTCTATATCAAGAAAAGTAACAACATCAGCACTGGTATACGTTGTAAATGGAAAAATGTACCAATACTTTAAATATGTATCGTCATTGGCCTCTTGCTTAAATATTGTTCTACGTACACATTTTTCGTACCAAATAAAGTGACCAGAGGACTTTATGGAGCCATTTTAATTTTTACTTTGTGTGTTTTTCGGTTAGTGTTACATTATTTGCTATGGGGTTTGTTATTGGACGGAATGTGATTACTTCATGACGAAATGAAATACTCTCTCCATCCCAAAATAAATATCCCCTTTATATTTTGGGAGGATTTAAGAAATGGTAATGGAAATGAAAAAAAATTGAGAATCATTTGTTAAAATTTACTATAAATAGAAAGACGACACTTATTTTGGAAAAAAATTTATGGGAAGGAAACACTTATTTTGAGATGGAGGAAGTAGACTAATATAGTACGGAGTAATATATATTGCCTTTATTTATCTAACTCTCAATTAAGAGTAGGTCTTGTGAAATTGAAAGACATGAAAGTGTAAACATTAAAGTGATTAAACTCACTATATAATTGGGTGTTAATCCATATAATTGGAAGTTATGTTACCCAAAACATCTCACGACCTTATAGAAAGTAATGGGCAAGTGGAAATCAACATAACAATGCAAATTTAAGAGTAGAATAACAATCTAATTTGCAATCAAAAACAGAAAATCACCGTAACTACAACCAAACTTGGTGTCTTTCGAAGAATAGGTAAACGTCATGTTTACTTGCCACGTCAACTAAATATA
Source organism: Dianthus caryophyllus (assembly GCA_023091065.1). Classification (NCBI taxonomy): domain Eukaryota; kingdom Viridiplantae; phylum Streptophyta; class Magnoliopsida; order Caryophyllales; family Caryophyllaceae; genus Dianthus; species Dianthus caryophyllus. Next base: position 17,682,287 of record CM041522.1, read on the forward strand.
GAAGCCACGTCAAATTGAAAACAGAAAACTTAGTGTGTAGGAAAAAACTTCTCAAAACTGATAAAATCATATTAGAAAGACGAAAAGTTTTCCAATCAAGGGTTTATCAATTCCCCAGATTTCACTGAATAATTACTGCTAAAGGTTGAAACTTGAATTGCATGGAAGTGTGAATGAAGGGGTAAAAGAGATAATTTACCAGAATTCAACAAAGTTGATGAACCCTTGATGAAATTTGATGATAACTCCATTGAAAAGTGCAGAAAGATTGGAACTTTGAGAGAGAATTCTTGTGGGTAGTTTGATGATAACTCCATTGAAAAGTGCAGAAAGTTTTTCATCTTCCTAGAGCTTGGGAAGTCGGGAAGAAGAAGAAAGTAAAGGGTGAGATGTTGAATTATGGACTTCAATTTTGTCGTGCGCTTCCTCTTCTCCTCTTCAATTTTGACGTTCCTTTAAAATTGAGCTGACGTGTAACCCAACGATGACGTGGCTGCATTAGGGGGAATTTTGGGTTGTTTTTAAGGGGTTGCATAGGGGTTATTTTGTTTTAATAGTATTATATTGATATTGATATTGATATTGATATAGATATTGATTATATTGATTCTTGTTTTTGGGAGTTAATGAATATTTGAGAACATAGCTTAAAAAGTTAATTATAATTCATTATTGTTATCAAAATTTTAAATTATTTTGTGATATGATCAACAAATTTTATTTTGTGTAGTTTGTTTTTCAACTCAATAATAATATTATCTATTTTTATCGTAATATATGTTTCTAATTGTTTTATGTATAAATAATTGTTTTATTCTTAAAATAAAATTTTGCTCCTATTATAAAGATTCTTCAATGTTGTGTGAATTGACCTAAAAATTTTTTTAAAAAAAATAAAAAAAAAAACAAAACAAAAACAAAAACTGCATAGATGTAAACATAAAATAATAAAAAATTACGCAATTTATAGTTGTAGCATATTCTTTAGAAGATTATTATTGATTTTACATGAATTTATTTGATAGGTTGACTAAGAATATTGTTTATGACTTATTGACAAAATATTCTAAAGCTAAATAACTATACTTAAATAAGTTGCAAAATTATAGGGTGGTGATTTGCATAATATTTATTAACTTACATATTCTTTACTAAATAAGTTCTAAGACTACACATTATATTATGTTATTTTATTTTATTTTTAAACTATTAAGATAATTATGATGTCAGCAATTGAATTTGGCAGGAAAAAAATGCACAAGAAGTCAACATGTGGCAAAAGTGACATCAGCAAAAACTGTCTTTTAGTATATAGAAGATAGTTTAAAGTGATTAAAAATCAAAAATAAAAATATATACAAACATACACACACACTCGGCATTTCCCTTTTTATTTTATAAATTTTCACTTTTAATTTATGTAAATTATATTTTAAGTTAAGTTAGTATAAAATGGAAGTATTCATGTAAAAAGAATTAAATTAGAAAAATAATTTATAAGTTATTAAAAGTGAAAATGGTGTTCTTGAGTTGTGTTTTGATGTTCATCTGTTTTCTTGAAGTATTCATGTGTGTTCATCATTTTGTACACTTTGATTTCATTTTAGTTTATGTTTGTTAATAATTTGTGTTTATGTTTAGTTATTACTTTATATATTGTTAGTCTTATAATATAAATCAACTTAAAACATTATAAATCATTTAGAATAAAAAGTTAGAAATTTAAAGTGTTGAAAAACACTATTCATAAATGTAAATGAAATTTTCAGTAAATTTCATTTTAGTTTAAACCGTTTTAGTATAATTAGAATAATTGAAATATAAAGACTTTAAGCTAAAAACCGATAAAATTGAAAAATGAAAATTTAGAAACTACTACTACATGCTCACGGCATTCCCTTCATTTTAGGGTTAAATTTTGCTTTTATCACTTTTTAGTTTATTGTTTAAATAATTTAATTATCAGTTAATAAGTTAGAATTAAGAAATTAAAAGAAATAAATGAATTTTGATATGTATATGTACCCTACTCGACATTACCATTTAAAATGGACCAAATTTGATTAAAATGAAATTATCACTAAGTCACTAAAGTTTAATAGTTGTTAGAATTGAAATATTATATAAATCAATTTAGTTATAAATGAAATATTATAAACCGATAAAAATATTTAACCGTTATAAAAATGAACTAAATCGTGTGCTACCGCCTTTGCATATTGGACTGTTGAACTTGGACTTACGGACTAAAATGAATCATCCACGATACTATTATTTTAAAATGAAAATCACTAACTTTAGTTAATAGACGACTAAAATTAACTAAGTCTCATTTTAAAATGAATATCATTATCACTTTTTATAAATCGAACTTAACGCTTTTAAAACTAGAATTTTAAAATGAATATCATTATCACTTTTTACAAATCGAACTTAACGTTTTTAAAACTAGAATTTTAAAATGAATATCATTATCACTTTTTACAAACCGAACTTAACGTTTTTAAAACTAGACTTTTAGAATATTTTCAAAAATCACTAAGTACAAAACGAACTTAACGACTTTGAAACTAGAATTTATACTTAGGAAATAAAAAGATTTAGTATTATACCTAAAATATCTTAAGTATAAAAATACGTATAAATATAGAAATACGTACAAGTATAAGAATACGTACAAGTATAAGAATACGTATAAGTATAAAAATACGTATAAAATACGAAGTATAAAAATACAAATACGTATAAAAATACGTATAGGATACGAAGTATAAAAATACGAATACGTATAAAAATACGTATAAAATACGGTGAATAGTGAATAGTGAATAGTGAATAGTGAAAAATGAATAGTGAAATACTGAAAATAATTGAAAATTTTACTAAGTATAGAAAATTGAAAATGAATAAGTAAATAACTTAAGGTGTTTGAAAAACACTTAAATAAAATTGGACATACTAATAAACGTATCATTTTAGAAACTTAAAAATGTTAATAATTAACAACACTTCAAATAATAAACGAATATGTTATGTGATCATATAAAACCTACAATTCAAATTAAACGTTTGACGCTGAGACTAGGAGAGTCTAGTAACATGTGATATGTAAATATCAAATAAATAATAAATCTTGAGTAAGTTAAATAAAAGGTCAAGCTTGGGCCTCAGATAAGGGAACGTCAATCGTGAGTGAAGTGGGGTTAAGATAGTCTTGTGGCGGCCGCCATCAAAGTACAAGATAATGAATATGCCAACTCTTAGTGGGTCAGGGCTTTAGGAAATAGTCGTTTTATCCAGGAGTTAAGGTCTTTCATGATTAGCATAGCCCATTCTTAAAGTGGATATTAGTGTATACATACTAGACTAGGGTTTTATTCCCCTATTTCGCTAAAGTTACCAGGGCACCCGTGACCTTGTGGATTCAGGTCGATTATAGCGGTTCTGTCTCCTTGCCGTGTTTCGTTCTTAGTGGGCGCGACACTTGCATTCGTTCTTACCACATGTACAGATCACTTGACGAGATTGTATCTGAAGTTCGAATCATTTCGAACACTAGAGGATGAGATGCAAGTATTATAGTATTCGGCGTGGTTTACGAGTCGAGTAAGTCTCTGCACTATGGAAGTGAGATGCAATCGATCAGAGTACAAAGACCTACTCAGTGGTCAGGCTCGTAAGCAGTATGTGTTGTCTGTTGAATGATTAATTGAGAATGAGTGCGTACCATCTTTGAAAATTAAAGACCACAACTTTCGGAATTGAATCGAGTCTGCATGATGTGAATGATACGATATGTATGTTTGATTGCGATCCGATATCGCCTTGTAATGCTATTGAATTATTGTGATACTATTGCTATGCTATTATATGCTATTTGCCTTCATAACTGAATATCATGCTTATATGATTTATCGCTTTAAACCGCATGCTTCTTATGACTTATATGTCTTTATATGCTATATGTAATAAGCATGTTTATATTTTTATCATAATGTTATAATTATAAAGCGATAATATTAAACCAAAGTAATTGAAATCGAGGGTAAGTATGAGCATAGCTAGTCACTGTCCGCTCAGCGGGCATCCCCCCATCAGTTTATTGTGCAGGATAATCGTGGACCGGAAGCTGGATTTTGGACGGGGCCACGAGATGTTTTATTGCTTTACATTTACTTGTTTTTGAGAGATTTGTAATATATAACACTTTACTCTTTTAACTTCCGTATTTAGAGTTGTTCAATTCAACTCTTAAACGGTGATGTAATATTTTGGGTTATTTGTATAATTAATAACGCTGGTTTAAGACTTAATTAATTTCCGCCTTAGTAATTAAAGTCGACTAAAAACCAGGTTGTTACACAACCTACAGGCCCAAATCACAGTGCTCAACCATGCCCCTAGCCTTTAGAGACAAGGCATGCTCATATGCCCATATGACAGTCGAGACGCTTGAAAAGGTCCTCATAAAGCCAACCGGTAGGCCGGTGATGGCTTGATGCGATAGGTGACGCTCCCGATCCGCAAAAAGGTCGCGACCATCCCAATTCTTCGCAAAAGGACGATCAACACACGGACCATGGCTCGTACGAGCCCTACCACCAAGTGACCCTGAGGCCTCAGAGGGCCCAGCCTCACCCTCGGCCTCGAAATCCAGCTCCTCCTCCTCCTCTTCATCCGCCGCGGCAGCGCGACGACCGCCAGTGTGCGCAGCACGCGCGCGACCCCTACGAGTCGGAAAGTCACGCGAGCCAGGAGACGGCTCTCTCTCGTATACCGTCCTACGCAACCCTGACCCACTAGGAGTAGTCTCACCCCTAGAACCAGTACTCCTATGAGCCTTAGTCCTAGCCGCTCGAGTCGCAGACAAGCTCTCCCCTACGACATTTTAACAAATACACATGATTTCACATCACAAATACGAAGACAGCAAGACAGCAAAGCATCTGCTACAGAGCCTTTTTAGGCCTAATTCCTAATTTCGCCAAAAACCTCTCTACAGGTATCAAAATTTCAACTTGTTGGTTTCTATACACTATACTAGCCTTCAATTGCATCCCCGAACAATTAATTGCATTTTGGGCTTACCGATCAAAAACCCCCAATTTTGACCTAACCGACTTTGAACGTCAATTTCGGGGTCGATTACTTACAATTTTCAAAAATTGAAACTAGATACATGCTATACTAGTTGAGGGGAGCCTATGGCGAAGTTTAATTGGAAATCCGGGCCCGAAATCCCGGGTCCAATTTTTGGGTCGGGACCAATTTGGACGAAAATCAACGAAACTCGTCCCAAATTGCACACAATTCACACAAACACTCAAGCATAGCATAATATAAGGGAATGGCATTGTTATCTAGCAACCAAACGGCAAATTTCAAGCAAAAAGACGATTTTTCACAAATACCGTCTTTTCTACATTTCTAGTTCGATCTAGCTAAATACAACATCAAAATGCATAAAAACAAGTTAAATGGAGCATTACCTTGATCCATAAGCTAAGTAATGCAAAAGAAACGAGCAAAAACCGTGTTGAAATCGCAAGAAACAAGTTTTAGAGTAAGAAAACCGTAAATGGGTAATGAGCCATGAACACGGACGACCTCGTGTTTTAAAGGCACCATTTTGCCCAGAACCCTAATCGCAAGGGGTCATGCGATTTGGGCCTTGAATCGCAAGCCCTCTTGCGATTCCTTCCATGGGCTTTTTCTATTGTTTGCTCGTTTTTGGGCCTAAATTCGTGTAACACCCCGGCCCCAACTAAAGGCCGAAATGTCATTCACGGTAGCTCGCCAGGCTGCGTACATCGCCCACAGACCAACACGGGCCCTTTCCAGTAAGACTTTGTCCTCACTCGTGCGCATCCTGAGAACTTCCCAGGAGGTCACCCATCCTAAGACTACTCTCCAGCAAGCACGCTTAACTGAAGAGTTCATAAGATGAGCCACCAGAAAAGAAGATGCATCTTGTTGATATGAGTAGTACTTACAATCCTTTTAAGCACTAGGTCACTTGAGCCAACACATGAACCTCTTCAAGGGGTACCGGTGAATAACCACGGACAACACCGGGTGTTACACACCCCCACTTGAAGAACGCAACGTCCTCGTTGCGCCTGGTAGCTACTTACAATTTAGCATTCCAGAATCCTCCCCAGCTAGGTGCGTACCTAGGATTCGACCACACGGCTAAGTGCGTACCTAGGATTCGACCACACGGTCGCCGGGTTGCTCTGATACCATTTGTAACACCCCGGCCCCAACTAAAGGCCGAAATGTCATTCACGGTAGCTCGCCAGTCGCAGACATCGCCCATGCACCAACACGGGCCCTTTCCAAATAAGACTTTGTCCTCACTCGTGCGCATCCTGAGAACTTCCCAGGAGGTCACCCATCCTAAGACTACTCTCCAGCAAGCACGCTTAACTGAAGAGTTCATAAGATGAGCCACCAGAAAAGAAGATGCATCTTGTTGATATGAGTAGTACTTACAATCCTTTTAAGCACTAGGTCACTTGAGCCAACACATGAACCTCTTCAAGGGGGTACCCGGCCCGAATAACCTCGGACAACACCGGGTGTTACAATTCGGATTCCTAATTCGTTTTAGCCCAATTGACACTTTTACATGCGACCGTAGCTCGGTTAAGGCGTCACTTAAACTCCGCCACGCACGTGTTTTAACATTTAATACGCGGCGCAAATGCAAGAGCACACAAGACACTCCTTTACAGGTTTCTTACAACCTTCCTTTTTACCTTCCCACGGAGTTTAAGGCATATACATGTCACGCCACAGCGGATCACTAAACATTCTTAGCAAGTCGCAACCGAATATTGTCCCCGGCGAATCATCCTTAAAGGATTCACATTCCCCAGCGGATGCTTCTCAATAGCATTATCCCAAGTGGATCGTACTAACAAAACACCTACGCATACACATCCTAAACGGATCATCTTTTAACCTCCTCAACGGAGCATAAGCACAAAGCATCTACATGCATATGCACTCCAAGCAATACAAGGCGTACTATAAGATCCTTTAATGGACTCTATCTATGATGCCTGGAACCTGACCAGGCCAGGACTGTCATGTTAGAAATTCACGATAGTGTGGATACCCATATCCGTACCCTCCCAAACAAAACCCTGTGATGTATCACGGACTTTTATTACGCATGCTTTAACGTTGACTTATACGGTTCTAACTAATGTCGAATTCATTTTGAGTCGTTTGAAATGTTAAAATGAGTAAGGTCGCATCACATCACATTTAAATAACGTTCATTTTGTCCATTTGGAGTCTAGCTAGGTCCTTGTCCTGCTTCATTTGGCATGAGCTTCGCATTTGCACTACAATTAGTCCTTTTACATTAACAAGGTGCGATTCAAAGATTCCTAAATTCCTAAATTTAGGCCCGGTAGCTAAAACCGCTATTTAGCCCCCTCTTACACAAAATACGACCTCACGTCTTACCTTATTTCACAAAACTATGCAAATACACCCTTTTCATTTTTCCGGGTCTCGGGCCCGAAACCGAGCCCAAACCCAGCCTTTGGCCCGCACTCCAAAGCCCTAAGCATCACAAAATATCTCACAAATATCCCAGCACTTTTCTTGAGCTTCACGTTCGAGATTATCTCGTGATCTTTCAAAGATTCAATGCAACCGAAACTTGGAAAGTAGACCTGAAACCAGCCCCCCAAACCGCATAACCTTATGCGGTTTGAGGGGGGAACCGCATAAGCCTATGCGGTTTCTCCAGGCAACCGCATAAGGCTATGCGGTTCCTAGGCTTGTTTTTATCCCCGATTTCCTAATTTCTCCGAGGTTTTTAGTATATATACACCCCTATACCTTGACCTCGAAATCACAATTCACAACCAGAATACATCCTTTACACCACAAATTCTCTCATCTTACACTTTCACATCCACAAAAGCCTCAAGCACTCAAATCCTTGAGTTCAACACACCATCCCGTGTTGAATTCATCCTCCTTTCAAGTTCAAGAAGCGAAGCTCTGCCCAGATCTGAAGCGTCAGGACAAGGTAGGTACCGATCCACTTGGATCAAAGCTTTTTCTTATTTTCTTTGGACTAACAAAGGGGTCTACACTTTAGCGCCCCCCCCGGCTTTGGCACCCAGCGCGCTTGCACTCCAAGTGTTCTATTTACTTCGGGTACACTCCATATCCGATCACACGCCAAAGTCGCATAAGCAACCGACCTTATAAAATAAACCAATGGACAATTGAACTTTATTTTATTTGCATGCATCTTGCACCTTCTTATTTTGCATTAAATCAACTTAAACAATGAATTCGACCTTTAACTGAACCGTATTCGTTAACAAGTTAAACATGCTAAACTGAGGGTTTTAATCAATCTTTTTGCATCTGCATCTGCATTCTTTTACAAACTTATCGCACTTGTACGTAGCGATAACTTTAGCTCAAATATCATCTTACAAGGATTGTTCTAGGTCAGTAGAGGCTATTTTTACATAGGCTTTTCTAAAAGGTTTTCATAAATCATTATTTGAATTAACTCTTTTTCTAAAGTACCTCACTTGAATCCAATCTGGTTTCACAAGCCTTAGATCTAGGGGTGTCGGCGTGCTCAAAATCTAAGACATGTTTTTAACTTAGAACATGGTAGCGAGGTTCCTATTTTCCGCGATAAATAGGTGGCGACTCCATAACTTGATTCTTAAAGGTTTTTCCAACTTAATCTTTTTAACTTTAAAATCCGCCCTTAAGCAAAGCGCCGAGTTGGGTCCGATCCGGGTTCCAGGTTTGGCGACTCATTGGGAAGATCTTATTTTTAAAACTTAAAACTAGCTTTTTCTTTTTAAAAATAAAGAGGTGAAACTTGAAAGCCTTGAACAATCCAAGTATACATATTTGAGCCATGCACATTCGTTTAGAGTCCATTTCTTTTGGAATCTAGGCACCCTTTGCACCCTTGAGAGGTGGTTCCAACACGCAGGCTTGTCCACTCGATAAAGCACGTGCAGGACTAACTTTCCTCTCTCCTCCACGGCTTGCCGTAGCGACTATCTCGACCGCCCAAAGGTTCTCCTTCAGAAACCTATCGCCTTGCCAGAAGGAAATGAAGGGGTTAAGTATCTGCCAAAGCGTGGCGAAGTAGTTGGAGGTGTACCGGCCGACTCATTTTTCACCCTTTTTGAGTCATACGTACAAGTTCGAGGCCATGCACTCCATGGTCTTTTTCAAACGAGCATTTGCATTCGTATCTTCGAAAACTCGCTTAAACGTTTCAAAGATAAATGAACCTAACATCTAACAAACTAACACTTTTCAAACAAAACTATCGCAAATTTTTGAAATAAACTTTTTCAAAACTTCCTTTTTCACTAACAAGCAAAAACCCGAGCAAGGAATAAAACCCGAGCTCGCGGATTTCAATCTTCTAGGTCATACGGCCTAGTCTCTACATTTAACATCCTCGACTCGACTTGCTAATCGCTCTCGAGCCGAATCCTCTTCTTTTACACATCCGACTCGAGCTCACCTCGGCAAATCACCGATATCAGTTCAACGGATGCAAAGCAAAATCTTTTAACATCGAGACGAGATGTGCGCACGCATCCTCGCCTCAAAAGCTTCCCTTAGCAAAACCTTTTCGAAAACCTCCTTTTTCAAGCTTAAAAGGTCTTTCAAAACAACGAAATGAGCTAAAATGAATGCCTAAAATGAATGTGAGTCTAGTGGGTCGAGTCGTGTCGCTAATATACAAAGTGAAATGCAGGCCTCAGCTGGATACTCGCCGTACTAAGCATCGTGTAATAATCCCATACAAAAAACGAACCTACACCCGCAAGATGGCCGACAATGACGAAGTTACCGTACTCCGTGACCAAGTCACAAAGCTGACCGCTGACCTTGAGAGGCTTCTGGCCACCCACACCACTGAGGTGGAACGAATGGAAGCCAAGATCAAAGAAGAGGCCGATAGGCACGCCAAGAAACTCCAAGCCATGGAGGAAAGGCTCTATGTCTCGAGCACTTACTCCATCCACAAGGAAAATGAAAACGTGCCTACTAGCATCAAGGATGAACTCCCTAACAAACTCGCCCTTAGTGACCTTCCTGTCTTCCAAGGACATGAGAGCCCGATCATTCACATCCGAGCTTTCAAATCCCAAATGGCCATCAAGGGGGTCGACGCTAAGCATTGGCTAACTCTCTTCCCGCACTCTCTGGCAGCAGTGCCCAAGACATGGTTCTACTCACTCGACCCACAACGGGTCCCTACTTTTGAAGAACTCACAGTCGAGTTCGACCGACAATATCGAGACAATGAAGACACTCAAGTCTCAATTCGCACCTTAGAAGTCCTATCTCAAAAGGACAATGAAGGCTTTATCGACTATCTTACTCGTTGGAAGAAGCTGAGTGCACAAATCCCCAACCGTCCCCGCGAGGACGAGCTCGTACCGAAGTTTATAAATAACCTGCGACCCGTGTATCAATTTTACATGAGGTACAGCAACATTCAGAACTTCAAAGAACTAACTAAGGTCGGCACTCAAATTGAAGATGACCTTAGGACCGGCACCATGGCTAAGTACACCGGCCATGCTTATCAAGGGAGCTCCTCTAAGTCCTCCCGTGATCAAGAACGATTTAAAATCGTACCGTCGGTAACCTTGATGATGACACCCTCGACGCCTTCGCAACTACCTTCTCGCCGCCTCCTAAGGCCAAGAGAAACTTCGACCCTCTCTTTATGTCTTACTCCAAAGCATTTCAAAGGTTGGTCGAGAAAAACTACCTACAACCGATCGGGCCTACTAGCGAGCCGCCTGAAGACAAAAAGCCTAAATCTTGGAACCCCAATGCCTTCTGTGCATACCACCGAGGCAAGGGGCATGACACCGAGAACTGTTTTAGGCTCAAGAACGCTATCCAAGATCTAATCGATCAAGGAAAGCTCAGCAAACCATCTCAACCCGCCAAGCCTTCAAACAACGAAAACCCGCTTGGAAACCATGCAATCTTCGTGGGATCAATCCCTATTCTAGACTGCTCCTACCTAATCACACCCTCCGACGACCAAGTTAATGCAGTCTACTGGTCTGATGACGAAGACGATGAATACTGGCTACCTACCGACGAAGTGATAAGTCACATCAATCAACTTGCAAAAGACATCGATCACCTAAAAAATCTGCATCGCTTCGCGGCCGAACGTTTGGAACGTCGCGTCCAAAAAGAACTTAGCAACCCAGTCTCGCTCGACACCCTCGAAGCTTTTCGTCAGAAAGACAACGAAGGTTTCGTCAAACATCTTATACAGTGGAGGAAATTACTTTCCCGAGTACCGAATCACCCACACGAAGATGAACTCATGTCCACTTTCCTCTTCAGCCTACGACCCGCCTGGCGATACTACTTTCACTTCTGCCACGCTCAGAACTTCGAGCATCTTATTGAAATTGGCACTCGCATCGAAAAGGATCTCACATCTAGCTATGAGGATCCCACCTACCGAAGTACCCTTCGAGGACACACTCTTAAAGGGCGAAGAACACACAACTCGCATGACTCCGCAAGGAACTTTGACAAACTCTACATGCCCTACGCTGTGGCATTACAAAAACTAATCGAAAAGGACTACCTCACACCCATCGGACCTATTAACAAGCCACCCATGAATAAGAAATCAAAGTCATGGGATCCCAACGCCTTCTGTGCATACCACCGGGGCATGGGACATAGCACTCAGAGTTGTCTCAAACTCAAACACGCCATCCAAGATCTTATCGATCAAGGAAAGATCAAGAAACCTCGGAGGAAAACCACACCTTCCTCCAGCAACGAAGCAATTTACATCACAACTCAAGCAACTCAAGCACCTCAAGCAACTCAAGCAGCTCAAGCAGCTCAAGCACCTCCAACGACACAGAAGACGATGAAGAAGAAGAAGAAGAAGTTCTTTTAGATTCTAATGCTCTTAGTGTCGGGTCATCTGTCGACCCATCTATCCTAGACTCTAGCTTTAGTTTAGATTTTCTATTTACGGAGGCTAGCTCCAAGCAATTTTCTGATTTGTCGAATAATTCTCTTCAAAATAATGAAATGAATAAATTTGCTTACGTCTTGTCTCAAAATAACAAAATACAAACAAACAAAAATCAACAAGCAACAAACAACACACAAAATACAAAAGACACTAACTCATGCGAAAGTGAATCATTAAACAAATACATTGCAAACCTTGTACACCCAAAAACACAAGACCCAATCATCGAGGAAACCATAACCATAAACGTGGGAACCCCCGAAGAACCAAGGGAACTACAACTAGGAGCCTCACTAGACGAACACGAGCGCACCCAATTTACACAACTCCTAAGCGAATCCAAGGGCGTATTCGCTTGGTCATACAAAGACATGCCCGGCATCGAGCGAAGCATCGCCGAGCACCGCATCCCCATCAAACCCTAAGCATAAACCCGTCAAGCAAAAGCTAAGAAGACTACGTCCGAATGGTCTCTTATGGTCAAGGAAGAAATCGAAAAACAACTACAAGCCGGTTTATCCAAGTCATCGAGTATCTGAATGGGTCTCAAACATGGTCCCGATCCTGAAAAAGAATGGCAAAATTCGAGTATCGTTGACTTTCGCGACTTGAACAAAGCTAGTCCCAAAGATGACTTTCCATTACCCCATGTGGGCGCCCTAGTCGACAACACCGCCGACCACGCCCTCCTATCCTTCATGGACTGACTACGCAGCTACAATCAAATCAAAATGTCACTTTCGAAGACATGGCAAAAGCGGCCTTCATTACACCGTGGGGACATATCGCATACGCTTATGCCCTTCGGCCTAATCAATCTTTGGCGCTACATATCAACGCACCGCTACAACCCTTTTACGACATGATGCACAAAGAAGTCGAAGTTTACGTCGGCGATATGATCGTGAAGTCAAAAGAGAGAAGTGGTCACATCACTAACCTCCGCAAGTTCTTCACTCGCCACGACAATACAAAATGCGCCTCGACCCCCAAAATGTACTTTTGGAGTTAAATCCAGGTAAACTACTAGGACACGTGGTGAGCCAAAGAGGCATCGAGGTCGACCCTCAAAAGTCAAAGCAATCCTGGAAATGCGACCCCGGAGAACCTCGGCGAAATTCAAGTTTCTTGGGCCAAATCCAATACATCTCGCTTCATTAGCAAACTCACCATGATATGTGAACCAGTTTTCAAGAAACTCAAGAAAACCGACCACGTTGAATGGGACGAAGAATGTCAAAAAGCATTTGACAAGGTCAAGGAATTGCTAACTAACCCACCAGTTCTACGACCACCCCAAGCGAATTTACCGCTATCCTTATACCTTACAACCACACCTACCGCCATGGGCGCCATGCTCGCTCAAAAAATAAACGGCGAAGAACACGCGATCTATTACATAAGCAAGAAATTTCTCGATTACGAAACTCGATATTCACCCGTCGAGAAGAGTTGTCTAGCCTTAGTGTGGTCATCCAAGAAACTCCGTCATTATATGCTAGCACACCAAACGAAGGTCTATTCCAAAATGGACCCCGTAAAGTACCTCTTCGAGAAACACGTGCTAACGGACGAATGGCGGATGGACATTGCTCCTAGCCGAATTCGATCTTAAGCACGTACCCTCAAAGCAATCAAGGACGGCGGTCTCGATTTCCTGGCGAAAATGCAATCGACGAAGAACCAATCATCGACACAACATCCCTTCCAGACGATGGGATCTACAACATCAACCAAGAACAATGGGAGTTATACTTCGATGGCTCCTCCAACTATCGAGGATGTGGAGTAGGAATACTTCTCATATCCCCGAATGGCGAACACACACCTTTATCAATCAAACTGGACTTTGACGTTATGAACAACGCTGCGGAATACGAAGCATGCTTGCACGGTCTCCAAGCAGCGCTTGTACTCAACGCCCGCAATATAAGAGTCTATGGGGACTCCTCCCTCATAATTAACCAAGTATCACGTAGAATTCATACACCTCCCACGCGAAGAAAACCAATTCGCCGACGCGTTATCCAAACTCGCGTCACTAATCAACATACCCCCGGGGATGGAAACGCTCCCCATTGTCGTGGAGCAGAACGAACCCGCCTACATCTGTGACATTGAAACCGAGGAAGAACAAACCGACCCTTGGTACCAAGCAATCATCAACTACAAAACAAACGGTGAATACCCACCAAACATTGACAAACGAGCCAAACGCGCCCTACGCCTGTTATCATCACAATTCGTGATGGAAATGGGCAAACTACTCAAAAAGACACCCCAAGGCACACTACTCTTATGTGTCGATCACAAAAAGGGACACGATATTATGTCCCAAGTACACGATGGCGAGTGCGGACCACACATGAACGCACGAGCCATGTGCAAACAAATCATAAGGCTAGGATGGTACTGGACAACCATGGAAGCCGACTGCGCAAAATATGTCAAACATTGCCATAATTGTCAAATCTTTGCAAACGTACAACACCTACCTCCTTCACCACTATACAGTTTAACCTCGCCATGGCCCTTCTCCACATGGGGAATTGACGTCATTGGCAAAGTACAACCCGCGTGGAGCAGGAGGACACTGCTTCACCCTCGTGGCCCTCGACTTTTTCAGCAAATGGGGCGAAGCCGCATCATACCGTACGCTAGGCACAAAAGAAGTCGCGAAATTCATACAAAACAACATCATTTGTCGTTACGGCATACCCCACGAATTCATCAGCGACCAAGGCACACACTTCCAAGGAGAGGTGGAACCACTCCTCCTCAAATACAAGATACAACGACACAAATCATCACCCTACCGACCACAAACTAATCTGGCGGTCGAGGCAAAGAACAAACCGTCAGATCAATCCTCAAAAGATGATTGACACCGCCACGATCGCCCAACAAAATCCCATTTGCATTATGGGGATACCGCACAACCATCCGCACACCCACAGGTATGACACCCTATTTCCTAACCTACGGGATGGAAGCCGTTCAACCCGTAGAAATCGAAATGCAATCCCTTCGAATTCTCATGGAAGCAAACATTCCTGAGGCCGAATGGGCACGCGAACGATACGAACAACTCATCCTCTTAGACGAAAGACGGTTACATTCACTAAGTACAGTCCGAATGTATCAATCTCGCCTACAACGCGCCTATAACAAACGGGTCAAGCCACGAAACATCAAAGTGGGCGACCTAGTACTCAAATCAGTCCGAGCACCATTACCAGTCGACCCAAGAGGAAAATTCAAACCCAATTGGGCCGGACCGTACTTGGTCAAAGAAATCCTTCCCGGAGGAGCCGTGAAACTGACTGACCTTGACGGTCAGGACTTCCGATTACCAACAAATCTTGATCAACTCAAGAAATACTACCCTTAAAACACAAACGCTTCTGCAAAATTTCAAAACAAAACTCGCTCTCGCATGGGTGGACTACGCTCGGTTTGATTCCACGCACCGTGGATACGTAGGCAGCTTTGCAAAGAGCTCAACCGAATCACACGAACTACGCCGGTTTGATTCTGTATTCAAAAAGCAGATACGTAGGCAGCTTGTCAAAAGCACAACCGAACTTTTCTAGCACGCATGCCCAAAGCTTAAAAAGGTCAAGGGCGTTGCACTCACAAAAAGACACGCTCAAAGCTTAAAAAGGTCAAGAGCACAGTCAACACAAAACAAAACACAAATCCAAGTCCAAAGCTTAAAAAGGTCGAGGACTTACAAACGGAACAAGTCAAATCCAAGTCCAAAGCTTAAAAAGGTCGAGGATTTAATGCGAATGTTCGAAGCTTAAAAAGGTCGAGAACATTCAAAAACAAAAAAAGAGAAAACAATGAGACAAGACAAAAGCAAATTAATTCTATTTTATTACTTTATTTAGAATTTTTCGCAATTTAGAAAGGAACTAGGAACAAGCCTCCTTAGCCCTTTATTCAAATCTAAAACATGTATTTAAATAAAGGAATCTTTCTAAACTAAACAAAACAAACTACCCAAGTCTTTTTCTGACGCTTCGGGTTAACCTCTTCATCTTCAAGAGGCCGAACCGCTACAACTTTCGACCTAAGGACGGGAGTAGACCTCTCAAAATCTGGGGGCTCGATCGGATCCTCATCCTGCTCGACTGGGGGCTCCTCGATCCTTGGCCCTAGACGATCTTTAACGGTCACCTTTGGTCCAAGCCTTTCCCGCGCCGGTCTCGAAGAAGAAACACCTGCACCAACAATACAAAGATCACCGTAGTCCCTCCTTTCGCGCACCGCCTCATACGCCAAGGAGGGCCTTGGCCCATTCTTTTTCCTCCTCCTTTGATTCTCACGTTCCTTAGGATCATTGGAGCGGTACCACCGTGTATAGAAGTCCGTAACACGGCTAGACTCTATATGCTCCGGAACAGCCCAAGTAACACGGTCCGACCATCCTCGGATCCAAGCATCGATCATTTGGTTGTTTAGGACAACAACCCCTCCAACCTGAGTATCCTGCTCGGGTATGGTTTGAGCAAGCCCGATTTGCCTCTTCAAGCGAAGAGGATGAATCCACACTCCTCGTTCAAACCCGCACAACATCAACCCACGAGACGCATTCGCAACAGACGGCGCCGTAATCGCCGTAATACCCCACCAAGACACATGCCAACGAATGGTGCTCTCCTTCACAAACCACCGGTAGTAGTTCAGCGAACGCTCCCGAGGATCAGCCCACTCCATCTTTCGCGACGTCGTCCCCGCAGCCTTGAAGACACTACCAAGGGGAAGAGCTTTATACACACTTAGCCTCTCCATGAGCCAAACGTTGAGAATCCTAGCGCAACCCTTGTACAAGCTCAGACGATTAGCATAACGGTCGTCTAAGCCCAGTATGGTCTCCGCTAGGATCAACGCAGAAGGATCATGTCCCCTCTCCATCTCTTCGACAACACGAGCATACCTCGCGTTCCCGAACACTCCATCTGGCATGGACCCCGCAAAAGCATAACGATGAACCAAACAAAAAGCAAGGGCCCTCCGCCTGGAACGGTCCGAAATACTAGTATCAGCCTTATTCATATATCGTCGACACAAGAGAAGCATGTTTACCTTGCCTCCCTCAAACAAATCTGCAGCATGAGCGTTTGTCATCCCAAGGAAGTTTCGCAACATCCTGTTGTAACAAAGCTCACTCCTCACGACCACAGGAGTAGTCCGTTTCGACCATCCGGCAATGGCCGAGAACTCCTCCATCAAAGGGCACACCTCTCCCCCGGGAAACCTAAACACATGCAAGCTAGGATCCCAATAATCTAAGCACGAATCAAGGAAGTCTAGATCGACTTTCATCTGACGAAAGCCAATAAATACACCCGCACCGTCATCATACACCGCCTTCTTCATTGCCGAACTCAAGGAAGAAGTCCACCTCTTCAAAAGAGCATCAAAATGCTCCTCCATTTTCTTGGACACAAAAAAAAAACTTTTATAAATATACCTAATATATTTGTGAAAGCCAAATTCTAAAACAAAAAAAGAGAAGAGGAGTAGTTGTGAATGAAGATTATAGCACGCACCCCCTCTCCTTATATAGGAAAACAATGTCCGAAATATGGAAATACAAATACCACATCGAGCCAACAAACCGCATGACTCTATGCGGTTTGCTGTATAAACCGCATAAGCTTATGCGGTTTAGCCCACCAACCGCATAAGCCAATGCGGTTTCAGGGGCTGGTTTTTCTCAAATTTTTCCTAATTTCGTCTTTCCTAAAACACTACACCCTACTTTGGGCTACGACATTCTTTCGTTGTTCCCCACACATCAACATCACGCTTCACTCTAGCAATTCCGATTCTTACCACGAGTCAACGCATAACATTTTTCGACATTCATACAAGCTCATTTCGCACTTAAAATGAACTTTTCGCAAAACATTTTCACAATCTAAAATGCACATCAACGCATCCCACTCGGGAATCATATCATTTTTTCAAAACAAGCCTACCAAACAGGTTTATCGACGACAATCAAATTCAAGCTACAACGTTCAAGCTACAACTACAAAGTTCAAAGTTCAAGCTACAACGACATGTACATAAAGGTTCATACAATCTTTATATACACAAATTCACTCGGGGTGACGGCGCCGATACTCGTCAAACTCACGCCGAACGAGCCGTCTCACTTTCGGCTCGACCTGAGCGAAAGCTCGGCCAAACCATCCTCCACGCTTTGTTGGCTATACGCCATACCTTCTTATGCGCCTCCTTAGCCACCTGTGAACCACAACACAAGCACAGTTCACACTTTTCTCCATTTTGCCTTAATTTCACTCAAATTAAGTCAAACTTAGGGGGGAGATTTCAAAACAAACGCAGCCAACCCCACTTTACCTTAATCTCACCCAAATTAAACCAAACTGGAGGGGGTAACACAAAAAAACGACTCTCACAAGTTTGATCATCGATATACTTCATACCTCGATCAAACTGGGGGCTTACACACACATACATACAACCACACAAGTACATACCTTCTTCACCTTGCTCGTCCAGCTGTCCATGCCCGTCAAGAGTCACCGCAAGTACGTTACAGAACAAAGGTACGACGGACGCTGAGTCATCATACTCGATAGTAGTAGGGAAGTCATCGGCCGCTCTGCCATCTCGGGATCAAACTCCCGCAAAACAAATACAAACGCACACGTCGTGAAATTTTTCGCAAAATTACCTTACGCACCCCCAAACACCGGCACACATACCTCAATCGCCCACAAAGCGAGCCGAGATCGAGCAAAATGGGCATAGTCTTCCCAGATGCAGGAGGCTCACCGACTCCCTCTCCATACAACGCCACACGATCCTGGCGAAACCCTCGCTCAAACAGGACCCTCGGCGGATCGCCAGGCACCACCGAGCCGCCACCCCGCTGAAAGACCAAACGCTCTCCAAGGTACCAAACCGATCCATACGGCGTCGCTTATGTATAGGCGCTGGTCTCGTGACCGCAAACCTAGCCCCAATGCCCTCAGGAATACCCCTGTACTGGCCCCACGGGAACGGCACGAACTACAAAGCAAACAGAACACGCTCACAAATACAGATACAAAGTACAATCATTTCAAGTACACCCTATTTAAAATGGTTCAAGCACAAACCTCATCAAACTGCATCCGGTTCAGACGGTCCCTAACATCATCATACGACCAGTTGAACGCCGCACGGTTACACGTACCCCAAGTACGTACCGCCGGGTACTCCCTCACGATCCTCACAGCATGCGGGGGGAGCAGAAAAGGGAAGTGGCTAAGAATCCACGACTGCACATACAAAAACAAGAAACAAAAACACGTTACAAAGACAACAAAAAAAAAAAAAACAGTGCACCCGATACAAAAACAAAATCAACACATACCTCCATCAAGAAGCCAGGCGCGACCAAGGCGATCGCGAACCTCCATCCATGACCATGGTCTCACGGCATCCATGCGGCGAATGCACAAACCCGAGACGGCGTCACCTACCAACGTCCCAATCGCATCCCAATCCAGAGATGCATAAGGATCGATGTCGATGCCCGCCGCCCTTATCGCCAAGTACGGCGGCCACAAACCACCACAGCCACATACGAGCATTACGCCACACTCCACTCCGAGGCCATACTTGCCTTCCCTCAAAGTACTCCAAGATGTAGCTCGTCTTGAAAGTATAAGGAGGCGCACTCGACAAATCACCTCCAAACCACCGCCAACCGCATTAGTCACAACCTCGCCCACAACGGACGGCAAGAAAGTCAAAATCCATGTCGCGGTCCCCAAATCCAGTAACCCCGTCATGACAAAGATACCCAGACAAGGTAATGCCGCCTCAAAGCCGGCATATGGAACGTCGTCGTAGTGTCCCAATACCGCCCAGAAGGCCCCGATCAACATCGGGTTCGCCTCTGCTCCTTCCTCGCAATCTCCTCCAATGGCCAACCAACGGGCCGAAAGCACTACGCAACACCCAAGCTTGCGCCCTCGGCGGAAGCCTCTCCTCAAAAACACACATCGCGGACGAGACGCCCGAGAAAGTCCTCATCGGGCCCTTATCCCAACCCATCGTCGCTCGATAGGAAACATGTCTCTCGAGCAAGCGTAAGGTCAGGCCATCCCAACCCTTCGCGAAAGCCTGTTCACACGCGATTTCGCGGCCTAGAGCTACTTGCCCTAGGCGCAACCTCCTCGACCTCCTCACCGCTCCTCAAGAACATCCATCTCGACCTCCACTGCCTACAAACGCCTGAGCAAACGCATCCGCCTCCTCCTCAGGATCGCGCACAGGGACATTTCTCCCACGGCCTCTACCTCGTGACTGACCACGTCTCGTGGGCAGGTCCCGAGGGTCAACATCCCTCTCACTACGAGTACGCCTCAAACTACTCGAGCTAGAGGCTCCCTCAGTCCTCGAGCTAGTACTCTTACGAGATCTCGATCTCGTAACACGACCAGAACCCTCTCCTGCAACCAAACATAACCAATACATACAGCTATAATACACACATAATACATATACACCCTTCCTACGCACATAATACATATACATTCCTCATACACATTGCACTATACGCCCTACAGAGCATTTTTAGGCCTAATTCACAATTAAGCCGAAAACCGTTCTCTACATTTCAAAATTACAACTTTATGGTTTCTACGCGCCATAATAGTCCCCAAAAACAACCCATTACAAGCAATTGCATTTTGGTCACCCCGATCAAAAACCCCTAATTCGCCTTACTTACTCCGTATAACTACAACTTAAGACGGCGATTTGAAAGCCTTAACTCGACTTTTTCGCAAAACTAACGTTATAGGCATGCTATACTCGCTATGGGCATCCTACACCGAAGTTTAATTGAAATTCCGGGTCGGAAAATCCGGGTTCGTTTTCGGGCCCGAAACCTAATTTGGACGTTTTTCACACAAAGACGGTCTAAATCACAATCAATTCACACATACACGTTCACATGGCATAATGCAACACAATGACGTCAATTTCAAGCATTCAAACGGCAAATTTCAAGCAAAACTCGGGTTTTCATTCAAAACCCGTCTTTTCAACATTTCAAGGCAAAACTAGCTAATTACAACGACAAATAACGTAAAAGCAAGTTAAAATGGAGCATTACCTCGTTCCATAGCAAGGCAACGCAACGAAAATGAACAAAATCGGTTGAGAAATCGAAAAATGGTGTTTTTAGAGTTGAAAAACCGAAAATGAAATGATAAGCTCACTCACGGTTTGCTCGAGCTTTATATAGCTCTCACAGCCAAAGGGTGAAACCGCATAGTCTTATGCGGTTCAACACCCAAACCGCATATGGCTATGCGGTTTGGTCCTGTGGTTTTTCTCGGATTTTTCTCGTTTTACGCCTACTTTTCGATTCCTAATTCATTTTAGCCCCAATACAACTCCAAGTACGTCCCATGCTTAGGTTAAGGCATCACCTACAGCCCGCCATACGCGTATATTAAGCATTTAATGTACGGTACAGAAGCAGAAGCACGAACGCTCTTCACGAGCATCACATCATTTTCTCCTCCACGAGAGGCGAACATATGCAACCACAACTACATAGACACTCCTCGGCGAGCCTAAGCACAAGCACTCTGCAATATACACCTAACTCCAAGCATTCCACTCTACATAGACGCTCCTCGGCGAGTTCAAACACAAGCATTACACAGGCGCTCTTTCACGAGGCCTACACTAGCACTTACCCAAACATCTTACAAGCACATGCACCCCTGCACTTTAGCCCCTTATACACATGCAATACGAAGACGTTACAGCACCAAGCATCCGACGATACCAGGCATATACAACGGCACTACACGACAGTACATCAAGCACGACGAAGACATTCAGCAGGCCGGCAGGCCCTTATAGCATGCACGGACCGCCAAGTCCTTAAAATGCGCACGCCCCTCCCCGTTTAGCTTGCTCAAGTCCTCGTCTCACCCATGGACACATGCTTCGTTCACGATCAGATCGAGACCGTAATGGTCCTGGATATGGTCGTGGAGTTTGACTAGCGCTCTAGTCCGAGCTCGATCAAACCGGGGCTCTGTGGATACCCATATCCGTACCCTCCCAAACAAAACCCTGTGATGTATCACGGACTTTTATTACGCATGCTTTAACGTTGACTTATACGGTTCTAACTAATGTCGAATTCATTTTGAGTCGTTTGAAATGTTAAAATGAGTAAGGTCGCATCACATCACATTTAAATAACGTTCATTTTGTCCATTTGGAGTCTAGCTAGGTCCTTGTCCTGCTTCATTTGGCATGAGCTTCGCATTTGCACTACAATTAGTCCTTTTACATTAACAAGGTCTGATTCAGCATTCCTAAATTCCTAAATTTAGGCCCGGTAGCTAAAACCGCTATTTAGCCCCCTCTTACACAAAATACGACCTCACGTCTTACCTTATTTCACAAAACTATGCAAATACACCCTTTTCATTTTTCCGGGTCTCGGGCCCGAAACCGAGCCCAAACCCAGCCTTTGGCCCGCACTCCAAAGCCCTAAGCATCACAAAATATCTCACAAATATCCCAGCACTTTTCTTGAGCTTCACGTTCGAGATTATCTCGTGATCTTTCAAAGATTCAATGCAACCGAAACTTGGAAAGTAGACCTGAAACCAGCCCCCCAAACCGCATAACCTTATGCGGTTTGAGGGGGGAACCGCATAAGCCTATGCGGTTTCTCCAGGCAACCGCATAAGGCTATGCGGTTCCTAGGCTTGTTTTTATCCCCGATTTCCTAATTTCTCCGAGGTTTTTAGTATATATACACCCCTATACCTTGACCTCGAAATCACAATTCACAACCAGAATACATCCTTTACACCACAAATTCTCTCATCTTACACTTTCACATCCACAAAAGCCTCAAGCACTCAAATCCTTGAGTTCAACACACCATCCCGTGTTGAATTCATCCTCCTTTCAAGTTCAAGAAGCGAAGCTCTGCCCAGATCTGAAGCGTCAGGACAAGGTAGGTACCGATCCACTTGGATCAAAGCTTTTTCTTATTTTCTTTAGACTAACAAAGGGTCTACACTTTAGCGCCCGCTTTGGCACCCAGCGCGCTTGCACTCCAAGTGTTCTATTTACTTCGGGTACACTCCATATCCGATCACACGCCAAAGTCGCATAAGCAACCGACCTTATAAAATAAACCAATGGACAATTGAACTTTATTTTATTTGCATGCATCTTGCACCTTCTTATTTTGCATTAAATCAACTTAAACAATGAATTCGACCTTTAACTGAACCGTATTCGTTAACAAGTTAAACATGCTAAACTGAGGGTTTTAATCAATCTTTTTGCATCAGCATCTGCATTCTTTTACAAACTTATCGCACTTGTACGTAGCGATAACTTTAGCTCAAATATCATCTTACAAGGATTGTTCTAGGTCAGTAGAGGCTATTTTTACATAGGCTTTTCTAAAAGGTTTTCATAAATCATTATTTGAATTAACTCTTTTTCTAAAGTACCCTCACTTGAATCCAATCTGGTTTCACAAGCCTTAGATCTAGGGGTGTCGGCGTGCTCCAAAATCTAAGACATGTTTTTAACTTAGAACATGGTAGCAGGTTCCTATTTTCCGCGATAAATAGGTGGCGACTCCATAACAGTTCTTAAAGGTTTTTCCAACTTAATCTTTTTTAACTTTAAAATCCGCCCTTAAGCAAGACGCCGAGTTGGGTCCGATCCCGGGTTCCACAGATAGACAATGTGGGAATCACACGGGTGGAAGAAGTCTGGCTAACAAATTACTACGTATGGGCTACTATTGGCCTACCTTAAAAAAGATTGCGCTCGGTACACGCTAAAATGTGATGCTTGTCAGAAACATGGTCCTGTGATCCACTAGCCTTCTCAGGAGTTACATTCGATTTTGGCACCATGGCCATTCATGAAATGGGCCATGGACATAGTGGGGAAGTGATGTCTCATATATTTACTTATTTATAGCCCCCTGTTCACGAACTTTACTTTGCGTTTCCCGTGCTTTTACATGCGTTTCGCTTCCTATTTTTCTCCGTTTTGGCTCTGCTGCGTTTTTGTGTCCATTTTTCAGGTATAAGCAGCTATTTGGAGTTTAGGATGCTATTCGGGAGGTTTCGTGAAGTTTCATAAAGTTTCGTGAAGTTTCGAGGTGATTCGAGTTGGTTTCGTTGCGTTTCGGTTGCGCACTAGCCTCGTTTCAACCAATGAAGGTGTTCCGGGACCTCGGGACTGAATTTGAAGCTCCTAATATCATTTTGGAACTTGTCCCTATGCCTTGGGACGACCTAGGCCTTGTCCCTACACCTTGGGACGACTTTGGAGTGAAATAAGACTAAGTATAAGAAGTGCACAAAAGAGGACTTGAACTGAAAGCCACGGGACAGCTGTCCCTGAACTTGGTCCCGGTTAGGATGGCCCTGTCCCGGACGGGATGGTGGTCCCGGACCCCAGGGACGACTTGTGACTCTTCGTTGGCTTAAAATAGATCGTCTATTTGAAGGTGTTTTTGATCATATTTTCGTCTGAATTTTTCTGAGTAGTTCCTAGACTCTTTAAACTTGTTTCTCTCCAAAACTTAGGGTTTAAATAATTTTTCTTCTTGTACTTTGAATTCTCGACTCGGAAACGTTGTTTGATCATCCTATTTCGGTATTGTTGCCTTTGTTATTTCACTTTCTCTTGCAATTTCTGATTAGGTTTTGTTTCATACTTCTCTTGTTTGATTATCATTTCATTATTTATCATCGTTGATCATGTTTTCCTCTTTCTCTTTTGCTTTTGTTGTCGTTTTCGCTATGTGTGAGTAGTCTATTATCTAGGGAGGAAGGGTGAATCATGGGTGCTTGCTTGGGTTGTTTTTGATGATCTTTTGAGTTAGGTTTTCGCGCTCGTTTTGATTGTCTTGTCTTGTTTGTGTTTGTTGTCCCTCTGGCCAAGGTTTAGCAAGCGTTTTCCACCCTTAAACTTAAGAACGAAAGCCTAGTTTAAGGTAGGGCACGAGACCAATCATTAGGACCCTCACTTGTAAGTTGCGAGAGCCCGCATTTGAGACCTAGAGGAAGCTTAAGACCGAGAGGCCTAGCTTTACCCTTAGCGAGAGCGATTTCCTACTCATTCCGATCACCATCCTTTGACCTAGCTTACCCCGTGCCTAACCCGACTCCCTAGACCTTTCTCTTCTAGTTTAAACCCTTTACTCTTTCGCTATAGCTTTAGTAACCACAACCACTCGAACCGAGACTAGAATCATTCAAAATAACCAACATTGCAACCTTCTCCCTGTGGATACGATCTCGACTTACCCTAGCTACACTAGTGTTGAGTTTGATATTATCTTTGACTAGGCGAGTGCGACTAAGCTTATCAGGAAGCTACCAGTCGCTCTAGGACAGAAAGTTTATATGCTTGCCATGACTGATTACTTCTCAAAGTGGATAGAAGTAGATTCCTACAAGAAAGTGACCGAAAAAGAAGTGATAGCGTTCATAAAAAAGAACATTGTTGGGCCCAAATTTTAAAGCCCAGATTTGGCCCATAAATGACGGCAAGAAGAAAGGCTCAAGACAGACTGGCGGGACCTGGCAGACTGGGCAGCCAGGATCCACAGGAGTCCCACCAACGGATCTATGCGAAATTAAAATGGACAGTTAAGGGAGTTGCGAGAATGGGGGAGGCGTTACAATGAAAGGAGTAAATCAAGCCTATGATCAGGGAAGCATAATGGCTAAGAATGGAGAAGAAATAGGAGGAAAATCAGCGAGGATACAAGTATAAAAGAGGAGCTAGGGTTCAAAGAAAGGCATTCAACGCTCAACAATTACACTACAACAGGCCAAAGCACTCTAAACACTCAAAACACATTTTTTCTGCAACTCTTAGCTTTATTCAGCGAATATTGTACCAAATAGCGTGCCTTAGCACCCTAAACCTTGTAATCCCCTTTTTTGAATAGTGGATAGTTGGTGGGACAAGAGCTTCCCCCCGCGGTCGTTTCCCTCATCGGGTTTTCCGCGTAACCAAAAAACTCTCGTGTCTCGTTTCATTTTCGTCATTGCTTTCCTTTGCGTTTCTTTTACAATTCTTAGTTTGGTATACAATAAGGTCGCTTTAACCCCAATCATAATAAATCAATACTTGGTAAATTTTTTGCCAAAACATTTGGCGCCGTCTGTGGGGAATTGCGATCATCTTTGTAGCCAAATTCATTCCCTCATCTAACAATCATGTCAAGCAACGCCAGTCAAGGATCGACCAGCGCACCGGTGGTGTCCAGCGCAGGGCGCACTTCAGCAACGGTCTCAGGGTCCTCCACTGCCTTAGTTCCCGCAACTAGGATGGTGACCACATCCGCAGCCGCTGCCCAGCCAGGACGCGTCTCAGGGTCCCAAGGTCACCTTCTTCAGCGTCCAGAGGATCACCACCAGCCAGCACTGGGGGACTAGGGATGCCCTCGGGATGGCTGCCAGAGTCCACAGGAGGCCCTCAGGGACGAGCCAACACACAGCCTCTGGACCCACTCCACACCCTCATGAGGAGCATGGAGTCCCTGTCCAGAGTTATGGATCAAGTACGCAGAGGGGGCGAGGAAACTGCTAGGAGGCTGCAGGCTCTGGAGTCCAAGGTTCAGCGAGGGCACCCGGGCGACCTTCAGAACTGGGCCATGAAAGCGCCCGCCGGCAGGAGGATCCTCAGAGCCGGGTGACCCAATCGACCTAGGGGAGTAGCCCAAAGATCTCGGCGTTCCAGACCTCGAATTGTGGCCATTGACACTTCCTTGAGCCTTGGCAACCATCAGCCAAGCCCAGGTAACCGGCGTCCAAAGAACTTGTTGAACTAATATCCCTTTCTTGACGGGAACGGAGCGTAACACGGAAGGAGTGGCTACCGGATCAGTCGTGACTGCGTCACCGCTGTTTGCAGACCCAGTTCATCATGACGCCAGGGCCCTGGCAGGTGTAGGGCTCAGCCGCGCCGTGGAGCGGCAGTTGCAGGAGCTGAGGAGCATGATCACCAAGATACCAGGAGTACCCAGGCCGCTGGAGAGAAGCGGCGATGGGCGATTCACGCAGACTCGCCTTTTGTGGACGGCATCTCTCATACTCATGTCCCGAAGGGTTTTAGCCCTCCGACCATGACGCTGTACGATGGGACCTCAGATCCACAAGACCATGTGAACCAGTACAAGCAGAAGATGATGGTGGTCACGGCAACAGGGCCCTGAAGGAGGCTTGCATGTGTAAGGGCTTTGGCTCCACTCTCACAGGAGCAGCTCTGGAATGGTTCGTCAGCCTCCCAAATCGGTCCATCACCTCGTTCGCTGGACTGGTCAACGCCTTTGGTCAGCAGTTTGCGGCCAGCAGAGAAGCCGGCGATCAACTGCACCGCTGGGTGCGTAAAATCGGGAAACAACAAGGGACTTCCTCAACCGCTTTAACAAAGAAAAAATCTCCATCCCGCGCTGTGACGTCGCGACCGCCATAGAAGCCTTCCGCCAAGGGCTCAAGGAGGACTCAGACCTCTACAGGGACCTGACAAAGTATCCATGCCAAACGTTCGAGGATGCGCAAGCAAAAGCTCTAGCCGCCATCAGGCTCGAGGAAGATGCAGCGTCTAGGAAGAGGACTCACAGCAGCCCTCCTAGGAAGATCACTAGCGACCGCAGGAACGAGAGGTCCAGACCGTACCAAAAGCCCTCAGTCAACAAAGTCTCAGGAGCCGCAGACTGGAGGGGACGCCAAGATCTTCCACCCAAGGTAAGTGAGTACAAATTTATTACCGATACTGATGGGCTGCTCAAACATTTGCAGGACCTTGGAGATAGAGTCAGGTGGCCACGAAAGAGCCCTGCCAACGGAGACTCCAGCAGAAAAGACTCGAGTAGGAAATGTGCATTCCACGACGATATCGGCCATAACACCGAGGATTGCATAGCACTGAGGAGGGAGCGGAAGCACCTCCAGGACAGGGGGCATCTTGACCACATTCTGCCAAGAGGCTCCAGGTCCGGCAAGGTGGGGTCCACAGATCAGCTCCTGCCGTCGCCACCTCCGCTGTATACAAAGATCGTGAACGTGATAACGGTGAGGTCTGAGTCATGGCCGAGCTACTCAGCAGCCAAGAGGCGAGCCAGGAGCAGCATGGGAGAAAAGCCAGCATCCTCAGCTAGGGTGGCTCACCACAACCTGCCAACCGTTACGTTTGACGAACAGGACGCTGAAAACACCCCTAAGGAACATCATGACGCCCTGTCCATAGGGAACTGCCTGGTGAAGAGGATCCTGGTGGATACAGGAAGCTCAGTCAACCTGCTCATGTTGCACTCGCTGAGGGACATGGGCTTCAGCGAGAAGGACCTAGTGAAGAAACAGGTTCCTCTGGTTGGCTTCAGCGGCGAAACAGCACACTCTTTGGGAGAGATCACCATCCCAACCTTCGCAGGGGGCATCAACAAACAGGTAAAGTATTTGGTTATCGATTGTCAGTCATCTTACAACGTAATTCTTGGCAGGCCTTGGATCCACGAGATGAGAGCGGTGCCCTCAACATACCATCAGTGCGTCAAGTTCCCAACACCCTGGGGAGTGCAAGAAATCCGTGGTGATCAGGAGGCTGCGAAGGATTGCTACAGGGATGCTCTAAAACCAGCTGTTGTACCCCCGGAAGCATAGCAATTACAGAGAAAGCGCGCTGAGGAGATGTACCAGGAGCCAGAGCAGCCTGACCTGGACCAAGTAAACCTCGACGCGCAGCACCCAGAACGCACGGTCCTAATAGGATCTGACTGCACAGGTGATATCCGAACTAAACTTGTCAATTTGCTTAAAACTAACATGGATTGCTTCGCCTGGTCCCATGAAGATATGGTAGGAATAGACCCAAGTGTCATAACTCACCAGCTCAACGTGGACCCTGGCAACACCCCACCCAAATAGGGAGGAGGAAGTATGCTCCAGGCGCCACGGATAATCAACCAGGAGGTAGAAAACCTGCTGAACGCCGGAAAGATCAGGGAGGTTAATTACCCGGAATGGCTCTCAAACGTGGTGGTAGTACCGAAAAAGAATGGAAAGTGGAGAGTGTGCATAGATTTCACGGACCTGAACAAAGCATGCCCCAAGGATCCATTCCCTTTGCCCCACATAGACGCAATGGTGGACGCTACAGCTGGGCATGAGATGCTGACATTCCTGGACGCCTGAAGCGGGTATAACCAGATCAGGATGCACCCCAAGGACCAGGAAAAGACAGCCTTCAGGACGGAGAGAGGTATATACTGCTATAATGTTATGCCCTTCGGTCTGAAAAACGCAGGTTCCACCTACCAGAGGCTGGTGAACATGATGTTCAAGGACTTAATTGGGAAAACGATGGAAGTATACATAGACGACATGGTGGTCAAGTCCCTGAAGGAGAGCGACACGCTGAGGACCTGGCAGAAACTTTCGGGACCCTGAGGAAGTATCAGATAAAGCTCAACCCCCAGAAATGCACCTTTGGGGTTTCCTCCGGGAAATTCTTAGGGTACATTGTGACGCAAAGGGGGATAGAGGCCAGTGTGGAGCAAATCAGGGCCCTGCTTCAGCTGGAGTCCCCAAAGCAGCCCAAAGACGTACAGAAGCTAACAGGAAGAGTGGCAGCGCTCAGCAGGTTCATATCACGGTCCTCGGAGAGGTGCAAACTGTTCTATGACCTGCTGAGGAAAAGCCAAAGGTTTGAGTGGACGCCAGATCACGAGGCAGCCTTCCAGGAGCTGAAGAAGTACCTGGCAGCACCCCCGCTCTTGGCAAAGCCGGGACCTAAGGAACCCCTGTACTTGTATTTGTCCGTAACAGAGGTAGCTGTGAGTGCCGTGCTGGTCAGGGAGCATGAGGGATCCCAGCAGCCGGTCTATTACGTAAGCAAGTCTCTGCTCCCAGCAGAGACCAGGTACAATGAACTCGAAAAACTTGTCCTCGCGTTAGTTACAGCCTCATATAAGTTGCGTCCTTATTTCGAATCTCATATTATCACTGTGGTCACTAACTTCCCCATCAAGAATGTTTTGCGAAAACCTGAACTTTCAGGAAGAATGGTGAAATGGTCGGTGCACCTGAGTGGATATGATCTAAAATACGAGCCCAGGAAAGCAATAAAGTCACAGGCCCTTGCAGATTTCATCTCCGAGTTCAGCCCTGCTCAACAACCTGGAGTAGAGGAGGAGGCCCTGAGCGTGGAATCTAAAGGACGAACAGGAACCTGGAAGCTGCACGTGGATGGAGCCTCCAACATGAGAGGCACTGGAGTTGGCTTGGTGTTGCAATCCCCGAAGGGGGACGTGATTGTGCAGGCAGTGCGATGCGAATTCCGAGCAACCAACAACGAGGCAGAGTACGAGGCCTTGATACTAGGGCTGAAGTTGGCAAAGGACATGAGAATCAGGAATTTGGAGGTGTTCAGTGATTCACAACTCATCGTGAACCACATGAACGACACCTATGTCGCAAGGGATTCTAAAATGGTAGCATACCTCAAGGTGGCGAAAGAGTTGGTAGCAGAGTTCGACAGCATCCGGATAACCCAAGTACCCAGGGACCAGAATGTGGAAGCTGACGCCCTTGCCTCGCTGGGGGCAACTTTCAAGCCAGAAGAGATATCCAACGTGCCGATCGTACACATTCTGAGTCCGGCAATTGGAATTGTACTGATTCCTCCTGAGGAGGAGAAAGACTCTTATACAGACCAGTGCTGGTCGTGGTTTGAAGAAGCAGGGGGGACGCCCAGCGCAGAGGTACTACAGCTTGGACCAGACTGGAGAAAACCGTATATGGAATGGTTGCAAGAGGATAAGCTACCAGAAGATAAAGGGGAAGCCAGGAGCCTAAGAATGAAAGCGTCAAGGTTTGTACTCATTGATGGGGTCCTCTTCAGGAAGTCACTCGCAGGACCCTACCTGCGGTGCCTGGGAGAACAGGAGGCTTCGGCTGTGATGTATGAAATCCACAGTGGCGACTGCAGAAATCATACAGGGGGCAGGAGCCTAGCCAACAAGGCGTTGCGGCAGGGTTACTATTGGCCCACCATGAGGAGGGATGCTGCGGAATAGACCAAGAAGTGTGATGCCTGCCAGCGGCATGCATCAGTAAAGCACCAGCCTGGGGAGCCTCTGCACCCTATCATTTCCCCCTGGCCCTTCATGAAGTGGGGGATGGATATCGTGGGACCGCTGCCCAGGGCCCCAGGGAACAGGTTATACATGCTGGCAATGACGGATTATTTCTCAAAGTGGATCGAAGCTGAGGCTTATGCGCAGGTGACTGAGCAACAGGTTATTTCGTTCATCAAACGTAACATTATTTGCAGGTTTGGAATCCCTTCAGAGATAATATGCGACAACGGGACCCAGTTTATATCCGGGAAAACGCAAGGCTTCTGTGGTGTATACAACATTACCCTGAGGAAGTCAACACCCAGGTACCTACAATCCAATGGGCAAGCAGAATCCAGCAACAAGATAGTAATGGACAACCTCAAGAAGAAGTTAGAGGAGATTGGGGGCAAATGGGCTGATGAGCTCCCTTTGGTGCTATGGGCAGACAGGACCACTCCTAAGGTGGCCACGGGCCAGACACCCTTCAGCCTGGTGTTTGGCGTTGAGGCCGTAATCCCGTCAGAAGTCAGGGTCCCCACGCTGAGATATGGGTGCCAAACGGAAGAGGGGAGCCGGGCTGCTATGACAAGCTCCCTGGACACAGTGGATGAACTCAGGGAAAGCGCCAAGATCAGATTAGCATCCTACAAGCAAGCAGTCGCCAAAAGCTACAGCAGGAGGGTACGAATCAGGACCCTGCAAGTAGGTGACCTGGTCCTCAGGAAGGTTTTTCAGAATACAAAGAACCAGCGAGCAGGGAAGTTTGCTTACAACTGGGAAGGTCCCTACCAGGTCGAGAGTGTCGTAGGGAGAGGAGCTTACAGGCTAATGACCCTGGAAGGGGAAATCATCCACAATCCGTGGAACATTCTTCATCTCAAAAAATATTATATTTAAAGGGCGCTCAGGGCCCTAGGGACTTCAAGGCTCATAGCAACGTTTAAGGGCGCTCAAGGCCCCAGGGACTTCAAGGCTCCCAGCATCGTCACCCAGGTTCCTTTCGCCCCATCTGATTTACAAACGCCTGGTTTGGAAGGCATCTAGTTTCTTTGTAAACTCGTTTCAAACTATTGTAAACCTATGTTATTCAAGAAAAAGTTTCTTTTGAAAAGTTATTTAAACAAATTCTTTTGTCCCTTCAAAAACACTTTGCAAAACTTCTAAAAAGCCGTTTATCTTTGAAATGTTAGGGCAAAAGCGAAATCTGGTTGGCCCCTACAATTATCCTCCTTAGAGAGGACTTCGTGCGCGTGGCAACAGGGGACGAACGTAACCCCGTTCCGGACGTCTCAGATTCCAGGGCCACCAAGTCACCACTACGAGGCGCGGCATCGGGGATAAACATGACCCCACTTGGACTTAAGACTCCAGGCCGCCACTAAGTCGACTCTAAAGGCATGCATACAAAATTAACGCGCGCGCTACAAACGAACGTAAGTGAAAGCATGGTTGGCCACCATGATTTTCGATCATCATAACTCAAGGTCCCTCGCAGCGAAGGACCCTGAGCACATAAGTCTAGCAAAATATAAAGTTTAATTACAAGCGTCCGTGATAGGCACGCTACCCCAAAATAGCAGTTCTAAACAAAGTTTTAAACTAAGCTGATTAACTACACGGTTGCAGGAGTCTGTTCTTGTTCACCAGGCACTACAGCTGAGGCATCCGATGTAGGAACTTCCTCAGCAGTGGCGTCAGCGCCCTATCCTCAAAGAAGAATTGTTCCAATGGCCCTCGGCGGTGTGTCCTCCTCGGCAAGAAGATTTCCACCCTCACCAAATTTCATCCGCTCCCTCAGCATGTCCGCCTTCCTCTTCAGCAGGGTCAGCAGACGCAGCAGGCTCTTCATCATCAGAGTCCACAAAGCCCACCAGGACACTGAGATCAGGAGGCTAAGGGAATACAGCGTGGAAGTCAGCCTCCTCTTGCTCCAGGTCAAAGGAAGAAGCGCCACCAACCTGAATCGCCTTGAGGCACTTGATCTTTGCGTCCCAAGCAGCGTAAACAGCCACCTTCGCAAGAGTCTTCTTTAATTTGTGCTCAGAGGCCTCAAGCTCGGAGATTTTGCCGTCCAGCTTCCAGATGTCCTGCTCAGCGGCAACCCTCAGCCTGTTCGCCTCCTGAGCCGCAGCCAAAGCCTCATTCCTCTCCTGGTCAGCAGCGGCCCTCAGTTTGCTCGCTTCCTGGGCAGCCGCCTGCGCTTCGTCCCTTTCCTTGGTCAGCATGGACACCTCAGCCTTCAGCTTGTCTGAGCGAAAAAGCGCGTTGGCACTCGAAGCTTAAAGGGACTCAAACCTGTGGCGAAAGTGCAGCGCAGACTGAAGGGTCTGCAGATGACGGAGTGTTACAAAAACCTTTTAAAAAAAAAAGTGAAGAATAGGGGTTGGAAGGTGAGAAGGGGGAAGTATTTAAGAGGGGAGTTGTAAAGTGGGGGCATTTAATGTGACAAGACTCTTCAAGTCACGTCGTCTCTTGGAGGGAAAAATTTCCGCCCAAAACACATGCAGGACGTGGGCGGAAATTTTGGGGGCAAATGTTGGGCCCAAATTTTACAGCCCAGATTTGGCTTAGACAGCGACGGCAGCAAAGGCCTGCACAGGACCCTGGGCAGCCAGGATCCACAGGAGTCCCACCAACGGATCTATGCGAAATTAAAATGGACAGTTAAGGGAGTTGCGAGAATGGGGGAGGCGTTACAATGAAAGGAGTAAATCAAGCCTATGACCAGGGAAGCATAACGGCTAAGAATGGAGAAGAAATAGGAGGAAAATCAGCGAGGATACAAGTATAAAAGAGGAGCTAGGGTTCAAAGAAAGGCATTCAACGCTCAACAATTACACTACAACAGGCCAAAGCACTCTAAACACTCAAAACACATTTTTTCTGCAACTCTTAGCTTTATTCAGCAAATATTGTACCAAATAGCGTGCCTTAGCACCCTAAACCTTGTAATCCCCTTTTTTGAATAGTGGATAGTTGGTGGGACAAGAGCTTGCCCATGATCGCTTCCCTCATCGGGTTTTCCGCGTAACCAAAAAACTCTCGTGTCTCGTTTCATTTTCGTCATTGCTTTCCTTTGCGTTTCTTTTACAATTCTTAGTTTGGTATACAATAAGGTCGCTTTAACCCCAATCATAATAAATCAATACCTGGTAAATTTTTTGCCAAAACAAACATCATCAACATGTATGGAATCCCCTCAGAAATCGTGTGCGACAATGGACTACAATTTGTAGAAAACCAGACAATGGACTATTGCAAACAATGAAACATCAACTTGGTGACTTCAGCACCACGGTATCCACAAGCAAATGGTCAGGCTGAGTCTAGCAAAAAAGTGGCGATCAACTGCATAAAAAAGAAGCTGATGGAGAAGCAGGGCAGATGGGATGAGGAGCTTCCACTGACGCTATGGGCGGATAGGACTGCACCGAAGAGAGCTACTGGACAGACGCCGTACTCGATGGTGTACGGATGTGAAGCAGTATTGCCAGTCGAAGTGCAAGTGCTAACAACCAGGTATGGTCTAAACACAACTTCAGAAAACAAAGACTTACTGTGTGACAGTCTTGATACAGTTCAAAAGTTAAGAGACATGGCAGCTGTAAGAATGGTTGCGTACCAACAATCAGTGCCGTGAAGTTACAATAAGAATGTCAGATTATGAGTGTTCACGACATGACACCTAGTCCTGAGGAAGGTGTTCCAGAACATGAGAAACAAAGCTGCAGGGAAGCTGGCACCAACTTGGGAAAGACGTTATCTTATTGACTCAGCTATAGGAAATGGTTCATACAGGCTACAGACCCTAGATGTTAAAATGATCCCAAGAGCATGGAATACACTTCATCTAAAACTTTACCATATGTAAGTCCATCTCATGAGACAATCAGACATGGTGAGTCACTCATCTCTAACCTTTTCCTTGCACAATTCATTATTTCATATCAGAATCATTACTGACTTGAGCGTCGGAGGGTCGTTGGCAAAAACGCTAACGGTCAGTCCTGACCTAAATCTGTGCTGACAGGTTTAACAGAGCAGACTCGCAGAGCCGATACGCAAAACAAACAAGCGCAGGAGAACAACAAAACAAACTGACAAGGCAAACACAAAAATAAGGGCTTCAACCCCAACACGACTACAACAACGGGACAGTGAGTAATGTCCGTTAAGGGAGCCCCAAGGCGTGGTCGCCTAAACTTTTAACGCGTGCATGCTAATAGACAAATTTAAAACAAACTTGTGCACACCAAAAACAAAACAGAAACGAAAACAAAGAGACAAAAGCATAGACAAAGACAGTCATACCATAACCACAATACTAGTGTCAGATCACCATGGCTACCCATGGCAAACCCAAAATACTAGAGGCATACCCCCTGGCAAATCAGTGTTTCAAAACTGAGGCTACAATCCCAGCCATAACAAAAAGTAATTCAGACTAACGAATTAAATGTTAATTTTCAGCTCCTGGAGATGATTCATCCCTACCTTCTGGTTTATCCCCAAATTTTGCTGACTCCCCTAGCTCCCCAGGCACTGCAGGCTCCTGGCTCCCCTAAACTGCTGGCTGGGCAGACGACACTTCGCCTTCATCAGCAAATTCCCCGGGAAACATGCTTTCAAAGGTCTCCAGTTCTGCCTCCAAGTCCAACTAGGACCTTTCTTCAAGAGCAGCGCTCATCATATCAATCCTCATCCTTAAGGTCTAGTAGGCACTTAGGTCGTTTACCTCCAATGCGTGCCTGTGCTGCTGTTCCCTCAGGACTTTCACCTCCCCAATCAGCTCCCGTTGTAGGTCATCAAGCTCCATGCACCTGTTCATGTTAACCTCCGCTAGACGCCTGTACTTCTCCATAGCCCTCCTAACAATCTCCAGCTCGCTCCTGTATGACTCTAGGGAAGACTTCATCATGCCATATTGGTTTTCAGCATTAGCACGACGAGCCTCTAAGGTTGGAACACTACAGCTCAGACTGGCAACCATGCTCAGCAACTATGAATACAAAGATTCTAGGGTAAGTATCAGGTTAGGAGAGAAGTGAAGAAGAGGATTGTCACACGTCACTTGTTTTACATTGTTTTTCCTCTCTTTTAGCACTTAGACTCTCAAAACCTAAATTTCACTTTTGAATTATTTTGGCACTTGAATTCCCGAGACAAATTCGATACTTGATCATCCTATTTGATTTTGTTGCTGCTAATTATGTCTTCTCTCTTTGATTGTGCTTGTGTTTGGTATTGTTTCTTCTCCATTTTCAATTGCAATTTCAATTTCAATTTCCTTGTTATTTATCATGTATTCATCTTATTGCTTTGCTTTTGTTATTGTTTTAGCCATGAGTGAGTAGTTTATAATCTAGGGAGAAGGGTGAAGCATGAGTGATTATTTTGGTGAATTGATTGTGATGATCATTTGAGTTAGGGTTTTACACCTTGTTTTGGTAGTCTTGCTTGATTGTGTTTGTTAATCCTTTGGTCGAGTTTTAGCAAGCTTTTAGGACCCTTGAACCTAGGATCGAAAGCCTAGTTCGAGGAGAGGCACGAGACGATGGGGACACCACCAGCTTTCACCTCAGCTCGTGTCTTGGCAATCCTCGCTTGGAACTCCTCAAGACCTGGGCGAGTCCCACCAGTGATGTAACAACCATAATATAATATAATATAATATAATATAATATAATATAATATAATATAATAATAAAAGGTTATAATAGGACAAAAAAATAAATAAAGTAAATAAATAAAATAAAATTAGAAAAAAAAGGGAGGTCAACTTATCTTAGGAAGAGTAGACGGCAAGTACTCATCCTTACAAGATGGTAAAAGTGATTTGATCACTCCACCGCATTGTTACACCGCCATACTTCTTACTATAAATACTCAAGTTCTGATGTTCATTTGATCAGTCAGAAAGTACCGGAAAAAAAAAAGATTATAAGTGTAAATAATAATAATAGTTGTAGTAATAATACGGGTAATATTAAGAGAAGAATCAATAAGGGTTACAAATTTTATAAGTGTAATAAGTTCAGTTCCATACGCCTGCACAAGGTATGTTTTCAGACCCTTTTTCAGTAGTAATAAGTAATTTGATAAAAATTGAGCTACTTATGTAAGCTTAATTGTAGTGATATACTTTAAACAAAGAAAGTGTTAATTTAATAAGATAATGTTGTACCTATGTTTTAAATACTTGATACCTACATTATATGAACATGTAATAAAAACGTATATAGAGTGGAGACTCTACTAAAATAATTATATAATTAACATTAGTGTACTATATATAAGGATAAAATCAGAAAGAATAAAATTGTATAATTTTATTGGAGGTTAACTGTAAAGGAAATTCTAAGGTCAGAGGATAATGTACCTGTGTTGGAGAAAGGTCCTAATAAGCTAGTTTACGTAAAATGTGGTACCATAATTATTGGAATAAGACCACATTACTGTTACTATCCTGTGCACATAGAGGTGGGGCATAGCCCTAGGGAACATGTGTTCCAAGGTTACAAATGATTTTATCGCAGAGGATCTCAGATCCAGTTTTATTATCCTATGTACATGGAGGGGGGCTTAGCCTGAGGGAGTATGAACTCCATAATGTGTCTTATTCTAATAATGAGCTAACCTTAAAATGATAAGTATTCTGTAATATTGTGGAAAAGTTATTAACTGATAATATTGGATTTAGTATAAACGAATATAGAGTAGAATGAATGTTATTATATATATAAATAATAATAATGACTGTCAAAGGCAATGAGGACATACTCAGCCAGTGGTTGGCTGATTCTATTAAAAATACATTTTTTTCAGGTACAAATAACAGGGACTAAGGGAGGGAGACAACAGGTCAAATATATAATAATAGTAGATTGTAAATAGAAAATAATGTAAGTCTAGTATTTTCTAATAGGGAAAATACGGCGGTAGCGCCCTGTAATATGTACTGTTTTCTGTAACTTCCGCGGTAAAATAGATAAAGAAAAAGAATTACTCTGATATCCCTATTATTTTGGTGAGGGCGTTACAGAGTGGTATCAGAGCCCCTTAGGTTAAAGGGGGAGTCAAAAAGAATTTTTTTTATATATAAATGAGAGTCAAAATAATAATCACCAGGGTAATGAAGGATTGAATAATATATATCTAAAAACACTAAGGGTTAATTAAAACTTGTGCATTATAATTAGATAAAGCCTTTTAATTAGTTATATACCAATATGGTGTTATACTAATGTTAGTTCCCTTTTGTGTGTGTGTGTCTATGTTTTGATAGAATGCCTCATCCATATGACCTCACTATAGATCCTCATGAAAAGATTCGGGTACATATAGAGCGTCTGCGGGAAGCCCTTTGCGATCACAACTGCCTATTCCCTAGGTACCAGATGTCAGAACCATACAAAGCATATGCAATCACCCAAACTCTACCAAGTGTTATTCCATGGGTTGCTTTTAAGGAAAGATATGGGGATATGATTATCAATGGGGTCCCAAATCATGGAAAATATATGCGGATGGGTCTGGTGGAGCAGTGGGCGTGTGGATACCCATATCCGTACCCTCCCACACAAAACCCTGTGATGTACCACGGACTTTATTACGCATGCTTTAACGTTGACTTAAACGGTAATAACAATGTCGAATTCATTTTGAGTCGTTTTGAAATGTTAAATGGTTTAGGTCGCTTCACATCGCTTTAAATAAACGTTCATTTTGTCCATTTAGAGTCTAGCTTGGTCCGCGTCTTGCTTCATTTGGCATGAGCTTCGCATTTGCACTACAATTAGCCCTTTTACATTAACAAGGTCTAATTCAGCATTCCTAAATTCCTAAATCTAGGCCCGGTGGCTAAATCTTCCCTTTCGCCTCCTCTTACACAAAATATAGCCTCACGGGTTACCTTATTTCACAAAATCTATGCAAATACACCTCTTTCATTTTTCCGGGTCTCGGGCCCAAAACCGAGCCCAAACCCAGCCTTTGGCCCGCACTCCAAAGCCCTGAACATCATAAATATCTCAGAAATATCCCAGGTGTTTTCTTGACGTGCAAGGTTAAGATTATACCGTATCTTTTAGAGATATAATCAAACCGAAACTAGGAAAGCCAGCTAAAAGCCACACATTCAAACCGCATAGCCTTATGCGGTTTGGGGGTCAAACGTTTAAGTATTTGTATTCGGTTTCATATGGTCACATAACACATTCGTTTATTATTTGAAGTGTTGTTAATTATTAACAATTTTAAGTTTCTATAATGATACGTTTATTAGTATGTCCAATTTTATTTAAGTGTTTTTCAAACACCTTAAGTCATTTACTTATTCATTTTCAATTTTCTATACTTAGTAAAATTTTCAATTATTTTCAGTATTTCACTATTCATTTTTCACTATTCACTATTCACTATTTACTATTCACCGTATTTTATACGTATTTTTATACGTATTCGTATTTTTATACTTCGTATTCTATACGTATTTTTATACGTATTCGTATTTTTATACTTCGTATTTTATACGTATTTTTATATTTATACGTATTCTTATACTTGTACGTATTCTTATACTTGTACGTATTTCTATATTTATACGTATTTTTATACTTAAGATATTTTAGGTATTTATACTTAAGATATTTTAGGTATTTATACTTAAGATATTTTAGGTATTTATACTTAAGATATTTTAGGTAATAAACTAAACCCTTTTATTTTCTAAGTATAAATTTCTAGTTTCAAAGTCGTTAAGTTCGTTTTGTACTTAGTGATTTTTGAAAATATTTTAAAAGTCTAGTTTTAAAAACGTTATGTTCGGTTTGTAAAAAGTGATAATGATATTCATTTTAAAATGAGACTTAATTAATTTTAGTCGTCTATTAACTAAAGTTAGTGATTTTCATTTTAAAATAATGGTATCGTGGATGATTCATTTTAGTCCGTAAGTCCAAGTTCAACAGTCCAATATGCAAAGGCGGTAGCACACGATTTAGTTCATTTTTATAACGGTTATATATTTTTATCGGTTTATAATATTTCATTTATAACTAAATCGATTTATATAGTATTTCAATTCTAATAACTATTAAACTTTAGTGACTTAGTGATAATTTCATTTTAATCAAATTTGGTCTATTTAAAGTGTAAATGCCGAGTGGATTATATATATATATCAAAATTCATTTATTTCTTTTAATTTCTTAATTCTAACTTATTAACTACTAATTAAATTATTTTAACAATAAACTAAAAAGTGATAAAATACAATTTTGACCTAGAAATGGCAAGGATGCCGTGAGCAAGCATGTAGTGGTTCTAAATTTTCATTTTTCGATTTTATCGGTTTTTAGCTTAAAGTCTTTATATTTTAATTATTCTAATTATACTAAAACGATTTAAACTAAAATGAAATTTACTAAAAATTTCATTTATATTTATGAATAGTGTTTTCCAACACTTTAAATTTCTAACTTTTTATTCTAAATGATTTATAATGTTTTAAGTTGATTTATATTATAAGACTAACAATATATAAAGTAATAACTAAACATAAACACAAATTATTAACAAACATAAACTAAAATGAAATCAAAGTGTACAAAATGATGAACACACATGAATACTTCAAGAACACACATGAATATCAAAACACAACTCAAGAACACCATTTTCGATTTTAATAACTTATAATTTATTTTCCTAATTTAATTTTTTTTACATGAATACCTCTATTTTATACTAACTTAAACCAACATATTATTTACAAAAATTAAAAGTGAAAATTTATTTAAAAAAAATAAAGAAAACCGTGTGTATGTATATATGTGTACAAATTTTCATTTTCGATTTTAATCACTTTAAACTCATTGTTAATATTTCTCATAATTTTTATATATGATTACTACTTAAATAAAACATAACTAAACATAAAAATCATATGAACATAAATTAAAAATGCTCAAAATTAATTTAACTAAACATATGAATAATTTTCTACACATTAACTATTATCATTATTACTTATTTATTATCATTTTATTATACAACACATAATCATACAAGTGCATACAAGTGATGTTTAACATATTTAACATAAAAATCATACTCATAAAATTATAATAACAAAACAAATTAATTTACAAAGAGGTTAAAATAAGACAAAGCTAGTCACCTCGGTTTGGCAAGCTAGAGGTTATCCGGGTCGACTATATTATCTAGGTTAAATTCTTCACCCAAGTTCTCGTCTTCACCTTCAAAAATACACCCAAGATAATAAGCTTCAAAACTCACTAAATAGCTAAGGAAATATTAGAGATTATTAGGAATAATATTTAAAGTTTTATTTAGTGTGTTTTAGAGTAAAAATGAAAGAAAAGCAAAGGAAGAAAATGAAGAGTAGTAGCTCGGCCAAAGGAGAGCAAGAGGAGGTTGTTTTTACACTTAGGAAATAATGAAAGAAGTTGTAGTATAATTTTAGGTTAAATGAATTAGGTTAAGTTAGTTTTATTTAATAAATAAAGTTTTATTTAAATGATTTATTACTCATAATAATCAAGTTGATGCTCTTGACTCATTTAGAAGGTTTCTAGGTGATATTTGTTGAAAAAAAAATGATTTTCACGAATTTAATCAGTTTTAAAAAGTCGGGCGTCAAAAGCGATAAAAGTCAATGTGTGCGCGTTTGACTATTTTTCGAAATATTTCTACTTTTGAATTCTAAGACTAAAATATTTATTTTATTATTCAAGAATTTTCAAAAGTTTTAAAGAAGTCGAGAAATTTTACAAAACGAAAGTTTTGCAAAAAATGT
This sequence comes from Dianthus caryophyllus, assembly GCA_023091065.1. Lineage (NCBI taxonomy): Eukaryota > Viridiplantae > Streptophyta > Magnoliopsida > Caryophyllales > Caryophyllaceae > Dianthus > Dianthus caryophyllus. The sequence goes on from CM041522.1 coordinate 17,724,338, forward strand.
GATTTTGAAAGGTTAAAAGGTTAAGAAATGATTTAAGACTTGAAATTTATAATCGATGGCTAATTATTGATTTAAATTAACACGGGGTGTTACACCTTATCAGGAAAAACACCAAATTTGAGTGGAATGAGAAGTGTATTGCAGCGTTTGCAGAGCTTAAAAGTCGACTTACTTCTGCCTCTATACTTGTTTTACCAAATGATACTGATGGATTTGAGGTTTATAGTGATGCCTCTAAACATGGTTTAGGGTGTGTACTAATGCAAAATAACAAGGTAATTGCATATGCTTCTCGACAGTTAAAACCCTATGAACAAAATTACCCTACCCACGATTTGGAACTCGCAGCGGTAGTTTTTGCTTTGAAAATTTGGAGACATTATCTTTATGGAGTTTCTTGTCGAATGTATACCGACCACAAAAGTTTGAAGTACATTTTTACTCACAAGGAGATAAATATGAGGCAACGCAGATGGCTAGAATTTCTAAAGGATTATGACCTCGAGATCCACTATCACCCTGGTAAAGCTAATGTAGTAGCTGATGCTCTTAGTCGAAAGCAATTGACAACTCTTACTCTGCCTATGATAAAACAACCAGTTATTCAAAGGGACCTTGAAAGGATGAACATTGAAATAATGATAGGAGAGATAACAGGACACATGACCGCCCTTGAGATTACACCAACATTAAGAGATGAGATAGAAATGGCTCAACCCACTGATCCACAATTAGAGAAAATTCGAAGAGATGTAAAAGTAGGCAAGGCACCCGGGTTTGTAATTCAGGATGATGGATCAATTTGGTTTCAAAAATGACTTTGTGTACCCAATGATGAAACCCTTAAGAAGAAGATGATGAATGAAGCACACAATAGTCGATATACTCAATTCACCCTGGGGGAAATAAAATGTACAAAGACTTACGGCAGACTTTTTGGTGGAGTAATATGAAACAGGATATAGCTGAATTTGTTTCAAAATGCCTTACCTGTCAACGGGTGAAAATCGAACACCAGAGGCTTGGAGGACTTTTGTAGCCCTTAGAAATACCTACCTGGAAGTGGGAATCCATTTCGATGGATTTTGTTTCTGGACTACCTGTAATTGCTCAAGGCATGAATGAAGTGTGGGATATTGTAGATAGGCTTACTAAGATGCACATTTTCTAGCCACTAAGACTACTTAGAACTCTGAACAATTAGCAACAAAGTATATAAAAGAAATAGTCAGATTACATGCATGGGGTTCCTAAAACCATCATCTCTGACCGAGACCCGAATTTCTTAGCCAAATTTTGGAAAAATTTTCAAACGGCCTTAGGATCACAACTCAACTATAGTACAGCATTCCATCCCCAAACAGATGGGCAAACAGAAAGAACAATCCAAACCCTGGAAGATCTATTAAGAGCATGTATTCTGGAATTCCAAGGATCATGGGAACAACATTTGCCCCTAATTGAGTTTTCCTATAACAATAATTATCATGCTAGTATCCAAATAGCTCCTTACGAGGCTTTGTATGGACTGAGATGTAGAACCCCATTATGTTGGAGTAGTATTGAGGAAGTAAGAATTATTGGGCCTGAATTGATCCAAGAAACCACAGATAAAGTGAGAATTATCCAAGATAAAAAGAGAACTGCTCAGAGTCGTCAGAAGAGCTATGCAGATTTAAAAAGACGACAGATAGAATTTCAAGTGGGAGAATTGGTTTTTCTTAAAGTGTCACCTACAAAAGGGGTTATAAGATTTGGAAAACAGAGAAAATTAAGGCCAAGATACGTAGGACCCTTTGAGGTTGAACGAGTAGGAAATATGGCTTATAGGCTTGCTCTTCCCATAGACCTATCAAGAATACACGACGTCTTTCATGTTTCACTCCTAAGAAAATATATTCCAGACGTTGATCATATCGTTGAGATGCCAACACTACAAGTTAGAGAGGATTTAACCTATGAGAAGCAACCAATTCAAATTTTGGATCACAAAGAGAAAGTGCTCCGCAACAAGACCATTCCATTAGTAAAGAACTTATGGTCTCACCATGATGATACAGAAGCAACTTGGGAAACAAAACAAGAAATGAGAGACAAATACCCCCATTTGTTCCAGTAATAAGGTAAATAAAGTTTCGGGACGAAACTTATTTTAAGGAGGGTAGAATGTAACAACCATAATATAATATAATATAATATAATATAATATAATATAATATAATATAATATAATATAATAATAATATTATAATAGGACAAAAAAAAAATATTAGAAAAAAAGGGAGGTCAACTTATCTTAGTAAGAGTAGACGGCAAGAACTCATCATTATTACAAGATGGTAAAAGTGATTTGATCACTCCACTGCATTGTTACACCGCCATACTTCTTACTATAAATACTCAAGTTCTGATGTTCATTTGATCAGTCAGAAAGTACCGGAAAAAAAAAAAAAAGATTATAAGTGTAAATAATAATAATAATTGTTGTAGTAATAATACGGGTAATATTAAGAGAAGAATCAATAAGAGTTACAGATTTTATAAGTGTAATAAGTTCAGTTCCATACGCCTGCACAAGGTATGTCTTCAGACCCTTTTTCAGTAGTAATAAGTAATTTGATAAAAATTGAGCTACTTATGTAAGCTTAATTGTAGTGATATACTTTAAACAAAGAAAATGTTAATTTAATAAGATAATGTTGTACCTATGTTTTAAATACTTGATACCTACATTATATGAACATGTAATAAAAACAAATATAGAGTGGAGACTCTACTAAAATAATTATATAATTATAATTAGTGTACTATATATAAGGAATAAAATCAAAAAGAATAAAATTGTATAATTTTATTGGAGGTTAACTGTAAAGGAAATTCTAAGGTCAGAGGATAATGTACCTGTGTTGGAGAAAGGTTCTAATAAGCTAGTTTACGTAAAATCTGGTACCAGAATTATTGGAATAAGACCACATTACTGTTACTATCCTGTGTACATGGAGGTGGGACATAGCCCTGGGGAACATGTGTTCCAAGATTACAAATGATTTTATCACAGAGGATCTCAGATCCAGTTTTATTATCCTATGTACATGAAGGGGGGCTTAGCCTGAGGGAGTAGGAACTCCATAATGTGTCTTATTCTAATAATGAGCTAACCTTAAAATGTTAAGTATTCTGTAATATTGTGGGAAAGTTATTAACTGATAATATTGGACCTAGTATAAACGAATATAGAGTAAAATGAATGTTATAATATATATAAATAATAATAATGACTGTCGAAGGCAATGAGGACATACTCAGCCAGTGGTTGGCTGATTCTGTTAAATTTTTTTTTTTTTTCAGGTACAGATAACAGAGACTAAGGGAGTGAGATAGCAGGTCAAATATATAATAATAGTAGATTGTAAATAGAAAATAATGTAAGCCTTGTATTTTCTAATAGGGAAAATACGGCGGTAGCGCCCTGTAATAAGTACTATTTTTTCTGTAACTTCCGCGGTAAAATAGATAAAGAAAAAGAATTACTCTGATATCCCTACTATTTTGGTGAGGGCGTTACAAGTGAGCCATGGGACTGAACAAAACAAGAGGGGGAACATTCAAACAAGTTGCGAACTCAAAACAAAACAATGTGGACAAAGTTATAGTACTTACCCTTGGAGGGCCCTGCACCACTACCGGGGGAAGGTCTGGTAAATCTTATCTGAATGCGAGGCCTGGTCGTCTTTAACTCAGGTAGGGCAACACTCACGGGATGAGGATTGGAAGGTTCACTGTCAGTTGGCTCCATGCTATCTTCAGCGCTAGAAGCCTGGTCATCGTCCTTGGCCTGTGGAGCCGGAACTGGGTCCTGGCCCAAGCAGCTAGGCCATGCCTTCTCAGGTTCAGGCAGACTCAGGAAAGCCTCGATTCTCCTCATTGAAGCATCGTCGTTAGAATGTGAACCCCGGTCGGAGACTAGAAGAACAACACTAAGCAAAATCAGTTCTGTACAGGACAAAGGTACAAACGTTACGCAAGCATAAGCAAACGAAAGAGTGGATGCACTTACTGGTTCCCTTCAACACGTACTCTGGGGCTTTAAACCCTGAACCGATGGTGTCACTCTTCACAAATAGGAAGAATGACGCCCAGCCTTTGTCATCTCCGAAGTTAAGACGAGTCATTAATTGGGGGCAACCATCCCTAACTCTCAACAAAATCCTAATCTTCTTATGGGTGTGAAGATGATAGCAGTTGCGCAGGTCAAGAAGGGTAAATTCAAGATGATGTTTCTTACAGATGACGTCTATTGCATGGATCAATTTCCACGTCGAAGGCATAATCTAGCAAGGAGGAACTTGAACGTTTTTGAAGAATTCAGTCATTAGAGGACAGAAGGGTAAAGTGGCACCGGAACGAAAGACGACCTCATACATAGCAAACTAGCCTGGTGAAACCCAGTCCACCCTCACAATCTCGTTTATAGGGCTCCAAACAACGACGGTGGCCGGGATTTTTTCCTCATCCTTCAGACGGTCACCGATCAGATTGTCAAGATGATAGCGGTGGATATTGGCGTCGGGAATCAGTTGGGTTGCGGTAAAGGTATGGCCTTCATGCACGAAGGGAGTTGCAAGAGAAGGTTAGGCGATTTCGCGAGCCATGGGCGATGAAGGAGTTAGGGTTTTTTGCGGTCATTTTTGGAAAAGAAGAGGAAAACTAAGGAAACAAAAATGAGAGAGAAGGTTTGATTTTCAAAATTTAAACGAGCGAGGCAAATGAAGGGTTTGGTAGCAATTAAAACGCTATAAATAGGGGACAAATAGGCGAGGAGAAACGTCTCGTCTCTGCAAAAGGCTGCGGCACACATTATTATATAAGTTTGACCAATTTCGATAACAGCTGACTTTCAGCGCAAGATACGAAATAGGAGGCTTGGACAGACAATCCTGGCCAGACAGTATTGGACCCCAGCACAGGAACATTTCCTCAACTCCAGCCTAGGGTTGACAGTTGAGAAAATGGGGGGCTGTAGATACCCGTATTCGTACCCCCCAAAAACAAACCTGATGACGAAAAGGACTTTTCATGCATGTTTTATAAATAAGACGAAACGGTACAAAAGTGTCTAAAACATTTTAGTCATTTTTAACGTATTAATTTGAATTTGCATACTTCGTAAAAATGAATATTAATTTACTCATTTTTAGTCTTAAGTCGGCAGAATACGCACAAGCACGACACAAAAACGCCTCACAAAAACGGCCCAAAAACACAAAACGACCCAAAAACACAAAAACGGCCCAAAACACTCAAAAAGGCCCAGGCACCCGAAACGAACCAAAGCGCGTCCCGGGTCACATTTTTACAAAACAAAACTCCACGACGTCGTAAAATAATATATTACAATATTATTTTATTTCGAGCCAAAACCGAAAAACACGAAGAAAAACCGAAACACGAAACGAGAAAACGGAGCCGAGAAATCAACTGACCCAAGTTGATCCCTCGACCCCAAAGTCAACAACAACAAAACACACTCAATTATACCTTCGCAACATGTCATACAAAATACGGCGGCCCAAAATCAATCACAAAACAGAGTAAAAATCGCAACATGTCATGCACAGGCGATTTTCCCTCTCCTCCGTGCTGCACACCGGCGATTTGTACATTAATCGCTGGTTAACTGACGATTTTCTGAGCAACCATACATAAAATACGAAACAATTGCTATAAATAGCAGGCCTTTGCAACATAATCAACAACATCAACATTCATATTAACAACTTTCATACACAAATTACATTACAATTACAATCATATTTACAAAAATACAAAGCCTCTCGCACTTATAAATTTGCACTCTAAAAACCGTCTTTTCATTTTAAGGTAAAAACTTTACATTCGGATTGGACGTTTGAGACTTGGACAAAAGGGTTACTCTAACCCAACTCGATATTGGCTTTAACGAACCCGTATTCGCAATATGGTTGTAGTAATTCGAATTCATAATTCGTTTAAACCTTGCCAATATCGCATAAATAAACGACTCAAAATCACTAAATTAAACACCACTTTTACATTATGCAAATTCTCGATTCATGCATTAAATTACGACTAAAACACGGATTCGACATTAAATTGTACCGTTTCAACTAGTTTTTTTAAACATGCAAAATCGAGGGTTTTACAAAATCTTAGAATTGAATACGAGTCGGAAAATAACGTTTATTTAGTAATTGATCAAATACAATGAATTATTAATCTTACGTATATTTCCTGTAGCAAATCGTCATAGCTTTGACGACTTACATTTATTTTACATATTGGTCAAGTCATACATTCGCATTTGTACGTAGCGTCCTATTAGCCCAAATATCGAAATTAATAGATTTTGTTTTCAAATTAGTAAAGACTACTTTTACGTAGTAGGCTTTTTTATTAAAGTTTTCATAACACATTTTGTCAAAACATTCGAAAAGTAACCTCACTTCGAATCCTCTCTAGTTTTACAATAACCTCAGAAGTATAGGTATCGACGCACCTTGAAATCTGAGACCCCTGCGTCTTATGATTTAAGACGCGCTGAAGAGGTTCCAAATTCCTTTAATATTTGGTGGCGACCCCGAAAATAAATTTCAAAAGGATTTTCTATATTTCTTTTGTCACAATTTCATGCAATGACATTCCCCCATAGCAAAGAACTCAAGCGAACAGACCTCGAGCGCGCACTTCACGCGCGCATTTCACATACGCATTTTTTTCCGCGTCGTGCATTCCGCCCCACCACGAGAGCGGGCGCGCGCGGGGCGTTGAGAAGAGGTAGCACGATCATTCACTACTCGGTACCTTCAGTTGGGGACACCGCTGGGGACGAGCATGTTTTTTTTTTTTTTTTTTTTAATTTTTTTTTTTAATTTTTTATTTTGTAAACTAGCTTTTCTTTTTATTTTAAAAACATAAAGAAGTGAAACTTGAAACTTTGAAAACATTTTCGCTTTCGATATTTGGGCAATAGTACGTTTGAGTTGAATCCTCCGGATTCATAACCACACCCCTCGAGGGACGGCCCCTAGTAACGCTTGCTCCTTGGGCGAGATTACTCTGCACACGTCGATCTCTCACCCCTCCACGATTACAAGTACGACATCCGTACAAACGATCGTAACTATCAAACTCGGACGCTCTAGGCCCCGTATTGAATTCACACTCAAACATGTGCAATCTTGCAGATAACCTACACAAACGTTGCGGGAATGACCGGAGGGAACCTGTGGAACCCGGGATCGAGGGGGACCCAACTCGGCGTCTTGCATAAGGGCGCTTTAAGTTAAAAAGACTAAGTTAGAAAAACCTTTAAAACTGTTTTGGAGTCGCCACCTAATTATCGCGGAAATTAGGAACCTGCTATCATGTCTTAAGCTAAAAACATGTCCTAGATTTTGGAGCACGCCGACACCCCTAGATCTAAGGTCGTGAAACCAGAATGGATTCGGGGTGAGGGTACTTAACTAAAGATTAATTCAATTAATGATTTATGAAAACCTTTTAGAAAAGCCTATGTAAAAATAGCCTCTACTGACCTAGAACAATCCATGTAAAATGATATTTGAGCTAATGTTATCGCTACGTACAAGTGCGATAAGTTTGTAAAAGAATGCAGATGCAAATACAAAAAGATTGATTAAAACCCTCAGTTTAGCATGTTTAACTTGTTAACGAAAACGGTTCAGTTAAATGTCGAATTCATTGTTAAAGTGTTTTAATGCAAAGGAAGAACGTGCAAGATGCATGCAAATAAAATAAACGTTCAATTGTCCATTGGTTTATTTTAGAAGGGTCGGTTGCTTATGCGACTTTAGCGGTGTCATCGGATATGGTGTGTACCCGAAGTGATAAGACCACTTACAAGAACCTGGTTTGGTTGCTCAAAGCCGGAGGGGGGCGCTAAAGTGTAGTCCCCTTTGTTAGTCCATAGAAAATAAGAAAAAGCTTTGATCCAAGTGGATCGGTACCTACCTAGTCCTAGCGCTTCAGATCTGGGTAGAGCTTCGCTTCCTGAACAACAAAGGATTTGTTCAACACAGGATGGTGTGCTGAACTCAAGGATTTTGAGTGCGTGAGGCTTTTGTGCGTGTATATGTGTGTATACCGTGCTAGACGGTATATTTTGTGGGACCCATGTGTGGGCACTAAACCTAAGAAGAAAGGTTGTGAGGAGAGATGTTTTTCTTGTGTGGAAAACTTGTATGAATAGGTCGTGCATAGGGAGGTATTTATAGGAGAATAGCCGAGAGAAAATAGGAAACTCGGAGAAAAACCAGCCTAGGAAACCGCATAGCTCTATGCGGTTTGGTGAGGCAACCGCATAGGGTTATGCGGTTTGCTCCATGAGCCGCATAGCCTGTTTCAGTTTGGTGGTGTGGTTTTAGTTCCGTGATTTCGTATTTCCTTAATCCGGTTTGCCGTATCTTGGAAATATTCGACACAATCTCCTTGCTTGTGCTTCAAGAAGACCAAGTATGACCTACTAGAAGTTATATGTGTGAATTCTTGGGCCATGGGAAGCGGACCAAGAATGTGTTTGGACTCGGTTTTGGGCCCGAGACCAGGAAATGTAAAAAGGGTGTATTTTATAGTGTTTTGTGAAATGAGATAACCCGTGAGGCTATATTTTGTGTGTGAGGGAGCTAAATGGCGGATTTAGCCACCGGGCCTAAATTTAGGAATTTAGGAGTGCTGAATTGGACCTCGTTAATGTAAATGGGCCAATTGTAATGCAAATGCAAAGCTCCTGCCAGGCGAAGTGGTACGCGGACCAAGCTAGACTCTAAATGGACAAAAGAACATTTATTTAAGCGTGACGCGAAGCGACCTAAATCATTTTAACATTTCAAACGACTTATTATGAATTCGACATAGTTAGAACCGTTTAAGTCAACGTTAAAACATGCATAGTAAAAGTCCGAGTTACATCACAGGGTTTGGTTTGGGAGGGTACGGATATGGGTATCCACAGAGCCCCCAATTTGACTGAACTCGGACGAAAGCGCTAGTCAAACTCCACGACCATATCCGGACCATTACAGTCTCGATATCGTCAGCGGAATGAAGCGTGTGCCCATGGGTGAGGCGAAGACTTCGAACCGGGCTATCCGGGGCGGGACGTGCGCATTTAAAGACATGGCGGTCTGTACATATTGTAAGGGCCTGCCGGCCTGCTGAGTGTCTTTGTTATGCTTGTTGCTGTTGTGTAATGCATGTCGTGTAACGTTGTGCTGTCGTATTTGCTTATTGTTGATGCTGTTGTGTAATGCTGTTGTGTAATGTTGCGTTTTGTGTCGAGTCTCGCCGAGGAGCGCAGGTGTATGACAAGGCTAAAGTCGTATCACCTAAGTCAAAGTAACCTAAAGTCAACTAACAAGGTAGCTAGTGGCAGTAGGGTCGAATCCACAGGGAAACGTATACTCGCAGGTTTACTAAGTCTAGGCTATTCCTAAGGTGTGAAAAAGGTTTGTTTTGTAAGATCTAATAGACTAAAAGAATAAACTAAAGCAATGTAAAGAGGGTTTAAACGATGGGTAAAAGACCAGGGTTTCGGGTTCCTTATGACAATAATCCGGATAATAAACTTTCACCAAAATAGCAATCAATCAGAATATGCAAGGCGATTAGGATAAAACAAGCTCTCTCGAATCAATGTTACCTTAAGTTCAATTTAGCGGGCTCTCGCGACTTACTAAATCAACTTATCAATTACGCGTTGTGGTCTAATACTGATTAGGCTTTCGATCTTAAATCAATATAACCCTAAGTTCAATTAAATCGAGGCGTCCCTAAATTCAATTGTCAATTAAATCGCGCAGGAAGAAATCGCACAAGCATAAACTAATCAATCACAACAATTTAAACAAAACACCGGATTAAAGGCATAATTCCCCCTCAACCCTAGCGAGGGGATTAGCTACTCATGTCTAGGGCAAATAATAAATTAAACAAGGAATAAAGAGGAAACATAATTACCAGAATTGAATGCTTGAATTGAAATCACGAAGTACCGACGGTTACAAAGTTCAAATTGAAATCCAGACTTGAATTCTAAAGTTTAGATGAAAAGCAGTAAAATAAACTATGAGAGAGAATAGAGAATACTAATTCGTAGTCTAGGTCTAATTATAACATAAGATGATAATTAAACTTAAGTTTCTCCTTAATATCACAAAACAGCAGCTTCCGTAACAATAAATCGTCACGGCCGGTCGACCGCCGTCACGGCCCAGATCCGACCTGGCCCGGCATAATCCATCGAGCCCAACGTTTTGGGCTTAAATCTTCCACCAATCTTGGGCCTATGCTATCTCCTTCAATATTTCGGCCCCTTTACTTTACTTCTCGGCTTTCGGTCCCGAGCTCAACTCTACATCGTCCTTTGGATTTCCGTCTATCCACTTTTCAGCTCAAATGCCTAGGAAATGAGTAAAATCCTGCAAAATACGGAAATACAACAAAAGCGCCTCTAGGACGTAATGTGAGAACAAAATGGCCCCGTAGGACGCATTTTGACAATAAAAAGCAGCTCGGGACGGGGGTAAAAGCGTATAAAAATAACAACTATCAAATTCCCCCAAGCCAGACTCTTGCTCGTCCTCGAGCAAGCAACTCATCTAACAACTAAACAAACCATACAAACCAATACAAAAGACGAGAAACAGCGACTCAGAGCTAGACATGCGATAGTCACTAAAACATATACAACCTAACGATCATGAGCAATCAAATGTGTTAGGAATAAATTCCCAACTGCGGAAATAAGCACGATACAAACTAATCAAGCTGCAGGAAGCTAAAACGTTGAACCATCGACCTTGCAGGACCGTTGAATTAGTATCCTCACGGGTTTCACTCTACACTCATAAGAGAACAGGGTGAGTATATGTGAATATTCTGTAAAGATGCAAGAAAACACACTCACCTACTCGACTCGTGAAACACGCCTGCAATCTAATGTGAAAACGATCTCTACAACCAAAGTACGTGTCCAACCATACGAATGACCAGAATACATGCCAAGGACTTACGCGGGAAAGCCAGGGTAAAGGGTGAAAGGTGGTTGCGCCAAGCGCGTTTAGGATAAGAGGAGCTAAGATCGGTAGTTGCATATAACTACTAAACCAACTCGCCACAACAATCAACCCAACTCAATCGACTAAGAGGCAAAAACTGAACTCAAGCTCAAATAACAACCTCCGTAAGAGTAGTCGAATAATCACGTCATACAACCGCATTATGTACAAAACCCCGAATGAAACAACATATTTTTGTGTTTTTTCTTTCTTTTCTCTTTTTCTGTTTCTGTTTTTGTTTTCGTTTTTTTTTTTTTTTTTTTTTTTTTTTTTTTTTTTTTTTTGCGTTTGGCGCCGGTTGGGGGCCGGCTGCCGGTCGGCCGGCTCCCAGGCGTTTTTGTTTTTCTTCCGAAATAAAATGCAACAAAATTAAAAGGGTAACGGTTGACGACAGAAGACAATAGATCCTTCCAACTTGCAACTCTTTTCTGCGACCTCAACTTAACGCCTCAAGCAATAACCAACAAACCAAAATCAATATACAACTGTCCCGAAAAGGGTAGGTAGACTGAAAAAGGTAAGCGGGTAATCAAAATGTGGTACGAAAACAAGCTTTAAGGCTAGGACGGGGTGCAAAAAGTGGTAACCTATAATCTAAAGGGTAAGAAAAATAGGCCATTTGGCTAATGTGGAGTTCATAAAAACAAGTATAATGCTGCCTTTCCTCATGTAATACCGCTAGCCACCAACCCGACACGACTCAGTATTAAGCAGATCGAATTCACACTTATGCATGTTAATATTACGCCCTGCACGAGGAGAAACTACAAACACCCTAACAAACAAGGAGACCAGTCGTAGATGTCACTGGCCTTGGAGGCTCTAATCCTCGCTATATATATGTAGCTTCACTAAAACACGGTCAAGTCTAGGTTCAACAACAGCATACCAAACAACTGACTCGTAAGACCGACTCAAGACCGCATGAAAAGCGCATACTCAATCACGTCAAGTGCATAGAAAAAGGACATGCATTAAGCAAATGAAATCATCGTCGCTTTGCACGTTTCTACATCTAAACTGACTCTATTTTTGTGTTTTTTGACATTTTTTGAAAAAGAAAACAGTAAAACTAGCAAACTAACACACAAATAAAAAAATGAAAATAAAAAAAGAAAATAAAACCTAATTCCTCCCCCCAGCCTAAACATCACAATGTCCTCAGTGTGATCAGCAGCAAACAACATCCAACATCCATAAAAACACAACTGAAGGACCTAAAAAATAAATGGGGAAGGAACGAAAATAAAACAGAGAATAGAAAACGTACTGTACAAAGGAAATCCCCCAAGCCAGCAGATGCTCAGGGGTTGGTGGCCAGCATGCCACTAAGAAGAGTCGTCCTCGTACTCATCGATGGCCGCCTCAAGATCCTCATCATCCTCCTCATCGTCGACGTCAATCGGCATCCCGCAGGCCGCAAAGATTCGATCCAGACGCGCCACTACCAAAACCAAAGATAGGTCAGCCATGAGCCCCATATCCACTATCCTGCGGAGCCCCATATCCACTATCCGGCCAAGAATAAGGCGTAGAGTAATAATCAGGTTGAAGGGTAAACCCTCCATGGACGCTCGGGTCCGTGTACCCGCCGTCGGGCCAAGTGTAGTAGGACGGGTGAGGTCCCTTAGGTGGGACGGAGCCCTGCCTCGCATAGGCATCATACGCGGGGTATTGACTCAACGCCATATCGGTATACACCCTGTCAATTCGCGCGTGCGTCGCGCGCAAGTCGTCGCCGTATTGATGGCGAAAGCCATCGAAATCAGAACGGAGCCCAGTCAGCCCCAAATCCATACGACCCATCATCGATACAATGTCAGGGTGCAGGTCAAAATATTGCGAACCACCAGCAGCAGTATGTGGTGGAGCCGTAAACTGCTGAGCCGGCTCCTCAACAGCAGCACAAGAAGAAGAAGAGGCACCCTGCGTGGAGCGTCGCCCATATGTCTGGACAGGAACAGAGGGGGTAGGAGCGTCCTCAAGAGGAAGCAGATAAGCAGCCTGGTCTGCACGAAGCTCAGTAAATGTAGGTGCAGGAAGGCGAACGCTTTCCTTACCGCCGATCATCCAAATACGTCTACCGTCAGACGCAGGGCGAAGCCAATTTAATGGCGCAGTCAAGTAAGAGACATCTAAAAGAACACCGCCTTGCACCGCCTTCTGCGCGTCTTCGGTGAACCCCACAAGTTTGATTGCAATTCGGGTGATGAGACCACCCACATGTATGCCGACAGCTGAAGTCGGGCTCGAGGCAAGCTTCCTCAAATGGAGTGCAAGATGGTAGGCGAGATCAATGTGATACCGCTTTGGTTCTGTACGCAAGTACTGACCAAGGATAGCGAGCTCCTCGGTCCGAACATTATGAGGCTCGTTACGACCAAAGATCGTCCACCCCATGAATCGCTGCCAAATGCGAATAGCAGGCTGATGAATGTAAGGGGCACTCATGTGTTTCCCGGGCTCTGGTCGTTGGCCCGAGATCGCTCTCCACAGTTCACCTACATTAAACGTATCTGGAGCAGTATACTCCTTGTGGTGCGTAAAACCAAAAATGGTACCAAGCTGTTTGACCGTCAAAGTACAATCATTGTTCATGAGGCGGAAAGTTAGCACAATACTATCCGCCGAACGCCCCCGTTCAACCTTAAGCGAACTCAAAAATTCCCAAGTGAGACGAGAATAAGTCAAGTGCATCATACCGAACATTTTATCCATGCCAACACCCTTAAATAGCTTCTCGGTAACACCGTCTATACCTAGGGCACGCAAGGTATTCCGGCAAATAAACCGGGTAGGGAGGAGGGGACGATGCTTAAAAGATTGAAAATTCGTCTTTTGTTGGTCGGATGCGAAAATTACCTCGGGAAAGTCGACGTCCGGCGCGACATCGGGAAGAGATGCTTGGTGACGGGTGACTCGACCACGCTTGCGTTGTTGTCCACGATCTGCCATGGAAATAGAGTAGTAACTTGAAGTGGTGTTTGGAAGAGATGAAGTTAGGGTTTGAGTTGAGAGAGTTTTTGGTCGTGGGGTGTAGTGAGATGTTAGAGAGAAAGAGTGAAAATGGAATTATGATGAATTTTTGGGGTCCGGCGGATATTTAAAGGCATGTGAAATTGCGGGACGGCCGGTCGAGACCGGCGGCCGGTCGACCGGCCCTGATGCTTTTTCAGTTTTTTTCTAAGTCTTTTTTCGAGCTTTAAAATTTGGGGTTCTACGCCATTGGGGCCATTCTACGGCTCCCATGCTTTTTACTAGTGAAAACTTCAAAAATTCTAAGTATCGAATTCCTCTAAATCCTGCGCATCTCAATGAAAGTATTAGTACCCTCACTCTCGCCTCACTTAATGAACTAAAACAAAAGTAAAAATCAAACGATACACTAAATACAAAAATACGCGGGTTGCCTCCCGTAAGCGCTGGTTTTAAGTCCCGCACGACTATGTTACCTCATCAGCAAGAGGAATCCGGGGGCGCAAGGTAGAGTACCTCGACGACGCCCACTACAGCAGATGGATGATAGAGCTTAAGCCGTTGACCATTTGCCTGAAATCGTTCTCCCGAGTCCGTCTCTAATTCGCAATAGCCAAACTTGCTGACCTTCGTTACGGTATACGGTCCAGACCATTTGGACCTCAGCTTCCCGGGAAACAGTTTCAGACGAGAGTTAAAGAGTAATACCTTATCTCCAACAGTGAACTCCCTAGGCAAAATCTTTGCGTCGTGCCAACGCTTAGTGCGCTCTTTGTAGAGACGTGCATTCTCGTACGACTGCAGCCGAAATTCTTCAAGTTCATGCAGCTGCAGTAGCCTCTTATCCCCACACAGAGTCGGGTCGAGGTTAAGCTCCTTGATTGCCCAATAAGCTTTGTACTCGAGCTCGACGGGGAGATGACACGACTTACCGTAGACTAACCGATAAGGCGAGGTGCCTATAGGTGTCTTAAATGCCGTTCGATACGCCCAAAGAGTGTCATCAAGCTTCAAACTCCAATCTTTCCGGGACTTAGCCACCACCTTCTCCAGGATCGATTTAATCTCCCGATTAGAGATCTCCACTTGCCCACTAGTTTGTGGGTGGTAAGCTAGTCCAGTACGGTGAGTGACACCGTATTTAACCAGTAGAGCGGTGAGCTGTCGTTCGTGGAAATGAGTTCCACCATCACTGATCAAAGCACGAGGTACACCGAAACGAGGGAATATCGTCTTCTTTAGCAAACGAACGACCGTCTTGGCGTCATTAGTAGGAGAAGCGACCGCCTCAACCCACTTCGAAACATAATCAACTGCAACCAAAATGTAACGGTTCCCTTTAGATGAAGGAAACGGTCCTTGGTAGTCCACGCCCCAAACGTCGAATAAGTCAACCTCAAGTATCGGATTTTGAGGCATCTCATGCCTCCTAGAAATACCCCCGGTGCGCTGACACGCATCGCAGCTCACAACAAAATCCTTCGTATCGCGAAACATAGTCGGCCAATAGAAACCCGACTGCAGCACCTTAGCAACTGTACGAGAAGGACCGTGGTGTCCTCCATAAGGCGAGGAGTGACACCGCTCTAGAATACCGGCAACCTCCCACTGAGGGACGCATCGCCGATACAACCCATCGGCACACACCTTAAACAGGTGCGGATCGTCCCAAAAATAGCTCTTCACGTCGTGCAAGAACTTTTTCTTCTGTTGGGAACTCAAATCATCATTCATGTGGCGACCAACAAGAAAGTTGGCAAAGTTAGCATACCACGGCTCAGGTTGAGTGCCCGAACCTACACTCCCGACGCACATCAGCGAGTCGTCGGGAAAAGAATCATCAATAGGCAACGAAATGCCTCCTCCATCAAATCTTAACCGGGACAAATGATCAGCAACCACATTCTCTGCCCCTTTCTTGTCGCGAATCTCAAGGTCAAATTCCTGCAACAGTAGTATCCAACGAATCAACCGCGGCTTTGCCTCCTTCTTCGCTAGCAAATACTTCAAGGCCGCGTGATCGGTGTAGACTATGACCTTTGAACCCACCAAGTAAGTCCGAAATTTCTCCAGCGCAAAAACCACTGCAAGAAGTTCCTTCTCCGTCGTCGCGTAGTTAACTTGGGCCTCATCAAGTGTCTTGCTTGCATAATAGATAGCATGCAAAGCTTTGTCTCGTCTTTGACCCAAAACGGCGCCTAATGCGTAATCACTCGCATCGCACATCACCTCGAACGGAAGATTCTAATCCGGAGGTTGCATAATCGGCGCAGAAATCAAAGCCTGTTTAATCCTGTCAAAAGACTCGACACACTCATCAGTAAACGCGAAAGGGGCATCCTTCAAAAGCAACTGTGTTAGTGGTTTAGCGATTTTAGAAAAATCCTTTATAAACCGCCGATAAAAACCGGCGTGACCAAGAAAACTACGCACCCCCTTAACAGAAACGGGAGGTGGTAGTTGCTCAACCACTTGCACTTTTGCCTTGTCGACTTGGATGCCCTTTTCGGACACTATATGACCCAATACCACTCCTTCATTGACCATGAAGTGGCATTTTTCCCAATTCAAAACAAGGTTAACTTCGACACAACGTTTCAAGACCTTTTCCAAATTAACCAGACAAGATGAAAAGTTAGTGCCATAGACACTAAAGTCATCCATAAACACCTCCATAATAGATTCAAGGAATTCCGAGAAAATCCCCATCATGCATCTCTGAAAAGTAGCAGGTGCGTTACACAGTCCGAATGGCATCCTGCGATAAGCAAAGGTGCCATAGGGACATGTGAAGGTAGTCTTCTCCTGATCATCAGGATGAATAGGGATCTGAAAGAACCCAGAGTACCCGTCCAAATAACAAAAGAACGAGTGAGAAGCTAACCTTTCAAGCATCTGATCAATAAATGGAAGAGGAAAATGATCTTTGCGGGTGGCCGCATTCAGCATCCTGTAATCAATGCACATTCGCCACCCCGTAACAACTCTAGTGGGCACGAGCTCGTTCTTGTCGTTACGAACCACCGTAGTTCCCCCTTTCTTAGGAACCACTTGCACCGGGCTCACCCACTTGCTGTCGGAGATCGAATAGATAATACCTGCATCTAGCAATTTCATGACCTCCTTCTTCACAACTTCCTGCATGTTAGGATTAAGCCTGCGTTGCCCCTGAATACGGGGGCGATGACCATCCTCAAGGTTAATCCTATGCATACAAAAATCAGGACTAATACCTTTCAAGTCATCTAAACAATAACCAAGCGCCTTCTTATTACGACGTAGTACAACAAGCAGTTCAGACAACTGACTCTCAGATAAAGACGCACTAACAATAACAGGAAAAGAGTTTGTATCATCAAGAAAAGCATATTTCAAATGAGTCGGCAACGGCTTGAGCTCCGGTGTCGCTACCTCTGCAGCATAGGTAGGCTGAACCAACTCACTCACCAACGCGCTCTCCCTACTTACGGCCACGCCGTCCTTCCAAAGCCGCCTCCAGCACATCCACGACAGCTCCATAACCTGTGTCACCTGCACAAGCATCTAAAACCATAAACGCCTCAAGGGGGTCCCGCAAATGGGACGGAGGCCAATTCCCCTCAACAATAGTATCAACAACATCGATCATGCAACAAGACTCCTCAATCATGGGACTACGCATAGCATTAGTGAGGTTGAAGGTAACCTTATCCTCACCGACCTCCAAAGTCAACTTCCCATTCTTAACATCTATCACCGCCCCCGCCGTGTGTAGGAATGGTCGCCCTAAGATGATAGGTATGTGGGTGTCCTCAGCTATATCAAGCATAACAAAGTCAACCGGAAAGAAAAACTTCCCAATTCTCACAGGGACATCCTCTAAGACACCTAAGGGGTGCTTAACCGACCTATCTGCCATCTGTAGGGTCACATTAGTGCATTTCAACCCCCCCATGTTCAACTTTTCACAGACGGAATATGGCATGACACTGACGCTCGCTCCTAAGTCACACAACGCCTTATCAATGACCTGGGTTCCTATAGTACAAGGAATAGAAAAACTACTCGGGTCTTTAAGCTTAGGAGGGGCTTTACCTAATAAAAGGGAATTGCTCTCTCCCGTAAAGGCTACGGTCTCAACATCACCAATAGAACGCTTCCTAGTCAAAATATCTTTCATAAACTTAGCATAGGAAGGTACCTGCATGATGAGCTCGGTGAACGGAACGGTGACTTGAAGATTCTTCACAACATCCATAAACTTACCGAATTGTTGATCAACCTTCTTGTTGCGAGCGCTGTTTGGAAACGGGAGCTTAATCTGTATTTCAGGAGAAGAAGAATCCATACCTTTAATCCCCTTACCTTTGGAGTCATTTGAGTTTTTATCAAAAACACCCGAAGATGTCAGAACGTTGGAGCCGGTCCGGCTGACCGGCTGCCGGTCGACCGGCTCCGGTGTCTGATTACTCGTCGCATCAAACGCCTGCTTTTCAAAGATCCATAACCCGGTTTTGACTTTTTACGCCTCGTCGTTCTCAATATCCTCAACAACAGGCTCATCGGATCCGGGCATTTTCGGACCGTCGTACGTCGTGCCGCTCCGTAGCTGAATAGCATTCGCTTGCTCATGCTTGGCGGCGGGTTACCTTACGGAGGTAAATGTCGGTTGACGAGTCGATTGAGATGTAGCGAAGTTGCGCCACTTGCGTTTCCAAATGCTTAGCGGCTTGATTAGTTTCGGTGCATTTTCTCGAGTCTCCATCTGCATTTTACGCATCGACATCATCATCGTGACGCATCTCGGCCCGCAGGATCGTTAGCGGTTGTGCTTGAGGCCGATAGCTTTGTTGCGGCCGATTGTTGTTATCTTGTTGTGGCGGATTGTACGGCGGCCGTTGGTAATTCGACTGAAAGTTCTTATGCGGCGGAACGTACGTTGATTGTTGTTGTTGCGGCGGCTGCGGAGTAGGATTGAGAACGTTCTGACTCCGATAGGATAGTAAAGAACGATCATAACCCGGTTGGTTCTGATACGGCAAGTTAGAACGATAAGTGTTAAAAGCATGTACTTGCTCCGGCGAACCCATGCACTCATATGCATAATGACCTGTAGCCCTGCAATTGTTGCAACCCGCTTCGTTCACCGTAACCACGTTAACCTGCTGTGCATTAGACGAACCTGCACCACTCATCCTAGCGACCTGCAGTGATAGAGCCGAGATTTGGCTCGTTAAAGCATTAATAGAATCCTTCTCGCGATCACTATGAGCCGCGCGAGAATTTCCCCTAGGTCGATCATATTGAGCAGAGTGCACCGCCATTTGCTCGATTAGTTGCCATGCTTGGTCGTCGTCGACATTGTTGGCAAACCTCCCCTCTGCAGCCGAATCCAAAATGGTCCGACTCTCGGCGTACAACCCATTATAAAACGTCATGATCACTAGCCATTCGTTGAGACCATGGTGAGGGCAGTCGCGAATTAGCTTCTTATAACGTTCCCAAGCTTCAGCAAGTGTCTCGTCATGAGTTTGCTTAAAGCTTTGGATTTGGCTCCGCATTTGATTCGTTCGTTCTGGAGGATAATACTTTTTGAAAAATGCAAGAGCTAATCCATCCCAATCTGTAATACCCGCAGCTTCCTTATTTAAATCAGTGATCCACTCACGAGCGCGATCACGTAGTGAGAAAGGGAACAGCATCTCCCTAATCTGTTTCTGAGTGATCCCGGCCTGCTTAATAGTCGAACAATAATCCGTAAAAACCTGCATATGACGACCAGGATCCTCCGTAGCATTACCTCCAAACTGATTACGCTCCACCAAAGTAAGGAAGGCGGGGCGAATCTCAAAGTTGCCCTGTAGAGTGGCGGGCATCTGGAATCCATTAGGAATGGATTCCGTCTTTGGCACAGAGTGACTAGCGAGTTTAGGCATGATCACAAATGCCTCAGAAACAACACTCGAAGTAGAAGGTGGAGTAGTGTCCTCTTCGTAGGACGATGCTTCAGACCTAGATTCGGTGTCCGAAACTTCCACAACCTCGTTGGCGTAAGTTGCTGCAATCTCCTTAAAGAAGTTTCGCGTTTTGCGAAAAGTCCGCTCAGGTTCGGGATCGAAAGGAACTAAACCTGTAGGTGACCTGCGCATAAACAAAAACTACAAGGAAAAATGAGAAACG
The DNA here is from genome assembly GCA_023091065.1 of Dianthus caryophyllus. Lineage (NCBI taxonomy): Eukaryota > Viridiplantae > Streptophyta > Magnoliopsida > Caryophyllales > Caryophyllaceae > Dianthus > Dianthus caryophyllus. The sequence goes on from CM041522.1 coordinate 17,744,586, forward strand.
GTCTCAAGGAACTGGAGTTCCCTGAGACAAAAGAAATAACCGACTAAGTAAAAGCGAAATAAAACCGTTTCCCCGGCAACGGCGCCAAAATTGACAAGGCTAAAGTCGTATCACCTAAGTCAAAGTAACCTAAAGTCAACTAACAAGGTAGCTAGTGGCAGTAGGGTCGAATCCACAGGGAAACGTATACTCGCAGGTTTACTAAGTCTAGGCTATTCCTAAGGTGTGAAAAAGGTTTGTTTTGTAAGATCTAATAGACTAAAAGAATAAACTAAAGCAATGTAAAGAGGGTTTAAACGATGGGTAAAAGACCAGGGTTTCGGGTTCCTTATGACAATAATCCGGATAATAAACTTTCACCAAAATAGCAATCAATCAGAATATGCAAGGCGATTAGGATAAAACAAGCTCTCTCGAATCAATGTTACCTTAAGTTCAATTTAGCGGGCTCTCGCGACTTACTAAATCAACTTATCAATTACGCGTTGTGGTCTAATACTGATTAGGCTTTCGATCTTAAATCAATATAACCCTAAGTTCAATTAAATCGAGGCGTCCCTAAATTCAATTGTCAATTAAATCGCGCAGGAAGAAATCGCACAAGCATAAACTAATCAATCACAACAATTTAAACAAAACACCGGATTAAAGGCATAATTCCCCCTCAACCCTAGCGAGGGGATTAGCTACTCATGTCTAGGGCAAATAATAAATTAAACAAGGAATAAAGAGGAAACATAATTACCAGAATTGAATGCTTGAATTGAAATCACGAAGTACCGACGGTTACAAAGTTCAAATTGAAATCCAGACTTGAATTCTAAAGTTTAGATGAAAAGCAGTAAAATAAACTATGAGAGAGAATAGAGAATACTAATTCGTAGTCTAGGTCTAATTATAACATAAGATGATAATTAAACTTAAGTTTCTCCTTAATATCACAAAACAGCAGCTTCCGTAACAATAAATCGTCACGGCCGGTCGACCGGCCGCCGGTCCGTATCTGGACCGGCTCCGGTGCATAATCCATCGAGCCCAACGTTTTGGGCTTAAATCTTCCACCAATCTTGGGCCTATGCTATCTCCTTCAATATTTCGGCCCCTTTACTTCTCGGCTTTCGGTCCCGAGCTCAACTCTACATCGTCCTTTGGATTTCCGTCTATCCACTTTTCAGCTCAAATGCCTAGGAAATGAGTAAAATCCTGCAAAATACGGAAATACAACAAAAGCGCCTCTAGGACGTAATGTGAGAACAAAATGGCCCCGTAGGACGCATTTTGACAATAAAAAGCAGCTCGGGACGGGGGTAAAAGCGTATAAAAATAACAACTATCAGTGTAGTGTCGTGTAGTGTATGGTCTCGCATAGGAGTGCATATGTAGTTGTAGTTGTTTGGTCTCATGTAGGAGTGCATGTGTGGTTGTATAATGCTTGTGCTTTGGACGTGTTTTGTGGAATGCCTGTGTTTGAATGCGTTTTGTAGAATGCTTGTGTTTGAACTCGCCGAGGAGTGCAGGTGCTTCGTCTTGTAAGGGGTGCAGGTGTATGTTGGTGTAGATACCCGTATCCGTACCCCCCCAAAAACAAACCCGATGACGAAAAGGACTTTCATGCATGCTTTTAAAAGAGTCGAAACGGTACAAAAGTGTCTAAAACGTGTTTAGTCATTTTTTTTAGCGTATTAATTTGAATTTGCATAATCATAAAAATGAATGTCATTCTTAGTCATTATAAGCACGACACGAGCACGATACAGGAACGTCTTATTAAGCCAAGCCGCAAAAACAGCCCAACTAGCTACAAAACGGCCCAAACTTACAAAAACGACCCAAAACACACACTAACGCAACACGTAAAACGGGCCAAAGTGCGTCCCGTGTCACATTTTCACAAAACTAGACTCTACAATACCGTAAAATAATATAACCTAATATTATTTTATTTCGAGCCAAAACCGAAAAACACGACAAAAACCGAAACACGAAAACCAAAATTCGGACCAAAACAAAAGACTTAACCCATAAGTATAATACATCACAAAACATAATCATCACACTAAAATACGTCATTAACCAAATGGCGGCATAACAGCACACCAAAACAAAAATAAAATCGCCTGTTGACAAAGCGACAAATTAAAATCGCCAGTCAACAGGCGATTATCTTTTCTGTGCCCAACCCTGGTTCTTTTATTCCATTTGGCGGCTGCACTGAAACTTAATCGCAGGTTCACAGGCGATTAAGTTTTTCCCCTATACATAAACGAGCCATTTCCCTATAAATACCAACCCTCATACACTTCCAAAACACACAATTTTTGCCAAAGAATTCACTACTCACAAAAACACTTATAAAATCCACTCAAAAAAACCGTCTTTCCATTTTCGAAAGGTAAACATTTTACCTACGTTTGAGACTCGGACAAAGGGGTTACATTAACCCCAACCCGATATTGGCATTAGCGAAGCCGTATTCGTAATACGGTTGTAGCAATTCGGATTCGTAATCCGTCTAAACCCCGCTAATATCGCATAAATAACGACTCATTATCACTAAAGCAAACCGACGTCACTTTTATAATTATGCAAGTCCTCATTCATGCATTAAATAACGACTAGAATCACGGATCCAACACTAAATTGTACCGTTTCATAGAGTCTTTTAGCATGTCAAAACTAAGGGTTTTCACAAATTCTTAAAGAGTCAAATACGAGGTCGGAAAATAACTTTTATGGTAATAATTTTGTCAATAAATTATTATTTAACGTACATTTCCTATAGTAAAGTCATTATTTTGACGATTTACATTATTTATGCATTTTTATCGAGTCATATATATTCGCACTTGTACGTAGCGTCATTTTAGCCCAAATATCGAAATTAAATAAATGTTTTCAAATTAGTAGAGACTACATTTATGTAGGCTTTTTGATTTCAGTTTTCAAAACACATTTTTGTCAAAACTTTTGAAAAGTAACCTCACTTCGAATCCCTTCTCTGGTTTCAGACCTCAGACGGATAGGTATCGACGCACCTTGAAATCTGAGACACTCGTGTCTTGTATTTCAAGACGCGTTGAATAGGTTTCAAAGTCCTTTAATATTTGGTGGCGACTCCGAAAATACATTTTCAAAAAGGATTTTCTACTTTTCTTTTTTGGTCACAAATTCATGCAATGATCTCCCCCATTTTTACAAAACTTCGCCCTTTTTTTTCCTGCGAGGCGCTCCGACTTCCCCACGCTCAAGACGGGCGAGGTCAAGGCAAGCAGTATGCCGATAGGTTTTCCTACCAAATTTCCGGTACCTTCACCGTGGCGACTCACTGGGACGAGCATGATTTTTATTATTTTTGAAAAACTAGTTTTTCTTTTATTTTAAAAACATGAAGAAGTGAAGCTTGAAACTTTGAGAACATTTACGCTTTCGATATTTGGGCAAAAGTACGTTGAGTCGAATCCTCCTGATTCATAACCACACCCTTCGAGGAACGGCCCCTAGTAACGCTCGCTTCATAAGTGAGGTAACTCCGGACACGTTGTTCTCTCACCCCTCCACGATTACAAGTACGGCATCCGTACAAACGATCGTAACCAGTCAAACTCGAACGCTCTAGGGCCCGTCTTGAATTCACACCTAAGACGTGTGTAGTCTTGCGGGTGCCCCTACCTAAACGTTACGGGAATGGCCGGAGGGAACCTTACTGTGGATACCCATATCCGTACCCTCCCAAACAAAACCCTGTGATGTATCACGGACTTTTATTACGCATGCTTTAACGTTGACTTAAACGGTTCTAACTAATGTCGAATTCATTTTGAGTCGTTTTAAATGTTAAAATGTTTAAGGTCGCTCTACATCGCTTTAAATAACGTTCATTTTGTCCATTTGAAGTCTAGCTAGGTCCTTGTCCTGCTTCATTTGGCATGAGCTTCGCATTTGCACTACAATTAGTCCTTTTACATTAACAAGGTCTAATTCAGCATTCCTAAATTCCTAAATTTAGGCCCGGTAGCTAAAACCGCTATTTCGCCCCCTCTTACACAAAATACGGCTTCACGTCTTACCTTATTTCACAAAAACTATGCAAATACACCCTTTTCATTTTTCCGGGTCTCGGGCCCGAAACCGAAGCCTAACCCCAGCCTTTGGCCCGCACTCCAAAGCCCTAAGCATCACAAAATATCTCAGAAATATCCTAGGGGTTTTCTTGAGCTTCACGTTTGAGATTATCTCGAAATCTTTCAAAGATACAATTCAACCGAAACTAGTAAACTACACAAAAACCCGACCCTCGAACCGCATAAGCTTATGCGGTTTGGGGAGGAAACCGCATAAGCCTATGCGGTTTTCCCAGGCAACCGCATAAGGATATGCGGTTCCTAGGCCTGTTTTTATCCCCGGATTTCCTAATTTTTCCGAGGTTTTTAGTATATATACACCCATATACCCTCGACCAGAAAACACAATTCTCACAGCAATTCACAACCAGAATACATCTTTTACACCCCAAATTCTCATCTTACACCCTTTCACATCCACAAAGCCTCAAGCACTCAAATCCTTGAGTTCAACACACCATCTCGTGTTGAATTCATCCTCCTTTCAAGTTCAAGAAGCGAAGCTCTGCCCAGATCTGAAGCGTCAGGACAAGGTAGGTACCGATCCACTTGGATCAAAGCTTTTTCTTATTTTCTTATGGACTAACAAAGGGGTCTACACTTTAGCGCCCGGCTTTGGCACCCAAATACGCTTGCAATCCAAGTGTTCTATTTACTTCGGGTACACTCCATATCCGATGACACGCCAAAGTCGCATAAGCAACCGACCTTATAAAATAAACCAATGGACAATTGAACTTTATTTTATTTGCATGCATCTTGCACCTTCTTATTTTGCATTAAAATCAACTTAAACAATGAATTCGACCTTTAACTGAACCGTATTCGTTAACAAGTTAAACATGCTAAACTGAGGGTTTTAATCAATCTTTTTGCATCTGCATCTGCATTCTTTTACAAACTTATCGCACTTGTACGTAGCGATAACATTAGCTCAGATATCATCTTACAAGGATTGTTCTAGGTCAGTAGAGGCTATTTTTACATAGGCTTTTCTAAAAGGTTTTCATAAATCGTTATTTGAATTAACTCTTTTTCTAAAGTACCCTCACCCCGAATCCAATCTGGTTTCACAAGCCTTAGATCTAGGGGTGTCGGCGTGCTCCAAAATCTAGGACATGTTTTTAACTTAGAACATGGTAGCAGGTTCCTATTTTCCGCGATAAATAGGTGGCGAATCCATAACAGTTCTTAAAGGTTTTTCCAACTTAATCTTTTTTAACTTTAAAATCCGCCCTTAAGCAAGACGCCGAGTTGGGTCCCCCGAACGCGGTTCCCGGGTTCCACAGTTTGGCGACTCCGCTGGGGAGATCTTATTTTTAAAACTTAAAACTAGCTTTTTCTTTTTAAAAATAAAGAGGTGAAACTTGAAAGCCTTGAACAATCCTTGTAAACATATTTGAGCCATGCACATTCGTTTAGAGTCCATTCCTTTTGGAATCTAGGCACCCTTTACACCCTCGAGAGGTGGTTCCCACATGCAGGCTTGTCCACTCGATAAAGCACATGCCGGACTAGCTTTCCTCTCGCCCCTCCACGGCTTGTCAGAACGGCTATCTCGACCGCCCAAAGGTTCTCTTCAGAAACCTATCGCCTTGCCAGAAGGAAATGAAGGGGTTAAAGTATCTGCCAAAGCGTACTCGAGGTAGTTGGAGGTGTACCCGACTGACTCATTTTTCACCCTTTTTGAGTCATACGTACAAGTTCGAGGCTATGCACTCCATAGTCTTTTTCAAAACAAGCATTTGCATTCATATCTTCGAAAACTCGCTTAAACTTTTCAAAGATAAACGAACCTAACATCTAACAAACTAACACTTTTCAAACAAAACTCTCGCGAATTTTTGAAATAAACCTTTTCAAAATTTCCTTTTTCACTAACAAGCAAAAACCCGAGTAAGGAATAAAACCCGAGCTCGTGGATTTCAATCCTCTAGGTCACACGGCCTAGACTCCGTTTTAACATCCTCGACTCGACTTGCGCGAGCCGAATCCTTCTCTTTTTACACATCCGACTCGAGCTCACCTCGGCAAATCACCGATATCAGTTCGACGGATGCAAAAACAAAATCTTTTAACATCGAGACGAGATGTGCGCACGCATCCTCGCCTCAAAAGCTTCCCTTAGCAAAACCTTTTCGAAAATCTCCTTTTTCAAGCTTAAAAGGTCTTTCCAAAACAACGAAATGAGCTAAAATGAATGCCTAGAATGAATGTGAGTCTAGTGGGTCGAGTCGTGTCGCTAATATGCAAAGTGAAATGCAGGCCTCAGCTGAATACTCACCATGAATCGCATCATCACCCCTTCCTTCAAACGCTCCTCAAAGACGGCTAACCTCAATAGACTGAGAACTCTCCGTGTCCGCGTTAATCAGCTCACCAAAGACATTGACAACTTGAAGGCCTTGCATCAACTTGAAGTTGCGCGCTTAGAACAACGCTCCAAGGCCAACAAGCATGTCTCCCTTCATACTCTCATCACCCAACTCCAAAGAGACGAGGAAGATTTCACCCAATATCTCGTCCGTTGGAGAGGACTACTTGCCCGAAGTTCAACCCTCCACACGAAGACGAACTCATGTACACGCTTTCTGTGAGCTTACGACCCGAGTGGCGAAGACACTTTGATTACGGTGATGCCGAGAATTTCGAAGAACTCATTGAAATCGGCCTCGGAGCCCAAAGCAACCCCACAATTTATGACAACCTTGCAATCTTCCTCGGATCAGCACCCGTCATAGATTGCTCCTACTTGGTCACACCCACCAACAACCAAATCAATCTGGTGCGGTTTAGTGATGACGAAGACGAAGAGTGGCCACCCACTAACAAAACGGTAGCCCAACTCTCAACTACTCCCTCCTCGAATAAAAACAAAAAGAACAAGAAGGGAAAGAAAAAGAAGGGCAAACAGCCCGAAAACAAAGATCAAAAAGGAAAAGGCGAGCAGCCCGAAAAGGAAAGCCAAGACGAGATTTCACACCTCACACGCTCTGGTCGTCCTTATCAGAACATCTTCACAGATGAACATGCCAGAAAAGCAACTGCGGCCGAGAAAGGCAAGGCCGTAGCCCAAAAGGATAACCCCTCTACAAGTACACCCTCCACCTCTACAATAATTCCACCACCAAACACGAGTGAGGTGCTTCAAAAGCAACTCGCTCGCACAAAAGCCGATGTTTCAATCTGGGCCCTTTTACGAGACTCGGCGGAACATAGGAATGCATTCATTCGCGCTCTACAAATTGCATGCGCAGACGCTGAGATCTCTCCAGATCAAATGGTCAGCCATGTCACAAGAGATTGGTTACCAGGGGCTATCACCTTCTCGAATGATGATCTCCCCGCATTCGGACCAAACCACAACCTCGCTCTATACATTAGCGTAGAGTGTATGAAGAAAACTTTGCCCGTGTCCCTTGTTGACAACGGATCTGCAGTCAATGTTCTACCATTGGCCACCGCACATCGCCTCGGCCTAGCCGATAAAGACTTCACCCCGAGCATGGATGGAGTTAAAGCCTTCGACGGAACCCGACGTCACGTTAAAGGAACCATTTCTCTTCACGTACGCAGTGGTCCCATAGAAAGAAAAGTCGAGTTTCAAGTCATCGACATGACCCCTTCCTATAACATACTCCTGGGACGACCGTGGATTCACTCCACCAAGGCCGTAAGTTCTACTCTACATCAAAAGGTTAAGATCCCTCTCAACGAGGAAATCATAACCTTGAATGCCTCAAACTTCCGAGCCCTTTTCGATACACCAAAAGATCCTAATTTTGCCGAAATTGTGGCTGAACCCGCAGAAGACTTATGTGGTTTCGACTTCGAAGTCGGCGCTATCACACGTACACCAATCAAAACCTACAAACCTTTCAGAACAAAAAACAACAACAGCCTTTGGCTCACCATGGGTCTAGGCTACAAACCCAAGAACGGCGACCACGAGAAGATGGTTAAGGAAATTCAAAGGCGAAAGTCAACTCACAAGGTCACCCTGCGACCTTACATCCTCGACCTGAACGCATACTTCACCCCGGGAGGAATGGTCGACGGGAATACCTCCCTTCGAGACATCATCCATTCATCCGAAGCTTGTTTCTCTAGTGAGGCCGAGCCCAATACACTCAAGGCCTCACCGAGCACCAAAAACGAAGAAATTGTCTCCACGATCATGCGAGACCGTCACTTCGATCCTAACTTACTTATAGCCGACGCCACAGACAAAACCCTCAACGGATGGTATAAGACGCTGAAATGGACCGATGCACAAGGCCACCACTTCCAGCTTATCACCGGTGAAGGACCACTCTTCGACCATGTCACTAACCTCAAAGGCAAGGACGAGAGTGCTTCAACCTCAAGCAACTCAAGCAACTCAAGCAGCTCAAGCAGCTCCAGCGGCACAGAAGACGATGAAGAAGAAGAAGAAATTCTTTTAGATTCTAATGCTCTTAGTGTCGGGTCATCTGTCGACCCATCTATCCTAGACTCTAGCTTTAGTTTAGATTTTCTATTTACGGAGGCTAGCTCCAAGCAATTTTCTGATTTGTCGAATAATTCTCTTCAAAATAATGAAATGAATAAATTTGCTTACGCCTTGTCTCAAGCTAAAACAAATAACAAAATACAAACAAACAAAAATCCAAGTCCAAAGCTTAAAAAGGTCGAGGACTTAAAGACGGAACAAGTCAAACAAATAAATCCAAAGCTTAAAAAGGTCGAGGATTTTAAGACAAAGTATGAACGTTCAAAGCTTAAAAAGGTCGAGAACATTTAAAAACAAACAAAAGAAAGCAACGAGACAAGGCAAAAGCAGATTAATTCTATCTTATTACTTTATTTAGAATTTTTCGCAATTTAGAAATGAGCTAGGAACAAATCTCCTTAGCCCTTTATTTGAATCTAAAAACATGTATTTAAATAAAGGAAATTTTCTAAACAAAACAAAGCAAACTACTCAAGTCATCTTCTGACGCTTCGGATTAGCCTCTTCATCTTCAAGGGGCCGCTCCGCCACAATCTTGAACTCAAAGACAGGACAGATCTCTCAAAACCTGGGGCTCGACGGATCCTCGTCTGCTTTGGGGGCTCCTCGATCCTTGACCCTAGACGATCCCTAACGGTCACCTTCGGTCCAAGCCTCTCCCGCGCCGGTCTCGAAGAAGAAGCATCTGCACTAGCCGCACAAAGATCACCATAGTCCCTCCTTTCGCGCACCACCTCATACGCCAAGGAGGGCCTTGGCCCATTCTTTTCCCTCCTCCTTTGATTCTCCCGTTCCTGAGGATCATTGGAGCGATACCACCGTGTATAGAAGTCGGTAACACGACTAGACTCTATATGCTCCGGAACAGCCCAAGTAACACGGTCCGACCATCCTCGGATCCAAGCATCAATCATTTGGTTGTTTAGCACAACAACCCCTCCAACCTGAGTATCCTGCTCGGGTATGGTCTGAGCAAGCCCGATTTGCCTCTTGGCGAAGAGGATGAATCCACACTCCTCGCTCAAACCCACACAACATCAACCCACGAAGCATTCGCAATGCATCGCCAGAACCGCCGTAATACCCCACCAAGACACGTACCAACGAATGGAGCTCTCTTTGACAAACCCCCGGTAGTAGTTTAGCGAATGCTCCCGAAGGTCAGCCCACTCCATCTTTCGCGACGTCGTGGCGCGACCTTGAAAACACTCCCAAGGGAAGAGCCTTATACACACTAAGCCTCTCCATGAGCCAAACGTTGAGAATCCTAGCGCAACCCTCGCATGACGAGCTCAGACGATTAGCACAACTGGCCGCCTAAACCCAAAGATGGTCTCCGCTAAGATCAACGTAGAAGGATCATATCCCCTTTCCATCTCTTCGACAACACGAGCATACCTCGCGTTTCCGAACACTCCATCTGGCATGGACCCCGCAAAAGCATACCGATGAACCAAACAAAAAGCAAGGGCCCTCCGCCTAGAACGGTCCGAAATACTAGTATCAGCTTTATTCATATATCGCTGACACAAAAGAAGCATGTTTACCTTGCCTCCCTCAAACAAACCTGCAGCATGAGCATTCGTCATCCCAAGGAAGTTTCGCAACATCCCGTTATAGCAAAGCTCACTCCTTACAACCACAGCAGTAGTCCGTTTCGACCATCCAGGCATCCAGCAATGGCCGAGAACTCCTCCATCAAAGGACACACTCCTCCCCCGGGAAACCTAAACACGTGCAAACTAGGATCCCAATAATCTAAGCACACATCAAGGAAGTCTAGATCGACTTTCATTTGGCGAAAGCCAATAAAAACACCCGCACCATCATCATACACCGCCCTCTTCATCGCCGAGCTTAGTGAAGAAGTCCACCTCTTCAAAAGAGCATCAAAATGCTCCACCATTTTCTTAAATACAAAAAACTTTTATAAATATACCTAATATATTTATGAAAGCAAAAATCTAAAGCAAAAGAAAAGAAGAGAAGTGTTTGTGAGTGAAGATTATGGCACGCACCCCCTCTCCTTATATAGAAAAACAATGTCCGAAATATGGAAATACAAATAGCTACCAACAGACTTAAAACCGCATGGCTCTATGCGGTTTGCAACCCAAACCGCATAAGCTTATGCGGTTTAGCCCACGAACCGCATAAACCTATGCGGTTTCAGGGGCTGGTTTTTCTCAACGTTTCCTAATTTCGTCTTTCTTAAAACACTACAACCTACACTAGGCTACGACATTCTCTCGTTGCTCCCCATGCACCAGCATCACACTTCACTTTAGCATATACGATTCTTACCACGAATCAAAACACAAACATTTTCGACATTCATGCAAGCTCATTTCGCATCTAAAATGAACTTTTCACAGAAACATTTTCACAATCTAAAATCAAACATCAAATGCATCCCACTCGGGAATCATATCATTTTTCAAACAAGCCTACCAAACAGGTTTATCGACGACAATCAAGTTCAAGCTACAACAAGTTCAAAGTTCAAACTACAACGACATGTACATAAAGGTTCATACAATCTTTATCACACAAATTCACTCGGGATGACGACGACGATACTCGTCAAACTCACGCCGAATCTGCGCCGTCTCAGCCCGGCTCTGACACAACTGAGCAGCCTGCTCAGCCCAAGCCATCCTCCACCTGTTGGCTATCCGCCATAGCTTCTTATGCGCCTCCTTAGCCACCTGTGACACACAATACAAAAACACTTCACTTTTCTCTCCATTTTGCCTTAATTTCACTCAAATCAAGTCAAACTTAGGGGGAAAATTTCAAATTAACAGCGCTCATCCCCACTTTGCCTTAATTTCACTCAAATTAAGCCAAACTCGAGGGGGTAACACAAAAACACGCATCTCACTAGTTTGATCTTCGCCATGTTTCATACCTCGATCAAACTGGGGGCTCACTCACATATACAACGACAAAGATACATACCTTTTTCACCCTCGCTCGTCAAATTCGCCCATGCCCGCGGCTGGTCACCGGCAAGAAGTACGCAAAGTGAAAGCACGACGACGCCCGACTGGTCAGACTAATCTGGCCATTGTAGGGAAGTCACCAGGCTGCTCCGCCATCTCGGGATCAAATTCCTCCAAAACAATTTCAAAACGCACACGTCAGGGAAATTTTTCGCAAAAATTACCTTACGCACCCTCAACAGCATCAAACATACCTCAATCGGCCCACAAGCAAGCCGAGACTCCGCAAAGTGGCTGTAGTCTTCCCTAGGACAGAGAAGACTCACCGACTCTCCTTCCCCGTACAACGCCACCCGATCCTGAGCGGAAACCCCTCGCTCAAACAGGACCCTCGGCGGATCGCCAGCACCATCTGGTGGCCACCCTGCCTGAAAGACCAAACGCTCTCCAAGGTACCAAACCGGCCCATACGGCGTCGCCAGGTACAAGCGCTGGGTCTCTCGCACTACAAACCTAGCTCCAATGCCCTCAGGAATATTCCTGTACTGGCCCCACGGGAACGGCACGAACTACAAACAAAGACAAGACAAACACTCATAAAAACAAACACTCACAAATACAATCATTTTAAGTACACTCTATTTAAAATGGTTCAAGCACAAACCTGATCAAACTGCATCTGGTTCAGAAGCACCCGAACCTCGTCATACGACCCGATTAAACGCGCAAAGACGGCTACATCGTGCCCAAGGCACGCACCACGGATACTCCTTCACGATCGTCAGAGCATGCGGAGGGAGCAGAAAAGGAAAATGGCTAAGAATCCATGACTGCACACACAAGAAACAAAAACGCGTTACAAAGGCAAAGACGACAAAGACAAAGACAACGAAAACAAACAACAATGCACCCGAAACAAAAACAGAATTAACACGTACCTCCATCAAGAATCCAGGCGAGACTAAGGACAGTCTCGACCCTCGATCCATGACCCGCGGTCTCACGGCATCCATGCAGAAACGAATGCACAAACCCAAAGACGGCGTCACCCAGTCGAACGTCCCAATTGCATTCCAATCTAGGAGATGCATAAGGACCGATGTCGATGCCCGCTCGCCTTTATCGCCGAAGTACACGGCGCTGACGAGCCACCACAGCCACATACGAGCATTCTGCTCGTCACTCCACTCCGAGGGGCCATACTCGGTCTTCCCCTCAAAGTACTCCAAGATATAGCTCGTCTTGAAAGTATAAGGTGGAGCACCCTCACAAATCACCTCCAAACCACCGCCGATCGCATCAGTCACAACCTCGTCCACAACGGACGGCGCAAACTCAAAACTCATGTCACGGTCCCCGAACGGCAGCCCCGTTATGACCGCATACTCAGACAAGGTAATGCCGGCCTCAAAGCCGGGCATATGGAACGTCGTCGTCGTGTCCCAGTACCTGTCTAAGAAGGCCCTGATCAGCATCAGGTTCGCCGTCTGCTTCTTCCTTGCAATCTCCCTCCAATGGCCGACCAACGGGCCAAAAGCACTACGCAGCACCCAAGCTCGCGCTCCGTATAAGCTTCTCCTCAAAAACACACATTACGGACGACACGCCCGAGAAAGTCCTCATCGAACCTTTCTCGCCAACCCATCGCCGCCGATAGGAAACGCGTGTCTCCGGCAAGTAGAAGGTTATGGCCATCCCAAATTTAGCAAACGCCTGCTCAAGACGTGATTTTCGCGGCCTAGAGCTACTCGCTCTAGGCGCAACCTCCACGACCTCCTCAAAGAACATCCATCTCTGCCTCCAGCTCGTCCACAAACTCCTGAGCAAACACATCCGCCTCCTCCTCCTCAGGATCAGGCCCAGGGACATGCCTCCCACGACCCCTACCTCGTGACTGCCCACGTCTCGTGGGCAAATCACGAGGGTCGGCTTCCCTCTCGCTACGTGTACGCCTCAAACCACTCGAGCTAGAGGCTCCCTCGGTCCTCGAGCTAGCACTCCTACGGGATTTCGACCTCGTAACACGACTAGAATCTTCCCCTGCAACCAAACACAACCAATACATACAGCTATAATACATGCAAGCATACAACTTGGCATACACATACACAAATACACACAAATAATACACACATAATACATATACATCCTACACTTCACAGAGCATTTTTAGGCCTAATTCACAATTAAGCCGAAAACCGTCCTCTACGCTTCAAACCTGCAACTTTATGGTTTCTACGCGCCATAATAGTCCCCAACAATAACCCATTACAAGCAATTGCATTTTGGTCATCCCGATCAAAAACCCCCAATTCGCCTTAATTACTCCGTAAAACTACGACTTAAAACGGCGATTTGAAAGCCCTAACTTGACATTTTCGCAAAACTAACGCTATAGGCATGCTATACTCGCTATGGGCATCCTACACCGAAGTTTAATTGAAATTCCGGGTCGGAAAATCCGGGTTCGTTTTCGGGCCCGAAACCTAATTTGGACGTTTTTCACACGAAGACGGTCTAAATCACAATCAATTCACACATACACGTTCACATGGCATAATGCAACACAATGACGACAATTTCAAGCATTCAAACGGCAAATTTCAAGCAAAACTCGGGTTTTCATCCAAAACCCGTCTTTTCAACATTTCAAGGCAAAACTAGCTAATTACAACAACAAATAACGTAAAAGCAAGTTAAAATGGAGCATTACCTCGTTCCATAGCAAGGCAACGCAAGAAAAATGAGCAAAATCGGTTGAGAAATCGAAAAATGACGTTTTTAGAGTGAAGAAACCGAAATGATATAATGAGGCATGCTCACGGTTGAATTCGTGCTTTATACAGCCCCTACTGCCACTAAGGCAAACCGCATAACCTTATGCGGTTTGCCCCATGAACCGCATAAGGCTATGCGGTTACAGCCCTTGGCTTTTCTCGGTTCTTTCTCGTTTTACGCCTACTTTTGAATTCCCAATTCATCCTAGCTCTAATGCAACTCCAAGTACGTCCCATGCTTGGGTCAAGGCGTCACCTACAGTCCGCCATACGCGTATATTAAGCATTTAATGTACGGTACAGAAGCAGAAGCACGAACGCTCTTTGCGAGCATTACATCATTTTTCTCCTCAACGGAAGGCAATCATATGTAACCACAACTACATAGACACTCCTCGGCGAGCCCAAGCATAAGCACTCTGCAATATACACCTAACTCCAAGCATTTCACTCTACATAGACACCCCTCGGCGAGCTCAAGCATTACACGGACACTCTTTCACGAGACCTACACCTACACCTACATAAGCACCCCTACTCAATTATACACCTCACGCATACCCAAACATCTTACAAAGTACACATGCAATACGAAGACATTACAAGCAGCAGCACCAGGCATCCGACGATACCAGGCATATACAAAGGCACCAGCAACGACAGTACAACAAGCACGACGAAGACATTCAAGGCGGCAGTTCTTACAAAGATGCACGACCGCCAAGTCTTTAAACTGCACGCCTCCCCGCTTAGCTTGCTCAAGTCCTCGCCTCACCCATGGACACATGCTTGCTCCGTTGGATCAGACGAGATCAGAATCTTCGGATATGGTCGTGGAGTTTGACTTTCGCTCTAGTCCGAGCTCAGTCAAACTGGGGGCTCTGTGGATACCCATATCTGTACCCTCCCAAACAAAACCCTGTGATGTATCACGGACTTTTATTACGCATGCTTTAACGTTGACTTAAACGGTTCTAACTAATGTCGAATTCATTTTGAGTCGTTTTAAATGTTAAAATGTTTAAGGTCGCTCTACATCGCTTTAAATAACGTTCATTTTGTCCATTTGGAGTCTAGCTAGGTCCTTGTCCTGCTTCATTTGGCATGAGCTTCGCATTTGCACTACAATTAGTCCTTTTACATTAACAAGGTCTAATTCAGCATTCCTAAATTCCTAAATTTAGGCCCGGTAGCTAAAACCGCTATTTAGCCCCCTCTTACACAAAAAACGGCTTCACGTCTTACCTTATTTCACAAAAACTATGCAAATACACCCTTTTCATTTTTTCTCGGTCTCGCCCAAACCGAGCCCAAACCCAGCCTTTGGCCCGCACTCCAAAGCCCTAAGCATCACAAAATATCTCAGAAATATCCTAGGGGTTTTCTTGAGCTTCACGTTTGCGATTATCTCGAAATCTTTCAAAGATATAATTCAACCGAAACTAGTAAACTACACAAAAACCCGACCCTCGAACCGCATAAGCTTATGCGGTTTGGGGAGGAAAACCGCATAAGCCTATGCGGTTTTCCCAGGCAACCGCATAAGGCTATGCGGTTCCTAGGCCTGTTTTTATCCCCGGATTTCCTAATTTCTCCGAGGTTTTTAGTATATATACACCCATATACCCTCGACCAGAAAACACAATTCTCACAGCAGTTCACAACCAGAATACATCTTTTACACCCCAAATTCTCATCTTACACCCTTTCACATCCACAAAGCCTCAAGCACTCAAATCCTTGAGTTCAACACACCATCCCGTGTTGAATTCATCCTCCTTTCAAGTTCAAGAAGCGAAGCTCTGCCCAGATCTGAAGCGTCAGGACAAGGTAGGTACCGATCCACTTGGATCAAAGCTTTTTCTTATTTTCTTATGGACTAACAAAGGGGTCTACACTTTAGCGCCCGGCTTTGGCACCCAATGGCGCTTGCAATCCAAGTGTTCTATTTACTTGGTCCACTCCATATCCGATGACACGCCAAAGTCGCATAAGCAACCGACCTTATAAAATAAACCAATGGACAATTGAACTTTATTTTATTTGCATGCATCTTGCACCTTCTTATTTTGCATTAAAATCAACTTAAACAATGAATTCGACCTTTAACTGAACCGTATTCGTTAACTAGTTAAACATGCTAAATCGAGGGTTTTAATCAATCTTTTGCATCTCAGATCTGCATTCTTTTACAAACTTATCGCACTTGTACGTAGCGATAACATTAGCTCAAATATCATCTTACAAGGATTGTTCTAGGTCAGTAGAGGCTATTTTTACATAGGCTTTTCTAAAAGGTTTTCATAAATCGTTATTTGAATTAACTCTTTTTCTAAAGTACCCTCACCCCGAATCCAATCTGGTTTCACAAGCCTTAGATCTAGGGGTGTCGGCGTGCTCCAAAATCTAGGACATGTTTTTAACTTAGAACATGGTAGCAGGTTCCTATTGTCCACGATAAATAGGTGGCGACTCCATAACAGTTCTTAAAGGTTTTTCCAACTTAATCTTTTTTAACTTTAAAATCCGCCCTTAAGCAAGACGCCGAGTTGGGTCCCCCGAACGCGGTTCCCGGGTTCCACACTTACCCTATAAGCCAAAAACCAGTGTTTATATGTACAAGTGCGAAGCTATAGTACCCTCACTATAGTCGTCTTTCAAAGCTTTTTGCATACAAAAAAAAAAACATTTCCTAGGCATTACACTTTTAAAATACGTCCATTTTTGAAATTACTTTTTCAAACTTTTTTCAAAAAAAAGGTCATACTTTTTAAAACACGCCGTTAGGCTCTTTGACCTATAGTCATTTGAGTTTGATAAATAAAATGCCACTGCATTTAAAACCGATCCAGGATAATCATTATATCCCAGGTCTTTTTCAAAACGTAAATGAATTATGCGACTGACGTATCGTCGTAATACATTTATTGCTAAAAACTTTTCACAGAACAAAAACCCGATAATGTCAATTCATTTCGGATATTTTAAAATGAAATTAACCTTTTCTACTTTAGGAT
This sequence comes from Dianthus caryophyllus, assembly GCA_023091065.1. Classification (NCBI taxonomy): domain Eukaryota; kingdom Viridiplantae; phylum Streptophyta; class Magnoliopsida; order Caryophyllales; family Caryophyllaceae; genus Dianthus; species Dianthus caryophyllus. Next base: position 17,761,938 of record CM041522.1, read on the forward strand.
TAGCTCTAAGTCGAGTGACTCTTTAGTCATTCCGATTTAATCTTTTTCTCTCAAAAAACAAAAACGCGGGCTCGTTCAGATGCGAACCCGTTGATTTAAATTTTGAATCAAGTGACCTATCGTCATTTTGATTTGATTTCCTGAGTCACACATAAAAGGCGAACAAGGGATCGCCTTTTACCCAATTTTAACATCCTCAGATCGGTTAGCCTATCGCTACTTCGGCCTGATCCTTTTTATCGTAATCCAATGATAAACCCCTGGCAACATACCGTGAGGCTGGGTTAATCAGATTATGATCATACAAATTTTCCTACCTCGAGAATAGGGACGTGTCAACGCGCCTCTATCTCAAAAACTTCCCGTGTCCTTTTAAAAGCTAAAAACACGAGTCGAGTCTTGCACCCACTTTTTACACTTTTGTGTTTTTTTCTTTGGTCGTGAATGCGATTTTTCGTTGAGTCTTTTCCTTCTCTTTTAGAATCACTAAAGGTTTGAAAACTTTGTCAGGTCCACTCATTGAAAAACCCCGAACATACGGCTCGCAAACACAAGATGAACCTCCGTTTCAACCTTGCAAATGATGAAGATGCCTTTCCACCACCTCCTCCACTAATGACGGTCACCGAACATGTAAGGCTACTCGACAACAAGATAGCCAATCTCACCGCTTTGTTCGAACATCTGGCCGCCATGCAAAAGATCGAAACCGAGAAAAACGCAAGACTGTTCGCCGAAGAGTCTGCTCGACACATCAAGAGGATTCGATCCCAGGAAGATAAAATTCACAAGTACAAACTGGCCAAAACCACAGACCATGGTCGTCAAAACGACACGCCTCGGACTACAACGACGACTGGACCGTTTAACCATGTCAACTTAAAAGTACAAACAGCACCTCCGGTGTTCCTTGCACATCCCACGCCTGCTGCTCCCAAGTCATCATCCGCTGGACCATCTTCGTCAAGGCGACAACGAAAGTTTGACCCCCTCTATATGTCTTACCCCAAGGCATTGGAAAAGCTCGTAAAGAAAAACATCCTACAACTTCCCAACCCCTCCAGGGAACCACTTGAAGATAAGAAACCACGGTCATGGCAGCAAAACTCCTACTGCAAATTCCATAGGGGGAATGGGCATGACACTGAGGACTGCTTCCGTTTGAAGAACGTAATCCAAGACATGATCGACAACGAAACGATCGACAAGCCAAGCATAACTCCTAAACCGTCAAACCAGTATAACACACCCCATGTTCGCCCATTTTCGTAGGAACACATCCCATCCTCAATCATCCTTGTTTGACTCCCACGGGCGATCACGAAGTCAACGTCCTTTTCGACAGCATCAACAACAGCGGTAACAACATCGACTACATTCGCCAAGCTAGGACAAGAACGAAACCAAGGCATGAGGACAAGAAAGGAAGCTTCACCCAGATCCCTCATCAACATCCCCTCAGACAGTCCGACGGCCACAATAAAGCTCCTCACCCCCAACATCCGTATCAGTCTCCTTTAGAGCTACAAATACCGCCAGGATTCCCTCCCAAACGCACAAGCGAAGGCAGAGACAAGAGCATAGTCGAGGATAAGACTAACCTACCCATAACCAACAGCCCTTCCATTAACACAACATGGCGTAACACTAAAGATATCCTCCCAACACAACTCATTAACCGTGTCATCCGGGATTGGCTACCAGGTGCCATAACTTTCTCCCACGCGGACCTGCCACCCTTTCAAGATCCACACAACCCAGCACTCTACATAACCGTAGAGTGTCGTAACATGGTATTACCCGTCACCCTCATCGACAACGGCTCGGCAATCAACATCCTACCCCTAACAACCGCCATCAAGCTAGGACTAAAGGAAAGTGATGTCACCCCTTGCTCCAACAGCAAAAGAGCGTACGACGGTACATCCCGCGGCATAGAAGGTATCATATCATTACCCGTCATAACAGGATTTGTCGAAACACGAACCGAGTTTCAGCTCATGAATATCCCCCCGGCATATAACATGTTGCTAGGAAGGACCTGGATTCACGCTACCGGAGCCATCACATCAACTCTGCACCAGAAAGTGAAGCTTCCCTTTTACAACGAGGTCATTACCATAGAGGCCTCAGACTTTCGAGCCGCTCTCCATCAACTGAAGCTTGAAGAAAACGCCACCCAATCTACCGATGCCCCGGGAAGTCCCAATTCAAGCATCTACACCTAGAGTCTAGGATCCTGCGTCATCATAACGCCAATTTTCCAAAAAAAAACAACGGTTAGGTTACCCGATCACATTCCTAGAAGTAGTAAATCTTAGTAAAGAACTAGAGTCATTAAGGTTGTCCAAAGCTCCTTCGTCTGAGCTATCTTCAAATGTAACCGCTTTTGATAACATTAATAACATGAAAGTTTTTGGTTACTCTTTGCCTCATTTAAAGTTTACCTCTTCTAATGATTGTGATAAATTTAAACTAAATAACATTGCATTATATAGATACATTGCAAGCATTGTCTCAAAACCCGAACAGGAACCCATCATTGAAGACACAACAACCATCGACATAGGCACGCCCGAAGAGCCTAAAGAACTGCAACTGGGGGCTTCCCTAAGCACAGAAGAAAGGGCCACATATACCAAGCTCCTCGCAGAGTTTAACGACGTCTTTGCCTGGTCATATAAGGACATGCCCGGCATAGACCGCGAGATAGCTGAACACCGCATCCCGATCAAGCAAGGTTCCAGACCCGTCAAACAGAAACTCCGACGCATTAAGCCAGAATGGTCTCTCATGGTCAAGGAAGAGATCGAAAAGCAACTACAAGCTGGATTCATCCGAGTCATTGAATACTCTGATTGGGTCTCCAACATGGTTCCAGTCATGAAGAAAAACGGCAAAATACGGGTATGTGCCGACTTTCGAGACCTGAACAAAGCCTGCCCAAAATACGACTTCCCTCTCCCCCACATGGATATTCTAGTCGACAACACAGCGGACCACGCCTTACTATCATTCGTGGATGGATACGCAGGATACAACCAAATCAAGATGGCAGCAGACGACATGCCAAAAACCACTTTCGTAACCCCCTGGGGGACGTACTGCTACACAGTCATGCCATTTGGGCTCATTAATGCTGGCGCTACCTACCAACGCACTGCTACAACCCTACTACATGACATGGTGCACAAAGAGGTCGAAGTATATGTCGACGACATGATCGTGAAGTCAAAGGAAAGGGACGACTACGTCACCAACCTCCGCAAGTTCTTCACCCGAATCAGGCAATACAAAATGCGATTAAATCCACAGAAATGCACCTTTGGGGTCACATCAGGCAAGCTATTAGGCCATATAGTAAGCCAGCGCGGGATCGAAATAGACCCAACCAAAATCAAGGCAATAATGGGCATGAAACCGCCAAGCAACATCGACGAAATAAGGAGCTTTTTGGGACAAGTCCAATATATCTCCCGATTTATCAGCAAACTCACCATGATTTGTGAGCCAATCTTCAAAAAATTGAAGAAAGAAGAACATACGAAATGGGACGACGATTGTCAACAAGCATTCGACCAAGTCAAGAGCCTGCTCACAAATCCACCCGTTCTGGTACCCCCACAAAAGGACTTGCCCCTATCGCTATACTTAACGACTACGCCAAACGCTATGGGCGCCATGCTCGCTATGGCCATCTACTACATCAGCAAAAAATTCCACGATTACGAAACTCGGCATGAACCAGTCGAGAAAAGCTGCCTCTCGCTGGTCTGGGCAACCAAAAAGCTCAGACACTACCTACTCACTAGCACTACAAGAGTCTACTCCTTGATGGACCCCCTCAAGTACCTATTTGAAAAAGCAGTCCTAAATGGGCGCATGGCCAGGTGGACCCTGCTTCTCGCCGAGTACGAGCTCAAGTACCTCCCTCTGAAAGTGATCAAGGGAAGGGCAGTTTCCGACTTCCTTGCAGAAAACGCTATCATCGAACAACCCATGATCGACACAATGTCATTCCCTGACGATGGAATCTTTGCCATAGAAAAGGAATACTGGCAATTATACTTTGACGGAGCATCAAACTACCGCGGCTACGGAGTAGGAATACTTTTAATATCCCCAAATGGCGACCATACTCCACTCTCAATCAAGCTTGACTTTAGCGTTACAAACAACGCCGCGGAATACGAAGCCTGCATTTATGGCCTGCAAGCAGCAATCACCCTCAAAATAAGGAACCTTCGCGTGCATGGAGATTCATTCCTCATCATAAACCAAGTTACAGGGGCATGGAAGATCATGAGTGAAACCCTCACCAAATACCAAGCAAAAGTACAAAAACTCCTAACCAACTTCGACTGCATCGAATTTTACCACCTCCCAAGGGAAGAAAACCAGTTTGCCGACGCACTGTCAAAACTCTCATCCCTCCTGAACATGCCACCAGACATGAAGTTACTACCCATCATCGTCGAAAGACGTGACGAACCAGCATACATCCATACCATTGACCTGGACGAAGCCGAGCAGACAGAGCCTTGGTATCAAGCCATAATCAACTACAAAACAGACAACACTTACCCACCCGACACCGATAAACGTGGACAGAGAGCTATCAGACTCCTAGCTTCCCAATTTGTGCTAGAAATGGGACAATTACTCAAGAAAACACCACAAGGGACGCTGCTCATATGTGTCGACTACAAGAAGGGGCAGGAAATCGTCACGCAAGTCCATGATGGCGAATGCGGACCCCACATGAACGCTCGAGCACTCTGCAAACAGATTCTACGGCTAGGATGGTATTGGACAACCATGGAAGCAGACTGCATCCAATACGTCAAGCACTGCCACAACTGCCAGATTTTCAGCAATGTACAGCATGTACCCCCCTCACCACTATACAGCCTAACCTCGCCCTGGCCCTTTTCAACCTGGGGCATCGACGTAATAGGAAAAATCCACCCCATCGGAACAGGAGGTCACTGTTTCGTGCTAGTGGCCATCGACTACTTTACTAAATGGGTAGAAGCAGCATCTTTTCGAACCCTCGGCTCCAAAGAAGTCGCCAAGTTCATACAGACAAACATTATATGCCGATATGGCATACCCCATGAATTCATCAGCGATCAAGGCTCGCACTTTCAGCGCGAGACAGAAGCCATACTCACAAAATACAACATCCAACATCACAAATCCTCGCCCTATCGACCCCAAACCAATGGAGCCGTTGAAGCAGCAAACAAAACGGTCGTCACAATACTCGAAAAAATGATCGACAGCTGCAAAGACTGGCCCTACAAAATACCATACGCGCTCTGGGGATACCGCACTACTATCCGCACACCTACGGGCATGACCCCCTACTTCCTCACCTACGGCATGGAAGCCGTCCAACCAGTGGAAATACAAATACAGTCTCTACGCATACTAATGGAAAGTAGCATCTCGGAAGCAGAATGGGCCCGTGAACGGTACGAACAACTCATGCTCCTGGACGAACGCCGACTGCATTCCCTGAGTACCGTACGAATGTACCAAGCCCGACTACAACGAGCATTCAACAAATGAGTTAAGCCACGAAACATAAAAGTAGGTGATCTCGTACTAAAGTCAGTCCGAGCACCACTTCCAGTCGACCCACGAGGAAAATTCAAGCCTAACTGGGCTGGACCCTACCTCGTCAAGGAAATCTTCACAGGGGGAGCTGTAAAACTAACCGACTTGGACGGTCAAGAGTTTAACCTCGCAACGAACCTCGACCAGCTTAAGAAATACTACCCTTAAAAAAATGCCTTGCAATGTATCTATAAAATGCGAAATTTTCTAAAAATCAATTCATGGACCGAAAAAATGTTCATGGGCCGGCATGCCCCTAAACATGCATCCACCAAACACAATTCATGGGCCGGCATGCCCCTAAACGTGCACATTCACCACAAAAAAGCAAACACAACCTGGGCCGGTATGCCCCTAAACGTACACTTCCGAACTACGCCGGTTTGATTCCAATTTTCGTGGATACGTAGGCAGCTTTGCAAAAAGCGCAACCGATATTCAACACAAAATGACGCGTCCAAAGCTTAAAAAAGTCAAGGACATAGTCGCCACAAAATTCGACTTGCAAACCTAAGGGTAAAAAGACGATACTCAACACAAAATGACACGTCCAAAGCTTAAAAAAGTCAAGGACATAGTCAACACAAAAATTCGTCTTTTAAACCTGAAGGTGAAAATAACGACATTCAACACAAAACGACATACCCAAAGCTTAAAAAAGTCGAGGGAATAGTCAATACAAAAATTTCCTAAAAACCATGCTTGCATTCTAAACCTTTGAAAAGAGATTAGAGCCAAGGAATTTCACACAGAATAACAAGCAAAATGAGGCAAAGTCGTAAATAAAAACCTGATTTTTATTAATCTTAAAAAAGGACGGTTACATTTTGGATTTTTCAGACGTAGGAGCATAAACTACACTAACAAACACTACAATATATTACAATACAAATCCCGGCATGTACATCGGGTCTAGGATAGATAATATAATACATAATACAACATAATATGAACATAATACTAACAAAACACACATAAACAACACCAGGTCCTCTTCATCATCAAAAGCAGACTTAAAACCTTTCAGCTGAATAGGGGAGCACCGACCCTCAACCCCTACGGCGATCCCCAACATTGCCATAACCACCTTGATCACCCGACCCTAGAATATGCCGACGGCCGAACACACTTTCAGCGGCCGAGAGTGGCTCTGAACTCGAACCCTCGCCATCGCCACTGCTACGTCCAAAACGGGCCGGGTCATAGGCGGACATCTGAGGAGACCCGTTGAGCTCTAGGGCGCGAAGGCGCGACCTCTCGTGGGGGCTCTGGGCAACGGTCCACCTAGCATAGGCCTGTGATACCCGAGTCGTCCTAGGAATACCAGCCACAGGCCACCTGGGGCGCATAATCCATCCGCTCGCCTGGCGCTTGTTATATCGCTAGTCAACATAAGCATGCCTGCACCTTAGTGTCGGACCAGGGGATGAATCGTGCCCACCCTATCTGTCGCCTCACTCGCAGCGATGGATGTAAACACCCATGTCAAACCCGCATGAAGGACTCGGAGGGCCATCGGCAGCTCCACTAGCCGTCACGTCAACTATCCCCCACCGCGGTACCGACCAACGGATGGCCGATGACCTCACAAGTTCGGGAAAGTAATCGTCAGGACGATTGTGTGGGTCCAGCCACCTTATGTAGCGATTAGTCACACCCCCAGCAAAATGTGACCCTTCAAGGCTAATGTCTCCCAGCACGCTCAGACGCTCCATCAACCACACCTGAAGGATCAAGGGACACCCTCGGTATGGACGCTCCCTATTTCACGCACGGTCATCCAGGCCCAGGATCGTCTCAGCCAAAATCACGGCGGAAGGGTTACAACCATACTCCATCTGTTGGACGACTGTGATTAAACAAGGGTCACCAAGCGCTCCCTCATACAAAGAGTCGGGGAACATGTAACGGTGGATTAAACAGAATGCCAGCGCCCTTTTCCTAGCACCAAAAGAAATCGTCTCATTATTGCGGTTCATAAACCGGCACGCAACGATTAAGGTTGATCTGACTCCCAACGAAAAGCTCTTCCACCTCGACACGGGTCATCTGGAGATAGTTCTGCACATGCCTCTTATGCTCTACCTCCTGCCTAACACACACGGGTATGTTAGTCCGCGACCAACCACCAATAGCTCCAAACTCCTCAACCAATGGACAGACCTCTCCACCAGGAAAGCGGAACACGTGAAAACTTAGGTCCCAATAGTCGAGACAGGCATCTAAGAACCCGGGCTCCATTTGAACCTGCCTTAGACCCATGAGTGCCCCGAAACCGCAATCTCTCAAGTCCTTCCCCTCCACCGACAAGAATGAACACCAACGACGCAAGTTTCCTTGAAGTTCTCCATAACTCGACGAGCGTTTAAAGTAAATATTTTGAATATCTTTGGAATGCCGAGAATAGAACGTTGAAAGGATGAGTAAAATGAGTTAACCTAGCCCTCCTTTTATAGTCGAGCTTTGCCAAACAAAGTACAACACAAAAACATAGACGCTAGTGAACAGGCGATTTTCTTTTTGTTCCCTGACAAAATTATTCGATTTTCTTACAACTCTTACACACCTACGCCCTAAACCTTTAACTTATTACCCCTATTACCCATTTACCGACCTCTTGGTCAACATTTACGGTCCCGTAGCGTCGTCTCGATTTGCGTAGTCGGCTCCCGTTTTTCAAATTTTCCACATTTACAAAACACGATAATCACACAAAAATTAAAAAACACGATTTTCGCATTCACAATTTTCGTCTCAAAATGTCGTTTTAGCTCCCATTTTTACAATGTCAAAAGCGTCTTTTTACGAGTCTAAAATACTTTTTAAACAGCATATTTCAAAACTCTGCATTTAGTTTAATCATAAACGAGTCAGTCTCAATCGAGACATGTATGTATGTTTTTACGACTAACGACTTTTTGCAGGTACGCTCACAAATACGAAAGGATTTCAGGCCCAGCCACAACCTGAGCACGCATTTTTCGAGACAAGACGAAATAACCTAAGTTTAGGACGCCGTACGTAGAGCCTTTAGCCATAAGCAAAGCCCAAACAACCACTTATAAACACCTACAAAACACCAAAACCACAAATAGAAGCCCAAAGTACACAACCGTATGCGCAAGCCCTAATACATAAGCCGTCAAATACAAATACTAATACACATAATACAAGTCCAAAATACATGTACCACGTACGAAGTCCTGAAATACAAAACCGACAAATTCAAGCCTACTGTGACTGGTCACGACGCTCTAAGACAAAGACGCATGAGAATCGATCTCCGACGATAACCACCACCTCTCGCCACGCCACCATCAACCATCCCCATGAAAACCTCCGTCACAGCCTCGAGAGCTGCCGCACCTCCATCCTGGGCCTGACCCCCAGCCTGACCCTCAGCCTGGTCCTCAGCCTCGTCCTGAACCTGACCCTCGGCCCAATACACTTTCAACCCATTTCAAACACAATTTCAACTCAAACCACAAAAATAATATACCTCTTTGACAAGTCCCAACAAAAACGCGTAGCCTCCTCACGAGACGTTCATAAAAACCAAACCCTTTTTATGAAAAAAATCAAAAGCGCGTAACCTCCTTATGAGACGTTCACAAAAACCAAAAGCGCGTAGCCTCCTCACGAGACGTTCATAAAAACCTAACTTTTTATAAGGAACACAAAAGCGCGTAGCCTCCTCACGAGACGTTCATAAAAACCTAACTTTTTATGAGAAAAACCAAAAGCGCGTAGCCTCCTCACGAGACGTTCATAAAAACCTAGCCCTTTTTATGAGAAACACAAAAACACGTAGCCTCCTCACGAGACGTTCATAAAAACCTAACTTTTTATGAGAAAAACCAAAAGCGCGTAGCCTCCTCAAGAGACGTTCATAAAAGCCTAACCACTTTTATAAAACCAAACCAAAAGCGCGTAGCCTCCTCACGAGACGTTCATAAAAACCTAGCCCTTTTTATGAGAAACACAAAAACACGTAGCCTCCTCACGAGACGTTCATAAAAACCTAACTTTTTATGAGAAAAACCAAAAGCGCGTAGCCTCCTCAAGAGACGTTCATAAAATCCTAACCACTTTTATAAAACCAAACCAAAAGCGCGTAGCCTCCTCACGAGACGTTCATAAAAACCTAACCCTTTTTATGGAATCACAAAAACGCGTAACCTCCTTATGAGACGTTCACAAAAACCTATCCCTTCACAAAAACACCAACCACTCTTATAAACCAAACCCTAAAACGCGTAACCTCTGCTACGAGACGTCCAGCGAAGAAGCACAAGCAGAAGCACAAGAAGAAGCACAAGCAGAAGCACAAGCAAGGAACGCAAGCTAGAAGCGCAAGCAAAGCGCAAGCCAGAAGCGCAAGGAGCGCAAGCCAGAAGCGCAAGCGAAGCATAGACAGGAGCGCAAGCCAGAAGCGCAAGGAAAGCACACGCAAGGCGCCAGCTGGGAGTACTAAAACCACTTGCAGGCTGACATGCCCTTAAACATGTAGGACCGTCATGTCCTTAAAAACATGTCGTCCCTCCCCGCATTTCCCGACGCTAAGTCCTCGTCTCTCCCATAAGACACATGCTTAGCGCCGCCGGGTAGTATCGAGACTGTAATGGTCCGGATACTATCTTTAAGTTTGACTAACGCCTTGTCCAAGCTCAGTCAAACTGGGGGCTCTGTAGATACCCGTATCCGTACCCCTCCAAAAACAAACCCGATGACGAAAAGGACTTTCATGCATGCTTTTAAAATAGTCGAAACGGTACAAAAGTGTCTAAAACGTGTTTAGTCATTTTTTTTAGCGTATTAATTTGAATTTGCATAATCATAAAAATGAATGTCATTCTTAGTCATTATAAGCACGACACGAGCACGATACAGGAACGTCTTATTAAGCCAAGCCCTAAAAACAGCCCAACTAGCTACAAAACGGCCCAAACTTACAAAAACGACCCAAAACGCACACTAACGCAACACGTAAAACGGGCCAAAGTGCGTCCCGTGTCACATTTTCACAAAACTAGACTCTACAATATCGTAAAATAATATAACCTAATATTATTTTATTTCGAGCCAAAACCGAAAAACACGACAAAAACCGAAACACGAAAACCAAAAGTCGGACCAAAACAAAAGACTTAACCCATAAGTATAATACATCACAAAACATAATCATCACACTAAAATACGTCATTAACTAAATGGCGGCATAACAGCACACCAAAACAAAAATAAAATCGCCTGTTGACAGGCGATTAAAATTAAAATCGCCAGTCAACAGGCGATTATCTTTTCTGTGCCCAACCCTGGTTCTTTTATTCCATTTGGCGGCTGCACTGAAACTTAGTCGCAGGTTCACAGGCGATTAAGTTTTTCCCCTATACATAAACGAGCCATTTTCCTATAAATACCAACCCTCATACACTTCCAAAACACACAATTTTTGCCAAAGAAATTCACTACTCACAAAAACACTTATAAAATCCACTCAAAAAAACCGTCTTTGCATTTTCGAAAGGTAAACATTTTACCTACGTTTGGGACGTTTGAGACTCGGACAAAGGGGTTACATTAACCCCAACCCGATATTGGCATTAGCGAAGCCGTATTCGTAATACTTGCCAGAGCAATTCGGATTCGTAATCCGTCTAAACCCCGCCAATATCGCATAAATAACGACTCATTATCACTAAAGCAAACCGACGTCACTTTTATAATTATGCAAGTCCTCATTCATGCATTAAATAACGACTAGAATCACGGATCCAACACTAAATTGTACCGTTTCATAGAGTCTTTTAGCATGTCAAAACTGAGGGTTTTCACAAATTCTTAACGAGTCAAATACGAGGTCGGAAAATAACGTTTATGGTAATAATTTAGTCAATAAATTATTATTTAACGTACATTTCCTATAGTAAAGTCATTATTTTGACGATTTACATTATTTATGCATTTTTATCGAGTCATATATATTCGCACTTGTACGTAGCGTCATTTTAGCCCAAATATCGAAATTAAATAAATGTTTTCAAATTAGTAGAGACTACTTCTATGTAGTCTTTTTGATTTCAGTTTTCAAAACACATTTTTGTCAAAACTTTTGAAAAGTAACCTCACTCTGAATCCCTTCTCTGGTTTCAGACCTCAGACGGATAGGTATCGACGCACCTTGAAATCTGAGACACTCGTGTCTTGTATTTCAAGACGCGTTGAATAGGTTCCAAATTCCTTTAATATTTGGTGGCGACTCCGAAAATACATTTTCAAAAAGGATTTTCTACTTTTCTTTTTTGGTCACAAATTCATGCAATGATCTCCCCCATTTTTACAAAACTTCGCCCTTTTTTTTTCCTGCGAGGCGCATTCGACCGACGCCAAGACGGCGAGGCGAGGCGCAGTATGGCGTCGATAGGTTTTCCCGCCCGAAATTTGCCGGTACCTTCAGTTGGCCGGGAATTATCGTCCGAGGGATGTGTATGTGCTCATGTGTACTGCTTCGTGTAATTGCAAATGTGTTTGCGTCTTGTAGTTGTATAGTGCTTAGACTTGCTGCATGTGGTGATGTAGATGCTTTGTGTTTATGCTCCGCTGGAGCATGTTGAAGGATGACTCGTTGAGGATGCTTTGTAGAGGTGTACTTGCTACTAGGGGTGTTCATTAACGGTTCGGTGCACCGAACCATTAATTTTTACGGTTCGTGCACAGTTCGGTTCGAGAAAAATCCGAACCTAAACCGAACCATTAAGAACGGTTACTTTACGGTTCGGTTCACGTTTTTAACGGTTCGGTTATGCGGTTCACCGCGAACCATTTACTCTGTCAAAACTTTTTTTTTCTTTTAAGTTAATTATCGATTACGACGCACTTTAACAACGTACTAATGGTCCAAAATAGAAACGACAAATTACAAATACCTCATCTAATGTACCATTATCAACTAAATTATACGGAGTAGTAAATTGAAAATTTATCAAGGTTATAACTAAAATATGCGTATTGAACAGTAACAAAGTAATAAACATGTTAAAATTGAAGCGAGATAGTGGTGCATATGAGATTTTATTTTACAAAAATGATGCTTTTGAGTGTTAGAAAAATAAGATAGAATACGCAATTGATATTTGATGTTTGATGAAAGTTGTAAAGTTAAGCTTTATGTTTAGTTTTTGTATATAAGTATAATTTATTTATATTTTTTCTCTTAACGGTTCGGTTCGGTTAACCGTTAACTTAAAATGGCGAACCTAAACCGAACCATTAACCGTTAATTTTAATGGTTTTGTGCACCGAACCATTATGTCTTAACAGTTCGGTTCACCGAACCTATAAAACGTGCGGTTCTTTGTTTTTTCGGTTCGGTTTATCGGTTTGGTTATTTTTGCACACCCCTACTTGGTACGGCCCATTGGGGGGAACGCCGTAGGGATGTAGGTCCGTGATCTGCTGGGGTAATCTGTTAGGGATATGTCTTGGACTCCGTGGGAAATGCCTGTATAGGTGTGTGGACTCCGTGTGGAGGAAGTGATACTCCACAGGGACATATATAAAGGGGTGCAAGGGCTCGTAAAGAGTGTAAGGGCTCGTGAAGAGTGCTTATGCCCGTGAAGAGTGCTTATGTTTCTGCTTCTGTACCGTGTATGGCGGACTGTAGGTGACGCCTTAACCCTGAAAGCTTGCGTGTGTGAAGAAAATACTTAGGCTTGGAGATGAATCAACGAGCCCAACGTGGAGAGGAAACGTGGAACAAAACATGGTTAGAAATTGCCTTGTCGACTAGGGATTCTTACGGGGAATCTCTTATCAATTGGCGACTTCAAGCGTGAACTCATTCTCACATGTCGCGATTTCAAACCCGGAAAAATTCGAATCTCGCGATTTTCTCCTCCGAATGTCTTCAATTTTTGTCTGCTTTCGCTATGAAATGTGGACTTGGGATGCGTGGTGCCTATGTTCAAGCGATTAGTGTTTGGACCCATGTTTGGGTGGTTGTTTGTTTGATGCACACATGAAAGTGTTATGCTTTTAGCGTGCACGCTCGTGTTTGTAGCGGTTCTGGATGTGTCGCTCAACCGTAGGTGTTTATGTTGATGTGGGTGTTATGCTCTTGCGTTCGTTGTTGATATGCTCGTTGAGGAGCTGGAAAATGCGAAAAATTATCCGATTTTTCGTTTGAGGTGGGTGTATGTGAGCCCCTAGTTTGACTGAGTTATAGTGTATAACGATAGTTAAACTATGTAAAAGGCAATGGGTTGCATTAGGATGAGGTTGTTTTCGGATTATCCCCTCGAGTTTGACTAAGTTTTGTATGAAAACGAAGTCAAAGTGCAGTGAAGGATGTATTTGGAGAAGGAGTTTTTGGGTTACCCCCTCGAGTTTGTCTCAGTTTGGTTGAAACATGAGGCAAAGTGAAGTGCAGGATGTGCATTAGGAGGAGGAGGTTTTGGGTTACCCCCTCGAGTTTGACTAAGTTTTGTAATGGGAAGTGTAGGATGTGCTTGGGAGAAGGTGTTTTTGAATTACCCCCTCGAGTTTGGCTAAGTTTTGGATGAAAACTGAGTCAAAGTGTAATGGGATGTGCTTGCTTTAAAATTTTCCTCCGTAGTTTGTCTTAATTTGATTGAAATTAAGGCAAAATAGAGAAGAACGCTGGAGTTTTGAAATTTCCCCCTAAGTTTGGCTTAATTTGATTGAAATTAAGGCAAAATGGTGAAGAACGTTGTCATTCTGTTGTGTGTTGCAGGTTGCCAAGGATGTGCACAAGGAACAGTGGAGGACAGCTAATAGGTGGAGGATGGTGTGGGCGGAGCAGGCGGCCCAGCTGTGTCAGAGTCGTGTTGAGACGGCTCGGGTTTAGCATGACTTTGACGAGTATCGTCATCGTCACCCTTAGTTGTCTTGGTGATCTTGTGTAATAAGGATTGTGTGAACCCATCATTACATGACCGTTTGTTGTAGCTTGGCTTGAACTTTGTAGTTGCTTTTTGTCGTCTTTTGCTTCCGTGCTGTGTTATGCTTCCGTGGACCTGCGTAGTTAGTAGGCTTGGATTTGAAAGTGAAATGATTCCCGATTGGGATGTTTGTATTAAAATGCTTTTGTTGAACAATCATTTTTGTGAAAGATTCATTTTAGTTGAAATAAGCTTTAAAAATGAACACTTGAAATGTCGGTTGTAAGGCCTTGTGCAAGATGAAAGAGTGTTTTGACGTTGTAAGCTCGAGCTAGAGTTGTGAAGACCGTGGAGGGTCACTTGGGTGCGAATGTTGAAAAGCCCCCAGTTGTCGAGAATGAAAATTTGGTGAAATCTCATGACAACACGGAGTGGGATGTAGTGCTTGATTCGGTTGTGTTTTGTGTAAGCTGCCTACGTATCCACGTATGTGGAATCAAACCAGCGTAGTTCGATTATGCTTTCGCTCAAAATGTGTTAACTCGAGTGCTGAGTTAAATTCGAAGAATGCTTTTGCTCAAAATGTGTTAACTCGAGTGTTGAGTTAAATTCGAGGAAAAGCTTGGACTTCGAAGATTTGAGATGCATTTCAAAGATTTAAGATGTATTTTCGAAAGATACATTTTCCTTATGCGAAGGGGTGTGTTTGCAAAAGTGAAGTGCAAAAGTGCTTTTATATTAACTTGAGTGTTGAGTTAATTTCGAGAGGTGATTAGCTAATTTAAGGGTGCATGTTTGAAAAAGCGTGTCGCCCCGTGGGGGCATTTTCAAAACTGAAAAGTTTTGAAAGGAGCGGTTTAAATGTCGCTAATTTGTTTGATTGGAAGAGAATTGACTCGATGTGTGAGTCGATGTTTATGGGATGCTCAAAATGCCGAAAAGTTTGCAAGCAAGAGACGAATCGTATGCGTGACTTGAGACTCGACGGTTGCATGGGTGTCACATTTGAGAACACGTGCGTTGTTGGAGCCCCCAGTTGTGTTTTCTTGTCTGCGGTGGGATGCTGTTGTTCCTGTAAAACAGAGTTAGACTAAAAAGCAGAGTACAACTCCTAGGTCTATGACGACTTTGCCTCAACGCATTCGTTTTAGACGCCTCGATAAAGAAACAGTTTGCCTTTGAATTTTGTGAATTTTTGTGGACACATCCTTAGCATGGTAAGCTTTGGACGGAAGAATGTTTTGTGGATTTTTGTAAAAGGTTGGTTGAGCTCGGGAGAGCGGCCTACGTATCCGTGGGTACGGAATCAAACCTAGCGTAGTTCCAAAGAACACGTTGTGTTGTGTTTTGCTTTTTGTGTAAAGGTGCACATTATTTAAAGGCATGCCGGCCCAAGAGGTGTTTATGTGGAAAGGTGCGTGTTTAAGGACCCGCCGGTCCATGAAGTGTGTTATGTATTTAACCTCGATACATTGCATCCTAAGGGTGCGTTCTCCTCAGTCGATCTAGGCTGTTAGTTGCTTCTGTCGAATTATCAATTTGGACTAACAAAGACTTGGCCACTTATTTCTGGGCTTCGGTACTTCTTGCCCTTGGGGCTTCGGCCCCTCGCTTATTGATTTCTATGCTTTTTTGACTTCTAAGATTTTTGACTTCTAAGCTTTTCGCTTAGTTGTTTTGCCCCTTATTTCGGAGTTTTGAGACTTTTGCTTTTTGGTGATTTTGGTTTTTGATCTTTGTTCCTTGTATTCCCGTTTGATTTGAGAATATCTCATGCCCTGTGTGGCTTGTGCTTGAGCTCGGACCTTGCTAAACTCTGTGGCTCGGTGCTCGCTTGTGATCGTGTGTCTATCACGCCGGGCTCCTTTGACAAGTTCGTTTGCTTATTAGGCACGCGATCGAGTACGCGGAGGGCGATCCAGGAATACTCATACCTCTGGTCATGATCACTGTGGACCTCCAAATTATGGATCCTCCTCCAAAACCAGCGGAGTAGTAGACCACAAGCAGACTAGTGAACCTTAGGTGTTTAGTCGTCGAAAGCCTTCTTTGTCTTTATTTTTGTCTTGAGTTTGTCTTGGACCTTTGTACCCGGCCTAGACCTCCTTCGGTTTACGATTCCTAGGATGCAATGTATGTTGGTGGAAAATGTGTTTTGTATGAGAAAAGTGGGTAAAAGGGGGCTGAGTTGTTGACAAAGTTATTCCTTTATCGATCTGTTAAAATGTCGTACGTCAAAGACTCGGTTGCCCTAAACTGACAGTGATTGACTCGATGCTTAAAAAAAAAAAAGACTCGACCCATATTGAAAAGACTCGAGTTGCTTGATGAGATCCGCGAAATCGTCGGTGGTGCTTGAGTGGACGCCTTGCTGGATGCTCGAGACGCGCATGTCACAAATGCGGTTGATGCCTATGTCAGGACTTGGTTCACGCATACGTCAATTCGACTTTGGTTTTGCAAAACTTTTATTTTCGGCGAAAAGCAGGATGTCTTGTTGAGCAAAAATGTGTTGTCACATTTTGGCTCGATGTAAAAGGTGTTTTGAAATCGAATACGATAGGCCCGTGTTAGGGGTTTGTCGTTATTGGCCTGTCGTTGGATTACGATGTAAACGTGAGTCGGTTCAGAGTAGCGATAGGCTATCGAATTGAGGATGTTTGAAAATGTGATGAAGACGGTTATGCTCGTTTTCATGCATTTTGTTTGAAAGAGGGTTACATCGAACCGACTATTGAGTCACTTGGTCTAACCATGAAGGATCCGTGGGATGATGCTAGTTCAATCCTAGAGAAATTTTTGGATCAAAATGGTGGTAGGCCATTTGAACGGTGGATTTCAAAAATGATTGTTTTGAAAGAGATGTTAAGCGACCGTGAGCCGCTAAATTTGTTTTCGAGAAGAGGTCCGCGAGAATGGGTTACCACTCTCGGGTTTGAAAATGCTTTGCAATAAATGGGTTACAATGACCGTGAGTCATGTAGCTCATTTATGTTTTGGAATGTCACGAGAAAAAAGTGATTACTCTCGGGTGTTTTGAAGAGACTGTTTTTCCTGATCAAACCGTCATGACTATGGGCCATTTGGTTCGAAAGAAGGATTTTTGAAAAAGGTTATTTCAAAAATGTGATGAGGATTTTTTGAAAGTAGTTTGAAAGAGGTTTGAGCTAGAGACGCGTTGACACGTTTCTGACTCGATGTTTGAAGAGTGTGATTGGCCCAAGTTAACGGTATGTCGTTGTGGGCCGGTTGCAGATTGCGATAGAATTTCTTGTAGTGAACCAGTGATAGCGATAAGCTAGTTGGGTCCAAGATGTAGAGGTGGGATATGGACGGGTTTACACGTCCACATGAGGATTAGGGCCGAGATGGTTATGAATCATTTGGTCTGATGAAAAGTCCACGAGATTGGGCTTGACCATTCTCGGGTTTTGTTTGCTTGTAAAAGATGATGTTTGCTGGATCGAGTCGCCTTTGGGTCGTTTGGCCCAAAGAAATTTGTGAAGTACTTCATTTGAAAACTTGAGAAAGCCGGAGGCCATATAGAGTCCAACAAGGATGTTATACAATTCTTGGGCTTGGGTTTGTGAAAGTGTTTTGCTAGGAATTGGCGTACGATGACCGTGAGTCATGTAATCCCTTGACTTTTTGATAGGTCTCAGAAATGTAGTGATTATTCCCGGACGGTTGAAGAGATTTGCGATTGGGTCGAATCAAACTAGGTATAGACTAGTTAATTTGACACGGAAATTTTGAAAAATGTTATTTCAAAAATGTGATGGACCGCGAGCCGTTCATAATGAAAAAGTCTCCAAGAATGCGACGAGATTCTTGGGTTTTGCATTATGAAAATGCTTTGAGATGAATGGTTTACGATGGCCGAGGGCCATGTATTCCACTCGTGCCTAGAGAGAATTCGGGAATGTAATGATGATTCCCGAGTGATTTGTGAAGAATGCTTAGTGGGTTGAATCGAAGAAGTGGAGGACTATTTGGTTCGACCCAGAACCTCGAAAAGTGTTTATTTCGGAGTTGAAAGAATTTTGAAACGCGATTATTTCAAAATGAAAGAGCTTTCCTTGTTTTGTAGAAAACACGGGTATTTTTGAAAAGAGTTTGTTTTAGAGATGAGAATGTCGTTGTGTGTTTTGTAAAAGCGTGAAACTTTTTGAAAAGAGCTTATTTCAAAAATGAGAGTGTTTTGCTTGTTTTGTAAGAATGAGAAGATTTTTGAAAAGAGCTTATTTCAAAAGTGAGAGTGTGTTGCTTGTTTTGTAAAAGTGAAAAGATTTATGAAAAGGAGTTTATTTCAAAAATAAGAGTGCATTGTTTTAGGAACGAATGTTGTGCCTAGGAAGACTTTTGAGGCGAGAATGCGTGAGCGCATCTCGTCTCAATGTTGAAATGTGTTGGCTTTGCATTCGTCGAGCCCATGTTAACGATTCATCATTGAGGGCTCGAGCCTAGGTGCATGAAAAGGATTCGACTCGAGATCGGTTAACTAGTCGAGTCGAGGATGTTGAAAATGGATTAGGTTGTGTGACGTGTATCCAGTTAGACCTACTAGACTCAACGTTCATTTTAGGCGTTCATTTTAGCTCATTTCATGTTAGGAATACTCTTTTAAGCTTGAAAAAGGAGGTTTTCAGAAAAGTTTTAGCTAAAGGATTGCTTTTGAGGTGAGAGTGCGTGCGCGCATCTCGTCTCGATGTTAAAAGTTTTTGCTTTGCACCCGTCGAACTGATGTCAGTAATTTGCTGAGGCGAGCTCGAGTTAGGATGTGTAAAAGAGAAAGGATTCGACTCGAGAGCGATTAACAAGTCGAGTCGAGGATGATAAAGCGTGAGCTAGGCCGTGTGACCTAGGGAGTGAAATCCACGAGCTCGGGCTTTACCCCTTGCTCGGGTTTTTGCTTGTTTTGTAAAAGGAGGTTTTGAAAAGCGTTTATTTCAAAAGTTCGTGAGAGTTTTGTTTGAAAAGTGTTATCTAGTTAGATGTTAGGTTCGTTTATCTTTGAAAAGTTTAAGCGAGTTTTCGAATATATGAAGGCAAATGCTCATTTGAAAAAGACCATGGAGTACATAGCTTCGTACTTGTACGTATGACTCAAAGGGTGAATGGGTCAAGTCGGGTACACCTCCAACTATCTCGAGTACGCTTTTGCAGATACTTAACCCCTTTATTTCCTCACGCCGTAGCGTGCGGTTTTCTAAAGGGAGCACTGGGGCGGTCGAGATAGTCGTTTACGGCAAGCCGTGGAAGGGCGAGAGGAAAGTTAGTCCTGCACGTGCTTTATCGAGTGGACAAGCCTGCGTGTTGGAACCACCTCTCGAGGGTGCAAAGGGTGCCTAGATTCCAAAAGGAATGGACTCTAAACGAATGTGCATAGCTCAAATATGTATACATGGATAGTTCAAGGCTTTCAAGTTTCACCTCTTTATTTTTTAAAAAAAAAAAAAGCTAGTTTTTGGTTTTAAAAATTAAATTTTCCCAGCGGAGTCGCCAAACTGTGGAACCCGGGATCGAGGGGGACCCAACTCGGCGTCTTGCATAAGGGCGCTTTAAGTTAAAAAGACTAAGTTAGAAAAACCTTTAAAATTGTTTTGGAGTCGCCACCTAATTATCGCGAAAATTAGGAACCTGCTATCATGTCTTAAGCTGAAAACATGTCCTAGATTTTGGAGCATGCCGACACCCCTAGATCTAAGGCCGTGAAACCAGAATGGATTCGGGGTGAGGGTACTTAACTAAAGATTAATTCAATTAATGATTTATGAAAACCTTTTGTTCGGGGTGATTTTCTCACACGGTTCGATTTAGTGATTGTGGATCTACTAGTACTATCCTTATGTTCAACTTTATGGTGGTTGTGATTATTATGTTGTATCGTAAACAAAAGCAATGAAAAATGGTACAATACACACGATATGTTTACGTGGGAAAAACCCTTAAATGTTAAGGGAAAAACCACGGGCGCCAAGCCAGGAGAGGATCTTCACTAGTTCTGAAACAGGTAGCATAGGATCTGGACAGAACCGGGGTTGATTCTGGACAGACTGGTACAGAATACAATATGAGCAAAAGTAATTCACGGATGAATGAATGTTTGAGTAAAATATAGTGTGTTGAGCTGTGTGTCTACTGATGATCTCCTTCTTCTGAAATCTTCTCCTTTTATATTGTCCTCTGCCCCAACGTCTCTTTCCCTTATTGTAGGTAATTTCCTCCTTCTGGTTCTCTAACAGCTTCTATCTTCACGGCTCTATTCCTGCAAGCTTGACTAGGTCTTCCAACGTCTAACTCTAGGTCTTGCAGCTATATTCTTGGGCTTTGCTCATGATGAATTTCTTCCTTGTTGGGCTCGGACCATCTTGACCTTTCCTCTCCTGGACCTGTCTGTATGTCCTGAGTCTGCCTGGACCTGTCTGTAGGTCCTGGACCAGCCTGGACCTATCTGTAGGTTTTGGACTAGCCTGGTTTTCTGGTCCCAACAGCTTTTAGAAAAGCCTATGTAAAAATAGCCTCTACTGACCTAGAACAATCCATGTAAAATTATATTTGAGCTAATGTTATCGCTACGTACAAGTGCGATAAGTTTGTAAAAGAATGCAGATGCAAATGCAAAAAGATTGATTAAAACCCTCAGTTTAGCATGTTTAACTTGTTAACGAAAACGGTTCAGTTAAAGGTCGAATTCATTGTTAAAGTGTTTTAATGCAAAGGAAGAAGGTGCAAGATGCATGCAAATAAAATAAACGTTCAATTGTCCATTGGTTTATTTTAAAAGGGTTGGTTGCTTATGCGACTTTGGCGGTGTCATCGGATATGGTGTGTACCCGAAGTCATAAGACCACTTGGCGGCAACCGGGTTTGGTTGCTCAAAGCCCGGGGAGGAGGGGGAGGGGGCTAAAGTGTAGTCCTCTTTGTTAGTCCATAGAAAATAAGAAAAAGGTTTGATCCAAGTGGATCGGTACCTACCTGGTCCTGGCGCTTCAGATCTATGCAGAGCTTCGCTTCTTGAACAACAAAGGATGAGTTCAACACGGGATGGTGTGCTGAACTCAAGGATTTTGAGTGCGTGAGGCATTTGTCAGTGTATATGTGTGTATACCGTGCTAGACGGTATATTTTTTGGGACCCATGTGTGGGCACTAAACCTAAGAAGAAAGGTTGTGAGGAGATGTGTTTTTCTTGTGTGGAAAACTTGTATGAATAGGTCGTGCATAGCGGAGGTATTTATAGGAGAATAGCCGAGAGAAAATAGGAAACTCGGGAGAAAAACCAGCCTAGGAAACCGCATAGCTCTATGCGGTTTGGTGAGGCAACCATCAAATACATTGCAAACATCATTTCAAAACCTGAAGAGCCTCGGGAACTACAGCTGGGAGCTTCCTTAAACACAGAAGAAAAGGCTACATACATCAAACTACTCACAGAATTCAAAGACGTCTTTGCTTGGTCCTGCGGGGACATGCCTGGCATCGACCGCGAGATCGCCGAACACCGCATCCCGCTCAAACCAGGTGCCAAACCTGTTAAACAAAAACTCCGACGCATCAAACCAGAATGGTCTCTCATGGTCAAAGAAGAGATCGAAAAGCAACTACAAGCAGGCTTCATCCATGTCATCGAATACTCAGACTGGGTACCAAACATGGTCCCAGTCATGAAGAAAAACGGGAAGATACGAGTATGTGCCGACTTTGGCGACTTAAACAAAGCATGTCCGAAAGACGACTTCCCATTACCCCACATGGACATACTTGTGGACAACACTGCTGACCACGCATTACCGTCATTTATGGACGGATACGCGGGGTACAACCAAATCAAAATGGCGACAGACAACATGTCAAAAACAACTTTCGTGACGCCATGGGGCATATACTGTTACACCGTCATGCCCTTCAGACTCATTAATGCAGGCGCCACCAATCAACGTACCGCGACTACTCTGCTGCACGACATGATGCACAAAGAAGTCGAAGTCTATGTCGACGACATGATCGTAAAATCAAAAGAAAGGGAGGATCACATTGCCAACCTTCGAAAATTCTTCACCAGAATCAGGCAATACAAAATGCGACTAAACCCACAGAAATGCACTTTTGGGGTTACGTCAGGCAAATTATTGGGTCACATCGTAAGCCAACGTAGAATTGAGATCGACCCTGTCAAAATCAAAGCAATAATGGAGATGAAACCTCCAAGCAATATCGACGAAATCAGGAGTTTCTTGGGGCAAGTCCAATACATCTCCCGATTCATCAGCAAGCTTACAATGGTCTACGAACCAATCTTCAAGAAACTAAAAAAGGAAGAGCACACAAAATGGGACGACGACTGTTAACAAGCATTCGACAAAGTCAAAGCCCTACTCACAAATCCACCTGTTCTGGTGCCACCCCAGAAGGACCTACCACTTTCACTATACTTAACAACTACACCAAATGCCATGGGCGCCATGCTCGCCCAAGAGGTTAATAACGAAGAACTAGCAATTTACTACGTTAGTAAAAAGTTCGAAGATTATGAAACTCGATACGAGCCTGTGGAGAAGAGCTGCCTCGCTCTAGTCTGGGCCACCAAAAAACTTAGACACTACCTCCTCGCACACACAGCAAGGGTATACTCCCTAATGGATCCCCTCAAGTACTTGTTCGAAAAACCAGTACTAAACAGCCGCATGGCCAGATGGACGCTACTACTAGTTGAATATGAGCTCAAATACTTGCCTTTGAAAGTCATTAAGGGAAGAGCGGTCTCGGACTTCCTTGCAGAGAATGCCATCGTCGAACAACCTAAAATCGACACAACGTCATTCCCTGACGACGGAATTTTTGCCGTTGAAGCTGAGTACTGGCAACTCTACTTCGATGGCGCGTCAAACTACCGCGGCTACGGCGTAGGGATACTCCTAATATCTCCTAGTGGCGATCATACACCCATCTCGATCAAGCTCGACTTTAACGTCACCAACAATGCTGCAGAATACGAGGCCTGCATTTACGGCTTACAAGCAGCCATGGCCCTCAACATAAAGCACCTACGGGTACACGGGGACTCCTTCCTCATCATAAATCAAGTAACAGGGGCATGGAAAATCATGAACAAAACCCTCACAAAATACCAAGCAAAAGTACAAAAACTCCTGACAGAATTCGAC
This sequence comes from Dianthus caryophyllus, assembly GCA_023091065.1. Taxonomy (NCBI): domain Eukaryota; kingdom Viridiplantae; phylum Streptophyta; class Magnoliopsida; order Caryophyllales; family Caryophyllaceae; genus Dianthus; species Dianthus caryophyllus. The sequence continues at coordinate 17,785,626 of CM041522.1, forward strand.
TGCGTAGAATTCTATCATCTCCCAAAGGAAGAAAACCAATTTGCCGACGAACTGTCAAAGCTTTCCTCCCTTCTCAACATGCCGCTAGGCATTGACACATTACCCACTGTCATAGAGAGACGTGGTGAACCCGCATACATCCACGCCATCGACATCGACGAAGCTGAACAAACAGAGCCATGGTACCAAGCCATCCTCAACTACAAAACAAACAACTCTTATCCACCCGACACCGACAAGCGCGGTAAAAGAGCCATCAGGCTCCTTGAATCCCAGTTCGTACTAGAGATGGGACAATTACTCAAAAAGACACCACAAGGCACCTTACTCATGTGCGTTGATTACAAGAAAGGCAAGAAATAATCGCCCAAGTACATGACGGCGAATGTGGCCCGCACATGAATGCGAGAGCACTCTGCAAGCAAATCTTACGATTAGGATGGTACTGGACGACCATGGAAGCAGACTGCATTCACTACGTCAAACACTGTCATAACTGTCAGATTTTCAGCAATGTACAACATGTTCCACCCTCACCCCTCTACAGCCTCACGTCACCCTGGCCTTTTCTCAACTTGGGGCATTGACGTAATAGGCAAAATCCATCCCATCGGAGCAGGAGGACATTGATTCGTACTAGTGGCAATCGACTACTTTACAAAATGGGTGGAAGCAGCGTCCTTTCGCACCCTCGGTTCAAAAGAGGTTGTCAAGTTCATACAAACAAACATCATATGCCGATACGGCATACCGCATGAGTTTATCAGCGACCAAGGGTCACATTTTCAAGGCGAATCAGAAGCTATACTCGCAAAATACGACATACAACATCACAAATCCTCTCCTTACTGACCCCAAACTAATGGAACCGTGAAAGCAGCAAACAAAACAGTAGTCACCATCCTCGAGAAAATGATTGACAGTTGTCGGGACTGGCCTAACAAAATTCCATACGCACTTGTGGGAAAATATCTGTATATGTGCCCTTTGATCATCCAGGATTATAATGAAATTCATACTATATGATTAATAGTCATAAAAGAAATTGCATAATTTAACAAGAGATTAGAATAACAACCTTTAGTCCTTACTTTAATGGCCTAAGATTAAATATCAAAAGTATGATATCTCCTAATTGTTGCACCCAAGATTGTTCAAGATATGCGTTGATTTTTGCTAGAAAACCTTTTAGAGAGAAAACTGTTTTTCTTAATTAAGTGTATTGTGAATTATGATGAGTGAATTAGAGAATCAAGTTGAGTCAAAAACTCCCTCTTATACACTATAATACACGGCCCCTCTATTATATTTTGGGGAGAAATTTTTCTTTCCAAAAAGAAAAATTTCTTACCAAAATCTAACAACTTGTTGACCAAGAAATCAAGGTGTATCTTGACTCTTTCCTCTTGGTTTTCTTTAGCTTGATAATATAATATAATATAATATAATATAATATAATATAATATAATATAATATAATATAATATAATATAATATAATATAATATAATATAATAGTGTCATAATTATGACCCACTATAATATATCATTAAATTATAAATATCCATATATTTATAATTTGCTAATTAATTATAACAGTTTATGTCTAATTAGCTTATATTATATTCAACAATTAAATATAACATTTTATATTCAATTTACGAATTACATTTAATTCGTCTCAGCTAATATTATTTAATCTTTATTAAATGGCCGTATATAGGTGGCAATCGGGCGGGTCGGTTCAGTTATGGGTCGGGCCATCTCAGTTCGGGTGACATCAGGTTCGGGTTTTATCGGGTTACAAATATTTCGGTTCGGGTTTGTTTCGGGTTGGTCCGTTAACAGTTCGGGTCACTGATTATGTCGGGTCGAGTCGAGTTCAGTTCGAGTCATTTAATGGGTCGGGTCAAGTCGGGTTAAAATATGTTAATGGGTCAGGTCAGGTTCGTTTTGAGTTCTTCACGGGTCGGGTCATTGATTATGTCGAGTCGGGTCGAGTTTGGTTCGTGTCATTCAACGGGTCGGAACATGTTAGACTAAAATTCATTAACGGGTCAATTCGGGTTTTCATCGAGTTTTTCACGGGTCGGGTCATTTTAAACTTGGGACAAGTTGTGTTTCATTTCGAGTTGTTCTCATGTTGAGATATTTTAAGCTTGGGCAATTCATATCGAATATCATCAAGAATTTAATTTAATTATCGAAAAAAAACTAATTAAATTTATGAATAAGAAATTGTGGCGTCTAAAATTGTACTAATTGATATATATAACTCCGTACTTTACATATATTATTTCAAAGTAATACAAATCAATTCTAAGTTGTTGACTTCTCACACAGTTACACTATACTTCGTATAGCGGAAAAAATTACAAATAAAAAATGAGAATTTGTTAAATAAAATTATTTCATTCACTTAAAAAACACCAAAACAATTAATTTATTATCTAAAACAGAAAAGTTAAATACGCAATTCATCTTGCATGATACCAAACTAGTATACTAATAATCAAAAGTAATAATTTATTGCAAAATCGTCTCAAATAAACTAATATTAAAGACGATTTAATATGATATAAATGATAAAAATAATTATCACGTTACAATACTATGTACTTCACAAGGTTTTATCTTTCTCGAGACTGTCTCACGTTTACATTAATTGTGAACAATGCAATTTTATGGCCATCTCCTGTTTATATTGACTAGATTAACGTAACCAATAAAATACCGACTATTTTGTACAATAAAAACTGTTATATTGTACAAAATTAAAAATGCGGTACAAAAATTATTTAAATGAAAAATAAATCATGTTTACAACATCTTAGTACTTCGTATAAGACAACCTAATACAAATTATTACGGAGTAATATTATACAGATCTAATAAAAAGTTAAAAACCATTACCTATTTTTATTGCAACAAAATCGTCTCCAACATAAATCTTGGCGTAAGTTTCAGTGAGACGGTCTCAAAGTAATTTAATGTAAGACCGACAGACCGTCGCATACAAGAATTATAATTCTTGTACGCGGTGGTCTTACAATTAATTTTTGTGACACCATCTTATTAGTACTTATTTATATGGATTATGTACTATTTTTAGCGATTCTCGTCACACTACATGATCGTAACCATTTTAATAATATTTGTACCCTTATTATTGATAATTATAACTTTTTTATGCGACTGTGTTTCTGACTTTAATAGATATTTCTCGTATTTCTATACTTTTTAAAATATTTTTGTATGATTAATTTCACATAAACTTATTAATGTAAGACCGTTGCACAGAAGACAGAACAGTTGCTCCAATATTTTATTTGGCGCAATGTCCAAAACATTAAACAAAAATTCAAAACTCCAAAAAGAAATTTTGGTACGCGTGAAAGTTAAAATTCCAAAATATTTTTACTACACTAAAACTCCAAAAGATTGAAACCCTAAATTGTACCCCCAAATTCATCCGCAGCTTTTGTAAGTTACAAAATAATACAATCCATAAAGTATCAAAAAGATAAAACTCCAAACCTTTTTTATTCTAATTTTTTTCAACCTTCTAGTCTTCTGCCTTGTTTCAATCTCCATCTAAGCCTTTAAGGTATACTCTTTTCTCTAAATTTGGTTGTAGCATAGTTAAAAGTTCATTCTTTACTATATTATTAATTGATACTTTGTTATTTTTTTTTTCATTTATCGTCTTGACTAAATTATATATTAATTAAGTTCAATGAATTTAATATTAACCTAAGTTTGTTTGATTTCTGTAATTATTTTAGTGTTAGATATTTGTTGTACATGTTTAATTTATGTGAGCAGATGTTTTTATTTCCATTATTAAAAATGATCCCTATTATTTTTTAAGAGTTTTGATGTATTTGTGTCACTTTTACATCATATTTTATATAATCTAATTGTCTTGAGTTGAAAAAGTCGATTTATTTTTCTAATATGTCTCCTTAATCCATTTTCAGTATCATTCCATGGATTTTTACGAACTTGCTCAACAAAGAGGTATCATTCAAAAATGGCTCAATTTTATACTTTAATTAGTTACAGCCGTTTTTTGCTGTTCAACATTTTCCTTGTAAGTTGTGAGGATATTATATTAAGCTGCACATTAATGATTTTAATTATCTTTTAATCAGGTTCTCCACAACAATCGAGTATGAACGCGACTGATCCGCCAGATCAAGAGTCACAACTTTCTACTCCCTCAATTCCTCCAGTGCCTAATTACCTCATTCCTGATTCTGTTACACCAGATCAAGGGGTCCCTCTTCAAGAACTTGACCAACCAATGGTGCATCCAAGTACTAAGCAACAACTGTTTCCGATTGTTTTCGAGGAAAACTTTGGTAAGCGAAAACGAGGTGCTGGTGTTTGGAAAGAATATCAATTCTTTAAAGATAAGGAAGGTAACTTGTATGCTGTTTGTGCCCACTGTCATAATGTTGCATATCGAGCTGAGTCTAGGTATGGCACTTCTAATGCTAAGAGGCATATAGATGGTTGTGAAATCTTTAAAAATAAGGGTCCTCCGGTCATGACTAGGAGTAAGGAGTATGAGCATAAAGTGTTATGTGAATTGTTGGCGGAGGCAATTATGATGCACGGTTATCCATTTTCGCTTGTTGAGCATAAAGGAATGAGAAGGGTCTTTGAGTATCTTAACGAAAATGTGCAAACCATTTCTAGAAATACCATTAAGAAAGTGTGCATTTTGAAACATCTTGCGTTTAAAGATATGTTAAAAGAGACCTTTTCTACTTTACCGGGTAAAGTTTGTCTAACATGTGATATTTGGACTGCGTGTACTTCTCGTTCTTATTTGACCCTCACGGCACATTATGTTGATGCTAGTTGGAAGTTGAGGTCTAAGGTCTTGAATTTTTTTCATTTTGCTCCTCCTCATACTGGCCTTGAGATATATAATACTTTGTATGAAAAGATTCGGGAGTGGGGTTTGGCAAACAAAGTTCTAACCATTACTTGTGATAATGCATCGAATATGGACAACATGATTATGCATTTAAAATCTTCGTTGTTGGAAAATTTGCCATGTGATGGAAAGTTCTTTCATGTTCGTTGTGCGGCTCATATTTTGAATCTTGTTGTAAGAGAGGGTTTAAATATCATTCAAGAATGTGTAAAAAAAGTCCGTGATTCGGTGAGATACATTGATGCTTCCGAAGGTAGACTTATTAACTTTTATGGTTGTGCTCAACAATGTGGACTTGTTTGTAATACCAAGTTATGGTTGGATGTACCAACAAGGTAGACCTCCACATACTTGATGCTCAAGAAAGCTTTATATTATAAAAGGGCTTTAGATCTTTATGGTTCTCAAGAAAATAATTTCCAATTTTGTCTTGCAAGTCTTGAGTGGATGAAGGTAGAAAAGATTTGTGAGTTGTTGGAACCATTTTATGAGATTACGACCCTATTTTCTGGTTCCGAATATCCTACCTCAAATTTGTATTTTTACAATGTATGGGATATAGAGAGTCTTCTACGTTCGGCGAAAAATGATGTGGATGTTGATATTAGTGCAATGGCCACAAGAATGTATGGGAAGTTTGACAAGTATTGGCGCGAATACTCTTTGGTTATGTCTTTTGGTGTTATTCTTGATCCTCGTTACAAATTTGATTTCGTCACGTTTTCTTTCAAGAAGTTACATGGTGATGAGTTTGGTATAAGACTTGCCAATGAGGTTTATGTGAAGTTTGTGGAGTTGTATAAGTATTATCAAAGCATACTCCCTCGACGTCAATGTTCATCAAGAGACTCGACGTCTTTTGGCGATTCTCACTCATACTCTAGACCTAGACGCACCACATTAGAGGTAATTAGATTGAATAATTGTTTAAGGTTTTTGTTTCTTCTTATGATGTATTTTTAGTTCAATTTTATTTTGTCATATTATAGGACTTTGACGCAAGCTATGGAGGTGCAGCAAGTCGAGATGATGAAAGTGAGTTTGAATGTTATTTTCGAGAAGACAAAGAGCCAAGAAAATCAAAGCTAGATGTGTTAGGCTTTTGGGGAAGAAAAGTGGACAAATTTCCTATTCTTTCTTCAATGGCAAGAGACATATTAGCTATTCCTATTACTAGTGTTGCCTCGGAGTCTACTTTTAGTATGGGTGGAAGAATCTTAAGTAAGTGGAGGAGTTCCCTTTTATCTAAAAATGTTGAAGCTTTGGTAACTACTCGTAATTGGTTATTTGGATATGAAGGTAAATTTTATTTTACGTAAATAATTATGTGGCTAATTAATGTAGAGTTTACTTAGTTTATTTTTCTTACTCCATGAACTAGATTATATCAATTTAATTAATATTACTTTTTGTTTAATTTTGTAGAACTTGATGCTTTTGGAGTCGAGGTTGATGACTCGAAGTCTGATGATGAAGATTGTATGAACAACTTGTGAACTTAAATTTTCAATTATACAATGTGTTTTTTTATTTTACAAAGTTTTTGTCATTTTTTTCCTAGACGTCTTTTGTTCCATTTGATCTTTTAACTAATGTTTGATTTGTATGTTTAGGACACTATAGGACTTGGTGGTGCTCAAACTGTTGGTGGATGTTATTCTGTTGGTGAATGCTACTGCTTGCAATTGTGTTTTTTGGTGTATCACAGCTTTCTGGAGGAGTCTTTTGATATTAGTCATCATGCTTCCTACTATTTTGTTCTTATTGGTGGTATTTGATGGTGTTAATTTCACGACCGTGTGTCGTTGATCTTTTGTAATCGACATATGAATGAATTTTTCGGATAATCGTATTTGGTTTGAATTATATTATATTAAATTACATTTAGTGCTTTGGACGATTTGATCTAAGACATATTATCATTTAGTATTGAACACGTTATTTTGCATTGCAATATCACGTAATCATGCTTCATGGATTGTGTGATTAGTAGTATATGGACTTATTATCGTACTTCTGAATTAGAAGAGTTGTTTATTGAAATTTAGAAAATTTAAAGAAATTGATGGACTTTTCATGTAAATATATTGCATTTTTTTATTATTAGTTATGTAAAAAAAATATTATTAATGAAAAACTCTATACCTTGAAAAGCAATAATATATACGGAGTAGTAATTAATCTATGTTAATATACTTTATCTTGATATTAAATTTAACCTTGTCAAATTTATAAAAATAAATCAATTTTGTGATTAGATCAATCTATATGTTGGATTAGGTCGGGTCGGGTCGGGTCAGACTGGATCGGTTGAAAAAAGGTACGGGTCAATTCGGGTCGAGTTAGAATCGGTTAATAGTCGGGTTGAGCATCGGTTCAGGTTAGGTCGGGTCAAGTCGGGTTGAAGTGTAAACCGGTTGACAGTTCGGGTCGAGTCGGTTCAAAGGTCGGTTCGGTTAATGTAATTTCGGGTTATGCTGGTTATCGGTTTTCCTTGGGTTGGGTCCGGTCGGTTACGGTTCATTAGGTCTTCGGGTTTGATCGGGTCAGTTTTCGGGCGGTTCGAGTCGGGTTTCTCGGGTCGGGTCAACTTTTGCCAGCTATATGGCCGTATCATCATCAAACTGACTAACATTTTAGTCAAAAACACCGACTAACCTTTTAGTCAGTTAGTAAGGCATCAATATGATTATTTTCTCAAATAATCACATTTCGTAAACACATCCTTTAGGTGTGACTTTTAGGGACCAGTTGATCACCGCCATCTGTATGACAATAACGTCAAACTTATCTAGCAAGCCAACCGTTATTGATAAACGTTAATCAACTGATTACAATACAAAATGTACCCTATGAACCTATAGAGGTTTATTTATGTTATTGCACTAACTGTGGAGGACACTAACTCCAACAGCACTTTGGGGATATCGTACCACCATCCGCACACCCACAGGCATGACGCCTTATTTCCTCACTTATGGCATGGAAGTCGTACAACCAGTGGAAATAGAAATGCAATCCCTATGAATATTAATGGAAAGTAGCATTTCAAAAGCAGAATGGGCCCGCGAGCGCTATGAGCAACTCATGCTCCTAGACGAGCGCCGGCTAAATTCTTTGAGCATTGTACGAATGTACCAAGCACGATTACAAATAGCATTCAACAAGCGAGTTCGGCCACGAAACATGAAAGTGGGTGACCTAGTGTTGAAGTCAGTACGCGAACCACTCCCTGTCGACCCACGAGGAAAGTTCAAACCTAACTGGGCTGGACCTTACCTCATCAAGGAAATCTACACAGGCGGAGGAGTCAAACTAACTGACCTGGACGCTCGAGAGTTTAACCTAGCAACCAATCTCGATCAGCTAAAGAAATACTACCCTGAAACATTTGCAATGTATTTATAGCATGTAATAAAAACATTTCACGGGCAGGCATGCCCTAAAACGTGCGCTTCCTACAAAACATTTCATGGGCCGGCATGACCTTAAACGTGCGCCTTCTACAAATACATTTCACGGCCCGGCATGCCCTTAAACGTGAGCCTTCTACAAATACATTTCACGGCCCGGCATGCCCTTAAACGTGCACCCTTAACAAATACATTTCACGGGCCGGCATGCCCTTAAACGTGCGCCCTTTACAAACACAATTCTACGGGCCGGCATGCCCTTAAACGTGCGCCTTCTACAAATACATTTCACGGGCAAGCATGCCCTTAAACGTGCACCCTTTACAAATACATTTCACGGGCCGGCATGCCTTTAAACGTGCACCCTTTACAAACACAATTCTATGGGCTGACATGCCCTTAAACGTGCACATTCTCCCCAAAAAGCAAAAGCATTTCACGGGCTGGCATCCCCCTAAACGTGCACTCACAAAAATACAACTCCGAACTACGCCGACTTGATTCCATTTCTATGGATACGTAGGCAGCTTTTCAAAAGCACAACCGACATTCAACACAAAATGACACGTCTAAAAACCCATTGAGGCTAAGGACACAGTCACCACAAACCACGTTTTCACAGCCCAAAAGGTTAAGAAAACGTTATTCAACACAAAACGGCACATCCAAAAACCTAAAAAGTTAAGGGCATAGCCAATACAACAATATTCAAAATACAAAACATACGCACATCTCTGATTTTAAACAAACAAGGCATGTTGTAAACGAGAACTTCTGTTTTATTGATAAAAGAAAAGCGTTACATTTTGGATTTTTCAAATCGGGAGCACATTACATAACACTACACTACCCATCCCAAAATAGCATTACAACGACTAGTACAACATTACAAGTGACCCCGGCAAGACCCTCGGGTTTAGGGAACGGAAAAACAAACAACAACCATTAAAGCAACGAAACATCTTCTCAAACACTACTTCAAAATCTTCAGCTAAAAGGGAGGTCTGAACCTTAACCCCTGCGTGAATCCCTATTGTGGCCATCATGGCTTGAAGCGCCAAACATGGTAAAACCAAGGCGACTAAGTACTGTCTCCGTGGATGGCACACTCCCTGAGCTTGAGCTCCCACGACTGCCACGTCCAAAACGCACAGGGTCAAAGGCAGACGCCGGCAGAGGTTCATTCTGCTCTATCGCACGCAGACGAGCCCTTCGGTGAGTACTTTGTGCTATGGTCCACCTGGTGTAAGATCTCGAGATACGCATCGTGGCAGGGATACCCGCCACCTGCCACCTAGGGTGCATTATCCATCCTTGGGACCACTCATCAGTGATCTGGTTATTAAGAACAACCAAATCTTGAATCTTGGTATCCTGGCCAGGAATGAATTGCGCATACCCCATTTGTCGCCTCACCCTCAAGGGATGTATAAGTGCCCATGTCAAAACCGCACAACATGATACCGGAAGGACCATCGCCAACAGCCACTCCCCGTCACGGATGTGACCTCCCACCATGGCACTACCGAGCGGATGATGCATGACCTCACAAAGACCTAAAAATAGTCATGAGTACTACTATTTGGGCCCACCCATCGCATACCACGGTTAGTTACGCCAGCCGCTGCGTATGGCGCGCTATACGGGATGACGCTCAGCACACTCAGGCGTTCTATTAGCCAAATTTGCAAGATAAGGGGATAGCCGCGATAAGCATGACCTCTATTGCACGCACGGTCGTCCAACCCGAGGACCGTCTCCACCAAGATAAGGGCATCAGGGTTGAAACCCATTTCCATTTGCTGGATCACACACACAAGTCGCGCTTCTCCATACACGCCGCCATCCACAGAATCGGGGAACATGTAGCGATGGGCTAAGCACAGAGCCAACGCCCTCCTACGGGCCGTGACAGAAATAGTCTCAACAGCACGATTCATAAATCGCTGACAGAGGCGAAGGATGTTTAGACGCCCACCCAGGAACAAATCTTCAGTTTGGTCACGGGTCATCTGGAGGAAGTTTTGAATGTTACTCTGATAACCCAGTTCCTGCCGAACGCACACAGGGGTAATCGAGCGTGTCCAACCCCCAATGGCACCAAATTCCTCAACCAAAGGGCAAATCTCACCATCTGGGAAGCAAAATACATGATAAGCCTGGTCCTAGAAGTCAAGGCAAGCATCCAGGAAGTCAGGTTCCTCCCGAATCTGCCTTAAGCCTAGGAAAACGCCAACGCCACATTCCTTCAAACTCTTCTTTTCAGAGCTTGACAATGAAGCACACCAACCTCTCAAATTACCCACAAAATTCTCCCTAAACTCGACAAAAGTTTCGCGAAATATTCAGAATACTACTGAAATATCGAGTATATGAATTTAGGAAGTGTTGAGTGAGTGAAGTGATGAATGAATGAAGCAAACATGGACGTCCTTCTTATAGGCAACGTTTTCAAGCAGCAGCAGCACAAAATATAATCGCTAGTGAACCAGTGATACATGTCATTTATATTGCTTATATGCCCCCGTTATAGTCGCATTTGGCTCGCACTTACTTGATTTCATTAGTATATTAGTAGCTATTTGCTTTATATTGCGATACTGTTGTTCCTCGTGTGTATTTTGCAGGTTTTGGCGGTCCTGAGCTAAAACCTGAGTCAAATGGAGCATTATCGAGTATCGTGAAGTCAAGACGAAGCCCGAGAGTCGATTCGGAAGTCACACGACAATTTGGGACGTCAAACCTATAGGTTCAGAGCAAACCTATCGCTTCAGAGTTTAGAACCTATAGGTTCAGAGCAAACCTATCGCTTCAGAGTTTAGAACCTATAGGTTCAGGATGGAACCTATCGCTTCAGAGTTCGTGCAAAGGAAGAAAAGTTGCTGGAAATTTCTGTGTGCCTTAGAACCGCTCGGTTCAAGGGTGAACCGATCGGTTCCACTACTAAACCGATCGGTTTTGACCCGAACCGGTCGGTTTTGCTCTCTGTTTCTCCGGATTTTCAAAGGCCTATAAATAGAGTTCGAGTTAGGGTTTATGATTCATGCTTTTTCATTATATTTTTAGATTAGAATTAGAATAGCTTTTCTCTCCTTTCAAACTCAAAAACTCTTAGGTTTAGATTGAATTCATCCTTCAAGACTCGATCTTTTACATTGCAATTATTGATTTCTCCAGGTTTAATCTATTGTTCTTGTTTTATCATGTCTTCTCTTTATTATTTCAATTACTTTGTTCTAGTTTTGATTATGCATAGCTAATTCTCAATTAGGGTTTAAGGTGATTGTGACATTGATTCAGAACATGTTTTAATCGTTTATATTGATTGAATTTGTGCAATTGATTTCTTCCTGCGCGTTTTAATTATCAATTAAATTTAGGGACGCCTTTATTGAATTGAATTTAGGTTGTTTCAGTTTAAGATCGAAAGCCTAATTGAAACTAGACTCACGCGTAATCGATAAGTTGAATTTAGTACGTAGCGAGAGCCCGCTAAATTTGCTTAAGGTTGAAATTGACTCGAGAGAGCGTTTTCCTAAAACCTAATCCAATTGCATGATTTCAGTTGATTGAATTTCCTTCTGAGTTGAGTTTTGAATCGATGTCACATGAACCTGATGCCCTAATCTCCCTCTCTTATATCTTTTATACTTTTTTACTTGTCGTTCTTAGTCTAGCTTTACACAACACCCATTTTTGCTACCTTGAGACCGACCTTTCTTAACTAAGCATTCGTTTGACTACTCCTTCTCTCTGTGGATCTCGACCCTACTGCCACTGACTACCCAGTTAGTTGACCTTAGGTTTATTTTGATTGAGGAGACGCGACTTTACCCTCATCAATTTTGGCGCCGTTGCCGGGGAGACGGTTAGCTAGTTAGTGTTTGCTTAGTTTTTGTTAGGTTTTTCTCTCTTGTCTCAAGGAACCTAGTTCCTTGAGACCGTTTCTCATTGTTTTGTGTAGTTTCGTTTATGCGCAGGTCACCTACAGGTTTAGTTCCTTACCTGAGCGAGCGTTACATCGTCTACGCAGACAAGCAATCCGAATTATTGATCTTGAGGAAGCGTCGCATTCGGAGTCAAGTGCTACGCAATCGTCCTACGAAGAGGACTCACCTCCGGTTACTCCATTATCTCCACCGCCTGTGACTATGCCTAAACTTTCTAGTCACTCGGTGCCTAAGCCGGAATCCATTCCTAATGGATTCACGATGCCCGCTACTCTGCAGGGCAACTTTGAAATCCGCCCCGCCTTTCTTACTTTGGTGGAGCGGAACCAGTTTGGTGGCTATCCCACCGAGGATCCTGGGCGGCACATGCAAGTGTTTACCGATTACTGCTCTACAATAAAGCAAGCCGGGATCACCCAAGAACAAATAAGGGAATCTTTGTTCCTTTCTCATTGAAAGATCGAGCTCGTGAGTGGATCACGGACCTCGGCGGAGTTAGGCTGCGGTATCACCGATTGGAGCGGGTTGGCCCTTGCTTTTTACTCTAAGTTCTACCCTCCCGAGGCGTACTAATCACGCGAGGAGCCAAATCCAAGGCTTTAAACAAACGCTCGACGAGTCACTAGTGAAGCTTGGGAGGCGGTATAAGAAGCACATCCGCGATTGTCCTCATCATGGGTTGAATACTTGGTTGGTCATCATGACGTTCTATAACGGTCTATATGCGGAGAGTCGTGCTATTTTGGATTCTGCTGCAGAGGGTCGTTTTGCCAACAATGTGGATGATGATAAAGCTTGGGCATTGATTGAGGAGATGGCGATCCACTCGTCTCAGTTCGGTAAACCGCGAGGTAATTCACGGTCCGCACATGATGACCGTGATAAGGGGGGTATTCTGCGCCACTAGTCGAGTTCTTTGCTTGTGCGCAGATTAGCATGATGCAGGAGGTGGTTCTCTTGGTGCCCACGTGAATCTTTGTTATGGGCACGATATGGGTTATACTACGGGGTATCTTTGCGCCCAGAGGCGAGGTTTTTGCATATCAATCCTACAACCAGAACCTGCCGTACCAAAACCAGCCAGGTTACGATCGTTCTCTCCTATCCTACCGTAACCAGAACATCCTAAACCCAACCACCCAGCCACCACAAAATCAACCCTACATCCCTCCCTACAAGAATTTTCAACCATCCCCTCCTAACTACCAAAGACCCCCATTTGTCCCACCACCAGTTCAACCTGCTCCTGCTCCTGTTGTTGATTCGGGTGTGAGTGAATTGAAGGCCATGATGCTGCAGATGGCCAAGTCACAAGAGATCATGATGCAGCAGATGCAGAAGAGTGAGCTAGCCAAGGATGCGGCGATTAAAATGCTCGAGAATCAGGTGGCGCAGCTCGCCGCTTCACAGGCTTCACGTCAGCAGGGTACTCTGCCACCCCAAGGTAATCCTCCTAACCCTCCTCCTAATACAGCATGTGCTATTTCTTTCTTGTGATGGTACCATTCTGACGCCCGAGGCAACTGATGGAGGAGGAGAAGAATGGGGCGAGTAACACGGTCAAGCCGTGTCTTCAGGGGCCCCCACAGCGACAGCAACACACGGACGATGCTGTCAAGGACAAGGCGCCGGAGATTCAAATCAGGCTTCCTTTTCCGGGTCGTGTACGACAGGCTAACACGGACCCCCAGTTCTGTAAGTTCTTTGAGATTCTTAAACAATTGCAGGTGAATATTCCCTTTATTGATTTAGTTAAACAGATTCCTGCATATACTAAGTTTCTTAAGGAGGTCCTTTCTAGGAAGCGTACCATAAACGAGACCGAGACCGTGTCCTTTGTGGGGGAGGGTAGTGCTCTTTTGCAGGGTAGTTTACCTCCGAAGCTAAGTGACCCCGGGACCTTCTCCATCCCTTGTTCTATAGGGAAATACGTGGTCCAGAACGCGTTATGTGACTTGGGGGCTAGTGTGAGCATCATTCCCTACTCCATCTGCAAGAAACTGAACATGACTAAGCTAGGAGTTACCTCCATGACTTTGCAGATGGCCGACCGTACCGTTCAGAGACCTTTAGGTATCCTAGAGGACGTCCCGGTTAAGGTAGGGAAGTTCTACATCCCTGTTGACTTTGTGGTCTTGGACATACCCGAAGACCCGCACATTCCGATCATTCTAGGTCGACCTTTTCTGCACACTGCTGGTGCAGTTATTGATGTGGGGAATAAGACCTTGTCGTTCTTGGTAGGGGGTGAGAAGCTTACCTACACGAAATCTAGTATCCCCCGCTCCCCTATGCAGCCTGAGTCTGTGGCTGCTGTTGACCTTGCCCCTCCGTCTCACTCTACTGGAGACACTTTGGAGGTTGTTTCTTCTGCTTTGTCTTGTGCAGGTCCTACGCATGTTGGCTACGATCCTGGTTTGGGGGAACGAAAGGCTACGAGGGCGGATGTCTATGACCTTGGGGATGGTGGAGGAGACCCACGGTGTGCGATGCGCGGCGCACGGAGCTGTTATGGAGAGCCATTTCGCGATGGAATACCTTGCGTGATGGATTATGCTGCTCTTCCTCGTGGAGATCGAGTTTTATGGCGGACAGATGTTATTTCGCCGAGTGAAGCTGCTGCAAGTGGCCAACGTCCTTGGCCCAATTTGACTTGATGATGAGTTTGACGACGGTCGTGCGGGACCATTATAAACCAGCGCTTTCTGGGAGGCAACCCGATGATTTTGTAATTTGTTGTACTTTGTTTTGGTTTTGGTTTGCTTCTGACTATGACATTTTAGACTTTTCTTTTGAGCGCGTGAGGACGAGGGATTTATAGTTAATTTAGCATGCAGGTACTTATGGACTCTTCGTCCATAGTATTTTCGAGACCGGCCTCGACGAAGGCCTTGGCCGACCCCCCCTCTGCTGATTCGGCCTCACCTCTTCTCGCATGCTACTCCGAGGTACTACATAGCTGGACTGAAATGGACGCATATTCGTGGATCATAAGCCGCACTCCATGCTTCGCTTCGGTTTGGGGGAGCTCCGACTTGATAATGTGAGCTTTCTTTACCCCTTTTCCCTTGCTTCCTCGTTTTCACTTTTCTACCCCCGTCTTTTATGTGTCCTTCTCTGCTTGTGGTTATGCTGTTTTCCACATTGAGGGCAATGTGTGATTCTGGTTTGGGGGAGGAAAGCACTTTCGCACTTATTGCTTTGCATTTTTGAGGATACCGGACTTGGGGTGATCCCTTCTCGACGCCCCGCTCGCGCCCGCCCTCGTGTCATGGGGCGGAATGCACGGCGCGGGAAAATGAATAAATTTTGCAAGAAGCTCGCGGGCGCTGGAGCTTCGCTTTTTAGGGCGTTGCTTTGCTCAGCTCGCTCGAGCGTTCTTTTGTTTAAAAGGGGGAATGTCATTGCATGTGATTGTAACAAAAAGAAATATAAAAATCCTTTTGAAATGTATTTTTGGAGTCGCCACCAAATATTAAAGGAATTTGGAACCTATTCAACGCATCTTAAAATCATAAGACGCGAGGGTCTCAGATTTCAAGGTGCGTCGATACCTATCCTTCTGAGGCTATTGTGAAACCAGAGAGGATTCGGAGTGAGGTTACCCTTCTAAAGTTTTGACAAAGTATATTGAAAACTGCAATAAAAAGGCCTACTTAAAGTAGTCTTTACTAATTTGAAAACATATACTTTAATTTCGATATTTGGGCTAATAGAACGCTACGTACAAATGCAAATGTATGACTCGACAAATATGTAAAATAAATGTAAGCCGTCAAAAACCCTGACGATTTGCTATAGGAAATATACGTAAAATTACTAATTCATTGCATTTGAATTAATAACTGAACGTTATTCTCCGACTTGTGTTCAATTCTAAGATTTTGTAAAACCCTCGGCTTTGCATGTTTAAAGAGACTAGTTGAAACGGTACAGTTAAATGTCGAATCCGTGTTTTGGTCGTAATTTAATGCATGAATCGAGAATTTGCATAATGTAAAAGTGCGTGTTTAATTTAGTGATTTTGAGTCGTTTATTTATGCGATATTGGCGAGGTTTAGACGAATCATTTGATTCGAATTACTACAATCGTATTGCGAATACGAGTTCGTTAATGCCAATATCGGGGTGGGTTAAAGTAACCTATAAGTCTCAAACGTCCAATCGGGAGGTAAAATTTCTTTACCTTGAAATGCAAGGACGGTTTTAGAGTGGAAATTTATAAGTCACGAGAGGCTTTTTGTGAATATAAGTATCGGTTTTAAATGTTGTTGTAATTGTTGTTGTTGGTTGAATTGATGATGTTTTGAGTCGAATAGGGGCTGCTATTTATAACAAATGCTTCGTGTTTTATGCCTAATTGCTCAGAAAATCGCCAGAGAACCCGGCGATTAAGTGAAAAATCGCGAGAATGTCGAGCAGGCCAGAAAATCGTCAGATATCGGGCGATTTTCCAAAATCGCCGATACAGCGATTTTTGGCCTGCTTCGACACATTGAAGCTACCGTATTTTGCGTAGCATGTTGGCGTAGGTGTGTAAGCTAATGTCGAGCATGCTGCTGACTTTTGGGGTATGATTTATCAACTTGACACAAGTTGACATAATCAACTTGGTTAAAGTTGATTCTTTTGGCTCGGTTTTTGTATTTCGTGTTTCGTGTTTCGGTTTTTCGTCGTGTTTTTCGATCTTGGCTCGAAGTAAAATAATATTGTAATGCATTATTTTACGACTTTGTGGGATTTTGTTTTGTAAGAATGTGACCCGGGGCGCATTTTGGCCCGCTCGGGTGCTTGGGCCATTTTGTGTGTTTTAGGCCGTTTCTGTGTGCTTGGGTTGTTTTTGTATTCTTGGGCCATTTTGTGAGGCGTGTACGTCTCGTGTTTGTGTGTATTGTGTTGACTTACGATTTAAAATGACTAAATTAATATTCATTTTTACGAAATATGCAAATTCAAATTAATACGTTAAAAATGACTAAAATGTTTTAGACACTTATGTACCGTTTTGTCTCATTTTAAAACATGCATGAAAGTCCTTTTCGTCATCGGGTTTGCTTTTGGGGGGTACGGATACGGGTATCTACAGAGCCCCCAGTTTGACTGAGCTTGGACTAAAGCGCTAGTCAAACTTAGAAGATAGTATCCGGACCATTACAGTCTCGATACTACCTGGCGACGCTAAGTATGTGTCTCGGGGAGAGACGAGGACTTAGCGCCGGGAATGCGGGGAGGGACGGCATGTTTAAGGACATGACGGTCCTGCATGTTTAGGGGCTTGCCGGCCCGCTGTTGCTTGGATGTCATTTGATGGCGTTTTGTAGCTTGGCCATCTCCTGAGTCTTGCGTGTCTACTGCGTGCTTGCTTGTGTATCTGCGTTTTGATTTGAAATAAAAGTGTGTATTCTGTTTTTGCTTTATGTGTATTTAGAAAAATATACGTATTCAACTTGTGGGAAATATACGTATTTTTGATTTGTAACTCGTAAAGAGTGTATTTGTTTTGAAAAATATACGTATTTAACTCGTGAGGAGTATACGTATTTTGATTTGTAACTCGTAAAGAGTGTATTTGTTTTGAAAAATATACGTATTTAACTCGTGAGGAGTATACGTATTTTGATTTTGTGACTCGTAAAGAGTGTATTTGTTTTTGAAAAATATACGTATTTAACTCGTGAGGAGTATACGTATTTTGATTTGTAACTCGTAAAGAGTGTATTTGTTTTGAAAAATATACGTATTTAACCTGTGGGAAATATACGTATTTTGATTTTGTGACTCGTAAAGAGTGTATTTGTTTTGAAAAATATACGTATTTAACCTGTGGGAAATATACGTATTTTGATTTTGTGACTCGTAAAGAGTGTATTTGTTTTGAAAAATATACGTATTTAACTCGTGAGGAGTATACGTATTTTGATTTTGTGACTCGTAAAGAGTGTATTTGTTTTTGAAAAATATACGTATTTAACTCGTGAGGAGTATACGTATTTTGATTTGTAACTCGTAAAGAGTGTATTTGTTTTGAAAAATATACGTATTTAACCTGTGGGAAATATACGTATTTTGATTTTGTGACTCGTAAAGAGTGTATTTGTTTTGAAAAACATACGTATTTAACTCGTGAGGAGTATACGTATTTTGATTTTGTGACTCGTAAAGAGTGTATTTGTTTTGAAAAATATACGTATTTAACTCGTGAGGAGTATACGTATTTTGATTTTGTGACTCGTAAAGAGTGTATTTGTTTTGAAAAATATACGTATTTAACTCGTGAGGAGTATACGTATTTTGATTTGTGACTCGTATAGAGCGTATTTGTTTTTGAAAATATACGTATTTAACTGGTGGGAAATATACGTATTTTGATTTTGTGACTCGTAAAGAGTGTATTTGTTTTTGAAAATATACGTATTTAACTGGTGGGAAATATACGTATTTTGATTTTGTGACTCGTAAAGAGTGTATTTTTTGAAAACATACGTTTTTAACTCGTGAGGAGTATACGTATTTTGATTTGTGACTCGTATAGAGCGTATTTGTTTTTGAAAATATACGTATTTAGCTGGTGGGAAATATACGTATTTTGATTTTGTGACTCGTAAAGAGTGTATTTGTTTTTGAATATATACGTATTTAACTCGTGAGGAGTATACGTATTTTGATTTGTAACTCGTAAAGAGTGTATTTGTTTTGAAAAATATACGTATTTAACCTGTGGGAAATATACGTATTTCGATTTTGTGACTCGTAAAGAGTGTATTTGTTTTGAAAAACATACGTATTTAACTCGTGAGGAGTATACGTATTTTGATTTTGTGACTCGTAAAGAGTGTATTTGTTTTGAAAAATATACGTATTTAACTCGTGAGGAGTATACGTATTTTGATTTTGTGACTCGTAAAGAGTGTACATGTGTTGAAATTCGGGCTCTCGGTTTGTAACGAGCATGTGTATTCTCGTGTTTTATCATAGTAGCGTATAAAAGAGTGAATTAATAGCGTAATGGACCGTAATAACCAGTCCAAACTAAAAATTGAGCTGTGCCTGACCACTTAATCGCCAGAGGTCTGGCGATTTAGTGTGTGTGTGTGTTTTTTTTTGGTTCAAAACACAGGAAGGGGAAGAGAGTGAGGCAGCCGAAAACAAAACACAAACACAACTTAATCGAAAAACTTGTTCTCAGCGATTTCTCAACCAAAATTCGTGATTCCGCCTCCTACGATTCGCAATGGACCAAGGTATGCACTCAATCAAGTTGCTAATTCGTGTTTTGAAGTCGGTTTGAGTCGGTTTTAACTGAAAATTCGTTTTTTAGGGTTCATGTCTTTTTGTTTTGCATGTTTCGAATTTAGCCATCTTTGTCACTTGAAATCGATGCTTGAGAGTACTATGAGACTTGTCTCGCTATTGTTGGTGATTTGTATGTGAAAAACCCGTGTGTTAGGGCTGTTTTTCGTGTAGAAGGTCAAGGGCATTCTGGTCATTTTTTGTTTTTCGTCTCGGAATACGCTCAAAATTTTAATGTAGGTTACCCATTAGTAGTATAATGCTTGGGTAAATTTGTTTCGTTGAAATCGGCGCGAAAGTCGGGTTTTTTGGGTTAAAAACCGTGTGACAGGGGGTTTTGTCGGGGTTTTGCTCTGTTTTTGTCGTGTAAAACGACACTAATTGGCTTTGGTTGTTTTTGAAACATCGTTGTATGCTAATGATGAGGCCATGGGTGTTTCGTGTGCGAAAAACGGTTTGGAAATCCGTGATTTCCGTGTGATTTTATAAGGAGACGGTTTCTTGGGTCGAAATTTTTAGTTCCGAAACTTGTCGAAAACTCTCGTCTTGGATCATGATGACTTGTATGGTGTGTGGCCTACCCATTTTTGTTGAGCATGTGTGATTTGGAAGCGTTTTGTAACGTTTTGGAGCGTATTTGTGTAATTGATCTAGGCTTCTTGAAACCGTTTTTCTTGCTTCTCGCGCTTCGAGTCTTGGATGTATTGTCATGTAGGTTGTTTGGGTTGGCTAAGGTGTCGGTTCGTGGGAGTTTAGGGCTTCCTTGGTCGAGAAAAGGCTATAAAAGGCCGTTTTTGTAGCTCGCGTGCGTTTTACAAAAGCTATTCAGTCGAGGTGTTCGGGACATGATTTTTGTACGAAACTTTTTGTGGGTGTTCACTATGACTTGTGTGTCGTATACGTGTCATGCACTGGGTATTTCTGTGTCTCTGCGCCGTTTTAGCCTTATCTGTCAAAAATAGGCTTAAGGCGTATTCTCTGCTGCTTTGCTTGATTTTTTGTCATCTTTTGTACTTTCTTGTTCTTGGTATTGGTTGTGTATGACGCATATATCGTATACGTGTCATAATATGTTCATTTTTGTGCTTCCACATTGTTTCGGCCTTATCTGTCAAAATTTGGCCCTAAGTCTGCTTTTTGCTGTTTCATTTGCTTCTTCTTTGCCTTTGCATACCGTTGCTTTTCAGGTTAGCTGTGCATGTCGTGCATATTGTATGTTTGTTACAAGATATGCATTTTTTGGGTCTCTGCTTCTTTTCAGCCTTTTCTGTCAAAGATAGGCCTGAGGCTCGCTTTTTGCTGTTTTGTTTGGTTTTTCTCTGTTCTTTGTGTATCCTCGTTTCTTGGATTAAATGTGTATGACGTAGGTGTTGTGTCTGCGTCATGAAAATGTATCTCTGTGTTTCTGCTCCTCTTTTAGCCTTTTTTGTCAAAGATAGGCCTGAAAATTGCTTTTCTGTTGCCTTTGTATGTGTGTATCCTTCTGTTGGTCGTGAACTTGCTTTGATTGAATTGTACTTTGTCTTATCATATGGCTGCGTTGCTTAAAAGTGTTTCTTGATTCGGTGCAGGTGACCCTGAGATCGTGATACCTACGACCAGTGCTATGCAGGATGTCATCGAGAACATTGACTTTACTGTCACCGGGGAGGAGCGTACGCCGATGTCCGAGCTGCGTCATCACTTGGCGACTTCTGAAGGTCCGTCGCAGTCTGATCTGTTCAAAACTCCTCCTATTTTGACGCCAGGGAACGAGGTACAGGGGGCTGTTCCAGAGTCTCCTATGCCCTCTATTAGCGAGCACAGCACTACTGTGGAGCCGACAGGGCCTTCTGTTGGTGACGCAGGGCGTGCTGTAGATGCGACCGGGGTTCCTGTGGAGCCAGTTGTAGAGTTACCTATGCCTTCCGTAGGTGGACGCGGGGCTAATGTTGAGTTGCCTAGGGCTCCTGCTAGTGGGCTTGGGGCCGCTGTTGAGTCGCCTAGGCCCTCTGTTGGCGAGCGTGGAGTTGGTTCTGTACCTTTGCCAGGTGTTGGGAGTGGACGAGGGGTTCCTGAGCCGCTGGTGTCCGCCGGGAAGGGCCGAGGTAGAGGTCGTGGAGGTGGACGTAAGAATGATAGGCCTAGTAGGAAGCGTAAAGTAGCTGATGTTGCTGGTAGTGCTGAGGGTGGTGTTCGGACGCGTGGTCGTCGTGCAGCAGAGGCTAGTGGTAGTTGTGAGCGAGGTGAGGATAATAGTGCTGGTGTTTCAGGAGAGGTGAGCTCTGACGAGGCTGAGGCGGGAGACGGTCCGGCTGTTGATAAGCCGAGACGTGGTCCTCATCGTCGACTTGAGGATGCCTTTGAGGACATCCCTGAGCCCGAGGAGGAGCAGGGTGACGAGCAGGTCGTGGATGATGCAGCTGAGGTTGTAGTTGGAGGTGAGGTCGCAGGTGGTCTTTGATGGGGGTTCGCGGAGGGTGGTCGCGAGTGTAGGTGGTGGTGGTAGTGCCAGATCTTTGGGCCATTCTTCCTTGAGAATATGTTCATGGGCGTGCTTGATGAGCTGGGTTTGAGGCCATCGTTTCCTCATGGCCCGAGACTGTGGGCGAAGGTTGCCAAGGATTGGGACGGTGTAAGCTTGGTTTGGAACACCTTGGAGCATTTGTCTACCCGGGTGAAGGTTGGTTTCGAGCTGGGTAATATGAGGACATTCTCCGGTTTCCGTACTTGTATAGATGCTTTTAACAAGAAGTTGTCTCCCGAGTCGCGGAAGATAATCCTCGGCACAGCCTTTGGTCCGTTGGTGACGAAGTGGAAGGAGGCGCGTAAGAAGAATGTGAATTCGCACCTTTCTGTGCTTCGAGCGTTGTTAGATAGATTCTGGGACACTACTAACACGTTCCATATGCCTGGGTACGAGGTTGGTATTACCTTCTCGTCTCTTGCGGTTGTTTCGGGGCTTCCTCATGGAGAGGAGATGATTGAGTGGGACAGAGTATGCCCTGCTATCTCGAGCCCTACGGTCGTTCGTTCGATCGGAGGCGGTATTAGGTGTGCGAAGGATGAGAGGAACACTTTTCAGCCTCGGACATCGTGGTTTGATGATTATTTTAAAGGCAAGGGGAAAAAGCGGTGGCGAAGTTAGTCATGAGCGTAACGGCTCGATTGTGGCTATGGTGGTTTCGACGCCCACTCACTTTGGAGATAAAGGAAGCGGGCGTCGGCCGCTTTTGATGGCGCCTGAGACTTGTCCAGATTGGGTGCTTTTGATCGGGTTACTCTCGCTATGGGTCTCTGATCCGATTTTGTAGGGACCTTGATTCGTCTGATCGGATCGATGATGGGTCCCAACCGTCTTTGGTCGGCCACAGCTTCTTGATGGAGGTATGATTGCTTTTGGTGATGCTCTATTGTTTTATTTTGTTTTTGCTTTCTCTTTTGTGACATGTTTTTGGCTTCATTGTAGTCCTGGTGCTATGCACACTTCCCGTCGTTGCTCCCTGCTAACTTTGCCGTGAAGGCGGAGTACCCTGCTTTTCATGCTTATGCAACGGCAAACAGGAAGGGTATTCGCTTGACTTATGACGATGCTCGAGTGAAGTTTAACGGGATGACCGTTGATAAGGTAAGAAAAGTTCGTATTTCTTATACGCCTTGCGTTTGTGCTTTTGCAGATGTTTATTCCTCTTTTTTTTTTGTAGTTTGTTCCCAACCCTTGGGCGAATTATGCGGATGTCCCTGCGTAGATTACGACTCGCTTTGCTATTCGCGATACACAGAGGTTGTACATTGCGACTCAGTATGATTCATACTGGTTCTTAGGCGAGCGTCTGTCAGCTCAGACGATTAGGGGTAAGTTTGTTGTGCCTGTGGCCCCTCCTAAGGTCCTCTTTGTTCAGACGCCGGATGCTGATGTTCGTGGTGATGTATATCACGAGGGTGAGTCGGATTCTTCACGAGGTGGATGAGGATTATTAAATCGTGGGCGCGTCTTGCTTTGGCGCCTGCTGTCATTGAGGTTTGTTGTTGTTTTCGCGTTTGCTTCTGCATGTTATTTGCTTAAGAAGCAAAAATTGATCGTGATTTTTGTGTCTTGTAGCCACGTAATGCTTGTGTACGTTATTGGCTTAAAAAGGCAAAATTTGATCGTGATTTTTGTATCTTGTAGCCACGTGACCCTGACCTTGAGGTTCAGCCTCCTCCTTTCTATGAGAGCCTGGATTTTGAGCATGATGATGGCTGTCGGCATTCGATGCCCCTGCCGCAGTACTTATCTGCGGTGACCGATGCTGGCATGGATAGTTGGAACCCTCGGGTGAAGCAGGTATGACTCGTCTTCTATGCTTGCGTGTTATGTGGTATATAGCCCCCAGCTTGAGTAAGATTTTGTCCTAAAATCATTAGTCAAGCTTTGTTGAAGCTGCTTTTGATTATAGCCCCCAGTTTGAGTTAGATTTTGTTCAAAATCGTTAGTCAAACTTGAAATGAAGTCGCTTTTGATTATAGCCGATTTGAGTTAGATTTTGTCCTAAAATCGTTAGTCAAACTTGAAATGAAGTCGCTTTTGATTATAGCCCTGATTTGAGTTAGATTTTGTCCTAAAATCGTTAGTCAAACTTGAAATGAAGTCGCTACGATTATAGCTGATTTGAGTTAGATTTTGTTCAAAATCGTTAGTCAAACTTGAAATGGAGCTGCTTTTGATTGTAGCCCCCCCCCCAGTTTGAGTTAGATTTTGTCCTAAAATCGTTAGTCAAACTTGAAATGAAGCTGCTTTTGATTATAGCCCCCAGTTTGAGTTAGATTTTGTTCAAAATCGTTAGTCAAACTTGAAATGGAGCTGCTTTTGATTATAGCCCCCAGTTTGAGCATATGAAGGCCGTATTTGTTTGCAGGTGACCGTGGATGTCCACAAGAATTTATGGAGGGTAGCTAACCGGTGGCGCGTGGCTTTTAATGATAAAGCGGTTGCGCTTTGCAAGGCGCAGAAGTATGCTTCAGAGTTGCAGGCTGCAGTCGCGCAGAGTCAGATAGAGCTAGGGCGGGCCAGGGCTGAGGAGGCACGTCTGCGAGCGGAATTTGAGCTACGGGAGCGAGAGCTAGGCGTTACCGTGCTCAGATTGATTCGTTGCGCGCGGAGCTCAGTCGTCGAGATCAAGCTAATTGACTTGGGATGTATGCTAGGATCGTAGGCCTATTCTTATGGACTTGTTTTATGTTGTGGTTGTATTTGTATGTATTTGGACATGTAGGAGTCCAGGTGAGGTCCATTTTTGTGACTGTGGCTTGACGCGAAAAGGCCCTGTGACCTCGTGTGCGTGTTTTGGTATTTTTGTATGGGCACACTTGCAGGAGTCGTACGACGTTGATTTGCATCCATGGCTTGACATGAGTGGGTTGCGCGCTTTTGATTGTGTAGCAGGTGTATTTGTTGACTATGGTAAGCGCCCCTGTTGGCGTAGCTTTCGTGATTAATGATCATGCGTGCGATGCCGGAAGCTTTATTGGTTATTTTGCCTCGTTTTGTAGTACGACCGCTTGTGTTGCCGTTTTCACTTGAAACCTTCGCGACGTGCTCATCTAGTGTTCCTGCAATTAGATTGTTAGTCGTAAAAAGAACACAAATCTCGATTGAGATCGGCTTACTCGTTGCAAGCACATGCATACGTAAAGATTTTTATAAAACATGCATTTTGAAGAAAATATTTTGAGTCTGTAAAAGACGCTTTTGACGCTCGTAAAAATGTGAATTAGGAACGTCGTGTTTGTACGTAGGCTTGTGAAAAATGGTGATTGAATTTTGTGAGACCGTAAACGGTGTTTTTGACGTTCGTAAAAAAGTGAATTAAGAACGTCGTGCTTTAACGTAAGCTCGTGAAAAATGACGGTTGAATTTTGCGAGACCGTAAAAGGTGTTTTTGACGTTCGTGAAAATGTTAATTAAGAACGTCGTGCTTTAACGTAAGCTTGCGCAATGAGACGGTTGAATTTTGTGGAGCGTATGTGCAAAACATTAGTCGAGAGTCGATCACAAAATGACCCAATACGACGTAAAGCCGGGCATCGGAAACGTAATCGATAATGCGTCGTAAAAAGTAAAAACAGCGGTGCGTAGGCTGTGAAAAACTTTCTGCAACTCGTAGGCTGCAAGGCGGTGTGCAGTCGTCGCGTCAAATCTGTCGGAAAAGCATAGAAAATCGCCTGTATACCAACGATTCTCACAAAAATCGCCAGTCATCTGGCGATTTTTGTGTAAATCGCCTGTTTTCTGGCGATTTTTGTGTTGTTTTTGGCTTTTCGTTTTGATTTTTTGGTTAATCGCTGGTTCACTAGCGATTATATGTTGTGTTGTTGCCTCTTGGAGACGTTGCCTATAAGAAGGGTGCTCGCGTTAGTTCATTCATCCATCTCTCCAATCACATTTCATACTTCGTCTTATTTTGCAATTTCATTACTCGCATTATAATAGTATTTGTAAGATTCAGCAGAGCGTTGTCTTTTTTGTGAGTAATGGACCATTTGGAGGGACTTGTGAGGATGTGGTGTGCTATGCTATCGGGTATCGAGAAGAGGAACCTAAGGGGCTGTGGCTTGGGCATATTCCTAGGCTTAAGGCAGGTTCGGATGGAGCCGGAGTTCCTGGATGCCTGTCTGCACTACTGGGACTTGGCATACCACGTATTTCGCTTCCCTGACGGGGAGGTTTGCCCCCTGGTCGAGGAGTTTGCTGCCATCGGAGGTTGGACCCGCACTGTGACTCCAGTGTGTGTTCGTCAGGAGCTTGGTTATCAAAGGAACATGCAAAACTTCCTTAAGATGACGAGGCCCGAGACGGAGGACTTGTTCCTGGATGGGCGCTTGAATATGATCCGACTCTGTCAAAAGTTTATGAATTATGATGATGGGAGCATTGGCGCTGTTGCTCGCAGGAGGGCTCTGGCCCTTTGCCTTGTGCACTGTTTCATGTTCCCCGATTCAGTGGACGCGATGGGGTTTGGCGAGGCGCGCTTGGTCTGCGTCGTGCAGCAGATGGAGATGGGGTACAACCCTGCGGCGTTGATCCTTGCGGAGACGATCTTAGGCCTAGATGATCGGGCGTGTAATAGAGTGCATGCTTATCGCGGTTGTCCCGTCATTTTGCAGGTTTGGCTGATGGAACGTTTGAGCGTGCTTGGAGCCATCCCTTACGGTGTATCCTACACGACGGCAGGCGTAACCAGTCGGGGCGTGAGGTGGATGGGTCCCAATGGCCGTCCTCGTGACTACTTCTCCACCTTTGTGAGGGCGTCGGCTATTCATTGGGTTGTGCCATGGTGGGAGGTTACCTCGGTGACGGGCAGTGCAGTGGGTGATGGTCCCTCCGGAGTCATGCTATGCGGTTTTGATATTGGGGTGTTTATTCATCCCCTGAGAGTGAGAAGGAAAATGGGCTATGCTCAGTTCATCCCAGGGCAGGATACTACGATCCAGGATTTGGTTGTGCTCAATAACCAAATCACTGATGCATGGTCGCGAGGATGGGCTTTGCGGCCCCGATGGCAGGTGGCAGGGATACCGGCCACGGTGAGGGTTTCGAGGTCGTATATCCGGTGGACTACGGCCACAACTACTCGTCAGCGGGCCCGCCGGCTTATAGAGCAAAATGAGCCGCCGACGTCTTCCTTCCACCCAGTGCGTTTTGGCCGTGGAAGTCGGGGAAGTTCGAGTTCTGGAAGCGCACCGTCCATGGAGGCGGAGCTTAGTCATCTCGGCTTCATCGTGGTTAATGCTCCAGGCCAGGATGGTAGTGATGGTGCTTCTCATATGGGTTGAGTTCTCCTCCCAGTCGAAGAATGTTATCTGGATGCTTGTTGTTAGTTGTCTGTTTGTTTTTGTATTCCCTAAACCCGAAGGTAATGCCGGGATCATGTAATGCTTGTAGGTGTCGTGTGTGCCAGTAGTGTAATGTTCGTGCTCCCAATTGTAAAATCCAAATGTAAATGTTTCCCTTTCCAGCATAATAAAACAAAAATCTCTTTTGTGTAACTTGCCTTGTTTCTTTTAAGGTTAGAGACATGCGTGTTTTGTGTTTTGAATCCTGTTATGTTTGCCATACCCTTGAGGCGTTTTGAGTATGTGATTTTGTGTTGAATGTCGGCTGTGCTTTTGAAAAAGCTGCCTACGTATCCATATAAATGGAATCAAGCCGGCGTAGTTCGGAGTTGTATTATTTTGAATGCAGGTTTAGGGGCATGCCTGCCCGTAGAATTGTGTTTTGCTTTTTTGTGATTGATGTGCATGTTTAGGGGCATGCCGGCCCGTGGAATCGTGTTTATGCGCATGTTATAAATACATTGCAAGCGTTTCAGGGGTAGTATTTCTTCAGCTGATCGAGGTTGGTTGCTAGGTTAAATTCTTGACCGTCTAGGTCGGTTAGTCTGACCGCTCCTCCTGTGTAGATTTCTTTGACGAGGTAAGGCCCGGCCCAGTTTGGCTTGAACTTTCCTCGTGGGTCAACAGGAAGTGGCGCGCGTACTGATTTCAACACTAGATCTCCCACTTTTATGTTTCGTGGTCGAATTCGTTTGTTGAATGCTCTTTGTAGTCGTGCTTGGTACATTCGCACAATGCTTAAAGAATTTAGCCTGCGTTCGTCCAGGAGCATCAGTTGCTCGTAGCGTTCGCGAACCCATTCTGCTTCTGGGATGCTACTTTCCATCAGTATTCGTAGGGATTTCATTTCGATTTCCACGGGTTGCACGGCTTCCATGCCATAGGTAAGAAAGTAAGGCGTCATGCCTGTGGGTGTGCGTATGGTTGTGCGATATCCCCATAGTGCAAATGGAATTTTGTTAGGCCAATCCCGACAACTGTCGATCATTTTCTCCAGGATGGTGACTACAGTTTTGTTTGCTGCTTCCACGGCTCCGTTGGTCTGGGGTCGGTAAGGGGAGGATCTGTGATGTTGTATGCCGTATTTGGCAAGTATGGCTTCTGCTTCGCCTTGAAAATGTGAACCTTGGTCGCTTATAAACTCATGCGGTATGCCATATCGGCATATGATGTTTGTTTGTATGAATTTGGCAACTTCTTTTGAGCCGAGGGTGCGAAAAGACGCCGCTTCTACCCACTTTGTGAAATAGTCGATTGCTACTAGTACGAAGCAGTGTCCTCCTGCTCCGATGGGATGGATTTTGCCTATCACGTCAATGCCCCAGGTTGAAAAGGGCCATGGAGATGTGAGGGTGTATAGTGGTGAAGGAGGTACGTGTTGCACGTTACTGAATATTTGACAATTATGGCAGTGTTTGACATAGTGAATGCAGTCTGCTTCCATAGTCGTCCAATACCATCCTAGTCGTAAGATTTGCTTGCATAGGGCTCTTGCGTTCATGTGTGGGCCACATTCGCCGTCGTGTACTTGGGCAATGATTTCCTGCCCTTTCTTGTAATCGACACATATGAGTAAGGTGCCTTGTGGTGTCTTCTTGAGTAATTGTCCCATTTCTAGCACGAATTGGGATGCAAGAAGTCTAATGGCTCTCTTGCCTCGCTTGTCGGTGTCAGGTGGGTAAGAATTGCTTGTTTTGTAGTTGAGTATGGCTTGGTACCATGGTTCTGTGTGCTCAGCTTCGTCGATGTCAATGGTGTGGATGTATGCGGGTTCACCACGTCTCTCGACGACAATGGGTAGTGTGTCCACATTTGGTGGCATGTTGAGAAGGGATGAATGCTTTGACAGCGCGTCGGCAAATTGATTTTCTTCCCTTGGGAGGTGATAGAATTCTATGCAGCCAAATTCTGTCAGGAGTACTTGTATTTTTGCTTGGTATTTTGCTAGGGTTTCATTCATGATTTTCCATGCTCCTGTTACTTGATTTATAATTAGGAAGGAGTCTCCGTGTACCCTGAGGTGTTTTATGTTGAGGGCCATGGCTGCTTGTAGGCCGTATATGCAAGCTTCATATTTTGCGGCATTGTTGGTGACGTTAAAGTCGAGCTTGATTGAGATGGGTGTATGATCGCCATTAGGAGATATTAAGAGTATTCCTACGCCGTAGCCGTGGTAGTTTGAGGCCCCATCGAAGTAGAGTTGCCAGTACTCAGTTTCGACAGCGAAAATTCCATCATCAGGAAATGATGTTGTGTCAATTTTAGGTTGTTCAATGATGGCATTCTCTGCGAGAAAGTCTGAAACAGCTCTTCCCTTAATGACTTTTAAAGGCAGGTATTTGAGCTCATATTCTGCTAGCAGTAGCGTCCATCTGGCCATGCGGCCGTTTAGTACTGGTTTTTCAAATAAGTACTTGAGTGGATCCATTAGGGAGTATACTCTGGTTGTGTGAGCGAGGAGGTAATGTCTAAGCTTTTTGGTGGCCCAGACTAGAGCGAGGCGCTCTTCTCCACAGGTTCGTAGCGAGTCTCGTAGTCTTGGAACTTCTTGCTAATGTAGTAAATTGCTCTTTCTTCGTTGTTAACTTCCTGAGCGAGCATGGCGCCCATGGCGTTTGGTGTAGTCGTTAGGTAGAGCGAAAGAGGTAGATCTTTCTGGGGCGGCATCAGAACAGGTGGATTGGTGAGTAGGGTTTTGACTTTGTCAAATGCTTGTTGACAGTTGTCGTCCCATTTTGTGTGTTCTTCCTTTTTTAGCTTCTTGAAAATTGGCTCGCAAACCATTGTGAGCTTGCTAATGAATCGAGAGATGTATTGGACTTGTCCCAAGAAGCTCCTGATCTCATCAATGTTGCTTGGAGGTTTCATCTCCAGTATTGCTTTGATTTTGACAGGGTCGATCTCGATTCCACGTTGGCTTACGATGTGACCCAATAACTTGCTCGATGTAACCAGAAAGTGCATTTCTGTGGGTTGAGGCGCATTTTATATTGCCTGATTCTGGTGAAGAACTTACGAAGGTTGGTAATGTGATCTTCCCTTTGCTTTGATTTCACAATCATGTCGTCAACGTAGACCTCTACTTCTTTATGCATCATGTCATGTAGCAGAGTAGTTGCGGTGCGTTGATAAGTGGCGCCGGCGTTAATGAGTCCGAAAGGCATGACAGTATAGCAGTACGTGCCCCAGGGTGTCATAAAGGTGGTCTTAGACATGTCATCTGTTGCCATTTTGATTTGGTTGTAACCCGCATACCCATCCATGAATGACAGTAACGCGTGGTCGGCCGTGTTGTCTACAAGTATGTCCATGTGGGGCAATGGGAAATCATCTTTCGGGCAAGCCTTGTTTAGGTCCCGAAAGTCTGCACATACTCGTATCTTTCCATTTTTCTTCATGACTGGGACCATGTTTGATACCCAATCTGAGTATTCGATGACTTGGATGAAGCCTGCTTGTAGTTGCTTTTCGATCTCTTCCTTGACCATGAGAGACCATTCTGGGTTAATGCAGCGTAGTTTTTGCTTAATAGGTTTGACACCTGGTTTGAGTGGGATGCGGTGTTCTGCTATTTCGCGGTCAATGCCAGGCATATCCTTGTAGGACCAAGCAAAGACGTCTTTGAATTCTGTGAGTAGTTCGATTGCACGCAGCCTTTTCTTCCATGCTCAAGGAAGCCCCCACCGTAGTTTTCGGTTCTTGGTGTTCCCACATCAATGATTGTTGTGTCTTCAATGATGGGGTCTGTTCGTTTTGAGACGATACTTGCAATGTATTTATGTAATGCAATGCTATTATGCTTAATGTTATCGTGAGTATTAGAAAATGCGCTTTTAGAGGAAAACAAGGCAAGTAGTAACGTAAACGTTGTTATTATTGTTTTGAAAGCGATTACATTTGAAGATAGCTCAGCAGAGGAGCTTTAGATAACCTTAGAGACTCTAGTTCTTTGTCTATGTCTATCACATCGGAATATAGCCCTGAGGCTTGGTTGGGGTGAAAGACTTGAAGTGACGACGGGGGCCTAAACTCTATGATGGATTTGTCGTCGTGGTTCTCTCCTTCGCTTTCTCCCGAGTCGAGTTCTCGAAAGTGTAGCCTTCTCCGTAGTGATTTTGAAAGTGCGACCACCTTGTCGATCCATTTAAGGGTTTTTGACCATCCGTCGTGCGTCTTCTCCTCAAACGGACAATCAGTCGGTGGGGTTAAAGGCGTGGTTGCGTAGGGATGTCGAAACGAGTTCAATCCTCGCAATGGTACAAGAGAAGTAGTCCTTGGGCATCTTGCTTGCGCCTCTTTGACGAAGTATTTGTGCGTGAATATGTGATATGGCTCTATGCGAAAGTCACGACCTCTCTTACGGTCATTGAATGCTTGTTCCCCACGGGTAACTTCGTAGGACCATGGCACATAACCTAGGCCCATGGTAGGCCATTTGTTGTCGTTATCCTTTACATTGAGTCTTTGTAATTTCCTTCTCGCGAGTCAATGTGCGGATGTCAAAGTCGAAATCAATACCCCAGGTGATGTCCGGGGTTTCGGTGCTTATTCTTGCAGTACCATTGTCGAGCTTCTGCGGCTGTAGGGAAGCTCGAAAGTTTGATGCGTGGATAGTGACGACTTCATCGTCCAGGGAAGCTTGACTTTTGGTGCAAGCTTGAAGTGGCGGCTTTAGTGGCGTGGATCCGTGGTCTACCCAATAACATGTTGTATCGCGGGGTATATCGATTATCCGAATTCGGTTTCCTTATGACGGTCTGTCATGATAGGAAAGAGATGGTCCCTTTTATCTTCTTGGCGAAATGCACCGTCGTAGGCTCTGACGCCGTCTGCCGCAGGGGAATGAAGTCATTTTCCTTGATTCCTAGCTTTTTAGTCGCTTTAAAGGGGCGTGACGTTGATCGCAGATCCGTTGTCGATGAGGACAACAGGTAGTGTCATGCCATGGCATTCTACGTTAATGTAGAGTGCTAGGTTGTGAGTGCCTCCGAATGGCGGGAGGTCTTTGTCAGAGAAAGTGATGGCGCTAGCTTGCCATTCACGGGTGATGTGGCTGATTAGTTTTTCAGGCGACATCTCTGTTGTAATAGGGGTGACCTGCAAAGCTCGGTAGAGAGCTTCACGGTGTCCCAATGATTCTCTTAAGAGCTGCCAGATTGAGATATCTGCTTTTGTTTTTAGGACCTGTTTTTGAATTGAATCTCCAATTTCAGGCACAGGTGCTGGAGTGGCGCTTGACGATGCCATGTCAGTTTGCGATTGAACAGGTGTAGTAGTTGCAGGCGGGGGTGTAGCTACCTGAGGTGATGGTGTAGTCATTGCAGGCGGTGTTGTAGCCTCGTTTATGACTACGCCCTTGTTTTTGTCTTGGCTAGTGGTTTTTGACGGAAAACCTGGGGGTTCCAGCAGACTCAGCGAGGCTCTGTATGGACGACCGGAGCGATTTAAGTAGGCTATCTCATCGTCACTATCAGACAACCTGATTGGGTATTTGTGGGGCATTTTCCCGTATATCCCTGTGGGTTCCCGATCTTCCTCTTCTTCTTCTTCTGGCGGGAATAGGTAACCGGTATTGTCTGTGTGATTGTCCTCCTCATCAGAACTGTCCCAGATACCATTGACTTCGTGGTCTTTTGAGACGATCAGGTGAGAGCAGTCGAGGATGGGGTGTGTACCCGTGAAGATGGCATGGGTGTGCAGGGGATTGAGTTGGTTCGAGGGTTTAGGACCTGGAGTAGGCTTCTCGATGGTCTTGTCGTCGATCAGGTCCTGAACTATGTTCTTTAGGCGGAAGCATTGTTCAGTATCGTGTCCTTTTCCCCTGTGGAACTCACAGTATGCATTTTGGTCCCATGATTTCGGCTTTTTGTCCTGAGGAGGCTCGCTAGTAGGTCCTAGGAGTTGAAGCACATTTCGGCTTACAAGTCTTTGTAGTGCCTTGGAGTAAGTCATGTAGATCGGGTCAAAGCTTCGTCGTGGCTTTGACGAAGTCTGACCTGCAGATGGGTATGACGCCTTAGGAGGAGGCGTGGTGTATTTCGTTGGTGTGGTGTAAGTTGGGGAAGGCGCTAGTTCTTCCAGAGCGCATCTGATGAATCGTTCCGCTTTGGTGACGGCTCGTGACGAGCTACCCTGATAACCTCGGCTTGCAACCTTGGTCTTTTCTTTACGGAGGTCGTCTTCAATCAATTGACCCACCGTACTGAGCGAAGCAAAACTGTCAAAGTTGCCGTAGCGCAAATGCTGCTGATATGCAGGGGTGAGGTTATTAATGAACTTGGTGATCAGTTCTGCGTCCTTGGGACGGTCAGATATCTGGGCACTGAGTTTCTTCCAACGCGTGAGGTATTCACTGAAACCTTCATTGTCTTTTTGTGACAGAACTTCCAGGGTACGTAGCGAGACTTGAGTATCGTTATTGTCATGATACTGATTGTCGAACTGGACCGTGATTTCTTTGAAAGTAGTAATCTTGTGTGGGTCCAAGGCATAGAACCAGGCCCTAGGTTGTGCATCCAAAGAATGTGGGAATAGAGTAGCCCAGGCCGAGGGATCGACGCCCATGACGGCCATTTTAGCCTTGAAATCCTTGATGTGTACAAGCGGACTTTCATGACCCTTGAAAATGGGGAGATCGCTGAGCGAGAGCTTAGCCGGTAGTAAGGACTTGACGCTTTTTGGGACATGTTCAGTTTCCTCATAAATGGAATATCCCTTCGAGTGGGTGAGGCGTTCTTCCATTGAACGAATTCTTTTAGCATTTCGTTCAGCCTCTTCAGCAAGGTACTTGGCATTTTTCTTGGCCTCGAGTTTCTGCATTGTGGCCATTTGTTCGATCGCAGCAGTGAAGCTAAGAATTTTGCTGTTGAGCTGTTGAACATGTTCTGCGGTAACCACCGACGGGGGAGGAGTTGGGATTCCTCCGACATTTTCTTCACTGTTGAGTGCCATGGTAGTTTTTGGTTTCGATTTGTTGTAGATACGTTTCTTTGGAGGTGGCGGAGGGTTCAGATGACGGTCTTTAGTACGTCGTGTATCCAGGACTTTTTAGGGGATGAACCTGCAGAGTCTCAAACCTTAGTGCCCTCCAAAAGAAAATAAAGACTCAAAGAAAAATCGCATTTGTTGTAAAGAAAAGTAAAAAAAGTGAAAAGCGTGTGCAGGACTCGACTCGTGTTTTTACCTTAAAAGACACGGGAAGCTTTTGAGGTAAGGATGCGTTGGCGCGTCCCTAATCTCGATGTAAATAAAAGTTTGTATGATCACAACCTGATCAACCCAAGTTAGCGGTATGTTGCCAGGGGTTTATCGTTAGGTCGTGAAGTAAAAAGGAGTCAGACCGAAGTAGCGATAGGCTAGTCGATCTGAGGATGTTAAATTGGGTAAAAAGCAGCTGTTGTTTGCCTTTTACGTGTGACACAGGGAGTCGAGTTGTAATGACGATAAGTCATCCAACCTGACATGTAAATCAACGGATTCGTATTTGAATGAGTCCGCGGCTTAATTTTTTTGCGAGAGATAGTTCGTTTAAGTCAGGGTGACTAGCAAGTCACTCGACTTAGGGCTATCTCAAAAATGTAAAAGTGTTTGCTTAATTGAAATATCCGAAATGAGTTGACATTTTCGGGTTTTGCTTTGCGAAATGTTTTTTGCAATAAATGTATTATGACGATACGTCAGTCGTATAATGCATTTATGTTTTGTAAAGGACCGGAAATGTAGTGATTATTTCCGATCGGTTTTGAATATCGTGGTGTAATGTTAGTCAGGTTCAGTTGACTATAGGTCAATGACCCTGACTGTATGCTTAAAAATATGTCTTTTTGAAAAATGTTTGAAAAATGTACTTTCAAAATGGACGTCTTTTGAAAGTGTAATGCTATATGAAAATGTTTTTGCATGCATTTTGTTTGGAAGACGACCATAGCGAGGGTGCTATGGCTTTGGATTTGTACGTATAGACGCGGGTTTTTGGCTTTCAGGGTAAGGTTCCTTCCGGTCATTCCCGCAACGTTTGTGTAGAGTTATCCGCAAGATCACACACATCAGTGTGGATTCAATACGGGTCTAGAGCGCTCGAAGTTTGATCGCTACGATTCACTTGTACGGATACCATACTTGTGATCGTGGAAGGGTGAGAGATCGACGTGTTCAGAGTATACACGCTTAGGAAGCGTGTTTTTACTGGGGCCGCCCTCGAAGGGTGTGGTTATGAATCGGGAGGATTCGACTCAAACGCATTTATTGCCCAAATATCGAAAGCAGATTTGTTTTCAAAGTTTCAAGTTTCACTTCTTTATGTTTTTAAAATAAAATGAAAAGTTAATTTTCAAAATTAAAAAAACATGCTCGCCCAAATGAGTCGCCAACCGAGGATCTGGGACTTGGGGTGATCCCTTCTCGACGCCCCGCTCGCGCCCGCCCTCGTGTCATGGGGCGGAATGCACGGCGCGGGAAAATGAATAAATTTTGCAAGAAGCTCGCGGGCGCTGGAGCTTCGCTTTTTAGGGCGTTGCTTGGCTCAGCTCGCTCGAGCGTTCTTTTGTTTAAAAGGGGGAATGTCATTGCATGTGATTGTAACAAAAAGAAATATAAAAATCCTTTTGAAATGTATTTTTGGAGTCGCCACCAAATATTAAAGGAATTTGGAACCTATTCAACGCATCTTAAAATCATAAGACGCGAGGGTCTCAGATTTCAAGGTGCGTCGATACCTATCCTTCTGAGGCTATTGTGAAACCAGAGAGGATTCGGAGTGAGGTTACCCTTCTAAAGTTTTGACAAAGTATATTGAAAACTGCAATAAAAAGGCCTACTTAAAGTAGTCTTTACTAATTTGAAAACATATGCTTTAATTTCGATATTTGGGCTAATAGAACGCTACGTACAAATGCAAATGTATGACTCGACAAATATGTAAAATAAATGTAAGCCGTCAAAAACCCTGACGATTTGCTATAGGAAATATACGTAAAATTACTAATTCATTGCATTTGAATTAATAACTGAACGTTATTCTCCGACTTGTGTTCAATTCTAAGATTTTGTAAAACCCTCGGCTTTGCATGTTTAAAGAGACTAGTTGAAACGGTACAGTTAAATGTCGAATCCGTGTTTTAGTCGTAATTTAATGCATGAATCGAGAATTTGCATAATGTAAAAGTGCGTGTTTAATTTAGTGATTTTGAGTCGTTTATTTATGCGATATTGGCGAGGTTTAGACGAATCATTTGATTCGAATTACTACAATCGTATTGCGAATACGAGTTCGTTAATGCCAATATCGGGGTGGGTTAAAGTAACCCTATAAGTCTCAAACGTCCAATCGGGAGGTAAAATTTCTTTACCTTGAAATGCAAGGACGGTTTTTAGAGTGGAAATTTATAAGTGCGAGAGGCTTTTTGTGAATATAAGTATCGGTTTTAAATGTTGTTGTAATTGTTGTTGTTGGTTGAATTGATGATGTTTTGAGTCGAATAGGGGCTGCTATTTATAGCAAATGCTTCGTGTTTTATGCCTAATTGCTCAGAAAATCGCCAGAGAACCAGCGATTAAGTGAAAAATCGCCAGAATGTCAGAACAGGCCAGGAAAATCGCCTGTATACTGGCGATTTTCCAAAAAATCGCCGATATCTGCGATTTTTGGCCTGTTTCGACACATCAAGCTACCGTATTTTGCGTAGCATGTTGGCGTAGGTGTGTAAGCTAATGTCGAGCATGCTGCTGACTTTTGGGGTATGATTTATCAACTTGACACAAGTTGACATAATCAACTTGGTTAAAGTTGATTCTTTTGGCTCGGTTTTTGTATTTCGTGTTTCGTGTTTCGTGTTTCGGTTTTTCGTCGTGTTTTTCGATCTTGGCTCGAAGTAAAATAATATTGTAATGCATTATTTTACGACTTTGTGGGATTTTGTTTTGTAAGAATGTGACCCGGGACGCATTTTGGCCCGCTCGGGTGCTTGGGCCATTTTGTGTGTTTTAGGCCGTTTCTGTGTGCTTGGGTTGTTTTTGTATTCTTGGGCCATTTTGTGAGGCGTGTACGTCTCGTGTTTGTGTGTATTGTGTTGACTTACGATTTAAAATGACTAAATTAATATTCATTTTTACGAAATATGCAAATTCAAATTAATACGTTAAAAATGACTAAAATGTTTTAGACACTTATGTACCGTTTTGTCTCATTTTAAAACATGCATGAAAGTCCTTTTCGTCATCGGGTTTGCTTTTGGGGGGTACGGATACGGGTATCTACAATTTTCCATTTTGTCCATTTTGTGTGCTTATTTTAAAAATTTTTGCATTTCCAAACCTTTTTCGCTTTGAAACTGTCAAGTTTGGAGAATTGATTAGTGTGCTGTTTTGATCTTTAGTATCTCCAAGTCGACTTTCTATCGTCGTAGCTTGCACTATATGTTTGTTTGCTGTTCATGGATTGCGAGTCTCAAACACTAGCCCACTTGTATTTGCTTAATTCTTATCGCTTTTCGTTCCTTTTACTTTCGATATTGGTATTCTTGCGAGGCAATTGGCTTGTGGAAAGTTTGGAATGTTGGAATGTGGTTTGTTTGGACCGATCATTTAATGACGGAGCAATGCTTCGATGCTCTCGGAGGGGACTCATTGATTTGAGTAACCACAGTGGCCATGAATTTGGTTGCGACCGAGAGTATGAGCAATGATGTAACCCTTAAGGAAATATGTGTACCCGAGCTCGATTTTTACCGAGTGAACGTCAAGCTAAACGGTATAACATACGAGGGATGCTCCACATTGCGCGAAAAGAAAAAAAAAAAAAGGAGAAAAGAAAAGAAAGAAAAAAATGAAATGATGTGGAAAGAATGGTATGATGGAAAGTGGTATGCTCGGTTGGCCTTGCTCGAATCCAATTGTCGTTAGTTTAATTTTTGCGAAAGCGTTAGAGGCTAGCATTATGATGTTGGTGTGAATGGTTGAGACTTGTGCTCTATTTTCGGTGAATTAGACTATGGTTTGTAAGTTTATGTGCATAGGTCGTCCACTTCGAGATGTTAACGTGATTAACTAGCTATGCTTTGATTTTCTCCGATGCTATTTGCTTGAGGACAAGCAAAGGTTTGGTTTGGGGGAGTTTGATACATGTCATTTATATTGCTTATATGCCCCCGTTATAGTCGCATTTGGCTCGCACTTACTTGATTTCATTAGTATATTAGTAGCTATTTGCTTTATATTGCGATACTGTTGTTCCTCGTGTGTATTTTGCAGGTTTTGGCGGTCCTGAGCTAAAACCTGAGTCAAATGGAGCATTATCGAGTATCGTGAAGTCAAGACGAAGCCCGAGAGTCGATTCGGAAGTCACACGACAATTTGGGACGTCAAACCTATAGGTTCAGAGCAAACCTATCACTTCAGAGTTTAGAACCTATAGGTTCAGAGCAAACCTATCGCTTCAGAGTTTAGAACCTATAGGTTCAGGATGGAACCTATCGCTTCAGAGTTCGTGCAAAGGAAGAAAAGTTCTTTGGACATTTCTGTGTGCCTTAGAACCGCTCGGTTCAAGGGTGAACCGATCGGTTCCACCACTAAACCGATCGGTTTTGACCCGAACCGGTCGGTTTTGCTCTCTGTTTCTCCGGATTTTCAAAGGCCTATAAATAGAGTTCGAGTTAGGGTTTATGATTCATGCTTTTTCATTATATTTTTAGATTAGAATTAGAATAGCTTTTCTCTCCTTTCAAACTCAAAAACTCTTAGGTTTAGATTGAATTCATCTTTCAAGACTCGATCTTTTACATTGCAATTATTGATTTCTCCAGGTTTAATCTATTGTTCTTGTTTTATCATGTCTTCTCTTTATTATTTCAATTACTTTGTTCTAGTTTTGATTATGCATAGCTAATTCTCAATTAGGGTTTAAGGTGATTGTGACATTGATTCAGAACATGTTTTAATCGTTTATATTGATTGAATTTGTGCAATTGATTTCTTCCTGCGCGTTTTAATTATCAATTGAATTTAGGGACGCCTTTATTGAATTGAATTTAGGTTGTTTCAGTTTAAGATCGAAAGCCTAATTGAAACTAGACTCACGCCAGAATCGATAAGTTGAATTTAGTACGTAGCGAGAGCCCGCTAAATTTGCTTAAGGTTGAAATTGACTCGAGAGAGCGTTTTCCTAAAACCTAATCCAATTGCATGATTTCAGTTGATTGAATTTCCTTCTGAGTTGAGTTTTGAATCGATGTCACATGAACCTGATGCCCTAATCTCCCTCTCTTATATCTTTTATACCTTTTTACTTGTCGTTCTTAGTCTAGCTTTACACAACACCCATTTTTGCTACCTTGAGACCGACCTTTCTTAACTAAGCATTCGTTTGACTACTCCTTCTCTCTGTGGATCTCGACCCTACTGCCACTGACTACCCAGTTAGTTGACCTTAGGTTTATTTTGATTGAGGAGACGCGACTTTTCCCTCATCAACCAGCGATTAACTAAAAAATCAAAACGAAAAGCAGAACACAAGCAGAAAATCGCCTGTTCTCTGCGATTTCTGTTTAAATCGCCTGTATACAGGCGATTTTCCTGCTGTTTCTGACATTTGACGCGACGACTGCACACCGTCTTGCAGCCTAGAGTTGCAGTAAAAAGTTTTTTTTGCAGCCTAGGCATTGTAGTGATTCTATTTTTACGGCGTATTTACGATTACGTATTCGGTACCCGGCTTTATGTCGTATTGTGTCATTTCCGCTATCGGCTCCCGACTTTTAATTTCCACATACAATTTAAATGCTCCACAAAATTCAACCGTCGCATTTTGCAAATTTACGTTAAACACGACGTTTTTAATTCACATTTTACGAACGCCAAAAGCTTCTTTTACGGACTCAAAATATTTTTTTTCAAATGGCATATTTTATCCAAATAATTTTTTACATGTGCTTACTCCTACTCCGAGTAAGACAATCTCAATCGAGATTCATGTTCACTTTTACGACTAACGGTCCACTGCAGGAACACAAAGCAAGCGAAGTCACAAGGACTTCAAGACACAACGACGACACAAGCGGTCAAAATACACAACAAAGCAAAATAATCGACAAGGCTTATGACGCCACACGCACGATTTTCGTTCACAACAAGCTATGCCAACAAGGAC
Organism: Dianthus caryophyllus; assembly: GCA_023091065.1. Classification (NCBI taxonomy): domain Eukaryota; kingdom Viridiplantae; phylum Streptophyta; class Magnoliopsida; order Caryophyllales; family Caryophyllaceae; genus Dianthus; species Dianthus caryophyllus. The sequence goes on from CM041522.1 coordinate 17,826,220, forward strand.
GTTTACGTTAATCAACGTACGTGCGTACCACAAAATCAAAACACGCATACGAAGTCACTCGCGTCAAAACAAACACACGGTCACAAAATAAACGTCATACAAACTCCTATAAATACAACGACGTATAAATCCAACCACAAAATGCAACAAGACCATAAAAACGAGCCAACGCTCCTAGAATACATCCCAAATCAGCGACACCTGGTCTCGACGGCTAAGCTCTGTACGCAACGAGTCAATCTAAGAACGGTAGTCAGCCAACTCCTGCTCCCGATGCACCTCAAACTCTGCTCGCAGGCGTGCCTCCTCAGCCCTGACCCGCCCAAGCTCCTGATGACTCTGCGCAAGGGCACCACGCAGCTCCGTCACCTCCCTCTGGGCTAGGCAAAGAGCGACCGCATTCTCAATCAACGCTGCTCGCCAGCGGTTCGTGGTCCGCCATATCCTCTTGTGAACGTCACATGTCACCTGCACACCAGTAGCCTTAGTATCCTCAAACTGGGGGCTATAATCAAAAGCAGCTTCAACAAAGTTTGACTAGCGATTTTAAATCAAAATCTAACTCAAACTGGGGGCTATAATCAAAAGCAGCTTCAACATAGTTTGCCTAGCGATTTTACAACAAAATCTAACTTAAACTGGGGGCTATAATCAAAAGCAGCTTCAACAAAGTTTGACTAGTGATTTTAAAACAAAATTTAACTCAAACTGGGGGCTATAATCAAAAGCAGCTTCAACATAGTTTGACTAGCGATTTTACAACAAAATCTAACTCAAACTGGGGGCTATAATCAAAAGCAGTTTCGACAGAGTTTGACTAGCGATTTTACAACAAAATCTAACTCAAACTGGGGGCTATAATCAAAAGCAGCTTCAACTAAGTTTGACTTACGATTTTTTTTAACACTAAAATCTAACTCAAATTGGAGGCTATATACTACATAACACGCAGCAATAAACAAATGCAGAAGATAGCCATCATACCTTCTTCACCCGAGAACCCCAGCTCTCCATGTCGGTGTCAGTCACCACAGACAAGCACTGCGGCAGTACAACCGAATGCTGACAGCCATCGTGCTCAAAATGCAAATCCTCGTAGAACGGAGGAGGCTGGACCTCAAGGTCAGGGTCACGCGGCTACAAGACACAAAAATCAGGGTCAATTTTTGCTTTTTGACAAGCAATATACACAAACAAATACAAAGACAAAAGCACACCTCAATCACAGCAGGTGCCAGGGCGAGACGCGCCCACGACGGGTAGTCCTCAGTCGGCCTCAGCAAGGAGTCCGACTGACCCTCACGATGTACCTCGCGACAGACATCAGCATCCGACGTCTGTACGAAAATGACCTTAGGAGGAGGCACGAGCACGACGAAATCACCTCGACTCGTCTGCGCTGACAAACACTCACCTAAAAACCAGTACGAGTCGTACTGGGTCGGAATGTACAACCTCTGTCTGTCACGGAGAGCAAAGCGAGTCACAATAGACGCAGGGACACCCTCGTAATGCTCCCAAGGGTTGCGAACAAACTACAGAAGCAAGAAGCAAGTCAAGATCCACAAACACAATACAAAACACAAACACAAAACACAAACACAAAGCATAAAAGGAATACAGACTCATTTTACCTTATCAACGGTCATCTCGTTGAATAGAACCCGAGCGGCGTCATAACTTATACGGATACCCTTCTGATCGGCCGTCGCATAGGCATGAAAAGCAGGGTACTTCGCCTTCACAGCGAAGCTATTAGGTAGCAGTGACGGGAAGTGAGCATAACACCAAGACTACAAAGAAATAGAAGATGTTGGAGCTAGCGTCCTCCACAGTTAGTGCAATAACATAAATGAATCTCTACAGGTTCACAGGGTATACTTTGTATTATAATCAGTTGATTAACGTTTTTCGATAACGGTTGGCTTGCTAGATAAGTTTGACGTTATTGTCATACAGATGGCGTAATCAACTGGTCCCTAAAAGTCACACCTAAAGAATGTGTTTAACAAATGTGATTATTTGAGAAAATAATCATATTGATGCCTTACTAATTGACTAAAAGATTAGTCAGTGTTTTTGACTAAAATGTTAGTCAATGTAATGATGATACGGTTATTTAATAATGATTAAATAATGTTAGCTGAGACGAATTAAATGTAATTCGTAAATTGAATATAAAATGTTATAATTAATTGTTGTATATAATGTAAGCTAATTAAACAAAAACTGTTATAATTAATTCGCAAATTATAAATATATGGATATTTATATTTAATGATATATTATAGTGTTGTTAGTCCATGCAAATGACACTAGTAATATATATTGCATTATATTAGAAGCTAAGATGACCAAATAGAAAAGAGTTTAGATACACTTTGTCAAGATACATTATCTTGGTCAATAAGTTATATTTTGAAGAGAAAATATTCTCCCCAAAATAACATATATACCGTGTGAAATAGAGAGGAGAAGGAGTCTTTGACATAACCTAATTCTCTTATTCATTCATCAGAATTTCACAATACACATTTGAAAAGAAGCAGTTTCTTTTCACATAAGTTTCTAGCAAAACTAAGACATATCTTAATCAATCGTGGGTTCTACAATTAGGAGATATCAAGTTTTTGATATTAATTCTTAGGCCATTAAAGCAAGGAATAAAAGGTTATTTCTAATCTTTTGTTTAATTATGCAATTTTGTTTATGACCATTGATCATATAGTCTAAATTTCATTATAATCCTGGATGATTAAAGGGGATGTATATAGATATTTTCTCACAAGTGGTATCATAGCATAAGGGCTATGAAATTATTTATAAGATTTTCATAAAGATTAATTTGTATAATTCTTAAGAGAAAAAAAAACAACACGTTGAGGATACCGGACTCGGGGTGATCCCTTCTCGACGCCCCGCTCGCGCCCGCCCTCGAAGAATGTCATGGGGCGGAATGCACGGCGCGGGAAAGATGAATAAATTTTGCAAGAAGCTCGCGGGCGTTGGGAGCTTCGCTTTTTAGGGCGTTGCTTTGCTCAGCTCGCTCGAGCGTTCTTTTGTTTAAAGGGGGAATGTCATTGCATGTGAATATAATAAAAAGAAATATAAAAATCCTTTTAAAACGTGTTTTTGGAGTCGCCACCAAATATTAAAGGAATTCGGAACCTATTCAACGCATCTTAAAATCATAAGACGCGAAGGTCTCAGATTTCAAGGTGCGTCGATACCTATCCTTCTGAGGCTATTGTGAAACCAGAGAGGATTCGGAGTGAGGTTACCCTTTTAAAGTCTTGACAAAATATATATTGAAAACTGTAATAAAAAGGCCTACGTAAAAGTAGTCTTTACTAATTTGAAAACAAATGCTTTAATTTCGATATTTGGGCTAATAGAACGCTACGTACAAATGCAAATATATGACTCGATGAATATGTAAAATAAATGTAAGCCGTCAAAGTTATGACGATTTGCTATAGGAGATATACGTAAAATTACTAATTCATTGTATTTGAATTAATAACTAAACGTTATTCTCCGACTTTTGTTCAATTCTAAGATTTTGTAAAACCCTCGGTTTTGCATGTTTAGAAGAGACTAGTTGAAACGGTACAGTTAAATGTTGAATCCGTGTTTTAGTCGTAATTTAATGCATGAATCGAGAATTTGCATAATGTAAAAGCGGGTGCTTAATTTAGTGATTTTGAGTCGTTTATTTATGCGATATTGGCGAGGTTTAGACGAATCATTTGATTCGAATTACTACAATCGTATTGCGAATACGAGTTCGTTAATGCCAATATCGGGGTGGGTTAAAGTAACCCTATAAGTCTCGAACGTCCAATCGGAAGGTAAAGTTTCTTTACCTTGAAATGCAAAGACGGTTTTTAGAGTGGAGATTTATAAATGCGAGAGGCTTTTTGTGAGTATAAGTATTGAATCGAATTGATTATAAGTATTATTGTAGGTATTCGTTTTTTGATTGTTGTAAGAGTTGATGATATAAGTTAAAGGTTTTATTCGTAAGTTGTTGATATTGGTCGAACAAGGGCAGATATTTATAGCAAATGCTTCGTGTTTTATGCCTAATTGATCAGAAAATCGCCAGAGAACCAGCGATTATACAAACAATCGCCAGAATGTCAGGGGAGGGCCAGAAAATCGCCTGAATACTGGCGATTTTCCAAAAAATCGCCAAAGATATCAGCGATTTTTGGCCTGCTTCGACACATTGTTGCTACCGCACACGTTATCGTAGGAGTGTAAGGCTAATGACTGACTTTGTCGAGCATGTTGGCTGTAATTAGCTGACTTTGGTGTTGTAATTTGATCAAATTGATCAAGTTGTTGAATCAACTTGGTTTTGTTCCGATTTTCGTGTTTCGTGTTTCGTGTTTCGGTTTTTTCGTCGTGTTTTTCGATCTTGGCTCGAAATAAAATAATATTGTAACGCATTATTTTACGACTTTGTGGGATTTTGTTTTGTAAGAATGTGACCCGGGACGCATTTTGGTCCGCTCGGGTGCTTGGGCCTTTTTATGTGTGTTTTAGGCCGTTTTTGTGTGCTTGGGTTGTTTTTGTATTCTTGGGTCATTTTGTGAGGCGTGTATGTCTCGTGTTTGTGTGTATTGTGTTGACTTACGATTTAAAATGACTAAATTAATACTCATTTTTACGAAATATGCAAATTCAAATTAATACGTTAAAAATGACTAAAATGTTTTAGACACTTATGTACCGTTTTGTCTCATTTTAAAACATGCATGAAAGTCCTTTTCGTCATCGGGTTTGCTTTTGGGGGGTACGGATACGGGTATCTACAGAGCCCCCAGTTTGACTGAGCTTGGACTAAAGCGCTAGTCAAACTTAGAAGATAGTATCCGGACCATTATAGTCTCGATACTACCTGGCGACGCTAAGTATGTGTCTCGGGGAGAGACGAGGACTTAGTGTCGGGAATGCGGGGAGGGACGGCATGTTTAGGGACATGACGGTCCTGCATATTTTAGGGCTTGCCGGCCTGCTGTTGTTTGGATGTGATTCAATGGAGCTTTGTAGCTTGGCCATCTCCTGCGTCTTGCGTGTCTGCTGCGTGCTTGCTTGTGTATCTGCGTTTTGATTTGAATGAAAGTGTGTATTTTGTTTCATGTGTATTTGAAAAATATACGTATTCAACTCGTGAGGAGCATACGTATTTTGATTTGTAACTCGTAAAGAGTGTTTTTGTTTTTGAAAAATATACGTATTTAACTTGTGAGTAGTATACGTATTTTGATTTTGTAACTCGTAAAGAGTGTATTTGTTTTCGAAAAATATACGTATTTAACTCGTGAGGAGTATACGTATTTTTTGATTTTCTTTTTTTTTGGCTCGTAAAGAGTGTATTTGTTTTGAAAAAATACACGTATTTAACTCGTGAGGAGTATACGTATTTGTGATTTGTGCCTCGTGAAGAGTGTATTTGTTTTGAAAATATACGTATTTAACTCGTGAGGAGTATACGTGTTTTTGTTTTTGTGACTCGTAAAGAGTGTATTTGTTTTGAAAATATACGTATTTAACTCGTGAGGAGTATACGTATTTGTGATTTGTGCCTCGTGAAGAGTGTATTTGTTTTGAAAATATACGTATTTAACTCGTGAGGAGTATACGTATTTTTGTTTTTGTGACTCGTAAAGAGTGTATTTGTTTTGAAAATATACGTATTTAACTCGTGAGGAGTATACGTATTTTTGTTTTTGTGACCCGTAAAGAGTGTATTTGTCTTGGAAAGATATACGTATTTAACTTGTGAGGAGTATACGTATTTTTGACTTTGTGACTCGTAAAAAGTGTATTTGTTTTTGAAAAATATACGTATTTAACTCGTGAGGAGTATACGCATTTTGATTTTGTGACTCGTAAAGAGTGTATTTGTCTTGAAAGGTATACGTATTTAACTTGTGGGAAACATACGTGTTTTGATTTTGTGACTCGTAAAGAGTGTATTTGTTTTGAAAAGTATACGTATTTAACTCGTGAGGAGTATACGTATTTTGATTTTGTAACTCGTAAAGAGTGTATTTGTTTTGAAAAGTATACGTATTTAACTCGTGAGGAGTATACGTATTTTGATTTTGTAACTCGTAAAGAGTGTATTTGTGTTGTTACTTTGTAAAATTTAGGCTCTCGGCTTGTAATGAGCATGTATATTGTCGTGTTTTATCATAGTGGCACATAAAAGAGTGAATTAATAGCGTAATGGACCGTAATAACCAGTCAAAACTAAAAATTGACCCGTGCCTAACCACTTAATCGCCAGAGGTCTGGCGATTTAGTGGGTGCGTGTGTTGTTTTGTTCAAAACACGGGAAGGAGAGGGAGAAGAGCATAGCAGCCGCAACATACACAAACACCCCAAAATCGAAAAAGCTTGTTCTTGGCGATTTCTCCACCAAAATTCGTGATTCCGCCTCCTACGATTCGCAATGGACCAAGGTATGCACTCAATCAAGTTGCTAATTCGTGTTTTGAAGTCGGTTTGAGTCGGTTTTAACTGAAAATTCGTTTTTTAGGGCTTATGTTAAACCGTCTTGCATGATTCGAATTTTGTTATCATTGTTGCTTGAAATTGATACTTGGGAGCATTAAGAGGCTTGTCTTGCTGTTGTTGACGATTGTATGTGCAAAACCCGTGTATTAGGGCCGTTTTTCGTGTAGAAGGCCGAGGGCATTTTGGTCATTTTTCGTTTTTGTCTCGGAATACGCTCAAAATTTCAATGTAGGTTACCCATTAGTAGTATAATGCTTGGGTAAATTCGTTTAAATCGAAATTGGCGCGCAAGTCGGGTTTTTTGGGCTAAAAACCGTGTGACAGGGGGTTTTGTCGGGGTTTTGCTCTGTTTTTGTCGTGTAAAACGGCATCGATTGGCTTGGTTGTTTTTGAAACGTCGTTGTATGCTAATGATGAGGCTATGGGTGTCTTGTGTGCGAAAAACGGTTTGAAAATCTGTAATTTTCGTGTGTTTTTGTGTGGAGACGGTTTCTTGGGTCGAAATTTTCGGTTCCGAAACTTGTCGAAAATTTTTTGTCTTGGGTCATGATGCCTTGTATGGTGTATGGCTTGCCCATTTTTGTTGAGCATGCGTGATTTGGAGGTGTTTTGGAGCGTTTTGGAGCGTTCTTGTGTAGTTGAGCTAGGCTTCTTGAACTCGTCTTTCTTGCTCCTCGTGCTTCGAGTCTTGGATGTATTGTTATGTAAGTTGTTTGGGTTGGCCAAGGTGTCGGTTCGTGGGAGATTAGGGCTTCTCTGGTCAAGCAAAGGCCATGGAAAGGCCGTTTTTGTAGCTTGCGCGCGGTTTACAAAAGCTATTCAGTCGAGGTGTTCGGGACATGATTTTTGTACGAAACTTTTTGCGGGTGTTCGTTATGACTTGTATGTCGTATACGTGTCATGCACTGGGTATTTCTGTGTCTCTGCGCCTATTTTAGCCTTATCTGTCAAAAATAAGCCTAAAGCGCATTTTCTGTTGTTTTGTTTGGTTTCTAGTCATTTTTATCCTTTCTAGCTCTTTGTCTTGGTTGTGTATGACGTATACATCGCATACGTGTCATAATATATGTATTTCTGGTCTCCCACATTGTTTCTGCCTTATCTGTCAAAATTTGGCCTAAGGTCTGCTTTTTGCTGCTTCCTTTACTTCTTCTTTGCTTTTGCATATCGTTGCTCTTCAGGTTTGCTGTGCATGTCGTGCATATTGTATGTTTGCTACGAGATATGCATTTTTGGGTCCCTGCTTCTTTTTAACCTTTTACATCAACGATAGGCCCGAGGTTCGCTTTTCTTTGTTTTGCTTGGTTTTCTCTCGTTCTTTGTGCATCCTCGTCTCTTGGATTAAATGTGTATGACGTGAGTGCGTGGTCTGCGTCATGAAAATGTATCTCTGTGTTTCGCTTCTCTTTTAGCCCTCTGTCAAAGATAGGCACGAAAATTGCTTATCTGTTGCCTTTGCATATGTGTATCCCTCTGTCGGTCATGAATTTGCTTTGATTGAATTGCACTTTGTCTTATCACATGGTTGCATTGCTTAAGAATGTTACTTGATTCGGTCTGCAGCGACCACGATTTCGTGATACCTACTACGGTGCTATGCATGATGTCATCGAGAACATTGACTTCAATGTTACTGGGAGGAGCTTACTCCCATTTCGAAAGGCGTCATCATTTAGCGACCACGAAGGTCCGTCTCGCCGATTTGTTCAAGACTCCTCCTATTTTGACGCCAGGGAATGAGGTACAGTGGGGTCATCTGCAGTCCCCTATGCCCTCTATTAGCGAGCATAGCACTACCGCAGAGCCGAGCGGGACCTTACATTGGTGATGCGGGCGCTGGCTGCGGATATGACCGGTTCTGTGGAGCCGTCGTGGAGTTACCTATGCCTTCCGTAGGTGGGCGTGGGTTCTTGTTGAGTTGCCTAGGCCCTCTGTTGGCGAGCGTGGAGTTGGTTCTGTACCTTCGCCCGGTGTTGGGAGTGGACGAGGGGTTCCTGAGCCGTTGGTGTCCGCCGGGAAGGGCCGAGGTAGAGGTCGTGGAGGTGGACGTAAGAATGATAGGCCTAGTAGGAAGCGTAAAGTAGCTGATGTTGCTGGTAGTGCTGAGGGTGGTGTTCGGACGCGTGGTCGTCGTGCAGCAGAGGCTAGTGGTAGTTGTGAGCAAGGTGAGGATAATAGTGCTAGTGTTTCTGACGAGGTGAGCTTTGATGAGGCTGGAGATGATCCTGCTGTTGATAGGCCGAGACGTGGTCGTTCTCGTCAGCTCGAGAATGCTTTTGAGAGTGATCCTGAGCCCGAGGAGGAGCAGGATGACGAGGAGCCTGTAGCGGTTGATGATGTTGGAGGTGATGCTGCGGCTGCTGGCGCTGTGGGTGGTGAGGCTGGTGCCGATGCTCGGCCGGCTGCTGCGCAAAATATGTTCATGGGCGTGGTCGATGAGCTAGGCTTGAGGCCATCGTTTCCCCATGGTCCGAGATTGTGGGCCAAGGTTGCTAAAGACTGGGATGGTGTGAGCTTAGTTTGGAGCCAATTGGAGCACTTGTCCACTCGGGTGAAGGTAGGCTTCAAGTTGGGGAATATGAGGACATTCTCCGGTTTCCGTACTTGTATAGATGCTTTTAACAAGAAGTTGTCTCCCGAGTCGCGGAAGATAATCCTCGGCCTGACCTTTGGTCCGATTGGTGACGAAGTGGAAGGAGCGCGTAAGAAGAATGTGAATTCGCACCTTTCTGTGCTTCGAGCGTTGTTAGATAGATTTTGGGACACTACTAACACGTTCCATATGCCTGGGTACGAGGTTGGTATTACCTTCTCGTCTCTTGCGGTTGTTTCGGGGCTTCCTCATGGAGAGGAGATGATTGAGTGGGACAGATGCCTCGCTATCTCGACCCCTACGGTCGTACGTTTGATCGGAGGCGGTATTAGGTGTGCGAGGGATGAGAGGCACACTTTTCAGCCTCGGACATCATGGTTTGATGACTATTTTAAAGGCAAGGGGAAAAAGCAGGTGAGCGAAGTTAGTCATGAGCAGAACGCTCGATTGTGGCTATGGTGGTTTCTGACGTCCACTCACTTTGGAGACAAAGAAGAAGCGGGCGTCGGCCTGCTTTGATGGCGCCATGACTTGTCCAGATTGGGTGCTTTTGGTGGGTTACTCCGGCTATGGGTCTCTGATCCGATTTTGTAGGGGCCTTGATTCGTCTGATCGATCGATGATGGGTCCCAATAGTCCTTGGTCGGCCCTGGCTTTCTTGATGGAGGTATAATTGCTTTTTGTGATGCTCTGTTATCTTATTTTGTTTTGCTTTCTCTTTTGTGACATGTTTTTGGCTTCATTGTAGTCCTGGTGCTATGCACACTTCCCGTCGTTGCTCCCTGCTAACTTTGCCGTGAAGGCGGAGTACCCTGCTTTTCATGCTTATGCAACGGCAAACAGGAAGGGTATTCGCTTGACTTATGACGATGCTCGAGTGAAGTTTAACGAGATGACTGTTGATAAGGTAAGAAAAGTTCGTATTTCTTATATGCCTTGCGTTTGTGCTTTTGCAGATGTTTATTCCTTTTTTTTTTTGTAGTTTGTTCCCAACCCTTGGGCGAATTACGCGGATGTCCCTGCGTCAATTACGACTCGTTTTGCTACTCGCGATACGCAGAGGTTGTACATTGCGACTCAGTATGATTCATACTGGTTCTTAGGCGAGCGTCTGTCAGCTCAGACGATTAGGGGTAAGTTTGTTGTGCCTGAGGCCCCTCCTAAGGTTCTCTTCGTACAGACGCCGGATGCTGATGTTCGCCGCGATGTATATCACGAGGGTGAGTCGGAGTCCCTGTTGAGGCTAGATGAGGATTATACGTCGTGGGCGCGCCTTGCTTTGGCGCCTGCTGTCATTGAGGTTTGCTGTTGTTTTCGCGTTTGCTTGTGTATGTTATTCGCTTAAAAGCAAAAATTGGTCGTGATTTTTGTATCTTGTAGCCACGTAGTGCTTGTGTATGTTATTTGCTTAAAAAGCAAAAATTGATCGTGATTTTTGTATCTTGTAGCCACGTGACCCTGACCTTGAGGTCCAGCCTCCTCCTTTCTACGAGAGCTTGGATTTTGAGCATGATGGTGGCTGTCGGCATTCGATACCACTACCGCAGTACTTATCTGCGGTGACTGACGCTGGCATGGATAGTTGGAGCCCTCGGGTGAAGCAGGTATGACTCGTCTTCTATGCATGCGTGTTATGTGGTATATAGCCCCCAGCTTGAGTAAGATTTTGTCCTAAAATCATTAGTCAAGCTTTGTTGAAGCTGCTTTTGATCATAGCCCCCAGTTTGAGGTAAATTTTGTTCAAAATCGTTAGTCAAACTTGAAATGAAGCTGCTTTTGATTATAGCCCCCAGTTTGAGGTAGATTTTGTTCAAAATCGTTAGTCAAACTTGAAATGAAGCTGCTTTTGATTATAGCCCCCAGTTTGAGGTAGATTTTGTTCAAAATCGTTAGTCAAGCTTGAAATGAAGCTGCTTTTGATTATAGCCCCCAGTTTGAGGTAGATTTTGTTCAAAATCGTTAGTCAAGCTTGAAATGAAGCTGCTTTTGATTATAGCCCCCAGTTTGAGCATATGAAGGCCGTATTTGTGTGCAGGTGGCCGTGGATGTCCACAAGAATTTATGGAGGGTAGCTAACCGGTGGCGCGTGGCCTTTAATGATAAAGCGGTCGCGCTTTGCAAGGCGCAGAAGTATGCTTCAGAGTTGCAGGCTGCGGTCGCGCAGAGTCAGATAGAGCTAGGGCGGGCCAGTGGCGAGGCGCGCGTTCTGAGCGGAGTTTGAGTTGCGGCGTGGCGAGGAGCTAGCTGGCTACCGTGCTCAGATTGATTCGTTGCGTGCGGAGCTCGGTCGTCGAGATCAAGCTAATTGATTTGGGATGTATGCTAGGATCGTAGGCTTATTTTTATGGACTTGTTTTATGTTGTGGTTATATTTGTATGTATTTGGACATGTAGGACTCCACGTGAGGTCCATTTTTGTGACTGCGGCTTGACGTGAAAAGGCCCTGTGACCTTGCGTGCGTGTTTTGGTATTTGGTCATATTTGCAGGAATCATACGACGTTGATTCCCGTCCATGGCTTGACATGAGTAGGTTACGTGACCTCGTACGCGTGCTTTGATTATGTAGTAGGTGTATTTGTTGACTATGGTAAGCGCTCCTGTTGGCGTAGCTTTCGTGATTAATGATCATGCGTGCGGTGCCGGAAGCTTTATTGCTTATTTTGCCTCGTTTTGTAGTACGATCGTTTGTGTTGCCGTTTTCACTTGAAAACTTTCGTGACGTGCTCATCTAGTGTTCCTGCAATTAGATTGTTAGTCGTAAAAAGAACACAAATCTCGTTTGAGATTTTTCTGACCCGTAATAAGAGTATGCATACGTAAAGATTTTTATAAAACATGCCTTTTGAAGAAAATATTTTGAGTCTGTAAAATACGCTTTTGACGCTCATGAAAATGTAAATTAAGAACGTCGTGCTTTATCGTAAAACTTGCGAAAAATGATGAATGAATTTTGTGAGACTGCAAAAGTATTTTTGACGTTCGTGAAGAGTGAATTAAGAACGTCGTGTTGCCACGTAAGCTTTACGAAACGTGATGATTAAATTTTGTGAGACCGTAAAAGGTGTTTTTGACGTTCGTAAAATATGAATTAAGAACGTCGTGCTTTAACGTAAGCTTGCGAAATGAGACGGTTGAATTTTGTGAAGCGTATGTGCAAAACATTAGTCGAGAGTCGATCACAAAATGACCCAATACGACGTAAAGCCGGGTATCGGAAACGTAATCGATAATGCGTCGTAAAAAAGTAAAAACAGCGGTGCGTAGGCTGTGAAAAGTTTACTGCAACTCGTAGGCTGCAAGGCGGTGTGCAGTCGTCGCGTCAAATCTGTCGGAAAAGCATAGAAAATCGCCTGTATACCAACGATTATCACAAAAATCGCCAGAAAACAGGCGATTTATGTGAAAATCGCCAGTCATCTGGCGATTTTTGTGTAAATCGCCAGTTTTCTGGCGATTTTTGGGTAAATCGCCAGTTTTCTGGCGATTTTTGGGTTGTTTTTGGCTCTTTGTTTTGATTTTTTGGTTAATCGCTGGTTCACTAGCGATTATATGTTGTGTTGTTGCCTCTTGAAGACGTTGCCTATAAGAAGGATGCTCGTGTTGGCTTATTCATTCATCTCTCCAATCACACTTCATATTACGTTTTGGCTTGCAACTTCATTACTCATACCATATTAGTATTTGTAATATTCAGCAGAGCGTTGTCTTTTTGTGAGTAATGGAGCATTTGGAGGGACTTGTGAGGATGTGGTGTGCTATGCTATCGGGTATCGAGAAGAGGAACCTCAGGGGCTGTGGCTTGGGCATATTCCTAGGCTTAAGGCAGGTTCGGATGGAACCTGAGTTCCTGGATGCCTGGCTCAGACATCGGGACCTGGCCTATCATGTATTTCGCTTCCCTGACGGGGAAGTGTGCCCTCTGGTCGAGGAGTTTGCTGCTATTGGAGGTTGGAACCGCTCTGTTACTCCGGTGTGTGTCCGCCAGGAGCTTGGTTATCAGCGAACCATGCAAAACTTCCTCATGATGACGAGGCCCGAGACGGAGGACTTGTTCCTAGATGGACGCTTGAATGTCATCCGACTTTGCCAGCGATTCATGGATTATGATAATGGGCTCATTGGCGCTGTTGCTCGCAGGAGAGCCCTGGCCCTTTGTCTTGTGCACTGTTTCATGTTCCCTGATTCGGTGGACGGGATGGGGTTTGGCGAGGCTCGTTTGGTCTGCGTTGTGCAGCAGATGGAGATGGGGTATAACCCTGCGGCGTTGATCCTAGCGGAGACAATCCTTGGCCTAGATGATCGGGCGTGTAATAGAGTGCATGCTTATCGTGGTTGTCCCGTCATTTTGCAGGTTTGGCTGATGGAACGTTTGAGCGTGCTTGGAGCCATCCCTTACGGCGTATCCTACACGGCGGCAGGCGTAACCAGTCGGGGCCTGAGGTGGATGGGTCCCAATGGCCGTCCTCGTGACTATTTTTCCACCTTTGTGAGGGCGTCGGCTATTCGTTGGGTTGTGCGATGGTGGGAGGTTACCTCGGTGACGGGTAGTGCAGTTGGCGATGGTCCTTCCGGGGTTATGTTATGCGGTTTTGACATTGGAGTGTTCATTCACCCGTTGAGGTGAGAAGGCAAATAGGCTACGCCCGCTTTATCGAGCGAGGATACCACGATCCAGGATTATTTGGTCGTACTTAATAACCAAATCACTGATGCGTGGTCGCGAGAATGGGCTCTGCGTCCCCGGTGGCAGGTGGCAGGGATACCGGCCACGGTGAGGGTTTCGAGGTCGTATATCCGGTGGACTACGGCCACAACTACTCGTCGAGAGGAGCCCGCCGGCGCTATAGAGCGAATGAGCCGCTTGCCGACGCCCGCCTTCCACCCGATGCGTTTGGCCGTGGAAGTCGGGAAGTTCGAGTTCGAAGCGCACCGTCCATGGAGGCGAGCTTAGTCATCTCGGCTTCATCATGGTTAATGCTCCGGGCCAGGATGGTAGTGATGGTGCTTCTCATATGGGTTGAGTTCTCCTCTCAGTCGAAGAATGTTATCTGAATGCTTGTTGTTAGTTGTTTGTTTGTTTTTGTATTCCCTAAACCCGAAGATAATGCCGGGATCATGTAATGCTTGTCGGTGTCGTGTGTACCAGTAGTGTAATGTTCGTGCTCCCAATTGCAAAATCCAAATGTAAATGTTTCCCTTTCCAGCATAATAAAACAAAAATCTCTTTTGTGTAACTTGCCTTGTTTCTTTTAAGGTTAGGGACACGCGTGTTTTGTGTTTTGAATCCTGTTATGTTTGCCATACCCTTGAGGTGTTTTGAGTATGTGATTTTGTGTTGAATGTCGGCTGTGCTTTTGAAAAAGCTGCCTACGTATCCATATAAATGGAATCAAGCCGGCGTAGTTCGGAGTTGTGTTATTTTGAATGCAAGTTTAGGGGCATGCCTGCCCGTAGAATTGTGTTTTGCCTTTTTTTTTTTTTTTTTTTTTTTTTTTTTTTTTTGTGATGGATGTGCATGTTTAGGGGCATGCCGGCCCGTGGAATTGTGTTTATGCGCATGTTATAAACACATTGCAAGCGTTTCAGGGGTAGTATTTCTTTAGTTGGTCGAGATTGGTGGCTCGATTGAACTCTTGACTGTCTAGGTCAGTTAATTTGACCGCTCCTCCTGTGTAGATTTCTTTGACGAGGTAAGGCCCGGCCCAGTTTGGCTTGAACTTTCCCCGTGGGTCAACAGGAAGTGGCGCGCGTACTGATTTCAACACTAGATCTCCTACTTTTATGTTTCGTGGTCGAATTCGTTTGTTGAATGCTCTTTGTAGCCGTGCTTGGTACATTCGCACAATGCTTAAAGAATTTAGCCTGCGTTCGTCCAGGAGCATCAGTTGTTCGTAGCGTTCGCGAGCCCATTCTGCTTCTGGGATGCTACTTTCCATCAGTATTCGTAGGGATTTCATTTCTATCTCCACTGGCTGTACGGCTTCCATGCCGTAGGTGAGAAAATAAGGCGTCATGCCTGTGGGTGTGCGTATGGTAGTGTGGTATCCCCATAGTGCAAATGGAATTTTGTTAGGCCAATCCCGACAACTGTCGATCATTTTCTCCAGGATGGTGACTACAGTTTTGTTTGCTGCCTCCACGGCTCCGTTGGTTTGGGGTCGGTAAGGGGAGGATCTGTGATGTTGTATGCTGTATTTGGCGAGTATGGCTTCTGCTTCACCTTGAAAATGTGAACCTTGGTCGCTTATAAACTCATGCGGTATGCCATATCGGCATATGATGTTTGTTTGTATGAATTTGGCAACTTCTTTTGAGCTGAGGGTGCGAAAAGACGCCGCTTCTACCCACTTTGTGAAATAGTCGATTGCTACTAGTACGAAGCAGTGTCCTCCTGCTCCGATGGGATGGATTTTGCCTATCACGTCAATGCCTCAGGTTGAAAAGGGCCATGGAGACGTGAGGGTGTATAGTGGTGAAGGAGGTACGTGTTGCACGTTACTGAATATTTGACAATTATGGCAGTGTTTGACATAGTGAATGCAGTCTGCTTCCATAGTCGTCCAATACCATCCTAGTCGTAAGATTTGCTTGCATAGGGCTCTTGCGTTCATGTGTAGGCCACATTCGCCGTCGTGTACTTGGGCGATGATTTCCTGCCCTTTCTTGTAATCGACACACATGAGTAAGGTGCCTTGTGGTGTCTTTTTGAGTAATTGTCCCATTTCTAGCACGAATTGGGATGCAAGAAGTCTAATGGCTCTCTTACCTCGCTTGTCGGTGTTAGGTGGGTAAGAATTGCTTGTTTTGTAGTTGAGTATGGCTTGGTACCATGGTTCTGTATGCTCAGCTTCGTCAATGTCGATGGTGTGGATGTATGCGGGCTCACCACGTCTCTCGACGACAATGGGTAGTGTGTCCACATTTGGTGGCATGTTGAGAAGGGATGAAAGCTTTGACAGCGCGTCGGCAAATTGATTTTCTTCCCTTGGGAGGTGATAGAATTCTATGCAGTCAAATTCTGTCAGGAGTACTTGTATTTTTGCCTGGTATTTTGCTAGGGTTTCATTCATGATTTTCCATGCTCCCGTTACTTGATTTATGATTAGGAAGGAGTCTCCGTGTACCCTGAGGTGTTTTATGTTGAGGGCCATGGCTGCTTGTAGGCCGTATATGCAAGCTTCATATTCTGCGGCATTGTTGGTGACGTTAAAGTCGAGCTTGATTGAAATGGGTGTATGATCGCCATTAGGAGATATTAAGAGTATTCCTACGCCGTAGCCGCGGTAGTTTGAAGCTCCATCGAAGTAGAGTTGCCAGTACTCAGTTTCGACAGCGAAAATCCCATCATCAGGAAATGATGTTGTGTCAATTTTATTTGTTCAATGATGGCATTCTCTGCGAGAAAGTGCAAACGACTCTTCCCTTAATGACTTTCAAAGGCGGTGTATTTGAGCTCATATTACGCTGCGATGGCGTCCATCCGGCCATGCGGCCGTTTAGTCTTCGGGTTTTTCAAATAAGTACTTGAGTGGATCCATTAGGGAGTATACTCTGGTTGTGTGAGCGAGGAGGTAATGTCTAAGCTTTTTGGTGGCCCAGACTAGAGCGAGGCAGCTTTTCTCCACAGGTTCGTAGCGAGTCTCGTAGTCTTGGAACTTCTTGCTAATGTAGTAAATTGCTCTTTCTTCGTTGTTAACTTCCTGAGCGAGCATGGCGCCCATGGCGTTTGGTGTAGTCGTTAGGTAGAGCGAAAGAGGTAGATCTTTCTGGGGTGGCATCAGAACAGGTGGATTGGTAAGTAGGGTTTTGACTTTGTCGAATGCTTGTTGACAGTTGTCGTCCCATTTTGTGTGTTCTTCCTTTTTTAGCTTCTTGAAAATTGGCTCGCAGACCATTGTGAGCTTGCTAATAAATCGAGAGATGTAACACCCCGGCCCCAACTGAAGGCCGAAATGTCATTCACGGTAGCTCGTCAGGCTGCGTACATCGCCCACAAACCAACACGGGCCCTTTCCAGCGTACTTTGTCCTCACTCGTGCGCATCCTGAGAACTTCCCAGGAGGTCACCCATCCTAAGACTACTCTCCAGCAAGCACGCTTAACTGAAGAGTTCTTAAGATGAGCCACCAGAAAAGAAGATGCATCTTGTTGATATGAGTAGCACTTACAATCCTTTTAAGCACTAGGTCCCTTGAGCTCATCACATGGACCACTTCAACGGGGAACCCGGCCCGAATAACCTCGGACAACACCGGGTGTTACACACCCCCACTTGAAGAACGCAACGTCCTCGCGCTACCGGGTAGCTACTTACAATATAGCATTCCGTAATCCTCCCGACTAGGTGCGTACCTAGGATTCGACCACACGGCTAGGTGCGTACCTAGGATTCGACCACACGGTCGCCGGGTTGCTCTGATACCATTTGTAACACCCCGGCCCCAACTGAAGGCCGAAATGTCATTCACGGTAGCTCGTCAGGCTGCGTACATCGCCCACAAACCAACACGGGCCCTTTCCAGCGTACTTTGTCCTCACTCGTGCGCATCCTGAGAACTTCCCAGGAGGTCACCCATCCTAAGACTACTCTCCAGCAAGCACGCTTAACTGAAGAGTTCTTAAGATGAGCCACCAGAAAAGAAGATGCATCTTGTTGATATGAGTAGCACTTACAATCCTTTTAAGCACTAGGTCCCTTGAGCTCATCACATGGACCACTTCAACGGGGAACCCGGCCCGAATAACCTCGGACAACACCGGGTGTTACATGTATTGGACTTGTCCCAAGAAACTCCTGATCTCATCAATGTTGCTTGGAGGTTTCATCTCCAGTATTGCTTTGATTTTGACAGGGTCGATCTCGATTCCACGTTGGCTTACGATGTGACCCAATAACTTGCCTGATGTAACCCCGAAAGTGCATTTCTGTGGGTTGAGGCGCATTTTATATCGCCTGATTCTGGTGAAGAACTTACGAAGGTTGGTAACGTGATCTTCCCTCTGCTTTGATTTCACAATCATGTCGTCAACATAGACCTCTACTTCTTTATGCATCATGTCGTGTAGCAGAGTAGTTGCGGTGCGTTGATAAGTGGCGCCGGCGTTAATGAGTCCGAAAGGCATGACAGTATAGCAGTATGTGCCCCAGGGTGTCACAAAGGTGGTCTTAGACATGTCATCTATTGCCATTTTGATTTGGTTGTAACCCGCATACCCATCCATGAATAGCGATGAACGCGTGGTCGGTAGTGTTGTCTACAAGTATGTCCATGTGGGGCAATGGGAAATCATCTTTTGGGCAAGCCTTGTTTAGGTCAGAAAGCTGCACATACTCGTATCTTTCCATTTTTCTTCATGGTGGGACCATGTTTGATACCCAACTGAGTATTCGATGACTTGGATGAAGCACGCTTGTAGTTGCTTTTCGATCTCTTCCTTGACCATGAGAGACCATTACGGTTTAATGCGGCGTAGTTTTGCTTAATAGGTTTGACACCTGGTTTGAGTGGGATGCGGTGTTCTGCTATTTCGCGGTCAATGCCAGGCATATCCTTGTAGGACCAAGCAAAGACGTCTTTGAATTCTGTGAGTAGTTCGGTGTACGCAGCCTTCTCTTCCATGCTCCAGGAAGCCCCACCGTAGTTTTCGGGGTTCTTCGGGTGTTCCCACATCAATGATTGTTGTGTCTTCAATGATGGGGTCCTGTTCGGGTTTTGAAACGATACTTGCAATGTATTTATGTAATGCAATGTTATTGTGCTTAATGTTATCGTGAGTATTAGAAAATGCAGTTTTTAGAGGAAAACAAGGCAAGTAGTAACCAGAAATGTTGTTATTATTGTTTTCGAAAGCAGTTACATTTGAAGACAGCTCAGACAGAGGAGCTTTAGATAACCTTAGAGACTCTAACTCTTTGTCTATGTCTATCACATCAGGGATATAGCCCGGAGGCTTAGTTGGGGCGAGAGACTTGAAGTGACGACGTGGGGGCCTGAATTCTATGATGGATTTGCCGTCAGGGTTCTCGTCTTCGCTTGCTTCCGAGTCAGAGTTCTCGAAAGTGTAGCCTTCTCCAGTAGTGATTCTGAAAGTACGACCTTGTTCATCAGTCCACTTGAGGGTTTTTGACCATCCGTCGTGTGTCTTCTCCTCAAATGGGACAATCAGGTCGGTGGGGTTGAAGTTGTGGTTGCGCATGATGTCGGAGACAAGTTCAATCCCTGCGATGGTACAAGAGAAGTAGTCGGTGGGTATTTTGCTTGTACCCTCTTTGGCGAAGTACTTGTCTGTGAATATATGATATGGCTCTATGTGGAAATCACGACCTCTTTTACGGTCATTGAATGCCTGTTCTCCACGAGTAACTTCGTAGGACCATGGCACGTATCCTAGGCCCATGGTTGGCCATTTGTTATCGTTATCCTTCCCATAGAGTGCTGCAATTTCCTCCTCGCGAGTCAATGTGCAGATGTCAAAGTCGAAATCGAAACCACATGTGATGTCCGGGGCCTCGGTGCTTATTCTTGCGGTGTCATTATCGAGCTTCTGTTGCTGCAGGGAAGCTCAAAAGTTTGATGCGTGGATAGTGACGACTTCATCGTCCAGGGGAAGTTTAACCTTTTGGTGTAAGCTTGAGGTGACTGCTTTGGTTGCATGGATCCAGGGTCTACCCAATAACATGTTGTATGCTGGGGGTATGTCGATTATCTGGAATTCAGTTTCCCTTATGACGGGTCCTGTCATGATAGGAAAAGAGATGGTCCCTTTTATGCTGCGGCGAGTACCGTCGTAGGCTCTGACGCCGTCTGCACAGGGAATGAAGTCATTTTCCTTGATTCCTAGCTTTTTAGCTGTTTCTAGGGGCAGGACGTTGACTGCGGATCCATTGTCGATGAGGACGACGGGTAATGTCATGCCATGGCATTCTACGTTTATGTAGAGTGCTAGGTTGTGTGTGCCTCCGAACGGCGGGAGGTCTTTGTCAGAGAAAGTGATGGCGTTGACTTGCCATTCACGAGTGATGTGGCTGATGAGTTTTTCAGGTGACATTTCTGTCGTCATAGGAGTGACCTGCAGGGCTCGGTAAAGGGCTCCGCGGTGTTCTAGTGATTCCCTTAGGAGCTGCCAGATTGAGATATCTGCCTTTGTCTTGAGGAGCTGTTTTTGAATAGAGTCCCCAATTTCAGGCATAGGTGCTGGAGTGGCGCTTGACGATGCTATGTTAGTTTGTGGTTGGACAGGTGTAGTAGCTGCAGGCGGAGGCGTAGCTACTTGAGGTGATGGTGTAGTCATTGTGGGCGGTGTTGTAGTCTCGCTTATGACTACGCCTTTGTTTTTGTCTTGGCTAGTGGTTTTTGACGGAAAACCTGGGGGTTCCAACAGACTCAGCGAGGCTCTGTATGGACGACCGGAGCGAGTTAAGTAGGCTATCTCATCGTCACTATCAGACAACCTGATTGGGTATTTGTGGGGCATTTTCCCGTACATCCCTGTGGGTTCTCGATCTTCCTCCTCTTCGTCTTCTGGCGGGAATAGGTAACCGGTATTGTCTGTGTGATTGTCCTCTTCATCAGAACTGTCCCAGATGCCATTGATTTCGGGGTCTTTCGAGACGATCGGTGAAGCGATCGAGGATGGGGTGTGTACCCACGAAGATGGCATGGGTGTGCAGAGGATTGAGCTGGTTCGAGGGTTTAGGACCTGGAGTAGGCTTCTCGATGGTATTGTCATCGATGAAATCTTGGATTATGCTCTTTAAACGGAAGCATTGTTCAGTGTCGTGTCCTTTTCCCCTGTGGAACTCACAGTAAGCGTTCTGATCCCATGATTTAGGCTTTTTGTCTTGAGGAGGCTCGCTAGTAGGTCCCAAGAGTTGAAGCACGTTTCGGCTCACAAGTCTCTGTAGTGCCTTGGAGTAAGTCATGTAGATCGGGTCAAAGCTTCGTCGTGGCTTTGACGAGGTCTGACCCGCAGATGGGTATGATGCCTTAGGAGGAGGCGTGGTGTATTTCGTTGGTGTGGTGTAAGTTGGGGAAGGCGCCAGTTCTTCCAGAGCATTAATCTGATGGGTGGTTCCGCTTTGGTGACGGCTCGTGACGAGCTACCCTGATAACCTCGGCTTGCAACCTTGGTCTTTTCTTTACGGAGGTCGTCTTCAATCAATTGACCCACCGTACTGAGCGAGGCAAAACTGTCAAAGTTGCCGTAGCGCAAATGCTGCTGATATGCAGGGGTGAGGTTATTAATGAACTTGGTGATCAGTTCTGCGTCCTTGGGACGGTTAGATATCTGGGCACTGAGTTTCTTCCAACGCGTGAGGTATTCACTGAAACCTTCATTGTCCTTTTGTGACAGAACTTCCAGGGTACGTAGCGAGACTTGAGTATCGTTATTGTCATGATACTGATTGTCGAACTGGACCGTGATTTCTTTGAAAGTAGTAATCTTGTGTGGGTCCAAGGCATAGAACCAGGCCCTAGGTTGTGCATCCAAAGAATGCGGGAATAGAGTAGCCCAAGCCGAGGGATCGACGCCCATGACGGCCATTTTAGCCTTGAAATCCTTGATGTGCACAAGCGGACTTTCATGACCCTTGAAGATGGGGAGATCGCTGAGCGAGAGCTTAGCCGGTAGCAAAGACTTGACACTTTTCGGGACATGTTCAGTTTCCTCATAAATGGAATATCCCTTCGAGTGAGGCGTTCTTCCATTGAACGAATTCTTTTAGCATTTCGTTCAGCCTCTTCAGCAAGGTACTTGGCGTTTTTCTCGGCCTCGAGTTTCTGCATTGTGGCCATTTGTTCGATCGCAGCAGTGAGGCTAAGAATTTTGCTGTTGAGCTGTTGAACATGTTCTGCGGTAACTACTGACGGGGGAGGAGTAGGGATTCCTCCGACATTTTCTTCATTGTTGAGTGCCATGGTAGCTTTTGGTTTCGATCTGTTGTAGGTACGTTTCTTTGGAGGTGGCGGAGGGTTCAGATGACGGTCCTTAGTACGTCGCGTATCCAGGACTTTTTAGGGGATGGACCTGCAGAGTTCTAAACCTTAGTGACCTCCGAAAGAAAATAAAGACTCAAAGAAAAACCATATTTGTAGTAAAGAAAAAGCAAAAGTGTAAAAAGTGTGTGCAGGACTCGACTCGTGTTTTTTGGTTTAAAAGACACGGGAAGTTTTTTTTTTTTTTTTTTTTTGAGGTAAGGATGCGTCGACGCATCCCCAGCCTCGATGTAAATAAAAGTTTGTATGATCACAATCTGATTAACCCAAATTAGCGGTATGTTGCCAGGGGTTTATCGTTAGATTGTGATGTAAAAAGGAATCAAACCGAAGTAGCGATAGGCTAGTCGGCCTGAAGATGTTAAATTGGGTAAAAAGCGGTCGTTGTTCGCTTTTTACGTCTGACACAGGGTGTCAAGCCGTAATGACGATAAGTCACCCGACCTGACATGTAAATCAACGGATTCGTATTTGAACGAGCCCGCGTTTTGTTTATTTTTGAGAGAGATAGTTTGTTTAAGTCGGGGTGACTAGCAAGTCACTCGACTTAGAGCTATTTCAAAAATGTAAAAGTGTACGCTTCATTGAAATATCCGAAATGTATTGACATATTCGGGTTTTGCTTTGCGAAATGTTTTTGCGATAAATGTATTATGACGATACGTCAGTCGTATAATGCATTTATGTTTTGTAAAGGATAGGAAATGTAGTGATTATTTCCGATCGGTTTTGAATATCGTGATGTAATGTTAGTCAGGTTCAGTTGACTATAGGTCAATGACCCTGACTGTATGCTTAAAAGTATGCCCTTTTGAAAAATGTTTGAAAATGTACTTTCAAAATAGACGTCTTTTGAAAGTGTAATGCTATATGAAAATGTTTTTGCATGCATTTTGTTTGGAAGACGACCATAGCGAGGGTGCTATAGCTTTGGATTTGTACGTATAGACGCGGGTTTTTGGCTTTAGGGTAAGGTTCCTTCCGGTCATTCCCGCAACGTTTGTGTAGAGTTATCCGCAAGATCACACACATCAGTGTGGATTCAATACGGGGTCTAGAGCGTTCGAGTTTGACCTGCTACGATTCACTTGTACGGAATACCAGTACTTGTGATCGTGGAAGGGTGAGAGATCGACGTGTCCAGAGTATACACGTTTAGGAAGCGTGTTTTTACTTGGGGCCGTCCCTCGAAGGGTGTGGTTATGAATCAGGAGGATTCGACTCAAACGTACTATTGCCCAAACATCGAAAGCAGATTTGTTTTCAAAGTTTCAAGTTTCACTTCTTTATGTTTTTAAAATAAAACGAAAAGTTAATTTTCAAAATTAAAAAAAACATGCTCGTCCCGGTGAGTCGCCAGCGAGGATCTGGGACTCGGGGTGATCCCTTCTCGACGCCCCGCTCGCGCCCGCCCTCGAAGAATGTCATGGGGCGGAATGCACGGCGCGGGAAAGATGAATAAATTTTGCAAGAAGCTCGCGGGCGTTGGGAGCTTCGCTTTTTAGGGCGTTGCTTTGCTCAGCTCGCTCGAGCGTTCTTTTGTTTAAAGGGGGAATGTCATTGCATGTGAATATAATAAAAAGAAATATAAAAATCCTTTTAAAACGTGTTTTTGGAGTCGCCACCAAATATTAAAGGAATTCGGAACCTATTCAACGCATCTTAAAATCATAAGACGCGAAGGTCTCAGATTTCAAGGTGCGTCGATACCTATCCTTCTGAGGCTATTGTGAAACCAGAGAGGATTCGGAGTGAGGTTACCCTTTTAAAGTCTTGACAAAATATATATTGAAAACTGTAATAAAAAGGCCTACGTAAAAGTAGTCTTTACTAATTTGAAAACAAATGCTTTAATTTCGATATTTGGGCTAATAGAACGCTACGTACAAATGCAAATATATGACTCGATGAATATGTAAAATAAATGTAAGCCGTCAAAGTTATGACGATTTGCTATAGGAGATATACGTAAAATTACTAATTCATTGTATTTGAATTAATAACTAAACGTTATTCTCCGACTTTTGTTCAATTCTAAGATTTTGTAAAACCCTCGGTTTTGCATGTTTAGAAGAGACTAGTTGAAACGGTACAGTTAAATGTCGAATCCGTGTTTTAGTCGTAATTTAATGCATGAATCGAGAATTTGCATAATGTAAAAGCGGGTGCTTAATTTAGTGATTTTGAGTCGTTTATTTATGCGATATTGGCGAGGTTTAGACGAATCATTTGATTCGAATTACTACAATCGTATTGCGAATACGAGTTCGTTAATGCCAATATCGGGGTGGGTTAAAGTAACTCTATAAGTCTCGAACGTCCAATCGGAAGGTAAAGTTTCTTTACCTTGAAATGCAAAGACGGTTTTTAGAGTGGAGATTTATAAATGCGAGAGGCTTTTTGTGAGTATAAGTATTGAATCGAATTGATTATAAGTATTATTGTAGGTATTCGTTTTTTGATTGTTGTAAGAGTTGATGATATAAGTTAAAGGTTTTATTCGTAAGTTGTTGATATTGGTCGAACAAGGGCTGCTATTTATAGCAAATGCTTCGTGTTTTATGCCTAATTGATCAGAAAATCGCCAGAGAACCAGCGATTATACAAACAATCGCCAGAATGTCAGGGGAGGGCCAGAAAATCGCCTGAATACTGGCGATTTTCCAAAAATCGCCTGATATCAGCGATTTTTGGCCTGCTATTCGACACATTGTTCTTGTAATACGTTATCGTAGGAGTGTAAGGCTAATGGTGACTTTGTCGAGCATGTTGGTGTAATTAATGACTTTGGTGTTGTAATTTGATCAAATTGATCAAGTTGTTGAATCAACTTGGTTTTGTTAGATTTTCGTGTTTCGTGTTTAGTGTTTCGGTTTTTAAATCGTGTTTTTCGATCTTGGCTCGAAATAAAATAATATTGTAACGCATTATTTTACGACTTTGTGGGATTTTGTTTTGTAAGAATGTGACCCGGGACGCATTTTGGTCCGCTCGGGTGCTTGGGCCTTTTTATGTGTGTTTTAGGCCGTTTTTGTGTGCTTGGGTTGTTTTTGTATTCTTGGGTCATTTTGTGAGGCGTGTATGTCTCGTGTTTGTGTGTATTGTGTTGACTTACGATTTAAAATGACTAAATTAATACTCATTTTTACGAAATATGCAAATTCAAATTAATACGTTAAAAATGACTAAAATGTTTTAGACACTTATGTACCGTTTTGTCTCATTTTAAAACATGCATGAAAGTCCTTTTCGTCATCGGGTTTGCTTTTGGGGGGTACGGATACGGGTATCTACACACGTTTTTAATAAAAACTAATTCGGTCGATTTTTTTATTTTTTTTATTGTGCCGTGATATTTTTTTTGTTTGTTGTTCCATTTGATTCAAATATTGTTATTTCTAAAAGGTTAAGATGATAATATATGAAGTTATTAATGTTATGATACAATAATGATTGAATTAGGACATAAATGGATTTTGAGATGAATGTTAATGAACATCATATTGCTTTATAAAGTGGTGATTAACACCCTTAACTTTGCCCATATGTGAAATTAGGCCCCATAACTTTTATTTATAATAATTGAACCCCGTTACTTACATAAAAAGTGAAATTCAAATCTATTTTTGATTTTTCATGAATATTGCTAAAAAAACATTTATAATAAAATTAAGAAAATAAATTATAATTTTATAACTATTTATCTTTAATACTCACACTAAATATAATAAAAGGCACTTTTTTTAAAAAAAATAATACAATTATTATGTAATTTATGATATATGTATCCATAATTCATGAAATTATACTTTAATTTTGTAAAGGTTAAAATAAACAATAGTACGGAGTATATCATTTCTTGTATATCTAAATAATGTGATAGACAAATAAATCTAAAATTCATAATAATTTTCAAGTGTATAATTTATAAGTTATCAATAGGAAATGAATTCATGGTGAACTTTTAGTATAAAAGAAAAAAATGGGGTTTGATTTTATTTTATGATAGAGTCTATATTTGTAAATTTTTTTAGAAAATGTGCTTTTAATATATATGGTATGAGTATTGAAGTTATATAATTGTAAAATTGTAATTTATTTTTTATTTATTTTATTGTAAATGATTTTTTTGTGCAAAATTCATATAAAATCAAAAATTGAATTGAATTTCACTTTCTAGGTAAGTAATGGGGTTCAATTACCACAAATGAAAGTTATGGGGCCTAATTTCACATATGGACAAAGTTAAGGGTGTTAATCACTACTTTCGCGATTTTTTTTGGTATCATATGATTTAGATATTCATGTTAAAAGATTAATTTGAATCATCTAATTTTTACATCAATGTTTAATACACGATTAGATGTTGTTTGTTTTGTACCAATCTAGTTAATATAAGCATGATCAAATTAAAACTGTTTAATTTGAGTTTAATTTAAAAACAAAAATATAAAAAAAAAAAAAAAAAAAAAGGTTTCGGTTTTTTTATTTGTTTCGGTTTTTTTGTTTTTTGTATTTTAAAAAACCGGGTAATGTTTTTGTTTTGATTGTTTCGGTTTTACGGTTTTTTGTTAAACCGGGTTTTTGGTTTTGTACATTATATAGATAATGTATGATTGTTGTTTGTGAAAAGGTTCACATTCGTTTAATACCCTATTATTTTAAAAAGGTTTAAAATAATGTTCGATTTAATTTATGTTATACCCAATAATATGAATTAAATTGGATTATGATAGATTAAAATTGATGTGAGCGATTAAGGAATTGTCACATAATTTTGATCATTTTAAAAGGTGGTTTGGGTAATTAATCAACATAACTTATGCATTATGTCTTGTATGATTAATTTTGTTTAGTTGATGCTTTTATTATGTTGAATGTTGTTTGAATGGTTTAATTTTCGCATTATTATGTACAATCGGTTGTAATTTACTAGTGTGGCCTTAGTAAATTATGTTTTCGTAATGATAAAAACATAGTCTTGGTTGTATTTTGAGATCTCGTATCTCCCCTTTTGTAATTTTAATTTTTGGAATCATTTTGAATTAGAATGTAAATAGGTTTGCATTTGTAATTTAAAAAAAAAAATGTATTTTGAGAAAATTCAAGATGGAGATCGGTTGGCTCACTCCCGCTATATGGATGATACATGTCATTTATATAGCTTTTATGCCCCCGATACACTTGCATTTAGCTCGTACTTACTCGATTTCATGGTTGATTTAGTAGCTATTTGCTTTATATTGCGATACTGTCGTTCCTCGTGTGTATTTTGCAGGTTTTGGCGGTCCTGAGCTAAAACCTGAGGTTATTGGAGCGTTTACAAGTATCGTGGAGTCAAGACGAGGCTCGAGAGTCGATATGGAGGTCATACGATGATTTGTGAAGTTAAACCTATAGGTTCAGAGCAAACCTATAGGTTCCGGGTACACGAAACAGGGCTTGAAGTTGCTGCCAAGTGAAGATGACCTAAGAACCGCTTCGGTTCATTTGAACCGTCGGTTTGGCCCTGAACCGATCGGTTTGGCCCCGAACCGCTTCGGTTTTGTTGCTTATTTTCTCCGTATTTCGTTGGCCTATAAATACACTTGAGACTTAGGGTTTTGATTCACGTTTTTACATTATAACTCGGCCTAGGTTTTAGAAATAGTTCTTCTCTCTTTTCAAACTCAAAACCCTTTAGTTTTAGATTGAATTCTCTTGCAAGTTAGATCTTTTACATTGTAATTCAAGATTAATTCAAGGTTTGATTTCAATTGCTTTTAATTCATTATGTTTTCATCTTATTATATTGTTGCTTTGAATTCATCCCCAATTATGCATAGCTAATCTCATCCTAGGGTTCTATGGGGATCGATGATTGATTCTTTGGTTTGATTTCTGATTTTGATTATCTTTTGGTTGCCTGTTGTTAATCTAATCTCATGCCCTAATTCTTCGCTTCAATTGATCAAAGGCCACGATTGATTGTGTTGACCTAGGAAGCCTAAACCTAAGATCGAAAGCCGGGTTAAGGTGAGCCTTGTGTGAGAGTTAGTAGAGCGAAACTAATACGTAGCGAGAGCCCGTTAGTAGAGCTTTAGGATTGACTTTGATCCGAGAGGACTTGTCCTAATCCATTAACACGAACCACCATTAGTATCCTTATTCAGTGACAACCTTAGTTGAAATCACCGTGAACCTGAGACCCTAGACTTCTCCCTATTCATCTCTTTAGCCTTTTATTTCAGTCTACCCTTAGTTTATAGTTCAAACCCAATCCTTTTTCATACCTTGAGATTGACCTTCCTTAGCTAAGCAACCCTTGACTTCCTCTGTCTCTCTGTGGATCTCGACCCTACTGCCACTAACTACCAGTTAGTTGACCTTAGGTTATTTTGATTGAGGAGACACGACTTTACCCTCATCAATTTTGGCGCCGTTGCCGGGGAGACGGTTAGCTAGTTAGTGTTTGTTTAGTTTTAGCTTAGGTTTTTCTCTCTTGTCTCAAGGAACCTTGTTCCTTGAGACCGTTTCTCATCGTTTGCTCGTAGTTTTGTTTATGCACAGGTCACCCCGGACTCTTGTCCCATTTGAACCTGAGCCGGAACGAGCGTTACATAGGCTACGCAAGCAAGCAATTCAAATCGTTGATCTTAATACCGAGGAAGCGTCGTCTAGTGCTACGCAATCGTCCTACGAAGAGGACACACCTCCATTTACTCCATTATCTCCACCGCCAGTGACTATGCCTAAACTTTCTAGTCACTCGGTGCCTACGCCGGAATCAATTCCGGCTGGATTCACGATGCCCGCTACGCTGCAGGGCAATTTTGAGATCCGCCCCGCCTTCCTAAACTTGGTGGAGCGGAATCAATTCGGTGGTTACCCAACTGAGGATCCCGGTAGGCATATGCAAGTGTTTAGCGACTCTTTGTTCTACGATTAAGCGGTAGGGATCACACAAAACCAGATAAGGGAAATGTTGTTCCCTTTTTCACTAAAAGATCGAGCTCGTGAGTGGATCACGGACCTCGACAAGGAGACTGCAGGGATCACTGATTGGAATGGGTTAGCTCTTGCCTTCTACTCAAAGTTTTACCCTCCCGAGCGTACTAATCAGATGCGAAGCCAAATCCAAGGCTTCAAACAAACGTTTGATGAGTCACTTCAAGCGTGGGAGCGGTACAAGAAGCTCATAAGGGATTGTCCTCACCACGGGTTGAGCGAATGGTTGGTGATCATGACATTCTAACGGGTTGTATCTTGAGGCCGGGCTATACTTGACTTCGGTGCGAGAGGGCGTTTCGCTAATAACGTCGGCGGCGACAAAGCTTGGGGTTTGATAGAGGAGATGGCCGTTCACTCTTCTCGGTTTGGTAAGCGCGAGGAATTCACGGTCCGCACATGATGGCCGTGATAAGGGAGTATTAGTGCACTCATCGATCAGGTTCTTCTGCGGCCTTGATTAGCGAGATGCGAGGAGGTGGTTCTTCTAGTGCTCATGTGAATCTTGTCACAGGGCACGACTTGGGTTATACTACGGGGTATCTTTGTGCCCCAGGAGGCGAGTTTTCGCATATCAATCCTACAACCGGAACTCCGCCATACCAAACCGGCTGGTTATGATCGATCACTCCTTTCGTATCGTAACCAGAATGTCCTAAACCCAACCACCCAACCACCACAAAATCTACCCTACATCCCTCCACATAAAAATTTTCAACCATCCCCTCCCAACTACCAAAGACCCCAATATGTCCCACCACCAGTTCAACCTGCTCCTGCTCCTGTTGTTGATTCGGGTGTGGGTGAATTGAAGGCCATGATGCTGCAGATGGCCAAGTCACACGAGATCATGATGCAGCAAATGCAGAAGAGTGAGCAAGCCAAGGACGCAGCGATTAAAATGCTCGAGAACCAAGTGGCTCAATTGGCCGCTTCGCAAGCGTCTCGTCAACAGGGTACCCTGCCACCCCAAGGTAATCCTCCTAACCCTCCTCATGATACTGCATGTGCTATTACTTTGCGTAGTGGTACAGTTTATGATAGCCCGAAGCAAGCGGAGGAAGAGGCGACGAACGGGAAAGATCACACGGCCAGGCCGAGTGACCAGAGGCCGACCCCGCGTCCGCAGACTGTGGATGATCTTTGTTGAGAACACGACACCGCCGATTCGGATCAGGCTACCTTTTTAGGTCGTGGTACGGCCACTCACCGTGGACCCCAAGCTCGATCGGTTCTTTGAGATCCTAAAGACACTGCAGGTAAATCTTCCTTTTATTGATTTGGTCAAGCAAATTCCTGCGTATGCTAAGTTTCTTAAAGAGGTCATTTCTAAGAAGCGTACCATTAATGCGACCGAGACCGTGTCTTTTGTGGGGGAGGGTAGTGCTCTTTTGCAGGGTAGTTCTCCTCCAAAGCTGAGTGACCCCGGGACCTTTTCTATCCCTTGCTCTATAGGGAAGTATGTGGTTCAAAATGCCTTATGCGATCTTGGGGCTAGTGTGAGCATCCTTCCCTACTCCATTTGTAAGAAATTGAACATGACCAAGTTAGGAGTTACCTCCATGACTTTGCAGATGGCCGACCGTAGTCTCCAGAGACCTTTAGGTATCCTCGAGGACGTCCCGGTCAAGATAGGGAAGTTTTACATCCCCGTTGACTTTATTGTCCTAGACATCCCCGAGGACTCCCACGTCCCGATCATTTTAGGGAGACCTTTTCTGCACACTGCTGGTGCAGTTATCGATGTGGGGAATAAGACCCTTACGTTCTTGGTGGGGGGTGAGAAGCTTACCTATACTAAGTCTAGTCTCCCTCGTTCCCCTATGCAGCCTGAGTCTGCTTTTGCTATTGACCTTGCCCCTCCGTCTCACTCTATTGGAGACTCTTTGGAGGATGTTTCTTCTGCTGTTTCTTGTGCAGGTCTTACGCAGGTTGGCTGTGATCCTGGTTTGGGGGAATAGAAGGTCACGAGGGCGGATGTCTACGATCCTGGAGATAGAGGAGGAGATCCACGGTTTGCGGTGCGCGGCGCACGGAGTTGTTATGGAGAGCCATTTCGTGACGGCATACCTTGCGTGATGGATTATGCTGCTCTTCCTCGTGGAGATCGAGTTTTGTGGCGAACGACTGCTATTTCGCCAAATGAAGCTGCTGCTAATGGCCAACGTCCTTGGCCGAATTATACGTGATTTGATGAGCTTGACGACGGTCGTGCAGGACCATTATAAACCAGCGCTATCCGGGAGGCAACCCGTTGACATTTGTAATTTGTTGTACTCTTTACTTTGCTTTGGTTTGTTTGCTTTTGATGACATGGTTTTAGACTTTTATTGAGCGCGTGAGGATGAGGGATTATTATCTATTTTAGCATGCAGGTACTCAAGGACTCTTGTCCTTAGTATTCTAGAGAACACGCCTCGAAGGGCCTTACTCGGCCCTCTTCTGCTGTTCGGCCTTACTGGTTCTCGCATGCTACTCCGAAGTACTTTACAGCTGGACTGAATTGGATTCAAATTTGTGGATCAGTAGCCGCACTCCACGCTTCACTTCGGTTTGGGGGAGCTCCTTCACGAGCATGTGAGCTTTCTTTATCCTTTTTCCCTCGTTTCCTCGCTTTACTTTTCCTACCCCCGTCTTATCTTGTCCCTTCCTGCTGTTTGTGGTTATGCTGTTTTCCACATTGAGGGCAATGTGTGATTCTGGTTTGGGGGAGGAAAGCTCTTTCGCGCTTATTGTTTTGCATTTTCATTTTGTGTGCTTATTTTGAAAAATTTTTGCGTTTCCAAACCTTTTTCGCTTTGAATTGCCAGTTTGGAGAATTGATTAGTGTGCTGTTTTGATCTTTAGTATCTCCAAGTCGACTTTCTATCGTCGTAACTTGCACTATATGTTTGTTTCCTGTCCATAGATTGCGAGTCTCAAACACTAGCCCACTTGTATTTGCTTAATTCTTATCGCTTTTCGTTCCTTTCACTTTCGACATTGGTATTCTTGCGAGGCAATTGGTTTGCGGAATGTTATGGAATGATTCATTTAATGATGGAGCAATGCTTCGATGCTCTCGGAGGGGACTCATTGATTTGAGTAACCACAGTGGCCATGAATTTGGCTGCGACCGGGAGTATGAGCAATGATGTAACCCTTAAGGAAATATGTGTACCCGAGCGCGATTTTTACCGAGTGAACGTCAAGCTAAACGGTACTACATACGAGGGATGCTCCACATTTGCGAAAACAAAAAAAAAAAAAAAAAGGAAAAGAAAAGAAAAGAGAAAAAAATGGTTTGATGTGGAAAGAACGGTATAATGGAAAGTGGTATGCTCGGTTGGCCTTGCTTGAATCTAATTGTCGTTAGTTTAATTTTTGCGAAAGCGTTAGAGGCTAGCATTATAATGTGTTGTGAATGGTTGAGACTTGTGCTCTATTTTCGGCGAAATAGACTATGGTTGTAGGTTTATGTGCATAGGTCGTCCACTTCGAGATGCTAACGTGATTAACTAGCTATGCTTTGATTTTCTCCGACGCTATTTGCTTGAGGACAAGCAAAGGTTTGGTTTGGGGGAGTTTGATACATGTCATTTATATAGCTTTTATGCCCCCGATACACTTGCATTTAGCTCGTACTTACTCGATTTCATGGTTGATTTAGTAGCTATTTGCTTTATATTGCGATACTGTCGTTCCTCGTGTGTATTTTGCAGGTTTTGGCGGTCCTGAGCTAAAACCTGAGGTTATTGGAGCGTTTACGAGTATCGTGGAGTCAAGACGAGGCTCGAGAGTCGATATGGAGGTCATACGATGATTTGTGAAGTTAAACCTATAGGTTCAGAGCAAACCTATAGGTTCCGGGTACACGAAACAGGGCTTGAAGTTGCTGCCAAGTGAAGATGACCTAAGAACCGCTCGGTTCAGGCTGAACCGATCGGTTTGGCCCCCTGAACCGATCGGTTTGGCCCCGAACCGCTCGGTTTTGTTGCTTATTTTCTCCGTATTTCGTTGGCCTATAAATACACTTCGAGACTTAGGGTTTCAGTTACGTTTTTACATTATAACTCAGCCTAGGTTTTAGAAATAGTTCTTCTCTCTTTTCAAACTCAAAACCCTTTAGTTTTAGATTGAATTCTCTTGCAAGTTCCGATCTTTTACATTGTAATTCAAGATTAATTCAAGGTTTGATTTCAATTGCTTTTAATTCATTATGTTTTCATCTTATTATATTGTTGCTTTGAATTCATCCCCAATTATGCATAGCTAATCTCATCCTAGGGTTCTATGGGGATCGATGATTGATTCTTTGGTTTGATTTCTGATTTTGATTATCTTTTGGTTGCCTGTTGTTAATCTAATCTCATGCCCTAATTCTTCGCTCAATTGATCAAAGGCCACGATTGATTGTGTTGACCTAGGAAGCCTAAACCTAAGATCGAAAGCCGGGTTAAGGTGAGCCTTGTGTGAGAGTTAGTAGAGCGAAACTAATACGTAGCGAGAGCCCGTTAGTAGAGCTTTAGGATTGACTTTGATCCGAGAGGACTTGTCCTAATCCATTAACACGAACCACCATTAGTATCCTTATTCAGTGACAACCTTAGTTGAAATCACCGTGAACCTGAGACCCTAGACTTCTCCCTATTCATCTCTTTAGCCTTTTATTTCAGTCTACCCTTAGTTTATAGTTCAAACCCAATCCTTTTTCATACCTTGAGATTGACCTTCCTTAGCTAAGCAACCCTTGACTTCCTCTGTCTCTCTGTGGATCTCGACCCTACTGCCACTAACTACCAGTTAGTTGACCTTAGGTTATTTTGATTGAGGAGACACGACTTTACCCTCATCAATGGACCAAGATGGAACATCAAGACAAGCTTCTCGGGTCCAAGGGTGGATTCCAACTTGTATTTTGTTCAGTTTGGAGGAGAAGAGAAAATGAAGATTAAAACTTCAAATGAAAGGTAATTTTGAAGCAAAGAAAGATTCCGTCAGTCAATGACGGTCAAACCCCAAAACTTAACGGAATTAGCGATTTGGTAGTGTCTCACAAATTTTTAATAATGTAAGGTAGTTCTTCACAAAAAATAAAATGTAAGGTAGTTCATCACAATTCGACCTAAATATAAGGTAGTGTCTAACAAAAAACCCTTTTATTTACTCTATAGCGAGATGTTGTTGGGCATTACATTTTTATTAGTTGTTGTTCCTTTGTAAGTTTTGTGGCTGTACATTCCACATGTACAATTAGTTTATTGGTCATGAATCAAACCGCGCCAATTTAAACTGAGATATATTTCAGTAACATAAGAGGTACATTTTATGATAACTTGAGGTACATTTCTGTGCATGCATTTCGTTGACAAGTTAGGTACATTTCAGTAACATACGAGGTTCATTTGACTTTTCCATGAGGTTCATTTCAGTAACATACAAGGTGCATTTACTGTTACGTGGGGTTCATTTCAGTAACATACAAGGTACATTTTACTGTTACGTGGGGTTCATTTCAGTAACATACGAGGTACATTTTACTGTTGCGTGAGATTCATTTTAGTAACATACGAGGTACATTTTACTGTTATGTGAGGTTCATTTCAGTAACATACAAAGTACATTTTACTATAACGTGAGGTACATTCTACTATAAAATGAGATACGGTTCAATAACAAGTTAAGTACATTTCAATAACATACGAGGTACATTTTATTAAAAACATAGGTACATTTAGTAACATATATACGAGGTACAATTTACTTTTACATGAGGTTCATTTCAGTAACATACGAGGTACATTTTACTGTTACGTGAGGTTCATTTCAGTAACATACGAGGTACATTTTACTATAACTTAAGGTACATTTTACTATAAAATGAGATACATATAAGTAACAAGTTAAGTACATTTCAATAGCATAAGAGGTACATTTTATTAAAAACTTAGGTACATTTCCAACAACATACAAAGTTTTCTACAATATAAACCGGGTACATTTTAGAAACAAGTGAAGTACATTTCAATAATATACGAGTTACATTTTATTATAAACTCAGGTATATTTCGAAATAACAGACTAGGTACATTATATTCTAAATCGAGGTATATATATTTCTGTAATAAGTGATGTACATTCTAATAACATACAAGGTCCATTTTATTATAAACTTGGTACAAACAACGGAAATGACAGTGACCGTAACACGAACAACAACTGCAACAACAACAACAACAACAACAGCTTGACCAACGACAACAACCCAAACAACAAAAGCAATGATATCAGCACGAACTACTAAAACAACACGAAAAACAACCCAAACAACATGAAAAACCTTAATTTTTGAAAGTATAAGTAATGTAAGGTTGAACATTAACAGGTACATTTAAACATAACTATAGGTACGTTCCTAATTTTGCTCACTTGGGGACAAATATTTGACAGAAATGCAGAAATTGATATGACAATAAATCATTATTTTTACTAAATTAGTAGAATAAATAGCAATGAACATTTCCTAAATTTTGTAACTATGAGCAACTTTCGAACACTAAAAATCGATTAGAAATTAATCTAAATAATCAAATGAAAATCAACATCAACAATCAAAGCTTGAAATTGAATGCAAAAGTAAATAAAATTCGAAATTAACAACTTATTACTTCAAATCAAAGCATCATAATTTCTTATTTTTAAAAATTGAATATAGAAGTGACGAAATCTAACTAAGTACTTTGTTATTCTTGATGCTATTACGAAATTTTCCCAGATTTCAATAGTTTGCTTTAAAATTTGTTGAAATTGAAGTAGTTCTCACCGGAACTCAACCCTATATAGATAACATAAAAACCATAAATTCGTCATATAACATTTTTTCATCGCACAACATATTTTCACACGCACGTCAAAATTTCACATCATCATATTTTAACACATGAACATACATTAACAATATCTTCATTAAGTATCATACTTTTCATATAACAACAAAAATAAGAAATAAATTTATATATAACAAAATTATAACTAAACATATTTTTGGTACTCATTATTTATAGTCTTTTTAACATATAAGTAACAAAAATTAAAAGTGAAAATTTAATTAAAATAGTTAGGGTGGTCGTGTGATTTAATGTGACCAAACAATTTATTTTTGATTTTTCTTTTCTAATTTATTATGAATGCTAAGTGATCACATAGTTCATATTCTAAAAATGAAAATCTAGTGAGCGGGGGCACCTTGAATTAGCTCGGTTCGTCTAGCAAGTATCTGGATCTATGCTGATATCGTCAAAAAAACAAAGATCAACCTCGTAACTTGGCCCCTCCTCTTGAAAATAGTAGGTACATACAAGGAAAGTTAAGCTAAGTGTTCGTAATTATTTTGTGTAGTATGACTTAAGAATTATGATGAGGAAACTAGTTTTTTTTTTTTTCAAACGAAGTATTCTCTAAATTAAAATGGGTGAATGTTCATCTTAGTTTACAAAGAGTGAAGAATTAAATTAAACTAGTGAAGGAATAATTAAATTTTGGTGAGCAAAAAACCATTTTATGAAGAACTTGATTTATGAAGAAGATGAAAATTATAAAAGCAAATTAGCCTCAGTTTTCGTTTGTAACAACCTGGTTTTTCGTGACTTTAATTAAACTAAGGCGGAAAATTAATTAAGTCTATATATTACAAAACCGGCTGTTATCGTAATACAAACTCCATATACATAATATGAGTTTAAGATAAACAGAGTTATTCGATTACATTCTCTCAAAAAGGAGTACAAAATAAAGGTAAACCATCCCTAGCATGATTAACGTCTGTCTCGGGGTACCTGCATTAAACTCTCATCATTTTCCCGCACACTCTTTCGATACATGCATTTCTAAAGCAATATGCAGTGTAAATAATGAATGATAGATAAGTAAAACAATTAGCAAATAGACAGGTAAAGCACATGAGAAATCAAGATGATTCAAACATGAGTATAAATCAAACAATATGTCATGTAACACTTATAACTAATCTTGCTCATTAATTCATTATCATTTCATTCATATTCGGGGTAGTCGACCCTTTTCGATTATTCATATAGTAACATGACTCGCGAGTCTTGACTACAGAGCGGCTGGTGTACTCTCATAGATAATTATCAAAGTGCGCTAGCTGCTCAGACTCGTACATCAGATCAAACACTAAGTAGCGTACGTGATAACTACCTAATATCCAATACAATATGGATAATCTATCATACGTTGTCCTATGAGCCACAACAAGTCAGGATGGAAGCATGCAAAACCCTACAAAAGCAAGGCCTGCGCAAAAGCTGCCGAGTACATCAACGGACTTTAATGCTAAGGATACCACTAGGTAAGAAGGATGATTCAATCCCTTATCTGATGTGTGCACACACTTTCACTTAGAAACGACACAGTCCTCGCTATTCGAGAGAGTATGCTTTTCCTAACCAAAACGATTAATACCTAATGACAAGGTCCCCGGATGGGATGGTCATTTTCCGTTACCTCGTATGGACCGCAGGTCGCCACATTTATGCCCATTCAAGGGATGTAAACGCCGCTTGCCTAAAGACTATGAGAGTCATTAGGACGCCTCGATCGACAGCGAGTGAAAGAGTCCCCATACGCGGCTACCTTTCTAACGATGGCACAATAGATTCGCAACATGACAGACACCCGAGTATTTAACAAGTACTCCTTTTCTTATTTTCTCATTCTCCATTATTCAGGTGATAATTCATAATAATTAGTATCGTCGAACTTGTATAATGAGATTTTAATTCTAACAGATCTTCAGGTAAGTAGTAGCAGATAGAAAATTTAAAATAGTTTATTTCGAGTCCGTTTGTAAGTTTTAAATATTTTTACTATTCACGTATTTTACTATTCACGTATTTTACTATTCACGTATTTTACTTTTCACGTATTTTACTATTCACGTATTTACTATTCATTGTATTTTATTCGTTGTATTTTATTCGTATACTTATACTTGTACGTATTTTATACTTTAAGATATTCCTAAATATAAACTTAACCCTTTTATTTACTAAGTATAGATTTCTAGTTTTAAAGTCGTTAAGTTCGTTTTGTATTTAGTCATTTTGAAATATATTTTAATCAAGTTGTTAAGTTCATTTTATACTTAGTGATTTTAGATAATATTTCAAAAGTAAAACTCAGTTAAATTTAGTCATATACTTAACTAATACTTTAGCGGTTTCCATTTTTAGTGAGGTTGTCGTAGTTCATTTTAAATAGTCCGTATGTCCAATCCACATTTAAGCAAAGGCCGTAACACTCGACAATATTCATTTTAATACGTGTAACGTTTATTTTTATCGGTTTCGTTGATTCTTTTTATTAATGATTTAATACATAAACAAATATAAACCTAATTACTATTCAAATTTAGTGACTAAGTGATAAATTCATTTTGACCAAAATTGACCCCAAAAAATAGTGAAATGCCGTGGCCTTGTATATGCTAGGCTATCTATTTCTTTTTTTGTTTTTATTAATAATTCCTTACTTTAACAAATTAAATTACTTAAGTGATAAAAATAAAAAGTGACAAATTCATTTTTAGTCCTAAATAAAGCCTAATGCCGTGGCTACTCCTACTTACACCATTTATTTTCGTTTTCAAATTTGATCGGTTTTTGACTTAAAGTTTTTATATACTAATTTATTCAAAATATTCTAAAGTGATTTAAACTAGTGATTAAAACAATAATTAACTAAAACTTATAAAATTTATGAATCAAACCAATTAACAAAGTAAAGAACATATGAATATGTAAAGAACTTTAATGATTTTCATATGAACATTTATTAGTCAAATTTTTATATGTTTATGAAATTTTCTCAAAAATTTTCCTACAAGTCCATTTTAACTAAACTAATCATACTATATTATTTATAAAAATTAAAATTGATATTTGGTCCATATTATTTAAAGATGCCGTGTGTAGTGTATATATGTTTTAAAATTTTATTTTTTTGATTTTCACACTTCTAATTCAACAACTAATTTACTTTATATCATTTATACTTCTAATATGAGTGAAAGACATATACAAATATTAACATACAAAAGTAAATCATTTTACACACAAGAATAACAACAACATATTCAAGAACACACATACATTAATACAATCAAATTTCATAACAATTTCATTTTAAGTCCTAAACATAAACTAATTATATTTTCATGTTCATTTTATTACAAGTATTTTAAGCATGCAATTTACAAAAATTAAAACGAAAAATTAAACCAAAATAAGGGGTAATGCCGTGTGATATGTATGTGTTACTCAAATGTTATTTTTCGATTTTTGTCTCCTAATTTAACATGTGAACACTAGGTGATATAAAACATCATACATACAAATCAAAAACAATAAAATCAAGTACGAGGCGCTTATCACATAAGTGTGCGGGAAGCACCTTGATTAGGTTAGTGGAATGAAATCCTAGCAATTATCGGGATCGATAATATGGTCGAATTGGCCCAAGTCGACACCTCCACCGTGCTCCTCGTCTTTGGTTAGGATTGGTACATAAGAATGAAATAAACAAGTTAGTAATTTTATTTAAGCTAGACTAACTAAAATGAAAATTTAAAGTGTAATATCATTTTAATGTTTAGGTGATGTTTTAATTTCTTCATGATTTAGTTTTATGTTCATATTTATTTGTATGTAAAAAGAGTGAGTGAACACTAAATGTAAATGGTGAGGAATTTATTTAAATGTTCTAGTGAATTTACAAATAAGAAATGTAAGTTTAAAGAAGAAAAGTTAGAGGAAGAAGATGAAGATCATGAAGGATCTTGAGCTTGAAGATGAAAATGGCTTACAAGAGTTTTTGAATATGAGTTTATTAGAGAGAAAAGGAGTTTAAGACTTAGAAAAAAAAAATTGATGTGTTTTGTGTTGTTGGGTAAACCGTATGGAGTAGTGTAGTAGTAGTAGTTGATATGTTTTGTTTATCATGTAGTGATGTGTGTGAATGTAATTGTATATCAAGTGGTATTAATTTGTTAATCTAAATCAAAACTAGCATGATGTAATTAAGTAGGGTGGCATGATTTAGGGTGGCTTGGATTGGACTTGTTGTTAAAGCATGGACAAAGTAGGAAGGGAAACACATGGGTCATGTGCTTAGGGTGGCCGGCCTTCTTTGGTCAACAATAGGGTTCGGTTTTTGTTTTTGAAATTTTCGATTTACGCGCATGCGAAAAGTCTCGAAATAAAATGTATCGTCTTAAAATAATGTTTAGAAGTAAGATCGAAATAAAAGTGAAAATAATACTCAAAGCGAAATTAAGACAAAAATTGGGTACTAGGTTCTCGTAACTTGACCTAAAATCTTATTTGCTCGAAATATATTTTTTTTTTTTGGTTGAAAGTTATCGATTTAAATCATTATGTTCAAACGTCAAAAAAGTCTATCAGTTTGGACTTAGTGTGACACCTTATTTCGAGTTTTAGCTAAAGTGTTAGTTAAATCAAAAAGGAATAGTAATTTAATAATATTATAATATGTTTTGTTAGTTATGATCAAAATGATTAAGCCTTAACTATCATTTGCTAGATTTAGATTATGATTAAGTAGGTTTGAAAAGATTAGATGATTTAAATCACCTTAAGGTGACTCGGCATTTTGGTTCAACATTGACCTCGATTTGCGTGCCGGAATTTGTCGTTGAGAAATTTGTTGAGGATTCATCATTTGATTTATCGAGTTTGAATATGAAAGAATGAAGTTCAAATTCAAAGTATTTCAAAATGGTTTTAGTTTAGGTGCTAGGAAAATGTAGTGTGTTGTTTTAGGAAAGTAGTTGAGTTAGATTGTTTAATTATTGATTTCCTAATTATGATAGTTTAAATTAACACGGGGTGTTACAATCCTCCCCCCTTAAAGAAGTTTCGTCCCCGAAACTTAAAGTAATCTAGGTGGTTAAGGTTACCTGCGCTGAACAGCTCTGGGTATTTCTCTTTCATTGACGACTCGGTTTTCCAAGTAGCTTGTTCGGTATTATGACCCCTCCAAAGGACCTTAATTAGGGGTATTGCCTTTCGTCTCAAAGTCTTGGTTTCACGTTCCAGGATTTCCACCGGCTTCTCGGAGTACAACAGGTTGGGCTCGATTTCGACGACATCGGGCGTAACGATGTGGCTTGGGTCAGATCGATATCTCCGCAGTTGAGATACATGGAATACATTGTGTACTCTTGATAGGTTAGGCGGTAGGGCAAGTCAATATGCCACTTCTCCGATTCGCTCCAGTATCTCGTAGGGTCCTATATACTTCGGGCTCAGCTTCCCTTTTAAGCCGAATCGTTTTACTCCTTTCATGGGCGACACCTTCAAGAATACTTTGTCCCCCTTTTGGAATTCAATAGGTTTACGACGCTTGTCAGCATACTTTTTCTGACGATCTTGAGCTGCCTGCAACCTCTCTCGGATGATTTTAATGTGTTCGATCTGGTCCTGGATGGTCTGTGGTCCGGTGCCCACATTGTCGCTAGCGTCGTCCCAACAAACTGGGCTTCGACACTTTCTTCCATATAACGCTTCAAAAGGGGCACACTTGAGGCCAGCATGATAGCTGTTGTTGTAGGAGAACTCGATTAGTGGTAAGCTCCTTTCCCAGTTAGCATTAAACTCCATCGTACAAGCTCTTAACATGTCTTCTAACGTTTGAATGGTTCGTTCGGTCTCGCCGTCTGTAGCTGGGTGAAAGGCGGTGCTCATTTTCAACTGGCTACCTAAGGCTTCCTGCAATTTCTTCCAAAAGTGGGAAGTAAATCTTGCGTCCCTATCCGAAATAATATCAAGGGGCACACCATGCAGTCTGATTACTTCTTTCTCATAGGCCTTTGCTAACTCATCCAATCCCCACGTCTCTTTTATCGGAATAAAGTGGGCAGACTTTGTTAATCGATCCACGATGACCCAGATTGCATCTTTACCACTCGAGGTCCTCGGTAGTCCCATAATGAAATCCATTGAGATTGAGTCCCATTTCCCTCGTGGTATATCTAACGGTTGCAGGAGTCCTCCCGGTCTTTGATGTTCGAATTTCACCTTCTGACAAATCAAGCATTTAGCCACGTGTTCTGTTATTTCTTTTTTCATTCTGATCCACCAGAATCGCAATTTCAAGTCTTGGTACATCTTATCTGACCCAGGATGTACTGAATATCGGGTGCTGTGTGCTTCGTCCAATATTCTGCGTTTTAGTGCTTCATTGTCCGGAATACACCATCTGCCCTTGAATCGAAGACTTAGTCAGGTGAATTTGAATCCTTGATCCTTCTGACGGGATCCTTTCTCGGATCGTTACCAGCTCAGGGTCTTCCCATTGTAGTGCTCGGATGTCGTGGAGTATCTCGGGTTCCACTACCATTGCATTTAAATCAGCATCATCGGACTGTACTAAGTCCAAGTTCAATCTTCTCAAATCTTGAACGAGTGCGATGGAACCTCCCAGATATTATTCAGTGAGCGTGGAGTCTTACGACTTAAAGCGTCTGCTACGACGTTCGCTTTTCCTTCGTGATAAAGCAGCTCGATCTTGTAATCCTTGATTAGTTCTAGCCACCTCCTTTGTCTCATATTCAGCTCTTTCTGCGTGAATATGTACTTCAAACTCTTGTGGTCAGTGTAGAACTTTATGCTGACTCCGTAAAGATAATGTCGCCAAATCTTCAACGCGAACACCACTGCTGCGAGTTCAAGGTCGTGGGTTGGATAATTCTTTTCATGTACCTTGAGTTGTCTAGATGCATAAGCGATCACCTTGCCCTGTTGCATTAGGACACACCCTAGTCCATTCAAAGACGCATCGCTATACACCTCGTATTCGTCTCCGTCAGTTGGTAGGGCCAGGACTGGTGCAGTAGTCAGCCTTGTTTTGAGTTCCTGGAACGCCTTTTCACAGTCTTCGTTCCACAAAAACTTGGAGTCCTTCTGTAGGAGTTTAGTCATTGGGCGCGCTACCTTTGAAAAGTCAGGTACGAACCGCCTATAGTAACCAGCCAAGCCCAGAAAGCTCCGAACCTCTGTGACGGTTTTTGGTGCGACCCATTCCTTTACGGCTTCTATCTTTGCTGGGTCTACCATTACCCCTTCCTTCGAAATCACGTGGCCTAGGAATGCAACTTCGCTCAACCAGAATTCGCACTTCGAGAATTTTGCATACCATTTATCTTTCCTTAAAATCTCCAAAACAGTGCGCAGATGTTTTTCGTGTTCTTCTTCAGTTTTTGAGTAGATTAGGATGTCATCTATGAATACGACCACGCAAACGTCCAGATATTCGTGGAAGGTTCTGTTCATCTGATCCATGAACACTGCAGGTGCGTTGGTGAGGCCAAAAGGCATCACTTTGAATTCATAGTGGCCATATCTAGATCGGAACGCAGTCTTCTGTATGTCTTCCTTTCGTACACCTATCTGATGATAACCCGACCTTAAGTCAATTTTGGAGAAAACGCCTGCTCCCTTGAGTTGATCGAATAGGTCGTCTATCCTCGGCAAAGGATAACGATTCTTGATTGTAACCTTGTTGAGTTCACGGTAGTCGATGCATAGGCGCATACTCCCGTCCTTTTTCTTAAC
Source organism: Dianthus caryophyllus (assembly GCA_023091065.1). NCBI lineage: Eukaryota > Viridiplantae > Streptophyta > Magnoliopsida > Caryophyllales > Caryophyllaceae > Dianthus > Dianthus caryophyllus. The sequence continues at coordinate 17,869,964 of CM041522.1, forward strand.
AAAAAGTATCGGAGCGCCCCAAGGCGAGACACTCGGTCTGATGAAGCCTCGATCTATTAACTCCTCCAATTGTTTCTTAAGTTCCTGGAGTTCAACTGGCGCCATTCGGTAGGGTGCCTTTGAAATTGGTGCTGTGCCTGGCAGCAAGTCGATTGAGAATTCTACGTCTCGTGCAGGTGGCAGGCCTGGCAATTCCTCAGGAAACACATCTGGATATTCATTTACGATGTGAATATCCTCGATCTTTTGCTCGTCCTCCACTTTGTTGATACTGCACAGAAACAGCTGATGTCCCTTTCTCCCCATGCTCTGGATTTTCATGGCAGACACAAATCGTACCTTTTCTTTCGAAGGTGTATTTTGGTAAGTTACTATCGTTCCATTAGGACTCTTCAATGTGATTCTCCGATCTCGGCACTTGAACGTAGCATGATGACGAGTCAACCAATCCATTCCCAAAATTATATCGAATTCAGGAAGGTCGAATAAAATAAGATCGGAAAGAAAGTTTGTGTGGTGAATCATAATTTGTACATTATTGTACTTTGCAGAACAAGAAATATTTTTGCCATTTGGTAACGATATGTTAGTGCTTATTTGTTCAGGTTTTGTAAGTTTGGATTTTGTTAGAAATTTTGATGAGATAAAAGATAAGGATGCACCCGTATCGAATAAAATAAAGGCAGGTACAGAGTTAACCAAAAATTTACCAGTGACGACGTCTACATCCTGACAGTCCTCAGCATCACCATCATTCTCTGACAGAACATAAACTCTTCCTTGAACTCTTACGGTAGGCGGTGGTCAGTGTTCACTCTACCCATCGTTCCCTTCTTAGGGCAGACGTTGGCCTTATGTCCTACTTCTCTGCATATGAAGCACGTGATCGGTGCGCCATTGCATTGTTTCCCCGAGTGTAGTCGTTGTAGGCAGGAACGACACTTATCGGCCTCGTATACTGGTGGAGGCCCTGGAGGGTTAGGGGTAAACCTTGGTTTACTCTGAGTGGGGTTCTGAGCGAAATTCGTAGGTTTTTGGTAACTCCGGACTGATGGGTTAGGCCGTGGTAGAAAAGGTCGCTGGTAGTTAGGCTTCTGGATGAAGCTAGCACTCGCCACAGAAGGCGTAAATGTTTTCTTCTTCCTCCTCTCCTCAGCTTCGCCCTTCTGGATGGGTGCCCAGATACACGTTGCCTTTTCGTAGGCTTCAGCAAAGTTCTTACAGCCGAACCTGCTCATGTTTATCCTCAGGTTATTAGTCATGCCTCGTACGTAACGAGTTGCGAGTTCCTCCTCGCTAGTCAATATCTTAGGAGCAAACTTGGACAGCTCCTGATATTTTTCTGTGTAAGCTTGTAGGGACATTTCACCCTGGGTTAGATTCCTAAACTCTTCTTCTTTTTCCCACTTCAACTCTTCCCCAAAGTACTTGTTTTCCAACATGGTCTTAAACTCGCTCCAGTTATAGAGCCTTAGGGGGAATTGGGATTTGATCAGGCGCCACCAACTATTTGCCTCTCCTTTCAGGTAGTACGCTACTACGTTCACCATTTCGTTAGGTGGTGTCTTGCTCAGTTCTAGCAACTTTTCCATCTCTTCGATCCACTCTGTCAAGACCGTGGGGTTGATAGAGCCAGAATATGTTTGGGGTCGGTGTTTGGAGAACCTCTCAAATGCGGACTGATTGTTTCCGCCACCTTGATGTTGATACATATTTTGAGCAATTTTTGTAATTGCATCTTCGAATCCTTTCCTCCTCGCTTCTTCCTCAGCAAAATGTTGGGCGAAGTTTGGGTCAGCCATGTTGTTTATGTTGTTTGCATCCATTCTGAAAAATATTAAACCGTATGAATTTTGAGAAAAGAGGCATATTGTAGAATACAAGGTAAAATACATTTCATTGATAATGTAAAAGGGTTACATCAAAAAGTTACAAAGCCTCCTAATACATTCCCTATGAAATGAACTAAGGTAAGAACCCAGATACAAAGTTCAGCAAAATAACATAATAGTTTAGATACATTCTCAAGAGATATGAAATTGGGTCGAGAATGACAAAAGGTTTGCCCTAGATTCTAAGCAAATTTTGAGTAGTGGTATTCTTTTTCTGAGAAGCTATGTTTATACTTCACAGCATAAGACATGTCGCTCAAACCGAGCTTGAAGTCATCCCAGCTCAGGTAGTATTCACCCTCGCGTACAGCTGGGGATCGTACTCGTAACCACCAAGCCTTGGCCTCTCCATCAAGGCAAACAGCAGCAAATGAGGTTTTCCATTCCTCCGGTACCGAATATTCTTGGAACTTTGCACTCATGTGCCTGGTCCAAGTGTACAGGGTATCTCTAATTCCCTCGAAGGCGTTTGGATCGCTCCTCATGAATGCCTCGATCGCGTCGGTCTTCCCCGAAGATCGGCGGAGGTGATCAGGAACTCGATGTTCCACATATGAGGTTTCGAGTGCCCTGGTCTTCCAGTCGATTCTTGAATTCTCCAAGTTGTGCATTTTCTTCCACGCCTTTCTTTGCTGACGACGTGCAAATGCTTGGACAGCCCTCTTTCGAGCTTTCTCATCTCGGTCTACTTCGCGAACTCCTTGTCGCGCTGAAGTCATATCTGAAATAAGTGGGGGATATAACTTAGTTGAGATTTTGAATTCACATATATGTATGCAGAATTTAAAATGAACGAGTTATGAAAAGCACACGACTTGGTAGCAACATAACGTCTCCATATACATATAAGCATATAGGTAAAATATTACATTTGAGGAAATATAATACATAGGTCCACACAACGTTACATCCGAATGAAAATCCATTGCCGTTAAGAAAAGATGACGACATTAAGGTCGTTCTTAAGATAGTTTAAAGTCGATTACATATTTTTACAAATTGGAGTCAAATGACCCTAAATATGATTTGAGACCCTTAGAAGTCTCCCCGAGGTGAGATCTCTCTCCCATATGATTGGAGGTATTATGGCATTCTCTGGCATTGGAGGATAGTCGTGTTTATATTCTTGATCCATCAAGTTCTCGAGTAATACGTCATGTTCCATCCACCCTGGTGGTTGCACCTCTCTCAGAAGTGGGTCTGGGTGATACATGCGATCTATATATAGATCGTAATCCAGGAGTAGTCGCCATCCTAGTGGTGCCCAAAACTCGTCGTATGGGTGGAAGCTCTCAATCAGCGTCAGGCCTAAGCCAATGCCCTTTGTGTGGTAGGGTCTGCTCGTCGTGATCCCATTGGCTTCCACGTATTGCTCTATGACATGGGACTGGCCATGTATATATGCATCTAGGGGCATCATCGGTGGGCGCCGTGGTAGATTGTTACGGGAGTAACTGAAGGACGTCATCCTAAGGGCCTTTGTCAGACTAGAGTTAGCCACAGAGCAAATAGCAAGTAGAAGAATTATAAAAGTACGATTCTAACGCTCACCTAACTAGTTTATTATTATTAGGTCAGTCCTAAAGGTTCTACCCTTCCTCACGTTTTAAATGATCTAAGTTATTATTTTTTTAGTGATCTAGAGATTTCTAATTTATTATTTGATCCTATAAGTCTATGCCTGACATACGATATGAATGTCTGGCCCAGGTGTCGTCTCGCTATGTGAGATAACTTTAAGTCATTCACGGTCATAAGGCGACTCGATACCAACTGTAACAACCTGGTTTTTCGTGACTTTAATTAAACTAAGGCGGAAAATTAATTAAGTCTATATATTACAAAACCGGCTGTTATCGTAATACAAACTCCATATACATAATATGAGTTTAAGATAAACAGAGTTATTCGATTACATTCTCTCAAAAAGGAGTACAAAATAAAGGTAAACCATCCCTAGCATGATTAACGTCTGTCTCGGGGTACCTGCATTAAACTCTCATCATTTTCCCGCACACTCTTTCGATACATGCATTTCTAAAGCAATATGCAGTGTAAATAATGAATGATAGATAAGTAAAACAATTAGCAAATAGACAGGTAAAGCACATGAGAAATCAAGATGATTCAAACATGAGTATAAATCAAACAATATGTCATGTAACACTTATAACTAATCTTGCTCATTAATTCATTATCATTTCATTCATATTCGGGGTAGTCGACCCTTTTCGATTATTCATATAGTAACATGACTCGCGAGTCTTGACTACAGAGCGGCTGGTGTACTCTCATAGATAATTATCAAAGTGCGCTAGCTGCTCAGACTCGTACATCAGATCAAACACTAAGTAGCGTACGTGATAACTACCTAATATCCAATACAATATGGATAATCTATCATACGTTGTCCTATGAGCCACAACAAGTCAGGATGGAAGCATGCAAAACCCTACAAAAGCAAGGCCTGCGCAAAAGCTGCCGGGTACATCAACGGACTTTAATGCTAAGGATACCACTAGGTAAGAAGGATGATTCAATCCCTTATCTGATGTGTGCACACACTTTCACTTAGAAACGACACAGTCCTCGCTATTCGAGAGAGTATGCTTTTCCTAACCAAAACGATTAATACCTAATGACAAGGTCCCCGGATGGGATGGTCATTTTCCGTTACCTCGTATGGACCGCAGGTCGCCACATTTATGCCCATTCAAGGGATGTAAACGCCGCTTGCCTAAAGACTATGAGAGTCATTAGGACGCCTCGATCGACACGAGAGTGAAAGAGTCCCCATCTGCGCTACCTTTCTAACGATGGCACAATAGATTCGCAACATGACAGACACCCGAGTATTTAACAAGTACTCCTTTTCTTATTTTCTCATTCTCCATTATTCAGGTGATAATTCATAATAATTAGTATCGTCGAACTTGTATAATGAGATTTTAATTCTAACAGATCTTCAGGTAAGTAGTAGCAGATAGAAAATTTAAAATAGTTTATTTTGAGTCCGTTTGTAAGTTTTAAATATTTTTACTATTCACGTATTTTACTATTCACGTATTTTACTTTTCACGTATTTTACTATTCACGTATTTACTATTCATTGTATTTTATTCGTTGTATTTTATTTGTATACTTATACTTGTACGTATTTTATACTTTAAGATATTCCTAAATATAAAACTAACCCTTTTATTTACTAAGTATAGATTTCTAGTTTTAAAGTCGTTAAGTTCGTTTTGTATTTAGTCATTTTGAAATATATTTTAATTAAGTTGTTAAGTTCATTTTATACTTAGTGATTTTAGATAATATTTCAAAAGTAAAACTCAGTTAAATTTAGTCATATACTTAACTAATACTTTAGCGGTTTCCATTTTTAGTGAGGTTGTCATAGTTCATTTTAAATAGTCCGTATGTCCAATCCACATTTAAGCAAAGGCCGTAACACTCGACAATATTCATTTTAATACGTGTAACGTTTATTTTTAACGGTTTCGTTGATTCTTTTTATTAATGATTTAATACATAAACAAATATAAACCTAATTACTATTCAAATTTAGTGACTAAGTGATAAATTCATTTTGACCAAAATTGACCCCAAAAAATAGTGAAATGCCGTGGCCTTGTATATGCTAGGCTATCTATTTCTTTTTTTGTTTTTATTAATAATTCCTTACTTTAACAAATTAAATTACTTAAGTGATAAAAATAAAAAGTGACAAATTCATTTTTAGTCCTAAATAGAGCCTAATGCCGTGGCTACTCCTACTTACACCATTTATTTTCGTTTTCAAATTTGATCGGTTTTTGACTTAAAGTTTTTATATACTAATTTATTCAAAATATTCTAAAGTGATTTAAACTAGTGATTAAAACAATAATTAACTAAAAATTATAAAATTTATGAATCAAACCAATTAACAAAGTAAAGAACATATGAATATGTAAAGAACTTTAATGATTTTCATATGAACATTTATTAGTCAAATTTTTATATGTTTATGAAATTTTCTCAAAATTTTTCCTACAAGTCCATTTTAACTAAACTAATCATACTATATTATTTAGAAAAATTAAAATTGATATTTGGTCCATATTATTTACAGATGCCGTGTGTAGTGTATATATGTTTTAAAATTTTATTTTTTTGATTTTCACACTTCTAATTCAACAACTAATTTACTTTATATCATTTATACTTCTAATATGAGTGAAAGACATATACAAATATTAACATACAAAAGTAAATCATTTTACACACAAGAATAACAACAACATATTCAAGAACACACATACATTAATACAATCAAATTTCATAACAATTTCATTTTAAGTCCTAAACATAAACTAATTATATTTTCATGTTCATTTTATTACAAGTATTTTAAGCATGCAATTTACAAAAATTAAAACGAAAAATTAAACCAAAATAAGGGGTAATGTCGTGTGATATGTATGTGTTACTCAAATGTTATTTTTCGATTTTTGTCTCCTAATTTAACATGTGAACACTAGGTGATATAAAACATCATACATACAAATCAGAAACAATAAAATCAAGTACGAGGCGCTTATCACATAAGTGTGCGGGAAGCACCTTGATTAGGTTAGTGGAATGAAATCCTAGCAATTATCGGGATCGATAATATGGTCGAATTGGCTCAAGTCGACACCTCCACCTTGCTCCTCGTCTTTGGTTAGGATTGGTACATAAGAATGAAATAAACAAGTTAGTAATTTTATTTAAGCTAGACTAACTAAAATGAAAATTTAAAGTGTAATATCATTTTAATGTTTAGGTGATGTTTTAATTTCTTCATGATTTAGTTTTATGTTCATATTTATTTTTATGTAAAAAGAGTGAGTGAACACTAAATGTAAATGGTGAGGAATTTATTTAAATGTTCTAGTGAATTTACAAATAAGAAATGTAAGTTTAAAGAAGAAAAGTTAGAGGAAGAAGATGAAGATCATGAAGGATCTTGAGCTTGAAGATGAAAATGGCTTACAAGAGTTTTTGAATATGAGTTTATTAGAGAGAAAAGGAGTTTAAGACTTAGAAAAAAAAAATTGATGTGTTTTGTGTTGTTGGGTAAACCGTATGGAGTAGTGTAGTAGTAGTAGTAGTTGATATGTTTTGTTTATCATGTAGTGATGTGTGTGAATGTAATTGTATATCAAGTGGTATTAATTTGTTAATCTAAATCAAAACTAGCATGATGTAATTAAGTAGGGTGGCATGATTTAGGGTGGCTTGGATTGGACTTGTTGTTAAAGCATGGACAAAGTAGGAAGGGAAACACATGGGTCATGTGCTTAGGGTGGCCGGCCTTCTTTGGTCAACAATAGGGTTCGGTTTTGTTTACGAAATTTTCGATTCTGTGCGCATGAAAAAGTCTCGAAATAAAATGTATCGTCTTAAAATAATGTTTAGAAGTAAGATCGAAATAAAAGTGAAAATAATACTCAAAGCGAAATTAAGACAAAAATTGGGTACTAGGTTCTCGTAACTTGACCTAAAATCTTATTTGCTCGAAATATATTTTTTTTTTTTGGTTGAAAGTTATCGATTTAAATCATTATGTTCAAACGTCAAAAAAGTCTATCAGTTTGGACTTAGTGTGACACCTTATTTCGAGTTTTAGCTAAAGTGTTAGTTAAATCAAAAAGGAATAGTAATTTAATAATATTATAATATGTTTTGTTAGTTATGATCAAAATGATTAAGCCTTAACTATCCTTTGCTAGATTTAGATTATGATTAAGTAGGTTTGAAAAGATTAGATGATTTAAATCACCTTAAGGTGACTCGGCATTTTGGTTCAACATTGACCTCGATTTGCGTGCCGGAATTTGTCGTTGAGAAATTTGTTGAGGATTCATCATTTGATTTATCGAGTTTGAATATGAAAGAATGAAGTTCAAATTCAAAGTATTTCAAAATGGTTTTAGTTTAGGTGCTAGGAAAATGTAGTGTGTTGTTTTAGGAAAATAGTTGAGTTAGATTGTCTAATTATTGATTTCCTAATTATGATAGTTTAAATTAACACGGGGTGTTACATCGTTTTTCGAATTTCGACTTGTGCATTCGCTAAAAGTCGTGAATTAAAAATTATTTTCGTTGTAAAAGTTTGTTAGGCGTATTAAATATAATTGGGCATAACGTCTAAGAATTTAACTCGATCATCATTTAGAATTCAAATGTTTTAAGTCGAGAATTATTTTCAAAATAGAGACGGTGAATTAAAAGGTCACGAAAAATGAAAATTCGACCTTCGAAATGAAAGCAGAAAGCCGGGTTATGCTAGGCTGGTCTGATGGCTACGAATGTAGCATCATTAAATCCGTCTAGAAAATTATATGGTTTAGGCTTTCATTTCGCTCAATTCTGAGTCCGTATGACCATTTTACGGCCTCTAAAAGTTGTGTCTCAAATATTTATACGGGATTTGCTTGCAAAGTTAAAGTAGCTGATTGATGATGTAATTGTATAGGTAACTAAGGTCTTAAAAGGGTAAGTGATGTATAAGATGATGACATTAGAGTGGACTTTATTTCATTTCAAGATGAAAAGTCGAAGTGATTCGATGTGGGATTAGACACGTGAAAAGAGATTTTTGCGATCTCGATTTGTGCGGCGAATTTTATTTTTTTTTCGAAATTATAATTGATGAGTTGATAAATCATCCGATATCTTAATATACTTAGTTAAAGTTTTTTAAAAATGATCACGAAATATTGTGATCATTTAGTTACAAGAAATTTAAATTCCTAGTGTCGAAGTTCGAATGAGTGAAAGGTATTTTATTGTATGATTTTAAGAATTTAATTTATGGATTAACACGGGGCGTTACAACACGACCCGATAATCAGTGCTCGAACCCGACCCAGACCCGACCCGACCGAACCTACCCGATATTGACCCGATAAAATTGTTGACCTGATTTGAAGCTTAAAATTAATTAAATTAAAAGCAAATTAGTGTTTAGTTTGATAACTTTGATACTCCGTATTAATTAAGTAATTTAGGCAATAAGTAGTCAAAATACTAATTTTTGTCGCTTAAAATTGAAGTATTCCGGCAAAATCAGGCACACTCGAATTATAACCAGATTATGAAGTAATTTAATCAAAAACTTCCTTTCAATTTAATTATTTTTTGGGCTTTAAGCCGGTAAGCTCGCTCGTTTGAGTAACTTCATTGTAAGGTTAATAGAATTACTCAAAATCTCACTTGTAGCATTAAATAACGAGTCAAAACTTATATTGGTAGTCTCACGTTTGACAAATATTTTATTTTAGAATTGTTTGCTCATTTACATTTGTATAGATTTGAAATATTATTTTTTGAAGATATGTACATCCTCTAATTTTCTTCTCTCAAATTCTATGATTTGGTGATATAAATTAGTCCCTTTTTGAAATTTTCTCAAATGAACCGCAAATTCTAATTTATTATTTGCATAACTGAAATATATAATAAATTTAACAATCCAAATGACGTGCTTTATCAAACAGCAGTAGTAAGTAGCTACTAGAAATGAACAAGTCCGTGAGTCCGTGACTATCCATTGTCACAAAACTAGTTCATAGAGCGTAAGAGTTAGCTCAAATGCTAAATGCACTCATACCTCCAAGTGGTAAATGGGGTTCGATGCTCACCTGCGACATAGTATAGTCATGTGAACAAAAAAAGGAAAACAGAACTAGTTCTTAAAAACACTAGACAATAAGTGAACCATATTGTGACGAGGGCTAAACTTGGCGTTCAATGGTTTAGCCTTCCACATGCTAAGTGAAACCTTTTCATCCATCTCAATTACTCCGACAGTTTTCATATCAAAGCATTGTATTAAACTCCCCAATGTTAACCCGACTACTCTCATGGCCAAGTTCTCACCGGGGCAAGCGCGTCGCCCCGACCCAAACGGCATAAATTGATATCCAATCCGATCGCCTTTAACACCCTCGAATCTCTCCGGCTTAAATTTTGTAGGCTCGTCCCAAATAGACGGGTCATTTTGAATGGCCCATATGTTCAAGTTTAACATCGTATCTTTCGGAATGTGATAGCCGGCAACGACGCAATCTGACGAGGAGGCATGAGGTAAAAGCAATGGCGCAGCCGGGTACATTCTCAGCGTCTCGTTTATAATGCAATGTAGGTAAGGAAGATGTGCAAGGTCTGGTTCTTCGATGAATCGATCATTACCAACGTAGTTGTCGATTTCTTGCGTCGCCCTTACGAGAGTTTCGGGGTTGTTTATTAGAAGTGCTAATGCCCATTCCATTGTGCTAGCAGATGTTTCGGTTCCAGCAAATATCAGTACCTGCTCATTATTGTAATTCTCACTTTAAATTTACGACTTTATTGGATCAGAAAAAAACAGCATTAAATCTATGTTACGCTATTTAATGTAAGACGATCTTTGAAAAGTAATATCGAATATGAATCAATGAGAAATAATACCTGAACTAATCCTTTAATAATATCGTCAGTAGAATATTCAGGATCTCTCTGTTGCAACTCGAGTAAATCCCTAATCAAGTTCTTTTTATCCGTATCAATATCACCATTGTTATTACCAGTAGATCTATGTTCCTCCATTTTCGTCTTCTGTTCATCCAACAATTCCTGGAAAAACTCATCCATTGGCGAAAACACTTTCCGAAACCTCTTCTCAGCAGCCCTCTGCATCCCGAAATACTTCAAAAATGGGAAAAAGTCAACTGCGCAAAACGCTTCACCTTGCAATTCTTTGATAAGTCCATCGAATCTGATCGCTTCCTTACTCTTTTCTTTAGTGCCGTAAAGTCTTTTCCCAGCAATCATTCTGAGCATCACATTATTGGCTAATCCCATTAACGCGGGCTTAATTTCAATGACCTGACTTTCACCAGCGACGTAAAACAATCTAATCAAATACATGACCTCTTCTGCTCGTATATGAGACAATGTATTGACTCTGTGGGGTGACAGTATCTCAGTGGACGCAACCTTACGGTGGGCCCGCCACAGAGGACCGTAGGGGGCCCACAGCATGGTGGTACGGCCATACCCTGTGATGTTGGACCCAACAATCACGGGGCGGTTAGCGAAGGTGGTGTCATTGGCATGGAGGCATTCCTCGGCCGCAGCGGCTGAGGATACCAGAACGGTTCGACGTAGGCCAAATTCAAGACGAACGACAGGGCCGTGTTTCTTAGACAGAGCAGCGAAAGTGCGGTGTATCGTGGTCGGATTTTTGAGGAGGTGGAGATGGCCTAAAATGGGTATTGTAGGGAATGGTGAGGGTGGTAGGTTTTGAAACTTTTGTAGGATTAATTGGGTTAATATATATGAAATTACAAAGATTATAAAGTAGATAAGAAATGTGATAATGAAATCCATTTTTTTTTTTTTTGTAAATATATTTCGGTTTTTGTTGTAATTAATTCAATTTGGATGAGTTTGACTTTATATGAGAATAGAATGAAGGTAAAAACAAGTTCAGTAGTAGAAAGTGTTGTTGTAATGCTTGGGAAACAAGAAAATGGTGATGTTAGGAGCTTTCCTTTCTTAGCAACTAGGAATTTCATAATATTTGTTGAGGGTATCAACATGTACAGTACGAACGAAGTGGAGTAGTATATAATTGCCACTATATGAAATTTTTGCTTTCGTAAGGGCATACGATGATGGTAGCCGGCTTACAAAATCTCAAATGAGACAAATATAATCCGTCCTCTCCCATTTCGCCCATTTCGTTCAAAGCAAATTCTCGTATGAGTTTAGTTTTACAATAAATTATTGAAAGCAAGTTCACCTCATTTATACTCTATTATATAGTTTTTGTACCTTGATAATTATAATTAATTGTTACTCCCTCCGTTCCACAATATTAGTCTCATTTACCTTTTTGAAAGTCAAAATTTCGTAACTTTGACCGTCTATAACATAAAATCTACACAAAAATTGTTATACGATAATAAGATATTTACATTCGTTATTAAATTATCTTTCATAATATTTTACTTTTAGTGAAAAAATTTGCATATAATCAACGAAAAATATGGTTGAAGAGGCGCGTTGGAGATCATGTAATGTTAAAGCGGGACTAATATTATGGCACAGAGGGAGTACTAAATATTTTTAGTATTCCTGTAAGTGACTTTAGAAGATTTGTTTCATATTTTTGTACCCTTCTAACAACAATTGGTACCTTAGTGTCGGATTCACTTAATGTGAGTTCTGCGTCACAGGAGAATTATTGTTTTTCCAATTACTTTTTGGGGCCAAACTTTTCAACCTTTGAACATGGATAACCAAGATTATCAAAATAATTAAAATATGTGATAAAACTAATATATTATAATTTGTCGTTAAAAGTTTTTTCACTATATTATAATTTTGTTTGAATAAATGTGTATTGCTACAAAAATATATGATTAAATTATCGTTTAAGAGACCGTATATGGTCAAATTACCGCCTACTAGTATTTCAAACAACTAATGCGAGTAATCATACAAATTTTACTTAAAACAAACACTTCATTATTTGTGACATAAAACCGTTAATCGTAAAAGGAATTTGTGTATTACTATTTGTATACCCCAAATCCTTCTCTCCTTCTCACGATATTATAATTTCATGGATAACTAAGATTATCAAAATAATTAAAATATGTCATAAAACTAACATATTATGATTTGTTGTTAAAAGTTTTTTCACGATATTATAATTTCATTTGTACGTGTATTACTACAAAAATATATGGTTAAATTATCGTCTAAGAGATCTTATATGGTCAAATTACCATCTACTAGTATTTCAAACAACTAACACGGATAATCATACAAATTTTACTTACTCCCTCCGTCCTGGCATTTGTTTACACTTTCCATATTAAGGTGTACAAGTCATTTGTTTATACTTTATATAATTGCTTAGTATCAAGGCCATATGGGAATGTATTAGTGGGTTTCTTTTGCGACATGTGGCTTTTTTATACTTTTTTTGTATTTTTACTATTACTTTTTTCATTTTTTATCCTCGCATAATATGTATGCATAAAGTATATGTAAATAATTCATCGAGACAGAGGAAGTAAATCAAACACTACATTGTTTGTGACATAAAACCGTTAATCGTAAAAGTACTACTCCGTATTTGTATACCCCAAATCCTTCTCTCCTTCTCTTCTATACTCTATACATCTTAAAAAGAGAAAAGTGGTGGCACTGTTTCTATAACAATGCTTTTGCTATGGTCAACCACATTTTTCCCTAATGCCCTCCACAAGTTTGTATATCTCATTCCTACTTTTGTTGCTCGTTTTGCTTCTCTTCTTTTGCCGTCAATTTGTTAATTAATATGTTCCATTTAATTTAACAATTATTTGTTACTTATTCCATTTTATTTAATTTTATATATGTTTTTTTTTACACACGTGCATCGATTCTCATTTTTTTTAATATATATCTTTATTAACACAGTCCTTGCCATTCAGACCAAATATTACACATACTTTTTGACACTATTTACAAGTCATAAGTTTAGAGAATTTTACACATTCTCCTTAATAATTCTATTCAATTTTATAGAGGTACAATACACACGCCACACGTGCATCGATTCACATTTCAAGAGCAAGAGGATGACAGGCAGGTTATTTTACTCTTAATCATTTCTAAATAACTACAATATCTAAATTATGCATATTCTCTTAATCATTTTACTCTTAATCATTTCAATATACCAAAAATAAGAGAAAAATGATTAATATTAAGAGCAAGAGGATGACGAGCCATGGCCCGGGCCGGGCTGCCCACGGGCTACGGGTCCAAATTGTCAATTCTAGTAAATATTCAACATAGTTTGCTAATTGTATGAGTCTCTTAGTTACCATAAGATAATATATTACTAGTATCGGGATCAATGGTTATTTCTAGACCTATTAAACAGGTCAATCGACGGATTTTGGGTTCGAGTAATCTTTCATCAGGTAGCATATGGGCGGGGATATTTCGGCCGAATTCAGTAATATGTAGGTCAGATGTATTTCGAGTTCGGTAATATACAGTTTGGGTGTATACAGGTTCCAGAACGGGTTAAGGTCAACATACGGATTAATAAACACCTCTTTAACGATATTTCCTATTTAATTATTTATTTATTTATATTCGATTTAATTTTCACTTAAATATACTTTAATTGATAACACTATTTAAAAAAAAAATTCGTATACGAAAAATCAATTACCTAAAACTTTAGGGGTACAATATCATAGGATTTTCTCAAACAAAAATCAAATGAGAAAATCCAACCAAAACGGAAAATACTGTTAATACATATTTTACCAAATGCAATACTCTCTTCATTTTATGATTTTTTTCCATTTATTTTTGGGGTCAAACTTTTCCGAATTTGTCCCGATAATTAAATTATAAATGAAATTATATTGTAAAACTAACATATTATGACTTGTCATTAAAAAATTCTTTATAAAACTGTATTTTCGTCCCCAAAAAAGTGTATTGATGTGAAAATATATGGTCAAATTACCGCTTAGGAGATCTTAAAAAAAAAAAATAGAAAGAACAAACCTGAATGTGAGAGTATAAAATAATACTCCATCCATCTCAAAATAAGTAACCATTTTGTCTAAACCTTAGATTTAAAATATGTAGAAAAAGTTCACTCTCATCCCTTAATTTTCACAATATTTTCTTATAATTTCAATTTTACCCCTCTATTAATATTGGTGAGAGAGCTATGTAGAATAATATCCCTATACTAAAATTTTTATTGAGAAAACTTAGCAATACACATTTATACAATAAAAAATATGAAAAAAAGTCCACTCTCATCCTTTAATCTTCACAATATTTTCTTATAATTTCTATTTTACCCCTCTATTAATATTGGGAAGAGAGCTATGTAGAATAATATCTCTATACTAATATATTCATTGAGAAAACTTAGCAATACACATTTATACAATAAGGATGACATTAGATAAGTGCAATTTAGTAATTTTTCTATAGGGGACACTTATTCTGAGATTTTTGAAAAACCAAAAGGTGACACTTATTTTGGAATGGAGCGACTAGTTAGTAATGTTCTCCCTCCATCCCAAATTAATTGTCCTCTTTTACCAAAATACTATATTTAAGAAATTTAGAAAAAAGCCACAATCATATCTTAATTTTAACAATATTTACGTATAATTCCAATTTTACGCTTATACTACTAATATGGGTGGGAGAGCTTGATAGAAAGTAGAAGAGTAGCAATCAAGAAAATTACAATCCAAGCCTTGCAACAAAAAAAAAAAAGACTTCAAACAATTTGAGTAAATACATATTCTCACAATAAGTAACCTAAGGGTAATTTAGTAATTTTTTCAAAGGGGACAATTAATTTGGGATTTTTCAAAAACCAAAAAGGGACAAGTAATTTGGGATAGATGGAGTATATGACACGCTCTAAGGCTCTATCAAACAATAATTGAAAGCAACGCCTAATATTGTACTTACTCCATTGTAATAGATTTTATACGTCCGCGACTGTCACAGGCACAAAACTACCCCCTCCATTCATATTCAAACTTTGCATTTCACTTTTTGACACTATTCATAAGCTTACTTAAATTTCGACATTCCGTCAAATATATAGGTGATAATATAGTCATGTGTGATCTTGTTTGATTCGTCTTTTTAAATACTTTATTAATATCAAATTTTTATAATTTTTTATTTTGTAATACTATAGATATTATCGTTGTAAAATGTGTCTCGACAAATGTGTCCTGACATCATGACAACTTTGGATTTGAATGAAGGGAGTACTAGTTAAAAAGACGAGACAATAAGTGCACCACATTGTGACGAGGGATAAACTTGGCGCGCAACGGTTCAGCCTTCCACATGCTAAGGGAAACCTTTTCATCCATCTCAATTTCTCCAACACTTTTCATATCAAAGCATTGTATTAAACTCCCCAGTGTTAATCCTACTACCCTCATGGCCAAGTTCTCACCTGGGCAAGCGCGCCGACCCGACCCAAATGGCATAAATTGATATCCAATTCGATTGCCTTTAACACCACCCTCAAATCTCTCCGGCTTGAATTTCGTAGACTCGTCCCAAATTGACGGGTCATTTTGAATGGCCCATATGTTTAAGTTTAACATTGTACCTTTCGGAATGTGATAGCCACCTACGACACAATCTGATGAGGACTCATGGGGTAGAAGCAACGGCGCAGGTGGGTACATTCTAAGGGTCTCGTTTATTATGCAATGGATATAATGAAGATGTGCAAGGTCGTCATCATCAATGAGTCGATCATTACCAATGTAATCCTCCTAATCCTCCTCCTGATTCAGCATGTGCTATTACGTTGCGTAGTGGTACAGTTTATTATGCAATGGATATAATGAAGATGTGCAAGGTCATTCTAAGGGTCTCGTTTATTACGTTGCCATTGATGAAGATTAGTAAGCTTGAAGATGATGAATTTCAGAGAAAATTATGAAGAACAAAAGGTAAATAAAAGTTGTGATTATATTGAATAAACTTAATTATGTACAAGTGATGGAGCCTATTTATAGAGTATGTACAAAGCTATAACAACCTAATAACTGCTCTAACAAACTCATAACAGAATCGTGAGTTAGTTACAACGGAATGAAAGGTTGTTACAATAACAGAGCATAACAGAAACAGAGTATGAGGAAAGTGATGCTGAGCATGCGTGTGTGTGGTGGCTTTGCTGTACTGCTACTCATCATCATTTCTACAGATCGTTGTAGAGATATTACAGCGGTTAGTAGTCTAATATTCGAGGGAATGATTTCAGTGATGGCTTGGTATCATTAAACCTGTCTTATAAAATGACACAATCTTCTAATACAATTACTCTTTCGCTTTTTATAACGAGTAGGTCTCACATGAACGACAATAGTCTACTAGCCTTACTCTTATATAAAAACACAAGAAAATAAGTCAACCATATTGGGATGAGGGCTAAACTTGGCGTGCAATGGTTTAGCCTTCCACATGCTAAATGCAACCTTTTCATCCATGTTGATTTCTCCAATACTTTTCATGTCAAAGCATTGTATTAAACTCCCCAATGTTAATCCTACTACCCTCATGGCCAAGTTCTCACCTGGGCAAGCCCGTTTACCCGACCCAAACGGCATAAATTGATATCCAATTCGATTGCCTTTAACACCCTCAAATCTCTCGGGCTTAAATTTTGTAGGCTCATTCCATATAGACGGGTCATTTTGAATGGCCCATATGTTCAAATTTAACATTGTACCTTTCGGAATGTGATAGCCGCCTACGACACAATCTGACGAGCACTCATGAGGTAGAAGCAACGGCCCAGGCGGGTACATTCTGAGCGTCTCGTTTATAATGCAATGGAGATAAGGAAGGTGTGCAAGATCGTGTTCCTCGATAAATCGATCATTACCAACATAGTTGTCGATTTCTTGCTTCGCCCTTTCGAGTGTTTCGGGGTTGTTTAACAGAAGTGCTAACGCCCATTCCATTGTGCTAGCAGACGTTTCAGTTCCAGCAAATATCAATACCTGCTCATGGTAAACCTCATATCAAATCTATGTTAAGCAATTTAATGTAAGACAATCTTTTAAATGAAAATAATACAAACTTAGTCAACAAGAAACAATACCTCACCCAATCCTTTGATTATATCATCAGTAGAATACTCGGGATCTCTCTGTTTCAACTCGAGTAAATCCCAAATCAAGTTCTTTTTATCCTTATCAATATCATCATCGATATTACCTGTAGATCTATGTTCCTCCATTTTCGTCTTCTGTTCATCCAACAATTCCTGAAAAAATTCATCCATTGGCGTAAACAGTTTCCGAAACTTCTTCTCTGCAGCCTTTTTCATCCCAAAATACTTCAAAAAGGGGAAAAAGTCAACTGCGCAAAACGCTTTCAACTGCATGTCCTTCATAATCCCATCGAATCTGATCGCTTCCTTGCTCTCTTCCTCGGTGCCATAAAGTCTTTTCCCAGCAATCATTCTGAGCATCACATTATTGGTTAACCCCATTAACGCGGGCTTAATTTCAATGACCTGACGTTCACCTGTGAGGTAAAGCAACCTAATCAAATACATGACCTCTTCTGCTCGTATATGAGATAATGTATTGACTCTGTGAGGTGATAGTATCTCAGATGACGCAACCTTACGGTGGGCCCGCCACAGGGGGCCATAGGGGGCCCATATCATGGTGGTACGCCCATACCCGACAACGCTCGGCCCGACAATGACGGGGCGGTTGGCAAAGGTGATGTCATTGGCGTGGAGGCATTCCTCGGCTGCTGAGGCCGAGGATACCAGAATTGTTCGACGTTGGCCAAATTCAAGACGAATGACAGGGCCGTGTTTTTCTGAGAGTTTAGCGAGAGTGCGGTGGATCGTAGTCGGGTTTTTAAGAAGGTGTAGGTGGCCTAAAATGGGTATTGTAGGGAACGGTGAGGGTGGTAGGTTTTGAAATTTTTGTAGGATCAATTGGGTTAATATGTAGGATATTATGAAGATTATTAAGTAAATTAATAATGTGATAAAGATATCCATTTTTTTTTTTTTTGCTAATATGTTATGGTTTTGATTGTAATTAATTCAATTTGGAAGAGTTTGAATTTATAACAAGAAGAACGTAACAAGAAGTTATTTAATTAAAAGTGGTTCTGTAATAATGCTTGGGAAACAAGAAATGATGATGTTAGTTGGGGTATCAACAAGTTCATGGAGCTTACCTTTTCTTAGCAACTAGGAATTTCATAATGTTAGTTGAAGTATCCAAGTAGGAACGTAGTACTTGGACTCCCCAATACGACTCGAGTATATAATTTCCACTACGCAATCTGCTATCGTAAGGGCTGTTTCTGCCAAATTTTGTCGCGTTGACTATTTGACTCGTGAAAAAGGGGGTATAGTGATCTACTCGATTTATGACTCGGTTTAGGTGATGTTAGTGACGTGATTTGAACGAAAGTAAATGCAAGAAAGTAAAACACAAGAAAAGAAAACGACACAAGGGATTTGGTGACGCGGAAAACCCAATGTGGGAAACGACCGCGGGGGGATCTGTGTCCCGCCTAATGTGCTCCACTAGATGACAAGCGAGATAGTACAGATTACAATCGTCTTAAGAATGTAAATAGCATATTCTGGGAGTATTCTGGGATTTTTCTGGGAGTATTCTGGAAGTATGAGCTAATGGATTCTGGAGGAATTGAGTGTATATTACTGTAGAGCACTGTGAAAAATGTTGTCCCCCTGCTCAAATGCTGCTCACTTGCTTTATATAGTGCTCAAATCCATCCGTTGGAGTCTGGTACCTGCTGAGGGTCTCTGGGCGAATTTCCTGGGGTGGTTACCTACATTCTAGGGAGTGGTTGCTGACCTCTTCTTTACAATATCTCATAAGTGCAGCTTTGCCTTTTGCCCTAGTCTCCTTGGGCCTGCTCAACCCTCGGGCCCAAACTGTATTTGTGTAAGGTGTGGCTGGCCCACTTGCTGCTCTTCATGCTTAGTGTGGTACCCTAGTTAGCTGGGCTTTCCATTGATTTTCGGCCCATCACCCCTTCTTGTATTGACGTTGGCCCAAGTCTTTAACTGGCCAATTTTGGCCCAAACAATAGCCCCGGATTTTCTGCCGGACTGAACAAGGAGGGTAGAAAATCCCATACACTTGGGCCAGGTATCTGCTCTGCTGAGGACATCTGCGCCGTGCTTGTTCTGCTGAGGAGGTATGCGTTGTAGTGTTTTACTTGTCTACTTAGCGGTGTTTGGTGTCGAGCGTGCTGAAGGTGACCTTGTCTTGCTGAAAGCAGCTTTATCTTGCTGAGGATGGCTAGACTTCGTCGTACTTTGCTTGTTTGATGTTGTTACTCTTGTGTCGCTTGCCTATCTAGTGGAGCTGCGCGCCTAGAGCGTGTGACTGACGTCGTGTTTGGCGAGGTTGCCAGGAATTCTGAAGCGACTGGAGGAAAATTAGAGACGCTGAGCGAGTCTGTAGATGGAGGAAAGGTGTAGTCTCGAGTTCAGCAGGATCCGAGGGGCAGGAGTGCTGGACTCTGACGATGAAGAAGGGTTGTCTAACATGAACACTGGAAATGCTGAGATTCTCGCAGCCCCGGCTGATGTTGAGGGCGATAGCCATGTTGCCCCTGTTGAGGAGGAGGTGACTACCTCTGATGTCGGTAGCCTGGCGGACAGGCTGTAGGCGTATGTAGCCTGGCGGACAGGCTGTAGGCGTATGTAGCCTGGCGGACAGGCTGTAGGCGTATGTAGCCTGGCGGGCAGGCTGTGAGCGTATGTAGCCTGGCGGACAGGCTGTAGGCGTATGTAGCCTGGCGGGCAGGCTGTAGGCGTATGTAGCCTGGCGGGCAGGCTGTAGGCGTATGTAGCCTGGCGGGCAGGCTGTAAGTGTATGTAGCTTGGCAGGCAAGCTGAAGGTAGTGGAATCATGTTGGATGTTGTACAACTTGTGATTGTTGGCTGATGTCCTTCCTGACTCCTACAGGTAGGTTGTCAAGGGAGCAATCTGTTGTGGAACTTGTTGAGGTCTGCAGTACTGGAGAGGGCATTCAGCCCCGGGGGGGTTGTACGATGTGGTATCCAGCCCCAGCTGAGAGTAACGTAAGGCGTCGGTATATGTATGTACGTGTGTGCGCGCGCGCGTGTAGGAGCCTTAGCTAAGAATAGCGTCGGGCGTATATGTATTGTATGTGTGTATGTATGTATGTAATCAGCCTGGGCGAGCGGTGGGATCTCCGCCACGTGGGCGCCACCGCCGCGCTATCGGCGTACGTACGTGTCGTATGTATGTATGTATGTCGTGCATGCACATGTGGTAAGTTAAAATGCCGAACCATCTTAAAACTTACTTATGTAGGCGGGTGTTGTGGCGAGCGGCGGTGGGATCTCACGCAGCGCCACCATTGCCGATCAGTATGTATGCGTATGGGCCCATCTATATGTTGTGAACCGGTGGGTGATCGATCCGGTGGGTGTGGTGAAACCCTTTGTTTCTCTTGAAGCCACGGGATACGTTCTTTGTAAAGCGGCGGGTTGGCGTTTTGCCAGCTGACCCTCCAAGGCTTAAGCAAGCAACCATAGTAAAACAATAAAATGTTAAAGTAAAAATGGGAATACAAGAGATGCTAAGTACAGATTTAGATGTAGTACTTCCTTGTTATAAGCAAACTTTCCTGTTGTCCTGCTGTCCTGCTGTGGAGGCTCAGCAAGATAGGATTTCAGTTCTTTGAATGTTCTGCTGTGATCGTCTGTTTGGGGCAGCTTTGCCCTGCCACTGCTCAGCCGTCAAGCTCAGCTTCCTTTCAAGGATGTTGTCCTGCAAAAGGGAGTAGTTAGCCTGAGTTGGAACGTGAGGGGGAGGTGTATTACCTGGGCGCTGGGTGTTCAGCAGCGGTGCTGGGGGGTTCTGCTCCACGACAGGTGGTTCATTCTGGATCCTCTGCACGACTGGTCGTCTCTGGGGGTGTCTGCTGCACCTCCAAGGGCCTCTGCGGGTTCTGGTGCACGTCAGGAACTTACTGCATGTTGAGGTCCTCTGACCTGCTGAGGGAGTACGTCCTCCAGAGCGGGCACCACTTGCTGAGCAGGACCGGTTTGCTGGGATGGACCAGCTTGTTGAGATGTAACTGCTTCGTTGGGGAATCCTGACATGTTGACTTGCTGACCGGTTGAAACGAGAGACGTATGTTCCGAGTTGACGCACGAAGTTAGATCACCAGCCCCACGGTGGGCGCCAATTGTTTCTGCCAAATTTTGTCGCGTTGACTATTTGACTCGTGAAAAAGGGGGTATAGTGATCTACTCGATTTATGACTCGGTTTAGGTGATGTTAGTGACGTGATTTGAACGAAAGTAAATGCAAGAAAGTAAAACACAAGAAAAGAAAACGACACAAGGGATTTGGTGACGCGGAAAACCCAATGTGGGAAACGACCGCGGGGGGATCTGTGTCCCGCCTAATGTGCTCCACTAGATGACAAGCGAGATAGTACAGATTACAATCGTCTTAAGAATGTAAATAGCATATTCTGGGAGTATTCTGGGATTTTTCTGGGAGTATTCTGGAAGTATGAGCTAATGGATTCTGGAGGAATTGAGTGTATATTGCTGTAGAGCACTGTGAAAAATGTTGTCCCC
The DNA here is from genome assembly GCA_023091065.1 of Dianthus caryophyllus. Classification (NCBI taxonomy): domain Eukaryota; kingdom Viridiplantae; phylum Streptophyta; class Magnoliopsida; order Caryophyllales; family Caryophyllaceae; genus Dianthus; species Dianthus caryophyllus. The sequence continues at coordinate 17,892,080 of CM041522.1, forward strand.
CTGCTCAAATGCTGCTCACTTGCTTTATATAGTGCTCAAATCCATTCGTTGGAGTCTGGTACCTGCTGAGGGTCTCTGGGCGAATTTCCTGGGGTGGTTACCTACATTCTAGGGAGTGGTTGCTGACCTCTTCTTTACAATATCTCATAAGTGCAGCTTTGCCTTTTGCCCTAGTCTCCTTGGGCCTGCTCAACCCTCGGGCCCAAACTGTATTTGTGTAAGGTGTGGCTGGCCCACTTGCTGCTCTTCATGCTTAGTGTGGTACCCTAGTTAGCTGGGCTTTCCATGTTAGAAAACCCCTTAGATCGGTATCGTGTGAACCGTTAAGAATAAATTAAACTGAATACGGAAGCGTACCTGAAGGATTCATAGTGTCCTGTGAGATCTGATCTTCCTTTGAGACACACCCTTCACTTTTCTTATGGTTGATGGGAGACCAAAAGAAAACCCTTAATTACTGTATTTTGTATTTATGTGGATGGTGTGTTCAATGGGGACCAAACCTATATTTATAGTGTGAGACCCTTATAGGGTTTCCATAAATAAGCTGCCAAATATCTACCCTCATTGATAAGGCAACTAGCCTGTTTTACACATTAAGTCCATGACCAATATTTCCTTATTACCCAATACCGATATTATTACCTTATGGATCACTTTATTTATCGGTTTATATTTTATAATAGTGCAACACATATTTAATTACATTAGTGGCCCATATCCGTACGAATATATAAATATATTCTAACAATCTCCCACTGGGACACACATGTAATTATATGTGTATAACCTTAGCGCGCAACTGAAATGCACTATTATAAATATTCCTCAACAATCTCGTCCATTAATCATACTAATGTAGGATCAAGGCGGCTTTCGTCACAATTAGTGTAACTAAACCTTCCTTGGTCACATACACCAATACAACTAAATGACATAGATCAATCATGGATGTGTAAGTCGGAAATTACACGCAATGTGATCTGACATGCCTATTTCCAACTGGTCCAACTTTAACTTTAATTGAGATCAAACAATGCAAAAGCATCACCTTTCAGAGTGGATAAAACTTTAAACTTTAAACCTTAAACTTTAAACTTTATTTCTGCAGAATATTTGTATACGAAGTACACAAGGGAAAAATAAATACATACGGAACAAGTACTCCCACTAAACCATAATATCCTGACTTGATATAACTCTCATATGAGCAGTTATTTGGAGACAATCCCTTAGTCAGCGGATCCGCAATCATGGAGTTTGTTCCTATATGTTCAATTGAAACCGTACCACTCTGTATTCGTTCCTTTTCGATGAGGAACTTCCTTTCAACATGCCTGGATTTACTCAAACTTCTATTTAAAATAGATGCTCGATCATCACAGTAAAACTTTAATGGTCTTTCGATACTATTCACAACTCTTAAACAAGCAACAAAATTTCGCAATCATATGCCCTGAACTGTTGCTTGGTGACAAGTTATGAAATTTGTCTCCATAATGGAATCAACAATAATAAAATGATTCCCACTTTACCATAAAATGGCTCATCCAGCCATTAGAAAGACACAACCTGAAGTGGACCTACGAATGTCCAGGCATCCATCAAAATCGGAGTCTGAATAACCAATGATCTCCAGAAATATCAGACCTCCGATTAATGAGCATGCTAACCTTAGTCCCTTAGGGTATCTAAGACCCCTTTTACTATATCTGGCATAAACTTGAGCATACATAAGACTCCCTATATTATGTGCATAAGGAATCTCCTGCATTTCTTTAATTTTAAAGGCTACCTTAAGGGCACTTTATTCAAGACTAATTAAACTTGTCTCCCTTAACGATCAGAGTATACTATGGTTTACAGTCTTGCATGCCAAACTTATTTAGTACCTTATATGGCAAGCAAGGTGTCATCCACACATAAAACCATAAATATAAACTTTCTCCCACTGAACTTGTGATACATTTGACGAGAAGCCTGTTTGAGCTCATAGATGGATTTCCTTAGTTTGCAAACCATATTTTTCTAGTTGCACCATATAAATCGTTTCATCAATGTCGCCATTAAGAAACGCTGTCTTTACATCCATCTGATGTAACTCAAGATCAAAATGTGCAATAAGCGCCATGATTACTCTAAAGGAATCCTAAGTAGAAACAGGAGAAAATGTTTCTTTATAATCTATACCTTTTTTTTTTTGAGTAAAACCTTTAGCTACAAGACGTACCTTAAATCTTTCCACATTACCCTTTGAATCCTTCTTGGTTTTAAATATCCATTTACAACCAATAGGCTTCGCACCTTCAGGTAATTGTGTAAGATCCCAAACTTTATTGTCTTCCATAGACTTAAATTCCTCATTCATGGCGTCAATCCACTTTCGAGCATTAGAACCTTTCATGGCCTGCTGGAAGTTGATTGAATCATCTTCCAACAGTTCACTAGAATCCTCATATTCTTGGAGATATACCTCAAAAACATCCGAAATGGCACTTCTCCTTACTCTAGTGGATCTCCTTAAATCTTGAGGTTGTTGAGTTTGAATTTCTGGGATCTCGTTCTAAATGACGGGTTGTTCTTGTGGAACAAACAAATCATCTTGAACGGGATCAATATTGACATTGTCCTGACGAGGTTCCTCATTTGCTCCTCCGATAGTAGTGACAGGTAAAGGAACCTGCACATCAACGGGAGCAACCATAGGAATCGAAATCGATTATTCCTCAAATACAATGTCATTAACCTTATTTCTCCCCCCAAACTCAACATCCTCAAAAAATGTTGCAGTTCCCGTCTCAAAAATATATTCTTTACAGTGGGATCATAAAACTTGAAACCCCTTGATCGCTCCGAATAACCAATAAAGTAGCTGCTCACCGTTTTGGAGTCCAGTTTATTTTCATGCGGCCTATAAGGTCGCGCCTCAGCTGGACATCCCCATACATGAAAATGCTTAAGACTAGGCTTTTGACCCGTCCAAAGCTCATAAGGTGTCTTGGCAGCTGCTTTAGTTGGTACCCTATTTAGAATATAGGCTGCAGTCTTTAGTGCTTCTCCCCAGAGTGATGTAGGTAAGGTAGAATGACTGATCATACTCCTTACCATGTCCTTAAGAGTTCGGTTTCGTCTCTCAGCAACACCGTTCATGCTAGGTGAATCCCGGCATAGTGTCTTGAGGGACTATTCCACTCCTCTAGGTACTTAGCAAATGGTCCTGGGCGTTGTTCACTGAGCAGTCATATCTGCCGTAGTATTCACCACCACGATCAGATTTGACAACTTTAATCCTTTTGTTGAGCTGAAGCTCAACCTCGGCTTTAAAAGCCTTGAACACGTCCAAAGACTCTGATTTCTCATGAATTAGGTAAAGGTGGCCATAACGAGAGTAATCGTCTATGAATGATATAAAATACCGTTGACCATTCCACAAAGCCGTAGGAAATGGCCCACAGATGTCCGTATGTGTCAATTCTAAGACGTCCGTAGCTCTGTTGGCTCCTAACCTCATTACTTTGGTTTGTTTTCCTTTAATACAACTTACACAAACATTAAGGTCTGTGAAGTCAAGCGAATCTAGAATGCCATCAGACACAAGCCTTTGAATTCTCTCTTTCGAGACATGACCTAACATTTTGTGCCATAATGACGCTGAATTTTCTTGATTAAATTTACGCTTAGTACCACGTGATTCTACGTGCAGGTTTTCACTGTATGATGCAATATTATCAAGCATGTAAAGATTATCGAAACCACATAAAGAACCAGTTCCAACAACATTTGAATTTAAAGACAATATAAATTTCCTGTCATGAATGAACAATAATAACCTGGATTTGTCCAAGAGAATCTGAAATTAAATTCCGTCTAAAAACGGTACAACAAAAGTGTCTTTCAAATCCAAATAAAAACCAGTCCTTAATAATAATCTAAACGTGCCAATAGCATCAACTTCCACCGACTTTCCATCTCCCACGTAGATGTATCTTTCGCCTTCACTTGGCTTTCGGTGTGCTAGACAACCCTGCATAGAAACACTAATATGAGTAGTCGCACCAGAATCTACCCACCAAGTGTTTCTAGGTACTGAAGCTAAGTTAACTTCAGAACAAACCAAATTAAGAATTGTACCTTTCTTTGCTCGTTTAGCGAGCCAAGCCTGATATCTTGGACAATTCTTCTTTATGTGTCCTGGCTTTCCACAGAAGTAACAACCAGTTGGTTCATCACCTTCCTTCTGCTCATCAGGACCTTTAGTTGCAGCCTTAAATTCAAACTTTCTTTTCTTGCCCTTTCCTTTAGAGGTACTAGCCAAGAGAACAACATCAACCTTATCTTGCTTCAACCTCTCTTCCTCTTGCACACTATAAGAAATGAGCTCATTTAGAGTCCACTTCTCCTTTTGACAGTTGTAACTTACTTTAAACTGTCCAAATTGTGTAGGGAGAGATAACAATACTAAATGAACGAGCTAGTCATCCGACAAGTCGAGCTTTAGTGCCTTAAGTTTTGAAGCAATAGGAGACATCTCCATGATGTACTCCCTTATATTTCCCTTACTGAATTGATATTTCCTTGAAATCAAGTGCTGCAGTAGCGTACTTGTTTCTGCCTTATCGTTTTTAACAAAACGCTTTTCAATTTCAGCAAGAAATTCCTTGGCATTGGTAATCTTTTCAGACACCGCACCTCTAAAAGCCTCCGGAATGCCGCGCTTTATGATCATAAGACTCATGCGATTGGATTTCTCCCACTTCTCAAATTCTCTCTTTTCATCGGGAGAACTTGCATCCGTAAGAGGAGTGGGAGGATCCACCCTGATAGCAAGATCTAGATCCATGCAGCCAAGAACAATTAACATGTTCTCTTTCCAATCCTTGAAATTCGTCCCATTTAGCATGGGAATAGTACTTAAATTGCCAGAAATAGTAGCAGCAGATATATTAACTGAATAAAAAACAAACAACTTTAATAAGAAACATGCTCATAATCCTTATTTAAAATTTAAATTCAAATAAGAGGTATTTTTCCCATCTCAAGACACCGGTAACAACATTAGTGTCAAGTCTTTGGACAGTAACACTAACTGTCAGTGGTAATCTTGTCGTAGTGATCAAACATTGACAATAATCATGTAAATCTGACCTTCCTTTGGGCCGACTTGTATTCACACTTAATAAAACCATATAATTGTCATGTTCACCCCACAGTGTTGTGTGTATTCTGCCAAATATGAGCCTTCCTTAGTCGACTCACACCCGCATCTAAAAATACACACCCCACAATATCTATCCAATGTTCTCAATAAATTAATCATTCTGGTAGCCTTCCTTTGGGCCGACATAGTCCTACCGATCAATTTATCTCAAATCATTAGACCCAAATTTTATACCAATCAATTAAATTAAATTTTCCTTAATATTTCAATGTAAAAAAGTAACACTGTCATTGAAATATAATAACCGTATACTCTCGAAGCATTGATAAACATGATAAGAAACCAACATGTACAAGAGTGTAACACCATATACCAATTGACGGTGTACAAAACCAATAATAATACGGAGTATCGTACCACACAGCAAAAACAGAATACGTAAAGGCAAATTACCAAAACCAGAACCTTAATCCGTAACATAAATGGCAAACATGATCACTACCATGACGTAATCATTGCATGAGCACCCATAAATCTAACTCCGTACAATATTAGCCGACCAAAACCATCATGATTAAAGGCAACAAAAAAACTCGTTGACCCAAAGAAAGCATTACCCAGACAACAACTAGCATGTGATTCAATTAAGAATCACACAAGCAACATGAGGAGAATATCGAAAACAACCTCAAACGCATACGGAAGGAAATTCAATTAATCGGGAAAAACCAAACTCTCAATTAATTGAATTTGTATATATATAGTCGATGGAAAAATCGACAATTCTCAACGATTAACACGATATCTCTCTGATACCAATTGTTAGAAAACCCCTTAGATCGGTATCGTGTGAACCGTTAAGAATAAATTAAACTGAATACGGAAGCGTACCTGAAGGATTCATAGTGTCCTGTGAGATCTGATCTTCCTTTGAGACACACCCTTCACTTTTCTTATGGTTGATGGGAGACCAAAAGAAAACCCTTAATTACTGTATTTTGTATTTATGTGGATGGTGTGTTCAATGGGGACCAAACCTATATTTATAGTGTGAGACCCTTATAGGGTTTCCATAAATAAGCTGCCAAATATCTACCCTCATTGATAAGGCAACTAGCCTGTTTTACACATTAAGTCCATGACCAATATTTCCTTATTACCCAATACCGATATTATTACCTTATGGATCACTTTATTTATCGGTTTATATTTTATAATAGTGCAACACATATTTAATTACATTAGTGGCCCATATCCGTACGAATATATAAATATATTCTAACATTCCATTGATTTTCGGCCCATCACCCCTTCTTGTATTGACTTTGGCCCAAGTCTTTAACTGGCCAATTTTGGCCCAAACAAGGGCCAACGATGATGGTAGGATACTAGGATCTCCAATTGAAAAAAAAATATGCTTCCTATGTGTTGCATTTTTAGTTTGACTTTTTTTTTTTTCCATCCTCTTCAACACACTACTTGGACTCTCTAAATTTTTTTTTCGTGTCTGTATATGGGTCATTTATTTTTATTTATTTATTGAAAATGTGGTTTCATGAAAGATAACTTGATAATAAAATTTCATATGACTATATTATACGGAATATTTTATATATTACAAAAGTAACAAAGAATCTCTAAATAAGTGACAGGTTAAAGACGTATGTATAACTTAAATAAAAAAAATCCTACCTAGTGGAAAGTAGGGCATCGTATCTACGGAGAGGTGATTAAATTTTACTAAACTTGAATACTCCGTATTTCAAGATTACTATAAGGGTTTGTATATTGATTTTAATACTAAACTAAAATAACTAAAACTAAAGATTAACAATAACTAGGTGAAACCCGTGCATAAATGCACGGGCTTTAATTATGAACTTATCAAAATGTAATTGTTGTGAATACAATAAAACTGTTTCTCGTATAAAATAAACCATTAGATTGGTGATACAATTATGGGTTGTGAATATTATTTAAAAAACTAAATTGTCATGTGAATTCATCTTCAATCTATTGTACATGTTATTTAAATAAAAAAAGTACAACTATCATTAGAAATAATTTTATTTTCAGTCAGTTTTGGTGAAAATTGTACTATTAATGCATTTTTACAACTATGATCTATCATTACCCATAAAAAACAAAAAAAAAATACTATAATCTACAAATTCTTGGCTATTAATTTCAAATACTATAATCTACAAATTCTTGTAAATTTCTTTTCATATCAAATTGTCTATGTAATTAAAATGGATAGTCATTGGCTCATTGCTATCACCTATATAAGTAAAATGAGTCAATTTCATTACAAAGAATCAAATAATAAAAAGTTTTACTTTGTGGTAGTTTTCATTTAATTTTTCAAGTTGATGTTGCAGTATAATAACTAGTTTATTTACATTAATTTTAGACATATCGTACAATAATTTCTCGTATAAAATTTTAGGAATCGATAATAATTCAACACTTATTATCTCAGAAACGTTTTACAATAATCTCTAAAGTAGTCTAGTTCTTGTGTGACACAGTTTTAATAAATTATCGTAGCACATTATTGCTATCAATTTATATAGCTTTTGTACTATTTTTTTTCTGATAATTGTGACGCTATATTTTTGTAACTATTTTCATACTATTTGTGTCCCTTTTTATTGTTAATCGTAAGTATATATTTTTCAGTATTCTTGTTAGTGATTTCCGTAAATCAATAATATGCTTTTATAATCGCTTATTTATGATTTGTACTTTAATTTCACGTCAACTTAATGTAATCGTCCTATAGAAACTAATTCTTGTAAAAAATGGAGACTGTTAAACGAAAAAAAAATTATTTTTAACAACTACTCCGTAAGATTTATTTATCACATAAAATTTAATGAATTGGTTTTGTTAAATATTAAATGTAAACTATTTTTTTCACGTGCTTCTCTAATGTTTTTGCTTAATTGATTACTTAGTTAATACTTAATAGCTACTCCGTAATCATTATATGTGTTCGGGGTGATTTTCTCACTCTATTCGTATTTGTATTGTGGGTTTATTAGTATTATCCTTTTAAATGTACTTTGTGATTATCGAGGTTGATTATGTGTTGGAAACAACGAAAGATTAAATGACGCAAATAAAGACAAGACACACAATATTGTTTGCGTGGGAAAAACCCTTAGAAGTAAGGGAAAAACCACGGGCACCAAGCCAGGAGAGGATTTGCACTATAATTCGGACAGAATTGGACCAAAAATGGTCAAGGCTAGCAAAGACGGTTTTTGTCCAAATCACGGTTTAGGTCCTTGGGCTCGAACCATGGGCTAGGTCCCGATCCTAAGGTCCACCCAAGCTTATTTTGAGTGAATTTAAACAATAATATCTTGGTCAAGCTTGGTGGGTCAAGGAAGTCAAGAAAAGTCAAGACGAAGAGCAACCGAAAGTCGACTAAAGTGCTATTTTTGTTTGTGATCGCTCGAGTGCACCCAAGTGGGTTCGAACCACAAGCCAAGTAAATCATCAAGAGCAAAAATCAAGTGGGAATGGACCCGAATCAGCCGAGAAAGTCATCAAATGAGGACTCACATGTGTTCCTCAATAAGTCACTATCAACACATGTCGCTATCTACCTTTATTACTTTATACTTTTTACTTTAAGTATTTGTTGTTTTATGTTCAAAATTTTCAGCTCAAGTGAGCTTGTTGGACCGAGTAAAATGTAGTATTTGGGGGTTGATTGTAGCCCTTAGATTATCTTGTAATGTAGGGTTGAGATGAGGCATTGGGTAATATATAAACCCACTCTCACACCTCATATTTTTCAGATTTGATTGAATGAAAAAGAGAAACCCTAAGTTTCATATTGAGTGTTCTTCCTTTCTCATTACTTAGTGTGTGAGATTTGTGAGAGATTAGTTTAGTGGCTTTGTGCTTAAGCTAATCACAACCTAAATCTATTACTTAGTGTGTAGATTTAGTTACTATCCTTTTTATTTTCCTTGTTTACAAAATTTCAGAAAATTTTATCACAAAAAGAGTCACTTGGCCGAGTATATTCAAGAGAGTTTCAAGGTTCGATTTTGTTCATCCTTTGAGTGATTCTTATCCCCATAAGTTTCACTCCAAATTGGTATCAAAGCCTAGGTTTGTTCTTGTTTTTTTTTTCGATTAGTTTTGTTGTTGGTTTGATCTTATTTTTTTTCGGTTACCCTCTTGTTTTTCATCTTTTATTTTCGTTTTTTTTTCCCTTCTTTTTACGTGTGTCTCCCACAAAATCCACAAACATACTCACAAAATTCTCACAAAATGGTTGAAGATCTACACTTGTGTTAGTGTTGATTTCGGTTCTCACACTCAAAGGTCCTTGCTTTACTCAAAAATTTTCAGATTTTTGTTCTTTGGTTATTTCAATGGGTATGTTTCTTCCTTTTGATGTTACTTGTGATACTACTCTTGGTGAAATCGTGTATGATTCTATGGAGAAAGCTAGAAGAGAGCTTGAAATCAAAATGAGTCAAATGAGGGGTAGACTTAAACCTAACCCTAACCTTGATCTTGTGACTTTGAGGAGTCAAAGGGAGTTAGAGGATAGAATGGCTCGGTTAGGAGGAGAACAACCCCCTAACCTTGGCCGAATGGTATGTAGGGACAAGCTTGCTCAAACCCTAACCCTAAACCTAGAAGAGAATCACCAAGTCGAAGCCTTTAGGTCTAGGTGTACCATTATGGGAAGGGTTTGTGATTTGATTGTTGATGGGGAGAGTTGTTCTAATGTGGCCTCAAGCACTCTCATTGAAAAGTTAGCCTTGCCCACACAAGAACACCCTAACCCTTACAAATTAAAGTGGCTAAACATGGGAGCCGAGTTGATGGTGGATAGACAATGCTTGGTTTCTTTCTCCATTGGTGGGGATTACATGGATGTGGTTTTGTGTGATGTGTTACCTATGGAGGCTTGTCATCTCCTCTTAGGGAGACCTTGGAGGTTGGAGAGAAATGCTAGTCATGATGAGAGGGACAATACCTATTCTTTCAAGATTGGGGCTAAGAAAATCAAACTTACACCCTTACCTCCGATTTTGAAGAACCCTAACCCACCCTCCTTGATCATGTCACACGAAACAATGGGGAATGATGGGGGACCAGAAATTGAACTTGGGGTTAGTCATGGGAAGGATGAGATTAATGTCCTTGCTAAGGAGTTCCCCGAAGAGCAATGCAAACCGCCCTCCATACTTGAGTCATCCAAAGAGGTTGTTTTAAGTGAGGAGGCCGAAACAAGTGAGGAAGTGAATGTTGGTGAGAAATTGACCATTCACTTTGCTAAAGATAATCCTAACACTCAAGAGGAAAGCATGGGGTACAATGCCAAGCCAAGGGATGAGTATGATCATGAGACGTGTTTGGCTAATGTCGAGAGGAAGGTATTCATGTGGCATGAGAATGTTGATACAAGCAAAGAGTCGAGGGAATTTCTAAAATGGAAGTTCAAGGTGGGGATTGTCAATACCCAAGGAATGCTATGTGGTTATCATAATCAAGTCTATTCGAGTGGTTTCATGAAATGGGGATTCAAAGGGGGAACTAAGCTTGAACAAAAAGAGCTAAGTGATGATCCTCTACAATCTTCATCTATGCTCAAGATAGAAGATGGCTCAAGTGAAAGTCCAAAGATCGACTTGTGGGAGGAGAACACGGCCCTCAAGACCCTAACCGACTTACTCACACTCCTCATGTCATCTAATTCCACAAGTACCTTCATGATCGAGAGTGTAGCCCTCCATGTGATCAAAGACAACCCTAGAGCAATAAGGGGAAGTCAAGGAGAGGAGCTCAATGAGCTCAAAACCGAAAATTTGGGGAGCTCAATCAAGTGCAAGGGAAGTGAATCATTTGGAAATGAAAAGGTCGATGTGTTAGAAGGTTCAAGTGAGTTCTTGAAAGGGGAGAAAAACGTGGGGTTTAAACGTGGCAAAGGGTGGCTAATTGACGGTTCTATGCATGAGGAACATCGAGTTGTGCTAGGGGATAATTGTGAATCCAAAGAAACCATGAGTAAGGGAGAGAGCAAGTTCAATTCAATGAACCGAGTTTACAAGAATCAATCTCTCATTCAATCTCTAAGCAAGTGGAATTCTTGGAAGTCTAGAGCCATGGAGCCCAAGGTTGGTCATGGGGCTCATGGGGCACCCCTCATCATGTTCTACGATTCAAGTCATGAAGCCAACAAGAGTCCGGAGTCGAGAAGGAGGCAAAGGATCAAGCCATGAGTCAAGCTATAGTCCAAACCGAGCAAGAGGAAGAGAGACCGAGGGATTTGAGGACAAATCCTTTTCAAGGAGAGGAGATTGGACCAAAAATGGTCAAGGCTAGCAAAGAGCGGTTTTTGTCCAAATCACGGTTTAGGTCCTTGGGCTCGAACCATGGGCTAGGTCCGATCCTAAGGTCCACCCAAGCTTATTTTGAGTGAATTTAAACAATAATATCTTGGTCAAGCTTGGTGGGTCAAGGAAGTCAAGAAAAGTCAAGGCGAAGAGCAGCGAAAGTCGACTAAAGTGCTATTTTTGTTTGTGATCGCTCGAGTGCACCCAAGTGGGTTCGAACCACAAGCCAAGTAAATCATCAAGAGCAAAAATCAAGTGGGAATGGACCCGAATCAGCCGAGAAAGTCATCAAATGAGGACTCACATGTGTTCCTCAATAAGTCACTATCAACACATGTCGCTATCTACCTTTATTACTTTATACTTTTTACTTTAAGTATTTGTTGTTTTATGTTCAAAATTTTCAGCTCAAGTGAGCTTGTTGGACCGAGTAAAATGTAGTATTTGGGGGTTGATTGTAGCCCTTAGATTATCTTGTAATGTAGGGTTGAGATGAGGCATTGGGTAATATATAAACCCACTCTCACACCTCATATTTTTCAGATTTGATTGAATGAAAAAGAGAAACCCTAAGTTTCATATTGAGTGTTCTTCCTTTCTCATTACTTAGTGTGTGAGATTTGTGAGAGATTAGTTTAGTGGCTTTGTGCTTAAGCTAATCACAACCTAAATCTATTACTTAGTGTGTAGATTTAGTTACTATCCTTTTTATTTTCCTTGTTTACAAAATTTCAGAAAATTTTATCACAAAAAGAGTCACTTGGCCGAGTATATTCAAGAGAGTTTCAAGGTTCGATTTTGTTCATCCTTTGAGTGATTCTTATCCCCATAAGTTTCACTCCAAGAACGCTCAGAACGTACAGAACTTCCAGACCAGAGATACACAATTGCGAGTAATAATCAGAGTTTTTAGAGTATAGAGTATAAAAGTATAGTATTTGCGGTAATTCTTCCGTCGTCTCCAATGATTATGCTTTCTCCCTTTTATAGCCTTCACACAACGGTATAATTTGGTGGTTAATGGCTTCCTAGAATCTCGCTGTGCATTAACTCCCTCCACATTCTGCTCCTGTAACGCCTGAGTGGATTAACTGCTCCCTTGAATGTAGGCTGAGCTGGTGTTGACTTGCTTTGTTGTCCAGGTTCACTCTTCCAACGCCTCTTTGCTCTTTCTTCGTTGGGCTTCCCTTGCTTGGACCCTTCTTGACTTCGGCCCACCAGACCTCGACCTTGACTTTCGTTGACCAAGACCACCTCTGGGCTTTGACTTTCGTTGACCATCTTCCTCTCCTTGACTTGGGCCTTTGTTTTGTTCTTTGGACCCATAGGGGTATTTTGGGCCTAACAGTTTGCCCCCCATTTCCTCTACTGCCAGACCAGGGCTGAAGTTTGAGGAAATGCTTTCGTTTTCGTTCAGAGGTTCAGGCTCGTCTGTCCAGGACTGGCTGTCTAGACAGAACCTGGTGCTCTCTACCCTCTGGGCTGAAAGTCAGCCCTTATGGGAAGTTGTAGCGCTGCAAGTCATTATGACGTGGGTGCAGCTTTTTCGGATGGATGGGACGTTTTGGCTGCCCTATTGTCCCCCTATTTATTCGCGCCATAATTAAACCCCACTCCCTTATTTATCACTTTTTATATTTCAAAAAATTTAGAAAACCTCGCCCTAAAAAATCTCCCAACTCTCTTCTTCTGATCTTCTCCAAAAAACCGTCCAAAACCCGACGAAAAAAAACCCTAACTTTCTAATGGCTCAAACATCAATAATCCATGACGGTCACACCTTTGTTTCTACAAACCTGATCCCCGACGCCGCTGGAAAGCGCAATCAGTTGGATGATCTCATCAGCGACCGGTTGAAGGCAGAGGGAAAACTTCCGGCAACTGCTGTCGTTTGGGTTCCCTCCGTCGACTGGGTTTTGGCTGATTGGACGTGCCCAGGCTGGTTTGCTATGTATGAAGTTGCTTTCCGTTTCGGAGCCACCCTTCCTTTCTGTCCATTGATGACAGAATTTCTACAAACCTTGCAAGTCCCCCCTTGTCAGGTCATGCCATCAACGTGGAAGCTGATCCACGCTATTGACGCTGTATGCAAGAAACACCACATCGACTTTCTCCTCCGTGACTTGCGCAATTGTTACCATCTTCGTACTCATAAAAAGAACAGGATACTTCTGAGGGTCAGAGACGGGTGTCCTCCCCTGATTGTTAAAATGGACACGGGGGATGACAAAGGCTGGGCATCATTCTTCATGTTTGTGAAGAGTGATAGTATTGGATCTGGGTTTGAAGCCCCAGAGTTTGTTGTGAAAGGAGCAAGTAAGAATTTTGCTTAACTTCTGCTTTGTTTTTTCTCAGATCTGTATCTTTTGTTGTGGTCTTTGATTTTTGTTTTGTTTGTGTACCCAGTTTCTGACTGGGCTTCACATCCTGATGATGTCGCCTCCGCAAAGAGGATTGACGCTTTCCTGAGCCTGTCTGAGGATGAAAGGGCATGGCCTATTTGTCTGGGCCAGAAACCTGTGCCGGCTCCCGTAGCAGGAGACCAAGGATCTGAGGCGGAGGACAGTGTGGAGGTTACTGATAGTGAGCCTCTAAATATTCCTCCTGTGAGTTCTGCGCCGCCGCTGCCTGAAATGAGGGCAACCAGAGCCCGCCCCCAGATCAGGTTCACCAAACCTGTACCTGTTGGAAGTTCTGGGTCTAAAGGTAAGTAAAACCATTATTTGATTTAATCTTTGGTCTATACATGAACATTTGTTTTGTATTTGTTTGACTGACTTTACATTGCTTTGTCCTTTCCCTTCGCAGTTCCTTGGCTTGCCGGTAGCACTCGCCCTGCTGTAGACGAGGTTCAGGCCAGGATTGCCAGGGCACGTGCAGATCTGAAGCTCTCTGGCCAGAGGGTGACTGCTGCCCTTGACAAGAGGAAGTGGCCAGAGACTAGCTGCTGTCCTCCGTCTGCCCCCAGCCCTGAGACGAAGAAGAAGATGAAGATGGAAAGACCTGCTTCCACAAATAGACCTGCCTCCTCTACTGGTGAACTACAAATCCCCCTGCTGTCTGTATACCTGAACCCTGACACTGCTATCGCAACGAACTTGGTAGAGGACTTCGTTTCTGAACACTCTGCGGTGCTGGACCATTCTGATCCGGTCACACTTTCTCGCCAGCTCTCCACTTGCGCTGTCCAGGTACATGATGTCCACTATGTGCTCTTATCCTTACTTTCTTCACGTTTCCCAATGCTAACTCTTGATTTTTCTTCTTTCTAGCTGGTGAACCTGGCGGCTAACCTGGGCTGTCGTATTCCTAGTCTTGAAGCTCGTCGTCTAAATGCTGAGAATCAACACAAGATGGCTCACGAAACGGTTGAATCTTTCAGATGTGAAGTGGAGACACTCAGGAAGGCTATGGATAAGTACAGGCTCATGGCTGAGAACAATATGGGTAGGTGCCTTGATCTGGAAACCATTAACACAAAGCTGGTCTCTGAGCTAAAAACGCTGAGGGAACAGCAGGCTAAGCACGCTCAGGAGGTGAATGACCTGAGTGCCTACTGGACGCTCAGGACCAGGGTAGACATGATGAGTGCACCCCCTGAGGAACGAGCCAAGTAGGACCTGGAGACTGAGCTGGAGACTTTCAAGGGAATGTTCCCTAGTGAATTCATGGATGAAGGGGAGACTTCTTCAGCTCTACCAGCGCAGGAGGTCCAGGAGACAGCAGCGGTGGTACCTGAGGATGCAGCAGCAGAGGAAGGTAAGGGTGAGACAGCCCCTGGGGCTGATAATTAAAATTGTGTTTTGTTAATTTGAACTTGTTCTGGTTCCGTCTTTGGAAGACAATTTGCCGAGGGGTATGCCCCTCGTATTTGGTCTGTAAATAACTTAACTCTCGTTTTGGTCCAGACTTATGTCGTAATATTCACCATGGGTGGCCATGGTGGGTTGACTTCTTATGTTTTGGTTAAGCTATGAATGTCTTAGGCTTATCTGTGTCTGTTTTGTGTTTGTTTTGGTGCGCACAAATTTGTTTTGACATTGTTATGTAGCATGCATGCGTTTAGAAAGTTTAGGCGACCACACCTTGGAGTTCTCTTCACGGACACTACATCCCTGTCCCGTTTTTGCAGTCGTTCAGGGGCTGAAGCCTTTCTTTGTATTAGATTTGTTAGTCTGTTCTGTTGTACTGCTTGCATTGATCTGTTCTCCCTGTCTGTTCTGGGACTCTGCTCTGCCTAACCTCTCTGCACAGATGTGGGTCAGGACTGACCGTTGGCGTTTAGCCAACGGCCCTCCGACGCTCAAGTCAGTAATGGCTTTGATAAAAGTAGGAAATTATTCGAAGTTAGAAATAAGTGTCTTACCAGGGTTGTTCATTCTGAGTAGAAATTTCACATGTGGTACAGCTTAAGATGTAGTGCATTCCATGCTCTTGGAATCATCTTTCCGTCCAGGGTCTGCAGCCTGTATGAACCCTTACCTATCACAGAATCAATCAGATAGGGTCCTTCCCATGTAGGTGCAAGCTTCCCTGCAGCCCTGTCCCGTGTGTTCTGGAACACCTTTCTCAGGACAAGGTCTCCTGTCCTGAACATCCGTAGTCTGACATTCTTGTTGTAACTCTTTGCCACAGATTGCTGGTATGCAGCCATCCTTATTGTTGCCAGATCCCTCAGCTCCTCAACTGTGTCAAGACTATCACACAATAAGTCTGAATTTTCAGTAGTTGTGTTTAGACCATACCTGGCAGTGGGTACTTGCACCTCAACTGGTAGGACTGCCTCACAGCCGTAGACCATTGAGTACGGTGTCTGCCCTGTGGCCCTCTTCGGTGTGGTCCTATCAGCCCACAACACCAGAGGTAGCTCTTCAGCCCACCTTCCTTGCTTTTCCATCAATTTCTTCTTTATGCAACTCATCACCACTTTGTTGCTCGATTCAGCCTGGCCGTTTGCCTGTGGATACCGTGGTGCCGAGGTCACCAAGTTTATGTTCCATTGTTTGCAATAGTCCCTGGTCTTGCTTCCAACAAACGCGAGTCCATTATCGCATATAATCTCTGAGGGAACTCCATATCTGCTGATGATATTCTTTTTGATGAAAGCTATCACTTCCTTTTCGGTCACATTCTTGTACGAATCAGCTTCTACCCACTTTGAGAAGTAATCAGTCATAGCTAACATGTACACTTTTTGTCCTGGAGCTACTGGCAGTTTCCCAACCATGTCCATACCCCACTTCATGAATGGCCACGGGGCTGAGATGGAGTGTAACTCCTGTGAAGGCTGATGGATGACTGGAGCATGCTTCTGGCAGGCATCGCGTTTTAACGTATACTGTTGTGGAACCCGGGATCGGACCCAACTCGGCGTCTTGCTTAAGGGCGGATTTTAAAGTTAAAAAAGATTAAGTTGGAAAAACCTTTAAGAACTGTTATGGAGTCGCCACCTATTTATCGCGGAAAATAGGAACCTGCTACCATGTTCTAAGTTAAAAACATGTTCTTAGATTTTGGAGCACGCCGACACCCCTAGATCTAAGGCTTGTGAAACCAGATTGGATTCGGGGTGAGGGTACTTTAGAAAAAGAGTTAATTCAAATAATGATTTATGAAACCCTTTTAGAAAAGCCTATGTAAAAATAGCCTCTACTGACCTAGAACAATCCTTGTAAGATGATATTTGAGCTAATGTTATCGCTACGTACAAGTGCGATAAGGTTGTAAAAGAATGCAGATGCAGATGCAAAAAGATTGATTAAAACCCTCAGTTTAGCATGTTTAACTTGTTAACGAATACGGTTCAGTTAAAGGTCGAATTCATTGTTTAAGTTGATTTAATGCAAAATAAGAAGGTGCAAGATGCATGCAAATAAAATAAAGTTCAATTGTCCATTGGTTTATTTTATAAGGTCGGTTGCTTATGCGACTTTGGCGTGTCATCGGATATGGAGTGTACCCGAAGTAATAAGAACACTTGGAAGGCAAGCGCTCGGGTGCCAAAGCGGAGGCGCTAAAGTGTAGACCCCTTTGTTAGTCCATAAGAAAATAAGAAAAAGCTTTGATCCAAGTGGATCGGTACCTACCTTGTCCTGACGCTTCAGATCTGGGCAGAGCTTCGCTTCTTGAACTTAAAAGGAGGATGAATTCAACACGGGATGGTGTGTTGAACTCAAGGATTTGAGTGCTTGAGGCTTTTGTGAAAGAGGATTTGTGTGTTGTGAATTGTGTGTGAAAGATGATCTGAAAAAGTGTGTAGATGTGAAAGATGTGAATTGTGTGGAAAAAGATGATCTGAAAGTGTGTTTTGAGGTCGAGGTATAGGGCTCTATATATACTAAAAACCTCGGAGAAATTAGGAAGCGAGGAAATAAAAGCAGTAGAGGAACCGCATAGGCTTATGCGGTTGCCAGGGCAAACCGCATAAGCTTATGCGGTTCTCTACCCAAACCGCATAGACTTATGCGGTTTGAGGGTCTGGTTTTTTGTGTAGTTTCCAAGTTTCGGTTGCATTGAATCTTTGAAAGATTTCGTGATAATCTCGAACGTGGAGCTCAAGAAAACCCCTAGGATATTTACGAGATATTTTGTGATGCTTAGGGCTTTGGAGTGCGGGCCAAAGGCTTGGGTTTTAGGCTCGGTTTGGGCCGAGACCGGAAAAATGAAAAGTGGTGTATTTGCATAGTTTTGTGAGATAAGGTAAGACGTGAGGTTGTATTTTGTGTAAGAGGATGCTAAATAGCGGTTTTAGCTACCGGGCCTAAATTTAGGAATTTAGGAATGCTAAATCAGACCTTGTTAATGTAAAAGGACTAATTGTAGTGCAAATGCGAAGCTCACGCCAAATGAAGCAGGACAAGGACCTAGCTAGACTCCAAATGGACAAAATGAATGTTATTTAAGAGCGATGTAAAGCGACCTTAAACATTTTAACATTTAAAACGACTCAAAATGAATTCGACATTAGTTAGAACCGTTTAAGTCAGCGTTAAACATGCGTAATAAAAGTCCGTGATACATCACAGGGTTTTGTTTGGGAGGGTACGGATATGGGTATCCACAGAGCCCCGGTTTGATCGAGCTCGGACTAGGCGCTAGTCAAACTCCACGACCATATCCAGGACCATCACGGTCTCGTCTGATCGTGAACGAAGCATGTGTCCATGGGTGAGACGAGGACTTCGAACCGGGCTAAGCGGGGAGGGGCGTGCGCATTTTAAGGACTTGGCGGTCCGTGCATGCTATAAGGGCCTGCCGGCCTGCCGGATGTCTTTGTCGTGCTTGTTGTACTGTCGTTGCCTTTGCGTGTGCTTGTAATGTTGATGCTGGTGCTTCTGCTTGTAATGTCTTCGTATGAAATGTGTTGGATGTAAAAGGGCTAGAGTGCAGGGTGCATATGTTTGGGTAAGTGCTAGTCTCGTGAAAGAGCGTCTGTGTAATGCTTGAACTCGCCGAGGAGTGTCTATGTAGGGTGAAGTGCTTGGAGTTAGGTGTATATTGCAGAGTGCTTGTGCTTGGGCTCGCCGAGGAGTGTCTATGTAGTCGTGGTTGCATGTGATTGCCTTCCGTTGAGGGGAAAATGATGTAAATGCTCGTTATCGTGTAGTGCCGTTGTCGTTGCTGATGCCTTTTGTTGATGTTGATGTCGATGCCGTTTGTTGATGTTGATGTCATTGCTGATGTTGTACTGGGTCTCGCCGAGGAGCGCAGGTGCTTAGTGTAGTATTTGCTAAAGAAGTATTAGTTTCTTTGGGGAAGGGTGTATATGTATGGTCTCGTAGGAGGCGTAGGTGTAGTTGTGGTTGTTTGGGAGAGTGATGATGTTTCGTCTTGTTAGGGTGCAGTGTATATTCGCGGGATTATGGTCAGGAAGGTGTATGTGCTCAAGTGTGCGGCCGTGTAATTGCTTGGATGTCTTTGAATGTCTTTGATCTGAGGCGCTTGGTGTTTATGTTAGTGATTTCTTTGGAGAAGTCGAAGGGTATGTCTTGGACTCAGTAGAAATGTTTGTGTGGACTCCATGGGAGGAAGTAATACTCCAGGGGACGTGAAAAAGGGTGTAGAGGCTCGTGAAGAGTGCTTGTGTTTCTGCTTCTGTACCGTGTATTAAATGCTTAGTACACGAGTATGGCGGACTGTAGGTGACGCCTTAACCATGAAAG
The DNA here is from genome assembly GCA_023091065.1 of Dianthus caryophyllus. Lineage (NCBI taxonomy): Eukaryota > Viridiplantae > Streptophyta > Magnoliopsida > Caryophyllales > Caryophyllaceae > Dianthus > Dianthus caryophyllus. Next base: position 17,911,771 of record CM041522.1, read on the forward strand.
CTTGCGTGTATGAAGAAAAATGAGGGGAAAACGTGGAACGAAACATGCTCTGGAAATTGCTTGTAGACTAGTGACTCTTCCGGGGAATCTCTCATCAATTGGTGACTTCAAACTTGAACTCATTCACACCTGTCGCGGCTTCAAATCCGGAATAATTCGAATTCTGCGATTGTCTTCTGAAATCTTCATTTTCGCCTGCTTTGACCATGAGACGTGGTATCTGGTGATTCGTTTGGATTCATGTGATACTTCATCTCTCTCGGACTTAGAATGCATGGTGCTTGGGATGCTTCTTGGACATGTTAGGGTGTTCATTGTTGTGGGCGTACGTTCGGGTGTTCGTTGTTTGATGCACACATGAAAGTGTTATGCTTTTAGTGTGCATGCTCTTGTTTGTAGCGGTTCTGAAGGTGTCGCTCAACCGTAGATGTTGATGTGGGTGTGTATAGCAAGGGTGTCTTCAAAAATGCGAAAAATTATCCCATTTTTCGTTGTAAAGGTTTGATTATCCCATTTTTCGTTGTAAAGGTTTGATTCTTGATAGGAAGCGTCAGCCCCCAGTTGTCTTGGTCATGGTGCCGGTGTATGTGAGCCCCCAGGTGGGTGTATGCGAAAAATGCGAAAAATTATCCTATTTTTCGTGATATTGAGGATGGGTGTATGTGAGCCCAGGTTTGGTGAGTTATGATGTATAACGATAGTCAAACTATGTGAAGAAGGCTGTTAGGTGTTAGGATAAGGGTGTTTTTGGATTACCCCCTTGAGTTTGACTAGGTTTTGAGTGAAAACTAAGTCAAAGTGTTGTGGATGATGTACTTGGAGAAGGAGTTTTGAGTTACCCCCTCGAGTTTGACTAAGTTGTGAATGAAAACTGAGTCAAAGTGAAGAGTATGGTGTTTAGATTACCGTCGTCTTCATCCTTAGGTGTTTTGGTGATCTTGTGTAATAAGGATTGTGTGAACCCTTCATTACATGACTGTTTGTTGTAGCTTGGCTTGAGCTTGTAGTTGCTTCTTGTCGTCTTTCGCTTCCGTGTTGTGTTGTGCTTCCGTGGACCTGCGTAGTTAGTAGGCTTGGGTTTGAAAGTGAAATGATTCCCGATTGGGATGCTTGGATTAAAATGTTTTTTGTTGAAAAATCATTTTTGAGAAAGATTCATTTTAGTTGTCGAAATGAGCTTTAAAAATGAACACTTGAAATGTCAGTTGTAAGGATTCATGCGAGATGAAAGGGGTGTTTTGACGTCGTGAGCTCGAGCTAGGGTTGTGAAGACCGTGGAGGGTCATTTGAGTGCAAAGGTTGAAAAGCCCCCAGTTGTCGGTGGAATCTCATGACAACACGGAGTGGGATGTAGCGTTAGGTTCGGTTGTGCTTTGCGCAAGCTGCCTACGTATCCACGAATGTGGAATCAAACCGGCGTAGTTCGATAGAGCTTTTGCTTAAAATGTGTTAACTCGAGTGAGTTAAATTCGAAGAATGCTGTTTCTCAAAATGTATTAACTCGAGTGCCGAGTTAGATTTTTGGAAAAATTTAGACTTCGAAGATTCGAGATGCATTTCAAGGATTTGAGATGCATTTTCGAAAAATACATTTTGTTTGCGAAAAGGTGTGTTTGCAAAAGGTGAATTGCAAAGTGCTTTCATATTAACTCGAGTATTGGGTTAATTTTGAAAGGTGATTAGCTAATTTGAGGGTGGATTGCCTCGTGTAAGTTTGAAAAAAAAGCGCGTCGTTCCGTGGGAGCGTTTTGAAGACTGGAGAGTTTTTGAAAGAAGCGGTTTAAATGTCGCTAAATTGTTTGATTGGAAGAGGATTGACTCGACATGTGAGTCGATGCTTAAAGCGTCGAAAAGTTTGCAAAATAGAGACGAATCGTATGCGTGATTTGAGATTCGACGGTTGCATGGATGCCATGTTCGGGAACACGTGCGTTGGTGGAGCCCCCAGTGGTGCTTGATTGTCTGCGGTGGGATGCTGTTGTTCCTGCAAAACAGTGTTAGACCAAAAAGCAGAGTACTACTCCTAAGTCTATGACAACTTTGCCTCGACGAATTCGTTTTAGTCGCCTCGATAAAGAAATAGTTTGCCTTTGGACTTCGTGAATTTTTGTGGATTTTTGTGAGGATGTCCTTGACTTTGGAAGCTTTAGACATAGGGATGTTTTGCGTAAAAGGGTTGGTTGAGCTCGGGAGAGCGGCCTGCGTATCCGTGGTATCGGAATCAAGCCTAGCGTAGTTCCGAAAGGGGTGTGTTTGTTTTAGTAAAGAGGTGTTTATGTGGAAAGGCGCGTGTTTAAGGACCCGCTGGTCCAAAAGGGGTGTTCATTTTTGTGGAAAGGTGCGGGTTTAAGGACCATTGGTCAGAAGGGTGTTTATGTGTTTGACCTTGATAATTGCATCCTATGGGTACGTTCTCGTCAGTGGATCTAGGCTGCTTATTGGTTCTGTGGAGTCTTCGATTTGCGCTTATAAAGACTTGGTGCCTTGGTTTTGAGCCTCCGTGCTTCTTGCTTTTGGGGTTTCGGCCCCTTGCTTATTGATTTCTAAGCTTTTGACTTCTTAAGCTCTTGCTTCTAGGCTTTTGACTTCTTGAGCTTTTGACTTTTTGAGCTTTTAACTTCTTAAGCTTTTGCTTAGTTGTTTTGCCCCTTGTTTCGGAGCTTTTGAGACTTTTGCTTTTTGGTGACTTTGGTTTTTGATCTTTGTTCCTTGTATTCCCGTTTGGTTTGAGAATATCGTACGCCCTATGTGGCTTGGGCTTGAGCTCGGACCTTGCTAAACCCTATGGCTCGGTGGTCACTCGTGATCGTGTGTCTATCACGCCGGGCTCCTCTGAAAAGTTCGTTTGCTTATTAGGCACGCGATCAGTGCACGCGGAGGGCGATCCAGGAGTACTCATACTTTTGGTCGCGATCAAATTCATGACCACTGTGGAGCTCCAAATTAATGGATCCTCCTCCAAAAGCAGCGGAGTAGTAGACCACAAGCAGACTAGTGAACCTTCGGTGTTTAGTCGTCGAGAGCCTTCTTTGTCTTTGTGTCTTTGATTTACTTGTTGACTTGGACCTTCGTACCCGGCCTAGACCTCCTTAGGATAGCTTGTCCTGGGATGCAATGTATGTTGGTGTAGAATTGTGTTTTTATGGGAAAAGTGTGTAAAAAGGAAGCTGGGTTGTAGGCAAACTTATTCCTTTATCGATTTGTTAAAAATGTCGTGCGTCGAAGACTCGATTGCACTAGACTGACAGAGATTGACTCAAAGTTTAAAAAAAACTCGACCCGTATTGAAAAGACTCGAATTTTTTGAGGAGATCCGTGAGATCGTCGGCGGCGCCTTGATGGATTCTTCGCTGGGTGCTCGAGACGCACATGTCTCGGATGGGGTTGATGCTCGCGTCGGGACTTGGCTCATGCATACTTAGATTTGTCTTTGATTTTGCAAAGGTTTTGTTTTCGGCGAAAAGTAGGATGTTTTGATGAGCAAAATGTGTTGTCACATTTTGGCTCGATGTAAAAGGCGTTTTGAAATCAAATCCGATAAGCTTGTGTTAGTGGCTTGTCGGTGAAAGTGTGAATCGATTGAATTGGCGATAGGCTATCCGAATCAAGGGTGTTGAAAATGTGATGAAGACGGTTATACTCGTTTTCATACATTCGGTTTGAAAGAGGGTTAGATTAAAGCGACTATGAGCCACTTGGTCTAACAGTGAAGGATTCTTGAGGATGATGCTAGTTCATTCCTAGGTTTTGCCGTCTTGCGAAAAGAGATGTTTGGATTAAAATGGCGGCAGGCCATTTTGAACCATGGATGTCGAAAAAAGTTTATTTTGAAAGGGGTGTTAAAAAGCCGTGAGCTGATTGATTTTTGTTTTCAACAAGAGGTCCACGAGAATAGGTTATCATTCTCCGGTTTGGAAATGCTTTGTAATAAATGGGTTCACGATGGTATGGGTCATGTGATTCATTTATGTCTTGGAAATGTCACGAGAATAAAGTGATTACTCTCGGATGTTTTGAAGAGACTGTTTGTCTAGATCAAACCGTCATGACTATAGGTCATTCGGTTCGAAGGCAGGATTTTTGAAAAAGGTTATTTCAAAAACGTGATGAGGATTTTGTAAAAGTAGCTCGTTGTGGTTTGACAAAATGTTTGGAAAGAGTTTGAGCTAGAGACGTGTTGACACGTTTCTGGCTTGACCTTGAAGAGTGTGATTGGCCTAAGTTAACGGTATGTCGTTGTGGGCCGGTTGTAGATTGCTTGGGGTGAACCTATGATAGCGAAAAGCTAGTTGGGTTGAAAATGTGAAGGTGGGATATGGACGGGTTTGCACGTCCACGTGTTTTGCTTAAGAGGGAATGGACCAAGATCATTTGGTCCGATGAAAAGTCCACGAGATTGGGCTTGGCCATTCTCGGGTTTTGTTTGCTTGTAAAAGATGATTTTTGTTGAAACGGGTCGACTTTGGGCCGTTTGGCCCGAAGAGATTTGTAAAGTGTTTTATTTGAAAAATGTTTTGCTAGGAATCGGCGTACGATGACCGTGAGTCATGTGGCCATTGACGTTTTGAAAGGTTTGGGGAATGTAGTGATTATTCCCGAGTGATTCGTGAGGGATGCCTAGTGGGTTGAATCGAAATAGTGGAGAACTATTTGGTTCGACCCAGAACTTCGAAAAGCATTTATTTCGAAGTTGAAAGAATTTTGAAACGTGACTGTTTCAAAATGAAGAAGCTTTGGTTGTTTTGTAGGAAACAAGGGTATTTTTGAAAAGAGCTTGTTTTAAAATGAGAATGTTGTTGGTTGTCTTGTAAAAGCGAGAAACTTTTGAAAAGAGCTTAGTTGAAAAATGAGAGTGTATTGCTTTAGGAGCAATGTTGTGCCTAGTGACTCTTAAGGTGACTATAGGTGTGAGCATGTCGTCTCGGTGTTGAAAAGTGTTGGCTTTGCATTTGTCGAGCCCATGTTAACGGTTCATCGTTAAGGGCTTGAAACTAGATGCATGAAAGGGATTCGACTCGAGAAAGGTTAGCTAGTCGAGTCGAGGATGTTGAGAATGAATTAGGTTGTGTGGGTTAGATTTGCATTTTTACTAGACCAACGTTGATTTTAAGTGTTCATTCTAGCTCATTTCTTTGTTAAGAAAACTCTTTTAAGCTTGAAAAAGAGGTTTTGAAAAGGTTTTGCTAAGGGAAGCTTTTTGAGGCGAGGATGCGTACGCACATCTCGTCTCGATGTTAAGGTTTTGCTTTGCACCGTCGGTGATGTCGGTGATTTACCGAGGTGAGCTCGAGTCGGATGTGTAAAAGAGAAAGGATTCGGCTCGAGAGTGATTAGCAAGTCGAACCGAGGATGTTAAATGTAGAACCTAGGCCGTATGACCTAGGGGATTGAAATCCTCGAGCTTGGGTTTTAATCCTTGCTCGGGTTTTTGCTTGTTAGTGAAAATGAAAGTTTTGAAAAAGCTTGTTTCAAAAATTCGCGATAGTTTTGTTTGAAAAGCTGTTAGATGTTAGATGTTAGGTTCATTTATCTTTGAAACGTTTAAGCGAGTTTTCGAAGATATGAATGCAAATGCTCGTTTTGAAAAAGACCATGGAGTGCATAGCCTCGAACTTGTACGTATGACTCAAAAAGGGTGAAAGGGTCAGTCGGGTACACCTCCAACTACCTCGAGTACGCTTTGGCAGATACTTAACCCCTCTATTTCCTTACGCCGGAGCGATAGGTTTTCTAGAGAACCTTTGGGCGGTCGAGATAATCGTTCTGACGGCCAGTGGAGGAGAGAGGAAAGTTAGTCCTGCACGTGCTTTATCGAGTGGACAAGCCTGCGTGTTGGAACCACCTCTCAAGGGTGCAAAGGGTGCCTAGATTCCAAAAGGAATGGACTCTAAACGAATGTGCATAGCTCAAATATGTATACTTGGATTGTTCAAGGCTTTCAAGTTTCACCTCTTTATTTTTAAAAAGAAAAAGCTAGTTTTAAGTTTTAAAAATAAGATCTCCCCAGCGGAGTCGCCAAACTGTGGAACCCGGGATCGGACCCAACTCGGCGTCTTGCTTAAGGGCGGATTTTAAAGTTAAAAAAGATTAAGTTGGAAAAACCTTTAAGAACTGTTATGGAGTCGCCACCTATTTATCGCGGAAAATAGGAACCTGCTACCATGTTCTAAGTTAAAAACATGTTCTTAGATTTTGGAGCACGCCGACACCCCTAGATCTAAGGCTTGTGAAACCAGATTGGATTCGGGGTGAGGGTACTTTAGAAAAAGAGTTAATTCAAATAATGATTTATGAAAACCTTTTAGAAAAGCCTATGTAAAAATAGCCTCTACTGACCTAGAACAATCCTTGTAAGATGATATTTGAGCTAATGTTATCGCTACGTACAAGTGCGATAAGGTTGTAAAAGAATGCAGATGCAGATGCAAAAAGATTGATTAAAACCCTCGCTTTAGCATGTTTAACTTGTTAACGAAAAACGGTTCGCTTAAAGGTCGAATTCATTGTTTAAGTTGATTTAATGCAAAATAAGAAGGTGCAAGATGCATGCAAATAAAATAAAGTTCAATTGTCCATTGGTTTATTTTATAAGGTCGATTGCTTATGCGACTTTGGCGTGTCATCGGATATGGAGTGTACCAAGTAATAAGAACACTTGGAAGGCAAGCGCTCGGGTGCCAAAGCCTGGCGCTAAAGTGTAGACCCTTTGTTAGTCCATAAGAAAATAAGAAAAAGCTTTGATCCAAGTGGATCGGTACCTACCTTGTCCTGGCGACGCTCAGATCTCGAGCTTAGCTTCTTGAACTTAAAGGAGGATGAATTCAACACGGGATGGTGTGTTGAACTCAAGGATTTGAGTGCTTGAGGCTTTTGTGAAAGAGGATTTGTGTGTTGTGAATTGTGTGTGAAAGATGATCTCAAAAGTGTGTAGATGTGAAAGATGTGAATTGTGTGGAAAAAGATGATCTGAAAGTGTGTTTTGAGGTCGAGGTATAGGGCTCTATATATACTAAAAACCTCGGAGAAATTAGGAAGCGGAAATAAAAGCAGTAGAGGAACCGCATAGGCTTATGCGGTTGCAGGGGCAAACCGCATAAGCTTATGCGGTTCTACCCAAACCGCATAGACTTATGCGGTTTGAGGGTCTGATTTTGTGTAGTTTCCAAGTTTTGGCCAGATTGAATCTTTGAAAGATTTCGTGATAATCTCGAGCGTGAAGCTCAAGAAAACCCCTAGGATATTTACGAGATATTTTGTGATGCTTAGGGCTTTGGAGTGCGGGCCAAAGGCTTGGGTTTAGGCTCGGTTTGGGCCGAGACCCGAAAAATGAAAAGTGGTGTATTTGCATAGTTTTGTGAGATAAGGTAAGACGTGAGGTTGTATTTTGTGTAAGAGGATGCTAAATAGCGGTTTTAGCTACCGGGCCTAAATTTAGGAATTTAGGAATGCTAAATCAGACCTTGTTAATGTAAAAGGACTAATTGTAGTGCAAATGCGAAGCTCACGCCAAATGAAGCAGGACAAGGACCTAGCTAGACTCCAAATGGACAAAATGAATGTTATTTAAGAGCGATGTAAAGCGACCTTAAACATTTTAACATTTAAAACGACTCAAAATGAATTCGACATTAGTTAGAACCGTTTAAGTCAGCGTTAAACATGCGTAATAAAAGTCCGTGATACATCACAGGGTTTTGTTTGGGAGGGTACGGATATGGGTATCCACAACTGTGCACAATCCAACTTCAGGGTTGGCCAATAGTAACCTATTCGTAAGACTTTGTTTGCCAGACTTCTGCCACCTGTGTGGTTTCCACATTGACCATCATGAATTTCTGACATGACTGTCCTGACCTGGTCAGGCTCCAAACATCGAAGGTAGAGTCCATTGAAAGATCTTTTGAACAGTACGCCTTGAATAACCGTGTATCTGGAGGCTTTAATTTTGAACGCTCTAGCTTCAATTTTGTTGTCTGGTAACTTGTCGTGGAGTAACCACTCATAATACGGTTTTGTCCACTACGAAATTTGTCTTGTGTTACAGCGGTGTTTGCACCTTTTGTATAGCTGGTTCCAGGATATGTATGATAGGAATGCTGTCCATCGTTTGTGGTTCAAAAGCTGAACCTAAGTTGGCCAGAGCATCAGCCTGTATGTTCTGATCCCTGGGTACTTGCTCAACAGTAAAACTGTTAAATCTTCCAAAAATTGATTTTACCAAATCAAGGTAAGCTACCATCTTAGAATCCTTAGCCGCATACATACCATTGATCTGGTTAGTCACTAACAAAGAGTCTAACCTTACCTTTACATCTCGCACACCCATATCCAAGCACACGTTCAAACCTGCGATCAAGGCCTCATACTCAGCCTCGTTATTGGTAGTCCTGAACTCACATGACATTGCCTGGACTATCTTGTCCCCCTGTGGCGATTTTAGGACCACACCTAATCCTGTCCCCCTGACATTGGCTGAACCATCTGTCCAGAGTTCCCACACACCTGTGTCCCCTGTCAGTTGTAAGACTTCTTTCGCGGCCTGTTCGTGTAGTGTGGGAGTGAAATCAGCCACAAAATCCGCTAATGCCTGGGATTTGATCGCTGTCCTGGACTCATAAGATATGTCATATGTGCTCAACTTGACCGACCACTTAGACATTTTCCCTGAAAGTTCTGGCTTAGACAACACAGACTTGACAGGAACATTAGTACGCACAATAATATGATGAGATTCAAAGTAAGGACGTAACTTTGTGCAAGCTACCGTTAATGCTAAAACAAATTTTTCCATAACTGTGTACCTGGTTTCAGCAACCAACAGACTTTTACTTACATAATACACAGGATGCTGCTCCCCTTCAGGTTCTCTAACCAGGACAGCACTTACGTAAAAACTCCACATGCATGATACACAACCAAATGGCCCCTGTGTTCAGTTTTGACAAAGAATGAGCAGATGACAAGTAGCTTTTCAACTCTTGGAACGCTTCTTCATGCTCATCTTCCCATGCAAACTTCTTATTCTTCCTCAGCATATCATAGAATGGTCTGCATCTTTCTGAGGACCTTGATATAAACCTGTTCAGAGCTGCTACTCTGCCTGTCAACTTCTGTACATCCTTCGGGTTCTGAGGGGACGCCAAATTCATGACTGCTTTAATCTGCTCAGGACTGGCCTCTATCCCTCTTTTTGTCACCATGTACCCTAAAAACTTTCTTGCGATCACACCAAAAGTACACTTAGTTGGTTGTAATTTCATATTATATTTCTCAAGGATTTCAAATGCTACGGCCAGGTCACGGATATGATCCTCAGCTTTCTTTGACTTGACCACCATGTCGTCGATGTAGACTTCCATAATGTCTCCAATCTGATCTTTGAACATCATGTTTACCAGCCTTTGGTAAGTTGCACCTGCGTTCTTCAGGCCAAAGGGCATAGCTTTGTAGCAGTAGGTTCCTCTGGTGGTCATGAACGCTGTGTTCTCCTGGTCTGGGGGTGCATCCTGATCTGATTAAATCCGCTTGCTGCGTCCATAAAGGTCAGGACTTCATGTCCTGCAGTTGCATCCACCATGGCATCTATGTGGGGCAGAGGAAAACAATCTTTCGGACATGCTTTGTTCAAATCTGTGTAGTCCACACAGACTCTCCATTTTCCGTTCTTTTTCTGCACCACAACCACATTCGCTAGCCATTCTGGATACATCACCTCTTTTATCATGTCCATGTCCAGCAGCTTCTGTACTTCCTCGTTCACGATCTCATTTCGTTCTGGAGCGAATTTCCTGCGTTCGCTGACGGGCTTGATACGAGGTCAATATTTAACTTATGAGAAATAACATCGTGGTCGATCGGTCATATCACGATGGGACCAGGCAAAGCGATTGCTCCTTACTCTTTAGAAAGTCAATCAAGGCAGGCCTGATTATCTCTGGAGCATCAGAGCCAATCAGGACCTTCCTGTCAGGTCTGTCCTGCGTTAAAACCACTTCATCTGTCTCCATGCAGAGGACAGGATTCTCGACATTCCTGACAGGCTGCTTTAATTGCTATGCAAGGGACTTACCTTTGGAGGGTTTCGTGGTCGTCTGTAACACTCTGGGCGATGCATTGCTCGCCACTACAATTCTTGTCCCCCACTTGGTTGGGATTTTGACGCATTGATGATATGTGGAAGGTACCGCCTTGATGTTGTGGATCCACGGACGACCCAATATGACGTTGTATGAGGACAAAGAGTCTATCACACAGTACTTCTCGAATGAGGTCACCCCTTCGACGTATGTTGGCAAAGTGATTTCCCCCAAGCTGTGTTTTGTTTCGCCACTGAAGCCAACCAAGACGCTGGACCTCTTCGTAACATCTGACTCCTTCAGCCCCATTCCTTCCAGCGCACTCATCATTATGATATTAATCGAATCGCCCGTCCCACCGTAATTCGACCGACTGCAGGGTTCCAATCTGCAGCTTGATCACTAGCCCATCGTGGTGTGGCCCATGCACTCCTTGCAGATCTGACTCATCAAAGGTAACGGGCTGGATAGACTCTGCTTGGCCTGCCGGGGGTCTCTGCCTGTTCTCCACGGCTACACGCTTGGCAGCAGAATAGGTCAGCCCACAAATATCAGAACCACCAGAAATAAATTTTACCTCATGCGTCACAGGGGGCGGTTGATCCTTAGGCTGTTCACGTTCTTCCTTTGATCGTCTGTTCCCTGGCAGGATATCTTTCAGGTATCCATTTTTGAGCAGATGTGCCACCTCTCTCCTCAGAGCTATGCATTCTTCTGTTGTATGGCCTATATCTGCGTGATATTCACACCACTTGGTTGAATCTCTCCTGGGGTTTGGTTTTTCGTTCGCCTTGGGCCACCTGCCCACTGTTCCCAGCTTGTCCAGCTTGCAAAGAAGTCCTGAGGAGTCTACTGAGAAACAGTACTCTGATATTGGTGGTGGTACCCTGGGCTGCTCTGTCTGCTCCTCCACAGCGTTAGTCTCTTTCCTGGTCGGTCTCTGGTACGGAGCTGGCCTGTTATTTCCACGTTGAGCTGGGGCTTTGCGTGATGTCCTGTCGTTATCCTGGTAGCGTGACCTGAACTACTGGTCCTCTTCTACCCTGATCTGAGCTAATGTCTTGGCCTGCACATCCTCAAAGGTAGAACAGGGATAACGGGTTAGTTCTATATAAAGGGTAGAATCTCTTACCAGGCCTTGCCTGAAGGCCTCGATTGCTTTTCCGATGTCGCATCGCGGAATAGACACTTTCTCCTTGTTGAATCGGTGAAGGAAATCCCTGAGCGATTCACCCTCCTCTTGGATGATCCTGTACAGATCGCTGGTCTGCTTCTCCAGCATTCTACTGCTGGCAAACTGAATGTTGAAGAGGTTGATCAACTCAGCGAAGGTCCTGATGCTTCTGACAGGTAGGTTGATATACCACTGCAGGGCCGGTCCGGTTAGCGTTGAACCAAAACTCTTACACATGCACGCTTCACGTTTATCCATGGGAATGGCTGCATTGAACATGCGCTGCCTGTACTGAGCCACGTGCTCCTGAGGGTCTGAGGTCCCATCATAGAGCTTCAGATTTGGCGGAGTGAACTTCTTTGGCATTTCCACCATTGCTATGCAATCATCGAAAGGGGAATCTGCATAGCACTCAGGCGTGGCTGTCTCTATCGGTGGTGGAAGTCCCGGAACTTTACGTACCAACTCCGAGAGTTTTCCCATCTCGTGCATCATGTACTGCATCACCTGTGCAGCTGTGATCGCCTCAGGATCCTCAGGCTGCTCTGGCTGTTCTGGTTGCCCTGGTTGGCCATTAGCTGCAGCATCCTCCTCAGGAATGCCTCCAGCGGTATTTGCCTGTGGCGTCTTGGATGATCCTGCACCAGAGGAGAAAATAGAAAAGTCAATTCGCTTAATCACATCAGAGATAGGCGTACCTGGTTGAATCCGAGATCTCAAAGCTTTTGCTTTGGAGGTTATGTCCAGTTGCTTCTTGAGTTCTGCCTCGGCCTCCTTTGAACGTGCAGCTTCTGCCTGAGCGTTTGCCGCAGCTTGCTGGGCTTCCAACGCTGCCTGCTTGGCTTGTTCCAACTCTGCCTGGAGTTTCAGGAGAAGTTCTGCATGCTGATCTGCCATGTCTGATTCTTCTGAGCGGTGTGAGGGTTGTTTTTATGGATGTAAAGAAGCTTTTTTGTGGATTAATAAACTAATATCCCCTCAGACGGCGCCAAACTGTTCGGGGTGATTTTCTCACTCTATTCGTATTTGTATTGTGGGTTTATTAGTGTTATCCTTTTAAATGTACTTTGTGATTATCGAGGTTGATTATGTGTTGGAAACAACGAAAGATTAAATGACGCAAATAAAGACAAGACACACAATATTGTTTGCGTGGGAAAAACCCTTAGAAGTAAGGGAAAAACTACGGGCACCAAGCCAGGAGAGGATTTGCACTATAATTCGGACAGAACGCTCAGAACGTACAGAACTTCCAGACCAGAGATACACAATTGCGAGTAATAATCAGAGTTTTTAGAGTATAGAGTATAAAAGTATAGTATTTGCGGTAATTCTTCCGTCGTCTCCAATGATTATGCTTTCTCCCTTTTATAGCCTTCACACAACGGTACAATTTGGTGGTTATGAAGGTTTATATCCGTATATAGACCTTTTATTCCACAGGATTATAATGAAAAACTTTATAAGATTTTAAAGTCATAAATTGAAATTGCATAACATAATAAAGAGATTTAGAATTAACCTTTTAATCCTTGCAAAATAGGCCTAAGATCAATACCAAAAGTATGGTATCTCCTAATTGAAACACCCAAGATGAATCTAAGATATGCCCTTTTATTTGCTAGAAAAATTAGAGAGAAGAACTACTTCTTTTCTTGAGATTTTGTGTTGTGAATTATGATCAATTAATTGAGTAATTAGGTTGAGCCAAAGCTCCTAATATAGCCTCAATATTTTCGGCCATCCTATAGTATTTGGGGAGTAATTTTACTTTCCAAAAATCACTTTCCAAAAACCAATTCCTTGTTGACCAAGGAGTCAAAGACCAATTAGGCTCTTTCTTGGAGGTTTCCTTTAGCTTTTAATATAATATAATATTACTAGTATTACATAATAATGATCCACTATAATATATCATTAAATTATTAATATCCTCATATTTATAATTTTCTAATTAATTATAACAGTTTATGATTAATTAGCTTATATTATATCAAATAATTAAATATAACATTTTATATTCAATTCACGAATTACATTTAATTCGTCTTAGCTAAAATCATTTAATCCTTATTAAATGGCCATATTATAATCACACACTTGACTAACATTTTAGTCAAAAACACCGACTAACCTTTTAGTCTTTTAGTAGGGCATCAATATGATCATTTTCTCAAATAATCATATCTCTCAAACACATCCTTTAGGTGTGACTCTTAGGGACCAGTTGATCACCGCCATCTTTATGACAATAACGTCAAACTTATCTAGCAAGCCAACCGTTATCGATAAACGTTAATCTACTGATTAAATACAAAATGTACCCTGTGTACCTTTTAGAGATTTATCTATGTTATTGCACTAACTGTGGAGGACACTGACTCCAACAATCTCCCACTTGTCCGTACAAGTGCAGGTGCGATAACCGATTCTCATATCCATAATAAATTTCTCCCACTCAATGTAAACCAATTTGCAAAGTCTGTACTTTCAAAGGTCGTAGTTCATGGCGATCGAGAATCAAGAGTGGTTTCCCAGGCTAGAGAGTAACTTAAGCGATAAACGAATCAATATTCGAGCATGGCCATGCATTTTCGATTCTGACTCCTCAGTGGCCACGAGAATAAATATTATAACTCGATAGAAGTTTGGATATTTCCTCAACTTCGAATCCTGCAGATGTAAGCGCAGCATGAAATGACCAGTGAAAATGCAGTCGCTTTATTACGATCGACCGTGAGAAAGAAACCAAAGTCACCCAAAATCTGCCTTAATCTCAAAAGTCAGTCGATAGTCAAAAGCATCGACTCTAGGAACACTATGGATGTCCTATCCACGACCCGGCATCTAATGCTCTGAAACATTTAGGGCTCCATGTAGTCGTCACAAAATGTCTGCGCGATTTCAAGAAACCCGCATCTGTGATCGATCAGTCAACGATTTGACTTATGGCTCGTTGAACCCACCATCAATCGGCGTCACAAAATGATTGCGAGTTATCGGCTCGTGTGGCGATCACGGACCAAAACAAAATATAAAGCAATTGAGTTCACTTTGAGATGTTCAACGTTGTGAGCACAACCCCCATGAAAAACAATATATGTAACAAAACGATGATTTTATTAGAAGTTTTAGGAAATACAAGTGTCAAATCCATACAAACAACTAATACAACTCAGGAACACGCTTAATTCCCATGGATTTAACGTGCCCTTCATGCTTATCTTGTCTCAACGGCTTAGTGAGAGGATCTGCTATGTTATCATCCGTAGCAATCTTGTCAATCACTATCTCCTTCGCTCCACGTAATCCGGATCATGTGAGCCTTCCTTTGCACGCGTCTTGAGACTTGTCATTTGGACTTGGCTCCTTTGCCTGGAAGATGGCACCACTATTGTCGCAATAGATGGTGATCGGGTCATTCGAACTTGGAACTACAGTTAGTCCTTGTAAGAACTGACGCATCCATATAGCTTCCTTTGCAGCTTCGGAAGCAGCATAGTACTCGGACTCAGTTGTTGAATCTGCTATAACTGTTTGTTTGGAGCTTTTCCAGCTGACCGCAGCGCCATTAAGAGTAAAAACGAATCCTGATTGAGACTTTGAGTCATCCCGATCCGTTTGGAAACTAGCATCTGCAGAATCTGATCAAGCAAGATAGCTCGATTGTCTCCTCCGTAAGTCAATACCCAATCTTTAGTCCTCGTAGGTACTTAAGAATGTTCTTTACGGCCATCGGTGTGCTTCACCTGGATTGCCTTGGTATCGTCTCGTCATACACAATCCATATGCCCCGTCCGGACGTGTGCATATCATGGCATACATGATCGATCCTATTGCCGAAGCATATGGAATCCGACTCATGCGCTCGACCTCTTCCGATGCCTTTGGTGCTTGAGCTTTACTCAAATGCACCCCTGAGATCATTGGAAGGTTCCTCTTCTTGGAGTTGGTCATGCTGAACCTCTCAAGAATCTTATCTATATAAGACTCCTGACTGAGGGATAACATCCGTCGTGATCTATCTCTATAGATACGGAGCCCCAAAATACGTTGTGCCTCACCCAGATCTTTCATCTGGAAATGGTTCTTTAACCATACTTTTACCGAAGTTAAGAGAGGTATGTCATTCCCAATCAAGAGTATGTCATCGACGTACAGTATTAGAAAGACAATCTTGCTCCCACTCGACTTGATATATAGGCATGGTTCCTCGACCGATCGAGTGAATCCATTCTCCTTTATCACTTGGTCGAAGCGATGATTCCAACTCCGTGAAGCTTGCTTAAGTCCATAGATGGAACGCTAAGCTTGCACACTTTCTTAGGATTTTCAGGATCAATGTAACCTTCGGGTTGTACCATGTACAACTCCTCCTCCAAATAACCGTTTAAGAAGGCGGTTTTCACATCCATTTGCCAAATTTCATAGTCATGAAATGCGGCGATCGCTAAGAGAATCCGAATGGAACGAAGCATGACTACGGGTGCAAAGATCTCATCATAGTGCAACCCTTGCACTTGAGTGAAACCCTTTGCCACTAGTCGTGCCTTGTATATATCTGGTTGTCCTTCTACAGATCGCTTTATCTTGTAAAGCCATTTGCCTTTGAAGAGGCCTAGCCTTATCAGGTAAGTCAACCAGATCCCATACATGGTTCTCGTACATCGAGTCCATCTCGGATTGCATGGCTTCTTGCCAAAGCTTTGAGTCAGAACACGTCATGGCACCTTTATAGGTTACGGGTTCGTTACTCTCAAGGAGTAAAATGTCGTCTCTCCCATTCTCCTCAACCATACCGATGTATCTATCTGGAGGAATGGAAAGTCTACCCGACCTTCTGGGTTCCAAAGGGACATTAACCACAGCAGACGAAGAAGGAACAGTTTCCTCCATCGGTTGCTCGGTTGTTGGTTCAGGAATCTCCGACAGATCGAAGGTTCTATTACTTCTCTTGTCTTCGAGAAACTCTTTCTCTAAGAACTTCGCACTAGCCGCAACAAAAACGCGCGTTGTTCGGTTGGCGAATAGAAGTAATGACCAAACATTCCTTTTGGATAACCAATAAAATATGTCTTGACCGATCGCGGGCCGAGCTTATCCTCGTGTCTCCACTTGACATAAGCTTCGCACCCCCAAACCCGAATAAAGGACAAGTTAGGGACCGTTCCCTTCCATAACTCGTATGGAGTCTTGTCTCTGACTTTAGGCGGACTTGGTTAAGTATAAGAGCAGCTGACAAAAGAGCATAGCCCCACAATGAGTCAGGTACAACCGTGAGACTCATCATGGATCGAACCATATCAAGTAATGTTCGATTCCTGCGATCGGACACACCATTCGATTGTGGTGTTAGGGTGGAGTTAATTGTAGTACTATCCGCGGTCTTTCGGTGTCGATCAAACTCAGTTGAAAGATATTCGCCACCACGATCCGAACGTAGTGCTTTTATCTTTCTATCCAGTTGGTTCTCAACCTTATTCTGGAATTCCTTGAACTTGTCGAAGGACTCACTTTTATGCTTCATTAAGTAGACATAACCATATCTACTTAAATCGTCCGTGAAAGTGATAAAATACCTATAGCCATCTCTAGCGTTGATTGACATAGGTCCACACACATCAGTATGTATGAGTCCTAATAGGTCAGCAGTGCGCATTCCAACACCTTTGTAGGAAATTCGAGACATTTTGCCTATAAGACATGATTCACACGTGCCAAAAGTTTCATAGTCAAATGGGGCAATAGTCCCACTATCAATTAGCTTTTTCACACGTTTCTCATTTATGTGTCCCATTCGGCAATGCCATAAATACGTTTGATCTTTGTCACCAACCCTTGCTTTCTTGTTACTCACATGCATGATTTCTGTGGTTTGATCTAAAACATAAATTCCGTTCATGGAAACAGCTTTACCATAAATCATTTCATTTAAAGAGAAAATCTGACTATTATTCTTTATTAAAATGAAAATCCTTCTTTATCAAGAACGGATCTGAAATAATGTTTTTCGATAAACTAGGTACATAATGTGATTATTTAGAAATAACTCAAATCCACTTGGGAGTTGGATTACATATGTCCCTACTGAAACTGCAGCAACTCTTGCTCCATTTCCCACTCGCAGGTCTACATCACCTCTTGCCAGAGTTCTGATGCTTCTTAGGCCCTGCAAATGTGTGGAACCCGGGAGGGACCCCAACTCGGCGTCTTGCTTAAGGGCGGATTTTAAAGTTAAAAAAGATTAAGTTAGAAAAACCTTTAAGAACTGTTATGGAGTCGCCACCTAATTATCGCGGAAATTAGGAACCTGCTACCATGTTCTAAGCTAAAAACATGTTCTTAGATTTTGGAGCACGCCGACACCCCTAGATCTAAGGCTTGTGAAACCAGATTGGATTCGGGGTGAGGGTACTTTAGAAAAAGAGTTAATTCAAATAATGATTTATGAAAACCTTTTAGAAAAGCCTATGTAAAAATAGCCTCTACTGACCTAGAACAATCCTTGTAAGATGATATTTGAGCTAATGTTATCGCTACGTACAAGTGCGATAAATTTGTAAAAGAATGCAGATGCAGATGCAAAAAGATTGATTAAAACCCTCAGTTTAGCATGTTTAACTTGTTAACGAAAACGGTTCAGTTAAAGGTCGAATTCATTGTTTAAGTTGATTTTAATGCAAAATAAGAAGGGTGCAAGATGCATGCAAATAAAATAAAGTTCAATTGTCCATTGGTTTATTTTATAAGGTCGGTTGCTTATGCGACTTTGGCGTGTCATCGGATATGGAGTGTACCCGAAGTAAATAGAACACTTGGAGTGCAAGCGCGCTGGGTGCCAAGGTAGGCGCTAAAGTGTAGACCCCTTTGTTAGTCCATAGAAAATAAGAAAAAGCTTTGATCCAAGTGGATCGGTACCTACCTTGTCCTGACGCTACAGATCTGGGCAGAGCTTCGCTTCTTGAACTTAAAAGGAGGATGAATTCAACACGGGATGGTGTGTTGAACTCAAGGATTTGAGTGCTTGAGGCTTTTGTGGAAGAGGGTGTATGTGAATTGTGTGTGAAATTGTGATCCGAAAGTGTGTTTGAATGTCGAGGTATAGGGCTGTATATATACTAAAAACCTCGGAGAAATTAGGAAATAAGGGGATAAAACCAGGCCTAGGAACCGCATAGCCTTATGCGGTTGCCTGGGAAAACCGCATAGGCTTATGCGGTTCGCCCCTCAAACCGCATAAGGTCATGCGGTTTGGGGGTCTGGTTTTTGTGTAGTTTCCAAGTTTCGGTTGCATTGTATCTTTGAAAGATTATGTGATAATCTCGAACGTGTAGCTCAAGAAAAGTGCTGGGATATTTGTGAGATATTTTGTGATGCTTAGGGCTTTGGAGTGCGGGCCAAAGGTGGGTTTAGGCTTCGGTTTTGGGCGAGACCGGAAAAATGAAAAGGGTGTGTTTGCATAGTTTTTGTGAAATAAGGTAAGACGTGAAGCCGTATTTTGTGTAAGAGGGGGCTAAATAGCGGTTTTAGCTACCGGGCCTAAATTTAGGAATTTAGGAATGCTGAATTAGACCTCGTTAATGTAAAAGGACTAATTGTAGTGCGAGTGCGAAGCTCATGCCAAATGAAGGGGGACAAGGACCTAACTAGACTCCAAATGGACAAAATGAACGTTTATTTAAAGTGATGTGATGCGACCTTAAACATTTTAACATTTAAAACGACTCAGAATGAATTCGACATTAGTAGAACCGTTTAAGTTAGCGTTAAAGCTTGCGTAATAAAAGTCCGTGTTACATCACAGGGTTTTGTGCGGGAGGGTACGGATATGGGTATCCACAGAGCCCCCAGTTTGACTGAGCTCGGACTAGAGCGCTAGTCAAACTCCTACGACCATATCCGGACCGTTACTGATCTCGATCTGATCGTGAGCGAAGCATGTGTCCGTGGGCGAGACGAGGACTTCGAACCGGGCTATGCGGGGAGGGGCGTGCGCATTTTAAGGACTTGGCGGTCCGTGCATGCTATAAGGGCCTGCCGGCCTGCTGGATGTCTTCGTCGTGTTTGTTGTCGTTTGTTGGTGTCTTTGCGTGTGCTTGGTGTCGTCAGATGTTGATGCTGGTGCCGATGCTTGTAATGTCTTCGTATTGCATGTGTACTTTGTAACATGTTTGGGTATGCGTGAGGTGTATAATTGAGTAGGGGTGCTTATGTAGGTGTAGGTGTTGGTCTCGTGAAAGAGCGTCTGTGTAATGCTTGCGCTTGAACTCGCCGAGGAGCGTCTATGTAGAGATGTATATTGCAGGGTGCTTGTGCTTAGGCTCGCCGAGAAGTGTCTATTGTAGTTGTAGTTGCATATGATCGCCTTTCGTGGAGGAGAAAATGATGTAGGGCCCGTGAAGAGCGTTCGTGCTTCTGCTTCTGTACCGTATATTAAATGCTTAACATACGCGTATGGCGGACTGTAGGTGATGCCTTAACCCAAGCACAGGACGTACTTGGAGTTGTATATGGGCTAGGATGAATTGGGAATCGAAAAGTAGGCGTAAAACGAGAAAAACCCGAGAAAAGCCAAGGGAACGAACCGCATAAGCTTATGCGGTTCATGGGACAAACCGCATAAGCCTATGCGGTTTCCGCTGTTGGCTGCTGGGGGCTATATAAGCTCGAGCTAAACCGTGAGCATGCCTCATAACTCAATTACGGTTTGTTCACTCTAAAAACGTCATTTTTCGATTTCTCAACCGATTTTGCTCGTTTTTCTTGCGTTGCCTTGCTATGGAACGAGGTAATGCTCCATTTTAACTTGTTTTTACGTTATTTGTTGTTGTAATTAGCTAGTTTTGCCTTGAAATGTTGAAAAGACGGGTTTTGAATGAAAACCCGAGTTTTGCTTGAAATTTGCCGTTTGAATGCTTGAAATTGTTGTCATTGTGTTGCATTATGCCATGCTAGCGTGTATGTGTGAATTGATTGTGATTTAGACCGTCTTTGTGTGAAAAACGTCCAAATTAGGTTTCGGGCCCGAAAACGAACCCGGAATTTCCGACCCGGAATTTCAATTAAACTTCGGTGTAGGATGCCCATAGTGAGTATAGCATGCCTATAACGTTAGTTTTGCGAAAAAGTCGAGTTAAGGCTTTCAAATCGCCGTCTTAAGTCGTAGTTATACGGAGTAATTAAGGCGAATTGGGGGTTTTTGATCGGAGTGACCAAAATGCAATTGCTTGTAATGGGTTGTTGTTGGGGACTATTATGGCGCGTAGAAACCATAAAGTTGCAATTTTGAGGTGTAGAGAACGGTTTTCGACTTAATTATGAATTAGGCCTAAAAATGCTCTGTAGGGCGTATAGTGTGATGTGTAAGAGGAAAAGATGTATATGTATTATGTGCGTATTATTTGTATTTGTGTATGTGTATGCCAAGTTGTATGCTTGCGTGCGTTATAGCGATGCGTATTTGTTGTGTTTGGTTGCAGGGGACGGTTCCAGTCGTGTTACGAGATCGAGATCTCGTAAGAGTGCTAGTTCGAGGACGGAGGGAGCCTCTAGCTCGAGCAGTTTGAGGCGTACACGTAGTGAGAGGGATGCTGATCCTCGAGACCTGCCCACGAGACGTGGTCAGGCACGAGGTAGGGGTCGTGGGAGAAATGTCCCTGTGCGCGATCCTGAGGAGGAGGCGGATGCGTTTGCTCAGGCGTTTGTGGATGAGCTGGAGGCTGAGATGGACGTTGCTGAGGAGGAGGCTGAGGAGGTCGAGGAGGTCGCGCCTAGGGCGGGTAGCTCTAGGCCGCGAAAATCACGCGCGAACAGGGCTTTCGCGAAGGGTTGGGATGGCCACAACCTTCTGCTAGCTCCGGAGAGACATGTTTCCTATCGAGCGACGATGGGTTGGGATAAGGGCCCAATGAGGACTTTCTCGGGCGTCTCGTCCGCGATGTGTGCTTTTGAGGAGAGGCTTCCGCCGAGGGCGCAAGCTTGGGTGTTGCGTAGTGCTTTCGGCCCGTTGGTTGGCCATTGGAGGGAGATTGCGAAGAAGGAGCAGAGGGCGAACCTGATGTTGATCAGGGCCTTCTTAGACAGGTATTGGGATACCACGGCGACGTTCCATATGCGGCCGAGGCCGCATTACCTTGTCCGAGCACGCTGGTCAGAATTCGGCCGCCGTTTGGGGATCGTGACATGGATTTTGAGTTTGCACCGTCCGTTGTGGACGAGGTTGTGACCGACGCGGTTGGCGGTGGTTTGGAGGTGATTTGTGAGGGTGCGCCGCCTTATACTTTCAAGACGAGCTATATCTTGGAGTACTTTGAGGGGAAGACCGAGTATGGCCCTTCGGAGTGGAGCGATGAGCAGAATGCTCGTATGTGGCTGTGGTGGTTTGTGAGCGCCGTGTATTTCGGCGACAAGGGTGAGCGGGCATCGACATCGGTCCTTATGCATCTCCTGGATTGGAATGCAATTGGGACTTTTGACTGGGTGACGCCGTCTCTGGGCTTGTGTATTCGTTTCTGCATGGATGCCGTGAGACCGCGGGTCATGGATCGAGGGTCGCGACTGTCCTTAGTCGCGCCTGGCTTCTTGATGGAGGTACATGTTGTTTCTGTTTTTGTCTTGGGTGCGTTGTTATTTGTCTTTGTTGTCTTTGTATTTGTAACGTGTAACATGTTTCTTGTGTGCAGTCGTGGATTTTTAGCCACTTTCCTTTTCTGCTTCCCCCACATGCCGTGCGGATCGTGAGAGAGTACCCGGCTGTACGTACTTGGGGTACGTGCAACCGTGCTGCGTTCAACTGGTCATATGACGAGGTTCGGGATCGTCTGAACCGGATGCGTTTTGATGAGGTTTGTGCTTGAACCATTTTAAATAGCATGTACTTAGAATGATTGTATTGTATTATTGAGTGTGTCTTGTTTTTGTAGTTCGTGCCGTTCCCGTGGGGCCAGTATTCGGGCATTCCTGAGGGCATTGGAGCTAGGTTTGCAGTACGGGAGACCCAGCGCCTGTACATAGCGACGCCGTATGGATCGGTTTGGTACCTTGGAGAGCGTTTGGTCTTTCAAGCAGGGTGGCCAGCTCCGGTGGTGCCTAGGGATCCGCCGAGGGTCCTGTTTGAGCGAGGGGTTTCTGCTCAGGATCGGGTGGCGTTGTATGGAGAGGGAGAGTCGGTGAGCCTCCTCTGTCCTGGGGAAGACTATGCCCATTTTGCTCAGTCTCGGCTTGCTTGTGGGCCGATTGAGGTATGTGTGCTTCGGTGTTTGGGGGTGCGTAAGGTAATTTTTGCGAAAAATTTCCCTGACGTGTGCGTTTTGTATTTGTTTTGCAGGAGTTTGATCCCGAAATGGCAGAGCAGCCTGATGACTTCCCTACTACTATCGAGTATGATGATTCGGGCGTCCGTCGTACCTTTGTTCTGCCGACGTATTTGCCGGTGACTACTGACGCGGGCATGGACAGCTGGACTAGCAAGGTGAAGAAGGTATGTACTTGTGTGGTTGTATGTATGTGTATAAGCCCCCAGTTTGATCGAGGTATGGAGTATATCGATGATCAAACTTGTGAGAGTCGTGTTTTTGTGTTACCCCCTCGAGTTTGGCTTAATTTGAGTGAAATTAAGGCAAAGTGGGGTTGACTGCGTTTGTTTTGAAATTTTCCCCCTAAGTTTGGCTTGATTTGAGTGAAATCAAGGCAAAATGGAGGAAAGCGTGAAGTGTTTTTGTGTTGTGTTTCACAGGTGGCTAAGGAGGCGCATAAGAAGCTATGGCGGATAGCCAACAGGTGGAGGATGGCTTGGGCTGAGCAGACAGCTCAGTTGTGTCAGAGCCGGGCTGAGACGGCTCAGATTCGGCGTGAATTTGACGAGTATCGGCGCCGTCACCCCGAGTGAATTTGTGTAATTAAAGATTGTATGAACCTTTATGTACATGTCGTTGTAGCTTGAACTTTGAACTTTGTTGTTGTAGCTTGAACTTGATTGGTAAACCTGTTTGGTAGGCTTGTTTTGAAAAAAAATGATATGATTCCCGAGTGGGATGCATTGATGTTTATTTTAGATTGTGAAAATATTTTTGCAAAAAGTTCATTTTAAATGCGAAATGAGCTCGTATGAATGCGAAAAAAAAAAAAAAAAAAATGTTATGCGTTGACTCGTGGTAAGGATCGGATTTGCTAAAGTGAAGTGTAATGCTGGTGTATGGGGGACAACGAGAGAATGTCGTAGCCCGATGCAAGTTGTGGTGTTTTAGGAAAGACGAAATTAGGAAAGATTTGAGAAAAATCAGCCCCTGAAACCGCATGAGCTTATGCGGTTCGTGGGCCAAACCGCATAAGCTTATGCGGTTTGGGTTGCAAACCGCATAGAGCCATGCGGTTTTCTTGCCTGGCTGTTAGCGCTGTATTTCCATATTTCGGACATTGTTTTCCTATATAAGGAGAGGGGGTGCGTGCCATAATCTTATTCACAACCACTCTCTTCTCTTCTTTTGCTTTTGCTTTCACAAATATATTAGGTATATTCACAAAATTTTTTTTTGTTTTTTGTTTGTGCTTTGTGTTTTGTGTCCAAGAAAATGGAGGTGCATTTTGATGCGCTTTTGAAGAAGTGGACTTCTTCCTTGAGTTCGGCAACGAAGAAGGCGGTGTATGATGACGGTGCGGGTGTCTTTATTGGCTTTCGCCAAATGAAAGTCGATCTTGACTTCCTTGATTCGTGCTTAGATTATTGGGATCCTAGCTTGCATGTTTTTAGGTTTCCCGGGGGAGAGGTGTGCCCTTTGATGGAGGAGTTTTCGGCCATTGCTGGATGGTCGAAACGGACTACTCCTGTGGTTGTAAGGAGTGAGCTTTGCTATAATACGATGTTGCGAAACTTCCTTGGGATGACGAATGCTCATGCTGCAGGTTTGTTTGAGGGAGGCAAGGCAAACATGCTTCTCTTGTGTCAACGATACATGAATAAAGTTGATACAAGTATTTCGGACCGCTCTAGGCGAAGGGCCCTTGCTTTTTGTTTGGTACACCGGTATGCTTTTGCGGGGTCCATGCCAGATGGAGTGTTCGGAAACGCGAGGTATGCTCGTGTTGTCGAAGAGATGGAGAGGGGACATGATCCTTCTGCGTTGATCCTAGCGGAGACTATACTGGGCTTGGACGACCGTTATGCTAATCGTCTGAGCTTGTACAGGGGTTGCGCTCGAATTCTCAACGTTTGGCTCATGGAGAGGCTAAGTGTGTATAAAGCTCTTCCCCTTGGAAGTGTCTTTAAGGCGGCGGGTACGACGTCGCGGAAGATGGAATGGGCTGATCCTCGGGAGCGTTCGCTAAACTACTACCGGTGGTTTGTGAAGGAGAGCACCATCCGTTGGTACGTGCCGTGGTGGGGTATCACGGCGGTTACGGCGCCGTCTATTGCGAATGCGTCTCGTGGGTTGATGTTGTGCGGTTTTGAACGAGGAGTGTGGATTCATCCTCTTCGCTTGAAGAGGCAAATCGGGCTTGCTCAAACCATACCCGAGCAGGATACTCAGGTTGGAGGGGTTGTTGTCCTGAACAACCAAATGATTGGTGCTTGGATCCGGGGATGGTCGGACCGTGTTACTTGGGCTGTGCCGGAGCATATAGAGTCTAGCCGTGTTACGGACTTCTATACACGGTGGTACCGCTCCAATGATCCTAAGGAACGGGAGAATCAAAGGAGAAGGGAAAAGAGTGGGCCAAGACCCTCCTTGGCACATGAGGCGGTGCGCGAGAGGAGAGACTATGGTGATCTTTGTGATGTTATTGCAGATGCTTCTACTTCGAGACCGGCGCGGGAAAGGCTTGGACCAAAGGTGACCGTTAAAGATCGTCTAGGGTCAAGGATCCAGGAGCCCCCAGCCGAGCAGGATGAGGACCCGGTGGAGCCCCCAGGGTTTGAGAGATCTACTCCCGTTCTTAGGTCGAAAGTTGTGGCGGATCGGCCTCTTGAAGATGAAGAGGTCAACCCGAAGCGTCAGAAAAAGACTTGAGTAGTTTGCCTTGTTTAGTTTAGAAAAGTTCCTTTATTTAAAAGCATGTTTTAGATTTGAATAAAGGGCTAAGGAGGCTTGTTCCTAGCTCATTTCTAAATTGCGAAAGATTCTAAATAAAATAATAAAATAGAATTAATCTGCTTTTGTCTTGTCTCGTCGCTTTTCTTTTGTTTGTTTTCAAATGTTCTCGACCTTTTTAAGCTTCGAACATTCGTGTTTGCTTTAAATCCTCGACCTTTTTAAGCTTTGGATTCGGATTTTTGTTTTGTTTAAGATCCTCGACCTTTTTAAGCTTTGGATCTGGGTTGTTGATTCGTTTTGTGTTGACTGTGCTCTCGACCTTTTTAAGCTTTGAGCGTGTCTTTTGTGAGTGCAACGCCCTTGACCTTTTTAAGCTTTGGGCGTGCGTGCTAAGAAGAAGTTCGGTTGTGCTTTTGATAAGCTGCCTACGTATCTGCTTTGAAAACAGAATCAAACCGGCGTAGTTCGTGTGATTCGGTTGAGCTCTTTGCAAAGCTGCCTACGTATCCACAGTGCGTGGAATCAAACCGAGCGTAGTTCACCCATGCGAGAGTGAGTTTTGTTTTGAAATTTGGCAGAAGCGTTTGTGTTTTAGGGATAGTATTTCTTGAGTTGATCAAGATTTGTTGGTAGTCGGAAGTCTTGACCGTCAAGGTCAGTTAGCTTCACGGCTCCTCCGGGAAGGATTTCCTTGACCAAGTACGGTCCGGCCCAATTGGGTTTGAATTTTCCTCTTGGGTCGACTGGTAATGGTGCTCGGACTGATTTGAGTACTAGGTCGCCCACTTTGATGTTTCGTGGCTTGACCCGTTTGTTGTAGGCGCGTTGTAGGCGAGATTGATACATTCGGACTGTACTTAGTGAATGTAACCGTCTTTCGTCTAGGAGGATGAGTTGTTCGTATCGTTCGCGAGCCCATTCGGCTTCAGGAATGTCTGCTTCTATGAGAATTCGAAGGGATTGCATCTCGATTTCTACAGGTTGAACGGCTTCCATCCCGTAGGTTAGGAAATAGGGTGTCATGCCTGTGGGTGTGCGGATGGTTGTGCGGTATCCCCACAATGCAAATGGGATTTTGTTGGGCCAGTCGTGGCAGGTGTCGATCATCTTTTTGAGGATTGATACGACGGTTTTGTTCTTTGCCGGCCATTGTTGGTACCAAAACCCGATGCGGTCCGTAACTCCTGGGCCAGGCCAAGGCAGTGCAGATCCATAGTCGGCACCAGGGGCGTGCGAGGCGATGCCCGGCCAGTGCAGACAAAACAAAGGTGCAGGTCAGGAGAGGAAAACCCAAGATGGGCCAGGCCCAACAAAAGAAGTCATACCAAGGAAGAAAGCCCAAAGACTAGGCAGCAACCCTAGAGAGAACCGTTGGAAGACTAAGTCAAGCAAGCCGAACTGAAGCCTAAGAAATAGGAACTATTTGGAGAAGAAAGGGGAGGAAGTTGCCTACAACCGAGGGAAGAGTCCGTTGGAGCCAAAGACACTATAAAAGGAGTACATTTTCAGAAGAGGAGGACATTCATTATCATACAACTCAAGCACACTATACTTTACGCAATTCGCAAGCTCTCAAGCACTTTATATTTTTCTCGCCATTTTTTGTATCCTGTACCACTTGGTCCAGAGTCTGTACCCCCTATTTCTGAACTAGTGAAGATCCTCTCCTGGCTTGGCGCCCGTGGTTTTTCCCTTAACATTTAAGGGTTTTTCCCACGTAACATATCGTGTGTCTTGTTCAAATTTTGTTGTCTTTCATACGTCCTAAATTCCTGAACCACATAAAACGTACAACTAAACCTAAAGGATAGTACTAGTAGATCCACGAATACATAATCGAACCATGTGAGAAAATCACCCCGAACAGTTTGGCGCCGTCTGTGGGGATACTAGTTTATTAATCCTACAAAAATTTTCAAAACCAACAAGTCCAACCAACGTGAAAGATGGCGGATCCAAGTACAGAGGCCATGCTCAAACTCCAGGAGGAGTTGCAACAGGCCAAGAAAGCTGCAGAGGATGCCAAGGCCGAGGCAAAGAAGATCAAGCGAGACCGAGGTCGCCTAAAGAAACAACTGGAGACCTCAGTCCAGCAGAAAGCCTCAGGATCCAGAATCCCACCAGGTACACCATTTTCTGATGTGATCAAGCAACTTGACTTTTCTGCTTTTTCTTCTGTAGGATCAAAAGGCAACCCACTCAATGTGGAGGAGAATCCAGAGAACGGTGCTGCGGGAGGAAGTGGAGACCCAAAGACACCAGAGGGAATTGGTGCAGGCGAAGTCATGCAATACATGATGATGGAGATGCAGAAACTCTCGGATCTGGTGCGCAAGGTTCCAGGGCTTCCACCACCCATAGAGGAGGCAACCCCAGGATGCTACTCTGATTCACCCTTCGATGATTGCATTGCAATGGTCGAGATGCCAAAGAAGTACTCAGTACCCAACCTTAAGCTCTATGACGGGACAGCAGATCCTCTGGAACATGTTGCACAATGCTGAGCAAAGGATGTTCAACGCGTCCTATCCCAAAGAGAAGAGGAGGCATGCATGTGCAAGAGCTTTGGTTCAACCTTGATCGGGCGACCCTCGGTGGTACATCAACACGCCAATCAAGACCATCAAGTCCTTTGCGAGCCGATCAACCTTTTCAACGCCCGATTCACAAGAGCGATTGTTGGAGAAGCAGACCAGTGATCTGTACCGAGTGGTCCAGAACGAGAACGAGTCTCTGAGGGACTTCTTGCATCGTTTCAACAAGGAGAAAGTGTCCATCCCCAGATGTGACATCGGCACGGCCATAGAGGCCTTCAGGCAAGGTTTGGTTAGAGATTCCGATCTTTATGTTGAACTAACTCGCTACCCTTGTTCTACTTTTGAGGATGTGCAGGCTAAGGCTCGGCCCCGGTCGAGGTAGAAGAGGACGGCTGATTCAGTGGCAAGGTATCGGGACCGAGGTGGCCGAACGAAAAGTCACCACCCAGAGGCACAACACCAACTGGCCTAGTCCATACCAGAGGCCAAACAGAGGAAGAAACGCCGTGGATGAACAGACCGATGCACCAGTGGTTCCACCTCGGTTTGAATCTTTGCCAGATCTGCCAGGCCTGATCAACAAGCTGGACAAGTTGGGTTCAGCAGTTAGATGGCCAAAAGCAAGTGAGAAGCCTAACCCAAGGCGGGACACGACCAAGTGGTGTGAATACCATTACGATATTGGGCATACCACAGAGGATTGCATAGCCCTCAGGAGGGAGATAGCTCATCTACTAAAGAATGGTCACCTGAAGGATATCCTGCCCAGAAACAGGAGGAACAAAGATGAAAGAGATGAGCCCAGAGATCTTCCACCCCCACCACCAACACATGAGGTAAAATTTATTTCTGGTGGTTCAGATATTTGTGGACTAACATATTCTGCTGCAAAGCGTGTGGCTCTGGAGAACAGGCAACAGCCACCAGCAGGACAAGCAGGTCCAGCCCAGGAGATTGTGTTTGATGAGTCAGACCTACAAGGAGTGCATGGGCCACACCACGATGGACTGGTAATCAAGATCCAGATTGGAACCTGCATGGTCAGAAGAGTCCTGGTAGATGGAGGCAGTTCAGTCAACATCATCATGATGGAGGCGCTGGAAGCTATGGGCTTTGAAAGAACTGATGTAACAAAGAAGTCGGCGTCCTGGTAGGATTCAGTGGAGAAACAAAGCACAGCTTGGGAGAGATCACCCTACCAACCTATGTGGAAGGGGTCACCTCTTTCGAGAAGTTCTGCGTGATAGACTGCCTGTCCTCATACAACGCCATCCTAGGCCGACCCTGGATCCACAACCTCAAGGCTGTACCTTCAACGTACCACCAGTGCATAAAGATACCAACGAAGTGGGGGACAAAGAACGGCCGAGAGGAGAGCAACAAAGACAGAGTGTTACAGGCGTACCAAAACCTCCTAGCCTGTAAGTCCCTCGCATAGCAATTAAAGCGACTGTCAGTTGTTGAGAATCTGTCCCACGCATGGAGACAGATGAAATTGTTTTGGTGAAGAAAGACCTCGACAGAAGGTTACGTTGGTTACGACGCTCCAGAGGTAATCGGACCGCTCTAATTGACTTTACGAGGAAGAAAGAGCATTGTTTTGCCTGGTCCCATTTTGATATGACCGGTATAAGTTACGATGTTATTACGCACAAGTTAAATATTGACCCAACTTTTAAGCTTTGTGAAATGTAAGCGCGGAAGTTTGCACCAGAACGTAATGAGATTGTGAACCAAGAGGTACAGAAATTACTGGACATGGACATGATCAAAGAAGTGATGTACCCAGATTGGTTGGCAAATGTAGTTGTGGTCCAGAAAAAGAATGGCAAGTGGAGAGTTTGCGTGGATTATACAGACCTGAACAAGGCGTGTCCAAAAGACTCATTTCCACTACCACACATAGATGCTATGGTAGATGCCACTGCAGGACATGAGGTGCTGACATTCATGGATGCAGCAAGTGGATTCAACCAGATCAGGATGCACCCACCAGACCAGGAGCATACAGCGTTCATGACCAGCAGAGGAATATATTGCTACAAGGCAATGCCGTTTGGACTAAAGAATGCAGGTGCAACGTATCAAAGGCTCGTGAACATGATGTTCAAGGACCAGATTGGAGATACAATGGAGGTCTACATTGATGATATGGTGGTGAAGTCAAAGAAAGCTGAGGATCACATCCAGGACCTGGAAAAGGCGTTTGAGATTCTGGAAAAATATAATATGAAGTTAAACCCTACTAAATGCACTTTTGGCGTCACTGCAGGAAAATTCTTAGGTTACATGGTGACAAAAAGAGGCATAGAGGCTAGTCCAGAACAGATCTCAGCAATAATCAATTTACAATCTCCCCAGAACTCAAAAGACGTCCAGAAGCTGACTGGAAGAGTAGCAGCACTGAATAGATTCATCTCCAGGTCTTCTGAAAGATGTAAGCCATTTTATGATCTTCTGAAGAAAAACAAGCAGTTCAACTGGGGGACAGAGCATGAAAAAGCATTTCAGGACCTGAAAGTATACCTATCATCAGCTCCACTCCTGTCCAAGCCTGAACCAGGAGAATCACTAGTCCTGTGCACATGCGTAATGTGAAGCTTCGTAAGTGCGATCCTGGTGAGAGAACGGATGGACAAAGAACATCCTGTATTATTATGTAAGTAAGAGTCTTACGACGCCGAGACCAGGTATTGTATTGGAAAAATTTGTTTTGGCTTTATGATTGCTTGTACCAAGTTGCGCCCATATTTTGAGGCGCATCATATTATCATTCGTACTAATGTTCTGTAAGATCGGTGTTGTCTAGACCGAACTTTCAGGTCGTATGTCAAAATGGTCAGTGAAGCTGAGCACCTATGATCTATCCTATGAGCCCAGAACAGCAATCAAATCTCAAGCATTAGCAGACTTTGTGGCTGACTTCACTCCCACACTAGAAGAGCAGGTTACAAAAGAAATCTTCCATCTGGACCAGAAACAGCAGACCTGGGAACTCTGGACAGATGGTTCAGCCAACATCGAAGTCTTGGACTAGGTGTGGTCCTGAAGTCGCCACAGGGGGACAAGATAGTACAGGCTGTATCCTGTGAGTTCAGGACTACCAACAATGAAGCTGAGTATGAGGCACTGATAGCAGGGCTGAATG
The DNA here is from genome assembly GCA_023091065.1 of Dianthus caryophyllus. Lineage (NCBI taxonomy): Eukaryota > Viridiplantae > Streptophyta > Magnoliopsida > Caryophyllales > Caryophyllaceae > Dianthus > Dianthus caryophyllus. The sequence continues at coordinate 17,942,736 of CM041522.1, forward strand.
TGTGTCTGGACATGAAGGTTCAGAATCTAAAGGTAAAGATAGACTCTTTGTTGGTTGCAAACCAAATCAATGGTACGTACGCTGCTAAAGATTCTAAGATGATTGCATATCTTGATTTGGTCAAAAATCTTTTTCAAAAGTTTACTAACGTTGAGGTTGAGCAAGTCCCAAGAGATCAGAATGTGCAGGCAGATGCTTTGGCTAACATAGGATCAGCATTTGAACCTGGTACGCTGGACAGTATACCTATTGTGCACATCTTGGAACCAGCAGTCCAGAAAGCACAGCCAGTCCTGCAGAACGCAGTCCAAGCAACTCAAACTTGGACCAAACCATATTATGAGTGGCTAGTCCAGGGCAAGTTACCACAGGACAAGATTGAGGCAAGAGCATTCAGAATCAAGGCGTCCAGGTACACAATCATTCAAGGCACACTATTCAGAAGGTCCTTCAATGGGCTGTACCTACGGTGCCTAGAACCTGACCAGGTCAGGACAGTACTATCAGAAATACACGATGGACACTGTGGAAACCATACAGGTGGTAGAAGCATGGTTAACAAAATTCTACGCATGGGCTATTACTGGCCCACAATGAAAACAGATAGCATCCAGTATGCCACAAAATGTGACGCCTGTCAAAGGCATGGTCCAGAGATACACCAGCCTGCACAGAACCTGCATTCAATATCTGCACCTTGGCCATTCATGAAATGGGGCATGGACTTAGTTGGCAAATTACCAATGGCTCCAGGACAGAAGGTGTTTATGCTAGTGTTCGGGGTGATTTTCTCACTCGGTTCGATTATGTATTCGTGGATCTACTAGTACTATCCTTTAGGTTTAGTTGTACGTTTTATGTGGTTTAGGAATTTAGAACGTATGAAAGACAACAAAAATTAAGCAAGACACACGATATGTTACGTGGGAGAAACCCTTAAATGTTAAGGGAAAAACCACGGGCGCCAAGCCAGGAGAGGATCTTCACTAGTTCAGAAATAGGGGGTACAGACTCTGGACCAAGTGGTACAGGATACAAAAAATGGCGAGAAAAATATAAAGTGCTTGAGAGCTTGCGAATTGCGTAAAGTATAGTGTGCTTGAGTTGTATGATAATGAATGTCCTCCTCTTCTGAAAATGTACTCCTTTTATAGTGTCTTTGGCTCCAACGGACTCTTCCCTCGGTTGTAGGCAACTTCCTCCCCTTTCTTCTCCAGCAGTTCCTATTTCTTAGGCTTCAGTTCGGCTTGCTTGACTTAGTCTTCCAACGGTTCTCTCTAGGGTTGCTGCCTAGTCTTTGGGCTTTCTTCCTTGGTATGACTTCTTTTGTTGGGCCTGGCCCATCTTGGGCTTTCTCTCTCGACCGCACCTTTGTTTTGTCTCAGACCGGCCGGTGATCTGTCTGCACGCCCTGGTGCCGACTATGGATCTCGCACTGTCTAGGCCTGGCCCGCAGTTACGACCACCGGGTTTTTGGTACCAACAGTTTGTCCCCCATCTCCTTGCCCTGATCCCGAACTGGGGGTAAGGAGATGCTTCGCCCTGATCCTGGTCCAGGGTCGACCTGGACCAGGCCTCCTGCTTTTTCTTTGTGCCTTTGGTCCTGAGACCTGAACTTTGTAATTAATGAGGTAGTTGGTTTTTGTGGGGAAGTGCGCCCTATTTTGGCGCTCAATGCGCTGAGCACGTCCCATCATGGGTCTTGTCATATCTCTTCGCGCGCTTATTTTTGTAAAAACCATCCGACTTCTATATATACCCTAGTTTTTGTTTTGTTTCTCTCTCTAACTCATTCCTCTTAACTTCTTTTTGTTTTGCACCTGATAACCCACGAAAAACCCCCAAATTGATTTGCTAAAAACCCTAGCTTTCTTCTTCCTCCTCTTCCAACTTCAATTATGGCACGCAACGATGTTGGCCCTTCCACTGCAGTTTCTTACACCCATGGCGACTCCATTTTCGAAGCGACTGACCTGATCGAAGATAACGACGATGTTGAAATTATTCCTCCCCCCGAGGAGGAAGGAGATGACGGTGACGAAAATGGTGGTATCGTGCACTTTGGCCAGGCATCTATTCATATGACTCATTCGGTTCCATCGCCTGGGACTGGCGGCCATTCCACTTTGTCCCCTTCGCAGATCTCCGGCGTAGGTCAGAATTCTGTTCCTAATGCCGCTTCTGGTACCAACGTATTTTCCCTGGTTCATGAATTGATTCACCTCCCATACCTTCATAAACTGTTCCCTGTGGTGTCTCCAGCTTCTGGGTCCAACAAGCAAGCTCTCCCGCCTATGGACGTCATTGCTGCACAGTTTGCTCAAGCTTATGAGGCTGCGAAATCCGATGGCAGCTCTGCTCCTGCTGGGAGTATGGTGGCCCCCGTCTCTGAGTCCTCCAAGATGAAAACGTCAGGAGGAGTTCAGGCTAGGTCTACCAGAGTGGTTTCTGAATCTCTAGGCAGAAGCCCCTGACCAGAAAAAGAAGAAGATCATGGAGCTACCTCAAATGAGTCCTGTGCTGTCTGTCCCTCTGTATGCTCAGGATCAATCAGAGTGTGAGTCCCTGGGGAAGTCTCTAAGCGAGAAGTTTGCTATTCGCCTTTCGCGCCGCCGCTTAGGGGCCTCTGGCGCCTGGTGCACAAGGTGGTGGGTTGTTGTGCTCAGGTTTGTATTTTTCCATGGCTTTTGTTTTCGCTCAGGGTCATTTTTGGTGTGGTCTTGATTTTCTGTCTTGTTCTTGTACCTGTAGTTGCTACTTCTGTCCGCCAGTCTTGGTTCTACGGCGCCAATCCTGGAAAGTGGTAGAGGTAACGCCGAGACTGAGAATGACGTACTTCGTTCTTCTCTAGAGGCTGCCAAGAAGGAGCTTGAGACTGTTAGGCGTTATTGTGAGAGGTTGATCATCTTGAACAAGACCAATTCTGAGAGGGTCCTGGAGCAGGACACCCTTATTGCGAAACTATGTCAGGAGATTGAGAGGCTGAGGGTAGAAGTTTAACAAAGACAATATGGTCTCGCAGCTGAGGCGGCTAGTTCCTGAGCAGCCCATCCTGGAGCAAGCAGAAGTTACTCCGGATGCGCAACCTGTTACTGGTGTTACTGTCGGTCTAGGTGTTAAGGCTGTAGGTGGAGATTCTAGTGCTGATGATGATAAGACTGGTCCTTCCCACGCTGACCCTGCAGAGTAACATGCTGAAGAGACCGGTGAGTTTGAATGAATACATCAGCTTGAACTTTGGCTTTGTTATTGGTTTTTTGTTTTGAACAATCTTTGAATTTGCCAGGGGGGGAATGTCCCCTGTGTTTATTTGGTCTGTAAATATTTAAACTTTGTCTTCTTGGTTTGAACTTTGCTTCAATTACATTCGACATTTGCACCCATGTCTTTGGTATGGGTTGCTTAGTTCGACTCTTTTGCTATATGCTAAGCTATGTTAGGTTATGTTTTGTTATGCTTTTGTTATGATGCATATAATTTGTTGTGAATTTGTCTAGTAGCATGCATGCTTGATAATTTAGGCGACTTACACTTTGGGGCTCCTTTAACGGACATTACTCCTCGTCTCCGTTAGTGCAATGCTCGGGCTGGAGCCTTAGGTTTTGTTTTTGTCTTTGGTTCTGGGCTGGACCAGATTTCTGTTCTGCTTTGTCTGCACAGAAAGAGGGTCAGGGCTTGACCGTTGGCGTTAGCCAACGGCCCTCCGACGCTCAAGTCAGTACAGGTGCATTAGATAATTTGTAAAGGAAAAGTTTTGAGTTTTGTGTATTACCAGATGTCTTGGTCCAGGACATTTTACATGTGATAGAGCTTGAGGTGGAGTGTATTCCAAGGTCTTGGGATCATGTCTCCTTCCAGGGTCTGTAGTCTGTAAGAGCCTTTCCCAGTTGCTGAATCAATAAGGTATGGGCCTTCCCAGGTTGGGGCTAACTTGCCTGCAGCCTTGTCTTTTGTGTTCTGAAATACCTTTCTCAGGACCAGATCTCCTGTCCTGAACATTCGTACTCTCACATTCTTGTTGTAACTTCTGGCCACTGATTGTTGGTATGCTGCCAACCTTACCGCTGCTAAGTCCCTGAGCTCCTGGGCTGTGTCCAGGCTGTCACAGAGTAGCTCATTATTTTCAGAAAACGTATTGAGTTCATACCTGACCGTTGGTACGTGCACTTCTACCGGTAGTACAGCTTCACATCCATAAACCATTGAGTATGGAGTTTGTCCTGTTGCTCTCTTTGGCGTGGTCCTGTCTGCCCATAGTACTAGTGGCAGCTCTTCAACCCATCTCCCTTGTTTTTTCATCAGCTTCTTCTTGATGCAATTGATCATAATTTTGTTGCTGGATTCAGCTTGTCCATTTGCTTGAGGATATCTTGGTGGAGAGGTTACCAAGTTGATGTTCCACCTTGTACAGAAATCTCTGGTCTTGTTTCCCACGAATGCAAGTCCATTGTCACATACTATTTCTGAGGGGATTCCATACCTGCTGATGATGTTCTTCTTTATGAAAGCAATTACTTCCTTTTCTGTAACGTTTTTGTAGGCATCTGCCTCTATCCACTTAGAGAAGTAGTCTGTCATTGCTAGCATAAACACCTTCTGTCCTGGAGCCATTGGTAGTTTACCAACTAAGTCCATGCCCCATTTCATGAATGGCCACGGTGCAGATATCGAGTGCAGGTTCTGTGCAGGCTGATGTATCTCTGGACCATGCCTTTGACAGGCGTCACATTTTGTGGCATACTGGATGCTGTCTGTTTTCATTGTGGGCCAGTAATATCCCATGCGTAGAATTTTGTTAACCATGCTTCTACCACCTGTGTGATTTCCACAATGTCCATCGTGTATTCGATAATCTTGTCGACCTGGTCAGGTTCTGAAGCGGCAGTATGATCCGTTAAAGGACCTTTTGAATAGTATACCCTGTATGATTGTGTATCTGGATGCCTTGATCCTGAACGCCCTTGCCTCAACCTTGTCTTGTGGTAACTTGCCCTGGACCAGCCATTCGTAGTATGGTTTGGTCCAGTCCGTAGATTGGATTTGCTCGTAGGATCGGTTGAACTTTCTGACCGCCGGTTCCAGGATATGCACAATAGGTATACCGCCCAAATGCAGTGTTCGAATGTCGATCCTATGTTAGCCAAAGCATCCGCTTGCACATTCGATCTCTAGGGACTTGCTCAACCTCAACGTTAGTAAACTTTTGAAAAAGATTTTTGACCAAATCAAGATATGCAATCATCTTAGAATCTTTAGCAAAGATACGTACCATTGATTTGGTTTGCAACCAACAAAGAGTCTATCTTTACCTTTAGATTACGAACCTTCATGTCCGCACACACATTCACCCTCGCTATCGATTGCCTCATACTCGCCTTCATTGTTGGTAGTCCCGAACTCACAGGATACTACTGCACTATCTTGTCCCCTGTGGGCGACTTCAGGACCACACCTAGTCCAAGACCCACGATGTTGGTGAACCATCCGTCCCGAGTTCCTGTGTCTGCTGCTTTACGGTCCAGATGGAAGATTTCTTTGTCACACCGCTCTTCTAGTGTGGGAGTGAAGTCGCCACAAAGTCCGCTAATGCTTGAGATTTGATTCTTTGTCCTGGGCTCATAGGATAGATCATAGGTGCTCAACTTGCGACCATTTTGACATACGACCTGAAAGTTACGGTCTAGACAACACCGATCTTACAGAACATTAGTACGAATGATAATATGATGCGCCTCAAAATAAGGGCGAACTTTGGTACAAGCAAATCGTTAAAGCCAAAACGAATTTTTCCAATGCGAATACCTGGTCTCAAAGATCCGTAAGACTTTTACTTACATAATACACGGGATGTTCTTAGCCCATCCGTTCTCTTATTAGACCGCACTTACAGAGGCTTCATGCAGGCAGTCTGGGACCGGTGACTCCCCTGGTTCAGGCTTGGATAAAAGTGGGGCTGATGATAGGTATGCTTTCAGGTCCTGGAATGCTTTCTCATGCTCTGTTCCCCAGTTGAATTGTTTGTTCTTTCTCAGAGATCATAAAATGGTTTGCACCTTCGAAGACACGGAGATAACTGCTCAGCCGCTACTCTTCCAGTCGGGCCGGACATCTTTCGGGTTCTGAGGGGACTGCAAGTTGATTATTGCTGAGATCTGCTCTGGACTAGCCTCTATGCCTCTTTTTGTCACCATATAGCCTAAGAACTTTCCTGCGGTGACACCAAAGGTGCATTTAGTAGGGTTTAACTTCATATTATACTTTTCCAGAATCTCAAACGCCTTTTCCAGGTCCAGGATGTGATCTTCAGCTTTCTTTGACTTCACCACCATATCATCAATGTAGACTTCCATTGTATCTCCAATCTGGTCCTTGAACATCATGTTCACGAGCCTTTGATACGTTGCACATGCATTCTTTAGTCCAAAAGGCATAGCTTTGTAGCAGTAGATTCCTCTGCTGGTCATGAACGCTGTATGCTCCTGGTCTGGTGGGTGCATCCTGATCTGGTTGAATCCACTTGCTGCATCCATGAATGTCAGCACCTCATGTCCTGCAGTGGCATCTACCATAGCATCTATGTGTGGTAGTGGAAATGAGTCTTTTGGACACGCCTTGTTCAGGTCTGTATAATCCACGCAAACTCTCCACTTGCCATTCTTTTTCTGGACCACAACTACATTTGCCAACCAATCTGGGTACATCACTTCTTTGATCATGTCCATGTCCAGTAATTTCTGTACCTCTTGGTTCACAATCTCATTACGTTCTGGTGCAAACTTCCTGCGCTTCTGTTTCACAGGCTTAAAAGTTGGGTCAATATTTAACTTGTGCGTAATAACATCAGAACTTATACCAGTCATATCAAAATGGGACCAGGCAAAACAATGCTCTTTCTGCCTCAGAAAGTCAATTAGAGCAGGTCTGATTACTTACGAGCGTCGTAACCAACCAGAACCTTCCTGTCAGGTCTTTCTTTAGCCAAAACGATTTCATCTGTCTCCATGCGTGGGACAGGATTCTCAACAGACCTGACAGGCTGCTTTAATTGCTATGCGAGGGACTTACCTGGGCCAGAAGGTTTCAGGGCTGTCCTGTAACACTCCTGTGCTGTTTGTTGCTCTCCTCTGACTGTTGCTGTCCCCCACTTTGTTGGAATCTTGATGCACTGGTGGTACGTTGAAGGTACAGCCTTGAGGTTGTGGATCCAGGGTCGCCCTAGGATCACGTTGTACGAGGACAGGCAGTCTATTACGCAGAACTTTTCGAAAGAGGTGACTCCTTCTACATAGGTTGGCAGGGTGATCTCTCCCAGGCTGTGCTTTGTTTCTCCACTGAACCCTACCAGGACGCTGGACTTCTTCGTTACATCAGATTCTTTTAGCCCCATAGCTTCCAAAGGTTTCCATCATGATGATGTTGGTGAATCGCCTCCATCTACCAGGACTCTTCTGACCATGCAGGTTCCAATCTGGATCTTGATTACCAGTCCATCGTGGTGTGGCCCATGCACTCCTTGTAGGTCTGACTCATCAAACACAATCTCCTGGCCGGACTCGCTTGTCTCCGCCGGTGGTCGCCGCCGTTTCTCGAGCCACACGCTTTGTAGCAGAATATGTTAGTCCACAAATATCTGAACCACCAGAAATAAATTTTACCTCATGTGTTGGTGGTGGTGGTGGAAGATCTCTGGGCTCATCTCTTTCATCTTTGTTCCTCCTGTTTCTGGGCAGAATATCCTTCAGGTGACCATTCTTTAGCAGATGAGCTATCTCCCTCCTCAGGGCTATGCAATCCTCTGTGGTATGTCCAATATCATAATGGTACTCACACCACTTGGTCGTGTCCCGCCTTGGATTAGGCTTTTCACTTGCTTTTGGCCATCTGACCGGCCGAGCCCAACTTGTCCAAATTTGTTGATCGGGCCTGGCAGTCTACGTAAAAGCAATACTCAAACCGGAGGTGGAACCTGGTGCATCAGTCTGTTCATCCACGGCGTTGGCCTCCCTCCTGTTTGGCCTTTGGTATGGACCAGGGCTTTGTTGTTCTTTGTCTTGGATTGGGTGGTGACTTTACGCTCACCGCTCGGTCCTGATATCGTGCCCTGAACTGCTGGTCCTCTTCTACCCGGATCTGGGCCAGAGCCTTAGCCTGCACATCCTCAAAGGTAGAACAGGGGTAGCGAGTTAGTTCAACATATAAATCAGAATCTCTAACCAAACCTTGCCTGAAGGCCTCTATGGCCGTGCCGATGTCACATCTGGGGATGGGCACTTTCTCTTTGTTGAAGCGGTGCAGGAAGTCCCTCAGAGACTCGATCTCGTTCCGGACCACCCGCAGATCACCGGTCCGCTTTCTCCAACAACTGCCATCGCGGCCGGGCGTTGAAAAGGTTGATCACCCGCAAAGGACTTGATGGTCTTGATTGGCGTGTTGATGTACCACCGGAGAAATTTGGACGGTCAAGGTTGAACCAAAGCTTTGCACATGCATGCCTCCTCTTCTCTTTGGGATAGGACGTTGAACATCCTCTGCTGTATTGAGCAACGTGTTCCGGAGGATCTGGCCGTCCCATCATAGAGTTTAAGGTCAGTAATCGAGTACTTCTTTGGCATCTCGACCATTGCAATGCAATCATCGAAGGGTGAATCAGAGTAGCATCCTGGGGTTGCCTCCTCTATGGGTGGTGGAAGCCCTGGAACCTTGCGCACCAGATCCGAGGGTTTCTGCATCTCCATCATCATGTACTGCATGACTTCGCCTGCACCAATTCCCTCTGGTGTCTTTGGGTCTCCACTTCCTCCCGCAGCACTGTTCTCTGGATTCTCCTCCACATTGAGTGGGTCGCCTTTTGTGCCTTTTGATCCTACAGAAGAAAAAGCAGAAAAGTCAAGTTGCCTGATTACATCAGAAAAAGGGGTACCTGGTGGGATTACGGATCCCGAGGCTTTGGCTGGGTGAGGTCTCCGGTTGTTTCTTTAGGCGACCTCGCCTCCTTCGCCTTCTTTGCCTCGGCCTTGGCATCCTCTGCAGCTTTCTTGGCTTGTTGCAGTTCCTCCTGGAGCTTGAGCATGGCTTCTGCACTTGTGCCTTCCATCTCCCACGTTTGGTTGATCTCGTTGGTTTTGAAAATTTTGTAGGATTAATAAACTAGTATCCCCACTGCATCGCCAAACCTGTTTCTGGGGTGATTTTCTCACTCGGTTCGATTATGTATTCGTGGATCTACTAGTACTATCCTTTAGGTTTAGTTGTACGTTTTATGTGGTTTAGGAATTTAGAACGTATGAAAGACAACAAAAATTAAGCAAGACACACGATATGTTACGTGGGAGAAACCCTTAAATGTTAAGGGAAAAACCACGGGCGCCAAGCCAGGAGAGGATCTTCACTAGTTCAGAAATAGGGTACAGACTGGACCAAGTGGTACAGGATACAAAAATGGCGAGAAAAATATAAAGTGCTTGAGAGCTTGAATCATGTAAATTATTGTGTGCTTGCGTTGTGTGATAATGAATGCCCTCCTCTTCTGAAAATGTACTCCTTTTATAGTGTCTTTGGCTCCAACGGACTCTTCCCTTGGTTGTAGGTAACTTCTTCCCCTTTCTTCTCCAGCAGTTCCTATTTCTTAGGCTTCAGTTCGGCTTGCTTGACTTAGTCTTCCAACGGTTCTCTCTAGGGTTGCTGCCTAGTCTTTGGGCTTTCTTCCTTGGTATGACTTCTTTTGTTGGGCCTGGCCCATCTTGGGTTTTCCTCTCCTGACCTGCACCTTTGTTTTGTCTCCAGACCGGCCGGCATCGTCTGCACGTCCTGGTGCTGACTATGGATCCTGCACCCGTCTAGGCCTGGCCCAGAGTTCTGGACCAGCCTGGGTTTTTGGTACCAACAGCTAGCAATGACAGACTACTTCTCTAAGTGGATAGAGGCAGATGCCTACAAAAACGTCACAGAAAAGGAAGTAATTGCTTTCATAAAGAAGAACATCATCAGCAGGTATGGAATCCCCTCAGAAATAGTATGTGACAATGGACTTGCATTCGTGGGAAACAAGACCAGAGATTTCTGTACAAGGTGGAACATCAACTTGGTGACCTCTCCACCAAGATATCCTCAAGCAAATGGACAAGCTGAATCCAGCAACAAAATTGTGATCAATTGCATCAAGAAGAAGCTGATGAAGAAACAAGGGAGATGGGTTGAAGAACTGCCACTGGTACTATGGGCAGACAGGACCACGCCAAAGAGAGCAACAGGACAAACTCCATACTCAATGGTTTATGGATGTGAAGCTGTACTACCGGTAGAAGTGCACGTACCAACGGTCAGGTATGAACTCAATACGCTTTCTGAAAATAAAGAACTACTGCGGATACCGACACAGCCCAGGAGCTCAGGGACTTAGCAGCAGTAAGGTTGGCAGCATACCAACAATCGGTGGCCAGAAGTTACAACAAGAATGTGAGAGTACGAATGTTCAGGACAGGAGACCTGGTCCTGAGAAAAGTGTTCCAGAACACAAGAGACAAGGCTGCAGGCAAGTTGGCCCCAACCTGGGAAGGCCCATACCTTATTGATTCAGCCACAGGGAAAGGCTCTTACAGACTACAAACTCTGGAAGGAGACATGATCCCAAGACCTTGGAACACACTCCACCTCAAGCTCTATCACATGTAAAGTGTCCTGGACCAAGACATCTGGTAATCCACAAAACTCAAAACTTTTCCTTTACAAATTATCCTATACAATCAGATCGACTTGAGCGTCGGAGGGCCGCTATTAACGCCAACGGACAAGCCCTGACCCTCCTTTCTGTGCAGACAAAACAGTGCAAAAATCTGGTCCAGCCCAGAACCAAAAACAAATGCAAATACAAAGACAAAATTTAAGGCTCCACTGAACGACTGCACCAACGGGACAGGGAGTAATGTCCGTTAAGGGAGCCCCAAAGTGTAAGTCGCCTAAATTATCAAACGCATGCATGCTACTTTACAGATTCACAACAAATTATATGCGCATCATAACAAATAACATAACAAAACATAACATAAGCGAAACATAGCATAACTAAGAAAAAGTTGACAAAAGTCAAACCATGCCTATGCATGGATAACAAAGTTTAGAGCAAAGTTCAAACCAAAAGCAAAAGTTTTATAATTACAGACCAAATATCACAGGGGACATCCCCCCCCCGGCAAATTCAAAGATTGTTCAGAAGCCACTAACAAGACCAAGAGTTCAACGGTCTCCACCAACTGACTCACCATTTCTTTCAGCATGTTCTTCTGTAGGGACAGCATTGGATGAACCAACAGCATCAACCTCGGTACCTGGACCAGTGGTACCTCCTGTACCATTTGCCTGGTGAGATGACTTCAGCCCGCTCCAGGATTGCCTCCCCAGGGAACATCCGCTTAAAGATGGCGATCTCGGCAGACAAAGTCCTGTGTAGCGCGTTCCTCGGACCGCATTTATCATCTCCACTGAGTGCGCTGGGTCCAAAGACGCACGCAGTCCGATATGACAAAGATTGTGTTTACGAGCATCCTCCCTCAACTCTTCAAGCTCTTTGTCCTGCCTGGCAATGAGATTGTCCTGCTGCTGGATCCTTCGAAAGTGGATCTTGTCCATGGCAGCCAGCTTCTCACAGCGGTACCTCTCGCTCTCAAGTTCCCATTTGGTAATCTTAAGGGAAGAACGAAGCGCTTCGTTCTCAGCCTCTGCCTTAACCCTATCACCCACCAAGACTGGTACAGTAGAGCCAAGGCTAGCCGACATATTTAACAACTACGACACAAATGACAGAGCGGAAAGTCAGAATCATGCCGAAAGCAAGTCAGAACAAAACTAAAGCCATGAAAAGCACAAACCTGGGCGCAGCAGCCCACCATCTTATGCGCTAGCCGTGTAGGGTCCAAGGCAGCAGGTGCAGGGGACAATGCAGCAAATTTTTCACTCAGGGACTCTCCCAAGGAGACATACTCAGATTGACTTTGAGCGCGCAGAGGTATTGAAAGCACAGGATTTATTTGGGGCAACTCCTTTACCATCTTCTTCTCCTGCCTGAGCTACGTGCAGGAGGTTCGTCAGCTGTTTTGATGGATCTGGTCAAGATTATCCCTGGTGCCTTCCTATCTTCGTTCCTCAAAGTCTCTCGAGCCCGATCAATCACATCAGTGATAGCCTCAAAGGATAGGGAAGTTTTCCTGTCATTTTTCTCTTCGCCTTGACCGACATGACCTTCCTCTCCAGGGGAAGGAACAACCTCAATAACATCGTCTTCGTCATCAGAAACTGCAAAACAAAACCGCAACAAAAGTTAAAAAAAAAACGAAAGAGCACATACGAAAAGAGATAGACTGGAGATGGAACCACCGTGGGAGTAAGAAACAGCAGTGGAAGGACCAACGTCGTTGCGTGCCATGGTCGAAGTTAGAAAGAAAAAGAAGAAAGCTAGGGTTTGATGCAAATTAATTTGGGGATTTTTTGTTGTTAGGGTTCTTGACTGCAAAGCAAAGGAAATCAGAGATGAGTTAGAGAGAGAAGCAAAAACAAAAATTAGGGTATATATAGAAGTCGGATGGTTTTTACAAAAATAAGCGCGCGAAGAGATATGACAAGACCCATGATGGGACGTGCGCAGTACATTGAGCGCCAAAATAGGGCGCACTTCCCCACAAAAACCAACTACCTCATTTATTACAAAGTTCAGGTCTCAGGACCAAAGGCACAGCAAAACAGGAGGAGCCTGGGCCAGGCCGACTCGACCAGGATCAAGGACAGAAGCATCTCCTTACCCCCCAGTTCAGGACTGTAGGGCAAGGAGATGGGGGACAAACTGTTGGTACCAAAACCCGATGGTCCGTAACTCCTGGGCCAGGCCAAGACGGTCTGAGATCCATAGTCGGCACCAGGGCGTGCAGGCAGTACCCGGCCAGTGCACAAAACAAAGGTGCAGTCAGAGAGAAAACCCAAGATGGGCCAGGCCCAACAAAAGAAGTCATACCAAGGAAGAAAGCCCAAAGACTAGGCAAAGAACCCTAGAGAGAACCGTTGGAAGACTAAGTCAAGCAAGCTGAATCAAGCCTAAGAAATAAGGCTATTTGGAGAAGAAAGGGGAGGAAGTTGCCTACAACCGAGGGAAGAGTCCGTTGGAGCCAAAGACACTATAAAAGGAGTACATTTTCAGAAGAGGAGGACATTCATTATCATACAACTCAAGCACACTATACTTTACGCAATTCGCAAGCTCTCAAGCACTTTATATTTTTCTCGCCATTTTTTGTATCCTGTACCACTTGGTCCGTAGTCCTGCACTCTATTTCTGAACTAGTGAAGATCCTCTCCTGGCTTGGCGCCCGTGGTTTTTCCCTTAACATTTAAGGGTTTTTCCCACGTAACATATCGTGTGTCTTGTTCAAATTTTGTTGTCTTTCATACGTCCTAAATTCCTGAACCACATAAAACGTACAACTAAACCTAAAGGATAGTACTAGTAGATCCACGAATACATAATCGAACCATGTGAGAAAATCACCCCGAACAACCGCGCCGTTAGTTTGTGGTCGGTAGGGTGATGATTTGTGTCGTTGTATCTTGTATTTGAGGAGGAGTGGTTCGACCTCTCCTTGGAAGTGTGTGCCTTGGTCGCTTATGAATTCGTGTGGTATGCCATAGCGACAAATGATGTTGTTTTGTATGAATTTTGCAACCTCTTTTGTGCCTAGTGTGCGGTATGATGCGGCTTCGACCCATTTGGTGAAATAGTCGATGGCCACGAGGATGAAGCAGTGTCCTCCTGCTCCCACGGGTTGTACTTTGCCTATGACGTCAATCCCCCAGGTGGAGAAAGGCCATGGCGACGTTAAACTGTATAGTGGTGAAGGAGGGATGTGTTGTACGTTTGCAAAATTTGGCAATTATGGCAATGCTTGACATATTTCGCGCAGTCGGCTTCCATGGTTGTCCAGTACCATCCTAGCCTTATGATTTGTTTGCACATGGCTCGTGCGTTCATGTGTGGTCCGCACTCGCCATCGTGTACTTGGGACATGATCTCGTGTCCCTTTTTGTGGTCGACACGCAAGAGTAGTATGCCTTGAGGCGTCTTTTTGAGTAGCTTGCCCATTTCCATTACGAATTGTGATGATAATAGGCGTAGGGCTCGTTTGGCTCTTTTGTCAGTGTTTGGTGGGTATTCACCGTTTGTTTTGTAGTTGATGATTGCTTGGTACCAAGGGTCGGTTTGTTCTTCCTCGGTTTCGATGTCACATATGTAGGCGGGTTCGTTCCGTCGTTCCACGACAATGGGTAGTGTTTCCATCCCCGGGGGTATGTTGATTAGTGACGCGAGTTTGGATAACGCGTCGGCGAATTGGTTTTCTTCGCGTGGGAGGTGTATGAATTCTACGTGATAGAATTCGTTTATGAGTTCTTGTATTTTGTTTTGGTATAGTGCTAGGTTTTCATTAAGTATCTTCCATGCTCCGGATACTTGGTTGATTATGAGGGAGGAGTCCCCATAGACTCTTATATTGCGGGCGTTGAGTACAAGCGCTGCTTGGAGACCGTGCAAGCATGCTTCGTATTCTGCGGCGTTGTTTGTAACGTCAAAATCCAGTTTGATGGATAAAGGTGTATGTTCGCCATTCGGGGATATGAGAAGTATTCCTACTCCACATCCTCGGTAGTTGGAGGAGCCATCGAAGTACAATTCCCATTGTTCTTGGTTGATGTTGTAAATCCCGTCGTCTGGAAGGGATGTTGTGTCGATGATTGGTTCTTCGTTGATTGCATTTTCGGCTAAGAAATCAGAGACTGCTCGTCCCTTGATTGCTTTGAGGGGTACGTACTTAAGGTCGAATTCGGCTAGGAGCAATGTCCATCTGGCCATTCGTCCGTTAGGTACAGGTTTCTCGAAGAGGTATTTTACGGGGTCCATTTTGGAATAGACCTTTGTTTGGTGTGCTAGCATATAGTGACGGAGTTTCTTGGATGACCACACTAGAGCTAAACAACTTTTCTCGACGGGTGAGTATCGAGTTTCGTAATCGAGAAATTTTTTGCTGATGTAGTAGATTGCGTGTTCTTCGCCGTTTACTTCTTGAGCAAGCATGGCGCCCATGGCGGTGGGTGTTGTTGTAAGGTATAAGGATAGTGGTAGATCCGCTTGGGGTGGTCGTAGAACTGGTGGGTTGGTTAGCAATTCTTTGACCTTGTCAAATGCTTTTTGACATTCTTCGTCCCATTCAACGTGATCGGTTTTCTTGAGTTTCTTGAAAACTGGTTCACATATCATGGTGAGTTTGCTAATGAAACGTGAGATGTATTGGATTTGGCCCAAGAAACTTCGAATTTCGTCGAGGTTCTCCGGGGGTCGCATTTCGAGGATTGCTTTGACTTTCGAGGGGTCGACCTCGATGCCTCTCTGGCTCACTACATGTCCTAGTAGCTTGCCGGATTTAACTCCAAAAGTACATTTTTGGGGATTAAGGCGCATTTTGTATTGTCGCAGGCGAGTGAAGAACTTGCGGAGGTTAGTGATATGACTACTCCTCTCCTTTGACTTCACGATCATATCGTCGACGTAAACTTCGACTTCTTTGTGCATCATGTCATGTAAAAGGGTTGTAGCGGTGCGTTGGTATGTTGCGCCAGCATTGATTAGGCCGAAGGGCATAACTGTGTAGCAGTATGTCCCCCACGGTGTAATGAAAGCCGTCTTTGCCATGTCTTCCAGTGACATTTTGATTTGGTTGTAGCCTGCGTAGCCGTCCATGAAGGATAGGAGGGCGTGATCGGCGGTGTTGTCGACTAGGACGTCTACATGGGGTAATGGAAAGTCATCTTTGGGACTGGCTTTGTTCAAATCGCGAAAGTCAACGCATACTCGAATTTTGCCGTTCTTTTTCAGGACTGGGACCATGTTTGAGACCCATTCAGGATACTCGATGACTTGGATGAAACCGGCTTGTAGTTGTTTTTCGATTTCTTCCTTGACCATAAGAGACCATTCGGGACGCAGTCTTCTTAGCTTTTGCTTGACGGGTTTGTAACCAGGTTTGATGGGGATGCGGTGCTCGGCGATGCTTCTTTCTATGCCGGGCATGTCTTTGTATGACCAAGCGAATACGTCCTTGAATTCGCTTAGGAGTTGTGTGAATTGGGTACGCTCGTGTTCGTCTAGTGAGGCCCCTAGTTGTAATTCCCTTGGTTCTTCGGGGGTTCCCACGTTTATGGTTATGGTTTCCTCGATGATGGGGTCTTGTGTTTTTGGGTGTATAAGGTTTGCAATGTATTTGTTTAAAGATTCGTTTGTTTGTTCACTTTCGCATGAGTTAGTGTCTTTTGTATTTTGTGTTTTGTTGATTGTTTGTTGATTTTCGTTTGTTTGTGTTTTGTTATTTGTTTTAGCTTGAGACAAGACGTAAGCAAATTTATTCATTTCATTATTTTGAAGAGAATTATTCGACAAATCGGAAAATTGCTTGGAGCTAGCCTCCGTAAAAAGGAAATCTAAACTAAAGCTAGAGTCTAGGATAGATGGGTCGACAGATGACCCGACACTAAGAGCATTAGAATCTAAAAGAATTTCTTCTTCTTCTTCATCGTCTTCTGTGCCGCTGAAGGTGCTGGAGCTGCTTGAGCTGCTTGAGGTGTTTGAGTTGTAATGTAGATTGTGTCGTTGCTGGAGGAAGGTTTGGCTTTCCTCCGAGGTTTCTTGATTCTTCCTTGATCGATGAGATCTTGGATTGCATGCTTGAGTTTAAGACAACTCTCGGTGCTATGTCCCATGCCCCGGTGGTATGCACAGAAGGCGTTAGGGTCCCATGATTTTGACTTCTTTCTCATGGGTGGTTCGTTAATAGGTCCGATTGGCATGAGGTAGTCTTTTTCAATCAACTTTTGTAACGCCACGGCGTAGGGCATATAGAGTTTGTCGAAATTCCTTGTGTGACCGTGCGAGTTGTATGTGTTCCGCCCTTTAAGAGTGCGTTCTTGGAGGGTATTTCGGTAAGCAGGATCTTCGTAGCTAGATGTGAGATCTTTTTCAATGCGAGTGCCAATTTCGATGAGATGTTCGAAGTTCTGAGCGTGGCAGAAGTGAAAGTAGTATCGCCAAGCGGGTCGTAAGCTGAAAAGGAAAGTGGACATGAGTGCATCTTCGTGCGGGTGATTCGGCACTCGGGAGAGTAGTTTCCTCCATTGTGTAAGGTGTTTGACGAAGCCTTCGTTGTCCTTTTGACGAAAAGCTTCGAGGGTGTCGAGCGAGACTGGGTTGCTTAGTTCTTTTTGGACGCGACGTTCCAAACGTTCGGTTGCGGTGCGATGCAGAGCTTTTAGGTGATCAATGTCTTTTGCGAGTTGATTGATGTGGCTTATCACCTCGTCGATGGTAGCCGATTCGTCGTCTTCGCCATCGCACCGATGAAGCTGCATTGACTTGGTCGTCGGAGGGTGTGATTAGGTAAGAGCAATCCAATATGGGAATTGATCCTACGAAGATAGCGTGGTTGCCAAGTGGGTTGTCATTATTCGATGGCTTAGTGGGTTGAGATGGTTTGCTGAGCTTTCCTTGATCAATTAGATCTTGGATGGCGTTCTTGAGCCTAAAGCAGTTCTCGGTGTCATGCCCCTTGCCTCGGTGGTATGCACAAAAGGCATTGGGGTTCCAAGATTTAGGCTTCTTGTCTTCGGGCGGCTCGCTAGTAGGCCCGATCGGTTGTAGGTAGCTTTTCTCGACCAACCTTTGAAATGCCTTGGAGTAAGACATGAAGAGAGGATCAAAGTTCCTTTTGGCCTTGGGAGGCGGCGAGAAAGTAGTTGCGAAAGCGTCAAGGGTGTCATCATCAAGGTTACCGACGGTACGGTTTTCGTCGTTCTTGACCGCGCGGGAGGACTTAGAGGAGCTTCCCTGATAAGCATGGCCGGTGTACTTAGCCATGGTGCCAGTCCTAAGGTCATCTTCGATTTGAGTGCCGACCTTAGTTAATTCTTTGAAGTTCTGAATGTTGCTGTACCTCATGTAGAATTGATACACGGGTCGCAGGTTATTTATGAACTTTGGTACGAGCTCGTCCTCGCGGGGACGGTTGGGGATTTGCGCGCTCAGCTTCTTCCAACGAGTAAGATAGTCGGTAAAGCCTTCATTGTCCTTTTGAGATAGGACTTCTAAGGTGCGAATCGAGACTTGAGTGTCTTCATTGTCTCGATACTGTCGATCGAACTCGACTGTGAGTTCTTCAAAAGTAGGGACCCGTTGTGGATCAAGTGAGTAGAACCATGTCTTGGGCACTGCTGCTAGAGAGTGCGGGAAGAGAGTTAGCCAATGTTTAGCGTCGACCCCCTTGATGGCCATTTGGGATTTGAAAGCTCGGATGTGAATGATCGGGCTCTCATGTCCTTGAAAGACAGGAAGGTCACTGAGGGCGAGCTTGTTAGGGAGCTCGTCCTTGATGCTAGCAGGCACGTTTTCATTTTCCTTGTGGATGGAGTAAGTGCTCGAGACATAGAGCCTTTCTTCCATGGCTTGGAGTTTCTTGGCATGCCTATCGGCCTCTTCCTTAATCTTGGTTTCCATGCGTTCCACTTCGGTAGTGTGGGTAGTCAAAAGGCGTTCAAGGTCAGCGGTCAGCTTTGCAACTTGATCACGGAGTGCGGTGACATCCTCGTTGTTGCTGGCCATTTTGCGAGTGTAGGTTCGTTTCTTGTAAGGGATTATTACACGTTGTTTAGTGCGACGAGTATCCAGCTGAGGCCTGCATTTCACTTTGTATATTAGCGACACGACTCGACCCACTAGACTCACATTCATTTTAGGCATTCACTTTAGCTCATTTCGTTGTTTAGAAAGACCTTTTAAGCTTGAAAAAGGAGGTTTTTGAAAAGGTTTTGCTAAGGGAAGCTTTGGAAGCGAGGATGCGTGCGCACATCTCGTCTCGATGTTAAAAATTTTGCTTTGCATCCGTCGAACTGATATCGGTGATTTGCCGAGGTGAGCTCGAGTCGGATGTGTAAAAGAGGGAGGATTCGGCTCGAACAAGTCGAGTCGAGGATGTTAAGACGGAGTCTAGGCTACATGACCTAGAGGATTGAAATCCACGAGCTCGGGTTTTAATCCTTGCTCGAGTTTTTGCTTGTTAGTGAAAAGGAAGAATTTTGAGAAAGCTAGTTTCAAAAGTTCGCGATAGTTTTGTTTGAAAAGGTGTTAGTTTGTTAAATGTTAGGTTCATTTATCTTTGGAAAGTTTAAGCGAGTTTTCGAAGATATGAATGCAAATGCTCGTTTTGAAAAAGACCATGGAGTGCATAGCCTCGAACTTGTACGTATGACTCAAAAAGGGGTGAAAAATGAGTCAGTCGGGTACACCTCCAACTACCTCGAGTACGCTTTGGCAGATACTTAACCCCTCTATTTCCTTACGCCGGAGCGATAGGTTTTCTAGAGGGAGCACTGGGGCGGTCGAGATAGCCGTTTACGGCAAGCCGTGGAGGGGTGAGAGGAAAGCTAGCCCGGCATGTGCTTTATCGAGTGGACAAGCCTGCATGTGGGAACCACCTCTCAAGGGTGCAAAGGGTGCCTAGATTCCAAAAGGAATGGACTCTAAACGAATGTGCATAGCTCAAATATGTATACTTGGATTGTTCAAAGCTTTCAAGTTTCACCTCTTTATTTTTAAAAAGAAAAAGCTAGTTTTAAATTTTAAAAATAGATCTCCCCAGCGGAGTCGCCAAACTGTGGAACCCGGGAGGGACCCCAACTCGGCGTCTTGCTTAAGGGCGGATTTTAAAGTTAAAAAAGATTAAGTTAGAAAAACCTTTAAGAACTGTTATGGAGTCGCCACCTAATTATCATGAAATTAGAACCTCGCTACCATGTTCTTAGTTAAAAACATGTTCTTAGATTTTGGAGCACGCCGACACCCCTAGATCTAAGGCTTGTGAAACCAGATTGGATTCAAGTGAGGGTACTTTAGAAAAAGAGTTAATTCAAATAATGATTTATGAAAACCTTTTAGAAAAGCCTATGTAAAAATAGCCTCTACTGACCTAGAACAATCCTTGTAAGATGATATTTGAGCTAATGTTATCGCTACGTACAAGTGCGATAAATTTGTAAAAGAATGCAGATGCAGATGCAAAAAGATTGATTAAAACCCTCGCTTTAGCATGTTTAACTTGTTAACTAAAAATGGTTCGATTAAAGGTCGAATTCATTGTTTAAGTTGATTTTAATGCAAAATAAGAAGGGTGCAAGATGCATGCAAATAAAATAAAGTTCAATTGTCCATTGGTTTATTTTATAAGGTCGGGTGCTTATGCGACTTTGGCGTGTCATCGGATATGGAGTGTACCCGAAGTAAATAGAACACATGGAGAGCAAGCTACTGGGTGCCAAGGCCGGGGGGGGGCGCTAAAGTGTAGACCCCTTTGTTAGTCCATAGAAAATAAGAAAAAGCTTTGATCCAAGTGGATCGGTACCTACCTTGTCCTGACGCTTCAGATCTGGGCAGAGCTTCGCTTCTTGAACTTAAAAGGAGGATGAATTCAACACGGGATGGTGTGTTGAACTCAAGGATTTGAGTGCTTGAGGCTTTTGTGGAAGAGGGTGTATGTGAATTGTGTGTGAAATTGTGATCCGAAAGTGTGTTTGAATGTCGAGGTATAGGGCTGTATATATACTAAAAACCTCGGAGAAATTAGGAAATAAGGGGATAAAACCAGGCCTAGGAACCGCATAGCCTTATGCGGTTGCCTGGGGAAACCGCATAGGCTTATGCGGTTCGCCCCTCAAACCGCATAAGGTCATGCGGTTTGGGGGTCTGGTTTTTGTGTAGTTTCCAAGTTTCGGTTGCATTGTATCTTTGAAAGATTATGTGATAATCTCGAACGTGTAGCTCAAGAAAAGTGCTGGGATATTTGTGAGATATTTTGTGATGCTTAGGGCTTTGGAGTGCGGGCCAAAGGCTGGGTTTGGGCTCGGTTTTGGGCCCGAGACCCGGAAAAATGAAAAGGGTGTGTTTGCATAGTTTTTGTGAAATAAGGTAAGACGTGAAGCCGTATTTTGTGTAAGAGGGGGCTAAATAGCGGTTTTAGCTACCGGGCCTAAATTTAGGAATTTAGGAATGCTGAATTAGACCTCGTTAATGTAAAAGGACTAATTGTAGTGCGAGTGCGAAGCTCATGCCAAATGAAGGGGGACAAGGACCTAACTAGACTCCAAATGGACAAAATGAACGTTTATTTAAAGTGATGTGATGCGACCTTAAACATTTTAACATTTAAAACGACTCAGAATGAATTCGACATTAGTAGAACCGTTTAAGTTAGCGTTAAAGCATGCGTAATAAAAGTCCGTGTTACATCACAGGGTTTTGTGCGGGAGGGTACGGATATGGGTATCCACAAAATGATTGCACAGATGAGAACCACAT
This sequence comes from Dianthus caryophyllus, assembly GCA_023091065.1. NCBI lineage: Eukaryota > Viridiplantae > Streptophyta > Magnoliopsida > Caryophyllales > Caryophyllaceae > Dianthus > Dianthus caryophyllus. Next base: position 17,964,163 of record CM041522.1, read on the forward strand.
CCAGTATCAAGTACCCAAGTTCCGAAACTTGCATGGTTAATCTCAATCATATGAATAAAAGTAGACATACCAACAGGAGCGACGCGGCCTGCTTTTATGTCCTCAGCATACACGGGACAGTTACGCCTCCAATGGCCAGGCTTGTGGCAATGGTGGCACTCCATGCTTTGCTTTGCTTTTGCCTTGCCTTGTGAGCTACCGCTAGACTCACCAGGCCCACTCTTAGCAACCATTGGCTTCTTGAATTTTGGCTTACCTACAGCTAGGTTAGCCGGAGCCTTACCCTTACCCTTCTTGTTGCCAATCATGAGAACATCTTGTTTCGTGCTCCCACTCAACTTCAGATCACTCTCCGTCTGTACGAGAAGTGAATTCAGCTCATGCAGACTTTTCTGCATGTCATTCATGTAATAGTTTGCCCTAAAGAGGGCATACCCATCATGAAGAGAGTGGAGCACTCGATCAATGACGATCTTCTCATCGATTTTGCAACCGAGCTCATCCAGTTTTTCAACATTCTCGATCATGTCGAGAAGGTGTGGACCAACCGGTTGGCCCTTCTGGAGTCTAGCCTCAAAGAAATGAGTAGTGTACTCATAACTTTTAATTCTCGGTGCTTTCGAGAATTCTTTGGTTAGGGTGGTGAAAATCTTGTTTGCACCCTGGGTAATGAATCGTCTTTGCAAATTGGATTCCATTGCATAGATGAGTACATTCCGTAACGCACCCGCCTCCATCATGAAATCACTATAAGCTACGACTTCATTTGCTCCTGCATCGGGAGCTGGTTCGGCCGGCAGTGGCTCAGTCAAGTACTTGAGCTTGCCGTCAGCTATGGCTGCATTCCGTAATGCGGCCTCCCAATCAGCAAAATTGGACCCATCATTCTTCAGTCGAGTAGACTGATTCATGCTGTCCATGAAAATTCTCAGCCATGATTCACGTTCAAGTGTGACACTTGGCATTGGGCCTTCAAGACGACTCACCATTTTGTATTAGCGATTATATCTCAGATATAACGATTCAAACTGTGAAAAGAAAGAAGAAGAAGAGAGAAGATAAGAAATCATGGTTTTAAAAGATTAAGTCGTAGAAACAATAGCGGTTTAAAGTAATGACTTATGCACTCATATAATCGACCTCCTCGAGAATTATATAAATGATCCCAAGACTCAATTTCTTTAAATTGATAAGCTAACTTCTTAGCTAATTCTACTATTAGAATTCTTGGTCGATAGATTTCAGTAAATCCTATCTATTAGTCCACTATAACTACGAGATATTACTCGAACTATAGTGTTGAGGTAAAATAGGTCAACGCATACTACTTACCCAACGTAGAAGGGGTCATGTGGAGAGTAAGGTCCTACATGCCTACCGACGAAGAAGGGGCTCATAGCATGCTTTTCCTATAAAGACTAATCTCAATTTTCATTTTAGAGGAAGATCCCATCAACTCATTTTAATCCATTTTAAGTGAACTAATATCTAGCATTATCGTGAATGATTAAATAGAGGTGATAGCTCTAAACAAATGACATCCGTATGTCTATGAAAAAGATGCAACTATATGATCCATTTTCATGCATATTAGGTGGTTTGGTTTAGTTTAGGCGGAATATGATGCTACTAACTAACGTGAATGCTATAAAACGGTAAAGTAAAACGCAAAAAGAAAAGCACCTAGTGTGGCCTATCCCTATGAAAAAAAAAACAAGATACAATTTGGAATCCATCCATGGACCCTAAGCTTGTCTTCATTCTTCATCTTGGGCTTTAGTGGGAATCCATCTTGAATCTTCAATCTTGAATCTTCTCAAAATTACATATTTTAATTACAAAAATAAACCTATTTACATTCTAATCCAAAATATGCCAAAATTAAAAATATTACAAGATTGGAGATTCGAGATCTCAAAATTACAACCAATAATTATGTTTCCTTTCATTACGAAAACATAATCTTCTAAGGCCACACTAGTAAATTACAACCTTTTGTACATAATTAATGCGTATAATTAAACCATTCATCCAAACATTCATTCACAAAATATAAAGCATCAACTAAACATAAAAACAATGCAAACTAGTTGATTAAATCCAAACCACCTCTTTTAAAAGATTATCATTATGCAACAATTCCTTAATTGTTCATAATATCTTATAATCAAAAAAAAAAAAAAAAAAAAAAAAAAAATAATTAATCCAAACACAATTCATATTATCCGTATTACATAAATTAGGTCACAAAATATTTTAAACTGTTTTAAAATATTTGGTATCAAAAATTATGAACCTTTTCATAATAACACAATATTCATTATCTTGATAACAAATATTTCCAAAAATTGAAAAACAACAATTTTCCAAAAAAAATAAAATAAAATTAAAAAAACTTTCGGCCAATAGAAATAAAATCCGAAATATTTTTTTATTTTTTTTATTTTTTATATTGTGAAATACACGGCCAATTTAAAAAAAAATTACCAAAAAATAAAAATTAAATCGGCCAACAAACAAAAACAATGAATTAAACAGTTTTAATTCAATTTATGCTAATAATTAGATCGATCCTAACTCAATATTAATCCTTATTAAACATTGACTTAAAAAATTCAATTTAACTTATTAAATTAAACAACTTAAAACTGATAGATCTAGAGATTAGCAAACAATATGTTCATTAACATACAAGAATTGATCTTTTTTATGTTTTAATTCAATCGGTATTAAATCAAAACTTATACAAATTCATATATTATAGTTTTAACATCTTAAAACATTGATAATTATGAATCAAATAGACCAAATCAAGCCAAAACAATAGCAAAACCACACGGCCAAAAACAAAAAAAAATCCGGCCATGACAAAAATAAAACCGTGGCCTTTAAATCAATTCAATTATTACACAAAATCGATTTTTATGAAAACCTTATAAAAATATCATGAGCACTCTACGCTCTGATACCACTTGAAGGTTTATATCCGTATATAGACCTTTTATTCCACAGGATTATAATGAAAAACTTTATAAGATTTTAAAGTCATAAATTGAAATTGCATAACATAATAAAGAGATTTAGAATTAACCTTTTAATCCTTGCAAAATAGGCCTAAGATCAATACCAAAAGTATGGTATCTCCTAATTGAAACACCCAAGATGAATCTAAGATATGCCCTTTTATTTGCTAGAAAAATTAGAGAGAAGAACTACTTCTTTTCTTGAGATTTTGTGTTGTGAATTATGATCAATTAATTGAGTAATTAGGTTGAGCCAAAGCCCCTAATATAGCCTCAATATTTTCGGCCCTCCTATAGTATTTGGGGAGTAATTTTACTTTCCAAAAATCACTTTCCAAAAACCAATTCCTTGTTGACCAAGGAGTCAAAGCCCAAATAGGCTCTTTCTATGCTTCTTTAAATTTTTAATATAATATAATATTACTAGTATTACATAATAATGATCCACTATAATATATCATTAAATTATTAATATCCTCATATTTATAATTTTCTAATTAATTATAACAGTTTAAGATTAATTAGCTTATATTATATCAAATAATTAAATATAACATTTTATATTCAATTCACGAATTACATTTAATTCGTCTTAGCTAAAATCATTTAATCCTTATTAAATGGCCATATTATAATCACACACTTGACTAACTGTAACACCCCGACTTTTCCCCTTTTATTTAAATAATTCATTTCGTTAAATTCGTATTTCATTCCTCTTAATTTTGTTATTTTTGGCTCGTGGAATAAGCGAGACTGTAGTCAGAACTTAAAAACGGAGTAATTAGCTTAAAAACGGTGTAATTTCCTCATACGGACTCCGATTCAGGCGATTCAAAAGGCTAAACTGCGTATTTTTTCGACGCCGTCGCAACTGCCAAACTTTCGACAGACAAAAACCGCGGACGACCCGCGAGCTACCCGCGAGCAACCCGCGGGCAACACTGCTTTATGCGGGCTGTTTAGTTTTCGATCCGTAACTTGTCCTAACCTATATTATACGTATTATAACTTCTCCTAAGCCCTAATTACCTCATTATTTTCATCATTCAACATTCTAAACATCAAAGCCCTCTCTTCTCTCTCCTTGTTCCTCATCAATTCTCACACACAACTTGATTCATGGAAACTCATCAAGATTCATCCTTTTCAACCCTAATTCAATTCCTATCATTCTTCCTTCGGTAATCTTTCGTTCTTTCTTTGTTCTTAGTATAATTTTGATAGTTTAGTGATCATTCCTTATTGTTAGGGTTTAATTTCTTATATTTTGTGTATGAATTATGTGTGTGGTCAAAGGAGGAGGTGAATTCATGGAGGAAGCCACCATCCACATCGAGGAGGAAGGCTATGCTTGATTTGTTGTGCTTCAATAAGGTAACTAGGTGTAGCCTTAGTGATATTTTGACTCGTGTGAGACCATATGATTGATTGAGGATGATTTGATTGTTGTTATGTATGTAAAGCTATGAACTTTGGGTTGATTGTGCTATGAAATCATGTTCTTTGGTCTTATTTGTGTTGGTCTCACACTAATATGTCTTATGGAATGAATTGGGGTGATTGTTATATTGAATTTGGGTTATGTTGTTATTAAGTTGATTTAAAGATGATAATTTTGGGAATTATAATGGTTTATTATGGCTACTCTTGAGTTCTTATGGTTACTACTCCGTATTTAACATGTTGATTATGGTTAGTGTTGAGAATGGTTACAAAAAGGAATAACTATGTTGTGATTGAGTTTAAGATGGATGTTGTGGTGATTTTGAGTAAAGGGATAATTAATTGATGTTGATTTTGAGTTGATTCAGGTTATTGGATTGACTTGTGTTGGTTATGAGTTAATTCAGGTTATTGAATTGACTTGTTTGATTGCTTGAGTTAAGTGTGCGTACGGGTACGGTTATGGCTCGTGCGTGAGGAGATACGACGTCTTTTGTAGGACGGATGCCGCCCTTTGGGTTCTCAACCGGTTATGGTTAGAGACTATGGTAAGTTGTATGTCGTCACCGGTTATGGTGAGGTTTGGCCAAATTAAGACAAAGGAGGTATCACCGGTTAGGGTGAGGTCCATTTTAAAAGGGAATTCACGGTTATGTGGTTCCGCCATAGGGTTTGGAGGTATCACCGGTTAGGGTGAGGTCCGGGGTGATTCACGGTTATGTGGTTACCCAGCCTCCGTGCTTTCTCTTGCGTTGTTGATTGTTTATTGTTACTTTGTTGATGACAGGTTGAGCTTAATTAACTATAATAAATCAGTTATAATTGGGTTGTATGATTTGTAAGATGGTTGTTGTCTTATACTTTGATTATAGGCCATAGGCCAGTTGAGTTGGTTAATTGACGAGTTAGCTTGAGGTTGACCTGTGTTGATCATGCACTTGGGTTGTATTATTGTTTACTTTGATTATGTTGAAATATGACTGGGGAGCACCTAGTTACTCCCCACTGATTGTGGCTGTTACTTTCTTGTGGCAGGTTAGCCCGGGATCGGGTGTTGTAGTGTGAGAAGCCGTGAGGATTGACCCCGTAGCTAGCTTTTGTTGAGGGACTTTGATTAGACTTGGTTTAGATCATGCATTAGACTTGTCGTTGGTTTTTCGTACTTATGTACTTTGGAGGTTTTGGATTGTAAGGGGTATTTACTCCCCACTTCTAGGCCTCAAGGCCTACCTTTTTATCGTTCGTTTAGTTGTATAGTGAGTAATGATCCGGATTCCACGGTGTTTCCGCCACCGTGGCTCGTTTTCATTTCCTTTTCTTTTATAAATCCCTTTTATTTCTTTATTTTATTTTGTTGGAAAATCCGGGTTGTTACAGTTGGTATCAGAGCGAATACGCTCCCAACTCTCTTAGTCGAGTGAGTAGGATTTGACTTAGAACACCGAGTGAGAGCGTTGGGTAGACACACTAGGAGGTTTACGTTGTTTTGTATGCGTTTGAGTAGTTTCTTGAAGGGGCATGCTTAGTAAAATGCCGCTATCACCTATGCTTTTGTTTTGCAGATGACCAGGAACGGAGGGGAGCTAACAACAACTTGCAATGCATCCGCCGACTCAAGGATGCTATAGTGATACTGGTGCCTCTTTGTCATTCATTTCCCCATCATTGATCGAGAAAGCTTAGCTCACTTCCTCTAATTTCGTGGATACTCTTATTACTCTTCCACGAAAACACTGCTCCATGTTAATTTCTATTCTTGGGTGTCCCTACTTCTTTAGGGAGATCCGTCCTAGCCGCTACCTTGTGCGTACTAGTAGTCTGAGTGTGCGCTTGTCTTGGAGGTGCGCGTGGTTTGGTGGAGTCGACCTAGGCTAGGAGAGCTATCCTTTCGCTGTTGGGGTGAGTAGAGTTAGTCGTCCATAGAATAGGAATCGTTAGGAGTAGTTTTTTCCTCATTTGTTTTGGGTGTCGTTTTGTTCTCAAGTTTCGAGGACGAAACTTCTTTTTAGGTGGTGAGATTGTAACACCCCGACTTTTCCCCTTTTATTTAAATAATTCATTTCGTTAAATTCGTATTTCATTCCTCTTAATTTTGTTATTTTTGGCTCGTGGAATAAGCGAGACTGTAGTCAGAACTTAAAAACGGAGTAATTAGCTTAAAAACGGTGTAATTTCCTCATACGGACTCCGATTCAGGCGATTCAAAAGGCTAAACTGCGTATTTTTTCGACGCCGTCGCAACTGCCAAACTTTCGACAGACAAAAACCGCGGACGACCCGCGAGCTACCCGCGAGCAACCCGCGGGCAACACTGCTTTATGCGGGCTGTTTAGTTTTCGATCCGTAACTTGTCCTAACCTATATTATACGTATTATAACTTCTCCTAAGCCCTAATTACCTCATTATTTTCATCATTCAACGTTCTAAACATCAAAGCCCTCTCTTCTCTCTCCTTGTTCCTCATCAATTCTCACACACAACTTGATTCATGGAAACTCATCAAGATTCATCCTTTTCAACCCTAATTCAATTCCTATCATTCTTCCTTCGTAATCTTTCGTTCTTTCTTTGTTCTTAGTATAATTTTGATAGTTTAGTGATCATTCCTTATTGTTAGGGTTTAATTTCTTATATTTTGTGTATGAATTATGTGTGTGGTCAAAGGAGGAGGTGAATTCATGGAGGAAGCCACCATCCACATCGAGGAGGAAGGCTATGCTTGATTTTTGTGCTTCAATAAGGTAACTAGGTGTAGCCTTAGTGATATTTTGACTCGTGTGAGACCATATGATTGATTGAGGATGATTTGATTGTTGTTATGTATGTAAAGCTATGAACTTTGGGTTGATTGTGCTATGAAATCATGTTCTTTGGTCTTATTTGTGTTGGTCTCACACTAATATGTCTTATGGAATGAATTGGGGTGATTGTTATATTGAATTTGGGTTATGTTGTTATTAAGTTGATTTAAAGATGATAATTTTGGGAATTATAATGGTTTATTATGGCTACTCTTGAGTTCTTATGGTTACTACTCCGTATTTAACATGTTGATTATGGTTAGTGTTGAGAATGGTTACAAAAAGGAATAACTATGTTGTGATTGAGTTTAAGATGGATGTTGTGGTGATTTTGAGTAAAGGGATAATTAATTGATGTTGATTTTGAGTTGATTCAGGTTATTGGATTGACTTGTGTTGGTTATGAGTTAATTCAGGTTATTGAATTGACTTGTTTGATTGCTTGAGTTAAGTGTGCGTACGGGTACGGTTATGGCTCGTGCGTGAGGAGATACGACGTCTTTTGTAGGACGGATGCCGCCCTTTGGGTTCTCAACCGGTTATGGTTAGAGACTATGGTAAGTTGTATGTCGTCACCGGTTATGGTGAGGTTTGGCCAAATTAAGACAAAGGAGGTATCACCGGTTAGGGTGAGGTCCATTTTAAAAGGGAATTCACGGTTATGTGGTTCCGCCATAGGGTTTGGAGGTATCACCGGTTAGGGTGAGGTCCGGGGTGATTCACGGTTATGTGGTTACCCAGATCTCCGGGCTTTCTTGCGTTGTTGATTGTTTATTGTTACTTTGTTGATGACAGGTTGAGCTTAATTAACTATAATAAATCAGTTATAATTGGGTTGTATGATTTGTAAGATGGTTGTTGTCTTATACTTTGATTATAGGCCATAGGCCAGTTGAGTTGGTTAATTGACGAGTTAGCTTGAGGTTGACCTGTGTTGATCATGCACTTGGGTTGTATTATTGTTTACTTTGATTATGTTGAAATATGACTGGGGAGCACCTAGTTACTCCCCACTGATTGTGGCTGTTACTTTCTTGTGGCAGGTTAGCGCGGGTTCGGGTTTTGAAGTGTGAGAAGCCGTGAGGATTGACCCCGTAGCTAGCTTTTGTTGAGGGACTTTGATTAGACTTGGTTTAGATCATGCATTAGACTTGTCGTTGGTTTTTCGTACTTATGTACTTTGGAGGTTTTGGATTGTAAGGGGTATTTACTCCCCACTTCTAGGCCTCAAGGCCTACCTTTTTATCGTTCGTTTAGTTGTATAGTGAGTAATGATCCGGATTCCACGGTGTTTCCGCCACCGTGGCTCGTTTTCATTTCCTTTTCTTTTATAAATCCCTTTTATTTCTTTATTTTATTTTGTTGGAAAATCCGGGTTGTTACAGTTGGTATCAGAGCGAATACGCTCCCAACTCTCTTAGTCGAGTGAGTAGGATTTGACTTAGAACACCGAGTGAGAGCGTTGGGTAGACACACTAGGAGGTTTACGTTGTTTTGTATGCGTTTGAGTAGTTTCTTGAAGGGGCATGCTTAGTAAAATGCCGCTATCACCTATGCTTTTGTTTTGCAGATGACCAGGAACGGAGGGGAGCTAACAACAACTTGCAATGCATCCGCCGACTCAAGGATGCTATAGTGATACTGGTGCCTCTTTGTCATTCATTTCCCCATCATTGATCGAGAAAGCTTAGCTCACTTCCTCTAATTTCGTGGATACTCTTATTACTCTTCCACGAGAAAACACTGTTCCATGTTAATTTCTATTCTTGGGTGTCCCTACTTCTTTTAGGGAGATCCGTCCTACCGCTACCTTGTGCGTACTAGTAGTCTGAGTGTGCGCTTGTCTTGGAGGTGCGCGTGGTTTGGTGGAGTCGACCTAGGCTAGGAGAGCTATCCTTTCGCTGTTGGGGTGAGTAGAGTTAGTCGTCCATAGAATAGGAATCGTAAGGAGTACATTTTTCCTGATTTGTTTTGGGTGTCGTTTTGTTCTCAAGTTTCGAGGACTAAACTTCTTTTAGGTGGTGAGATTGTAACACCCCGACTTTTCCCTTTTTTTTAAATAATTCATTTCGTTAAATTCGTATTTCATTCCTCTTAATTTTGTTATTTTTGGCTCGTGGAATAAGCGAGACTGTAGTCAGAACTTAAAAACGGAGTAATTAGCTTAAAAACGGTGTAATTTCCTCATACGGACTCCGATTCAGGCGATTCAAAAGGCTAAACTGCGTATTTTTTCGACGCCGTCGCAACTGCCAAACTTTCGACAGACAAAAACCGCGGACGACCCGCGAGCGACCCGCGAGCAACCCGCGGGCAACACTGCTTTATGCGGGCTGTTTAGTTTTCGATCCGTAACTTGTCCTAACCTATATTATACGTATTATAACTTCTCCTAAGCCCTAATTACCTCATTATTTTCATCATTCAACGTTCTAAACATCAAAGCCCTCTCTTCTCTCTCCTTGTTCCTCATCAATTCTCACACACAACTTGATTCATGGAAACTCATCAAGATTCATCCTTTTCAACCCTAATTCAATTCCTATCATTCTTCCTTCGGTAATCATTCGTTCTTTCTTTGTTCTTAGTATAATTTTGATAGTTTAGTGATCATTCCTTATTGTTAGGGTTTAATTTCTTATATTTTGTGTATGAATTATGTGTGTGGTCAAAGGAGGAGGTGAATTCATGGAGGAAGCCACCATCCACATCGAGGAGGAAGGCTATGCTTGATTTTTGTGCTTCAATAAGGTAACTAGGTGTAGCCTTAGTGATATTTTGACTCGTGTGAGACCATATGATTGATTGAGGATGATTTGATTGTTGTTATGTATGTAAAGCTATGAACTTTGGGTTGATTGTGCTATGAAATCATGTTCTTTGGTCTTATTTGTGTTGGTCTCACACTAATATGTCTTATGGAATGAATTGGGGTGATTGTTATATTGAATTTGGGTTATGTTGTTATTAAGTTGATTTAAAGATGATAATTTTGGGAATTATAATGGTTTATTATGGCTACTCTTGGGATCTTATGGTTACTACTTCGTATTTAACATGTTGATTATGGTTAGTGTTGAGAATGGTTACAAAAGGAATAACTATGTTGTGATTGAGTTTAAGATGGATGTTGTGGTGATTTTGAGTAAAGGGATAATTAATTGATGTTGATTTTGAGTTGATTCAGGTTATTGGATTGACTTGTGTTGGTTATGAGTTAATTCAGGTTATTGAATTGACTTGTTTGATTGCTTGAGTTAAGTGTGCGTACGGGTACGGTTATGGCTCGTGCGTGAGGAGATACGACGTCTTTTGTAGGACGGATGCCGCCCTTTGGGTTCTCAACCGGTTATGGTTAGAGACTATGGTAAGTTGTATGTCGTCACCGGTTATGGTGAGGTTTGGCCAAATTAAGACAAAGGAGGTATCACCGGTTAGGGTGAGGTCCATTTTAAAAGGGAATTCACGGTTATGTGGTTCCGCCATAGGGTTTGGAGGTATCACCGGTTAGGGTGAGGTCCGGGGTGATTCACGGTTATGTGGTTATCCGGTCCTCCGTGCTTTCTCTTGCGTTGTTGATTGTTGATTGTCACTTTGTTGATGACAGGTTGAGCTTAATTAACTATAATAAATCAGTTATAATTGGGTTGTATGATTTGTAAGATGGTTGTTGTCTTATACTTTGATTATAGGCCATAGGCCAGTTGAGTTGGTTAATTGACGAGTTAGCTTGAGGTTGACTGTGTTGATCATGCACTTGGGTTGTATTATTGTTTACTTTGATTATGTTGAAATATGGTAGGGAGCACCTAGTTACTCCCCACCGATTGTGGTATTACTTTCTTGTGGCGAGGTTAAGCGGGTTCGGGTTTTGAAGTGTGAGAAGCCGTGAGGATTGACCCCGTAGCTAGCTTTTGTTGAGGGACTTTGATTAGACTTGGTTTAGATCATGCATTAGACTTGTCGTTGGTTTTTCGTACTTATGTACTTTGGAGGTTTTGGATTGTAAGGGGTATTTACTCCCCACTTCTAGGCCTCAAGGCCTACCTTTTTATCGTTCGTTTAGTTGTATAGTGAGTAATGATCCGGATTCCACGGTGTTTCCGCCACCGTGGCTCGTTTTCATTTCCTTTTCTTTTATAAATCCCTTTTATTTCTTTATTTTATTTTGTTGGAAAATCCGGGTTGTTACACTAACATTTTAGTCAAAAACACCGACTAACCTTTTAGTCTTTTAGTAGGGCATCAATATGATCATTTTCTCAAATAATCATATCTCTCAAACACATCCTTTAGGTGTGACTCTTAGGGACCAGTTGATCACCGCCATCTTTATGACAATAACGTCAAACTTATCTAGCAAGCCAACCGTTATCGATAAACGTTAATCAACTGATTAAATACAAAATGTACCCTGTGTACCTTTTAGAGATTTATCTATGTTATTGCACTAACTGTGGAGGACACTGACTCCAACAGGTTAATGGCTTCCTAGAATCTCGCTGTGCATTAACTCCCTCCACATTCTGCTCCTGTAACGCCTGAGTGGATTAACTGCTCCCTTGAATGTAGGCTGAGCTGGTGTTGACTTGCTTTGTTGTCCAGGTTCACTCTTCCAACGCCTCTTTGCTCTTTCTTCGTTGGGCTTCCCTTGCTTGGACCCTTCTTGACTTCGGCCCACCAGACCTCGACCTTGACTTTCGTTGACCAAGACCACCTCTGGGCTTTGACTTTCGTTGACCATCTTCCTCTCCTTGACTTGGGCCTTTGTTTTGTTCTTTGGACCCATGGGGGTATTTTGGGCCTAACAATATGAACCAATGCAATTGTTTGTGTACGTAGTTACAAATACGTGAACTATAAACTCTATTATTCTTATGTATTCTGATGTGTCCATTTTTTTCTTAGAATTATTCTCATGTTGACACCTCAGCCAAATGGCTGTGGTGTTGACACATTGGAAAAATTGGATTCTATTAATATAAGTAATGATAATGATGATTCTACCGAGAGACTGAACTTACACTAATTTAGTGTAAGACGACCCATTTAGTATAATATAACCTACCCATTGAAAATATGCGTATCCAAGCCAATTGAGAAAAAAAATTTAAAAAAATAAAATCATTTAAGTAACTACAAGTTCCTTAAAAGAACGGATTCAGTTCTTTTCAAACTTTATTCAACTGGCATTTTTTCATCTTTTTTTCTATACAAACACCAATAATCAGAAAATAAATTTTATTACTAGGAAAACCTTCATCATCAAACCCTAAAAAAAAGTTGTCGAGGACGAAAAATTCGTCATTTAGGCCGAGAAGAATTCACCGTGAAGATGTTGTACCAGGTATTTAGAATTTTGTATATGAATCACTTCGTTTTTGTTTGTAAAAGTGTTATGAGACTTAAAACACAATTATTCGAAATTGTCACTAACATGAATGAAATTAATATGCTTAATTGGATTGAAAGTTGCTGTAAAAAAGTAAAGAGTTTTGAAATTTGTACACCACAGTTGATGAGTTTGTGGGTGAGTGGTATACAAGAATGTACCCCTGTGGAAAAATATCTGTATACAACCCCTTTAATCATCCAAGATTATAATGAAAATCATTCTGTATGATTAATAGTCATAAAAGAAATTGTATAATTATACAAGAGAATAGAAATAACCTTAGGACATTGCTTTAATGGCTAGGGAATGAATATCAAAAGTATGATATCTCCTAATTGTAGCACCCAAGATAGCTTAAGATATGCCTTGTTTTGCTAGAAAACCTTTTAGAAAAGAAAATTTGTGTTGTGACTTGTGAATGAATGAATGAATGATGGATGATAAGAGAATTTGGGTTAAATAATACTCCCTCTCTTCCTCCTTTTCCACGGCACTCTCTATCTTTTGGGGAGATATATTTTCTCCTCAAAATATAACTTATTAACCAAGAAAAACAAAGTGTATCTGGACAGAATGAATCTGGACACTTTTCTTTTGGTCATTTTAGCTTTTAATATAATGCAATATATTACTAATGTCTTCTTTATGAACCAACATAATATATCATATAAATATCCATATATTTATAATTTGCTAATTAATTATAACGGTTTATGTTAAATTAGCTTGCATTATATACAACAATTAAATATAACTGTTCCGGGCCAAAATCACCCTAGGTGAGTTCAACTCGAAGCTTCTATAAGTTTTTGTATTGTTCTGTGGGATGCGGCGTCACTTAACCTCCTCCGACCGGATACCCTGCACAAGGACGGAAACCTAGCCTCGGGGGCGTCCGAGGAAAGCCCCTCCGATGCTTAAGTCAGCGTATATCCAAGAGAGAAGTCAGAGAAGTGCTAGAAAAGTCTAAGTGATACCTTTTTTATGTGTTATGTGTATGAATGCTGAATGAATGCCTTACTCTTTATTTATAGGAATAGATCTTGTCTTCTAGCGTGCCATGTCAGCCCTAAAGCTGACCACCTTGTCCCCCTGGTGTTGTCCTTTAGTGGTTACGTAGTAACAAACTCTGACACGTTCAGTTCCTGTCGCCAGCGGTCTGCCGCCACTATGGTCAGACCATATGACCTTCTAGCCGCCCGGCCACGGCCATTTACCATTCCCATGGGGGGAACTTTGGATGAGGGTGACCGGGCGGTTGAAGGCAACGTACTGGGCGGTTACATGTGTGGGCTGGCTATCCCCCATCAATATGCCCCCACACAGCTGCTACCGAAGGTTGAAGCTGCGTGACCAACTGTGGTTGATAGTCAGCCCTATCTCTTGGTTTAGGCTTGCTGGCGAAGCTTTTTTCCATTTTAAATTTTGAATTCTTCTCTTGGGCTATCAATTTTGGCGCCCAAGTTGATGGGCCTTAACCCACCTCTGCATGCTTGACATGTGGGTGGCGAGGGTTAAGTGCGCACTGTTCACCTTCCTATTTTTTAAAGTGTTAATGGTGCAGATTAATCGTACACTGTTCATCTTTCCAACTCTATAAATACCCCCTCCTTTTGCTTCATTCTACTCTTTACCTTCTCAAATTTTCTCACAAAATCTCTGTTTATCTTCTCTCAATATATCCTGCTCTTGCCAACGTTGAATCTTGCCGCCTGCTGTTGGACCTTAGGTAATTTTCCTGTCCTCTTTTCTTTTACTCGAGTATGTCACATGCTGAGGACCCTGATTCTCCCCGCGTTGCTACGCGGGCGGAGTTGCTAGATGTTTCTGACTCCGAAGTCGACGAGATGGAGCCTTATAATGCCGTGCCACTTCGCTGTGCCCCGCCTCGGGATCAGGTCCTTCCTGAGGCCTCCACTTCTTCCGCGGGTAAACCAGTTCGCCTTCGTGAGAAGTTGAACAACAAAACTTATGACGCTCCGCTCCTTCAATTTCCAAACGAAAGATACCGTGACTTTTTGTTATCCCGGGCTGGTGACGTCGTCGCCGCTGAGCATTATGACCTCGGTGATGGTTGCCAATTCAGGGTGCCTGGTCCCTATGACACCGTTTGCAAACCGTCTGATGGTCATACCGCTGTCTTTACCAAACACTTGGAGTTTGGGTTGCGATTTCCCCTCCATCCATTCATAGAGCAGTTAATCGTCCGGGGTAACGTGGCTCTCTGCCAGATGAATCCCTTCACTGTGCGCCTAATGGTCGCGTTTACCTGGACTTGCTTGTTCCTGAACCTTCCTTTGTCTATTGACGCCTTCAGAATCATGCATTCGTTGGGGTTTGCCTCGAATAAAGAGGATACTGGGTATCTGAGCATTCTGACGGATCCCCATTACCAAACCGTTGATAAGAGACTTTCCTCCGTCAAGGATTGGAAAGACAGATACTTTTACCTGTACAGTCCCAAACCGTGGGTTATTCCGCGGCATTTTAAGAACTATTTTCACAGCCGCTTTGAGACAACGGCGAAATTTATACCCGGCGTGCCGCTTGAGGTGGAGAACATACCGCGGACAGCCGAGGTTGAGACTGTTTTGAACTACTTCCGTCTAGGGGATCGTTCTAAACCCCAGAACTGGTTGCCCCCGGCGGAAGTCATTTTTCACGACAAATTTCTGTTGGAGTAAGTGTCCTCCACAATAGTGCGATTACTTAATAAATCTCAATTAAGGAATACGTGGGGATAATCCTGTATTATTGATTGATTAACGTAAATCAATAACGGTTGGCTGACTAGAGTTTGACGTTATTGTCGTGAGAACGGCGGTAATCAATTGATCCCTTTAAGTCACACCTATAGGAACGTACTCCAAATATCTGAGCTAATTAATTGTATGGGATACGATTAAATTAGTAACTTGATAAATCGACTAACGGTTAGTCAGTGAATTAATTTAGAGAGAAATCGAGTTGTGAACTCGGATGATTGAATTTTATATCGATAAAATTATTAGTGGAGATGAGAATTAGTGATTAACTGTTAATTCACTAATCATGTATATTTTACTAATGAGATTAGTAAAAGTACAATTTTAATATATGTGTAAGTGTACATGTATATTAAGGAAGAGTTTAATTAATTTACACTTTATTATATTAGATAATCAAGTGATAAATTATAAGTATTTAATGGAGACAAATATTGGAAAACAAAATAGACCCATATGGTCCATACCAAATGGGAAGGAAGAGAGGAAAGATTCCTCTTTGTCTTTTTCTATTTTGTTTACTAAGACATCATTGTCATGCATGCTAGACACAATGATAACAATTAAAGGAATTGTTCTTAACAAGGAAAGCATGCACAAAACTCTTCCCATGACTCTCCTCAAGTGGCTGAAATTTTTGGTGTGTTGTGCACACTTGTTTTGCTTGTTTTTGTGATAAAAACATAAGGCCATAGAGAGAAAAGGAGAGCATGTATCATTCATCTTTTCTCTTCTCTCTTTCTCTCTAAAAACTTAGAATATGATTCTCATATTTTATATACTACTAAGAGTTAGTAGTAATATTATCATTCACATATTATTCACATATTATCAAGTATTACTAAGTGATTTCTAGATCAAAATCCTTAGTATTTTTGGTGTACTTCTTGGGTGCAACAAGAAGGAGGTTTCCTATTATGGAAACTCGGTATTTTGGAGGATCATCCAAAGCTTTAGCTCAAGAAACAAAACTAGAAGGGAGTTCTAGTTTTGTGCCCATATTTCCCTTTGAGAAAGGTATAAAATTTCTAAACTTGTTAACAATGTAAATTTGTACTACATAGATCTTGCTAAATCAAATTAGAGTAATTTGATTTACACTAATACTTGATTAGTGAATGGGATCCGATCCCTACAAGTGGTATCAGAGCCAAGGCTTGTAGTTACAAATTTATTTTGTTGTTTTTGGAGTTTTATGTATTTATTGAGAATAAATATCATAAAATCCGAAAATGGTGTTAAAAATGGTTTTAACACGAGATTTTTATAGCATGCAAAGTTTCTGGTCTCATGAAGTTACTGGTCAAATTTCGTAATTTTTGGAATTTATTTGCTAATTAAAATGATTTTTATACAAAACCAAGTCAAAAAGTGTGTTTTTGGCTAAAATAATTTCTATAAATAGTTATAGTTCGAATCTGGTCATGAAATTTTTACACAGTGACATTTCATATTTATACTTTCTGCATGTAAATTTTCAAAGTCAGATTTTGAGTTTTGAATATTTATTCATATTTTTGTTTAAAATCGGTATATAATGAGTTTTATGTCCAAAAATATAGTAAATGTTGTTTTCTGGACATGAAATTTATACCAATATTTTTACACATTATGAGGATGCTCTCGTATAAATTTGGGATTTTACCTCACTGTTTTACACGTTTTCTTGATTTTATGAGATAAAATCAAGAAATCGTATGTTATTTATTATAAAATAATTCGTAAATTTTTCTGACCAAAACTTTTCTTTTCTGATATTTTGGAAGTGTTCCAGAATATACAAAATTTTTCAAAATAAAAGTGATTTTATTTTATTTTATTTTGATTTTATAAAGCTTTATTCATAAAAGGGTTATGATTAAAGTAGATCGAATTAGCAAATGACCAAGTTATGAACTAAAATCACCATATGTTAGTACAAACTAATGTTGGGTGTTCTAAAATCAGTTTAGAAGTTTTAGTTCAAGCTTAAAAGTGTTTTAAGCATTATTGATTAATATAAGATTAATCGGTTTAAAAATGAGATCGGTTTGAAACGAATTAATGCGATTATTGTTTTAGGCGATTTTGGCATGTTTTTATTTATAAGCTTTACATTATGCATGTTTGGATGAATGTTTATTATTGAATGAATGTTTATTCTTACTAGTATGGCCATAGTTGTTATTTTTACCGATATTGCCCGTAATGTAAGGGAATATCGTGTGGGTTTGTAATTAAATGCGATCTCGTATCGCCGGTTTGTAATTTAATAGTTTATTTCATTTATAAATGTATAATAGGATTGCTATGTATTCATTTGTAAATCATATTTGTAACTATTTGTAAATCGAAGACCGGTGATGGAGATCGACATGGAGCCTTAGAAGTGTTCTAAAGCTAGCAAGGAGGTGCCTTGGATGAAGTCCATTTGAAGAGGGACCAAAGGAGTTGGTTTCCAATTTGTAACTCCTTGTATTTTAATTACTTTTAGGTGGCCATACTAGGTTTATGCTTGCTTTATCATGCTTGTTTGTTTGCTTATTTTCCGCACACATGCCAAAATCGCCATGCATGCCTCGATATCCCACTATGATTGTCGTTTTTAGGTCGCCATTCTTAAATTAGTTCACTTATAAAGAATTTAAATGACTAAAAATTGACAAGATCACCCACATTTCAACAAAAATGAATTGAGATTAAGCCTTTCCAAATATAGCAACTATGAACCCCATGTTCGTGAGGACCTCCGCGACGTGGAACCTTGTTACCATGGGTAAGTAGTGGGAGGAAGTCCCGTGCTAATTTGGTTTGGACTCGACCAAATAAGAGTTATTTGGGGCTAATCGATGCATTTTATAAGAAAATCATCAACCAAGCATTCTAGTGTAGAATTAGTCAAGTGTTGACTTATCGTTTTTATATAAAAGGAAACATGAGATGTCTAATTTTATATGAAAAACGAGTCTTGGAATCATTTATATAATTTCGTGGGAGATCATTATATAAATGGACATTTGTTTTAAAAGGGTTTTAGCAAATGTCATTAATGAACTATGAATGTTAATATATTTCCTCATATTTGTTGTACAATTTTTTATTTGAAATCGCAATGACAACTTTAACTCCCGCACCCATTTTGGGTATATATTCATGGTTGAGAACCGTGATGGATAAGTGTATCCTAAAGGATGACGGTAGCAACTTTGTCGAATGCGATTCGACTTTAAGGGGCGCCGCTCAATCCGACAATGTGCTTAAGAACTTTACCGAACCACCTCCCACCGAACCCGGACTTAGGGCCACCGCGGCGGCACGAGCCGCCTACGATGAGCACCTAAAGGATGACAATGACATTAAAAATATATTGATTTGGTCAATGTCACATTCTCTCAAACTTCGCTTCGTTACTCACTAAAGTGCATATGAGATATTCACTAGAGTGATGACGATGTGCTTCGACCTAGATAGCACGAAAGTGAATGAGGATTGAGATAAAAGATGTTCTTTCAATGAGATTGAAGAACATAAACTTTGGGGTTAAGAAAGGGAAGGGAGCTTATAAAGCTCGGTTCAAGGAAGATAAGGGTAAAGGGAAAGCTATTGAGAATAGCAAGCCCAAACCCGGTTGTTGAAAGCGCAATTGTCCCAAATTCTTGAAGGAAAATAATGATGGATGTGCGACATCCAAAGATATTGTTCTTTCTAGACTTTATATGATTGACATAAATCATGCTTGCATTTCTACATGGGTATGAGATACCGGATGTGGATCTCACCTTTGCAATCACTTGCAAGGGATGAGAAACGTGCGAGCACTAGCCAAGGGTGATGTAGATCTCCGCATGGGCAATGGAGCTAGAGTAGCGGCCATTTCCGTGGGAATTTTTTGTACTCACTCTAGCTATTGGTTTAGAGTTGTACTTGAATAAGCGTTATTTTGTACCGACTCTAACCAAAAACATTATCTCCGTCTCCGTGTTTGATACGGAAGGCTTTTATGATTAAGAACAATCGACGTACTTTTTCATTTAATGAAATGGTTTATGGTGAAACCATTTCGATTGGAGGTATTCATGTTTTAAATAATGTCAATGATGTTTATCATATAGAGAACAAGAAGCTCAAAACGAATGAATCAAACAAATTCTACCTTGGCATTGTCGTTTAGGTCACATAAACGATAGACGCACAAAGAGACTTGTTGAGACCAATGTTCTCAAACCATTTGATTGCGAATCATATGGTACGTGCGAGGCTTGCCTTTTAAGGCAAAATGACTCGTGCACCCTTTAGTTGTAAAGGGACACGAGCAAGTGAAGTTTTTAGGACTCATACATATTGATGTGTGTGATCCATTAAACATCACCGCTAAAGAAGGATATCATTACATCATTACTTTTACCGATGACTTAAGTAGATATGGTTATGTCTACTTAATAAGGTATAAGAGTGATGCTTTTGAGAAATTTAAAGAATTTCAAAATGAGGTTGAGAACCAATTGAATAAGAAGATAGAAGCACTACGATCGGATCGTGGTGGCGAATATCTAAGTAATGAGTTTGATTCACATCTTAAGAATTGTGATAGAGTATCACAAATTGACTCCTCCGAGCACACCACTGTTGAATGGTGTTGCAGAAAGGAGAAACCGAACCTTGCTAGATATGGTTCGGTCTATGATGAGTCAAAGTGAGCTTCCTGGATCGATTTGGGGCTTTACGCTATCGCTTGTCGCTTTCTCACTAAATCGAAGTCCGACTAAAGCGGCTCCATATGAGATATGGACGGGAAAGGTTCCCTATTTGTAGGTTTTCCTAAGGAAACGTGTGGATTTTACTTCTACAACCCTCACGAGAACAAAGAGTTTGTGGCTCGTGATACTGTCTTTCTAGAAAATGAGTACATTTCTAATAGACAGAGTGGGAGAAAATTTGAACTTAATGGAGTTCAAGAGCCACAAACCGAAGCAGAAAATGAGGAAACGGTTCCCTCATCTTCTAACACGGTTGTAATCCCTAGGAGGTCAGGTATAATTAGTCATCAACCTGATCGCTACCTCGATAACATCGAGGAGGAGGGTGATTTGTTGTTATTCGAAAGCAACGAACCCTCAACCTACAAGGCGGCTATTAGTAGTCCTAACTCCGAACAATGGCTTGGGGCCATGAAATCCGAAATGGATTCTATGTACGAGAACCAAGTTTGGGACTTGGTAGATTTACCTGAAGGAGTGAGACCCCTTCAGTGTAAATGGATATTCAAAATCAAACTCGGCATAGATAAACATATTGATGTTTACAAAGCTAGATTGGTGGCAAAGGGCTTTGCACCGGTTGCTATGCTACGATCCATAAGGATAATCTTAGCGGTTGCCGCATTTCATGAATATGAAATATGGCAAATGGATGTAAAAACCGCCTTCTTGAATGAGATTCTAGAAGAGGAAGTGTACATGACACAACCTAAAGGTTTTGTAGATACATCTAACCCTAAGAAAGTATGCAAGCTTAAGAGATCCA
This sequence comes from Dianthus caryophyllus, assembly GCA_023091065.1. Taxonomy (NCBI): domain Eukaryota; kingdom Viridiplantae; phylum Streptophyta; class Magnoliopsida; order Caryophyllales; family Caryophyllaceae; genus Dianthus; species Dianthus caryophyllus. The sequence goes on from CM041522.1 coordinate 17,985,096, forward strand.
TTTATGGTCTTAAGCAAGCATCAAGGAGTTGGAATCACAGATTCGATCATGTTATAAAACAAAATGGATTCGCTCGAAGTGCCGAGGAACCTTGTTTATACATGAAGTTTAGTGGGAGTAAAGTAACCTTCCTTGTTTTGTATGTAGATGACATACTACTGATTGGAAATGATGTTCCAAGTCTGAACTCGGTAAAGGTGGAATTGGGAAACCATTTCCAAATGAAGGACTTGGGAGAGGCACAACGCATCTTGGGTATCCGGATCTATAGAGATAGATCCAAAAGGATACTAGCATTAAGTCAAGAAACTTATATCGATAAGATTCTTGATAGGTTCAATATGAAAGACTCCAAGAGAGGCTTTCTTCCGATGAGTGTAGGAATAAAATTGGAGAAATCCCAATGTCCTAAGACTCCTGCGGAAATTGAACGCATGAAATTGATCCCTTATGCTTCCGCTGTAGGATCAATCATGTATGCTATGATGTGCACTCGTCCTGATGTCGCTTTCGCTTTGAGCATGACGAGCCGGTATCAAGCTAATCCTGGTGAGAGTCCCGGATAACAGAAGAACATCCTTAAGTACTTGAGAAGAACTAAGGATTCGTTTCTAGTGTTTGGAGGAGAACTTGAGCTACGTGTAAAGGGTTACACGGATGCAAGTTTCCAAACTGATGGGGATGATTTGAAATCCCAAACCGGCTATGTCTTTATGTTGAATGGGGGTGCTATTTGCTGAAAAAAGTTTCAAGCAAAGTGTCACTGCGGATTCTACAACAGAAGCTGAATATTTGGCAGCTTCGGAAGCTGCTAAAGAAGCTGTGTGGATTCGGCAGTTCTTGGATGGACTAAGAGTAGTCCCAAGTGCCGAGGATCCTGTCACTGTTTATTGTGATAACAGTGGGGCTATTTTCCAAGCGATGGAGCCCATGTCTAGTAATAAGTCTAGACACATTTTTGAGGAAATACCACGTTATTAGAGATAATGTGGAAAGGAAGGAAATAGATATTTGTAAGGTTGGGACAGACGATGATATCGCTGATCCCTTAACCAAGCCCCTTTCGAGGGCTAAGCGTGACGCGCACACCACCTCAATGGGGTTGCGGCGTATGCTAGATTTCCTTTTGATTCGTGATATGTAATTGAATACAGTATCCTATTACATATATGAATATAACATTCATTGTTTAGAGTATATTTACTCTTTTAAGTCATTCTGAATGCATACTCTGTTTATCCGAATAGTTGTGCGACAACTTTGAACATATTCAAGTGAACGGCATAAACTAAGTATTTGGTCCCTGGTCTCTTATCAGAGGTGACGTCTCGTAGAGACTGGATTGCAAGTCGATCGATGGTGGGGTTCAACACCATAGGGTCATATGTGATGACTGATCGTTTGCATAGGCGGCTGTGAAAACACTCTGTCGAGGCGATGGACGCTTATAGAATTCCTTTTCAATGAGATTGAAACCTGGTCGTGGTGGGAATTCTATAGTATTCCTTTGAGTCGATTCTTTGGTGGGCCCGATTATGCAGTCGGTGCAGTTTCCGAGTGACTTTCATTTTTGTCCTAAGCCATGCCGTGAAAGGGGGTTATAAGGGCATCTTTGGGGTCATGGTGATCTGCATTATACAGTACAATCGAGTGGAAGGGAAATGTCCACCCTCGTCGGGGTAAAACATCTTTGGGCCACTCGAGGAGTAGTCGCTGAAAATGCGTGGCCACGCTCGGTAAGAATCTACGGTAGATTCCCCGGTCAGACAGCTACTCTCCTTATCGAGGAAACCACTCATGATATATATCTTTAGAATGCAAGTACGACCTGTAAGACACCTTGCATTGAGTGGGAGATGTGAAACGGACATGAGAATTGGTAATGCACAACTTGTCTCGGACAAGTGGGAGATTGTTGGAGTAAGTGTCCTCCACAATAGTGCGATTACTTAATAAATCTCAATTAAGGAATACGTGGGGATAATCCTGTATTATTGATTGATTAACGTAAATCAATAACGGTTGGCTGACTAGAGTTTGACGTTATTGTCGTGAGAACGGCGGTAATCAATTGATCCCTTTAAGTCACACCTATAGGAACGTACTCCAAATATCTGAGCTAATTAATTGTATGGGATACGATTAAATTAGTAACTTGATAAATCGACTAACGGTTAGTCAGTGAATTAATTTAGAGAGAAATCGAGTTGTGAACTCGGATGATTGAATTTTATATCGATAAAATTATTAGTGGAGATGAGAATTAGTGATTAACTGTTAATTCACTAATCATGTATATTTTACTAATGAGATTAGTAAAAGTACAATTTTAATATATGTGTAAGTGTACATGTATATTAAGGAAGAGTTTAATTAATTTACACTTTATTATATTAGATAATCAAGTGATAAATTATAAGTATTTGTGGGACAAATATTGGAAAACAAAATAGACCCATATGGTCCATACCAAATGGGAAGGAAGAGAGGAAAGATTCCTCTTTGTCTTTTTCTATTTTGTTTACTAGCACATTGTCATGCATGCTAGACACAATGATAACAATTAAAGGAATTGTTCTTAACAAGGAAAGCATGCACAAAACTCTTCCCATGACTCTCCTCAAGTGGCTGAAATTTTTGGTGTGTTGTGCACACTTGTTTTGCTTGTTTTTGTGATAAAAACATAAGGCCATAGAGAGAAAAGGAGAGCATGTATCATTCATCTTTTCTCTTCTCTCTTTCTCTCTAAAAACTTAGAATATGATTCTCATATTTTATATACTACTAAGAGTTAGTAGTAATATTATCATTCACATATTATTCACATATTATCAAGTATTACTAAGTGATTTCTAGATCAAAATCCTTAGTATTTTTGGTGTACTTCTTGGGTGCAACAAGAAGGAGGTTTCCTATTATGGAAACTCGGTATTTTGGAGGATCATCCAAAGCTTTAGCTCAAGAAACAAAACTAGAAGGGAGTTCTAGTTTTGTGCCCATATTTCCCTTTGAGAAAGGTATAAAATTTCTAAACTTGTTAACAATGTAAATTTGTACTACATAGATCTTGCTAAATCAAATTAGAGTAATTTGATTTACACTAATACTTGATTAGTGAATGGGATCCGATCCCTACAATTTCTCGGCAGGGTCGGCCTGATCCCGGCCCTGGATCCAGGTAATCCGGGGCCGGCCTATTTTGTTGCTTTTTCTCTTCGTATTTTCCGTGGTTTCTGTTTCTAATTTGTGGCCGCTACTTTCTGTTCTCAGGGGCCTTTGAAGAGTTCACGACTGAGGATCTTGGACGGATTGGTCTGGACGCCAACCGTCAGCCTGTCGACTTAAGGTTTGACGCCCCTGTCGCTGACCGCAAGGAGGTGTTACGAAAAGCGATCATGGATGCTAACCCTTCAAAACCTACTTTCAAACCTACGATCAAACAAAAAGAGATCCCCAGGCGGGTTCCGCGGGAAAAAAAAAGAAACCGCGGAAAGAGGTGGTTGTCCAACCTCCCCCACAGCAGCCACCGCAACCATCACCACAGCAGCTTCCACCGCCTCCGCCGCCGAATCAGCCGCCTCAACTGGTTGTAACCGTCGAGGATATCCCTGACTCCGACGATGAGCATGAGGATCAGAAGTTGATTAGGAGTCTGCGGTCCTCCAAACCTCCGGGGAAGGTGAGTTTAGATTCCCCTCCAGACGACCGCGTGTCTGGATGTAATGTTCTAGACGTCCCTGCGGATAGCTTGTCCTTCATTCCAATCTTTAGCGATATGGATCTGAACTCATCTTCCTTCTTTATGCAGACTGTGGTCCCGACTCAGCAATCTGCCGTGACTGTGGCTTCCACCCCCACACCCACCGACGGGGGTCGCGAAAGGGATGACAAGGGGTTGGCCGACAAAGCTCGCCGAATTACAGCTGGGCTCCGTACCCTCCTCAAGCATGCTGAGATGATGGAGAAAGGCGTTCAACTGCTCGTCTCGCCGCCCTCTGATATGCAGGTTTCTGTGAACCAGCTGTGCAAGGCTTGTGAGAGGGCGAAGACGGCCTTCGCTGAGTCCAACCGTAAGTTTGAGCGGTTGAAGGAGGACTATCTCAAGCTCAAGGCTGAGATGGTGGAGATGACGCGCAGCGTGCTGGAATCCGATGCTGTCGTGAAGGCGGCCGAGGAGAAGATGAGGGTGGTGTCCGACAAGCTGAGTATTGCCGAGGATGATGCGCGTGCTGCTAAGGCCGCGCTGGAGGAGAAAGAGGCCCTCCTTCGGGAGAAGGCGGCCTCTTTGAAGGAGAAAGAGGTTCTCCTTCAGGAGAAGGAGGCCGCACTGTCTGACTTCAGCAGCGAGGTTGAGCAGCTGCGCCTATCGGTAGAGAGGTTGGCGCTGGAGAAGGAGAAAGCTTATGCTCAGGGCTACGAGAGCGGCTTTTCTGATGGCTTCACTAAGGGTTACGAGCGCGGTGACGAAGACGCCAAGGGGCTGATTCAGCTTATCTCCCCCCTTCTTTGATTTTGAGCGTCACCGAGAGCTAGAGGACGAAAGGGACGCGAAGCGGAAAGAGCTGGGTCTTGGGATGGACGTCCCTGTCCCTGGCTACGAAATTAAGAATAACTTCGAGTCTGACGGCGAGGAACCTGAGGAGGAAGTTGGGCAGCCCCCTGTTCAGGGTGCTGATCCTGGCCCTCCATAGGAACTCGGGCTATCGTCATCCGGCTTTCCAGTACTGTTTAAGTAAGAAGATTTTTGCCGCCGCCTCCACTATTGTATCCAGCCTGGGAGCTTCCACCTCAGGCTGTATATCGGCGAAGATCATCCCCTGCTGGGCAAGCCTGGGTGTCATCTTAGTCTAGCATTTTACTTTCTTTTGCGCTAGGCTGTCAGTGGCGGCCCTTCTGTGGGTGACGGCCGCCGACTCCGCGTATTTGCTTTCCTTTAATTTGTTTCTAGGTTGTAGTTTGTAACTCGTAGCCAATCTGTAATATATTTTTTCTTTAATGAAGTTTGCCTTCCCTCTGCTTCAACTGTCGGTGTATTTGTTATCCTTTGAGATTTTCCAAGTGACCCTGCGGTCTCTTAATTTGTTTTTACGTTTTGTAGTATTTTCCGCGTGCTTTCACAGGTGAGTAGAATTTTCTAAGTGACCCTGCGGTTTTTCACGCTTGCAACTTAACTAGCTTTCTGTTTCTTGCTGAGTGACCCATGTTTTGAGCCGTGCGGTTTATTTACACCTTGTTGTTTCCCTGGCTGGTGCTGCCTGGACACTTATGGCCGTAGGCAAGCTTATCCAGCCTTCTCATTTTTCTGACTGGTGCTGCCTGGACACTATGGCCGCAGGCAGACTTATCCAAATTTTATCGTTTTTGGTGGTCTTTGCCCGGACACTATGGCGCGGACGAGCTTATCGACCTTCTCATTTTCCTGACTGGTGCTGCCTGGACACTATGGTCGCAGGCAGACTTATCCAGCCTTACCGTTTCGATTTGGTCTTTGCTGGACACTATGGCGCAGCGAACTTATCGACCTTCTCATTTTCCTCGACCGTCTTTGCTGGACACTATGGCCGCAGGCAGACTTATCCAAATTTTTACCGCTTTCGATTGGTCCGCTGGACACTATGGTCGCAGGCAGACTTATCCAACCTTCTCATTTTCCTGACTGGTGCTGCCTGGACACTATGGCCGCAGGCAGACTTATCCAAATTTTTATCGCTTTCCTCGACCGTGCCGCTCGACACTATGGCCGCAGCAGACTTTATCCAAATTTTTATCGTTTTCAAAAAATTCTGCGCTTTTTGAATCAAATTATCTTGATTTACCGGCACCGGGGTAGTCCCCCCTCCTTGCCCCATGGCCAGCTTTTGTGTGACACGAGTTTAAACAAATGCTGGGCAAAGAACTTGTCATTAATAAACTCCTTTTTCTTTGCGTGGTGTCAACAGGTCTGATCACTCGCGCGGTTCAAAAGATAAACTGGTCGACTTCCTCGTTAAAACCTTTCCATGGAAAACCCAGTGGGACAAAACCACGGATAAGGAAAAAGAGTACAGTGACTTACACAACATATTTCTTAAGGCTATCGGCGTTCCAGTGGGAAGGCAACTCATACCCTTCCATATAAGTAAGGTTGTAAGTACCTGGCTGCTTGATGTTGGTGATTCTGTATGGGCCCTCCCAGGTGGCTGACAGTTTGCCGTGGATATTTCCTTTCCCTGTTGCACTTGCTTTCCTTAACACAAGGTCTCCCAGCTCGAATTCCCTGTGGTTGACCCTGCGGTTGTACATTCGTCGCATTCTATTTTGGTAGATTGCCAAGTTTAGGCACGCTTGCTCCCTAGCCTCCTCCAGTAGGTCCAGGGACTCTTTCCTTGCTTCTAGATTGTCAGCCGCCTCGAACAGGTCGACCTTTGGGCTGGGGGATTGGATTTCCACTGGTAGAAGGGCTTCCGCACCGTACACCAAATTGAAGGGTGTGTGGCCGGTCGCCTCTTTCTCCGTCGTCCTGAGGGACCACAGGACGCTTGGCAATTCGTCAGCCCAAGCTCCTTTCAACTCATCCAGCCTCTTCTTCATGCCGTTTAACATTTGTTTGTTGGCCGCCTCAGCTTGGCCATTGCACTGAGGGTGAGTCACTGAGGAGTAGGCTACCACAGTGCCGTTGCGTTTCAGCCAGTCCCTTATCTTGTCGTTGTCGAATTGTCTTCCGTGATCAAAGACTACCACTTTCGGCACGCCAAACCTGGTAATGACCTTCCGCCACACGAACTTTCTCACCGCCTGCTCCGTTATCTGTGGGACAGCCTCTGCCTCTATCCACTTTGTAAAGTAGTCCACCGCGGCGATGACAAATTTTCTGCCCCCGGTGGCTGTTGGGAAAGGCCTCAGTATGTCCATTCCCCACTGATTGAAAGGAATGGGGCTTAGGACGGTGCGTAAGTCCCTAGCCGGCAGGTGGATGTCCAGTCCGTGAATTTGGCAGTTCTTGCATCGTTTTGTCAGCTTTTTCGAGTCCCTGATCATTGTCGGCCAAAAGTACCCAGCTCTCAGAGCCTTGTGTGCTAGGTTCCGTCCCCCTATGTGGTGGCCGCAGATCCCCGAATGTATCTCTTCAAGAATGTAGGCTGCCTCGGTTTGGCCAACGCACTTCAGGAGTGGGTCAGAGAAAGACCTTCGGTATAGCTCCCCATTGATGATGATGAACCTAACAGCCGCTCGCTTCACCTTTGCGGCCTCCAGTCTGTCCTTGGGAAGTTCTCCCGTCATTTCGTACTTGATGATGGGACGCATCCAGCCATCTCCATCAGTTATCGCATGCACAGTGAGCCCCCCTTCTGTCGTCTGATGTCCACAGTTACTGTTTTTGGCTTGTTGTCGGCTGTGGCGCTAGCTAACTTTGCTAGAGCATCAGCCTTGTTGTTTTCTGACCACGGTATGTGACGAACTTCAAAGGATTTCAGGCTCGCCGTCAGGCTTTTGGCCTTGTGCAGGTACTGTGTCATGCCGTTGTCTCTTGCTTCGTATTCGCCTCTCAGCTGATTGGCCACCAGCTGAGAATCAACCCGTAGGACCAGTTTTTCTGCCCCCATTGCGATTGCCAACTCGAGTCCGGCCAGAACGGCCTCGTACTCTGCTTCATTGTTTGTTGCTGGGAAGGCAAACTTTAGAGCATGTTCGAATTCATGTCCCTCCGGGCTGATAATCACGACTCCTGCCCCCGAGCCATGTATGGTTGCGGAGCCGTCGGTATATACCTGCCGCTCTCCGTCTGGCTTGTGCCCCCCAACCGGGTGGGTACATTCGGCTAGGAAGTCGGCCAGAGCTTGGGCTTTGATGGCCGTGCGGCTGGTGTACTGTATTCCGAACCTTGATAGTTCTATGGCCCACTTTAGTAGCCGTCCTGACTTTTCGAATTTTTCGAGCACCTTCTCCAGCGGCGCCTTCTCCAGCGGCAAATCTGTTCTTACTTCGACAGGGTGTGCGTCAAAGTAGGGTCTTAGTTTACGGGCGGCTAGAACTACCACGTACGCTGCTTTCTCGAGCATCGGATAATTTCTTTCAGATTGTCCCAGTGCGTGACTGATGAAATATACGGGCTGTTGCTGTTTTCCTTCTTCCCGTAGGATGACTGCTGATACCGTCTCTGTTGTCACCGCTATGTACAACACTAGCGTCTCTCCGGTCACCGGCCTTGCCAGAGTTGGTAGGGCAGTGAGATGTTGTTTCAGTTGATGGAACGCTGCCTGCTGTCGTGCCCCCTAGTCAAATTTCTTGTTCCATTTCAACACTTGAAAGAATGGTCTCGACTTGTCGGCTGAACGTGAGATGAACCTGGATAAGGCGGCCATTCTCCCAGTGAGGATTTGGATGTCTTTGATGTTCTTGGGTGAGGGCAGATCAATGATGGCCTGCACCTTCTCTGGGTTAGCATCTATTCCCCTTGCGCTCACCAGGTATCCTAGGAACTTTCCCGACCGTACCCTGAAAGTACACTTTTTGGGGTTGAGTTTCATTTTGTATTCCCTGAGTGAGGCAAAGGTTTCCTTGAGATCTTCTAGATGCTGCTGGTCTGACCGACTTTTTACGATCGCGTCGTCTACGTATACCTCCATATTGCGCCCTTTTTTCTCGGCAAAGACCGCATCCACTAACCGCTGGTAGGTTGCCCCAGCATTCTTCAGCCCGAATGGCATCATTCGTTACATGAAGACTCCGTGGCTCGTGATAAAAGCGCACCGCTGTCGGTCTTCTTCGTTCAGGTAGACTTGATGGTAACCCGAGAAGGCGTCGAGAAAGCTTAGAGTTGAGTGGCCGCTGGTGGAGTCTACCAGCTGGTCTATCCTTGGGAGCGGATAGCAATCCTTGGGGCAGGCCTTGTTCAAGTTAGTGAAGTCCACACACATCCGCCATGCCCCTAAAGCTTTCTTGACCATGACTACGTTTGCCAACCATTCTGGGTAATCACACACTTATATGAATTTTGCCTCTAACTGCTTGTTTATCTCTTCCAGGATGGCGGCATCTTTTTCTGTGCTCATGGGTCTCAGCTTCTGTCTGATTGGCTTGAAACTCGGGTTCACATTCAGGTTGTGGACTATGACCGTTAGGTCGATTCCGGGCATCTCGGCCGCCGAGTATGCGAATACGTCATTGTTCTCTTCAAGGATGTCGACAAGCTTCTTTTGAAACTGCTCTTCTAAATCTGCACTGATAATAACTGTCCGTCCGAGAGATAACTCTACCTCCTTTGTCTCGCTGCCCGGCCCGGGGCTGATGTTTAATCCTGCCTTCTCGTTGTTTTCTTCGACCGTCGGTACCCTGACTTCAGCTACCGACTTGCCCTTTACCTTCTCCGCCGCTATTGAGTTGCAAGACCGCCCGGCCTTCTGGTCGCCATATAGCTTGCCAGCGGTCCCCTCGTCAGTCACGTATGCCATGACCAGAGCCCTTACCGACACCACGGCGTGGATCTCATCTAAGGTTACCCTACCAATCAGGGCATTGTAGGCAGATGGGGCGTTGATGACGACGAAGTCGGCCTGCACATTCCTAGCGCTTCGTCCCTCTCCTATGGTCACGGGCAAGGTGACTGTTCTGAAAGGTTTAATTCCGTTCCCGGCGAATCCGTACAGGGATCCAACATATGGTTCCACGTTCTTCTTGCTTAGCCCCAGTTTATTGAACACCTCCTTGTATAGAAGGTTGGTGCAGGCGCCGGTGTCGATCATACACCGGTGGACCAGGTGATGATCATTGTCGATGGCCACCACCAGGGGGTCATCGTGCGGATAAGTAACGCGCTCGTAATCTTCGCGGCTGATGGACAACGTAGGTATCGGGCGCGGCTCTTCCGTGCTTGTTCAGTAGATTGTCTCAAAGGTTCCCCCCGTCTTGTCAGCTTTTCGTTTTCTCCCTGACCTGATGTCCTTTTCGCCTCCAGAAACAACATGTATCACCGGCCTGGACTTGGTACGCTTGCTGCTGTCGGCCTCTTTCTCCTCCTCATCTCCGTCTCTCACCCTTTTCTCGCCGACGTACTTCTTCAAGTGCCCTTCCTGGATTAGGCGTTCAATTTCCTCCTTCAGCGACCGATAATTTTCAGTGTCATGCCCCTGAATCCTGTGGTACTTGCAGTACTTGTTTTTATTTGGGCCCGGTGTCAGGGGTCTCGGCGTGTTGAATTTTACCTCCTTTGCTGCCAGCTCATAGATTTCAGCCCTCGGCCCTATTGAGTGGGGTGAATCTGTCAAATTGTGGACCCTTCTCTCTGGTCCTCCTGTCCTGGCCTCGGTTTGAGTTCCCCCCTAACGACCGCTGGCCAGCCTTTCCCTTGTTTTCACTTCGCTCTTCTTTCTTCTCCTGTTTGTTGGACTTTCTCCCGAACGTTCTACAGAACTGCTCCTCCTTGATAAAACCTTCAGCCATCTCCCTGGCCTTCAGTAGATCTGAGGGCGGATTGCGGATCAAGAGGCTTTGCAGCTCTCCCTCTTTGAGTCCTACGGTCAATGCGTGGACACCAATCTTCGAGTCCAGGTCTCTTACCTGTTGTGACTCGCGGTCAAAACGGATCATGTAGTCCTTCAACTTCTCGTCCTTTCCCTGGACGACATTTAACTATTCAGCGGCGATCTTTTCTCTCCGGCGGTTTCCCACATATTGTTGCTTGAACAGCTTTGTCATGTCTTCGTATCCTCTGATTGTCCCTGTTGGGAGGTTTCTGAACTAAGTCTGTGCTAGCCCGTTCAGGGTGGTGGGGAACACCTTGCACCAGACGTAATCGGTTGTGTCGTACATCATCATGTGGCTCTCATACGCGGCCAGATGTTCCTCGGGGCCAGTCTTCCCATCATACTGGACAGTTGGCATCTTCATCTTTGGTAGCGGACACTCCAGTACCGGCGCAGCTAAGGGGGACTTTATGATTACTTGTCCACCCCTTGCTGATGTACGACGCGGTCTTTCTACCCTTGAAATGACCTCGATTGACAGCCGATTCTGTACGTCTCATCTTCCACTTCAGTCTCTATCCTCACGTTCTCTTCCGTTTCTTCATTTTCAAACAAGTTCCTGGTGGTGACATGCGTCCTTGGCTGCGAACTTTCTGGCTGTTCTACATGTGGCTCTGTGTTCTTCGGCGGCTCCCTATGTGGTGTCGACCTTATCTGCTTGAGGAACGCATCCACCATCCTCTTTTCTTCAGGAGTCATGGGAGTGAGACCCTTTTCACGAGCCGGGTCTTCCTCGGCGGCTACCTTCGTTGGTGTCTGATTTTACGGTTGTTTCTCCGAGTTTCCTTCTTGTCCTGACATGATTTTTGTCTTTTTCCCCACAGACGGCGCCAATTGTTCCGGGCCAAAATCACCCTAGGTGAGTTCAACTCGAAGCTTCTATAAGTTTTTGTATTGTTCTGTGGGATGCGGCGTCACTTAACCTCCTCCGACCGGATATCCTGCACAAGGACGCAAACCTAGCCTCGGGGGCGTCCGAGGAAAGCCCCTCCGATGCTTAAGTAAGCGTATATCCAAGAGAGAAGTCAGAGAAGTGCTAGAAAAGTCTAAGTGATACCTTTTTTATGTGTTATGTGTATGAATGCTGAATGAATGCCTTGCTCTTTATTTATAGGAATAGATCTTGTCTTCTAGCGTGCCATGTCAGCCCTAAAGCTGACCACCTTGTCCCCTTGGTGTTGTCCTTTAGTGGTTAGGTAATAACAAACTCTGACACGTTCAGTTCCTGTCGCCAGCGGTCTGTCGCCACTATGGTCAGACCGCATGACCTTCTAGCCGCCCGGCCACGGCCATTTACCATTCCCATGGGGGGAACTTTGGATGCGGGTGACCGGGCGGTCGAAGGCAACGTACTGGGCGGTTACATGTCTGGGCTGGCTATCCCCCATCAATAACATTTTATATTCAATTTACGAATTACATTTAATTCATCTCAGCTAACATTATTTAATTCTTATTAAATCGCCGTATCATCATCACACTAACTAACATTTTAGTCAGTTTCATCATCACACTGACTAACATTTTAGTCAAAAACACTGACTAACATTTTAGTCAATTAGTAAGGCATCAATATGATCATTTTCTCAAATAATCACATTTCTTAAACACATCCTTTAGATGTGACTTTTAGGGACCAGTTGATCACCGTCATCTATATGACAATAACGTCAAACTTATCAAGCAAGCCAACCGTTATCGATAAACGTTAATCAACTGATTACAATACAAAGTATACCCTATGAACCTGTAGAGATTTATTCATGTTATTGCACTAACTGTGGAGGACACTAGCTCCAACAATCTCCCACTTGTCCGTACAAGTGTATGTGCGATAACCGATTCTCATATCCAAAATTTCTCCCACTCAATGTAAAATAATTTGCAAAGTCCGTATTCACAAAGGTTGTATTTCACAAGCGATCAGTATCAAGAGTGGTTTCTCCGACTAGAGAGTAACTTAACTGATAAACGAATCTTTATTCGAGCATGGCCATGCATTTCAGTTACAGCTCCTCGAGTGGCCCTGAGAAATAACATAACCTGATAAAGGTTGGATATTTTCTTCAACTCGAATCTTGCAGATATAAGCGCAGTATGAAATGACCCAGTGAAAATCCACTTAGCCTCCTGTTATGGTCGACCATGAGAAAAGAAACCAAAGTCACCCAAAAACTGCCTTACTCTCAAGAGACAATCGATAGTCAAAAGAATCGACTCTAGGAACACTATGGACGTCCAATCCACGACCTGGCACCTAATGTTCTGAAACATTTAGGACTCCATAACGTTGTCACAAAATGTCATGTGAGGTATCCTTATACCTCGCATATGTGATCGATCAGTCAACAGTTTGACTCATGGCTCGTTGAACCTACCATCAATCGACGTCACAATATAATTGCTAGAGTTATCAGCTCATGTAGGCGATTACGGACCAAAACAAATATGATGTAATTCAGTTCACTTTGTGGTGTCCAATGTTGTCTATACAACCCACATGAAAAACAAAATATGAAACAATACGATGATTTTATTAATAGTTTTATGAAAAAGATACACGTGTTTAATTCATATAAAACAACTAATACAACTCAGGAACACGCTTAATTCCCATGGAAATAACGTGCCCTTCATGCTTATCATATCTCAACGGTTTAGTGAGAGGATCTGCAACGTTATCATCCGTAGCAATCTTGTCTATTATCACTATCTCTTTTTGCTCCACGTAATCTCTGATCATGTGAGCTTTTCGATGTACATGACTAGACTTGTTGCTGGACTTAGGCTCCTTAGCCTGGAAGATGGCACCACTATTATCACAATAGATGGTGATCGGGTCATCCGAACTAGGTACTACAGTTAGTCCCTGTAAGAACTGACGCATCCATATAGCTTCCTTAGCGACCTGCAAGCGACATAGTACTCGGACTTCGATCGTAGAATCTGCTATAACACTTTGTTTGGAGCTTTTCCAGCTGACCGCAGGCCATTAAGAGTAAATACGAATCCAGACTGAGATTTCGAGTCATCTCGATCCGTTTGGAAGCTAGCATTTACGTAACCGATTGCGCATAGCTTAGTGTCTCCTCCATAAGTCAATACCCAATCCTTAGTCCTCTGTAGGTACTTAAGGATATTCTTAACGGCTATCCAGTGTGCTTCACCTGGATTGCCTTGGTAACGACTCGTCATACTCAATGCATATGCCACGTCTGGACGTGTGCATATCATGGCATACATGATCGATCCTATAGTTGATGCATAAGGAATCCGACTCATGCGCTGGACCTCTTCCGATGTCTTTGGTGCCTGAGCTTTACTCAAGTGCATCCCAGAAATCATAGGAAGGTTCCCCTTCTTGGAGTTGGTCATGTTGAACCTCTCAAGAATCTTATCTATATAAGACTCCTAACTGAGGGATAACATTCGTTGTGATCTATCTCTGTTGATACGGATCCCCAGAATTCTTTGTGCCTGTCCCAGATCCTTCATTTGGAAATGGTTCTTTAACCAAACTTTTACCGAAATTAAGAGAGGTATGTCATTCCCAATTAAGAGTATGTCATCGACATATAATATTAGGACAACTCTTCAGCCAAAATCCAGAACAACTCTTCAGCCAAAATCCAGAATCACACGTTTTTTTTTTTTTTTTTTTTTTTTTGACATTAAATACATGGGTCTTCGGGTCATCACACTCTAGCTCAAATGTCTTGAAACAACTAACAAACCATCACGAGCACCCATTAATGAAATAAATTGAACTAACAATGCAGAAATTAAAACGATAATTCAAGGGTTGCCTCCCCGATAGCGCTTTTGTTTAACGCCGTTTGCTCGACGAAAGGATATGATCTCAAGACCAAATTCGGGAGATGCTATTCCCGTTTTCACTCCGAGATAAGGCGAAATTGTGGCTAAACTCTTTGAATCGGGTAACCTTGGGATTGTCGATTGGAACTACTCTCTAGTTTTGGCCTTTTACCAAAAATATTTCCCACTAGAAAAGACGGCTATGCTAAGAAGCCAAATCACGAGCTTTCGACAACGTGGTGATGAAAGTTTGTTTGATGCTTGGGAGAGATACAAAGACTTACAACGCCAATGTCCGCACCATGGGCTACATAAATGGTTTATCGTCATCCAGTTCTATAACGGGTTGTATAGTGAGTCTCGCCAAGTGCTTGACTCGACGGCGAATGGACGGTTTGACAACATCGACGTAGATGAGGCTCATGACGCGATTGAAGCTATGGCTATACATGACGCTCAATATGGTAATTCGAGGAGTACACCAAGGACCGGTGGAAAACATGAAGTTGATGCTATGACATTGCTTACGGCCAAGCTTGAGTCGATGAGTGCTAAAATTGATCAAATGCAAGCGGGTAGTTCCTCACATGCTCGAGGACAAACGTGTAAGGTTTCCCGTCCCTTAGGACTAACCTCATTATGCCACTAAACATATATAGTGGACTTTTGGACCTAGCCATACATGTATTACTATCTATAAAACATAATAACCAAAGTAAAAAGCGACCTTGCAAAAGTCGATCTTGAAAGCTTGTTAGTACTCAAGTGTAGAGCACCTCATCTCTTAGTCCACCCAAAAATTTGGACCAACCCAATACAACTATATATGAACTAGTATATAGGAGTATTATGCTTGATATTATGTAGATAATATTTGAGAGAATAGAGCAATATTGATCAAGAAAAATGATCAAATGTGACCTACAAAGTCACGGTTTTAGTAGCTCTTTTGTGGGCTAATTTTATAAGTCTTTAAGTGAGTTTTTTTTGAGAAAAATAATATGATTTCTTAGCCTCAAAATCTTGCCCAAATAAGGGTATTTATAGAGCACTTATAGTGGAGAAATTAGGCTCATTAAATCAATATAATAATGCTCCATTAGGAGCCTCTATTACACGACCTAAATGGGCCAAGTTAGTCCATTTTATTTTAGATCATTTTGTCTTATAAATGATCCAAAAAATCTTAATTAGGGACCATTTAGTATTAATTAGTCCATTTAACTATTAAATGAAATAATTTAGTAAAAGATATATACTTAACTATTAAGTAGTATAAATGACAATTATATCAAATATAACATCGTCTCTTTGGACCTTAATTAACTTAACTTATAACTCCTTATAAGTACGTAAGCCTAATTATACTCTCCGCTCTAAAGTCCTATAAATCACATTTGTCACTAATCCACTATTAGTGACAAACACCCCTTTTATAGTGAATTAACATTTAATCACTCACTTACAATCTCACAAACTTTTATTGTTCTATTATCTTATAAAAGAATAGTAATTCTTAGCTCTGTATCATATACTTCTCATATATTATGACTAACTCCTTAGTCAATATACCAAGTTCACTAGTTATACTATATCTTATACAAATAACTAGTTTCTGTTGGTCCTCCTTCCTATAGGTGTGACTGAAAGGGATCAGTTGATCACTGCCGTCAAACGACAGTAACGTCAAACTCTAGCTAGCCAACCGTTACCGATATACGTTGATCAACTGACTTAATATAAACCTTAAACCCTAATATACCTCTTATGAGATTTATTGTGTATTCGCAATATTGTGGAGGACACCTACTCCAACAAAACGGTGGCCGCAATACACTCTTCCTACGATCTACCATGTGACACTTGTGGTATGACGAGGCACCCATCTATGGATTTAGGTATGCACACTCAAACTCAAACTCACCATGTACATGCTTTTCAATCCCAGTCTCAAAATAACTCATACTCAAACTTTTACAACGATGGCTACAAGAACCACCCCAATCTTTCATATAAAAGCTCTAATGTATTGAATCCACCACCACAACAACCACAAAACATCCCACAACAAAATTTCACTCCATATAATGCACCCCGCCCTTATAACCCACCGGGCTTCAATCTCCCGCCGTTTTAAGCGCCCGTTGCACCTCCACCGGCCACCGATCCTATGGCCGAGATGAGAGCCATGATGGCTCAAATGCAAAAAAATCAAGAACTATGATGGCTCGAATGTAGAAAGAAGCCCAAGCTAAAGACGCCACTATCCAATCCTTAGTTGCTCATAATAAGATGATGGATACTTAGTTGGCGCAATTGGCTTCTTCTAGCCAAACGAGGGCATCCGGAGCGCTTTCGTCTTAGCCCAAGCAACTTCATGAATTCGCGAATGCTATTACACTTCGAGCGGTACACACTACGACGCACCGCCTATGCCCGATGTTGATGTACCGCCCGTGAAGGTGGTAAGTAAGCGAGACCCTAACCTGTTCCCTAATGATTTGCAGGTTACACATAATGCTTTTGCAGGTGATAAGAGCAAAGAGCTGCAGAGAGCCGCGGAGGGTGGTGTGGCCGAGGAGTAGCACACGGCCAAAGGGGATGGTGGCGTGGGAAATGACGCAGCAAAGGGCGTGAAGAATGCTGCTGAGAAAGACAAGCCGGTGGAGCCGCTGATCAAGATTCGTTTGCCATTCCCGAGCCGAGTGATAAAGTCCAAGCTTGACACGCAGTTTGGTAAGTTCATGGAGGTTGTCAAAGATCTTAAGGTAACGGTTCCCTTTATTGAACTCATTACACAAGTCCCTGCTTACGCTAAGTTTTTTAAAAGACATCCATACTCGTAAACGATCTTTCAATGAGGTCGAAATTATAGCTTTTACTGCGGAATGCAGCGCGCTTTTACAAAACAAGACTCCACCTAAATTGAAAGATCCGGGTAGCTTTTCTATACCTTGCACCATTGGTACTATTTCAATTGATAATGCTTTATGTGACTTCGGTGCAAGCGTTAGTGTCATGCCGTACTCGGTATGCGAGAAACTGAACTTGGGCGCTTTAAAGGTTACTAACATCATGCTCCAAATGGCGCATCGTTCGGTAAAACGTCTTTTGGGTGTTTTAGATGACGTTCCTATCAAAGTTTGTAAGTTTTTCATCCCCGTTGACTTTGTCGTTCTTGACATGGCCGAGGACTCCCAAATTCCTATCATATTGGGTTGGCCTTTCTTGCACACTGCTGGTGCAATCATTGACATTAAGAACGGGAAGTTAACGTTGGATGTTGGAGGTGATCAAATAACTTTTAATCTGTCAAATGCTTTAAAGCGCCCCATGTTCGAGGAGTCTATCTTTTGTTTTGATGTCATTGAGGATTGTGTTGCAGAGAACTTACGGAAGGTCCTTGATAGGGACCCTCTCGAGGTCGTGCTTGGTGTTTTTGATGTTGCAGGTGACAACGTGATTAAAGAGAGTGTGACAACGATAGAGGTTGGCTTTCCTGCAAGCCAAATGAGTGGACGAGTTGGCGTTGCTGATGCTGTCGATGATGGCCGAGATGATGATGATGTTGATGACGGCCGTGATGAAGAGGATGACGGAGGCGGGTTCGTGTTCGATGCGACCCGTGGTTGATGGTACTTCTAGTACCTTCTGTTGCGCCCCCTAGTTTGTTGCTGGTTTGGGGGGGGGGGGGGGGGGCGTGTTGGTTTTTAAAATATTGTACGTACTTTTTTCTTTTTATTCGTTTTATCGTTTTTCCCTCCGTATATTTTGTTGTCCCTTGGTTGATATGCTGTTGGACACATTGGGGACAATGTGTCATTTGGTTTGGGGGGACAGCGCTTTGCTTTTCATTTTCGTTTTTCATTTTACAAAAAATCACAAAAATCCAAAAAACAAAAAAATTTCAAAAAATTCCAAAAATACGTGTCCTAAACTTTTGTTGCGAGCTTGTTTTTATCTTTATCTTTCTCGACATCTCTTCTCTAGTATGCTTTTAGCTTTGGCATGATTTTTTTTTTTTTTTTTTTATGGTTTTAGCGTTAACGGGGATGTTTTGACATAGTAGTTGATGGCATGCTTTGACGAGTACGTTTTATCACTTCCGGATTGTAGCTACTTTTTTTGTGAGGTTTTGAGCCTCCAGTGGCCGGTTCATCTATACCCGGTCCTCGTGCTATATTGAGAGTAGTTCTCCTCGTGGGGTACGTAACATTAACGCGCATAAGTGTGGCCCCTATCCCGCTTTTCCCCATGATTTTGTCACTTGTTTAGCATATGAGCCTCTAGATGTTTCTACGATTATCACCATGTTCTTTCAATGTTTTATCCTCTCATATATGATCCAGTACCCCTTTACCCACTTGAGTTTTCTAGCTACATTGCTAAATAGCCTACCCCAACCTAGCTAGTTATCGCTTTTCCATATTCTTAAGCTTGTCCTTCGGGTTGTGATCATTGCTACGACTTGCTGATGTCGTGTGCTTGAGAGAGTTGGTGATTGTTAGTCGGGATTACTGTTTTCTCGACATTTGATGAGGTATTTTCGCAACTAAATGTGTGCTCTAGTTCAAGAAAAAAAAAAGACAAAATTCTGAAAAAAAATAAAATAAAATAAAAAAAGGAAACACAACACAAAAACAAAACACAAAGAAAAGAAAATAAAGAATTGTGTGAAAAAAGGGAGTTGTTGTTGTTGTTGCGCAAGTTGAGCACCTGTTTTTACTACTATTGTTGCGATGTTGTGTAGAGAAGATCGATGTGCTGTTTTCGATTCTTTTACTGTGAGAGTTGGGTTCCTTATTGGTCGGACGAGCACTTGAGTAGTATTAGTGGTTTCTAGTGGCTTTTAGCTCCACGATTCCATAATCATTTGTCCACCTTCTTACCCTTAACTCTCTTTGGCCTACACACACCTCATTCCTATGTATGTCCTCATGTTTGATTCATTTGTTGTGACATTATTGTGTACAGGAGGGCGAGATTTGGTCCACATTCGATTTGTGTACGAAATTCGCTACTTTGGATCATCTATTTGGTTTTGTTGTTGAATTCATCATCTTCTCTCTTTGATTGAATTGAGTTTGGTATTGAAATTTCTCAACTCTTTTTATTGCAATTTTTATCTCAATAGTTCATGATCATGTATTTCTTTTATCCTCGAGTTTTAATCGTTGTAATCGCCATGTGTGAGTAGTTTCATTATTTAGGGAGAAGGGTGAAGCATGGGTGTTTGTATTGGTTGTTGTTTGTGATCATTTTGAGTTACGGTCTTGCACTTGTTTTGATTGTCTTGCTTGATTGTGTTTGTTGAATCTTTGGCCAAGTTTTAGCAAGCTTTTAGCACCTTTGAACCTAATATCGAAAGCCTAGTTCGAGGAGAGGCGCGAGACAATCATTAGGACCCTCGTTAGTAAGTTACGAAAGCCCGTTAACGAGACCTAGAGGACGCTTAAGACCGAGAGGACGAGCTATATCCTTAGCAAGTGTGTTTCTCTACTCATTCCAATCACCGACCCCGAACCTAAGCCTTTCCTATGTCAACCCGACTTCCTAGACCTTTCCTTATAAGCTTAAACCCGTTCACTACGCTCTAGCTATAGCAACACTCAATCCTTGAACCGACCGAGCATAGAATCGACCCATAAGTAACCTACATTAGCAAGCATCTCCCTGTGGATTCGAACCCGACTTACCCTATCTACCCATAGGTTTGTCAGGTTTACTTTTGACTAGGCGAGTGCGACTAAACCCTATCACTGACCTGCCTCTTATTGACCCTCATGCCCAACCCTCTTCGGTCCAGCAGTCCATACCCTCCTCATCTTCCAGCACCCATTCCATGACCCACCAGCCTCCATCTCACCCTCAACCTTCTTGCCCTCACCACATGGAAACTCGTTTGTCTCACAATATACGTAAACCCAATCCCAAATACATATCCAATAAACCGCGAGCCAATCCAAAATCCGCGTCCCTTGCTACAATCATACCCCCTCTCGTCTACCAAATACCACCGAACAAGCCTTTATCGACCCATAATGGCGCGCCGCTATGCTTGACGAGTATATTGCCTTGCTAAAAAATGGTACGTGGACGCTTGTTCCCTCCGACCCGACCTTAAATAATGTTGTCGGCTGCATATAGGTTTATCGCATAAAGTATAATCATGATAACACCGTTTAACGCTACAAGGCGCGCCTTGTTGCGAAGGGCTTCCATCAACGACCCGGCGTCGACAACTCTGAAACTTTCAGCCCCGTGGCAAAACCACCCTCGGTTCGTACACTAATTGCTCTTGCACTCACTCAAGGTTGGACCCTCCGCCAATTTGACATTAATAATGCTTTCCTATAAGATACGCTCACTGATACTGTCTATATGTCTCAAGCACCGGGTTTTACTCACCCTGCATTCCCGACTCATGTCTGCTAGCTTGCTAAGCCCATTTATGAGTTGAAGCAGGCTCCTCGAGCATGTAATATGACGCTTAAATCGCACCTGCTTCGCATCGGCTTCAAAGCCTCTTTCGTTGATCCCTTGTTATTTATTTGTGTTACCTCGTTTTTTGCTATTTATTTTTTAGTCTATGTCGATGATCTCATTGTCACGGATTATAGTCGTATTTCGTCTTTTATCACCGACCTAGCCACGAGGTTTTCTCTTCAAGACATCTGTGCTCTGTCTTATTTTTTGGGTGTCGAGGTCACCCCTAATAGGGATGGCCTTCTATTAACCCAAACAAAATACATCCACGACTTGTTACAAAGGCACAATATGCTCAACTTAAAACCTGTCACTACGCCGCTGCCCATGGAAACTACTTTCTCCCTCGATGCTGGTACTCCTCTGCCAAATCCTACGAATTATCGCGGTATCCTCATTAGCCTGCAGTACTTGTCCTTCACTCGTCCTACGTTGGTTTCGCTGTGAATAAGCTCGCTCAGTTTATGCACCAACCCACTAATTTACATTGGACTGCTCTAAAATGGCTTTTGTGGTATCTTAATGGTACCTCCACTGTTGGTGTTCAGCTTTTTCGTTCCTCCTCAGCCACCCTGTACGCCTATTGTGACGCCCTTATGTTTCCACGTCTCGCTACGTCACTTACTTGGATTGTAATACCTTGTCTTAGGCCTCTAAGAAACAAAAGGCTATTGCTCGCTCTTCCACCGAGGCTGATTTTCAGGCTGCTGCGACTAATACCGCGGAGGTCCTGTGGATTCGTTCGCTTCTCACTGAACTGTGCATTTCCTTATGCAGATTGATGTGATCTATTGTGACAATGTAAGTGCGACACACTACTTTAGTAACCCTGTTTTCCACTCCGTATGAAGCATCTCGCTTTTGCGTTTCACTTCGTTTGTGATCATATTCAACGAAATCAGTTACGTGTGCAATATTAAGGAAATGTAATTATTTAGTGTATCTCCCTGTATTATTGTTTTCTTGTACATCACACTTGTGATTATTTAGTTTCCTTAGTTATACGATTAGGTTAGCTGTCGTAATCTTTATTATTGATAACTTAGCTGCTCCCTCTGATGTATATATATAAACGATGTATTCATTCCTGTGAATTAAGTAATTCAATACATTCATTCTTAACCTTTATATGGTATCAGAGCCAAAGATCTTAAAACCTAAATTTTTTTTTCCAGCCACCTTCTTCAATGGCGTCCTCCAGTTCAACCATCCCCAACACTGTCGAACCCAATTCTCCCTTTCTCGTCCTTAATCTCACTCACTGCATCAAATTAACCCCTCAAACTTATCATTCTTGAACCACTCAAATCGAAGACATTCTTTTCAGCTTCGACTTGTTCAAGTTCTTTAATGGAACTCACTCATGCCCGCCCTCTGTCCTCCTTGACGAGGAGAAGAAGGAAACGCCCAACCCGGCGTATCACACTTGGGTTCGTCAGGACCGTCTTATCAAAGGTGCCCTACTCGGCACGATCGATCCCTCCATTACTCCTCTCCTTCATGATGATAAAACCTCTCATGCTGTGTGGGAAACCCTTCGTGCCACTTATGGTAATCTGTCTCGCACTCATATTTTGCAAGTCAAAAATCGACTCAAGTCGATAGTCAAAGGCGATAGATCAGCCACTGATTACATGCAGGCCATTCGCTCCTGCACTAATGAACTCGCGCATCTCGGTAAGCCTATGGACGCTGAAGATATTATTGCTCAGGTAATTGAAGGTCTTGATTACGACACATACAGGCCCGTGATTGATGCGGTACGTGCCCGTGACACTCTTACTTCCTTTGACGTTTTACATGAAAAATTAATGCACCACGACCTTACTTACAAAGCCCCTTCCCCTGCTCCCTCCCTTCCTGCCTCTGCCCACATTGCTGCCAGCATCGCAGCTCACAACCGTCGTCATCTTTCCCCCAATAACTCCCCTAGCTTATTACCCACACCCCTGCCTGCGTCGACATCTGTAGGTACCGGGATCAGACCATGGAACCACTCGACGTCTTGCTAGGGCCGTAAAGTCAAAAAGATTAAATAAGAAAAACCTTTTAAAACTGTTGTGGAGCCGCCACTAAATTATGAGGGAAATTTAGAACCCGCCTCCGTGTCCTCATGCTCAAAGACACGTCTTAGAGTTCAAGGCACGTCGACACCCATCCGTCTAAGGCTATTGTGAAACCAGATTCGGATTCGGGTGAGGGTACTTTTCTAAAGCATAAATCAAAATAATGTTTTTATGAAAGATCTTTTGGAAAAGCCTATCAAAAGATAGCCTCTACTAGACTTGAGAACAATGCAAAGAATGATACATGAGCCTAAGTAATACGCTACGTACAAGTGCGATATAAATGTAAAATAATGCAAAAAGAGATTGTTTAAACCCTCAGTTAAGCATGCTTAACTTATTAACGAAAACAGTTCAGTTTAATGACGAATTCATTTTAAGTTGATTTAGATGCAAGATGAGGATTTGCTAAAGATGCATGCAGTAAAATAAAGTTCAATTAGCCATTGGTTTATTTTAAGGAGGTCAGTTGTTTATACGACTTTGGAAAGGTCTTACGAATAGGGTGTGTATTCGAGGTGCATGGCCGCCTTATGAAAAGCAGACTTGCGTACCAAAGTCGGGGTGAGCCTAATGTAGGCCCTTGCTAGTCTAAGAAGTAAAGAAAGACTACCTGTCTTCAAGTTCAGGAAACCGGCAGCGCTTCGCTTCAAAGGGAAGAATTCAACACTAGGAAAATGAGGAATTCTAAGGGTGTTTATGCGTGAGGCTTTGAGAGTGTTTTGGGGTGAGAATTGTATTCTGAAATTGTGTGTTGAATGAATGACCGAAGGGTCGTATTTATAGTGTAGAGTTCGGTAGATTTTAGGAAATCTAGGGATAAAACCGGACGTAGGAGCCGCAAGGCCTCTTGCGGCTGCCTGGGGCAATCGCAAGGGGTCTTGCGATAGCCCCTACCAATCGCAATGCTCCTTGCGATTGGTAGGGCGGGCAAGATGCTCCTTTTTCGTATATTTCCAAATTATATTTTAGGATATACGAAATAATCTTGCTTGAGCTCTAAGTTACGGTTGTTTGGCTGATGTTAGGGTTTGTTTTAGGGTTTGACTTGGTCAATCCTGATCCTTGGAATGCGGGCCAGGTATGGGTTTGGGCTCGGTTCTGGGCCCGAGCCCTGAAAATGTAAAAAGGGGGCATTTTGTGTAATTTTGTGAAATAGGACATTCCGTAAGACTATCCTGGGTATTTGCTAATGCTAAAAGATAGTTTTAGCAACTAGGCCTAAATTTAGGTATTTAGGTGGATCGATGTGTTATATGTGTTTGAAAAGGGGGTGTGCGCATGCCGGTTAGGACCTGAACTCGAGACAAGCTAGACTCTAGACCTAAGGACACTAAAGGTGATGACCCATAAAGAAACCTCATTTGCATTTAAAAACATTTAACTTGAATTCGTCATAGTTAGAACCATTTAAGTCAACGTAAAAGCACGCAATAAAAAGTCCATTGTTACATCACTGGGTTTTTGGCGGGAGGTGCGGATTTGGGTATCTACAGAGCCCCCAGTTTGACTGAGCTTAGGACTAAAGCGAAAGTCAAACTACATTCTTTATCCAGGACCGTTCTGATCTCGATATCGTCGTGGCCTTGAGTATGTGTCTATGGGTGAGACTAGGACTCCGAACCGGGCTTATCCGGGGAGGGACAAACATGTTTAGGGACATGACGGTCCTTGCATACCTGTACGGGGGATGCCTTCCTGTGCTTGCTAAATACCTTTGCGTGTTATTGCTGTTGCTTGTCTCGTAAAAGAGCGCGCGTGTTTGGTCTCGTAAAAGAGCGCATATGCTTCATGCTTCGTGCTAGTGCTCGTGGTTGTGCTCACCTCGTCAAAGAGTGCTTACGTCCGCCGGGAATTATCGTCCGGGGAAAATGCTCGTGTTTAGTGTTTACGCAAAGGTTGTGTATAGTGTTTCAACTCGTCTAAGAGTGTGGCGGACTTTAGGTGACGCCTTAACCGAGCGACGTAACGTGAGAAAGTGTCTAAAAGGCCTATACATAGACTAGAAGTCCAAATCAGGCCTGAAAATAGGAAAAAACACGAAAATGCCCAAAGCTGGAATCGCAAGCGTCCTTGCGGTTCTTCCCTTAAATCGCAAGCGTCCTTGCGATTAGGGTCCTGGGCTTTTTCTCCTTATAAAACACGGAAATACCGAGTTCTAAACTTATTTCACCATTTTCGACTCCTTCTCTCTTAAAACCGTTTCCTTGCGATTTCAAGACCGTTTTCGCTCGTTTTTCTTGCTTTACTTCAAAATGGATCAAGGTAACACTTCATCCTACTTGTTTTTATGCATTTTGATGTTGTAAATTGTTAGATCGTTCTTGAAATGTAGAAAAGACGTTTTTGGTGAAAAACCGTCTTTTAGCTTGAAATTCGCCGCTTGAATACTAGAGAACTATACCATTCCCTTGTATGATGCTATTCTTGAATGTATGTGTGAAATACTCGTGGTTTGACGTGTTTTCGGACCAATTTCGTGTGAAATGGTCCCGACCCAAAAATCGGACCCGGATTTTCGGTCTCGGAATTGCAATTAAGCTTCGCCATAGGTTCCCCTTGGCTAGTATAGTATGTGTATGGCGTTGGTTTTTGAAAAATGTTAATAATCATCCCTTAAATTGAGGTTTAAGGTTGATTAAAACGGAGAACTTAGGTCAAAATTAGGGGTTTTTGACTGACAAGTCCAAAATGCAATTGATTGTTCTGGGGCGTAGTTGAAGGTTAATATAATCCATAGAAACCGTCAAGTTGAAATTTTTAGGGGTATAGAGCGGCTTTTGGCCAAATTGTGAA
This sequence comes from Dianthus caryophyllus, assembly GCA_023091065.1. NCBI lineage: Eukaryota > Viridiplantae > Streptophyta > Magnoliopsida > Caryophyllales > Caryophyllaceae > Dianthus > Dianthus caryophyllus. The sequence continues at coordinate 18,010,762 of CM041522.1, forward strand.
TTAAGCCAAGAAGGGCTCTGTATAGGGTGTTCTTGTAGAATTGTTGCTTTCTTCGTCTTCGTCTTGTGTCCTGTAAATGTTTGTCTTCTTGAAAATGTCGCAGGTGATTGGTCTGGACCTTCTACGAGATCTCAGTCTCGTCGGAGTACGGGCTCTAGGGATGAGGAACCTACTACTCCTGGTGGTACGAGTTTGCGTCGTGCTTTTAGCGCGAGGGATCCTTCTCCTGGGGTTGTTGAGTTTCCGACCCGGAGGGGTCGTGGGCGAGGTATGGGCGCCCGTAGTCATCGTGGGGGTGCTATTGGTGAGGAGGAGAGAGAGGTAGAGGCCATGGAGGTGGGCGAGTCTTCACAGGCTTCAGGGTCTCGTGCTAGGGGTCGTGCTAGTCATGGTCCGCGTGTTGACCGTCCTTGGGCGAAGAAGTGGGACGGCCACACCCTGTTGGCGGACCGTGAGCGTCACTTGTCTCATAGAGCTCTTACCGGGCTTGAGATAGGATACATGAGAACGTTTTCGGGCATTAAATGCATTGTTTGGGCGTATAAGAATGTCTTGACTCCTAGGGCACAGGAGTTGATTGATAGGTGTACTCTGGGTCCGTTGGTTAAACATTGGGTCCGGATCGTGGATAGTCGGACTACGGCGAACTTGAGGGTCATCCGGGCGTTCCTTGACCGGTATTGGGATACGACCACGACGTTCCATTTGCCGGGGTTCGAGGCGGGTATTACCTTGTCTTCGTATGCTATCATCACGGGTCTACCCTTCGGTGACCGTGATATGGACTTTGCTTTTGCGCCACCTATCGATGATAAGGCGGTGCTTGATGCTGTGGGTGCTGGTTTAGAGGTGCCGTATCAAGGAAAAGCACCTAATTCTTTGAAGACGAGCTATATTATGGAGTACTTCGAGGGGAAGACTCAGCATGGGCCTGGATCTTGGAATGACGAGCAGAATGCTCGTATGTGGCTTTGGTGGTTTGTTAGCTCTGCCTACTTCGGCGAGAAGGGCGAGCGGGCTGCTACTTCGGTACTGATGTATCTTCAGGATTGGAGTGCGATCGGGGCGTACGATTGGGTATCCCCGGCCTTGGGTTTGTGCATCCGTTTCTGCATGGATGCTGTGAGGCCACGGAAGATGGATGGGGGAACTAGGATTCCCATCGTATCTCCTGGCTTGTTGTTGGAGGTATTTTTTTTTTTTTTTTTTTTTTTGGCTTACTCAAAATGTCGTTTATTTGAGCTAACTTCGTTTATGTCTCTTGTGTAGTCTTTGGATCTCTGATACTTCCTTTCTTTCTGCCCAGAAGGCGATACGATGGAGAAGAGATACCTGCGGTCTTGACATAGAATGCGTGCGGTTTGTATTGAATCGGTAGTCGTCGACTTTGTTCAGGGAACTTGAACGATTGAGAGGTGGTCAGGTATGTGTTGAAACCCTTTAAATAGCATGTATTTAAATGATTTTGCTTGAAATGGCGTCTAACGTGTTTCTTCTTTTAGTTCTGATTTAAATCGCGTCAGTGGGAAGCGATGCAGGCGTTCTGAGGGGTTATGGCGGCGTTTTGGGGCGTGACTCCCAGCGGTTGTGCCCAGCTACGCCGTATGGGTATGTTTGGTACTTGGGTGAGCGTCTGGCGATCCAGACGAGGTATCCTGACTTCGTGGTGCCTCTTGATCCACCTAAGGTTCTTTTCGAGACGCGGGTCTTGACTCGGCAGCAGAGGCAGCTGCATCTTGAGGGGGAATCGGAGAACCTCCTTCTTCATGGACTAGATTATGCGCCTTTTGTTTGGGGTAGGCTCGCTAGCGGGCCTATCGAGGTATGTCTTGTCCCTTTGTGTAGGGTGAAAATTTGTGAAAAATTTTCCCTAATTTTATTGTATTTCATATGTTTCTTGTTGTAGGTGCCTGACGCTGACTTGGCGTTTCAGCCCCCAGACTTCCCTACGACGGCGGAGTGGGACAATGCCGGGACACGGGAGACCTTCCACGTGCCTGAGTATCTGCCGGTGGTTACGGATGCTGGCATGGAGGGTTGGGGTGATAGGGTGAAGAAGGTATGTGTTTGCCATTTGTATATCTATGTTAGCCCCCAGTTTGACCGAGGTATGAATAACGAAGGGCAAACTTAGAGTGTAGGCCAGCTTTTGTGTTTAGCCCCCTGAGTTTGACTGTAGTTTAGAGAAACTGTAGTCAAAATGGAGGACCTGGGTCAGTTTGAGGTTTAGCCCCCATAGTTTGTCTTAATTGGATCTTTAATTAAGACAAAATGGAGCAGGTTTCAATTTTACCCCCGGAGTTTGGCTTAAATAAGTGTACATTTAAGGCAAAATGGAGTAAAGTTTTTGTGTTTTATTTTGGGCAGGTCGCGAGGGATGTCCACAAGAAGTTGTGGCGGACAGCCCATCGTTGGAGGATGGCTTGGGCAGAACAGGCGGCGGAGCTGTGTCAGAGCCGGGCGGAGGTGGCTCGTCTTAGGGCGGAGAACGAGGAGCTTCGTCGTCGTCATCCTTAGTCGCTTCATCTCTTGTTGTAGCTTGAACTTGTGATAGTTGTAGTTGCGTCCGTACTTTCTATTTCTTCTCGTACCTGTTTGGTTAGTAGCTAGAAAAAAATTTGAAGATGATTCCCGAGTGGGAGACTCTGCTTTGAAAATGTTTCGTTGAAAATGTGTTTGAAAAACATTCATTTTTAAAATTCGAGATGAGCTTTAAAACGAACTATTAAAATGAAGCGTGTTGTGATCGGATCAATCATGATTTTTGATGGATCTATGTTTGATTGGTTGTAATTTAGGCTCGGATTGGGGAGCCCAATTAGGTTGGTATGTCGTAATTATATGCATGCTAGGATTAGGAAAGTCGAAAATGCGGAAATTAAGGGATAACGCCGTCCCTAGGAGTCGCAACACCTGTTGCGGCTGGTAGAGGTAATCGCAAGGGCTTTTGCGATTGGCACTTCCAATCGCAAGCCTTCTTGTTTGGGATACGGTCTTATTCTTTGAATTTTCCTAATTCATGATTTCGGTTTCCTATATAAAGAGGGGAGGTACGGGGCATAATCCTCATTCAATCTCAACTCTTTTCTTTGCTTATTTTGTATTCTCTTAAATAGCTTAGTATTTTTAGGAATATTTTTTGTATTTTTGAAGGATGGACCATTTTGATGGTCTTTTGAAGCGGTGGACGTCTTCTCTTAGTGAATCGGAGAAGAGGGCGTTATCTTTGACTGGAGCGGGTGTTTTTATTGGTTTTAGGCAGATGCGCGTCGAGATGGATTTTCTTGACGCTTGTCTTGATTATTGGGATCCTAGGGTGCATGTCTTCAGGTTCCCGGGAGGTGAGATATGTCCGTTGTTAGAGGAATTCTCGCTATTGCGCAGATGGTTCAATCGCATTACTACCCGATGCGGTTAGGAGTGAATTTGGCTATAATGGGAGATTGAGACAATATCTCTCGATGACCAATGCTCAGTGATGGCTTGTTTGAAGGAGGCGTAGTGAATATCACGGCGGTTGTCGCGGCGTTACATGAACTTGAGTGATGTGAGCATTTCCGCTCGTTCAAGGAGGAGAGCTTTGGGGTTTTGCTTATTACACGTGCATCGCTGCAGGATCGATGGAAGATGGTGTGCATGGGCATGCTAGGTATGCACGGGTCATGGAGGAGATGGAACTGGGTCATGATCCTTCAGCTTTGATCTTGGCGGAGACTATTTTAGGCTTGGACGACCGTCATGCAAATCGTCTGAGCTCGTATCGTGGATGTGCTAGGATTCTGCAGATTTGGTTGATGGAGCGCCTTCGTGTTCTTGCTCCACCTGGTGGCGAGGTGTATGTCCCTGCCGGTTTGACTACTCGTACTCTTCATTGGGCTATGCGTCGGGAGCGGTCGGTGAACTACTTCCAAGTGTTTGTTCGGGAGAGGACGATTAGGTGGACTGTGTCGTGGTGGTCCATTCGACACATCACGGCACCGTCGGAGGCGGATGCGGCTGGTGGGATATTGTTGTGTGGGTTCGAGCGAGGTGTATGGATTCACCCCCATCGGTTGAGGAGGCAGATTGGCTTAGCGCAGGTTATTCCGGCGCATGATACTCGGATATGCGAGTCGGTTGTTCTGAACAACCAGATGATTGATGCTTGGGTACGAGGATGGTCTGATCGAGTGACTTGGGCTCGACCAGCTGGCTCTGAGACTACTCGTGTCTCGGATTCCTATCGGAGGTGGTGCATTTCCTTAGATCCTCGGGATAGGGAGAATATGCGGAGGCGCGAACTGACGGGTCCAAGACCGTCATTGGCGCATGCTGCGGTACGAGGGAGACGGGACTACAGTGACGTAGCAGGTTCGAGTACAGGAGCGTCTTCATCTAGGCCACTAGGAGAGCGACTGGGACCTAGGGTGACCGTGCAGGATCGTTTGGGCGAGAAGGTTGATGGTGAAGCCGGAGAGGACCCTGTTGAGCCCCCAGGTTTCGAGAGGAGTATTGCTTCTGTGGTTGTTCGCGTGGATGCTTCAAAGGATGCGGATGAGGAGGATTCTCCAAAGCGTCGTAGGAAGAACGTTTAGATTTAGACTTTAAATATTTTATTCAAAGAATTTGTGTTCAATTATTCAATGAATAAAGTGAGTTTGGTAGCTAGTTTTAAACTCATCACTTAAAATGTAAACATTTTCAAAATCAATGGTTAAATAAAGAAAGTGTTTGCCTGTTGTCTCGTCTCTTATTCATCCTCAACCTTTTTAAGCTTTGGATTTTTTTGTTTTAATTTAAGCCTTTAACCTTTTTAAGCTTTAGACTTGGTGTTTTGTGTTGACTGTGCCCTCGACCTTTTTAAGCTTTGAGCGTGTCATTTTGTGTGGACTGTGCTCTTGACCTTTTTAAGCTTTGAGCGTGTCCTTTTGTAAGTGCATCGCCCTCGACTTTTTTAAGCTTTGGGCGTGCGTGCGGGGAAGGTCAGTTGCGCTTTGAGAAGCTGCCTACGTATCTATGTTTTTCATAGAATCAAACCGGCGTAGTTCATGGTTTTGGTTGAGTCTCTTACGAAACTGCCTACGTATCCACAGTGCGTGGAATCAAACCAAGCGTAGTTCATCCGTGAATTGTTCATTTGAAATACATTGCAAAGTCGTGTGGAGCTTAAGGGTAGTACTTCTTAAGCTGGTCGAGATTGGTGGGTAAGTTGAATTCTTCGCCGTCGAGATCGGTTAGCCTCGCGGCTCCTCCTGGAAGGATTTCTTTGACTAAGTATGGTCCGGCCCAATTAGGTTTGAATTTCCCCCTTGGGTCGACCGGTAAGGGTGCCCTTACTGATTTGAGGACCAAATCACCCACTTTAACATTGCGTGGTCTGACCCGTTTGTTGTATGCGCGTTGTAGCCTTGATTGATACATGCGAACGGTGCTTAGCGAGTGTAAGCGCCTTTCGTCTAGAAGAATGAGTTTGCTCAGATCGTTCCTTGCCCATTCTCGCTACGGTATGTTCCGCTTCCATCAGAATTCGAAGTGATTTCATTTCGATTTCTACGGGTTGTACGGCTTCCATGCCGTATGTTAGGAAGTAGGGTGTCATCCCCGTTGGTGTACGTATTGTGGTTCGATATCCCCATAGGGCGAAGGGAATCTTGTGTGGCCAATCGTGACATGTGTCAATCATCTTTTTGAGGATGGTGACGACGGTTTTGTTTGCAGCTTCTACCGCTCCGTTGGTTTGGGGCCGATATGGTGATGATTTGTGTACCTGGATATTGTATTTGGTGAGGATGGGTTCAACTTCTCCTCGGAAATGCGAGCCTTGGTCGCTGATCAGCTCATGAGGTATGCCATATCTGCATATGATATTGTTTTGTATAAAACGGGCAACTTCTTTTGTGTCTAACTTACGGTATGACGCGGCTTCGACCCATTTCGTGAAGTAGTCGATGGCCACGAGGATGAAGCAGTGTCCTCCTGCTCCAACCGGGTGTACTTTGCCTATGACGTCTATTCCCCATGTGGAAAATGGCCATGGCGATGTGAGGCTGTATAAAGGTGAAGGGGGTACGTGTTGTACGTTTGCGAAGATTTGACAGTTGTGGCAATGCTTGACATATTTTGCGCAGTCGGCTTCCATGGTGGTCCAATACCATCCTAGCCTAAGTATTTGCTTACATAAGGCTCGAGCGTTCATGTGCGGTCCGCATTCACCGTCATGAACTTGGGATATTATTTCTCTTCCTTTGTTGTGATCAACGCACAAGAGTAATGTACCTGGGCGTTTTCTTGAGTAGCTTATCTACTTCCGATTTAATTGTGATGCTAGGAGCGGAGAGCTCTTTTGCCACGCTTGTCGGTATTTGGCGGATATTCTCGTCTCGTTTGAAGTTGATTATTGCTTGGTACCAAGGTTCGGTTTGTTCTTCCTCGGCCGATGTCACGGATGTAGGCGGGTTATCGCTTCGTTCTACGACAATGGGAATGGTGCGTATTCAGGGGATGTTTAGTAGTGACGCTAGTTTTGATAAGGCGTCTGCGGGTGGTTTTCCTCGCGAGGTAGGTGCAAAAACTCTACGGTGGAATTTAGCGATGAGTTCTTGAATCTTGCTCTGGTATAGTGCGGGGTTTTCGTTAAGTATCTTCCATGCTCCGGACACTTGGTTGATGATTAGCGAGGAATCTCCGTACACGCGTAGGTTCCTTGCGTTTAGTATGAGCGCGGCCTGTAGCCCGTGCAGGCATGCCTCATATTCTGCGGCGTTGTTTGTTACATCAAAGTCTAATTTGATGGATAGAGGCGATATGTTCGCCGTTCGGGAAATGAGTAGTATTCTATTCCACGACCTCGGTAGTTTGACGAGCCGTCAAGTACATTTCCCATTGTTAAATCGTTGATGTTGTAAATTCCTTCGTCGGAAATGAGGTGGTGTCGGTGATGGTTTCTTCGTCGATTGCGTGGTCGTGAGGAAGTCCGAGGCTGCCGAATCCTTTGATAGCTTTGAGGAGCGTAGACAATATCGAACTTCGGCTAGAAGTAGGGCCCATCGTGCCATGCGTCCATTTGGCACTGGTTTCTCGAAGAGGTACTTGACGGGGTCCATTTTTGAGTAGACCTTTGTTTGATGTGCTAGCATATAGTGGCGGAGCTTTTGGATGCCCATACTAATGCTAAGCAACTCTTCTCGACAGGCGCCAGATCGAGTTTCATAGTCGAGAAACTTAACTGCGATGTAGTATATTGGATGTTCTTCGCCATCGACTTCTTGGGCTAGCATGGCGCCCATTGCGGTTGTCGTCGTTGTGAGGTAGAGTGACAAGGGTAGGTCCTTCGCCTGCGGTCGTAGGGTGGGGGTTGGATAACAACTCCTTAACCTTATCAAACGCTCGACACGCCCGTCCCATTCTACGTGGTCGATTTTCTTGATTTCTTGAAGATTGGTTCACATACCATGGTTAGTTTGCTTATGAAGCGAGAGATGTATTGGACTTGACCCGGAAGCTTGAATTTCATCCAGGTTCTTGGGTGGTTGCATTGCCATAATTGCTTTTATTTTCGAGGGTCGACCTCGATACCTCTTTGGCTTACTACGTGTCCTAGTAGTTTGGGATTTTACTCCAAATGTACATTTTGGGGATTGAGGCGCATCTTGTCTTTGGCGGAGTCGTGAAGAACTTGCGGAGGTTCGTGATGTGATCATCTCTTTCTTTGGATTTGACGATCATGTCGTCTACGTATACTTCGACCTCCTTGTGCATCATATCGTGTAAGAGCGTAGTCGCGGTGCGTTGGTAGGTCGCACCCGCGTTGATTAGACCAAAGGGCATGACGGTGTAGCAGTACGTCCCCCATGGTGTGATGAATGTTGTCTTGGCCATGTCTTCACGAGCCATCTTGATTTGGTTGTATCCTGCATACCCGTCCATAAAGGATAGAAGGGCATGGTCAGCGGTGTTGTCTACTAGGACGTCTACGTGCGGCAGCGGGAAGTCGTCCTTTGGGCTTGCCTTGTTTAGATCACGGAAGTCAACACATACTCGTATCTTGCCGTTTTTCTTCAATACTGGGACCATATTTGAGACCCAATCCGAGTACTCGACGACTTGAATGAAGCCGGCTTGTAATTGCTTCTCGATTTCTTCCTTGACCATAAGGGACCATTCGGGTCGTAGTCTCCTTAGTTTTTGTTTGATGGGTTTGAAACCGGGTTTGATGGGGATGTGGTGTTCGGCTATGCTTCTGTCGATGCCGGGCATGTCCTTATATGACCATGCAAAGACGTCTTTGAACTCGGTTAAGAGCTGGGTGAAGTTGGCGCACTCATCCTCAGTTAGTGAGGCGCCTAGTTGTAGTTCCCTTGGTTCTTCGGGGGTTCCTATGTTGATGGTTAGGGTATCCTCGATGATCGGGTTTTGTGTTGGGTTGTTTACGATGTTTGCAATGTATTTAAATAACGATTGTTCGTTTGTTAGTTCGTTTTTATCGCACGGATTTATGTGTTGTGTTGTTTGTTGTTCATTATTTATTTGTTTGTTTTTAGCTTGAGACGAGACGTAAGCAAACTTATCTGTATTATTCATTAAAGAAGAATTGTTTGACAAACTAGGAGAAGAGCTGGAGCTAGCCTCCGAAAATAAAAAGTCTAAGCTAAAACTAGGAGATGGGTCGACAGGTGACCCGACACTTAGAGAATTAGACCCTAAAAGAATTTCCTCCTCTTCGTCGTCTTCGGTGTCGTCGCTGCTTGAAGTATCTGTGCTTGAGGCTTCACCATTTTGTGAGGTTATTTTGTCAAAGAGGGGTCCTTCCCCTGTGACGAGCTGATATTTGTGGCCTTGGGAGTCGGTCCACTTGGTAATCTTGTACCAACCATTTAAGGTTTTTTCGGCGACATCGGTGATGAGGTCGTCGGGATTGAAGCGGCGGTCTCGAATAATGGATGAGACCAGGTCTTCGTTGGTTTTGTTGGTGAAAGGCAGTCCACTGTCATTAGCGAAACAGTGTTCTTGAGATTTGGCGTGGTTGTCTTCGTCGTACTCTCCCCCTGAAGTGAAGTACTTGCCCATGTCGAATGAGTATTTTGGGAGGTTGAATTTGCGCGCAAATTTACGCTTTCTGACCTCCTTAGTCATTTGTTCGAAATCGCCTTCCTTTGGCTTGTAGCCTAGTCCCATGGTGGGCCAAAGGCTATGGTTGTCTTTGGTTTCAAAGGGTTTGTAGGTTCGGATAGGTGTGTTTGTGATAGCACCTATTTCAAAGTCGAAACCGCAGGGTTCTTGATTTTCCTCAATCGTGATTTCTGCGGTGTTACGCTCCTTGGGTGAATCAAGAAGGGCACGGAAATTGGAGGCGTTGATGGTTATGACCTCGTCGTTGAGGGGTAGCTTTACCTTCTGGTGTAGTGTGGATGTCACGGCTCTGACGGCGTGAATCCATGGGCGTCCCAGAAGCATATTGTAGGACGATGTCATGTCGATTACTTGAAAGTCGACCTCTCGTTCTATAGGGCCTGTGCGTATGTGGAGGGAGATTGTCCCTTTCACGCTACGTTTGGTTCCGTCGAAGGCTTTAACGCCTTCATTGCTGGGTTGAAAATCTTTGTCGTCAAGCTCTAGACAACGGGCGGTTGATAGGGGTAGAACATTTACTGCGGACCCATTGTCGATTAAGGTTACAGGTAAAGTTCGTTTTCTGCATTCGGCGCTAATGTACAGGGCCAAGTTGTGGTTAGCGCCAAATGTTGGGAACTCATTATTGGAGAAGGTGATGGCTCCGGCAAGCCAATCTCTCGTGACGTGGCTGACCATTTGGTCAGGTGAGATGTCTGCATCCGCACTCGCTATTTGTAGCGCACGGATGAATGCTTTTCTGTGATCGGCGGAGTCTCGTAGAAGGGCCCAGATTGAGATGTCGGCTTTGGTGCGAACGAGTTGCTTCTGAAGCGTCTCGCTCGTGTTTGGTGGTAGTATCACTGGGGTAGTAGGTGCATCTTTGGAGGGAACGTCCTCCTGGGCTATGGTCTTGCCCTTGTCGGGGGCGGCGGCCTCTTTGGCGTGAGCATCTGTGAAGATATTTTGATAGGGTCTCCCGGAGCGGGTAAGGTGTGAAACTTCATCTTTGGTCTCGGGTTGAATGGCGTTAATTTTGGTTTGAGGTTTGTTGCCTTTCCTCTTCCCTTTCTTGTTTTTGCCCTTTTTAGAGGAGGAAGAATTGCTGGTGTTATTGATTTGGGCCATGGCCTTGTTAGGTGGCGGCCATTCGCCTTCGCTCTCGCTGCTAGAATACCAAACTCCATTGATTTGTCCGGATGCGTTCAAACCTTCTTCGATTAGTGTAGCTAAGTTGACAAGATGTTGAAAATTGCGTACGTTGGCATCCTGAATGTAAGCCTGGTATATCGGATGTAGGTCTTTGACGAGGTGAGGTACGAGCTCGTCAGGGTGTAGTATACTCACAAGGCGTACATTGAGTTCCTCCCATCTAGGTAGGAAAGCAGTAAAACTTTCATCGTCCTTTTGGACATTAGCTTCTATGATTGGTTGGTCGAGGGAGATGGTGTTGATCTGATCGTCAGTAGGTGTGATAAGGTAAGAGCAGTCAATGATGGGTACGGAGCCCACGAAGATTGCGTGGTTAGCCAAGGGGTTGTCTTTATTGGATGGCTTACCATTGGCCGTCGGCTTGTCAAGCTTTCCCTGGTCGATAAGGTCTTGGATAGCGTGCTTCAGTTTGAAGCAATTCTCAGTGTCGTGACCTTTGCCCCTGTGGTATGCACGATGGCGTTTGAATCCCACAGTTTAGGCTTCTTATCTTCAGGTGGTTCAGGGGTAGGCCCGATGGGTTGTAGATAGTTCTTGTCGACCAGTCTTTTAAATGCCTTGGTGTAAGACATGTAAAGCTGATCAAAGTTCCTCCTAGGCTTGAAGGGAGAAGGGGTAAAGGTTGCATATGATTCTGGATCGCCAAGTGACTCCAGGTTGGCGACGGCACGGTTGTCGTCGCTCTTTGTCGTACGTGTTGTTTTAGATGAACTTCCTTGATATGCATGACCGGTATACTTGGCCATGGTCCCAGTTCTAAGGTCGTCTTCGATCTGGGTGCCGACCTTAGTAAGTTGCTTGAAGGTTTGTATGTTGCTATACCGCATGTAGAACCGGGTACACGGTCGCAAGTTGTTGACAAATTTTGGCACAAGTTCGTCTTCTCTCGGACGATTTGGGATTTGTGCAATCGAGTTTCTTCCACCTAGTAAGGTACTCGGTGAATCCTTCGTTGTCTCTTTGTGATAGGACCTCCAGGTACGGATGGAGACACAGGTGTCGTCGTTGTCCTTGTATTGATGATCGAACTTCGGCGGTGATTTGTTCAAATGAGGAGACTCGTTAGGGTTTAGAGAGTAGAACCAGGTCTTGGGTATGGGCTGCGAGGGAATGTGGGAACAATGATGGCGGTGCTCAAGATCGACTCCTTTTATTCCCATTTGTGATTTGAAGGCCCTGATGTGGGTAATCGGGCTTTCATGACCTTGAAAGATCGGGAGATCACTGAGGGCGAGCTTGCTTGGTAGTGCATCCCTAATATTTTGAGGGATGTTCTCGTTTTCTTTGTGTATGGAGTAACCTCCCGGAGTACCGAGACGTTCCTCCATAGCCTGGAGTTTCTTGGCGTGTCTATCCGCCTCATCCTTGATTTTCAGTTCCATTCGATCGACTTCTGTTTGGTGATGGGTGAGCAGCTGTTCAAGGTCGTTGGTTAGCTTGGTGACTTGTTCGCGAAGCTCGGTTACATCTTGATTGCCGGCCATTTTTCGCTTGTAGGTTCGTTTCTTGTAAGGGAGGATAACTCGGTTCTTAGTGCGGCGGGTATCCAGTTGAGGTTCTCCTACATGTGCATAAGATGCATCAGCTATATGACAGACCCGACTGACACGTTCATTTACATGTTCGTTTTTAGCTCATTTCATTTTGAAAAGGACTCTCTTTTTTTTTTTTTAAAAGAAGGAAGTTTTCGAAAGACAAGCTAGGAGTGTTTTTGAGATGAGGATGCGTACGCGCAGCTCATCTCGATGTTAAAAGGTTTTGCTTCGCATCCGCCTAACCCGAGTGACGGTATGTTGTCATGGGTTAAAGATGGATGTGTAAAAAGGAACCGACTCAAACTAGTCAAGTCGAAGATGTTAAAAGAAATTCGAGCCATGAGGCTCAAAGGATGAAATCCGCGAGTTAAGGTTGGAAATCTTGACTCGGGTTTTGCTAATTTTGTAAAAGAAAGTTCGAAAAGTGTTTGTTTTAAAAACTTGCGATTATTTTGTTTGAGAAAGTGTTAGTTTATTAGTTTGTTAGGTTGATTATTTTTGAAAACTTTTAAGGCGAATTTTCGAAAATATGCACATGAATTTTGAAAAAGACTATATGGTATAGCCTCGCATTCGTACGTATGACTCTTGGTCGTTTGGTCAGGTCTCGTACGCCTCCAACTGATTTGAGTACGCTTTGGCAGGTGCTTTTGGCCCTTCGCCTACATAGTATAACATGTAGGATACGAAGGAAGCCCTGGGGCGGTCAAATCAGTTCGCTACGGCAAGCCGTGGAGGGGTGAGAGGAAGGTTAGTCCAGAACGTGCTTTATCGAATGGACAAGCCTGCGTTTGGAACCACCTCTCAAGGTATTTGTGTGTGAATCCGACTAGATTCGACTCTAAACGGATATGCTTAGCTCATGTATGTTGATTGTTCTCAAGTCGTTCAAGTCTCATTTTTATTTTTAAAAAGAAAAGCTAATTTTAGTTTTAAAAATAAAACCTGTCCCCAGCGGAGTCGCCAACTGTAGGTACCGGGATCAGACCATGGAACCACTCGACGTCTTGCTAGGGCCGTAAAGTCAAAAAGATTAAATAAGAAAAACCTTTTAAAACTGTTGTGGAGCCGCCACTAAATTATGAGGGAAATTTAGAACCCGCCTCCGTGTCCTCATGCTCAAAGACACGTCTTAGAGTTCAAGGCACGTCGACACCCATCCGTCTAAGGCTATTGTGAAACCAGATTCGGATTCGGGTGAGGGTACTTTTCTAAAGCATAAATCAAAATAATGTTTTTATGAAAGATCTTTTGGAAAAGCCTATCAAAAGATAGCCTCTACTAGACTTAAGAACAATGCAAAGAATGATACATGAGCCTAAGTAATACGCTACGTACAAGTGCGATATAAATGTAAAATAATGCAAAAAGAGATTGTTTAAACCCTCAGTTAAGCATGCTTAACTTATTAACGTAAACAGTTCAGTTTAATGACGAATTCATTTTAAGTTGATTTAGATGCAAGATGAGGATTTGCTAAAGATGCATGCAGTAAAATAAAGTTCAATTAGCCATTGGTTTATTTTAAGGAGGTCAGTTGTTTATACGACTTTGGAAAGGTCTTACGAATAGGGTGTGTATTCGAGGTTGTAGGTACCGGGATCTGACCATGGAACCACTCGACGTCTTGCTAAGGCCGTAAGGTTAAAAAGATTAAGTAAGAAAAACCTTTAAAACTGTTTTGGAGCCGCCACTAAATTATGAGGGAAATTTAGAACCCGCCTCCGTGTCCTCATGCTCAAAGACACGTCTTAGAGTTCAAGGCACGTCGACACCCATCCGTCTAAGGCTATTGTGAAACCAGATTCGGATTCGGGTGAGGGTACTTTTCTAAAGCATAAATCAAAATAATGTTTTTATGAAAGATCTTTTGGAAAAGCCTATCAAAAGATAGCCTCTACTAGACTTGAGAACAATGCAAAGAATGATACATGAGCCTAAGTAATACGCTACGTACAAGTGCGATATAAATGTAAAATAATGCAAAAAGAGATTGTTTAAACCCTCAGTTAAGCATGCTTAACTTATTAACGAAAACAGTTCAGTTTAATGACGAATTCATTTTAAGTTGATTTAGATGCAAGATAAGGATTTGCTAAAGATGCATGCAGTAAAATAAAGTTCAATTAGCCATTGGTTTATTTTAAGGAGGTCAGTTGTTTATGCGACTTTGGAAAGGTCTTACGAATAGGGTGTGTATTCGAGGTGCATGGCCGCCTTATGAAAAGCAGACTTGCGTACCAAAGTCGGGGTGAGCCTAATGTAGGCCCTTGCTAGTCTAAGAAGTAAAGAAAGACTACCTGTCTTCAAGTTCAGGAAACCGGCAGCGCTTCGCTTCAAAGGGAAGAATTCAACACTAGGAAAATGAGGAATTCTAAAGGTGTTTATGCGTGAGGCTTTGAGAGTGTTTTGGGGTGAGAATTGTATTCTGAAATTGTGTGTTGAATGAATGACCGAAGGGTCGTATTTATAGTGTAGAGTTCGGTAGATTTTAGGAAATCTAGGGATAAAACCGGACGTAGGAGCCGCAAGGCCTCTTGCGGCTGCCTGGGGCAATCGCAAGGGGTCTTGCGATAGCCCCTACCAATCGCAATGCTCCTTGCGATTGATAGGGCGGGCAAGATGCTCCTTTTTCGTATATTTCCAAATTATATTTTAGGATATACGAAATAATCTTGCTTGAGCTCTAAGTTACGGTTGTTTGGCTGATGTTAGGGTTTGTTTTAGGGTTTGACTTGGTCAATCCTGATCCTTGGAATGCGGGCCAGGTATGGGTTTGGGCTCGGTTCTGGGCCCGAGCCCTGAAAATGTAAAAAGGGTGTATTTTGTGTAATTTTGTGAAATAGGACATTCCGTAAGACTATCCTGGGTATTTGCTAATGCTAAAAGATAGTTTTAGCAACTAGGCCTAAATTTAGGTATTTAGGTGGATCGATGTGTTATATGTGTTTGAAAAGGGGGTGTGCGCATGCCGGTTAGGACCTGAACTCGAGACAAGCTAGACTCTAGACCTAAGGACACTAAAGGTGATGACCCATAAAGAAACCTCATTTGCATTTAAAAACATTTAACTTGAATTCGTCATAGTTAGAACCATTTAAGTTAACGTAAAAGCACGCAATAAAAAGTCCATTGTTACATCACTGGGTTTTTGGCGGGAGGTGCGGATTTGGGTATCTACAGAGCCCCCAGTTTGACTGAGCTTAGGACTAAAGCGAAAGTCAAACTACACGACAACATCCGGACCAATTCTGATCTCGATATCATCGTGACACGGAGTATGTGTCCATGGGTGAGACTAGGACTCCGAACCGGGCTTATCCGGGGAGGGACGAACATGTTTAGGGACATGACGGTCCTTGCATACCTGTACGGGGGATGCCTTCCTGTGCTTGCTAAATACCTTTGCGTGTTATTGCTGTTGCTTGTCTCGTAAAAGAGCGCGCGTGCTTGGTCTCGTAAAAGAGCGTATGTGCTTCATGCTTCGTGCTAGTGCTCGTGTTGGTGCTCATCTCGTAAAAGAGTGCTTACGTCCGCCGGGAATTATCGTCCGAGGAAAATGCTCGTGTTTAGTGTTTACGCAAAGGTTGTGTATAGTGTTTCAACTCGTCTAAGAGTGTGGCGGACTTTAGGTGACGCCTTAACCGAAAAGCTTTCGATTCCGAAGAAAATACTTAGGCCTGAAAATTAATCGAGCCCAAGGTGGAGAGTAAACGTGGAATAAAACATGCTCTGGAAATTGCCTTGTCGACTAGTGACTCTTCCGGGAAATCTCTTATCAACTGGCGACTTCAAGCTTGAACTCACTCGCACATGTCGCGGTTTCAAATCCGGAAAAATTCGAATCTGCGATTTGCTCTTCTAAAGATCTTCAGACTTCGCTTGCTTCGGCCATGAAACGTGGTATCATTACGATTCTTTTGGGTTCACTTGATACTCGTCTCTCGGACTTGGGATGTCTGGTGCTTGGATGTCATGTTTGTTTTCGGGTGTTTGTATCTTGAGGCGATTCTGGAGGTGTCGCCAACCGTGATTCATTCTTGAGGAGATTCTGGAAGTGTCGCCAACCGTGATTTGTTCCTGAGGCGATTCTGGAGGTGTCGCCAACCGTGATTTGTTCCTGAGGCGATTCTGGAGGTGTCGCCAACCGTGATTTGTTCCTGAGGCGATTCTGGAGGTGTCGCCAACCGTGATTCATTCTTGAGGCGTCATGCGAAAAATTACCTTATTTTTCGTTGACGGAAACTTGAGGGCGTGATTTGTTCTTCTTCAGGCGCCAATTCGCAAAAAATTACCTTATTTTTCGTTGACGGATGCTTGAGGGGTGTATGGTGAATTACCTTATTTTTCGTTGACGGATGCTTGAGGGGTGTATGGTGTGAGCCCCCAGTTTGACCAAGTTAGGGTGTATAACGATGGTCAAACTTGGTGATAAGGTTGTCCGAGCGTAAGTGTTTTTGGGTTACCCCCTCGATTTTGACTAAGTTTGATGTGAAACTAAGTCAAAATGAAGAGCATGTGCTTGGTATTGATTGTGTTGGGAGAAGTTGTTTTTGGATTACCCTCTCGAGTTTGACTGAGTTTTGATATGAAAACTAAATCAAAATGTGAGGAAAGATATGTATTAGGGGAAAGAGTTTTGGACTACCCCCTCGAGTTTGTCTTAATTTGGTTGGTATTAAGGCAAAGTAGCGTTGGCTTTTTGTATTGGCTTTCGTCGACGAGGCTTTAGTGTAGAGCTAAATCAAAGTCTTGTTCGTAATTAGGACCATGGTTTGGCGTAAAAGTAAAGTCAGGATTGTGACTATGCTTTTAATTTTGCCCCCTTAGTTTGGTTAAGTTTTGGTGTAGAAACTAAGTCAAACTTGGAAATGTCATTTCTGTCCTTGAATGAAATGATGTTTTTGTGTGGGGTGTTGGTCGTGCCTCTTGCAAGGCTGCCTACGTATCCACGGTGTGTGGAATCAGACCAGCGTAGTTCGGTAATGCACGTTTAAAGGCATGCCGCCCCGGGGGTTGTTTGAGCTAAGTCGAATTGTGAATTTGACCTACTTTTGCTTCTGGGTGTTATTGTCTCGAGGGTGTCTCTTATCAAGGTAGGGTCTTGACTTCGGCTTTTGGGCTTAGTAAGTTAGGACTTTTCCTTTGGTTTGTTGTTGTAGAGTTTTGGGACGTCCGTGAAGGATATCTATTTTGTTGTATAGGAGTACGATCCTAAAATGGAGTATCAGCCCCCAGTCTTCGTTGTAGATGTGTAATGTATATCGCACTCATGGTGCATGAGTCTCACCCTAACGCCCGTGTGGCTTCCTAGTCTAAGGAGGTGAAAGTGTTATCTGTTGATATTGGGGATACCGTAGATAAGCCCCCAGTCTTGAGGTTTGGTACTTCAGGATGGGTTATTTCCACCGGGTATGGTTGTTGTTGTAAAGGGTGAACAACAGCTGTTAATTTGTCGTTTGGCTTTGGTACAGTGTATCTTGTACCGTCGGGTGTACTCCATGGGCTTAACTGCATTGTGAATGCTCCCTTTATGTCGTGCTTGATGTCTTCTCCATCTCTTGCTTGTACCTGCATAGTTAATACTCAAGAAAAGAAAGTTTTTTTTTTTGGAAATGCTCTCGCGCTTTTTGGGAATGCCTTTTGTTTGAAGGAAAAATCGTTTTTTGCAAAAAAAGATTTTGAATTTTCGTAAAAGAAGATTTTGAAAAAGCTATTTTTGCAAAAGAGGATTTTGAAAAATGTTGTTTTAGCGAAAGAGGATTTTGTTCGTTGAGTTAATTTTTTTTTTTTTAGAAAGTGCTTCCTAAAGTGTGTACTAACTCGGGTGTTAAGTTAATTCACGACGAGTTCTTTTCAAAGTGCGTTAACTTGAGTACTGAGTTAAGTTTTGAAAGGTGCTCTTTCTGGATGTAGTTGAAGTGTTTCAAAGACAACGATAAATCGTGTCAAGAAAACGGGTGTTTTAAGTGTTTGAGGTGTTTCAAAGACGAAGGTGAATCGTATGCGTGACTCGAGACTCGACATTGATAGGAATGTAAGTGATTGTGACACGTGCATCGGTAAAGCCTCCGGCTTGGTGGCGTATGGTTGCTTCAGCGGATGTTAAAGTTCCTGCAAAATGAACAAGGTTAGACGAAAAAGCAGAGTACTACTCCTAGGTCTAGCACAACTTTGTCTTGACGTAGTCGTCTTAACGCCTCGATAAAGAAACAGTTTGCCTTGGATTTTTGTGATTTTTGTGGATTTTTGTGGATTTTTGTGAGGATGTCCTTGACTTTGGAAGCTTCAGACATAAATTTGTAAAAGGGTTGGTTGAGCTCGGGTGAGCGGCCTACGTATCCGTGGGTACGGAATCAAACCTAGCGTAGTTCCAAAGGGAATCTGTTTGTGAAATGTGTTTATTTTGGTAAGGAGGTATTTTATGTGAAAAGGTGCGTGTTTAGGGACCCGCCGGTCCAAAGGTATTTTTTGTGATTGACCTTGATACATTGCATCCTAAAGGTAGGTTCTCCTTAGTTGATCTTGGCCGCTTGTTTGTCACATCAAAGTCCAATTTGATGTAGAGGGGTCCTGTTCCCCAACCTCGATAATTGGATGAACCATCGAAGTATGTCGCTTCTTCATTGATGTTGTGAATTCCGTCTTTGGTGTTAAATTCGGCTCAGAGCAATGTCCATCATGCCATATGTCCTTTTAGCACTGGTTCCTTGAAGAGGTATTAGACTGGGTCCATTTTTGAGTAGACCTTTGTTTGCTTAGCCACCGGCCCTGTTGACTTTCGGGCTTTTTGAATGTTATTCTGTCCCTTTCTTCTGAGACTTTTTGCTTCTTGACTTTGTCCCTTTCTTTGGGACTTGTTTGCTTCTTGATTTCTTGGAAACTTTGAGAATTGTTTCCTCCTTTGAGTTCTTGGAAACCTCGAGAATTGTTTCCTTTTTGACTTTGCCCTTTTGCCCTTGTTTTCATTTTTGATTGTATTCCCCTTGAGAATTCGTCGGGCCCTTTGTGGCTTGGGCTTGAGCTTCGACTTTGCTAGACCCTACGGTGGGGAGGTTTGCATGTGATCATGTGTCTATCACGCCAGACTCCTCTGACAAGTTCGTTTGCTTATTAGGCACGCGATCGAGTACGCGGAGGGCGATCCAGGAGTACTCATACTTTTGGTCGCGGTCAAATTCATGACCACTGTGGAGCTCCAAATTAATGGATCCTCCTCCAAAAACAGCGGAGTAGTAGATCACAAGCAGACTACCGAACCTTAAGTGTCTAGTCGTCGAAAACCTTTTGGTTTTTGTCTTGTTCTTGATATTGACTTGGACCTTCGTACCCGGCCTAGACCTCCTTCGGATAGCTACTCCTAGGATGCAATGTATGTCGGTGCAAAATGGGTAAAAGGAAACTGGGTTGCAGGCAAACTTATTCCCTTATTGATTTGTTAAAATGTCGTTCGTCAAAGACTCGATTATTCCAGACTGACGGAGATTGACTCGATGCTTAAAAACTCGACCCGTATTTAAAAGACTCGAATTTCTTGAGGTGATCCGCCAGATCGTCGATGGTGCTTGGGTGAACGCCTTGTCGGTTGCTTCGTGATGCGCATGTCATGGGTACACATCAATGCCCTTGGTGTCGAAACTCGATTAACGCATACTTTGATTCGATTTTGTCTTTGAAACGACTTTGTTTGGATGAAAGTGAGAGAGTGTTTTGAGTTGAAATGTGTTGTCACATTTCGACTCTGTGCAAGAGGTGATTCAAGGTAGTGACGAGCTACTTGAATCAAGGGTGCTTCGAAAATGCGATGGAAACGGTAGTGTCCGTTTTCATGCATTTGGTTAAGGAAGAGTTAAACCGAAGCGGCTAGAGCCACTTGGTCCGACATCAAAAGTCCTCGGGATTGAGTTTACAATTCTCGGGTTTTGTGTTTTTTGTGAAAAAAGGAATGCCTGATCCTAGAAGGTTTTGGGCTAGTGAAAACTTTCGAAAATGAAAAGGCCTTGAGCCGTGAAATTTCTCGAGAATGGGCTGACATTCTCGGGTTTGAAAAGAGTTTTGTGATAAAAAGGGGCGTAATGACCGCGAGTTATGCGGCCGATTTTGAGCTAGAAATGTTTTAAAATGTTTCATGCTCGACGGTGTTTGGTGATAGGAAGCTAAAAGTTTATGTTAACGGTGTGTTGCTAAGATCCTATTGGTGGATGCTCGAAATGGCGTTTAAGCTATTAGAGTCGAAGGTGTCAAAATGTGATGAGGATGAGCTTTCTTGTCCACATGGATTTTGTCCAAGGAGAAATGGATCGAGGTGGTTTGAGCCATTTGATCCGATGTTAGAATCCACAAGATTGGGTTTGGCTATTCTTGGGTATGGCGAAGGATGCTACTCACTGGGCTGGTTTAACAGTGGGTCGTTTTGAAAAGATTTTGTTTAGAAAGGTTTGAAAAGGCCAAAGGCCGTGAGTTCGCTTTGAAAGACTCAACAAGAATGTGTCCTCATTCTTGGGTTATGCTTTGTGAAAAAGCATACGATAAATGGGTTAGGATAACCGTAGGTTATTTAATCCATTTATGTTTTCAAAGACTTAGGGAAAGTGGGTTTGCTTTGAAAGACTCATCAAGAATGTGTTCTCATTCTTGGGTTATGCTTTGTGAAAAAGCATGTGATAAATGGGTTAGGATAACCATGGGTTATTTAATCCATTTATGTTTTCAAAGACTTAGGGAAAGCGGTAATAATTCCCGGGTGACTTGAAAAGGATGCTTGAATAGTCAAGCCGAAATAGTATAAGACTATTTGGCTTGATGTGAGATTTTTGAAAAGTGATTTATTTTTCTAAAATCGTGTTTGATATATTTTGCAAAAATGATGGATTTTTGAAAAGGGATTATTTCAAAAATGGAAAAGCTTTGTTTTGAGAAGTTTTTGAGACGAAAACGTGGATGTGCATTTTTCATTGATGTTAAAATGTTCTTGTTTTAAATCCATTGAGCCTATGTGAAAGGGACTCGACCTGAGAGTGCCTAAAGAGTCGAGCCGAGGATGCTAAAAAGGTGGGGTTGGGTGGTGTGACCCAAAGAGTAAAGTCTACAAGCTTAGGTTTTGAAACTTGCTCGAGTTTTTGCTTGTTTTTGCAAAATGATGCTTTTCGATCGAAAATGTTTAAGCTAGGAGTGTTTTTGAGACAAGGCTGCGTACGCACAGCTTGTCTCGATGTTAAAAAGCTTTGTTTTGCATCCACTTAGCCCGAGTGACGGGGTATTGTCATGGGCTAAAGATTGATGCGTAAAAAGGAATCGACTCGAGTTTAACCAAGTCGAGGATGTTAAAAAGGATTTAAGCCGTGAAGGCTAAAGAATGAAATCCACGAGTCGGGGTTGGAAAGCCTCGACTCGGGTTTTGCTAGTTTTGTAAAGGAGAATTTGAAAATGTTTATTTTAAAGATTTCGCGAGAGTTTTGTTTGTAAAAAGGTTAGACGTTAGTTGTAAAATGTTAGTTGTAAAAAGTTAGATGTTAGTTGTAAAATGTTAGTTGTAAAAAGTTAGATGTTAGTTGCTAGGTTCATTTAAACCTTGAAAATTTTGAGTGAGTTTTCGAAGATATGTAATGCAAATGAATTTTGAAAAAGACTATATTGTATGGCCTCGCATTCGTACGTATGACTCTTGGTCGTTTGGTCAAGTCTCGTACGCCTCCAACTGATTTGAGTACGCTTTGGCAGGTGCTTTTAGCCCTCCGCCTACACAGTATAACGTGTAGGATACGAAGGAAGCCACAGGCGGTCAAATCGATTCGTTCACGGCAGTGGAGGGGTGAGAGGAAGGTTAGTCCAGAACGTGCTTTATCGAATGGACAAGCCTGCGTTTGGAACCACCTCTCAAGGTATTGGTGTGTGAATCCGACTAGATTCGACTCTAAACGGATATGCTTAGCTCATGTATGTTGATTGTTCTCAAGTCGTTCAAGTCTCATTTTTTATTTTTAAAAGGAAAAAGCTAGTTTTAGTTTTAAAAATAAAACCTGTCCCCAGCGGAGTCGCCAACTGTAGGTACCGGGATCTGACCATGGAACCACTCGACGTCTTGCTAAGGCCGTAAGGTTAAAAAGATTAAGTAAGAAAAACCTTTAAAACTGTTTTGGAGCCGCCACTAAATTATGAGGGAAATTTAGAACCCGCCTCCGTGTCCTCATGCTCAAAGACACGTCTTAGAGTTCAAGGCACGTCGACACCCATCCGTCTAAGGCTATTGTGAAACCAGATTCGGATTCGGGTGAGGGTACTTTTCTAAAGCATAAATCAAAATAATGTTTTTATGAAAGATCTTTTGGAAAAGCCTATCAAAAGATAGCCTCTACTAGACTTGAGAACAATGCAAAGAATGATACATGAGCCTAAGTAATACGCTACGTACAAGTGCGATATAAATGTAAAATAATGCAAAAAGAGATTGTTTAAACCCTCAGTTAAGCATGCTTAACTTATTAACGAAAACAGTTCAGTTTAATGACGAATTCATTTTAAGTTGATTTAGATGCAAGATGAGGATTTGCTAAAGATGCATGCAGTAAAATAAAGTTCAATTAGCCATTGGTTTATTTTAAGGAGGTCAGTTGTTTATGCGACTTTGGAAAGGTCTTACGAATAGGGTGTGTATTCGAGGTGCATGGCCGCCTTATGAAAAGCAGACTTGCGTACCAAAGTCGGGGTGAGCCTAATGTAGGCCCTTGCTAGTCTAAGAAGTAAAGAAAGACTACCTGTCTTCAAGTTCAGGAAACCGGCAGCGCTTCGCTTCAAAGGGAAGAATTCAACACTAGGAAAATGAGGAATTCTAAAGGTGTTTATGCGTGAGGCTTTGAGAGTGTTTTGGGGTGAGAATTGTATTCTGAAATTGTGTGTTGAATGAATGACCGAAGGTCGTATTTATAGTGTAGAGTTCGGTAGATTTTAGGAAATCTAGGGATAAAGCCAGGACGTAGGAGCATGCAAGGCCTCTTTGTACTGGGCAATCGCAAGGGGTCTTGCGATAGCCCCTACCAATCGCAATGCTCCTTGCGATTGATAGGGCGGGCAAGTTGCTCCTTTTTCGTATCTTTCCAAATTATATTTTAGGATATACGAAATAATCTTGCTTGAGCTCTAAGTTACTGATTGTTTGGCTGATGTTAGGGTTTGTTTTAGGGTTTGACTTGGTCAATCCCGATCCTTGGAATGCGGGCGGGTATGGGTTTGGGCTCGATTACGGGCCGAGCCCTGAAAATGTAAAAAGGGTGTATTTTGTGTAATTTTGTGAAATAGGACATTAGTAAGACTATCCAGGTATTTGCTAATGCTAAAAGATAGTTTTAGCAACTAGGCCTAAATTTAGGTATTTAGGTGGATCGATGTGTTATATGTGTTTGAAAAGGGGGTGTGCGCATGCCGGTTAGGACCTGAACTCGAGACAAGCTAGACTCTAGACCTAAGGACACTAAAGGTGATGACCCATAAAGAAACCTCATTTGCATTTAAAAACATTTAACTTGAATTCGTCATAGTTAGAACCATTTAAGTTAACGTAAAAGCACGCAATAAAAAGTCCATTGTTACATCACTGGGTTTTTGGCGGGAGGTGCGGATTTGGGTATCTACAGAGGTGCATGGCCGCCTTATGAAAAGCAGACTTGCGTACCAAAGTCGGGGTGAGCCTAATGTAGGCCCTTGCTAGTCTAAGAAGTAAAGAAAGACTACCTGTCTTCAAGTTCAGGAAACCGGCAGCGCTTCGCTTCAAAGGGAAGAATTCAACACTAGGAAAATGAGGAATTCTAAGGGTGTTTATGCGTGAGGCTTTGAGAGTGTTTTGGGGTGAGAATTGTATTCTGAAATTGTGTGTTGAATGAATGACCGAAGGGTCGTATTTATAGTGTAGAGTTCGGTAGATTTTAGGAAATCTAGGGATAAAACCGGACGTAGGAGCATAAGGCCTCTTGCGGCTGTCAGGCAATCGCAAGGGGTCTTGCGATAGCCCCTACCAATCGCAATGCTCCTTGCGATTGGTAGGGCGGGCAAGATGCTCCTTTTTCGTATATTTCCAAATTATATTTTAGGATATACGAAATAATCTTGCTTGAGCTCTAAGTTACGGTTGTTTGGCTGATGTTAGGGTTTGTTTTAGGGTTTGACTTGGTCAATCCTGATCCTTGGAATGCGGGCCAGGTATGGGTTTGGGCTCGGTTCTGGGCCCGAGCCCTGAAAATGTAAAAAGGGGGCATTTTGTGTAATTTTGTGAAATAGGACATTCCGTAAGACTATCCTGGGTATTTGCTAATGCTAAAAGATAGTTTTAGCAACTAGGCCTAAATTTAGGTATTTAGGTGGATCGATGTGTTATATGTGTTTGAAAAGGGGGTGTGCGCATGCCGGTTAGGACCTGAACTCGAGACAAGCTAGACTCTAGACCTAAGGACACTAAAGGTGATGACCCATAAAGAAACCTCATTTGCATTTAAAAACATTTAACTTGAATTCGTCATAGTTAGAACCATTTAAGTCAACGTAAAAGCACGCAATAAAAAGTCCATTGTTACATCACTGGGTTTTTGGCGGGAGGTGCGGATTTGGGTATCTACAACATCAAACCAGAACCGCCCCACTTTCTCTGCTGTTAACTTTAAAGGGCGGTGCCAGTGTGGTCACTATGTTGAAGTTTGTCGTGATTTTCGTTGCCGCTTTGGTGTTGTCCAGTTTCCAGCTTTTCCCCGTGCTAATCCGACCCCTCAGGCCCACACCGCTACTGCTGCTCCTTCTTCTGATTCTCAAACTTACCTTCTCGATAGTGGCGCTACTCATCACATCACCCGTGACCTCAATACCCTTGCTCTTCATAATCCGTATGATGGTTCCGATGATCTTATCATTGGAGACGGGTCTTCTTTACCAATTGCAAATATAGGTTCCTTTTCTTACTCCCACTCTACTATTTCTTTAAAGTTTACTGATGTACTTCATGTTCCGACTATTTCCCGTAATATCATTTCCATTCCTAAACTTTGTCTTGACAACAATGCCATTGCCATCTTCTCACCGTCCTCTTTTTTTGTAAAGGATCTCCGGACCGGGACGCTCCTTCTTCAAGGAACTAAATGAAATGGCCTCTTTGAATGATCTCTTGCTTCCCCATCAGCTCACGCCCTTCATGCTTCTACAAAAGTCTGCTCCAGCTCTAACCTTTCCCTCGCTCTCTGGCATCATCGTCTTGGTCACCCGTCTATCAAAGTCCTTAGTAGTCTTAGTCGTCTATCTAATTTTTCGTTTAATACCGCATCCGTTGATTCATGTGATGCGTGTGCTATCAATAAGAGCCATAAGCTCCCTTTTTCTGTTTCTAGTTTAACTTCTACAGCTCCTTTAGAGCTCCTTTTTTCAGATGTATGGACCTCTCCGGTCTTATCTTATGATTACTTTAAATATTACGTTATTTTCGTTGATCACTTTACTAAGTACATTTGGCTCTATCCTCTTAAACGCAAATCTGACACACACGCAACATTTCTTCGCTTCAAAGCTCTGGTCGAAAAATATTTTAATCATCCTATATATATTAAACAACTCTACTCGGATAATGGGGGCGAGTATATCAAACTCACTCCTACTCTCGGTGATCACGGCATCAGTCACCTCACATCTCCTCCCCACACTCCTGAACATAATGGCTACGCCAAAAGGCGTCACCGACACATCGTCGAAACTGGTCTAGCTCTCCTTTCTCACGGTCATCTTCCCATCACTTACTGGCCCCATGCCATCACCACTGCCGCCTACTTGATCAATCGAATGCCCACCCAAACACTAAACAACATCTCTCCTTACTTTAAATTATTTCAGACTCATCCTAACTACGCCAAACTTCGTAGTTTCGGGTGTCTTTGCTACCCGTGGCTTCAACCCTATTCCTCACACAAACTTGACCCTCGCTCTAAGCCCTGTATCTTTGTTGGCTATTCCCCCTCACAGAGTGCCTACCATTGCCTTGACCCTGTAACCAACCGTGTCTATACTTCCCGCCATGTTCACTTCGTTGAAACTCAATTCCCTTATACCTCGCTTTGCTCTGCTCCTACATCCTCTCTTCCTTCTCCAAACTCCTAGTGTGACTTTTCTCTTACTATTTTAACCACATCCCAGCCTGTAACCGTGTCTCCCCCTCTCGTCCCTGACCCACCCTCACCTCGACCTCCCGTTTCACCACAGTCCCCTGCTCCCAGCCCTATTGTCACCACTCCTGTCGAATCTCCCTCGTCGTCATCTCCCTTACCGCCTCCTCCTGTTACAGCCCCATCTCGCACTACCACAACCTCCACTGCTCCTCCTCGCTGTGTTGTAACTCGTCTCACAAATAATATTGTTAAACGAAATCCTCGGTACGCCAAAGTTGCTGCCCTCCAGCCTTCCTCTTCTACCCTACCCTCTACAGTTAAGCAAGCGCTACTCGACCCTCGGTGGCGAGCAGCTATGCAAGCTGAATACGATGCTCTCATAAAAAATAACACCTGGTCTCTCGTTCCCTCTACTGACAGCCTTAATACTATAGGTTGTAAGTGGGTTTTCCGCATTAAATATAAACCCGACAACACTATCGACAAATTCAAAGCTCGCCTTGTTGCGAAGGGGTTTCATCAACGCCCTGGTCTAGATTTCACAGCCACTTACAGTCCCGTTGTCAAACCCGCCACTGTCCGTTTAATTTTATCCCTCGCCTTAGCTAACCCTTGGCCCCTTCGTCATCTCGACGTCAACAATGCTTTTCTTCAAGGTTCCTTGTCTGACACCGTCTATATGTCTCAACCTCCTGGCTTTAATAACTCGTCCTTTCCCACTCATGTCTGCAAACTTCAAAAGCCATTTACGGCCTTAAACAAGCTCCTCGGGCTTGGTTCAATGAATTATGCAACTACCTTGTTTCCTACGGCTTCACCAACTCTGTGTCTGACCCCTCTCTCTTCTATATTACTCGCCCTACGCATTCTCTCTATCTATTGGTGTATGTTGATGACATTATTGTCACCTGCTCCTCCCCCTTGCATCTCTCGGCTTTCCTTGACAACATCAATGCCCGTTTCTCCTTGAAAGATCTCGGACCACCGTCATATTTCTTAGGTATTGAGGTCACACCCAATTCTCATGGCCTTGTCCCTACACAGACCAAATATATAACCGACCTGCTCACTCGCCATCACCTAGATGCCTGCAAACCTACGGCCACACCCCTTACTCCTTATCCCCCTCTCACCCAAACCCCTGGCCCCACCATTCCCAATCACACCGAGTATCGTACCATTCTTGGTTCCCTCCAATATCTATCCTTACCCGTCCCGATATTGCCTTTTTTGTCAACAAACTTTCCCAATACCTACATGATCCCAAAGAGTGTCACTGGTCAGCACTGAAACGTCTTTTACGGTATCTGAATGGCACTGGTGATCTTGGTCTTCAACTACATTCTAGCTCCCCTACGACTTTACATGCCTTATGTGACGCCGACTGGGCGGGAGACAAAGACACTTATGCATCGACTACGAGGTTTATCTCATATCTATGTCGCAATCCTATCTCGTGGGTCTCTCGTAAACAGAAAACCATAGCGCGGTCATCAACCAAAGCTGAATTTCGTGCTATAGCAGATGTCACAGCTGAAATTATTTGGTTACGTTCCTTATTGTCTGAATAGAAAGTCACTTGTGATTCTGTTCTGGTCATCTACTGTGATAATTTGGGTGCTACGCATTATTCGGAAAATCCCATTTTTCGTTCTCGCATGAAACATGTTGCTCTCTCGTTTCATTTTGTTCGCGAGCACGTTCGTAATAACACAGTCCGAGTTCAACATGTTCATTCCTCTGATCAACTAGCGGACGCTCTCACTAAGCCTCTGCCTCGCCCACAGTTTGTCTCGTTGATATCCAAGATTGGTCTCTCCTCGGGATCGCCCATCTTGCGGGGGCGTATTAAGGAAACGTAATTATTTAGTGTATCTCCCTGTATTATTGTTTTCTTGTACATCACACTTGTGATTATTTAGTTTCCTTAGTTATACGATTAGGTTAGCTGTCGTAATCTTTATTATTGATAACTTAGCTGCTCCCTCTGATGTATATATATAAACGATGTATTCATTCCTGTGAATTAAGTAATTCAATACATTCATTCTTAACCTTTATATGCAACACATCTCTGGTGATGATCAGTTTGCCGACGTTCTTACCAAACCTCTACAACGTTTGCGTTTTGCTTCGCTGCTCTCTAAGATTGGTCTCGCTCTCGGCTCGTCAATCTAGCGGGAGCGTGTTAAGAATATTTCCTAGCATATTTCCTCATCCATAAGTGTACATACAATATTTTTAATTACTGTATTTTCTATACTCTTTCCTTTATTGTTTTTGGTAAATCTTATCATTAGTTCCTGCACATTACTTGTATAAATACAACCCTTGTACTCCCTCCGTTTCAGTGAGTTGTTTACGTTGACTTTGTACATAATTATCTAGGAGATGAGACATGTAATGAAAAATATTGAAAAAATAATATTGTAAATACCAAAAGGGGTCCACTTGTTATAAAGTAAGCATAAATAATATTCAACTTGTAATATTATTGATTTAAAAAATAAGGGTCCACTTACACATGGTCCCACAATGGTCATTTATAGAAAGTGTAAACAAATGACTTGTACTCCCTGAAATAAAATGTGTAAACAATTCACTGGGAAAAATAAAGCTAAATAACCTATTTTTGGAGGAAAAAAAACGCAAAATTAGTAAAAAGAGGCGAGGAATAGTCATTCCTGAAAGAAATACACATTTACATAAGCACAAAATTTCTAATGATACGCGGTCAAGAAGTGAGATGGAGGATGTATAAAAGAGTTGAGATTCTCTGTCCCACTTTGGCGTCCATGTTCCAATCCATTCTCCTTCTAACATTTCGTCAATCTATTATATTTTGTCAATTTTTGGATCTTCAATCATATTATGTGTTAAATGTGGAAATAAGTGGGAGACAAAATGGGACACCAAGTGAAACAGATATATGGACTCTATATAAAAACACGAGACAGTAAGGTAACCAAGTGAAACAGTAAGTTCACCATGTTGCGACGAGGGCTAAACTTTAAGCCCTTTAACATCGTCTAAGTCCAATATCTCAAGCCATTTACCTAATGAACTCAAATATCATTATAATTTGGCCTTCTTGATATGACGTTTAATTATATAGAGTATCATATGCTAATTAAAGCATCTTATACTATTAAATGAGAAATTTAAGTTACATGTTTCATTCATGATGAACCGACTTTTACTTGAAGCATAACTGAAACAATTTTCAGTAATACTAATAGAAATATCCAATCATTCTAGATTATCATTATAATCTTGTCGTATGACATGCAAGCTAATTGGATAGTTTCCACTATTTTTCTCACTTAATGGGAACAATTTCTCCTCAATTAGACGATTGTTTAATTGAAACGTAGAGCCATCACCATGACTTTAACCACACAGTCCAAACTGTATGTTAACATTGGTTTTAGCTTGTATGAAATTTCTTTATAAGGACAAATCATATCACTCACTTTTGAGAATTCTTTCTCAAAACACCAATCAATGAGTTTGAACCATTTCAAACTGCTCGTTTATTAAATTGTGACAACATATGACCAAATATATGCGACACGAACGATAATTAATATGAATTGAACACGTTTCCCTCATACATGTACAATTATTCCAAAATCCCAAATATTAGGTGTTTTGAGTGAGCTTTAGCTCATCGCCCAAAACACAAAACATAAAGGTAGACATCCTCGCATGTCAATTACATCTCCATGTAATTCTTGGTCGGTCGGTTAGTCGATCATGACATGAAAACGACCTCTTGCCACAAGGCTCAGGCCTCACCTGACGGCCTCGTTAAGCGAACCAAAAAGAACTTATGAGTAACGGTTATTCATCCACTCATTTTACGTTATTGGCGAAGCACCGCTTTAGCGGTCACTTTAACCAATACAGCAAACTTATTGCGATGAAACCATTACTCACCTTTCCACTCAATTTACGCGACTCGCTAAGCACTGCTTTAGCAGTCACTTAGCGTAGCGCAGCAAACTTATTGTGGTGTTCTAACATGGAAAGGCAATGCTTAATATTCCGGAGGGATTATAAATATGGGTTCTAAGCATGCAAATCTGAAATAATTATTAAGAAAAGCATGGTACCCAAATTAATCTTTACAATTTGTAATTACTCATTAGTTGTATATTTCATCAAATATACGACCTTTTGGAGTTAGACTTATTATTCATCATGAGGAACCGTTCCTAATCTGAAAAATAAGTAAATCTCATCTTCATTCGATTTATAACCGATCAAGTAATTCACAATTGTTATAGATGAAATCTTCATTGCAAGTCAAGCTAAATTTGACCTCCAATGAGCATTGTATTTCTCCTCTCTTAGAAAACTCCTTTTCAAACTTGAGATATTAAAACAATGCTTCAAATTTCGATTTATAATAGTATAACAATTTACAATTGTACAACAATTCAATAATCGTAAACTATATCAAAATTCGATTCATAATTGTATACAATAATTCGTAATTGTATTGTAATTCACAATCGTGATTTAAGTAATTCGTAGTTTTCACCAAAACTCATCGAATTTAGAATCACTCTCAAAATCGCCGCTAAACGAGTTAGTTTCAACACAAACCGATCACTTAAGCCGATCAATGATTCATAATTGTCAAAACAATTCATAAGTCAAATTGAGTCTCACTTCGATTCATAATTATAAAACAATCCACGGCTGTAATATAATTCATAATCGAACTCAATTCAAATTATTTATAGTCAATGAAAAATAGAAAATATACACAAAAACCCAAGCATGCGGTGGTTTACACTTAAACCTAGCACAAGAGCCAAACCGAGCTACGAACCAAACAAACCGAGACATTTTGACAAGTGAACCGGGCGGTTCACAAGCCAAACCGGCAAGCTGCATCAACCTGCTTGCTCAAGTTCTGAACCTCTAGGTTCCAGTTCTGAACCTCTAGGTTCCAGTTCTGAACCTCTAGGTTCCAGCTTAGAACCGGCAGGTTTCAACTTAAACCAGTCGGTTTCAACTTAAACCGGTCGGTTCCATTTTGCTCCGAGTTTCTGCCATTTTCCGCATCACGTGAACCCGGTAGGTTTCAAGCAAACCGACCGGTTCTGACCTTATACGGAGGCTTTTATGATTTTTCATCACGACTTTTCATTAACCTTTCAATTAATTTCAATCGAATCTTGCCCTAATTAAATTAAGACTCATCGAACAATGAAAATAATCCTTAAGATTCTTAAAATTCATTCCAATCGAGTCTTGTTCTAACACATTAGAACTCATCGTCAACAATGGAATTAATTTCTGGATTCTTTAAAATTGACTCTTCAATTTATTCCAATCGAGTCTTTCATCGTCAACAAAGGAATAAATATCTTAGGTTCCTCTAGAAAACGTTTTAGGGCAATAAATAAAACAACAACATGGTTTTATATATATCAAAAACTCAATTTAACAATTCAACAAATTAAATTCATAAATTGAAAAACCCTAAACATGTTTCTAATGGATCTCAAATATTCAAATTCATCAAATCAATTGAATCTCTCACAACAAAATTATGAGCCAAGATTCAATAGTTAATTTGAACAATACTACGTGAAATTGGCTCTGATACCACTGTATGGTTTTGTGGACATAAACAAGTTTTATACAAACCCAATTTGCCAAGATCAAATCGCAAGTATTGAACGAATTAACAAATACAAGTAAGATGAATTACATACCTTCTCGCAGCGAAATAATATAATAATAAGAAGTATGTAAAATATAAGAAATCCTTGAGAACCCAGAATAATAATAAGAATAAGAATCCCATAATAATAATTAACACCCCAATTGTGATGCCTCCATTAGTATCCACACGTACGGAACTACAACTGGTATGCTAGTACCGAAGGGTTTACCAACCTCTCTCTAGAGAAACTATTTTCTCTCTATATAATATGTGGACTAATCTCATAATTGAATTGAGTTGATTGAATGAATAATTCCTTCACAGGAACCCCATATATATAGTAAAGAGGAAGATCTAGGTTTCCATAAACCTAATCCTAGTAGGTTTCCATAAACCTGAAGAGTTGTAGCTGGGCTAAACTAACTTTAGACCCGGTAATTAATTAATGAGTTCTACTCATATTATAATTACCTTGTACATTTGTGTGTGACCCAATGGGCCCACTTAAGAGCTACTAGACACATAACTTATTTATGTATCAGATCAACATTGGTCTCTAGCAAGACGTGTTGACCACATAGACTTAAGCGGGTTAATTATTATAGGACAGTGGACATAATTCCTTCAAAATGTTACTATGGAGCTTTCGTTTCTTAGCTACTAGCAATTTCATAATGTTTGTTAGTGTATCAACATGTACCAACATAGTAGTATATAATTGCCACTAGATGAAGTTCTTGATTTCGTAATGGCACACGATAATGGCAACCGGCTTAAAAAATCTCAAATGAGGAAAATATATTTAATGTGTAAGTTGGTCCTTATATATACAAAAATACAATTTCAACGTCAAAGCAACATAACTAAATTACCAACGAAAATTAAGACCATGATGCCTAGTAAATGGTTCATTCAGTTCAAGTTTAGATCATGTTAATTCGGTTCTATTTCAAACAGATTTATACTACTTTTAGTTTCAAATTAGTTTCGATCGGGTTCATTTATATTAATCCCTTTTATTGGTTTTGCTATTTTAAGTCGGATATGGTTCGGTATGGGTCAACACCAGTTCAATTGAATTTCAAGTGTTACCTTTTTTGAGTTATAGGTAAAAAAAATCATGAAACATATTTTTCAAATTGAATAATGAAAAAGGTCAAAAGTATTTTTCAAATATCCATGAGTATCTAAGAGTGTTTATAATTCAAGTCA
The DNA here is from genome assembly GCA_023091065.1 of Dianthus caryophyllus. NCBI lineage: Eukaryota > Viridiplantae > Streptophyta > Magnoliopsida > Caryophyllales > Caryophyllaceae > Dianthus > Dianthus caryophyllus. Next base: position 18,043,623 of record CM041522.1, read on the forward strand.
ATCGGTTACTCCCTCTAATCCATCGAATTGTTAGCATTTACATTTGTATTAAATTTTTAGGTGAGTTAGGTCTTAGTTAGTCATGTTAGAAGATGTTACGGATAATATAGAAAAAGTAAAGGTAGAAGTGACTTTTTGTAGTTTAAAAGTGAAATCAAAATCAAATATTAACAACTAAGGGGTCGTTTGGTTGAATATTGGAAGATAAAATTTCTGGAAAAATTAAATTCATGTGAATTTGTAATTCACGTGAATTGTATAATAGTCGTTTGGTTGTTACGCGGGAAATGGATTCATGTGGGAAGTTATCTTACCAGAGGAGCCTAAGTAAGTAACTTCCTACATTATGTAAACTTCCCTAAAACTTCAACTTCCCATGAATTTGACAACCAAACATCAAGGAGGTAAGTCAATTCATGGGAATTTCAATTTCCCATGAACTAAAGAGTCAACCAAACAACCCCTTGTAAATCATCTCAAAAATAAATAACAATTAAATAGATCAGAAAGAATATTTTCTTATCTGTTCAGATATATCAAGTTCTAGTGTCATATGCTTATTATTAAATTCAGTTCAATTTTGGTTCAATTCGGATGAAGTTGGGGTTTGGCTACTATTCTTGTTACTTGTATTGGGTGCTCGATTGATTATCTATGCAAATATTTGAAACTTTTGTTAAAATAGGGTTTTTAAAATAAATATTTAGCATTTTGGGTCGGCTTAAAAACTATTTAGCGAAATAGGGTCCACGTGGCGTTTTCTACCTTCCACGTGTATTTCAGAAAAATTAAAAAAAAATTCGATGGCAGAAAACGCCATCCCGAATGGCGGTTTCATTGAAATCGCCATGCGGAATGGCGTTTTCAGCCACCATTTTTTTTCACTGAATCAGCCATGCGAGATGGCGTTTTCAGCCTTTAAAATTTTTATGTTTTATTTTTTTTGAAACACACGTGGAAGGTAGAAAACGCCACGCGCAATGGCGTTTTGGGGTCCGTATTTATCCAAGTATATGTGGACCCTATTTCGCTAAATAGTTTTCAAACCGACCCAAAACACTAAATATTTATTTTTAAAACCCTATTTTAACAAAAGCTTCCAAATATTTTCACTCTTTTTTTTTGTTTCGGTTTATTTTCAAGGTTTAGGTTTTAGCAACCGATTCAAATTATATTATAGAAAAATAGATAACAAAAGCTTCCAAATATTTCTCTTTTTGTACTAAGAAATTCAAACAAAATAGATGTAGAATCTGTAAATGTTTCGACAAAAATAGGGCGCTTTTTAGGGTTCGTATCTTTTGCACATGGCGAAGAAAAAAATCCAAAAAAAATTCCTTTAAATTCTGCAATTGCTTCGATTCAATCTCTTCGAGCTGCTTCTACCATGGTGGAGAGATCAGTTTCGCAGGTGGTTGATTTCAACCTTGATGATTCTGATGTAATTGAGGGATTGGATTTTGATCAGGAGGTGGGAGTGACAGGTGAAGATGTGGAGACAGCGTGGACTGAGGTGGGGACGAAAACGAGAGGGCAAGGTAATGAAACTCCTCTTCTTCTTCAGATTACTACAGATGATGTGTTATCTGAGATTGAGTTTTGGTCTTCTGCGATTTACTGCTATATTTTGGGGGCTAATCCTCCAGTGGAAGTGATTAAGGGCTTTGTTAAGCGAGTATGGGGAAAGTACGGTGTAGATAAAGTCTCATTTATGAATAATGGGGTTTTTCTGGTCAAGTTTGCGAATATGGAACACGTGACTGAGATTATGAAGGGGGGTTTTTATCTATTTGATAATAAACCTGTGATTGTTAAACAATGGTCAGCTGAGGCTTCTCTTGTGAAGGAAGCAGTAGACAAGGTCCCTGTTTGGGTGAAATTGCATCAGTTGGATTTGAAATTCTGGGGTGATGGTTGTTTGAGTAAGATTGATGGGTTGCTTGGGAATTATGTGAAGATGGATTCCATGACTAAGACTAAGACTAGACTGGGGTTTGCTCAGGTGTTGGTTGAGGTAAAGGTTGGGCAGGAATGTCCTCGCTCTATTCGATTCTTGGATGAGAATGGGATGCAAGTGGGCTTATTAGTAGAGTTTGAATGGCTACCAATTCAGTGCAAGGGGTGTAAAGGATATGGATATAAGGATGACCAATGTAGAAGGAAACCTGAAGAGAAGAAGATTTGGAGGCCTAAATGTAACAACCCGGTTTTTCGTGACTTTAATTAAACTAAGGCGGAAATATTAATTAAGTCTATATATTACAAAACCAGCTGTCATCATTTTACAACTCATTATACATAATAAGAGTCATAGATAAAATAGAGTTAAATCGATTACATTCTTTCAAAATATAAAATAAGGCCTTCAATCCCCTTGTGTAGATCAACAATCAAGTCTCGGGGTACCTGAGGTGGTCCCGTATTAGCTTTTTCAGCCCCGCACATTCTAAGCAGCATATATATACATACAATAATGCAGTTCATAAAGCGTAACATAAAACAGTTCATTTAACATGGCAATTAAATCATCAGATCATCTCAATTCATATAACATCGTAGTATATATATATAAAACTTAAATCATAGCAATCAAGATATTGCATAAGCCGAAATCAATTCATTAAACAGATATGTGTGAACAATCATGCAATATCTCACGTAGCACGAGGGATAGTCGCGTCGACCCTTCTCTAATCACAATATCAATAAAACTCACGAGTCTTGACTATAGAGCGGCTCGTGTACTTCCATAGGAAATCACCCATATGACTTCCTATCCAAGTGCACTAGTTACTCAAGCTCGTAGATCAGATCAAACACTAAGTAGCGGACATAATAACTACCTAATATCCAATGCGATATGGATAATCCACTAGTGGAAAAAACCCCTATAGTGGCGGTGCTATAGTGTCGGTTTTCAAGGAAATGACACTAAATGTTCAAAGGAAGATATATGGTGGCGGTTTAAGTTAAAAACGACACAAAAAGGTAGAGCATTTGTGGCGGTTGTAAAATAAACCGCCACAATAGATGTTTTGGTGGCGGTTTTAAGTAAAACCGACATTATATGTTATAACATATGGTGGCGGTTTATGTTAGAAACGACACAAAAAGGTAGAGTATTTGTGGCGGTTGTAAAATAAACCGCCACAATAGATGTTTTGGTGGCGGTTTTATGTAAAACCGACATTATATGTTAAACATATGGTGGCGGTTGTAATAGAAACCGACACTATAGTCAAAACACACACACAAATAAAACCCTCAGCTCCTGCGCGCTTCATTTCTATCTCAGCTCAAAAACAACACACACAAATAAACACTCTCAACAAAACCCACACAAACACTCTCTCTCAAAAACCTCAGCTCCTCCTTGCGAACAAAATTTAATCCGTCTCAGCTCCGGCCACCACCGCACGTCTCAACAACCGCACGTCTCAGCTCCGGCCACCACCTCAACGTTTATGTGTTGATTTCGACTCAATTGAATACTGGTAAATTACTAAATTAGGGTTTATTTGGGCATTGTTGATTTCGACTCAATTGAAACACTTTATTTGATTGAAATTTCTGAATTAGGGTTTGTTTATGTGTGTTCAATTATTTGAGGTTCAATTAGGGTTTGTTTCTGAATTAGGATTGTTTATGTGTGTTCAATTATTTGAGGTTCAATTAGGGATTATTTGTGTGCTCAATTGTTTCTCGTTTTGCTATCTCGTTTATTAGTGTGTCTATCTCGTTTACAATACAAATCCTTAGTTAATGTTGATTTATTGGAAATTCAGGGTTTTGATTTGATTTTGTTTCATTTCTATGATGTGTTTGAAGTGTTTTGTTTGTTACATTGCTGAAAAATATACTCTCTGATAATGAGCTTTATGATTTATGTACGAATCATGATAATTTTTACTCTATCTGATGAAATTGTTTAACTTGTTACTGATAAATTTTAGTACTTTGTAAAGTGAAATTAGCTGTTGAAGCTGTATATCTCTGTGATGTTTGGAATTCAGTGCAATGTAAAGTGAAGACCAACCTCTGATTTAGCAGAGCTCATGTTACTTTCTATCAGAAAATTCCTTGACTTGCATTCCTTGACAAATCCTCGGGGCTCTTCACTCAATGCACGCTGGAAAATTTAGGGGAATTCAGGGGAATGGCCCGTGTCGTATTGAAAACCAACCTCTGATTTAGCATTCTCTATTGCTGCAGCAATTGCATTAAAGGCTACGTCCCCATCTATGAACTTGAACTTGAGCTTTTATGCTAGGAAAGTAGCAGTTAACAACCTTTCAGAGTAAACTATTTAAGTTTGTTTCAGAAGTCGGAAATTTGTTGACATCTTTGGTTGATCAAAGTATCATAATTAACTGGTTTTTTCTAATTGTGCGTTGATAGACTCAATATTCTATCGATTTGATGCCCCATGGTGATCAAAAGAGAGACACAGCTTCATTCTTGTTAGAGGTACATCAAAAAAATCAAAAAAATCTAGAAAATTATGTATTTTTGCTTGGCCTTTATGACCGACATCAGACATTTCTTTCAACATTTGTAAATCATTCTTTATTTCGATTTTGATTGAACAAAGTAAAAATGATTCACCAAATTGGCTACAGTTCTTTTTATTGTGAAGTATCAGCCTCTTTCTACAATTTCAGTTGGGGGTATACGGAAATAGTCTCTCTTTGTTAAGTATAGGGATTAAATTCTGTGATATCTTATTATTTATGCAGGTAATAGAATATGTGCAGCTCTTGCAAGAAAAAGTTCAGAAATATGAAGGTCCATATCAACAATTGGGCACGGAACCTTCAAAATTGGTACCTTGGGTATGTTAATTTTGCTAGTTTTTTTAGATAAGTTGTTTGTTTAGTTTACCTTATTTTAATCTTATAGTTCAAGTTCAAGATAAGATTTTCTCATGCCCTCATTTCAGAAATTTGTTGACATCTTTGGTTTAACCGAATATTGAGTCTATCAACACACAATTAGAAAAAACATAGTAGAGCCGAAGGACATACTTTAAATATGGATGTGTCATGTTCTTCATTGGAGTCATTTTCTTAACATGAGCTCCTTCTAGTATTCAAGCATGAGTGAGCTGTATGATGTCGACACAAACAACAATTGTTCCATCTTTAAAATAGCAACAATCAGAAAGACTATCAATAGAGACTGCTGCGCAGCTAAACATCACTTGTCAGCTTCTTTTACCTCTGTCCAAAAACAGGGGAATGAATAAATTTTCCAGCGTGCATTATGTGAAGAGCCCCGAGGAATTCAGGGGAATGGCCCGTGTCGTATTGAGGGAATTAGCTGTTGAAGCTGTATATATCTGTTGTCATTTTCCTGTCTTTATTATCCAATCTCGATTTATGTCTCACTAACCTTTGTCTTGGGATCTCCTCAAATGCCCGTTTTTGCCTGTCTTCTATTTTTTGTGTAATCCTCAGAGTTCTTAATTTAGCTATGTGATCCAATATCCAAACTTTCGACTTTGATAAGCAATGCAGTTACGTATGTCCTATTTGCCTTAAAACTTTGGGCTAATTGCTGACTGATGACTGTCCTCAACAGTTATTCTCAAACTGGGTTTATAGGAAAAAGCTCATCAGACTCAACCGAGTAGAAAAGGAAAATTATTGGTTTCCTGTATGATTTGAAATTGAAGGAATAGGGTTGTGGTCATATTCGTTCGTCACAAATGCCTTGAATCCAATTGTTCACTTTACTTCTCCAATCTATGTTCCTTGTGTGAATAAATTGCTGTAATAGCTCGAGTTCATTCAATTGATGCATATTTATGCCTAATGACATTAACTTGAACACTTGGTTGATGCAAAATTCTAGGGAGTCCCGTATGAATATTTGCCTAAGCGTGATACGCCTAGACGTGTGGAGCAGTATTTTTCTAGCTGGATTATAAAGCCTGGTAAGAATTTCCAACCATTTATTTGGCATATACTTTGTTCTATATGTTAACTCCGTGTTAATAAATCGTAACTAGATATGTTTTCAACTGCGTTGCTTTCAGGGTGGAAAAAGTACGCTAGACAACTGCCAAGTTTTGCGGGTACTTAAACTTTATTCTGCCTTTTTTTTTGTTGGCGAATAGTTTCACCTTCATCACTTCATCTACACTCGTTTCTACCGAGTCGACATCCTAGAAGATCCCTTTGTCGCGTTAATTACATTAAATAGTGCAATCTTCTACGATCTTTAAATATGGACCACCGTACAAATGGAAGTTCCACGTTTAATGGTGCTCAGAGAAGATATTATGATGGAGAATCGTGAAAAACGTAAAATGGCAGCAACAAAGTAATACGTAGTTCTTTGTTGAAATCTTACTCCGTATAATATTACGATCCTCTCTTTGATCTTATTGTGACTCTTGTTTCAGGCTACTGTTAATCGCTCTTGTTTCAGGCTACATGTTCTTTGTTTTTTTAAATTTAAAATTGCTCGCTTGCAATTTCTTACATGATCTCATTTAAACTTTTGTGTGCATTATATTATACCCAAGGTGACGATATGTGTAGGTGATTTTAAAGAGTTTAACCAGCTCAAACCAGGTTGTTTGTAGGTGTAGTGTAATAGAGAGTTGGCTTAGTTAATTCAGTCTAACTTGTTTTTGTGATAGTTACACTATTATTTATGTGTATTTGATCTACATTGATAGCATTGACGTTTTCTTATAATATATGCATTTATATTAGTACCTTGGGAGATTGTGGTTATATATGTTTGCATTTTTTTGTTTGGATATTGTGAATTGATGTTTGTAGGAATTACGAATATAGGCAACGAAATAATTAAATATATTTTTTTTAAAAAAAAAAATCCATTGTGGCGGTTGCAAAAGCGACATAATAGACAACTTTCATTAGATCTATAGTGGCGGTTTTAACAAAAACAGTCATTTTATTTAACCTTTTTGGTGTCGGTTTATAATAAAACCGCCATTGTATATTTAATCTATAGTGGCGGTTCTAACTCAAACCGCCATTGTATATGTAGTCTATGGTGGCGTTTTTAACTCAAACCGCCATTGTATGTGTAGTCTATGGTGGCGTTTTTAACTCAAACCGCCATTGTATGTGTAGTCTATGGTGGCGTTTTTAACTCAAACCGCCATTGTATGTGTAGTCTATGGTGTCAGTTTGTTTACAAACCGCCATTGTATGTGTAGTCTATGGTGTCGGTTTGTCTAAAAACCGCCATTGTATGTTCATTCTATGGTGGCGGTTTTTTGAACCGACACGAATAATTTATACGTCCCCCATTTATACGTCGTACCAAAACCGCCACAATAGGGTCCTTTGAACCGCCACTATTGGTGTTTTTTCCACTAGTGATCTAAGATGAAACCCACCATGAGCCACAGACAAGTAAGGATGGAAACATGCAGACCTAATAAGCGTCCGCGCAATAGCGTGCTGGTCACATCAACGGACTTTAAATGCTAAAGATATCAAGCAGGTAATAAGGAGGATCAGTCCCTTGTCTTTTGTATGCATACACCACCCTATTGGTGCGACTATTACACTACGACAGATTCCCCGGATGGGAACGGTCATTAAATCACGTTAAATAATGACTAGGAGAGTCATTAAATGTACCACTAGCACCTAATAAGCGTGATAGTGTCCCCATATGCGGCTACCTTACCAACCCTGACTCAATAATGTTTAACATCGCAGACACCCGAGTACTAATCATACAACGTTATAATCGAAGGGTTTAATCTCATGTCAGGCCGTGCCTTTTAACTCAAATCCTAAGTTGTCGAAGGAATATCGAGTATGAGGAATAAATCCCTCATTATCGGATTCAACCCAAACAACCGCAGAGAGTCTAAGGGTTCCCAAGTTAGAGTGGATAGTCAAAGTGAAGTCAATAACAGGTCAATTCACAAGGGTGGCGCGATAATTATTCTAAACATGTGACGAGAATATTAACTCTACGTATTTAACTCTTAATTCACTATTTCTTTTATTGTTCATAGCTCAGGTGGCAATTCTTACTAATTATAACATCGTCGAACTTGTATAATGAAAATTTAATTCTAACAATTCTTCAAGTAAACGGAAGCACATAGGAAACTTAAATATTTATTTTAAGTCCGTTCGTAAATTTTAAATATTTTTACTATTCATTATTTTACTATTCACGACGGTTACTATTCATCATTTTACTATTCATCATTTTACTATTCAACATTTACTATTCATTTTATTTTATACGTATTTTTATACGTATGCGTATTTTTATACTTCGTATTTATACGTATTTTTATACGTATCCGTATTCTTATACCTCGTATTTATACGTATTTTTATACTCATACGTATTCTTATACTTTGTACTTATTTATTTGATTAAGTTAAATGATTTAGTTAAAGTAACTAGGTTTTCTAACTATTAGTTCCTTTTTAATTTTCTACACTTAGCTTTTCTAGAAAATCTAGATATTTTTCCTAAGTGTCAAATTGTAGTTTTATTTCATAAGTATAATTCTAGTTTCGAAGTTGTTAAGTTCATTTTGTATTCAGTGAAAAATAATTATATTTTAAAATTAAGACTCGGTTATATTTAGTCATATACTTAACTAACTTTTTAGCGGTTTTCATTTTTAGCGATGTCGTCGTGGTTTATTCATTTAGTCCGTATGTCCAAGTCCATATTTAAGCAAAGGTAGTAGCACTCGAATTTGTTCATTTTAATACATCTAACATTATTTTTATCGGTTTCGTCGATTCTTTTTATTAACGATTCACTTTACAATTAAATTTAATCCTATTAACTAATCAAATTTAGTGACTTAGTGATAAATTCATTTTGATCAAAATTAACCATTTTAATTGGTAAATGCCGTGGCCCTTTTACATATACATATATATATTTTTTTTTTCTTTTGTTTTCATTATAATTCATTACCTTAACTAATTAAACTATTTTAGTGATAAAATCAAAAGTGACAAAATTTATTTTAAGTCCAAAAACATGTTAAAACCGTGGCACTCTAATAGTTAGGTGTTTTATTTTCATTTTCTAATTTATCGGTTTTTGACTTAAAGTTTTTATATACTAATTATTTAAACTATACTAAAGTGATTTAAGCTAAAATGTAAATTTCACTAAATATTTTATTATATTTATGAATAGTGTTTTCACACACTTTAAATTTCTAACTTTAATTTCTTAAAAATTTAGAGTGTTTAAGTTATATGTTTAGTATTATAATTAGTTACTAGTGTATTAAAACAATAAATAACAACAAACATAAAAGCATTATAAATCAAAGTGTGAATAAAAATGAAGAACACATGAAGAAAATGAAGAACATCAAGAACACATATGAATTTCATATGAACACCAAAAACTCAAAATTTCATATTATCATATTAAATTTCACAAAAATTACTAATAAGTCCATTTAATCTAAACTAACATAATATATTATTTACAACAATTAACAATAAAAATTGCTCAAAAATTGAAGGGTAGGTTGTGGCCTTTATTACACATGCACAATATTTTTGTTTTCAATTTTCATAACTTTAGACTCATAGTTGATATTTTCACATATTTTTATATATACTCATAATAATCTAAAACTCATAAAAAACATAACTAAATATATAAAAAAAAATTGAAGAACATAAACTAGGTGAAATAAACATACTCTTTAAATAACTACACATTTCTTGCAAAACAATTATTAAGTTATTATCATTTTATTATACTTCACATAAACACATAACTACACATATGATAACTTAGCACAAAATCAATATATATATATTATAACAATTTATTTATTTATTTCAAATACAAACTATATCATAATACATGAAATTAAACTAGTGTACGGGGGCACCTTAAATTGGATGGTTATCGTCGAGGATCTAAAATAAATTTTAGATCGGAAAAGTCTTCACCCAAATTCACCCATGATCTTCACCCAAATAAACCATGCAAGTTAGCTCCTAAAACCATCTAAAGAACTTAGAATACTTGTGAATTATTAGAGTAATATTATGGTTTTTATTTAATTGGTTTTAGTAAGAAAATGGAAAAATAAAAGAGAGGAAAAATGGAGGGCAAATGCTACGGCATTCTTTGACAAGTGAGAAGTGATTTTGGCTCTTGTACCACTTGTAAGATAAGCTAGAAAAATTTAGATGATAAGTTAGCCTTTTAATTAATTGATGTTTGATTAAAATAAACAACACAAAGTCATCATCCTTTAATTAGGAATGACCAAAGACTATGTAGTGTAGAAAAAGTTGTCCTCTAGTCCCCTCGATATTTTTAAAATGTTTCGTTTTTCGAAAAATGCGTTACGAAATAAATCGGGTAAGAAGTACGGTAAAAGTTAAAGTGTGCGCGTTTGACGATTTTTCGAAATATCTCTACTTTAAAATTTTAAGACTAAAATATTTATTTACTATTCAAGAAAATATTTAAAAGTTAAGGAAGTCGATAAAATTTTAAGAGCTGAGACGACGAAAATAGAAGAATATAAGGTTTCGAGGAATGAAATTGACCTTTGAAAGAAAACAGAAAAATAAATTTAGTTCGGTCTGTCTAATAGTTATGAAAACTGTATCATTAAATCCGTCTCGAAAAATTAGGTGGTTTAGGCTTTTGTTTCGTTAAATTCCGAGTCCGTATGACCACTTTTCGGACCTCGAAAGTTAGGCCCTAAATGTTTATACGGGTTACAAAACAAAAGGAAATTAGTTTGTTTAAATAAAGTTAAATATAAATTAACAAAATGATGACCTAAAATAGGTGTGTAACTGAAGTTGATGTGTGTAAGAAAAGCAAATGGAAGAGGATGAACTTGGACCAAAAGGTCCTAAGTAGCTCGGCTACTTTAAAGAAAATCCGGCAAGATTTTCGTTTTCGAAATTTTTGATTTGCGCGCACGCGAGAAGTCTCGAAATAAAAGATATGATCTTAAAATAATGATTCGAAATAAGAACGAAAATAAAAAAGAAAATAAACCTTGAAGGGTGAATAAAACAAAAATTGGGTTTAAAACCCTCGAAACTTTGAATAAAAATTCGTTTGGTCGAAATACTTATTTTTTTCATTGAATGTTATCGATTTAAATAATTATAATCAACCGTCAAAAAGTTTATCAGTTTAAATTAGGTGTAACTAAGAATTTCGAGATTAGGTGAAAAAGTTAGTTAAATAGAATTTGAATAGTAATTAGTTATTAATATAATATGATTTATTAAATAATAATCAAAATGATTATATGTTGAAATAAAAAGTTGATGTTAAGTGTTGAATTTTTGTGTAAGAAAAATGGAAGAGGATTAGATGGTTGACTTTGACTTGCGCGTTTGAAATCATTGACTTGAATTTCAAAGACGGGAAAAAAAATATAAGGGTCCATTTTTATTTAAAAATCAAAAATGTTCGAAATTGAATTTTATGAATAAAAGGTTTTACTTTTATTTTATGAATAGTAAATCTAACTTAACCTTTTTGAAATTTGAAAGGTGATATTAGTTTTGTGATATTTTTATAAAATTTTGAAATGTGTTTCTTTTTGAATTCTAAAGATAATACAACATACTTTATTTTTCAAAATTTTAAATTTGTACTTGAGAAATTTAGTATTGTTTGGCAAAAAAAAAATTCAGTCGCATTTTTATTATAATGTAAAAGGATGAATTTAATTTAAGGAATTAAATTTAAAGGAGAATAATGGTTGATTTGCATTGATTAACAAGTGAAGTATAAATACAGTAATTAGCTCCTACAATCAAGGACTAGACTAAGCTAATTTAGCTAACTAATTACGTTAAACTAGGAAACTATATCACAATCAAATAATTACAGAATAACTACTTATTCTATCAAAATAATTACTTATTCTAACAGTCCCCCGCAGTTGGAACGGGAGGTGGACGAACGTTTAAACTGGAGCGGAAGTCATCAAAAAGAACGAGTGGCAGGCCTTTAGTGAAAATATCCGCAATTTGATAGCGTGAGGCGATGTGATGAACTCGAACTTCCCCGCGTTCAACCTTTTCACGAACAAAATGTATGTCCATCTCAATGTGCTTCGTACGTTGGTGTTGAACGGGATTACCCGAGAGATAAATGGCACTGACATTATCGCAATATACGAGCGTGGCTGTAGGGACAGGTGAGTGCAGCTCGACGAGTAAGTTGCGGAGCCAACAAGACTCAGCGACTACATTTGCGACCCCACGGTACTCGGCCTCTGCACTGGACCGTGAGAGGGTGGGCTGTCGTTTGGATGCCCAAGACACCAAATTGTCCCCCAAAAATACGCAATAACCAGAGGTAGACCGACGCGTGTCAGGGCAGCCCCCCCAGTCAGCATCCGTATAGGCTCGTAAGGCTGTCGGAGCAGATTTGTCGAGCCAAAGTCCTCGGTCTGCTGTACCGTGAACATACCTGATTATTCTTTTGAGGGCATTCATGTGCTCGTTCATCGGGTTGTGCATAAAGAGACAAATCTGTTGCACGGCGTAGGTAATATCAGGGCGAGTGAACGTCAAGTACTGTAACGCACCAGCCAGACTTCGAAATAAGGTGGGGTTCGCAAACGGGACAGATTGAACACCGCTCAATTTCGGTTTAGTGTCAACGGGAGTGGCTGCGGACTTACAAGACGCCATGCCTGCGCGCTCAACAATCTCATTAGCATATTTGGTTTGTGACAGAAACATACCCGTGGAACTGCGTTTGACGGAAATGCCCAAAAAATAGCTAAGTGGGCCGAGATCCTTCATCGCGAATTCCGCCTTCAGATTATGCATAATATGACAGCGAAGTGCCTCTGTTGAACATGTGAGAATAATATCGTCGACGTAGAGTAACAAATAGGCCAGATTAGTACCCTGTCGAAGAATGAAGAGCGAGTGATCAACCTTACTATGCGTAAAACCGAGCGTGGCGAGGTAGTCAGCAAACCTCTTATACCAAGCGCGAGGGGCTTGCTTGAGACCGTAGAGAGATTTCTGGAGCAAGCACACATGATCCGGTCGAGACCGATCTTTATACCCAACCGGTTGATACATGTAGACCGTCTCGTGAAGTGTATCGTGGAGAAAAGCGTTCTTGACGTCGAGCTGATTAATAGACCAAGACCTCGACAAGGCAAGAGAGAGTACCGTGCGAATCGTGGCGGGTTTCACAACGGGACTAAAAGTTTCCCCACAGTCGACGCCAACCTGCTGAGTTTTGCCATCACCTACAAGACGAGCCTTATAACGCTCAAAAGAACCGTCAGAATGAAACTTATGCCGGAAAATCCACATGGAACGAATAACATTTACATTATCCGGCCGCGGAACGAGAACCCAAGTCTTATTGTCAATAAGAGCCTTGTATTCGTCATCCATGGCCAATTTCCAATTCGGGTCACGAAGTGCGAGCACGGGACTTTTAGGAATAGGTGAAATGGCCAATGTGTGAGACAGATTCTGTTCGGGGGAACGTTGGATGTAACGCGGGTTTGGTTTGACGATTCCATGATCGGCACGGGTTGTGGGCTTGGAGGCAGGGATAAGACGAGAGGTAGCAGGTGGGACAGTCGTGGGAGGTGGCTGGGCTGGTCCAGGAGCAGCAGCCGTGACAGGGGTTGGGGATGTCACGGTTGCAGGGGGTGCTTGGCTACGGGTTGGGGTGTGGGCAGTAGGAGACTCGGTCAGATGACGAAGGACGTAGGGAGAGACTCCGTCGTCAAAGCAATCATAGGTATGAGTGTCGGGTTTATGCACGGACGCAAATGGGTATGTGTGCTCATCAAACAAAACATGACGACTAACGATGATTTTTTGAGAGGACATTTCGAGACACTTATAACCACGATGATTCTTAGGGTAGCCGAGAAACACACAAGGGGACGACCGAGGTTGTAACTTATTTATAGTGGAGGAAGGCAATAAGGGAAAGCACAAGCAACCAAAAATACGAAGGTGACGATAGTCAGGTGTTCGATTATAAAGAATTTGCAGTGGAATTTTGTAGGAAATAGGCTTACTCGGAAGTATATTCAAAAGGTATGTGGCCATTTCAAGTGAATGATGCCAAAAGCGAACAGGAACAGACGCGTGGAAAAGGAGGGTGCGAACAATGTTATTGATGGAGCGAAGCTTGCGCTCCGCTTTACCATTTTGAGGTGAAGTGTGAGGACAAGATAGTCGGAAAACCATCCCGTTATGTGCACAAAAATCACGGAATAAATTGTTGACAAATTCCTTTCCATTATCACATTGAATTGATTTGATCTCGCGCTCAAATTGTGTACGTACGAAAGCAGAAAATCGGGTTAAAATGGACAAAACTTGAGTGTTTGTAGCAGTAGGAAAGGTCCATACAAAATTACTAAAATCATCCAAAATAACGAGATAATACTTGTGACCTAATGAGCTTAACACGGGCGAAGTCCACAAATCACAATGTAAAATGCCAAATGGCATATAGGTTGTTGAAACAGACTTAGAAAAAGGCAATTGAACATGTTTGCCGAGAGGACAAGATTGACAGAAAAACTTATTAGGAGTCTGATTACAATCAATGTAGTTATTTCGCCTAAGAAGAGAAATTATAGGAGGTCCCGGGTGTCCCAAACGATTGTGCCACTCAGCCGGAGAAAACGCAGCAAAAGACGAGAAAGGTGCAGCTGACACGGGTAAGGTAGACACCGGATACAAACCACCTCGACTCTCACACCTCATTAGACGCGTCCCCGTCCGCAAATCCTTCACACAAAAACCAAACGGGTCAAACTCGATACTAACCATATTGTCGGTAGTGAATTTTCGTACGGAAATAAGGTTCTTAACGAGGTTAGGGGCAACGAGCACATTGTTTAAGACTAAGGGAGGGTGTGGCTCGGCTAGGGTAGTGCAGCCGTGACCACGAATAGGGATAGACTGACCATTTCCAACAATAATACCGTTTTTAACGCTCGAATTAACAAAAGACTTAAGGTTACCTGAGTTCGCAGTCATATGAGACGTGGCGCCCGTGTCCATGACCCATGGCTCAGGCGGAGTTAGCCCGAGAGTGTACATAGCAGCTTCAATGTCAGTCGGGGACGGTTGCGAACCATCCGAAGCCACGTACGCCTGAGGTCGAGCTCCAAGCACACCGTGTTGCGAACGAGGGGAGTAGGTGGGGCGCATAACCCACGGGTTAGAGGGGTATGGGCATGGGGGGTAAGCCCATGGTGTGGAGGGCCACTGCCATGGCCCATAGCCGCCTGACCACGGAGACGGTGGAGTAGCAGGGGTGGCGGCCGGAACAGAAGCAGGCGCACCACCTTTCCCCCAAAATTGTGTTACAAAAACACGGGGTGTTACACTAAACCTACAACTACTATACCTGATATACCTCGGGCCTCTCCTACTAGAGTTTTGAGTTCAACAGGTGTGGATGTATGTACTCCTGTGAAGGTGTTAAGTGGAATGGGAAATTTTGGAAGTGTGATGAGAACTAATGATAAGGGTACTTTTCTGGAGGTGCTTACTAATGTGGCTTCTGGCAATGGAAGTAAGGAGATTGATAAAGGTGGAGGAATAGGGTTTGATTTCTTTGATGGCAATGGATAACCTGTGTTTTTGGAATGTCAGGGGTCTGAATAGGGTAAATAAATAGCAGGATATTAAGTGTTTTTTCCAGCAGAATAAGGTAGAATTGTTTGGTCTTTTGGAGACTAGAGTAGCTGCTAGTTCTATGAATAAGGTTGTTCCTTTCTTTGCTGATACATGGTCTATCGGTACTAATTCAAGCTTACACAAAGGTGGTAGAATTTGGTTATTGTGGTGCCCAAGGGTGTATCATATAAATGTTTTGTTGCTGGATGCTCAGTGCATTGTGGTTGAGGTTAATAATTTAATGTCTCAGAGGAAATTCTTGTTAACTATGGTTTATGCTTTTAATCATATTCCTGAAAGGAAGGCATTGTGGACTATCCTTTGCCAGTTTAGGGGGTATAAGAGGCCTTGGCTGGTTTGTGGGGATTTTAACAATGTTATGAGGGGAACTGAGAGAATAGGGGCTGAGGTTACTTTGCAGGAAATGGAACCATTTCTGGATTGTGTCCATCAGTGTGGTTGAAGGAGATGAGATCACATGGAGCTTTCTTCACTTGGAACAATAAGCAGAGGGCTGAGACTAGGGTTTGGAGTAGAATTGATAGGGTGCTTATCAATGCAGATTTCTTTGATGAATTTCTTGAGTCTGTGGCTCACTTCCTCCCTGAAGGTCTTTATGATCACTGCCCGTGTGTGATTAGACTGGAGGTGGAGGCTTTCAAGAGGAAGAGTATGTTCAAGTATTTTAATATGTGGGGTTTGGCTCCAACATTCGAGAAAGAAGTTGAGGGAATATGGAAGAGACAGCAAGGGGGTTGTCAGATGTTTCAGGTGGTTAGGAGGCTTAAACTGCTCAAGCAACCATTGAAGTCTTTGAATTGTTCTATCTTTTCTAATGTGGAGAATATTGCTGAGACTGCAATGTTTAATTTGAGAGAGGTTCAATGGCAGACACAAGGGGCTGGAATTCAGTTAGGCTTATTGGAGGTTCAATGGCAAAGGCAGATTGGATAGATAAAGGAGATGATAACACTGCTTTCTTTCATAGCATGTTGAAGGCTAGAAGGATGACTAACAGGATCACTACTATTAATAGGATGGATGGGGTTGTGGTGACTACTCAAGAGGGTATACAGGAGGCTTTCATTGAGTTCTATAAGAATTTGCTTGGGAGTAGCTTGCATACCTGTGAGGTATATAGCCTGACTGTAAAACAGAGACCACTTGTTAGGAAGGAGGATTGGTCTAGGATGCTGGACATACCTACTTCTACAGAGATTAAGGGTACTTTATTTAGCATACCAGATGACAAAGCACCAGGGCCTGATGGTTATACAAGTAAATTCTTCAAGGATGCTTGGGAAGTGGTGGGAGAGGATGTGTGTTTGGCTATTCAGGAATTTTTCCACTCTAGAAGGTTACTGAAGCAACTAATACTATAATCTTAACTCTGATTCCTAAAGTTGAAAGACCCAAATCTGTTACTCAATTCAGACCCATTGCTTGTTGCAATGTGTTGTCCAAATGTATCTCCAAGCTATTGTGTTCTAGGATTGGATTTGTTCGGCCAGAGATAATAAGTGCCAACCAGAGTGCCTTTGTTCAAGGGAGGCAAATTGTGGAAAATGTTCTTATTTGTCAAGATCTTGTTAGACTCTATACAAGGAAGCATTGTTCCCCTAGATGTTTAATTAAGATGGATCTGAAGAAGGCTTATGATTCCATTGAATGGAGATTTGTGGAGCAAATGTTGATTGTTTTGAATTTTCCTCCTAAGCTGATTAATTGGGTGATGGTGAGTCTTAAGAGTCCTTGGTATAGTTTGAATGTGAATGGAAATGTGTTTGGATTCTTCAAAGGTGAAAGAGGGTTGAGACAAGGTGATCCATTGTCACATTTGTTATTTATTATTTGTATGGAATACTTCAGCGGGATCATGAAGGTGGTGGCTAGGATGTCTGGTTTTCATCACCATCCATTGTGTAGAGATTGAATCATCTGTGCTTTGCAGATGATTTGCTGTTGTTTTGTAAAGGGGAGGAGGAGTCAGTGAGATTGCTGATAGGTGGCTTCAAGACTTTCTCAGCAGCTTCAGGTCTAGATATGAACAATGATAAGACAGAGATTTTCTGTAATGGAATCTCTGATGTGGTTTTAGGGAGGATTTTGAAGTGTACAGGATTTAGAAGAGGGGAATTTCCTTTTAAGTATCTAGGGGTGCCAATTAGTTCTAAAAGATTGTCTTCCGAAGACTGTTTTGTGCTCTGTGAAAGAATTAGTAGTAGAATAAGGAGCTGGGGTGCAAGGAAACTGTCATATGCGGGTAGATTGGTGCTAATTAGGTCTGTCTTAAATACTTTGCATACATATTGGTCATCCATTTTTCTGCTTCCTAGTGGAGTGATGAATAGGATCATTTTAATTTGTAGAAACTATCTGTGGGATGGACATGAGGAATACCACAGGGTGCCTTTGGTGGCATGGGATACAGTGTGTCAGGAAAAGAAGCATGGTGGCTTGGGGATAATACACTGTAAATTTTGGAATTGTGCCGCTCTTGGAAAGTATGTTTGGTGGATTGAGTCAAAGAAAGATCATTTGTGGGTGAAATGGGTGAACCATGTCTATGTGAAGGACAAAGAATGACTTGAGTATGAACCACTAGTGCATTCAAGCTGGGCTTGGAGGAAGATTTGTAAGGTTAAGAACATGTTGATGGCTGGTTTTAAGGATATTTGGTCAGTAGATGGTACATGCTATACTATTCAAGATGGTTATAGATTGCTTTGTGGTGATGGACAGAGGGTTAATTGGTCTCATTGGACTTAGAATAGGTTTAATATTCCCAAGCATTCAATTATAGTGTGGCTGGTTCAGTTGGACAGACTGCTCACCATGGTCAGGCTGCAGAGGTATGTTCCATGTGCTTCTGTAAAGTGCTTTATTTGTCAATTAGAAGATGAGGACTTCTCCCATCTATTCTTCTAATGTGTGTACAGCAAGAGGTGCTTGAAGGGTATCAGTCAATGGCTGCAAATTGGAATATCCCCTATTCATTGGAGAAAAGTGAGTAGAATTCGAAGACTGAGTGGTTTGCAGAGGAATGTGTGCAGTGCTGCTGTTAATGGGCTGATTTATTGGCTGTGGAATCAAAAAAAATGTGTGCAGGTTAGAGGACACAATTCTCAAGCCGGAGGTTCTTATTCAGCAAGTTAGAAGAGCAATATTGTTAAGATTGGATAGACTAGATTTTAAGCAACTGAACATGGTAGATAAGGTGTGGTTAAGGAGGATTAAAATGTTGTTTGCCTTTGTGTAAGTTTAAGTAGTTTGGATTGTGTATTGTGCATTGTATGTTTGGTTTGAATGATTAATGAAATTTACATTTCTACCAAAAAAAAAAAAAAAAAATTATTGCAGCAAAATAAACTTTGATGCATCTATTAATAGATTTTTTTTTTTTTTTTTTTTTTTTTTTTAACAATTACCAAATATAATTTTTGGAAAATTTTATGTTGTACCTTAGTGTTTTATGTTTTTCTATGTTGTAGCGTTACGTTTTTGAAAATTCAGAATATTTCCCTAAATTTCACATTTATTCTATAAGGGCATGTTCTTTTCGTTTGAAGTTTTTCTAAACCAATCTGAAATTTTTTTAAATTATCTGAAGTTTTGTAGAAATCTGAAGTTTTTGAAATAATCTGAAGTTTTCTGATGTTATCTTAAGTTATCTGAAATTTTCGGAATTATCTTAACTACGACTAGTAGTAGTGGTGGTGGTGGTGGTGGTGGTAAGTAGTAAAAGCTTCGTATAATAACTAATAATTATTTTTCTTACGCAATATTATGATGACTATTAATTTTTTTTTTTATGTATTATTATTATTATTATTATTATTATTATTATTATTATTATTATTATTATTATTATTGTCAATGCTGTTACTATTACTTATAATAACACAAATTAAGAACTTAATTTGAACGGAAATAACGCTAAAATATTATTAAAAAGCATTATTATTTAGTTCAGCTCAGCTCATTATTATTATTATTATTATTATTATTCATTATTTAGCGTTATTTCTGTTCAAATTAAGTTCTTAATTTGTGTTATTATAATAATAATAATGAGCTGAACTGAACTGAACTAAATAATAATAATAATAATAATAATAATGTTGAGTTGAACTGAACTGAACTGAACTTCAGCATTATTATTTAGCGTTATTTCCATTCAAATTTAGCTGAACTAAACTAGAGCTGGATTAGGGGAATAAATAATAATGCTTTTTAATGAGCTGAACTGAACTAAATAATAATGCATTATTATTAAAAAGCATTATTATTTAGTTCAATTATTATCTAGATCTAGATTAGGGGAATAAATTGTCGAACTCCGTCATAAGTAAATTTTTCTGGCGCTAGTGGCCGTCGTTGGGCTATGATAGATTGGTGAGTAACGAGTAACAACGATGATGGTGGTTTTAGTAGCAGTGAAGTTTTGTGCGTATTTGAGGAATATGGATGGATGAGGAAAAAGTCGATAGTATCTGGAAATCAACAAGAGTGGTGGTGAGGAATAGTATGGTGAGTAGGGTTGGATCGTGTAAAATGGTGAGCATGAAGCTTCAATGGTGATTTGTGACGCCATTGATGAAGATTAGTAAGCTTGAAGATGATGAATTTCAGAAAAAATTATGAAGAACAAAAGGTAAATAAAAGTTGTGATTATATTGAATAAACTTAATTATGTACAAGTGATGGAGCCTATTTATAGAGTATGTACAAAGCTATAATAATAACTGCTCTAACAAACTCGTAACAGAATCGTGAGTTAGTTACAACAGAATAAAAGGTTGTTACAATAACAGAGCATAACAGAAACAGAGTATGAGGAAAGTGATGCTGAGCATGCGTGTGTGTGGTGGCTTTGTTGTCCTGCTACTCATCATCATTTCTACATACCCCCCTTAAGTTGAAATTGCATTTGAAGGAGAAAAGAGCATTCCCAACTTGGATACCAAGGTATAGTGCTATTGGAGTTAGTGTCCTCCACAGTTAGTGCAATAACATAAATAAACCTCTTAAGGTACACAGGGTACATTTTGTATGCAATCAGTTGATTAACGTTTATCAATAACGGTTGACTTGCTAGATAAGTTTGACATTATTGTCATACAGATGGCGGTGATCAACTGGTCCCTAAAAAGTCACACCTAAAGGATGTGTTTAAGAAATGTGATTATTTGAGAAATTAAACATATTGATGCCTTACTAAAAGACTAAAAGGTTAGTCGGAGTTTTTGACTAAGATGTTAGTCAAGTGTGTGATAATAATACGGCTATTTAATAAGGATTAAATGATATTAATAAGCATTTAATTAAATGTAATTCGTAAATTGAATATAAAAAGTTATATTTAATTATTGAATATAATATAAGCTAATTAATCATAAACAGTTATAATTAATTAGAAAATTATAAATATAAGGATATTAATAATCTAATGATATATTATAGTGGATCATATTTATGACACTAGTAATATTATATTATATTAAAAAGCTAAAGGAAACCTCTAGGAAAGTGTAGATACCCATATCTGTCGATATGGAAATTTATAGAAAACCCGATAAATACCCAATGATGATAGGACGACGTGTATATCGTGTCATTTATTTGAGTTCGTTTTACGATGTAAGCCGGACGCTGTCGACGCAGTGCTTTTTAATTTAAAGGATATTTGATTTATTTGGCCCTGTCAAATTTTATGATTGTCGCAAGTATGTATTTTATTGAAAATAAAATATTTCGATTTGAAAAATCATTTTAAGTAATTCGATTTGAAAAGTCGCTTTTACAAATTTGATATTTGACTTGAAAAGTCGTTTCTCGTGTCTTTAAGCCATTTTATTAAACCGTTTTCGATGAATTTGTTTTCTTAAAAGTAAAGTTTAAAGCTCGTTTTGAGCTCGATTTAAAGAGCGATTTTGAGCCCGTTTCAACACGAACTTCGAGGCCCCTTTTACCCACTTTCTTCCCCACATATCCGAGATTAAACCCAGCCCAAAACACGACCTACACCCACCATTAGAAGCCAAAACGTAGCCAAAAAGAGAGCTGATCCTCAACAGCTCGTAGGCTCCCAAATAAGCCTTTAATTAGCCCAAACCCGACTCCAATTTGCCTACCCATGACCCATACCCGTATCCTACCTATCCTACCCATGTAACCTTGCCTTGCCACTCAAGAAAACCCCCAACAAAGCCCTAAACCGAGCTCGGACAGCAGCCCCACAGAAAACAGAGCAAAGCTGCTCTTCTTCCCTCAAAACCCTACTTTTCGACCCTATATATACACACCATCCACAAGCCTTCAACACACACGAAATATACAGCATACATACACCATAACAAGTCACAAGAAAGCCCTAAAAACTCAAAAAGGAGTCGGGATAGTCGTATGAAAAACAGAGCAGAAATTTTCTGATTTTCGTGCAACTATCACGACTTCTACCCTATTTTTCGTGTTGAAAACACCATAGTCTCTCTGATTTCTTTACAAAATCTTAAAGTTCACTTTACCACGATTCCAAAACATCTTTCGGTTCGAAATTTCGTTGAGAAACGAATAAGTTACAAGCTTTTGAAAATCGCTGTCAGTATTGGTTCAAAGTTACGGTTTTTGCAATTGTTTCGTCGACGACGGCCCCTTGGGATAAAATCTTACAATCGATTACGACTCGAAGATTTGGTCAACGATACATGTAAGTTGAGGGTGCAAAATACCCACTTTACCTTGTTTAAATTGTCGTTTTTTATTGCTTTTATAGTCCTCTGTCGTTTTTTGTTACTTTCTGTCGCTCTGTTGTTTATCGTCGTAGTTATTGTTTTCATCATTTGTTTTAGTTTGATATTCTTAGTATGATTTTGATACGTATGTATGAATATGTCGTGCCCCTTATTCACCTAGTATGCATGTTCAGTTTCTTTGCGTAGTATGACTCGAAATTTCTCCGTTAGATCGATTCTGTTTAGCCCGATAATTTATTGTGTGATTAAGTCTGACTCATGTTAGTTATGTTGTTTGTCTTAAACCTGATCTGTCACGCTTTCTTTTAAATTGGTAATTCACGCTTGTGTGTCAACTTAGTCGTCGTGATTTTATTTCATTATTTGGTGTTTGTATGATAATTAGTCTCGTAAATTTGTGTACTGTGTGTTGCTGTTGGCCGCTTAGTTTTGTTTCGTTTGTTGTACGTGGGTTGCATTAGATTATGATTTTGGCTCATGTATGTACCTATATTATTTCACTTATTAAAGCTTAATTTGCGTTGCTTATTTGCCATATGTGTTTGTGTGGTCTATACCCCTGCGTTGGACTTATATTGTCTGCTGTTGTTAGTGTGCTTTAGTTGGATGTGTCCATGTAAGCATCCGTTTGTGTATGTCCTTAATTGTTTGTTAGTATGGATTATTAGTGGGTATGTTTAATTGTTTTTGTTTGTTACAAGTTGTTCATGTCTGCGTATCCTTGTAGTTGTGCTCAATTTTGTGGTTCATGCATGCGTTTGTGTTTGTCTGTCGCTTCTTTATATTCGGGTGTAGTGTTTAATTGTCTATGTTAGCCTTTCATGCTTGTTCGCGCATTAGTCATGCTTGTTTATTTTTATTCGTCTATCGCTAACGTTTGTTAATCTATCTTATGCTGTCGGTAAGTATTTCTGCTTCTTTTCTTTGTTTGCTAGAATAGTAAATGAACCCATGTTGAATAACTTTGACGAAGTCATATGTGCATTAAACGACATAGAATGGATGTATTTTGTTTAGGATTAAAATATTGTTTGCATATCCGCATGTGTACTCTTAATAGTCATGGTTTTATTTAGTAGAGACCGTTTTTATAACGGGCGGGGTTAGGCGTTAAATTAATGAAATTCTTTTAAACTTCCTAACACGTAAACTCGCACGAACTCATTTTCTCTAAAATTGGTTTCTAAATTCCACCTAAAAATTTAGTGGCGACTCTTTTCGAAATGAAAATGTTTTTGAAATAAAACATCGCGTGGATCAAAATCCCTTGTCCACAATTTGGCGACTCCGCTGGGGACAGTGAAACTTGAAAAGTAAAACGATGGCTATTTTGAGTACCCTTTTTTTATGTTATTTATGCATCATACTGTTAGGATTCGAACCATTTCTCCCTTTGGGTCGACCTCAAAGTAGGGAAATGACGTTCACTGTGTCTGATTTAAATATCAAGGTGGTTCCACCGAGGTTAGCAACCCCCATCTCCCCATTTCGTCCCTGACTTATGGCGGATGCGTGAGTTCCCTAACAACGTGGGATCATTGGCATGGACCCTTTTCGAGACTTAGAATAGTCTAGCTCATGCATTGCATCCTTGAACTGCGTATGACTAAATGCTCTGTGAATTCCAAAGCCTTGTTTTCAACCCTTTTTAATCAAAACTGTCATCTTTTTTCGATCGAATATTTCCAAAAATCTTTTCTTAGCTGAAACGCTGTCTTTTTAGGATTAGAATAATCTTAAATATCTCTTTTGAAACGATTTTTGACTTAAGCTGAAATGCTTTCCTTCTAAAAAAATCATTCTTTAAGCTGAAATGCTATCTTTTTAGGATTAGAATAATCTTAAATATTTTTCAACTACCTCATTTGAAAAAGATTTTTGATTCGAGCTGAAATGCTTTCTTTAAAAAAAAAAAAAAAAAAAAAAAAAAAAAAAAAAAAAAAAAAAAAATTATTCTTTAAGCTGAAATACTGTCTTTTTAGGATTAGAATAATCTTAAATATTTTCCAACACTTTCTTTTCCGAAAAAAAAAAAACAAAGATTTTTGCCCAAGCTGAAACGCTTTCCTTTTAGGATTAGAATAATCTTAAATTATTTCCGATTTTTAGCTCTTTTGAAAGAAGATCTTTTCCTAGCAGAAATGCTATTCATTTAGGATTAGAGTAATCTTAAAAGATTTCCGATATTAGCTCTTTTGAAAAAAGATCCATTTCTTGGCTGAAATGCCATCCCTTTTAGGATTAGAATAATCTTAAATAATTTTCGATTCAAGCTCTTTTGAAAAAAGATCTTTTCTAAGCTGAAACGCTATCCGTTTAGGGTTAGAATAATCTTAAACAATTTTCGATATTAGCTCTTTTGAAAAAAGATCTTTTCTAAGCTGAAACGCTATCCGTTTAGGATTAGAATAATCTTAAACAATTTTCGATATTAGCTCTTTTGAAAAAAGATCTTTTCTAAGCTGAAACGCTATCCGTTTAGGGTTAGAATAATCTTAAACAATTTTCGATATTAGCTCTTTTGAAAAAAGATCTTTTCTAAGCTGAAACGCTATCCGTTTAGGGTTAGAATAATCTTAAACAATTTTCGATATTAGCTCTTTTGAAAAAAAGATCTATTCCTAGCTGAAATGCTATCCGTTTAGGGTAAAAATAATCTTAAACAATTTTCGATATTAGCTCTTTTGAAAAAAGATCTTTTCTAGTTGAAATGCTATCCGTTTAGGGTTAGAATAATCTTAAACAATTTTTCGATATTAGCTCTTTTGAAAAAAGATCTTTTCTAAAACGCTATCCGTTTAGGGTTAGAATAATCTTAAACAATTTTCGATATTAGCTATTTTCAAAAAAGATCTCTTCCTTGCTGAAATGCTTTTCAATGTTAGCTCTTTTGAAAAAGATCTTTTCTAAGCTGAAATGCTCCTCGTTAGGATTAGAAAATCCTAGAACATTCTTTTTTCTTTTAAAAAAAAACTCTTTTGAAAAAAGATCCTTTTATAGCAGAAATGCTATCCGTTTAAGATTAGAATAATCTCGAACAGTCTCCTACGGTAAGTCTTTAGAAAAAAGATCCTTTTGTTAGCTGAAATGCTCATCGTTAGGATTAGAAAATCCTAAAACTTTTTTTCTTTAAAAGAAAATTATCTTTTGAAAAAAGATCCTTTTATAAGCCGAAATGCTATTCATTTAACATTAGAATAATCTCGAACAGTCTTCGACTTTAAGTCTTTTGAAAAAAAAGATCCTTTTTAAACTGAAATGCTACCCGTCTAAGATTAGAATAATCTCGAACAGTTCTTAACACTAACTCTTTTGAAAAAAGATCCTTTTATAGCTGAAATGCTATCCGTTTAAGATTAGAATAATCTCGAACAGTTCCCAACACTAACTCTTTTGAAAAAAAATCCTTTTAAGCTGAAATGCTACCCGTTTAGGATTAGATTAATCCCGAACGATTTTTAACACTACGTCTTTTGAAAAAAGAATAGTTTTTAAGCTGAAATGCTATACGTTTAGGATTAGAATAATCTCGAACGCTTTTGAAATGCTACCCATTTAGGAATAGAATTTTTTCCAACCAAAACGAAGTTTTTCAAAGGTAAAATCTAGCCCTAGTTGGACTAGAATTTTCAAACCAAATAAGCCTTTTGGTAGTCGAAGTGCTGCCCATTTCAAACCTCAATTTCAAAAATAGGTTTCTTTTTCAAGTCGCGAGTAAGCATGAAATGCATCGAGTCGAGTCTAGTTGGAATCTAAGTCGTGTATAGTAAGTCTAGTCCATTTAAAAGTCTTAGAGGATTAACCTAAGTTGGATCACCCAGGCCTACGCTTAGGCCCAAGTCATGCATGTCAATTTTTAGTTTTGAGTCAGGGCCCAACAACGTATCATCCGGGCTATTTTTGAAAGTTTTGTATAAACCTTAGAAACTTATTTGGTCCAAACACGAGCTAATTACTTCGGGTCCATGTCTAGTTGAGTTTAAGTCCCATACTGTGAGTCTGTCTTCAAGTCCATATGTCGCATGCATTTGCATAGTTAGGTCGTAGACCATGTCGTTAAGCTCCGAGTCTTTTCATGATTAATCTGGTCCAGTCCATTTGCATCCCGAGTTGTTACAAATAGTGTCGAAACCGTGTCGATTTCTGAACTCGAGTCGCATATTCTCCTCCTTTAGTCAAAATCAAGTTGCAAAAGTGGGGGAACTTTCAAACCAAGCATCTGAATCAACTCCTGAAAAGAGAAAAGTTCAAAGTCGAGGTTGGTGATTATAAGTAAGAATTCGTATTCAAGTCTTATGTCTGAGTTGAGTCTAAGATTCCTTTTTCCCCAATTATTTCTAACTCCATCCTTCTCAAAATCAATGAAATTGGTCTTGTCTCTAATTTGCTTCAATAATCAACTGATAAAAATGCACAACGCACTCGAAGGGTGTCCCTGGGGTAGAAATACGTATTCAATTCTAAATGGTAAGGTGCAAAGACAAAAACAAAAACAAAAGGGGTTTCAATTCCATTAGTCAACTTGTGGTATACTATTCCTCTGCCTTTGGAGGAGGATCCATTAATTTGGAGCTCCACAGTGGTCATGAATTTGATCGCGACCAAAAGTAAGAATACTCATGGATCGCCCTCCGCGTACTCGATCGCGTGCCTAATAAGCAAACGAACTTGTCAGAGGAGTCCGGCGTGATATACATATGACCACATTCGACCGCCCACCGCAAGATCTAGGAAAGTTGGAACAAGCCCAAGCCACAAAGGGTGCGGCCTATTCCCAAAAACGCAAACAAATATACAAAAATACAAAAATTGAGTGGCAAGACATCGAAGATCGAAGATCAAAGTCAAAATTAAAGGCGAAGCCAAAACGGTCAGAAAGTACCACCAATTCTTCTTTTAAGTCGTTCTCAAAACGGCAATGGAGACATAGTCTTGAGTTCCGAGAATCATTGGCTTATGTAGTTGCACCCAAGCGTTTAGGGTCAACAAGGGATCCACAGTACTTCACAAGCTAGAACAGGATCCAACATGATACCTTAGGTGAAACCTTCGAGTGTTACACACG
The DNA here is from genome assembly GCA_023091065.1 of Dianthus caryophyllus. NCBI lineage: Eukaryota > Viridiplantae > Streptophyta > Magnoliopsida > Caryophyllales > Caryophyllaceae > Dianthus > Dianthus caryophyllus. Next base: position 18,071,105 of record CM041522.1, read on the forward strand.
AAAAAATGCCATGTTTATGCACCTTGATCGAACTACATCGGATTTGATTTCGCCCCACGCGAATATGTAGGCAATCCTTTAGAATAAGGGATACAATCCACCACCACCCATCATCTAATTTGTCATCTGGTCAATTTTTTACGGGTCTCTACAAAGTCCAAATGAAGCAACTTATTCTGTTGAGTCTGTCTTAGTGCTCAATTTAGATGGAGATGAGAATCAATATTCAGATAAGTAATTGTCCAGTCTTGGAATGATCTTTTTCTTAATGGGGAATTGGCAAAGAGGCTTACTTTGACAGTTAGTTCGCATCTCGACAAAGAATTTGCCTAGGGGGAGAACACGATACTATTAACCCACGCCTATTTCAAACCACGCGTCAATCATCCTAAAGGACCCTGCACAGTTACTAGTCTACTCGTTAGCGAAACGTTGTCTTAGGCCGAGTCGGTCATGGTCGAACGTTCAAATGTCAGTTGCTCGTGTCACGTTCTCGTCGCATTCATGTCACATTCGTGTCGTATTTCATGCTAACTTGGCCATGCTTCGATTTTAAAATATCTGGCATTTCAAGAACCTTTTTGCAAAATCTGGGTTGATGATCCGAGGTCAAATTTCAAATGTGGGTTGATGACCCACTTCAATTTTCAAAATGATGCTTGCGGGCCGATGGCCCATTTCAATTTCTAAATGATGTCTACATGACTCTTCTTGATTTTTTTAAAAATGATGTTTACAATGCGGGTCGAGGACCCAATTCGATTTGATACATGCTAACCGATACCCCGTGTCAATTTTCAAGTAATTTTTGTAGTCCAGGTTGGACCCGTAATCCAACTTTAAAAACGATGTTTTTTAACTAGGGTAGTGGCCGAATTATTCGAAGCGCTCAAAATCCATAGTTCAGGTCGATGACCTCTTTCGATTTTCGAATGAAATTTGCTATACGGATCAATGACCTACCCACTTCCCAAAATGTGGGTCGATGACCCATTTTCAAAAGCCGTGTTCCGTTTGGGTCGATGACCTATCCACCTTTTCCTTCAAAATCGAGGTCGATGGCCCCAATTTTTCAATGACAATTATAGCTCGGGTCGATGACCCATCCACCTTTTCTTTCAAAATCGAGGTCGATGGCCCCAATTTTCAAATGATTAACATAGTTCGAGTCGATGACTCATCCACTTTTCAAGATGCGGGTTGAAGACCCATTTTCAAAATATGTTTATAGTTCGAGTCGATGACTCATCCACTTTTCAAGATACGGGTCGACGACCCATTTTCAAAAAAATGTTTCCAGTCGACGACTCATTTTCAAAAGATGTTTACAGTTTCCGGTCGAAGACCCACCACTCTTTAATCTAGAAATATAGGTCGAGGACACAAAATTTTGAATAGGTCGAGGACACAAAAATTTTGAAATGCGAATCGAGGACGCAAATGTGGGTTTTAGCTCGGGTCGATGACTCATTTCCAGCGCAATATCCATTTTCAAGCAATACTTAAAATTAAAGTTCGCAGTTCGGATCGATGATCCATCCCTTTTGTTTAAAAAGCAGGTCGATGACCCATTTTCAAAATTAAAATTCTCAGTTCGGATCGATGATCCATCCCTTTTGTTTAAAAAGCTGGTCGAAGACCCATTTTCAAATTAAAATTCTTAGTTGGATCGATGATCCATCTTTTTTTTTAAAAAAAAGCAGGTCGACGACCCATTTTCGAATAAAATTCGCAGCTCGGATCGATGATCCACCCTTTTTATTTCAAAAGTCGCAGATTTCACTATGTGTGTTGTGTGCTATGATTTGTTGTTAAGATTGAGCAGTAACGCTCCAACCGGGGGCTCTAAGGCCATCAACTTTAGACCTCGACGACAGGATGACATCCTCAAAATGAAGAAGTACTAGCAGAAGCTAAAAGAAGTGACACTTCCAAAAGAATACAGATATAGGCTTTACTCAATCGAGTAAACAAATATCATTTGTTTTGGGCGAAGCGTGGCTTCTGCCGGCGAGCTCGAACTACGATACGGGTTTGATTCTGTCACAACAGATACGTAGGCGCCTCAGAATAATTAAGGCTCAACCCACGCCCTGATGAAAATAAAGGCATCCATAATCAAGTTTCAGGTATGATTTCTTCTTATGGCTGATGAGCTTATATACACAGGTCTAAGGGACCATAAACGACCCGTAAGGCTCTCAAGTTGTGATTTACGATCGACTCGAGAGTCTACTTTGACTTTCGCCTGTCCAAGCCTTAGTCAAAGTGGGGGCTCTGTAGATACCCATATCTGTCGATATGGAAATTTATAGAAAACTCGATAAATACCCAATGATGATAGGACGACGTGTATATCGTGTCATTTATTTGAGTTCGTTTTACGATGTAAGCCGGACGCTGTCGACGCAGTGCTTTTTAATTTAAAGGATATTTGATTTATTTGGCCCTGTCAAATTTTATGATTGTCGCAAGTATGTATTTTATTGAAAATAAAATATTTCGATTTGAAAAATCATTTTAAGTAATTCGATTTGAAAAGTCGCTTTTACAAATTTGATATTTGACTTGAAAAGTCGTTTCTCGTGTCTTTAAGCCATTTTATTAAACCGTTTTCGATGAATTCGTTTTCTTAAAAGCAAGTTTAAAGCTCGTTTTGAGCTCGATTTAAAGAGCGATTTTGAGCCCGTTTCAACACGAACTTCGAGGCCCCTTTTACCCACTTTCTTCCCCACATATCCGAGATTAAACCCAGCCCAAAACACGACCTACACCCACCATTAGAAGCCAAAACGTAGCCAAAAAGAGAGCTGATCCGCAACAGCTCGTAGGCTCCCAAATAAGCCTTTAATTAGCCCAAACCCGACTCCAATTTGCCTACCCATGACCCATACCCGTATCCTACCTATCCTACCCATGTAACCTTGCCTTGCCACTCAAGAAAACCCCCAACAAAGCCCTAAACCGAGCTCGGACAAGAAATTTCACGTAAAACAGAGCAAAGCTGCTCTTCTTCCCTCAAAACCCTACTTTTCGACCCTATATATACACACCATCCACAAGCCTTCAACACACACGAAATATACAGCATACATACACCATAACAAGTCACAAGAAAGCCCTAAAAACTCAAAAAGGAGTCGGGTGTAACAACCCGATTTTTCGTGACTTAATTAAACTAAGGCGGAAAATTAATTAAGTCTAATACATGCCGGATGTTAATTAAATTACATTCAAATGGCATAGGATACAAATATATGTTACAATCTCTCAAAGAAAACAAATGAAACATCCCAATCGTCCCGATAATCCTGAGTCTCGAGAATTGCCTGCAACGGAGACAAAAACACAAAATAGGAGGATCTCCGCTCGAGGCGGAAGTGACTGTTCTAACCAACAACCTCTAAACCACGCTTTGGTTTATTTAACCTATGATTAAAAGTAACTTGGCAAAGACTAAACGCGTATAACTCCAAAGAAATGTGATATTTCGATAAAATTGGACGTTTAGCATATAATCACAGTTCTCACATATAGATATTTAAATCTCATACAACATGATAAACAAAACTTAAAACATTTCAATTTATAGAACACGATATACAACTTAAATGTCATTTCAATTCATATAACATCGTAATATATATAAGACTTAAATCATAGCAATCAAGATATATGCATAAGTCGTAATCAATTCAATAAACACATAGTCGTGAATAATCATGCAATTCTAAAACATATGCAATATATAAAATAAATAAATAAAACACATTGCAGGTAGGCAAGCAAAACATATAAGGATACATGATGATTCAAACACGAGTATAATCCAATCAAATAACGTACCATGCTTACAAACAATCATACTCAATAAATCGTATTTCAATACTCATAACCAAGTCATTCAGGCAATCATCAAACAACAAAGCAAGGAAATACATTCAACATGTGATAACAAATGAGTCTTCGTTAGTAAGGCGGAAGCATGCAGACGTAAATCGCGCTATAGTAGACAGGGCCAACATAACTTGGACATGGCTGACATACTAGACGTCCGCGCAATAGCCGACAGGGCCAACATAACTTGGACATGGCTGACAGGCTAAGGATACCTAAGGTAATAAGGACAGCTAAATCCTTGTCTAATGTATGCATACACCATCTAATCGAGGATCATACGTATTCGCTATTCAAAAGGTATCACCGACGAAAAATACGACTATCACCTTAGACGGGCACCCCCGGTTGGCCGGAGTTTCCAATTACTATCTATGGGCCCACGGAAATATCAATGTTGCCCCATCCCTGAGGTTGTATATACCGTGCCGAATAGCAATCTTAAGATCGTTATAAGCCTTGGGCAACTCGCAGGAGCCCAAGTCCCCATAAACGACTACCTCATTAACTTGAATTTCAAGAGTCGCAACATGGCCGAACAATCCAAGTATTTTATTCAAGTAATTCATTCTCTCCAATTCTTATTTCCTCGTTCAAATTAAATAAATTACAATTCTGAAACTTAAATATATCGTCGAACTTTGTATAATGAAATTTTAGTTCTAGCAGCTTCTTGAATGTAAGCAGAACACATAGAAAAACTTAATTATTTATTTTGAGTCCGTTCAGTAAATTTTAAATATTTTTCACTATTCATTATTTTACTATTCATCGCTTTACTATTCCTTATTTTGTTTTAAATATTCATTCTCGTTACTTAGTTTACTTTAAAGTTCTTTATTTCGAGTAACTCAAATAGGTTCAAGTAATTAATTTATTTTATTCAAGTGTAAGTATTTTATTTGATTAAGTTAAAAGATTTAGTTTCGTTTAAATTTTAAGCAACTTAAAATAGATTAGTGATTAGTGATATAAATAATTGAATTTCATTATAACTCACTTTTAATCCTTCCTCTTATTTGAGTTGTAAAGTATCTAGCGATTTAATAGTTATAACATTTATTTTAACTTAGAAATATTACTTAAACGATATTTGTCAAATTTTAGTATTCTTGATAAAATATAATATTGTGACAATTAGTAAAATTTCTTTTAGGTGAATGATAATTCGATGGTGGAATTTTATACGGAGTATATTTTCATATCTTATTAATATTTAATCATTTACTTTTATGTCATTTCTTTAATTATTTAAACGGATTTATAAATTCGTATGTTCTATACATTTAAATTTTATAAACACAACACATATTTAAGAAGTCGTCGTCTTTAAAGTATATTTTAAATTTTAATGATAGTATTCAATTTTATAAGTTTTTCTAAAAGTAGATTTTTAGAAATAAATTTTATTATAATAATACTTCCACTTACATATTAATTCTTTTTATGGTTTTTATAACTTAAATTTTCTACTAAGTCATTTTACTTTATCTTTTTATAGGATTATCATTTTAACACTTTATCTTTTTGTTAAACATATTTATAATACAAATTTCTAACTTTATTCAATAAAAGCTTTACTTAGGTTTATTTTATATTTCGAAGTACTTTATTTCTTTTTATTATTTTAACTAAATACTTATTTAGTATATTTTAAGTTCATTGTAAATTTTAGAGTTTTAACAAAGTAATCTCTATATTAATCGTGAGATATGACTTTTTATATAATTATTTATTTTAGAAACTTTAATATGAGTAACTTAATTTATATTTTTACTTTTAGCATGATTTAACATTAATTTAAACATAATATTCTTTTAACTTAATTCTTTATTTTTAGTTATATTTCGATTTAACGTTTTAGTGACGATAGATAAGTTATATTAATTTAATTTATTTACTTAAGTTATTTTAGTAATCTTTTTTTAGTCTTATTTTATAATTGTGATATTATATTTAATATGTTCAATAATTTACACATAACATACAATTTCAACATGATAATATTACAATTAAATTCAACATTAATTCAACAACACATTTTTCACTCAAAACATATAATCACAAAATCAGATAAATATCATATTTCATAATTCCATTCAACACTACATTATAACTAAAATTAACACCCAATTTCATACTATAGCGAATCATACAAAGTTATCAAATTAAAGCTAAAGCGGACTCATACGTGTCTAATGCATACTAGCTCACTTTGAATCACAAATTAATTAAGAATAAAACCAAAACGTTAAAGTTAGAGAATTTGAGAAAGAATCGAGTCACCTAATTTGGCTCACGAACAGAGGCCTCCAAATAAAACCCGACTTATATGATTTCCAAAGCACGACAACGGTGCGACCCGACGAACAAAAGTAGCAGTGCATTCCACATAAAAAGAAAAGGGTGGGAGTAGTGAGACCCGATGTATTGACGAGATGAAATTATGAGCTCCGAATGAAATGAAATCGAGACTAATTATTAATAAATGAAAAAGAGCTGAAAACGAGGCTCACCATGACAGTCAGCTCCGGTTTGCGAGCCAATGAGGGAGGCAGGGAGTTAACGAAGGTGAGTGACAGAGGGGATGACGAGGCCAACTCAAAGGGGCTACGAGCTCCGCCGACGAATAAATGACGAGAGCAGGACATCGCAAATAGGAAAGAGCAAAATAAATTAAAGTCGGCAAAATCAATCGACGATAAATTTATGGATTGAAAACCGCTTAACTTAATCGACGATAAGAATACGACGGTAAGAGAGCATGGCCACGCGGTGGTGGCTCACGGTGTGAAGGAAGAGAGGCGGCGAGTGAGAGAGAGGCAGGGGAAAGCAGGGGAGAAAGAGGAGGACACGGTGGTGATGGCCACGGTGGTCTGAGGTGGCGTCTCCGGTGAGGCTGCTCCGGTGGTGGCCGAAAACAGGGGAAAAGAGGAGGGAAGAGCAGGGCCGAGAAAGGTGAGGAAAAACAGGGGGAGAGAGAGAGAGGTAGCTCGAGCGTGACGGACATGGCGGCGACCATGGCGGTGGTGAGCACGGCGGTGCTCCGGTGGGGGCTGCTGTTGATGGTGGTTGTTATCGTTATTGTGTTGTTTGTTGTTGCCGTTTTTGTTGTTGGTTTTGCTGTTGTTGCCGTCGTTTGTTGTTGTTGTAGTTTGCTGTTGTTGTTTGTTGATTTATTTTGTTTTATTTTAATGGAGTAATAAAAACAAGAAGATAAGGAAGAAGAAGAGAGAAAAGGAGGCAGTAGACAATGAGGGAGTTAGGTTTAGAGAAGTGTATAAAGGAAGCTTTATACAAATATCAAAAAGAGTGGGTAAGAGTGAGTGTCGACATACTTGGGAGTATTATTGGATCTGTTTCATTTGTTTGCTCCGTTTCATTTACTCTTACTTATAAACCTTTTATATTTTATTAAATTTACTATACTTTAAATTATTAGTTTAAACTTTTAATTACATTATTCATATTATAAAATTTATAGTTCGAAAATATAAATGTATAAAGGTTGTCAGTTACAAATTTTATTACGGTCTCGTAAAATTTCAAACGGTCTGTTTATTTGATAGATATATTTTTATAAAAAAAACTAAATTTTATAAGAGTAATGCTTTTTAAAATATAATCCTAATTTACAAGATTTAATAATGGTAACATAAGGAAAGTTTTAGTTTGACGCGTATTTTAGAAATAAAAATATAATACAAATTAATATAAAATCAAGAAAGTTTAATTAGAAATGTATTGGAGAAAGTTTATTCAATCGAAATTTTTCAGCCGCGTTTTTAAAGTAATCGAATAAAAGTTAAATTATATAAATTTTAACTTAAGAATTTTGTTAAAATAATTAATTAGTATTAATAAAAACACGGGGTGTTACAATCCTACCCCCTTAAGAAAAGTTTCGTCCCCGAAACTTGGATAGGATAGATAACTGCTCCAGATTAAAAAGCAGTTGGAGAAAACATCAAGGTTTTTGGAATTAGGATATTAACATTGCTCTTGATTGAGTAAGATTTTATCAAAAGGGATTATTGAAGGAATTAAATAATTTCAAAGTATAAATAATTCTTCTCGAATTAATATAAAAATGTTGCTGCATTGACATTTTCAAAATCTGCGCGAAAGACGTTTTCAAAAAGGTAGGGCCTAGAAGTTTTGTACGGAATCAAATTAAATAAAAATAATAAGCGTTTTAAGGATTAAAACAATTTATATAAATTTGAAAAGGAGTATTAACCTCAAAATAAATTGGACTAAGGAATTTTAAGATTTAATTAGGATTTTAATTTAATCAAATTATTGTCCTACCCCCTTAAGAAGTTTTAAACGTATATACATAATAATATTATTATTGTTATTTTTAATGATCACGCATAAGACATATAGGCTTAGGAGAAACGACATTTAGGGAAAATAGGTAAAATCGTAGTGATCATAAGAAGAATATGAGCCTTAATGAAATTAAGAGAAATATAGGTTATCATTGAATGGTTAAATAAGATTTTAGAGAATTATGGATAACCTAAATGATATAGCTCATTTTCTTAAAATTATTATTATAATGTTATTAGATGAATCAGAAATGTTATAAATCATATTTAGGATAAGATTCAAAATTTATAATCACTACAACAATTTCCTTACTTTTTCGACGCTTTTTTTGGCTATTTTCGACGCTTAAAAGCGTCGCAATTTAATATCTTGACGCTTTGGAAAGCGTGGTTTTTTTAGGTGTCAGGAACTTTCGACGCTTGTTTTTGTCAACCATGGTGTCACTTTTCGGTGTCATGAGTCACAACGTTTTTTAGCGTCACAGATCACGACGCTTCTTTCTGTCGGTAATTTAGAAATTTCTCGACGCTTTTTCATCACTACTATATATATATATATATACTCCCTCCTACCCATATCTATTGTCCCTTTTGGGATAAAGTAGAAAATTTATGGGGTTGAATAGAATAATAAAAAGTAATGGGTAGGGGTAAGATAATAGGAGAGAGGGTTGAATAGAATAATAAAAAGTAATGGGTAGTGGGTAAATAGTTGGGTGAGTTGGGGGTAGATAATAATAAATAATTCATGGGGAAAAGCAAAAGGGACATTTTGATGGGTAAGAAATTGGGGCAAAAGGGACAATAGATATGGGTAGGAGGGAGTATATAATATATATAACATTGATATAATTTTCATTAATATTATCAATACTGTTGATGATATATCATAATTAAATTTCTCGAAGAATATATATACTCAAAAGAAATTTATAATACCAAAAAATTACTGCATTATCATAAATTATATTAGCTAGATGGATAATTTAAATGAATACAATAAAAATTCATCGATGCTACAGAGTACAATTTCGATGAGTATATATCGCAGCCAAAAATTGTGCGACGATGTCGATCTTCAAATCAAATTTGAGAATTGCTCCTTCCATCTCGTTGCAACGCCGAACTGTGGATACCCATATCCGTACCCTCCCGCACAAAACCCTGTGATGTAACACGGACTTTTATTACGCATGCTTTAACGCTAACTTAAACGGTTCTAACTAATGTCGAATTCATTTTGAGTCGTTTGAAATGTTAAAATGATTTAGGTCACCTTACATCGCATTTAAATAACGTTCATTTTGTCCATTTGGAGTCTAGCTAGGTCCTTGTCCCGCTTCATTTGGCATGAGCTTCGCATTTGCACTACAATTGGCCCTTTTACATTAACAAGGTCTGATTCAGCATTCCTAAATTCCTAAATTTAGGCCCGGTAGCTAAAACCGCTATTTAGCCCCCTCTTACACAAAATACGGCTTCACGTCTTACCTTATTCCACAAAAACTATGCAAATACACCCTTTTTACATTTTCAGGGCTCGGGCCCAGAACCGAGCCCAAACCCGCCTTTGGCCCTCACTCCAAAGCCCTCAACCCTCTAGAAGATCATATTAGGCCTTCTTGGAGCACAAGCAAAGAGATTATGTCGTATATTCCCAAGATTTAGCAATCCGGATTAAGGAAATACGAATTCAAGTTAAAACCACACCAATGAATAAACAATTTTATTATGTCAGGTACAAACCGTGATAAGGCTATATGTGGTCTCCCCACCCAACCACATTACCCTATGCGGTTTGGCAGGGTGGTTTTTAGCCCTGTTTTCCTAATTTCCCTCGGCTATTCTCCTATATATACACCCCTATACCCGACCTCATAACACACAATTGACACAAGTTTTCCACACAAGAAAACCCTCTCTTCTCACAACCTCTCTTCCTAGGTTTAGCACCCACTCATGGGTCCCACAAAATATACCGTCTAGCACGGTATGCACACAAATACATCCACAAAAGCCTCACGCACTCGAACCCTTGAGTTCAACACACCATCCCGTGTTGAATTCATCCTCCTTTCAAGTCCAAGAATTGAAGCTCTGCCCAGATCTGAAGCGTCAGGACAAGGTAGGTACCGATCCACTTGGATCAAAGCTTTTTCTTATTTTCTTATGGACTAACAAAGGGGTCTACACTTTAGCGCCCCCCCCGGCTTTGGCACCCGAGCGCGCTTGCCTTCCAAGTGTTCTTATTACTTCGGGTACACTCCATATCCGATGACACGCCAAAGTCGCATAAGCAACCGACCTTATAAAATAAACCAATGGACAATTGAACTTTATTTTATTTGCATGCATCTTGCACCTTCTTATTTTGCATTTAAATCAACTTAAGCAATGGATTCGACCTTTAATCGAACTGCTTTCGTTAACAAGTTAAACATGCTAAAGCGAGGGTTTTAATCAATCTTTGCATCTCAGATCTGCATTCTTTTACAACCTTATCGCACTTGTACGTAGCGATAACATTAGCTCAATTATCATCTTACAAGGATTGTTCTAGGTCAGTAGAGGCTATTTTTACATAGGCTTTTCTAAAAGGTTTTCATAAATCATTATTTGAATTAACTCTTTTTCTAAAGTACCCTCACCCCGAATCCAATCTGGTTTCACAAGCCTTAGATCTAGGGGTGTCGGCGTGCTCCAAAATCTAGGACATGTTTTTAACTTAGAACATGGTAGCAGGTTCCTATTTTCCGCGATAAATAGGTGGCGACTCCATAACAGTTCTTAAAGGTTTTTCCAACTTAATCTTTTTTAACTTTAAAATCCGCCCTTAAGCAAGACGCCGAGTTGGGTCCGATCCCGGGTTCCACAGTTTGGCGACTCCGCTGGGGAGATCTTATTTTTAAAACTTAAAACTAGCTTTTTCTTTTTAAAAATAAAGAGGTGAAACTTGAAAGCCTTGAACAATCCTTGTAAACATATTTGAGCTATGCACATTCGTTTAGAGTCCATTCCTTTTGGAATCTAGGCACCCTCTACACCCTCGAGAGGTGGTTCCCACATGCAGGCTTGTCCACTCGATAAAGCACATGCCGGACTAGCTTTCCTCTCGCCCCTCCACGGCTTGCCGTAAACGGCTATCTCGACCGCTTCAAAGGTGCTCCCTTCGAAAACCTATCGCCCGGCGTAAGGAAATGAAGGGGTTAAGTATCTGCCAAAGCGTGCACTCGAGGTAGTTGGAGGTGTACCGTGACTCTTTTTCACCCTTTTGAGTCATACGCATTACAAGTTCGAGGCTGTGCACCCCATAGTCTTTTTCAAAACGAGCATTTGCATTCATATCTTCGAAAAATCGCTTAAACGTTTCAAAGATAAATGAACCTAACATCTAACAAACTAACACTTTTCAAACAAAACTATCGCGAATTTTTGAAATAAACTTTTTCAAAATTTCCTTTTTCACTAACAAGCAAAAACCCGAGCAAGGAATAAAACCCGAGCTCGCGGATTTCAATCCTCTAGGTCACACGGCCTAGACTCCACTTTTAACATCCTCGACTCGACTTGTTAACCACTCTCGAGTCGAATCCATTCTCTTTTACACATCCGAACTCGAGCTCACCTCGGCAAATCACCGACATCAGTTCGACGGATGCAAAGCAAAATATTTTAACATCGAGACGAGATGTGCGCACGCATCCTCGCCTCAAAAGCTTCCTTTAGCTAAACTTTTTCAAAAACCTCCTTTTTCAAGCTTAAAAGGTCTCCCTAAACAAAGAAATGAGCTAATCATGAACGCTTAAAATGAACGTTGAATCTAATAGGACTAACTAGATACACGTCACACAAACCAATTCATTCTCAACATCCTCGACTCGACTAGCTAACCTTTCTCGAGTCGAATCCCTTTCATGCATCTAGTTTCAAGCCCTTAACGATGAACCGTTAACATGGGCTCGACAAATGCAAAGCCAACACTTTTCAACACCGAGACGACATGCTCACACCTATAGTCACCTTAAGAGTCACTAGGCACAACATTGCTCCTAAAGCAATACACTCTCATTTTTCAACTAAGCTCTTTTCAAAAGTTTCTCGCTTTTACAAGACAACCAACAACATTCTCATTTTCAAACAAGCTCTTTTCAAAAATACCCTTGTTTCCTACAAAACAACCAAAGCTTCTTCATTTTGAAACAGTCACGTTTCAAAATTCTTTCAACTTCGAAATAAATGCTTTTCGAAGTTCTGGGTCGAACCAAATAGTTCTCCACTATTTCGATTCAACCCACTAGGCATCCCTCACGAATCACTCGGGAATAATCACTACATTCCCGAATCTTTTCAAAACACGAATGGACTACATGGCCCTACGTCATCGTAATCTATTTATCCCAAGGATTTTCATAAAGCAAAACCCAAGAATCTCGTCACATATTCTTGGAGACTTTTCATCCTGGGCGGCTCGCGGCCCTTCACATTTTTGAAATAACATTCTCTTTCAAAATTTCCGTGTCAAGTCAACTAGTCTATACCTGGTTCAATTCGACCCAATCACAAATCCCTTCAACCATCCGGAAATAATCACTACATTCCCCAGACCTTTCAAAACGTCAATGGCCACATGACTCACGGTCATCGTACGCCGATTCCCAGCAAAACATTTTTTTCAAATAAAACACTTTACAAATCTCTTCGGGCCAAACGGCCCAAAGTCGACCCGTTTCAACAAAAATCATCTTTTACAAGCAAACAAAACCCGAGAATGGCCAAGCCCAATCTCGTGGACTTTTCATCGGACCAAATGATCTTGGTCCATTCCCTCTTAAGCAAAACACGTGGACGTGCAAACCCGTCCATATCCCACCTTCACATTTTCAACCCAACTAGCTTTTCGCCATCATAGGTTCACTCCAAGCAATCTACAACCGGCCCACAATGACATACCGTTAACTTGGGCCAATCACACTCTTCAAGGTCAAGCCAGAAACGTGTCAACACGTCTCTAGCTCAAACTCTTTCCAAACATTTTGTCAAACCACAACGAGCTACTTTTACAAAATCCTCATCACGTTTTTGAAATAACCTTTTTCAAAAATCCTGCCTTCGAACCGAATGACCTATAGCCATGACGGTTTGATCTAGACAAACAGTCTCTTCAAAACATCCGAGAGTAATCACTTTATTCTCGTGACATTTCCAAAATATAAATGAATCACATGACCCACAGTCATCGTAACCCATTTATTACAAAGCATTTTCAAACCCGAGAATGATAACCCATTCTGGTGGACCTCTCATTGAAAACAAAATCAATCAGCTCACGGCTTTTTTTTAACACCCCTTTCAAAATAAACTTTTTTCGACATCCATGATTCAAAATGGCCTACCGCCATTTTAATTTAAACATCTCTTTTCACAAGACAGCAAAACCTAGGAATGAACTAGCATCATCCTTCACGGTTAGACCAAGCAGCTCAGTAGTCGCTTTAATCTAACCTTCTTTCAAACCGAATGTATGAAAACGAGTATAACCGTCTTCATCACATTTTCAAACACCCTTGATTCGGATAGCCTATCGCCACTCCGAATCGATTCACACTTTCACCGACAAGCCACTAACACGAGCTTATCGGATTTGATTTCAAAACACCTTTTACAATGAGCCAAAATGTGACAACACATTTTGCTCAACAAAACATCCTACTTTTCGCCGAAAACAAAACCTTTGCAAAATCAAAGACAAATCTAAGTATGCATGAGCCAAGTCCCGACGCGAGCATCAACCCCATCCGAGACATGTGCGTCTCGAGCACCCAGCGAAGAATCCATCAAGGCGCCGCCAACGATCTCACGGATCTCCTCAAAAAATTCGAGTCTTTTCAATACGGGTCGAGTTTTTTTTTAAACATTGAGTCAATCTCTGTCAGTCTAGGGCAATCGAGTCTTCGACGCACGACATTTTTAACAAATCGATAAAGGAATAAGTTTGCCTACAACCCAGCTTCCTTTTTACACACTTTTCCCATAAAAACACACTTCTACACCAACATACATTGCATCCCAGGACAAGCTATCCTAAGGAGGTCTAGGCCGGGTACGAAGGTCCAAGTCAACAAGTAAATCAAAGACACAAAGACAAAGAAGGCTCTCGACGACTAAACACCGAAGGTTCACTAGTCTGCTTGTGGTCTACTACTCCGCTGCTTTTGGAGGAGGATCCATTAATTTGGAGCTCCATAGTGGTCATGAATTTGATCGCGACCAAAAGTACGAGTACTCCTGGATCGCCCTCCGCGTACTCGATCGCGTGCCTAATAAGCAAACGAACTTGTCAGAGGAGCCCGGCGTGATAGACACACGATTACAAGTGACCACCGAGCCACAGGATTTTAGTAAGGTCCGAGCTTAAGCCCAAGCCATACAGGGCGTGGGATATTCTCAAACCAAACGAGAATACAAGGTACAAAGGCCCAAAACCAAAGTCACCAAAAAGCAAAAGTCTCAAAAGCTCCGGAACAAGGGGCAAAACAACTAAGCAAAAGTTCAAGAAGTCAAAGCTCAAGAAGACAAAAGCTTGAAGTCAAAAGCTTAGAAATCAACAAGCAAGGGGCCGAAACCCCAAAGGCAAGAAGCACCGACGCTCAGAAACAAGTGGCCAAGTCTTTGTAAGTCCAAATCGAAGACTCGACAGAAGCAACAAACAGCCTAGATCGACTAAGGAGAACCCACCCTTAGGATGCAACTATCAAGGTCAAACACATAAACACCCCTTGGACCGGCGAGTCCTTAAACACGCACCTTTTTACAAAAACACCCCCTGGACCGGCGGGTCCCTAAACACGCACCTTTCCACAAACACAAACCCACCTCCCATACCGGTGGATACTTAAACACGCACCTTTCCACATAAACACCTCATGCACGCCCTTAAACACCCCTTTCGGAACTACGCTAGGTTTGATTCCGTAGCCACGGATACGTAGGCCGCTCTCCCGAGCTCAACCAACCTTTTACAAAAACCCACAAAATATTCCCCGTCCAAAGCTTTCCATGCTAAGGATGTGTCCACAAAAATTCACAAAGTTCAAAGGCAAACTATTTCTTTATCGAGGCGACTAAAACGAATTCGTCAAGGCAAAGTTGTCATAGACTTAGGAGTAGTACTCTGCTTTTTGGTCTAACACTGTTTTGCAGGAATAACAGCATTCCACCGCAGACAAGCAAGCACCACTGGGGGCTCCACCAACGCACGTGTTCCCGAATATGGCATCCATGCAACCGTCGAGTCTCAAATCATGCATACGATTCGTCTCTATTTTGCAAACTTTTCGGCATTTTAAGCATCGGCTCACATGTCGAGTCAATCCTCTTCCAATCAAACAATTTAGCGACATTTAAACCGCTTCTTTCAAAAACTCTCCAGTCTTCAAAACGCTCCCACGGAACGACGCGCTTTTTTTTCAAACTTACACGAGGCAATCCACCCTCAAATTAGGTAATCACCTTTCAAAATTAACCCAATACTCGAGTTAATATGAAAGCACTTTGCAATTCACCTTTTGCAAACACACCTTTTCGCAAACAAAATGTATTTTTCGAAAATGCATCTCAAATCCTTGAAATGCATCTCGAATCTTCGAAGTCTAAATTTTTCCAAAAATCTAACTCGGCACTCGAGTTAATACATTTTGAGAAACAGCATTCTTCGAATTTAACTCACTCGAGTTAACACATTTTAAGCAAAAGCTCTATCGAACTACGCCGGTTTGATTCCACATTCGTGGATACGTAGGCAGCTTGCGCAAAGCACAACCGAACCTAACGCTACATCCCACTCCGTGTTGTCATGAGATTCTACCGAAATCTCATCCTCGACAACTGGGGGCTTTTCAACCTTTGCACTCAAATGACCCTCCACGGTCTTCACAACTCTAGCTTAAGTTCACAACGTCAAACACCCCTTCATCTTGCATGAAGCCTTACAACCAACATTTCTAGCATTCATTTTTAAAGCTCATTTCGACAACTAAAATGAATCTTTTACAAAAATGATTTTTCAACAAAAAGCTTTTTAATCCAAACATCCCAATCGGGAATCATTTCACTTTCAAATCCAAGCCTACTAACTACGCAGGTCCACGGAAGCACAACACAACACGGAAGCGAAAGACAACGAAAGCAACTACAAGCTCAAGCCAAGTTACAACGAACAGTCATGACAACTACGGGCAAAGACGACGGTAATCCAAACACCATTCTCTTCACTTTGACTCAGTTTTCACTCAAAACTTAGTCAAACTCGAGGGGGTAATCCAAAAACTCCTCCTACCAAAGCACATCCTGCACCCCACTTTGACTTAGTTTTCACTCAAAACTTAGTCAAACTCGAGGGGGGAACCCAAAAACACCTCCTCCCAAACACATCCTTCCTTACATTTTGACTCAGTTTTCATACAAAACTTAGTCAAACTCGAGGGGGTAATCCGAAAACTCCTTCTCCTAACACACAAAAACACCCTTATCCTAACACCTAACAGCCTTCTTCACATAGTTTGACTATCGTTATACATCATAACTCAGTCAAACTGGGGGCTCACATACACCCATCCTCAATATCACGAAAAATGGGATAATTTTTCGCATACACCCACCTGGGGGCTCACATACACCGGCACCATGACCAAGACAACTGGGGGCTGACGCTTCCTATCAAGGATCAAGCCTTTACAACATCAAAACCTTCACAACGAAAAATGGGATAATTTTTCATTTTTGAAGACACCCTTGCTATAAATACCCACATCAACATACGCATCTACGGTTAAGCGACACCTCCAGAACCGCTACAAACGAGCATGCACGCTACAAGCATAACACTTTCATGTGCGCATCAAACAACAAGCACCCGAACGTAGGTCCTAGCACCAAACACCCTAACACATCCAAGAAACGTCCCGTACGTCCAAACATCAAGCCACTCATACAATCCCAAGCACCTACACCCCAAGTCCGAGATATGAGTATCACGTGAATCCAAACGAACCACCAGATACCACGTTTCATGGTCGAAGCAAGCGAAACTGAAGATTTCGGAAGGAAAATCGCGAGTTTGAATTTTTCCGGGTTCGAAACCGCGACATGTGCGAATGAGTTCAAGCTTGAAGTCGCCAATTGATAAGAGATTCCCCGGAAGAGTCACTAGTCTACAGGCAATTTCCAAAGCATGTTCTATTCCACGTTTTCTCCCCACTTTCGTTCATACACGCCAGCTTTCATGGTTAAGGCGTCACCTAAAGTTCGCCATATGCGCTAGCACATCCCGCTATGCCTTGGTTAAGGCGTCACCTACAGTCCGCCATACGCGTGTATTAAGCCTTTAATACACGGTACAGAAGCAAAGACACGAACACTCTTCACGAGTCCTTACACCCTCTTACACGTCCCTGTGGAGTATCACTTCCTCCCCATGGAGTTCACACACCAATACAGACATTTCCCACGGAGTCCAAGACATATCCTTCGACTTCCCTAGCAAATACACCTCTACAAAACATCCTGAACGAGTCATCCTTCGACTTCAGAGCATAAACACCAAGCATCTACATCAGCACACCCAGCAAGCCCAAGCAATTACACGAAGCCGTACACTTGAGCACCTACACTCTCCTCGGACCATAATCCCGGCGAATATACACCTGCACCCCTAACAAGACGAAACATCATCACTCTCCCAAACAACCACAACTACACCTACGCTCCTCGGCGAGACCATACCTATACACCCTTCCCCAGCAAACTAGTACTTCTCCAGCAAATACTACACTAAGCACCTGCGCTCCTCGGCGAGACCCAGTTCAACATCAACAACGACATCAAAGATAAACGACAGATCAAAGAATGCGTCGGCCAAGGCATCAAGAACGCGGCAAGCGGCACTACCTTCTCCTCTACGGAAGACAACCATATGCAATTACAACTACATAGACACTCCTCGGCGAGCCCAAGCACAAGCACTCTGCAACATACACCTAACTCCAAGCATCTCACTTCACACGGACGCTCCTCGGCGAGTTCAAGCGCAAGCATCACACGGACGCTCTTTCACGAGACCTACACCTACATGAACAACCCTACTCGATTATACACCTACAACCACCCAAACATCCTACAAGCATATGCACCCTAGCCCCTTATACACATGCAATACGAAGACATTACAAGCACCAGCACCAGGCATTTGACATTACAAGCACACGCAAAGGCACCAACAAACGACAACGAGCATCACGAAGGCACTCTGCAGGCCGGCAGGCCCTTATAGCATGCACGGACCGCCAAGTCCTTAAAATGCGCACGCCCCTCCCCGTTTAGCCCGGTTCGAAGTCCTCGTCTCACCCATGGACACATGCTTCGTTCCGCTGACTGTATCGAGACTGTGACGGTCCGGATATGGTCGTGGAGTTTGACTAGCGCTCTAGTCCGAGCTCAGTCAAACTGGGGGCTCTGTGGATACCCATATCCGTACCCTCCCGCACAAAACCCTGTGATGTAACACGGACTTTTATTACGCATGCTTTAACGCTAACTTAAACGGTTCTAACTAATGTCGAATTCATTTTGAGTCGTTTGAAATGTTAAAATGATTTAGGTCACCTTACATCGCATTTAAATAACGTTCATTTTGTCCATTTGGAGTCTAGCTAGGTCCTTGTCCCGCTTCATTTGGCATGAGCTTCGCATTTGCACTACAATTGGCCCTTTTACATTAACAAGGTCTGATTCAGCATTCCTAAATTCCTAAATTTAGGCCCGGTAGCTAAAACCGCTATTTAGCCCCCTCTTACACAAAATACGGCTTCACGTCTTACCTTATTCCACAAAAACTATGCAAATACACCCTTTTTACATTTTCAGGGCTCGGGCCCAGAACCGAGCCCAAACCCGCCTTTGGCCCTCACTCCAAAGCCCTCAACCCTCTAGAAGATCATATTAGGCCTTCTTGGAGCACAAGCAAAGAGATTATGTCGTATATTCCCAAGATTTAGCAATCCGGATTAAGGAAATACGAAATCTTGAAGTTAAAACCACACCAGCGAGCCGAAACAGCTTATGCGGCTCAGGGTACAAACCGCATAAGGCTATGCGGTTTGCCCACCAAACCGCATAAGCCTATGCGGTTTGTCAGGGTGGTTTTTAGCCCTGTTTTCCTAATTTCCCTCGGCTATTCTCCTATATATACACCCCTATACCCGACCTCATAACACACAATTGACACAAGTTTTCCACACAAGAAAACCCTCTCTTCTCACAACCTCTCTTCCTAGGTTTAGCACCCACTCATGGGTCCCACAAAATATACCGTCTAGCACGGTATGCACACAAATACATCCACAAAAGCCTCACGCACTCGAACCCTTGAGTTCAACACACCATCCCGTGTTGAATTCATCCTCCTTTCAAGTCCAAGAATTGAAGCTCTGCCCAGATCTGAAGCGTCAGGACAAGGTAGGTACCGATCCACTTGGATCAAAGCTTTTTCTTATTTTCTTATGGACTAACAAAGGGGTCTACACTTTAGCGCCCCCCCCGGCTTTGGCACCCGAGCGCGCTTGCCTTCCAAGTGTTCTTATTACTTCGGGTACACTCCATATCCGATGACACGCCAAAGTCGCATAAGCAACCGACCTTATAAAATAAACCAATGGACAATTGAACTTTATTTTATTTGCATGCATCTTGCACCTTCTTATTTTGCATTTAAATCAACTTAAGCAATGAATTCGACCTTTAACTGAACCGTTTTCGTTAACAAGTTAAACATGCTAAACTGAGGGTTTTAATCAATCTTTTTGCATCTGCATCTGCATTCTTTTACAACCTTATCGCACTTGTACGTAGCGATAACATTAGCTCAATTATCATCTTACAAGGATTGTTCTAGGTCAGTAGAGGCTATTTTTACATAGGCTTTTCTAAAAGGTTTTCATAAATCATTATTTGAATTAACTCTTTTTCTAAAGTACCCTCACCCCGAATCCAATCTGGTTTCACAAGCCTTAGATCTAGGGGTGTCGGCGTGCTCCAAAATCTAGGACATGTTTTTAACTTAGAACATGGTAGCAGGTTCCTATTTTCCGCGATAAATAGGTGGCGACTCCATAACAGTTCTTAAAGGTTTTTCCAACTTAATCTTTTTTAACTTTAAAATCCGCCCTTAAGCAAGACGCCGAGTTGGGTCCGATCCCGGGTTCCACACGAACATTATTGCTTTATTAAAAAACCATGAATGTGAAACCTTATAACGAACTTTGATTGGTCTATTTACCCTGTGCAAAGAACATTACAACATTAATATTACATCCACATCCTGCCAGCAATACATATATATATGTAACATTCTTAGATTATATTAATTACCAATATTGGCACCTTGAAAACCACTACATACGAACTGGAAATTTAAACTACAAGCTCAATCTCGTGTCGATTGGCATGAACCAATATATCCACCACATTATTTTAAAAAAAAAATGTCTACATGGTATTCGTACGCTACTCACATGGGAAGAAATAATAACGCTAGCAAAGTGATTCACTGAAAAAAAAACAGAAGATGAAGTGCCTCTAAAAGCTTTTCCAAGCCTTCAAATAACACGAAAGAGCAGAAAAGTGCATACATTAGGAGTGAGGAGAGAGCGTCTTATTGGTTTACTGCTAGCTGTAAACTTGAAGTCACCCTTACCATCAGGGCTAGCTTCCTGAATAAATGAGTGCATTCATGTGGATATATCAAAGAGTAAGGATATCTGAATAACTAATTTGATTGAAGTAACTCAGAAGACTTCGGATTCATATGAGAACGAACCACAAATGAATTGAGAAAATGAATGGCACCTTCAGAGCTGTCAACTGTCTCTACATGTTGCACTAACACCCTTTTCACCTTCGGTTCCTCTTCTGCCATTCACATGAAACGAATTCAACACGCACATGTCTATTAATCACAAGAAGCATTATAAAATGACATAGAACATCCAAATTTCTCAAATCCAGCTATAACCCTAACCAAATGACGATTAGTTATGATTTGCTTGTAACCAACCAAGCTCTGTGTCGGAAATGGGACAAACCTTCAGACTAAGGCACAACAGGTCTGCAAGCCTCTTCAAGGATATCCTTGAGTAGTATTTTGAAACCACAAGTATATTCTGTGAAAGGAAGAACAACATTAATCAATAACAGTAAGAATTCTAAACGTACAACGAGAATTACATTTGCAAATACTACTATGTCAATTTATTGCTGATAAAACAAAGTTTCCTTTATTTTTTTAGTCATATAGGCCCGTTTCCAATCATAGCAAGGTTTTGTTAACAGAACGATGCCAAAACCCCTGCTTTTTCTACATCTCTTTCATTTCACCAATGTACGATTAAATGATCACCAATACCCCTAACGAAGTGTGCATATTTCAAGGTGCTTATCAGATAAAACGGAGAGATAACCGACTTACATGTTCGATAACCCTTTGCTTTAGATCTTCAGCAGCTTTTTCACCCAAAGCACCCCCAGCAAATTCTTCTCGTTGTCAAATTCAGCCTCAAATTCATTCCAAAGAGCTGTCCACTGTATGACCTCCATTGTGACTAGCTGTTTCAACAGTGATCTACACAAACCACCAAGAGAACCCATCACATAAGACAAGCACATGTACAGTAAAAAAATAATATTAAAAAAAAGAACCTCCATAAAAGGTGACATACTTGAATTTTGGAACTTCAGAAAGATTCTTATCCTCCAAAGTAGAGTTAAGAAGACTTGACTGCATTGGATCGTGTGGAGCAAGAGCCAAATACCAGCAAATTTTCCTCAAAATCTGCATAGAGAAACTCATTTGAAAACCATTGAGGAGACGCATAAAGATGCTCGATATTAGTAATTCCACCATTACTTACCGGAATCCACTGTTCAGGATCTTCTTTGACAGATGGTATTTCATATATTGCCTTGTAGCATCGACATATTTCCAGGTAGTCATTGTGGTGCTTATAGTATCTGAAGTAAAGGAATACAGTTCAGCGCTCAAACATCAAATATTTGGTTGAGTATGGTAAGATGTAGTTATATAGAATCATAACTATGATAACCAACTGCATGTCATATAATGTATGATGAGACATAATTACACATAGCGGAAACCATAGTAACAACTACGCAGTAGCACATTCCATGAGATACGTTACTCTAGCCATAATATCAACTACGGAGTAATTTTTTTAATGTATGTTACAACGTACGATTACGTTACTGATTTACTGTAATTGATTGATGATTGATTGTCTGACTACATTTCTAAACAAGCAAAAACACGATGACATTAATGATAAATAGAACAGATAATCAATCGAAACTAACAAGTATTAACTAATATCAGCCGATCTAAGTAACATCGATCAACAAAAAAAAACAACAATCAAAAACAAAATTCTTCATTCCATCAATCTGAGATCCATAATCTCAGCAAAAATCAACAATAAAAACAAACAAGATCTGAAACAAACTGATCTATTATTCAATGAATAATCAACATTAATCATCAACCAAAACTCAGACAATACACAACTGAAATTAAGTCAAAACAAAACCCCAGAATTCAAATCAATGCAATAACCACAATAATTCACCAAATCAAGCACTACCCAATTCAATTAACATGAAACCAAACAAAACCCAGAACCAATAAACAACTAAATATTTCACTAATTCATAGTATACCTGATGACGATGATGACGGAGATGCTAGACGATGATGACGGAGATGATAAACGTAGATGACAGAGACGATAATAATCGACCGCAAAGTGTTGACGACTTAGGTTTTGGATTGTTGATTTATCAATTAGGAATTGGGATGGGAGAGATTTATCAATTAGGAATTGTTGATTTACTTGTTTTTTTGAGGCAGTACAACATATTTTGGGTGAAAAAAATTTGGGCAAATCATGCGCGTGAATTAGGTTAGAGCGCGATAGTCCGCGGTTTTTTTTTTTTTAATTAAAAATTATTATTATATTATTATATTACAAAAATGTGGTTGTGAGTGTATAAATGGGTCGACGCTTTTAAAAGTGTCGATTAAAAAGTGTCAAAAAAGTAAGGGAAAATAGGCTTAGGAAGTTTTAAACGTATATACATAATAATATTATTATTGTTATTTTTAATGATCACGCATAAGACATATAGGCTTAGGAGAAACGACATTTAGGGAAAATAGGTAAAATCGTAGTGATCATAAGAAGAATATGAGCCTTAATGAAATTAAGAGAAATATAGGTTATCATTGAATGGTTAAATAAGATTTTAGAGAATTATGGATAACCTAAATGATATAGCTCATTTTCTTAAAATTATTATTATAATGTTATTAGATGAATCAGAAATGTTATAAATCATATTTAGGATAAGATTCAAAATTTATAATAAGGGGTTATATAAAAGAAAAAGGAATATGTATATAAACATCGAAAAGAGATAATTGTAATAGATAGAACAAGTTTAGAAGTATTTAATAAAAAGGTAAAGAGTTTTACAAAAATGAAGGAAACGGGCAAAATCACAACGTATGAGATTAATAAGAATTCTGTAGAAATTAAAATTTAAGAGTTCAAAATTTTAGATCAAGTAAATAAGTTTTAGAGGTTGAATAAAAAGTTAACGAAATTATAAAGGAAATATAAAAATCATTTTTCGAGATTAAATAAAACAAATGAAAATTATCTTCACGAAATCAATTAGTAGGTATTACAGATTTCGAGATTAGAAATTTTAGAAGATAAGAATAATTGTACGAGGGCTAAAATACGAAGTAAAGTTCGAAGGTTTTTTGAGTATAAAGATTAAGGAGTTTACGAAAATGAAAAATAACAGGATTGAGTTATTTTACAACATTATTGGAAAAATGAAGCTTCGTTTTACGAAGTAGATTATTAGCACTTATTGATAAAGAAATTAGATCTTCAGAAGGAATCAAAATTTTATGAAGTTGGAAACTTGTAGTAAAATTTTATTTTATTTTATGGAAGAAAATATTAGGAATTTTACTATTAGGAGATAGGAAAAAAAAACGAAAATAGTTGGAACGATGAAATATTTAAGAACGATTTTGATATAACTTTAGTAGTCTTCAATTCAATAAAATTTTTCAAATCTTGAACGTCTTCTCACGTTGTAAAGTTTTTATTGCGTCCATTTGTTGCGCTTGACTTCTTGTCGTCTAGTCTTCGATTTATACGTCTCGATTTTTGGTACGTTAGTATAAGAGACTTGTTAGTCAAAAAGATTAGTCATAGAGCACTTAGCAGGCAAGCCTAAAAATAAAAGAAGTAAAAATCTATCGAGGCTGAATGACGGTCGAAAATCTAAAGTCTAGGTCAGTTGGTCAATCCTTAATATTTCTACCCATTCTCACATTTAAAGCGTTCTAAGATTATTTATTTTAGCGATCTAAGATTTCTAATTCATTATTTGATCCTATAAGTCTATGCCTGACATATATATTAATATGTATGTCTGGCCCAGGTGTCGTCTCGCTATGTGAGATAACTTTAAGTCATTCACGGTCGCAAGACAGCTTTGATACCAACTGTAACAACCCGATTTTTCGTGACTTAATTAAACTAAGGCGGAAAATTAATTAAGTCTAATACATGCCGGATGTTAATTAAATTACATTCAAATGGCATAGGATACAAATATATGTTACAATCTCTCAAAGAAAACAAATGAAACATCCCAATCGTCCCGATAATCCTGAGTCTCGAGAATTGCCTGCAACGGAGACAAAAACACAAAATAGGAGGATCTCCCGCTCAGAGGCGGGAAGTGACTGTTCTAACCAACAACCTCTAAACCACAGTTTTGGTTTATTTAACCTATGATTAAAAGTAACTTGGCAGCACTAAACGCGTATAATGTAACAACCTGGTTTTTCGTGACTTTAATTAAACTAAGGCGGAAAATTAATTAAGTCTATATATTACAAAACCAGCTGTTATCGTCTTACAAACTCAATATACATAATACGAGTTTAAGGATAAACAGAGTATATGTTTGATTTCATTCTCTCAAGCGTACAAAATAAATAAGGTAAACTCTCCCCAGCATTCAATAGCGTTGGTCTCGGGGTACCTGCGTTTAACCAATTATCATTTTCCCGCAACACTCTTTCGACACATGTAATTCTAAAACATATGCATTATATAAAGGAAATAAATTAATAAAACAAATAGCAATTAGGCAGGCAACACATAAGAAAATCATGATGATTCAGGCACGAGTATAAATCAAATCGCATAACGTACAACACTCTCAAATTATCATTCTCAGCAGTCGTATTCCAACACTCATAAATTCAAATCATCAAACCATAATCAATCAAACAAGACAAGGAAATACATTCTTCATACGTTAACTAATGATTGTTCATTAGCGAGGCGGAATCATGCAGACGTAAATTCGCAATAGTAGACAGGGCCAAGCAGTTGGGCGTGGTCGACACACTAAATCCTAGTGGGCGGGGGCCAAGCAGTTGGGCGTGGTCGACATACTAGACGTCCGCGCAATAGCGGTCAGGGCCGAACAAAGCGGACGTGTCTGAACAAGCTAAGGATACCTAAAGCGATAAGGACAGCCAAATCCTGAGTCTAATGTATGCATACACCACTATAGATAGGTTCGTATCATACTCGCCCTCGAGTAAGTAGTCCCCTAATAATACGACTATCACCTTAGACGGGTACCCCCGGGTGGGGCTGGAGTTTCCAATTACTATTCTATGGGCCCACGGAAGTATCAAGACCGCCCCATCCCTGAGGTTGATACCACGTGTCAAACAGCGATCTCAAAATCGTTGAATAGCCTTGGGCAACTCTGGTAGGGAGCCCAAGTCCCCATAGACAGCTACCTCGTTTAACTTCGAAATCAAGAGTCGCGACATGGCGAACAATCCAAGTATTTTATTCAAGTAGCTTATTTTCATATTCTTATTTCCTTGTTTATTCGTATCATGTATTATTTCTAAAACATAAATATAACGTCGAACTTGTGTAATGAAATTTTAGTTCTAGCAGTTCTTCAGGTAAAACAGAACACATAGAAAAACTTAATTATTTATTTTGAGTCCGTTCGTAACTTTTAAATATTTTTCACTATTCATTATTTTACTATTCACCGTATTTACTATTCATCGTATTTACTATTCACCGTATTTACTATTCATCGTATTTACTATTCATCGTATTTTATACGTATTCGTATTTCGTATTTCGTATTTGTACGTATTTTTATACTTCGTATTTATACGTATATGTATTCTTATACTTAGTATTTATTATTTTATTTTCTTTATACTTAGTATTTTTATTATATTTTCTTTATACTTAGTATTTATTATTTGACTTTATTTATACTTAGTATTTTTATACTCTTATACATTTTTTTATACTAAGGATATTTTTAGAAAACAAACTAAGCTTTTTATTTACTAAGTGTAAAATTCTAGTTTTAAAGTCGTTAGGTTCGTTTTGTATTTAGTGATTTGAAAAATGACTTCGGAAGTAAAACTTAATATAATCTAAGTACAAAAATCTAGGGTCAAAGTTGTTAAGTTCATTTTGTACTTGGTGATTTTAAATAATATTTTAAAAGTAAAACTCGGTTTTATTTAGTCGTATACTTAACTAACATTTTAGCGGTTTCGAATTTTAGTGACATCGTCAAAGTTCATTTTAAATAGTCCGTATATCCACATCCAAATTTAAGCATAGGTAGTGACACTCGACAATATTCATTTTTAATACATGTAACGTTTATTCTAATCGGTTTTGTTGATTCTTTTTATTATTGATTCATTATACAACAAAATATAAACCTAATGACTAATCAAATTTAGTGACTAAGTGATAAATTCATTTTGACCAAAATTGACCCAAAAATACTAGAAATGCCGTAGCCTTTATTTACATTAAGCTATTTATTTCTTTTTTTTGTTTTTATTAATAATTCATTACTTTAACAAATTTAATTACTTAAGTGATAAAAATATAAAGTGACAAAATTATTTTAGGTCCAAAAACAATGAAGAGGCCGTAGCCTTTATCTACATTACTCAATTTATTTCCTTTTTCTAATTTGTCGGTTTTCGACTTAAACTTTTTATATACTAATTATTTAAATTACACTTAAGCGATTTAACTAGTTTACGATTTTCACTAATTATTTTATTTCATTTATGAATAGTGTTTTTATGACACTTTATTTTTCTAACTTTTATAATTTAAGGATTTAGTCTATTTAGTTTATATATTCATTATTTAAACTTTTCAATAATGACTTTAAACAATAATAAAATAAAACTTATATTTATTATGAATCAAGTTAGTCCTTTATGTGAAGAACACCATGAATATGTGATGAATCCAATTATTTTTCATATGAACATTTTTGACTCAAATTCTTATATTATCGTTTTATTTTCTCAAATTTTTATGGTATGTCTAATTAACCTAGACTAATCATAATATGTTATTTAGAAAAATTAAAACTAAAAATTGGTCCAAAAATAAAGGGAAAACCGTGTAGAGTATATATGTTCACTATTTTTATTTTTTTGATTTTTATACTTCTAATTCAATAACTAATTTACTTTATATCATTTATATATTTAGTCATGAGTGAAAAACATAACTAAACATAATCTAACACAAGTAAAATCATTGTAACACAAGAATAACAAAATCATTTCAAGAACAACATAATACACTTTAAAACAATTAAATTCATATCAAATTCATTTTAAGTCCTAAACATAAACTAATCATATTTTCATATACATCTTATACTTAGTATTTTAAGCATGCAATTAACAAAAATTAAAACGAAAAATTAAGTGATAAATGAAGGGGTGGCCGTAGGTTTTTTTTATCACTACACAAGTTTTATTTTTTTGATTTTTGCCTTGTAATTAATCATGCAACCCTAAAGTGGTATACACATAACATATAATCAAGCAAGTGTAGGTGCTTATCAAATATAGTGTGCGGGAGCACCTTAGGTTAGGTTAAAGAAAATGCTCCTAGCAATTGTCGGGATCGATTATGTGATCAAATTGGCTCAAGTCTAAGCCTCCACCTTGCTCCTCGTCTTTGGTTAGGGTTTGTACATAAACATGAAAATAAGAAAGTTAGTAAATCATTTAGCTAACTAAACTATACTAATAAAATTTAGGTGTAGTATTGTTTTTATGTTTAGGTGATGTTTATATTTTAAAAGATTTTGATTCAAGTTCATGTTTATTTACAAGCTTAAATGAGTATGTGAATACTAAACATGATGGGTGAGGAGTTTATTTAAGTGTGTTAATTAATTTAAGCAAATAAAATGAGAGATTAAGGAAGGAAAAGAATTAAAGAGGATGAATATTGGATGTGTTCTTGAGCTTGCAAATAAATAAGCTTACTAATGCTTTTGAGGATGAGTTTATTTTAGAGAGAAAAGTGTTAGAATATTTTTGTGTTTGTGTATGTAAGTTGTACGTGTAGTAGTAGTGTAGAAGTAGTAATTGTGTTTTGTTTTTGTAAGCATAAAAGATTAGTTTGGTATTCACACTTAAACTAGAAGAAGCTACAAAGTGATGATGAAAATCATAGAGTGTAAGAAGGATTAGACAAGGAAGGAAAGTAGGAAGAATGGAAGAGGATCATGTTGGACCAAAGATGTCCAAAATTTCGGCCTACTTGATCACAAGTGGCTCGGTTTTTCGTTTTTGAAATTTTCGATTTACGCGCACGCGAAAAGTCTCGAAATGAAATATATAGTCTTAAAATGATGGTTCGAAGTAAGGTCAAAAATTAAAATGAAGGAAAACGTAGAAGAGTAATAAAAATGAAAAATGGCCTTAGGATCCTCGAAACTTTGAAATAAAATCTTGTTGGATCGAAAAATATATTTTTTTCGTGGAATGTTACTGAATTAAATCATTATGCTTAAACGTCAAAAATTTTACCAGTTTAGGCTTAGTGTAACTCAATATATCGAGTTTTAGTGAAAGTGTTAGTTAAATCAAAATGAAATAGTAATTTGATATTATTATTATATGTTTTGTTAGTGTTAATCAAAATGATTAAGCTTAACTAGTTTTTAATTAGATTAGGATTATGAGTAAGTATATTTAAGAAAAGATTAGATGGTTTTTAACCATCTTTAGTGGCTCGGCCCCTTTGGTCAAATTGACCTCGATTTGCGTGCCAAAATTTGTCGTTGAGAAAATTGTCGTAGATTCTTCATTTGATTTATCGAGTTCGAATATGAAAGAATAAAGTTCAAATTCGAAGTACATCAAAATGGTTTTTGTTTAGGTGCAATAATAGTTGTAGCGCATTGTATTAGAAAAATTTTGGGCGAGATTGTTGATTTAATGATTTGCGCAATTATAATAAGCTTAACTTGGCATGGAGTGTTACATGTTTAGCGAAAAAAATTCAGTCGCATTTTTATTATAAGGAAAAAGGTTGAATTTAATTTAAGGAATTAAATTCTCTCATAATATTTGGCTATAAAAACACGGGGTGTTACAATCCTACCCCCTTAAGAAAAGTTTCGTCCCCGAAACTTGTAAAGAGTGGATAACTGCTCGAAGTTAAACAGGGCAGTTGGAGAGAATATTGAGATTTTAAAATTTTGAATGATAGCATTTGGTTTTGTTGGATTGAGACTCTTTGGAAAGTTTGAGTTTTATAAATATTATAGAAACGTCGGATAGAGTGAAAATATTGGAAAACAAAATCGCGTTTGTTTTATTAATGAGGTATTTAATTAAATATGGAAATGTTGCTGGAACGTTATTTTTGAAAATGACTTGAAAGAGGCTCACCAGAAAGGTAGGGCCTAGAAGTTTTGTACGGAATTAAATGAAATTAAAATAATAAGCGTTTTAAAGGTAAAACCGTTTATTTGAATTTCAGAATAAAAATTAACTTTAAAAATAGGCTGAAATGAAAAGTTTTAAAATTTAATTAAGGTTGGGGTAACGATCAAAATATTATCCTACCCCCTTAAAAAGTTTCAAACTTATGTACATAATAATATTATTATTGTTACTTTTAATGACCACTTAATTAAGATATATAGCATTCGAGAAATGGCACTCAGGGAAATTGTGTAAAAGTCGTAGTGATCATAGAGAAGATATAAGCTTTAGTGAAATAAAGGAAATATAGGTTATCGTTGAATGATTAGACAAAATGTTTGGAGAATTATGGATAACCTTGTTGATATAGCTCATTTCTTGAAATTATTATTATTACAATGTTACTAAATGAGACGAAAATGTTATAAGTCGTATTTTGGGTAAAATTCAAAATTTATAGAAGTAAGGGGTTTTATGAAAATTCAATTTAGTAATTGTTTGTTCAAGTTTTATGAGTGTAGATCGTTTGATGAATTTTGAGGAAATAAGAGATAAAGAAGCTCCTGTATCAAATAAAGTAATTGCTGGTATAATGTTAATTAGAAATTTACCAGTGACGAGGTCAACATCGATAATGTCGCCAGCACCTTCTTCAACTTCTGTCAGGATGTACACGCGTCCCTGAACCTTTACTGCGGGCAGTGGTCCCGCATTTGCTTTACTACCTGTACTCCTATTTGGGCATTCATTTGACTTATGCCCCGATATATTGCAGGAAAAACATACTACTGGTTCTCCATTACACTGTCTCCCCGGGTGATTCGGTTGTCGGCATCTACGACACTGGCCTGGTTGAAAAGACGGAGTCACAGGAGTTTGTTGATTTTTCCTTGCGACGTATGAGGTGGGGTTTCGATTGGGGTATTGGGTCCTGCCCTGGTTTCTGTTTCGGTTGTCTGAACCTTGATAACTCTGGCGATCATAAAGTGGCTTCTGAATGAAGCTAGCACTTGCCACAGGAGGAGTAAAAACCTTCTTTTTCCTTTTCTCCTCGGCTTCTCCTTTCTGGATCGATGCCCAGATACTTGTTGCCTTTTCGTATGCCTCAGCAAAGTTCTTGCAGTTGAACCCGCTCATGTTAATCCTCAGCTCATTAGTCATGCCCCTTACATAACGAGTTGCGAGTTCCTCCTCGTTAGTTAATATTCTAGGAGCAAACTTAGATAGCTCCTGATATCTTTCGGTGTATGCCTGCAGAGACATATCACCTTGATCTAAGTTCCTGAATTTCTCTTCCATCTCCCATTTTAGTTCCTCCCCAAAGTATTTGTTCTCCAATAGAGTCTTGAACTCGCTCCAATTATAGATCCTTAGGGGGAACGTGGATCTGATTAGGCGCCACCAGCTATTGGCCTCCCCTTTCAAGAAGTACGCTACTACATTCACCTTTTCATTAGGTGGCGTCTTGCTTAGTTCCAAGAGCTTCTCCATTTCCTCAATCCATTCCGTCAAGACAGTAGGATTGACGGAGCCTGAGTATGGTTGAGGTCTATGTTTTGAGAACCTCTCAAATGCGGATTGGTTGTTTCCGCCACCCTGATGTTGGTACATGCCTTGAGCAATCTTTGTGATTGCATCCTCGAAGCCTTTTCTTCTTGCCTCCTCTTCGAGGAATTGTTGGTTAAGGTCATTGTCTGGGATACCGTTTGCAGCCATTCTGAAAATATTAAACTGTGTGAATTTGGAGTAGCTCTAAAAGAGGCATAACATAGAATACAAGATAGGAGTTGTTTACATAGATTTCGAGTAGCAAAAACATCTAATACATTTCCTAGGAAGATAACTGAAAGTAGAAGGTAGGGATAACGATTCCTAATAGTGTCATACAAAATCACTGAGGTTAGGTAGTTAAAATCTAGAGATTTTACAAAATGTTATCCGTTCTAGTAGTTAATAGGGCTAGAAGGATCTAGAGCCCGTTTGAAGACCCCGCATCGCTGACCTCCTGCTCATCATCAAAGGTGTGTCCCTGAGCAATGGCACGGCATGCAAGTCTGAGGGAGCATTTGAAGAAGTTCCACTCGTGAAACTTTCCTCCTCGAACTGTAGAAAGGTGATGTACAGTAAACCACCAAAGGCAAGCTTCGCCCCTAAGAAACTTCTCGGCTAGGCGCACCTTCCACTCTTCGTGAACTCCTGCTTCAACGAACTTCGCCTCTAGCTCATGTATCCAGCTCACGCAAGTGTCGCGGTCTCCTGTGAATTTGCGCGGAGGGTTTTCATAGAATCTCCTGAAGGCCGCAACTCTGACAGGGGTACCTCGCCCAAGCCCTGGAGTAGTAGAACGCACAGGAATGGCACGGAGAGCACTCAGCTTCCAGTTGATCGAACGATGATTCCTTCCGTCTCCACATGCTGGTGAATCGCCGGTTGATGACATCTACAAGGGATTTTAAGGAAAGGAGTCAAACAACAACAAAAACATTGTTTGAACGGAAATAAAATGGCTATTAAGAGAATATAAATTTTTGATTGAACGAAAACAGGATTAACAAGGGTTTAAAGATTTTATTAGTGAATTTGGTTAAGGATTTAGTAGATGTCCCTACTTCGTATAGTCTGGTACTCCTTCAGCGTTTCACTTCTCGAGAGTTAAGTTTATTAATTCGATTTTATATTCTAGGTTAGTTGTTAGTTTTAGTCAGTCACATCAGCAAGTAGCAAGCATACGATGGTTAGCGTATTTTATTTTAGGGTAGTAGCTCTTTTATTTAAGAAGATTTTAGCGTATGGCCTGTGATTTCAAAGTTTCTACCCATCCTCACACTTTAAAGTGATCTAAGTTATTTATTTTAGCGATCTAAGATTTCTAATTCATTATTTGATCCTATAAGTCTATGCCTGACATATGATATGAATGTCTGGCCCAGGTGTCGTCTCGCTATGTGAGATAACTTTAAGTCATTCACGGTTAAGACGACTTTGATACCAATCAGAATAACCTGGTTTTTCGTGACTTTAATTAAACTAAGGCGGAAAATTAATTAAGTCTATATATTACAAAACCAGCTGTTATCGTCTTACAAACTCAATATACATAATACGAGTTTAAGGATAAACAGAGTATATGTTTGATTTCATTCTCTCAAGCGTACAAAATAAATAAGGTAAACTCTCCCCAGCATTCAATAGCGTTGGTCTCAAAGTACTGCGTCTAACCAATTATCATTTACCCGCAACACTCGTTCGACACATGTAATTCTAAAACATATGCATTATATAAAGGAAATAAATTAATAAAACAAATAGCAATTAGGCAGTAACACATAAGAAAATCATGATGATTCAGCACGCAGTATAAATCAAATCGCATAACGCATAACACTCTCAAATTATCATTCTCGTGATCGTATTCCAACACTCATAAATTCAAATCATCAAACCATAATCAATCAAACAAGACAAGGAAATACATTCTTCATACGTGCTAACTAATGATTGTTCATTAGCGGCGGAATCATGCAGGCGTAAATTCGCGATAGTAGACGAGGCCAAGCAGTTGGACGTGGGCGACACACTAAATCCTAGTGGGCCAGGGCCAAACAGTTGGACGTGGTCGACATACTAGACGTCCGCGCAATAGCGGTCGGTATTTAACAAAGCGGGCGTGTGCGAACAAGCTAAGGATACCTAAAGCGATAAGGGCGGCCAAATCCACGAGTCTAATGTATGCATACACCACTATAGATAGGTTCGTATCATACTCGCCCTCGAGTAAGTAGTCCCTAATAATACGACTATCACCTTAGGCGGGTACCCCGGGTGGCTGGAGTTTCCAATTACTATTCTATGGGCCCACGGAGTATCAAGACCGCCCGTCCCCGAGGTTGATACCACGTGTCAAACAAATGATCTCAAAATCGTTGAATAGCCTTGGGCAACTCTGGTAGGGAGCCCAAGTCCCCATAGACAGCTACCTCGTTTAACTTCGAAATCAAGAGTCGCGACATGGCGAACAATCCAAGTATTTTATTCAAGTAGCTTATTTTC
Organism: Dianthus caryophyllus; assembly: GCA_023091065.1. Classification (NCBI taxonomy): domain Eukaryota; kingdom Viridiplantae; phylum Streptophyta; class Magnoliopsida; order Caryophyllales; family Caryophyllaceae; genus Dianthus; species Dianthus caryophyllus. The sequence goes on from CM041522.1 coordinate 18,105,356, forward strand.
ATATTCTTATTTCCTTGTTTATTCGTATCATGTATTATTTCTAAAACATAAATATAACGTCGAACTTGTGTAATGAAATTTTAGTTCTAGCAGTTCTTCAGGTAAAACAGAACACATAGAAAAACTTAATTATTTATTTTGAGTCCGTTCGTAACTTTTAAATATTTTTCACTATTCATTATTTTACTATTCACCGTATTTACTATTCATCGTATTTACTATTCACCGTATTTACTATTCATCGTATTTACTATTCATCGTATTTTATACGTATTCGTATTTCGTATTTCGTATTTGTACGTATTTTTATACTTCGTATTTATACGTATATGTATTCTTATACTTAGTATTTATTATTTTATTTTCTTTATACTTAGTATTTTTATTATATTTTCTTTATACTTAGTATTTATTATTTGACTTTATTTATACTTAGTATTTTTATACTCTTATACATTTTTTTATACTAAGGATATTTTTAGAAAACAAACTAAGCTTTTTATTTACTAAGTGTAAAATTCTAGTTTTAAAGTCGTTAGGTTCGTTTTGTATTTAGTGATTTGAAAAATGACTTCGGAAGTAAAACTTAATATAATCTAAGTACAAAAATCTAGGGTCAAAGTTGTTAAGTTCATTTTGTACTTGGTGATTTTAAATAATATTTTAAAAGTAAAACTCGGTTTTATTTAGTCGTATACTTAACTAACATTTTAGCGGTTTCGAATTTTAGTGACATCGTCAAAGTTCATTTTAAATAGTCCGTATATCCACATCCAAATTTAAGCATAGGTAGTGACACTCGACAATATTCATTTTTAATACATGTAACGTTTATTCTAATCGGTTTTGTTGATTCTTTTTATTATTGATTCATTATACAACAAAATATAAACCTAATGACTAATCAAATTTAGTGACTAAGTGATAAATTCATTTTGACCAAAATTGACCCAAAAATACTAGAAATGCCGTAGCCTTTATTTACATTAAGCTATTTATTTCTTTTTTTTGTTTTTATTAATAATTCATTACTTTAACAAATTTAATTACTTAAGTGATAAAAATATAAAGTGACAAAATTATTTTAGGTCCAAAAACAATGAAGAGGCCGTAGCCTTTATCTACATTACTCAATTTATTTCCTTTTTCTAATTTGTCGGTTTTCGACTTAAACTTTTTATATACTAATTATTTAAATTACACTTAAGCGATTTAACTAGTTTACGATTTTCACTAATTATTTTATTTCATTTATGAATAGTGTTTTTATGACACTTTATTTTTCTAACTTTTATAATTTAAGGATTTAGTCTATTTAGTTTATATATTCATTATTTAAACTTTTCAATAATGACTTTAAACAATAATAAAATAAAACTTATATTTATTATGAATCAAGTTAGTCCTTTATGTGAAGAACACCATGAATATGTGATGAATCCAATTATTTTTCATATGAACATTTTTGACTCAAATTCTTATATTATCGTTTTATTTTCTCAAATTTTTATGGTATGTCTAATTAACCTAGACTAATCATAATATGTTATTTAGAAAAATTAAAACTAAAAATTGGTCCAAAAATAAAGGGAAAACCGTGTAGAGTATATATGTTCACTATTTTTATTTTTTTGATTTTTATACTTCTAATTCAATAACTAATTTACTTTATATCATTTATATATTTAGTCATGAGTGAAAAACATAACTAAACATAATCTAACACAAGTAAAATCATTGTAACACAAGAATAACAAAATCATTTCAAGAACAACATAATACACTTTAAAACAATTAAATTCATATCAAATTCATTTTAAGTCCTAAACATAAACTAATCATATTTTCATATACATCTTATACTTAGTATTTTAAGCATGCAATTAACAAAAATTAAAACGAAAAATTAAGTGATAAATGAAGGGGTGGCCGTAGGTTTTTTTTATCACTACACAAGTTTTATTTTTTTGATTTTTGCCTTGTAATTAATCATGCAACCCTAAAGTGGTATACACATAACATATAATCAAGCAAGTGTAGGTGCTTATCAAATATAGTGTGCGGGAGCACCTTAGGTTAGGTTAAAGAAAATGCTCCTAGCAATTGCTCGGGATCGATTATGTGATCAAATTGGCTCAAGTCTAAGCCTCCACCTTGCTCCTCGTCTTTGGTTAGGGTTTGTACATAAACATGAAAATAAGAAAGTTAGTAAATCATTTAGCTAACTAAACTATACTAATAAAATTTAGGTGTAGTATTGTTTTTATGTTTAGGTGATGTTTATATTTTAAAAGATTTTGATTCAAGTTCATGTTTATTTACAAGCTTAAATGAGTATGTGAATACTAAACATGATGGGTGAGGAGTTTATTTAAGTGTGTTAATTAATTTAAGCAAATAAAATGAGAGATTAAGGAAGGAAAAGAATTAAAGAGGATGAATATTGGATGTGTTCTTGAGCTTGCAAATAAATAAGCTTACTAATGCTTTTGAGGATGAGTTTATTTTAGAGAGAAAAGTGTTAGAATATTTTTGTGTTTGTGTATGTAAGTTGTACGTGTAGTAGTAGTGTAGAAGTAGTAATTGTGTTTTGTTTTTGTAAGCATAAAAGATTAGTTTGGTATTCACACTTAAACTAGAAGAAGCTACAAAGTGATGATGAAAATCATAGAGTGTAAGAAGGATTAGACAAGGAAGGAAAGTAGGAAGAATGGAAGAGGATCATGTTGGACCAAAGATGTCCAAAATTTCGGCCTACTTGATCACAAGTGGCTCGGTTTTTCGTTTTTGAAATTTTTCGATTTCTGGCCTTGCCTTGAAAAGTCTCGAAATGAAATATATAGTCTTAAAATGATGGTTCGAAGTAAGGTCAAAAATTAAAATGAAGGAAAACGTAGAAGAGTAATAAAAATGAAAAATGGCCTTAGGATCCTCGAAACTTTGAAATAAAATCTTGTTGGATCGAAAAATATATTTTTTTCGTGGAATGTTACTGAATTAAATCATTATGCTTAAACGTCAAAAATTTTACCAGTTTAGGCTTAGTGTAACTCAATATATCGAGTTTTAGTGAAAGTGTTAGTTAAATCAAAATGAAATAGTAATTTGATATTATTATTATATGTTTTGTTAGTGTTAATCAAAATGATTAAGCTTAACTAGTTTTTAATTAGATTAGGATTATGAGTAAGTATATTTAAGAAAAGATTAGATGGTTTTTAACCATCTTTAGTGGCTCGGCCCCTTTGGTCAAATTGACCTCGATTTGCGTGCCAAAATTTGTCGTTGAGAAAATTGTCGTAGATTCTTCATTTGATTTATCGAGTTCGAATATGAAAGAATAAAGTTCAAATTCGAAGTACATCAAAATGGTTTTTGTTTAGGTGCAATAATAGTTGTAGCGCATTGTATTAGAAAAATTTTGGGCGAGATTGTTGATTTAATGATTTGCGCAATTATAATAAGCTTAACTTGGCATGGAGTGTTACATGTTTAGCGAAAAAAATTCAGTCGCATTTTTATTATAAGGAAAAAGGTTGAATTTAATTTAAGGAATTAAATTCTCTCATAATATTTGGCTATAAAAACACGGGGTGTTACATATAACTCCAGCAGCCGCATATTTCGATAAAATTGGACAATTAGCATATAATATCAGTTCTCACATATAGATATTTAAATCTTATACAACATGATAAACAAAACTTAAAACATTTCAATTTATAGAACACGATATACAACTTAAATGTCATTTCAATTCATATAACATCGTAATATATATAAGACTTAAATCATAGCAATCAAGATATATGCATAAGTCGTAATCAATTCAATAAACACATAGTCGTGAATAATCATGCAATTCTAAAACATATGCAATATATAAAATAAATAAATAAAACACATTGCAGGTAGGCAAGCAAAACATATAAGGATACATGATGATTCAAACACGAGTATAATCCAATCAAATAACGTACCATGCTTACAAACAATCATACTCAATAAATCGTATTTCAATACTCATAACCAAGTCATTCAGGCAATCATCAAACAACAAAGCAAGGAAATACATTCAACATGTGATAACAAATGAGTCTTCGTTAGTAAGGCGGAAGCATGCAGACGTAAATCGCGCTATAGTAGACAGGGCCAACATAACTTGGACATGGCTGACATACTAGACGTCCGTATGATAGCCAAGCGGCCAACATAACTTGGACATGGCTGACAGGCTAAGGATACCTAAGGTAATAAGGACAGCTAAATCCTTGTCTAATGTATGCATACACCATCTAATCGAGGATCATACGTATTCGCTATTCAAAAGGTATCACCGACGAAAAATACGACTATCACCTTAGACGGGCACCCCCGGTTGGGGCTGGAGTTTCCAATTACTATCTATGGGCCCACGGAAATATCAATGTTGCCCCATCCCTGAGGTTGTATATACCGTGCCGAATAGCAATCTTAAGATCGTTATAAGCCTTGGGCAACTCTGGTAGGGAGCCCAAGTCCCCATAGACAGCTACCTCATTAACTTCGAATTTCAAGAGTCGCAACATGGCGAACAATCCAAGTATTTTATTCAAGTAATTCATTCTCTCCAATTCTCATTTCCTCGTTCAAACTAAATAAATTACAATTCTGAAACTTAAATATATCGTCGAACTTTGTATAATGAAATTTTAGTTCTAGCAGTTCTTCAGGCAAACAGAACACATAGAAAAACTTAATTATTTATTTTGAGTCCGTTCGTAAATTTTAAATATTTTTCACTATTCATTATTTTACTATTCATCGTTTTACTATTCCTTATTTTGTTTTAAATATTCATTCTCGTTACTTAGTTTACTTTAAAGTTCTTTATTTCGAGTAACTCAAATAGGTTCAAGTAATTAATTTATTTTATTCAAGTGTAAGTATTTTATTTGATTAAGTTAAAAGATTTAGTTTCGTTTAAATTTTAAGCAACTTAAAATAGATTAGTGATTAGTGATATAAATAATTGAATTTCATTATAACTCACTTTTAATCCTTCCTCTTATTTGAGTTGTAAAGTATCTAGCGATTTAATAGTTATAACATTTATTTTAACTTAGAAATATTACTTAAACGATATTTGTCAAATTTTAGTATTCTTGATAAAATATAATATTGTGACAATTAGTAAAATTTCTTTTAGGTGAATGATAATTCGATGGTGGAATTTTATACGGAGTATATTTTCATATCTTATTAATATTTAATCATTTACTTTTATGTCATTTCTTCAATTATTTAAGCGGATTTATAAATTCGTATGTTCTATACATTTAAATTTTATAAACACAACACATATTTAAGAAGTCGTCGTCTTTAAAGTATATTTTAAATTTTAATGATAGTATTCAATTTTATAAGTTTTTCTAAAAGTAGATTTTTAGAAATAAATTTTATTATAATAATACTTCCACTTACATATTAATTCTTTTTATGGTTTTTATAACTTAAATTTTCTACTAAGTCATATTACTTTATCTTTTATAGGATTATCATTTTAACACTTTATCTTTTTGTTAAACATATTTATAATACAAATTTCTAACTTTATTCAATAAAAGCTTTACTTAGGTTTATTTTATATTTCGAAGTACTTTATTTCTTTTTATTATTTTAACTAAATACTTATTTAGTATATTTTAAGTTCATTGTAAATTTTAGAGTTTTAACAAAGTAATCTCTATATTAATCGTGAGATATGACTTTTTATATAATTATTTATTTTAGAAACTTTAATATGAGTAACTTAATTTATATTTTTACTTTTAGCATGATTTAACATTAATTTAAACATAATATTCTTTTAACTTAATTCTTTATTTTTAGTTATATTTCGATTTAACGTTTTAGTGACGATAGATAAGTTATATTAATTTAATTTATTTACTTAAGTTATTTTAGTAATCTTTTTTTAGTCTTATTTTATAATTGTGATATTATATTTAATATGTTCAATAATTTACACATAACATACAATTTCAACATGATAATATTACAATTAAATTCAACATTAATTCAACAACACATTTTTCACTCAAAACATATAATCACAAAATCAGATAAATATCATATTTCATAATTCCATTCAACACTACATTATAACTAAAATTAACACCCAATTTCATACTATAGCGAATCATACAAAGTTATCAAATTAAACTGAAACGGGACTCATACGTGTCTAATGCATACTAGCTCACTTTGAATCACAAATTAATTAAGAATAAAACCAAAACGTTAAAGTTAGAGAATTTGAGAAAGAATCGAGTCACCTAATTTGGCTCACGAACAGAGGCCTCCAAATAAAACCCGACTTATATGATTTCCAAAGCACGACAACGGTGCGACCCGACCCGACAAAAGTAGCAGTGCATTCCACATAAAAAGAAAAGGGTGAGAGTAGTGAGACCCGATGTATTGACGAGATGAAATTATGAGCTCCGAATGAAATGAAATCGAGACTAATTATTAATAAATGAAAAAGAGCTGAAAACGAGGCTCACCATGACAGTCAGCTCCGGTTTGCGAACCAATGAGGGAGGCAGGGAGTTAACGAAGGTGAGTGACAGAGGGGATGACGAGGCCAACTCAAAGGGGCTACGAGCTCCGCCGACGTAACAGCGGTGACGAGAGCAGGACATCGCAGCAGGGGAAAGAGCAAAATAAATTAAAGTCGGCAAAATCAATTGACGATAAATTTATGGATTGAAAACGGTTTAACTTACCGACGATAAGAATACGACGAGAAGCAGAGCATGGCCACGGTGGTGGCTCACGGTGGCAGAGGAAGAGAGGGCAGGGGCGAGTGAGAGAGAGGCAGGGGAAAGCAGGGGAGAAAGAGGAGGACACGGTGGTGATGGCCACGGTGGTCTGAGGTGGCGTCTCCGGTGAGGCTGCTCCGGTGGTGGCCGAAAACAGGGGAAAAGAGGAGGGAAGAGCAGGGCCGAGAAAGGTGAGGAAAAACAGGGGGAGAGAGAGAGAGGTAGCTCGAGCGTGACGGACATGGCGGCGACCATGGCGGTGGTGAGCACGGCGGTGCTCCGGTGGGGGCTGCTGTTGATGGTGGTTGTTATCGTTATTGTGTTGTTTGTTGTTGCCGTTTTTGTTGTTGGTTTTGCTGTTGTTGCCGTCGTTTGTTGTTGTTGTAGTTTGCTGTTGTTGTTTGTTGATTTATTTTGTTTTATTTTAATGGAGTAATAAAAACAAGAAGATAAGGAAGAAGAAGAGAGAAAAGGAGGCAGTAGACAATGAGGGAGTTAGGTTTAGAAGTGAATAAAGGAAGCTTTATACAAATATCAAAAAGAGTGGGTAAGAGTGAGTGTCGACATACTTGGGAGTATTATTGGATCTGTTTCATTTGTTTGCTCCGTTTCATTTACTCTTACTTATAAACTTTTTATATTTTATTAAATTCACTATACTTTAAATTATTAGTTTAAACTTTTAATTACATTATTCATATTATAAAATTTATAGTTCGAAAATATAAATGTATAAAGGTTGTCAGTTACAAATTTTATTACGGTCTCGTAAAATTTCAAACAGTCTGCATTTATTTGATAGATATATTTTTATAAAAAAAACTAAATTTTATAAGAGTAATGCTTTTTAAAATATAATCCTAATTTACAAGATTTAATAATGGTAACATAAGGAAAGTTTTAGTTTGACGCGTATTTTAGAAATAAAAATATAATACAAATTAATCTAAAATCAAGAAAGTTTAATTAGAAATGTATTGGAGAAAGTTTATTCAATCGAAATTTTTCAGCCGCGTTTTTAAAGTAATCGAATAAAAGTTAAATTATATAAATTTTAACTTAAGAATTTTGTTAAAATAATTAATTAGTATTAATAAAAACACGGGGTGTTACAATCCTACCCCCTTAAGAAAAGTTTCGTCCCCGAAACTTGGATAGGATAGATAACTGCTCCAGATTAAAAAGCAGTTGGAGAAAACATCAAGGTTTTTGGAATTAGGATATTAACATTGCTCTTGATTGAGTAAGATTTTATCAAAAGGGATTATTGAAGGAATTAAATAATTTCAAAGTATAAATAATTCTTCTCGAATTAATATAAAAATGTTGCTGCATTGACATTTTCAAAATCTGCGCGAAAGACGTTTTCAAAAAGGTAGGGCCTAGAAGTTTTGTACGGAATCAAATTAAATAAAAATAATAAGCGTTTTAAGGATTAAAACAATTTATATAAATTTGAAAAGGAGTATTAACCTCAAAATAAATTGGACTAAGGAATTTTAAGATTTAATTAGGATTTTAATTTAATCAAATTATTGTCCTACCCCCTTAAGAAGTTTTAAACGTATATACATAATAATATTATTATTGTTATTTTTAATGATCACGCATAAGACATATAGGCTTAGGAGAAACGACATTTAGGGAAAATAGGTAAAATCGTAGTGATCATAAGAAGAATATGAGCCTTAATGAAATTAAGAGAAATATAGGTTATCATTGAATGGTTAAATAAGATTTTAGAGAATTATGGATAACCTAAATGATATAGCTCATTTTCTTAAAATTATTATTATAATGTTATTAGATGAATCAGAAATGTTATAAATCATATTTAGGATAAGATTCAAAATTTATAATAAGGGGTTATATAAAAGAAAAAGGAATATGTATATAAACATCGAAAAGAGATAATTGTAATAGATAGAACAAGTTTAGAAGTATTTAATAAAAAGGTAAAGAGTTTTACAAAAATGAAGGAAACGGGCAAAATCACAACGTATGAGATTAATAAGAATTCTGTAGAAATTAAAATTTAAGAGTTCAAAATTTTAGATCAAGTAAATAAGTTTTAGAGGTTGAATAAAAAGTTAACGAAATTATAAAGGAAATATAAAAATCATTTTTCGAGATTAAATAAAACAAATGAAAATTATCTTTACGAACTCAATTAGTAGGTATTACAGATTTCGAGATTAGAAATTTTAGAAGATAAGAATAATTGTACGAGGGCTAAAATACGAAGTAAAGTTCGAAGGTTTTTTGAGTATAAAGATTAAGGAGTTTACGAAAATGAAAAATAACAGGATTGAGTTATTTTACAACATTATTGGAAAAATGAAGCTTCGTTTTACGAAGTAGATTATTAGCACTTATTGATAAAGAAATTAGATGTAACAACCTGGTTTTTCGTGACTTTAATTAAACTAAGGCGGAAAATTAATTAAGTCTATATATTACAAAACCAGCTGTTATCGTATTACAAACTCCATATACACAATATGAGTTTAAAATAAACAGAGTTATTCGATTACATTCTCTCAAAAAGGAGTACAAAATATAGGTAAACCATCCCCAGCATTTGATAACTTAAGTCCTCGGGGTACCTGCAATTTAATCTCATCATTTTCCCGCACACTCCTTCGAGTTTCGATACATGCAATTTCTAAAGCAAGATGCAGTATAATAATGAATAACAAGGAAAACAAATAGCAAGTATGCAAATAAAACACATAAGGAGATCATGATGATTCAATACGAGTATAAACCACCCAAATAACATACCACGCTCACAAATAATCATACTCAACAAATCACCTTCCAATACTCAACCAAGTCATTCCGATAATCATCAAACAAACAAGGAAATACATTCAACATGTGATAACAAATGAATCTTCATTAGCGAGGCGGAAGCATGCAGACGTAGAAACGCGCTATAGTAGACAGGGCCAACATAACTTGGACATGGCTGACATACTAGACGTCCGCGCAGAAGCCGACAGGGCCAACATAACTTGGACATGGCTGACAGGCTAGAGATACCTAAGGTAATAAGGACAGCTAAATCCTTGTCTAATGTATGCATACACCATCTAATCGAGGATCATACGTATTCGCTATTCAAAAGGTATCACCGACGAAAAATACGACTATCACCTTAGACGGGTACCCCCGGTTGGGGCTGGAGTTTCCAATTACTATCTATGGGCCCACGGAAATATCAATGTTGCCCCATCCCTGAGGTTCTATATACCGTGCCGAATAGCAATCTTAAGATCGTTATAAGCCTTGGGCAACTCTGGTAGGGAGCCCAAGTCCCCATAGACAGCTACCTCATTAACATCGAATTTCAAGAGTCGCAACATGGCGAACAATCCAAGTATTTTATTCAAGTAGTTCATTCCTTCAAATTCTTATTTCCTCGATCATTCATAATAGGTGACAATTCTGTAACTTAAATATAACGTCGAACTTGTATAATGAAATTTTAGTAACAACAGTTCTTCAGGTAAAACAGAACACATAGAAAAACTTAGTTATTTATTTTGAGTCCGTTCGTAACTTTTAAATATTTTTCACTATTCATTATTTTACTATTCACCGTATTTACTATTCACCTTATTTACTATTCATCGTATTTACTATTCCTCGTATTTACTATTCCTCGTATTTATACGTATTCGTATTTTCGTATTTCGTATTTGTACGTATTTTTATACTTCGTATTTTATTCGTATTTTATACGTATGCGTATTCTTATACTTAGTACGGAGTATTTATTATTATATTTTCTTTATACTTAGTATTTTTATTATATTTCATTTATACTTAGTATTTTTATTATTCTTATACACATTAATATACTTAGGAATTTCCTTTGATGTAAAACTAAATTTTATTTTCTAAGTACAAAAATCTAGTTTTAAAGTCGTTAGGTTCGTTTTGTATTTAGTGATTTGAAAAATGATTTCGGAAGTAAAACTCAATATAATCTAAGTACAAAATTCTAGGGTTAAAGTTGTTAAGTTCATTTTGTACTTGGTGATTTTAAATAACATTTTAAAAGTAAAACTCGGTTTTATTTAGTCATATACTTAACTAATCTTTTAGCGGTTTCCATTTTTAGCGAGGTTGTCGTAGTTCATTTTAAATAGTCCGTATGTCCACATCCAAATTTAAGCATAGGTAGTAACACTCGATTTCATTCATTTTAATACGTGTAACATTTATTTTTATCGGTTTTGTCAATTCTTTTCACTAACGATTTAATACATAAACAAATATAAACCTAATTACTATTCAAATTTAGTGACTAAGTGATAAATTTATTTTGACCAAAATTGACCCAAAATAACTAGAAATGCCGAGAGCCTTTATTTATGTTAGCTATTTATTTCTTTTGTTATTTTTATTAATAAATCATTACTTTAACTATTTAACTTACTTAAGTGATAAAAAAAATAAAAAGTGACAAAATCATTTTAGGTCAAAAATAACCCTCAAAACCGTGGCCTTCTATACTACACAATTTATTTTCGTTTTCTAACTTTATCGGTTTTTGACTTAAAGTTTTTATACACTAATTAATCAAATTAATCCAAGGTGATTTAAACTAGTAAAAAGAAACAACAATTAACTAAAACTTATAAAATTTATGAATCAAACTAATTATATAAATGAAGAACACTTGAATAAATGAAGAACTTCTAATATTTTTCATATGAACATTTTTAACTCAAATTTCATATCATCGTTTTATTTTCTCAAATTTTTATAGCAAGTCCATTTTACCTAGACTAATCTTAATATGTTATTTAGAAAAATTAAAACTAAAAATTGGTCCAAATAAATCAAAATAGCCGTGTATATTATATATATGTTCATAAATTTGATTTTTGATTTTTATACTTCTAATTCAATAACTAATTTACTTTATATCATTTATGTATTTAATCATGAGTGGAAAACATAACAAAACATTAACTAACAAAAATAAATCATTTCAAACACAAAAATAATAACAAATATTCAAGAACACACATAACTACTTTTAAAACATTTAAATTCATAACAAATTCATTTTAAGTCCTAAACATAAACTAATTATATTTTCATGTCCATCTCATTACAAGTATTTTAAGCATGCAATTTACAATAATTAAAACGAAAAATTAAACCAAAATAGAAGGGTTGGCCGTGGGTTATGCTAATGTTACTCTAATATTATTTTTCGATTTTTGTCTCCTAATTTAACATGTGATTTCTAGGTGATAAAGAGAAAACATACATGCATCAAAAACATTAACATATAATCATATTCGAGGCGCTTATCACATAAGTGTGCGGGAAGCACCTTAGTTAGGTTATGAGTGAAATAGCTTAGCAGTTGTCGGGATCAATGATATGATCGAATTGGCTAAGATCGACTCCTCCACCTTGCTCCTCGTCTTTGGTTAGGATTGGTACATAAAAAGAAGATAAGAGAATTAGTAAATCATTTTAACTAGTTAAACTACACTAATAAATTTTAAGTGTAGTATTGTTTTAGTTTAGGTGATGTTTATATTTCATGTGATTTTAATTTATGTTCATGTTCATTTACTAGTTTAAGAGAGGAGATGATTGCTAAACTAATTAGTGAAGGATGAACACAAGTGTTCTAGTGAATTTAAAACAAGAAATTAAATGTTTAAGAAGAAAAATCATGAGGAAGAAGATGAAGATCATGAAGGATCTTGAGCTTGAGGATGAGTTTGTTCTTACAAGTGTTCTTGGGTTGGTTTTATTTAGAGAGAAAATAAGCTAAGTTTTGGTTGTGTTTGTGTTGTTTTGTGCGTGTGATGTATGTGTATGTAGTAGTACTTTGTGTTTTATTTTTGTATGCAACAAAGACTCATTTGCATTCACATCAAAACTAGAAGGAGCTATAATGTAATGATGAATAAAATAGGGTGTAAGAGTGGATTAGACATGGTGCAAAAGCAAGGAAGAAATGGAAGAAGATAATGTTGGACCAAGTCCAAATATCTCGGCCTACATGAGCTTCACTTGGCTCGATTTTCGTTTTTTAAATTTTTCGATTTGCGCGCACGTGAAAAGTCTCGAAATGAATTATATAGTCTTAAAATAATGTTTGGAAGCAAGATCGAAAGTAAAAATGAAAATAGACTTCAAAACGAAATAAAAATAAAAATTGGGTATTAGGTTCCTCGCAAGTTTAAATAAAAATTTTATTCGATCGAAATATATATTTTTTTCATTGAGTGTTATTAAATTAAATCATTATACTCAAACGTCGGAGAGTTCATCAGTTTTGGTTTAGTGTAACTCAATATATCGAGTTTTAGTGAAAGTGTTTGTTAAATCAAAATGAAATAGTAATTTGATATATTAAAATAATGTTTGTTAGTAATAATCAAAATAATTGAATTCTAACTAACTTAATTAGATTTGGATTATGAGTAAGTGTATTTGAAAAAGGAATTAGATGACTTAATCACATTTAGGTGGCTTGGCCATTTGGTCAACGTTTGACCTCGATTTGCGTGCCAAAATTTGTCGTTGAGAAAATTGTCGTAGATTCTTTGTTTGATTTATCGAGTTTGAAAATGTAAAAATAAAGTTCAAATTCAAAGTAATTCAAAACGGTTTTTATTTAGGTGCAAAATAACTTGTAGTATAATGTGTTAGGGAAATAAGTGAGCGAGGATGTTTAATTAATGATTTGCGCAATTATAAAGGCTTAACTTAACATGGAGTGTTACATGTTTAGCGAAAAAAATTCAGTCGCATTTTTATTATAAGGAAAAAGGATGAATTTAATTTAAGGAATCAAATTCTTTCATAATATTTTGCTATAAAAACACGGGGTGTTACATTAGATCTTCAGAAGGAATCAAAATTTTATGAAGTTGGAAACTTGTAGTAAAATTTTATTTTATTTTATGGAAGAAAATATTAGGAATTTTACTATTAGGAGATAGGAAAAAAAAACGAAAATAGTTGGAACGATGAAATATTTAAGAACGATTTTGATATAACTTTAGTAGTCTTCAATTCAATAAAATTTTTCAAATCTTGAACGTCTTCTCACGTTGTAAAGTTTTTATTGCGTCCATTTGTTGCGCTTGACTTCTTGTCGTCTAGTCTTCGATTTATACGTCTCGATTTTTGGTACGTTAGTATAAGAGACTTGTTAGTCAAAAAGATTAGTCATAGAGCACTTAGCAGGCAAGCCTAAAAATAAAAGAAGTAAAAATCTATCGAGGCTGAATGACGGTCGAAAATCTAAAGTCTAGGTCAGTTGGTCAATCCTTAATATTTCTACCCATTCTCACATTTAAAGCGTTCTAAGATTATTTATTTTAGCGATCTAAGATTTCTAATTCATTATTTGATCCTATAAGTCTATGCCTGACATATATATTAATATGTATGTCTGGCCCAGGTGTCGTCTCGCTATGTGAGATAACTTTAAGTCATTCACGGCCGCAAGAGCGACTTTGATACCAAGCAGAATAACACGATTTATCGAGACTTAATTAAACTAAGGCGGAAAATTAATTAAGTCTAATACATGCCGGATGTTAATTAAATTACATTCAAATGGCATAGGATACAAATATATGTTACAATCTCTCAAAGAAAACAAATGAAACATCCCAATCGTCCGATAATCCCGAAGTCTCGAGAATTGCCTCGCAACGGAGACAAAAACACAAAATAGGAGGATCTCCCGCTCAGAGGCGGGAAGTGACTGTTTCTAACCAACAACCTCTAAACCACGCTTTGGTTTATTTAACCTATGATTAAAAGTAACTTGGCAAAGACTAAACGCTGTATAACTCAAAGAATGCATATTTCGATAAAATTGGACAATTAGCATATAATATCAGTTCTCACATATAGATATTTAAATCTCATACAACATGATAAACAAAACTTAAAACATTTCAATTTATAGAACACGATATACAACTTAAATGTCATTTCAATTCATATAACATCGTAATATATATAAGACTTAAATCATAGCAATCAAGATATATGCATAAGTCGTAATCAATTCAATAAACACATAGTCGTGAATAATCATGCAATTCTAAAACATATGCAATATATAAAATAAATAAATAAAACACATTGCAGGTAGGCAAGCAAAACATATAAGGATACATGATGATTCAAACACGAGTATAATCCAATCAAATAACGTACCATGCTTACAAACAATCATACTCAATAAATCGTATTTCAATACTCATAACCAAGTCATTCAGGCAATCATCAAACAACAAAGCAAGGAAATACATTCAACATGTGATAACAAATGAGTCTTCGTTAGTAAGGCGGAAGCATGCAGACGTAAATCGCGCTATAGTAGACAGGGCCAACATTACTTGGAGATGGCTGACACACTAGACGTCCGCAATAGCGAAGCGGGGCCAACATAACTTGGACATGGTCGACAGGCTAAGGATACCTAAGGTAATAAGGACGACTAAATCCTTGTCTAATGTATGCATACACCATCTAATCGAGGATCATACGATTCGCTATTCAAAAGGTATCACCGATTTAAAAATACGACTATCACCTTAGACGGGCACCCCCGGTTGGGGCTGGAGTTTCCAATTACTATCTATGGGCCCACGGAAATATCAATGTTGCCCCATCCCTGAGGTTGTATATACCGTGCCGAATAGCAATCTTAAGATCGTTATAAGCCTTGGGCAACTCTGGTAGGGAGCCCAAGTCCCCATAGACAGCTACCTCATTAACTTCGAATTTCAAGAGTCGCAACATGGCGAACAATCCAAGTATTTTATTCAAGTAATTCATTCTCTCCAATTCTCATTTCCTCGTTCAAACTAAATAAATTACAATTCTGAAACTTAAATATATCGTCGAATTTTGTATAATGAAATTTTAGTTCTAGCAGTTCTTCAGGTAAACAGAACACATAGAAAAACTTAATTATTTATTTTGAGTCCGTTCGTAAATTTTAAATATTTTTCACTATTCATTATTTTACTATTCATCGTTTTACTATTCCTTATTTTGTTTTAAATATTCATTCTCGTTACTTAGTTTACTTTAAAGTTCTTTATTTCGAGTAACTCAAATAGGTTCAAGTAATTAATTTATTTTATTCAAGTGTAAGTATTTTATTTGATTAAGTTAAAAGATTTAGTTTCGTTTAAATTTTAAGCAACTTAAAATAGATTAGTGATTAGTGATATAAATAATTGAATTTCATTATAACTCACTTTTAATCCTTCCTCTTATTTGAGTTGTAAAGTATCTAGCGATTTAATAGTTATAACATTTATTTTAACTTAGAAATATTACTTAAACGATATTTGTCAAATTTTAGTATTCTTGATAAAATATAATATTGTGACAATTAGTAAAATTTCTTTTAGGTGAATGATAATTCGATGGTGGAATTTTATACGGAGTATATTTTCATATCTTATTAATATTTAATCATTTACTTTTATGTCATTTCTTTAATTATTTAAACGGATTTATAAATTCGTATGTTCTATACATTTAAATTTTATAAACACAACACATATTTAAGAAGTCGTCGTCTTTAAAGTATATTTTAAATTTTAATGATAGTATTCAATTTTATAAGTTTTTCTAAAAGTAGATTTTTAGAAATAAATTTTATTATAATAATACTTCCACTTACATATTAATTCTTTTTATGGTTTTTATAACTTAAATTTTCTACTAAGTCATTTTACTTTATCTTTTTATAGGATTATCATTTTAACACTTTATCTTTTTGTTAAACATATTTATAATACAAATTTCTAACTTTATTCAATAAAAGCTTTACTTAGGTTTATTTTATATTTCGAAGTACTTTATTTCTTTTTATTATTTTAACTAAATACTTATTTAGTATATTTTAAGTTCATTGTAAATTTTAGAGTTTTAACAAAGTAATCTCTATATTAATCGTGAGATATGACTTTTTATATAATTATTTATTTTAGAAACTTTAATATGAGTAACTTAATTTATATTTTTACTTTTATCATGATTTAACATTAATTTAAACATAATATTCTTTTAACTTAATTCTTTATTTTTAGTTATATTTCGATTTAACGTTTTAGTGACGATAGATAAGTTATATTAATTTAATTTATTTACTTAAGTTATTTTAGTAATCTTTTTTTAGTCTTATTTTATAATTGTGATATTATATTTAATATGTTCAATAATTTACACATAACATACAATTTCAACATGATAATATTACAATTAAATTCAACATTAATTCAACAACACATTTTTCACTCAAAACATATAATCACAAAATCAGATAAATATCATATTTCATAATTCCATTCAACACTACATTATAACTAAAATTAACACCCAATTTCATACTATAGCGAATCATACAAAGTTATCAAATTAAACTGAAACGGGACTCATACGTGTCTAATGCATACTAGCTCACTTTGAATCACAAATTAATTAAGAATAAAACCAAAACGGTAAAGTTAGAGAATTTGAGAAAGAATCGAGTCACCTAATCTGGCTCACGAACAGAGGCCTCCAAATAAAACCCGACTTATATGATTTCCAAAGCACGACAACCATAATCTTAATTCGACAAAAAAGTAGCAGTGCATTCCACATAAAAAGAAAAGGGTGAGAGTAGTGAGACCCGATGTATTGACGAGATGAAATTATGAGCTCCGAATGAAATGAAATCGAGACTAATTATTAATAAATGAAAAAGAGCTGAAAACGAGGCTCACCATGACAGTCAGCTCCGGTTTGCGAACCAATGAGGGAGGCAGGGAGTTAACGAAGGTGAGTGACAGAGGGGATGACGAGGCCAACTCAAAGGGGCTACGAGCTCCGCCGACGTAACAGCGGTGACGAGAGCAGGACATCGCAGCAGGGGAAAGAGCAAAATAAATTAAAGTCGGCAAAATCAATTGACGATAAATTTATGGATTGAAAACGGTTTAACTTACCGACGATAAGAATACGACGAGAAGCAGAGCATGGCCACGGTGGTGGCTCACGGTGGCAGAGGAAGAGAGGGCAGGGGCGAGTGAGAGAGAGGCAGGGAAGCGGGGAGAAAGAGGAGGGCAGGGTGGTGATGGCCGCGGTGGTGTGAGGTGGCGTCTCCGGTGAGGCTGCTCCGGTGGTGGCCGAAAACAGGGGAAAAGAGGAGGGAAGAGCAGGGCCGAGAAAGGTGAGGAAAAACAGGGGGAGAGAGAGAGAGGTAGCTCGAGCGTGACGGACATGGCGGCGACCATGGCGGTGGTGAGCACGGCGGTGCTCCGGTGGGGGCTGCTGTTGATGGTGGTTGTTATCGTTATTGTGTTGTTTGTTGTTGCCGTTTTTGTTGTTGGTTTTGCTGTTGTTGCCGTCGTTTGTTGTTGTTGTAGTTTGCTGTTGTTGTTTGTTGATTTATTTTGTTTTATTTTAATGGAGTAATAAAAACAAGAAGATAAGGAAGAAGAAGAGAGAAAAGGAGGCAGTAGACAATGAGGGAGTTAGGTTTAGAGAAGTGTATAAAGGAAGCTTTATACAAATATCAAAAAGAGTGGGTAAGAGTGAGTGTCGACATACTTGGGAGTATTATTGGATCTGTTTCATTTGTTTGCTCCGTTTCATTTACTCTTACTTATAAACTTTTTATATTTTATTAAATTTACTATACTTTAAATTATTAGTTTAAACTTTTAATTACATTATTCATATTATAAAATTTATAGTTCGAAAATATAAATGTATAAAGGTTGTCAGTTACAAATTTTATTACGGTCTCGTAAAATTTCAAACGGTCTGTTTATTTGATAGATATATTTTTATAAAAAAAACTAAATTTTATAAGAGTAATGCTTTTTAAAATATAATCCTAATTTACAAGATTTAATAATGGTAACATAAGGAAAGTTTTAGTTTGACGCGTATTTTAGAAATAAAAATATAATACAAATTAATATAAAATCAAGAAAGTTTAATTAGAAATGTATTGGAGAAAGTTTATTCAATCGAAATTTTTCAGCCGCGTTTTTAAAGTAATCGAATAAAAGTTAAATTATATAAATTTTAACTTAAGAATTTTGTTAAAATAATTAATTAGTATTAATAAAAACACGGGGTGTTACATCGGGATAGTCGTATGAAAAACAGAGCAGAAATTTTCTGATTTTCGTGCAACTATCACGACTTCTACCCTATTTTTCGTGTTGAAAACACCATAGTCTCTCTGATTTCTTTACAAAATCTTAAAGTTCACTTTACCACGATTCCAAAACATCTTTCGGTTCGAAATTTCGTTGAGAAACGAATAAGTTACAAGCTTTTGAAAATCGCTGTCAGTATTGGTTCAAAGTTACGGTTTTTGCAATTGTTTCGTCGACGACGGCCCCTTGGGATAAAATCTTACAATCGATTACGACTCGAAGATTTGGTCAACGATACATGTAAGTTGAGGGTGCAAAATACCCATTTTACCTTGTTTAAATTGTCGTTTTTTATTGCTTTTATAGTCCTCTGTCGTTTTTTGTTACTTTCTGTCGCTCTGTTGTTTATCGTCGTAGTTATTGTTTTCATCATTTGTTTTAGTTTGATATTCTTAGTATGATTTTGATACGTATGTATGAATATGTCGTGCCCCTTATTCACCTAGTATGCATGTTCAGTTTCTTTGCGTAGTATGACTCGAAATTTCTCCGTTAGATCGATTCTGTTTAGCAGATAGTTTATTGTGTGATTAAGTCTGACTCATGTTAGTTATGTTGTTTGTCTTAAACCTGATCTGTCACGCTTTCTTTTAAATTGGTAATTCACGCTTGTGTGTCAACTTAGTCGTCGTGATTTTATTTCATTATTTGGTGTTTGTATGATAATTAGTCTCGTAAATTTGTGTACTGTGTGTTGCTGTTGGCCGCTTAGTTTTGTTTCGTTTGTTGTACGTGGGTTGCATTAGATTATGATTTTGGCTCATGTATGTACCTATATTATTTCACTTATTAAAGCTTAATTTGCGTTGCTTATTTGCCATATGTGTTTGTGTGGTCTATACCCCTGCGTTGGACTTATATTGTCTGCTGTTGTTAGTGTGCTTTAGTTGGATGTGTCCATGTAAGCATCCGTTTGTGTATGTCCTTAATTGTTTGTTAGTATGGATTATTAGTGGGTATGTTTAATTGTTTTTGTTTGTTACAAGTTGTTCATGTCTGCGTATCCTTGTAGTTGTGCTCAATTTTGTGGTTCATGCATGCGTTTGTGTTTGTCTGTCGCTTCTTTATATTCGGGTGTAGTGTTTAATTGTCTATGTTAGCCTTTCATGCTTGTTCGCGCATTAGTCATGCTTGTTTATTTTTATTCGTCTATCGCTAACGTTTGTTAATCTATCTTATGCTGTCGGTAAGTATTTCTGCTTCTTTTCTTTGTTTGCTAGAATAGTAAATGAACCCATGTTGAATAACTTTGACGAAGTCATATGTGCATTAAACGACATAGAATGGATGTATTTTGTTTAGGATTAAAATATTGTTTGCATATCCGCATGTGTACTCTTAATAGCCATGGTTTTATTTAGTAGAGACCGTTTTTATAACGGGCGGGGTTAGGCGTTAAATTAATGAAATTCTTTTAAACTTCCTAACACGTAAACTCGCACGAACTCATTTTCTCTAAAATTGGTTTCTAAATTCCACCTAAAAATTTAGTGGCGACTCTTTTCGAAATGAAAATGTTTTTGAAATAAAACATCGCGTGGATCAAAATCCCTTGTCCACAGAAAGAGCCTCATTGCTCTTTGACTCCTTGGTCAACAAGGAATTGGTTTTTGGAAAGTGATTTTTGGAAAGCAAAAATTACTCCCCATATTTGATGGGTTGGCCGAAATTTCTAGTGTATTTAAGGAGAGTTTTGGCTCATCTTAATTCACTAATTCATTGATCATAATTCACACACAAAATTTAGAAAATCAGTTATCTTCTCTCTAAAGTTTTCTAGCAAGAACTAAGGGCATATCTTAAGCAATCTTGGGTGCAACTTTTAGGAGATATCAAGCTTCTTGATATTCAATCTTAGGCCATAAAGCAAGGACTAAAGGTTGTTTTCTTAATCTTATGTTTATTTATGCAATTTCTTTTATGACTATTAATCATATAGAATAAGTTTCATTATAATCCTGTGATCTTAAAGGGCATGTATACAGATATATTCCCACAAATGGTATCAGAGCCTTAGGGCTATGAAATTGTTTATATGATTTTCATAAAAATTGAATTTGTATAAGTTTAAAAACAAATTTTAAAATCGGTTTTTGGTAAAAAAAAAAATAAAAAATTCGACCAGTTTTGGTACATGTGTGCCGAGTTGTTTTGTTTATTCTTGGTCCAATTTGATTCATATATTGTTAATTTAAGAGGTTAAGATGATAATATATGAACTTGTTTATGTTTTGATTCAATATTGATTGAGTTAGGACTTAGATGGATCTTTAAGATGGATGTTTATGAACATTAATTATTGCTTTATATTATTGGTATAAATTGATTGAGATATTCATGTTAATAGGTTAATTTGAATGATCTTTGTATTACGTCAATGTTTAATCAAGATTAGATGTTGTTTTGTTTTATATCAATCGAGATAATATGAGCATGTTCAAGTTACATCAGTTTAATTTGAGATTAGATTTAAAAACAAAATTTAAAATAAAAAAAAAAAATTAATTTCGGTTTTGAAATTTTTTTTTAAACCGTGTGTTTTTATTTTTATTTGTTTCGGTTTGTTTTTTATTTTGTTTAAACCGATTTGTATTATGCATTATAAAGATAATGTATGATTAAGGCTTGTGAAAAGGTTCACATAAGATTGATACCCTATTATTTTAAAAAGGTTTAAAATAATGTTGGATTTAATTCATGTTATACTTGATAATATGTATTAAGATGGATTATGATTGATTAAGATTGTTGTGTGCAATTGAGGAATTGTCACATAATCTTGATCTTGTTAAAAGGTGGTTTGGATTAATGATTATTAATCTAGTTTAGTTGATGCATTTTTCTTGGTTGAATGTTGTTTGAATGGTTTAATTTTTCGCATTATTTTGTACAAAAGGTTGTAATTTACTAGTGTGGCCTTAGAAGATTATGTTTTCATAATGAAAGGAAACATGATCGTTGGTTGTATTATTGAGATCTCGTATCTCCCCTCTTATAATAATATTTTTAAAGTTATTTTGAAATTAGAATGTAAATAGGTTTGCATTTGTAATTTTAATTGTAATTTGAGAAGACTCAAGATTCAGGATGGAGATCGGATGGCTCAGTCCTACTATATGGATCAAACCAAGATGGAACATCAAGGCAAGCTTCTAGGGTCCCAGGATGGATTCCAACTTGTATTTTTGTTTATTTTGGTAGGATAGGCCACACTAGGTGTTTTATTTTGCGTTCTTTTTCCATTCTCGTTGCGATGTTTGCTTGTTTAGATAGTTGCATCATATTCCGCCTAAACTAAACCAAACCACCTAATATTGCATGAAAATTGACTCATATAGTTTGCATTTTCATCCTAGACATACCGATGTCACATGTTTTAAGCGATCACCTTAGTTTATATCATTATCGTTTTGCTAGACTTTTGTTCACTTAAAATGAATTAAATAAGATGATGGGATCTTCCTCTAAAGTTAAAAATTGAGATTAGTCTTTATAGGATGAACTGCTATGAGCCCCTTCTTCGTCGGTAGGCATGTAGGACCTTACTCTCCACATGACCCCTTCTACGTTGGGTAAGTAGTACGTGTTGACCTATTTTACCTCAACATTATAGTTCGAGTAATATCTCGTAGTTATAATGGACTAATAGATAGGATTTGCTGAAATCTATCGACCGAGAGTTCTAACAGTAGAATTAGCCAAGAGGTTGGCTTATCAATTTAAAGAAATTGAGTCTTGGGATCACTTATGTAATTCTTGAGGGAGGTCGATTATATGAGTGCACGAGTCATTGCATTAAATCGTTTTTGCTTACGACTTAAACCTTTAAAACGATGTTTTCTTATCTTCTCGCTTCTTCTCTCTTTCCACAGTTTCGAATACGTTATATATAGATATAACTGCTAAAACAAAATGGCTGGTCGTATTGAAGGCCCAATGCCAAGTGTCACACTTGAACGTGAATCATGGCTAAGAATATTTATGGACAGCATGAATCAGTCCACTCGACTGAAGAGTGATGGGTCCAACTTTACTGATTGGGAGGCCGCATTACGGAATGCCGCCATAGCTGACGGCAAGCTCAAGTACTTGACTGAGCCATCGCCAATTTGAACCAGCTCCCGAGGCAGGAGCAAATGAAGTCGTTGCTTATAGTGATTTCATGATGGAGGCGGGTGCGTTAAGGAACGTACTCATCTATGCAATGGAATCCAATTTGCAAAGACGATGCATTACCCAAGGTGCAAACAAGTTTTCACCACCCTAACCAAAGAGTTCTCGAAAGCACCGAGAATCAAGAGTTACGAGTATACCACTCGTTTCTTTGAAGCAAAGCTCCAGAAGGGCCAATCGGTTGGTCCACACCTTCTCGACATGATCGAGAATGTTGAGAAACTGAAGGAGCTTGGTTGTAAGATCGATGAGAAGATCATCATTGATCGAGTGCTCCACTCTCTTCATGATGGGTATGCCCTCTTTAGGGCAAACTATTACATGAATGACATGCAGAAAAGTCTGCATGAACTTCATTCACTCCTCGTACAGACGGAGAGTGATCTGAAGTTGAGTGGGAGCATGAAACAAGATGTTCTCATGATAGGCAACAAGTACAAGGGCAAGGGTAAGGCTCCGGCTAACCTAACTGTAGGAAAGCCAAAGTTTAAAAAGCCAGTGATTGCGAAGAGTAGGCCTGGTGAGTCTAGCGGTAGCTCACAAGGCAAGGCAAAAGCAAACCAAAGCATGGAGTGTCACCATTGGCACAAGTCTGGGCATTGGAGGCGGAACTGTCCCGTGTATGCTGAGTACATAAAAGCAGGCCACGTCATTCCTGTTGGTATGTGTTCTTTTATTCATATGATTGAGATTAACCATGCAAGTTTCGGAACTTGGGTACTTGATACTGGTTGTGGTTCTCATATGTGCGAGTGGGGAATGGAGCAAGAGTTGCTGCCGTTTCAGTAGGAACATATGTAATCCAACTCCCGAGTGGATTTGAGTTATTTCTGAATAACTGTTACTATGTACCTAGTTTATCCAAAACATTATTTTTGTATTCGTTCTTGATAAAGAAGGATTTTCGTTTTAAAGAATAATAGCTGTATTTTCTCTTTAAACGATATGATTTATGGTAAAGCTGTTTCCATGAACGGAATTTATGTTTTAGATCAAACCACAGATATAATGCATGTGAGTAACAAGAAAGCAAAGGTTGGTGACAAGATCAAACATATCTATGGCATTACCGTATGGGACACATGAATGAGAAACACGTGGAAAAGCTCATTGATAATGGGACAATCGCCCCATTTGACTATGAAACTTTTGGCACATGTGAATCATGTCTCATAAGTAAAATGTCTCGAATTTCCTTCAAAGGTTTTGGAATGCGCGCTGCTGACCTATTAGGACTCATACATACTGATATGTGTGGACCTATGTCAATCAACGTTGGAGATGGCTATAGGTATTTTATCACTTTCACGGACGATTTGAGTAGATATGGACATATCTACTTAGAGAAGCATAAAAGTGAGTCCTTTGACAAGTTCAAGGAATGCAAGAATAAGGTTGAGAACCAACTGGATAGAAAGATAAAAGCACTACGTTCAGATCGTGGTGGCGAATATCTTTCAACTGAGTTTGATCGACACCTGAAAGACCGCGGGATAGTATTACAGTTAACTCCACCCGGAACACCACAACTGAATGGTGTGTCCGAACGCAGGAATCGAACATTACTTGATATGGTTCGATCCATAATGAGTCACACGGTTGTACCTGACTCATTATGGGGCTATGCTCTTTTGTCAGCTGCTCTTATACTAAATCGATGTCCGACTAAAGCTGTTGACAAGACTCCATACGAGTTATGGAAGGGAACGGTCCCTAACTTGACCTTTATTCGGGTTTGGGGGTGCGAGGCTTATGTCAAGTAGAGACATGAGGATAAGCTCGGCCCGCGATCGGTCAAGACATACTTTATTGGTTATCGAAAAGGAATGTTTGGTCATTACTTCTATTCGCCCACCGAACACCGAGTTTTGTTGCGGCTAGTGTGAAATTCTTAGAGAAAGAGTTTCTCGAAGACAAGAGAAGTAATAGAACCTTCGATATGTCGGAGATTCCTGAACCAACAACCGAGCAACCAATGGAGGAAACTGTTCCTTCTTCGTCTGCTGCGGTTAATATTCCCTTGGAACCCAGAAGGTCGGGTAGACTCTCCATTCCTCCAGATAGATACATAGGTATGGTTGAGGAGAATGGGAGAGACGACGTTTTACTCCTTGAGAGTAACGAACCCGTGACCTATAAAGGTGCTATGACGTGTTCTGACTCAAAGCTATGGGAAGAAGCCATACAATCCGAGATGGACTCTATTTACGAGAACGATGTATGGGATCTGGCTGACTTATCTGATAAGGCTAGGCCTTTTCATTACAAATGGCTTTACCAGATAAAGCGATCTGTAGAAGGACAACCAGATATATATACAAAGCTCGGCTAGTAGCAAAGGGTTTCACTCAAGTGCAAGGGTTGCACTATGATGAGATCTTTGCACCCGTAGTCATGCTTCGTTCCATTCGGATTGTCTTAGCGATTGCCGCGTTTCATGACTATGAAATTTGGCAAATGGACGTGAAAACCGCCTTCATAAACGGTTATTTGGAGGAGGAGTTGTACATGGTGCAACCCGAAGGTTTCATAGATCCTAAAGATCCTAAGAAGGTTTGCAAGCTTAAGCGTTCCATCTATGGACTTAAGCAAGCTTCACGGAGTTGGAATCATCGCTTCGACCAAGTGATAAAGGAGAATGGATTCACTCGATCGGTCGAGGAACCATGTCTATATATCAAGTCGAGTGGGAGCGAGATTGTCATCCTAATACTGTATGTCGATGACAAACTTTTGATTGGGAATGATATACTTCTCTTAACTTCGGTAAAAGTTTGGTTACAGAACCATTTCCAGATGAAATATCTGAGTGAGGCACAACGAATTTTGGAGATCCGTATCTATAGAGATAGATCACGACGGATGTTATCCCTCAGTCAGGAGTCTTATATAGATAAGATTCTTGAGAGATTCAGTATGACCAAGTCGTGTTCCTTATGCTTGGCGATAGGATCGATCATGTATGCCATAATATGCTCACGTGCGGCGTGGCATCTAAAATGGGTATTGACTTATGGAGGTGCTATAAGGCTATCTTGCAATCGATTCTTGTGACGCTAACTTCCACACGAATCGAGATGACTCGATATCTCACTCGGATTCGTCTTTACTCTTTATGGCAATCGCGGTCAAAGAAACAGTTCCAAAATATAGTGTCATAGTAGATTCTACGATCGTGTCCGAGTACTATGCTATTTAGTTGCGAGGAAGTTTGTATGGATGCGTCGATTCTTACAAGGACTAACTGTAGTTCCTAGTTCGAATGACACTATCACCATCTATTATATTAATAGAGGTGCCATCTTCCAGGCTAAAGAGCCTAAAGTCCAGCAACTAGTCTAGATATGTACGTCGGTATATGATAAGCATGAAGGGCACGTTATCTTCATAAGAATTGAACGTGTTCCTGGTTATAACAGTACTTGACATGGATTGGATAAATGTATCTTTTTCATATACTATTTCTAACATCATCGTTTTGTTTTATATATTGTTTTTCATGAGGGTTGTGCAGACAACGTTGAACACCTCAAAGTGAACTGGAAAACATTATATTTGTTTTGGTCCGTAATCGCCTACATGAGCTGATAACTCTGGCAATTATTTTGTGACGTCGATTGATGGCAGGTTCAACGAGCCATAAGTCAAACTGTTGACTGATCGATCACAGATGCGGGTTATCAAATCGCGGGGCGTTTTGTGACGACTACATGGAGTCCTAAATGTTTCATAACATTAGGTCTTGGTCGTGGATAGGACATCCATAGTGTTCCTAGAGTCGATTCTTTTGACTATCATTGTCTCTTGAGATTAAGACAGATTTTGGGTGACTTTGGTTTCTTTCTCACGGTCGACCGTAACAGGAGGCTAAGTAGATTTTCACTGGGTCATTTCATGCTGCGC
Organism: Dianthus caryophyllus; assembly: GCA_023091065.1. NCBI lineage: Eukaryota > Viridiplantae > Streptophyta > Magnoliopsida > Caryophyllales > Caryophyllaceae > Dianthus > Dianthus caryophyllus. The sequence continues at coordinate 18,132,474 of CM041522.1, forward strand.
TTACATCTGCAGGATTCGAGTTGAGGAAAATATCCAACTTCTATCGAGTTATAATACTTTTTCTCAGGGCCACTCGAGGAGTCAGAATCGAAAATGCATGGCCATGCTCGAATATTGATTCGTTTATCAGTTAAGTTACTCTCTAGTCGGGGAAACCACTCTTGATTCTGATCACTTGTGAACTACGACCTTTGAAAGTACGGACTTTGCAAATTGGTTTACATTGAGTGGGAGAAATTTATTATGGATATGAGAATCGGTTATCGCACCTACACTTGTACGGACAAGTGGGAGATTGTTGGAGTTAGTGTCCTCCACAGTTAGTGCAATAACATAAATAAACCTCTTAAGGTACACAGGGTACATTTTGTATGCAATCAGTTGATTAACGTTTATCAATAACGGTTGGCTTGCTAGATAAGTTTGACGTTATTGTCATACAGGATATTTGTGATCAATCGGTCCCTAAAAAGTCACACCTAAAGGATGTGTTTAAGAAATGTGATTATTTGAGAAATTAATCATATTGATGCCTTACTAAAAGACTAAAAGGTTAGTCGGAGTTTTTGACTAAGATGTTAGTCAAGTGTGTGATAATAATACGGCCATTTAATAAGGATTAAATGATATTAGCTAAGACGAATTAAATGTAATTCGTAAATTGAATATAAAATGTTATATTTAATTATTGAATATAATATAAGCTAATTAATCATAAACAGTTATAATTAATTAGAAAATTATAAATATAAGGATATTAATAATTTAATGATATATTATAGTGGATCATATTTATGACACTAGTAATATTGATAAATTACACAATGCAAATAATATAGAAGTGTAACATTGATTATGAATTGCATGATCGTTGATTACAACACACTTATATATATATACAACATGAAGGGTAGTTATATTGACACGTACTTAAAGGGACACGTTGTTTCGCCAAGGTTCAACGTATTCGTCCGTCACTCGGATACGGTCAATATACTCCAATACCCCCCCTCAAACTCATGGCAATTTAGAAAATTTCCATGAGTTTGCAAAGGAAAAAAAAAAAAAAATTATCAATCTTGCGCAATCAGTCAGCGCCTTATAGTCGATACAACATCGACATTTTCTTTTTCATTGAACCGAGGAACGCCATTCTTATCGGACCTCGACATATTTTTCTTCAAGGGAACGCCGTTCTTTTCGAACCCTAGAATTTAAGAAAACCAAAAACGTCCTTTTCGGACCTTGGAATTAAGTCAAGCGGGGAGCGCATTATCTTCTCAAACCCGCTAATTTCGAATTTAAGAAACACCGTCTTGTCGAACTTCTCGACTTCTTGTATTGCGACATTTCAAATGTACTCAAGGTCGAGCACTTTCACAATAATTTGCCACATTATATCCTGAAGATTATCATTAATGTGGTTTAATACCAATTTGATAAACCGAGATAGACCAATTTTGTTTGATCATCTTTGTAGACTGCAATTCCCTTGACATTATGGTCTTGGGTTTCTCGCAATTGTAAAATTCTGATGCAATTCATGTAAATACAAAAATGTCAACACAAACATATACCCATATTATTGTCCCCTTTACTCATTTGCAAAGGGCCCCGAAACTATGCCTTGAAATTTTGGCAATTTGATTTTCAATGTAGGAAATAATATACGGGTATTTTTATTTTTATTTTTGAGATATTCGTATGCAGCGGAATTTTTATGGGTCTCAAGAGCACGATGGCTCTGATACCATGATAAATTACACAATGCAAATAATATAGAAGTGTAACATTGATTATGAATTGCATGATCGTTGATTACAACACACTTATATTTATATACAACATGAAGGGTAGTTATATTGACACGTACTTAAAGGGACACGTTGTTTCGCCAAGGTTCAACGTATTCGTCCGTCACTCGGATACGGTCAATATACTCCAATAAATATTATATTATATTAAAAAGCTAAAGGAAACCTCTAGGAAAGAGCCTCATTGCTCTTTGACTCCTTGGTCAACAAGGAATTGGTTTTTGGAAAGTGATTTTTGGAAAGCAAAAATTACTCCCCATATTTGATGGGTTGGCCGAAATTTCTAGTGTATTTAAGGAGAGTTTTGGCTCATCTTAATTCACTAATTCATTGATCATAATTCACACACAAAATTTAGAAAATCAATTATCTTCTCTCTAAAGTTTTCTAGCAAGAACTAAGGGCATATCTTAAGCAATCTTGGGTGCAACTTTTAGGAGATATCAAGCTTCTTGATATTCAATCTTAGGCCATAAAGCAAGGACTAAAGGTTGTTTTCTTAATCTTATGTTTATTTATGCAATTTCTTTTATGACTATTAATCATATAGAATAAGTTTCATTATAATCCTGTGATCTTAAAGGGCATGTATACAGATATATTCCCACAAGTGCTGCTGTTGGCCTAATGGTTTGGTCAACACGTCTGCTAACTGTGAATTGGATGGAACATAGCTTGTGGCAATAAAACCTTCTTGCACCTTCTCTCGAACATAATGACAATCAATGTTTAGGTGTTTAGTACGCTCATGGAAGACTGGATTCGCTGCTATGTGTTGAGCAGATTTGTTGTCACAAAACAGAGTGATAGGTAAAGGAACTCGTGCATCCATGTCAGTGAGAAGGCCTGTGATCCAGACAATCTCAGAGGCAGTATAAGACATGGCACGATACTCTGACTCAGCTGACGACTTAGAAACCGTTTTCTGCTTCTTTGTTTTCCATGAAATCAGAGAATGACCAAAGAATACACAACATCCTGTCACAAACTTGCAACTGAACTGACATGAACCCAATCTGAATCACAAAATGAAGATAGTGTATGAGGAGATGATGAGGAGTAGAACAGTATGGCATCCATTGTCCCCTTCAAGCACCTTACAACATGTAAAGCTGCTTGCAGATGAGGAAGACGTGGTGCACTCATGAATTGACTTAAATGTTGCACTGAATATGACAAATCTGGCCGTGTAAGATTCAGATACAACAATTTTCCTACTAATCTTCGATACATTTCAGGATCTTGGAGAAGTTCACCTTCTTCTGTGCTTAATTTCAAACCCCTTGGCAAAGGAAATGAAGCTGAGTGACTATGAACAAGATTAGTGTCCTTGAGAATGTCCAAGACATACTTCCTTTGATTAAGGAACAATCCCTCAGGTGTCCTGGTAACTTCTAATCCTAGGAAATATTTGATCTGCCCTAAATTATCCTTGATAGTGAAAGCCTTGTCTAAGGCAGACTTAATTTGAGAAATGAGACTGAAATTAGGGCCTGTGATCCGCAAATCATCAACATAGACCAACACAGCTACAAAAGTCTCTGCTGAGCCATGTGTAAAGAGAGAATAATCATGTTTGGACTGAGTAAACCCATTAGCCAACAATAATTTGGTGAGCTCCAAATTCCATTGTCTAGAGGCTTGTTTGAGCCCATACAATGACCTGAGCAACCTGCAAACTTGACCTGGAGAGGCCTGAGAGTAGCCTTCAGAGGGAACCATATACACTTCCTCTTCAAGATAACCATGGAGGAAAGCATTATTAATGTCTAACTGATTGATGAACCATCCTTTGGAAGCTGCTACTGCTAACAAAGCTCTGACTGTGGTGAACTTAGCCACAGGAGAAAAAGTGTGTTTGTAGTCTTTCCATTCCACTTGGTTGTAACCCTTGGCTACTAGCCTTGCTTTATATCTTTCCACACTTCCATTAGCTTTAAACTTGACCTTGAAAACCCATTTAGAACCAATGGCCTTGTGACTAGGTGGGAGACTAGTGAGACTCCATGTTTTGTTGGACTCAAGGGCTGCAATTTCCTGTTGCATTGCTTGAACCCAAAGGGGATCTTCCTTGGCCTGTGCATATGATGCAAGCTCTGAAGTACTGAGCACTCTTTCCACAGATGCCAAATGTGCAGAAGAAAAACGATCATCATAAGAAATATCAGGCGAAGTGATCACCAAATCAGACTGTGCATTGGACAAAGTAGGACAGACAAAACCCTTGAGTCTCTCAGGGATCTTCTTAGTTCTTGCTGGTCTACCTGGTGGAGCAGTCTCAGGAATAGAATACACAGGAAGATGATGATCAGAACTAGGAGATGTGTTTCTACCCATGCCAGGAATGTCTGTGAGAGACTAAGAAATTTCTTGAGAAAAGCCTGGTGAAACAGGTGTAGCAGAAGAAGACTCAACATGAGGCTGAACTTGCTCAGAAAATTCTGATAGTAAAGGAATGTCTGCAGAATCCTCAATCTCAGTGACAGGAAATAAAGGAAGAGAGGAGGAAGGATATACAGAACAATCTGCAGAAGATTTGAAAGGGAATACAGTTTCATGGAACACCACATCCCTACTCACAAATATTTTCTTAGTATCTAAATCATAGAGCTTGTAAGCCTTCTGTGCAAAAGGGTAACCAATGCATATACATTTCCTTGCCTTAGAAGCAAACTTGTCCTTCACAGGACTCCTGAGCAAAGCAAAGCACTGACAACCAAAAACCCTCAAATCATCATACTTGGGTGTGGTTTTAGTAAGGATCTCAAAGGGTGTCATCCAATCTAGAACACTAGAAGGCATTTTATTTATAAGAAAGGTTGCAGTAAGGAGGCTTTCACCCCAAAACCTTTTAGGCAATGCTGCAGACAACAATAAGGCTCTAGCAGTCTCTACTAGATGTCTGTGTTTGCGTTCCACACGGCCATTTTGCTGTGGAACTCTAGGAACACTCTTCTGATGTATGATTCCTTTAGAAGCAAACAACAAGTCACACATATCTTGGACTATCTCGGTCCCATTATCACTTCTAACAATCTTAACCCTAGCATCATACTGGGTTTCTGTCTGAGCAAGAAAAGAACTGATGATTCCATGTACTTGTGTCTTATGACTGAGCAAGAAAGTCCAAGTCACTCTTGTGTGATCATCAACTATAGTAAAAAAATAATGTGCTCCTGTGATAGAGGCCACTTTATAGGGACCCCATAGATCAATATGTATCAAATCAAAAGGAGGAATAGCTCTGGAAGTACTTTTATTAAAAGGAAACTGATGTTATTTTGCTGAAATACAAGTATCACAAGAAAAATCCTTTGAAAATTTCTGAACATCATGCTTTATGTCAGCCACATGAACTAGCTTACTAAGAGAGCTATGACCAAGCCTAGCATGGAACAAATCTAATGTACTTTGTTTATTACAAGTGGAACAACTATGACAGAAACTCTTGGGACAAATTTGTGCAGATGAGGCAGCTTTATGACAGATCTTGTATAAACCTTCTTCTAACAGTCCAAAAGCCAGGTTTCTCTTAGAAAGAGGGTCCTGAATAACACATTTGTCATCATCAAAGTGAATGAGTAGCTTATTTGTGACTAATAACTTGCTCACAGATATGAGATTGTGTCTAAAATCAGGCACCAAAAGAACATTCTGCAGAAGAATATCAGAATTCAATTGAATATCCCCAATTTCTGAGACAACTTTAGTAGTACCATCAGGTAACCCAACAATGATAGGTTTTGTGAGAGATTTAATACACACAAACAGACTTCTTTTAGATGTCATGTGATCTGTGGCCCCAGAATCAACAAACCAACAACAATGCTGAGTATCATCAGTAGAGTGTACCATATTAGAAGTGGAAATGATACCTGCAAAATTCATAGATGAGAAAGGTGTTTCTTGAATTTCTGCAGCCTGTGAAGTGCTGGGTTGTGACTGAAACAACTTAACCATTTCCTTGTACATTGCTGAAACCATTGCAGGATCAAGCTTCACTTCTCCTTGTGCAGTCTGAGTTGCTGTGTGATTTGCAGTCTGAGGATGAACTTCCACATTATTTGCAGATGAAGAAAACTTTGCCTGATATTTCATCTTCTGCTCAGGATGTAGTCTGAAGCAAGTTTCTCGTGTATGACCCTTCCTTTGGCAATGATCACACCATCTGTCCTTAAATCTAGGTTTCTTGCCATCTTTCTTCCATGAATTCCAGGTGTTTCTACCATTGAATCTTCCCACTGAATTTGCAGAAGGTCCTTCATGTATCATAGCTGCCATTAATGCACTCATATTCTGTGGATTATGAATAACAACAGCAGCATTCTTCTGACTTTCTATCTGACAGACGATTGAATAACACTTCTGAGCATTTGGAAATTGTAACAACCTGGTTTTTAGTTGACTTTAATTACTAAGGCGGAAATTAATTAAGTCTTAAACCAGCGTTATTAATTATACAATAACCCAAAATATTACATCATCGTTTAAGAGTTGAATAAAACAACTCTAAATACGGAAATTCAAAAGAGTAGCGTTACATATATTACATCTCTCTCGAAAACAACTAAGGAAAAGCAATAAAAACGTCTCGTGGCTCCATCCAAAACCCAGCTCCTGGTCCACAAACGTCCTGCACAATAAACTGATGGGGGGTGCCCGCTGAGCGGACAGTGACTAGCTATGCTCATACTTACCCTCGATTTCAATTACTTTGGTTTATTATTATCGCTTTATAACTATAACGTTATGATAAAAACATAAACATGCTTATTACATATAGCATATAAAGACATATAAGTCATAATAAGCATGCGGTTTAAAGCGATAAATCATATAAGCATAATATTCAGTTATGAAAGCAATTAACATATAATATCATAGCAATAGTATCACAATAATTCAACAGGATTACAAAGCGATATCAGATCGCAAACAGACATATATATCGTATCATTCTCATCATGCAGACTCGATTCACTTCAGAAACTTGTGGTCTTTAATTTTCAAAGATGGTACACACTCGTTCTCAATTAATCATACAACAAACAACACATACTGCTTACGAGCCTGACCACTGAGTAGGCCTTTGTACTCTAGTCGTTTGCATCTCACTACCATAGTGCAGCGACTTACTCGACTCGTAAACCACGCCAAATACTATAGTACTTGCATCTCATCTTCTAGTGTTCGAAATGATTCGAACTTCGGATACAATCTCGTCAAGTAATCTTTACGCAGGGTAAGAACGAATGCAAGTGTCGCGCCCACTAAGAACGAAACACGGCAAGGAGACAGAACCGCTGTAATCGACCTGAATCCACAAGGTCACGGGTGCCCTGATAACTTTAGCGAAATAGGGGAATAAGACCCTAGTCTAGTATGCATACACTAATATCCACTTTAAGAATAGGCTATGCTAATCATAGAGCACCTTAACTCTGGATAAAACGACTATTTCCTAAAGCCTGACCCACTAAGAGTTAGCATATTCATTATCTTGTACGGCATTGGCATTGCGACTTAAGGCACAAAGGCATGGGCAGGATGCTAAGCAATAATTCTGCCGGCTGAAACCACACTATTCGACATAGCCAACGCCAGAAGGCCGAGATAGTGGTATCCGCACAAGACTATCTTAACACCACTTCACTTACGATTGACGTTTTCATATCGGAGGCTCAAGCGTTTGACCTTTTATTTCACTTACTCAATGTTTATTATTTATTTGATATTACATATCACATGTTACTAGACTCTCCTAGTCTCATCGTCAAACGTTTAAGTATTTTATTCGGTTGGATATGATCACATAACACGTTCGTTTATTATTTGAAGTGTTGTTAGTTATTAACGTTTTTAAGTTTCTAAATTGAAACGTTTATTAGTATGTCCAATTTTATTTAAGTGTTTTTCAAAACACTTTAAGTTATTTACTTATTCATTTTAAATTTTTCCATACTTAGTAAAATTTTCAATTATTTTCAATATTTTACTATTCACTATTCACTATTCACTATTCACTATTGTGGACAAGGGAATTTGATCCACGCGATGTTTTGAAATCAAAAACATTTTCATTTGAAAAGAGAGTCGCCACTAAATTTTTAGGTGGAATTTAGAAACCAATTTTAGAGAAAATGAGTTCGTGTGAGTTTACGTGTTAGGAAGTTTAAAAGAATTTCATTAATTTAACGCCTAACCCCGCCCGTCGTAAAGACGGTCTCTACTAAGTAAAACCATGGCTATTATGAGTACACATGCGGATATGCAAACAACGTTTTAATCCTAAACAAAGTATATCCATTCTAGGTCGTTTAATGCACATATAATTTCGTCAAAGTTATTCAACATGAGTTCATTTACTATTCTAGCAAACAAAGAAAAGAAGCAGAAATACTTACCGACAGCATAAGATAGATTAACAAACGTTAGCGGCAAACAAATAAAAATAATCAACACGACTAAACTATATACAACCATGAATGACTAGCATGAATAATCAAACCCTGCTCATGAATAAAAAAAGTAACAAACATACGCACAAATGCAAGCAAACACACAAGGGCCTACAATAATCAAACCCAAAAAAGAATAAGCACACAAGTACAAGCATATAACATGACCTAATACACAAAACAAGCAGAAACGACTGTCATAAGTAGATAGACACTAAACACGGATGCCAAACAAACCCAAATAATCGCGCAAACTAATAATTGAATACGGCTAGCAAACATACAAACATACGCAAGTAACATGGATATAACTAATAACCAACCAACAATCACACAAACAAGTGCCTAAATAATCAAATACACACAAATATAAGCGGGTAACATAAATACATAAGCGCACGTGAAAACCTAAGCTACACTATCTGCAGCTTTAACGAACCCAAAACAAGACCAACAACAAAACTAAATGCTTAACGAAGCAGACGTGAAGTATCTCGTACAAACGTGAATTACTAATGCCGAGCAACAGAGTAAAGAAATGAAACTGATCTGACATACAAGCGTTAATTACAAATCTGAAAAAAACACGATGGGTCGATTTTTAGACAATTAACATACTTAAACATGGGCGAGATCGAGACATATAACAAGCTAACGAGCTAGTCAAAGTTAAGCTAACGACGAATTTTCAAATCGTACCTCACAAAGAAATCAAGCATGCATACTAAACAACAAAGGATACGACATACCCATACATACACGTCAAGATCATGCTAATAACATAAAGCGAAATCGAATGATAAAAATAATGATTACAACGATAAACAACAGAGTGACAGAAAGTGATAAAAAAAAACGACAGAGAGCGATAAAAACGATAAAAACAAACAAATTGAACAAAGTAAAGTGAGTATTTTGCACCCTCAACTTACATGTATCGTTGACCAAATCTCCGAGTCGTAATCGATTGTAAGATTTTATCCCGAGGGGCCGTCGTCGACGAAAACCAATTGTAAATCCGTAACTTTGAACAAAACTGACAGCGATTTTCAAAAGCTTGTAACTTCTTCGTTTCTCAACGAAATTTCGAACCGAAAGATGTTTTGGAATCGTGATAAAGTGAACTTTGAGATTATGTAAAAAAAATCAGAGAGATTATGAAGCTTGTAACACAAAAAATGAGGAAGAACAGGTGATAGCTGAACGAAAATCAGAAAACTGTGCTCTGTTTTTCGAGCGGCTATCTCGACTTCTTCTGAGGTTTTTGAGGGCTTTTTGTGACTTAGTATTATGTGTGTATGCTCTAAAACTCGTATCCCTTTAATGCTTGTGGTTAGTGTGTATTTATAGGGTCAAAAATAGGGTTTTTGAGGGGAGAAGAGCATCCTTGCTCTGTTTGGAGATTTCTTTGTCCAAGGCTCGTTTAGGGCTTTGTAGGGGGGTTTTCTTGAGTGGCAAGTCAAGGTTACATGGGTAGGATAGTTAGGATACGGGTATGGGTCATGGGTAGGCAAATAGAAGTCGGATTTGGGTCAAATAAGGGCTGATTTTGGCTTGTTAAGGTGGGTTTAGGACGTGGTTTGGGCTGGGTTTAATCTCGGATATGTGAGGGAGAGTGTGGGTGAAAAGGGCCTCAAAACTCGTGTTGAAACGGGCTCAAAATCGCTCTTTAAAACGAGCTCAAACCGAGCTTTAAACTTGCTTTTAAGAAAACGAATTCATCGAATACGATTTAATAAAATGAGTTAAAGACACGAGAAATGACTTTTCAAGTCAAATATCAAATTTGTAAAAGCGATTTTTCAAATCGAGTTACTTAAAATGATTTTTCAAATCGAAATATTTTATTTTCAATAAAATAGTTGAGGCAAACAAATTTTGACAGAAAACATTTACCTTGTTAAAATAATAACTTAAATGTCATTTAAATTAATAAAACATTATGTCGACAGCGTCCGGCTTACATCGTAAAACGAACTCAAATAAATGACACGAAATACAAGTTGTCCTATCAACATAGGGTGTTTGTCGGGTTTTCTATAAATTCTCATATCGACAGATACGGGTATCTACAGAGCCCCCACTTTGACTAAGGCTTGGACAGGCGAAAGTCAAAGTAGACACTCAAGTCGATCGATGATCACAACTTGAGAGCCTTACGGGTCGTTTATGGTCCCTTAGACCTGTGTATAAAAGCTCACCACCCATAAGAAGAAATCATACCTGACTCACTTTTCTAGATGCCTCCTCTTTCATTAAAATATGGGTTGAACCTTATCCTTAGGCGCCTACGTATCCGTTGTGACAGAATCAAACCCGTATCGTAGTTCGAGCTCGGCTTTGTAGCTTTCACGCTTCGGCCCAAAACAAATGATATTTGTTTACTCGATTGAGTAAAGCCTATATCTGCATTCTTTTGGAAGTGTCACTTCTTTTAGCTTCTGCTAGTACTTCTTCATTTCGAGGATGTCATCCTGTCGCTGGGGTCTAAGGTTGATGACTTTAGAGCCCCCGGTTGGAGCATTCTTGCTCAATCTTAACAACAAGTCATAGCACACGACTCACATAGTGAATTTTGCGCTTTTTTTTGAAACAAAAAGGATGGATCATCGATCCGAGCTGCGAATTTCATTCGAAAATGGGTCGTCGACCTACTTTAAAGGGATGAGAATTTTAATTTGGAAATGGGTCCTCGACCTGTTTTCTAAACAAAAAGGATGGATCATCGATCCGAACTGAGAATACTAATTTGAAAAAGGGTCTTCGACCTGCTCTTTAAACAAAAGGGATAGATCATCGATCCGAACTGCGAATTTTGCTTGAAAATGGATATTGCGCTGGAAATGGGTCATCGACCCGAGCTAAAACCAACATTTGCGTCCTCGATTCGCATTTCGAAATTTTTGTGTCCTCGACCTATTCAAAATTTTGTGTCCTCGACCTATATTTTGAGATTAGAGAGTGGTGGATCTCGACCGGAAACTGTAAACATCTTTTGAAAATGGGTCGTCGACCCGCATCTTTTAAAAAAATGGATGAGTCATCGACTCGAACTATAAACATCTTTTTGAAAATGGGTCTTCGACCCGCATCTTGAAAAGTGGATGAGTCATCGACTCGAACAACTATAACATCTTTTGAAAATGGGTCTTCAACCCGCATCTTGAAAAATGGATGAGTCATCGACTCGAACTATATTCATCATTTGAAAACTGGGGCCATCGACCCGTATTTTGAGGAAAAGGCGGATAGGTCATCGACCCGAACTATAATTGTCATTGAAAATTGGGGCCATCGACCTCGATTTTGAAGGAAAATGAGGATGGGTCATCGACCCGAGCGCAAGTCATCATCTGAAAATAGGTCATCGACCCCTATTTTGGAAAATGGATAGATCATTCACCCGCCTAGCAAATTTCATTTGAAAATCGAAAGAGGTCATCGACATGAACTTTGGATTTTGAGCATTTCGAATAATTCGGCCATTAACCTAGTTTAAAAACATCTTTTTTTAAAGTTAGATTGCGGGTCCAACCTAGACTACAAAAATTACTTGAAAATTGACACGCGGTATTGGTTATCATGCATCAAATCGAATTGGGTCCTCGACCCGCATTGCAAACATTATTTTTTAAAATTAAGAAGAGTCATCGACTCTGAATCTAAACATCATTTAGAAATTGAAATGGGTCATCGGCCCGCAAGCATCGTTTTGAAAATTGAAGTGGGTCATCAACCCACATTTGAAATTTGACCTCGGATCATCGACCCAGACTTTGCAAAAAGGTTCTTGAAATGTCTAATATTTTAAAATCGACGCAAGGCTAAATGAGCATGAAATACGACACGAATGTGACATGAATGCGACAAGAAGTGACACGAGCAACTGACATTTGAACGTTCGACCATGACCGACTCGACCTAAGACAACATTTCAATGACAAGTAGACTAGTAACTGTGCAAGGTCTTTTAGGATTGTTGGCACGTGGTTTAAAATGGACGTGGGTTAATAGTATCATGTTCTCTCCCTAAGTAAATTCTTCGTCGAGATGCGAACTAACTGTCAAAGTAAACATCTTTGCCAATTCCCGTTAAGAAAAAGATCATTCAAAGACTGGACAATTACTTATCAGAACATTGATTCTCATCTCAATCTAAATCGAGCACTAAGACAGACTCAACAAAAGTTGCTTCATTTGGACTTTGTAAAGACCCGTAAAAGATTGACAAGATGACAAATTAGATGATGGACGGTGGTGGATTGTATCCCATATTCTAAAGGATTGCCTACATATTCGCGTGGAGCGAAATCAAATCCGATGTAGTTCGATCAAGGTGCATAAACATGGAATTTTTTTGTGTGTAACACTCGAAGGTTTCACCTAAGGTATCATGTTGTATCCTGTTCTAGTTTGTGAAGTACTGGCGGATCCCTTGTGGACCCTAAACGCTTGGGTGCAACTACATAAGCCAATGATTCTCGGAATTCAAGACTATGTCTCCATTACCGTTTTGAGAACGACTTAAAAAAAAGAATTGATGGTACTTTCTGACCGTTTTGGCTTTGCCTTTAATTTTGACTTTGATCTTCGATCTCCGACGTGTTGTCACTCAATTTATTGTATTTTTGTATTCTTGTTCGCGTTTTTGAGAATATGTCGCGCCCTTTGTGGCTTGGGCTTGTTCCAACTTTTCTAGACGTCGCGGTCGCATGTGGTCGTATGTATATCACGCCAGACTCCTCTGACAAGTTCGTTTGCTTATTAGGCACGCGATCGAGTACACGGAGGGCGATCCATGAATATTCGTACCTTTGGTCGCGATCAAATTCATGACCACTGTGGAGCTCCAAATTAATGGATCCTCCTCCAAAGGCAGAGGAGTAGTATACCACAAGTTAACTACCGGACCTTAGGTTTTTAGTTGTCGGAAACCCTTTTGTCTTTGTTTTCGTCTTGAGTTGGTGTTGCACCTTAGAATTGAATACGTATTTCTACCCCAGGGACACCCTTCGAGTGCGTTGTGCATTTTCATCAGTTGGATTATGGAAGCAAGTTAGAGACAACATCAATTCCATTGATTTTGAGAAGGGGTTAGAAATAATTGTGGAAAAAACGAATCTTAGACTCAACTCAGACATAAGACTTGAATACGAATTCTGATTTATAATCACCAACCTCGGCTTTGAACTTTTCTTATTTCAAGAGTTGATTCAGATGCTTGGTTTGAAAGTTACCCTACTTTTGCAACTTGATTTTGACTTAAGGAGGAGAATATGCGACTCAGGTTCAGAAATCGACACGATTTCGACACTATTTGTAACAATTCGGGATGCAAATGGACTGGACCAGACTAGTCATGAAAAGACTCGGAGCTTAACGGCATGGTCTACGACCTAACTATGCAAATGCATGCGACATATGGACTTAAAGACAGACTCACGGTATGAGACTTAGACCCAACTAGATATGGACTTGAAGTAATTAGCTCGTGTTTGGACCAACAAGTTTCTAAGGTTTACATAAAACTTCTAAAAATAGCCTAGATGAGACGTTATTATTCCCTGACTCAAAACTACTAATTGACATGCATGATTTGGGCCTAAGAATAGGCCTGGGTGGCCCAACTAGTTAAATCCTCTAAGACTTTTAGATGGACTAGACTTTCTATACACGGCTTAGACTCCGACTAGACTTGACTCGATGTATTTCATGCTTCCTCCTGACTCGAGAATGAAACTTGTTTTTTTGAAGTCGATGTTTTAAAATGGGCAGCACTTCGACTACCAAAAGGGCTTATTTGGTTCGAAAATTCTAGTTTAACTTGGGCTAGATTTTACCTTTGGAAAACTTCGTTTTGGTTGGAAAAAATTCTATTCCCAAATGGGTAGTATTTCAAAAGCGTTCGAGATTATTCTAATCCTAAACGTATAGCATTTCAGCTTAAAAACTATTCTTTTTTCAAAAGACGTAGTGTTAAAAATCGTTCGGGATTAATCTAATCCCAAACGGGTAGCATTTTAGCTTTGAATAGGATTTTTTTTTTTCAAAAGAGTTAGTGTTGGGAACTGTTCGAGATTATTCTAATCTTAAACGAATGACATTTCAGCTATAAAAGGATCTTTTTTCAAAAGAGTTAGTGTTAAGAACTGTTCGAGATTATTCTAATCTTAAACGGGTAGCATTTCAGCTTAGAAAGGATCTTTTTTCAAAAGACTTAGTGTCGAAGACCGTTCGAGATTATTCTAATCTTAAATGGATAGCATTTCGACTTATAAAAGGATCTTTTTTCAAAAGATAATTTTCTTCTAAAGAAAAAAAAAAGTTTTAGGATTTTCTAATCCTAGCGAGGAGCATTTCAGCTTAGAAACGATCTTTTTTCAAAAGAGTTAATACCGAAAATTATTTAAGATTGTTCTAATCCTAAACGAATAGCATTTCAGCTAATAAAAGATCCTTTTTCAAAAGAGCTAATGTCGAAAATTGGTTAAGATTATTTTAATCCTAAACGAATAGCATTTCAGCTAAGAAGAGATCTTTTTTTCCAACAGAGCTAAACTCGGAAATTATTTAAGATTATTCTAATCCTAAGAGGAAAATTATTTAAGATTGTTCTAATCCTAAACGAATAGCATTTCAGCTTGGAAAATATCTTTTTTCAAAAGAGCTAATATCGAAAATTGTCTAAGATTATTCTAATCCTAAACGAATAGCGTTTCAGCTAGGAAGAGGTTTTTTTTTTTTAAAGAGCTAATATCGGAAATTTGATTATTCTAATCCTAAATGAATAGCATTTCAGCTAAGAATGGATCTTTTTTCAAAAGAGCTAATATCGGAAATTATTTAAGATTTATTCTAAACTTAAACGAATAGCATTTCAGCTAGGAAGAGATCTTTTTTCAAAAGAGTTAATATCAAAAATTATTTAAGATTATTCTAACCTTAAACGAATAGCATTTCAGCTAGGAAGAGATCTTTTTTTCAAAAGAGCTAACATCAAAAAAAAATGTTTAAGATTATTCTAACCCTAAACGAATAGCTTTTTAGCTTGGAGGAGATCTTTTTTCAAAACAACTAGTTTCAGAAATCTTTTAAGATTATTCTAATCCTAAGAGGATGGCATTTCAGCCAAGAAAAGATCTTTTTTCAAAAGAGCTAATATTCAGAAAATATCTAAGCTAATCTTAGAAGGAAAGCGTTTCAGCTTAAAAAAAAACTTTGTTTTTTGAAAGAGATAGTGTTGGAAAATATTTAAGATTATTCTAATCCTAAAAAGACAGCATTTCAGCTAGAAAAAACTTTTGGAAAAAAAAATTCGATTGGAAAGAGATCTATTTTTTTTTCAAAAGAGCAAAGTTAGAAAATATTTAAGATTATTCTAATCCTAAAAAGACAGCATTTCAGCTAAGAAAAGACTTTTGGAAAATATTTGATTGAAAGATGACAGTTTTGACTAAAAAGGACTAAAAAAACAGGGCTTTAGAAATCACAGAGCATTTAGTCATACGCAGTTCAAGGATGCAATGCATGAACTAGACTATTCTAAGTCTCAAAAAGGGTCCATGCCAATGATTCCACGCTGTTATGTAACCTACGCAACCACCATAAGTTTGTAATTATATGGCGAAAGTGCGGTCGCTAACCTCGACGGAACCACCTTGATATTTAAATCAGACATAGTGAACGTCATTTCCCTACCTTGAAATCGACCCAAGGGGAGAAATGGTTCGAAACCTAACAGTATGATGCATAAATAACATAAAAAAAACAAAAAAAAGGGTACTCTAAATAGCCATCATTTTACTTTTCAAGTTTCACGCCCCCAGCGGAGTCGCCAAATTGTGGACAAGGGAATTTGATCCACGCGATGTTTTGAAATCAAAAACATTTTCATTTGAAAAGAGAGTCGCCACTAAATTTTTAGGTGGAATTTAGAAACCAATTTTAGAGAAAATGAGTTCGTGTGAGTTTACGTGTTAGGAAGTTTAAAAGAATTTCATTAATTTAACGCCTAAC
This sequence comes from Dianthus caryophyllus, assembly GCA_023091065.1. Lineage (NCBI taxonomy): Eukaryota > Viridiplantae > Streptophyta > Magnoliopsida > Caryophyllales > Caryophyllaceae > Dianthus > Dianthus caryophyllus. The sequence continues at coordinate 18,148,762 of CM041522.1, forward strand.
CCCGCCTCGGTCAGAAAGACGGTCTCTACTAAGTAAAACCATGGCTATTATGAGTACACATGCGGATATGCAAACAACGTTTTAATCCTAAACAAAGTATATCCATTCTAGGTCGTTTAATGCACATATAATTTCGTCAAAGTTATTCAACATGAGTTCATTTACTATTCTAGCAAACAAAGAAAAGAAGCAGAAATACTTACCGACAGCATAAGATAGATTAACAAACGTTAGCGGCAAACAAATAAAAATAATCAACACGACTAAACTATATACAACCATGAATGACTAGCATGAATAATCAAACCCTGCTCATGAATAAAAAAAGTAACAAACATACGCACAAATGCAGGCAAACACACAAGGGCCTACAATAATCAAACCCAAAAAAGAATAAGCACACAAGTACAAGCATATAACATGACCTAATACACAAAACAAGCAGAAACGACTGTCATAAGTAGATAGACACTAAACACGGATGCCAAACAAACCCAAATAATCGCGCAAACTAATAATTGAATACGGCTAGCAAACATACAAACATACGCAAGTTACATGGATATAACTAATAACCAACCAACAATCACACAAACAAGTGCCTAAATAATCAAATACACACAAATATAAGCGGGTAACATAAATACATAAGCGCACGTGAAAACCTAAGCTACACTATCTCCAGCTTTAACGAACCCAAAACAAGACCAACAACGAAACTAAATGCTTAACGAAGCAGACGTGAAGTATCTCGTACAAACGTGAATTACTAATGCCGAGCAACAGAGTAAAGAAACGAAACTGATCTGACATACAAGCGTTAATTACAAATCTGAAAAAAACACGATGGGTCGATTTTTAGACAATTAACATACTTAAACATGGGCGAGATCGAGACATATAACAAGCTAACGAGCTAGTCAAAGTTAAGCTAACGACGAATTTTCAAATCGTACCTCACAAAGAAATCAAGCATGCATACTAAACAACAAAGGATACGACATACCCATACATACACGTCCAGATCATGCTAAAAACATAAAGCGAAATCGAATGATAAAAATAATGATTACAACGATAAACAACAGAGTGACAGAAAGTGATAAAAAAAACGACAGAGAGCGATAAAAACGATAAAAACAAAAAAATTGAACAAAGTAAAGTGAGTATTTTGCACCCTCAACTTACATGTATCGTTGACCAAATCTCCGAGTCGTAATCGATTGTAAGATTTTATCCCGAGGGGCCGTCGTCGACGAAAACCAATTGTAAATCCGTAACTTTGAACAAAACTGACAGCGATTTTCAAAAGCTTGTAACTTCTTCGTTTCTCAACGAAATTTCGAACCGAAAGATGTTTTGGAATCGTGACAAAGTGAACTTTGAGATTAAGTAAAAAAATCAGAGAGATTATGAAGCTTGTAACACGAAAAACGAGGAAGAACAGGTGATAGCTGAACGAAAATCAGAAAACTGTGCTCTGTTTTTCGAGCGGCTATCTCGACTTCTTCTGAGGCTTTTTGAGGGCTTTTTGTGACTTAGTACTATGTGTGTATGCTCTAAAACTCGTGTCCCTTTAATGCTTGTGGTTAGTGTGTATTTATAGGGTCAAAAATAGGGTTTTTGAGGGGAGAAGAGCATCCTTGCTCTGTTTTCGGGGAGCTGCTATCCAAGGCTCGTTTAGGGCTTTGTAGGGGGGTTTTCTTGAGTGGCAAGTCAAGGTTACATGGGTAGGATAGTTAGGATACGGGTATGGGTCATGGGTAGGCAAATAGAAGTCGGATTTGGGTCAAATAAGGGCTGATTTTGGCTTGTTAAGGTGGGTTTAGGACGTGGTTTGGGCTGGGTTTAATCTCGGATATGTGAGGGAGAGTGTGGGTGAAAAGGGCCTCAAAACTCGTGTTGAAACGGGCTCAAAATCGCTCTTTAAAACGAGCTCAAACCGAGCTTTAAACTTGCTTTTAAGAAAACGAATTCATCGAATACGATTTAATAAAATGAGTTAAAGACACGAGAAATGACTTTTCAAGTCAAATATCAAATTTGTAAAAGCGATTTTTCAAATCGAGTTACTTAAAATGATTTTTCAAATCGAAATATTTTATTTTCAATAAAATACTTGAGGCAAACAAATTTTGACAGAAAACATTTACCTTGTTAAAATAATAACTTAAATGTCATTTAAATTAATAAAACATTATGTCGACAGCGTCCGGCTTACATCGTAAAACGAAATCAAATAAATGACACGAAATACAAATTGTCCTATCATCATTGGGTGTTTGTCGGGTTTTCTATAAATTCTCATATCGACAGATACGGGTATCTACAACTATTCACTATTCACCGTATTTTATACGTATTTTTATACGTATTCGTATTTTTATACTTCGTATTCTATACGTATCTTTATACGTATTCGTATTTTTATACTTCGTATTCTATACGTATTTTTATACGTATTCGTATTTTTATACTTCGTATTTTATACGTATTTTATAAGTATTCTTATACATTGATATATTTCCTAAGTATAAACTTAAATTTCATTTTATTTGCTAAGTATAGATTTCTAGTTTCAAAGTCGTTAAGTTCGTTTTGTACTTAGTGATTTTTTAAAATATTTTAACGGTCTAGTTTTAAAAACGTTAAGTTCGGTTTGTAAAATGATCAATGATATTTATTTTAAAAATCTAGTTTTAAAAACGTTAGGTTCGATTTGTAAAATGTGATAATGATATTCATTTTAAAATGAGACTTAGTTAAATTTAGTCGTCTATTAACTAAATTTAGCGATTTTCATTTTTAAAATAATAGTATCGTGGATGATTCATTTTAGTCCGTATGTCCAAGTTCAACAGTCCAATATGCAAAGGCGGTAGCACACGATTTAGTTCATTTTTATAACGGTTACATATTTTTATCGGTTTATAATATTTCATTTATAACTAAATCGATTTATACAAAATTTCAATTCTAATAACTATTAAACTTTAGAGACTTAGTGATAATTTCATTTCGGTCAAATTTAGTCAATTTAAAGTGGTATGTCGTGTGGTTTAATATATATGTCTAAATTGATTTATTTCTTTTAATTTCTTAATTCAATTTATTAACTACTAATTAAATTATTTTAACAATTAAACTAAAAAGTGATAAAAACAAATTTAACTCTAAATTAAGCAAGAATTCCGTGGGGCTTCATGGTGAAGTTCAAATTTTCATTTTTCGATTTTTATCGGTTTTTAGCTTAAAGTTTATATATTCTAATTATTCTAATTATACTAAAACGGTTTAAACTAAAATGAAATTTACTAAAAATTTCATTTACATTTATGAATAGTGTTTTTCAACACTTTAAATTTCTAACTTTTTAACCTTAATGATTTATAATATTTTAAGTTGTTTTATATCATAATACTAATAATATATAAAACAATAACTAAACATAAACACAAATTATTAACAAACATAAACTAAAACATAATCAAAATGAACAATAGTGATGAACATCCACATGAAGAACACTTGAACATTATGAACATCAAAAAATAAACTCAAGAACATTATTTTTAATTTTAACAACTTATAAATTATTTTCCTAATTTAATTCTTTTCACATGGTAGCATCTATTTTAACTTACTTAACACAACATATTATTTACAAAAATTAAAAGTGAAAATATATTAAAAAAAAAAAAAAGTGAAAATGCCGTGAGGAGTAATATATATGTGTAAATTTTCATTTTCGATTTTAATCACTTTAAACTCATTGTTAATATTTCACATAATTTTTATATATGATTACTACTTAAATAAAACATAACTAAACATAAAAATCATATGAACATAAATTAAAAATGCTCAAAATTAAATTAACTAACATATGAACATTTTACTACAACTTAACTATTATCATTATTACTTATTTATTATCATTTTATTATACTACACATAACATACAAACACAAATCATTGATGTTTAACATGTTTTAACATAGAAATCATACTAATAAAATTATAATAACAAAACAAATTAATTTAACAAAGAGGTTAAAATAAGACAAAGCTAGTCACCTTAATCGGTAAGTTTATTGGTTGTCGGGATCTACGATGTTATCAAGGTCTAAATCTTCACCCAAGTACCCGTCTTCACCTTCAAAAACCCGTAACAAAGTGAGCTCCAAATACCCAAGATTAAGCTTAGAATACTAGTAAACTATTAGAGTAATATTTAGGGTTTTAATTTAGGAGTTTTAGAAGGAAAAATGAAAGAAAAATATAGAGAGAAAATGGACTAAGGGGGCCGGCCTAATGAAGAAGAAAATGAGGTGATTTTGTACTTAGAATAAATGAAAATGATGTTATGCAATTAGGTTAAATGAAATGTGTAGTATAAGTTTTGATTTATTAAGAAAATAATGTTTTATTATTATGTAATTAGGGAACCAAAAATTTCAACTAGCTTCTTATAGTCTTCCATTACTATTTGTGCTAGAAATTGTCTAAAGTGTGTTTAAAAATGTTTTTCACGAATTTTGTCAGTTTTAAAAAGTCGGGCGTCAAAAGCGATAAAAGTTAATGTGTGCGCGTTTGACGATTTTTCGAAATATTTCTACTTTTAAATTCTAAGACTAAAATATTTATTTCATTATTCAAAAATTTTGAAAAGTTTTAAAGAAGTCGTTAAAATTTACAAAACGAAAGTTTTGCAAAAATTGTGATTTTGAAAGGCAAAAAGGCTAAGATTAGATTTAGTATTTGATATTAGTATTTGATGGCTAATTATTGAATTAAATTAACACGGGGTGTTACAGAAATGGTTCCATGGACAAGATTGAAGTCCTCAGACTATCATAGACATCATTCAATTCCATCAAAAACATCATGACTTTGTCTTTGTTAGCCTTTTCAAGAGAATCCTTCAGAATATTACAAGTGCATTGTTCCATTATACCACATGTACACACAAGAATTCCTTCAATTTCATCAATATCATCCCAATATTTCTTTAATGTGGTGAAGTACTTAGGAACTGACATGTTTTCTTGAGTAACATTCCTCAATTCCTTCTTCAATTGATACAAGAGAGGTCCATTGGATTGACCATAAGTTTCAACAATTTCTGACCAAAGTTGCTTCGTCGTTTTAGCGGACATGAATCCTTCTCTGATTGTAGAACTTAGTGAGTTGAGAATGCAACATTTCACCATACTATCTGCTCTTCGCCATTGTTGAAACCTTGGAGAAGTAATCGCAGGCATGGTGACTTTACCAGTGAGAAATCCTTCTTTGTTCTTTGAATCCAAAGCCATATAAATTCCTCTACTCCAGTTAATGAAGCCTTTTTCCTTCGAACAAACTGTTCACGAGCATCATTCCTGGTGAATCTGAAGCTGAAAGATACAATTCATCGTCGTATGGACTTTGAATTGAATTTTCTGATCGAGCGGAATTAACTTGAGTTTCAGTGTTTAATCCTGTGTCTGATGTTTGCATTTTGCAATTAGAGATGAAATTGAAGAGAATTGACTTGATTTTGTGTTTTAATTGAAAAACGAAGATTAAAAATCAAAAATTTCTGGAAAACTGACGAAAATTGAAAAATTAGGGTTTGTGATTTGGGGAAAACGCAGACCAAATTACAATAGCACAGAAGCAGGTTAAACCTGCTTTGATACCATGTAAAATGGTGAGCATGAAGCTTCAATGGTGATTTGTGACGCCATTGATGAAGATTAGTAAGCTTGAAGATGATGAATTTCAGAGAAAATTATGAAGAACAAAAGGTAAATAAAAGTTGTGATTATATTGAATAAACTTAATTATGTACAAGTGATGGAGCCTATTTATAGAGTATGTACAAAGCTATAACAACCTAATAACTGCTCTAACAAACTCATAACAGAATCGTGAGTTAGTTACAACGGAATGAAAGGTTGTTACAATAACAGAGCATAACAGAAACAGAGTATGAGGAAAGTGATGCTGAGCATGCGTGTGTGTGGTGGCTTTGCTGTACTGCTACTCATCATCATTTCTACAGATCGTTGTAGAGATATTACAGCGGTTAGTAGTCTAATATTCGAGGGAATGATTTCAGTGATGGCTTGGTATCATTAAACCTGTCTTATAAAATGACACAATCTTCTAATACAATTACTCTTTCGCTTTTTATAACGAGTAGGTCTCACATGAACGACAATAGTCTACTAGCCTTACTCTTATATAAAAACACGAGAAAATAAGTCAACCATATTGGGATGAGGGCTAAACTTGGCGTGCAATGGTTTAGCCTTCCACATGCTAAATGCAACCTTTTCATCCATGTTGATTTCTCCAATACTTTTCATGTCAAAGCATTGTATTAAACTCCCCAATGTTAATCCTACTACCCTCATGGCCAAGTTCTCACCTGGGCAAGCCCGTTTACCCGACCCAAACGGCATAAATTGATATCCAATTCGATTGCCTTTAACACCCTCAAATCTCTCGGGCTTAAATTTTGTAGGCTCATTCCATATAGACGGGTCATTTTGAATGGCCCATATGTTCAAATTTAACATTGTACCTTTCGGAATGTGATAGCCGCCTACGACACAATCTGACGAGCACTCATGAGGTAGAAGCAACGGCCCAGGCGGGTACATTCTGAGCGTCTCGTTTATAATGCAATGGAGATAAGGAAGGTGTGCAAGATCGTGTTCCTCGATAAATCGATCATTACCAACATAGTTGTCGATTTCTTGCTTCGCCCTTTCGAGTGTTTCGGGGTTGTTTAACAGAAGTGCTAACGCCCATTCCATTGTGCTAGCAGACGTTTCAGTTCCAGCAAATATCAATACCTGCTCATGGTAAACCTCATATCAAATCTATGTTAAGCAATTTAATGTAAGACAATCTTTTAAATGAAAATAATACAAACTTAGTCAACAAGAAACAATACCTCACCCAATCCTTTGATTATATCATCAGTAGAATACTCGGGATCTCTCTGTTTCAACTCGAGTAAATCCCAAATCAAGTTCTTTTTATCCTTATCAATATCATCATCGATATTACCTGTAGATCTATGTTCCTCCATTTTCGTCTTCTGTTCATCCAACAATTCCTGAAAAAATTCATCCATTGGCGTAAACAGTTTCCGAAACTTCTTCTCTGCAGCCTTTTTCATCCCAAAATACTTCAAAAAGGGGAAAAAGTCAACTGCGCAAAACGCTTTCAACTGCATGTCCTTCATAATCCCATCGAATCTGATCGCTTCCTTGCTCTCTTCCTCGGTGCCATAAAGTCTTTTCCCAGCAATCATTCTTAGCATCACATTAGTGGTTAAACCCATCAAGCCGGGTTTAATTTCAATCACCTCACCCTCACAAGCGATGTAAAGCAACTGAATCAAATACATGACCTCTTCCGCTCGTATATGAGATAATGTATTCACTCTGTGAGGTGATAGTATCTCAGTGGCCGCAACCTTACGGTGGGCCCACCACAGAGGGCCATAAGGGGCCCACAGTATGTTGGTACGGCCATACCCTACAATGTGAGACGCGACAACGTTGGGGCGGTTGGCAAAGGTGGTATCATTGGTGTGGAGGCAGTCTTCGGCCGCTGAGATAGAGGACACCAGAATGGTTTGACGTAGACCAAATTTAAGACAGATGACGGGGCCATATTTTTCAGAGAGGGTAGCGAGAGTGCGGTGGATCGTAGTCGGATTGTTAAGAAGGTGGAGGTGGCCTAAAATGGGTATTGTAGGGAATGGTGAGGGTGGTAGGTTTTGAATCTTCTGTAAGATTAATTGGGTTATTATGTACGAAATTATCAAGAGTATAAAATAGATTAAAAATGTGATAATTATATCCATTTTTGTTAATATGGTACTGTACGTTTTGGTTGTGAATTAATTAATTTGGAAGTGTTTGAATTTATAAGAACATGGAAACAATTGAAGTGCTGATTTCTTAGCTACTAGGAATTTCATAATGTTTGCTGTACGTGGTTGGGGTATTGATGTGAGGCGAATTTGTGAGCCTAAGAAGCGGTTTTTAGTGGAGTATTAAGTAAGTTTTGAGGCACTCTCGGCGGTACTTATGGATAATTCGACTTATCGATCATTTGTTACTAGATATGGCATTAAGGGTGTGAAACCGAAGACTTGAAGAATCGGCGTAAAACTTATCTCATGCAAGTTTAGGAACGGGCTCGAAAATGCGAATTGAAAGACTAGTTGGAATGTCATCCTAGCCACCACGTCTACACTTGAAGACCCACGACGGACCATGGAGACGGAGCGGAGTGCAAGCGACGAGATTTGGAGCAAAAACGAGTGAAAAATGCAAGATCAGCTGAGAAAAGCGAGACGCCCTCCCTGAAGAGCAACTCGCTCTATAGGAGCGGCCCGCTCTGTATGTGGAGCGGCTCTAAAATTTGACGAGCCTTTTACGTCGCTAATAAAAGGGGTCAAATTAACAATTTATAAAGCCTATTCGATTCACACAAAACACGTAGATTAGTGGTAAGAATAGGGTCGAACCCAAAGGAAGGACTTATTTGTTAGGCTAAGTGTAGTTTTAATGTCACAACGAAAGTAAAATAAAGGGGGTTTAAAAGGTTGATTTAGTCGAAAACTAAAATGCAAGAAATAAAAATGAGATTAAACAAGATGAGAAAGGCACTTTCGGTGTAATCACACAAGGTTCCAACACACACCAAATGATCAAGTGAGTATTAAATATGAAACTACTATTCATTCGAGCAATTCCTCAAACACTTACAATGCATGAACATACCCAAGTATGAATCGGCAAACCAAGGTACAAATTGCATTAAAAACACGATGAAACCGCATACAAATGCATTCATGCAACCCATGCAAGAGTAAACATAAGAGGAATGTAAGAAAACTTAATGAAAACACATTCAAGAATCGGCATGAAAGAGTTTCGCATTAAAGATTCAAACTTTACTTCTCAAAACATGATTATAAGGGATGAATCGGCATACCACATCATAACACATGAATATAATGCAACACAAGATAGATTAAGAGCATCCAAACATTGAACAACCAAAATCCTCAAGCATATAATTCAAGGTAAAGTCACAATTGATCAACACAAGTAACAAAACCAAGAATTATGTAAAAACAATGCATTAAGAGAAGTAAATACTCAAATGAAATAAGTAAAGATGAAATCTTTCTCACATTGATCAAAAGGAGGGTTGAAAACCCAAGGATTACACCAAAAGCTAAAGGGTTTAGTTACCCATAATCATCCAAGCATAAACTAAATTGTTGAGAAAATCCATAAACATGAAATTAAAGACTAATTAAAGAGTAATTGTTTGAAAACTTAACCTAATCTCTCTCTTAATTTTCTTCTCTAAAGCTGCCTAGAATAAAGATAAGTAGGGTTTTTGAAGAAAGGAAGTATATATACTCCCATAAAAACAAGGGTTGAAATACAAAATACGGAAAATAAACTACGTAACAGAGAGGAGCGAGCCGCTCTATAGGGGGAGCGAGCCGCTCTCCGGGGCGAGCCGCACTTCTGATGGAGCGAACCTGTTTTCTTTGCGTCAGAATTGCTGGGCTTGAGAAATAAGAAGAGCGAGCCGCTCCACATACAGAGCGGGCCGCTCCTATAGAGCGAGTTGCTCTTCAGGGAGGGCGTCTCGCTTTTCTCAGCTGATCTTGCATTTTTCACTCGTTTTTGCTCCAAATCTCGTCGCTTGCACTCCGCTCCGTCTCCATGGTCCGTCGTGGGTCTTCAAGTGTAGACGTGGTGGCTAGGATGACATTCCAACTAGTCTTTCAATTCGCATTTTCGAGCCCGTTCCTAAACTTGCATGAGATAAGTTTTACGCCGATTCTTCAAGTCTTCGGTTTCACACCCTTAATGCCATATCTAGTAACAAATGATCGATAAGTCGAATTATCCATAAGTACCGCCGAGAGTGCCTCAAAACTTACTTAATACTCCACTAAAAACCGCTTCTTAGGCTCACAAATTCGCCTCACATCAGGTATCAACAATCAACATGTTCTATTGTAGTAGTAGAATACAATTACAACTATGTGAAATTTTTGATTTGGTAACGGCTGACGATGATGATGATGATGGCCGCCGCCGTACAAAATGTCAAATAAGAAAAATATATATAATTTTTATGTTGACGAGTCTCTATATATTACCCCCTCCATTCAAATACATTCTATATATTAGCGTCTCAGCCTTTGTGTTATATGATTTCAACGACAAGTACTAAAGGTTGATCAAGTAGTATCCTACTCCGTAGTTAATGTTCTGATCGATAACGACAAAAGTTTCATGAAGAGGACTTCGATATTCTGGTCGCAAACATGAAGAAGAGAAGCACGGAAGCCTATTAACACTATTGGATAATTCAGTGTACATGGATCGATGTTCAATAGTTGAGTTTAGCTTCCACTCATTGAGACATTAATTACAAGAGATGGGATGCACAAAGAGGAAAGTATTCCATCGATTACGTTATCCACATTCAACCTGAGAGATCCCTTGCAATGCAACTGTACATGTTCACCATCTAGCGCAAGGCGGTTCTTGCGAATTCCCTGAAAAGCGTACATGGTAGTCCCCCCATGTCTAGACCAAAGCTGTATGTTTGTACTGAGTTTTCGGTTTTTGGTCAGTGATGACGTCTTTATCCTCCGGTTGTTAGACGATCATTGTACTTTCCGTCTACCAGGCTCAGTAGGAAGTCTGTAAATATGTGCTCGTACTCTGGCATCTTACCGTAACCTGCACGTATTGTCTGTTGAGAACAGAAAGCGTCTCATGTTCCTCAAAATCTGAAGTAAAACAGAAACTCACCAGGGAAATAGTTGATATCAATCACATAGTAATTGTCTCGAGCCCCATATTCCCGTATCATGTCTAGGTTAAACAAATGAAGACCCTGCAAGATTTCATAAACGCGTCAAGTTTCCGTTGTATGACTAAAATGACAATGAGACATGATCAATAAAAGGAGGCAGAAGTTACCAGTCGACGACGAAGTCCTCTAGCGAGTTTTTCCAATAATGGTCGAGGAGGCAGCTCTGCAAAATGATACTCCGTACATGATTAGAGTTTTAAGCATTTCGTTCAATTAACTTTTTTTTTTTTTTCTATATGATTGTGAATTTATGATAGCTCGAGAATTTACCAGCAACGCTAGGGTCTAAATCTGCATCATCCGCTGATGCCACAGCACAAGAAACTCTAGGGAACTGGAAAACACCAGCAGTCCTTGACAATTCCCGCTTACTGACATTCGGTAGCGAGAATCTTCTGACAACTTTTATAGCTTCTCCAACAATAAACACTTTGAACATTACACCGCCTGCGAACAATGATTGATTTCACAAATGATATATAAACAGTTCCTTACTGAAATTTGTTTTAAAAGTAAAATAATCTCAGATTCTCGGCATTACCATGATTAACAAACTCCTGTAACACAAAAGGTGGCTCGAGTTTCTGTAGAGAGTACTGATCATAGGCAAGTGACAGTTCATGAGATTTTGCGGTACCATCCGCGATAAGAGGCTTTGCAACTGTAACACAAAACAACAGTCATTTATGGTCAACTCATTGATAGAAATAAACTTGTTTTACATCAGAAAACTGTAATTTTGCATGTAAAACAACATACCAAGAGGAAGGTTTAATCCCGCCTTTGCAACGACCAAAGGAATGGACGATGAATCCTTCTTGATAACCAGTTGCCTAGGAACAGTAACTTTCCCTGCCAATTTCGTTAGGAGAACATTAATTTTTGTAAGGGAAAAAGAGGAGAAAATGGGCTAACCGATACAAAACTTTTGACAAACTTTCCATCGAGAACAAAAGAATATCGACTGACTTGTTCTCTGAACGACAAGGCATGCATGACTTACCGTAAGTGTCGGACAGGTTCAAGTCAGCAACAGCCTGCATCATCGACTGACGATTGTGTAAATGAAGGATGGCATCTGGTGGATCCAGGACCGTAACTTCTGGATGTGCTTTCCTGTAATCCTGCATACATACACGTAGGCGGCGGTAAGCACTGAGCAATGTGCCCATTATCGAGAATTTGGACTAAATATCGAGACATTCGAAGAAATTCGTCATAAATCCAGTGTTCTAGGAAACGATTCAGCATGCCCTGTTTCAATATCAACTACATGTCTACACTAGTTGTGTACCTCTTATATTCATCGTGCCTGTATCGTATAAGCCCAGGGTCAGCCGTGACGGCATCAGTCAAGAAATTTGAGTCAATTTGTAAGGGCTCTTGCCTCTTGCACATTCGAAACTATGAGCACGGCAAACTAAAATGTCTTTACGTATCATTGTTGAATTAGTGACTAGTGAGTTTATATGATACTAACAAAAACATAAACGACTAAAATTGCGGAAACAGGAGCTGTCAAAATCGGATAGTACGACTTACCTCAAGATCATGGCGCCAATCTTTCCCTGTAAACTGTGCCAATTGAAAACAAAAACAATATATATATATATATGAGCAAGTATACGACCATCCGACCAAAATAACATGTTTTCAAACAGCAGTAGGAAACTATATATGACGCGGTGTCGCGGGCAATACTGAGATTTAGCGCACCGTAGATAATTCAAACCCCCGTCTTTCCTCATTACAAGGTACTCCATGCAACGCTCGGCACCTAACCACCGACCACCATAACATTATTTACGTTTTCATAATTACACGTGAACATATTTTTCTAAAAATTCATTTGAATATAATTGTACTTGATGTTGGAATACCGTTTTTAAAATCCAAAAGTTAGCGGTTTTTGTACTTTTATCGACACGTTTAGACGACATTCAATATTGACGATTGCGTATATATATTCCACAAATGTTTTAACGATTTTCATTTAATTTTGATGATGAAAGGAAAACTAGCTCACCTTATGCAATACTATGTCAAATGGACCTTGTTCTGAAAGTGGTTTATTTAAATCAATTGCCTCAAATGTTATTCCCTTCAGCCTGCAAATATATGAAGTCAGTGTTATGACTTAAAAAATAAAAGGTAAAAGTTAAGGTACAAAAATTTGGACCATAAAGGAAAACATATTATCACCGAAAATTCTACGTGCTATCCATTCTATTATGGTCATTTCACGTGGTACCCCTTATATTTCTAAATCATCAATGGTGCCTTTGAACTCAATGGATAGCTATATATGGTATGATCCCTAAATTTAATAATTACGGAGTAGTTTTTATATGTGGTGACTCCGTTAAGTATTTTGTTAATCTTGCAACCAAACATCTGATAGAAAAACTCATTACTTGAAACATTTCCATAACACGATGAGTTTTATCATCTTGGAATCAATGTTTTTAGAATCGAGATTTCACTTTAAATCGATGAAGAAAGTAGTACCGAACTTGTACTTAATTACTTATGGGTGAATGGGTCTTAAAATATACGATCATATCTACTCCGTACTTTGTCCGACGTATTAACTAAATACTCCGTATAAGCTTACCCTTAAAATATCACTAATAAAAAATGTTCATATCATTTAAACTTTTAAGTTTTAGGGAGTAACTATTAACTTAAGTTAAGAATTGAGTTGACCTTTTGAACAATCAAAATATAACTAAAGTTGGTCCACTCAAAAATACTATCCACACTATCCGTCAAGCAATAAGTACTCCCTCCATTCAAATCCAAACTACCACTTTCTTTTTTTACATTTGCCGAGACGACTTTTGCGAGTTACATATCTTTAGCTACGTTTATTCAAAAAATATAAAAAATATATTTTAATTTTCTACTCATAAAGACGAATCAAACAAGATCACACATGAATATATCTATATTTACGTATCGAGAGATAATTGAAATTGAACGTCTAAGAGTGAATAGTGTACAAATGAGAAACTTGCAATTTGGATATGAATGGAGGGAGTATTAAGTAAGTAACTATAACGTGGACACCAACAACAATATTCAGTACAGAAATTTGGACAAAATAAAATCGTGCGTATAAATTTCATTGTCAAATATTAGCTGGACACTTACAGAAAAGACATATACCCAATAAAGTAATTACAACAAAACATAACACATAACTTCACATGCTTAATCCCCATCAGACTGCACTGCACTGCACTGCACTATCCGGTACCAAACCTAATAATTTGTAAATCCAACCCCAATTCTATACATTTGGCGCTTTCTTGAAATCGGAATTACTATGGCCTTATGTTTGCTTTTTCCTAACATATTATTAAATTAATATATATTCACTCTCTCTATCTAAATTTTTTACTCCCTCGGTTCTAATAATTTGTTTATCTATAATATTTTGGGGTTTATTATTATTTGACTAATTGACCATATTGTCCATTTCCTTTATCTGAGATAGTATAAGAGTCTTTTCTGAGGTTACGTTGCTCTTTATGTCAAAATAAAAGGTAACGAAATGATTAAAACGGATGGAGTACATAGCAATATATACACAAATTCTTATTTAAGACGGATATATCTGTCTTAAATTTAAGACGAGTCAAGTATTAATAATAAGACAAAAGACAAGTGGGATTAGAACGGTGCAATATATTTGTTTTTTAATGTGCAAGTGGGAGTACTTGACCCGTCTTAAGCTTAAGACAGATATATCCGTCTTAAGTAAGACTTACTCAACAATATAATATAGGAGTGATATTTCAATTGCATAAGTGAGAGAAAAGAAATTGAAAATAAAAATTCAGAAGAAAACCTAAACGAAAAGGCCAAATTTGACTTTAATACAACTCAGTCTATGCGTTGACAATAACACTTCAATTTTATTGATGTTTTTGTCGATATTTTAATCCAAATGGTAAAATGATTCTATTTTAAAAAAAGAATTACGTTACTCCTATATTAGAGATGGTCACAGGCCGGGTTTCGTTTTCAAGGTCCTTAACTGGCCCATGGAGGTGACGGGCCAGACATGGCTTTTAATTTAAAGCCCAAGTACGACCATTGGTTATAAATTTCTTAAAAGACCGAGCTTGGCGGGGCAGACCACAGAAATCAAGGCTCCGGCACGGTCCATTGCTTAAGAGGGTCGGGTCGAGCTTTTGACGGGCAATATCGAGCCATCAAAATCATGGCCCTCCAAGTGAAGCGAGTCGTGCCGAATCGATCGGCCCACACTAAAGTCAACTCTACTCCGTAAACAAAAAAAAAAAAAAAAAAAAAAAAAGTAAATCCAATTTCAATATGGAGTACTCCTCCATTCAAATCCAATGATATTCCTTCTTTTTCGGCACTATTCAGGTAGGCAAAGAATCTTCAAAATAACTCATAATGTATAAATAAAAATACAGTCATGTGGGATGTTGTTTTATTTGTTTTGAAAAGTAGAACATTAATATCAAATTTTTATATTTTTATACAATTTAAAATTATAGATATTCTTGACACAAAATGCATCTCAACAAGTGTAAAAAAAAAAGGATGTCATTATTTTTAAAATTACAAAAATCTACCTTATAAAATTAACTTTTTGCAAATAACTACCTTATATATATTTTTATTCCAAATAACTACCTTATAAAGAGTATTATATTCAAATCACTACCAAAATATTACAAATGCTATGCAGATCACTACCAAGTCACCTAAAAACGGGACAAAGTTTATTTGAAATTCACACTAAAAATACAGAGTTTACCCTTACTAAACATCTCTGCTATGTGTTGAGATGCCAAATAACGATTGACAAATCGGTATTTTTATGGGTATTTTGTCAAAATCAAAATCTACAAATGAGAATAAGGCTCGCAAACTCTATCTAATTATGGAATATTTTACAAGATGCATTAAACTTATTTTCTTTATAACTGTTGTGGTAAAAGTTTAAAGATTTTTGGATATTTTGTCAAAAACTATCTTATATATACGTCCGTCTCTTTTAGAATTACTACATTAGTTTTAAAATATTGGAAAATACTACCTTGATTGTTTATTGTTTTGGCATAACTACCAAAAGTCATGTTTCGGCAAATTTGTCAATTTTTCGTCGCTTATGGTTACGTGGTTGTTTCCATGGACTTGTAATACGAGTAACTTTTTTCATTTTTTAAAAGATACAAAAAAGAGGAAGAAGAATAATTAATTGAGAGAAAGAGAGTGTAGAGAAATTTAATTGAGATTAAAGGGTGTGAGAGTCAGAGAATAATTTGACATTTGTTAAGAGAAACAAATAAATACTTCATCCGTCATAATCATTTGTTACCTTTCGTTTTGGCACAAATACCAAGGAAAACCCACAAAAGATACATATGCCCCTTGGATAGTATGGGGTGGGGATATTGATGAGAAGAATTTAAATGGTGAAGTGGGAGGGCTAGTTGGTCCATTTGTGTGATAAAAGCTTCCTAAGAACAAGTAAACAAATGAAGGATACACTCAATTGATTGAGGCGAAGAGAGTAAGTGATTATGAGTCCATGTAAGCAGCTACATCGGCGTTAACGTCGAAAAATCTACTAAGTAATATTTTCCGGAAAATGTCTTTAGGTAGTATTTACCAAAATAAATACAATCAAGGTAGTATTTTCTAAATTTTTAAAACAAAGATAGTATTTCTGAAAAAAAAAAATGTATAAATAAGGTAGTTTTTGACAAAGTACCCAAGATTTTTTCATTGTAAATGACCATTTGATAGAATAATTCTCTTGACAATAACGTAAGTTTAAAATATTTTGTTAAGATTACGCATACGGAGTATTATAGTACATTCCTACAAAAAATCCAACGGATAATTACGAGTTGATCGATAAGAGTAATGGTATAGTTTAGGTGTGCAACTTGTACGTCGAAATGTGGAATATTCATTCCATATGAGTAATATTACCATATCTATACACTATTTGAAAAGAGATTCTATTTAGTCGCCCTTAAAAATTCACAAAAATGAATCATGTGAAATCACTAGAAAACTTCGTTGTCAACAGAACGATGATAACGACTTCGCAATGTGTATCTCTTACTATATGGCCACGATTGTAACATAATTGAAAATAATAAAACTCGTTTTGGATTCTATCACAGATATTCCATCACTTGAACAAGATTTGTTCAATAGGTGTGTGTACTTCTACATCCTTTGAGACTTTTAAACTTACTGCTCCGTATATAATTGAAAAAGTAATAATATTTGTTGGAAATTTATTTCCAATTTTTGGTAAGAGCAATCGTAACTATTTTTTTATATTATAATATTCCGTAAAAGTTATCAAAAATTATTAGTTCTTATATATTCAACAAAAATTTGTAGATTGACTTTATGTATTGTTTCGCATTATCAAAATTTCATAAAAATTTAATATAATTATTGTAGATAAAAGACAAAACAAATAAAATTACGTGTGAATGTATGAATAATGTCAAATAATAGACTACTTAAATAGAGAGAGAGAGTACCAAATTGGAGAAATATTGGTTTAGCTAAATGATTTAGGGGCACAATTACATTAACCCAAACACAAATTCTTGGATAACATTGTCTCGTATGTGTGAGGCGAAAATATATGTATTTATCGAACTAGTGGTAGCATTGTGAATATATAAATTTGGTTGTATATGTAAGATGGTCTCACATAAAACTTTCTACTACATTAAATTGTAATTTTACATAAATATAAAAACAATTTATTTTTACTGAATTTCAAAGTATAAAAGTAAACACACGAATAAAACAGAGGAATCATGCGATGTTATTGAGACTGTGAATGGAAATATTTTGGCAAGAACGTACCGTATCTTGAGCAACATGTTTTATGTGGTTCTTGACCACTGACAACCCTATCCAACACAACTACACAACTACGGATTATACAACTACACAGCCACCCCCCACACTAGAAAAAAACATACTCCATATGATACTACGGAGTATAACAATTTCGTTTTCAATTTTTTCAAACTTTTTTTAAGTTCCTAAAATGAATCAAGCAAATAAAAACCAGTGCAGAAGATAAAAACATGCATCTAAGAATCCACAAAACTTCGACGGGTGAAAACATGTTTACATGCATATGACAAGATTTTCTTTCTAATTGATTAGTTATATCTCAATTAATTTTCAATAATTAAATGCCAAAGATATACTAATGCCAACATGCCACACAACATGCTACGTACATCCTTCTTCTCATTCATTACTCGTACTCATATAACATTGAAACATTACTAAAATGTCTCTCATATAACCGACCATACTACGTTTAATCCTGTTTTTTTTTTTTTTTTTTCAAATATTTGTAGGAGTCATTTTAATAACAATAAGTCTCTCTTAAGACGAGTTTACACTTAAAACGGATCAAGTACTCATCCACTTGCACACATCAGACAAAATTCTCTACTTTTTCCTATGCTTTTTACTTTTGTCTTATCCCACTATTTGACCCGTCTTAAACTTAAGACGGGTTACCCATTTTATACGAGAATTTGTATTTTAACAATTACATACGGAGTAGAAGAGAAGGAAGTACGTAGTAATAACACACCCCATGACATCATATCACGATTATTTTGATTCATAATTAGAGTCGAATCATGTCTCGATTATATATATTGATTTGATAAATTTCATTCATATCAATTATATTAATTTTATTACGTATGCTACAAAAATAAGGATAATAAAATAAACATAAAAAGCAGATAAGGAATTACCTAGCAAGGCCCTCGAACTTGGGTTGTAAAAAACTTTTAGTTTTCTTAGACGTAAGAGCATAACCCACTACAAGTTTCATTTGCATAGGAAACCCTTTACAAATCTCTTTATTAGTTTTTTTCAATTCTTCATCATTTTCCTTCATTTTTACGTGCATGTCTTCATTATTGTCTTCTATCAATCGTATCATCCTCATGTCTTCTACCACCATCATTGATTGATTCACTCAAATTAATTTCAAAATATTTAAAAGATAATATTTGAATGATTTCTTAGCAATAATATTAAATTAAATTAAATTAAATTAATAGAATTAATTTGAGAGTGAATGAATATAAATCACAAGAAAATGGGAGATGAATGTGGGGCGTTAGAGAGAAAGGTGGAAGGTATTTATAGAACCAAGTGGAGGCCCTGGAGGGTTTAAGCTACTGAATGTATATATAAATATTCGGCTTACAATATCGAATGTTGGTTGGACGTATATGGTAATGGGGGAATATGAATGGTATCCACATTTATAAATTGGAGGTGAAATCATATAAAACGACCTCCTCAGTCATTCTTTATGGAAATAATACTTTGACAATGATTTATATTACTAGTTTATAGGTCGTGTTATGTACGGGTCTTAAATAATACAGAGTAATGTTTTTTTTGTTTAGTTAAATTATGATTTTTTTTAAACATTCTAAAATGATATACTCCCTCAATTTCAACTAATTCTATGCATTTATCGAATACGGAGTATATGTGAAGTACGGAGTGTATTTTAATTTAATGCGTAGAAATGAATGAAATAGAGGGAGTAAATTGATGATTTCACGAGTTAGGCCTTACTTATATTAATAGATCTAGATCGAATTGATATCGGGATTAGTATGTCGTTATTGCTTAACTTTGATATTGTTTAATTATCCTGTTTTAGTGAGTGCAATATTTCTTCACAAATATTTTTATGAGATGGTCTAACAATGATACTACTATTTAATTTTTCTATTTTTTCTATTTTTTTTTTGTTTTCAGTATGTCGTGGTTGTATTGTTTTGTCACAATATAACTTAAGGTAATACCATCTCTTAGAAAAATTATATTTGACTATTTGTTTTTATAAAACAACCCACTTAGTTTAAAAATTACTTAATGTTATATGTTATGTTAATTATATAACTTAGCATTGCAACACCAACATTGCAAATCATTGACTTTATTTGACTATTCGTTTTTTTTATTATAGGTAAGGATTAATTGTTGTTGGACTGTGTGCTAGTAAATGTGATTTATAATTTCTCTTTTTGGGTAAAGGTAAAATTCATTGATAATGAACAAAAATATTTTGAGAACCTATGCTCCACTTTATACAACTCCATCTAAAGGATTGACTCCACCCATTTCCTATCATTTTGTGTAAGGCTTCGACAAACAGTTAGTATCCTACTTACAACATTAAACTTTAAGTGATTTATCAACAATTTGGCAACAAACTTTACTATCAACTCGACAAACACTTCTAGCATGCCAAATAAAATAAACGAGTCCTGAAAAGCAAGCATAAACTATCCGCCGTCGGAATTTGGACCATCTATGACTCCTGTACACGTTTTTCCAGTCTGCAAAAATCTCCAAAGGTATCTTCAACCATTGTTGTATTACCAGAGCACATTGTCGACTATAACTACAATGGAAAAAAAAAAAAAAAAAAAAAAAAAAGCAAGGGATCAACTGATTCCTCCACATCTTGGCATAGACAACGAGTTGTATTAGATGTAATGCCAAATTTCTTCATTCTTTGCCTCGTATAGAGCCTATCCAACAGCCCTAACCACGTAACAAAAGCATATCTAGGTATATTTGTAACACCCCGTGTTAATTTAAACTAATTATAATTAGGAAATCAATAATTAGACAATCTCGCTCATTTATTTCCTAAAACAATACACTACAAGTTTTTCTCGCACCTAAACTAAAATCATTTTGATATACTTCGAATTTGAACTTTATTTTTAAATATTCGAACCCGATAAATAAAATGACGAATCGACGACAAATTTTTCGACGACAAATTTCGGCGCGCAAAACGATGCCAATTTGGGCCAAGTGGGCCGAGCCCCTTAGGTGACTAAGTCACCATTATCCTCTTCCACTTTTACTTACACAAATTACAACACTTAACATCAAACCAAAATTTAATCATTTTGATTATTATTTATAAGTCATATAATATTAATAACTAATTACTATTCAAATTCTATTAAACTAACACTTTCACAAAACATCGAAATTATGAGTTGTAACTAATGTAATTCGATAAACATTTTGACGGTTGATTATAATGATTTAAATCGTTAACATTCAACGAAAAAAATAAGCTTTTCGATCGACTAAATTTTTATTCAAGTTTCGAGGGTTTTAAAACCCAATTTTTGTTTTGATCACCCTTCGAAGTTTATTTTCGATCTTACTTCGAACCATTATTTCAAGGTCATATATTTTATTTCGAGACTTTTCGCGTGCGCGCAAATCAAAAATTTCAAAAACGAAAAATCGGGCCACTTGAGCTTGTGATGGCCGACTTCCCTAGCTCACTCTACAAGCTTTATCCTCTTCCATTTTCTTCTACTTTACTAACTTGTCTAAATCATCTTACACTCCTATATTTTCATCATCACATTTAGCTTATTTAAATTTAAAGATTATACTATCTAAATACTAAACCTAATACATACTTCACTAGTATACATTTTACTACTACTACTACTACAATTCATTCACACACAACACAAGTAAAAACTTACTAGTTTTCTCTATAAATAAAAAAACTCACCCAAGTATTTGTAAGCACAACTTCATCTTCCTCCTTGAGCTCCATGAAGATCTTCATACTTCTCCATTTTTATTTCTTCTTTAAAATCATATTTTCTTATCTTAAATTCATTAGAACACTTACATTAATTCTTCACCATTATAATTAGTAATCACTTCCTCTTTTAAACTTATAAATATTTATGAACATGAATCAAAACTAATTAAAATCTATACATCACCTAAACATAAAAATGTTACTACACTTTAAATTTTTATTTTAGTAAGTTTAGCTAAAATAAATTACTAAATTACTTATTTTCATTTGTATGTACTAATTCTATCCAAAGACGAGGAGCAAGGTGGAGGTATCGATCTTAGCATTTTCGACAACATCGTTGATCCCGACAATTGCTAGGCTTTTATTTCACTAACCTAATTAAGGTGCTCTCGCACACTATATTTGCTAAGCACTAAACCTAAATGTTTACTTGTTGTTTTTCCTAAGTGATGTTTTGAATTCATGCATGATTTATGTATCACCTAGTATCATATGTTAAATTAGAAGACAAAAATCGAAAAATAAAATTGATTGCTCACATAAAAACCACACGGCATTCCTTTTATTTTTGCTTAATTTTTCGTTTTAATTTTCGTAAATCACATGCTTTAAAGACTATAATAAATGAGTACTAAAAATGTTGTTCATATGTTGAAAATCATTTCCTTACTTTTTGTTTTGTTATTTAAATTGTGTGTGTAAAATGACTTGTGTTGTAATGTTAATGCCTTATATGAGTTTTGTATATGATGATACATATATATTTGTGAAGGATAAAAGATATAGAATTAGTAGTATAAAAATCGAAAAATAAAAATTGTGAAAGTAATATGAAGGCCACGGTTTTCTTCATTAAATTGGACCAATTTTTAGTTTTAATTTTTGTAAATAATATGTTATATTAGTTTAGTTTAATTAGGCTTACTAGTAAAATTTGAGAAAGTTATATGATAATATGAAAATTTGATGTTATGATGTTCATATGAAATTCATGAGTGTTCTTCATTTTTTCATGTGTTCTTAATGATTTAGCTTAGTTTGATTTATAATATTTATAAGTTTTATTTAATTGTTGTTTTAATTCATTAGTGAATAATTACACTACTAAATATATAAGTTAAATAAGCTAAAACTTTAAAATATAAAAGTTAGAAATTTAAAGTGAGTAAAAACACTATTCATAAATGAAATAAAATGTTTAGTGAAAATTGTGAACTAGTTAAATCACTTTTGTATAAACTAAATAATTAGTATATAAAAACTTTAAGTCAAAAACCGATAAATTAGAAAACGAAAATAAAATACATAAGTATAAGCTAGGTCACGGTTTTGGGTGAATTTTTGGACCTAAAATGATTTTGTCACTTTTTATTTTTATCACTTAAGTAATATAATTAGTTAAAGTAATGAATTATTAATAAAAACATAAAAAGAAATAAATAACTAAACTAAATAAAGAGCCACGGTTTTTCTAATTAAAATGGGTCAATTATGATCAAAATGAATTTGTCACTTAGTCACTAAAATTTAATAGTAATTAGGATTATATTAGATTGTATAATAAATCGTTAATAAAAAGAGTCGACGAAACCGATAAAAATAAACGTTACACGTATTAAAATGAACAATTTCGAGTGTTACTACCTTTGCTTAAATTTGGATTTGGACATACGGACTATTTAAAATGAACTACGACAACGTCGCTAAAAATTGAAACCGTTAAAATTTTAGTTAAGTATATGACTAAATTTAACCGAGTTTTACATTTAAAATAATTTTTCAAATCACTAAATACAAAACGAACTTAACGACTTTGAAACTAGAATTTTATATTTAGAAAATAAAAGTTTAGTTTTACACCTAAAAATATCCTAAGTATAAAAATATGTATAAAGTATAAAAATACATACAAGTATGAAAATACGTATAAATACGAAGTATAAGAATACGCATACGTATAAAAATACGTATAAATACGAAATACGAAAATACGCATACGTATAAAAATACGTATAAATACGAAATACGAAAATACGAATACGTATAAAAATACGATGAATAGTAACTACGATGAATAGTAAAATGATGAATAGTAACCGTGATGAATAGTAAAATAATGAATAGTGAAAATATTTAAAATTTACGAACGGACTCAAAATAAACATTTAAGTTTTTCTATGTGTTCTGTTTACCTGAAAAACTGCTAGAACTAAAATTTCATTATACAAAGTTCGACGTTATATTTAAATTTCAGAATTTACACATGTTACGATTGAACGAGGAAATAAGAAATTGAGAAAACGAGCTACTTGAATAAAATATTAGGATTGTTCGCCATGTTGCGACTCTTGAATTCGATGTTAATGAGGTAGCTGTATATGGGGACTTGGGCTCCCTCCCAGAGTTGCCCAAGGCTATTTAACGATCTTTAGATAGCTATTTGACACGGTATATACAATCTCAGGGATGGGGCAACATTGATATTTCCGTGGGCCCATAGATAGTAATTGGAAAATACCAGTCCCATCCGGGGGTACCCGTCTCTGGTGATAGTCGAACTTTTTCGTCGGTGATACCTTTTGAATAGCGAATACGTATGATCCTCGATAGGTAGTGTATGCATACATTAGACAAGGGATATGGCCGTCCTTATTACCTTAGATATCTTTAGCATTTCAGTCACGTCCAAGTTATGATGGCCCTGATTGCTATTGCGCGGATTATGTCTGCATAATTCCGCCTTACTAACGAAGACTCATTAGTCAACGTATGATGAATGCATTTCCTTGTTTTGATTGATTATTGTCTGAATGACTTGGTTTCCTGAGTGTTGAAATACGACTTATTGAGAATGATTATTTATGAGTGTTGTACGTTATGTGTTTGGATTTATACTCGTGTTTGAATCATCATGATTTCCTTATGTGTTTTTGCTTGCCTACCTGAAATGTGTTTTATTTATTTATCTACTATGTTGCACATGTTGAGAATTGCATGTATCGGAAGAGTGATGCGAGAAAATGATAATTATTGCAGGTACCCCGAGGACTAATGTTATTGATTTCTGGGGATGGTTTTACCTTATTTTGTACTCCTTTGAGAGATTTGTAACCGAACATATACTCTGTTTTATCTTAAAACTCATACTATGTATATAGAGTTTTAATACGATAACAGCTGGTTTGTAATATATAGACTTAATTAATTTTCCGCCTTAGTTTAATTAAAGTCACGAAAAACCAGGTTGTTACAGTTGGTATCAGAGCTGTCTTGCGACCGTGAGTAACTTAAAGTTATCTCATATAGCGAGACGACACCTGGGCCAAACATATACATACTATATGTTTGGCAAAGACTTATAGGGTCAAATAATAAATTAGAAATCTCTAGACCGCTAAAATAATAACTTAGATCACTTTAAAATTTGAGAAAGGGTAGAATCTTAAGGACCGACTTAAGAATAAAAGACTAGTTAGATGAGCGATAGAATCTTGATTTATTATAATTCTTTTACTTGCTATTTGCTCTATGGCTAACTCTAGTCTGACAAAGGCCCTTAGGATGACGTCCTCCAGTTCTTTCCGATACTCCCGTGACAATTTACCACGACGTCCACCGATGATGCCACTAGGAGAGTATATACGACGCCAGTCCCTCATCATTGAGCATTACGTGGAAGCTCATGGAATCACGACGAGCAGGATCTACCACACGAGAAGCATTGGCATGAGTCTGACTCTGATTGAGAGCTTTCACCCCTACGACGAGTTTTGGTCACCACTAGGTTGGCGACTCCTCTTGGATTATGAACTGTACCTGGATCACATGTATCACCCAGACCCACTTCTGAGGGAGATGCATCCACCGGAGTGGATGGAGTACGAGGTACTACACCAGAACTTGTCAGAGCAAGAATGGGAACGCGACTTTCCTACACTGCCAGACGCCATACCTCCAGTCTGGGAGAGGGATCTCCTGTCTGGGAGACTCTTTAGGGTCTCTAATCACATTCAGGGTCCTTAGACTCCAACTTGTAATAAACATGTAACTGACTTTTAAGTATCTTAAGAACGACCCTAATGTCGTCACTTTTTCCTAACGGCTATGGATTTTATTATCGGATGTGACGTTGTGTGGACTTATGTATTATATTTTCTGAATGTAATATTTTACCCATATATATTTATATATATGGAGACGTTATGTTGCAACCTAGTCGTATACTTTTCGCAGCGCATCATTTTAAATTCTACGTAAATATCTAAAAATTTCAATTCTCATTTAAGTTATTTCCCCACTTATTTCAGATATGACTACCGCGCGACAAGTAGTACGCGAAGTGGACCTAGACGAGAAGGCTCGTAAGAGAGCTGTCGCGGCATATGCGTGACGCCAGCAGATGAGGACGTGGAGGAAATTGCAAAACTCGAGGAATTCGAGAATCGACTGGAAGACTAGGGCACTCAAGACTCCGTACGTGGAACATCGAGTTCCTGATCACCTTCGCCTATCCTCAGAGAAGACCGACGTGATTGAGGCATTCATGAAGAGTAACCCCGACACCTATGAAGGAGTTGGTGATACTTTGTATACATGGACCAGGAGCATGAATGCGAAGTTCCTGGAACACTCCGTTCGAGAGGAATGGAAAACCTCCTTTGCTGCTGCCTGCCTTGACGGAGAGGCCAAGGCTTGGTGGATACGACTACGGTCCCCAGCTATTCGTGAAGGTGACTACTACCTGAGTTGGGAGAATTTCAAGCTGGGCTAGAGCGACATGACTTATGCTGTTAAGTATTAGGACAACTTCACAGAGGAGGAGTCTCGTTATTCGTAATTTGCATAGTACCTCAGGATAACCCTTTTTGACATTCTCGATCCAATTTCATATCATTTGAGAATGTATCTGAACTCTTATGTTATTTTGCTGAACTATGTATCTAAGTTTTCATCGTAGTTCATTTCATTGAGAATGTGTTAGGAAGCTATGTAACTTTTTGATGTAATCCCTTTTACATTATCAATGAAATGACTTTTACCTTGTGTTCTATAATATGTCTCACTTGAAACTACTCAAATTCATACAGCTTTGTCTTTATTTTTATTTTATTTTTCAGAATGGCTGCACACAATATCCCCAATGATGACTTCGACCAACATTTTGCCGAAGAGGAGGCAAGGAGGAAAGGTTTCGAGGACGCAATCATGAAGATTGCTCAAACCGCGTACCAACATCATGGTGGTGGTAGCAACCAGTCTGCGTTTGAGAAATTCTCAAAGCATAGACCCCAAACGTACTTAGGCTCCGTCAACCCTACCGTATTGACAGAATGGGTTGAGGAGATGGAAAAGCTGTTGGAACTGAGTAAGACACCCCCCTGCTGAAATGGTGAATGTAGTAGCGTACTACTTAAAGGGAGAGGCCAACAGTTGGTGGCAGTTGATCAGATCCACTTTCCTCCTTAGGATCTATAATTGGAGCGAATTCAATGTACTGTTAGAGAACAAGTACTTCAGACAAGAATTAAGGTGGGAAAAGGAGGAAGAATTCAGAAACTTAAACCAAGGTGATATGTCTCTGCAGGCATACACCGAGAAGTACCAGGAGCTATCAAAGTTTGCCCCCAAGGTAGTGACTGATGAAGAGGAACTTGCAACCAGGTACGTAAGGGGCATGACTTACAGTCTGAGGTTAGTCATGAGCGGTTTCAATTGTAGAAACTCTGCTGAAGCCTATGAGAAGGCGACGGGTATTTGGGCATCAATCCAGAAGGGTGAAGCCGAGGAGAAAAAGAAAAAGAAGGTTTTTACTCCTCCTGTGGCAAGTGCTAGCTTTATCCATAAACCACTTTTTGGGCGTCCGGGTTTCCAGAATCAAGACAATTGTAACAGGAACCAGAACAGACCCCATTACCCCAACCGTAACCCTACCGCGTACGTTGCAAAGAACAATCAACAACTTCCCGGACCTCCGCCATTCTAGGCAAATCAGTGCCGTTTCTGCAGACAACCAATACACCCGGGGAAACGTTGCAACATGGAACCAGTAGTGTGCTTTTTCTGTTAGGTTGTGGGGCACTATTCGAATGAATGCCCAAAGAACGGTACGACTGCCAAGGCAAACGCGGGACCCCCGCCAGCTGTCAGGGTCCAAGGACGTGTGTATGTCTTGACCGAGTCTGAGGAGGGTGCTGAAGATATTATCGATGTCGACGTCATCACCGGTAAATTTCTAGTTAACTCTATACCCGCTTTTATTTTGTTCGATACAGGAGCTTCATTATCTTTTATTTCCTCAAAATTTACCTACAAAGGTGCAATGACTAGTTCTGACTCGAAGCTATGGCTTGAAGCCATGCACTCCGAGATA
Organism: Dianthus caryophyllus; assembly: GCA_023091065.1. Taxonomy (NCBI): domain Eukaryota; kingdom Viridiplantae; phylum Streptophyta; class Magnoliopsida; order Caryophyllales; family Caryophyllaceae; genus Dianthus; species Dianthus caryophyllus. Next base: position 18,176,721 of record CM041522.1, read on the forward strand.
GACTCCATGTACGAGAACGAAGTATGGGATCTGGTTGATTTGCCTGAAAAGGTGAGACATCTTCAGTGCAAATGGATTTATAAGATAAAACGTTCATTAGGTGGACAACCAGATGTCTATAAAGTACGACTCGTTGCAAAAGGTTTCACCCAAGTGCAAAGTTTACACTACGATGATATCTTTGCACCTGTCGTCATGCTTCGATCTATGCGGATTATCTTAGCGATTGCTGCATTTCATGATTATGAAATATGGCAAATGGATGTGAAGACCGCCTTCTTAAATGGTTATTTAGACGAGGAATTGTACATGATACAACCCGAAGGCTTCACGGATCCAAAACATCCTAAGAAAGTATGCAAACTTAAGCGTTCCATTTATGGACTTAAGCAAGCATCGAGGAGTTGGAATCATCGATTTGACCAAGTGATTAAACAGTATGGTTTTCAACGATCAGTCGAGGAACCATGTTTATATGTCAAATCAAGTGGGAGCTCTATTGCATTTCTAGTTTTGTATGTAGATGACATACTGTTAATAGGGAATCACATTCCTATGCTTTCTTCTGTAAAAGAATGGTTAAAGAATCATTTTCAGATGAAAGACTTAGGTGAGGCACAGAGAATACTCGGTATTCAAATCTATAGAGATAGATCCAAGAGAATGTTGGCGTTAAGTCAAGAATCTTATATAGATAAAATTCTTGAGAGGTTGATGAGCGAACTCAAAAGAGGTAATCTTCCGATGGTTCATGGGGTGCATTTAAGTAAGACTCAATCACCTAAATCACCAGAAGAAATAGAGCGCATGAATCGAATTCCATACGCTTCGGCCGTAGGATCGATTATGTATGCTATGATGTGTACACGTCCAGACGTGGCATTCGCACTTAGTATGACGAGTCGTTACCAAAAGGATCCAGGTGAAAGTCACTGGATTGCTGTTAAGAACATCCTTAAGTACTTGAGAAGAACTAAGGATTGGATGTTAGTATATGGTGGAGACAAAGAGTTATGTGCAAAAGGTTTCACAGATGCTAGTTTCCAAACGGATAGAGATGATTCTAAGTCTCAATCCGGATTCGTTTTTACACTTAATGGTGCGGCAGTGAGTTGGAAAAGTTCCAAGCAATCAGTCACAGCAGATTCCACAACAGAATCTGAGTATATTGCAGCTTCCGAGGCAGCTAAAGAGGCAATATGGATGCGTCAGTTCTTACACGGACTACTGGTAATTCCTAGTGCGAATGACCCGATCACTATTTATTGTGATAACAGTGGTGCCATATTCCAAGCTAAAGAGCGTAAATCTAGCAATAAGTCTAGACATGTGTTGCGGAAGGCTCATATGATACGAGATTACGTGGAGCAAAAGGAGATAGAGATTTGCAAGATTGTCACGGATGACAACGTAGCGGACCCTCTCACGAAGTCTTTATCGTACAATAAACATGTTGAACATGTTGTATCAATGGGACTAAAGAGTGTTCCTGATTTTCATTAGTTTGTTTTTAGATAATGTATCTGTTAAAACTATTTTTTTTTGTAATCATCAAAATTATTTCTTTATATATCGTATTTCATGTGGATTGTGTGATAATATTGAACGCCACTGAGTGAACTGATTTACTTTATATATGTTTTGTCCATAATCACCAAAGTGAGCTGATAACTCTAGGTGATTAGATTGTGGGTTGATTGATGGTAGGTTCAATAACCATAAGGACATGTGATGTCTAATCAAACACATATGCGAGGTATAGAGGATACTGCGTAGGACATAGTGACCACTTAAATGAAGTCCTAAATGTACAGACATTATGCCTGGTCGTGGATAGGACGTTCATTGTGTTCCTAGAGTCGATTCTTTTGACTGTCGACTGTATCTTAAGATAAGGGCAGTTTTGGGTGACTTTGGTTTCTTTCTCGTGGTCGCACCGTAAAAGGAGGCCAAGTAGATTTTTTCTGGGTCATTTCATACTGTGCTTTAATCTGCAGGATTCGAGTCAAAGAAAATATCCAATCTGTTTTCTTTTAATCTCAGGGCCACTCGAGGAGTAGTAACTGAAATGCATGGCCATGCTCGAATGTTGTGAATACATTTCTATATCAGTTAGTTGCTCTCTAGTCGAGGAAACCACTCTTGATACGATCACTTGATAGATACGACCTTGCGAAAGTACGACTTTGCAAATATGTCTACCATTGAGTGGGATATTTATATGGATATGAGAATCGTTAATCACACACAAGCACTTGTAGGACAAGTGGGAGATTGTTGGAGCTAGTGTCCTCCATAGTTAGTGTGATTAATTTATTAAATCTCTTACAGGATCACAAAGGATACTTGTATTTAAAATCAGCTGATTAACGTATATTGGTAACGGTTGGCTTGCTAGAAAGTTTGACGTTACTGTCATATAGATGGCGGTGATCAGCTGGTCCTTATCGGTCACACCTATAGGACGATTTTATGAAATGTAATGTGATTACATTGATGCCTTAAATATATCTAAACAGTTAGAAAGTTGGAAATAAATTAGTGGGTGAGCTGAATTAAATGTTAATTCAGCTAGATGAGCTGGATTAAGTGTTAATTCACATGTGTATAATAGTTATGAGCTGCATTTATATTATGAATATATTTGATATTTATAGTTAAAATGATGCTATAAGTTATGTTATTTATTTTATTGTATTATACGATAATCAATTAATTAAATACGTATTATACATATGATTTTACATGTAATGTACATTTAAATACTAAAAACAAAATACACACAACACACACTTTGTAAGTGTGTCGTGTGATGTGTATGTATATATGTTGTTTTTAGTTTGTTTATTTTGTTGTGATGGGTAGTTAATAGTTGATTAATTACAACTCACCATTACTTCATAACCTCTCCCCACTAACTCATGTAACTTCCCCACTTAACACACTTATATACTAACTACTCTACTCATAATAGGATGTGTAGAAATTGTATGTGTGTGTGTCTGTCGAGTAAGAAGAGAGAAAAAGAGAGAGTATTCTCACTATTTTTCACTCATCATATTTCCAAAACACTTCATATATTAATCGTAATATATTATACATCGTTTTCTAGCATAAACACAAGGCATTTCATAAAGCGTTTTGGGTGCAATTGATAAGAGATATTCTACTTTGAATATTGGTTTTAAAACGTAATTCGGGTACGTTTTAGGAGGTTCTTAGGCCGTTTATCGAAGTTTAGAAAGGTTATTTCTATTCTTTTGTAATTCATATTAATATCATTTTGTATAATCTTGGGCATGTTAATACGATTAACATTTTTAGTAGTAATATCGTGTTTCATATTTCTACAGGCCCATCGTGCATGTTTAAGGACATGTCGGTCCGTCGTACATGTTAAAGGACATGTCGGTCCGTCGTACATGTTTAAGGACATGTCGGTCCGTGGTGCAAGCTCCTGTTTGGATGATGATTGCGAGATTTTTGTTTAGAGATGTTTGGTTGTGGGCCTATTAAAATAGGGCTTCTGCTTGTGTTTTGTTATTGTGGAGTTTTGGGATGTTCGTGAGAACATCTTTTTGCTGGCCTATTGAAGTAGGGCTTTTGTTTTTGTTGTTGTAGGGTGTTAGTAATGAAAATTTGTTTGTGGGCCTATCGAGGTAGGGCTTTTACTTTTGTTGTTGAATGGTGTTTGCGATAAATATCGATTTGTTTGTGGGCCTACTAAAGTAGGGCTTTTGCTTTTTGTTTGTTTAGGTTGTTCGTGAGGAACATTTGTTTTTGTTTGCCTATTGATGTAGGGCTTTTGTATTTGTTGTTGTAGTGTGTTCGTGAAAAGCATTTGTTTTTGTTTGCCTATTGAGGTAGGGCTTTTGTATTTGTTGTTGTAGTGTGTTCGTGAAAGGCATTTGTTTTTGTTTTCCTATCAATGTAGGGCTTTTTGTTTTTTGTTTGTTTAGGGTGTTCGAGAGGAACATTTATTTTGCAGGCCTATCGGGGTAGGGACAAGTTTTGGGATGTTTGCGAGGAACATCTATTTTGCAGGCCTATCGAGGTAGGCATCTTGTTTTTGTTTTGGGATGTTTGCGAGGAACATCTATTTTGCAGGCCTATCGAGGTAGGCATCTTGTTTTTGTTTGGGATGTTTGCGAGGAGCATCTATTTTGTCGTGTTTGCATGTGATCTAAGGTGAGGCGCCAGCCCCCTGTTTTTGTGGGTGAGTAATCGCATGTCGCGTTTATGGTGCATGGGCTAATTGTTTGTTTTTTGTGGGTGAGTATGTGGTGATGTAGCTTTCCCGCTTAGGAAGGGGTTCCTAGCTTAGGCAAGTAGGGGTGTCAATTTAGATAACGTAGGTGTGCTTCCGTTTGACGGGGATTTGTGTTTTGCCTTCGTTTTGTAGGTGAGAGGAGAATGCGTTCCGTTGTGTTTGTGAAGCTTGAATGGCTGCGGTTGCATTGGTTGTTTGTGGTTGAATATGGTGCATCTTGTAGTGTTTTGAGTAGGGTGTTTCCAGTAGCGTTGGGTAGAGTGTGTCTTATGCTGTTGTGTGTAGTCGTTGCACTTGACTGCGTTTTGAGCGTCGTGGATGCTTACTCATGTCATGCTCTTTGTCAACTTTGCCGTTTGCATTGTACCTGCATGGTTAGTGCTCAAGAAAAGACTATATCTGAAATGTATTTTTCAAAAAGAGTCGTTCGAAAATGCAAAGTGTTTTTGAAAATGCTTTTGTTCAAAATGTGTTAACCCGAGTGTTGAGTTAATCTTTGAAAAATATTTTTGAAAATGCGGACGAGCTGTTTGAAGGACGCGTTGCATCGTGCATGTTTAAGGGCATGCCGGCCCGTGATAGTATTTTGAAAACTGAAAAGTTTTGCAAAGGGCGGTTTGAATGTCGCCAAATTGTTTTTGATGCCAAAATTGCGTGTTGATTGAAAGAGAATTGACTCGATGTGTGAGTCGATGTTTATGGAATGCTTGGGATGCCAAAAACTTTGAAACACAAAGACGAATCATATGCGTGACTCAAGACTCGACGGTTGCATTGGATTTCACATTTGGGAACACGTGCTTTGTTAGAGCCCCCAGTGGTGTTTGCTTGTCTTCGGTAGAATGTTGTTGTTCCTGCAAAACAGAGTTAGACTAAAAAGCAGAGTTTTACTCCTAGATCTAGGATAACTTTGCCTCGACGTATTCGTTTTAGATGCCTCGATAAAGGAACGACTCGCTTTTTGGGTTGTGATTTTGATGTGGACACGTCCTTAGTTTAATGAGCTTTAAACGGAAGAATGTTTTGTGGATTTTTGTAAAGGGTTGGTTGAGCTCGGGTGAGCGGCCTACGTATCCACTATTGTGGAATCAAACCAACGTAGTTCGGGTGGTGCATGTTTAAGGGCATGCCGGCCCATAGAATTGTGTTTGTAAAGGGTGCATGTTTAAGGGCATGCCGGCCCATAGAATTGTATTTGTCAAAGATGCACGTTTAAGGACATGCCGGTCCGAAAGATGTGTTATGTGTTTAACCTCGATACATTGCATCCTAAGGGTAGGTTCTCCTTAGTTGATCTAGGCCGCTTGTTGTTTCTGTCGAGTCTTCGATTTGGAAATTCAAAGACTATGCCACTTGTTTGTGGGCTTCAATTCTTCTTGCCTTTTGCTTGCTTCACCACTTGCTAGAGGGCGTTTTATGCTTTTTTGCTTTGTCCCTTGCTTCAGAGCTCTGAGACTCCTTTTTTTTTTTTTTCTTTTGCTTTTTTGCTTTCTCGTCTGTATTTGAGAATATGTCACGCCTTTTGTGGCCTGTGCTTATGGTTTGCCTTAGCTAGACCCTGCGGTTCGGTGGTCGCTTGTGATCGTATGTCTATCACGCCAGACGCCTCTGACAAGTTCGTTTGCTTATTAGGCACGCGATCGAGTACGCGGAGGCGATCCAGGAATACTCTTAATTCCGGTCATGATCAAATTCATGATCACTGTGGAGCTCCAAATTAATGGATCCTCCTCCAAATGCAGTGGAGTAGTAGATCACAAGTTGATTACCGGACCTTAGGTGTTTAGTCGTCGGAAGCCTTCATGTTTTTGTATGTTGTATTGTTGTTGTCTTTGACCTTTGTATCCGGTCCAGATCTCCTTCGGATGACTACTCCTAGGATGCAATGTATGTTGGTGCGAAATGAATTTTGTGTAAGAAAAAAAGAAGCTGAGTTGTAGGCAAACTTGTTCCTTTATCGATTCGTTAAAATGTCGTACGTCAAAGACTCGATTGTCCTAGACTGACAGAGATTGACTCGATGCTTAAGACTCGACCTGTATTGAAAATATTACAAGCCGCTTAATGTGGTCCGCGAGACCGTCGTTGGTGCCTTGATGGATGCTCTGCTGGATGCTCGAGATGCGCATGTCTCAAATGTGGTTGATGCTCGTGTCGATACTTGGTTAACGCATACGTAGATTCGATTTTGATTTTGCAAAAGTTTTGTTTTCGACAAAAGTGGGATGCTTTGTTGAGCGGAAATGCGTGGTCACATTTTGGCTCAATGTAAAAGATGTTTTGATATCGAATCCGATAAGTCTGTGTTAACGATGTGTCGTTATGGGCTTGTCGTTGGATTGCGATGAAAACGTGAGTCGATTCGGAGTAGCGGTAGGCTATTAAATCGAGGATGTTTGAAAATGCGATGAAGACGATCATGCTCGTTTTCATGCATTTTGTTGAAGAAGGGTTAGATTGAAGCTAGTATGAGCCACTTGGTCTAACCGTGAAGAAACCGTGGGATGACGCTAGTTCATTCCCGGGTTGTGTTGTTTCGTGAAAGAGAGATACTTGGATTAAAATGGCGGTAGGCCATTTGAACCGTAGATTTCGAAAATGCTTATTTCGAAAGAGATGTTAAGAGGCCGTGAGCGGCTTGATTTGCTTTTGCGAAGAGGTCCACGAGAATGGGTTACCACTCTCGGGTTTGAAAATGCTTTGTAATAAATGGGTTACTATGACGGCGAGTCATTTAGCTCATTTATTTTTTGGAAATGTCACAAGAATAACGTGATTATTCTTGGATGCTTTGAAGAGATTGCTTGTGTGGGTCAAACCATCATGACTGTGGGTCACTCGATTTGAAGGAAGGATATTTGAAAAAGGTTATTTCAAAAATGTGATGAGGATTTTGTGAAAAACAATTTGTCGTGTTTTGACAAAATGCTTGGAAGGTGTTTGAGCTAGAGACGCATTGACACGTTTCTGACTCGATGTTTAAAGAGTTTTCATTGAATCCGATTGGCGCATGTTAACGGCATGTCGTCGTGGGCCTATCGTAGGATTGCGATAGAATTGCTTGGAGTGAACCCGTGTTAGCGATAAGCTAGTTCAGTAGGATGTGGGCAGGTTTGTATGTCCACGTGTTTTTTGCTTGAGAGGAATCGGGTCGAGATGGTTATGGGCCATTCGAACCAATGAAAAGACTGCGAGATTGGGCATGGCCATTCTCGGGCTTTGCTTGCTTGTAAAAGATGATGTTTTATTGAATCAGGCCGACTTTGAGTCGTTTGGCCCAATGAGATTTGCAAAGTGCTTTATTTGAAAAGTTGAGAAGGCCCGGGGCCGCATAAAGTCCAACAAGAATATTGTGTAATTCTTGGGTTTGGGCTTGTGAAAGTGTTTTGCTAGAAATTGGCATATGATGACCGCGAGTCATGTAGTCCATTGACGTTTTAGTAAGGTCTCGGGAATGTAGTGATTATTCCCGGAGGTAGCAAAGATTTGTGATCGGGTCAAATCGAACTAGGTACAGACTAGTTGACTTGACACGGAAATTTTGAAAAATGTTATTTCAAAATGTGAAGGGCCACGGGCCGCTTAGAATGAAAAATTTCCAAGAATGTGACGAGATTCTTGGGTTTCAATTCGCTTCATGAAAATGCTTTGAGATAAATAGGTTACTATGGCCAAGGGCCATGTAGTCTATTTGTACTTTGACAAGATTTGGGAATGTGATGATTATTCCCGAGTGACTTGTAAAGAGTGCTTAGTGGGTCAAATCGAAATAGTGAAAGACTATTTGGTTTGACCCGGTATTTCGAAAAGTGTTTATTTCGAAGTTGAGGGAATTTTGAAACGTGATTATTTCAAAATGCAAAAGTTTTGCTTGTCTTGTAAAAACACGGATATTTTCGAAAAGAGCTTATTTCAAAAATGAGAGTGTGTTGCTTGTTTTGCAAAAGTGATAAGATTTTTGAAAAGAGCTTATTTCAAAAATGAGAGTGTGAGGTTTTAGGAACGATGTTGTGCCTAGGAAGCCTTTTTGAGGCGAGAATGCGTGCGCGCATCTCGTCTCGATGTTAAAACGTGTTTGCTTTGTATCTGTCGGGCCCATGTTAACGGTTCATCGTTGAGGGCTCGAGCCTAGATGCATGGAAAATGATTCGACTTGAGAGCGTTTAGCTAGTTAAGTCGGAGATGCTTGAAATGCGATGAGAACGGTCCTGCACGTTCTGCCGTTCTTGCTTTGAAGGTGCTTATTCGGCGCGACTATAGGTCGTTCAGACTAGATGAAAAAGTCCGCAGGACTGCGCTTGGGCATTCCTGGATTTGCTTGGTTGTAAAAGTGATCCCTGGGCTAAAATAGCCGAAGAAAAAGCCTGCGGGAGTGCGTTTGGGCGTTCCCGGGCTTTGCTTGGTTGTAAAAGTCCGAGGGAGTGCTTTTGGGCATTCCCAAGCTTTGCTTGATTGTTGAAATGATGCTTGGGCCTGAAATGGCCGTGGAAGAAGTCCGAAGGAGTGCTTTTGGGCATTCCCGGGTCTTGCTTGGTTGTAAAAATGATGCTTGGGCTTGAAATGGCCGTGGAAAAAGTCCGAGGGAGTGCTTTTGGGCATTCCCGGGCTTTGCTTGATTGAAAAAATGATGCTTGGGCCTGAAATGGCCGTGGAAAAAGTCTAAGGGAGTGCTTTTGGGCATTCCCGGGCTTTGCTTGATTGTAAAAATGATGCTTGGGCCTGAAATGGCCGTGGAAAAAGTCTGAGGGAGTGCTTTTGGGCATTCCCGGGCTTTGCTTAGGGATTGCTTTTGGGCATTCCCGTGTTTGCATTGGGCATTCCCGTGATTGCTTAGGGATTGCTTTTGGGCATTCCCGGGCTTTGCTTGATTGATTGTTTATTTCAAAAATGTGTTGTGAGTATTGTTAAAACAGCTCGTCGTATTTTAACAAAATGTTTGGAAAGCTTTTGAGTTTGAGACGCGTTGACACGTTTCCGATCTCGATGTAAAAGATGCTTTGTACTTGAATCATATGGGCCCGTATTAACAGTATGTCGTCGTGGGCTCAGTCGTTGGATTGCAGTGAAAAGTTTTGGATCCGACTCGAGATAGCTATAGGCTAGTCGAGTCGGGGATGTTAAGGTGTGTAAAAACGGTTTTGATCGTTTTTACGTGTTTTGTGTAAAAAGAACTGAGTCAAATGACTGTTGGTCAATTGATCCAGCGTAAATGACGGGATTGGGTATGACCATTCCCGAGTTTTGTTTGTTTGTAAGGGATGTTTGTCAAGTCGAAGTGACTATAGAGTCGTTCGGCTCGACGTGAGTTTTGCGAAAATGTTTGCAAAAGGCCGAGGCCGTTTGTTTTGAGTAAGTTCCGCAAGAATATGTTAATATTCTCGGGTTTTGCAATGTGAAAATGTTTTGCTATAAATGAATTACAATGACCGTGAGTCACGTAATCCGTTTACGTTTTTGAAAGGCGCTGCGAATGCAGTGATTATCCGCGGGCGTTTTGAAAGACTGAATTGTCGTGCTAAGCCGAAATGACTATAGGTCAGCCGGCTTATACGGAAGGTTTTGAAAAATGTTATTTCAAAAGTTGCAAAGAGAACTGTTCGTTCGTTTTTTTTTTTTCAAAATGTAAATGCAATGTTGTAAAGTGCCTATGTATGATGTATTTTAAAAGACGACTATAGTGAGGGTACTATAGCCTCGCATTTGTACGTATAGACACAGATTTTTGGCTTTCAGGGTAAGGTTCCTTCCGGTCATTCCCGCAACGTTTGTGTAGGGTTATCCGCAAGATCACACACATTTGAGTGTGGATTCAATACGGGGCCTAGAGCGTCCGAGTTTGACTGCTACGATCACTTGTACGGATGCCATACTTGTGATCGTGGAAGCGTGAGAGATCGACATGTCCAGAGTATACTTGCTTACGAAGCAAGTTTTTACTTGGGGCCGTCCCTCAAGGGGTGTGGTTATGAATCAGGAGGATTCGACTCAAACGGTTGCATGTGCTCAAACATCGAATTTAAAACTGTTTTCAAGTTTTCAAGTTTCACCTCTTGTGTTTTTAAATAAATATAAGAAAAAGCTAATTTTATTTAAAAAATAAAAACAGCTCGTCCCCAGCGGAGTCGCCAACTGAGGATACCGGACCGGGATCCCTTCTCGACGCCCCGCGCGCGCCCGCCCTCGTGAAATGGGGCGGAATGCACGACGCGGGAAAATAATGTGAAAGAGCGGCGCGTGAAAGCGCGCTTTGTGGAGCTGCTCGATTTGCTATGGGGGATGTCATTGCGTAATTTGTTTAAAGCATTTTAAAGAAATATTTAAAAATCATTTAAAAGCCGTTTTCGAAGTCGCCACCAAATTATGAGGGAATTTGGACCCGTTCAGCACGTCTTGGACTCGAAGACGCGAATCTTAAAGTTCAAGGTGCGTCGATACCTATCCGTCTAAGGCAATTGTGAAACCAGAGCGGATTCGGGGTGAGGGTACTGTCCAAAAGTTTGTCAAAATGCGTTATTAAAAACTGTAATCGAAAAGCCTACGTAAAAGTAGCCATTACTAGCTTGAAAACAGTGTATAATTCGATGTTTGAGCAAATGCAGACCGCTACGTACAAGTGCGATATGTGACTCGATAAGTATGCATAAAAGCAAATGTATACGTCAAAGTAGAGCTGTCAAAATCTGACCCGACCCGATAAACCGCCCGAAACTGACCTGTAAATGACCCGAAATAAACCTGTCTTTTTCGACCCGAACCCAAAATTTACCCGAACCCGAAATGACCCGAAAACAATGGGTCAAAACCCGACCCGTAGCGGGTTAACCCGTTGAGTAAAAAAACTTACGTTCCTATATATAAAATGTCTTTATCAGTTTCAATTTACATGTAAAATTTCTAGTACAAATTAATTTTAAACATTTCACACCTAATAAATTTTTCATAATTGAAAATTTTCACTTAAATTGTAATCTTTATTATTCAATAATTATAGAATCAATCACTTTAATAGTGTTTGTTAATTACATTTGACATTATGAATTTGAGGCATTTGAAATCATTATTAAATTTTGAAACAAAATATATGTGGAGAATAAATGAGAAAAAAGAAAAAAAGAAAATGATATATTTTTAAGTCGGTAGTTCGAGATAACATTTTAAATTTAATGATACAACTTGAAAAGTACATATATGGATCTAATATTATAAATATCGATTTAATAGACATACACGCATCTATAAACTTATTTTAAAATTTTCAATTTTGGAACTTATAATTAAAAAAAAAAATTAATTTTTCAATAATATATCAATTAGAGTTGGTTTTTGGAGGCACTATAAAAATAACTGTTTTTTTTTTTGTTAAAGCACCCTAAAAGTGTAAATAGTGCATTTGGAGGGAAGTTAAAAAGTTTAAATATTTTTTTTGGTGGAATGTGAAATCAAGGAATAAATTTGAGGAGAATATAAGTGATTCTAAATTCTAAATTTGGGAGGGAAATAGTGAAATACGTATCAGTATCACCCAAAGTCTTCACATTAGTTATTCACCCACTTGTCAGTAATGATTAATGAAGTACGGTTACAAGGGACAACTTCTACTAATCTTAATATTTGTGTTTTGGCATCATGTAAAGTTTGACTATAAATGAAGAAAATAGTTTTTTTAGTGAAAATTAAACCGTTATACCAAAAAAAAAAATAATGGATAAAAAAACGTTGATTAACCCGTATTTTGACCCTAACCCGATCTGTATACTACCCGAACCCGAAATACACCCGACCCGTATGTTACCCGTATAATAGTAACCCGAACCCGGAACCCGCCCGCCCGACCCGTTTGACAGGTCTACGTCAAAGCTATGACGGGTTGCTATAGGAAATGTGCACAAAACGATAATTCATTGTTTGAATAATCATTTATATACTATTTTCCGACTCATGTGTATGTAAAAGTTTGTTTAGAACCCTCAGTTTTGCATGCTTTAAGACTAATGAAGACAGTACTAGTTTTGTCGAAATCATGTTTAGTCGTTTAATGCGTAAATGAGAATTTGCATAATGTAAAGTGGTGTCCGTTTGTTCATTGTTAATTGTGTCGTTGCTTATGCGATATTGGCGAGGTTTAAGACGGATTAGATATCCGAATCGCTACAACCGTATTACGAATACGGATTCGCAATGCCAATACCGGGTCGGGTCAGGAACCCGTATGAGTCGAGTCGAGTGTGAATGTATAGATAGAGAAGAGAGTGATGATAATTCATGGTTTGAAATGATCGAATAAGGGGTGTATTTATAGGGATTTCGAGCCGCCAAAGTGTCAGAGTAAGGGAAAATCGCCAGGGCGATTGTTAGGAAAATCGCCAGTGCACTGGCTATTTTCCTGAAAATCGCCTAAGCCATTTTCCTGAAAATCGCCTAGGCGATTTTTGAGGCTTTTTCTTGCTGTTTGTTTGGTTGTGCGTAAGCGCTTACGTATGTATGTATGGGTGTGTTTCGTAGGCTGCAGGTTTGTGTTTGTTTTGTTGACTTTGAGGGCTTTGCAACATCAACTTGGTACAAGTTGTACAAGTTGATTTTCTTGGCACCGTTTTCGTGTTTCGTGTTTCGGTTTTTCGTCGTGTTTTTCGATTTTAGCTCGACATAAAATAATATTGTAATATATTATTTTACGATCTCATAAGAATGTGACCCAGGACGCGTTTTGGTCCGTTTCGGGTGCTTGGGCCTTTTTGTGTGTTTTGGGCCGTTTTTGTGTGTTGTTCGGGTCTCGGGTCGAAAAATGTTTTTGTCTTGTGTTGAGTTGTTTTTGTGAAATGTGTTTAGACGTGAGCTTGGCTTGAGCGTCTGACGCCTCGGGAGGCGTGCTCGGGTGCTTTTGTAGGCTTTTTCGGGTCTCTGGCCGAAAAGTGTTTTTGTCTTGTATTGAGTTGTTTTTGTGAAATGTGTTTAGACGTGAGCTTGGCTTGAGCGTCTGACGCCTCGGGAGGCATGCTCGGGTGTTTTTGCGGGCTTTTTCGTGTTGAAAAAGGCTTGTTTTTGTGTTAGGTCGGCTTAAATAAAATGACTAAACGAATACTCATTTTACACGACATGCAAATAAATTATTTATGCGTTAAACGACTTAAAATGTTTTCGACAAAATGTACCGTTTTGACATTACGTTAAAAACATGCTTTTTGTGAAAAGTCCATTTCATCACAGGGTTTGTATTTGGGGGGTACGGATACGGGTATCTACACATGGAGGCGGTGTGCGCGTCATGCTTAGCCCTCGAAAGAGGCTTGGTTAAAGGATCAGCGACATTATTGTCTGTCCCAGCCTTACAAAGATCTATTTCCTTCCTTTCCACATTATCTCTAATAACGTGGTATTTCCTCAAAACATGTCTAGACTTGTTACTAGACTTGGGCTCTTTTGCTTGGAAAATAGCCCCACTATTATCACAATAGATAGTGATCAGATCTACGGCACTAGGGACTACTCTTAGTCCATCCAAGAATTGCCGAATCCATACAGCTTCTTTAGCAGCTTCAGATGCTGCCAAATATTCAGCTTCCGTTGTAGAATCCGCAGTGACACTCTGTTTGAAGCTCTTCCAACAAACAGCTCCTCCATTCAACATAAAGACATAGCCGGATTGGGATTTCAAATCATCCCCATCGGTTTGGAAACTTGCATCCGTGTAACCCTTTACACGTAGCTCAAGTTCTCCTCCAAACACTAGAAACGAATCCTTAGTTCTTCTCAAGTACTTAAGGATGTTCTTTACAGCTATCCAGTGACTCTCACCGGGATTAGCTTGATACCGGCTCGTCATGCTCAAGGCGAAAGCGACATCGGGACGAGTGCACATCATAGCATACATGATTGATCCTACAGCGGAAGCATAAGGGATCAATTTCATGCGTTCAATTTCCGCAGGAGTCGTAGGACATTGAGATTTCTTCAACGTTATTCCTACACTCATCGGAAGAAAGCCTCTCTTGGAGTCTTTCATATTGAACCTATCAAGAATCTTATCGATATAAGCTTCTTGACTTAATGCTAGTATCCTCTTGGATCTATCTCTATAGATCCGGATACCCAAGATGCGTTGTGCCTCTCCCAAGTCCTTCATTTGGAAATGGTTTCCCAATTCCACCTTTACCGAATTTAAACTTGGAACATCATTTCCAATTAGTAGTATGTCATCCACATACAAAACAAGGAAGATTACTTTACTCCCACTAAACGTCATGTACAAACAAGGTTCCTCGGTACTTCGAGCGAATCCCTTTTGTTTGATAACATGATCCAATCTATGATTCCAACTCCTTGATGCTTGCTTAAGACCATAAATGGATATCTTAAGCTTGCATACTTTCTTAGGGTTGGATGTATCTATAAAACCTTCAGGTTGTGTCATGTACACTTCCTCTTCTAGAATCCCATTCAAGAAGGCGGTTTTTACATCCATTTGCCATATTTCATAGTTATGAAATGCGGCAACCGCTAAGATTATCCTTATGGATCGAAGCATTGCAACCGGTGCAAAGGTTTCATCATAATGAATACCTTGGACTTGTGAAAAGCCCTTTGCCACCAATCTAGCTTTGTAAACATCAATATGTTTATCTATGCCGAGTTTGATTTTGAATATCCATTTACACTGAAGGGGTCTCACTCCTTCAGGTAAATCTACCAAGTCCCAAACTTGGTTCTCGTACATAGAATCCATTTCGGATTTCATGGCCTCAAGCCATTGGTCGGAGTTGGGGCTACTAATAGCCGTCTTGTAGGTTGAGGGTTCGTTGCTTTCGAATAACAACAAATCACCCTCCTCCTCGATGTTACTGAGGTAATGGTCAGGTTGATGAGTAATTCTTCCTGACCTCCTAGGGATTATAACCGTGTCAGAAGACGAGGGAACGGTTTCCTCATTTTCTGCCTCGGTTTCTTGCTCTTGAACTTCATTAAGTTCAAATTTTCTCCCACTCTGTTTTCTAGAAATATATTCATTTTTTTTCTAGGAAAACAGCATCACGAGCCACAAACACTTTGTTCTCGTTAGGGTTGTAGAAGTAATAACCACAGGTTTCCTTAGGATAACCTATAAATAGACATTTGTCAGACGTTGGAGCGAGTTTATCGTCAGTTTTATTCTTAACGAATGCCTCACATCCCCAAATTCTCATGAATGATAAATAGGGAACTTTCCCGTCCATATCTCATATGGAGTCTTGTTGGCCGCTTTAGTCGGACTTCGATTTAGTGAGAATACAGCAGATAATAACGCAAAGCCCCAAAATGATCCAGGAAGCTCACTTTGACTCATCATAGACCGAACCATGTCAAGCAAGGTTCGGTTTCTCCTTTCTGCTACACCATTCAACTGTGGTGTGCCCGGAGGAGTCCATTGTGATACTATACCACAATTCTTAAGATGTGAATCAAACTCATTACTTAGATATTCGCCACCACGATCCGATCGTAGTGCTTTTATCCTTTTGTTCAATTGGTTCTCAACCTCATTTTGAAATTCTTTAAATTTCTCAAAAGCATCACTCTTATGCCTTATTAAGTAGACATAACCATATCTATTTAAGTCATCGGTAAAAGTAATGAAGTAATGATATCCTCCTCTAGCGGTGATGTTTAATGAACCACACACATCGGTATGTATGAGTCCTAAAACCTCACTTGCTCTTGTCCGTTTACCACTAAAGGGTGCACGAGTCATTTTGCCTAAAAGGCAAGCCTCACATGTACCATATGATTCGCAATCAAATGGTTTGAGAACCTTGGTCTCAACAAGTCTCTTTATGCGTCTATCATTTATGTGACCTAAACGACAATGCCAAAGGTAGGATTTGTTTGATTCATTCGTTTTAAGCTTCTTGTTCTCTACATGATAAATATCATTGACATCATTTAAAACATAAATACCTCCAATTGAAATGGCTTCACGATAAACCATTTCATTAAATGAAAAAGTACAACGATTGTGTCTTAATCATGAAACAAAAGCCTTCCGCATCTAACACGGAGACGGAGATAATGTTTTTGGTTAGAGTTGGTACAAAATAACAGTTATTCAAATACAACTCTAAACCACTAGCTAGAGCGAGTACATAGGTTCCCACGGAAACGGCCGCTACTCTAGCTCCATTACCCATGCGGAGATCTACATCACCCTTGGCTAGTGCTCGCACGTTTCTCATTCCTTGCAAGTGATTGCAAAGGTGAGATCCACATCCGGTATCCAATACCCATGTAGAAATGCAAGCATGATTTATGTCAATCATATAAAGACTAGAAGGAACAATTTCATTGGATGTCGCATATCCATCATTCTTTTCCTTCAAGAATTTGGGACAATTGCGCTACCAACGACCGGGTTTGGGCTTGCTATTCTCAATAGCCTTCCCCTTACCCTTATCTTCCTTGAACCGAGCTTTATTAGCTCCCTTCCCTATCTTAACCCCAATATTTATGTTCATCAATCTCATTGAAACAACATCTTTTCTCTCAATCTCATTCACTTTCGTGCTCTCTTGGTTGAAGCACATCGTCGTCACTCTAGTGAATATCTCATATGCACTTTTATGAGTAACGAAGCGAACTTTGAGAGAAGGTGACATTGACCAAATCAATATATTTTTAATGTCATTGTCAACCTTTAGGTGCTCATCGTAGGCGGCTCGCGCCGCCGCGGTGGCCCTAAGTCCGGGTTCGGCGGGAGGTTGTTCGGTAAGGTACTTATGCACATTATCGGATTGAGCGGCGCCCCTTATAGTCGAATCCCATTCGACAAAGTTGCTATCGTCATCTTTTAGGATACATTTATCCATCACGGTTCTCAACCATGAATATTTACCCAAAATGGGTGCGGGAGTTTGAAGTTGTCATTGCGATTTCAAATAAATAATTCTACAACAAATGTGAGGAAATATATAAGCATTCATTGTTCATTAATGACATTTGCTAAAACCCTTTTAAAAACAAATGTCCATTTATATAATGATCTCCCACAAAATTATATAAATGATTCCAAGACTCGTTTTTCATATAAAATTAGACATCTCATGTTTCCTTTTATATAAAAATGATAAGTCAACACTTGACTAATTCTACACTAGAATGCTTGGTTGATGATTTTCTATAAAATGCATCCATTAGCCCCAAATAACTCTTATTTGGTTGAGTCCAAATCAAATTAGCATGGGACTTCCTCCCACTACTTACCCATGGTAACGAGGTTCCACGTTGCGGAGGTCCTCACGAACATGGGGTTCATAGTTGCCACATTTGGAAAGGCTTAATCTCAATTCATTTGCTAAATAATGTGGGTGATCTTGTCAATTTTAGTCATAAAAATTCTTTATAAGTGAGCTAATTTAAGAATGGCGACCTAAAATGACAATCATAGTGGGATATCGTGGCATGCATGGCGATTTTTGGCATGTGTGCGGAATAAAGAAGCAATCAAACAAGCATAAACAAGCATAAGCATAAACCTAGTATGGCCACCTATAAGTAATTAAAATTACAAGGAGTTACAAATTGGAAACCAACTCCTTTGTTCCCTCTTCATATGGACTTCATCCATGCTCCTCCTTGCAAGCTTTAGAACACTTCTAAGGCTCCATCTCGATCCATCGCCGGTCTTCGGTTTACAAATGGTTACAAGTATAAATTTACAAATTAATACATAGCAACCCTATTATACATTTATAAATGAAATAAACTATTAAATTACAAACCGGCGATACGAGATCGCATTTAATTACAAACCCACACGATATTCCCTTACATTACGGGTAATATCGGTAAAAATATAACAAACTATGGCCATACTAGTAAGAATAAACATTCATTCAACAATAAACATTCATCCAAACATGCATAATGAAAAGCTTATAAATAAAAACATGTCAAAATCGCCCTAAACTATAATCGCATTAAATTGTTAAAATACGGTCTCATATTTTATCGATTAATCTCATATTAATCAATAATGCTTAAAACACCTTTTAAGCTTGAACTAAAACTTCTAAACTGATTTAGAACACCCAACATTAGTTTTAACTAATTTAAGGTGATTTTAGTTCGTAAACATGGTCATTTGCTAATTAACTTAACTTAAATCATAACTATTTATGAATAAAGCTTTATAAAATCAATAGAAAATAAAATAAAACCATTTTTATTTTGGAAAACTTTTGTACATTCTGGAACACTTCCAGAATATCAAAAATCATAAGTTTGGTCAAAAATATTTACGAATTATTTTAGAACAAATATCATACGATTTCATCGATTTTATCTCATAAAATCAACAAAACGTCAAAAACAGTGAGGAAAAATCCCAAATTTATATGTGAGCATCCTCTTAATGTATAAAAATATTGATATAAATTTCATGTCCAGAAAACAATGTTTACTATATTTTGGACATTAAAATGCATATTATACCGATTTTAAACAAAAATATGAATAAATATTCAAAAATCAAAATTTGATTCTGAAAATTTACATGCAGAAATTATAAATATGGACCTTCACTTTGTAAAGATTTCGTTACCGGATTCCAACTATAACTATTTATAGTTATTATTTTAGCCAAAAACACACTGTTTGACTCGATTTTGTATAAAAATCATTTTAATTAGCAAAAAAATTTCACAAATTACGAAATTTGACCAGTAACTTCATAAGACCAGAATCTTTGCATGCTATAAAAATTTCGTGTTAAAACCATTTTTAACACTATTTTCGGATTTTATCATATTTATTCTCAATAAATATATAAAACTCCAAAAACAACAAAATAAATTTGTAACTGTAGATACCCGTATCCGTACCCCCCAAAAACAAACCCGATGACGAAAAGGACTTTCATGCATGCTTTTAAAAGAGTCAAAACGGTACAAAAGTGTCTAAAACGTATTAGTCATTTTTAGCGTATTAATTTGGATTTGCATAATCATAAAAATGAATGTCATTCTTAGTCATATTGAGCATAACACGAGCACAATATAGGAACGTCTTTTTAAGCCAAGCCACAAAAACAGCCCAACTAGCTACAAAACGGCCCAAACTTAAAAAAACGACCCAAAACGCACCCTAACGCAACACGCAAAACGGGCCAAAGTGCGTCCCGTACCACACTCTCACAAAATTAGGTTCTATAAAACTGTAAAATAATATACTTCAATATTATTTTATTTCGAAATAAACCAAAAACACAACAAAGCAAAACACGAAAATCGAAATTGGACCAAAAACTAATTTGGCCCAAAATTACTTAACCCACACGACCAAATTACATCACAAAACATAATCATTACCCTATAATACGTCATTAAGCCAAAGGCGGCTTAAGCAGCACACCAAAACAAAATACAAATCGCCTGTGTGACGATTAAAGTTTAATCGCCTGTTTACAGGCGATTATCTTTTTGTTTTGGTGTGCAGCCTTCTTAAGTTTCCTCTACAAAATCCCAGCCCAAAACAAAATTAAAAACGCCTGTACACAGGCGATTTAAATTTTGTGCACCCACAAACCAGCCATTTTCCTATAAATACCAACCCACTTCATTCATTTCAAACATCGGTTTTTTAACAAATATACACTATTCACAAAACACACTTAAATCCCACTCAAAAATACCGTCTTTGCATTTTCGAAAGGTAAACATTTTACCTACGTTTTGGACGTTTGAGACTCGGACAATAGGGGTTACATTAACCCCAACCCGATATTGGCATTAGCGAAGCCGTATTCGTAATACGGTTGTAGCAATTCGGATTCCTAATCCGTCTAAAACCTCGCCAATATCGCATAAATAAACGACTCATTATCACTAAAGCAAACCGACGATACTTTTATAATTATGCAAGTCCTCATTCATGTGTTAAATAACGACTAGAATCACGGATCCAACACTAAATTGTACCGTTTCATAGAGTCTTTTAGCATGCAAAACTGAGGGTTTTTCACAAAATCTTAAGAGTCAAAATACAAGGTCGGAAAATAACGTTTATAGTAATAATTTAGTCAATAAATTATTATTTAACGTACATTTCCTATAGCAAATGTCATTATTTTGACAATTTACATTATTTACGCATTTTAATCGAGTCATGTTTATTAGCACTTGTACGTAGCGTGACTTTTAGCCCAAATATAGAAATTAAGCAAATGTTTTCAAATTAGTAGAGATTACTCTTACGTAGGCTTTTTGATTACTGTTTTCAAAATACATTTTGTCAAAACTTTCGAAAAGTAACCTCACTCCGAACCCCTTCTCTGGTTTCAAACCTCAGATAGATAGGTATCGACGCACCTTGAAATCTGAGACACTCGTGTCTTGTATTTCAAGACGCGTTGAATAGGTCCCAAATTCCTTTAATATTTGGTGGCGACTCCGAAAATACATTTTCAAAAAAGGATTTTTTACTTTTCTTTTTGGTCACAAATTCATGCAATTATCTCCCCCATTTTTACAAAACTTCGCACTTTCTTTCCTGCGAAGCGCATTCCGCTTCCCGACGCCCCCGCACGGGGCAAGGACGGGCGCGCGCAGGGCGTCGATAGGTTTTCCCCAAAAGGATTTTTTTCCCCGGTACCTTCAGCTGGCGACTCCGCTGGGGACGAGCATGATTTTTATTATTTTTGCAAAACTAGTTTTTCTTTTATTTTAAAATCATAAAGAAGTGAAGCTTGAAACTTTGAAAACATTTACGCTTTCGATATTTGGGCAAAAGTACGTTGAGTCGAATCCTCCTGATTCATAACCACACCCTTTGAGGGACGGCCCCTAGTAAAGCTCGCGTCATAAGCGGGATAACTCTGGACACGTCTGTCTCTCACCCCTCCACGATTACAAGTACGGCATCCGTACAAACGATCGTAACCAGTCAAACTCGAACGCTCGAGGGCCCGTCTTGAATTCACACCTAAGACGTGTGTAGTCTTGCGGGTGCCCCTACCTAAACGTTACGGGAATGACCGGAGGGAACCTTACCCTATAAACCAAAAACCTGTGTTTATATGTACAAGTGCGAAGCTATAGTACTCTCACTATAGTCGTCTTCCAAAACCATTGCATGCAAAAACATTTCCTAGGCATTATACTTTTAAAATACGTCCATTTTTGAAATTAGTTTTACAAACTTTTTTCAAAAAGGTCATACTTTTTTAAACACGCCGTTAGGCTCTCTGACCTATAGTCATTTGAGTCTGATAAATAATGTGCCATTGCATTTAAAACCGATCCAGGATAACCACTATATCCCAGATCTTTTTCAAAACGTAAATGAATTATGCGACTGACGTATCGTCATAATACATTTATTGCAAAAATCTTTTCACAAAGCAAAAACCCGAATATGTCAATTCATTTCGGATATTTTTAAAAAAAAAGGGATTAACCTGTCGTGTACTTTAGAATTAGCTCTAAGTCGAGTGACTCATTAGTCATCCCGATTTTAAATTGATCTTTTTCTCTCAAAAAAAAAAACGCGGGCTCGTTCAGATACGAACCCGTTGATTTAAATGATTGAATCAAGTGATTTATCGTCATTTTGATTTAATTTCCTGAGTCACACATAAAAGGCGAACAAGTAATCGCCTTTTACCCAATTTTAACATCCTCAGATCGATTGGCCTATCGCTACTTCGGTTTGATCCTTTTTATCGTAATCTAATGATAAACCCCTAGCAACATGCCACTAAACTGGGTTAATCTGATTATGATCATACAATTTTTCCTACCTCGAGATTAGGGACGTATCAATATGCCCCTACCTCAAAAGCTTCCCATGTCTTTTTCAAAAGCTAAAAACACGAGTCGAGTCATGCACCCACTTTTATACTTTTGTGTTTTTCTTTGGTTGTGAATGCGGTTTTTCGTTGAGTCCTTTCTTCCTTTTTTAGAGTCACTAAAGGTTTGAAAACTTTGTCAGGTCCACTCATTGAAATACCCTGAACACCCGGCTCGCAAACACAAGATGAATTTCCGTTTCAACCTCGCAAATGATATATGAAACTGCCCTTCCACCGCCTCCTCCACTGATGACAATCACCGAACACGTAAGGCTGCTCGACCACAAGGTAGCCCATCTCACCGCTTTGTTCGAACATCTGACCGCCATGCAGAAGATCGAAACCGAGAAAAACGCAAGACTGTTCGCCGAAGAGTCTGCTCGACACATCAAGAGGATCCGATCCCTGGAAGACGAAATTCACAACTACAAGCTGGCCAAAACTACAGATTACGGTCGCCAAGGCAATACTTTTCAAACCACGGCGAAAGTTGAACCTTTTAACACCGCTAACTCAAAGGCACTAGCAGCACAACCAACTTTTCTAGCACAACCTACTCCTGCCACACCCAGATCATCATCAGTCGGCCCATTTTCGTCGCAACAACGACGAAAGTTCGACCCCCTCTTTATGTCCTACTCAAAAGTGTAACAACCCGGATTTTCCAACAAAATAAAATAAAGAAATAAAAAGGGTTTATAAAATAAAAGAAAATAAAAGCGAGCCACGGTGGCGGAAACACCGTGGAATCCGGATCATTACTCACTAACCAACTAAACCACGATAAAAAGGTAGGCCTTGAAGCCTAGAATTGGGGAGTTAATACCCCGTACAACCAAAACCAAACAAAAGTCTAAAGACCGAAATAAAGTCTAAAACCAAGCCAAGCTACAATCAAGTCCAAAAGTCTAAACGAAGTCACATCTCTTCCAAGGTAACACACGGTCACATCCTCGCATCCAACTCACTCAATCCCGTCTCGCGAATACCTATAAAAGAGAGGCAACAACCACAATCAGTGGGGAGTAACTAGGTGCTCCCCAGTCATATTTTAACATAACAAAACATAACAAAAATGCAACAAGCTCACCTGGCCTATGGCCTAATACCAAAGTATAAGTACATGAACAACAAATCATACAACAATAGAACAACGATACAAACACAAGCAACAACAACACGGCACAACCAAGGTGGTGACCAAACCAACTGAGCTCACAAGACGATCCTTCTTCCAACCAATTGCGAGAGTAAGCGCGGAGAAGCGGGTGAAGCAACAAGAATCACCGGGTGAAGCAACAAGAATCACCCAAACCCTATGGCGAACAAAGAACAAGAAGTTCCTCAATAATCACAAGTCTAAATTTGGCCAAATTCCACCGAGCAACAAGAACGGTGACGACATAAATAACCATAGTCTCTAACCCTTCTGGTTGAGAACCCATGATAGCTCTAGCTAAGCAACAAGAATAGCCGAGGGGACCATGAGCGGTATCCGTCCATCCTAGGACGTTGTATCTCCTCACACATGTGCCAGAACAGTACCCATGTGCAAACTTAACCCAAGCATAATCTGCTAACACACAACCTTTGTCTCCAATACTCGAGCACAACCATTCAACCACAACAGCCATACTCTCACACACACAAGTCACAATATCATCATAACCAACCATACATACGGAGTACCATATGATCAACATGCTTTACAAGTCATAGATTCAATTAACATGCTCATAATTCATTAATTAGTGATCAAACAACGCATAGACCGGTTCATTAAAGCATAGTTAACATTTTGGAACATGCCAAGACGTAAACAAGCGACAAACAAACCCACACATGCACACCAACCTCACGGCCAGCTTGCACATACACGGCATACACACACACACAAACCCATCTTTATGCCCTAAACTCGATTCTCATGTGACCAACGATCGATTTATATGTTTAACTCATTAAAACATGCATACAAACACCTTTAGACCAAATCAAATTATCATAATTCATAGTTTAACTTTAGGTGATTAATGCAAACATCATAATTCAACATGATTAAGCCAAAACAAGGAAGAAAAACAAGGAGAACAAGGAGCAAGGGCTTCGGCCCTCACCCCAAACATACGGCCAACATGCAACAACAACACCAATTCATTTGTTTATCGATTTACAAGCATGTTTAGTGATAAAGTATGAGGACTATGCAATCTATGATGATAATATGACAAACCCTAGTATGAGGCCAATGATTCTAACATGAAATCATGATCATACATCAACCAACAACATCACAACAATGAAAACAACAACCACATGACAAGCAAGGCCTCATACATGCTAAAATATAACTAGATCACACCTAGTTACCTTTATAGAGACCCAAATTCGTGCTACTCCTCTTCTTCTTCAATTAGGATAGTGTCTCCTTCTTCAAAGCCCTCTTCTCCTTTGATAATCCAAGCCAAACAAGCAAATAATGAATACACACAACATAACACATAAAATAATAAGAAACCAGAAAATAAAAGAGAGAAAAAGAAGATCATACACCAAGGAAAAGGCTAGGAAAGACTTAGGATGAAAGGGATGAAAGCTTGGAAGAGCAACAATGGAGTTTGAATGTGTTTTGGAAAGAGATTTTGAGAGAGAAAGGAGAAATGAATGTGGATGGAATGAGAGGAATGAGAGATTAGGGTAGAAATCAGATTATCATAATGCCAAGATTAGGAGATAATAGGATAATTAATTGCCTTGCTCAAAAAGCCATCCAAAACCCTAAACCCAACCCGTGCAAAGGAGGTTTCGGTTCGGTCCAAGTTGGGCCGGTCCAAACTAGCTTCTGAAAATTTGGCAGTTGCGACGGCGTCGAAAAAATACGCAGTTTAGCCTTTTGAATCACCTGAATCGGAGTTGGTATGAGGAAATTACACCGTTTTTAGCTAAATTACTCCGTATTTAAGTTCCGACTACAGAGTAGCTTATCCACGCGACAAGAGAACTGATTTTCTCAAGCTAAAAATGAGAAAATCATGAGAAATGAATTACGAATATTATTGAGACGAATAAATAAATATTAGGAAAAGTCGGGGTGTTACAATCTCACCACCTAAAAAGAAGTTTCGTCCTCGAAACTTGAGAACGAAAGAATACCCCCAAAGGATTAAGAAAACTACCTACTCCTATGGTCCTCAAGACAAGAATCGCAAACTCTACTCACCACGATAACAAGGGCATAGACACGCTTAACGACGCTTAAGATAACCCGACATCCCTCACCCGAATGACGCTCAACTCACTCATAAAACCCTTTAATACTATTGGTGCATCTTATGCTCGACAATCCTCAAATTAGGCACACTAGCCTCACAAAACCATATCGTTCAACCAAGCATCTTCCTCACCTAGTCTAACCAAAACCTCAGACGGGTTTTAACCCAAAAGGCACCATTACCTATGTTTCCAAGACAAACTAACGTGTAAGCTAATCCCCAAATCAATGCTAATGTCAAGCCTCATATCCTTAATCATAACGTGATCTAAGCTCAAGTCAATATCGCTTCCCATATAGTTCCACAATTTCCACAACGAAATAACCATAAGTATGTCATATCATACCATCTGATTCTCAAGTCACTCGTATACTAACACGTAGCTATCAAAATGTATCGTTAAAAGCTTACTACTCTCTCAACCCATTATTACCATACACAAGTCTAACCACACCTTTCTCGAACGTCTCTACCTTACTGACCTCGAATTACTTCCTTCCATTAATGATTTTCCTTATACTTAACGCATACACAAAACCACAAGATACACACTTAGCATTCCTACATTATCCTTTAAAGTACAAACCCCAAAGTTTTATCGTGCTCACTATAACCATTAAGTTTTCCTCAAAGCCGATTATTATTGCTCACCACAATATCACTTCCCAATTCTCACTAACTCATTATTATAACACCCCCATATACCATCATAATCGAATCCTCAAAAATACTACCTACATAGATACCATCACTTCCTTTACCTCTACCCATCGCATGTTTAGCTTTTGCTCACGAAGGCTATAACTCACAAACATTATCTCGCAACGATTAAGCTACCTCGCAAAGCTCTAACTAGAAGTCACAAAACTAGGAATCCACTCAGGCCACCACGACCAACCATGTGCGCCACCTAACCGAACATCCATACCATTAGCTACTAGTCCACTAAGCTCCAACACCTAAGACTCTCATAACAGCGACAACCTAGAAATCAAGTCTCGAGCTGGAGAAGGATAAATCACCCTACGGCCGCTAGTTGACAAGCAAGTGATCAGGGGAACTTAACGGGGACAAGATTGATGTTATTACATCAAGAGCTTTTACAAAATTGAGAACGTGATTAGCTATGGAAAGGAATGGAAAATAATAGAAGATCGGCGTCCTAAAAGTCAGCGCAAAGGTAATAGAACCGAAGTAGCCACTAGAGGGAAACCTAAGGAATGGAATGACATAAGACCCGAATGACAAGACTAAAAGGTGATCGACAGGGTCATGATATAAAAGTGATGAGTTATGAGGAATAAGAAAGAAAATAAGGAATGAAACGAACTAAGTAAAAATATGATATAATAAATCTTTTGCAAGAAACTGCTCAACAACCACCCATTTGACAAAAGAAATTTTTAATATGAAACGATGAAGGAAAATAGAAATATTCTTCAAGAGTTCACAAATGAAGGCATAAGACTCGCTTCCAACAAAGAACTCAAATTGGTTTCGCTATGAATGAGAGACGAAAAGGTAATTCCCGAAAAGTTTGACAGATATAGAATATGATTAAAAGATACGATTGAAAGGAGAAGTCTCAAAGTTGAGTTTCAAAACGACAGCGATTTTAGAAAAATGAAGCTACTAAAATACCAGGTAGAATAAATAATATTCAAATAAACCAAATGCTCAAATTAGAAAATTTAATAAAAGAATGTTTAGGATAACAAAGAGGTTTTGATTAAAAGTGAAAGCAGTAGATAAGTGTCAATCATTTCAAATTTGATTGAGTAAAAAGCCATCAAAATGTATTGACGCGTTTAAAATTGAATGGTAAAGTAAAGCGATACCGATTAAAATTTTCCTCAACATAGTTACAAAATAAGAAAGTTCAAAAAGGACAAACAAACCATTATAGCACAATTATACAAAAAATAGGTTTTGTTAGTAGAACTGACTGAAAACATTCTTGAAATAAAAGAGTTTAGAAATTATTTCAGCACGATCTATTGAAAAAGATGAGGACGAACATAATAAGAAATTTTATTGGGGAAAAAGAAACTCAAACTGTAATCACGAGCTGATAGTTTAAAAACAACAATATAATGAGATCAAGAACTAGAAGGAACTAAGGACAAGCGTAGCTAACAAGCTGAAAGACGTCCCTACGAATATGGTAGGTGACTTAGATTAGGAGCTTCCGCTGCGTGCTCTGATGGTAGGACCATACATTCACACTTCGGCTTCAAGTTTCTTACTCCAGCTGATCAATCAGTACGAATCGAAGACTTTAAGAGTTAAATTTCTAAATATTTCGAAAGGTCAAATGAAAGAGGGATATTTTTAATTAGAATACTCAAATGATTAAAGTTGAAGAAACGAATAAATCGAAAAGTTAAAACAAGGGATCGACAAGGCATAAATAGACTAAAATTTTCGATAAAACAGAACTCTCAAATGAATAACATTAAAAAGCATGGTTCATACAAGTGTATTAAAACGGAATGCAAAATACTCCCTTTTTTGTCGATATTAAAAAAAATTGAAGGATAACATGATTTGGTAAGAAAATAGAAGTATAAAGGATTTAGTTTAGAATGGTGAGTATGATGAAAGCAAAGAAACCAAGTAGTACATAAGAAAGCAATTATCAGAGTAAAACATTTTGAAATAAAGAAATAAATTTAAAAACGACGATTAAATCAAATCAAAAGCTTTTAAAGACTATTTTAGAGGCAGGACTAGTAAATTTTAAATGTAGAGATTTATCGAGTCGACACCCGACCTCGCATGACTCCATCATTCCTGTACCTGCATCCAAAGCAAACATAAGATCTAATGGTGGAAATCCTAAGACCACCATTCACACAACTACTCATACACATGTACAAATAACGTAGACCCCCTAATGTGTCTACCCCAACACTCTCACTCGGTGTTCTTAGTCAAATCCTACTCACTCACCTAAGAGAGTTGGGAGCGTATTCGCTCTGATACCAACTGTAACAACCCGGATTTTCCAACAAAATAAAATAAAGAAATAAAAAGGGTTTATAAAATAAAAGAAAATAAAAGCGAGCCACGGTGGCGGAAACAAGTGGAATGGGATCATTACTCACTAACCAACTAAACCACGATAAAAAGGTAGGCCTTGAAGCCTAGAATTGGGGAGTTAATACCCCGTACAACCAAAACCAAACAAAAGTCTAAAGACCGAAATAAAGTCTAAAACCAAGCCAAGCTACAATCAAGTCCAAAAGTCTAAACGAAGTCACATCTCTTCCAAGGTAACACACGGTCACATCCTCGCATCCAACTCACTCAATCCCGTCTCGCGAATACCTATAAAAGAGAGGCAACAACCACAATCAGTGGGGAGTAACTAGGTGCTCCCCAGTCATATTTTAACATAACAAAACATAACAAAAATGCAACAAGCTCACCTGGCCTATGGCCTAATACCAAAGTATAAGTACATGAACAACAAATCATACAACAATAGAACAACGATACAAACACAAGCAACAACAACACGGCACAACCAAGGTGGTGACCAAACCAACTGAGCTCACAAGACGATCCTTCTTCCAACCAATTGCGAGAGTAAGCGCGGAGAACTGGGTGAAGCAACAAGAATCACCCCGGGTGAAGCAACAAGAATCACCCAAACCCTATGGCGGAACAGCAACAAGAAGTTCCTCAATAATCACAAGTCTAAATTTGGCCAAATTCCACCGAGCAACAAGAACGGTGACGACATAAATAACCATAGTCTCTAACCCTTCTGGTTGAGAACCCATGATAGCTCTAGCTAAGCAACAAGAATAGCCGAGGGGACCATGAGCGGTATCCGTCCATCCTAGGACGTTGTATCTCCTCACACATGTGCCAGAACAGTACCCATGTGCAAACTTAACCCAAGCATAATCTGTTAACCTGTCAACCTGTCTCCAATACTCCAACACAACCATACAACCACAACATCCATACTCACACACACACAAGTCACAATATCATCATAACCAACCATACATACGGAGTACCATATGATCAACATGCTTTACAAGTCATAGATTCAATTAACATGCTCATAATTCATTAATTAGTGATCAAACAACGCATAGACCGGTTCATTAAAGCATAGTTAACATTTTGGAACATGCCAAGACGTAAACAAGCGACAAACAAACCCACACATGCACACCAACCTCACGGCCAGCTTGCACATACACGGCATACACACACACACAAACCCATCTTTATGCCCTAAACTCGATTCTCATGTGACCAACGATCGACTTATATGTTTAACTCATTAAAACATGCATACAAACACCTTTAGACCAAATCAAATTATCATAATTCATAGTTTAACTTTAGGTGATTAATGCAAACATCATAATTCAACATGATTAAGCCAAAACAAGGAAGAAAAACAAGGAGAACAAGGAGCAAGGGCTTCGGCCCTCACCCCAAACATACGGCCAACATGCAACAACACCACCAATTCATTTGTTTATCGATTTACAAGCATGTTTAGTGATAAAGTATGAGGACTATGCAATCTATGATGATAATATGACAAACCCTAGTATGAGGCCAATGATTCTAACATGAAATCATGATCATACATCAACCAACAACATCACAACAATGAAAACAACAACCACATGACAAGCAAGGCCTCATACATGCTAAAATATAACTAGATCACACCTAGTTACCTTTATAGAGACCCAAATTCGTGCTACTCCTCTTCTTCTTCAATTAGGATAGTGTCTCCTTCTTCAAAGCCCTCTTCTCCTTTGATAATCCAAGCCAAACAAGCAAATAATGAATACACACAACATAACACATAAAATAATAAGAAACCAGAAAATAAAAGAGAGAAAGAACAGATCATACACCAAGGAAAAGGCTAGGAAAGACTTAGGATGAAAGGGATGAAAGCTTGGAAGAGCAACAATGGAGTTTGAATGTGTTTTGGAAAGAGATTTTGAGAGAGAAAGGAGAAATGAATGTGGATGGAATGAGAGGAATGAGAGATTAGGGTAGAAATCAGATTATCATAATGCCAAGATTAGGAGATAATAGGATAATTAATTGCCTTGCTCAAAAAGCCATCCAAAACCCTAAACCCAACCCGTGCAAAGGAGGTTTCGGTTCGGTCCAAGTTGGGCCGGTCCAAACTAGCTTCTGAAAATTTGGCAGTTGCGACGGCGTCGAAAAAATACGCAGTTTAGCCTTTTGAATCACCTGAATCGGAGTTGGTATGAGGAAATTACACCGTTTTTAGCTAAATTACTCCGTATTTAAGTTCCGACTACAGAGTAGCTTATCCACGCGACAAGAGAACTGATTTTCTCAAGCTAAAAATGAGAAAATCATGAGAAATGAATTACGAATATTATTGAGACGAATAAATAAATATTAGGAAAAGTCGGGGTGTTACAAAAAGCATTGGGAAAGCTCGTGAAAAAGAGCATCCTGCATCTTCCAAAACCCACCAATGTACCACCTGAGGATAAGAAACCACTATCATGGCACGAAGACTCGTACTGTGAATTCCACAGGGGGAAAGGACATGACACTGAAAACTGCTTCCGTTTGAAGAACGTGATCCAAGACATGATCGACAATGAGACGATCGACAAACCAAGCCTAGCTCCTAAACTGTTAAGCCAACATAACACCAACCATCCTCGCCCCATTTTCGTCGGTGCACATCCCATACTCAATCACCCCCTCCTGGCTCCCACAAGCAATCACGAGGTCAACGTCCTTTTCGACAGCATCAACAACGATGGTAACAACATCGATCACATTCGTCAAGCCAGGTCAAAAACAAAACCAGGGCATGAGGACAAGAAAGGAACCTTCACCCAGATCCCT
The DNA here is from genome assembly GCA_023091065.1 of Dianthus caryophyllus. Taxonomy (NCBI): domain Eukaryota; kingdom Viridiplantae; phylum Streptophyta; class Magnoliopsida; order Caryophyllales; family Caryophyllaceae; genus Dianthus; species Dianthus caryophyllus. Next base: position 18,207,955 of record CM041522.1, read on the forward strand.
CATCAGCATCCCCTCAGACAGTCCGGCAGCCACGATAAGGTCCCTCACCTCCAATACCTATATCAGTCTCCTTTAGAGCTACAAATACCACCAGGATTCCCTCCCAAACGCACGAGCAAAGGCAGAGACAAGAGCATAGTCAAGGATATGACTACCCTACCCATAACGAACAGCCCTTCCTTTAACACAACATGGCGTAACACCAAAGATATCCTCCCAACACAACTCATTAACCGTGTCATCCGGGATTGGCTACCAGGCGCCATAACTTTTTCCCACATAGACCTGCCGTCTTTTCAAGACCCACACAACCCAGCACTCTACATAACCGTAGAGTGTCGTAACATGGTATTGCCTGTGACCCTCATCGACAACGGCTCCGCGATCAACATCCTGCCCCTAACAACTGCCCTCAAGCTAAGACTAAAGGAAAGTGATCACCCCTTGCTCCAACAACATAAGAGCATACGACGGTACCTCCCGCAGTATAGAAGGCGTCATATCACTACCCATCATGATAGGATTCTTCGAGACAGAAACCGAATTCCAACTCATGGACATTCCCCCTGCGTACAACATGTTGCTACGTAGGACCTAGATTCACGCTGCCGGGGCCATAACATCAACTCTCCACCAAAAGGTCAAAATCCCTTTTCACGATGAGGTCATCACCATAGAAGCCTCAGATTTCCGAGCTGCCCTCCGACAACTGAAGCTCGAAGAAAACGCCACCCAATCTGCCGACGACCCGGGAAGTCCCAATTCGAGCATCTACACCTAGAATCTAGGGTCCTGCGTCATCATGACGCCAATTTTCCAAAAAACGGTTAGGTTATCCGATCGCATTCCTAGAAGTAGTAAATCTTAGTAGTTAACTAGAATCATTAAGGTTGTCCAAAGCTCCCTCGTCTGAGCTATCTTCAAATGTAACCGCTTTTGATAACATTAATAACATGAAAGTTTTTGGTTACTCTTTGCCTCAATTAAAATCTACATTTTCTAATAATTACGATAATTTTTAAACAAAATAACATTGCATTATATAGATACATTGCAAGCGTTGTCTCGAAACCCGAATAGGACCCCATTATTGAAGACACAACAACCATCAACTTAGGCACGTCTGAAGAACCTCGTGAACTACAGCTGGGGGCTTCTCTAAGCGCAGAAGAAATGACCACGTACACCAAGCTCCTCACAGAATTCAAGGACGTCTTCGCATGGTCGTACAAAGACATGCCCGGCATCGACCGTGAGATAGCTGAACACCGCATCCCGATCAAGCAAGGTAGCAGACCAGTCAAGCAGAAACTCCGACGCATCAAGCCAAAATGGTCTCTCATGGTCAAGGAAGAGATCGAAAAACAACTACAAGCTGGATTCATCCGAGTCATCGAATACTCTGACTGGGTCTCCAACATGGTACCGGTCATGAAGAAAAAACGGCAAAATACGAGTATGTGCCGACTTCCGGGACCTGAACAAAGCCTGCCCAAAGGACGATTTCCCACTGCCTCACATGGACATTCTAATCGACAATACAGCCGACCACGCCCTACTCTCATTCATGGATGGGTATGTGTAGGTACCGGGATCAGACCATGGAACCACTCGACGTCTTGCTAAGGCCGTAAGGTTAAAAAGATTAAGTACAAAAAACCTTTTAAAACTGTTTTGGAGCCGCCACTAAATTATGAGGGAAATTTAGAACCCGCCTCCGTGTCCTCATGCTCAAAGACACGTCTTAGAGTTCAAGGCACGTCGACACCTATCCGTCTAAGGTTATTGTGAAACCAGATTCGGATTCGGGTGAGGGTACTTTTCTAAAGCATAAATCAAAATAATGTTTTTATGAAAGATCTTTTGGAAAAGCCTATCAAAAGATAGCCTCTACTAGACTTGAGAACAATGCAAATAATGATACATGAGCCTAAGTAATACGCTACGTACAATTGCGATAAGGATGTAAAATAATGCAAAAGAGATTGTTTAAAACCCTCAGTTAAGCATGCTTAACTTGTTAACGAACTTGATTCGGTTTAATGACGAATTCATTTTAAGTGATTTAGATGCAATAAGAGGATTTGCTAAAGATGCATGCAAAAATAAAGTTCAATTAGCCATTGGTTTATTTTAAGGAGGTCAGTTGTTTATACGACTTTGGAAAGGTCTTACGAATAGGGTGTGTATTCGAGGTGCATGGCCGCCTTATGAAAAGCAGACTTGCGTACCAAAGTCGGGGTGAGCCTAATGTAGGCCCTTGCTAGTCTAAGAAGTAAAGAAAGACCTTAATCCATGGTAGGATTAAGTATTACTGTCTCGAATTAGAAACCTAGCCGCTTCGCTTCAAAGGGAGGAATTCAACACTAGGAAAATGAGGAATTCTAGGGGTGTTTATGCGTGAGGCTTTTAGAGAGTGTTTTGGGGTGAGAATTGTATTCTGAAATTGTGTGTTGAATGAATGACCGAAGGGTCGTATTTATAGTGTAGAGTTCGGTAGATTTTAGGAAATCTAGGGATAAAACCGGACGTAGGAGCCGCAAGGCCTCTTGCGGCTGCCTGGGGCAATCGCAAGGAGTCTTGCGATAGCCCCTACCAATCGCAATGCCTCTTGCGATTGGTAGGGAGGGTTCTATCCTATATATTAGTGATATTTCTAAATTATCTTTTAGGATATACGAAATAACCTTGCGTGAACTCTAAGTTAGAGGATGCTAGGGTTAGTTTTAGGGTTTGACTTGGTCAATCCTGATCCTCGGAATGCGGGGCAGGTATGGGTTTGGGCTGGGATTACGGGCAGAGCCACGAAAATGTAAAAAGGGTGCATTTTGTGTAATTTTGTGAAATAGGACATTCCGTGAGACTATCCTGGGTATTTGCTAATGCTAAAGGGTAGTTTTAGCAGCTAGGCCTAAATTTAGGTATTTAGGTGGATCGATGTGTTATATGTGTTTGAAAAGGGGTGTGCGCATGCCGATTAGGACCTGAACTCGAGACAAGCTAGACTCTAGACCTAAGGACACTAAAGGTGATGACCCATAAAGAAACCTCATTTGCATTTAAAAACATTTAACTTGAATTCGTCATAGTTAGAACCATTTAAGTCAACGTAAAAGCACGCAATAAAAGTCCATTGTTACATCACTGGGTTTTTGGCGGGAGGTGCGGATTTGGGTATCTACAGAGCCCCCAGTTTGACTGAGCTTAGGACTAAAGCGAAAGTCAAACTACACGACAACATCCGGACCGTTACAGTCTCGATATCATCAGCGGCACGGAGTATGTGTCCATGGGTGAGACTAGGACTCCGAACCGGGCTTATCCGGGGAGGGACGAACATGTTTAGGGACATGACGGTCCTTGCATACCTGTACGGGGGATGCCTTCATGTGCTTGCTAAATACCTTTGCGTGTTATTGCTGTTGCTTGTCTCGTAAAAGAGCGCGCGTGCTTGGTCTCGTAAAAGAGCGTATGTGCTTCATGCTTCGTGCTAGTGCTCGTGTTGGTGCTCATCTCGTAAAAGAGTGCTTACGTCCGTAGGAATTATCGTCCGAGGAAAATGCTCGTGTTTAGTGTTTACGCAAAGGTTGTGTATAGTGTTTCAACTCGTCTAAGAGTGTGGCGGACTTTAGGTGACGCCTTAACCGAGCGACGTAACGTGAGAAAGTGTCTAAAAGGCCTATACATAGACTAGAAGTCCAAATTAGGCCTGAAAATAGGAAAAACACGAAAATGCCCAAAGCTGAATTCGCATGGCGTCCTTGCGGCTCTTCCCTAAATCGCAAGGCGCCCTTGCGATTAGGGTCTTGGGCTCTTTCTCCTTATAAAACACGGAAATACCGAGTTCTAAACCCATTTCACCATTTTCGACTCCTTCTCTCTTAAAACCGTTTCCTTGCGATTTCAAGACCGTTTTCGCTCGTTTTTCTTGCTTTACTCTAAAATGGATCAAGGTACTACTCCATCTTACTTGTTTTTATGCATTTTGATGTTGTAAATTGCTAGATCGTTCTTGAAATGTAGAAAAGGCGTTTTTGGTGAAAAACCGTCTTTTCGCTTGAAATTCGCCGCTTGATTACTAGAGAACTATACCATTCCCTTGTATGATGCTATTCTTGAATGTATGTGTGAAATGTTCATGGTTTGACGTGTTTTCGGACCAATTTCGTGTGAAATGGTCCCACCCAAAAATCGGACCGGATTTTCGGTTTCGGAATTGCAATTAAACTTCGCCATAGGTTCCCCTTGGCTAGTATAGCATGTGTATGGCGTTAGTTTTTGTAAAATGTTAATAATCCTCCCTTAAATTGAGGGTTAAGGTCCACTAAAACGGGGGACTTAGGTCAAAATTAGGGGTTTTTAAGCGACAAGTCCAAAATGCAATTGATTATTCGGGGTGTAATTGGAGGTTAATATAATCCATAGAAACCATCAAGTTGAAATTTTGAGGGGTATAGAGCGGCTTTTGGTGAATTAAACCAAAGAGGGCTCTGTATGGGGTGTTCTTGTAGAATTGTTGCTTTCTTCGTCTTCGTCTTGCGTCTTGTAAATGTTCGTCTTCTTGAAAATGTTTGTCTTCTTGAAAATGTCACAGGTGATTGGTCTGGACCTTCTACGAGATCTCAGTCTCGCCGGAGTACGGGCTCTAGGGGTGAGGAGCCTACTACTCCCGGTGGTACAGGTTTGCGTCGTGCTTTTAGCGCGAGGGATCCTTCTCCTGGGGTTGTCGAGTTTCCGACCCGGAGGGGTCGTGGACGCGGCATGGGTGTTCGTGGTCATCGTGGGGGTGCTATAGGTGAGGAGGAGAGAGAGGTAGAGGCCATGGAGGAGGGTGAGTCTTCACAGGCTTCAGGGTCTCGTGCTAGGGGTCGTGCTAGTCATGGTCCGCGTGTTGACCGTCCCTGGGCGAAAAATTGGGACGGTCACACCCTGTTGGCGGACCGTGAGCGTCACTTGTCTCATAGAGCTCTTACCGGGCTCGAGATAGGATATATGAGAACGTTTTCGGGCATTACGTCTGTTGTTTGGGCGCATAAGAATGTCTTGACTCCTAGGGCACAGGAGTTGATTGATAGGTGTGCTCTGGGTCCGTTGGTTAAACATTGGATCCGGATCGTGGATAGTCGGACTACGGCGAACTTGAGGGTCATCCGGGCGTTCCTTGACCGGTATTGGGATACGACCACGACGTTCCATTTGCCGGGGTTCGAGGCGGGTATTACCTTGTCTTCGTATGCTATCATCACGGGTCTACCCTTCGGTGACCGTGATATGGACTTTGCTTTTGCGCCACCTATCGATGATAAGGCGGTGCTTGATGCTGTAGGTGCTGGTTTAGAGGTGCCGTATCAAGGAAAAGCACCTAACTCTGTGAAGACGAGTTATATCATGGAGTACTTCGAGGGGAAGACTCAGCATGGGCCCGAATCTTGGAGTGACGAGCAGAATGCTCGTATGTGGCTTTGGTGGTTTGTTAGCTCTGTCTACTTCGGCGAGAAGGGCGAGAGGGCTGCTACTTCGGTGTTGATGTGTCTTCGGGATTGGAGCGCGATCGGGGCGTACGATTGGGTATCCCCGGCCTTGGGTTTGTGCATCCGTTTCTGCATGGATGCTGTGAGGCCACAGAAGATGGATGGGGGGTCTAGGATTCCCATCGTATCTCCTGGCTTGTTGTTGGAGGTACGTTGTTTTTTTGTCTTCTGTTCGGCTTGCTCAAAATGTTGTTTATTTGAGCTAACTTCGTTTATGTCTCTTGTGTAGTGCTGGATCTATAGTCATTTCCCTTTCTTTCTGCCCGAAGGGGCAACTACGATGGAGAAGAGATACCCTGCGGTCTTGACATGGGGTACGTGTAGCCGTATCGGGTATGACTGGTCGTACGACTTCGTTCGGGAACAGTTGAACCAGTTGAGAGGTGGTCAGGTATGTATTGAAACCTTCTAAATAGCATGTATTTAAATGATTTTTGTTGAGATGGCGTCTAACGTGTTTCTTCTTTTGGTTCTGATTAAAGTCGCGTCGTGGGAAGCGATGCAGGCGTTCCTGAGGGGTTATGGCAGCGTTTTCGGGAGCGTGACTCCCAACGGTTGTACTTGGCTACGCCGTATGGGTACGTTTGGTACTTGGGTGAGCGTCTGGCGATCCAGACGAGGTATCCTGACTTTATCGTGCCTCTTGATCCACCTAAGGTTCTTTTCGAGACGCGGGTCTTGACTCGGCTGCAGAGACAATTTGCATCTTGAGGGGGAGCCGGAGAATCTCCTCCTTCATGGACTAGATTATGCGCCTTTTGTTTGGGGTAGACTTGCTAGCGGGTCTATCGAGGTATGTCTTGCTCCTTTGTGTAGGGTTAAAGTTTTTTTGAAAAATTTTCCCTAATTTTGTTATATTTCATGTGTTTCTTGTTGTAGGTGCCTGACCGACTTGCGTTTCAAATTTCAGATTTCCCTACGACGGCGGAGTGGGACAATGCCGGGACACGGGAGACCTTCCACATGCCTGAGTATCTGCCGGTGGTTACGGATGCTGGTATGGAGGGTTGGGGTGATAGGGTGAAGAAGGTATGTGTTTGCCATTTGTATATCTATGTTAGCCCCCAGTTTGACCGAGGTATGAATAACGAAGGGCAAACTTAGAGTGTATGCCAGTTTTGTGTTTAGCCCCCATAGTTTGACTGTAGTTTGGAGAAACTATAGTCAAAATGGAGAATTTGGGTCAGTTTGAGGTTTAGCCCCCATAGTTTGGCTTAATTGGACCTTAAATTAAGTCAAAATGGAGTAGGTTTCAATTTTACCCCCGTAGTTTGGCTTAAATTAGTGTATATTTAAGGCAAAATGGAGTAAAAATGTCTTGTGCAGGTTGCGAAGGATGTCCACAAGAAATTGTGGCGAACGGCCCATCATTTGGAGGATGGCTTAGGCGAGCAAAGCGGAGTTGTGTCAGAGCCGGGCGGAAGTGGCTCGTCTTAGGGCGGAGAACGAGGAGCTTCGTCGTCGTCATCCTTAGTTGATTCATGTCTTGGTGTAGCTTGAACCTGTGGTAGTTGTAGTCGTGTCCGTACTTTCTATTTCTTCTTGTACCTGTTTGGTTAGTAGCTAGAAAAATTTGAAAGTGATTCCCGAGTGGGAGACTCTGCTTTGGAAGTGTTTTGTTGAAAAGGTGTTTTAAAATGTTCATTTTTAAAAATTCGAAATGAGCTTTAACGAACTATAAAATGAAATGTGTTATGATCGGATCAATCATGACTTCTGATGGGTCCATGCTGGATTTAGGTTCAGATTGGAGAGCCCGATTAGGTTGGTACGTCGTAACTTCAAGCATGCTAGGATTAGGAAAGTCGAAAATATGGAAACTTTGGGATAAAGCCGTCCTTATGAATCGCAACATATGTTGCGGATGGTCGTGGCAATCGCAAGGGGTCTTGCGATTGATTCCGCCAATCGCAAGTCTTCTTGCGGCTTGGACTGCCGGTTCTATCGTCGAATTTTCCTAATTCGAGATTTCGTTGTACTATATAAAGAGGGGAAGTACGAGGCATAATCCTCATTCAATCTCAACTCTTTTCTTTGCTTATTTTGTATTCTCTTAAATAGCTTTTTTATTTTCAAGAATATTTTTGTGTTTTGAAGGATGGACCATTTTGATGGTCTTTTGAAGCGATGGACGTCTTCTCTTAGTGAATCGGAGAAAAGGGCGTTGTCTTCGACTGGAGCGGGTGTTTTTATTGGTTTTAGGCAGATGCGCGTCGAGATGGATTTTCTTGACGCTTGTCTTGATTATTGGGATCCTAGGGTGCATGTCTTGAGTTCGGGAGGTGAGATATGTCCGTTGTTAGAGGAATTCTCGCTATTGCAGGATGGTCTAATCGTACTACCCAAAGAGCGGTTAGGAGTGAATTTGGCTATAATGGGAGATTGAGACAATATCTCTCGATGACCAATGCTCAAGCTGATGGCTTGTTTGAAGGAGGCGTAGTGAACATGCGACGGTTGTGCGAGCGTTACATGAACTTGAGTGATGTGAGCATTTCCGCTCGTTCTAGGAGGAGAGCTTTGGGGTTTTGCTTATTACACCGGTACTGTTTTGCAGGATCGATGGAAGATGGTGTGCACGGCCATGCTAGGTATGCACGGGTCATGGAGGAGATGGAACTGGGTCATGATCCTTCAGCTTTGATCTTGGCCGAGACTATCTTAGGCTTGGACGACCGTCATGCAAATCGTCTGAGCTCGTATCGTGGGTGTGTTAGGATTCTGCAGATTTGGTTGATGGAGCGTCTTCATCTAGGCCACTAGGAGAGCGATTGGGACCTAGGGTGACCGTGGAGGACCGTCTGGGCGAGAAGGTTGATGGTGAAGCCGGAGAGGACCCTGTTGAGCCCCCAGGATTCGAGAGGAGTATTGCTTCTGTGGTTGTTCGTGCGGATGCTTCAAAGGATGCGGATGAGGAGGATTCTCCAAAGCGTCGTAAGAAGAACGTTTAGATTTAGACTTTAAATGTTTTATTCAAAGAATTTGCGTTTAATTGTTCAATGAATAAAGTGAGTTTGGTAGCTAGTTTTAAACTCATCACTTAAAATGTAAACATTTTCAAAATCAATGGTTAAATAAAGAAAGTGTTTGCCTATTGTCTCGTCTCTCTGCTTATTTTATTCATCCTCGACCTTTTTAAGCTTTGGATTTTTTTTTGTTTTAATTTAAGTCTTTAACCTTTTTGAGCTTTAGGCTTGTGTTTTGTGTGACTATGCCCTCGACCTTTTTGAGCTTTGAGCGTGTCATTTTGTGTGGACTGTGCTCTTGACTTTTTTAAGCTTTGAGCGTGTCCTTTTGTGAGTGCATTGCCCTTGACCTTTTTAAGCTTTGGGCGTGCGTGCGGGGAAGGTCGGTTGCGCTTTGAGAAGCTGCCTACGTATCTATGTTTTTCATAGAATCAAACCGGCGTAGTTCGTGGGTTTGGTTGAGTCTCTTACGAAACTGCCTACGTATCCACAGTGCGTGGAATCAAACCAAGCGTAGTTCATCCGTGCATTGTTCATTTGAAATACATTGCAAAGTCGTGTGGAGCTTAAGGGTAGTATTTCTTAAGCTGGTCGAGATTGGTGGGTAAGTTGAATTCTTCGCCGTCGAGATCGGTTAGCCTCGCGGCTCCTCCTGGAAGGATTTCTTTGACTAAGTATGGTCCGCCCAATTAGGTTTGAATTTCCCCTTGGGTCAGCTGGTAAGGGTGCCTCATCGATTTGAGTACCAAGTCACCCACTTTAACATTGCGTGGTCTGACCCGTTTGTTGTATGCGCGTTGTAGCCTTGATTGATACATGCGAACGGTGCTTAGCGAGTGTAAGCGCCTTTCGTCTAGGAGAATGAGTTTGCTCAGATCGTTCCCTTGCCCATTCTCGCTCGGTATGTTCCGCTTCCATCGAAGTGATTTCATTTCGATTTCTACGGGTCAGACGGCTTCCATGCCGTATGTTAGGAAGTAGGGTGTCATCCCTGTTGGTGTACGTATTGTGGTTCGATATCCCCATAGGGCGAAGGGAATCTTGTGTGGCCAATCGTGACATGTGTCAATCATCTTTTTGAGGATGGTGACGACGGTTTTGTTTGCAGCTTCTACCGCTCCGTTGGTTTGGGGTCGATATGGTGATGACTTGTGTACCTGGATATTGTATTTGGTGAGGATGGGTTCAACTTCTCCTCGGAAATGCGAGCCTTGATCGCTGATCAGCTCATGAGGTATGCCATATCTGCATATGATATTGTTTTGTATAAAACGGGCAACTTCTTTTGTGTCTAACTTACGGTATGACGCGGCTTCGACCCATTTTGTGAAGTAGTCGATGGCCACGAGGATGAAGCAGTGTCCTCCTGCTCCAACCGGGTGTACTTTGCCTATGACGTCTATTCCCCATGTGGAAAATGGCCACGGCGATGTGAGGCTGTATAAAGGTGAAGGGGGTACGTGTTGTACGTTTGCGAAGATTTGACAGTTGTGGCAATGCTTGACATATTTTGCGCAGTCGGCTTCCATGGTGGTCCAATACCATCCTAGCCTAAGTATTTGTTTACATAAGGCTCGAGCGTTCATGTGCGGTCCGCATTCACCGTCATGAACTTGGGATATTATTTCTCGTCCTTTGTTGTGATCAACGCACAAGAGTAATGTACCCTGGGGCGTTTTCTTGAGTAGCTTATCTACTTCTAGTACGAATTGTGATGCTAGAAGCCGGAGAGCTCTTTTGCCATGTTTGTCGGTATTTGGCGGATATTCTCCGTCTCGTTTGAAGTTGATTATTGCTTGGTACCAAGGTTCGGTTTGTTCTTCCTCGGCCGATGTCACGGATGTAGGCGGTGTTCACCGCCGTTCTCTACGACGATGGGAATGGTGCGTATTCAGGGGATGTTTAGTAGTGACGCTAGTTTTGATAAGGCGTCTGCGAATTGGTTTTCCTCGCGAGGTAGGTGCAAAAATTCTCTGGCGGTGGAATTTAGCGATGAGTTCTTGAATCTTGCTCGGTATAGTGCGAGGTTTTCGTTAAGTATCTTCCATGCTCCAGGACACTTGGTTGATGATTAGCGAGGAATCTCCGCACACGCCAGATTCCTTGCGTTTAGTATGAGCGCCCGTAGTCTGCAAGTGCAGGCATGCCTCATATTCTGCGGCGTTGTTTGTTACATCAAAGTCCAATTTGATGGATAGGGGTGTATGTTCACCGTTCGGGGAAATGAGTAGTATTCCTATTCCACAGCCTCGGTAATTTGACGAACCGTCGAAGTACATTTCCCATTGTTCGTCGTTGATGTCGTAAATTCCTTCGTCGGGAAATGAGGTGGTGTCGGTGATGGTTTCTTCGTCGATTGCGTGGTCGGCGAGGAAGTCTGAGACTGCCCGTCCTTTGATGGCTTTGAGGGGAACGTAGACAATATCAAACTTCGGCTAGAAGTAGGGTCCATCGTGCCATCGTCCATTTGGCTTTGGTTTCTCGAAGAGGTACTTGACGGGTCCATTTTTGAGTAGACCTTTGTTTGATGTGCTAGCATATAGTGGCGGAGCTTTTGGATGCCCATACTAATGCTAAGCAACTCTTCTCGACGGCGTGTCGAGTTTCATAGTCGAGAAACTTAACTGCGATGTAGTATATCGGATGTTCTTCGCCATTGACTTCTTGGGCTAGCATGGCGCCCATTGCGGTTGTCGTTGTTGTGAGGTAGAGTGACAAGGGTAGGTCCTTCTGCGGCGGTCGTAGGACTGGGGGGTTGGGTAACAACTCCTTAACCTTATCAAACGCTCGACACGCCGTCCCGTTCTGCGGGGTCGATTTTCTTCAGCTTCTTGAAGATTGGTTCACATACCATGGTTAGTTTGCTTATGAAGCGAGAGATGTATTGGACTTGACCCAGGAAGCTTCGAATTTTATCCAGGTTCTTGGGTGGTTGCATTGCCATGATTGCTTTTATTTTCGAGGGGTCGACCTCGATACCTCTTTGGCTTACTACGTGTCCTAGTAGTTTGCCTGGATTTTACTCCAAATGTACATTTTGGGGATTGAAGCGCATCTTGTCTTTGGCGAGTCGCGTGAAGAACTGCGGAGGTTCGTGATGTGATCATTTCTTTCCTTGGATTTGACGATCATGTCGTCTCACGTATACTTCGACCTCCTTGTGCATCATATCGTGTAGGGCGTAGTCGCCAGACGTTGGTAGGTCGCACCGCGTTGATTAGACCAAAGGGCATGGCGGTGTAGCGAAGACGTCCCCATGGTGTGATGAATGTTGTCTTGGCCATGTCTTCACGGGCCATCTTGATTTGGTTGTATCCTGCATACCCGTCCATAAAGGATAGAAGGGCATGGTCGGCGGTGTTGTCTACTAGGGCGTCGTGCGGCGTGGAAGTCGATCCCTTTGGGCTTGCCTTGTTTAGATCACTAAGTCAACACATACTCGTATCTTGCCGTTTTTCTTCAATACTGGGACCATATTTGAGACCCAATCCGAGTACTCGACGACTTGAATGAAGCCGGCTTGCAATTGCTTCTCGATTTCTTCCTTGACCATAAGGGACCATTCGGGTCGTAGTCTCCTTAGTTTTTGCTTGATGGGTTTGAAACCGGGTTTGATGGGGATGTGGTGTTCGGCTATGCTCCTGTCGATGCCGGGCATGTCCTTATATGACCATGCAAAGACGTCTTTGAACTCGGTTAAGAGCTGGGTGAAGTTGGCGCGTTCACCCTCACTTAGTGAGGCGCCTAGTTGCAGTTCCCTTGGTTCTTCGGGGGTTCCTATGTTGATGGTTAGGGTATCCTCGATGATCGGGTTTTGTGTTGGGTTGTTTACGATGTTTGCAATGTATTTAAATAACGATTGTTCGTTTGTTTGTTCATTTTTATCGCACGGATTTATGTGTTGTGTTGTCTTAAATTTTGTTTGTTGTTCATTATTTGTTTGTTTGTTTTTAGCTTGAGACGAGACGTAAGCAAACTTATCTGTATTATTCATTAAAGAAGAATTGTTTGACAAACTAGGAGAAGAGCTGGAGCTAGCCTCCGAAAATAAAAAGTCTAAGCTAAAACTAGAAGATGGGTCGACAGGTGACCCGACACTTAGAGAATTAGATCCTAAAAGAATTTCCTCCTCTTCGTCGTCTTCGGTGTTGTCGCTGCTTGAAGTATCTTTGCTTGAGTCTACACCATTTTGTGAGGTTATTTTGTCAAAGAGGGGTCGCTCTCGGGCCTTGATTGTCTATGTTGGTCCGTATGTTTCCTGCTTTAGGCTTCTTGATTTTCCTTTGATCAATGAGATCTTGGATGGCATTCTTGAGCTTGAGGCAACTTTCAGTGCTGTGTCCTACGCCTCGGTGGTATGCACAGAAGGCGTTGGGGTCCCATGACTTGGGTTTCTTACTTGCGGGGGGCTATTGATAGGGCCAGGCGGGTGGAGGTACCCTTTTCCGATTAGCTTTTGTAACGCTCTAGCGTAGGGCATGTAAAGTTTGTCGAACTTCCTTGTAGAGTGGTCTGAAGTATAGGTCTCTTGATAGGTTGAATTGTCGTAATTAGCTGTCATATCGTTCTCGATTCGGACGCCAATTTTGGTGAGATGTTCGAAGCTTTTGACGTTGCAAAAGTGAAAGTGATAACGCCAGGTGGGTTGCAGACTACGGAGGAATGTGGATGTAAGTTGGTCTTCGTGTGGGTGATCTGGGACTTGAGCAAGTAATTTTCTCCATCGAGCAAGATATGCGACGAAGTTTTCATCGTCTCTCTGTCGTAGGGCGTTAAGGGTGTTAAGCGAGACATGATCGTTGGCCTTGTTCTTAATACGCCGTTCTAAAAGTTTGACTTCGGCTTGACAGGCAGCCGTCAAATTAGTGATGTCTTTGGCGAGTAGGTTAATATGAGTTATTACTTCGTCAGTGGGTAACCAGTTCTCGTCTTCATCGTCAGTAGACCACATCGCATTGATTTGGTCATCGGAGGTTGCAATAAGGTAGGAGCAGTCGATGAGGGGTGCAGAGTCCACGAAGATTGCATGGCTAGCCAAGGGGTTGTCTTTATTGGATGGCTTACCATTGGCCGTCGGCTTATCAAGCTTTCCCTGGTCGATAAGGTCTTGGATAGCGTGCTTCAGTTTGAAGCAATTCTCAGTGTCGTGACCTTTGCCCCTGTGGTATGCACAGTAAGCATTTGAATCCCACAGTTTAGGCTTCTTATCTTCAGGTGGTTCGGGGGTAGGCCCGATGGGTTGCAGATAGTTCTTGTCGACCAGTCTTTTAAATGCCTTGGTGTAAGACATGTAAAGCTGATCAAAGTTCCTCCTAGGTTTGAAGGGAGAAGGGGTAAAGGTTGCATATGATTCTGGATCGCCAAGTGACTCCAGGTTGGCGACGGCACGGTTGTCGTCGTGCCGTCGCTCTTTGTCGTACGTGTTGTTTTAGATGAACTTCCTTGATATGCATGACCGGTATACTTGGCCATGGTCCCAGTTCTAAGGTCGTCTTCGATCTGGGTGCCGACCTTAGTAAGTTGCTTGAAGGTTTGTATGTTGCTATACCGCATGTAGAACTGGTACACGGGTCGCAAGTTGTTGACAAATTTTGGCACAAGTTCGTCTTCTCTCGGACGATTTGGGATTTGTGCACTGAGTTTCTTCCACCTAGTAAGGTACTCGGTGAATCCTTCGTTGTCTCTTTGTGATAGGACCTCCAGGGTACGGATGGAGACCTGGGTGTCGTCGTTGTCCTTGTATTGATGATCGAACTCGACGGTGATTTGTTCAAATGAGGAGACTCGTTCCGGGTTTAGAGAGTAGAACCAGGTCTTGGGTATGGCCGCGAGGGAATGTGGGAACAATGATGGCCAGTGCTCCGGATCGACTCCTTTTATTCCCATTTGTGATTTGAAGGCCCTGATGTGGGTAATCGGGCTTTCGTGACCTTGAAAGATCGGGAGATCACTGAGGGCGAGCTTGCTTGGTAGTGCATCCCTAATATTTTGAGGGATGTTCTCGTTTTCTTTGTGTATGGAGTAACCTCCCGGAGTACCGAGACGTTCCTCCATAGCCTGGAGTTTCTTGGCGTGTCTATCCGCCTCATCCTTGATTTTCAGTTCCATTCGATCGACTTCTGTTTGGTGATGGGTGAGTAGCTGTTCAAGGTCGTTGGTTAGCTTGGCGACTTGTTCGCGAAGCTCGGTTACATCTTGATTGCCGGCCATTTTTCGCTTGTAGGTTCGTTTCTTGTAAGGGAGGATAACTCGGTTCTTAGTGCGGCGGGTATCCAGTTGAGGTTCTCCTACATGTGCATAAGATGCATCAGCTATATGACAGACCCGACTGACACGTTCATTTACATGTTCGTTTTTAGCTCATTTCATTTTGAAAAGGACTCTTTTTAAAAGAAGGAAGTTTTCGAAAGACAAGCTAGGAGTGTTTTTGAGATGAGGATGCGTACGCGCAGCTCATCTCGATGTTAAAAGGTTTTGCTTCGCATCTGCCTAACCCGAGTGACGGTATGTTGTCATGGGTTAGCGATGGATGCGTAAAAAGGAATCGACTCGAACTAGCCAAGCCGAAGATGTTAAAAGGGATTTGAGCCGTGAGGCTCGAAGAAAGGAATCCGCGAATTGAGGTTGGAAACCTTGACTCGGGTTTTGCTAATTTTGTAAACGGAAGTTTGAGAAGTGTCTATTTCAAAAACTTGTGATTGTTTTGTTTGAGAAAGTGTTAGTTTGTTAGTTGTTAGGTTGATTATTTTTGAAAACTTTAAGGCGAATTTTCGAAAATATGCAAATGAATTTTGAAAAAGACTATATGGTATAGCCTCGCACTCGTACGTATGACTCTTGGTCGTTTGGTCAGGTCTCGTACGCCTCCAACTGATTTGAGTACGCTTTGGCAGGTGCTTTTAGCCCTTCGCCTACATAGTATAACATGTAGGATACGAAGGGAAGCCCTGGGGCGGTCGGATCGATTCGTTCTACAAGCCAGTGGAGGGTGAGAGGAAGGTTAGTCGAACGTGCTTTATCGAATGGACAAGCTGCGTTTGGAACCACCTCTCAAGGTATTGGTGTGTGAATCCGACTAGATTCGACTCTAAACGGATATGCTTAGCTCATGTATGTTGATTGTTCTCAAGTCGTTCAAGTCTCATTTTTATTTTTAAAAGGAAAAAGCTAGTTTTAGTTTTAAAAATAAAACTCCGCCCTCAATGAGTCGCCAATTTGTAGGTACCGGGATCAGACCATGGAACCACTCGACGTCTTGCTAAGGCCGTAAGGTTAAAAAGATTAAGTACAAAAAACCTTTTAAAACTGTTTTGGAGCCGCCACTAAATTATGAGGGAAATTTAGAACCCGCCTCAGTGTCCTCATGCTCAAAGACACGTCTTAGAGTTCAAGGCACGTCGACACCTATCCGTCTAAGGTTATTGTGAAACCAGATTCGGATTCGGGTGAGGGTACTTTTCTAAAGCATAAATCAAAATAATGTTTTTATGAAAGATCTTTTGGAAAAGCCTATCAAAAGATAGCCTCTACTAGACTTGAGAACAATGCAAAGAATGATACATGAGCCTAAGTAATACGCTACGTACAATTGCGATAAGGATGTAAAATAATGCAAAAGAGATTGTTTAAAACCCTCAGTTAAGCATGCTTAACTTGTTAACGAAAACAGTTTAATGACGAATTCATTTTAAGTGATTTAGATGCAATAAGAGGATTTGCTAAAGATGCATGCAGTAAAATAAAGTTCAATTAGCCATTGGTTTATTTTAAGGAGGTCAGTTGTTTATACGACTTTGGAAAGGTCTTACGAATAGGGTGTGTATTCGAGGTGCATGGCCGCCTTATGAAAAGCAGACTTGCGTACCAAAGTCGGGGTGAGCCTAATGTAGGCCCTTGCTAGTCTAAGAAGTAAAGAAAGACCTTAATCCATGGTAGGATTAAGTATTACCTGTCTCGAATTAGGAAACCGGCAGCGCTTCGCTTCAAAGGGAGGAATTCAACACTAGGAAAATGAGGAATTCTAGGGGTGTTTATGCGTGAGGCTTTTAGAGAGTGTTTTGGGGTGAGAATTGTATTCTGAAATTGTGTGTTGAATGAATGACCGAAGGGTCGTATTTATAGTGTAGAGTTCGGTAGATTTTAGGAAATCTAGGGATAAAGGGGACGTAGGAGCCGCATAAGGCCTCTTATTTGCTGGGGCAATCGCATAAGGAGTCTTGCGATAGCCCTACCAATCGCAATGCCTCTTGCGATTGGTAGGGAGGGTTCTATCCTATATATTCCGTATATTTCTAAATTATCTTTTAGGATATACGAAATAACCTTGCGTGAGCTCTAAGTTAGGGGTTGCTAGGGTTTGTTTTAGGGTTTGACTTGGTCAATCCTGATCCTTGGAATGCGGGCCAGGTATGGGTTTGGGCTCGGTTCTGGGCCCGAGCCCTGAAAATGTAAAAAGGGTGCATTTTGTGTAATTTTGTGAAATAGGACATTCCGTGAGACTATCCCGGGTATTTGCTAATGCTAAAGGGTAGTTTTAGCAGCTAGGCCTAAATTTAGGTATTTAGGTGGATCGATGTGTTATATGTGTTTGAAAAGGGGTGTGCGCATGCCGATTAGGACCTGAACTCGAGACAAGCTAGACTCTAGACCTAAGGACACTAAAGGTGATGACCCATAAAGAAACCTCATTTGCATTTAAAAACATTTAACTTGAATTCGTCATAGTTAGAACCATTTAAGTCAACGTAAAAGCACGCAATAAAAGTCCATTGTTACATCACTGGGTTTTTGGCGGGAGGTGCGGATTTGGGTATCTACAGTATGCAGGATACAACCAAATCAAAATGGCAACAGACGACATGCCAAAAACCACTTTCGTAACCCCCTGGGGAACATACTGTTACACGGTCATGCCATTTGGGCTCATCAATGCCGGCGCTACCTACCAACGCACTGCCACCACCTTGCTCCACGATATGATGCATAAGGAGGTCGAGATATACGTCGACGACATGATCGTAAAATCAAAAGAAAGAGATAACCACGTCACCAACCTCCGCAAGTTCTTCACCAGAATCAGACAATATAAGATGCGATTGAACCCACAGAAATGCACCTTTGGGGTCACATCAGGCAAGTTGCTGGGTCACATAGTAAGCCAACGCGGGATCGAAATAGACCCGACCAAAATCAAAGCAATAATGGGTATGAAGCCGCCAAGCAACATCGACGAAATAAGGAGCTTTTTGGGACAAGTCCAATATATCTCCCGATTTATCAGCAAACTTACCATGATTTGCGAACCAATCTTCAAGAAGCTAAAGAAAGCAGAGCACACGAAATGGGACGACAACTGTCAACAAGCATTCGACAAAGTCAAGAGCCTGCTTACAAATCCACCCGTCCTGGTACCTCCACAAAAGGATTTGCCACTATCACTGTACTTAACAACCACGCCAGATATCATGGGTGCCATGCTCGCCCAAGAGGTCGACAACGAAGAGCGAGCCGTATATTACATTAGCAAGAGGTTCCACGACTATGAAACTCGGTATGAACCAGTCGAGAAGAGCTGCCTCTCACTGGTCTGGGCAACCAAAAAGCTCAGACACTACCTACTCACTAGCACAACAAGAGTATACTCCTTAATGGACCCTCTCAAGTACCTATTTGAAAAACGGGTCCTAAACGGGCGCATGGCCAGGTGGACTCTGCTTCTCGCCGAGTATGAACTCAAGTACCTCCCTCTGAAAGTAATCAAGGGAAGAGCAGTTTCCAACTTCCTTCCAGAAAACGCTATCATCGAACAGCCCATGATCGACACAATGTCATTTCCTGACGAGGGGATCTTTGCCGTAGAAAAGGAATACTGGCAATTATACTTTGACGGAGCATCAAACTACCGCGGCTACGGAGTAGGAATACTCCTAATATCCCCAAATGGTGACCATACGCCGCTCTCAACCAAGCTCGACTTGACATTCTAACGACGCAGCGAGAATCTGGCTGCATTTACTGACTGCATAAAGAATCGCTCTCTAGATAAGGAACCTTCGAGTGCATGGAGATTCATTCCTCATCATAAATCAAGTGACAGGGGCATGGAAGATCATGAGCGAAACCCTCACCAAATACCAAACAAAAGTACAAAAACTCCTAACCAACTTCGACTGCATTGAATTTTATCACCTCCCAAGGGAAGAAAACCAATTTGCCGACGCACAGTCAAAACTCTCATCCCTCCTAAACATGCCGCCAAACATGAAATTACAACCCATCATCGTCGAAAGACGAGACGAACCAGCATACATCCATACCATCGACTTAGACGAAACCGAGCAAACAGAGCCCTGGTACCAAGCCATAGTCAACTACAAAACAAATAGCACTTATCCACTCGACACCGATAAACGTGGTCAGAGAGCCATTAGACTCCTAGCTTCCCAGTTCGTGTTAGAAATGGGACAATTACTCAAGAAAACACCACAAGGGACGCTGCTCATATGTGTCGACTACAAGAAAGGACAGGAAATTATCACGCAAGTCCATGATGGCGAATGTGGTCCCCACATGAATGCTCGGGCAATCTGCAAGCAAATCTTACGGCTCGGATGGTATTGGACAACCATGGAAGCAGACTGCATCCAACACGTCAAGCACTGCCACAACTGCCAAATTTTCAGCAATGTCCAACATGTACCACCTTCACCACTATACAGCCTAACCTCACCCTGGCCCTTTTCAACTTGGGGCATTGACGTGATAGGAAAAGTCCACCCCATCGGAGCAGGAGGTCACTGTTTCGTACTAGTGGCAATCGACTATTTTACAAAATGGGTAGAAGCAGCATCTTTTCGAACCCTCGGCTCCAAAGAAGTCGCCAAGTTCATACAGACAAACATTATATGTCGATATGGCATACCCCACGAGTTCATCAGCGATCAGGGCTCGCACTTTCAGCGCGAGACAGAAGCTATACTCACAAAATACCACATACAACATCACAAATCCTCACCCTATAGACCCCAAACCAATGGAGCCGTCGAAGCAGCAAACAAGACAGTCGTCACCATACTCGAGAAGATGATCGACAGTTGCAAAGATTGGCCCAACAAGATACCATACGCATTATGGGGATACCGCACTACCATCCGCACACCCACAGGCATGACTCCCTATTTCCTCACCTACGGCATGGAAGCCGTCCAACCAGTGGAAATTGAAATACAATCACTACGCATACTAATGGAAAGTAGCGTCCCAGAAGCAGAATGGGCCCGTGAACGCTACGAACAACTCATGCTCCTGGACGAACGCCGACTTCACTCCCTGAGCACCGTACGAATGTACCAAGCACGACTTCTGAGCCGCTCAACAAACGAGTCAAGCCACGAAACGTGAAAGTAGGTGATCTCGTACTAAAGTCAGTCCGAGCACTGCTTCCAGTCGACCCACGAGGAAAGTTCAAACCTAATTGGGCTGGACCCTACCTCGTCAAGGAAATCTACACAGGCGGAGCAGTAAAACTAACCGACTTGGACGGCCAAGAGTTTAACTTCGCAACGAACCTCGACCAACTCAAGAAATACTACCCTTAAGAACCCTTGCAATGCATCTATAAAATACAATTTTCTAAAAAACAACTCATTGGGCCGGCATGCCCTTAAACGTGCACATTCCACAAAGCAAATTCATGGACCGGCGGGTCCTTAAACACGCACCTTTCGACAAACACAATTCATGGGCCGGCATGCCCCTAAACGTGCACATTCACCACAAAAAAGCAAACACAATTCATGGGCCGGTATGCCCCTAAACGTACATTTGCCGAACTACGCCGGTTTGATTCCATTTTCCATGGATACGTAGGCAGCTTTGCAAAAAGCGCAACCGATATTCAACACAAAAATGACACGTCTAAAGCTTAAAAAGGCTAAGGACATAGTCAACACAAAAATTCGTCTTCTAAACCTGAGGGTGAAAAGAACGATATTCAACACAAAAATGACACATCTAAAGCTTAAAAAGGCTAAGGACATAGTCAACACAAAAATTCGTCTTTTAAACCTGAGGGTGAAAAGAACGATATTCAACACAAAAATGACACGTCTAATGCTTAAAAAGGGGCTAAGGATATAGTCAGCACAAAAACGTTCCATAGCCCAAAGGGTAAAAGGAACAACATTCAACAATAAACGACAAACCCAAAGCTTAAAAAAGTCGAGGGAACAGTCAATACAAAAACTTCCAAAAAACAAAAAGCATGCTTGCATTCTAAACTTTGAAAAAGAGATTAGAGCCAAGGAATTTCACACAGAATAACAAGCAAAATGAGGCAAAATCGTAAATAAAAACCTGATTTTTATTAATCTTAAAAAGACGGTTACATTTTGGATTTTTCAAACGTAGGAGCATAAACCACACTAACAACACTACAATATATATATTACAATATTTATACAAGTCCCGGCATGTACATCGGGTTTAGGATAGATAATATATTACATAGTACAACACATAATACAAAATAATATGAACATAATACTAACAAAACACACGTAAAACTACATCAGGTTCCTTCATTATCCGGCCGATTGGACGACTTTCAGCTGAATTGGAGAGCACCAACCCTCAACCCCTACGGCGACCCCCAACATTGCCCGGACGACCTGGGGCACCTGGCCCTTGAACACGGCGACGACCAAACACACACTCAGCCGCCGAGAAAGGCACCGAGCTCGAGGCATCACCCCCACCACTATTTCGTCCAAAACGGATCGGGTCGTAGGCAGACGTCAGCGGAGGCTCGTTAAGCTCTACCGCACGAAGACGAGCCCTCTCGTGAGCACTTTGAGCAACGGTCCATTTAACGTAGGCCCTTGACACCCGGATCGTCCCAGGCGTGCCAGCGACAAGCCACTTAGGACGCATAATCCAGCCACTTGTCCACTCATCAGTGACCTGATTATTTAACGCAACCATGACCTGTACCTTGGTATCCTGGCCAGGAATGAAATGTGCATACCCTATCTGTCGCCTCACCCGCAAGGGATGAATGTAAACCCCCATCTCAAAACCACACAAGAGAACTCCAGAAGGACCATCGCCTACTGCGCTCGCCGTCACATTGACCACTCCCCACCATGGTACCGACCAACGGATAGCACAGGACCTCACAAACTCAGGGAAATAGTCATTAGGACGTTCGTCTGGACCCGACCACCGCATGTAACGGTTAGTAATGCCCCCTGCGACATACTCACCCTCAAAACCAAGGTTGTTCAACACATTCAAACGCTCCATCAGCCACACCTGAAGGATCAAGGGACACCCTCGATACGCATGCTCGTTGTTGTATGCTCGGTCGTCCAAGCCAAGGATCGTCTCTGCCAGAATTAAAGCAAAAGGATTGCAACCAATTTCCATCTGCTCCACGACGGCAATTAAACGCGGATCTCCTAACGACCCCTCGGACACAGAGTCCGGGAACATGTAACAATGTACCAGGCAAAAGGCCAAGGCCCTCCTCCTGGCCACAGCAGAGATATTCCCGTTCTCATGATTCCTAAACCATTGGCACAAGCGATAGAGGTTAATACGACCCCCAACAAATAGCTCTTCCACCTCGTCGCGGGTCATCTGGAGGTAGTTCTGTACTTGCCTCTTGTAGCCGAGCTCCTGCCTGACACATACAGGCACGCTAATACGCGCCCACCCACCAATGGCCCCAAACTCTTCAACCAAAGGGCAAATTTCTCCGCAAGGAAAGCGGAACACATGGAGGCTCGGGTCCCAATACTCGAGACAAGCATCCAGGAACTCGTACTCCATCCGAACCTGCCTCAAACCACGAAATACGCCAACACCACAATCCTTCAACTGCTTCTTCTCTATACCCGACAAAGACGCACACCAACGACGCAAGTTTCCTTCAAAATTATCCATAACTCGACGAATGTTCCGTAAATATTCTGAATATTTTTGGAAAATCGAGAATAGGAAGATGAAAGGATGAGTAAAATGAGTTAACCTATCCCTCCTTTTATAGCCGAGATTTGCAAAACAAAATACAACACAAAAACTTAAGCGCTAGTGAACAAGCGATTAAAATAAATCAAAGAAAGATCACAAAACAAAAACTTAATCGTCAGAACAAAGCGACAGTAAAAATAAATACTTTGTTCTGAGCGATTTTCTTTTTCTTTTCTGACAAAATTATTCGATTTCTTACACTTCTTACACACCTACACCCTTTTTACCTTTTAACTTATTACCTACATTATTTCTACCGACCTTGAACCCGTTTTTTACGGTCCCGTCGCGTCGTCTCTATTTGCGTAATCGACTCCCGTCTTTCGTATTTTTCATTTTTCACAAAACACGATAATTACACAAAAATTAAAAACAACACAAAATACAACTTTCGCATTCACAATTTTCGTCTCAAAACGTCGTTTTCAAAACCCTTTTTTTTACAATGATAAAAACATCTTTTTACGAGTCTAAAAAAAAATTGTTTCTAAAAACAGCATTTTTCAAAACTTTACATTTGCTTTTAGTTTAGTCATAAACGAGTCAGTCTCAATCAAGACATGTATATATGTTTTCGACTAACAATGTTTTGCAGGTACGCTCGGCATGAAAATACGCAAGGATTTCAGACCCAACTACGACGCAGGGGTGCATTTTTCGCAATAAGACAAAATAACCAGATTATACCTGTAACAACCCACAAGTCCAAAAATCAACCATACACAAATCCTAATACATAAACCGTTACAAACAAATACTAATACTCATAATACAAGTCCAAAGTATATATACAAGTCCAAGCCTACTGCGACTGGTCACGACGCCAGTAAGGCGACGCAGCGAGTCGATCTCGACGCGCCTATCCAGCCTCCTCTCACAGACGACCCTCCAGCTCCGCCCGGACTCTCGCTTGACTCCTCGCAGATGCGACCTCTAGCTCGACGCGATCTCGCCCCCTCCTCCGCCCTGACCCTCGCTAACTCACGTCGAGCGTCGGGCGCCTCCTTCTGCCCCTTGCAGGCCTCTACTACCTTCTCGGTCACGAGCGCCCGCCGTTCGCGCTCGCCACGACCTCCTGTGCGCCGGCCACTGCACAAATCAAGAGAAATCCACTTAGCTTTCCAACCTGGGGGCTACACTCAAAATCCTCTTCAACAGAGTTTGACTAATGATTTTACCATAAAATCTAAATCAAACTGGGGGCTACAATCAAAAACGACTTCAACAAAGTTTGACTTATGATTTTACACTAAAATCTAACTCCAACTAGGGGCTATAATCAAAAACCGCTTCAACAAAGTTTGACTAATGATTTTACAATAAAATCTAACTCAAACTGGGGGCTATACTACATAATACTCCACGATAGCGAAGGCGATAGCGAAGGCAGTAACTTCTTCACGCGCGGATCCCAGCTCTCCAGGCCCGCGTCGGTGACTTCGGACAGACAATCCGACAGCACAATTGAATGTTGGCAGCCCTCGTGAACGACCAGCAGATCCTCGACGAACGGAGGAGGTTGGAACTCAAGGTCAGGATCACGGCGCTACAAAACAAAAATAGGGTAAATTTTTGCTTTTTGAAACCAATACACATAAGCAAAAAAGGAACAACAAAGCATACCTCGATCACAGCATCAGCAAGGGCATGCTGTGCCCAAGTCACGTAATCCTCAGCCGGCCGCAGCAGGGAGTCGGACTCACCCTCGTGGTACACGTCACGACGCTCGTTAGCGTCGGGCGTCTCCACAAACAAAACCGAAGGCGGAGGAGCAGGTACGATGAAGCCGCCGCGACCCGTCTGCGCAGACAGACGCTCACCCAAACTCCAGTACGAGCCGTACTGGGTCTCAATGTACAGACGCCGTCCGTCAAGGGGACCAAAGCGAGCTGCAATCGACGGAGGACGCCGGGAAAACTTCCTCCAAGGGTCGCGAACGAACTACAAAACAAAACCAAATTATAAACCACAAAAACAAACACAAACCCAAAAACAAGCTACAAAAGACCAAAGTACAAAACATAATCACCCTTACCTTATCCATCGTCATCCCGTTGAAGCTGTTGGAGCTAGTGTCCTCCACAGTTAGTGCAATAACATAAATAAACCTCTATAGGTTCACAGGGTACATTTTGTATTGCAATCAGTTGATTAACGTTTATCGATAACGGTTGGCTTGCTAGATAAGTTTGACGTTATTGTCATACAGATGGCGGTGATCAACTGGTCCCTAAAAAGTCACACCTAAAGGATGTGTTTAAGAAATGTGATTATTTGAGAAAATAATCATATTGATGCCTTACTAAAAGACTAAAAGGTTAGTCGGTGTTTTTTGACTAAAATGTTAGTCAAGTGTGATAATGATACGGCCGTTTAATAAGGATTAAATGATATTAGCTAAGACGAATTAAAAGTAATTCGTAAATTGAATATAAAATGTTATATTTAATTATTGAATATAATATAAGCTAATTGGTTATAAACTGTTATAATTAATTAGAAAATTATAAATATATGGATATTAATAATTTAATGATATATTATAGTGGATCATATTTATGACACTAGTAATATTATATTATATTATAAAGCTAAAGGAAGCATCCAGGAAAGAAATTATTGCTCTTTGACTCCTTGGTCAACAAGGATTTAGATTTTGGAAAGTAATTTTGGAAAGAAAATTACTCCCAAGATATTATATGAAGTAGAAAATTTGGAGGTTATATTAGGAGTTTTTGACTCAACCTAATTCTCTAATTTTTGAGGATCTCATAATTCACATACACCAAAATTAAGAAAAGCAGTTTTCTCTCTAAAAGGATTTCTAGCAAGAAAAGGCATATCTTGGGCAATCTTGGGTGCAACTATTAGGAGATATCAAGCTTCTTGATATTCAATCTTAGGCCATTAAGCAAGGACTAAAGGTTGTTTTCTTAATCTTATGTTTATTTGTGCAATTTCTATTTTATGACTTTAAATCTTATAAAGTTTTTCATTATAATCCTGTGATTTTAAAGGTCTATATATCGATATAAACCTACAGAAGCGCACACGAGCCGCGTCATAGTTCAGGCCAATACCCTTCCGATCCGCTGTCGCATACGCATGGAAAGCCGGGTAGGTGGCCGTCACCTGGAACGTGTCCGGAAGCAGAGAGGGGAAGTGAGCGTAGCACCAAGACTGCAAGCAATCAGAATACAACATTACAAAAGGAAAGCAGAAAGCAGGAAAGCAGGAAAGCAGACCCTGCGAAAACAAACCTTACCTCCATCAGAAGACCAGGGCCCACGAGTGACACATCCGAATCCTCGTCAATCCGGTCGAGCGCCGCGTCCTCAGTGCGGATCAGCGGCCCGAGCGAGGGTGACGGTCAAACTCGCCTAGACGTGACATGTCTGACAGGGCCATCAGCACAGCCGTCGACGCTCGCTCCCCCTTGTCGCCAAAGTGGGTGGCCATCAGGAACCACCACAACCACAGCCGGGCCCTCTGCTCAGCGCTCGCTCGAGTAGACCCTTTCTTCTTCTTCCCCTCGAAGAAGTCAGCAAACCATACGGTCCGGGGCTGAAACGTATGCTCCTCGTCCCTACCGCACCTAACCCCGTCACCAATCAGTCGCACGACGCGTGGACTATCGATAGGAGGTCGCTCACGCCCCCAGTCAAGCACGCCCTCACCATGAGGCAGCCCCGTGACAACAGCCCACGAGGAAGGAGTCACGCCAACCTCGTAACCAGGTATATGGAAGGTGTTGGTCGTATCCCAAAACCTATCCAGCAACGCCCGGAGCACAGTAAGACGCGAGTTCACCCGCTTACCCCGTACCTCTCTCCATTTCTGCACCAGGGGACCGAAAGCCGTCCCAAGCACTATGTCCCGCTCCTCCTGGGTGAGCCTCTCGTCAAAAGCGTCGAACACCGTCCGAAACCCAGAGAAGGTCCTCATCGAGCCTAACGGGAAGCCGACCTTCACTCGGATAGACAAGTGCTCCAAAGGGCTCCAAACCAGAGTCACGCCTTCCCAGTCCTTGGCCACCTGCGACCACAAGCGCGGACCGTGGGGATAATTAGGCCTCTCGCCCAAATCGTCAACCATCCCCATGAAAACCTCCGTCGCAGCCTCAAAAGCTGCCGCACCTGCGTCCTGGGCATGACCCTCAGCCTCTGCCTCAGCCTCTGCATGGCCCTCGGCCTCAGCCTCATCCTGAACCTGGTCCCGAACCTGTCCCTGAACCTGAACCCCTACAAAAGCGGCCGCGGCGGCCAGAAGAATAACCTGGCGGCGTCGGCGGCGGCGCGGCGGCGGCCTCGGCAATCTCGGCCTCGGCGGTGGCCTCTGCCGCAGTCTCGTCAGGAACCTCCTCCTCGTCACTCGAAGACTCCTCAGGCTTCGGAAGGATCCTCGTGCGGCTCCGGACCTCGAGGACGACCACGCCTCCGCGTAACCTCGGCGAGGCTCCCCGCCGACCTCCTCAAAACTGCCGCGACCTCGGCCTCGTCCGGTCACCACCCTCGAGCGGCCACGAGGCTCGGCGTCGTGGCCTCTTGTTGCCACCGTGAAGCCACATCCACCTTCAGCGCCGGATTCCTCCGAGTCTCACCTCGACCTCTACCACGGCCCCCTCCAGGAGCCGCAGGCGCCCCTGAAGCAATGTCGTGGCCACGACCCCTCAAAGGCCCCGCAGCAGCACCACGACCTATGCCTTGGCCCCCTCCCGGAGCCGCAGGTGACCCCGCAGCAGCGCCACGACCACGCCCCTGCAAAGATCCTGCAGCTGCACCTCGGCCTCTACCACGGCCGCCCCCAGGAGTCTCAGACGTCTCACGCAGCGGCGCCACGCCCACGCCCGCAAAGACTACGAGGCGACACCTGAGCGACCTCGGCCACCAGAGACCTCAGCGACTTCGATGGCGGCTCCACTACCACTAGCATCACCAGAAGACCGCGTCGCTTCGGCCAGCCGATCTCGCTCGCGTGCTCATTAGAAAAAGCGGTGACTTCGGCGACAACGTCACGACCCGCACCACTAACTGACGGCTCAGGGCCACCAGGAACAGCACCATGTCCCAGGCCACTCGCAGAAGGCCCAGACGACGCACTGGCAGCACCAGCGCCACTAGCAGAAAAGGCAGGAGACTCCACAGCAGCGCCCTGGAACTCACTCCTTGGCGTCGTAGAAGCTCCTGGCGTCTGAGGGGGAAAAGTTCTAAACAAGTCCGACTGTGACGGACCGTCAGAAACCTCCAGAGAAACTGGCATCCCCGAAGTAGGAGTATGCTCGTCCCCCGGGACAGCAAAGTTAACACCGGCCAAGACCCGGTCCATGGAACTGAAAGTAGGCGTAGGATCACCTGCACAAAATTCAAAAAAGGCATACTCAGACGACGGCAACAGCAAATCACTTAGGAAAGCGGAAGCACGCGCAAAAGCAGCAGATAACTAGCCAAAAACAGCAGAAGACAAGCCTTTTTAACCTAAAAATGGCAGAGAAGGGAAAAACGCTACGGAAGGCCAAAAACCCATATTTTCTGAGACAAACCCAACCCATGAATCACAATAAGCACGTGCAAAAAATTTCATGCGAAAACGTTGTCCCGAACACCTCGACTGAATAGCTTTTACAAAACACCTCCAAACTACAAAAACGGCCTTTTCTTGACCATAACTCAACCCGAAAAGCCCCCACTTCCCACAAAACAACCCCCTAGCCAATACAGACAACATACAGTCCAATGCATTACATACACGGGACACAAAAAGCGAGAAAAAACGGTTTTTTATAAACCTAACCTAAACTACGAAAAACGCTCCAAAACACCTCCCAAACAACACATTTCCTACAAAAGAAAGCCAAATATGTACCATGCTAGCCATAACAACGCAATACAGAGAATTCGGGCAAGTTTCGGAACCGAAAATTTTGAGCCAAAAATCGACCCCTATGCGAAAACGCACGAAAATGACGTTTTTTCGAGCCGTTTTTCGCGCACAAGCCACCCAAGCCTCCACACAAGCATACTACAACATTTTCAAAATAACCAAGCCACTCGGGATCGCCCTACGCTACAAAAACAGAGCACAAGCCCCGACTTTACCCCCTTCTACACGGTTTTTTACCCAAACGAACCGCTTTTCGCGCCCATTTCAACAAACCGAACTCACCAACACGTTATACTACTAATGGGTAAGCTACACTGAAGTTTTGAGCCATTTTCGAGACGTTTTCAAAAATGACCAAAATGCCCCTACACTACAAAACGCACGAAAATCGAGACCACAAACCGTGTTTTCACACAACGACAGCAAGACAAGCGATGCAAGCACAATACCAACCATAGCTAACGTTTTCAAGTAAGGACGGGAGCTAAACTCAAATCAAACCAACAAAAGTCGACCCACCCTAGAAAACGGTTTTTCGAGCTAAAACCGACTCAAACAAACTTCAAAACACGAAAAGCCAAGTGATTTGAGTACGTACCTTGATCCATGACGAATTGTAAGAGTCGGAAAATCGAAATTTGGTCTAGAAAATCGCCGGTTTGAGTTTTGGGTGTTTTCGATTTAGTTTATGATTTGAAACGAAATAAACTCTCCCCTCTTCTCTGCCCCGCTTTTGATACAAATTCACAAAACAAAAAAAAAAATCGCCAGTAAAACTGGCGATTTTCTTTTTGTTTCTGGGCTCCTGTTTCTGTTTTGGGCTGGTTTTCCTCGGCCCAATACACCTTCAACCCAACTCAAACACAATTTCAACCCAAACCAAAAACGCGTAGCCTCCTCACGAGACGTTCATAAAAACCTAACTTTTTATGAGAGAAACACAAAAACGCATAGCCTCCTCATGAGACGTTCATAAAAACCAAACTTTTTATGAGAGAAACACAAAAACGCGTAGCCTCCTCACGAGACGTTCATAAAAACCTAGCCCTTTTTATGAGAAATACAAAAACACGTAGCCTCCAAACGAGACGTTCATAAAAACCTAGCCCTTTTTATGAGAAATACAAAAACACGTAGCCTCCTTACGAGACGATCATAAAAACCTAGCCCTTTTTATGAGAAATACAAAAACGCGTAGCCTCCTCCCGAGACGTTCATAAAAACGTAGCCCTTTTTATGAGAAATACAAAAATGCGTAGCCTCCTCACGAGACGTTCATAAAAACCTAGCCCTTTTTATGAGAAATACAAAAACACGTAGCCTCCTTACGAGACGTTCATAAAAACCTAGCCCTTTTTATGAGAAATACAAAAACACGTAGCCTCCTTACGAGACGTTCATAAGAACCTAGCCCTTTTTATGAGAAATACAGAAACACGTAGCCTCCTTACGAGACGTTCATAAAAACCTAGCCCTTTTTATGAGAAATACAAAAACACGTAGCCTCCTTACGAGACGTTCATAAAAACCTAGCCCTTTTTATGAGAAATACAGAAACGCGTAGCCTCCTCACGAGACGTTCATAAAAACCTAGCCCTTTTTATGAGAAATACAAAAACACGTAGCCTCCTTACGAGACGTTCATAAAAACCTAGCCCTTTTTATGAGAAATACAAAAACACGTAGCCTCCTTACGAGACGTTCATAAAAATCTTGCCCTTTTTATGAGAAATACAGAAACGCGTAACCTCCTTACGAGACGTTCATAAAAACCTAACTTTTTATGAGAGAAACACAAAAACGCGTAGCCTCCTCATGAGACGTTCATAAAAATCTAACTTTTTATGAGAGAAACACAAAAACGCGTAGCCTCCTCGGCCCAATACACCTTCAACCCATCTCAAACACAATTTCAACCCAAACCAAAAACGCGTAGCCTCCTCACGAGACGTTCATAAAAACCTAACTTTTTATGAGAGAAACACAAAAACGCGTAGCCTCCTCATGAGACGTTCATAAAAACCTAACTTTTTATGAGAGAAACACAAAAACGCGTAGCCTCCTCACGAGACGTTCATAAAAACCTAGCCCTTTTTATGAGAAATACAAAAACACGTAGCCTCCAAACGAGACGTTCATAAAAACCTAGCCCTTTTTATGAGAAATACAAAAACACGTAGCCTCCTTACGAGACGATCATAAAAACCTAGCCCTTTTTATGAGAAATACAAAAACGCGTAGCCTCCTCCCGAGACGTTCATAAAAACGTAGCCCTTTTTATGAGAAATACAAAAACGCGTAGCCTCTTTACGAGACGTTCATAAAACCTAGCCCTTTTTATGAGAAATACAAAAACACATAGCCTCCTTACAAGACGTTCATAAAAACCTAGCCCTTTTTATGAGAAATACAGAAACGCGTAGCCTCCTTACGAGACGTTCATAAAAACCTATCCCTTTTTATGAGAAATACAGAAACGCGTAGCCTCCTCACGAGACGTTCATAAAAACCTAGCCCTTTTTATGTGAAATACAGAAACGCGTAGCCTCCTCACGAGACGTTCATAAAAACCTAGCCCTTTTTATGAGAAATACAGAAACGCGTAGCCTCCTTACGAGACGATCATAAAAACCTAGCCCTTTTTATGAGAAATACAAAAACGCGTAGCCTTGTAACAACCCGGTTTTTTCAAAGAAATAAAATATGATTTAAAAAGAGTTTTAGAAAAGATAAAGGTTTAAAACTGAAATCACGGTGGCGGAAACACCGTGTAGCCCGGATTATTACTCGAACTAACTACCAACGAAAAACAAAAGCAAGAGTAGGCCTTGAGGCCTTACATATTGGGGAATAAATACCCCTTACAACCAAAACCAAAACAAAGTCCAAAGTCCAAAGGCAAAGTCTAAAGAAAACAACGTCTCTACTACGGCACACCCGGTCATAGCCTCGCATTTCCTCACTCAAATCCCGTCACGCGCGTACCTATAAAGAAAAGGAAGCAACAACTCCCCAGTCATATTTTAACATAGCGAATGCAAACAACAACAATGCAACAAGCTCACCTGGCCTACGGCCTAAACCAAAGTATAAATACATGTACAACCAAAACATACAACAATAAAAACAACAATATAAACACAAGCACAATCACACGGCACAACCAATGTTGTGACCAAACCGACTGAGCTCACACGACGATCCATCTTCCAACCAATTGCGAGAGTAAGCGCGGAGAACTGGGTGAAGCAACAAGAATCACTCAAACCCTATGGCGGAACAGCAACAAGAAGTTCCTCAATAATCACAAGTCTAAATTTGGCCAAATTCCACCGAGCAACAAGATCGGTGACGACATAAATAACTATAGTCTCTAACCCTTCTGGTTGAGAACCCATGATAACTCTAGCTAAACAACAAGAATAGCCGAGGGGACCATGAGCGGTATCCGTCCATCCTAGGACGTTGTATCTCCTCACACATGTGCCAGAACAGTACCCATGTGCAAACTTAACCCAAGCATAAACCTGTTAACCTGTCAACCTGTCTCCAATACTCCAACACAACCATACAACTACAACATCCATACTCTCACACACACACAAGTCACAATATCATCATAACCAACTATACATACGGAGTACAAAATGATCAACATGCTTTACAAGTCATAGATTCACTTAACATGCTCATAGTTCATTAATTAGTGATCAAACAACGCATAACTCGATTCATTAAAGCATAGTTAACATTTTAGAACATGCCAAGACGTAAACAAGCGACAAACAAACCCACACATGCACACCAACCACACGGCCAGCTTGCACATACACGGCATACACACACAACCCATCTTTATGCCCTAAACTCGATTCTCATGTGACCAATGATCGATTTATATGTTTAACTCATTAAAACATGCATACAAACACTTTTAGACCAAATCAAATTATCATAATTCATAGTTTAACTTTAGGTGATTCAAACAAACTTCAAAGATTAACATGATTAAGCCAAAACAAGAAGAAAACAAGAGAACAATCACAAGCAAGGGCTCGGCCCCCTACCCAAACTTCTCGGCCATCATCAACAACACACCAAACCGATTTTTATGTCAATTACAAACATGATTAATGATAAATTATGTGAAACATGCATTGAAATATGATAACAAGACACCCTAGTATGAGGCCAAAACCCTAGCATGATTTTATGACAAAAACAACAATGAACAACATGAATTTTTGCACTCATACAATAGATCAACAAGTAGAACACAAGATCCACAACATAAAGGCCTCAAACATGTTAAAACACAACTAGATCACACCTAGTTACCTTTGTAGAGATCCCAAAAACGTGCTACTCCTCTTCTTCTTCAACTAGGATAGTGTCTCCTTCTTCAAAGCCTTCTTCTCCTTTGATGATCCAAGCCACAACAAGCAAATAATGAATACACAACAATATAACACATAAAATAATATAAAACCAGAAAATAAAAGAGATAGAAGAGACCCTATACCAAGGAAAGAGACTAGGAAAGACTTAGGATGAAAGGGATGAAAGCTTGGAAGAGAAACAATGAAGTTTGGATGAGGTTGGAGAGATATTTTGAAAGATGAAGGAGGAATGAATGTAGATGGAATGAGAGGAATGAGAGATTAGGGTAGAAATCAGATTATCATAATGCCAAGATTAGGAGATTATAGGATAATTAAATGTCCTTTTGGCACGGGTTCCTTGAAGAGGTTTTAGACTGGGTCCATTTTTGTAGTAGACCTTTGTTCACTTAGCCACTTGACTTTCGGGCTTTCTTTTTTGTTGTTTTTGTCCCTTTCTTAAAGACCTTGAGACTTGTTTCTTTTTTGATTGGAAACTTTGAGATTTGTTTCCTTTTGACTTTGCCCTTTTTGCCGTTGTTTTCACCTTTGATTGTATTCCCTTTTTATGTTTGAGAATTCGTCGGGCCCTTTGTGGCTTGGGCTCGAGCTTCGACTTTGCTAGACCCTATGGTGGGAAGGTTGCATGTGATCATGTGTCTATCACGCCGGACTCCTCTGACAAGTTCGTTTGCTTATTAGGCACGCGATCGAGTATACGGAGGGCGATCCAGGAATACTCGTACTTTTGGTCGCGATCAAATTCATGACCACTGTGGAGCTCCAAATTAATGGATCCTCCTCCAAACGCAGCGGAGTAGTAGACCACAAGCAGACTATCGAACCGTAGGTGTTTAGTCGTCGACAACCTTCTTGTTTTTGTCTTGTACTTGATATTGACTTGGATCTTCGTACCTGGCCTAGACCTCCTTCGGATAGCTACTCCTAGGATGCAATGTATGTCGGTGCAAAATGGTTTTGTATAAGAAATGTGAGTAAAAAGGGTAAAAGGAAACTGGGTTATAGGCAAACTTATTCCCTTATCGATTTGTTAAAATGTAAATGCGTCGAAGACTTCGATTATCCTAGATCGACGAGATCGACTCGATGCTTAAAAACTCGACCCGTATTTAAAAGACTCGAAGTGCTTGAGGAGATCCGCCAGATCGTCGATGGTGCTTGAGTGGACGCCTTGTCAATTGATTCGTGATGTACGTGCCGTGGGTACACGTTGATGCCCTTGGTGTCGAGACTCGATTAACGCATACTCTGTTTTGTCTTTGAAACGATTTTGTTTTGGTGAAAGTGAAAGGGCGTTTCGAGTTGAAATGTGTTGTCACATTTCGACTCTGTGCAAGAGATGATTCAAGTTAGTGATGAGCTACTTGAATTGAGGGTGCTTTGAAAATGCGATGGAGACGGTAGTGCCCGTTTTCATGCATTTACTTAAGGAAGAGTTAGACCGAAGCGGCTAGAGCCACTTGGTCCGACATCGAAATTTCTTGGGATTGAGTTTGCGCATTCTCGGGTTTTGTGCTTTTGTGAAAAGAGGAATGTCTGATCCTAGAAGGTTTTGGGCTAGCGAAAACTTTCGAAAAATGCTTATATTGAAAGAGGTATAAAAAGAAAAAGCCTTGAGCCGTTCGATTTGTTTTTGTGAAATTCCTCGAGAATGGGCTGACATTCTTGGGTTTAAAAAGAGTTTTGTGATAAAAAAAAAAAGGGTTGTGATGACCGCGAGTCATGCGGCCGGTTTTGAGCTAGAAATGTTTTAAAACATTTCATAATAGAAAGGTAGAAGTTTATGTTAACGGTGTGTTGCTAAGATCCTATTGGTGGATGCTCGAAATGGCG
The DNA here is from genome assembly GCA_023091065.1 of Dianthus caryophyllus. Lineage (NCBI taxonomy): Eukaryota > Viridiplantae > Streptophyta > Magnoliopsida > Caryophyllales > Caryophyllaceae > Dianthus > Dianthus caryophyllus. The sequence continues at coordinate 18,242,596 of CM041522.1, forward strand.
TTTAAGCTATTTGAGTCGAAGGTGTCAAAATGCGATGGGGACGAGCATGCTCGTCCACATGGATTTTGTCAAAGGAGAAATGGATCGAGGTGGTTTGAGCCATTCGATCCGATGTTAGGATCCACAAGATTGGGCTTGGCCATCCTTGGGTATAGCGAGGGATGCTACTTACTGGGCTGGTTCGACAATGAGTCGCTTGAAAAGATTTTGTTTAGAAGGGTTCGAAAAGGCTAAGGGCCGTGAGTTCGCTTTGAAAGACTCACCAAGAATGTGTTCTAATTCCTTGGTTATGCTTTGTGAAAAAGCATGCGGTAAATGGGTTAGGATAACCGTGGGTTATTTAATCCATTTATGTTTTCAAAGGCTTAGGGAAAGTGAGTTTTGTGTTGGGTTGCTCACGATGTTTGCAATGTATTTAATTAACGGTTGTTCATTCGTTAGTTCATTTTTATTGCACGGATTTTTATGTTGTGTTGTTTGATTGATTTGTTTAAATTTTGTTTGTTGTTCATTGTTTATTTGTTTGTTTTTAGCTTGAGACTTAGAGGTAAGCAAACTTATTCGTATTATTCATTAAAGAAGAATTGTTTGACAAATCAGGAGAAGAGCTGGAGCTAGCCTCCGAAAATAAAAAGTCTAAGCTAAAACTAGAAGGTGGGTCGACAGATGACCCGACACCTAAAGGATTAGATCCTAAGAGGATTTCTTCTTCTTTGCGTTTGCCGACGCCTCCGTTCTCGCCATCTTCCTTTTAAGTCATGATGGTTTGCATTTTATAGGTGCATCTTCGTATGTCAGTTCATCCCCAATGTCTGCGTTAGGGGTTGGATTGTTTTCGGGCATGACAAAGTCTGAGTGATCTTTGGGAGGAAGTGATCCTGTGAAGATCGTGTGGTTGTATGGAGGGTGATCTTTGTTGGATGGTTTGGGTTGGATGGTAAAAGAGTTAATCTTTTCGTCACCTTGGATCGTGGCTTGGTTGGACATAGGCCATTCGTCCCCTTTATCATTGAACGAAGCTCCAATGATTTGATTGTCGCTTGGTTTGATATTGTTGGAGCAGTTCATAATGGGAGGTGATCCCACGAAGATTGTGTGGTCGGCGAAAGGGTTGTCGTCGTTGGGTGGCTTGGACGGTTGAGACGGTTTGTCGAACTTTCCTTGGTCGATGAGATCTTGGATGGCGTGCTTCAGTTTGAAGCAGTCTTCAGTGTCGTGGCCTTTGCCTCTGTGGTATGCACAGTAAGCATTGGGGTTCCAAAGTTTTGGCTTTTTGTCTTCGGGTGGCTCGCTAGTAGGCCCGATTGGTTGTAGGTAGTTGTTTTCAACCAACCTATGGAATGCCTTAGTGTAAGGCATGAAGCTCCTGTAGCTTTTGGTTGCAAATGCGTCGAAGTTATCCACAGTGCAGTTTTCCCCACTCTTGGTCGGGCGAGGAGATTTTGGTGAGTTATCTTGGTAGGTATGGCCGGTGTATCTGGCCATCGCGCCGGTCCTAAGATCGTCTTCAATTTGTGTACCGACCTTGATGAGTTGTTCGAAGTCTTGGATGTTCTTTGTCTGCATGTATAAGCGATACGGGTCGCAGGTTGTTTATGAACTTAGGCACAAGCTCGTCCTCATGCGGACGATCTGGAATTCGTGCGCTTAGTTTTTTCCATCGAGAGAGATACTCGGTGAAGCCTTCATTGTCCTGTTGGCCAAGGGCCTCGAGAGTGTGGATCGAGACATGGCTATCGGTCTTGTCCTTGATACGTTGTTCCAATCGCTTTATCTCGGTCTTATGATGATTCAGCAGGCGTTCGAGGTCGTCAGTCAGCTTGGTGATTGGTTCACGGAGTGCGTTAACATCATCATTGCCGGCCATTTTACGGGTGTAGGTTCGTTTTTTGTAAGGGATTACTATGCGATTCTTAGTACGACGAGTATCCAGCTGAGGCCTGCATTTCACTTCGTATATTAGTGACACGACTCGACCCACTAGACTCACAAACATTCTAAGAATTCATTTTTAGCTCATTTCTTTGTTTTGGAAAGACCTTTTAAGCTTGAAAAGGGATGTTTTTGAGGTGAGGACGTGTGCGCACGTCTCGTCTCGATGTTGAAATGTGTTTGCTTTGCATCTGTCGAGCCCATATTAACGGTTCATCGTTAAGGGCTTGAACCTAGATGCATAAAGAAGATTCGACTCGAAATGGGTTAGCTAGTCGGGTCGAGGGTGTTGAAATGGGTTGGTTTGTATAACATGTATTATACTAGATTCAATGTTTATTTTAGGCGTTCATTTTTAGCTCATTTCTTTGTTTTAAAAGACCTTTTAAGCTTGAAAAAGGAGATTTTCGAAAAGTTTTGGCAAAAGGATAGCTTTTGAGGCGAGGATGCGTGCGCACATCTCGTCTCAATGTTAAAAGTTTTGCTTTGCACCCGTCGAACTAGTATCGGTGATTTGCCGAGGTGAGCTCGAGTTCGGATGTGTAAAAGAGAATGGATTCGACTCGAGAGTGGTTAGCAAGTCAAGTCGAGGATGTTAAAAGTGGAGTCTAGGTCATGTGACCTAGAGGATTGAAATCCACGAGCTCGGGTTTTAATCCTTGCTCGGGTTTTTTGCTTGTTAGTGAAAAAGGAGAATTTTGAGAAAGCTTGTTTCAAAAATTCGCGATAGTTTTGTTTGAAAAGGTGTTAGTTTGTTAGATGTTAGGTTCATTTATCTTTGAAACGTTTAAGCGAGTTTTCGAAGATATGAATGCAAATGCTTATTTTGAAAAAGACTATGGAGTGCATAGCCTCGAACTTGTACGTATGACTCAAAAAGGGTGAAAAAGAGTCAGTCGGGTACACCTCCAACTACCTCGAGTACGCTTTGGCAGATACTTAACCCGCCGTTTCCTTACGCAGCAGGCGATAGGTTTTTCTGAAGAGAACCTTTGGGGCGGTCGAGATAGACGTTTACGGCAAGCCGTGGAGGGGCGAGAGGAAAGCTAGTCCGGCATGTGCTTTATCGAGTGGCCAAGCCTGCATGTGGGAACCACCTCTCGAGGGTAAAAGGGTGCCTAGATTCCAAAAGGAATGGACTCTAAACGAATGTGCATAGCTCAAATATGTATACATGGATTGTTCAAGGCTTTCAAGTTTCACCTCTTTATTTTTAAAAGAAAAAGTTAGTTTTAGTTTTAAAAATAAGATCTCCCAGCGGAGTCGCCAAACTGTGGATCCCGGGATCGAGACGGGGGACCAACTCGGCGTCTTGCTTAAGGGCGGATTAAAGTTAAAAAAGATTAAGTTAGAAAAACCTTTAAAACTGTTTTGGAGTCGCCACCTAATTATCGCGGAAATTAGGAACCTGCTATCATGTCCTAAGCCTAAAGACATGTCCTAGATTTTGGAGCACGCTGACACCCCTAGATCTAAGGCTTGTGAAACCAGATTGGATTCGGGGTGAGGGTACTTTAGAAAAAGAGTTAATTCAATTAATGATTTATGAAAACCTTTTAGAAAAGCCTATGTAAAAATAGCCTATACTGACCTAGAACAATCCAAGTAAGATGATATTTGAGCTAATGTTATCGCTACGTACAAGTGCGAAAGAGTTTGTAAAAGAATGCAGATGCATGTGCAAAAAGATTGATTAAAAACCCTCAGTTTAGCATGTTTAACTTGTTAACGAAAACGGTTCAGTTAAAGGTCGAATTCATTGTTTAAGCTGATTTAATGCAAAATAAGAAGGTGCAAGATGCATGCAAATAAAATAAAGTTCAATTGTCCATTGGTTTATTTTATAAGGTCGGTTGCTTATGCGACTTTGGCGTGTCATCGGATATGGAGTGTACCCGAAGTAAATAGAACACTTGGAGTGCGGTATTTGGGTGCCAAAGCGGCGCTAAAGTGTAGTCCCCTTTGCTAGTCCATAGAAAATAAGAAAAAGCTTTGATCCAAGTAGATCGGTACCTACAGTCTGGCGCTTGAGATCTGGCGAGCCGCTTGAACTTAAAAGGAGGATGAATTCAACACGGGATTGTGTGTTGAACTCAAGGATTTGAGTGCTTGAGGCTTTTGTGAATATTTTGGTGTATACCATGCTAGACGGTATATTTTGTGGGACCCAAGTGTGGGCACTAAAACTAGGAAGAGAGGTTGGGAGAAGAGGGGTTTTCTTGTGTGGAAAACTTATGTGAATAGGTCGTGCATAGGGGGGTTTATATAGGAGAATAGCCGAGAGAAATTAGGAAAGACAGGGTTAAAAGCCACACCAGGGAGCCGCATAGCTCTATGCGGTTTGGTGGGCAAACCGCATAGGCTTATGCGGTTTGCACCATGAGCCGCATAAGCTTATGCGGTTTGCTGGTGTGGTTTTAACTTCGAGATTTCGTATTTCCTTAATCCGGATTGCCAAATCTTGGAAATATTCGGCCAAATCTCTTTGCTTGTGCTCCAAGAAGACCTAATATGATCTTCTAGAGAGTTGTTGAGGGCTTTGGAGTGCGGGCCAAAGGTGGGTTTGGGCTCGGTTTTGGGCCCGAGACCCGGAAAAATGAAAAGGGTGTATTTGCATAGATTTTGTGAGATAAGGTAAGACGTGAGGCTATATTTTGCGTAAGAGGTGGCCAAAGGGTAGTCCTAACCACCGGGCCTAAATTTAGGAATTTAGGAATGCTGAATTAGACCTTGTTAATATAAAAGGACTAATTGTAGTGCAAATGCGAATCTCATGCCAAATGAAGCGGGACAAGGACCTAGCTAGACTACAAATGGACAAAATGAACGTTTATTTAAATGCGATGTGAAGCGACCTACTCATTTTAACATTTCAAACGACCCAAAATGAATTCGACATTAGTTAGAACCGTTTAAGTCAACGTTAAAGCATGCGTAATAAAAGTACGTGTTACATCACAGGGTTTTGTTTGGGAGGGTACGGATATGGGTATCCACAAAATCCCACTCAAAAATACCGTCTTTGCATTTTCGAAAGGTAAACATTTTACCTACGTTTTGGACGTTTGAGACTCGGACAATAGGGGTTACATTAACCCCAACCCGATATTGGCATTAGCGAAGCCGTATTCGTAATACGGTTGTAGCAATTTGGATTCCTAATCCGTCTAAAACCTTGCCAATATCGCATAAATAAACGACTCATTATCACTAAAGCAAACCGACGACACTTTTATAATTATGCAATTCCTCATTCATGTGTTAAATAACGACTAGAATCACAGATCCAACACTAAATTGTACCGTTTCATAGAGTCTTTTAGCATGCAAAACTAAGGGGTTTTCACAAAATCTTAAGAGTCAAAATACAAGGTCGGAAAATAACGTTTATAGTAATAATTTAGTCAATAAATTATTATTTAACGTACATTTCCTATAGCAAATGTCATTATTTTGACAATTTACATTATTTACGCATTTTAACCGAGTCATGTTTATTCGCACTTGTACGTAGCGTGACTTTTAGCCCAAATATCGAAATTAAGCAAATGTTTTCAAATTAGTAGAGACTACTCTTACGTAGACTTTTTGATTACTGTTTTCAAAATACATTCTGTCAAAACTTTCGAAAAGTAACCTCACTCCGAACCCCTTCTTTGGTTTCAAACCACAGATAGATAGGTATCGACGCACCTTGAAATCTGAGACACTCGTGTCTTGTATTTCAAGACGCGTTGAATAGGTCCCAAATTCCTTTAATATTTGGTGGCGACTCCGAAAATACATTTTCAAAAAAGGATTTTTTACTTTTCTTTTTGGTCACAAATTCATGCAATGATGTAACGCCCTCACCAAAATAACAGGGATATCAGAGTAATTCTTTTTGTTTATTTGTTTTACAGCGGAAGTTACAGAAAACAGTACTTACTACAGGGCGCTACTGCCGTATTTTCCCTATTAGAAAAAGACAAGGCTTACATTATTTTCTATTTACAATCTACTATTATTATATATTTGACCTGTTGTCTCCCTCTCTTAGTCCCTGTTATCTTCACCTGAAAAAAAAAAAATGAAACTTAACAGGATCAGCCAACCACTGGCTGAGTATGTCTCCATTACCTTTGACAGCCATTATTATCATTTATATATATACAATAGCATTCATTTTACTCTTTATTCATTTATATTAGTTCCAAAATTATTAGTTAATAACTTTCCCACAATATTACAGAATCCTTATCATTTTAGGGTTTAGCTCATTATTAGAATAAGACACATTATACGGAGTTCATACTCCCACAGGCTAAGCCCCCCTCCATGTACACAGGATAATAAAACTGGATCCGAGATCCTCTGTGATAAACCGTTTGTAACCTTGGAACACATGTTCCCCAGGGCTATGCCCCACCTCCGTGTACACAGGATAGTAACAGTAATGTAGTCTTATTCCAATAATTCTGGTACCAGATTTTACGTAAACTAGCTTATTAGGACCATTTTTCCAACAGAGGTACAATTTCCTATGACCTTATAATTTCCTTTACAGTTAACCTCTACTCAGATTATACAATTTTTATTCTTTAACTTTGTCCTTAATATGATTCTTATTTATATAACTAACTTAATTTATAACATTATATCCTTTAATAACATTTCATTTTATCACTATAATTTAACTTATATAACTAGCTACATTTTATTATATAAGTTATTACTACTGAAAAAGGGTCTGAAAACATACCTTATACGAATGTATGGAACTGAACTTAAAAATCCTTATATAATCTTTAACCCTTATTAATTTTTTTCTCTTTTTATTACCCTTATTATTACTACAATTATTACTATTATTAGTTATTATTTTTATTTTTATTTTTCTATTTTCGCCTATCTTATATGAAGCATGAAGGCCAGTATTTATAGCACAAGTGAGGCGGTGTAACACTCCTTTTTGTCGGTGTAGGTGATCAAACTAAATTTTGCTCCGAAAGTTACTTGGCGTGCAAATGTGTTAGCTTAGTTGACTTTTCTCAATTTTTTTTTTTTTTTTTTTTTTTTTTTTTTGGTAAAAGGTAAGTTATATTAATAGCTCAAACCAATACAAACGTTTTTGATTACACTTCTAGCACTCAAAGACGCAAAGGAAAATCAATTACAAGGATTTCCACCACAACTCATCATTAGAACTAAGTCTACCAATATCTAAAGTATTGATCCGTTGGATCAATTGTCGCTTAATCCAATCAGACACTATCCTTGGACGTGGGACATGATTCTCCAATCGACAAACATTCCTGTAGCCTCCTTAAAATAAGTTTCGTCCCGAAACTTAACTTACCTAATTACTGGAAAAGGAAAAGGTTTTTCTCTCTCATTTCTTCTGGTGCATACTGTTCTTCATTTCTTTCTTTCATTATTCTCTCCGCGTTGGTAGCTTTATCATACATTTCCTAATAGTTTAAATAGGTATGGATAGACAGTCTATCCCTAAGACTCCAATTTAGTCCTCTTTCAAAACGGTTTATGCTTAACTCTTCTGTGGCTACCATATGTGGGGCAAATCGAGATAACTCCATAAACTTAGCCGCATAAAAAATCACAGACATCGATCCCTGCTCTAACTTATTAAACTCATCTTCTTTTTGTCTCCTAAGTGAAAGGGGATAAAATTTTGATCGCATAAGTTCCTGAAACTTTACCCAATCGACTCCTTTCTCATTTTTCTTTTCCTTCACTGTCTCCCACCATAATTCCGCTTGTCCTATTAAATAGTATATCACAAATTGTATCTTCCATTTTTCAGGGCATTTGATAGCATCAAAAAGTTTATCCATACCTCTTATCCAATTTTCAAACTCGACGGGGTCTGGTTTACCACATAAGTCTTTGGGTTATAACTTGCAATTTTCTTAAAATATTTTTCATTATCTTCCTCACTATTTAAAGTTCTATTCCTTAATGCATCAACTATTATTTTTGCGAATTTCCTCATATTTGAATGATCGTCATTCCTTGGCTGACTAACTTCTGAGTTATTACGATCAGACATTCTAATATCATAAATAGGAAAAGAAATTAGATATTTTATATTGCACCCTCATAATTATAAAAATCTAAAAAATTACACACGGCCAATATTTACCACTAACTACCATAACAACACCTTAGTTAACATACCCACGTCACACATTCAAGACTAGTTTATCCATGCCTCACCGACTAACTTAATTAACAAAGTTCGATATTTTTTTTTTCTTCCTATCAAATCTACATCCACCTATATTATACATAATATATAACTAATATTAGTAAAATATCACTTGAATATAACAAATCAAAACTTACCATTTAGTTATAATTTATAAAATTTAATCAACCATTAGTCTTTATTTATCTTTATATGTATACAATATCATTTAATTTATTTTATTAAATGGTTCAATACCTTTGTTTATATTATAATTTTAACTTTTTACATATACTATTTTGATATATTTTATACACACTCCCCTTTTTTTTTTTACTCCCCCTTTTCCTAAGGAGGCTCTGATACCACTCTGTAACGCCCTCACCAAAATAACAAGGATATCAGAGTAATTCTTTTTCTTTATTTGTTTTACAGCGGAAGTTCTGACAAGATTTCTACTGGTATGCTGTAGTATTTTCCCTATTAGAAAAATACAAGGCTTACATTATTTTCTATTTACAATCTACTATTATTATATATTTGACCTGTTGTCTCCCTCTCTTAGTCCCTGTTATCTTCACCTGAAAAAAAAAATGAAACTTAACAGGATCAGCCAACCACTGGCTGAGTATGTCTCCATTACCTTTGACAGCCATTATTATCATTTATATATATACAATAGCATTCATTTTACTCTCTATTCATTTATATTAGTTCCAAAATTATTACTCCCTCCATTCATATCCATTGGCATCCTTACACTATTTGCCACTATTCATATAGTCGGAGAATTTTCGATATTTTGGTTGATATATAATTGAGAATATAGTCATGTGAGGTTTTGTTTTATTCGTCTTCTTAAGCACAATATTAAAATTGAATTTGTATAATTTTTTATAATACGTAATTATAGATATTACCGTTGCAAAATACGCTTCGGCAAATGGACCATGACATCATGATGCCAATGGATATGAATGGAGGGAGTAGTTAGTAACTTTCCCACAATATTACAGAATCCTTATCATTTTAGGGTTTAGCTCATTATTAGAATAAGACACATTATATGGAGTTCATACTCCCACAGGCTAAGCCCCCCTCCATGTACACAGGATAATAAAACTGGATCCGAGATCCTCTGTGATAAATCGTTTGTAACCTTGGAACACATGTTCCCCAGGGCTATGCCCCACACCTCAGGTAATACACAGGATAATGTGATAATGTAGTCTTATTCCAATAATTCTGGTACCAGATTGTAACACCCCGTGTTAATTTAACTCAATAATTAGCCATCAATTTCTAATTTCAAAGCTTAAGTTAAATCCTAACCTTTTAACCTTTCAAAATCACACTTTTTGCAAAACTTTCGTTTTGTAAAATTTCTCGACTCCTTTAATACTTTTTAAAATTTTTGAATAATGAAATAAATATTTTAATCTTAGAATTCAAAAGTAGAAATATTTCGAAAAATAGTCAAACGCGCACACCTTGACTTTTATCGCTTTTGACACCCGACTTTTTAAAACTGATAAATTTCGTGAAAAACTTTATTTTGATCAAATATCTTTAGGAACCTTCCAAATGAGTCAAATTTGACAACTTGACTTTTGATGTCATAAATCTATTTTAATTAAACATTATTTACTAAATAACCTAAACTAACCTAATTCATTTAACCTAAATTATACTACAACTTGATTCATTATTTTCACAAGTGTAAAAATCAATATTACTCCCTCTATTTTAGCCGTGCCCTTTCTCTCTTCTTCTCCCTTTGATTTTCTTCCATTTTATTACTAAAACACACTAAATAAAACCCTAAATATTACTCTATAAATTACTAGTATTATTTAGCTAATTAGTGGGTATTAAAGCTTACTATTTCGGGTGTATTTTTGAAGGTGAAGACGAGTACTTGGGTGAAGAACTTCACCTAGATAATATAGTAGACCCGAAAAACCTCTAGCTTGCCAAACCGAGGTGACTAACTATGTAAATTAATTTGTTTTGTTATTATGGTTTTATGAATATGAAAATTATGTTAAATATGTTAAACATCACTTGTATGTGCTTGTATGTTTATGTGTTGTATAATAAAATGATAATAACTAAATAATATACTAAATAGATTATTGTAGTAATATTGTTCTAAGTTTAGTTAAATTAATTTTGAGCATTTTTAATTTATGTTCATATGATTTTTATGTTTAGTTATGTTTTATTTAAGTAGTAATCATATATAAAAATTATGTGAAATATTAAAAATGAGTTTAAAGTGGTTAAAATCGAAAATGAAAATTTATACAAAAACATACATATACACGGCATTTTTAATTTTTTTTTAATATATTTTCACTTTTAATTTTTGTAAATAATATGTTAGAATAAGTTAGTTAAAATAGATGTATTCATGTTAAAAAAAATTAAATTTGGAAAATAAATTATAAGTTGTTAAAATCAAAATTAGTGTTCTTGAGCTTTAATATGATCTTCATATGTATTCTTGAAATATTCATGTTGATGTTCATCATTTTCTACTCTTTGATTTCATTTTAGTTTATGTTTGTTAATAATTTGTGTTTATGTTTAGTTATTGTTTTATATATTATTAGTCTTATAATATAAATCAACTTAAAACATTATAAATCATTTAGAATAAAAAGTTAGAAATTTAAAGTGTTGAAAAACACTATTCATAAATATAAATGAAACTTTTAGTAAATTTCATTTTAGTTTAAATCGTTTTAGTATTATTATAATAATTGAAATATAAAAACTTTAAACTAAAAACCGATAAAATCGAAAAATGAAAATTTAGAACACCACCAACTTAGCCACGGCATTCTTGATGTTTTTAGGGTTAAATTTTGTTTTTATCACTTTTTAGTTTATTGTTAATATAATTTAATTATTAGTTAATAAGTTAGATTTAAGAAATTAAAAGAAATAAATCAATTTTGACATATATATTATGTCACACGACATCATCACTTAAAATTGACTAAATTTGACCAAAATGAAATTATCCCTAAGTCACTAAAGTTAAATAGTAATTAGAATTGAATTATAGTATAAATCGATTTAGTTATAAATGAAATATTATAAACCGATAAAAATAAGTAACCGTTATAAAAATGAACTAAATCGTGTGTTACTGCCTTTGCTATTTGGACTGTTGATCTTGGACATACGAACTAAAATGAATCATCCACGTTACTATTATTTTAAAAATGAAAATCGCTAAATTTAGTTAATAGACGACTAAATTTAACTAAGTCTCATTTTAAAATAAACATCATTATCACTTTTTTTCAAATTGAACTTAACGTTTTTAAAACTAATATTTTAAAATGAATATCATTATCACTTTTTACAAATTGAACTTAACATTTTTAAAACTAATATTTTAAAATGAATATCATTATCACTTTTTACAAACCGAACTTAACGTTTTTAAAACTAGACTTTTAGAATATTTTCAACACTCACTAAGTACAAAACGAACTTAACGACTTTGAAACTAGAAATTTATACTTAGAAAATAAAAGGGTTTAGTTTATTTTCTAAAATATCTTAAGTATAAGTACCTAAAATATCTTAAGTATAAAAATACGTATAAATATAGAAATACGTACAAGTATAAGAATACGTACAAGTATAAGAATACGTATAAGTATAAAAATACATATAAAATACGAAGTATAAAAATACGAATACGTATGAAAATACGTATAGAATACGAAGTATAAAAATACGAATACTTATAAAAATACGTATAAAATACGGTGAATAGTGAATTATGAATAGTGAATAATGAATAGTGAAAAGTGAATAGTGAAATACTGAAAATAATTGAAAATTTTACTAAGTATAGAAAATTTAAAATGAAGAAGTAAATGACCTAAAGTGTTTGAAAAACACATAAATAAAATTGGACATACTAATAAACGTTTCAATTTAGAAACTTGAAAATGTTAATAATTAACAACACTTCAAATAATAAACGAACGTGTTATGTGATCATATGAAACCTACAAATACTTAAACGTTTGACGCTGAGACTAGGAGAGTCTAGTAACATGTGATATGGATTATCAAATAAATAATGAATATTGAGTAAGTTAAATAAAAGGTCAAGCTTGGGCCTCAGATATGAAAACGTCAATCGTGAGTGAAGTGGGGTTTAAGATAGTCTTGTAGCGGTCGCCATTGCCGTACAAGATTATTGAATATGCCAAGGCTTTTGTCTCAGGCTTTAGGAAATAGTCGTTTTATCTGGAGTTAAGGTGCTCTATGAATAGCATAGCCTACTCTTAACGTGGATACTAGTGTACATGTACTAGACTTGTGTTTAATTCACTCTATTTCGCTAAAGTTATCAGGGCCACCGTGACATTATGTGCTTATGCGCTTTGCGGTTCTGTCTCCTTGCCGTGTTTCGTCTTTATTGGACGCGACACTTGCATTCGTTCTTGCCACATGTACAGATCACTTGACGGGATTGTATCTGAAGTTCGAATCATTTCGAACACTAGAAGATGAGATGCAAGTACTATAGTATTCGGCGTGGTTTACGAGTCGAGTAAGCCGTGCACTATGGTAGTGAGATGCAAGTTTACTAGAGTACAATGGCCTACTCGGTGGTCAGGCTCGTAGCGATGCGTGTTGTTTGTTGTATGTTTAATTGAGAATGAGTGTGTACCATTTTGAAAACTAAAGACCACAACTTTACGAATTGAATCAGATGCATGAGGAGAATGATAAGATATGTATGTTTGATTGCGATCCGATATCGCCTTGTAATGCCATTGAATTATTGTGATACTATTGCTATGCTATTATGTGTTATTTGCCTTCATAATTGAATATCATGCTTATATGATTTATCGCTTTAAACCGCATGCTTATTATGACTTATATGTCTTTATATGCTATATGTAATAAGCATGTTTATATTTTTATCATAAGGTTATGTTTATAAAGCGATAATATTAAACCAAAATAATTGAAATCGAGGGTAAGTATGAGCATAGCTAGTCACTTTGTCCATTTCGTGACGCATCCCCCCATCAGTTTATTGTGCAGGATGATCGTGGACCGGGAGCTGGTTTTTGGACGGGGCCACGAGATGTTTTTATGCTTACTTTTGGATGTTTTACGAGAGATTGTAATATATAACCTATACTCTTTTTATTTCCGTATTTAGAGTTGTTTTATTCAACTCTTGAACGATGGTTGTAACATTTGGGTTTTTGTTGTATAATTAATGACGCTGGTTTAAGACTTAATTAATTTCCGCCTTAGTAATTAAAGTCGACTAAAAACCAGGTTGTTACAGTTGGTATCAAAGCTGACTCGTGACCGTAACATGAATTGCCTAATGCGATTTATGCTTACCTAACGAGAGACACCTGGGCGGGTTAACATATTAACATGCTAAACCGCAAGACTAATAGGATCAAATAATGAATTAGATTTTTCTTTTATTAGATCACTTAAACAATAACTTTAAATCGCTTTAAAGTGTGAGGATGGGTAGAAACCTTAAGGACCGACCATAGGTTAAGGACTTTTAAATAACGAACTACTTCCCTCAAAATAAAATACACTAACTATCGTATGCTTGCTACTTGCTGAAGTGACTGACTAAAACTAACAACTATCCTCGGATATAAAAATTTAAATAATAATTCAACTCCCGAGGATTGAAGCATCGAAGGAAGTACCAGACGGCACGAAGTGAAGACACCTGTTAAATTCATAATCAATTCCACGAAAACACATTCTCCCTCTCTCTTACCTTTTGTATCCTTCCTAAGAAAATGTACTAGATACATTTTAAAATCCTAAAACTGATGTAAACCAACAATTACATCTCAATGGAATAAAATACCTAACGTCTGTGCTTACTTGCATGACTGCTGTTATCGCATTTATTCAAATAAATCCTATCAATGTCAAGCATGCTATCTAACCCCTTGCAATGCTAATAAATCTCTTCGCTTTCTAATTCTTTCAGAATGGCTGCACCCCCGATGACTGCTGCGGAAAGACAAATTCTGGCCGAAGAATCCTTAATCCGTTTGGCTAAAATAGCCACGGACAATGCAAATCGCCAACATCAGCCAAGCGCGTTTGATCGTGTTTCACGTCACCGACCACAAGAGTACTCGGGTTCAAGTGACCCTGTTGACCTCACAGACTGGCTGGAAGAAATGAAAAAACTCATGGATCTGACTAGGACGCCTGCAGAGGATAGGGTCAACATAGCCGCCTATTACCTGAAGGCCGAGGCTAATCACTGGTGGAACGTGGTCAGGACTAATGAACCTGACACTACGTTCACGTGGTACGAGTTCACAACAAAGATCAAGGAGAAATACTTCGGGTATGAACTCCGATGCCAGAAAGAGGAACAGTTCATAAATCTCAAGATGGGGGATATGACACTTCAGGAATACACCGAGAAATTCCAAAAGCTGGCCAAATTCGGAGCTACGGTGGCTCCCAACGAGAGGGCTATGGCCCAGAGGTATCTACGCAATATGTCCAACACTATGCGTACCTACATGAGTACCAACACCTACACTACTGTTGCTGCAGCGTATGAACGCGCATGTAGCCTATGGGCTTCTCTGGAGTTGGAAAAGGCTGAAAAGAAGAAGAAGGTGTTTGTGCCTTCCGTATCACAGTCGAGCTTCATTCAGAAGCCGAACTACCAACGCCCGATTCAGCAGAGGCCAAATTTTCAGAGGCCTGCGTTCCAAAATAGGGTTCCTGCTGGGAACAACGAGAGAGCCATGGTTGCAGGAAGGGCTCCTCAACCAAGGGCCGCACCGGGGAATTGTCGTATATGCCGCAAGGAACTACATGAAGGGAGGCAGTGCAATGGTCTGCCAATTACCTGTTTCAAATGCAAGATGGTAGGGCATAAGTCAAATGTATGTCCCAACAACCCGAACACGGCTCCGGTTGCAGGGGTACCACAATCTGTTGTGGTACAAGGTCGAGTTTATGTCCTCACTGAAGCTGAGGCAGAGGAGTCACCTGAGGCAGACGTCATCACTGGTATTTTTCCTATAAACTCTGTGAACGCTGTCGTTTTATTTGACACCGGGGCATCATTGTCCTTTGTATCTTCTAAGTTTGTTTCAAAGGCTAATCTCACAAATTCCGAATTAATCAACGCAAATATTTCTTTACCAAATGGAAAAATTTTCAAATGCTCCAAAATTTTCAAAGAAACTCCAATCACAATCCACAAAACAATCTTTCCTTCCGACCTTATTCTTTTCGACATGCCGGAGTTCGATGTCATACTGGGTATCGATTGGTTGACTAAGTATCATGCGTTATTCGAGTGCCGAGATCGGAAAATTCGCTTGAAGCATCCTACGGGGACTAGAGTCACGTATCAGAAGACTTCGCCAATTAAGGAGGCGAAAATCATCTCTGTGCTACAACTTCAACGGTTAGACAGAAAAGGACACCAAGTGTACCTATGCAGCGTCAACGAAGTCAAGGAAAGCGTGGACATCGGAGGTATTCACGTGGTACGGGAATTCCCTGACGTTTTCCCAGACGACTTACCAGGCTTGCCACCTGCTCGTGACGTGGAATTCTCTATCGACCTTGTGCCAGGCACGGCCCCAATCTCAAAGGCACCCTATAGGATGGCACTGGTAGAACTACAGGAATTGAAGAAACAACTGGAGGAAATGATTAAAAAGGGTTTCATACGACCAAGTGTCTCGCCTTGGGGAGCACCGGTTCTCTTCGTGAAAAAGAAGGATGGCAGTATGAGACTCTGCATCGACTACCGGGAGTTAAACAAGGTGACCATTAAGAACCGCTACCCTTTACCCAGAATCGACGATCTCTTTGATCAATTGAAGGGCGCGGGAGTGTTTTCTAAGATCGACCTGAGGTCAGGTTATCATCAGATTGCGGTAAGAGAACAGGACATCCAGAAGACTGCTTTCAGAAACAGATATGGTCATTACGAGTTTAAGGTCATGCCGTTCGGCTTGACAAACGCACCAGCAGTGTTCATAGATCAAATGAACAGAACCTTCCACGAGTACTTGGACATCTGCGTGGTAGTTTTCATTGACGACATCCTTATTTATTCCAAGACTGGGGCAGAACACGAGGAGCACCTCCGTATCATTTTGGGGATACTAAGGAAATATAAGTGGTATGCTAAATTTTCCAAGTGCGAGTTTTGGCTTGAGAAGGTAGCATTCCTGGGTCACGTCATCTCAAAAGATGGAGTGATGGTAGATCCTGCAAAGATCGACGCAGTAAAAGAATGGAAGGCTCCCACAAATATAACTGAGATACGCAGCTTCCTTGGATTGGCAGGATACTACAGAAGATTCGTTCCCGACTTCTCTAAGGTAGCACGACCAATGACCAAGTTACTACAGAAGGAGTCCAAGTTCATATAGAGCGACGAATGTGAGAATGCATTCCAGGAACTCAAGACAAGGCTTACCACAGCACCCGTCTTAGCTCTCCCTACGGATGGGGATGAATATGAAGTCTACAGTGACGCCTCACTTAATGGCCTGGGTTACTGTAGGTACCGGGATCAGACCATGGAACCACTCGACGTCTTGCTAAGGCCGTAAGGTTAAAAAGATTAAGTACAAAAAAACCTTTTAAAACTGTTTTGGAGCCGCCACTAAATTATGAGGGAAATTTAGAACCCGCCTCCGTGTCCTCATGCTCAAAGACACGTCTTAGAGTTCAAGGCACGTCGACACCTATCCGTCTAAGGTTATTGTGAAACCAGATTCGGATTCGGGTGAGGGTACTTTTCTAAAGCATAAATCAAAATAATGTTTTTATGAAAGATCTTTTGGAAAAGCCTATCAAAAGATAGCCTCTACTAGACTTGAGAACAATGCAAAGAATGATACATGAGCCTAAGTAATACGCTACGTACAATTGCGATAAGGATGTAAAATAATGCAAAAGAGATTGTTTAAAACCCTCAGTTAAGCATGCTTAACTTATTAACGAAAACAGTTCAGTTTAATGACGAATTCATTTTAAGTGATTTAGATGCAATAAGAGGATTTGCTAAAGATGCATGCAGTAAAATAAAGTTCAATTAGCCATTGGTTTATTTTAAGGAGGTCAGTTGTTTATACGACTTTGGAAAGGTCTTACGAATAGGGTGTGTATTCGAGGTGCATGGCCGCCTTATGAAAAGCAGACTTGCGTACCAAAGTCGGGGTGAGCTTAATGTAGGCCATTGCTAGTCTAAGAAGTAAAGAAAGACCTTAATCCATGGTAGGATTAAGTATTACCTGTCTCGAATTAGGAAACCGGCAGCGCTTCGCTTCAAAGGGAGGAATTCAACACTAGGAAAATGAGGAATTCTAGGGGTGTTTATGCGTGAGGCTTTTTGAGAGTGTTTTGGGGTGAGAATTGTATTCTGAAATTGTGTGTTGAATGAATGACCGAAGGGTCGTATTTATAGTGTAGAGTTCGGTAGATTTTAGGAAATCTAGGGATAAAACCGGACGTAGGAGCCGCAAGGCCTCTTGCGGCTGCCTGGGGCAATCGCAAGGAGTCTTGCGATAGCCCCTACCAATCGCAATGCCTCTTGCGATTGGTAGGGAGGGTTCTATCCTATATATTCCGTATATTTCTAAATTATCTTTTAGGATAACCTTGCGTGAGCTCTAAGTTAGGGGTTGCTAGGGTTTGTTTTAGGGTTTGACTTGGTCAATCCTGATCCTTGGAATGCGGGCCAGGTATGGGTTTGGGCTCGGTTACGGGCGAGCCACGAAAATGTAAAAAGGGTGCATTTTGTGTAATTTTGTGAAATAGGACATTCCGTGAGACTATTCTGGGTATTTGCTAATGCTAAAGGGTAGTTTTAGCAACTAGGCCTAAAGTTTAGGTATTTAGGTGGATCGATGTGTTATAGGTGTTTGAAAAGGGGTGTGCGCATGCCGGTTAGGACCTGAACTCGAGACAAGCTAGACTCTAGACCTAAGGACACTAAAGGTGATGACCCATAAAGAAACCTCATTTGCATATAAAAACATTTAACTTGAATTCGTCATAGTTAGAACCATTTAAGTCAACGTAAAAGCACGCAATAAAAGTCCATTGTTACATCACTGGGTTTTTGGCGGGAGGTGCGGATTTGGGTATCTACAGAGCCCCGGTTTGGTGAGCTTAGGACTAAGCGAAAGTCAAACTACACGACAACATCCGGGCCGAATTCTGATCCTCGATATCATCAGCGGCGCGGAGTATGTGTCCATGGGTGAGACTAGGACTCCGAACCGGGCTTATCCGGGGAGGGACGAACATGTTTAGGGACATGACGGTCCTTGCATACCAGTACGGGGGATGCCTTCCTGTGCTTGCTAAATACCTTTGCGTGTTATTCTTTGTTGCTTGTCTCGTAAAAAGCGGCGTGCTTGGTCTCGTAAAGAGGCGTATGTGCTTCATGCTTCGTGCTAGTGCTCGTGTTGATGCTCAACTCGTAAAAGAGTGCTTACGTCCGCCGGGAATTATCGTCCGAGGAAAATGCTCGTGTTTAGTGTTTACGCAAAGGTTGTGTATAGTGTTTCAACTCGTCTAAGAGTGTGGCGGACTTTAGGTGACGCCTTAACCGAAAAGCTTGCGATTCCGAAGAAAATACTTAGGCCTGAAAATTAATCGAGCCCTAGGTGGAGAGTAAACGTGGAATAAAACATGCTCTGGAAATTGCCTTGTCGACTAGTGACTCTTCCGGGAAATCTCTTATCAACTGGCTACTTCAAGCTTGAACTCACTCGCACATGTCGCGGTTTCAAATCCGGAAAAATTCGAATCTGCGATTTGCTCTTCTAAAGATCTTCAGACTTCGCTTGCCTCTTGTTGGATTATTGTACTTCTGTGTCTTCGTCTTGTGTCTTGTAAATGTTCTTGGTTTGGCCATGAAACGTGGTATCATTACGATTCCTTTGGGTTCACTTGATACTTGTCTCTCGGACTTGGGATGTTTGGTGCTTGTTCTCATGTTTGGGTGTTTGAATGTTTATATTTTTGTTCGGGCGTCTGATCTTTGGACTTATGTTTGGGTGTCTGATACTTTGTGCACACGTGAAAGTATTATGCTTTTAGTGCGCATGCTTGTGTTCATAGCGGTTCTGGAGGTGTCGCTAAACCGTAGATGCGTGATTTCTTCGGGCGTCATGCGAAAAATTACCTTATTTTTCGTTGACGGAAACTTGAGGGCGTGATTTGTTCTTCTTCAGGCGTCATTTCGCGAAAAATTACCTTATTTTTCGTTGACGGAAACTTGAGGGGTGTATGGTATGAGCCCCCAGTTTGACCAAGTTAAAGTGTTTAACGATGGTCAAACTTGGTGACAAGGTTGTTCGATTGAAAGTGTTTTTGAGTTACCCCCTCGAGTTTGGCTTAATTTGGTTGGAATTAAGGCAAAGTGGTGTTGGCTTTCTTTTTAGTGTAGAGCTAAATCAAAGTCTTGTTTATAATTAGCGCTATACTTTGGTGTAAAAGTACAGTCAGGATTGCGACTATGCTTTTAATTTTGCCCCCTTAGTTTGGTTAAGTTTCGGTGTAAAACTAAATCAAACTGGAAATGTTACTTCTGTCCTTGAATGAAATGATGTTTTGGTGTGGGGTGTTGGTCGTGCCTTTTGCAAAGCTGCCTACGTATCCACGGTGTGTGGAATAACACCAGCGTAGTTCGGTAATGCAGTTTAAGGGCATGCAGGCAGGGGTGTTTGAGCTAAGTCGAATTGTGAATTTGACTCGCTTTTGCTTCTGGGGTGTAATTGTCTTGAGGGTGTCTCTTATCAAGGTAGAGTCTTTACTTCGGCTTGTGGGCTTAGTAAGGAATTTTGCTTCGGCTTTTCCCTTTTTTTTTTTTTTTTTTTTTTTTTTTTTTTTTTTGTAGAGTTTTGGGACGTCCGTGAAGGATATCTATTTTGTTGTATAGGAGTACGATCCTAAAATGGAGTGTCAGCCCCCAGTCTTGGTTGTAGATGTATATCGCACTCATGGTGCATGAGTCGACCATAACGCTTGTGTGGCTTTCTAGTCTAAGGAGGTGAATGTATGGCTTCCTAGTCTGTGGTTTCCTAGTCTAAGGAGGTGAATGTGTTATCTGTAGATCGTAGGAATATCGTAGGTAAGCCCCCAGTCTTGAGTTTTGGTACTTCGGGATGGGTTATTTCCATCGGGTATGGCTGTTGTTGTAACGGGTGAACGACAGTTGTTCATTTGTCGTTTGGCTTGGGTACAATGTATCTTGTACCATCAGGTGAGGGGTACCAACGTTTTTGGATAGGTTGTGTCTTGAACGGGTTGGATCCAGTTTCGTAGAGTGTGGTGTACCCAATGTCGTTGGATAGGCTGTATCCAATGCCGTTGGATAGAGCGTGTCTTGTGTGATTGGACATCTTGGGGTTTAACGCATCCAGTGTCGTCGGGCGTACTCCATGAATGCCTGCTCATGTCGTGTTTGATGTCTCCTCCGTCTCTTGCTTGTACCTGCATAGTTAATACTCAAAGAAAGAAAGTTTTTCTTTTTGTTTTTTGAAAATGTTCTCGCCTTTTTGGAAATGCCTTTTGTTCGAAAGAAGTTTTTGAAAATGTTCTCGCGTTTTTCAGAAATGCCTTTTGTTTGAAGGGAAAACCGTTTTTTGCAAAAGAAGATTTTGAAAATGCCGTTTTCGTAAAAGAAAATTTTTGAAAATGTCTTTCTCGCAAAAGAAGGTTTTGAAAATGATATTTTTGCAAAAGAAGAATTTGAAAATGCTGTTTTTTCAAAAGAAGATCTTGAAAATGCTGTTTTCGAAAACTGCTTAAAGACGTGTTTTTGTTTGAAAGGTTAGACTCGGGCGTTGAGCTAATTTTTAGAGAGTGCTTCCTAATGTGTACTAACTCGGGAAGTGCTTCCTAAAGTGTATTGACTCGAGTGCTAAGGTGCGTTAACTTTTGAAAGGTGCTCTATGAAATGTTTCAAAGACGAAGGTGAATCGTATGCGTGACTCGAGACTCGACAAAGGTAGGGATGTAGGTGACCATGACACGTGCATCGGTAAAGCCCCCGGCTTGGCGACTTATGGTTGCTTCAGCGGCATGTTGTTATTCCTGCAAAACGAACAAGGTTAGACGAAAAAGCAGAGTACTACTCCTACGTCTAGCACAACTTTGTCTCGACGTAGTCGTTTTAACGTCTCGATAATGAAACAGTTTGCCTTTGATTTTTGTGAATTTTTGTGGATTTTTGTGAGGATGTCCTTGACTTTGGAAGCTTTAGACATAAATTTGTAAAAGGGTTGGTTGAGCTCGGGTGAGCGGCCTACGTATCCGTGGGTACGGAATCAAACCTAGCGTAGTTCCAAAGGGGATCTATTTGTGAAATGTGTTTATTTTGGTAAGTAGGTGTCTATGTGGAAAAGTGTGTGTTTAGGGACCCGCCGGTCCTAAAGGGTATTTTTGTGGAAAGGTGCGTGTTTAAGGACCCGCCGGTCCAAAGGGGTGTTTATGTAGTTGACCTTGATACATTGCATCTTAAAGGTAGGTTCTCCTTAGTTGATCTTGGCCGCTTGTTTGTCACATCAAAGTCCAATTTGATGGAGAGGGGTTCTATTCCCCAACCTCGATAATTGGATGAACCATCGAAGTATGTCGCTTCTTCATTGATGTTGTAAATTCTGTCGTAGTGTCGATAATGGGCTCCTCGTTGATTGAGTAGTCCCTTGGTGTTAAATTCGGCTTAGAGCAATGGTCATCGTGCCATATGTTCTTTTGGCACGGGTTCCTTGAAGAGGTATTCGACTAGGTCCATTTTTGAGTAGACCTTTGTTCACTTAGCCACCGGCCCTGTTGACTTTCGGGCTTTTTGATTGTTGTTCTGTCCCTTTCTTTTGAGACTTTTTTGCTTCTTGACTTTGCCCCTTTCTTAAAGACTTTGGGACTTGTTTGCTTCTTGATTTCTTGGAAACTTTGAGACTTGTTTCCTCTTTTGATTTCTTGGAAACTTTGAGACTTATTTCTTCTTTCGACTTCTTGGAAATTTTGAGACTTGTTTCTTTTCGACTTTGCTCTTTCGCCCTTGTCTTCTCTTTTGATTGTATTCCCTTTGAGAATTTGTCGGGCCCTTTGTGGCTTGGGCTCGAGTTTCGACTTTGCTAGACCCTACGGCAGGGAGGTTTGCATGTGATCATGTGTCTATCACGCCGGACTCCTATGACAAGTTCGTTTGCTTATTAGGCACGCGATCGAGTACGCGGAGGGCGATCCAGGAGTACTCATACTTTTGGTCGCGATCAAATTCATAACCACTGTGGAGCTCCAAATTAATGGATCCTCCTCCAAAAGCAGCGGAGTAGTAGACCACTAGCATACTACCGAACCTTAAGTGTCTAGTCGTCGAAAACCTTTTGGTTTTTATCTTGTGCTTGATATTGACTTGGACCTTCGTACCCGGCCTAGACCTCCTTCGGATAGCTACTCCTAGGATGCAATGTGTGTCGGTGCAAAATATTTTTGTGTGAGAAATGTGAGTAAAAATGGGTAAAAGGAAACTGGGTTGTAGGCAAACTTATTCCCTTATCGATTTGTTAAAATGTCGTACGTCGAAGACTCGATTATCCTAGGCCCAGTGAGCGGACTCTATGCTTGAAAACTCGACCCGTATTTAAAAGACTCGAATTGCTTGAGGGGATCCGCCAGATCGTCGATGGTGCTTGAGTGGACGCCTTATCGGTTGCTTCGTGATGTACGTGTCATGGGTGCACGTTGATGCCCTTGGTGTCGAGACTCGATTAACGCATACTTTGATTCGATTCTGTCTTTGAAACGGTTTTGTTTAATTTTGTTTGTTGTTCATTGTTCATTTGTTTGTTTTTAGCTTGAGACATAAGCAAACTTATCTGTATTATTCGTTAAAGAAGAAGAAATGTTTGACAAATTAGGAGAAAAGCTGGAGCTAGCCTCCGACAATAAAAGTCCAGGCTAAAACTAGAAGGTGGGTCAACAGATGACCCGACACCTAAAGGATTAGTTCCTAAGAGGATTTCTTCTTCTTTGCGTTCGCCAACGCCTCCGTTCTTGCCATTTTCCTCTTAAGTTGTGATGGCTTGCGTTTTGTGGGTGCATCTTCGCTTGTTAGTTTGTTCTCAATGTCTGTATTAGGAGTTGGGTTGTTTTCGGGCATGACAAAGTCTGAGTGGTCTATGGGAGGAGGTGATCCTGTGCAGATCGTGTGGTCGTATGGAGGGTAATCTTTGTTGGATGGTTTGGGTTGTATGGTAAAAGAGTTAATCTTTTCGTCGCCTTGGATCGTGGCTTGGTTGGACGTAGGCCATTCATCCCCTTTATCGTTGAACGAAGCGCCAATGGTTTGATTGCCGCTCGGTTTGATATTGTTGGAGCAGTTCATAATGGGAGGTGATCCTACGAAGATTGTGCGGTCGGCGAAAGGGTTGTCGTCGTTGGGCGGCTTGGACGGTTTAGAAGGTCTGTCGAGCTTTCCTTGGTCGATGAGATCTTGGATGGCGTGCTTCAGTTTGAAGCAGTCTTCTGTGTCGTGGCCTTTGCCTCTGTGGTATGCACAGTAAGCATTCGGGTTCCAAAGTTTTGGCTTCTTGTCTTCGGGTGGCTCGTCGGTAGGCCCGATTGGTTGTAGGTAGTTGTTTTCAACCAACCTATGGAATGCCCTAGTGTAAGGCATGAAGCTCCTGTAGCTTTTGGTTGCGAATGCGTCAAGGCTATCCATAGTGCAGTTTTCCTTACTCTTGGTCACGTGAGGAGATTTTGGTGAGTTATCTTGGTAGGTATTGCCGGTGTATCTGGCCATGGCACTGGTCCTAAAGTCGTCTTCGATTTGAGTGCCGACTCTGATGAGTTGTTTGAAGTCTTGGATGTTGCTGTACCGCATGTATAATTGATACACGGGTCGCAGATTGTTTATGAACTTAGGCACAAGTTCGTCCTCATGCGGACGATTTAGAATCTGTGCGCTTATCTTTTCCCATCGAGAGAGATACTCAGTGAAGCCTTCGTTGTCCTGTTGGTTAAGGGCCTCGAGAGTGTGGATCGAGACATGTTCGTCGGTCTTGTCCTTGATACGTTGTTCCAAACGCTTCATCTCGGTCTTGTGGTGGTTCAGCAGGCGTTCGAGGTCGTCAGTCAGCTTGGTGACTTGTTCACGGAGTGCGTCAACATCATCATTGTCGGCCATTCTTTGGGTATAGGTTCGTTTCTTGTGAGGTATGACAAATCGGTTTTTGGTGCAGCGGGTATCCAGGTGAAACCTATATTTGGATGGAGTGCATCAGCTCTATGACAGACCCAACTTGACACATTCATTTATACGTTTGTTGTTAGCTCATTTCGTTTGAAAAAGACTCTTTTAAGTTTTGAAAAACAAGAAAGTTTTCGAAATTAAGCTAGGAGTGTTTTTGAGACAAGACTGCGTGCGCACAGCTCGTCTCGATGTTAAAAGGCTTTGTTTTGCATCCGCTTAGCCCAAATGACGGGATATTGTCATGGGCTAAAGATGGATGCGTAAAGAAGGAATCGACTTGGGTTTAGCCGAGTCGAGGATGTTAAAAAAAAGATTTAAACCGTGAAGGTCAAAGAATGAAATCCACGAGTTGGGGGTTGGAAAGCCTCGACTCGGGTTTTGCAAGTTTTGTATAAAGGGAAATTTGAAAAATGTTTATTTCAAAAATTTCGCGAGAGTTTTGTTTGTAAAGAGTTAGACGTTAGGTAAAATGTTAGTTGTTAGTTGTTAGGTTCATTTATACCTTGAAAATTTTGGGTGAGTTTTCGAAGATATGCAATGCAAATGAATTTTAAAAAAAAAAAAAAAAAAACTATATTGTATAGCCTCGCACTCGTACGTATGACTCTTGGTCGTGTGGTCAAGTCTCGTACACCTCCAACTGATTTGAGTACGCTTTGGCAGGTGCTTTTAGCCCTTCGCCTACATAGTATAACATGTAGGATACAAAGGAAGCCCTGGGGCGGTCAAATCAGTTTGCTACGGCAAGCCGTGGAGGGGTGAGAGGAAGGTTAGTCCAGAACGTGCTTTATCGAGTGGACAAGCCTGCGTTTGGAACCACCTCTCAAGGTATTTGTGTGTGAATCCGACTAGATTCGACTCTAAACGGATATGCTTAGCTCATGCATGTTGATTGTTCTCAAGTCGTTCAAGTCTCATTTTTATTTTTAAAAGAAAAAGCTAATTTTAGTTTTAAAAATAAAACCTATCCCCAATGAGTCGCCATTGTAGGTAGGGATCGGACCATGGAACCACTCGACGTCTTGCTAAGGCCGTAAGATTAAAATGATTAATAACAAAAAATCTTTTTAAAACTGTTTTGGAGCCGCCACTAAATTATGAGGGAAATTTAGAACCCGCCTCCGTGTCCTCATGCTCAAAGACACGTCTTAGAGTTCAAGGCACGTCGACACCTATCCGTCTAAGGTTATTGTGAAACCAGATTCGGATTCGGGTGAGGGTACTTTTCTAAAGCATAAATCAAAATAATGTTTTTATGAAAGATCTTTTGGAAAAGCCTATCAAAAGATAGCCTCTACTAGACTTGAGAACAATGCAAAGAATGATACATGAGCCTAAGTAATACGCCATTACAATTGCGATAAGGATGTAAAATAATGCAAAAGAGATTGTTTAAAACCCTCGATTAAGCATGCTTAACTTATTAACTTGATTTAATGACGAATTCATTTTAAGTGATTTAGATGCAATAAGAGGATTTGCTAAAGATGCATGCGATAAAATAAAGTTCAATTAGCCATTGGTTTATTTTAAGGAGGTCGATTGTTTATACGACTTTGGAAAGGTCTTACGAATAGGGTGTGTATTCGAGGTGCATGGCCGCCTTATGAAAAGCAGACTTGCGTACCAAAGTCGGGGTGAGCCTAATGTAGGCCCCTGCTAGTCTAAGAAGTAAAGAAAGGCCTTAATCCATGGTAGGATTAAGTATTACTGTCTCGAATTAGGAAGCCTAGCCGCCGCTTCAAAGGGAGGAATTCAACACTAGGAAAATGAAGAATTCTTGGGGTGTTTAAGCGTGAGGCATTTTGAGAGTGTTTTGGGGTGAGAATTGTATTCTGAAATTGTGTGTTGAATGAATGACCGAAGGGTCGTATTTATAGTGTAGAGTTCGGTAGATTTTAGGAAATCTAGGGATAAAGCCAGGACGTAGGAGCCGCAAGGCCTCTTGCATTTGCTGGGCTGTCATGAGGAGTCTTGCGATAGCCCTACCAATCGCAATGCCTCTTTGCGATTGGTAGGGAGGGTTCTATCCTATATATTAGTATATTTCTAAATTATCTTTTAGGATATCTGAAATAACCTTCGTGAGCTCTAAGTTAGGGGTTGCTAGGGTTTGTTTTAGGGTTTGACTTGGTCAATCCTGATCCTTGGAATGCGGGCCGGTATGGGTTTGGGCTCAGTTACGGGCAGAGCCCTGAAAATGTAAAAAGGGTGCATTTTGTGTAATTTTGTGAAATAGGACATTCCGTGAGACTATCCTGGGTATTTGCTAATGCTAAAGGGTAGTTTTAGCAGCTAGGCCTAAATTTAGGTATTTAGGTGGATCGATGTGTTATATGTGTTTGAAAAGGGGTGTGCGCATGCCGATTAGGACCTGAACTCGAGACAAGCTAGACTCTAGACCTAAGGACACTAAAGGTGATGACCCATAAAGAAACCTCATTTGCATTTAAAAACATTTAACTTGAATTCGTCATAGTTAGAACCATTTAAGTCAACGTAAAAGCACGCAACAAAAGTCCATTGTTACATCACTGGGTTTTTGGCGGGAGGTGCGGATTTGGGTATCTACAGTTGCGTACTGATGCAACAAGGGAAGGTCATTGCTTACGCGTCAAGGCAATTAAAGGTTCATGAACGAAACTACCCAACTCATGACCTTGAATTAGCGGCTGTGGTATTTGCTTTAAAAATCTGGCGTCATTACCTCTACGGAGTAAGTATCAAGTTCTACACGGACCACAAAAGCCTGAAATATATCTTCACGCAGAAGGAACTCAACATGAGGCAACGCCGGTGGTTAGAACTGATCAAGGACTACAAGATTGAACTACTGTACCACGAGGGTAAGGCGAACGTCGTGGCTGACGCTCTGAGTAGAAAGACTACGCATACCCTTAGCAACATCTGGGAAATTCCGGCTGGTATCGTCAGAGACTTCAAAAGAATGAATTTAGAGTTGGTCCAGTCTGAGGATGCCGACTTAAACGCAATGATCGCAGAGCCGGAGTTACACCACGAGATTAGAGCTCTACAATGGGAAGATGAAGAGCTTGTGAAGATCAGACGGGAAATTCCTTCAGGAAACCGAGAAGGGTTTGAGATTAAACCTGACGGGAGTTTGAGATTCAAAGAAAGGTGGTGTATGCCCGACGTACCAGTGTTAAAGAGAAAGATCCTTGACGAGGCACATAGCACACGATACTCTATACATCCAGGGTCCGATAAGATGTACCAAGACTTAAAACTGATGTTCTGGTGGATAGGAATGAAAGCAGAGATTGCCGAGTACGTTGCAAAATGCCTAATCTGCCAGAAGGTGAAATTCGAACATCAACGACCTGGAGGACTACTACAACCCTTGGACATTCCATTGGGGAAATGGGACTCCATTTCCATGGATTTCATAACGGGTTTACCAAGGACTAATAAAGGAAATAATGCAATTTGGGTGATAGTGGACCGCTTAACAAAGTCGGCCCACTTCCTACCAATCAAGGACACCTGGAGCCTTGAAGAGTTAGCTAAGGCATATGAGAAGGAGGTGATCCGATTACACGGCGTACCGCTGGACATTATTTCGGATAGGGATCCGAGGTTCACCTCTCATTTTTGGGACAAGCTCCAAGCAGCTTTGGGAAGCCAACTGAAGATGAGCACCGCTTTCCACCCTGCGACCGATGGTCAAACTGAGCGAACTATCCAAACGGTCGAGGACATGCTCAGGGCATGTGCTTTAGAATTCAACGAGAATTGGGAGAAAAGTCTACCCTTGATTGAATTCTCCTACAACAATAGCTTACATGCAAGCTTGGGTTGTGCTCCATTCGAGGCGCTATACGGGAGGAAGTGTCGTAGCCCAGTATGTTGGGACGATGCTAGTGATAATGTAGGTACTGGACCACAGGTTATTCAGGACCAAATTGAGCACATCAAGATCATTCGTGAACGACTACAAGCGGCCCAGGACCGCCAGAAGATGTATGCTAACAAGCATCGCCGAACTATTGAGTTCGAAGTTGGTGATCATGTGTTCTTGAAAGTATCACCCATGAAGGGGGTTCGACGTTTCGGATTGAAAGGGAAACTGAGTCCTAAGTACATTGGACCATACGAAGTACTTGAAAGAATTGGTGAGGTAGCTTATCGCCTGGCACTACCCCCCAATTTATCCAAGGTTCACAACGTGTTCCACGTTTCTCAACTGAGGAGATACAGGAGTGACCCAAGTCACATCATTACTCCCGACGTGATCGTAGTTGAGCCTAACCTGCTATACTCCGAAAGACCTGTCAAAATTCTAGCGCGAGAGACCAAGGTGTTGAGGCGGAAAACGGTTCCCTTAGTGAAGGTACTATGGAAGGGTCAATTGACCGAACAAGCAACGTGGGAGACCGAAGCCTCTATGAAGGAGAAATATCCCGAGCTGTTTACCTCAGGTGAAAATCCTATTCTTCATTCAAGTTTCGGGACGAAACTTTTCTAAGGGGGGAGGTTTGTAACACCCCGTGTTAATTTAACTCAATAATTAGCCATCAACTTCTAATTTCAAAGCTTAAGTTAAATCCTAACCTTTTAACCTTTCAAAATCACACTTTTTGCAAAACTTTCGTTTTGTAAAATTTCTCGACTTCTTTAATACTTTTTAAAATTTTTGAATAATGAAATAAATATTTTAATCTTAGAAGTCAAAAGTAGAAATATTTCGAAAAATAGTCAAACGCGCACACCTTGACTTTTATCGCTTTTGACACCCGACATTTTAAAACTGATAAATTTCGTGAAAAACTTTATTTTGATCAAATATCTTTAGGAACCTTCCAAATATCGATTTATGACTTTTGATGTCATAAATCTATTTTAATTAAACATTATTTACTAAATAACCTAAACTAACCTAATTCATTTAACCTAAATTATACTACAACTTGATTCATTATTTTCACAAGTGTAAAAATCAATATTACTCCCTCCATTTCAGCCGTGCCCTTTCTCTCTTCTTCTCCCTTTGATTTTCTTTCATTTTATTACTAAAACACATTAAATAAAACCCTAAATATTACTCTATAAATTACTAGTATTATTTAGCTAATTAGTGGGTATTGAAGCTTACTATTTCGGGTGTATTTTTGAAGGTGAAGACGAGTACTTGGGTGAAGAACTTAACCTAGATAATATAGTAGACCCGGAAAACCTCTAGCTTGCCAAACCGAGGTGACTAACTATGTCTTATATTATTCTCTTAGTAAATTAATTTGTTTTGTTATTATGTTTTTATGAATATGAAAATTATGTTAAATATGTTAAACATCACTTGTATGTGCTTGTATGTTTATGTGTTGTATAATAAAATGATAATAACTAAATAATATACTAAATAGATTATTGTAGTAATATTGTTCTAAGTTTAGTTAAATTAATTTTGAGCATTTTTAATTTATGTTCATATGATTTTTATGTTTAGTTATGTTTTATTTAAGTAGTAATCATATATAAAAATTATGTGAAATATTAAAAATGAGTTTAAAGTGGTTAAAATCGAAAATGAAAATTTATACAAAAACATACATATACACGGCATTTTTAATTTTTTTTTAATATATTTTCACTTTTAATTTTTGTAAATAATATGTTAGAATAAGTTAGTTAAAATAGATGTATTCATGTTAAAAAAATTAAATTTGGAAAATAAATTATAAGTTGTTAAAATCAAAATTAGTGTTCTTGAGCTTTAATATGATCTTCATATGTGTTCTTGAAATATTCATGTTGATGTTCATCATTTTGTACTCTTTGATTTCATTTGAGTTTATGTTTGTTAATAATTTGTGTTTATGTTTAGTTATTGTTTTATATATTATTAGTCTTATAATATAAATCAACTTAAAACATTATAAATCATTTAGAATAAAAAGTTAGAAATTTAAAGTGTTGAAAAACACTATTCATAAATATAAATGAAACTTTTAGTAAATTTCATTTTAGTTTAAATCGTTTTAGTATTATTATAATAATTGAAATATAAAAACTTTAAGCTAAAAACCGATAAAATCGAAAAATGAAAATTTAGAACACCACCAACTTAGCCACGGCATTCTTGATGTTTTTAGGGTTAAATTTTGTTTTTATCACTTTTTAGTTTATTGTTAATATAATTTAATTATTAGTTAATAAGTTAGATTTAAGAAATTAAAAGAAATAAATCAATTTTGACATATATATTAAGTCACACGACATCATCACTTAAAATTGACTAAATTTGACCAAAATGAAATTATCCCTAAGTCACTAAAGTTAAATAGTAATTAGAATTGAATTATAGTATAAATCGATTTAGTTATAAATGAAATATTATAAACCGATAAAAATAAGTAACCGTTCTAAAAATGAACTAAATCGTGTTATTCGCCTTTGCTATTTGAATTTGTTGA
Source organism: Dianthus caryophyllus (assembly GCA_023091065.1). Classification (NCBI taxonomy): domain Eukaryota; kingdom Viridiplantae; phylum Streptophyta; class Magnoliopsida; order Caryophyllales; family Caryophyllaceae; genus Dianthus; species Dianthus caryophyllus. Next base: position 18,273,443 of record CM041522.1, read on the forward strand.
TCTTGGACATACGGACTAAAATGAATCATCCACGTTACTATTATTTTAAAAATGAAAATCGCTAAATTTAGTTAATAGACGACTAAATTTAACTAAGTCTCATTTTAAAATAAACATCATTATCACTTTTTTACAAATTGAACTTAACGTTTTTAAAACTAATATTTTAAAATGAATATCATTATCACTTTTTACAAATTGAACTTAACATTTTTAAAACTAATATTTTAAAATGAATATCATTATCACTTTTTACAAACCGAACTTAACGTTTTTAAAACTAGACTTTTAGAATATTTTCAAAACTCACTAAGTACAAAACGAACTTAACGACTTTGAAACTAGAAATTTATACTTAGAAAATAAAAGGGTTTAGTTTATTTTCTAAAATATCTTAAGTATAAGTACCTAAAATATCTTAAGTGTAAAAATACGTATAAATATAGAAATACGTACAAGTATAAGAATACGTACAAGTATAAGAATACGTATAAGTATAAAAATACATATAAAATACGAAGTATAAAAATACGAATACGTATAAAAATACGTATAGAATACGAAGTATAAAAATACGAATACTGTAGATACCCAAATCCGCACCTCCCGCCAAAAACCCAGTGATGTAACAATGGACTTTTATTGCATGCTTTTAAGGTTACTTAAATGGTTCTAACTATGACGAATTCGAGTTAAATGATTTAAAATGCAAATGAGTTTTCTTTATGGGTCATCACTCTTAGTGTCCTTAGGTCTAGAGTCTAACTTGTCTCGAGTTCAGGTCCTAATCGGCATGCGCACACCCTCTTTTAAACACATAGCCTAATTGATCCTTTTACAAGGTTCAATTCGATCCTCCTAAATCCCTAAATTTAGGTTCAGTCTCTAAAACCACCTTTTAGGACTAGCAAATACCCAGGATAGTCTTACGGAATGTCCTATTTCACAAAACGACACAAAATGCACCCCTTTTACATTTTCAGGGCCCGGGCCCAGAACCGAGCCCGAACCCATGCCTGGCCCGCTTCCCAAGGACTAGGATGACCAAGTCAAACCCTAGTCAAACCCTAACATCAGCCAACAATCCGTAACTTAGAGCTCAAGCAAGGATATACCGTATATCTCCTAAAAGATATTTGGAAATATACGAAATCTGGAGGTTTTACCCGACGTACAAGCCGCAAGGGGCCTTGCGGCTCATTGGGGCAGCCGCAAGAGGTCATGCGATTTGCCCCTCTGGTCGCATGGGTCCTTGCGACTCCTACGTCCGGTTTTATCCTCCAGGGTTTCCTAAATTCCCTCGACTACTCCACTATAAATACAACCCCTCCCTCGACCATTCAACATAAGTTTTTCACACATAAAAACACCTCTCTTCTTAACCTTTCTTCCTAGGTTTTAGCACACACACAATTCAGAATACAATTCACATCCAAAAACACTCTCAAAGCCTCACGCATAAACATCCTTAGAATTCTTCATTTTCCTAGTGTTGAATTCTTCCCTTTGAAGCGAAGCGCTGCCGGTTTCCTAATTCGAGACAGGTAATGCTTAATCCTACTATGGATTAAGGTTTTCTTTACTTCTTAGACCAGCAAGGGCCTACATTAGGCTCACCCCGGCTTTGGTAAGCAAGTCTGCTTTTCATAAGGCGGCCATGCACCTCGAATACACACCCTATTCGTAACACCTTTCCAAAGTCGCATAAACAACTGACCTCTTTAAAATAAATCAGTGGCTAATTGAACTTTATTTTATTGCATGCATTTTAGCAAATCCTCATCTTGCATCTAAATCACTTAAAATGAATTCGTCATTAAACTGAACTGTTTTCGTTAATAAGTTAAGCATGCTTAACTGAGGGTTTTAAACAATCTCTTTTGCATTCTTTTACAATTTATATCGCACTTGTACGTAGCGTATTACTTAGGCTCATGTATCATTCTTTGCATTGTTCTCAAGTCTAGTAGAGGCTATCTAGGCTTTTCCAAAAGATCTTTCATAAAAACATTATTTTGATTTATACTTTAGAAAAGTACCCTCACCCGAATCCGAATCTGGTTTCACAATAACCTTAGACGGATAGGTGTCGACGTGCCTTGAACTCTAAGACGTGTCTTTGAGCATGAGGACACGGAGGCGGGTTCTAAATTTCCCTCATAATTTAGTGGCGTCTCCAAAACGGTTTTTAAAGGTTTTTTGTACTTAATCTTTTTAACTTTACGCCCTTACCAAGACGTCGAGTGGTTCCATGGTCAGATCCCGGTACCCACAGTTGGTGACTCCGCTGGGGACAGGTTTTATTTTTAAAACTAAAATTGGCTTTTTCTTTTAAAAATAAAAATGAGACTTGAACGACTTGAGAACAATCAACATGCATGAGCTAAGCATATCCGTTTAGAGTCGAATCTAGTCGGATTCACACACAAATACCTTGAGAGGTGGTTCCAAACACAGGCTTGTCCATTCGATAAAGCACGTTCTGGACTAACCTTCCTCTCACCCCTCCACGGCTTGCCGTAGCAAACTGATTTGACCGCCCCAGGGTTTCCTTCGTATCCTACACGTTATACTGTGTAGGCAAAGGGCTAAAAGCACCTGCCAAAGCGTACTCAAATCAGTTGGAGGCGTACAAGACTTGACCAAACGACCAAGAGTCATACGTACGATTGCGAGGCTATACAATATAGTCTTTTTCAAAATTCATTTGCATTGCATATCTTCGAAAACTCACTCAAAATTTTCAAGGTATAAATGAACCTAACAACTAACATCTAACATTTTACAACTAACGTCTAACTTTTTACAAACAAAACTCTCGCGAAATTTTTGAAATAAACATTTTTCAAATTTCCCTTTTTACAAAACTTGCAAAACCCGAGTCGAGGCCTTCCAACCCCAACTCGTGGATTTCATTCTTTAACTTTCACGACTTAAATCCTTTTTAACATCCTCGACTTGGCTAAACCCGAGTCGATTCCTTTTAACACATCCATATGACAATATCCCGTCATTCGGGCTAAGTGGATGCAAAAAAAACCTTTTAACATCAAGGCAAGCTGTGTGCACGCAGTCTCGTCTCAAAAACACTCCTAGCTTAATTTCGAAAACCTCCTTCTTTTTCAAAATTTAAAAGAGTCTTTTTCAAACGAAATGAGCTAAAAACAAACGTATAAATGAATGTGTCAAGTTGGGTCTGTCATAGAGGTGATGCACTCCATCCAAATATAGATTTCAACCGGATACCTGCCACACCAAAAACCGAGTTGTTATACCCCACAAGAAACGAACCTATACCCGAAGAATGGCCGGCAATGACGATGTTAAACGCACTCCGTGAACAAGTCACCAAGCTGACTGACGACCTCGAACGCCTGCTGAACCACCACAAGACCGAGATAAAGCGTTTAGAAAAACGTATCAAGGACAAGACCGACGAACATGTCTCGATCCACACTCTCGAGGCCCTTAACCAACAAGACGACGAAGGCTTCACCGAGTATCTCTCTCGATGGGAAAAGCTAAGCGCACAAATTCCAAATCGTCCGCATGAGGACGAACTTGTGCCTAAGTTCATAAACAATCTACGACCCGTGTATCAATTATACATGCGGTACAGCAACATTCAAGACTTCAAACAACTCATCAGAGTCGGCACTCAAATCGAGGACGACTTTAGGACTAGTGCCATGGCCAGATACACCGCCAATACCTACCGAGATAACTCACCAAAATCTCCTCACGCGACCAAGAGTAAGGAAAACTGCACTATGGATAGCCTTGACGCATTTGCAACCAAAAGCTACAGGAGCTTCATGCCTTACACTAGGGCATTCCATAGGTTGGTTGAAAACAACTACCTACAACCAATCGGGCCTACCGACGAGCCACCCGAAGACAAGAAGCCAAAACTTTGGAACCCAAATGCTTACTGTGCATACCACAGAGGCAAAGGCCACGACATAGAAGACTGCTTCAAACTGAAGCACGCCATCCAAGATCTCATCAACCAAGGAAAGTTCGACAGACCGTCTCAAACGTCCAAGCCGCCCAACGACGACAACCCTTTCGCCGACCGCAGAATCTTCGTGGGATCACCTCCCATTATGAACTGCTCCAACAATATCAAACCGAGCGACAATCAAACAATTGGCGCTTCGTTCAACGATAAAGGGGACGAATGGCCTACGTCCAACCAAGCCATGATCCAAGGCGACGAAAAGATTAACTCTTTTACCATACAAACCAAACCATCCAACAAAGATTACCCTCCATACAACCACACAATCTTCACAGGATCACTTCCTCCCATAGATCACTCAGACTTCGTCATGCCCGAAAACAACCTAACCCCTGAAGCGTACTTTGAGAACAAACTAACAAGCGAAGATGCACCCACAAAACGGAAGCCATCACAACTTAAGAGGAAGATGGCGAGAACGGAGGCGTTGGCGAACGCAAAGAAGAAGAAATCCTCTTAGGATCTAATCCATTAGGTGTCGGGTCACCAGTCGACCCACCTTCTAGTTTTAGCTTAGACTTTTATTGTCGGAGGCTAGCTCCAGCTTTTCTCCTAATTTGTCAAACATTTCTTCTTCTTTAACGAATAATACAGATAAGTTTGCTTATGTCTCAAGCTAAAAACAAACAAATGAACAATGAACAACAAACAAAATTAAGCAAAACCTTTTCAAAGACAAAATCGAATCAAAGTATGCGTTAATCGAATATCGACACCAAGGGCATCGACGTGTACCCATGACACGTGCATCACGAAGCGATCAGCAAGGCGTGTACTCAAGCACCATCGACGATCTGGCGGATCTCCTCAAGCAATACGAGTCTTTTAAATACGGGTCGAGTTCTTAAGCATCGAGTCAATCTCCGTCAGTCTAGGATAATCGAGTCTTCGACGTACGACATTTTAACAAATCGATAAAGGAATAAGTTTGCCTAAAACCCAGTTTCCTTTTACCCATTTTACTTACATTTCTTATACAAAATCATTTTTCACCGACATACATTGCATCCTAGGAGTAGCTATCCGAAGGAGATCTAGGCCGGGTACGAAGGTCCAAGTCAATATCAAGTACAAGACAAAAACCAAAAGGTTTTCGACGACTAGACACTTAAGGTTCGATAGTCTGCTTGTGGTCTACTACTCCACTGCTTTTGGAGAAGGATCCATTAATTTGGAGCTCCACAGTGGTCATGAATTTGATCACGACCAAAAGCATGAGTACTCCTGGATCGCCCTCCACATACTCGATCGCGTGCCTAATAAGCAAACGAACTTGTCAGAGGAGTCCAGCGTGATAGACACATGATCACATGCAACCTTCCCACCACAGGGTTTAGCAAAGTCAAAGCTCGAGCCCAAACCACAAACGGCCCGACGAATTCTCAAAGGGAGTACAATCAAAAGTGAAAACAACGGCAAAAGAGCAAAGTCAAGAAGGAAACAAATCCCAAAGTTTCCATGAAGTCAAAAAAGGAAACAAGTCTCAAAGTTTTCAAGAAGTCAAAAAAGGAAACAAGTCTCAAAGGTTCCAAGAAGTCAAAAAAGGAAACAATTCTCAAAGTCTTTAAGAAAGGGACAAAACAATAAAAAGAAAGCCCGAAAGTCAAGTGGCTAAGTGAACAAAGGTCTTCTCAAAAATGGACCCAGTCTAATACCTCTTCAAGGAACCCGTGCTAAAAGGACATATGGCACGATGGACATTGCTCTGAGCCGAATTCGACACCAAGGGACCACGTTATCGACGAGGAGCCGATTATCGACACTACATCATTGCCCAAAGACGGAATTTACAACATCAATGAAGAAGCGACATACTTCGATGGTTCATCCAATTATCGAGGTTGGGGAATAGGACCCCTCTCCATCAAATTGGACTTTGATGTGATAAACAAGCGGCCAAGATCAACTAAGGAGAACCTACCTTTAAGATGCAATGTATCAAGGTCAATCACATAATCACCCTTTTGGACCGGCGGATCCTTAAACGCGCACCTTTTTACAACAGAACAGCCCTTTTGGACCGGCGGGTCCTTAAACACGCCCCTTTCCACGTAAACACCTTGTCACATAAACAAACACTTTTCACAAACACACCCTTCGGAACTACGCTAGGTTTGATTCCGTACCCACGGATACGTAGGCCGCTCACTCGAGCTCAACCAACCCTTTTTCACAAAAACATCCCTATGTCTAAAGCTTCCAAATCAAAGACATCCCCACAAAAATCCACAAAAACTCAAAAAAAAAAATCCAAGGCAAACTGTTTCTTTGTCGAGGCATTAAAACGACTACGTCGAGACAAAACTGTGCTAGACCTAGGAGTGGTGCTCTGCTTTTTTTGTCTAACCTTGTTCGTTTTGCAGGAATAACAACATACCGCTGGAGCAACCATGTGTCACCAAGCCGGGGGCTTTACCGATGCACGTGTCACAGTCACTTATATCCCTATCAATGTCGAGTCTCGAGTCACGCATACGATTCACCTTCGTCTTTGAAACACTTCAAACACTCGTTTCATCGTTGTCTTTGAAACATTTCACAGAGCACCTTTCAAAATTTAACTCAGTACCTGAGTTAACGCACTTTGAAAAGAAAAGAACTCGTTGAACACCCGAGTCAATACACATTAGGAAGCACTTTCTAAAATTAGCTCAACGCCCAAGTTAACACTTTTCAAACAAAAAACACGTCTTTAAGCATTTTTCGAAAATAGCATTTTCAAGATCTTCTTTTGAAAAGACAGCATTTTCAAATTCTTCTTTTACAAAAACAGCATTTTCAAGATCTCCTTTACAAAAATGACATTTTCAAAAAAAAAAAAAAACGTTTTCTTTAAAAAAACGAAAGGCATTTCCAAAAAAACGCGAGAGCATTTTCAAAACCTTTCTTTCTTTGAGTACTAACTATGCAGGTACAAATAAGAGACGAAGAAGACATCAAGCACGACACAAGCAGACATTCACGATGCTCAGAATGCACTCACGCCCATGGAGTACGCCCGACGACACTGGAGCACGCTACCCCAAGATGCCCGACCACGCAAGACACACTCTATTCAACGGCATTGTATACAGCCTATCCAACAACATTAGATACACCACGCTCTACGAAACTGGATCCAACAGTTCAAGACAACCTATCCAAAGACGTTGATACACCTTACCTGACGGTACTAGATACATTGTGCCCAAGCCAAACAACAAACGAACAACCTTCATTCACCCATTACAACAACATTCCCGGTGGAAATAACTTATCCCTTTTCACCAAACCTCCTTAGACTAGGCAGCCACACATACACCTCCTTAGACTAGGAAGCCACACATTCACCTCCTTAGACCAGGAAGCCACACAAGCGTTATGGTCGACTCATGCACCATGAGTGCGATATACATCTACAACGAGGACTGGGGGCTGACACTCCATTTTAGGATCATATTCCTTTACGAAGTACAACAAAATAGATATCCTTCACGGACGTCCCAAGACTTTACAACAACAAGCCGAAGCGAAGACCCTACCTTGATAGGGGACACCCTTAAGATAGTAACACCCCAGAAGCAAAAGCGAGTCAAATTCACAATTCGACTTAGCTCAAACACCCCATGGGCCGGCGTGCCCTTAAACGTGCAATACCGAACTACGCTGGTCTGATTCCACACACCGTGGATACGTAGGCAGCCTTGCAAAAGGCACGACCGACATCCCAAGCAGAAACGATGTACCATGCAAGGACGGAAGTAACATTTCCAGTTTGACTTAGTTTTTACACCAAAACTTAACCAAACTATGGGGGCAAAATTAAAAGCATAGTCGCAATTTTGACTTTACTTTTACACCAAAGCATATTCCTAATTACAAACAAGACTTTGATTTAGTTTTACACTAAAGCCTCGTCAACGAAAGCCAATACCAAAAGCCAACACCACTTTGTCTTAATACCAACCAAATTAAAACAAACTCGAGGGGGGTAATCCAAAATCACCTTCTCCAATACAACTAATACTAAGCACATGCTCCTCATTTTGACTCAATTTTCATACAAAACTTAGTCAAACTCGAGGGGGTAACCCAAAAACTAACACCTGAACAAACCTTATCACCAAGTTTGACCATCGTTATACACTATAACTCGGTCAAACTGGGGGCTCACACCATACACCCCTCAAGCTTCCGTCGACGAAAAATAAGGTAATTTTTCGCGAAATGACGCCTAATGAAGAACAAATCGCACCCTCAAGTTTCCGTCAACGAAAAATAAGGTAATTTTTCGCGAAATGACGCCTGAAGAAGAACAAATCACGCCATCTGCAAGCATCTACGGTTTAGCGACACCTCCAGAACCGCTACGAACACAAGCATGCGCACTAAAAGCATAATACTTTCACGTGTGCACAAAGCGTCAGACACCCAAACATAAGTCCAAAGATCAGACAGCCGAACACAGATACAAACATTCAAACACCCAAACATGAGATCGAACACCAAACATCCCAAGTCCGAGAGACAAGTATCAAGTGAACCCAAAGGAATCGTAATGATACCACGTTTCATGGCCAAGGCAAGAACATTTACAAGACACAAGACGAAGACACAGAAGTAACAACAATCCAACAAGAAGCAAGCGAAGTCTGAAGATTTTTAGAAGAGCAAATCGCGGATTCGAATTTTTCCGGATTTGAAACCGCGACATGTGCGAGTGAGTTCAAGCTTGAAGTCGCCAGTTGATAAGAGATTTCCCGGAAGAGTCACTAGTCGACAAGGCAATTTCCAGAGCATGTTTTATTCCACGTTTACTCTCCACCTTGGGCTCGATTAATTTTCAGGCCTAAGTATTTTCTTCGGAATCGCAAGCTTTTCGGTTAAGGCGTCACCTAAAGTCCGCCACACTCTTAAACGAGTTTGAAGCACTATACACAACCTTTGCGTATACACTAAACATAAGCATTTTCCTCGAACGATAATTCCCGGCGGACATAGGCACTCTTTTACTAGATGAGCACCAGCAAAAGCACTAGCACGAAGCATGAAGCATATACGCTCTTTTACGAGACTAAGCACGCTCGCTCTTTTACGAGACAAGCAACAGCAATAGCACGCAAAGGTATTTAGCAAGCGCAGGCAGGCATGCCCTTACAAGTATGCAAGGACCGTCATGTCCCTAAACATGTTTGTCCCTCCCCGGATAAGCCCGGTTCGGAGTCCTAGTCTCACCCATGGACACATACTCCGCGCCGCTGATGATGTCGAGACTGTAATGGTCCGGATGTTGTCGTAAAGTTTGACTTTCGCTTTAGTCCTAAGCTCAGTCAAACTGGGGGCTCTGTAGATACCCAAATCCGCACCTCCCGCCAAAAACCCAGTGATGTAACAATGGACTTTTATTGCATGCTTTTAAGTTGACTTAAATGGTTCTAACTATGACGAATTCGAGTTAAATGATTTAAAATGCAAATGAGTTTTCTTTATGGGTCATCACTCTTAGTGTCCTTAGGTCTAGAGTCTAGCTTGTCTCGAGTTCAGGTCCTAATCAGCATGCGCACACCCTTTTTTAAACACATAGCCTAATTGATCCTTTTACAAGGTTCAATTCGATCTTCCTAAATCCCTAAATTTAGGTTCAGTCTCTAAAACCACCTTTTAGGACTAGCAAATACCCAGGATAGTCTCACGGAATGTCGTCCTATTTCACAAAATGACACAAAATGCACCCCTTTTACATTTTCAGGGCCCGGGCCCAGAACCGAGCCCGAACCCATGCCTGGCCCGCTTCCCAAGGACTAGGATGACCAAGTCAAACCCTAGTCAAACCCTAACATCAGCCAACAATCCGTAACTTAGAACTCAAGCAAGGATATACCGTATATCTCCTAAAAGATATTTGGAAATATACGAAATCTGGAGGTTTTACCCGACGTACAAGCCGCAAGGGGCCTTGCGGCTCATTGGGGCAGCCGCAAGAGGTCATGCGATTTGCCCCTCTGGTCGCATGGGTCCTTGCGACTCCTACGTCCGGTTTTTTCCTCTAGGGGTTTCTAAATTCCCTCGACTACTCCACTATAAATACAACCCCTCCCTCGACCATTCAACACAAGTTTTTCACACATAAAAACACCTCTCTTCTTAACCTTTCTTCCTAGGTTTTAGCACACACACACAATTCAGAATACAATTCACATCCAAAAACACTCTCAAAGCCTCACGCATAAACATCCTTAGAATTCTTCATTTTCCTAGTGTTGAATTCTTCCCTTTGAAGCGAAGCGCTGCCGGTTTCCTAATTCGAGACAGGTAATGCTTAATCCTACTATGGATTAAGGTTTTCTTTACTTCTTAGACCAGCAAGGGCCTACATTAGGCTCACCCCGGCTTTGGTACGCAAGTCTGCTTTTCATAAGGCGGCCATGCACCTCGAATACACACCCTATTCGTAACACCTTTCCAAAGTCGCATAAACAACTGACCTCTTTAAAATAAATCAGTGGCTAATTGAACTTTATTTTATTGCATGCATTTTAGCAAATCCTCATCTTGCATCTAAATCACTTAAAATGAATTCGTCATTAAACTGAACTGTTTTCGTTAATAAGTTAAGCATGCTTAACTGAGGGTTTTAAACAATCTCTTTTGCATTCTTTTACAATTTATATCGCACTTGTACGTAGCGTATTACTTAGGCTCATGTATCATTCTTTGCATTGTTCTCAAGTCTAGTAGAGGCTATCTTTTGATAGGCTTTTCCAAAAGATCTTTCATAAAAACATTATTTTGATTTATACTTTGGAAAAGTACCCTCACCCGAATCCGAATCTGGTTTCACAATAACCTTAGACGGATAGGTGTCGACGTGCCTTGAACTCTAAGACGTGTCTTTGAGCATGAGGACACGGAGGCGGGTTCTAAATTTCCCTCATAATTTAGTGGCGGCTCCAAAACGGTTTTTAAAGGTTTTTTGTACTTAATCTTTTTAACTTTACGCCCTTAGCAAGACGTCGAGTGGTTCCATGGTCAGATCCCGGTACCTACAAATACGTATAAAATACGGTGAATAGTGAATTGTGAATAGTGAATAATGAATAGTGAAAATTAAATAGTGTAATACTGAAAATAATTGAAAATTTTACTAAGTATAGAAAATTTAAAATGAAGAAGTAAATGACCTAAAGTGTTTGAAAAACACATAAATAAAATTGGACATACTAATAAACGTTTCAATTTAGAAACTTGAAAATGTTAATAATTAACAACACTTCAAATAATAAACGAACGTGTTATGTGATCATATGAAACCTACAAATACTTAAACGTTTGACGCTGAGACTAGGAGAGTCTAGTAACATGTGATATGGATTATCAAATAAATAATGAATATTGAGTAAGTTAAATAAAAGGTCAAGCTTGGGCCTCAGATATGAAAACGTCAATCGTGAGTGAAGTGGGGTTTAAGATAGTCTTGTAGCGGTCGCCATTGCCGTACAAGATAATTGAATATGCCAAGGCTTTTGTCTCAGGCTTTAGGAAATAGTCGTTTTATCTGGAGTTAAGGTGCTCTATGAATAGCATAGCCTACTCTTAACGTGGATACTAGTGTACATGTACTAGACTTGGGTTTAATTCACTCTATTTCGCTAAAGTTATCAGGGCCACCGTGACATTATGTGCTTATGCGCTTGATTCTGTCTCCTTGCCGTGTTTAGTCTTTATTGACGCGACACTTGCATTCGTTCTTGCCACATGTACAGATCACTTGGCGGGATTGTATCTGAAGTTGAATCATTTCGAACACTAGAAGATGAGATGCAAGTACTATAGTATTCGGCGTGGTTTACGAGTCGAGTAAGCCGCTGCACTATGGTAGTGAGATGCAAGCGACTAGAGTACAATGGCCTACTCAGTGGTCAGGCTCGTAAGCAGTATGTGTTGTCTGTTGTATGTTTAATTGAGAACGAGTGTGTACCATCTTCGAAAACTAAAGACCACAACTTTCTGAATTGAATCAGTGCATGAGGAGAATGATATGATATGTATGTTTGATTGCGATCCGATATCGCCTTGTAATGCCATTGAATTATTGTGATACTATTGCTATGCTATTATGTGTTATTTGCCTTCATAATTGAATATCATGCTTAAATGATTTATCGCTTTAAACCGCATGCTTATTATGACTTATATGTCTTTATATGCTATATGTAATAAGCATGTTTCTATTTTTATCATAACGTTATGCTTATACAGCGATAATATTACACCAAAATACTTGTAATCGAGGGTAAGTATGAGCATAGCTAGTCCTTTGTCGCTCAGTGAGCATCCCCATCGATTTATTGTGCGGGATGATCGTCGTGGGGCTGGTTTTTGGACGGGGCCACGAGATGTTTTTATGCTTACTTTTGGATGTTTTACGAGAGATTGTAATATATAACCTATACTCTTTTTATTTCCGTATTTAGAGTTGTTTTATTCAACTCTTGAACGATGGTTGTAACATTTGGGTTTTTATTGTATAATTAATGACGCTGGTTTAAGACTTAATTAATTTCCGCCTTAGTAATTAAAGTCGACTAAAAACCAGGTTGTTACACAGATTTTACGTAAACTAGCTTATTAGGACCATTTTTCCAACAGAGGTACAATTTCCTATGACCTTATAATTTCCTTTACAGTTAACCTCCACTCAGATTATACAATTTTTTTTCTTTAACTTTGTCCTTAATATGATTCTTATTTATATAACTAACTTAATTTATAACATTATATCCTTTAATAACATTTCATTTTATCACTATAATTTAACTTATATAACTAGCTACATTTTATTATATAAGTTATTACTACTGAAAAAGGGTCTGAAAACATACCTTATACGAATGTATGGAACTGAACTTAAGAATCCTTATATAATCTTTAACCCTTATTAATTTTTTTCTCTTTTTATTACCCTTATTATTACTACAATTATTACTATTATTAGTTATTATTTTTATTTTTTTTCTATTTTCGCCTATCTTATATGAAGCATGAAGGCCACTATTTATAGCACAAGTGAGGCGGTGTAACACTCCTTTTAGTCGGTGTAGGTGATCAAACTAAATTTTGCTCCGAAAGTTACTTGGCGTGCAAATGTGTTAGCTTAGTTGACTTTTCTCAATTTTATTGTTTTTTTTTTTTTTTTTTTTTTTTTTTTTTTTTTTTTTTGCTATAATTATTAGTGTTATCATGTTTTGGTACATTTTTCATTATTTATTTATGTATTTTTTTTCTATTTACTATTTTTTTTGGTGGTTATTACAAATGATCTCCCCCATTTTTACAAAACTTCGCACTTTCTTTCCTGCGAGGCGCATTCCGCTTCCCGACGCATGCACTGTGAGAGACTGACCTTGTGAGGGCATCGATAGGTTTTCCCCAAAAGGATTTTTTTTTCCCCGGTACCTTTAGTAACCACAAGCCTAAGCTCTGATACCACTTGTAGGGATCTCATCCCATTCACTAATCAAATATTAGTGTAAATCAAATTAGTCTAATTTGATGAGCAAGATCTATGTAGTTACAAACATACTTTGTTACAAGTTCATAGAAATTTATACCTTTCTCAAAGGGAAATGGGCACAAAACAAGAACCACTTTCTTGTTTTGTTTCTTGAGCTATGAGTTAGGATGATCCTCCAAAACCAGAATTTCCAAAATAGGAAACCTCCTTCTTGTTGCACCCAAGAACAAACCCAAAACCTACTAGTGATTTTGACTAGAAATCACTAATAGTTACTAGATAATATGTGAATAATATTATTACTAACACTTAGTAAAATAGTAGAAGATATAAGAACAAGTTTCTTATTATTTTAGAGAGTTTTTGAGAGAGAAGAAGTTATCAAAGATGCATGCCACCTTCTCTCTCTTTTTGGCCTTCTTATGTTATAAGAGAATAAGAGAAAACAAGAGTGTCTCACATTCTTCATAGGGGGCCGGCCATATTGGTAGAAGAGAGGAGAGAAAGAGCTTTTTCATTGTGTAGAACAATTACATGCATTGAAATGATTATGTTCCAACATGCATGAGGAAAACAATTAGGAAAAATACAAGAAGGAATCTTCTTTCTCTCCTCACTATTTTGGACGGTCCATAAGGGCCTTATGGGTCCATTTTATTTTTCCAATATTTGTCCCACAAATAGATATAATTTATCACTTAATTATCTAATATAATAAAGTGTAAATCAATTAAACTCTTCCTTAATATACATGTACACTTACACATATATTAAATTGCACTTTTACTAATATCATTAGTAAAATATACATGATTAGTGAATTAACGTTTAATCACTAATTCCCGTCTCCTCCATTAATTTTATCGATATAAAATTAATCACTCGAGTTCCTAACTCGATTTCTCTCTAAATTAATTCACTGACTAACCGTTAGTCAAATTATCAAGTCACTAATCTAATCGTATCTCATACAATTAATTAGCTTTATTATTTGGAGTACGTTCATATAGGTGTGACTTAAAGGGATCAATTGATTACCGCCGTAACACGACAATAACGTCAAACTCTAGTCAGCCAATCGTTATTGATTTACGTTAATCAATTGACAATAATACAGGATTATCCCCATGTATTCCTTAATTGAGATTTATTAAGTAATCGCACTATTGTGGAGGACACTTACTCCAACACCATCATCTCATTTTTAATTCATTTTAAGTGAACAAATATCTAGCATTACGTGAATGATTAAATTGAGGTGATAGCCCTAGAACGAGTGGCATCCGTATGTCTATGATATAAGATGCAACTATATGATCCATATTCATGCATATTAGGTGGTTTGGTTTAGTTTAGGCGGAACATGATGCTACTAACTAACGCGTGGATGCAATGTAAAACGGAAAAATGAAACGCAAAAACGAAAAACACCTAGTGTGGCCTATCCCTATGAAAATAAAGACAAAATACAAATTGGAATCCATCCATGGACCCTAAAGCTTGTCTTCATTCTTCATCTTGGGCTTTAAGTGGGAGTTGGGCATCTCCATCTTGAATCTCATCAAATTACATTTTGAATTACAAAATAAACCTATTTACATTCTAATTCAAAAATACCAAAAATAATAAAATTACAAGAGGGGAGATTCGAGATCTCAAAAATACAACCAACGATTATGTTTCCTTTCATTACGAAAACATAATCTTCTAAGGCCACACTAGTAAATTACAACCTTTTGTACAAAATTAATGCGTAAAATAAACCATTCAAACATTCATTCAAAGTAAAGCATCAACTAAAAATTAACCAATGCAAACAATTGATTAAAATCCAAACCACCTCTTTTAAATGATTATAATTCAACAATTCCTTAATTGTTCATAAAACATAATCAAAAATAATCCAAAATAATTTATATTATCAGTATAACATAAATTAGATCACAAAAATATTTTAAACTTCTTTAAAATATTTGGTATCAAAATTAAGAACTTCTTCATAATAACAAAATATTTGTTATCTTTATAACAAATATAACAAAATATTATAATTTCAAAAAAAAAAAAAAAAAAAAATCGGCCAATCCAAATTAACAACAAAATTTTAATCCGGCCATTGAAAATTGAATTAAACTGTTTTAATTCGATTATGCTAATAATTAGATCGATACTAACTCAACTTTAATCCGTATAAAACATTGACTTAAGAGATTCAAAATAACTTTTTAAATTAAACATCTTAAACATATAGATCTAATGATTAACAAACTAATATGTTCATTAACATACAAAAATTTGGTCCTTTTATATTTTAATTTAATCGGTATTAAATCAAAACTTATTCAAAATCATATGTAATAGTTTTAACATCTTAAAACATTGATAATTATGAATCAAATGGACCAAAACAAGCCAAGAATTAATCAAAACTCACAGCGCACATCCAAAACCATTCGGCCAATATGGAAAAATTGGTTTAAAATTATACAAAATCGATTTTTATGAAAACCATATAAAAATTCATTAGCCCTAAGGCTTTGATACCACTTGTAGGATTATATCTGTATATAGTCCTTTAAAATCACAGGATTATAATGAAAACTTTATATGATTTATAGTCAGAAATTGAAATTGCATAACAAAATAAATAGATTAAGAATTAACCTTTTAATCCTTGTGAAATGGCCTAAGAACAATACCAAAAATATGGTATCTCCTAATTGTTACACCCAAGATGAGATGAGATATGCCCTTAAGATTGCTAGAAAATTTTAGAGAAGAAACCTTTTTCTCTCAAGTATTTGTGTTGTAGACTTGTAGTTGTGATGAGTGAGTGAAATAGCTTAAGTAGAGAGAGGGAGAAATAAGTACATAGTTTTCAAGAGAAAACCATGTGCTCCACCCATGGTTTTCGAAATCCATGGTCAACAAAACAATGTACTTAGCCCATGGTTTTAGTAAACCATGTTTCTTACAAGTGGTTTTGTTAAAACCATGGTTGAAAACCATAGACCCTTTTCTTTTGGTCATCTTAGCTTCTTATATAATGTAACATATATTACTAGTGTCATTTGCATGGACCGACTATAATATATCATTAAATATAAATATCCTTATATTTATAATTTGCTAATTAATTATAACAGTTTATGTTTAATTAGCTTACATTATATACAATAATTAAAAATAACATTTTATATTCAATTCACGAATTACATTTAATTCGTCTCAGCTAATATTATTTAATCATTATTAAATAACCGTATCATCATCACACTGACTAACATTTTAGTCAAACAACACTGACTAACCTTTTAGTCATTAAATAAGGCATCAATATGATTATTTTCTCAAATAATCACATCTCTCAATCACATCCTTTAGGTGTGACTCTTAGGGACCAGTTGATCACCGCCATCTGTATGACAATAACGTCAAACTTATCTAGCAAGCCAACCGTTATCGATAAACGTTAATCAACTGATTAAATACAAAATGTACCATGTGTACCTTTAGAGATTTATTTATGTTATTGCACTAACTGTGGAGCACACTATCTCCAACACCAAGAACAAAGGGTCAAGATACACTTAGACTCCTTGGTCAACAAGTTAATAGATTTTGGAAAGTAATTTTTGGATAGAAAAAATTACTCCCCAAATAGTATAGAGGGGGCCGAAATATTGGAGTATAATAGAGGAGTTTTGACTCAACCTAATTCTCTAATTCAATCTATCATAATCCACATACACAAATTAAGAAAAGCAGTTTTCTCTCGAAAAGGTTTTCTAGCAAAATCAAGGCATATCTTGAACGATCTTGGGTGCAACTATTAGGAGATATCAAGTTTCTTGATATTCAATCTTAGGCCATTAAAGTAAGGACTAAAGGTTGTTTTCTTAATCTCTTGTTTAATTATGAAATTTTTTTATGACCATTAATCATATAGAATGAGTTTCATTATAATCCTGGATGATTAAAGGGTATGTATACGGATATATTCCCACAATCACAACCTACTCCGGGACCCGATCCTATGGCCGAGATGAAGGCTATGATGTTGCAAGTGCAGCAAGCGACGTAGGCCGTACAGAAGTCGCAGGAGATGATGATGCTGCATATGCAAAAGGAAGGGCAAGCTAAAGACGCGACGATCAAAATGCTAGAGAATCAAGTGGCACAGCTCGCCACTTTACAAGCGTCGCGTCAATCGGGTACACTACCGCCTAGACCTGTCAAACGGGTCGGGCGGGTCGGGTTCAGGTTCGGGTTATACGGGTCGGGTCAAAATACGGGTTCGGCTCAAATACGGGTCGGGTCGGTTTCGGGTCAAAATACGGGTCAAAAATACATTTTTCGCGCCTTTTTATTTATTATTTTTTAATTAAAAAAAATTCTTTTATTGTTATTTTACATTATGTACATATTTTATTATACATATGTAATACTAAAGTTGATATATATTCATTCTGGTAATTTATAAAATTAAAATAGTCTATTTATGAATATATTCATAATATTTCCATCATAATTTTCATTATCATTTTTATATTTCAACTTATAATTTTGAGGTTGTAATAATTATTAATATTAATTTTTTTTTTCATGAAATATTAATTTTGTAAGTTCAAAAAGTCTTGTTACACGAAATTACACTTGACCCATCGGGTCGAACGGGTCGGGTCGGGTCTTGACCCTAAATTAACAGCTCATTTCGGGTTCGGGTCATTTCGGGTCACGGGTCAAATTTTACGGGTCTTGACCCTAAAAAAACGGGTCGGGTCGGGTCGGTTTTTCGAGTCGGGTCGAATTTTGACAGGTCTACTACCGCCCCAAGGTAACCCTCCTAAACCCCCTCACGATACGGCATGTGCTATTACGCTGCGTAGTGATACGGTTTATGATGGCCCCCAACATTTGGAGGAAGAGGAGAAGGATGGGGAAGAAAACGTGGCTGAACCGAGTGTTGGAGTAAGTGTCCTCCACAATAGTGCGATTACTTAATAAATCTCGATTAAGGAATACATGGGGATAATCCTGTATTATTGTCAATTGATTAACGTAAATCAATAACGGTTGGCTGACTAGAGTTTGACGTTATTGTCGTGAGAACGGCGGTAATCAATTGATCCCTTTAAGTCACACCTATAGGAACGTACTCCAAATAATAAAGCTAATTAATTGTATGAGATACGATTAGATTAGTGACTTGATAATTTGACTGACGGTTAGTCAGTGAATTAATTTAGAGAGAAATCGAGTTGTGAACTCGGATGATTAAATTTTATATCGATAAAATTATTTGAGGAGATAGGAATTAGTGATTAACTGTTAATTCACTAATCATGTATATTTTACTAATGAGATTAGTAAAAGTACAATTTTAATATATGTGTAAGTGTACATGTATATTAAGGAAGAGTTTAATTGATAATTTATACTTTATCATATTAGATGATTAAGTGATAAATTATAAATATTTGTGGGACAAATATTGAAAACAAAATAGACCCGAATAGGTCCATATGGACCGTCCAAATTAAGAAGGGGAAGAAGATTCCCTTGTCTTATTTGGTTTGTCTTGTTTTGTCTTTTGCTTTAGACAAGCATGCAAGGAACATAATCATCACATGCAACAAAAGAGAAAAGCATGCACAACATAATGATGTTGTTGTTCTTAACAAGAAAGGCATGCTCTACACTCTTCCTCTCCTCTCCATTTGGACGTGTAAGTGTGTGTGTTTTACACACTATTTTTTTCCCCCTTTTGCTTATAAAGAAGGAGAAAGAAAGAGAGTTAGTATGTATGCATTTTTCCTACTACAATATCTCTCTAAAACCTCTCATAAAATCTCTAAGTATTATTAGCTAACTTTACTAAGAGTTAGTAAGTGTTATTAATAATATTTTCACATATTGTCAAGCTTCTATTATTGGTTTCTAGATCAAAATCATTAATAGATTTTGGAGTTGTTCTTGGGTGCAACTAAGAGGAGGTTTCTTATTTTGGAAACTCGGGTTTTGGAGGATCATCCTAAACATTAGCTCAAGAAATAAATCGAGAAAGGAGTTCTCGTTTTGTGCCCTTATTAACCTCTTTGAAAGGTATAAATTTCTATAAACTTGTATCAAAGTCTATTTGTAACTACATAGATCTTGCTCATCAAATTAGAGTAATTCTATTTACACTAATATTTGATTAGCGAAGGGTATGAGATCCCTACAAGTGGTATCAGAGCCATGGCTTGTAGTTACAAATTTATTTTGTTGTTTTTGGAGTTTTATATATTTATTGAGAATAAATATGATAAAATCCGAAAATAGTGTTAAAAATGGTTTTAACACGAGATTTTTATAGCATGCAAATTTTTTGGTCTCATGAAGTTACTGGTCAAATTTCGTAATTTATGAAATTTTTTTGCTAATTAAAATGATTTTTATAGAAAATCGAGTCAAGAAGTGTGTTTTTGGCTAAAATAATAACTATAAATAGTTATATTTGGAATCTGGTCTCGAAACTTTTACACAGTGATATTTCATATTTATACTTTTTGAATGTAAATTTTCAAAGTCAGATTTTGAGTTTTGAATATTTATTCATTTATTTGTTTAAAATCGGTATATAATGCATTTTATGTCCAAAAATATAGTAAACTTTGTTTTCTGGACATGAAATTTATACCAATATTTTTATACATTATGTTGATGCTTAAGTATAAATTTAGGATTTTACCTCACTATTTTGGACGTTTTATTGATTTTATGAGATAAAATCGATGAAATCGTATGTTTATTGTTATAAATATAATACGTAAAATTTTTTGACCAAGCTTTTCTTTTTTGACATCTAGGAAGTGTTCCATAATGTACAAAATTTTTCCAAAATAAAAATGGTTTTATTTTATATTATAATGTATTTTTAATGCTTTATTCATAAAGTGTTATGATTAAAGTTAAAGTAATTAGCACAATGACCACTAAAGTGAACTAAAATCACCATGAATTAGTGAAAACTAATTTTGGGTGTTCTAAATCAGTTTAGAAGTTTTATTTCAAGCTTAAAATGTGTTTTAAGCATTATTGATTAATATGAGATTAATCGATTAAATATGAGACCGGTTTTTAACGATATAATGCGATTATTATTTAGGGCGATTTTGGCATGTTTTTATTTATAAGCTTTTCATTATGCATGTTTGAATGAATGTTTATTTTTGAATGAATGTTTATTCTTACTAGTATGGCCATAGTTTGTTATATTTTTACCGATATTACCCGTAATGAAAGGGAATATCGTGTGGGTATGTAATTTAAATGCGATCTCGTATCGTCGGTTTGTAATTTTAATAATTAATTTCATTTATAAATGTATAATAGGGTTGCTATACATTCATTTGTAAATTTATACTTGTAACTATTTGTAAACCGAAGACCGGCGATGGATCGTGATGGAGCCTCAGAAGTGTTCTAAAGCTTGCAAGGAGGGGCCTTGGATGAGATCCATATGAAGAGGGACCAAAGGAGTTGGTTTCCAATTTGTAACTCCCTGTAATTTTAATTACTTTCAGGTGGTCATACTAGGTTTATGCTTATGCTTATTTTATGCTTGTTTGATTGCTTATTTTATCGTTTAGATGCCAAAATCGCCATGCATGCTAGAATATCCCACTATGATTGTCGTTTTAGGTCGCGTCGTTTTAGGTCGCGATTCTTAAATTAGTTCACTTATAAAGAATTTTTATGACTAAAATTGACAAGATCACCCACATTTTTTAACAAAATGAATTGAGATTAAGCCTTTCCAAATGTGGCGACTATGAACCCCATGTTCGTGAGGACCTCCGCAACGTGGAACCTCGTTACCATGGGTAAGTAGTGGGAGGAAGTCCCATGCTAACTTGGTTTGAACTCAACCAAATAAGAGTTATTTGGAGCTTAAGGATGCATTTTAAAGAAAATCATCAACCAAGCATTCTAGTGTATATAGAATTAGTCAAGTGTTGACTTATCGTTTTTATATAAAAGGAAACATGAGATGTCTAATTTTATATGAGAACGAGTCTTGGAATCATTTATATAATTTCGTGGGAGATCATTATATAAATGGACATTTGTTTTAAAAAGAGTTTTAGCACATGTCATTAATGTACAATGAATGTTAATTTCCTCATATTTGTTGTAGAATATTTTATTTGAAATCGCAATGACAACCTCAACTCCCGCACCCATTTTGGGTAAATATTCATGGTTGAGAACCGTGATGGATAATTGTATCCTAAAAAGATGACGGTAGCAACCTTGTTGAATGGGATTCGACTATAAGGGGCGCCGCTCAATCCGACAATGTGCTTAAGGACCCATCGAACAACCTCCCTTGAACCCGGACTTAGGGCCACCGCGGCGGCACGAGCCACCTACGATGAGCACCTAAAGGTGGACAATGACTTGAAAAATGTGTTGATTTGGTCAATGTCACCTACTCTCAAACTTCGCTTCGTTACTCACAAAAGTGCTTATGAGATATTCACTAGAGTGACGATGATGTTCATCAACCAAGAGATCATCAAAGTGAATGAGATTGAGAGAAAAGATGTTCTTTCAATGAGATTGAAGAACATAAACATTGGGGTCAAGAAAGGGAAGGGAGCTAATGAAGCTCGGTTCAAGGAAGATAAGGGTAAGGGGAAGACTATTGAGAATAGCAAGCCCAAACCCGATCGTTGGAAGCGCAATTGTCCCAAATTCTTGAAGGAAAAGAATGATGGATGTGCGACATCCAAAGATATTGTTCCTTCTAGTCTTTATATGATTGACATAAATCATGTTTGCATTTCTACATGGGTATAGGATACCGGATGTGGATCTCATCTTTGCAATCACTTGTAGGGGATGAGAAACGTGCGAGCACTAGCCAAGAGTGATGTAGATCTCCGCATGGGTAATGGAGCTAGAGTAGCGGCCGTTTCCATGGGAACTTTTGTACTCACTCTAGCTAGTAGTTTAGAGTTGTACTTAAATAACTGTTATTTTGTACCAACTCTAACCAAAAACATTATCTCCGTCTCCGTGTTAGATACGGAAGGCTTTTGTTTCATGATTAAGAACAATCGGTGTACTTTTTCATTTAATGAAATGGTTTATGGTGAAACCATTTCAATTGGAGGTATTTATGTTTTGAATGATGTCAATGATGTTTAGCAACTCTAAACATATTCGATATACACAACAAATAAATAAAACAAATAGCAAGCAGGCAGCAAAACACATAAGGGAGTCATGATGATTCAAAACATGAGTATAAATCAAATAACATATCGTACAACACTCATAGACAATCATGCTCAAAAGTCGTACTCCAATACTCAGGCAACCAAGTCACTCAGACAATAATCAATCAAACAAGGAAATACATTCAACATCCATTGACTAATGAGTCTTCGTTAGTAAGGCGGAAGCATGCAGACATCATCCGCGCAATAGCCGGCAGGGCCAACATCACTTGGACATGACTGCCAGGCTTAAAGATATCTAAGGTAATAAGGACGATTCAATCCCTTGTCTAATGTATGCATACACTACCTATCGAGGATCATACGTATTCGCTATTCAAAAGGTATCACCGACGAAAAAGTTCGACTATCACCAGAGACGGGTACCCCCGGGTGGGGCTGGCTTTTCCAATTACCGTAGTATGGGCTCACAGGATATCAAGTATGCCCCATCCCTGAGGTTGTATATCCCGCACCGAAATAATAATTTTAAAAATTATTAGATCGCCTTTAGCAACACAGGGAGGGAGCTAAAATCCCCATAGACAGCTACCTCGCTAACTTCGAATTTCAAGAGTCGCAACATGGCGAACAATCCTAGTATTTTATTCAAGTAGCTTGTTTTCTCAATTCTTATTTCCTCGTTCAATCTTTAAAAAAATGGTAATTCTGAAACTTAAATATATCGTCGAACTTTGTATAATGAAATTTTAATTCTAGCAATTCTTCAGATAAATAGAACTCATAGAAATACTTAAATATTTATTTTGAGTCCGTTCGTAAATTTTAAATATTTTCACTATTCATTATTTTACTATTCACCGTATTTTACTATTCATCGTATTTACTATTCCTCGTATCTTTATACGTATTCGTATTTTCGTATTCCGTATTTGTACGTATTTTTATACTTCGTATTTGTACGTATTTTTATACGTATGCGTATTCTTATACTTCGTATTTATACGTATTTTTATACGTACATGTATTCTTATACTTAGTATTTTATTATTATATTTTTATACTTAGTATTTTTATACCTTATACATTTCTTTATACTTAGGATATTTTACAAAACAACATTTTTATTTACTAAGTATAAAATTCTAGTTTCAAAGTCGTTAAGTTCGTTTTGTACTTAGTGATTTTAAATAATAATTTGGAAGTAAAACTTGGTTAAATTTAAGTACAAAATTCTAGTTTCAAAGTTGTTAAGTTCATTTTAAATAGTCCGTATGTCCATATCCCAATTTAAGCAAAGGCAGTAACACTCGACATTATTCATTTTAATACGTGTAACGTTTATTTTTATCGGTTTCGTTGATTCTTTTTATTAGCGATTCATTATACAATCTAATATAATCCAAATTACAAATCAAATTTAGTGACTAAGTGACAAATTTATTTTGATCAAAATTGACCCAATAAAAGTATAAATGTCGTGTGGTTATATTAGGTTAGCCAATTATTTCTTTTTTTGTTTTTATTTATAATTCATTACTTTAACCATTCAATTTACTTAAGTGATAAAAAAAAAAAAAAAAAAAAAAAAAATGACAAAATCAATTTTGGTCCAAAAACATAGCTAAGGCCGTGGCCTTCTATACTTAGCCATTTATTTTCGTTTTCTAATTTTATCGGTTTTTGACTTAAAGTTTTTATATACTAATTATTTAAATTATACTAAAGCGATTTAACTAGTTTACGATTTTCACTAATTATTTTATTTCAATTATGAATAGTGATTTTACTCACTTTAATTTTCTAACTTTTTCATTATAAAGATTTAGCTTATTTAACTTGTATAATTAGTATTATATTTACCCAAAAGTGGATTAAAACAACATTTAAGTAAAACTTTATAAAGATTATGAATCAAACTAGTTACATAAATGAAGAACACTTGAATATGTGAAGAACTCTAATATTTTTCATATGAACATTAATTAGTCAAATTTTTATATGTTTATATAATTTCCTCAAATTTTCCATACAAGTCTAATTTAACTAAACTAATCATAATATGTTATTTAGGAAAATTAAAACTAAAAATTGGTCCATTTATTTCAAGTTGGCCGTGTATATGTATATCATCTCTACAAAGCAACAACCACAGAGCTGATGTGTCAGCCTGTGGTTGAAAGTAGATTATTCAAGAGGGCCCACCACTACACAATTTCATTAATCATTATTCATTATACAGTATAAACAATTCAGATTTTATCTCCCAAAATAAAATCAAATTAATTAAATAAACAAACTTTTCATAGTCTCACAACCAAAATGGAATCGAATTTTGAAAAATGTTTGATTAAGAAACATTAAAATAAAATGAAAAAATAATTTGGGAAGATTTGATCTAGAACATCAAAACAGAAACCAAAGCGCCAACGTTTTGCTTCAAAAAATCGAAAAATTGTGGGTCAGAGTAATATTTTCTCGCCGGTTTCGGTGTCGATGGAAATGAACGGAAAATCGTCGACTATGGAGCGAATTAAAGTGAACTAATCGCCAACGTTGTGGGTCCACACTTCGCGGATGTGTACTGCCATGACATCAATCGAACTAAATCGTTGGGGGGAAATCTGGAAAATTTTATTGCAGAGATCGGAGAAAGTAAGGAGGTTGTGAAAATTGGGGGGAAAAAATCTGGTAAAATTGGGGTTGATAAGAAGATAAAAGAGGGGTAAATTTTAGAATTAGGATTTAAAAGAGGAGGCTTAATACGAAGTACTCCGTATAAGGGAGAGAGATAGAGGATTAGAGGGCGTGTATAAGGGAATAGGGAGGGTTATTGACTATTGAGTTTGAGGAGGGTGGCGGTGAGTTTTATTGTTTGATTTTTTTTTTTTAATTTTTTTTTTAAAGAGTATAGAAATTGCATTAAACAATAGTCTAGAAAATGAACGTGTTAAAATATATAGGTCAGTAATAAAAGTCACATTGAGTCTGATGTGGAACAATCACAAATTAAATTAATATAAAATTAAAGTACAAATTACAGTTAAAAAAATATAAAATATATTTACTAACGTCACTAATAAGGCTACTAACAAATTCTTAAGTACAATAAAACATAAAAGGGATACCAACACTAATAAAAAAGTTACGAAATTATAGTACTTTAATTATCACTAAAATTAGTATAAAAAACACTATAGATTTAAGTACAAATATAGCGGTCTTACAATAGTTTATTGTAAAATTGTCTCACGCGAGAATTTGTATAAAAGTCGTTAGAGAGATTGATTGTTCAAGGCACAAGTGAGTATTTAAAAGAAGCCGTGCAATTTGCACGGGCATAATATACTCCTAATCCGTATGAAAAGTAAATGAACAGTGCAATTTGCAGGGGTATAATGCTCATAATTTTTATATACTCATAATATATTACAGAATAGTTGTCTAAAGTACACGTGTAATACTCATAATCCATGTAATTATTGGGTCATACGATGAGATAACTTATAATAGGGTAGTTCTACGAATAAATAACAATAATAAAATTATATGATTTACCTTTATTTTTAATATTTTAATATAAAATGACAAATAAATAACGTTCACCGAAACAATTAAGCTTCACTTTTTTTTTATCTCATTATTTGAATTTTGTTTAGGTGCTTTTCAATGTTAATATTTCACATCTTACCTATAAAGCAACGACCACAGTGTTGAGGTGTCGCACCGTGATTAAAAGTTGCTTTTTAAAAGTGGATCCCACTATTTATACCCCATTTAATTTCCTGTAATTCTTATGAGAGACTGGTCTCACACTAATTATTATTTGTACGGGCATAAAATTATTATTTCTCGTATAATAATGATAATTTGCACGGGCATAAAATTATACATTCAAAAAATATACTTTTTTTTTGTTTTTTCAATTTGCACGGGCATAAAATTGTTATTTGTCATATAATAATGATAATTTGCACGAGTATGAAATTGTTATTTGTGCGGGCATATAATTGTTAATTTTCATATAATAATGAAAAATTGCACGGGTATATAATTGTAGTTTGTCATATAATAATGTTAATTTGCAAAGTCATAGAATTGTTATTTATATGGGCATAAAATTATTTGTCATTTAATATTAATTTGCATGGACATAAAATTGTTATTTATACGGACATAAAATTGTTATTTATACGGACATAAAATTGTTATTTGTCATTTAATAATGTTAATTTCCACGAGCATAAAATTATTATTTGTACGGACATAAAATTGTTATTTGTCATAAAATAATGATAATTTGCACGGGCATAAAATTATACACTCAATTTTACTTTATTTATTTTTATTTTTATTTTATTTTTGCAGTTTGCGCGGGCATAAATTACACAGACATAAAATTGTCATTTGTCATATAATAATGATAATATGCACGGATATAAAATTATTATTTGTGCGGGCATATAATTGTTAATTTTCATATAATAATGAAAAATTGCACGGGTATAAAAAAATTGTAGTTTGTCATATAATAATTTTAATTTTCGAAGACATAAAATTGTTATTTGTACGGGCATAAAATTGTCATTTGTCATTTAATAATGTTAATTTGCACGGGCATAAAATATTTATTTGTACGGTCATAAAATTGTTATTTGTCATATAATAATGATAATTTGCACGGGCATAAAATTGTTATTTGTACGGGTATAAAATTATTTATTGCCATATAATTCCTTTTTTACGGGCTTTTGCTAACAATAATTCATACTGGTCGCTTCAAATGACGCCTTTTATAAACTCATTTTAAAGCTCATTTATTATCGTTTGTCTCTACTTCAATTGTAACAACTAAAAAGGATTTGAAATTTACGAATTGCGATAGTGAAAAATAGGTCGTATATAGGACAAACAACGTAGTAGTTTATAAGAAATTCTTTGATAAATTATAATAAGTTTATCATCTTATTGTTGTATTATTTCCTTCTATCTTAACCTTTCCTATAACGGTTTGAATTTTTCTATTATTTATAATTGTTTGTCATATAACTTTGTTGTTTTAGGTGTTTTTTAAAAGACGCTTACACATTGGACTTTTTTAAAGAACGCTTTTATTAAAATTATTATACAACGCCTTCATTATTTGTATGTATGTTCCTACTAAATTTTATAAAGAACATACCTGTGTAATTTGCACGGGCATACGACTATACCAAATGAGAGGGAGTACCATCTTATTGTTGAGTGTTTTCCTTTTATCTTAATTTTTTCTGTAATGTTTTGAATTTTTATATTACTTATGATTGTTTGTCATATAATTTCGTTGTTTTAATTGGTTTACAATAATACATATATACACACTTGATCATTTTAAAAGAGTCATTTATTAAACTCATTATACAACGACTTTATTATTCGTACGTCTTTATATAAATTTCATAAATAAAAAACATACCCGTGCAATTTGCACGGGCATAATACTAGTATGTGTTCAAAGTTTTATTTTTGATTTTTATACTTCTAATTCAACAACTAACTTACTTAATATCACTTGTGTGTTTAACATATGTGAAAATCATATACAAATATTTACACACAAAAGTAAAATCATTTCAAACACAAGAATAACAACAATATTTCAAGAACACACATAAACACTTTAAAACATTTAAATTTCATAACAATTTCATTTTAAGTCCTAAACATAAACTAATTATATTTTCATGTACATCTTATACCTAGTATTTTAAGCATGCAATTAACAAAAATTAAAACTAAAAATTAAATGAAAATTTTGGTGGTGGCCGTGGGTTTTGTATGGTGACAAATAATTTTTATTTTTCGATTTTTGTCTCCTAATTTAACATATGATGCTAGGTGTTCATAAACATAATAAATATAACACACAACACTTAATAGCATGCGATTTACCAAAATTAAAACTAGTGTGCGGGGGCACCTCAAAATAGATGGTTATCGTCGAGGATCTAAAATAAATTTTAGATCGGATTTTTCTTCACCCAAAAATACCCATGTTCTTCACCCAAATAATCCAAGAAGTTAGTCCCAAAACATACCCACTAATTGCTAGAATTACTTAGGAATTATTAGAATATTATTAAGGTTTTTATTTAATTGGTTTTTGTAAGAAAAATGGAAAAATAAAAGAGAGGACAATGGAGTAAAGTGCACGACACAATGGATGAGAAAGAGAAGTGATTTTGCTCATGTGATTTAATAAGGCCAAGTTGTAAAGGCTTAGGTTTAGTTTAGTATTAGATAAGGTTTGATTTATTTATAAATAAAGTTTAATTAAAAGAAATAAAAACATCATCACACTTGCAAACAAAGTCCATCTTACTATTTGGTGTAGATTTTGTCCCCTTGATCTTTTTAAATGCTTTTACGAAATAAATCGGGTTTAAAAAGTCGGGCGTCAAAAGACGATAAAAGTTAGTGTGTGCGCGTTTGACGATTTTTCGAAATATCTCTACTTTAAAATTTTAAGACTAAAATATTTTATTTACTATTGAAGAAAATATTTAAAAGTTATGGAACGTCGAAAATAAACGAATTGAAGGTTTCGAGGAATGAATTTTGACCTTTGAAAGAAAACAGAAAAATGGATTTAGTTCGGTCTGTCTGATACTTATGAAAACTGTACCATTAAATCCGTATCGAAAAATTAGGTGGTTTAGGCTTTTGTTTCGTTAAATTCCGAGTCCGTATGACCACTTTTCGGACCCCGAAAATTAGGGTCCAAAGGTTTATACGGGTTGTATTAAAAACAAATAGGGTATTAGTTTGTTAAGTTATGTTAAATGTAAGGATTTATTGCCAAACACCACCTTTAAAAAACATGTTTTGCGAAACACCACCTTTAAAAAAAAAACTTGCAAATTCATACCTTTAAATTTTTTTTTTGCCAACTACGACCTTTTTGGGTTAAATTGACCAAAGTCAATAAAATTCCGATAAGTGACCTCCCCTTTAACACTCCTCACGTGCCATATTTGGCTCCCCTTTAACTGCTTTCTTCCTCTTTTAATAATTCATTTAAAATCCAATTTCTTCTTCATCTTCAATTTCCATGGAGCAATATTTGACAGCCCTCTTCATCTTCATCGCCATTTGAAACCTTCTCCAACCAGTGTGATGTCCTTTATTTTAAATCATGAAAGTCTTTATGTTTGTTCACGACTCACGAGTGTATAGGGATTATGATAGATCTGATTCTAGTATGAGTGCCTGAATTTCTTTTATCTGCTGACAGGTTGTTTCCGCTTTAGCAGTTGATCCCTCAGGGTCAAGAGTTCTTTCTGGTAGCTATGATTATACGGTTCGAATGTACGATTTTCAAGGAATGAAACGAGATTTGTCGTCATTTAGACAATTGGAACCTTCTGAAGGGCACCAAGTTCGAACATTGAGTTGGAGCCCTACAGCTGGGTTCTTTTTGTGTGTCACTGGCTCTGCTCAGGCTAAGGTACCACTTTCTTCTCACTTGTCTCTCTTTCTTCACTCATCGGTGTTTGTTTATAATTGACAGGTTATTCCATCTCTTATCAGATTTATGACCGTGATGCATCACTATTGGCGAGTTTGTAAAGGGTGATATGTATATTCGTGACTTGAAGAACACCAAGGGTCACATAACTGGTTTGACTTGTGGAGAATGGCATCCAGATAAAAAAGAGACCATCTTGACGTCATCTGAAGATGCTTCACTTCGTATTTGGGATGTAAATGACTTCAATAGCCAAAAGCAGGTATTCATTTGTACTTATCCTCACATCGTATTTGCCGAGTTACGTTTTTGGCTTACTCGTCTTTCTTGTATATCATTTCAAATGGCGATGAAGATGAAGAGGGCTATCAAATATCGCTCCATGGAAATTGAAGATGAAGAAGTGTGTTGAAGAAGGTTGAAAATTTAAATTGGATTTTAAATGAATTATTAAAAGAGGAAGAAAGCAGTTAAAGGGGAGCCAAATATGGCACGTGAGGAGTGTTAAAGGGGAGGCCACTTATCGGAATTTTATTGAGTTTAGTCAATTTAACCCAAAAAGGTCGTAGTTGGCAAAAAAAAAATTTTAAAGGTATGAATTTGCAAGTTTTTTTTTTAAAGGTGGTGTTTCGCAAAACATGTTTTTTAAAGGTGGTGTTTGGCAATAAATCCTAAATGTAAAGTAGCAAATGATGACTTAAAAATAGGTGTGTAAGTGTGTTTATTTTGTGTAAGACAAAGCAAAATGGAAGAGGATAACTTGGACTAAATTGTCCAAGTTTTAGTCGGCCAACTTGAACAAAATCGGGTTCGATTTTCGTTTTTTGAAATTTTCGATTTGCGCGCACGCGAAAAGTCTCGAAATAAAATATATGATCTTAAAATAATGTTTTGAAGCAAGATCGAAAATAAAAATGAAAATAAACTTTGAAGGGTGATCAAAACAAAAATTGGTTTTAGAACCCTCGAAATTTTGAATAAAAATTCGTTTGGTCGAAATATATATTTTTTTGTTGAATGTTAAAGATTTAAATCATTATAATCAAACGTCAAAAAGTTTATCGATTTAAATTAGTTATAACTTAAAATTTCGATGTTTTGTGAAAATGTTAGTTTAATAGAATAGGAATAGTAACTAGTTATTAATATAATATGATTTATTATTAAAAATCAAAATGATTAAATTTTTAATCAAAAGTTTGATGTTAAGGGTCTATGTGCACGTGAACGTGGAAGAGAATAAAGTGGCTTGACTTTGATTTGCGTGTTTGAAATTGTTGATTGAATTTCAAAGACGGGAAAGTTATAAGGATCCACTTTTATTCAAAAATCAAAAGTGTTTGAAATTGAATTTTATGAATAAAAGGTTCTACTTTTATTTTTGTGAATAGTAAACATGACTTAACTATTTTGAAATTTGAAAGACGATATGAGTTTTGTGGTTGACTTTTATAAAATTTTGAAATGTGTTTCTTTTTTAATTCTGAAGATAATACAACAAACTTTATTTTTCAAAATTTTTATATTTGGACTTAGGAAATTTAGTATTATTTGGCGAAAAAAATTCAGACGCATTTTTATTATAAGGAAAAGGATGAATTTAATTTGAGGAATTAAATTCTTTTATAATATTGTGTTACGAAAACACGGGGTGTTACAGGTCTCACAGGATCACATGAATCCCTTATATTTGGTGCATCCTTTGTACACTCTTAGAGCCCTTGGATCTAATGAAATCAATGGTTGAGATTTCTTTTATCTTTAATTTTTTTTCTTTTTCTTTCTTTCTTTCTTTTTCTTTTTCTTTTTCTTTTCTTTTTTTTTTTTATTTTATTTTTTTTATTTTTTTTTTATTTTTTTACGAATTTTTTTTTTTTTTTTTTTTTTTTTTTTTTTTTTTTTACGATTTTTTTTTTTTTTTTTTTTTTTTTTTTTTTTTTTTTTAAAGTTTTTTTTTCGATTATTTTTTTTTTTTACGATTTTGTTTTTACAATTTTTTTTTAAAATTCTTTTAGTTTTTCAGTTATTTAATTATTTCATTGTTTTTGTTATTTTTTTTAACAATTTTTGCTATTTTTTTAAATTCTTTTAATTTTTCAATTACTTGATTATTTCAATGTTTTTGTTATTTTTTTTTATTATATTAAGGTAATAACAAATAAACGTTAAAGTAACAATTGACGAATAATTATATAAAATTTTATTACCATGATTTTGTCAAGTATTATAACTTAAAGTAACATGTACAAGCTATTAGAGTAACAATTGTTACCCTTTAAAGTAACATTGATTGCACTTTGAAGTAACAATAATATCATATCAAGAAAATATATGGATTAATAAATGTTTGTTAAAATAACACGTACAAGCTATTAGAGTTACAATTGTTACACTTTAAAG
The DNA here is from genome assembly GCA_023091065.1 of Dianthus caryophyllus. Lineage (NCBI taxonomy): Eukaryota > Viridiplantae > Streptophyta > Magnoliopsida > Caryophyllales > Caryophyllaceae > Dianthus > Dianthus caryophyllus. The sequence continues at coordinate 18,306,094 of CM041522.1, forward strand.
TAACATTGGTTTCACGTCAAAGAAATAGTAACATCGCATCAAGAAAATTGAAGGATTAATAAAATTTTGTTAAAATAAAACGTAAAAGTTATTAGAATAACAATTGTTACACTTTGAAGTAACAGGCACATCGTATCAAAAAATACTTAAGAATTAATAAACTTCATAGAGTAAAGTTATATGAAGTCCACATATATAATGAAGTCCGGAAGTTCTAATCTAAGCCATTGGATTCTTAAAATCAACGGCTCAGATTAGATCTCAGAGTTTGGTTGTCCGGCCGGTCCAGGGGACCGGCAGCCGGTCAGCCGGCTCCGGTGTTTGGAATACCAAATGTTTTTGTTGATGTTTCAAATATCTGTGTTGGTGTTTCAAATATAGTGGTTAAAGTTTCAAATATATTTGAAATGTACAGTTTTGGACTTCCGGACTTCATTTATTTATAGGACTTCATTGAACCTCTTTCTATATATATATATATATATATATATATATATATATATATATATATATATATAGATTTGGGATCTTGTACGAACTATCCACTCGCTACGAACTGTCCGAACTAATCCTACACCATCAGATCTTCATCTGACGGCCTACAACAAAACCCCCAATTCTGTATTACAACCCCTCTATTCTTACTTCCCCTTCACTCCTACAATCACGACTAACATCACTCCCACACTCACCACCACCGCCAGCACCACCACCACCACCAGCACCACCATCACCACCACCACCACCTTCGCCGGAGATCTGCTATTAACACCGTCGGAAAACCAACATCCCCACCGTATTCCTCTTCTGTATTAGGTATCTTCTCCCCCCAATTTAATTTATTTACTTCAGTTGTTTTCCAAATTATCTCCATTTTTTACAAAATTATTCTCTTGTTTTCAGTTTATTTTTACCTTTCTTCCCATTTGTTGAACTCAGTTATTGTCATTCTCGATTTAATAATCAGATTTTTTTTTGCTTTCACTGTAACCCTAACTTTGATCTTCTTCTAATGTACTCATAGTTGTTTAGTTAATGTATCTGCAAGACTAATTTCTGTATCTGAACCCTTAATTTTTGTTTTCAGTGTTTTCCCCTTCACTCACATGATTTTTCCCTATAGTTACATTGTTTCCCATTCTGGTTACATTGTTTACCATGTCGCTACACCAATGATTTTTTCGTTCAGTTAACAGTTTACCCGTCCTACTTACGTTTTTTAGATGTCCTGTTACATTCATCATGTCTACTTTGTTCCCCAAATTCACTCCATTTTTGTTTCACTTCTTCTTTGTTTCCAAGAATACAACTTTTCAGTTTATTTTTGTATTTCTTGTCATTTGTTTACCTTCCTTGTTGTTATTCTTGTTGAATTACTCCATTTGTTTGTGCCCTGTAACCCTAGATATGGACTTGTCGCTTATGCATCGTCCTTTGATGTCATAGGATATATTTGATGCCCTTTTACTTAAGTAAGTGATGAGGAAGAACAATAGAATATAGTACAATATGCTTTTGTATTATTGTTGTGCAGGAAACATGTATTGCTGTATCACTGCTTGTTTCTACATTTCGTGCTCTCGTCTTCATGTTTGATGTTCAATGATGTAGTACAAGTCTTAAGATTGTTTTTATTGTAGTTTGTTGCTCATGTATTTTACTTTCAGTTAACTTGTGAAAGCTTATTGAATGAGTTGTTTAGATAGCCTTTCAGTCAGTGTATCATTTAGAGTTCAAGTTTATATCTGCGCTTACCTCGTTGGTATCATCCTTTCCAAGTCAAGATCTACACATGTTGTAACTCAACTATGTCGCATTTGATATTACTTGTCATTTGTTTTTCAGTTTACCCGTCCTACTTACGTTTTTTAGATGTCCTGTTACATTCATCATGTCTACTTTGTTCCCCAAATTCACTCCATTTTTGTTTCACTTCTTCTTTGTTTCCAAGATTGCAACTTTTCAGTTTATTTTTGTATTTCTTGTCATTTGTTTACCTTCCTTGTTGTTATTCTTGTTGAATTACTCCATTTGTTTGTGCCCTGTAACCCTAGATATGGACTTGTCGCTTATGCATCGTCCTTTGATGTCATAGGATACATTTTCTGCCCTTTTACTTAAGTAAGTGATGAGGAAGAACAATAGAATATAGTACAACACGCTTTTGTATTATTGTTGTGCAGGAAACATGTATTGCTGTATCACTGCTTGTTTCTACACTTCGTGCTCTCGTCTTCATGTTTGATGTTCAGTGATGTAGTACAAGTCTTAAGATTGTTTTTATTGTAGTTTGTTGCTCATGTATTTTACTTTCAGTTAACTTGTGAAAGCTTATTGAATTTGTTGTCGCATTTTCAGTTATGTCATCTCCAAAAGAGAAAACAACACTTGCATTGGCCACTAACAGCAGTCCCCGACACAAGCAAGTTGTTCCTAAAAAGCGAAAGAGGGATGGTTTGTCTCCGAATCTACTACCTGCTTTAATAACCCGTATGTCACCTAGTCATTTAGAAAGATTCATAAAACACGGTCCCAGTGTTCAACAAATTAATGATATAAAGTCAATGGGTTTTGGAGGTCTCCTCCAATTAAAAACTGACAAAGTCCCTGGACATCTAGCTTATTGGCTAGTTTCTAATTTTAGTACTGAGTCATGTTCTTTATTAAACGGTGCATTACACATCGTTGATGAAGATATCCATCTAACGCTAGGTCTTCCAATGAGTGAAATACCGGTTAAAATTGCAACTACGGGTGATAAATGTAAGTTGTTTCTAGAGGCCAAAAAAACCTGGTTGCTGCAATTTGGTGGTTCTGACACAGTTTCGTTGAAAGAGGTTTACGAGAAAATGGTTCAGTTAGTTGATGGTGGTCCTGACTTTAAGCGTATTTTTATTGTTTATGTTGTGTCAGTATTCTTAATGGGGGTTAAGGGTTCTGTTTGTAGTCTCAGAATTCTGAAATCACTCTATAATGTCGATAATATCAGTCATTTGAATTGGTGTGGGTTTGTCCGAAAGCAATTAATTGAAAGCGTCGATAGTTGGAAACAATCAAAAAATCCAAATGCCACCTTTGGAGGTCCTATTATGGTCTTAGTGTTTATATATTTAGATCGAGTCTCATATAAGTTTAACGACATTCCTCGAGTATTTCCGACGTTGTCAACATGGACAAAGGATGCGATATCAGCCCGTGTTTCAGCTGAAAAAGCTTCTGGGTTTGGTCAAGTTGCTGTTGAACCACGGCTTAGAAAAGCTGTTACGGAACCATCGACTGTTAGGCAAGTCGAAAGAAAGAGTAATGTTGTCGAATCGTCTAATCTCGTTAATCAGCTAGCCGACGCTGCAATTAAATTCGCTGAATCATACGACAACTTCTATGTTGTGCTAAGAGAAGCACGGGCTAAGAGCCCTGATTCTGACGTCGTTCGTCAGATGGCTTCTCTAGCCGAGTCATTATTTCAAGGGTTTTCTACTGCTCAACAAGACAAGGACAAAGTTGATGATGTTGATGTTAAGAGTTCTCAAAAGAATGATACTCAAGTTGAAGCTCAGGAGGACAACACTGTTGAGCAGTCGTCCAAAGATGTGAATGTCAAACGTACCGAAGCTTTTCGAGCGTTTGCGTCACATAAGAGCTTCGGTAGTGAAGACGAACTGATTGCCGCTCTAGTTAAGTTAGAAACTGCGCTTGGAAAGCGTCCGGTTTCTGGGTCGCAAATGACACAACACAAATCTGGTGTTCCCACTGCTGTCCCGCTCGTTTTCGTTGACACCGAGTCTCAAGAGTTTGATAATCTTAACTGTGCTCAAGTTGTCCCTGAAAAAGGGTGTTCTGAAGAGCAGACCAAAGAACAGCAGACCAGCAAACAGCAGACCAGCGAACAGCAGATGGCTGTTGAAACTGATGTCATTGATTTAGCTGGTGTTTCACCTGTCATTCGTCAATCGCGGAAAAAGAGAACTTTTTCTGCCAGTCAAGGAGCTCCTCAAATTCGGCGATCACCAAGATTAAGTCCTGGCTGTTTTACCCCACCTTCATTCAACCTCTTTCCTATGCCTAATTCTCAAGGAAGTGATCATGTTGTTTGTGGGCAAGTGATACCTGATTTATCTGTAGAGCGCGACAACAAGCAGCCGGAGGGTGATAATACTGAGTCAAAAGGAGGTACCGAGAAGATGATTGACAATGTTGTCAATTTAGTTTGTGCTTCTGTTGAACAAGTGGGCGAAAGGAGCAATTCGTCTCTTGTGCAACAGCGTGTCCGAACACGGTCTTCTCCACGCTTGAGAGCGGTTGATAGTTTGGTTGGTGCTCAACCTGTTTCGTGCATTATTTCTCCAGATGCACAAGTTGGTCAGGTCAAGAGAAATATTCATATTTCCGAGGTGTTTAAATCACCATATATGGAGAGAGCTATAAATATTCACATGGATATAACTCCTTCCGAGAAGAAACTAGTAGATTTTGTTCTCTGTGAGTCACTTGATGACAGGTACCCTCTTTAAATTCATCTTGTGGTTACAGTAATATTGAGTTCAGTTAACGGATTTACCCTTCTAGTTATATGAATTCTCCCTCTAGTTACAGCTTTTTCACAGTTGCATAAGAATTGACATTCAAATCAATTTTGTCCTTAACTCCACATTTTCTTATTTGTACACCTATTTTGGTTTAGTTACATTTTTTTACGGTTGTAGTTACACTGTTTGTGCACCTAGTTACAATTTTTATCCCTGTCGCTACTGTTACAGTAATTATGGGTTTAGTTACAGGATATTCCATCCTAGTTGCATTGGTCGTTTTTGTAGTTACATTGTTTTTCATCTTAGTTGCATTATTTTTCATTCTAATTGCATTGTTTTTCATCTTAGTTCCATTGTTCGTTTTTCAGTTAAAAATTGAATTAGATGTCGTTTTGAAATTTTTTCATCTTACTTCCATTGTTTTCTACTGTAGTTACATTTTTCCTTTGTAATTAATTTTGCCTTTAATTAATATGTTTTCTGGTTACGGTAATTATGGGCTTAGTTACAGGATGTTTCCTCCTAGCTACTTTATTTTTCAGCCTAGTTACAATGTTTTACCCCAAATTGGATAAGACTATTTATTGAAAGTAGTATATTCTGATGATTTAATATTTTATCTGTTTTTGAATACAACTTTCATAATACTAGGCTCAAAAATTGTATTAAATTCCATCTTGAATTTTTTATTGCTCTGTTATTTTCTTTTAACAATATTTTTAGCTCTAGTTGCATTGTTTTCCCCTCTACCTACAGTTTTGCCTGTGTAATTAATTTCAACTTTTTTCCCCTTTTTTACAGGGAAATTCTGTTTAGATGTGATAACTTCACAATCAATCGGGGAGATTTTAAGAGTCTTTTTGTTGGAGACAGAATTTCAAATAGTGTTATTATGTGTTGGTGTCATATTTTGAACCGAAATGAAAAATTCAGAGCTCGGGAGTCACCTTCTCGCTTATGCTTACCGTTTCCTCAATACCATGTTAGTTTCTTTTTCCTTTATTGATCTCTTTCGGTTACCATGTTATTGTATCTAACTCTTTTTTTTTTTTTTTTTTTTTTTAATGTAGTCTATTGACAATGTTGAAATTGATTACCCTTCTTTGTCGTTGGTAAGATTCACTGATTTATAAATTTACTACTTTTTATTTTTATTGAAACCGTTTTCTTTTTGTTCTTATTGTTTGTGTTGTTTTACAGATTTTTGTCCCAATCACCGACCTCTGTAATCCTCTGTAACACCCCCATTTAGGCAAGGCGGACCCCACCTAAATGACGGCGTTACGGGACCCGACTGAACGGGTCCATTGGCAAACACCTGTAAACTCAAAACAGAACACCTGTATAAAACTGAAAGCGCCAACAGGAAACGAAACTCTCAAACTACAACTGTCGTTCAAGACAACAACAAGGCACGCAGGCCGAAAACTGTAAAGCGATAAAACATAATGAGACGTCTATGGTGGAAGCTATACTTAAGACCACGACTCCAGCGATTCCCTCCAAGCGTCCCCAAAACAAGCACAGTCACATCCGGGTACCTAAAGGGGTGGGGAAGACAGGACAAAAACAACAACAACAACAACCAAGTTAGCCTTTACTCAGACTCATAATAAGCGAGAAAGGAAAAGGAAAACTTTAAGTAACTTGAGACGTAAAAAGGGAGGCTATGAAACTACGCTTACACTTTTAAGTTACAATTAGTAACACTTCACGTGTACTAGCTCGGACGTGTAGCAGACAATCTCATAAATCAAGCAAAGACAAGGACCCCACTGTGTAACTCCACACAGGGGACTTACCATATCGCCAACGCTCCACAACTCCGCCAATCACAACTCCTCCAAGTCACCGGGCCACACAGACCCAAACACCGGGCCACACAGACCCACAACACCGGGCCACACAGACCCACAACACCGGGCCACACAGACCCAAATCACCGGGCCACACAGACCCAAATCACTCCAACACCGGCATACCGAACGTCATGCCAAGAGAACGGTTTGTACGCTACAAATATATACTTGTGTAACGAGGTAAAACATACAACATTCAAACTCAAGCTTATAACCATACCTGCCAACCACATTATCAAGACATAGCCCACTCATTCATTCTCAACATTGTAAATTCTCGTTTATACCGCTTACGAAGTAGCCGCAAATAACAACATTCATACTCACAACCTACACGACATCCTACATACATCCATATACAAACATACATAATACCCACTTACACGATTAGCAACCTACACCTACACCTACACACATGATACACCTACACACATGACACACCTACACATACACCGACACAACTTACAACACACACACCATCATACACATACACACACACATACACATATACAAACACGTACATACCCATTTACACACTCTACATTATCACCCTTAAATTCCTCAATTACTCATCTGTGCACATACATAAAACCTTAATCAAGACACTCCAAATACATACTCATACACAACGTGATCTATACACACAATCGCACACCCAATCAAGGCTAAGTAAGGTTTACAGTGATTTCAGTAAGAAAAGCGACAGATCAGCAGCCCACAAGACTCGGTTTACAGCAGGTTTTTGAGGCCATAAGTTTGGGGGAAAAAATGGGCAGCAACGGTACAAGCATCAGAGTAGCAGTTGGAGTAAGTTATAGCAAAGCCACAATAGGAAAGTCAACAATAACGACAGCCTATCACTCGACAAAGCCACAGCCCAACACGGCTGACATTCACATCAACACACGGCAGCAGAGGCCACCAAGAACAGCAGCCGTAACCAGTAGAAATCAGCAGGAAGGACCGGTAGAAACAAGGAAAAATAAACGGTATTAACAGTCCACACTCGGTCATCGATAACAACCCACATAGCCCTCTATTACAACCCAACTCGAGCACAAAGACAACTTCTCCTCGGCACAACACAACTTACAGTCATTCATTCACTTACACATACACACTTAACAATCAAATGAACAATCACATACATACACATTCGACAAGTCAACACACAACCACACCTACTAGCTAAGTAAGGTTAAGCCCTTACCTTAAAGAGGAACAATTTGATTCTTTAGGACGAACACCAATTCACGCGGATTCTTCTACGAATTCTTCTCCTATATCACCCAAAACACACCCAAAAACAACTCTAATCACTAAACAAACCAACAATAAGTCGATTAATACACCTTTAAATTCGACCCACATAAACCCTAAACAAAAAGCTACGAACTTGACTTAGAAATAGGTCGTACCTTGGGTTAAATTGGGTATGAGAGGATAGAGAAAGACGAGGGGAAGCAAACGGAACGAAAAACAACCGATTTGGTAGTCGGACGAAGAAAAACCGGTTGATACAAGGAGAGGAAGGTGTTTTACGGTGGAGATGAAGGGTGAGCTGTTGCTTGCTCTTTCAAATTGATCGATGATGATGATATAGAGTGGGTGAGGGAGAGTTATTTATTTGGGCTTATATTTAACTCATAATTATTTATTTTTGTTACCACTTGACTTAACTATATTAAGTAACTTTGAAAAATATTACCCGTATTATTAGATAAACCTCAAGTGTTATTATTATACGGAGTATAATATAGTATCGTATAAGAGGAACTTCAAATCTCATATATGGAAATACGGGGTATTACATCCTCCTTTTATAGTCTGTGCCAATTTTAAGACCATGGAAATTCAAATAATTCATCCTATGAATGCTGCATATATCAAACATGCTAATTCTGTTCATTCTGTTGTATGTTTTCAGTCCTTTTTCTGATTTTCATTTTCATATATGTAATATTATTGTTTTGTATTTATTATTTTTTCTTGTACTTTTTCAATAGAGGAAACATCTTATCAGTGTTTTGAAGAACAAGTTTGCATCTGTCAACAATGTGAATTGGATGCCTGTTAAACCTTTTACTCCAAAGTCTGGTATTGCTGATGGTGTTGATTCTGGCATCCATTTGCTTCGTATTTTAGAGACATATAAGGGAGTGAAACAAGGTTACAACCTTAATGATGTAAGTAAAATTTTTTTACTGATAAACGTATTAGTTTTGTTAGTTGTTATTCTTATCTTACAAGTTTAATTTTTTTATTTTTTTTAGCTTAAGAATATAAGGCGTTATAGTTCAAAATTGCTGCATCGCATCTTGTTTGCTGATGAAAATTCTGTGAAAAGTCAAGTCTTCCAAGCTTCACATGCGACATCTTCTTCTATTCCGTGAGTTTGATTTACCTTGTTTTGGTATTACTTTTTTTCGTTTCAACATGCTTTATTTTGAAGTTTATTAATTTTCAAAATTGATTTTAGTATGGAAGATTTGTCAACTGAACAACCGCTTGTTGATGATAAATTCTTGCTAAATCTTGTTATGAAGAAAGGTGGAGATGTCAAGTAAGTTTTATATGTTTTTATTGTATTTGTAGACTTTTCCTTTCCTTGTTAGTTTTAACCTATTATCATTCTCTTTTTTAATTTTGCATTCTTACGTTTGTTTCTTTATATTTTCTAGAGAAGTATTTGTTCGTACAGAATGGATGGAAGTTTCAAGAGACGGATTGCTCTCTCTTAAAAGGCGTTCTCGCATCATGGATATGGTAGTGGTTTGCTTTTCTCCGATTTTACCCTTTATTTACACAATTCCTATTTTTATGATTTTATATTTGATTATTATTTTGTGTTTTAGGTTATTGACATTTTCGGTATCTCATCAGACGCATAACAAACCTCGATATTACATTTCTTCCCACCACATGTCGGGTAAAATTACATTTCTTGTTATTACGCTTTTAGTTCTGATTATTTTGCCTTCAATTACACTACTTTTTCCCATAGTTACATTTTTTTGTACAAAAGTTAAATATTTCGAAAAATGAGTTTATGAGCCTTTTTTTATGATGTTATTTCTTGGTTACAGTGATTTTTGTTTTATTGATAATAGGTTTAACATTTTTGCAGTTTGTTGACGATGACAAAAGGAAATACATATGGAGTGGTTACGTGAAGAAAGATTACATCCCGAAAGATGCGACACTGATTAAGAAGGTATGCTTTTTCTTTTTTTTTTTTGGTCCTTTTTTGAGTTTATGTTAGTGGACTGCCTTTTTAGACCTCCTGGAAATTCCTTTTACTGGGTACTTGTTGTACATGTAAAACGTAGTAGTGAAACATTGACAAATTACTAGATTGGTTAACATAATTCTATTTGTTATAGTCATTGTATTTTTGCTTTCTGTTTTTGTTTTAGGTTTTCTTTCCCCTTCTTCATGAAGGTCATTGAATGCGCTTGTGTAAGTGACTTGGAAAGACAGAAAACTTACGTTCTTGATTCTTGCACACCAACTCCTAAATCTACACTGGAAATCGAACGGACGGAATTCAGCGGTGATCAAGTATGTATTGTTCTATAATACTTTGCTCATATGAATTTAAGTTTTAGTATTATATTTTGTAATCTAAATAGTTCATTATTGGTTTTTGTTTCTCAAGGTCTTTAATAATGAAAAAGTGTTAGAGAAAATGAAAGGTTATGAGTCGTTGTCGGGCATCGGTTTTTTTGATTTGGAGAAAGTGGAAGTGCCACAACAAACAAATGTGTAAGTTTTTTGTATCTATGTTTTTTTCTTCACTTATATCAGTTCTTCTGTAAGGTAAAATCTGTAATTGTTTTATTACCTTTTAAATGTTTTTTTTTAAACTTTTCTTTATAGGTATGATTGTGGTGTCTATGTAATGAAATACTTGGATGCTGGACATGATGTAGCATTGTGGACTGACAAGAATTATTATAAGGTTTTTAAATTTTTTTCTTTAATCAAAATACAATATGCATGTGACTATTTTTAAATCTTGTCTTATATTTTTACAATGTTGTGTTTAGGATTTAGGTGGATATCGTCAACGTGTGCTTCTTCAATTGCTGAAGTGGGATAAGAATTTGAGAAAGGTATTATCAATACATTTTGTCTATACATGTGTTAATTAGATATGAACTCTATCTGATGATTTGGTATACCATCTGAAATCCTCCTTTGGAATACATTCGAAATCCTGCTTGACTATTTTATGTTTCTTGCCTTTGGTCCGTCTTTCTTGCCTTGCCTGTGGTGTACATGCTGTGAAATGTTGTGAGTTGTTCTCAATTATATAAGGGTTTGGAATGGCTCTTGGAATTTTAAGATTATTTTCATATATTAGGCGTCTGATTCAGCGGCTATTTGATATGGCTAACTTTGCACATATGAGTAGTATACCCAAAATGATGAGTTCTAAAGCGTGGAGTTAGTCCGCTTGTTTTTCTTGGTCGAGTTGAGTGCCGCTTGTGTCACCTAGGTGCGAGTTAGTGGTGGGACGGTTGTCAGAGTAAGTGGGCTGCCCGTATATTATGGGTATGGTGTTTGTTGGTGGATCTCGTGGTGGATGGTAGTCGTATTGTTTGGTGTTGGGTGGTGATCAGTAGGTGCTGAACGACAACAATGGTGATCGGTGGTGCTCGTGGTGGATAGTATCCATTGTCCGCACCCTAATTCTCAAGCATGATCTTTTATATTTTCTGGTTACAATAATTTTCTCTGTAGTTACATTGTTTTTCACTGTAGGTACATTTTTTTCCCGTATAGTTACATTTTGTTCCACCGTAGTTACCTTTTGCAATTTTGTGTCTGATAAATTCATCTACTTACAGTTTTTTTTTTTTTTTCATGCAGGATTTTTCGTAAATAGTTTTTGGATTTGGCATGAAGCATAATCTAACTCGAGGAATATCATCATCTAATATGTAGGACAATGTTGGAACATCATCGTAATATGTAGGACAATGTTGGAACATCATCGTAAACAATTTTGAGATTCAACATGATCTTTTAGTTTCATTGTTTTCCACTTTAGTTTCATTCTTTTCCGCTGTACGTATCAGTTATTTGCATCACGGGATTGCCTGGAGTTGGGAAATCAGCACTGGCAAAGAACGTATATGATGATCGTCCTAGTTACATGTGGTTACGCTTATAATGAGTGTCGCTACATGTTTTATCGTCCTAGTTACATTTGTTTTTCCCTTTATGAGTCAAGCATCACTTTTCCCTTGTAGTATGTTGAAATATGCATACCATTTTCTAGTTACACTTTATTTTATTCTAGTTACAGTAATTTCCCCTCGAGTTACATGAATTTCCCTTCTAGTTACAGTAATTTCCCCTCTAGTTACATGAATTTCCCTTCTAGTTACAATAATTTCCCCTCTAATTACATGAATTTCCCTTCTAGTTATAATAATTTCCCCTCTAGTTACTTGAATTTCCCATCTAGTTACATGAATTTCCCCTCTAGTTACAGTTATTTTGTTCTAGTTACACTTTCCACTTATTTTGTAGTATGTTGAAATAAGCATCACATTTTCTAGTTACACTTTATTTTGTTCTAGTTACATGAATTTCCACTCTAGTAACTAGAACAAAATAAAGTGTAACTAGAAAATGAATTTCCCCTCTAGTTACATGAATTTCTCCTCTAGTTACATGAATTTCTCCTCTAGTTACATTCAAAGCTATTTTGTTCTTAACTCCACATTTTCTTATTTGTACACCTATTTTGGTTTAGTTACATTTTTTAGGTTGTAGTTTGTACACCTAGTTACAATTTTGGAATAGTTACAGCGTTCAATAATAAATTAATAATATTTTGATTAAAAATTTTATGGTTCGTTCATTTCATATTTCTAATTTTCTATGGTGGGCTTTTGTGAGATATATTTCTAATTTTCTATGTTGGGCTTTTCTAATTTTCTATGGTGGGCTTTTGTGAGACAACTTTAAAAAAAAAAAAAACAAAAAGAAAAAAAGAAAGAAAAAAGCAAACAATAGCGTAGAATTGTAAATTCCCCCCAGTTACATTAATTTCCCTTCTAGTTACATGAATTTCCCTTCTAATTACATGAATTTTCCCTCTAGTTATGTAATACCCCGTATTTCCATATATGAGATTTGAAGTTCCTCTTATACGATACTATATTATACTCCGTATAATAATAACACTTGAGGTTTATCTAATAATACGGGTAATATTTTTCAAAGTTACTTAATATAGTTAAGTCAAGTGGTAACAAAAATAAATAATTATGAGTTAAATATAAGCCCAAATAAATAACTCTCCCTCACCCACTCTATATCATCATCATCGATCAATTTGAAAGAGCAAGCAACAGCTCACCCTTCATCTCCACCGTAAAACACCTTCCTCTCCTTGTATCAACCGGTTTTTCTTCGTCCGACTACCAAATCGGTTGATACAAGGAGAGGAAGGTGTTTTACGTGGAGATGAAGGGTGAGCTGTTGCTTGCTCTTTCAAATTGATCGATGATGATGATATAGAGTGGGTGAGGGAGAGTTATTTATTTGGGCTTATATTTAACTCATAATTATTTATTTTTGTTACCACTTGACTTAACTATATTAAGTAACTTTGAAAAATATTACCCGTATTATTAGATAAACCTCAAGTGTTATTATTATACGGAGTATAATATAGTATCGTATAAGAGGAACTTCAAATCTCATATATGGAAATACGGGGTATTACAAGTTACAACAATTTCACCTCTAGTTACAGTAATTTTCCCTCAAGTTACATGAATTTCCCTTCTAGTTACAGTAATTTCCCCTCTAGTTACATGAATTTCCCCTCTAGTTACATGAATTTCCCCTCTAGTAACAGTAATTTCCCCTCTAGTTACAATAATTTAGTTACATTGTTTTCCCACGTGTACAAAAAAATAATAATATCATTTTGTCTCTTATATAATAACATACATTATTTTTCGAAAAGTAGTACGAATAATCATACAATTTTTGGAAAAAATGAAAATACTTTGTAAACGTTGTTGAAACTAGTAGGAACAATTATTTATTAATTTCCCTATAATTGCATGAATTTCCCCTCTAATTACATGAATTTCCCTTCTAGTTACAGTAATTTCCCATCTAGTTACATTAATTTCCCCCCTAATTACATGAATTTCCCTCTAGTTACATGAATTTCCCATCTAGTTACACTTTATTTTGTTCTAGTTTCATGAATTTCCCCTCTAGTTACATGAATTTCCCCTCTAGTTACGGTTATTTTCCCTCTAGTTACATTAATTTCCCCCCTAGTTACATGAATTTCCCCTCTAGTTACGGTTATTTTCCCTCTAGTTACATTAATTTCCCCTCTAATTACAGTAATTTCCCCTCTAGTTACATGAATTTCCCCTCTAGTTACATGAATTTCCCATCTAGTTACACTTTATTTTGTTCTAGTTTCATGAATTTCCCCTCTAGTTACATGAATTTCCCCTCTAGTTACAGTTATTTTCCCTCTAGTTACATTAAATTCCCCCTTAGTTACATAAATTTCCCCTCTAGTTACAGTTATTTTCGCTCTAGTAATTATGAATTGTTTCCCCTTTGTGGTTACGCTTAGTATGAGTATAGGTACAAGTTTTATCGTCCTAGTTACATTGTTGAAATAAGCATCACATTTTCTAGTTACACTTTATTTTGTTCTAGTTACAGTAATTTCCCCTCTAGTTACATGAATTTCCCCTCTAGTTACATAAGTTTTCCCTCTAGTTACATGAATTTCCCATCTAGTTACACTTTATTTTGTTCTAGTTTCATGAATTTCCCCTCTAGTTACATGAATTTCTCCTCTAGTTACGGTTATTTTCCCTCTAGTTACATTAATTTCCCCCCTAGTTACATAAATTTCCCCTCTAGTTACAGTTATTTTAGCTCTAGTAAGTATGAATTGTTTCCCCTTTGTGGTTACGCTTAGTATGAGTACAGCTACAAGTTTTATCGTCCTAGTTACATTGTTGAAATAAGCATCACATTTTCTAGTCACACTTTATTTTGTTCTAGTTTCATGAATTTCCCCTCTAGTTACATGAATTTCCCCTCTAGTTACACTTTAGTTTTTTTTGTTTCCCCTTTGTGGTTACGCTTAGTATGAGTGTAGCTACAAGTTTTATCGTCCTACTTACATTGTTGAAATAAGCATCACATTTTCTAGTTACACTTTATTTTCCCTCTAGTTACATTAATTTCCCCTATAGCTACAAGTTTTATCGTCCTAGTTACATTGTTGAAATAAGCATCACATTTTCTAGTTACACTTTATTTTGTTCTAGTTACACTTTATTTTGTTCTAGTTTCATGAATTTTCCCTCTTGTTACATGAATTTCCCCTCTAGTTACGGTTATTTTCCCTCTAGTTACATTAATTTCCCCTCTAGTTACATGAGTTTTCCCTCTAGTTACATGAATTTCCCATCTAGTTACACTTTATTTTGTTCTAGTTTCATGAATTTCCCCTCTAGTTACATGAATTTCCCCTCTAGTTACGGTTATTTTCCCTCTAGTTACATTAATTTCCCCCCTAGTTACATAAATTTCCCTTCTAGTTACAGTTATTTTCGCTCTAGTAATTATGAATTGTTTCCCCTTTGTGGTTACGCTTAGTATGAGTATAGCTACAAGTTTTATCGTCCTAGTTACATTGTGCATCACATTTTCTAGTTACACTTTATTTTGTTCTAGTTACACTTTATTTTGTTCTAGTTTCATGAATTTCCCCTCTAGTTACATGAATTTCCCCTCTGATTCTGATTTATTTTCCCTCTAGTTACATTAATTTCCCCCCTAGTTACATAAATTTCCCCTCTAGTTACAGTTATTTTCGCTCTAGTAATTATGAATTGTTTCCCCTTTGTGGTTACGCTTAGTATGAGTGTAGCTACAAG
The DNA here is from genome assembly GCA_023091065.1 of Dianthus caryophyllus. NCBI lineage: Eukaryota > Viridiplantae > Streptophyta > Magnoliopsida > Caryophyllales > Caryophyllaceae > Dianthus > Dianthus caryophyllus. Next base: position 18,321,430 of record CM041522.1, read on the forward strand.
TTTTATCGTCCTAGTTACATTGTGCATCACATTTTCTAGTTACACTTTATTTTGTTCTAGTTACACTTTATTTTGTTCTAGTTTCATGAATTTCCCCTCTAGTTACATGAATTTCCCCTCTAGTTACGGTTATTTTCCCTCTAGTTACATTAATTTCCCCTCTAGTTACAGTAATTTCCCCTCTAGTTACATGATTTTTCCCTCTAGTTACGGTTATTTTGGTAGGTTTATATCCGTATATAGACCTTTTAATCCACAGGATTATAATGAAAACTTTTACAAGATTTATAGTCATAAATAGAAATTGCAAAACATGAATAAAAGAACAAGAATTAACCTTTAAAACCTTGTTAATTGGCCTATGAAAAATACCAAAATTATGGTATCTCCTAATTATCACACCCAAGATGTATTTGTGATATGCCCTTTAATTGCTAGAAAGATTAGAGAGAAAACTGATTTTCTATCTCTAGGATTTTTGTGTTGTAGAATAGTGAATGAATTAGTCTAGAATTAGGAGAGAATTAGAAGACTAAATATACTCCTATTTTTCCAAAGTGGCCGGCCTATTAGGGTTATTAGGGGAGATATAATTCTCCTCAAAATCTATCTTATTGACCAAGAAAACATTATGTATCTGGACACTTCTGTTTTGGTCAATTTAGCTTATAATATAATGCAATTTATTAATAGTGCCATCTGTATGGACCGACTATAATATGTTATAAATATCCTTATATTTATAATTTGCTAATTAACTATAACGGTTTATATTTAATTAGCTTGCATTATATCCAACAATTAAATATAACATTTTATATTTAATTCACGAATTACATTTAACTCGTCTCAGCTAATATTATTTAATCTGTATTAAATTGCCGTACCAACATTACACTGACTAACATTTTAGTCAGTAACATCATTACACTTGACTAACATTTTAGTCACATTTGACTAACCTTTTAGTCAACAACACTGACTAACCGTTTAGTCATTAAGTAAGGCATCAATATGATCATTTTCTCAAATAATCATATTTCTCAAACACATCCTTTAGGTGTGACTCTTAGGGACCAGTTGATCACCGCCATCTGTATGACAATAACGTCAAACTTATCTAGCAAGCCAACCGTTATCGATAAACGTTAATCAACTGATTAAATACGAAAATGTACCCTGTGTACCTTTAGAGATTTATTTATGTTATTGCACTCACTGTGGAGGACACTAACCCCAACAATCTCCCACTTGTCCGTACAAGTGTAGGTGCGATAACCGATTCTCATATCCATAATAAATTTCTCCCACTCAATGTAAACCAATTTGCAAAGTCCGTACTTTCAAAGGTCGTAGTTCACAAGCGATCAGTATCAAGAGTGGTTTCCCCGACTAGAGAGTAACTTAACTGATAAACGAATCTATACTCGAGCATGGCCATGCATTTTCAGTTACAGCTCCTCGAGTGGCCCTGAGAATAAATATTATAACTCGATAGAAGTTTGGATATTTCCCTCAACTCGAATCCTGCAGATGCAAGCGCAGCATGAAATGACCCAGTGAAAATCTGCTTGGCCTCCTGTTACGGTCGACCATGAGAAAGAAACCAAAGTCACCCAAAATCTGCCTTAATATCAAGAGACAGTCGATAGTCAAAAGAATCGACTCTAGGAACACTATGGATGTCCTATCCACGACCCGGCACCTAATGTTCTGAAACATTTAGGACTCCATGTAGTCGTCACAAAATTGTCCTGCGCGATTTCAGTAAATCCGCATCTGTGATCGATTAGTCAACAGTTTGACTTATGGCTCGTTGAACCCACCATCAATCGACGTCACAAAATGATTGCCAGAGTTATCAGCTCGTGTAGGCGATCACGGACCAAAACAAAATATAAAGCAATTCAGTTCACTTTGAGGTGTTCAATGTTGTCTGCACAATCCTCATGAAAAACATTATATAAAACAAAAACGATGATTTTATTAGAAGTTTTAGGAAAAATACACATGTTAATCCAAACAACTAATACAACTCAGGAACACGCTTAATTCCCATGGATTTAACGTGCCCTTCATGCTTATCTTGTCTCAACGGCTTAGTGAGAGGATCTGCTATGTTATCATCCGTAGCAATCTTGTCAATCACTATCTCCTTCTGCTCCACGTAATCTCGGATCATGTGAGCCTTCCTTTGCACGTGCCGAGACTTGTTGTTGGACTTAGGCTCCTTCGCTTGGAAGATGGCACCACTATTATCGCAATAGATGGTGGTCGGGTCATTCGAACTCGGAACTACAGTTAGTCCTTGTAAGAACTGACACATCCATATGGCTTCCTTCGCAACCTCTGAAGCAGCATAGTACTCGGACTCAGTCGTTGAATCTGCTATAACAGTTTGTTTGGAGCTTTTCCAGCTGACTGCAGCGCCATTAAGAGTAAAAACGAATCCAGATTGAGACTTCGAGTCATCTCGATCCGTTTGGAAACTAGCGTCTGCGTAACCGGTTGCGCATAGCTCAGTGTCTCCACCATAAGTCAATACCCAATCTTTAGTCCTCCGTAGGTACTTAAGAATATTCTTTACAGCCATCCAGTGTGCTTCACCTGGATTGCCTTGGTATCGACTCGTCATACTCAATGCATATGCCACGTCCGGACGTGTGCATATCATGGCATACATGATCGATCCTATTGCCGAAGCATATGGAATCCGACTCATGCGCTCGACCTCTTCCGATGTCTTTGGTGCTTGAGCTTTACTCAAGTGCACCCCTGAGATCATTGGAAGGTTCCCCTTCTTGGAGTTGGTCATGCTGAACCTCTCAAGAATCTTATCTATATAAGACTCCTGACTGAGGGATAACATCCGTCGTGATCTATCTCTGTAGATACGGAGCCCCAAAATACGCTGTGCCTCACCCAGATCTTTCATCCGGAAATGGTTCTTTAACCATACTTTTACCGAAGTTAAGAGGGGTATGTCATTCCCAATCAAGAGTATGTCATCGACGTACAGTATTTGGAAGACAATCTTGCTCCCACTCGACTTGATATATAGGCATGGTTCCTCGACCGATCGAGTGAATCTATTCTCCTTTATCACTTGGTCGATCGAAGCGATGATTCCAACTCCGTGAAGCTTGCTTAAGTCCATAAATGGAACGCTTAAGCTTGCAAACTTTCTTAGGATTTTTAGGATCAATGTAACCTTCGGGTTGTACCATGTACAACTCCTCCTCCAAATAACCGTTTAAGAAGGCGGTTTTCACATCCATTTGCCAAATTTCATAGTCATGAAATGCGGCGATCGCTAAGAGAATCCGAATGGAACGAAGCATGACTACGGGTGCAAAGATCTCATCATAGTGCAACCCTTGCACTTGAGTGAAACCCTTTGCCACTAGTCGTGCCTTGTATATATCTGGTTGTCCTTCTACAGATCGCTTTATCTTGTAAAGCCATTTGCACTGAAGAGGCCTAGCCTTATCAGGTAAGTCAACCAGATCCCATACATCGTTCTCGTACATAGAGTCCATCTCGGATTGCATGGCTTCTTGCCAAAGCTTTGAGTCAGAACACGTCATGGCACCTTTATAGGTTACGGGTTCGTTACTCTCAAGGAGTAAAACGTCGTCTCTCCCATTCTCCTCGACTATACCGATATATCGATCTGGAGGAATGGAGAGTCTACCCGACCTTCTGGGTTCCAAAGGGACATTAACCGCAGCAGACGTGGAAGGAACAGCTTCCTCCATTGGTTGCTCGGTTGTTGGTTCAGGAATCTCCGACAGATCGAAGGTTCTATTACCTCTCTTGTCTTCGAGAAACTCTTTCTCTAAGAACTTCGCACTAGCCGCAACAAAAACACGTTGTTCGGTTGGCGAATAGAAGTAATGACCAAACATTCCTTTTGGATAACCAATAAAGTCACTACTACAATTCCCTTACTTTCTTGACGCTTTTTTTGGCTTTTGCCGACGCTTAAAAGCGTCGTGATTTAATTTCTCGACGCTTAGAAAAGCGTGGTTTTTTTCAGTGTCAAGAATTTCCGACGTTTTTTTCTGTCAACCTTGGCTACACTTTTCTGTGTCACAATTGGCGACATTTTCTAGCGTCTGAGCTCTTGACACTTCTTTACGTCGGTAATTTAGAAATTTCTCAACATTTTTTTCCGTCACAACAACAACCTACACGTTTTGTCAGTATATATTATTATCAATACTTGCATTATTGGTGATATCATATAATTAAAGTAAAATTAATTCTCTAAGAATATACTCAAAACAAACTACTATATAATAACATGAAAAAATATTCAATAACACAAATAATTGAAGATCATGCATTCATCCGAGCTAGCTACATCAATAGAAAAAATATTGGTTTCTTAATGTTCACCAACAAAAAAGCTAAAGTCACTAAGTAGATGAAAATCACAGCCAAAAGATCGATGCGACACAACGCTAATTAAATCCAAATTGGAGAATTGCTTCATTCGTCTCGATGCAACGCTAATTAAATCACGACGTACAACAACGCTTAAGAAACCGTGAAAGTGGAGCTTCAACCTTATAGTGTGATCTAAGTACCCTGCAAAGAACAATACATCATTGTCAATATTACATTAACATCCATCCATGAGTATACTATATGACTAACATTCTCTGGAAAATAAAAAACACAGTTGAGCGTCATAATTCAATGCGTCTCCGATAACCAAGATATAATTTAAGGTGTGATTTTCACGATCGTTCATACTCGCTACTCCTTCCGATTCAACAGATTCTTAATGTTTGACCAAAATTCTCCTCACAAAAATGGTCAAACGTTAAAGAACCTGTTGAATCAGAGGGAGTATTTAAGAAGAACAGTGTTCAGGCCGTAATTATTATAATAACATACATGCGACGAAGAATATCAACAAATAGAAATTAGCAATCGTAGTGCTTGCTAATGCTCTACATGATCAGTTAGTTGTCGTGTGCACTGCTACATTCAGTCACAACTTCGAAAGTTGTACTCCAACACAACACTTACAATAATAATATTATATAAGAATAATTGTCCTGCCTACTAGTCATGAATAATTAATTCTACTCAATGGATTTTAGGAGAAGAGGGAAGGGGCTCGCCAACACTAAATACAACCACATACTTCAAACGAATGTGTGAAATTCAAATTTTATCCATTATCGCGAATCATTTACTCTTAGCTATGTCAACGTCAACAAAAAAAGGTTTACATAAAATGGGGTATATCCAAGCTACCCTACTTTGACCGATTTTTGCAACTTTGTTCTTATTTTCTATATAGCTTAATAAGGAGATTAAAATACCTGTTTCCAAATGACCCAAGGTGAAGATTGCGTCGATAATTAAATAGAATGGCGGTACTTCACAATAAAAGAAGCGCAACCAGTTTGGTGAGCCATTTTACTGTATTCCACTATATCTAGAACCAAGACATAGCAAGTACGTGCTTCTCTCCTCAATGACATGAGTTTAAAAATCACGAAGAATTTACTATACCAGTGATCGTGACAACAAGCTTCAGTCTTTATACTCGAGAAAGAAAATGATTCAACACCGCAGATTCATAGAAAATTTGCAGGCTGTACATACAATGTAGATTCCAGCAAAGTGCTTTTTAACGAGCTAAGGTTTGTGGAAGGCAAATAATGTGTCCCAAGGCCTACATAGAGAGCGTCAGCTGGATTAGATATTCTTTTCCCTGTCATGCCAAGATATGCACCTGCAGATGGACGAACAATGTATCGGTTAAATTTGTAATCCCTTTTGATTATGTTCCTTTAAGTTACAGGTGAAGAGTAGTCCAGGAATAACAATAGTGAAAAAAGAGCACACCCACTGATCCTTCTCCCGGGCTGTTAGCAGCAATGTGTGAGAATCCCACATCAGGGAACAAACCGATAGCGTTTTCTGGCATGGCAAGGAGAGTTCTCTGTACAACAAAATTTAAGCAGGGTAACATTGGATTTTATAAGCTTGGCACTAATTTCAAGGAACAAGAAACAATTAGGTAAGCTTCTAGTACCTCTGTCACAACGCGATAACGGCCATGGCCTGATAAGCCAATGCCAAAACCCATAGTTATGCCATCCATCAGACTTATGTATGGCTTTTTGTATTCAGCTATCTTACATATCAAAGTATACTCCGCCGTAAATACCTGCGTTTCAAATATATGCCGCCCCGTAACACAAGACCTTAGCACAGTCATTTATAAGCAAAAACCTTAGCATAGTCATTCATAAGCAAAACACAAGACCTTAATCACATCTGACAAACTATTGTTGACAACGATGTTCTTCACATCACCACCTGCAGATAAACTTATGCTTCAGATAATCGATTCCACCGTATGGTCAATTTCATATACAAGAGACAAGACTGAAGCACGACATTAGCAAACAGTTGTGATCAAACAACTTTATAACATAACTTAAGCTTATGGAGTCCAATATTTGGTCGTATACTACAACATGCCCCCTCACACAGAAATTTCACTTTAGAAATGAGGGGTGATGCCGGGTGAGTATCAAACCCGTGACCTTCAATCGCATGGTTCTGATACCATATCAAGACACCAACTAAGCCAAAAAGTTTAAATTTATAGTTGTATTTCTATGATCGATTTTATACTCAAGCAAGGATATACACCTGAAGCCTAAGAGCAATCATTTTAGTGAACTCATAGTTACGGAAAAAACCTTCAAGACAAGAGGTGTGCACGGACTGACCAGATCCGACAGTAGAACTTTTCCATAACGAATTAGTAGGTTTAACTCCAACTTGAGCATGTTCCCCTACTTTTTTAAATGCATCAAGTTTTCTGGCAGAAATATCATGGTGTTTTTTCGCAATAAGATCACCAGCATTTCTCGGGACGTGGGTACTTTGCAGTAGCACGGACTGACCAGATTCGACAGTAGAACTTCTCCACAAGGAATTAGCGCTATGAATTCACCCTAACACTAACGATAATCAACAAACTTTACATAACAAAGTGTTTTCAATGGTCCAATCAGAAACTACAAAGGCAATAACTCAAATGAAAAACACACAAGAACAGCAAAATATGCATAGGATTATGAAAAACAAACAAGAACAACAAAATATGCATACAAACAAGAACAACAAAATATGCATAGGATTAATACTAAAATAAGATTTCACAATACCACTATAAAAACAATTGATGTAGCGTCACTGTCCAAACTTTAGTCCAAACTCCGATTATCCGGATTCCGCCCTGACATTAAAGAGAAACAACCGACAAATTAATATTCTGATATAAGTATTCACGATAAATTCATACTAAATATGCATAGGATAGCAACATTGTATTCAGAATGAATTCTGTATAATACATGCAATCTTGATTTTCTAACAAAAGGTTAAATATTACAAACTGAAATATAAAGGTCGTCCATATAATAACAAGCACATATGAAATCAGAAATCCCAAAACAATTGACTGGTTCAAGGTTGGAGACGAAGACGTGGACTCGAAACTCAATGGCGCTCGCAAGCACTAGTAAGATAAAACCCAAATGATTCACTACTTCAAGGTAGGAGACTAAGACATGGACTCTAAACTCAAACGTGCAGGCTCGCAGCAACAATAAATAAACGCAATATTGCACAAAATTAAATTTAATCAGCCTTGTTATAACAAATAAAATTCAACAAACTTATGTGAGAAATCAAATCAGCTAACATACGAAAATTTCACATGTGTTGGTTGATTGTGTTTCAACTGATTAATTAGCTAACATACGATTAATTAGTTGACAAACAAGATGAAATAAATTATCCATATGTTTAATCAGCTATATGAGATGAAATTAATTAGCCACATGAGATTTGTCATCTTGTTCACTGATTAATTTGACTAATGAAATTTCACATGTGTTGGTTGGTTGGTTTGTTTCAAATGTTTGCCTAATCAGTTGACTAATCATTTCAGCCATTGTTTTAAACCTCAGATCTTCGCTTTCAGCAACGCCAATAAAAAAACTCGAGCAAAATACAGAATAATGCCTAGCTAACTTTCACGCTACATATATCAGTAGGTTTCCATTTACGTCTCGTTTATGTCTCTACCTACCATTTTACAACAGTTTCTATATTTGCGATATTTCTATAAATAATACGGAGTACAACAACCCACCTACCCGATTGTGGGGCTAAGTCAAGTGAGCGATATTTAATTCTTAAACCAAATGTTGATATCAAGTGAGCGATATTTAATACGGAGTACTCGTTAACTTATAAATACATATCTTTCCTATATGGTACATACTGTCGATATGACACCATAGTAACACGCGCATTGAACGAGACCTCGACAGTCGATAGTCAACTTCTCGACATCTGAGCAGTGTGTGGGACCGAAAGAATCCTATATTTAGGTTTCAAGCTAAGGTATGAATGCAGTGTTAAGGAGGCTGTGTATACCAATTACAATGGTCCCTCAATATGAAAGCAGAGGCAACACGTACATGGAAGCATTAACAGCAGCGTATGACCACAGCAAAACATAGTCATAGAGGTTCACATACGAAAATGAAATTTCACATACGAAAATCAGTCAACATGGGTTGGTTGCCTAATCACATGGACTGATTAATTTCACAAACAAGATGATTAATTAGTCAACAAACAAGATGACTAATTAATTTCACATGGGTTGGTAGTAGAATTTTTCCACAACGAAACAGGAGGTTTAACTCCTACTTGTCCTTGCACCCTTATTTTGTCGAGTTGTGAATAATTGCCTTATTCACGGTAGGGGAGGCTGAGACATGGACTCGAAAGCGCTCGCAAGCAACGGTAAAAATAGAAAGTAAGCATTCAATTATGTATATTGAAATCAGCCGTATAACTATCAAAATTCAACAAATGCTTTGCGACAAATCCATATCAGCTTGCATAATAGAAAATCTGTAAAAATGAATTAATACTCCGTTTTAATTGCAATAAACAAAATTATCAGCAAACTCTACTCTACCACACAAAAATCGTGATTATTATTGTGTTAAGGATCGAAATTTAGCAAACTTCATGATAAAGACTTGACCTTTGTAATCATCGACAAACATATGAGAAAAAGTTTCAAGACTAATTGGACAAAATTATGGTATCACAAAAAAAAAAAAAATGGCAGACAATTGAAAAAGTGACCCAATTTCATAAATTAAACACAATTAATTAATGAATTAATACAATTTGAAAAGAAGAAAGGCTTATTCTCGATCACAATTTAACAACAAACTACAAATGGACACACCAATAAATATTTGATTGATTATTATTTTACCTGATGAAGATGATGGTTGTAATTAAAGAGGGGAGCGATTGATGTCGTCTTCGATCCACAAGATAATCGAGCAATTGGGAGCGCAAATCTGAACAAGTGATTGATGAATTAGGGTTTTGAAAATGAACAAGTAATTAGGATAACAGTGAAGAGAAGATACTTGCAATAATGGCGGTTTGATTATTTTGAGGGAAAACAATGAAAATATTTAGGTCATTTTTTTAATTAGTGCGCGTGAATTAATTGGATAGCGCGAGGGGAAAAAAAATTCTGGCGGCTTTTTTTATTAAAAATAATTATTTTATTAAAAAATGTGGATGAGTTGAAAAAATGGGTCGACGCTTATAAAAGCGTCGATTTAAAAGTGTCGTAAATGTAAGGCAATTGTAGTAGTGAGTATGTCTTGACCGATCGCGGGCCGAGCTTATCCTCGTGTCTCCACTTGACATAAGCCTCGCACCCCCAAACCCGAATAAAGGACAAGTTAGGGACCGTTCCCTTCCATAACTCGTATGGAGTCTTGTCGACAGCTTTAGTCGGACTTCGGTTAAGTATAAGAGCGGTGACAAAGAGCATAGCCCCATAATGAGTCCGGTACAACCGTGTGACTCATCATGGATCGATCCATATCAAGTAATGTACGATTCCTGCGTTCGGACACACCATTCAGTTGTGGTGTTCCGGTGGAGTTAATCGTAATACTATCCCGCTGCCTTCTTCAGGTCGATCAAACTCATTTGAAAGATATTCGCCACCACGATCTGAACGTAGTGCTTTTATCTTTCTATCTAGTTGGTTCTCAACCTTATTCTGGAATTCCTTGAACTTGTCAAAGGACTCACTTTTATGCTTCATTAAGTAGACATGTCCATATCTACTCAAATCGTCCGTGAAAGTGATAAAATACCTATAGCCGTCTCTAGCGTTGATTGACATAGGTCCGCACACATCAGTATGTATGAGTCCTAATAGGTCAGCAGCGCGCATTCCAACACCTTTGAAGGAAATTCGAGACATTTTGCCTATAAGACATGATTCGCACGTGCCAAAAGTTTCATAGTCAAATGGGGCTATTGTCCCATTATCAATGAGCTTTTTCACGCGTTTCTCATTTATGTGTCCCATACGGCAATGCCATAAATACGTTTGATCTTTGTCACCAACCTTTGCTTTCTTGTTACTCACATGCATGATTTACGTGGTTTGATCTAAAACATAAATTAGTTCATGGAAACCGCTTTACCATAAATCATATCGCTCAATGAGAAAATACACTATTATTCTTTATTGAAAATGAAAATCCTTCTTTATCAAGAACGGATCTGTAAATAATGTTTTTGGATAAACTAGGTACATAGTAACAGTTATTTAGAAATAACTCAAATCCGCTCGGGAGTTGGATTACATATGTTCCTACTGAGCAGCAACTCTTGCTCCATTCCCCACTCGCAGGTCTACATCACCTCTTGCCAGAGTTACGATGCTTCTTAGGCCTGCAAATGATTGCCTGAATGAGAACCACATCCAAAGATCAAGTACCCAAGTTCCAAACTTGCATGGTTAATCTCAATCATATGAATAAAAGAAGACATACCAACAAAGCGACGCGGCACGATTTTATGTCCTCAAAGATACACGGAGACGATTCGCCTCCAATGCCCAGACTTGTGGCAATGGTGGCACTCCATGCTCTGCTTTGCTTTTGCCTTGCCTTGTGAGCTACCGCTAGACTCACCAGGCCCACTCTTAGCAACCATCGGCTTCTTGAATTTAGGCTTCCCTACAGTTAGGTTAGCTGGAGCCTTACCCTTACCCTTCTTGTTCCCAATCATGAGAACATCTTGCTTCGTGCTCCCACTCAACTTCAGATCACTCTCCGTCTGTACGAGGAGTGAATGCAGTTCATGCAGACTTTTCTGCATGTCATTCATGTAATAGTTTGCCCTAAAGAGAGCATACCCATCATGAAGAGAGTGAAGCACTCGATCAATGATGATCTTCTCATCGATCGTGCAACCAAGCTCCTCCAATTTCTCAACGTTCTCGATCATGGCGAGAAGGTGTGGACCAACCGGTTGGCCCTTTTGGAGTCTAGCTTCAAAGAAACGAGTAGTATACTCGTAACTCTTAATTCTCGGAGCTTTCGAGAATTCCTTAGTAAGGGTGGTGAAAATCTTGTTTGCACCCTGGGTAATGAATCGTCTTTGCAAATTGGATTCCATTGCATAGATGAGTATGTTCCGTAACGCACCCGCCTCCATCATGAAATCATTATAAGCTACGACTTCATCTCCTCCTGCATCGGAGTGGTTCGCGGCATTGGCTCAGTCAAGTACTTGAGCTTGCCGTCAGCTATGGCGGCATTCCGTAATGCGGCCTCCCAATCAGCAAAATTGGACCCATCATTCTTCAGTCGAGTGGACTGATTCATGCTGTCCATAAAAATTCTCAGCCATGATTCACGTTCAAGTGTGACACTCGGCATTGGTCCTTCAATACGAACAGCCATTTGTTATAGTAGTTATATCTGTATATAACGTATTCGAAACTGTGAAAAGAAAGAAGAAGAAGAGAGAAGATAAGAAATCATTGTTTTAAAGATTTAAGTCAAAACAATAACATTTTAATGCAACGACTTATGCACTCATATAATTGACCTCCCTCGAGAATTATATAAGCGATCCCAAGACTCAATTTCTATAAATTGATAAGCTAACTGCTTAGCTAATGCTACTGTTAGAATTCTTGGTCGATAGATTTCAGTAAATCCTATCTATTAGTCCACCATACCTTCGAGATATTACTCGAACCATAATGTTGAGATAAACTAAGTTGACAGCCACTACTTACCCAACGTAGAAGGGGTCATATTATGCCTACCGACGAAGAAGGGATTCATAGTGGTTCGACTTATAAAGACTAATTCTCAATTTCAGTTTTAGAGGAAGATCCCATCAACTCATTTTAATTCATTTTAAGTGAACTAATATCTAGCATTATCGTGAATGATTAAGTTGAGGTGATAGCTCTAATCAAATGACATCCGTATGTCTATAAACTAGGATGCAACTATATGATCCATTTTCATGCATATTAGGTGGTTTGGTTTAGTTTAGGCGGAATATGATGCTACTATCTAACGTGAATGCAATGAAAAACGGTAAAGAAAACGCAAAAAAAAAAAAGGAAAAACACCTAGTGTGGCCTAACCCTATGAAAATAAAGACAAATACAAATTGGAATCCATCCAAGGACCCTAAGCAAGTCTTCATTCTTCATTTTGGGCTTTAAGTGGGAGTCCATCTTGAATCTTCATTTTGAATCTTCTTAAATTTACAATTTTGAATTACAAAAATAAACCTATTTACATTCTAATTCAAAATATGCCAAAATTAAAAATATTACATAATTGGAGATTCGAGATCTCAAAAATACATCCAAAATTGTGTTTCCTTCATTACGAAAACACAACTTTCTAAGGCCACACTAGTAAATTACAACCGTTTGTACATCATTAATGCAAAAATAAACCATTCAAACAAACATTCATTCACAAAATAGAGCATCAACTAAACAAAATTAAAACAATGCATATGAATTTATTTTAATCCAAACCACCTCTTTATAAATGATTAAAATTATGCAACAATTCCTTAATTGTTCATAATATCTTTTAATCAAAATATAATCCAAATCAATTTATATTATCGGTATAACATAAATTCGATCTCAAGATATTTTAAACTGCTTTAAAATATTAGGTATCATATTTATTATGAACTGCTTCACAATAACACAAAATATTATCTTTATAATATCACAAGATTTTAATTTTCCAAAATTAACAAAAAATCTCGGCCAAAAAGAAAAAATTTCTGAAAATTAATTTTTTTTTTTTTTTTATTTTTTTTAATAATAATAATACACGGCCAACATCAAAAAAAAATGAAATTAATTCGGCCTTCATTAATATAAAAACAAAACAAAATGAATTAAACTGTTTTAATTCTATTAAGCTAATAAAAAGATCGATACAATTTCAACTTTAATCCGTATTAAACATTGATTTAAGAGATTCAATTTAACTTTTTAAATTAAACAACTTAAAACTGATAGATCTAATGAATAGCACACAATATGTTCATTAACATATAAAATTTTGATCCTTTTAAGTTTTAATTCAATCAGTATTAAAGCAAAACTTATATAAATTCATATGAGATAAATTTAACATCTTAAAATATCGATAATTATGAATCAAATGGATCAAAAATAAGCCATAAATTGAACAAAATCACACGGCTTAATCAACAAACAAATCGGCCAAAAATTTAAGAAAAACGTGGCCATCAACATTGATTCAAAGTCAATCAAAAACAAAATCAATTGATTAAATTACATACGGCCCAATAGAAGCATGCGGCCAAAATATAGTTGGGCCAAATTGACATTAATTAAACATACGGCCATGATTAAAAACAATACAAAATCGATTTTATGAAAATCTTATAAAAAATTTCATGTGCCCTAAGGCTCTGATACCACTTGTAGGTTTATATCCATATATAGACCTTTTAATCCACAGGATTATAATGAAAACTTTTACAAGATTTATAGTCATAAATAGAAATTGCAAAACATGAATAAAAGAACAAGAATTAACCTTTAAAACCTTGTTAATTGGCCTAAGAACAATACCAAAATTATGGTATCTCCTAATTATCACACCCAAGATGTATTTGTGATATGCCCTTTAATTGCTAGAAAGATTAGAGAGAAAACTGATTTTCTATCTCTAGGATTTTTGTATTGTAGAATAGTGAATGAATTAGTCTAGAATTAGGAGAGAATTAGAAGACTAAATATACTCCTATTTTTCCAAAGTGGCCGGCCTATTAGGGTTATTAGGGGAGATATAATTCTCCCCAAAATCTATCTTATTGACCAAGAAAACATTATGTATCTGGACACTTCTGTTTTGGTCAATTTAGCTTATAATATAATGCAATTTATTAATAGTGCCATCTGTATGGACCGACTATAATATGTTATAAATATCCTTATATTTATAATTTGCTAATTAACTATAACGGTTTATATTTAATTAGCTTGCATTATATCCAACAATTAAATATAACATTTTATATTTAATTCACGAATTACATTTAACTCGTCTCAGCTAATATTATTTAATCTGTATTAATTTGCTGCATTAACATTACATCGACTAACATTTTAGTCAGTAACATCATTACACTTGACTAACATTTTAGTCACATTTGACTAACCTTTTAGTCAACAACACTGACTAACCGTTTAGTCTTTAAGTAAGGCATCAATATGATCATTTTCTCAAATAATCATATTTCTCAAACACATCCTTTAGGTGTGACTCTTAGGGACCAGTTGATCACCGCCATCTGTATGACAATAACGTCAAACTTATCTAGCAAGCCAACCGTTATCGATAAACGTTAATCAACTGATTAAATACGAAAATGTACCCTGTGTACCTTTAGAGATTTATTTATGTTATTGCACTCACTGTGGAGGACACTAACCCCAACAATTTTCCCTCTAGTTACATTAATTTCCCCCCTAGTTACATAAATTTCCCCTCTAGTTACAGTTATTTTCGCTCTAGTAATTATGAATTGTTTCCCCTTTGTGGTTACGCTTAGTATGAGTATAGCTACAAGTTTTATCGTCCTAGTTACATTGTTGAAATAAGCATCACATTTTCTAGTTACACTTTATTTTGTTCTAGTTACAGTAATTTCCCCTCTAGTGACATGAATTTCCCCTCTAGTTACATAAGTTTTCCCTCTCGTTACATGAATTTCCCATCTAGTTACACTTTATTTTGTTCTAGTTTCATGAATTTCCCCTCTAGTTACGGTTATTTTCCCTCTAGTTACATTAATTTCCCCCCTAGTTACATAAATTTCCCCTCTAGTTACAGTTATTTTCGCTCTAGTAATTATGAATTGTTTCCCTTTTGTGGTTACGCTTAGTATGAGTATAGCTACAAGTTTTATCGTCCTAGTTACATTGTTGAAATAAGCATCACATTTTCTAGTTACACTTTATTTTGTTCTAGTTTCATGAATTTCCCCTCTAGTTACATGAATTTCCCCTCTAGTTACATAAGTTTTCCCTCTAGTTACATGAATTTCCCATCTAGTTACACTTTATTTTGTTCTAGTTTCATGAATTTCCCCTCTAGTTACGGTTATTTTCCCTCTAGTTACAT
Source organism: Dianthus caryophyllus (assembly GCA_023091065.1). Classification (NCBI taxonomy): domain Eukaryota; kingdom Viridiplantae; phylum Streptophyta; class Magnoliopsida; order Caryophyllales; family Caryophyllaceae; genus Dianthus; species Dianthus caryophyllus. Next base: position 18,337,029 of record CM041522.1, read on the forward strand.
TAATTTCCCCCCTAGTTACATAAATTTCCTCTAGTTCTGCTTATTTTCGCTCTAGTAATTATGAATTGTTTCCCCTTTGTGGTTACGCTTAGTATGAGTATAGCTACAAGTTTTATCGTCCTAGTTACATTGTTGAAATAAGCTTCACATTTTCTAGTTACACTTTATTTTGTTCTAGTTTCATGAATTTCCCCTCTAGTTACATGAATTTCCCCTCTAGTTACACTTTATTTTTTTTTTTGTTTCCCCTTTGTGGTTACGCTTAGTATGAGTGTAGCTACAAGTTTTATCGTCCTAGTTACATTGTTGAAATAAGCATCACATTTTCTAGTTACACTTTATTTTGTTCTAGTTACAGTAATTTCCCCTCTAGTTACATGAATTTCCCCTCTAGTTACATAAGTTTTCCCTCTAGATTATTTTTTTCTTTTTTTTTTTTTTCTTTTTTTTCTTTTTTTTTTGTACTTAATTATTTGGCCCATTTAACCATAAAACGCATATACCTGTTTTATGGAAAAGTATAAGAAAACAACTTACGTAAAACAATTGAAACAAGATTTGGTCGTGGTTTAAAAATTAGAAGTCCACTAACTTATGGGTCCTCAAAACAAATGGCCAACTCGGCCCATTTAAATCATTTGGAATTTTAGATCCATTCAATTGGACTGCTTCACCTTAGTTACAAGATATTTCATCCTAGTTGCATTGTTCGTTTTTCTGGTTACATTGTTATTCATCTTAGTTGCATTATTTTTCATTCTGGTTGCATTGTTTTTCATCTTAGTTCCATTGTTCGTTTTTCAGTTAAAAAATGAATTAGACGTCGTTATAAAAATGACGTTACATCAACAATTATTAAATGTTCCTCTACAACCGCTAAATAACACACAAATATTTCATTACAACAAATTATAAAGTCTTCCATTGATACCATTACAAGACTACAAGGAGAACAAAAGAAACAACATACTCGCAAAACTAAACACCAATATATTACAATACAACAACATGATCTAAAGATGAGACAAGAGATCTAAAGATACTAAACACCAATATATTACAATAAAACAAACCGATCTCTTGTCTCATTACCTCTAAAACTAAACACCAATATATTACAATAAAACAACATGACCAGAAAAGCATTCAATTTAACTAGAAACACACAAAACCAAACTCTGCCATTCCTCGACATCTAACAGAGCAAATCGAAACAGCTTTTTATTTGTTGAAGAAAAACGCGTACTTGATGATTTTAATCACTTTCAACATCCACAGCCCTGAAATAAGAAATTAAATTGTAATTAATACCAAGTTCAGCAATTTACCAGACACATGCCAAAATAAGCCATAAACACAGCACAGCCCAAAACAAACTATAGCACAGAAATGGACAGTCAGCCTAAAATTGCATTCATCACTCAACCACAACACGCATAACTTCTGGACTGTTGATAGTTATATTAAAATTAATAATAATTTCGTAAATGACTTACCTCTTCTTCTTTTTGGATTGTCGAGATTTGTCACAATTCCGGCTATCATGATTTGCCATTTCTCCGCAAGCACGACATTTTCTCAAGGGTTTTTGATGCTCTTGTGTTGCTTTTTCTCGGTCAGTCATCATTCTTTTACTCGAGCCTTTATTTTTGGCAATGTTGGGAGGCAAAACATGAGCTTCAACGGGTATTTTAGACCCAATTAGAGTCTCGATTTCAGCTTTTTTACCTTTTCCCTTTGCCTTCTTCTTTGAATCCAACAAGAGTTGCTCATTGAACGACTGGAGCAAAGCCAACAATTCTTCCGTCTTTTCCTCGTCGTTCTCAACCAATGACACAGAAGTGAAGAGTTCCGACCATAACTCTCCAACTTTCTGTTGCCTCGTGTCTACTGATGCGCAATCGTCTAACAGTGTTGTGCCAACAACATTAAAGATCGGACGACACGTAGCTCTCTTGCTCCACCTACTCAACATATACTCCGATGGTATCTCCTGAAATCCCCTATCCTTCAACACCCACAAAGCATGCCTACACAACATTCCAAACCTTTCAAAGCGTTTGCACGAACAGCTTATTTCATTCTCATGATATGCAACCTCATAGAGTTTCTTCCTTTGTCTATCATTGACTGTAATCATTTCAACATTTTCATCTATTCTCATGCTATGCAGACCACAGTTGAAGCAACATGTCATTAACTCCTCTTGAAACTCATAAAATAAAGCGGTGTGTAAAAATCCGATGCTTCTTTTTCCATCAAGAGAGGTAGTAATGACAGGAGATGAATTCTTTGAATCGGCTGTGAGTTTGGAGTTTTTCCACCTTTGAGCGTCCATTGCAGAGTGGAAACGCATGTAAAACTCAACGAGGGATAGTTGAGGGTTAGTGAAGTTACTGAAGAGGCTGTTTTCGGATTCAGATCTTGATGTAAATGCCTTGACAGGCCTCCTAAATACGATCTCTACGAAGAAGGATGGTATCCATGATTTCCTCATATCAAATATTTGGGAGAGCCATTCATTGTCAGATAAATCATATTTCTCAACGATATTCTTCCACTCCGCCTCAAACTCCTCAATCTCCACTTCATCTCCCCAAATAATGGCGGAGATTTCCTTCAAGAAGTCGGTGTCACGACTCACTGATGCCCCTACTTTTTCTCGGCATCTTTTTTGGTGATGTGCCACATACGATTACTGTGGTGTGTTTTGTCCGAAAACACCTTATCGACACCGCTTTTATCCCCAAACATTGATCAGTTATCAATGTTGTCGGATAACAACCACCTACTGCTTTTAGGAAGTTTTCAAAGAGCCAAGAAAAGGAGTCAGCATCTTCCTTTGAAATGAGACCGGCTCCGAAAGTGACACACTTCTTGTGGTTATCTACACCCGTAAAAGGTGCAAAAACCATCTTATACTTGTTGAAGTCAAACGTCGTATCGAAAGAGCAGGAATCGCCATACAAAGCATAATTTTTTATGCTTATAGGGTCCGCCCAAAATAATTTCGTAAGCTTCTGATCTTCATCGACATCAAAGTCGAAATAAAACGACGGACACATTGCTAGTTTTTGTATGAAAGTTTCTATCATCATCTGCGCGTCATACTCCTTCAAAAACCTTTTCACATCTCTAGAGAAATTCTTGAAATCTTGAAGTGACGCACCGATATTGTTATACCCTTTGACATATTCCTTGAACATACGAAATGTTTTGACCGGACCATGGTTCACCCTAGAGTTGTCGATGATCATCTTCTTGTGCACAACATTTAACTCCCTTCCACTTTTCAAATGAACCATTGTAGTTGGCGTCATCATGTGGTGGTTATGTGCCTCTACAAATTTGTAAACCATGTACTCACCCTTCTCAACCATTTTAAAGGCTACACACGCTTTGCACCCTTGTCTAGTCACTTCTCGTTTCTTTATTTTACCTTTAGCCTTCCCTTCTCCGTGCTTGTTACAAACCAAAGTTTTGTATGAAGGAACTCCCTTCTCATTTCTTTTTTCACCTTCCTTTCTCATTGTAAACCCACAAGTGGTGGCATAGCTACTGTAGAATTCAATCCCTTGTTCTAATGAAGCAAACTTTTTTCCTACAAGTGGTTTTAGCTCATCACGACAGTAAGGTACACCATCACACGATTTAGTTGCTGTACTTTCTGGGCTATTTGCAGCACCTGTGAGTTTAAAAATTAGCAGCTGTAAGTACACAACAAAGTACCATAACGTGTGACAAATAGTCTAAGCATGAAAAGTTAAAAACTGACTACTCACTTTGGTTTTGAAATGTTACAGTAGGAGAGTCTGCTTCTTTTTCTGTTGTATCCTTCTCATTAGCACTACAACTACCTGCATTTGCAACAACAGTTTAACTTATCTATATAAAACTATCCTTATACAGTAAGTCAGAGTGTTAATTAGAAACAAGCATATATAAAACTTATTACCTACGCAATCCGTTGTTTCCATAGCATTTGTGGATTCAGTCTCAGTATTTGAAACATCCCTCATCATTGTATCTTGAATGCTAGTAGATGGAACTATTGTTTCACTAGGATCTTCTACTGTGCTTTCCATATTTTAAAATCCTACAAATGAAAAATATGTGAGTACACTAAATACTAGTTTAGTTACACAAAATAACTTATTATATTCAGTAAACAAATATTAAACAGAAAATCGAAATAGACAGACATTTCAAATCACACATCATTCACCAAACAGATGACATTTCATACAGAAAATGACATAGTAGTCATTTACATACATAATAATGTTCAAATATTCAACTACACAAAATATTCTACATTCCTAGACCTTGTAGTCGTCATTTTACCTTCTAAATATTCAACTACAGAAGATATTCTTACTTTCTAAACCTTGTTATATATTACAAAGAAAATTACAAGATTCTTCCTTCCTAGACACATCAACTACAAACAAAACAACATAGTCGTCATTTGAACTAGTCAATTATTACTATATCCTTAGCTCTGTGTAGTAGACGATTTGCCATCTTGTATGATTCTCCAAACATAGCATCGTCCCAGTGGTCAAGGTAGGTTAGTTCATCAAAATCTTCCAAATTCACTAGGTGTTCAATATGAGTTTTCTTCCAAGCTTGAAAATAATGTATCACTGCACGTGTACATTCAACTGATGTCCAATCACAGACGCAACGTTTTGATATGATATTGTTATTTCTCGTAACAATCTCAACACCATTCTCATAAGTTGTCTGAAGGCTAGCTTCATATTCGACTGGGATACGAGGATCATTTTTAGATAGCAAAAACATTGCAACCCAACACTTACAAACAAAAGGCAGTTTCGCCTTATCGTTAGGATTGTCAAGTTTTTCAAAGATTAACTCCATGTAATCAACACCACTAAAAACATCTACTATAGGTTGAACCCGTTTTTTTCGTTGTCGTTTTATATCCACTAAATGAGGTTCTCCAAATATCGATTTCATATTTTCTTTTTTTTGGTTCAGATACTCATCAACAAAATGCTTTTTGTCTTCATCATAATTATTCACACCCCATCCTATACATTCAAGGACCATTTTCTGAATCAACACCTAACTCAATTTCACAAAATAAAAGAAGAAAAAGTCATTAGAAGTTACTAAAAATATAGCTAACAAACTCAGAAGTTGGTGACTTAAACTTTAAACTAAACAGAAGCATCAAGACACACAGAAGTAATGAAAATAATTAAGGCAACAAAGACTGCAAAGAATGCAGTAAAAGTATGTCCAACAAAAATGAAACCCTAATAACACAAATTAAAGTTACAGAAACCCTAATTTGATTTTGTAGAAGTTTAAGCTTTAATAACACAAATTAAAGTTTTAGTTACAGAAATTAAACCCTAATTTGATTTATCTGTAATTTTAATGAAACCCTAATTTGGTTTATCCCTAATTTTAGTATGAATTAGTTACACAAATGAACAACTACAACAAACACTATTTAGTTACAGAAAAATCGACATTATTTACATCAATTCGAAGCTCAATTACAGTAAAAATCGTATCTTTATACATAAATACTTACCCCTAATTTTATTTATCGGTAATTTTAATGAAACCCTAATTTAATTTATACCTAATTTTAGTATGAATTAGTTACACAAATGAACAACTACAACAAACACAATTTAGTTACAGAAAAATAGACATTATTTACATCAATTCGAAGTTCAATTGCAGTAAAAATCGAATCTTCATACATAAATACTTACCGGCGGTTGACTGCTGACGACGGCGGTGGTTGACTGCTGACGACGGCGGTGGTTGACAGTTGACGACGGCGGTGGTTGACTTCTGATGCCGGTGAAATAGAGTGGTGTTGAATGAGTGAAGGGGAAGGGGAAGGTGTTTTGTTTTTTGTTTTTTTAGTTATGTCGAGCGAGTATTGCTGAGGGAAGGGGAAGGTTTAATTAAGTGAGGTAGCTGAGTGAGGAGTTCGTACGGTTCGTAATGAGTGAGAGTTCGTACCAGATCCCACCTCTATATATATATATATATATATATATATATATATATATATATAGAGATAAGTTCTTTTGAGTCAGCTAAATATTTTGAGTCGCAAAGTCAAGATTTTCAGATTCTCGAAAATAGTAGATTTTAACCGGAAAAAAATGGATTTTAACAAAAAAAAAATTGATTTTAACAAAACACTGAGATTTCGCCTCAAAAATTTTTTGTCCGGCCGGTCCAGGACCGGCAGCCGGTCAACCGGCCGTGAAATTTTGGAATTTACTATGCTTTGTTAAAATCAACTTTTTTTTGGTTAACATCAACTTTTTTGTGGTTAAAATCAACTTTTTTGGTTAAAATCAATTCTGACTTGCTGACTTTCCCTAGACCATTGACTTGATATATATATATATAGAGGTAAGTTATATGAAGTCCACTAAATAAGGAGAGTACTGAAAGTACTGACTTCGAAATACCAAAAATTCGAAATACCAACGGAAATATTTGAAATACTAACATGAAAGTTTGAAATATCAAAAAAAAAAATGGTATCTGAAATACCAAGGGGTTGTCCTACGGCCCAGACGTGGAGGCCTGACCTACTGGGACAACCCCCTTGGTATTTCAAATACTTGATATTTCACACTTTCATGTTAGTATTTCAAATATTTCCGTTGGTATTTCGAATTTTTGGTATTTCAAACTCAGTACTTTCAGTACTTCCAAAATTTATAATACTTTCTTGAATCTATTTCTATATATATATATATATATATATATATATATATATATATATATATATATATATAGGGGTGGGATCCGGTGAGACCCCCTAACTCGGTGAGACCTCGTGAGACCCCATGAAAATCACATAGTATGATTAAACCGAAAGCATAGGCTCGTCACTATCCATTATTTTAATTTGTTTTCACCATTAGTTGGGTTAAAAATATAAATTACATATTAAAAATTTTAATAAAATATTTATGTCTCGGGTGAATAATATACTAGATACACAAAATTGATACTGCAGATACATTAAATGACGTAGTAGATACACCAAAAAAGATTAGATACACAAATAGATGTCGTAGGTACACCAAAGTTATAAAATACATTTAACGACGATATAACGTGACATGATAAGGTAGTTATGAACCCAAATATGTTCCTAAGACCATAAATTAGATAATAAAGACAACTATGCCGAATTTTCGAAATAAAAACTTTTTTAAGAAGGGGTCTCACGAGGTCTCACCGAGTTGAGGGGTCTCACCGGATCCTAAATCTATATATATATATATATATATATATATATATATATATATAGATGAATTATAATGAGTCCCCCATAAGATTTAAGTCTCTAAGTCCTCATTAGGACCATTGGATGCTAGTATTTTGGATGGTTGAGATCTTTTAAACATTAATTAGGGAGATAACTATAAAAAAATAAATAAAAAATAAATAGGGGACAAGGTTCACATTTATTAATGACAATATAGATTACCAAAAACCATTATACACCAAAACCAACGAGAACCATATAATTCAACTTCTACTTTTTTTTTTTTTTACACCGGTTAAATTGTTGTTTTTTTTTATTTGCTTCTTCATCTTTCAACATACGTCTTCATCATTCTTTGTCTTTCTTCATCATCATCATTCATAAAATATTGAAAGTTGATAGTACGAATACAGGAGATTTCCGTTACAAATGGATGAATTGCAAATTGTAACTTTCGATGCGGTGAGTATTTAGTTTTCATTGATATTATTTTTTTGTAATATAAACAATTTAACCGGTGTAACTTGGAAAAATTATTTGATTTATTTTAAGATAATAAGGTTTGATGCTTGAAAGAATTTATGTGAATATGAATGAATTTTTGAAAATTCCATTGTGAATTTGAATTAAAAAAAATTTTCCAGAGTTTCTTCATTGCAACTTTCATATATTATCAATGGTAATTTACAGGTTTATATATATTTTTTAAAATCATTATTGCAAGTTACTGTTGGAGATGGTGAAATTTTTAATTGTACTACTTGAAGAAGGTGAGTACAGTTGGTAGATTTGTGATTCTATTTATTTTAATTTTTTTATTGTAATTTTCGATTCGTGTGATGAATTTTTGGATGTTTTTAGAGTTGTTGTGTTTGTTTTTTAATTATTTGTAATATTTGAATCTTGTAGTTAGGAATAGCGTGACAAAAATATTTGTTTAGTAATTTTTAACAGTTTCAGTAGTAAAGGAATAGCGTGACAGAAATATTTAACAGCAGTTATATTTTTTTTTATTTGATCAGCAATTTCAATTATGTATGTATAACGTTTACGAGTACAATTTTTTGACGATTGGATTAAATAATTTGAATGGAAATACTTTTTTTTTGAAGTTGCGTATTGGCGCTACGAAGACGTATCGAATGTTGAAGGAGCAAGTTGGTGGATTGAACGATTTAAAAATTTTCAAAAGGTTGTTAAATGTTTTATACATCAGCAAGATTGACAGCTTTTCATTGACCATTTTCAGAGCATGAAGGATACAAGAGTACTATCCCTGCTGTCTTGACCTTGTTGTGCTGAAGTTGTTGTAGTAGAGTTGATATTGTAGTAGACTTGACCTTGTTTGGTTAAATAAAAATTTGTATTGTAGTAGAGTTGAATAAATTTTCTATTATCCGCTACAACAGTTGCTCTTATATCTAGTTGTTGTTATGTTTATAGTACAAAACGTTTCTACTTTTAAAACTATTAAAAAAAAAATTAATTATGTTATATCTAATTGGCGTTATATTTCTAATTTAATACAGTTACACTTGTATGTAATTGTCGTTACGTCCTTATTACAGTACAATTACACTTAATTATTGTAATGTTTGTAACATACAACAGTTGCAAGTATATAGAGGTATCGTTACTTTTGTTATACACAACAATTGCAATTAATTGTTGCAGTCAACAGTTGCAATTGTAGTTACGTTTGTAATACTGAGCAGTCGCAATAGTATATAGAAATAGTTACTTTTGTTTTACACAACAGTTGCAGTAGTATAAAGAAATAGTTACTCTTGTTATACACAACAGTTGCACTTATAATTGAGTGCCTTCCATTTTAATTATAAGACAATGTCAATTAAGAATCGAATACAAAATAAACTAGCGGTAAAATATTCCACAGAAGCGGACTTAACAATTTAAAATAGGAATTGAATTGAATTTTTTGGCCAACAACTCAACAGTCTTACGGTCAGCGCACAACTTTTCCCAAATGACAGGCTTGTTTTCAATGAATTTCTTCAAACTTTCAAGAAAACATTCGCGGACCTTGTTCATATCCGATAATAAGAGACCTGCAGCGAGTTGTACAACTAGGTAATGACGCTGGATCAATCTTTGAGGTCATGTTTTGGTCTTTAAACGAAAACCCTTCTTGTAGTGTTAGGTGCACCATTGTATATATTCTTAACTCGGGGTTGTTCGGGATTGAGTTTGCCAATGTAGACCTATAACACATTAATGACACGTTACAAATTGAATATAATTGATACGAAATTACAAGAAAAAGGAAAAGGATAATGACAAACACCAAAAAACTGAATTCATAATAATCGTAACTCCAAGGCTCCAAGCTAATTACCTAAAACTGATACGAAATAAAAATTATTTTGTAAAGAATGTAACTTTAATTGATAAAATAACTGTTGAAATGGAAAAAAAATATCTTTTAAAACTAATAGAAATTAAAAAAAGCAACTGAAAAACATCATCCAACAATGAATCAAAAACACTTGAGTAGAACAACGACGATAGAATAAGTGTAACTCCAACCCTAATGAAGCGAGAAAAAAAAAAAAAGTAAACATGCAAACAAATAAAAATAATTTCTGAAAAAATGAAATAGTTGATATTAAATTAAACAAAATTGCAGACTTCGGAATTGAAAAAAAAAAAAACGAAAAAACAACAAATTTAGAAAACAAATTTAACCATAAATCAACAACAACACACACACACACACAACAAAAAATTTTGAACGAATTGGAAAAATAATTACAAAACGGAGCAAACTTACGGTGTTGAAGAAATGGAGATGAAGAGACGTGAAAATAAGAGGGATGAAGGTGATTTACTTAGAGAGATGAAGATGACTTGCTATGGAAGTTGAAAATGAAAACATTGAAAAGTTGAGATGTTGGAAATAGTAAAACGTCAGACATAACTTAGGGAGTTGAGATTCTTTTTTTTTTCTTTTTTTTTTGTTTGCTTAAACATTAATTATATTGTATAAATGTGGGGAAATCTGGGACGTTCATTTGATTTAATCTAACGGTGGATATAGGGACTTATGGACTTAACTATTACTAAGGGACTTAATATAACCTATTTCTATATATATATATATATATATATATATATATATATATATATATATATATATATATATATATATATATATATATATAGAGAGAGAGAGAGAGAGAAAGAGAGAGAGAGAGAGAGGGAGATAAGATCTTTTAAGCCCAAGTAATGAGGAAAAGTCATTGAGTCCAGAATCTGCTTTGAGATTTTAACACAAAAAATTGAGATTTTAACACAAAAATTTAGAACTGCAAAATTCTAGAATATTTGAGATTTAACAATGTTAAAATCTCAAATATTCTGAAATTTTGCAGTTCCAAATTTTATTATAGATATATAATGAAAAATTAAAATATTAAAATAAGAAAGTAATGAATTTAGAATAAAAATATATTATTAATAAAGCCTAACTTTTATTATTTTATAAATAATATAAGTATGAACATGATAATTGAGAACTGGTAATCTAAATAATGAACCTAGACTCAAAAATGTGTAATATGGAGAATGATGTCAGCATTATGTTTTGGCGGGAAAAAAATGCACAGAATTGCGACATGTAGCATTGATGATGTCAGCGAAAACTGTCTTTTAGTAGAATAAAGATTATTCTTCGTTTGGCCCGTGTTTATACTAATCCACAAACAAACATTAGTCAAAGACGTCTTATTTTTCTACTTAAAGTTAATACAATATATTTGAAAGTATCATTTGAAAAATGAAATAATCATGTGAATTTATCTCGAAATTATTGCAATTTTTTAAAAATAAAGATGTTATCGAATCTTAGTTATTACTTTGATTGTTGTTGTTGGCTATTGTCGGTTTTCTTTTGATTCAGAGTTTTGTAATGTGTTTTGATTCATTGACTAAATTGTAATGTAATTATTATGTGATTTGTAATTCTAAGTTTTCAATTATTATGTATTTATTTAATTTAATTATTAATTAATATGGCAATGAAGAATGAAAAATGAAGAATGAATATGACAATAGAAAATGTTGGGGGTTACTTAAAATCGTCGACGTTTTACTACGAATCGTCGACGTTTTTTTATGGAAATTACCAAAATGCCCTTTTATTTTTTTTAGCTTACTCTCTCTCTTCTCTTTTTTTCTCTCTTTTTCTCTCATTCTCTCTTTTTCCACTTAAAATTTTCCCAAAAATCTCTAAATTTGCAAAAGTTCAACATGGTTTTTACACTAAAAGTTAAAGATTAGTAGAACACGATAACTCAAAGTTGAAACACAATGTCGGATGCCGATTCGGTGGTATGTTAGCTTACCTTTTTAAAATTTTCATTGTTTATGTTTCTGAATAAATGTAATCTTGTAATTTAGAATTATTTTGATGTAAGAACGTTACATAATCGTTTAATATGAACGGTTTATGGTTGTTAGAACACATTTGATATAGTGCATTGTTGAAAAGTAGAAATCCTTGCGTTTTGGTTGAAAGGTCAAGAAAAAAATATTTCGTTTTGAAAAAAAAGGACGAAACTCATCGTCCAACCATGGATGGACTTTGAATCCATTTGTCCATCCATGGTAGCCTTTTGAATATGGACGTGTAAACTGGTAACGACTTTGAATTTTAACGTCTAACATGGGAAACGCTTATGAATATATACGTGTGTCCATGGGTGGACAGCCCAAATGTTTTTCTAACCGTGAATGGACGTCCAGAATTGAGTCATTTATGGCTATGGATGAAACATTTCATCGTCTTACCATGGGAGGACAGCCCAGTATTTTGTCCTGTCCATGGTTAGACATTAATCGTATTTCTATTTGCATAATTCGTAGTTTTAAAGTGTTATATTTGTTTTTTTTTTTTTTTACTTTTCATAGGATTCATTTGAGGATTTTCGTGATGACGACGTTGATTATAACCCTTTATTCGTCACTAAAGTGTGTTTTAAGGATCGAGATGAAGCCTTTGATTGGGCTAACAATGTAGCTTTTGAAAATGGTTTTGCTTTGGTTAAGGTGACGAACGGGATTTTACGAAGTTCAAATGTTACGAAGTTCAAATGTCGGCCTGGTACCCTTTGGTGTTTTGTGGATTTTAAACTACCATTTCCATTGGATGCGCTTGCATTGTAGTGGACAACCACATGAAGTACCAATGCCTCCAATTGACCCCGGATGGAGAACGTTTAGAGATGAAAACGTTGCCCAACTTGAGTTCTTGTACCAAACTAACATTGATAACTAGGTGATACCCGCGATAAAATCGCGGGATTGTGGATCACATTTAGTTAAAATATATGAAATAGAAATATCATAATAAACATAATTTAGTAGAAATAAAATATACATACAATAATGTTCGTAATTAAATATTATTGAAAAAATTATAATTTTATTGTGATATTGAATTTCAATTTAAGTCAAGTTTAAAAAAAACTATACTATAAGTTAAAGTATACAAATATTAATTAACGTTATAATATGACAACAACAAAAAATAAAACCGTATTCAATGCAAAACACTGAAAACTAATACAGACTATACAAATGTCGAAATATTTTTTTTATACAACATTGCATGTGCTCTTTGAATGTACACAATTGCTACTGGAAATCATTACTTTCATACTCTTGTTTGTAGCATTCAGCTAATAAAAAACGTATGTATAAATTCTATTGTATTTGTAATTAAACTTAGGAAAAATAACTATAATTTTATCTATGTATTCAAATTCAATTTAAGTTAGTTTGAGGTAAAATTATATTTGAGTCGGAGTATATAAATTGATTTACTACTAAATATTTAAAATGAAAAAGTAATAGCATTTTCAATGCAAAACATTAAAAAACTGATGTATTGAAAATATTGTCTCTACAAATTTGAACTTCTTCAGTTGTTTACTTTATCGCCATCAATTTATTATGTTAAAGTTCTTACCTGGATAGTTAAATAATATTGTTGAACAAAATAAATTAGTGTAAACATATTATTGAACATATAATTTTAAACTCAAAATATTTTGCTTTTAATGGTCCAGCAACATACGTAATTCCGACCAAAAGCATCACAATATTTTTCATTTTTTGTCGACAACTTACTATGTTAATATTCTGACCTATACATTTAAATAATAATTTTATTATTCTAAATAAATCAATAAAACTTATTATAAAATAATTTGAAATTCAAGATCAACCCAAAATTATAAAAATGTTAGGGTCAATAATATCATGAAGCCCAATTAAAATCAATAAAATATGAAATGGACCAAATTAAAGTGAAAATTGGGATTTTACACTAAACCCTTAATTATGAAACCCATAACACTAATCCCACGTGTAACAACCCGGTTTTTCGTGACTTAATTAAACTAAGGCGGAAAATTAATTAAGTCTAATACATGCCGGATGTTAATTAAATTACATTCAAATGGCATAGGATACAAATATATATTACAATCTCTCAAAGAAAACAAACGAAACATCCTAATCATCCCGATAATCCTGAGTCTCGAGAATTGCCTGCAACAGAGACAAAAACACAAAAAGGAGGATCTCCCGCTCAGAGGCGGGAAGTGACTGTTCTGACCAACAACCTCTAAACCACAGTTTTGGTTTATTTAACCTATGATTAAAAGTAACTTGGCAGCACTACACGCGTATAACTCCAGCAACACCTTATTTCAATAAAATTGGACAATTAGCATATAATATCAGTTCTCACATATAGATATTTAAATCTCATACAACATGATAAACAAAACTTAAAACATTTCAATTTATAGAACACGATATATAGACGTAAATACCAACTCAATTCATATAACATCGTAGTATGTATATAAAACATAAATCATAGCAATCAAGATATATGTATAAGTCGTAATCAATTCCATAAACACATAGTCGTGAACAATCATGCAATATCTCACGTAGCAAGAGGGATAGTCGACCCTTTTCATAGCAATTTATCAATTATTCAACAAAACTCACGAGTCTTGACTATAGAGCGGCTCGTGTACTCTCATAGTAAATTACCCATATAATTTCCTATCAAAGTGCACTAGTTACTCAAGCTCGTAGATCAGATCGAACACTAAGTAGCGGACTACCTAATATCCAACGCAAAATGGATAATCTATCATACGATAACAAATGAATGTTCGTTAGCGAGGCGGAAGCATGCAGACGTAAAACGCGCTATAGTAGACAGGGCCAACATAAGTTGGACATGGCTGACATACTAGACGTCCGCGCAGAAGCGATCAGGGCCGACAAAGCGGACGTGTCTGACAGGCTAAAGATACCTAAAGTGATAAGGACAGCCAAATCCCGAGTCTAATGTATGCATACACCACTATAGATAGGTTCGTATCATACTCGCCCTCGAGTAAGTAGTCACCTAATAATACGACTATCACCTTAGACGGGTACCCCCGGGTGGGGCTGGAGTTTCCAATTACCGTAGTATGGGCTCACGGAGATATCAATTATGCCCCATCCCTGAGGTTGTATATCCCGCACCGAAATAATAATTTTAAAAATTATTAAATCGCCTTTAGCAACTCTGGGAGGAAGCCAAAGTCCCCATAGACGGCTACCTCATTAACTTCGAATTCAAGAGTCGCAACATGGCAGACACCCGAGTACTAATCATACAACGTTATAATCGAAGGGTTTAATCTCATGTCAGGCCGTGCCTTTGAACTCCAATCCTAAGTTGTCGAAGGAATATCGAGTATGAGGAATAACTCGCTCATTATCGGATTCAACCCAAACAACCGCAGAGAGTCTAAGGGTTCCCAAGTTAGAGCGGACGGTCAAAGTGAAGTCAATAATAGGTCAATTCACAAGGGTGGCGCGACAATTATTCTAAATATGTGACGAGAGTTTACTTTAAGTATTTAACTCCCAATTCATTATTTCTTTTATCGTTCATAACTCAGGTGACAATTCTTACTAATTATAACATCGTCAAACTTGTATAAATAAAGATATATAGTTCTTCAGTTAACGGAAATCACATAAGACTCAATGTTAATATTTTAACATACGATTCAATTTTTATATTCTATTTTACAAATCAAACGTGAAATCTCAAATATAAACATCGTCAAACTTTGAATTAAATAAAGTCAACGTACGACAATTAAACATTACACACGCTAATCATATTTAGTATATTATATATTTTTATACATACATTTGTTTTCTCTTATTAGTATGAGATAAGGTTGAATTATTATATATTTCACTTTTATACTTATACGTATTATTAGTATATATTTTAGTAATTAAGAATAGTTCATTTTATTTATAAGCTCAATTTAGTTTCATTTAAATTTTAAGTAATTTAAAATAGATTAGTGATTAGTAATATAAATAATTTAATTTCATTATAACTCACATTTATTTCTTCCTTTTTATTTAAATTGTAAAGTGTTTAGTGATTTAGTAGTTTTAACATTTATTTTAACTTGTAAAAATATCTTGATGATACTTAGCAAAATTTAGTATGTTTAGTAAAATATAATATAATGACATTTAGGAAATATTTGTTTAGGTGGTCTAATTTCTTAATTGATTTTATTTATGTAACTTTTACGTAGTCATATTAGGTGATTTAATACGTGAGATTATTAATATTTATATTTTAGTACTATTCACTTAAGTTTAATTTATTTAATTATTTATAACCTTTTTTTTTAAATGTCATAAACTTTATAGTTTAAATTTTAGTTAGGTTTTGTATTTTATATATATAAACATATTATTCATAATTTTTATATATATAACTATACTTAGTAAATTTTTAGTCGATCTCTATATATTACTATAATCTCAACAATTTACCTTTTAGTGAATTTTTATTTGTGATTCTAATTTTTAGCTTTATTTAGTAAAAGTTTTACTTACATTCATTTTAAATCTTAAAGTACCCAATTTCTTTTTATTATTTTAATTACATACTTATTTAGTATATATTTAAGTTCATTGTAAATTTTAGAGTTTTAATAAAGTAATCTTTATGTTAAATGTAATATATGAAATTTTATATAACTATTTATCTTAGAAATTTTATACGGATGATTTAATTTATATTTTTACTTTTAAATTGATTTAATACTAATTTAAACTCAATACTCTTTTAACTTAATTCTTCATTTTTAGTTATTATTTCATCTGGACTTTTTAGTGACGATAAATATTTTATTTCCATAAATATATTATATTAGTTTAATTTATTTACTTTAGTTATTTTAGTAATATTTTTAAATCTTATTTTATAATTGTGACACTTATACTTTATATATTTTAATTTACACATAACAAATAATTTTAACATGAAAATATTACAATTAAATTCAACATTAATTCAACAACACATTTTTCACTCAAAACATATTATCACAAAATCAGATGAATATCATATTTCATAAATCAATTCAACATTATATTATAACCAAAATTAACACCCAATTTCATACTATAGCGATTCATACAAAGTTATCAAATTAAACTGAAACTGGAATCATACGTGTCTAATGCATACTAGCTCACTTTGAATCACAAAATTAAAATAAAACCAAAGTGTTAAAATTAGAGATTTTGGAGAAATAATCGAGTCACCTAAATTTTGGCACACGAACTGAGGCCTCCAATTAAAACCCGATTTAAATGATTTCCAAGGCACGACAATTCTGGTCCGACCCAACTCGACAGAGGCAGGGGCGTCAAGCTCGAGTCGATCCCGTCCTCGGCAAATGAACAAACACGCAGGGGATTAAAGTCGGCAAAATCAAGAGACGATAAATTTATGGACTGAAAACGGTTTAACTTACCGACGATAAAAATACGACGGCAAGTAGAGCAGGCCACGGTGGTGGCTCGTGGTGACGTGAGTTCGGCTTCGGAGGACTGAAAACGGAACAAAGTAAAGGAGAAATGTGAGCTAAGGAGTGAGGTGAGTAGAGGGGCCACGGTGAGGTGGTTGGAGCTCGGGTTAGCAACAAAACCAGGGGAAAAGAAGGAAACGAAGAGAGAAGAGAGCAGGTGGCTTACCACGGTGGACCAAGAGCAGAGGAGAGGCGGCGAGAGCAGACCCAGAAAGAGGCGGCCTCCTGGTGGTCGATGCGCAGCTCCGGCGAGAGAGAAAAGAACAGAAGAGAGGCAGGGGAGGTGGCTGTGAAGAGCACGGGAAAAAGAAAACAGGGGCTACGGTGGTGAGTCGTCGACGGTGGTTGTGGTGACGTGGCTCATGGTGGTGGCCCGGTAGTGGTGACGTCGAGGGCAGGGGAGCGAGAGAGCAGGGGAACACGAAAAGAAAAAAAAACGACGGTGGTGGCTCCGGTTGAAGTGACGGTGGTGAAGAACGGTGGTGGCCGTTGAGCTTGAGGTCACCTCCTATGGCGGCTCCGGTGAAGGCTGCTGCTATTGTTGCCGCCGTTGTTCTTGTTGTTGTTGTTGACCGTATTGTTGTTGTTGTTGTTTTGTTGTCGTTGAAGCCATTGTTGTTGATGTTGTTTATTGTTGTTTGTTCGCTGTTGTTTGTTCGTTGTTATTGTTTATGTTAATGGAGTTTTCCTTTTTTTTTTAAAGAAAAATAAAATGAGAAGGAAGGGGATGAAAGAAGAAGGGGAGTATGAAGGAGGCAGGAGGCAGTAAACAATTGAGGGAGTTAGGGTTTGAGTGTATTGAGGAAGCTTCCTACAAATATCCAAAATGAATGGATATGAAGAGTAATATGTCGACATACATGCTAAATATTTGGGTCAGTTTGATTTGTTTGCTCCGTTTTATTTACTCTTATTTATAAACTTTTAATTATTATAAAATATATTATGTTGGAAATTATTTAGTTATAATTTTACTTTTATTATTTATATGAATAAACTTATACTTTAAAATTAAACTGTGTATAAAAATATTAGTTACAAATTCTATTACGGTCTCAGAGATTTTCAAACGGTCTGCTTATTTGAAAGAATATTTTTATAAAGACTAAATTTTATGAAAGTGAGGATTTTTAAAATGTAGCGCGAATTTATAAAGTTTAATAAAAGTAATTGAATCAAAGTTTTTGTTTGACAAGTATTTTAGACGTAAAACTTATAATACAGATTTATAATAAATTGTTTAGTTTAAGTTTAAATAAAAATTGACAAGACTAGTTTTTATCGAAATTTTTCAGCCGCGTTTTGAAAGTAATTGAATAAAAGTTAATTTATATAATTTTTAATTTAAGAATTTTGTTAAAATAATTAATTAGTATTAATAAAAAACACGGGGTGTTACACCACGTAAGCTAAGTCTTACAATAAATTTATTGTAAGACCTTCTCACACGAGGGTGGTTACTCTTAATTTTTTTTTTTTATTATTTTTTTATTAATAACTTGGGAAATTCTCATCTGTACCCTCGAAGAATTAAGTTTTCTCACCTGTACCCCTGCATTTTACGCTTTCTTAATTATACCCTTAAGCTTCTTTATTGAGTCCCAAACATGACCTAAGTTGTAATTTACTTGGACTCTTTGTCATTTTTTTCCCTCCAATTTGATGAAAGATGGATTCTTTAATGGGGAAAATCAACGACAAGAAGTCTAAATCACACGCCTAATTGTTGTCACGTTGACACTTAATGAAACTAATTGACGTTAATTACGACGTAGGTCATTTTTGAGACTCAATAATAAATCTTCAGGGTATAACTAAGAAAGTGTAAAAGGCAGGGGTACAGGTGAGAAAAGTGAATTTTTCGAGGGTACAGATGAGAATTTCCCTAATAACTTTCATGTGTGACTTAGGTTATATTAACGTAAGTACAGTCTTACACAAGAATTACTCACCTCCTCAACACAGTCTCATTCACTCAAACCTCAAACATGGCTAACAAAATCGCCACCCTCATCATACATAGTTACCTCTTATTTACTGACTCCATGACTCTTTCATTTCATCCTTCACAATTAAACCGATCTAAAATCGCCTCCGTTGTGGACATGGTCAGAAAGCGTTGCATGTTAAAGTTTTGGTCAGTTTTGCATGTTAAAGTTTTGGTCAGTTTTGCATTTTATTTTCTGATTTTTTTGATAATGTTCCATATACGTACTGTAGCTGACATGGTGTTGTGCCTTCAATTCACAATTATAAATGTCTTGAGTTGTAAGATCATTAGCAATTGTAAATGTCTGGTCCGACTGAGTTTGATCTTAAGCCGTCAATTAATGACAATAGAATGGTTTTAATTACATGTTGTTTAGTAAATTTTTGTTTATGTCTGTAGACTGCAATGATATTTGTGATATTTATTAACATACATATAATTCTTCGTTCTCATCGGGCCATTCCTAGATGAAATTACATTTCAGTGATTTAGTCTTTGGTTAATCATTACTCTAATTAAAACTTGATACAAAACAGATTACATACCAACATCTTTAAATTGAATACCTGTATGTCATTAGTTTCTGAGAAACCAATGTCGACGCTGATTACTTCAATTACTTAAATGACTTAGATCTCCTCAATCAGTTGAATAACCGTCTGATGAAGAAAAGTAAGGCGCTTGAATTTCCTCCTCCTTGTGATTGAAGTAAATGTCATAGATCTGAAGTTTAGGGAAACGACTTGTGAAGATGTCACCACCGCCGTTGCATAAATCATATAAAGTTTGGTTAGGGATGATGGTTTCACATCTTGTGAACATGTGAACCACCTCAGCTTCCAACGATTCAATTTCCCTCCTTTTAGAGATGACGGATTTTATATAAAACGTAGACATATTAATAATGCGAAAAAATGGGAATGTCATACGACAACGTAAAAATGGACAGCCCAGAAAATTGTCTTCTCCATGGTCAGACAAAATTCTGGGCTGTCCTACCATGGACAGACCTCAACATTCAAAGTCCAACCATGGTAGGACAAAATTCTGGGCTGTCCTACCATGGAGTGGACGAGCACATTCATCAACTCACGCCATCACAGACGTCTACATTCATCACCAACAACCAATTTAGATGTCAAAATTCATCATATCCACCATTTCACACGACAATATTCGTCGTCCAATCCATTTTAAACGTCGACATTCATCGACCAAATCATCCATTTCACACCATTTTACCCTTTCCCACGAACACAAAATCATCCAACAATCAACAACCAATAACATATAAACAACAACAAATCGACCAAATAACAATGTAAATAACGAAATCAAGATAAAAAAACACATGAAAACCAAAATTTGAAAAAATCGACCAAAAAAACTGAAAAAATCGAACAAAAAAACTGAAAAAGCCACGAAATCTGAAAAGAAAAAAAAACGAAATACTCTAATAACGAAATTAAAACAACCCCAAATCACAAATAATCGAAAAATAAGGCTTAAACACAACTAAATCACTTCAAAAATCTGAAAAAAAACGAAACAAAATAGGCTAAAAGTCAAAATAATTTAACCTAAACACTAACCCTAAAAACGAATTTCAAACAACCCCAAATCACAAAAAAACGAAAAATAAGGCTTAAAAACAACTAATTAACTTACAAAACTGAAATAAACGAATCAAAAAAGGTTAAAAATCAATAAAATTAAACCTAGATCTACTTTTTATTTCCTAGATCTACTTTTGAAAACATACCTTTACTTTTGAAATAAACTGAAATAAACGACGGTGGTGGAACAAAAACCGAGGAGCACGGCAGTGGTGGAGGCGGCGGCTTGGTCCGGCGGTGGTAAGGTCGTCGATGCGGCGGTGGTAAAAGAGTGGGTGAGGTTATGTTGGATTAGGTAAAAGAGTGGTAAGGAAAAGAGTGGTTTTTTTTTTAAACAGAGAAAACGAATGAAAGAGAGAGAGTAGGAGGGTAGTGTTGGTCTTTTTTTTGAAAAAACGTCGACGATTCGTAGTAAAACGTCGACGATTTTTAGTAATTGGAAAAATGTTGTAGTATAAGATATGGAGAAATGAAAAAAGAAATTGTTCATGGTAGGACCCACTATTTAAAATCAACTTTTAACCACAGAGTGACACCTCACCTTGTGGTTATTGCATTGTAAAAAAGATTTTTTTTTTTTTGGTTTAGTTTTCATTAAATATTGTTAAAGTTACTCTCTCATCATATCATATCATATTAGTCCCTCATCTTCACTTTGTTTATCACATTTCCTTTCTAGAGAGTCAAACTTCTCAAAGTTTAACCGTCATTATTTTAAAACGTATAAATAATGAAAGTATAATAATAGAATATTCAAATTTGTTGTTAAAACATCTTTCCAAAAATTATATTTTCAACAAAAAAAGTTCACATATGAACAACTAAAAAGACAGTCAAACGTTGACATTGTAGACCGCGCATAAAGTAAATGTGATAACTGATAAACTAAGTGGCGAGGAGGGAGTATCATTTAAATATAAAGGTAAATTTAAATTAGAATTGGATTATTATTATTATTATTATTAGTGTAAGTCTCATATGAAACGGGTAACCCGTTTCATATGAGAAACGGGTCAAATATGTGGCTAAAAGACAAAGGACAAGTGGGGGAGAACGATGTTCTCCCCCACTTGTCCTTTGTCTTTTAGCCACATATTTGACCCGTTTCTCATATGAAACGGGTTACCCGTTTCATATGAGAATTTGTGTTATTATTATTATTATCTTCTTTTTCCGGAGAATTAGAATTAGATTAGATTTAGGTAAGGTGTATCTCCTATGATCTCTGGTGTGTGTGTATTAGGGCAGAGCACGGATCGGATATCCGATCCGAAGTACCATTTTAATCGGATATCCGTATCCGAAAATTTCCTACTTTGATATCCGATATCCGATCCGAAAGGTATCGGATATCCGAAACTTCATATCCGAAATTTTTATCACAGATATCCGGATATCCGAATTTCGATCCGCCAGTTTACAATCTTTCAATTGTCAATTTCAATTCTAATTCGACTACAACTACAATATCGCCAAAATGCACAAAAGTAACTACTTTTTAATACAAATGTTTAGAGCACATAACTTCAAAGTTTAGAAGTTCAAATCATAACATCAACAATCTAATACAAACATCTAACGTCCGAAAAGTTCGTACCAAAATTACATAACCAAAAGTCCACAAGTCACAAAATCACAACAATTAAACGATAATGAAAGCGTCTAAATTGAACTACAAGTCTAAATTAAGCTACAAGCGCCATAAGATGGTCATCTTCCAAGAACGTCTAGAAGTAATCGTCATCGACCGTAGATGTTGTCATCTTATCTAAATTAAGGGGAAAAAAAACAAGTTAATGAAAAGTTAACCTTGACAACAAAAACAAATTTAATACTAACAAAAACAGTAGATTTAAATTTCTATGAAAAAAACCCTAATTTGAAAACTGAAAAAGCGATAACAACATCAAATTAACAACATCGAATTAAACGAAAATAATGAAGAATAACAACATCAAATTAAATCGAATAAAACATCAAATAAAACTGATAAATTGAAAAAATTGAAACTTTACTAACAAAAGCAGAGGAAATTTGAAATTAACAACATCAAATTAACCACATCGAATTAAACGAAAATAATGAAGAATAACAACATCAAATTAAATCGAATAAAACATCAAATAAAAGCGAAAAATTGAAAAAATTGAAACTTTACTAACAAAAACAAAGAGGAAATTTCGAAATTATCAACATCAAATTAACCACATCAAATTAAACGAAAATAATGAAGAATAACAACATCAAATAAAATGAAAATATCAAGTTATCAACATTAAATCGAATGAAACATCAAATAAAATGAAAACATCAACATTAAAATGAAAACATCAAATAAGTGAAAAAAAAATTAAGATTGGACTTACATGAGAGTCGATTGGAGTCAGGGAATCTGACGGAAAAGGTGACCTGAGTGAGGAGACACCTGCGACTTCGGCGAGTGATGATCCGAGTTTTTGAGTTTGAGGAAGGAAGAGGCAGTGAGGGAAGGAAGAGGCAGTGAGAGTGTGAGGAAGTGTTTTTAATTTTTTAGGGTTTGTGTTTGTGCGGCTGTGATTTGTGATATTGTGTTGTGTGTGAGTTGGTCACTTGGTCATGTGCACTGTGTGTACGTGTTTTTTTTAGGATTTTTTTTTTTTTTTTTTTTTTTTTTTTTTTTTTTTTTTTTTAGGTTAAGTTATTTGTTTTTTTTGGGTTTTTACCCCTTAGTTAATTTAGGTTTTTTCGGATATCCGATCCGATATCCGATATCCGTATCCGAAAATGTTCGGATATCGGATATCCGAATCTTTAAATCCTAATATCCGACGGATATCCGTATCCGAAATTTTTCGGATACGGATATCCGAAATTTTTAAATTGTCGGATCGGATATCCAAAATTTCGGATCGGTTATCGGATCGAAAAAATCGGATTTCGGATAATTTGCTCAGCCCTAGTGTGTATATATATATATATATATATATATATATATACGAGTTTGATTCTTCAATAGTAGGCCTTCCGTCTGACTCCTTGGTTTACCGGAGACGGGAATTAGTCGTCAAAAGTGTTTGCAATATAAGAAGGTAAACACAAATAATCGAGAGGGATTTTTTAATTATACCTTTTTTTCATAACTTGTGGATCCTCGTTAGTTTTTTTGTATTGATTAATTTCGTTGCAATCGTTGGTTTCATGAATGTTAACATAGATAGATAGATAGATAGATAGATAGATAGATAGATAGATAGATTTCTGCTATTTGATTACTACTATCGTTTTACCTGTAAAGTTGTATAATTCTGCCCTAATACTTTTTGCAGTTACAATTTATCAGCAGAGGCCTCCAAAATCTTTAAACACAAAATGCCACTGATTTTGCTTGCTGATATCAAAGTCTGTGAGGTAACCAATGGGGACTCTTGCAATCTTTCTGTGTTCCCTGTCAATTTCTTCTTAAAGAACTTGAATAGCAGAATGAATTGTTCAATCCCATACTTTCCACGTATTGCTGCTCCAAGTTCGACGATACTCTATGATCCTCACGACAAAACCAAATTGAAAGAAGCTCAGTGCGACCTACGCTATAGTCTAAACCTCGATAATGTGACTATACGAGAAGCTATCCGTAAGCTTAATTCCTATATTGCCTTGAACCCACAACCAAAACGGCTAGAGGTGATCATTATTCGGATTATAATGGTGCAACCTTGGGGTGTTAAAGATAATGAAGTCATGTTCTGGCTTAGGGAGCTGGAACATGACTGGAAGTTGAGGCTTTGGACGGAGTTTAGAGTTGAAGACATGAACTTTAAGGATGATGAAGAGCATTGTTGTCCGATTTGCCTAGAGAATATGGCTGAACAAAAGGAAAAGAAGGTCTTGCCGGTAACACGTAGGACTTGGACACACATGTTTTCCGTTTTCATGGAGTATTTCTCTACAAAGCTGCCAAGTGTTGACGAGTTCCTAGAGTACCTAGACCTTAGAGACACTCTGGTAACAAAGTTGATATGCGGCCATGTTTTTCATAGTAGGTGCATTAGTAAATGGTTGGCACCTCGTTCAACTTGCCCAGTTTGCCGGTTAGACTTAAACAAACTTACTGGATATGTTGGGCCTTTTTTGGAAATTTAAAGACCCATGTAGTCCACTACTCTTCTTTGAGGGCGATGGATTGCTGCAAAGTTAACTTATCACGTTTGATTATGAATTTAAATTATTTTCTTGTGCTGTCAATTTTGAACGACTTTATTATGCCTTTTCGATTAGTTGATGAATAATTGTTTTACAAATTTAGCTTTTAGGCTAAATAAATTGTATTGTGAACCTTTGGTAATTCGATAGAATTCTGAATTGGAACAAAGGAAACCGTAAATTGTGCTAAATCTGTTGGTTTCTTTGCTTTGAATCTGTGATTGCAAACAAAAAGTAGACTAATTGGAACATGTTCTTTCGATCTTTTTTTACTCACTTACTTGCTAGTTGCTTGTTATCTGTATTTGCTTCGTCGGAGAACGAAGCCATTGTTGATAGGGAGATCTCCACTAATAAGTTAATCTGGGTGCAGTTCTGCATCGATGATCAATGTACAAATTCAACAAGAGAAAAAATGAACCCCTACTTAATATCAGGAGTACATATTAAGAAGTCGGGTATATATAATAAGAAAGTAAAGAAGGGATAAAGAGAAATCATGTGTCTAAACAAACTGATTGCCAACCAAAAGGTTAATTTTCATTTTTACAGAGAGCCAGGATCAGGGAACAAGCCCGAGAAGCAGCCTGGTCTCCCTTGAGAAGGTCAATGAACTAGGAAGGCCACTAGAGCGGTTTGGATTGTACATTAAAGCTGCGTATGAGTTGTGACTTATTTCATTTAGAGAGTTGTGACTTATTTCATATAGAGAGTTGTGACTTATTTCAGTGTCTGTCGACTTTAGAAGGCAGGTATGCTGTATGCAGTACGAGTTAAATCCCTAGCTGAGCTGGGATGATTTTCCACGACTTGGGTCTTTTTAACACATTAAGAGTCCATGAGATTTGTTTCCAGGTTTTATTTAGGTTTTTGATTAGATTATGAAGGATAGTGTAGTGTTCCAATTTGTAATGCGACGAGAGAGGAGAAGGGATTCATTAATGTCTGTTAATAAGTATATTTTGGTTCAGATTGTTCATGGGGATTCTCCATTTATCTGGTTTATTGTAATGTGTTCAACACAAAAACCTTTCTGTATTTAAAGGACTTATGGTATTTCACCCTTTATTTTACTGGAATTCTTGATTGGTGCTGCTATCAAAACTCTTTCATCTATTCCGGAAATTTTATCAGGTAATAGATAATAGATTATGGAAGAGTAAGAGAATGGTGTTATGAATTGAGAATTGCATTGCATTATATTATATTATGAATAAGAGGTACATATTTATAGTGATACAAGGCTAAGTTAATTAGGGTACAGAATATAATGTTTCTATAATTACAGTATGAACACAATACTAATTGTAATATTTGATTGCTTGATTTGAGGAGAGGATATTCTCATGATTGATTACTGCTAATACGCCCCCGCAAGATGGACGTCCGAAGGGTAAGACCAATCTTGGTGAGTAGACGATAACGATCAAGACGGAGCGCGTAGTTACTCATACCTGCACTTGAACAAGAGTGTTTAAGGGGTCGATAAAAACGGTTGTTTTGGGTTGGTAGGGTGGGTAGAGAACTTGAAACATTTTATTGATTGAGTTACTATTGTGCGAGAAGGTGGTGGGAGGTAGGTTGATGCAGGCTAGGCCGTGGTGGTGATGGTTTCGGGTGGGATCACAGGTGAGGCAGTGGTGGTGGCCTCGGGTTGTGTGATCACGGGTATGGCAGTGGTGGAGATGTGGCGGTGGTGGTGGGTGGAGTGGCGGTGGGTGGTGGTGGTTGAGTAGTGGGGGAGGAGATGTGGGAATTTAATAGGGGTGTTAGAGAGAAGGGTTGTCTGGAGGTGGTAGAAGGGGGGAAGGAGGACGGTGAAGAGGTGGTTGGTGCAGTGGTGATCGGCGGACGCGTGGCGGCGGGGACGATGAGGACGATGGTGGAGGAAGAGGAGTTGACGGCTGATATGGTGAGGTTTTCGATCTCGTCGATGTCGGATTGAGAGGAGGCGAGGAGGGGTTTTGGTTTACCGGCGTCGATGATGACGACAATGCATGGGGATGGTTGACGGCGGAGTTTGTGGTGGCGACTGATGGTTTGTGATGGTGAAGCGACGGTGGTGGGGGAATTGTAGGTCGTGGAAATGACTGACTTCTGGGTTTACGAGTATAGGTTTAGGTTTGTTTTGATTTATGAGGTTTTAATTTTTAATTTTTATTTTATTATTTTTTTTTTTAATAATAAGTTGGTTGTGATTTTAATTTTGGAGGGTGACATCATTGGTCACCTCTCATGTGTTATTCTTGATTTGTGATTTGTCAAGATCAATGCTACGGTAAAGTTATATTTTTACAGGAAAAAAAAATTAAGGTTTTGAATAAGATAATATTTTACCATATTTTGGTTGAGACAATGGTTTGTGTCAAGGGAGGTTTTGACTATAATTTGGTTGTGCCAATGAAGGTTTTGGCTATAATTTTGGCCAAGGAAGGTTTTGGCTAAAATTTTGGTTGTGGGTTGGATGCAATTCTAAGTTGGTGGTGGTAGCGGAAAAGATGGAGGTGTAGGCCGAGTAAAATTTGGTTTTGGGTGGGTGGTTTGGCCTCAGGATCTACTCCGAGGTGTTAACCTCTATCGAGAGCACGAGGCTTTGATACCATATTAGAATTATGGAAGAGTAAGAGAATGGTTTTGATATTAAGAATTGCATTGCATTATATTATGAATAAGAGGTACATATTTATAGTGATACAAGGCTAAGTTAATTAGGGTACAGAATATAATGTTTCTATAATTACAGTATGAACACAATACTAATTGTAATATTTGATTGCTTGATTTGAGGAGAGGATATTCTCATGATTGATTACTGCTAATAATAGATTCCCCCCACTTTCTCATTTCTAATTTTTGGAGACTTTTAATTTTGTATTGTTGTATTCATTTTTTGTTCGTATAAATGAATATACTTGTGTGAATTCATGAATTAGATTATGGGTTTTTGTTTTTGTTGTGAATCTTGTGATTAGTTGTTGACTAATTGTCGGTTACTAATTTGTTCAGTGGGTTGATTGGTGACAAGCTAAACCAAGCACTCTACTTATTATACGGAGTATGTTTTTGTTAGCTTGATGAGATTCTGAGCGTTTTAAATCTGTTGTTACAATGTACAATAGTGTGCACCGCTCACAACCTGCAAATCAGTATTGTATTATGGTGGCTGCGAACTCCGATGACGCCGTTCACTGTCACCTATACATCTTACTATGTTTTTGTTAGCTTGATGAGATTCTGAGTGTTTTATCACTCACTAATATTGTAAACACTGGGTTTTATTTGTATTGCTCGTGTTTTGCAGCTGCACTAACTCATTTTCCGTTTATTTCTAAGAGTGCCACGCCTTTACCATATCTAATTATACATTGTGTGGGTATTAACAGTTCACGCAGTGGATGAAACAATCATCGTTGAAGAGGCCTACAAGTTTGCTAAGATAGTATACCAATCACAAGCTGCACATAAGGAACGTGCAAATCATAACTTCGAAAAGCACTAACAGCAATTAATCCCCAAAGTCGTAGATTTCATAAAAGCTGGTCTAGAGCAGGACAAGCGATGTCACCCCGCCAAGCTACGTTCCTCTACTGCGTATTTCCATATCAAGTACGCTGTAAAGTTTAGAGCAGAGCACGCTGTCAGAGCTGATAATCTTTGTCTAAGTGTATGGTGTTGTTGGCACTTTTTAGGAGAACAGTTATCTCCCCATTGTAAACGTCAGTAGTTCCCATCAATTGTTGTTGTAGTATGGTGTTGATGTGGAGGGCGCACAGGAGATTATGAAAGGAATCGATTGTGAGAGTGATGATTGTGAAGATACATGAAATTTGATGCTAGATACACGAATTCATATATCAGATACGCAAATATGTGTTTGTGTATCACAAGTACTAGTAAGTGTACCTGATTAGTTCTTTGCACATACAAAGTAACAATTTTTTTTTCCCCAACTTAAAATTTTGCGTACGGTAGTTTTTGGAGTTACAAGTGTGCCAAAGGCTATTAGCTCAACGGCAGAGCAATGTGCATTTAACTTGTAATGCACAGAGGTATGGGTTCAAATCCCATATAGCCTACAAAACATATTTAGTATGAATGAAGCTTATTTCTATCCTTTGATAAAACAAAGAGCTGGAACACGACAAAATAACTGCTAGATACACTAAATCAAAGTTCATATACACTAAATTGATCAAACATATTAATTTTGCATTTAGAAATAAGCTTTTTTTCTCTGAAATGTTTAACGTATCTAAATGCAAAATTAATATGTTTGATCAATTTTTTCATAACTAATACATTTATATATTAAATGACTAAACTATAATAAAACTAGTTGAATGGCCCGTGCGATGCACGGGTGTTAAAACATTGATTTTTATTTTTTTGGTGGTTGTGTGTCTTTCAATACAATTTTGTTGATTTTTTTACAATTTTGGTTGTGTTTTTTTTGTGGTTTATGTCGTATTCGGGATTTTTCTTTTTCTTTTTATTATTCATTATTTCATGCGAAATAACAGAAATCTTAATATTTCTTCTTCAATTGATTTTTTGAGCACATGATTTAGTTTGACTATTAACTGAAATGATGTCAAATATTATTTGTCGTTTTACAGAAGAGATCGTTTCATTTTAAAATATGTTACGGAGTATTTATTTATTATGGTTATGGCAAAAGTTTCTGTTGTAAAAAGATGGACACCGCATAGTTCTTGATGTTTTGTCGGTTTCTGTCAATATGTCGTTAGTTTGTATTATTATATGCTTTTTATAATTTATCCTTTACTTTAGACCAGACCCATGCAAGAGTCACACTAACTAAGTCATCACCCAATTTTATTCTTAATCATATACTCCGTATTAATTATCTTGACCCATATATATCCTACAATACAAATTGTTCTGACATAAATCATCGATCTAATCATCTTTTTACTTTTTCTACCCCTTCTAAATTTCTCCTTTTTGTTTTTTATCATCAAATCTTATAAATTTTCTTTTTTATTCAATTAATAATTATATGATAATATTATTAATTTACCCCTTCTTAAATAGATTAAACAATTTGTAGACATAAAGTTAACCTAAAAATTAATTGATTTTTGCCAAAGTTACACGTGGTGCATAAACCACATCCTCACCTTTTTTTAGAATTATAAAATTAAATTAAAATCAATCCATCTTCTTTCTTTTCCCAAACCTTCATCTTCATGTCTTCAATAAAATTATTCGACCCCGTTTTTTTGTTTCCTTATTTATCATCACCAAGATCAACACATTTTCACTCATGTAGTTGTAATAGTTTTAAAGCCCATGCGATGCACGGGTTTCAATAATGTGTATTTAATAATTTATTCATGATTTATCGTTTTTAATTTGGATTCAGTACAAATATTAAAAAAAATTCAATAAATATGAAGAAGGGTTATTGATATCATGTTCTTGTAATATATAAAAAAATATTGAGGAATATAGAATTATATAAATGTAAAAAATGTTTATATAAATTTGTACAGTTTTTAGCTTATTTATGAATTATGATATTAAGTTGTCGTTATTATTTTCATAGTATTTGTATTTCATTACTAATTATATCTAAATTTTCTTAGTAACCTTGTTTGTGACTTTAGTTGATTAATTTTATATTCCTATACCCCTTTATCTATGATTTATTCTCTTAGATGCACGATAAATTAGTTTGAGATTGTCTCAAAGAAGACTTAGCTTTGAATTCAACTTTTTTTAGAAGAGTTTTATTTAAATATTTGTACCTTATAGAAAAAAAAAATTAATTGCTTTAAATTTTATTAGATTATAAAAATATTATTTTTATAAATTATCAAATAATTATGGTAAATCAAGTACCCATGAAATGCTTCAATTTATATGAAGAGGTAAATGTATCTTGTTGAAAATAATATAATAAACTTAATTTCCATAATATTAATCTTAATATTTTTGGGTAAGTTTTTATTCAAATTATTTAGAGAATTGATTACTTTGAATAATATATGGAAAAATGTTAATGGGTAGTCATATGAAATTAAGGAAAATGTTAGTCTTTATATTTTTTATCTTTGTTTTCTTCATTTAAAATTTGTAGAAAGCTAATTGCTCTTAATAGAATTTATTAGATTAATTTGCAATTTAATTGATTATCAAATGATTATTTTTCTTAGATTATCAAATAATTATGGTAGTTGCTCACTTTGATTAATAAGTAATTTTAAAAATATTTTTAATTATCAATAATAATTTATAACCTAATTTAATGGTAATATATTATACGAATAATATAATTGTATATTACCGACTTTATACTTTTGAATGTAAAATTTGGGTATTTTGTCCAAAACTACCGTATTTATGCTACATTTATTTTTAAAAATGGAAAGTATTGCCTTAATTATTTTTATTTTGGAAAAAAACTATCAACATTCATCTACGCCGTGTAAATTAGTTTTTTATTATTTTTTTTCCCGTCATTTTCAAATGCTCTTCTACAAAACTGACATTAACTATTAAATCAAAACTTAATACGATGAAACTAATTAAAAGGTCAAACATTATGAATTATACTCCCTCTGTTTCAGTCATTTGTTTACAGTTTGACTTTTTTCCCCTCAGAAAAAAGTCAAACTGTAAACAATTCACTGAAACGGAGGGAGTTAAAAAAATATCATATAACGATAATTAATGACTTTATTTGATATATGACAATCAATAAATCTTGTATATCTATTTTATCTTTCATGTTACATATAGTTTTGCTATTGGTTTTGTAATCAAGTTTATTCAATGAGAACAAAAAATCTTGAATTTAAAATATAATTCACAATATATACAACGGAAAAAAGGATCATCACCAATTCAATCAAGCTATGTTTAAATAACAAACATGGTAATTAAAAAAATATAAAACTCTTCAAAATTAAATATTTTTATCAAATCAAATACACCGTAAGAAATAGAAATAACGCAAATCGTACTCATAACAAAAACATACTAAACTTAAACTAATACTTAAGAAGATCAAACTAATTTTTTTATGTATATATAAATAAGCATGAATTGTAAATTAATTAGTGAGATTCGATTTGAATCATTTGATCTTTAAGATCCTATGGTTGAGATTTAGATGTAGGATTTAAAAAGATAGGTTGGACTTACATAATTCTATTTGTATGTATAAAGAGGATTTAAGACACACCTAAAAATTATCTAATGTATGATAACTAAATAAGAAAATTTTTTAGATTATTTTTTTAGTTTTATAAAATTAGAAAAATGGTTAGTCTTAATATTATTGATTTTTTTTTTTATTTCCAAGTCTTAATTTTTTTTAGGTAAGTTTTTGTTTAAGTTGTATAGAAAGATAATTACTTTATTTTCTTTTAATTTTATAGAAAACTAATTTCTTTAAATTTTGTTAGATTATCAAGATATTATTTTTATTCAATAATCAAATAAGTATGATAAGTGTTACTCAATATCTCTCCAATTTATATGAAAATGTAAGTATATCTTATGGAAATTAAAATAAAATACTATTTTTCCTAATGTGAGTCTTAATATTTTTAAGTAAGTTTTTATAGAGAACTAAAATATTTTGAAAAACATTAGGAAAGAGGCTAAAGGTTAGTATTTTAACAATAAGAAAAACACTGGTCTCAGTATTTTTTAGCTTACTTTTTTTGTTCTTTAAATTTTGGTGAAAGTTAATTGCTCTTAATTGAATTTATTTCTAGAAGAGTTCTTCTTTTAATTTTATACAAAACTAATTGTTTTGAATTTATTAAATTATCAAATAGTTATTTTTTATTACATTATCAAATAATCATGATAAATGCTGTTCACTTTTATTAATAAGTAATTAAAAAATATTTTAATCATCAATAATAATGTATATACAAATTTAATAAATTATGGTATGAACACTCTATAGCAAAACTCTCTTGTATGTAGATATATATAGATATGAAATATATATAGTTTGATTTCGAATTATAAAAGAATTAAAAGAAAAACATTAAAAGGGGATAGTAAAAAATAAAAATTTGAAAATTTGTCATCAAACTAATACACCATGTTCATTCTTTTTATACCTAATTTTTAGATATTATCATACAAAATTGACATGAACAATCAAATCAAAACTTAATACGATGAAACTAACTAAAAGATCAAGTATGATGAATAGTAAATATTATTATATAACAATAAATAATGATTTGATATGAAAATAAGATAATCAGTAGATCATGTATATCTCTTTTACCTTTCACGATACATATTCGATTGATTTTGTAATCAAGTTTATTCAATGAGTACCTCAGATCTTGAACTTAAAATATAAATCTGCAATATACAAAGGGAAAAAAAGATCATTATGAATTCAATCAAACTATGGTTAAATAACAAACATGATAATTAAGAAATAAACCTTTTCAAAATTAATACACATATCAAATCAAATACACGTAAAAAAATAAAAATAACACAAATCGTAATCATAATTAAAACATAATAAACTAAAACTATTTAACCCGGTACCTTGGAAGACAAAGCTACAGTTTTTGATATATATATACACACAAAAAAGGTTTGAAGACTTACCTAAAAAAATATCTTATGTATTATAATTAAACAAATAAATTATGTGTCATATAATTGTTTCTTTCCAATTTTTTATTTTATTGAATGCGAATTATTTAATCTATTTTTCAAATGAATTTTTTTTATCTTATGTATTATAATTAAACAAATAAATTATGTGTCATATAATTGTATCTTTCCAATTTTTTATTTTATTGAACGCAAATTATTTAATCTATTTTTCAAATGAATTTTTTTAGTGGATGAAATACTTTGATATTTATACTCATTTGATAGCATTTTTCATTTCGAAAGTAATGATGTTATTTTTATATTATTTCGACAAATACATTTTATGAAACATAGTAATCAAAGACTTAGCTAAAAACTTTCTAATATTTTATAATTAAATAAGAGAATTATTTCTCATATAATTATTTCTTTCCAAATTACTATTTTTTCACAATTTAATTTATTTTTTAAATGTAATTTTATGATTGGCTTAAAATCTCCTTGAATTAAGGAGAGCTCACGAAAAAAGCCTCTTTTACTTATATATATTGATTGTTGATGTATCCAGACTAGAGCTGTCAAAAAATGACCCGACCCGAAAAACCGCCCGAAACCCGCCCGAAAATAACCCGAAAATGACCCGTTATCATAAACCCGAACCCGAAAGTGACCCGACCCGTAAATAACCCGTAATTTCTGGGTCGGGTCGGGTCGGGTCACGGGTCAACCCGTAAATAACCCGTTATAAAAAAAACAACGTTTTGTTAAAAAATTGTGGCCTGAATGCCTGATTAATAATGAAAACCCTAAAATTCATTTGTTACTTGCCGCTTCCCACCTCTCTCTCTCATACAAACATGAAAACAAAAACCTAAAATCAATTCAATCAAATCAATTCACAGAAGCTCCGGCGTGTGGCCATGGCGATTGCTTCGACGACACAAAGCAGGTGATCAAATGAAGAAGGGAAAACAGGGGCTGACGGTGGTGGCTGACGCGGTTGTCGACTTGACTGGCCCGTGACAAAGGATCGAACATCTGGTCTGCTTGGCCCAACTCCGGCGTCGTAATCGAAACCGAAAAGAGGAACAGAACAGGGGAGAGAGAGGGTGGCTCGAGAGTGACAACAAGGCGGCGGCCATGGTGGTGGTGAGCACGGTGGTGGCTGTACGGTGATGACCACCGTGGTGGTGGTGTTGTTTGTTGATGTTGTTGTTGCCGTTGGGTTGTTGTTGTTGCCGTTTGTTGTGCTGCTGCTTTGTATTATTATTATTATTATTATTATTATTATTATTATTATTATTATTATTATTTGCTTGTGTTTTGTTATTGTTGATATTAAAAAGAGAGGGAGTAAGGAAGAAGAAGGAGATGAATAAGTATAAGGGAGGCTAAGTCAGAAAAGTGAGGTAGATGTATCACAAAAAAAAAAAATAACCTAAAATGAATGGATGGGGTGAAAGATAACGTGGACACATGATAAGCCAAGGGGTTTATTTTACGATTTGATCTGTTTCATTCGCTCTTATTTATAAACTTTAATATTTTATAAAATGTAATATGTATAATATATTTCATTGTAATTCTATTTTTACTTTTTATAACGTTAAACTTGGTATTTTATAATATATTTCAATCGGATGGCTATTATTTGTTAAACTTGGTATTTTATAATCTAGCATTTGTAGAGATTAGCTAATGTTGTGGAATTCCAGTAAAGTGGCCAAGGGACAAATGGAGAAAGGTGAATGGATACAAATTGGATAATTATTTAGGGTTAAATCCACCATTTTAACTTGTCAAATGTGAGCATGTCACTAAATTGACTACGAGTCTACGAGTCTACGACTACTATTTATACAAGATTTTACAAATGGTGATTGTTTGATTAATGAAATATGTAAAAATTGACTAGTAGGTAAAAAAATAAAAGATAAATTGATCATGAATTTTACGAGTAATTAAAAATATTGAAAAAAAAATCTCAAAATAGGAATGTTGAAAAAAAAATAAATTATACAATTATTTAAAAGGCGTCATTGGGAAGTGAAACCCGTTTTGGACCCTAACCCGACCCGAAACCTGGAAAAACCCGACCCGTTCAAACCCGTACTTTACAAACCCGAAATTGACCCTAACCCGACCCGAAACCCGTATAAACCCGACCCGTACAAACCCGTATTTTACAAACCCGAAATTGACCCGACCCGTATTTTACCCGAACCCGAGATGACCGAACCCGTAACCCGCCCGCCCGACCCGTTTGACAGGTCTAATCCAGACTACTATTTTGAATATCCGGTAATACGTACTGTTTCGTCGAAATCTGATCTCCATTGGTTACACACTCTAACTTGCGAAGCGATCTACAAATTCCATCCTCACAGCCTGAAAAACAATTACCAGATACACAGATTAATGCTCTAGATACACAATTTAATGGTTTCTGATACACAAATGATTTGTGTATCTATGTTTAGGTTAAATGCATCTGTTGTAGTTTTTCATGTATCCAACCTCAACATTTTGAAAGCCAGACCATCACCGGACCTCCGTCGTATCTCTGACAATGTAATCTACCACGGCTACACCTCCAACCAATTAAACTAATATAATGTTACAAATTTTCGACACAAACATTAGAGCGAATAGCGCACCTACTACATTCAGACCCCTGAACTCACGGCTACCACCATTTTCTGACCACTCACGTTTTACTCACGGGCGCCATATCTGGCGAATCTCAGATCTTTTAATAAAATTGAAACTTACCAGTTGAAAATCACGTGATGAACTCCACTACCGACGTAGTGAGATACACAATACAATGCTCCACTTACACAATACATCTCTATAGATACATGAAATGTCTCATTATGTTTTTATGTATCTAGTTAATGGTTTAACGTAACTAACACACACTTCCATGTATCTCCAACTCGCCAACATCGTTTTTTCCTTAGACTAGCAACATACATGATCTTGTTAACAATCATTTCAACCACCCTATCAAAATTGTGGTGGTGTTGATGGTTCATTGTGGTGGTACTAGGGATGTATAGAATACGAATCCAGGTATAAACTCTGGATACACCAATCGACTTCTGTGAGTATTACTTCGTGTATCTAGAGCAATAGTCTGTGCATCTGGTGCACTAATTTGTGTACCCGGAGCGCAAATTAGCATAGGCGGCGCATTCATTTAGATCAACATAATGAGTACAAGCAGTAAACTAAAAGAGTCGTAGCAGCTAAAAAGACCTCTTCATCAAGATTAATCTTTTTGAGCTTGGCAACATCATCATTAGTGGTAGTGCCCGACGACGGGTGTCGTAAGTAATCATACCTAGATACACATAGTCATACATCAGGTACATGAATCAGTAGTCTAGATACATAAATTGGTCCTCCAGGTACAATATTTAACAGTGTAGATACATAAATTGGTCCTCCAGGTACACCATTCAGGTA
The DNA here is from genome assembly GCA_023091065.1 of Dianthus caryophyllus. Classification (NCBI taxonomy): domain Eukaryota; kingdom Viridiplantae; phylum Streptophyta; class Magnoliopsida; order Caryophyllales; family Caryophyllaceae; genus Dianthus; species Dianthus caryophyllus. Next base: position 18,374,124 of record CM041522.1, read on the forward strand.
CACCATTTAGCAGTCCAGATACATATTTTGGTCGTCCAGGTACATGAATCGACATACGTATCTAGACTTGTAATTAACGTATTTGGACTCATATTCCATGTATCCAACACCCACCACTACTAACGCCACTACACCACTGTAACCACCACCTCTTATACACCGTACAGCCAACACCATCACAGTTATGTACACCAAAAATTAAAAGTACAAACCTCGATTAGAGAAATACAAGCGGTGGACCTTGGATCATCGTCAAGGCAACCGGAAAAAGGACCGACGACGGTAGTGACGTTCTGGCAAGTGGCAAGCATGAAGAAGCATATGTGATCGCTGGTAGTTTACAATGTTCACACTCCCATAATTACTACGCCGACGCTTCTTGAAAACAAGACTTCAGCGGCTATTGGTTGGGCAGCTTACTACTAGGTTGGAGCGATAAAAGCACAAAAGTCGATCCCTCTTTACGAATAATCTCCTATTTAAGCAGATACACTTGCTATATTCATGCTCCAAAGTGGGCTATCGATAACAACATTTACACGTTCAATTTCACACTGACTGTTTATCACTAGTTTTACAGGTAGCATTCTTTTGCAGGTAGCAGGAATGCAGCCAACAGAAATGCAAATAAAGATCACTATAGCAGACATTTTGTATCTAAGAGATCATCTTCACTGTTTTAGTATTTGTCATATTCCTAGAACCTAAATTCCGTAGCTCTTAAACTTGCTAGTCGGGCTTGGAATTAATGTACTATTTCTTTAGACCTGTCAAAAAAAAGATTAGGCTACGTGGGATTCAAACCCACACATCTGCGCAATATAGCACATCGCTCTACCATTGAGCTAGTAACCTTTACCATCACAGTTTTTATACAGATAATTAATTTTCCGAATAGGAGACTATGCACATACTATGTGTATGTCCGAATAACCAAAAAAAGCGTGTTAATCAAGTTTCTAATATTTATCCGACAAACGTTAGATTGATTTGGCACTAATACTGAGCAAATGACTGTACATGACAATGCACACATAAACATAATTCATACTCAGTAGTATTTCCATCTTTTTGTTAGGAAATCTTACACAAGTATATGGTTTGTAATGAGTATCAGATTACAAAAGTACGATTACATGAGAACGTATTAGCTGAGACATACTCCGAAATAAAATTATTTAGACGACTTTTGTTTATACAATAGAAAGGACAAAGAGCAAATTGTGTATGATAAAATACTTGATCTCACTGTGTTGCTTGACCAATGACACTTTTTTTGGTAGGGTTCATTGTGTCGATCGACAATCATTGTTAAGTTGTGTAATGGACATAGTCTTAAACTATACATTGAGTGACTAACATCCATAGACATGGAAGACTTAGTTTGCTACTTGACTTGAGAAACATCTTCCGTGACCACTAACGAACATGAAAGATGGAGGTGTTACATGACTGGTTCATAAAGTTAAATGATAGATCTACGAAAACAGGTCTAGTTTATCGTAGGGTTGAATCGGGTTACGGGTCATCTCAGGTCGGGTAGGGTTCGGTTTCGGGTCAGACTTTATCGGGTCGTGTCGGGTTACGGGTCATCATCGGATCGGTTTAGGTCGGTTTCAGGTCACTATAATTTTGGGTCCTATCGAGTCGGGTCACTCGAATCGGGTCAAGCTTGCCAGCACTAGATCCGATGCGAACTAGTATTCAATACGAACTCACTTAAAATCCAAAAACTCTAGAGGTGCCAATCACGGGCTCATAATAGAATTTGTTTCACTTTCCTTCTGTACTCTATCTCCTTCGTTTTAAATTCGTTCACCTCATCAATCACGAACATGTTTCACTTTCCTTCTATACAGGTGCACCTCATCATCATCATCATCATCATCATCATCATCACCATCATCATCCTTTAGCATCATCATCATCTTCACCGATAATCTTCATTAACACCATTACTATTCGGCTTTAGTTCAAGTTTCAATTCACCGGTTTTCTTTGAGTTCTAGCCTTCCTTTTCGATTAATTACGGTATAATTTGTATTCAATCCTTCAAATTTGATTTTTGCCACTTTTGACCTAATATTTGGGGCTTTTGATTTTGAGTCGGTTTACTACGATTTAAAGTGTCGAATGGCTAGTGTTTTAGTAGTGATTGATAGTATTTATGTTATTTGTAGTGTGTGGTGCGTGAAGAAGACTTAATGGCCATTTTTACTTCGAAATCAAGCTTATTTCGGTTTTCTCTATAAAGGTAAGTTCCCTTACTTTGTCCGATTTTACTATGAATTGTGTGTTTTGAGTGTTGTTTGTCTTGTGGAACGATGTTTGTGTATGTGTGTGCACAACTTTGAGTTTACGCCGTGAGTTACTACTGTTTTGCTCGGTTCTACTGTAACGTGAATATATAGTGCTGATGTCGACTGTAGTTGTTAAGGTTGTGAGCATAATGCTGATATTGTTAATGTCATGCCATTTCTACACCATCTGCCGTGGTTGCTTCGACTTTTCATTGCTGTTGTCACATTGATTAGCCTTGTGTGTTAAGAGTTTGTGGAATTATAGTGTGTGAAGTTTTTGTGTAGAGGTTTCAGTTCTATTGTGGGTCGTGGAAGTCAATAGCTGTTCCATTGTATGTTTTTAATTATTTTATGTCAAAGTGGTGTGTGATGAGTGTTGCGAGTGAATGTTGTGTATGGTGTGTTGTTGAATTGAATTTGACTGATGATGACCTAATATATCGAGCCTTAAAGGCCACTATCACGAGAATTCAATTGCTAATGTTAAGTCCGTTTGGCTGCTATAATGGGGTTGGTGGTTGTGGTATGTGTTTCACAGTTTCCACGTGTCATTTTGGCACTACTACGACGCCTAAATGTTGTTGCCATGTTGTTTTAACGCTATCCATTGTTGTGTTGACCCGTAGTGTGCGTGTGACTGATGTTGACAGTCCGGTGGCTGCTGTTTTGTGCAGAGCTGCTGCTGCCGGTTACTTTAGTAATAGATGAGCTCATGACTTGACCATAAGACTCGTTGTACATACATCATACTGTACTTCACATGCATTTTTTCCTTAATTTTTTTAATGTAACCAATAATTAATTTAATGTGCGACATACATTAAAGACTCCTCCAGATACATTATACTGTACTTCATATACATTTTTTCCTTAATACTTCACATATATTTTTTTCCTTAATATTTTTAATGTAACCAATAATTAATTTAATGTGCCAGATACGTAAGTAGTACTTCACTATTCATTCTCTTATGTCGATTATCAATTACACAGTGACACTAACCACTTCAGACACTGGCAACAACCGATTGAACCACCGTTTTCATGCATCCACAACCGCACAAACCTAATTCCCCTCTCTGTTTACTTGGTGAATCCGCACAAACTTTCATGAGCTCCACTGATTCAACCACTAGTGATTTTGTCAGTTATGTCGTGGAAAACTCAAAGAGTACGGTGTATAGAGTGGAGTTGACGACGGAGGTACCGAGGTTCCGATTAAGGCGGCGCGTGCAAGGTTTGTGAGGAGGGATACAACATGTCACGCATTGTGAGACATTTTTTTTAAGAAATAAAGGTATGGGATACGATGCTTATTGCGAGGGTGTAGGTGTTTGTCATCCATCATCCACTGCCTTAATTGAAAAGCTAGTAATATGACTAAATTAATTGAAAGAAATCGACATAGTTGTCTATTAATTTAAATTCTCAATTTGTGTATCTTTGTTGCATTTTGGATGATTTAAGTTTGACAAGATTGATTTATTGGAATTTGTGCACAAGCTTATTTGGCAGCATTTTGCCAGAACTTTATCGTTAGAGTTTATTTGTGAGTGTGATTTTGTTGTGTTTATGATGATAGCGCTTTTGATTATTTTTGATTCAGTCAATTATAGGTAATGTATCTGCATTTTGAAGTTAGTTTATGGTAGCAGTTTGTTATATTTGTTACGCCACATTAATTTGATACTCCTTTTTTCCATGAATGTGTAGCAGAATACGGTTCCAAAAGATTGGTTCTTCCACATGTCACTAGTGGCTTTCGGTCGAACGACTATTGGTACGCTCCTAACTAAACTCGTCTTAATTGTAGCCAATCGAATAGAAAAAGCTCATGAGTCATAGAAGTTCTAAGAGCTGATGTCTATGTATGACACTGACCCTGGCAGTTTTGAAGTCCGAGGTACATCAGGCGTTTGTCATTGCTTCAATTTTTGTTATGTATGCCGTTTTACGACAATGTTTCTTTTGAATCTTCTGCTTGTTTGTTCTCGAACAGATAGTTCTGGGAAACATAAAAGGCCAAGGTGGAAACATAGCAACGTTTCCGAGTTTTGCAACGTCATTGGAAATCACACCGACTGCAACCCAGATGTACAGTTGGAATACTGGAGGTCATTTTTTCTTAGCCTTCAAACTAAAAATTTTCATTTATATCCACATGTGCTAAGATAAAGAAGAGGAGTTGAGAAATCCTACTCCTGAGAAATCAACATAATAATTAGTGTATCGAATTGTTGTTTTTGTGTTGGTGGAGCTTATTTTTTCGTACCTCAAATACACGTATATGTATATGTATCTCAACAAATATAATATACAATTAATAACCATAACTAAGTGAATTATTTTTGCGAAAATTTTTCACGTTAATATTTAAAGTCGGTTAGCTCAAATGGTAGAGCATTGTGTGTGCACAAAATGTGGGTTCGATTCCCACACCGACTATGAAAAACTGGAAATTAATGACAGAAGTCCTTTAACACATTATATTATGAACTTGAAATCAAAGGATAAAAACTAGTTACGCTCTTATTAAGAGTATTTTGTAGGCTCTATGGGATTTGAACCCATACCTCTATGCATTGCACATTACTCTACCATTGAGCTAATAGCCTTTGATAGCATAACTTTACTATAACTGTAGAAAAACAACTGTTACAGTCATTTTGCCTTTAGTTACACTATTTTTTCCCCCAGTTTCAGTTTTTTTACCTAAATGAAAACTTTTATTGTTCAGTTACTTTCTGGTTACAGTAATTTTGGCTTTAGTTACACGATTTTTCCCCCCAAGTTACAGTTTTTGTACCTAATTCATTTTGGCTTTAGTGAATTCATTTCTTGGTTACAGTAACTTTGCCTTTAGTTACACGTTTTTTCCCCCTAGTTATAGTAATATTGGCTTTAGTTACACGATTTTTCTCCCTAGTTACAGTTTTTTTTAACTAATTAATTTTGGCTTTAGTTATTTTATTTTCTAGTTACAGTATTTTTGGCTGTAGTTACACGATTTTTCCTCCTAGTTACAGTTTTTTTTACCTAATTGAATAGACTTTCTTTTTTGGTGGAACTATTACTATTGGCTATTGTTCGATCAGTTCTTTATTGTTGTTGATGATTTCATATGTAAAACACTCTCAATAATGTACAATTCACACCGCAAGTAAGTTCGCTTGAGACTCATTTTTCATAGGGTTCGCACTGTTTAGTCATGTTGTTGTCCCTGGATGCTAATTGTCCTTCGGATCTAGTAGTTGTGGTTATGAGTGTAGGTTGAGCGCTGATGTGATAGGGGGAAGCAAACGCGGGTGAGAAAGTCTTGGTGTGAGTCCTAGTGTTTTGGTCATGACTGTGGGTGATTAGTCATGAAGTGGTCTTGGGGATGAGTTGTAGCAGGTCATGAAAGCTCCGAGTGGGTAGGTGCATAATATAGGAGTCCGTATACATATTTAGTGTTCTAGATACGTTAAATTACATGTGTATATGCAGTAGTATTATACTCCGTATGTATCAAGATTGAGGGTATGTGTATCTAACAATGACTTGTAGCATGAATGTATCAAGATTGAGGGTACGTTAAATTACATGTGTATATGCAGTAGTCCGGTTATGGATTAGATTGTGCTGAGAGGAATTCTCGGTCTCTCGGGTGCAGGGGAATTCTTCGGGACTCAATGAGTACTATGCTGGTTGCGTTTGCGAAATAGCTTGACATTGCAACGGTGACTCGAGCTAAACTTATGGCGTTGAGTCAAGATTTAATGAATGCCAAGGAGCGGAATATTTCTCGATTGATTATCCATACGGACTCGCGGATGATTGTAAGCTTCATGAAAAATGATATAGTGTTCCCAACTGCGCATTCCCATTTGATACAATTTTGCAAATCCATGATTCAAGTTTTGTCTGCGAAGGCAGAGATCATTCATGTATATCATGAAGCTAATAGTTGCGCTGATTTGCTGGCAAATGAAGGTGCTTCACAAGCCCGACAATTGAATGGTTTTTACTTCGGTGGGATGCCTAACCATCTTTTTGAGTTGCTGCAGCAGGAAGCAGTTGGTGTAGCATGGCCTCGAGTTGTTCCTTTCTATGCGTTCTAACTCTCGTCTTTTGTTGTATTGTTTTATTTTTCGGTTAGCCCCGCTTCTTATAACTAAAAAAATAAATTATGTTTCTTATACACCTGAATTGACCATTATTTTTTAATCGTTTTTCCTCACCTGCAACACGATCTCCTCCATTAAGAACACTGTGTGAGAAATAATCGATTTCAATTTTCAGGTGATGCTTTTTCTGGGAACAATGAAAAGTGTCCCATATGAACAACGGCATCTTGTTTGATGTACTCTCGCGGTTGCCTACGGATAAGCTGGTGCACCTCTAGAACGTGTCAAAACAGGTGCTAAAGTAGTAGCAGAATTTCATTTTCGGTGCTGGTTTCAGGCACTTTCAGACAAAAGCAGCATAGCCTATTTCTAAATTAGGATGATTATTCCTAGGAAGATTTGCAGCGGGATCAATGTGGAAAAGTTGAGCTATATTCCTCTATGCTGGCAGAAAATGTAAAGTAACCACGATGTCCTTTGTTTTTACCCAAGAAATTGACCATTACGGGATTGAGAAACGTCTTGATTCGTGTTAGGAATCGCATGACTTCCATACATTCGTCTATATACAACCCTGTCACAAAGGAATGGATGAAGCTAAAATTCAATAATTTTGAAAAGCGGGTTAATATAGTATTTGCCTTCGAGCCAACTACAAGAGATTAAAAACTGGTCAAAGTTTTGAGGCTGAACATATCACCGACGGTAAGTACAACAAAATATTGCAAGTGGAAGATCAAGGAAGAAGCCACAAACAGAGAAGCACGATCTTTGACCTGTCAGCAACTAATCGATCATATCTCACAATTTATTAATCCATTTTTTATGAAACCAATTGCATATGAAAGCTATCTCAATGGGCTTTCATTTCATACAAAATGGGTTACATGGTTCAAACTGATTTAAAAGATATGACGTCTGCAAGTTCGGCGTTAATGGCTGAAATGTACAGCAGGTCACATAACGGACCTGTCAGCACTCATAGGTGAATATATCACGAATTACATTTTTAATGAAGGTACGACCAACTGATCTATAAATCCAACTCAATTACCTTCATTTTGATATATGGTGGGATGTCTGATTCGTTTTCAGCGTAAAGTTATTAAGTCTGCAAGTCGACTGAAAGTCTGATAGTTCTGTTCTGTACCCGTGTAGACCTGCTTGTACTAAATGCCCTATAACTTAAGTTCAAAACCATATTTTGGAGTGATTCTTTTTGAATTGGAAAGTCAACTCAAATACCTCTATGATCATATATGATGGGTCTAGTGATTCAACCTGAGCATACAATGGTGCAGCTTCAAAGTTACTGCAGGTGCTGAATTTGCTATATTCATGACATGTTCTGCACATTTCTGAGTAGGGCTATTTTAGCAGTCTTTAGGTGAGCATGAGGGAATGTGGAATCATCCTAAGATGGAATTACATCAGAAATACTCCATGGGACTCACAAATACTCGGTTTACAAAGACAAAAGGCGAAGAAAGTCGGTAATTCCTAAGATTTGTCAATCATACATTCATAGCCGATATGGGAGTCGAACCCATATTTTATGCATCGCATAATGCTCTAACATTGAGCTAATCGGCTTAAGCATAAGACAGACAAAAGGCCAAAATATAAGGGTGCATGAGGGTTTTGCTAAACACTTGAATGGGACGATGCGGGTCACTATTTTGGATACGCATATGACTATTCCAAATACAATCACAAATATGTGCATCCAAATTATAACATCATGCATTCAACATCACATTTTGTGTATCTAACCTACATTACTTCACTTCTGTTGTAAAGAAGAAAAAACTAAATATTTGAACTACAATGTAACTATTTCTATGATTATTGTGATCAGTATTGTATTGAGCAGATTGTTAATAAAGACGAACGTAAATATATTGCTTACAGACCTCACCCTATTCAGTTTCCATCGTGCTAAACTCACTTGGTTGTTCCGACACTAGACCATCGGCTTCTGTGTTGTCCATGCTGATCTGAAACCCGGAATTCTTACAAATTTCTCTGTCTGCGACAATTGCATCAGCTGCTTCAGTCACAGGAATTCCGAGTTCAGCTGATTCTTTCTGTGCTTGCCCATTTGAGCAGGTCGTCACCATCGCAGTCACTTCTTCATCTATCTTTTGTATCTTCGCTGGAGGGTCTATCGACTCTTCTAGATCCACAAACCGACGTATGTATCCAAAATACCGATTTACGTATATGTAGTCCTATTTTATATATCCAACGATCAAGTACAACAATGCATTTGTTTTCAAGTCTCAAAACGCTTTAGTTCAATACAAGCATACAAAACACCTAGCAATGTCGTGGAATCAGGAACTACCCCCCAAAATAAGCAACTTCTAATTGAACAACATTACCAATTGAATTCATAGCCACCGTACCACAACATTGATCCACCCTCACGTGCTCCCTGAACCACAACATTCATCCCACCCTCACGAACTACATGGATACACATATAAGTACTCGAGATACGTAAATTAGCTCTCAAGATACGTAAACAGTTGCTCTCAAGATGCTTCGGAAGAAGGTACACTGATGGAGGTGATGGATAAAGAAGCAGGAGAGTGGCTAGAGGAGGTAGCCCTTGAACTGGCTTCATTGGGGTTGCTATTGATGGTACAATGTGTGTAATATTGTTGGACCACTAGTGAGTATGTGAGTCATTTTCTCTTAATTTTAGGTTGGACAAGCTGATGATGGTTCCTTTGACTTATCCAGCTACTACTAGCCCATCCTATAATCATTCACACATTGTCTTATGCTCATCCCAAACCAGCAAAGTCGACCCAATTCTTCGACTGTTAGCACTTAGCACAGGTCATACCTGAACCTATTCATAAGCATACAGCCACTTTGAAGCTTCCCCATTCACTGTTTTTGTTGCATTACAAGGCCCATAAAACATCATTGGAAAGGTATTTGAGTGTACTTTCCACTATCTACTAAATTAAAGTAATTGAGTTGGCTATTAAATGCAATTGGTTTCACTTAATATGGATAACAGCATTGAGAGATATGCTTAGTTCATTACCCACAAACCGACCTTGTATGTGTTTGGCTTGTAAATGGGTTATAATAACTCCGGATATGAACGGTCAAAATCAGGTAGATAAGCTCATCTTTTATTCTGAATGTTGTTCCATGTGGTAACTTAGATTGGATATTGACGTACATGGAGTTCCCTTTTGCCATAAAACAAGAACCCAACACCTTAGCTCCTGTTGAATTTATCACTCACTAATATAGTATTTGTCATATTCCTAGAACCTAAATTCCGTAGCTCTTAAACTTGCTAGTCGGGCTTGGAATTAATGTACTATTTCTTTAGACCTGTCAAAAAAAAAAGATTAGGCAACGTGGGATTCGAACCCACACATCTGCGCAATATAGCACATCGCTCTACCATTGAGCTAGTAGACTATGCACATACTATGTGTATGTCCGAATAACCAGAAAAAGCGTGTTAATCAAGTTTCTAATATTTATCTGACAGACGTTAGATTGATTTGGCACTAATACTGAGCAAATGACTGTACATGACAATGCACACATAATTCATACTCAGTAGTATTTCCATCTTTTTGTTAGGAAATCTTACACAAGTATATGGTTTGTAATGAGTATCAGATTACAAAAGTACGATTACATGAGAACGTATTAGCTGAGACATACTCCGAAATAAAATTGTTTAGACGACTTTTGTTTATACAATAGAAAGGACAAAGAGCAAATTGTGTATGATAAAATACTTGATCTGACTGTGTTGCTTGACCAATGACACTTTTTTGGTAGGGTTCATTGTGTCGATCGAAAATCATTGTTAAGTTGTGTAATGGACATAGTCTTAAACTATACATTGAGTGACTAACATCCATAGACATGGAAGACTTAGTTTGCTACTTGACTTGAGAAACATCTTCCGTGACCACTAACGAACATGAAAGATGGAGGTGTTACATGACTGGTTCGCAAAGTTAAATGATAGATCTAAGAAAACAGGTCTAGTTTTAGAGAACTAACCTCAACAAAGAAGAATTCATCGGCCGATTTTGATTCAAACACACAAAAAAACAAAAAAAAAAAAAACTCGAAATAACAAATATTCCAATGAATACTACAAGAATTTAACTATTAATCATGCCGTAATTACTAGTTTTGAGCATAATAATACATAGAATAAACTAAATCAACATCAAATTAACAAAAAATTAGTGAAAAAAAAGATGGATCCAGTAAATGAAATTAAATTAGGCAAAACGCATACCTAGTAATCAATCCAAAGTGAATAGCAAATATTGCACATCGATGTGAGTTCAAATCCCGCATAGCCTATTTAAATTTTTATGTTAGCTAATTATTCTTGTTTCATTAAAGTTCATATCAATATTTATTAATAGCCAATATGGGAGTCGAACCCATATTTTGTGCATTGCACAATGCTCTACCATTTGAGCTACTCGGCTACTCGTCTAACCTTTATCCAAGGAACTTGATCTGAAATACACTTCCTAGGATCAGCGCGAAAGTACTTCATGCTCACCAAACCGTTACATTCAACCATAATAAATAGTGAGCCAGACAAGTCTGATTTCTAAACTTCAGAACCTAAAGTGACTTTGTAGCTGCACCATTTAATCCTCAGGTTAAATCATAACGCCCATGTTATACCATTATTAAATTATTTGAGTCGACTTTCCAATGAAAAAGGAATTAACCCAATACAATGCATATAACTGAAGTAGTTTTATCTTTGATATAGTAAGGGGAAGCCTCAAGCTGCAGTTGATCGAACATTAGACAACAAAGTCTTCAGAGGTTGGGCAGAGGTCGATAATCCTTGGACGAATGATGATGAGATTGATAACAGTAGGTCCTTTATCTTTGATATCTTCGTTTAGGTTTTGTATTTGTTTAGATTTTTCGTTGTTTCCTAGTTCTTGGCTATCGGTGCACGTCTCTTTAGCTGAAATGACATATCAAAATTGAGGAACTTCGTGAGAAGCTAAGGGTGTGTTTGGATTGAGGGAAATGAAGGGAAAGGAAGGGGAGGAAAATAAGGGGATTGATTTTCCTTTGTTTGGATACAAAAAATGGAGGGAATGAAATGGAGGGGGAGGGATTTGGAGGGATCCATTTTCCCTCCTCAAAGCCTAATTGGAATCCCTCCAAAATAGGCAAGATTTGGAGGGAAAATGGTATCCAAACACCACCATTTCCCCTCCCCTCCCCTTCCTTCCCCTTCCTTCCCTTTCCCTCATTTCCTCTCACCTCCCTTTCCCTCCTATTTTACTATCCAAACACACCCTAAGAGAAAATGAGCAGATTTCAAAATTAACTAACTGAACGAGAAATGTTAACAATTAGAAAATGAGCAAATACGCAAATCAGTATTCTACCTCAATCTGTTTTTCTGATACACTAATCACAACTCTAAATACATGAATGAATTTATGTATCTAAAAGACATATGTGACTCTTTCACATACACAAAACAGAACATAAGATTTGCGTATCCATAAGACAAATTCATGTATCTAGAAGCACATTTTTTGTATCCACGGCCAAATTACTATAGATACACGTATCCATAAGTCAAACTAACGTCCACCACCACTGAGTCCATCAACCAATTCCCATTCAATCAGTTGTCACAACTGGAGGCTCATAGTGAACTGATGAAGCCTCCATTTCATAAGCTTTTCTGGACTGATCAGACACGTCCCTTCTATTGAATGCTTCTATTTTCATCATAAAATACTCAATTGACTCAGAAAATAATCCATATTCGTGAGAACTCATCCTATGACCCCGGTTTTCTGAGCAAAATGTTAAGGGAATTGAAAAAAATCTGACCTGATGTGTTAATTTGCTTATAACAGCCTTATCAGCCCCTCTTATGGTCCTCCTCTTACTCATAACATGCTGTAAGGAATGAAAAATTGATTCAAACGCACGAGAGTCCTGCTTAGGATAAAAAAACGACCATGTTATTTTCATAGGATATGTGAAAATTACGAAGACTCCTTAAACATGAACTTATCAGTCATAACATCCATTTTTAATGATTCCAACTTCTTCACAACATAACTCATGGCATCAGATGAAGACTTAGGACATTCCCTTTGAAAACCAAAGGTTTCAGATAGACAAGAGTTTGCGTCAGACAAATCCATGAAATATAAGAATGTTTTCAACACAACAATTCAAAAACACTTGTGCAAAAAAGTTTGGAAAAAACAAGAACACAAAGATAGAACTTCTGTCATAAGCCATACCTCTGATAACCAAGTTGCTCTTTCACTAGGTTGTGACGCTAAGGATGTTAAGGAGTAATGAGGAGAAATTGAAGGATTTGGAGATATCATCAGTTGATGGTTTTCAAGGTCGAGAAAAGGAGGCTATAATAATATCAATGGTTAGGTCAAACTCAAAGAAAGAGGTAATACATATGTACAGGCCTTAATGTTGATAACTATCTGGACTCAAGATTGGAAATAAATGTTCAACTTTTTCAGGTAGGCTTTCTGAGTGATCACAGAAGAATGAATGTGGCTGTGACTCGAGCAAGGAGACAATGCTGTTTAGTTTGTGACACTGAAACTGTGAGCAGTGACCATTTCTTGAAGCGACTAGTCGAATATTTTGAAGAGCATCGAGAGTATCTAAGTGCTTCTGAGTATGGGATTGAATGAACCAACCACAAAGAATACAGAATGTTTCTGCTACTATTGATTACAAAGCTAACTTCATAGTTCTGATGGCATAATCGTAGCAGGAAATGAAAATACCTTGGATTGCCATGAATGATTCAGTGTTGTAATCTGAATTAATCTTGTTTGAATGCTACTCCGTACCAGCTACTGTATCCATATTGTCGATATTGAGTCAAATATTTACTATTCTGTCATAAGCCATACCTCTGATAACCAAGTTGTAAATCCACGACAAATGTGAAGTCTAACACAAAGTCAGTAAATTTTTACTTTTTAAATTTGTAGTAGATGACAATATCATTACAACAAACCAAGTTGAGTTTTTCTTTCTAATATTTGTCCAATCAACTTCAGAAAACTGTTGATCAACCATCAACAGATGGCAAGAAGTGATCCAGAGTCAAACCAAAGAACTAAACAAGAACGGTAGCAAAACAGTGAGAGTAAATTTATGGAAAGTCTCCATTTTCACTTACAACCATTAACGAGCGAATTTAGTACCTGTGACAAATGGAAGAAATTTTCAGTAACCAAAAATCTTCCTTGAAGCTTAGGCATGAATGTAGCTTCCAAACAAAGGTTCCATATTATGATGAATAAAACACATACGCAAATTAGTACTCCAGATGCACAGAATATTACTACAGATACACATATCACTTGTCAACCTAGAGAAATACGTTGGTGTATCCGTGTCACGAATTGATTTATCTACTGTCATATTTTGCGTATCCACCACCGACCTTGGGCCATCACTGACCAACCACCACCGCCCAGCCAGCGCTACCCCATACCGAGTAAGCCCATCAGAAAGCAACTAACATCACAACTACAATGACCACCACCATCGCTGACTACCCCACATAGCAGTTCAAAATATTCGATAAAACTCAAACAATTCACAGCTCTCGAGTAGTAAACAGAACAACTCCAATCACTCTAATAAAAATCTTGTTAATCCGTATTAAGGGTGGTTAAAAACAACTGAAATTGTTTATCCAAAAGATAAGCTCAAATCAATTGTTTAATAAAAAAGGAAAAAAAAAAAAAAAAAAAAAACAGCTGATATCGAATAATTCATAAACAGTGAAATAATAACTTACAATGATTAAACATATCAGCGACGCCAATAAAAATCTTGTTAATCTGTATTAAGGGTGGTTAAAGGTTTGGAAATGGAGAATGATAGGGGGATCGAGGAAGGGAGGTAAAGGTGAACAAATCTACATACCTGTACTAGATTGTTAGTGGTCACAATCGATGTTCGCCATTAACGGCGGTGGTGTTAGACGGCGGCAGGGCAAACGTTAGCGGTTACACCAGAATCAACCTCCTTGCTTCCTCCATTTCAGATATTTGCTCATTCATCGAAGCATCATCGTAGCAAATCATTAGGTTATGGCTAGATCGTGAGAGAGGAACTAATGAGGGAGAAACCATACCTAAGCAAACAAAAGCGTAAAGTTTCGTGGACGGTAGTATGTGACACCTGCAAAATGAGGCCAACTATCAGTTGTTTGAAAATAAACTACTTCTAAGTTCTGACAAATATTAAACCTCTACAATACACAAAGATCTCTACTTTTACAGCAATAGATACGCTAGTAATTGGTTAACACACACCTAGATTAAGCATGAGCTACAGATTACTTAAAATGCAAAAACAAGAAGAAAACTCATGAGAAGCTACCCAAGTTGCTTTTTCTCAGTCTCACATTGAACTTCCGGTAGAAATTTACGTACTGTCGATAAATATAAAAAGCAGAAAGTTGAGTGCGATAGCTACGATCAAAGCTAAGCAAGCAATGTAGGACATATTTTTATGAGAGTGGTGCGGGATTTTATTTGTGTCTCCTGCATTCAATAATCCAATGCCATGAAATTTCTTCCAAACCTTCTACAAATAAGAACAATTCACCTTGTATAGTTTAGAGCATACCTCACTCCATTCAGCTTGAAACATACACGACGGGTCTCGGTAAATTTTCACGCGCCCTTCAGGGCTGCAACACCGAGGAGGCATCTATAAATAGAATTTGGGAATTCAAGGTTAACATCAATGTCATGTTCCTTCAGGGCTGCAACAGCGAGGAGGCATCTATAAATAGAATTTGGGAATTCAAGGTTAACATCAATGTCATGTTACCAAGAAACACAGAGTAATACTTAAGACAGTTGAGCAACTACAAAACACAGACATGAGACGAATAGAAAATTTAGGAAACTTCACATACCCATTATCAGGTGTGGCTCCAACAAGAGTCAATAAAATTAACTGAACATAGGGCTAACGGTCTCCTGCTAAACGAGTCGGTGACAAGTATCCACAGAGCAAATCTGCAGTCTCACCAATCAATGAAACATTTTTATGTATAAAATAATTGTTACTAGATGGCGCATAAAATTGCACAACTTCTAGCCTGATACAAATATTAGTACCTCGGATACACAAATTTGTATCCCAGGTACACAAATTGGTATTCCATATACGCATATCGATTTGTGTATCTAGAGAATTAAATTAAGTATCCATTGTCGGGTTTAATGTATCCATCACAAAACTTGAGCTACCGCCACTTACCACAAACCATTAACACCGCCACGTAGACGGTCGGCCACCTTACACTACCTCATGCCCCCAATTGACATCACATCCTCTACACCAGCCACTCGAACCCACACTTACAACAATCATTTCTGATCCTCCATGTTCACGTCCTAGTCACCACATGTGTCCTCAACTCTATTTCTTTCCTTGACCAACATCCTACAGGGCCCAATGCAAAACGTAGTGAATACAACCATTGTCTCACTTCAAGCATGTTCGCACAGGCGCACAAGCTGGGCACGCAAATCGTGTTCCCCTTGCTACTTTGTCTCTCATGTCATCAATCAAAACCCCCGCAACAAATGGTAAATTATCTTGATAAAAAAAAAATCTCGACAGCCATGCCAGATTCATTACACTAATTTTTTCACTCATTACTCACTCTCCACTTTAACCCCTCCATAAGAAGAGACTTGGATCCCCATAAACTTCGCCAATAATAGCCTAGATTATACACTCAACGTGTATTACAGGGTCATGCTTGCAAAACTTTACCTTGAGAACTCGAGCCGCGAGCAAGTACGGACGTTAGAGGTGACACCACACATACTTAGCTAGGAGTGCCTAGTTAAAATAACTTACATAAACTTGTTAGTACATCAGGTACATGAATAACTAACCTAGAAACACAAGTTGAATTACATATCCAGACTCTTCATACATGTATCTGGGTTTATATTAAATGTATCCATTGGTAATACGTACTCCAAAATTACCGCCCACCGACCACGGTCTCCGGCAGCCACCGGAAACGCGCACCGACAACTTTAAGAATCCACCACCACCATTCACCCCGTTACTACCACCGCAAATTGGATAATAGTCTCAGGATTTCATTGTCGTGCCCTCACTTCAGTAGTGTTGATGCGTTAATAAAGTCTATCCATAAAGACTAGTCATCAGCAACAATTAAGTCTGCTATTATGTCGTATGCTCAAGTACACAACAATAAACGTTATTCGATTTCTAATACACAAATTGATACACCAGATACATCATTCACCCCTCCAAATACATGATTCGATTTGTGTATCTAGAATGAAAACTCATGTATATGGGATCATATTTTAAGAACCCACCACCCAAATATTAACTACCACCACAGGCACTATGATGAACACACTATGAGTGCACGACCACCACCGCTAGTTACTCTCACTTAAGGGATACCGATCACAATCAAGCCTGAGACCACCGACAACCTCAACGACAATGTAATTAGTGATATCTTCAATCACTCTGCCACCATACTGGTTCCCATCATCACCCATTCCCTAGATACTACCCTCATCGCCCATAATCCGCCATAAATCACCACGGATCTATGATTTAGTTTCAATAAAGTAATTGATAGTTTGAAAAGCTAATCTTACCATTGAAATTGTTGGATGAGTTCCCCTGAATAAGAATCTAAGGAGGGTGAAAACGACTACGACGCGGTGGAGGTGATGTCGGCGCCCAGAGTAATACAATGTAGAGGAATAAGAAGAATAAACAAACGTGTGGTGATAATGTATGTAATACTCCGGCGAGATCAGGTATTTCATCTCCGGCAACCCAACGACATCGGCTAGGTGGTGGTGGTGGTGGTGGTGGTTGATAAACGAAGAATAAGGTTAGGTTACAACTTACAATAAGGGGGAGCGTTAGAAATAATATTGACCTTTGATCTTATGGTCATCTGATCTGATGGTAGACTTCGCAGTTCGTACCGGATCATATCACTAGTTCGCACCGGATCTCAAATATATATATACTTCCTCCATTCCGTTTAGTTCTATACATTTGATCAAAACACGGTAATTAAGGTAGAAGAAAATCAAGTGGAGTAGACAATAGAATTACCAAATTACCCCTACTTTATTCTTTATAAAAGGACATTGCAAGTGGGTTGGGTGGGGTATTAATGAAGGGTATATTGGTCTTTTAGTTTAATAAAGTACGGACGAAAATAGAAATGTATAGAATTGATTGGAATTTCGAAAAAGGAATATGTATAGAATCAAATGGAATGGAGGAAGTATATATATATATATAGAAAACATAAATCTAAAATTTTCTAAATCTCTATATTTGGCATTCTGATTGGTATGATTATTGGCTTACCGTGGAAAGTAGTTGGAGTTGGAGGAAGGTTTGTGCTGCCAAGGAAAATTTTAAAGCGCTAGTGTCTCGGGAGGATTGGTCTGATGTGGGTAATTCTTATTGTATTAGGAATGGTTATCGATGGTTGTTGGGTGATGCACCTAGGCCTGTGTGGGTTAAGGTGGTCTGGTCACGGTTGGTAGCCCCCAAGCATTCTTTTATTTCTTGGTTGGGCATTCAGGGGACATTATATACGAAATAGCGGATGGTTAGGTTGGGTATGACTACTGATTTGCATTGTGCTATCTGTGCTGGTGATGATGAATGTGTTGGGAGTATTTGGTGTTTGAGTGTGGTTTTAGTGTCTGTTGCTATCGGCTTTTATGTAAGTGGTTAGGAATAGATGTGGATTTTCATCAGGTATGGGAGCAACGTAATTTTGGACCGAAAATTACGGTGTTGTAGAAAATTGTGGTCTTTGCGGTTGCTTGTGCGATGTTTTATTACGTATGGGAGACGAGGAACAAAGCTCGGATTGATAAGTGCGTGGTGTTACCTTGTGTCGTGGTGAAGAATATTGAAGTGGTTGTTTTGGCTCGTATTCGAAATTTTGTTAGTTCAGTTAAAGCTCATGATAGACGGTGGTTGGATAGTATCAGTTCTATATATAGAGCTCTCCATGATGTAATTACTTTGTGATTAATGAAAATTTTACCTTTTACTTAAAAAAAAAATCTAAAATAATGCATAATGTCGAACTTATTACATTTAATATATGCAAAATTGCAAATAAATTATACGGAGTATTTCTCAGTTAACGTATATCAAGATTATATCGATATCTCAACATATCCAACACGTTGGGTCAAGTGTAATTTCATGTAATTTTTTTTTAAACTTATAAATTGAAATTTCATTGAAAAAAAATAATAATTTAGCATTAATAATTATTTTGAGGGAGAGGGGATTCGAACCTGGGACCTATCGCCCAGAATACCTATGTCTTAACCAACTAGGCTAAGACATCTACACAGATAAAATTTACATATATTCAAATTAACAATAAAATAATTATATTTAATTAAAAGGCGCGAAAAAACTATATTTGACCTGAAACCGACACGACGCGTATTTACATCGAACTCGTTTTAATTCGACCGGTATAACCCGAGTCCAAACCCGACTCGCCCAACCCGTTTAACACGTCTACTAAACAAAAGGCAAATGTAACAACAATAAAGAAGACACAAGCAAAGAGTGAGAACTGAGAACCTCTAAAACCCAACTCCATAAACGCCCTTCCTCACCGGTTCATCAAGTCTTCATAAACCAAGTAAGTTTCCCGGACTTCTCTGTTCCGGTTCTCTTCTTCCTACATTTCAATTCCCCTTCTCTTTACTAATCTGGTTTTTATTGGGTAAATAATTGAACCAAATTTGTTTTTTTTTTTTTTAATTTACCTAATAATCAAAAATTTGATTATTTATTGCCATCTTACAGTTTTCTCTAAAATTGAGTGAATATTTAATAGAATTTTAATTGTAATTTACCATCTAAAGAGACAGTAGTTTTGTTATATGGTTTACTGTTCCGCAAAATGTGACCCCTTCTCGGTCAATAGTGAGACCGTCGCACACTAGAATTTAAAATTATTATTAATTTTTTTAAATTGTTTGAAGGCAAAAATATTGTTATTAAGACAGTAATTCTTTTTTTGTTATACAAATTACAAATTGTTTTTTTTTTTCTTTTTGGTACGCATTTCATTAAATATTGTTACCTTAAAGTTACTCTCTCATCATATCATACGAAGTATCATATTATCATTTAAATATAAAGGTAAATTTAAATTAGAATTGGATTATTATTATTATTATTATTATTATTATTATTATTATTATTATTATTATTATCTTTTTCCGGAGAATTAGAATTAGATTAGATTTAGGTAAGGTGTATCTCCTATGATCTCTAGTGTATATATATATATATATATATATATACGAGTTTGATTCTTCAATAGTAGGCCTTCCGTCTGACTCCTTGGTTTACCGGAGACGGGAATTAGTCGGCAAAAGTGTTTGCAATATAAGAAGGTAAACACAAATAATCGAGAGGGATTTTTTAATTATACTTTTTTCATAACTTGTGGATCCTCGTTAGTTTTTTGTATTGATTAATTTCGTTGCAATCGTTGGTTTCATGAATGTTAACATAGATAGATAGATAGATAGATAGATAGATAGATAGATAGATAGATTTCTGCTATTTGATTACTACTATTGTTTTACCTGTAAAGTTGTATAATTCTGCCCTAATACTTTTTGCAGTTACAATTTATCAGCAGAAGCCTCCAAAATCTTTAAACACAAAATGCCACTGATTTTGCTTGCTGATATTAAAGTCTGTGAGGTAACCAATGGGGAGTCTTGCAATCTCTCTGTGTTCCCTGTCAATTTCTTCTTAAAGAACTTGAATAGCAGAATGAATTGTTCAATCCCATACTTTCCACGTATTGCTGCTCCAAGTTCGACGATACTCTATGATCCTCACGACAAAACCAAATTGAAAGAAGCTCAGTGCGACCTACGCTATAGTCTAAACCTCGATAATGTGACTATACGAGAAGCTATCCGTAAGCTTAATTCCTATATTGCCTTGAACCCACAACCAAAACGGCTAGAGGTGATCATTATTCGGATTATAATGGTGCAACCTTGGGGTGTTAAAGATAATGAAGTCATGTTCTGGCTTAGGGAGCTGGAACATGACTGGAAGTTGAGGCTTTGGACGCAGTTTAGAGTTGAAGACATGAACTTTAAGGATGATGAAGAGCATTGTTGTCCGATTTGCCTAGAGAATATGGCTGAACAAAAGGAAAAGAAGGTCTTGCCGGTAACACGTAGGACTTGGACACACATGTTTTCCGTTTTCATGGAGTATTTCTCTACAAAGCTGCCAAGTGTTGACGAGTTCCTAGAGTACCTAGACCTAAAAGACACTCTGGTAACAAAGTTGATATGCGGCCATGTTTTTCATAGTAGGTGCATTAGAAAATGGTTGGCACCTCGTTCAACTTGCCCAGTTTGCCGGTTAGACTTAAACAAACTTACTGGATATGTTGGGCCTTTTTTGGAAATTTAAAGACCTATGTAGTACACTACTCTTCTTTGAGGGCGATGGATTGCTGCAAAGTTAACTTATCACGGTTGATTATGAATTTAAATTATTTTCTTGTGCTGTCAATTTTGAACGACTTTATTATGCCTTTTCGATTAGTTGATAAATAATTGTTTTACAAATTTAGCTTTTAGGCTAAATAAATTGTATTGTGAACCTTTGGTAATTCGATAGAATTCTGAATTGGAACAAAGGAAACCGTAAATTGTGCTAAATCTGTTGGTTTCTTTGCTTTGAATCTGTGATTGCAAACAAAAAGTAGACTAATTGGAACATGTTCTTTCGGACTTTTTAGAGCTGAATCAATCAATCGAATCGAATCGAAATGAGCCGAATCGAATCAATCGAGTGAATCGAATCGAATGAAGTTCAATTAAATAACATAGCTGTGCTGAACTGAGCTGAGCTATTTAGCTTAAACTGAATGTAGTCAGTTGTTTGCTGTATTTGCATCACTTACACATATCCCAGTTTCACAGCTCTGCTCAAGATTCTTGACGAGCAGAATGCGAGTGGTAGGTAAGATTCATGGGCCTTCGATCTTTTTTTACTCACTTACTTGCTAGTTGCTTGTTATCTGTATTTGCTTCGTCGGAGAACGAAGCCATTGTTGATAGGGAGATCTCCACTAATAAGTTAATCTGGGTGCAGTTCTGCATCGATGATCAATGTACAAATTCAACAAGAGAAAAAATGAACCGCTACTTAATATCAGGAGTACATATTAAGAAGTCGGGTATATATAATAAGAAAGTAAAGAAGGGATAAAGAGAAAACATGTGTCTAAACAAACTGATTGCCAACCAAAAGGTTAATTTTCATTTTTACAGAGAGCCAGGATCAGGGAACAAGCCCGAGAAGCAGCCTGGTCTCCCTTGAGAAGGTCAATGAACTAGGAAGGCCACTAGAGCGGTTTGGATTGTACATTAAAGCTGCATACGAGTTGTGACTTATTTCATTTAGAGAGTTGTGACTTATTTCATATAGAGAGTTGTGACTTATTTCAGTGTCCGTCGACTTTAGAAGGCAGGTATGCTGTATGCAGTACGAGTTAAATCCCTAGCTGAGCTGGGATGATTTTCCACGACTTGGGTCTTTTTAACACATTAAGAGTCCATGAGATTTGTTTCCAGGTTTTATTTAAAGGACTTATGGTATTTCACCCTTTATTTTACTGGAATTCTTGATTGGTGCTGCTATCAAAACTCTTTTCATCTATTCCGGAAATTTTATCAGGTAATACTGTAATAGATTCCCCCCAGTTTCTCATTTTTAATTTTTGGAGACTTTTAATTTTGTATTGTTGTATTCATTTTTTGTTGTTCGTATAAATGAATATACTTGTGTGAATTCATGAATTAGATTATGGGTTTTTGTTTTTGTTGTGAATCTTGTGATTAGTTGTTTACTAATTGTCGGTTACTAATTTGTTCAGTGGGTTGATTGCTGACAAACTAAACCAAGCACTCTACTTATTATATGTTTTTGTTAGCTTGATGAGATTCTGAGTGTTTTAAATCTGTTGTTACAATGTACAATAGTGTGCACCGCTCACAACCTGTGGCTGCGAACTCCGATGACACCGTTCACTGTCACCTATACATCTTACTAGGTATTGTGTACCTTTTTTTTTTTTTTAGCGAAACATTTGCTTTTATGAGATGATTAGCTTGTTGTGATTAGGGTCTTACAGTCGTTGGGATATGTAAAGGTCTGCTGTAGATGTTGTGCTATGTGGAAAAACAATTGTAGTATGTGAAAAAACACTTGTGGTCGATCAACAACATTGTTTTCGAGGGGTATGTAAAAAACCAACGTTGTGGTAGATGGTACAGGTTCTGATTAACAAACGAGTAAACTTGGTATTCGTAAATGAGATTTGCCTTTCATGTGTATTTGCTGAGCGGTTATGAATGGATGATAGACTTTGTCGTCTTGTTTTTTGCTTACCTTGTTACTTTCATTCAAAGAAACATAAAACAAACACGATTGTTACTGTGATAAATTTCTTACCGTTGTGTTATACTGAATGAATTTTTTCTTATCTAGAAGTTGGTGACTTGGTTCTTACCAAGTGCGCTCTGGATTGAAAATTGGCTGCTAAAACTTGTAATTAGAAGATGACAATAGTTGGTCATGGACTCAAGGGTCAGGTTGATGCTCCAAATATGTTCTCACTCGAGTACATGTTCAAAGGATGCCACTCACATTCTGTACAGTTTCATCTCTAAAGGAGGCTTTGCTCAACCAATAAATCTTCTCGGTGTGCGTGAGCTAACAAAACTAGGTCTGAATACTAATTTAAAAGTCATGTGCATCAAGTCCGTGATCTAGAGTATTTAAAAATCACTAGACTGACCCTAGATAATTTATTCGGACTTTAGTACTTTACCGCTTTTTTAAGCCTTTTTTTTTTTTTTTTTTTAACTGATAAGTTTCTTCTTTTTCTCTGGACACTAGAGTTGACTGGATACTACATCAACGAAGAACTCAAAGATAATCCACTCTTGCCGAGAATTACAATGGTTGGTATCTCAACCACCGATGTCAAGACAAATGAATAAAGCGACAGTAGAAAAAGGCGCTGGAAGACTTGAGGAAAGAATTGGACCAAGCGGGATTGTCGAAGACATCTTCATAGTAGTATAGCCTCGCGGACACAGACCCCCTCTTTGTCACAAATGTCGGAGATAATAATTCAAACAACAGGAAAACAACTTCACCTCATTGGTTGCATGGCCTACATAGCTAACACAGTTCATGAAGGTAGAGTCGTTTGTTTACATTTTGTAGATGGGATGTATCATTGAAATGGACAAATTATATTAATCGACGCTTTACGGGGACATTAAGTTATCAAAATTGAAGGTTTCCCTCCAAACATGGAGCCATTATCGCTGTGTATTTCGACAGTCAGCATACCAAGGCAAGTTAAATTAATGTGTTTTACATTTATGCTGCAACTTTTTTGGGGAAAATCTGCTGTGCTATCTATATGAGCTGATAGTTTGTAGCACATCCGTTAATACTCCGCCTGTTCTGGGTTCACAATTCGAAGCCCAAGTCGATTACTTCATTGATTATCAATGTAAGCTTTAGAGTAATGCGTTATGCTCCTGGTTTCCATAAAGCTCTTAATAAATGATTTTTTTAAAACTTCTCGAATGAAATGAAGCTTCTGATTGTATTTAGTGCATGACTAAATGCTATAAGTACTTGTGTTTCAGGGACAAACTGATTATGAAGTGATGAACATGGACCAATGGATGTGCTTTCACGATTGGATGTGCTTTTACGATTTTGCAACGAGGTACAACGATGATGATTTTCTGATGAAAAAAGTCAACTCTGTTCTTCAGATTTTGTTACTAGACAGACCGTATAATGAAGTTTACTATCAATTACATGGTCAACTTACGCTCATGGTTGTTTATAAGTTATAACATACCCAGATAAGTTTCCCGGACTTCAGCAATTACGATGCAGACCATGTCAACTTTTTGTTGTCTGCTGTTAATTTTAGGTATATGCAAATTAGAACAGCAAGCTATAATAGACACTTAAGGAAGGTCTCTGTCGCTGATGATACTGATACTGCATCAAACGTCTTACGCTACATAGACCCGTGGCATCAAACGGGTTCTTCATGGCAGCTGTTGGGTGCATGTTTCGCTGCTGAAGTTGCTGCTACTGTTGTTGCTGTTGCTGAAGTTGCAGTTGCAGTTGCAGTTGCTGTTGCTACTGTTACTTATCTTTATTGCATCAGCATCGAACCCCGGATATCACCTATCGAAGTCAGCCCCAGGGGTTACCCAGGGTCGGATTCCTTGGGAATATCTTTGTTTGAATCCCTCAACTTTTTCGAATTGCATTTTTCATGAAACCCCGTGAATTTGAAAACCGACTCTATGAGAGAAAAGAGCTTTGATGGAACATCGTAAGGTGCTGCTCTTCGCAAATCCCAGCCGCGAACTAAAGCATCGAACTCAACAGTAATTCACTTTCGCGGATGGTGAATTGGGCATGGTCCGGACAGCTGAACGACCTGCGAAAAATGGCAAGCGTCCCAGTCTCTGTACTCGATCCCGTTTGCAGGACTTTGGTGACGTCAGCATTTTGTCTTAGACCTTTTAGCAGCTCTGGCAACTTCATCATTGGCAACTGTTGGGGCTATCCCTTAGAACCCTTCCGCAGCTCGAGCAGTACTTAATAGATGTCTGCCACCGTCCATGAATTTCAGAACACAAGTTAGTGATTTTCCCAAACAAAGACACTCATCCTTACAAGGTCTCACGAAGTGCAGAATTGTGAAGCGCTCATTTACTGTTAGTTAGGGTTACATACGTTTTGTTTGGGGCAAATCTTCGGAATTTGCTCGTATCGCCTTATGTTGTACGGAGTATGCAATTTGCATGGTTTGTGACTGACCAATCACTTGTGTATTTGCCTTTTGTGAGCCATTTCCACCTTTCCTTGTGGAGTTACGTAAACAGCAACTCACACTATGAAATCTTTTAAAAAAATACTCTGTAATGTATGGTGCATCTCATCAAATATAGTTGCCATTCTCGACACAATTGTTCAGCTCCGTCTCAGTTGTATTTCATACCAATTCTGGTTAGATTCCTTACGTCCTACATGCATGCTTGGAGATTTGTTATCAATTACTCCGTAATCTCAGTCCTTGCTTGCAGTCTACTACCACTGTGCCAGTCTACTAAATACGTTCTTCACATCCAATTTCAGCTTCACGTATTAAAAAAATGGATAAACACAAATTACTTTTTACTTTTCCCGAAAAATGAATCATAGGTTTCCTCTATCGGAACACGTTAACCCACCTGTATCGGAACACGTTAACCCAGATCTGCCATACTTTATAGATATTGTTCATTTGTTCATCATTTTTCTGTTTCACACCGGCACGCCCTCCATTAACACCGTTTAGAGCTACTACCTACCATCTGGCATCTGCCACCATCCTTTGAAACAGTTCCCAACCCATACTCTAAACACATTCACCTTACGCAGATGCACAGTAACACAAAACATTCGGAAAAAAAAAACCATTGTGCTTAGAAACCATTCTCATGTGACCTTACAAAGTCGAATGGGTGTAATGACGAAAAGTACACCCTGAAGCCTATTTATATACTTGGGGTATGGCATGCTTCGCAAAATACAATGGATTCAGGACACTTTTGCTACTTGTTACCAGTTCAAATTATAGTGCTCTATTACATGTGCTTATGAATAATTAGAGATGTCAGATGTCCAAATTACAGAATCGAACACTTGTATTCGGCTGGAAAAAATATAAAAAATACACGGCTTCCAGTAGTTCCACAATCAGTCTTGCCCCGTTTTTCATGTTGTCTGCTGATTTCGTAAATCTATTCGGAGGCACGCTAGACAAATCTTAGCCCATTCGCTGACTTTCACATTCCAGCTAATCCCCTGACGCTTAATACGTTGAAAAGACTGCTAAAGCAAATACAACACAACCCGAAATCTATACTACAAAACATATATTACTTAATTGTCAATCATCATAATCAACCAACCTATTATTAAGAAAAGGCAGGAAACCAAACAAAATACGTTCGACAGTTGGACCAACGCAGGGTCACGTTACTATACGCTATTAATATGTACACAGTAATTCCCCTCCACAAAGCAACCTGCATAGGGTACGCGCGTGTCTAACAACTAGTTACAACAAGAAGCACATTAGAGTTGCACATTGTTCATAATCTACACAAATTAGCAAATATATTTGTTCTTGGCAGTCCCATCTAGCTTGTTTGCATCCTCCTGATGGTACAAATATACAATATACATGGCAACATTAACCAAATTAGCTTCAATTGCTGTCCGATGCTCAGCTGCATTAACCATATCAAGATTAACAACAGATAACTCAAGTGCGACAACATTACCCCTATGTCACTATACTCAAGCCAATATGGGGAAAGGGGGTTATGTCCTTACCCATCTCTTAACTACACAAGGCACTTTCAAGATGACCCATGATAAAAATTGCATAAACCCAAATCAAACGGTTGACAATTCACTATAACTTAAAACTGAAAAAGAAAAAAGGAAAAGTTTAATGAGTAATTTCGCTTTATAATATTCCCTCAATCCCAAAATAATTGTCTCATTTCTAGTTTAGGTGGATTTAAGGAGTGATAATGAAAATGATTTTTTTTTTTTTTTTTAATTCCTTGTTAAAACCTACTATAAATAGAATGGGGACAATTAATTTGGGAAAAAATTAGGTGGAAAGGGGACAATTATTTTGGGATGGAGGGAGTATCAATAATCCCGAACCAAAAATAACGTGTCTCTGCTCCAATCTGCATCGCACATGGAGATGATATGAGCTCAAGTAACCATGAACATAAGTGATAGCTGAGTTTCCATAAAATTGAAAATCATATTCCTATTGGTAGTTGCAAATGAGCATAATTAGATTTGTTCTACTGCATACATAAATACATCCAAGTATTGAACACCAAGACGCTGGATCAAAGAGAGCCTAACGCACTGATCATACTTTGCTATAGATGGAACCATGTGTTAGGACCTTCAGTTTTGCTATAGATGGAACCTTATGCACAGTAAATGTGAAAAAGTATCTCAGAGGAGACTGCATAATAGATCAAAATCAAATGACAGACAAACACTTCAACGTTCAGAGAACAAAGGAACATGTATGTGTGAGGATGGTCATAGCATATATAGTGCTTAAAATATTTTGAAAAAGGTCTAGGAATCTCAACACTAAAGACTTCTAAGTAAAGAATGAAAGGAAAAAGATATAGCAAACTCGTGTAGAGCAGGTAAGATGGATACAAAACCATTAAATTAGAGAAAGGCGGTAATCAGATATGAAAGGAATGTAATTGGAGAAATATAGGCTCTAAAGTGTCCATACTCTGAACAAATCCAGCAATTTCAAACACAACTCACAGCAAAAACACTGAAGTTGATTGCCTATAACAACGGCCGACATGAAAGGAATGTCGGTAGTGAATAGTGATAATTTATTCCCCTAATAGTGTAGTCCTACGGCAGACATTTATAAGCTGGAGAATCTGTAAAATTTTCATCCCCCGGAATGTTTAGCAAACATGACAGTCTTATGCTTAGTGCACACACTGAATCTCTTGAACAGAAACAAAGGAACATTATGTATACGTAGTCCTCCGGTTTAAACGGAATCTATAGCAAACATGACAGTGTTATAGCACCTTGGTGACAAGGAGCAAGGTACACACACCTCACGACACACAGTTTTCACGGATACATGATATTATGCAACAATACCATTTTTGTATTTTAAAGAGGATTAACAACAGATAAATACCACATAGAACGGGGAATAGGGAAAGACAATAGAATAAGTGAAGTAAGAAATATTTGGAACTTAGATAGTAATGCACCTCAATATCAGTTTCCACTTGCAAAAGACAAACCTATTGCATCAATCGCCCTTCGGCCAGTGCCTAAATCAGCCTTATGCTGAACACACCTTCATTTGCAGCATTCATGATTGCAAGTCTATTATACGGAGTACACAACAACAATAACCACATTAGGTTCGACAACCTGGGAATTTCTATGCATACATGAAATATGAATCCTATGCTATCACTGTAATCCACGATTTTCTTCCACTGCCATCCGATGCACAGCTGCATTAACCAAATTAACCAGATCAAGATCAAAATAAGATAATTTAAGTGACACATACAACATAAGATACGACTACAACATCATCCGTATGCAACAATACTCTCGCCAATAAGAGGCAAGGGGGTTAGATGTAATGCAGCCTTACCCATCTCTTAACTACACAAGGCACTTTCAAGATGACCCATAATAAAAATCAAAATCACATTATAATTTGAATCAAACGGTTGTTAATTCTCAATGACAAAGAACAATTATTTCATTAATCATTTTGCTTTATTATAACATAATCTAGAACCAAAAACTAACGAGTCTCAGCTCCAATCTCCATCAGACATGGACATTCCATGAGCTCAAGTAACCATCAGCATAAGTGATAGCAGCTCAAATAACTGGGTTTTCAGAAAATTCAGAGAGAGAGAGAGAGAGAGAGCCTAAAGCACTGATCAAATTTCAGAACTTTGTATTATGACAATCGCTTTTGCTATAGATGGAACCATATGCACAGTCAACAGAAAAATATACCTAAGAGGGCACTGCATCAATAGATCAAAGGACAGACCCTCAGACAAACACTAAAACGTTTAAAGCACAAAGAAACATGTGTGAGGATGGTAATGCTTAAAAGTATTTCGAAAAAGGTCTCGGAGTTTGAACACTGAAGAATTCTTAAGGTAAAGCAAGAGGAGAAAAAGATACAGCAAACTCGTGTAGAGCAGGTGAGATGAA
This sequence comes from Dianthus caryophyllus, assembly GCA_023091065.1. Lineage (NCBI taxonomy): Eukaryota > Viridiplantae > Streptophyta > Magnoliopsida > Caryophyllales > Caryophyllaceae > Dianthus > Dianthus caryophyllus. The sequence continues at coordinate 18,403,573 of CM041522.1, forward strand.
TACAAAACCATTAAATTGGAGGAAGGAGGCAATCAGATACGAATGGAATGTAATGGGAGAAATATATATAGGCTCTAAAGTGTTCAGACTCTGGATAAATCCAGCAACTTCAAACACAACTCACAGCACAAAACACTGAAGTTGATTGTCTATAACAACAGCCGATATGAAAGGAATGTAATTAGTGCATAGTGATCATTCATTCCCGTAATAGCATAGTCCAACAGCAAACATTTTAGGTAAACAAAACCAACTCGAGAAGTAGCATTTCTCAAGGAAAATAGAGAGAGCCATTACAGATTACTAAACTTACTTTTAAAGAGTAATCCAGAATCGCATCAGAGCCATTTCTCAAGGGATTTCCGGGTGAGCATATGCTTCTCTACAAATAACCTGAGTCGTGCAGCATAAGCAGCTGGTGCGACAACGGTTGAGCCGCCATCACGAAGGGATTTGATCAAACTCTCCAGCTTCTTAACCCCGGTGTAAGGACTCAGATAATCGATTAAACCACATACAATCTTCTTCATTTCCTTATTCACCACTAAAAGCATAGAGTAGTCCATAACCCCTACAGACTAGCATTGTAAAAATAAAAACATTAGCAATGTACAACTTAAGAAGACTGGAATTAAGTTTAAAAAAAAAACGATTATGTACCTCCAAAAAATTTGTGTCTTCACCGAGAGATTCTAACAGTGACGACTTGGACTTGGCCTCAACGAGAAATAGGGGTTCTTCCATGTCAGAAATGAAGTCCCGGTCTAACAACACCCCTGCTTTCCCGATTCTGGCGGAGTTATCGACACCTTTGATGTCATAGAGACGGAAAATTTTTTGCCCGTGCAAAAGATTTTCCATCACAATTACCGGTCGACCGTTCACCTAAAATAACTCAATTTAGTAATAACTCACTCATTAAAGGCTATCCTCTCAATTCATCGTATACTGAGGGTTTAGTTAGGTTTTAGGTATAAGAGAGATACACAAGAGCAATTTTGGTATCTAATTATTTCACTTACATTCTACAAGTCAAACTGATACTTCCTCCTTAACTTAATATACACGTTTTCATTTTTGACTTTAATTTTACGAAAAATATATTACAAATAAAAAAATATAAAATTTGTATCATAAAATTCCTTGCGAAAAGAGCTTTCATATAAGTATACATTTGATATTTACTTAAATAGTTTGGGAGATATGAAAGAAGAGAAGTGAGTGTTTCGAAATGTGAGAGTCATAATTAAAAATGAAAAAAACAAAAAATAAAGGGAGTATAAAATATACCTGATAAATGCCAAAAATTTTGACAAGGCAGGACTCATTGCGTATCAGGTAATTAACATAACTCTCAGCAAACTTTAGGAACCAATCATTCTCAAATGGGTGAACTTCTTTCATGATCAATGATTCATCCCCAGATTTCATGAACAAGCATTTGCTTTTACCACCTTGGGGATTCCAGGGTTTGAAAGTTTTGAGCGAGGTCTGATAGGCTTTTTCTGATAAACCTAAGTCTCTTCTGAAATTTTGGAAAAGCTCAGCTAAACGTGGCTCCAAATTACCGGATTCTTCTCCCTCAACCGCTTCAATTAGTAATGTGATTGGTCGAGGAATCGAAACCTCGTAAATTGGACTGGTGAGGAAAAGTACTAAGCTCTTAGTGCGGGATAAAATTCCTTTCACGACCTCCTCATTCACCTCGTTAAGTATCATCTATCCATAAAATAATTGTGTCAGAATTATGAAAATATTGGGAAAAAAAAAACCAGTCGTATAATGAGTCTTACATCTTGACTCGTAGCCAACAAAATGATAGCCTTCTCCAAATCATCAGTGCCTTCAACTTTACGCACTTCTTTTGCTACAAACTGTTTAATTAGATCGAAATCCGTAGGCTCTTCAGTCTCAACTTGTTTTCCTTTGTCAACGAACGAAGAACTCGAACACGCCATATATCCTGTAAAAGTAACACATGGATCATCACTGACGATTTACAGCTGAAAAATACGGAAAAACTTCTAAATAGCTTTGGGATGATCATCACACTCAGGTTTCAGGTGATTCAAAGTGCTCTTCCAGCAAAATCTTCTCTACTTATTTGTGCAATTATTGGTCGAGTTCAAGTAATAAGCACGGCTACCCTACATTACACATACATAACACACAATCACTCACACCTCTTGTTTTACATGCTAATACTTGAAACTAGACTTTATAATGTAAAACTTAGAGCAACTCACACATATAACCATTTTACAACGAATTGACAGCATACTCTCAACTAAAGGTCGGGAACCAACGTAAGTAAGGCACCACAGCAGCAACAACAACAATAAACACGTAGCAACAGAAGCAATAAGAAATGTAGCAGCAGCCCCAATTGAACATCAACAACAACAGCCGTACAGCATCTAACCGAAGCAACACAGTTGCAACACTCGACCCTTACCTTTCACTACAGATCATTTGAGCACGTAGATTTCCTTGTTCTCCAGCACTAAAAGACTACAGATGCCTATTAATATTGATTTACTAGATTCAAGAGTATTTCAGAATGCTTTAACTAAGATAATTGTGCCTTAATAAGTTCCGTTGGTTCTAATTAGTGAGATATTAGAAAGACTAAGTCAGCGAATTCATTGAATAATGTAGTGCAGGACATAGAAATCTGTCATGTCATAAGCCGAAATTAACACACCATAACAAATCATGAACAAAATGTATACATGCCAAATTTTTGATTACAACATAACAAAGTTTGACATTAAGATGAATTTTTCAAAAACGTAAATGAATCTCGCTTAATTAACCAATCATAATCATCAAATTCTCATATCATTTTTAGATAATCACCAATTAGACTTCAAGGATATCTTTTAATAAAAAAACGCTCACATTGCTAATCACAATAGTTTCCAAAGTTCTATTTCAAGAATCAAGATATTCTTTAATTCAGCTACATTACATTATATTCAGTAGAAACAACACAATAGAGGCACACTACATGGATCAATGACGATGAACAGTTGAAAAGTTCGGAGAAATTTGAGTAATTCGTAATTACCTGAGAGTGAGTGTTCTTGGACGATAACGGTGAAGTTTCTTTACTGCTCCGGTTGTTGGAGATGACTAACAAACAGCCTTCAAGTTTCTGTTCAAAATTAGAGCAATAATCTTTCAATTAATCTGCATTAACTTGAAAAAATACATGTCATAGCTGAAATTAACGTCATAATAAATCATGAAAGTATAATACACAAGTCAAATTTTCTATTACAACATATCAAACTAAAGAATTAACGGAGAAAGTTTTCAAGAATTCGAAATCAGTTAATCAACTATAATCATCAAAAATTTCTCATGAATTTCAAAGAATCACTAAATTTATCATATTGATACTCCAACTAAAGTAGAGAATCACCGTAAAAAAAACCTACATTTGAATGAACCTCAGAGAAATTTTAGTGAGAGAAGGTAGAATGTTGAAATGATTTTTAGAGAGAGAATTTAAGAAATTTAAAGAGCAAGTAGTGAAGTAGCGGGAGATATGAGACGATGGTAAGTCGGTTGTGAATTTGGTAGTAAAATTTGATTTAATTGGGGGCCTATTATATGAACTTGTTGCATGCAAATTTCTCCTACGTGATAGAGAGTATCAAGTTATAATTTTTTTTATTTTTTATTATTATTATTATTATTTTTTTTATTTTTTTTTATTTTTTTTTTTTTTATGGAGAAGTGGAAACTTTAATCAGTTATTGAATACTTCCTCCATTCCATTTGATTCTATACATATTCCTTTTTCGAAAATTCCAATCAATTCTATACATTTCTATTTTAGTCTCTACTTTATTAAACTAAAAGACCAATATACCCTTCACTAATACCCACTCAACCCACTTGCAAACAATAAAGTAGGGGTATTTAAGTAATTTCATTATCTACCCCACTTGATTTTCTTCTACCTTAATTACCGTGTTTTGGTCAAACGTATAGAATCAAACGGAATGGAGGAAGTATTATTCTAAATAAAGAGTCATAAATCACAAAGATATTTATGACATTTTAGAAATTGAAAATTATTAAATAAAACATTTTACGAATGAAAAAGTTAATACTCCCTCCATCCCAATTTACTTGTCCCCTTTTAATTTTTGAAAAATCCCAATTTACTTGTCCCATTTGGGAAAACTACTTAATTACCCTTAGGTCATCCTTATTGTTGGAATATTTATTTGCTCAAATTGGTATATCAAGCCCTCCCACCCCTATTATTATAAGGGTAAAATTAGAATTATAGGTAAATGTTGTGAAAATTAAGAGATGATTGTGACTCTTTTCTAAATTTCTTAAATCTAGCATTTTAGTGAAAGGGGACAAGTAAATTGGGATGGAGGGAGTATAATTTATCAACATCTCATTTACTACTTTGTGTAGTATTCAAATATTTTATTGGTCGTTTTACTAGCGAGATGCTGTTACAGTAGACTTAGGCGTTGTTCTTTTCAGTTTAATATCAGCTCTCATATGTTCGGCTGAACTCTAATAAGTTTAGCTCCTGTAAATTTAGCACTTATAAATTCAGCTGCTATAACCCCCATGAATCTTTAATTTTAGTGACTTTAACTCCTATAAGCTCAACTTCTATCATTCAGCTCTAATAAGTTTACCTTTTATAAGTTCAGTTCTTATTAACTGAAAAGAACATGACCTTATTCGTAGAAATATGAGATAGCAGGTTATACGAGTATTATTTGAAAGTGTCTTAAAAATAGCCAATTTTAAGGCGATAGATTCCTCATTCTCTTGAATAAAATTTGGTTAATGAGTTAGAGCTTGTTCTTTTGAATTTACTAGTTGTTGGACTGCGCGCTAGCGCGCGTAGTCCCCCAATGCGGGTGGATCTGTCGGTCGTTCAAAATAGATTCGATGGTGTCTATGGTGTTGCATGTGGCCGACATTTGTTTTTTTGTTTTAATCCTTTTTTTTGTAAGAATACATATGTTATGGTGTCGTTTAGCGAAATATGACGCCAGCCGTCAAAATATCATTTAATTGTGCACCAAAATTACATTGTTGTAGTTAGTTTATAGAATTCTTACATTAGGCGCATTAGTAATTGAATTTTTATAGCAATTTAGTAATTTTATTTTATTATAGCAATTTAGTAATTTATTTTTTTTATAGAAATTTAGTAATTGCGTGTAATTATACCAATTTAGTAATTGTCGTGCAATTATAGCAAAAATTGAATTTTTTAAAACGCTTTTTTTTTTTTTTTTAAAGAAAAGCCGTTATTAAAAATGGAGTTCTTCAAATGGTTTTTTTTAAAAAATCGTTATTAATAATGGACTTTTTAAAACAGTTTTTTAAAAACCGTTAATAATAATAATAATAAAGTTGTTAGTATTACTATTGGTGTCACAATTATAAAATCAGACCCCAATTATAAAAATATTTTGTTTTGGCAATCATAGTAAGGAACCAAATTAACCAAAAGGTTAAACTTACGATTGGATTCTCAAAATTGGTTTTAAACTCTAGCAAGGCCCCTTACATGAATACAACAATTTGGGTTTGTAGTGTAGACGTAACGGGGGATGGTTATGCCTTTATTCCTTTTTGAAAGGGTAGGTTAGTGTGTGGTAAGATTCGAACCCGTGATCTCTTGTTATAAGGCTCTGATACCATAATAGAATTAGTGGGAAGTGAATTCTTTTAATAAAATGTTAGTATTACTATTGCTGTCACAATTACAATATGAGACCTTGATTTTAAAAATATTTTAATTTTGTACTCATTGTGAGGAACCAACTTAAACAAAAAGTTAAATAAACGGCTGGATTCTAAAAAATGATTTTATACTCAAGCAAGGCTCCTTACATGAGTGCTCCTATTTGGGTTTGAAGTGCAGACGTAATAGCGGGATCCTTATGCCTTGTTTTATTTCTTTTATTAGAAAGGGTGTGGTAGTGTGTGGTGAGATTCGAACTCATGACCTCCGCTCACAAGCTTATGATATATACCATATTACGATGTAGAACATAAGAATTCTAATAAAAAAGTTGTAGGTATTATTGTTTGTGTCGGAGTTACCATATGAGAAATTGATTTTAAAAGTAGTTTATTTATTTTTTTTCTCATTTTGTGGAACCAATTTAACCAAAATGTTAAACAAGAGGTTGGTGTCTCAAAAATGGTTTTATACTCTATCACGGCTCCTTACATGAATGCTCATATTTGGGTTTAAAGTGTGGACGTAATGGCGGAATCCTTATGTCTTATTTTACTATTTCATTTTGAAAGGGTGGGATAGCGTGCGGTGAAATTAGAATTCGTGCGCTCTGATGACAAGGTTATCATATTAAATCTAGAGAGAAGTGAATTCATATAAAAAGTTGTTAGTATTATTATTTGTCACAATTATAATATGGGATCTCGATTATTAAAATAGTTTGTTTTTTACTCATTGTATGAAACCAACTAAACTAAAAGGTTAAACTGGTGGTTCGATTCCCAAATTGGTTTTATACTCTAACACTCCCCCCAATTACATGAATGTTCCTATTTGACTTTGAAGCGTAGACTTAACCGCGGGATCCTTATGCCTTATTTTATTTGTTTTTGAAAGGGTAGGGTATTGTGTGGTGAAATTCGAACTTCTGTCTTCGGTCACAAGTCTTTAATACCATTATTAAAATTATAAGGAAGATAGTTACCATAAAAGAGGATTGTTGTTTAGAATGTGTTTTGGAATTACAATATGTGATTTGGATTTTAAAATTAGCTTGTTTTTATACGCACATTGAGGAACCAATTTAACCCAAATCTTAAACTGACAATTGAAGTCCCAAAATTGATTTTTTACTTTAACACGCGCCCTTACATAAATGCTCATATTTGGGTTTTGGAGTGTGGATGGAACGGCGGGATTCTCAAGCCTTATTTTATTTCATTTTAAGAGGGCGGGGTGGTATGCGGTAAAATTTGAACCCACGACCTCTACGAACAAGGCTTTGATACCATGTTAGAATTTGAGTGGAGTGAATTTATATACTATTGTTGTTAGTATTACTCTTTGTGTCACAATTACAGAATGAGACCTCGATTTTAAAATTAGTTTGGTTTATACTCACTGTGCGAAACCAACATGACCAAAAGGTTAAAGTGATGTTTGGAATCCTAAAATTGATGTTATCTTGTAACACACCCCTTTACATGAATGCTCCTATTTGGGTTTGAAGTATGAACGTAACGACATGATCCACATGCTTATTTTATTTCATTTTGAGAGGGTGGTGTTCAAGGGTTTAGTGGAAATTAGTAAGAAATGAATTCATATAATAAAGTTGTTAGTATTAGTATTTTGTGTCATAAATATAATATGAGATCTCGATTTTAAAAATATTTTGTTTTTGTAATTATAGTAAGGAACCAAATTAACCAAAAGGTTAAACTTACAATTGGATTCTCAAATTTGGTTTTATACTCTAGTAAGGCCCATTACATAAATACTCCAATTTGGGTTTGTAGTGTAGACGTAACGGCGGAATGGTTATGCCTTATTTTTTTCCTTTTTGAAAGGGTGGGTTACTGTGTGGTGAGATTCGAACCCGTGACCTCTTGTTACAAGACTCTGATACCATATTAGAATTAGTGGTAAGTGAATTCACATAATAAAATTGTTAGTATTACTATATTTGTCACAATTACAATATGAGACATCGGTTTTAAATTTGTTTTAATTTTGTACTCATTGTGAGGAACCAACTTAAACAAAAGGTTAAATTAACGGCTGGATTCTAAAAAATGATTTTATGCTCCTATTTGGGTTTGAAGTGCAGACGTAACGGCGGGATCCTTATACCTTATTTTATTTCTTTTTGAAAGGGTGTGGTAGTGTACGGCGAGATTTGAACTCATGACCTCCGGTTACAAGGCTATGATATATACCATATTATGAAGTAGAGTTTTATGTAAGAGAATTCGCATAAAAGAGTTGTTGGTATAATCGTTTGTGTCGGAGTTACCATATGATTAATTGATTTTAAAATTAGTTTTTTTTATTCTTCTCATTTTGTGGAAACAATTTAACCAAAATGCTGAACAACAGGTTAGTGTTTCAAAATTGGTTTTATACTCTAATAATACGTCTCCTTACATGAATGCTCATATTTGGGTTTGAAGTGTGGACGTAACGGCGGGATCCTTATGTCTTATTTTATTTTGAGGATTAGTTTGTTTTTGCAACCATTTTGAGGAACCAATTTAACTAAAAAGTTAAACTGACGGTTGGTGTCTCAAAAATAGTTTTATACTCTTACACATCTCATTACATGAATGCTCATATTCGTGACTACATTGTGGACGTAACGGCGGGATTTTCATGCCATATTTTATTTCATTTTCGTCAGAAATGGGTGGTGTATGGCAAAATTTGAACTTCTGAGCTCTAGTGACAATGTTATCATATTAAAATTAGTGGGAACTGAATTTGTATATAAAAAAAAAGTTGTTGGTATTATTATTTGTCACAATTTCAATGAGATAGTTTGTTTTTTACTCATTGTGAGGAACCAACTTAACCAAAAGGTTAAAGTGACGTTTCAATCCCCAAAATTGGTTTTATACTCTAACAAGCTCCCTAGTTACAAGGCTATTGCCTACAAAAGCGCAAAATTGTACAAATGAATCTCTTTTAAATACTCGTCATCTGAACCATGTTGATTCATCGACGAAAATTGACAACAACTTTTATTAGCCAAAACCAACACTACTCCAGTCGGTCTAAAGATGTTCCTGCCCAATGTAGGTGTTAAGAGAAATTCAGCCTGAAATAAATAACAGAAGATTTAATGTTACATAATCATTATCATTAGACCAATAACTTTAAAAGAAACCCGAATTAGTAACTCTTGCATAAGACTATTGTCGGTGATTTGAATACTTTAAAGTGAACCCAACTAATTTGAGAACGATACATTTTACCTGTAGAAGCGAAATAAGTAATACCGATATAACCGAGTACTATACGCATTCAACTTTGGTAATAAATGAAATGAAAAAACTTTGAAAATATGTAGCAATCCACGCTCTTCATAAAACTTTTCTACACCGACTTGAAAAGGAGTTGTCTTCCATCGAGATGGGTTAAGTCAAATCTGAAGCCACAAAGTGCCTCGGTGAGGCTAAGTGTGCTCATAAAACAGGTCTTGCCCCGTTCGCTAGAACTTTGGGTGTTATTTCTGCTGTAGAACAAACACTATATCTCCTGTCACACTTTCAAGCTGCAACCAGACAAAAGGCTTGACATTAGTAACGAAACAAACGCCCAAACATCGGCTAACAATACCTTAAGAAGACGGGAATACAAACCGCTTCATCAGCTTCTCCAGCGAATGTGATCTTCTGTCCATTCTGCATACCCTTCTCGACAACGACCTCGAGAACCTTCTTCTCAGGCACAACTTCGTCACCCTTGCACTATGGGCACCGATCCTTATCACTGATGGTCTCTCCATTACTCTTGCACTTTGTTACAAGGGTGCTGCATCTGTTGGATCATCGATGGACCGATCTGTCTTATCAACACCTTCATACCGCTTCCTTGACATCCACCACTTCATCGAGGCACCAGATTTCCGCTCTTAGCTGTTACAACCACAAAACATTGATAGTGTCACCAACCACCCAATTTCAGAGAGCTGAAAAGCCCTAAACATCGACTAATCAAGGAGATGCACTCACCCACTGCACTTAGAGCAGATAACATCTCGAGATAGAGAGTTTTTAGTGGTTCCGCTGTAGAAGTCCTCGAGTGATACCTTCACGGATGGACCACTCGGAGTAAGAAATAAAATAACTTCATGAAAAACAGTGATGAAAACAGTGATGAAAAACGACAAATATTGCACTAAAATCATACCAATATGGTAAAAACAGTGATTAAAAACACCAAAGATCAGATCTTTCTTCCAAACACATGAAGAAAATTTAGTTATTCGTTGAGATAAGCAGAAAAATGGGGGGAAAAGTCAAAATTAGTGAGCTGGTATACAAAACTACACACTTGTAAAATATTTGACACCAGTCTGCTTCGAGACGATTGTTGAAGACCAACCTGTACGACCCATCATCATACCAGACGAATGAATAAGACCCGTATTTTCGACGTTGCTCCACGAGCCTCGCAGATCAGCGACCTACAACATTCACCCTTTTCAATTTCAATTTATCCCCGAAAATATCTTCCAGAAAACTCAACAATTAGGTTAATTTTTTTAACAATATGGAGTATATTTCAGATCAAATAACCCTATTTTTTAAGAAGTTTCGGAATTTAAGTTTGCGATGGAAGGTTGAGGTAATCACCCGAATAATCTCGTTGAATTGAGGCTTGACTGAAGAGTCTAATTTCTCCACTGAGGTTTGACTGAAGATTTGTTCCTACTCGAATGCAATGAATTTAGAATGAGTAGAGTGAAAGAAACGGAGTGAAAAGCAGGAGTGAAAAAAGTGGAAGGTGAATAATGAATTGAGATTTTGGTGAGGTGAGAAGAGTGGAAGAAAGTATGGGTTAAAGGTGGAAAAGAATGGGTAGCAGGGAAGGGGAAGCAGCAGGAAAAGTGGGAATGGCAGAGAACAAATGAGAAGACAGAGAAGGACAGTGGAAGGACGAAAACACTATATATCTACAGTTTACTCACCATCACCAATTCCTTGCTTTTTAGGATGTATAGTGTCAAAGCGTCGTATCGTGTCGGACAAAAAACCCTAAAATAAGAAACAAAATAGTTCGATACTCCCAATAAACATTTTTTGAAGTAAAAAAGTTTATACAAATATATGAAAACATAAAGACGAGCTAACGGAATAATTGATTACCTGCGACTGAAGATGGTTAGCATTGCGCATACCAAAGTGACCCAGATAATTGTCTTCTTGAAATGGATCAGTGAAACCGACTTGGGTAAAAAGTCCTTGTGATCCATGAGACATATACTCCTGAAGATAGCAATAAAATAAGAGAACGGAGAAAACGATACAAAGCATTAGCAGATGATCAGAACTTTTGTTACCTGGGACATGAAGACATTTTCGGTACCAAAACGTGAAAATCCAGCCTGAGAGTTCTGGTTCAAGTAGCTAACATGCGTAATCAATTGAATACCCATTTTATGATGCCTGTCACAAATCAGCAGTTTGAAGTATAAAGAGTGATGCATGAAAATATTACGAGTGTCGGGATTCCCACGATCCTTCCTAGCTGCGCAGTCGTCCACGCTAATGACAGTACTCCTGACCCGATTATCGCTGTGATGATGTGGGCAGTTGCCGTCCATACTGTCCCTGCAATGTACGATAAAACAAATAGAAAGGTAAACAAATGGCTGAATACTTTCTGTTGCGCGGAATCCCTCATGCATGCATGCATGTATGTATGGAATAAAAGAATGAAAAGAAGAAAGAATAGACGAACAAGTACCAGTTCTTCTAGGTTTACCATCATCATCGTCGTCGACAGCAATACGTAATCAGAAGATAAAACACCAACATTATTATCATGGTGTATAATAATTTCTTCATCTCTTCTTATTTGATGTCGCTAGCCTCGATATAACTGAACTCAATCGATAACAGTGCACAAATTTTACTACTCAATCTCTCGGAAACTATAAAGAGTGATGCATGAAAATATTACGAGTGTCGGGATTCCCACGATCCTTCCTAGTCGCTTGTGATGCCCACGCTAATGACAAGATTACTCTGACCCGATTATCATTGTGATGTTGTGGGCGATTCGGCCCATCTTGTCCTATGAATGTACGATAAAACAAATAGAAAGGTAAACAAATGGCTGAATACTTTCTGTTGCGCGGAATCCCTCATGCATGCATGCATGTATGTATGGAATAAAAGAATGAAAAGAAGAAAGAATAGACGAACAAGTACCAGTTCTTCTAGGTTTACCATCATCATCGTCGTCGACAGCAATATGTAATCAGAATAGACCAGTGTCATATAAGAATCTTCACATTCATCGGCTTGAGTATTTAGATTCCATTAACTGCCAAACATTGATCAAATCAAAGTCATTGCGACAATATTCAACACAAACAATTTTTGAAAACATTACACTCATTATCGAGCAAGAGATAGTATGGTACAAGCCTCTGCCATTTCGGGAACCTAGTCATTGGCTCAAAAATCATTTCATGTTGGTTTAATACATGAAGGAACTATCATAAAAGAACAGGTTACAGGAGTGATAAATTTTTTCATAGAAGGTTTTTTTGGCTGAAATTAGGACATGATCATCTTAAACCGTAATGTGATCGTAGAACAGGAATAGACAAAACAAGCATTCTATATCCAAAATAAAAATAGAAAACTTTGTAATACTTGAAGGAATTGCCAGCTACCTTTTAGTCATAGTAATTTGTAAATATGATCGATGTAGAAGTCGAGGAAACCTGTGTCTATTAGGTTGCATTTGTTTATATTAAGAAAATATAAGACAAAAATCATTGTATTAACGTTAAATCGCATAACACAAACTATCAGAACAAATCAAGGAACGTATATAGAATAGATAAGAAGATCGGGTTCACATTAACAACAGAGGAGCTGCGAATGAAACAATCATAGTCAATACAACAGCACAAGCCTGTGAACCGATGGAACATACCATATGGCCAAATTCATGGAAGAGGCTAACAACTTCAGAGAATCTCAATACAGCAGGAGAATCAGTATCTTCCTTTGACATCTCAGTCATCAATAGAACTACAGGAACCTGGTTAAGATAATGTAGACCAATGAATCCACAAAAAGTGGTAAAAATTTCAGTACCAATTAATAGAAATAAAAAATACTATGCAACACCTGTCTAGCACCACTGGATGACAATGAACCGTTCTGGAGAGGTAAGACGCACGTTTGACCATATTTATCTTCCCTGAATTAGTCACAATTATACAAGTCAAAAATAAATCTCACAGCCTACTACTCCGTATTTCCTTCACAGAAATAACTGAAAATAATTGTGAGAATCACCACACCTAGAGTAAAGGTCAAGGTAAGCATAGCCCATAAGTTGACCAGAGCTCAAATCAAATACAGAAAATACTCGCACATCATCGTGCCACACCTCAGCTCCCACGAGCTCTTCAAATCTTAAGCCTGCGCAGACAAAAAATGAGCAACTCATTAGCCAATTTAATTAAAAGCTTTGTCAAATGTCAGAAGCTTTGAGAGATATGAAACTTAAATGACAACAGCATAAGTAGGAAGTTAGAACCATACCGAAAACATCTAGCAGTATTTTGAAAATCTCTTGCAGACATAACCTGAGAGGAAAGTATTCTTTAAGAGCTCCGAAGTCTACACTAAAAGTTTCTTCTTCATACTTTTTCACATAATAAAGCAGGTCCTCAGTTCCAAATGCAGAATTTCCCTCCTCTTTTGTCTGACGGTTTCGTAGAATTTCCCTCCTCAGTCGATATTGCCTTGAGAGGATCTTTGTTTTTCCTAAATCTTCTCTTTTGGCGTGGATATTGACGTGGCTTTTAATTTCCCGAGGCTGCTCGATTAAGCTTCAAGATTTTGATTTCTTCTTGTGTGGTTGAATCTAGTAAATACTCGGGTAGTGCACCACCCAAGTATACAGGAGATTCCTTCTTGCTTAGAACTCTGTCATGCTTTAAAAAATCTATAAAGCAAGGCCTCACTTCAGAAATCTGTGAAACACATCCTTCGGAAATAGATTATTACCTAGGCCTCGAGGATTAATAGCATGCATCAACCTGCAAACAAATCACACAACTTGTCAGTACATAATTACATCCATGCTTCTTAATCTCGGTTTCAAACTTTGTTACAGAATCAGTAATCACAATTCACAACTTGATATTGGCAGTCGCACCATACGGTCTAAAATTCTGATGCGATTCGGGTTGCTGCTAAAGTTAATCCTACAAGTACAATGTTTGCACGGAAATTAACCAAGCATAAAACATTAGGTTGTGACATCGTGTCTCATCTTGAACTTCTCTCTGCAGAGACTACACTGAACCAATTTGGCAGGGCATCCAGAGATAAACAACGATTTACACAGATGAGAACCACATGATACAATACACAAATGTTTGAATAGAAAAATTACTTTTCAGAGGTGAGAAGTTCATTTCGAATAACCTGTGCCCGCTCTTCTACTATAGCTTTTTTTGTCACGCTCCATCCTTGACTTTGCAAGAAGCACATAGTTTTATATAAATGATAATTCCGTCGTCCAAATGTGACCAATAGCATACGGTGAGCAGCCTTATATAAATATTAACCACGCATATAGGATTTACAAGACCCAAAATGGAAGTTGCATCAGATGACCCTACAACCATCAAGTTAAACAAAGAAAGAAGAGCCTTTTTGCTCTAATCCATATCACTAATCCCAAGTAGCGAGTCTTTGGCTCTAATCCATATCGTAAAGCCTGTGCCACACTTTTCATGGACTTAGGGAAATGTTTAATGAGGTCTTCTTCTCCGCGTCTGTGCTCAGCTAATGTACATTTCAGTTTTTCAAAAGCTTTCATCTCAGCTGCAGAAACCTATTCGTATATACTAAGCAATGTGAATTCTACCAATAATAGTCACCATCCTCACCTGAAAACTAAAATAATTTCCGTACAAACCAAAATAAGAAATCGGCTAATAAAAAGGCTAGCAGAAGAGACGAATCCAATTTTTCGCCTGTAAGCTAGCAGTTTCGCAGAATTTTAGATACATAAACTTGCTACCTCAAACAACACGCAGCAACCTGAAAGCCATATACGCTCTACTCCGAGAACTTGTATTGTCTGTTTTCCAAAGACTTCATGGCATCTCCCATTTCCTCAGCCTCCCTTTTTCTCTTTTCCTTGTCTATTTCCTAACGCAATGACATCAAATCCAAATTTAGTGTCAACATTTCACTTCAAAAACAGGAAACTAACAAAGTTTTTGAATATTATATGAAACTGAAAAGAACCAACAAAGATCAAAGATATGTAACCTCGTCTTTGTCACGCCAAGGCTCAAAATTCCTGGACGCGCCAGCTTCAACAGTATAATCCGAGTTCTTTGGGTTGGTCTTCATAGTCAGCTCGGCAGAGCATTTGGTGCACTTGAAGTAAAACCTCACAATTTGAATACCGAGGTAATTCTGTGCAGTTTCAAGGACAGAAAAACAAAAAAGTTAGGAAAACACACCGTTTGCCATCACGCTACCGCTAGCTAAACCAACGACCACCATCTGTTCACAATGTTTACGCTCTATCAACGACGGCCACACGCGTATGACGATTAACTCGTGACTTAAAGGCGACCACTTTAAGTTTAAGCATTCGATAGGCACCTTAATTATTAAAGGTGCTCACTTTTTAGTCGAAAAACGGTTTTCATATGAGCATTTGTCAAGCTACTGTCAGTCCATAACTCGACTTCACCATCAATTTACCAGCAGAACGATTAAACTACGAAAACAACTCCAAAGTATTGTGAATTTAAACAAAAATCCCCAAAAAATCAAACTTTATCAACTAAAACACAAACCCTAAGTACTGTAATCAATCAAAGCTCAACAAGTTGCTCGTAAACAATCAAGCTACACAAGCAAGCAAATATACCAACCCTAAACCCTAATCAAAATCGTACAATTGAAACCAAATATACCTCACCAACAGCATCTTCTTTACGAGAATTGAATTTGGTACCTTTGTAGATGTAATTACCGCAAGTATTACAGCGAATACTCATCGGCAACATCATACGAACCGTCATTTGCTTGTTTTTGGGTTGTTTTCTTCTCGGAATAATAATGGATAAAAAAGTAGATACCTGAGATTTAAAAACAATCACAGTGAAATGAAGGTTAAATCTACAAAAAAATCATGAATAATCAAGTAAACAAATGAACCAAACACCGAAAAGTAAAAAAATCGATGACAAATTATTGTACCATTTTAAAAACAATAAAAACGATCAAGCACTAACCTGTACTGTAACAACCTTGTTTTTAGTCGACTTTAATTACTAAGGCGGAAATTAATTAAGTCTTAAACCAGCGTTATTAATTATACAAATAACCCAAAATATTACGTCATCGTTTAAGAGTTGAATAAAACAACTCTAAGTACGGAAATTTAAAAGAGAGTAGCGTTAAATATATTACATATCTCTCGCAAAACAACTAAAGTAAAGCATAAAACGTCTCGTGGCCCCGTCCAAAATCCAGCTCTCGGTCCACGAACTTCCTGCACAATAAACTATTGGGGGGATGCCCGCTGAGCGGACAGTGACTAGCTATGCTCATACTTACCCTCGATTTCAATTACTTTGGTCTATTACTATCGCTTTATAAACATAACATTATGATAAAAACATAAACATGCTTAATACATATAGCATATAAAGACATATAAGTCATAATAAGCATGCGGTTTAAAGCGATAAATCATATAAGCATGATATTCAATTATGAAGGCAAATAACACATAATTGCATAGCAATAGTATCACAATAATTCAATGGCATTACAAGGCGATATCGGATCGCAATCAAACATACATATCTTATCATTCTCCTCATGCAGACTCGATTCAGTTCAGAAAGTTGTGGTCTTTAGTTTTCGAAGATGGTACACAACCATTCTCAATTAAACATACAACAGACAACACATACTGCTTACGAGCCTGACCACTGAGTAGGCCTTTGTACTCTGATCGATTGCATCTCACTTCCATAGTGCAGAGACTTACTCGACTCGTAAACCACGCCGAATACTATAATACTTGCATCTCATCCTCTAGTGTTCGAAATGATTCGAACTTCAGATACAATCCCATCAAGTGATCTGTACATGTGGCAAGAACGAATGCAAGTGTCGCGCCCACTAAGAACGAAACACGGCAAGGAGACAGAACCGCGAGATGACAATCGCAATAAGGTCGCGGTGGCCCTGGTAACTTTAGCGAAATAGAGTGAATTAAACCCAAGTCTAGTATGCATACACTAATATCCACTTTAAGAATGGGCTATGCTATTCATAGAGCACCCTAACTCCTGATAAAACGACTATTTCCTAAAGCCTGACCCAAAAGAGTTGGCATATTCAATTATCTTGTACGGCAATGGCGACCGCTACAAGACTATCTTAAACCCCACTTCACTCACGATTGACGTTTTCATATCTGAGGCTCAAGCTTGACCTTTTATTTAACTTACTCAAGATTTATTATTTATTTGATATTTACATATCACATGTTACTAGACTCTCCTGGGCCTCACACAAACGTTTAATTTGAATTGTAGGTTTCATATGATCACATAACATATTCGTTTATTATTTGAAGTGATGTTAATTATTAACGTTTTCAAGTTTCTATATTGATACGTTTATTAGTATGTCCAATTTTATTTAAGTTTTTTTTTCTTTTTTTTTTTTTTTTTTTTTTTTTTTTTAAGTTTAAAAGCACTTTAAATCATTTACTTATTTATTTTAAATTTTTCTATACTTAGTAAAATTTTCAATTATTTTCAATATTTCAATTTTTTGAGTTTTGAAATATCTTTAAATTTTAAGACGTAACTTGTTTTACAAGTTTCGTAAATTTTTCACTATTCACTTTTCACTATTCACTTTTCACTATTCACTATTCACTATTCAATCGTATTTAATAATGATTTTTATAATGATTCAGATTTTTATACTTCGTATTTTATACGTATTTTTATACGTATTCGTATTTTTATACTTCGTATTCTATACGTATTTTTATACGTATTCGTATTTTTATATTTCGTATTCTATACTTGTACGTATTTCTATATTTATACGTATTTTTATACCTAAGATATTTTTAGGTATAATACTAAGTCTTTTTATTTCCTAAGTATAAATTTCTAGTTTCAAAGTCGTTAAGTTCGTTTTGTACTTAGTGATTTTTGAAAATATTTTAAAAGTCTAGTTTTAAAAACGTTAAGTTCGGTTTGTAAAAAGTGATAATGATATTCATTTTAAAATGAGACTCAGTTAAATTTAGTCGTCTATTTACTAAAGTTAGTGATTTTCATTTTAAAACAATAGGATCGTGGATGATTCATTTAAGTCCGTATGTCCAAGTTCAACAGTCCAATATTTGCAAAGGCAGTAGCACACGATTTAGTTCATTTTTATAACGGTTACATATTTTTATCGGTTTATAATATTGTAGGTACCGGGATCTGACCATGGAACCACTCGACGTCTTGCTAAGGGCGTAAAGTTAAAAAGATTAAATACAAAAAACCTTTAAAAACTGTTTTGGAGCCGCCACTAAATTATGAGGGAAATTTAGAACCCGCCTCCGTGTCCTCATGCTCAAAGACACGTCTTAGAGTTCAAGGCACGTCGACACCTATCCGTCTAAGGTTATTGTGAAACCAGATTCGGATTCGGGTGAGGGTACTTTTCTAAAGTATAAATCAAAATAATGTTTTTATGAAAGATCTTTTGGAAAAGCCTATCAAAAGATAGCCTCTACTAGACTTGAGAACAATGCAAAGAATGATACATGAGCCTAAGTAATACGCTACGTATAAATGCGATAAAAGATGTAAAATAATGCAAAAAGAGATTGTTTAAAACCCTCAGTTAAGCATGCTTAACTTATTAACGAAAACAGTTCAGTTTAAAGACGAATTCATTTTAAGTGATTTAGATGCAAGATGAGGATTTGCTAAAATGCATGCAATAAAATAAAGTTCAATTAGCCATTGATTTATTTTAAAGAGGTCAGTTGTTTATGCGACTTTGGAAAGGTGTTACGAATAGGGTGTGTATTCGAGGTGCATGACCGCGTTATGAAAAGCAGACTTGCGTACCAAAGTCGGGGTGAGCCTAATGTAGGGCCTTGCTAGTCTAAGAAGTAAAGAAAGACCTTAATCCACGGTAGGATTAAGTATTACCTGTCTCGAATTAGGAAACCGGCAGCGCTTCGCTTCAAAGGGAAGAATTCAACACTAGGAAAATGAAGAATTCTAAGGATGTTTATGCGTGAGGCTTTAAGAGTGATTTTGGATGTGAATTGTATTCTGAATTGTGTGTTGAACGAATGAATGAAGGGTTGTATTCTGAAAGCAGGTAGCTCGCAAGATTTAGGAAAGCCAGGGGATAAAACCGGACGTAGGAGTCGCAAGCCTCCTTGCGATAGCCTGAGGCAATCGCAAGACACCTTGCGGCTGCCAGCCCTAATCGCAAGGCCTCTTGCGATTGGTAGGGCGGGCATTATCCTTTTATTCCGTATATTTCCAAATTATCTTTTGGGATATACGGTATAATCTTACTTGGACTCTAAGATACGTTGTTGTGGCTGATGTTTAGGGTTTGTTTAGGTTTATCCTGGACCTTGAGAAGCGGGCCAGGCATGGGTTTGGGCTCGGTTCTGGGCCCGAGCCCTGAAAATGTAGAAAGGGTGTATCTTGTAGTATTTTGTGAAATAGGATATTCCGTAAGGCTATCCTAAAGGTTTGCTAATGCTAAAAGGTAGTTTTAACAATTGGGCCTAAATTGAGGGATTCAGGAGAATCGAAGGATCAATTAGGCTATGTGTTTGAAAGAGGGTGTGCGCATGCCGATTAGGACCTGAACTCGAGACAAGCTAGACTCTAGACCTAAGGACACTAAGAGTGATGACCCATAAAGAAACCTCATTTGCATTTTAAATCATTTAACTCGAATTCGTCGTTAGTTAGAACCATTTAAGTCAACTTAAAAGCATGCAATAAAAGTCCATTGTTACATCACTGGGTTTTTGGCGGGAGGTGCGGATTTGGGTATCTACAGAGCCCCCAGTTTGACTGAGCTTAGGACTAAAGCGAAAGTCAAACTATACGACAACATCCGGACCGTTACAGTCTCGATGTTATCAGCGGCACGGAGTATGTGTCCATGGGTGAGACTAGGACTCCTGAACCGGGCTTATCCGGGGAGGGACAAACATGTTTAGGGACATGACGGTCCTTGCATACTTGTAAGGGCATGCCTGCCTGCGCTTGCTAAATACCTTTGCGTGCTATTGCTGTTGCTTGTCTCGTAAAAGAGCGTGCGTGCTTAGTCTCGTAAAAAGAGCGTATATGCTTCATGCTTCGTGCTAGTGCTTCTGCTGGTGCTCATCTAGTAAAAGAGTGCTTATGTCCGCCGGGAATTATCGTCCGAGGAAAATGCTCATGTCTAGTGTATACGCAAAGGTTGTGTATAGTGCTTCAAACTCGTTTAAGAGTGTGGCGGACTTTAGGTGACGCCTTAACCGAGCGACGTAACGTGAAAAACTGTTAAAATGGGCTAAAAGTGGACTAGAAGTCCATATTTGGCCTTGAAATGAGAAAACAACGGAAATGCCCAAAGTTGGAATCGCAAGCGTCCTTGCGGCTCTTTCCCCAAATCGCAAGCGTCCTTGCGATTAGGGTCTTGGGCTTTCTGCTGCTATAAAACACGGTTTACACCGTATACTTATTACTCCATTTCCCATTTTTACGTTTTTCAATCTCAAAAATCGTCCCTTGCGATTTCTAAGCCGTTTTTGCTCGTTTTTCTTGCTTTACTTCAAAATGGATCAAGGTAACACTCCATTTTACTTGTTTTTATGCATCTTGACGTTGAAGGTTGCTAGATCGTTCTTGAAATGTAGAAAAGACGTTTTTAATGAAAAACCATCTTTTGGTTTGAAATTTGTCGTTTGATTACTAGAGAACAATACCATTCCCTTGTATTATGCTATCTTTGAACGTAAGTGTGAAATGCATATGGTTTGAAACGTTTTTGGACCATTTTCGTATGAAATGGTCCCGACCCAAAAATCCGACCCGGATTTTCGGTCTCGGAATTGCAATTAAACTTCGCCATAGGTTCCCCTTGACTAGTATAGTATGTGTATGGTGTTAGTTTTTGAAAAATGCTAGTAATCGTCCCTTAAATTGAGGTTTAAAGTCGATTAATACGGAGAACTTAGGTCAAAATTAGGGGTTTTTGACTGACAAGTCCAAAATGCAATTAATTGTTCTGAGGTGCAATTTAAGGTTAATGTAGGGTATAGAAACCATCAAGTTGAAATTTTGATGTGTATAGAGCGGCTTCCGGCCAAATTGTGAATTGAGCCTGAAAGGGCCCTGTATAGGGTGTTCTTGTCACATTGTTACTTCTGTAGTTTATCTTGTGTCTTCGTCTTGTGCTTATGTTCCTGGAATATTGCAGATGAGGATTGGTCTGGACCTCCTACGACGAGGGCTCGTGCTCGTCGGAGTACTGGGTCTAGTGCCGAGGAGCCTACGACTCCTGGCGGTTCGAGTTTGCGTCGTGCTTTTAGTGCGAGGGATCCTTCTCCTGGATCTATTAACTTTCCGACCCGGAGGGGTCGTGGGCGAGGCATGGGCACCCGTGGGCGTCCTGGTGGTGCGATTGGTGAGGAGGAGAGAGAGGTAGAGGCCATGGAGGTGGGCGAGTCTTCACAAAGCCGGTCTCGCCCCAGAGGTCGTGCGAGTCATGGTCCGCGTGTTGACCGCCCTTTGCAAAGAATTGGGACGGCCGCACCGCTGGGCGCACCGTGAGCATCACTTGTCACATCGGGCTCTTAGTGGGCTCAGTAGGATATATGAGGACGTTGGTATTTCGCCTGTCATTTGGGCGTATCGAGAGGTTTTGTCTCCCGGGCGAGGGAGAAGGTAGATAGGTGTTTCTGGGTCCGTTGGTCGCATTGGGTCCAGTTATAGATAGCCGGGACCACGGCGAACTTGAGGGTCATCCGGCGTTCGACAGACATCTTGGGATACGACCACGGCGTTCCATTTGCCGGATTCGAGGCGTGCATTACCTTGTTCGCAGATATGCTATTATCACGGTCCGCCTTTGGAGACCGTGACATGGACTTCCGGGCCGCAATCGCTTATTGATGACAAAGCGGTGCCACGCTATCGAGCCGGTTTGGAGGTGCCTTATCAGGGGAAGGCGCCTAACTCTGTTAAGACGAGCTACATCATGGAGTACTTCGAGGGGAAGACTCAGCATGGTCCTGGGGCTTGGAGCGACGAGCAGAATGCTCGTATGTGGCTCTGGTGGTTCGTTAGCTCGCTTACTGCCGGCGAAGGCGAGCGGGCTGCTACTTCGATGTTGATGTATCTTCTGGACTGGAGTGCGATCGGGGCATATGACTGGGTGTCCCCGGCCCTAGGTTTGTGCATCCGTTTCTGTATGGATGCTGTCAGGCCATGGAAGATGGATGGGGGGTCTAGGATTCCCATCGTGTCTCCTGGCTTGTTGCTGGAGGTATGTTGTTCTTTGTCTTTATTTGATTTGCTCAGAATGTTGTTTACTTGTGCTTACTTGTTTTATGTTTCTTGTGTAGTGTTGGATCTACAGTCACTTCCCTTTCTTCCTCCCCGAGTCGGCCATTGCCATGGAGAAGAAGTACTCGCAGATGGACTGGGAATGCGTGCGGTAGTGATCGGCACGACCGGGTCGTATGACTTCGTCGACGGTGAACCAGTTGAGAGGTGGTCAGGTATGTACTGAAACTTTCTAAATAGCATGTATTTAGATGATTTTGCTTGAAAAGGTGTTTCACGTGTTTCTTCTTCTTCTTGTAGGTCCGTCCGCGTCCATGGGAGCAAGACACCGACGCTCTCGAGGGGTTGTGGAGTGCGCTTTAGGGAGCGTGACTCCCGGTTGTTGTACTTGGCTACGCCCGTATGGGTATGTTTGGTACTTGGGTGAGCGCCTGGCACCGTGACGAGGTATCTCGACTTCGCCGTGCCGCTGATCCACCTAAGGTTCTCTTCGAGACACGTGTTCCGAAGCCCAGCAAAGAAAGGCACCGTGATCTTGAGGGAGAGTCTGATAATCTCCTTCTTCATCAGCTGGATTATGCAGAGTTCGCGATGGGTAGGTTGGCGAGTGGGCCCATCGAGGTATGTTTTGTTCTTGTTCGTTCGTTTAGAGTAAATATTCAGTTTTTCAACAAAATTTTCCTAACTTTGTTGTGTTGCAGGTGCCTGACGCCGACTTGGCGTTCCAGCCCCCAGATTTTCCTACTACGGTGGAGTGGGATAACGCCGGGACACGGGAGACCTTCCACGTGCCTGAGTATCTGCCGGTGATCACGGATGCAGGGATGGAGAGTTGGGGTGATAAGGTGAAGAAGGTATGGCTTCGTTATTTGTATACTATGTAAGCCCCCAGTTTGACCGAGTTAGTGGTTAACGAAGGGCAAACTTAAGGTCTGGGTCGGGTTTCGTATTACTCCCCTTAGTTTGACTATAGTTTAATGAAACTGTAGCCAAAATGGAGTCTTCGTCCTTGTTTTTGGTTTGAAAGTGCAAGTTTGAGGTTTAGCCCCCGTAGTTTGTCTTAATTTAGTGTAGAATTAAGGCAAAATGGAGTGAAACGTGCTTGAAAATGTCTTGTGCAGGTTGCGAAGGATGTCCACAAAAAGTTGTGGCGGCGACCATCATTTGGAGGATGGCTTGGGCAGAGCAAGCGGCGGAGCTTTGTCAAAGTCGGGCAGAGGTGGCTCGGCTTCAGAGGGAGGTCGCGGAGCTTCGTCGTCGTCATCCTTAGTCGCTTCATGTTATGTAGCTTGGACTGGTGGTTGTTCATGTTGTAGTCGTACTTTCATTTTCTTCTGGTACCTGTTTAGTTAGTAACTGAAAAAAATTTGAAAATGATTCCCGAGTGGGAGACTCTGTTTTGAAAAAAATGCTGTTGTTGAGAAAGTGTTTGAAAATGTTCATTTTAGACGTTTGAAATTCGAAATGAGCGTTAACGAACTATAAAATGAAATATGGTTTGATCGAGCTAGCCATCGTTTTGTGATGGATCCATGTGTAAATGTTTGTAATTGGGCCTGGAGTAGGGAGCCCAATTATGAGGTACGTCATAATTGCATGTATGCTAGAATTTGGAAAGTCGAAGATATGGAAATTTCGGGATAAAGCCGCCTTTATGAATCGCAACATGTGTTGCGGATGGTAGGGGTAATCGCAAGGGGTCTTGCGATTGGCTCCTCCAATCGCAAGGTCTCTTGCGGCTTAGACTGCCGGTTCTATCGTCGAATTTTCCTAATTCGAGATTTCGTTTTGCTATATAAAGAGGGGAGGTACGAGGCATAATCCTCATTCAATCTCAACTCTTTTCTTTGCTTTTTTTTTTGTATTCCCTTAAATAACTTAGTATTTTTAAGAATATTTTTGTGTTTTCGAAAGATGGACCATTTTGATGGTCTTTTGAAGCGGTGGACGTCTTCCCTTAGTGATTCGGAGAAGAAGGCGTTGTCTTTGTCTGGAGCAGGTGTCTTCATAGGTTTTAGGCAGATGCGCGTCGAGATTGACTTTCTTGACGCCTGTCTTGATTATTGGGATCCTAGGGTGCATGTTTTCAGGTTCCCGGGGGGTGAAATATGTCCGTTGTTGGAGGAGTTTTCGGCTATTGCAGGATGGTCCAACCGTACTACCCAAAGGGCGGTTAGGAGCGAGTTTGGCTATAATGGGAGATTGCGACAGTATCTCTCGATGACCAATGCGCATGCAGATGGGTTGTTTGAAGGAGGCGTAGTGAACATGCGACGGTTGTGCGAGCGTTACATGAACTTGAGTGACGTGAGCATTTCTGCTCGTTCTAGGAGGAGAGCCCTAGGGTTTTGTTTACTACATCGGTATTGTTTTGCTGGATCTATGGAGGATGGTGTGCATGGCCATGCTAGGTATGCACGAGTCATGGAGGAAATGGAGTTGGGTCACGATCCGTCGGCTTTGATTTTGGCTGAGACTATATTAGGCTTGGACGACCGCCATGCGAATCGTCTAAGCTCGTATCGTGGATGTGCTAGGATTCTGCAGATATGGTTGATGGAGCGTCTTCGTGTCTTGTCTCCACCGGGAGGTGATGTGTATGTTCCGCCGTTGACTACTCAGATTTTTATCGGGCGATGCCCGAGCGGTCGATAAACTACTTCCAGCGGTTTGTTCGGGAGAGGACGATAAGATGGCCTGTGTCGTGGTGGTCCATTCGACACATCACGGCACCGCTTGGCCAGGATGCAGCTAACGGGATAATGTTGTGTGGGTTTGAGCGAGGCGTATGGATCCATCCACATCGGTTGAGGAGGCAGATCGGCTTAGCTCAGGTTATTCCAGCGCAGGATACTCGGATATGCGAGTCAGTTGTTCTGAACAACCGGATGATTGATGTTTGGGTGCAAGGGTGGTCTAGCCGAGTGACTTGGGCTAGACCGGCTGGCTCCGAGACTACTCGTGTCTCGGGCTTCTATCGGAGGTGGTGCATTTCTTTGGATCCTCAGGATAGGGAGAATATGCGGAGACGCGAACAGACGGGTCCTAGGCCGTCGTTGGCACATGCCGCGGTGCGTGGAAGACGGGACTATAGCCATCTGGTTAGTTCGAGTGCGGGAGCGTCTTCCTCTAGGCCACTTGGGGAGCGACTCGGACCTAGGGTGACTGTGCAGGATCGCTTCAGGCGAGGGATTGAAGCTATGGATGAGGAGGGCCCTATTGAGCCCCCAGTGATTCGAGAAGAGTGCTCGAATCCGATGATTGCTTTGGCCGTCGTCGCGGATGGATGTCCTAAGGATCGGGATAAAGAGGATTCCCCAAAGCGCCGCAAGAAGGATACTTAGACATTTAGGCGTTTCATTCAAAGAAGTTTCAATTTAAATTGTTCAATGAATAAAATGAGTTCGAAAACTAGCTTGGAACTCTTACTTAGTTAAAATTGTAAACGTTTTCAAAATCAATGATTTAATAAAGAAAGTGTTTGCCTATTGTCTCGTCTCTTTGCTTATTTATCCTCGACCATTTTTTTTTTTAGCTTTGGATGTTTGTTCGTTTTGTGTTGACTATACTCTCGACCTTTTTAAGCTTTGAGCGTGTCATTGTTGTGTGGACTGTGCTCTCGACCTTTTTAAGCTTTGAGCGTGTCCTTTTTGTGAGTGCATTGCTCTTGACCTTTTTAAGCTTCGAGCATGCGTGCAGAGAGGTTCTGCGGCGCTTTGAAAGGTCGCCACGATCCATGTTTACATAGAATCAAACCGGCGTAGTTCGTGATTTTGGTTGAGTTTCTTGCGAATCGCCACGTATCCACAAAGGTCGTGGAATCAAACCAAGCGTAGTTCATCCGCAAGGTGTTGTTGTTTTTTTATTTTTTTTTTTGGAATACATCGCAAAGTGATTTAGAGGTCTAAGGGTAGTATTTCTTAAGCTGGTCGAGGTTGGTGGGCAAGTTGAATTCTTCACCGTCTAGGTCAGTCAACCTTGCGGCTCCTCCGGGAAGGATTTCCTTGACCAAGTATGGTCCGGCCCAATTAGGTTTGAATTTCCCTCTTGGATCGGCTGGTAGCGGGGCCCTTACTGACTTGAGGACTAGGTCACCCACTTTAATGTTGCGTGGCTTGACTCGTTTGTTGTATGCGCGTTGTAGCCTTGATTGGTACATGCAAACGGTGCTTAGTGAGTGTAAGCGCCTTTCGTCTAGGAGAATGAGTTGTTCGTATCGTTCTGTGGATACCCATATCCGTACCCTCCCAAACAAAACCCTGTGATGTATCACGGACTTTTATTACGCATGCTTTAACGTTGACTTATACGGTTCTAACTAATGTCGAATTCATTTTGAGTCGTTTGAAATGTTAAAATGTTTAAGGTCGCTTTACATCGCTTTAAATAACGTTCATTTTGTCCATTTGGAGTCTAGCTAGGTCCTTGTCCTGCTTCATTTGGCATGAGCTTCGCATTTGCACTACAATTAGTCCTTTTACATTAACAAGATCTAATTCAGCATTCCTAAATTCCTAAATTTAGGCCCGGTAGCTAAAACCGCTATTTAGCCCCCTCTTACACAAAATACAACCTCACGTCTTACCTTATTTCACAAAAACTATGCAAATACACCCTTTTCATTTTTCGGTCCCGCCCAAACCGAAGCCTAAACCCAAGCCTTTGGCCCGCACTCCAAAGCCCCGAACACCACAAAATATCTCAGGATTATCCTAGCTGTTTTCTTGAGCCACACGTCCAAATTATCACGTAATCTTTCAAAGATTTCACAAACCGAAACTAGGAAATTAGGCCTAGAACCACACCTCCAAACCGCACACTTTATGCGGTTTGAGGGAAACCGCATAAGCTTATGCGGTTTGCCTGCAACCGCATAAGCCTATGCGTTCCTCGCTTGTTTTTATTCCTCGCTTCCTAATTTCTCCGAGGTTTTTAGTATATATACCCTATACCTCGACCTCAAATCATACTTTCAGATCACAATTTCACACACACCACAACACACAAATACTCTCAAAAGCCTCACGACTCAAATCCTTGAGTTCAACACACCATCCCGTGTTGAATTCATCCTCCCTTTTAAGTTCAAGAAGCTAAGCTCGCCCAGATCTCAAGCGCCAGGACAAGGTAGGTACCGATCCACTTGGATCAAAGCTTTTTCTTATTTTCTATGGACTAACAAAGGGGTCTACACTTTAGCGCCTCGCTTCGGCACTCAACACGCTTGCACTCCAAGTGTTCTATTTACTTGCACACTCCATATCCGATGACACGCCAAAGTCGCATAAGCAATCGACCTTATAAAATAAACCAATGGACAATTGAACTTTATTTTATTTGCATGCATCTTGCACCCTTCTCGCTTTTGCATTAAATCAACTTAAACAATGAATTCGACCTTTAATCGAACCGTATTCGTTAACAAGTTAAACATGCTAAATCGAGGGTTTTAATCAATCTTTTGCATCTGCATCTACATTCTTTTTTACATCTTTTTCGCACTTGTACGTAGCGATAACATTAGTTCAAATATCATCTTACAAGGATTGTTCTAGGTCAGTAGAGGCTATTTTTACATAGGCATTTCTAAAAGGTTTTCATAAATCATTATTTGAATAACTCTTTTTCTAAAGTACCTCACCCCGAATCCAACTGGTTTCACAAGCCTTAGATCTAGGGGTGTCGGCGTGTCTAAAATCTAGGACATGTCTTTAGGCTTAAGACATGATAAAGAGTTCCTAATTTCCGCGATAATTAGGTGGCGACTCCAAAACAGCTTTTAAAGGTTTTTCCAACTTAATCTTTTAACTTTAAAATCCGCCTCTAAGCAAGACGCTGAGTGGGTCCGATCCCGGTTCCACAGCTTTGGCGACTCATTGGGATATCTTATTTTTAAAACTAAAAACTAGCTTTTTCTTTTTAAAAATAAAGAGGTGAAACTTGAAAGCCTTGAACAATCCAAGTATACATATTTGAGCTATGCACATTCGTTTAGAGTCCATTCCTTTTGGAATCTAGGCACCCTTTGCACCCTCGAGAGGTGGTTCCCACATGCAGGCTTGTCCACTCGATAAAGCACATGCCGGACTAGCTTTCCTCTCGCCCCTCCACGGCTTGCCCGAAACGGCTATCTCGACCGCCAGGTTCCCCTTCAGAAACCTATCGCCCGCTGAAGGAAATGAAGGGGTTAAGTATCTGCCAAAGCGTACTCGAGGTAGTTGGAGGTGTACCCGACTGACTCATTTTCACCCTCTTTGAGTCATACGTACAAGTTCGAGGCTATGCACTCCATAGTCTTTTTCAAAACGAGCACTTGCATTCATATCTTCGAAAACTCGCTTAAACGTTTCAAAGATAAATGAACCTAACATCTAACAAACTAACACTTTTCAAACAAAACTATCGCGAATTTTTGAAACAAGCTTCTTCAAAACTTCCTTCTTCACTAACAAGCAAAAACCCGAGCAAGGATTAAAACCCGAGCTCGTGGATTTCAATCCTCTAGGTCATACGGCCTAGGCTCCGTTTTAACATCCTCGACTCGACTTGCTCGAGCCGAATCCTTCTTCTTTTACACATCCGACTCGAGCTCACCTCGGCAAATCGCCGATATCAGTTTGACGGGTGCAAAGCAAAATCTTTTAACATCGAGACGAGATGCGCGCACGCATCCTCGCCTCAAAAGCTTTCCTTTAGCTAAACCTCTTTCGAAAACCTCCTTTTTCAAGCTTAAAAGAGTTTTCTTAACAAAGAAATGAGCTAGAATGAACACTTAAAATCAACGTTGGTCTAGTAAAAATGCAAATCTAACCCACGCAACCTAATTCATTCTCAACATCCTCGACTCGACTAGCTAACCATTCTCGAGTCGAATCCTTTTCATGCATCTAGTTTCAAGCCCTTAACGATGAACCGTTAACATGGGCTCGACAAATGCAAAGCCAACACTTTTCAACACCGAGATGACATGCTCACACTCATAGTCACCTTAAGAGCTTCCTAGGAACAACATTGCTCCTAAAGCAATACACTCTTATTTTTGAAATGAACCCTTTTCAAAGATCTTCCCATTTTTTTTACAAAGCAAACAAAACACTCTCATTTTTGAACTAACCTCTTTTCAAAAGTTCCCCGTTTTTACAAGACAACCCACAACATTCTCATTTAAGCAAGCTCTTTTCAAAAATACCCGTGTTTTCTACAAAACAACCAAAGCTTCTTCATTTTGAAACAGTCACGTTTCAAAATTCTTTCAACTTCGAAATAAATGCTTTTCGAAGTTCTGGGTCGAACCAAATAGTTCTCCACTATTTCGATTCAACCCACTAGGCATCCTCATTTAATCACTCGGGAATAATCATCACATTCCCGAATCTTTTCAAAGCACAAATGGACTACATGGCCCTAGGCCATCGTAATCTATTTATCCCAAGCGTTTTCATAAAGCAAAACCCAAGAATCTCGTCACATATTCTTGGAGACTTTTCATCCTGGGCGGCTCATACTCTTCACATTTTTGAAATAACATTCTCTTTCAAAATTTCCGTGTCAAGTCAACTAGTCTATACCTAGTTCAATTCGACCCAATCACAAATCACTTCAACCATCCGGGAATAATCACTACATTCCCCAGACCTTTCAAAACGTCAATGGTCGTGATGACTCACTGGCCATCGTGACGCCGATTCCTAGCAAAACATTTTTCAAATAAAACACTTTACAAATCTCTTCGGGCCAAACGGCCCAAAGTCGACCCGTTTCAACAAAAATCATCTTTTACAAGCAAACAAAACCCGAGAATGGCCAAGCCCAATCTCGTGGACTTTTCATCGGATCAAATGATCTTGGTCCATTTCCTCTTAAGCAAAACACGTGGACGTACAAACCCGTCCATACCCCACCTTCACATTTTCGACCCACATGACCCACAGTCATTGTAACCCATTTATTACCAAACATTTTCAAACCCGAGAATGGTAACCCATGATTCAAAATGGCCCACCGCCATTTTAATCTAAACATCTCTATTTCACAAGACAACAAAACCTAGGAATGAACTAGCATCATCCCACAAATCCTTCACGGTTAGACCAAGCAGCTCAGTAGTCGCTTCAATCTAACCCTTCTTCAAACCAAATGTATGAAAACAATCGTCTTCATCACATTTTCAAACATCCTCGATTCGATAGCCTATCGCTACCCCGAATCGACTCACGTCCTCATCGTAATCCAATGACAAGCCTATAACGACACGTCGTTAACACGAGCTTATCGGATTCGATTTCAAAACACCCTTTACATCGAGCCAAAATATGACAACACATTTTCGCTCAGCAAAACATCCTGCTTTTCACCGAAAGCAAAACTTTAGCAAAATCAGAGACAAATCTAAGTATGCATGAACCGAGTCCCGACGCGAGCGTCAACCACATCCGAGACATGTGCGTCTCGAGCACCCAGCGAAGAATCCATCAAGGCGCCACCGACGATCTCACGGATCTCCTCAAGAAATTCGAGTCTTTTCAATACGGGTCGAGTTTTTAAGCATTGAGTCAATCTCTGTCAGTCTAGGTCAATCGAGTCTTCGACGTACGACATTTTAACAAATCAATAAAGGAATAAGTTTGCCTACAACCCGACTTCCTTTTTTTACACACTTTACCCACAAAAGACACAGTCTTCCACCAATATACATTGCATCCCAGGAACAGCTATCCTAAGGAGGTCTAGGCCGGGTACAAAGGTCCAAGTCAACAACAACAAAATCAAAGACAAAAGCAAAGACAATAAAGCTTCCGACGACTAAACACCTAAGGTTCACTAGTCTGCTTGTGGTCTACTACTCCGCTGCTTTTGGAGGAGGATCCATTAATTTGGAGCTCCACAGTGGTCATGAATTTGATCGCGACCAAAAGTACGAGTACTCCTGGATCGCCCTCCGCGTACACGATCGCGTGCCTAATAAGCAAACGAACTTGTCAGAGGAGCCCGGCGTGATAGACACACGATTACAAGTGACCACCGAGCCACAGGATTTTAGTAAGGTCCGAGCTCAAGCCCAAGCCATACAGGGCGTGGGATATTCTCAAGCCAAACGGGAATACAAGGTACAAAGGTCAAAAACCAAAGTCACCAAAAAGCAAAAGTCTCAAAAGCTCCGGAACAAGGGGCAAAACAACTAAGCAAAAGTTCAAGAAGTCAAAGCTCAAGAAGACAAAAAGCTTAAGAAGTCAACAAGCTTAGAAATCAATAAGCAAGGGGCCAAAGCCCCAAAGGCAAGAAGTACCGAAGCCCAGAAACGAGTGGCCAGGTCCTCGAAATTCCAAATTGAAGACAAGACAGAAGTAGTAAGCAACAAACAGCCTAGATCGACTAAGGAGAACCCACCCTTAGGATGCAACTATCAAGTTTAAACACATAAACACCCCCTGGACCGGCGGGTCCCTAAACACGCACCTTTCCACAAAAACAAACACACCTCTTGGACCGGCGGGTCCTTAAACACGCACCTTTCCACATAAGCACCTTTTCACATAAACAAACACATTTTACAAAAGTCACCCTTTCGGAACTACGCTAGGTTTGATTCCGTACCCACGGATACGTAGGCCGCTCGCCCGAGCTCAACCAACCTTTTTACAAAAACCCACAAAATATTCCCCGTCCAAAACTTTCCATGCTAAGGATGTGTCCACAAAAATCACTAAATTCAAAGGCAAACTGTTTCTTTATCGAGGCAACTAAAACGAATGCGTCGAGGCAAAGTTGTCATAGACTTAGGAGTAGAACTCTGCTTTTTGGTCTAACACTGTTTTGCAGGAACAACAGCATCACACCGCAGATAAGCAAGCACCACTGGGGGCTCCACCGACGCACGTGTTCCCGAATATGGCATCCATGCAACCGTCGAATCTCAAATCACGCATACGATCTGTCTCTATTTTGCAAACTTTCCAGCATTTTAAGCATCCTACAAACATCAAGTCAATTATCTTCCAATCAAACAATTTAGCGACATTTAAACCGCTCCATTCGAAACTCTCCAGTTTTCAAAACGCTCCCACGGGGCGACACGCTTTTTTCAAACTTGCACGATAGCTAATCACCTCTCGAGATTAACTCAATGCTCGAGTTAATATAATAGCACTTTGCAATTCACCTTTTGCAAACAAACCCTTTCGCAAGCAGAATGTGTCTTTCAAAAATGCATCTCAAATCTTTAACTCACCACTCGAGTTAACACATTTTGATCAAAAGCATTTTTCGAATATAACTCAACACTTGAGTTAACACATTTTGAGCGAAATCTCTATCGAACTACGCCGGTTTGATTCCACATTCGTGGATACGTAGGCAGCTTACGCAAAGCACAACCGAATTTAGCACTACATCTCACTCTGCGTTGTCACGAGATTCTACCGAATTCTCATCCTCGACAACTGGGGGCTTTCCAACCTTTGCACTCAAATGACCCTCCACGGTCTTCACAAATCTAGCTCAAGCACACAACGTCAAAACACCCCTTTCATCTTGCATGAATCCTTACAACCGACATTTCAAGTGTTCATTTTTAAAGCTCATTTCGACAACTAAAATGAAACTTTTACCAAAATGATTTTTTTCAACAAAAACATTTTAATCCAAACATCCCAATCGGGAATCATTTCACTTTCAAACCCAAGCCTACTAACTACTCAGGTCCACGGAAGCACAATACAACACGGAAACGGAAGACGACAAGATCAAGCTCAAGCCAAGCTACAACTATAAGTCATGCTCTTCACTTTGACTTAGTTTTCACTCAAAACCTGGTCAAACTCGAGGGGTAATCCAAAAACACCCTTATCCTAACACCTAACAGCCTTCTTCACATAGTTTGACTATCGTTATACATCATAACTCAGTCAAACTGGGGGCTCACATACACCCATCCTCAATATCACGAAAAATAGATAATTTTTCGCATTTTTCGCATACACCCACCTGGGGGCTCACATACGCCGACACCATGACCAAGACAATTGGGGGCTGACGCTTCCTATCAAGGGTCAAGCCTTTACAACATCAAGCCTTTACAACGAAAAATAGGACAATTTTTCGCATTTTTGAAGACACCCTTGCTATAATACCCACATAAGCATTTACGGTTGAGCGACACCTCCAGAACCGCTACAAACACAAGCATGCACGTTACAAGCATAACACTTTCATGTGTGCATCAAACAACAAGCACCCGAACGTAGGTCCTAACACCAAACACCCTAACACATCCAAGAAACGTCCCGTACGTCCAAACACCAAGCCACTCATACAATCCCAAGCACCTACACCCCAAGTCCGAGAGATGAGTATCACGTGAATCCAAACGAATCACCGGATACCACGTCTCATGGTCAAAGCAAGCGAAAACTGAAGACTTCGGAACGAAAATCGCGAGTTTGAATTTTTCCGGGTTCGAAACCGCGACATGTGCGAATGAGTTCAAGCTTGAAGTCGCCAATTGATAAGAGATTCCCCGGAAGAGTCACTAGTCTACAGGCAATTTCCAGAGCATGTTTTGTTCCACGTTTTCTCCCCACTTTTCTTCATACACGCAAGCTTTCATGGTTAAGGCGTCACCTACAGTCCGCCGCAAGCGCTAGCTCATACACTATGCGCTATGCCTTGGTTAAGGCGTCACCTACAGTCCGCCATACTCGTGTACTAAGCATTTAATACACGGTACAGAAGCAGAAACACGAACACTCTTCACGAGTCCTTACACCCTCTTACACGTCCCTATGGAGTATTGCTTCCTCCCCATAGAGTCCACACACCTATACAGACATTCCCCACGGAGTCCAAGACATATCCTTTGACTCCCCCAGCAAATCACTAACCTACATCCCTGCGAGATTCTTCCCAGCAAATATACCTCTACAAAGAATCCTGAACAAGTCATCCTTCAACTTCGGAGCATAGACACCAAGCGTCTGCATCAGCACATCCAGCAAGTCCAAGCATCCAACTACAAGACAGGAACGCGGTATACATGGACACTTACACTTTCCTCGGACCATAACTCCCGGCAAATATGCACCTGCACCCCTTACAAGACGAAACACCATCACTCTCCCAAACAACCACAACTACACCTACGCTCCTCGGCGAGACCATACATATGCACCCTTCCCAGCAAACTAGTACTTCTCCAACAAATACTACACTAAGCACCTGCGCTCCCCGGCGAGACCCAGTACGACATCAGCAACGGCATCAACATCAATCAGCATCAGCAACGGCATCAACATCAGCAACCAGCGTAGCAATCGAAGGCACTCTGCAGGCCGGCAGGCCCTTATAATATGCACGGACCGCCAAGTCCTAAAATGCGCACGTCCCGCCCCGTTTAGCCCGGTTCGAAGTCCTCGTCTCACCCATGGACACATGCTTCGAGACTGTAATGGTCCGGATATGGTCGAGGAGTTTGACTAGCGCTCTAGTCCGAGCTCAGTCAAACTGGGGGCTCTGTGGATACCCATATCCGTACCCTCCCAAACAAAACCCTGTGATGTATCACGGACTTTTATTACGCATGCTTTAACGTTGACTTATACGGTTCTAACTAATGTCGAATTCATTTTGAGTCGTTTGAAATGTTAAAATGTTTAAGGTCGCTTTACATCGCTTTAAATAACGTTCATTTTGTCCATTTGGAGTCTAGCTAGGTCCTTGTCCTGCTTCATTTGGCATGAGCTTCGCATTTGCACTACAATTAGTCCTTTTACATTAACA
Source organism: Dianthus caryophyllus (assembly GCA_023091065.1). Taxonomy (NCBI): domain Eukaryota; kingdom Viridiplantae; phylum Streptophyta; class Magnoliopsida; order Caryophyllales; family Caryophyllaceae; genus Dianthus; species Dianthus caryophyllus. The sequence continues at coordinate 18,438,708 of CM041522.1, forward strand.
AGGTCTAATTCAGCATTCCTAAATTCCTAAATTTAGGCCCGGTAGCTAAAACCGCTATTTAGCCCCCTCTTACACAAAATACAACCTCACGTCTTACCTTATTTCACAAAAACTATGCAAATACACCCTTTTCATTTTTCCGGGTCCCGGGCCCGAAACCGAGCCCAAACCCAAGCCTTTGACCCGCACTCCAAAGCCCTGAACACCACAAAATATCTCAGGATTATCCTAGCTGTTTTCTTGAGCCACACGTCCAAATTATCACGTAATCTTTCAAAGATTTCGTCAAACCGAAACTAGGAAATTAGGCCTAGAACCACACCTCCAAACCGCACAGCCTTATGCGGTTTGGAGGGGAAACCGCATAAGCTTATGCGGTTTGCCCTGGCAACCGCATAAGCCTATGCGGTTCCTCGGCTTGTTTTTATTCCCTGCTTTCCTAATTTCTCCGAGGTTTTTAGTATATATACAGCCCTATACCTCGACCTCAAATCATACTTTCAGATCACAATTTCACACACAATTCACAACACACAAATACTCTCAAAAGCCTCACGCACTCAAATCCTTGAGTTCAACACACCATCCCGTGTTGAATTCATCCTCCCTTTTAAGTTCAAGAAGCGAAGCTCTGCCCAGATCTGAAGCGTCAGGACAAGGTAGGTACCGATCCACTTGGATCAAAGCTTTTTCTTATTTTCTATGGACTAACAAAGGGGTCTACACTTTAGCGCCCCCCCCGGCTTCGGCACCCAGCGCGCTTGCACTCCAAGTGTTCTATTTACTTCGGGTACACTCCATATCTGATGACACGCCAAAGTCGCATAAGCAACCGACCTTATAAAATAAACCAATGGACAATTGAACTTTATTTTATTTGCATGCATCTTGCACCCTTTCTGTTTTGCATTAAATCAACTTAAACAATGAATTCGACCTTTAACTGAACCGTATTCGTTAACAAGTTAAACATGCTAAACTGAGGGTTTTAATCAATCTTTTTGCATCTGCATCTACATTCTTTTTTTTTACATCTTTTTCGCACTTGTACGTAGCGATAACATTAGTTCAAATATCATCTTACAAGGATTGTTCTAGGTCAGTAGAGGCTATTTTTACATAGGCTTTTCTAAAAGGTTTTCATAAATCATTATTTGAATAACTCTTTTTCTAAAGTACCCTCACCCCGAATCCAATCTGGTTTCACAAGCCTTAGATCTAGGGGTGTCGGCGTGCTCCAAAATCTAGGACATGTCTTTAGGCTTAAGACATGATAGCAGGTTCCTAATTTCCGCGATAATTAGGTGGCGACTCCAAAACAGTTTTAAAGGTTTTTTCAACTTAATCTTTTTTAACTTTAAAATCCGCCCTTAAGCAAGACGCCGAGTGGGTCCGATCCCGGGTTCCACACGTTCGCGTGCCCATTCTGCTTCTGGTATATCTGCTTCCATTAGAATTCGAAGTGATTGCATTTCGATTTCTACGGGTTGTACGGCTTCCATGCCGTAAGTTAGGAAGTATGGTGTCATCCCGGTTGGTGTGCGTATTGTGGTTCGATATCCCCAAAGGGCGAAGGGAATCTTGTGCGGCCAATCGTGACAGGTGTCAATCATCTTTTTGAGGATGGTGATTACGGTTTTATTTGCTGCTTCTACTGCTCCGTTGGTTTGGGGTCGGTATGGTGATGACTTGTGTATTTGGATGTTGTACTTGGTGAGGATGGGTTCGACTTCTCCTCGAAAGTGTGAGCCTTGATCGCTGATTAGCTCGTGAGGTATGCCATATCTGCATATGATATTATTCTGTATGAAGCGGGCGACTTCCTTTGTGTCGAGTTTACGATATGACGCGGCTTCGATCCATTTCGTAAAATAGTCGATGGCCACGAGGATGAAGCAGTGTCCTCCTGCTCCAACCGGGTGTATTTTGCCTATGACGTCGATTCCCCATGTCGAGAATGGCCATGGCGATGTGAGGCTGTATAGAGGTGAAGGGGGTACGTGTTGCACATTTGCAAAGATTTGACAACAGACAATGTTTAACGATCTTGGCGCAATGGCTTCCATGGTTGTCCAATACCATCCTAGCCTGAGGATTTGTTTGCATAGGGCTCGTATGCTCATGTGGGGTCCGTGACTGCCGTCATGGACTTGAGATATTATCTCCTTTCCCTTTTTGTGGTCAACGCACAAGAGTAATGTACCCTGGGGCGTTTTCTTGAGTAGTTTGTCCATTTCCAGCACAAATTGTGATGCTAGAAGTCGGAGAGTTCTTCTGCCACGTTTGTCGGTATCTGGCGGATATTCTCCGTTCTGTTTGAAGTTTATTATGGCTTGGTACCAAGGTTCATGTTGTTCTTCCTCGGCTTCGATGTCACATATGTATGCGGGCTCGTGGCTTCGTTCCACGACGATGGGAATGGTCTGCATTCCTGGGGGGATGTTTAGTAGTGATGCCAGTCTACATAGGGCATCTGCGAATTGGTTTTCTTCGCGGGGTAAATGTAAGAACTCTACGCGGTGGAATTTGGCGATAAGCTCTTGAATTTTGCTTTGGTATAATGCGAGGTTTTCATTAAGTATCTTCCATGCTCCAGATACTTGGTTGATGATTAGTGAAGAATCTCCGTATACTCGTAGATTCCTTGCGTTTAGTATGAGTGTGGCCAGAACCTGCAAGGTGCATGCCTCATATTCTGCGGCGTTGTTCGTCACATCAAAGTCTAATTTGATTGAAAGGGGTGTATGTTCGCCGTTCGGGGAAATGAGTAGTATTCCTATTCCACATCCTCGGTAATTGGATGAACCGTCGAAATACAATTCCCACTGTTCTTCGTCTATGTTGTATATTCCTTCGTCAGGGAATGATGTGGTGTCGATGATGGGTTCTTCGTCGATTGCGTGATCGGCGAGGAAGTCTGAGACCGCTCGTCCTTTGATGGCTTTGAGGGGAACGTAGACAATGTCAATCTCAGCTAAGAGTAGGGTCCATCGTGCCATGCGTCCATTTGGCACGGGTTTCTCGAAGAGGTACTTAACGGGGTCCATTTTTGAGTAGACCTTTGTTTGATGTGCCAGCATATAGTGACGGAGCTTTTTGGATGCCCATACTAATGCTAAGCAACTTTTCTCGACGGGCGCATACCGGGTTTCATAGTCGAGAAACTTTTTGCTGATGTAGTAAATTGGATGTTCTTCGCCGTTGACTTCTTGGGCGAGCATGGCGCCCATTGCAGTTGACGTTGTTGTGAGGTACAGTGACAAGGGTAGGTCCTTCTGTGGCGGTCTTAGGACTGGGGGGTTGGATAACAACTCCTTAACCTTATCGAATGCTTGTTGACATGCTTCATCCCATTCTACATGATCGGTTTTCTTTAGTTTCTTGAAGATCGGTTCACATATCATGGTTAGTCTGCTTATGAAGCGGGAGATATATTGAATCTGACCTAGGAAGCTTCGTATTTCGTCTAGGTTCTTGGGTGGTTGCATTGCCATAATTGCTTTTATCTTTGAGGGGTCGACCTCGATGCCTCTTTGGCTTACTACGTGTCCTAGTAGTTTGCCGGATTTTACTCCAAATGTACATTTTTGGGGATTGAGGCGCATCTGGTATTGGCGGAGACGTGTGAAGAATTTGTGGAGATTTGTGATGTGATCGCCTCTTTCCTTGGATTTGACGATCATACTTCAACCTCCTTGTGCATCATGTCGTGTAGAAGCGTAGTCGCGGTGCGTTGGTAAGTCGCACCTGCGTTGATTAAACCGAAGGGCATAACCCGGCAGAAGAAGTCCCCATGGTGTGATGAATGTTGTCTTGGCCATGTTCTCACGCCATTTTGATTTGGTTGTACTCGCATACCCGGCCCATGAAGGATAGAAGTGCGTGATCGGGCCGGTGTTGTCGACTAGAATGTCTACGTGTGGTAGTGGAAAGTCGTCCTTTGGGCTTGCTTTGTTTAGATCGCGGAAGTCGACACATACTCGTATCTTGCCGTTTTTCTTCAATACTGGGACCATGTTGAGCCCCAATCCGAGTACTCGACGACTTGAATGAAGCCGGCTTGGAATTGCTTCTCGATTTCCTCTTTGTCCATGACGGACCATTCGGGTCGTAGTCTTCTTAGTTTTTGCTTGATAGGCTCAAACCGGTTTGATGGGGATATGGTGTTCGGCTATGCTTCACAATGCCGGCATGTCCTTGTATGACCATGCAAAGACGCCCTTGAACTCCTGGCCAAGAGTCACGGTTGGTGCTGCTCATCCTCACTTAGCGAGGCGCCTAGTCATAGCCTCCTTGTTTCTCGGGGGTTCCAACGTTGATGGTTATGGTTTCCTCGACTATTGGGTTCTGCGTTGGGTTGCTTAGGATGTTTGCGATGTATTTGATTAGTGATTGTTCGTTCGTAGGTTGATTTTTATGGCACGGATTTATGTGTTGTGTTATTTTGTTCGCTTGTTCGAGTTTTGTTTGTTGTTTATTGTTTAGTTGTTTGTTTTTAGCTCGAGACGAGACGTAAGCAAACTTATCTCGTATTATTCATTAAAGAAGAAGAATTGTTTGACAAATTAGGAGTAAGAGTCGAGCTAGCCTCCAAAAATAAAAAGTCTAAGCTAAAACTAGGGGATGGGTAAACAGATGACCCGACACTTAGAGAATCGATCCTAAAAGAATTTCCTCCTCTTCGCCAGTCTTCGGTGGTCGCCGCTGAGGTGTCGCTACTTGGGTTTTCACCATTTTGTGAGGTTACTTTGTCAAAGAGGGTCCTTCCCCGTGACAAGTTGATATTTGTGGCCCCGCGGGGTCGGTCCACTTGGTAATTTTGTACCAACCGCTTAAGGTTTTGTTTGGCGACATCGGTGATGAGGTCATCTGGATCAAGCGGCGGTCTCTGAGAATGGATGAGACCAAGTCTTCGTTAGTTTTGCTTGTAAAGGGAGGCTCGCTTTCATTAGCGGGCGTTGTTCTTGAGGCTTGGTGGAGTTATCTCGATCGCATTCCCTCGAGACGAAATATTGACTCATGTCAAATGAGTATTTTCGGAGGTTGAACTTTCGCGCGAATTTGCACTTCTTGACTTCCTTAGCCATTTGTTCGAAGTCACCTTCCTTTGGTTTGTAACCCAGGCCCATGGTGGACCAGAGGCTATGGTTGTCTTTGGTTTCGAAAGGTTTGTAGGTTCGGATTGGCGTGGTTGTAATTGCGCCTATTTCGAAGTCGAAACCGCAGTGTTCTTGATTTTCCTCAATCGTGATCTCTGCGGCGTTATGCTTTTTGGGTGAATCAAGAAGAGCGCGGAAGTTGGAGGTGTTGATGGTTATGATCTCGTCATTGAGAGGTAGCTTCACCTTTTGGTGTAGTGTGGATGTCACGGCTCGAACAGCGTGAATCCATGGACGTCCTAGAAGCATGTTGTAGGATGGGGTCATATCGATCACTTGAAAGTCGACTTTTCGTTCTATGGGGCCAGTGCGTATGTGGAGGGAGATTATCCCCTTCACGCTACGTTTGGTCCCGTCAAAGGCTTTGACGCCTCACCGCTGGTCGAAAATCTTTGTCGCCGAGGTCCGCATAACGCAGCCGATAGGGTAGAACATTTATCGCGGACCCATTGTCAATCAAGGTCACGCAAAGTTCGTCGATTCGGCGCTAATGTAGAGGGCTAAATTGTGATTAACGCCAAATGTTGGAAATTCATTATCGGAGAAGGTGATAGCCCAAATGAGCCAATCTCTTGTAACATGATCGACCATTTGATCGGGTGAAATGTCTTCATCTGCGCTTGCTATTTGCAAGGCGCGACGAACGCCTTCCTGCTCGCCGAATCCCGCAGGAGAGCCCAGATTGAGACGCCGACTTTGGTGCGACGAAGTTGCTTTGAAGCCGCCTCGCCGTGGTTTGGTAGTAGTGCTATTGGGGTTGATGTTGTGCCCTGAGAGGAACGCCCTTCGGGCCACCGCTTTGCTTTATCCGGGCGCGCTTCGGGCATAAGCGCCTGCGTGAAGATATTCGGTAAGGCCGCCCGTAACGAGTGAGATGTGAGACTCGCCTTTGGCTTCGCTGGCCTTGCCCTGGGACTTATTGCCTTTCTTCTTTCCCTTCTTGTTGTTCCCTTTTTTATTATTCTTAGAAGAGGAAGAGTTGCTGGTATTGTTGATTTGGGCTATGGCTTTGTTAGGCGGCGGCCATTCGCCCTCGCTCTCCCTACTAGAGTACCATACTCCATTGATTTGCTCGCCATGGGAAGCGTTCAAATCATCTTCGACTTGTGTAGCGATGTTAACGAGGTGGTTGAAATTACGTATGTTGGCATATCGGACGTGGGTTTGGTATACTGGGTGCAAGTCTTTGATGATGTCATACACAAGTGCGTCAGGGTGTACTAAGCTTACTAGGTGCTCGTTAAGTTTCATCCACCTAGCGAGGAAATTAGTGAAATTTTCCCCATCATTCTGTACATTACTCTCCATGATCGGTTGATCAAGAGAAATAGTATTGATTTCTTCGTCGGCGGATGTAATAAGGTAAGAGCAGTCAATGAGGGGTGCGGAGTCCACAAAGATTGCATGGTTAGCCAGAGGGTTGTCTTTGTTTGATGGCTTACCGCTGGCGGTCGGCTTATCGAGCTTTCCTTGGTCGATAAGGTCTTGAATAGCGTGTTTTAGTTTGAAGCAGTTCTCGGTATCGTGACCTTTGCCCCTGTGGTATGCACAGTAAGCGTTTGAATCCCACAGTTTAGGCTTCTTATCTTCGGGCGGTTCGGAAGTAGGCCCGATGGGTCATAGTAGTTCTTGTCGACCAGTCTTTTAAATGCCTTAGTGTAAGACATGTAAAGCTGATCGAAGTTTCTCCTAGGTTTGAAGGGAGAAGGGGTGAAGGTTGCACATGATTCTGAATCACCAAGTGACTCTAGGCTGGCGACGGCACGGTTCTCATCGCTCTTTGTTATACGCGTTGATTTAGATGAACTTCCTTGATATGCATGGCCAGTATATTTGGCCATGGTCCCAGTTTTAAGGTCGTCTTCGATCTGGGTGCCGACCTTAGTAAGTTGCTTGAAAGTTTGTATGTTGCTATACCGCATGTAAAATTGGTACACGGGTCGCAAGTTGTTGACAAATTTTGGCACAAGTTCGTCTTCTCTTGGACGATTTGGAATTTGTGCACTGAGCTTCTTCCACCTAGTAAGGTACTCGGTGAATCCTTCGTTGTCCTTTTGTGATAGGACCTCTAGGGTGCGGATAGAGACTTGGGTGTCATCATTATCCTTGTATTGATGATCGAACTCGACGGTGATTTGCTCAAATGAGGAGACCCGCTCCGGGTTCAGAGAGTAGAACCAGGTCTTTGGTATGGCTGCGAGGGAATGTGGGAACAGTGACGGCCAGTGCTCCGGATCAACTCCCTTAATTCCCATTTGCGATTTAAAGGCCCTGATGTGGGTAATGGGACTTTCGTGACCTTGGAAGATTGGGAGGTCACTGAGGGCGAGCTTGCTTGGTAGTGCATCCCTAATGTTCTGGGGGATGCTCTCGTTCTCCTTGTGTATGGAGTAACCTCCCGGAGTACCGAGACGTTCTTCCATAGCCTGGAGTTTCTTGACGTGCTTATCTGCCTCATCCTTGATTTTCAACTCCATTCGATCGACTTCAGTTTGGTGGTGGGCCATTAGGTGTTCAAGGTCATTGGTTAGTTTGGTAACTTGTTCGCGGAGTGCGGTAACATCTTCGTTGCCGGCCATTTTTCGCTTGTAGGTTCGTTTCTTGTAAGGGAGGACGGCTCGGTTCTTAGTGCGGCGGGTATCCAGTTGAGGTTTCCCTACATTTGCATGGAGTGCATCAGCTACATGACAGACCCGACTGACACGTTCATTTACATGTTCATTTTAGCTCATTTCTTTTGAAAAAGACTCTTAAATTTTGAAAAAGAAGGAAGTTTTCGAAAACAAGCTAGGAGTGTTGTTGAGATGAGAATGCGTGCGCGCAGCTCACCTCGATGTTAAAAGATTTTGCTTTGCGTCCACTTAGCCCGAATGACGGTACGTTGTCGTGGGCTAAGGATGGATGCATAAAAAGGAATCGGCTTGGGTTTAGACAAGTCGAGGATGTTTTTCTTTAAAAAAAAGACTTAAGCCGCAGGGCTTAAAGAATAAAGTCCACGAGTCGAGGCTGGGAAGCTTCGGCTCGGGTTTTGCTAGTTTGTAAAAGGAAGATTTGAAAGAAACTGATTTCAAAAATTCGCGATTATTTTGTTTTGAAGAAGGGTTAGTTGGTTAGTTGTTAGGTTGATTATTTTCGAAGATTTTAAGTGAGTTTTCGAAGATATGCAGATTTTGAAAAGGACTATATTGTATAGCCTCGCATTTGTACGTATGACTCTTGGTCGTTTGGTCAAGTCTCGTACGCCTCCAACTGATTTGAGTACGCTTTGGCAGGTGCTTTTAGCCCTTTGCCTACATAGTATAACATGTAGGATACAAAGGAAGCCCTGGGGCGGTCAAATCAGTTTGCTACGGCAAGCCGTGGAGGGGTGAGAGGAAGGTTAGTCCAGAACGTGCTTTATTGAATGGACAAGTCTGCGTTTGGAACCACCTCTCGGGGTATTCGTGTGTGAATCCGACTAGATTCGACTCTAAACGGATATGCTTAGCTCATGCATGTTGATTGTTCTCAAGTCGTTCAAGTCTCATTTTTATTTTTAAAAAGAAAAAGGCTAGTTTTAGTTTTAAAAATAAAACCTATCCCCAGCGGAGTCGCCAACTGTAGGTACCGGGATCTGACCATGGAACCACTCGACGTCTTGCTGAGGGCGTAAAGTTAAAAAGATTAAATATAAAAAACCTTTAAAAACTGTTTTGGAGCAGCCACTAAATTATGAGGGAAATTTAGAACCCGCCTCCGTGTCCTCATGCTCAAAGACACGTCTTAGAGTTCAAGGCACGTCGACACCTATCCGTCTAAGGTTATTGTGAAACCAGATTCGGATTCGGGTGAGGGTACTTTTCTAAAGTATAAATCAAAATAATGTTTTTATGAAAGATCTTTTGGAAAAGCCTATCAAAAGATAGCCTCTACTAGACTTGAGAACAATGCAAAGAATGATACATGAGCCTAAGTAATACGCTACGTATAAATGCGATAAAAGATGTAAAATAATGCAAAAAGAGATTGTTTAAAACCCTCAGTTAAGCATACTTAACTTATTAACGAAAACAGTTCAGTTTAAAGACGAATTCATTTTAAGTGATTTAGATGCAAGATGAGGATTTGCTAAAATGCATGCAATAAAATAAAGTTCAATTAGCCATTGATTTATTTTAAAGAGGTCAGTTGTTTATGCGACTTTGGAAAGGTGTTACGAATAGGGTGTGTATTCGAGGTGCATGGCCGCCTTAAGAAAAGCAGACTTGCGTACCAAAGTCGGGGTGAGCCTAATGTAGGCCCTTGCTAGTCTAAGAAGTAAAGAAAGACCTTAATCCACGGTAGAATTAAGTATTACCTGTCTCGAATTAGGAAACCTAGCCGCTTCGCTTCAAAGGGAAGAATTCAACACTAGGAAAATGAAGAATTCTAAGGATGTTTATGCGTGAGGCTTTGAGAGTGATTTTGGATGTGAATTGTATTCTGAATTGTGTGTTGAACGAATGAATGAAGGGTTGTATTTATAGTGTAGAGCTCGGCAAGATTTAGGAAAGCCAGGGGATAAAACCGGACGTAGGAGTCGCAAGCCTCCTTGCGATAGCCTGAGGCAATCGCAAGACACCTTATGGTCGAAATTTCTAATCGCAAGGCCTCGCGATTGGTAGAGCGGGCATTATCTCTTTATTCCGTATATTTCCAAATTATCTTTTGGGATATACTAGATAATCTTACTTGGACTCTAAGATACGTTGTTGTGGCTGATGTTTAGGGTTTGTTTAGGTTTATCCTGGACCTTGAGAAGCGGGCCAGGCATGGGTTTGGGCTCGGTTCTGGGCCCGAGCCCTGAGAATGTAGAAAGGGTGTATCTTGTAGTATTTTGTGAAATAGGACATTCCGTAAGGCTATCCTAAAGGTTTGCTAATGCTAAAAGGTAGTTTTAACAATTGGGCCTAAATTGAGGGATTCAGGAGAATCGAAGGATCAATTAGGCTATGTGTTTGAAAGAGGGTGTGCGCATGCCGATTAGGACCTGAACTCGAGACAAGCTAGACTCTAGACCTAAGGACACTAAGAGTGATGACCCATAAAGAAACCTCATTTGCATTTTAAATCATTTAACTCGAATTCGTCATTAGTTAGAACCATTTAAGTCAACTTAAAAGCATGCAATAAAAGTCCATTGTTACATCACTGGGTTTTTGGCGGGAGGTGCGGATTTGGGTATCTACAAATATTTCATTTCTAACTAAATCGATTTATACAAAAATTCATTTCTAACTACTATTTAACTTTAGTGACTTAGTGATAAATTCATTTTAGTCAAATTTGGTCCACTTAAATAAAAATGTCGTGTGGTTTATATATATACCCAAATCGATTTATTTCTTTTAATTTCTTAATTCTAACTTATTAACTAATAATTAAATTATTTTAACAATAAACTAAAAAGTGATAAAAATACATTTTTGGTCAAAAATGGCATGAATGCCGTGAGGTTACATGGTGGTGTTCAAAATTTTCATTTTTCGATTTTATCGGTTTTTAGCTTAAAGTCTTTATATTTTAATTATTATAATTATACTAAAACGATTTAAACTAAAATGAAATTTACTAAAAATTTCATTTATATTTATGAATAGTGTTTTTCAACACTTTAAATTTCTAACTTTTTAAACTTAATGATTTAACTAGTTTAATTTATATGGTTAGTAATATAATTACTTATTAGTTAAATAAAACAATAAATAAAAACAAACATAAACTAGTCAAGAATCAAAATAAGCTATAAATCAAGAACAACATGAACATCAATATGAGTTTTCAAGAACAACAAAATAAACTTCAAGAACACTATTTTCATTTTCAACAACTTATAAATTATTTTCCTAATTTAATTTTTTTCACATGATAACATCCATTTTAACTAACTTAACACAACATATTATTTACAAAAATTAAAAGTGAAAATATGTCAAAAAAATAGGGAAATGCCGAGTGGTTCTAACATGAACATATAATTTTTATTTTCGATTTTAATCACTTTAAACTCATTGTTAATATTTCACATAATTTTTATATATGATTACTACTCAAATAAAACATAACTAAACATAAAAATCATATGAACATAAATTAAAATGCTCAAAAATAAATTAGCTAAACATATGAACATATAACCACAACATTAACTATTATCATTATTACTTATTTACTATCATTTTATTATACAACACATAAACATACAAGTGCATACAAGTGATGTTTAACATATTTAACATAAAAATCATACTCAGAAAACTTATAATAAAAATCAAATTAATTTTAAAAGAGACTAATATGAGATATAACTAGTCACCTTAAAAAGGATGTTAATCGTCGAGGATCTAAAATAAATTTTAGATCGGATATTCCTTCACCCATATTACCCAAGTTTTCCACCCAAATAATCCAAGGAATGTTAGCTCCAAAACCCACTAAAGAACTTAGAACACTTAGGAATTATTAAGTTATTAATGTAGTATTTATTGTAAGTGTTTTTGGAAGAAAAAAGAGAGAAAATAAATGGGAGGAAAGGAGTGCAAGTTCACGGCATTTAGAAGGACCTTAGGTGATCAACTTGGTCTAGTAAAGCTTGTGGAATAAGTTGCATTAATTTAGATATTAAATATAGGATTTTAATTAAATAAAGTTTAATTAAATGAATTTAGGAAACACATTGATTCTAATTGGTTAATAAAGTCTTTGACACTATTTGGCATTAAAAATGTTCCTATGATATTTTTAAAATGTTTTTCACGAAATTAATCAGTTTTAAAAAGTCGGGCGCCAAAAGCGATAAAAGTTAAAATGTGCTGTTTTGACGATTTTCTGAAAAGTATTCATTTTATAAATTTAAGACTAAAATATTTTATTTACTACTTTAGAAAAATTTTAAAAGTGACGGAAATGAAAATGGTAATATTAAAGTAGTAGTATTGAATTTGTATTTATATTTTTATTAAAAGTATAAACTTTAAATTTAAATATAAAATAAAATAAAAGTGATGATGATAAATTAAAGGTGTAAGAACATGTGTAAGAACATGGAAGATGATAAAATTTGACTTTGATGACCAAAAGTCAAAAGTCAAATTTTCGGGCTCGATTTTCGTTTCTCGAAATTTTCGATTTGCGCGCACGCGGAAAGTCTCGAAATAAAAGATATGGTCTTAAAATAGTGTTTTGAAATAAAATCGGAAATAAAAATAAAACTAATTTTCAAAAGGTACTAAATATAAAAATCGGATCTTAACCCTTGAAATTTTGAATAAAATTTTCCTAGGTCGAAATACTTATTTTTTTCGTTGAATGTTATAGATTTAAAGAATTATATTCAAACGTCAAAAATTTAAGTGATTTAAAATAGGTGTGACTTCAAATTTCGACAATATTCAAAAGTGTTAGTTTAATAGAAAAAGAATAGTAATTACTTCCTCCATTCCATTTGATTCTATACATATTCCTTTTTTGGAAATTCCAATCAATTCTATACATTTCTATTTTAGTCTCTACTTTATTAAACTAAAAGACCAATATACCCTTCACTAATACCCACTCAACCCACTTGCAAACAATAAAGTAGGGGTATTTAAGTAATTCCATTATCTACCCCACTTGATTTTCTTCTACCTTAATTACCGTGTTTTGGTCAAACGTATAGAATCAAACGGAATGGAGGAAGTAGTTATTACTCCCTCCCATTTTTTAAGATCTTCCCACTTGTTGAATATATGAGTGTAGTATTATATTCAAGTGGGAAGATCTTAAAAAATGGGAGGGAGTATATAATATGATTTATTAAAAATAAATCAAAATGAATATATTTTTTATTAAAACTTGATGTTAAGTTTGCCTCTTCAAAAAAAAAATGGAAGAGGATAAGATTGTTTGATTTTTGATTTGCGTGTTTGAAATTGTTGACCCGAATTTCAGAGACGGGGAAAGTATAAAGGTTCATTTTTATTCGAAAATGAAAAATGTTCGAAATTAAATTTTAGGAATAAAAGGTTTTACATTTATTCTTATGAATAGTAAACATAACTTAATCTTTTTGAAATTTGAAAGGCGATATTTATTTTGTGTTGATTTTTATAAAATTTTGAAATGTGTTTCTTTTTCAATTCTAAAGATAATACAACAAACTTTATTTTTCAAAATTTAGAAATTTGTACTTAGGAAAATTTAGTATTAGTTGGCGAAAAATTTAAGTCGCATTTTTATTATATGGAAAAAGGATGAATTTAATTTGAGAAATTAAATTCTTTTATCATATTGTGTTAAAATAACACGGGGTGTTACATGTACCAATCAAGCAAATTGATTATTTCATATTGTCATATCTAGAAATCTACAGAAAATAGGACATAAATCAAAAGTTAGCAATTTAAAAAAACCTAAAATTAATAAGAGGAAATGGAGGAAATTCAATAGAATTTAGGGAGAGAAGTAGTGAATGAGAGTAATATGTGAAGGAGTAAGAAGAAATGAGAGGAGAATGAGGAAGGTTAAAGGTAGGGTAGGAAGTAAGGTGAAGGAGTGCTGGAGTGGGATGTCAGAGGTAAGGTGGAGTGTAGGAGAGGGGAAGCAGGAGAGCACACACGAAAGACAAAAGAAGGAAGAATTTACTGTCCATCCACAGTATTAAAAAGTAGGAAATTTTGTGCATTTTAGAAGGTATAGATATAGATAGATTTTCAATTTAGAACCTGTTATTTCGGACTTATTTTCAAAGACATTTCAGCTGGGCCTCGCCACTTGGGCCTGGGCCTGGGTCATCACTCAATCATTATCTGGGCCTACTTTCAAATTTCATTTACTACCACCTTATTATTATTATTATTATTGTTATTATTTTTATTATTATTATTATTATTATTATTATTATTATTATTATTATTATTATTATTATTATTATTATTATTATTATTATTATTATTATTATTATTAATATTATTATTATTATTATTATTATTATTATTATTATTATTATTATTATTATTATTATTATTATTATTATTATTATTATTATTATTATTATTATTATTATTATTATTATTATTATTATTATTATTATTATTATTATTATTATTATTATTATTATTATTATTATTATTATTATTATTATTATTATTATTATTATTATTATTATTATTATTATTATTATTATTATTATTATTATTATTATTATTATTATTATTATTATTGTTGTTGTTGTTGTTGTTGTTGTTATTATTATTGTTATTATTATTATTAGTAGTAGTAGTAGTAGTAATAGTACTACTACTACTACTATCACCACTACTACTACGATAACTAGTACTACTAGTAAAACATGTGAAAGTAATGAAAAAAAAGGTACGTAAGAAAAAAAAATTGGTAGCATTGAAATAATAATATTTTATGGTTAAATATTTTATGGTTAAATACATATTCTCATGCTATTGTTAGATAAAAATTTGTTGGTTGCAACTTTGTTGGTTTTTAATAATAATAATAAATATAATAATAATTATAATAAATATAATAATAATAATAATAATAATAATAATAATAATAATAATAATAATAATAATAATAATAATAATAATAATAATAATAATAATAATAATAAAATATAATAATAATAATAATAATAATACTGCTCGCTTTTGTTCATTTCACTGCTTCAGGGCCTGGGCTCGATTCAAATTTATCTGGGCCTCAATTTATTCTGGGCCTGGCTCAAATTTAAAAAGTCCGAAAGAACAGGTTCTTAGTGCAATTTAGTTCAATTCAATTCAATTTAGTTAAGTTTAACTTAATTCAGATCCATATTATTCTGTTTAATTAAATTCAATTCCATTCAATAGAGAAAATGAAGAAGGAAGATAAAAATATTCTTATATATGGGGGGATAGTAGTTACCCACTTCTTACCTAGGGACTATGATAATATATTACCCTCATATAGAGATGTCAATGGGGCAGGTACATGATACTGCCCCGCACCCGCCTCAGTTGGGGTGGAGATGGGTACAAGTTCAGTGGGTGGTGTGGCGTGTATGTAGACCTGTCAAACGGGTCGGGCGGGTCGGGTTCGGGTTCGGGTTATACGGGTTCGGCTCAAATACGGGTCGGGTCGGGTTCGGGTCGGGTCGGTTTCAGGTCAAAATACGGGTCAAAAATACGTTTTTCGAGCCTTTTTATTTATTATTTTTTTATTAAAAAAAATTCTTTTATTGTTATTTTACATTATGTACATATTTTATTGTAAATATGTAATACTAAAGTTGATATATATTCATTCTTGTAATTTATAAAATTAAAATAGTCTATTTATGAATATATTCATAATATTTCAATCATAATTTTCATCATCATTTTGATATTTCAACTTATAATATTGAGGTTGTAATAATTATTAATATTAAATTATTTTTTTTTCATGAAATATTAATTTTGTAGGTTCAAAAAGTCTTGTTACACGAAATTACACTTGACCCATCGGGTCGAATCTGCCCAAGCGCTTTGACCCTAAATTAACGGGTCATTTCGGGTTCGGGTCATTTCGGGTCACGGGTCAAATTTTACGGGTCTTGACCCTAAAAAAAGGGGTCGGGTCGGGTCGGGTCGGTTTTCGGGTCGGGTCGAATTTTGACAGGTCTACGTGTATGGATATAGAAATTGTACTTGCCATGGGTAATAGGGTGGATGTGGATCTTGCATATCCCTATAATACCTAACTACTCACTTCATGTAAAAATCATTTATATTAATGTTATGGTGTTTTTTACTTTAGATAAGGAAAATTTGTTATAATCTTTAAATTATTTCCTAGATAAAGGTATATTCTAAAGTAATTCCATATTATAATACATTTAATAGTCTACCCGCCATGAGTAGTGGGCGAGTACGAGTTTGTAAACTTGTACCTGCCATGGGTGGTGGTGCAGGTATGGGTAAAGATTTTTCTTGGTGGGTACAAGTGTGGGGGAACCTATATCCGCCCCCGTCACGCCCCAACGACATCCCTATCTCATATTCACTCTATTTCATTGAATAAGCCCCATAAGCTTTTGCACAATTTTTAAGGGAAATGAAACGTTAAGGGTAATATTGTTAGTTTGGTTGAGTGAGACCCATTTTAGAGGATAAAGTGCGCGTTATTTTGGTAAAATGAATATATTAGTAGGGGTAAAAGTGTTATTTTGATTGTATAAAGTTGTTCTAAATAGTAATGAGGCTAAATGAGTGAAATTTTCGAAATAGGAAAGTGGGGCTAATTGAATTGAGTGAAATAGAGGGAGTACAAAAATAATTGTTTTCCATCTCCCCCCATTTCCACCATCTATAGAAGCATTTGGTAAAATGGTGTTTTGGGAAAAAATATTTAGTGTTTTGGGTCGGGAATAAAAATATTTAATGTTTTAGGGTCCACGTAGGCTCGGACAATTCAGACCAGAAAACACCGTAGCGGATGGCGTTTTGTGTGACTTTTGAAAACGCAAGTTAAAAAAAAATAAAAATATTAAGGAGTAAAACGCCACACTTTATAATACATCAAAAAGCAGGTTATGTAAAACGTCATTGGAGATGGCGTTTTAAGGTGTAAAACGCCTTGGAGATGACGTTTTAAGGTATAAAACGCCATTCAAGATGGCATTTTATGTTTTCAATTTATTTTATAAAAGTTTCGGTTTTCAACTTAAAAGCGCGTAAAACGCTATCCGCTATGGCAATTTATGGTTTAAATTATCCGAGCCTACGTGGAGCCTAAAACACTAAATAATTTTATTCCCAACCCAAAACGTTAAATATTTTTCCCTAAAACACCATTTTACCAAATGTATCCCATCTACAAACACCACTCTTTCCACCCTCTATTCCTAATTTATTCTTGCGTTGACTGATATTATAGTAACAATTACGGGTAACAGAAGCAAGCCCTTAAAATTATATAGCACCGTCTTGAATTATAATATCTAAATGTAATCTCTAATACTCCAATTATTTGAAAAATTATTTGTTATAAACGAATATTAAATATTGGTCAAATTAAAATGTTTGACACTTCTTTTTGAATATTCAATTATATCTTAATTTTACCATATAAAATGCCCCACACATTCTATTTTAGTAGTCCAATTAAAATTAAAATTTATTTTTAAAGTCAAAACCTCAATTAGTCCGTGGGTAAAATCTTATAACAAAGAGGAAGCTACCTAGGAGTAAGGATAAAGCACTCAGCCACTCGTTACCCCAAACTTCGAAAACAAGAATAAGATATCAATTTTCGCTATTGTAGATTGCCTACCCTTAGATCGTTTTAAAAATAAAATTATTGTTTTTCAAAAAAATACTTTCGCTACCCTAAACATAATTTTCTGGTTTTGCATGCTCTGTATCCCTTTCCTTTAACAATTTAATATAATGTACCTTATAATAATCGCAAACTTTTCAAAAATCACCTTAAGTTAAAATAATATTCACAAGTTTTTATTAACTGGGGTTAAAGTGAACACAAGTTTGGTTTATGGCTAATAATCGAGTCAAGTTAACTAAAAAATACATAAAATTCTATAAATTAACAAATATTTTCTCATATCTATTTCACTATCTTACTCCCAAAGTCATCCATATTTATATTTTTACCTTTTTATCAACATTTTGTGATCATTATCAACTAATCCTAACACTTCCTCTCAACTGCCATTCTTTATCACTTATTTTAAATATTTTCTTAATATATTTTTTTTTAATAGATAATCTGTCTTTTCACCCATAAACTTTATGAACATAAACTAGTTTTATGCTCGTGCAACTTGCACAAAAAAGTTGTTTAAGGAGTTCGAGTAGGGACATCTAATAATGAATTAATCTTTAAAAGAAGTTTGTAAAGGGTGTCTTTTAAAATGACCAATATGAAATGTTACACCTAAAAAAAGGTTAACATTGATGTTCACTAGCACAAAATAAGGCAAAAACAACGCACCCAAACCGTTATTTATAAGAAAAAGTCCCGTTGTTTCCTTGCCCGTTGTTTAAAATAAAAAACAACGCAAAAAAAGAGAAGACAAAATCGTTATTTATATCAAAAATAACGGTTTTTAAAAACCGTTATTTTTGACTTTTAATAACTGTTTTTATAAAAAAAAAACAGTCTTTTTTTAAGGTATTAAGAGAAAACGGTTTTATAATAAAACCGTTATTTAAAAGTACTAAAAAAATGGTTCTGTATAATAACCGTTATTTACAGTTCATTAAAAAAAACGGTTTTTTGTTAAAAAACCGTTGTTTTTAATTTTTCTCTAGTAAAATAGAAATTGATATTTCATTTACGAAAAACTTTTTAAAGGGTTTTCTTGAATAAAACCGTTATTTTTGATAAATTAAAAAAAACGGTTATTTGTTAAAAACCGTTGTTTTTGATTTTATCTAGTAAAATAGGAATTGAAATTTCATTTACAAAAGTGTTCTTAGAAACGGGTTTTTTTGATAGTAACCGTTTTTAAAAGTCCTATTTTTAAAAACGGTTTTAGGAAAACATCCGTTACTTTTAATAAATTTTATTTTAAATATACAAAATTGATAATTTCCCGTCCATACGACGATACAAAATATTATTACTGCACAAAACTCAATCTACAACATACAATATACACAACAATTCATTCTCATTAATCAACAATATATATATACACCGCAATAAAAAACGATTTCTACAACAATAATATATATATATATATATATATATATATATATATATATATATATATATATATATATATATACGGAGTATATATATATGTAGGGGTGGGATCCGGTGAGACCCCCTAACTCGGTGAGACCTCGTGAGACCCCATGAAAATCACATAGTATGATTAAACCGAAAGCATAGGTTCGTCATTATCCATTATTTTAATTAGTTTTCACCATTAGTTGGGTTAAAAATATAAATTACATATTAAAAATTTTAATAAAATATTTATGTCTCGGGTAAATAATATACTAGATACACAAAATTGATATTGCAGATACATTAAATGACGTAGTAGATACACCAAAAAAGATTAGATACACAAATAGATGTTGTAGGTACACCAAAGTTATAAAATGTATTTAACGAAGATATATCGTGACATGATAAGGTAGTTATGAACCCCAAATATGTTTCTTAGACCATAAATTAGATAATAAAGACAAGTATGTCAAATTTTCGAAATAAAAACTTTTTTAAGAAGGGGTCTCACGAGGTCTCACCGAGTTGAGGGGTCTCACCGGATCCTAAATATATATAGATTTAGGATCATGTGAGAACCATTAACTCAGTGAGAACTGTGAGAACTAATAATAGCCATAGGATGATTGTAAAATCTACGGTCAAGATCTTATTTAAAACAATAAGACCCAGGCACAAATTAGCATTAACGGTAATTAAGGCTACTAGAAACCACTTGCCATTACCAATTTTTTTTCTTTACCATCATTGTCTGACCACCACCACTTGAAACCACCGACCACCACCTAGTGATGTCGTCCATCACCATTAACCTCGAATACCACCTAAAAATACCGGAAAACACCCCCAAATTCACACCGGCGATGCGAATCTCAACAGCCACTCTGTCATGGACACCACAAGAAACTCGTCAGTGAAGCGAATCTCGCCGCCTTCCCCTATCGACACCACCAAAAATTCGCAGACAATAAGTTAGTTGTTACCCCCTGTCGTCGACATCCAAAAATTACAATCGATCACAAGGAAGTATAATTTTAGACGGAATTCACTCAATTTCAAAATCGATCATCATCAACAATTAACCACCATAGTAAATAATATATAAGTTAGTTGCACCTTCATCTTGATTTAACTCTTTAGTTCAATTTCAGAGTGATATAACCTTTATTCCCAACTCTACACAATGCACCAAATCCCTTTTACATGCCCTCACTAAAATTACTTTTTTTTTTTTTTTTTTTTTTTTTAATTTCTTTTTAATGTACGGAGTATTAGTTATTGGTGGAAATTGTATGCGTGTAGTAAATAGATTACATTTTCAACATTCTTGATTGACAAACTTTTATTTAAGAGAACTAACAAGGGTTACGATGTGAAATCATGGTTTATATTAATGTTAATGTCTCTATATTTAACTAGCAATCAATTTACTAATTACACAAAATGGCATGTCTACGATGAAACTAATGTGTCTTTATAATTAATAGAAAAATTGTATCTACTACGAAAATTACTGTAACCGAACTATAATTTAATGTATCTACATGTAATCAAATGCGTATGTATTACTGTATCTAAATATGTAATTCATGTATCTATTAAATTTAATGTTGTACCTAACATCTCAATGCATGTATTTGTGACAATGCAAAAAAAACCTTTTGACAATTGGTTTGAGTTCTACAAACTTTAATCTTTGATTCAAAATGTTTTAGATTTTTGTACTGTGTATATTATATCAAGAAATAACTAGCAATCAATTTACTAATTACACAAAATGGCATGTCTATGATGAAAAAATGTGTATTTATAATTAATAGGAAATTTGTATCTACTACGAAAATTATTGTACCTGAACTATTATTTAATGTATCTACATATAATCAAATGTGTCTGTATTACTGTATCTAATTATGTAATTGATGTATCTACTAAATTTATTGTTGTACCTAATTAACTTACTAGTGTACCTAGTATTTTTGTTAGGGTGTGTTTGGATTGGGGGATTTGGAGGGAAAGGAAAGGGAGGGAAAGTAAGTGATTCATAATCCCTTGTTTGGATAGCAATCAAGAGGGGAGGGAAATGGAGAGGAAGGGATTCGGAGGGATCCATTTTCCCTCCTCTAAGCCTAATTGGAGTCCCTCCAACATAGGCAAGATTTGGAGGGAAAATGGTATCCAAACACCACCATTTCCCCTCCCCTCCCCTTCCTTCCCCTTCCTTCCCCTTCCCTCATTTCCCCTCACCTCCCTTTCCCTCCTATTTTGCTATCCAAACACACCCTTAGGGTGTGTTTGGATTGAAGGATTTGGAGGGAAAGGGAGGGGAGGGAAAGGGAGGGGAGCAAAATCCTTTGTTTGGATAGAAAATAGGGAAGGAAAGGATTGAGAGGGGAGGGAAATGGAAGGATTCAATTTCCCTCATTACAACTAAAACAAAATCTTGCCAACTTTGGCAAGATTTGGAAGGAAAACTTAAGTTGGCTCACATTAATCCTTTGTCTCAACTTTCACCCTCTCCTTTCCTCCACTTCCCTCCCATTAATTTTAGCTATCCAAACATCCAAGTTTAGATTTCCCTCCCCTTCCCTCCCCTTCCTTTCCCTTCCCTCATTTTCCCTCCCCTTCCTTTCCCTCCTATTTTGCTATCCAAACGGACCCTTAATGTATATGGAGTACACTTTATGTCTTATCACTTGCTACATCATATCATGTTCCATTATACATAATAAAAATAAATCAATTGTGTCATGCAAAATTAGAATACAAGATACAATAATTAATTGTATTTTTATATTAGTGTTCTATTTTTTATTTCATCTATATACTCCATACTATACCTGTCAAACGGGTCGGGCGGGCAGGTTTCGGGTTCGGGTAACTATTATACGGGTAACATACGGGTCGGGTGTATTTCGGGTTCGGGTAGTATACAGGTCGGGTGTACACGGGTTCCAGGTTGGGTTAGGGTCAAAATACGGGTTAATCAACGTCTTTTTATCCCATTTTTTTTTTCTTTTTTTTTTGTATAACGGATTAATTTTCAGTAAAAAAAACTACTCTCTTCCTTTATAGTCAAACTTTACCTGATGCAAAAACACAAATATTAAGATTAATGGAAGTTGTCTCTTGTAACTGTACTTTATTAATCATTACTTAAAGTGGGTGAATTACTAATGTGAAGACTTTTATACGTTTTCACTATTTTCCTCCCAAATTTAGAATGTAGAAGACTTAACTTCTCCCCAAATTTATTCCTTGATTTTACATCCCACCAAATCAAAAAATTTAAACTTTTTAGTTTCCCTCCAAATGCACTATTTACACTTTTAGGGTGCTTTAACAGGAAAAAAAAAAAAAAAAAGTAGTCATATATATGATGCCTCCAAAAAACCAACTCTAACTGATATATATTATTGAAAAATTAATATTATTTTAATTATAAGTTCCAAAACTGAAAACTTTAAAATAAGTTTATTGGTGCGTGTGTGTCTATTAAATCGATATTTATAATATTAGATCCATATATGTAGTTTCCAAGTTGTATATTCAAATTTAAAATGTTATCTCGAACTACCGATCGACTTAAAAATATATCATTTTCTTTTTCTCATTTTTCTCATTTTTTCTCCACATATATTTTGTTTCAAAATTTAATAATAATGATTCAGATGCCTCAAATTCATAATGTCAAATGTAACTTACAAACACTATTAAAATGATTGATTCTATAATTATTGAATAATAAAGATTATTATTTAAGTGAAAGATTTCAATTATGAAAAATTTACTAGGTGTGAAATGTTTAAAATTAGTGTGTAGTAGAAATTTTACATGTAAATTGAAACTGATAAAGACATTTTATATATAGGAACGTAAGTTTTTTTACTCAACGGGTTAACCCGCTACGGGTCGGGTTTTGACCCATTGTTTTCGGGTCATTTCGGGTTCGGGTAGATTTTGGGTTCGGGTCGAAAAAGACAGGTTTATTTCGGGTCATTTACTGTGCCTGCTTTCGGCAGCTTTATCTGCCTGGGTCGATTTTTGACAGCTCTACTCCATACCCAGCATGCCCACACCACCAAAAAGAAAAAGAAAATCAATGACAGGGATTGAGTTACTCTAAACAAACGGATGGTTGCCTTGTATAGGCTCTAACGTCAACTTTCAGTAGAGTGAGGCGACATGGTTATACAAAGGAGAACGTGACATGTAGGTTAAATGTCCGCGTGTGCTCATAAGAGACGTTCTTTGACAAAGGCCTCCTGTCGAGACGGCAATGATAAAATATTCAAAGTGTATTTATAATGACGAGTAGGTTTAAAATTCCGGCGAATACGAGATATACCAAAGTATATATCGGAGACTCCGATGCGTAAACTGGTGTCCTCGGCGGGTATGTTGGCGATTCGACGAATACGTTGGTGACAAGTGTATAAATTGGAGATGACGACGTGTATGTATTTAAATATTCCGGCGACTAATTGGAACTTGACAATGGTTGCAGCGGTGGTAGTCGATTCGGCCAAGGAGCGACTAGCGATGTTCGACGCAGTTGATTTTATATGTTTTGTGGTGGTTAACAATGGTGGTGCAAAGGGTAGGGTAGTTAACGGTGGTGTCGCGGATCGTGGTGGTTGAAGGTGGCGGCATCGTGGTAGTGGTGGTCAACGATTTGCATTGTGATTCTGGAGGTTGTGGAGGTTGATTGTGTGTAGAATTGTGGGTACAGCTAGAAAGTATGAATTAATGCTTTAACTATAGTCGTTCGTTGATATTAGATCTAAGGGTAGTTGTTGGTTCTCACAGTTCTCACCGAGTTTATAGTTCTCACCGGATCTTAACTCTATATATATATATATATATATAGAATGAGGTTCAAGCAAGTCAGGTAAATATTTTGAGTTATCAAGTCAGGATTCCAGTTTTTGGATTTTAACCAAAAAAAATTGGATTTTAACCAAAAAATTTTTCATTTCAAAAAAATTGGATTTTAACAAAATTTTGCATTTTAACAAACGGGTTAAAATGCAAAATTTTTGTTGAAATCCAATTTTTTTGAAATGCAAAATTTTTTGGTTAAAATCCAATTTTTTTTGGTTAAAATCCAAAAACTGGATTCTGACTTGATGACTTTCCCTTGGCCACTGACTTGATATAACTTATCTCTGTATATATATATATATATACATATAGAATTAAGTTCTTTAGAGTCCACATATTTTTTAGAGTCCTAGAGTCCAGTTTTTGATTTGAAATTTTAACCAAATAAATCGAAATTTTAACAAAAAATATGGAATTCCAAAAATTCCAAAAATTTGAAATTCCAAAAACATTGGAATTCCAAATTTTTCTGGAATTCCTGGAATTTTTGGAATTTCAAATTTTTGGGTTAAAATTTCAATTATTTTGGTTAAAATTTCAAATCGTAAAAGTGGACTCTAGGACTCTAAAAAATATGTGGACTCTATATAACCTACCTCTATATATATATCTATATATATATATATATCTATATATATATATATATATATACAGATTTAGGTTCATATGAGAAATAGGGCTTAGGTGAGAAATATGAGAAATAATCACAACCATTGATTGTTTTAATCTAAGGGTTGATATACATTGTTTCTTTTTTTTTTTTTTTTTTTTTTTTTTGAGGGGAGATTTGTTTTTGTTTTTGTTTTTGTTTTTTTTTTTTTTTTGAGGAGATTTTTCTTTTTTTTTTTTTTTTTTTTTTTTTTTTTTTTTTTTTATGGGAGATTTGTTTAGTTTTTTTTTTTTTTCCTTTGCTCTTTTTTTTTTTTGTGAGGGGAGTTTTTTTTTTTTTTGAGAGGAGATTTGTTTTTTTTTTTCTTTTTCTATTTTTTTTTTCAATTTTTTTTTTTTAATTTCAATTTTTTGTTTTTTCATTTTTTTTTTTGTTTCTTTGTTTTTTTTAAATTTTTTTTTTCTTTTTGATTTTTTTAATACGAGGTTCATTACATTTACAAACGAGGTTCATTACATTTACATACGAGATTCATTTCATTTACATACGAGATTTATTTCATTCAAATACGAGGTTCATTTCATTTACAAACGAGATTCATTTCATTTAAATACGAGTTTCATTTCATTCAAATACGAGGTTCATTTCATTCAAATACGAGGTTCATTACATTTACATACGAGATTCATTTCTTTTACATACGAGGCTCATTTCAGTAACAAATGAGGTTCATTTCATTTTCATACGAGGTTCATTTCAGTTACATACGAGGTTCATTTCAGTAACAAATAAGGTTCATTTCAGTTACATACGAGGTTCATTACATTTACAAACGAGGTTCATTACATTTACATACGAGATTCATTTCATTTACATACGAGATTCATTTCATTCAAATACGAGGTTCATTTCATTTACAAACGAGATTCATTTCATTTAAATACGAGTTTCATTTCATTCAAATACGAGGTTCATTACATTTACATACGAGATTCATTTCACTTACATACGAGGTTCATTTCATTTACATACGAGGTTCATTTCAGTAACAAATGAGGTTCATTTCATTTACATACGAGGTTCATTTCAGTTACATACGAGGTTCATTTCAGTAACAAATGAGGTTCATTTCAGTTACATACGAGGTTCATTACATTTACAAACGGGGTTCATTACATTTACATACGAGATTCATTTCATTTACATACGAGATTCATTTAATTCAAATACGAGGTTCATTTCATTTACAAACGAGGTTCATTACATTTACATACGAGATTCATCTCATTTACATACGAGGTTCATTTCATTTACATACGAGGTTCATTTCAGTAACATATGAGGTTCATTACATTTACAAACGAGGTTCATTAAATTTACATACGAGATTCATTTCATTTACATACGAGATTCATTTCATTTACATACGAGATTCATTTCATTTAAATACGAGTTTCATTTCATTCAAATACGAGGTTCATTTCATTTACATACGAGGTTCATTATATTCACATACGAGATTCATTTCATTTACATACGAGGTTCATTTCAGTAACAAATGAGGTTCATTTCAGTTACATACGAGGTTCATTACATTTACAAACGAGGTTCATTACATTTACATACGAGGTTCATTTCATTTACATACGAGATTCGTTTCATTCAAATACGAGGTTCATTTCATTTACATACGAGGTTCATTACATTTACAAACGAGGTTCATTTCAAAACAAAGAAACAAAAAAAAAAAAAATTGGAAAAAACAAAAATTGAAAAAAAAAATTTGAAAAAAAAAAAAAAATTTGAAAAAAAAAAATTGAAAAAAAAAATAAAATTTGAAAAAAAAAAAAATTGAAAAAAAAAATTGAAAAAAAAAAAATATAAAAGAAAAAATATGAAAGGAAAAAAAAAACAAAAAAAAATAAATCCCTCCTCATAAAGAAAACAAAAACAAAAAAAAATAAATCCACCCTCATAAAGAAAACAAAAACAAAAAAAATAAATCCACCCTCATAAATAAATAAATAAATAAATCTTCCTTCACATTAAAAAAAAAAAAAAAATAAATAAAGAAATAAATAAATCTCCCCTCACTAAAAAACTATAAATCTCAACCCTTAGATTAAAACAATGAATGGTTATGATTATTTATCATATTTCTCATATAAGGGGTATTTCTCATGGGAACTCAACCCTATATATATATATATATATATATATATATATATATATATATAGAGTCAAGTTATAATGTGTCCCTTATCTTTTTTGAGTCCGTGAGTCCAGTGTAACTCTTATTAACGTTTTTTGAAACTGTAATGCTTTGTAAATGTAACTGTAATTTTAACACATGCAGTTACGTTTACAAAGTATTAAAGTTACAATTACATATAGTTACATTTACAAAGCATTACAGTTTCACAAAACACTACTAAGAGTTACGTGGACTCACGGACTCAAATTTATTTGTGGACTTAATATAACCTATTGATTTAGGATCCGTTACGAACTCCTTATCCGTTACGAACTGTACGAACTCCATATCCACCCTTCGATAGAAAAATTAAAATTAAATCTAAGGCTCTTAATATCTCACCCCTGACATACTTTACACTTGATAAATAAAAACCCTAACCTCCTCCATCCAAAACGACAACCACCATCACGTCACCGACGACCATCATACGCCGATCATCCCGACTCCGGTGACCTAACGCCGGAGATTACAGCCCGTGTCACGATTAGCGAACCAAGATGACGATGATTCTGACTGATTCATACTGTTCGATAAGTGGAGTTCTTCGATATGAAGCTCTTCGATTTCCACCACTAGCATCACCGACACCGCCGCCGCCACCGCCGCACGACGTCGACCGCTTCATCGGACCAACTCAGACGGCGGTGACGGCGAAGTTGAGACAATATTTTGTCGCTCATTCTTCTCAATCGGCGCCGATTTTTTTAAATTTTTTTACCTCTCCATGTGACCTTTATAACTTCACTGCAATTATTATTATTCGGTGGTTGTCTATTTGTGGAGCGCAATGTTTTGATATCGTCTAGCTTGTCGGAGTTCGAACACTCTAGTTCTCGTACCGTTTTTTCTCTCCTATTTGAAGGTCTCGTGTTCTAATAAGCTTTCCAGGTTTGTGTTTGATAATGTTCCTACGATTAAAGAATCTTTAGTAGTTAATTTTAGACTATGCTTTTCATGAGTGATTCTTCATATTTTTTTGTCCTAATTAGTTTTGGTTTACTAATTGTTGTTTTTGAGAATTAAATTAGTTTGAAAGCGGATGCTTTTGATACATGACTGGTTCAAATGTCTGCGATTATCTGATGCATTTTATTATATGTTGACAGAGCCATGTATTTGTGGAGACTATATAGTTTGTTGCGGAATTGTAAGACAGTTTTACATAAGACATACTCAAAACAGGAGATGTCAATTTCGAATCATGGCTTTTTCACAAAAAAATATGTCCATTTTGTTAATTCACGAAAGGTTGAGTCGTGGTCGTAATAGAGGTTCTCAATTCACCACATTATGAGGTGGTCGACGTTGGTCAGTAGTGGGCAGTGGTGGGCTGTGATCGTTCACGATTTAGTGGTGTATACATCAAATATGATACTAGATACATGGATTAGTTTTCTAGATACACAAATTTACTTTTAAGCGGGGTAGATATATGAATTTTAAGTGCAGATACATAAATTAGTAGTTTGGGTACATAAATCTATTTGTGTATCTCAAGCACTTATTTACGTATCTGGTTAACTGATTTACGTATCTAGAGTACTTTTATGTGTATCCATGTAGCTTTTCTTGTCCAAAACCTTTGCGTGTGTGTTGTATCGTTGTGACTGATCATTTTCTTTTATCTAGGTTTGCTTATCCAAGACGTCTAAGACCATGATAACTGCATAGAACATAAATCGATAAAAAGCATCAGCCTTAAACATGAATTGAGGTACTCCAAAATTGCAAAATGAATCTATTTTTTTACTCTATTATCTAGACATACTTCACACTGTACTACTTTTTTATATGTCTGATTTCAAGTGCTGCTTCAAAATATATCGATGTAGGCGCATACTACCAGTCATTGCACAATAGATTACAATTATCACTTGTTGATTGGTAATTGTACGCAAAGTAATAGGCGGTGGTTAGAGTGATGTAGTGGCAGTGGTATTGGTGGATGGTCTTTGGTGGTGGATACATGGATTATGAGTCCAGATACATTATTTACTTGTCTAGATACATAATCGATTCATGCTTTCCGTCGCACTCTTTCTCACGAAACAAAATGCGATCTAGGTTATCTCAAATTCATTGCGTGAATCCTCCATTTTCGGTCATATTTCAAGTAAGTTACTTTGATTTCGTAGTTGTTTTCATAGGTTCTCTCAAATTCATCGCTTCAGAGTTGTCGATTCTCTTTGTAAGTTGTCCTCTCCTCTTCTTCATGTGTTTTGATCTATGTACTTTACAATGTTAGTTACTCTGTATTGTATTACAACAAGGTTGAGCATTGGTGAATGAAAATGACATTATTTTTTGTTACCACCAAGCCAGGACTCGATGATTCAAGTGACGCCAGAAGCATACAAGACATGCAAGTTGGAAGATCCAATCTTGGAAATGAACGACGGGAACTCGGTTTTCAACATAACACAGCCAGGTGATTTCTACTTCTATTTGTGTAGATATATGAATTATAAGTGCAAATACATAAATTAGTAATTTGGGTACATAAATCTATTTGTGTATCTCAAGCACTTATTTACGTATCTGGTTAACTGATTTACGTATCTAGAGTACTTTTATGTGTATTCATGTAGCTTTTCTTGTCCAAAACCGTTGCGTTGTGACTGATCATTTTCTTTTATCAAGGTTTGCTTATCCAAGACCTATGGAGTATGGCTAGTTGCTTTATGAGAACATAAATCGTCGTCCACTCTGGAATACCATGATAACTGCATAGATTAATTGTTAACGATAAAAGGCATCAGCCTTTAACATAAATTGAGGTGCTCCAAAATGGCAAAATGAATCTATTTTTTTACTCTATTGTCTAGACATACTTCACACTGTACTACTTTTTTATAAGTCTGATTTCAAGTGCTGCTTCAAAATATATCAATTGGGCTTTCTAACATTACATAAATCTTTTACTTCGATGTAGGCGCATACTACCAGTCATTGCACGATATGATTACAATTATCACTTGCTGATTGGTAATTGTACGCAAAGTAATAGGCGTTGGTTAGAGTGATGTAGTGGCGGTGGTATTGGTGGATGGTCTTTGGTGGTGGATATATGGATTATGAGTCCAGATACATTATTTACTTGTCTAGATACATAATTGATTCATGCTTTCCGTCGCTCTCTTTCTCACGAAATCAAAATGCGATCTAGGTTATCTCAAATTTATTTCGTGAATCCTCCACTTTCGGTCATATTTCAAGTAAGTTACTTTGATTTCGTAGTTGTTTTCATAGGTTCTCTCAAATTCATCGCTTCAGAGTTGTCGATTCTCTATGTAAGTTGTCCTCTCCTCTTCTTCATGTGTTTTGATCTACGTACTTTACAATGCTAGTTACTCTGTATTGTATTACAATGAATCTGATTGTGTTTTCAATGAACTGGTTATATTTTGTAAAATCAACTTTATTGTTGATAATTTTTTGATATGAAAATGGTTCCATTGGTTGAAGATGTCGTTGTCGATGACTCATGTTCCATGGGTAAGGCGAGGGTTCAACAGTGGTTCGGTGGTAGGTTAGATACGGTGAAAGTCATGTCAGATACATTTTATGTATTCTTAGATACACAAATGGAGTTGCTTGTCAGGACCACCAAGTTGTGTATCTAGAGTATCAATTTGTGTAACTGGACAGTCAATTTGTGTATCTAAGTAGTTTGTACAATTTGCATCGAAATTTAGTTCACAAGGGATCCTGCCTCTATACAAATCCATACATTCCGTACAAAATTTTGCTGGCGAACTTTGTGATAAGGCTAACAATTATTTTTCTCATGTACATATAGATGTGGAAATGTGGTGTGGTGTTAGTGAAAGAGGATGTGGATGAACTCGACAGCACCTTGGATTGTGGGGCGAGCTATACAGAGCTGCTAGTGGGTCAACTCGTAGCTGTTAGGGTTTGTAACGGCAACTTACTGAAGGAGGGTTAAGTTGACTGTGGTTTCTGCAGCAGTGGATAAGGTGAGGAATTTCGTGGCACTGGATTATTGAATGCAGGTGACGCAAATAAAATCCCGCGCCACTCTCATAAAAACATGTCCTACATGGCTTGCTTAGCTTTGATCGTAGCTATCGCACTCAACTTTCTGCTTTTTATGTTTATCGAGAGTACGTAAATTTCTACCGGAAGTTCAATGTGAGACTGAGAAAAAGTAACTTGGGTAGCTTCTCATGAGTTTTCTTCTTGTTTTTGCATTTTAAGTAATCTGTAGCTCATGCTTAATATAGGTGTGTGTTAACTTTGTGTATTGTAGAGGTTTAATATTTGTCAGAACTTAGAAGTAGTTTATTTTCAAACAACTGATAGTTGGCCTCATTTTGCAGGTGTCACTTACTACCGCCCACGAAACTTTACGCTTTTGTGTGCTTAGGTATGGTTTCTACAACCAAAACAGTCGACATACTAATGTTATGCTCATGCATTATAGTTATTTAAATAGTGGTTACTCTTCTTGATCGTTCGTTGGTTCTGCGCTTGACTAATCTGATTGAGGTTGAGTAGTGATCTTTTGCCATGCTTAATTCTTGTATTTCCCTGTCATTTATAGTTATTTATAGTTATTTCGATGTGCTTGATTGCTTGGTCATGTATAGATTTGTCTATTATATCTTGTCAAATTTTATCGTCTTACTCTACTTTTCATCTGTTGACCTATTATCAGACCAACATTATCAGACTGATCTATGCATTGTGGCAAAGATTGAGATGTGTTGTGCCAGTAGCTACTTCCAGAGTTGTGGCTGTCTAATTGAAAATGCTCCTAGCTTATGTGGAAATGCATCCTTATGTGCAGAGTGTAGCCAACGTTGTGAAGTTTGGCCCATCTTTCAAAAAATTCATTACGTGGTTAGATTTTATTTATTACGCTTTGCCTTTTTCGATATGTTTCTTTAATTTTTTGAATATGTTCTAATTTATGGTGATTGACGGTGTATTAAAGGATGTAGACGTGGTGTTAGTGAGTGGGTAATGATTAGAATCCACCGACAATGACGGACAAATGACCGCTGATGTTACCGGTTAAGGCACTACCTGAGTGGATGTCAATAGTCAACGACGATGTTAGTAAGAGGATACATTAATAGTGTGTGATTGACGTTGGTTGATACATACTATACAACCACTTCCAATCTCTCCCGACTCTCATATCCGTGACCTCCTCTAACCATCGAAGACGACCACGATCAACTGCCTCCGATTTGATCAATTTCATGTAAGTATTATTTAATTTTGTAGCAATATTGGATTTGATTATGCAAACGTTCAACCTTCTACTTCTGAGTTATCAAGAGATGTGGTCTATAGCTTGCAACAAGAGATAGAGTTGCTTATTATAATTTTCTAAACTACCCAACAAGAGATAGATGATGAACTTGTCCAACTAGTCAGTACTTTCTCACATTGTGTATCTAGAGCCGTGATTTATGTATATGAAGTACTAATATATGTATGTACCTAGTTCTTTGCACATGAAAGATGTTTTTGTATACGTTACGTTATCTTTTTGAGTAATAGGTCAAGCCGAAGGCTATTAGCTCAACGGTAGAGCAATGTGCAATGCACATATGTATGGGTTCAAATCCCATATAGCTTACATAATTTGACATTCCTCGACATATATTATCTAGGAAAGCTCCAATATCCGACTCCAAGTGTAAGGAAATAAAAACTGTCAGTCCCAAGTCATAAAAGCACTTGCAGAAGAAATATTAGCTCTTGTTTCATTATTGTTCAGTTTTCATGGGGAAACAATGTATAGATCTTTTCATTTCCAAGTAACACGGGGTAACACGGAATACGAGTCCCGTAAACAAAAAATGCTATAGATATTCCCATGAATAGGAACCCAAGTTCCCATCCAACATTATCTTGTATCCAAACAACGAAGATACTCGATACGACACAACCGACGCTACTAGAAAACCGATGCTACTAGAAAAAACTGTAACTAAAGTCAAAATGAATTAACTAAAGCCAAAATTAATCTGGTATAAAAATTGTAACTATGGGAAAAAATCATTTAACTAAAGCCAAAATTACCGTAACCAGGGGAAAAATCGTGTAACTAAAGGCAAAATTACTGTAACCAGAAAATGAATTAACTAAAGCCAAAAGGAATTAGGTAAAAAAAAACTATAACTAGGGGGAAAAATCGTGTAACTAAAGACAAAATAACTGTAACCAGAAAGTCATTGAACAATAAAAGTTTTTAATAAGTCATTGAACAATAAAAGTTTTTAATAAGGTAAAAAAAAACTGTAACTAAAGCCAAAATGAATAAACTAAAGCCAAAATTAATTAGGTATAAAAATTGTTACTAGGGGGAAAAATCGTGTTACTAAAGCCAAAATTACTGTAATCAGGGGCAAAAATCGTGTAACTAAAGAAAAAATTACTGTAACCAGAAAATGAATTAACTAAAGCCAAAATGAATTAGGTTAAAAAATCTGTAACTAGGGGGAAAAATCGTGTAACTAAAGCAAAAATTAATGTAACCAGAAAATAATTGAACAATAAAAGTTTTTAATTAGGTATAAAAATTGTAACTAGGGGGAAAAATCGTGTAACTAAAGCCAAAATTACTGTAACCAAGGGGAAAAATCGTGTACCTAAAGGCAAAATTACTGTAACCAGAAAATGAACTAACTAAAGCCAAAATAAATTAGGTAAAAAAAAAAACTGTAATTAGGGGGGAAATCGTGTACGTAAAGCAAAAATTACTAGAAAGTAATTGAACAATTAAAGTTTTTAATTAGGTAAAAAAAACTGTAACTAAAGCTAAAATTAATTAGGTCTAAAAATTGTATCTAGGGGAAAAATAGTGTAACTTAAGCCAAAATTACTGTAACCAGGGGAAAAATCGTGTAATTAAAGGCAAAATTACTTTAACCTGAAAATGAATTAACTAATGCCAAAATGAATTAGGTAAAAAAAACTGTAACTAGGGGGAAAATCTTGTAATTAAAGCCAAAATAACTGTAACCAGAAAGTAATTGAACAATAAAAGTTTTTAATTAGGTAAAATCAGAATTCAAAGCCAAAATTAATTAACTAAAGCCAAAATTAATTAGGTATAAAAATTGTAACTAGGGGGAAAATTGTGTTCCTAAAGCCAAAATTATTGTAACCAGGGGGAAAAATCGTGTAACTAAAGAAAAAATTACTGTAACCAGAAAATGAATTAACTAAAGCCAAAATGAATTAGTTAAAAAAAAAAAAACTGTAACTAGGTGGAAAAATCGTGTAACTAAAGCAAAAATTAATGTAACCAGAAAGTAATTGAACAATAAAAATTTTTAAATAGGTATAATTACTGGTGACTGTACCCATAATTACTGTAACTCTTTAAAAAAAAAAGAGTTAAAATAATCTTAATAATTTAGATGCCTAGTATTTGGTTTATTTTGGTAAAAAATAATGTATATAGTGATAAATACACTTCCCAAAAAATGAATTGATTGAAGCCAAAATTAATTACGTAGAAAAACTGTATCTACAGGGTTAAAAAATGTAATTAGGAGTAAAAACAGTGTAACTCGGAGGAAAAACATTGTAACTAGGAGGATATTTTATGTTTAACTGCTTTGTTTCATTGTTGTTCGATTAGTTATGTTCCTAGGTTTCTCAATAAGAAAGCGCATAATTTAGCTTATAAGGCTAAACAATTGTAATTTTTCCTATTTGGGCTATTGCCAAAAAAAAAAAAAAAAAAAAAAAAAAAAAAGGGTTAAAGTAATCTTAATAAATTTAGAAGCCTAATATTTGGTTATTTTGGTAAAAAATAATGTATATTGTGATAAGCACACCTCCCAAAAAATGAATTGATTGAAGCCAAAATTAATTACATAGAAAAATTGTATCTACAGAGGTAAACAAAATTGTATCTATAGGGGTAAACAATGTAACTCAGGGTAAAAATAGCGTAACTCCGAGGAAAAACAGTGTAACTAGGAGGAAAAATCTTGTAACTGTACCTATAATTACTGTAACTGTACCCATATTATTGAAACTCTAAAAAACAAAAAAAAAAGAGTTAAATAATCTTAATAAATTTAGAAGCCTAGTATTTGGTTTATTTTGCTAAAAAATAATGTATATAGTGATAAACACACTTTCTAAAAAATGAATTTATTGAAGTCAAAATTAATAACGTAAAAAAACTGTATCTACAGCGGTAAAAAATGTAACTAGGGGTAAAAACAGTGTAACTCGGAGGAAAAAGAGTGTAACTAGGAGGAAAAATCTTGTAAGTGTACCCATAATTACTGTAACTGTACCTATAATTTGATCATCCTACTGCTAAAGCATGAAATTTGTAGTTCGCTCAATAAATAGGCGAATTTTGAATTATAAACGTTCACATTATACAAGAATATTTAAGCAACAATAAAGACATAATAGGCTATATAGGATTCGAACCCATATCAATGTGCAATATTTGCAAATCGCTTTACCATTAAGCTAATAGCCTTTATATTATTATTACCGAGATACACAATCGACTACTGTATCTAGAGTCATAATTTGTGTATCTAGAACCATATTTCAAGTATTCACTCTCAACTTGAACTACCGACCAAAAAAAGGCACACAACACCACCATTAAGACCACCACAAAACATCCCTACACATCCACTAAACACAAAAAAGTTAATACCTTTGACACCTACAACAAGAAGAAACGTGCAAAAGTTGATCTAATAACATCCGGAGTATAATGATAGTTATCTTCAATATTTCTTATTTTATTAAATACGTATAAAGACTGTAACCATAGGGGAAAACAATGTAACTACACAGGAAAACAATGTAACTACAGGGAAAAACAATGTAACTACAGAGAAGGAAAAAAAAAAAAATGTAACTACATGGAAAAACAATGTAACTACATGGAAAAACAGTGAAACTACACGGAAAATTGAGAAACTACAAAATTAATCAAATCATTAACTGACTTACGGCGTGAATTGTACGAACCAATGAGATACACCAATGGGATACACATACACAAACTCGTACACATCTGACCTCATAAATTTGCATCATCATCTTAATTAACATGTACTTCGTATCAACAAAGTAATGAAATGACACCAACAAATGCACTGCCAAGGCTACCGTACAACACCAAGAGTCACGATTCCAGCAAACAACACGACTCTACATCACCAAACAGCTGCTACAATACGGTATTTATACACCACACACACACGGTCATATGAGTCACACACTCTTACATCCTGATATTCACACGTACGCACATAAGAACAACAACAACACACAATGATGGCAGCAGCTGAATGAACGGAAAACAGCAACAGTATAACTGCATAACAGTAGCATACATCGTCAAAGAGCAACGAGACGACAACCGAGCAGCAGCATAAGAATGAGAATTATTAGTATGCACACCTCAAACACTCGGCCTTGCATCCAACACCTCACACACACGAATCCATCACGTCCACGTTCACGAATCTATCACGTACACCACCATTAATCCACCATGGCTGCATCAACAAGTTTTGTTGTAGTGGGTAGAATCCGAGAGAGCAGAAAGAATGAGTTAGTGAGTGAGCATCAACGACATCCATAAGACCAAACGTTAAAGGGAAAGCGTATCAAACAACAAGACTCTAGAAAAGGAAAGTTTTAACGTGTCAATTATTTTGGACTTGATCTTTTGTCTAAACACACGAGTATATGCTGAGCATTAACTTCGGATGTTGATGTTATAGCCTGACTTTTTAATCAATCCATTAGTTAATTATCCTTGCTAAGTCTGAATTCCATGCATTTAAATAATGCTCTTAAAGACAAGTGTTTGAACACAACTTTGTCATCCATGTATTATACCAAAGTACCCAAATAATTCACACGCAACAGTCTCGGTGTTCAGAGTGCCAAGCACGCAACAGCACATAATATTTTTTTTGTTTTCAGGTGTGTGTCGTGTCGTGTCGAGTCGTGTCAAGGTCGGAAATGGGATCAAAATAAAATGTCAAAAGTTAGCTTTTTCCAATGGCTCAAAAATTACTAACATAGGTGTAACATGAGACAACAAAATGTGATTACTGAGAGACACAAACAGATTCAGCCTTGTAATCACATATCCTCTAAAAACCCCCACACATCATAATTCACTCATGAAACTAGGGTGGTGTTCATACACGGCTGAAAAATACTTCCATGAAAAGTACAGTTTGTTGGAGACATGTTCAAAACTAGCACATGAAGACATATTACCATTTAAGTACAATTAGAAGCACACCTGAGTCGATCCAAAATGACTTTATTCTTGTAAAACTGAAACTTCACAAATGATGACTGGAGACGCAAAAACATAGCCACTTCACCCAAAATAATCTAAACATGCTGCATCAACAAGTTCACACGTACATTTTTTTACTCTCAATTATTCAATGTAACCAACATTATAAATGATGTATCTACAAATAAAAAAATTGTACCTAAAAACAGGGGACGAGTTAGTGAGTGAGAGAAAGAATGAGTGAATCAGAAGACAAGAAAGAGGGAGGAGAAGGGTATGACTCACCGTGGTGGTTAAATCCAACGAATGCTTCGGTGCTCAGAGGTGGAACAGAGCAGAAACTCCGGCGAGATTGGTAGGCTCCGGCGAGGGTCGAAGCGACAAAAAGCTCGAGGGTGGAGGAGATCGGCAGAAGCGTTGAGGTTGACTAAAAATAGTACACATAATTAGTCATCAAAATTCCACCTTTCAATATAAATTAACAAAATTACACAAATGGGGTGCAAAAAGTTTCAGATTTCAATCAAACAAAACTTGAGAAGACCTAAAAATTGAGAATTAAGATTTAAATACACCCAAAATACATTAAGCTACAATTATAGATGAAAAAACACAATTAATCATCAAAAATTTAACCTTTCAATGTAACTTGACAGAAATGCACATGGGTTGATACAAGATTCGTCTTTCAATCGATTAAATCTACTACGCACCATAAAAATTGACAAAATAACACCAAATATTAAAAAATTCAGCAGCATACGGGGTATTTCAAAGAAATTGATTCCAGATTGAAATGATGTGAATAGTATTAATAACTTCATGTTGATTCAGCTATATTAAGCAAAATTAAGGGGATTTTAATAAATGTATACCTATATTAAATTAACGGAGCTAAAATTTTAATAAATGAATTTGAGTGAGGATGATAGGGAGGAAGAAAGAGGATTGCATTTCAGACACCCCGATCAAAAACCCCCAATTTACGATGAACACTCCTTATTCAATTAAGGAAAATCGTCGAATTGAAAGCCTTAGCTTGACTTTTTCACAAAATTGAAGCTAGATACAATCTATACACACTATGGGCATCCTACACCGAAGTTTAATAGAAATTTCGGGTCGGAAAATTCGGGCTCGTTTTCGAGTCGGAAACCTAATTTGGACGTTTTTCACACAAAGACGGTCTAAATCACAATCATTTCACACATACATGCTAGCATAGCATAATGCAACACAATGACGTCAATTTCAAGCATTCAAACGGCATATTTCAAGCAAAAACCGGGTTTTCATCCAAAGCCCGTCTTTTCAACATTTCTAGCTAAAACTAGCTAATTATAACGACAAATAACGTAAAAACAAGTTAAAATGGAGCATTACCTGATTCCATAGCAAAGCAACGCAAAAGAAATAATCAAAAACGGTTGAGAAATCGAAATTTGGTGTTTTGAGGAGTAAGAAACCGTGTATGATGTAACAACCTGGTTTTTCGTGACTTTAATTAAACTAAGGCGGAAAATTAATTAAGTCTATATATTACAAAACCAGCTGTTAATCGTAATAAAACTCTAAATACATAGTACGAGTTTAGAATAACAGAATATAAGTTTGATTACATCCTCTCAAACGTACAAAATAAAGAAGGTAAACTCTCCCCAGTATTCAGTAGCGTTAGTCTCGGGGTACCTGCATTAAACTCTCATCATTTTCCCGCACACTCTTTCGATACATGCAATTCTAATACAACATGCAATATGAATAATAAATAAGTAAAATAAAGAGCAAGTAGCAATTTAAACACGTAAGAAATTCATGATGATCCAAGCATAGGCATAAATCAATCAAATAACGTAACATGCTCACAAATAATCATACTCAATAGATCGTATTCCAACACTCATAACCAAGTCATTCAGACAATCACCCAACAAACAAGACAAGGAAATGCATTCAATATGTGATAACAAATGAGTCTTCGTTAGTAAGGCGGAAGCATGCGGACATAATCCGCGCAGTAGCAGTCAGGGCCGTTAAAACGGACATGTCTGAATATGCTAAAGATACCTAAGGTAATAAGGACGATTCAATCCCTTGTCTAATGTATGCATACACTACCTATCGAGGATCATACGTATTCGCTATTCAAAAGGTATCACCGACGAAAAAGTTCGACTATCACCAGAGACAGGTACCCCCGGATGGGGCTGGCGTTTCCAATTACTATTCTATGGGCCCGCGGAAGTATCAAGTATGCCCCATCCCTGAGGTTGATACCACACGTCAAACAGCAATCTTAAGATCGTTGAATAGCCTTGGGCAACTCTGGGAGGGAGCCCAAGTCCCCATAGACAGCTACCTCGTTAACTTCGAATTTCAAGAGTCGCAACATGGCGAACAATCCTAGTTTTTTATTCAATTACTCGCTTTCTCAACTTCTCATTCTCTCGCTCACAGATAATAATAATGACAATCTTGTAACATAAATATAACGTCGAACTTGTATAATGAAATTTTAGTAACAGCAGTTCTTCAGGTAAAACAGAACACATAGAAAAACTTAATTATTTATTTTGAGTCCGTTCGTAACTTTAAAATATTTTTCACTATTCATTATTTTACTATTCACCGTATTTACTATTCACCGTATTTACTATTCATCGTATTTACTATTCATCGTATTTTATACATATTCGTATTTTCGTATTTCGTATTTGTACGTATTTTTATACTTCGTATTTTATTCGTATTTTTTACGTATGCGTATTCTTATACTTCGTATTTATACGTATTTTTATACGTACTTGTATTCTTATACTTAGTATTTATTATTATATTTTCTTTATACTTAGTATTTTTATTATATTTCATTTATACTTAGTATTTTTATTATTCTTATACACATTATTATACTTAGGAGTTTTCTTAGATACAAAACTAAGTTTTATTTTCTAAGTACAAAAATCTAGTTTTAAAGTCGTTAGGTTCGTTTTGTATTTAGCGATTGAGAATTTATTTTAAATGTAAAACTCGATTTAAACTTAAGTACAAAATCTAGTTTCAAAGTTTTTAAGTTCATTTTGTACTTGGTCATTTTAAATAACATTTCAAAAGTAAAACTCGGTTAAATTTAGTCGTATACTTAACTAAGATTTTAGCGGTTTCTATTTTTAGTGAGGTTGTCGTAGTCCATTTTAAATAGTCCGTATATCCATATCCAATTTAAGCAAAGGTAGTAACACTCTACATTATTCATTTTAATACGTGTAACGTTTATTTTTATCGGTTTTGTCAATTCTTTTTATTAACGATTTAATACATAAACAAATATAAACCTAATTACTATTCAAATTTAGTGACTAAGTGATAAATTTATTTTGACCAAAATTGACCCAAAATAAGTAGGGATGCCGTGAGCCTCTATTTATTTTAGCTATTTATTTCTTTTGTTGTTTTTATTAATAAATCATTACTTTAACTATTTTGTTTACTCAAGTGATAAAAATAAAAAGTGACAAATTCATTTTAGGTCTAAAATGGACCCCAAAACCGTGGCTACTCATACTTGCACCATTTATTTTCGTTTTCTAATTTTATCGGTTTTTGACTTAAAGTTTTTATATACTAATTTATTCAAGTTATTCTAAAGTGATTTAGACTAGTACTTAAAAACAATAAATAACTAAAACTCAATAAATTTATGAATCAAACTAATCACTTAAGTGAAGAACACATGAATATGTGAATAACTTTAATGTTTTCATATGAACATAAAATAGTCAAATTTTTATATGTTTATGAAATTTTCTCAAATTTTTCCTACAAGTCCATTTTAACTAAACTAATCATAATATGTTATTTAGAAAAATTAAAACTAAAAATTGGTCCAAAATAATAAGGAAAACCGTGTGATGTATATATGTTCACTATTTTTATTTTTTTGATTTTTATACCTCTAATTCAACAACTAGCTTACTTTATATCATTTATATATTTAACATATATGAAAATCATATACAAACATTAACACACATAAATAAAAATCATTTAAACACATGAATAACAACAAAAGTTCAAGAACACACATAAACACATTAAAACATTTAAATTTCATAACAAATTCATTTTAAGTCCTAAACATAAACTAATCATATTTTCATGTTCATATTATCACAAGTATTTTAAGCATGCAATTTACATAAATTAAAACGAAAAATTTAGTGAAAAATTGAAGGGTGGCCGTGTGATGTTAGTGTGTTACACTAATATTATTTTTCGATTTTTGTCTTCAAATTTTAACATGTGAAATACTAAGTGATAAAATAATTCATGCATGCATCAAAACAATAACATATAATCAAATTCGAGGCGCTTATCATATATGTAACAACCTGGTTTTTTCGTGACTTTAATTAAACTAAGGCGGAAAATTAATTAAGTCTATATATTACAAAACCAGCTGTTAATCGTAATAAAACTCTAAATACATAGTACGAGTTTAGAATAACAGAGTATAAGTTTGATTACATCCTCTCAAGCGTACAAAATAAAGAAGGTAAATTTTTCCCAGTATTCAATGGCGTTGGTCTCGGGATACCTGCATTAATCTCTCATCATTTTCCCGCACACTCTTTCGATACATGCAATTCTAATACAACATGCAATATGAATAATAAATAAGTAAAATAAAGAGCAAGTAGCAATTTAAACACGTGAGAAATTCATGATGATCCAAGCATAGGCATAAATAAATCAAATAACGTAACATGCTCACAAATAATCATACTCAATAGATCGCATTCCAACACTCATAAACAAGTCATTCAGATAATCAACCAACAAACAAGACAAGGAAATGCATTCAACATGTGATAACAAATGAGTCTTCGTTAGTAAGGCGGAAGCATGCAGATATATTCCGCGCAGAAGCGGTCAGGGCCGAACGAAATCGGACGTGTCTGACAGGCAAAAGATATCTAAGGTAATAAGGACGGCCTAATCCCTTGTCTAATGTATGCATACACTACCTATCGAGGATCATACGTATTCGCTATTCAAAAGGTATCACCGACGAAAAAGTGCGACTATCACTGAGATCGGTACTATTGGGGCTTTTCCACCATCGATATATGGGCCCACGGAAATATCAAGAATGCCCCATCCCTGAGGTTGTATATACCGTGTCGAGTAGCGATCTTAAGATCGTTATTTCACCTTGGGCAACTCTGGGAGGGAGCCC
Source organism: Dianthus caryophyllus (assembly GCA_023091065.1). NCBI lineage: Eukaryota > Viridiplantae > Streptophyta > Magnoliopsida > Caryophyllales > Caryophyllaceae > Dianthus > Dianthus caryophyllus. Next base: position 18,480,879 of record CM041522.1, read on the forward strand.
AAGTCCCCATAGACAGCTACCTCGTTAACTTCGAATTTCAAGAGTCGCAACATGGCGAACAATCCTAGTATTTTATTCAAGTAATTCATTCTCTCCAATTCCCATTTCCTCGTTCAAACTAAATAAATTACAATTCTGAAACTTAAATATATCGTCGAACTTTGTATAATGAAATTTTAGTAATCATAGCTTCTTCAGATAAAACAGAACACATAGAAAACTTAAATATTTATTTTGAGTTCGTTCGTATACTTTAAATATCTTCACTATTCATTATTTTACTTTTAAATATTAATTCTCATTACTTAGTTTACTTTAAAATGATTTATTTCGAATAACTTAAATATTTTATTAATTCAAGTGTAAGTATTTTATTTGATTAAGTTAAATGATTTAGTTCCGTTTAAATTTCAACTTAAGTATGTTTACAATTAGTGATATAAATATTCCAAGTTTCGTTTAATATAATAATTATTTGATATTTTCATAGTCAATATAACTAATGAAGGTATTTAGTTACATAATATTCATAACATTTATTTTAACATTAGAAATATTACTAAAATGATATTTAACAAATTTTAGTATTCTTGATAAAATATAATTAGCTGACATTTAGTTAAATTTCTTTTAGGTGGTTTAATTTCTTAATACGATTTTATTTATATAACTTTCACGTAGTCGTATTTAGGGGATTAGGTAACTTGATCTTGAGATTATTAATATTTATATTTTAGTAATATTCACTTAAGTGTAATTAATTTAATTATTTATTACTGTTTATAATGTCATAAACCTTATAGTTTAAATTTTAGTTAGGTTTTGTATTTATATATATGAATACATTATTCATGATTTTTATATAACTATACTTAGTAAATTGTTAGTCGATCTTTATATATTACTAAGATATTAACAATTTACCTTTTAGTTAATTTTTATTTGTGATTCTAATTTTTAGCTTTATTTAGTAATAGTTTTAGTTAAGTTTATTTTAAGTTTCAAGTTCTTTATTTTGCTTTTGATATTTTAAGCAAATACTTATTTAATATAGTTTAAGTTCATTTTAAACTTTAGAGTTTTTAAATTAAAGTACTTATCATATTAAATTAGATATATGAGTTTTTATACATGACTGCTTTATATTAGATATTTAATACGAGTAACTTTTATGTATATTAAAATGAACTTTACTTTTAAATTGATTTAATCCTAATTTAAACTTGATACTCTTTTTATTTAACTCTTTATTTTTAGTTGTATTTTAATTTGAACCATTAAGTGACTACAACTATTTTTACGACTATAAATATTTTCATATTTATTTAGTTTATTTACTTAAGCTAGGTTAATAATATTTTTAGTCTTATTTTATACTTGTGATGCTTATATTTAATATTTTCAATAAATTACACATAACATATAATTTCAACATGATAAAATTTCATATAAAATCAACAATAATTTAACAACACATTTTTCACCTAAAACATATTATCATAAAATCATACAAATATCATATTTCACAATTTAATTCAACATCATATATATAATTATAACATCACTTAGGAAAATAACATAAAATCAGTTACGAGGCGCTTATCACATAAGTGTGCGAGAAGCACCTTAAATTTGGCTCACGAACAGAGGCCTCCAAATAAAAACGGTCCTAACCCATTTAATTAATTTCCGAAGCACGACAAGGTCCTGCCCGACCCAAAATCGACTGCTTCCTCAGAGACTCAGTAGATACCCGTATCCGTATTCCCCCAAAAACAAACCCGATGATGAAAAGGACTTTCATGCATGCTTTTAAAAGAGTCGAAAGCAGCATAAAAGTGTCTAAAACGTATTAGTCATTTTTAGCGTATTAATTTGGATTTGCATAATCATGAAAATGAATGTCAATTTTTAGTCATCATGAGCGTAACACGAGCACAATATAGGAACGTCTTATTAAGTCAAGCCACAAAAACAAATTTCAACTAGCTACAAAGCGGCCCAAACTTACAAAACGACCCAAAAACGCACACCAACACAACACATAAACGGGCCAAAGTCGTCCGTGTCACATTTTCACAAAATTAAACTTTACAAAACCATAAAATAATATACCTTAATATTATTTTATTTCGAGCCAAAACCAAAAACACGACAAAACCGAAACACGAAAACCGAAATTGACCAAAATCGAGCAAATACTTAGCCCATAAGTAAACAACAAAACATAATCATTACTTAATCAAAACATCCAAAACCAAATGGCGGCATAAAACAACCCACCAAAACAAAAAGAATCGCTGTGGACAAAGGCGATTAAGTTTCTAATCGCTGTTAACAGCGATTATAAACTTCTCCCATACACGCCTTTTTGATTTTTCTTTAAAAATATCCAACTCAAGCAAACTTAAACGTCAGATACAAAGCGATTAAGTTTTGTTATCCCACAGAAACCACCAAAACTCCATAAATACCAACCCACTTCATTCATTTTCAATACCCGGTTTTTAGCACTTATACACTATTCACAAAATCCACTCAAAAATACCGACTTTACATTTTCGAAAGGTAAACATTTTTCCTACGGGCTAGACGTTTGAGACTTCGGACAATGGGGTTACATTAACCCCAAACCCGATATTGGCACTAGCGGCCGTATTCGTAATACGGTTGTAGCAATTCGGATTCATAAACCGTCTAAACCCCGCCAATATCGCATAAATAAACGACTCATTATCACTAAAGCAAACCGACGTCACTTTTATAATTATGCAAGTCCTCATTCATGCATTAAATAACGACTAGAATCACGGATCCAACACTAAATTGTACCGCTTCATAGTGTCTTATAGCATGTCATAACTGAGGGTTTTTCACAAATTCTAATACGAGGTCGGAAAATAACGTCTATAGTAATAATTTAGTCAATAAATTATTATTTAACGTACATTTCCTATAGCAATATGTCATTATTTTGACAATTTACATTATTTATGCATTTTAATCGAGTCATGTTTATTCGCACTTGTACGTAGCGTGACTTTTAGCCCAAATATCGAAATTAAGCAAGTGTTTTCAAATTAGTAGAGACTACTCTTATGTAGGCTTTTTGATTACTGTTTTCAAAACTCATTTTGTCAAAACTTTCGAAAAGTAACCTCACTCCGAACCCCTTCTCTGGTTTCAAACCTCAGATTGATAGGTATCGACGCACCTTGAAATCTGAGACACTCGTGTCTTGTATTTCAAGACGCGTTGAATAGGTTCCAAATTCCTTTAATATTTGGTGGCGACTCCGAAAATACATTTTCAAAAAGGATTTTCTACTTTTCTTTTTTGGTCACAAATTCATGCAATGATCTCCCCCATTTTTACAAAACCGCACTTTTTCTGAGGCGCATTCCGCCGGCGCCCAAGACGGGCGAGGTGGCGCAGGCGTCGATAGGTTTTCCCAAAGGAAAAGATTTTCCCGGTACCTTCAGCTGGGGACTCCGCTGGGGACGAGGATGATTTTTATTATTTTTGAAAAACTAGTTTTTCTTTTATTTTAAAATCATAAAGAAGTGAAGCTAGAAATTTTGAAAACATTTACGCTTTTCGATATTTGGGCAAAATACGTTGAGTCGAATCCTCTGATTCAAACCACACCCTTTGAGGAACGGCCAAGAACTCTCGCTTCATAAGCGAGGTAACTCCGACACACTGTTCTCTCACCCTCCACGATTACAAGTACGGCATCCGTACAAACAATCGTAACTACCAAACTTCGAACGCTCTAGGGCCCGTCTTGAATTCACACCTAAGACGTGTGTAGTCTTGCGGGTGCCCCTACCTAAACGTCACGGGAATGGCCGGAGGGAACCTTACCCTATAAACCAAAAACCTGTGTTTATATGTACAAGTGCGAAGCTATAGTACCCTCACTATAGTAGTCTTTCAAAAAAAAAAACGTTCTGCATGTAAAAACTTTTCCTAGGCATTATACTTTTAAAATACGTCCATCTTTGAAGTTGCTTTTTCAAAACTTTTTTCAAAAAAGGGTCATACTTTTAAAAACACGCCGTTAGGCTCTTTGACCTATAGTCATTTGAGTTTAATAAATAAAATGCCGCTACATTTAAAACCGACCTAGGATAACCACTATATCCCAGGTCTTTTTCAAAACGTAAATGAATTATGCGACTGACGTATCGTCATAATACATTTATTCCTAAAAGGTCTTTCACAAAGCAAAAACCCGAATATGTCAATTCATTTCGGAGATTTTAAATGAAATTAACTTTTAGAACATTAGAATTAGCTCTAAATCGAGTGACTCTTTAGTCATCCCGATTTTAATCCTTTTCTCTCAAAAACGAAAAATGCGGGCTCGTTCAGATGCGGACCCGTTGATTTACTCTTTGAATCAAGTGACTTATCGTCATTTTTGATTTAAAACCCTGAGTCACACGTAGAAGGCGAACAATTGATCACCTTTTACCCAATTTTAACATCCTCAGGTCGGTTAGTTTATCGCTACTTTGATGCGATCCTTTTTATCGTAATCCAATGATAAACCCTGGCAACATACCGCCAAATTGGGTTAACTGATTATGATCATGCAAATTTTTCCTACCTCGAGAACAGGGACGTGTTAACGCCTCTATCTCAAAAGCTTCCGTGTCCTTTCAACAGCTAAAATCTCGAGTCAAGTGACGTCGCCCACTTTATACGCTTTTGTTTCTTCCTTTGGTCGTGAATGTGATTTTTCATTCGAGTCTTTTACTTCTATTTTAGAAGCACTAAAGATTTGAAAACTTTGTCGTTCGCTCATTGAAAAACCCCGGATACTGACGAACTAAGAACCGCCACTTAAACCCACCTCCGCCTCCAAAGAAGCGCCCTACAACAGATCAAAACCAAACCTGTCATGGCCTTTCAACACGACGAAGGTTTCGAGGACCACCACCACCCTCGAGGTAATCACGAACAAGTCCGAAGCTCAATGATAGGATAGCTAGCCTCACTACGACGATCGAGCAAATGGCTATCATGCAAAAGTTCAAGCAGAAAACGCCGATGCGCTGGCCGAGGAATCCGAACGGAACGCAAAAAGGATTCGAACCATGGAAGAGCGTCTCACAAACTCAAGGGGTTACTCCATACACCAAGAAAACGAGCACATCCCAAAGAACGTCAGATCCATGCTACCAGAAAAGTTAGCACTTAGCGATCTTCCCGACTTCAAAGGTCACGAAAGCCCGCTGCTCACGTCAAGGCTTTCAAAGCTAAAATGGCCATCATGGGTGTCGAACCCCCTGCATGGGCTACCTTATTCCCTCACTCATTGGACGCGCAACCCAGGGCATGGTTCTACGCTCTAGAACCACATAAAACGGGTAGTTTCGAGGACATAACGGTTGCGTTCGATCTACAGTATCGGGACAACAATGACATCCAAGTCTCGCTACGTACCTTGGAGGTCCTGACTCAGAGGGACAATGAGGGGTTTACCGAGCACCGACGCTACCGGAAAAAGCGTGTGCCCAAATACCTAACCGTCCAAGGGACACCGACTTAATCACTAAGTTCATCAACAACCTCACCCCCGCATACCAACAACACCTACGGTACGGAAATTTTGACAACTTCTCAACCCTCAGCGTCGTCGGCGAGCTCATCGAGGACGACCTCCGCAAAGAAAACAGGAATAAGAGCACGGGCCGCGGGTATCAAGGAAGCTCATCTCGAACCACTGCCAAAGTCGAGCCCATCCATGCCATCAACTGGGACGCGTTAGAGGCACCACCGGTTTTTACAACACCGCCAAGGCCTGCCATGCCTCCGCCAAAAGCATCATACTCACCTCCTGGTCCCAGTTCGATGAAAGCACGACGAAATTTTGACCCAATATACATGACTTACTCAAAGGCGCTACAGAAGCTTGTGAGCCGCAATGTACTTCAACTCATAGGACCTACTAGCGAGCCTCCCCCGGACAAGAAGCCAAAGTCGTGGGATCAGAACGCATACTGCGAGTTCCACAGAGGAAAGGGGCATGACACCGAGCAATGCTTCCGCCTGAAGAACATAGTTCAGGACTTGATCGACGACAATACCATCGTAAAGCCCAGCCCGAGTCCTAAACCTTCAAACCAGCTTAACCCTCTGCATACCCATGCTACTTTTGCAAGTACACACCCCATCATCGACTGCTCTAAACTAATCATCTCAAATGATCACGAAATCAACGGCATCTGGAATACTTCTGAGGATGAAGCCGACAATGATGACATCCGCATATGTCTCCAAGATGAACCCTACGACGAAGAGGCTCAACCCCGTCGCCCGCCAGGCAAGTACGGAGAGTTACGTCACAAGTACCCATTCAAACTATCGACGGTGCTGATGACGAAGTAGCCTACCTAACACGCTCGACGCCCGCGTGCAAGCTTCCCTAAAGTTACTTGACCCCCAAAGCCCCCCGCCAAGGTTGACTGCTCAAGAGAAGAACAAGGGGATAGTCATAAACGAGGATACGCCGCCTACTTCGCCTACCACTACAACCTCACCTACAAGCACTGCTCCTACGCCGCCACCAAGAAAGTGTCATCACCTAACACTAATCTGCGCCCGGCTACCCACGATTGATAAGATAGCATCATCAGCGTTACTCGACACCCTTGCCTACGCCGAGATCGGAGACACGCTCCACAAGCGACTCAACAAGACGGCGGACATTTCAATCTGGCGGCTCTTAAGGAACTCAATGGGACATCGTGAAGCCTCTACCAAGCATTACAGTCACCCCAATGACGCGTCGAAATGTCTCCGCAGAAGCTTATCAAGAACATCACACGTGAATGGCAGTTAACGCCGCTACCTTCTCCGATAAAGATCTCCTCCGCTCGGGCGGCACGCATAACCTACCTCTCTACATCAACGTAGAATGCCACGGCATGACATTACGATCGCCCTCATCGACAACGGATCCGCAGCCAATGTCTTGCCCTCGAGGCGACCAGAAACCGGGATTAAGGAAAATGACTTTATCCGTGTACGGACGGTGTCGGGGGCCTACGATGGAACACGCCGCAAAGATAAAGGGAGCCATCTCCTTCCCATTATGACAGGACCACCATGAGAAAAACCGAATTTCAAATCATCGACATACCCCTACCTACAACATGCTACTAGGTAGACCTTGGATCCACGCTACCAAGGCCGTCACCTCAACCCTGCATCAAAAGGTCAGGATACCTCTGGATGACGAGATCGTCACCATCGACGCCTCGAACTTTCGAGCTACCCTCAAGCAGCAAAAGACTAATGATAGTACTGCGGAGATAAACGCCGATCCAGCCGACGACATGTGTGGTTTCGACTTCGACTTCAACATCTGTACTCTGACTGCAGAGAAGAGATCGCTACACTCTACGCCAAGGACGACGATAACAAGTGGCCCACCATGGGTCTATCCTACGTACCATGGTCGTACGAAGTCTCTCAAGGTTGGGGAGCATACAATGATCGCAAGAAATATCATGACTTCCACATACAACCATACCACATCCTCCCCAGCCACTATTTCGTCAGAGAGGGCACTAACAAGATTCCTAAGGACACCACCACGTACACCATTGCCGGGATTGAGCTCATTTCCGACATCGTGCGCAACAACAACTTCAACCCTACCAACCTGATCATCCCTCACGAAGAAAAAGCACACGACGGATGGTCAAAAACCCTCGAATGGACCGACGAGCAAGGCCGCACTTTCAAGATAACTACGGGTCAGGGCTACGCCTTCGAAGACTCCGATTCCGACGAAGACGAAGACAACGCCCCAAACCAAAAGACAGTCTTAAAATTTAAACTCCCTCGTCGTCATCTCAAGTCTCTTACCCCAACTAAGCCCCCGGGCTACTTCCCTGACATAGTCAATTTAGCTGCAGAACTAGAGTCATTAAGTGTAACACCCCGTGTTATTTTAACACAATTTGATAAAAGAATTTAATTTCTCAAATTAAATTCATCCTTTTTCCATATAATAAAAATGCGACTGAATTTTTTTTCGCCAAATAATACTAAAAGTTCTTAAGTCCAAATTTAAAATTTTTGAAAATTAAAGTTTGTTGTATTATCTTTAGAATTGAAAAAGAAACACATTTCAAAATTTTATAAAAATCAATACAAAATTTATATCGCCTTTCAAATTTCAAAAAAAATTAAGTTATGTTTACTATTCATAAAAATAAATGTAAAACCTTTTATTCATAAAATTCAATTCCAAACCTTTTTCATTTTCGAATAAAAATGAACCTTTATACTTTTCCCGTCTCTGAAATTCGGGTCAACAATTTCAAACACGCAAATAAAAAAAAAATCAAACAATCAACATCAACATTTTTTGAAAAGCAAACTTAACATCACATTAATGAAAATATAATCATTTTGATTTTTATTTAATAAATCATATTATATTAATAAATAATTACTATTCCTTTTCCATTAAACTAACACTTTTGAAAATTGTCGAAATTATAAGCCACACCTATTTTAAATCTATTAAATTTTTGACGTTTGTTTATAATTCTTTAAATCTATAACATTCAACGAAAAAAATAAATATTTCGACCAAGTAAATTTTTAATCAAAATTTCGAGGAGCCAAAACCCAATTTTTGTTTTAGTTACACTTCGAGTTTTCTTTTCATTTTTATCTTTGATCTTATTTCGAAACATTATTTTAAAATCATATATTTTATTTCAAGACTTTTCACGTGCGCGTAAATCGAAATTTCCGAAAACGAAAATCGAGCCCATGTGAGCCACTTTAGGCCGGCCCTCTTTAGCCCTCACATGCCATGTTCTAGTCTTTCTTTTCTCTTCACAAGCCACCCTACTTCCACCTACAACATCACTTCTACATTACACATTATGCATCATCATCACATACATTTTATTTTAATTAAACATTTCCTTCTAATTAATAACAAACTTACACAATACTCTTCTAAATTGTCTACAACTTATTTCATTATTTCACAAGTGAAAAACACAACACTTAAAATATTTCATAAGATCATTTTTAAAAATTTATATCTAAATAAAATAAAATTTAATAGTATAATTAAATTCTTATAGTAATTACATTCTTATGATCATTTAAAATCATTTTTAACTAAAACTTTCGTTTTGAAAATTTTATCGACTTCCTCAACTCTTAAATATTTTCTTGAATAGTAAAATTTATATTTTAGTCTTAAAATTTAAAAGTAGAAATATTTTGAAAAATCGTCAAACGCGCACACATTAAATTTTATCGCTTTTGACGCCCGACTTTTTAAAACTGATCAAATTCGTGAAAAACATTTTAAAACACAATTAGACAAAATCTTTGCCAAATAGTGTTAGCACACTCTAGTCTTCCACTTTTATTTTGTGTTCCCTAATTTAATTAAATAAAACAATATTTTCTAATTAAAACAAAACTTATACCATACACTTCTTTTAGCCTATTTTCCTAACATCAACTTTCATTATTTCTAAGTGTAAAAACTCATCTCCTCTTCTTCTCTTTGGACCGACCCACTCACCTCTCTTTACTCTCTTTATTTTTCTTTCATTTTTCTCCAAAACACTCTAATTAAAACTCTAATATTATTTCTAATAAATTCCTAAGTGTTCTAGTATAATTATTGAGTGTTTAGGGGCTAACTTGCATGGATTATTTGGGTAAATAACATGGGTTTTGGGTGAAGGTTTTATCCGATCTAAAATTTATTTTAGATCCCCGACGATTAACATCCTAATTAAGGTGACTAGCTTTGTCTTGTATTATCTTTTTAGTAAATTAAATTGTTTTGTTATTATGATTTTATGAGTATGAAAATTATGTTAAATATGTTAAACATCACTTATATGCACTTGTATGATTATATGTTGTATAATAAAATGATAATAAATAAGTGATAATGATAATAGTTAAGTTGTAGTATTATGTTCATGTTTAGTTAATTAAATTTTGAGCATTTTTAATTATGATTCTTATGATTTTTATGTTTAATTATGTTGTAATTATATATAAAGATTATGTTAAGTTTTAACTATGAGTTTAAAGTGATTAAAAATCGAAAATAAAATATATACATACATGTGCAACCTCACGGCTTCACCCTTTTATTTTAATAAATTTTCACTTTTAATTTTTGTAAATAATATGTTATGTTAAGTTAGTATAAAATGGATGTTTTTATGTAAAAAGAATTAAATTAGAAAAATAAATTATAAGTTGTTAAAAGGGCAAAAATGTGTTCTTGAATGAGTTTAATGTTCTTGATGTTTAAGTTGGTGTTCTTCATGTTCATGTGATCTTCATGTATTTTGCTCACTTTGATTTTGTTTTATTTTATGTGTGTTTTTATTTATTGTTTTTATTAACTAATAAGTTATTATATTAACAACTATATAAATTAAACTAACTAAATCATTGATTTTAAAAAGTTAGAAATTTAAAGTGTTGAAAAACACTATTCATAAATGTAAATGAAATTTGTTAGTAAATTTCATTTTAGTTTAAATCATTTTAGTAAAATTAGAATAATTAAAATATAAAGACTTTAAACTAAAAACCGATAAAATCGAAAAATGAAAATTTGGAAACTACTATACTTGCTCACGGCATTTTGGACATTTTTAGTGTTAAAATTATTTTTATCACTTTTTAGTTTATTGTTAATATAATTTAATTATTAGTTAATAAGTTAGATTTAAGAAATTAAAAGAAATAAATCAATTTTGACATATATAATATATCACACGACATCACCTTTATAAATTGACTAAAATTGACCAAAATGAAATTATCACTAAGTCACTAAAGTTAAATAGTAATTAGAATTGAATTTTTGTATAAATTGTTGTAGTTATAAATGAAATACGATAAACCGATAAAAATATGTTAACCGTTATAAAAATGAATTAAATCGTGTGATACTACCTTTGCTATTGGATTATTGAATTTGGACATACGGACTATAAATGAATCATCCACGATACTATCACTAACTTAAATGAATAGACGACTAAATTTAACCGAGTCTTACATTTTAAAACATTTTTACAAATCACTAAATACAAAATGAACTTAACGTTTTTAAAACTAGACTTTTAAAATATTTTCATAAATCACTAAGTACAAAACGAACTTAACGACTTTGAAACTAGAAATCTATACTTAGGAAATAAAAAGATTTAGTATTATACCTAAAATATCTTAAGTATAAAAATACGTATATAAATAAGAATACGTACAAGTATTAGAATACGTATAAGTATAAAAATACATTTAGATTACGAAGTATAAAAATACGAATACGTATAAAAATACGTATAAAATACGATGAATAGTGACCGATGAATAGTGTCAAGTGAATAGTGATTTATGAATAGTAAAAAAAAATGAATAGTGAAATACTGAAAATAATTGAAAATTTTACTAAGTATAGAAAAATTTAAAATGAATAAGTAAATGACTTAAAGTGTTTTGAAAAACACTTAAATAAAATTTGGACATACTAATCAACGTTTCAATTTAAAATCTTAAAAATGTTAATAATTAACAACACTTCAAATAATAAACGAATGTGTTATGTGATCATATGAAACCTACCATTCAAATAAAACGTTTGACGATGAGACTAGGAGAGTCTAGAAACATGTGATATGTAATATCAAATAAATAATAAATCATGAGTATGTTTAAATAAAAGGTCAAGCTTGGGCCTCAGATAAGGGAACGTCAATCGTGAGTGAAGTGGGGTTAAGATAGTCTTGTGGCGGTCGCCATTGCCGGACAAGATAATTGAATATGCCATGGTTTTTGCCATAGGCTTTAGGAAATGGTCGTTTTATCTGGAGTTAAGGTGCTCTACGAATAGCGTGGCCCATTCTTAACGTGGATACTAATGTACATGTACTAGACTAGGGTTTAATTCACTCTATTTCGCTAAAGTTACCAGGGCCACCGTAACATTATGTGCATATGCGCTTTACGGTTCTGTCTCCTTGCCGTGTTTCGTGTTTATTGCACGCGACACTAGCATTCGTTCTTGCCACATGTACAGATCACTTGACGAGATTGTATCTGAAGTTCGAATCATTTCGAACACTAGAGGATGAGATGCAAGTATTATAGTATTCGGCGTGGTTTACGAGTCGAGTAAGCCTCTGCACTATGGAAGTGAGATGCAATCGATCAGAGTACAAAGGCCTACTCAGTGGTCAGGCTCGTAAGCAGTATGTGTTGTGTGTTGTTTGAATAAATGAGAACGAGTGTGTACCATTTTCGAAAATTAAAGACCACAAGTTTCTGAAGTGAATCGAGTCTGCATGATGAGAACAATACGATACGTATGTATGTATGCGATCTGATATCGCTTTGTAATCTTGCTGATATGTCGTGATACTATGGCTATGATATTATATGTTATTTGCTTTCATAACTGAATATCATGCTTATATGATTTATCGCTTTAACCGCATGCTTATTATGACATATATGTCTTTACATGCTAATTGTATTAAGCATGTTTATGTTTTTATCATAATGTTATGTTTATAAAGCGATAATATTAAACCAAAGTAATTGAAATCGAGGGTAAGTATGAGCATAGCTAGTCACTGTCCGCTCAGCGGGCATCCCCCCAATAGTTTATTGTGCAGGACGATCGTGGACCAGGAGCTGGATTTTGGATGGGGCCACGAGACGTTTTTACGCTTTACTTTTGTTGCTTTTGAGAGATATGTAATATATATAACACTTTACTCTTTTAACTTCCGTATTTAGAGTTGTTCCATTCAACTCTTAAACGATGATGTAATATTTGGGTTATTTGTATAATTAATAACGCTGGTTTAAGACTTAATTAATTTCCGCCTTAGTAATTAAAGTCGACTAAAAACCAGGTTGTTACATTAAGGTTGTCCAAAGCTCCCTCGTCTGAGCTATCTTCAAATGTAACCGCTTTTGATAACATTAATAACATGAAAGTTTTTGGTTACTCTTTGCCTCATTTAAACTCTACTTTTCCTAATAATCGCGATAAATTTAAGCTAAATAACATTGCATTATATAGATACATTGCAAGTATTGTCTCAAAACCCGAACAGGACCCCATTATTGAAGACACAACGACCATCAACATAGGAACACCCGAAGAGGCTCAAGAACTACAACTGGGGGCTTCCCTGAGCGCAGACGAAAGGGCCACATATACTAAGCTTCTCACGAGTCGGGGACGTCTTCGCATGGTCATACAGAGACATGCGGCATCGGCCGTGAGATAGTGAACATCGCATCCCGATCAAGCAAGGTAGCAGACGGTCAAGCGAAACTCAAGCGCATCAAGCCGTAATGGTCTCTCATGGTCAAGGAAGAGATCGGCGACTACAAGTCGGGTTCATCCAAGTCATCGAATACTCGACCGGGTCTCCAATATGGTGCAGGTTATGAAGAAAAAGCGGCAAAATACGAGTATGTGCCGACTTCGACTGAACAAAGCCTACCCAAAAGATGATTTCCCACTCCCCCACATGCACATCCTAATCGTCAACACAGCAGACCACGCCTTACTGCCATCCATGGATGGGTACGCGGGATACAACCAAATCAAAATGGCGGCAGACGACATGCCAAAAACCACCTTCAGAACCCTGGGAACATATCGCTACCAGTCATGCCATTTGGGCTCATAAATGCCGGCTACTTTACCAACGCATCGCTACCACCTTACTCCACGACATGATGCATAAGGAGGTTGAGGTATACGTTGACGACATGATTGTAAAGTCAAAGGAAGGGACGACCACGTCACCAACCTCCGCAAGTTCTTCACCAGAATCAGGCAGTACAAAATGCGATTAAACCCACAGAAATGCACCTTTGGAGTCACATCGTGCAAAGCGCTAGGCCACATAGTAAGCCAATGAGGGATCAAGTAGACCCACCAAAATCGTGAGCAATAATGAGCATGAAGACGCCGAGCAACATCGACGAAATAAGGAGTTTCTTGGGACAAGTCCAATATATCTCCCGATTCATCAGCAAGCTTACCATGATTTGCGAGCCAATCTTCAAAAATTGAAGAAGGAAGAGCATACGAAGTGGACGATGATCGCCAACAAGCGTTCGACAAAGTCAAGAGCCTCGCTACGAACCCCCGCTCGGAACCCCACAAAAAGACTTGCCATCGCCACTATACTTAACCATCACGCCAAACGCCATGGGTGCCATGCTCGCCAAGAAGTCGACAACGAAGAACGGGCCATCTACTACATCGCCAGAAGTTTCACGATTACGAAACTCGGTATGAACCAGTCGAGAAAAGCTGCCTCTCGCTAGTCTGGGCAACCAAAAAGCTCAGGCACTACCTACTCACCAGCACTACAAGAGACTACTCCCTAATGGACCCTCAAATACCTATTTGAAAACCACCCTGAGCGGACGCATGGCAGGTGGACTCGCTTCGCCGAGTATGAACTCAAGTACCTCCCCCTGAAAGTAATCAAGGGAAGAGCAGTTTCCGACTTCCTTGCAGAAAACGCCATCGTCGAACATCCCATGATCGACACAACGTCTCTACCTGACGAAGGGATCTTTGCCATAGAAAAGGAATACTGGCAATTATACTTTGACGGAGCGTCAAACTACCGCGGCTATGGAGTCGGAATACTCCTAATATCCCCAAACGGCGATCATACTCCACTCTCAATCAAGCTCGACTTCAGTGTCACGAACAACGCCGCAGAATACGAAGCCTGCATTTACGGCCTACAAGCAGCCATTGCCCTCAAGATAAGGAACCTACGAGTGCATGGAGACTCATTCCTCATCATAAATCAAGTGACCGGAGCATGGAGGATCATGAGCGAAACCCTCACCAAATACCAAACAAAAGTACAAAAACTCCTAACCAACTTCGACTGCGTCGAATTTTACCACCTCCCTAGGGAAGAAAACCAGTTTGCCGACGCTTTGTCAAAACTCTCATCCCTCCTCAACATGCCACCAAACATGAAATTACTACCCATCATCGTCGAAAGACGTGACGAACCAGCATACATCCATGCCATCGACCTAGATGAAGCCGAGCAGACAGAGCCTTGGTATCAAGCCATAATCAACTACAAAACAGACAACACCTACCCACCCGACAATCGATAAACGCGGACAGAGGGCTATCAGACACCTAGCTTCCCAATTTGTGCTAGAGATGGGACAACTACTCAAGAAGACACCACAAGGGACACTGCTCATATGTGTCGACTACAAGAAGGGGCAGGAAATCGTCACGCAAGTCCATGATGGCGAATGCGGACCCCACATGAACGCTCGAGCACTCTGCAAACAAATCCTACGGCTAGGATGGTATTGGACGACCATGGAAGCAGACTGTATCCAATACGTCAAGCATTGCCACAACTGCCAAATTTTCAGCAACGTCCAACATGTACCACCTTCACCACTATACAGCCTAACCTCACCCTGGCCCTTTTCAACCTGGGGCATCGACGTGATAGGAAAAGTCCACCCCATCGGAGCAGAGGTCACCTGTTTGCGTCTTTGGTGGCCATCGACTACTTCACTAAATGGGTAGAAGCAGCGTCTTTTCGGACCCTTGGCTCCAAGGAAGTCGCCAAGTTCATCCGGACGAACATCATATGCCGGTATGGCATACCCCACGAGTTCATCAGCGATCAAGGTTCGTGACTTTCAACGCGCGAGACCGAAGCCATACTCACAAAATACAACATCCAAAGATCACAAATCCTCACCCTATCGACACCACACCAATGGAGCCGTTGAAGCAGCTAACAAGACAGTCGTCACCATACTCGAAAAAATGATCGACAGCTGCAAAGATTGGCCTAACAAAATACCATATGCACGCTGGGGATACCGTACTACCATCCGAACCCCTACGGGCATGTCCCCTATTTCTCACCTACGGCATGGAAGCCGTCAGCGATGGAAATAGAAATACAATCTCTACGCATACTAATGGAAAGTAGCATCCCGAGCGAGAATGGGCGTGAGCGGTGCGAACAACTCATGCTCCTGGATGAGCAGCATTTGCATTCTCTCGAGCACCGCATTTAATGTACCAAGCCCGACTACAACGAGCATTCAACAAACGAGTTAAGCCACGACACATAAAAGGAGGAGGTCTCGGACTAAAATCAGTCCGGGCACCACTTCGGTCGACCCACGAGGAAAATTCAAGCCTAAGCGTTTGGACCCTACCTCGTCAAGGAAATCTTCACGCAGGCGGGCAATCAAACTAACCGAGCCTCGGCGGCCACGAGTTCATCCACGCCACAAACCTCGATCAACTCAAGAAATACTACCCCTAAAAACCCCTTGCAATGTATCTGTAAAATACAATTTTATAAAAACAATTCAATGGACCGACATGTCCTTAAACATGTTCATGGTAGCATGCCCCTAAACACGCTCTTTCTCTCCACAAAAATCAAAAGCAATTCATGGACCGGCGGGTCCTTAAACATGCTCATGGGCCGGCATGCCCTTAGCGTGCACATTCCATAAGCAAACACAATTCATGGGCGGCATGCCCCTAAACATGCATCCACCAAACACAATTCATGGACCGTGAGGTCCTTAAACATGCTCATGGTAGGCATGCCCTAGCGTGCACATTCACCACAAAAAAAAGCAAACACAACTATTGGGCCGGTATGCCCTTAAACATACATTCTCGAACTACGCCGGTTTGCTTCCACTTTTCGTGGATTCGTAGGCAGCTTTGTAAAAAGCACAAGCCATATTCAACACAAAAATGACGCCTCCAAAGCTTAAAAAGGTGAGGATATAGTCAACACAAAACCGAATCTCATAACCTAATGGGTTAACATAAGGCGATATTCAACACAAAAATGACGCGTCTAAAGCTTAAAAGGCCAAGGACATAGTCAACACAAAAATTCGTGTTTTAACCTAAGGGTGAAAAGAACGACATTCAACACAAAACGACAAACCCAAAGCTTAAAAAAGTCGAGGGAATAGTCAACAAAAAATTTCCTAAAAACAACAAAAACCATGCTTGCATTCTAAACCTTTGAAAAAAGATTAGAGCCAAGGAATTTCACACAAAATAACAAGCAAAATGAGGCAGAGTCGTAAATAAAAACCTGATTTTTATTAATCTTAAAAAGAACGGTTACATTTTGGATTTTTCAAACATAGGAGCATAACTACGACCTTAGAAATACACTAACAAACACTATATATTACAATACGAGTCCCGGCATGTACATCGGGTTTAGGATAGGTAATATATTACATAATACAACATAATATGAACATAATACTAACAAAGCACACATAAACTAAAACCAGGTTACTCTCCGAAGCCGACTCAAAACCTTCCAGCTGAATAGGGGAGCACCAATCCTCAACCCCTACGGCGACCCCCAACATTACCATGACGATCCGGAGCACCTGGCCCTGGAATACGGCGACGACCGAACACGCATTCAGCCGCCGAGAGAGGCACCGAGCTCGAAGCGCCACCCCTACCACTATTGCGTCCAAAGTGGATCGGGTCATAGGCGGACGTCGGCGGAGGCTCGTTAAGCTCTATGGCACGGAGACGAGCCCTCTCCACAAAGACTTTCAAAGAACGGTCCATTTGGAGTAAGCCCTCGACACCGGATCGTCCCGGGAGTACCGACCACAAGCCACTTAGGACGATGATCCAACCAGCGACCCACTCGTCGGCCACCTGGTTATTTAACACAACCATGTCCTGTACCTTCGTGTCCTGGCCAGGAATGAACTGCGCATACCCTATCTGTCGCCTCACCCGCAGGGATGGATGTAAACCCCATCTCGAACTCCACACAATAGGACCCCGAGAGGGCCATCACCTCTTGCGCTCGCCGTCATCGACCACTCCCACCAGGATACCGACCAACGGATGGCACATGACCTCACAAACTTCGGAAATAGTCATTAGGGCGCTCGTCTGGACCGACCATCGCATGTAACGATTGGTAACGCCTCGCGACATATTCGCCATCAAAGCCAAGGTCGTTTCAACACACTTAGACGCTCCATCACCACACCTGGAGGATCAATGGACACCCTCGACGCATGTTCCTATTACATGCCCTGGTCGTCCAATCCAAGGATCGTCTCACCGTAATTAAAGCGGAAGGATTGCAACCTATTTCCATCCGCTCCACAACAAAGAATTAAACGCGGATCTCCCAACAACCCCTCGGACACAGAGTCAGGAACATATAGCAATGAACCAAGCAAAAAGCCAAAGCCCTTCTCCTAGCCACAGCAGAGATATGCCGTTTGCATTATTCCTAAACCATTGACACAAACGATAGAGGTTGATACGGTTCCCAACAAATAACTCTTCCACCTCATCACGGGTCATCACGGAGATAACCGAACACGCCTCTTGTAGCCAAGTTCTGCCGACACATACAGCCAGCCAATCCGCTGGCCCACCCGCCAATGGCCCCAAACTCCTCGACTAAGGGACAAACCTCTCCGCAAGGAAAGCGGAACACGTGAAGGCTTGGATCCCAATACTCAAGACAAGCGTCCAGGAACTCGTACTCCATTCGAACCTGCCTTAGCCCACGAAATACGCCAACTCCGCAATCTTTCAAGAGCTTCTTCTCGACACCCGATAAGGACGCACACCAACGACGCAAGTTTCCTTCAAAACTCTCCATAACTCGACAAATATTCCGTAAATATTCTGAATATTTTTGGAAAATCGAGAATAGAAGACGAGAGGATGAGTGAAATGAACTAACTTAGCCCTCCTTTTATAGCCGAAATTTGCAAGACGAAATACAACACAAAAACTTAAACGCTGGTGAACAAGCGATTAAAATAAATCAAACAAAAACCACAAAACAAAATTCTAATCGTCAGAACAGCGATTAAAAATGAAATCGCTCGCTTACTGTGCGATTTTCTTTTTCTTTTCTGACAAAATTATTCGATTTCTTACACTTCTTACACACCTACACCCAAAAATTTTTAACTTATTACCCTACACTATTTTTACCGACCTCTAACTGACGTTTACGATGCCGTCGCGACGTCTCGATTTGCGTAATTAACTCCCGTCTTTCGTATTTTTCATTTACACAAAACACAATAATCACACAAAAATTTAACCCAACACAAAATATGATTTTCGCATTCACAATTTTCGTCTCAAAACGTCGCTTTAGCTCAAATTTTGCTATGTCAAAACGTCTTTTCCACGAGTCTAGAATATTTTCTAAACCAAAGATTTTTCAAAACTCTTCATTTCGCATTTAATTCGGTCATTAGCGAGTCGGTCTCAATCGAGGCGTATATATATGCTTTCACGACTAACAATGTTTTGCAGGTACGCTCGGCAAGCAAATACGCAAGGATTTCCGAGCCGGCTACGACGCAGGCATGCATTTTTCCCAACAAGACAAAATAACCAAATTATACCCATAAACACCTACAAGACCAAAAAACCTACCTACCATAACAAATCGATACATAAACCGTTACCAACAAATACTAATACTCATAATACAAGTCTGAAATATACAAGTCCAAGCCTACTACGACTGGTCACGACGCTGCAAGACAGCACGCAGGGAATCAATCTCAGCACGTGCCCTATCCAACTCCCCTGCATACCGACCCTCCAGCTCTGCCCGGACCCTCGCCAGCTCCTCGGCATGCGCAGCCTCCAGCTCGGCCCGCGATCTCGCCCCCTCCTCAGCCCTGACCCTGGCTAACTCAAGTCGCGCCTCGGCCGTCTTCTTCGCGCTGCGCAGCGCCAACAACCTTCTCGCTCACAACCGCCCGCCATCGGTTGGCGCCCGCCATGACCTCCTGTGGACCTCACCGCCACCGCAACAATGCGAGAAATCAATTTAGCTCGGGGCTATAATCAAAAACACCTTGACGAGTTTGACTAATGATTTTACACTAAAATCTTACTCAAACCGGGGCTATACTCAAAAACCTGCTTCAACAGAGTTTGACTAATGATTTTACACTAAAATCTTACTCAAACTGGGGGCTATAAACAAAACCTGCTTCGACAGAGTTTGAGTAATGATTTTACACCAAACTCTTACGCAAACTGGGGCTATAATCAAAAACACCTTGACAGAGTTTGAATAATGATTTTAAAATAAAATCTAATTCAAACTGGGGCTATATACTACATAACACTCATGCTGCATAAAGAAGAAAGTGAATACCTTTCTCACGCGGATCCCACCTCTCTCAAATCCCGCATCGGTGACTACGAGGGAAGGCTGCAAAGACGATCGAATGAGAGCGACCCTCGTGAACAACCAAAGGTCCTCAACGAGCGGAGGAGGCCGAACTCAAGGTCGTGGTCACGTCGCTACAAAACAAAAATAGGATAAATTTTTGCTTCCTAAAACCAAAACACATACAAGCAAAGGGATAAACAAGCATACCTCGATCACAAAGATCGAAGGGCACGCCAGTGCCCAAGTCACGTAATCCTCATCCCGCCGCAGCAGGGAGGCGGACTCCCCTTGGTGATACACGTCACGACGCTCATTAGCGCCGGGCGCCTCCACGAACAAAACCGAGGGCGGAGGAGCAGGTACGATGAAGCCGCCGCGACCCGTCTGCGCAGACAGACGCTCACCCAAGAACCAGTACGATCCGTACTGGGTCTCAATGTACAGCCGCCGCCTGTCAAGGGGACCAAAGCGAGCTGCAATCGCTTGAGGAACGCCAGAAAATTCCTCCAAGGGTCGCGAACAAACTACAAAACAAAACCAAATTATAAACCACAAAAACAAACCCAAAAACAAGCTACAAAAAGACCAAAATACAAAACACGATCACCCTTACCTTATCCATCGTCATCCCGTTGAAGCGTACACGAGCCGCGTCATAGTTCAGGCCAATACCCTCCGATCCGGCCGTCATACGCATGGAAAGCGGGTATGTAGCCGTCACCTGAACGTGTCCGGGAGCGAGAGGAAGTGAGCATAGCACCAAGCCCGCAAGCAAACAAAACACACGTTAAGAAAAGCGAAACAAAACAACAAAACTACAAAATCGAACCTTGCCTCCATCAGAAGACCAGGGCCCACAAGCGACACATCCGAATCCTCGTCAATCCGATCAGGGCGCACTGCGTCCCTCAGGTAACGGATCAACAGACCCAGAGCAGGAGTCACCCAGTCAAAGTCACCTAGGCGTGACATGTCCGAGCGCCATCAACACACCGCCGACGCCGCTCCCCTTGTCGCCAAAGTGGGTGGCCGTCAGGAACCACCACAACCACAGCCGGGCCCTCTGCTCAGCGCTCGCTCGAGTAGACCCTTTCTTCTTCCTCCTCCCCTCGAAAAAGTCAGCAAACCATATCGTACGAGGCTGAAACGTGTGCTCCTCGTCCTTCCCGCGACTTAACCCCGCCGCTAATCAGCGCACGACTCGTGGGCTATCAATAGGAGGTCGCTCACGCCCCGATCAAGTACACCCTCGCCGCCATGAGGCGACCCGTAACTGTTGCCCACGAAGAAAGTGGTCACGCTAACCTCGTAACCAGGCATGTGGAAGGTGTTGGTCGTATCCCAAAACCTATCCAACAACGCCTAAAATGCAGGTGGCGCGAGTTCACCCGCTTACCCCGCACCTCCCTCCACTTCTGCACCAAGGGACCGAAAGCTGTCCCAAGCACTATGTCCCGCTCCTCCTGGGTAAGCCTACCCTCAAAAACGTCAAACACTGTCCGGAACCCAGAGAAGGTCCTCATCGAGCCTAACGGGAAGCCGACCTTCACTCGGATCGACAAATGCTCCAAGGGACTCCAAACCAAAGTCACGCCATCCCAGTCCAAGGCCACCTGTGACCACAAGCGCGGACCGTGAGGATAGTCAGGCCTCGCGCCCAACTCGTCAACCATCCCCATGAAAACCTCGGTCGCGGCCTCAAGACTTGCGCGCTGCGTCACGGGCCTCGCCCTCGGCCTCGCCACGGCCTCCGCCTCGGCCTCTGCCTCATCCCGAACTCGCTCCCGAGCATGGCCCGAACGACCCCGGCCACAAAGGCGGCCCGCAGCAGCGGCAAGAAGAATCAAAGCGGCGGCGGCGGCTGGCGGCGGCCATGGCAGCCTCAGCAGTCTCAACCTCGACAGCCACCTCAGCCACAGTCTCGTCAGAACCCTCTCGTCACTCGAAGACTCCTCAGGCTTCGGAAGTGTCCTCGTGCGGCTCCGGACCGAGCACGACCACGCCTCGCGGGACCTCCACGGAGCTCCACTCGCCCAACCTCCTCAACAACACCGGCGACCTCAGCCTCGTCCCGGTCACCACCCTCAGCGGAACACGAGCTCGGCGCTCGGCCTGCTGCGCCTCACCGTGAAGCCACATCCACCTTGCGCTCGGCCTCGGGTTCCTCCGGCCGCGACCACGGCCTCTAACCTGGCCCCTCCAGAGCGCAGCGCCTGGCAACGCTGCGTGGCCACGCGTCCTGCGGCCCTGCGGCGACACCACGACCTGCCTCGGCCCCCTCTCGGAGCCACAGGCGTCCCTCCAGCACAGCCACGGCCACGCCCCTGCAGAGACCCTGCAGCTACGCCCCGACCTCCGCCACGGCCTCCCCCAGGAGCCTCAGACGTCTCCACAGCAGCGCCACGTCCGCGCCCCTGCAAAGACTCTGAGACGACACCCTGGGCCTGACCTCGGCCACCAACAGGAGACCTCGACGACCCGGCAGCAGCTCCACTACCGCTAGCGTCACCAGAAGACCGCGTCCGCTCAACGACGGTCTCCTCACGCGTGCATTAAAAAGCAGGCGACTCGGCAGCAACGTCACGACCCACACCACTAACTGGCGGCTCAGGACCACCAGAAACAGCACCACGTCCCAGGCCACTAGCAGAAAGCCCAGGCGACGCACCAACAGCACTAGCACCACTAGCAGAAAAGGCCGGAGACTCCGCAGCGGCACCCTGGAACTCACTCCCTGGCGTCGTAGAAACCCCTGGCGTCGGAGGAAAAGCTCTCAGCAGGTCCGACTGAGACGGACCGTCGGAAACCTCCAAGGGCGCAGGCATCCCCGAAGTAGGAGTGTGCTCGCCCCCCGGAACAGCAAAGTCAACTCCAGCCAATACCCGATCCATGTCACTGGAAGTAGGCGCTGGAGGCGTAGGATCACCTGCACAAGATTCAAAGACATACTCAGAAAACGGCAACAGCAAATCATTCTAGAAAGATCAAGACAAAGCAGCAAAAAGCAAGCCATAGGCCCATTTTTGACAGATAAGGCCAAAACGGAGCAGAAGCACAGGAGGCCAAAATCCATGAGACGTATACGATATATACGTCCTACTCAGTCAAGTTAAGAGCAAGCACGCACAAAAGCAGCAGAGAATTGGCCAAAACAGCAGAAAGCAGGCCTTTTTAAACCAAAAATAGCAGAAGAGGGAAAAACGCTACAGAAAGCCAGAAACCCATATTTGCTGACACAAACCCAACCCATAAATCACAATAAGCTCATGCAAAAAAATTTCATGCGAAAACGATGTCCCAAACACCTCGACTGAATAGCTCTTACAAAACACCTCGAAACTACAAAAACGGCCTTTTCTTGACCATAACTCAACCCAAAAAGCCCCACTTCCCACAAAACAACCCCCTAGCCAACACAGACGACATACATTACCATACATTTCATGAACGGGGCACGAAAAGCGAGGAAAAGCGACTTTTGGAAACCTAGCCTAAACTACAAAAAAAAAAAAAACGCTCCAAAACACCCCCAAGCAACACATTTCCTACAAAACAAGACCAAAAGTGTACCATACTAGCCATGAAAACACAATACAGAGAATTCGGGCAAGTTTCGGAACCGGAAAATTTCAACCAAAATCGGCCCTTATACCAAAACGCACGAAAATGACGTTTTTTCGAGCCGTTCTTCGCACACAAGCCACCCAAACCTCCACACAGGCATACTACAACACTTTCAAAATAACCAAGCCACTCGGGATCGCCTTACGCTACAAAAACAGAGCACAAGCCCCGACTTAACCCCCTTTCATACGGTTTCACCCCAAACGAACCGTTTTTCGCATGAATTTCAACAAACCAAACTCACCAACACGTTATACTACTAATGGGTAAGCTACACTGGAGTTTTGAGCCATTTTCGAGACATTTTCAAAAATGACCAAAATGCCCTCCGAGTCAAAACGTACGAAAATCGAGACCACAAGCCGGGTTTTCACACAACGACAGCAAGACAAGCAATGCAAGCACAATACCAACCATGGCTAACGTTTTCAAGCAAGGACGAGAGCTAAACTAGAATCAAACCGACATTTTCGACCCAAACCCTAGAAAACGGTATTTCGAGTTAAAACCGACTCAAACAAACTTCAAAACCCGAAAAACCAAGCGAGTTGGATACGTACCTTGGTCCATGATGAATTGTAGGAGTCGAAAAATCGATTTTTGATCAAGAAAATCGCCAAGACGAGTTTTAGAGGGTTTCGATTTTGTTTTTTAATTTCGGATGAAATGAATAAGACTCCCCTCTCTTCCCCGATTTTTATACAAATTCACAAAACAAAAACAAAATCGCCAGTTTACTGGCGATTTTATTTTTGTTTCATGGGTTTCTGTTTGGTTTTGGGCCATTTCCTCGGCCCAATACACCTTCCAACCCATTTTTAAACACGATTTCAACCCAACCAACAAAAACACGTAGCCTCCTCACGAGACGTTCATAAAAACCTAACCTTTTATGAGAAAAACACGTAGCCTCCTCACGAGACGTTCATAAAAACCTAACTTTTTATGAGAAAAACACGTAGCCTCCTCGCGAGACGTTCATAAAAACCTAACCTTTTATGAGAAAAACACGTAGCCTCCTCGCGAGACGTTCATAAAAACCTAATCTTTTATGAGAAAAACACGTAGCCTCCTCACGAGACGTTCATAAAAACCTAACCTTTTATGAGAAAAACACGTAGCCTCCTCACGAGACGTTCATAAAAACCTAACTTTTTATGAGAAAAACACGTAGCCTCCTTACGAGACGTTAAAAATACAAAAACACGTAGCCTCCTCACGAGACGTTCATAAAAACCTAGCCCTTTTTATGAGAACCACAAAAAACACGTAGCCTCCTCACGAGACGTTCATAAAAACCTAGCCCTTTTTATGAGAACCAAAAACACGTAACCTCCTTACGAGACGTTAAAAATACAAAAACACGTAGCCTCCTCACGAGACGTTCATAAAAACCTAGCCCTTTTTATGAGAACCAAAAACACGTAACCTCCTTACGAGACGTTAAAAATACAAAAACACGTAGCCTCCTCACGAGACGTTCATAAAAACCTAGCCCTTTTTATGAGAACCACAAAAAACACGTAGCCTCCTCACGAGACGTTCATAAAAACCTAGCCCTTTTTATGAGAACCAAAAACACGTAACCTCCTCACGAGACGTTCATAAAAACCTAACCCTTTTTATGAGAAATACAAAAACACGTAACCTCCTCACGAGACGTTCATAAAAACCTAATCTTTTATGAGAAAAACACGTAGCCTCCTTACGAGACGTTCACAAAAATCTAAACCACTCTTATAAACCAAACCCCAAAAACGCGTAACCTCTTCTACGAGACGTCCAGCAAGGAAAGCAAAGCAAGGAGCACAAGCCAGAAGCGCAAGCAAAGCAAAGGAGCGCAAGCCAGAAGCGCAAGCCAGAAGCGCAAGCAAAGCAAAGGAGCGCAAGCCAGAAGCGCAAGCAAAGCAAAGGAGCGCAAGCCAGAAGCGCAAGCAAAGCAAAGGAGCGCAAGCCAGAAGCGCAAGCAAAGCGAAGGAGCGCAAGCCAGAAGCGCAAGCAAAGCAAGGAGCACAAACGGAAACACAAGCAAGGCGCCACCGGTGAGTACTCAGCCACATGCGGTCGACATGCCCTTAAACATGTAGGACCGTCATGTCCTTAAAAACATGTCGTCCCTCCCCGCATTTCCCGACGCTAAGTCCTCGTCTCTCCCATAAGACACATGCTTAGCGCCAGGTAGTATCGAGACTGTAATGGTCCGGATACTATCTTTAAGTTTGATTAACGCTTTGTCCAAGCTCGACCAAACTGGGGCTCAGTAGATACCCGTATCCGCATTCCCCCAAAAACAAACCCGATGATGAAAAGGACTTTCATGCATGCTTTTAAAAGAGTCGAAACGGTACAAAAGTGTCTAAAACGTATTAGTCATTTTTAGCGTATTAATTTGGATTTGCATAATCATGAAAATGAATGTCAATTTTTAGTCATCATGAGCGTAACACGAGCACAATATAGGAACGTCTTATTAAGCCAAGCCACAAAAACAGCCCAACTAGCTACAAAACGGCCCAAACTTACAAAAACGACCCAAAAACGCACACCAACACAACACATAAAACGGGCCAAAGTGCGTCCCGTGTCACATTTTCACAAAATTAAACTTTACAAAACCATAAAATAATATACCTTAATATTATTTTATTTCGAGCCAAAACCGAAAAACACGACAAAGCGAAACACGAAACCGAAATTCGGAGCAAAACTGAGCAAATACTTAGCCCATAAGTAAACAACAAAACATAATCATTACTTAATCAAAACATCCAAAAACCCAAATGGCGGCATAAAGCAACCCACCAAAACAAAAGAATCGCTGTGGACAGCGATTAAGTTTCTAATCGCTTGTTAACAGCGATTATAAACTTCTCCCATACACCGCCTTTTGATTTTTCTTTAAAAATATCCAACTCAAGCAAACTTAAACGCTCAGATACAGCGATTAAGTTTTGTTATCCCACGTAAAACCACCAAAACTCTATAAATACCAACCCACTTCATTCATTTTCAATACTGCTTTTAGCACTTATACACTATTCACAAAATCCACTCAAAAATACCGTCTTTACATTTTCGAAAGGTAAACATTTTACCTACGGGCTAGACGTTTGAGACTCGGACAATGGGGTTACATTAACCCCAAACCCGATATTGGCACTAGCGGCCAGATTCGTAATACGGTTGTAGCAATTGATTCATAATCCGTCTAAACCCCGCCAATATCGCATAAATAAACGACTCATTATCACTAAAGCAAACCGACGCTACTTTTATAATTATGCAAGTCCTCATTCATGCATTAAATAACGACTAGAATCACGGATCCAACACTAAATTGTACCGCTTCATAGAGTCTTTTAGCATGTCAAAGCGAGGGTTTTTCACAAATTCTAATACGAGGTCGGAAAATAACGTCTATAGTAATAATTTAGTCAATAAATTATTATTTAACGATACATTTCCTATAGCAATATGTCATTATTTTGACAATTTACATTATTTATGCATTTTAATCGAGTCATGTTTATTCGCACTTATGCGTAGCGTGACTTTTAGCCCAAATATCGAAATTAAGCAAGTGTTTTCAAATTAGTAGAGACTACTCTTATGTAGGCTTTTTGATTCTTGTTTTCAAAACTCATTTTGTCAAAACTTTGAAAAGTAACCTCACCCGAACCCCTTCTCTCGGTTTCAAACCTCGATTGATAGGTATCGACGCACCTTGAAATCTGAGACACTCGTGTCTTGTATTTCAAGACGCGTTGAATAGGTTCCAAATTCCTTTAATATTTGGTGGCGACTCAAAATACATTTTCAAAAAGGATTTTCTACTTTTCTTTTTGGTCACAAATTCATGCAATGATCTCCCCATTTTTACAAAACTGCACTTTTTCCTGCGAGGCATTATTCCGCCTTGCGCCAAGACGGGCGAGGCTCGCACAAGTAGGCGTCGATAGGTTTTCCCAAAAGGAAAAGATTTTCCCGGTACCTTCAGACCCAAATAGCCGTGAAATCGAAAGAGGGCGGAATGATGGCGTTGACAAAGAAGACCCACAAAAGAGAAGAATGAAATGAGACTTGACACAACGTATCAATATAATAAATTATAGGCGGGAAGCGAATTGAGCATCGAGAGTTCTTTAATTGAATGAATGATTTAAAATAAGAACAATGAAGTAAGAGGAGAGCTCACCATCGAAGTGTGGTGGCTTCCACAAGACCAAGCGGCGGTGGCGTTGATCATGGCCAGAGAAAAGTGAAGCGTAAACGATGTGGCGAGGGCATGTGAGGAGAATGATAAAGACGTAGTAAGCCAAACAAACAACACAAAAATAAGAATACGTGAATCGATAACAAAATATTAACTGAACGAATACAGACTGAAAATAAAAAGGATGTCGAGGTTATGATGTTAACCAGGACGAGGAAAAGAGGGAGGCTCACCGTGAGAAACTCCGGTGGTCGAAGTTGAAGTCGAAACCGAGCCGAAAACAGAGGAAAGCAGGGGAGGCCGAGAAAGAGAGAGGAAAACAGGGGAGACGAGGAGGTGGCCAACGTGGGGCAGGAGGATGACGGCGGTGGTGATGGCCATGGTGGTCTGAGGTGGCGTCTCCGGTGATTAGGGCGGTTTCCGGCGACGAAAAAATAAAACAGAGGAAAGTAGTGAGCAGAGAACCGAGAAAGAAAGAAGGGGAGAACGAAAAAGATGAAAGGAGAGGAGATGGAGCTTACCAACCTTGTACAACTCCGGTGGTCTCGAAGGTCGGAGCTCCGGCCATGGTGGACTAAAACAGGGGCCGAGAAAGGAGTGCTCACGGTGGCCTGAGCACGGCAGAGGAGAGAGGGACCACGTGGCAGTGAGGTCGACGGTGGCAGCCATGGGGGTGACGTCGACGGTGGCCGTGGTGGCCGTTGTTGCCGTCGTTGGGTTGTTTGTTGTTGTTGCTGCCGCCGTGCTTGTTGTTGTTTGTGTTGTTGTTTTTGCTGCTGCTACTTATTATTATGTTATTATTATTATTATTATTATTATTATTATTATTATTATTATTATTATTATTATTATTATTATTATTATTATTATTATTATTATTATTATTATTATTATTATTATTATTATTATTATTATTATTATTATTATTATTATTATTATTATTATGATTATCATTATTGTTGTTGTTGTTTGTTGTGTTTTATTTTGTTTTAATGGAGGATTTTAGGGAGAGAAGAAGAAGAAGAAGGAGGCAGTAGAACAAAAATAAGGGAGTTTGGTTTTGAGTGTGAATTAGGTTAAAATAAAATATCCCAAAATCAAGTGTGTAGTAGTGTGTACCGACATACTAAGGCCACTTGGGATATATTTGGGTCTGTTTCATTTTGTTTGCTCTGTTTCATTTACTCTTATTTATAAACTTTTTATATTTTATAAAATATACTATACTTTAAATTATTTGTTTTAAATTTTAGTTTCATCATTAGTATTCTAAAATTTATAGTTTGAAAATATAAATGTATAAAAGTTGTCAATTACAAATTGTATTATGGTCTCACGAATTTTCAAACGATCTGCTTATTTGAAAGAATATTTTTTTATAAAGACTAAATTTTATGAACGTGAGGATTTTTAAAATGTAGCGCAAATTTATAAAGTCTAACAATGGTAACAAAAGTAACGTTTTAGTTCGACAAGTATTTTATAAATAAAAATATAATATAGGTTAATATAAAATGAAGAAAGTTTAATTAGAAATGTATTGGAGAAAGTTTATTTAAATCGAAATTTTTCAGCCGCGTTTTTAAAGTAATTGAGTAAAAGTGAAATTATATAAATTTTAATTTAAGATTTTTGTTAAAATAATTAATTAGTATTAATAAAAACACGGGGTGTTACAATATAAGTGTGCGGGAAGCACCTTAGTTAGGTTAATGAAAATGACCCTAGCAGTTGTCGGGATCAATGATATGATCAAACTGGCTTAAGTCTACGCCTCCTCCTTGCTCCTCGTCTTTGGTTAGGGTTGGTACGTAAAAATGAAATAAGCAAGTTAGTAATTTATTTTAAAACTAAACTAGCTAAAATAAGAATTTAAAGTGTAGTTTCATTTTTATGTTTAGGTGATGTTTTAATTTTTTTATGATTTCGATTTATGTTCATATTTTAATTGTAAGTAAAAGAGGAAGTGATTTATAAATACAAGTAGTGAAGAAGTATTTAAAGAGCTTAAGTGAATTTAAAGACAAGAGATTAAAGCTTTAAAGAAGAAAATCAAGAGGAAGAGGATGAAGATCATGTAGGATCTTGAGCTTGAGGATGAAGATAGGCTTACAAGTGTTCTTGAGTTTGAGTTATTTAGAGAGAAAAGCCTTAGAATACTTTTGGTGTTTGTGTGTGTGTGTATGTCGAGTAGTAGTAGTAGTGTGGTTGTAATTGTGAGACTTGTATAATGTAGTAAGTTAAGTAATGTAATGTATGTATACTAGTATGTAAGTTGTATGTATTGTAGGGTAATGTGTGAATGCATTTCTATTTAGTTGGCTTAAATCATTAAATTTAATTAAGCTAGTATGATGATGAATTTAGTAGTGTGTAAGGTGGATTAGACAAGTTACTAAAGGAGGCATGGTGTGTAAGAGTAAGGAAGAAAATGGAAGAAGAAAAGTTGGACCAATGGTCCTCAAATATCTCGGCCACATCAACAACAAGCCCCGATTTTTCGTTTTTGAAATTTTCGATTTACGCGTACGCAAAAAGTCTCAAAATAAAATATATAGTCTTAAAATAATGTTTTGAAGCAAGATCGAAAATAAAAATGAAACTAAACCTCAAAACGAAATCAAAACAAAAATTGGGTATTAGTTCCTCGTAACTTTGAATTAAAATTTTATTCCATCGAAATATATATTTTTTTCGTTGAATGTTATCGAATTAAATCATTTTACTCAAACGTCAAAAAGTTTATCAGTTTAGGCTTAGTGTAACTCATTATTTCGATTTTTAGTGAAAGTGTTAGTTAAATCAAAATGAAATAGTAACTTGATAATAATATAATATGTTTTGTTAGTATTAATCAAAATGATTAAGCTTAAACTACTTTAATTAGATTTGGATTATGAGTAAGTATTTTTAAGAAAAGATTAGGTGACTTAATCACAATTAGGTGGCTTGGTCATTTAGTCAATGTTTGACCTCGATTTGCGTGCCAAAATTTGCCGTTGAGAAAATTGTCGAGGATTCTTCATTTGATTTATCGAGTTTGAAAATGTAAAAATAAAGTTCAACTTCAAAGTAATTCAAAATGGTTTTAGTTTAGGTGCAATAATGATTGTAGTGTATTGTTTTAGAAAAATAAGTGAGCGAGGATGATTAATTATTGATTTCCTAATTATAATTAGCTTAAATTAACACGGGGTGTTACAATCCTCCCCCCTTAAAGAAGTTTCGTCCCCGAAACTTAAAGTAATCTGGGTGGTTAAGGTTACCTGTGCTAAACAGCTCCGGGTACTTTTCCTTCATCGACGCCTCGGTCTCCCACGTTGCTTGTTCAGTCTTCTGTCCCCTCCAGAGAACCTTGACTAAGGGTATCGACTTGCGTCGTAAGAACTTGGTCTCTCTGGCGAGAATTTCCACTGGTTTCTCAGAGTAAAGCATGTTAGGCTCGATGGCGATCACATCGGGCGTAACAATGTGACTCGGGTCGCTTCTGTATCTTCTGAGTTGAGATACATGAAATACATCGTGCACTTTGGATAAGTTTGGCGGTAAGGCGAGTCGGTATGCCACCTCGCCAATTCGTTCAAGTATTTCGTAGGGTCCGATGTACTTTGGACAAAGCTTCCCCTTTAGTCCGAAGCGTCTTACCCCTTTCATGGGTGAGACCTTTAAGAAGACCTTATCTCCACTGTTGAACTCAATAGGTCGACGGTGCTCGTTTGCATATTTCTTTTGGCGATCTTGAGCTGCTTGTAGTCGTTCTCGAATAATCTTTATGTGTTCAATCTGATCCTGTATAACCTGGGGTCCAGTACCCACGTTATCACTAGCGTCGTCCCAACAAACCGGACTGCGACACTTCCTGCCATACAGTGCCTCAAAAATAGCACACCCTAGACTAGCATGATGGCTATTGTTGTATGAGAATTCAACGAGAGGTAAGCTCTTTTCCCAGTTCACGTTGAATTCCATCGTGCATGCTGTAACAACTTGGTTTTTCGTGACTTTAATTAAATTAAGGCGGAATATTAATTAAGTCTATTTATTACAAAACCAGCTGTCATCGTATTACAACTCATTATACATGATAAGAGTCATAGATAAAACAGAGTTTAATCGATTACATTCTCTCAAAATATAGAATACAACCTTCAATCCCCTTGTGTAGATCAACAATCAAGTCTCGGGGTACCTAAGACTGTTCTCAAAAATTAGCTTTTTCAGCCCCGCACCTAATAAGCAACACATATATACATACAATAATGCAGTTCATAAAGCATAACATAAAGCAGTTCATGCAACAAGGTAATTAAATCATCAGGTCTTATCAAATCATATAACACAACAATTTATTCATCAAATTATCACAATTCATAATCATGTAGGCAAATCATTATCATCTCATTCATATTCGGGGTAGTCGACCCTTTTCAATTATTCATATAGCAACATATACTCGCGAGTCTTGACTACGGAGTGGCTTGTGTACTCTCATGGTAAATCACCCATATGATCCGCCATCAAAGTGCACTAGTTACTCAGACTCGTACATCAGATCAAACACTAAGTAGCATAAGATACAGCTACCTAACATCCAACACAACATGGATAATCTAAGATGAGACCCACTATGAATCACTGATAAGTAAGGATGGAAACATGCGGCCTAATAAGCGTCCGCGCAATAGCTGAAGGGCCGGAAACCTTCAACGGACAAGTCATTCAAGCTAAAGATATCAAGCAGGTAATAAGGAGGATCAGTCCCTTGTCTTTTGTATGCATACACCACCCTATTGGTGCGACTATTACACTACGACAGATTCCCCGGGTGGGAATGGTCATTTTCCGATTACCTCATATGGGCCCGTGAACGAATCGATACGTAGGGCGAAAATCACGTTAAATAATGACTAGGAGAGTCATTAAATCACCACTGGCAATACATAGGGTGACAGTGTCCCCATATGCGGCTACCTTACAAATCCTGACCCTGGCCTATAGCATTTAACATCGCAGACACCCGAGTACTAATCATACAACGTTATAATCGAAGGGTATAATCTCATGTCAGGCCGTGCCTTTGAACTCAAATCCTAAATTGTCGAAGGAATATCGAGTATGAGGAATAACTCCCTCATAATCGGATTCAACCCAAACAACCGCAGAGAGTCTAAGGGTTCCCGAGTTAGAGTGGATAGTCAAAGTGAAGTCATCGAAAGGGCAATTCAAAAGAGAGGTGCGTATTATTCTATACATGTGAGGAAAAACGGTAACATCAAGTATTCAACACTTAATTCATTACTTATTTTATTATTCATAATACATGCTATAATTCTTATTAGTTATAACATCGTCGAACTTGTATAATGAAATTTTTAGTTCAAGCAGTTCTTCAGGTAAACGGAAGCACATAGAAAACTTAAATATTTATTTTGAGTCCGTTCGTAAATTTTAAATATTTTCACTATTCATTATTTTACTATTCATTGTATTTACTATTCATCGTATTTACTATTCATCGTATTTACTATTCATCGTATTTACTATTCATCGTATTTACTATTCCTCGTATTTTTATACGTATTCGTATTTTTGTATTTCGTATTTGTACGTATTTTTATACGTATGCGTATTTTTATACTTCGTATTTTATTCGTATTTTTATACGTACATGTATTATTAGTATTCATTATTTATGTTTTTATACTTAGTATTTATTGTTATATTTTCTTTATACTTAGTATTTTTATACTTTATACCAATTTTATACTTAGGATATTTTTAGATATAAAACTAAGCTTTTTATTTACTAAGTGTAAAATTCTAGTTTTAAAGTCGTTAAGTTCGTTCTGTATTTAGTGATTTTGAAATATAATTTAATCAAAGTTGTTAAGTTCATGTTATACTTTGTGATTTTGAAATATATTTTAATAGTAAAACTTGGTTAAGTTTAGTCGTATACTTAACTATTATTTTAACGGTTTCAAATTTTAGCGAGGTGGTCGTAGTTCATTTTAAATAGTCCATATGTCTCAATCCAATTTAAGCAAAGGTAGTAACACTCGACATTGTTCATTTTAATACATGTAACGTTTATTTTTATCGGTTTAGTCGATTCTTTTTATTAACGGTTCATTATACAATCTAATATAATCCTAAATACTAATCAATTTTAGTGACTAAGTGACAAATTCATTTTGACCAAAATTGACCCATTTTAAGGGTGAATGCCGTGTATATATATATTGTTAGTCTATTTATTTCTTTTTTTGTTTTTATTAATAATTCATTACTTTAACTAATTAATTCATCTAAGTGATAAAAATAAAAAGTGACAAATTCATTTTTGGTCTAATAATAGTCTCAAAACCGTGGCCCCTTTATACTTAAGCATTTTATTTTCATTTTCTAATTTATCGGTTTTTTTGACTTAAAGTTTTTATATACTAATTTCTTAAATTATACTAAAGTGATTTAAACTAGTACCTAAAAACAATAAATAACTAAAACTTATAAAATTTATGAATCAAACTAATCACTTAGGTGAAGAACACATGAATATGTAAAGAACTTTAATGTTTTTCATATGAACACTTATTAGTCAAATTTTTATATGTTTATGAAATTTTCTCAAATTTTTCCTACAAGTCCATTTTAACTAAACTAATCATAATATGTTAATTAGAAAAATTAAAACTAAAAATTGGTCCATTTAATTTAGGTTGGCCGTGTATATTTATATATGTCCTAAATTTTATTTTTGATTTTTATACTTCTAATTCAACAACTAATTTCCTTTATATCATTTATATATTTAACACATGTGAAAATCATATACAAACATTAACACACAAAAGTAAAATCATTTTAAAACACAAGAATAACAACAATAAATTCAAGAACAAGAATACTTCAAAACACTTAAATTTCATAACAATTTCATTTTAAATCCTAAACATAAACTAATTATATTTTCATGTTCGTCTTATCACAAGTATTTTAAGCATGCAATTTACAAAAATTAAAACGAAAAATTAGGCTAAAATTAGGGTGAAAGCCGTGGGTTCTTTAAGTGAGCACACAATTTTTATTTTTCGATTTTTGCCTCCTAATTTAACATATGATGCTAAGTGATCATAAACACAATAAATATAACACATAACATTTAAAGCATGCGATTTACAAAAATGTAACTAGTGTGCGGGGACACCTTAATTAGGTTAGTGAAATTGTTTAGCAATTGTCGGGGTCTATGATATGGTCAAACTGGCTCAAGTCGACGCCTCCACCTTGCTCCTCGTCTTTGGTTACGATGGTACATAAAGATGTAAATAAACAAGTTAGTAATTTATTTCAAAACTAAACTAACTATACTAAAATTTTAAAGTGTAGTATATTTCTTTTAGATTTTGGTGATGTATATATTTTAGATGGTTTTGATTTATGTTCATGTTTATTTACAAGTTAAAAGGTGTAGTGATTATTAAATATAAATAGTGTAGAATTAAGTTAAGTGTTCTAATAGATTTAAAACAACAAAATGAAAGTTTTAAGGAAGAAAAGAATTAAAGAGGATGAAGATTCAAGAGGTGTTCTTGAGGTTGAAGGTTGCTTACTAAGTTTTTAAGTGGTGTTTTATTTAGAGAGGAAAAGAAAAGACTTAGAAAAAAAATGGATGTGTGTTGTGTTGTGTTGTGTTGTACGTATATAGTAGTAGTAGTAATGTAGTTGTAATGTTTTGCATTATGTAGTATGTGTGAAAGCAAGAGTCTAACAAGTTGTATAAAGCATGAACTTAAGTCAAGTATAGGATGATGCAAGTATAGAGTATTAAGGGGGATTAGACATGGTAGAAAGTAGGAAGAAAAAGAAGGCAAAGGCATGCTCTTGTGTAAGAGAAAGTGGAAGAAGATAGGCTAAGACCAAGAGGTCAAAAATTTCGGCCATCACTTGATCAAGTGGCCCGATTTTCTCGTTTTTGAAATTTTCGATTTACGCGCACGCGAGAAGTCTCGAAATGAAATATATGATTTTAAAATAGTGGTTCGAAGTAAGATCAAAAATAAAAATGAAGAAAAACGTTGAAGGGTGATCAAAACAAAAATTGGCCTTAGGATCCTCGAAATTTTTAATAAAAATTTCGTTTGGTTGAAATATATATTTTTTTCGTTGAATGTTATCGATTTAAATCATTATAACCAAACGTCAAAAAGTTTATCAGTTTAGGTTTAGTGAAACTCATTATTTCGATTTTTAGTGAAAGTGTTAGTTAAATCAAAATGAAATAGTAATTTGATATTAATATAATAAGATTTATAAATAAAAATCAAAAGTGCTCGAAATTGAATTTTATGAACAAAAGGTTTTACTTTTATTCTTGTGAATAGTAAACATGCCTTGACCATTTCAAAATTTGAAAGACGATATAAGTTTCGTGTTGACTTTTATAAAATTTTGAATTGTGTTTCTTTTTGAATTCTGAATATAATACAACATACTTTATTTTTCAAAATTTTTATATTTAGACTTAAGAAATTTAGTATTGTTTAGCGAAAAAATTTCAGTCGCATTTTTACTATAAGGAAAAGGGATGAATTTAATCTAAGGAATTAAATTCTTTTATAAAAATGTGTTTCAAAAACACGGGGTGTTACAATCCTACCCCCTTAAGAAAAGTTTCGTCCCCGAAACTTGAAAAGAGTAGATAACTGCTCAAGGTTAAACAAGGCAGTTAGAGAGAATATTGAGATTTTACAAATTTGGATAATAACATTTGATTTTGTTGGAATAAGACTTTTTGAGTTTTCTAATAAATATAGAAACGTCGAATAGAGTGAAAATATTGGGGAACAAAATTGCATTTGATTTATTAATGAGATATTTAAATAAATATAGAAATGTTACTGGAATGTTATTTTTGAAAATAACGTGAAAGGGATTCACAAAAAGGTAGGGCCTAGAAGTTTTGTACGGAATTATTTGAAATTGAAATAATAAGCGTTTTAAGAAATAAACCGTTTATTTAAATTTCAGAAATAAAAGTTAACCTTAAAATAGGCCGAAATAAAAACCTTTAAAATTTAATTGAGACGGAGATATAATCAAATTATTATCCTACCCCCTTAAGAAGTTTTAAACGTATATACATAATACTATTATTGTTATTCTTATTGATCACATGTGTAACACCCCGTGTTTTTGAAACACATTTTTATAAAAGAATTTAATTCCTTAGATTAAATTCATCCTTTTTCATTACATTAAAAATGCGACTGAATTTTTTTCGCCAAATAATACTAAAATTTTTCTAAGTACAAATATAAAATTTTTGAAAAATAAAGTATGTTGTATTATATTCAGAATTCAAAAAGAAACACAATTCAAAATTTTATAAAAGTCAACACAAAACTTTTATCGCCTTTCAAAATTTCAAAAATAACCAAGTCATGTTTACTATTCATAAGAATAAAAGTAAAACCTTTTATTCATAGAAATTATTTTCATACATTTTTGATTTTTTTTAAAAATAAAAATGGACCGTTATATTTTTCCGTCTTTGAAATTCAATTCAACAATTTCAAACACGCAAGTCAAAGTCAAGTCACTTTGTCATTTTCCAAATTCACGTACAACACTTAACATCAACAAAATTTGTAATCATTTTGATTTTTATTTAATAAATAATTTTATATTAATATCTAATTACTATTCATATTCTATTAAACTAACATTTTCACAAAACATCGAAAATTTAAGTTATACCTATTCTAAACTTATAAAATTTTTGACGTTTGAGTATAATGATTTAATTCGATAACATTCAACGAAAAAAATAAGTGTTTCGATCAAATAAGATTTTATTTCAAAGTTGCGAGGAACTAATACCCAATTTTTATTTTGATCACCCTTCAACGTTTTTCTTCATTTTTATTTTCGATCTTACTTTGAACCCTTATTTTAAGATCATATCTTTCATTTCGAGACTTTTCGCGTGCGCGTAAATCGAAAATTGCAAAAACGTAAAAATCGGGTCTTGGTCTTGTATGATGGCCGAAATTCTTGACCATTCTTGGTCTTACTTATCTTCTTCCATTTTCTCTACTTTACTCCAACATCTAATCACTTACACATCTACATTATTTCATCATCACATCCTATATTTAATTAAATTGAACATTATTTTCTAAATAATAAACTTACTACAAAGTTTACTAGTATGCAAATTCTATACTACACATTTCATTATTCACAAAACACAACTAAAACACTCTAACTTTTCTCTCTAATAAACTCATACTCAAGAACACTACCTTAGGTGTTCTTCATTTTCAAGATGATCTTCATCTTCTTCATCTTCCTTTTTTCTTCATTTTTAATTTCCTAAATTTATTTCACTTATGTTTATGTTTATAAATTACTCCACTTAGTTCACCACTTAAATTAGAACATTTCTATACAAATTATATTATCACTACACTTGTTAAATGAATTCTAGAAAATTAAAGTATGTGTTTATAAATAAAAAACTCAAGATCTTCATCTTCTTTAATTAGTTCTTCCACTTAAATTTTCACTATTCATTAAAAATAAAATTCTTTATAATTAGTTTTAAATCACTTCCTCTTTTTCCTACTAAATTTTAGTAGACATAAATCATAAAACAAATTAAAACTATACTACACCTAAAATATTAATTTCTAAAACTATAGACTTAGTTGTTTTAGTAGAAATAAATTACTAACTTAGTAATCTTTCTTGTATGTACTTTTGGAACTAAAGACGAAGAGCCAAGTGACGGGGTGGATTTAAGCATATACGATAATATAGTGGACCCGGATAATTGCTAGAAAAATCATACCGAGTAAATTAAGGTGCCCCCGCACACTAGGTTTTAATTCTGTTAATCGCATGCTAGAAATGTTTATGTGTTATAATCATTGTGCATATGACCACCTAGCTTCATATGTTAAATTAGGAGACAAAAATCGAAAAATGAAATATTGTGCTCACCTAAAAACCTCACGGCATCCCCTTTAAATTTCACTTAATTTTTCGTTTTAATTTTTGTTAATTGCATGCTTAAAATACTCGTAATAAGGTGAACATGAAAATATAATTAGTTTATGTTTAGGACTTAAAATGAATTTATTATGAATTTTAAATGTTTTAATGTGTTTATGTTTGTTCTTGAATGTTTGTTGATATTCATGTGTTTAAATGATTTTTAGTTATGTGTGTTAATGTTTGTATATGATTTTCATGCTTGTTAAATACATAAGTAATATAAAGGAAATTAGTTATTGAATTAGAAGTATAAAAATCAAAAAAATAAAAATAGTGAACATATATACTCTACACGGTTTTCCCTTTATTTTTGGACCAATTTTTAGTTTTAATTTTTCTAAATAACATATTATAATTAGTTTAGTTAAAATGGACTTGTATGAAAAATTTGGGAAAATTACATAACATATAAAAATTTGAGTTAAAATTGTTCATATGAAAAATAATTAAAGTTCTTCATAACTTCATGTGTTCTTCACTTAGATGACTAAGTTGATCCAAAATATTTATAAGTTTTGTTATATTGTTGTTTAAATACTTTAGTGAATAATCACAATAATAAACATATAGGTTAAATAAACTAAATCTTTAAAATATAAAAGATAGAAATTTAAAGTGAGTAAAATTACTATTCATAATAGAAATAAAATAATTAGTGAAAATCGTAAACTAGTTAAATCACTTTAGTATAATTTAAATGATTAGTATATAAAAACTTTAAGTCAAAAACCGATAAAATTAGAAAACAAAAATAAATAGCTAAGTATAGAAGGCCACGGCCTTAGCTATGTTTTTTGGACTAAAATTGATTTTGTCACTTTTTATTTTTATCACTTAAATAATTATTAAATTAGTTAAAGTAATGAATTATTAATAAAAACATAAAAAGAAATAAATAGCTAATTATAAATGGAGGCCACGGTTTACCTATTTAAAGTGGGTCAATTTTGGTCAAAATGAATTTATCACTTAGTCACCAAATTTGAATAATAATTAGGTTTATATTTGTTTATGTATTAAATCATTAATAAAAAGAATCAACGAAACCGATAAAAAAATAAATGTTACACGTATTAAAATGAATGAATTCGAGTGTTACTACCTATGCTTAAATTTGGATGTGGACATACGGACTATTTAAAATGAACTACGACAACCTCGCTAAAAATGGAAACCGCTAAAAGCTTAGTTAAGTATACGACTAAATTTAACCGAGTTTTACTTTTGAAATGTTATTTAAAATGACCAAGTACAAAATGAACTTAACAACTTTGAAATTAGAATTTGTACTTAAGTTTAAATCGAGTTTTCATTTAAAATAATATTTCAAAATCACTAAATACAAAACGAACCTAACGACTTTAAAACTAGAATTTCGTACTTAGAAAATAAAAGTTGGTTTTGTAAACCTAAAAATATCCTAAGTATAAAAATTGGTATAAAGTATAAAAATACTAAGTATAAAGAAAATATAACAATAAATACTAAGTATACGAATAAAATACAAAGTATAAGAATACGAATAAAATACAAAGTATAAAAATACGAATAAAATACAAAGTATAAAAATACGAATAAAATACGAAGTATAAAAATACGCATACGTATAAAAATACGTACGAATACGAAATACGAAAATACGAATACGTATAAAAATACGGTGAATAGTAAATACGATGAATAGTAAATACGATGAATAGTAAATACATGAATAGTAAAATGATGAATAGTAAAAATATTTAAAATTTACGAACGGGCTTAAATAAAATATTTAAGTTTTCTATGTGCTTCCGTTTACCTGAAGAACTGCTAGAACTAAAATTTCATTATACAAGCTCGACGATGTTATAACTAATAAGAATTATAGCATGTGTTATGAATAATAAAAGAAGTAATGAATTAAGTGTTGAATATTTGATGTTACCGTTGTTCCTCACATGTATAGAATAATGCGCACCCATTATTTGAATTGCCCTTTTGATGACTTTACTTTGACCGTCCGCTCTAACTTGGGAACCCTAAGATTCTCTGCGGTTGTTTGGGTTGAATCCGATAGTGAGGAATTTATTCCTCATGCTCGATATTCCCTCGACAACTTAGGATTTGAATCAAAAGGCACGGCCCGACATGAGATTATACCCTTCGATTATAACGTTGTATGATTAGTACTCGGGTGTCTGCGATGTTAAACGCTATAGGGTCAGGATTGGTAAGGTAGCCGCATATGGGGACACTGTCATCGCTATTTGGTGCTAGTGGTAATCTAATGACTCTCCTAGTCTTTATTTAACGTGATTTTCGCCCTGGGTAGTGATTCGTTCACGGGCCCATATGAGGTAACGGAAAATAGCCATTCCCATCCGGAATGCGTCAGAGTGTAATAGTCGTACCAATAGGGTAGTGTATGCATGCAAAAGACAAGGGACTGATCCTCCTTATTACCTGCTTGATATCTTCAGCATTTAAAGTCCGTTGATGTGACCGGCACGCTGTCGCGCGTTAACATGCTATTTGTGTTAACGCATGTTTCCATCCTTACTGGTTTGTTGGCTTATGGTCGTGTTTCATCTTAGATTATCCATGTTGTGTTGGATGTTAGGTAGCTGTATCGTATGCTACTTAGTGTTTGACCTGATGTACGAGTCTGAGCAACTAGTGCACTTTGATGGCGAATCATATGGGTGATATACCATGAGAGTACACAAGCCGCTCTGTAGTCAAGACTCGCGAGTATATGTTGCTATATGAATAATTGAAAAGGGTCGACTACCCCGAATATGAATGAAATGATAATGATTTGCCTACATGGTTATGAATTGTGATAATTTGATGATTAAATTGTTGTGTTATATGAATTGATAAGACCTGATGATTTAATTACCTTGTTGCATGAACTGTTTATGTTATGCTTTATGAACTGCATGATTGTATGTATATATGTGTTGTTTAGAATGTGCGGGGCTGAAGAAGCTATTTTTGATAACAGTCCCAGGTACCCCGAGACTTGATTGTTGATCTACACAAGGGGATTGGAGGCCTTATTTTATATTTTGAGAGAATGTAATCAATTAAACTCTGCTTTATCTATGACTCTTATTATGTATAATGAGTTGTACTATGATGACAGCTGGTTTTGTAATAAATAGACTTAATTAATATTCCGCCTTAGTTTAATTAAAGTCACGAAAAACCAGGTTGTTACAACATGCATAAGATATATAGCCTTATGAAAAATGGCATTTTGGGAAAAATAGGTAAAAGTCATAGTGATCATAAGGAAAATATGAGACTAAATGAAATTAAGGAAATTTAGGTTATCGTTGAATGGTTAAATAAACTTTTAGGGAATTATGGATAACCTAGTTGATATAGCTCATTTTCTAAAATTTATTATTATAATGTTATTAGAAGAAACGGAAATGTTATAAATCATATTTAGGATATGATTCGAAATTTATAATAAGGGGTTATTGGAAAATATGATATATGTAAGTATATTTTGACGAGAGAAAATTGTAACAGATATGATAAGTTCGAAAGGTATTTAAAATTTTAAAGAAAAGAATGCTCCCGTATTGAATAAAATAAAGGCAGGTACTGAGTTAATCAGAGATTTTACCAGTAATAACGTCTACGTCAGGGCAACCCTCGGTGTCTTCGTCAACCTCTGACAAGACGTAAACACGTCCTTGCACCTTAACTGCGGGTAGTGGTCCCGTGTTCATCCTTGCTTCCCTCCCTTTCTTTGGGCACATAGTAGATTTGTGTCCCTCAACATTGCAAAAGAAGCAAACGACCGGCGACCCGTCGCACTGCTTCTCAGGGTGTATAGCTTTGTGACAGAAGCGACACTTGTTCGAAGGTACACCTGGCGGCGGAGTTCTCCTACCGCTTGAAGTCAATCTTCCTTGATTCTTGTTGTTGTTGTCACGGTTATAAACCGGCTTGTTGAAATTCCTGTTTTGGAAGTTCGGCCTCTGAAAACTCCTCTGTTGGAAGTTTGGCTTCTGAATAAAACTAGAACTTGCCACAGGAGGCGTAAAAGTTCTCTTCTTCATTTTCTCCTCAGCTTCTCTTACGGATAGGGGCCCAGATGCTCGTTGCTTTCTCATAGGCCTCAGCAAAGTTCTTACAGTTGAACCCGCTCATGTTTATCCTCAGATCGTTAGTCATGCCCCTTACATAACGGGTTGCGAGTTCCTCCTCGTTCGTTAATATTCTAGGAGCAAACTTAGATAACTCCTGATATTTCTCGGTGTATGCCTGCAGAGACATATCACCCTGGTTTAGGTTGCGGAACTCCTCCTCCTTCTCCCACTTTAACTCCTCCCCGAAGTATTTGGTCTCGAGGAGTAACTTGAATTCACTCCAATTGTAAATCCTCAGGGGAAAAGTGGATCGGATTAAGCGCCACCAGCTGTTGGCCTCTCCCTTCAGGTAGTAAGCTACCACATTCACCTTTTCTGTAGGCGGTGTCTTACTGAGCTCCAACAGTTTCTCCATTTC
Source organism: Dianthus caryophyllus (assembly GCA_023091065.1). Classification (NCBI taxonomy): domain Eukaryota; kingdom Viridiplantae; phylum Streptophyta; class Magnoliopsida; order Caryophyllales; family Caryophyllaceae; genus Dianthus; species Dianthus caryophyllus. The sequence goes on from CM041522.1 coordinate 18,524,586, forward strand.
TTCAATCCATTCAGTCAGAACGGTAGGGTTGACCGAGCCTGAGTACGGTTGAGGTCTATGTTTTGAGAACCTCTCGAACGCGGATTGGTTATTACCGCCACCCTGATATTGGTGGACATTCTGAGCAATCTTCATTATTGCATCCTCGAAACCTCTCCTCCTTGCCTCCTCTTCGAGGAATTGTTGGTTAAGGTCATTGTCTGGAATACCGTTTGCAGCCATTCTGAAAAATATTACACTGCGTAAGTTTTGAGTTGTTTCAAGCGAGACGCATTATAATTTGCCATGTAAAAGTCATTTCATTAATAAAGTGGAAGAGTTTACATCAAAAGTTACAAGGGTTAATAATTCCTTCTCGAAGAAAAGAATTACGTCGGAAGTTCAGACACAAAGTTCAGCATAAGAGTTTAGATACACCCTCAAGTGCTATGGAGTTGAGTTGAGAATTGACAAGGGTTAGCCTTCGGTATTATGAACAGTACGAATAAGGTTAGAAGGTTTGAAATAAAGAGAAAGAAGTTTATGAAATTGTAGAGTAAGGTTGAAAACATTCTACGACGTTGAGAGAAAAGAAAATCAGTTCACGAAATTATTTATAAGGGATTACTGATTTAGAACATCAAAAGTCTCGAAGAAGTTAAAAATTTTACGGGATTGACTCCTTATTAGTAGGGATTTTAGAGGGTAAAAAAAGAAATCCTAACATCATGGAGAGATTAAATGTCAAGAGGTTTTATGATTTAGAAAGTCTGAGAGTTGAAAAGCGTTGCAATGATGGTGATAATTAAAGAACGATTAGAGATGGTTGTAGGAATTTTTAAAGCGAAAGAAGTCTTCGACGTCTTGGAAGCTGCCTCAGATAGCATGATTCTTGATACTTCTCTCTGCGTGCGCTTCGGTCTTGCCTTCGATTCTTACGTCTTGATTCTTGTAAAGTTAGTATAAGGGACTTGTTAGTCAAAAAGATTAGTAGGTCAGTCCTTAATGTTTCTACCCATTCTCACTTTTAAAGCGTTCTAAGATTATTATTTTAGCGATCTAGGATTTCTAATTTATTATTTGATCCTATAAGTCTATGCCTGACATATATATTAATATGTATGTCTGGCCCAGGTGTCGTCTCGCTAGATGAGATAACTTTAAGCTACTCACGGTCGCAAGACAGCTCTGATACCAACTGTAACAACCTGGTTTTTCGTGACTTTAATTAAACTAAGGCGGAATATTAATTAAGTCTATTTATTACAAAACCAGCTGTCATCGTATTACAACTCATTATACATGATAAGAGTCATAGATAAAACAGAGTTTAATCGATTACATTCTCTCAAAATATAGAATACAGCCTTCAATCCCCTTGTGTAGATCAACAATCAAGTCTCGGGGTACCTAAGACTGTTCTCAAAAATTAGCTTTTTCAGCCCCGCACCTAATAAGCAACACATATATACATACAATAATGCAGTTCATAAAGCATAACATAAAGCAGTTCATGCAACAAGGTAATTAAATCATCAGGTCTTATCAAATCATATAACACAACAATTTATTCATCAAATTATCACAATTCATAATCATGTAGGCAAATCATTATCATCTCATTCATATTCGGGGTAGTCGACCCTTTTCAATTATTCATATAGCAACATATACTCGCGAGTCTTGACTACGGAGTGGCTTGTGTACTCTCATGGTAAATCACCCATATGATCCGCCATCAAAGTGCACTAGTTACTCGCACTGCACATCGATCAACCACTAAGTAGCATAAGATACAGCTACCTAACATCCAACACAACATGGATAATCTAAGATGAGACCCACTATGAATCACTGATAAGTAAGGATGGAAACATGCGGCCTAATAAGCGTCCGCGCAATAGCTGAAGGGCCGGAAACATTCAACGGACAAGTCATTCAAGCTAAAGATATCAAGCAGGTAATAAGGAGGATCAGTCCCTTGTCTTTTGTATGCATACACCACCCTATTGGTGCGACTATTACACTACGACAGATTCCCCGGGTGGGAATGGTCATTTTCCGATTACCTCATATGGGCCCGTGAACGAATCGATACGTAGGGCGAAAATCACGTTAAATAATGACTAGGAGAGTCATTAAATCACCACTGGCAATACATAGGGTGACAGTGTCCCCATATGCGGCTACCTTACAAATCCTGACCCTATAGCATTTAACATCGCAGACACCCGAGTACTAATCATACAACGTTATAATCGAAGGGTATAATCTCATGTCAGGCCGTGCCTTTGAACTCAAATCCTAAATTGTCGAAGGAATATCGAGTATGAGGAATAACTCCCTCATAATCGGATTCAACCCAAACAACCGCAGAGAGTCTAAGGGTTCCCGAGTTAGAGTGGATAGTCAAAGTGAAGTCATCGAAAGGGCAATTCAAAAGAGAGGTGCGTATTATTCTATACATGTGAGGAAAAACGGTAACATCAAGTATTCAACACTTAATTCATTACTTATTTTATTATTCATAATACATGCTATAATTCTTATTAGTTATAACATCGTCGAACTTGTATAATGAAATTTTTAGTTCAAGCGATTCTTGTAAACTAAGCACATAGAAAACTTAAATATTTATTTTGAGTCCGTTCGTAAATTTTAAATATTTTCACTATTCATTATTTTACTATTCATTGTATTTACTATTCATCATATTTACTATTCATCGTATTTACTATTCATCGTATTTACTATTCCTCGTATTTTTATAATGTATTCAGATTTTTGTATTTCTTATTTGTACGTATTTTTATACGTATGCGTATTTTTATACTTCGTATTTTATTCGTATTTTTATACGTACATGTATTATTAGTATTCATTATTTATGTTTTTATACTTAGTATTTATTGTTATATTTTCTTTATACTTAGTATTTTTATACTTTATACCAATTTTATACTTAGGATATTTTTAGATATAAAACTAAGCTTTTTATTTACTAAGTGTAAAATTCTAGTTTTAAAGTCGTTAAGTTCGTTTTGTATTTAGTGATTTTGAAATATAATTTAATCAAAGTTGTTAAGTTCATGTTATACTTTGTGATTTTGAAATATATTTTAATAGTAAAACTTGGTTAAGTTTAGTCGTATACTTAACTATTATTTTAATCTGCTTTCAAATTTTAGCGAGGTGGTCGTAGTTCATTTTAAATAGTCCATATGTCTCAATCCAATTTAAGCAAAGGTAGTAACACTCGACATTGTTCATTTTAATACATGTAACGTTTATTTTTATCGGTTTAGTCGATTCTTTTTATTAACGGTTCATTATACAATCTAATATAATCCTAAATACTAATCAATTTTAGTGACAAAGTGACAAATTCATTTTGACCAAAATTGACCCATTTTAAGGGTGAATGCCGTGTATATATATATTATTAGTCTATTTATTTCTTTTTTTGTTTTTATTAATAATTCATTACTTTAACTAATTAATTCATCTAAGTGATAAAAATAAAAAGTGACAAATTCATTTTTGGTCTAATAATAGTCTCAAAACTGTGGCCCCTTTATACTTAAGCATTTTATTTTCATTTTCTAATTTATCGGTTTTTTTGACTTAAAGTTTTTATATACTAATTTCTTAAATTATACTAAAGTGATTTAAACTAGTACCTAAAAACAATAAATAACTAAAACTTATAAAATTTATGAATCAAACTAATCACTTAGGTGAAGAACACATGAATATGTAAAGAACTTTAATGTTTTTCATATGAACACTTATTAGTCAAATTTTTATATGTTTATGAAATTTTCTCAAATTTTTCCTACAAGTCCATTTTAACTAAACTAATCATAATATGTTAATTAGAAAAATTAAAACTAAAAATTGGTCCATTTAATTTAGGTTGGCCGTGTATATTTATATATGTCCTAAATTTTATTTTTGATTTTTATACTTCTAATTCAACAACTAATTTCCTTTATATCATTTATATATTTAACACATGTGAAAATCATATACAAACATTAACACACAAAAGTAAAATCATTTTAAAACACAAGAATAACAACAATAAATTCAAGAACAAGAATACTTCAAAACACTTAAATTTCATAACAATTTCATTTTAAATCCTAAACATAAACTAATTATATTTTCATGTTCGTCTTATCACAAGTATTTTAAGCATGCAATTTACAAAAATTAAAACGAAAATTTAGGCTAAAATTAGGGTGAAAGCCGTGGGTTCTTTAAGTGAGCACACAATTTTTATTTTTCGATTTTTGCCTCCTAATTTAACATATGATGCTAAGTGATCATAAACACAATAAATATAACACATAACATTTAAAGCATGCGATTTACAAAAATGAAAACTAGTGTGCGGGGACACCTTAATTAGGTTAGTGAAATTGTTTAGCAATTGTCGGGGTCTATGATATGGTCAAACTAGCTCAAGTCGACGCCTCCACCTTGCTCCTCGTCTTTGGTTACGATGGTACATAAAGATGTAAATAAACAAGTTAGTAATTTATTTCAAAACTAAACTAACTATACTAAAATTTTAAAGTGTAGTATATTTCTTTTAGATTTTGGTGATGTATATATGTTAGATGGTTTTGATTTATGTTCATGTTTATTTACAAGTTAAAAGGTGTAGTGATTATTAAATATAAATAGTGTAGAATTAAGTTAAGTGTTCTAATAGATTTAAAACAACAAAATGAAAGTTTTAAGGAAGAAAAGAATTAAAGAGGATGAAGATTCAAGAGGTGTTCTTGAGGTTGAAGGTTGCTTACTAAGTTTTTAAGTGGTGTTTTATTTAGAGAGGAAAAGAAAAGACTTAGAAAAAAAATGGATGTGTGTTGTGTTGTGTTGTGTTGTACGTATATAGTAGTAGTAGTAATGTAGTTGTAATGTTTTGCATTATGTAGTATGTGTGAAAGCAAGAGTCTAACAAGTTGTATAAAGCATGAACTTAAGTCAAGTATAGGATGATGCAAGTATAGAGTATTAAGGGGGATTAGACATGGTAGAAAAGTAGGAAGAAAAAGAAGGCAAAGGCATGCTCTTGTGTAAGAGAAAGTGGAAGAAGATAGGCTAAGACCAAGAGGTCAAAAATTTCGGCCATCACTTGATCAAGTGGCCCGATTTTCTCGTTTTTGAAATTTTCGATTTACGCGCACGCGAGAAGTCTCGAAATGAAATATATGATTTTAAAATAGTGGTTCGAAGTAAGATCAAAAATAAAAATGAAGAAAAACGTTGAAGGGTGATCAAAACAAAAATTGGCCTTAGGATCCTCGAAATTTTTAATAAAAATTTCGTTTGGTTGAAATATATATTTTTTTCGTTGAATGTTATCGATTTAAATCATTATAACCAAACGTCAAAAAGTTTATCAGTTTAGGTTTAGTGAAACTCATTATTTCGATTTTTAGTGAAAGTGTTAGTTAAATCAAAATGAAATAGTAATTTGATATTAATATAATAAGATTTATAAATAAAAATCAAAAGTGCTCGAAATTGAATTTTATGAACAAAAGGTTTTACTTTTATTCTTGTGAATAGTAAACATGCCTTGACCATTTCAAAATTTGAAAGACGATATAAGTTTCGTGTTGACTTTTATAAAATTTTGAATTGTGTTTCTTTTTGAATTCTGAATATAATACAACATACTTTATTTTTCAAAATTTTTATATTTAGACTTAAGAAATTTAGTATTGTTTAGCGAAAAAATTTCAGTCGCATTTTTACTATAAGGAAAAGGGATGAATTTAATCTAAGGAATTAAATTCTTTTATAAAAATGTGTTTCAAAAACACGGGGTGTTACACATGCCCTCAACATGTCTTCCAGTGTCTGGATAGTTCGCTCTGTCTGACCGTCAGTTGCTGGATGAAAAGCCGTACTCATTTTCAATTTACTACCCAAAGCCTCTTGCAATTTCTTCCAGAAATGCGATATAAATCTTGCGTCCCTGTCTGATATGATGTCGAGAGGAACGCCATGGAGTCGTATTATTTCCTTTTCGTAAGCTTTGGCCAGTTCTTCCAATCCCCAAGTCTCCTTGATCGGAACGAAGTGAGCTGCTTTAGTTAGACGATCCACAATAACCCATATCGCATCCTTGCCACCTGCTGTCCTTGGTAACCCCATGATAAAATCCATGGATATGGAATCCCACTTCCCTTGAGGAATTTCCAACGGTTGAGCGATCCTCCTGGTCTCTGGTGTTCAAATTTTACCTTCTGGCAAATCATACATCTAGCCACATATTCGGCTATCTCCGCCTTCATCCTTATCCACCAGAAGCGCAATTTCAGGTCTTTGTACATCTTATCTGAGCCGGGATGTACTGAGTAGCGGGTGCTGTGTGCTTCGTCAAGAATTTTGCGTTTCAAATCTTCATTGTTAGGTATGCACCACCTGCCGTTGAAGCGTAGACTTCCATCAGTGTAGATCTCAAACCCTTCTGTTCCCTCTGATGGAATCTTTTCTCTGATTTCTAACAAGGCTGGGTCTTCCCACTGTAGTGCTCGTATGTCATGGAATAAATCTGGTTCTACCACCATTGCATTTAGGTCAACGTCATCTGACTGTACCAGATCCAAGCTCAGCCTTTTCAGGTCTTGGGTAATGTCCGAGGGTATTTCCCAAATGTTGTTCAGAGTATGTATTGCCTTACGACTCAGTGCGTCAGCAACTACGTTGGCCTTTCCTTCGTGGTATAATAACTCGATTTTGTAATCCTTGATCAATTCTAACCACCTACGCTGCCTCATGTTCAATTCTCTCTGGGTAAAGATGTACTTTAAGCTCTTGTGATCGGTGTAGAATTTGATGTCAATTTATAGAGATAATGACGCCAAATCTTCGGCAAACACGATCGCAAAGAAGTTCTAGGTCGTGAGTTGGGTAATTTCTTTCATGTACATTAAGTTGTCTGGATGCGTACGCTATTACTTTCCCTTGTTGCATCAGCACGCAACCCAAACCATTCAATGACGCGTCACTGTACACTTCATATTCATCCCCATCTGTTGGCAAGGTTAAAACTGGAGTAGTAGTAAGCCTTTTCTTAAGTTTTTGGAACGCTTTTTCATAATCGTCGCTCCATAAGAACTTTGATTGCTTTTGTAGTAGTTTAGTCATCGGGCAGGCTATTTTTGAGAAGTCAGGAACAAATCTTCTATAATAGCCGGCCAATCCTAGGAAACTTCTGACTTCGGTGACTGTTTTTGGTGCTACCCATTCCTTGACAGCTTCAATCTTGGCTGGATCCACCATTACCCCTTCTTTGGAGATTACGTGGCCTAGGAATGCCACTTGGTCTAGCCAAAATTCACACTTTGAAAATTTAGCATACTACTTATGATCTCTCAAGATGCTCAGGATAATGTGTAGGTGTTCTGCGTGTTCCTCTTTATTCTTGGAGTAGATTAGGATGTCGTCAATGAACACGACAACACAGATGTCGAGATATTCGTGAAAGGTCCTGTTCATTTGGTCCATAAATACTGCTGGAGCGTTGGTGAGGCCAAATGGCATTACTTTGAATTCGTAATGTCCGTACCTTGATCTGAATGCAGTCTTTTGTATATCTTCCTTACGGACCGCGATCTGATGGTACCCTGACCGCAAGTCAATCTTGGAGAAAAACTCCTGCTCCCTTGAGTTGGTCAAAGAGATCGTCTATCCTAGGCAGAGGATAACGATTCTTGATCGTCACTTTGTTCAATTCCCTGTAATCGATGCAGAGCCTCATGCTCCCATCCTTTTTCTTTACAAAGAGTACCGGTGCACCCCAAGGTGAAACACTCGGTCTTATAAATCCCAATTCAATCATCTCCTCCAACTGTTTCTTGAGTTCCTGGAGTTCGACAGGAGCCATCCTGTATGGTGCTTTTGATATAGGTGAGGTGCCTGGTATGAGGTCGATCGAGAATTCAACATCTCGTGCAGGAGGCATACCTGGTAATACGTCTGGGAAAACATCGGGGTATTCATTCACGATTGGGATATCTTCAATGCGTAGGGTGTCCTCGACCTTAGTAATGCTGCAAAAATACACCTGGTGTCCCTTTCTCTCCATACTCTGAAGTTTCAGTACAGATACTAACTTCACTCCTCCTTTCCTTTTAAAACTCTGGTATGACACTTCCTTCCCTTGGTTAGTTTTCAAAGTGATTTTATGGTCGTGGCATTTAAATGTTGCGTTATGACGAGCTAGCCAGTTCATTCCCAGAATTACATCGAACTCGGGAAGGTCAAACAATACGAGGTCTGACAGGAAGTCTGTGTTGTGAATTGAGATTTTTACATTATTGTATTTTGAAGAACAAGGAATGTTTTTACCATCTGGTAGTGATATGTTAGTTCTGATTTGTTCAGGGTTTGTGAGTTTGGATTGTTTGATAAATTTTGAGGATATAAAAGATAGAGATGCTCCGGTATCAAATAAAATAAAAGCAGGTATTGAATTAACTAGAAATTTACCGGTGATGACGTCGACATCGATAATATCATCCGCCCCTTCTTCAGACTCTGTCAGGACGTAAACGCGCCCCTGAACCCTGACAGCGGGAGGTGGTCCTGTGTTTGCCTTAGCAGCAGTACCCCTCTTTGGGCATTCATTCGATTTGTGCCCCACTACCTTACAGAAGTAGCATACTATCGGCTCCCCGTTGCAACGCTTCCCTGGGTGGTTCGGCTGTCGACAGAAACGACAATTACCCGTTTGGACGATCGGAGCTCCGGGAAGTGGTGGATTATTCCTTGCGACGTACGCGGTAGGGCTTCGATTGGCGTATTGGTTCTTGCCCTGGTTCCTGTTACGATTATCTTGGTTCTGGTAACCCGGGCGACCGAACATTGGCTTGTGGATGAAGCTAGCACTCGCCACAAGAGGCGTAAAGGTCTTCTTCTTCTTTTTCTCCTCAGCTTCTCCTTTTTGGATGGAGGCCCAGATACACGTTGCCTTTTCGTAGGCTTCCGCAAAGTTCTTGCAGTTGAACCCGCTCATGTTCGTCCTCAGGCCGTAAGTCATGCCTCTTACGTACCTGGTTGCGAGTTCCTCCTCGTTAGTTATAATCCTAGGAGCGAACTTGGACAGTTCCTGGTATTTTTCCGTGTACGCTTGTAGGGACATATCGCCCTGGCTCAGGTTCCTGAACTCTTCTTCCTTTTCCCATTTCAGTTCTTCCGCAAAGTATTTGTTCTCTAACAGAGTCTTGAATTCACTCCAGGTGTAGATTCTTAAGGGAAAGGTGGACCTGATTAAACGCCACCAACTGTTGGCCTCTCCCTTGAGGTAGTAGGCCACCACGTTCACTCTTGTTAATGAGTCTTGCTAAGTTCTAGCAACTTCTCCATCTCTTCAATCCACTCTGTCAAGGCGTGGGGTTGTGAGCGAGAATATGGTTGGGGTCGATGTTTGGAGAACCTCTCGAATGCAGATTGATTATTACCACCACCCTGATATTGGTGTGTACTCTGAGCGATTTTCATTATTGCATCCTCAAAGCCTCTTCTTCTCGCCTCTTCTTCTAAGAATGCATGGTTGAGGTCATCGTTGTGAATATCGTTTGCAGCCATTCTGAAAATATTAAACTGTATGAATTTTGAGTAGTTCCAGAAGAGACATATAATAGAATACAAGGTAAAGACATTTCATTGATAATGTAAAAGGGTTACATCAAAAAGTTCACAAAGCCTCCTAATACATTCCCTATGAAATGAACTAAGGTGAAAACTTAGATACAAAGTTCAGCAAAATAACATAAAAGTTTAGACACATCCTCAAGAGATATAGATATGATTTGAGAATGACAAAAAGGTTGGTCGTCGGTACTTAAGCAAAGTACGAATAGCAGTGTTCCTTTTCTGAGAAGTTACACTTATACTTGATAGCATAAGTCGCATCACTCAAGCCGAGCTTGAAGTCTTCCCAACTGAGGTAGTAGTCACCCTCAAGGATAGCTGGGGAGCGTAATCGTCTCCACCAAGCTTTGGCCTCTTCATCGAGGCAAGCAGATGCTAGAGAGGTTTTCCATTCTTTTGGGATGGAGTGTTTCTGGAACCTCTCGCTCATGCTCCTGGTCCATGTATACAGAGAGTCTCCAATCCCTTCGTACGTATCAGGTTTATCCTGCATAAATGCCCCGATCATGTCGGTAATATCTGAGGACCGGCGAAGGTGATCAGGAACTCGATGCTCCATATAGGGAGTCTTAAGAGCCCTAGTCTTCCAGTCAATCTCTGAATTTTTCGAGCCGTGCGACCTCTTCCATGTTTTCATTTTCTGACGTTTCTCAAACGCCTCGATGGCTTTCTTTCGAGCCTTTTGTTTTGGAGTCCATTCAGAGTACTTCCTATCACACGGTAGTCTCATCTGAAATCAATTTGGAAGAATAATTTAAATGAGATTTGGGAGTACAAACATGTATGTAAAATTTTAAAACAATGAGTCAAGAAGAGCACACGACTAGGTAATAACATAACGTCTCCATATATATAAATATATACATGGGTAAAATATTACATTTCAAAGGAATATAATACATAAGTTCACCAAACGTCACATCCGAATATAACAACCATAGCCGTAGAAAAAGAAGACGATATTAAGATCGTTCTTAGGATAGTTAAAATACGGTTACAAATATTTTACAAACTGGAGTCGAATGACCCTACATATGATTTGCGACCCTCAAAAGTCTCCCAGAGGTGAGATCTCTCTCCCATATGATCGGAGGTATGATGGCGTCTGGTGGAGGTGGAGGATAGTCGTGTTTATATTCTTGATCCATCAAGTTCTCAAGTAGCACCTCGTGTTCCATCCACCCTGGTGGTTGCATCTCCCTCAGGAGTGGGTCGGGGTGATACATACGATCCATATATAGATCGTAATCCAGGAGGAGTCGCCATCCTAGTGGTGCCCAAAATTCGTCGTATGGGTGGAAGCTCTCAATCAGCGTCAGGCCTATGCCAACGCCCCTTGTGTGGTAGGGTTTTCTCGTTGTGATCCCATTGGCTTCCACGTATTGCTCTATGACGTGGGACTGACCACTTATATATGCATCCAGTGGCATCATCGGTGGACGTCGTGGTGCGTAGTAACGGAAAGAGCGGAAAGATGACATCCTAAGGGCCTTTGTCAGACTAAGTTAGCCATAGAGCAAATAGCAAGTACAAGCATGGTAAGATTTAAGATTCTGACGCTCATCTAACTAGTTTATTATTATTTGGTCGGTCCTTAAGATTCTACCCTTCCTCACATTTTAAAATGATCTAAGTTATTATTTTAGCGATCTAGAGATCCCTAGTTTATTATTTGATCCTATCAGTCTATGCCTGACATACGATATAAATGTCTGGCCCAGGTGTCGTCTCGCTATGTGAGATAACTTTAAGTCATTCACTGGTCAGAAGACACTCGATACCAATCAGAATAACCTGGTTTTTCGTGACTTTAATTAAACTAAGGCGGAAAATTAATTAAGTATATATATTACAAAACCAGCTGTTAATCGTAATAAAACTCTAAATACATAGTACGAGTTTAGAATAACAGAATATAAGTTTGATTACATCCTCTCAAACGTACAAAATAAAGAAGGTAAACTCTCCCCAGTATTCAATAGCGTTAGTCTCGGGGTACCTGCATTAAACTCTCATCATTTCCCCGCACACTCTTTCGATACATGCAATTCTAATACAACATGCAACATGAATAATAAATAAGTAAAAATAAAGAGCAAGTAGCAATTTAAACACGTAAGAAATTCATGATGATCCAAGCATAGGCATAAATCAATCAAATAACGTAACATGCTCACAAATAATCATACTCAATAGATCGTATTCCAACACTCATAACCAAGTCATTCAGACAATCACCCAACAAACAAGACAAGGAAATGCATTCAACATGTGATAACAAATGAGTCTTCGTTAGTAAGGCGGAAGCATGCGGACATAATCCGCGCAGTAGCAGTCAGGGCCGTTAAAACGGACATGTCTGAATATGCTAAAGATACCTAAGGTAATAAGGACGATTCAATCCCTTGTCTAATGTATGCATACACTACCTATCGAGGATCATACGTATTCGCTATTCAAAAGGTATCACCGACGAAAAAGTTCGACTATCACCAGAGACGGGTACCCCCGGATGGGGCTGGCGTTTCCTACTATTCTATGGGCCCGCGGAAGTATCAAGTATGCCCCATCCCTGAGGTTGATACCACACGTCAAACAGCAATCTTAAGATCGTTGAATAGCCTTGGGCAACTCTGGGAGGGAGCCCAAGTCCCCATAGACAGCTACCTCGTTAACTTCGAATTTCAAGAGTCGCAACATGGCGAACAATCCTAGTATTTTATTCAATTACTCGCTTTCTCAACTTCTCATTCTCTCGCTCACAGATAATAATAATGACAATCTTGTAACATAAATATAACGTCGAACTTGTATAATGAAATTTTAGTAACAGCAGTTCTTCAGGTAAAACAGAACACATAGAAAAACATAATTATTTATTTTGAGTCCGTTCGTAACTTTTAAATATTTTTCACTATTCATTATTTTACTATTCATTGTATTTACTATTCACCGTATTTAGTATTCATCGTATTTACTATTCATCGTATTTTATACGTATTCGTATTTTCGTATTTCGTATTTGTACGTATTTTTATACTTCGTATTTTATTCGTACTTTATACGTATGCGTATTCTTATACTTCGTATTTATACGTATTTTTATACGTACTTGTATTCTTATACTTAGTATTTATTATTATATTTTCTTTATACTTAGTATTTTTATTATATTTCATTTATACTTAGTATTTTTATTATTCTTATACACATTATTATACTTAGGAGTTTTCTTAGATACAAAACTAGAGTAATTCTAGTGTGAGACTGCCTCATACAATAAGACACCCATTATAGTTCACTACAATAACACTACTATCACAACAAATATAATCAATTTTTAATTTCATTAAATCCTCACCAATAACCCCCAAAAACAATCAATCACGTACATCCATCGACCACCACCACCATCAAACTCGACGGCCACCGCCACTGTCGACATCAATTTCACCGACCACCGCCGCCACCAAAGCTGCCGACCACCGCCACCGCCGCCATCAAAGTCGCCGACCACCTCAACCTTTCTCATTCTTCAACTCCAATTACCACCGATTTCATCCAATCTCGTTATATAAAACCCTCACACTTGATTATTATCTTCTTCCTCAAACCACCGACATTCAACTCCAAAGCTACTGCTCCGACGATTTTTTTCCCACCGAAATCGATTAACACCGCTATGACCGACAAACAATCCTCATTTACGGTTTGTGATCGATCGAAAATGCATCATCATCAGTGACACAGATCAAAGGTTTAATTTGATGTTTGATTGGGGTTGAGGCTGTGCGCGATTTCATAGGGAGGATTAATTTTTTTTTTTTTTTTTTTTTGTTATAATAGTTGTTCAAAGTGGTTACTTTTGCTATATAATAAAGTTACTTTTGAATTATTACGAGTTACTATTCAAATTGATGTTTTAGGTTACTTTTTAGGAATAATCTAATTACTTTTGGTGTGTCTCATACAATGAGACAGTCTCACCATAGAATTTGTAACAAAACTAAGTTTTATTTTCTAAGTACAAAAATCTAGTTTTAAAGTCGTTAGGTTCGTTTTGTATTTAGCGATTTGAGAATTTATTTTAAATGTAAAACTCGATTTAAACTTAAGTACAAAATCTAGTTTCAAAGTTGTTAAGTTCATTTTGTACTTGGTCATTTTAAATAACATTTCAAAAGTAAAACTCGGTTAAATTTAGTCGTATACTTAACTAAGATTTTAGCGGTTTCTATTTTTAGTGAGGTTGTCGTAGTCCATTTTAAATAGTCCGTATATCCATATCCAATTTAAGCAAAGGTAGTAACACTCAACATTATTCATTTTAATACGTGTAACGTTTATTTTTATCGGTTTTGTCAATTCTTTTTATTAACGATTTAATACATAAACAAATATAAACCTAATTACTATTCAAATTTAGTGACTAAGTGATAAATTTATTTTGACCAAAATTGACCCAAAATAAGTAGGGATGCCGTGAGCCTCTATTTATTTTAGCTATTTATTTCTTTTGTTGTTTTTATTAATAAATCATTACTTTAACTATTTTATTTACTTAAGTGATAAAAATAAAAAGTGACAAATTCATTTTAGGTCTAAAATGGACCCCAAAACCGTGGCTACTCATACTTGCACCATTTATTTTCGTTTTCTAATTTTATCGGTTTTTGACTTAAAGTTTTTATATACTAATTTATTCAAGTTATTCTAAAGTGATTTAGACTAGTACTTAAAAACAATAAATAACTAAAACTCAATAAATTTATGAATCAAACTAATCACTTAAGTGAAGAACACATGAATATGTGAATAACTTTAATGTTTTCATATGAACATAAAATAGTCAAATTTTTATATGTTTATGAAATTTTCTCAAATTTTTCCTACAAGTCCATTTTAACTAAACTAATCATAATATGTTATTTAGAAAAATTAAAACTAAAAATTGGTCCAAAATAATAAGGAAAACCGTGTGATGTATATATGTTCACTATTTTTATTTTTTTATTTTTATATCTCTAATTCAACAACTGACTTACTTTATATCATTTATATATTTAACATATATGAAAATCATATACAAACATTAACACACATAAATAAAAATCATTTAAACACATGAATAACAACAAAAGTTCAAGAACACACATAAACACATTAAAACATTTAAATTTCATAACAAATTCATTTTAAGTCCTAAACATAAACTAATCATATTTTCATGTTCATATTATCACAAGTATTTTAAGCATGCAATTTACATAAATTAAAACGAAAAATTTAGTGAAAAATTGAAGGGTGGCCGTGTGATGTTAGTGTGTTACACTAATATTATTTTTCGATTTTTGTCTTCAAATTTTAACATGTGCAATACTAAGTGATAAAATAATTCATGCATGCATCAAAACAATAACATATAATCAAATTCGAGGCGCTTATCATATAAGTGTGCGGGAAGCACCTTAGTTAGGTTAATGAAAATGACCCTAGCAGTTGTCGGGATCAATGATATGATCAAACTGGCTTAAGTCTACGCCTCCTCCTTGCTCCTCGTCTTTGGTTAGGGTTGGTACATAAAAATGAAATAAGCAAGTTAGTAATTTATTTTAAAACTAAACTAGCTAAAATAAGAATTTAAAGTGTAGTTTCATTTTTATGTTTAGGTGATGTTTTAATTTTTTTATGATTTCGATTTATGTTCATATTTTAATTGTAAGTAAAAGAGGAAGTGATTTATAAATACAAGTAGTGAAGAAGTATTTAAAGAGCTTAAGTGAATTTAAAGAAAAGAGATTAAAGCTTTAAAGAAGAAAATCAAGAGGAAGAGGATGAAGATCATGTAGGATCTTGAGCTTGAGGATGAAGATAGGCTTACAAGTGTTCTTGAGTTTGAGTTATTTAGAGAGAAAAGCCTTAGAATACTTTTGGTGTTTGTGTGTGTGTGTATGTCGAGTAGTAGTAGTAGTGTGGTTGTAATTGTGAGACTTGTATAATGTAGTAAGTTAAGTAATGTAATGTATGTATACTAGTATGTAAGTTGTATGTATTGTAGGGTAATGTGTGAATGTATTTCTATTTAGTTGGCTTAAATCATTAAATTTAATTAAGCTAGTATGATGATGAATTTAGTAGTGTGTAAGGTGGATTAGACAAGTTACTAAAGGAGGCATGGTGTGTAAGAGTAAGGAAGAAAATGGAAGAAGAAAAGTTGGACCAATGGTCCTCAAATATCTCGGCCACATCAACAACAAGCCCCGATTTTTCGTTTTTGAAATTTTCGATTTACGCGTACGCGAAAAGTCTCAAAATAAAATATATAGTCTTAAAATAATGTTTTGAAGCAAGATCGAAAATAAAAATGAAACTAAACCTCAAAACGAAATCAAAACAAAAATTGGGTATTAGTTCCTCGTAACTTTGAATTAAAATTTTATTCCATCGAAATATATATTTTTTTCGTTGAATGTTATCGAATTAAATCATTTTACTCAAACCTCAAAAAGTTTATCGCTTTAGGCTTAGTGTAACTCATTATTTCGATTTTTAGTGAAAGTGTTAGTTAAATCAAAATGAAATAGTAACTTGATAATAATATAATATGTTTTGTTAGTATTAATCAAAATGATTAAGCTTAAACTACTTTAATTAGATTTGGATTATGAGTAAGTATTTTTAAGAAAAGATTAGGTGACTTAATCACAATTAGGTGGCTTGGTCATTTAGTCAATGTTTGACCTCGATTTGCGTGCCAAAATTTGCCGTTGAGAAAATTTTCGAGGATTCTTCATTTGATTTATCGAGTTTGAAAATGTAAAAATAAAGTTCAAATTCAAAGTAATTCAAAATGGTTTTAGTTTAGGTGCAATAATGATTGTAGTGTATTGTTTTAGAAAAATAAGTGAGCGAGGATGATTAATTATTGATTTCCTAATTATAATTAGCTTAAATTAACACGGGGTGTTACATATGAAGGTTATGGTAGGCTCACGGCTGTTTTCGTGCCTTTATACAATTTTTACTGCCACTAAGGGAAACCGCATAAGGCTATGCGGTTTACCCTGCAAACCGCATAAGGCTATGCGGTTTGTCCCCTTGGTTTTTCTCTGTTTTTTTCTCGTTTTGGACCTACTTTCGGATTCCTAATTCATCCTAGCCCAAATGCACTTCCAAGTACGTCTCGTGCTTGGGTTAAGGCGTCACCTACAGTCCGCCATGCGCGTATATTAAGCATTTAATATGCGGTACAGAAGCAGAAGCACGAGCACTCTTCACGAGCCTTTGCACTCTTTACGAGTCCTTACATCCCTTTTATACATATACATCCTCGCGAGTATCACTTCCTCCTCATGAAGTCTATGCACCTATACAGGCCCTCCTCAAAAGGAAGCCCTTCAAACATTAACACTCCTCAGTGAGCCCAAGCACGACAATTACCAAAAGCACATACACTCTTCACGAGTCTTTACATCATTTCTCCTCGAACAAAAGACAAGTACACATAAGAGCGACCACATAAACGCTCCTCGGCGAGTTCAAGCACAAACACTCCACAAAACATGTTCAAACGCAAACATTCTACAAAGCACATTCATACATAAGCATTACACAACTACACATACGCTCCTGTGCGAGACCAGACAATTGCAGCCGCATATGCACTCCTATACAATTACACTTAGCACATGCACTCTTTGACGAGACCATACACTTAACACCTGCGCTCCATGGCGAGACTCGACACGAACACAACATCAGCAATAAGCAAACATGACAACACAACGCTACGCAACGACACTAAGCATATACCGCACTAAGCAAACATCACAATACGACATTACACAATAGCAGCAAGTATACAAAGACACTTAGCAGGCCGACAGGCCCTCACAATGCGCACGTCCCGCCCCGGATAGCCCGGTTCGAAGTCCTCGCCTCACCCATGGGCACATGCTTCGTTCCGCTGACGATATCGAGACTGTAATGGTCCGGATATGGTCGTGGAGTTTGACTAACGCTCTAGTCCGAGCTCAGTCAAACTAGGGGCTCTGTGGATACCCATATCCGTACCCTCCCAAACCAAACCCTGTGATGTAACTCGGACTTTTACTACGCATGTTTTAACGTTGACTTAAACGGTTCTAACTATGTCGAATTCATTTTTGAGTCGTTTTGAAATGTTAAAAGATTTTAGGTCGCTTCACATCACGCTTAAATAAATGTTCTTTTGTCCATTTAGATTCTAGCTTGGTCCGCGTCCTGCTTCGTCTGGCAAGAGCTTCGCATTTGCAGTACAATTGGCCCTTTTACATTAACAAGGTCCAATTCAGCATTCCTAAACTCCTAAATTTAGGCCCGGTGGCTAAATTCCCCTCTTAGCCCCCTCTCACACAAAATATAGTCTCACGAGTTATCTTATTTCACAAAATACGCCCTTTTTACATTTTTGGGTCTCGGGCCCAGAACCGAGCCCAAACCCGCCTTTGGCCCTCACTCCAAAGCCCTCAACCCTCAAAATATCTTAGGAAGCCCTCAGCTGTTTTCTTGACGTACAAGCTCGAGATTATACTGTATCTTTTCGAGATATAATCAAACCGGAATTAGGAAACTGGACCTAAAGCCAGCCTCCCAAACCACATAGCCTTATGCCGTTTAGGGGCCAAACCGCATAGCTCTATGCGGTTTACCTGGCCAACCGCATAGGCTTGTGCGGTTTGGTTGCCTGGTTCTATCCCGAGATTTCCTATTTTCTCCGAGGTTTTTAGTATATATACCCCCCTATACCCGACCTCATAACACACAATTCACAATAAGAAATCACAAATACACTCTCAAAGCCTCACGCACTCAAAATCCTTGAGTTCAACACATCATCCCGTGTTGAATTCATCCTCCTTTGTTGTTCAAGAAGCGAAGCTCTGCCCAGATCTGAAGCGCCAGGACCAAGTAGGTACCAATCCACTTGGATCAAAGAATTTTCTTATTTTCTATGAACTAACAAAGGGGACTACAGTTTAGCACCCCCCCCCCCCCCCCCCTCCTCCCCCGTCTTTGGCACCGAGCCCGCTTGCCGCCAAGTGGTCTTATTACTTCGGGTACACACCAAATCCGATGACACGCCAAAGTCGCATAAGCAACCGACCCTTTTAAAATGAACCAATGGACACAATTGAACGTTTATTTTATTTGCATGCATCTTGCACCTTCTTCTTTGCATTAAATCAACTTAAACAATGAATTCGACCTTTAACTGAACCGTTTTCGTTAACAAGTTAAACATGTTAAACTGAGGGTTTTAATCAATCTTTTTGCATTTGCATTTGCATTCTTTTACAAACCTTTATCGCACTCGTACGTAGCGATAACATTAGCTCAAATATCATTTTCCATGGATTGTTCTAGGTCAGTAGAGGCTATTTTTACATAGGCTTTTCTAAAAGGTTTTCATAAATCATTAATGTTGGAGTAAGTGTCCTCCACAATAGTGCGATTACTTAATAAATCTCAATTAAGGAATACATGGGGATAATCCTGTATTATTGTCAATTGATTAACGTAAATCAATAACGGTTGGCTGACTAGAGTTTGACGTTATTGTCGTGAGAACTACAGAATCAATTGATCCCTTTAAGTCACACCTATAGGAACGTACTCCAAATATTTAAGCTAATTAATTGTATGAGATACGATTATATTAGTAACTTGATAAATTGACTAACAATTAGTCAATGTATTAATTTAGAGAGAAATCGAGTTGTGAACTCGAGTGATTTAATTTTATATCGATAAAATTATTAGAGGAGATGGAAATTAGTGATTAACTGTTAATTCACTAATCATGTATATTTTACTAATGAGATTAGTAAAAGTACAATTCTTAAATATGTGTAAGTGTACATATATGTTAAAGAAGAGTTGTGAGTTCAATTTGATAATTTGTACTTTATCATATAAGATGATTAAGTGATAAATTATAAGTATTTGTGGGACAAATATTGAAAACAAATTGGACCCATAATGAGGGCCCTAAAACCGTCCAAAGCAAGGAGAAGGAGGGAGAAAAGATGCTCTTTTGTCTTTAGCTTTTGTTATTCATTTTGCATGCAAACACAATGATTAACATGCTTGCAATTTGTCTTAACAAGAAAAGTAAACACTCCACTCTCTCCTCTCCCTTGATTAGGCCGGCCCCCTCTCCCCTTAGTGTGTCTAACACACTTTGTCATTTGGTTATAAATCAAGGGCCAAAGAAAGAGAAAGACATTGCATGTATTTTTGTTTTTGCTCATCTCTCTCAATACCTCTCTAAATAATTATTCATAATATTACTAAGAGTTAGTAATAATATTATCACATATTATAAAGTATTACTAAGTGATTTCTAGATCAAAATCCTTAGTATTTTTGGTGTAGTTCTTGGGTGCTACTAAGAGGAGGTTTCCTATTTTTGAAACTCGGGTTTTGGAGGATCATCCTAAACACTTAGCTCAAGAAACAAAACTAGAAAGGAGTTCTAGTTTTGTGCCCTAATTTCCTTTTTAAGAAAGGTATAAATTTCTATAATCTTATAACAAAGTATTTATGTAACCACATAGATCTTGCTCATCAAATTAGAGTAATTTGATTTACACTAATATTTGATTAGTGAAGGGTATGAGCTCCCTACAAGTGGTATCAGAGCATAGGTTTGTGGTTACAAATTTATTTTGTTGTTTTTGGAGTTTTATATATTTATTGAGAATAAATATGATAAAATCCGAAAATGGTGTTAAAAGTGGTTTTAACACGAGATTTTTATAGCATGAAAAGTTTCTGGTCTCATGAATTTACTGGTCAAATTTCGTTATTTTTAAAATTTTTTTGCTAATTAAAATGATTTTTATACAAAACCGAGTCAAAAAGTGAGTTTTTGGCTAAAATAATGACTATAAATAGTTATATTTGGAATCTGGTCTCGAAAGTTTTACAAAATGATATATCATATTTATACTTTCTGCATGTAAATTTTCAAAGTCATATTTTTAGTTTTGTATATTTATTCAATTTTTTGTTTAAAATCGGTATATAATGCATTTTATGTCCAAAAATATAGTAAACATTGTTTTCTGGACATGAAATTTATACCAATATGTTTATACATTATGAGGATGCTCACGTATAAATTTGGGAGTTTTCCTCACTGTTTTGGACGTTTTGTTGATGTTATGAGATAAAATCGATGAAATCGTATGTTTATTGTTATAAATATAATTCGTAAACGTTTTTGACCAAGATTTTCTTTTTGACATCTTGGAAGTGTTTTAGAATGTACAAAATTTTTCCAAAATAAAAATGGTTTTATTTTATATTATATTGTATTTTTAATGCTTTATTCATAAAGTATTATGATTAAAGTTAAAGTAATTAGCAAATTGACCACTAAAGTGAACTAAAATCACCATGAATTAGTGAAAACTAATGTTGGGTGTTCTAAATCAGTTTAGAAGTTTTAGTTCAAGCTTAAAAGGTGTTTTAAGCATTATTGATTAATATAAGATTAATCGATTAAAAATGAGATCGGTTTTAAAACTTTTTAATGCGATTATTGTTTAGGGCAATTTTGGCATGTTTTATTTATAAGCTTTTCATTATGCATGTTTGGATGAATTTTTATTTTTGAATGAATGTTTGTTCTTACTAGTATGGCCATAGTTTGATATATTTTTACCGATATTACCCGTAATGAAAGGGAATGTCGTGTGGGTTTGTAATTAAATGCGATCTCGTATCGCCGGTTTGTAATTTAATAGTTTATTTCATTTACAAATGTATAATAGGATTGATATCACTACCCGAAAATTAAGCCAAAAAAACGCAAGAAACCCGTTTCAAATAAAAAATCCAACCGTTGTTTCTATGGCCGTTATTTATAATCAAAAACAACGCAAAAAAAATATACGAAACCGTTTTATATATCAAAAATATCGTCAGCTAAAAATTTGGCGGTTTTCATTAAATAAAACGGTTTTTTAATAAAAACCGTTATTTAAAACATTTAAAAAAAACGGTTTTTTAATAAAAACCGTTTTTTTTAATATTTTAAATAACGGTTTTTTACAAAAACCGTTTTTTTTAATTGTTAAAGAAAAAGTTAATATTTTAAAACCGCTTTTGTATAACTATTAATATTAAAATTATTAATTGGTATTAAATTTATGAAAATGATTTTAGCAAAGCGGTTTGTTATTTATAAATCAAGTTATTTAAAATAACATAAAAAAAACGGTTTAATATATAATAACCGTTATTTATAATTAAATTTCTAGTAAAATATGGATTTATATTTGATTAAAATTTATTATATATAACGGTTTTTATATAAAATACCGTTTTTTATGTTAAATTTTTTTAAAACGGAGGTTTTATAAAAACCGTTTTTTTGTTTAATTTTTTTTATTTTTATAAAATTTCAAATTTATTATTTCCCGTCTAAAAGACGATACAAAATATTATTGCTGCACAAAACACAATCCACAAGACCACAACATACAATAATATATGCAAAACAATACAATTCCATTAAGCCAAGTTTTCAACAAAACTCAATTTACAACATTCAACATACACCGCGTGCACAATACCTCATTATTAGCTACACCTCGGGTTCAGGAGGATGTTCAAGTACATATTTTGCCCATAAATCACGAATTTCGTCTACTTGCACTCGTGTATGTTTTTATGCTTTCTCCTAGTACATGCATTACAAAAAAAAAAGAATATATAAGGAATCCGACGAACATAAAGCAATGATAATATAAAAAAAACGGTTAATTTTTGAGCTTAAAGTTAATAATGCAACTTAACACTTACCTTTTGTGTCATCTTTGCCGCCACATTACGGGTTATCATCTCATACATAAACCGACAAACATAATATCCACATTGTTTGTCATCGGGTTGGCGAGGAACCTAAAATATGAACATAGTAACAAACATTCAATATAATTATTCAAGTTATTAATAAAATACTTGACACTTTATATATATATATTATATATGATATGATTAATTATAATTAACATACATCGCTCACGGTTATAAATGTAGGGCTAGTAGCGCTTTCCATGACTTGCGCCAACGGATCAAGAGACCTTCTCTTGGCAAAAGCACTAAAAAAATTACAAATATTAGTTAATAATGAGTAAACAATGTTGATAAAATAGAAATATTAATAATAAAGTCAAAAAAATTACTACAATGCATGTGATTTAAATTAACTTACAGATTCGCCAACTTTTTAAATATGCCTGTTTGGTTTCCACCAATTGAATCGCACTAATACACTCTTTTCGCTTTCTTCACAAAATGTCATTAATACCCAATGTTTCCTACATATACAACACATATATAAGAAATAAACTCAACAATATCGCCAATCGCCTTGTACTTTTAATTGTAATAATAGAATCATATATATACTTCCCCGCTTTCATTATAAGGGGCGAAGATTATTTTCTTGCTTTTCATTAGGTGTTCGGCCATGTGTAAGACTCGGTCTTCTTCTTTTTCATTTCCATAATGTAATCGACACCATGTACGGGCTCATAAAACCCCAGCCAGGGAAGGAAGGTCAAGACGCTCGCTGATGTGATCAACTAAGTACCTACACGATCAAGAAACAAAAATAAAGCATTTATATAATAATAACGCATATAACAAAATAAATGCAATTTTTGAAATAAAACTAATTAATCAAATGACTCACTTCATCCAAAGGATCATATGTCGAGCATCAATTTCCTCAAGGCCACCCCATTCGAGTAGTAAGGGTGCAAATAAAAATGAATCCATTTCATATCCTCGCGACTTCTTTAGGGACTTTAATAAAGATCATACTGTCATCCCGAAAGTTTAGTGCACCTTCTCCAAACAATCTGATCATTGTTTGGGTTCTACTCACATGTTGCATAAATTTAGCGGTAGTATATTCAGGAGGTAATACTTTCTGCATCCGCTGTTTAATTTGGGCGCAACATTAACGCTCGAGGTACTGCAACATTAACGCTCGAGATACTCGCAACGCCCTACAAAAACAATACAACGTGGAGTCAAAACAAAGGAATTAAATTAACGATATATATAATTGACCTAAAGTAGTAACTAGCTATAATAAACCTTATCATCAAAAAGTGCCTTCGCTAAGTTCTTTGAGGTCAATCTTCATTCGCTCCAATAATGTCTGATTGACTCACCTGCAAAAGTGTATTAATTATGTCGATAATATTTAATATAATACCAATTTATTATGTCATTAGAGTGATAGTTAAAATACCTCCTCGACTCTTTCTCTGTCCTTGGTCGTAGGACGTTGGTCTTCTTGCAAGTCTTTCGCCAACGCTGCCTCATTTACATTATTTACCTATAACAGTATGTAGACCACAATTTACATATATTAACAAGATAAAGTTCAATATATATTAAAAAAAAACAAATATTATTTTGGAGTCAATAAAATAGATTACCTTCTTGTCATCACCTTTATTCTTATTAAGGCTCCTCGGCTTAACAGGCACAACATGAGTCGGAGGCCACTGGACAAAGGAACCTACGGCACTCTCTACCATGAGAGCAACTCGGTGCTAATCGAACCGGTGAGCCGAACACCTCCAAAGTTATTTAAGACCTTCTTGATTTCGACCTTTAAGTGATTATCTAGGAGAGGACGTTGTGAGCAGTCCTTTGTCTCTACCGTGTCCCTAAGAGTACGCATGTCCGATCGCAGCCTGATTCTCAGGTTTAGCAGGCACTGTAGGCAGGTCTGGGTGATTGAGTGCGCAAATGTAATTTACTCCTCCCTACATTTTTAAACATAAATTATTTACAATTACATAGAATATAATCGAAAATTTTATAATAAATAGAAACATTAGTTATTTAACATTAAAACGCTACTGTACAAAGATCGATATAGTCTGCTTTCATGCTTTGAATTCTTCTTACGGGACCGTTCTTCATTTACCTTCATCCAAATTCCATACCAATTATAATCAACACTCAATATAAATTTAACAAAGATTATATATATTTTAAACAAATTTATATAGAAACAAATTTCAGCTAAATTATTTTTCATAAAAAAGGGTTCACTTTGAGTAACGTTTTCTCATATTTCTGCACCAAACTGATGGTTTCTTATAAAATAAAAGTTGTAGAACTATGAGCCTAGAGTATAACCTCCAAAGTACGAGTCCTAAATCTTAACAAATCATCCTATAGAGCCGTTTTCGTGAAATCACTCTAAACTGCCTTTTCTGAACGGACTGATATGTCCAGATTTTTTTCAGTAACTTATCCTTTGAATTTCGACTTAATTTTTTGCAGAGACTTACTATAGAGGGCTTAGTATATCCTCAAAAAATTTTAAACCAAAATTAGATCATTTCGATTTTTAAAACTATTTTATACCACGAGTGCACAAATCTGCCAAAATCGGAATTAAGTTGGTTCTACTTGTATTGCACAACATCCATTAACAACAACAACAATACAATGACGACAACAACATCAAAAACACTTTATTTACCTCATCCATTTTATCGACCTCATCAATTTTATCGACCCCGTCTTCTTCTTCTTGTTGCTCGGTATTTGTCTTGCCGCCCTTAATTTTATTTATTTAATCAATATATACGTGTGTTAGTTTAGTTAATTACGTATATATAACACTTTATTAATTAATAAATAAAATATATATCCAATAAAAATATAACTTATGAAGTTATTTAATTACCTCATCGCCACCGCCTCCTTCCTTAGACGCCATTTGATCGTCCGCCGTTTTCCCGTCGTCACCGGCAACTTCATCAATCATTTTAAGTTCCTCGGCCGTCAGGGTACCACCACTGTTCATTTTCTTCATCATCCTGGCCATCATTTTCAGCTGCAACAAATACATTATATATATACAATTCAGGGTACCACCACTAGTCGTCATCATTTAAATTAACTAAGAACTAACAAGTTAATTAGTTTACCATATCACGATCATTAGTGCTACTTTTTTCTGTTGGTGTTCTGGGAGCTCTCCCGAAAACCTTGGTTATTCCAACATGGGCTGGAAAGCCTTCCACACGACCGTCGTGCTCGTGTTTTTGAATTGCCTCGGCTAGAATGTCCTTTCTACGCCTTCAGGTTTCCATGACCCTTCTTTGACCTTCTCGACACATTTATCCTATTGATAGAAAAATACGACATTAAAATATTAATAGATAATGACTAAGGTGTACGTGAATAAAAGAGTAGTACGCATAATGTTGTCTACCGCCTCTTTGAGTTGCTTCATCAAATTTGCTTGATTTCGGGTGTGACCTAGTTTCCATAATTCATGTCGATTAATTATTACACCATCTTCATCCCTTTCTGCCTACACATTCATAGAAAAAAGAACAAGTAAGTTTATTATATAATACTTGTATAAATTAAAGCTAAGGTCGCTTTACAATATAAAATTATATTATAAAGAATATATATATAACTTTGTATATATACAAATATATATAAGTCTTACATGTTCCTCGGCGAGCTCCAAAAAACCTTTGCGACCGGTGTTGTGAGGAAATTCTTTATTCGCAATGTTTTTTTTGTTCCTCTCCCTCAAGGCCTTGAAATTATCATAACCAAAAAAAATAAAATAAATATATGCATGCTTGTGAATTAATTAATTAATTAACTTATATATACATATATATATAAAACCTTAAACTCTTCGCTGAAACGTTGTTTTTTATAGTTCTCCCACA
Organism: Dianthus caryophyllus; assembly: GCA_023091065.1. Classification (NCBI taxonomy): domain Eukaryota; kingdom Viridiplantae; phylum Streptophyta; class Magnoliopsida; order Caryophyllales; family Caryophyllaceae; genus Dianthus; species Dianthus caryophyllus. The sequence continues at coordinate 18,551,024 of CM041522.1, forward strand.
CTTGTTGTGTGATGAATGGGCAATCTTCCGGTGGTTTCGGCGGATCTATTTCTTCTCCCGTCTCCGGGTCGATCAAGTAATTTTTATAGACAGTAGTCCTCCGCGATCGGGCTAAATCAGCTACCTTGTCCATACAATAATGTTCGTATTTATCGGGAACATTGTATGCTCTCTGCAGATAAATAACGAAATAATATAAAACAAATTAAAGTTAGTGTACGCTTGTGTTTGTTTAATTTCAATATTATTAGAAGTAATTAACCAATGAATATATACCTTGAACAATGAAAGAATATGCTCCCTCATTTTGGGATTTAATCTCTTTATATTTTGTATGTCGAGAGGAACCCACTGTCTTGATACAATCCCGATCCAAGAAGAAAACTTATGACGCAAATCACCATTTGGCACTCCTAATACCTCGTTCCATGTTAGTGGAAGCGGATTATTTTCACGAATGGCTTTTATTGCCTCCGGTCGTATTGAACGTCCTCTACCTCGACGTTTTTTTGGTTTATCACTGTCGTCTCTTTTTCGTTTACCGGTCGAGTCCATAGCAACCTGCACGTACAATAAACAAATCACATTTCGTACTATAATTATAAAAGTCTCAACGATGCATATAAATTTTTAAATCACGTTACTTGAGTGTTTTGATATTTTAAACAAATTTATCTCAGAACAAATTTCAGCTAAAATAATTTTCAGAAAAAAGGGTTCACTGTGATTTACGTTTTCTCATATTTCTGCACCAAACTGATGGTTTCTTATAAAATAAAAATTTGTAGAACTATGAGCCTAGAGTATACCCTCCAAAGTACGAGTCCTAACTCTTAACAAATCATCCTATAGAGCCGTTTTCGTGAAATCACTCTAAACTGCCTTTTCTGAACGGACTGATATGTCCAGATTTTTTTCAGTAACTTATCCTTTGAATTTCGACTTAATTTTTTGCAGAGACTTACTATAGAGGGCTTAGTATATCCTCAAAAAATTTCAAACCAAAATTAGATCATTTCGATTTTTAAAACTATTTTATACCACAAGTGCACAAATCTGCCAAATCTGAAATTAATCCGTATTACTTGTTTTACGCCTTATTACTCCATAACATACAACATACAACATACAACCTACAACATACAACGTGCAACATATAACATAGCATTACTCCTTACATTGCTCCGTATTATTTAGTATTACTCCATGCCCACCCTCTCCATAAATTAAACCCTAAACAACTACCATTAACAACAACAACAACAACAACAACAACAACAACAACAACAACAACAACAACAACAACAACAACAACATTACTCCACATTACTCCGTATTACTCCGTATTACTCCGTAAAAGCACATCAATAGCATGCAACAATAACCTAAGCATATCAATAGCATGCAACAATAACTTAAGGTTGTAAAAAAACGTGAATTAAACAAGAACAACATGAACAACATGAACAACGAGTACAACATGAACAATATCAATAGCAATAACATGAACAACATGAACAACGAGTACAACGAGTACAACAACATGAACAACATGAACAACATGAACAATATCAATAGCATGCAACAAGAACAACATGAACAACGAAATAATACAACAACAACAACAACAACGTATATAAAAACATAAAAACAAAGAAATTCAACAACAACATCAATTAAACAATGTAAATTAGGGTATAAAAGTGAAAAACGAACCTTTTATAAGCAATATAAATTAGGTTTAGGCAAATTTCGAACAGAGTACGAATAAATTAGGGTTTATGCAAAACTAAAACGAAAAATATAATTGTATTGAAAGAGTAGTAGTTGATATGAAGTAGAAGAATGAAGAAGAAGAAGTGCACGAATGAAGAAGAAGAAGTGCACGTTTTTCTTTTTTTTTTTAATTGAAAGAGCAGAAGTTTAAATGAAAAAGAAGAATGAAACTAAAGAAAATAAATAAAAACCTTTTCAACTTCCTACGTATTAAAAAAAATATTGAGCGCGAACTTAAATTTACTCTAAAATGTACTTTAAAAAACGGTTTTTATGTTTTAACCGTTGTTTTTAATTTAAAAAAAAAAACGGTTTTATGAATAAACCGTTTTTAATAGTATAACTAATAAAAACGGTTTATTCCAAAAAACCGTTTCATTTGGTTTTTTTTTTTTTTTTTTTTTTTAAACGATATAAATTCATATGAGTATTTATAATTTTAGAATCTATAAACATAGTATTTATATGTAAACACATTATTAATATGAGTATGAGAATTAGAATTTAGGTAAAATTAGTATATAATATATAATTAGAATCTATGTAAACATAGTATTAATATGTAAACATTATTATATGAGTATGAGAATTAGAATTTAGGTAAAATTAGTATTATAAATATAAGGAAAGAGATCATATTATATACTCAAAATATATTAGGCTATTATAATTAAAGTAGGAAATAATTTAAATAATTACAATATTAGAATTAATATACTATTAATTTGTTTATATACACAAATTTATATACTATTAGTTTGATTAGAATTAGTATTAGAATTATAATTACAATTAGTATTAAAAATTAAAATTAAAAAAAACATTATATAAAACGGTTTTTTACTATAAAACGTTTTTTTTTTAATTATTAAAAACGGTTTTTGTAAACAAACCGTTTCTTTTGTTGGTTTATTCCAAAAAACCATTTCATTTTGGTTTTTTTTTTTTTTTTTTTTAAAAACGATTCTTGTAAATATAAATTCATATATATATAAAAGATCATATACATATATATTTATATATATACATATATATATATTTTGTTCTCCAATAATTTCACTCTATCCGACGTTTCTATATTTATTGGAAAACTCAAGCTTTTCAAAAAAAAAAAAAAGGGTCTTATTCCAACAAAACCAAATGTTATTATTCAAATTGTAAAATCTCGATATTCTCTCTAACTGCCCTGTTCGACCTCGAGCAGTTATCCACTCTATCCAAGTTTCGGGAACGAAACTTTTCTTAAGGGGGTAGGATTGTAACACCCCGTGTTTTTATAGCAAAATATTATGAAAGAATTTGATTCCTTAAATTAAATTCATCCTTTTTCCTTAGAATAAAAATGCGACTGAATTTTTTTCGCTAAACATGTAACACTCCATGTTAAGTTAAGTCTTTATAATTGCGCAAATCATTAATTAAACATCCTCGCTCACTTATTTCCCTAACACATTATACTACAAGTTATTTTGCACCTAAATTAAAACCGTTTTGAATTACTTTGAATTTGAACTTTATTTTTACATTTTCAAACTCGATAAATCAAACAAAGAATCTACGACAATTTTCTCAACGACAAATTTTGGCACGCAAATCGAGGTCAAACGTTGACCAAATGGCCAAGCCACCTAAATGTGATTAAGTCACTTAATCCTTTCTTAAATATACTTAATCATAATCCAAGTCTAATTAAAGTAGTTTAAGCTTAATCATTTTGATTATTACTAACAAAACATATAATAATAATATCAAATTACTATTTCATTTTGATTTAACTAACACTTTCACTAAAACTGTAACAACCTGGTTTTTCGTGACTTTAATTAAACTAAGGCGGAAAATTAATTAAGTCTAAATATTACAAACCAGCTGTTATCGTCTTACAAACTCAGTATACATAATACGAGTTTAGAGATAGAACAGAGTATATAGATTACAAATTCTCTCAAAAACGTACGAATTAAAAAGGTAAACTTTCCCCCAGCATTCAATGGCGTTGGTCTCGGGATACCTGCATTAAACTCTCATCATTTTCCCGCACACTCTTTCGACACATGCAATTCTAAAGCAACATGCAGTATAAATAATGAATAATAAATAAGTAAAAACAATTAGCAAGTAACAGGTAAAACACATAAAGAGATCAAATGATTCAGACATGCGTATAAATCCAATCACAAATCATACGACACTCTCTAATAATCATTCTTAACAAGCCGTAATCCAACACTCATAAAATCCAACCATCGTACAATAATCAATCAAACAAGACAAGGAAATACATTCAACATGTGATAACAAATGAATCTTCGTTAGTGAGGCGGAATCATGCAGACCTCATAAGCATCCGCGCAATAGCCATCAGGGCCAACATAACTTGGACATGACTGACAAGCTAGAGATATCTAAGGTAGTAAGGACGGCCATATCCCTTGTCTAATGTATGCATACACCACTATAAATAGGATCGTAGTATACTCGCTATTCGAATATGTATTCACCTAATAATTCGACTACCACCAGAGACGGGTACCCCCGGTTGGGGCTGGATTTTCCAATTACCGTAGTATGGGCTCGCGGAGATATCAATGATGCCCCATCCCTGAGGTTGTATATCCCGCACCGAAATAATACTTTAGAAAAAATATTAGATCGCCTTTAGCAACACAGGGAGGGAGCTAAAGTCCCCATAGACGGCTACCTCGTTAACTTCGAATTTCAAGAGTCGCAACATGGCGAACAATCCAAGTATTTTATTCAGGTAATTCAATTCTCTTTCTCAATTTCTTATTCCTCATTTAATCGTAACATGAATTATTTCTAAAAACATAAATGTATCGTCAAACTTTATATAATGAAATTTTAATAATAGCAGTTCGTCAGGTAAAACAGAATACATAGGAAAGCTTAAATATTTATTTTGAGTCCGTTCGTAAATTTTTAAATATTTTTCACTATTCATTATTTTACTATTCATCGTATTTACTATTCATCGTATTTACTATTCATCGTATTTACTATTCATCGTATTTTATACGTATTCGTATTTTAGTATTCCGTATTTGTACGTATTTTTATACGTATGCGTATTTTTATACTTCGTACTTTATTCGTATTATATATATGTATGTATCTTATACTTTAACATATATATGTTTATACTTAGTATTCTTATGTTTTGATATTTGATTTAAGTACAAATCAAGTTTTATTTCCTAAGTACAAAAATCTAGTTTTAAAGTCGTTAAGTTCGTTTTGTACATAGTGGTTTTAAATAACATTTCAAAAGTAAAACTCGATTTTATTTAGTCATCTACTTAACTAATATTTTAGCGGTCCCCATTTTTAGCGAGGGTGTCGTAGTTCATTTTAAATAGTCCATATGTCCATCTCCAAATTTAAGCATAGGTAGTAACACTCGACATTATTCATTTTAATACGGGTAACGTTTACTTTCATCGGTTTAGTTGATTCTTTTTATTAACGGTTCATTTTACAATCTAATATAATCCTAATTACAATTTAAAGTTAGTGACCAAGTGATAAATTCATTTTGACCAAAATTGACTAAAAATAAAGTGAAATGCCGAGAGGTTATATAAGTTAGTTTATTTATTTCTTTTTTTTTTGTTTTTATTTATAAATCATTTCTTTAACTAATTAAATTACTTAAGTGATAAAAATAAAAAGTGACCAATTCAATTTAGGTCCAATTTTAACCTTAAAACCGTGGCACATGTATACTTGTGCAATTTATTTTTGTTTTCTAATTTTATCGGTTTTTGACTTAAAGTTTTTATATACTAATTATTTAAAATATACTAAAGTGATTTAACTAGTTTTGTAATTTTCACTAAACATTTTATTTCATTTATGAATAGTGATTTTACTCACTTTAAATTGCTAACTTTTATATTTTGATGATTTAGTCTATTTAACTTATATGACTATTATTGTAATTTTTCACTAATGACTTTAAACTAACAATAAAATAAACTTTTAATTATTTTGAATCAAACTAGTCATTTAAATTAATAACACTTGAATATGTGGAGAAACTTTTATATTTTTCATATGAACCCTAATTAGTCTAATTTTTATATGTTTATATTATTTTCTCAAAATTTTCCTACAAGTCCATTTTAACTAAACTAATCATAATATGTTATTTAGAAAAATTAAAACTAAAAATTGGTCCAAATTTACCATGTATGCCGTGTGTATATGTATATATGCTTAACATTTTATTTTCGATTTTTATACTTCTAATTCAACAACTAATTTACTTTATAACATTTATACATTTAATATGAGTGATAAACATATACAAATATTAACATACAAGTAAATCATTTTACACACAAGAATAACAACAACATATTCAAGAACACACATATATTAAAACAATCAAATTTCATAACAATTTCATTTTAAGTCCTAAACATGAACTAATTATATTTTCATAACCATCTTATTCATAGTATTTTAAGCATGCAATTAACAAAAATTAAAACGAAAAATTTAGTGAAGAATAAAGGGAATGCCGTGTGATGTTAGTGTATTATACTTATTTTATTTTTCGATTTTTGTCTCCTAATTTAACATGTGAAATACTAGGTGATATAAAACATCATACATACAAATCAAAAACAATAAAATCAAGTACGAGGCGCTTATCACATAAGTGTGCGGGAAGCACCTTGATTAGGTTAAGTTAGTTGAAATGCTCCTAGCAATTGTCGGGGTCGACGATGTGATCGAATTGGCTTAAGTCGACGCCTCCTCCTTGCTCCTCTTCTTTGGTAGATTAGTACATAAGAATAAAATAAACAAGTTAGAAAATTATTTTAGCTAGTTTAAACTATACTAAAACTTCTAAGTGTAGCATATTTTCATTTTAGGTTTAGGTGATGTTTTTATTTCTTCATGATTTAGTTTTATGTTCATATTTATTTGTATGTAAAAAGAGTGAGTGAATACTAAATACAAATGGTGAGGAATTTATTTACATGTTCTAGTGAATCTATAAACAAGAAATGAAATTTTTAAAGAAGAAAAGCTAGAGGAAGGAGATGAAGATCATGTATGATCTTGAGCTTGTAGATGAATATGAGCTTACAAGGTTTTTAGAGTATGGATTTATTAGAGAGAAAAGGAGTTTAAGACTTAGAAAAAAAAATGAAGTGTGTTGTTGTTGTTGTTGTATGCCGTGGGATGTAGTAGTAGTAGTAGTTGTTTGTGTTTTTGTTTATCAAGTGGTTTAGTGTGTGAATGTATTAGTGTTAGTTGTATAAAGCATGTGTGATGATTAAGTAGGATGATGTATGCTAATGTAGAGTGGCTTGGACTTGACAAGGTGGTAAGAACATTAGGGTGGCTTGACTAGAGTAGTGGAAGAAAAGCAAGACAACCACATGGGGCTAGGAGCATCAACAAGGTACCATTATGGTCATGTGTGCCTCGGTTTTTGCTTTTCGAACTTTTCGATTTACGCGTACGCGGAAAGTCTCGAGTTGAAATATGAAGTCTTAAAATAATGTTTTGAAGTAAGATCGAAAATAAAAATGAACATAAAAGTCAAAACGAAATCAAAACAAAAATTGGGTACTAGCTCCTCGTAACTTTGAAATAAAATCTTACTTGATCGAAATATATATTATATTTTTTTTTTGTTGAATGTTAATGAAATAAATCATAATGCTCAAACGCGTCACAAGGTTTATCGCTTTGACTTAGTGTGCTTCGTTATTTCAAGTTTTAGTGAAAGTGTAGGTTAAATCAAAAGGAATAGTAATTTGATAATGTTATAATAGGTTTTGTTAGAAATAATCCAAACGATTAAGTCTTAACTAATCTTTGTTTAGATTTAGGTTAAGAGCAAGTGGATTTGAAAAGGTTAGGTGATCAAATCACTTTTAAGTGACTCGGCAATTTGGGTCAACAATGACCTCGATTTGCGTGCCGGAATTTGTCGTTGAGAAATTTGTCGAGGACTCATTATTTGATTTATCGAGTTTGAATATGAAAGAATGAAGTTCAAATTCAAAGTAATTCAAAATGGTTTCAGTTTAGGTGCTAGGAAGTGTAATGTGTTGTTTTAAGAAAATAGTTGAGTTAGATTGTCTAATTACTGATTTCCTAATGATGATTAGCTTAAAATAACACTGGTGTTACAATCCACCCCCCTTAAAGAAGTTTCGCCCCCGAAACTTAAAGTAATCTAGGTAATTAAGGTTACCTGCGCTGAACAGTTCTGGATATTTTTCCTTCATCGACGCCTCGGTCTCCCATGTTGCTTGTTCAGTCTTCTGTCCTCTCCAGAGAACCTTGACCAATGGTATCGACTTGCGTCGTAAGAATTTGGTCTCTCTGGCGAGAATTTCCACTGGTTTCTCCGAGTAAAGCATGTTAGGCTCGATGGCAATCACATCGGGCGTAACAATGTGACTCGGATCAGAACGATACCTTCGTAGCTGAGATACGTGAAAACGCGTTGTACTCTTGACAAGTTAGGAGGTAGAGCAAGCCGATACGCCACCTCTCCGATTCGCTCAAGTATCTCGTAGGGTCCAATATACTTAGGGCTTAGCTTCCCTTTTAACCCGAATCGTCTTACCCCTTTCATAGGTGAGACCTTTAAGAAAACCTTATCTCCGCTATTGAACTCAATAGGTCGACGATGCTCATTTGCATACTTCTTCTGCCGGTCTTGAGCCGCTTGTAGTCGTTCTCGAATGATCTTGATGTGCTCAATTTGATCTTGTATGACCTGGGGTCCAGTACCCACGTTGTCACTAGCGTCGTCCCAACACACAGGACTGCGACATTTTCTACCGTACAGTGCTTCAAAAGGAGCACACCCCAGACTAGCGTGATGACTATTGTTGTATGAGAATTCAACGAGAGGTAAGCTCTTTTCCCAGTTCACGTTGAATTCCATCGTGCACGCTCTCAACATGTCCTCCAGTGTCTGGATAGTTCGCTCTGTCCGACCGTCAGTTGCTGGATGGAAAGCCGTACTCATCTTTAACTTACTACCCAAGGCCTCTTGTAGTTTACCCCAGAAATGCGATGTAAACCTTGCGTCCCTGTCCGATATGATGTCAAGGGGAACGCCATGTAGTCGTATTATTTCCTTCTCGTAAGCTTTGGCTAGTTCTTCCAATCCCCAAGTCTCCTTGATTGGAACAAAATGGGCCGCTTTAGTTAGGCGGTCCACAATAACCATATCGCATCCTTGCCGCTTGATGTCCTCGGTAATCCCATTATAAAGTCCATGGATATGGAATCCCACTTTCCTTGAGGAATTTCCAGCGGTTGAGTGATCCTCCTGGTCTCTGGTGCTCAAATTTTACTTTCTGGCAAATCATACATCTAGCTACGTACCCGGCGATCTCCGCCTTCATCCTTATCCACCAGAAACGTAATTTCAGGTCTTTGTACATCTTATCTGAGCCGGGATGTACTGAGTAGCGGGTGCTATGTGCTTCGTCAAGGATTTTGCGTTTCAAATCTTCATTGTTAGGTATACACCATCTACCATTGAAGCGTAGACTCCCATCAGTGTAGATCTCGAATCCTTCTGTTCCTTCTGACGGAATCTTTTCTCTAATCTCTAACAGAGCCGGGTCTTCCCACTGTAGTACTCGAATGTCATGATATAATTCTGGTTCGACCGCCATTGCATTTAGCTCAGCGTCATCCGATTGTACTAGGTCTAAGCTCAGTCTTTTCAGATCCTGTACGATGTCTGAGGGGATTTCCCAAAGGTTGTTCAGAGTATGTGTCGCCTTACGACTCAGTGCGTCAGCAACCACATTAGCCTTACCTTCGTGGTATAATAATTCGATTTTGTAGTCCTTGATCAGTTCTAACCATCTCCGCTGTCTCATGTTCAATTCTCTCTGGGTAAAGATGTACTTCAAACTCTTGTGATCGGTGTAGAATTTGATACTGACCCCGTAGAGATAATGACGCCAAATCTTTAGTGCAAACACGACCGCTGCAAGCTCAAGGTCGTGAGTTGGGTAATTCCTTTCGTGCACTTTGAGTTGTCTGGATGCGTATGCTATTACTTTCCCTTGTTGCATCAAAACGCAACCCAAACCATTCAGTGATGCGTCACTGTATACTTCGTACTCATCACCATCTGTTGGTAAGGTCAAGACTGGTGCTGTGGTAAGCCTTGTTTTAAGTTCTTGGAACGCCTTTTCACAGTCTTCACTCCATAAGAACTTGGATTCCTTTTGTAGCAGCTTAGTCATTGGGCGAGCTACTTTTGAGAAATCAGGGACAAATCTCCTATAATAGCCAGCCAACCCTAGGAAGCTTCTGACTTCAGTGACTGTCTTTGGTGCTACCCATTCCTTAACAGCCTCAATCTTTGCTGGATCCACCATTACACCTTCCTTGGAAATTACGTGGCCTAGGAACGACACTTGGTCTAGCCAAAATTCACATTTTGAAAATTTAGCATACCATTTATGATCCCTCAGGATGCCCAGGATGATGTGTAGGTGTTCTGCGTGTTCTGCTTTATCCTTGGAGTAGATCAGAATGTCGTCAATGAACACGACAACGCAGATGTCGAGATATTCGTGAAAGGTCCTGTTTATTTGGTCCATGAATACTGCTGGAGCGTTGGTAAGGCCGAACGGCATTACTTTGAACTCGTAATGTCCGTACCTTGATCTGAAAGCAGTCTTTTGTATATCCTCTTTGCGAACCGCAATCTGATGGTATCCCGACCTTAGGTCAATCTTGGAGAAGACTCCCGCTCCTTTGAGCTGGTCGAAGAGATCGTCTATCCTAGGCAGAGGATAACGATTCTTGATTGTCACTTTGTTCAATTCTCTGTAGTCAATGCAAAGCCTCATGCTCCCATCCTTTTTCTTTACAAAAAGTACCGGTGCACCCCAAGGTGAAACACTCGGTCTTATGAACCCTAACTCAATCATTTCCTCCAATTGTTTCTTGAGTTCTTGAAGTTCGACAGGTGCCATTCTGTACGGTGCTTTTGAGATAGGTGCAGTGCCTGGTATAAGGTCAATAGAGAATTCGACGTCTCTTGCAGGAGGCATACCCGGTAATACATCTGGAAATACCTCTGGGTATTCGTTCACGATTCGGATGTCTTCAATGCGCACTTTATCTTCAACTTTGGTAATGTTACAAAAATATACTTGGTGTCCCTTTCTCTCCATACTCTGTAGTTTTAAAACGGACACCAGTTTCACCCCCTTTTTCCTTTTCAAACTCTGATATGATACTTCCTTCCCTTGATTAGTCTTCAGTGAAATTTTCTGATCGTGGCATTTGAATGTTGCATTATGCCGAGCCAACCAATTCATACCCAAAATTACATCGAACTCGGGAAGGTCAAACAACACTAGATCTAACAGAAAATCTGTGTTGTGAATTGTAATCTTTACATTGTTATATCTTGAAGAACAAGAAATGTTTTTACCATCAGGTAATGCTATGTTAGCTTTAATTTGTGTAGGATTTGTGAGTTTGGACTGTTTGATAAACTTTGAGGAAATAAAAGATAAGGAAGCTCCTGTATCAAATAAAATGAAGGCAGGTACAGAGTTAACTAGAAATTTACCGGTGAGAACGTCAACATCGATAACATCATCAGTGCCCTCTTCAGATTCGGTCAGGACATACACACGTCCTTGAACCCTAACTGCTGGCGGTGGTCCCGCATTTGCTTTGGCACCCGTACCCTTCTTTGGGCATTCATTAGCTTTGTGTCCCTCTACCTTACAGAAGAAACACACTACTGGTTCCCCGTTACAACGCTTCCCTGGGTGGCTTGGTTGTCTGCAGAAACGGCACTGATTTGCCTGGAATGGCGGAGGTCCGGGAAGTTGTTGATTGTTCCTTGCAACGAAAGTCGTAGGGTTGCGATTGTAGTTCTGAGCTCTGTTCTGGTTTCGATTACGATTGTCCTGGTTCTGGAAACCCGGGCGACCAAACATGGGTTTATGGATAAAACTGGCACTCGCCACAGGGGGCGTGAACGTCTTCTTCTTCTTCTTCTCCTCAGCTTCCCTCTTCTGGATGGGTGCCCAGATACACGTTGCCTTTTCGTAGGCTTCAGCGAAGTTCTTACAGCCGAACCCGCTCATGTTTATCCTCAGGTTATTGTCCATGCCTCGTACGTAACGAGTTGCGAGTTCCTCCTCGCTAGTCAATATCTTAGGAGCAAACTTGGACAGCTCCTGATATTTTTCTGTGTAAGCTTGTAGGGACATTTCACCCTGGGTTAGATTCCTGAACTCTTCTTCTTTTTCCCACTTCAACTCTTCCCCAAAGTACTTGTTTTCCAACATGGTCTTAAACTCGCTCCAGTTATAGAGCCTTAGGGGGAATTGGGCTTTGATCAGGCGCCACCAACTATTTGCCTCTCCCTTCAAATAGTACGCTACTACATTCACCATTTCGTTCGGTGGTGTCTTGCTTAGTTCTAGCAACTTCTCCATTTCCTCGATCCATTCTGTCAAGACCGTGGGGTCGACAGAACCAGAATATGTTTGAGGTCGGTGTTTGGAGAATTTTTCAAATGCGGACTGATTGTTCCCGCCACCATGATTTTGGTACATATTCTGAGCAATTTTTGTAATTGCATCTTCGAATCCTTTTCTCCTTGCTTCTTCTTCAGCAAAGTGTTGGGCGAAGTTTGGGTCAGCCATATTGTTTAAGTTGTTTGCATCCATTCTGAAAAATATTAGGCCGTATGAGTTTTGAGTAGTTCCCAAATGAGACACATTATAGAGTAACAAGATAAAACACATTTCATTGATAATGTAAAAGGGTTACATCAAAAAGTTACAAGGCCTCCTAATACATTCCCTATGAAATGAACTAAGGTAAGAACCCAGATATAAAGTTCAGCAATATAACATAATAGTTTAGATACATTCTCAAAAGATATGTAATTGGGTCGAGAATGACAAAAGATTTGTCCTAGACTCTAAGCAAATTTTGAGTAGTGGTACTCTTTCTCTGAGAAGCTATGCTTATACTTCACAGCATAAGACATGTCGCTCAAACCCAGCTTGAAATCCTCCCAACTAATGTAGTATTCGCCCTCGCGTATAGCTGGGGATCGAAGTCGTAGCCACCAAGCTCTGGCCTCTCCGTCAAGGCAGACAACAGCAAAGTGGGTCTTCCATTCCTCGGGATGAGTATTCTTGGAACTTTGCATTCATGTGCCTGGTCCAAGTGTACAAGGTATCTCTATCTCCCTCAAATGCGTCGGGGTCACTCCTCATGAATGCCTCGACCGCGTCGGTCTTCCTCGAAGATCGGCGGAGGTGATCAGGAGTTCGATGCTCCACGTATGGAGTTTTGAGTGCCCTGGTCTTCCAGTCAATCCTTGAATTCTCCAAGTTGTGCATTTTCTTCCACGCCTTCCTCTGCTGACGACGCGCAAATGCCTGGACAGCTCTCTTACGAGCTTTCTCATCTCGGTCTATTTCGCGTACTCCTTGTCGCGCTGAAGTCATATCTGAAATAAGTGGGGGATATAACTTAGGTGAGATTTTGAATTTACAAACATGTATGCAGGATTTACAATGAACGAGTTATGAAAAGCACACGACTTGGTAGCAACATAACGTCTCCATATACATATAAGCATATGGGTAAATATTACATTCAAGGAAATATAATACATAGGTTCACACAACGTTACATCCGATTGGAAAATCCATAGCCGTTAAGGAAAGTGACGACATTAAGGTCGTTCTTAAGATAGTTTAAAGTCGATTACATATATTTTACAAACTGGAGTCGAATGACCCTAAATATGATTCGCGACCCTTAGAAGTCTCCCAGAGGTGAGATCTCTCTCCCATATGATTGGAGGTATGATGGCGTCTGGTGGAGGTGGAGGATAGTCGTGTTTATATTCTTGATCCATCAAGTTTTCAAGTAGCACCTCGTGTTCCATCCACCCTGGTGGTTGCATCTCTCTCAGGAGTGGGTCGGGGTGATACATGCGATCCATATATAGATCGTAATCCAGGAGGAGTCGCCATCCTAGTGGTGCCCAAAATTCGTCGTATGGGTGGAAGCTCTCAATCAGCGTCAGGCCTATGCCAATGCCCTTTGTGTGGTAGGGTCTGCTCGTTGTGATCCCATTGGCTTCCACGTATTGCTCTATGACGTGGGACTGGCCACTTATATATGCATCCAGTGGCATCATTGGTGGACGTCGTGGTAAATTGTTACGGGAGTAACTGAAGGACGTCATCCTAAGGGCCTTTGTCAAACTAGAGTTAGCCATAGAGCAAATAGCAAGTAAACAATCATGAAGTTAAGATTCTATCGCTCATCTAACTAGTTTATTATTATTAGGTCGGTCCTTAAGATTCTACCCTTTCTCCCATTTTAAAATGATCTAAGTTATTATTTTAGCGATCTGGAGATTCCTAGTTTATTATTTGATCCTATCAGTCTATGCCTGACATACGATATGAATGTCTGGCCCAGGTGTCGTCTCGCTATGTGAGATAACTTTAAGTCATTCACGGTCGCAAGACAGCTCTGATACCAACTGTAACAACCTGGTTTTTCGTGACTTTAATTAAACTAAGGCGGAAAATTAATTAAGTCTAAATATTACAAACCAGCTGTTATCGTCTTACAAACTCAGTATACATAATACGAGTTTAGAGATAGAACAGAGTATATAGATTACAAATTCTCTGAAAAACGTACGAATTAAAAAGGTAAACTTTCCCCCAGCATTCAATGGCATTGGTCTCGGGGTACCTGCATTAAACTCTCATCATTTTCCCGCACACTCTTTCGACACATGCAATTCTAAAGCAACATGCAGTATAAATAATGAATAATAAATAAGTAAAAACAATTAGCAAGTAACAGGTAAAACACATAAAGAGATCAAATGATTCAGACATGCGTATAAATCCAATCACAAATCATACGACACTCTCTAATAATCATTCTTAACAAGCCGTAATCCAACACTCATAAAATCCAACCATCGTACAATAATCAATCAAACAAGACAAGGAAATACATTCAACATGTGATAACAAATGAATCTTCGTTAGTGAGGCGGAATCATGCAGACCTCATAAGCATCCGCGCAATAGCCATCAGGGCCAACATAACTTGGACATGGTGACAAGCTAGAGATATCTAAGGTAGTAAGGGCGGCCATATCCCTTGTCTAATGTATGCATACACCACTATAAATAGGATCGTAGTATACTCATTATTCGAATATGTATTCACCTAATAATTCGACTACCACCAGAGACTCAATACCCAGGTTGGCCAATGGATTTTCCAATTAGTAGTATGGGCTCGCGGAGATATCAATGATGCCCCATCCCTGAGGTTGTATATCCCGCACCGAAATAATACTTTAGAAAAAATATTAGATCGCCTTTAGCAACACAGGGAGGGAGCTAAAGTCCCCATAGACGGCTACCTCGTTAACTTCAATTTCAAGAGTCATGACATGGCGAACAATCCAAGTATTTTATTCAGGTAATTCAATTCTCTTTCTCAATTTCTTATTCCTCATTTAATCGTAACATGAATTATTTCTAAAAACATAAATGTATCGTCAAACTTTATATAATGAAATTTTAATAATAGCAGTTCGTCAGGTAAAACAGAATACATAGGAAAGCTTAAATATTTATTTTGAGTCCGTTCGTAAATTTTTAAATATTTTTCACTATTCATTATTTTACTATTCATCGTATTTACTATTCATCGTATTTACTATTCATTGTATTTACTATTCATCGTATTTTATACGTATTCGTATTTTAGTATTCCGTATTTGTACGTATTTTTATACGTATGCGTATTTTTATACTTCGTACTTTATTCGTATTATATACATGTATGTATCTTATACTTTAACATATATATGTTTATACTTAGTATTCTTATGTTTTGATATTTGATTTAAGTACAAATCAAGTTTTATTTCCTAAGTACAAAAATCTAGTTTTAAAGTCGTTAAGTTCGTTTTGTACATAGTGGTTTTAAATAACATTTCAAAAGTAAAACTCGATTTTATTTAGTCATCTACTTAACTAATATTTTAGCGGTCCCCATTTTTAGCGAGGGTGTCGTAGTTCATTTTAAATAGTCCATATGTCCATCTCCAAATTTAAGCATAGGTAGTAACACTCGACATTATTCATTTTAATACGGGTAACGTTTACTTTCATCGGTTTAGTTGATTCTTTTTATTAACGGTTCATTTTACAATCTAATATAATCCTAATTACAATTTAAAGTTAGTGACCAAGTGATAAATTCATTTTGACCAAAATTGACTAAAAATAAAGTGAAATGCCGAGAGGTTATATAAGTTAGTTTATTTATTTCTTTTTTTTTTGTTTTTATTTATAAATCATTTCTTTAACTAATTAAATTACTTAAGTGATAAAAATAAAAAGTGACCAATTCAATTTAGGTCCAATTTTAACCTTAAAACCGTGGCACATGTATACTTGTGCAATTTATTTTTATTTTCTAATTTTATCGGTTTTTGACTTAAAGTTTTTATATACTAATTATTTAAAATATACTAAAGTGATTTAACTAGTTTTGTAATTTTCACTAAACATTTTATTTCATTTATGAATAGTGATTTTACTCACTTTAAATTGCTAACTTTTATATTTTGATGATTTAGTCTATTTAACTTATATGACTATTATTGTAATTTTTCACTAATGACTTTAAACTAACAATAAAATAAACTTTTAATTATTTTGAATCAAACTAGTCATTTAAATTAATAACACTTGAATATGTGGAGAAACTTTTATATTTTTCATATGAACCCTAATTAGTCTAATTTTTATATGTTTATATTATTTTCTCAAAATTTTCCTACAAGTCCATTTTAACTAAACTAATCATAATATGTTATTTAGAAAAATTAAAACTAAAAATTGGTCCAAATTTACCATGTATGCGGTGTGTATATGTATATGTGCTTAAGATTTTATTTTCGATTTTTATACTGCTAATTCAGCAACTAATTTACTTTATAACATTTATACATTTAATATGAGTGATAAACATATACAAATATTAACATACAAGTAAATCATTTTACACACAAGAATAACAACAACATATTCAAGAACACACATATATTAAAACAATCAAATTTCATAACAATTTCATTTTAAGTCCTAAACATGAACTAATTATATTTTCATAACCATCTTATTCATAGTATTTTTAGCATGCAATTAACAAAAATTAAAACGAAAAATTTAGTGAAGAATAAAGGGAATCTTAGTGTGATGTTAGTGTATTATACTTATTTTATTTTTCGATTTTTGTCTCCTAATTTAACATGTGAAATACTAGGTGATATAAAACATCATACATACAAATCAAAAACAATAAAATCAAGTACGAGGCGCTTATCACATAAGTGTGCGGGAAGCACCTTGATTAGGTTAAGTTAGTTGAAATGCTCCTAGCAATTGTTTGGTCGACGATGTGATCGAATTGGCTTAAGTCGACGCCTCCTCCTTGCTCCTCTTCTTTGGTAGATTAGTACATAAGAATAAAATAAACAAGTTAGAAAATTATTTTAGCTAGTTTAAACTATACTAAAACTTCTAAGTGTAGCATATTTTCATTTTAGGTTTAGGTGATGTTTTTATTTCTTCATGATTTAGTTTTATGTTCATATTTATTTGTATGTAAAAAGAGTGAGTGAATACTAAATACAAATGGTGAGGAATTTATTTACATGTTCTAGTGAATCTATAAACAAGAAATGAAATTTTTAAAGAAGAAAAGCTAGAGGAAGGAGATGAAGATCATGTATGATCTTGAGCTTGAAGATGAATATGAGCTTACAAGGTTTTTAGAGTATGGATTTATTAGAGAGAAAAGGAGTTTAAGACTTAGAAAAAAAAATGAAGTGTGTTGTTGTTGTTGTTGTATGCCGTGGGATGTAGTAATAGTAGTAGTTGTTTGTGTTTTTGTTTATCAAGTGGTTTAGTGTGTGAATGTATTAGTGTTAGTTGTATAAAGCATGTGTGATGATTAAGTAGGATGATGTATGCTAATGTAGAGTGGCTTGGACTTGACAAGGTGGTAAGAACATTAGGGTGGCTTGACTAGAGTAGTGGAAGAAAAGCAAGACAACCACATGGGGCTAGGAGCATCAACAAGGCCGGCCATTATGGTCATGTGTGCCTCGGTTTTTGCTTTTCGAACTTTTCGATTTACGCGTACGCGGAAAGTCTCGAGTTGAAATATGAAGTCTTAAAATAATGTTTTGAAGTAAGATCGAAAATAAAAATGAACATAAAAGTCAAAACGAAATCAAAACAAAAATTGGGTACTAGCTCCTCGTAACTTTGAAATAAAATCTTACTTGATCGAAATATATATTATATTTTTTTTTTGTTGAATGTTAATGAAATAAATCATTATGCTCAAACGTCACAAGGTTTATCAGTTTTGACTTAGTGTGCTTCGTTATTTCAAGTTTTAGTGAAAGTGTAGGTTAAATCAAAAGGAATAGTAATTTGATAATGTTATAATAGGTTTTGTTAGAAATAATCCAAACGATTAAGTCTTAACTAATCTTTGTTTAGATTTAGGTTAAGAGCAAGTGGATTTGAAAAGGTTAGGTGATCAAATCACTTTTAAGTGACTCGGCAATTTGGGTCAACAATGACCTCGATTTGCGTGCCGGAATTTGTCGTTGAGAAATTTGTCGAGGACTCATCATTTGATTTATCGAGTTTGAATATGAAAGAATGAAGTTCAAATTCAAAGTAATTCAAAATGGTTTCAGTTTAGGTGCTAGGAAGTGTAATGTGTTGTTTTAAGAAAATAGTTGAGTTAGATTGTCTAATTACTGATTTCCTAATGATGATTAGCTTAAAATAACACGGGGTGTTACAATCCTCCCCCCTTAAAGAAGTTTCGTCCCCGAAACTTAAAGTAATCTAGGTAATTAAGGTTACCTGCGCTGAACAGTTCTGGATATTTTTCCTTCATCGACGCCTCGGTCTCCCATGTTGCTTGTTCAGTCTTCTGTCCTCTCCAGAGAACCTTGACCAATGGTATCGACTTGCGTCGTAAGAATTTGGTCTCTCTGGCGAGAATTTCCACTGGTTTCTCCGAGTAAAGCATGTTAGGCTCGATGGCAATCACATCGGGCGTAACAATGTGACTCGGATCAGAACGATACCTTCGTAGCTGAGATACGTGAAAAACGTTGTGTACTCTTGACAAGTTAGGAGGTAGAGCAAGCCGATACGCCACCTCTCCGATTCGCTCAAGTATCTCGTAGGGTCCAATATACTTAGGGCTTAGCTTCCCTTTTAACCCGAATCGTCTTACCCCTTTCATAGGTGAGACCTTTAAGAAAACCTTATCTCCGCTATTGAACTCAATAGGTCGACGATGCTCATTTGCATACTTCTTCTGCCGGTCTTGAGCCGCTTGTAGTCGTTCTCGAATGATCTTGATGTGCTCAATTTGATCTTGTATGACCTGGGGTCCAGTACCCACGTTGTCACTAGCGTCGTCCCAACACACAGGACTGCGACATTTTCTACCGTACAGTGCTTCAAAAGGAGCACACCCCAGACTAGCGTGATGACTATTGTTGTATGAGAATTCAACGAGAGGTAAGCTCTTTTCCCAGTTCACGTTGAATTCCATCGTGCACGCTCTCAACATGTCCTCCAGTGTCTGGATAGTTCGCTCTGTCTGACCGTCAGTTGCTGGATGGAAAGCCGTACTCATCTTTAACTTACTACCCAAGGCCTCTTGTAGTTTACCCCAGAAATGCGATGTAAACCTTGCGTCCCTGTCCGATATGATGTCAAGGGGAACGCCATGTAGTCGTATTATTTCCTTCTCGTAAGCTTTGGCTAGTTCTTCCAATCCCCAAGTCTCCTTGATTGGAACAAAATGGGCCGCTTTAGTTAGGCGGTCCACAATAACCCATATCGCATCCTTGCCGCTTGATGTCCTCGGTAATCCCATTATAAAGTCCATGGATATGGAATCCCACTTTCCTTGAGGAATTTCCAACGGTTGGAGCAGTCCTCCTGGTCTCTGGTGCTCAAATTTTACTTTCTGGCAAATCATACATCTAGCTACGTACCCGGCGATCTCCGCCTTCATCCTTATCCACCAGAAACGTAATTTCAGGTCTTTGTACATCTTATCTGAGCCGGGATGTACTGAGTAGCGGGTGCTATGTGCTTCGTCAAGGATTTTGCGTTTCAAATCTTCATTGTTAGGTATACACCATCTACCATTGAAGCGTAGACTCCCATCAGTGTAGATCTCGAATCCTTCTGTTCCTTCTGACGGAATCTTTTCTCTAATCTCTAACAGAGCCGGGTCTTCCCACTGTAGTACTCGAATGTCATGATATAATTCTGGTTCGACCGCCATTGCATTTAGCTCAGCGTCATCCGATTGTACTAGGTCTAAGCTCAGTCTTTTCAGATCCTGTACGATGTCTGAGGGGATTTCCCAAAGGTTGTTCAGAGTATGTGTCGCCTTACGACTCAGTGCGTCAGCAACCACATTAGCCTTACCTTCGTGGTATAATAATTTGATTTTGTAGTCCTTGATCAGTTCTAACCATCTCCGCTGTCTCATGTTCAATTCTCTCTGGGTAAAGATGTACTTCAAACTCTTGTGATCGGTGTAGAATTTGATCTCGACCGTAGAGATAATGACGCCAAATCTTTAGTGCAAACACGACCATTTGCAAGCTCAAGGTCGTGAGTTGGGTAATTCCTTTCGTGCACTTTGAGTTGTGCGGATCGTATGCTATTACTTTCCCTTGTTGCATCAAAACGGAACCCAAACCATTCAGTGATGCGTCACTGTATACTTCGTACTCATCACCATCTGTTGGTAAGGTCAAGACTGGTGCTGTGGTAAGCCTTGTTTTAAGTTCTTGGAACGCCTTTTCACAGTCTTCACTCCATAAGAACTTGGATTCCTTTTGTAGCAGCTTAGTCATTGGGCGAGCTACTTTTGAGAAATCAGGGACAAATCTCCTATAATAGCCAGCCAACCCTAGGAAGCTTCGACTTGATGTTGTCTTTGGTGCTACCCATTCCTTATGACCTCAATCTTTCTTTGGATCCACCATTACACCTTCCTTGGAAATTACGTGGCCTAGGAACGACACTTGGTCTAGCCAAAATTCACATTTTGAAAATTTAGCATACCATTTATGATCCCTCAGGATGCTTAGGATGATGTGTAGGTGTTCTGCGTGTTCTGCTTTATCCTTGGAGTAGATCAGAATGTCGTCAATGAACACGACAACGCAGATGTCGAGATATTCGTGAAAGGTCCTGTTCATTTGGTCCATGAATACCTTTGGAGGCGTTGGTAAGGCGAACGGCATTACTTTGAACTCGTAATGTCCGTACCTTGATCCAAAGCAGTCTTTGTATATCCTCTTTGCGAACCTTGTCTGATGGTATCCCGACCTTAGGTCAATCTTGGAGAAGACTCCCGCTCCTTTGAGCTGGTCGAAGAGATCGTCTATCCTAGGCAGAGGATAACGATTCTTGATTGTCACTTTGTTCAATTCTCTGTAGTCAATGCAAAGCCTCATGCTCCCATCCTTCTTCTTTACAAAAAGTACCGGTGCACCCCAAGGTGAAACACTCGGTCTTATGAACCCTAACTCAATCATTTCCTCCAATTGTAAGCTTATTCATCTTCAAGCTCAAGAACACCATCCTTCCATTTCTTCCTTCTCTTTAAATCATTTATTTCTTATACTTTAAATCTTTTAAGCACATAAATCAATCCTTCACTAATTGTGTTAGTAATCACATCCTCTTTATGCTTATATTTATTTAAGAATATAAATCAAATCATTTAAAATATTTACTTCACCTAAACTAAAATACTACTACACTTTAAATTTTAGTATAACTAGTTTAGTTCTAAAATAAGTTACTAACTTGCTTATCTTTATTTTTATGTACTTATCGTAACCAAAGACGAGGAGCAAGGTGGAGGAGTCGATCTTAGCCAATTCGATCATATCATTGATCCCGACAACTGCTAAGCTATTTCACTCATAACCTAACTAAGGTGCTTCCCGCACACTTATATGATAAGCGCCTCGAATTTGATTATGTGTTATTGTTTTTAATGCATGTATTGTTTTATTATATCACCTAGTATTCATATGTTAAATTAGGAGACAAAAATCGAAAAATAATATTTGAGTAACATAAAAAGACCACAGCATCCCCTTAATTTGTGTCTAATTTTTCGTTTTAATTTTTGTAAATTGCATGCTTAAAATACTTATAATGAAATGAACATGAGGATATAATTAGTTTTTGTTTAGGATTTAAAATGAATTTGTTATGAATTTTTAAGTGTTTTAAGGTGTTATGTGTGTTCTTGAATGTTTGTTGTTATTCTTGTGTTTGAATGATTTTATTTATGTGTGTTAATGTTTTGTTATGTTTTCCACTTATGATTAAATACATAAATAATATATGATAAATTAGTTGTTGAATTAGAAGTATAAAAATCAAAAATCAAAATTTATGAACATATATACTTATACACGGCCAAATTGATTTATATGGACCAATTTTTAGTTTTAATTTTTCTAAATAACATATTATGATTAGTATAGTTAAATTAGACTTGTATGAAAAATTTGAGAAAATTATATAAACATATAAAAATTTGACTAAATAATGTTCATATTAAAAGCATTAAGATTCATCACACATTCATGTGTTCTTCACTTAGTTGATTAGTTTGATTCATAAATTTTATAAGTTTTAGTTATTTGTTGTTTATGTTTACTAGTTTAAATCACTTTAGCATAAACTAAATAATTAGTATATAAAAACTTTAAGTTAAAAACCGATAAAATTAGAAAACGAAAATAAATGGTTATGTATGTTAGGCCACGGTTTAGGGTCCATTTTAGACCTAAAATGAATTTGCCACTTTTTATTTTTATCACTTAAGTAAATTAAATAGTTAAAGTAATGATTTATTAATAATAACAACAAAAGAAATAAATAGCTAA
Source organism: Dianthus caryophyllus (assembly GCA_023091065.1). NCBI lineage: Eukaryota > Viridiplantae > Streptophyta > Magnoliopsida > Caryophyllales > Caryophyllaceae > Dianthus > Dianthus caryophyllus. The sequence continues at coordinate 18,573,894 of CM041522.1, forward strand.
TATGAATAAAGGCACACGGCATTCACCCTTAAAATGGGTCAATTTTGGTCAAAATGAATTTATCACTTAGTCACTAAAATTGATTAATAATTAGGATTATATTAGATTGTATAATGAATCTTTAATAAAAAGAATCAACTAAACCGATAAAAATAATCGTTACACGTATTAAAATGAATTAGTGTCGAGTGTTACTACCCTTGCTTAAATTTGGATGTGGACATACGGACTATTTAAAATGAACTACGACAACCTCGCTAAAAATGGAAACCGCTAAAAGATTAGTTAAGTATATGACTAAATAAAACCGAGTTTTAAAATAAAAAATGTTATTTAAAAACCACCAAGTACAAAATGAACTTAACAACTTTGACCCTAGAATTTTGTACTTAGATTATATCGAGTTCTACTTCCGAGGTATTTTTTCAAATAGCTAAATACAAAACGAACCTAACGACTTTAAAACTAGGTTTTTGTACTTAGGAAATAAAATTTAGTCTTGTAACAAAGAAAACTCCTAAGTATAATAATGTGTACAAGAATAATAAAAATACTAAGTATAAATAAAATATAATAAAAATACTAAGTATAAAGAAAATATAATTATAAATACTAAGTATAAGAATACGCATACGTATAAAATACGAATAAAATACGAAGTATAAAAATACGTACAAATACGAAATACGAAAATATGAATACGTATAAATACGAGGAATAGTAAATACGAGGAATAGTAAATACGGTGAATAGTAAAATAATGAATAGTGAAAAATATTTAAAAGTTACGAACGGACTCAAAATAAATAACTAAGTTTTTCTATGTGTTCTGTTTTACCTGAAGAACTGCTGTTACTAAAATTTCATTATACAAGTTCGACGTTATATTTAAGTTACAGAATTGTCACCTATTATGAATGAACGAGGAAATAAGAACTTGAAGGAATGAACTACTTGAATAAAATACTTGGATTGTTCGCCATGTTGCGACTCTTGAAATTCGATGTTAATGAGGTAGCTGTCTATGGGGACTTGGGCTCCCTACCAGAGTTGCCCAAGGCTTATAACGATCTTAAGATTGCTATTCGGCACGGTATATACAACCTCAGGGATGGGGCAACATTGATATTTCCGTGGGCCCATAGATAGTAATTGGAAACTCCAGCCCCAACCGGGGGTACCCGTCTAAGGTGATAGTCGTATTATTCGACGGTGATACCTTTAGAATAGCGAATACGTATGATCCTCGATTAGATGGTGTATGCATACATTAGACAAGGATTTATTGTCCTTATTACCTTAGGTATCCTTAGCACATCGACCATGTCCAAGTTATGTTGGCCCTGTCGGCTATTGCGCGGACGTCTAGTATGTCAGCCATGTCCAAGTTATGTTGGCCCTGTCTACTATAGCGCGATTTACGTCTGCATGCTTCCGCCTTACTAACGAAGACTCATTTGTTATCACATGTTGAATGTATTTCCTTGTTTGTTTGATGATTATCGGAATGACTTGGTTGAGTATTGGAATGTGATTTGTTGAGTATGATTATTTGTGAGCGTGGTATGTTATTTGATTGGTTTATACTCGTATTGAATCATCATGATCTCCTTATGTGTTTTACTTGCATACTTGCTATTTGTTTTCCTTTACTTATTTATTATTCATATTGCATGTTGTATTAGAATTGCATGTATCGAAAGAGTGTGCGGGAAAATGATGAGAGTTTAATGCAGGTACCCCGAGACCAATGCTATTGAATACTGGGGAGAGTTTACCTTCTTTATTTTGTACGCTTGAGAGGATGTAATCAAACTTATACTCTGTTATTCTAAACTCGTACTATGTATTTAGAGTTTTATTACGATTAACAGCTGGTTTTGTAATATATAGACTTAATTAATTTTCCGCCTTAGTTTAATTAAAGTCACGAAAAACCAGGTTGTTCTGATTAATTATCGAGTGTCTTGCGACCGTGAATGACTTAAAGTTATCTCACATAGCGAGACGACACCTGGGCCAGACATACATATTAATATATATGTCAGGCATAGACTAATAGGATCAAATAATGAATTAGAAATTCTAGATCGCTAAATAATAAATTAGATCACTTTAAATGTGAGAATGGGTAGAAACATTAAGGACCAACCCTTGTAAATAAATGAATTACTGACCTAAAATAAAATACACTAACTATCGTATACTTGCTACTTGCTGATGTGACTGACTAAAACTAACAACTATCCTCGGATATAAAAATCGAGTTAATAAACTTAACTCTCGAGAAGTGAGACACTGAAGGAGTACCAGGCTATACGAAGTAGGGATATCTACTAAATCCTTAACCAAATTCACTAATAAAATCCTTAAACCCTTGTTAATCCTGTTTTCGTTTAATCAAAAATTTATGTTCTCTTAATAGCCATTTTATTTCCGTTCAAACAATGTTTTTGTTGTTGTTTGACTCCTTTCCTTAAAATCCCTTGTAGATGTCATCAACCGGCGATTCACCAGTATGCGGAGACGGGAAGGGCAACCGTTCGATTAAGCAGCGCGCCCTACGTGCTTTCATGCCTGCACTTCCGGTTACTCCGGAGCTTGCATGGACTGACCCTGCCAGGATCGATGCTTACAGTATTTTCTTAGGAGATCCCCCGTGCACATTCGCAGGAGACCATGACACCTGCTGGTTTTGGTTATGCGAAATGGAGGCGAAGTTCGTTGAGGCGGGAGTTCATGAAGAGTGGAAAGTACGTTTAACCGAAAGGTTCCTCAGAGGCGAAGCTTTCCATTGGTGGTTTACAGTACGCCACCTGTCTACAGTTCGAGGGGGAAAGTTCCATGGGTGGAATTTCTTCAAATGCGGCCTCAGGCTTGCATGCCGTGCCATTGCTCAGGGACACACCTTCGATGATGAGCAGGAGGTCAGCGATGCAGAGTCTTCAAACGGGCTCTAGATCCTTTTAGCCCTATTAACTACTAGTACGGATAACATTTTGTAAAATCTCTAGATTTTAACTACCTAACCTCAGTGATTTTGTATGACACTATTAGGAATCGTTATCCCTACCTTCTACTTTCAGTTATCTTCCTAGGAAATGTATTAGATGTTTTGCTACTCGAAATCTATGTAAACAACTCCTATCTTGTATTCTATGTTATGCCTCTTTTAGAACTACTCAAATTCACACAGTTTAATATTTTCAGAATGGCTGCAAACGGTATTCCTGACAATGACCTCGACCCTCAATTCTTAGAAGAAGAGGCACGGAGGAAAGGTTTTGAAGATGCAATCACCAAGATTGCTCAAGGCATGTACCAACACCAGGGTGGCGGAAACAACCAGTCCGCATTTGAGAGGTTCTCAAAACACAGACCTCAACCATACTCAGGCTCCGTCAACCCTACCGTTCTGACTGAATGGATCGAAGAAATGGAGAAGCTGTTAGAGCTCAGTAAGACACCACCTACAGAGAAGGTGAATGTGGTAGCTTACTATCTGAAGGGAGAAGCCAACAGCTGGTGGCGCTTGATCAGGTCCACCTTTCCCCTGAGGATATACAATTGGAGCGAGTTCAAACTGCTGCTGGAGAACAAGTACTTCGGGGAAGAGCTAAGATGGGAGATGGAAGAGAAATTCCGAAACTTGAACCAAGGTGATATGTCTCTGCAGGCATACACCGAAAAGTATCAGGAGCTATCTAAGTTTGCTCCTAGAATATTAACTAACGAGGAGGAACTCGCAACTCGTTATGTAAGGGGCATGGCTAATGATCTGAGGATAAACATGAGCGGGTTCAACTGTAAGAACTTTGCTGAGGCCTACGAAAAGGCAACAAGTATCTGGGCATCAATCCAGAAGGGTGAAGCTGAGGAGAAGAAGAAGAAGAAAACGTTTGCGCCTCCTGTGGCGAATGCCAACTTCATACACAAGCCACTCTTTGGTCGCAGGGGTTATCAGAATCAAGATAATCGCAATAGGAACCATAACAGGCCCCATTATCCTAACCATAACCCCACCCCAAACGTGGCAAGGAACAACAAACAACTTCTCGGGAATCCGCCTTTCCAAGCAAACCAGTGTCGTTTCTGCCGACAGCCGAATCACCCGGGGAAGCGTTGTGACGGAAAACCAGTAGTGTGTTTCTTCTGTAATGAAGTAGGACACAAGTCTAACGAATGCCCAAAGAAGGGTATTGTTGCTAAGGCAAATGCAGGGCCATTGCCTTGATAAAGGTTGAGGGCGTGTGTATGTCTGGCCAGAGTATGAAGAGTCTTTGACGAGATTATCGATGTCGACGTCATCACCGGTAAATTTCTAATTAACCTCGTACCAACACTTATTCTATTCGATTAGGGAGTTTAATTATCTTTTAGTTCCTCCCAAAATTTATCAAACAATCTATCACACAAATTTCCTTTACGACCTCCTATATTTAAAATTCTTATCAATCTCTTAAATATATCCCTCTAAAAATTGTTTTCATACGTTTTCTATAAAAATACCCTTGAAAATTTTTGCTTGTTCCGTCAAATCTTTGTAACGTAATTTGAAACACTTTTGAAACTTCATGGTTCAAATTTTTCATTCCACTATTTCTAAAAAATCTTTGAAATTGTTTCGTTTCTACTATATCCTCTATTTTAGAAATTTATACAAAAATTCTATATTTTTATGTCATCCATTATTATAAACTTTCAATCTTACCCGAAACATGATTTATAACATTTCTGTTTCATCTAATAACATTATAATAATAAACTTAAGAAAATGAGCTATGTCAACAAGGTTATCCATAATTCTCTAAAATTTTATTAACCATTCAACGATAACCTGAATTTCCTTAATTTCATTAAGGCTCATATTCTCCTCATGACCACTACGATTTTTAATCCATTTTCCCTAATTGCCGTTCTTTTCCTAAAGGCTATATATCTTGATTTAGTGGCCATTAAAAGTAACAATAATAATATTAGGTATATACGTTTAAAACTTCTTAAGGGAGTAGGACTATATTTTGACTATATTAAGGTTCTACTAAAATCTGAAATTTCTTATTTTCAAACTATTTTATGATTAACATGTATTCTCAAAGCTAAATGAATTATTTATATTCCTAAAACTTTTATTATTTTTAATTTAATTTAATCCCGTACAAAACTTCTAAGCCCTACCTTTTTGTGAGCCTCCTTCGCGTCATTTCCAGAAATAACATTCTAGAAACATTTCTATATCTATTTAAATACCTCATTAATAAATCGAACGCGATTTTGTTCTCCAATAATTTCACTCTATCCGACGTTTCTATATTTATTGGAAAACTCAAGCTTTTCAAAAAAAAAAAGGGTCTTATTCCAATAAAACCAAATGTTATTATTCAAATTGTAAAATCTCGATATTCTCTCTAACTGCCCTGTTCGACCTCGAGCAGTTATCCACTCTATCCAAGTTTCGGGGACGAAACTTTTCTTAAGGGGGTAGGATTGTAACACCCCGTGTTTTTATAGCAAAATATTATGAAAGAATTTGATTCCTTAAATTAAATTCATCCTTTTTCCTTAGAATAAAAATGCGACTGAATTTTTTTCGCTAAACATGTAACACTCCATGTTAAGTTAAGCCTTTATAATTGCACAAATCATTAATTAAACATCCTCGCTCACTTATTTCCCTAACACATTATACTACAAGTTATTTTGCACCTAAATTAAAACCGTTTTGAATTACTTTGAATTTGAACTTTATTTTTACATTTTCAAACTCGATAAATCAAACAAAGAATCTACGACAATTTTCTCAACGACAAATTTTGGCACGCAAATCGAGGTCAAACGTTGACCAAATGGCCAAGCCACCTAAATGTGATTAAGTCACTTAATCCTTTCTTAAATATATCATAATCCAAGTCTAATTAAAGTAGTTTAAGCTTAATCATTTTGATTATTACTAACAAAACATATAATAATAATATCAAATTACTATTTCATTTTGATTTAACTAACACTTTCACTAAAACTCGATATAATGAGTTACACTAAGCCTAAACTGGTAAACTTTTTGACGTTTGAGTATAATGATTTAATTCGATAACTTTCAACAAAAAAAATAAGTGTTTCGATCAAATAAGATTTTATTTCAAAGTTTCGAGGATCCTAAAGCCAATTTTTGTTTTGATCACCCTTCAACGTTTTTCTTCATTTTTATTTTTGATCTTACTCCGAACCATCATTTTAAGACTATATATTTTATTTCGAGACTTTTCGCGTGCGCGCAAATCGAAAATTTCAAAAACGAAAATCGAGCCACTTGTTTGTCAAGTAGGCCGAAATTTTGACCATGCTTGGTCCAACCTTAGCCTCTTCCATTCTTCACTTCTCTTACACCACCATGTCTCCTTTTTGCACCATGTCTAATCCATTCTTACACTCTACATTTTCATCATCATAGTAGCCTATTTAAATTAAATGATAATACAACTAAATACTTATGCATTCACATTAGATTATATTACAAAAACAAAACACAAATACTACTACAACTACTACTACCTACGGTTACATACAACACACACACAAAACAAAAACACAACTCTTTTCTCTCTAAATAAATCAAACACAAGAGCACAAGTAAGCTTATTCATCTTCAAGCTCAAGAACACCATCCTTCCATTTCTTCCTTCTCTTTAAATCATTTATTTCTTATACTTTAAATCTTTTAAGCACATAAATCAATCCTTCACTAATTGTGTTAGTAATCACATCCTCTTTATGCTTATATTTATTTAAGAATATAAATCAAATCATTTAAAATATTTACTTCACCTAAACTAAAATACTACTACACTTTAAATTTTAGTATAACTAGTTTAGTTCTAAAATAAGTTACTAACTTGCTTATCTTTATTTTTATGTACTTATCGTAACCAAAGACGAGGAGCAAGGTGGAGGAGTCGATCTTAGCCAATTCGATCATATCATTGATCCCGACAACTGCTAAGCTATTTCACTCATAACCTAACTAAGGTGCTTCCCGCACACTTATATGATAAGCGCCTCGAATTTGATTATGTGTTATTGTTTTTAATGCATGTATTGTTTTATTATATCACCTAGTATTCATATGTTAAATTAGGAGACAAAAATCGAAAAATAATATTTGAGTAACATAAAAAAACCACACGGCATCCCCCTTAATTTTTGTCTAATTTTTCGTTTTAATTTTTGTAAATTGCATGCTTAAAATACTTATAATGAAATGAACATGAGGATATAATTAGTTTTTGTTTAGGATTTAAAATGAATTTGTTATGAATTTTTAAGTGTTTTAAGGTGTTATGTGTGTTCTTGAATGTTTGTTGTTATTCTTGTGTTTGAATGATTTTATTTATGTGTGTTAATGTTTTGTTATGTTTTCCACTTATGATTAAATACATAAATAATATATGATAAATTAGTTGTTGAATTAGAAGTATAAAAATCAAAAATCAAAATTTATGAACATATATACTTATACACGGCCAAATTGATTTATATGGACCAATTTTTAGTTTTAATTTTTCTAAATAACATATTATGATTAGTATAGTTAAATTAGACTTGTATGAAAAATTTGAGAAAATTATATAAACATATAAAAATTTGACTAAATAATGTTCATATTAAAAGCATTAAGATTCATCACACATTCATGTGTTCTTCACTTAGTTGATTAGTTTGATTCATAAATTTTATAAGTTTTAGTTATTTGTTGTTTATGTTTACTAGTTTAAATCACTTTAGCATAAACTAAATAATTAGTATATAAAAACTTTAAGTTAAAAACCGATAAAATTAGAAAACGAAAATAAATGGTTATGTATGTTAGGCCACGGTTTAGGGTCCATTTTAGACCTAAAATGAATTTGCCACTTTTTATTTTTATCACTTAAGTAAATTAAATAGTTAAAGTAATGATTTATTAATAAAAACAACAAAAGAAATAAATAGCTAATATGAATAAAGGCACACGGCATTCACCCTTAAAATGGGTCAATTTTGGTCAAAATGAATTTATCACTTAGTCACTAAAATTGATTAATAATTAGGATTATATTAGATTGTATAATGAATCTTTAATAAAAAGAATCAACTAAACCGATAAAAATAATCGTTACACGTATTAAAATGAATTAGTGTCGAGTGTTACTACCCTTGCTTAAATTTGGATGTGGACATACGGACTATTTAAAATGAACTACGACAACCTCGCTAAAAATGGAAACCGCTAAAAGATTAGTTAAGTATATGACTAAATAAAACCGAGTTTTAAAATAAAAAATGTTATTTAAAAACCACCAAGTACAAAATGAACTTAACAACTTTGACCCTAGAATTTTGTACTTAGATTATATCGAGTTCTACTTCCGAGGTATTTTTTCAAATAGCTAAATACAAAACGAACCTAACGACTTTAAAACTAGGTTTTTGTACTTAGGAAATAAAATTTAGTCTTGTAACAAAGAAAACTCCTAAGTATAATAATGTGTACAAGAATAATAAAAATACTAAGTATAAATAAAATATAATAAAAATACTAAGTATAAAGAAAATATAATTATAAATACTAAGTATAAGAATACGCATACGTATAAAATACGAATAAAATACGAAGTATAAAAATACGTACAAATACGAAATACGAAAATACGAATACGTATAAATACGAGGAATAGTAAATACGAGGAATAGTAAATACGAGGAATAGTAAATACGATGAATAGTAAATACGGTGAATAGTAAAATAATGAATAGTGAAAAATATTTAAAAGTTACGAACGGACTCAAAATAAATAACTAAGTTTTTCTATGTGTTCTGTTTTACCTGAAGAACTGCTGTTACTAAAATTTCATTATACAAGTTCGACGTTATATTTAAGTTACAGAATTGTCACCTATTATGAATGAACGGGGAAATAAGAACTTGAAGGAATGAACTACTTGAATAAAATACTTGGATTGTTCGCCATGTTGCGACTCTTGAAATTCGATGTTAATGAGGTAGCTGTCTATGGGGACTTGGGCTCCCTACGTAGTTGCCCAAGGCTTATAACGATCTTAAGATTGCTATTCGGCACGGTATATACAACCTCAGGGATGGGGCAACATTGATATTTCCGTGGGCCCATAGATAGTAATTGGAAACTCCATTTGGCCAACCGTACCCGTCTAAGGTGATAGTCGTATTTTTAAGTCGGTGATACCTTTTGAATAAGCGAATCGTATGATCCTCGATTAGATGGTGTATGCATACATTAGACAAGGATTTATTGTCCTTATTACCTTAGGTATCCTTAGCACATCGACCATGTCCAAGTTATGTTGGCCCTGTCGACTATTGCGCGGACTCTAGTATGTCAGCCATGTCCAAGTTATGTTGGCCCTGTCTACTATAGCGCGATTTACGTCTGCATGCTTCCGCCTTACTAACGAAGACTCATTTGTTATCACATGTTGAATGTATTTCCTTGTTTGTTTGATGATTATCGGAATGACTTGGTTGAGTATTGGAATGTGATTTGTTGAGTATGATTATTTGTGAGCGTGGTATGTTATTTGATTGGTTTATACTCGTATTGAATCATCATGATCTCCTTATGTGTTTTACTTGCATACTTGCTATTTGTTTTCCTTTACTTATTTATTATTCATATTGCATGTTGTATTAGAATTGCATGTATCGAAAGAGTGTGCGGGAAAATGATGAGAGTTTAATGCAGGTACCCCGAGACCAATGCTATTGAATACTGGGGAGAGTTTACCTTCTTTATTTTGTACGCTTGAGAGAATGTAATCAAACTTATACTCTGTTATTCTAAACTCGTACTATGTATTTAGAGTTTTATTACGATTAACAGCTGGTTTTGTAATATATAGACTTAATTAATTTTCCGCCTTAGTTTAATTAAAGTCACGAAAAACCAGGTTGTTACAACGCAAATCAAAAATCAAACAATCAACATCAACTTTGTGAAAAGAAAACCTACGTCATTTTTTTTTGTGAAAATATGGTCACTTTGATTTATTTTTAATAAATAATTATATATTAATATATAATTACTATTCATTTTCTATTAAACTAGCTTTTTTCTAAAAAATGTCGAAATTCTAAGTTATACTCAATTTAAACTGATAAACTTTTTGACGTTTGTTTATAATTATTTAAATCTATAACATTCAACGAAAAAAAATAAGTATTTCGACCTAGGAAATTTTTATTCAAAATTTCAAGGATTAAGATCCGATTTTTGTTTTTATTACCTTTTGAAAATTATTTTTATTTTTATTTCCGATTTTATTTTAAAACACTATTTTAGGATCATATCTTTTATTTCGTGACTATTAGGTGTGTGCAAATCGAAAATTTAAAGCAAAATCGAGCCCGATTTTCTTTGTTGGAGCCGACTTACTTGGACTTTTCCACACTATATCTTCTTCCATTTTTCTTACACAAAATTAATGTTTACTTACACCTTTACATTTATCATCATTACTTTTATTTTATTTGTATTTAAATTTAAAGATTATACTTAATAATAATAATAATAATAATACTTATAAAATATAATACTACTACTTTAATATTATCATTTTCATTTCCGTCACTTTTAAAATTTTTCTAAAGTAGTAAATAAAATATTTTTAGTCTTAAATTTATAAAATGAATACTTTTCAGAAAATCGTCAAAACAGCACTTTTTAACTTTTATCACTTTTGACGCCCGACTTTTTAAACCCGATTTATTTCGTAAAAACTTTTAAAAAAAATATCTAGGGGACAATTACTACCCCAAATAGTAATGTGGACTTAAATGGATGGTGATGATGTTGATGATGCTTAATGTAACAAACATTTTTCATTTTTAAATAAAAATGAACCCTTATACTTTTCCCGTCTTTGAAATTCGGGTCAACAATTTCAAACACGCAAATCAAAAATCAAACAATCAACATCAACTTTGTGAAAAGAAAACCTACGTCATTTTTTTTGTGAAAATATGGTCACTTTGATTTATTTTTAATAAATAATTATATATTAATATATAATTACTATTCATTTTCTATTAAACTAGCTTTTTTCTAAAAAATGTCGAAATTCTAAGTTATACTCAATTTAAACTGATAAACTTTTTGACGTTTGTTTATAATTATTTAAATCTATAACATTCAACGAAAAAAAATAAGTATTTCGACCTAGGAAATTTTTATTCAAAATTTCAAGGATTAAGATCCGATTTTTGTTTTTATTACCTTTTGAAAATTATTTTTATTTTTATTTCCGATTTTATTTTAAAACACTATTTTAGGATCATATCTTTTATTTCGAGACTATTCGTGTGTGCGCAAATCGAAAATTTCGAAAACGAAAATCGAGCCCGATTTTCTTTGTTGGAGCCGACTTACTTGGACTTTTCCACACTATATCTTCTTCCATTTTTCTTACACAAAATTAATGTTTACTTACACCTTTACATTTATCATCATTACTTTTATTTTATTTGTATTTAAATTTAAAGATTATACTTAATAATAATAATAATACTTATAAAATATAATACTACTACTTTAATATTATCATTTTCATTTCCGTCACTTTTAAAATTTTTCTAAAGTAGTAAATAAAATATTTTAGTCTTAAATTTATAAAATGAATACTTTTCAGAAAATCGTCAAAACAGCACTTTTTAACTTTTATCGCTTTTGACGCCCGACTTTTTAAACCCGATTTATTTCGTAAAAACTTTTAAAAAAAATATCTAGGGGACAATTACTACCCCAAATAGTAATGTGGACTTAAATGGATGGTGATGATGTTGATGATGCTTAATGTAACAACCCGGTTTTTCGTGACTTTAATTAAACTAAGGCGGAATATTAATTAAGTCTATTTATTACAAAACCAGCTGTCATCGTATTACAACTCATTATACATAATAAGAGTCATAGATAAAACAGAGTTTAATCGATTACATTCTCTCAAAATATAGAATCTGACCTTGATCCTTGTGTAGATCAACAATCAAGTCTCAAAATTCTAAGACTGTTCTCAAAAATTAGCTTTTTCAGCCCCGCACCTAATAAGTAACACATATATACACACAACAAATGCAGTTCATAAAGCATAACATAAAACAGTTCATTTAACATGGCAATTAAATCAACAGATCATATCAATTCATAATCATGTAGGCAAATCATTATCATTTCATTCACATTCGGGGTAGTCGACCCTTTTCAATTATTCATATAGCAACATTGTAACACCCCGTGTTTTTATAGCAAAATATTATGAAAGAATTTAATTCCTTAAATTAAATTCAACCTTTTTACTTATAATAAAAATGCGACTGAATTTTTTTCGCCAAACCTGTAACCCTCCATGTTAAGTTAAGCCTTTATAATTGCGCAAATCATTAATTAAATCTCCTCGCTCACTTATTTCCCTAACACATTCTTCTACAAGTTATTTTGCACCTAAATTAAAACCGTTTTGAATTACTTTGAATTTGAACTTTATTTTTACATTTTCAAACTCGATAAATCAAACAAAGAATCTACGACAATTTTCTCAACGACAAATTTTGACACGCAAATCGAGGTCAAACATTGACTAAAAGACCAAGCCACCTAAGTGTGATTAAGTCACCTAATCTTTTCCTAATCTACTTACTCATAATCCTAATCTCACCAAAAATGGTTAAGGCTTAATCAATTTTGATTAGTACTAACAAGACATACTATAATAATATAAAATTACTATTCCTTTTGATTTAACTAGCACTTTCACTAAAACTCGATATAATGAGCCACTCTTATTCAAAACTGATAAACTTTTTGGCGTTTGATCATAATGATTTAATTCGATAACATTCAATGAAAAAATATGTATTTCGGTCAAGTAAGATTTTATTTCAAAGTTTGAGGATTCTAGACCCAATTTTGTTTTGGTTTCTTTCCTACGATTTTCTTCATTTTAATTTTTGATCTTACTTCTAAACATTATTTTAAGACTATATATTTCATTTCTGGACTTTTCGCGTGCGCGTAAATCGAAAATTTCAAAACGCATAAAATCGGACCAAGTTGGCCAAAGTGGTAGATTGTCAAGCATGCATGCATGCTCTTGGCTCACTTTTCTTTCTTCCACTTTGTCCCCCCTTTACTAAGTTGTCTAATCCTTACACCACCTATATTAATTCATCATCACATACTAGCCTTTTTAATTTAAAGATTAAACATTACAAAAACAAAACAACACTACTACATACATACACTTACACGCACAAAACAAACAAACACAACAAACACTTAGCTTATTTTTTTCTCTCTAAATAAAACCATACTCAAGAACACAAGTAAGAGACAAACTCATGTTCAACCTTGAAGCTCATATGAACTTCATCTTCTTCCTCTTTATTTCCTTCTTTAATCAATTATTTTCTTACTTTAAATTCTTAGAACACCTAAATAAATTCCTCACCATTTATAACTTGTCATCACTTCCTCTTTTAGCTCATAAATAACTATGAACATAAATCGAAACACTTAAAATATAAACATCACCTAAAACATAAAATGATACTACAATTTAAATTTTTAGTTTAGTTTAAAATAAATTACTAACTTATTTATTTTCATTTTTATGTACTACTCCTAACCAAAGACGAGGAGCAAGGTGAAGCCATCGACTTGAGCATCTTTGACCATATAGTGGATCCGGATAATTGCTAGAAAAATCATACCGAGTAATTAAGGTGCCCCCGCACACTAGGTTTTATTTTGTAAATCGCATGCCGTAAATGTTATGTGTTATAATTATTGTGCTTGTGATCACTTAGCATCATATGTTAAATTAGGAGACAAAAATCGAAAAATGAAATTTATTGATCACTTATATAACTCACGGCCTCCCCCTTATTTTTCACTTAATTTTTCGTTTTAATTTTTGTAAATTGCATGTTTAAAATACTTGTAATAATATGAACATGAAAATATAATTAGTTTATGCTTTAGACTAAAAAGGAACTTGTTATGAAATTTAAATGTTTTAAAGTATTCATGTGTGTTCTTGAAATATTGTTGTTATTTTTATATGAAATGATTTACTTTTGTTTGTTAATGTTTGTATATAATTATCACCCATGTTAAATGCTTAAATGATATTAAGTAAATTAGTTAATGAATTAGAAGTATAAAAATCAAAAAAATAAAAATAGTGAACATATATGATATACACGGTTTTCTTATTATTTTTGGACCAATTTTTAGTTTTAATTTTTCTAAATTACATATTATGATTAGTCTAGTTAAATTAGACTTGTATGGAAAATTTGAGAAAATTATATAAACATATGAAAATTTGACTAAATTATGTTCATATGAAAAATATTAAAGATCTTCACAAACTCATGTGTTCTTCAAGTAGATGACTAATTTGATTCATAAGATTTATAAGTTTTATTTTATTGTTGTTTAATTTCATTAGTGAAAGATTTAAATAATAAATATATAAGTTATATAAACTAATTCCTCAAAATATAAAAGTTAGAAATTTAAAGTGGGTAAAAACACTATTCATAAATGAAATAAAAAGTTTAGTGAGAATTACAAACTTGATAAATCACTTTAGTAATTTAAATAATTAGTATATAAAAACTTTAAGTCAAAAACCGATAAAATTAGAAAACGAAAATAAAAAGCTAAATAAATAGAAGGCCACGGCCTCAGGCTTAAATTTTGGACCAAAAATGAATTTGTCACTTTTTATTTTTATCACTTTAGTAATTTAGTTAGTTAAAGAAATGAATTATTAATAAAAACAAAAAAAGAAATAAATAGCTAAATATAATAGAAGCCACGGTTTTTCTACTTTAAATGTGTCAATTTTGATCAAAATGATTTTGTCACTTAGTCACTAAATTTGATTTGTAATTAGAATTGTTTTAGTTTGTAAAATGAATCGTTAATAAAAAGAATCAATCTAAGCAGATAAAAATAAGCGTTACATATATTAAAATGAATGATTTCGTGTGTTACTACCTATGCTTAGTTGTGGATATGGAGATATGGACTATTTAAAATGAACTACGACAACCTCGCTAAAATTTGAAACCGCTTAAATTTTAGCTAAGTATCTGACTAAATTTAGCAGAGTTTTACTTTTGAAATGTTATTTAAAATGACCAAGTACAAAATGAACTTAACAACTTTGAAATTAGAATATGTACTTAAGTTTAAATCGAGTTTTTCATTTAAAATAATATTTCAAAATCACTAAATACAAAACGAACCTAACGACTTTAAAACTAGAATTTTACACTTAGTAAATAAAAAGCTTAGTTTTATTTTCTAAAATATCCTTAGTAATAAAAAAATGTATAAGAGTACTAAGTATAAATAAAGTCAATTAATAAATACTAAGTATAAAGAAAATAAAATAATAAAATACAAAGTATAAAAATACGAATACAATACAAAGTATAAAAATACGAATAAAATACGAAGTATAAAAATACATCATTATAAAAATACGTACAAATACGAAATCTGAAAATACGAATCATTATAAAAATGCGATGAATAGTAAATACGATGAATAGTAAATACGATGAATAGTAAATACAATGAATAGTAAAATAATGAATAGTGAAAATATTTAAAACTTACGAACGGACTCAAAACAAATATTTAAGTTTTCTATGTGCTTCCGTTTACCTGAAGAACTGCTAGAACTAAATTTTCATTATACAAGTTCGCCGATAATAATTAGTATGAGTTGTCACTTGAGTAATATAAGAATGAGAAAATGATAAAGAAAGTAAATGTGAATTACTCGGTGTCTGCGATGTTAAACGCTATAGGGTCGGGATTGGTAAGGTAGCGCGATATGGGGACACTATCACGCTTATTAGGTGCTAGTGGTGCATTTAATGACTCTCACAGTCGTTATTTAACGTGATTTTCGCCCTGGGTATCGATTCGTTCACGGGCCCATATGAGGTAATTGGAAAATGACCATTCCCATCCGGGGAATCTCTCGTAGTGTAATAGTCGTACCAATAGGCTAGTGAGTGCATACAAAAGACAAGGGTCTGATCCTCCTTATTACCTGCTTGATATCGTTAGCATTTAAAGTCAGTTGATGTGGCCAAACGCGCTAATGCGCGGACGCTTATTAGGCCGCATGTTTCATCCTTGCTAGTTTGTTGGCTTATGGTCGTGTTTCATCTTAGATTATCCATGTTGTGTTAGATGTTAGGTAGCTGTATCTTATGCTACTTAGTGTTTGATCTGATGTACGAGTCTGAGTAACTAGTGCACTTTGATGGCGGATCATATGGGTGATTTACCATGAGAGTACACAAGCCACTCTGTAGTCAAGGCTCGCGAGTATATGTTACTATTTGAATAATTGAAAAGGGTCGACTACCCCGATGATGATTAAGATGATGATGAATTGCCTATATGATTATGATTGAAATGATAATGATTTATTGAACAAGATTGGTTATAGGTGTTGCATGATATATTGTTTGGTTTATACTCGAGTTTGAATCATCCTGATTTTCCTTATGTGTTTTGCTTGCCTGCTTGCCATCTGCTTTAGTTGATTGTCATGTATATCGCGTATGTTTTTAATTGCTACACTACATGATTTATTTGCTGTGTCTAAATGTGTTCGGGGAGAAAACACTAATTATGGGATTTGTTGCGAGCGTCCGAGACTTGAGTGTCTATCTACACCAGGGGTTGTGAAAGCCTTCTTTTGTGTTTTGAGAGATTGTAACCGAATGACTCTGTTTTGTCTATAACTCTTATTATGTATAATGAGTTGTAATACGATGACAGCTGGTTTTGTAATAAATAGACTTAATTAATATTCCGCCTTAGTTTAATTAAAGTCGCGAAAAACCAGGTTATTCTGATTGGTATCGAGTGTCTTGCGTAGTGAATGACTTAAAGTTATCTCACATAGCGAGACGACACCTGGGCCAGACATTCATATTGTATGTCAGGCATAGACTAATAGGATCAAATAATGAATTAGAAATCTTAGATCGCTAAAATAAATAACTTAGATCACTTTAAAGTGTGAGGATGGGTAGAAACTTTAGAAATGCAGGCCATACGCTAAAATCTTCTTAAATAAGCGAGCTACTACCCTAAAATAAAATACGCTAACCATCGTATGCTTGCTACTTCTTTGATGTATTGACTAAAACTAACAACTATCCTCGGATATAAAATCGAAATAATAAACTTAACTCTCGAGAAGTGAAACACTGAAGGAGTACCAAGCTATACGAAGTAAGGACATCTACTAAATCCTTAACTAATTTCACTAATAAAATTCTTAAACCTTTTGATCCTGTTTTTGTTCGATCAAAAATTTGTATTCTCTTAATAGCCATTTTATTTCCGTTCAAACAATATCTTGGTTGTTGTTTGACTCCTTTCCTTAAAATCCCTTGTAGATGTCATCAACCGGCGATTCACCAGCATGTGGAGACGGAAGGAATCATCGTTCGATCAACTGGAAGCTGAGTGCTCTCCGTGCCATTCCTGTGCGTTCTACTACTCCTGGGCTTGGGCGAGGTACCCCTGTCAGAGTTGCGGCCTCTGAGGAGATTCTATGAAAACCCTCGCGCAAATTCACGGAGACCGCGACACTTGCGTGAGCTGGATACATGAGCTAGAGGCGAAGTTCGTTGAAGCGAGGAGTTCACGAAGAGTGGAAGGTGCGCTGGCGAGAAGTTTCTTAGGCGAAGCTTGCCTTTGGTGGTTTCTTGTACATCACCTTTCTGATTCGAGGAGGAAAGTTTCACGAGTGGAACTTCTTCAAATGTTCCCTCAGACTTGCATGCCGTGCCATTGCTCAGGGACACACCTTTGATGATGAGCAGGAGGTCAGCGATGCGGGGTCTTCAAACGGGCTCTAGATCCTTTTAGCCCTATTAACTACTAGTACGGATAACATTTTGTAAAACCTCTAGATTTTAACTACCTAACCTCAGTGATTTTGTATGACACTATTAGGAATCGTTATCCCTACCTTCTACTTTCAGTTATCTTCCTAGGAAATGTATTAGATGTTTCTGCTACTCGAAATCTATGTAAACAACTCCTATCTTGTATTCTATGTTATGCCTCCTTTAGAACTACTCAAATTCACACAGTTTAATATTTCAGAATGGCTGCAAATGGTATTCCTAACAATGACCTTAACCAACAATTCCTCGAAGAGGAGGCAAGAAGAAAAGGCTTCGAGGATGCAATCACAAAGATTGCTCAAGGCATGTACCACCATCAGGGTGGCGGAAACAATCAATCCGCATTTGAGAGATTCTCAAAACACAGACCTCAACCATACTCAGGCTCCGTCAACCCTACCGTTCTGACTGAATGGATCGAAGAAATGGAGAAGCTGTTAGAGCTCAGTAAGACACCGCCTACAGAGAAGGTGAATGTGGTAGCTTACTACCTCAAGGGAGAAGCCAACAGCTGGTGGCGCTTGATCAGGTCCACCTTTCCCCTGAGGATATATAACTGCAGCGAGTTCAAACTGCTGCTAGAAAACAAGTACTTCGGGGAGGAGCTAAAATGGGAGATGGAAGAGAAATTCAGGAACTTAGATCAAGGTGATATGTCTCTGCAGGCATATACCGAGAAATATCAGGAGCTATCAAAGTTTGCTCCTAGAATATTAACGAACGAGGAGGAACTCGCAACCCGTTATGTAAGGGGCATGACTAATGATCTGAGGATAAACATGAGCGGGTTCAACTGTAAGAATTTTGCTGAAGCTTATGAGAAAGCAACGAGCATCTGGGCATCCATCCAGAAGGGAGTGGCTGAGGAGAGAAAGAAGAATAGGACTCTTACGCCTCCTGTGGCAAGTTCTAGCTTCATCCAGAAGCCAACCTTCCAACCGAGGAATTTTCAGAGTCCAAACTTTCAAAGCAGAGGTTTCAACAAGCCGGTTTATAACCGCAACAACAACAACTCGAACCAGGGAAGGCTGACTACAAGAGGTGGAAGGACTCGCGCCTATTGTGCGTTCGGACGATTGTCGTTCTGTCACAAGGCTCTACACCCTGGGAAGCGGTCTGGCGGGTCACCATTTGTGCATTTCTTCTGCAAGGTAGAGGACACAAGGCTAACGTGTGCCCACAGAAAGAAGCGATGGGAAGGATGAACAGGACCGCTACATGATTAAAGTACAGGGCGTGTTTACGTCTTGTCGAGTTTGTGAAGACATCGAGGGTCGCCACAGCGTAGACAACATTACGGGTAAATTCCTGGTTAACTCAGCGCCTACCTTTATTTTATTCAACACAAATGCATCCTTGTTTTTCATCTCATCAAAGTAATTAACAAGATCCAAATCACAAAGACTGAACAAATAATTACTAAGTTAGATTTTCATAAAACCCCTTTCTATTAAAATTTTTGAATTTTACCCAAAATACGACTTATAACATTTCCGTTCCATCTAATAACATTATAATATTAATTCTTAAGGGAATAAGCTATATCAGCTAGGTTATCCATAATTCTCTAAAATTTTATTTAACCATTCAACGATAACCTATATTTCTTTTAACTTCATTAAAGCTCATATTCACCTTATGATCACTACGACTTTTACCTAATTTCCCTAATTGCCGTTTTATTCCTAAGACTATACATTCTATTTAAGTGGTCATTAAAAGTAACAATAAAAATATTATTAAGTACATAAGTCTGAAACTTCTTAAGGGGGTAGGACAATCTTCTGATTTTACCCCAATCTTAATTTAATTTTTTAAAAAAAAAAAAATTTTATTTTCAGGCTATTTTAAGGTTAAATTTTATTTCTGAAATTTAAATAAACGGTTTTATTCTTAAAACGATTATTATTTTAATTTCAATTAATTCCGTACAAAACTTCTAGGCCCTACCTTTTTGTGGACCTCTTTCAAGTCATTTTCAGAAATAACATTCTAGTAACATTTCTATATTTATTTAAATATCTTATTAATAAAACAAACGCAATTTTGTTCTCCAGTATTTTCACCCTATCCGATGTTTCTATATTATTTATAAAACTCAAACTTTTCAAAGAGTCTTATCCCACCAAAGCTAAAGGTTATTATCCAAATTCGTAAAATCTCAATATTCTCTCTAACTGCCTTGTTTAATCTCGAGCAGTTATCCACTCTTTCCAAGTTTCGGGGACGAAACTTTTCTTAAGGGGGTAGGATTGTAACACCCCGTGTTTTTATAGCAAAATATTATGAAAGAATTTAATTCCTTAAATTAAATTCAACCTTTTTACTTATAATAAAAATGCGACTGAATTTTTTTCGCCAAACCTGTAACCCTCCATGTTAAGTTAAGCCTTTATAATTGCGCAAATCATTAATTAAATCTCCTCGCTCACTTATTTCCCTAACACATTCTTCTACAAGTTATTTTGCACCTAAATTAAAACCGTTTTGAATTACTTTGAATTTGAACTTTATTTTTACATTTTCAAACTCGATAAATCAAACAAAGAATCTACGACAATTTTCTCAACGACAAATTTTGACACGCAAATCGAGGTCAAACATTGACTAAAAGACCAAGCCACCTAAGTGTGATTAAGTCACCTAATCTTTTCCTAATCTACTTACTCATAATCCTAATCTCACCAAAAATGGTTAAGGCTTAATCAATTTTGATTAGTACTAACAAGACATACTATAATAATATAAAATTACTATTCCTTTTGATTTAACTAGCACTTTCACTAAAACTCGATATAATGAGCCACTCTTATTCAAAACTGATAAACTTTTTGACGTTTGATCATAATGATTTAATTCGATAACATTCAATGAAAAAAATATGTATTTCGGTCAAGTAAGATTTTATTTCAAAGTTTCGAGGATTCTAGACCCAATTTTTGTTTTGGATTCTTTCCTACGTTTTTCTTCATTTTAATTTTTGATCTTACTTCTAAACATTATTTTAAGACTATATATTTCATTTCGGGACTTTTCGCGTGCGCGTAAATCGAAAATTTCAAAAACGCAAAATCGGACCAAGTTGGCCAAAGTGGCCGAGATTGTCAAGCATGCATGCATGCTCTTGGCTCACTTTTCTTTCTTCCACTTTGTCCCCCCTTTACTAAGTTGTCTAATCCTTACACCACCTATATTAATTCATCATCACATACTAGCCTTTTTAATTTAAAGATTAAACATTACAAAAACAAAACAACACTACTACATACATACACTTACACGCACAAAACAAACAAACACAACAAACACTTAGCTTATTTTTTTCTCTCTAAATAAAACCATACTCAAGAACACAAGTAAGAGACAAACTCATGTTCAACCTTGAAGCTCATATGAACTTCATCTTCTTCCTCTTTATTTCCTTCTTTAATCAATTATTTTCTTACTTTAAATTCTTAGAACACCTAAATAAATTCCTCACCATTTATAACTTGTCATCACTTCCTCTTTTAGCTCATAAATAACTATGAACATAAATCAAAACACTTAAAATATAAACATCACCTAAAACATAAAATGATACTACAATTTAAATTTTTAGTTTAGTTTAAAATAAATTACTAACTTATTTATTTTCATTTTTATGTACTACTCCTAACCAAAGACGAGGAGCAAGGTGAAGCCATCGACTTGAGCATCTTTGACCATATAGTGGATCCGGATAATTGCTAGAAAAATCATACCGAGTAATTAAGGTGCCCCCGCACACTAGGTTTTATTTTGTAAATCGCATGCCGTAAATGTTATGTGTTATAATTATTGTGCTTGTGATCACTTAGCATCATATGTTAAATTAGGAGACAAAAATCGAAAAATGAAATTTATTGATCACTTATATAACTCACGGCCTCCCCCTTATTTTTCACTTAATTTTTCGTTTTAATTTTTGTAAATTGCATGTTTAAAATACTTGTAATAATATGAACATGAAAATATAATTAGTTTATGCTTTAGACTAAAAAGGAACTTGTTATGAAATTTAAATGTTTTAAAGTATTCATGTGTGTTCTTGAAATATTGTTGTTATTTTTATATGAAATGATTTACTTTTGTTTGTTAATGTTTGTATATAATTATCACCCATGTTAAATGCTT
Source organism: Dianthus caryophyllus (assembly GCA_023091065.1). NCBI lineage: Eukaryota > Viridiplantae > Streptophyta > Magnoliopsida > Caryophyllales > Caryophyllaceae > Dianthus > Dianthus caryophyllus. The sequence continues at coordinate 18,596,077 of CM041522.1, forward strand.
AAATGATATTAAGTAAATTAGTTAATGAATTAGAAGTATAAAAATCAAAAAATAAAAATAGTGAACATATATGATATACACGGTTTTCTTATTATTTTTGGACCAATTTTTAGTTTTAATTTTTCTAAATTACATATTATGATTAGTCTAGTTAAATTAGACTTGTATGGAAAATTTGAGAAAATTATATAAACATATGAAAATTTGACTAAATTATGTTCATATGAAAAATATTAAAGATCTTCACAAACTCATGTGTTCTTCAAGTAGATGACTAATTTGATTCATAAGATTTATAAGTTTTATTTTATTGTTGTTTAATTTCATTAGTGAAAGATTTAAATAATAAATATATAAGTTATATAAACTAATTCCTCAAAATATAAAAGTTAGAAATTTAAAGTGGGTAAAAACACTATTCATAAATGAAATAAAAAGTTTAGTGAGAATTACAAACTTGATAAATCACTTTAGTAATTTAAATAATTAGTATATAAAAACTTTAAGTCAAAAACCGATAAAATTAGAAAACGAAAATAAAAAGCTAAATAAATAGAAGGCCACGGCCTCAGGCTTAATTTTGGACCAAAAATGAATTTGTCACTTTTTATTTTTATCACTTTAGTAATTTAGTTAGTTAAAGAAATGAATTATTAATAAAAACAAAAAAAGAAATAAATAGCTAAATATAATAGAAGCCACGGTTTTTCTACTTTAAATGTGTCAATTTTGATCAAAATGATTTTGTCACTTAGTCACTAAATTTGATTTGTAATTAGAATTGTTTTAGTTTGTAAAATGAATCGTTAATAAAAAGAATCAACGAAACCGATAAAAATAAACGTTACATATATTAAAATGAATCATATCGTGTGTTACTACCTATGCTTAGTTGTGGATATGGAGATATGGACTATTTAAAATGAACTACGACAACCTCGCTAAAATTTGAAACCGCTTAAATTTTAGCTAAGTATACGACTAAATTTAACCGAGTTTTACTTTTGAAATGTTATTTAAAATGACCAAGTACAAAATGAACTTAACAACTTTGAAATTAGAATATGTACTTAAGTTTAAATCGAGTTTTTCATTTAAAATAATATTTCAAAATCACTAAATACAAAACGAACCTAACGACTTTAAAACTAGAATTTTACACTTAGTAAATAAAAAGCTTAGTTTTATTTTCTAAAATATCCTTAGTAATAAAAAAATGTATAAGAGTACTAAGTATAAATAAAGTCAATTAATAAATACTAAGTATAAAGAAAATAAAATAATAAAATACAAAGTATAAAAATACGAATAAAATACAAAGTATAAAAATACGAATAAAATACGAAGTATAAAAATACGCATACGTATAAAAATACGTACAAATACGAAATACGAAAATACGAATAAAAATACGATGAATAGTAAATACGATGAATAGTAAATACGATGAATAGTAAATACAATGAATAGTAAAATAATGAATAGTGAAAATATTTAAAACTTACGAACGGACTCAAAACAAATATTTAAGTTTTCTATGTGCTTCCGTTTACCTGAAGAACTGCTAGAACTAAATTTTCATTATACAAGTTCGCCGATAATAATTAGTATGAGTTGTCACTTGAGTAATATAAGAATGAGAAAATGATAAAGAAAGTAAATGTGAATTACTCGGGTGTCTGCGATGTTAAACGCTATAGGGTCAGGATTGGTAAGGTTGCGCGATATGGGGACCCTACCACGCTTATTAGGTGCTAGTGGTGCCGTTAATGACTCTCACAGTCGTTATTTAACGTGATTTTCGCCCTGGGTATCGATTCGTTCACGGGCCCATATGAGGTAACGGAAAATAGCCATTCCCATCAGGGAATGCGTAAGTAGTGTAATAGTCGTACCAATAGGGTAGTGTGTGCATACAAAAGACAAGGGTGATCCTCCTTATTACCTGCTTGATATCGTTAGCATTTAAAGTCCGTTGATGTGACCGGCACGCTAATGCGCGGACGCTTATTAGGCCGCATGTTTCCATCCTTGCTAGTTTGTTGGCTTATGGTCGTGTTTCATCTTAGATTATCCATGTTGTGTTAGATGTTAGGTAGCTGTATCTTATGCTACTTAGTGTTTGATCTGATGTACGAGTCTGAGTAACTAGTGCACTTTGATGGCGGATCATATGGGTGATTTACCATGAGAGTACACAAGCCACTCTGTAGTCAAGGCTCGCGAGTATATGTTACTATTTGAATAATTGAAAAGGGTCGACTACCCCGATGATGATTGAGATGATGATGAATTGCCTATATGATTATGATTGAAATGATAATGATTTATTGAACAAGATTGGTTATAGGTGTTGCATGATATATTGTTTGGTTTATACTCGAGTTTGAATCATCCTGATTTTCCTTATGTGTTTTGCTTGCCTGCTTGCCATCTGCTTTAGTTAATTGTCATGTATATCGCATATGTTTATAATTGCTACACTACATGATTTATTTGATGTGTTTAGATGTGTTGGGGGAGAAAACACTAATTATGGGATTTGTTGCAGGCGTCCCGAGACTTGAGTGTCTATCTACACCAGGGGTTGTGAAAGCCTTCTTTTGTGTTTTGAGAGATTGTAACCGAATGACTCTGTTTTGTCTATAACTCTTATTATGTATAATGAGTTGTAATACGATGACAGCTGGTTTTGTAATAAATAGACTTAATTAATATTCCGCCTTAGTTTAATTAAAGTCGCGAAAAACCAGGTTGTTACAAACATATACTCGCGAGTCTTGACTACAGAGTGGCTTGTGTACTCTCACGGTAAATCACCCATATGATCCGCCATCAAAGTGCACTAGTTACTCAGACTCGTACATCAGATCAAACACTAAGTAGCATAAGATACAGCTACCTAACATCTAACACAACATGGATAATCTAAGATGAAACACGACCATAAGCCAACAAACTAGCAAGGATGGAAACATGCAGACCTAATAAGCGTCCGCGCATTAGCGTGCCGGTCACATCAACGGACTTTAAATGCTAACGATATCAAGCAGGTAATAAGGAGGATCAGTCCCTTGTCTTTTGCATGCATACACCACCCTATTGGTGCGACTATTACACTACGACAGATCCCCCGGATGGGAATGGCTATTTTCCGTTACCTCATATGGGCCCGTGAACGAATCGATACCCAGGGCGAAAATCACGTTAAATAACGACTGTGAGAGTCATTAAATGCACCACTAGCACCTAATAAGCGTGATAGTGTCCCCATATGCGGCTACCTTACCAATCCTGACCCTATAGCGTTTAACATCCCAGACACCCGAGTACTAATCATACAACGTTATAATCGAAGGGTATAATCTCATGTCAGGCCGTGCCTTTTGATTCAAACCCTAAGTTGTCGAAGGAATATCGAGTATGAGGAATAAATTCCTCACTATCGGATTCAACCCAAACAATCGCAGAGAATCTTAGGGTTCCCAAGTTAGAGCGGACGGTCAAAGTAAAGTCATCGAAAGGGCAATTCAAAAGAGAGGTGCGTATTATTCTATACATGTGAGGAAAAACGGTAACATCAAGTATTCAACACTTAATTCATTACTTATTTTATTATTCATAACACATGCTATAATTCTTATTAGTTATAACATCGTCGAACTTGTATAATGAAATTTTTAGTTCAAGCAGTTCTTCAGGTAAACGGAAGTACATAGCAAACTTAAATATTTATTTTGAGTCCGTTCGTAAATTTTAAATATTTTCACTATTCATTATTTTACTATTCACCGTATTTTACTATGCATCGTATTTACTATTCATCGTATTTACTATTAATCGTCTTTACTATTCATCGTATTTTTATACGTATTCGTATTTTCGTATTTCGTATTTGTACGTATTTTTATACGTATGCGTATTTTTATACTTCGTATTTTATTCGTATTTTTATACTTTGTATTTTATTCGTATTTTTATACTTTGTATTTTATTTTCTATACTTAGTATTTATTATTATATTTTCTATGCTTAGTATTTTCTTTATACTTAGTATTTTTATACTTATACATTTCTTTATACTTAGGGTATTTTACAAAACACTCTTTTTATTTACTAAGTATAAAATTCTAGTTTTAAAGTCGTTAGGTTCGTTTTGTATTTAGTGATTTGAAAAATCATTTCGGAAGTAAAACTCGTTTTAAATTTAAGTACAAAATCTAGTTTCAAAATTGTTAAGTTCATTTTGTACTTAGGGATTTTAAATAATATTTCAAAAATAAAACTCGGTTAAATTTAGTCATATACTTAACTAAACTTTTAGCGGTTTCCATTTTTAGCGAGGTTGTCGTAGTTCATTTTAAATAGTCCGTATATCCAAATCCAAATTGTAGCAAAGGTAGTAACACTCGACATAGTTCATTTTAATACGTGTAACGTTCATTTTTATCGGTTTCGTTGATTTTTTTTATTAACGATTCATTTTACAATCCAATATAATCCTAAATACAAATCAACTTTAATGACTAAGTGACAAATTTATTTTGACCAAAAATAGGTCCAATTTAATTGGGAAGGCTGTAACACCCCGTGTTTTTGAAACACATTTTTATAAAAGAATTTAATTCCTTAGATTAAATTCGTCCTTTTTCCTTATAATAAAAATGCGACTGAATTTTTTTCGCTAAACATGTAACCCTCCATGTTAAGTTAAGCCTTTTATAATTGCGCAAGTCTTTAATTTAACAATCTCGCTCAATATTTTTCTAACACAATGCGCTACAACTTTGCTCGCACCTGAATTAAAACTATTTTGATATACTTCAAATTTGAACTTTATTTTTACATATTCAAACTCGATAAATCAAATGAAACACCTACGACAAATTTCTCAACGACAAATTTCGGCGCGCAAAACGAGACAAATGGGGCCCACAAGGCCGAATTAATTGGTGACTAAATCACCAAACATCCTCATCCAAATTCAAGGACACATAATGTAAAAACTTAATATGAAACTAAATTAGTTAAAGAATAATTTCAAAGAAACTAATTTAGATTAAAAACATAATCATTTTGTTTATTTCTTAATAAATCATATTTGCTTTCTAACTAGCTACTATTCCAATTCTATTTAATTAGCACTTTTGAAAACTATCGAAATTTCAAGTCAAACTTAATTTAAACTGATAAACGTTTTGACGGTTGATTTTAATTATTTAAATCAATAACTTTTGACCAAAAAAATATGTATTTCGGGTTGGTAAACTTTTAATCAAGATTTCGAGGATTTTGAGCCCAATTTTTGTTTTGATCACCTTTCGAAGATTATTTTCATTTTTAGTTTCGATCTTATTTCGAAACACTACTTTAAGATCATATACTTTATTTCGAGACTTTTCGCGTGCGCGCAAATCGAAAATTTCAAAATCGCAAAATCGGACCCTAGACTTGGGTGATGGCCGTGCTCACTTGGAGCTCACACTACAGGCGTCACTTTACTCTTCCATTTTTTCTTACACACACCATGCTTTACTTACACACCTATTTTAGGCCATCATTTTGTTAATTTATATTTAACTTTATTTAAACAAACTAATTTCCTTTTTATCTTTGTAACCCGTATAAATATATAGGACCTAACTTTCGAGGTCCGAAAAGTGGTCATACGGACTCGGAATTGAGCGAAACAAAAGCCTAAACCACATAACTTTTCGAGACGGATTTAATGACGCTATTTTCGTAGCCGTCGGATCTGCCTAGCTCGAGCTAAATTTTCTGCACTCTTCCATTCTCACTTTACTCACTCATACAAGTCTACACTCTTTTATTTTTGCCTTACTTGCACACATCAAATTCACTACACAAGCATGCTCTTCCAATTCTTACACACATGCTTCACCCTACACAAGCATGCTCTTCCATTTTGTTCACTTTACACAAGCATGCTCTACATTCTTACACCCTAGCTTATTTCATCATCACATCCTAATTTAATTAAATTGAACATTATTTTCTAAATAATAAACTTACTACAAAGATTACTAGTATACAACTTTAGTACTACACATTTCATTACACACAAAACACAAACAAACACTTAACTCTTTTCTCTCTAAAACACAAACACTTATTCTATTTAGTAAGAACATCTTCATCTTCATCCTCCACATTCTTATGATCTTCATCCTCTTCATTTCATTCTTCCTTAAACTTTCATTCTTGTCTTTAAATTTGCTTAAGCACTTAAGTCATTTCTCCACCATTTTAATTAGTAATCACTTCCTCTTTTACTTGTAATTATTTTTGAAACACAAAACAAATTAATTAAAATCTACTCACCACATAAAAATAAAAATGATACTACACTTGAAATTTTAGTATAGCTTACTTTAAATAATTACTAACTTAGTTTATGTTTCATTTGTATGTACTAATCTTTCCAAAGAAGAGGAGCAAGGTGGAGCCATCGATCTTAGTATCTTTGACCATATTATCGATCCCGATAATTGCTAGGATTTTATTTCACTAACCAAATCAAGGTGCTCCCGCACACTATATTTGCTAAGCACCTACACCTAATTGATTATATGTTATGGTTTTATGTGTGTATGAATTAGTGTATCACTTTAGTATTGCATGACTAATTACAAGGCAAAAATCGAAAAATAAAAATTGTGTAGAACATATTAAAACCCACGGCCACCCTTCAATTTTTCACTTAATTTTTCGTTTTAATTTTTGTTAATTGCATGCTTAAAATACTAAGTATAAGATGTATATGAAAATATAATTAGTTTATGTTTAGGACTTAAAATGAATTGGTTACAAAATTTAAATGTTTTAAAGTGTTCATATGTGTTCTTGAAATATTGTTGATATTGTGTTTGAAATGATTTTTACTTTTGTGTGTTAATGTTTGTATATGATTTTTACATATGTTAAATACATAAGTAATATTAAGCAAATTAGTTATTGAATTAGTAGTATAAAAATCAAAAATCAAAAATTATAAACATACATACATATACACGGCTTTATGGATTTTTATGGACCAATTTTTAGTTTTGATTTTTCTAAATAACATATTATGATTAAGTTAGTCAAATTAGACTCGTAGGAAAAATTTGAGAAAATTATATAAACATATGAAAATTTGACTAAATGGTGTTCATATGAAAAATATTAGAAACTCATCACATATTCATGTGTTCATCATATGTATGCCTATTTTGATTCATAATATTTTTAAGTTTTATTTAATTGTTGTTTAAATACATGGGTGATTAAGTGAAATAATGAATATATGAGTTAAATAGACTAAATCACTAAATTACAAAAGTTAGAAAAATAAAGTGTCACAAAATCACTATTCATAAATGAAATAAAATAATTAGTGAAAATCGTAAACTAGTTAAACCGCCTTAGTATAGTTTAAATAATTAGTTTATAAAAACTTTAAGTCAAAAACCGATAAAATTAGAAAACGAAAATAAATTTCTATATAATAGAAGGCCACGGCCTTGGGTACATTTTTGGACCAAATTTGATTTTTGTCACTTTTTATTTTTATCACTTAAGTATTTTAAATTAGTTAAAGTAATGATTTATTAATAAAAATAACAAAAGAAATAAATAGCTAATATAAATAAAGGCTCACGGCATCTCTATTTATTTTGGGTCAATTTTGGTCAGAATAAATTTATCACTTAGTCACTAAATTTGAATAGTAATTAGTTTTATATTTTATTGTATAATGAATCGTTAATAAAAAGAATCAACGAAACCGATAAAAATGGACGTTACACGTATTAAAATTAACCATCTCGAGTGTTACTACCTATGCTTAAATTTGGATGTGGACATACGGACTACTTAAAATGAACTACGACAACCTCACTAAAAATAGAAACCGCTAAAATCTTAGTTAAGTATATGACTAAATTTAACCGAGTTTTGTTTCTGAAATATTATTTAAAATCACTAAGTACAAAATGAACTTAACAACTTTGAAACTAGATTTTGTACTTAAATTTAAAACGAGTTTTACTTCCGAAATGGTTTTTCAAATCACTAAATACAAAACGAACCTAACGACTTTAAAACTAGAATTTTATACTTAGTAAATAAAAAGGATGTTTTGTAAAATACTGTAAGTATAAAGAAATGTATAAGATATAAGATATAATAATAAAATACTAAGTATAAAATATAATAATAAAATACTAAGTATACGAATAAAATACAAAGTATAAAAGTACGAATAAAATACGAAGTATAAAAATACGCATACGTATAAGAATACGTACGAATATGAAATACGATGAATAGTAAATATGATGAATAGTAAATACGATGAATAGTGAAATACGGTGAATAGTAAAATAATGAATAGTGAAAATATTTAAAATTTACGAACGGGCTCAAAATAAATATTTAAGTTCCCTATGTGCTTCCGTTTATTTGAAGAACTGTTAGAACTAAAATTTCATTATACAAGTTCGACGATGTTATAACTAATAAGAATTATAGCATGTGTTATGAATAATAAAAAAAAGTAATGAATTAAGTGTTGAATACTTGATGTTACCGTTTTTCCTCACATATATAGAATAATACGCACCTCTCATTTGAATTGTCCTTTCGATGACTTTACTTTGACCGTCCGCTCTAACTTGGGAACCCTAAGAATCTCCGCGGTTGTTTGGGTTGAATCCGACAGTGAGGAATATATTCCTCATACTCGATATTCCTTCGACAACTTAGGATAATGAATCAAAAGGCCCGGCCCGACATGAGATTTTACCCCTCGATTATAACGTTGTATGATTAGTACTCAGGTGTCTGCGATGTTAAACGCTATAGGGTCAGGGTTGGTAAGGTAGCCGCATATGGGGACACTATCATCGCTATTTGGTGCTAGTGGTAATCTAATGACTCTCCTAGTCGTTATTTAACGTGATTTTCGCCCTGGGTAGTGATTCGTTCACGGGCCCATATGAGGTAACGGAAAATAGCCATTCCCATCCGGGGAATCTGTCGTAGTGTAATAGTCGTACCAATAGGGTAGTGTATGCATGCAAAAGACAAGGGACTGATCCTCCTTATTACCTGCTTGATATCTTCAGCATTTAAAGTCCGTTGATGTGACCGGCACGCTGTCGCGCGTTAACATGCTATTTGTGTTAACGCATGTTTCCATCCTTACTGGTTTGTTGGCTTATGGTCGTGTTTCATCTTAGATTATCCATGTTATGTTGGATGTTAGGTAGCTGTATCTTATGCTACTTAGTGTTTGATCTGATGTACGAGTCTGAGTAACTAGTGTACTTTGATAGGAAATTATATGGGTAATTATCTATGAGAGTACAAAAGCCGCTCTGTAGTCAAGACTCGCGAGTATATGTTGTTATATGAATAATTGAAAAGGGTTGACTACCTCGAATGTGAATGAAATGATAATGATTTACCTACATGATTGTGAATTGAGAATAATTATCGATGATTGTTTTATGGTTATATTATTTGACGCATGCTCATGTTTGAATCACCATGATTCCTCTTATGTGTTGTTTAAACGCTTGCTATTTGTTTTTACTTATTTATATTATGTATTTCACATGTTTTAGAATTACATGTGTCGAAAGAGTGTTGCGGGAAAATGATAAATGGTTAAATGCAAAAATTTTGAGGACTATTATTATTTCGAATGCTGGGGAGAGTTACCTTACTTATTTTGTACGCTTTTGAGAGAATGTAATCGAATAACTCTGCTTTATCTTAAACTCGTATTATGTATACAGAGTTCTATGACGATAACAGCTGGTTTTGTAATATATAGACTTAATTAATTTTCCGCCTTAGTTTAATTAAAGTCACGAAAAACCAGGTTGTTACAAAGGCCGTAGCCTTTATGTACTTTACCCATTTGTTTCTTTTTTTGTTTTTATTTAAAATTCATTACTTTAACCAATTAATTTATTTAGGTGATAAAAATAAAAGGTGACAAAATCAATTTTAGGTCATAAAAGGCCCCAAAACCGTGGCCTAGCTTGTACTTGTGTATTTTATTTTCGTTTTCTAATTTATCGGTTTTTGACTTAAAGTTTTTATAAACTAATTATTTAAATTATACCATAGCGGTTTAACTAGTTTACGATTTTCACTAATTATTTTATTTCATTTATGAATAGTGATTTTGTGACACTTTATTTTTCTAACTTTTATAATTTAAGGATTTAGTCTATTTAACTCATATATTCATTATTTCAATTAATCAATAATGTATTTAAACAACAATTTAAATAAAACTTAAAAATATTATGAATCAAAATAGGTATACAAATGATGAACACATGAATATGTGATGAGTTTCTAATATTTTTCATATGAACATAATTTAGTCAAATTTTCATATGTTTATATAATTTTCTCAAATTTTTCATACAAGTCTAATTTAACTAAACTAATCATAATATGTTATTTAGAAAAATTAAAACTAAAAATTGGTCCATTTAATTTAGGTTGGCCGTGTATATTTATATATGTCCACCAATTTTTATTTTTGATTTTTATACTTCTAATTCAACAACTAACTTACTTTATATTATTTGTGTATTTAACATATGTGAAAAACATAACAAAACATTAATAAACAAAAGTAAATCATTTCAAACACAAGAATAACAACAATAATTTCAAGAACAAGAATACTTCATAAACACTTAAATTTCATAACAATTTCATTTTAAATCCTAAACATAAACTAATTATATTTTCATATACATCTTATATCTAGTATTTTAAGCATGCAATTTACAAAAATTAAAACGAAAAATTAAACCAAAATATATGGGAAGGCCGTGGGTTTTCAATGGTGAGCAACAAATTTTATTTTCGATTTTTGTCTCCTAATTTAACATATGATTTCTAGGTGATCATAAGCACAATAAATATAACACATAACATTTAAAGCATGCGATTTACAAAAATGAAAACTAGTGTGCGGGGACACCTTAATTAGGTTAGTGAAATTGTTTAGCAATTGTCGGGGTCTATGATATGGTTAAACTGGCTCAAGTCTACACCACCACCTTGCTCCTCGTCTTTGGTTAGGATGGTACATAAAAATGTAAAAAGACAAGTTAGTAATTTATTTTAAAACTAAACTAATTATACTAAAATTTTAAGGTGTAGCATCATTTTATGTTTAGGTGATGTTTTAAATTTTTATGAATTTGATTTATGTTCATAATTATTTTCAAGCTTAAAGAGGGAGTGATTAATAAATATACATGGTGGAGAATTAATACAAGTGTTCTAGTGAATTTAAATCAAGAAAATAAAAGTTTAAGAAGAAAATAAAGAGGAAGAAGATGAAGATCTTCATGAAGCTCAAGGTTGAAGATGAGTTTGTTCTTACTATGTTCTTGAGGTTGGTTTTATTTAGAGAGAAAGTGTTAGTAATTTTTGTATTTGAGTGTGAATGAAATGTAGTAGTAAGTAATGTATACTAGTGTAGTAATAATATAAGTATTGTAATTGATTAAAACATTAAATTAAATTGAGCTAAATAAGTGATGATGAAAGTATGTAGGATGTGTAAGTTTTAGGTAATGTGTAAGAGAAAAATGGAAGAAGATAAGCTATGACCAAGAGGGTCAAAAATCTAAGCCACTTCTGAAGACCAAGACCCGATTTTTCGTTTTTTTGAAATTTTCGATTTCTTGGCACGTGAAAAGTCTCGAAATGAAATATATAGTCTTAAAATAATGGTTCGAAGTAAGATCGAAAATAAAAATGAAGAAAAACGTTGAAAAGAATTCAAAACAAAAATTGGGTCTAGAATCCTCGAAACTTTGAAATAAAATCTTACTTGACCGAAATACATATTTTTTCATTGAATGTTATCGAATTAAATCATTATACTCAGACGTCAAAAAGTTTATCAGTTTAGGGTAAGCGAGGCTCATTATTTCAAGTTTAAACGAAAGTGTTAGTTAAATCAAATTTGAATAGTAATTTGATATTAATATAATAAGATTTATAACTAAAAATCAAAAGTGCTCGAAATTGAATTTTATGAACAAAAGGTTTTACTTTTATTCTCGTGAATAGTAAACATGCCTTGACCATTTCAAAATTTGAAAGACGATATAAGTTTTGTGTTGACTTTTATAAAATTTTGAATTGTGTTTCTTTTTGAATTCTGAATATAATACAACATACTTTATTTTTCAAAATTTTTATATTTAGACTTTAGAAATTTAGTATTATTTAGCGAAAAAAATTCAGTCGTATTTTTATTATAAGGAAAAAGGATGAATTTAATCTAAGGAATTAAATTCTTTTATAAAAATGTGTTTCAAAAACACGGGGTGTTACAATCCTACCCCCTTAAGAAAAGTTTCGTCCCCGAAACTTGAAAAGAGTGGATAACTGCTCAAGGTTAAACAAGGCAGTTAGAGAGAATATTGAGATTTTACAAATTTGGATAATAATATTTGGTTTCGTTGGAATAAGACTTTTTGAAAGTTTGAGTTTCCTAATTAATATAGAAACGATCGGATAGAGTGAAAATATTGGAGAGCAAAATCGCGTTTGATTTATTAATGAGATATTTAAATAAATATAGAAATGTTACTAGGATGTTATTTTTGAGAATGACGCGAAAGGGATTCACAAAAAGGTAGGGCCTAGAAGTTTTGTACGGAATTAACTGACATTAAAATATCAAGCGTTTTAAGAACAAAACCGTTTATTTAAATTTCGGAAATAAAAGTTAACCCTAAAATAGGCCGAAATAAAAACCTTTAAAATTTAATTAAGATGGAGGTAAAATCAAATTATTATCCTACCCCCTTAAGAAGTTTTAAACGTATAGCTTAGGCATAATATTATTATCGTTATTTTTATTGATCACATGCATAAGATATATAGCCTTATGAAAAATGGCATTTTGGGAAAAATAGGTAAAAGTCGTAGTCATCATAAGGAAAATATGAGACTAAATGAAATTAAGGAAATTTAGGTTATCGTTGAATGGTTAAATAAACTTTTAGGGAATTATGGATAACCTAGTTGATATGGCTCATTTTCTAAAATTTATTATTATAATGTTATTAGAAGAAACGGAAATGTTATAAATCATATTTAGGATATGATTCGAAATTTATAATAAGGGGTTATTGGAAAATATGATATATGTAAGTATATTTTGACGAGAGAAAATTGTAACAGATATGATAAGTTCGAAAGGTATTTAAAATTTTAAAGAAAAGAATGCTCCGTATTGAATAAAATAAAGGCAGTCTTGAGTTATTAAAATTTTACCAAAGCAATAACGTCTCACGTCAGTGGCAACCCTCGGTGTCTTCGTCAACCTCGACAAGGCGTAAACACGATCCTTGCACCTTAAGCTGCGGGTAGTGGTCCCGTGTTCATCCTTCCCATTGCTTAACTGCGGGCACACGTTAGCCTTGTGTCCCTCTACCTTGCAAAAGCAGGACAAATGGTGACCCGTTGCATTGCTTCCCAGGTGTAGAGCCTTGTGGCGAAGCGACAATCGTCCGAACGCACAATAGGCGGAGTCCTTCCACCTCTTGTAGTCAGCCTTCCCTGGTTTGAGTTGTTGTTGTTGCGGTTATAAACCGGCTTGTTGAAACCTCTGCTTTGCAAGTTTGGGCTCTGAAACTTCCTCGGTTGGAAGGTTGGCTTCTGGATGGAACGAGACCTTGCCACTGGAGGCGTGACGGTCCTATTCTTGTTTTTCTCCTCACCACTCCATACGGATGGATGCCCAGATGCTCGTTGCTTTCTCATAAGCCTCAGCAAAATTCTTACAGTTGAACCCGCTCATGTTTATCCTCAGATCATTAGTCATACCCCTTACATAACGAGTTGCGAGTTCCTCCTCGTTAGTTAATATTCTAGGAGCAAACTTAGATAGCTCTCGATACTTTTCTTGTATGCTGCAGAGACATATCACCTTGATCTAAGTTCCTGAATTTCTCTTCCATCTCCCATCTTAGCTCTTCCCCGAAGTACTTGTTCTCTAGCAGCAGTTTGAACTCGCTCCAATTGTATATCCTCAGGGGAAAAGTGGACCTGATCAAGCGCCACCAGCTGTTGGCTTCTCCCTTGAGATAGTAAGCTACCACATTCACCTTCTCTGTAGGTGGTGTCTTACTGAGCTCTAATAGCTTCTCCATTTCTTCGATCCATTCAGTCAGAACGGTAGGGTTGGCCAGAACTGAGTATGGTTGAGGTCTGTGTTTTGAGAACCTCTCAAATGCGGACTGGTTGTTTCCGCCACCCTGGTGTTGGTACATGCCTTGAGCAATCTTGGTGATTGCATCTTCAAAACCTGTAACACCCCAATTTAAGCCGGGCATACCCCACCTAAATAAGGGTGTTACGGGACCCAACTGAATGGGTCCTTAAGCAAACACCTGCTTTCAAAACATGAAGACCTGGAAAAAACGAGATATATAAATATAAAAAGGAAACGCGGTAGCTCAAGGCTACAAGTGAAGTAAACACAAAAACTGCAACAAAATCAAAACGGCACGCAGGCCCCAAAACTGAGTAAAGTAGCGAAACGAAAGAGACGTCTATGGTGGCAACTAGACACAAGACTAGTATTATTGTGATCCCTCCAAGCGTCCCACAATCAGCAAGCACACGTCCGAGTACCTAAGGGGAAGGAGCCAACAGACAAACAACAACCTAGTTAGTCAAAAGTCGACTCATAGGACGGAAAAAGCAAAAGAAATAACATCCTTTAAGGTAAAAACCGAAACGCGTAAGTAATTTAAACTACGCTACTCTATTCTTAAACCGAAGGAAAATGCAAGCAACTAACTCGGACGGTTATCAGCAAAACAAGGCACAGAAGCAAGTTAAGAACCGCTGTGTAACCTCCACACAGGGGACTTACCATACCGTCAACACCATGCACCTCCTCCTCGTGACATCGGGCCACACAGACCTCATCACGCTATGACATCGGGCCACACAGACCTCATCATAGTACGACATCGGGCCACACAGACCTCATCGCATCGCGACATCGGGCCACACAGACCTCATCGCATTAGGTCACACAGACCTCATCATAGTACGACATCGGGCCACACAGACCTCATCGCATTATCACAATGCACAGAACGTCATGACAAGAGAACGAACCAAATCCTATTACTTAGCCACTTCAAGGCTCATGTGACAAATTCAACTCAATCAAGTACATACTCGTTTATTTAAATCGTTAAACGCCCTTTTTCTTTCCTCAAATTTTACTTGTATAAGCTTTAGGTGAGTCAAGCCTAACATATAGTTTACATACACACACATACAACAACTTAACATACTACGATAATCAATTAGAGCATCAACAGCAGCCTTGAATCAGGACAATAAATGACCAGAAAACAGTCCCTGAACTCAGTCCAAAACACAGCTAATATTGATGACCCGGACCACGGCATCATACTTGACCCAAAGCGGCTGTCAAAAACAACCACATAACACGGCCACAAGGGCCACAACTCAATGAGTAGCTTAAAACCGCGGCAGCATCCTAAGAACAGAGTTACCTCACTCGCTACAATAATGCATAAGATTTATAAGAAGCTCAACCCACACTTCCCGAGGAAGCACACCATATATGATCACTTGTACATGTAATATACGAAATATCATTATTTGATTCATCAGCCTTAATATTAGATATGCTTATTAGTGACACCATATAAGGTCAATTTGCCAAGTTTTGGAAAGTGAGCAATGACTAACTAAAGTGTAGACTTTTAAGTTGGCATTACACTTCTATTTCCTAACTAACAACAATTCACGCAATCATCTTAATTCACACGCCATTACTCAAAACACGACATAAAACCAACCAGCAGCTAAACCATTCTTTCATGCTTCCCAAAACTATTCACAAGCCATTCCAAGCACTTCACAATGCACACCATACATTCCAATTCATTTGCGAATGTAATAGGCACAATATTAATCACTTAAACATGATGAACTTAGAGGCGCTGATCAATTACGGCCCCTAAATCTTGCGGACCACAGCTTTTAGACTTACATACGAGACAACACTCACATTTAACACAACAGACTTACTCACTCCACTACTCATTCAATGCATACCTGTTCCGTTATGCACTCACACTACTACGCAATAAGTCACTAGATCACTAAGTCTTACATTAACTCAAGCATACAATTACAACGATCACAGTGCGAACACGACTCCAATAACATTTATTAGCAAAGAATAAAGAATGATCAACAAAGAATAAAGACGAACAACAGCAGCTACACATAAATTGGCTCAACCATGTTACTTTCACACATGACACACGCAAATACAATGAGCTAACACACACCATAACACAGCCAAGCTGTCCGCTTACCACAATACGAGTAAAATCAGTCCGGACAACAACTAACTATAACAACATCAGCAACACGGAAAGACCACAACTGCAACAACAACAACAAAACGACAATCGTGGCAGCAGCAATGAAACAACGACGACAGCAGCAACAACATAAGAATCAACAACAACAACGACAGAATTGAGCAGCATCAAAAACTGTCCAACACACATACAACTCCACAAGCACGCAGATCAATATATCTCACTCACATACAATTCAACGAGTACACACATTATCACGTTTACATAACAACTACTCTAATACCGGACTAAGTAAGGTTAAGCCTTACCTTGGAGAATAAACTGTAGGAATCGACCTCGATAGGGAAAACCATTGCTGAAAACGGCCCCATGTGACCTCGTACGCTACAATGAACGATTAAATTATCAATTACTACTATAATACGACCTAATCGACACTTAAAAACGTGATAATCGCCTCAAAATCAAAAAGCCCCAATTATTAGGTCGAAAATGACGAAAATGAAAGTCGAAGGCTTGAACTCAGATTATACCTTAATTGATTGGTAGAATAAGTTTAAAACTCAAGGAAAGTCGATGAATAAGGCTAGAACACAAAGAATCGAAGCAACTTCGTCTTGAAACCAACAATGACAGTCGAAAATGGCCAAGGAGCACTAACGACAGAGATGATGATGCGGCTACCTGACGATGATGATGAAGAGGAGTGACGATGGTGAATGAAATCGATGATGGAATGGTGAATGAAGGAGGTGAAGATGATGAGGCTGAATGAAGGATGAAAGAGGGAAGGAGAGACCATGAAGGAGGAACCCAAGGATGAGTATCGAGTAATTTTATTTCCTTTTGTTGGGCTTCCTTTGTTTTTGTTTCCATCTTGTTTTAGGTTATTATCTTATTATTACTATTATTATTATAATTATTTGCTTTCATTCCTAACATGACTTAACCGTATAATGTAACTCTCGAAAAAAATATTATCAGTATTATTAGATAAACTTCAAGTGTTATTATTATATAATATAGTATCATATAAGGGGGACTTCAAATATAATATATGAAAATACGGGGTATTACAGTCTTCCCCCCTTGAAAGAATTTCGTCCCGAAATTTCTAACCATCAGTGAACAACAAAATATCACGCGTCTAAACGTACACACCGAAAACCCATAGGCTACACGCACACAACCCAAAACTTATGGTCAAGGTAACATTTCACAAGTCCTGATCATGTACTAAATGAAAAAAAAAAAAAAATGAAAAATGCGCGCTTTCTACCCCCCTAGAAAAGAATTTCGCCTCGAAATTCTATCTATTTACAGAAATGAACCAAGGTAAAACTGACTAAACTCAACTTATTAGACGGGTATGCTCCATCCATTTAGATTCAAATACATTACACTAACGTAGTTTAACAAGAACTGTTAAAACTCTCAAACTTTACTCTTAACGTATTCTAACCGACTACACAGCAACAACCATACGTATAACATGACCTCATAGCCTAACAACACAATCATACAATCCATTACTTTATGACATCACCGAGCAAGGTACTTGCTGAGTACTTCTATAAGCAACGCCTCACATATAACGAACCCAATATATCCTCACATGGTCCATGCATATAATTATTTCACGACGTTTGACGGTCCAAGATCCCAAACCACACATAACAGGTCTGACAAAATGTGAACTTGTACATTATAGACATTACGATACAATAATCATTACTATTGAACTCAAGGTTCTAACCAATAACGTTACCACGTAAACCATCCTCAAGTTCGTACTCCACTGATCTAGCAAAAGCACTCATCAAAATAACAGCTATTCAAACCTCACTAAGCTTAAAACAACATAACATGGACTACCCCCGTCGACAACCATTGTAATCAAATATATTAACTACCTACCCTGGGCAGACCTTAAATCATCATCCTTGTCTACTGTTAATGGCATCGCATAGTCAGTCATCTAGTATGTCCACCCTTACCAATCCTTTGATATTTCTTATGTGGTCATAACTTCTGTTTATTCCATTTAACTCACTAATCCATTATATTCCTCTTATGCTATTTCATCCTCTATATCCTTCCACTTCCTACAAATCTATTTCATATCCGTTTCTCTTCCCGTTCCTTCTGCTATCATACCATTATTTGTCATTGAAAAAAAAAACTTATACCTACAATATATACATTTGTTCTCAAAACTCACAGCAGTTACTACACTTACTCGCCAAAACATTGCACTTATCTTTATTAAAATTTGTACTCTTACTCTACAAGCAAGCTCTCTCTCCAAAACTCATTTCTATTTGTACCTGCCATTTCCATATAATCTCACAGTTAACCAGTTATTCACTCATTATCCGTCAATTCCAATATCTCTGGTAGTTTCACAACTTAACTCTGACCATACCTATGATGATTATTAAAATTTCCGCTTATTCCATTATTTCCTATTCTCAAATAATATAACAATTAACTTAGCACCCCAAAACTATGCCTCTAGTTCTATTCTCGCTCGTGAACCTAGGTACTTGAATTAGATGTCACTACCTCATTATTAGCCTTTTGTTTCCTCAGCCTCCAAGTACTGATTTGCCTCTAACCAATTATAATTTACTTGATATTAACGACGTCGTTGACTCCTAACACTACCCATGTCTTAGACTGCGGTGTTCCTATACATCTAACTTTAATCCTTGATTTATCCTTTTATTCTTTTCTGTAATCTCTTATCCTAATTCTCACCGAATACCTTAAAATCTCCTCAATGCCCACGCAATTCATTTCTTCGTTACCACACATAAGTTATTCACATTGACTATGTCTACATCAACTCCTTCTAGTCACGGGACACTCTAGTGTACCATATTCAAACACTCAGTCATGTAACTATACAATTATGTTGGAACCTAACTCCCTTACTCAGGCTCACACCTAACGTTCCCACATAGAATACCCCAAATCATATGTGTAATGTGTTATTTCTAATGTCGTACTTATTTATACTCTTACTATCTCGATTGGGTTCTTACTTATACTCATGACTAGCGCATAGCATACAATTATCTTAGCTAACACGTTCTATAGTACATACTACCCACAACAATTCCAAAATACGGATGCAAACGTGCCAGAGACCCTTAGATAAATAACTACTCATTGTATTCTGCATAAAGACATAAGATCCTCAAAACTGTACTTCTAAGGCAGTCTATTTCCACGAGTTTTCAACATGCATTCCCTACAATGTGTTCAGAGATCGCAAAAGTCTAATACAGTTGTCCATCCTAGATCCCAGTCATTCCTATAATGTATAATTTATATATGCGCATTCTACAGCATCTAACGTAAAGAGAGAGACATAAGCAAACATCTTAAACAACATAGCTGAGCATTCATCTCCTTGCACAACATCCACCATATGACATATCATACATCACCACAGTCCGCATATCTTACAACGCACAACATACGTTTAAACTATATACGCGGTCTCAACTAACAACATATCATCTTCATGTTTACACGGACAACATACATTTTTCGCAAACCATAGGTCACAGAATATACATCTTATTCATGTGCGCACTCATGATCATAATTTCAAATCATTAGTAATTACATTCAATCATGTTAAAATCATTTACAAGTATCTCTAGTCATCATATCACCATATTGCCTTTCTGCATCACTTTTCTCTCAACATATAACAAAGTCACCAGAACATACTTCGCGACATGGCAAAGAAACGATATAATCACACACATTCACATAAATTCATGGAGAGGTTAACTTGACAACGCCGACCGTTAAACATACTCACTATGATCCACCTTGATATAATACCTTCCCCCTCCAATTTTACTCGACATAACATATGTGGCAAAGTGAAAACGATACACAAGCTCACTCATGTTCATAAGCCACGCTCAAGGTTAAGCATTCAATTTTTATCTTTTTTTTTTACACGACATTACAACTTACACAATAACCTCGTAAAATATGGAAAGTAGCAGTTCACAAATACTACAGTCAACAACGACAGATTACGATCACAAAATAGTCCCTGAAGGCTGTCCATACAATTTCATACACCCGCCACAAGAAATTTCTTAACAAATTTTAAATCACGGTTGTTCTGACTCTTAACGACAGAAAATGGCGGCAGAATGACCTTAAACCACTACATTCATGACCCTAAACGACAAAGAATCAATGACCCGAGCCTCGACAGTTTAAGACACTCAAACGCAGCGACATCAATGCCAACAAACGACAGCAACTTACTCCATTACACGGCAGCCTATTACACACACACACAACCGAGCAACGACACATGGCATCCTATACACGAAACATACCTACATACTCAACATACACATACACGAAACATTTATACAGACTCAACACACACATACATAAACCTACACCACAGCCCTCAACATAATCACCATATATTCACTCATTCTCCCACAAATACACATACATAAATCCTCACTTAAGACTACCCAATAAGTACCCAAACACATACATAATCCATACACACAATTGCACACACACACATACATGGCTCAGTAAGGTAACGAGTACATATTTATTGGTGCGTAAAGTAACTCAATGGTGGTTGTTAAAACAATATCACACACCCGACTAGATTATGTCAATTGTAGTAGTCAGGTACCAATTATACTCAAGCAAAATTCATCATATCAAATCCTCAGGTTTCAAAAGGGTGGGAGGGTGGGCACTTCATTCAATTACGTTTATCAAGGGATTTCGTTGACACCAACATTCAGTATGCCAAATAGGATAACTCATTGATTCATTTGCAAAGATTGTTACATACAAGGCCTTAAACAATCATCGACAGAAACATTGACAACATAGAGTAATCGTAGAATTATACAAGGGTTTATGTCAAATCAGCAACATAAGGCATCACATATCAACAAAATTTTTCACAATTTCATATCATACAATGTTCAACTATTCCTAGCAGCAAACAAGTCCGCAGTTCCTCAAATGCACATTATAGTGAATCCAGTGACCATAAGGTCTTAAACCCATCCTCCATTAACAATAACCAACTGTATACTTGATATAGTCAACGAGTACGCAAACGAAAGCATAAGATAATGGTACAGTGGTATATAATAGCAACATGTATGAATCATAAATAAGAACGATAGTATAAGCGTAAACGAGGAGAGGATATGTAACATCATTATATCAATGTTTGGCTTAAAGGGGAGGGTGGGCGGGATCATTATCATTACCAAAACATAACATCAATTGTATACAAGTATAACTACTGTACATACTCAACCTTTAATGTTTTATATCGTTTTCTTGCCATGACGTACCTCGTACTCAGCCCACTCCGAAAAATCAACAAGAACATCATTGTACCTCCACAACTCCGCAACAACTCCTCACGCCTTATCACGTCTCATCACATCTCATCATCGTATCACCATACTCCATGATCACACAACACATACACAAGCAAGACAATCAACAGCACACCAACGCAACCCGACACACTTTACCCCTTGTTAACCACTTCAATTCATGGCTACCAAACTCTCTAGGGACGTCTCCCACCCAAGGTTTCGGGACGTCTCCCTAACCTTGGTGTTGCTTGGATCACCAATCCTTTCCATGGGGTTCATTTTAGTTCCTATATTCATTTTAAGACACGACTCTCCTATGTTCGTTTTAGGGTTCATTTTAGGTTCATTATATCAGGGTCGCCTCTCTGATACCACTTTGTAACACCCCAATTTAAGCCGGGCAGACCCCACCTAAATAAGGGTGTTACGGGACCCAACTGAATGGGTCCTTAAGCAAACACCTGCTTTCAAAACATGAAGACCTGGAAAAAACGAGATATATAAATATAAAAAGGAAACGCGGTAGCTCAAGGCTACAAGTGAAGTAAACACAAAAACTGCAACAAAATCAAAACGGCACGCAGGCCCCAAAACTGAGTAAAGTAGCGAAACGAAAGAGACGTCTATGGTGGCAACTAGACACAAGACTAGTATTATTGTGATCCCTCCAAGCGTCCCACAATCAGCAAGCACACGTCCGAGTACCTAAGGGGAAGGAGCCAACAGACAAACAACAACCTAGTTAGTCAAAAGTCGACTCATAGGACGGAAAAAGCAAAAGAAATAACATCCTTTAAGGTAAAAACCGAAACGCGTAAGTAATTTAAACTACGCTACTCTATTCTTAAACCGAAGGAAAATGCAAGCAACTAACTCGGACGGTTATCAGCAAAACAAGGCACAGAAGCAAGTTAAGAACCGCTGTGTAACCTCCACACAGGGGACTTACCATACCGTCAACACCATGCACCTCCTCCTCGTGACATCGGGCCACACAGACCTCATCACGCTATGACATCGGGCCACACAGACCTCATCATAGTACGACATCGGGCCACACAGACCTCATCGCATCGCGACATCGGGCCACACAGACCTCATCGCATTAGGTCACACAGACCTCATCATAGTACGACATCGGGCCACACAGACCTCATCGCATTATCACAATGCAATGCGAGCGTCATGACAAGAGAGCGAACCAAATCCTATTACTTAGCCACTTGAGGCTCATGTGACAAATTCAACTCAATCAAGTACATACTCGTTTATTTAAATCGTTAAACGCCCTTTTTCTTTCCTCAAATTTTACTTGTATAAGCTTTAGGTGAGTCAAGCCTAACATATAGTTTACATACACACACATACAACAACTTAACATACTACGATAATCAATTAGAGCATCAGGCTGACCTTGAATCAGGACAATAAATGACCGAGCAGGTCCCGAACTCGGTCAAAACACGGCTAATATTGATGACTGCACACTAGATCATAACAAATTTCAAAGCTCGGCCAAAAACAACCACATAACACGGCCACAAGGGCCACAACTCAATGAGTAGCTTAAAGCGCGGCGACATCCTAAGAACGAGTTACCTCACTCGCTACAATAATGCATAAGATTTATAAGAAGCTCAACCCACACTTCAGAGGAAGCACACCATATATGATCACTTGTACATGTAATATACGAAATATCATTATTTGATTCATCAGCCTTAATATTAGATATGCTTATTAGTGACACCATATAAGGTCAATTTGCCAAGTTTTGGAAAGTGAGCAATGACTAACTAAAGTGTAGACTTTTAAGTTGGCATTACACTTCTATTTCCTAACTAACAACAATTCACGCAATCATCTTAATTCACACGCCATTACTCAAAACACGACATAAAACCAACCAGCAGCTAAACCATTCTTTCATGCTTCCCAAAACTATTCACAAGCCATTCCAAGCACTTCACAATGCACACCATACATTCCAATTCATTTGCGAATGTAATAGGCACAATATTAATCACTTAAACATGATGAACTTAGAGGCGCTGATCAATTACGGCCCCTAAATCTTGCGGACCACAGCTTTTAGACTTACATACGAGACAACACTCACATTTAACACAACAGACTTACTCACTCCACTACTCATTCAATGCATACCTGTTCCGTTATGCACTCACACTACTACGCAATAAGTCACTAGATCACTAAGTCTTACATTAACTCAAGCATACAATTACAACGATCACAGTGCGAACACGACTCCAATAACATTTATTAGCAAAGAATAAAGAATTGATCAACAAAGAATAAAGACGAACAACAGCAGCTACACATAAATTGGCTCAACCATGTTACTTTCACACATGACACACGCAAATACAATGAGCTAACACACACCATAACACAGCCAAGCTGTCCGCTTACCACAATACGAGTAAAATCAGTCCGGACAACAACTAACTATAACAACATCAGCAACACGGAAAGACCACAACTGCAACAACAACAACAAAACGACAATCGTGGCAGCAGCAATGAAACAACGACGACAGCAGCAACAACATAAGAATCAACAACAACAACGACAGAATTGAGCAGCATCAAAAACTGTCCAACACACATACAACTCCACAAGCACGCAGATCAATATATCTCACTCACATACAATTCAACGAGTACACACATTATCACGTTTACATAACAACTACTCTAATACCGGACTAAGTAAGGTTAAGCCTTACCTTGGAGAATAAACTGTAGGAATCGACCTCGATAGGGAAAACCATTGCTGAAAACGGCCCCATGTGACCTCGTACGCTACAATGAACGATTAAATTATCAATTACTACTATAATACGACCTAATCGACACTTAAAAACGTGATAATCGCCTCAAAATCAAAAAGCCCCAATTATTAGGTCGAAAATGACGAAAATGAAAGTCGAAGGCTTGAACTCAGATTATACCTTAATTGATTGGTAGAATAAGTTTAAAACTCAAGGAAAGTCGATGAATAAGGCTAGAACACAAAGAATCGAAGCAACTTCGTCTTGAAACCAACAATGACAGTCGAAAATGGCCAAGGAGCACTAACGACAGAGATGATGATGCGGCTACTGGCGATGATGATGAAGAGGAGTGACGATGGTGAATGAAATCGATGATGGAATGGTGAATGAAGGAGGTGAAGATGATGAGGCTGAATGAAGGATGAAAGAGGGAAGGAGAGACCATGAAGGAGGAACCCAAGGATGAGTATCGAGTAATTTTATTTCCTTTTGTTGGGCTTCCTTTGTTTTTGTTTCCATCTTGTTTTAGGTTATTATCTTATTATTACTATTATTATTATAATTATTTGCTTTCATTCCTAACATGACTTAACCGTATAATGTAACTCTCGAAAAAAATATTATCAGTATTATTAGATAAACTTCAAGTGTTATTATTATATAATATAGTATCATATAAGGGGGACTTCAAATATAATATATGAAAATACGGGGTATTACAAAACCTTTCCTCCGTGCCTCTTCTTCGAGGAATTGTTGGTTAAGGTCATTGTCTGGAATACCGTTTGCAGCCATTCTGAAAAATATTACACTGCGTAAGTTTTGAGTTGTTTCAAGCGAGACGCATTATAACTTGCCATGTAAAAGTCATTTCATTAATAATGTGGAAGAGTTTACATCAAAAGTTACAAGGGTTAATAATTCCTTCTCGAAGAAAAGAATTACGTCGGAAGTTCAGACACAAAGTTCAGCATAAGAGTTTAGATACACCCTCAAGTGATATGGAGTTGAGTTGAGAATTGACAAGGGTTAGCCTTCGGTACTATGAACAGTACGAATAAGGTTAGAAGGTTTGAAATAAAGAGAAAGAAGTTTATGAAATCGTAGAGTAAGGTTGAAAACCTTCTACGAAGTTGAGAGAAAAGAAAATCAGTTCACGAAATTATTTATAAGGGATTACTGATTTAGAACATCAAAAGTCTCGAAGAAGTTAAAAATTTTACGAGATTGACTCCTTATTAGTAGGGGTTTTAGAGGGTAAAAAGGAAATCCTAACATCATGGAGAGATTAAATGTCAAGAGGTTTTATGATTTAGAAAGTCTGAGAGTTGAAAAGCGTTGCAATGATGGTGATAATTAAAGAACGATTAGAGATGGTTGTAGGAATTTTTTTAAAGCGAAAGAAGTCTTCGACGTCTTGGAAGCTGCCTCAGATAGCATGATTCTTGATACGTCTCTCTGCATGCGCTTCGGTCTTGCCTTCGATTCTTACGTCTTGATTCTTGTAAAGTTAGTATAAGGGACTTGTTAGTCAAAAAGATTAGTAGGTCAGTCCTTAATGTTTCTACCCATTCTCACTTTTAAAGCGTTCTAAGATTATTATTTTAGCGATCTAGGATTTCTAATTTATTATTTGATCCTATAAGTCTATGCCTGACATATATATAAATATGTATGTCTGGCCCAGGTGTCGTCTCGCTAGATGAGATAACTTTAAGTCACTTACGGTCGCAAAGCGACTCACGATACCAAGCTAATAACCCGGTTTTGTGATTTTAATTAAACTAAGGCGGAATATTAATTAAGTCTATTTATTACAAAACCAGCTGTCATCGTATTACAACTCATTATACATAATAAGAGTCATAGATAAAACAGAGTTTAATCGATTACATTCTCTCAAAATATAGAATACAGCCTTCAATCCCCTTGTGTAGATCAACAATCAAGTCTCGGGGTACCTAAGACTGTTCTCAAAAATTAGCTTTTTCAGCCCCGCACCTAATAAGTAACACATATATACACACAACAAATGCAGTTCATAAAGTATAACATAAAACAGTTCATTTAACATGGCAATTAAATCAACAGATCATATCAATTCATAATCATGTAGGCAAATCATTATCATTTCATTCACATTCGGGGTAGTCGACCCTTTTCAATTATTCATATAGCAACATATACTCGCGAGTCTTGACTATAGAGTGGCTTGTGTACTCTCACGGTAAATCACCCATATGATCCGCCATCAAAGTGCACTAGTTACTCAGACTCGTACATCAGATCAAACACTAAGTAGCATAAGATACAGCTACCTAACATCTAACACAACATGGATAATCTAAGATGAAACACGACCATAAGCCAACAAACTAGCAAGGATGGAAACATGCAGACCTAATAAGCGTCCGCGCATTAGCGTGCCGGTCACATCAACGGACTTTAAATGCTAACGATATCAAGCAGGTAATAAGGAGGATCAGTCCCTTGTCTTTTGCATGCATACACCACCCTATTGGTGCGACTATTACACTACGACAGATCCCCCGGATGGGAATGGCTATTTTCCGTTACCTCATATGGGCCCGTGAACGAATCGATACCCAGGGCGAAAATCACGTTAAATAACGACTGTGAGAGTCATTAAATGCACCACTAGCACCTAATAAGCGTGATAGTGTCCCCATATGCGGCTACCTTACCAATCCTGACCCTATAGCGTTTAACATCCCAGACACCCGAGTACTAATCATACAACGTTATAATCGAAGGGTATAATCTCATATCAGGCCGTGCCGTTTGATTCAAACCCTAAGTTGTCGAAGGAATATCGAGTATGAGGAATAAATTCCTCACTATCGGATTCAACCCAAACAATCGCAGAGAATCTTAGGGTTCCCAAGTTAGAGCGGACGGTCAAAGTAAAGTCATCGAAAGGGCAATTCAAAAGAGAGGTGCGTATTATTCTATACATGTGAGGAAAAACGGTAACATCAAGTATTCAACACTTAATTCATTACTTATTTTATTATTCATAACACATGCTATAATTCTTATTAGTTATAACATCGTCGAACTTGTATAATGAAATTTTTAGTTCAAGCAGTTCTTCAGGTAAACGGAAGTACATAGCAAACTTAAATATTTATTTTGAGTCCGTTCGTAAATTTTAAATATTTTCACTATTCATTATTTTACTATTCACCGTATTTTACTATGCATCGTATTTACTATTCATCGTATTTACTATTCATCGTATTTACTATTCATCGTATTTTTATACGTATTCGTATTTTCGTATTTCGTATTTGTACGTATTTTTATACGTATGCGTATTTTTATACTTCGTATTTTATTCGTATTTTTATACTTTGTATTTTATTCGTATTTTTATACTTTGTATTTTATTTTCTATACTTAGTATTTATTATTATATTTTCTATGCTTAGTATTTTCTTTATACTTAGTATTTTTATACTTATACATTTCTTTATACTTAGGGTATTTTACAAAACACTCTTTTTATTTACTAAGTATAAAATTCTAGTTTTAAAGTCGTTAGGTTCGTTTTGTATTTAGTGATTTGAAAAATCATTTCGGAAGTAAAACTCGTTTTAAATTTAAGTACAAAATCTAGTTTCAAAATTGTTAAGTTCATTTTGTACTTAGTGATTTTAAATAATATTTCAAAAATAAAACTCGGTTAAATTTAGTCATATACTTAACTAAACTTTTAGCGGTTTCCATTTTTAGCGAGGTTGTCGTAGTTCATTTTAAATAGTCCGTATATCCAAATCCAAATTGTAGCAAAGGTAGTAACACTCGACATAGTTCATTTTAATACGTGTAACGTTCATTTTTATCGGTTTCGTTGATTCTTTTTATTAACGATTCATTTTACAATCCAATATAATCCTAAATACAAATCAACTTTAATGACTAAGTGACAAATTTATTTTGACCAAAAATAGGTCCAATTTAATTGGGAAGGCCGTAGCCTTTATGTACTTTACCCATTTGTTTCTTTTTTTGTTTTTATTTAAAATTCATTACTTTAACCAATTAATTTATTTAGGTGATAAAAATAAAAGGTGACAAAATCAATTTTAGGTCATAAAAGGCCCCAAAACCGTGGCCTAGCTTGTACTTGTGTATTTTATTTTCGTTTTCTAATTTATCGGTTTTTGACTTAAAGTTTTTATAAACTAATTATTTAAATTATACCATAGCGGTTTAACTAGTTTACGATTTTCACTAATTATTTTATTTCATTTATGAATAGTGATTTTGTGACACTTTATTTTTCTAACTTTTATAATTTAAGGATTTAGTCTATTTAACTCATATATTCATTATTTCAATTAATCAATAATGTATTTAAACAACAATTTAAATAAAACTTAAAAATATTATGAATCAAAATAGGTATACAAATGATGAACACATGAATATGTGATGAGTTTCTAATATTTTTCATATGAACATAATTTAGTCAAATTTTCATATGTTTATATAATTTTCTCAAATTTTTCATACAAGTCTAATTTAACTAAACTAATCATAATATGTTATTTAGAAAAATTAAAACTAAAAATTGGTCCATTTAATTTAGGTTGGCCGTGTATATTTATATATGTCCACCAATTTTTATTTTTGATTTTTATACTTCTAATTCAACAACTAACTTACTTTATATTATTTGTGTATTTAACATATGTGAAAAACATAACAAAACATTAATAAACAAAAGTAAATCATTTCAAACACAAGAATAACAACAATAATTTCAAGAACAAGAATACTTCATAAACACTTAAATTTCATAACAATTTCATTTTAAATCCTAAACATAAACTAATTATATTTTCATATACATCGTATATCTAGTATTTTAAGCATGCAATTTACAAAAATTAAAACGAAAAATTAAACCAAAATATATGGGAAGGCCGTGGGTTTTCAATGGTGAGCAACAAATTTTATTTTCGATTTTTGTCTCCTAATTTAACATATGATTTCTAGGTGATCATAAGCACAATAAATATAACACATAACATTTAAAGCATGCGATTTACAAAAATGAAAACTAGTGTGTAGGACACCTTAATTAGGTTAGTGAAATTGTTTAGCAATTGTCGGGGTCTATGATATGGTTAAACTGGCTCAAGTCTACACCACCACCTTGCTCCTCGTCTTTGGTTAGGATGGTACATAAAAATGTAAAAAGACAAGTTAGTAATTTATTTTAAAACTAAACTAATTATACTAAAATTTTAAGGTGTAGCATCATTTTATGTTTAGGTGATGTTTTAAATTTTTATGAATTTGATTTATGTTCATAATTATTTTCAAGCTTAAAGAGGGAGTGATTAATAAATATACATGGTGGAGAATTAATACAAGTGTTCTAGTGAATTTAAATCAAGAAAATAAAAGTTTAAGAAGAAAATAAAGAGGAAGAAGATGAAGATCTTCATGAAGCTCAAGGTTGAAGATGAGTTTGTTCTTACTATGTTCTTGAGGTTGGTTTTATTTAGAGAGAAAGTGTTAGTAATTTTTTTGTATTTGAGTGTGAATGAAATGTAGTAGTAAGTAATGTATACTAGTGTAGTAATAATATAAGTATTGTAATTGATTAAAACATTAAATTAAATTGAGCTAAATAAGTGATGATGAAAGTATGTAGGATGTGTAAGTTTTAGGTAATGTGTAAGAGAAAAATGGAAGAAGATAAGCTATGACCAAGAGGGTCAAAAATCTCGGCCACTTTACAAGACCAAGACCCGATTTTTCTCGTTTTTGAAATTTTCGATTTGCGCGCACGTGAAAAGTCTCGAAATGAAATATATAGTCTTAAAATAATGGTTCGAAGTAAGATCGAAAATAAAAATGAAGAAAAACGTTGAAAAGAATTCAAAACAAAAATTGGGTCTAGAATCCTCGAAACTTTGAAATAAAATCTTACTTGACCGAAATACATATTTTTTTCATTGAATGTTATCGAATTAAATCATTATACTCAGACGTCAAAAAGTTTATCAGTTTAGGGTAAGCGAGGCTCATTATTTCAAGTTTAAACGAAAGTGTTAGTTAAATCAAATTTGAATAGTAATTTGATATTAATATAATAAGATTTATAACTAAAAATCAAAAGTGCTCGAAATTGAATTTTATGAACAAAAGGTTTTACTTTTATTCTCGTGAATAGTAAACATGCCTTGACCATTTCAAAATTTGAAAGACGATATAAGTTTTGTGTTGACTTTTATAAAATTTTGAATTGTGTTTCTTTTTGAATTCTGAATATAATACAACATACTTTATTTTTCAAAATTTTTATATTTAGACTTTAGAAATTTAGTATTATTTAGCGAAAAAAATTCAGTCGTATTTTTATTATAAGGAAAAAGGATGAATTTAATCTAAGGAATTAAATTCTTTTATAAAAATGTGTTTCAAAAACACGGGGTGTTCTGATCCTACCCCCTTAAGAAAAGTTTCGTCCCCGAAACTTGAAAAGAGTGGATAACTGCTCAAGGTTAAACAAGGCAGTTAGAGAGAATATTGAGATTTTACAAATTTGGATAATAATATTTGGTTTCGTTGGAATAAGACTTTTTGAAAGTTTGAGTTTCCTAATTAATATAGAAACGATCGGATAGAGTGAAAATATTGGAGAGCAAAATCGCGTTTGATTTATTAATGAGATATTTAAATAAATATAGAAATGTTACTAGGATGTTATTTTTGAGGATGACGAAAGGATTCACAAAAGGTAGGGCCTAGAAGTTTTGTACTAATTAACTGACATTAAAATATCAAGCGTTTTAAGAACAAAACCGTTTATTTAAATTTCGGAAATAAAAGTTAACCCTAAAATAGGCCGAAATAAAAACCTTTAAAATTTAATTAAGATGGAGGTAAAATCAAATTATTATCCTACCCCCTTAAGAAGTTTTAAACGTATAGCTTAGGCATAATATTATTATCGTTATTTTTATTGATCACATGCATAAGATATATAGCCTTATGAAAAATGGCATTTTGGGAAAAATAGGTAAAAGTCGTAGTCATCATAAGGAAAATATGAGACTAAATGAAATTAAGGAAATTTAGGTTATCGTTGAATGGTTAAATAAACTTTTAGGGAATTATGGATAACCTAGTTGATATGGCTCATTTTCTAAAATTTATTATTATAATGTTATTAGAAGAAACGGAAATGTTATAAATCATATTTAGGATATGATTCGAAATTTATAATAAGGGGTTATTGGAAAATATGATATATGTAAGTATATTTTGACGAGAGAAAATTGTAACAGATATGATAAGTTCGAAAGGTATTTAAAATTTTAAAGAAAAGAATGCTCCCGTATTGAATAAAATAAAGGCAGGTACTGAGTTATTCAGAAATTTTACCAGCAATAACGTCTACGTCAGGGCAACCCTCGGTGTCTTCGTCAACCTCTGACAAGACGTAAACACGTCCTTGCACCTTAACTGCGGGTAGTGGTCCCGTGTTCATCCTTCCCATTGCTTCTTTCTGCGGGCACACGTTAGCCTTGTGTCCCTCTACCTTGCAAAAGAAACAGACAAATGGTGACCCGTTGCATTGCTTCCCAGGGTGTAGAGCCTTGTGACAGAAACGACAATCGTCCGAACGCACAATAGGCGGCGGAGTCCTTCCACCTCTTGTAGTCAGCCTTCCCTGGTTTGAGTTGTTGTTGTTGCGGTTATAAACCGGCTTGTTGAAACCTCTGCTTTGAAAGTTTGGGCTCTGAAAATTCCTCGGTTGGAAGGTTGGCTTCTGGATGAAACTAGAACTTGCCACAGGAGGCGTAAGAGTCCTATTCTTCTTTTTCTCCTCAGCCACTCCCTTCTGGATGGATGCCCAGATGCTCGTTGCTTTCTCATAAGCCTCAGCAAAATTCTTACAGTTGAACCCGCTCATGTTTATCCTCAGATCATTAGTCATACCCCTTACATAACGAGTTGCGAGTTCCTCCTCGTTAGTTAATATTCTAGGAGCAAACTTAGATAGCTCCTGATACTTTTCGGTGTATGCCTGCAGAGACATATCACCTTGATCTAAGTTCCTGAATTTCTCTTCCATCTCCCATCTTAGCTCTTCCCCGAAGTACTTGTTCTCTAGCAGCAGTTTGAACTCGCTCCAATTGTATATCCTCAGGGGAAAAGTGGACCTGATCAAGCGCCACCAGCTGTTGGCTTCTCCCTTGAGATAGTAAGCTACCACATTCACCTTCTCTGTAGGTGGTGTCTTACTGAGCTCTAATAGCTTCTCCATTTCTTCGATCCATTCAGTCAGAACGGTAGGGTTGACGGAGCCTGAGTATGGTTGAGGTCTGTGTTTTGAGAACCTCTCAAATGCGGACTGGTTGTTTCCGCCACCCTGGTGTTGGTACATGCCTTGAGCAATCTTGGTGATTGCATCTTCAAAACCTTTCCTCCGTGCCTCTTCTTCGAGGAATTGTTGGTTAAGGTCATTGTCTGGAATACCGTTTGCAGCCATTCTGAAAAATATTACACTGCGTAAGTTTTGAGGTGTGTCCAGCGAGACGCATTATAACTTGCCATGTAAAAGTCATTTCATTAATAATGTGGAAGAGTTTACATCAAAAGTTACAAGGGTTAATAATTCCTTCTCGAAGAAAAGAATTACGTCGGAAGTTCAGACACAAAGTTCAGCATAAGAGTTTAGATACACCCTCAAGTGATATGGAGTTGAGTTGAGAATTGACAAGGGTTAGCCTTCGGTACTAT
Source organism: Dianthus caryophyllus (assembly GCA_023091065.1). NCBI lineage: Eukaryota > Viridiplantae > Streptophyta > Magnoliopsida > Caryophyllales > Caryophyllaceae > Dianthus > Dianthus caryophyllus. Next base: position 18,629,509 of record CM041522.1, read on the forward strand.
GAACAGTACGAATAAGGTTAGAAGGTTTGAAATAAAGAGAAAGAAGTTTATGAAATCGTAGAGTAAGGTTGAAAACCTTCTACGAAGTTGAGAGAAAAGAAAATCAGTTCACGAAATTATTTATAAGGGATTACTGATTTAGAACATCAAAAGTCTCGAAGAAGTTAAAAATTTTACGAGATTGACTCCTTATTAGTAGGGGTTTTAGAGGGTAAAAAGGAAATCCTAACATCATGGAGAGATTAAATGTCAAGAGGTTTTATGATTTAGAAAGTCTGAGAGTTGAAAAGCGTTGCAATGACGGTGATAATTAAAGAACGATTAGAGATGGTTGTAGGAATTTTTTTAAAGCGAAAGAAGTCTTCGACGTCTTGGAAGCTGCCTCAGATAGCATGATTCTTGATACGTCTCTCTGCATGCGCTTCGGTCTTGCCTTCGATTCTTACGTCTTGATTCTTGTAAAGTTAGTATAAGGGACTTGTTAGTCAAAAAGATTAGTAGGTCAGTCCTTAATGTTTATACCCATTCTCACTTTTAAAGCGTTCTAAGATTATTATTTTAGCGATCTAGGATTTCTAATTTATTATTTGATCCTATAAGTCTATGCCTGACATATATATAAATATGTATGTCTGGCCCAGGTGTCGTCTCGCTAGATGAGATAACTTTAAGTCACTTACGGTCGCAAGACAGCTCTGATACCAACTGTAACAACCCGGTTTTTCGTGACTTTAATTAAACTAAGGCGGAATATTAATTAAGTCTATTTATTACAAAACCAGCTGTCATCGTATTACAACTCATTATACATAATAAGAGTCATAGATAAAACAGAGTTTAATCGATTACATTCTCTCAAAATATAGAATACGACCTTGATCCCCTTGTGTAGATCAACAATCAAGTCTCGGGGTACCTAAGACTGTTCTCAAAAATTAGCTTTTTCAGCCCCGCACCTAATAAGTAACACATATATACACACAACAAATGCAGTTCATAAAGTATAACATAAAACAGTTCATTTAACATGGCAATTAAATCAACAGATCATATCAATTCATAATCATGTAGGCAAATCATTATCATTTCATTCACATTCGGGGTAGTCGACCCTTTTCAATTATTCATATAGCAACATATACTCGCGAGTCTTGACTACAGAGTGGCTTGTGTACTCTCACGGTAAATCACCCATATGATCCGCCATCAAAGTGCACTAGTTACTCAGACTCGTACATCAGATCAAACACTAAGTAGCATAAGATACAGCTACCTAACATCTAACACAACATGGATAATCTAAGATGAAACACGACCATAAGCCAACAAACTAGCAAGGATGGAAACATGCAGACCTAATAAGCGTCCGCGCATTAGCGTCTTGGCCACATCAACGGACTTTAAATGCTAACGATATCAGCGGTAATAAGGAGGATCAGTCCCTTGTCTTTTGCATGCATACACCACCCTATTGGTGCGACTATTACACTCTGACAGATCCGGATGGGAATGGCTATTTTCCGTTACCTCATATGGGCCCGTGAACGAATCGATACCCAGGTCGAAAATCACGTTAAATAACGACTGTGAGAGTCATTAAATGCACCACTAGCACCTAATAAGCGTGATAGTGTCCCCATATGCGGCTACCTTACCAATCCTGACCCTATAGCGTTTAACATCCCAGACACCCGAGTACTAATCATACAACGTTATAATCGAAGGGTATAATCTCATGTCAGGCCGTGCCTTTTGATTCAAACCCTAAGTTGTCGAAGGAATATCGAGTATGAGGAATAAATTCCTCACTATCGGATTCAACCCAAACAATCGCAGAGAATCTTAGGGTTCCCAAGTTAGAGCGGACGGTCAAAGTAAAGTCATCGAAAGGGCAATTCAAAAGAGAGGTGCGTATTATTCTATACATGTGAGGAAAAACGGTAACATCAAGTATTCAACACTTAATTCATTACTTATTTTATTATTCATAACACATGCTATAATTCTTATTAGTTATAACATCGTCGAACTTGTATAATGAAATATTTAGTTCAAGCAGTTCTTCAGGTAAACGGAAGTACATAGCAAACTTAAATATTTATTTTGAGTCCGTTCGTAAATTTTAAATATTTTCACTATTCATTATTTTACTATTCACCGTATTTTACTATGCATCGTATTTACTATTCATCGTATTTACTATTCATCGTATTTTTATACGTATTCGTATTTTCGTATTTCGTATTTGTACGTATTTTTATACGTATGCGTATTTTTATACTTCGTATTTTATTCGTATTTTTATACTTTGTATTTTATTCGTATTTTTATACTTTGTATTTTATTTTCTATACTTAGTATTTATTATTATATTTTCTATGCTTAGTATTTTCTTTATACTTAGTATTTTTATACTTATACATTTCTTTATACTTAGGGTATTTTACAAAACACTCTTTTTATTTACTAAGTATAAAATTCTAGTTTTAAAGTCGTTAGGTTCGTTTTGTATTTAGTGATTTGAAAAATCATTTCGGAAGTAAAACTCGTTTTAAATTTAAGTACAAAATCTAGTTTCAAAATTGTTAAGTTCATTTTGTACTTAGTGATTTTAAATAATATTTCAAAAATAAAACTCGGTTAAATTTAGTCATATACTTAACTAAACTTTTAGCGGTTTCCATTTTTAGCGAGGTTGTCGTAGTTCATTTTAAATAGTCCGTATATCCAAATCCAAATTGTAGCAAAGGTAGTAACACTCGACATAGTTCATTTTAATACGTGTAACGTTCATTTTTATCGGTTTCGTTGATTCTTTTTATTAACGATTCATTTTACAATCCAATATAATCCTAAATACAAATCAACTTTAATGACTAAGTGACAAATTTATTTTGACCAAAAATAGGTCCAATTTAATTGGGAAGGCCGTAGCCTTTATGTACTTTACCCATTTGTTTCTTTTTTTGTTTTTATTTAAAATTCATTACTTTAACCAATTAATTTATTTAGGTGATAAAAATAAAGGTGACAAAATCAATTTTAGGTCATAAAAGGCCCCAAAACCGTGGCCTAGCTTGTACTTGTGTATTTTATTTTCGTTTTCTAATTTATCGGTTTTTGACTTAAAGTTTTTATAAACTAATTATTTAAATTATACCATAGCGGTTTAACTAGTTTACGATTTTCACTAATTATTTTATTTCATTTATGAATAGTGATTTTGTGACACTTTATTTTTCTAACTTTTATAATTTAAGGATTTAGTCTATTTAACTCATATATTCATTATTTCAATTAATCAATAATGTATTTAAACAACAATTTAAATAAAACTTAAAAATATTATGAATCAAAATAGGTATACAAATGATGAACACATGAATATGTGATGAGTTTCTAATATTTTTCATATGAACATAATTTAGTCAAATTTTCATATGTTTATATAATTTTCTCAAATTTTTCATACAAGTCTAATTTAACTAAACTAATCATAATATGTTATTTAGAAAAATTAAAACTAAAAATTGGTCCATTTAATTTAGGTTGGCCGTGTATATTTATATATGTCCACCAATTTTTATTTTTGATTTTTATACTTCTAATTCAACAACTAACTTACTTTATATTATTAGTTGAGACATTGTTTTGGCAAGAAATCCTGAATTGGGTATTTATGTGAAAAACATAACAAAACATTAATAAACAAAAGTAAATCATTTCAAACACAAGAATAACAACAATAATTTCAAGAACAAGAATACTTCATAAACACTTAAATTTCATAACAATTTCATTTTAAATCCTAAACATAAACTAATTATATTTTCATATACATCTTATATCTAGTATTTTAAGCATGCAATTTACAAAAATTAAAACGAAAAATTAAACCAAAATATATGGGAAGGCCGTGGGTTTTCAATGGTGAGCAACAAATTTTATTTTCGATTTTTGTCTCCTAATTTAACATATGATTTCTAGGTGATCATAAGCACAATAAATATAACACATAACATTTAAAGCATGCGATTTACAAAAATGAAAACTAGTGTGCGGGGACACCTTAATTAGGTTAGTGAAATTGTTTAGCAATTGTCGGGGTCTATGATATGGTTAAACTGGCTCAAGTCTACACCACCACCTTGCTTCTCGTCTTTGGTTAGGATGGTACATAAAAATGTAAAAAGACAAGTTAGTAATTTATTTTAAAACTAAACTAATTATACTAAAATTTTAAGGTGTAGCATCATTTTATGTTTAGGTGATGTTTTAAATTTTTATGAATTTGATTTATGTTCATAATTATTTTCAAGCTTAAAGAGGGAGTGATTAATAAATATACATGGTGGAGAATTAATACAAGTGTTCTAGTGAATTTAAATCAAGAAAATAAAAGTTTAAGAAGAAAATAAAGAGGAAGAAGATGAAGATCTTCATGAAGCTCAAGGTTGAAGATGAGTTTGTTCTTACTATGTTCTTGAGGTTGGTTTTATTTAGAGAGAAAGTGTTAGTAATTTTTTTGTATTTGAGTGTGAATGAAATGTAGTAGTAAGTAATGTATACTAGTGTAGTAATAATATAAGTATTGTAATTGATTAAAACATTAAATTAAATTGAGCTAAATAAGTGATGATGAAAGTATGTAGGATGTGTAAGTTTTAGGTAATGTGTAAGAGAAAAATGGAAGAAGATAAGCTATGACCAAGAGGGTCAAAAATCTCGGCCACTTTACAAGACCAAGACCCGATTTTTCTCGTTTTTGAAATTTTCGATTTGCGCGCACGTGAAAAGTCTCGAAATGAAATATATAGTCTTAAAATAATGGTTCGAAGTAAGATCGAAAATAAAAATGAAGAAAAACGTTGAAAAGAATTCAAAACAAAAATTGGGTCTAGAATCCTCGAAACTTTGAAATAAAATCTTACTTGACCGAAATACATATTTTTTTCATTGAATGTTATCGAATTAAATCATTATACTCAGACGTCAAAAAGTTTATCAGTTTAGGGTAAGCGAGGTGTAACACCCCGTGTTAATTTAAGCTAATTATAATTAGGAAACCAATAATTAATCATCCTCGCTCACTGAATTTCCTAAAACAATACACTACAATCATTTTTACACCTAAACTAAAACCATTTTGAATTACTTTGAATTTGAACTTTATGTTTACATTTTCAAACTCGATAAATCAAATGGAGAATCCTCGACAATTTTCTCAACGGCAAATTTTGGCACGCAAATCGAGGTCAAACTTTGACTAAATGGCCAAGCCACCTAAATGTGATTTAGTCACCTAATCCTTTCTTAAATATAATTACTCATAATCCAAACCTAATTAAAGTAACTTAAGCTTAATCATATTGATTATTACTAACACAACATATAATAATAATATCAAATTACTATTCCACTTTGATTTAACTAACACTTTCACTAAAACTCGATATATTGAGTTACACTAAGCCTAAACTGATAAACTTTTTGACGTTTGAGGATAATGATTTAATTCGATAACATTCAACAAAAAAAAATATATATATTTCGATCGAATAAAATTTTATTTCAAAGTTGCGAGAAAAACTAGTACCCAATTTTTGTTTGAATTCGTTTTGAGGTTTATTTTCATTTTTATTTTCGATCTCACTTCTAAACATTATTTCAAGACTATATATTTCATTTCGAGACTTTCCACGTGCGCGCAAGTCGAAAATTTCAAAAACGAAAAATCGGGCCAAGTGACCCATGTTTGGCCGAGATTTTTGAGCTCACAAGCTCAACATTGTCTTTCCTTTTGTAATACCCCGTATTTTTCTGTGCTTATTGTCTGTGTTTGACATCTTTGAGTCCTTATACTTTTTCAGATTTGATATTTCGTTTCGGAGGTTTTAGTGAAATTTAGACTCGAATTGGTAAGTATAGCTTATGTATGCTCGGGGGACTCGTAAAAATGGTGAGATTTGGGAAAGTTTGTCGTTTAAGATCGACGAGGTGTGTGTTAGCCGAGATTCGAGAAATCTTTAGTTTTAATCTATGTTGACTAGTTTGATCACCCTTCCATTCAAGTCAATGAGTTATTTAAGGGTCAAGCTTGCACAAACCTCCCCACACCTACATTTAACCTATATCTCTCAAAAACAACGTACACACTCCTCACCCATGAATTAGAAGATCCAAACACAAAACAAATTCAGCTCAAGGAGCCTCCATTGAGCCGTGTTCTCTGCCTTCCACTAAACCAAGTGGGTTTTTCGTTTTTCTTCACCAAATCGCTCCATTTTTGTTGCGTTGTCTTCCTCTTCTTCTTCTCTATCTTCTCATACAAGTTTAGAAGCAAGGTGAGATCTTTTTGTAGTTCAAGTTGGTACCTTTGTAATCTAGGGTTTTGTGAAACCTTGTTAGAATGTGTTATGTGGTAATAATCTGGTTGCTTAAGTACTAATGGAGGATGTTTTGGGTGTTTTTGGGTACTATAGAAGGCCAATTTCGGGAGGAGGCCCTTTGACTCGATTTTGATCTATTCTCTTCTAACCAAGGTAAGGACTCACTCCTTACTTAGTCTTGTTGTTATGTATGTAATTTGTGTACATGTTGTTTAATGTAATGATTGTGTATGATTATGATGTTATGACTGATAATGGTGATTGTGTATGATAATAATGGTTTTCTAGTGTAGTGTTCGTGTGTGATGTCAACTGGCCGAAAGTGTGCTGGGCTGTTTTGGCCGTTATTGCTGTGAAAGCAAGGTGCTCGGAGTGATGACCGAGCACCTTACGAAAATAGGGTCGATGATATGTGTGTTTGTACTAATTCTTGTTTAGGGATACTTGATGAGAGTGCGCCTTGATTCGTATATTGAATGGTACAAATCGTTGGATGAATTGAGTAGGAAAGTGCAGGATGGTTACCACACAAGTGAATACTCTTGAAAGTGGAGTTACGAGTTAGTGAACAAGAAACTGTGAATATGTAATTATGGACAATATGCATGTGTATGTGTAAGTACAACTACAAAAGGTGGGTATGTGTGATGTGAAAATACCAGGTGCAAATAAATGTGGGTTGTAACATGTGTAGGTATGTAATGTGTAGTACGTGAGCATGTTTGTAATATTTGTATAGTATGTGTAATATGCGCAGCATGTATGTATGTGTAGTATGGGTAATCTGTCGACAGGGAAAGCGTTGTGAGCCGTGGATTAAGAGGTTATGGTCTGAATTTGCGTGTCGGAAACGTTGGTCTAAAGGCTGCGGTAGTGACTGAAGCGAGTTTGTTCTTTGTCGGGCCACATCTGAAATTTCATTGCGGCTACGGAGATCCTTCTGGCGAAATTTGTTTGCTATCCTAGTTGGTCAGGGGTGTGGGTGAGCTTAGGCGTGAAATGCAATTTGTCAAGAGGGGAAAAGAACTAGTAATAATTGTTATCTAAAGTTCGGGTTATTCGCATGACATTGTTGTAAAGTTGTCTCGTTTGTTTGCCATGTTCTATCACGTTAATAAGTTTTACATTACTGGATTGGTCATGTTAATATGTTTTACATTACTAGATTGGTTACGTGCAAGAGGAGTGTATACTTGATAAGGTTTGTTTGGACTTGGAATGATTCGTGGTAGAAATATGGTTATAGCTTATACATTATACAATCGAATAGGTTATCGTGCACTCGAGTTAGGATCATGTGGATGCTAATTAGATTTTCCTTGATGTTTATAAAAGAGGCTTATGTTCTCTTGCCATGACGTCCTGTACCTTGTGTTTATGATGAGGTTTGTGTGACCTAATGCGATGAGGTCTGTGTGGCCCGATGTCGCGATGCGATGAGGTCTGTGTGGCCCGATGTCGCTATACGATGAGGTCTGTGTGGCCCGATGTCGTACTGTGATGAGGTCTGTGTGGCCCGATGTCACGAGGAGGAGCGGGGTGATGTTTGGATGGTAAGTCCCCTGTGTGGAGGTTACACAGCGGGGTTCTTAACTCTGTTGGTGCTGGATTTACTGTACTCGTCCGAGTTAGTCCTTGTATTTATCCTGCGATCCGAGAATAGAAATGAACTAGTTGTTTTACTTACGCATTTCGGCTTAAGTTAATGATTTCCTTTTCCTTCCCTATTTGTCCTACGAGTTAACTGTTGACTAACTAGTTGGTTGTCGTCTTTTGGTTTCTTCCCCTTAGGTACTCGGACGACTGTTTGCTGATTGTGGGACGCCTGGAGGGTTTCACAATAACGCTAGTCTCATGTCTAGTTTTTCCACCATAGACGTCTCTTTTACTTATGCCACTTTTCAGTTTTACGGCCTGCGTGCCTTTTCGACGTTGTTACAGTTTTGAGTTTTCTCCGCTTGTAGCCGAGAGCTACCATGTTTTACTTTATTCTTATACCTTGTTTTAATCCAGGTCATCATGTTTCGGAAACAGCTGTTTTGCACATGGACCCATTCAGTTGGGTCCCGTAACACCCTTATTTAGGTGGGGTCCGCCCGGCTTAAATGGGGGTGTTACAAAGTGGTATCAGAGCGGCGACCCTGATAAAATGGACCTAAAATGAACCCTAAAATGAATTAGGAGAGTCGTGTCTTAAAATTAATATAGGAATTAAAATGAACCCCATGGAAATGACTGGTGATCCAAGCAACACCAGGGCTAAGGAGACGTCCTGAAACCCTGGGTGGGAGACGTCCCTAGAGAGCTTGGTAGCCACGAGTTGAAGTGGTTAACGGGGGGCAAAAGTACGTTGGGTTGCGTTGTTATGCTAATGATTGCATTGCTTGTGTTTGTGTTGTGTAAACATGGAGTATGGAGATTTGATGTTGAGATACGATGAGACGCGTTAAGGCGGATGGAATTGGTGTGGAGTTGGCATGGAGTTGGTGATTTCTTACGAAGTTTTATGGCGTTGTGATGTGGAGATGAGTACAAGGAACGTCATGGCAAGAAAATGGCTATCGGTAAAGGTTATATAATTATAACGATGGTATATTATTATGATCCCACCCACCCTCCCTTTTAACCAAATGTTGGACTTATATTGTTATCGATATCACTGTTTTATGCTATATTGTCTTGATGCATTTCATCTCGTATAGTATATACCTTGTCGTATGATTGTTGGAGGATGGGATTAGGGCCTTCGGGTCACTGGAGGCACTTATGGTGCAATTTTGATGGAACTGTGAGAATTGGTTGCTGTTAGATACGCTATCACTTATGCGTATTCAAATGCCTTGTTGCATGTACCTTATGGATCCTTGAGTTATATTTTTGGTGTGATGCGGAGCTAGATTATACTTTCATCTCATAAAGGTATGAAAATTGTGCTGTTCCGCTGATTTGATGAGTTTGATTCTGGCTTGTTGCCTCCTTTATGTACATTGATATCTCTTGATCTAGTATTTGTTTTATGTAATAGAGTGGCATCCAAAAAGACTCGTGGACGACCTTATAGTGCGTTTTGAGGAACTATGAATTATTGGTTACTACTAGATATAGTATATACTGCCGCTGCATGCCCGTGGTTTTGTTTCTTATATTGTTTATTTTGACTAGATGATTTGACGAATATGTCATAATTATTGAAGATGTTAGAAAAATTTGGGTTAATTTAATTTTAACTAGGGTTTGGATTATCCATTCCGTTAAATTTTATTTGAAGTTGGTTAGGATTTATTGAATAAGCATATAGTCGAGTTCAAAGTGTTGGATTGTCTTTGAGAAGGAAGATGTTGGGAATTTTTATTTATATTTTTATTTCTGAGTTGTAGTGGAACCGAAATGTGAGATAATTAGTGAGGTCTCGTGTAGTTTGGTGATTTGGAATCTTGTCGTTTTGTAATGTGTGAATATTTTATATGGATGTTGGTGAGGTTTCAAAATCAATGTGTCATTTGGAATTATATTAAATTGAATGTAGTCAGTGGAGTTCACGTGGTTGTAACTGATTGAAGAAATGCTGGAAACATATATAGCTGAGACGTGTGTGTTTATTTTGGAAGCATAGATATTGTTATAAAGACCAGTTAAAGACTAGAGAGTAGTTGGTAACAATGCAAAAGTTGGAAATTGATGGTATTGCCTCGTCGATGAATTCAACCTGAGTATTTAGTGTTTGTTTCTGCAATTGCATAAGCTTCTGGTCTAATAGGAGTATGATTATTGATTAGATTAAGGGTATGATAATCGATCTGAATTTGTCTATTGTCGTTTTGGTGCTTATGGCCTTATGACTATTATCTTATATGGACAGATACTGGAATAGGTATAATCGGTGGTTCACAAGGTTAGTATTGGTATATATGAGCTTTGTAGAGTGGGTATTTCTTTGTAATATAAAGGATTCTAAATTGAGATGAATTGTTTTGAAAATTAATCATGTTTCTGAGATTACTACTGTTGTATGCTATAACTATGATTTTGCTATATTTTGTTGGTCTTGATATTCATTAGAATTTAAGAAGCTCAAAATATTTTCTTCTACGTGGTATTAATCTATAGAATTTTGGGGCTACTGGAGTTTTAAGTGGAGAATAGTTCGTTGTAATGTAGAAGGGACTACTGAAATAATTAACAAGTTGATTTTTTTTTAAACTTCAAATTTAATTGGAGTTTTGATATTGATCTTAGTTTGTTTAAGTCCTTGTATGTAACAATCTTTGCAAAATGAATCATTTCCTTAAAAGGGTTCTGTGTCGAATATTAGTGAGTTATCCTATATTGTGTATTGTAAAAGGATGTCGTGCCCACCTCCCACCCTTTCAAAAAAAAAAAAAAAAAAAAAAAAAAAAAAAAAAAAAAAATGATGAGGACTTGATATGATGATGTGGTGAATTTTACTTAAGTATACTTGGTACATGAGTACTGCAAATTGTCATGTTTAGTTGTGTGTGTGGTATTGTTTAACAACAACCGTTAAGTAAATTTACGCATCAATAAATGTGTACTCGTGCCCTGAGTTATGAGTGTGATAATTAAAAAGTATTTGAAATTTTAGAATGGTGGTTGTATTGAGAAAGTGATGGAAAAGGGCAATATGGTGATATTATGACTAGAGAAACTTGTAAATGATTTGAATTATGATCATGAATGCATGTATGAACGAGATGTATATTCTGTGACCTACCATGACATAGTTAGAGAAACGCTTTTAATTTTACCGTTTATATTGTAGTATGGTGAGATCGATATACCGATAATAAGATGAAAATGGTATGAAAACGATGCAGAAGTAGATATGGAACGATACAAAATGATGAATGAAATATTTATGAATGAAACCGTTATGAGTATTTAGTTTGGTTTTAACTGTGTGTCTTAGTATGTGACTGGTATGATGGCAAATGAGGTGTATGACATGTGATTTCATATTGTGAGGAGCGCTGCTGCTAGTGAATGTGTACAAGATAGTACGTATAAGTCGTGTAGCTGTCGTTCGTGCTAAGTTTTGTTGTCTGCTTGGTGTGACGGGTCATTTTATTACAAGTCTGCGAAGGGTTATGCTATGATTCCTCTATTTTAGTGTTAAGTCATTCGTTGTTGCTCGTATTACGAGTTGTTGAAAGGGTGTTAGGGCTTATTAGAGTTAAGCAGGAAGTAGTTTAGAAGTAGCTACTGTGTCGTTATGTTACTGTTTTATACGTTGTAAGTTGTTATTGTACGTTATTATGAGACTGGAAACGCTGCAGGTGGTGGTGATTAAATTAGGCAAAGTGAATTACAACGAATGTTATGTTGATGTGTGAAGTGAAAGATAAGTATATGGGTATGTTGTTTGTATATATATATTTGGAGAGTGGAGTATAATGGTATTCGTCCTACTGTCGTGTGTTGTAATTGTCCTCATATTCCGCTGTCGTCTGCTAAGTCTGTCGTATTGCTATAGCGTCTTCTATTTAGTGTTGTGGAGAAATAAATGTTGATGAGTAAGTTGCAAGAGTGTGAGCCGAAAATATTAGCCATGTACGAGATAAGCAAGAGTAGATGGTACGTTGGATTACCTTATATGATCGGAACATGATGGTTTGCACTATACCAGTAAAGGCTAGTGGAGTCAGATAGTAGTCTAGGCGAGCAGACGGTACGGGTAATAGACGCAGCTTACACAATACGGTTAAGAGTGATTTAGGTGTAATCTTTCAAGATGAGTAACAGTGGATTACAATGGACGCTATATTTAATGAACGCTTGATCATAAGTAGTTTAAAATCCATTTTGATAAGTATGACTAACGTGATAATTGTAAGTTTGGTAGTATGCTTTTATGCATAGGAGTTATAAGACTCATAGTGTTCTTTGAGGAATGTTCTGGAGTGGATGTTTGATGAGGGGTTATAAAGCGTGAGTAATATAAATGAATTTGGAGATAATGAATTAGATTGTGGTTTAAACGTATATTCACGAGTGTTTAAGTATTATTTAACAGATTATAGACGAGAAGCGAGATATAGACAGTCGAAAACATTAGATTGTAATACAAGGTAAGTCAGGGTTTGAGATAACCTAGGAAATCAACCCCCAATATGAATAGATTGATTATGATAGTCATATGAGTTGGAACCGCGCGAAATGTGTTGACATTATATTGCTCTATGTGCATAGTAAAATATGTGATACAAGGGATTTTTGGCACAATGCACTTGTTGGAGTAACTAGAAACTCGAGGATAACGATGAGAAATATTACGAAGTGACAAAGAGTTTGAATTAACCTAGAGTAAGATAACCCTTGCGAATTAGTTGATATTGGGAACCCAATCGGATGGTATTGACGGTATTAGGGTTTATCTGTTGCTTTTATGTTAGTTGAAATAGTTACGCGTGGATTTGGACTGGGGGCGTGAGAGTGGATGTACCATAAGTTGTGCGTGAGGGCTGCTACGTACGGAGATCCGTCGTTAGGGATGCTGTAGCATTGTTTTAGAGTGTTTCTGCTGCTAAGACTGAGGGTTGCCCATGTTTTAGTGGGGGTCGTTAACAGCAGTTAGGTTAGGTTGCTGACCACGTGCTGTTGTCTGCTGTTATTGCTGCGTTTGGTCACAAGGTGTCCACTTATTTAGTTGTCATCCACTATGTCTACCTTTGTTGTTGTAGCGTGTTGTGGTTAGTATAACGTGAATATTAGGTTTCGTGATAGGACACATGGGTATTGGTAGAGCTGGTGTGACATATAATAGAATAGAAATAACTCATGAGATGTCGATATAAAACTCTTTTCAATATATACATGTCAGGCAATAAGGAATAAATAGAAGTTGTTTAGAATGGATAGGCGACTTATGCGGTACCAGCAAAGAATGGTGGTCAAAGAACGATGGTCAAGGATCTGGAAACAAACTTGTGCTAAGTATGCATGCGAGATGAGTTGTATTTGAAAGTGAATAATATAGAGGTATCACAATCATGTTGTATAGGTTGCAGTTTGATCAAGTTTGTATTTATAACAAAACAACGTAGACGAGAAGGTTCCGTAGGATATTAATCAAGAGTGATGGTAAAGGTCAAGTGTGAGATGAACTAATTAAGATGGTAAATGCATAAATTTCGGATTAGGATTGGTCGTAGTCACCTTTTTAACTACGTCTATGGTGCACGGTTGTACGACAGCGTATTACCTTAACAGTGATTTATAAAGGGTAGTGATATTCGCTATACGCATACTTCATACTAGAAAGCGTGACTCTGGTTAGATATAATGCATGGGTGGCATGTGAAAACAGCAAAAGTCTTAGTTTAGAGACATCGTTAAATATGTGATGTTATGAGAATGCTTTGTAGAGCATCAGAGGCGGCTAGTGAACAAAGGTCGTGTCCTAGTTAGTCTATACATCGGTGATTAAGTTTTCTCTAAGTACCCTTATTCTATGTCGTCTAATACATATATATTTTCGTCGTTACTAGTCGATTAAAGAACGTTGAGCCATATTGTTATCTCAAAGCTTGCGACCATGCAGTCCTGTTTTGTAGACAATAGTAAGGTAAAATTTTGGTCAGGATGACCGAGGAAAGTTGCTGTAATAGGTCAAAGTTTTGATATGTCGATGAGATTGCACATCTTATAAATCGAGTTATTGCCAATTTTGATTGTTATGATGTTGTGACCAGTACTTAAATGTACATGAGTGTAATAATAATCAGTCTCAATTCTAAGTAAATCTTTTGATAGGGGTGATGGAAACACGTTCTCCCTTCTTTTCTTGACGTATCTTACTAGTTACGAGGTCGTAACTCTTTTTTTAGGAGGGTAGAAGGCGCGCGTTTTGTTTCGTATTGTTGTTTACTTGTTACATGTGTCATGTTGTGCGTTGTTGTGCTGAGCGTGGTCTTGAGTTAGTACCACGGGTTAGTGGAGTCTTATGCTTGGTCGTTGAGAGGGATGGTAGAGTAAATTTCGGGGCGAAATTCTTTTAAGGGGGGAAGACTGTAATACCCCGTATTTTTCTGTGCTTATTGTCTGTGTTTGACATCTTTGAGTCCTTATACTTTTTCAGATTTGATATTTCGTTTCGGAGGTTTTAGTGAAATTTAGACTCGAATTGGTAAGTATAGCTTATGTATGCTCGGGGGACTCGTAAAAATGGTGAGATTTGGGAAAGTTTGTCGTTTAAGATCGACGAGGTGTGTGTTAGCCGAGATTCGAGAAATCTTTAGTTTTAATCTATGTTGACTAGTTTGATCACCCTTCCATTCAAGTCAATGAGTTATTTAAGGGTCAAGCTTGCACAAACCTCCCCACACCTACATTTAACCTATATCTCTCAAAAACAACGTACACACTCCTCACCCATGAATTAGAAGATCCAAACACAAAACAAATTCAGCTCAAGGAGCCTCCATTGAGCCGTGTTCTCTGCCTTCCACTAAACCAAGTGGGTTTTTCGTTTTTCTTCACCAAATCGCTCCATTTTTGTTGCGTTGTCTTCCTCTTCTTCTTCTCTATCTTCTCATACAAGTTTAGAAGCAAGGTGAGATCTTTTTGTAGTTCAAGTTGGTACCTTTGTAATCTAGGGTTTTGTGAAACCTTGTTAGAATGTGTTATGTGGTAATAATCTGGTTGCTTAAGTACTAATGGAGGATGTTTTGGGTGTTTTTGGGTACTATAGAAGGCCAATTTCGGGAGGAGGCCCTTTGACTCGATTTTGATCTATTCTCTTCTAACCAAGGTAAGGACTCACTCCTTACTTAGTCTTGTTGTTATGTATGTAATTTGTGTACATGTTTAATGTAATGATTGTGTATGATTATGATGTTATGACTGATAATGGTGATTGTGTATGATAATAATGGTTTTCTAGTGTAGTGTTCGTGTGTGATGTCAACTGGCCGAAAGTGTGCTGGGCTGTTTTGGCCGTTATTGCTGTGAAAGCAAGGTGCTCGGAGTGATGACCGAGCACCTTACGAAAATAGGGTCGATGATATGTGTGTTTGTACTAATTCTTGTTTAGGGATACTTGATGAGAGTGCGCCTTGATTCGTATATTGAATGGTACAAATCGTTGGATGAATTGAGTAGGAAAGTGCAGGATGGTTACCACACAAGTGAATACTCTTGAAAGTGGAGTTACGAGTTAGTGAACAAGAAACTGTGAATATGTAATTATGGACAATATGCATGTGTATGTGTAAGTACAACTACAAAAGGTGGGTATGTGTGATGTGAAAATACCAGGTGCAAATAAATGTGGGTTGTAACATGTGTAGGTATGTAATGTGTAGTACGTGAGCATGTTTGTAATATTTGTATAGTATGTGTAATATGCGCAGCATGTATGTATGTGTAGTATGGGTAATCTGTCGACAGGGAAAGCGTTGTGAGCCGTGGATTAAGAGGTTATGGTCTGAATTTGCGTGTCGGAAACGTTGGTCTAAAGGCTGCCTGCAGCCGTGACTTCTGAAGCGAGTTTGTTTCTTTGTCGGCCAGCGTCTAGAAATTTACATTGCGGCCATTTACAGGTCACTTCTGGCGAAATTTGTTGCTATCCTAGTTGGTCAGGGGTGTGGGTGAGCTTGGGCAGCCGAGTACAGCTGTCAAGAGGGGAAAAGAACTAGTAATAATTGTTATCTAAAGTTCGGGTTATTCGCATGACATTGTTGTAAAGTTGTCTCGTTTGTTTGCCATGTTCTATCACGTTAATAAGTTTTACATTACTGGATTGGTCATGTTAATATGTTTTACATTACTAGATTGGTTACGTGCAAGAGGAGTGTATACTTGATAAGGTTTGTTTGGACTTGGAATGATTCGTGGTAGAAATATGGTTATAGCTTATACATTATACAATCGAATAGGTTATCGTGCACTCGAGTTAGGATCATGTGGATGCTAATTAGATTTTCCTTGATGTTTATAAAAGAGGCTTACGTTCTCTTGCCATGACGTCCTGTACCTTGTGTTTATGATGAGGTCTGTGTGACCTAATGCGATGAGGTCTGTGTGGCCCGATGTCGCGATGCGATGAGGTCTGTGTGGCCCGATGTCGCTATACGATGAGGTCTGTGTGGCCCGATGTCGTACTGTGATGAGGTCTGTGTGGCCCGATGTCACGAGGAGGAGCGGGGTGATGTTTGGATGGTAAGTCCCCTGTGTGGAGGTTACACAGCGGGGTTCTTAACTCTGTTGGTGCTGGATTTACTGTACTCGTCCGAGTTAGTCCTTGTATTTATCCTGCGATCCGAGAATAGAAATGAACTAGTTGTTTTACTTACGCATTTCGGCTTAAGTTAATGATTTCCTTTTCCTTCCCTATTTGTCCTACGAGTTAACTGTTGACTAACTAGTTGGTTGTCGTCTTTTGGTTTCTTCCCCTTAGGTACTCGGACGACTGTTTGCTGATTGTGGGACGCCTGGAGGGTTTCACAATAACGCTAGTCTCATGTCTAGTTTTTCCACCATAGACGTCTCTTTTACTTATGCCACTTTTCAGTTTTACGGCCTGCGTGCCTTTTCGACGTTGTTACAGTTTTGAGTTTTCTCCGCTTGTAGCCGAGAGCTACCATGTTTTACTTTATTCTTATACCTTGTTTTAATCCAGGTCATCATGTTTCGGAAACAGCTGTTTTGCACATGGACCCATTCAGTTGGGTCCCGTAACACCCTTATTTAGGTGGGGTCCGCCCGGCTTAAATGGGGGTGTTACTCCTTTTTCTTTTGCTTTTCCTACACATTGTCCCCTTGTCTCAAGCATGCCTTCCTTCTCCTTACACACACCTTACCCCTCTTACACACATGTGTCCCCTTGTCTCAAGCATGCCTTCATTGTCCTTACACAAGTTTACAAACTACTACTACACTACACACATATCACACGCACAAACACACCCAAAAACACAAACACAACTCAAAAACTTCTAACTTATTTTCTCTCTAATAAAACACAAACACAAGAAGTTAGTAAGCAACCTCATCTTCTTCCTTGGTTTCCATGGAAGATCATCATATTCTTCCTCCTTATTTTCTTCTTAAAACTTTGATTTTCTTTCTCTAGTTCACTTGAACACTTAAATCAAATACTCCACCATTTATATTTAGTACTCACTCCTTATCTTTACATGCAATTAAAAATGAACATAAATCAAAATCACTTAAAATACAAACATCACCTAAACTAAAAACAATACTACACATAAAACTTTTAGTATAGTATAACTAGCTTAAATAAATTACTAACTTGTTTATTTCATTCTTATGTACCCACCCTAACCAAAGACGAGGAGCAAGACGGTGGAGTCGATCTTAGCCAATTCGATCATATCATTGATCCCGACAACTGCTAAGCTATTTCACTCATAACCTAACTAAGGTGCTTCCCGCACATTTATATGATAAGCGCCTCGAAATTGATTATGTGTTATTGTTTTTGATGCATGTATTGTTTTATTATATCACCTAGTATTCATATGTTAAATTAGGAGACAAAAATCGAAAAATAATATTTGAGTAATATAGAAAAACCACACGGCATCCCCCTTAAATTTTGTCTAATTTTTCGTTTTAATTTTTGTAAATTGCATGCTTAAAATACTTATAATGAAATGAACATGAGGATATAATTAGTTTTTGTTTAGGATTTAAAATGAATTTGTTATGAATTTTTAAGTGTTTTAATGTATTATGTGTGTTCTTGAATGTTTATGTTATGCTTGTGTTTGAATGATTTTATTTATGTGTGCTAATGTTTTGTTATGTTTTCCACTTATGATTAAATACATAAATAATATAAGATAAGTTAGTTGTTGAATTAGAAGTATAAAAATCAAAAATCAAAATTTATGAACATATATATATATATACACGGCCAAATTAAATAACATGGACCAATTTTTAGTTTTAATTTTTCTAAATAACATATTATGATTAGTATAGTTAAATTAGACTTGTAGGAAAAATTTGAGAAAATTATATAAACATATAAAAATTTGACTAATCGATGTTCATTTTAAAGGTATTAGGGTTCTTCAAATAACCATGTGTTCTTCATTTATATAGTTAGTTTGATTCATAATTTTATAAGTTTTTAGTTATTTATTGTTTATGTTTACTAGTTTAAATCACTTTAAGTTAATATGAATAATTAGTATATAAAAACTTTAAGTTAAAAACCGATAAAATTAGAAAACGAAAATAAATTGCTATGTATGTTAGGCCACGGTTTTGGAGTCCATTTTAGACTTAAAATGAATTTGTCACTTTTTATTTTTATCACTTAAGAAATTAAAATAGTTAAAGTAATGATTTATTAATAAAAATAACAAAAGAAATAAATAGCTAAATAAATAAAGGCTCACGGCAATTAGGATATTTTTGGGTCAATTTTGGTCAAAATGAATTTATCACTTAGTCACTAAAATTGAATAGTAATTAGATTTATATTGGGTTATGTATTAAATCGTTAATAAAAAGAATTGACAAAACCGATAAAAATAAACGTTACACGTATTAAAATGAATGAAATCGAGTGTTACTACCTATGCTTAAATTTGGATGTGGACATACGGACTATTGAAAATGAACTACGACAACCTCGCTAAAAATGGAAACCGCTAAAAGATTAGTTAAGTATATGACTAAATAAAACCGAGTTTCACTTTTAAAAAAAAAGTTATTTAAAATCACTAAGTACAAAATGAACTTAACAACCTTGACCCTAGAATTTTGTACTTAGATTATATTAGATTTTACTTCCGAAATCATTTTTCAAATCACTAAATACAAAACGAACCTAACGACTTTAAAACTAGAATTTTACACTTAGTAAATAAAAAGCTTAGTTTTATTTTTCTAAAAACATCCTTAGTATAACAAAAATGTATAAGAGTATAAAGATACTAAGTATAAATAAAGTAAAATAAAATGAAAAATACTAAGTATAAAGAAAATAAAATAATAAATACTAAGTATAAGAATACATATACGTATAAAATACGAATAAAATACTTAAGTATAAAATACGTACAAATACGAATAATTTAAAATACGAATACGTATAAATACGATGAATAGTAAATCACGATGAATAGTAAATACGATGAATAGTAAATACGATTGAATAGTAAAATAATGAATAGTGAAAAATATTTAAAGGTTACGATCGGACTCAAAATAAATAATTAAGTTTTCCTATGTGTTCTGTTTTACCTGAAGAACTGTTGTTACTAAGATTTCATTATACAAGTTCGACGTTATATTTATATTACAAGTTGTCATTATTATGAGCTAGAAAAATGAGAAGTGGGGAAAGCGAGTACTTGAATAAAATACTAGGATTGTTCGCCATGTTGCGACTCTTGAAATTCGAAGTTAACGAGGTAGCTGTATATGGGGACTTGGGCTCCTATCGAGTTGCTTGGCGAAATAACGATCTTAAGATCGCTACTCTAAGACAGTATATACAACCTCAGAGATGGGGCATCCTTGATATTTCCGTGGGCCCATATATTAGTAATTGGAAACTCCAGCCCCAACCGGGGGTACCCGTCTCTGGTGATAGTCGAACTTTTCGTCGGTGATACCTTTTGAATAGCGAATAAGTATGATCCTCGATAGGTAGTGTATGCATACATTAGACAAGGGATTAGGCCGTCCTTATTACCTTAGATATCTTTTGCCTGTCAGACACGTCCGATTTCGTTCGGCCCTGACCGCTTCTGCGCGGATTACATCTGCATGCTTCCGCCTTATTAACGAAGACTCATTTGTTATCACATGTTGAATGCATTTCCTTGTTTGTTTGATGATTATCTGAATGACTTGGTTGAGTATTGGAATACGATTTATTGAGTATGATTGACTGTGAGCGTGGTACGTTATTTGATTGGATGTTATACTCGTATTGAATCATCATGATTTACTTATGTGCTCTATTTGCATACTTGCTATTTGTTTTCCTTGTTTATTTAATATTTATATCGCATATTGTTTTAGAATTGCATGTATCGTAAGAGTGTGCGAGAAAATGATGAGATGTTAATGCAGGTACCCCGAGACCAACTCTTATGCATGCTGGGGAGTGTTTACCTTCTTTATTTTGTACTTTTGAGAGGATGTAATCAAACTTATACTCTGTTTCATCCTAAACTCGTACTATGTATTTAGAGTTTTAATATGATAACAGCTGGTTTTGTAATATATAGACTTAATTAATTTTCCGCCTTAGTTTAATTAAGTCACGAAAAACCGGGTTGTTACAGTTGGTATCAAAGCTGTCTTGCGACCGTGAATGACTTAAAGTTATCTCACATAGCGAGACGACACCTGGGCCAGACATTCATATCGTATGTCAGGCATAGACTTATAGGATCAAATAATAAATTAGAAATCTCTAGACCGCTAAAAATAATAACGTAGATCAGTTTTAAAATGTGAGAAGGTTAGAATCTTAAGGACCGACCAAATAATAATGAACTAGTTAGGTGAGCGTTAGAATCTTAACTTTATGATTCTTTACTTGCTATTTGCTCTATGGCTAACTCTAGTTTGACAAAGGCCCTTAGGATGACGTACTACAGTTTCTCCCGTAACAATCTACCACAACGTCCACCGATGATGCCACGAGATGCATATATATGTAGCCATTCCCACGTCATAGAGCAATACGTGGAAGCTAATGGGATCACGACGACTAGACCCTACCACACTAGGGGTATTGGCTTAGGCCTGACGCTGATTGAGAGCTTTCACCCGTACGACGAGTTTTGGACACCACTAGGATGGCAACTCCTCCTGGATTACGATCGATATATGGATCGCATGTGTCACCCCGACCCACTTCTGAGGGAGATGCAACCGCCAGGGTGGATGGAGCACGAGGAACTACTTGAGAACCTGATGTATCAAGAATTAAGGCACGACTATCCTCCATTGCCAGTTGAACTACTTCCAGTCTGGGAGAGGGATCTCCTATCAGGGAGACTCTTCAGGGTCGCAAATCATATTTAGAGTCTTTGGACTCCAGTTTGTAAAATATATGTAACCGACTTTTAACCATCCTAAGAACGATCTTAATATCGTCTTCTTTTTCTACGGCTATGGGTGTTATATTCGGATGTGACGTTTGGTGAACTTATGTATTATATTCCTTTGAAATGTAATATTATACCCATGTATATGTTTATATATATGGAGACGTTATGTTACTACCTAGTCATGTGCTTTTCTTAATCCATTATTTTAAAATTTTATATACATATTGTACTTCCAAATCTCATTTAAATTACCTTATCTAAATTGATTTCAGATGAGACTACCGTGCGGTAAGAGGTACTCTGAATGGACACCAAAAGAGAAGGCCCGCAAGAAAGCCATCGAGGCCTACGCGCGACGTCAACAATTGAAGTCCTGGAAGAGATCACAGGACTCGAGCAATTCTGAAGTCGACTGGAAGACTAGGGCACTTAAGACTCCGTATATGGAACATCGAATTCCTGATCATCTCCGCCGATCCTCAGAATATACAGATGTGATCGAAGCGTTCATGCAGGGAAAACCTGAGACATTTGAGGGAATCAGTGGGACACTCTACCCATGGATCAGGAGTATGAATGCGAGGTTCCTGGAACACTCCGTCAGAGAGGAATGGAAAACCTCCCTAGCAGCTGCGTGCCTTGACGAGGAGGCCAAAGCATGGTGGAGGCGACTACGCTCCCCAGCTATACTTGAGGGTGAGTACTACCTGAGCTGGGAGGATTTCAAACTTGGTTTGAGCGACATGACTTATGCTGTTAAGTATAAGCATAGCTTCGCGGAGGAGGAGCATCACTACTCGAAATTTGCATAAGATCTGGGGCTAATCTTTTGTCATTCTCGATCCAATTTCATATCTCTTGAGAATGTATCTAAACTTTTATGTTATTTTGCTGAACTTATATCTAAGTTTTCACCTTAGTTCATTTCATAGAAAATGTATTAGGAGGCTTGTAACTTTTTGATGTAAACCTTTTACATTATCAATGAAATGTCTTTTACCTTGCATTTTACACTATGTCTATCTTTGAACCACTCAAAATTTATACAGCCTTGTCCTTGTTTTATTTTATTTTTCAGAATGGATGCAAACAACTTAAACAACATGGATGACCCAAACTTCGCCCAACATTTTGCTGAGGAAGAAGCAAGGAGGAAAGGGTTCGAAGATGCAATCACAAAAATTGCACAAAATATGCACCAACATCAGGGTGGCGGAAACAATCAGTCTGCATTCGAGAGATTCTCCAAACATCGACCTCAACCATATTCTGGCTCTGTCAACCCCACAGTCTTGACAGAGTGGATTGAAGAGATGGAGAAGTTGCTAGAACTTAGCAAGACTCCAGCTAACGAGAGGGTGAACGTAGTGGCCTACTACCTCAAGGGAGAGGCCAACAGTTGGTGGCGTTTAATCAGGTCCACCTTTCCCTTAAGAATCTACAGCTGGACCGAGTTCAGGACCCTGTTAGAGAACAAATACTTTGGGGAAGAATTGAAATGGGATAAGGAAGAGGAGTTCAGGAACCTAAGACAGGGCGATATGTCCCTACAAGCGTACACGGAAAAATATCAAGAGCTGTCCAAGTTCGCTCCTAGGATTATAACTAACGAGGAAGAACTTGCGACTCGTTACGTAAGAGGCATGGAAAACGGCCTGAGGAACAACATGTGCGGGTTCAACTGCAAGAACTTCGCGGAAGCCTACGAAAAGGCAACGTGTATCTGGGCCTCCATCCAAAAAGGAGAAGCTGAGGAGAAAAAGAAGAGGAAAACATTTACGCCTTCTGTGGCGAGTGCTAGCTTTATCCATAAGCCAATGTTTGGTCGCCCGGGTTTCCAAAATCAGGACAATCGAAATAAGGGCCAGGGCAGACCCCTGTACGCCAACCGAAACCCCACCGGGTTCGTAGGGAGGAACAACCAACAACCTCCCGGAGCTCCAGCCATTCAAGCAGGTCAATGTCGTTTCTGTCGACAGCCACAACACCCGGGGAAGCGTTGCAACGGGGAACCGGTAGTGTGCTACTTCTGCAAAGTAGTGGGACACAAGTCGAATGAATGCCCTAAGAGGAATGCTGGTAGTAAGACAAATGCGGGACCACCGCCAGCCGTCAGAGTTCAGGGGCGCGTTTACGTCCTGTCAGAAGCGGAGGAAAGTGCTGACGACATTATCGATGTCGACGTCATCACTGGTAAATTTCTAGTTAACTCAGTACCTGCTTTTATTTTGTTTGATACCGGAGCGTCTCTATCTTTTATATCCTCAAAATTTATCAAACAATCCAAACTCACAAACCCCGAACAAATCAGAACTAACATATCACTACCAGATGGTAAAAACATTCCTTGTTCTTCAAAATACAATAACGTAAGAATCACGATTCACAACACAGAGTTCATGTCAGACCTTGTATTGTTTGACCTTCCCGAGTTCGATGTAATTCTGGGGATGAACTGGCTAGCTCGTCATAATGCGACATTTAAATGCCACGACCAGAAGATCACTTTGAAAACTAACCAAGGGAAGGAGGTATCATATCAGAGTTTGAAGAGGAAAGGGGGAGTGAAACTAGTGTCTGTACTGAAGCTTCGAAGTATGGAGAGAAAGGGGCACCAGGTGTATTTTTGCAGCATTACTAAGGTCGAGGACTACCTACGCATAGAAGACATCCCAATCGTGAATGAATACCCCGATGTTTTCCCAGACGTATTACCAGGTATGCCTCCTGCACGAGATGTTGAATTCTCGATTGACCTCATACTGGGCACGGCACCTATATCAAAGGCACCATACAGGATGGCTCCTGTCGAACTCCAGGAACTCAAGAAACAGTTGGAGGAGATGATTGAATTGGGATTTATAAGACCGAGTGTTTCACCCTGGGGTGCACCGGTACTCTTTGTAAAGAAAAAGGATGGGAGCATGAGGCTCTGCATCGATTACAGGGAATTGAACAAAGTGACGATCAAGAATCGTTATCCTCTGCCTAGGATAGACGATCTCTTTGATCAGCTTAAGGGAGCAGGAGTTTTCTCCAAGATTGACCTGAGATCAGGATACCATCAGATCGCGGTTCGTAAAGAAGATATACAAAAGACTGCTTTCAGATCAAGGTACGGACATTACGAATTCAAAGTAATGCCGTTCGGCCTTACCAACGCTCCAGCAGTATTCATGGATCAAATGAACAGGACCTTTCATGAATATCTCGACATCTGCGTGGTCGTGTTCATTGACGACATCCTGATCTACTCCAAGGATAAAGAAGAACACGCAGAGCACCTACACATTATCCTAAGTATCTTGAGAGACCATAAATGGTATGCCAAATTTTCAAAGTGTGAATTTTGGTTAGGCCAAGTGGCGTTCCTAGGCCATGTAATCTCCAAGGAAGGAGTAATGGTAGATCCAGCAAAGATTGAAGCTGTCAAAGAATGGATAGCACCAAAAGCGATCCTAAGTCAGGAGCTTCCTAGGATTGGCTGGCTATTATCGAAGGTTTGTTCCTGATTTCTCAAAGGTAGCCCGCCCAATGACCAAACTGCTACAAAAGGAATCAAAGTTCATATGGAGCGACGACTGTGAGAAAGCGTTCCAAGAACTGAAGACAAGGCTTACTACGGCCCCAGTTTTAACCTTGCCAACCGATGGGGATGAATATGAGGTGTCTGATGACGCATCACTAAACGGTTTGGGTTGCGTCTTGATGCAACAGGGGAAAGTAATAGCATACGCATCCAGACAACTTAAGGTGCATGAAAAGAATTACCCAATTCACGACCTAGAACTTGCCGCGGTTGTGTTTGCACTAAAGATTTGGCGACATTATCTCTACGGGGTCAGCATTAAATTCTACACTGATCACAAGAGCTTGAAGTACATCTTCACCCAAAGAGATTTGAACATGCGACAACGAAGATGGTTAGAATTGATCAAAGATTACAAGATTGAGTTACTTTACCACGAGGGAAAGGCTAATGTAGTTGCCGATGCACTGAGTCGTAAGACAATACACACTCTGAACAACATTTGGGAGATCCTCGGACATCGCCCAGGATCTAAAAAGGTGAGCTTAGACCTGGTACAATCGGGCGACCACTGCACTGAATGCGATGGTGGTTGAACCAGAGTTATATCATGACATCCGAGTGCTACAATGGGAAGACCCGGCATTGTTGGAAATTAGGGAAAGAATTCCATCAGAAGGAACAGAAGGGTTTGAAGTTTACACTGACGGGAGTCTACGCTTCAATGGCAGGTGGTGCATACCTGATAATGAGAACTTGAAACGCATAAAATCCTTGACGAAGCACATAGTAGCTACTCGGTACATCCTGGCTCAGACAAGATGTACAAGGACCTGAAATTACGTTTCTGGTGGATAAGGATGAAGGCAGAGATCGCCGAGTACGTGGCTAGATGTATGATTTGCCAGAAGGTAAAATTTGAACACCAGAGACCAGGAGGACTACTCCAACCGTTGGAAATTCCTCAAGGGAAGTGGGATTCCATATCCATGGATTTTATCATGGGGTTACCAAGGACAGCAGGTGGCAAGGATGCTATATGGGTTATTGTGGATCGTCTAACTAAATCAGCTCACTTCGTCCCGATCAAAGAGACTTGGAGATTGGAAGAACTGGCCAAAGCTTACGAAAAAGAAATAATACGACTCCATGGCGTTCCCCTCGACATCATATCAGATAGGGACGCAAGATTTACATCGCATTTCTGGAAGAAATTTGTAACACCCCGTGTTTTTATAGCAAAATATTATGAAAGAATTTAATTCCTTAAATTAAATTCAACCTTTTTCCTTATAATAAAAATGCGACTGAATTTTTTTCGCTAAACTTGTAACACTCCATGTCAAGTTAAGCCTATTTATGATTGCGCAAATCATTAATTAAACAATCTCGCTCAAGATTTTCCTAAAACAATGCGCTACAACTTTTCTCGCACCTGAATTAAAACCATTTTGATATGCTTCAAATTTGAACTTTATTTTTACATATTCAAACTCGATAAATCAAATGAAGCACCTACGACAAATTTCTCAACGACAAATTTTGGCACGCAAATCGAGGTCAAACTTTGACCAAATGGCCAAGCCACCTAAATATGATTAAGTCACCTAATCCTTTCTTAAATATTCTTACTCATAATCCAAATCTAATTAATGTAGTTTAAGCTTAATCATTTTGATTATTACTAACAAAACATATAATATTAATATCAAATTACTATTTCATTTTGATTTAACTAACACTTTCACTAAAACTCGATATATTGAGTTACACTAAGCCTAAACTGGTAAACTTTTTGACGTTTAAGCATAATGATTTAATTCAATAACATTCAACCAAAAAAATATATATTTCGATCAAATAAAATTTTTATTCAAACTTGCGAGGAACCTAATACCCAATTTTTATTTTGATTTCGTTTTGAAGCCTATTTTCATTTTTATTTTCGATCTTGCTTCTAAACATTATTTTAAGACTATATATTTCATTTCGAGACTTTTCACGTGCGCGCAAATCGAAAATTTCAAAAACGAAAAATCGAGGCAAGTGCATGCATGTTGGCCGAGATATTCAAGGCCTTGGTCCAACTTTGCTTCTTCCATTTTCTTCCCTACTCTTACACACCTTACCTCCTTTTGTTCCATGTCCAATCCACCTTACACAAGCATGCTTCTCCTTCTTACACTCTACATTTTCATGATCAACCTATGCTTGACTTAAAGACCATGCTTTACTCATCTTGATCTCTTTTACATTCACACCTTATATTACATTACTAGTATACTTACATACTACTACTACTTCTACATAAGCTTACAACTAAAACAAAACACAAAACAAAGCACACAACTACTACACTACACTACTACTACTCGGCATTTTCAACACACAAACACAACTCAAACACTTAACTTATTTCTCTCTAATAAACTCATACTCAAGAACATTAGTAAGCACATCTTCATCCTCAAGCTCAAGAACACCTTTGATCTTCATCTTCTTCCTTACACTTTTCTTCCTAAATCAATTATTTTCTTGTTTTAAATTCACTAGAACACTTGTGTTCTTTCTCCACTAGTTATTTTAGTAATCATCTACTCTTTTAACTAAGTAAATAAACATGAACATAAATCAAATTCATAAAACACAAACATCCCCTAAAACATAAAATACTACTACACTTTAAAATGTTAGTTTAGCTAGTTTAGTTATAAAATAAGCTACTAACTTGTGTATTTCATTTTTATGTACTCTCCTAATCAAAGACGAGGAGCAAGGTGGTGAAGTCGACTTGAGCCGGTTTGACCATATAGTCGATCCCGACAACTGCTAATCTTTTCATTCATAACCTAATCTAAGGTGCCCCCGCACACTAGGTTTTAATTTTGTTAATCGCATGCTAGAAATGTCTATGTGTTATATTTATTGTGTATATGATCACCTAGCTTCATATGTTAAATTAGGAGACAAAAATCGAAAAATAAAAATTGTTGCTCACTAACAAAACCCCACGGCATTCCTATTGTTTTTCACTTAATTTTTCGTTTTAATTTTTGTAAATTGCATGCTTAAAATACTCGTAATGAAATGAACATGAAAATATAATTAGTTGTTGTTTAGGATTTAAAATGAATTTGTTATGAATTTTTAAGTGTTTTAATGTATTATGTGTGTTCTTGAATGTTTGTTGTTATTCTTGTGTTTGAATGATTTTATTTATGTGTGTTAATGTTTTGTTATGTTTTCCACTTATGATTAAATACATAAATAATATAAGATAAATTAGTTATTGAATTAGAAGTATAAAAATCAAAAAAATAAAATTTTGAACATATATAATAATATACACGGCCAAATTGAATTTAGTGGACTAATTTTTAGTTTTAATTTTTCTAAATAACATATTATGATTAGTTTAGTTAAATTAGACTTGTATGAAAAATTTGAGAAAATTATATAAACATATGAAAATTTGACTAAATTATGTTCATATGAAAAACATTAAAGTTCTTAACATATTCATGTGTTCTTCACTTAGTTGTTTAGTTTGATTCATAAATTTTATAAAGTTAATCTTAAATGTTGTTTTAATCCATTAGTGAATAAAAACGATACTAAATATATAAGTTAAATAAGCTAAATCTTTAAAATATAAAAGTTAGAAAATTAAAGTGAGTAAAAACACTATTCATAAATGAAATAAAATATTTAGTGAAAATCGTAAACTAGTTATAAATCACTTTAGTATAATTTAAGTAATCATAATATAAAAACTTTAAGTCAAAAACCGATTAAATTAGAAAACAAAATAAAAATGAATAAGTATAGAAGGACCACGGTTTTGGGTTGATTTTTAGGCCTAAAATGAATTTGTCACTTTTTATTTTTATCACTTAAGTAATTTAAATTAGTTAAAGTAATGATTTATTAATAAAAACAACAAAAGAAATAAATAGCTAATATAAATAAAGGCTCACGGCATCTCTATTTATTTTGGGTCAATTTTGGTCAAAATGAATTTATCACTTAGTCACTAAAATTGAATAGTAATTAGTTTTATATTTTACTAGAAAATGAATCGTTAATAAAAAGAATCGACGAAACCGATTAAAATAAACGTTACACGTATTAAAATGAACAATGTCGAGTGTTACTACCTATGCTTAAATGAGGATGTGGAGATACGGACTATTTAAAATGAACTACGACAACCTCGCTAAATTTGAAACCGCTTAAACTTTAGCTAAGTATACGACTAAATCTAAACCGAGTTTTACTTTTGAAATATCATTTAAATCACCAAGTATGAAAATGAACTTAACCACCTTGATTTAAATATGTTTCAAAATCACTAAATACACAATGAACTTAACAAGTTCGATTAAAATATATTTCAAAACCGCTAAATGCAAAATGAACTTAACAACTTTAAAACTAGACTCCTAAAATATTTCCAAAAATCACTAAGTACAAAACGAGCTTAACGACTTTAAAACTAGAATTCTACACTTAGAAGAAAATAAGCTTAGTTAAGTAACTAAATAAAATACTAAGTATAAATATACGAATAAAATACTAAGTATAAATATACGAATAAAATACTAAGTATAAATATACGAATAAAATACTAAGTATAAATATACGAATAAAATACTAAGTATAAAATACGAGGAATAGTAAAATACGATGAATAGTGAAATACGATGAATAGTAAATACGATGAATAGTAAATACGTGAATAGTAAAATACGTGAATAGTAAAAATATTTAAAATTTACGATTGGACTCCAAATAAATTATTTAAGTTTCTATGTGCTTCCGTTTACCTGAAGAACTGCTAGAACTAAATTTTCATTATACAAGTTCGACGTTATTAATTATTATGAACTGTCACTGGAGAAATAAAGGAACGAGAAAATAATGAAGAAAGTACTTG
This sequence comes from Dianthus caryophyllus, assembly GCA_023091065.1. Taxonomy (NCBI): domain Eukaryota; kingdom Viridiplantae; phylum Streptophyta; class Magnoliopsida; order Caryophyllales; family Caryophyllaceae; genus Dianthus; species Dianthus caryophyllus. The sequence goes on from CM041522.1 coordinate 18,659,428, forward strand.
TTAAATACTCGGGTGTCTGTCATGTTGCGAATCTATTGTGCCATCGTTGGAAAGGTAGCCGCATATGGGGACACTGTCATCGCTATTTGGTGCTAGTGGTACATTTAATGGCTCTCATAGTCGTTATTTAACGTGATTTTCGCCCTGGGTAGCGATTCGTTCACGGGCCCATATGAGGTAATTGGAAAATGACCATTCCCATCCGGGGGATCTGTCGTAGTGTAATAGTCGTACCAATAGGGTAGTGTGTGCATACAAAAGACAAGGGACTGATCCTCCTTATTACCTGCTTGATATCTTCAGCATTTAAAGTCCGTTGATGTGACCGGCACGCTGTCGCGCGTTAGCATGCTATTTGTGCTGACGCATGTTTCCATCCTAACTTGTTGTGGCTCATAGGACAACGTATGATAGATTATCCATGTTGTATTGAATATTAGGTAGTTATCACGTACGCTACTTAGTGTTTGATCTGATGTGCAGTGCGAGTAACTAGTGCACTTTGATGGCGAATCATATGGGTGATTTACCATGAGAGTACACAAGCCACTCTGTAGTCAAGACTCGCGAGTATATGTTGCTATTTGAATAATTGAAAAGGGTCGACTACCCCGATGATGATTGAGATGATGATGAATTGCCTATATGATTATGATTGAAATGATAATGATTTATTGAACAAGATTGGTTATAAGTGTTGCATGATATATTGTTTGGTTTATACTCGAGTTGAATCATCCTGATTTTCCTTATGTGTTTTGCTTGCCTGCTTGCCATCTGCTTTAGTTAATTGTCATGTATATCGCATATGTTTATAATTGCTACACTACATGATTTATTTGATGTGTTTAGATGTGTTGGGGGAGAAAACACTAATTATGGGATTTGTTGCAGGCGTCCCGAGACTTGAGTGTCTATCTACACCAGGGGTTGTGAAAGCCTTCTTCTATATTTTGAGAGAATGTAATCGATTAAACTCTGCTTTATCTATGACTCTTATTATGTATAATGAGTTGTAATACAATGACAGCTGGTTTTGTAATAAATAGACTTAATTAATATTCCGCCTTAGTTTAATTAAAGTCACGAAAAACCAGGTTGTTCTGATTGGTATCGAGTTGTCTCATGATAGTGAATAACTTAAAGTTATCTCATCTAGCGAGACGACACCTGGGCCAGACATACATATTAATATATATGTCGGGCATAGACTTATAGGATCAAATAATGAATTAGAAATCTTAGATCGCTAAAATAATAACTTAGATCACTTTAAATTGTGAGAAAGGGTAGAAACTTAAGGATCGACCTAATAATAAAAGACTAGTCATATGAGCGATAGATTCTTATCGTGTTATAATTCTTTTACTTGCTATTTGCTCTATGGCTAACCTGTTTGACTAACAAATCTCTTATGCTAACGTTACTCCAAAAACGAGTCGTATAAATCAAAGTCAAGACGACGAGAATTCGAATGCAACAAATGGACGCAACAGGATTTATGTGGAACGAGAAGACATTCAAGACTTGAAGAGTTCTGTCAAACTAAAAGTGTTCCTACAACCATATCAAACCGTTCTTGAATTGTCACCATCATTTCAACGCTTTTCAATTCTCATTTTCTAAATCATAAAAATCCCCTGACATCTAATCTTTCCATGATTTTAAGATAGAGTCAACTCAATGATTTATCAATCTCGTAAAATTTTTAATTCTTAGAAACGATTGATATTCTAAATCAGTGATTCCCTTCGTAAACTGATCTTCTTTTCCCTCAAATTAGTAGAATGGTTTCAACCTTACTCTACGATTTCATAAACTTCTTCCTCACTTTTGTCAATTCTCAGACTCAACTCCATATCCCTCGAGCATATACCTGAACTCTTATGTTATTTTCTGAGCTTGGTTTCTAACCCTCCGTCATAGTTCACTTCATCGAGAAGGAATTAGGAAGCTTTGTAACTTTTGATTTTAAAATCTTTTTCAGAATGGCTGCAAACGGTATTCCAGACAATGACCTTAACCAACAATTCCTCGAAGAGGAGGCAAGGAGAAGAGGATTCGAGGACGCAATCGTGAAGATTGCTCAGAATGTCCACCAATATCAGGGTGGCGGCAATAACCAATCCGCGTTTGAGAGGTTCTCAAAACATAGACCTCAACCGTACTTTGGCTCGGTCAACCCTACCGTTCTGACTGAATGGATTGAAGAAATGGAGAAGCTGTTGGAGCTCAGTAAGACACCGCCTACAGAAATGGTGAATGTGGTGGCATATTACTTGAAGGGAGAGGCGAACAGTTGGTGGCGCCTAATCAGATCTAATTTCCCACTCAGAATCTACAACTGGAGCGAGTTCAAAACGCTTTTAGAGAACAAGTATTTCGGGCAGGAGCTCAGGTGGAACAAAGAAGAAGAATTCAGGAATTTGAAACAGGGCGATATGCAGTTGCAGGCATACACCGAAAAGTTCCAGGAACTGTCTAAATTTGCTCCCAAGATAACGATTGATGAGGAGGAACTCGCCACCCGATATGTTCGGGGTATGACTTACCGTTTACAGTTGATCATGAGCGGGTTCAATTGCCGGAACTTTGCTGAGGCCTATGAGAAGGCAACGGGTATCTGGGCGTCAATCCAGAAGAACGAAGTAGAGGAGAAAGAGAAAAAGAGAGTTTTTACGCCTCCTGTGGCAAGTTCTAGTTTTATCCAGAAGCCGAATTTCCAACCGATGTTCATTTCCAACATATAAAAATTTGACTAATCGATGTTCATTTTAAAGGTATTAGGGTTCTTCAAATAACCATGTGTTCTTCATTTATATAGTTAGTTTGATTCATAATTTTATAAGTTTTTAGTTATTTATTGTTTATGTTTACTAGTTTAAATCACTTTAAGTTAATATGAATAATTAGTATATAAAAACTTTAAGTTAAAAACCGATAAAATTAGAAAACGAAAATAAATTGCTATGTATGTTAGGCCACAGTTTTGGAGTCCATTTTAGACTTAAAATGAATTTGTCACTTTTTATTTTTATCACTTAAGAAATTAAAATAGTTAAAGTAATGATTTATTAATAAAAATAACAAAAGAAATAAATAGCTAAATAAATAAAGGCTCACGGCAATTAGGATATTTTTGGGTCAATTTTGGTCAAAATGAATTTATCACTTAGTCACTAAAATTGAATAGTAATTAGATTTATATTGGGTTATGTATTAAATCGTTAATAAAAAGAATTGACAAAACCGATAAAAATAAACGTTACACGTATTAAAATGAATGAAATCGAGTGTTACTACCTATGCTTAAATTTGGATGTGGACATACGGACTATTGAAAATGAACTACGACAACCTCGCTAAAAATGGAAACCGCTAAAAGATTAGTTAAGTATATGACTAAATAAAACCGAGTTTCACTTTTAAAAAAAAAAGTTATTTAAAATCACTAAGTACAAAATGAACTTAACAACCTTGACCCTAGAATTTTGTACTTAGATTATATTAGATTTTACTTCCGAAATCATTTTTCAAATCACTAAATACAAAACGAACCTAACGACTTTAAAACTAGAATTTTACACTTAGTAAATAAAAAGCTTAGTTTTATTTTTCTAAAAACATCCTTAGTATAACAAAAATGTATAAGAGTATAAAGATACTAAGTATAAATAAAGTAAAATAAAATGAAAAATACTAAGTATAAAGAAAATAAAATAATAAATACTAAGTATAAGAATACATATACGTATAAAATACGAATAAAATACGAAGTATAAAATACGTACAAATACGGAATACGAAAATACGAATACGTATAAATACGATGAATAGTAAATACGATGAATAGTAAATACGATGAATAGTAAATACGGTGAATAGTAAAATAATGAATAGTGAAAAATATTTAAAGGTTACGAACGGACTCAAAATAAATAATTAAGTTTTCCTATGTGTTCTGTTTTACCTGAAGAACTGTTGTTACTAAGATTTCATTATACAAGTTCGACGTTATATTTATATTACAAGTTGTCATTATTATGAGCTAGAAAAATGAGAAGTGGGGAAAGCGAGTACTTGAATAAAATACTAGGATTGTTCGCCATGTTGCGACTCTTGAAATTCGAAGTTAACGAGGTAGCTGTATATGGGGACTTGGGCTCCCTATCAGAGTTGCCCAAGGCGAAATAACGATCTTAAGATCGCTACTCGGCACGGTATATACAACCTCAGAGATGGGGCATCCTTGATATTTCCGTGGGCCCATATATTAGTAATTGGAAACTCCAGCCCCAACCGGGGGTACCCGTCTCTGGTGATAGTCGAACTTTTCGTCGGTGATACCTTTTGAATAGCGAATAAGTATGATCCTCGATAGGTAGTGTATGCATACATTAGACAAGGGATTAGGCCGTCCTTATTACCTTAGATATCTTTTGCCTGTCAGACACGTCCGATTTCGTTCGGCCCTGACCGCTTCTGCGCGGATTACATCTGCATGCTTCCGCCTTATTAACGAAGACTCATTTGTTATCACATGTTGAATGCATTTCCTTGTTTGTTTGATGATTATCTGAATGACTTGGTTGAGTATTGGAATACGATTTATTGAGTATGATTGACTGTGAGCGTGGTACGTTATTTGATTGGATGTTATACTCGTATTGAATCATCATGATTTACTTATGTGCTCTATTTGCATACTTGCTATTTGTTTTCCTTGTTTATTTAATATTTATATCGCATATTGTTTTAGAATTGCATGTATCGTAAGAGTGTGCGAGAAAATGATGAGATGTTAATGCAGGTACCCCGAGACCAACTCTTATGCATGCTGGGGAGTGCTTACCTTCTTTATTTTGTACTTTTGAGAGGATGTAATCAAACTTATACTCTGTTTCATCCTAAACTCGTACTATGTATTTAGAGTTTTAATATGATAACAGCTGGTTTTGTAATATATAGACTTAATTAATTTTCCGCCTTAGTTTAATTAAGTCACGAAAAACCGGGTTGTTACACGAGGCTCATTATTTCAAGTTTAAACGAAAGTGTTAGTTAAATCAAATTTGAATAGTAATTTGATATTAATATAATAAGATTTATAACTAAAAATCAAAAGTGCTCGAAATTGAATTTTATGAACAAAAGGTTTTACTTTTATTCTCGTGAATAGTAAACATGCCTTGACCATTTCAAAATTTGAAAGACGATATAAGTTTTGTGTTGACTTTTATAAAATTTTGAATTGTGTTTCTTTTTGAATTCTGAATATAATACAACATACTTTATTTTTCAAAATTTTTATATTTAGACTTAAGAAATTTAGTATTATTTAGCGAAAAAAATTCAGTCGTATTTTTATTATAAGGAAAAAGGATGAATTTAATCTAAGGAATTAAATTCTTTTATAAAAATGTGTTTCAAAAACACGGGGTGTTACAATCCTACCCCCTTAAGAAAAGTTTCGTCCCCGAAACTTGAAAAGAGTGGATAACTGCTCAAGGTTAAACAAGGCAGTTAGAGAGAATATTGAGATTTTACAAATTTGGATAATAATATTTGGTTTCGTTGGAATAAGACTTTTTGAAAGTTTGAGTTTCCTAATTAATATAGAAACGATCGGATAGAGTGAAAATATTGGAGAGCAAAATCGCGTTTGATTTATTAATGAGATATTTAAATAAATATAGAAATGTTACTAGGATGTTATTTTTGAGAATGACGCGAAAGGATTCACAAAAAGGTAGGGCCTAGAAGTTTTGTAGATTTAATTAACTGACATTAAAATATCAAGCGTTTTAAGAACAAAACCGTTTATTTAAATTTCGAAATAAAAGTTAACCCTAAAATAGGCCGAAATAAAAACCTTTAAAATTTAATTAAGATGGAGGTAAAATCAAATTATTATCCTACCCCCTTAAGAAGTTTTAAACGTATAGCTTAGGCATAATATTATTATCGTTATTTTTATTGATCACATGCATAAGATATATAGCCTTATGAAAAATGGCATTTTGGGAAAAATAGGTAAAAGTCGTAGTCATCATAAGGAAAATATGAGACTAAATGAAATTAAGGAAATTTAGGTTATCGTTGAATGGTTAAATAAACTTTTAGGGAATTATGGATAACCTAGTTGATATGGCTCATTTTCTAAAATTTATTATTATAATGTTATTAGAAGAAGCGAAATGTTATAAATCATATTTAGGATATGATTCAAATTTATAATAAGGGGTTATTGGAAAATATGATATATGTAAGTATATTTTGACGAGAAAATTGTAATGATATGATGAGTTGAAAGGTATTTAAAATTTTAAAGAAAAGAATGCTCCGTATTGAATAAAATAAAGGCGTAGTCTTGAGTTATTGAAATTTTACCAAAGAATAACGTCTACGTCAGGGCAACCCTCGGTGTCTTCGTCAACCTCGACAAGACGTAAACACGCCCTGCACCTTAGCTGGGTAGTGGTCCCGTGTTCATCCTTCCCATTGCTTCTTTCTGGGCACACGTTAGCCTTGTGTCCCTCTACCTTGCAAAAGAAGCAGGCACAAATGGTGACCCGTTGCATTGCTTCCCAGGTGTAGAGCCTTGTGTGAAAGCGACAATCGTCCGAACGCACAATAGGCGTGAGTCCTTCCACCTCTTGTAGTCACCTTCCCTGGTTCGAGTTGTTGTTGTTGCGGTTATAAACCGGCTTGTTGAAACCTCTCGCTTTGAAAGTTTGGGCTCACGAAAATTCCTCGGTTGGAAGGTTGGCTTACGGATGAAACTAGAACTTGCCACAGAGGCGTAAGAGTCCTATTCTTCTTTTCTCCTCACCACTCCCTTACGGATGGATGCCCGGATGCTCGTTGCTTTCTCATAAGCCTCAAAGAAAATTCTTACTGATTGAACCCGCTCATGTTTATCCTCGGATCATTAGTCATACCCCTTACATAACGAGTTGCGAGTTCCTCCTCGTTAGTTAATATTCTAGGAGCAAACTTAGATAGCTCCTGATACTTTTCGGTGTATGCCTGCAGAGACATATCACCTTGATCTAAGTTCCTGAATTTCTCTTCCATCTCCCATCTTAGCTCTTCCCCGAAGTACTTGTTCTCTAGCAGCAGTTTGAACTCGCTCCAATTGTATATCCTCAGGGGAAAAGTGGACCTGATCAAGCGCCACCAGCTGTTGGCTTCTCCCTTGAGATAGTAAGCTACCACATTCACCTTCTCTGTAGGTGGTGTCTTACTGAGCTCTAACAGCTTCTCCATTTCTTCGATCCATTCAGTCAGAACGGTAGGGTTGACGGAGCCTGAGTATGGTTGAGGTCTGTGTTTTGAGAACCTCTCAAATGCGGACTGGTTGTTTCCGCCACCCTGGTGTTGGTACATGCCTTGAGCAATCTTGGTGATTGCATCTTCAAAACCTTTCCTCCGTGCCTCTTCTTCGAGGAATTGTTGGTTAAGGTCATTGTCTGGAATACCGTTTGCAGCCATTCTGAAAAATATTACACTGCGTAAGTTTTGAGTTGTTTCAAGCGAGACGCATTATAACTTGCCATGTAAAAGTCATTTCATTAATAATGTGGAAGAGTTTACATCAAAAGTTACAAGGGTTAATAATTCCTTCTCGAAGAAAAGAATTACGTCGGAAGTTCAGACACAAAGTTCAGCATAAGAGTTTAGATACACCCTCAAGTGATATGGAGTTGAGTTGAGAATTGACAAGGGTTAGCCTTGGTACTATGAGCGATCTGAATAAGGTTAGAAGGTTTGAAATAAAGAGAAAGAAGTTTATGAAATCGTAGAGTAAGGTTGAAAACCTTCTACGAAGTTGAGAGAAAAGAAAATCAGTTCATGAAATTATTTATAAGGGATTACTGATTTAGAACATCAAAAGTCTCGAAGAAGTTAAAAATTTTACGAGATTGACTCCTTATTAGTAGGGGTTTTAGAGGGTAAAAAGGAAATCCTAACATCATGGAGAGATTAAATGTCAAGAGGTTTTATGATTTAGAAAGTCTGAGAGTTGAAAAGCGTTGCAATGATGGTGATAATTAAAGAACGATTAGAGATGGTTGTAGGAATTTTTTTAAAGCGAAAGAAGTCTTCGACGTCTTGGAAGCTGCCTCAGATAGCATGATTCTTGATACGTCTCTCTGCATGCGCTTCGGTCTTGCCTTCGATTCTTACGTCTTGATTCTTGTAAAGTTAGTATAAGGGACTTGTTAGTCAAAAAGATTAGTAGGTCAGTCCTTAATGTTTCTACCCATTCTCACTTTTAAAGCGTTCTAAGATTATTATTTTAGCGATCTAGGATTTCTAATTTATTATTTGATCCTATAAGTCTATGCCTGACATATATATAAATATGTATGTCTGGCCCAGGTGTCGTCTCGCTAGATGAGATAACTTTAAGTCACTCACGGTCGCAAGACAGCTCTGATACCAACTGTAACAACCCGGTTTTTCGTGACTTTAATTAAACTAAGGCGGAATATTAATTAAGTGTAACAACCTGGTTTTTCGTGACTTTAATTAAACTAAGGCGGAAAATTAATTAAGTCTATATATTACAAAACCAGCTGTTAATCGTAATAAAACTCTAAGTACATAGTACGAGTTTAGAATAACAGAGTATAAGTTCGATTACATCCTCTCAAAATAGGTTACAAAATAAGGCCTCCAATCCCCTGATAGATCAACGCTCAAGACTCGGGGTACCTGCATTAAACTCTCATCATTTTCCCGCACACTCTTTCGATACATGCAATTCTAATACAACATGCCATATGAATAATAAATAAGTAAAGGAAAACAAATAGCAAGTATGCAAGTAAAACACATAAGGAGATCATGATGATTCAATACGAGTATAAACCAATCAAATAACATACCACGCTCACAAATAATCATACTCAACAAATCACATTCCCATACTCAACCAAGTCGTTCAGACAATCATCAAACAAACAAGGAAATGCATTCAACATGTGATAACAAATGAGTCTTCGTTAGTAAGGCGGAAGCATGCAGACGTAAATCGCGCTATAGTAGACAGGGCCAACATAACTTGGACATGGCTGACATACTAGACGTCCGCGCAATAGCCGACAGGGCCAACATAACTTGGACATGGCTGACAGGCTAAGGATACCTAAGGTAATAAGGACAGCTAAATCCTTGTCTAATGTATGCATACACCATCTAATCGAGGATCATACGTATTCGCTATTCAAAAGGTATCACCGACGAAAAATACGACTATCACCTTAGGCGGTACTCCCCGGGTGGCCGAGTTTCCAATTACCATCTATGGGCCCACGGAAATATCAATGTTGCCCCATCCACGAGGTTGTATATACTGCGTCTTAGAATAGCAATCTTAAGATCGTTATAAGCCTTGGGCAACTCTGGTAGGGAGCCCAAGTCCCCATAGACAGCTACCTCATTAACATCGAATTTCAAGAGTCGCAACATGGCGAACAATCCAAGTATTTTATTCAAGTAGTTCATTCCTTCAAATTCTTATTTCCTCGATCATTCATAATAGGTGACAATTCTGTAACTTAAATATAACGTCGAACTTGTATAATGAAATTTTAGTAACAACAGTTCTTCAAGTAAACAGAAAGCATAGAAAGACTTAGTTAATTATTTGGAGTTCGTTTGTAAATTTTAAATATTTTTACTATTCATTATTTTACTATTCATCGTATTTACTATTCATCGTATTTACTATTCAACCATTTTCGTATTTACGTATTTATACGTATTTTTATACGTATGCGTATTTTTATACTTCGTATTTTATTCGTATTTTATACGTATCCGTATTTTTATACTTTATTTATTTTATTTGATTAAGTTAAGTGATTTAGTTAATGTAACTAGATTTCTAATTATTAGTTTCTTTATAATGTTTATACTTAGCTTTTCTACAAATATCTAAAAAGTATTTAGACTTTTTAATCTAAGTGTAAAATTCTAGTTTTATTTCCTAAGTATAATTCTAGTTTCAAAGTCGTTAAGTTCGTTTTGAAATTAGTGATTTGAAATAATATTTTAAAAGCGAGACTCGGTTATGTTTAGTCATAGACTTAGCTAAATTTCTTTTAACGATGTCTATTTTTAGCGAGGTTGTCGTAGTTCATTTTAAATAGTCCGTATGTCCACATCCAAATTTAAGCATAGGTAGTAACACACGATTTAGTTCATTTTTATAACGGTTAACCATTTTTATCGGTTTATTATATTTCATTTATAACTAAAACGTTTTATACAAAATTTCAATTCTAATTACTATTTAACTTTAGTGACTTAGTGATAATTTCATTTTGATCAAATTTAGTCCATTTTAAAGTGGCATGTCGTGTGATATTTATATATGTCAAAATTGATTTGTTTCTTTTAGTTTCTTAATTCTAACTTATTATCTACTAATTAAATTATTTTAACAATAAACTAAAAAGTGATAAAACATAATTTTGAACCAAAAATGGCATGAATGCCGTGAGCAAGGTAGTGTAGGTTCCAAATTTTCATTTTTCGATTTTTATCGGTTTTTAGCTTAAAGTCTTTATATTTTAATTATTTCCATTATACTAAAACGATTCAACTAGTTTACGATTTTCACTAATTATCTTATTTCATTTATGAATAGTGTTTTTACTCACTTTAAATTTCTAACTTTTATATTTTAATGATTTAGTCTATTTAACTTAGATGTTTATTATTGTGATTATTCACTAAAGTATTTAAACAACAATAAAATAAAACTTACAAATATTTTAGATCAAACTAGTCATCTAAAAGAAGAACACATGAAGATGTTAAGAACTCTAATGTTTTTCATATGAACATTTATTAGTCAAATTTTTATATGTTTATGAAATTTTCTCAAATTTTTCCTACAAGTCCATTTTAACTAAACTAATCATAATATGTTATTTAGAAAAATTAAAACTAAAATTGGTCCAAATTTATTAGGAAAACCGTGTATAGTGTATATATGTTTTAAATTTTTATTTTTGATTTTTTTTTTTCCTACTTCTAATTCAACAACTAATTTATCTTATATTATTTATGTATTTAACTAAGGTGAAAAACATATACAAACATTAACACACATAACTAAAATCATTTAAACACATGAATAACCATAAAAGTTCAAGAACAAACATAAACACATTAAAAACATTTAAATTCATAACAAATTCATTTTAAGTCCTAAACATAAACTAATTATATTTTCATGTTCATTTCATCCTTAGTATTTTAAGCATGCAATTTACAAAAATTAAAACGAAAAAAATAGACAAAAATAAAGGGGAGGCCGTGTGTTATGTTATTGTTACACTAATATTATTTTTCGATTTTTGTCTCCTAATTTAACATATGAACACTAGGTGATAAAATAAACTAAGCATGCATCAAAACATCATTTAGGAAAACATAAATCAACTACGAGGCGCTTATCACATAAGTGTCTGGAAGCACCTTAGTTAGGTTATGAGTGAAATAGCTTAGCAGGTTATTAAAGGGATCAATGATATGATCGAATTGGCTAAGATCGACTCCTCCACCTTGCTCTTCGTCTTTGGTTAGGAGAGGTACATAAGAATGAAATAAACAAGTTAGTAATTTATTTTAAAACTAAACTAGCTAATTTAAATTTAATGTTGTAGTAGTATTTTATGTTTAGGTGATGTTTGTATTTTAAATATTTTGATTCATATTTTTACATAAATGTATGTGCAAAGTGGATGTGATTACTAAAATATTTAGGGAAGGATTTAGTTATGTGTTTAAAGATTTAAACATAAAGAAATAAAGAAGTTAAAGGAGGAAGGAAATGGAAGGGATGTGTTCTTCATGTTCTTGATGAGGATGAAGATTGCTTACAAAGGTTTCTTGAGTATGAGTTTTAATTAGAGAGAAAAGAGTTAGGACTTAGGAAAATAAAATTTGATGTGTGTTGTGTTTGTGTGGTATGGACGGAGTAGAAGTAGTAGTAGTTGTAGTTTGTAAGCTTTGTATGTTAAGTGGTAGTAGTAGTATGTATGTATACTAGTAATGTAATATGTGTGAATGCATTTGTAGGTTTAGTTGTATTATCATTGAATTAAATCAAAGCTAGAATGATGATGAAGAGTGTAGGAGTGTAAGGTGATTTGACAAGAAGGTAAAGGAGACATGGGTGTGTAAGAGAAGAGAAGAGAAATGGAAGAAGATAATGTTGACCAAGGGCCAACAAAAATCTCGGCCATCATCACCAACAAGTCCCGATTTTTACGTTTTGAAATTTTCGATTTGCGCGCACGTGAGAAGTCTCGAAATGAAATATATAGTCTTAAAATGATGGTTCGAAGTAAGATCAAAAATAAAAATGGAGAAAAACGTTGAAGGGTGATCAAAACAAAAATTGGCCTTAGGATCCTCGAAACTTTGAAATAAAATCTTGTTTGATCGAAATATATAATTTTTTTGTGGAATGTTACTGAATTAAATCATTATGCTTAAACGTCAAAAATTTTACCAGTTTAGGCTTAGTGTAACTCAAGATATCGAGTTTTAGTGAAAGTGTTAGTTAAATCAAAATGAAATAGTAATTTGATATTATTATTATATGTTTTGTTAGTAATAATCAAAATGATTAAGCTTAAACTACTTTAATTAGATTTGGATTATGATTAAGTACATTTAAGAAAGGATTAGGTGACTTAATCACATTTAGGTGGCTTGACCATTTGGTCAACGTTTGACCTCGATTTGCGTACAAAATTTGTCGTTGAGAAAATTGTCGTAGATTCTTTGTTTGATTTATTGAGTTTGAAAATGTAAAAATAAAATTCAAATTCAAAGTAATTCAAAACGGTTTTAATTTAGGTGCAAAATAACTTGTAGTATAATGTGTTAGGGAAATAAGTGAGCGAGGATGTTTAATTAATGATTTGCGCAATTATAAAGGCTTAACTTAACATGGAGTGTTACATGTTTAGCGAAAAAATTGATCGCATTTTTATTATAAGGAAAAAGGATGAATTTAATTTAAGGAATCAAATTCTTTCATAATATTTTGCTATAAAAACACGGGGTGTTACAATCCTACCTTTAAGAAAAGTTTAGTCAGAAACTTGGATAGGGTGGATAACTGCTCGAGGTAAACAAGGCAGTTAGAGAGAATATTGGGATTTTATAAATTTGGATAATAACATTTGATTTTGTAGGAATTAAGACTTTTTGAAAAAGTTGAGTTTTCAAATTAATATCGAAACGTCGGATAGAGGGAAACATATTGGAGAACAAAATCGTGTTTGTTTTGTTAATGAGATATTTAATTAAATATAGAAATGTTACTAGAATGTTATTCTTGAAAATGACGCGAAAGAGATTTATAAAAAGGTAGGGTCTAGAAGTTTTGTACGGAATTAAATGAAATTAAAATAATAAGCGTTTTAAGGATAAAACCGTTTATTTAAATTTCAGAATAAAAATTGACTTTAAAATAGGCGGAAATGAAAAGTTTTAAAATTTAATTAAGGTTGGGGTATAATCAAAATATTATCCTACCCCCTTAAAAAGTTTCAAACTTATGTACATAATAATATTATTATTGTTACTTTTAATGACCACTTAAATAAGATATATAGCCTTCGAGAAATGGCATTTAAGGAAAATATGTAAAAGTCGTAGTGATCATAAAGAAGATATAAGCTTTAATGAAATTAATGAAATATAGGTTATCGTTGGATGATTAGACAAAATGTTTAGGAAATTGTGGATAACCTTGTTGATATAGCTCGTTTTCCTAAAATTGTTATTATAATGTTAATAGATGAAACGAAGATGTAAAAATCATATTTCGGTTAAGATTGAGATTTATAATACTGGATGACGCAAGTATCTAAAATTTTTGTATGTATATTTCTAAAATGGAGGAAATAGTAGCAAACAATTTCAAAGATTTTAAAAATAGAGGAATAAAAATTTTGAACCATGGAGTTTCGAAAGTGTTCAAAATACGTTACAAAGATTTGACGGTACAAGCAAAAATTTTCAAAGGTATTTTTATAGAGGACGTATGAAAACAATTTTAGAAGGATATATTAAGAGGTTGATAAGAATTTTAAATTTAGGAGGTCGTAAAGGAAATTTGTGTGATGGATTGTTTGATAAATTTTGGGAGGAACTAAAAGATAACTAAACTCCCTAATCGAATAGAATGAGTGTTGGTACGAGGTTAAATAGAAATTTACCGGTGATGACGTCGACATCGATAATATCGTCAGCACCCTCTTCATACTCGGTCAGGACATACACACGTCCCTGAACCTTTACTGCGGGCAATGGCCCTGCATTTGCCTTAGCAACAATACCCTTCTTTGGGCATTCGTTAGACTTGTGTCCTACTTCATTACAGAAGAAACACACTACTGGTTTTCCGTCACAACGCTTCCCCGGGTGATTCGGCTGTCGGCAGAAACGACACTGGTTTGCTTGGAAAGGCGGATTCCCGAGAAGTTGTTGGTTGTTCCTTGCCACGTTTGGGGTGGGGCTATGGTTAGGATAATGGGGCCTGTTATGGTTCCTATTGCGATTATCCTGATTCTGATAACCCGTGCGACCAAAGAGTGGTTTGTGGATGAAGCTAGCACTCGCCACAGGAGGCGTAAATGCTTTCTTTTTCCCTTTCTCTTCTGCTTCGTTCTTCTGGATCGACGCCCAGATACCTGTTGCCTTCTCATAGGCTTCAGCAAAGTTCCGACAATTGAACCCGCTCATGATCAACTGTAACCGGTAAGTCATACCCCGAACATATCGGGTGGCTAGTTCTTCTTCATCAATCGTTATCTTGGGAGCAAATTTTGACAGCTCCTGGAACTTATCGGTGTATGCCTGCAGTTGCATATCACCCTGTTTCAAATTCCTGAATTCTTCTTCTTTGTTCCACCTGAGCTCCTGCCCGAAATACTTGTTCTCTAACAGCGTTTTGAACTCACTCCAGGTGTAGATTCTTAAGGGAAAGGTGGACCTGATTAAACGCCACCAACTGTTGGCCTCTCCCTTGAGATAGTAGGACACTACGTTCACCCTCTCGTTAGCCGGAGTCTTGCTAAGATCTAGCAACTTCTCCATTTCTTCAATCCACTCCGTCAAGACTGTGGGGTTGACAGAGCCAGAATATGGTAGGGGTCGATGTTTGGAGAACCTCTCAAAAGCAGATTGCTGATTACCACCACCCTGATGTTGGTGTGTGTTCTGAGCAATCTTTATGATTGCGTCCTCGAAGCCTCTTCTTCTTGCCTCTTCTTCGAGGAATTGTTGGTTAAGGTCATTGTCTGGAATACCGTTTGCAGCCATTCTGAAAATATTAAATTGTATGAATTTGAGTAGTTCTAAAAGAGGCATAACATAGAATACAAGATAGGAGTTGTTTACATAGATTTCGAGTAGCAAAACATCTAATACATTTCCTAGGAAGATAACTGAAAGTAGAAGGTAGGGATGACGATTCCTAATAGTGTCATACAAAATCACTGAGGTTAGGTAGTTAAAATCTAGAGATTTTACAAAATGTTATCCGAACTAGTAGTTAATAAGGCTAAAAGGATCTAGAGTCCGTTGGAGGACTCCGCATCGCTGACTTCCTGCTCATCATCGAAGGTGTGTCCCTGAGCAATGGCACGGCATGCAATCCTGAGGCCGCATTTGAAGAAATTCCACCCGTGGAACTTTCCCCCTCGAACTGTAGACAGGTGGCGTACTGTAAACCACCAATGGAAAGCTTCGCCTCTGAGGAACCTCTCGGTTAAACGTACTTTCCACTCTTCATGAACTCCCGCCTCAACGAACTTCGCCTCCATTTCGCATAACCAAAACCAGCAGGTGTCATGGTCTCCTGCGAATGTGCGCGGGGGATCTCCTAAGAAAATCCCGTAAGCATCTATCCTGGCAGGGTCAGTCCATGCAAGCTCCGGAGTAACCGGAAGTGCAGGCATGAAAGCACGTAGGGCGCGCTGCTTAATCGAACGATTGTCCTTTCCGTCTCCGCATACTGGTGAATCGCCGGTTGATGACATCTACAAGGGATTTTAAGGGAAGGAGTCAAACAACAAGAATATTGTTTGAACGAAAATAACATGGCTATCAAGAGAATATAAGTTTCTGATCGAACCAAACAGGATTAAAAAGGTTTAAGAATTTTATTAGTGCAATTGACTAAGGATTCAGTAGATGCCCTCACTTCGTATAGTTTGGTACTTCTTCAGCATTTCACTTCTCGAGAGTTAAGTTTATTATTTCGATTTTTATATCCGAGGATAGTTGTTAGTTTTAGTCAGTCACATCAGCAGGTAGCAAGCATGCGATGGTTAGCGTATTTTATTTTAGGGTAGTAGTTCGTTTATTTAAAGAGATTTTAGCGTAAGGTCGGTACTTAAAGTTTCTACCCATCCTCACACTTTAAAGTGATCTAAGTTATTTATTTTAGCGATCTAAGATTTCTAATTCATTATTTGATCCTATAAGTCTATGCCTGACATATATATTAATATGTATGTCTGGCCCAGGTGTCGTCTCGCTATGTGAGATAACTTTAAGTCATTCACGGTCGCAAGACAGCTTTGATACCAACTGTAACAACCTGGTTTTTCGTGACTTTAATTAAACTAAGGCGGAAAATTAATTAAGTCTATATATTACAAAACCAGCTGTTAATCGTAATAAAACTCTAAGTACATAGTACGAGTTTAGAATAACAGAGTATAAGTTCGATTACATCCTCTCAAAATAGGTTACAAAATAAGGCCTCCAATCCCCTGATAGATCAACGCTCAAGACTCGGGGTACCTGCATTAAACTCTCATCATTTTCCCGCACACTCTTTCGATACATGCAATTCTAATACAACATGCCATATGAATAATAAATAAGTAAAGGAAAACAAATAGCAAGTATGCAAGTAAAACACATAAGGAGATCATGATGATTCAATACGAGTATAAACCAATCAAATAACATACCACGCTCACAAATAATCATACTCAACAAATCACATTCCCATACTCAACCAAGTCGTTCAGACAATCATCAAACAAACAAGGAAATGCATTCAACATGTGATAACAAATGAGTCTTCGTTAGTAAGGCGGAAGCATGCAGACGTAAATCGCGCTATAGTAGACAGGGCCAACATAACATGGACATGGTCGACATACTAGACGTCCGCGCAATAATAGCCAGTGGCCAACATAACTTGGACATGGCTGACAGGCTAAGGATACCTAAGGTAATAAGGACAGCTAAATCCTTGTCTAATGTATGCATACACCATCTAATCGAGGATCATACGTATTCGCTATTCAAAAGGTATCACCGACGAAAAATACGACTATCACCTTAGACGGGTACCCCCGGGTGGGGCTGGAGTTTCCAATTACCATCTATGGGCCCACGGAAATATCAATGTTGCCCCATCCCTGAGGTTGTATATACCGTGCCGAATAGCAATCTTAAGATCGTTATAAGCCTTGGGCAACTCTGGTAGGGAGCCCAAGTCCCCATAGACAGCTACCTCATTAACATCGAATTTCAAGAGTCGCAACATGGCGAACAATCCAAGTATTTTATTCAAGTAGTTCATTCCTTCAAATTCTTATTTCCTCGATCATTCATAATAGGTGACAATTCTGTAACTTAAATATAACGTCGAACTTGTATAATGAAATTTTAGTAACAACAGTTCTTCAAGTAAACAGAAAGCATAGAAAGACTTAGTTAATTATTTGGAGTTCGTTTGTAAATTTTAAATATTTTTACTATTCATTATTTTACTATTCATCGTATTTACTATTCATCGTATTTACTATTCAACCATTTTCGTATTTCGTATTTGTACGTATTTTTATACGTATGCGTATTTTTATACTTCGTATTTTATTCGTATTTTATACGTATCCGTATTTTTATACTTTATTTATTTTATTTGATTAAGTTAAGTGATTTAGTTAATGTAACTAGATTTCTAATTATTAGTTTCTTTATAATGTTTATACTTAGCTTTTCTACAAATATCTAAAAAGTATTTAGACTTTTTAATCTAAGTGTAAAATTCTAGTTTTATTTCCTAAGTATAATTCTAGTTTCAAAGTCGTTAAGTTCGTTTTGAAATTAGTGATTTGAAATAATATTTTAAAAGCGAGACTCGGTTATGTTTAGTCATAGACTTAGCTAAATTTCTTTTAACGATGTCTATTTTTAGCGAGGTTGTCGTAGTTCATTTTAAATAGTCCGTATGTCCACATCCAAATTTAAGCATAGGTAGTAACACACGATTTAGTTCATTTTTATAACGGTTAACCATTTTTATCGGTTTATTATATTTCATTTATAACTAAAACGTTTTATACAAAATTTCAATTCTAATTACTATTTAACTTTAGTGACTTAGTGATAATTTCATTTTGATCAAATTTAGTCCATTTTAAAGTGGCATGTCGTGTGATATTTATATATGTCAAAATTGATTTGTTTCTTTTAGTTTCTTAATTCTAACTTATTATCTACTAATTAAATTATTTTAACAATAAACTAAAAAGTGATAAAACATAATTTTGAACCAAAAATGGCATGAATGCCGTGAGCAAGGTAGTGTAGGTTCCAAATTTTCATTTTTCGATTTTTATCGGTTTTTAGCTTAAAGTCTTTATATTTTAATTATTTCCATTATACTAAAACGATTCAACTAGTTTACGATTTTCACTAATTATCTTATTTCATTTATGAATAGTGTTTTTACTCACTTTAAATTTCTAACTTTTATATTTTAATGATTTAGTCTATTTAACTTAGATGTTTATTATTGTGATTATTCACTAAAGTATTTAAACAACAATAAAATAAAACTTACAAATATTTTAGATCAAACTAGTCATCTAAAAGAAGAACACATGAAGATGTTAAGAACTCTAATGTTTTTCATATGAACATTTATTAGTCAAATTTTTATATGTTTATGAAATTTTCTCAAATTTTTCCTACAAGTGCATTTTAACTAAACTAATCATAATATGTTATTTAGAAAAATTAAAACTAAAAATTGGTCCAAATTTATTAGGAAAACCGTGTATAGTGTATATATGTTTTAAATTTTTATTTTTGATTTTTTTTTTTTCCTACTTCTAATTCAACAACTAATTTATCTTATATTATTTATGTATTTAACTAAGGTGAAAAACATATACAAACATTAACACACATAACTAAAATCATTTAAACACATGAATAACCATAAAAGTTCAAGAACAAACATAAACACATTAAAAACATTTAAATTCATAACAAATTCATTTTAAGTCCTAAACATAAACTAATTATATTTTCATGTTCATTTCATCCTTAGTATTTTAAGCATGCAATTTACAAAAATTAAAACGAAAAAAATAGACAAAAATAAAGGGGAGGCCGTGTGTTATGTTATTGTTACACTAATATTATTTTTCGATTTTTGTCTCCTAATTTAACATATGAACACTAGGTTATAAAATAAACTAAGCATGCATCAAAACATCATTTAGGAAAACATAAATCAACTACGAGGCGCTTATCACATAAGTGTGCGGGAAGCACCTTAGTTAGGTTATGAGTGAAATAGCTTAGCAGTTGTCGGGATCAATGATATGATCGAATTGGCTAAGATCGACTCCTCCACCTTGCTCTTCGTCTTTGGTTAGGAGAGGTACATAAGAATGAAATAAACAAGTTAGTAATTTATTTTAAAACTAAACTAGCTAATTTAAATTTAATGTTGTAGTAGTATTTTATGTTTAGGTGATGTTTGTATTTTAAATATTTTGATTCATATTTTTACATAAATGTATGTGCAAAGTGGATGTGATTACTAAAATATTTAGGGAAGGATTTAGTTATGTGTTTAAAGATTTAAACATAAAGAAATAAAGAAGTTAAAGGAGGAAGGAAATGGAAGGGATGTGTTCTTCATGTTCTTGATGAGGATGAAGATTGCTTACAAAGGTTTCTTGAGTATGAGTTTTAATTAGAGAGAAAAGAGTTAGGACTTAGGAAAATAAAATTTGATGTGTGTTGTGTTTGTGTGGTATGGACCGAGTAGAAGTAGTAGTAGTTGTAGTTTGTAAGCTTTGTATGTTAAGTGGTAGTAGTAGTATGTATGTATACTAGTAATGTAATATGTGTGAATGCATTTGTAGGTTTAGTTGTATTATCATTGAATTAAATCAAAGCTAGAATGATGATGAAGAGTGTAGGAGTGTAAGGTGATTTGACAAGAAGGTAAAGGAGACATGGGTGTGTAAGAGAAGAGAAGAGAAATGGAAGAAGATAATGTTGACCAAGGGCCAACAAAAATCTCGGCCATCATCACCAACAAGTCCCGATTTTTACGTTTTTGAAATTTTCGATTTGCGCGCACGTGAGAAGTCTCGAAATGAAATATATAGTCTTAAAATGATGGTTCGAAGTAAGATCAAAAATAAAAATGGAGAAAAACGTTGAAGGGTGATCAAAACAAAAATTGGCCTTAGGATCCTCGAAACTTTGAAATAAAATCTTGTTTGATCGAAATATATAATTTTTTTGTGGAATGTTACTGAATTAAATCATTATGCTTAAACGTCAAAAATTTTACCAGTTTAGGCTTAGTGTAACTCAAGATATCGAGTTTTAGTGAAAGTGTTAGTTAAATCAAAATGAAATAGTAATTTGATATTATTATTATATGTTTTGTTAGTAATAATCAAAATGATTAAGCTTAAACTACTTTAATTAGATTTGGATTATGATTAAGTACATTTAAGAAAGGATTAGGTGACTTAATCACATTTAGGTGGCTTGACCATTTGGTCAACGTTTGACCTCGATTTGCGTGCCAAAATTTGTCGTTGAGAAAATTGTCGTAGATTCTTTGTTTGATTTATTGAGTTTGAAAATGTAAAAATAAAATTCAAATTCAAAGTAATTCAAAACGGTTTTAATTTAGGTGCAAAATAACTTGTAGTATAATGTGTTAGGGAAATAAGTGAGCGAGGATGTTTAATTAATGATTTGCGCAATTATAAAGGCTTAACTTAACATGGAGTGTTACATGTTTAGCGAAAAAAATTCAGTCGCATTTTTATTATAAGGAAAAAGGATGAATTTAATTTAAGGAATCAAATTCTTTCATAATATTTTGCTATAAAAACACGGGGTGTTACATTAAGTCTATTTATTACAAAACCAGCTGTCATCGTATTACAACTCATTATACATAATAAGAGTCATAGATAAAACAGAGTTTAATCGATTACATTCTCTCAAAATATAGAATACAGCCTTCAATCCCCTTGTGTAGATCAACAATCAAGTCTCGGGGTACCTAAGACTGTTCTCAAAAATTAGCTTTTTCAGCCCCGCACCTAATAAGTAACACATATATACACACAACAAATGCAGTTCATAAAGCATAACATAAAACAGTTCATTTAACATGGCAATTAAATCAACAGATCATATCAATTCATAATCATGTAGGCAAATCATTATCATTTCATTCACATTCGGGGTAGTCGACCCTTTTCAATTATTCATATAGCAACATATACTCGCGAGTCTTGACTACAGAGTGGCTTGTGTACTCTCACCAGAAATCACCCATATGATCCGCCATCAAAGTGCACTAGTTACTCAGACTCGTACATCAGATCAAACACTAAGTAGCATAAGATACAGCTACCTAACATCTAACACAACATGGATAATCTAAGATGAAACACGACCATAAGCCAACAAACTAGCAAGGATGGAAACATGCAGACCTAATAAGCGTCCGCGCATTAGCGTGCCGGTCACATCAACGGACTTTAAATGCTAACGATATCAAGCAGGTAATAAGGAGGATCAGCCCCTTGTCTTTTGCATGCATACACCACCCTATTGGTGCGACTATTACACTACGACAGATCCCCCGGATGGGAATGGCTATTTTCCGTTACCTCATATGGGCCCGTGAACGAATCGATACCCAGGGCGAAAATCACGTTAAATAACGACTGTGAGAGTCATTAAATGCACCACTAGCACCTAATAAGCGTGATAGTGTCCCCATATGCGGCTACCTTACCAATTCCTGACCCTATAGCGTTTAACATCCCAGACACCCGAGTACTAATCATACAACGTTATAATCGAAGGGTATAATCTCATGTCAGGCCGTGCCTTTTGATTCAAACCCTAAGTTGTCGAAGGAATATCGAGTATGAGGAATAAATTCCTCACTATCGGATTCAACCCAAACAATCGCAGAGAATCTTAGGGTTCCCAAGTTAGAGCGGACGGTCAAAGTAAAGTCATCGAAAGGGCAATTCAAAAGAGAGGTGCGTATTATTCTATACATGTGAGGAAAAACGGTAACATCAAGTATTCAACACTTAATTCATTACTTATTTTATTATTCATAACACATGCTATAATTCTTATTAGTTATAACATCGTCGAACTTGTATAATGAAATTTTTAGTTCAAGCAGTTCTTCAGGTAAACGGAAGTACATAGCAAACTTAAATATTTATTTTGAGTCCGTTCGTAAATTTTAAATAT
This sequence comes from Dianthus caryophyllus, assembly GCA_023091065.1. NCBI lineage: Eukaryota > Viridiplantae > Streptophyta > Magnoliopsida > Caryophyllales > Caryophyllaceae > Dianthus > Dianthus caryophyllus. The sequence goes on from CM041522.1 coordinate 18,682,039, forward strand.
TTTCACTATTCATTATTTTACTATTCACCGTATTTTACTATTCATCGTATTTACTATTCATCGTATTTACTATTCATCGTATTTTTATACGTATTCGTATTTTCGTATTTCGTATTTGTACGTATTTTTATACGTATGCGTATTTTTATACTTCGTATTTTATTCGTATTTTTATACTTTGTATTTTATTCGTATTTTTATACTTTGTATTTTATTTTCTATACTTAGTATTTATTATTATATTTTCTATGCTTAGTATTTTCTTTATACTTAGTATTTTTATACTTATACATTTCTTTATACTTAGGGTATTTTACAAAACACTCTTTTTATTTACTAAGTATAAAATTCTAGTTTTAAAGTCGTTAGGTTCGTTTTGTATTTAGTGATTTGAAAAATCATTTCGGAAGTAAAACTCGTTTTAAATTTAAGTACAAAATCTAGTTTCAAAATTGTTAAGTTCATTTTGTACTTAGTGATTTTAAATAATATTTCAAAAATAAAACTCGGTTAAATTTAGTCATATACTTAACTAAACTTTTAGCGGTTTCCATTTTTAGCGAGATTGTCGTAGTTCATTTTAAATAGTCCGTATATCCAAATCCAAATTGTAGCAAAGGTAGTAACACTCGACATAGTTCATTTTAATACGTGTAACGTTCATTTTTATCGGTTTCGTTGATTCTTTTTATTAACGATTCATTTTACAATCCAATATAATCCTAAATACAAATCAACTTTAATGACTAAGTGACAAATTTATTTTGACCAAAAATAGGTCCAATTTAATTGGGAAGGCCGTAGCCTTTATGTACTTTACCCATTTGTTTCTTTTTTTGTTTTTATTTAAAATTCATTACTTTAACCAATTAATTTATTTAGGTGATAAAAATAAAAGGTGACAAAATCAATTTTAGGTCATAAAAGGCCCCAAAACCGTGGCCTAGCTTGTACTTGTGTATTTTATTTTCGTTTTCTAATTTATCGGTTTTTGACTTAAAGTTTTTATAAACTAATTATTTAAATTATACCATAGCGGTTTAACTAGTTTACGATTTTCACTAATTATTTTATTTCATTTATGAATAGTGATTTTGTGAGACTTTATTTTTCTAACTTTTATAATTTAAGGATTTAGTCTATTTAACTCATATATTCATTATTTCAATTAATCAATAATGTATTTAAACAACAATTTAAATAAAACTTAAAAATATTATGAATCAAAATAGGTATACAAATGATGAACACATGAATATGTGATGAGTTTCTAATATTTTTCATATGAACATAATTTAGTCAAATTTTCATATGTTTATATAATTTTCTCAAATTTTTCATACAAGTCTAATTTAACTAAACTAATCATAATATGTTATTTAGAAAAATTAAAACTAAAAATTGGTCCATTTAATTTAGGTTGGCCGTGTATATTTATATATGTCCACCAATTTTTATTTTTGATTTTTATACTTCTAATTCAACAACTAACTTACTTTATATTATTTGTGTATTTAACATATGTGAAAAACATAACAAAACATTAATAAACAAAAGTAAATCATTTCAAACACAAGAATAACAACAATAATTTCAAGAACAAGAATACTTCATAAACACTTAAATTTCATAACAATTTCATTTTAAATCCTAAACATAAACTAATTATATTTTCATATACATCTTATATCTAGTATTTTAAGCATGCAATTTACAAAAATTAAAACGAAAAATTAAACCAAAATATATGGGAAGGCCGTGGGTTTTCAATGGTGAGCAACAAATTTTATTTTCGATTTTTGTCTCCTAATTTAACATATGATTTCTAGGTGATCATAAGCACAATAAATATAACACATAACATTTAAAGCATGCGATTTACAAAAATGAAAACTAGTGTGCGGGGACACCTTAATTAGGTTAGTGAAATTGTTTAGCAATTGTCGGGGTCTATGATATGGTTAAACTGGCTCAAGTCTACACCACCACCTTGCTCCTCGTCTTTGGTTAGAATGGTACATAAAAATGTAAAAAGACAAGTTAGTAATTTATTTTAAAACTAAACTAATTATACTAAAATTTTAAGGTGTAGCATCATTTTATGTTTAGGTGATGTTTTAAATTTTTATGAATTTGATTTATGTTCATAATTATTTTCAAGCTTAAAGAGGGAGTGATTAATAAATATACATGGTGGAGAATTAATACAAGTGTTCTAGTGAATTTAAATCAAGAAAATAAAAGTTTAAGAAGAAAATAAAGAGGAAGAAGATGAAGATCTTCATGAAGCTCAAGGTTGAAGATGAGTTTGTTCTTACTATGTTCTTGAGGTTGGTTTTATTTAGAGAGAAAGTGTTAGTAATTTTTTTGTATTTGAGTGTGAATGAAATGTAGTAGTAAGTAATGTATACTAGTGTAGTAATAATATAAGTATTGTAATTGATTAAAACATTAAATTAAATTGAGCTAAATAAGTGATGATGAAAGTATGTAGGATGTGTAAGTTTTAGGTAATGTGTAAGAGAAAAATGGAAGAAGATAAGCTATGACCAAGAGGGTCAAAAATCTCGGCCACTTTACAAGACCAAGACCCGATTTTTCTCGTTTTTGAAATTTTCGATTTGCGCGCACGTGAAAAGTCTCGAAATGAAATATATAGTCTTAAAATAATGGTTCGAAGTAAGATCGAAAATAAAAATGAAGAAAAACGTTGAAAAGAATTCAAAACAAAAATTGGGTCTAGAATCCTCGAAACTTTGAAATAAAATCTTACTTGACCGAAATACATATTTTTTTCATTGAATGTTATCGAATTAAATCATTATACTCAGACGTCAAAAAGTTTATCAGTTTAGGGTAAGCGAGGCTCATTATTTCAAGTTTAAACGAAAGTGTTAGTTAAATCAAATTTGAATAGTAATTTGATATTAATATAATAAGATTTATAACTAAAAATCAAAAGTGCTCGAAATTGAATTTTATGAACAAAAGGTTTTACTTTTATTCTCGTGAATAGTAAACATGCCTTGACCATTTCAAAATTTGAAAGACGATATAAGTTTTGTGTTGACTTTTATAAAATTTTGAATTGTGTTTCTTTTTGAATTCTGAATATAATACAACATACTTTATTTTTCAAAATTTTTATATTTAGACTTAAGAAATTTAGTATTGTTTAGCGAAAAAAATTCAGTCGTATTTTTATTATAAGGAAAAAAGATGAATTTAATCTAAGGAATTAAATTCTTTTATAAAAATGTGTTTTAAAAACACGGGGTGTTACACTTAAATTGTTTTAATAAAACATTAATTTCTAATTAAAACCAAACTTATACTACACCTTTACTTGACCTAATTAATTACTAACACTTCCTCATTAAATTCACAAGAGCAAAATCACTTCCTCTTGCCTAACATGTCGTGCACTCCTCACCCATTTTCTCTCTTTTATTTTCTTCCATTTTTCTTCCTAAAACATTAAATAAAAACCTTAATATTATTCTAATAAATCCTAAGTAATTCTAGTTATATTAGTGGGTATTAGGAGCTAACTTGCATGGGTTATTTGGATGAATAACTTGGGTATTATGGGTGAAGAAAAATCCGATCTAAAATTTATTTTAGATCCCCGACGATTAACATCCTAATTAAGGTGACTAGCCTTGTCTTATATTATCCTTTTAGTAAATTAATTTGTTTTGTTATTATAATTTTATGAATATGAAAATTATGTTAAATATGCTAAACATCATTTTTATGAACTTGTATGATTATGTGTTGTATAATAAAATGATAATAAATAAGTAATAATGATAATAGTTAGTTGTAGTAATATATTCACATGTGTAGTTAATTTATTTTTGAGCATTTTTAATTTATGTTCATATGATTTCTATGTTTAGTTATGTTTTAATTGAGTAGTAGTTGTATATAAAAATTATGTGAAATATTAAAGATGAGTTTAAAGTGATTAAAAATGAAAAATAAAAATTATATGTTCATGTATATATATCACGGTTTTTCCCTTTTATTTTAATAAATTTTCACTTTTAATTTTTGTAAATAATATGTTAGAATAAGTTAGTTAAAAAGGATACTACCATGCAAAAAGAATTAAATTCGGAAAATAAATTATAAGTTGTTAAAATCAATATATGTGTATGTTCATCATTTTTACTCATTTTGATTATGTTTTATATTATGTTTGTTAATAATTTGTGTTTATGTTTAGTTATTGTTTTATATATTGTTAGTAATATTATATAAATCAACTTAAAACATTATAAATCATTTAGATTAAAAAGTTAGAAATTTAAAGTGTTGAAAAACACTATTCATAATTATAAATGAAATTTTTAGTAAATTTCATTTTAGTTTAAATCGTTTTAGTATAATTAGAATAATTAGAATATAAAAACTTTAAGCTAAAAACCGATAAAAATTGGAAAAATGAAATTTGGACCTTCACCTTGCCTAGCCACGGCATCCCCATTATTTTGGGTCAAAAATTACTTTTATCACTTTTTAGTTTATTGTTAATGTAATTTAATTATTAATTAATAAGTTAGATTTAAGAAATTAAAAGAAATAAATCAATTTTGACATATATAGTATATCACACGACATACCCATTATAAATTGACTAAAATTGACCAAAATGAAATTATCACTAAGTCACTAAAGTTAAATAGTAATTAGAATTGAATTTTTGTATAAATCGTTTTAGTTATAAATGAAATATTATAAACCGATAAAATATGTAACCGTTATAAAAAAGAACTAAATCGTATTATTCGCCTTTGCTATTTTGAATTTGTTGATATTGGACATACGGACTAAAATGAATCATCCACGATACTATTATCTTTTAAAATGAAAATCGCTAAATTTAGTTAATAGACGACTAAATTTAACTAAGTCTCATTTTAAAATGAATATCATTATCACTTTTTACAAATTGAACTTAACATTTTTAAAACTAATATTTAAAAATGAATATCATTATCACTTTTTAGAAACCGAACTTAACGTTTTTAAAACTAGACTTTTAGAATATTTTCAAAACTCACTAAGTACAAAACGAACTTAACGACTTTGAAACTAGAAATTTACACTTAGAAAATAAAAAGGGTTTAGTTTATTTTCTAAAATATCTTAAGTATAAATACCCAAAATATCTTAAGTATAAAAATACGTATAAATGTAGAAATACGTACAAGTATAAGAATACGTACAAGTATAGGAATACGTATAAGTATAAAAATACGTATAAAATACGAGGTATAAAAATACGAATACGTATAAAAATACATATAGAATACGAAGTATAAAAATACGGATACGTATAAAAATACGTATAAAATACGGTGAATAGTGAATAGTGAATAGTGAATAGTGAATAGTGAAAAGTGAATAGTGAAATACTGAAAATAATTGAAAATTTTACTAAGTATAGAAAAATTTAAAATGAGTAAGTAAATAACTTAAAGTGTTTTGAAAAACACTTAAATAAAATTTGGACATACTAATAAACGATTCAATTTAAAATCTTGAAAACGTTAATAATTAACAACACTTCAAATAATAAACGAATGTGTTATGTGATCATATGAAACCTACCATTCAAATAAAACGTTTGACGCTGAGACTAGGAGAGTCTAGTAACATGTGATATGTAATATCAAATAAATATTAAACATTGAGTAAGTTAAATAAAAGGTCAAGCTTGGGCCTCAGATATGAAAACGTCAATCGTAAGTGAAGTGGGACTAAGATAGTCTTGTGGCGGTCGCCATTGCCGGACAAGATAATTGAATATGCCAAGGCTTTTGTCTCAGGCTTTAGGAAATAGTCGTTTTATCCTGAGTTAAGGTGCTCTATGATTAGCATAGCCCATTCTTAAATTGGATACTAGTGTACATGTACTAGACTAGGGTTTTATTCCCCTATTTCGCTAAGGTTAACAGGGCATCCGTGCCGATTTGGGCGATTATAGCGGTGGTCTCCTTGCCGTGTTTCGTTCTTAGTGGGCGCGACACTAGCATTCGTTCTTACCCTGCGTAAAGATTACTTGACGAGATTGTATCTGAAGTTCGAATCATTTCGATCACTAGAGGATGAGATGCAAGTATTATAGTATTCGGCGTGGTTTACGAGTCGAGTAAGCCTCTGCACTATGGAAGTGAGATGCAATCGATCAGAGTACAAGGGCCTACTCAGTGGTCAGGCTCGTAAGCAGTATGTGTTGTCTGTTGTATGTTTAATTGAGAATGAGTGTGTACCATCTTCGAAAACTAAAGACCACAACTTTCTGAATTGAATCGAGTCTGCATGAGAAGAATGATAAGATATGTATGTTTGATTGCGATCCGATATCGCCTTGTAATGCCATTGAATTATTGTGATACTATTGATATGCTATTATGTGTTATTTGCCTTCATAATTGAATATCATGCTTATATGATTTATCGCTTTAAACCGCATGCTTATTATGACTTATATGTCTTTATATGCTATATGTATTAAGCATGTTTATGTTTTTATCATAATGTTATGTTTATAAAGCGATAATATTAAACCAAAGTAATTGAAATCGAGGGTAAGTATGAGCATAGCTAGTCCTTTGTCATTTCGTGAGCATCCCCAACAGTTTATTGTGCAGGAAAAGCGTGGACCGGATGCTTGGATTTTGGGACGGGACCAGCTTAGATTTATTGCCTTACCTTAGTTTGTTTGCGAGAGATATGTAATATATACGACGCTACTCTTTTAAATTCCGTATTTAGAGTTGTTCTATTCAACTCTTGAACGATGTTGTAACATTTGGGTGTTATTGTATAATTAATGACGCTGGTTTAAGACTTAATTAATTTCCGCCTTAGTAATTAAAGTCGACTAAAAACCAGGTTATTCTGATTGGTATCGTAGTCGACTGCGGACCGTAACATAAATGGCCTACTGCGATTTATGCTTACCTAACGAGAGACACCTGGGCGGGTTAACATATTAATATGCTAAACCGCAAGACTACTAGGATCAAATAATGAATTAGATTATTCTTTTAATTAGATCACGTAAATAATAACTTGAAATCGCTTTAAAGTGTGAGGATGGGTAGAAACCTTAAGGACCGACCATTGGCTAAGGACTTTTAAATAACGAACTACTACCCTCAAAATAAAATACACTAACAATCGTATGCTTGCTACTTGCTGATGTGACTAATTAAACTAACAACTATCCTCGGATATAAAATCTAAGTATTAAATTTAATTCTCGAAGAACGAAGCCATTACTCGAATACATGACGACAAGACCTCAAACGCAGCAAATGGATGCATCAAGGACCTTACTACTGATGAGACGCTCAAGATCTCGAAGATTTCTATGGCAGAAAGGATTTCAATAACTCCATCTAATTATCCTCTTTAACTAAAATTTTTATTTCGTTCTCTTTTAAAAATTTCAACCTCTTAAACCTTTTCCTTCTAACTTCTAACTTTCTAAGTCTATAATTTCCTTACAATCGACTTTTTAAAAAATTGATTTTTCATTCCTATTCTTTAATCTCGCAACATGACTTCACTTTTGCTTTTTAATATCGTAAGCTCCTTTTAATTCATTCTCAAAAACCCTCGAAACCTTATTATCTTTTCAAACTATTAAACTTACTATGTTTCCCAAAATTTATTAATCTCGTAAATTTATAACTCCTGATTACCTTCTAAAAAGAAACATTCATGTTTTCCCTTTAAAATATATTTTAAACTTATTCAATTAGTTCTTAAAATTTATTTCTTAATTTTCAGTATCTTTGAAAATGTTTTGTTTTAAATTGTATATTCTTTATGTAACAACCCGGTTTTTCGTGACTTAATTAAACTAAGGCAGAAAATTAATTAAGTCTAATACATGCCGGATGTTAATTAAATTACATTCAAATGGCATAGGATACAAATATATATTACAATCTCTCAACGAATACAAACGAAACATCCTAATCGTCCCGATAATCCTGAGTCTCGAGAATTTCTGCATAGCGGAGACAAAAAGCGAGAAAATAGGAGGATCTCCGCTCAGAGGCGGAAGTGACTGCTTCTAACCAACAACCTCTAAACAAAAGTTTTGGTTTATTTAACCTATGATTAAAAGTAACTTGGCAAAGACTAAACGCCAGATAACTCCAAAGAAATGATATTTCGATAAAATTGGACAATTAGCATATAATATCAGTTCTCACATATAGATATTTAAATCTCATACAACATGATAAACGAAACTTAAAACATTTCAATTTATAGAACACAATATATAAACTTAATTATTATCTCAATTCATATAACATCGTAATATATATAAAACTTAAATCATAGCAATCAAGATATATGCATAAGTCGTAATCAATTCAATAAACATATAGTCGTGAACAATCATGCAATATCTCACGTAGCACGAGGGATTATAATGATTCAAATACGTGCATACAACAATTCTCATAGTGTATAACATTCCTCAACAATCATACTCAACAAGGCAATTTCAAACTCATAACAACGTCATTCAGGCAATAACCAATCAAAACAAGGAAATGCATTCAACATGTGATAACAAATGAGTCTTCGTTAGTAAGGCGGAAGCATGCAGACATAATCCGTAGCGATGGCGGCCGGTAGTTAAAACGGACAAGTCTGGATATGCTAAAGATACCTAAGGTAATAAGGACGATTCAATCCCTTGTCTAATGTATGCATACACCATCTAGTCGAGGATCATACGTATTCGCTATTCAAAAGGTATCACCGACGAAAAATACGACTATCACCAGAGACGGGTACCCCCGGATGGGGTTGGCGTTTCCAATTACTATTCTATGGGCCCGCGGAAGTATCAAGTATGCCCCATCCCTGAGGTTGATACCACACGTCAAACAGCAATCTTAAGATCGTTGAATAGCCTTGGGCAACTCTGGGAGGGAGCCCAAGTCCCCATAGACAGCTACCTCGTTAACTTCGAATTTCAAGAGTCGCAACATGGCGAACAATCCAAGTATTATATCACGTAGTTCATTTTCTCAATTTCTTATTTTCTCGTTTATTCAACTCAAGTGACAATTCTGAAACTTAAATAATATCGTCAAACTTTGTATAATGAAATTTTAGTTCTAGCAGTTCATCAGGTAAGCAGAACACATAGGAAAACTTGATGATTTATTTTGAGTCCGTTCGTAACTTTTAAATATTTTCATTATTCATTATTTTGTACGTATTTTTATACGTATGCGTATTTTTATACTTTGTATGTATGTTTATACTTATACGTATTCTTATTTTGTATTTTCGTAATCTAACGATAGTTCGATTAAGTATGATTTAGTTTCATTTAAACTTTAAGTAAATTAAAGTAGATTAGTGATTAGTAATATAAATAATTGAATTGCATTATAACCCACATTTATTACCTCCTTTTATTTAAATTGTAAAGTGTTTAGCGATTTAGTAGTTTTAACATTTATTTTAACTTGTAAAAGTATCTTAATGATACTTAGCAAACTTTAGTATTTTTAATAAAATCTAATATTCGTTTAGGTGGCCTAATTTCTGAATTGATTTTATTTATGTAACTTTTACGTAGTCGTATTAGGTGACTTAATACGTGAGATTATTAATATTTATATTTTAGTGCCATTCACTTAAGTTTAATTTATTTAATCATTTATAACTTTTTATAATGTCATACACTTTATAGTTTAAATTTTAGTTAGGTTTTATATTTATATATATAAATATATCATTCATAATTTTTATATAACTTTACTTAGTAAAATTTTAGTCGATCTTTATATGATCTTAATAATTCACCCTTTTAGTAAATTCTTATTTGTGATACTAATTCTTAGCTTTATTTGGTAATAGTTTTAGTTAAGTTATTTTAAGTTTTCAAGTTCTTTATTTCGTTTTGATATTTTAAGCAAATACTTATTTAGTACTTCCTCCATTCCAATAGATTCTTTACGTTTCACTTTTTTGACACTATTCATAAGTGGGTAGAATCTTCGATATAACTTCTAAAATACAAAATAATAAATAGTCATGTGTGATCTTGTTTTAATTGTCTCATCGAGCACATTATTAATATCAAAATTTTAAAATTTTCGAGAATACGAAACCAAAGATATGAACGAAACAAAAAGAGTATTAATGTACGTGCATAAAGCAAACGTAAAGAACCTAATGGAATGGAGGAAGTATAGTTTAAGTTAATTATAAACTTTAAAATTTTAATAAAGTATTTGTTATATAAATTTTGATATGACTTTCTACATAACTATTTATCTTAGAAATTTTATAAGGGTAACTTAATTTATATTTTTACTTTTAATTGATTTAATACAATTTAAACTTAATACTCTTTTAATTTAATTCTTAATTTTTAGTTGTGTTTTATTTAAACCTTTTTAGTGCCGATAAATATTTTATTTCCATAAATATTTTATATTAGTTTAATTTATTTACTTTAGTTATTTTAGTCATATTTTTAGTCTTATTTTATAATTGTGATACTTATATTTATATATTTTAATTTACACATAACAAATAAATTTAACATGATAATATTACATATAATTCAACAATAATTCACAACACATTTTCACCCAAAATATAATTTCACAAAATCATATAAATATCATATTTCACAATTCAATTCAACATTATATTATAACTAAAATTAACACCCAATTTCATACTATAGCGAATCATACAAAGTTATCAAATTAAACTGAAACGGGACTCATACGTGTCTAATGCATACTAGCTCACTTTGAATCACAAATTAATTAAAATAAAACCAAAACGTTAATGTTAGAGATTTTGAGGAAGAATCGAGTCACCTAAATTTGGCTCACGAACAGAGGCCTCCAAATTAAAATAAATCCAACCCATTTACTCATGTACCCAAAATCAGTAGTTGTGAAGCAAAATTAGAACACCAGCAGTTCCGGTTGACCTCAGTGATATCGAAAACAGCACTAACACAAGAGGAAGAGGAGAGTGAGACTAGTCGAGGTATTAACATAACACAAATTACGAGCTCTGAATAAAATGAAACGAGAGTACTTAATATTAATTTAAAGAAAGCTGAAAACGAGGCTCACCATTGAGAAACCGGTGGTCCAAGTCGAATCAGGAGCCATAAGCAGGGGACACGAAAAAAAGAAGAAAAAGAGAAGGGGTTGTGCCAAGAAGAAGAACACAGCAGACCAAGGAAAGAGCAGGGGCGTCAAGCTCGAGTCGATTTCGTCCTCGGCAAATGAACAAAAACACGCAGGTGAGAGAGGCACAATGAATTAAAATCGGCAAAATCAATTAACGATAAAATTATTGGACTGAAACGGTTTAACTTACCGACGATAAAAATACGACGGCAAGGTAGAGCACAGGCCACGCGATGGCGGGGCCACGGTGGTCAAGTAATGATGCTCGGCGGCTGAAAGCGGAATAAGGCCGAGGAGATAGAAGGTGGTAGAGATGAAGAGAGGCAGAGGAGTCACGGTGGTGGTGTTGAAGAGGGGACCACTGTGGCAGGCAAGGGAGCTCGAGCTCGCCTTCAATGGCGACTCCGGTGTTGCTCGGTGGTGGCCGAAAGCGAGGGAAGCGGGGGCCACCACGGTGGTGATGGTGGTCGGCGACCTTGGCGGCGGTGGCGGTGGTGGTCACTAGTGGTGCTCCAAGCTCAAGCGAACTCCGGCGATGGTTCAGGTGAGGCCTAACCGAGCAGGCCGAGGTGAGACAGAGAACGGCCATGGCGGCCTGAAGAACTCCGGCAAAGGTGACGGTGGCCATGGTGGCTCACGGTGGCTGCCATGGTGTTTGTTGTTATTGTTGCTGTTGAGTTCGTTGTTGTTGTTGTATGTCGTTACTGTTGTTGTTGTATGTCGTTATTGTTGTTGTTGTAGGTGATGTTGATGTTGGTGTTGTTGTTATTTATTTAATGAGAAATAAGAAGAAGAAGAAGAAGAAGAAGAAGGAGAGATAGGTCAGTAAAATAAAAATGAAATTGAAATTAGGGTTTGAGAGTGTGTTAAAGAAGCTTCATAAAAATATCTAAAAAGGAAAGGATGAGGATGAGTGTCGACATGTGAGGGAGTTAGGCTTTGATTTTTGGTTTCCGATTTGGTCTGTTTGATTTTGTTTGCTCCGTTTTATTTACTCTTATCTATAAACCTTTAATTATTATAAAATATATTATGCTTTGAATTATTTGTTTTAAATTTTAGTTTCATTATTCGTATTATAAAATTTATAGTTTGAAAATATAAATGTATAAAAGTTGTCAGATACAAATTGTATTACGGTCTCACAAATTTTTAAACGGTCTGTTCGTTTGCAAGATACATTTCAATAAAATTATATTTATTCAAGTAATAATAATTTTTAAAGTAAAACGCAAATTTATTAAGTTTAATAAAACCAATTGAATCAAGGTTTTAGTTTGACAAGTATTTTAAGAATAAAAATATAATACAGATTAATATAAAAAAAAAAAATCAAGAAAGTTTAATTAGAAATATCTTGAGAAAGTTTATTTAATCGAAATTTTTCAGCCGCGTTTTTGAAGTAATTGAATAAAAGTTAAATTATATAAATTTTAATTTAAGAATTTTGTTTAAAATAATTAATTAGTATAAATAAAAACACGGGGTGTTACAATCCTACCCCCTTAAGAAAAGTTTCGTCCCCGAAACTTGAATAGGATGGATAACTGTCGAGATAGAACTAGACAGTTAGTGAAAACATCGAGATTTTTTTGAATTAGGATATTAACATTGCTTTTGATTAAGTAAGATTTTATCAAGAGGAATTATTGAAGAAATTAAATAATTTCAAAGTATAAATAATTCTTTTCGAATTAATATAAAAATGTTGTTGCATCGTCACTTCCAAAATCAGTGAGAAAGAGGTTTTCAAAAAGGTAGGGCCTAGAAGTTTTGAACGGAATTAAATTAAATTAAAATAATAAGCATTTTCAGAATTAAAACAATTACTTAAATTTGAAAATAAATGTTAACCTTAAAATAGGTTGAAATAAGAAATTTTAAGGTTTAAATTGGACTTTAATAAAATCAAATTATAGTCCTACCCCCTTAAGAAATTTTAAACGTATATACATAATATTATTTTTGTTACTTTTAATGATCACGTGTATATGAAATATAGCCTTAGGAAAACGGCACTTAGGGAAATTATGTAAAAGTCGTCGTGATCATAATTAAAATATGAGCTTTAATGAAATTAAGGAAATTCAGGTTATCGTTGAATGATAAATAAAATTTTAGAAAATTATGGATAACCTTGTTGATATAGCCCATTTTCATAAAATTTATTATTATAATGTTATTAGGTGAAACAGAAATGTTATAAATCATATTTAGGATATGATTCGAAATTTATAATAAGGGGTTATATAAAGAGAAAATATGATATATGTATGTATATTTTGACGAGAGATAAATGTAATATAGATAGGACAAGTTCAAAAGCTATTTAAAATATAAAGACAAGAATTTCAGAAATGAAGGCAATAGACGAAACTTCATCGTATAAGGTTAATAAGTACTTCGTAGAAATTATAATTTAAGAGTTCAAACATTTTATAACAAGGAAGTACGTTTAAGAGGTTGAATAAAAAGTTAACGAAATTACAAAGGAGATATAAAGTCATTTTTATTTGAGATTGAAGAGAACAAATGAAAATTAACTTTATGAATTCAATTAGTAAGTATTATAGATAGATTTCAAGATTAGAAATTTTAGAAACTAAAATTAATTGTAAGGGGTCAAAAGAACGAAGTAATCAAGTTCGAAGGTAGAGTATAATGATTAAGGAGTTTATGAAATTCGAAAACAAAAATGGTATAATTTTTACGAGATTAAAGGAAGAGATGAAAATTTATTGAGAAGACAATTATTAAGAATTATTGATTTAGGAAGTTAGAAGTTTTAAAAGGAGTCAATAAGTTTAGAAGGTTGAAAAATAATCGAGTGAGATTAAATATTAGGAATTTGATTAGGAAATCTGAAAATTTATAAACGTTGAAATGATGGTGATCATTAGAGATCGATTTTGATATAGCTTTAGAAATCTTCAATGCTAAAGAAATCTTCGACGTCTTGAAAATTGTCTTGGATAGCGTGATTCTTGATACGTCTCTTCGCATGCGCTTCTGTTCTTGTCTTCTAGTCTTGCATTTGCGAGAAATGAAAAGAGATAAAAATTCATTTTATGAAGTCATTATCGGAGTATAAGTTAGGAAGATTTTATTTTAAAAGAAGAAAATAAGTTAAATAGATCGATTAAAATTTTCTTTTTGAATAAGTTAGGAAGAGTTGAATATGGATGTTTTAGAAAGTCATAGAGGTCTTCAAATCAATGAATTTCTAACAGGTCCAGAGCGTCACTTTAGATCGTTCGACTCTTGATGCGTCCATTTGCAAGTACTTGAGTTCTTGTCGTCTTGTCTTCGATTTATACGTCTCGCTTTTTGGTAAAGTTAGTATATGAGACTTGTTAGACAAAAAGTTTAGTCATAGAGCACTTAGCAGGCAAACAAGCACAGAGAAAATAAAAATCTATCGAGGTTGAATGACGGTCGAAAATTCTAAAATCTAGGTCAGTCGGTCAATCCTTAATATTTCTACCCATTCTCACATTTAAAGCGTTCTAAGGTTATTATTTTAGTGATCTAGGAATTCTTAATTCGTTATTTGATCCTATAAGTCTATGCCTGACATACGATATGAATGTCTGGCCCAGGTGTCGTCTCGCTAGATGAAATAACTTCAAGTTACTCACGGTCGCAAGACAGCTCTGATACCAACTGTAACAACCCGGTTTTTCGTGACTTAATTAAACTAAGGCGGAAAATTAATTAAGTCTAATACATGCCGGATGTTAATTAAATTACATTCAAATGGCATAGGATACAAATATATATTACAATCTCTCAACGAATACAAACGAAACATCCTAATCGTCCCGATAATCCTGAGTCTCGAGAATTTCCTGCAACGGAGACAAAAACAGAAAATAGGAGGATCTCCCGCTCAGAGGCGGGAAGTGACTGTTCTAACCAACAACCTCTAAACAAAAGTTTTGGTTTATTTAACCTATGATTAAAAGTAACTTGGCAGCACTAAACGCGTATAACTCCAGCAGCCGCATATTTCGATAAAATTGGACAATTAGCATATAATATCAGTTCTCACATATAGATATTTAAATCTCATACAACATGATAAACGAAACTTAAAACATTTCAATTTATAGAACACAATATATAAACTTAATTATTATCTCAATTCATATAACATCGTAATATATATAAAACTTAAATCATAGCAATCAAGATATATGCATAAGTCGTAATCAATTCAATAAACATATAGTCGTGAACAATCATGCAATATCTCACGTAGCACGAGGGATTATAATGATTCAAATACGTGCATACAACAATTCTCATAGTGTATAACATTCCTCAACAATCATACTCAACAAGGCAATTTCAAACTCATAACAACGCGTCATTCGTGCAATAACCAATCAAAACAAGGAAATGCATTCAACATGTGATAACAAATGAGTCTTCGTTAGTAAGGCGGAAGCATGCGAGACATAATCCGCAAGATAGCGGCCGGTAGTTAAAGCGGACAAATGCGGATATGCTAAAGATACCTAAGGTAATAAGGGCGATTCAATCCCTTGTCTAATGTATGCATACACCATCTAGTCGAGGATCATACGTATTCGCTATTCAAAAGGTATCACCGACGAAAAATACGACTATCACCAGAGACGGGTACCCCCGGATGGGGTTGGCGTTTCCAATTACTATTCTATGGGCCCGCGGAAGTATCAAGTATGCCCCATCCCTGAGGTTGATACCACACGTCAAACAGCAATCTTAAGATCGTTGAATAGCCTTGGGCAACTCTGGGAGGGAGCCCAAGTCCCCATAGACAGCTACCTCGTTAACTTCGAATTTCAAGAGTCGCAACATGGCGAACAATCCAAGTATTATATCACGTAGTTCATTTTCTCAATTTCTTATTTCCTCGTTTATTCAACTCAAGTGACAATTCTGAAACTTAAATAATATCGTCAAACTTTGTATAATGAAATTTTAGTTCTAGCAGTTCATCAGGTAAGCAGAACACATAGGAAAACTTGATGATTTATTTTGAGTCCGTTCGTAACTTTTAAATATTTTCATTATTCATTATTTTGTACGTATTTTTATACGTATGCGTATTTTTATACTTTGTATGTATGTTTATACTTATACGTATTCTTATTTTGTATTTTAGTAATCTAATGATAGTTCGATTAAGTATGATTTAGTTTCATTTAAACTTTAAGTAAATTAAAGTAGATTAGTGATTAGTAATATAAATAATTGAATTGCATTATAACCCACATTTATTACCTCCTTTTATTTAAATTGTAAAGTGTTTAGCGATTTAGTAGTTTTAACATTTATTTTAATTTTAACTTGTAAAAGTATCTTAATGATACTTAGCAAACTTTAGTATTTTTAATAAAATCTAATATTCGTTTAGGTGGCCTAATTTCTGAATTGATTTTATTTATGTAACTTTTACGTAGTCGTATTAGGTGACTTAATACGTGAGATTATTAATATTTATATTTTAGTGCCATTCACTTAAGTTTAATTTATTTAATCATTTATAACTTTTTATAATGTCATACACTTTATAGTTTAAATTTTAGTTAGGTTTTATATTTATATATATAAATATATCATTCATAATTTTTATATAACTTTACTTAGTAAAATTTTAGTCGATCTTTATATGATCTTAATAATTCACCCTTTTAGTAAATTCTTATTTGTGATACTAATTCTTAGCTTTATTTGGTAATAGTTTTAGTTAAGTTATTTTAAGTTTTCAAGTTCTTTATTTCGTTTTGATATTTTAAGCAAATACTTATTTAGTATAGTTTAAGTTAATTATAAACTTTAAAATTTTAATAAAGTATTTGTTATATAAATTTTGATATGACTTTCTACATAACTATTTATCTTAGAAATTTTATAAGGGTAACTTAATTTATATTTTTACTTTTAATTGATTTAATACAATTTAAACTTAATACTCTTTTAATTTAATTCTTAATTTTTAGTTGTGTTTTATTTAAACCTTTTTAGTGCCGATAAATATTTTATTTCCATAAATATTTTATATTAGTTTAATTTATTTACTTTAGTTATTTTAGTCATATTTTTAGTCTTATTTTATAATTGTGATACTTATAATTATATATTTTAATTTACACATAACAAATAAATTTAACATGATAATATTACATATAATTCAACAATAATTCACAACACATTTTCACCCAAAATATAATTTCACAAAATCATATAAATATCATATTTCACAATTCAATTCAACATTATATTATAACTAAAATTAACACCCAATTTCATACTATAGCGAATCATACAAAGTTATCAAATTAAACTGAAACGGGACTCATACGTGTCTAATGCATACTAGCTCACTTTGAATCACAAATTAATTAAAATAAAACCAAAACGTTAATGTTAGAGATTTTGAGGAAGAATCGAGTCACCTAAATTTGGCTCACGAACAGAGGCCTCCAAATTAAAATAAATCCAACCCATTTACTCATGTACCCAAAATCAGTAGTTGTGAAGCAAAATTAGAACACCAGCAGTTCCGGTTGACCTCAGTGATATCGAAAACAGCACTAACACAAGAGGAAGAGGAGAGTGAGACTAGTCGAGGTATTAACATAACACAAATTACGAGCTCTGAATAAAATGAAACGAGAGTACTTAATATTAATTTAAAGAAAGCTGAAAACGAGGCTCACCATTGAGAAACCCCGGTGGTCCAAGTCGAATCCGAGCCATAAGCAGGGGACACGAAAAAAAGAAGAAAAAGAGAAGGGGTTGTGCCAAGAAGAAGAACACAGCAGACCAAGGAAAGAGCAGGGGCGTCAAGCTCGAGTCGATTTCGTCCTCGGCAAATGAACAAAAACACGCAGGTGAGAGAGGCACAATGAATTAAAGTCGGCAAAATCAATTAACGATAAAATTATTGGACTGAAACGGTTTAACTTACCGACGATAAAAATACGACGGCAAGGTAGAGCACAAGAGGCCACGGTGGCGGGTGGCCACGGTGGCGAGAACCCTGATGGTCAAGTGACGGTGCTCCGGCGAGCTGAAACGGAATAAGGCCGAGGAGATAGAAGGTGGGCCGAGATGAAGAGAGGCAGAGGAGTCACGGTGGTGGTGTTGAACAGGGGACCACTGTGGCAGGCAAGGGAGCTCGAGCTCGCCTTCAATGGCGACTCCGGTGTGGCTACTCCAGTGGTGGCCGAAAACAGGGGAAAGCAGGGCCACCACGGTGGTGATGGTGGTCGACGACCTTCAGCGAGCAGGTGGCGGTGGTGGTCACTAGTGGTGCTCCAAGCTCAAGCGAACTCCGGCGATGGTTCAGGTGAGGCCTAACCGAGCAGGCCGAGGTGAGACAGAGAACGGCCATGGCGGCCTGAAGAACTCCGGCAAAGGTGACGGTGGCCATGGTGGCTCACGGTGGCTGCCATGGTGTTTGTTGTTATTGTTGCTGTTGAGTTCGTTGTTGTTGTTGTATGTCGTTATTGTTGTTGTTGTATGTCGTTATTGTTGTTGTTGTAGGTGATGTTGATGTTGGTGTTGTTGTTATTTATTTAATGAGAAATAAGAAGAAGAAGAAGAAGAAGAAGAAGGAGAGATAGGTCAGTAAAATAAAAATGAAATTGAAATGAGGGTTTGAGAGTGTGTTAAAGAAGCTTCATAAAAATATCTAAAAAGGAAAGGATGAGGATGAGTGTCGACATGTGAGGGAGTTAGGCTTTGATTTTTGGTTTCCGATTTGGTCTGTTTGATTTTGTTTGCTCCGTTTTATTTACTCTTATCTATAAACCTTTAATTATTATAAAATATATTATGCTTTGAATTATTTGTTTTAAATTTTAGTTTCATTATTCGTATTATAAAATTTATAGTTTGAAAATATAAATGTATAAAAGTTGTCAGATACAAATTGTATTACGGTCTCACAAATTTTTAAACGGTCTGTTCGTTTGCAAGATACATTTCAATAAAATTATATTTATTCAAGTAATAATAATTTTTAAAGTAAAACGCAAATTTATTAAGTTTAATAAAACCAATTGAATCAAGGTTTTAGTTTGACAAGTATTTTAAGAATAAAAATATAATACAGATTAATATAAAAAAAAAAAATCGAGAAAGTTTAATTAGAAATATCTTGAGAAAGTTTATTTAATCGAAATTTTTCAGCCGCGTTTTTGAAGTAATTGAATAAAAGTTAAATTATATAAATTTTAATTTAAGAATTTTGTTTAAAATAATTAATTAGTATAAATAAAAACACGGGGTGTTACACTTTACCTTATACTATCGAATTTGATTATTTTCAAATTTTTGAACTTATCAATATCTTTTTCAAATTCTCAACCTTTAAAATGAATTTGAATCTTTTCTCTTCAATTTGATAAATATGTTTAAAATTTCTTAAGGGGGTAGGACAAAATATGATGATTTAAAATCATTAATTTAAAATTATTTAAAATCCTTATTTCAACAAATTTTAAACTATATATTTAATTTCAAATAAAATTATAATTTGTTTTATTTTAAAACCCTTATAATTTTAATTTAAATTAATTCCGTACAAAATTTCTAGGCCCTACCTTTTTGAAAATCTCTTTGAAGTCAATTTCAAAAATGTTAATCTAGCAATATTTCTATATTAGTTCAAAATATTTCATTTGTAAATATAAAACGATTATAGCTTTCAATCTTTCAACTTTATCTAACACCTCCATAATAATTCAGAAATTCAAACATTTTGAAAAGTCATATTCAATCAAAATAAAATGTCATTATCGAAAACTGTAAAATCTTGATATACTCTCTAACTACCTTGCCTAACTGCGAGTAGTTATCAACTCTATTCAAGTTTCGGGACGAAACTTTTCTTAAGGGGGTAGGTTTGTAACACCCCGTGTTATTTTAACACAATTTGATAAAAGAATTTAATTCCTTAAATTAAATTCATCCTTTTTCCATATAATAAAAATGCGACTGAATTTTTTTCGCCAAATAATACTAAAATTTGTTAAGTCAAAATTTAAAATTTTGAAAAATAAAGTTTGTTGTATTATCTTTAGAATTGAAAAAGAAACACATTTCAAAATTTTATAAAAATCAACACAAAATTGATATCGCCTTTTAAATTTAAAAAAAAATGTTAAGTGTTGATTACTATTCATAAAAAATTTATGTAAAACCTTTTATTTATAAAATTCAATTTCAAACATTTTTCATTTTCAAATAAAAATGAACCCTTATACTTTTCCCGTCTTTGAAATTCGGGTCAACAATTTCAAACACGCAAATCAAAAATCAAACAATCAACATCAACTTTGTGAAAAGAAAACCTACGTCATTTTTTTTGTGAAAATATGGTCACTTTGATTTATTTTTAATAAATAATTATATATTAATATATAATTACTATTCATTTTCTATTAAACTAGCTTTTTTCTAAAAAATGTCGAAATTCTAAGTTATACTCAATTTAAACTGATAAACTTTTTGACGTTTGTTTATAATTATTTAAATCTATAACATTCAACGAAAAAAAATAAGTATTTCGACCTAGGAAATTTTTATTCAAAATTTCAAGGATTAAGATCCGATTTTTGTTTTTATTACCTTTTGAAAATTATTTTTATTTCCGATTTTATTTTAAAACACTATTTTAGGATCATATCTTTTATTTCGAGACTATTAGGTAATGTGTATGAATCGAAAATTTAGCAAAATCGAGCCCGATTTTCTTTGTTCGAGCCGACTTACTTGGACTTTTCCACACTATATCTTCTTCCATTTTTCTTACACAAAATTAATGTTTACTTACACCTTTACATTTATCATCATTACTTTTATTTTATTTGTATTTAAATTTAAAGATTATACTTAATAATAATAATAATACTTATAAAATATAATACTACTACTTTAATATTATCATTTTCATTTCCGTCACTTTTAAAATTTTTCTAAAGTAGTAAATAAAATATTTTAGTCTTAAATTTATAAAATGAATACTTTTCAGAAAATCGTCAAAACAGCACTTTTTAACTTTTATCGCTTTTGACGCCCGACTTTTTAAACCCGATTTATTTCGTAAAAACTTTTAAAAAAAATATCTAGGGGACAATTACTACCCCAAATAGTAATGTGGACTTAAATGGATGGTGATGATGTTGATGATGCTTAAATTGTTTTAATAAAACATTAATTTCTAATTAAAACCAAACTTATACTACACCTTTACTTGACCTAATTAATTACTAACACTTCCTCATTAAATTCACAAGAGCAAAATCACTTCCTCTTGCCCAAAATGTCGTGCACTCCTCACCCATTTTCTCTCTTTTATTTTCTTCCATTTTTCTTCCTAAAACATTAAATAAAAACCTTAATATTATTCTAATAAATCCTAAGTAATTCTAGTTATATTAGTGGGTATTAGGAGCTAACTTGCATGGGTTATTTGGATGAATAACTTGGGTATTATGGGTGAATAAAAATCCGATCTAAAATTTATTTTAGATCCCCGACGATTAACATCCTAATTAAGGTGACTAGCCTTGTCTTATATTATCCTTTTAGTAAATTAATTTGTTTTGTTATTATAATTTTATGAATATGAAAATTATGTTAAATATGCTAAACATCATTTTTATGAACTTGTATGATTATGTGTTGTATAATAAAATGATAATAAATAAGTAATAATGATAATAGTTAGTTGTAGTAATATATTCACATGTGTAGTTAATTTATTTTTGAGCATTTTTAATTTATGTTCATATGATTTCTATGTTTAGTTATGTTTTAATTGAGTAGTAGTTGTATATAAAAATTATGTGAAATATTAAAGATGAGTTTAAAGTGATTAAAAATGAAAAATAAAAATTATATGTTCATGTATATATATCACGGTTTTTCCCTTTTATTTTAATAAATTTTCACTTTTAATTTTTGTAAATAATATGTTAGAATAAGTTAGTTAAAAAGGATACTACCATGCAAAAAGAATTAAATTCGGAAAATAAATTATAAGTTGTTAAAATCAAAATATGTGTTCTTGAACTTTATTAAGATCTTCATGAGTATTCTTATATTCTTCATGTTGATGTTCATCATTTTTACTCATTTTGATTATGTTTTATATTATGTTTGTTAATAATTTGTGTTTATGTTTAGTTATTGTTTTATATATTGTTAGTAATATTATATAAATCAACTTAAAACATTATAAATCATTTAGATTAAAAAGTTAGAAATTTAAAGTGTTGAAAAACACTATTCATAATTATAAATGAAATTTTTAGTAAATTTCATTTTAGTTTAAATCGTTTTAGTATAATTAGAATAATTAGAATATAAAAACTTTAAGCTAAAAACCGATAAAAATTGAAAAAATGAAATTTGGACCTTCACCTTGCCTAGCCACGGCATCCCCATTATTTTGGGTCAAAAATTACTTTTATCACTTTTTAGTTTATTGTTAATGTAATTTAATTATTAATTAATAAGTTAGATTTAAGAAATTAAAAGAAATAAATCAATTTTGACATATATAGTATATCACACGACATACCCATTATAAATTGACTAAAATTGACCAAAATGAAATTATCACTAAGTCACTAAAGTTAAATAGTAATTAGAATTGAATTTTTGTATAAATCGTTTTAGTTATAAATGAAATATTATAAACCGATAAAATATGTAACCGTTATAAAAAAGAACTAAATCGTGTGTTACTGCCTTTGCTATTTTGGACTGTTGATATTGGACATACGGACTAAAATGAATCATCCACGATACTATTATCTTTTAAAATGAAAATCGCTAAATTTAGTTAATAGACGACTAAATTTAACTAAGTCTCATTTTAAAATGAATATCATTATCACTTTTTACAAATTGAACTTAACATTTTTAAAACTAATATTTTAAAATGAATATCATTATCACTTTTTAGAAACCGAACTTAACGTTTTTAAAACTAGACTTTTAGAATATTTTCAAAACTCACTAAGTACAAAACGAACTTAACGACTTTGAAACTAGAAATTTACACTTAGAAAATAAAAAGGGTTTAGTTTATTTTCTAAAATATCTTAAGTATAAATACCCAAAATATCTTAAGTATAAAAATACGTATAAATGTAGAAATACGTACAAGTATAAGAATACGTACAAGTATAGAAATACGTATAAGTATAAAAATACGTATAAAATACGAGGTATAAAAATACGAATACGTATAAAAATACGTATAGAATACGAAGTATAAAAATACGGATACGTATAAAAATACGTATAAAATACGGTGAATAGTGAATAGTGAATAGTGAATAGTGAAAAGTGAATAGTGAAATACTGAAAATAATTGAAAATTTTACTAAGTATAGAAAAATTTAAAATGAGTAAGTAAATAACTTAAAGTGTTTTGAAAAACACTTAAATAAAATTTGGACATACTAATAAACGATTCAATTTAAAATCTTGAAAACGTTAATAATTAACAACACTTCAAATAATAAACGAATGTGTTATGTGATCTTATGAAACCTACCATTCAAATAAAACGTTTGACGCTGAGACTAGGAGAGTCTAGTAACATGTGATATGTAATATCAAATAAATATTAAACATTGAGTAAGTTAAATAAAAGGTCAAGCTTGGGCCTCAGATATGAAAACGTCAATCGTAAGTGAAGTGGGACTAAGATAGTCTTGTGGCGGTCGCCATTCTTGGGACAAGATAATTGAATATGCCAAGGCTTTTGTCTCAGGCTTTAGGAAATAGTCGTTTTATCCTGAGTTAAGGTGCTCTATGATTAGCATAGCCCATTCTTAAATTGGATACTAGTGTACATGTACTAGACTAGGGTTTTATTCCCCTATTTCGCTAAGGTTAACAGGGCATCCGTGCCGATTTGGGCGATTATAGCGGTGGTCTCCTTGCCGTGTTTCGTTCTTAGTGGGCGCGACACTAGCATTCGTTCTTACCCTGCGTAAAGATTACTTGACGAGATTGTATCTGAAGTTCGAATCATTTCGAACACTAGAGGATGAGATGCAAGTATTATAGTATTCGGCGTGGTTTACGAGTCGAGTAAGCCTCTGCACTATGGAAGTGATATGCAATCGATCAGAGTACAAGGGCCTACTCAGTGGTCAGGGCTAAGCGGTATGTGTTATGCATTTGTATGTTTAATTGAGAATGAGTGTGTACCATCTTCGAAAACTAAAGACCACAACTTTCTGAATTGAATCGAGTCTGCATGAGAAGAATGATAAGATATGTATGTTTGATTGCGATCCGATATCGCCTTGTAATGCCATTGAATTATTGTGATACTATTGATATGCTATTATGTGTTATTTGCCTTCATAATTGAATATCATACTTATATGATTTATCGCTTTAAACCGCATGCTTATTATGACTTATATGTCTTTATATGTTATATGTATTAAGCATGTTTATGTTTTTATCATAATGTTATGTTTATAAAGCGATAATATTAAACCAAAGTAATTGAAATCGAGGGTAAGTATGAGCATAGCTAGTCCTTTGTCGCTCAATGAGCATCCCCCCAACAGTTTATTGTGCAGGAAAAGCGTGGACCGGATGCTTGGATTTTGGGACGGGACCAGCTTAGATTTATTGCCTTACCTTAGTTTGTTTGCGAGAGATATGTAATATATACGACGCTACTCTTTTAAATTCCGTATTTAGAGTTGTTCTATTCAACTCTTGAACGATGTTGTAACATTTGGGTGTTATTGTATAATTAATGACGCTGGTTTAAGACTTAATTAATTTCCGCCTTAGTAATTAAAGTCGACTAAAAACCAGGTTGTAACCTATAGGTTCAGAGCAAACCTATAGGTTCCGGATACAAGAATCAAGCCAAAACTTGCTGTAAACTTCTGCTGCTCTTAGAACCTATCGGTTCAGAGGTGAACCGATCGGTTCCACCCCAAACCGATCGGTTTGGCTTCGAACCGAGCGGTTTTGTTGCCCTGTTTCTCCGGATACTCGTGGCCTATAAATAGAGTTCGAGTTAGGGTTTTTCACTCATGCTTTTTACATTACAATTTCAGCCTAGGTTTAGAATTAAGTTTTCTCTCTTTCCAAACTCAAAAACTCCTTAGTTTAGCTTTGATTTAACTTGTAAGATTCGATCTTTTACATTGCAATTCAAGATTATTTCAAGGTTTGATTTCAATTGATTTTCATTCATTATGTTTCATTATTGTTATTGTATTGCTTTGAATTCATCCCCAATCATGCATAGCTAATCCCATCCTAGGGTTTTATGGGGATCGATGATTGATTCTTAGGCTTAATTTCTGATTTTGGTTATCTTTTGGTTGCTTGTTGTTAATCTAATCTCATGCCCTAATTCCTCACTCAATTGATCAAAGGCCACGATCGATTGCGTTGACCTAGGAAGCCTAAACCTAAGATCGAAAGCCGGGTTAAGGTGAGTGTAATACTCCGTATTTCCGTACCCTATATTAGCCGAGTGTTAGGTTTTAGACGAGTTTATACTTTACGATCGAGGCTAGAGAAGTATATATTAAATTATTAGTTTGAGTTTGGAATAAAAACAAATAATTATGATAATAATTTTAATAGTCATATAGAATTGACCCGAGTACAAAACAAAACCCTAAAGTAACCCCTCCAATACTAGTCGATCAAAATTAGAATGACATCCACCTCTTTCTTTCGTTTATCTTCCTCACCTGCCTTCTTTGTCTTCATCCCTCTTCATTTTTCATTCAATCATCATTGATCGTCCTCTCCTTCGCCTTCTTCATTAATCCTCAACATCTTCTTCATCATCATCGACACCGGTCATCACTTGTCGTCGTCTTTCGCCGCGGTTCGCTACCACGGTCACTGCTCTCGCGTATTTTCACTCGTTTTCTCGAATTCCTCCATGTTAAGCTGCAAATCGTCTTAATCCCTCGAGTTTAAGCCTTACTTCAGCTTAATCTCTCGAGTTTGAGCCTTATCAATCAAACATTTGAAGGTACAATTCGTCCTTGCTAGTTAAACTTCGATTTTCGTCTTTTTGACCTAGATTTTTGGGGTTTTATGATTTTGAAGCAATTATCACGATTATAAGTGTCGATTAAGTCATATTTTAGTAGTAATTAATAGTGATATCGTTATTTGTAGAGTTCGTCGTGTTTCGGAACGGTTTCGGCTTGTTTTCGACCTTGGGCTCGGGTTTTCACGATTTTCGCTCCGAGGTAAGGGCTACTCCCTTACTTAGTCTCTTAGTGTAGTTGTGTTGTTGTGATTGTGTGTATTGGTTGTGAGATTGCATGCCTTGAATGTTTATTGAAAGGAATGTGTGTATTGTGAGTGTGAATGTGGGAATGTATATGTGTGTGTTGTGTATGTGATTGTGAGTATATATATATGTCGGTTTCGGGCCACGTGAGGCTGTGATTTTTGGGTCGGTTTGTGGGCAACATAGGGCTATTTATTGCTGTCATTTTGAGTCAGTCTGTGGGTGTTCTAGGGCTGTTAGTTACCGCTGATTTTTGGTCAGTTGTGACTGTTTGCTGCTGGTTGTGGTCGTTTTATGTCGGTTTAGGGGCTGTGTTTGGGCTGGTTTGTTGGACGATTAAGGGTGACTGTGACCGTTAGTTTGTAGGCTGATTTCAGCTGCGTTTTGGTCAGCTTATGGATCTTGAAAAGAAATTTGTCTGTTTGTCGTTTGGTGATTTCATGTTTAATCTGAGAAATTTCTTTGTGCAGCTTGTTTTGTGGTCGTGTCGGCTGCGTCATTGTTGTCTTTCCTCGTTGCGCTAATGTATGTATGTGTGCTGCTGTCCACGATAGTTTTGTGCTGCTGCGGACCTTTTCTCACATGGTTTAGGCCTTGTCTAGAGTGGGTGCTTGAACCCGAATGTTTTCATATATTCTCGTTAAACTTGTGTTTATTTGCGTATGATGAGTTGATTTGGGTGTGATTAAACGTACAAGGCTAATACTCATGTTCCTTGCCATGACGTATAGTACCACGTGATTGGGTCTGTGTGGCCCGGTGTTGTGTTGTGGAGTCCGTGGCGGTGTTGTGTTAATGAGTGCTGTGGCCGGTGTTTGGAAGTGATTGGAGTCGTGTGGCGGTGTTGTGTTAATGGAGTGCAGTGGCGGTCTTTGTGTTAATGAGTGCAGTGTGGCGGTGTTGTATTGTGGGCTGTGTGGCGGTGTTGTGTTAATGAGTGCTGTGGCCGGCGTTGTGGGTCTGTGTGGCCCGGTGTTTGGGTCTGTGTGGCGACTCCGCTGGGGACATCTTATTTTTAAAACTAAAACTAGCTTTTTCTTTTAAAAATAAAGAGGTGAAACTTGAAAGCCTTGAACAATCCTTGTAAACATACTTGAGCTATGCACATTCGTTTAGAGTCCATTCCTTTTGGAATCTAGGCACCCTTTGCACCCTCGAGAGGTGGTTCCCACATGCAGGCTTGTCCACTCGATAAAGCACATGTCGGACTAGCTTTCCCCTCGCCCCTCCACGGCTTGCCGTAAACGGCTATCTCGACCGCCCCAGTGCTCCCTTCAGAAAAACTATCGCCCCGGCGTAAGGAAATGAAGGGGTTAAGTATCTGCCAAAGCGTACTCGAGGTAGTTGGAGGTGTACCCGACTGACTCATTTTCACCCTTTTTGAGTCATACGTACGAGTTCGAGGCTATGCACTCCATGGTCTTTTTCAAAACAAGCATTTGCATTCATATCTTCGAAAACTCGCTTAAACGTTTCAAAGATAAATGAACCTAACACCTAACAAACTAACACTTTTCAAACAAAACTATCGCGAATTTTTGAAACTAGCTTTCTCAAAATTCTCCTTTTTCACTAATAAGCAAAAACCCGAGCAAGGATTAAAACCCGAGTTCGTGGATTTCAATCCTCTAGGTCATACGGCCTAGACTCTGTTTTAACATCCTCGACTCGACTTGCTCGAGCCGAACCCATCCTCTTTTACACATCCGACTCGAGCTCACCTCGGCAAATCGCCGACACCAGTTCGGCGGATGCAAAGCAAAATCTTTTAACATCGAGACGAGATGTGCGCACACATCCTCGTCTCAAAAGCTTTCCTTTAGCTAAAACTTTTTCAAAAACCTCCTTTTTCAAGCTTAAAAAAGAGTTTTCTTAACAAAGAAATGAGCTAGAATGAACACTTAAAATGAACGTTGGTCTAGTCACGTCACTAACGTGCAAATTTAACCCATACAACCTAATCCACTCTCAACACGCTCGACTCGCCCAGCTAATCGCTCTCGAGTCAAATCCTTCTCGCCCATCTAGGCTCGAGCCCTTAGCGATGAACCGTTAGGTGGGCTCGACAAAGCTAACACCTTTTAACATCGAGACGAGATGTGCACACGCATCCTCGTCTCAAAAGCTTCCTATTAGCCAAACCTTGTCTAAAATCTCCTTTTTCAAGCTTAAAAGGTCTTCCTAAACAAAAATGAGCTAAAAATGAACGCTTAAAATGAACGTTAAATCTAATAGCAGTAACTAGATACACGTCACACAAACCAATCAATTCTTAACATCCTCTACTCGACTAGCTAACCATTCACGAGTCGAATCCTTTCCATGCATCTAGGCTCGAGCCCTTAACGATGAACCGTTAACATGGGCTCGACGAATGCAAATCAAACACATTTCAACGTCGAGACAAGATCCGCACACGCGTTCTTGCCTCAAAGACTTCTTAGGCACAACATTGCTCCTAAAGCAATACACTCTCATTTTTGAAACAAGCTTTCTTCAAAAATCTCCTCACTTTTACAAAACAAGCAACACACTCTCATTTTTGAAATAAATTCTTTTCAAAATCTTCTTATTTTTACAAACCAAGCAAAACACACCCGCTTTTGAAATGAGCTCTTTTCAAAAATCTCTTCACTTCTGCAAAACAAATAACGACATTCTCTTTACAAATCTCTTTGGGCCAAACGGCCCAAAGTCGACTCATTTCAGCAAAAATCGTCTTTTTCAAGCAAACAAAACCCGAGAATGGCCAAGCCCAATCTCGCGGATTTTTCATCGGACCAAATGATTCATAACCATCTTGGCCCAATTCCTCTTAAGCAAAACACGTGGACGTACAAACCCGTCCATATCCCACCTTCACATTTTCGACCCAACTAGCTTTTTGCTATCATAGGTTCACTCCAAGCAATCTACAACCGGCCCACAATGACATACCGTTAACTTGGGCCAATCACACTCTTCAAGGTCAAGCCAGAAACGTGTCAACACGTCTCTAGTTCAAGCACTTTCCAAACCTTTTGTCAAAGCACGACAAACTACTTTCATAAAATCCTCATCACGTTTTTTGAAATAACCTTTTTCAAAAATCCTTCCTTCGAACCAAATGGCCTATAGTCATGACGGTTTGACCTAGACAAACAATCTCTTCAAAACACCTGAGAATAATCACTTTATTCTCGTGACCTTTCCAAAACATAAATGAACTACATGACCCGCAGTCATCGCAACCCATTTATCACAAAACATTTTCAAACCCGAGAATGATAATCCATTCTCGTGGACCTCCTTTTGAAAACTAATCGGCTCACGGCCTTTTGACACCTCTTTCAAAATAAACATTTTCGAAATCCATGATTCAAAATGGCCTACCGCCATTTTAATCCAAACATCTCTTTTCACAAGACAACAAAACCTAGGAATGAACTAGCATCATCCATGAATCCTTCACGATTAGACCAAGTGGCTCATAGTCGCTTTAATCTAATCCTCTTTCAAACCGAATGTATGAAAACGAGTATAACCGTCTTCATCACATTTTCAAACACCTTTGATTCGGATAGCCTATCGTTACTCCGGACCGACTCATGTTTCCATCTCAATCCAAGCTCATAACGACCCATCGTTAACACGAGCTTATCGGGTTCGATTTCAAAACACCCTTTACATCGAGCCAAAATGTGACAACACAATTTTGCTCAACAAAACATCCTGCTTTTCGCCGAAAACAAAACTTTTGCAAAATCAAAGACAAATCTAAGTATGCATGAGCCTAATCCCGACGCGAGCATCAACCACATCCGAGACATGTGCGTCTCGGGCACCCAGCAAAGAATCCATCAAGGCGCCACCGACGATCTCACGGATCTCCTCAAGAAATTCGAGTCTTTTCAATACGGATCGAGTTTTTAAGCATTGAGTCAACCTCTGTCAGTCTAGGGCAATCGAGTCTTCGACGTACGACATTTTAACAAACCGATAAAGGAATAAGTTTGCCTACAACCCAGCTTCCTTTTTACACACTTTTCCCATGAAAGACACAATTCTACACCAACATACATTGCATCCCAGGAACAACTATCCTAGGGAGATCTAGGTCGGGTACGAAGGCCCAAGTCAACAACTAAATCAAGGACACAAAGACAAGAAAGTTTCCGACGACTAAACACCTAAGGTTCACTAGTCTGCTCATGATCTACTGCTCCACTGCTTTTGGAGGAGGATCCATTAATTTGGAGCTCCACAGTGGTCATGAATTTGATCGCGACCAAAAGTACGAGTATTCCTGGATCGCCCTCCGCGTACTCGATTGCGTGCCTAATATGGAAACGAACTTGTCAGAAGAGCCCGGCGTGATAGACACACGATCACAAGTGACCACCGAGCCACAGGGTTTAGTAAGGTCCGAGCTCAAGCCCAAGCCATACAGGGCGTGGGATATTCTCAAACCAAACGGGAATAAAATGTACAAAGGTCAAAAACCAAAGTCACCAAAAAGCAAAAGTCTCAAAAGCTCCGGAACAAGGGGCAAAACAACTAAGCAAAAGCTTAAGAAGTCAAAAGATTAAGAAGTCAAAAGCTCAAGAAGTCAAAAAGCTTAAGAAGTCAACATGCTTAGAAATCAATAAGCGAGGGGCCGAAACCCCAAAGGCAAGAAGTACCGAAGCCCAGAAACGAGTGGCCAGGTCCTTGAAATTCCAAATTGAAGACAAGACAGAAGTAGCAAGCAACCAGCCTAGATCAACTAAGGAGAACCCACCCTTAGGATGCAATGTATCAAGGTCAAACACATAAACACCCCTTGGACCGGCGAGTCCTTAAACACGCACCTTTTCACATAAACTCCCCTTGGACCGGCGGGTCCCTAACCACGCACCTTTCCACAAAAATAAACCCACCTCCCAGACCGGTGGATCCTTAAACACGCACCTTTCCACATAAACACCTCATGCACGCCCTTAAACACCCCTTTCGGAACTACGCTAGGTTTGATTCCGTACCCACGGATACGTAGGCCGCTCTCCCGAGCTCAACCAACCTTTTACAAAATCCACAAAATATTCCCCGTCCAAAGCTTTCCATGCTAAGGATGTGTCCACAAAAATTCACAAAGTTCAAAGGCAAACTATTTCTTTATCGAGGCGACTAAAACGAATTCGTCAAGGCAAAGTTGTCATAGACTTAG
The DNA here is from genome assembly GCA_023091065.1 of Dianthus caryophyllus. Lineage (NCBI taxonomy): Eukaryota > Viridiplantae > Streptophyta > Magnoliopsida > Caryophyllales > Caryophyllaceae > Dianthus > Dianthus caryophyllus. The sequence continues at coordinate 18,713,747 of CM041522.1, forward strand.
GAGTAGTACTCTGCTTTTTGGTCTAACACTGTTTTGCAGGAACAACAGCATCCCACCGCAGACAAGCAAGCACCACTGGGGGCTCCACCAACGCACGTGTTCCCGAATATGGCATCCATGCAACCGTTGAGTCTCAAATCACGCATACGATTCGTCTCTATTTTGCAAACTTTTCGGCATTTTAAGCATCGAGTCACACGTCGAGTCAATCCTCTTCCAATCAAACAATTTAGCGACATTTAAACCGCTCCTTTCAAAAAACTCTCCAGTTTTCAAAACGCTCCCACGGAACGACGCGCTTTTTCAAACTTACACGAGGCAATGCACCCTCAAATTAGCTAATCACCGTTCAAATTTAAGTCAACACTCAAAACTTCGCTTTTCCAAACACATGCTTTCGCAGAAGCAAAATGTACCTTTCGAAAATGCATCTCAAATCCTTGGAATGCATCTCGAATCTTCGAAGTCCAAGCTTTTCCCAAAAATTTAACTCGGCACTCGAGTTAATACATTTTGAGTAACAGCATTCTTCGAATTTAACTTACTCGAATTAATACATTTTGAGCGAAAGCTATCTCGAACTACGCCGGTTTGATTCCACATTCGTGGATACGTAGGCAGCTTACGCAAAGCACAACCGAATCTAGCACTACATCCCACTCCGCGTTGTCATGAGGTTCCCCCGAATTCTCATCCTCGACAATTGGGGGCTTTTCAACCTTTGAACTCAAAGGACCCTCCACGGTCTTCACAACTCTAGCTTGAACCTACAACGTCTAACACCCCTTCATCTTGCATGAAGCCTTACAACCGACATTTCTAGCATTCATTTTTAAAGCTCATTTCGACAACCAAAATGAATCTTTTACAAAAATGATTTTTCAACAAAAAGCTTTTTAGTCCAAACATCCCAATCGGGAATCATTTCACTTTCAAACCCAAGCCTACTAACTACGCAGGTACACGGAAGCACAACACAGCACGGAAGCGAAAGACGACAAAAGCAACTACAAGCTCAAGCCAAGCTACAACGAACAGTCATGTAACGAAGGGTTCACACAATCCTTATTACACAAGATCACCTAGACAACTAAGGGTGAAGACGACGGAACTCATCAAAGTCACGCTGAACCCGAGCCATCTCAGCGCAACTCCTACTCCACCCACGCCACATTATTCTCCATTTTGCCTTAATTTCAATCAAATTAAGCCGAACTACGGGAGACATTTCAAAACCAAACACCATACTCTTCACTTTGACTCAGTTTTCATTCAAAACTTAGTCAAACTCGAGGGGGTAATCCAAAAGCTCCTCCTCCTAATACACACCCTGCACTACATTTTGACTTAGTTTTCACTCAAAACTTAGTCAAACTCGAGGGGGGAATCCGAAAACACCCTTTATCCTAATGCAACCCATAGCCTTTTACATAGTTTGACTATCGTTATACACCATAACTCAGTCAAACTGGGGGCTCATATACACCGGCACCATGACCAAGACAACTGGGGGCTCACGCTTCCTATCAAGAATCAAACCTTTACAACCTTTACAACGAAAAATGGGATAATTTTTCGCTTTTCGCATTTTTGGAGACACCCTTGCCATAAACACCCACATCAACATCTACGGTTGAGCGACACCTTCAGAACCGCTACAAACACGAGCATGCACGCTAAAAGCATAACACTTTCATGTGTGCATCAAATAACAAACCACCCGAACATAGGTCCAAGCACCCTAGCATGTCCAAGAATCATCCCAGGCACCACGCATCCAAGTCCGAGAGAGATGAGTATCACGTGAATCCAAACGAATCACCAGATACCACGTCTCATGGTCAAAGCAGGCGAAAATGAAGATTTCAAAAGACAATCGCAGAATTCAAATTATTCCGGATTTGAAGCCGCGACATGTGTGAATGAGTTCGCGCTTGAAGTCGCCGATTGATAAGAGATTCCCCGGAAGAATCACTAGTCAACAAGGCAATTTCTGAGGCGTGTTTTGTTCCACGTTGTCTCTCCATATTAGGCTCGTCAAGCCTAAGTACCTTTCTTCGTACACGCAAGCTTTAATGGTTAAGGCGTCACCTAAAGTCCGCCACGTGCGCTAGCATATCCCGCTATGCCTTGGTTAAGGCGTCACCTACAGTCCGCCATACGCGTGTATTAAGCCTTTAATACACGGTACAGAAGCAGAAACACGAACACTCTCCACGAGTCCTTACACCCCCTGTTACACCCTCTTACACGTCCCTGTGGAGCCCACACACCTGTACAGACATTTACCACGGAGTCCAAGACATATCCTTCGACTTCCCTAGCAAATACACCTCTACAAAACATCCTGAACGAGTCATCCTTCAACTTCGGAGCATAAACACCAAGCGTCTACATCAGCACATTCAGCACATCCAAGCAATTACACGGAGCAGTATACATGAGCACATACACCTTCCACGGACCATAATTCCCGGCGAATATACACCTGCACCCCTTACAAGACGAAACACCATCATTCTTCCACAGGATCAAACAACTACAACCACACCTACGCTCCTCGGCGAGACCATACATATACACCCTTCCCGACACTACACTAAGCACCTGCGCTCCTCGGCGAGACCCAGCACAACATCAACAACAACATCAACATCAACAACGGCATCAACATCAGCAACGACATCAACATCAACAACGGCATCAACATCAGCAAACGGCATCAGCACAGCAAAGGCACTCAGCAGGCCGGAAGGCCCTTACAGGTATGCACGGACCGCCACGTCCTTAAAATGCGCACGTCCCTCCCCGCTTAGCCCGGTTCGAAGTCCTCGTCTCACCCATGGACACATGCTTCGTTCCGCTGACTATATCGAGACTGTAATGGTCCGGATATGGTCGTGGAGTTTGACTAGCGCTCTAGTCCGAGCTCAGTCAAACTGGGGGCTCTGTGGATACCCATATCCGTACCCTCCCAAACAAAACCCTGTGATGTATCACGGACTTTATTACGCATGCTTTAACGTTGACTTAAACGGTTCTAACTAATGTCGAATTCAATTTTTGAGTCGTTTGAAATGTTAAAATGTTTAAGGTCGCTTCACATCGCTTTAAATAACGTTCATTTTGTCCATTTGGAGTCTAGCTAGGTCCTTGTCCCGCTTCATTTGGCATGAGCTTCGCATTTGCACTACAATTAGCCCTTTTACATTAACAAGGTCTAATTCAGCATTCCTAAATTCCTAAATTTAGGCCCGGTAGCTAAAACCGCTATTTAGCCCCCTCTCACACGAAATACAACCTCACGTCTTATCTTATTTCACAAAATCCTACAAAATGCACCCTTTTTACATTTTCAGGGCTCGGGCCCAAAACCGAGCCCAAACCCGCCTTTGGCGTTCACTCCAAAGCCCTCAACAACTCTTTAGAAGATCATACTAGGTCTTTTTGGAGCACAAGCAAAGAGATTACACCGAATATTCCCAAGATTTGGCAAACCGGAATAAGGAAATACGAAATCACGAAGTTAAAACCAGCCTGTCAAACCGCATGTCACTATGCGGTTATATGTAATGTAGCGTAGCTTAATGCGGTTACCCCACCAAACCGCATAGCCCTATGCGGTTTGAAGGGGTGGTTTTATCCCGTGTTTCCTAATTTCTCTCGGCTATTCTCCTATATATACCTCCCTATGCACGACCTATCAACACAAGTTTTCCACACAAGAAAACCCTCTCTTCTCACAACCTCTCTTCCTAGTTTTAGCACCCACACTTGGGTCCCACAAAATATACCGTCTAGCACGGTATACACCTACAAAACTCTCACAAAAGACTCAAGCACTCAAATCCTTGAGTTCAACACACCATCCCGTGTTGAATTCATCCTTCTTTTTAGTTCAAGAAGCGAAGCTCTGCCCAGATCTGAAGCGTCAGGACAAGGTAGGTACCGATCCACTTGGATCAAAGCTTTTTCTTATTTTCTATGGACTAACAAAGGGGTCTACACTTTAGCGCCCCCCTCGGCTTTGGCACCCAACGCGCTTGCACTCCAAGTGTTCTATTTACTTCGGGTACACTCCATATCCGATGACACGCCAAAGTCGCATAAGCAACCGACCCTATAAAATAAACCAATGGACAATTGAACTTTATTTTATTTGCATGCATCTTGCACCTTCTTATTTTGCATTAAAATCAACTTAAACAATGAATTCGACCTTTAATCTGAGCAGTTTTAGTTAACAAGTTAAACATGCTAAAGCGAGGGTTTTAATCAATCTTTTTGCATCTGCATCTGCATTCTTTTACAAACTTATCGCACTTATGCGTAGCGATAACATTAGCTCAAATATCATCTTACAAGGATTGTTCTAGGTCAAGAGAGGCTATTTTTACATAGGCTTTTCTAAAAGGTTTTCATAAATCATTATTTGAATTAACTCTTTTTCTAAAGTACCTCACTTGAATCCAACTGGTTTCACAACCTTAGATCTAGGGGTGTCGGCGTGCTCCAAAATCTAGGACATGTTTTTAACTTAGAACATGGTAGCAGGTTCCTAATTTCCGCGATAATTAGGTGGCGACTCCATAACAGTTCTTAAAGGTTTTTCCAACTTAATCTTTTTTAACTTTAAAATCCGCCCTTAAGCAAGACGCCGAGTTGGGTCCGATCCCGGGTTCCACACCGTTTCTCATCGTTTTCTTGTAGTTGGTTTATGCGCAGGTCACCTCGGACTCTTGTTCCTTTCGAGCCCGAACCTGAACGAGCACTACACAGGCTACGCAGGGAAGCGATTAAAATCGTTAATCTTGATATAGAGGAAGCGTCGCATTCGGAGTCTAGTGCAACGCAATCGTCCTACGAAGAGGACACACCTCCAGTTTCTCCACCACCTGTGACTATGCCTAAACTATACAGTCACTCGGTGCCTAAACCGGAATCCATACCTAATGGATTCACAATGCCCGAGACGCTACAGGTCAATTTCGAGATCCGCCCTGCCTTCTTAAACTTGGTGGAGCGGAATCAGTTCGGTGGTTATCTGTGGATACCCATATCCGTACCCTCCCAAACAAAACCCTGTGATGTATCACGGACTTTTATTACGCATGTTTAACGTTGACTTAAACGGTTCTAACTAATGTCGAATTCATTTTGAGTCGTTTTAAATGTAAAAATGATTTAGGTCGCTTCACATCACACTTAAATAAACGTTCATTTTGTCCATTTGGAGTCTAGCTAGGTCCTCGTCCTGCTTCATTTGGCATGAGCTTCGCATTTGCACTACAATTGGTCCTTTTACATTAATAAGGTCTAATTCAGCATTCCTAAATTCCTAAATTTAGGCCCGGTAGCTAAAACCGCTATTTAGCCTCCTCTTACGCAAAATACAACCTCACGTCTTACCTTATTTCACAAAAACTATGCAAATACACCCTTCTCATTTTTCCGGGTCTCGGGCCCAAAATCGAGCCCAAACCCAGCCTTTGGCCCGCACTCCAAAGCCCTAAACACCATAAATGTCTCAGAAATATCCCAGGCTTTTCCTTGACGTGCAAGTTAGGGTTATCACGTGATCTTCGAAGATATAATTCAACCAAACTAGGAAACTACACAAAAACCACACCCTCGAACCGCATAAGCTTATGCGGTTTGGGGCAACCGCATAAGGCTATGCGGTTCCACTGCTTTATTTTTATCCCCGATTTCCTAATTTCTCCGAGGTTTCTAGTATATATACCCCCCTATACCAGACCTCGAAAGATAACTTTTTCACTCAAAAAACAAAGCAAAACACTCACAAAGCCTCAAGCATTCAAATCCTTGAGTTCAACACACCATCCCGTGTTGAATTCATCCTCCTTTTAAGTTCAAGAAGCGAAGCTCTGCCCAGATCTGAAGAGTCAGGACAAGGTAGGTACCGATCCACTTGGATCAAAGCTTTTTCTTATTTTCTATGGACTAACAAAGGGGTCTACACTTTAGCGCCCGGCTTTGGCACCCAGCGCGCTTGCACTCCAAGTGTTCTATTTATTTCGGGTATACTCCATATCCGATGACACGCCAAAGTCGCATAAGCAACCGACCCTATAAAATAAACCAATGGACAATTGAACTTTATTTTATTTGCATGCATCTTGCACCTTCTTATTTTGCATTAAAATCAACTTAAACAATGAATTCGACCTTTAACTGAACCGTTTTCGTTAACAAGTTAAACATGCTAAACTGAGGGTTTTAATTAATCTTTTTGCATCTGCATCTGCATTCTTTTACAAACTTATCGCACTTGTACGTAGCGATAACATTAGCTCAAATATCATCTTACAAGGATTGTTCTAGGTCAGTAGAGGCTATTTTTACATAGGCTTTTCTAAAAGGTTTTCATAAATCATTATTTGAATTAACTCTTTTTCTAAAGTACCTCACTTGAATCCAATCTGGTTTCACAACCTTAGATCTAGGGGTGTCGGCGTGCTCCAAAATCTAGGACATGTTTTTAACTTAGAACATGGTAGCAGGTTCCTAATTTCCGCGATAATTAGGTGGCGACTCCATAACAGTGTTTAAAGGTTTTTCCAACTTAATCTTTTTTAACTTTAAAATCCGCCCTTAAGCAAGACGCCGAGTTGGGTCCGATCCCGGGTTCCACACCGTTTCTCATCGTTTTCTTGTAGTTGGTTTATGCGCAGGTCACCTCGGACTCTTGTTCCTTTCGAGCCCGAACCTGAACGAGCACTACACAGGCTACGCAGGGAAGCGATTAAAATCGTTAATCTTGATATAGAGGAAGCGTCGCATTCGGAGTCTAGTGCAACGCAATCGTCCTACGAAGAGGACACACCTCCAGTTTCTCCACCACCTGTGACTATGCCTAAACTATACAGTCACTCGGTGCCTAAACCGGAATCCATACCTAATGGATTCACAATGCCCGAGACGCTACAGGTCAATTTCGAGATCCGCCCTGCCTTCTTAAACTTGGTGGAGCGGAATCAGTTCGGTGGTTATCTGTGGATACCCATATCCGTACCCTCCCAAACAAAACCCTGTGATGTATCACGGACTTTTATTACGCATGTTTAACGTTGACTTAAACGGTTCTAACTAATGTCGAATTCATTTTGAGTCGTTTTAAATGTAAAAATGATTTAGGTCGCTTCACATCACACTTAAATAAACGTTCATTTTGTCCATTTGGAGTCTAGCTAGGTCCTCGTCCTGCTTCATTTGGCATGAGCTTCGCATTTGCACTACAATTGGTCCTTTTACATTAATAAGGTCTAATTCAGCATTCCTAAATTCCTAAATTTAGGCCCGGTAGCTAAAACCGCTATTTAGCCTCCTCTTACGCAAAATACAACCTCACGTCTTACCTTATTTCACAAAAACTATGCAAATACACCCTTCTCATTTTTCCGGGTCTCGGGCCCAAAATCGAGCCCAAACCCAGCCTTTGGCCCGCACTCCAAAGCCCTAAACACCATAAATGTCTCAGAAATATCCCAGGCTTTTCCTTGACGTGCAAGTTAGGGTTATCACGCAGTCTTTCGAAGATATAATTCAACCGAAACTAGGAAACTACACAAAAAACCACACCCTCGAACCGCATAAGCTTATGCGGTTTGGGTGGGCAACCGCATAAGGCTATGCGGTTCCCTGGCCTGTTTTTATCCCCGATTTCCTAATTTCTCCGAGGTTTCTAGTATATATACCCCCCTATACCAGACCTCGAAAGATAACTTTTTCACTCAAAAAACAAAGCAAAACACTCACAAAGCCTCAAGCATTCAAATCCTTGAGTTCAACACACCATCCCGTGTTGAATTCATCCTCCTTTTAAGTTCAAGAAGCGAAGCTCTGCCCAGATCTGAAGCGCCAGGACAAGGTAGGTACCGATCCCCTTGGATCAAAGCTTTTTCTTATTTTCTATGGACTAACAAAGGGGTCTACACTTTAGCGCCCCCCCCCCCCCCCCCCCGGCTTTGGCACCCAGCGCGCTTGCACTCCAAGTGTTCTATTTATTTCGGGTATACTCCATATCCGATGACACGCCAAAGTCGCATAAGCAACCGACCCTATAAAATAAACCAATGGACAATTGAACTTTATTTTATTTGCATGCATCTTGCACCTTCTTATTTTGCATTAAAATCAACTTAAACAATGAATTCGACCTTTAATCGAACCGTTTTTCGTTAACAAGTTAAACATGCTAAGCGAGGGTTTTAATTAATCTTTTGCATCTGCATCTGCATTCTTTTACAAACTTATCGCACTTGTAATGCGTAGCGATAACATTAGCTCAAATATCATCTTACAAGGATTGTTCTAGGTCAGTAGAGGCTATTTTTACATAGGCTTTTCTAAAAGGTTTTCATAAATCATTATTTGAATTAACTCTTTTTCTAAAGTACCTCACTTAGAATCCAATCTGGTTTCACAACCTTAGATCTAGGGGTGTCGGCGTGCTCCAAAATCTAGGACATGTTTTTAACTTAGAACATGGTAGCAGGTTCCTAATTTCCGCGATAATTAGGTGGCGACTCCATAACAGTGTTTAAAGGTTTTTCCAACTTAATCTTTTTTAACTTTAAAATCCGCCCTTAAGCAAGACGCCGAGTTGGGTCCGATCCCGGGTTCCACACCGTTTCTCATCGTTTTCTTGTAGTTGGTTTATGCGCAGGTCACCTCGGACTCTTGTTCCTTTCGAGCCCGAACCTGAACGAGCACTACACAGGCTCTGTGAGGAAGCGATTAAAATCGTTAATCTTGATATAGAGGAAGCGTCGCATTCTGAGTCTAGTGCAACGCAATCGTCTCTGAAGAGGACACACCTCGATTTCTCCACCACCTGTGACTATGCCTAAACTATACAGTCACTCGGTGCCTAAACCGGAATCCATACCTAATGGATTCACAATGCCCGAGACGCTACAGGTCAATTTCGAGATCCGCCCTGCCTTCTTAAACTTGGTGGAGCGGAATCAGTTCGGTGGTTATCTGTGGATACCCATATCCGTACCCTCCCAAACAAAACCCTGTGATGTATCACGGACTTTTATTACGCATGTTTAACGTTGACTTAAACGGTTCTAACTAATGTCGAATTCATTTTGAGTCGTTTTAAATGTAAAAATGATTTAGGTCGCTTCACATCACACTTAAATAAACGTTCATTTTGTCCATTTGGAGTCTAGCTAGGTCCTCGTCCTGCTTCATTTGGCATGAGCTTCGCATTTGCACTACAATTGGTCCTTTTACATTAATAAAGTCTAATTCAGCATTCCTAAATTCCTAAATTTAGGCCCGGTAGCTAAAACCGCTATTTAGCCTCCTCTTACGCAAAATACAACCTCACGTCTTACCTTATTTCACAAAAACTATGCAAATACACCCTTCTCATTTTTCCGGGTCTCGGGCCCAAAATCGAGCCCAAACCCAGCCTTTGGCCCGCACTCCAAAGCCCTAAACACCATAAATATCTCAGAAATATCCCAGGCTTTTCCTTGACGTGCAAGTTAGGGTTATCACGCAATCTTTCGAAGATATAATTCAACCGAAACTAGGAAACTACACAAAAAACCACACCCTCGAACCGCATAAGCTTATGCGGTTTGGGTGGGCAACCGCATAAGCCTATGCGGTTCCCTGGCCTGTTTTTATCCCCGATTTCCTAATTTCTCCGAGGTTTCTAGTATATATACCCCCTTATACCAGACCTCGAAAGATAACTTTTTCACCCAAAAAACACAGCAAAACACTCACAAAGCCTCAAGCATTCAAATCCTTGAGTTCAACACACCATCCCGTGTTGAATTCATCCTCCTTTTAAGTTCAAGAAGCGAAGCTCTGCCCAGATCTGAAGCGTTAGGACAAGGTAGGTACCGATCCACTTGGATCAAAGCTTTTTCTTATTTTCTATGGACTAACAAAGGGGTCTACACTTTAGCTTTTTCTTGTAGTTGGTTTATGCGCAGGTCACCTCGGACTCTTGTTCCTTTCGAGCCCGAACCTGAACGAGCACTACACAGGCTACGCAGGGAAGCGATTAAAATCGTTAATCTTGATATAGAGGAAGCGTCGCATTCGGAGTCTAGTGCAACGCAATCGTCCTACGAAGAGGACACACCTCCAGTTTCTCCACCACCTGTGACTATGCCTAAACTATACAGTCACTCGGTGCCTAAACCGGAATCCATACCTAATGGATTCACAATGCCCGAGACGCTACAGGTCAATTTCGAGATCCGCCCTGCCTTCTTAAACTTGGTGGAGCGGAATCAGTTCGGTGGTTATCTGTGGATACCCATATCCGTACCCTCCCAAACAAAACCCTGTGATGTATCACGGACTTTTATTACGCATGTTTAACGTTGACTTAAACGGTTCTAACTAATGTCGAATTCATTTTGAGTCGTTTTAAATGTAAAAATGATTTAGGTCGCTTCACATCACACTTAAATAAACGTTCATTTTGTCCATTTGGAGTCTAGCTAGGTCCTCGTCCTGCTTCATTTGGCATGAGCTTCGCATTTGCACTACAATTGGTCCTTTTACATTAACAAGGTCTAATTCAGCATTCTTAAATTCCTAAATTTAGGCCCGGTAGCTAAAACCGCTATTTAGCCTCCTCTTACGCAAAATACAACCTCACGTCTTACCTTATTTCACAAAAACTATGCAAATACACCCTTCTCATTTTTCCGGGTCTCGGGCCCAAAATCGAGCCCAAACCCAGCCTTTGGCCCGCACTCCAAAGCCCTAAACACCATAAATATCTCAGAAATATCCCAGGCTTTTCCTTGACGTGCAAGTTAGGGTTATCACGCAATCTTTCGAAGATATAATTCAACCGAAACTAGGAAACTACACAAAAAACCACACCCTCGAACCGCTTAAGCTTATGCGGTTTGGGTGGGCAACCGCATAAGGCTATGCGGTTCCCTGGCCTGTTTTTATCCCCGATTTCCTAATTTCTCCGAGGTTTCAAGTATATATACCCCCCTATACCAGACCTCGAAAGATAACTTTTTCACCCAAAAAACAAAGCAAAACACTCACAAAGCCTCAAGCATTCAAATCCTTGAGTTCAACACACCATCCCGTGTTGAATTCATCCTCCTTTTAAGTTCAAGAAGCGAAGCTCTGCCCAGATCTGAAGAGTCAGGACAAGGTAGGTACCGATCCACTTGGATCAAAGCTTTTTCTTATTTTCTATGGACTAACAAAGGGGTCTACACTTTAGCGCCCCGGCTTTGGCACCCAGTAGCTTGCAATCCAAGTGTTCTATTTACTTGGGTACACTCCATATCCGATGACACGCCAAAGTCGCATAAACAGCGACCTTATAAAATAAACCAATGGACAATTGAACTTTATTTTATTTGCATGCATCTTGCACCTTCCTATTTTGCATTAAAATCAACTTAAACAATGAATTCGACCTTTAACTGAACCGTATTCGTTAACAAGTTAAACATGCTAAACTGAGGGTTTTAATCAATCTTTTTGCATCTGCATCTGCATTCTTTTACAAACTTATCGCACTTGTACGTAGCGATAACATTAGCTCAAATATCATCTTACAAGGATTGTTCTAGGTCAGTAGAGGCTATTTTTACATAGGCTTTTCTAAAAGGTTTTCATAAATCATTATTTGAATTAACTCTTTTTCTAAAGTACCCTCACCCCGAATCCAATCTGGTTTCACAACCTTAGATCTAGGGGTGTCGGCGTGCTCCGAAATTTAGGACATGTTTTTAACTTAGAACATGGTAGCAGGTTCCTAATTTCCGCGATAATTAGGTGGCGACTCCATAACAGTTCTTAAAGGTTTCTCTAACTTAATCTTTTTTAACTTTAACATCCGCCCTTAAGCAAGACGCCGAGTTGGGTCCCTCGACGCGGTTCCCGGGTTCCACAGTTTGGCGACTCCGCTGGGGACATCTTATTTTTTAAAAAACTAAAAACTAGCTTTTGCTTTTTAAAAATAAAGAGGCGAAACTTGAAAGCCTTGAACAATCCTTGTAAACATATTTGAGCTATGCACATTCGTTTAGAGTCCATTCCTTTTAGAATCTAGGCACCCTTTGCACCCTCGAGAGGTGGTTCCCACATGCAGGCTTGTCCACTCGATAAAGCACATGCCGGACTAACTTTCCACTCGCCCCTCCACGGCTTGCCGTAAACGGCTATCTCGACCGCCCCAGTGCTCCCTTCAGAAAACCTATCGCCCCGGCGTAAGGAAATGAAGGGGTTAAGTATCTGCCAAAGCGTACTCGAGGTAGTTGGAGGTGTACCCGACTGACTCATTTTCACCCCTTTTTGAGTCATACGTACAAGTTCGAGGCTATGCACTCCATGGTCTTTTTCAAAACGAGCATTTGCATTCATATCTTCAAAAACTCGCTTAAACGCTTCAAAAATAAACGAACCTAACATCTAACAAACTAATACTTTTCAAACAAAACTATCGCGAATTTTTGAAACAAGCTTTCTCGAAATTCTCCTTTTTCACTAACAAGCAAAAACCCGAGCAAGGATTAAAACCTGAGCTCGTGGATTTCAATCCTCTAGGCCACACGGCCTAGACTCTGTTTTAACATCCTCGACTCGACTTGCTCGAGCCGAATCCTTCCTCTTTTACACATCCGACTCGAGTTCACCTCGGCAAATTACCGATATCAACTCGACGGGTGCAAAGCAAAACATTTTAACATCGAGACGAGATGTGCGCACGCATTCTCACCTCAAAAGCTTCCCTTAGCAAAACCTTTTCGAAAATCTCCTTTTCCAAGCTTAAAAGGTCTTTCAAAACAACGAAATGAGCTAAAATGGATGCCTAAAATGAATGTGAGTCTAGTGGGTTGAGTCGTGTCACTAATATGCAAAGTGAAATGCAGGCCTCAGCTGAAAACTCCCCATGAATCGCATCATCACCCCTCGCTTCAAACGCTCCTCAAAGGTGGCTAACCTCAACAGACTAAGAACTCTCCGTGACCGTGTTAATCAGCTCACAAAAGACATTGACAACTTGAAGGCCTTGCATCAACTTGAAGTTGCACGCTTAGAACAACGCTCCAAGGCCGACATGCATGTCTCCCTCCATACTCTCGTTACTCAACTCCAAGGCGACGAGGAAGATTTCACCCAATATCTCGCCCGTTGGAGAGGACTACTTGCCCAAGTTCCTAACCCTCCACATGAGAACGATCTTATCTACACATTTCTCGGTAGCTTACGACCCGAGTGGCGAAGACACTTTGATTACGGCGATGCCGAGAATTTCGAAGAACTTATTGAAATCGGCATCGGAACCCAAAGCAACCCCACAATTTATGACAACCCTGCAATCTTCCTCGGATCAGCACCCGTCATAGATTGCTCCTACTTGGTCACACCCACCAACAACCAAATCAATGGAGTTTGGTTCAGTGATGACGAAGACGAAGAGTGGCCACCCACTAACAAAACGGTAGCTCAACTCTCGACTACTCCTTCCTCGAATAAAAACAAAAAGAACAAGAAGGGGAAGAAAAAGAAGGGCAAGCAGTCCGAAAACGAAGATCAAAAAGAGAAAGGCGAGCAGCCCGAGAAGGAAGACCAAGACGAGGTTTCACACCTTACACGCTCTGGTCGTCCTTATCAAAATATCTTCACAGATGAACATGCCAGAAAAGCAACTGCGGCCGAGAAAGGCAAGGCCGTAGCCCAAGAGGATAACCCCTCTACAAATACACCCTCCACCTCTACAATAATTCCACCACCTAACACGAATGAGGTGCTTCAGAAGCAACTCGTTCGCACAAAAGCCGATGTGTCCGTCTGGGCCCTTTTACGAGACTCGGCGGAACATAGGAACGCATTCATCCGCGCCCTACAAATAGCATGCGCAGACGCTGAGATCTCTCCAGATCAAATGGTCAGCCACGTCACGAGGGATTGGTTACCAGGAGCTATCACCTTCTCAAATGATGATCTCCCCGCATTCGGACCGAACCACAACCTCGCTCTATACATTAGCGTAGAGTGTATGAAGAAAACTTTGCCCGTGTCCCTTGTTGACAACGGATCTGCAGTCAATGTTCTACCATTGGCCACCGCACATCGCCTCGGCCTATCCGATAAAGACTTCACCCCGAGCATGGACTGAGTCAAAGCTTTCGACGGAACCCGACGTCACGTGAAAGGAACCATTTCTCTTCACATACGCAGTGGTCCCATAGAAAGAAAAGTCGAGTTTCAAGTCATCGACATGACCCCTTCCTATAACATACTCCTGGGGCGACCGTGGATTCACTCCACCAAAGCCGTAACTTCTACCTTACATCAAAAGGTTAAGATCCCTCTCAACGAGGAGATCATAACCTTGAATGCCTCGAACTTCCGAGCCCTCTTCGGTACACCAAAGGAGCCCAATTCTGCGGAAATCGTGGCTGAACCCACAGAAGACTTATGTGGTTTCGACTTTGAAGTCGGCGCTATCACACGTACACCAATCAAAACTTACAAACTCTTTAAAACAAAAAGCAACAACAGCCTTTGGCTCACCATGGGTTTAGGCTATAAACCCAAGAACGACGACCAGGGGAAAATGGTTAAGGAAATCCAAAGGCGAAGGTCAACCCACAAGGTCACCCTGCGACCTTACATCCTCGACCTGAACGCGTATTTCACCCCCGGAGGAACGGTCGACGGGAATACCTCCCTTCGAGACATCATCCATTCATCCGAAGCCTGTTTCTCTAGTGAGGCCGAGCCCAACACACTCAAGGCCTCACCGAGCACCAAGAACGAAGAGATTGTCTCCACAATCATGCGAGACCGTCACTTCGATCCTAACTTACTCATAGCCGACGCCACGGACAAAACCCTCAACGGATGGTATAAGACGCTGAAATGGACCGATGCACAAGGTCATCACTTCCAGCTTATCACCGGTGAAGGACCACTTTTCGACCATGTCACTAATCTCAAAGACAAGGACGAGAGTGATTCGAACTCAAGCGACTCAGGCAACTCGAGCAGCTCAAGCAGCTCCAGCGGCACAGAAGACGATGAAGAAGAAGAAGAAATTTTTTTAGATTCTAATGCTCTTAGTGTCGGGTCATCTGTCGACCCATCTATCCTAGACTCTAGCTTCAGTTTAGATTTCCTTTTTACGGAGGCTAGCTCCAAGCAATTTTCTGACTTGTCGAATAATTCTCTTCAAAATAATGAAATGAATAAATTTGCTTACGTCTTTTCTCAAGCTAAAACAAACGACAAAATACAAACAAACAAAAATCAACAAACAACAAACAAAACACAAAATACAAAAGACACTAACTCATGCGAAAATGAACAAACAAATCAATCATTAAACAAATACATTGCAAACCTTGTCTCTCCCAAAATACAGGACCCTATCATCGAGGAAACCATAACCATAAACGTGGTAACTCCCGAAGAACCAAGGGAACTACAACTAGGAGCCTCACTAGACGAACACGAGCGCACCCAATTCACACAACTCCTAAGCGAATTCAAGGACGTATTCGCTTGGTCGTACAAAGACATGCCCGGCATCGAACGAAGCATCGCCGAGCACCGCATCCCCATTAAACCCGGTTACAAACCCATCAAGCAAATGTTAAGAAGACTACGTCCCGAATGGTCCCTTATGGTTAAAGAAGAAATCGAAAAACAACTACAAGCCGGTTTCATCCAAGTCATCGAGTATCCTGAATGGGTCTCAAACATGGTCCCAGTCCTGAAAAAGAATGGCAAAATTCGAGTATGCGTTGACTTTCGCGACTTGAACAAAGCTAGTCCCAAAGATGACTTTCCATTACCCCATGTGAACGTCCTAGTCGACAACACCGCCAATCACGCCCTCCTATCCTTCATGGACGGCTACGCAGGCTACAATCAAATCAAAATGTCACTCGAAGACATGGCAAAGACGGCCTTCATTACACCGTGGGGCACATACTGCTACACGGTCATGCCTTTTGGCCTAATCAACGCCGGTGCTACATATCAACGCACCGCCACAACCCTTTTACATGACATGATGCACAAAGAAGTCGAAGTTTACGTCGACGACATGATCGTGAAGTCAAAGGAGAGAAGTGGTCACATCACTAACCTCCGCAAGTTCTTCACGCGCCTACGACAATACAAAATGCGCCTCAATCCCCAAAAATGTACTTTTGGAGTTAAATCCGGTAAACTACTAGGACATATAGTGAGCCAAAGAGGCATCGAGGTCGACCCCTCGAAAGTCAAAGCAATTCTAGAAATGCGACCCCCGGAGAACCTCGACGAAATTCGAAGTTTCTTGGGCCAAATCCAATACATTTCACGCTTCATCAGCAAACTCACCATGATATGTGAACCAGTTTTCAAGAAACTCAAGAAAACCGACCACGTTGAATGGGACGAACAATGTCAAAAGGCATTTGACAAGGTCAAGGAATTGCTAACTAACCCGCCAGTTCTACGACCACCCCAAAAGGATTTACCATTATCCTTATACCTTACAACAACACCTACCGCCATGGGCGCCATGCTCGCTCAAGAAGTAAACGGCGAAGAACACGCAATCTACTACATTAGCAAGAAATTTCTCGATTACGAAACTCGATATTCACCCGTCGAGAAAAGTTGCCTACCTTTAGTATGGTCATCCAAAAAACTCCGTCACTATATGCTAGCACAGCAGACGAAGGTCTATTCCACAATGGACCCCGTAAAATACCTCTTCGAGAAACCTGTGCTTAACGGACGAATGGCCAGATGGACATTACTCCTAGCCGAATTCGACCTTAAGTACGTACCCCTCAAAGCAATCAAGGGACGAGCAGTCTCCGATTTCCTAGCTGAAAATGCAATCACTGAACAACCAATCATAGACACAACATCCCTTCCAGACGATGGGATTTACAACATCGACCAAGAACAATGGGAATTATACTTCGATGGTTCATCCAACTATCGAGGATGTGGAGTAGGAATACTTCTCATATCCCCAAATGGCGAACACACACCCTTATCAATCAAGCTAGATTTCGACGTTACAAACAACGCCACAGAATACGAAGCGTGCTTGCACGGTCTCCAAGCAGCGCTTGCACTCAACGCCCGAAATATAAAAGTCTATGAGGACTCCTCCCTCATAATCAACCAAGTATCCGGAGCATGGAAGATACTTAATGAAAACCTGGCATTATACCAAAACAAAATACAAGAGCTCATAAACGAATTCTATCACGTAGAATTCATACACCTCCCACGCGAAGAAAACCAATTCGCCGACGCGTTATCCAAACTCGCATCACTAATCAACACACCCCCGGGAATGGAAACGCTACCCATTGTCGTGGAACGACGGAATGAACCCGCCTACATCTGTGACATTGAAACCGAGGAAGAACAAACCGACCCATGGTACCAAGCAATCATCAACTACAAAACAAACGGTGAATACCCACCGAACACCGACAAACGGGCCAAGCGAGCCCTACGCCTGTTATCGTCACAATTCGTGATGGAAATGGGCAAACTACTCAAAAAGACGCCTCAAGGCATACTACTCTTGTGCGTCGACCACAAAAAGGGACACGAGATCATGTCCCAAGTACACGATGGCGAGTGCGGACCACACATGAACGCACGAGCCATGTGCAAACAAATCATAAGGTTAGGATGGTACTGGACCACCATGGAAGCCGACTGCGCAAAATATGTCAAACATTGCCATAATTGTCAAATCTTTGCAAACGTACAACACATCCCTGCTTCACCACTGTACAGTTTGACCTCGCCATGGCCCTTCTCAACCTGGGGAATTGACGTCATAGGCAAAGTTCAACCCGTGGGAGCAGGAGGACACTGCTTTATCCTCGTGGCCATCGACTATTTCACCAAATGGGTCGAAGCCGCATCATACCGCAAACTAGGCACAAAAGAGGTTGCAAAATTCATACAAAACAACATCATTTGTCGCTACGGCATACCCCACGAATTCATAAGCGACCAAGGCACACATTTCCAAGGAGAGGTCGAACCACTTCTCCTCAAATACAAGATACAACGACACAAATCATCACCCTACCGACCACAAACTAACGGCGCGGTCGAGGCAGCAAACAAAACCGTCGTATCAATCCTCAAAAAGATGATCGACACCTGCCACGACTGGCCCAACAAGATCCCATTTGCATTATGGGGATACCGCACAACCATCCGCACACCCACAGGCATGACACCCTATTTCCTAACCTACGGGATGGAAGCCGTTCAACCTGTAGAAATCGAAATGCAATCTCTTCGAATTCTCATGGAAGCAGACATTCCTGAAGCCGAATGGGCACGCGAACGATACGAACAACTCATCCTCTTAGACGAAAGACGGTTACATTCGCTAAGTACAGTCCGAATGTACCAATCTCGCCTACAACGCGCCTACAACAAACGAGTCAAGCCACGAAACATCAAAGTGGGTGCCCTAGTACTCAAATTAGTCCGAGCACCATTACCAGTCGACCCAAGAGGGAAATTCAAACCCAACTGGGCCGGACCATACTTGGTCAAGGAAATCCTTCCCGGAGGAGCCGTGAAGCTAACTGACCTCGACGGTCAGGACTTCCGATTACCAACAAACCTTGATCAACTCAAGAAATACTACCCTTAAACACAAACAATTTTGCAATGTATTTCAAAAACAAAACTCACTCTCGCATGGGTGAACTACGCTCTGTTTGATTCCACGACCTTTGTGGATACGTGGCGACTTTGCAAAAGCTCAACCGGCACACGAACTCTGGCGGTTTGATTAGTAAAACGCGGATCGTGGCTGACTTGTCAAAAGCACAACCGAACTTCCTAGCACGTACGCCCAAAGCTTAAAAAGGTCAAGGGCGATGCACTCACAAAAAGACACGCTCAAAGCTTAAAAAAAGTCGAGAGCACAGTCAACACAAAAAAAATATACAAAGGAAGATCCCAATCCAAAGCTTAAAAAGGTCGAGGATCTAAGACAAGACACACGAGTCCAAAGCTTAAAAAGGTCGAGAATTTAAAACAAATATAAGTGTTCGAAGGTTAAAAAAGTCAAGAACATTTCAGAACAAGACAAAGGAAAGCAACGAGACAAGACAAAAGCAAATTAATTCTATTTTATTACTTTATTTAGAATTTTTCGCAATCCAGAAATGAGCTAGGAACAAGCCTCCTTAGCCCTTTATTTGAATCTAAAACACGCATTTAAATGAAGGAATTTTTCTAAACAAAACAAAGCAAACTACTCAAGCCGTCTTCCGACGCTTCGGATTAGCCTCTTCCTCTTCAAGAGGTCGATCCGCCACAATTTTCGAACTAAGAACGGGAATAGATCTCTCAAAACTTGGGGGCTCGATCGGATCCTCGTCCTGCTCGACTGGGGGCTCCTCGATCTTTGACCCTAGGCGATCTTTAACGGTCACCTTCGGTCCAAGCCTTTCCCGTGCCGGTCTCGAAGTAGAAGCATCTGCACTAATAGCACAAAGATCACCGTAGTCCCTCCTTTCGCGTACCACCTCATACGCCAAGAAGGGCCTTGGCCCATTCTTTTCCCTCCTCCTCTGATTCTCCCGTTCCTGAGGATCATTGGACCGGTACCACCGTGTATAGAAGTCCGTAACACGACTAGACTCTATATGCTCCGGAACAGCCCAAGTAACACGGTCCGACCACCCTCGGATCCAAGCATCGATCATTTGGTTGTTTAGTATAACGACCCCTCCAACCTGAGTATCCTGCTCGGGTATGGTCTGAGCAAGCCCGATTTGCCTCTTCAAGCGAAGAGGATGAATCCACACTCCTCGTTCAAACCCGCACAACATCAAACCACGAGACACATTCGCAACAGACGGCGCCGTAATCGCCGTAATACCCCACCATGACACATACCAACGAATGGAGCTCTCCTTCACAAACCCCCGGTAGTAGTTTAGCGAACGCTCCCGAAAGTCAGCCCACTCCATCTTTCGCGACTGATACACTCTATTTATATACGTTTTATGCCCCCGGTTCAGTCGCATTTAGCTCGTATTTATTCGTATTTACTATGACTTTAGGAGCTATATGTTATGTTTCTCGTTACTGCTGCCTTTTATTTACATTTTGCAGGTTTTGGTGGTTTTGAGCCAAAACCCGGGACGATTGGAGCATTTGAGAATCGAGACGACTGGACTAAGCTCGAGCGCGAACGAGAGCTCGGAAAACCAAGGACCAAAGGCCAAAAGACATAAGAAGGCCAAAGATATCAAAGGCCACGTATAACTTGAAGGCCCAAGTGAAGTGTTGGGCCAAGCAAGCCAAGGAAGAATAAAAGAAGAAGGAGCCGGCCCAACACAAGGGTCAGGCCGGTTGGCCAGGCCGGCTGCCGGCCGGCCGGCTGGGGGCTATTTTCTGACGGTTTTTGTTATATTTCGAGATTAAACAATTTGGAAAGTATAAATAGATGTTTAGGACGGGATTTTGAGTTATGCTTTATTTTTATAGTTTACTCCTTAGGTTTAGTTTACTGTTATTTATTTTCTCTCCTTTCAAAACTCCATAGTTTAGTTTTCAAGATCAACGCTTTTGTAACCGTCGGTACTCCGTAAGTTTTCAGGTTTAATTCAATTGCTTTATTCATCCTTTTACTATGCCTTCTTTATATTATTGTTTTGTTTTGCTCTTAATTATGTCTAGCTAAATTTCTAATTAGGGTTAGGGTGATTTATGACATATGATTTAGGAACATGTTTTGAGATTAAATTGGTTGATTAAATTGTGCTCTTGATTTCTTTCTACGCGTTTTATGTCAATTGAATTAGGTTTATTTCGCCTGATCACCGATTTAACTGAGTTTAATTGAACCTGAGTATGTTTTAATTTAAGATCGAAAGCCGAGTTAAAACTAGACTTACGCGAGTTAGATAAGTTGAATTTAGTAAGTTGCGAGAGCCCGCTGAATTGAACTTAAGGTTAAAATTGACTTGAGAGAGCGTTTTACAAACCTAGTCGTTTGCACAGTTTATCTTTTCCTTCTTATAAATTTGAGTTCCTTAATCGTTGTCATATATGAGCCCGACACCCTAATCTTTCTCCCTATTATATTTCTATTCATCTGTTTTATTGCCTGCTTTAGTTTATAGCTAAACCAACACCTTTTTCACACCCCTGAGATTGACCTGTTATGCCGACTTTAGCTTAGAACTACTCCGTTTCCCTGTGGATTCGATCCCTACTTGCTGCTATCTGCTGTTAGTTGTCATTTAGGTTTATTTTGATATAGGCGATACGACTTATACCTTATCAATTTTGGCGCCGTTGCCGGGGAAACGGCTTAGTTAGTTTTAGTTTTTGTTAGTCTTACAGGTTTTTCTCCTTTGTCTCAAGGAACTTAGTTCCTTGAGACCGTTTCTTATCGTTTTCTTGTAGTTTTGTTTATGCACAGGTCACCTACAGGTTTAGTTCCATTTGAGCCTGAACCTGAGCGAGCATTTCACAGACTACGTAAGGAAGCAAGAAAGTTAATTGATCTTGATTTCGAGGAAGCGTCGCATTCGGAGTCTAGTGCAGCGCAATCGTCCTACGAAGAGGACACACCTCCTATTACTCCAACTTGTTCTCCTCCACGCGTGACTATGCCTAAATTATATAGTCACTCGTTGCCGAAGCCCGAGGCGATCCCGCAAGGTTTCACAATACCAAATACGGTCCAGGGTAATTTTGAGATTCGCCCCGCCTTTCTTACTTTGGTGGAGCGTAATCAATTCGGTGGCAATCCTACGGAGGATCCCGGTAAACATATGCAGGTTTTTACGGATTACTGCTCTACAATTAAGCAGAACGGGATCACTCAGAACCAGATTAGGGAAATGCTGTTCCCTTTCTCGCTACGTGATCGCGCTCGTGAGTGGATCACTGATTTGAATAAGGAAGCCGCGGGTATTACGGATTGGCCAAGTCTAGCTCTTGCCTTCTATCGCAAGTACTATCCTCCAGAGCGGACTAACCAACTCCGTAGTCAAATTCAGGGGTTTCAGCAGAGCTTTGATGAGACGTTAGCTGAGGCGTGGGACCGTTACAAACGGTTAATTCGTGAATGTCCTCATCACGGGTTCGATGGTTGGTTGGTGATAATGAGCTTTTATAATGGGTTATATGCTGAGAGTCGCGCTATTCTTGACTCGGCTGCGGGAGGCCGATTTGCTAATAATACCGACGATGATAAGGCGTGGACATTGATCGAGGAGATGGCTATCCATTCATCCTAGTTTTTGGTAAGCAGGGGTAATTCACGGTCCGCACACAACGACCGTGGAAGTGAGTATAAGCGCGGTAATGAGTCAACTTTACGGTGAATAGGAAGTTTGATGCTATGCGGGGAGTTCGCCGAGTGCCCATGTAAATCTTTGTTGCGGGGGCACGATTCAGGTTATACTACGGGGTATGCTGCACCCCAGGAGCAGGTTTACGCTTATCAAAACCTGCCGTACCAGAATCAACCGGGTTATGATAGGTCACTATTATCTTACCGCAACAACAACATACTTAACCCGACTCCCCAACCACCTCAAAATACCCCCTATCAACCCCCTTACAAAAGCCAACCACAACCCCCACTTAACTACCAAAACCCCGTGTACACACCACCACCCCCTCCTACTCAACTACCCGATCCTATGGCCGAGATGAAGGCCATGATGTTGCAGATGTCTCAAGTGACCATGGCCGTGCAAAAGTCACAAGAGATGATGATGCAGCAAATGCACAAGGATGGGCAGGCTAAGACGCCGCAATTAAATTGTTGGAAAATCAAGTGGCTCAATTAGCCGCCGCCATGGCGTCACGGCATCCGGGTACACTTCCGCCCCAAGGAAACCCTCCTAAAGCTCCACACGACACGGCGTGTGCAATTACATTGAGAAGTGGGTCCATGTATGGAGACCCCGTGAATTTGGAGGAAGAAGAGAAGGATGAGGGCCAAAACACGTTAAATCCGTGTTCACAGAGGTCACAGCCGGTCGACCGGCGTGGTCGATCGGCCCAATTTGGACTGTAGGCTGCGGGAAGAATGATTCGGGTATAAAATTTGGTGATTCTAGTTCTACTCCAACGCCCCGATTGATTAAGTCGCCATTTCCTGGTCGTCAACGAGGTGCGAGCGAGGCCAAGTTCAGAAGTTCGTGGGCGTCATAAAAGCTCTTCGTAAACGTCCCTTTTATTGACCTCGTTACTCAAATTCTGCGTCGCTAAATTTTTGAAAGATGTTTTAGCTCGTAGCGTGCGGCTTGATGATGTGTCGATTGTGGCCTTTGTGGGGAAGCTAGTACTCATTTGCGGGGTAGTAAGCCCCTAAGCTTAGCGACCACGGGACCTTTTCTATCCGTGCTCCATTGGTAGGTTTGTGGTTCGTAACGCTTTATGTGACCTAGGAGCGGCGTCGGTGTCCTCCCCTACCCCCTCTATCAAAAGATGAGCTTGTCAGCTTTAGAACCCACTAGCATCACTTTGCAAATGGCTGACCGCTCAGTTAAGCATCCCTTAGGAATCTTGCACGATGTCCCAGTACAGGTTGGAAAGTTCTTTATCCCTGTCGACTTCGTAGTGGTAGATATGCCCGAGGATGCCCACATTCCTATCATTTTAGGACGGCCCTTCCTGCACACTGCTGGTGCAGTTATTGATGTGGGTAGCAAGACGATAGCCTTTAAGGTGGGGGGTGAAACGCTCACGTTTGCACATTCTGATACCCCGCGGTCCCCTATGCGTCTCGAGTCAGTTTGTTCTATTGACTCTTTACCTCCGTCTCACACTACTGGAGACACATTGGAGGTTTTGCATGTCTCTTCTCTTTGTGCAGGTTCTTCACAGGATGGCTGCAGGGATGGTTTGGGGGAGAGAAAGCTGCTGAAAGCTGATTTGTACGACGCCGGCAATGGGGATGGAGGGCCCACGGTCGAGCCATTTCGTGATCGAGGACCTACGGTGATGGACTACGCTGCTTTGCCTCGAGAAGGAGGAGTTCTTTGGCGAATGGATGCTATTTCGCCGAGTGAAGCTGTTGCAAATGGCCAACGACCTTGGCCTGCTTATACTTGATTTCTGCTGCTGTGAAGAGTCGTGCGGGACTATAAACCAGCGCTTCCGGGAGGCAACCCGATGACGTTGTATTTTCATTTAGCATTTGTACTTTTGGTTTGCTTGTTTTTATGACTTTTTTTTTTTTTTTTTTTTTTATTATTGAGCGCGCGAGGACGAGGGTATTATTATGTGATTTTTAGCGCGCAGGTATTCATGGACTTTTAAGTCCTTGTTATGTTGAAAAAGCTCACGAGGAAGGCCTTTAGCCGGCCTACCGGCTGCCGGGCCCGGACCGGAGCCTTAGCTGAAATTTGAAACAGAGGAAGAAAACGCGAAAAAATTGAAAAATGTGGTCGGTACGGCCGCCGGCCCGTCTGACCGGCCGCCACCGCTCATTCCTGCTGCTTCGTTTCGTTTATTCTTGCATGCTATGCCGAAGTACCTCGATGTTGGACTGAATTGGACGCATATACGTGGATTTGAGCCGTACTCCATGATTGACTTCGGTCTGGGGGAGCTCCGACTTTATAATGTGAGCACTCTTTACCCCCTCTTACCCTCTTTTCTCGTTTTACTTTCCTTCCCTCTTATGATTTATGTCCTCCTCTGCTTTTGTGGTTGTGCTGTTTTCCACATTGAGGACAATGTGTGATTTGGTTTGGGGGAGGAAAACACTTTCGCGTTCATTGTTCATTTGCTTTTTCATTTTCGTGTGCATTTATTTTGAAAACCCAAAAAAATTGAAAAAATCAAAAACATCACAAAAATACGAGTCTTTTTGGTCTGCTTTGTCCTGCTTTGTCTAGTTTGGAGAATTGATTAGTGCATTTACTTTGATCTTTAGTATCTCCGAGTCGACTTTCTATCGCCTTAGCTTGCACGATTGGTTTGTTTCCTGTTACTAGATTGCGAGCCTTAACACTAGCCCACTTGTATTTGCTTAATTCTTTCTGCTTTTCGCTTGTTTACTTTCGACTTTGACATTCGAGCTTGGCAATGGTTTGTGGAATGTTGGTTTGTTGGCATGTGGTTTGGTTTGGAAAGATCATATATGTTGGAGCAATGCTTCGATGCTCTCGGAGGGGACTCATTGAATTGAGTAACCACAGTGGCCATGAATTTGGTTGCGACCGTGAGTATGAGCAATAACATAACCCTTAAGGAAATATGTGTACCCGAGCGCGATTTTTACCGAGTGAACGTCAAGCTAAACGGTATTACATACGAGGGATGCTCCACATTTGCGAAAAAAGAATACACAAAAGAAAAGAAAAAGAACAAAAGGAAATGATTTGGAAAAATTGGATGATGGTTAGTGGTACGATCGGTTGGCCTTGCTTGGATTGATTTGTCGTTAGTTTTACTTTTGCGTAAGCGTAAGAGGCTAGTGATATAATGTGGTGTGAACGGTTGAGACCTGTGCTCTATTCTCGGTGAAATAGACTTTGGTTGTATTGTTTATGTGCATAGGTCGTCCACTTCAAGATACTAGCGTGATTAGTTCGTGTTACTTTGACTTTCTCCGATGCTGTTTGCTTGAGGACAAGCAAAGGTTTGGTTTGGGGGAGTTTGATACACTCTATTTATATACGTTTTATGCCCCCGGTTCAGTCGCATTTAGCTCGTATTTATTCGTATTTACTATGACTTTAGGAGCTATATGTTATGTTTCTCGTTACTGCTGCCTTTTATTTACATTTTGCAGGTTTTGGTGGTTTTGAGCCAAAACCCGGGACGATTGGAGCATTTGAGAATCGAGACGACTGGACTAAGCTCGAGCGCGAACGAGAGCTCGGAAAACCAAGGACCAAAGGCCAAAAGACATAAGAAGGCCAAAGATATCAAAGGCCACGTATAACTTGAAGGCCCAAGTGAAGTGTTGGGCCAAGCAAGCCAAGGAAGAATAAAAGAAGAAGGAGCCGGCCCAACACAAGGGTCAGGCCGGTTGGCCAGGCCGGCTGCCGGCCGGCCGGCTGGGGGCTATTTTCTGACGGTTTTTGTTATATTTCGAGATTAAACAATTTGGAAAGTATAAATAGATGTTTAGGACGGGATTTTGAGTTATGCTTTATTTTTATAGTTTACTCCTTAGGTTTAGTTTACTGTTATTTATTTTCTCTCCTTTCAAAACTCCATAGTTTAGTTTTCAAGATCAACGCTTTTGTAACCGTCGGTACTCCGTAAGTTTTCAGGTTTAATTCAATTGCTTTATTCATCCTTTTACTATGCCTTCTTTATATTATTGTTTTGTTTTGCTCTTAATTATGTCTAGCTAAATTTCTAATTAGGGTTAGGGTGATTTATGACATATGATTTAGGAACATGTTTTGAGATTAAATTGGTTGATTAAATTGTGCTCTTGATTTCTTTCTACGCGTTTTATGTCAATTGAATTAGGTTTATTTCGCCTGATCACCGATTTAACTGAGTTTAATTGAACCTGAGTATGTTTTAATTTAAGATCGAAAGCCGAGTTAAAACTAGACTTACGCGAGTTAGATAAGTTGAATTTAGTAAGTTGCGAGAGCCCGCTGAATTGAACTTAAGGTTAAAATTGACTTGAGAGAGCGTTTTACAAACCTAGTCGTTTGCACAGTTTATCTTTTCCTTCTTATAAATTTGAGTTCCTTAATCGTTGTCATATATGAGCCCGACACCCTAATCTTTCTCCCTATTATATTTCTATTCATCTGTTTTATTGCCTGCTTTAGTTTATAGCTAAACCAACACCTTTTTCACACCCCTGAGATTGACCTGTTACGCCGACTTTAGCTTAGAACTACTCCGTTTCCCTGTGGATTCGATCCCTACTTGCTGCTATCTGCTGTTAGTTGTCATTTAGGTTTATTTTGATATAGGCGATACGACTTATACCATATCAGCGACGTCGTCGCTGCAGCCTTGAAGACACTTCCAAGGGGAAGAGCTTTATACACACTTAGCCTCTCCATGAGCCAAATGTTGAGAATCTAGCACAACCCCTGTACGAGCTCAGACGATTAGCACAACGGTCGTCTAAGCCCAGTATGGTCTCCGCTAGGACCAACACATAAGGATCATATCCCCTTTCCATCTCTTCGACAACACGAGCATACCTCGCGTTTCCGAACACTCCATCTGGCATGGACCCCGCAAAAGCATAACGATGAACCAAACAAAAAGCAAGGGCCCTCCGCCTTGAACGGTCCGAAATACTAGAATCAACTTTATTCATGTATCGTTGACACAAGAGAAGCATGTTTACCTTGCCTCCCTCAAACAAACCTGCAGCATGAGCGTTTGTCATTCCAAGGAAGTTTCGCAACATCCCGTTATAGCAAAGCTCACTCCTTACAACCACAGGAGTAGTCCGTTTCGACCACCCCGCAATGGTCGAGAACTCCTCCATCAAAGGACACGCCTCTCCCCCGGGAAACCTAAATACATGCAAGCTAGGATCCCAATAATCTAAGCACACATCCAGGAATTCAAGATCGACTTTCATTTGGCGAAAGCCAATAAAAACACCCGCACCATCATCATACACCGCCCTCTTCATCGCCGGACTTAATGAGGAAGTCCACCTCTTCAAAAGAGCATCAAAATGCTCCACCATTTTTCTTGGATACAAAAACTTTTATAAATATACCTAATATATTTATGAGAGCAAAAACTTGTATTAAGAAAGAAGAAGAGAAGTAATTGTGAATGAGGATTATAGCACGCACCCCCCCTCCTTATATACAAAACATCTTACGGAATATGAAAACACGGCGTTAACAGCCAAGCCGCCAAACCGCATAGCCTCATGCGGTTTGCCCACCGAACCGCATAAGCCTATGCGGTTTGACCACTGAACCGCATAAGGCTATGCGGTTCAAGGGACGGGTTTTCTCGCAACTTCCCTAATTTCGTCTTTCCTAAAACACTACAACCTACATTAGGCTATGACATTCTTTTGTTGTTCCCCATGCAACAGCATTACATTCCACTTTAGCAACTACGATTCTTACCACGAGTCAACGCATAACATTTTCGACATTCATGCAAGCTCATTTCGCATTTAACATGAACTTTTTGCAAACGCATTTTCACAATCTAAAATCAAACATCAATGCATCCCACTCGGGAATCATTTCATTTTTCAAACAAGCTTACCAAACAGGTTCACGACTACAATCAAGTTCAAAGTTCAAGCTACAACGACATGTACACAAAGGTTCATACAATCTTTATTACACAAGTTCACTTCGGATGACGACGACGATACTCGTCAAACTCACGCCGGATCTGAGCCGTCTCAGCCCGGCTCTGACACAACTGAGCTGCCTGCTCAGCCCACGCCATCCTCCACCTGTTGGCTATCCGCCATAGTTTCTTATGAGCCTCCTTAGCCACCTGTGATACACAACACAAAAACGCTTCACATTTCTCTCCATTTTGCCTTAATTTCACTCAAATTAAGCCAAACTTAGAGTGAAATTTCAAAACAAAAGCACTCAACCCCATTTTGCCTTACTTTCAATCAAATTAAGCAAAACTCGAGGGGGTAACCACAAAAACACGACTCTCACAAGTTTGATCATCGCTATAATTCATACCTCGATCAAACTGGGGGCTCATTCACATATACAAAGATACATACCTTCTTCACCCTGCCCGTCCAGCTGTCCATGCCCGCGTCCGTGGTCACCGGCAAGTACGATGGCAAAGTGAAGGTACGACGCACGCCCGACTCGTCGTACTCAACGGTGGTAGGAAAGTCACCAGGCTGCTCCGCCATCTCAGGATCAAATTCCTACAAAACAAGTACAAAACGCACACGTCAGGGAAAATTTTCGCAAAAATTACCTTCCGCACCCTCAAAAGAAGCAAGCATACCTCAATCGGCCCACAAGCAAGCCGAGACTCAGCAAACTGGCCATAATCCTCCCCAGGACAGAGAAGACTCACCGACTCTCCTTCCCCGTACAACGCCATCCGATCCTGAGCGGAAACCCCTCGCTCAAACAGGACCCTCGGCGGATCCCTAGGCACCACCGAGCCGCCACCTGCTGAAAGACCAAACGCTCTCCAAGGTACCAAACCGCCCATCTGGCGTCGCCAGGTCTGGTATTTGGGTCTCGCACCGCAAACCGCGCCCCGATGCCTTCAGGAATATCCCTATACTGGCCCCACGGGAACGGCACGAACTACAAAAGCAAAACACACTCATAAGTACAATACAATCATTTTAAGTACACTCTATTTAAAATGGTTCAAGCACAAACCTCATCAAACCGCATCCGGTTCAGACAGTCACAACCTCGTCCACAACGGACGGCGCAAACTCGAAACTCATGTCACGGTCTCCGAACGGTAACCCCGTCATGACAGCATACTCAGACAAGGTAATGTCGGCCTCGAAGCCGGGCATATGGAACGTCGTCGTGGTGTCCCAGTACCTGTCTAGGAAGGCCCTGATCAACATCAGGTTCGCCGTCTGTTTCTTCTTTGCAATCTCCCTCCAATGGCCGACCAACGGGCCAAAAGCACTACGCAGCACCCAAGCTTGCGCTCTCAGCGAAAGCTTCTCCTCAAAAGCACACATTACGGACGAGACGCCCGAGAAAGTCCTCATCGAGCCTTTCTGCCAACCCATCGTCGCTCGATAGGAAACGTGTCTCTCCGGAGCAAGTAGAAGGTTATGGCCATCCCAACCCTTGGCGAAGGCCCTGTTCACACGTGACCTTCGCGGCCTAGAGCTACTCGCTCTAGGCGCAGCCTCCTCGACCTCCTCGGCCTCCTCCTCAGCAACATCCTTCTCGGCTTCCAGCTCATCCACCAGCTCCTGAGCAAGCTCATCCTCAGGATCAGGCACAAGGACATTCCTCCCACGACCTCTGCCTCGTGACTGACCACGTCTCGTAGGCAAGTCACGAGGGTCAGCATCCTTCTCACTACGCGTACGCCTCAAGCCACTCGAGCTAGAGGCTCCCTCGGTCCTCGAACTAGCACTCCTACGAGATTTCAATCTCGTAACACGACTAGAATCTTCCCCTGCAACCAAACACAACCAATACATACAGCTATAATACATGCGAGCATACAACTTGGCATACACATGCACAAATACACACAAATAATACGCACATAATACATATACATCCCTTAACACATTACTCTATACGCCCTACAGAGCATTTTTAGGCCTAATTTATAATTAAGCCGAAAACCGTTCTCTGCACTTCAAAATTACAACTTTATGGTTTCTATGCGCCATAATAGTCCCGAACAACAAACCATTACAAGCAATTGCATTTTGGTCACTCCGATCAAAAACCCCCAATTCGCCTTAATTACTCCGTATAACTACGACTTAAGACGGCGATTTGAAAGCCTTAACTCGACATTTTCGCAAAATTGAAGCTATAGGCATGCTATACACACTATGGGCATCCTACACCGAAGTTTAATTGAAATTCCGGGTCGGAAAATCCGGGTTCGTTTTCGGGTCGGAAACCTAATTTGGACGTTTTTCACACAAAGACGGTCCAAATCACAATCAATTCACACATACACGTTCATATGGCATAATGCAACACAATGACGTCAATTTCAAGCATCCAAACGGCAAACTTCAAGCAAAACTCGGGTTTTCATTCAAAACCCGTCTTTTCAACATTTCAAGGCAAAACTAGCTAATTACAACAACAAATAACGTAAAAGCAAGTTCAAATAGAGCATTACCTCGTTGCATAGCAAGACAACGCAAGAAAAATGAGCTAAAACGGTTGAGAAATCGAAAAATGGCGTTTTTAGAGTTTAGAAACCGAAAATGAGTGAATGAGGCATAACACGGCTGACCTTGTGTTATATAGCCCCCTATAGCCCTCAGGGGAAGCCGCATAAGCTTATGCGGTTTGCCCCATGAACCGCATAAGCTTATGCGGTTCCTGCCCCTGGCTTTTCTCGGATTCTTCTCGTTTTACGCCTACTTTTCGATTCCTAATTCATCTTGGCCCTAATACAACTTCAAGTGCGTCCCGTGCTTGGGTTAAGGCGTCACCTACAGTCCGCCATACGCGTATGTTAAGCATTCAATATACGGTACAGAAGCAGAAGCACGAACGCTCTTCACGAGCACTACATCATTTTCCCCTCAACAGAAGGCAGTCATATGCAATTACGACTACATAGATACTCCTCGGCGAGCCTAAACACAAGCACTCTGCAATATACACCTAACTTCAAGCATTACACGGACGCTCTTTCACGAGACCTACACTAACACCTACATAAGCACCCCTATTCAGTCATGCACCTCACGCATACCCAAACATCCTACAAGCACATGCACCCCTGCACTTTAGCCCCTTTTACACATGCAATACGAAGACATTACAAGCACCAGCACCAACATCTGACGACACCAAGTACACGCAAAGGCACCAACAAAGACAGCACGACGAAGACATTCAGCAGGCCGGCAGACCCTTATAGCAAGCACGGACCGCCAAGTCCTTAAAATGCGCACGCCCCTCCCCGTTTAGCCCGGTTCGAAGTCCTCGTCTCACCCATGGACACATGCTTCGTTCCGCTGACTGTATCGAGACTGTAATGGTCCGGATATGGTCGTGGAGTTTGACTAGCGCTCTAGTCCGAGCTCAGTCAAACTAGGGGCTCTGTGGATACCCATATCCGTACCCTCCCAAACAAAACCCTGTGATGTATCACGGACTTTTATTACGCATGTTTAACGTTGACTTAAACGGTTCTAACTAATGTCGAATTCATTTTGAGTCGTTTTAAATGTTAAAATGATTTAGGTCGCTTCACATCACACTTAAATAAACGTTCATTTTGTCCATTTGGAGTCTAGCTAGGTCCTCGTCCTGCTTCATTTGGCATGAGCTTCGCATTTGCACTACAATTGGTCCTTTTACATTAATAAGGTCTAATTCAGCATTCCTAAATTCCTAAATTTAGGCCCGGTAGCTAAAACCGCTATTTAGCCTCCTCTTACGCAAAATACAACCTCACGTCTTACCTTATTTCACAAAAACTATGCAAATACACCCTTCTCATTTTTCCGGGTCTCGGGCCCAAAATCGAGCCCAAACCCAGCCTTTGGCCCGCACTCCAAAGCCCTAAACACCATAAATATCTCAGAAATATCCCAGGCTTTTCCTTGACGTGCAAGTTAGGGTTATCACGCAATCTTTCGAAGATATAATTCAACCGAAACTAGGAAACTACACAAAAAACCACACCCTCGAACCGCATAAGCTTATGCGGTTTGGGTGGGCAACCGCATAAGCCTATGCGGTTTGCCCTGGCAACCGCATAAGGCTATGCGGTTCCCTGGCCTGTTTTTATCCCCGATTTCCTAATTTCTCCGAGGTTTCTAGTATATATACCCCCCTATACCAGACCTCGAAAGATAACTTTTTCACCCAAAAAACACAGCAAAACACTCACAAAGCCTCAAGCATTCAAATCCTTGAGTTCAACACACCATCCCGTGTTGAATTCATCCTCCTTTTAAGTTCAAGAAGCGAAGCTCTGCCCAGATCTGAAGCGTCAGGACAAGGTAGGTACCGATCCACTTGGATCAAAACTTTTTCTTATTTTCTATGGACTAACAAAGGGGTCTACACTTTAGCGCCGGCTTTGGCACCCAGTAGCTTGCAATCCAAGTGTTCTATTTACTTCGGGTACACTCCATATCCGATGACACGCCAAAGTCGCATAAGCAACCGACCTTATAAAATAAACCAATGGACAATTGAACTTTATTTTATTTGCATGCATCTTGCACCTTCCTATTTTGCATTAAAATCAACTTAAACAATGAATTCGACCTTTAACTGAACCGTATTCGTTAACAAGTTAAACATGCTAAACTGAGGGTTTTAATCAATCTTTTTGCATCTGCATCTGCATTCTTTTACAAACTTATCGCACTTGTACGTAGCGATAACATTAGCTCAAATATAATCTTACAAGGATTGTTCTAGGTCAGTAGAGGCTATTTTTACATAGGCTTTTCTAAAAGGTTTTCATAAATCATTATTTGAATTAACTCTTTTTCTAAAGTACCCTCACCCCGAATCCAATCTGGTTTCACAACCATAGATCTAGGGGTGTCGGCGTGCTCCAAAATCTAGGACATGTTTTTAACTTAGAACATGGTAGCAGGTTCCTAATTTCCGCGATAATTAGGTGGCGACTCCATAACAGTTCTTAAAGGTTTTTCTAACTTAATCTTTTTTAACTTTAACATCCGCCCTTAAGCAAGACGCCGAGTTGGGTCCCTCGACGCGGTTCCCGGGTTCCACATTATCCCACCGAGGATCCTGGCCGACATATGCAGATGTTTACTGACTACTGCTCCACGATCAAGCAGGCCGGGATCACACAAAACCAGATAAGGGAGATGTTGTTCCCTTTCTCACTGAAAGATCGAGCTCGTGAGTGGATCACGGGCCTCGATAAAGCTGTTGCGGGTATCACTGATTGGCGGGGTTTGGCTCTCGCTTTCTACTCCAAATTTTGCCCTCCTGAACGTACGAATCAAATGAGGAGTCAAATTCAAGGCTTCAAGCAAACGTTTGATGAGTCGTTGGCTGAAGCTTGGGAGCGGTATAAGAAGCTGATAAGGGATTGTCCTCACCACGGGCTAAATGATTGGCTTGTGATCATGACATTCTATAATGGGTTATACGCGGAGAGCCGGGCCATCCTTGATTCTGCTACAGAGGGACGTTTTGCTAACAACGTTGACGATGACAAGGCTTGGGGATTGATCGAGGAGATGGCTATCCACTCGTCTCAGTTCGGTAAACCACGGGGAAATTCACGGTCCGCACATCAAGACCGTGATAAGGAGAGCATTAGCGCGCTCACTAGTCAAGTTGCCGCGCTAACCACGACGATTGATATGCTGCATAGGGGTGTTTCTTCTGGTGCCCATGTGAATGCTGTTATGGGGCACGATTCGGGTTATTCTGCGGGGTATGTTGCGCCCCACGAGGAAGTTCATGCTTACCAATCCTACTCACAGAACTTGCCCTACCAAAATCAACCAGGTTATGATCGATCGCTTCTCTCCTATCGTAACCAAAATGTGTTTAACCCGACCCCACCACCTCCACAAAACCAACCCTACATACCCCCTCACAAAAACTACCAACCACCTCAACCCAACTACCAAAGACCCACTTACACACCTCCACCACCATTTACACCAGGACCCGATCCTTTGGCCGAGATGAAGGCCATGATGTTGCAAATGGCCAAGAATCATGAGACCATGATGCAACAAATGCAGAAGAGCGAGCAAGCTAAGGACGCCGCGATCAAAATGCTTGAGAATCAAGTGGCTCAACTGGCCGCTTCGCAAGCCTCGCGTCAACAGGGTACCCTACCACCCCAAGGTAATCCTCCTAACCCTCCTCACGATACAGCATGTGCTATTACTTTGCGTAGTGGTACAGTTTATGATGGCCCGAAGCATCCGGAGGACGAGGAGAAGAATGGAGCAGCAGCACACACGGCCAGGCCATGTGAACAGAGGGCAGCACAGCGCCAGCAACTCGTCGATGACGCTGTTAAGGACAATTCACCCCCGATTCAGATCAAGCTTCCCTTTCCGGGTCGTGTACGTCCGGCTAACATGGACCCGCAGTTCAGTAAGTTCTTTGAAATCCTTAAGACTTTGCAGGTTAATATCCCTTTTATTGATTTGGTTAAACAGGTTCCTGCTTATGTCAAGTTTCTTAAGGAGGTCCTTGCTAGGAAGCGTACTCTAAATGAGACCGAGACCGTGTCTTTTGTGGGGAAGGGGAGTGCTCTTTTGCAGGGTAGTTTGCCTCCTAAGCTGAGTGACCCCGGGACCTTTTCTATCCCTTGTTCTATAGGGAAGTATGTTGTGCAGAACGCGTTGTGCCACTACTACACAAATCCTTATAGACATCACCTAATAGACATCTAACTTTTATAATATTGATATCTATTCATGAATTAACATTTTTATGAAATTTATAGACATGAGTAAGTGCATAAAGCACATGTATATAAATATATACATTAGACCTTGAAAACTATGATGTCTATTAAATTATATTAGACATCATACATTTTTTAAAACTCTGATATGTAAACATATACATCATATTTTTTAAATATCTGATGTGTATATTAATTTTTATGACCATCGGATATTTTGAGAAAAAGGACCAGGCTAGGAGTAACCTGGTCATATTCAATTCCCTACTCTGTCTGCAAGAAATTGAATATGACCAGGCTAGGAGTAACCTCCATGACGTTGCAGATGGCAGACCGAACTGTACAGAGACCCTTAGGTATCCTAGAGGACGTCCCGGTTAAGGTAGGGCAATTTTATATCCCCGTTGACTTTGTTGTCTTAGATATTCCCGAGGACCCACACATTCCTATCATTCTGG
The DNA here is from genome assembly GCA_023091065.1 of Dianthus caryophyllus. NCBI lineage: Eukaryota > Viridiplantae > Streptophyta > Magnoliopsida > Caryophyllales > Caryophyllaceae > Dianthus > Dianthus caryophyllus. The sequence continues at coordinate 18,749,278 of CM041522.1, forward strand.
GTCGACCTTTTCTGCACACTGCTGGTGCAGTCATAGATGTGGGGAACAAGACCCTAACGTCTCGGTGGGTGGGGAAAAGCTTACATACGTTAAGTCGAGTCTCCCCCGCTCTCCTATGCAGCCTGAGTCTGCCTTTGCTATTGACCTTGCCCCTCCGTCTCACTCTACTGGAGACACTTTGGAGGTTGTTTCTTCTGCTTTTTCATGTGCAGGTCCTACGCAGGTTGGCTACGATCCTGGTTTGGGGGAACGACAAGCTACAAAGGCGGATGTTTATGCTCCTAGCGATGGAGGGGGGAACCCAAGGTCTGCGGTGCCCGGAGCACGAGGGCGTTATGGAGAGCCATTTCGCGATGGAGTCCCGTGCGTAATGGACTACAATGCTCTTCCGCGGGGAGATAGAGTTTTATGGCGAACCGATGCGATTTCGCCAAGTGAAGCTGCAGCTAGTGGCCAACGTCCTTGGCCTAACTTGACGTGATTTGATGAGTTTGACGACGGTCGTGCGGGACCATTATAAACCAGCGCTTTTCGGGAGGCAACCCGTTGACATTTTGTAATAAGTTGTACTTTGCTTTGGTTTGTTTGCTTTTGATGACATTTTAGACTTTTGTTGAGCGCGTGAGGATGAGGGATTTATTATTGATGTAGCATGCAGGTACTTCTGGACTCTCGTCCTTAGTATTTTTGAGACCGGCCTCGAAGAAGGCCTTGGCCGACCCCCGCCTGCTGATTCGGCCTCACCTCTTCTCGCATGCTACTCCGAAGCACTACATAGCTGGACTGAATTGGACGCATTTTCGTGGATCATAAGCCGCACTCCATGCTTCGCTTCGGTTTGGGGGAGCTCCAACTTGATCATGTGAGCTTTCTTTACTCCTTTTCCCTCGTTTCCTCGCTTTGATTTTTCCTACCCCCGTCTTTTATTTGTCCTTCTCTGCTTGTGATTGCGCTGTTTTCCATATTGAGGACAATGTGTGATTCTGGTTTGGGGGAGGAAAGCTCTTTCGCGCTTGTCTTTTGCATTTTTCTGGTTTGTGTGCTTTATTTTAGAAAAAAATCCTTAAAAATTTAAAATTTTGAGAATTCCAACCTTATTTTGATTTGAATTGTCTAGTTTGGAGAATTGATTAGTGTCCTTATTTTGATCTTTGGCATCTCCGAGTTGAAAATCTATCGTCGTAGCTTGCACTATATGTTTGTTTCCTGTTAATAGATTGCGAGCCTCAAACACTAGCCCACTTGTTTTTGCTTAATTCCTATCGCTTTTCGTTCTTTTACTTTCGATATCGGTATTCTTGCGAGGCATTGGCTTGTGGAATGTGTGGAAAGTTGGAATGTGAAATGAAATGGATGGATCATATAATGTTGGAGCAATGCTTCGATGCTCTCGGAGGGTACTCATTGATTTGAGTAACCACAATGGCCATGAATTTGGCTGTGACCGGGAGTATGAGCAATGATGTAACCCTTAAGGAAATATGTGTACCCGAGCACGATCTTTACCGAGTGAATGTCAAGCTAAACGGTATAACATACGAGGGATGCTCCACATTTGAGAAACAGAAAAGAAAAAGAAAGAAAAGATGAAAAAAAAATGAAATGATGCGGAAAGTAAGGTGAAATGGAAAGTGGTATGCTTGGTTGGCCTTGCTTGAATCCAATTATCGTAAGTTTTATTTTTGCGAAAGCGTGAGAAGCTAGTAATATGATGTTGGTGCGAATGGTTGAGACCTGTGCTCTATTTTCGGTGAAATAGACTATGGTTTGTAAGTTTATGTGCATAGCTCGTCCACTTTGAGATGCCGGCGTGATAGGTTTGGATACTTTGATTTTCTCCGACGTTGTTTGCTTGAGGACAAGCAAAGGTTTGGTTTGGGGGAGTTTGATACATGTCATTTATATAGATTATATGCCCCCGATATAGTTGCATTTAGCTCGCATTTGCTCAATTTCATTATTGTTTTAGTAGCTATATGCTTTATATTGCGATACTGTCGTTCCTCGTGTGTATTTTGCAGGTTTTGGCGGTCCTGAGCTAAAACCTGAGGTTAGTGGAGCATTATCGAGTATCGTGACGTCAAGACGATGCCCGAGAGTCGATTCGGAAGTCATACTATGTGTTGGGACGTCAAACCAATAGGTTTAGAGCAAACCTATAGGTTCCGGATACAAGAATCAAGCCAAAACTTGCTGTAAACTTCTGCTGCTCTTAGAACCTATCGGTTCAGAGGTGAACCGATCGGTTCCACCCCCAAACCGATCGGTTTGGCTTCGAACCGAGCGGTTTTGTTGCCCTGTTTCTCCGGATACTCGTGGCCTATAAATAGAGTTCGAGTTAGGGTTTTTCACTCATGCCTTTTACATTACAATTTCAGCCTAGGTTTAGAATTAAGTTTTCTCTCTTTTCAAACTCAAAAACTCCTTAGTTTAGCTTTGATTTAACTTGTAAGATTCGATCTTTTACATTGCAATTCAAGATTATTTCAAGGTTTGATTTCAATTGCTTTTCATTCATTATGTTTCATTATTGTTATTGTATTGCTTTGAATTCATCCCCAATCATGCATAGCTAATCCCATCCTAGGGTTTTATGGGGATCGATGATTGATTCTTAGGCTTAATTTCTGATTTTGGTTATCTTTTGGTTGCTTGTTGTTAATCTAATCTCATGCCCTAATTCCTCACTCAATTGATCAAAGGCCACGATCGATTGCGTTGACCTAGGAAGCCTAAACCTAAGATCGAAAGCCGGGTTAAGGTGAGCCTTGCGTGAGAGTTAGTAGAGCGAAACTAATACGTAGCGAGAGCCCGTTAGTCGAGCTTTAGGATTGACCTTGATCCGAGAGGACTTGTCTTCATCCATTAACACGAACCACCATTAGTATCCTTATTCAGTGACAGTTTTAGTTGGAATCATCGTGAACCTGTGACCCTAGATTTCTCCCCTATCATCTTTTAGGCTTTTGATTTTAGTCTACCCTTAGTTTATAGTTCAAACCCAATCCTTTTTCATACCTTGAGATTGACCTTTCTTAGCTGAGCATCTCTTTGACTACACCATCTCCCTGTGGATTCGACCTTGCTTACCACTAGCTTCTGTTAGTTTTTTGTCTAGGTTTATTTTGATTAGGCGTGACGACTTTAGCCTCATCATTAAGCTAGTTAAAATAGATGTATTCATGTAAAAAAAAAATTAAATTAGGAAAATAAATTATAAGTTGTTAAAATCGAAAATGGTGTTCTTGAGCTTTATTTTGATCTTCATGTGTGTTCTTGAAATCTTCATTTTACTTATTTTGACTACACCATCTCCCTGTGATATGTTACTACTCTGCTACCTTGTTCTGATCACTCCCGTTGCGTCCTATTGCCTCTGTTGAGCCTCGCTGCCGTGTTTGTCTTGGGTGTGTGTTGTGTGGTATTACATAGTCTTGTGTTTAACTATGTATGATGTGTTCGAACTGCTCAACGGTGTGACTGTGGTTGTGGTGCTCGGTGTCACCTGGTCGAAGCTAGGGGTTGCTGGCTGTAGATGATATTAATTGGATAGTATTGTATATAGTTGTTTAGTCGGGTATGTAACGAAGGTGCTATGCAGATTATAGAGGGGTTTGAGTATGGCTCATAAAGGATTGATTTTGACGTCATTGAGTTCGCGGTTTCCTCTTCGCAAAGTAAGGGTGTAACCTTACTTAGCTTATAAGTGCTTTTGCTATGTATGAATTAAGTATGTATGTTTGTATGTATATCTGGTAGCAAGGAGTAATTGGGGCGTAACTGAGTTGAATTGAGATTTTGAGGGCTGTGCTGTGGCTGCCTTTGTGCTGCCGTGAAAAGGCTCGTTTGGGACTGTGCTATACTCCCCTGTTTTGCTCTGTTGCTGCCTCGGTACTAGGAGTGTGCATAATCCGGTCCGGACCGTGAAACCGGACCGAACCGGACCGGAATTAATGGGACCGCAACCGGAAACTAAATTTTCGGTCCGGTCATCGGTCCATGATTTTTCAAGTTTCCGGTTTCCGGTCCGGTCCGGTCTTGACCCGGTCCTAAACGGTTTGGACCGGTTTGGACCGGAAAGATTAAAACAACGTCGAATTTTTATCTTAAATATATTTTTATATAAGATTATACACAAAAATTATTTGGATTTGCTTAGTCTAACATTATAACACTAAAGTAATTCGTATTTGTTTATTTTATAGCTAAAAAATTAATCGTACCATTCACAAAATTAAACACATTTTATTCGTAAAATGGAATACCGGTCCAACCGGTCCGGACCGGTTAGGGACCGGTTTTAACCGGTCCGGTCCTTGGACCCGGATAATTTTTTCCGGTCCGGTCTCCGGTCCCTTACATTTGAATATTCCGGTTCCGGTCCTAAACGGTCCCGGTCCGGTCCGGTCTTGGACCTATGCACACTCCTACTCGGTACATGGCAGTCAACACTGCCGTGATGTTGGGGTTGGGGTCTGTCAAATAAGGGCTGTGAAGGGGTCGAAATGGGTTATAATTACTGCTGATATGGTGGGCAGCGTAGCCTGCTGTTGGCTGCTGTTTTGGTAGCTGTGATTGGTGTGTTTGGGGCTGCCGTGTTAGCCATATAAGGGCTGCTAGTATGTTCTCGTGTGGGTTGATTTCCTGCTGGTGGTCGTGGGGCCTTATGAGGCGGGTTTTCCTTGAACTGTTGCAGCTGCCTTTCTCGTAGTGTATTGTTGTAGGTAGTCGTAACTATTAATGTGGTTGAATCGCTTGTTAGACGAGTTAGTCTTATGTTTGTGAATTGAATTAGTCTTCCTACGATTTCGTTGTAATTATGTTGGTTGTAGGTTCATCACCATCATTGTGTAGGATGTGATCTAATGGTTTCTCGAAACAACTAATTTGTAATTTCATAGTCTCTTTATAACCTAATCGTGCCCACCGTAAGCCTTGTAAATGTTTAGGTTATGGTTATGTTTAAGCTTCTTGTTGTGGTTTGAAAGGTGGCGTACGTTCGTGTAATTAAGTATGAAATCTAGTGTTTGGCTAGGGGCATGGTTACCTTGTTTTGTGATATTGTGCATGAACTAGGAATGATTTACTAACTTATCTTGTAATGTATACATAGTCGTTCTCCTGCCATGACGTTCCGTACTGAGATTTATGGTCTGTGTGACCTTATGATTGATGGTCTGTGTGACCTTGAGATTGATGGTCTGTGTGACCTTGTGATTTATGGTCTGTGTGACCTTGAGATTTATGGTCTGTGTGACCTTGTGATTTATGGTCTGTGTGACCTTGAGATTGATGGTCTGTGTGACCTTGTGATTGATGGTCTGTGTGACCTTGTGATTTATGGTCTGTGTGACCTGGTGATTATGGAGGAGTTATGACTGGAGCCGGAGTGGAGTTGGCGATATGGTAAGTCCCCTGTGCGGAGGTACACAGTGGGGTCCTTGACTAGTCTTATTGTTTGCTTTGTTTGACGACGTTCGAGTTAGTATTTATATTAACATGCTTTTCAGTTTGATAAGGAAATCAGCACCAATAATTTATTTAAACGCCTTTCCGCTTTTGAATTAAATAAGAACTTTTAGCGTCCTTTACTTCCTTTACGAGTTTTGGATGATGGCTAACTAGGTTGTTGTTGTGTCTGTTGTTTTTCCACCTCATAGGTACTCGGACGCTTTCATGTTAGCTTGGGGCGCCTGGAGGGATCGCTAGAGTCTTGTAGAGTCTAGTCCCACTTTAGACGTTCTCTTTTTGATACATACAGTTTGCGGCCTGCGAGCCTAGATGCTGTCGTGAGTGACAGTTGTAGCTGAGAATTTGATTTTGTTTTCTTTCGTGACGTTTCCGGTTTTATATTTATTTATATTCTTGGCAGGTTCGTTTTTGGTTTGAGTTACAGGTGTTTGCCCATGGACCCGTTCAGTCGGGTCCCGTAACGCCATCATTTAGGTGGGGTCCGCCCGGCCTAAATGGGGGTGTTACATTTTGTTTTATTTTATGTTGTTAATAATTTGTGTTTATGTTTAGTTATTGTTTTATATTATGTTATTACTATTACATAAATCAAACTTAAACACTTAGAAAATCATTTAGAAAATCTCACTTTATATTTTAGCTTAAATTTTAGTGTAATGAAGCTTCTAGTAAAGTTTCATTTTAGTCTAAATCGTTTTAGTATAATTAGAATAATTAAAATATATAAACTTTAAGCTAAAAACCGATAAAAATCGAAAACTAAAATTTTGAACCACCTAGCACTTGCTCGCGGCATTAGGCCATTCTTTTAGTTAAAATTTGTTTGTTATCACTTTTTAGTTTATTGTTAAAATAATTTAATTATTAGTTAATAAGTTAGAATTAAGAAATTAAAAGAAATAAATCAATTTTGACATATATGAAAACCACACGGCATTTTCACTTTAAATTGACTAAATTTAATCAAAATGAAATTATCACTAAGTCACTAAAGTTTAATAGTTAGTAGAATTGAATTTTTGTCTAAATCGAATTAGTTATAAATGAAATATGTTAAACCGATTAAAAATGAATAGCCGTTATAAAAATGAATTAAATCGTGTGCTACTGCCTTTGCAAATATTGGACTGTTGGACTTGGACATACGGACTAAAATGAACCATCCACGATACTACTATTTTAAAAATGAAAATCGTTAAAATTAGTAAGTAGATGACTAAATTTAACTAAGTCGTATTTTTTTTAAAATAAATATCATTATCACTTTTTACAAACCGAACTTAACGTTTTTGAAACTAAATTTAAAACTTAGTAACTAAGTTACGATTTTAGATATTTTCAAGCAATCATGAATAGTGAATAGTGAATAGTAAATAGTGAAAAATTTACGAAACTTGTAAAATAAGTTACGTCTCAGAATTTAAAGATAATTCAAATTTCAAAATTTGAAATATTGAAAATAATTGAAAATTTTACTAAATATAGAAAATTTAAAATGATTAAGTAAATGACCTAAAGTGTTTTGAAAAACACTTAAATAAAATTGGACATACTAATGAACGTTTCAATATAGAAACTTGAAAACGTTAATAATTAACAACACTTCAAATAATAAACGAATATGCTATGTGATCATATGAAACCGAATACAAATATTTAAACGTTTGACGATGAGACTAGGAGAGTCTAGTATCATGTGATATGTAATATCAAATAAATAATGAATATTGAGTAAGTTAAATAAAAGGTCAAAGCTTGAGCCTCCGTTATGAAAACGTCAATCGTGCGTGAAGTGGGGTAAGAAGTCTTGTGCGGATACCACTATCTCGGTCTCTGACGTTGGTCATCCCGGTTAGTGTGGTTTAAGCCGGCAGCTTTATTGCTTAGCATGCTGCCCATGCCGTTACGCCTTAAGTCGTATAGCCAAAGCCGTACAAGATAATGAATATGCCAACTCTTTATTGGGTCAGTCTCTAGGAAATAGTCGTTTTATTCAGAGGTAAGGTGCTCTATGAATAGCATAGCCTACTCTTATCGAGAATACTCATATATGCATATTAGACTTGGGTGTAATTCACCTTATTTCGCTAGGGGTACCAGGGCACCCGCGACCTTATGGATTTGGGTTTTATATCGGCGTTATGGATTTGCGTCTTATATGACTTTATGGATTTGGGTCATATATCAGCATTATAGATTTGGGCTGGATACGCGGTTCTGTCTCCTTGCCGTGTTTCGTTCTTAGTGGGCGCGACACTTGCATTCGTTCTTGCCACATGTACAGATCACTTGACGGGATTGTAACAGAAGTTCGAATCATTTCGAACACTAGACGATGAGATGAAGGTACTATAGTATTCGGCGTGGTTTACGAGTCGAGTAAGTCTCTGCACTATGGAAGTGAGATGCAATCGATCAGAGTACAAAGGCCTACTCAGTGGTTAGGCTCGTAAGCAGTATGTGTTGTTTGTTGTATGATTAAATGAGAATGAGTGTGTACCATCTTCGAAAACTAAAGACCACAACTTTCTGAATTGAATCGACTCTGCATGATGTGAATGTTACAATACGTATGTTTGTTTGCGATCTGATATCGCTTTGTAATCCTGTTGAATTATTGTGATACTATTGCTATGATATTATATGTTAATTGCTTTCATAACTGAATATCATGCTTATATGATTTATCGCTTTAAACCGCATGCTTATTATGACTTATATGTCTTTATATGCTATATGTAAAAAGCATGTCTATGTTTTTATCATAATGTTATAATTATAAAGCGATAATAATAAACCAAAGTAATTGAAATTGAGGGTAAGTATGAGCATAGCTAGTCACTGTCCGCTCAGCGGGCATCCCCCCATCAGTTTATTGTGCAGGAAAATCGTGGACCGGAAGCTGGATTTTGGACGGGGCCACGAGACGTTTTTATGCTTTATTTTCAGTTGTTTTTGAGAGATTTGTAATATATAACACTTTACTCTTTTAACTTCCGTATTTAGAGTTGTTTGATTCAACTCTTGAACGATGATGTAATATTTTGGGTTTATGTATAATTAATGACGCTGGTTTAAGACTTAATTAATTTCCGCCTTTGTAATTAAAGTCGACAAAAAACCAGGTTGTTACAGTTGGTATCAGAGCTGACTCGTGACCGTAACATGAATTGCCTAATGCGATTTATGCTTTCCTAACGAGAGACACCTGGTGTAACAACCTGGTTTTTCGTGACTTTAATTAAACTAAGGCGGAAAATTAATTAAGTCTATATATTACAAAACCAGCTGTTATCGTCATAAAACTCTGTATACATAATACGAGTTTAAGATAAAGCAGAGTTATTCGATTACATTCTCTCAAAAGCGTACAAAGTAAGTAAGGTAACTCTCCCCAGCATTCAATAGCATTGGTCTCGGGGTACCTGCATTAAACTCTCATCATTTTCCCGCACACTCTTTCGACACATGCAATTCTAAAGCAATATGCAGTATAAATAATGAATAATAAATAAGTAAAAACAATTAGCAAGTAGACAGGTAAAGCACATAAAGAAATCAAGATTATTCAGACATGAGTATAAATCCAATCACATATCGTACAACACTCTCAAATAATCATTTTCAGCAGACGTATTCCAACACTCATAAACTCAAATCATTAAATCATAATCAATCAAACAAGACAAGGAAATGCATTCAACATGTGATAACAAATGATTGTTCATTAGCGAGGCGGAATCATGCAGACGTAAGATTCGCAATAGTAGACAGGGCCAAACAGATTGGACGTGTCTGACACACTATACAACAGTGGACAGGGCCAAACAGATTGGACGTGGCTGACATACTAGACGTCCGCGCAATAGCGGTCAGGGCCGAACAAAGCGGACGTGTCTGAACAGGCTAAGGATACCTAAAGCGATAAGGACAGCCAAATCCCAAGTCTAATGTATGCATACACCACTATAGATAGGTTCGTATCATACTCGCCCTCGAGTAAGTAGTCACCTAATAATACGACTATCACCTTAGACGGGTACCCCCGGGTGGGGCTGGAGTTTCCAATTACCGTAGTATGGGCTCACGGAGATATCAATCATGCCCCATCCCTGAGGTTGTATATCCCGCACCGAAATAATACTTTATATAAAAATATTAGATCGCCTTTAGCAACTCTGGGAGGGAGCCAAAGTCCCCATAGACGGCTACCTCATTAACTTCGAATTCAAGAGTCGCGACATGGCGAACAATCCAAGTATTTTATTCAAGTATTTCATTTTCTCAATTTCGTACTTCTTCGTTCATTCAAAATAGGTGGCAATTCTGTAACTTAAATATATCGTCTAACTTTGTATAATGAAATTTTAGTTCTAGCAGTTCTTCAGATAAACAAAACACATAGAAAGACTTAATGTTTTATTTTGAGTCCGTTCGTAAATCTTAAATATTTTCACTATTCATTATTTTACTATTCACCGTATTTACTATTCATCGTATTTACTATTCATCGTATTTTACTATTCATCGTATTTTACTATTCATCGTATTTTTATTCGTATTCGTATTTTCGTATTTCGTATTTGTACGTATTCTTATACGTATGCGTATTCTTATACTTCGTATTTATACGTATTTTTATACGTACATGTATTTTATATTTATTAGTATTTTGTCCATGCTTAGTATATATTTTTTTAATACTTAATATCCTTTATGTTCATGATATTTTACTTAAGTACAAAAATCAAGTTTTATTTTCTAAGTATAGAATTCTAGTTTCAAAGTCGTTAGGTTCGTTTTGTACTTTAGCGATTTTTGAAAATATTTAAAAGTCTAGTTTTAAAAACGTTAAGTTCATTTTGTATTTAGTGATTTTGAAATATATTTTAATCAAAGTTGTTAAGTTCATTTGTACTTAGTGATTTTAAATGATATTTCAAAAGCAAAACTCGGTTAATTTTAGTCGTATACTTAACTAAAATTTAAGCGGTTTCAAATTTTAGCGAGGTTGTCGTAGTTCATTTTAAATAGTCCGTATCCCCACATCCACATTTAAGCATAGGCAGTAGCACTCGAAATGATTCATTTTAAATACATGTAACGTCTATTTTTATCGCTTTTGTTGATTCTTTTTATTAACGATTCATTATACAATAAAATATAAAACTAATTACTAATCAATTTTAGTGACTAAGTGACAAATTCATTTTGACCAAAATTGACCCATTTTTAATAGTAAAACCGTGGTACTCAACCTAGGTTACACATTTATTTTCTTTTTGTTTTTATTAATAAATCATTACTTTAACTAATTAATTTACTTAAGTGGTAAAAATAAAAAGTGACAAAATCAATTTAGGTCTAAAATTAGTCCCAAAACCGTGGCCCCTTTATACTTAACATTTTATTTTCGTTTTCTAATTTTATCGGTTTTTGACTCAAAGTTTTTATAAATTAATTTCTTAAATTATACTAAAGTCCTTTAACTAGTTTACGATTCTCACTAAATATTTTATTTCATTTATGAATAGTGTTTTTACCTACTTTAATTTTCTAACTTTTCTATTTTAAAGATTTAACTTATTTAACTTATATATTTAGTATTGTGTTTATTCACTAATAGATTAAAACAACATTTAAGTTTAACTTTATAAAATTTATGAATCAAACAAGTTACATAAAAGAAGAACACATGAATTTTTCAAGAACACTTATGATTTTCTAAAGAACACCATTTTAACTCAAATTTTATATTATCGTTTTATTTTCTCAAATTTTTATAGCAAGTCTAATTTAACTAAACTAATCATAATATGTTATTTAGAAAGATTAAAACTAAAAATTGGTCCTTATAAATCAAAAGAGCCGTGTATATACATATATGTCCATAAATTTTGATTTTTGATTTTTATACTTCTAATTCAACAACTAATTTATCTTATATCATTTATGTATTTAATCATGAGTGGAAAACATAACAAAACATTAACTAACAAAAATAAATCATTTCAAACACAAAAATAATAATAATAGTTCAAGAACACAACAACACTTTAAAACATTTCAATTTCACAACAAATTCATTTTATACCCAAAACATAAACTAATTATATTTTCATGTTCATCTTATTAAGAGTATTTTAGGCATGCAATTTACAAAAATTAAAACGAAAAATTGAACCAAGAATGAAGGGTTGGCCGTGTGATGTTAGTGTGTTACACTAATATTATTTTTCGATTTTTGTCTCCTAATTTAACATGTGATTACTAGGTGATAAAGATAAAACATACATGCATCAAAAACAATAACATATAATCATATTCGAGGCGCTTATCATATAAGTGTGCGGGAAGCACCTTAGTTAGGTTAATGAAAAAGATCCTAGCAGTTGTCGGGATCAACGATATGATCAAACTGGCTCAAGTCTACGCCCCCTCTTTGCTCCTCGTCTTTGATTAAGATAAGTACATAAGAATGTAAATAAACAAGTTAGTGATTTATTTTAGAACTAAACTAACTATACTAAAATTTTTAAAGTGTAGTATTATTTTTAGTTTAGGTGAAGTAAATATTTTAAATGATTTTGATTTATGTTCATGTTTATATACTAGTTATAAAGGAGAGGTGATTAACAAATATAAGTGGTGGAGGAACATGTTAAGAGCTTAAGTGAATTATAAACATGAAAATAAATAATTTAGTAAGAAAAGTGTAAGGAAGAAGATGAAGATCAATGGTGTGCTTGAGCTTGAAGATGAAGATAAGCTTACTATGATCTTGAGTATGAGTTTATTTAGAGAGGAAATGACTTAGAAAAATTTGTTGTGTGTGTGTGTAAGTGAGCCGTAGGTAGTAGTAGTTGTAGTAGTATTTGTGTTTTGTTTTTGTAATATAATCTAATGTGAATGCATAAGTATTTAGTTGTATTATCATTTAATTTAAATAGGCTACTATGATGATGAAAATGTAGAGTGTAAGAATGGATTAGACATGGTGCAAAAGGAGAAGAAAATGGAAGAGGATAAGTCCTTGGACTTGGTCCATGAAACCGGCCAAAGCTCACAAACCATGGGTTTGTTTTCGTTTCCGAAATTTTCGATTTTCGCGCACGCGAAAAGTCTAGAAATAAAATATATAGTCTTAAAATAATGTTTAGAAGTAAGATTGAAAATAAAAATGAAAATAAAACTCAAAACGAAATCAAAAGAAAAATCGGGTAAAAGTTCCTCGTAACTTTGAAATAAAATCTTACTTGATCGAAATATATATTTTTTTCGTTGAATGTTATGGAAATAAATCATAATGCTCAAACGTCAAAAAGTTTATCAGATTGAATAAGTGTGGCTCATTATATCGAGTTTTAGTGAAAGTGTTAGTTAAATCAAAATGGAATAGTAATTTGATAATAATATAATACTTCCTCCATTCCGTTTGATTCTATTCGTTTGACCAAAACACGGTAATTAAGGTAGAAGAAAATCAAGTGGGGTAGATAATGGAATTACTTAAATACCCCTACTTTATTGTTTGCAAGTGGGTTGAGTGGGTATTAGTGAAGGGTATATTGGTCTTTTAGTTTAATAAAGTAGAGACTAAAATAGAAATGTATAGAATTGATTGGAATTTCCGAAAAAGGAATATGTATAGAATCAAATGGAATGGAGGAAGTAAGATTTATAAATAAAAATCAAAAGTGCTCGAAATTGAATTTCATGAACAAAAGGTTTTACTTTTATTCTTGTGAATAGTAACTAGGTTTGACCATTTTGAAATTTGAAAGACGATATAAGTTTTGTTTTGACTTTTATAAAATTTTGGATTGTGTTTCTTTTTTAATTTTGAATATAATGCAACAAAATGTTATTTTTTAAAAAATTTTATATTTGTACTTAGGAAAATTTAGTAGTATTTGGCGAAAAAAATTCAGTCGTATTTTTATTATAAGGAAAAAGGATGAATTTAATCTAAGGAATTAAATTCTTTTATAATATTGTGTTTCAAAAACACGGGGTGTTACAATCCTACCCCCTTAAGAGAGTTTCGTCCCCGAAACTTAGATAGAGTGGATAACTGCTCGAGGTTTAAACAAGGCAGTTAGAGAGAATATCGAAATTTTACAGATTTGGATATTAACATTTGGTTTTGTTGGAATAAGACTTTTTGAAAAGTTTGAGTTTTCTAAATAATATCGAAACGTTGGATAGAGTGAAATTATTAGGGAACAAATTCGCGTTTGATTTATTAATGAAATATTTAAATAAATATGGAAATGTTACTAGAATGTTATTTTTGAAAATGACTTGAAAGAGGTCCACAAAAAGGTAGGGCCTACAAGTTTTGTACGGATTTAAATGAAATCAAAATAATAAGAGTCTTAGGAATAGAAATAATTTATTTAGTTTTGAGAATAACTGTTAATCATAAAATAAATTGAAATAAGAAATTTCAGATTTTAATAGGACTCTAATATAGTCAAATTATGGTCCTACCCCCTTAAGAAGTTTCAAACGTATATACCTAATATTATTATTTTTACTTCTAATGACCACTCAAACAAGATATATAGCCATTAGGAAACGAACGGTAATTAGGGAAAATGGATAAAAATCGTAGTGGTCACGAGGAGAATATGAGCTTTATTGAAATTAAGAAAATATTGGTTATCGTTGAATGGTTAAATAAAACTTTAGAGAGTTATGGATAACCTTGTTGACATAGCTCATTTTCTTAAATCTGTATTATAATGTTATTAGATGAAACGGAAATGTTATAAATCATATTTCGGGTAAGATTTGAAAATTTAAAATAATGGATGACATAAAAATATAAAATTTTTGTATAAATTTTCTAAAATAGAGGATATAGTAGAAACGAAACAATTTCAAAGATTTTAGAAATAAAGGAATGAAAAGTTTGAATCACGAAGTTTCAAATGTATTTCAAAAGTGATTGATACGAATTTTAAATATAGGAGGTCGAAAGGGAACTTTGTTTGACGGATTGTAATTCGTACGTTATTGTATTTTGACGAACAAGAAATTTTTTTTTTTTTTTTTTTTTTTTTACTCTTCGGTAGAGATGTATTAGTATTGGTTTGTCCGGAGTTAGTGAATTTGGAATGTTTGATGAAATTTGAAAAATATAAACGATAACGAAGCTCATGTATCGAATAAAGTAAATGCTGGTGCCATGTTAACTAGGAATTTACCAGTGACGAGGTCAACATCGATAATGTCTTCAGCACCTCCTTCAGCTTCTGTCAGGATGTACACGCGTCCCTGAACCTTTACTGCGGGCAGTGGTCCCGCATTTGCCTTTGTAATCGTACCTTTCCTTGGGCATTCATTTGACTTGTGCCCCACTACATTGCAGGAAAAACACACTACTGGTTCTCCATTACATTGTTTTCCTGGGTGAATCGGTTGTCGGCAGCGACGACACTGGCTTGGCTGTAAGGTTGGAGCCTCAGGAATTTGTTGGTTGTTCCTTGCGACGAATGTGGTGGGGTTTCGGTTGAAATCTTGGGATGCGCCTGGTTCTTATTGCGGTTGTCTGAACTCTGATAGCTCGGGCGACCATAGAATGGCTTCTGAATGAAGCTAGCACTTGCCACAGGAGGAGTGAAAACCTTCTTTTTCTTTTTCTCCTCGACTTCTCCCTTCTGGATCGAGGCCCAAATACTTGTTGCTTTTTCGTAGGCCTCTGCAAAGTTCTTACAGTTGAATCCGCTCATATTCGTCCTCAGACCGTAAGTCATGCCACTTACGTACCTGGTTGCGAGTTCCTTCTCGTTAGTTATTATCTTGGGAGCAAATTTGGATAACTCCTGATACTTTTCGGTGTATGCTTGCAGAGACATATCACCTTGGTTCAAGTTTCGGAACTCTTCTTCCTTATCCCATTTTAATTCCTCCCCAAAGTATTTGTTCTCCAATAGAGTCTTGAACTCGCTCCAATTATAAATCCTTAGGGGGAACGTGGATCTGATTAGGCGCCACCAGCTATTGGCCTCCCCTTTCAAGTAGTACGCTACTACATTCACCTTTTCATTAGGTGGCGTCTTGCTTAGTTCCAAAAGCTTCTCCATTTCCCCAATCCATTCCGTCAAGACAGTAGGATTGACGGAGCCTGAGTATGGTTGAGGTCTATGTTTTGAGAACCTCTCAAATGCGGATTGGTTGTTTCCGCCACCCTGATGTTGGTACATGCCTTGAGCAATCTTTGTGATTGCATCCTCGAAGCCTTTTCTTCTTGCCTCCTCTTCGAGAAATTGTTGGTCGAGGTTGTTGTCGGGAATACCGTTCGCGGCCATTCTAAAAAATATTAAACCGTATGAATTTGAGTAATTCCCAAAAGAGACATTTTATAGAATACAAGGTAAAAACAGGTTACATTGACTTGAGTAGCAAAATGCATCTAGCACATTTTCTAGGAAGATAACTGAAAGTAGAAGTTAGGAACAACGACTCCTAATAGTTGCCATACAGAAACTCTAAGGTTAGGTAGTTAAAACTAGAGATTTTACAAAAAAAGTTGTCCGAACTAGTAGTTAATAGGGCTAACTGGATCTAGAGCCCATTTGAAGACTCCGCATCGCTGACCTCCTGCTCATCATCATCAAAGGTGTGTCCCTCAGTAATGGCACGGCATGCGAGTCTGAGGCCGCATTTGAAGGAAAAACCACCCGTGAAACTTTCCTCCTCCAACTGTAGATATGTGGCGCACCGTAAGCCACCAATAAAGAGCTTCGCCTCTGAGGAATCTCTCGGTCAGACGTACTTTCCACTCTTCATGAACTCCTGCCTCAACGAACTTCGCTTCCATCTCATGTATCCAACTCACGCAAGTGTCACGGTCTCCTGCGAATTTGCGCGGAGTATTTCCTAAGACTTTCCTGTAGGCCGCAACTCTGTCATGGTTATTTCGTCCAAGCCCAGGGGTAACAGAACGCACAGGGATGGCACGGAGAGCGCTCTTCTTCCAGTTGATCGAACGATGATTCCTTCCGTCTCCACAAGCTGGTGCATCGCCGGTTGATGACATCTACGAGGGATTTTAAGGAAAGGAGTCAAACAACAAAAATATTGTTTGAACGAAATAAAATGGCTATTAAGAGAATATAAATTTTGATCGAACAAAAATAGGATCAAAAGGTTTAAGAATTTCATTAGTGAAATTGGTTAAGGATTTAGTAGATGCCCTCACTTCGTATAGTTTGGTACTCCTTCAGCATTTCACTTCTCGAGAGTTAAGTTTATTATTTCGATTTTTATATCCGAGGATAGTTGTTAGTTTTAGTCAGTCACATCAGCAAGTAGCAAGCACACGATGGTTAGCGTATTTTATTTTAGGGTAGTAGTTCGTTCATTTACAAAGGTCAGTCCTTAAGGTTTCTACCCATTCTCACTTTTAAAGCGTTCTAAGTTATTATTTTAGCGGTCTAGAGATTTCTAATTCATTATTTGATCCTATCAGTCTATGCCTGACATATATATTAATATGTATGTCTGGCCCAGGTGTCGTCTCGCTATGTGAGATAACTTTAAGTCATTCACGGTCGCAAGACAGCTCTGATACCAACTGTAACAACCTGGTTTTTCGTGACTTTAATTAAACTAAGGCGGAAAATTAATTAAGTCTATATATTACAAAACCAGCTGTTATCGTCATAAAACTCTGTATACATAATACGAGTTTAAGATAAAGCAGAGTTATTCGATTACATTCTCTCAAAAGCGTACAAAGTAAGTAAGGTAACTCTCCCCAGCATTCAATAGCATTGGTCTCAAAATTTTGCATTAAACTCTCATCATTTTCCCGCACACTCTTTCGACACATGCAATTCTAAAGCAATATGCAGTATAAATAATGAATAATAAATAAGTAAAAACAATTAGCAAGTAGACAGGTAAAGCACATAAAGAAATCAAGATTATTCAGACATGAGTATAAATCCAATCACATATCGTACAACACTCTCAAATAATCATTTTCAGCAGACGTATTCCAACACTCATAAACTCAAATCATCAAATCATAATCAATCAAACAAGACAATGCATTCAACATGTGATGACAAATGATTGTTCATTAGCGAGGCGGAATCATGCAGACGTAAGATTCGCAATAGTAGACAGGGCCAAACAGATTGGACGTGTCTGACACACTATACAACGATGGGCAGGGGCCAAGCAGTTGGGCGTGGCTGACATACTAGACGTCCGCGCAATAGCGGTCAGGGCCGAACAAAGCGGACGTGTCTGAACAGGCTAAGGATACCTAAAGCGATAAGGACAGCCAAATCCCAAGTCTAATGTATGCATACACCACTATAGATAGGTTCGTATCATACTCGCCCTCGAGTAAGTAGTCACCTAATAATACGACTATCACCTTAGACGGGTACCCCCGGGTGGGGCTGGAGTTTCCAATTACCGTAGTATGGGCTCACGGAGATATCAATCATGCCCCATCCCTGAGGTTGTATATCCCGCACCGAAATAATACTTTATATAAAAATATTAGATCGCCTTTAGCAACTCTGGGAGGGAGCCAAAGTCCCCATAGACGGCTACCTCATTAACTTCGAATTCAAGAGTCGCGACATGGCGAACAATCCAAGTATTTTATTCAAGTATTTCATTTTCTCAATTTCGTATTTCTTCGTTCATTCAAAATAGGTGGCAATTCTGTAACGTAAATATATCGTCTAACTTTGTATAATGAAATTTTAGTTCTAGCAGTTCTTCAGATAAACAAAACACATAGAAAGACTTAATGTTTTATTTTGAGTCCGTTCGTAAATCTTAAATATTTTCACTATTCATTATTTTACTATTCACCGTATTTACTATTCATCGTATTTACTATTCATCGTATTTTACTATTCATCGTATTTTACTATTCATCGTATTTTTATTCGTATTCGTATTTTCGTATTTCGTATTTGTACGTATTCTTATACGTATGCGTATTCTTATACTTCGTATTTATACGTATTTTTATACGTACATGTATTTTATATTTATTAGTATTTTGTCCATGCTTAGTATATATTTTTTTAATACTTAGTATCCTTTATGTTCATGATATTTTACTTAAGTACAAAAATCAAGTTTTATTTTCTAAGTATAGAATTCTAGTTTCAAAGTCGTTAGGTTCGTTTTGTATTTTAGCGATTTTTGAAAATATTTAAAAGTCTAGTTTTGAAAACGTTAAGTTCATTTTGTATTTAGTGATTTTGAAATATATTTTAATCAAAGTTGTTAAGTTCATTTGTACTTAGTGATTTTAAATGATATTTCAAAAGCAAAACTCGGTTAATTTTAGTCGTATACTTAACTAAAATTTAAGCGGTTTCAAATTTTAGCGAGGTTGTCGTAGTTCATTTTAAATAGTCCGTATCCCCACATCCACATTTAAGCATAGGCAGTAGCACTCGAAATGATTCATTTTAAATACATGTAACGTCTATTTTTATCGCTTTTGTTGATTCTTTTTATTAACGATTCATTATACAATAAAATATAAAACTAATTACTAATCAATTTTAGTGACTAAGTGTCAAATTCATTTTGACCAAAATTGACCCATTTTTAATAGTAAAACCGTGGTACTCAACCTAGGTTACACATTTATTTTCTTTTTGTTTTTATTAATAAATCATTACTTTAACTAATTAATTTACTTAAGTGGTAAAAATAAAAAGTGACAAAATCAATTTAGGTCTAAAATTAGTCCCAAAACCGTGGCCCCTTTATACTTAACATTTTATTTTCGTTTTCTAATTTTATCGGTTTTTGACTCAAAGTTTTTATAAATTAATTTCTTAAATTATACTAAAGTCCTTTAACTAGTTTACGATTCTCACTAAATATTTTATTTCATTTATGAATAGTGTTTTTACCTACTTTAATTTTCTAACTTTTCTATTTTAAAGATTTAACTTATTTAACTTATATATTTAGTATTGTGTTTATTCACTAATAGATTAAAACAACATTTAAGTTTAACTTTATAAAATTTATGAATCAAACAAGTTACATAAAAGAAGAACACATGAATTTTTCAAGAACACTTATGATTTTCTAAAGAACACCATTTTAAATCAAATTTTATATTATCGTTTTATTTTCTCAAATTTTTATAGCAAGTCTAATTTAACTAAACTAATCATAATATGTTATTTAGAAAGATTAAAACTAAAAATTGGTCCTTATAAATCAAAAGAGCCGTGTATATACATATATGTCCATAAATTTTGATTTTTGATTTTTATACTTCTAATTCAACAACTAATTTATCTTATATCATTTATGTATTTAATCATGAGTGGAAAACATAACAAAACATTAACTAACAAAAATAAATCATTTCAAACACAAAAATAATAATAATAGTTCAAGAACACAACAACACTTTAAAACATTTCAATTTCACAACAAATTCATTTTATACCCAAAACATAAACTAATTATATTTTCATGTTCATCTTATTAAGAGTATTTTAGGCATGCAATTTACAAAAATTAAAACGAAAAATTGAACCAAGAATGAAGGGTTGGCCGTGTGATGTTAGTGTGTTACACTAATATTATTTTTCGATTTTTGTCTCCTAATTTAACATGTGATTACTAGGTGATAAAGATAAAACATACATGCATCAAAAACAATAACATATAATCATATTCGAGGCGCTTATCATATAAGTGTGCGGGAAGCACCTTAGTTAGGTTAATGAAAAAGATCCTAGCAGTTGTCGGGATCAACGATATGATCAAACTGGCTCAAGTCTACGCCCCCTCCTTGCTCCTCGTCTTTGATTAAGATAAGTACATAAGAATGTAAATAAACAAGTTAGTGATTTATTTTAGAACTAAACTAACTATACTAAAATTTTTAAAGTGTAGTATTATTTTTAGTTTAGGTGAAGTAAATATTTTAAATGATTTTGATTTATGTTCATGTTTATATACTAGTTATAAAGGAGAGGTGATTAACAAATATAAGTGGTGGAGGAACATGTTAAGAGCTTAAGTGAATTATAAACATGAAAATAAATAATTTAGTAAGAAAAGTGTAAGGAAGAAGATGAAGATCAATGGTGTGCTTGAGCTTGAAGATGAAGATAAGCTTACTATGATCTTGAGTATGAGTTTATTTAGAGAGGAAATGACTTAGAAAAATTTGTTGTGTGTGTGTGTAAGTGAGCCGTAGGTAGTAGTAGTTGTAGTAGTATTTGTGTTTTGTTTTTGTAATATAATCTAATGTGAATGCATAAGTATTTAGTTGTATTATCATTTAATTTAAATAGGCTACTATGATGATGAAAATGTAGAGTGTAAGAATGGATTAGACATGGTGCAAAAGGAGAAGAAAATGGAAGAGGATAAGTCCTTGGACTTGGTCCATGAAACCGGCCAAAGCTCACAAACCATGGGTTTGTTTTCGTTTCCGAAATTTTCGATTTTCGCGCACGCGAAAAGTCTAGAAATAAAATATATAGTCTTAAAATAATGTTTAGAAGTAAGATTGAAAATAAAAATGAAAATAAAACTCAAAACGAAATCAAAAGAAAAATCGGGTAAAAGTTCCTCGTAACTTTGAAATAAAATCTTACTTGATCGAAATATATATTTTTTTCGTTGAATGTTATGGAAATAAATCATAATGCTCAAACGTCAAAAAGTTTATCAGTTTTGAATAAGTGTGGCTCATTATATCGAGTTTTAGTGAAAGTGTTAGTTAAATCAAAATGGAATAGTAATTTGATAATAATATAATACTTCCTCCATTCCGTTTGATTCTATACGTTTGACCAAAACACGGTAATTAAGGTAGAAGAAAATCAAGTGGGGTAGATAATGGAATTACTTAAATACCCCTACTTTATTGTTTGCAAGTGGGTTGAGTGGGTATTAGTGAAGGGTATATTGGTCTTTTAGTTTAATAAAGTAGAGACTAAAATAGAAATGTATAGAATTGATTGGAATTTCCGAAAAAGGAATATGTATAGAATCAAATGGAATGGAGGAAGTAAGATTTATAAATAAAAATCAAAAGTGCTCGAAATTGAATTTCATGAACAAAAGGTTTTACT
Organism: Dianthus caryophyllus; assembly: GCA_023091065.1. Classification (NCBI taxonomy): domain Eukaryota; kingdom Viridiplantae; phylum Streptophyta; class Magnoliopsida; order Caryophyllales; family Caryophyllaceae; genus Dianthus; species Dianthus caryophyllus. Next base: position 18,770,853 of record CM041522.1, read on the forward strand.
TTTATTCTTGTGAATAGTAACTAGGTTTGACCATTTTGAAATTTGAAAGACGATATAAGTTTTGTTTTGACTTTTATAAAATTTTGGATTGTGTTTCTTTTTGAATTCTGAATATAATGCAACAAAATGTTATTTTTTCAAAAATTTTATATTTGTACTTAGGAAAATTTAGTAGTATTTGGCGAAAAAAATTCAGTCGTATTTTTATTATAAGGAAAAAGGATGAATTTAATCTAAGGAATTAAATTCTTTTATAATATTGTGTTTCAAAAACACGGGGTGTTACACCTGGGCGGTACAAACATATTAATATGTTAACCCGCAAGACTACTAGGATCAAATAATAAATTAGATTTCTCTTCATTAGATCACTTAAATAATAATTTTAAATCGCTTTAAAGTGTGAGGATGGGTTGAAACCTTAAGTACCGACCATAGGTTAAGGACTTTTAAATAACGAACTACTTCCCTCGAAATAAAATACACTAACTATCGTATGCTTGCTACTTGCTGATGTGACTAACTAAAACTAACAACTATCCTCGGATATAAAATCTAAATAATAAATTTAATACTCGAAGATCGAAGCCATTAATCGAATACATAACGACAAGACCTCAAACGCAGCAAATGGACGCATAACAACCTTACTACTGATGAGACGTTCAAGATCTCGAAGATTTCTATTGCAGAAAGGATTTCTACAACTCCATCTAATTATCCTCTTTAACTAAAATATTTACTTCATTCTCTTTAAAAGATTTTCAACCTCTTAAACCTTTACTGCTAAACTTCTAACCTTCTAAATCTATAATTCCTTACAATCGACTTCTTAAAATCGATTTTCATTCCTATTCCTTAATCTTGCAAAATGATTTCATTGTTACCTTTCAAATCTAATAAACTCCTTTTATTTATTCTCAAGAATCTTTGAATCTTGTAACTTTCATCCTTCTAAACTTACTATCTCTTTTAAAGTATATAAATTTTCTTAAATTTAAAGTTTCTAAGTATACTCTAAAATGAACTTTCATGTTTTCCCTTTTAAAACATATTTGAAACTTATTCAATTAATTCTAAAATTTCATTTCGTGATTTTAAATACCTTCGAAATTATTTGGTTTTAAATCACATATTCTTTACCTTATATACTATCAAAGTTAGTTATTTTCAAAATTTTAAACTTATCAATACCTATTTCTGAATTCTTAACTTTTAAAATGAAGCTTTTCTCTTAAATTTGATAAACATGTTTAAAATTTTCTTAAGGGGGTAGGACAAAATATGATGGTTTTAAAATCATTGATTAAGATTTAAAATCTAAAATCACTATTTCAGCTAACTTTAAACTATATATTTTATTTAAAATAAAATTAAAATTTGTTTTATTTTAAAACTCTTATAATTTTAATTTAAAATTAATTCCGTACAAAACTTCTAGGCCCCACCTTTTTTAAAGTCCCTTCGAAGTCGATTTTGGAAAATAACAATCTAGCAATATTTCTATATTAATTCAAAATATTTTATTTATAAATATAAAATGTTTTTATCCTTCAAATCTTTCCACTCTATCTAACACCTTTATAATAATTCAAAAATTCAAACTTTTTGAAAAGTTTTATTCTACCAAAATAAAATATCATTATCTAAACTTGTAAAATCTTGATATTTTATCTAACTGCATTGCCTAACTGCAGGTAGTTATCCACTCTATCCAAGTTTCGGGACGAAATTTTTCTTAAGGGGGTAGGTTTGTAACACCCCGTGTTATTTTAACACAGTATCATAATAGAATTTAATTCCTTAAATTAAATTCATCTTTTTTCATTATAATAAAAATGCGTCTGAATTTTTTTCGCCAAATAACACTAAAATTTCTTAAGTACAAATTTAAAAATTTTGAAAAATAAAATTTGTCTATTATCTTTAGAATTGAAAATGAAAGACATTTCAAAATTTTATAAAAATCAACACAAATTTAATATCGCTGTTCAAATTTCTAAAATGTTAAGTTATGATTGCTATTCACAAAAGTATATGTAAAACCTTTTATTCATAAAATTCAATTTCAAACATTTTTCGTTTCAAAATAAAAATGGTTAAAAAGTAATCATTTTGATTTTTATTATTAAATCATATTATATTAAATATCTAATTACTATTCCATTTCTATTAAACTAGCTTTTTTCTAAATTGTTGAAATTTGAAGTCACACCTAATTTAAATTGATTAACTTTTTGACGTTTAATTATAATTCTTTAAATCTATAACATTCAACGAAAAAAATAAGTATTTCGACGTAGGAAATTTTTATTCAAAATTTCGAGGATTAAGATCCGATTTTTGTTTTTAGTACCTTTCGAAAATTACTTTTATTTTTATTTCCGATTTTATTTCAAAACACTATTTTAAGAACATATCTTTTATTTCGAGACCTTTCGCGATCGCGCAAATCAAAAATTTCGAGAAATGAAAATCGAGCCCGAAAAATTGACTTTTGACTTTCCTTAGTCAAAGTCTATCCTCTTCCATTATTACTTACACAAATCCAATTTTTCTTACACATCCAATTTATCATCATTACTTTTATTTTTGTATTTAAATTTTAAGTTTATACATAATAATAATAATACATATACAAATACGATACTACCACTTTAATCCTACCATTTTCATTTCCGTCACTTTTAAATATTTTCTTAAGTAGTAAATAAAATATTTTAGTATTAAATTTATAAAATGAATACTTTTCAGAAAATCGTCAAAACGGCACTTTTTAACTTTTATTGCTTTTGACGCCCGACTTTTTAAAACTGATTGATTTCGTGAAAAAATTTTTTATTAAAAATTTCATAGGAACCTTCCTAACTCAAATAGTAACTAAGACTTTACAAACCAATTTGATTCCTTATGTTCCCTAATTACATTTAATTAAACTTTAAATAAAACTAAAACTAAATTCATTACTTAACATCAAAACCTACTAACTTATTCTCATAAGTTTTGAAGAGCAAAATCAACTTGTGTTCTCCTCCGTTATATATGTCGTGTACATTGCTTCTCTTTTCTCCCTTTATTGTAACACCCCGTGTTAATTTAAGCTAATTATAATTAGGAAATCAATAATTAATCATCCTCGCTCATTTAATTCCTAAAATAATACACTACAAGTTATTCTCGCACCTAAACTAAAACCATTTTGATATACTTCGATTTTGAACTTTATTTTTACATATTCAATCTCGATAAATCAAATAACGAATCGACGACCATTTTCTCAACGACAAATTTCGGCACGCAAATCGAGGTCAACGTTGACCAAAATGGCCGAGCCACTTAAGATGATCAAGTCACCTAATTTTTTTTTCAAATATAATTACTCCTAATCCAAATCTAACAAAGGATGGTTAAGGGTTAATCATTTTGATTATTACAAACAAAACATATTATATTATTATCAAATTACTATTTCCTTTTGATTTAACTATCACTTTCACTAAAAATCAAAATAATGAGTCACACTAAGTCTAAACTGATAAACTTTTTGACGTTTGAAGATAATGAATTAAATCGATAACATTCAACAAAAAAAATATATGTTTCGATCAAATAAATTTTTTATTCAAAGTAGCGAGAACCTAATACCCAATTTTTGTTTTGGTTTCGTTTTGAGGATTATTTTCATTTTTATTTTCGATCTTACTTCAAAACATTATTTTAGATCATATATTTTATTTCGAGACTTTTCGCGTACGCGTAAATCGAAAATTTCAAAAACGAAAAATCGGGACACTTGGTCCTTGTTTTGGCCGAGATTTTTGACCATGAATGGTCAAGGTTTATCCTCTTCCACTCTTACATAACTTGTACAAATACCTAATGACTTACACACCTACATTAATTCATCATCACATTCTAGCTTATTTTAATTAAAGATTATATATTATTAATACCTAAATACATACTACATACTACAAAACTTACAACTACTACTACACAACTACTACTACACGCACAACACACACACAAACACAAAAAAATTGCTAACACTTTTCTCTCTAAATAAAACATTACTCAAAAACCTAAGTAAGCATAAGTTCATCTACAACTTCAAGTCCTTTATGATTTTCATCTTCTTCCTTCATATTTCTTCCTTAAATCATTTAATTCTTGTCTTTAAATTACTTAAACACCTAAGTTAAATTCTCCACCATTTATATTTGATAATCACTACATCTTTTAATTAGTAAATAACTATGAACATAAATCGAAATCATTTAAAATATTTATATCACCTAAACCTAAAAGAAATATATAAAATATACTACACTTAAAATTTTCATATTAGTTAGTCTAGCTTAAATAAAATTACTAACTTGCTTATTTCATTTTTATGTACTTGTCCTAACCAAAGACGAGGAGCAAAGCGGAGGCGTCGACTTGAGCCAGTTTGACCATATCGTGGATCCCGACAACTGCTAGACTTTTCACTAACCGACTTAATTAAGGTGCTCCCGCACACTATATTTGCTAAGCACCTACACCTATTTGATTATATGTTATTTTTCCTAAATGATGTTTTGAGTGTGTGTATGAGTTAGTGTATCACTTAAGTCTTGCATGACAAATTACAAGGTAAAAATCGAAAAATAAAATTTGTGTAGAACATATAAACCACACGGCCAACCCTTCATTTTTGGTTTAATTTTTCGTTTTAATTTTTGTTAATTGCATGCTTAAAATACTATGAATAAGGTGTATATGAAAATATAAATAGTTTATGCTTTGGACTTGAAATGAAATTATTATGAAATTTAAATGTTTTAAAGTGTTAATGTGTGTTCATGAAGTATTGTTATTATTTTTGTACGAAATGATTTACTTTTATGTGTTAGTGTTTGTATATGATTTTCACCTTTGTTAAATACATAAATGATATAAAGGAAATTAGTTATTGAATTAAAAGTATAAAAATCAAAAATAAAATTTTGAACATATACATATATATACACGGCTTAATTAAATAAAATGGACCAATTTTTAGTTTTAATTTTTCCAAATAACATATTATGATTAGTTTAGGTAAATTAGACATGCTATAAAAATTTGAGAAAATAAAACGATAATATAAAAATTTAAGTTAAAATGTTCATATGAAAAATATAAGGGTTCTTCACATATTCATGTGTTCTTCATTTAAATGCCTAATTTGATTCAAAATAATTATAAGTTTTATTTTATTGTTGTTTAAATTCATTAGTGAAAATTTACAATAATGGATATATAAGTTAAATAAGCTAAATCCTTAAAATATAAAGGTTAGTAATTTAAAGTGAGTAAAAACACTATTCATAAATGAAATAAAATATTTAGTGAGAATCGTAAACTAGTTAAATCGCTTTAAGTATAATTTAAATAATTAGTATATAAAAACTTTAAGTCAAAACCGATAAATTAGAAAACGAAAATGAAAATGGATGAGTATAGAAGGCCACGACCTTAGGACTATATTTGGACTAAAAATGATTTTGTCACTTTTTATTTTTATCACTTAGATAAATTAATTAGTTAAAGTAATGAATTATTAATAAAAACAAAAAAAAAAAAAAAATAGCTAACATAACAGAAACCACACGACATTCACCCTATTTTTGGGTCAATTTTGGTCAAAATGAATTTTTCACTTAGTCACTAAATTTGATTAGTAATTAGGATTATATTAGATTGTGTAATGAATCGTTAATAAAAAGAATCAACGAAACCGATAAAAATAAACGTTACACGTATTAAAAATGAACAATTTGGTGTGTTACTACCTTTGCTTAAATTTGGATTTGGACATACGGACTATTTAAAATGAACTACGACAACGTCGCTAAAATTTGAAACCGTTTAAATTTTAGTTAAGTATACGACTAAATTTAACCAAGTGCTACATTTAAAATAATTTTTCAAACCACTAAATACAAAACGAACCTAACGACTTTGAAACTAGATTTTTGTACTTAGAAAATAAAAGTCGGTTTTGATACTTTAGTAAAATATCCTAAGTATAAAAATTTGTATAAAGTATAAAAATACTAAGTATAAAAATAAAATAATAAATACAAAGTATAGAAAAGATACTATGTATAAGAATACATGTATATATACTAAATATAAAAATACATACAAGTATAAAAATACGTATAAATACGAAGTATAAAAATACGCATACGTATAAAAATACGTACAAATACGAAATACGAAATTACGACGACGTATAAAAATACGATGAATAGTAAATACGATGAATAGTAAATACGATGAATAGTAAAATAATGAATAGTGAAAAAATTTAAAATTTACGAACGGACTCCAAATAAATAATTAAGTTTTTCTATGTGTTCTGTTTACCTGAAGAACTGCTAGAACTAAAATTTCATTATATAAAGTTCGACGATATATTTGAGTTATGGAATTGACACGCGTCATGAATGAACGAGCGAATAAGAAATTGAGAAAACGAACTACCTGAATAAAATACTTGGATTGTTCGCCATGTTGCGACTCTTGAAATTCGATGTTAGCGAGGTAGCTGTCTATGGGGACTTGGGCTCCCTCCCAGAGTTGCCCAAGGCTATTTAACGATCTTAAGATTGCTATTTGACGCGTGGTATCAACCTCAGGGATGGGGCATACTTGTTACTTCCGCGGGCCCATAGATAGTAATTGGAAAAGCCAGCCCCATCCGGGGGTACCCTTCTCTGGTGATAGTCGAACTTTTTCGTCGGTGATACCTTTTGAATAGCGAATACGTATGATCCTCGATAGGTAGTGTATGCATACATTAGACAAGGGATTGAATCGTCCTTATTACCTTAGATATCTTTAGCCTGTCAGTCATGTCCAAGTTATGTTGGCCCTGATCGCTACTGCACGGATTATGTCTGCATGATTCCGCCTTACTAACGAAGACTCATTTGTTATCACATGTTGAATGTATTTCCTTGTTTTGATTGGTTATTGTCTGAAGGGCATGATTTCCTGAGTCTTGTGATACGATTTGCTTGAGAATGATTTTGTGTGAGTATCTGTACGTTATGTGATTTGATTTATACTCGTGCCTGAATCATCATGATTTCTTTATGTGTTTTAATTGCCTATCTGTTAATTGTTTTATTTTATTTACTTCCTACATTGCATATGTTTTAGATTTTCATGTGTCGAAAGAGTGTTGCGGGAAAATGATGATATATATAAATGTAGGTACCCCGAGGACTTATGTTATCCAATGCTGAGGATGGTTTACCTTTATTTTGTACTCCTTTTTGAGAGAATGTAATCGAATAACGCTATTTATCTAAAACTCATATTATGTATATAGAGTTTGTAATACGATAACAGCTGGTTTTGGAATATATAGACTTAATTAATTTTCCGCCTTAGTTTAATTAAAGTCATGAAAAACCAGGTTGTTACAGTTGGTATCAGAGCTGTCTTGCGACCGTGAATAACTTAAAGTTATCTCATCTAGCGAGACGACACCTGGGCCAGACATACATATCAATATATATGTCAGGCATAGACTACTAGGATCAAATAATAAATCAGGAATCTCTAGATCGCTAAAATAATAACTTAGATCATTTTTAAATGTGAGAAAGGGTAGAATCATAAGGACCGACCTAATAATAATAAACTAGTTAGTTGAGCATTAGAATCTCTACTTTTATGAGTCGTTTAGTTGCTAATTGCTCTGTGGCTAACTTTAGTCTGACAAAGGCCTTTAGGATGACATCCTTTCGTTCTTTCCGCTGCTATGCACCACGACGTCCACCGAGGATGCCACTTGGAGTGTATATACGCAGCCAATCCCTCGTCATTGAGCAACACGTGGAGGATCATGGATTCACGACGAGTAGGATTTACCACACGAGGGGTATTGGATTGAGTTTGACCCTGATCGAGAGCTTCCATCCATACGACGAGTTCTGGTCACCGCTGGGTTGGCAAGTTCTACTTGACTACGAGCTGTACATAGACAGCATGTATCATCCAGACCCACTTCAGAGGGTGATGGAACCCCCTGCTTGGATGGAGCACGATGTACTACTCGACAACTTGATGAATCAAGAATGGGAGCGCGACAACCCTCCAATGCCAGACGCCATCATACCTCCAATCATATGGGAGAGAGATTTCGTAACTGGGAGACTTTTAAGGGTCTCAAATCATATTTAGGGTCTTTCGACTCCAAATTGTAAAGAATTTGTAACCGACGTTTAACTATCTTAAGAACGACCTTAGTGTCGACACTTTTCTTTACCGGCTATGGTTTTTATTTTCGGATGTGACGTTGTGTGGACCTATGTATTATATTTTCTGAATGTAATATTTTACCTATATGTATTTATACATATGGAGACGTTATGTTACTACCAAGTCTTGTGTTTTCATGGTTCATTTTTCTTAAAAATTCTGAGTACATGTCTATAAATTCAAAATCTCATCGATCTGATCCAAGCCACATTGTTACGCCCGATGTGATCGCCATCGAGCCTAACATGCTTTACTCTGAGAGACCAGTGGAAATTCTCGCCAGAGAGACCAAATTCTTACGACGCAAGTCAATACCTTTAGTCAAGGTTCTCTGGAGGGGACAGAAGACTGAACAAGCAACGTGGGAGACCGAGGCATCGATGAAGGAAAAATACCCAGAGCTGTTCAGCGCAGGTAACCTTAACAACTTAGTTAACTTTAAGTTTCGGGGACGAAACTTCTTTAAGGGGGGAGGATTGTAACACCCCGTGTTAATTTAAGCTAATTATAATTAGGAAATCAATAATTAATTATCCTCGCTCATTTAATTCCTAAAATAATACACTACAAGTTATTCTCGCACCTAAACTAAAACTGTAACACCCGGTGTTGTCCGAGGTTATTCGGGCCGGGTGTGTTGTACCCGGTGTTGTCCGATGTTATTCGGGCCGGGTACCCCATTGAAGAGGTTCATGTGTTGGCTCAATTGACATAGTACTTAAAAGGATTGTAAGTACTACTCATATCAACAAGATGCATCTTCTTTTCTGGTGGCTCATCTTAAGAACTCTTCAGTTAAGCGTGCTTGCAGGATGGGTGACCTCCTGGGAAGTTCTCAGGATGCGTATGAGTGAGGACAAAGTGCGCTGGAAAGGGCCCGTGTTGGTCTGTGGGCGATGTACGCAGCCTGGCGAGCTACCGTGAATGACATTTCGGCCTTTAGTTGGGGCCGGGGTGTTACAAATGGTATCAGAGCAACCCGGCGACCGTGTGGTCGAATCCTGTGTCTTGTTGGCCAGGTAAGCACCTAGCTGGGGAGGATTCTGGAATGCTATATTGTTGGTAGCTACCAGGCGCAACGGGGACGTTTCGTTCTTCAAGTGGGGGTGTGTAACACCCGGTGTTGTCCGAGGTTATTCGGGCCGGGTGTGTTGTACCCGGTGTTGTCCAATGTTATTCGGGCCGGGTACCCCATAGAAGAGGTTCATGTGTTGGCTCAATTGACATAGTGCTTAAAAGGATTGTAAGTACTACTCATATTAACAAGATGCATCTTCTTTTCTGGTGGCTCATCTTAAGAACTCTTCAGTTAAGCGTGCTTGCTAGAGAGTAGTCTTAGGATGGGTGACCTCCTGGGAAGTTCTCAGGATGCGCACGAGTGAGGACAAACTGCGCATCAAAAAGGGCCCGTGTTGGTCTGTGGGCGATGTACGCAGCCTGACGAGCTACCGTGAATGACATTTCGGCCTTTAGTTGGGGCCGGGGAGTTACAAAAACCATTTTGATATACTTCGATTTTGAACTTTATTTTTACATATTCAATCTCAATAAATCAAATGATGAATCGACGACAATTTTCTCAACGACAAATTTCGGCACGCAAATCGTGGTCAACGTTGACCAAAATGGCCGAGCCACTTAAGATGATCAAGTCACCTAATTTTTTTTTCAAATATAATTACTCCTAATCCAAATCTAACAAAGGATGGTTAAGGCTTAATAATTTTGATTATTACTAACAAAACATATTATATTATTATCAAATTACTATTTCCTTTTGATTTAACTAACACTTTCACTAAAAATCAAAATAATGAGTCACACTAAGTCTAAACTGATAAACTTTTTGACATTTGAAGATAATGAATTAAATCGATAACATTCAACAAAAAAAATATATGTTTCGATCAAATAAAATTTTTATTCAAAGTAGCGAGAACCTAATACCCAATTTTTGTTTTGGTTTCGTTTTGAGAATTATTTTCATTTTTATTTTCGATCTTACTACAAAACATTATTTTAGATCATATATTTTATTTCGAGACTTTTCGCGTACGCGTAAATCGAAAATTTCAAAAACGAAAAATCGGGACACTTGGTCCTTGTTTTGGCCGAGATTTTTGACCATGAATGGTCAAGGTTTATCCTCTTCCACTCTTACATAACTTGTACAAATACCTAATGACTTACACACCTACATTAATTCATCATCACATTCTAGCTTATTTTAATTAAAGATTATATATTATTAATACCTAAATACATACTACATACTACAAAACTTACAACTACTACTACACAACTACTACTACACGCACAACACACACACAAACACAAAAAAATTGCTAACACTTTTCTCTCTAAATAAAACATTACTCAAAAACCTAAGTAAGCATAAGTTCATCTACAACTTCAAGTCCTTTATGATCTTCATCTTCTTCCATCATATTTCTTCCTTAAATCATTTAATTCTTGTCTTTAAATTACTTAAATACCTAAGTTAAATTCTCCACCATTTATATTTGATAATCACTACATCTTTTAATTAGTAAATAACTATGAACATAAATCGAAATCATTTAAAATATTTATATCACCTAAACCTAAAAGAAATATATAAAATATACTACACTTAAAATTTTCATATTAGTTAGTCTAGCTTAAATAAAATTACTAACTTGCTTATTTCATTTTTATGTACTTGTCCTAACCAAAGACGAGGAGCAAAGCGGAGGCGTCGACTTGAGCCAGTTTGACCATATCGTGGATCCCGACAACTGCTAGACTTTTCACTAACCGACTTAATTAAGGTGCTCCCGCACACTATATTTGCTAAGCACCTACACCTATTTGATTATATGTTATTTTTCCTAAATGATGTTTTGAGTGTGTGTATGAGTTAGTGTATCACTTAAGTCTTGCATGACAAATTACAAGGTAAAAATCGAAAAATAAAATTTGTGTAGAACATATACATATATATACACGGCTTAATTAAATAAAATGGACCAATTTTTAGTTTTAATTTTTCTAAATAACATATTATGATTAGTTTAGGTAAATTAGACATGCTATAAAAATTTGAGAAAATAAAACGATAATATAAAAATTTAAGTTAAAATGTTCATATGAAAAATATTAGGGTTCTTCACATATTCATGTGTTCTTCATTTAAATGCCTAATTTGATTCAAAATAATTATAAGTTTTATTTTATTGTTGTTTAAATTCATTAGTGAAAATTTACAATAATGGATATATAAGTTAAATAAGCTAAATCCTTAAAATATAAAGGTTAGGAATTTAAAGTGAGTAAAAACACTATTCATAAATGAAATAAAATATTTAGTGAGAATCGTAAACTAGTTAAATCGCTTTAAGTATAATTTAAATAATTAGTATATAAAAACTTTAAGTCAAAACCGATAAATTAGAAAACGAAAATGAAAATGGATGAGTATAGAAGGCCACGGCCTTAGGACTATTTTTGGACTAAAAATGATTTTGTCACTTTTTATTTTTATCACTTAGATAAATTAATTAGTTAAAGTAATCAATTATTAATAAAAACAAAAAAAGAAATAAATAGCTAACATAATAGGAACCACACGACATTCACCCTATTTTTGGGTCAATTTTGGTCAAAATGAATTTGTCACTTAGTCACTAAATTTGATTAGTAATTAGGATTATATTAGATTGTATAATGAATCGTTAATAAAAAGAATCAACGAAACCGATAAAAATAAACGTTACACGTATTAAAAATGAACAATTTCGTGTGTACTACCTTTGCTTAAATTTGGATTTGGACATACGGACTATTTAAAATGAACTACGACAACGTCGCTAAAATTTGAAACCGTTAAAATTTTAGTTAAGTATACGACTAAATTTAACCAAGTGCTGCATTTAAAATAATTTTTCAAACCACTAAATACAAAACGAACCTAACGACTTTGAAACTAGATTTTTGTACTTAGAAAATAAAAGTCGATTTTGATACTTTAGTAAAATATCCTAAGTATAAAATTTTGTATAAAGTATAAAAATACTAAGTAAAAAAATAAAATAATAAATACTAAGTATAGAAAAGATATTATGTATAAGAATACATGTATATATACTAAATATAAAAATACATACAAGTATAAAAATACGTATAAATACGAAGTATAAAAATACGCATACGTATAAAAATACGTACAAATACGAAATACGAAATACGAAATTACGAATACGTATAAAAATACGATGAATAGTAAATACGGTGAATAGTAAATACGATGAATAGTAAATACGATGAATAGTAAAATAATAAATAGTGAAAAATATTTAAAATTTACGAACGGACTCCAAATAAATAATTATGTTTTTCTATGTGTTCTGTTTACCTGAAGAACTGCTAGAACTAAAATTTCATTATATAAAGTTCGACGATATATTTGAGTTATGGAATTGACACGCGTCATGAATGAACGAGCGAATAAGAAATTGAGAAAACGAACTACCTGAATAAAATACTTGGATTGTTCGCCATGTTGCGACTCTTGAAATTCGATGTTAGCGAGGTAGCTGTCTATGGGGACTTGAGCTCCTTCCCAGAGTTGCCCAAGGCTATTTAACGATCTTAAGATTGCTATTTGACGCGTGGTATCAACCTCAGGGATGGGGCATACTTGTTACTTCCGCGGGCCCATAGATAGTAATTGGAAAAGCCAGCCCCATCCGGGGGTACCCGTCTCTGGTGATAGTCGAACTTTTTCGTCGGTGATACCTTTTGAATAGCGAATACGTATGATCCTCGATAGGTAGTGTATGCATACATTAGACAAGGGATTGGATCGTCCTTATTACCTTAGATATCTTTAGCCTGTCAGTCATGTCCAAGTTATGTTGGCCCTGATCGCTACTGCGCGGATTATGTCTGCATGATTCCGCCTTACTAACGAAGACTCGATCATTTGTTATCACATGTTGAATGTATTTCCTTGTTTTGATTGGTTATTGTCTGAAGGGCATGATTTCCTGAGTCTTGAGATACGATTTGCTTGAGAATGATTTTGTGTGAGTATCTGTACGTTATGTGATTTGATTTATACTCGTGCCTGAATCATCATGATTTCCTTATGTGTTTTAATTGCCTATCTGTTAATTGTTTTATTTTATTTACTTCCTACATTGCATATGTTTTAGATTTTCATGTGTCGAAAGAGTGTTGCGGGAAAATGATGATATATATAAATGCAGGTACCCCGAGGACTTATGTTATCCAATGCTGAGGATGGTTTACCTTTATTTTGTACTCCTTTTTGAGAGAATGTAATCGAATAACTCTGTTTATCTTAAACTCATATTATGTATATAGAGTTTGTAATACGATAACAGCTGGTTTTGGAATATATAGACTTAATTAATTTTCCGCCTTAGTTTAATTAAAGTCACGAAAAACCAGGTTGTTACATTTATTTTCTTTCTTTTTTTCTTCCAAAATCCATTAAATAAAAACCTTAATAATATTTCTAATAAATCCTAAAGTTTACTAGTTAATTAATGGGTATTAGGAGCTAACATTTTTGGATTATTTTGGGTGAAGAACTTGGGTAATATGGGTGAAGAAATTCCGATCTAAAATTTATTTTAGATCCCCGACGATTAACATCCTTTTTAAGGTGACTAACTATATCTCATATTAGCCTCTTTGTAAATTAATTTGATTTTTATTATAAGGTTTATGAGTATAATTTTTATGTTAAAATATGTTTAAACATCATCTATGTGTGCTTATATGATATGTGGAGTATAATAAAATGATAATAAATGAGTAGTATTGATAATAGTTAAGTTGTAGTAATATGTTCATATGTTAGTTAATTTAATTTTGAGCATTTTTAATTTTTGTTCATATGATTTTTATATTTAGTTATGTTTTATTTAAGTAGTAATCATATGTAAAAATTATGTGAAATATTAACAATGAGTTTAAAGTGATTAAAAATGAAAAAAATAAAAATTGTATGTCCATGTTTGTTTCTCATGGCATTCCTCTATTTTTTGCCTAAATTTTCACTTTTAATTTTTGTAAATAATATGTTGTGTTAAGCTAGTTAAAATAGATGTATTCATGTAAAAAAAAATTAAATTAGGAAAATAAATTATAAGTTGTTAAAATCGAAAATGGTGTTCTTGAGCTTTATTTTGATCTTCATGTGTGTTCTTGAAATCTTCATGTTGATGTTCTTCATTTTACTTATTTTGATTTTGTTTTATTTTATGTTGTTAATAATTTGTGTTTATGTTTAGTTATTGTTTTATATTATGTTATTACTATTACATAAATCAAACTTAAACACTTAGAAAATCATTTAGAAAATCTCACTTTATATTTTAGCTTAAATTTTAGTCTAATGAAGTTTCTAGTAAAGTTTCATTTTAGTCTAAATCGTTTTAGTATAATTAGAATAATTAAAATATATAAACTTTCAGCTAAAAACCGATAAAAATCAAAAACTAAAATTTTGAACCACCTAGCACTTGCTCACGGCATTAGGCCATTCTTTTAGTTAAAATTTGTTTGTTATCACTTTTTAGTTTATTGTTAAAATAATTTAATTGTTAGTTAATAAGTTAGAATTAAGAAATTAAAAGAAATAAATCAATTTTGACATATATGAAAACCACACGGCATTTTCACTTTAAATTGACTAAATTAAATCAAAATGAAATTATCACTAAGTCACTAAAGTTTAATAGTTAGTAGAATTGAATTTTTGTATAAATCGATTTAGTTATAAATGAAATATGTTAAACCGATTAAAAATGAATAGCCGTTATAAAAATGAATTAAATCGTGTGCTACTGCCTTTGCAAATATTGGACTGTTGGACTTGGACATACGGACTAAAATGAACCATCCACGATACTACTATTTTAAAAATGAAAATCGTTAAAATTAGTAAGTAGATGACTAAATTTAACTAAGTCGTATTTTTTTTAAAATAAATATCATTATCACTTTTTACAAACCGAACTTAACGTTTTTGAAACTACATTTAAAACTTAGTAACTAAGTTACGATTTTAGATATTTTCAAGCAATCATGAATAGTGAATAGTGAATAGTGAAAAATTTACGAAACTTGTAAAATAAGTTACGTCTCAGAATTTAAAGATAATTCAAATTTCAAAATTTGAAATATTGAAAATAATTGAAAATTTTACTAAGTATAGAAAATTTAAAATGATTAAGTAAATGACCTAAAGTGTTTTGAAAAACACTTAAATAAAATTGGACATACTAATGAACGTTTCAATATAGAAACTTGAAAACGTTAATAATTAACAACACTTCAAATAATAAACGAATATGCTATGTGATCATATGAAACCGAATACAAATACTTAAACGTTTGACGATGAGACTAGGAGAGTCTAGTAACATGTGATATGTAATATCAAATAAATAATGAATATTGAGTAAGTTAAATAAAAGGTCAAAGCTTGAGCCTCCGTTATGAAAACGTCAATCGTGCGTGAAGTGGGGTAAGACAGTCTTGTGCGGATACCACTATCTCGGTCTCTGACGTTGGTCATCCCGGTTAGTGTGGTTTAAGCCGGCAGCTTTATTGCTTAGCATGCTGCCCATGCCGTTACGCCTTAAGTCGTATAGCCAAAGCCGTACAAGATAATGAATATGCCAACTCTTTATTGGGTCAGTCTCTAGGAAATAGTCGTTTTATTCAGAGGTAAGGTGCTCTATGAATAGCATAGCCTACTCTTATCGAGAATACTCATATATGCATATTAGACTTGGGTGTAATTCACCTTATTTCGCTAGGGGTACCAGGGCACCCGCGACCTTATGGATTTGGGTTTTATATCGGCGTTATGGATTTGCGTCTTATATGACTTTATGGATTTGGGTCATATATCAGCTTTATGGATTTCTTATTTGGATACTGTGATTCGTCTCCTTGAGTGTTTCGTTCTTAGTGGGCGCGACACTTGCATTCGTTCTTGCCACATGTACAGATCACTTGACGGGATTGTAACAGAAGTTCGAATCATTTCGAACACTAGACGATGAGATGAAAGTACTATAGTATTCGGCGTGGTTTACGAGTCGAGTAAGTCTCTGCACTATGGAAGTGAGATGCAATCGATCAGAGTACAAAGGCCTACTCAGTGGTCAGGCTCGTAAGCAGTATGTGTTGTTTGTTGTATGATTAAATGAGAATGAGTGTGTACCATCTTCGAAAACTAAAGACCACAACTTTCTGAATTGAATCGAGTCTGCATGATGTGAATGTTACAATACGTATTTTTGTTTGCGATCTGATATCGCTTTGTAATCCTGTTGAATTATTGTGTTACTATTGCTATGATATTATATGTTAATTGCTTTCATAACTGAATATCATGCTTATTTGATTTATCGCTTTAAACCGCATGCTTATTATGACTTATATGTCTTTATATGCTATATGTAAAAAGCATGTTTATGTTTTTATCATAATGTTATAATTATAAAGCGATAATAATAAACCAAAGTAATTGAAATCGAGGGTAAGTATGAGCATAGCTAGTCCTTTGTCAGCTCAATGGCATCCCCCTATCAGTTTATTGTGCAGGAAAATCGTGGACCGGAAGCTGGATTTTGGACGGGGCCACGAGACGTTTTTATGCTTTATTTTCAGTTGTTTTTGAGAGATTTGTAATATATAACACTTTACTCTTTTAACTTCCGTATTTAGAGTTGTTTGATTCAACTCTTGAACGATGATGTAATATTTTTTTTTTTTGGTAGAAATGTAAGTTATATTTCTTTCAATCAAACCAAATACAATCCAATTACATCATCAAGTACTCAAGAGTGCTAGCATTAGATCCTACACACCCTTTAACATCCTAATCCAAGAGAGATCGCTAGCCTTAAGTTGACCAATATGACATGCATCGATTCTAGCCAAAGCCAGCTCCTGAACATACGTAACCAACAAATGAGGCCGCAGCATAACAGCCCCAAGCCGACATTGATTCCTCTGCATCCAAATTGCATACACAAGGCCATTCACAGCAGCCATGGCAACAGACCTCTGAAACTTTGACAGCCTTCTCCAGCGAACCAGAGTCAAGTCCCTAGAGACCACAGGCCACAACCCCAACCAGGACCCCAACAATCTAAGACACGCATCAGAATACACACACGCAAAAAACAAATGCTTACAAGACTCGGAATCTGCTCCACACAGAAAACAAAGCCCATCAGTATGCACCCCATACTTACTCAATCGGTCAAGAGTGAGGAGCCTTTGCCATCTGACCAGCCATGCTATAAAAGACCACTTAGGTACATTGAAACGGTTCCACACATCATGAGTCCAACGTACCTTAGTTTTTTGACCTGAAATCCACTGATAGCCGCGTTTGATTGTATACAAACCATCAGCTGAGCGCCATTGATTCCCATCATAACCAGGTTGTTACAAAAACCGCTTTAGCAAATGTTATAAATGAACAATGAATGCTTATATATTTCCTCATATTTGTTGTAGAATCGTTTATTTTAAATCGCAATGGCATCATCATCATCAACTCCCGCGCCCATTTTGGGCAAAGACTCATGGTTGAGAACCGTGATGGATAAGTGTATCCTCAAGGATGACGGTAGCAACTTTGTCGAATAGGATTCGACGATGAGGGGCGCTGCAACATCCGACAATGTGCTCAAACACCTTACCGATCAACCACCCACCGAACCCACTTCTCGATCGGGGGCGGCACGAGCCGCCTATGATGAGTATGTGAAAGTGGACAATGACGTGAAAAACGTCTTGATTTGGTCCATGGCACCCACTCTCAAATTCCGTTTTGTCACTCAAAAAAGTGCATATGCGATATTCACTAGAGTGACAACTATGTTCTCCAAAGCACCGCAAATTAAGCTTTATGAAGCCGCGGTACGGTTTTCCGAGGCAAAGCTTTAGAGAAACCAAAAAGTTGGTCCTCATGTGCTCAAAATGATTGAGCAAATAGACACTCTTGAGCGTCAAGAGTGTGCTATACCCAAAGCTCTTGCGATTAACCGAATTCTTCATTCTCTTCCAAACAAGTTTGCTCACTTTAGAGTAAACTATAATCTGAACAACATGGATAAGAGTTACCATGAACTTCATGCTCTCTTGGTCCAAGCCGAGAGGGATATGAAAGTGAATGAAATGGAGAAGAAAGATGTTCTCTCCATAAAAATGAAGAACATGAATCTAGGAGTGAAGAAGGGGAAGATGGCTAAGAAAACGCCATCCGTCAAAGGCAAGGGTAAGGGCAAGGCTATTGTGGAAGGTGTTCCACATAAGCCTAAGCCCAAGATCAACAAGGGAAAACCTCTCAATGACACTTGCAAATATTGCAATGAAGTGGGTCATTGGAAGCGCAATTATCCCAAGTACAAGAAGGACTTGAAAGATGGATGTGCGACATCCAAAGGTATTCTTCCTTCTAATCTCTATATGATAGACATCAATCATGCTTGCATTTCTACATGGGTATTGGATACCGGATGTGGATCTCACCTTTGTAATCATTTGCAGGGGATGAGAAACGTGCGAGCTCTAGCCAAGGGTGATGTAGATCTCCGCATGGGCAATGGAGCTAGAGTAGCGGCCGTTTCCGTGGGAACTTTTGTACTCTCTCTTGCTAGTGGTTTAGAGTTGCTTTTAAATAACTGTTATTTTGTACCAACTCTAACGAAAAACATTATCTCCGTCTCCGTGTTAGATGTGGAAGGCTTTTCTTTTGTGATTAAGAACAACCGTTGTACTTTTTCGTTTAATGAAATGGTTTATGGTGAAGCTATTTCAATTGGAGGTATTTATGTTTTAAATGATGTCAATGATGTTTATCATGTGGAAAACAAGAGGCTCAAATCGAATGAATCAAACAAATCCTACATTTGGCATTGTCGTTTAGGTCACATAAACGACAAACGCATAAAGAGACTTGTTGCGACCAAGGTTCTCAAACCATTTGACTTTGAATCACATGGTACATGCGAATCTTGCCTCTTGGGCAAGATGACTCGTCAACCCTTTAGCGGTAAAGGGACACGAGCAAGTGAGGTTTTAGGACTCATACATACTGATGTGTGTGGTCCATTAAACATCACCGCTAGAGGAGGATATCATTACTTCATTACTTTTACCGATGACTTAAGTAGATATGGTTATGTCTATTTAATAAGGCATAAAAGTGATGCTTTTGAGAAATTTAAAGAATTTCAAAATGAGGTTGAGAACCAATTGAACAAAAGGATAAAAGCACTACGATCGGATCGTGGTGGCGAATATCTAAGTAATGAGTTTGATTCACATCTTAAGAATTGTGGTATAATATCACAATGGACTCCTCCGGGCACACCACAATTGAATGGTGTTGCAGAAAGGAGAAACCGAACCTTACTCGACATAGTTCGGTCTATGATGAGTCAAAGTGAGCTTCCTGGATCCTTTTGGGGCTTTGCACTGTTGTCTGCTGTTTTCTCACTAAATCGAAGTCCGACTAAAGCGGCTAATAAGACTCCATATGAGATATGGACGGGAACGGTTCCCTATTTGTCATTCATGAGAATTTGGGGTTGTGAGGCATTCGTTAAGAATAAAACTGACGATAAACTCGCTCCAAGGTCTGACAAATGTCTATTTGTAGGTTATGTAACAACCCGGATTTTCCAACAAAATAAAATAAAGATAAAAAAAAAAGGATTTTAAAGAGAAAATGTAACTAAAAATGAAAACCACGGTGGCGGAAACACCGTGTAATCCGAATCGTCACTCACTAGACAAACAAACGACAAAACAGTAGGCCTTGAGGCCTAACAATCGGGGAGTAGATACCCCTTACAATCCAAATGAAACATAGGTATGAAAAATGATAAAGTCTAAATCAACAAGTCTAATCCAAGTTCCTCAACAAAAGCTAACTACGGGGTCAATCCTCACGGCTTCTCACACTTCAAAACCCGAACCCACGCTAACCTGCCACAAAGAAAGTAACAGCCACAATCAGTGGGGAGTAACTAGGTGCTCCCCAGTCATATTTCAACATAACCAAAATAAACAACAATACAACCCAAGTGCACGACCAACATAGGTCATCCTCAAGCTAACTCAATAATTAACCAACTCAACCTGTGACCTATACTAAAAATATAAACAAGCAATCATCTTACAAACCACTCAACCCAAGTACAACTGGATCAATCTAATCAATCTTAAATCAAACAAGCTCAACCTGTCATCAACAAAGTGACAGTCAACAACCAACCTGAATGTCATCAACAAAGTGACAAGCAACAACAACAATCAACAATCAATCGCAAGAGTAAGCACGGAGTACTGGGCGCTACAAAACACCCCGGACCCTACAAAAGATCCTGACCCTATGGTGGCACTACTAAATGCCTCGAACGATAGTCTAAACTTGGCCAAGCACACCCCTACAAAAGAGTGTGGACAACAATAACCACCCCTACAAAAGAGTGGCGCCCCTACCAAAGGACTTTCGATAACCATAGTCTCAGAGCCACTACAAAATGGATGAGAACCCACGACAGGCGGCACCGTCCTACAAAAGACGTTGTAACTCCTCACGTATGTGCCAGAACAGTACTCGTACGCACACTCAACTCAAGCATACAAACAAGTCAATTCAACCTCGAGACAAATAATAGTCAACATCAATTCAAGTATCCTATGACTCAAACCATCCCAACATCCACCTCAAACTTACTAACAACATAACTAACCCTTTTATATCCAATTTCAACATCAACTATAACCAACAATGTAATAACATGTTAAATACGGAGTAACACTCACAAGAACTCAATAGTAATCTAAAATAACCATCATAATACCCAAAGTCATCATCTTTAATCAACTCAATAACAACATAACCCAAATTCAATATAACAATCACCCCAAATCATTCCTTAAGACATATTAGTGTGAGACCAACACAAATAAGACCAAAGAACATGATTTCATAGCACAATCAACCCAAAGTTCATAGCTTTACATACTTAACAACAATCAAATCATCCTCAATCAATCATATGGTCTCACACGAGTCAAAATATCACTAAGGCTACACCTAGTTACCTTTTTCAAGCAAACCAAAGAAAAGCACAGTTTTTGTCCCCTCTGTCCAGACGTGATAACAGGCAATCCAGAGCTCTGATTGAAATTCTGTACGGTGAAAAGCTAGCCCCAAGAGTCAGGAATATGCTGTCAAAATTTCAGCACAATCGGACGGTCGGATCTCCGGGATCTGATCTTCGCTTTAGTGAACCTGGGTCTGGAAAATCCGAAGTTGCGGTTTTCCCTTAAAGTCTCTCCTTTTGATTAGGGCACACATAAATCATACAATACATAAGAACACCACAATAAACACATATAATAACAAAATTTACATAAAACTATACTAAGAGTAGAGGATTACCAAAGGATTAAGTAAGGAAGAAAATATAATCAATTAGGGTTTGATTAGGAGATGAATTGAATGAATTTTATGAGATGTTTTGATGAGAATTAATGAGAGAATGAAGAGAGAGAAGAGAGGCTAAGATTGAATGAGTAACATCAGAAATAATAAAAGGAGAATTAGGGTTTAATGAGCCTTATAAGTATAAAGAGTTTCGTGTATAAAATAAGCACGAAAAACTGATCCGTAAAACAGTACTGTAACCGGTCGGTTCGGTCTGAACCGTCGGTTCACATCGTAGAATTTGGCGATTGCGACGGCGTCGAAAAAAATCTGTGATTTAGCCTTTTGAATCGCCTGAATCGGAGTCCGTATGAGGAAATGACATCGTTTTTAAGTTCCGACTACGGTTTCGCTTATTCCACGAGCCAAAAATAACAAAATCAAGAGAAATGAAATACGAATTTAACGAAATGAATTATTTAAATAAAAGGGAAAAAGTCGGGGTGCTACAATCTCACCACCTAAAAAGAAGTTTCGTCATCGAAACTTGAGAACAAAAGGATACCAAGACGAATGAGAAAAAGACATACCTCCTATGGTTGCTATTCTAAGAATGACCAACTCCACTCACTCCATTAACGATAGGGTAGCTCTCCTAGCCTAGGTCAACTCCATCAAACCTCGCATTGTAGGGATCGGATCCCATTCACTAATCAAGTATTAGTGTAAATCAAATTACTCTAATTTGATTTAGCAAGATCTATGTAGTACAAATTTACATTGTAAACAAGTTTAGAAATTTATACCTTTCTTTTAAAGGATATTAGGGCACTAAACTAGAACTCCTTTCTAGTTTAGTTTCTTGAGATATAGCTTAGGATTAGCTTGATAATATGAATATAATTATTATTACTAACTCTTAGTAAACTTAGTATAATATGAGAATATGATTTAGAGAGAAAATGAGAGAGAAAGGAGAGAATGCTTGAATAAATCAACTTTCTCTTAGCCTTGTGTTTTTATGTAGAAAAACAAGTAAATTGAAGTGTACAAGACACTCCAAAATTTCGGCCCCCTTGTGCATGTGGAGAAGAGAAGAGTCTTTCTCTTGTTTAGATAAATGTCATGCATTGTAATGATTGTGTTTTACCATGCATTTACAAAAACAAGAGAACAAAGCAAGTAAGACAAAAGAGCATCTTATTTCTTCCTCTCCCTTGCATTTGGACGGTCCATAAGGACCTTTCATGGGTCCATTTTGTTTATAATATTTGTCCCACAAATGCTTATAATTTATCACTTAAATCATCTAATATGATAAAGTATAAATTAATTAAACTCTTCCTTAATATATATGTACTCTACACATATATTAAAAAATGTACTTTTACTAATCTCATTAGTAAAATATACATGATTAGTGAATTAACAGTTAATCACTAATTCTCGTCTCCTCTTATAATTTTATCGATATAAAATTCAAACGTCCGAGTTCACAACTCGATCTCTCTCTAAATCAATACACTGACTAACCGTTAGTCAAATTATCAAGTTACTAATATAATCGTATCTCATACAATATATTAGCTTAAATATTTGGAGTATGTTCCTTTAGGTGTGACTTAAAGGGATCAATTGATTACCGCCGCTTTCACGACAATAACGTCAAACTCTAGTCAGCCAACCGTTATTGATTTACGTTAATCAATTGACAATAATAAAGGATTATCCCCACGTATTCCTTAATTGAGATTTATTAAGTAATTGCACTATTGTGGAGGACACATACTCCAACAATCTCCCACTTGTCCGAGACAAGTTGTGCATTACCAATTCTCATGTCCGTTTCACATCTCCCACTCGATGCAAGGTGTCTTACAGGTCGTACTTGCATCCTGAGATATATATATCGTGAGTGGTTTCCTCGATAAGGAGAGTAGCTGTCTGACCGGGGAATCTACCGTAGATTCTTACCGAGCGTGGCCACGCATTTTCAGCGACTACTCCTCGAGTGGCCCAAAGATGTTTTACCCTGACGAGGGTGGACATTTTCCTTCCACTCGATTGTACTGTATAATGCAGATCACCATGACCCCAAAGATGCCCTTATAACCCCCTTTCACGGCATGGCTTAGGACAAAAATGAAAGTCACTCGGAAACTGCACCGACTCAGACAATCAGTTCCAGTCAAAGAATCGACTCAAAGGAATACTATAGAATTCCCACCACGACCAGGTTTCAATCTCATTGAAAAGGAATTCTATAAGCGTCACTGCCCGACAGAGTGTTCTTCACAGTCTGTCTATGCAAACGATCAGTCATCACATATGACCCTATGGTGTTGAACCCACCATCGATCGACTTGCAATCTAGTCTCTCCGAGACGTCACCTCATATGGGAGACTAGGGACCAAATACTTAGTTTATACCGTTCACTGGAATATGTTCAAAGTTGTCACACAAATATTCGGATAAACAAAGTATGCATTCAATAATGACTTAACATAAAAACAATGAATGTTATTTTCTTATATGTAATAAGATACATCATTCTATTACATATCACGAAACTAAAGGAAATCTGGCATACGCCGCAACCCCATAGAGGCGGTGTGCGCGTCATGCTTAGCCCTCGAGAGGGGCTTGGTTAAAGGATCAGCGACATTATCGTCTGTCCCAACCTTACAAATATCTATTTCCTTCCTTTCCACATTATCTCTAATAACGTGGTATTTCCTCAAAACGTGTCTAGACTTGTTACTAGACTTGGGCTCCTTCGCTTGGAAAATAGCCCCACTGTTATCACAATAAACAAAGGATGGATCCGCGGCACTAGGGACTACTCTTAGTCCATCCAAGAATTGCCGAATCCACACGCCTTCTTTAGCGACTTCAGATGTCGCCAAATACTCGACTTAGTCGTAGAATCGCGGTGACACTGTTTGAAGCTCTTCCAACAAACAGCTCCTCCATTCAACATAAAGACATAGCCGGATTGGGATTTCAGATCATCCCCATCAGTTTGGAAACTTGCATCCGTGTAACCCTTTACACGTAGCTCAAGTTCTCCTCCAAACACCGTAAACGAATCCTTAGTTCTTCTCAAGTACTTAAGGATGTTCTTTACAACTATCAGGTGACTCTCACCGGATTAGCTTGATACGCTCGTCATGCTCAAGGCGAAAGCGACATCAGGACGAGTGCACATCATAGCATACATGATTGATCCAACAGCGGAAGCATAAGGGATCAATTTCATGCGTTCAATTTCCGCAGGAGTCGTAGGACATTGAGATTTCTTCAATGTTATTCCTACACTCATCGGAAGAAAGCCTCTCTTGGAGTCTTTCATATTGAACCTATCAAGAATTTTATCAATATAAGTTTCTTGACTTAATGCTAGTATCCTTTTGGATCTATCTCTATAGATCCGGATACCTAAGATGCGTTGTGCCTCTCCTAAGTCCTTCATTTGGAAATGGTTTCCCAATTCCACCTTTACCGAGCTTAGACTTGGAATATCACTTCCAATCAATAGTATGTCATCCACCTACAAAACAAGGAAGGTTACTTTTCACCCACTGAACTTCATGTACAAACAAGGTTCCTCAAAGACTACGAGCGAATCCATGTTGTTTGATAACATGATCGAATCTGTGATTCCAACTCCTCGATGCTTGCTTAAGACCATAAATGGATCTCTTAAGCTTGCATACTTTCTTAGGGTTGGATGTGTCTATAAAACCTTCAGGTTGTGTCATAAACACTTCCTCTTCTAGAATCCCATTCAAGAAGGCGGTTTTTACATCCATTTGCCATATTTCATAGTCATGAAATGCGGCAACCGCTAAGATTATCCTTATGGATCGAAGCATCGCAACCGGTGCAAAGGTTTCATCATAATGAATACCTTGGACTTGTGAAAAGCCCTTTGCCACCAATCTAGCTTTGTAAACATCAATATGTTTATCTATGCCGAGTTTGATTTTGAATATCCATTTACACTGAAGGGGTCGCACTCCTTCAGGTAAATCTACCAAGTCCCAAACTTGGTTCTCGTACATAGAATCCATTTCGGATTTCATGGCCTCAAGCCATTTTTCGGAGTTGGGGCTACTAATAGCCGCCTTGTAGGTTGAGGGTTCGTTGCTTTCGAATAACAACAAATCACCCTCCTCCTCGATGTTACCGAGGTAACGGTCAGGTTGTTGACTAACTCTTCCTGACCTCCTAGGGATTATAACCGTCGCATTTACGACGAGGAACGGTTTCCTCATTTTCTGTCTCGGTTTGCCAGGCTCTTGAACTTCATCAAGTTCAAATTTTCTCCCACTGTTTCTTAGAAATAAATTCATTTTCTAGGAAAACAAAGATCGCGAGCCACAAACACTTTGTTCTCGTGAGGTTGTAGAAGTAATAGCCACAGGTTTCCTTAGGATAACCTACAAATAGACATTTGTCGGACCTTGGAGCGAGTTTATCGCCGCTTTATTCTTGACGAATGCCTCACATCCCCAAATTCTCATGAATGACAAATAGGAACTGCTCCCATCCATATCTCATATGGAGTCTTATTGGCCGCTTTAGTCGGACTTGATTTAGTGCAAAAAAAGCGGATAATAGCGCAAAGCCCCAAAATGATCCAGGAAGCTCGCTTTGACTCATCATAGACCGAACCATGTCAAGCAAAGTTCGGTTTCTCCTTTCTGCAACACTATTTAATTGTGGTGTGCCCGGAGGAGTCCATTGTGATATTATACCACAATTCTTAAGATGTGAATCAAACTCATTACTTAGATATTCGCCACCACGATCCGATCGTAGTGCTTTTATCCTTTTGTTTAATTGGTTCTCAACCTCATTTTGAAATTCTTTAAATTTCTCAAAGCATCACTTTTATGCCTTATTAAGTAGACATAACCATATCTACTTAAATCATCGGTAAAAGTAATGAAGTAATGATATCCTCCTCTAGCGGTGATGTTTAATGGACCACACACATCGGTATGTATGAGTCCTAAAACCTCACTTGCTCGTGTCCCTTTACCGCTAAAGGGTTGACGAGTCATCTTGCCTAAAAGGCAAGCTTCGCATGTACCATATGATTCGCAATCAAATGGTTTGAGAACCTTGGTCTCAACAAGTCTCTTTATGCGTCTTTCGTTTATGTGACCTAAACGACAATGCCAAAGGTAGGATTTGTTTGATTCATTCGCTTTTGAGCCTCTTGTTCTCAACATGATAGACATCATTAACATCATTTAAAACATAAATACCTCCAATTGAAATAGCTTCACCATAAACCATTTCATTAAAAGAAAAAGTACAACGGTTGTTCTTAATCTCAAAACAAAAGCCTTACGCATCTAACACGGAGACGGAGATAATGTTTTTGGTTAGAGTTGGTACAAAATAACTTGATTATTCAAAAGCAACTCTAATCCACTAGTAAGAGCGAGTACAAAAGTTCCCACTAAACGGCCGCTACTCTAGCTCCATTGCCCATGCGAGATCTACATCACCCTTGGCTAGGGCCCGCACGTTTCTCATCCCCTGCAAATGATTACAAAGGTGAGATCCACATCCGGTATCCAATACCCATGTAGAAATGCAAGCATGATTGATGTCAATCATATAGAGATTAGAAGGAATACCTTTGGATGTCGCACATCCATTCTTGAGATCCTTCTTATACTTGAGACAATTGCGCATCCAATGACCCACCTCATTGCAATATTTGCAAGTGTCTTTGAGGGTTCTTCCCTTGTTGATCTTGGGCTTAGGCTTATGTGGAACACCTTCCACAATGGCCTTACCCTTACCCTTGCCTATGTTAGATGGCCCTTTCTTGGCCACCTTCCCCTTCTTCACTCCCAAGTTCATGTTCTTCATTTTCATGGAGAGAACATCTTTCTTCTCCACCTCATTCACTTCCATATCCCTCTCGGCTTGGACCAAGAGTGCTTGAAGTTCATGGTAACTCTTATCCATGTTGTTCATGTTATAGTTTACTCGAAAGTGAGCAAACTTGTTAGGAAGAGAATGGAGGATGCGGTTGATCGCAAGAGCCTTGGGTATAGCACACTCTTGACGCTCAAGAGTGTCTATTTGCTCAATCATTTTGAGCACATGAGGACCAACTTTTTGGTTCCTCTCAAGCTTTGCATCGAAAAACCGCACCGCGGCTTCATAAAGCCTAATTTGCGGTGCTTTGGAGAACATGGTTGTCACCGAGTGAATATCGCATATGCACTTTTTGAGTAACCATTCGGAGTTTGAGAGCGGGTGACATGGACCAAATCAAGACGTTTTTCACGTCATTGTCCACTTTCACATACTCATCATAGGCGGCACGTGCCGCGCCGGATCGAGAAGTGGGTTCGGCGGGTGGTTGATCGGTAAGGTGCTTGAGCACATTGTCGGATGTAGCGGCGCCCTTCATTGTCGAATCCCATTCGACGAAGTTGCTACCGTCATCCTTGAGGATACACTTATCCATCACGGTTCGCAACCATGAATCTTTGCCCAAAATGGGCGCGGGAGTTGATGATGATGATGCCATTGCGTTAAACGATTCTACAATAAATATGAGGAAATGTATAAGCATTCATTGTTCATTTATAACATTTGCTAAAACTCATTTTTAAAACAAATGTCCATTTATATAATGATCTCCCACGAAATTATATAAATGATTCCAAGACTGCTTTTCATATAAAATTAGACATCTCATGTTTCCTTTTATATAAAAACGATAAGTCAACACTTGACTAATTCTACACTAGAATGCTTGGTTGATGATTTTCTTATAAAATGCATCGATTAGCCCCAAATAACTCTTATTTGGTTGAGTCCAAACCAAATTAGCACGGGAATTCCTCCCACTACTTACCCATGGTAACAAGGTTCCACGTCGCGGAGGTCCTCACGAACATGGGGTTCATAGTCGCTACATTTGGAAAGGCTTAATCTCAATTCATTTTTATTAAAATGTGGGTGATCTTGTCAATTTTTAGTCATTTAAATTCTTTATAAGTGAACTAATTTAGGAATCGTGACTTAAATCGACAATCATAGTGGGATATCGTGGCATGCATGGCGATTTTGGCATGTTTGCGGAAAATATAAGCAAACAAACAAGCAAAACCAAGCAAGCAAGTATAAACCTAGTATGGCCACCTAAAGTAATTAAAATACAAGGAGTTACAAATTGGAAACCAACTCCTTTGGTCCCTCTTCATTATGGATCTCATCCAAGGCTCCTTGCTAGCTTTAGAACACTTCTAAGGCTCCATGTCGATCTCCATCACCGGTCTTCGATTTACAAATAGTTACAAGTATGATTTACAAATGAATACATAGCAATCCTATTATACATTTATAAATGAAATAAACTATTAAATTACAAACCGGCGATACGAGATCGCATTTAATTACAAACCCACACGATATTCCCTTTCATTACGGGCAATATCGGTAAAAATATAACAAACTATGGCCATACTAGTAAGAATAAACATTCATTCAATAATAAACATTCATTCAATAATAAACATTCATCCAAACATGCATAATGTAAAGCTTATAAATAAAAACATGCCAAAATCGCCCTAAACAATAATCGCATTAATTCGTTTCAAACCGATCTCATTTTAATCGATTAATCTTATATTAATCAATAATGCTTAAAACACCTTTTAAGCTTGAACTAAAACTTCTAAACTGATTTTAGAACCCCAACATTAGTTTATACTAACTTAAGGTGATATTAGTTCATAAACTTGGTCATTTGCTAATTAGAAGTACTTTAATCATAACCCTTTTATGAATAAAGCTTTATAAAATCAAAATAAAATAAAATAAAATTATTTTTATTTTGAAAAAATTTTGTATATTCTGGAACACTTCCAAAATATCAGAAAAGAAAAGTTTGGCCAGAAAATATTTACGAATTAGTTTATATAAAATAACATACGATTTCATCGATTTTAACTCATAAAATCAAGAAAACATCTAAAACAGTGAGGTAAAATCCCAAATTTGTACGAGAGCATCCTCATAATGTGTAAAAATATTGGTATAAATTTCATGTCCAGAAAACAACATTTACTATATTTTTGGACATAAAATGCAAACCATACCGATTTTAAACAAAAATATGAATAAATATTCAAAACTCAAAATCTGACTTTGAAAATTTACATGCAGAAATTATAAATATGAAATATCACTGTGTAAAAATTTCGTGACCAGATTCGAACTATAACTATTTATAGTAATTATTTTAGCCAAAAACACACTTTTTGACTCGGTTTTGTGTAAAAATCATTTAAATTAGCAAACAAATTTCAAAAATTACGAAATTTGACCAGTAACTTCATGAGACCAGAAAATTTGCATGAAATAAAAATCTCGTGTTAAAACCATTTTTAACACTATTTTCGGATTTTATGTTATTTATTCTCAATAAATACATAAAACTCCAAAAACAACAAAATAAATTTGTAACTACAAGCCTTGGCTCTGATACCACTTGTAGGGATCGGATCCCATTCACTAATCAAGTATTAGTGTAAATCAAATTACTCTAATTTGATTTAGCAAGATCTATGTAGTACAAATTTACATTGTAAACAAGTTTAGAAATTTATACCTTTCTTTTAAAGGATATTAGGGCACTAAACTAGAACTCCTTTCTAGTTTAGTTTCTTGAGATATAGCTTAGGATTAGCTTGATAATATGAATATAATTATTATTACTAACTCTTAGTAAACTTAGTATAATATGAGAATATGATTTAGAGAGAAAATGAGAGAGAAAGGAGAGAATGCTTGAATAAATCAACTTTCTCTTAGCCTTGTGTTTTTATGTAGAAAAACAAGTAAATTGAAGTGTACAAGACACTCCAAAATTTCGGCCCCCTTGTGCATGTGGAGAAGAGAAGAGTCTTTCTCTTGTTTAGATAAATGTCATGCATTGTAATGATTGTGTTTTGCCATGCATTTACAAAAACAAGAGAACAAAGCAAGTAAGACAAAAGAGCATCTTATTTCTTCCTCTCCCTTGCATTTGGACGGTCCATAAGGACCTTTCATGGGTCCATTTTGTTTATAATATTTGTCCCATTAAATGCTTATAATTTATCACTTAAATCATCTAATATGATAAAGTATAAATTAATTAAACTCTTCCTTAATATATATGTACTCTACACATATATTAAAAAATGTACTTTTACTAATCTCATTAGTAAAATATACATGATTAGTGAATTAACAGTTAATCACTAATTCTCGTCTCCTCTTATAATTTTATCGATATAAAATTCAAACGTCCGAGTTCACAACTCGATCTCTCTCTAAATCAATACACTGACTAACCGTTAGTCAAATTATCAAGTTACTAATATAATCGTATCTCATACAATATATTAGCTTAAATATTTGGAGTATGTTCCTTTAGGTGTGACTTAAAGGGATCAATTGATTACCGCCGCTTTCACGACAATAACGTCAAACTCTAGTCAGCCAACCGTTATTGATTTACGTTAATCAATTGACAATAATACAGGATTATCCCCACGTATTCCTTAATTGAGATTTATTAAGTAATTGCACTATTGTGGAGGACACATACTCCAACACGCATAGTGACTAAGTCTAAAAATGAATAGTGACTAAGTCTAAAAATGAATAGTGACTCCACATACTAGATTTTTACTTAGTAACTAAGTCTAAAAATGAATAGTAACTAATATGAATAGTGACTAGGTTAATAGTGACTGTGGTGAATAGTGACTGAGGTGAATAGTGACCTAGATGAAAAGTAACCTAGGTGAATAGTGTCGATGAATAGTAAATCGGGACGAAACTTGATAAACAAGTAACATCCCAAAAGCTTAAATAATAATCTTAGGCGAAACTTGTTGAACAAGTAACGTCTTGAAAATCGAACCGATGAATAGTAACCCGGGACGAAACATGTTAAACAAGTAACGTCCCAAAAGTTTAAAAACTTATTATAAGGAGAATTAGAGGTAACCTGTTGAACAAGTTATCTTTTAAAATCCCGAGACGTAAATAGTGAAAATTCACGAAACTTGTTAAGCAAGTTACGTCTCAAAATTTAAAGATACTTCAAATTTCAAAATTTAAAATATTGTAAATATTTGAAAATTTACCTAAATATAGAAAACTGAAAATGAATAATTTAAACAACTACGAGTAAATTGTTTCGAAAAACACATAAATAAAATTGGACATATTAATAAACGTATAAACTTAGAGACTTAAAAGCGTTTATAATAAACAACACTTCAAATAATAAACGAAAATGTTATGTGATTATATGAAACCAAAATACAAAATTAAACGTTTGACGATACGACTAGGAAAGTCTAGTGTAAAATATTAAAATGAATAATAAATCATAAGTAAGTTAAATAACAGGTCAAAAGTTTGGGCCTCTGTTATGAAAAACGCCAATCGTGAGTGAAGTGGGGTTAAGATAGTCTTGTACGGACGTCACTATCTCGACCTAATTGCTTGTCATCTCGAATAGTGTGGTTTTCAAGCCTTTGCACCTTAAGTCGCACTGCCTAAGCCGTACAAGATAATGAATACGCCAACTATTTGGGTCAGTCTCTAGGAAATAGTCGCTTTATTCAGAGTTAAGGTGCTCTATGAATAGCATAGCTCATTCTTAAAGTGAATATTAGAATATGCATATTAGACTAGGGTTGATCTGTTGGAGCTAGTGTCCTCCACAGTTAGTGCAATAACATAAATAAACCTCTATAGGTTCACAGGGTATACTTTTGTATTATAATCAGTTGATTAACGTTTATCGATAACGGTTAGCTTGCTAGATAAGTTTGACGTTATTGTCATACAGATGGCGGTGATCAACTGGTCCCTAAAAGTCACACCTAAAGGATGTGTTTAAGAAATGTGATTATTTGAGAAAATAATCATATTTATGCCTTACTAATTGACCAAAAGGTTACTCGATGTTTTTGACTAAAATGTTAGTCAATGTGATGATGATACGACTATTTAATAATGATTAAATAATGTTAGCTGAGACGAATTAAATGTAATTCGTAAAATGAATATAAAATGTTATATTTAATTGTTGTATATAATTTAAGCTAATTAGACATAAACTGTTATAATTAATTAGCAAATTATAAATATATGGATATTTATATTTAATGATATATTATAGTGTTGTTGGTCCATGCAAATGACACTAGTAATATATAAGCATTATATTAGAAGCTAAGATGACCAAAAAGAAAAGAGTCCAGATACACTTTGTCTAGATACATTTTCTTGGTCAATAAGTTATATTTTGAGGAGAAAATATTCTCCCCAAAATATATATGGGAGCCGTGAGATAGGATAGGAAGGAGAGAGTCTTTGACTTAACCTAATTCTCTAATTCACTCATCATAATTTACAATACACATGATTAAGAAAAGCAGTTTTCTTTTCTCAAAGTTTTCTAGCAAAACCAAGGCATATCTTATTCTGTTTTGGGTGCTACAATTAGGAGATATCATACTTTTGATATTCATTCTTAGACCATTAAAGCAAAGGCTAAAAGGTTATTTCTAATCTCTTGTTTAATTATGCAATTTCTTTTATGACCATTAATCATATAGAATGAATTTCATTATAATCCTGGATGATTAAAGGGGATGTATACAGATATTTTCCTACCAAGTGGTATCAGAGCCTAAGGGCTATGAAATTGTTTATATGATTTTCATAAAAAATTGATTTTTTATAATTCTTAAAAAAAAAAAATCCGTTTTTAATTTTTATTTAATTCGGCCAATTTTTTTTAAAATTGAGCCGTGTTGTTTTTTTAATTGTTGGTTTCATTTGATTCATATATTGTTAATTTAAAATGTTAAGATGATAACACATGAATTTGTTAATGTTATGATTCAATAATGATTGAATTAGGACATAAATGGATTTTTGAGATGAATGTTAATGAACATCATATTGCTTTATATTTTTGGTATCAATTAATTTAGATATTCATTTAAAAGGTTAATTTGAATTATTTAATTTTTACATCAATGTTTAATACACGATTAGATATTGTTTGTTTGGTACCAATCTAGTTAATATAAGCATGATCGAATTAAAACTGTTAAATTTGAGTTTGATTTAAAAACAAAATAAAAAAAATAGGTTTCGGTTTTTTTTATTTGTTTCGATTTTTCCTAAAAAAAAAAAAAAAAAAAAAAAAAAAAAAAAAAAAAAAAACCAGGTTCTCGTTTTTGTTTTGATTATTTCGGTTTAATCAATTTAAAATTAAAAAAAAAATCGGCTGTTTTTTTTAATTGATTCGGTTTTTTTTTTTGTTTTTGATTAAACCGGTTTTTTCGTTTTGTGCATTATAAAGATAATGTATGATAGTTGGTTGTGAAAAGGTTCACATTTGTTTGATACCATATTATTTTAAAAAGGTTTAAAATAATGTTGAATTTAATTTATGTTATACCCGATAATATGAATTAAATTGGATTATTGTTGATTAAATTGATGTGGGCAATTAAGGAATTGTCACATATTTTGATCATTTAAAAGGTGGTTTAATTTGGATAATTAATCATGATTAGTTTTGTTTAGTTGATGCTTTTATCTTGTTGGCTGTTATTTGAATGGTTTAATTTTTCGCATTATTTTGTACAATCGGTTGTAATTTACTAATGTGGCCTTAGTAGATTATGTTTTCGTAATGATGGAAACATAGTCTTGGTTGTATTTTGAGATCTCGTATCTCCCCTTTTGTAATTATAATTTTTGGAATCATTTTGAATTAGAATGTAAATAGGTTTACATTTGTAATTTTAAAATGTACTTTGAGAAGATTCAAGATGGAGATCGGATGACTTACTCCCGCTATATGGACCAAGATGGAACATCAAGACAAGCTTCTCGGGTCCAAGGATGGATTCCAACTTGTATTTTGTTCATTTTGGTAGTTAGGCCACACTAGGTGTTTTTTATTTTGCGTTTTATTTTTCCATTCTCGTTGCTTTGTTCACATGTTAGATAGTTGCGTCATATTCCGCCTAAACCAAACCACCTAAACTGCATGAAAAATGATTCATATAGATTGTTTGTTTTTCATCATGGACATACAGATGTCGTTCGTTTATAGGGCCATCACCTTAGTTTAAATCATTCACGCAATGCTAGAATTTCGTTCACTTAAAATGAATTAAAATCAAGATGATGGGATCTTCCTCTAAAACCGAAAATTGAGATTAGTCATTATAGGGAAAATTGCTATGAACCCCTTCTTCGTCGGTAGGCATATAGGACCTTACTCTCCATATGACCCCTTCTACGTTGGGTAAGTAGTGAGTGTTGACCTATTTTACCTCAACATTGTAATCCGAGTAATATCTCGTGATTATGGTGGACTAAAAGATAGAATTTACAGAAATTTATCGACCGAGAATTCTAAAGGTAGAATTAGCCAAGAGATTGGCTTATCAATATAAAGATTTCGAATCTTGGGATCATTTATATAATTCTTGAGGGAGGTCAATTGTATAAATGTCATCGCATTAAATAGTTTTGCATTAAGACTTAAATTTAAAACGATGAATTCTTATTATATTTATTTCTTCTTTTTACAGTATTTGAATTCATTATATACAGATATAACTGCTAATAACAAATGGCTGGAAGTACAGACGACCCAATGCCAAGTGCCACGCTCGGACGTGAATCCTGGCTTAAGATTTTCATGGACAATATGAATCAGTCCACTCGACTGAAGAATAACGGGTCCAACTTTACGGACTGGGAGGTGGCATTACGGAATGCTGCCATTGCTGATGGTAAGCTCAAGTACTTGACTGAGCCACTACCGACTAACCCAGGTCCCGATGCAGGAGTCAATGCAACGCTTGCTTATAGTGATTTAGTGATGGAGGCGGGTGCGATAAAGAACGTACTCATCTATTCAATGGAATCCAATTTGCAAAAGCGATTCATTGCCCAAGGTGCAAACAAGATTTTCACCACTCTTTCTAAGGAGTTCTCGAAAGCACCGAGAATCATTAGTTATGAGTATACCTGTCGCTTCTTTGAGGCGAAACTCCAAAAGGGCCAACCGGTTAGCCCACACCTTCTTGATATAATTGAGAATGTCGAGAGACTGGAGGCACTTGGCTACAAAATCGATGAGAAGATCATCATTGATCGTGTGCTTCATTTACTTCATGATGATTTTGCCCTTTACAGGGCAAATTACTATATGAATGACATGAAGAAAAGTCCTCATGAGCTCCACTCGCTTCTCGTACAGACCGAGAATGATCTGAAATTGAGTGGGAGCTTGAAGCAGGATGTTCTCATGATTGCAAACAAGGGCAAGGGTAAGGGCAAGGCTCAGGCCAACCTAGCTGTAGGGAAGCCAAAGTTCAAGAAGTCAGGAAATGTCAAGAGTGGGTCTGGTGAGTATAGCGGTAGCTCACAAGGCAAGACAAAGAGCAAAGAAAGCATGGAGTGCCACCATTGCCACAGGACTGGGAATTGGTGGCGGAACTGTCCCGTGTATGCTGAAGACATAAAATCAGGCCGCGTAACTCATGTTGGTATGTCATCTTTTATTAATATGATTGGGATTAACCATGCAAGTTTCGGAACTTGGGTACTTGATACTGGTTGTGGTTCTCATCTGTGTAATCATTTGCAGGGCCTAAGAAACATCACAACTCTCGCAAGGGGTGATGTGGACCTGCGAGTGGGGAATGGAGCAAGAGTTGCTGTCGTTTCAGTGGGAACATATGTAATCCAACTCCCGAGTGGATTTGAGTTATTTCTGAATAATTGTTACTATGTACCCAGTTTATCTAAAAACATTATTTCTGTTTCCGTACTTGATAAGGACGGTTTTTCGTTCACGATAAAGGATAATAGTTGTATTTTCTTTTTAAACGATATGATTTATGGTAAAGCAGTTTCCATGAATGGGATTTATGTTTAGATCAAACCACAGATATATTGCATGTGAATAATAAGAAAGCAAAGGTTGGTGACAAAGATCAAACCTATCTATGGCATTGCCGTATGGGACACATAAATGAAAAACGCGTGAAAAAGCTCATTGATAATGGGAATATCTCTCCATTTGACTATGAACCTTTTGGCACGTGTGAATCATGTCTCATAGGCAAAATGACTCGAATTTCCTTCAAAGGTGTTGGAATGCGCGCTACTGACCTATTAGGACTCATACATACTGATGTGTGTGGGCCTATGTCAATCAACGCTAGCGATGGCTATAGGTATTTTATCACTTTCACGGACGATTTGAGTAGATATGGTTATGTCTACTTAATTAAGCATAAAAGTGAGTCCTTTGATAAGTTCAAGGAATTCCAGAAGAAAGTTGAAAACCAACTGGATAGAAAGATTAAAGCACTACGTTCAGATCGTGGTGGCGAATATCTTTCGAATGAGTTTGATAAACACCTTAAAGACTGTGGTGTAGTTGTTGGAGCTAGTGTCCTCCACAGTTAGTGCAATAACATAAGTAAATCTCTAAAGGTACACAGGGTACATTTTGTTGGAGCTAGTGTCCTCCACAGTTAGTGCAATAACATAAATAACTCTCTAAAGGTACACAGGGTACATTTTGTATTTAATCAGTTGATTAACGTTTATCGATAACGGTTGGCTTGCTAGATAAGTTTGACGTTATTGTCATACAGATGGCGGTGATCAACTGGTCCCTAAGAGTCACACCTAAAGGATGTGTTTAAGAGATGTGATTATTTGAGAAAATGATCATATCGATGCCTTATTTAATGACTAAATGGTTAGTCAGTGTTGTTGACTAAACCGTTAGTCAAATGTGACTAATAGGTTAGTCAAATGTGATAATGAACATTATTTAATAATGATTAAATGATATTAGATGAGAGGAATTAGCTGTAATTCTTAAATTGAATATAAAAGGTTATATTTAATTGTTACGTATAATGTAGGCTAATTAATTCTAATTAGTTATAATTAATTAGTAAATTATAAATATAAGGATATTTATGATTCATTATAATATAAGGATATTATAATTACATTATATATTTAAAGCTTAAGAAAACTAATTAAATGGGTTAAACCTTTTAATTAGATTTGGGCTTGAAAATTGAGAAGTGGAAAAGTCCACCTCTCCACCCTTTCGGACGTGTGATATGAGTGGGGAAGGGGATTTGGTTTTTCCTTCCTACTTAACCTAATCACTCTCCTAAATCTCATCTAACCTAATTTCATTATTCTCTCTAGCACACAACACAAAACTTGAGGAAAAAGAAAACAGTTTCTCCTCTAATTCTTCTAGCAAATCAAAGGGCATTTCTTGAAACATCTTGGGTGTAATTATTAGGAGATACCATACTTTTGGTATTGATCTTAGGCCAAATTCATTAGGATTAAAGGTTAATTCTAAATCTCTATTTAATGTTATGCAATTTCATTTATGACTTTAAAATCTTATAAAAGTTTTCATTATAATCCTGTGATTTTAAAAGTCTATATACCGATATAAACCTACAAGTGGTATCAGAGCCTTAGGGCACATGAAATTTTTATAAGGTTTTCATAAAAATCGATTTTGTATAATTTTAAACAAAATTTCTATTTGGCCGAATTAATTTCATGTTTTGGCCGTGTGGTTTTTTGCCTATTTTTGGTTTGATTTGGTCTATTTGATTCATATTTATCGATGTTTTAAGATGTTAAAACTATCTCATATGAATTTGTATTAGTTTTGATTTAATACCGATTGAATTAAAACATAAAAGGATCAATTTTTGTATGTTAATGAACATATTGTTTTGCTAATCATTAGTTCTATCAGTTTAAGATGTTTAATTTAAACAGTTAATTTGAACCTCTTAAATTAATGTTTAATACGGATTAAAATTGAGTTAGTATCGATCTAATTAGCATATTTGAATTAAATCAGTTTAATTCATTATAATTGTGTTGGCCGAAATTTTTTTTGTTTTTGGTAATTTTTATTTTTTATTATTTGGCCGTATATTCTTTTTTAAAAAAAAAAAAAATTAATTTCGGTATTTTGTTAAATTTGGCCGAAAATTTTATTATTTTTGGAAATTAATATTTTGTTATATTATAAAGATAATATATCTTGTGTTATTGTGAAGCAGTTCATAATAAATATGATACTTAATATTTTAAAGAAGTTTAAAATATTTTTGTGATCTAATTTATGTTATACAGATAATATAAATTATTTCTTTTGGATTATTGTTTTGATTATAAGATATTATGAACAATTAAGGAATTGTTGCATAATGATAATCTTTTAAAAGGGTGGTTTGGATTTAATCAATTCGTTTTGCATTGATTTTATTATGTTTAGTTGATGCTATTTATATATGTTTGTGAATGAATGTTTGGATGAATGGTTTAATTTTACGCATTAATTTTGTACAAACGGTTGTAATTTACTAGTGTGGCCTTAGAAGATTGTGTTTTCGTAATGAAGGAAACACAATTTTGGTTGTATTTTTGAGATCTCGAATCTCCTATCTTGTAATATTTTATTTTTTGGCATATTTTGAATGAGAATGTAAATAGGTTTATTTTTGTAATTCAAAATTGTAATTTTGAGAAGATTCAAGATGAAGATTCAAGACGGACTCCCACTTAAAGCCCAAGATGAAGAATGAAGACAAGCTTAGGGTCCATGGATGGATTCCAATTTGTAATTGTCTTTATTTTCATAGGGATAGGCCACACTAGGTGTTTTTCCTTTTTGCGTTTTTCTTTACTGTTTTTCATTGCATTCACATTAGTTAGTATCATCATATTCCGCCTAAAGTAAACCAAACCACCTAATATGCATGAAATTGGATCATATAGTTGCATCCTATATCATAGACATACGGATGTCACTTGTTATAGGGCTATCACCTCAATTTAATCATTCACGAAAATGCTAGATATTAGTTCACTTAAAATGAATTAAAATGAGTTGATGGGACCTTCCTCTAAAATGAAATTGAGAATTAGTCTTTATGAGTTGAACCACTATGAATCCCTTCTTCGTCGGTAGGCATAATATGACCCCTTCTACGTTGGGTAAGTAGTGATTGTCGACTTAGTTTATCTCAACATTATAGTTCGAGTAATATCTCGAAGTTATGATGGACTAATAGATAGGATTTACTGAAATCTATCGACCAAGAATTCTAACAGTAGAATTAGCCAAGAGGTTGGCTTATCAATTTAAAGAAATTGAGTCTTGGGATCATTTATATAATTCTCGAGGGAGGTCGATTATATGAGTGCACGAGTCATTGCATTAAAACGTTATTGCTTTATGACTTAAACCTTTACAAACGATGTTCTCTTCTCTCTCTCTCTTCTTCTTCATTCTTTTCACAGTTTCGAATACGTTATATACAGATATAACTACTATAACAAATGGCTGTACGTGAAAACGAACCAATGCCAAGTGCCACACTAGCTCGCGAATCATGGCTTAGAATTTTTATGGACAGCATGAATCAGTCCACTCGACTGAAGAGTGATGGGTCAAATTTTTCTGATTGGGATGCCGCATTACGGAATGCTGCCATCGCTGACGGTAAGCTCAAGTACTTGACTGAGCCACTGCCGACTATACCAGCTCCCGATGCAGGAGCAAATGAACTCTATCTTTATAATGATTTCATGATGGAGGCAGGTGCGTTACAGAACGTACTCATTTATGCAGTGGAATCCAATTTCCAAAGAAGGTTCATAACCCAAGGTGCAAACAAGGTTTTCACCACCCTAACAAAAGAGTTCTCGAAAGCTCCGAGAATCAAAAGTTACGAGTATACCACTCGTTTCTTTGAAGCTAGACTCCAGAAGGGCCAACCGGTTGGTCCACACCTTCTCGACATGATCGAGAACGTCGAGAAACTGGAGGAGCTTGGTTGCAAGATCGATGAGAAGATCGTCATTGATCGAGTGCTCCACTCTCTTCATGATGGGTATGCCCTCTTTAGGGCAAACTATTACATGAATGACATGCAAAAAAGTCTGCATGAGCTTCACTCACTCCTCGTACAGACGTAGAGTGATCTGAAGTTGAGTGGGAGCATGAAACAAGATGTTCTCATGATAGGCAACAAGCACAAGGGTAAGGGTAAGGCTCCGGCTAACCTAACTGTAGGAAAGCCAAAGTTTAAGAAGCAGTGATTGCGAAGAGTGGGCCTGGTGAGTCTAGCAGTAGCTCACAAGGCAAGGCAAAAGCGAAGCAAAGCATGGAGTGCCACCATTGCCACAAGTCTGGGCATTGGAGGCAGAACTGCCCCGTGTATGCTGAGGACATAAAAACAAGCCACGTCATTCCTGTTGGTATGTCTTCTTTTATTCACATGATTGAGATTAACCATGCAAGATTCGGAACTTGGGTACTTGATACTGGTTGTGTTTCTCATCTGTGCAATCATTTGCAGGGCCTAAGAAGCATCAGAACTCTGGCAAGAGGTGATGTAGACCTGCGAGTGGGGAATGGAGCAAGAGTTGCTGCCGTTTCAGTAGGAACATATGTAATCCAACTCCCGAGTGGATTTGAGTTATTTCTGAATAACTGTTACTATGTACCTAGTTTATCGAAAAACATTATTTCTGTATCCGTTCTTGATAAAGAAGGATTTTCATTTTTAATAAAGAATAATAGCTGTATTTTCTCATTAAATGAAATGATTTATGGTAAAGCTGTTTCCATGAACGGAATTTATGTTTTAGATCAAACCACAGAAATCATGCATGTGAGTAACAAGAAAGCAAAGGTTGGTGACAAAGATCAAACGTATTTATGGCATTGCCGAATGGGACACATAAATGAGAAACGCGTGAAAAAGCTCATTGATAATGGGACAATAGCCCCATTTGACAATGAAACTTTTGGCACGTGTGAATCATGTCTCATAGGCAAAATGTCTCAAATTTCCTTCAACGGTGTTGGAATGCGCGCAGCTGACCTATTAGGACTCATACATACTGATGTGTGCGGACCTATGTCAATCAACTCTAGAGACGGCTATAGGTATTTTATCACTTTCACGGACGATTTGAGTAGATATGGACATGTCTACTTAATGAAGCATAAAAGTGAGTCCTTAGACAAGTTCAAGGAATTACAGAATAAGGTTGAGAACCAACAGGATGGAAAGATAAAAGCACTGCGTTCAGATCGTGGTGGCGAATATCTTTCAACTGAGTTTGATCGACACCTGAAAGACCCCGGGATAGTACTACAGTTAACTCCACCCGGAACACCACAACTGAATGGTGTGTCCGAACGCAGGAATCGAACATTACTTGATATGGTTCGATCCATGATGAGTCACACGGTTGTACCTGACTCATTATGGGGTTATGCTCTTTTGTCAGCTGCTCTTATACTTAACCGAAGTCCGTCTAAAGCTGTTGACAAGACACCATACGAGTTATGGAAGGGAACGGTCCCTAACTTGTTCTTTATTCGGGTTTGGGGTGCGAGGCTTATGTCAAGTAGTTGACACGTGGATAAGCTCGGCCTGCGATCGGTCAAGACATACTTTATTGGTTATCCAAAAGGAATGTTTGGTCATTACTTCTATTCGCCTACCGAAAACCGAGTTTTTGTTGCGGCTAGTGCGACGTTCTTAGAGAAAGAGTTTCTCGAAGACAAGAGAGGTAATAGAACCTTTGATCTGTCGGAGATTCCTGAACCAACAACCGAGCAACCAATGAAGGAAGCTGTTCCTTCTACGTCTGCTGCGGTTAATGTTCCTTTGGAACCCAGGAGGTCGGGTAGACTCTCCATTCCTCCAGATCGATATATCGGTATAGTCGAGGAGAATGGGAGAGACGACGTTTTACTCCTTGAGAGTAACGAACCCGTAACCTATAAAGGTGTCATGACGTGTTCTGACTCAAAGCTATGGCAGGAAGCCATGCAATCCGAGATGGACTCTATGTACGAGAACGATGTATGGGATCTGGTTGACTTACCTGATAAGGTTCGGCCTCATCAGTGCAGATGGCTTTATGAGATAAAGCGAACTGTAGAAGGACAACCAGATATATACAAGGCACGACTAGTGGCAAAGGGTTTCACTCAAGTGTAAGGGTTGCACTATGATGAGATCTTTGCATCCGTAGTCATGCTTCGTTCCATTCGGATTGTCTTAGCGATCGCCGCCTTTCATGACTATGAAATTTGGCAAATGGACGTGAAAACCGCCTGCTTAAACGGTTATTTGGAGGAGGAGTTGTACATGGTACAACCCGAAGGTTTCACAGATCCTGAAAATCCTAAGAAGGTTTGCAAGCTTAAGCGTTCCATCTATGGACTTAAGCAAGCTTCACGGAGTTGGAATCATCGCTTCGACTAAGTGATAAAGAAGAATGGATTCACTCGATCGGTCGAGGAACCATGTCTATATATCAAGTCGAGTGGGAGCAAGATTGTCTTCCTAATACTGTATGTAGATGACATACTCTTGATTGGGAATGACATACCTCTCTTAACTTCGGTAAAAGTATGGTTAAAGAACCATTTTCAGATGAAG
Organism: Dianthus caryophyllus; assembly: GCA_023091065.1. Taxonomy (NCBI): domain Eukaryota; kingdom Viridiplantae; phylum Streptophyta; class Magnoliopsida; order Caryophyllales; family Caryophyllaceae; genus Dianthus; species Dianthus caryophyllus. The sequence goes on from CM041522.1 coordinate 18,814,252, forward strand.
GATCTGGGTGAGGCACAACGGATTTTGGGGCTCCGTATCTATAGAGATAGATCACGACGGATGTTATTCCTCAGTCAGGAGTCTTATATAGATAAGATTCTTGAGAGGTTCAGCATGACCAACTCCAAGAAGGGGAACCTTCCAATGATCTCTGGAGTGCAAATGAGTCGGATTCCTTATGCTTCGGCAGTAGGATCGATCATGTATGCCATAATGTGCTCACGTGTAGACGTGGCATCTGTAATGGGTATTGACTTATGGAGGTGCTATAAGGCTATGCGCAATCAGTTGCACAGACGCTAACTTCTACACGAATCGAGATGACTCGATATCTCAGCTCGGATTCGTCTTTACTCTTTATGGCGATGCGGTCAGCTGAAAAGTTCCAAAATATAGTGTCATAGTAGATTCTACGACTGTGTCCGAGTACTATGCTATTTCGTTGCAAGGGAAGCTGTATGGATGCGTCAGTTCTTACAAGGACTAACTGTAGTTCCTAGTTCGAATGACACTATCACCATCTATTATGTTAATAGAGGTGCCATCTTCCAGGCTGAAGAGTCTAAAGTCCAGCAACTAGTCTAGATTTGTACGTCGGTATATGATAAGCTTGAAGGGCACGTTATCTTCGTGAGAATTAAACGTGTTCCTGGCTATAATAGTACTTAACGTGGATTGGATAAATGTATCTTTTTCATATACTATTCATAACATCATCGTTTTGTTTTATATATTTTGTTTTTCCATGTGGATTGTACGGACAACTTTGAACACCACAAAGTGAACTGGAAAACATTATATTTGTTTTGGTCCGTAATCACCTACATGAGCTGATAACTCTGGCGATTATTTTGTGACGTCGATTGATGGTGGGTTCAACGAGCCATAAGTCAAACTGTTGACTGATCGATCACAGATGCGGGTTTACTGAAATCGCGCAGGACATTTTTGTGACGACAACATGGAGTCCTAAATGTTTCAGAACATTAGGTGCCTGGTCGTGGATAGGACATCCATAGTGTTCCTAGAGTCGATTCTTTTGACTTTCGACTGTCTCTTGAGATTAAGGCAGATTTTGGGTGACTTTGGTTTCTTTCTCACGGTCGACCGTAACAGGAGGCCAAGTAGATTTTCACTGGGTCATTTCATGCTGCGCTTACATCTGCAGGATTCGAGTTGAGGAAAATATCCAACTTCCATCGAGTTATAATACCTTTTCTCAGGGCTACTCGAGGAGCTGTAACTGAAAATGCATGGCCATGCTCGAATATTGATTCGTTTATCAGTTAAGTTACTCTCTAGTCGGGGAAACCACTCATGATACTGATCACTTGTGAATTACGACCTTTGAAAGTACGGACTTTGCAAATTGGTTTACATTGAGTGGGAGAAATTTATTATGGATATGAGAATCGGTTATCGCACCTACACTTGTACGGACAAGTGGGAGATTGTTGGAGCTAGTGTCCTCCACAGTTAGTGCAATAACATAAATAAATCTCTAAAGGTACACAGGGTACATTTTGTATTTAATCAGTTGATTAACGTTTATCGATAACGGTTGGCTTGCTAGATAAGTTTGACGTTATTGTCATACAAATGGCGGTGATCAACTGGTCCCTAAGAGTCACACCTAAAGGATGTGTTTGAGAGATGTGATTATTTGAGAAAAAGATCATATCGACGCCTTATTTAATGACTAAACGGTTAGTCAGTGTTGTTGACTAAAATGTTAGTCAGTATGATGATGTCACTAACTAAAATGTTAGTTAGTGAAATGATGAATATTATTTAATAATGATTAAATGATATTAGTTGACAGGAATTAGCTGTAATTCGGAAATTAAATATAAAAAGGTTATATTTAATCATTATATATAATGTAAGCTAATTAAACATAAACTGTTATAATTAATTAGCTAATTATAAATATAAGGATATTTATAATTAAGGATATATTATAGTCTTTCCATTCAGATGACACTAGTAATATATATTGCATTATATTATTATAAGCTTAAGATGACCAAAATAGGAAATTGTCTAGATACGTTTTCTTGGTCAATAAGCAAGATTTTGGAGAGAAAATATTCTCCCCAAAATCCTCTAGTTGGACGTGTGATAGGAGTGGGAAAGGGGATTAGTTTTCTTTCCTATTTAACCTAATCACATCCTAATTCTCATCTAACTCTTATCACAATTCATTCATCAAAAACCTACAACATAAAACTTGAGAGAAAATAAGTGTTCTTCTCTAATTTTTCTAACAATTCAAGGGCATATCCTAAACACATCTTAGGTGAGAAAATTAGGAGATACCATCCTTTTGGTATTGTTCATAGGCCATTATTCAAGGTTTAGAAAGGTTAATTCTTAATCTATTCATCATGTTATGCAATTTTATTTGGGTTTTTCCCAGCTGTACCCCTGTACTATTGGGTTTTTCCAACTGTACCCCTGCGTATATCGTATTCCCAACTGTACCCCTGAGTTTCTTTAATTTACCCAAAATCATACCTGAAATTGAACAGAGGAAGGAAAAACTGCAAAAGTTCAACGATGAAGATGTTGCAACGACGGTGAACTGCAAAAGTTCAATAACAAAAGGAAGGAGATGAAGAGAACAGAGGAAGGAAGGTGAAAGAGTTTCAAAGGGTTTTAAAAAAATTGAATCAAAAGAAAGAAATGACAGTTAATAAATTGACTGAACTTCTAATTTACAACTAATCCTTCCACGTAGGCAAATTAGGCGCTCCACGTAGGCAAATTACGCATCCTAATTGGCATTTAACGGTGATAATTGACGGCTTAAGCATAATTAGTTATGGTTGGGAGTAATTAAGAAACTCGGGGGTACAGTTGGGAATACGATATACGCAGGGGTACAGTTGGGAAAACCCAATAGTACAGGGGTACAGTTGGGAAAAACCCATTTTATTTTATGACTTTAAATCATATAAAGTTTTTCATTATAATCCTGTGATTTTAAAGGTCTATATACCGATATAAACCTACAGTAGTACTACAGTTAACTCCACCTGGAACACCACAATTGAATGGTGTGTCCGAACGGAGAAATCGAACATTACTTGATATGGTTCGATCCATGATGAGTCACACGGTTGTACCTGACTCATTGTGGGGTTATGCTCTTTTGTCAGCTGTTTTAATACTTAACCGAAGTCCGTCTAAAGCTGTAGACAAGACTCCATATGAATTATGGAAGAGATCGGTCCCTAACTTGTCCTTTATTCGTGTTTGGGGCTGCGAGGCTTATGTCAAGTGGAGACACGAGGATAAGCTCGGCCCGCGATCTATCAAGACATACTTTATTGGTTATCCAAAAGGGATGTTTGGTCATTAATTCTATTCGCCTACCGAACATCGAGTTTTTGTTGCGGCTAGTGCGAAGTTCTTAGAGAAAGAGTTTCTCGAGAATAAGACAAGTAGTAGAACCTTCGATCTGTCGGAGATTCTAGAACCAACAACCGAGCAACCAATGGAGGAAACTGTTCTTTCATCATCGGCTGCGGTTAATATTCCTTTGGAACCCAGGAGGTCCGGTAGAGTCTCCATTCCTCCAGACAGATACATTGGTATGGTCGAGGAGAATGAGAGAGATGACGTTTTACTCCTAGAGAGTAACGAACCCGCTACCTATAAAGGTGCCATGACATGTTCTAACTCTAAGCTATGCCTTGAAGCCATGCAATCCGAGATGGACTCTATGTATGAGAATAATGTATGGGATCTGGTTGACTTACCTAATAAGGTTCGGCCTCTTCAGTGCAAATGGCTTTACAAAATAAAGCATTCTGTAGAAGGACAACCATATATATACAAGGTACGACTAGTGGCAAAAGGTTTCACTCAAGTGCAAGGGTTGCACTATGATGAAATTTTTGCACCCGTAGTTATGATGCGTTCCATTCGGATAATCTTAGCGATTGCCGCTTTTCATGATTATGAAATTTGGCAAATGGATGTTAAAACCGCCTTCTTAAACGGTTATTTGGAGGAGGAGTTGTACATGGTACAGCCCGAAGGTTTCAGTGATCCTAAAAATCTTAAGAAAGTATGCAAGCTTAAGCGTTCCATATATGGACTAAAGTAGGCTTCTCGGAGTTGGAATCATCGTTTCGACCAGGTGATAAGAGAGAATGGATTTACTCGATCAGTCGAGGAACCATGCTTATATATCAAGTCGAGTGGGAGCAAGATTGCATTCCTAATATTGTATGTCGATGACATACTCTTGATTGGAAATGACATACATCTTTTAACTTCGGTAAAAGTTTGGTTAAATAACCATTTCCAGATGAAAGATCTGGGAGAGGCACAAAGAATTTCGGGGATCCATATCTACAGAGATAGATCACGACGGATGTTATCCCTCAGTCAGGAGTCTTATATAGATAAGATTCTTAAGAGGTTCAGCATGACCAACTCCAAGAAGAGGAACCTTCCCATGATTTCTAGGACGCATTTGAGTAAAGCTCAGGCACCAAAGACATCGGAAGAGGTGCAGCGAATGAGTCGGATTCCTTATGCATCGGCCATAGGATCGATCATGTATGCCATGATATGCACACGTCCAGACGTGGCATATGCATTGAGTATAACGAGTCGTTACTAAGGCAATCCAGGTGAAGCACACTGGATAGCTGTTAAGAATATCCTTAAGTACCTACGGAGGACTAAGGACTGGGTATTGACTTATGGAGGAGACACTAAGCTATGCGCAATCGGTTACGCAGATGCTAGCTTCCAAACGGATCGAGATGACTCGAAATCTCAGTCTGGATTCGTATTTACTCTTAATGGCGCTGCGGTCAGCTGGAAAAGCTCCAAACAAAGTGTTATAGCAGATTTCACGACTGATTCCGAGTACTATGTTACTTCAGAGGCTGCGAAGGAAGCTATATGGATGCGTCAGTTCTTACAGGAACTAACCGTAGTTCCTAGTTCGGATGACAACATTGAACACCACAAAGTGAAATGAACTACATTATATTTGTTTTGGTCCGTAATCGCCTACATGAGCTGATAACTCTGGCAATTATATTATGAAGTCGATTGATGGTGGGTTCAACGAGCCATAAGTCAAATTGTTGACTGATCGATCACAGATGCGGGTTATAATGATACCTCGCAGGAGATTTTGTGACAACGTTATGGAGTTCTAAATGTTTCAGAACATTAGGTGCCAGGTCGTGGATAGGACGTCCATAGTGTTCCTAGAGTCGATTCTTTTGACTATCGACTGTCTCTTGAGATTAAGGCAGCTTTTGGGTGACTTTGGTTTCTTTCTCATGGTCGACCGTAACAGGAGGCTAAGTAGATCTTCACTGGGTCATTTCATACTGCGCTTGTATCTGCAAGATTCGTGTTGAAGAAAATATCCAACCTTTATCAGGATATGTTATTTCTCAGGGCTACTCGAGGAGCTGTAACTGAAATGCATGGTCATGCTCGAATAAAGATTCGTTTATCAGTTAAGTTACTCTCTAGTCGGGGAAACCACTCTTGATACTGATCACTTGTAAAATACGACCTTTGTGAACACGGACTTTGCAAACTGTTTTATATTGAGTGGGAGAAATTTATCGGACAAGTGGGAGATTGTTGGAGTTAGTGTCCTCCACAGTTAGTGCAATAACATAAATTAATCTCTATAGGTTCACAGGGTATACTTTTGTATTATAATCAGTTGATTAACGTTTATCGATAACGGTTGGCTTGCTAGATAAGTTTGACGTTATAGTCATACAGATGGCGGTGATCAACTGGTCCCTAAAAGTCACACCTGAAGGATGTGTTTAAGAAATGTGATTATTTGAGAATAAATAATCATATTGATGCCTTACTAATTTACTAAAAGGTTAGTCGGTGTTTATGACTAAAATGTTAGTCAATGTGATGATGATACGGCCATTTAATAATGATTAAATAATGTTAGCTGAGACGAAAAAAATGTAATTCGTAAATTGAATATAAAATGTTATATTTAATTGTTGTATATAATGTAAGCTAATTAGACATAAACTGTTATAATTAATTAGCAAATTATAAATATATGGATATTTATATTTAATGATATATTATAGAGTTGTTGGTCCATGCAAATGACACTAGTAATATATATTACATTATATTAGAAGCTAAGATGACCAAAAAGAAAAGAGTCCAGATACACTTTGTCTAGATACATTTTCTTGGTCAATAAGTTATATTTTAAGGAGAAAATATTCTCCCCAAAATATATATGGGAGCCGTGAGATAGGATAGGAAGGAGAGAGTCTTTGACTTAACCTAATTCTCTAATTCTCTCATCATAATTTACAATACACAAGATTAAGAAAAACAGTTTTCTTTTCTCAAAGTTTTCTAGCAAAACCAAGGCGTATCTTATTCTATCTTGGGTGCTACAATTAGGAGATATCATACTTTTGATATTCATTCTTAGGCCATTAAAGCAAAGGCTAAAAGGTTATTTCTAATCTCTTGTTTAATTATGCAATTTCTTTTATGACCATTAATCATATAGAATGAATTTCATTATAATCCTGCATGATTAAAGGGGATGTATACAGATATTTTCTACATGATCCCCCTATTTCGCTAGAGGTATGTAACACCCGGTGTTGTCCGAGGTTATTCGGGCCGGGTACCCTGTTGAAGAGGTTCATGTGTTGGCTCAAGTGACAAAGTGCTTAAAAGGATTGTAAGTACTACTCATATCAACAAGATGCATCTTCTTTTCTGGTGGCTCATCTTAAGAACTCTTCAGTTAAGCGTGCTTGCTGGAGAGTAGTTTTAGGATGGGTGACCTCCTGGGAAGTTCTCAGGATGTGCACGAGTGAGGACAAAGTGCACTGGAAAGGACCCGTGTTGGTTTGTGGGTGATGTACGCAGCCTGGCGAGCTACCGTGGGTGACCTTCCGGCCTTTAGTTGGGGCCGGGGTGTTACAAATGGTATCAGAGCAACCCGGCGACCGTGTGGTCGAATCATGTGTCTTGTTGGCCAGGTACGCACCTAGCTGGGGAGGATTCTGGAATGCTATATTGTAAGTAGCGACCAGGCGCAACGAGGACGTTGCGTTCTTCAAGTGGGGGTGTGTAACACCCGGTGTTGTCCGAGGTTATTCGGGCCGGGTACCCTGTTGAAGAGGTTCATGTGTTGGCTCAAGGAAAGGACCCGTGTTGGTTTGTGGGCGATGTACGCAGCCTGGCGAGCTACCGTAAGTGGCATTTCGGCCTTTGGTTGGGGCCGGGGCCGGGGTGTTACAGGTATCAGGGCCATCGCGACCTAATTGCTTGTCATCTCGCGATTTTGTCTTCTTGCCGCGTTTCGTTCTTAGTGTGCGCGACGCTAGCATTCACTCTTACCCTGCGTAAAGATCACTTGACGGGATTGTAATAGAAGTTCGAATCATTTTGAACACTAGAAGATGAGATGCAAGTAGTCTAGTATTCGGCGTGGTTTACGAGTCGAGTAAATCGCTGCACTATTTTAGTGAGATGCAAGCGATCAGAGTACAAAGGCCTACTCAGTGGTCAGGCTCGTAAGCAGTATGTGTTGTTTGAATTGAATGAAAGTGAGTCAAAATGTCTTTGAAAATTAAAGACCACAAATTTCTGAAATGATCGAGTCTGCATGATGTGATTTGTAACAACCTGGTTTTTAGTCGACATTAATTACTAAGGCGGAAATTAATTAAGTCTTAAACCAGCGTCATTAATTATACAATAAAACCCAAAAGTTATAACATCGTTCAGGAGTTGAATAAAACAACTCTAAATACGGTAAATTAAGAGAGTAGCGTCGTATATATTACATCTCTCTTAGAAACAAACTAAAGTAAAGCGATAAATATAAGCTGGTCCCGTCCCAAAATCCAAGCATCCGGTCCACGCTTTTCCTGCACAATAAACTGTTGGAGGGATGCCCGCTGAGCGGACAGTGACTAGCTATGCTCATACTTACCCTCGATTTTAATTACTTTGGTTTATTATTATCGCTTTATAACTATAACGTTAAGCCGGGTGTAGAGGAGATTCATACAACTCTAGGAGGTAGTAATAGTGCAATTGTTTTGGCCGACGAGGGTGGTAGCATAATCTCCCAAGGTGTGATAAAAACATAAACATGCTTATTACAAATAGCAGTTAAAGACATATAAGTCATATAAGTTATAATAAGCATGCAATTGAAAGCGATAAATCATATAGGCATGATATTCAGTTATGAAAGCAAATAACAGATAATATCATAGCAATAGTATCACAATAATTCAACAGGATTACTGTAACAACCTGGTTTTTAGTCGACTTTAATTACTAAGGCGGAAATTAATTAAGTCTTAAACCAGCGTTATTAATTATACAATAACCCAAAATATTACATCATCGTTTAAGAGTTGAATAAAACAACTCTAAATACGGAAATTCAAAAGAGTAACGTTATATATATTACATCTCTCTCGAAACAACTAAGGAAAAGCAATAAAAACGTCTCGTGGCTCCATCCAAAACCCAGCTCCTGGTCCACGAACGTCCTGCACAATAAACTGATGGGGGGATGCCCGCTGAGCGGACAGTGACTAGCTATGCTCATACTTACCCTCGATTTCAATTACATTGGTTTAATATTATCGCTTTATAAACATAACATTATGATAAAAACATAAACATGCTTATTACATATAGCATATAAAGACATATAAGTCATAATAAGCATGCGGTTTAAAGCGATAAATCATATAAGCATGTCATTCAATTATGAAAGCAAATAGCATAGCAATAGTATCACAATAATTCAATAACATTACAAGGCGATATCGGATCGCAATCAACATACATATCGTGTCATTCTCATCATGCAGACTCGATTCAATTATGAAAGTTGTGGTCTTTAGTTTTCGAAGATGGTACACACTCATTCTCATTTAATTCAAACAACAGACAACACATATTGCTTACGAGCCTGACCACTGAGTAGGCCTTTGTACTCTAGTCGTTTGCATCTCACTACCATAGTGCAGCGACTTACTCGACTCGTAAACCACGCCGAATACTATAGTACTTGCATCTCATCTTCTAGTGTTCGAAATGATTCGAACTTCAGATACAATCTCGTCAAGTAATCTTTACGCAGGGTAAGAACGAATGCAAGTGTCGCGCCCACTAAGAACGAAACACGGCAAGGAGACAGAACCGCATAATCGCCTGAATCCACAAGGCCACGGGTGCCCTGGTAACTTTAACGAAATAGGGGAATAAAACCGTAGTCTAGTATGCATACACTAATATCCACTTTAAGAATGGGCTATGCTAATCATAGAGCACCTTAACTCTGGATAAAACGACTATTTCCTAAAGCCTGAGACAAAAGCCTTGGCATATTCATTATCTTGTACGGCAATGGCGACCGCTACAAGACTATCTTAGTTAGGGGTGAGCAAAAAAAACCGATCCGGTTTTTATAACCGAAACCGAACCAAAACCGATCCGAAAAAACCCGCAAATCCGGGTTTTTTTCAAATCCGGGTTCCGAATCCGAATATCCAGTTCAAAACCGGAGCGGATATGAATATTAAAATTTGTAAATTGGGTAACCGATTTTAAACCGGTTTTATCAAAACTAAGATTAAAATTTTAAAAATTACTTAAAAAAAAAATTATCAAAAAATTTAAATTAATTACGTGTACATTGTTTGTGACGATGTACAATTATACATTGTACTTACTACATACTTAGACAATAGACTACTCTACTACTCACTCTGAATTAAGTAATTTCCTACGTCTACTCATCCTTGCCCTCTCTTCTTGTACTACCAATTTTATTTCCTCAATTGCCTCTATATCTAGACATTGTTTGTCAACTAGATTGTGAATTATTTATTTTTTTTAACTTTTGTTGTACTATGGACGATTTATAAGAATATTAAAAATCGCAATTTTTTTGTAAATTTGACCAAAAAATCATATTTAACAATAAAATGGATATATCGTTAACCGAATTTTGGATACCGATTTTTTTTGGATACCGAAAAACGGATAACCGAATTAACCGGGTTGGATATGGAATGACAATTTCACTCATTTTAAAACCGGGTAACCGAACCGAACTTAAAAACCGGAGTGGATAACCGGTTTTGCTCACCCCTAATCTTAGTCCCACTTCACTTACGATTGACGTTTTCATATCGGAGGCTCAAGCGTTTGACCTTTTATTTAACTTACTCAATGTTTAATATTTATTTGATATTACATATCACATGTTACTAGACTCTCCTAGTCTCAGCGTCAAACGTTTTATTTGAATTGTAGGTTTCATATGATCACATAACATATTCGTTTATTATTTGAAGTGCTGTTAATTATTAACGTTTTCAAGTTTCTATATTGATACGTTTATTAGTATGTCCAAATTTTATTTAAGTGTTTTTCAAAACACTTTAAGTCATTTACTTATTCATTTTAAATTTTTCTATACTTAGTAAAATTTTCAATTATTTTCAATATTTCAATTTTTGAGTTTTGAAATATCCTTAAATTTTAAGACGTAACTTGTTTTACAAGTTTCGTAAATTTTTCACTATTCACTTTTCACTATTCACTTTTCACTATTCACTATTCACTATTCACCGTATTTTATACGTATTTTTTTATACGTATTCGTATTTTTATACTTCGTATTCTATACGTATTTTTATACGTATTCGTATTTTTATACTTCGTATTCTATACGTATTTTTATACGTATTTGTATTTTTATACTTCGTATTTTATACGTATTTTTATACTTATACGTATTCTTATACTTGTACGTATTTCTATATTTATACGTATTTTTATACTTAAGATATTTTAGGTATTTATACTTAAGATATTTTAGAAAATAAACTAGACCCTTTTATTTTCTAAGTATAAATTTCTAGTTTCAAAGTCGTTAAGTTCGTTTTGTACTTAGTGAGTTTTTGAAAATATTTTAACGGTCTAGTTTTAAAAACGTTAAGTTCGGTTTGTAAAAAGTGATAATGATATTCATTTTTAAATTCTAGTTTTAAAGACGTTAAGTTCAATTTGTAAAAAGTGATAATGATATTCATTTTAAAATGAAACTTAGTTAATTTTAGTCGTTTATTAACTAAAGTTAGTGATTTTCATTTTAAAATAATAGTATCGTGGATGATTCATTTTAGTCCGTATGTCCAAGATCAACAGTCCAAATAGCAAAGGCAGTAACACACGATTTAGTTCATTTTTATAACGGTTACATATTTTTATCGGTTTATAATATTTCATTTATAACTAAATCGATTTATACTAAAATTCAATTCTAATTACTATTTAACTTTAGTGACTTAGTGATAATTTCATTTTGGTCAAATTTAGTCAATTTTAAGTGATGATGTCGTGTGACTTAAATATATATGTCAAAATTGATTTATTTCTTTTAATTTCTTAAATCTAACTTATTAACTAATAATTTAATTATATTAACAATAAACTAAAAAGTGATAAAAACAAATTTAACCCTAAAATAAGTGGAAATGCCGTGAGTAGCTAAGGTGATGTCCAAAATTTCATCTTTCGATTTTATCGGTTTTTATGCTTAAAGTCTTTATATTTTAATTATTCTAATTATACTAAAATGATTTAACTAAAATGAAATTTTACTAAAAATTTCATTTGATTTATGAATAGTATTTTTCAACACTTTAATTTTCTAACTTTTTATTCCTAAAGATTTATAATGTTTAAGTTATATATTTAGTATTATAATTACTTATTAGTAAATAAAAACAATAAATAATAACAAACATAAAGTAAAGCAAAATCAAAATGAGCTATAATGATGAACATCAACATGAAGATCACATGAACATGAAGAACACCAACTTAAACATCAAGAACATCAAACTCACTCAAGAACACATTTTTGCACTTTTAACAACTTATAATTTATTTTTCTAATTTAATTCTTTTTACATGATAACATCCATTTTATACTAACTTAACATAACATATTATTTACAAAAATTAAAAGTGAAAATTTAATAAAAAATAGGGTAAATGCCGTGAGTATTCATGTGTGTGTGTATATTTCGTTTTCGATTTTTAATCACTTTAAACTCATTGTTAATATTTCACATAATTTTTATATATGTTTACTACATATCTAAAACATAAATAAACATAAAAATCATATGAACGATAATTAAAAATGCTCAAAACTAATTTAACTAAACGTAGTATCATTTCACTACAACTAATCTATTATCAATATAACTTATTTATTATCATTTTATTATACTTCACCTAAACATACAAGCACACAATCATGATGTTTAACATATTTAACATAAAAATCATACTCATAAAATTATAATAACAAAACAAATTAATTTACTAAGAGGCCAAAACAAGACAAAGCTAGTCACCTTAATTAGGATGTTAATCGTCGGGGATCTAAAATAAATTTTAGATCGGATTTTTCTTCACCCATAATACCCAAGTTCTAAACCCAAAATAATCCTTGAATGTTAGCTTCAAAACCCACTAATATAACTAGGAACACTTAGGAATTATTAGAGATAATATTAGGGTTTTATTTTAATTGTTTTTGGAAGAAAAAATGAGAAAAATAAAAGAGAGAAAAGAGGCAAGGGTGGCTCGACATTTTTGAGAGGAAATGGGTGTGTTTTGTCCTTAGGAAAATAATGAGGAAGTTAGAAAAGAATTAGGTTAAAAGAAGTGTATTTTTTTGTAGAAATTAGCGCCTTTCCATTTCATATCCAAAGAAGTGATTTAGTACATCATGGGCCGTTTAGGCATTGTATCACTTCACTCTCATCCTCACATTTCAGTGAATACAAGATTCTAATGCTAACATTAAACTGGATTTGCCGTACAATTCGTACAAAAGGAGTTTCGCTACCAACAAAGATTCGATTATTCCGTTCTATCCATATGGCATAAATACCCGCAGCAAGGCATCCCGCAACCCAGCTCGCTCTCCATGTCTTTCTCCGTAGCCCCAGCTGAGCCCTTTTCAATTCATATTTAAGACTTCGAAACCTCCGCGTTATACCCATCCAACTCCACAACGCTTGCATAATACTCTTGGAGAATGAACAATTGAAGAAGAGATGATCATGGTTTTCATAACCATTCTTACAGAGAACACACCAATTTACCAAGACAATCCCACGTCTACAAAGATTATCCACCGTGGGTAGATGCCCCTGAATAGCAGACACGGCTACCACACTACATTTAGGTAGAGCACAAGAATTCCAAACAACAGAGGACCAAGCAACCCTAGCCCTAGTGGTTCGGAAGAAGTCGTAAGCATGCTTAACAAACTTACCAGAATCGTGCCAAGAGACCAAAGAACTCGAGCCTGGCACAAATTTCACCACCTTCTCAGCATAATCTCATCACGAACTTTCAGAATCCCTCGCCAACTCTCTGAATCCGAACTCTGATGCGGTACCAGCCAAGTATCATACCCACAAAGTTTGTACTTCCTCAACCAACATAACCATACACTTTGCTTACCAATAAGAAGAGCCGAGAGATTTTTAGCAAGTAACGCCTTGTTCCAGGAGAGGACCTCTTTAATCCCAAAACCACCTTCGTCCCGTGGTGAACAAACAGCTTGCCAACTCTTAAACAATATCCGTCGCTTACCTTCTCCAATCTGCCAAAAGAACTCCCTACACATCTTTTTCCAAATTGGCCTAAAATACCACGAGGCAACATTATAGCATAGCACCAGAAATTTTCGAGACCAAAAATCATTGAGTTTAGAAGTTGAAGCTTCCCTGCATAAGACAAGCTTTGATTGACCAAACTCTGTATATAGCTCCTAACCTTGGTCAGAAGCTGATGGTACACATCGCTTTTCAAATTAGCAGCCGCCAAAGGTATACCCAGGTAACGGAAGGGAAAAGTGCCCTCCTTAAACCCTGAGTCCTCCATAATGAGCTTTTTGACAGCCTCCGCCACACCACCAAAGTAAATATCTGTCTTTTCTGGGTTGGCTTCGAGACCAGAGACCTGGGCAAAGGTCTGTAAAAACCCAGCTACAGCCGTAACAGAGGGTAAGTCACCCCTAGTGAAGACCATTAGGTCATCAGCAAATATCAAGTGGGTGAGGTTAACTCTCACACACTTGGGATGGTAAGAGAAGCTCTTGATTAAAGGCAACCTCCTGAGATACCGGGAAAGAACCTCCATACTAAGCATAAAAAGATAGGGAGAAAGGGGATCCCCTTGACGAATCCCCCTCCTACCATCAAAGTAACCATGAGTGGCGCCGTTAATTTTCAGAGTGTATTTAGCTGTGGTTATACAAGCCATAATCCAGTCAATAAATCTCCCTGGAAATCCTAACGCCTCCATCATTTGCACAACAAATTTCCAATGGAGAGAATCAAAAGCCTTTTTAATGTCGACCTTAATTAAGCACCTTGGGGAGATGCGTTTCCTTGAGTAGCCCTTCACCAAGCTCTGAGAAAGCATAATATTATCAAATATGTTCCGCCCCTGCACAAAAGCAGCCTGTTCATAACCCACTAACTATGGGAGTACAGTTTTCAACCTGTTTGCTAGAATCTTACTCACAGTTTTGTAGAACGTAGTGCAACAAGAGATGGGTCGAAAGTCTCTGACTGAAGTAGCAGCAGCTTTTTTAGGAATCAAAGTAACCACAGTCAAATTAGCAGTTTTCAGCAGTTGACCATGTGTGAAAAAGTCTAAAACAGCATCCACAAATGCAGACTGAGTGATCGCCCGGGTATCATGGAAAAAACCCGAGGTGAAACCATCAATGCCAGGACACTTATTTGGATCAATAGAATTAAGAGCATCCATAATCTCCCTGGTGGTGATAGGCTGGATCAAGCTATTTTTCTGCTCCAATTGCAAGCATGTACCAGTAGCAATGAAATCCTTGTCAAGATCAGCAACAACCTGCTCGGTACCCAAAAGAGACTGATAATACTCCAAAAAAGCTTGCACTATATGTGATTGCTCCTTATGCTCAATGCCATGCATATCAATAATACAGCCAATATGATTCAAATGTCTTCTCTCCGCAATCTTCCGGAAGAAGTATGCAGAACTACAATCAGCAGCCTTCACATGTGTAACCTTAGCCCTCTGCGCGAGCATACTAATTTCAGCATTTTTCAGTCGTACATACTTGTCCTTGGCTTGCTTCTTAGCTAATAGCGACCCCTCATCATCCGGTAGCCGAATCAGATTTTCCTGTAACATAGCCAAAGCAACCGAAGCATCAGATACACGTCGGGAGAGCTGAGAAAAATGTCGGGCATTAAAATCTCTCAAACTTTGCTTCACAACTTTCAATTTCTGAAATAAACAAAACATAGAAGTTCCCTGAAAAGGTGTACTCCAAGCCTGAGAAATACACTCCAAAAACCCTTGGTGTTGAGCCCAGCAGTTCAGATAAGTAAAGCCTCGGACACCCTCAAGCACCTATGACTGCACACTCACCAGAATAGGCGAGTGGTCTGACACACCATGTGTAAGAACCTGAGCATAAGAGGAAGGGAAACCAGAGAGCCAATGTTGATTAACCAAAGCCCTATCAAGCATTGACCAACTCCTATCCCTACCCAATTGGTTATTCGTCCAGGTAAACTGACAACCTTTACTTGACATATCCATCAGCCCACTCCGCATAATACAATCATTAAAATCAGCCATATCCAACTGATTTGGTGCATGACCACCTCTCCTCTCATCCTCAATACGAACCACATTGAAATCACCAAGGACTATCCAACTACCCGTCATTGACTGAGCCAGAGAAATCAAATCCAACCATAATCTCCTCCTATCAGTTGCGTTATTCAAACCATAGACAATAGTAACAAAAACGACCCAATGAGAGGTATGATGAGTGACCCTCCCATGGATAAACTGGTCTCCCTTCTCAATAATATCGACCCCTACTTCCCTAGGATTATAAAAGAGCCAAATTCTACCATTATAATGGTGTTCATAATTGAAAGTCACCCTCCAATCACGAAAAATCTTATTGACCACAGAAGTAGCCTTATTCTCCTTAACCCTAGTCTCCAAAACCCCCATCAGAGCTACCTTATTAGTAAGCAAAAACTTCTTTATTTCGAGCTGTTTCAAAACGGTATTACACCCCCTTATATTCCAGGTTGCAATTGACATAGCACATCTGGTGGCCTAGTCCCCTCCTTCAAACTTCCACTAGACTCACCCAGAAAAACAGGATCCGCCCCAGCAATCTCAGGAAGTAACAGCTGCTCAAACTTGTTTGAAAGCGCAAGAGCACCAACAGCATGTAGCCGTAGACCACTACCTTTTCTGACCTCCACAAACCCAATAACATCAACAGAAGCTACAGCAGGAGGAGGGGTTTTCTGTACAGGATCCACCTCTGCTACCACCACCTTTGGCCTATACACCATTTTAGGCTTATTTAGCCTACATGATTTCTGCTCATGCCCTAGCTTCTTGCATTTATGACAGTAGAAAGGGATCCACTCATACTCGACTTTCTGCACAATTTGGCCACAATATGGCGTGTTTATCAGAAGCACTTCAGGCACTTCTCCAGCAACATCGACTTCAACCAAGACACGAGCAAACCCCAACTTAGCCTGCACAGTAGTAATTTGATCAGCAAAAAGCGGATTGCCAATTTTACTAGCAATCTTACTCAACGCAGTTGAGGACCAGAAACATGGATCCAATTCAGGCAGGAGCACCCAAACTGGAACCCTAGACACATTCTCCATTTCCTGGGTAAACTGAGGGGACCATTGTTTCAGAATAAGAGCATGCCCCCCTACCATCCAAGGACCCCCACGAAGGATCACATTCAAATCATCATCAGACTTAAATTTGAAACTAAACCACCCCTTCCTATAATACTGCACCAGAGGTGCAGCCACATGATTCCAATGTTTCTCAACAAATTCTTTCAATTGGGTTTCCTGCACTCGAAGCCCCAAAATAGTGCCCATTAACGTTCGTCGCCATTTAGAAACCTCTTATGCAATATCATCCTCCTCAATGGTTACCTCATCTGATTTCGCAGCCTCTTCACAAAAGAAAAGATTCATACCTACATTTTGATGACGCCCAGCAACTCCACTCCATGAGTCCTTCTTTCCCAATTGAGGCGGATCTGTCGCCACCACCAGCGACCGCAGTGGAGACGGCCACCTCGAAATCTGACCGTAGGGACCACCGTTGGGGTAGCCACACCAGTATCAACATCAACCACTGAGCCAACACTCTTCAATTTATCAGCTGATTTATCCAACACAACATCCACAAAGGAACTCAGAAGAATCGGCGAAGAAGGAACCGACTCCTGAGCTACCTCATCAGAATCCGTAGATCCAATACACGGTGTCACGAGTTTGGGCGGACGCCCTCGTCCTCGCGCCTGTCCCTTCGCCATGGAGATCAAGGAACGAAAAAGAAATACAGGAAAGCTTAGACCATAGAGAGAGAGAGACGAAAAAAGAGTGTGTTCCTTTATAATGAAGAACACCCATGGAGATCACAAGAACACATATGAACATCAAAAACAAGCTCAAGAACACCATTTTTAATTTTAACAACTTATAATTTATTTTCCTAATTTAATTTTTTTAACATGAATACATCTATTTTAACTAACTTATTCTAACATATTATTTACAAAAATTAAAAATGAAAATCTATTAAAAAAAATGGAAAATGCCGAGTTGAGCATGTATGTATATATATTTTTATTTTTTTGATTTTTAATCACTTTACTCATTGTTAATAATTCACATAATTTAAAAGAAGTGTATTGTATAAGTTTGTTTTAATTAAAAAAAATAATGTTTTATTTAAAAGAAATTAGGGAACATCCTAATTCTAATTGGTTTAAAAAGTCTTCGACACTATTTGTCATTAAAAATGTCTAAAGTGTGTTTAAAAATATTTTTCACGAAATTAGTCAGTTTTAAAGAGTCGGGCGTCAAAAGCGATAAAAGCTAAAGTGTGCGCGTTTGACGATTTTCTGAAATATTTCTACTTTTAAATTCTAAGACAAAAATATTTTATTTACTACTCGAGAAAATATTTAAAAGTGACGGAAATTGAAAATGGTAATATTAAAGTAGTAGTATTGTATTTGTATAAGTATTTTTTATTAAAAGTATAAACTTTAAATTTAAATACAAATAAAATAAAAGTAATGATGATAAATATAAAGGTGTAAGTAACTTTAATTTTGTGTAAGAAAAATGGAAGAGGATATAGTGTGGAAAAATCCAATAAGTCGACTAACCTAATAAAAATCGGGCTCGATTTTCGTTTTTGAAATTTTCGATTTGCGCGCACACGAAAAGTCTCGAAATAAAAGATACGATCCTAAAATAGTGTTTTGGAATGAAATCGGAAATAAAAATAAAAATAATTTTCAAAAGGTACTAAAAATAAAAATCGGATCTTAATCCTCGAAATTTTGAATAAACTTTCCTAGGTCGAAATATTTATTTTTTTTCGTTGAATGTTATAGATTTAAAGAATTATAAACAAACGTCAAAAATTTAATAGATTTAAAATAGGTGTGACTTATAATTTCGACAATTTTCAAAAGTGTTAGTTTAATGGAAAAGGAATAGTAATTATTTATTAATATAATATGATTTATTAAATAAAAATCAAAATGATTATATTTTCATTAATGTGATGTTAAGTTTGCTTTTCCAAAAATGTTGATGTTGATTGTTTGATATTTTTGATTTGCGTGTTTAAAATTGTTGACCCGAATTTCAGAGACGGGAAAAGTATAAAGGTTCATTTTTATTCGAAAATGAAAAATGTTCGAAATTGAATTTTAGGAATAAAAGGTTTTACATTTATTTTTATGAATAGTAAACATAACTTAATCTTTTTGAAATTTGAAAGGCGATATTTATTTTGTGTTGATTTTTATAAAATTTTGAAATGTGTTTCTTTTTCAATTCTAAAGATAATACAACAAACTTTATTTTTCAAAATTTTTAAATTTGTACTTGGGAAATTTAGTATTATTTGGCGAAAAAAATTCAGACGCATTTTTATTATAAGGAAAAAGGATGAATTTAATTTAAGGAATTAAATTCTTTTATCAAATTGTATTAAAATAACACGGGGTGTTACAAACCTACCCCCTTAAGAAAAGTTTCGTCCCGAAACTTGAATAGAGCGGATAACTGCTCACAGTTAGGCAATGCAGTTAGAGAGAATATCAAAATTTTACAAGTTTCGATAATGACATTTTATTTTGGTAGAATAAGACTTTTCAAAAAGTTTGAATTTTTGAATTATTATAAGGATTTCAGATAGAGTGGAAAGTTTGGAGGATATAAATGTTTTATATTCACAAATAGAATGTTTTGAATTAATACAAAAGTATTGTCAGATTATCATTTTTGAAAATTAATACAACAAACTTTATTTTTCAAAATTTTTAAATTTGTACTTGGGAAATTTAGTATTATTTGGCGAAAAAAATTCAGACGCATTTTTATTATAAGGAAAAAGGATGAA
Organism: Dianthus caryophyllus; assembly: GCA_023091065.1. Lineage (NCBI taxonomy): Eukaryota > Viridiplantae > Streptophyta > Magnoliopsida > Caryophyllales > Caryophyllaceae > Dianthus > Dianthus caryophyllus. The sequence continues at coordinate 18,833,848 of CM041522.1, forward strand.
TTTAATTTAAGGAATTAAATTCTTTTATCAAATTGTGTTAATATAACACGGGGTGTTACAATTACAACGCGATATCAGATCGCAAACAGACATACATATCGTATCATTCACATCATGCAGACTCGATTCACTTCAGAAATTTGTGGTCTTTAGTTTTCGAAGATGGTACACACTCATTCTCATTTAATCATACAACAAACAACACATACTACTTACGAGCCTGACCACTGAGTAGGCCATTGTACTCTAGTCGCTTGCATCTCACTACCATAGTGCAGCGGCTTACTCAACTCGTAAACCACGCCGAATACTATAGTACTTGCATATCATCTTCTAGTGTTCGAAATGATTCGAACTTCAGATACAATCTCGTCAAGTAATCTTTACGCAGGGTAAGAACAAATGCAAGTGTCGCGCCCACTAAGAACGAAACACGGCAAGGAGACAGAACCGCTATAATCGACCTGAATCCACAAGGTCACGGGTGCCCTGATAACTTTAGCGAAATAGGGGAATAAAACTCTAGTCTAGTATGCATACACTAATATCCACTTTAAGAATAGGCTATGCTATTCATAGAGCACCTTAACTCTGGATAAAACGACTATTTCCTAAAGCCTGACCCAAAAGAGTTGGCATATTCTTTATCTTGTCTGACTTAAGCGCGACTTAAGGCGTAAAGGCATGGGCAGGATGCTAAGCAATAAAGCTGCCGGCTTAACCACACTAACCGGGATGACCAACGTCAGAGACCGCGATAGTGGTATCCGCATCAAGACTATCTTAACCCCACTTCACTCACGATTGACGTTTTCATATCGGAGGCTCAAGCGTTTGACCTTTTATTTAACTTACTCAAAGTTTATTATTTATTTGATATTACATATCACATGTTACTAGACTCTCCTAGTCTCATCGTCAAACGTTTAAGTATTTTATTCGGTTGGATATGATCACATAACACATTCGTTTATTATTTGAAGTGTTGTTAATTATTAACGTTTTTAAGTTTCTATATTGAAACGTTTATTAGTATATCCAATTTTATTCAAGTGTTTTTCATAACACTTTAAGTTATTTACTTATTCATTTTCAAATTTTCTATACTTAGTAAAATTTTCAATTATTTTCAATATTTCAAATTTTGAAAGTTGAAATATCTTTGAAGTTTGAGATGTAACTTGTTTTACAAATTTCGTAAATTTTTCACTATTCACTATTCACTATTCACTATTCATCGTATTTTATACGTATTTTTATACGTATTCGTATTTTTATACTTCGTATTTTATACGTATTTTTATACGTATTCGTATTTTTATACTTCGTATTTTATACGCATTTTTATACTTATACGTATTCCTATACTTCGTATTTCTACGTATTTTTATACTTATACGTATTCTTATACTTGTACGTATTTTTACACATTATACGTATTTTTATACTTAAGATATTCTACTAAAGTATAAACCAAACTTTTATTTACTAAGTACAAATGTAACAGCCTGGTTTTTAGTCGACTTTAATTACTAAGGCGGAAATTAATTAAGTTTTAAACCAGCGTTATTAATTATTGTGGAACCCGGGAGGGACCCAACTCTGCGTCTTGCTTAAGGGCGGATTTTAAAGTTAAAAAAGATTAAGTTGGAAAAACCTTTAAGAACTGTTATGGAGTCGCCACCTAATTATCGCGAAAATTAGGAACCTGCTACCATGTTCTAAGTTAAAAACATGTCCTAGATTTTGGAGCACGCCGACACCCCTAGATCTAAGGTTGTGAAACCAGATTGGATTCGGGGTGAGGGTACTTTAGAAAAAGAGTTAATTCAAATAATGATTTATGAAAACCTTTTAGAAAAACCTATGTAAAAATAGCCTCTACTGACCTAGAACAATCCTTGTAAGATGATATTTGAGCTAATGTTATCGCTACGTACAAGTGCGATAAGTTTGTAAAAGAATGCAGATGCAGATGCAAAAAGATTGATTAAAACCCTCAGTTTAGCATGTTTACCTTGTTAACGAATACGGTTCAGTTAAAGGTCGAATTCATTGTTTAAGTTGATTTAATGCAAAATAAGAAGGTGCAAGATGCATGCAAATAAAATAAAGTTCAATTGTCCATTGGTTTATTTTATAAGGGTCGGTTGCTTATGCGACTTTGGCGTGTCATCGGATATGGAGTGTACCCGAAGTAAGTAGAACACTTAGAGTGCAAGCGCGCTGGGTGCCAAGCCGGGGGGGGGGGGGGGCGCTAAAGTGTAGACCCCTTTGTTAGTCCATAGAAAATAAGAAAAAGCTTTGATCCAAGTGGATCGGTACCTACCTTGTCCTGACGCTTCAGATCTGGGCAGAGCTTCGCTTCTTGAACTTAAAAGGAGGATGAATTCAACACGGGATGGTGTGTTGAACTCAAGGATTTGAGTGCTTGAGGCTTTTGTGAGTGTAAGAGTGTAGGAGAGGTGTAGAAGTTATGCTAGATGTGAAATCTGATGGGAAAAGTTATGTTTCGAAGTCTGATATAGGGGGGTATATATACTAAAAGACCTCGGAGAAATTAGGAAATTGGGGATAAAAACAGGCCTAGGAACCACATAGCCTTATGCGGTTGCCCGGGCAAACCGCATAGGCTTATGCGGTTGCCTCCCCAAACCGCATAAGCTTATGCGGTTCGAGGGTGTGGTTTTTTGCGTAGTTTTCTAGTTTCGGTTGAATTATATCTTAGAAAGATTTCGTGATAATCCTTACTTGCACGTCAAGGAAAAGCTTGGGATATTTCTGAGATATTTATGATGTTTAGGGCTTTGGAGTGCGGGCCAAAGGCTGGGTTTGGGCTCGGTTTCGGGCCCGAGACCCGGAAAAATGAAAAGGGTGTGTTTGCATAGTTTTTGTGAAATAAGGTAAGACGTGAAACCGTATTTTGTGTAAGAGGAGGCTAAAGGGAAGATTTAGCCACCGGGCCTAAATTTAGGAATTTAGGAATGCTGAATTAGACCTTGTTAGTGTAGAGGGACTAATTGTAGTGCAAATGCGGAGCTCATGCCAAATGAAGCAGGACAAGGACCTAGCTAGACTCTAAATGGACAAAATGAACGTTTATTTAAAGCGATGTGAAGCGACCTTAAACATTTTAACATTTAAAACGACTCAAAAATGAATTCGACATTAGTTAGAACCGTTTAAGTGAACGTTAAAGCATGCGTAATAAAAGTCCGTATTACATCACAGGGTTTTGTTTGGGAGGGTACGGATATGGGTATCCACAGAGCCCCCAGTTTGACTGAGCTCGGACTAGAGCGCTAGTCAAACTCCACGACCATATCCGGACCATTACAGTATCGATATAGTCAGCGGAACGAAGCATGTGTCCATAGGTGAGACGAGGACTTCGAACCGGGCTAAACGGGGAGGGACGTGCGCATTTTAAGGACGTGGCGGTCCGTACATACCTGTAAGGGCCTGCCGGCCTGCTGGATGCCTTTGTTGTGTTGATGCCGTTGCTGATGTTGATGCCGTTGCTGATGTTGATGCCGTTGTTGATGTTGATGCCGTTGTTGATGTTGTGCTGGGTCTCGCCGAGGAGCGCAGGTGCTTAGTGTAGTGTCTGCTGGAGAAGTAGTAGTCTGCCGGGAAGGGTGTATATGTATGGTCTCGCCGAGGAGCGTAGGTGTGGTTGTAGTTGTTTGGTCTTTGGTGTTTCATCTTGTAAAAGTGCAGTGTATATTAAATCGGGAATTATGGTCCGAGGAAGGTGTACGTGCTCATGTATACTGCTCCATGTAATTGCAGATGTGTTGGCGCCTTGTAGTTGATGTAGATGCTTTAGACTCGCTGGACGTGCTGATGTAGATGCTTGGTGTTTATGCTCCGAAGTTGAAGGATGACTCGTTCAGGATGCTTTGTAGAGGTGTATTTGCTGGGAAAAATGACGCAGGGATGTAGGTTTATGATTTGCTGGGGAAGTCAAGGATATGTCTTGGACTCCGTGGGGAATGTCTGTATAGGTGCGTGGACTCTATGGGGAAGAAGTGATACTCCACAGGGACGTGTAAGAGGGTGTAAGGGCTCGTGGGTGTTTGTGTTTCTGCTTCTGTACCATGTATTAAATGCTTAGTACATGAGTATGGCGAACTGTAGGTGACGCCTTAACCAAGGCATAGCGCATAATGTATGTGATAGCGCTTGTGGCGGACTGTAGGTGACGCCTTAACCATCAAAGCTTGCGTGTATGAAGAAAAACGGGGAGAAAACGTGGAACAAAACATGCTCTGGAAATTGCCTGTAGACTAGTGACTCTTCCGGGGAATCTCTTATCAATCGGCGACTTCAAGCTTGAATTCATTAGCACATGTCGCGGTTGCGAACCCGGAAAAATTCGAATCTCGCGATTTTTCTTCCGAAATCTTCAGTTTTTGCCTGCTTTGACCATGAGACGTGGTATCTGGTGATTTGTTTGGATTCATGTGATATTCGTCTCTCTCGGACTTGGAATGCATGGTGCTTGGGATGCTTCTTAGACATGTAAGGATGTTTGGTGTTGGGACCTACGTTCGGGTGATTTTTGTTTGATGCACATATGAAAGTGTTATACTTTTAGCGTGCATGCTCGTGTTTGTAGCGGTTCTGGAGGTGTCGCTAAACCGGAGGTGTGTGTGTAAAAATGCGAAAAATTATCCCATTATCCCATTTTTCGTTGTAAAGGTTTGATTTTTGGTAGGAAGCGTCAGCCCCCAGTGTATATGAGCCCCCAGTTTGACTGAGTTATGGTGTATGACGATAGTCAAACTATGTAAAAGGCTATGGGTGCATTAGGATAAAGGTGTTTTTGGATTACCCCCTCGAGTTTGACTAAGTTTTGCATGAAAACTAAGTCAAAATGTAGTGCTGGGTGTGTATTAAGAGGAGTTTTTGGATTACCCCCTCGAGTTTGACTAAGTTTTGAATGAAAATTGAGTCAAAGTGAAGAGTATGGTGTTTGATTTTGAAATTTCCCCCGTAGTTTGGCTTAATTTGATTGAAATTAAGGCAAAATGGAGAATAATGTAGCGTGGGTGGAGTAGGAGTTGCGCTGAGATGGCTCGGGTTCAGCGTGACTTTGATGAGTACCGTCGTCTTCACCCTTAGTTGTCTAGGTGATCTTGTGTAATAAGGATTGTGTGAACCCTTCATTACATGACTGTTCGTTGTAGCTCGGCTTGGGCTTGTAGTTGCTTTTGTCGTCTTAAACCTATGTTGTTAGTAGGCTTGGGTTTGAAAGTGAAATGATTCCCGATTGGGATGTTTGGATTAAAAAGCTTTTTGTTGAAAAACCATTTTTGTAAAAGATTCATTTTGGTTGTCGAAATGAGCTTTAAAAATGAACGCTTGAAATGTCGATTGTAAGGCTGAAAGAGGGTTGTAACGTTGTGAGCTTGAGCTAGAGTTGTGAAGACCGTGGAGGGTCACTTGAGTGCAAAGGTTGAAAAGCCCCCAGTTGTCGAGGGAATCTCATGACAACACGGAGTGGGATGTAGTGCTAAATTCGGTTGTGCTTTGCGTAAGCTGCCTACGTATCCACGAATGTGGAATCAAACCGGCGTAGTTCAATAGTGCTTTCGCTCAAAATGTGTTAACTCGAGTGAGTTAAATTCGAAGAATGCTGTTACTCAAAATGTATGTTAACTCGAGTGGTGAGTTAAATTTTGGGAAAGGCTTAGACTTCGAAGATTCGAGATGCATTTCAAGGACTTGAGATGCATTTTCGAAAGGCACATTTTGCTTGTGCGAATGGGTGTGTTTTTGCAAAAGTGAAGTGCAAAATTGAGTTAATTTTGAAGGGTGATTAGCTATTTTGAGGATGCATGTTTGAAAAAGCGTGTTTGAAATTAGTGCATCGGCTCGTGGGAGCGTTTTCAGAACTGAAAAGTTTTGAAAGGAGCGGTTTAAATGTCGCTAAATTGTTTGATGGGAAGAGGATTGACTCGATATCCGAGCCAATGGGATGCTTAAAATGCCGAAAAGTTTGAAAAACAGAAACGAATCGTATGTGTGACTCGAGACTCAACATTGATAGGGATGTAAGTGACTGTGACACGTGCATCGGTAAAGCCCCCGGCTTGGTGACTCATGGTTGCTTCAGTGGCATGCTGTTATTCCTGCAAGATGAACAAGGTTAGACGAAAAAGCAGAGTACTACTCCTAGGTCTAGCACAACTTTGTCTGGACGTAGTCGTTTTAACGCCTCGATAAAGAAACAGTTTGCCTTGGATTTTTGTGGATTTTTGTGGATTTTTGTGAGGATGTCCTTGGCTTTGGAAGCTTTAGACATAGGGATGCTTTGTGTAAAAGGGTTGGTTGAGCTCAAGTGAGCGGCCTACGTATCCGTGGGTACGGAATCAAACCTAGCATAGTTCGAAAGGGATGTGTTTGTTTTGCTAAGGAGGTGTTTATGTGGGAAGGTGCGTGTTTAAGGACCCGCTGGTCCATAAAGGGTGTTTATGTGTTTGACCAGGATACATTGCATCTTAAGGTAGGTTCTCCTTAGTTGATCTTGGCCGCTTGTTTGTCGCATCAAAGTCCAATTTGATGGAGGGAGGTGTTCGTGTTCGCCGTTTGGGAAAATGATGTAGTGTCGATAACGGGCTCCTTGGTGTCGAATTCGGCTCAGAGCAATATCCACCGTGCCATATGTCCTTTTGGCACGGGTTCCTTGAAGAGGTTTTGGACTGGGTCCATTTTTGTAGTAGACCTTTGTTCACTTAGCCACTTGACTTTCGGGCTTTCTTTTTGTTGTTTTTGTCCCTTTCTTAAAGACCTTGAGACTTGTTTCTTTTTTGATCGGAAACTTTGAGATGTGTTTCCTGTTGACTCTGCCCTTTTTGCCGTTGTTTTCACCTTTGATTGTATTCCCTTTTTATGTTTGAGAATTCGTCGGGCCCTTTGTGGCTTGGGCTCGAGCTTCGACTTTGCTAGACCCTATGGTGGGAAGGTTGCATGTGATCATGTGTCTATCACGCCGGACTCCTCTGACAAGTTCGTTTGCTTATTAGGCACGCGATCGAGTACACGGAGGGCGATCCAGGAATACTCATACTTTTGGTCGCGATCAAATTCATGACCACTGTGGAGCTCCAAATTAATGGATCCTCCTCCAAACGCAGCGGAGTAGTAGACCACAAGCAGACTATCGAACCGTAGGTGTTTAGTCGTCGACAACCTTCTTGTTTTTGTCTTGTACTTGATGTTGACTTGGACCTTCGTACCCGGCCTAGACCTCCTTCGGATAGCTACTCCTAGGATGCAATGTATGTCGGTGCAAAATGGTTTTGTATAAGAAATGTGAGTAAAAAGGGTAAAAGGAAACTGGGTTATAGGCAAACTTATTCCCTTATCGATTTGTTAAAATGTCGTACGTCGAAGACTCGATTATCCTAGGCCAGCGGAGATTGACTCGATGCTTAAAAACTCGACCGTATTTAAAAGACTCGAAGTGCTTGAGGAGATCCGCGGATCGTCGATGGTGCTTAGTGGGCCTTGTCGGTTGATTCGTGATATGCGTCTGGTGGGTACACGTTGATTCCCTTGGTGTCGAGACTCGATTAACGCATACTCTGTTTTGTCTTTGAAACGATTTTGTTTTGGTGAAAGTGAAAGGGCGTTTCGAGTTGAAATGTGTTGTCACATTTCGACTCTGTGCAAAAGATGATTCAAGGTAGTGATAAGCTACTTGAATCGAGGGTGCTTTGAAAATGCGATGGAGACGGTAGTGCCCGTTTTCATGCATTTACTTAAGGAAGAGTTAGACCGAAGCGGCTAGAGCCTCTTGGTCCGACATCGAAAGTTCTCGGGATTGAGTTTGCACCTTCTCGGGTTTTGTGCTTTTGTGAAAAGAGGAACGCCTGATCCTAGAAGGTTTTGGGCTGGTGAAAACCTTCGAAAAAATGCTTATATTGAAAATAGAAAAAGCCTTGAGCCGTTCGATTTGTTTTTTGTGAAATTCCTCGAGAATGGGCTGACATTCTCGGGTTTGAAAAGAGTTTTGTGATAAAAAGGGTTGCGATGACCGCGAGTCATGCGGCCGATTTTGAGCTAGAAATGTTTTAAAACGTTTCATACTCGAACGATGTTTGGTGATAGAAAGATAGAAGTTTATGTTAACGGTGTGCTGCTAGGATCCTATTGGTGGATGCTCGAAATGGCGTTTAAGCTATTTGAGTCGGAGGTGTCACAATGCGATGAGGACGAGCTTGCTCGTCCACATGGATTTTGTCAAAGGAGAAATGGATCTAGGTGGTTTGAGCCATTCGATCCGATGTTAGAGTCCACAAGATTGGGCTTGGCCATCCTTGGGTATGGCGAGGGATGCTGCTTACTGGGCTGGTTCGACAATGAGTCGTTTGAAAAGATTTTGTTTAGAAAGGTTCGAAAAGGCCAAGGGCCGTGAGTTCGCTTTGAAAGACTCACCATGAATGTGTTCTAATTCTTGGGTTATGCTTTGTGAAAAAGCATGCGATAAATGGGTTAGGATAACCGTGGGTTATTTAATCCATTTATGTTTTCAAAGGCTTAGGGAAAGTGGGGTTTGTGTTGGGTTGCTCACGATGTTTGCAATGTATTTAATTAACGATTGTTCATTCGTTAGTTCATTTTTATTGCACGGATTTTTATGTTGTGTTGTTTGATTGATTTGTTTAATTTTTGTTTGTTGTTCATTGTTTACTTGTTTGTTTATAGCTTGAGACTAGAAGTAAGCAAATTTATTCGTATTATTCATTAAAGAAGAATTGTTTGACAAATCAGGAGAAGAGCTGGAGCTAGCCTCCGAAGATGAAAAGTCTAAGCTAAAACTAGAAGGTGGGTCGACAGATGACCCGACACCTAAAGGATTAGATCCTAAGAGGATTTATTCTTCTTTGCGTTTGCCGACGCCTCCGTTCTCGCCATCTGTAACAACCTGGTTTTTCGTGACTTTAATTAAACTAAGGCGGAAAATTAATTAAATCTATATATTACAAAACCAGCTGTTATCGTATTACAAACTCTATATACATAATATGAGTTTAAGATAAACAGAGTCATTTGATTACAATCTCTCAAAAGGAGTACAAAATAAAGGTAAACTCTCCCCAGCATTCAATAGCGTTGGTCTCGGGGTACCTGCGTTTTTATATATTATCATTTTCCCGCAACACTCTTTCGACACATGCAATTCTAAAACATATGCATTATATAAAGGAAATAAATCAATAAAAACAAATAGCAATTAGGCATGCAACACATAAGGAAAGCATGATGATTCAAACATGAGTATAAATCCATTCACGTAACATAACAACACTCATAGATAATCATTCTCAATAAATTGTACTTCAATTCTCCGGAAATCAAGTCATCCAGACAATAATCAATCAAGACAAGGAAATACATTCAAACATACGTTAACTAATGAATGTTCGTTAGCGGCGGAAGCATGCAGGCGTAATTCGCAATAGTAGACAGGGGCCAAACAGTTGGATGTGTCGACACACTGAACAACGATGGGCCAGGGCCAAGCAGTTGGGCGTGGTCGACATACTAGACGTCCGCAATAGCGGTGGGTCGAACAAAGCGGGCGTGTGCGAGCAGGCTAAGGATACCTAAAGCGATAAGGACAGCCAAATCCCGAGTCTAATGTATGCATACACCACTATAGATAGGTTCAGATCATACTCGCCCTCGAGTAAGTAGTTACCTAATAATACGACTATCACCTTAGACGGGTACCCCCGGGTGGGGCTGGAGTTTCCAATTACCGTAGTATGGGCTCACGGAGATATATCAATCATGCCCCATCCCTGAGGTTGTATATCCCGCACCGAAATAATACTTTATATAAAAATATTAGATCGCCTTTAGCAACTCTGGGAGGGAGCTAAAGTCCCCATAGACGGCTACCTCATTAACTTCGAATTCAAGAGTCGCGACATGGCGAACAATCCAAGTATTTTATTCAAGTATTTCATTTTCTCAATTTCTTATTTCTCGTTCATTCAAAATAGGTGGCAATTCTGTAACTTAAATATATCGTCTAACTTTGTATAATGAAATTTTAGTTCTAGCAGTTCTTCAGATAAACAAAACAAATAGAAAGACTTAATGATTTATTTTGAGTCCGTTCGTAAATTTTAAATATTTTCACTATTCATTATTTTACTATTCACCGTATTTACTATTCATCGTTTTTTACTATTCATCGTATTTTACTATTCATCGTATTTTTATTCGTATTTTCGTATTTCGTATTTGTACGTATTTTTGTACGTATGCGTATTCTTATACTTCGTATTTATACGTATTTTTATACGTACATGTATTTTATATTTATTAGTATTTTGTCCATGCTTAGTATATATATTTTTTTAATACTTAGTATCCTTTATGTTTATGATATTTTACTTAAGTACAAAAATCAAGTTTTATTTTCTAAGTATAGAATTCTAGTTTCAAAGTCGTTAGGTTCGTTTTGTACTTTAGCGATTTTTGAAAATATTTAAAAGTCTAGTTTTAAAAACGTTAAGTTCATTTTGTATTTAGTGATTTTGAAATATATTTTAATCAAAGTTGTTAAGTTCATTTTAAATAGTCCGTATCTCCACATCCACATTTAAGCATAGGCAGTAGCACTCGAAATGATTCATTTTAAATACATGTAACGTCTATTTTTATCGGTTTCGTTGATTCTTTTTATTAACGATTCATTATACAATAAAATATAAAACCAATTACTATTCAAATTTAGTGACAAAGTGACAAATTCATTTTGACCAAAATTGACCCCAAAAATAGTGAAATGCCGTGGCCTTGTATATGCTAGGCTATCTATTTCTTTTTTTTTGTTTTTATTAATAATTCATTACTTTAACAAATTAAATTACTTAAGTGATAAAAATAAAAAGTGACAAATTCATTTTAGGTCTAAAAATGACCCCTAAACCGTGGCCTTCTATACTCTTTCCTTTTTATTTTTGTTTTCTTAATTTATCGGTTTTTGACTTAAAGTTTTTATATACTAATTATTTTAATTATACCATAGCGGTTTAACTAGTTTACGATTTTTCACTAATTATTTTATTTCATTTATGAATAGTGATTTTGTGACACTTTATTTTTCTAACTTTTATAATTTAAGGATTTAGTCTATTTAACTTATATATTCATTATTTCAATTAATCACTAATGTATTTAAACAACAATTTAAATAAAACTTAAAAATATTATGAATCAAAATAGGCATACATATGATGAACACATGAATATGTGATGAGTTTCTAACATTTTTCATATGAACATAATTTAGTCAAATTTTCATATGTTTATATAATTTTCTCAAATTTTTCATACAAGTCTAATTTAACTAACTTAATCATAATATGTTATTTAGAAAAATCAAAACTAAAAATTGGTCCATAAAAATCCATATAGCCGTGTATATGTATGTATGTTTATAATTTTTGATTTTTGATTTTTATACTACTAATTCAATAACTAATTTGCTTAATATTACTTATGTATTTAACATATGTAAAAATCATATACAAACATTAACACACAAAAGTAAAAATCATTTCAAACACAATAACAACAATATTTCAAGAACACACATAAACACTTTAAAACATTTAAATTTCATAACAATTTCATTTAAAGTCCTAATCGTAAACTAATTATATTTTCATATACATCTTATACTTAGTATTTTAAGCATGCAATTAACAAAAATTAAAACGAAAAATTTAGTGAGAAAATTAAGGGTGGCCGTGTGGTTTTTTTTAATACTACACAAATTTTATTTTTTTGATTTTTGCCTTGTAATTAATCATGCAATATCTATGTGACATACAAATTCATACACACACTCAAACATAACATATAATCAAACAAGTGTAAGTGCTTAGCAATTATAGTGTGCGGGAGCACCTTAGGTTAGGTTAAAGAAAATGCTCCTAGCAATTGTCGGGGTCTATGATGTTGTCGAATTGGCTCAAATCGACACCTCCGCCTTGCTCCTCGTCTTTGGTTAAGATGGTACATAAAAACGAAATAAGTAAGTTAGTAAAACATTTAGCTAACTAAACTATACTAACAAAATTTAAGTGTAGTATTGTTTTTAGTTTAGGTGATGTTTAAATTTTATTTGATTTTGATTTATGTTCTAAATTAATTACAAGGTTAAAGAGGTAGTGACCATTAAATATAAATAGTAGTGAAGCATGTTAAGAGCTTAAGTGAATTATAGACATGAAAATAAAGGTTTTAAAGAAGAAAGTGTAAGGAAGAAGAATGGAAGATCAAAGGTGTTCTTGAGGTTGCTTGAATATGCTTACTTGTATGTGTTTATTTAGAGAGAAAAATGGAAAGACTTAGGAAAGAAAATTTGATGTGTGTTGTGTGTGTTTGTGTATGTCGTGTAGTAGTAGTAGTTGTGTAGTAGTGATAGTTGTAAGTTGTAGTATAATTTAAAGATTAAACTTAAATGTAATCATAGGTTATTAAGAAGGCATGGTGATGGTAAGTGTCTTAAGCTAGAAAGTGATGATGAAAGTAATATAGGAGTGTAAGTTTTAGGTGTGTGTAAGAGAAGAATGGAAGAGGCTAAGGTTGGACCAAGAAGGTCCCAAGAATTTCGGCCAACTGTGGATACCCATATCCGTCTGTGGATACCCATATCCGTACCCTCCCAAACAAAACCCTGTGATGTATCACGGACTTTTATTACGCACGTTTAACGTTGACTTATACGGTTCTAACTAATGTCGAATTCATTTTGAGTCGTTTTAAATGTTAAAATGTTTAAGGTCGCTTCACATCACACTTAAATAACGTTCATTTTGTCCATTTGGAGTCTAGCTAGGTCCTTGTCCTGCTTCATTTGGCATGAGCTTCGCATTTGCACTACAATTGGCCCTTTTACATTAACAAGGTCTAATTCAGCATTCCTAAATTCCCAAATTTAGGCCCGGTAGCTAAAACCGCTATTTAGCCCCCTCTTACACAAAATACAACTTCACGTCTTACCTTATTTCACAAAACTATGCAAATACACCCTTTTTCATTTTTCCGGGTCTCGGGCCCGAAACCGATCCCAAACCCAGCCTTTGGCCCGCGCTCCAAAGCCCTGAACACCACAAAATATCTCAGGATTATCCTAGCTGTTTTCTTGAGCCACACGTCCAAATTATCACGTAATCTTTCAAAGATTTCGTCAAACCGAAACTAGGAAATTAGGCCTAGAACCACACCTCCAAACCGCACAGCCTTATGCGGTTTGGAGGGAAAACCGCATAAGCTTATGCGGTTTGCCCTGGCAACCGCATAAGCCTATGCGGTTCCTCGGCTTGTTTTTATTCCCTGCTTTTCTAATTTCTCCGAGGTTTTTAGTATATATAGAGCCCTATACCCGACCTCATAACACACAATTCAACATCAATTTTCTCCTCATAATACAGAATTTATCATCAGATTTCACATCTTACACACTCCTAAACACCCTCAAAGCCTCACGCACTCAAATCCTTGAGTTCAACACACCATCCCGTGTTGAATTCATCCTCCTTTCAAGTTCAAGAAGCGAAGCTCTGCCCAGATCTGAAGCGCCAGGACAAGGTAGGTACCGATCCACTTGGATCAAAGCTTTTTCTTATTTTCTATGGACTAACAAAGGGGTCTACACTTTAGCGCCCCCCCCGGCTTTGGCACCCAGCGCGCTTGCACTCCAAGTGTTCTATTTACTTCGGGTACACTCCATATCCGATGACACGCCAAAGTCGCATAAGCAACCGACCCTTATAAAATAAACCAATGGACAATTGAACTTTATTTTATTTGCATGCATCTTGCACCCTTTTCTTTTGCATTAAAATCAACTTAAACAATGAATTCGACCTTTAACTGAACCGTATTCGTTAACAAGTTAAACATGCTAAACTGAGGGTCTTAATCAATCTTTTTGCATCTGCATCTGCATTCTTTTACAAACTTATCGCACTTGTACGTAGCGATAACATTAGCTCAAATATCATCTTACAAGGATTGTTCTAGGTCAGTAGAGGCTATTTTTACATAGGCTTTTCTAAAAGGTTTTCATAAATCATTATTTGAATTAACTCTTTTTCTAAAGTACCCTCACCCCGAATCCAATCTGGTTTCACAAGCCTTAGATCTAGGGGTGTCGGCGTGCTCCAAAATCTAGGACATGTTTTTAACTTAGAACATGGTAGCAGGTTCCTATTTTCCGCGATAAATAGGTGGCGACTCCATGCTTGATTCTTAAAGGTTTTTCCAACTTAATCTTTTTTAACTTTAAAATCCGCCCTTAAGCAAGACGCCGAGTTGGGTCCGATCCCGGGTTCCACAGTTTGGCGACTCCGCTGGGGACATCTTATTTTTAAAACCAAAAACTAGCTTTTTCTTTTTAAAAATAAAGAGTAGAAACTTGAAAGCCTTGAACAATCCAAGTATTCATATTTGAGCTATGCACATTCGTTTAGAGTCCATTCCTTCTGGAATCTAGGCACCCTTTGCACCCTCGAGAGGTGGTTCCCACATGCAGGCTTGTCCACTCGATAAAGCACATGCCGGACTAACTTTCCTCTCGCCCCTCCACGGCTTGCCGTAAACGGCTATCTCGACCGCCCCAGTGCTCCCTTCAGAAAACCTATCGCCCCGGCGTAAGGAAATGAAGGGGTTAAGTATCTGCCAAAGCGTACTCGAGGTAGTTGGAGGTGTACCCGACTGACTCATTTTTCACCCCTTTTTGAGTCATACGTACAAGTTCGAGGCTATGCACCCCGTAGTCTTTTTCAAAACGAGCATTTGCATTCATATCTTCGAAAACTCGCTTAAACGTTTCAAAGATAAATGAACCTAACATCTAACAAACTAACACTTTTCAAACAAAACTATCGCGAATTTTTGAAATAAACTTTTTCAAAACTTCCTTTTTCACTAACAAGCAAAAACCCGAGCAAGGAATAAAACCCGAGCTCGTGGATTTCAATCTTCTAGGTCATACGGCCTAGTCTCTACATTTAACATCCTCGACTCGACTTGCTAATCGCTCTCGAGCCGAATCCTCTTCTTTTACACATCCGACTCGAGCTCACCTCGGCAAATCACCGATATCAGTTCGACGGATGCAAAGCAAAATCTTTTAACATCGAGACGAGATGTGCGCACGCATCCTCACCTCAAAAGCTTCCCTTAGCAAAACCTTTTCGAAAACCTCCTTTTTCAAGCTTAAAATGTCTTTCTAAACAAAGAAATGAGCTAAAATGAATGCCTAAAATGAATGTGAGTCTAGTGGGTCGAGTCGTGTCGCTAATATACAAAGTGAAATGCAGGCCTCAGCTGGATACTCGTCGTACTAAGAACCGCTTAGTAATCCCATACAAGAAACGAACCTACACCCGCAAAATGGCCGGGAATGACGAAGTTACCGCACTCCGTGACCAAGTCACAAAGCTGACCGCTGACCTTGAGAGGCTTCTGGCCACCCACACCACTGAGGTGGAACGTATGGAAACCATGATCAAGGAAGAGGCCGATAGGCACGCCAAGAAACTCCAAGCCATGGAGGAAAGGCTCTACGTCTCGAGCACCTACTCCATCCACAAGGAAAATGAAAACGTGCCTATTAGCATCAAGGACGAACTCCCTAACAAGCTCGCCCTTAGTGACCTTCCTGTCTTCCAAGGACATGAGAGCCCGATCATCCACATCCGAGCTTTCAAATCCCAGATGGCCATTAAAGGAGTCGACGCTAAGCATTGGCTAACTCTCTTCCCTCACTCTCTAGCAGCAGTGCCCAAGACATGGTTCTACTCACTTGACCCACAACGGGTCCCTACTTTTGAAGAACTCACAGTCGAGTTCGACCAAGCGATGTCGAGACAATGAAGACATTCAAGTCTCGGTCGCACCCTAGAAGTCCTATCTCAAAAGGACAATGAAGGCTTTACTGACTATCTTACTCGTTGGAAGAAGCCGAAGACAAATCCCCAACCGTCCCGCGAGGACGAGCTCGCATCAAGTTCATAAATAACTGCGACCGTGTATCAATTTTACATGAGGTGCAAAGAACATTGAACTTCAAAGAACTAACTAAGGTCGGCACTCAAATCGAGGATGACCTTAGGACGGCACCATGGCCAAATACACCGGCCATGCATATCAAGGGAGCTCCTCTAAGTCCTCCCGCGCGGTCAAGAACGCATTTAAAATCGTCTGTCGGTAACCTTGATGATGACACCCTCGACGCCTTCGCAACTACCTTCTCGCCGCCTCCTAAGGCCAAGAGAAACCGACCCTCTCTTTATGTCCTACTCCAAGGCATTTCAAAGGTTGGTCGAGAAAAACTACCTACAACCGTCGGGCCTACTAGCGAGCCGCGAAGACAAGAAGCCTAAATCTTGGAACCCCAATGCCTTACGTGCATACCACCGAGGCAAGGGCATGACACCGAGGCGCTTTAGGCTCAAGAACGCAATCCAAGATCTAATCGATCAAGGAAAGCTCAAAGAAACCATCTCAACCCGCCAAGCCTTCAAACAACGAAAACCGGCTTGGAAACCATGCAATCTTCGTGGGGTCAATCCACTATTCTAGATCTGCCCTACCGATCACACCCTCGGCGACCAAGTTAACGCAGCTTCATCGGTGCGATGGCGAAGACGACGAATACTGGCTACCCACTGTCGAAGTGATAAGTCACATCAATCAACTCGCAAAAGACATCGATCACCTAAAAGATCTGCATCGCATCGCAGTCGAACGTTTGGAACATCGCGTCCAAAAAGAGCTTAGCAACCCAGTCTCGCTCGACACCCTCGAAGCTTTTCGTCAGAAAGACAACGAAGGCTTCGTCAAACACCTTACACAGTGGAGGAAATTACTTTCCCGAGTACCGAATCACCCACACGAAGATGAACTCATGTCCACTTTCCTCTTCAGCCTACGACCCGCCTGGCGATACTACTTTCACTTCTTCCACGCTCAGAACTTCGAACATCTTATTGAAATTGGCACTCGCATCGAAAAGGATCTCATATCTAGCTATGAAGATCCCACCTACCGAAGCACCCTTCGAGGACACACTCTTAAAGGGCGAAGAACACACAACTCGCATGGCTCCGCAAGGAACTTTGACAAACTCTATATGCCCTACGCTGTGGCATTACAAAAACTAATCGAAAAGGACTACCTCACACCCATCGGACCTATTAACGAGCCACCCATGAATAAGAAATCAAAATCATGGGATCCCAACGCCTTCTGTGCATACCACCGGGGCATGGGACATAGCACTCAGAGTTGTCTCAAACTCAAACATGCCATTCAAGATCTTATCGATCAAGGAAGGATCAAGAAACCTCGGAGGAAAACCACACCTTCCTCCAGCAACGACGCAATTTACATCACAACTCAAGCAACTCAAGCAACCCAAGCAACTCAAGCAGCTCAAGCAGCTCAAGCACCTCCAACGACACAGAAGACGATGAAGAAGAAGAAGAAGAAGAAATTCTTTTAGATTCTAATGCTCTTAGTGTCGGGTCATCTGTCGACCCATCTATCCTAGACTCTAGCTTTAGTTTAGATTTTCTATTTACGGAGGCTAGCTCCAAGCAATTTTCTGATTTGTCGAATAATTCTCTTCAAAATAATGAAATGAATAAATTTGCTTACGTCTTGTCTCAAAATAACAAAATACAAACAAACAAAAATCAACAAGCAACAAGCAACACACAAAATACAAAAGACACTAACTCATGCGAAAGTGAATCATTAAACAAATACATTGCAAACCTTGTACACCCAAAAACACAAGACCCAATCATCGAGGAAACCATAACCATAAACGTGGGAACCCCCGAAGAACCAAGGGAACTACAACTAGGAGCCTCACTAGACGAACACGAGCGCACCCAATTTACACAACTCCTAAGCGAATTCAAGGACGTATTCGCTTGGTCATACAAAGACATGCCCGGCATCGAGCGAAGCATCGCGAGCCCCGCACCCCCATCAACCCCGGTTACTAGCCCGTCAAGCAAAAGCTAAGAAGACTACGTCCCGAATGGTCACTTATGGTCAAGGAAGAAATCGAAAAATAACTACAAGCCGGTTTCATCCAAGTCATCGAGTATCCTGAATGGGTCTCAAACATGGTCGATCCTGAAAAAGAATGGCAAAATTCGAGTATGCGTTGACTTTCGCGACTTGAACAAAGCTAGCCCCAAAGATGACTTTCCATTACCCCATGTGGACGTCCTAGACGACAACACCGCCGACCACGCCCTCCTATCCTTCATGGGCTGACTCACGCAGGCTACAATCAAATCAAAATGTCACTTTCGAAGACATGGCAAAAGCGGCCTTCATTACACCGTGGGGACATCTTTGCTACGCTTATGCCCTTCGGCCTAATCAATCTTTGGCGCTACATACCAACGCACCGCTACAACCCTTTTACACGACATGATGCACAAAGAAGTCGAAGTTTACGTCGACGATATGATCGTAAAATCAAAGGAGAGAGGTGGTCACATCACTAACCTCCGCAAGTTCTTCATTCGCCTACGACAATACAAAATGCGCCTCAACCCCCAAAAATGTACTTTTGGAGTTAAATCCGGTAAACTACTAGGACATGTAGTGAGCCAAAGAGGCATCGAGGTCGACCCCTCAAAAGTCAAAGCAATCCTTGAAATGCGACCCCCGGAGAACCTCGACGAAATTCGAAGTTTCTTGGGCCAAATCCAATACATCTCGCGCTTTATTAGCAAACTCACCATGATATGTGAACCAGTTTTCAAGAAACTCAAGAAAACCGACCACGTTGAATGGGATGAAGAATGTCAAAAAGCATTTGACAAGGTCAAGGAATTGCTAACTAACCCCCCAGTTCTACGACCACCCCAAGCGGATTTACCGCTATCCTTATACCTTACAACCACATCTACCGCCATGGGCGCCATGCTCGCTCAAGAAATAAACGGCGAAGAACACGCAATCTACTACATAAGCAAAAAATTTCTCGATTACGAAACTCGATATTCACCTGTCGAGAAGAGTTGTCTAGCCTTAGTGTGGTCATCCAAGAAGCTCCGTCATTATATGCTAGCACACCAAACGAAGGTCTATTCCAAAATGGACCAGTAAAGTACCTCTTCGAGAAACACGTGCCTAACGGACGAATGGCGGATGGACATTGCTCCTAGCCGAATTCGATCTTAAGTACGTACCCCTCAAAGCAATCAAGGGACGAGCAGTCTCCGATTTCCTAGCCGAAAATGCAATCGACGAAGAACCAATCATCGACACAACATCCCTTCCAGACGATGGGATCTACAACATCAACCAAGAACAATGGGAGTTATACTTCGATGGCTCCTCCAACTATCGAGGATGTGGAGTAGGGATACTTCTCATATCCCCGAATGGCGAACACACACCTTTATCAATCAAACTGGACTTTGACGTTACAAACAACGCCGCGGAATACGAAGCATGCTTGCACGGTCTCCAAGCAGCGCTTGTACTCAACGCCCGCAATATAAGAGTCTATGGGGACTCCTCCCTCATAATCAACCAAATATCCGGAGCATGGAAGATACTTAATGAAAATCTGGCACTATACCAAAGCAAAATACAAGAGCTCATAAACGAATTCTATCACGTAGAATTCATACACCTCCCACGCGAAGAAAACCAATTCGCCGACGCGTTATCCAAACTCGCGTCACTAATCAACATACCCCCGGGGATGGAAACGCTCCCCATTGTCGTGGAACGACGGAACGAACCCGCCTACATCTGTGACATTGAAACCGAGGAAGAACAAATCGACCCTTGGTACCAAGCAATCATCAACTACAAAACAAACGGTGAATACCCACCAAACATTGACAAACGAGCCAAACGCGCCCTACGCCTGTTATCATCACAATTCGTGATGGAAATGGGCAAACTACTCAAAAAGACACCCCAAGGCACACTACTCTTATGTGTCGATCACAAAAAGGGACACGATATTATGTCCCAAGTACACGATGGCGAGTGCGGACCACACATGAACGCACGAGCCATGTGCAAACAAATCATAAGGCTAGGATGGTACTGGACAACCATGGAAGCCGACTGCGCAAAATATGTCAAACATTGCCATAATTGTCAAATCTTTGCAAACGTACAACACATACCTCCTTCACCACTATACAGTTTAACCTCGCCATGGCCTTTCTCCACATGGGGAATTGACGTCATTGGCAAAGTACAACCCGTGGGAGCAGGAGGACACTGCTTCATCCTCGTGGCCATCGACTATTTCACCAAATGGGTCGAAGCCGCATCATACCGTACGCTAGGCACGAAAGAAGTTGCGAAATTCATACAAAACAACATCATTTGTCGCTACTAAGATACCCCACTTAATTCATCGGCGACCAAGGCACACACTTCCAAGGAGAGGTCGAACCACTCCTCCTCAAATACAAGATACAACGACACAAATCATCACCCTACGGACCACAAACTAACTGGCGCGGTCGAGGCAAAGAACAAACCGTCAGATCAATCCTCAAAAAGATGATCGACACCGCCACGATCGCCCAACAAAATCCCATTCGTGACATTATGGGGATACCGCACAACCATCCGCACACCCACAGGCATGACACCCTATTTCCTAACCTACGGGATGGAAGCCGTTCAACCTGTAGAAATCGAGATGCAATCCCTTCGAATTCTCATGGAAGCAGACATTCCTGAGGCCGAATGGGCACGCGAACGATACGAACAACTCATCCTCTTAGACGAAAGACGGTTACATTCACTAAATGCGGTCAGAATGTATCAATCTCGCCTACAACGCGCCTACAACAAACGGGTCAAGCCACGAAACATCAAAGTGGGTGACCTAGTACTCAAATCAGTCCGAGCACCATTACCAGTCGACCCAAGAGGAAAATTCAAACCCAATTGGGCCGGACCGTACTTGGTCAAGGAAATCCTTCCCGGAGGAGCCGCGAAACTAAATTACCAACAAATCTTGATCAACTCAAGAAATACTACCCCTAAAACACAAACGCTTCCGCAAAATTTCGAAAACAAAACTCACTCTCGCATGAGTGAACTACGCTCGGTTTGATTCCACGCACTGTGGATACGTAGGCAGCTTTGCAAAAGGCTCAACCGAATCACACGAACTACGCCGGTTTGATTCTGTATTCAAAGCAGATACGTAGGCAGCTTGTCAAAAGTACAACCGAACTTTTTCTAGCACGCATGCCCAAAGCTTAAAAAGGTCAAGGGCGTTGCACTCACAAAAAGACACGCTCAAAGCTTAAAAAGGTCAAGAGCACAGTCAACACAAAACAAAACAACAATCCAAGTCCAAAGCTTAAAAAGGTCGAGGACTTAAAAACGGAACAAGTCAAATAGGCGAATCCAAAGCTTAAAAAGGTCGAGGATTTAATGCGAATGTTCGAAGCTTAAAAAGGTCGAGAACATTTTAAAAAACAAACAAGGGAAAACAACGAGACAAGACAAAAGCAAATTAATTCTATTTTATTACTTTATTTAGAATTTTTCGCAATTTAGAAAGGAGCTAGGAACAAGCCTCCTTAGCCCTTTATTCAAATCTAAAACATGTATTTAAATAAAGGAATCTTTCTAAACTAAACAAAACAAACTACTCAAGTCTTTTACTGACGCTTTGGGTTGACCTCTTCCTCTTCAAGAGGCCGATACGCCACAACTTTCGACCTAAGGACGGGAGTAGATCTCTCAAAACCTGGGGGCTCGATCGGATCCTCATCCTGCTCAACTGGGGACTCCTCGATCCTTGGCCCTAGGCGATCTTTAACGGTCACCTTCGGTCCAAGCCTTTCCCGCGCCGGTCTCGAAGTAGAAACACTTGCACCAACAGTACAAAGATCACCATAGTCCCTCCTTTCGCGCACCGCCTCATACGCCAAGGAGGGCCTTGGCCCATTCTTTTCCCTCTTCCTTTGATTCTCACGTTCCTTAGGATCATTGGAACGATACCACCGCGTATAGAAGTCCGTAACACGCCTAGACTCTATATGCTCCGGCACAGCCCAAGTAACACGGTCCGACCATCCTCGGATCCAAGCATCAATCGTTTGGTTGTTTAGGACAACAACCCCTCCAACCTGAGTATCCTGCTCCGGTATGGTTTGAGCAAGCCCGATTTGCCTCTTCAAGCGAAGAGGATGAATCCACACTCCTCGTTCAAACCCGCACAACATCAACCCACGAGACGCATTCGCAATAGACGGCGCCGTAACCGCCGTAATACCCCACCAAGACACATACCAACGGATGGTGCTCTCCTTCACAAACCACCGGTAGTAGTTTAGCGAACGCTCCCGAGGATCAGCCCACTCCATCTTCCGCGACGTCGTCCCCGCCGCCTTGAAGACACTTCCAAGGGGAAGAGCTTTATACACACTTAGCCTCTCCATGAGCCAAACGTTGAGAATCCTAGCGCAACCCCTGTACAAGCTCAGACGATTAGCATAACGGTCGTCTAAGCCCAGTATGGTCTCCGCCAGGATCAACGCAGAAGGATCATGTCCCCTCTCCATCTCTTCGACAACACGAGCATACCTCGCGTTCCCGAACACCCCGTCTGGCATGGACCCCGCAAAAGCATAACGATGAACCAAACAAAAAGCAAGGGCCCTCCGCCTAGAACGGTCCGAAATACTAGTATCAGCCTTATTCATGTATCGTTGACACAAGAGAAGCATGTTTACCTTGCCTCCCTCAAACAAACCTGCAGCATGAGCGTTTGTCATCCCAAGGAAGTTTCGCAACATCCCGTTGTAACAAAGCTCACTCCTTACGACCACAGGAGTAGTCCGTTTCGACCATCCAGCAATGGCCGAGAAATCCTCCATCAAAGGGCACACCTCTCCCCCGGGAAACCTAAAAACATGCAAGCTAGGATCCCAATAATCTAAGCACGAATCAAGGAAGTCTAGATCAACTTTCATTTGACGAAAGCCAATAAATACACCCGCACCGTCATCATACACCGCCTTCTTCATTGCCGAACTCAAGGAAGAAGTCCACTTCTTCAAAAGAACATCAAAATGCTCCTCCATTTTCTTGGACACAAAAAAAAAACTTTTATAAATATACCTAATATATTTGTGAAAGCAAAATTCTAAAGCAAAAAAAAGAGAGAAGAGGAGTAGTTGTGAATGAATATTATGGCACGCACCCCCTCTTCTTATATAGGAAAACAATGTCCGAAATATGGAAATACAGCGCCACATCCAAGCCAACAAACCGCATAACTCTATGCGGTTTGCTGTCCAAACCGCATAAGCTTATGCGGTTTAGCCCACGAACCGCATAAGCCTATGCGGTTTCAGGGGCTGGTTTTTCTCAAAATTTTCCTAATTTCGTCTTTCCTAAAACACTACAACCTACTTTGGGCTACGACATTCTTTCGTTGTTCCCCATACATCAACATCACGCTTCACTTTAGCAATTCCGATTCTTACCACGAGTCAACGCATAACATTTTTCGCATTCATACGAGCTCATTTCGCATTTAAAATGAACTTTTTGCAAAACATTTTCACAATCTAAAATGAACATCAACGCATCCCACTCGGGAATCATATCATTTCTTCAAACAAGCCCACCAAAGCGGGTTTCTGAAGCGAAGTTCAAGCTACAACAACAAAGTTCAAAGTTCAAGCTACAACGACATGTACATAAAGGTTCATACAATCTTTAAATACACAAATTCACTCGGTGTGGTGGCGATACTCGTCCAAACTCACGCCGAATCTGAGCCGTCTCATTTCGGCTCACGACCTGTTGTCTGCTCAGCCCAAGCCATCCTCCACCTGTTGGCTATACGCCACAGCTTCTTATGCGCCTCCTTAGCCACCTGTGAAACACAACACAAACACAGTTCACACTTTTCCCCATTTTGCCTTACTTTCACTCAAATTAAGTCAAACTTAGGGGGGAAATTACAAAACAACGCTCTTGATCAACCCCACTTTACCTTAATTTCACCCAAATTAAACCAAACTAGAGGGGGTAACACAAAAAACGACTCTCACAAGTTTGATCATCGATATACTTCATACCTCGATCAAACTGGGGGCTTATACACATACATACAATCACACAAGTACATACCTTCTTCACCTTGCTCGCCCAAATTGGCCCATGCCCGCGTCACAAGAGTCACCAAAGTACGTCGGCAGAACGAAGGTACGACGGACGCCCGAGTCATCATACTCGATAGTAGTAGGGAAGTCATCAGGCTGCTCTGCCATCTCCGGATCAAATTCCTACAAAACAATTTCAGAACAAACGCACACGTCAGGGAAATTTTTCGCAAAAATTACCTTACGCACCCCCAAACACCGAAGCACACATACCTCAATCGGCCCACAAGCAAGCCGAGACTGAGCAAAATGGGCATAGTCTTCCCCAGGACAGAGGAGGCTCACTGACTCTCCCTCTCCATACAACGCCACCCGATCTGGCGAAACCCTCGCTCAAACAGGACCCTCGGCGGATCCTTAGGCACCACCGGAGCTGGCCACCCTGCCTGAAAGACCAAACGCTCTCCAAGGTACCAAACCGATCCGTACGGCGTCGCTATGTATAGGCGCTGGGTCTCTCGCACCGCAAACCTAGCCCCAATGCCCTCAGGAATACCCCTGTACTGGCCCCACGGGAATGGCACGAACTACAAAGCAAACAGAACACGCTCACAAATACAGATACAATACAATCATTTTAAGTACACTCTATTTAGAATGGTTCAAGCACAAACCTCATCAAATCGCATTCGGTTCAGACGATCCCTAACATCATCATACGACCAGTTAAATGCAAAGACGGTTACCATCGTACCCCAGCACGTATCACGGTACTCCCTCACGATCCGCACAGCATGTGGGGGGAGCAGAAAAGGAAAGTGGCTAAGAATCCACGACTGCACACCAGAAACAAAAACATGTTACAAAGACAAAAGACAACAAAAATGAACAACAATGCACCTAAGACAAAAACAAAATCAATACGTACCTTCATCAAGAAGCCAGGCGCGACTAAGGACAGTCGCGACCCTCGATCCATGACCCGCGGCCTCACGGCATCCATGCAGAAACGAATGCACAAGCCCAGAGACGGCGTCACCCAGTCAAACGTCCCAATTGCATCCCAATCCAGGAGATGCATAAGGACCGATGTCGATGCCCGCTCACCCTTGTCGCCGAAGTACACGGCACTCACAAACCACCACAACCACATACGAGCATTCTGCTCGTCGCTCCACTCCGAGGGGCCATACTCGGTCTTCCCCTCAAAATACTCCAAGATATAGCTCGTCTTGAAGGTATAGGGGGGCGCACCCTCACAAATCACCTCCAAACCACCGCCAACCGCGTCAGTCACAACCTCGTCCACAACGGACGGCGCAAGCTCAAAATCCATGTCGCGATCCCCAAACGGCAGCCCCGTTATGACCGCGTACTCAGATAAGGTAATGTCGGCCTCAAAATCGGGCATATGGAACGTCGTCGTGGTGTCCCAATACCTATCCATGAAGGCCCTGATCAACATCAGGTTCGCCGTCTGCTTCTTCCTCGCAATCTCCCTCCAATGGCCAACCAACGGGCCAAAAGCACTACGCAACACCCAAGCTTGCGCCCTCGGCGGAAGCCTCTCCTCAAAAGCACACATCGCGGACGAGACGCCCGAGAAAGTCCTCATCGGGCCCTTATCCCAACCCATCGTCGCTCGATAGGAAACATGTCTCTCCGGAGCGAGCAGAAGGTTGTGGCCATCCCAACCCCTCGCGAAAGCCCTGTTCGCACGTGACTTTCGCGGCCTAGAGCTACTCGCCCTAGGCGCGACCTCCTCGACCTCCTCAGCCTGCTCCTCAGCAACATCCATCTCAGCCTCCAGCTCCTCCACGAACTCCTGAGCAAACGCATCCGCCTCCTCCTCCTCAGGATCGCGCACAGGAACATTTCTCCCACGACCCCTACCTCGTGACTGACCACGTCTCGTGGGCAGATCACGAGGGTCAGCATCCCTCTCACTACGAGTACGCCTTAAGCCACTCGAGCTAGAGGCTCCCTCGGTCCTCGAGCTAGCACTCTTACGAGATCTCGATCTCGTAACACGACTAGAACCTTCTCCTGCAACCAAGCACAACCAATACACATAGCTATAATACATGCAAGCATACAACTTAGCATACACATACACACGTACACAAATACACACAAATGATACACACATAATACATATACATCCCTCATTGCACTATACACTTCACAGAGCATTTTTAGGCCTAATTCATAATTAAGCCGAAAACCGTTCTCTACATTTCAAAATCACAACTTTATGGTTTCTACGCGCCATAATAGTCCCCAACAACAACCCATTACAAGCAATTGCATTTTGGTCACCCCGATCAAAAACTCCCAATTCGCCTTAATTACTCCGTATAACTACGACTTAAGACGGCGATTTGAAAGCCTTAGCTCGACTTTTTCGCAAAACTAACGTTATAGGCATGCTATACTCACTATGGGCATCCTGCACCGAAGTTTAATTGGAATTCCGGGTCGGAAAATCCGGGTTCGTTTTCGGGCCCGAAACCTA
Organism: Dianthus caryophyllus; assembly: GCA_023091065.1. Taxonomy (NCBI): domain Eukaryota; kingdom Viridiplantae; phylum Streptophyta; class Magnoliopsida; order Caryophyllales; family Caryophyllaceae; genus Dianthus; species Dianthus caryophyllus. The sequence goes on from CM041522.1 coordinate 18,860,539, forward strand.
ATTTGGACGTTTTTCACACAAAGACGGTCTAAATCACAATCAATTCACACATACACGTTCACATGGCATAATGCAACACAATGACGTCAATTTCAAGCATTCAAACGGCAAATTTCAAGCAAAACTCGGGTTTTCATTCAAAACCCGTCTTTTCAACATTTCAAGGCAAAACTAGCTAATTACAACAACAAATAACGTAAAAGCAAGTAAAAATGGAGCATTACCTCGTTCCATGGCAAGGCAACGCAAGAAAAATGAGCAAAAACGGTTGAGAAATCGAAAAATGACGTTTTTTGAGTTGAAAAACCGAAATGATATAATGTGGCATGCTCACGGTTTGCTCGTGCTTATATAGCCCCCAGCAGCCAACTAGGGAAACCGCATAACCTTATGCGGTTTGCCCAACGAACCGCATAAGGCTATGCGGTTCACACCTTTGGCTTTTCTCGGTTTTTCTCGTTTTACGCCTACTTTTCGATTCCTAATTCATTTTAGCCCCAATGCAATTCCAAGTACGTCCCGTGCTTGGGTTAAGGCGTCACCTACAGTATGCCATACGCGTATATTAAGCATTTAGTGTACGGTACAGAAGCAGAAGCACGGACGCTCTTCACGAGCATTACATCATTTTCTCCTCCACGGAAGGCAACCATGTGCAACCACAACTACATAGACACTCCTCGGCGAGCCCAAGCACATGCACTCTGCAATATACACCTAACTCCAAGCATTTCACCCTACATAGACGCTCCTCGGCGAGTTCAAGCATTACGCAGACGCTCTTTCACGAGACCTACACCTACACCTACATAAGCACCCCTCTGCAATTATACACCTCACGCATACCCGAACATCTTACAAGCACCTGCACCCCTGCACTTTAGCCCCTTATACGCATGCAATACGAAGACATTACAAGCACCAGCACCAGGCATCCGACGATACCAAGCATATACAACAGTACAACAAGCACGACAAAGACATCCGGCAGGCCGGCAGGCCCTTATAGCATGCACGGACCGCCAAGTCCTTAAAATCGCCGCGCCCTCCCCGCTTAGCTTGGGTTCAAGTCCTCGTCTCACCCATGGACACATGCTTGCCGTTCGTGACTATATCGAGTATGCTTGATCCGGGATATGGTCGTGGAGTTTGACTAGCGCTCTAGTCCGAGCTCAGTCAAACTGGGGGCTCTGTGGATACCCATATCCGTACCCTCCCAAACAAAACCCTGTGATGTATCACGGACTTTTATTACGCACGTTTAACGTTGACTTATACGGTTCTAACTAATGTCGAATTCATTTTGAGTCGTTTTAAATGTTAAAATGTTTAAGGTCGCTTCACATCACACTTAAATAACGTTCATTTTGTCCATTTGGAGTCTAGCTAGGTCCTTGTCCTGCTTCATTTGGCATGAGCTTCGCATTTGCACTACAATTGGTCCTTTTACATTAACAAGGTCTGATTCAGCATTCCTAAATTCCTAAATTTAGGCGGTGAGCTAAAACCGCTATTTAGCCCCTCTTACACAAAATACAACTTCACGTCTTACCTTATTTCACAAAACTATGCAAATACACCTTTTTCATTTTAGGGTCTCGGGCGGCAAAACGAGCCCAAACCCAGCCTTTGGCCCGCACTCCAAAGCCCTGAACACCACAAAATATCTCAGGATTATCCTAGCTGTTTTCTTGAGCCACACGTCCAAATTATCACGTAATCTTTCAAAGATTTCGTCAAACCGAAACTAGGAAATTAGGCCTAGAACCACACCTCCAAACCGCACAGCCTTATGCGGTTTGGAGGGGAAACCGCATAAGCTTATGCGGTTTGCCCTGGCAACCGCATAAGCCTATGCGGTTCCTCGGCTTGTTTTTATTCCCTGCTTTCCTAATTTCTCTGAGGTTTTTAGTATATATAGAGCCCTATACCCGACCTCATAACACACATTTTACAACCACAATATATCCTTTACACACAATTTATCGTCAGATTTCACATCTTACACACTTCTAAACACCCTCAAAGCCTCACGCACTCAAATCCTTGAGTTCAACACATCATCCCGTGTTGAATTCATCCTCCTTCAAGTTCAAGAAGCGAAGCTCTGCCCAGATCTGAAGTGTCAGGACAAGGTAGGTACCGATCCACTTGGATCAAAGCTTTTTCTTATTTTCTATGGACTAACAAAGGGGTCTACAATTTAGCGCCGGCTTTGGCACCCAGTAGCTTGCACTCCAAGTGTTCTATTTACTTCGGGTACACTCCATATCCGATGACACGCCAAAGTCGCATAAGCAACCGACCTTATAAAAAAAACCAATGGACAATTGAACTTTATTTTATTTGCATGCATCTTGCACCCTTTTCTTTTGCATTAAAATCAACTTAAACAATGAATTCAACCTTTAACTGAACCGTATTTCGTTAACAAGTTAAACATGCTAAACTGAGGGTTTTAATCAATCTTTTTGCATCTGCATCTGCATTCTTTTACAAACTTATCGCACTTGTCCGTAGCGATAACATTAGCTCAAATATCATCTTACAAGGATTGTTCTAGGTCAGTAGAGGCTATTTTTACATAGGCTTTTCTAAAAGGTTTTCATAAATCATTATTTGAATTAACTCTTTTTCTAAAGTACCCTCACTTGAATCCAACTGGTTTCACAAGCCTTAGATCTAGGGGTGTCGGCGTGCTCCAAAATCTAGGACATGTTTTTAACTTAGAACATGGTAGCGAGTTCCTATTTTCATGATAAATAGGTGGCGACTCCATAACAGTTCTTAAAGGTTTTTCCAACTTAATCTTTTTTAACTTTAAAATCCGCCCTTAAGCAAGACGCCGAGTTGGGTCCGATCCCGGGTTCCACACCAACATGTAGCAAAACCATGGGCTTGTTTTCGTTTTTGAAATTTCGATTTACGCGTACGAGAAAAGTCTCGAAATGAAATATATGGTCTTAAAATAATGGTTCGAAGTAAGATCGAAAATAAAAATGAAGAAAAACGTTGAAGGGTGATCAAAACAAAAATTGGCCTTAGGATCCTCGAAACTTTGGAACAAAATCTTATTTGATCGAAACACTTATTTTTTTCGTTGAATGTTATCGAATTAAATCATTATACTTAAACGTCAAAAAGTTTACCAGTTTAGGCTTAGTGTAACTCAATATATCGAGTTTTAGTGAAAGTGTTAGTTAAATCAAAATGAAATAGTAATTTGATATTATTATTATATGTTTTGTTAGTAATAATCAAAATGATTAAGCCTTAACCAATTTGTTAGCTTTGAATTATGAGTAAGTATATTTGAAAAAGGATTAGGTGATTTAATCACCTTAAGATGGCTCGGCCATTTTGGTCAACATTGACCTCGATTTGCGTGCCGAAATTTGTCGTTGAGAAATTTGTCGTAGGTGCTTCATTTGATTTATCGATTTTGAATATGTAAAAATAAAGTTCAAATTTGAAGTATATCAAAATAGTTTTAATTCAGGTGCGAGCAAAGTTGTAGCGCATTGTGTTAGAAAAATATTGAGCGAGATTATTAAATTAAAGACTTGCGCAATTATAAAAGGCTTAACTTAACATGGAGGGTTACATGTTTAGCGAAGAAAAATTCAGTCGCATTTTTATTATAAGGAAAAAGGATGAATTTAATTTAAGGAATTAAATTCTTTCATAATATTTTGTGATAAAAAACACGGGGTGTTACACCATCTTCCTTTTAAGTCGTGATGGTTTGCATTTTATGGGTGCATCTTCGTATGTCAGTTCATCCCCAATGTCTGCGTTAGGGGTTGGATTGTTTTCGGGCATGACAAAGTCTGAGTGATCTTTGGGAGGAAGTGATCCTGTGAAGATAGTGTGGTTGTATGGAGGGTGATCTTTGTTGGATGGTTTGGGTTGCATGGTAAAAGAGTTAATCTTTTCGTCACCTTGGATCGTGGCTTGGTTGGACATAGGCCATTCGTCCCCTTTATCGTTGAACGAAGCGCCAATGATTTGATTGTCGCTTGGTTTGATATTGTTGGAGCGGTTCATAATGGGAGGTGATCCCACGGAGATTGTGTGGTCGGCGAAAGGGTTGTCGTCGTTGAACGTTTGAGACGGTTTGTCGAGCTTGCCTTGGTCGATGAGATCTTGGATGGCGTGCTTCAGTTTGAAGCAGTTTTCTGTGTCGTGGCCTTTGCCTCTGTGGTATACACAGTAAGCATTCGGGTTCCAAAGTTTTGGCTTTTTGTCTTCGGGCGGCTCGCTAGTAGGCCCGATTGGTTGTAGGTAGTTGTTTTCAACCAACCTATGGAATGCCCTAGTGTAAGGCATGAAGCTCCTGTAGCTTTTGGTTGCAGATGCGTCAAGGCTGTCCACAGTGTAGTTTTCCTCACTCTTGGTCGCGCGAGGAGATTTTGGTGAGTTATCTTGGTAGGTATGGCCGGTGTATCTGGCCATCGTGCCGGTCCTAAGATCGTCTTCAATCTGAGCGCCGACCCTGATGAGTTGTTCGAAGTCTTGGATGTTGCTGTACCGCATGTATAATTGACACACGGGTCGCAGGTTGTTTATGAACTTAGGCACAAGCTCGTCCACATGCGGACGATCTGGAATTCGTGCGCTTAGCTTTTTCCATCGAGAGAGATACTCGGTGAAGCCTTCATTGTCCTGTTGGTTAAGGGCCTCGAGAGTGTGGATGGAGACGTGCTTGTCGGTCTTGTCCTTGATACGTTGCTCCAAACGCCTTATCTCGGTCTTATGGTGGTTCAAGAGGTGTTCGAGGTCATCGGTCAGCTTTGTGACTTGGTTACGGAGTGCGTTAACTTCGTCATTGTCGGCCATTTTGCGGGTGTAGGTTCGTTTTTTGTAAGGGATTACTATGCGGTTCTTAGTACGACGAGTATCCAGTAGGTACCTATAATTCACTGCGTATTTAGTGACACGACTCGACCCACTAAGCTCACATTCATTCTAAGCATTCATTTTAACTCATTCCTTTGTTTAGAAAGACCTTTTATGTTTTGAAAAAGGAGGTTTTTGAAAAGGTTTTAGCTAAAGGAAGATTTTGAGGCGAGGACGCGTGCGCACGTCTCGTCTCGAAGTTGAAAGGTGTTAGCTTTGTCGAGCCCATTTAACGGTTCATCGTTAAGGGATGGATGAAAGGGGTTTGACTTGAGAGCGGTTAGCTAGTTGAGTTGAGGATGTTGAAGTGGGTTGGTTTGTGTGAGGTGCATTCGGTTAGACCTACTAAGTTCAATGTTCATTTTAGGCGTTCATTTTTAGCTCATTTCATTGTTTTGAAAGACCTTTTAAGCTTGAAAAAGGAGATTTTCGAAGAGTTTTGGCTAAAGGGAAGCTTTTGAGACGAGGATGTGTGCGCACATCTCGTCTCGATGTTAAAAATTTTGTTTTGCACCCGTTGAACTAGTATCGGTGATTTGCCGAGGTGAGCTCGAGGTCGGATGTGTAAAAGAGAAAGGATTCGGCTCGAGCAAGTCGAGTCGAGGATGTTAAAACGGAGTCTAGGCCGTATGACCTAGAAGATTGAAATCCACGAGTAGGGGTTTTAATCCTTGTTCGGGTTTTTGCTTGTTAGTGAAAAAGGAGAGTTTTGAGAAAGCTTGTTTCAAAAATTCGCGATAGTTTTGTTTGAAAAGTGTTAGTTTGTTAGATGTTAGGTTCATTTATCTTTGAAACGTTTAAGCGAGTTTTCGAAGATATGAATGCAAATGCTCGTTTTGAAAAAAGACCATGGAGTGCATAGCCTCGAACTTGTACGTATGACTCAAAAGGGGTGAAAAATGAGTCAGTCGGGTACACCTCCAACTACCTCGAGTACGCTTTGGCAGATACTTAACCCCTTAATTTTCTTACGCCGGGGCGATAGGTTTTCTGAAGGGAGCACTGGGGCGGTCGAGATAGCCGTTTACGGCAAGCCGTGGAGGGGCGAGAGGAAAGCTAGTCCGGCATGTGCTTTATCGAGTGGACAAGCCTGCATGTGGGAACCACCTCTCGAGGGTGCAAAGGGTGCCTAGATTCCAAAAGGAATGGACTCTAAACGAAAGTGCATAGCTCAATTATGTATACATGGATTGTTCAAGGCTTTCAAGTTTCACCTCTTTATTTTTAAAAAGAAAAAGCTAGTTTTTAGTTTTAAAAATAAGATCTCCCCAGCGGAGTCGCCAAACTGTGGAACCCGGGAGGGACCCAACTCGGCGTCTTGCTTAAGGGCGGATTTTAAAGTTAAAAAAGATTAAGTTGGAAAAACCTTTAAGAACTGTTATGGAGTCGCCACCTAATTATCGCGGAAATTAGGAACCTGCTACCATGTTCTAAGTTAAAAACATGTCCTAGATTTTGGAGCACGCCGACACCCCTAGATCTAAGGTTGTGAAACCAGATTGGATTCGGGGTGAGGGTACTTTAGAAAAAGAGTTAATTCAAATAATGATTTATGAAAACCTTTAGAAAAGCCTATGTAAAAATAGCCTCTACTGACCTAGAACAATCCTTGTAAGATGATATTTGAGCTAATGTTATCGCTACGTACAAGTGCGATAAGTTTGTAAAAGAATGCAGATGCAGATGCATAAAGATTGATTAAAACCCTCAGTTTAGCATGTTTAACTTGTTAACGAATACGGTTCAGTTAAAGGTCGAATTCATTGTTTAAGTTGATTTAATGCAAAATAAGAAGGTGCAAGATGCATGCAAATAAAATAAAGTTCAATTGTCCATTGGTTTATTTTATAAGGGTCGGTTGCTTATGCGACTTTGGCGTGTCATCGGATATGGAGTGTACCCGAAGTAAATAGAACACTTGGAGTGCAAGCGCGCTGGGTGCCAAGCCGGGGGGGCGCTAAAGTGTAGACCCCTTTGTTAGTCCATAGAAAATAAGAAAAAGATTTGATCCAAGTGGATCGGTACCTACCTTGTCCTGACGCTTCAGATCTGGGCAGAGCTTCGCTTCTTGAACTTAAAAGGAGGATGAATTCAACACGGGATGGTGTGTTGAACTCAAGAATTTGAGTGCTTGAGGCTTTTGTGAGTGTAAGAGTGTAGGAGAGGTGTAGAAGTTATGCTAGATGTGAAATCTGATGGGAAAAGTTATGTTTCGAAGTCTGATATAGGGGGGTATATATACTAAAAGACCTCGGAGAAATTAGGAAATTGGGGATAAAAACAGGCCTAGGAACCGCATAGCCTTATGCGGTTGCCCGGGCAAACCGCATAGGCTTATGCGGTTGCCTCCCCAAACCGCATAAGCTTATGCGGTTCGAGGGTGTGGTTTTTTGCGTAGTTTCCTTGTTTCGGTTGAATTATATCTTAGAAAGATTTCGTGATAATCCTTAGTTGCACGTCAAGGAAAAGCTTGGGATATTTCTGAGATATTTATGATGTTTAGGGCTTTGGAGTGCGGGCCAAAGGCTGGGTTTGGGCTCGGTTTCGGGCCCGAGACCCGGAAAAATGAAAAGGGTGTGTTTGCATAGTTTTTGTGAAATAAGGTAAGACGTGAAGCCGTATTTTGTGTAAGAGGAGGCTAAAGGGAAGATTTAGCCACCGGGCCTAAATTTAGGAATTTAGGAATGCTGAATTAGACCTTGTTAGTGTAGAGGGACTAATTGTAGTGCAAATGCGGAGCTCATGCCAAATGAAGCAGGACAAGGACCTAGCTAGACTCCAAATGGACAAAATGAACGTTTATTTAAAGCGATGTGAAGCGACCTTAAACATTTTAACATTTAAAACGACTCAAAAATGAATTCGACATTAGTTAGAACCGTTTAAGTGAACGTTAAAGCATGCGTAATAAAAGTCCGTGTTACATCACAGGGTTTTGTTTGGGAGGGTACGGATATGGGTATCCACAATTATACAATAAAACCCAACATATTAAATCATCGTTCAAGAGTTGAATAATACAACTCTAAGTACGGAAAGTTAAAAGAGTAGCGTTAAATATATTACATCTCTCGTAAAAACAACTAAGGTAAAGCAATAAAACGTCTCGTGGCCCCGTCCAAAATCCAGCTCCCGGTCCACGGTAATCCTGCACAATAAACTGATGGGGGTGCCCGCTGAGCGGACAGTGACTAGCTATGCTCATACTTACCCTCGATTTCAATTACTTTGGTTTATTATTATCGCTTTATAACTATAACGTTATGATAAAAACATAAACATGCTTATTACAAATAGCATATACAGACATATAAGTCATAATAAGCATGCGGTTTAAAGCGATAAATCATATAAGCATGATATTCAGTTATGAAAGCATTAACAGATAATATCATAGCAATAGTGTCACAACATATCAGCAGAATTGCAAAGCGATATTAGATCGCAGACAAACATACATATCGTATCACTCACATCATGCAGACTCGATTCACTTCAGAAATTTGTGGTCTTTAGTTTTCGAACGATAACAATAATATGGTATCTCCTAATTATCTCACCCAATATATGATAGGCAAACTTATTCCTTTATCGTAAAGTGTGACCGTTAAAGCATGCCAAGGATATATCGGTATATAGACCTTTAAAATCACAGGATTATAATGAAAAACTTTATATGATTTAAAGTCATAAAATAGAAATTGCATAACATGAAAAGAGATTTAGAATTAACCTTTAATCCTAGTAAATATGGCCTAAGAACAATACCAATAATATGGTATCTCCTAATTATCTCACCCAAGATGAGTCTAAGATATGCCCTTGGATTGCTAGAAAAATTAGAGAGAAAACTGATTTTCTTTTCTCAAGTTTTTGTGTTGTAGTTGTGATGAATGATTGAATTAGCGTTGATGAGTTTTTGGGTGTGAATAGGTTAAGTAGGAAGGAAAAAATCAATCTCCTGATCCCACCATATCACACGTCCCACATATAGATTTTGGGGAGAATATTTTCTCTCCAAAATTTAGCTTATTGGCCAAGAAAACGTATCTAGACCAAAATGTATCTAGACTCTTTTCTTTTGGTCATTTTAGCTTCTAATATAATGCAATATGTATATTACTAGTGTCATCTGTATGGACCGATTATAATATATCATTAAAAATAAATATCCTTATATTTATAATTTGCTAATTATTTATAACGGTTTATATTTAATTAACTTGCATTATAAACAACAATTAAATATAACATTTTATATTCAATTCACGAATTACAGCTAATTCCTCTCATCTAATATAATTTAATCATTATTAAATAATATTCATCATTACACTGACTAACATTTTAGTCAACAACACTGACTAACCGTTTAGTCATTAAGTAAGGCATCGATATGATCATTTTCTCAAATAATCACATCTCTCAAACACATCCTTTAGGTGTGACTCTTAGGGACCAGTTGATCACCGCCATCTGTATGACAATAACGTCAAACTTATCTAGCAAGCCAACCGTTATCGATAGCGTTAATCAGCGATTAAATACAAAATGTACCCTGTGTACCTTTAGAGATTTATTTATGTTATTGCACTAACTGTGGAGGACACTAACTCCAACAATCTCCCACTTGTCCGTACAAGTGTAGGTGCGATAACCGATTCTCATATCCATAATAAATTTCTCCCACTCAATGTAAACCAATTTGCAAAGTCCGTACTTTCAAAGGTCGTAGTTCACAAGTGATCAGAATCAAGAGTGGTTTCCCCGACTAGAGAGTAACTTAACTGATAAACGAATCAATATTCGAGCATGGCCATGCATTTGCAGTTACAGCTCCTCGAGTGGCCCTAAGAAAAGAATTATAACTCGATAGAAGTTGGATATTTCCCTCAACTCGAATCCTGCAGATGTAAGCGCAGCATGAAATGACCCAGTGAAAATCTACTTGGCCTCCTGTTACGGTCGACTGTGAGAAAGAAACCAAAGTCACCCAAAATATGCCTTAATCTCAAGAGACAGTCGATGGTCAAAAGAATCGACTCTAGGAACACTATGGATGTCCTATCCACGACCAGGCACCTAATGTTCTGAAACATATAGGACTCCATGTAGTCGTCACAAAATGTCCTGCGCGATTTCAGTAAACCCGCATCTGTGATTGATCAGTCAACAGTTTGACTTATGGCTCGTTGAACCCACCATCAATCGACGTCACAAAATAATCGCCAGAGTTATCAGCTCATGTAGGCGATTAATGACCAATACAAATATAATGTTTTCCAGTTCACTTTGTGGTGTTCAAAGTTGTCCGTGCAATCCACATGGAAAAACAGAATATATAAAACAAAACGATGATGTTATAAATAGTATATGAAAAAGATACATTTATCCAATCCACGTCAAGGACTATTATAACCAGGAACACGTTTAGTCTGCATGAAAGAAGAAAAGAAAACATCGTTTTATTGGTTTAAGTCGTAAAGCAATAACATTTTAATGCATTGACTCGTACACTCATATAATCGACCTCCCTCGAGAATTACATAAGTGATCCCAAGACTCAATTTCTTTAAATTGATAAGACAACCTCTTGGCTAATTCTACTGTTAGAATTCTTGGTCGATAGATTTCAGTAAATCCTATCTATTAGTCCATTATAACTACGAGATATTACTCGAATTATAATGTTGAGGTAAAATAGGTCAACACATACTACTTACCCAACGTAGAAGGGGTCATGTGGAGAGTAAGGTCCTACATGCCTACCGACGAAGAAGGGGCTCATAGCAGTTCTTCCTATAAAGACTAATCTCAATTTTATAATAGAGGAAGGTCCCATCATCTCATTTTAATTCATTTTAAGTGAACAAATATCTAGCATTACGTGAATGATTAATTTGAGGTGATAGCCCTAAACGAGTGACATCCGTATGTCCATGATATAAAAATGCAACTATACGATCCATATTCATGCATATTAGGTGGTTTGGTTTAGTTTAGGCGGAATATGATGCTACTACCTAACGAAAATGCAATGAAAACGGTAAAGAAAACGCAAAAAGAAGAACACCTAGTGTGGCCTATCCCTATGAAAATAAAGACATATTACAATTTGGAATCCATTCATGGACCCTAAAGCTGTCTTCATTCTTCATCTAGGGCTTTAAGTGGGAGTTGAACCTTTTGATCTTCATCTTGAATCTTCATCTTGAAATATCTCAAATAACACTTTGAATTACAAAATAAACCTATTTACATTCTAATTCAAAATATGCCAAAAATTAAAAATTACAAGATGGGAGATTCGAGATCTCAAAATACAACCAAAATTGTGTTTCCTTCATTACGAAAACACAATCTTCTAAGGCCACACTAGTAAATTACAACCGTTTGTACAAAATTAATGCGTAAAAGTAAACCATTCATTCAAACATACATTCACAAAAATAAAGCATCAACTAAACAAAACCAATGCATACAAATTGATTAAATCCAAACCACCTCTTTTAAAAGATTATCATTATGCAACAATTCCTTAATTGTTCATAATATCTTATAACCAAAACAATAATCCAAAAGAAATAATTTATATTATCAGTATAACATAAATTATATCACAAAAATATTTTAAACTTCTTTAAAATATTAGGTATCATATTTATTATGAACTCCTTCACAATAACACAAGATATATTATCTTTATAATATAACAAAATATTAATTTCCAAAAATAATAAAATTTTCGGCCAAAATTAACAAAATACCGGAATTAATTTTTTTTTTTTTAAAAGAATATACGGCCAAATAATAATAAAAATAAAAATAAAAATTACCAAAAACCAAAAATTTCAGCCAACACAATTATAATGAATTAAACTGATTTAATTCAAATATGCTAATTAGATCGATACTAACTCAATTTTAATCCGTATTAAACATTGATTCAAGAGGTTCAAATTAACTGTTTAAATTAAACATCTTAAACTGATAGATCTAATGATTAGCAAAACAATATGTTCATTAACATACAAAAATTGATCCTTTTATGTTTTAATTCAATCGGTATTAAATCAAAACTAATACAAATTCATATGAGATAGTTTTAACATCTTAAAACATCGATAAATATGAATCAAATAGACCAAATCAAACCAAAAATTAAACAATAATTCACGGCCAAAATCAATTTCATTCGGCCAAATTAAAAAAAAAAATTGGTTGAAAATAATACAAAATCGATTTTTTATGAAAACCATATAAAAAATTTCATGTAACCTGGCTCTGATACCACTTGTAGGTTTATATCGGTATATAGACCTTTAAAATCACAGGATTATAATGAAAAACTTTATATGATTTAAAGTCATAAAATAGAAATTGCTTAACATGAAAAGAGATTTAGAATTAACCTTTAATCCTAGTAAATATGGCCTAAGAACAATACCAATAATATGGTATCTCCTAATTATCTCACCCAAAAAATTAGAGAGAAAACTGATTTTCTTTTCTCAAGTTTTTGTGTTGTAGTTGTGATGAATGATTGAATTAGCGTTGATGAGTTTTTGGGTGTGAATAGGTTAAGTAGGAAGGAAGAAATCAATCTCCTGATCCCACCATATCACACGTCCCACATATAGATTTTGGGGAGAATATTTTCTCTCCAAAATTTAGCTTATTGGCCAAGAAAACGTATCTAGACCAAAATGTATCTAGACTCTTTTCTTTTGGTCATTTTAGCTTCTAATATAATGCAATATGTATATTACTAGTGTCATCTGTATGGACCGACTATAATATATCATTAAAAATAAATATCCTTATATTTATAATTTGCTAATTATTTATAACGGTTTATATTTAATTAGCTTGCATTATACACAACAATTAAATATAACATTTTATATTCAATTCACGAATTACAGCTAATGTAACACCCCGTGTTAATTTAACACAAATTAATTATTTTAACTAAATTTTTAAATTAAAATTTATATAATTTAACTTCTATTTCTTTGTTTTGAAAACGCGGCTGAAAAATTTCGTTCGAATGAACTTTCTCAAGATATTTTTCATTAAACTTTCTTGATTTTATATTAGTTTGTATTATAAGTTTTACGTCTAAAATACCTGTCGAACTAAAGCTTTACTTCAGTCACATTTATTAAACTTAATAAATTTGCATTCTATTTTAAAAATCATTATTACTTGAATAAAATATAATTTTATCGAAATATATCTTGCAAATAAACTAACAGTTTGAAATTTTACGAGACCGTAATAGAATTTGTAACTAATATTTTTATACACCATCTAATTTTAAAATATAAGTTTTATAATATAAATAATAAAAATAAAACTACAACCAGATATTTTACACATAGTATATTTTATAAAATATAAGAATTTATAAATCAGAGTAAATGAAATGGAACAAACAAATAAAACAGACTCAAATATTACTACACCTATGTCGACCATTGTAGATATTTTTTTTTTTGGGCTTCTTCAATACACTTCCCAAATTCTCCTTATCTCATCATCTCATCTCTTTAATTTTAATTTCTCATATACTTACTCCTTATCCTTATAATAATATTTCATTATAAATCTCAAATGTGTTCATCTTCCTCATCACTTATTCTCCCTGCTTCTTCCTTCCCTATTTTCTTGTAAGTAAACAACAACAACAAATAACAATAACAAGGATAATAATAATAATAATAATAATAATAATAATAATAATAATAATAATAATAATAATAATAATAATAATAATAATAATAATAATAATAATAATAATAATAATAATAATAATAATAATAATAATAATAATAATAATAATAGTAATAATAATAATAATAATAATAATAATAATAATAATAATAATAATAATAATAATAATAATAATAATAATAATAATAATAATAAGAATAATAGTAATAATAGTAATAATAATAATAATAATAATAATAATAATAATAATAATAATAATAATAATAATAATAATAATAATAATAATAATAATAATAATAATAATAATAATAATAATAATAATAATAATAATAATAATAATAATAATAATAATAATAATAATAATAATAATAATAATAATATGCAACAACACCACCAACAACGACAAACTAAACCCACAACAACCAACTTCAACAACGGATAACAACCACGACAACAACACCACCGTCCTGCTCACCGGAGCACCACCACGGTGGGCTACACCTCCACCTCCGTCGATGTCCCAGCTTGTTGTCGCTCTTCTCGCCGCCGTCCCCTGCTCCTCGGCCCCTGACGTCGACCCTACCACGGTGGCCACCACCTACCTTTGTAATACCCCGAATTTTCCGTGTCTCAAAATAATAATAATAATAATAATAACAACAACAATACTAATACTAATAATAATAAGAGTCTAAATAAAATGGATGGACCTAAAAGTAAAACACAAACCCCTAATCTTATAATTCTTTTGGGCAGACTCAAATTAAAAAGGGAGAAAGGAGAACTTTTGTTCTCCGTTATTCATTCTTCAGTTTTCATTCCTGTATCCTTCGTTCTCCTCCTTCTTACCTTCAATTTTGATTCTCTTATCCTCAATCAATTCAATCTATTGAAATCATTCTTCATCATCATCGTCCACAGCGTCATCATCACCGTCCACATCATCGTCGTCATCATCATCAGTGTCTCATCATCGTCGTGAATGTGGTCTTCTATGTCGTTATTGGTGATGCGTTTGCTCTTCTTTCAAGCTCCAATTCATCGAGTCAGGGTCGAAATATTTAGATTTTCCAAACTTTGAACCTTATTATTCAATTTATTGTAGAGTTCAAGGGCATCAGGAGCAATTTTCGGCAAGTTACATTCTTGAACTCGCGTTCCGACGTTTTCTTTCGAAGGTAAGGGTCATCTCCCCTTACTTAGCTCATGTTTGTGATTGTGTGTGTGTGTGATTTGATGAATGTGTATAGTGATCGGTTATATGTGTGTGTATGAGAAGGTTGGGGTGTGCTTGCTTATTGTATGTATGTAATCTCGTATGCTTGTAAGTGGGTATGTATGTATGTATTGTGACAAGGAGTAAGTGAAGTATAATCGGGATGAAATTTGAGTTTGAGGACGCAGCGTTATGGTCGCCCATGCTTTCTTCTGTAGTGATAAGATTGCCTAGTCGAGCCGTGACCTATGTTACGCTTTCGGATTTTTGTGTTAGTACACCGCAGATGATGACCGCCATGTTGTTGGGTCGTGGTGTCATCAAATGGAAATTTATCTTGATGTCGAAATGAGGCGTAATTCTTTGCTCAAAAGCGTGACCAGTGGTGACTATTGGTATTGTTGGTCGATTGTTGGCGGCCGTGTTGGCCTTATAGGTGATAGTAATGCCCTCGTGTGGAACTGCTTTTACCTTCTTTGTAACTATTTGGTCGGGGCTTGTGTGGGCTCTTGTACCGCAGCTAGTTTAGTGACCGTATTTACGCTTTTATATTTGTCGAGGAGAAATTTGGTTATCAGAGTTGTGTACCTTGTTGTTGCGTATTGTTATATGATTTGATTGTGTTGTGGGTCGAATTATTATTATATTGACTAGGGTGCTTAAGAGTGTGCTTAGTTGGGTGTAAGTCGTACACTAATTTAATTAGGTAAATGGCCTTGTCTTGAGTATAAGTAAAGAGGAATGTATTAACTTAACGATCGACCAAGTGTATGCTTTATGAATCAAAACAGTTGTGCTTACATCCTCTATAAGCGTGATGGTGAATGTATCCTTTTCTTTTGCGCCGTCTCCTTGCCATGTCGCGAAGTACATCCTTGTGAACTTGATATATGTTACATAAGAGTGATGGTGATAATTAATATAAGCGAACGAAATGATTATACGAGTGAACGAAACGATTGTACGAGAATGAAATGATAATACGAGCGAATGAAATGTTTTGATTATGAGTGAATTGATTTGGAGTTTCATTGATTATGTGTGATGATGAAATACATGAGTGATGATGATATATACATATAAGCTGTTCTCTTGCCATGACGTATTGTACTTGAGATTATGGTCTGTGTGACCTTGAGATTATGGTCTGTGTGACCTTGTGATTATGGTCTGTGTGACCTTGAGATTATGGTCTGTGTGACCTTGTGATTATGGTCTGTGTGACCTTGTGATTGTGGTCTGTGTGACCTTGAGATTGTGGTCTGTGTGACCTCGTGATTGTGGTCTGTGTGACCTTGTGATGACGGTGGAGTTGTGACAGGAGCAGGAGTGGGGTGTTGTCGATATGGTAAGTCCCCTGTGTGGAGTTACGCAGTTGGGTTCTTCTAGACTTGTTGAATTGAATTGTTTGACAACGTCCGAGTTAGTATACCTTAGCATGTGTACAGTTTAATATGAGAACAGTGCAAGTATTTATTTAATCTCTTATTTATCTAATATCTTTTCCCTCGTCTTAAACTGAATAAAAGCGTTAACTTCTTTTACCTTCTTTTATGAGTTTTGATGAAGGCTAACTAGGGTTGTTATTGTTGTGTCTGTTTTGTTCCCCACCCCGTAGGTACTCGGACGCTTTTGTGCTAGTTTTGGGGCGCATGGAGGGATCACTTGACGTTTGGTCTTCGAGTCTAGACATCACTTTAGACGTCTCATTACCTTTCATCGCTTTTCACGGTTTTTGGCCTGCGTGCCTTGATTCTGACTTGGATGTCAGTTGTAGTTACGAGTTTTGATATTTATCATTGCTTTCTGATTTATATATATATATATGCCTTGTGATGGTCTTTGGCGTCCTTGAGCTTTACAGGTGTTTGCCAATGGACCCGTTCAGTCGGGCCCCGTAACGCTATCATTTAGGTAGGGTCCGCCCGGCCTAAATGGGGGTGTTACAAAGTGGTATCAGAGCGGCGACCCTGATAAAATGAAACTAAAGTGAACCCTAAAATGAACGTAGGTGAGTCGTGTCTTAAAATGAATATAGGAATTAAAAAATGAACCCCATGGAAATGATTGGTGATCCAAGCAGCACCAGGGTTAGGGAGACGTCTCGAAACCCTGGGTGGGAGACGTCCCTAGAGAGCTTGGTAGCTATGAATTGAAGTGGTTAACGGGGGGTAAAGTGTGTCGGATTGCATTGATGCGCTGCTATTTGCCTTGTTTGTGTATGCGTTGTGTAATCATGGAGTATGGAGATACGGTGACGTGATGTGATGAGGCGTGAGGAGTTGTGGTGGAGTTATGGAGATACTATGATGTGGTGGTTGATTTTCGGAGTGGGCTGAGTACGAAATACGTCATGGCAAGAAAACGTGAAACGGTAAAGGTTGAGTAAGTATAGTAACTACATATATGTATGTTGCTGATGTTGTATTGTGTTAATGATAATGATCCCGCCCACCCTCCCCTTTAAGCCATGTATTCTTTGATGATGTTGTTTACATTTAATTTACGATTGTTTATACTCCTGCTTTTCCTTTACGATTATTTCATAAATGTTGCTGTCACATTTCTCTTATCACTTGCTTTCGTGCGCGTACTCATTGTTTATACGTTATATTGTTTTAATATTATTGATGGAGAATTGGATTAGGACCTTATGGTCACTGGAGGCACTTTATGGTGCATTTTGAGGAACTGTGGTTGTTTGCTGCTAGATATAGTTGTATATTATTGTTGAATAGCTGTGGTATTGCTTTGATGGTATTTGCTATTATGTCTTTCATATATGGATATATTCCCCATCAACATGTCTGTTATCATATTGTTTGATTGTTTGATGCGCAACTGTCGCATTGCTTTGATTATATTTAATGCTTAGTGCTGCTGGTTAACGTAATTGATACGTACATGTTATGCTACATCGTCAATGACTCATTCTTATTTGACAAGTGTATGATGCACGGTTCAAATGACAATATTGCGGCGTAGAGAGATTGATATACTTAGGATGATTGTGTCTGTGCATCATTGACATATTCATAGTATGTTGTGAATCATTGTTTTGTGACCGTGTCTGCGCATGAAATGTCTATTGAGTCATAGTCGTGATAAGATGTCTAAGGTACATATATGCATTTATATTGCTGATATTATTTTTGATGAAGTACTAGTATCATGCCCTATGGTTGGTTATAGTGTTTCCAAGATATATGCGTACTTGCTTGCTATAGAATTTGATAGCAATACATGTGTGATTATATATATGAGTTCGTCAAGTATATGGGTAGTGGTGTGAACTCGATCAAGTGAGTATCGATATGTATAATTATCCTATATGAAGAGTAGGTTAATGTTCTTGAGTATACTTGTGTGTGTATGCTACGCTGAATGACAAGTTGTGGACGATGGTACGAGTATAGTTGTCTATGTGTATAGATGTGTAAGTAGGATAGCATAGTATAGGTCTTGATATGAAGGGAAGTTAAAGTGTGTAGAATAATTACGGCTTATATTTAGGTACGAGGGACTACATTTTGGTTTCTACACGTGAGATAACGAGGCATTCATGAGTAGGAGGATGGGAGCAATTGTTTAACTAGCAATTCATAAGTAGTAGTGAGTCAGTGTGTGAAATGTGAATGAGGCAAACAATGAATGAAAACTAGCTAGATAGCAGTATAATTATTGCGTGGAGGGTAAAGAATAATTGAGGCAAATGGGAAATTTCAAGGACTATGTAGGCAGCAGAATACTGTGTATTATTATGATGAAATTTAATGTATTGAGAGAATAACAGTGAGGCGTAATTGATGTTAGAAAGGAGGATCAAATATCATAGGAATGGTAATAGGAATGGTAACAAATATCATAGGTAATGCGAGAAAATTTGGAAATTCATTGATATATGTGAGAGGTAGAGTATGGAAAAATATATGCAAACAAATATATGATATGTGATGTAGTAATTGGTACCAGTTGAGTATAATGGACTAGTGACAGAGAGTTGTGAGAAATGTGGAGGTTAATCGTTCGTATTTGCGTAGGTAACATAAGCATGATAGTGATAAGATTATTAGGAATCAAGAAACACAAGTAAAGGATCCATGGAATCATGAACAGATTGCATAGTAGTAAGTCATTAGAATGGGTTGAGGATATTATTCAAAAACGAGTCCAGACTGAAATGATATAAGTGCAGAATCATAGAAAGTGGCAAGTTGAGTGTGAGGTAACATAGGGACAGAATTTAGTAAAAGAAAAAAAAAAGTGTAGGTTTAAGTAAACGAGGCTGAGTGGTGGTGCGCTATGACAATGAAAGAAAACACAGATGATAGAATAGTGATGGTACGTTAGTTGCAGTATGAGTATAGATACGTATGTACTTGCATAAGTTGTAAGTTATAATAACAGAAGTAGGAAGATGTCAACAAATGCGTGAAATGGTAGTAAGGACAGATAATGTTAGGGAAAAGAACAAATAGAGAATCAACAACTAAATCAGCAGAATTTGGTAGAATGGATATGTGAGACGGGCAGTAACACATAGATAAGTAAAGATTGTAGGAAAAGCAGACGATATAAGTGTTATTCGACATTGGTGGATGTAAAAATTGGTGATGGTAAAGATACAAGGGAGTTGAGGACGCTTGTAGAGTAAGGTAAAGAATACGAGCCAAAGTACGTGTAGGATTAAATAACAATATATGGTAGAATAGATCTAGAATGGTACAACATTATATACATGCATCATAAAAGTATTGACCGTATACTGTTGCCATAATTCACGCTGTTGAGATACTGTTCTGATGCTTAAAATGTTGCTAAAATCGTCTATGAGATGCTGGTTGCTGACACGTTCGTGGAGTAGAGACCATGTTGTTGTGCTACAGCATTAAGTTTCTTATGGAGTATTTTGTGCTGCTGTTGGTGATGGTTTACGTAGAGGGAAATAGGAGATATGGTATGTTTTGGTAGGTAATGAAGTACATAGTGAGAGTAAACATGTAACATAGAGGTTTACGACTTATAAACGAGTATTTCTTGGAGTCCGAACCTTGTTTTCCGTCTTCCTTGCTTGAGGTAAGGAAACCTCCCTTACTTAGTTCGATTTTCGGTGTTAGAACGTAATGTGAAGCAATTAGGATAAGAATTGGTGGAATTGACATGTATGTGTAGTGAATGAATATGTTTTGCATTATTGTGGTGTTAGAAGATGTCGTATTCTTATGTGTGTGAATTCATGTCCGTTGTTAAGAGTAAAAAAAAAAATAAAAAAATAAAAAAATAAAAAAAAAAAAAAACGAGGTAGTGTGTGAGTCTTGTTGTTGCTGTCTACTAGTGTTTGCTTTTGTCGGTATATGAGTAGGTGACTGCGTGCTGTCTGCGTTCACTGACTATTATACGCATGTTGTTTGCTGTTCATTGCTACATCTGCTACCTGCTGTTGCTCTCTATGGATTCGTACCTCCTGTTGTTGCTACTGTATGTGCTTCTGATAGTAATGTTGTTGCATTTTTGTTAAGGTTACAATGTGTTATCGTTATTGAATGTGTGTGTAATGGATGAGTGTAGGAGTGGGTATCAGTGACGCTATGTGAGTGAGACCGAAGAAGCTGAGCTAGTCTAACTTTGGTAGTCTGGGTCGTGTTTTGCTTTGTCTTCTTAGTAGTGCGGCCGCGCGTCGTTGTAGCAATGACGAGGCCTAGACTCAGACCTCAACTAAGTGTGATTTATGTCTCCGTTTTTGCTAATCTATGTTGTGGGATACATGCAGTTCTTGCTACATTGTGGTGTTAAGCGCTTTGTTTCGTGAGAACTAGTGGATTATTGTTGAGAGAAGCTTGTCATGAGTTTTTGTGTACGTGTGGTGTGTTAAGGAAGTGTAGAAGCTGCTGTCCTAGTACCAAATCGCCAATATTTTGAGTTGTTTAACCGTCTTATCACCTTATAGAACTTAAACTCTGATTTAACTTGTATAGGCATGTGTTGGGCCCGCGTGAGAATGTATAAGAAGTGTTTTGTGTGGTTTACGGATGTTTTGTGAACGCGAATAAGCTTAAGCCAGAATTTCTTCAGTCGGCTTATATTTTGTACTTTAACATAAGAGTTTTGTGTGTGTGTGTGTTGAATTTGAAGCGTGAGGACGTTGTGTCCTGTGTACGTGTGTGGTTTAGGTTTGGTCATGTCTTGTGAATGATAATTATTATCGGTTGCTCTGCTGATGTTCGTTAGTGTAATATTATGTGAAGAGTGGGCTAGTGTTGTATATGTATTGAGCTGGTTTTCGGTGAGATGTTAACGTGAGTGTACACTACTCTACTATTGCTCTAAACGTGCCCAAATAGGGGGCTGTTGTATGATATAGGTTGCTGAAAATGTTGTTAATCTGCCATCTTACACTCGCAGTTGTGTTGTTGCATGATTTATTGCCGTTGAAATCGTATTGACCCCCTGAGGTTACTGTGATGATATGTTATATGAAGATATGTTGTAGTACATCATAGGTGGCTGTTGAACATAAAAGTCGTGTCTTAGTTAGTCTATACCTCGGAATTAAGCTTTCTCTAAGAACCCTAACTTTCTGTCTTCTTACACATATATCTTTGTCGTTACTTTTGACTAGAAAATGTTGAGCCACTTTGTTATCTCGTACCTTGGGGCCGTGCAGTCAAGTGCTCAGTGGAAGTGGAAAAGTAAGAAAGAGTATTGTTAGGATGATCGATGTAAGTTACTGAAGTAGGTCAAAGTGCTAATATGTTAATGAGATTACACACCTTAAAAGTCTAGTTGTTGCAAATTGAATTGTTATGATGTTATAACTAGTACCTAAATATACATGGGTGTTACTTTCTTCTTTTTCTTGACGTACGTTATTAGTTACGCGGACGTAACTCTTTTTTTTACGGGGGTAGAAAGCGCGCAAATTCGGTCTGTGTTGTTCTTGCATGTTATGAATGCGTTGTTGTTTGTATGCTAGGAATGTTGAGCACTACTAACTTGAACTATTGGTTGTTGACCATGTGGTGAACTTAGTCGAGTATGTGTACACGTTAGTTTTACCTGGAGTTGTGGGTTGGATGACTGATTCGATAGTATTATGAATTTCGGGACGAAATTCCTTTAAGGGGGAAAGACTGTAATACCCCGAATTTTCCGTGTCTCAAAATAATAATAATAATAATAACAACAACAATACTAATACTAATAATAATAAGAGTCTAAATAAAATGGATGGACCTAAAAGTAAAACACAAACCCCTAATCTTATAATTCTTTTGGGCAGACTCAAATTAAAAAGGGAGAAAGGAGAACTTTTGTTCTCCGTTATTCATTCTTCAGTTTTCATTCCTGTATCCTTCGTTCTCCTCCTTCTTACCTTCAATTTTGATTCTCTTATCCTCAATCAATTCAATCTATTGAAATCATTCTTCATCATCATCGTCCACAGCGTCATCATCACCGTCCACATCATCGTCGTCATCATCATCAGTGTCTCATCATCGTCGTGAATGTGGTCTTCTATGTCGTTATTGGTGATGCGTTTGCTCTTCTTTCAAGCTCCAATTCATCGAGTCAGGGTCGAAATATTTAGATTTTCCAAACTTTGAACCTTATTATTCAATTTATTGTAGAGTTCAAGGGCATCAGGAGCAATTTTCGGCAAGTTACATTCTTGAACTCGCGTTCCGACGTTTTCTTTCGAAGGTAAGGGTCATCTCCCCTTACTTAGCTCATGTTTGTGATTGTGTGTGTGTGATTTGATGAATGTGTATAGTGATCGGTTATATGTGTGTGTATGAGAAGGTTGGGGTGTGCTTGCTTATTGTATGTATGTAATCTCGTATGCTTGTAAGTGGGTATGTATGTATGTATGTATTGTGACAAGGAGTAAGTGAAGTATAATCGGGATGGGCTGAGTTTGAGGGGACGCGTTATGGCTGCCCATGCTTTCTTCTGCCGTGATAAGATTGCCTAGTCGAGCTGTGACCTATGTTCTGCTCGGATTTTTGTGTTAGTACACCGCAGTGATGACTGCCATGTTGTTGGGGTCGTGGGTATCAAATGAGAATTGCGGTGTCGAAATGAGGCGTAATTCGCTCAAAAACGTGGACAGAGTGGTGACTATTGGTATTGTTGGTATTGTTAGCGGCCGTGTTGGCCTTATAGGGTGATAGTAATGCCCTCGTGTGGAGCTATTTTTACCTTCTTTGTAACTTCTTTGGTCGGGGCTTGTGTGGTTCTTGTACCACGGCTAGTTTAGTGACCGTATTTACGCTTTTATGATTTGTCGAGGAGAAATTTGGTTATCAGAGTTGTGTACCTTGTTGTTGCGTATTGTTATATGATTTGATTGTGTTGTGGGTCGAATTATTATTATATTGACTAGGGTGCTTAAGAGTGTGCTTAGTTGGGTGTAAGTCGTACACTAATTTAATTAGGTAAATGGCCTTGTCTTGAGTATAAGTAAAGAGGAATGTATTAACTTAATGATCGACCAAGTGTATGCTTTATGAATCAAAACAGTTGTGCTTACATCCTCTATAAGCGTGATGGTGAATGTATCCTTTTCTTTTGCGCCGTCTCCTTGCCATGTCGCGAAGTACATCCTTGTGAACTTGATATATGTTACATAAGAGTGATGGTGATAATTAATATAAGCGAACGAAATGATTATACGAGTGAACGAAACGATTGTACGAGAATGAAATGATAATACGAGCGAATGAAATGTTTTGATTATGAGTGAATTGATTTGGAGTTTCATTGATTATGTGTGATGATGAAATACATGAGTGATGATGATATATACATATAAGCTGTTCTCTTGCCATGACGTATTGTACTTGAGATTATGGTCTGTGTGACCTTGAGATTATGGTCTGTGTGACCTTGTGATTATGGTCTGTGTGACCTTGAGATTATGGTCTGTGTGACCTTGTGATTATGGTCTGTGTGACCTTGTGATTGTGGTCTGTGTGACCTTGAGATTGTGGTCTGTGTGACCTCGTGATTGTGGTCTGTGTGACCTTGTGATGACGGTGGAGTTGTGACAGGAGCAGGAGTGGGGTGTTGTCGATATGGTAAGTCCCCTGTGTGGAGTTACGCAGTTGGGTTCTTCTAGACTTGTTGAATTGAATTGTTTGACAACGTCCGAGTTAGTATACCTTAGCATGTGTACAGTTTAATATGAGAACAGTGCAAGTATTTATTTAATCTCTTATTTATCTAATATCTTTTCCCTCGTCTTAAACTGAATAAAAGCGTTAACTTCTTTTACCTTCTTTTATGAGTTTTGATGAAGGCTAACTAGGGTTGTTATTGTTGTGTCTGTTTTGTTCCCCACCCCGTAGGTACTCGGACGCTTTTGTGCTAGTTTTGGGGCGCATGGAGGGATCACTTGACGTTTGGTCTTCGAGTCTAGACATCACTATAGACGTCTCATTACCTTTCATCGCTTTTCACGGTTTTTGGCCTGCGTGCCTTGATTCTGACTTGGATGTCAGTTGTAGTTACGAGTTTTGATATTTATCATTGCTTTCTGATTTATATATATATATATATATATGCGCAGTGGTGCTGGCGTCCTTGAGCTTTACAGGTGTTTGCCAATGGACCCGTTCAGTCGGGCCCCGTAACGCTATCATTTAGGTAGGGTCCGCCCGGCCTAAATGGGGGTGTTACAACCTTTCACCGTAGTTGCACCGGAAATCGCCTTGCTCGCTGGAGCCGAAACCGACAACACCAATGGCCACCATGGTCGTGCTCTTCTCTCGGCCCCTGCTCTCCCCTGTTCTTTTTCTCTTTTCGGTTTCGTTTACGACGCCGAAGTTAGGGCCAGCCACCACGGTAGTCACCACCATGACTATCACCGTCACCGTTCGCCGGAGTTCATCAGGCCGCCATGGCCGTGCCTTGCCTCCTCTCTCGGCTGCTCTATTTCGGGCCGTCACTACCACTGCCCCTAATTTAATTATGGTGAGCCTCGTTTTCAGCTCTCTTTCATTTATTAATAATTAGTCTCGATTTCATTTCATTCGGAACTCATAATTTCATCTCGTCAATACATCGGGTCTCACTTCTCTTACCCTCTTCTTTTCATGTGGAATGCACTGCTACTTTTGTCGGGTCTGGTCGCACCGTTGTCGTGCTTTGGAAATTAATTAAGTCGGGTTTTATTTGGAGGCCTTTGTTCGTGAGCCAATTTTAGGTGACTCGATTTCTTCCTCAAAATCTCTAACATTAACGTTTTGGTTTTATTTTAATTAATCTGTTATTAAAAGTGAGCTAGTTATGCATTAGGCACTTATACCTCCCGTTTCAGTTTATTCAGTAACTTTGTATGACTAGCTATAGTATGAAATTGGTTGTTAATTTTAGTTATTACCTAATGTCAAATTGAATTTGTGAAATGTGATATTTGTATGATTTTGTGATTATATGTTTTGTGTAAACTAAAATATATTAAATATAAGTATCACAATTATAAAATAAGACTAAAAATATTACTAAAATAACATATGCAAATAAACTAAATAAATATAAAAATATTCATAGTCGTAAAAATAATTATAGTCACTTAAAGGTTTAAATAAAACACAACTAAAAATGATGAGTTAAATTAAAAGGATATTAAGTTTAAATTAGTATTAAATCAACTTAAAAGTAAAAATATAAATTAAGTTACCCGTATAAAATTTCTAAGATAAATAGTTATATAAAATGTCATATATCAAATTTAACACGACGATTACTTTATCTAAAACTCTAAAGTTTAAAATGAACTTAAAATATACTAAATAAATATTTAGTTAAAATATCAAAAGAAAATAAAAGAACATGAAACTTAAAATAAATCTAAGTAAGGTTATTATTGAATAAAGTTATAAATTAGTATCACTAACAAGATTTTTGAAAATAAAATGAAGTTAGGCAAAGTCGTATATAAAGAAATTTAAGAAAACTAAAGTCACAAATACAAATTTGGATAAAAATAAAGTGTGGAGAATTTACTAAGTATAAAAAAATGTAAGGGCCAAAGAGATTATCGAATCCTATAATAACTTAGTAAGTATAACATTTTATAAGAAAATGTTAACTTAAAGTAAAGCTCATAATTTTAAACAATAACCTTAAAAAAATAATAATTCATCTTAAAGTCGACAACTCACTAAATCAATGTAAGTCGTATGATAAAAATTAAACATATAAAACGTAAGACATAATAAAAAGACACAATTGATTCATAAAAATAACGTAGAAAAGATTCCAAGGTATAAAAACTTAAATAAGATTCTACGATCAAATTATCTTTTTACCTAAATCGAATAAGTAAAGAAAAATTATAATATGAAGTCGTAATAAGAAATTAAACCACCTAAAAGAAATTTAACTAAATGTCACTTAATTATATTTTATCAAGAATACAAAAATTTGTCGATTATCGTTTAAGTAATATTTTTACAACTTAAGCTAAATTGTATCACTACTAAATCACTAAGCACTTTGCGATTTAAATAAAAGGAAGAAATAAATGTGAGTTATAATGAAATTCAATTATTTATATTACTAATCACTAATCTATTTTAAATTACTTAAAAATTTAAATGAAACTAAATCGAGCTTATAAATAAAATGAACTATTCTTAATTACTAAAATATAAACTAATAATACGTATAAGTATGAAAGTGAAATATATAATAATTCAACCTTACCTCGTACTAATAAGAGGATACAAAGATATACATAATTAATACAATAAATGTGATTAGGTCGTGTGTAACGTTTAATTGTTGTATGTTGACTTAAATTAATTCAAAGTTTGACGATGTTTATATTTGAGATTACACGTTTGATTTGTAAAATAGAATATAAAAATTGAATCGTATGCTAAAATATTAATGTTGAGTGTTATGTGATTTCCGTTAACTGAAGAACTATAACATTTCTATTTAACAAGTTTGACGATGTTATAATTAGTAAGAACTGTCACTTGAGTTATGAATGATAAAGGAAATAATGAATTAATGGTTAAATACTTAAAGTTAACATCCTCGTCACATATTTAGAATAATTGTCGCGCCACCCTTGTGAATTGACCTATTATTGACTTCACTTTGACCGTCCGCTCTAACTTGGGAACCCTTAGACTCTTTGCGGTTGTTTGGGTTGAATCCGATAATGAGCGAGTTATTCCTCATACTCGATATTTCTTCGACAACTTAGGATTTGAGTTCAAAGGCACGGCCTGATATGAGGTTAAACCCTTCGATTATAACGTTGTATGATTAGTACTCGGGTGTCTGCGATGTTAAACGCTATAGGGTCAGGGTTGGTAAGGTAGCCGCATATGGGGACACTATCATCGCTATTTGGTGCTAGTGGTACATTTAATGGCTCTCCTAGTCGTTATTTAACGTGATTTTCGCCCTAGGTAGCGATTCGTTCACGGGCCCATATGAGGTAACGGAAAATAGCCATTCCCATCCGGGGAATCTGTCGTAGTGTAATAGTCGCACCAATAGGGTGGTGTATGCATGCAAAAGACAAGGGATTGATCCTCCTTATTACCTGCTTGATATCTTTAGCATTTAAAGTCCGTTGATGTGACCGGCACGCTATTGCGCGGACGCTTATTAGGTCCGCATGTTTCCATCCTTACTGGTTTGTTGGCTTATGGTGGGTTTCATCTTAGATTATCCATATTGCGTTGGATATTAGGTAGTTATAATATTTGCTACTTAGTGTTTGATCTGATCTACGAGCTTGAGTAACTAGTGCACTTTGATAGGAAAATTATATGGGTAATTTACTATGAGAGTACACAAGCCGCTCTATAGTCAAGACTCGTGAGTTTTATTGATATTGTGATTTGAAAATGGTCGACTATCCCTCGTGCTACGTGAGATATTGCATGATTGTCCACGACTATGTGTTTATTGAATTGATTACGATTTATGCATATATCTTGATTGCTATGATTTAAGTTTTATATATATTACGATGTTATATGAATTGAAATGATATTTAAGTTGTATATCGTGTTCTATAAATTGAAATGTTTTAAGTTTTGTTTAACGTGTTGTATGAGATTTAAATATCTATATGTGAGAACTGATATTATATGTTATTTGTCCAATTTTATTGACATAAAAGGTTTACGGTAGATATACGCGTTTAGTGCTGCCAAGTTACTTTTAATCATAGGTTAAATAAACCAAAACTTTGGTTTAGAGGTTGTTGGTTAGAACAGTCACTTCCCGCCTCTGAGCGGGAGATCCTCCTATTTTGTGTTTTTGTCTCCGTTGCAGGCAATTCTCGAGACTCAAGATTATTGGGACGATTATGATGTTTCGTTTGTTTTCTTTGAGAGATTGTATATATATATTTGTATCCTATGCCATTTGAATGTAATTTAATTAACATCCGGCATGTATTAGACTTAATTAATTTTCCGCCTTAGTTTAATTAAGTCACGAAAAACCGGGTTGTTACAGCTAATTCCTCTCATCTAATATCATTTAATCATTATTAAATAATATTCATCATTACACTGACTAACATTTTAGTCAACAACACTAACTAACCGTTTAGTCATTAAGTAAGGCATCGATATGATCATTTTCTCAAATAATCACATCTCTCAAACACATCCTTTAGGTGTGCCTCTTAGGGACCTGTTGATCACCGCCATCTGTATGACAATAACGTCAAACTTATCTAGCAAGCCAACCGTTATCGATAAACGTTAATCAACTGATTAAATACAAAATGTACCCTGTGTACCTTTAGGGATTTATTTATGTTATTGCACTAACTGTGGAGGACACTAACTCCAACAGATGGTACACACTCATTCTCAATTAATCATACAACAGACAACACATACTGCTTACGAGCCTGACCACTGAGTAGGCCATTGTACTCTAGTCGCTTGCATCTCACTATCATAGTGCAGCGGCTTACTCGACTCGTAAACCTCGCCGAATACTATAGTACTTGCATCTCATCTTCTAGTGTTCGAAATGATTCGAACTTCAGATACAATCTCGTCAAGTGATCTGTACATGTGGTAAGAGCGAATGCAAGTGTCGCGTCCAATAAAGACGAAACACGGCAAGGAGACAGAACCGCGAGATGACAAACGCAATAAGGTCGCGGTGGCCCTGATAACTTTAGCGAAATAGGGTAATAAAGCCCTAGTCTAGTATATATACACTAATATCCACGTTAAGAGTAGGCTATGCTATTCATA
This sequence comes from Dianthus caryophyllus, assembly GCA_023091065.1. Lineage (NCBI taxonomy): Eukaryota > Viridiplantae > Streptophyta > Magnoliopsida > Caryophyllales > Caryophyllaceae > Dianthus > Dianthus caryophyllus. The sequence continues at coordinate 18,889,639 of CM041522.1, forward strand.
GAGCACCTTAACTCTGGATAAAACGACTATTTCCTAAAGCCTGACCCAAAAGAGTTGGCATATTCTTTATCTTGTACGGCACAGGCTATACGACTTAAGGCGTAATGGCATGGGCAGGATGCACAAAGCATATAATGCTGTCGGCTGAACCACACTATTCGAGATGATAATCGCAATAAGGTCGAGATAGTGGTGGCCGCTACAAGACTATCTTAACCCCACTTCACTCACGATTGACGTTCCCTTATCTGAGGCCCAAGCTTGACCTTTTATTTAACTTACTCAAGATTTATTATTGGGTTTTTCCCAACTGTACCCCTGAGTTTTTTAATTACTCCCAACCGTAACTAATTATGCTTAAGCCGTTAAATATCACCGTTAATTGCCAATTATGATGCGTAATTTGCCTACGTGGAGTGCCTAATTTGCCTACGTGGATGGATTAGTTGTAAATTAAAAGTTGAGTCAATTTATAAACCGTCATTTCTTTCTTTTAATTCAATTTTTTTTAAAACCCTTTGAAACCCTTTCACCTTCCTTCCTCTGTTCTCTTCATCTCCTTCCTTTTGCTATTGAACTTTTGCAGTTCATCGTCGTTGCAACATCTTCATCGTTGAACTTTTGCAGTCTTTTCTTCCTCTGTTCAATTTCAGGTATGATTTCAGGTATGATTTTGAGTAAATTAAAGAAACTCAAGGGTACAGTTGGGAGTAATTAAAAAACTTAGGGGTACAGTTGGGAATACGATATACTTGAGAATGCAGGTTAGAAAACCCAATAAATGCAGTACAACTGGGAAAAACCCTTTATTATTTATTTGATATTTTATATCACATGTTACTAGACTCTCCTAGTCTCAGCGTCAAACGTTTTATTTGAATTGTAGGTTTCATATGATCACATAACACGTTCGTTTAATATTTGAAGTGTTGTTAATTATTAACGTTTTCAAGTTTCTATATTGAAACGTTTATTAGTATGTCCAATTTTATTTAAGTGTTTTTCAAAACACTTTAAGTTATTTACTTATTCATTTTCAAATTTTCCATACTTAGTAAATTTTCAACTATTTACAATATTTCGAATTTTGAAATTTGAAATATCTTTGAATTCTGAGACTTAACTCGTTTTACAAGTTTCGTAAATTTTTCACTATTCATTTTTCACTATTCACTATTCACTATTCACTATTCATCGTATTTTATACGTATTCGTATTTTTATACTTCGTATTTTATACGTATTCTTATACGTATTCGTATTTCTATACTTCGTATTTCTACGTATTTTTATACTTATACGTATTCTTATACTTGTACGTATTTTTATACTTATAAGTACTTTTATACTTTAAGATATTTTTGGTATAAAACTAAACCATTTTTATTTTCTAAGTATAATTTTCAAGTTTCAAAGTCGTTAAGTTCGTTTTGTACTTAGTGATTTATGAAAATATTTCAAAAATAAAACTCGGTTAAGTTTAGTCATCTACTTACTAAATTTAGCGATTTTCATTTTAAAATAGTAGTATCGTGGATGGTTCATTTTAGTCCGTATGTCCAAGTTCACACGATTTAGTTCATTTTTATAATGGTTAAACATTTTTATCGGTTCAATATATTTCATTTATAACTAAATCGATTTATACAAAAATTCAATTCTAATTACTATTTAACTTTAGTGACTTAGTGATAATTCATTTTGATCAAAATTTAGTCCTAAATGCATATGTCGTGTAGTATTTTATGTATGTCAAAATTATTTTATTTCTTTTTAATTTCTTAATTCTAACTTATTAACTATTAATTTAATTATTTAAACAATAAATTAAAAAGTGATAAAAAATACACTTTTGGTCAAAAATGGCATGAATGCCGTGAGGTTTCTTGGTGGTGTTCTAAATTTTCATTTTTCGATTTTATCGGTTTTTAGCTTAAAGTTTTTATATTCTAATTATTCTAAACATACTAAAACGATTTAAACTAAAATGAAATTTTACTAAAAATTTCATTTACACTTATGAATAGTGTTTTTCAACACTTTAATTTCCTAACTTTTTAAACTTAAAGATTTAGCTAGTTTAATTTATATATTTAGTATTATAATTACTAACTAGTAATATTAAAACAATAAAAACAACAAACATAAAAATATGATGAATCAAAGAGAGCTACAAATCAAGCCCAACATGAAGAACTCAAGAACACACATGAACACCAAAATTAAAGTTAAGGACACATATGCACATTTTTAACAACTTACTCCCTCCTACCCATATCTATTGTCCCTTTTGGGATAAAGTAGAAAATTTATGGGGTTGAATAGAATAATAAAAAGTAATGGGTAGGGGTAAGATAATAGGAGAGAGGGTTGAATAGAATAATAAAAAGTAATGGGTAGTGGGTAAATAGTTGGGTGAGTTGGGGGTAGATAATAATAAATAATTCATGGGGAAAAGCAAAAGGGACATTTTGATGGGTAAGAAATTGGGGCAAAAGGGACAATAGATATGGGTAGGAGGGAGTATAAGTTATTTTCCTAAATTAATTTTTATAACATAATAACATCTAATTTAACCTAACTTAACATAACATATTATTTACAAAAATTAAAAGTGAACATTTATTAAAAAAATGGGAAATGCCGTGAGAAATACTAACAAGTACACAAATTTTATTTTCAATTTTTATCACTTTAAACTCATTGTAAATATTTCACATAATTTTTATATAAGATTACTACTTAACTAAAACATAAATAAACATATAAATCATATGAACAATAATTAAAAATGCTCAAAACTAATTTAACTAAACCTAGTATCATATTACTACAACTAATCTATTATCAATATTACTTATTTATTATCATTTTATTATACTTCACATAACACACACATACACATAAATGATGTTTAACATATTTAACATAACAACTAGTGGTGTGCCCCGTGAAATCCACGGGCCGAGTCGCTCACATTTTAATACGCATTTCTTATGGGTTGTCAATTAAAAAATTAAAATATAGTGATGAGAATTAATGAGTTTATTAATACATGACTTGAAATTTTTTATATATTGCACTAATAAAGATGATACATTGATTTTACCTTTAAAAAATAAATCCATTAATTTTATAAAGTGGTAGTCCATCTATATTGGTTCTTTTATATTAAATAATTAGTTAAAATAAATTAGCATGAAAATAAACATGGGAATTATGAAAAAAAAAAAAAAGCTAGACACAAAATTTATCTACTCCATATTACATAAAAAAAAAAAAAAAAAAAAAAAAAGGGTCTATTCATTACTTTAAAGGTTTTATTTATTAAATGATGACTTCATAATAATAATTAAATATGTAAAATTAAAAAAGTAATTGAACCAATTAAAATAATGACAATGATTTTCTTGTTTCATATGTAAGTATACCTATAAAAATATAATTTTAATTATATACAATAAAAAGTATATCAAATTTAAGCAACTTCTTGTTTGATTTTTGGGTCAATGAAAAAAAAAAACCAATTCTGATGGACGTATTTACCTTATTTATTTTCTCTCAAATTTAAGAATCACTAATATACTTAAAAACAATGCATTACAAACATTTTATGTCCTCTTAAACATCACATTAGTATATTAAGTTAAAAAAATAAATTAAACCACAAAATAAAAATAAATAAAATAATAATTGAGTTTTACTTGTCCTTATAGTTCTAATACACTTAGATTTTTGATCAAATATATTATACCTTGAAAATCATCCACTTTTTGTTTGTGAATTTTAGTTTTAGTCCTACACACATTACACATATAAAAAGTTGGTTAATATAAGAGAATAAAAAATAAAAGGTAACAAAATATAAGGCATGAGTGTTTTTAAAAAAATTAAATATCACGGCATGAGATCTAATAATTTGATCGATACATGGCTTGTGTTTTTGTACCTTTATAAATAATGTATTAACTTTATAAAGGTAATAACTTATGTTTTTTCATTATATTATATTAATAAATAGTTCACAACAATTAATTCAAACAAATATGGATCTTATATGAATTTTAAGATTGAGAAGACGAAAGGTTTGTCCTTATTTATTAGTTTTCTCTTTCAGATAGTGATTGAAAAATAAAGATATACAATTTAAGCAAAAATAAAACTAATTAAATTAAAAGTAATGAGAATTTGTTAATTGACAGTAAATGACTTCTGAAATTTGTACATTTGTATGGAGTAACTTATAAATAATATAAATTTAAGTAAGCTTATAAAATAATTCGTAATAGTTTGTGTATTATGAATCTATTATTTTATATGATTAGCTGATGAATTTTAAGATTTTTTTTTTTTTTTAAATTTTAATAATGATTAAAAGATTAATATGTATGAAGTTTATAAAAATTGACATGTGACTTTTACAACTTAATTTTATGTTGATCGTAATACAATAAGAAATCTAACGTAGAATTTCTAAATACTATTATTGAAAAAAAAAAAAGAAATACCCCAACGATATAGAATTTTAAAAATGTTTAGGAAATATGAAACTATGAAAATTTTATGGAGTATGATTTAAGGTATGGATTTTAAAATTGTAAACCACGAATTCAAAATATTATAATATAATTCAACTCATTTTAAACCACGATATATTTTATTTTATTTTATTTTTGAAATATTTCAGCTCATTTTATTAATATAATTCAAAATTCATATACAAGTATGACATAATTTTTGATTGTTTTTTTTTTAATGAAAAAAAAGTGAGTGGGTTCACCTTTATAATTAATAGCAATATAGAATAATGCAAGAAATAAAAGAAAAAACAATTATACTAACATTAGTCATTCTATAAATAATTCTTAAAAATTAATCAAAAATAATTTCCAAAAGTAATCCTAAATCAGTAGTTATGCTTTATATCTGGATTTGAAATTCAATCTTGATGTACACATATTATAATAAAGTTACTTGTTAATACTTTATGATTACAATGTTAGAACTCAAAGATACTATAAATGCAATTATAAAATTGCGAGAATTTTATGGCGTATATATCAAGGTTGTTTCATTGTCTGTTTCTTAGAATAAAAGCTCCAAATAATTAATTGAAATTAAATAACATAGATATGGTTTTTAGGGGCATAATAAAAATATGGTATTGATGAAAATGATTACATGATTTGCTTATTAGAATAATAGTTACTATCATCAATAAAAGAGTGACAAATATAACAAAAATGTTCGGGATAATACTTGGACACGATTATTACTTGAAAGCGAATAAATTTCATATAAATCTCCACAAATAAAGGGGTATTATAATAACTTGTTGTGAAATCGTCTAAATAAAATTAGTAGTATAAAATTGTTAAATCATAAATAATAAAAACAAAAAACAAAAAACAAACAATCAACATAATTAAAAACTTTAAACAAATAATCTTACCTGTAAAACCGCACATCATATCAATGACGGTCGCGACTCAATAATCCTACACATGTATTTATAATTTTTTGTTAGTATGATATATGATAATTGTAACACCCCGTGTTTTTATTAATACTAATTAATCATTTTAACAAAATTCTTAAATTAAAATTTATATAATTTAACTTTTATTCAATTACTTTAAAAACGCGGTTGAAAAATTTCGTTTCAATAAACATTCCTAAATACATTTCTAATTAAACTTTCTTGATTTTATATTATTTTGTATTATATATCTATTTCTAAAATACGCGTCAAACTAAAAAGTTTACTTCCGCTATTATTATTGAATTTATAAATTTGCATTATATGTTAAAATTATTACTTTCATAAAATTTAGTTTTATAGGAATAATCTTTGAAATAAGTAGACCGTTTGAAAATTTGTGAGACCGTAATACAATTTGTAACTGACAACTTTATACATTTATATTTTCGAACTATAACTTTTATAATATGAATAATGGAATTAAAATTTTAAACAAATAATTTAAAGTATAGTAAATTTAATAAAATATAAAAGTTTATAAATAAGAGTAAATAAAACGGAGCAAACAAAAACAAACAGACCCAAATGCTACTTGCTCATGTCGGTACACCATAAATCCACTTGCTTTTAGATTTTTGTTTTTAGGTCAAAGCTTCCCTCACTTCACTTTCCTGATCTTAATTACCTTTCTTCCTCATTACTCCCTCCTTTTATATACTCCATTAAAACCAACAAACTAACAAACTAACAAAAACAAATCAACAAGCAAATAATAATAATAATAATAATAATAATAATAATAATAATAATAATAATAATAATAATAATAATAATAATAATAATAATAATAATAATAATAATAATAATAATAATAATAATAATAATAATAATAATAATAATAATAATAATAATAATAATAATAATAATAATAATAATAATAATGATAATAAAAACAAAACAACAGCAGCAACAAACAACAGCTCAACGACAACAACAATCAACAACTTCAACGACAGCAGCAGCCCCACCATGGGAGGTCACCTCGAGCTCGAGCTCGAGCTCGGGCCAGAATCGAGCATCACCACCGCAGTGAACCACTCCTTTCGGCCTCTGTTCTCCTCGACCTTGGCACGCTTTAGTTCGCCGAAGTCGACACCATGAGGACCACCACCGTCGACGTCACCACCATGGCCATGGCCATCGAAGCCGCCATTAATGGTGAGCTCTAAGCTCGACTTCCCCTGTCCCCTGCTCTTGCCGCCTCCACCGGGGTCGTCATCGGCGTTCACCTGAGCACCGTCACAGCTCACCACCGTGGTCCCCTGTTCAGAACCACCATGGCCTGCACCGTACACCACCACCACGGTGACCACCACCGTGTCCTCCTCTTTCTCCCCTGCTCTGCTTCTCGTTTTTTTTTTTTGGCCATCGTCGCCGTCGATGGTCACCACCGTGACCTCTGATAACGTGGCCCCAGTCCAGCTCTCTCTCCCGGGCTGCTCCTTTGTCTAGGCTCGGTTTCAACATCGAACGTCAATGGTGAGCCTCGTTTAGCTCTCCCTCTCTTTCCCCTCTTTTGTTCATGCTCCTTTAAATTCTGATTTTAGTACTCCTACTCTATCAATTGAAGGTTGTTGTTATTATCGATTTACTTTGTAAATTGATTTTTATCGGTCCTAATTCACTCTTGTTTTTCCCCTTCTTAAAACAATAAATGTCGTTGCCGACATTTACGATGCACCGTGGTCAACTCGAGGTGCTTGTGTTCTCATTCATAATCACTACTAATTTTGGGTCCATAAGGTTTCGGGTTGGATTTTTGGAGGCCTCTGTTCGTGAGCCAATTTTAGGTGACTCGATTTCTTCCTCAAAATCTCTAACATTAACGTTTTGGTTTTACTTTAATTAATCTGTTATTAAAAGTGAGCTAGTTATGCATTAGGCACTTATACCTCCCGTACCAGTTTATTTAATAACTTTGTATGATTAGCTATAGTATGAAATTGAGTGTTAATTTTAGTTATAATATAATGTTGAATTGAATTGTGAAATATGATATTTATATGATTTTGTGATAATATGTTTTGGTTAAAAATGTGTTGTTGAATTATTGTTGAATTTATTTGTAATATTGTCATGTTAAAATTATATGTTTTGTGTAAATTAAAATATATAAAATTTATGTATCACAAGTATAATATGTGACCAAAATATTATTAAATAACTTAAGTAAATAAATTAAAGTAATATAACTTATCTGTCGTCACTAAAAAGTTAAGTCGAAATATAACTAAAAATGAAGAATTAAGTTAAAAGAGTATTAAGTTTAAATTAATATTAAATCAAACTAAAAGTAAAAATATGAATTAAGTTACTCATATTAAAGTTTCTAAAATAAATAATTATATAAAAAGTCATATATCACATTTAATATAAAGATTACTTTATTAAAACTTTAAAGTTTACAATGAACTTAAAATATACTAAATAAGTATTTAGTTAAAATAATAATAAGAAATTGGGTACTTTAAGATTTAAAATGAATCTAAGTAAAACTATTACTAAATAAAGCTAAAAATTAGAATCACAAATAAAAATTAACTAAAAGGTAAATTGTTAATATCATAATAATATATAAAGGTTGACTAAAAATTTACTAAGTATAGTTATATAAAAATTATGAATAATATATTTATATATATAAATACAAAACCTAACTAAGATTTTGAATTATAAAGTTTTTGACATTTTTAAAAGTTATAAATAATTAAGTGAATTAAACTTAAGTGAATATTACTAAAATTTAAATATTAATAATCTCACGATCGAATTATTAAATCACCTAATACGACTACGTAAGAGTTACATAAATAAAATCAATTCAGAAATTAGGCCACCTAAACGAATAGTTCCTAAATGTCATTATATTAGATTTTATTAAAAACACTAAATTGTGCTAAGTATCATCAAGATATGTTTACAATTTAAAATGAATGTTAAAACTACTAAATCACTAAACAGTTTACAATTTAAATAAAAGGAAGACATAAATGTGAGTTACAATGAAATTCAATTATTTATATCACTAATCATTAATCTACTTTAAATTACTTATAGTTTAAATGAAACTTAATCAAGCTTATAAATAAAATGAACAATTATTATTTACTAAAATATAAACTAATAATACGTACAAGTATAAGAATACGCATACGTATAAAAATACGAGGAATAGTAAATACGATGAATAGTAAATACAATGAATAGTAAAATAATGAATAGTGAAAATATTTAAAATTTACGAACGGACTCAAAATAATTATCTAAGTCTTTCTATGTGTTCTGCTTACCTGAATAACTGCTAGAACTAATATTTCATTATACAAAGTTCGACGATATTATTTAAGTTTCAGAATTGTCACTTGATTTGAATAAACGAGGAAATAAGAAATTGAGAAAACGAACTACTTGATATAATACTTGGATTGTTCGCCATGTTGCGACTCTTGACTTTCGATGTTAACGAGGTAGCTGTCTATGGGGACTTGGGCTCCCTCCCAGAGTTGCCCAAGGCTATTCAACGATCTTAAGATTGCTGTTTGACGTGTGGTATCAACCTCAGGGATGGGGCATACTTGATACTTCCGGGCCCATAGAATAATAATTGAAACGCCACCCATCCAGGGTACAGTCTCTGGTGATAGTCGAACTTTTTCGTCGGTGATACCTTTTGAATAGCGAATAAGTATGATCCTCGATAGGTAGTGTATGCATACATTAGACAAGGGATTGAATCATCCTTATTACCTTAGATATCTTTAAGCCTGGTAGTCACGTCCAAGTTATGTTGGCCCTACCGCCATAGCTTGCGGATTATGTCTGCATGCTTCCGCCTTACTAACGAAGATTCACTAGTTAACGTATGATGAATGTATTTCCTTGTTTTGATTGGTTATTGTCTGAATGATGTTGTCCTTGAGTTGAGATTGCCTTGTTTAGTATGATTATCGATAAATGTTTTATGATTATATGATTTGACGTATGCTCATATTTGATTTATCATGATTCCTTATATGTTTTTGCTTGTCTACTTGCAATGTGTTTTATTTATTTATTTTCTATATTGCATATGTTTAGAATTGCATGATTGTTCACGACTATGTGTTTATTGAATTGATTACGGCTTATGCATATATCTTGATTGCCATAATTTAGGTTTTATATATATATTATATTAATTGAGATGATAGTCATGTTTATTTATTGTGATTCTATAAATTGAAATGTTTTAAGTTTTGTTTATCATGTTGTATGAGATTTAAATATCTATATGTGAGAACTGATATTATATGCTATTTGTCCAATTTTATTAACATAAGGTGGCTACGGTAGTTATACGCGTTTAGTGCTGCCAAGTTACTTTTAATCATAGGTTAAATAAACCAAAACTTTGGTTTAGAGGTTGTTGGTTAGAACAGTCACTTCCCGCCTCTGAGCGGGAGATCCTCCTATTTTGTGTTTTTGTTTCCGTTGCAGGCAATTCTCGAGACTCAGGATTATCGGGATGATTAGGATGTTTCGTTTGTTTTCCTTGAGAGATTGTAATATATATTTGTATCCTATGCCATTTGAATGTAATTTAATTAACATCCGGCATGTATTAGACTTAATTAATTTTCCGCCTTAGTTTAATTAAGTCACGAAAAACCGGGTTGTTACAATAATATCACACAATGTCTAAAAGACCAACGAAATAAAATCTAGAATACAATTACATAAATACATTTTATATATATGAAGATAATAACAATAACATTTAAGACACAATGAAAGAAAAATGAAAATAATATGATATAAATCCAATTGTTTTGAACCACAATTGTTATGATATGAAGAAGAAAGTTAGAAGTTGAACATAACTAAATCACTAAACAAATACAAATAATCTTACCTGTAAAATCGCACGTCATATCAATGACGGTCGCGATGCAATAATCCTACACATGTATTTATAATTTTTTGTTAGTACGAAGTATGATAATATCACAAAATGTGTAAAAGACCAACGAAATAAAATTTCGAATACAATTACATAAATAAATTTTACATATATGAAGATAGTAACAATAACATTTAAAACACAATGAAAGAAAAATGAAAATAATATGATATAAACCCAATTGTTTTGAACTACAATTATTATGATATGAAGAAGAAAGTTATAAATTGAACATTACTAAATCACTAAACAATTTATGCTGGCGTACATGTTTTAAACTTTTGATGTATGTTCGGTTGATAATTAAATACTTCGTATTATGAAAGATATGGTAAGAGATGTGCAACTTGTAACTACTCTAATTGAGTTGAGACACTAAATATGATTTTTCAATTACTCAACACTAAATATGGCTTTTCAATTACTCTCTTATTTACTACACTTGTAATTATATATGATAACGTTTTTTTTTATTAAATTTTTTGACTTTTGATGTTAAAAAGCCACAAATACTTTCAAATTTGGGGGGATTTTGATGATGTTTTTGCTAAATTTCATTTTAAGAGATTCTTTTTATTATGTAGATTATATAGATATAGATATAGATTATATAGATATGTAACATGGACATGGACAATTGATTGATTGCGAGCAATTGAATGGTGGTATTCAATAAAGGCCTTTTCAAATCCTCAAAATAAATACAGTAAACAATGAAAGGACAAGGAAGATGAAAAAATTTGGAGCGAAATTTGACCCGGCTAAACAATTCTGACGTGGAACACAATAGATGACGTGGCAGAATGAGAGCGTTTTTAGTGTATGTTTTTGGGTGTTTTTCACAAGCAAACTTATGAGCTATTCTCTTTGATTGATTGCGAGCAATTGAATGGTGGTATTCAATAAATGCATTTTCAAATCCTCAATTTTGCATTTTATGTTAGTAAGTACATACCAATTAAGTAGTCTATTTTTTCGTTTCATCTGTTTGTCGGACACTCTAATGTTGCACGTCGTGAACGGTGAAAATGAAAGCCGGAAAAGAAAAACAACCATGTTGAGATGGAAATTGTTTAATACAGACAATTGAATGCTAGCAAATGAATGATGGACTTCAATTATGGTATTTAATTAAAGCATTTTCATATCCTCAAAATATGAAAGGACAAGGAAGCTGAAAAAACAATTGGAAAACGATTAGGTAGGGAATTTGACCCGGGAAGTCAATGAGGATGTGGGACCCTACGGATGACGTGGCGGAATGAGGAGGAAAAAAGTGGTTGTTTTTTAGAGTTTTCCACGAAAACACTTTTGGAGGTTTCTCTTTTAATATATAATATAGATCATACTCATAAAACTTATAATAAAAATCAAATTAATTTACAAAGAGGTTAAAATGAGATATAACTAGTCACCTTAAATAGGATGTTAATCGTCGAGGATCTAAAATAAATTTTAGATCGGAATTTCTTCACCCATAAAACCCATTAACTTCACCCAAATAATCCAAGTAAGTTAGCTTCAAAAGACCCACTAATATACTAGGAACACTTAAGAATTATTAGAAATATTATTAAGGTTTTTATATAAGTGATTTTGGAAGAAAAAGAAAGAAAAATAAAGGGAGAAATGGAGAGGAAGAGCTACGTCCAAAATGGTGAAGTAGTGATCAATTTGGTCTTTGTTAACTTGTGAAATAAGATGTAATAATATTAGGTGTTAAGATAGGTTTTTAATTAAATAAAGTTTAATTAAAAGAAAATAGGAAACATAATTATCATTATTGGTTACTAAAGTCCTCATCACTATTTGGAAAAGAAAATGTCTATTTTGTGTTTTAAAATGTTTTTCAGGAAATTTGGTCAGTTTTAAAAAGTCGGGCGTCAAAAGCGATAAAAGTTAAAGTGTGCGCGTTTGACGATTTTTCAAAATATTTATACTTTTAAATTCTAAGACTAAAATATTTTATTTACTATTCGAGAAAATATTTAAAAGTAATGGAAATGAAAATGGTAGTATTAAAGTAGTAGTATCGTATTTGTATTTATGTATTATTATTAAGTATAAACTTTAAATTTTACTTTTGCTATTCTACGAGCTCGAGTTACTTTTGCTATTCTACGAGCTCGAGTTACTTTTGCTGCTTGTAACTTGCTCTTGAGGCTGGAATCCGATAATTCCTCTCGACTTGCTGAGGTCGAGCATTTACTTGCTGATACGAGCCATTCAAGCTGTCTGTGACTCAATTATAAGGTGCAATCTGATCGCATTTGGTGCTGCCTGTGCTAGCGATCGAATTTTATCATAGTTTTCTCGACTTACTGATGTCGAGAGATATTGTTGGTGTTTCGAGACACATTTGCTGATTGTGTCTTGAATATGACGTGATATCTGGGCAATGAGTTGCTGATTCGGGCGTTCTTAAGTTTGTTCGACTGTCGCTGTTTTGGGTCCTGTTACTGTCGATGCTCCTAATGGGGCTCTTGGGCTAGTTTGTCTTCGCTGTTTCAAGACATATTCATGCCGCATCTGTATTCACTATATGAATTGGTGAGCTCGCTTCCTTCCCTCTTAAATTTAGTTCTCTGCTTTTAAGTCTAGTCTTTTATACAATGAGGACATTGTCGTGTTTCGACATGGGGAGTGACTTATGTCAAGTTTGGATCGTTGTTTCTTGATTTTGTCTTTGAACTTTTCAAAAAAATGGTTGATTTGTCATGTCTGGAGATTGATTAGGTTGATTTGTCATGTCTGGAGATTGATTAGTGGGTTAATTTTGATCTTTAGTATCTTTGAGTTGAATATCTATTGCCTTAGCTTGCACGATTGGTTTGTTTCCTAGAAATAGATTGCAAATCTCAAACACTAACCCGCTTATATTTGCTCAATTCTTATCACTTTTCGTTCTTTTACTTTTGATATTGGTATTCTTGCAAGGCATGGTTTGTGGAAAGTTGGAATGTTGGAATGTGGAATGTATGGAAAGATATATCTGTTGGAGCAATGCTTCGATGCTCTCGGAGGGGACTCATTGAATTGAGTAACCACAATGGCCATGAATTTGGTTGTGACCGAGAGTATGAGCAATAATGTAACCCTTAAGGAAATATGTGTACCCGAGCTCGATCTTTAACGATTAAATGTCATGCTAAACGGTATAACATACGAGGGATGCTTCACATTTTCAAAAAAAAAAAAGAAAAAAAAAAAAAAAAAAAAAAAAAAAAAGGAAATGTGGAAAGAAAATGGATGAACGGAAAGTGGTTCGAATGGTTAGCCTTGCTTGAATTTAAATATCCTTTATCGTAAGTTTTATTTTTACGAAAGCGTTAGAAGCGAGTAATATTTTGTTGGCGTGAATGGTTGTGATCCGTGCTCTATTTTTGGTGAAATAGACTATGGTGGTAGTCTTTGTGTATAGGTCGTCAAGTCCGAGATACTAACGTGATAAATTAGCCACACTTTGATTTTCTCCGATCTTTGTTGCTCGAGGACGAGCAACAGTTTAGCATGGGGGAGTTTGATAGGTCCATATTTTATCGATATTTTATATATTTATTCCCCGTCTTTTTATAATTATCACGACATTTTTAGTACGTTTTATATTATATTTTCTCCTTTTGCGGTTTACTACGAGTTTGTTATATTATTTGCAGGATGGAGATTTATGAGCTAAAATTGTCGTGGAACAAACGCGAGTCGTGAATTATGCGAGTTTGAAGATAAAACCCGAGCAAGTCAAAGCATTATGGACCGGAAGTAATTAAATAAAGAGATAGGCTAAGAAGACTTGGATAAAAGCCCAACTTGTAACTAAAACAAATAAAAGAAGCAGACTTTCAGTTTTACTGCTTAGTTTTTATTTTTTCCTAGTTTTAGTTTTAGTTTTTCTACTGCTTTCATTCAACTTTAAAATAATATTAGGTTTAGTTTTATTTTAATCTCAAGAATGATTCGATTGTAACCGTCGGTACTCCGTAAAATTCCAGGTTTTATTCAATTGCTATTGTTTTTATCATCATGTCTTTCTCTTATTGCTTTGTTTTGATTTCCGTTATGCGTAGCTAATTTCTTAATTAGGGTTTAGGGTGATTTGTGAGATTGGTTCAGGAACATGTTTTAATTGCTTATATTGATTGAACTTTTGCAAGTTGACTTCTTCCTACGCGTTTTATTATCAATTGAATTTAGGGACGCCTTTATTGAATTGAATTTAGGTTGTTTCAGTTTAAGATCGAAAGCCTAATTGAAACTAGACTCACGCGTATTTGATAAGTTAAGTTTAGTAAGTTGCGAGAGCCCGCTAAATTTGCTTAAGGTTAATATTGACTCGAGAGAGCGTATTCCTAAACCTAGTCGCTTGCATAGCTTCAATTGATTGTTATTTCCTTTTGAGTTGAGTTCCTGAATCGATGTCACATTGATCCCGATGCCCTAATCTCCCTTTTATATACTTTTAGACCATCTTATTTGCTGTTCTTAGTTTAGTCTCCTAAAACACCGTTTTTATTGTTCTTGAGATTGACCTAGTTTAGCTGAGCATCCTCTTGACTGCCCGTTTCTCTGTGGATTCGACCCTGCTTATCGCTAGCTTCTGTTAGTTGTTTGTTTAGGTTTTATTTTGATTAGGCGTGACGATTTTAGCCTCATCAATTTTGGCGCCGTTGCCGGGGAGACGGTTTAGCTAGTTAGTTTTGCTTAGTTTAGGTTTTTTTTTTTTTTTTTCCATGACAATCTTTTATTTCCCTCAATATGATAATGAACCATTTCATGAATATATTGTTAGGTTTAATAGTTATGTTACTTATATTGCTTCATTTGGTTTTTATTGTTGTGATTGGGAGAAAGTTTCCATTATTAGTGGAGGCATGAATTATGAGTCTCACAATTTAATTAATTACTTGAGTAATGGAAGAATTTCATATATGCCTAATAATGAGATTTGGGAATTCTTTTGGGATATAACTCGTCAAACTATTTTATCTGAGATAAAGATTGACTTGAAAAGGATTGTCGTTGAGTTACAGAAGTATTTAGATGATGTGCGTGTTGATCATGAGGCTTATGAATATTATAGAGCTCCTCGTGATAATAATTTTCCATCTCAAACGTGTGTTTTAACTAACTCATACAATTCTTTGTCTGGTGATAATTTGTTTGATGATGATGATTATGAGCCTGCGTATAATTGTGACTCGTCTAATCCACCTTATATTGAGTTCAAGACCTCTGTTGAGATAATTGAGAATGAAACTTTTGAACGAATATGTAAGACTTGTCCACTGAATGATAAGTCTGTTGAGTTTGTTTCAATTGGATCCTTGACCAAGGATCCTTTGAAGGTTTTAATGTGTTCTGAGACTACTGCAGGAAAAACAAGTCGGTGGAGTCGAAGTCGCGGAATTGGAAGCTTTGTTATACGCGGATGAATCAAGGATCCCACTCCCACGCATTCAACGAGCTTGGTGGAAACCTCAGATGACGCTGAGGTTCAAAAATCTGACCTTAAACCGTTGAACGTTGCTTATAACTTCGATAGTCTTTTGATTGATCATGTTGATGAGGTTGATGAGATTTTTGAGATTTTTGAGGAGTCTTGTGAGAAAGTGATCGAGAATGTGTTTGATGATACTCTTGAAGTAAAGTGGGATGTGTACATTGACGTCTTAGACAAACCTTTTGAGGAGAATTTGGTTGATTATCCCCACGTTATGATTGAAGTTGTTTCGCTTTGTGATGATGATATACATGACCTCGATGATTATTCTTGGCCTTACTCGTCTAATTAGCTTAAATGCGATGTAGAAATTGATTTAGAATATAGAGATGCCAAGAAATTTGTGGTTTATCA
This sequence comes from Dianthus caryophyllus, assembly GCA_023091065.1. Taxonomy (NCBI): domain Eukaryota; kingdom Viridiplantae; phylum Streptophyta; class Magnoliopsida; order Caryophyllales; family Caryophyllaceae; genus Dianthus; species Dianthus caryophyllus. The sequence goes on from CM041522.1 coordinate 18,905,970, forward strand.
TTATTTCTCTAATGTTTACGACTTTTATTGGTTAACTTCCACCTTCTATTATCACTTCTCTGAATTTTGTGCATGGTTATTTGATCGGTTATTAAGAGCGTTGAGTTGCTCCGCTCTTAGTGTGATTTGGTTCCGTTTTGATCGGAGTAGTGTTTGAGAAAAAAAAATTGAAGTCGAGCTCATGACGTTAAAAAGGCACTTGTCGGAGATTGAAGCTGAAAGTGATCCCTTGGGCGTGGTGAATTTGCCTTTGGGCGGGGAGCTAAATGAAATTTCAAGGAGAAAATTAAACGAAATGGGAGCGTGGAATGCCGTAGAAAACCCCGGGCGGGGTTATTTGTCCCACGGGCGGGGAACCCAAATTATTGAAAAAAAAAAAAAAAAAAAAAAAAAAAAAAAAAACTCTATCCCTCAGCCTTCATTCATTTCATTCAAACTAACAAACCACCCTCACACACCCTCAAACCTCCAACCAACAGCCCCACCGCCTCCACCAACACCACCTCCACGTCGACAACCACCACCCTCGGCAGCCCACCCCTCCACCGTGCACAACCGAGATCCCTTCTTCCACAACCCTAAACCACCAAAACCCCCGACCCCTGTTCCCTCCCACTCACCTTGATCCACCAGTCACCACCACGACCACCATCCACGACAGTTTTCTTCACCACCGCACTTGCCTCTCTATCCACCGTCATCATCACCCCTGCTCTCTCTCCCTACACCACCGCCACCTGCTGCAGCCCACGCCTCTCTCGTCACCACCACCACCGTTCTCCGCCCCCACCGCCGGAATCGTCACCACTGCGGCCGTCAAAGCCAGCCACGCCACCGCCTTCTCTCTCAGGTTAGCCCCAGCTAAGCAAACCCTAAACCCCCAATTCAATTTGTGCTGCAATCTAGGGTTCGAAATTGAAATTTCTTGGTGATCGGGGGTGATGTTTGCTGCGTTTTTGGGCTGGCATCCGATCTCTATGCTCGACTTGCTGATGTCGAGTGCTATTTTGAGGTATCGAGTTACATTTGCTGCTTGTAACTCGTTCTGTGGATTATTTCGGGTCGATCGATTCTACTCGGTTTCTTCTTCATCAAGTTCTTGGTGATATGGGTCGACTTTATTCTGCGTTTTCGAGCTGAAATTTTCTCATAATTTCTCGACTTGCTGATGTCGAGAGCGAATTTTGGTGTTCCAAGTCCCATCTGCTGTTACTGACTCCGACTTTGAGATGATACGCGAGCAATAAGCTGCTGATTGGGGTGACGATTGGGCTAGAATCCGATATTTATGCTCGACTTGGTGATGTCGAGTGCTATTCTACGAGCTCGAGTTACTTTTGCTGCTTGTAACTTGCTCTTGAGGCTGGAATCCGATAATTCCTCTCGACTTGCTGAGGTCGAGCATTTACTTGCTGATACAAGCCATTCAAGCTGTCTGTGACTCAATTATAAGGTGCAATCTGATCGCATTTGCTGCTGCCTGTGCTAGCGATCGAATTTTATCATAGTTTTCTCGACTTACTGATGTCGAGAGATATTGTTGGTATTTCGAGACACATTTGCTGATTGTGTCTTGAATATGACGTGATATCTGGGCAATGAGTTGCTGATTCGGGCGTTCTTAAGTTTGTTCGACTGTCGCTGTTTTGGGTCCTGCTACCTGTCTGATGCTCCTAATGGGGCTCTACTGGGCTAGTTTGCTGCCTGCCTGTTTCAGTACATATTCATGCTGCATCTGTATTCACTATATGAATTGGTGAGCTCGTTTCCTTCCCTCTTAAATTTAGTTCTCTGTTTTTAAGTCTAGTCTTTTATACAATGAGGACATTGTCGTGTTTCAGCATGGGGGAGTGACTTATGTCAAGTTTGGATCGTTGTTTACTGATTTTGTGCTGAACTTTTCAAAAAAATGGTTGATTTGTCATGTCTGGAGATTGATTAGGTTGATTTGTCATGTCTGGAGATTGATTAGTGGGTTAATTTTGATCTTTAGTATCTTTGAGTTGAATATCTATTGCCTTAGCTTGCACGATTGGTTTGTTTCCTAGAAATAGATTGCAAATCTCAAACACTAACCCGCTTATATTTGCTCAATTCTTATCACTTTTCGTTCTTTTACTTTTGATATTGGTATTCTTGCAAGGCATGGTTTGTGGAAAGTTGGAATGTTGGAATGTGGAATGTATGGAAAGATATATCTGTTGGAGCAATGCTTCGATGCTCTCGGAGGGGACTCATTGAATTGAGTAACCACAATGGCCATGAATTTGGTTGTGACCGAGAGTATGAGCAATAATGTAACCCTTAAGGAAATATGTGTACCCGAGCTCGATCTTTAACGATTAAATGTCATGCTAAACGGTATAACATACGAGGATCTTCACATTTTCAAAAAAAAAAAAAAAAAAAAAAAAAAATAAAGGAAATGTGGAAAGAAAATGGATGAACGGAAAGTGGTTCGAATGGTTAGCCTTGCTTGAATTTAAATATCCTTTATCGTAAGTTTTATTTTTACGAAAGCGTTAGAAGCGAGTAATATTTTGTTGGCGTGAATGGTTGTGATCCGTGCTCTATTTTTGGTGAAATAGACTATGGTGGTAGTCTTTGTGTATAGGTCGTCAAGTCCGAGATACTAACGTGATAAATTAGCCACACTTTGATTTTCTCCGATCTTTGTTGCTCGAGGACGAGCAAATGCTTTAGCATGGGGAGTTTGATAGGTCCATATTTTATCGATATTTTATATATTTATTCTAGTCTTTTTATAATTATCACGACATTTTTAGTACGCTTTATATTATATTTTCTCCTTTGCGGTTTACTACGAGTTTGTTATATTATTTGCAGGATGGAGATTTATGAGCTAAAATTGTCGTGGAACAAACGCGAGTCGTGAATTATGCGAGTTTGAAGATAAAACCCGAGCAAGTCAAAGCATTATGGACCTAAGTAATTAAATAAAGAGATAGGCTAAGAAGACTTGGATAAAAGTTCAACTTCAGAACTAAAACAAATAAAAAGCAGACTTTCGCCATCGCTTAGTTTTTATTTTTTCCTAGTTTTAGTTTTAGTTTTTCTACTGCTTTCATTCAACTTTAAAATAATATTAGGTTTAGTTTTATTTTAATCTCAAGAATGATTCGATCAGAATCCGCTTGCATTCGTAAAATTCCAGGTTTTATTCAATTGCTATTGTTTTTATCATCATGTCTTTCTCTTATTGCTTTGTTTTGATTTCCGTTATGCGTAGCTAATTTCTTAATTAGGGTTTAGGGTGATTTGTGAGATTGGTTCAGGAACATGTTTTAATTGCTTATATTGATTGAACTTTGCAAGTTGACTTCTTCCTACGCCGCTTTATTATCAATTGAATTTAGGACGCTTTATTGAATTGAATTTAGGTTGTTTCGATTTAAGATCGAAAGCCTAATTGAAACTAGACTCACGCGTATTTGATAAGTTAAGTTTAGTAAGTCATGAGCCGCTAAATTTGCTTAAGGTTAATATTGACTCGAGAGAGCGTATTCCTAAACCTAGTCGCTTGCATAGCTTCAATTGATTGTTATTTCCTTTTGAGTTGAGTTCCTGAATCGATGTCACATTGATCCCGATGCCCTAATCTCCCTTTTATATACTTTTAGACCATCTTATTTGCTGTTCTTAGTTTAGTCTCCTAAAACACCGTTTTTATTGTTCTTGAGATTGACCTAGTTTAGCTGAGCATCCTCTTGACTGCCCGTTTCTCTGTGGATTCGACCCTGCTTATCGCTAGCTTCTGTTAGTTGTTTGTTTAGGTTTTATTTTGATTAGGCGTGACGATTTTAGCCTCATCAATCGATTTATACAAAAATTCATTTCTAACAACTATTTAACTTTAGTGACTTAGTGATATTTTCATTTTGATTAAATTTGACCCATTTTTAAGGGTGATGTCGTGTGGCATGTATATATTAGAAATCTTTTTATTTCTTTTCATTTTCTTAATTCAACTTATTAACTATTAATTAGATTATTTTAACAATTAAACTGAAAAGTGATAAAAACAAATTTAACCCTAAAAATGGGCAAGAATGCCGTGGAGGATGATGGTGGTGTTCAAAATTTCCTTTTTCGATTTTAATCGGTTTTTAGCTTAAAGTTTTTATATTCTAATTATTCTAAATGTACTAAAACGATTTAAACTAAAATGAAATTTACTAAAAATTTCATTTATATTTATGAATAGTGTTTTTCAACACTTTAAATTTCTAACTTTTTAATCTTAAGGATTTATAGTGTTTTAAGTTGAGTTATATTATAATACTAACAATATATAAAACAATAACTAAACATAAACACAAATTATTAACAAACATAAAATAAAACAAAATCAAAGTGAACATAAAGATGAACATCAACATGAAAGATGAACATCAACATGAAGGTCATATGAACTTCAAGAACACAAACAATAAAGTTAAGAACACAAATGCATATTTAACAACTTATAATTTATTTTTCTAATTTAATTTTTATAACATACTAACATTCATTTCAACCTTATTTTACTAAACATGTTATTTACAAAAATTAAAAGTGAAAATTTAGATAAAAATGAAGGGAATGCCGTGAAGAACAACATACATGAATAAATTTTATTTTTGATTTTTAATCACTTTAAACTCATTGTTAATAAGATCATATCAAAGGTGATTTGTGGTAGATTGGCTAAGGTGTTACCAGAAATCCTCTGTGAGAATCAGAGTGCATTCACCAAAGGAAGATCAATCCTTGGGAATATACTCATTTGTCAAGATTTGGTGAGATTATACAAGAGGAAAGCTTGCTCACCTAGATGTCTTTTTAAAATAGACTTGAAGAAGGCCTATGATTCTGTGGAGTGGGCTTTTGTACGAGGACTTCTGAAGGCTTTGAGATTCCCTGATCACTTTACCTCTTTGATTATGTGTTGTGTGACAACACCAGTTTATACTTTTGTGGTTAATGGGACTCATTTTGGGTTCATGAAAGGAAAGAGAGGGCTTCGACAGGGTGACCCACTGTCCCCTTTGTTATTCACAGTCTGTATGGACTATCTCAGCAGGATTTTGAGAAGGATTGGAAGATGTAAAGAGTTTAAGTTCCATCCAATGTGCTCTAAAATGAAACTAAATCATCTGTGCTTTGCAGATGATTTAGTTATGTTCTGCAAGGGACAACCAGTTTCAATGGAACTTCTTATACACGGCTTCAGTATTTTCTCTGACACTTCGGGTTTGGAGATGAATAAAGGCAAATCTGAGTTCTATGCAAATGGCATTCCTGATGAGGTTATTAATGAATTTAGGAGGAAAACTGGTTTTGCTATGGGGTCACTCCCATTCCGATATTTAGGGGTGCCTGTTTCAGCAAAACGTCTTTCAGTGTTGGACTGTGAGAAGCTAACAGAGAAGATAGTGTCAAGAATCAGAGGATGGGGTGCAAAGAAGCTATCATACATGGGGAGACTGGTGTTGGTGAGATCGGTGTTGCAGACTCTTCATCTTTATTGGGCTCAGATTTTTATTTTACCTGTTAGTGTGATTAAGAGAGTGGATAGTATTTGCAGGAACTATCTATGGGAGGGTCACATACATCATAGTAGAGGTTGCCCTGTAGCATGGGAATCTGTATGTACCGAGAAACAAGCTGGTGGCCTTGGTCTAATGAATAGCAGAAAGTGGAATCAAGCAGCTGTGGGAAAATTGGCGTGGTGGGTTCACACCAAAGCTGATCATGTTTGGGTGCGTTGGGTACATCATATATATATCAAGGGCGCTGAGTGGATGTCCTATACTCCTAGTGTTAATACGAGTTGGTGTTGGAGAAAAGTTTGTTCAATCAAGGACAAACTTAAGATAGGGGAGAATGATGATGGCTGGTTGAAGAATGGTCAGAGTTATACAATACAAGCTGGTTACAGATGGCTAATGGGGGACTATGACAAGCAAGGGTGGGCTAGTTTTGTCTGGTCACGCTTTAATATCCCAAGGCACAACATGATCGCTTGGCTGGCTGTGAAGGATCGACTGGCTACACTTAGCAGATTGTCAAAGTTTGGGATAGCCATGGATGAAACGTGCTACCTGTGTCTGGATGGAAAGGAAACCGTGCACCACTTGTTCTTTGAGTGTGTCTTTAGCAAGGCTTGTATGGATCACGTCCAAGCAAATGTCGGAATATCTGTTCTACAACAATCACGCTGGGTAATGTTGCACAAGATCCGACGGAGGTCGAAATTTCAGAAGCAGGTGATTTTTGCCTTTGTTGTAGGTCTCATTTATTACATTTGGAAAGTTAGGAATGAGTGTAAATTTTACGGTCATGTAATGTGTCCCCGTGTCGTGTATAGGCGTTTACGTGATGAGATCAAGATGAGAGTGTCTAGAATAGCTATCAATTTGAAAATGAGTGATACGAACTGGTTCATGGGAGTATGTAAATGAGGAGGATACAATGGTGTCTATAAGTTGTACAAAAATGTTTGGTTTTAATGATATTTACATTTTACCAAAAAAAAAAAAAAAAAAACTCATTGTTAATATTTCACATAATTTTTATATATGATTACTACTAAACTAAAACATAAATAAACATAAAAATCATATACACAATAATTAAAAATGCTCAAAACAAATTAAACTAAACATATGAACAATTTACTACACATTAACTATTAGCAAAAATACTTATTTATTATCATTTTATTATCATTTTATTATACTTCACATAACAAACACATACACATAAATGATGTTTAACATATTTTGAACATAAAAATCATACTTATAAAATCATAACAAAAATCAAATTAATTTACAAAGAGGCTAATATGAGATATAGTTAGTCACCTTAATCGGCAAGTTTATTGGTTGTCCGGATCGACAATATTATCTAGGTCTAAAGCTTCACCCAAGTACCCGTCTTCACCTTCAAAAACCCGTAACAAGTAAGCTTCAAAATACCCAAAGAATACTAAGAACACTAGTAAATTATTAGAGTATTATTAGGGTTTTAATTTAGTGTGTTTTAGGAGGAAAATGAAAGAAAAATAAAGGGAGCAAAGGGGACGGCTGGTTTTGGAGAGCAAAGAGGTTGTTTTTGCACTTGTGAAATAAATGATAAATTTGTAATGAAATTAGGTTAAGTTATTTAGGATATGTTTAGGTTTTATTATCAAAATAATGTTTAATTCAAATGAATTATGAGTCACAAAATTCAAGTGGCACACTTGACTAATTAGGAAGCTTCCAAATGATATTTTCATAACCAAAAGTTTTTCACAAAATTATTCAGTTTTTGAAAAGTCGGGTGTCAAAAGCGATAAATGTAACAACCCGGTTTTTCGTGACTTAATTAAACTAAGGCGGAAAATTAATTAAGTCTAATACATGCCGGATGTTAATTAAATTACATTCAAATGGCATAGGATACAAATATATATTACAATCTCTCAAAGGAAACAAACGAAACATCCTAATCGTCCCGATAATCCTGAGTCTCGAGAAGTTCCTGCAACGGAGACAAAAACACAAAATAGGAGGATCTCCCGCTCAGAGGCGGGAAGTGACTGTTCTAACCAACAACCTCTAAACCAAAGTTTTGGTTTATTTAACCTATGATTAAAAGTAACTTGGCAAAGACTAAACGCCAGATAACTCCAAAGAACAGATATTTCAATAAAATTGGACAATTAGCATATAATATCAGTTCTCACATATAGATATTTAAATCTCATACAACATGCAGTTCATAAAACGTAACATAGAATATAGAAAATAAATAAATAAAAACACATTGCAATTAGGCAAGCAAAACACATAAGGAAATCATGATGATTTAATCACGAGTATACATCCAATCACATAACGTACAACACTCATAAATAATCATTCTCAATAAGTAGTATTTCAACACTCAGGAAACCAAGTCATTCAGACAATACTCAATCAAAACAAGGAAAATACATTCAACATGTGATAACAAATGAATCTTCGTTAGTAAGGCGGAAGCATGCAGACATAATCCGCGTGTAACAACCTGGTTTTTCGTGACTTTAATTAAACTAAGGCGGAAAATTAATTAAGTCTATATATTACAAAACCAGCTGTTATCGCTTAACAAACTCAGTATACATAATACGAGTTTATAGATAAAACAGAGTATTTAGATTACAAGTTCTCTCAAAATAGATTACAAAATAAGGCCTTCAAATCCCCTGATAGATCAACGGTCAAGACTCGGGGTACCTGCATTTAACTCTCATCATTTTCCCGCACACTCTTTCGATACATGCAATTCTAATACAACATGCAGTATGAATAATAAATAAGTAAAATAAAGAGCAAGTAGCAATTTAAACACGTAAGAAATTCATGATGATCCAAGCATAGGCATAAATCAATTAAATAACGTAACATGCTCACAAATAATCATATTCAATAGATCGACATACAACACTCAAAATCAAGTCATTCAGACAATCATCAAACAAACAAGGAAATGCATTCAACATGTGATAACAAATGAGTCTTCGTTAAGAAGGCTAATCATGCAGAACCTCATAAGCATCCGCGCAATAGCCGACAGGGCCAACATAACTTGGACATGGCTGACAGGCTAGAGATATCTAAGGTAATAAGGACGATTCAATCCCTTGTCTAATGTATGCATACACCACTATAGATAGGATCGTAGCATACTCGCCCATCGAGTAAGTAGTCACCTAATAATACGACTATCACCAGAGACGGGTACCCCCGGATGGGGCTGGTTTTTCCACTTACCATATATGGGCCCACGGAAATATCAAGGATGCCCTATCCCTAGGGTTGTATATACCGTGCCAAATAACAATCTTAAATCGTTAAATCGCCTTGGGCAACTCAGGGAGGGAGCCCAAGTCCCCATATACAGCTACCTCGCTAACTTCGAATTTCAAGAGTCGCGACATGGCGAACAATCCAAGTATTTTATTCAGGTAGTTCAATTTCTAAAATCTTATTTCCTCGTTCAATTTAAATAAATGACAATTCTGAAACTTAAATATATCGTCGAACTTTGTATAATGAAATTTTAATTCTAGCAAATCTTCGTGTAGTTAGAGCACATAGAAATACTTAAATATTTATTTTGAGTCCATTCGTAAATTTTAAATATTTTCACTATTCATTATTTTACTATTCACCGTATTTTACTATTCATCGTATTTACTATTCATCGTATTTACTATTCATCGTATTTTATACGTATTCGTATTTTCGTATTTCGTATTTGTACGTATTTTTATACTTCGTATTTTATTCGTATTTTATACGTATGCGTATTCTTATACTTAGTATTTATTATTATATTTTCTTTATACTTAGTATTTTTATTATATTTCATTTATACTTAGTAATTTTATTATTCTTATACACATTATTATACTTAGGAGTTTTCTTAGATACGAAACTAAATTTTATTTTCTAAGTACAAAAATCTAGTTTTAAAGTCGTTAGGTTCGTTTTGTATTTAGCGATTTGAGAATTTATTTTAAATGCAAAACTCGATTTAAACTTAAGTACAACATCTAGTTTCAAAGTTGTTTAAGTTCATTTGTACTTGGTCATTTTAAATAACATTTCAAGAGTAAAACTCGGTTAAATTTAGTCGTATACTTAACTAAGATTTTAGCGGTTTCCATTTTTAGTGAGGTTGTCGTAGTTCATTTTGAATAGTCCGCATGTCCATATCCAATTTAAGCAAAGGTAGTAACACTCGAAATCATTCATTTTAATACATGTAACGTTTATTTTTATCGGTTTAGTTGATTCTTTTCATTAACAATCCATTATACATTTTAATATAATCCTATTTATTAATCAATTTTAGTGACTAAGTGATAAATTCATTTTGACCAAAATTGACCCAATTTTAATAGTAAAGCCGTGAGGTTTAATATGGTTAACTATTTATTTCTTTTTTTGTTTTTATTAATAATTCATTTCTTTAACTAATTAATTTATCTAAGTGATAAAAAAAATAAAAAGTGACAAAAATCATTTTGGTCCAAAAATCTCACCAAAACCGTGGCACCTTATACTTGTGTAATTTAATTTTGTTTTCTAATTTGATCGGTTTTTGACTTAAAGTTTTTATATATAAATTATTTAATTTACACTAAAGTGACTTAACTAGTTTACAACTTTTCACTAATTATTTTATTTCATTTATGAATAGTGTTTTTCAACACTTTAATTTTCTAACTTTTTAATTTTAATGATTTAGTCTATTTAACTTATATAATTAGTTATTGTATTTATTCATTAGTGGATTAAAACAACATTTGAGTACACTTTATAAAAATTATTAATCAAACTAGAAATAAATGTGAAGGACACATAAATATTTGAAGAACTTTAATACTTTTCATATGAACATCGATTAGTCAAATTTTTATATGTTTTTATAATTTCCTCAAATTTTTCCTACAAGTCTAATTTAACTAAACTAATCTTAATATGTTATTTAGAAAAATTAAAACTAAAAATTGGTCCATATAAATTGAAAATGCCGTGTATATGTGTATATGTTCATGATTTTTGATTTTTGATTTTTATACTTCTAATTCAATAACTAATTTACTTTATATCATTTATATATTTAACATATGTGAAAATCATATACAAACATTAACACACATAACTAAAAATCATTTAAACACATGAATAACCATAAAAGTTCAAGAACACACATAAACACATTAGAAACATTTAAATTCATAACAAATTCATTTTAAGTCCTAAACATAAACTAATTATATTTTCATGTTCATTTTATTACAAGTATTTTAAGCATGCAATTTACAAAAATTAAAACGAAAAATTAAGCAAAAATAAAGGGTGATGCCGTGTGGTTTTAGTGTGTTACACTAATATTATTTTTCGATTTTTGTCTTCTAAATTTAACATGTGAAATACTAAGTGATAAAATAATTCATGCATGCATCAAAACAATAACATATAATCACATTCGAGGCGCTTATCACATAAGTGTCTGGGGAAGCACCTTGATTTGGTTAGTGAAATAAAATCCTAGCAATTATCGGGATCGATAATATGGTCAAAGATACTAAGATCGATGGCTCCACCTTGCTCCTCTTCTTTGGAAAGATTAGTACATACAAATGAAACATAACTAAGTTAGTAATTATTTAAAGTAAGCTATACTAAAATTTCAAGTGTAGTATCATTTTTATTTTTATGTGGTGAGTAGATTTTAATTAATTTGTTTTGTGTTCAAAAATAATTACAAGTAAAAGAGGAAGTGATTACTAATTAAAATGGTGGAGAAATGACTTAAGTGCTTAAGAAAATTTAAAGACAAGAATGAAAGTTTAAGGAAGAAATGAAATGAAGAGGATGAAGATCATAAGAATGTGGAGGATGAGGATGAGTTTTGCTTACTAGTGTTCTTGGTTTTATTAGAGAGAAAAGTAGTATGTTTTTATTTGTGTTTGTGTGTTGTATGTAAAGTGTAGTAGTAGTAGTAGTAGTAGTAGTAGTGAATGTAGTATATGTGTAAGTTAGAGTGGAAAGTGAATGATGAGGTAATTGTATGCTTGGAAATGTAGGGTGTGTGTGCTTTGTAGTTAGAGTATGTTTTGGTATGAATGGAGAGCTAACAAGTGAAGCAACCAACTAAACTAGATGATGATCAACAAAGGAGATGTGTAAGAGCATGCTTGTAAGAGTGAAGCAAGTGTGTAAGAATGGAAGAGCATGTGTGTAAGAGTGTAAGAGCATGTGTGTAAGGGGAAGGAAGGCATGCTTGAGACAAGGGAACAAGTGTGTAGGAAAAGCAAAAAGGAAAAAGGGAAGACAATGTTGAGCTTGTAGCTCAACATTCTCGGCCACCATGGTCACTTGGCCCGATTTTTTTGTTTTTTGAAATTTTCGATTTGCGCGCACGTGAAAAGTCCCGAAATAAAATATGTAGTCTTAAAATAATGGTTTGAAGTAAGATCAAAAATAAAAATGAAGAAAAACGTTGAAGGGTGATCAAACAAAAATTTGGTCTAGGATCCTCGAAATTTTTAATAAAAATTTCGTTTGATCAAAATATATATTTTTTTGTTGAATGTTATCGAATTAAATCATTATCCTCAAACGTCAAAAAGTTTATCAGTTTAGGCTTAGTGTAACCCAACATATTGAGTTTTAGTGGATGTGTTAGTTAAATCAAAGTGGAATAGTAATCAATATCAATATAATACTATTAAAACTAAATGTTTACCCTTTCCCATTAAAAAAACTAACAAAATTGATGCACAAAAATGTTCTCCTTCTGCCACGTCGCTCAAATGCCACGTCGACCTCTAAAAAACCTAATAATGGGGTCTCTCACATTTGTTACCCCTCCAACTCTCCAATTCCGTACTTGAGGAAGGCAAAAAGACGTTCAAAGATACAACTCCTCGTACAACAATACTCTGGCGGTCACCACGGCGACGCCTCCTTCTCCACCGCACCTAAGTGGTTTACTCTTCCTCTTGTCACTTCTTTTCAGGTATACGATTCACCTTTTCGTACTTGCCTTATTCGTTTTTCGATTGATTTTGATTGTCATTTTTGTTTTCCATTTTGATTATGTTAGGTTTGATTATCATAATAATTCTTTGTTGATTGTATGTCGGCTGCTTCAAGAACTCCAGGTAATTGATCCATGTGAATCGGAAATATGTGTTTTATAAGGGTTTTAGAAAATTTAGACTCTATTAGGGAGTTGATTATAGTAGTAGAAGATGAATTAATGACGCACGTCGGAGTTAATTGCATACCTAAATCTCAACAACGGAAATTGGACACGTAAAAAACGTTGCTTTGATTGCTAAATTGACTTTCAAATTCTCATCAACGGTGTAGAAACTAATAGGCTCGATTTGAGTAGCGAAAAAAATAAAACATTACTTTCATTAATTTCCCGATTGTATTGTAGGAGTAATTCATACACATGTGACTAGATAACTAAATTGAGTTTAGTTGAACTGAACCAAGTTGTTAATTTTATTACCAAATCATACCAGGTAAAAAATAATATGAAAATAGTGAAATTGTTCAGTCATTCAATTTGTCTAATATATTTGGTTGTGTTGATGATGTACAATTGTAGTGATAATGTCAGTGGGAAATTACTTGAGCGCCTCCTCCTCCGTCACACTTGAGTGATTTACTCTTCCTCCTATCACCATTCGCTTCGGGTATACGGTTTACCTCTACGTATTTACGTTACTTTTGTTGTTTAGATTGGGAGCGGAGCATTTCTTACGATATGTCATGGGGTACTACTAAGTTTTCTAAGGTGGTTCATATATTTACGTTTGAACGACTTAGCCTTTCTTTTGTACCGACTTTAATATGTACTGATTTGTTCGTGTTTTGCACCGTGTAATTTTTAAATTCGTGGTGAGTGAATGTCAAAGCATATTAGGTCACTACACCGTCATTATATCATGTTAGTTCCTAAAAATGAATGTGACTACATAACCTGCAAGGTCTATTTATTGTGATTAATGCAGTTAGAGAATGTTGTTGTCGTTGCTGCACTGCTGCTGGCTATCGCCGTGTTGTAGCTATTGAGCTGTTGTTGTAGCTGCCCTTTAGGATTTGGAACTAATTGTTAGGCATTTTGATTTATTTTAAATTGAATTCATAATTTGTATTCTAAATGTATATCGCGTTCTTGCGTACTTGCTCTCTAACATCCAACATTATTGTTAAGTAACATCCAATATTTGTGCTTTGGAATACACCTACGTTTACCTACTTGTGAATCCACTAAGTTGTGAATTGGTGAAATGAAATGGTACATACTAAGTTGACCAATTCTGTATGCAGGCGCCACCACAAAAAAGAGGGAATCCGGAGGACTAATTAGCAATGACAGACCTAAGACGCTACCATATACATCGTGTACTCAACTTGAACACATTATGTTAGGTTGGTGATGAGAATTCTGAATTTGATTTAATTAACGGTTTGGCGGAATGTATTCATATTAATTATAAGATGTTATCACAGAAACAAAACGCTTCATTCCCAGGAACGGTGAGGGTCCTCAAAATCACCTGCAAACAAACAAGAAGACTACACAAGGAAAGGGTAAAGTTATATGTAGTTTGTTTCACAAAGTTATCTCACGCAAAGATTTAAAAATTTGTTTATCGACCTCTAACACGGATCCAAATTTTCTATAGGTGTACTAACAATGTAGTGTACAAGGAGATATACTCGACTTGTGATTCACTACGGTATATTTTCCGAAAATAAAATGAAAAACTCCATTTCCTTCTAATTTAAAACTATTGTTTGATTTGATTTGTTTGTTCAGGTGTAGGTGTATATTCCAAAAATAGAACTGCCAATGGTTTTATGGCATCGCGTTATGTCGACTTTACGCTCGTGTTGCCACCTCTACTCCTTGTCGCCATCTTTGTTCGCCCGTCGTGCGGGTCCTCAGAAGAAGGCCCACTGAAACGGACCCAACTACCCGTGAAGTTCGGAAAGAAGGATACTCAAGGACTTGAGGGCTGCCGCTGACTGGAATTTCCCCGTCTGCGTTGATCAGTTAAGATAACATATATCTATAACTGCTTTTACCTTGTACTTTTACTACCAGTGTCACTGCTTACAGCCTGCGCTGAGTGGCCCCTACTGTTACTGTTTTTGTGCGTTGCAGATGCAGTAGCTATATGCTATCGTTGCTGCGTTGTTCTGTGGCTGTTTGACGCTGCGTCTTGATGTTGTGGCTTCAGTGTGCCCATTACATATCATATTGGCAATTTCTGATGTTCTTTTTTTACACCTAATTATGTTGCCAGGTGATTATATTCTCTCTAATCTTTGTCTTCGATTAAACACAGTATAATGAAGCTTAAATCTTGCGGATTCACGTAATATATTAAGGTTGGCTTGACCCAACATTTGTTTGTTCATGCATGCCATGAACAAGGCGATAGACCCTATTGACATCGACAAGATTGTCAGCGCGGAGATACTTGACAAAGACACGGATCCAATTGTGTTTGAGGTGGAGTTTGAAAATGAACCCTTCGTTTGTTTTACTACTCTGTTAGTAGGTCACAAGGCCGCAAGAAGAAGCCTCTACTGTCACCCCTAGCGCCACTGTGTGCAGGTGTCACATTGCTGCTGTCTCTCCACCCCGCCATCACGTTGGTTGCTGCAACGCTTCTGCTGTCATGGTGTCGATGCCGCTTTCACGCTGTTCCTGTCGCTGTGCTCTGTTGTCACGCTTCTCCTCTCGCTCTACGCTGCTGTCACGCTGTGACCTTCACTACGCATTGTTGTTGTTGCTCATCTCGCTGAGTTATTGATGCTTCCATTGTGTGCGCCGTTGTCCCTAGAACTTGGGTTAGTCAAATTTATTAACGTCACAAAATATAGCTTATTTTGTGCCTAAATGTGCAGGGTAAGGAAGTATCATGAACCAGAATTTTAGCAATTCGGAAACGAGGAAAACAAATATTTCCCGACACACTACTGGTCAAATAAATGCCACCTCCAAGGATCTGACAACTTACATTTTCGACAACGTGTAAGTCACTTAAGTGTGTTTTCCATTCAGTTATGAACATTTTTGAAACTGTCAATTTGGGCATAAAAAATTGAGTATTTTAGGGGTTTGTCTCTAAGAAGATGATCAATCTCTTAGGCCTATTCTACATTGTTATACTAATGAAGATATGTATCCGTGCTCAAGGCTGATCGGTTAAAAATAGAACACGACCATGAGTCATCTATGTGATGTGGCAATTCTTATTCCAGGTACTCATCTTTTGTCCATTTGTCCATTTGTCCATTTGTCCAACACTCCGACACTTGTAGACGAGTCTCACCAATATAGTTTTGAGTTGATGGTTCTCTGGTTGAAGTTGATAGTGAGCACCTTCTTCTTGTGCTTGCTTTTTTCTTTTGGTCTAAAAGGTTGTGTGTTCATCAAGCTTGAGAGGTCAAAATGTCAGTGAAAAGTCTTCTCAATATTTTAATATTTTCCTTTTGCAAACTTTTTTTTTAATTAAAAGAATGTACTCGTATGTTGTTATAGCCTGGTGTTTTGTACCATTTGAATTTATGTCACTTGAACATTTCACTTTGTTGCAATGTCCCAGATGACAGTTGGACAGTTTATTTTAGATCAAAAGTGTCGCATGTTTTAACAAAACGGCCATCTCCAACACTCCGACACTTATAGCGGAGTTTGACTAATATAGTTTTGAGTGTGTGACTGTTGATTATGTAACTTTGTTTGTGAAGTTAGTTTCCTGGTTGAAGTTGATGTGAGCACCTAATTGGGGTTGCCTTATTTTTTGTTTTTTTTGTTGAATTTAGGTTTGTGTACCCTTATGTGCTCATCGATATTGAGAGGTCAAAGTGTCAATGAAATGTCTTTTTTATGTGTATATATTTGTAAAGAGGTTTATTGTTGGATGATATTGATGATTGTGATCGACATGGTGAAGCATTTGGTCCAGAAAATCTTCTGTTGTAGTTTGTGTGAATTTGAGTAATGGGTAGCATTTCGGTGTAAAATTTGTAAAGGGCAACACTATCAATCAACATCCTTTTCTACTCTTTTACGAATTAATTGTGGAAAGAAGTATGGGTGATTTAATTGATTACATTGGCTTTGATGTTGGTTCACGACTACTTCACGAGCCGCCTGTATTCCTAAATGCAATTTTACTTTGTGTGTAGGATCGTGAAGTCACGATGTCTTGCATTTTTGTTTATCAAGTAATGGCTCGACTGTAAAATTTTGTTTGTAAGCTGATATGATCTGTTGGGATTTATTTTCTCAGTTCTACGGAAAGTCAAGTCAGAACATGGTGGAATATCTGCAGAGCTCAGTCGGAATTATACACAAAAACCATGCTGAAAGTATAACCACATATCAAACAAAGTGTGGACGAGGAAGTTAAAGAAGACAGCACTAGCTCTACTGTCAAGCCTCGAAAGAACAGAATCACTCTTTGTGTTGAAGGGAATATCAGTGTCGGCAAAACTACCTTCCTGAAACGAATAGCTGGTGAAACCCTTGAGCTACAAGATCTTGTCGAGATTGTTCCCGAACCTGTGGATAAATGGCAAAATATTGGTGCTGATCACTTCAATATACTTGATGCCTTTTATGCTGAGCCGAAGAGGTATGCGTACACCTTCCAAAACTACGTCTTTGTTACACGGGTGATGCAAGCACGAGATTCTTATGGCGGAATCGAGCCCCTCAGGCTGATGGAGAGGAGTGTCTTCAGTGACAGGATGGTAAGAAACTGCTAACTTTCTTCTATCAAAAACCATCAATTTCCTATGATGTTTTAAACTTTATCGTAATGGGCGACTAAGGACATGTTTACAAGTTAATACTTGTACTTTCATCTCAGCATTTAGTCCTCTGTGCAAGTTGATGGATTGATGAATCTAATCTTAGCCATTCAATTTAGGTTTTTGTTCGAGCCATTCATGAAGCGAAGTGGATGAGTGAGATGAAAATCAGCATTTACGACTCGTGGTTCGATCCAGTTGTTTCGTGTTTGCCTGGGCTCATCCCTGATGGTTTTATCTACCTTAGAGCAACCCCTGACACGTGCCACAAGCGTATGATGCTTCATAAAAGAGCGGAAGAAGGTGGAGTAAGCTTAGACTATTTGCGTGATCTGCACGAAAAGCACGAAAGCTGGTTTTCACCTTCTGAAACTGCAAACCTCAAGTGTTGTCGCCAAGAAGCTCGCCTTCCATTTAGATAATTTGTTACACCCTGATATTAGAGACAGGGTGTATTTCTTGGAAGGCCCTCAAATGCATTCCAGCCTCCAAAAGGTGAGTTGTACATCTTTTACATGCCCTTTTTTCTGCCTCGAAGGCTATGTTCTCGCTTCAGTTATGCCTGAAAGATAAATTTTACTCCGTATAACCCATATGTTTCTGTCACCAGTCTAATTATGCAAGATTTTATATTTTTTTCCAGTTCTTTTGTAATACGGATAAGGCAAAGGATATCGAAGAACTATCTCATATTCTCATATAAATTACATTCTCCATATTAAAATAGTTTTTGACTAAGTAATTTATAACCCACTAATCTCCCTTACGAATGCGTACTCAGGTTCCTGCTTTGATTCTCGATTGTGATCCAGACATTGATTTCAACCGAGATGTCGAGGCAAAGAGACAGTAAGTGACCCTCCATTGACACTTGACAGCAATTTAGCACCTTGAGTATTCTAAACACCCCTAGACGATGCTTATAATAACATTCAAATGTTTTGTGTGTTTGAAGCTATGCTCGCCAAGTTGCTGAGTTTTTCAAATTCGTGAAGAAAGGTAAAGAAGTCCAACCTCCCAAACCCGGTGAAGGTGCTGGCAAAGGCGGCCATCCACAGATAATGCTACCTCAGAACGGAGGGCTCTGGACACCTGACGGGAAGAACTTCCCACCTCGCTTCTTCAATCTTTGGATTTTAGACGTGCCATGTCGGTTGTGTAAGGACCATGGGGATCTACTAAGACGTTAGTTCTATAAATATTTGAAGAGTCCGCCTGTGTGACGTAGCTGTTAGTTGACACTGTTTTGTGACTATAGGCTCATATTATTCTATCCCAAAGTTCAAGTCGCAAAGGAGTAAATCAAGTGCCACTTCCGAAACTACTGTAATTATTATATTTGGAATTATTCTCTTCGTTAACTATAACTCCAGATTTCCACATGCGTAGATGTTAATGTCCGTGTATGAGTGATTGTCAATTTATGATATAAGAAAAACCCATAACAATAAAATATAAACGAAGACTCAAAACAAAATTTCCAAGCGCTCCGTGAATTTCACGGGTCGCACAACTAGTTTGATATTATTATTATATGTTTTGTTAGTAAAAATCAATATGATTAAGCTTAAGCTACTTTAATTAGATTTGGATTATGATTAATTATATTTAAGAAGAGATTAGGTGACTTAATCACATTTAGGTGGCTTGGCCATTTAGTCAACGTTTGACCTCGATTTGCGTGCCAAAATTTGTCGTTGAGAAATTTGTCGTAGGTGCTTCATTTGATTTATCAAGTTTGAATATGTGAAAATAAAGTTCAAATTTGAAGCATATCAAAATGGTTTTAATTCAGGTGCGAGAAAAGTTGTAGCGTATTGTGTTAGAAAAATATTGAGCGAGATTGTTTAATTAATGACTTGTGCAATTATAATAGAATTTGGAATTAACATGGGGTGTCACATGTTTAACTAAAAATTCATTCGCATTTTTATTATAAGGAAAAAGGATGAATTTAATTTAAGGAATCAAATTCTTTCATAATATTTTGCTATAAAAACACGGGTGTTCTAATCCTACCTCCTTAAGAAAAGTTTAGTCCTCAAACTTGGATAGAGTGGATAACTGCTCGAGGTTAAACAAGGCAGTTAGAGAGAATATTGAGATTTTACAAATTTGGATAATAACATTTGATTTCGTAGGAATTAAGACTTTTTGAAAAAGTTGAGTTCTCAAATTAATATCGAAACGTCGGATAGAGGTAAAATATTGGAGAACAAAATCGCGTTTGATTTATCAATGGGATATTTAAATAGATATAGAAATGTTACTAGAATGTTATTTCCGAAAATGACACGAAGGAGGCTCACAAAAAGGTAGGGCCTAGAAGTTTTGTACGGACTTAAATTAAAATAAAAATAATAGGCATTTTAAGAATTAAATCGATTTATTTAAATTTGAAAATAGGTATTAACCATAAAATAAATTGAAATAAGAAATTTTAAGATATAATTAGGATGTTGATAGTATCAAATTATTGTCCTACCCCCTTAAGAAGTTTTAAACGTATATAAATAATGTTATTATAGTTATTTTTAATGATCACATACATAAGATATATAGCCTTAGGGAAAGCGGCATTTAGGGAAAATATGTAAAAATCGTAGTGATCATAAGGAAAATATGGGCCTTATTGAAATTAAGGAAATTCTGGTTATCGTTGAATGGTTAAATAAAATATATTTTTTTTTTTTTTTTAGAGAATTATGGATAACCTTGTTGACATAGCTCGTTTTCTTAAGTTTATTATTATAATGTTATTAGATGAAACGGAAATGTTATAAATCATATTTTGGGTAAGATTGAAAATTTATAATAATGGATGACGTAAAAATATAAAATTTTGTATATATTTCTAAAATAGAGGAAATAGTAGAAACGAAACAATTTCAAAGATTTTAGAAATAAAGGAATAAAAATTTTGAACCATGAAGTTTCAAAAGTGTTTCAAATTACGTTACAAAGATTTGACGGAACAAGCAAAGATTTTCAAGGGTACTTTTATAGAAAACGTATAACAATTTTTAGGAGCAAATATTTAAGAGGTTGATAATAATCTTAAATATAGGGGGTCGTAAAGGGAATTTGTGTGATGGATTGTAATCTGTACATTATTGTACTTTAAAGAATAAGATATATTTTTGCCTCTCGGTAGCGATATATGAGTTTTGATTCGCTCGGAACTTGTGAGTTTGTATTGTTTGATAAAATTTAAAGGAAACAAAATATAGTGAAGTTCCTGAATCGAATAAAATAAAAGTAGGTATAGAGTTAACTAGGAATTTACCGGTGATGGCGTCAGCATCGATACAATCCTCAGCGCACTCTTCAGACTCAGTCAAGACGTACACACGTCCTTGAACCTTCACGGCTGGCGGTGGTCCCGTGTTCGCCTTGCCACCGCATTCTCTCCGGGCATTCGTTTGCCTTGTGCCCCTCTACCTTACAAAAGTAGCACACTACTGGTCCTCCGTTACAACGTGTCCCCGGGTGACTAGGCTGTCGGCAGTAACGACACTGATTCGCTTGAAAAGGCGGATTCCCGAGAAGTTGTTGGTTGGTTTTTGCGACGTTCGGTGTAGGGTTGCGGTTGTGGTACATGGGTCTGCCTTGGTTTCTATTGCGGTTGTCTTGATTTTGGAAACCTGGGCGACCAATGTAACACCCCGTGTTTTTATAGCAAAATATTATGAAAGAATTTGATTCCTTAAATTAAATTCATCCTTTTTCCTTATAATAAAAATGCGACTGAATTTTTTTCGCTAAACATGTAACACTCCATGTTAAGTTAAGCCTTTATAATTGCGCAAATCATTAATTAAACATCCTCGCTCACTTATTTCCCTAACACATTATACTACAAGATATTTTGCACCTAAATTAAAACCGTTTTGAATTACTTTGAATTTGAACTTTATTTTTACATTTTCAAACTCGATAAATCAAACAAAGAATCTACGACAATTTTCTCAACGACAAATTTTGGCACGCAAATCAAGGTCAAACGTTGACCAAATGACCAAGCCACCTAAATGTGATTAAGTCACCTAATCTTTTCTTAAATATACTTAATCATAATCCAAATCTAATTAAAGTAGTTTAAGCTTAATCATTTTGATTAATACTAACAAAACATATAATAATAATATCACATTACTATTTCATTTTGATTTAACTAACACTTTCACTAAAACTCGATATATTGAGTTACACTAAGCCTAAACTGGTAAAATTTTTGACGTTTAAGTATAATGATTTAATTCGATAACTTTCAACAAAAAAAATAAGTGTTTCGATCAAATAAGATTTTATTTCAAAGTTTCGAGGATCCTAGAGCCAATTTTTGTTTTGATCACCCTTCAACGTTTTTCTTCATTTTTATTTTTGATCTTACTTCGAACCATTATTTTAAGACTATATATTTTATTTCGAGACTTTTCGCGTGCGCGCAAATCGAAAATTTCAAAAACGAAGATCGAGCCACTTGTTTGTCAAGTAGGCCGAAATTTTGGGACCTTGCTTGGTCCAACCTTAGCCTCTTCCATTCTTCACTTCTCTTACACCACCATGTCTCCTTTTTGCACCATGTCAAGTCCTTCTTACACACACCTAAGACTTACACTCCTATATTACTTTCATCATCACTTTTAATTACATTTAAATTTAATGTTTTATACAACTAAATACACAAACACATTCACACCTTATATTACATTACTAGTATACATACATACTACTACTACTTCTACATAAACTTACAACATAAAAACAAAACAACAACTACTACTACACTACATACAATCACACGATAAACACACACAAACACCTAAATTTTTCCTAAGTCTTTTCTCTCTAAATAAAACCATCTCAAGAACACAAGTAAGCAATATTCAAGCAACCTCAAGAACACCACTTGAATCTTCATCCTCTTTAATTCTTTTCTTCCTTAAAACTTTCATTTTATTGTTTTAAATTTCTTAGAACACCTAACTTTTATTCTCCACCATTTATATTTAATAAACATTACATCTTTTAAACATGTAAATAAATATGAACTTGAATCAAAATATTTAAAATATATATACTACCTAAACATAAAAATGATACTACACTTTAAATTCTTAATTTAGTTAGTCTAGCTTAAATAAAACTTACTAACTTGTTATTTTCATTTTTATGTACCACTTCTAACCAAAGACGAGGAGCAAGGTGGAGGCGTCGATCTTAGCCAATTTGATCACATAGTCGACCCGGGCAACTGTTGATCTTTTAGCTCATAAACCTAACTAAGGTGCTTCCCGCACACTTATGTGATAAGCGCCTCGTAGTTGATTTATGTTTTCCTAAATGATGTTTTGATGCATGCTTAGTTTATTTTATCACCTAGTGTTCATATGTTAAATTAGGAGACAAAAATCGAAAAATAATATTAGTGTAACAATAACATAACACACGGCCTCCCCTTTATTTTTGGCTTAATTTTTCGTTTTAATTTTTGTAAATTACATGCTTAAAATACTTGTAATAAAATGAACATGAAAATATAGTTAGTTTATGTTTTAGACTAAAAATGAATTTGTTATGAAATTTACATGTTTTGAAGTATTTATGTGTGTTCTTGAAGTTTTGTTATTCTTGTGCTTAAAATGATTTTTACTTTTATATGTTAATGTTTGTATATGTTTTTCATCTATGTTAAATATATAAACAATATAAAGTAAGTTATTTATTGAATTAGAAGTATAAAAATCAAAAATCAAAATTTAGACATACATATATATATACACGGTTTTTGTCTTAAAAATGGACAAATTTCTAGTTTTAATTTTTCTAAATAACATATTATGATTAGTTTAGTTAAAATGGACTTGTATGAAAAATTTGGGAAAATTACATAAACATATAAAAATTTGAGTTAAAATTGTTCATATGAAAAATAATTAAAGTTCTTCATAACTTCATGTGATCTTCACTTAGATGACTAAGTTAATCCAAAATATTTATAAGTTTTGTTATATTGTTGTTTAAATACTTTAGTGAATAATCACAATAATAAACATATAGGTTAAATAAACTAAATCTTTAAAATATAAAAGTTAGAAAATTAAAGTGAGTAAAAACACTATTCATAAATGAAATAAAATATTTAGTGAAATTTGTTAACTAGTTAAATCACTTTAGTATAACTCAAATAATTAGTATATAAAAACTTTAAGTCAAAAACCGATAAAATTAGAAAACGAAAATAAAACACTTAAGTGTATAAGTGCCACGGTTTTAGTGAGTAAATTGGACCTAAAATAATCTTGTCACTTTTTATTTTTATCACTTAAATAATTTAAGTAGTTAAAGTAATGAATTATTAGTAAAAACAAAAAAAGAAATAAATAGCAAAAATAAATAAGGGCCACGGTTTTTCTACTTTAAATGGGTCAATTTTGATCAAAATGAATTTGTCACTTAGTCACTAAAGTTGAATAGTAATTAGGATTATTTTCCATCGTATAATGAATCGTTAATAAAAAGAATCAACGAAACCGATAAAAATAAACGTTACATATATTAAAATGAATCATATCGTGTGTTACTACCTATGCTTAATTGTGAATGTGGAGATATGGACTATTTAATATGAACTACGACAACCTCGCTAAAATTTGAAACCGCTTAAATTTTAGCTAAGTATACGACTAAATCTAAACCAAGTTTTACTTTTGAAATATCATTTAAATCACCAAGTATAAAAATGAACTTAACCACTTTGATTTAAATATGTTTCAAAATCACTAAATACAAAATGAACTTAACGAGTACGATTAAAATATTTTTCAAAACCGCTAAATGCAAAATGAACTTAACGACTTTAAAACTATAATTCTATACTTAGAAAATAAAAGTGATGTTGGTACTTTAGAAAAATATCTAATTATAAAAATTATATAAAAAGATGTAAGAATACTAAGTATAAGAATAAAATAATAAATACTTGTAATACATGTATTTAATAAAAAAAAAAAAAATACGAATAAAATACGAAGTATAAATACGTATAAAAATACGTACAAATACGAAATACGAAAATACGAATACGTATAAATACGAGGAATAGTAAATACGATGAATAGTAAATACGATGAATAGTAAATACGGTGAATAGTAAAATAATGAATAGTGAAAAATATTTAAAAGTTACGAACGGACTCAAAATAAATAACTAAGTTTTTCTATGTGTTCTGTTTTACCTGAAGAACTGCTATTACTAAAATTTCATTATACAAGTTCGACGTTATATTTAAGTTACAGAATTGTCACCTATTATGAATGAACGAGGAAATAAGAATTTGAAGGAATGAACTACTTGAATAAAATACTTGGATTGTTCGCCATGTTGCGACTCTTGAAATTCGATGTTAATGAGGTAGCTGTCTATGGGGACTTGGGCTCCCTACCAGAGTTGCCCAAGGCTTATAACGATCTTAAGATTGCTATTCTAAGACGGTATATACAACCTCGTGGATGGGGCAACATTGATATTTCCGTGGGCCCATAGATAGTAATTGGAAACTCCAGCCCAACCTGGTACCCGCCTAAGGTGATAGTCGTATTTTTCGTCGGTGATACCTTTTGAATAGCGAATACGTATGATCCTCGATTAGATGGTGTATCCATACATTAGACAAGTATTTAGCTGTCCTTATTACCTTAGGTATCCTTACCCTGGCAGCCATGTCCAAGTTATGTTGGCCCCGCTTGGCTATTGCGCGGACGTCTAGTATGTCAGCCATGTCCAAGTTATGTTGGCCCTGTCTACTATAGCGCGATTTACGTCTGCATGCTTCCGCCTTACTAACGAAGACTCATTTGTTATCACATGTTGAATGCATTTCCTTGTTTGTTTGATGATTGTCTGAACGACTTGGTTGAGTATGGGAATGTGATTTGTTGAGTATGATTATTTGTGAGCGTGGTATGTTATTTGATTGGTTTATACTCGTATTGAATCATCATGATCTCCTTATGTGTTTTACTTGCATGCTTGCTATTTGTTTTCCTTTACTTATTTATTATTCATATTGCATGTTGTATTAGAATTGCATGTATCGAAAGAGTGTGCGGGAAAATGATGAGAGTTTAATGCAGGTACCCCGAGACCAATGCTATTGAATACTGGGGAGAGTTTACCTTCTTTATTTTGTATGCTTGAGAGGATGTAATCAAACTTATACTCTGTTATTCTAAACTCGTACTATGTATTTAGAGTTTTATTACGATTAACAGCTGGTTTTGTAATATATAGACTTAATTAATTTTCCGCCTTAGTTTAATTAAAGTCACGAAAAACCAGGTTGTTACAGTTGGTATCAAAGCTGTCTTGCGACCGTGAATGACTTAAAGTTATTTCATCTAGCGAGACGACACCTGGGCCAGACATTCATATCGTATGTCAGGCATAGACTTATAGGATCAAATAATGAATTAGAAATCTTAGATCGCTAAAATAAATAACTTAGATCACTTTAAAGTGTGAGGATGGGTAGAAACTTTAAGTACCGACCATACGCTAAAATCTTCTTAAATAAACGAGCTACTATCCTAAAATAAAATACGCTAACCATCTTATGCTTGCTACTTGCTGATGTGACTGACTAAAACTAACAACTATCCTCGGATATAAAATCGAAATAATAAACTTAACTCTCGAGAAGTGAAACACTGAAGGAGTACCAAGCTATACGAAGTAAGGATATCTACTAAATCCTTAACTAATTTCACTAATAAAATTCTTAAACCTTTTGATCCTGTTTTTGTTCGATCAAAAATTTGTATTCTCTTAATAGCCATTTTATTTCCGTTCAAACAATATCTTGGTTGTTGTTTGACTCCTTTCCTTAAAATCCCTTGTAGATGTCATCAACCGGCGATTCACCAGCATGTGGAGACGGAAGGAATCATCGTTCGATCAACTGGAAGCTGAGTGCTCTCCGTGCCATTCCTGTGCGTTCTACTACTCCTGGGCTTGGGCGAGGTACCCCTGTCAGAGTTGCGGCCTACAGGAGATTCTATGAAAACCCTCCGCGCAAATTCACAGGAGACCGCGACACTTGCGTGAGCTGGATACATGAGCTAGAGGCGAAGTTCGTTGAAGCAGGAGTTCACGAAGAGTGGAAGGTGCGCCTAGCCGAGAAGCTTCTTAGGGGCGAAGCTTGCCTTTGGTGGTTTATCAGACATCACCTTTCTACGCTCGAGGAGGAAGTTTCCCGAGTGGAACTTCTTCAAATGCTCCCTCAGACTTGCATGCCGTGCCATTGCTCAGGGACACACCTTTGATGATGAGCAGGAGGTCAGCGATGCGGGGTCTTCAAACGGGCTCTAGATCCTTTTAGCCCTATTAACTACTAGTACGGATAACATTTTGTAAAATCTCTAGATTTTAACTACCTAACCTCAGTGATTTTGTATGACACTATTAGGAATCGTTATCCCTACCTTCTACTTTCATTATCTTCCTAGGAAATGTATTAGATGTTTTTTTGCTACTCAAATCTATGTAAACAACTCCTATCTTGTATTCTATGTTATGCCTCTTTTAGAACTACCCAAATTCACACGCTTTAATATTTTCGTAATGGTCGCAAAGCGGTATTCTCGACAATGACCTCGACCCTCAATTCTTAGAAGAAGAGGCACGGAGGAAAGGTTTCAAGATGCAATCACAAAGATTGCTCAAGGCATGTACCAACACCAGGGTGGCGAAACAACCATCCGCATTTGAGAGGTCCTCAAAACACAGACCTCAACCATACTCAGGCTTCGACAACCCTACCGTTCTGACTGAATGGATCGAAGAAATGGAGAAGCTGTTAGAGCTCAGTAAGACACCACCTACAGAGAAGGTGAATGTGGTAGCTTACTATCTGAAGGGAGAAGCCAACAGCTGGTGGCGCTTGATCAGGTCCACCTTTCCCCTGAGGATATACAATTGGAGCGAGTTCAAACTGCTGCTGGAGAACAAGTACTTCGGGGAAGAGCTAAGATGGGAGATGGAAGAGAAATTCCGAAACTTGAACCAAGGTGATATGTCTCTGCAGGCATACACCGAAAAGTATCAGGAGCTATCGAAGTTTGCTCCTAGAATATTAACTAACGAGGAGGAACTCGCAACTCGTTATGTAAGGGGCATGACTAATGATCTAAGGATAAACATGAGCGGGTTCAACTGTAAGAACTTTGCTGAGGCCTACGAAAAGGCAACAAGTATCTGGGCGTCAATCCAGAAGGGAGAAGCCGAGGAGAAAAAGAAAAAGAAGGTTTTTACTCCTCCTGTGGCGAATGCCAGCTTCATACACAAGCCACTCTTTGGTCGCACGGGTTATCAGAATCAGGATAATCGCAATAGGAACCATAACAGGCCCCATTATCCTAACCATAACCCCACCCCAAACGTGGCAAGGAACAACCAACAACTTCTCGGGAATCCGCCTTTCCAAGCAAAACCAAAGGTCGTTTCGCCGACAAATTAATCACCCGGGAAGCGCCAGACGGAAAACCAAGTAGTGTGTTTCTTCAGTAATGAAGTAGGACACAAGTCTAACGAATGCCCAAAGAAGGGTATTGTTGCTTAAGGCAACGCAGGCCATTGCGCATAAAAGGTTCAGGGACGTGTGTATGTCCTGACCGAGTATGAAGAGGGTGCTGACGATATTATCGATGTCGACGTCATCACCGGTAAATTTCTAATTAACCTCGTACCAACACTTATTCTATTCGATTAGGGAGTTTAATTATCTTTTAGTTCCTCCCAAAATTTATCAAACAATCCATCACACAAATTTCCTTTACGACCTCCTAAATTTAAAATTCTTATCAACCTCTTAATATATCCTTCTAAAATTATTTTCATACGTCCTCTATAAAAATACCTTTGAAAATTTTTGCTTGTACCGTCAAATCTTTGTAACGTATTTTGAAACACTTTCGAAACTTCATGGTTCAAAATTTTTATTCCTCTATTTCTAAGATCTTTGAAATTGTTTGCTACTATTTCCTCCATTTTAGAAATATACATACAAAAATTTTAGATACTTACGTCATCCATTATTATAAATCTCAATCTTAACCGAAATATGATTTTAACATCTTCGTTTCATCTATTAACATTATAATAACAATTTTAGGAAAATGAGCTATATCAACAAGGTTATCCATAATTTCCTAAACATTTTATTTAATCATTCAACGATAACCTATATTCCCTTAATTTTATTAAAGCTCACATTCTCCTCGTGACCACTACGACTTTCATCCATTTTCCCTAATTGCCGTTCTTTTCCAAAAGGCTATACATCTTAATTGAGTGGTCATTAAAAATAACAATAATAATATTAGGTATATACGTTTAAAAATTTTTAAGGGGGTAGGATAATAATTTGACTATACCCCAACCTTAATTAAATTTTTAAAAAAATTTTTACCGCAACCTATTTTAAAGTTAATTTTTATTCTGAAATTTAAATAAACGGTTTTATCCTTAAAACGCTTATTATTTTAATTTCATTTAATTCCGTACAAAACTTCTAGACCCTACCTTTTTTATAAATCTCTTTCGCGTCATTTCCAGAAATAACATTCTAGAAACATTTCTATATCTATTTAAATACCTCATTAATAAATCGAACGCGATTTTGTTCTCCAATATGTTTCCCTCTATCCGACGTTTCGATATTAATTTGAAAACTCAACTTTTTCAAAAAGTCTTAATTCCTACAAAATCAAATGTTATTATCCAAATTTATAAAATCCCAATATTCTCTCTAACTGCCTTGTTTAACCTCGAGCAGTTATCCACCCTATCCAAGTTTCGGGGACGAAACTTTTCTTAAGGGGGTAGGATTGTAACACCCCGTGTTTTTATAGCAAAATATTATGAAAGAATTTGATTCCTTAAATTAAATTCATCCTTTTTCCTTATAATAAAAATGCGACTGAATTTTTTTCGCTAAACATGTAACACTCCATGTTAAGTTAAGCCTTTATAATTGCGCAAATCATTAATTAAACATCCTCGCTCACTTATTTCCCTAACACATTATACTACAAGATATTTTGCACCTAAATTAAAACCGTTTTGAATTACTTTGAATTTGAACTTTATTTTTACATTTTCAAACTCGATAAATCAAACAAAGAATCTACGACAATTTTCTCAACGACAAATTTTGGCACGCAAATCAAGGTCAAACGTTGACCAAATGACCAAGCCACCTAAATGTGATTAAGTCACCTAATCTTTTCTTAAATATACTTAATCATAATCCAAATCTAATTAAAGTAGTTTAAGCTTAATCATTTTGATTAATACTAACAAAACATATAATAATAATATCACATTACTATTTCATTTTGATTTAACTAACACTTTCACTAAAACTCGATATATTGAGTTACACTAAGCCTAAACTGGTAAAATTTTTGACGTTTAAGTATAATGATTTAATTCGATAACTTTCAACAAAAAAAATAAGTGTTTCGATCAAATAAGATTTTATTTCAAAGTTTCGAGGATCCTAGAGCCAATTTTTGTTTTGATCACCCTTCAACGTTTTTCTTCATTTTTATTTTTGATCTTACTTCGAACCATTATTTTAAGACTATATATTTTATTTCGAGACTTTTCGCGTGCGCGCAAATCGAAAATTTCAAAAACGAAGATCGAGCCACTTGTTTGTCAAGTAGGCCGAAATTTTGGGACCTTGCTTGGTCCAACCTTAGCCTCTTCCATTCTTCACTTCTCTTACACCACCATGTCTCCTTTTTGCACCATGTCAAGTCCTTCTTACACACACCTAAGACTTACACTCCTATATTACTTTCATCATCACTTTTAATTACATTTAAATTTAATGTTTTATACAACTAAATACACAAACACATTCACACCTTATATTACATTACTAGTATACATACATACTACTACTACTTCTACATAAACTTACAACATAAAAACAAAACAACAACTACTACTACACTACATACAATCACACGCATAAACACACACAAACACCTAAATTTTTCCTAAGTCTTTTCTCTCTAAATAAAACCATCTCAAGAACACAAGTAAGCAATATTCAAGCAACCTCAAGAACACCACTTGAATCTTCATCCTCTTTAATTCTTTTCTTCCTTAAAACTTTCATTTTATTGTTTTAAATTTCTTAGAACACCTAACTTTTATTCTCCACCATTTATATTTAATAAACATTACATCTTTTAAACATGTAAATAAATATGAACTTGAATCAAAATATTTAAAATATATATACTACCTAAACATAAAAATGATACTACACTTTAAATTCTTAATTTAGTTAGTCTAGCTTAAATAAAACTTACTAACTTGTTATTTTCATTTTTATGTACCACTTCTAACCAAAGACGAGGAGCAAGGTGGAGGCGTCGATCTTAGCCAATTTGATCACATAGTCTAATTCTAGCAACTGTTGATCTTTTTAGCTCATAAACCTAACTAAGGTGCTTCCCAGACACTTATGTGATAAGCGCCTGTAGTTGATTTATGTTTTCCTAAATGATGTTTTGATGCATGCTTAGTTTATTTTATCACCTAGTGTTCATATGTTAAATTAGGAGACAAAAATCGAAAAATAATATTAGTGTAACAATAACATAACACACGGCCTCCCCTTTATTTTTGGCTTAATTTTTCGTTTTAATTTTTGTAAATTACATGCTTAAAATACTTGTAATAAAATGAACATGAAAATATAGTTAGTTTATGTTTTAGACTAAAAATGAATTTGTTATGAAATTTACATGTTTTGAAGTATTTATGTGTGTTCTTGAAGTTTTGTTATTCTTGTGCTTAAAATGATTTTTACTTTTATATGTTAATGTTTGTATATGTTTTTCATCTATGTTAAATATATAAACAATATAAAGTAAGTTATTTATTGAATTAGAAGTATATAAAAATCAAAAATCAAAATTTAGACATACATATATATATACACGGTTTTTGTCTTAAAAATGGACAAATTTCTAGTTTTAATTTTTCTAAATAACATATTATGATTAGTTTAGTTAAAATGGACTTGTATGAAAAATTTGGGAAAATTACATAAACATATAAAAATTTGAGTTAAAATTGTTCATATGAAAAATAATTAAAGTTCTTCATAACTTCATGTGATCTTCACTTAGATGACTAAGTTAATCCAAAATATTTATAAGTTTTGTTATATTGTTGTTTAAATACTTTAGTGAATAATCACAATAATAAACATATAGGTTAAATAAACTAAATCTTTAAAATATAAAAGTTAGAAAATTAAAGTGAGTAAAAACACTATTCATAAATGAAATAAAATATTTAGTGAAATTTGTTAACTAGTTAAATCACTTTAGTATAACTCAAATAATTAGTATATAAAAACTTTAAGTCAAAAACCGATAAAATTAGAAAACGAAAATAAAACACTTAAGTGTATAAGTGCCACGGTTTTAGTGAGTAAATTGGACCTAAAATAATCTTGTCACTTTTTATTTTTATCACTTAAATAATTTAAGTAGTTAAAGTAATGAATTATTAGTAAAAACAAAAAAAGAAATAAATAGCTAAAATAAATAAGGGCCACGGTTTTTCTACTTTAAATGGGTCAATTTTGATCAAAATGAATTTGTCACTTAGTCACTAAAGTTGAATAGTAATTAGGATTATTTTCCATCGTATAATGAATCGTTAATAAAAAGAATCAACGAAACCGATAAAAATAAACGTTACATATATTAAAATGAATCATATCGTGTGTTACTACCTATGCTTAATTGTGAATGTGGAGATATGGACTATTTAATATGAACTACGACAACCTCGCTAAAATTTGAAACCGCTTAAATTTTAGCTAAGTATACGACTAAATCTAAACCAAGTTTTACTTTTGAAATATCATTTAAATCACCAAGTATAAAAATGAACTTAACCACTTTGATTTAAATATGTTTCAAAATCACTAAATACAAAATGAACTTAACGAGTACGATTAAAATATTTTTCAAAACCGCTAAATGCAAAATGAACTTAACGACTTTAAAACTATAATTCTATACTTAGAAAATAAAAGTGATGTTGGTACTTTAGAAAAATATCTAATTATAAAAATTATATAAAAAGATGTAAGAATACTAAGTATAAGAATAAAATAATAAATACTTGTAATACATGTATTTAATAAAAAAAAAAAAAAATACGAATAAAATACGAAGTATAAATACGTATAAAAATACGTACAAATACGAAATACGAAAATACGAATACGTATAAATACGAGGAATAGTAAATACGATGAATAGTAAATACGATGAATAGTAAATACGGTGAATAGTAAAATAATGAATAGTGAAAAATATTTAAAAGTTACGAACGGACTCAAAATAAATAACTAAGTTTTTCTATGTGTTCTGTTTTACCTGAAGAACTGCTGTTACTAAAATTTCATTATACAAGTTCGACGTTATATTTAAGTTACAGAATTGTCACCTATTATGAATGAACGAGGAAATAAGAATTTGAAGGAATGAACTACTTGAATAAAATACTTGGATTGTTCGCCATGTTGCGACTCTTGAAATTCGATGTTAATGAGGTAGCTGTCTATGGGGACTTGGGCTCCCTACCGAGTTGCCCAAGGCTTATAACGATCTTAAGATTGCTATTCAAGACGGTATATACAACCTCGTGGATGGGGCAACATTGATATTTCCGTGGGCCCATAGATAGTAATTGAAACTCCAGCCAACCTGGGTACCCGCCTAAGGTGATAGTCTTTTTTTTTGTCGGTGCTACCTTTGGATTAGCGAATACGTATGATCCTCGATTAGATGGTGTATGCATACATTAGACAAGGATTTAGCTGTCCTTATTACCTTAGGTATCCTTAGCCTGTCAGCCATGTCCAAGTTATGTTGGCCCGCTTCGGCTATTGCGGACGTCTAGTATGTCGACCATGTCCAAGTTATGTTGGCCTTGTCTACTATAGCGATTTACGCCTGCATGCTTCCGCCTTACTAACGAAGACTCATTTGTTATCACATGTTGAATGCATTTCCTTGTTTGTTTGATGATTGTCTGAACGACTTGGTTGAGTATGGGAATGTGATTTGTTGAGTATGATTATTTGTGAGCGTGGTATGTTATTTGATTGGTTTATACTCGTATTGAATCATCATGATCTCCTTATGTGTTTTACTTGCATGCTTGCTATTTGTTTTCCTTTACTTATTTATTATTCATATTGCATGTTGTATTAGAATTGCATGTATCGAAAGAGTGTATGGAAAATGATGAGAGTTTAATGCAAAAATTTTGAGACCAATGCTATTGAATACTGGGGAGAGTTTACCTTCTTTATTTTGTATGCTTGAGAGGATGTAATCAAACTTATACTCTGTTATTCTAAACTCGTACTATGTATTTAGAGTTTTATTACGATTAACAGCTGGTTTTGTAATATATAGACTTAATTAATTTTCCGCCTTAGTTTAATTAAAGTCACGAAAAACCAGGTTGTTACAACCAAAAAGTGGCTTGTGTATGAAGCTGGCACTTGCCACAGGCGGTGTAAAAACCTTCTTTTTCTTTTTCTCCTCGGCTTCTCCCTTCTGGATTGATGCCCAGATACTTGTTGCCTTTTCATAAGCCTCAGCAAAGTTCTTACAGTTGAACCCGCTCATGTTCGTCCTCAGGCCGTAAGTCATGCCTCTACGCACTGGTCATGAAGTTCCTCCTCGTTAGTTATAATCCTAGGAGCAAACTTAGATAGCTCCCGATACTTTTCTGCGCTGCGAGAGACATATCACCTTGATCTAAGTTCCTGAATTTCTCTTCCATCTCCCATCTTAGCTCTTCCCCGAAGTACTTGTTCTCTAGCAGCAGTTTGAACTCGCTCCAATTGTATATCCTCAGGGGGAAGGTGGACCTGATCAAGCGCCACCAGCTGTTGGCTTCTCCCTTGAGGTAGTATGCTACTACATTCACTTTCTCAGTAGGCGGTGTCTTGCTCAGCTCCAAAAGTTTCTCCATTTCTTCAATCCATTCTGTCAGGATTGTGGGGTTGACAGAGCCAGAATATGGTTGGGGTCGATGTTTGGAGAACCTCTCAAATGCAGATTGATTATTACCATCACCCTGATATTGGTGTGTATTCTGAGCGATTTTCATTATTGCATCCTCAAAGCCTCTTCTTCTCGCCTCTTCTTCTAAGAATTCATGGTTGAGGTCATTGTCTGGAATACCGTTTGCAGCCATTCTGAAAATATTAAACTGTATGAATTTGAGTAGTTCCCAAAAGAGGCATATTATAGAATACAAGATAAAAACAGGTTACATTGACTTGAGTAGCAAAATGCATCTAGCACATTTTCTAGGAAGATAACTGAAGGTAGAAGTTAGGGACAACGACTCCTAATAGTGCCATACAGAATCTCTAAGGTTAGGCAGTTAAAAACTAGAGATTTTACAAAAAGTTGTCCGAACTAGTAGTTAATAGGGCTAACTGGATCTAGAGCCCATTTGAAGACTCCGCATCGCTGACCTCCTGCTCTTCATCATCAAAGGTGTGTCCCTCAGTAATGGCACGGCAAGCGAGTCTGAGGCCGCATTTGAAAGAAATCCACTCGTGAAACTTTCCTCCTCCAATCAGACGCGGCGTGGCGCATCAGTAAACCACCAATGGGAAGCTTCGCCTCTGAGGAATCTCTCGGTCAGACGTACTTTCCACTCTTCATGAACTCCCGCTTCAACGAACTCCGCTTCCATCTCACGTATCCAACTCACGCATGTGTCGCGGTCTCCTGCAAATTTGCGCGGAGGATTTCCTAAGAATTTCCTGTAGGCCGCAACTCTGACATGGGTACTTCGTTCAAGCCCAGGGGTAACAGAACGCACAGGAATGGCACGGAGAGCGCTCCTCTTCCAGTTGATCGAACGATGATTCCTTCCGTCTCCACATGCTGGTGCATCGCCGGTTGATGACATCTACGAGGGATTTTAAGGAAAGAAGTCAAACAACAAAAATATTGTTTGAATGAAATGAAATGGCTATTAAGATAATATAAATTTTTGATCGAACAAAGACAGGATCGAAAGGTTTAAGAATTTCATTAGTGAAATTGGTTAAGGATTTAGTAGATGCCCTCACTTCGTATAGTTTGGTACTTCTTTAGCATTTCACTTCTCGAGAGTTAAGTTTATTATTTCGATTTTTATATCCGAGGATAGTTGTTAGTTTCAGTCAGTCACATCAGCAAGTAGCAAGCATACGACGGTTAGCGTATTTTATTTTTAGGGTAGTAGTTCGTTTATTTACAAAGGTCGGTCCTTAAGGTTTCTACCCATTCTCACTTTTAAAGCGTTCTAAGTTATTATTTTAGCGGTCTAGAGATTTCTAATTCATTATTTGATCCTATTAGTCTATGCCGGACATATATATCAATATGTATGTCTAGCCCAGGTGTCTTCTCGCTAGATGAAATAACTATTCAGTTATTCACGGTCGCAAGACAGCTCTGATACCTACTGTAACAACCTGGTTTTTCGTGACTTTAATTAAACTAAGGCGGAAAATTAATTAAGTCTATATATTACAAAACCAGCTGTTATCGCTTAACAAACTCAGTATACATAATACGAGTTTATAGATAAAACAGAGTATTTAGATTACAAGTTCTCTCAAAATAGATTACAAAATAAGGCCTTCAAATCCCCTGATAGATCAACGGTCAAGACTCGGGGTACCTGCATTTAACTCTCATCATTTTCCCGCACACTCTTTCGATACATGCAATTCTAATACAACATGCAGTATGAATAATAAATAAGTAAAATAAAGAGCAAGTAGCAATTTAAACACGTAAGAAATTCATGATGATCCAAGCATAGGCATAAATCAATTAAATAACGTAACATGCTCACAAATAATCATATTCAATAGATCGTATTACAACACTCAAAATCAAGTCATTCAGACAATCATCAAACAAACAAGGAAATGCATTCAACATGTGATAACAAATGAGTCTTCGTTAGTAAGGCGGAATCATGCAGACCTCATAAGCATCCGCTTGATAATAAAGACAGGGGCCAACATAACTTGGACATGGCTGACAGGCTAGAGATATCTAAGGTAATAAGGACGATTCAATCCCTTGTCTAATGTATGCATACACCACTATAGATAGGATCGTAGCATACTCGCCCATCGAGTAAGTAGTCACCTAATAATACGACTATCACCAGAGACGGGTACCCCCGGATGGGGCTGGTTTTTCCACTTACCATATATGGGCCCACGGAAATATCAAGGATGCCCTATCCCTAGGGTTGTATATACCGTGCCAAATAACAATCTTAAATCGTTAAATCGCCTTGGGCAACTCAGGGAGGGAGCCCAAGTCCCCATATACAGCTACCTCGCTAACTTCGAATTTCAAGAGTCGCGACATGGCGAACAATCCAAGTATTTTATTCAGGTAGTTCAATTTCTAAAATCTTATTTCCTCGTTCAATTTAAATAAATGACAATTCTGAAACTTAAATATATCGTCGAACTTTGTATAATGAAATTTTAATTCTAGCAAATCTTCAGGTAAGCAGAGCACATAGAAATACTTAAATATTTATTTTGAGTCCATTCGTAAATTTTAAATATTTTCACTATTCATTATTTTACTATTCACCGTATTTTACTATTCATCGTATTTACTATTCATCGTATTTACTATTCATCGTATTTTATACGTATTCGTATTTTCGTATTTCGTATTTGTACGTATTTTTATACTTCGTATTTTATTCGTATCTTATACGTACTTGTATTCTTATACTTAGTATTTATTATTATATTTTCTTTATACTTAGTATTTTTATTATATTTCATTTATACTTAGTAATTTTATTATTCTTATACACATTATTATACTTAGGAGTTTTCTTAGATACGAAACTAAATTTTATTTTCTAAGTACAAAAATCTAGTTTTAAAGTCGTTAGGTTCGTTTTGTATTTAGCGATTTGAGAATTTATTTTAAATGCAAAACTCGATTTAAACTTAAGTACAACATCTAGTTTCAAAGTTGTTTAAGTTCATTTGTACTTGGTCATTTTAAATAACATTTCAAGAGTAAAACTCGGTTAAATTTAGTCGTATACTTAACTAAGATTTTAGCGGTTTCCATTTTTAGTGAGGTTGTCGTAGTTCATTTTGAATAGTCCGCATGTCCATATCCAATTTAAGCAAAGGTAGTAACACTCGAAATCATTCATTTTAATACATGTAACGTTTATTTTTATCGGTTTAGTTGATTCTTTTCATTAACAATCCATTATACAATTTAATATAATCCTATTTATTAATCAATTTTAGTGACTAAGTGATAAATTCATTTTGACCAAAATTGACCCAATTTTAATAGTAAAGCCGTGAGGTTTAATATGGTTAACTATTTATTTCTTTTTTTGTTTTTATTAATAATTCATTTCTTTAACTAATTAATTTATCTAAGTGATAAAAAAAATAAAAAGTGACAAAAATCATTTTGGTCCAAAAATCTCACCAAAACCGTGGCACCTTATACTTGTGTAATTTAATTTTGTTTTCTAATTTGATCGGTTTTTGACTTAAAGTTTTTATATATAAATTATTTAATTTACACTAAAGTGACTTAACTAGTTTACAACTTTTCACTAATTATTTTATTTCATTTATGAATAGTGTTTTTCAACACTTTAATTTTCTAACTTTTTAATTTTAATGATTTAGTCTATTTAACTTATATAATTAGTTATTGTATTTATTCATTAGTGGATTAAAACAACATTTGAGTACACTTTATAAAAATTATTAATCAAACTAGAAATAAATGTGAAGGACACATAAATATTTGAAGAACTTTAATACTTTTCATATGAACATCGATTAGTCAAATTTTTATATGTTTTTATAATTTCCTCAAATTTTTCCTACAAGTCTAATTTAACTAAACTAATCTTAATATGTTATTTAGAAAAATTAAAACTAAAAATTGGTCCATATAAATTGAAAATGCCGTGTATATGTGTATATGTTCATGATTTTTGATTTTTGATTTTTATACTTCTAATTCAATAACTAATTTACTTTATATCATTTATATATTTAACATATGTGAAAATCATATACAAACATTAACACACATAACTAAAAATCATTTAAACACATGAATAACCATAAAAGTTCAAGAACACACATAAACACATTAGAAACATTTAAATTCATAACAAATTCATTTTAAGTCCTAAACATAAACTAATTATATTTTCATGTTCATTTTATTACAAGTATTTTAAGCATGCAATTTACAAAAATTAAAACGAAAAATTAAGCAAAAATAAAGGGTGATGCCGTGTGATTTTAGTGTGTTACACTAATATTATTTTTCGATTTTTGTCTTCTAAATTTAACATGTGAAATACTAAGTGATAAAATAATTCATGCATGCATCAAAACAATAACATATAATCACATTCGAGGCGCTTATCACATAAGTGTGCGGGAAGCACCTTGATTTGGTTAGTGAAATAAAATCCTAGCAATTATCGGGATCGATAATATGGTCAAAGATACTAAGATCGATGGCTCCACCTTGCTCCTCTTCTTTGGAAAGATTAGTACATACAAATGAAACATAACTAAGTTAGTAATTATTTAAAGTAAGCTATACTAAAATTTCAAGTGTAGTATCATTTTTATTTTTATGTGGTGAGTAGATTTTAATTAATTTGTTTTGTGTTCAAAAATAATTACAAGTAAAAGAGGAAGTGATTACTAATTAAAATGGTGGAGAAATGACTTAAGTGCTTAAGAAAATTTAAAGACAAGAATGAAAGTTTAAGGAAGAAATGAAATGAAGAGGATGAAGATCATAAGAATGTGGAGGATGAGGATGAGTTTTGCTTACTAGTGTTCTTGGTTTTATTAGAGAGAAAAGTAGTATGTTTTTATTTGTGTTTGTGTGTTGTATGTAAAGTGTAGTAGTAGTAGTAGTAGTAGTAGTAGTAGTGAATGTAGTATATGTGTAAGTTAGAGTGGAAAGTGAATGATGAGGTAATTGTATGCTTGGAAATGTAGGGTGTGTGTGCTTTGTAGTTAGAGTATGTTTTGGTATGAATGGAGAGCTAACAAGTGAAGCAACCAACTAAACTAGATGATGATCAACAAAGGAGATGTGTAAGAGCATGCTTGTAAGAGTGAAGCAAGTGTGTAAGAATGGAAGAGCATGTGTGTAAGAGTGTAAGAGCATGTGTGTAAGGGGAAGGAAGGCATGCTTGAGACAAGGGAACAAGTGTGTAGGAAAAGCAAAAAGGAAAAAGGGAAGACAATGTTGAGCTTGTAGCTCAACATTCTCGGCCACCATGGTCACTTGGCCCGATTTTTTTGTTTTTTGAAATTTTCGATTTGCGCGCACGTGAAAAGTCCCGAAATAAAATATGTAGTCTTAAAATAATGGTTTGAAGTAAGATCAAAAATAAAAATGAAGAAAAACGTTGAAGGGTGATCAAACAAAAATTTGGTCTAGGATCCTCGAAATTTTTAATAAAAATTTCGTTTGATCAAAATATATATTTTTTTGTTGAATGTTATCGAATTAAATCATTATCCTCAAACGTCAAAAAGTTTATCAGTTTAGGCTTAGTGTAACCCAACATATTGAGTTTTAGTGGATGTGTTAGTTAAATCAAAGTGGAATAGTAATTTGATATTATTATTATATGTTTTGTTAGTAAAAATCAATATGATTAAGCTTAAGCTACTTTAATTAGATTTGGATTATGATTAATTATATTTAAGAAGAGATTAGGTGACTTAATCACATTTAGGTGGCTTGGCCATTTAGTCAACGTTTGACCTCGATTTGCGTGCCAAAATTTGTCGTTGAGAAATTTGTCGTAGGTGCTTCATTTGATTTATCAAGTTTGAATATGTGAAAATAAAGTTCAAATTTGAAGCATATCAAAATGGTTTTAATTCAGGTGCGAGAAAAGTTGTAGCGTATTGTGTTAGAAAAATATTGAGCGAGATTGTTTAATTAATGACTTGTGCAATTATAATAGGCTGGAATTAACATGGGGTGTCACATGTTTAACGAAAAAAATTCATTCGCATTTTTATTATAAGGAAAAAGGATGAATTTAATTTAAGGAATCAAATTCTTTCATAATATTTTGCTATAAAAACACGGGGTGTTACACCGCGCAGTAGCGATCAGGGCCAACTTCACTTGGACATGACTGACAGGCTAAAGATATCTAAGGTAATAAGGATGATTCAATCCCTTGTCTAATGTATGCATACACTACCTATCGAGGATCATACTTATTCGCTATTCAAAAGGTATCACCGACGAAAAAGTTCGACTATCACCAGAGACGGGTACCCCCGGATGGGGCTGGCGTTTCCAATTACTGATATATGGGCCCACGGTAATATCAAGTATGCCCCATCCCTGAGGTTGATACTCGTAGAAAAGAAATCTCAAGATCGTTAATCGCCTTGGGCAACTCTGGGAGGGAGCCCAAGTCCCCATATACAGCTACCTCGTTAACTTCGAATTTCAAGAGTCGCAACATGGCGAACAATCCAAGTATTTTATTTCAGGTAATTCAATTCTTCAAATTCTTATTTCCTCGTTTAATCGTAACAAGTGACAATTCTAAATATTAATAATATCGTCGAACTTTGTATAATGAAAATATTAATTCTAACAGTTCTTCAGATAAACGGAAATACATAGAAAAACTTAAATATTTATTTTGAGTCCGTTCGTAGATTTTAAATATTTTCACTATTCATTATTTTGTACGTATTTTTATACGTATGCGTATTTTTATACTTTGTACGTATTTTTATAGTTTATACTTCTACGTATTTTATACTTATACGTATTCTTATACTTGTACGTATTTTTATTTTATATTTTAGTAATTAATAATTGTTCGTTTAAGTATGATTTAGTTTCGTTTAGATTTTAATTTAAGTATGTTTATGATTAGTGATACAAAGGTTTTTTTTTTTTTTTAAGTTTCGTGTTAAATTTTAAGCAAGTTAAAATAGATTAGTCATTAGTGATATAAATAATTGAATTTCATTATAACTCACTTTTAATCCTTCCTCTTATTTGAATCGTAAAGTATCTAGCGATTTAGTAGTTATAACATTTATTTTAACTTAGAAATATTACTTAAACGATATTTGTCAAATTTTAGTATTCTTGATAAAATATAATATTGTGACAATTAGTAAAATTCCTTTTAGGTGAATGATAATTCGATGGTGGAATTTTATACGGAGTATATTTTCATATCTTATTAATATTTAATTATTTACTTTTCTTTCATTTCTTTAATTATTTAAACGTATTTATAAATACGTATGTTCTATACATTTAAATTTTATAAACACGTCAACTATTTAAGAAGTAAGTCGTCTTTAAAGTATATTTTAAATTTTAATGATAGTATTCAATTTTATAAGTCTTTCTAAAAGTAAATTTTTAGAAATTAATTTTATTATAATAATACTTCCACTTACATATTAATTCTTTTTATGGTTTTTATAACTTAAATTTTCTACTAAGTCATTTTACTTTATCTTTTTATAGGATTATCATTTTAACACTTTATTATCTTTTTGTTAAACATGTTTATAATACAAATTTCTAACTTTATTCAATAAAAACTTTACTTAGGTTTATTTTATATTTCGAAATACTTTATTTCTTTTTATTATTTTAACTAAATATTTATTTAGTATATTTTAAGTTCATTGTAAATTTTAGAGTTTTAACAAAGTAATCTTTATAGTAATTGTGAGATATGACTTTTTATATAATTATTTATTTTAGAAACTTTAATATGAGTAACTTAATTTATATTTTTACTTTTAGTATGATTTAATATTAATTTAAACTTAATATTATTTTAACTTAATTCTTTATTTTTAGTTATATTTCGATTTAACATTTTAGTTACGATAGATAAGTTATATTAATTTAATTTATTTACTTAAGTTATTTAATAATATTTTAAGTTTTATTTTATACTTGTGATACATAAACTTTATATATTTTAATTTACACATAACAAATAATTTTAACACGATAATATTACAATTAAATTCAACATTAATTCAACAACACATTTTTCACCCAAAACATATTATCACAAAATCATATAAATATCATATTTCACAATTCAATTCACCATTATATTGTAACTAAAATTAACACACAATTTCATACTATAACTAATCATACAAAGTTATCAAATTAAACTGAAACGGAACTCATACGTGTCTAATGCATACTAGCTCACTTTGAATCACAAAATTAAAATAAAACCAAAGTGTTAAAATTAGAGATTTTGGAGAAATAATCGAGTCACCTAAATTTGGCACACGAACAGAGGCCTCCAAAAACGATCCTAACCCGTCTTCTCCGTAAACCCAAAATCAGTAGCAGTCGATCCAAATGAGAGCAACATCACATTGAGAAACTCCGGTGGTCAAAGTCAAAATCGAGCCGACAACAGAGGAGAGAGCACGGCAGACCACATAGAGAGCAGAGAGGGTCACCGTGAGTGAGGGAGGCTCCGTGGTGACGGTGGCCGTGACAGTGGCAGGCGAGGTGTTTTCCGGCGAGTCAAAGAGAGTGAGCAATGAGATATTGAAATCGGAATATAGAGGATGAATCGATTTAAAAGCACGACAATATAAATTAAATAGTCGAGTTAAATATTAGAAATAAGGTAAAGTAAGAGGAACAAGGTGGGTGACTTACGCGGGGTGATCGGAGCTCATGAGGCGATTTCCATGAAAGTGAAAAGAGGAAGAAAACAGGGGAAAACAGGGGAGAAATCAGAGGAGAGCCGAGGTGGTGGTGACAGCGGTGGTGAGGCTTCGACGGGTGGTTGTGACAGCCGGCTTAGGTGGTGGCTGAGCATGTCAGTGCTCCGGTGAGCAAGGCGGTTTCCGGTGCGATAAAAGAAAAGAAGAACAAGAGAAAATAGGGGCCGAGGGAGGACCACGGTGGTGGTGGCTTCAGTGGTCAGAGGTCGGTGGTGATAAACGGTGGTCACCACCGTGCTGTTACTGTAGCACGGCCATGGCAGCCATGGCAACGGTGGTGTTGTTGTTGCCGTTGTGTTGTGTTGTTTGTTGTTGTTGTTGATTATTATTATTATTATTAATATTATTATTATTATTATTATTATTAGTTTTGTCGATGTTGTTGTTGTTATTTGATCTTGGTGTTGGTTTTGCTTTCTCTTTTTTTTTTATTAAAGTGAATGTGAGGAAGAAGAAGGAGATGAGATAGAAGATCAGAAATAAAAGGAGGAGTTATAAGGGAGGTGTGTGAGAGAAGTATAATAAAAATAAAATATCTATTTTGTGTGGGTGAGATTGGATACCGACATAAGAGGGAGTATTTGGGTCAGTTTTTCCGATTTGCTCTGTTTCATTCGTTCTTATTTATAAATCTTTATATTTTATAAAATATATTATTTATAATATATTTCGTTGTAGTTCTATTTTTATTTTCTATATCTTTAAACTTATATTTTAAAATTAAATGGTATATAAAAATATTAGTTATAAATTTTTGTTACGGTCTCACAGATTTTCAAACGGTCTGCTAATTTGCAAGATACATTTCAATAAAATTATATTTATTCAAGTAATAATAATTTTTAAATTAAAACGCAAATTTATTAAGTTTAATAAAACCAATTGAAATGAAGTTTTAGTTCGACAAGTAGGAGTGTGCATAATCCGGTCCGGACCGTGAAACCGGACCGAACCGGACCGGAATTAATGGGACCGAAACCGGAAACTAAATTTCCGGTCCGGTCATCGGTCCATGATTTTTCAAGTTTTCGGTTTCCGGTCCGGTCCGGTCTTGACCCGGTCCTAAACGGTCCGGACCGGTATGGACCGGTTTGGACCGGAAAGATTAAAACAACGTCGAATTTTTATCTTAAATATATTTTTATATAAGATTATACACAAAAATTATTTGGATTTGCTTAGTCTAACATTATAACACTAAAGTAGTTCGTATTTGTTTATTTTATAGCTAAAAAATTAATCGTACCATTCACAAAATTAAACACATTTTATTCGTAAAATGGAATACCGGTCCAACCGGTCCGGACCGGTTAGGGACCGGTTTTAACCGGTCCGGTCCTTGGACCCGGATAATTTTTTCCGGTCCGGTCTTCGGTCCC
The DNA here is from genome assembly GCA_023091065.1 of Dianthus caryophyllus. NCBI lineage: Eukaryota > Viridiplantae > Streptophyta > Magnoliopsida > Caryophyllales > Caryophyllaceae > Dianthus > Dianthus caryophyllus. The sequence continues at coordinate 18,950,697 of CM041522.1, forward strand.
TTACATTTGAATATTCCGGTTCCGGTCCTAAACGGTCCCGGTCCGGTCCGGTCCGGTCTTGGACCTATGCACACTCCTATTGACGACAAGTATTTTAGAAATAAAAATGTAATATAGGTTAATAAAAAGAATTCAAGAAAGTTCAAGGAAATATCTTGAGAGAGTTTATTTGAACGAAATTTTTCAGTAGCGTTTTCGAAACAATTGAATAAGAGTTAAATTATATAAATTTTAATTTAATAATTTAGTTAAAACAATTAATTAGTATTAATAAAAACACGGGGTGTTACAATCCTACCCCCATAAGAAAAGTTTCGTCCCCGAAACTTGAATAGGATGGATAACTGCTCGAGATTAAAAAGCAGTTGGAGAAAACATTGATGTTTTTGGAATTGGAATATTAATATTGCTTTTGATTGGGTTTGAATTTTCTAAAAAGGAAAGATTGATGAGTTCAATAATTTTAAAATATAAATAATTCTTTTTCAAATTAATATCTAAATGTTGTTGCATTGTCATTTTCAAAATCAGCGAGGAAGAGATTTTCAAAAAGGGAGGGCCTAGAAGTTTTGTACGGAATTAAATCAAATTAAATTTATAAGCGTTTTAAGAATTAAAACAATTTATTTAAATTTGAAAATAAAAAGTTAACCTTAAAATAGGTTGAAATAGAAAATTTTAAGATTTAATTAGGATTGTGATATAATCAAATTATTGTCCTACCCCCTTAAGAAGTTTTAAGCATATCTACATAATATTATTATTGTTATTTTAATGATCACATACATAAGATATATAGCCTTAGGAACAACGGCATTTAGGGAAAATATGTAAAAATCGTAGTGATCATAAGAAAAATATGAGCTTTAATGAAATTAAGGAAATACAGGTTATCGTTGAATGATAAATAAAATTTTAGAAAATTACGGATAACCTTTTTAATATAGCTCTTTTTCTTAAAATTATTATTATAATGTTATTAGATGAAACAGAAAAGTTATAAATTATATTTAAGATATGATTCGAAATTTATAATAAGGAGTTATATAAAAGAAAAAGAAAATGATATATGTATATATATACTTCGAAGAGAGATAATTGTAATAGATAGGACAGGTTCAAAAGGTATTTAAAATTTAAGGACAAGGAGGTCGAAATAAATAAGTTTCAAAATTATCTAAAATTTAGAAATAAGGAGTTTATGAAGGGTAGTGAAAATACGAAAATCCAATTTAGTGGTTAATAAATGGAAAACTATAAGTTTTTAAAATGGGTGATAATTCACAAAAAGGTAATAATGGTTTTAAGAAGCTGAAAAATAATAAAGTTCAAATGGGTATGAAATAAAGAATAAACAATTTAAAACAACTAAATATCAAAGATATTTCAAATTACGAAATAAAAATTTTACGGAACGAACGAGTAATTTACAAAGATGTTTTAAAGAAGAAATATGAAGGTCAATTTTTTTTTTTCGAGATTAAATAGAACAAATGAAAATTAGCTTTACGAAATCAATTAGTAGGTATTATAGATTTCAAGATATGAAATTTTTGAAGATAATAATAATTGTAAAAGGTCAAAAGTACGAAGTAAAGTTTGACTATAAAAAAAATTAAAGAGTTTACGAAATTCAAAAGTAAGAATAATAAAATTTTATGAGATTAAGGAGAAGAGATGAAAATCAATTTAAGATGGTAATTATTTGGAATTATTGATTTAGGAAATCAACAATTTCAAAGGAGTCAAAATGCTTACGAGGTTGAAAAATCATCGAGTGAAATCTTTGAAATTTAATATTAGGAATCATTTGATTAAGATATCTGAAAATGAAAAGCGTTGAGGTGATGGTGATCATTAGAGATCGATTTTGATATAGCTTTAGAAATCTTCAATGCTAAAGAAATCTTTGACGTCTTGAAAATTGTCTTGGATAGCGTGATTCTTGATACGTCTCTTCGCATGTGCTTCTGGTCTTGTCTTCAAGTCTTACATTTGCGAGAAAATGAAAAGAGATAAAAATCCATTTTATGAAGTCATTATAGAAGTATAAGTTAGGAAAGTTATATTTTTAGGAGAAAAATATAAGTTAAATAGATTTAAAAATTTGGAGGAGATGGATAATAATTTAGTTAATAAGGATGCTTGAGAAAGTTATAGAGGTCTTCAAGGCAATAGAATTCTTCGAGGTCTAGAACGTCTTTTCAGATCGTTCGACTCTTGATGCGTCCGTTTCCATGTGCTTGAGTTCTTGTCGTCTAGACTTTGATTTATACGTCTCGCTTTTTGATAATGTTAGCATATGAGACTTGTTAATCAAAGAGATTAGTCATAGAGCACTTAGCAGGCAAGAAAAGAGAAATAAAAATCTATCGAGGTTTAATGACGGTCGAAAATTCTAAAATCTAGGTCAGTCGGTCAATCCTTAATGTTTCTACCCATTCTCACATTTAAAGCGTTCTAAGATTATTATTTTAGCGATCTAAGATTTCTAATTCATTATTTGATCCTATAAGTCTATGCCTGACATATATATTAATATGTATGTCTGGCCCAGGTGTCGTCTCGCTATGTGAGATAACTTTAAGTCATTCACGGTCATGAAAGACTTTGATACCACCGTAATAACGGGTTTTTTCGTGACTTAATTAAACTAAGGCGGAAAATTAATTAAGTCTAATACATGCCGGATGTTAATTAAATTACATTCAAATGGCATAGGATACAAATATATATTACAATCTCTCAAAGGAAACAAACGAAACATCCTAATCGTCCCGATAATCCTGAGTCTCGAGAAGTTCACATAGCGGAGACAAAAACACAAAATAGGAGGATCTCCCTTCAGAGGCGGAAGTAGTATTCTAACCAACAACCTCTAAACCAAAGTTTTGGTTTATTTAACCTATGATTAAAAGTAACTTGGCAGCACTAAACGCGTATAACTCCAGCAGCCGCATATTTCAATAAAATTGGACAATTAGCATATAATATCAGTTCTCACATATAGATATTTAAATCTCATACAACATGCAGTTCATAAAACGTAACATAGAATATAGAAAATAAATAAATAAAAACACATTGCAATTAGGCAAGCAAAACACATAAGGAAATCATGATGATTTAATCACGAGTATACATCCAATCACATAACGTACAACACTCATAAATAATCATTCTCAATAAGTAGTATTTCAACACTCAGGAAACCAAGTCATTCAGACAATACTCAATCAAAACAAGGAAAATACATTCAACATGTGATAACAAATGAATCTTCGTTAGTAAGGCGGAAGCATGCAGACATAATCCGCGCAGTAGCGATCAGGGCCAACTTCACTTGGACATGACTGACAGGCTAAAGATATCTAAGGTAATAAGGATGATTCAATCCCTTGTCTAATGTATGCATACACTACCTATCGAGGATCATACTTATTCGCTATTCAAAAGGTATCACCGACGAAAAAGTTCGACTATCACCAGAGACTTACCCCGGATGGGGCGTTTTCCAATTACTGATATATGGGCCCACGGTAATATCAAGTATGCCCCATCCCTGAGGTTGATACTCCGCGCCGAAAAGAAATCTCAAGATCGTTAATCGCCTTGGGCAACTCTGGGAGGGAGCCCAAGTCCCCATATACAGCTACCTCGTTAACTTCGAATTTCAAGAGTCGCAACATGGCGAACAATCCAAGTATTTTATTTCAGGTAATTCAATTCTTCAAATTCTTATTTCCTCGTTTAATCGTAACAAGTGACAATTCTAAATATTAATAATATCGTCGAACTTTGTATAATGAAAATATTAATTCTAACAGTTCTTCAGATAAACGGAAATACATAGAAAAACTTAAATATTTATTTTGAGTCCGTTCGTAGATTTTAAATATTTTCACTATTCATTATTTTATCGTATTTTTATACGTATCGTATTTTTATACTTTGTAATGTATTTTTATAGTTTATACTTCTACGTATTTTATACTTATCGTATTCTTATACTTGTAATTATTTTTATTTTATATTTTAGTAATTAATAATTGTTCGTTTAAGTATGATTTAGTTTCGTTTAGATTTTAATTTAAGTATGTTTATGATTAGTGATACAAAGGTTTTTTTTTTTTTTTTAAGTTTCGTGTTAAATTTTAAGCAAGTTAAAATAGATTAGTCATTAGTGATATAAATAATTGAATTTCATTATAACTCACTTTTAATCCTTCCTCTTATTTGAATCGTAAAGTATCTAGCGATTTAGTAGTTATAACATTTATTTTAACTTAGAAATATTACTTAAACGATATTTGTCAAATTTTAGTATTCTTGATAAAATATAATATTGTGACAATTAGTAAAATTCCTTTTAGGTGAATGATAATTCGATGGTGGAATTTTATACGGAGTATATTTTCATATCTTATTAATATTTAATTATTTACTTTTCTTTCATTTCTTTAATTATTTAAACGTATTTATAAATACGTATGTTCTATACATTTAAATTTTATAAACACGACAACTATTTAAGAAGTCGTCGTCTTTAAAGTATATTTTAAATTTTAATGATAGTATTCAATTTTATAAGTCTTTCTAAAAGTAAATTTTTAGAAATTAATTTTATTATAATAATACTTCCACTTACATATTAATTCTTTTTATGGTTTTTATAACTTAAATTTTCTACTAAGTCATTTTACTTTATCTTTTTATAGGATTATCATTTTAACACTTTATTATCTTTTTGTTAAACATGTTTATAATACAAATTTCTAACTTTATTCAATAAAAACTTTACTTAGGTTTATTTTATATTTCGAAATACTTTATTTCTTTTTATTATTTTAACTAAATATTTATTTAGTATATTTTAAGTTCATTGTAAATTTTAGAGTTTTAACAAAGTAATCTTTATAGTAATTGTGAGATATGACTTTTTATATAATTATTTATTTTAGAAACTTTAATATGAGTAACTTAATTTATATTTTTACTTTTAGTATGATTTAATATTAATTTAAACTTAATATTATTTTAACTTAATTCTTTATTTTTAGTTATATTTCGATTTTACATTTTAGTTCACGATAGATAAGTTATATTAATTTAATTTATTTACTTAAGTTATTTAATAATATTTTAAGTTTTATTTTATACTTGTGATACATAAACTTTATATATTTTAATTTACACATAACAAATAATTTTAACACGATAATATTACAATTAAATTCAACATTAATTCAACAACACATTTTTCACCCAAAACATATTATCACAAAATCATATAAATATCATATTTCACAATTCAATTCACCATTATATTGTAACTAAAATTAACACACAATTTCATACTATAACTAATCATACAAAGTTATCAAATTAAACTGAAACGGAACTCATACGTGTCTAATGCATACTAGCTCACTTTGAATCACAAAATTAAAATAAAACCAAAGTGTTAAAATTAGAGATTTTGGAGAAATAATCGAGTCACCTAAATTTGGCACACGAACAGAGGCCTCCAAAAACGATCCTAACCCGTCTTCTCCGTAAACCCAAAATCAGTAGCAGTCGATCCAAATGAGAGCAACATCACATTGAGAAACTCCGGTGGTCAAAGTCAAAATCGAGCCGACAACAGAGGAGAGAGCACGGCAGACCACATAGAGAGCAGAGAGGGTCACCGTGAGTGAGGGAGGCTCCGTGGTGACGGTGGCCGTGACAGTGGCAGGCGAGGTGTTTTCCGGCGAGTCAAAGAGAGTGAGCAATGAGATATTGAAATCGGAATATAGAGGATGAATCGATTTAAAAGCACGACAATATAAATTAAATAGTCGAGTTAAATATTAGAAATAAGGTAAAGTAAGAGGAACAAGGTGGGTGACTTACGCGGGGTGATCGGAGCTCCGGCGAGGGCGATTTCCGGCGAGTGAAAAGAGGAAGAAAACAGGGGAAAACAGGGGAGAAATCAGAGGAGAGCCGAGGTGGTGGTGACAGCGGTGGTGAGGCTTCGACGGGTGGTTGTGACAGCCGGCTTAGGTGGTGGCTGAGCATGTCAGTGCTCCGGTGAGCAAGGCGGTTTCCGGTGCGATAAAAGAAAAGAAGAACAAGAGAAAATAGGGGCCGAGGGAGGACCACGGTGGTGGTGGCTTCAGTGGTCAGAGGTCGGTGGTGATAAACGGTGGTCACCACCGTCTTTATTCTTAGCTGCGGCCATGGCAGCCATGGCAACGGTGGTGTTGTTGTTGCCGTTGTGTTGTGTTGTTTGTTGTTGTTGTTGATTATTATTATTATTATTAATATTATTATTATTAGGGTTATTCGCCAATTACAGCCACCAAAATGCACGACTTTTAAAATTACAGCCCTTTTAAAATTTTTTAATCAATTACAGCCATATTTTTGGGTGCTCTTTTTAAATTGCGACCTCACTTAATCTCAGGTGAAAAAAAGAAGTAGTTGACCGTTTTGCCCTTCACTTAAGATACACGTGCGTATTCATTTTCTTTGTTTAAACCCTCCCCTCAGCCTCATCTCTTTCCCTCTTTCCCTCTTTCCTCCTTTCATTTTCAAATCTCACGTTTCTGGATCTCACTCTCTCTCCCCCTTTCATTTTCTGATGCTTCCCTAACCACAAATAATTTAATTTCTTGTCACTTTCTGACTCAGTGAGTCATCAACTACAGGCGTGCTCAGAAAGAGAGCATCTTCTTCTTCACTTTTTTTGGTTTTCTGCACCCAAAAGGTATTGTTTATTATTTTATTTTTTTTGGTAAATTTGGTTGCTTTATTTAAAAAGTGAATAATTCATATAGTGTACTTGTTTTATATTGCATGTTCTGTGAAACACTCACCCATTTTTGCTATTAATCACCCAATTTTTTTGATTTCTGTCAAACCCTAATTTTTTCTGATTTTCTTCCAGGGTTATCAATGGTGCCTGATTTCCTCACCACAATTGGGTTACCGCAAAAGCAAGAGCTTGTCTTCGAAGTATTATTCCAACTACCACAACTTTGATCAGACATTGAAGATTTGCTTTAAGATTTGAAGAAAAAAGAAAGAAATCTGATTTCCAACTATGAACCCTAATTTCAAAGGAAGAAAACAAATTCAAACCCAGAAAAATCGAACTATGAACCCTAATTTCAAAGGAAGAAATCTGATTTCCCATTTTTAATTACAAAATAATGAAAGAAAGAGTTGAAAATATATATAAGATATGAGTAAGGGTATTTTCGTCAACCAAAAAGCTAATTTGGGGGGGAAATTTGAATTATATGACGTTTAAACAGAATTCATTGCCGGAGCTCCGTTTTGTATGTGATTTACAAACGGAGCAAAAAATGTGGCTGTAATTGATTAAAATTTTTTAAAAGGGCTGTAATTTCTAAATTCGAGTTATTAAAGGGCTGTAATTTACAATAAATCCTTATTATTATTATTATTATTATTAGTTTTGTCGATGTTGTTGTTGTTATTTGATCTTGGTGTTGGTTTTGCTTTCTCTTTTTTTTTTATTAAAGTGAATGTGAGGAAGAAGAAGGAGATGAGATAGAAGATCAGAAATAAAAGGAGGAGTTATAAGGGAGGTGTGTGAGAGAAGTATAATAAAAATAAAATATCTATTTTGTGTGGGTGAGATTGGATACCGACATAAGAGGGAGTATTTGGGTCAGTTTTTCCGATTTGCTCTGTTTCATTCGTTCTTATTTATAAATCTTTATATTTTATAAAATATATTATTTATAATATATTTCGTTGTAGTTCTATTTTTATTTTCTATATCTTTAAACTTATATTTTAAAATTAAATGGTATATAAAAATATTAGTTATAAATTTTTGTTACGGTCTCACAGATTTTCAAACGGTCTGCTAATTTGCAAGATACATTTCAATAAAATTATATTTATTCAAGTAATAATAATTTTTAAATTAAAACGCAAATTTATTAAGTTTAATAAAACCAATTGAAATGAAGTTTTAGTTCGACAAGTATTTTAGAAATAAAAATGTAATATAGGTTAATAAAAAGAATTCAAGAAAGTTCAAGGAAATATCTTGAGAGAGTTTATTTGAACGAAATTTTTCAGTAGCGTTTTCGAAACAATTGAATAAGAGTTAAATTATATAAATTTTAATTTAATAATTTAGTTAAAACAATTAATTAGTATTAATAAAAACACGGGGTGTTACAATAAAAATTAATGTGTGCGCGTTTGACGATTTTTCGAAATATTTCTACTTTAAATTCTAAGACTAAAATATTTATTTCATTATTCAAAAATTTTAAAGAAGTCGATAAATTTTACAAAACGAAAGTTTTGCAAAAATAGAGATTTTGGAAGGCTAAAAGGTTAAGATTAGATTTAAGACACTTGAAATTATTATTCGATGGCTAATTATTGAATTAAATTAACACGGGGTGTTACATGATTGGTATAGTATTGTCTAATAATTTGTGATCTGATATCGCACCGTAATCTTGCTGAATGCTTATTATATTATTGATATGATTTTACTTGTTAATTATTTTATAATTGTATATCATGTTTTATACTCCGTATGATTTATCGCTTTAAATTGCATGTTTATTTGGGACTTATTAAGTCTTTAAATGCTATATGTTTACCGCTATGGGTTTATATGGCTTAGCGTGTACGGGGTGAAATCGAGTCTGACGGAAAGTTACCGTAGGTACCCCGAGGTAAATCGACGATGAGCACCATGGGATGAAGGTCTACTTTTGTATTTCGAGAGATTTTAATTTAATGACCATGTTTATCTATAACTCTGGTTATGTATTTTGAGTTGTAATACGATAACATCCGGTTTTGTAATATAAAGTACTTAATTAATTTTCCGCCTTGTTTAATTAAGTCACGAAAAGTCGGGTTGTTACACCACCGACGGACAACAACCACTTTATCTATCGTACGACCGACACACTTTCCGTAACTGCACCGGTTACAACCGCCACCGCCATCTCCCATAAAAACTCTATTTCTTCTTACCAATTCCATCACAACTTAAACCCTAATTTAATTTCAACTAAATTTAATAAATAATCAATAAAAATTCAATTCAATTTATTCATTAAAACATAAAACCTAATCTTAATAATTAAATTTTAATTGATAAATTGAAAATTGATCACCATAATTAATTGTTATGTTAGAATTAATTGATCACCGATTTTAAATTACATTGAAAATTTGGATCCAAGTTAACAAAGCCCAAAATGAAAGCACTAATTCTCATGTGAGAAATTTATTGTGAGACATTCTCACATGAGGGTGGTTATTTTTTTTAATTTTTTTCTTTTTTTTTTTTAATAAATTTTCATGTATGACTTACATTAAGTTAATGTAAGTCCGGTCTTACATAAGAACTACTCAAATGAAAGACCAAATAAATGAAAACTTACTTAACCTTAATTTAACTTACCTAACCACATATATATATACACACACTCTAATATTATTAATTACATATACATATGTACACACTCTAATATTCTTAATGTTCCAAGATTTTTGTGATTTTATTTTTAGATTTAAACAACTCCATAATTAATGTATCAATAATAATTTATATTATAAACTAGTTTGGTTGCCCGTGATAACTCACGGAACTGTTTAGAGTATACTTTTTTCACCTTAGGTCTTTAACGCAAACATATCAAAATATAAGTAAAATTCTATACAATTGTTAGTTTTTGTTAATGAATTTATAAAGATGCTCAAGTTGTGGTACACTACATATATCGAATTGGAACACTAACTCACCGGTCGTCTCTAGCCCATGTACATCAAGTTTATAAATAAATTACGTTCGTATTCTTTTTAAAAGCTTTCTTTCCAGCCATCATCTCAGGATCATTCTAAATGAAAATAAAGCAACATGTGTTTGTAAATTGTCACATCAAAAAAATATTTTTAGTCACCCATCAATTATTGATATACAATTTGAAATTTATTAGCTACTAGTATGTAAGCCCGTGCGATGCACGGGTTTTAAAAATAGTATGTTAAAAATCTTTTGTATTTTAACTTTCTAAAAGTTTTATTATTCTTCGTTGAATTTTAATTTTACACGTACTCACATGTATGCTAAAAGAAAAGTTCTTTTGATAGTTAGAACTTCTGTGTAGTTAGCATTGTTTTGATTCTTTAAAAATTAGTTTGGAATATAATACTCCATAATTGTAAAAAATACTCCTAATAAATTTTATATACAATAAAATTATATCTTAAAAAAATACTCCATAATAAGTAACTATTCCAAGCCATTCACATACTCCTAATAAATTTTATATCTTAACAAAATTTATACAATAAAATTATAAATTTTGTAAAAAATAAATTCTATAAAATTATTTTGAAATTAAATTTTATTTCACTTAAAATTTGCAAAGCTGCAACATTAACTTGAATAATCAAGTTAGTCTCGACCATGTCATGCTCTCAAGCTTGTTCAGCCATCGTCGTTATGCAAAACTCCAATTTTATGGTATTCTACTGAAAAAAGAAAAAAATGCACAAATAGTTACTATCATTATTAATTATTAATTTAAACCAAATCCGCATAAAAAAATAAACAATAAATTGACACAGCCGAACAAATAAATTAACCGTTCTCATGACATTAATTTAAAACAAATGTGCATAAAAATACAAATAATAAATAGGCATAACCAAACAAATAAATTTTCAATTTTCATGGCTAATACTAAAACTATACGCGCATAACCTATCATTGAAATCATAATAACTCATGGTTTGTTTATATACAACGTTTTAAAGTACTCCCTCCGTCTTGGTGATTTGTTTACGTTTACTTTACACACATTTATCGATGTGAGAAGAGAGGTAGAGAAAAAACTAATAAAATAATAATATAAGTACAAATGAGGTCCCACTTGTTTAAAATTATCAAATGTAATTGGTTAAGAGAGTAGGGGTCCACCTCCCACATGTGCCAACCATGATTATTTATGGAAAGTGTAAACAAATGACCCGTACACCCCAAAATAGAAAGTGTAAACAAATGACCGGGACGGAGGGAGTACATGAATAATATGGTCTATAGGATTTGAGTCATGTACGTGATTAAACCAAGTTAATCTAAACTATAATATTTTCTATTCTTATTACTCCCTTCGTTTCAGAAAATTGTTTATAATTTGACTTTTTTTATAGGAAAAAAGTAAAACTGTAAACAAATGACTGAAACAGAAAAAGTAGATTAGTTAACTAAAAATCTATCTAAAAGAAAAAAGAAAACATATTATGATAAACAACATAATTTAGAAACCCATAATAAAATATTTTTGGGTCCGCTACTTTACAATAGAGTTTAAGATGTGTTTCATCTCTCAATAATTTTTTTTTATGTAGTATAAATTTTTCTTATTGTTTCGTGTTATTTATCTTTAAATATTAAAATTTTAATATAGAATTTTTTAAAAAGTTGGAGACTCTATATCATAAAATTAATTATGTACTCTTTATATTGGTAAGGAAATAATAAGAATTCTACTTGGTAGCAAATTATGTGTCATGTAAGTATAAAAGAATTATATGTATTCTAACCATGGAATGTGAGGTAGCAATTATCAAATCTAACGTAAGACAATGTATTACCTACAAATTTTGATGTGTATAACTTGATAGACATTATACTCCGTAGTAATCTATCTTTTCATGTTTCACACCTTCGCCTTACAAAATTTGTGGAATAGCAATTTATCTTATAGAAGTACATATATTACTTTCATTCCATATTTTTTTCCAATTAGATTTAAAAATAGTAATTAACTAACTATATATATATATATATCAAATTTTACAAATCTCATAAAATATGCAATCAAAATTTAACAATTAAAAAGCTATAGATGATTATTATAATCTTAACCCGTCATATATTATCTATATAAATTTTGTATTCAAACAAAATCAAACTGAGAAACTAAATAATGCAACAGGATATTAATGACATTCAAAATAGAAATACCTCGTTACCTAAACGATAATCAATTACAAACTTCGCCACAATTATATAGTCATTGGTGTTCCTGTAAAATTATTACTCCATAATAATTAAATAGTTAAGATTACAAAGTTATATTCAATCAAAATTGAATTAAAATAATTTAAAACAAATAACATTACACAATAAAGATAATTAACTCTAGTAAGAAAAATGAATGTGATGGAGTCTTACCATTTCACATAATCATGCACTAAATAACATTATTTTGAATAGACCCTGCAAAAGAAAAGGAAAACTATTAATTAAGTCATGTAATCATGTTGATATTACTAAAAGAATGAGTAAAAAATTTACTCAACGTCATAATAACAAGAAGTAAAATTTTGTCTTGGGACGACAATTGATTAGGAAGGAAAATAATGAAATATAAATAGGCTGCACTATCCGTTTTTTAATTGTGTTAAAACTCTACTTTTGATTAGGACAATTGAATTTCCTCTTATTTATCTTTAACTTTTAATTAAATATATATAACATATTTATCTTTAACTTTTAATTAATATATATAATTTCATAATTAGTAAAATCATTAAAATAAGTGTTTCATAAAGTTTGGAGTCTCTCACGTCGCTTGAAAAAACCTCCAATTATATAGATATACTAGGTGAAATGCCCGTGCGATGCACGGGTAACTTTATTAATTCTCATACAATAATAATAAATAGTAGGTAAAATTTATTTGTGCGATTTGTCTAAAACTAAAAAGGCAATAATAATACCGAGTGAAAATAAAATGACGCGCCTATTAAAAACATATATAAATATGTGCGTACTTATTTTGAAATCTAAGACTATAGTTTAATCATTTACACAAACACTTATAAGATTATATTTTTCTCTTCTTTAATCAATAATAGTACCTAATTAATTTTAAGTAGAAGATGGTACAACACAAAAAAAAACTTTACATAAGAGATGGAGTTTATATTATCTTTTCAAGTGTATGTCATCATCACACTTTTAATAAAATTATTTATGGAGTACATTCTTAGATTGATCTCCTTAAAAATAAGTTGTGCAATTTTAAAATCTTAATATTACATCTAAACAATTAGTTATTTTCCTATGATTTACCAATTATAATCTTAAAAGATACTGAATTATGTAGATAATCTAGGCATTACAATACTCCATAATACACATCTCTTATAATTACTGGATTTGTCTCCATATAATTAAATAAAGAACAATACAAATGAAAGGGAAAACATGGTAATTAGATTATGTTAAAATGATTATTAATTCTGCGATAAATTGATACAGAGTTTCTTGTGATAGAGGTTTGAACATAACTCCCTTATAATTTAAAAATATTAGGGTTTATTAATAAAAACATTAATTTAAATATTAAACTTCAATAATTTTATTCATAGTAATAGAATTTAATCATGAGAAATGTATTATCTCGTTGTCAATAAGTATCATATCCTTACACACTAAACTTTTTTTTATTTCTAAAGTTCAGTACTTCCCTTAATCTTGATACACACACTTTGATCTTCCACTCGTTTTTAGTTGAATACGACTATCTTTATCCACAGACTTAGAACCTGTTCTTTCGGACTTTTTAGAGCTGAACTGAATCGAGCTGAACTGAACTGAATTGAATGAAGTTCAATTAAATAACATAGTTTTGCTGAACTGAACTGAACTGAACTGAAGTGAGCTGAACTGAACTGAAATGAGCTGAAAATAAGCTGGAAAGAACATGTCCTTAATATGGGTCTTAACAACAGTAAAATATTATTATTTTTGTTTTAAGACTCGACTTAAATTCTCTTATTTTTTCCACTATCTTAAGACTCATCAAAATATGAGCCTCAAACTTGTAATAATATATGAGACCCATTCAATTCACTTTTTTATACACACAAAATACTATTTATGGGTCTTAAGTTGAGTCTTGGAAACACAAGACTCATCTTAAAACCCACAAAAGTCTCAGCAACTTTAACCAAGTATGAGGATAAGATTTTTACAAGTCTCAGGCTAAGACTCATTTTTAGTACCTGGACAATGTTAACCTGTTTAATTCAATAAATGAAAATGTCTGAAAAAGTGTTATAATAAAGATTATGCATAAATAAATAAAAAAATGATTTGCTTTTAGCATGACACATAATTACATTAACAATGAACGTGACACAAGTATGACACGATAGAAACCTTGAGAACTGAAGTTGTCTTCTTCTTAATAGTCTTATAGTTGAATGTGTAACTATAGGATGTGGCCAAATGAGTGAAATTGACGGAAAACTGAAAAAAGGAAAATGCCGCTAAATGAGTGAATTGGAGGGAGTAATATTTTACTATAAATTGAATAATTTTAAAATTATCTATTAAAAACAACCCTTTCTAAAATTTAAAGTTTCGATTAGATAATCAACTTTCATAAATAAATTTTGATGTTATACTTTTAAATTGGAGTTTGAGAAGTACACAATTACTCGTATTATTTAAAAAGAAACATACAAAGATAGTAATCAAGAACTAAAAAATGTTCAATATGACATTATTAAACATTCTTCACAAATATACCTTAAAAAAATAGAAATAACTCAATTCGTAATCGTAATCATAACTACAACATAATAAAATAAAACTATTTACAGTTGTACCGAGGAAGATCAAGCTAAAGTTTTTTAACTATATATACAAAAATAGTTGAAAACTTACCTAAAAATTATCTAATGCATCATAATTAAATAAGGAAATTATGTGTCATATAATATTTATTTCCAAATTATTACTTTTTTTTCCTCAATTTAAATTATTTAGTTTCTTTTATAAATGGAGTTTTTTTATTGGATGAAATAGCTTGATATTTACACTCATTTGATAGCATTTCTCGATACTAAACTATTGATGTTAGTTTTATATTATTTCGACAAATACATTTTATAAAAACATAAAGAGTTGCCTAAATATTATCCAATATACCATAATTAAATAAGAGAATTATCTCTCATATGTTATTTTCAATTACTGTTTTTTTTTTTTCAATTTAAATTAATTAATCTATTTTAGAAGTGCTATTTTCTTATTGGCTAAACTGCTAAAGTTTCCTTGAATTAAGCTTGTTATGTGTTATATAATTATTTATTTCCAAATTATTTTTGTCCTCAATTTCATTATTAAAATTATTTACAAATGAATTTTTTTTTTTACTGAATGAAATACCTTTATATTTATACTCATTTGATAGTATTTTTCGATACAAAACTGATGATGTTAATTTTATATTATTTCAAGAAATATATTTTATTAAAAATAAAAATAAAAGACTTGACTAAATATTATCTAATGTATCATAATTAAATAAGGAAATTATATTATTTATTTCCAAATTACTATTGTTCTTAATTTAAATTATTTAATCTATCTTATAGGGTGCAATTTTCTTATTGGCTAAAACTCCTTGAATTAAGGAGAGCACTCGAAAAAACCCTCTTTTATATATATAGAGCGATTGATTAACCTAAAATGAGAATATTAGCGAAGAATACATTATGAAAATCAAATAATATATCTTATGAAAATCAAATAATATACCGTTTTAACCTAATTAGTTAATAAATCAGCTCCCTCGTCGAATAGTCATAATCAACACATCCTAATATAATTATCCTTTCAAAATTGTTAGTAATAGTGATAAAAGTAGGATATATTATTATTCAATGAATTCCATTGTCCTTGTCTTTAATTAAGCTAGTCTTATATCATAGGTCATTTTTATAGGAGAGTTTGTCCGTAGTTTAGGCCCCTTTTTTTTTTTTTTGGACATAATTTTATCGAACTAAACTGAATTGTACCAATTTTCCTTGCAATAATAGTTAATAATAATATATCTGTTACAAAGAGCCCTAATTAAAGCACCATAATGCTCACTTAGAGGCTTACATTGAGTAGCATTCTACAACATTTTATATATATATGTTATACAAAACAAAATAAAATGATCAAATTATTCATCCTTGAGGAGCTTTGAAGGGCTGGTATTTCCTGACATCGACAACGAGTCCCTGGACCGATCCAGCAGCCGCTATCAACGACACGACCAAGCACACATAGCTTAACAATTTGAGAGCGATCCACTTTGACGAGTACTTTGGCACTTTGGCCTGAGCAATGTGCAACTCAACAGGGAAAAAGACGGTCAACGGCCAAAATGACAGGGCACCGAGTAGTCCTAGGAAGTCGTTGAAGAAGGGGAAGATCATAGCAAACAGTGCTGTTACTATGACATACAATGTCCTCCATACAAGTCGAAACCAGTTGAAGTAGTAAACGCCGCTCCCAAATGGAATCACAATCGGGTGATCCCTGTTTATGAACTTGTTGTCTGGCCATCGGTTCTTCGACCATGTCTCCACGAAGCTGAATACGGGCTGCGTGAAAACCTACATGCACGAATTGCGCAAAGTCATGATCTGCTTTCGATAATTCTTATTATACGACATGGTTTGTACGTAATGTGTATTAATTACCTGATAAGCTCCCACAAGATGGATGGCGATGAAAATATTGGCCAAATCGACAAGCCAAAAGGGATCGTAAAATCCGAAACCAGTGAGGAAGTTTCCGGGGGCCTCATTGCCGAAGGCAGCATAACCAAAGCAGCCACAGAGTATGTAAAACATGCTGGTTACAGAGACACCAACAAGCGATGCCTTCTTCATCTGCTTGTTTTCAGCTGGGGGTGATTTTAGGGTATCCTGTCAACGTACAAAAAAAAGATCGAAACATCAAATCTAAATCGACGTTGGTTCATCACAGGCTCACTGAATTATTTGAAACGTGTATTAGTTCGACTTATGGACGTTATGGTAGTGACAAATTCATACAATGGAAATAGATATTTCAACCTAGATCACACGTACGATTTCTAATAATCCTACTAGTTGAGTTAGACCTAACGTGTGTTGGTTTATCGGTAATATATAAATTTAAAAGTAACATTGACAAAGTTCTTATGAAAATTAAAAGGGTAATAGTAAAAGTAAAATTGAGATAATTAGTCATTAGATGAATATAGTAAAAGTAAAATTGATCCAATGTTAGAAGTGCCATGTAACCACATGTGTTGCTATATTGGTCCCCCTTTTAGATGTTGGACTTAACTATTTGGCAACTATATGTCGTAAACCAAGTTATAAGTTATCTTTATCAACTCAATTCAACGGCCTTATATGATGCCACAAACTTATGCTTCTCCCATCACTATATCTGTAGTTATACATACAACCATATCTATTAGACCACACCTATACCTTGTTGGTGTGACACTAGTGGCGAATCTTAAAAGATTTTGTTTTTGAGATACCGTTGACAATTATGAAAGATACTCCCTCCATCCTAAATTAATTGTTCCCTTTTTTATGTAAATTACATAGGAAAGCGGATAATTAATTTGAGATGGAGTGAGTATTATATTGAGCTTATTATTCATGTTAACTTCTTATATTTATTTTTGTACTCTATCTGTTCCGGTCATTTGTTTACACTTTTCATTTTAGGGTGTACGGAGCATTTGTTTATATTTCTATAAATGATCTTAGTTGACCCATGTGGGGGTGGACTCCTACTTCCTTAACCAATTACATTGGATAATTTTAAGCAAACGGAACCCCCTTTGTACTTATATTATTATTTTATTAGTTTTTTCTCTGTCTCTCTCCTCACATCGATAAATGTGTATAAAGTAAACGTAAACAAATCACCGAGACGGAAGGAGTATTAGTTATTAATCACCAAAACTTTGAAATTGTTGTAAAATCACTTCATTTGTAGTAATTTATATAATTTTGTATAATTTCCAGTGATACATGTGATATTGTATTATCATAACTATTTTTATACTCCTTATATCTTTTTTTTTTTTTTTTTTAGGAAGGGTAAGTATTACATTAAGTCAATCTCTGCTAACGCTAGGAAATTTTTTGAGATACACTCATTCATTGGCATCCGAAAAGCACAACCTCGCTACAACTCTACAAGACAATAATCTCATTAATACATAGACCAAAAGGACACCTAAGCTCTTTCCTTTCTCTTACGGCATCAAAGACTATCTTAGCATCAGACTCCGCAATGATTCTCGACAGGCCACAAGCTCTAGCTAACTTCAGACCGTACGCCAACGCATCAGATGACCTTTTTAGTGAATTTAGTAAATCTAGATTAGCATCACGCTACTTATATCTCTGTTATTACTAGTTGAATTATTCTTTTCAGTGACCATATTAATAAGTTTAGTAAATCTATTTTATATTTTTCTACCTTGTTAATTGTAATTCCTATCATTTAAACTCACATTAATATTACATAAAACCGTTTTATCGAAGAGTTACTCAAATAATCGTATCGTATAATAGTTAAATGGAACACGTACATTAGTGAACATGAAATTGAACAAGGCACTCAACCATAAGGAGCAGTGAGTTTAGTTAAGTCAAAAAAAACGGTATACAGGAGAAGTAAACAGCAGAGCATCAACAAACCCTGACATTTATACAATGACATGATTGGTAAAGAAAAGGTCGTAAATTAAGTAGGACCGTTGAAAAACATTGGTCAAACTGTATGTTCAATTAATTTCATAACCGATGATATAAGATATAATGGCGCATGCATGTGCAGTGGATGTCACAATTATTTTCTTCACCGCCTAATTTAATTTACTAAGAGGTTGACATTTGTAATACTTGACTTGAGGAGTGTAAATAATCCACTCATAATTCATTCATGTTTCGTGGAATCTCCGCTAAAATATCTGTTTCATGTCATTGCATAGGTTCTGGTTGTTGGTCCTCTCACTACCTCAAGGGTTAGATACTCATATTTTATCATCTATTTTCTTTTTATCGAGTTTGATTATTCTAAAGTTGTGATGTTGTGTATTACGGTTTTATATAGAAGATCAGCTATTTTATACTCCCTTCATTTTAAAATAGTGTCTCCTTTATATTTTGGGAGAATTTAAAAGATAATGAAAATAAAATTGTTTCGAAAATCCTTTGTTAAAACTTATTATAGAAAGAGAATACTTATTTTGGGATAAATTTTAATGAAAAGGAAACACTTATTTTGGGATGGAGGGAGTATATATACGGGTAACGGGATGAAAATTAAATAAAAAGTACGCAGTAATTTATTTAATTCAAGTGTTGTAGGAGTATAATTGTTTTACATGAAAAATGTTTTTTTCTATAAAATATTATCATATTTATAAATAGAGGGTTTTTTCTAACACGTGTTATAATGATACATGTTAAGGTGTTAATTAAGGAAAAAGTATCTGAATAATTTTCTAAGTATGACATTTGTGAGTTAGATTTTAAATTTCTCACGATTTATATTTTTATGAGAATCCTTTTTTAATTAGCACATTAATAATTGTCATTACGGCATACGTAAGAAAAACTGTTATAATATGATACTCGTAACAAGTTAAGATATAATTTATATACAAAATACTTTTAATAATTATAATATACTCCCTAGTCCCTACTACAACAAATATAATCCAACGTGCAAGGCCAACAACTACGATGATACACTATTACGCAATTACACATGAGCACTCAGGCCTCATCTACGAATATTATACGGAGTACCTAATTATCATTATTGAGAATACAAAGTCCAATTCTCCCAAACGTCATAAAGAGCAGTTAATTCTAGTACGCATTTTAAGGTTCACACTTGCATTCCATTTGTCACATTAGTTTAATTAAAATCACCCACACAAATTATTCGTATAAATGTATCATTGACCCTAAATTATGCATAAGAATCCAAATTTGTAACTTACAAAAACATTTTACGATATGAACAACATATTCTCTACGCAACTTCACTACTAACGCAGACGACCTACGCATCTTCTATGAAGAATTTATTATATTGATCACCTAATTTCATGATTAATTAGTTAATAATTACTAAGATTCATAGATTTTTCTAATATATATGCTCTTTTTTTTTTAGTATTCTCATGAAAATATAATTTTTTTTATTTATTTTTTGTTTATTAAATTACTACATAGACTTTAAATGCATATAAAATGATTGTACACAGCAAACTATGACATATTACTCCGTATGTTAGGAGAAAAGAAATGAAATGAAAAGAATAACGGAGTGTAATATACCTGAATTTCAACAAGGACGTTAGAATAAGCGTAAGCAAAAGCAATGTTTCCAATTGCTTGAAAACACTTCCACACTTTCTCCATCGATGACACACTACTTCCAACAGGTATTCCGGTCAAAGATGTCTTTGCTATGCCTCCACCTGATTCATTCATTACCACCATTCATACCATTATTCAAACACATTTTCTCTAGTTAGATCTTAAAATATTACTCGTAGTATTAAAACATAAGATAGTAATTTCAATAACATAATCCATATGGAGTAATTTTAGCTTAAGCTGATGGTTGGAGGTTCAAGATCGGTTTTATATACTCTAACATGCCCCCTCACATGAATGCCCTTTGGGCTTGAAGTGTGGACGCAACTACAGTCCCGCCATACCTGGTGCGAAATAATACACTTTGAAAGGGAGGGGTGGTGAGATTCGAACCCGTGACCTCTTATCACAAGGCTTTGATACCATGTTAGGAACCAACTCAACCAAAAGCTTAAGCTGATGGTTGGAGGCCCAAGATCGGTTTTATTTACTCTAACACTAACACTTTTTTTTAGCATATGTCAAGAGTTACTGTATACGATTTTAGTCGTAATTGATATGCGTATATTACGTTACTTTTATAGGTTTTTTTATTACTTGTTTGACTGTTGGTTTACACAATCTTAATATAAATACATATTTCATCATAGTCCAATCCAATGTATATTTTAAAACTTAAATAATGCGTAGTAATTTACCTAGAAATTTTATGAATTCCAATGTTCATTTTATGAATTTTCAACAGTTTGATGATAAATATTTTATATTCTGTAATACAGAGTATATAAACAAGATTAATACAGAGTGGTTTATATGGAGTAAATAAGATACCGGCAACTTTGGAGATGGAGAGAGCGAGGCCAATAGAGGAGTAAGCAAAGGACATAACAGCAGCAACAATAGATAGCCAAGATAGCTCGTGAAAGTTAGGGATTTGACTTAGAAGTATTTGTATGCACCCAAATATAATCATGTACGGTGTGCTTGATATGCTGCACTCTGCATGGTGCCCGTGCTTGTGGAAACAGTTTGACCTCTTCACCGCCCTGTTCATTTTATCAAATTAATTACGAAGTACGAGTACTATTTTATTACACGTGTATAATTATCATACATTGTACTTTCTCCATTCCGTTTGATTCAATACATTTGACCAAAACACGGTAATTAAGGTAGAAGAAAATCAAGTGGGGTAGACAATAGAATTACCAAATTACCCCTACTTTATTCTTTAAAAAACGACATTGCAAGTGGGTTAGGTGGGGTATTAATGAAGGGTATATTGGTCTTTTAGTTTAATAAAGTACGGACCAAAATAGAAATGTATAGAATTGATTGGAATTTCCGAAAAAGGAATATGTATAGAATCAAATGGAATGGAGGAAGTATAATAGAGTTATTTTGAACGGTTAAGGAGTGGCGGACCCAGAAATATTTTATTATGGGGTCCTAAAAAAATGTTTCCATATTTTTGTTGTATAAATATACTAAAGAAATTTTTTAAAAATTAAAATTAGACAAAAAAAAAACCGAAATAATATACGATATGGTGTTCTGTGACCCCATATGCCCCTATATGCATCCGCCAATGCGGTTAAGATTCTCTTTTTTTGGTACCGAGTATTTAATTTTGTTTAACAAAATTGGATTGAGCTTATCAAAATTGGGTGATATTTCTGAAATAAATAGATGTTCAAATGAAATATATGTAAACTGATAAATTTTTTTAATGTATCTAAAAATTAATCTCAATTATTGGTTTCAAAGAATGAGGCCCAAAATGAGGTACTGTAAGCAAGTAGGAAGCTAGGGGAGAGACTTACACCATGCTAATAGAGGCAGTAATAGTGTATCCAATTGAGACGCCTACTAAATTCACGTACTGCGCTAGCCCACATAGTTGCACTTTCATGCCACCTGCATCCATTTCATTCATTCATTCTTTACTCACCCCAAAAACATTAATTTTTGAATAATTTTAACGTGAAATTGTTGTAGGTATATAAAAGACAGTTAGATTACTCTATAACTTTCTTATTTATATGCAATAATAAATGAATTATTGAATAATTATATTGATCAATATATTCATATAACGGTTTAATTATATCCTTTGCCTCAATATACTCTACTTCATCTCACTTGTTACGGAGTACGGAGTATTTGTTAAGAATACCTCCAAAGTAAATCCACATCAAATTTCAATAGGAACAAAAATTATCCTCCAATCTATTTTCCTTTATTCTAAAAAATATGAGAATTAGGTGCTACTCCGTAACTAATTACTCCATAGTCCAGAACAATACGGAGTACTGATCTTTTGCATTATTTTATTCACATTTTTCTCGTAAAATTATATTGAGTGTTATTTTTTTTCAAAATAATCATTTTGTATAAAAAGATTTCGATAGAATCTATCTGATAGTCCATAATTATTACTCATTAATATTTACACTTTAAATTATACGTATACCTAAAAAAATCAAATGTTAGATTGATTCATAAATCATAATACAAATATATTTCCACCACCATTTCATTCTATAGATTTATCTTTTACATGTACGTGATGTACGTTTTTTTTTCCATATTTTTAGTTACATATTCGAAAAATTTATAAAAATTTGATATTAATAATATAATGAACTCGAAAAAACAATTAAAATAAATCACCGATAATTATGTTTTATTTTATGTGTCAAAAATTATATCGAAATTTATTTTCACTTGCAATACTCGTAGTATTCAAAAAAAAAAAAAAAACAAATGTATAAAATAAAATAAAATTCAATGAATAGGAGTAACCATAGCGGCAAAGGTGGAGTGTGTTAAATGTGTCCAGAATTCGCATTGGGCCTACTATATGGGAGACAATGACATGTGCACTATTTCACAACATTACTCATCCATCCAACGATGAATTTCCCACGTACATTTTGCAGCGTCACCAGGTCACACTTTTAAATTTGAGCAAATACATATCCCCGCTATAAGTGACCTAAGAATAATTTAGTAATTTTTCTAAAGTAACAATTAATTTGGGATTATTCAAAAATTACAAAGGGATAAGTAATGTGGGATGAAGGGAGTATATTTTAACACTATTTGTTTAGACAAAAACACTTAAGGGAGCGTTTGAGAACTTAAATTTAATTTTAAATTTATGATTTAGAATTATACATTTGAAATAGAGAGTTTTAAAATCAAATTAATACTTGTGTGAATTAGGATTTGGGAATGACACCATTTAGGGTGTCATTTAATGTTAGCTAGTTTTCTTAAGGGATGGATTTGGGTTGGATTTGGCTCAAATACAAATCCAAATTCTTTAAGTTCTCAAACACCTAATTTAGGCCAAATCCGACATTTCAAATGAAATCAAACGCACCATAATCTCAATTCTCAAATAAGAGTACACAACAATACAAGTAAATGATTTATACGGAGTATATATAGAAAATATGAAATATTAACATATTTCTACAAAATATATTCAAACAATCGTAAGATGGTTTCATAAGAGAAATTGGAAGTACCTAAATTAGCACGAACAACTTCCATGTAAGTGTAGTTGCGTTTGCCGGTAACAGGATGAGGAGACCTATATCCGTCAGCAAGCATTGTGGAAGTCATGTATGTTATCATCGAGAACGACACTAACACCGCCGGCCCTATGGCCCACCCCAGCTGCGCTATCGCCCATGCTAGCGACAACACCCCCGACCCTATCACCGCTGTTATTATATGTGCACTCGCCGTCAACACCGTCCCTGTTTCCACCACCACCACCACCACCACCACCACAACATAAATAAATTAATAGGAATATGATTAAGACAATAATAATAACAACGTCTTACATAATTATTCCCTCCATTCAAATCCAAAAGCATCATTTGCTTTATTAAGTCAACCTTTATTGAATTTGACTCCTCAAATATATCGTGAAATACAAAAAATTAAAACATGAAAATAATATATTTGAATATATTATAACATAATCTTTTACAAAATTAAATTTTTAACGAGAAATTTTCATGTATATATAGAGAAATTGACGGTCAAACTACCGCCTCGAATACCACCCCAACAGTGAATGATGCTTTTGGATTTAAATGGAGGGAGTATAATTTTCAATAATAGCCTTTTGATATGCTTATGGACTTGTAATCTCTCTATTTGCACACAACGGTCTTAATTTAGAGCGTACGAGAGTGAAGCTCGCTCAGTTACTTACCAGTTCGTTTGGAACGGCCATCATCGTCGAGATTTTTGTCGAAATCATGGATGGTTTTAGAAGCAAGGCCGCCTTGCTCGATGTACATGTTACTATTATTGTTATTTGAATGTGCCATTTTTGTTTATATGTGATTAATAAAGGAGATGAAGAAATGATGAAGTGAGTGTATAAGCTGTTGTTATAGGAGTGAAAGGGTGATTTATGAACAAGGATGGGAGTAGGAGAGGTTATATATATAGGAGTCCTTATATTATTAATGAGGTGGCTACAAGTACTCCGTATGGCGTATAGCCGATAAATTTTGGAAAGTTGGCTCTTACCATACAATTATAGTTTTCTCAATTCAATTTAATTTACTTCTACTTACCTTTAATGTTCTATATTTATTATTTAGTAGTCACTTCATTTATATTCAAATACATCATGATGTTATAGTTCATATATAAAAGCGTATTTTGTAACGGTAATATCTATAGTTACGTTTTATAAAAAGGTATACAAATTCAACTTTAATACTCCCTACGTCCCGGTCATTTGTTAATATTCCCATTTAAAAGTGTACTAGTCATTTGTTTACACTTTTAAATTTAATAAGGAGTATAACTGTATAACACATGTGAAGGGGAGGCTTTAATACTTAGAAATTGTTGGCTAGTGTACGTTAGAGATGGATGTTGGGCCGTGGGCTGGTGGGCTAGCACGGCCTAGCACGACACTTATCCCAAATTGGCACGGCCCACATCAAGCACGGCACGCAATGGGCCATGGGCCGTCTTGAGACTTATTTTTTATAAAATGGCGTACAAAGCACTACAAGACGACTCGCAGACGCATGTCACTTATGACGCTGACTGCATTTTTAGTGAATTATGATTAGTTTTTTTATAATTTTTTTATTATTATACTCCGTATATAATATAATATAGGGTTATTTCATGAGAATAATTTAAACTAACGTTCCTCTTCTCATTTTAATCCAAACTAACAATTAACTCGGAATAATCCAAACTATTGGATCATTTAACTTCTATTGAACTGTCCCCATATGTGACTTGCTAAGTTGCTATCACCGGTTTTACAATAGGTGATAATGTGGGACCCACCTGTTTTTCTAATTTTTTTTTTTTAATTCTTCAACTGACTTTCCTTCTTCTTCATTTTGTTCATGTACTTTTCATTTTGCAGGTCTTCTTCTTCATTTTTTTTTTTTTTCATATTATCCCTAATTTCATTTTTTATTCATGATCAATGTGGAACTTATATGTAAAATTATTAAGAATTTTTGACAAATAGTGACAAAAAGTGATATGCACATAATGAAGTTGAATAAAGGAAACACAAAACCATAAATTTGTACTCCGTACTATTTTCATACAGAATAATAAATAATTAAAATAAAATAAATAATTTTAATGTGCAACGATGTCAATCTTGGAGGAACAATAATATATTTAAATCAACACCTCAATTACCGGAGTTACTACTAATTTTTACGTAGAGTGAATGTCAAATTACCTCAAATATATTAACTTTTTGTAGATTCTACACTCAAAATCAGACTCGAAACCGTTGAATCAATTTCCTTCGTTTGGTGATCTCTTTGAAAAAGAAAAGTGTTACCGTCATCGAACACTTCACCCTTTGAACATCATTTTTTTAATCTAATAAAATGGTGTAATCATAACGCTTTCTGTTGATAATATTTGGCAAATCAAGGCACTTATTCTAAAGTGAAATCCTGTTATAAATTGTAACTACCAAATTATCGTTCAATTTGTCTCCAAAAAGATTTGTTCTCTATATTATTATGGCGTTAATCATGAAGTAATTTGGTTTGTAATTGGCAAAAATAAAGGGTAGGTATTGAAATATACGGAGTAATGTTTAGGCCTAACTATAATCCATCTTTCCGAGAGTAATGCAGAGTAATTTAGCGGAAATTTATATCTAAGTTTTCTTATTCACCATAATTTTGTTTTAACTATTAAAATCAAGACATTTTTCAAACAAAAATAAAAATGTTCAGGTCATTTATTAACTATTTTTTAAGTGAGTATAAAATGATCATTTTTCTTCATATACAATTATCTTTTAATACTTTAAACTCAAATAAACTACGGAGTAGAAAAAGAATAATTATACCTTAGTGGTTTTGTTTCACGACTGGATTAAAATTATTTTAAGTTATACGGAGTACAAAACGTCGCTTTTTGATCATTTCTAAAATATAAAAGGAGTAACAAATTTTATTGAATCCAGAAACAATATTCTTTTATGTACATCAAATTATTTATAGCCATCTCTTACATGAATTCAATCTTGTATACACATACGTTGATACGTAGAATGAGTAGAAGGACACACTCCGTAGTATTTGTGGGTTGAATAAAGGCTTTTGGGACCAAAATTGAGCCACTCATTTAAATTGTTTTTGTATTTCTTGACTACTATGTTGAGTTGTTTCAGGAAACCTGTACAAAGTTGAAATGATTGAATTGAATATGTGTGTATATATAAATTGAAAACAAAATTAATACTCCCTCCGTCTCGGTGATTTGTTTACGTTTACTTTATACACATTTATCGATGTGAGGAGAGAGATAGAGAAAAAACTAATAAAATAATAATATAAGTACAAAGAGGGTCTCACTTGTTTAAAATTATGAAATATAATTGGTTAAAGGAATAGGGGTCCACCTCTCACAAATGACCCGTAACCCCCAAAAATAAAAAGTGTAAACAAATGACCGGGACAGAGGGAGTATGTATTGTCGTAAATTCAACCTCTACGCATTTATTATTATTATTATTATTATTATTATTATTATTATTATTATTATTATTATTAACCCCATTCATTCATCATGTAAAGAGACAAATTATCCTTTTGGCAATTTTGAGTTAGGACAAAACTCTTTAACACAATTATTGTCAACCAAGTTTCATCTATATATTATCCAAGCTATTCACCTAATCCTGCTAGCAATTGCGACCAAAGTTAGCTAGTTTTTTTCGTAGCTAATCTCGTGTCACTAAAAGTTACGTCAAAATTTTATAACTATATCTATATAACTTAAAAACACATAGGAAGTAATTTAAAATCGTGTTATTTCACCATCAATCAATATTACGGAGTATAATCTTAAGCCGGCACGTGTCAAACGTACATAAAACCATAAAATAAAAAGACGTAACCAAAATCATGGCTCATCAACAATCATCATGCAAGTCAAGTGGGTCTCCACAATTAACATGCCCAATTTCTTGGTTCGTTACAATATAAATGTCATAACAAGTTTTACGAGATTTCATATAATGAGGACATTGGCCATGAATAATTGAGTATTAACAATGCAACTCAAATAGATTTACTTGTAAGGATAAGATTCTAAAGATTTCAATTATGAGAGGAAGACATTAGACATTGTCTCAAACATGAACTAATATCATAGGTTTCATGAGTATTCTTTTTAAATAATACTCCGTACTTGTCTTTTCTTTTTCTTTAAGAGTATATTAATTGTATCTTAACTGATATACTCCGTATGTACAATGATATTACTCCAACCGTTTCAATGAATCGTTTACACTTTGATTTTTCTTGTGAGAAAAGAATAAGAGAAAAGTAAATAAATGACTGAAACAGAGAGTAGTTTAAGTGCATTCAACATCTCGTGTATGAAAATATCTGCCCTGGAACATATTCCCCGTCACCTTTTTCTGCGTTGGTTTTCACCAAATGTAAATTGTACCAAAGTTTTCAATTGTTTCAGTTCTACTTTTCAATCTTTTAAAATTTGTGACCAAGACACCCAATGCCTTTGATGTGTACCTTCCAAAGCCTAAAAAAAGGAACTTTGTGGACTTAACCGTATAACAAAAGCCACATTTTTTGTCTAAGATTTGATTCTCTAAATTACAAAAAATTTATATCAACGCTGTTTTTTTTATAAATTTGGTACCTAAATTTGGGTCAAGTATTTGCACGTGGCATCTTATACTCAAATTTTGAAAAAGCTGTCTTCACAATACATATTCGAGTTTTCTTGCAGCAATGACCATCACATTCAACATCCAAAGAATCGTTTTCGCGAGTAGTTCATACATTGGAATCACGTCTAACTACACAAAACGATTCTGTTTTATCTTCAAAAATATTCTCCAATCATTTTCATGAATCCCGCATAATTCAGCTAAATTTTAAATAAGATCGTTGTATTCGTACTCAACTACATAATTACCCTTTCCTTTGGATGAATACACCAAACTCATTGATGATTTTGCGACTAACCTCGCTTTCTAACTTTACAATTCAATACGATGTTTAGCAAGAAAAAAGATGAAAAATATAACTTCAATGCCTCGTCAAAATTACTTAACGTGGGCGAATAAAAATGTTGGCTAAAATTGCCAATACAAAATGAAAAAAAAATAAGGGAAAAAAAGGACGGAAAAGAGTACCATGATCTAAATAGAGACATAAACAAAATGAGGAATTTTAAAATATTCTTTTTGATTATTGATGCCACATTGTTTCTATTCCTTATTCCGATATTTACATGAGCCTATATCCATAAAGGAAGAAATCGAAAGAAAACATGTCATTACTTACTGAAACTTTAAATTATCTAATAAGTCGAACACCTTTGACATATGCACTATTTTACCAGCGTCCGAAGCGTTCAACAAGGCTAGTTTCGATTTCCATTCTTTTCTTCATGAGTAACGTGTACTTTGATACCAAAGTTGGATCTCCAGCTTTAGCGGAAAGCTTGGAGTTAAGACATGTCGTCTCTAGCTTGTCCTTGTAAACACACTCGAAGGGAACAAAACTGCCCTTTGCGTTGCAAAGCCAACCGTGCGCAGCCCTTAATGCACCGCCCAATGACGCCGAATCTGTTAGTCGAAATTAAGTCAAAAAAAAACATTTAGGCTGACATTTAGTAGGGAGAAGAAACAATGCATGATTAATTTTCGGCGGAAAGTGGCTCAAATTTACCAAAAGTGGCTTCTAGTAATGTTCATACAGGGTACAGACTACAGGATTTTTGGAAAAAAAATAAATAAAAATATACATGGAGTGCATTTTTTTAAAAAGTTAGAAGATTTTTTTAACAATTAGTTAATGGTAATATTGAAATTGTTGGCTTAATTTTCAGCACTGTTAAAAAGAAACTTATTATCAAAACAGGGAATAAAACTGCGGAGCATTTATAAAAAAAAATGGGGGCATGTGAAAGCAGAAGAACAATTCACCAAATATTATTCATGGAAAATTACAAAACCGAAATGGGTAAATACATAAAACCAGATGAAGAAACAGTTATTGATTCATCGGGTTTTTGTAATCAGTTGTGATTATGAACTGAATGGCATTAAAGTTTGGCCACGACAATGAACCACATCCGTCATCCACTATATAAAGGGTAATACCTTACCACGACCACATTTGTGGTTAATGACAATGATGATGACTGTTTTTCCTAAGCAATAACGATATTAAGCATGATATATATGGTTTGTTTAGATGCGGGATCCGTGGTAGCTAACCTTATTACGCCTTATTTTGGGTAAGATTATAATTACCTCTAGTTGAAGAAACGACATGTAAGTTAACACTTTCTATGCAAAGAGAACATAAGATTTCCCAAAATAGAATAACTATACGTAGAATGGTGTAACATGTTTAGCAGAATACAAAAACAAATCAAAGAAAGCCTCCTTTTCTCATTCTTGAGAAAGTGGGATTCTCATAGATGAAAGAAACCTGCAGCGACTTCACTCAACTTTCACGAATAAGCATATTACCGAAAAAAAAAAAAAAAAAAAAGTTGCGGATATTGCGTTAGCAGGCCTTGAACTGCACACAGACACACATAAGTAGCCATCGTCAAAATTTGAAACTAACCTGGTCTTTGCACGGTGTAGACATCGCAGCCGAATATAGAAGCAATGGAGCCAAGTATACTTTGATTGGAAGATGCTCCACCAGTTGCTATTAATCGCCTTGGAGGGAAGGGCATACCGAATCTTTCAGCGTGTGCTCGCATCGACAGCATTTGGCCCTCGATTACAGCTCGAACCTTACACACAAGGAACAATGACGCAATGAACTTTAAGATGAGCATAATTATAAAGCCCATAACAGGAAATGACGCAAACCTCAGACGCAGCATCGAATTCATTCACTTCTTGTTCAACCATTCCTTCAACGGAATCCCCCATGAAATCTTTTACTATATATCTGTGGAAACCAACTGACGAACAAAGGCATACAAAGTAAGTCTTTCCATGGATTTTTTTGAAAGTTTGAAACCTCGCACCATCGTTTTGCAGAGGATGGGAACTCACCGGGTAGTGGAGGAAGAATTTCATGCTCCTTGTAGTAGAAGCCCAACTTTCCATCTACATTACATTTGGGAAAACGTAAGAGAACGATGGACGCAATACAAAATACAAATCTAGGAGTAATTTACAAAAGAAAACCAACCATTTAGAGGAGGCGTTTGCTGTAGATATTTGTTGAATATATCCCAAGATTGCTCCGCATACTGATTACGAATATCTAGCATCAGAAATCACTGCCTCAAACCCCGGTCGACGAATAAATTTATAATGAGAACATATAAGTATATAACCAATGGTCACCTACCTTCACGGGTCAATGATCCGTTTTTGTAGCAAAGCATCACCATGTAGCCTTTTGTATCCACAGGGTTAGGGAATACATGACCTTCCAAACGAGGTTGTAGTTCATCGGTTATGCCAAACACCTGATTCAAACATACATCATTTCAATTCAATGACAGATAACATCATCCGCTGTCTTCAGGACAGTCTATAAATTATCCAGTAGTTGATTTGGATTTTAACTTTACAGTGAAAAAAACAAACTGCTAAATAAATAGTCAACTCACTGTATCACTCGTGCCAAGACTAATAGCAAGATCACCGGGAGTGTTCAGGGTTAATCCTGCAGATTGGGCAACGACGAATATGAACAAATTTGGATCAGTAAGCAAAAGCTGTATACACATTCTCTCTTTGTCCTTTATAAGCTACATTATATTCCTACACTCCAGTTACGATCCCATATTGAATCCAATACGCCTATATACTTGACATCCTCTCCTCTCAAAAGAAGTAGGTAACACCTACTCACACAGTTAGTCATATCCTTAGTCTAGGTGAGCTAAACCATAAATACGACACGGTATTGTAAATCGTATCCAGATATAAGATCTTCTAATATAATATATGATACAGATAAGATATAAAATAAACTGTATTCGGTTTTCATATATCTGTATTTTCCGGATATTTTGTATACGTAAATACGGTTTTTAATCCTTACAACAGAATTTTGCAAAACACTGAAGTGGCTAAAAATGACATACTGTATAAAAAAAAAGACAGAAAATAAGTAAATAAATGAAAAAGTAGAGTAGTTTGAACGAAAAAAACAAAAACATAAAAGAAATATGATAATATACCCAAAACACACAAAAAATGGGAAAAATAAAAAACTGGAGTTCTTGACCTTCATTGATGAGAGATCTCAAAACTCGATGGAGAGATTTAGGACGAAAATGAATTTGAAGATTTCAAGTGGTAATAACTAAAGAACGGAGATAGATTTAGAGTTTTGGTTTTTCAATTACAGGAGAAAGCAAGTCGTTGAAAAGAAAAAGATTAAAGAAAAAGGGTCAACAACACATGAATTTTAAAGAAGCCGATATGACTACGACACAAATTTTATGGAACCATGTATCGGCTATACAATATGGTTTAACACAAACTTTTGTATCATAAAAATACATTATAGTTTCATATACAAAAACCATACCGTACATTTTTTTATACCTCTGAGTGTCACATTGGTCTGTGGGTAAGCCCTACAAACACGGATATGAACTACGCCTTAATCTTGGACGAAAACCCACTACTTGTGTGGGATTCTAATAAAAAAATCAAAAGCTTCCTAAAACACAAGCAGCATCGTTTTTTCTAATTTTTTATCAGCAGTTCATTATTAGCAACGCACGTCAAGTCGTCAACGCCATTTGGCAAGTCGAACAATGCACCTTGTTATAGACTGAAGCTTTGAAGCATTCGCATAACTTTATGCCAATCACCTACTCTAAGTAAGTCTTGAGAAGACAACTCAATGAAGTGACAATTGGGAATTATACACAAACACAAAATGATGATGTTCGGCATTCTTCAATAACCTTCCTCTTTAAGTTTTGCACGAACAGATTCGGACTACGAATATGAATAAGTGCGACAGGCGGCGATAACGACAACAACGACCGACAACGACAGCACTAAATTAAAAAAAGAAAATTACCTGCAAGGCTGTTAGGGTTGTCTCCCGACCACTGAATAACCAAGCAATTCTTGCTGAAGTGATACCTGAAATAAATACGAAGCATAACCATTAAAGTAAGGTTTGGCCACATCACACAACCATTCTAACTACGACATTCTAAACATTCGTTCAATTCTAACTAATGTTATCTCAAATTTGTTAGATATGTTAACTGTGCGACCAAAAAGGGGTCCACGCCACAACCAAATGGAAGACAGAAAGGCCAGTTCATAAGACTGAGAGGGTTCCATCCTTGAACTAAATGACAATATGAAAAGTAGCCCCTAGGCCTTATAAGTTATAAAGTAGTGAAGTCTCTCTTTCACAACCGACGTGGGACATCACATGTGGGTTAATAAGAGATTCTTCACATTGACTTTTGTGAATTATCTTGTACCACAATATTTTCAGCTCTATGCCTCTGTGGTAGCTGAAATTAACATCATAACTAGGAATGAAACAGTATGGCACCTGCTTGAGCTTCTTAACTATTTTTTTTTTTTTTTTTTTCCTTAAACTAAAATAATTCTGAATGTCAGCCTGTCAGGTAAACGGAAATCGTGAATGGTACTGTAATGAACTTGGTTCAATAACAGTAGTGTTCCGTCAGCATACCATCAGTTTATTTATGTAACAAGAAGAAATAACGAAAAACAAATCTGGTCAATTATGATGACAGATGAGCACTGAAATGATAATGCAACATCAAATGGATACTCACTCATCTCACTGCCCGAAATTGCCACACCTACCATTCTCTAGATAAGCCCCATAAGACATCTAATTCCTCGTTAAAAAAAAAAAAACAAAAAAAAAAAAAAAAAAAAAAAAAAAAAAAAAAAAAAAAAAAAAAAATAAAAAACCAGGTCACGAGAAGCTTTTTTAATCAAATGGAATGAAGACTGCATTCCACCAACCAGAAAACTATAAAACCCTTGCTTTTGGCATAAAATTGCTATACAACATTTGAACTTAAGGAGGGAAAAAGCTATTCTCATATAACATCCTCGAGCAACACTAGACCAGTTAAATACGAGCATAAACCTTACCTCTCCACGAAATATGAAGCTATGAAACCAGCAACAGCATATGCAGGAGCTGGTTTTCCAAGCTTTTCCTCCAGGCCAGGGGCAGTTGCCTATTTAAAAATAAATGAAATATACAAGAAGATTGTGTTAAGCAAACATCGAGAAAGAACTGGTAAACCAATAAATTGGGATGTTGAAGCACTGTTGAAAAGGACTATGAAAATAATTGATGACTAAGTTGTAAAGAGATAATTAAAAGAAGCAGATGATGTACATCTAAAGCCTTCTTAGACCACGTTCTCTGCTTTATATCCAATAAGTTCATCCCAGCACCATCTGTTTCATCGATACAAGCATAACATCCCACAAGAAGAGAAGCCATGAATGAGCTCACGAGCGATATCCTCTCGGTATTACTATATGCCTCTGGCTGCATCTCAAAAATCCTTCTTATTTGAGGTCCGGTGTATCGTTCATGAGCACGAGAACCGGTAAGACGAGATAATTCCAGTGCTCCGCCAACAGCCTCCTCAATCTTCTTACATTGTTCAGTAGTACTACTATCCATCCATATAGGTGATTCTTTCACCGAGAAAGCATCCCCTAATTGCTCAACCAATTGCTTCTTAGGATCTAAAGATGACAAAATTCTCGAACTGCCATTCTTCCAATACACGCTACCATGCTGCTGACCACTTCCTGAGACCGCTGCAACTTTCCCAAAATCAATCTTACTCGACAACTTTTGAAGCATCATGTCAAAAGCTTCGACCCACATCAAAGTGGGTGACACAATCCGGCCATTAACAGAAGTATCTCGGTAGACTCCATCCTTGGTTTTGTAATGGGGTAAGTCGGAATCAAAATGAACCAACTCGGCCGCAACAATGTTTATATTTGAGTCCAAAACTGTAGCCTTCAAGGACCTAAACAAAAGATTTTGCGTAATATTTTTACTTTGTCATCATCACTCGGCACTCGATCATACTATTTACCCAAATACTTCTTCATCATTCACCAAACATTTTAATTCAAATTTAGGTTGATGAACAACACCGAAACTCGACAGCATTATTAAAAATTTCATAAGATTATCATAACCCTATTTTTCGAAGCGAATATTAAGATTATGATAGTATTAGTACCTCAAACATGAGAAAAGTTCGAAACTTTAAGGAGACAAACAATCAAAAATCAATTGGGGACACCAATATTTGATCTTTTTTTTTTTTTTTTTTTTTAGAACTGATCACTAATCACTGTTTTGGGTAGCAACACTACATCATTTTGAACTAAAATACAATCAAAATTTACATGGGACGTTGTTAATTTCATCTAATTTATTGCAATTAAGTGTCTACGCTGTCATTTGGTTCAATGCGAAAAAATAAAATAAAATTCTGGGGAACTTTAAAATTACGTGAATTTATAACAAGTAAAAACCAATTGATCAGCAATTCAATCTAATAAATCAAAGATCACAAAAACCACAATGTGGGTAATCATTAATTAGCTTTAGAACTCATAATAATTGGAAATCATTTGATCAGTAATCCAAATAATAAATCAAAGTTGAAAAAAAAAGGAACTAACTGAGTAGAACTGTCAAAGCCGAGGAAGAAAGAGCCCTGAGGAAGACAATAATCCGCCATATGAGATGATGACGATGATGATGAATCACCTTTCTCAATTTTTTTTTTTTTTTAATTTTTTTTTTTTTTTTTTTTCTGAATCGATATCCAAGTGTCACGAGAAGTAAAATTAATTGAATATTTTTTGTCTATTGTTTTTTATTGGTCTGAATATTATTTGTCTATTGTAATCCTCCGTATATTTACAACTAGCAGAGAGTAGGAGTAATATTTTAAGATCAAAATTAATCTTTATCTTTAAGCACAAATTTTTATTTAAAATGAAACTATCCGTCCTAAGTTTAAGACGACTTGTGTTTGACTTATTTTAATTTTAATTTTTTTTTTTTTCAAATACCCCAATTTTTTTTTCGAAAACTTTTGTCAAAAAGTGGGAAAAAAGAGTATTTAAAATGGTAACAGAGTGGATAAAAATTGTAACATATATTATATTATATTAGTGACACTATGATTATCCAATCTTTATCCACTTTATTTATTATCCAATCTTTATAGCTGGTTAATCATTTATCCACTTCCATTATCCAACCTTAAGAAGGAAATTTTTTTTAATTATCCAATCTTTATCCACTTTGATTTTATGGCTGCTTAATCATTTATGGTTAACTATTGAATAATTAACCAACGAGTGCCTTGCCTACAGTAGTGCGAAATTTGACTTGCAGTATGAGAAGCGAGGTTCGATCCCATGGCTTAGATTGGGAGGAGTTTAAAACCTTAACCCCGGGACACGCTCCGAAACCGAATTAGTCGGCCCAAATGGGTTCGGATATCGGTTGGGAAACCAAAAAAAAAAAAACTATTGAATAATTAATTTTATGTTATGAATAATGTATGTGGATGTTCATTGGGCCTAAAGTCCATTAGCTATTCTCTGCAATTAGGGTTTAAGTGAAACCCTTAACTATGATGTAATATATATATACATACTCTCTTAAAGAATTGATACACAGATCTCACTAATCTCTTCTATTGGTCTCCCTTATTCTCTCTTTATTTATAACACGT
Organism: Dianthus caryophyllus; assembly: GCA_023091065.1. Taxonomy (NCBI): domain Eukaryota; kingdom Viridiplantae; phylum Streptophyta; class Magnoliopsida; order Caryophyllales; family Caryophyllaceae; genus Dianthus; species Dianthus caryophyllus. The sequence goes on from CM041522.1 coordinate 18,987,255, forward strand.
TATCAGCACGAGTCTCTTATTTATTTGCACGGGTATTTTTTATCGTAATAATTTCTCTGTCATTATTCTTATGGTATTCTCCTTTTCTTTACGGTATTCTCCTTTTCTTTTACCTTAACTCCGTAATTGATATGTACTGGTATGTGTCGCCCTAATCTCTATCAATTTAGTAGAGCATGTTCAATAAAGAGTTAACCTCTTCCCTTTAATTTTTTATCTTTCCTTTTATATTTTTTACACATCATCTTCTCTTTCTTCCAACTCATTTTTTCACTCCCCCTTTAAAAATTTTCATATTTCCCTACAATGGAGGGGTTACCTTTTCTTTAGTTTGACCCCACCACATAACATTAACCATTTATTTTTAATCTAAACGTCAAAAAATAATTTATTGCATAATAAAGATTAAAACTAATTAAACATAAATTAATATTAATATCGTTTTAAATTTAAACAAATTTCAAATTGATAAACGTACATAAAAATTTAAACTTTAAAACTAATTAGACGAACATTCCAAACCTAAAATACAAACTAAATGTTTCCATATAAAATTAAACTAAGTAAACATAGAAGAATAAAACTAATTAAACAAACATTTTTAACCTGAAGTACTTGTATGATAATTATTCCATACATGCTCAACCAAATCCTTTTTTAGTGACATATGTGTCGTCCTATTTCGGATGTCGTTTTCAACTTGCATATAATTGCCTAAATTTAGATTTCTAAGTCTTCCTGGGCGAACATTGAACGACCCATTAGAGTTTCCTTCAGATGTCCCGGCTATATTTTCAGCTTGATCCTCAATAAATTCGGTCGGGTCTTGATAATTTTGATAAGTATCTCTTTCATCTTCGACAATCATATTATGAATTATAATACACGCCATGATCGTTTTCCATAATATAGCTTGACTCCATGCTAATGCCGGTTGTCGTATTATTGCAAATCGGGCTTGTAGTACTCCAAATGCCCGTTCAACATCTTTCCGGACACTTTCTTGGTGGCTCGTGAATAGTCGTTGTTTAGCAGTTTGAGGTAAACTTATTGCATTAATAAATGTAGCCCATTTTGGATATATTTCATCGGTTAGATAGTAACCCATATTATAAGTATTTCCATTAACTTGATAACTTACTTGTGGAGCTCGTCCGTGCAAAATATCATCGAAGACGGGGGAACGCTGAAGCACATTAATATCATTACATGACCCCGGAGTTCCGAAAAAAGCATGCCAAATCCACATATCACTAGAGGCAACGGCTTCCAGAATAATTGTTGCCGTTCTTGATCTTCCTTGATACATTCCTTTCCATGCAGATGGACAATTTTTCCACTCCCAATGCATGCAGTCGATGCTACCCATCATACCAGGAAACCCACGACGCTCACCTTCTTGAAGTAGTCGTTGAACGTCAGACGTGTTTGCTTTTCTTAAATACTGATTAGAGAAGTGATTGATAATCCCATCAACAAAATGTATTAAACATTCTTTTGCTATACTTGCTGCTAGTTTAAGATACTCGTCAACATGGTCAGCTGATGTGCCATACAATAACATACGTAACGCCGCCGTGCATTTTTGAAGAGCCGAGGCTCCGAGTACTCCAGAGTCATTTGGTCGTTGCTGAAAGAAAGAATCGTGAGCACTTAATGTATCAACTATGCGAAGAAATACATGTTTGTGCATGCGAAACCTTCGACGAAACATGGTTTTATTGTATAGTGGGTGACTACAAAAGTAATCTCTCATCAACTGATTATAAGCCTCCTCACGATCTCGTGGCACAAATATCCTTCGTTTGTTACTCAAACTAGCTCTTTCAATTGAAGAGGAAATAAGTGGAATTACAATAGAATTAATTGTGTTCTCGATGTGGTTATCTCTTTCATTTTCATTGATAAAATCTCTTACTATATTATCATAAAACTCCTCACTTGAAGTGGATGAATTGGAATCATAATTCATTATGTTGTGAGAAATTATAAGATAATTGTAATGAGAGAAATGATAGTGTCGATGGCATTTGGAGTAAGTTTTTATAAACTAATTTTTTGGCACACATTTTAAGAGATTGAGTAGTCAATTCAATCTTATCGCATGAATTATTATCCATATAGATATAAAACATAAAGAAACGTATAAGAGAAGCAAACGCAATAGTATTGAATGATAGATTGGATAATACAATACTGCAAAGGATTTGACAGTACAATACCCATTTAAATTGACACGACAATACAAAATGACGATTAAAGTGACATGACAATACTCTAGCTACTGACATAAAACAAAAGTACAATTAAAAATAAAAAATTAAAATGACCTAAAAGAAACCAAATTAAAATTGATTATTAAGATACATACTTTATTTTGAGCTACGTAAACATATAATTAAATTTCTCTTTTAGATTAGTGAGAATGTCTTCTTGATCCTTCTCAAGATGTGGCTTGTTCAACAAAAACATGAATAATTGCCACTGCCTATCATCTTCTTTTTGTTTTGCCTTAGCGGCATCTCGCTCTTTTTGGTATTCAAGCATCTGAATGCCTAAAAGTTCCCTGTTAGAGATTCTCACACTCATTTCAGAAATTGCATTAGTAAATGCATCCATGTTTACATTCGAAGAGGCGGTTTATTTCCCTTTCGTTTTCGCCTTTTTAATTCCATCGGGGCGACGATTTTGTTCTTCATCTTCTATTGTATCGGGTTGTGACCTTTTTGAACTACCACCACTTTCAGTGGGTACTTCCATATTTCCATCTTGCCATTTCCTTAAATGTTTCATCTCCTTCCAAGCATGCATAAGTGTGAATCTAACACCATTATATTTCTTTTGATACAGATAGTGAGCATGATTTTCAACATCTTCATCAGATATCCCACTTGCTTTATCTCTTTTAGCTTGAGCATATACTCCTACCCAGCGAGAAACATCTCTATTAATTGTTTCCCAACGACTTGTTAAGGATTTTAAGGTCCTTTGTTTGATGGCAGATGGAGCATCTTCGCGTGCTTCTTCGTACATTCTCATTATAGTCTTCCATAAATCACCCTTACTTTGATTAGTTCCTTTTTTCCATCTCCGCCAACCTGTAGATAGGCTGATACGAGAGCCTCATCCTCTTTTACACTCCATTTTGCTCTCGCCGATCTATCATTTGTCTCTTCTGGAAATAACTCGACAACATTATCACTATTTTCCACTTGTCGCCCATCTCTTAAATCTTCACTTGGGGTTCGATTACTACTCCTATCCCCCCCGGGAGAATGATCAACTAGTTGATTTGAGTGTTGAGGAATATGAAGTGTTGAGTTTGGGTGAAAACTTTGCTGTTGAAAACTAGGTTGTTGATATGGGTTTGTAAACATAAGGGGATTATTATTAAAATTTTTATATGGATTGTAATTTGAGTAATTTGGCCTTATGGGATTATTTATCATTTGTAAATAAATTTGAGCTTGAGGGGTGTTTAAAAAATTAGGGTCAAATTGAATATTATTTGGATTGAATTGAGTATTTGCATTTTCTTGAGAATTGAAATTATTTCCATAATTTTTATTATTATCATCCATATTTACTATAAATTAATTAGATAGATAATATATTAAGAAGATTGAGTTTGAAAAAAAATAGCTCAATATTGGACTCTATTTATAGAAGGGAAAAAATAAAAAACATTGGTGAAATTATTTTTTAGAAAAAAAAAAAATTATACAAGTCCATTATTTAGCTCATAAATAATTGAAGTACAAAATTCAACGCAAATAATTCAACAAGTAAATGCAGAAAAAGAAAAAAAAAAAAAAAAGGAAAAAGAAAAACAAGGCACAAAGGCCGTTGCACAAAGAAACCCCAAACAAGGGTTTTACCCTTTACTTGAGGAAAACAAATTTCCCCCCACAATGAAGGGATTACCTCTTAATAGAGGAAAATCCTTAAAGGTGGGTGAAAACCCTTTGATGTACATGCTCCTAGAGCATGAGCAATGGAGGGGTCTTCTTTTATCTCTCTCTCTCCTCTTATTATATTAATAAATCATTTTTTTTCTTTTTTTTTATTCACATTGCTTTCCTTTTAGATTTGTATAATTTTCTCCCACAATGGTGAGGCTTCCCTTATTATTATTATTATTATTATTATTATTATTATTATTATTATTATTATTATTATTATTATTATTATTATTATTATTATTATTATTATTATTATTATTATTATTATTATTATTAATATTATTATTATTTTTATTATTATTATTATTATTATTATTATTATTATTATTATTATTATTATTATTATTATTATTATTATTATTATTATTATTATTATTATTATTACTCTGTATTATTTTAACCCATAATATCCAAAAATTAATTTTCATTATAAGACTAAATCAATTAAAATCATACTACAAGAAAGAAAATTACAATAAACAAAATTTGTGGAGATTAAAAAAATTAGTATGAATAACTAAAGAGAATACATTATTTAAAAATAAAATACAATAATTATTTTTATTAAAAAAATTTAAATTGATAATTTAGAACTTATTCATATATATATATATATATATATATATATATATATATATATATATATATATATATATATATATATATATATATATATATATATATATATATATAAATATATATATATATATATGTAATGAAGAGGGTAAAATAAGAAAAAAAAAAAAATTGAAGTAAAATTAAAACTAATATAATAATCCTAAATGACACATGAGCCAAGACAAGATTAACCCTAAACTTAGAGGAGTCCTCTAACTTAGAGGAAAATGAAAATACAGCCACATGAATTACTTTGCAATTTTTGTTTGTTAATAAAAGGGTTTATTGGAAGTCTCGCTAGGGTTTTCCTTGGCGTGTATCTAGTCCTTTGCGGTATCCTAGTCCCTCGTTTCGGGGGCCAAAATTTTGCCTGACGATCGTGACGAATTGTGTGATCTCTACAGAATTATGGATCCCATGGAGAAAGGGAAGTCAATAGTGGATACGGAGAACGATTTTGTGCAATGGGCGGGAACGAGTGGTGCTGAAGATGACAATAATTCTTTGATTCTGATTGGCCGCCTATGGACGAACCGGTCAGTTTCGCTCAAGGCGGCCATGGAAACTATGCAAAAATTGTGGGCGACGAAGTGCAAGGTGGAGGCCAATATATTAGATGCGTCTAATAAAACGTTTATGTTCCGTTTTGGTGATCATCGTGACAAGGCCAAGGTGCTGGACGGTCAGCCGTGGCATTTTGACAGGTATCTGTGGTGTTTTAATGAGCCTGACCCAAATGAGAAACTCACTGATACATCTCTATACCATGTTCCGATTTGGGTTCGTATTTATGATCTTCCTATGCAAGGGAGAAATAATTTTGAAAATATGAAGAGGATAGGGAATTTGCTTGGGAGGTTCATTCGTGGGGATGACGATGGTGGGGATATGTTGGAGCGTGCCTTGCGTATTCGTATACTGCATGATATTCGAAAGCCACTTAAAAAGGATATTATGATCAGATTACCAAACGGAAAGAATACGACTTTTGTAGTCAAGTATGAACGACTGCCAATTTTTTGTTATGGTTGTGGGATTATGGGACATGGGGAAAAAGATTGTGAGTTGGGTCCTTTTGATGACGATGCTATGGAGTACGATGCGAGTATCAGGGCGTCGCCCTACAAACCGGTACGGAAAGATAGGGATGAACGGAAAGTTCTAGGATGTAATCTACAGGGTAAGTTGGATAGTGTGGATGATGGAAAGGAAGCGGAGGTTATTAATAACCTAATCATGAAACTCCAAAGCGTGGTGGTGGGGAGAAGAGGAGGTGTAGGAAGTGAGAATGAGATGGTGGATAAGCTAGTACAGGATGGTGAGGGCCACTTGGAACAGAGGTATACTGGTGCAACTGGGCAGAAGTGGGGTTTGTCGGGCATGGCGGAAGCAGAATTAACTGGTTTTGGACAGAACTCGACTGTTATAGCTGAGGGTGATGGTGGGACTAGTAGTAACAAGGATGATGGCCAACATGCGATGGTGGGAAGGAGAGAAATCTTAGTGGATGCACAGCCAGCTATTTTTTCTGAGGAGAACAGGGTTTTGGTGGTGTCCAGCTCAGGGGTGGGTGGTCCGCCTGATGTGCGACCAGCTCTACTAGCTGGTGGTTTGGAGAAGGGTAAGGGGCCTAGTTGCAAGGGTTGGAAGAAGATGGCTAGGGCAGGCGTCTCTCGCATGGATATTGATGCTCTGCAAGACCATATTGAGGTGGGGTGTAAGCGAGGCAGAGACGATGATACAGATGAAGATGCGATCAGGGTGCTAAGTGATAAGAAGCAGATGACTGGGTTGGCTGCTATCTATACTTCTAAAACGGCGGAGGCGGGGGAGACCCAGCCCCGCCGGAAGCCATGAGTATCCTTAGTCTTAACTGCAGAGGGCTGGGCAAACCCTCTGCAGTTAGTGGTCTCCGCGATCTTGTGCGGAGGGAGGCCCCGGCTGCTTTGTTTTTGTGTGAAACGAAACTTAGTAATCGTGAAATGATGGCTGTAAGGGATAGGTTGGAAGGTTATGATGGGCTGGCTGTGGATAGTGCGGGTCGGTCTGGTGGGCTGGCCTTTCTGTGGAGGAATGATGTCTCTTGCACGTTGCGTTCGATGTCCCTCCATCACATGGATTTCACAATCGGTGTCGGGGATATGTCGTGGCGAGTAACGGGTTTTTATGGTTGGCCTGAGGTTCAAAATCATCATCTTTCTTGGGAATTATTGAGGCTTTTAGCGAGCCAGTCTACCGATCCGTGGTTGTGTTTGGGGGATTTCAATGAAGTCTTGTTCAGCACGGAAATGAAAGGGGGCCAACGATCTCAACGTCAAATGACTGCTTTCCGGGAGGCTATTGACGACTGTGGTCTCATTGATCTTCCGTACGTGGGATATGATTTCACCTATGACAATGGTCAAGCGGATGAGGACAATAGGCAGTCCCGGCTCGACAGAGCTGTTGTATCTGAGGCGTGGAGGGGGCTGTTTCCGTTAGCTAAGCTTATTAACATGGATAGGGAGTGGTCTGATCATGCTCCGATTAAGGTGGTGCTGGCGCAGGGGGAGGCTAACGGGGGTAGGCGTCGTAAAATGTTTCGTTTTGAGCAGGTATGGATCCATGAAGACGGGTGTGAAGAAGTTATTCGACGGGCTTGGAACTCTGCTGATTCGGTGGGGGATAAGCTTAAAATGTGTGCAGAAAAGCTGGTAGCGTGGAAAGGTGACTCGTTCAATTGGGTTTTTAAGGAGTTACGTAAGAAGAGGAGGCGGCTCAAGCGCTTAAATGAAGGCAGTAGGAGTGAACACTCGGTGAGGGAGAGAAAGAAGCTTGCGTGGGAGATTTCACATTTGCTCAAGCAAGAGGAACGGTTTTGGAGGCAGAGGTCGAGGATTCTGTGGCTCAATGAGGGTGACCGAAACACTAAGTATTTCCATCAGAAAGCATCTCATAGGCGGAAAAAGAATTATATTCAGAGGTTGGTTGATGAGAATGGTGTGGAGAGGACACAAAGCGATGAAATTGAGGAAGTTGTGAGAAGCTATTTTCATGGTTTGTTTCGATCGGAGGGCTCGACGGATATTGATGAAGCTTTAGTGGGAATAGATTGCAGGGTCACGGAGAACATGAGGCGAAGTATGGCAGCCGAATACCAGGCCGAGGAGGTGACGGCGGCCCTAATGCAAATGCACCCGTTAAAGGCCCCGGGCCCCGACGGAATGAGTGCTATTTTTTCTCAGTCCTACTGGAGCATAGTGGGGCCGGAAATCATTGCTGCTGTTCTGCATTTTCTACGAGGAGGGGAGTTGCCACCAAATGCCAATCATACTTTCGTTGTACTTATACCGAAGGTCCGTAACCCGTCGAGAATGACTGAGCTAAGACCCATTAGCCTATGTAATGTTGTTTATAAACTCGCCTCTAAAGTGCTTGCTAACCGCTTAAAGGGGTTTTTAGAGCATATTGTGTCCGAGAACCAGAGTGCCTTCACGCCGGGGAGACTTATTACTGATAATGTTTTGGTGGCATTCGAGATTTTTCACCACATGAAAAATACTCGACAGGGGGATGGCCACTTTGCGCTAAAGTTAGACATGGCTAAAGCCTACGATAGAGTTGAATGGGGTTTCCTTGAAGCGGTTCTGCTTAAGATTGGTTTGGTGGACGCTTGGGTAAACAGGGTTATGGCGTGTGTTCGATCGGTTACATTCTCGATTCTTATTAACGGCTGCCCCTCGGAAAGCTTCCAGCCGCAAAGAGGGTTACGACAAGGTGATCCGCTCTCTCCTTATTTGTTTATCTTATGTGCGGAAGCGTTGTCGGGTCTGTTACGGTCTGCGATGATGAATAGAAGCTTGAAAGGTGTTCGAGTGGCTACTCGGGCTCCAGAGGTAACACACCTTTTATTTGCGGACGATTGTATCATTTTCACCAGAGCAAGGAGTGAGGAGGCGCGTACGGTGCGTCAGATTTTACGCATATACGAGAAGGCTTCTGGACAAAAGGTTAGCTTGGAAAAGACGACTGTGTCGTTCAGTTACTCTACACCAGAACATAAAAAAGCGGAGATTACCGACATTCTTGGTGTGTCAAGGGTGGCCTTTCAAGGTAAATACCTCGGCTTGCCAACAGTGGTTGGACGGTCGAAACAACAGCTATCTGCTATCGTTCGCGACAAGCTGTGGAAAAAGCTCCAAGGATGGAAAGGAATGATCTTGGCGAAGGCGGGTCGGGAAGTGTTGATAAAGGCGGTGGCCCAATCTGTTCCCACCTATGCGATGAGCATTTTTAAATTTCCGACATCCTTTTGTGATGATATTCGTAAGCTTGTTTCTCAGTTCTGGTGGGGGCAAAAGCAAGGGGTTCGGAAAGTACACTGGATTGCGTGGGAGAAGATGTGCTCTCCAAAGCAATATGGCGGTCTTGGGTTCCGGAACTATCATAGCTTCAACTTGGCTCTGTTAGGGAAGCAAGCATGGCGGCTTTGTACGCACGCGGAGAGTTTAGCGTCCAGAGTTTTGAAAGGTAAGTATTTCCCGACTTCGAGTTATATGGAATCAAGCCTAGGCCATAATCCTAGTTACACGTGGCGTGGTTTATGGGATGCAAAGCGGGTTCTGCAAACCAAGTTGCGGAAGCGTATTGGGGATGGCAGGAGTACCAACATTTGGACTGATGCTTGGCTCCCCCATAGTCAATTGGGATTTATCACTTCACCACGGCAGGGTGATTGTCCTTGGGTTACGGTTGATCAACTAATGCTCCCGAACACGCACTCCTGGGATGAGAATAAGGTACGCGCATGCCTGTTACCGTTCGAAGCAGACAAGGTGTTGAATATTCGGCTGAGTACAAGGCAAGTAGCAGATAGTTGGAGCTGGGAAGGGGAGAAAGACGGGGTTTACAGCGTGAAATCGGCATATAAAGCAATCTCGAATACGAACAGTGAATGTGCTGCGGCTTCGTCCTCGGGTAGAGATGCGTGGATTTGGCGTAGTACATGGCGAGTGGCTGCCCTTCCACGTGTGAAACTTTTCTTTTGGCACTTATGCCAGAATGCTGTACCAACTAAAGCTCGGGTCTCGAACCGCCTCGGGAGTTGCGACCCCTTCTGTCCTCTGTGTGAATCACGAGATGAGACTGAAAACCATCTTATGCGCGAGTGTGAATGGACTAGGGAGGTGTGGGAGAGAGCTGGATGGGCTGATTTTGTCTTTGAAGGGTCGAACCATATGGAGTTTCTCGATTGGATACACATGATGTGGGCCGAGGTAGGGGACGATGGAAGAGAACTCTTCATGACGCTGTGCTGGATGATTTGGAAAAGGAGGAATGAGCTGGTCTTCGAGGGGCGGAGTTTTACTGCGCGCGAGGTGTGGGATACAGCCATGGCTTTGGTCCTGGAGCGAAATGAGGCGAAGGAGCAGAGGACGGCACATAAAGAGCAGAGTGCACGTCACGAAAACGGCGCAGACCACTGGAAGCCACCTCGGGAAGGGGTGCTTAAGATTAATACGGACGCGAGCATCAGTGATGACGGTTGGATAGGGGCGGGAGTTGTGGCCAGATTGCATGATGGGGCAGTGGAGTGGAGTTGCGTGCGTCAAACTCGGGGCTGGCGTGAGGTTCGTATGGCGGAAGCAGAAGCTATTCTCCTTGGGGTTCAAGAAGCAGCTCGGCTTGGGGCTCGGAATGTGGAAGTCGAAAGTGATTGCTTCGAAGTGGTACAAGCTTTAAAGCAAAAGAAGACGGGGAGGTCCGACTTTTATGTCCTGCTGGATGACATTTTTGATTTGTGTTGTTCTTTTGATAGTATTATTTTCTCTTATTCTAGTAGGGTAGGGAATAAGGTTGCTCATGAGTTGGCTAGATTACAACCATGGCAAGTAGGTTTACGCTTTTGGTTTCAGTCGGTTCCGAGATCGGTTGGTTTTTTTGTACGCGGTGACGTTGAGTTAATGGAGTTATAAGTGTCCTGAGGGGCTTTTATCAAAAAAAAAAAAAAAAAAAAATACAGCCACAATGGTGGGGAAAACCTTTTAGAGGAGAGAGAGTCTAAAAGGAGGAGCTTTCCTCTCCATTGCTCATGCTCTTAGTCCTGATCTGTGCACATGCGTGTATATATATTGTATGTTAATGTCTTGATTCAATACATATATAATCATGATGCCCCCCTCCCTATTTCCTACTTTGATTAACCTTTTACCGTCTTCGTTTTTTGAATTAATCACGTAAAATCGCATGTTTTGCCATGTGTCTCCATTATTTTCTACCTATACAACTCTACTATATAATAATGAATTGATGGATTTATGTATTAACCATATTTTGCTACACGATTTATGAAGTAATCATGTTCGCTTTTTTGTTTGTATTAACCATGTATTGCTTATTACATGGATCTTATTATAATCTATTTTTTTTAATTATAACATAATTATATATTTGATTCACTTGTATCGCACCGCTTAATTTCACACTAAAATTATTGCCGTGTTGTCACTAAAATAGCAGAGTAGCAAATAACACGTGGTTATGACACTAAACTAATTGCCGTGTTGTCGGGTGTGTCTTATTTGAGGGTCGATATAATTTGTAGTAATTTTACCATACATAAAATAATTATACTTAAGCGCCGTTTTACTCGTCCACGGGTACACCTGAATCTTAATTAGTACCATGTACTTCATAATTAATTACTCCATCATGTGTTGTTTCCCTTTTGTGTGAGTAAAATTGGTTATATTTAATACTCCATGACAATCTTTCCTATAAATCGTATTCAATAGCATATGGCACAAGTATATAATAATTAATTAATTTTATCATTCACTAAATTTTGGTGTTGCATGATAATTAACCGTTCCCACTAAACTACACGGAGTATAATTCATTGACTGATTATTTGTTTATCTTTATTTGCATTGATTTATAATAATGGATCAAATTATACTGCATGTTCTTATATGGTTAAATTTATACTAATATTTGAACGTTGCAAGATTGACTATATAAAAGATGGAGTTCAATATGATTATATATTAGAGGATACAATGAATTGTCTTTTATTGATGATATTCATATGATAATTTTAAAGTAGAAATTCATGGATATTATACAATGACATCCCAGGTAGTGGATGTAATATTTTTCTCACCCGGAGTGGTTGAGAATATGGCCGTGGAGACGGTCTGATAAGTTTTTGTTAAAATTTTTCTCCCACACAGGGTGGTTGAGAATATGACCATGGATATGGCTATTTTTGAGATATGAATTCTAATTTAATAATCTCATCCCATACGTACGGGACGTGGTTGAGGATGTTGTAGCCGCGGAGACAGTCCAAATTAGATTTCGCTGTGAATATTTTCTCCTACTTATAGTAGTTGAGATTATGGTCGCGGAGACGATCATCTGGTTAAAACTATTTCTCCCACAAAGGGTGGTCGAGAACGTTACAAGAAATAAAGTCATTATTTGTCAAGGTCAGAATGTTAATATAATATTTTCTGTCACCGGGAGTGGTTGAGAATTTGACCACGGTTATGGTCAAAAGTGAAATCTAATTAACTAAAATTGTCCTTCCACCAAAAGTGGCTAAGGATGTGACATCGAGGTTGGTTATAAATAATTGAGCATATGAACTTTAAAATTCTATCCCCTGGAAGTGGGATGATGAAAGATGTTTAAAGCACAAATCAGTCATGCCGACTGTATATGATATGTTCATATGATCTTGGACTGGAGTTCCAAAAATATTTAAGCACATATAATTTTTGGCCGGAGATCCCATGAGTATTATTTAATTTAGTCATGTGGAATATTTTTATTTGAATTACAATTAATTTAAATGCAATTTTGGGCCGGAGATCCCATGAATTAACAAAACAAATTTGCCATGATTTCGCTATTAAAACTCTTGACATGGGCGATCAAGAGTATCATGTTTGAAATATGACATATATAAATTTAGACCTGAAGTTCCAAATATCTATCTTATGGTGTGTAAGACTTTAGCCTGAAGTTCAAAGTTTGAGAAATACTGTCAAAACTCACACAATATTGTTAGTGGCTGGAAGTCCACATGTAAAATTAGTGGCCGGAGGTCCACATGTAAATGTTAGTGGTTGGATGTCCACTTGTGTAATTTATGAATTGCTAAATCCGCAATTGAATCAATAAAACCTCTTTTGAGGATGAGTGTATAGTTAAAGTTCTTTATTATACTAAAAGACAGTTTTTGCTGATTTCTTCTTTGCCACGTGTCGAATTTTGGTGCAATTTTTTCTCGCCAACCCCAATTGCTTACATCATAATTTCATCTTTGATATTATTTATTAGTCACAAAGTTCTTATTATTACAATTGTTAGCAATCTTGTATTTCACATAATATGCGATTTTAATAAATTTTATGTGAAATATCTCATATGGTGCGTACAAATTTTTATTTTCGTCATTGATATTCGTATTTATCGTAATTTCAAAAATTAAATTGATTTTTTTCCATTATAATAATTATTATTTTTATCTCTATATGTGACACACATTTGGAATATATATAGTTATAACACATTAATATTTATCACAAAGTAATCAACTTTTAAACTTACGTAAACTTTATATGATATAAAGTAACAAATTTTTCGAAAAAATTGTAGCACGTTAATATAATGTCGTAAAGAAAAAATTTGTGCCCCCTACTCTTTAAATCCTGGGCCCGTCACTGATCAATTAATCAATTAAAATTAAATAACTGAAATACACGGACTATAAATTTATAAGATTATTAGACTGTATTTTATATCATTTAATCAATTACGGAGTAAAATTAAATAATTGGAATACATGGACTATAACTTGGTAAGATTACATAAATTTTATTTTATTATTAGATTAGAAGTTATTTCTTACAAAGTTCAATAGTCACTAATCAACCAAGAAGTCAATTTCCATTTTTTCAAATTTAATTAGTTTTTTAATATACTTTGATAACTTTTGTAATCATCATTTAAAAGAAAAACAATTACAACAGGTGGATTGAAATTACGCCATTGTTGTTACTTTTAACTAGTACGAGTACAATTTTATACGGAGTATTTACGAGTACAGTAATTCTCCTTTAAGACTGAACTTACACTAAGTTAATGTCAAACCAAGATACAAAATGCAGTTAAAGGGGTACAAAAACATAAAACAAATCTACTAAAGTCACTAACAGAGGTACTAAAAAGATTTAGTAACAATTAATCATAATTATCACTTAAATAGTACAAAAACTATATAATCGGGTACAAATGAGACATACTTACAATAATTTATTGTAAATCCTGACTTACACAAGAATTAGTGTTACGAGAATTGGTGTATTAGTTAGATTCTATGAAGATGTTTGGCAGACAATGAGAAGACTGATAGCATTATTGATGATGATCACGTAATGTAGACTGCAGTGGATAATAATTAACAAGTCCAGAAAGTTTATCAAACTTCAGAAAAATGAACTTAAACTATACTCCAGAAATTAATTCCTCTTCCTCCATGTCCAATGTCCATTAACAACTTCCAATACGTAACAATGCTCTTTTATATGACCTTCAAAACCCTACAGAAATCTTAAAATTTCGTCTTTCAGCTCTTCGGGGAAGCTATCTAAAAGCTTCTTTTCATTTACTTCTTTCATCGACTCCTATCGCAAATCTTCGTACTTGCGTATTTTGCTGTAAAAGAAAGCAAAAGCACAACAGCCTAATAAGAGAACCAATACACATTGGATGAGTCCATTAGAAAAACACTGCAAAATTTAATGTACCTCTTCAGCTCAGGTGGAAATCACACCTTAATGTCACTTTTTCGTTGTGACAATTCCAATTTCCTGATTAACAAATTAGTGGAGTTAACATAAAGATAAGATAGCATGATAACTAACAGCGTTTTGATTGAAGTAAATAAATACCTTTGGCCTAATGATTGAAGAAAAAGGTTCAAATTCCCGATAAAAAAGGCAAACAGTATCAGACCAAGGGCCATAACTACTAAAGTGAAAATCACTTCAATTAAATCACTGCTAGGCGTAAGATTTCCGCACACATAGGGGCGGACCTAGGTAGTGCTATGGGGTAGCGACTGCTACCCCATACTAAAGAAAAAAAAATCGAAAGTTGTACTAGCAACTGCCAAAAATCGAAATATATTTACAATATATAGTATATTGTACAATATATTTAAAATATATAGTATATTGTATTTACAGATTATTTTTTTATGACTTTGTAACTAATTAAAATTAGTTATGCTCCCCAATTTAAATATTTTGGGTCCGCCCCTGCGCACACAGTGCTAATTTGCTGCAAAAATTAAACTCAACAAATATCAGTTTCGAAATAATCTAAAAAATTTAGACAAGTTAATCTTCGTAAGTACTTGTAGATTTCTTTTTAACAAACCGATTTTACAGCTTTTTTAACATACCTGGGGTAGCGGGATGACGGCGATAATGTCGAGTGCGAAGTATCCTCGTAAGACAAGGTCCCTAGGACCCCCCACCCTATGCTTTACGTTAACATAAGCCAACCTAAACTGTAACACGGAGTACAAAATTGAATAATCACACAACAGAAGATGGGGAAAACAAAAAAACATATAATTAAAATCTTTTTCTATAGATTTCACGATTACCTGTAGGATCATGTTCAACAGATATAAAATACCCGTCACGCTTATGATAATAACCACCACCTGTCCCACTTTCGTCCTCTACATACACTTATCTTCCTGAAACATAGAAATCAGAAATATTAACCTTTGAAAACCTGAAAGTAGCAATGACAACAACCCCTCTTACTAAAACTTGCAGATTTAAAACTAAATATTTACGTTGAAACCGTACCTTTGAAATTTGAACCTCAAAGAATAACAGAGGGTCTACGAAAAGTGCGACGATGCAAGTGATGACAAAAATCTTGTTCCACCAACCAATTTTTTTAGTGTAGGGATTGATAATCCCGGGTACACAACGACGTAGTAATTGTGAAAACCAGGTTATAGCTGCCTGGTGAAGAAATCCATCACGACAGTGATGAATGATCGAAGATGGAGTAAGTAGTGAAATATTACAAAGGGATTGTAGAACATGTGGTTTTAATTTGTGTGGGTGGTTGTTGCTATTTTGAGAGGTGCTTTTACTATTTTTAGAAATTATTTTGGTGCAATATAATGTAAGACCAGTGCTTCATCATGCACTATTATTACTTACGGAGTACTACGTTTAGAGTTATGCACACTTGGTGGCCATGTCATGCAAAATAATTTGTTTGACTTTCTCGTCCTTCCCGCCTTTTTTTCCCTTAAATGTAGCTAGAGCTGGCACAAAATCGGGTCGTGCCGTGCTTCGAGCCGGCCCGTCGTGCCCAACCAAAAAATTGGCCCGCCCAAAGCACAAATTTCGTGCCTTCGGGTCGGGCCCAATTTTTTTTGAAGCCGAAGCCCGGGCCAGGCACGGTTAAATTCGGGCGGTGCTCGTGTCGGGCTCGGGCCGGTTTCGGGCCGAAATCGGGTCGTGCACAATTTTCTTAGATTTGATTTATATATTTTTCTTAACTATTATCTGGGTATTTTCGGAGTTGTAGTTGTAATTATAAGTTAGTTTTTTAAATTATAAGTTAGTTTTTCTTATAAGTTAATTTTTGAATTTTTATTTATTATTATGTAGTTGAATTTTTATATATTATTATGTAGTTGAATTTTTATATAAACTCATAAAAAGAATAAGTAGAGACGAAAGAGTAATAAACGATAAAAATTATAAATTATGAAATTATGAATTGATAAAGAACTAAAAATTCTATTAAAATTATTGAAAACGCAAATACACTAAATTTTTGTCGTCGTTATTGTACAAATGTATTAATATTAAATTACAAATTTATTAATACACTAAATTTAATTGAGCCTAATGTCATGATGTTTTGAGCCTAAACTCTATATTAAAAGGATACATAACACGAAAGGTCGTGTCAATCTCATTATGCGAGATGTGCAATTTGAGAAATGGGAGAAAAATCACACTCTTTCTCATATGCAACTAATATTGTCTTAGGGAAGATACATTGTGAGAACAAAAGGGTTTCACGCACAATTATTTGAAGGTGATAATGATCTCTTAGTGGATCGAGAAAATGATGAGTTATTGATGGAAAATGTGAATGTTTGTTTATTGATAAATAGTCATTATTCCCCTAAGTGAATATGACATGTAAATTGAAATGGATAAATATTATATCACTTAAAGTGATTAAGGAACAAGGAGGCTAGTCCTAAACATTAACAAATATCAATGTATCCAGTTTAATAATTCATAAATCCACCAATAATGGTGTGGGATAAATGCGGGCGATATGTGGTCAATATATATTGTGAGGCAATGATCCCTAAAAATCATTGAAATCGCTACATCCACTGGAGGGATGGATAAATTAATTGAACAAAGCTAAGATTATTCAAATAATCAGTTTTGATTTATATGGTACTCAAAACAAGTAATGTGATATATTCACAAAAGAAAAATATTAAGACATATAAGTGTTGCCAATATAAATGAGACCCATCGGTTAGTGTCTTAAGTCACATCGGTGGTTTATCTGGCCAAATGTTAAAATAACACGATGAACTAGTGCTAACTAGAAGTTTAGCACTGTAATTTCAGTCAACAAGTTTGGTATTTAATAAGCGAATTGGTTGGGTAGTAACCAATTTTGTAAAAATTTGTCACGGTTTTGACAAAGAAATGTTGACATGAAATAATTAAGATGTGACGATAAAGACCATCCGGGTTCTAATTATACCTGTATTGATAAACGTGGAGTTTATCTCAAAAGTAAATCAATAAAGTGCTGAAACTCTCTCATATATCTTTTAAGGGTTTTAATTTTTGATGGCAAGACTATACATTGAGATTGAGTATATTGATGTTATATTGGAGATCTGAATATATTACTCGAAATTAAATCAAAGAACTTAAATGTTCATGTATGGATTAAAATATATTAAGTGACATTTAGTCACATACGAGTAATTCATGTGATCGGAGATTATCACAATTTGAATATGACATAAAGTTTCTGATCTCCTTAATTGGCAATATAATTCAGCACTTGAAAAAGCCAACTGCATAATACGTTTTTACTCCCCATGTTATATCCTTTTGAAAAAAGTTCTATGAATATGGCATAAAAAGGTTATGTGATGTGGTATAAGGTGGATATAATGACCGATTGCCTAATAAATCTATCCCGATGTTGATAGTTTTTACAACCTTAGGGGGAGAATGATAAGGAAAGCTGGTAAAAACGGACAATAGGTTTTGATCCTCAACTGAACCGAAAGTTAAGTGATTTATTTGAAATATAATGTACATCAAATAAAGGTTCATTAAAACTAAAATGATGGTATTCATTTGATTATGATGATGTACTAAAGTATACTGGCTTGATAACCTTATCGAAATGTGGTATTGTGGAACCCGGGGCGCGGGGACCCAATTCGACGTCTTGCTTAGGTGCTTAAGTTTAAAAGATTAAGTTAGAAAAACCTTTTTAAAACTTATTTGGAGTCGCCACCAAATTGTGAGGTAATTTGGAACCCGTCTACATGTCTTAAGCTCTAAGACACGTCCTAGAATTCAAGGCACGTCGACACCCATCCATCTAAGGTTATTGTGAAACCAGATTCGAATTCGGGGTAAGGGTAATTTTCTTAAGATTGATTCAATTAATGATTTATGAAAACCTTTTAGAAAAGCCTATTAAAAATAGCCTCTACTTGCCTTTGAACAATTCACGTTTAAAAATATTTGAGCTAATGTAAACGCTACGTACAAATGCGAAAAAGTTTGTAAAAGAGTGCAGATGCATATGCAAAAAGAATGTTTAAAACCCTCAGTTTAGCATGCTTAACGTGTTAATGAAAACGGTTCAGTTAAACGTCGAATTTATTGTTTAAGTTGTTTTAATGCATAAATAAGAAGATGCTAGATGCATACAATTAAAATAAAGTTCAATTGTCCATTGGTTTATTTTAATAGGCCGGTTGCTTATGCGACTTTGGCGATGTCATCGGATTTGGTGTGTACCCGAAGTAATAAGACCACTTGATGGCAAGCGGGCTCGGTGCCAAAACCCGTGGGGGCTAGAGTATAGTCCCGTTTGTTAGTCCATAAGAAAATAATAAAAAGCTTTGATCCAAGTGGATCGATACTTACCTTGACTCGACGCTTCAAATCTGGCAGAGTTTCGCTTTTTTCTTGAACAAAGGGAGGAATTCAACACGAGATAGTGCTGAACTCAAGATGTGGGTGCTTGTGGCTTTTGTGGAGAGTTTTGTGTTGTATTTCGTGCTTATGAGCTGATTGAATTGTCTCCACAAGGTCGGGTATAAGGGGGTATTTATAGTAGAAACCTCAAAGAAATTAGGAAAATCCAGCCAGACAAACCGCAAGAGGCATTGCGGTTTGTAGGCTTGGCACTTAGCCTGTTTTGCTCAATTTCCTAAACTATTTTTGGAAAGATACGATATAATCTTGACTTGGACCTCAAGTATACCGAGCAAGGGGCCTTCCTAGATATTTTACGAGATATTTGTGCAAACTTCAGGCCTTGAAGTGAGGGCCTAAAGCGGGTTTGGGCTCGGTTTTAGGCTCGAGACCCGAAAATGTAAAAGAGGTGCATTTTGTAGTGTTTTGTGAAATGAGATGACACGTGAGGCCGTATTTTGTAAATGCTTATGCTAAATAGCAGTTTTAGCTACCGGGCCTAAATTTAGGAATTTATGAATGCTGAATTGGGCCTTGTTAATGTAAAAGGGCCAATTGTAATGCGATGTGGAATCTCATGCCAGTTGAAGCGAGATGCGAACTATGCTAGACTCTAAATGGACAAATGAATATTTATTTAAGCGTGATGTTTAACGACTCAACTCATTTTAACATTTTAAACGACTTTAATATGAATTCGACATAATTAGTACCGTCTTAGTCAACGTTAAAAGTATGCATGTTAGAAGTCCGTTACATCATTGGGTTTATTTTGGGAGGGTACGGATATGGGTATCCACAGAGCCCTTAGTTTGACTGAGCTCGGTCTAGAGCGTTAGTCAAACTATACGACAATATACGGACCATCACAGTCTCGATATCATCATCGGAACGAAGCATGTGCCTACGGGTGAGGCGAGGACTTCGAACCGGGCTATCCGGGGAGGGACGTTCATGTTTAAGGACATGGCGGTCCGTACATATTGTGAGGGCATGCCGGCCTACTAAGTGCCTTTGCTCTATGCTTCTGTTGTGTAGTGTTGTTGCTGGTGCTGTTGAATTTGCTTGTTGTGACTGCTGTGCTTATGCTTTTGCTGGGTCTCGCTGTGGAGCGCAGGTGCTTACTGTAGTATCCGTTGGGGGAGTGCTAGTCCGCCGGAAAAGGATGTATATGTATGAGCTCACCGAGGAGCGCAGGTATAGTTGTAGTTGTTTGGTCTCGCGAAGGAGCGTATTTGCTTTTGTATAATGCTTGTGCTTAATGCAGATGTTTGTGCTTTGCCTTGTAAATGTTGAAACTCGTTGGGGAGTGCATGTGCTTTGTTGCGACTACTGAGGAGTGATATGCTTCGCAGGTGAAGTAAAATGCAATGTATAGGGATCCGCTGGGGGAAAATGTTTAGTGCTTAAATCCGTTTGGGATGTGAGATACAAGTGTTTGAACTCCGTGGGGAATAAATAATACTCCGTGGGGGTAGGTTAAGGGTGTAAAAGCTCGCAAGGAGTGCTCGTGTTTTTATTTCTGTACCGTGTATTAAATGCTTAATACGCGCGTATGGCGAACTGTAGATGACGCCTTAACTCAAGGCACGGTTGCATGTGCTAGTGCTTGTGGCGGACTGTAGTTGACGCCTTAACCCAAGGCACGGTTGCATGTGCTAGTGCTTGTGGCGGACTGTAGGTGACGCCTTAACCCAAGGCATGGTTGCATGTGCTAGTGCTTGTGGCGGACTGTAGGTGACGCCTTAACCATAAAAGCTTGCGTGTACGAAGAAAAATATTTAGGCTTGGAAATGAATCGACAAGCCCAACATGGAGAGAAAACGTGGAACAAAACATGCCTCAGAAATTGCCTTGTTGACTAGTGATTCTTCCGGGGAATCTCTTATCAATTGGCGACTTAAAGCATGCACTCATTCGCACATGTCGCGGTTTCAAACCCGGAAAAATTCGAATCTCGCGATTTTCTCTTCTAAAATCTTCATATTTCGTTTGCTTTGACCATGGAACGTGGTATCATTGCGATTCCGTTATTGATTTTGCTTGGATTCACGAAATACATGTCTCTTGGACTTGGGATGTTTGGTGCTTAAACTCATGTTCAAGTGCATGATGTTTGGACCCACGTTCGAGTGCTTAATGCTCAATCCCATGTTTGGGTGCTTAGTGCTTTACGCTTTGGTGCTTGAACCTACGTTCGGGTGCTTAGTGCTTGAATGTTTGTTTGCATGCTAAAAGTTTAAACTCATGTTTGAGTGTTTTTACGCTTTAGTGTACGATCCCATGTTAGGATGTTTCATGCTTGATGCACATGTAAAAGTATTATGCTTTTAGTGTGCATGCTATTGTTTGAGGCGGTTCTGGAGGTGTCGCTAAACCGTAGATGCTGGTGTTGATGTAGATGTTATGCTCTTGCTTTCGTTGTTGATTTTTGTATATATGCTCGTTGAGGAGCTTGTGTGTTGCGGGATGCTTATGTTTTCGTAAGAAAACTGCTATGAGTGTGTGGACAAGGGATTTTGATCCACGCGATGTTTTATTTCAAAAACATTTTCAATTTGAAAAGAGTCGCCACTAAATTTTTAGGTGGAATTTAGAAACCAATTTTAGAGAAAATGAGTTCGTGTGAGTTTATGTGTTAGGAAGTTTAAAAGAATTTCATTAATTTTAACGCCTAACCCCGCCCGTCGCAATGACGGTCTCTACTAAGTAAAACCATGGCTATTATGAGTACACATGCGGATATGCAAACAACATTTTAATCTTAAACAAAAATATATCCATTCTACGTCATTTAATGCACATATAGCTTCGTCGAAGTTATTTAACACGGGTTCATTTACTATTCTAGCAAACAAAGGAAAGAGGTAGAAATACTTACCGACAGCATAAGATGGATCAACAAACGTTAGCGGCAGATAAATAAGATAAATAAACATGACTACTATATGAGCAAGTACAAACAACTAACATGAATAACTAATATAAAGACGTAACCAAAATACGCACAAGTATGCACAAATTCAAGCAAGCACACAAGATGGACAGATTAACTGAACTCTACATACTAATAACAAAATACGCATGAATACAAACAATTCACAAAGGCCTAAAATAGTCAAACGCAACTAAAAAAAAGCACATAAACTTAAGCAAATAGTATGAATATTTGAGCACGGCATACAGGGGACTAAATTATACAATCCTACGTACCAAATAGCTACGCCACAGATTCAACGAACTAAAAGAAAACAGCGACCAACAGACCTATGTTGTACACGGCTTCTCCATGATTAACGAGACAAATTATAAAACCAAAACTAAACGACATAGTAAAGTTACGAAAACTAATCGAACATGAATTGCAAATCTGAAACGAACATGGAAGACCAATTTTCAGGCAATTAACATAATTAAACATGAATAAGACCTAATTATATAATGGGCTAACGAGCAAACTAATCTAACGAGAAATTTTCAAGTCATACTACGCGAGGAAATCAAACACGCATACTAAGTAAACAAGGGGCACGACATATCCATACATACGCATCAAAATCATGCTAAAAATATAAACCTAAAACAAACGATAAAAACAATAACTACGACAATAAACCACAGAGCTGACGAAGCGATAAAAAGCAGCAGAGGTTATAAAAACGATAAAAAAACGATAATTCAACAAAATAAAAAGAGTATTTTTGCACCCTCAACTTACATGTATCGTTGACCAATCTTCGAGTCGTAATCGATTGTAAGATTTATCCCAAGGGGCCGTCGTCGACGAAAACCAATAATAAAAACCGTAACTTTGAGTAAAACTGACAGCAATTTTCAAAAGCTTGTAACTTATTCGTTTCTCAACGAAATTTCGAACCGAAAGATGTTTTAGAATCGTGACAAAGTGAACTTTAAGATTTTGTAAAGAAATCAGAGAGATTATGATGTTTACAACACGAAAAACGGGGTATAAGACGTGATATGCAGAATGAAAAGCTGAAAAAACGTGCTCTGTTTTTAGAGCAGATATCTCGACTCCCTTTGAGGCTTTTTTAGGGCTTTTTTGTGACTTAACCTTGTGTATGTATGCTGTATATTTCGTATATGTTGAAGGTTTGTGGATGGTGTGTATATATAGGGTTGAAAAGTAGGGTTTTTCGAAGGAACAAGAGCAGCTTTTCCTATTTTCGAGGATTGCTGTCCAAGGCTCTTTTGTGGGTATTGTTAGGGTTTTAGAGGGGGTTTACTTGAGGGTTAAGCCAAGGTAAATGGGTCATGAGGATCAGGCACGGGTTTTTGCTTGTGAGTGCAGGTTTGATGAGCTAAAAGGTCGGGTTTGGGCTGCTCAAAACAGAGCACGGTAGGAGGGTTGTGGGCTGTGGTTGGACGCGATATTTGGCTGTTTTCTGGCCTGTTTTGGTCGTGGTTCTTGGCTGGTTCAAACTTGGGTATGTGAGAAAGAGTGTGGGTATAAAGAGGCCTCGAAATTCGCGTTGAAACGGGCTCAAAATTGCTCTTAAAATCGGGCTTAAAACGAGCTTTAAAACTTGCTGTCATAAAAACGAATTCGTCGAATACGATTTAATAAACTGTTTTAAAAGCACGAGAAATGACTTTTCAAGTCAAAAAAATAATTTGTAAAAACGACTTTTCAAATCGAAATACTTAAAATGATTTTTCAAATCGAAATGTTTTATTTTCAATAAAACACTACTTGCGACAAAATAAAATTTGACAGAGCTTATTAAATCAAATATCCTTTGAATTAACAAACATTGTATTGACAGCGCCCTGCTTACATCGTAATACGAACTCAAATAAATGACACGAAATACACGTTGTCCTATCATCATCGGGTATTTGTTGGGTTTTCTATAAATTTCCATATCGACAGATACGGGTATCAACAGAGTGTGCCATGTTATTCAGCTAGGTGTATATGTAGGTGTTTGTGCGAAGGTGCATTTGCGAGAAATGCGAAAAATTACCCAATTTTCGTGATTGAGGATGGGTGTATGTGAGCCCCCAGTTTGTATGAGTTATAATGTATAACGATAGTCAAAATATGTCAAGAAGGCTATTAATGTGTTAGGAGAGGGTGTTTTTGGATTACCCCCTCGAGTTTGACTAAGTTTTGTATGAAAACTAAGTCAAAGTGTAGTGAAGGATGTGCTTGGTTTGAAGTTCACCCCCTGTAGTTTGACTAAGTTTAGTATGAAACTAAGTCAAAGTGAAGTGGAATGTACTTGCTTTTGGTTGTGCCCCTCGAGTTTATCTTAATTTGATTGAAATTAAGGCAAAATGGAGTGAAATGCACTTGCTTTAAAATTTCCCCCTGTAGTTTGTCTTAATTTGTGTGAAATTAAGGCAAAATGGAGTGAAATGCACTTGTGTTCTTGTTACCTTGCGTTAGCGAACCATGTATTTGTTAAGTTAGGTGGCTTGAGCTTTGAAAACAAAAGGATTCCCGAGTAGGATGCTTTTGAAGAAAACGTTTGAAAATGCTTAAGAGAATGATTTTTGTAGAAAATGAGATGAGCCAAAATGTGTGCGAAATGTTGTTGAAAATGCGTGTCGTAAGATGTGTCATTAGCCTTCATGCGAGATGAAAAAGTGCTTTGACGTCGTAAACTCAAGCTAGAGTTGCATAAACCGTGAAGGGTCGCTTGGGTGTAAAGGTTGAAAAGCCCCAGTAGTTGAGGAAGAGAATTCAGTGGAATCCCATTTTTTGAGAGGAATGCTCTCGTTTGCCAAATGTTGCTTTGATCGTGGTTGTTTCGAATGACACCAAGGAGTGGTATGCAATGCTTGATTCGGTTGTGCTTTGTGTAAGCTGCCTACGTATCCACCTATGTGGAATCAAACCGGCGTAGTTCGATATTTGCACGTTTAAGGGCATGCCGGCCCGTTGAGTGTGTGAGCTAAGACCTATTTTGAATTGGGCTTGCTTATGTGTTAACTCGAGTGTTGAGTTAAATTTTGGAGAATGCTTTTGCTCAAAATGTATTAACTCGAGTGTTGAGTTAAATTTTGAAAAAGCTTGGACTTCGAAACTTCGAGATATGTACATTTTCGAAAAATACATTTTGCTTATGGGAAAAAGTGCTTTTGCAAAAGTGAAGTGCATAGTGCTTTTACATTAACTCGAGCGTTGAGTTAATTTTGAAAGGTGATTAGCTATTTTCAGGGCGTTGCCTCGTGCATGTTTAAAAGGTATGCCGGCTCGTGATAGCATTTAGGAAGCGTTTTGGAAACTGAAAAGTTTTGAAATTGGGCGGTTTAAATGTCGCCAAATTGTTTTTGATGCCAAAATTGCTTGTTGATTGGAAGAGAATCGACTCGATGTGTGAGTCAATGTTTATAGAATACTAAAAATGCGAAGATTTTGAAAGAAAAAGACGGATCGTATGCGTGACTCGAGACTCGACGGTTGCATGAATGTCACATTTGGGAACACGTTCGTTGTTAGAGCCCCGAGTGGTGTTTGGTTGTCTTTGATAGGATGTTGTTGTTCCTGCAAAACAGAGTTAGACTAAAAATCAGAGTACTACTCCTAGGTCTAGGACAACTTTGCCTCGACGTATTCGTTTTAGACGCCTCGATAAAGGTACAATTTGCTTTTGAGTTGTGATTTTGATGTGGACACGTCCTTAGCTTAGTGAGATTTAGACGGAAGAATGTTTTGTGGATTTTTGTAAAGGGTTGGTTGAGCTCGGGAGAGCGGCCTACGTATCCGTGGACACGGAATCAAACCAAGCGTAGTTCCAAAGAGCACGTTTAAGGGTATGCCGACCCATTAAGTGTTTGAATTTTGTAAAGTGCATGTTTAGGGGCATGCCGGCCCGTGGAGTGTGTTTGTAAAAGGTGCATGTTTAAGGGCATGTCGGCCCATGAAGTGTATTTGTTTGACCTCGATACATTGCATCCAAAGGGTAGGTTTTCCTTAGTTGATCTAAGCCGTTTTATGCGTTCTGTTGAGTTTTTGATTTGGAAATTCGAAGGCTGTGCCACTTGTTTGTGGGCTTTGAGGCTTTCTGCATTTTTTCTACCTCTTTTTTTTTGCTTTCTTTTTTTGCTTTTGCTTTTGCTTCTTGTGTACTCTCGTTTGTGTTTGAAAATATGTCACGCCCTTTATGGATTGGGCTTGAGCTTGGACTCTTTGGACCTTACGGTTCGGTAGTCGCATGTGATCATGTGTCTATCACGCCAGACTTCTCTGACAAGTTCGTTTGCTTATTAGGCACGCGATCGAGTACGCGGAGGGCTACCTAGGAATAATCTAATGTATATATATAAAGCAGAAACCATGGTCTCTATGGTCGACATTTGTCACAATATAATTGGTCTAAAAAAATTAATATTAGTATTATTTATAATTCTACTATTGCTAGGATTTTAGATGAAAAAATATTAACATATGTAACTTAAAATATAAAACTAAATCTACAATTGAAATATTTACTATATTAGAACTTTCCAAAAAAAAAATTAATTGAAGATGTTTTGAATTGAGAAGAAAAATAATAATTTCAAAATAAACAATTATCTGACACATAATTACTTTATTTAATTTTTAGGTAAGTCCACATCCCTTTTTGTATATATATATATACATCAAAAACTTTAGCTAGATCTTTTTAGGTACGTACTATGTTAAATAGTTTTACTTTATTATGTTTTAATTATGATTACAATTTGTGTTAAATTTATTTTTTACGGTGTATTTGATAAGAGTGTTTAAAATTTGAATATTTTTATTTCTTAATTACTATGTTTGATACTTAAACATAGCTTGATTAAATTATCACGATTTTTTTCTTTGTATGTTGTAGATTTATATTTTACGTTCAAGATTTGAAGTTTTTTATTGAACAAACTTGATTATAACCCAATAGGAAAACTAATGAATATGTAACATGAAAGGTAAGAATATGTAACATGAAAGGTAAAAGTGACGTACAATATCTATCGATTATCTTATTTTTAAATCAAGTTATTAGATATGGTTGTATAATAATATTTGTAATGCTTAATGTGTAATCTTTTAGATAGTTTAATAGTATTAAGTTTTGATTTGATTGTTAATCTCAATTTTGTATAAGAACATCTGCTAATTAAGAAAAAAAAAAAAAAAAAACATGTTTAGTATAGTGATAGGGTAAAGTTTGATTTAATGACAAAATTCCATTTTCTTTATTACCCCATTTTAACGTAACAAAAAGAAAATATATGTAATTAACAAAAAAAGAAAAAAAAAAGAAAAAAAAAAAGAAAAAAAGAAAAAAGAAGAAGATGGTGTAGTATAATTAACATATGTAATCTAAAATATATACTAAATTTACAATTGGAATCCTTAAAATTGTAGGATAGCAAAATTGAAAAATACATATTTTGCCTTAAATATATTGGATTAAATATTCAAGTTAAGGGAAAAAAATATAAATAAGTTATAATTTAAAATATTAAAAAAAAAAAAATATGAAAGAGCAAAAGAATATGGTAATTCATAGAATTTTAAAAAGTCAAATAATATTTGATTTAATAAATAAGTTAAAGGAAAAAAAAATACGAGTAGTATTAGGTAAGTATTATAAAATATAATTAGCAAATAAACGAAAAACAAATATGATAAATCATAGATTTTAGAAAATTATCATATTAAATACTATAAAAGCCGAAAAGAACATGGCCTTAGTATTTATATTTTAGAAATTTTGTCATATTAAATATCATAGAAAATTATATCATAATTGGTAAATATATAAACTAGAAAAAATATATAAAAATTACATTTTATACTTATTTTTAAATCTTAATAATAATGATAGATAGCCCGGACGGGGACGGGCACGCCAACTAGTATATATATAAAGTCGAAATCATAGTCTCTATGGTCGACATTTGTTCTAATATGATTGGTTGATAAAAATTTATTATTTTAATATATATAATCTAACTTATTATATTAATATATATTAAAACTTATTAATCTAATATATATAACACTATCAAAGGTGGCTATGAATGGCTAGGGATTAAGGATGCACAGGTAAGATGGACAAAGATAACTTGGTCCAGACTTAATATACCCAAGCACTCATTCATTGCTTGGTTGGGCATGAAGGATAGGTTGTATACTTTTGAAAGAATGAAGCGTTTTGGTCTTGATGGGAGGGTCAGCTGTGTGCTTTGTCAAGAGCAGGCTGAAACACGACAACACTTGTTTTTTGACTGTAAATATAGCAGCAGGCTGGTTCAGCTGGCTGAGAGGTGGCTGGGGATGAATTTTGGTGGTATACAGAGGTGGCAGCAGGGTATCTACAATCATAGATGGTCCAGTTTTCAGCGACAGTGTTGGTACGCCATTTTCTGTGCTCTTATTTACGTGGTTTGGAATGCTAGAAACGTTTGCATCAAGAAGGATATGGTGATGAGGCCTGAAATGGTTTTTCGACACTTGAAAGGTGATCTTGTAATTAGATTTCAATACATGGTACAAAATCTTAAGAATAGTGATAGAATTTGGCTCGAGTCTATTGTATAGAAGCGAAGTGATTACAAATTTGTAAGTTTGTAAAGCGTTTGTTGGGTTATTAATGAAATTTACATTTTACCTAAAAAAAAAATCTAATATATATATATATAAAGTCGAAACCATAGTCTCTATCACTGTACTTCTATTCATGATCACTGTGGAACTCCAAATCAATGGATCCTCCTCCGAAAGCAGTGGAGTAGTAGATCACAAGTTACCGGACCTTAGCGTTGGTCGTTGGAAGTCTTTGTTTTTGTGTTTTTGTTTTTGTTTTTGTTTTTGTTTTTGTGTTTTTGTTTTTGTTTTTTGTTTTTGTTTTTGTTTTTGTTTTTTTTTTGTGTGGTGTTGTCTCGGACTTTTATATCCGGTCTAGACCTCCTTGGGGCAACTACTTCTAGGATGCAATGTATTTCGGTGTATAAGAGCTGAGAGTTTGGAAGGAAGCTAAGATGTAAGCAAACTTATTCCTTTATCGATTTGTTAAAGTGTCGTACATTGAAGACTCGATTGCCCTGAACTAACAGCAATTGACTCGATGCTTAAAACTCGACCCGTATTGAAAACATTGCAAGCCGCTTAATGTGGTCCGTGAGACTGTTGTTGGTGCCTTGATGGATGCTTTGCTGGATGTTCGAGACGCGCATGTCTCAAATGTGGTTGATGCTTGTGTCGATATTCGGTTCACACATACGTAGATTCGACTTTGATTTTGCAAAAGTTTTGTTTTCGACAAAAGCGGGATGTTTTTTTGAGCAGAAATGCGTTGTCACGTTTTGGCTCGATGCAAAAGGTGTTTTAAGATCGAATCCGATAAGCCCGTGTTAACGGTGTGTCGTTATGGGCTTGTCGTGGGGTTGTGATGAAAACGTGAGTCGATTCGGAGTAGCGATAGGCTATCGAATCGAGGATGTTCGCAAATGTGATGAACACGGTTATGCTCGTTTTCATGCATTTTGTTGAAGGAGGGCTAGACTGAAGCGACTATGAGCCACTTGGTCTAATCGTGAAGAATCCATGGGATGATGCTAGTTTATTCCCGGGTTTTGTTGTTTTGTGAAAGAGAGATGTTTGGATCAAAATGGTTGTGGTAAATTTGATCCGATGATTTCAAGAAGGGCTTATTTCGAAACAGATGTTAAAAGGCCGTGAGCCGCTTGATTTTGATTTTTGAGAAAGGTCCACGAGGATGGGTTGCCATTCTCTAGTTGGGAGATGCTTTGTAATAAATGGGTTACAATGACCGTGAGACATGTAGTTCTGTGGATACCCATATCCGTACCCTCCCAAACAAAACCCTGTGATGTAACACGGACTTTTATTACGCATGTTTAACGCTGACTAAACGGTTCTAATTAATGTCGAATTCATTTTGAGTCGTTTTAAATGTTAAAATGATTAAGGTCGCTTTACGTCGCTTTAAATAAACGTTCATTTTGTCCATTTGGAGTTTAGCTAGGTCCTTGTCCTACTTCATTTGGCATGAGCTTCGCATTTACACTACAAATTAGTCCTTTTACATTAACAAGGTCTAATTCAGCATTCCTAAATTCCTAAATTTAGGACCGGTGGCTAAATCTTCCCTTTAACCCCCTCTTACACAAAATACGGCTTCACGTCTTACCTTATTTCACAAAAACTACGCAAATACACCTCTTTCATTTTTACGGGTCTCGGGCCCAAAATCGAGCCCAAACCCAGCCTTTGGCCCGCACTCCAAAGCCCTGAACATCAAAATATCTCAGAAATATCCCAGGCCTCTTCCTTGGCGAGCAAGCAAGGATTATCCCGTATCTTTTAGAGATATAATCAAACCGGAACTAGGAAACTATGCTAAAAACCACACCTCCAAACCGCATAAGCTTATGCGGTTTGGGTGGGCAACCGCATAAGCCTATGCGGTTTGCCCTGGCAACCGCATAAAGCTATGCGGTTTCCTGGCCTGTTTCTATCCCCGGGTTTCCTAATTTCTCCGAGGTTTTTAGTATATATACTCCCTATACTGCACCTCAAATGTAACTTTTTCACCCAAAAATCACAAAGATACACACTTCAACACTCACAAAGCCTCAAGCACTCAAATCCTTGAGTTCAACACACCATCCGTGTTGAATTCATCCTCCTTTAGTTCAAGAAGCGAAGCTCTGCCCAGATCTGAGCGCCAGGACAAGGTAGGTACCGATCCACTGGATCAAAGCTTTTCTTATTTTCTATGGACTAACAAAGGGACTACACTCTAGCGCCCCCTCCCGGCTTTGGCACCCAGTAGCGCTTGCACTCCAAGTGTTCTATTTACTTGGTACACTCCATATCCGATGACACGCCAAAGTCGCATAAGAATCGACCTTATAAAATAAACCAATGGACAATTGAACTTTATTTTATTTGCATGCATCTTGCACCTTCTTATTTTGCATTAAATCAACTTAAACAATGAATTCGACCTTTAACTGAACCGTATTCGTTAACAAGTTAAACATGCTAAACTGAGGGTTTTAATCAATCTTTTTGCATCTGCATCTGCATTCTTTTACAAACTTATCGCACTTGTACGTAGCGATAACATTAGCTCAAATATCATCTTACAAGGATTGTTCTAGGTCAGTAGAGGCTATTTTTACATAGGCTTTTCTAAAAGGTTTTCATAAATCATTATTTGAATTAACTCTTTTTCTAAAGTACCCTCACCCCGAATCCAATCTGGTTTCACAACCTTAGATCTAGGGGTGTCGGCGTGCTCCGAAATCTAAGACATGTTTTAACTTAGAACATGGTAGCAGGTTCCTAATTTCCGCGATAATTAGGTGGCGACTTCATAACAGTTCTTAAAGGTTTTTCAAATTTAATAATCTTTTTTAACTTTAACATCGCCCTAAAGCAAGACGCCGAGTTGGGTCCCTCGACGCGGTTCCCGGGTTCCACAAGTTCATTTTTGCTTTTGGAAATGTCGCAAGAATGAAATGATTATTCTTGGTTGTTTTGAAGAGACAGTTTGTCTGGATCAAATCATCATGACTATGGGTCATTCGGTTCGAAGGAAAGATTTTTGAAAAAGGTTATTTCAGAAATATGATGAGGATTTTGTGAAAACAAATTGTCGTGCTTTGACAAAATGTTTGGAAGGGGTTTGAGCGAGAGACGCGTTGACACGTTTCCGACTCGATATTTAAAGAGTTTTGATT
The DNA here is from genome assembly GCA_023091065.1 of Dianthus caryophyllus. Lineage (NCBI taxonomy): Eukaryota > Viridiplantae > Streptophyta > Magnoliopsida > Caryophyllales > Caryophyllaceae > Dianthus > Dianthus caryophyllus. Next base: position 19,018,840 of record CM041522.1, read on the forward strand.
GAATCCAAAGGGCCCAAGTTAACGGCGTGTCATTATAGGCCTATCGTGAGATTACGATGTAATTGTTTGAAGTGAATTCATGATAAAGATAAGCTAGTCGGATCGAAGATGCTAAGGTAGGATGTGGACAGGTTTGAACATCCACATGCTTTTTGCTTAAGAGGAATCGGGTCGAGATGGTTATGGGCCATTCGAACCAATGAAAAGATTACGAGATTGGGCTTGGCCATTCACGGGTTTTGCTTGCTTGTAAAATATGATGTTTATTGAATCGGGTTGATTTTGGGCCGGTTGGCCCAAAGAGATTTGTCAAGTGCTTTATTTGAAAAGTTGAGAAGGCCGCGGGCCGCATAAAGTCCAACAAGAATATTATGTAATTCTTGGGTTTGGGCTTGTGAAAACGTTTTGCTAGAAATTGGCATACGATGACCGCAAGTCAAGTAGCCTATTGACGTTTTTGAAAGGTCTCGGGAATGTAGTGATTATTCCTGGACGGTTGAAAAGATTTGCGATTGGGTCGAATCGAACTAGGTATAGACTAGTTGACTTGACACGGAGATTTTGAAAAATGCTATTTCAAAATGTGAAGGGCCGCGGGCCGCTTAGAATGAAAAGTCTCCAAGAATGCGACGAGATTCTCGGGTTTTGCTTAATGAAAATGCTTTGAGGTAAATAGGTTACGATGGCCAAGGGCCATGTAGTCCATTTGTGCTTTGAAAAGATTCGAGAATGTACTGATTAATTCCGAGTGATTTGTAAAGAATGCTTAGTTGGGTCAAATCGAAATAGTGAAAGACTATTTGGTTTGGCCCGAAATTTCAAAAAGTGTTTATTTCGAAGTTGAGGGAATTTTGAAACGCGATTATTTCAAAATGAAGGAGTTTTGCTTGTTTTGTAAAAACACGGATATTTTCGAAAAGAGCTTATTTCAAAATGAGAGTGTTTTGCTTGTTTTGTAAAAACACGGAGATTCTCGAAAAGAGCTTATTTTAAAAATGAGAGTGTTTTGCTTGTTTCGTAAAAAAAAAAATGAGAAGATTTTTGAAAAGAGCTTATTTCAAAAATTGAGAGTGTGTTGCTTTAGGAACGATGTTGTGCCTAGGAAGCTTTTGAGGTGACAATGCGTGAGCGCATCTCGTCTCGATGTTAAAATGTGTTTGCTTCACATCCGTCGAGCCCATGTTAACGGTTTATCGTTGAGGGCTCGAGCCTAGATGCATGAAAAGGATTCGACACGAGAGCAGTTAGCTAGTTGAGTCGAGGATGTTGAAACGGGTTAGGTTGTGTTACGTGTATCCAGTTAGACTTGCATTTCACTTCGCATGTTAGTGACACGACTAGACTCACTAGACTCAATGTTAAATTTAGGCGTTCATTTTAGCTCATTTCTTGTTTAGAAAACTCTTTTAAGCTTGAAAAATGAGGTTTTCGAAAAGGTTTAAGATAAAGGAAAGCTTTTGAGGCGAGGATGCGTGCGCGCATCTCGTCTCAATGTTAAAATGTTTTTGTTTTGCATCCGTCGAACCGATGTCGGTGGTGTGCCGAGGTGGGTTCGAGTTCGGATGTGTAAAAGAGAAGGATTCGACTCGAGAGCGGTTAACAAGTCGAGTCGAAGAGGTTAAATGTGGAGCCTAGGCCGTGTGACCTAGAGGATTGAATCCGCGAGCTTGGGTTTTACTCCTTGCTCGGGGTTTTTGCTTATTTTGTAAAAGGAGATTTTGAAAAATATTTATTCCAAAAATCCGCGATAGTTTTGTTTAAAAGCGTTAGCTTGTTACTTGTTAGGTTCGCTTATATCTTTAAAAAGTTTAGCGAGTTTTTGAAAATATGAATGCACATGCTCGTTTGAAAAAAAGGCCATGTGTGTTACCTTGCACTTGTACGTATGACTGAAGGGATTTTGGCTTAGGGTAGGTACACCTCCAACAATTTCGCTTACGCTTTGGCAGATACTTAACCCCTTTATTTTCTCACGTCGTAAAGTGCAGTTTTTTAAAGGGAGCACCGGGGCGGTCGAAATAGTCTTTTACGGCAAGCCGTGGAGGGGTGAAAGGAAAGTTAGTCCTGTACGTGCTTTATCGAATGGACAAGCCTGCGTATTGAAACCACCTCTCGGGGGTGTAGGTGTTTGAATTCCAATTGGATTCGACTCCAACAAACGAATATGCGTAGCTCAAATATGTAAAATTGGATTGTTCTTAGGCTTTCAAGTCTCACTTCTTTAATTTTAAAAAGAAAACGCTAGTTTTTAGTTTTAAAAATAAAATCTCCCCAGTGGAGTCGCCAAACTGTGGAACCCGGGGCGCGAGGACCCAACTCGACGTCTTGCTTAGGTGCTTAAGTTTAAAAGATTAAGTTAGAAAAACCTTTTTAAAATTTATTTGGAGTCGCCACCAAATTGTGAGGTAATTTGGAACCCGTCTACATACATTTCTTAAGCTCTAAGACACGTCCTAGAATTCAAGGCATGTCGACACCATCCATCTAAGGTTATTGTGAAACCAGATTCGAGTTCGGGGTGAGGGTACTCTTTTTAAGATTGATTCAATTAATGATTTATGAAACCTTTTAGAAAAGCCTATTAAAAATAGTCTCTACTTGCGTTTGAACAATCCACGTGTGGATACCCATATCCGTATCCTCCTAAAACAAACCCAATGATGTAACGGACTTCCAACATGTATGCTTTAACGTGACTTAAACGGTTCTAATTATGTCGAATTCATATTTAATTCGTTTGAAATGTTAAAATGAGTTGAGTCGCTAAACATCACGCTTAAATAAATGTTCATTTGTCCATTTAGAGTCTAGCTTGGTTCGCGTCTCGCTTCATCTGGCATGAGCTTCCACATCGCATTACTATTGGCCCTTTTGCATTAACAAGGCCCAATTCAGCATTCCTAAATTCCTAAATTTAGGCCCGGTAGCTAAAACCGCTATTTAGCATAAGCATTTACAAAATACGGCCTCACGGGTGATCTCATTTCACAAAAACACTACAAAATACACCCCTTTTACATTTTCGGGTCTCGAGCCCAGAACCGAGCCCAAACCCGCTTTTGGCCCGCACCCCAAGGCCCTAAGCTTCACATAAATATCCCACAAAATATCTAAGGAAGCCTTTTGAACGGTATACTTGATGTACAAGTCGAGATTATACCGTATCTTTCCAAAATATTTTTGGAAATTGAGAAAAACACTTGAAAAACCAAGCCTACAAACCGCAAGGCCTCTTGCGGTTTGGAGGTCAAACCTCAAGGTCTCTTGCGGTTTCACACAAGCTCTCCCACAAAAGCCTCAAGCACTCAAACCCTCGGATTCAACACACCATCCCGTGTTGAATTCCTTCTTTTGGTTCAAGAAAGAAGCGACGCTCTGCCGGATTTGAAGCGTCGAGTCAAGGTAGGTACCGATCTACTTGGATTAAAGCTTTTTCTTATTTTCTTACGGACTAACAAAGGGGACTACACACTCTAGCGTCCCCCGGCTTTCACACCTGGCCCACTTGCCGTCAAGTGGTCTTATTACTTCGGGTACACACCAAATCCGATGACACCGCCAAAGTCGCATAAGCAACCGACCAATTAAAATAAACCAATGGAAAATTGAACTTTATTTTAATTGTATGCATCTAGCATCTTCTTATTTATGCATTAAAACAACTTAAACAATGAATTCGACGTTTAACTGAACTGTTTTCATTAACAAGTTAAGCATGCTAAACTGAGGGTTTTAAACAATCTTTTTGCATATGCATTTGCACTCTTTTACAAACTTTTTTGCATTTTTATGTAGTGATTACATTAGCTTAAATATCTCTAAACACGGATTGTTCAAAGGTTAGTAGAGGCTATTTTTAATATGCTTTTTTAAAAGGTTTTTATAAAACATTAATTGAATTAATCATAGGAAAAATACCCACACCCCGAATCCATCTGGTTTCACAAACCTAGATCTATGGGTGTCGACGTGCTCTAAAATCTAGGACGTGCTCTACAACTTAAGACATGTTAGTAGGTTCCTAGTTACCGCGTTAATTAGGTGTCAACTCCAAAATAGTTTTAAAGGTTTTTCGATCTTAATCTTTCTAACTTTAAGCGCCCTTATGCAAAACGTCGAATTGGGTCCCCGCACCCCGGATTCCACAGTTTGGCGACTCCGATGGGGAAGGATTTTATTTTTAAAATTAAAAACTAGCATTTTCTTTTTAAAAATAAAGAGGTGAGACTTAGAAGCCTAAGAACAATCCAACTTTACATATTTGAGCTTTGCATATTCGTTTGTTAGAGTCGGATCCAATTGGAATCCAAACACATACACCCCCGAGAGGTGGTTCCAATACGCAGGCTTGTCCATTTGATAAAGCACGTACAGGACTAACTTTCCTCTCACCCCTCCACGGCTTGCCGTAAACGACTATTTCGACCGCCCCGGTGCTTCCTTTAGAAAACCGCACGTTACGACATGAGGAAATAAAGGGGTTAAGTATCTGCCAAAGCGTACTCGAAATAGTTGGAGGTGTATCTACTCTAAGCTAAAATCCCTTCGGTCATACGTACAAGTGCGGGGCTATACACACTATGACCTTTTTCAAATGAGCATGTGCATTCATATCTTCGAAAACTCGCTAACCTTTTCAAAGATATAAACGAACCTAACAACTAACAAGCTAACACTTTTAAACAAAACTATCGCGGATTTTTGAAATAAACGTTTTTCAAAATCTCCTTTAACGTATAAGCAAAAACCCGAGCAAGGAGTAAAACCCGAACTCGTGGATTCACTCCCCTAGGTCACACGGCCTAGGCTCCGCATTTAACATCCTCGACTCGACTTTTTAACCGCTCTCGAGTCGAATCCTTCTTTTTTTTTTTTTTTTACACATCTGAACTAGAGCCCACCTTGACACATTACCGACATCGGTTTGACGGATGCAAAGCAAAAACATTTTAACATCGAGACAAGATGCGCGCACGAATTCTCGCCTCAAAAGCTTTTCTTAGCTTAAACTTTTCGAAAACCTTATTTTTCAAGTTTAAAAGAGTTTTCTTAACAAGAAATGAGCTGAAATTAACACGCAAAATGAACGTTGAGTCTAGTGGGTCTAGTCATGTCACTAATATACGAAGTGAAATGCAGGTCTCAACTGGATACACGTCATACAAAGAACCGCGTCATCGTCCCACACATCAAACGCAAATACACTCGAAAAATGGTCAACCCCAACAACGTTAAACAGCTTCGTGAGCATGTCGCCAAACTCACCAACGATCTCAATGCCCTACTAGCCACTCACCAAAGTGAGGTGGGCCGTATGGAGCAAAGAATCAAATACGAGGCGGATAGGCACGCCAAGAAGCTCCAAGCTATGGAGGAAAGGCTCTACGTCTCGAGCATTTACTCCATACACAAGGAGAATGAAAACTTTTCCTCAAGCATCAAGGATGAGCTTCCTAAGAAGTTTACCCTTAGCGACCTCCCCATTTTCTAGAGACATGAAAGCCCAATCATCTACATTCGAGCTTTCAAGTCCCAGATGACCATCAAAGGAGTCAACTCCAAACATTGGCCTACTATCTTCCCGCACTCTCTTGCAGCAGTGCCGAAGACGTAGTTCTACTCAGTCGACCTACAAAGTCTCTCCACCTTCGAAGACATTGCGGTCGAATTTGATCATCAATATCGAGACAACGATGACACTCAAGTCTCGATTCGTACTCTTAAGGTCCTTACTCAAAAGGACAACAAAGGTTTCACCGAGTACCTTACCCGATGGAAGAAATTAAGTCCGCAAATCCCTAACCGTCCTCGCGAGGACGAGCTTGTGCCTAAGTTTACCAACAATCTCCGTCCTGTATACCAACTTCACATCGAGGACTTTAAGAAACTGTAACACCCCGTGTTTTTATTAATACTAATTAATTATTTTAACAAAATTCTTAAATTAAAATTTATATAATTTAACTCTTATTCAATTTCTTTAAAAACGCGGCTGAAAAATTTCGATTGAATAAACTTTCTCCAATACATTTCTAATTAAACTTTCTTGATTTTATATTAACATATATTATATTTTTATTTTTAAAATACTTGTCGAACAAAAACGTTACTTTTGTTACCATTATTAAACTTTATAAATTTGCACTACATTTTAAAAATCCTCACTTTCATAAAATTTAGTCTTTATAAAAATATTCTTTCAAATAAATAGACCGTTTGAAAATCTGTGAGATCGTAATAGAATTTGTAACTAATATTTTTATACACAATTTAATTTTAAAATATAAGTTTATTGATATAAATAATAAAAATAAAATTATAACTAAATAATTTTCAACATAATATATTTTTTAAAATATTAAAGTTTATAAATAAGAGCGAATGAAACAGAGCAAATCGTAAAATAAATCCCTTGGATTACCATGACCCACGTCGCCACTTTCACCCCCTCCATTCAATTATATCAGATATTTTTGTCTATCCCAATCCATATCTTCTTCCCCACTCTTCCTATTTAATTATAATAATAATAAGCCTACACCATAAAACACACGACAACAACAACAAACATACAACAACAGCAAACTCAACGACAACAACCCCAGCAACGGCACCGACAACGGTGGCCACCCCCATCGTTCTCCTCTCTCTGGAAAATCACCACCGTACACCACCACCGTGAGCCACCACCATCACAGTGGTCCTCAAACTCGATGCTCTGTCTCTCCTCTGTTTTATTTTTCGTCGCCGGAGCTCAGACCTTCGACCACCGTGTCCCTGGAGCCACCACACCGTCGACGCATCACCACCTCAAGCCGCCTCCTCCTTATTCCGCTTCTACTCTACTCTTTTTACTACCGCCGGAAACCGCCTTACTCACCGGAGCACTGCCGTGCTCAGGCCACGCCACCTCTGTTCACAGCCACCCTCGGCCACCTGTCCTCCTCGTGCTCCCTTCTCTTCTCCTCCCCTCTCTAATTTGTTCCATATATGACTAAACTCTGCCTCACCGGAGTGCTAGTCGTCTTGTTAGAGCACTCACCGAATTGGTCGACCTCAGACCTTTGTTTCGCCGAAATACATCGAAACCACGGCCCTTACTCGAGCTTGACTCCCCTGCTCTTCCCCGGGTCTGCCGTGCTCTTCTTTTCGTCTTAACTCCCTGCCTCTCCTCCGACCACCGTGAGGTTTACCTCCACTCTCTCCCTCTTTTTCTCTTTTAATTTTGATTAATATAAAAACACGGCTTTGGCTTCAGTCACTCTGTCAGTTAGTACTCGTACTCTATATTCTCTGTTCGTTTTTTTTTTTCAAACCGTATTTTGTCGATAGTTATATTATCGATTCTTACTTCCCTATTTCCTTGCTTTTTCTTAAGGAATCGATGTCCCTGCGGTTGACCGGGGCTGCTGTTCTCTTTCGACTTCACTACTATTTCGGGTCCATGAGAAATCGGGTTTTATTTGGAGGCCTCAGTTCGTGTGCCAAATTTAGGTGACTCGATTTCTTCTCCAAAATCTCTAATTTTAACACTTTGGTTTTATCTTAATTAATTTGTGATTCAAAGTGAGCTAGTATGCATTAGACACGTATGATTCCCGTTTCAGTTTAATTTGATAACTTTGTATGATTAACTATAGTATGAAATTGGGTGTTAAGTTTAGTTATTATATGTTATTGAATTGAATTGTGAAATATGATATTTGTATGATTTTATGATATATGTTTTAGGTGAAAAATGTGTTGTTAAATTATTGTTGATTTTATATGAAATTTTATCATGTTGAAATTATATGTTATGTGTAAAGTATTGACCATGTTAATTATAATTATCACAAGTATAAAATGTGACTAAAATATTATTAAATTAACTTAAGTAAATAAATTAAATTTAAATAAAATAATTATGGTAATAAAATATTTATCGTCACTAAAAAGTACAAGTCAAAATATAACTAATAATGAAGAATTTAATTTGAAGAGTATTAAGTTTAAATTAGGGTTAAATCAGTTTTGAAGTAAAGCTCATTTTAATGTAAATTAAAAGTTACTCATATTAAATTTTCTAAAATAAATAGTTATATAAAAAAGTCATATATCACATTTAATAAGACGATTACTTTATTTAAAACTCTAAAGTTGATAATGAACTTAAAATATACTAAATAAGTATTTTGTTAAAATAATATAATAAAATAAAGAACTTGAAATTTATAATAATCCTAAGTAAAACTATTACCAAATAAAGCTAAAAATTAGTATCACTAACAAGATTTTTGAAAATAAAATAAAGTTAGACGAAGTCTTTTAATTAAAAAGTAATTTAAGAACTAACGTCACAAATATAAATTAGGACAAAAATAAAGTGTCAAAAATTTACTAAGTATGAAAATATAAGGGCCAAAAAGATTATCGAACCATATAAATAATTTAATAAGTATAACATCTTATATGAAAATATTAACTTAAAGCAAAACTCGTAAAATTAAACAATATCTTTAAAAATAAGAATTAATCTTAAAGTCGACAACTCACTAAATCGATGTAAGTCGTATAATAAAAATTAAACATATTAAACGTAAGACATTATAAAAAGACACAAATGATTCATAAAAATAATGTAGAAAAGATTCTAAGTTATAAAAAAACTTAAATAAGATTCTACGATCCAATTATCTTTTTACCTAAATCGAATAAGTAAAGAAAAATTATAATATGAAGCCGTAATAAGAAATTAAACCACCTAAAAGAAATTTAACTAAATGTCACTTAATTATATTTTATCAAGAATACAAAAATCTGTCGATTATCGTTTAAGTAATATTTTTACAACTTAAGCTAAATTGTATAACTACTAAATCACTAAGCACTTTACGATTTAAATAAAAGGAAGAAATAAATGTGAGTTATAATGAAATTCAATTATTTATAACACTAATCACTAATCTATTTTAATCTATTTTAAATTACTTAAAATTTAAAACGAAACTAAATCACTTAACTTAATTAAATAAAATACTCACACTTGAATAAAATAAATTAGTTACTTAAACCTATTTAAGTTATTCGAAATAAAGAATTTTAAAGTAAACTAAGTAACGAGAATTAATATTTAAAAGAAAATGATGAATAGTAAAATAATGAATAATGAAAATATTTAAAGTATACGAACGGACTCAAAATAAATATTTAAGTTTTCTATGTGCTTAGTTTACTCAAGAAGCTGCTAGAATTAAATTTTCATTATACAAGTTAAGCGATGATATAATTAGTAGGCGTAACTTTGTGTTATGAACAATAAAAGAAGTAATGAATTAAGTGTTGAATACTTGATGTTACTGTTTTCCTCACATGTTTAGAATAATTGTCGCGCCACCCTTGTGAATTGACCTATTATTGACTTCATTTTGACCGTCCGCTCTAACTTGGGAACCCTTAGACTCTCTGCGGTTGTTTGGGTTGAATCCGATAATGAGCGAGTTATTCCTCATACTCGATATTCCTTCGACAATTTAGGATTTGAGTTCAAAGGCACGGCCCGACATGAGATTAAACCCTTCGATTATAACGTTGTATGATTAGTACTCGGGTGTCTGCCATGTTGCGACTCTTGAATTCGAAGTTAATGAGGTAGCCGTCTATGGGGACTTTGGCTCCCTCCCAGAGTTGCTAAAGGCGATCTAATAATTTTTAAAATTATTATTTCGGTGCGGGATATACAACCTCAGGGATGGGGCATGATTGATATCTCCGTGAGCCCATACTACGGTAATTGGATACTCCAGCCCCACCCGGGGGTACCCGTCTAAGGTGATAGTCGAATTATTAGGTGACTACTTACTTGAGGGCGAGTATGATACGAACCTATCTATAGTGGTGTATGCATACATTAGACTCGGGATTTGGCTGTCCTTATCACTTTAGGTATCTCTAGCCTGTCAGACACGTCCGCTGTGTCACCGATCGCTTCTGCGGACGTCTAGTATGTCAGCCATGTCCAAGTTATGTTGGCCCTGTCTACTATAGCGCGTTTTACGTCTGCATGCTTCCGCCTCGCTAACGAAGATTCATTTGTTAACGTATGATAGATTATCCATTTTGCGTTGGATATTAGGTAGTCCGCTACTTAGTGTTTGATCTGATCTACGAGCTTGAGTAACTAGTGCACTTTGATAGGAAATTATATGGGTAATTTACTATGAGAGTACACGAGCCGCTCTATAGTCAAGACTCGTGAGTTTTATTGATATTGTGATTTGAAAAGGGTCGACTATCCCTCGTGCTATATGAGATATTGCATGATTGTTCACGACTATGTGTGTATGGAATTGATTACGAGTTATGCATATATCTTGATTTCTATGATTTAAGTTTTATATGTATTACGATGTTATATGAATTGAGATGATGATTAAGTTGATATATTGTGTTCTATAAATTGAAATGTTTTAAGTTTTGTTTATCATGTTGTATGAGATTTAAATATCTATATGTGAGAAGTGAAATTATATGCTAATTGTCCAATTTTATTGAAATAAGGTGTTCTTTGGAGTTATACGGCGTGTAGTCTTTGCCAAGTTACTTTTAATCATAGGTTAAATAAAACCAACACTTTGGTTTAGAGGTTGTTGGTCAGAACAGTCACTTCCCGCCTCTGAGCGGGAGATCCTCCTATTTTGTGTTTTTGTCTCTGTTGCAGGCAATTCTTGACATTCAGGATTATCGGGACGATTAGGATGCTTCGTTTGTTTTCTTTGAGAGATTGTAATATAGATTTGTATCCTATGCCATTTGAATGTAATTTAATTAACATCCGGCATGTATTAGACTTAATTAATTTTCCGCCTTAGTTTAATTAAGTCACGAAAAACCGGGTTGTTACAGTTGGTATCAAAGCTGTCTTGCGACCGTGAGTGACTTAAAGTTATCTCATCTAGCGAGAAGACACCTGGGCCAGACATACATATTAATATATATGTCAGGCATAGACTTATAGGATCAAATAATGAATTAGAAATCCTAGATCGCTAAATATTAAATTAGATCGCTTTAAAATGTGAGAATGGGTAGAAATATCTAGAATTGACCGACTGACCTAGATATCAAATTCTCGACCGTCATTCAACCTCGTTAGTTTTTCTTTTATTTTCTCTGTGCTTTCCTGCCTGCTAAGTGCTCTATGACTAATCTTTTTGACTAATAAGTCTCATATGCTAACATTACCGAAAAGCGAGACGTATAAATCGAAGTCAAGACTCAAGACGACAAGAATTCAAGCGCAACAAATGGACGCAACAAGAATTATGTGGCACGAGAAGACCTTCAAGATTTGAAGAATTCTGTCGAATTAAAAATATCCCTACAGCTACATCAAAATAGTTCTTATATATCACTATCGTTTCAACTCTTTTCGTTTTTCCTATATCCTAATAGTAAAATTCCTAATATTTTCTTCCATAAAATAAAATAAAATTTTACTACAAATTTTCTACTTCATAAAATTTCGATTCCTTCTGAAGATCTAATTTCTTTATCAATAGGTGCTAATAATCTACTTCGTAAAACGAAGCTTCATGTTTCCATTAATTTTGTTAAATAACTCAATCCTGTTATTTTTCATTTTTATAAAACACCTAATCCTTTATTCTCAATATACTTTCGAGTTTGATTTCTTCATACTTTTTGTCTCTTACACATTTTATCATCATCAAAAATCTTTTTAATTTTCTAAATATGTAATTTTACTAATTGACTTCCTAAAGTTAATTTTCAATTTTCATCAATTTTATTTAATCTAAAAAAAAAATGAATGACGTTATCTTTTCTTTTATATTTTATGAACTTTTTATTTCTTACTTTTTGAAAATTAGTCATTTCTTGCGTGAAAATCTTTATCATGAAATTAGAAATACCTTCGAAAATTCTTGGTTTCGAACTTCTTATTTCTTTCTTTAAAAATGTTAGAAATTTGTTTTCCTTCATCTTCTAATTCTTTTCTTCTAAATATACGTATAACAATATTATTTATGTAATTATCATAAATTTTCAACCTTACCCGAAATATGATTTATAACTTTCCGTTTCACCTAATAACATCATAATAACAATTTTAAAAAAAAATGAATGAAATGAATGAGCTATATCAACGAGGTTATCCATAATTCTCTAAACTTATATTTAATCATTCAACGATAACCTATATATTTTCTTAATTTCCTTAAAGCTCATATTTTCCTTGTGATCACCACGACTTTTACATATTTCCCCTAAATGCCGTTTTTCCTAAGGCTATATTCTTATACACGTGATCATTAAAAAAAAAAAAAAAAAAAAAAAAAAAATGTATATACGTTTAAAACTTCTTAAGGGGGTAGGACAATAATTTGATTATATTAAAATCCTAACTAAATCATAAAACTTCTTTATTTCAACCTATTTTAAGGTTAACATTTGTTTTCAAATTTAAATAAATTGTTTTAATTCTTAAAATGCTTATTATTTCTATTTAATTTAATTCCGTACAAAACTTCTAGGCCCTACTCTTTTGAAAACCACTTTCTCGCTGATTTTGAAAATGACAATGCGGCAACATTTAGATATTAATTTGAAAAAAGAATTATTTGTATTTTAAAACTATTAAATTCATCAATCTTTCCTTTGTAGAAAATTCATACCCAATCAAGAGCAATGTTAATATCCTAATTCCAAAAATCGCGATGTTTTCACTAATTGTCTAGTTCCATCTCGACAGCTATCCATCTTATTCAAGTTTCGAGGACGAAACTTTTCTTAAGGGGGTAGGATTGTAACACCCCGTGTTTTTATTAATACTAATTAATTATTTTAACAAAATTCTTAAATTAAAATTTATATAATTTAACTCTTATTCAATTTCTTTAAAAACGCGGCTGAAAAATTTCGATTGAATAAACTTTCTCCAATACATTTCTAATTAAACTTTCTTGATTTTATATTAACATATATTATATTTTTATTTTTAAAATACTTGTCGAACAAAAACGTTACTTTTGTTACCATTATTAAACTTTATAAATTTGCACTACATTTTAAAAATCCTCACTTTCATAAAATTTAGTCTTTATAAAAATATTCTTTCAAATAAATAGACCGTTTGAAAATCTGTGAGATCGTAATAGAATTTGTAACTAATATTTTTATACACAATTTAATTTTAAAATATAAGTTTATTGATATAAATAATAAAAATAAAATTATAACTAAATAATTTTCAACATAATATATTTTGTAAAATATTAAAGTTTATAAATAAGAGCGAATGAAACAGAGCAAATCGTAAAATAAATCCCTTGGATTACCATGACCCACGTCGCCACTTTCACCCCCTCCATTCAATTATATCAGATATTTTTGTCTATCCCAATCCATATCTTCTTCCCCACTCTTCCTATTTAATTATAATAATAATAAGCCTACACCATAAAACACACGACAACAACAACAAACATACAACAACAGCAAACTCAACGACAACAACCCCAGCAACGGCACCGACAACGGTGGCCACCCCCATCGTTCTCCTCTCTCTGGAAAATCACCACCGTACACCACCACCGTGAGCCACCACCATCACAGTGGTCCTCAAACTCGATGCTCTGTCTCTCCTCTGTTTTATTTTTCGTCGCCGGAGCTCAGACCTTCGACCACCGTGTCCCTGGAGCCACCACACCGTCGACGCATCACCACCTCAAGCCGCCTCCTCCTTATTCCGCTTCTACTCTACTCTTTTTACTACCGCCGGAAACCGCCTTACTCACCGGAGCACTGCCGTGCTCAGGCCACGCCACCTCTGTTCACAGCCACCCTCGGCCACCTGTCCTCCTCGTGCTCCCTTCTCTTCTCCTCCCCTCTCTAATTTGTTCCATATATGACTAAACTCTGCCTCACCGGAGTGCTAGTCGTCTTGTTAGAGCACTCACCGGGAATTGGTCGACCTCCGACCTTTGTTTCGCCGAAATACATCGAAACCACGGCCCTTACTCGAGCTTGACTCCCCTGCTCTTCCCCGGGTCTGCCGTGCTCTTCTTTTCGTCTTAACTCCCTGCCTCTCCTCCGACCACCGTGAGGTTTACCTCCACTCTCTCCCTCTTTTTCTCTTTTAATTTTGATTAATATAAAAACACGGCTTTGGCTTCAGTCACTCTGTCAGTTAGTACTCGTACTCTATATTCTCTGTTCGTTTTTTTTTTTCAAACCGTATTTTGTCGATAGTTATATTATCGATTCTTACTTCCCTATTTCCTTGCTTTTTCTTAAGGAATCGATGTCCCTGCGGTTGACCGGGGCTGTTGTTCTCTTTCGACTTCACTACTATTTCGGGTCCATGAGAAATCGGGTTTTATTTGGAGGCCTCAGTTCGTGTGCCAAATTTAGGTGACTCGATTTCTTCTCCAAAATCTCTAATTTTAACACTTTGGTTTTATCTTAATTAATTTGTGATTCAAAGTGAGCTAGTATGCATTAGACACGTATGATTCCCGTTTCAGTTTAATTTGATAACTTTGTATGATTAACTATAGTATGAAATTGGGTGTTAAGTTTAGTTATTATATGTTATTGAATTGAATTGTGAAATATGATATTTGTATGATTTTATGATATATGTTTTAGGTGAAAAATGTGTTGTTAAATTATTGTTGATTTTATATGAAATTTTATCATGTTGAAATTATATGTTATGTGTAAAGTATTGACCATGTTAATTATAATTATCACAAGTATAAAATGTGACTAAAATATTATTAAATTAACTTAAGTAAATAAATTAAATTTAAATAAAATAATTATGGTAATAAAATATTTATCGTCACTAAAAAGTACAAGTCAAAATATAACTAATAATGAAGAATTTAATTTGAAGAGTATTAAGTTTAAATTAGGGTTAAATCAGTTTTGAAGTAAAGCTCATTTTAATATAAATTAAAAGTTACTCATATTAAATTTTCTAAAATAAATAGTTATATAAAAAAGTCATATATCACATTTAATAAGACGATTACTTTATTTAAAACTCTAAAGTTGATAATGAACTTAAAATATACTAAATAAGTATTTTGTTAAAATAATATAATAAAATAAAGAACTTGAAATTTATAATAATCCTAAGTAAAACTATTACCAAATAAAGCTAAAAATTAGTATCACTAACAAGATTTTTGAAAATAAAATAAAGTTAGACGAAGTCTTTTAATTAAAAAGTAATTTAAGAACTAACGTCACAAATATAAATTAGGACAAAAATAAAGTGTCAAAAATTTACTAAGTATGAAAATATAAGGGCCAAAAAGATTATCGAACCATATAAATAATTTAATAAGTATAACATCTTATATGAAAATATTAACTTAAAGCAAAACTCGTAAAATTAAACAATATCTTTAAAAATAAGAATTAATCTTAAAGTCGACAACTCACTAAATCGATGTAAGTCGTATAATAAAAATTAAACATATTAAACGTAAGACATTATAAAAAGACACAAATGATTCATAAAAATAATGTAGAAAAGATTCTAAGTTATAAAAAAACTTAAATAAGATTCTACGATCCAATTATCTTTTTACCTAAATCGAATAAGTAAAGAAAAATTATAATATGAAGCCGTAATAAGAAATTAAACCACCTAAAAGAAATTTAACTAAATGTCACTTAATTATATTTTATCAAGAATACAAAAATCTGTCGATTATCGTTTAAGTAATATTTTTACAACTTAAGCTAAATTGTATAACTACTAAATCACTAAGCACTTTACGATTTAAATAAAAGGAAGAAATAAATGTGAGTTATAATGAAATTCAATTATTTATAACACTAATCACTAATCTATTTTAATCTATTTTAAATTACTTAAAATTTAAAACGAAACTAAATCACTTAACTTAATTAAATAAAATACTTACACTTGAATAAAATAAATTAGTTACTTAAACCTATTTAAGTTATTCGAAATAAAGAATTTTAAAGTAAACTAAGTAACGAGAATTAATATTTAAAAGAAAATGATGAATAGTAAAATAATGAATAGTGAAAATATTTAAAGTATACGAACGGACTCAAAATAAATATTTAAGTTTTCTATGTGCTTCCGTTTACCTGAAGAACTGCTAGAATTAAATTTTCATTATACAAGTTCGACGATGATATAATTAGTAAGAACTGTAACCTGTGTTATGAACAACAAAAGAAGTAATGAATTAAGTGTTGAATACTTGATGTAACTGTTTTCCTCACATGTTTAGAATAATTGTCGCGCCACCCTTGTGAATTGACCTATTATTGACTTCATTTTGACCGTCCGCTCTAACTTGGGAACCCTTAGACTCTCTGCGGTTGTTTGGGTTGAATCCGATAATGAGCGAGTTATTCCTCATACTCGATATTCCTTCGACAATTTAGGATTTGAGTTCAAAGGCACGGCCCGACATGAGATTAAACCCTTCGATTATAACGTTGTATGATTAGTACTCGGGTGTCTGCCATGTTGCGACTCTTGAATTCGAAGTTAATGAGGTAGCCGTCTATGGGGACTTTGGCTCCCTCCCAGAGTTGCTAAAGGCGATCTAATAATTTTTAAAATTATTATTTCGGTGCGGGATATACAACCTCAGGGATGGGGCATGATTGATATCTCCGTGAGCCCATACTACGGTAATTGGAAACTCCAGCCCCACCCGGGGGTACCCGTCTAAGGTGATAGTCGAATTATTAGGTAACTACTTACTCGAGGGCGAGTATGATACGAACCTATCTATAGTGGTGTATGCATACATTAGACTCGGGATTTGGCTGTCCTTATCACTTTAGGTATCTCTAGCCTGTCAGACACGTCCGCTTTGTCGGCCCTGATCGCTTCTGCGCGGACGTCTAGTATGTCAGCCATGTCCAAGTTATGTTGGCCCTGTCTACTATAGCGCGTTTTACGTCTGCATGCTTCCGCCTCGCTAACGAAGATTCATTTGTTAACGTATGATAGATTATCCATTTTGCGTTGGATATTAGGTAGTCCGCTACTTAGTGTTTGATCTGATCTACGAGCTTGAGTAACTAGTGCACTTTGATAGGAAATTATATGGGTAATTTACTATGAGAGTACACGAGCCGCTCTATAGTCAAGACTCGTGAGTTTTATTGATATTGTGATTTGAAAAGGGTCGACTATCCCTCGTGCTATATGAGATATTGCATGATTGTTCACGACTATGTGTGTATGGAATTGATTACGAGTTATGCATATATCTTGATTTCTATGATTTAAGTTTTATATGTATTACGATGTTATATGAATTGAGATGATGATTAAGTTGATATATTGTGTTCTATAAATTGAAATGTTTTAAGTTTTGTTTATCATGTTGTATGAGATTTAAATATCTATATGTGAGAACTGATATTATATGCTAATTGTCCAATTTTATTGAAATAAGGTGTTCTTTGAGTTATCTGCGTGTAGTCTTTGCCAAGTTACTTTTAATCATAGGTTAAATAAAACCAACACTTTGGTTTAGAGGTTGTTGGTCGAGCAGTCACTTCCGCCTCGAGCGGGAGATCCTCCTATTTTGTGTTTTTGTCTCTGTTGCAGGCAATTCTTGACATTCAGGATTATCGGGACGATTAGGATGCTTCGTTTGTTTTCTTTGAGAGATTGTAATATAGATTTGTATCCTATGCCATTTGAATGTAATTTAATTAACATCCGGCATGTATTAGACTTAATTAATTTTCCGCCTTAGTTTAATTAAGTCACGAAAAACCGGGTTGTTACAGAAACCTACAAGGGTCGGTACTCAAATCGAGGACGACCTTAGAAGCGGAACCATGGCCAAATACACTGGCCTCGCCTATCAAGGCAGCTCATCTCGGTTAAATTGCGCAACTAAAAGCGAGGAGAACCGCACCGTGAGCAGCCTAGACACTTGCGCAACATCAATCGCACCTTCCTCCAAAGCAAGGAGGTCCTTCGACCCTCTCTACATGTCTTACATTAAAGCATTCCAAAGGTTGGTCGAGAAGAACTATCCGCAACCCATCGGGCCTACTAGCGAGCCACCCGAAGACAAGAAGCCTAAGTCTTGGAACCCTATTGCTTTCTGTGCATACCACCGAGGCAAAGGGCACGATACCGAGAACTGCTTTCGGCTTAAGAACGCTATCCAAGATCTCATCGATCAAGGAAAGCTCGACAAGCCGTCTCAACCATCCAAACCGTCCAACAAGGACAACTCTCTCGGCAACCACGCGATCTTCGTGGGATCACTTCCCATCTTAGATTACTCTAACCTCATCACACCTAGCGACGACCAAATCAACGGCGTTTGGTTCAGTGACGAGGAAGGCGAATAGCCCCCGACCAACAAAGTCGTGGCCCAAGTAAACAAAAGCAACTACTCTACCGTTCTACCACCCAAACCTAACAACAACAAAAGGTGGAGCAAGAAGGTTGAGGGCAAAAACGCACGCCCCTTGCACCTTAATGCTCGCACGGATCAAGCAACAAAGCAAGTCCCGAAGAAAGACGAAGACGAAGAAGAGATTCTTTTAGGGTCTAATGCTTGATAACCTTATCGAAATGTGGTATTGTGGAACCCGGGACGCGGTGACCCAACTCGACGTCTTGCTTAGGTGCTTAAGTTTAAAAGATTAAGTTAGAAAAACCTTTTTAAAACTTATTTGGAGTCGCCACCAAATTGTGAGGTAATTTGGAACCCGTCTACATGTCTTAAGCTCTAAGACACATCCTAAAATTCAAGGCACGTCGACACCCATCCATCTAAGGTTATTGTGAAACCAGATTCGGATTCGGGGTGAGGGTACTCTTCTTAAGATTGATTCAATTAATGATTTATAAAAACCTTTTAGAAAAGCCTATTAAAAATTGCCTCTACTTGCCTTTGAACAATCCACATTTAAAAATATTTGAGCTAATGTAAACGCTACGTACAAGTGCGAAAAAGTTTGTAAAAGAGTGCAAATGCATATGCAAAAAGATTGTTTAAAACCCTCAGTTTAGCATGCTTAACTTGTTAATGAAAACGGTTCAGTTAAACGTCGAATTTATTGTTTAAGTTGTTTTAATGCATAAATAAGAAGATGCTAGATGCATACAATTAAAATAAAGTTCAATTGTCCATTGGTTTATTTTAATAGGTCGGTTGCTTATGCGACTTTGGCGATGTCATCGGATTTGGTATGTACCCGAAGTAATAAGGCCACTTGACAGCAAGTGGGCTCGGTGCCAAAGCAGGGGGGGCGCTAGAGTGTAGTCTCCTTTGTTAGTCTATAAGAAAATAATAAAAAGTTTTGATCCAAGTGGATCGATACTTACCTAGACTCAACGCTTCAAATCTAGCAGACTTTCGCTTCTTTCTTGAACACAGGGAGGAATTGAACACGAGATTGTACTGAACTCAAGATGTGGGTGCTTGAGGCTTTTGTGGAAAGTTTTGTGTTGTATTTTGTGCTTATGAGCTGATTGAATTGTCTCTAGGAGGTCGGGTATAAGAGGGTATTTATAGTAGAAACCTCGAAGAAATTAGGAAAATCCAGGAAAAGCCAACCAGACAAACCGCAAGAGGCATTGCGGTTTGTAGGCTTGGCACTTAGCCTGTTTTGCTCAATTTCTTAAAATATTTTGGAAAGATACGGTTAGACCTAGCAAACGGGTCAATCGGGTCGGGTCTGGGTCGGGTCACTTCGGGTCGGGTCATTTCGGGTTTGATTGAAGTATCACATCGGGTCGGGTCGGGTCGGGTCATTTCGGGTTTTGGGTCGATATCGGGTCAACTATTATCGGGTCATTTCGGGTTCGGGTCAATTTGGGTCGGGTCGGGTCAGGTCCTTTCGGGTCAAAATGCAAATTTTTTGTAAAAAAAACATGTTTTTCGTCAAAAGGTTACTCTTTAAGGTTTTTATGTACATAATTGGCGGTAACTGATTACATGATTTCAAATAAATTATTTTTAAGTCATTTGAAGTCTCGAAGAATATTTTGTATCGGGTCAATTCAGGTTCCGGGTCAATTTCGGGTCAAAGCGTAACGGGTCGGGTCTGGGTCGGGTCGGGTCATTTCGGGTTTCGGGTCAGTTTCGGGTTGTGATTATCGGGTCACTTTCGGGTCTCGGGTCAGCCTTATCGGGTCGGGTCAATCGGGTCGGGTCTGTTTTGCCAGGTCTAGATACGGTATAATCTTGACTTGGACCTCAAGTATACCGAGCAAGGGGCCTTCCTAGATATTTTGCGAGATATTCGTGCAAGCTTAGGGCCTTGAAGTGCGGGCCTAAAGCGGGTTTGGACTCGGTTCTGGGCCCGAGACCCGAAAATGTAAAGGAGGTGCATTTTGTAGTGTTTTGTGAAATGCGGTGACCCGTGAGGCCGTATTTTATAAATGCTTATGCTAAATAGCGGTTTTAGCTACCTGGCCTAAATTTAGGAATTTAGAAATGCTGAATTGGGCCTTATTAATGTAAAAGGGCAAATTATAATGCGATGTGGAAGCTCAAGCCAGTTGAACCGAGACGCGAACTAAGCTAGACTCTAAATGGACAAATGAACATTTATTTAAGCCAGTTGAAGAGTGTAGTCCCCTTTGTTAGACCATAAGAAAATAATAAAAAGCTTTGATCCAAGTGGATCGATACCTACCTTGACTCGACGCTTCAAATCTGGCAGAATTCGCTTCTTTCTTGAACAAAGGGAGGAATTCTACACGAGATTGTGATGAACTCAAGATGTGGGTGCTTGTGGCTTTTGTGGAGAGTTTTGTGTTATATTTCGTGCTTATGAGCTGATTGAATTGTCTCCACGAGGTCGGGTATAAGGGGGTATTTATAGTAGAAACCTCGAAAAAATTAGGAAAATCCAGGAAAAGCCAGCCAGACAAACTGCAAGAGGCATTGCGGTTTGTAGGCTTGGCACTTAGCCTGTTTTGCTCAATTTCCTAAAATATTTTTGAAAGATACGGTATAATCTTGACTTGGACCTCAAGTATACTGAGCAAGGGGCCTTCCTAGATATTTTGCGAGATATTTGTGCAAGCTTAGGGCTTTGAAGTGCGGGCCTAAAGCGGGTTTGGGCTCGGTTCTGGGCCCAAGACACGAAAATGTAAAATAGGTGCATTTTGTTGTGGTTTGTGAAATGAGGTGACCCGTGAGGCCGTATTTTATAAATGCTTATGCTAAATAACGGTTTTAGCTACCGGGCCTAAATTTAGGAATTTAGGAATGCTGAATTGGGCCTTGTTAATGTAAAAGGGCCAATTATAATGCGATGTGCAAGCTCAAGCCAGTTGAAGCGAGACGCGAACTAAACTAGACTCTAAATGGACAAATGAACATTTATTTAAGCGTGATGTTTAACGACTCAACTCATTTTAACATTTTAAATGATTTTAATATGAATTCAACATAATTAGTACCGTCTAAGTCAACGTTAAAAGTAGGCCTGAGCAAAACCGTATATACGATACAGATACGATACGGTTTCCGTATATACGGTTTTAAAATTTTAATTTTTTTGATACAGATACGATATGGTTTTAACCGTATATACGGTTTTCGTATATATGAATTTTCCGGATATACGAAAACCGTATATACGAATACGGTTTTAAGAAAAGCTAAAAAAATAACAACTTAACATAAAAATTCAAATTTAATGTTACCAAATTTAATTAAATATGGGAATATAAAAAAACGAAATAAAAAACAAAAAAAAAAAAAAAAAAAAATTTATAAATTTAAAATCCCGAAATATAAAAATAAAAAAGAAAAAAAATAGGGAAAAAAACGAGATAATTAAAAAAAATAAACAAAACAATCTAATATTCACAATTTCTCATTTGAACATAAACATAAACAAATATAATAAATTCGAGAAAGTACCAACAAAAAACAATAAAATTGACATAAAATTGAATTATTGAAAATAAGATTAAAATGGTGGATTTAATTAAAATACTGATGTGAAAGAGAAGATTAATAGAGATTAATTGAGGAGGATTTAGGTTTTTTTAAGATCTAGAATTTCAAGATCTAAAACTGTAAAATTTGGGGAGATTGGGCGATTCGGACGTTTGGGACTTTGGGGGAGAGAAAGTTTTAGGGTTTTCTGAATTTGCGTGGCATGTCACTAATGTCACTCTGTTAGTATGTGTGTGATGTGCGCAGTGCGTGTGACTTGTTTTAATTTTTTTTTAGTAAAACCGCATCAAACCGTATATACGAATTGTAGAAAATACTGATAGGGATACGGTACGATTTTAACCGTATATACGGAATCCGTATATACGAAACTGATCTGGTACGGAATTTCGTATATTTAAAACCGTGTACCGTATCGTATTCGTATTTTAAAACCGTATCGTATCATTTTGCTTAGCCCTAGTTAAAAGCATGCATGTTAGAAGTCTGTTACTTCATTGGGTTTGTTTTGGGAGGGTACGGATATGGGTATCCCCAGGTATGTTTATTCATTGAAATTTATGATTTGACTATAAACATATATGACCTGGTCTAAGGCGTATTGAGCTATAGATTAGTCATGAAAAGTATTTGATGAACATTGAAATTCTTGCCAAATTGATCAACACCTACACACAGGGTGTAGTATGAAAGTCATATCGGTTTACATATTTTGGTGGCAATAATAAGTAGTTGGCACATCTATAGGAATTGGGATGTCATGAAAGTGACATAGATATCTGAATGACAAAAGATGGCCTATATTGAAAAGTGAATGGAAGTATGGTACCACATATATTCAGATATCATTAATCAGTACTAACTATCAGGAGATGATAGAATTGTATCGATACGTGTAAGGAACCGATATGCATTTGCATTTGCGCGCGTGATCTAATGGACTAGATGATGAGCATCTAATTTATAAGTCCATTTTGATTGTCGACATGATATATGGTTTGAAAGGAGCTCATAGACTTGAAGTCTATCAAGGATATGGAGTCCATTAAAATCATGATAATTAGTTTGAATAATGTACAATTAGCATTATCGAGTCATCATGTGCATATAAAGAATAAGTTAATCACTTGCATATACATTTTATTTTAGATACTATATTATTACATATATTAGAACATATATACGTAGTCTTCTAGTTCATGTCATATGCATACTCATGATTGACAATGTTATCGTTTATATATATAAATATTTGTGAGGAGATATATGCTCCTAAGATTGGTATTCCGTATAGGAGTATATGGTGGATGATCGTCAAATTGGTGATGACGAATCAATTGAGTTTTCGGGAAACTCATGAATCTCATTAATCTTTATAATGATTGCGGTTATGGGGCGCATCAATTTAATACTACGGAGTAGTACAATTGAATTCTATGGTTGAATTCATATAGAGGAACTATGAAAATCTTGAGCAGTTGAAATTCGTTCTTTATTGTCTCAACCTGAAGTTTGAGACTACGAAATGTTTTGAATGGTTACAAAACTGAAGGAATTCACGATTTGGAAGAACCATGATATTGGAGAGGTATCTCACAGAAAGATAAAATTATTCAATGGAGTATTGATTATTATTGTTGCACTCTGTTTCCATTTAACTAGGTTTTTGTCCCAACGGGTTTTTCTTAGCAAGGTTTTTAATGAGGCAACTTGGTCGACGCACAAATTTGCGATATTTGTTATTATTACTTTGTTCGGAAGACAAGTGTTATACGCAATTCCATTTATGCCTCTGAATGGTGGAAACTGAGTTATTCTCAAACAAAGAAATTGAAATATTATTTCAAATGAAGTCGAGAACATTACGGTCTTCTGCATATTGCAAGCTTTGAAAGGAAAAATGGTGGTCATGGATTATTTGATCGAAAATTGCTTCAAATTTATCTACTACGAAGAATTATTTCTTGAAGACAAAAAACTTCAATATTATGGGCCAAGAAAAGTCAAGCAAAGGATGCAATTGTCAGGGGGAGTAGACAAGCGCTGTACTCTTTTTCCTTAACCATGGTTTTGTCCCACTGGATTTTCCATGGAAAGGTTTTAACGAGGCAGTATATCGTTTATGCGTCTTTTGAAAATGTTGTACTCTTTTAATTTTTTTCCTTCGCTAGTGTTTTTCCCATGTGGTTTTTGTAGGAAGGTTTTAATGAGGCATGTTTTTAATAATGGACATCCAAGGGGGAGTGTTATGAAATAATGTATGTGGATGTTCATTGGGCCTAAAGCCCATTAGCTATTATCTGCCATTAGGGTTTAAGTGAAACCCTTAACTCTGATGTACTATATATACATACTCTCTTAAAGGATTAATATAAAGATCTCACTATTCTATTCTATTAGTCTCCCTTATTCTCTCTTTATTTATAATATTTTAGTATATTTTCTTTGATAAATTATTGTGTTTTAAAACAAAACATTTAAGGTGTATGAAAAGGACCATGTCATTGTCTTTTTTAGTTAATGAAAATTCTTTATTAATTGTGTTTACTATATTAAATATGGGATATTAGGGCACTTAAATATTTGATCATTTTCATTGGTTAGGGTGGACGTTAGGACGATGACATGACTCTTTCGGTGTACCTATGAATTGCATGTTTTGAAAATATTTTATAGTTCATGTTCAATCGTATCCAATTTTACTTAATACTAAATACAAACGGTTTAGCCCTTGTCATTTGTTTTCAATTTACCTAATTGGTAACGAGAACCCTAAAAATCACCTCAACGCTTCCATCGCCGTCACTAGAGCTGACTAGTCTTATCTGACCGATAGAACCTGAAAATATTATGACCCAATACCTAGCACTCTACATCAAAGTAGAGTGCAAGAGGAAGACTCTACCAATTGCATGTGCTCATCGACAACGTATCGGCCGCAAATGTCCTACCGCTTGTAATGCTCATCGCCTCAATCTAAGCGACAATAACTTCACCCTATGCACCAATGGGGTATGAGCTTTCGACGGAACTCGCCGAAAACGTTAAGGCACCATCACCTTATACATTTGAACGATTTCGATCGAGAGACAAGTTGATTTCCAAGTTATCGACATTGCATCATCTTATAACATGTTGATAGGTTGCCCCTAGATCCATGTTACCCGAGCAGTGACTTCTACTCTACACCAGAAGGTCAAACGCCTCTCGACGGGTATATCATCACACTAGAAGCTTCCAATTTTTGGGCTATGATGTGCATGAAAGGACCGTAGTCTAATATACGCAGCGGAAGACAAAAGAACGGTCCTTACAAGATCTGTTGCATTTAAATTAGTATAAAAAATTGGAGAAACATATACCTTTGTGAGAGTATGAAGTATTATATACTTTAAAAAGACAGAGTCCCTAGTGTATCCACACTGGTTAATAAATAATGTTCTCAACCCTTGAGACAATCTTGAAAATACGGAGAAAAACCCTTTTCCTCTTTTACTTCGTATGAAAAGTGTGAGTAAAATTAATGTCACTTGATTTTCTTAGCTTCGTAGGTTCTTAAGGAAAAATGATGTGTTTTCCTTTTTACTCACATCTTTACTTAATGACAAGCACAAAAGTCTTTGTCATTTTTGTAAAACAACATCATAAAGGCACGTAGCAAGTAACATCTCATGCTTTGCATTGTGTCAATTCATAATGAAATCACTAATATATTGATCCAAATTAAATTGACATGTTCCTTCTTATAACATCTCATACAAACTTATTTTCAATATTTACTATATTTTCCATGTTAGCGGAAGAATATAAAAATATATCAACCAAATTATTTCATTAATTATTCCAATAAAAAAAATGAGATAATCGTAAACGTCAAATATCGACCGTAAGTGTGTGACCATATAGGTTCAACATTAAACCAGTAGTAATTAATTTTATGAAACGATTGGGTTTAGGGCACAATTCCAACAGTGCAAACATATCCCGGTCGTAAATCATCTGTGGTTATCGTAGAGCCTTTAGAAGACCTCTGCGATTTTCTCGTTTTGACTTTGAAGTTAGCATAGCACATTAGCACCTAAGATAACGTGCAAGTCAATCGTCCTCAAATAAAACAATAGGCATGAAAGACCATAGGTTTATATTATAAGCCCAAAGGTAATGACATTGAGGTCTTAACATAAGAAATTATCAATCATAGGAGGACATGCACTATCGTCGCACACCCTTACTCAACTGACTTGTATTAATAGTCCATCAAATGGGACACATTGAATGCTCAAAAATGCAGTTAAGCTATAAACTACATCCAACGACACTGGATACACTCCATCCAACGAAAATATACACTAGATACAACAACAACAACAACAACAACAACAACAACAACAACAACAACAACAACAACAACAACAACCACCACCACCGTTCACTCTTTACATCCGCGATGCAACTCATTTACTTGCACATGGAAAACAAAGCACCAAACTCCAAAACTGGGGGCTTATCTACAATATTCACAATGTCAAAAGATAGCACAAAAAGCTTCTTAAACTAGGAGACCATGCATTCCTAACCTACAAGCATAACGGTCAACTAATGCACCGAAAGCATCCCCACACTCATTACAACGAAGATTGGGGGCTAGCACTACATCTTAAGATTATACTCCTACAAAGAATACAACAAAAACATCTAAGAACCCTAAATTGGGTTTAAGCACCCAAGTGTAAAGCATCCGAGCACTCGAACATGAGTTCAAGCACCCGAGTATGGGTTCAAGCACCAAAGTGTAATGCATCAAGCACTCACAAATGAGTCCAAAGCATAAAGCAAACACCAAACATGAGCAGAAGAAAATGCAAGAAGAACGAAGAAATTTGGTGAAGAAACCGCAAGGATCGATGTTTTAGAGGTAGAAAATCGCACGAGTTGAATGAGCTCTTCCTCGGTTGTTTTCAGCTACTTAAACAAAGGTCTGGGCCAGGTCGGAAAACCACACCAGGCCCAAGCGGTTTGCCCAAGGAGCCGCCTCAACCCAGGCAACTTTCGTGCTTTGTTTTAACGCGTTTTCTTCATTTTTAGGCCTAAATTTGGATTCCTAATTTATTAATGCCCAAAACACATTTCCTCTTATATGCCTTAACGGTTAAGGCGTCACCTACAGTCCTCCACATATGCATATTAACATTAGTACGCAATGCAAAAGCAAAACATATGCACTCCTCGGCGAGTCACAGCATAAAGCATCTACACAGAAAAATACAACTATACAAATGCACCTTTACTCCCTAACAGATCTAAAAACTATACAATGTAAAATCACTCCTTGGCGATGATGTCTCACATATTTACATATATTTAGCCCCTTGTTCGTTTGCGTTTCTTTGCGATTCTCGTGCTTTTACTTGCATTTCAGCTCCTATTTCTCTCCGTTTTGGCCCTGCTGCGTTTTTGTGTCCATTTTGCAGGTACACGCGCAAATTTGGAGTATAGGATGCTTGTCGAGAAGTTTCGGAAAGTTTCGTGAAGTTTCGTGAAGTATTGAGGTGATTCGAGTTGGTTTCGTTGCGTTTCGCTTGCGTACGAGCCTCGTTTCATTGAATGAAGGCGTCTCGGGACCTTGGGACGGGATTTGAAGCTCTCATATTCATCCTAAGACTCGTCCCTACTCCTAGGCCTCGTCCCTTAGGCTTTGGACGACAAACATTGCAAAAGAAACTAAGTAAGAAAAGGAGCAAAATTGGAGCAAAATCTGAAACCCACGGGACCAAGTGTGTCCCGGGCGGGGTGGGTCTTGTCCCGGCCGGGGTGGCCTTCCCGGAGCTCTGGGACAGCTTCGACTCTTCGTGTGCTTGATTTACTTCGTCTATTTGAAGGCCTAAAACATAATATTTTCGCACGAAATTTTTACAGCATTTTAACAACACTTTAAAGTACTTTCTCACAAAAATTTAGGGTTTGATTAATTTTCCTTCTTGTATTTTCAATTCCCGACTCGAGTACGTTGTTTAGATCGTCTATTTGGTTTCGCGTTGCTTGGATTCTTCTTGTTCTCCTCTGAATTTTCTGATTGGTATTGTTATTCTCTTCTACCTTTTCATTATAATTCCATTATATATTGTGCTTGATCATGTCTTCATCCTTTTCCTTTGCTTTGGCTATCGTTTTCATCATGTTTGAGTAGTCCTTTTATCTAGGAAGAAGGGTGAAGCATGGGTCAAGTTTGGGGCTGATTTTGATGATCTTATGAGTTAGGTTTTGTGCTTGCTTTGTTTAGTCTTTGCTTGATTGCGCTTGTTGAATCCTTGATCACGTTTTAGCAAGTATCTAACACCCTTGAACTTAAGACGAAAGCCTAGTTCTAGGAGAGGCGCGAGACTAAACATTAGGACCCTCGATTGTAAGTTGCGAGAGCCCGCATTCGAGACCTAGAGGAAGCTTAAGACCGAGAGGACGAGCTATACCCTTGGCATGTGCGATTCCTTACTCATCCCGATCATCATCCTTGACCTAGCTTACCCATTGCCTAACCCGACTTCCTAGACTTTCTCCATATAGTTAAACCCTTATTTTACGCGCTAGCTATAGAACCAATCAACACTCGAACCGACCGAGACTAGAATCGCTCCATAAGTAACCTACATAAGCGACCTTCTCCCTGTGGATTTCGACCCCGACTTACCCTAGCTATCCCTTAGGTTTGTCAGGTTTATCTTTGACTAGGCGAGTGCGACTAAGCCTATCAAATTTTGGCGCCGTTGGCGGGGAGACGACATTGTTTTTTGTTTGTTACTTGTTTCTAGTCTTTTGTTTTTCCATAGGTCACTTTCTTTCTTCCCCATGACATGACAATCTTTGATTTCCCGCAATACGATGGCGAACCATTTCATAAGTACATTGTTCGATTTAATAGTTATATTGGTTCGTTTGGCTTATATTGTTGTGATTGGGAGAAAGTTTTTATTATTAGCACAGGTATGAACTATGAGTCTCACAACTTCATTCACTACGTGAGCAATGGTCAAATTCCCTACATGCCCGACTTTGCGATTTGGGACCTCTTTTGGGATATCACGCGTGAAGCCCTTTTATGCGAAATTAAGGCTGACTTCCAAGACGTTCTTGTTACGTTCAAGAAATTAATCGAGGAAATGAAAGATGATTGTGAGTCTTATGAATGTTCCCCCGCTCCTTGTGATAATACCTATTCGTCTCAAACTTGTATGTTAACTCGCTCACATGCATCCTTGTACGGTGATAATTTGTTTGATGACGATGGTTATGAGCCTGTGCATGATTATGAAATGTCTAATCCGCTTGAGGTAATTGTGAATGACACTCCTGAACCTGAATCGGTAGGTACGACTTGTCCCCTCGTTGATGCGTCTATTGAGTCTGTTTCCATTGGATCCTTGTCCGAGGATCCTTTGGCGGTCTTACCGTGTAATGAGAATGATGCAGGTGACTCAAAGTCGTGGAGCGCTGAAGTCGATGAGTTGGAAGCGCTCTTATATGCAGATGAAGACAAGGCTTCCGTTCCCACGGACGAGATGAGTAACGGGAAAAACTCTTTTGCTCCCGCGGTTCACATTTTTGATGTCACAACGGTGTCCCCTTTTAATGGCTTTGATGAGTTTTTGGGTCCCTCTGTTGAGAGCGGATGTATTGTAATTGTTACCAAAGTGCTCCAGAACAGTTTTCATAGACTCATTTATATGTTGAGTCGATCATTAGCCATGATTTTATATACTTGTATTGCCTTTTGGTACTACATTTGCTTCTGTTTAGGACATGAGCAGGTTTTTGACCGACTACTACGAGCTTTGGTCGCAATAATGGTTGGCTTTGCTGCAAGCCAACCGAATGGCGATAACCATGTTAGGGACGATGAAGGTAGCGGGTTCGTGTCTGAAGCGGCCCGTGCTTGGTGGTACTTTTAGTACCG
This sequence comes from Dianthus caryophyllus, assembly GCA_023091065.1. Lineage (NCBI taxonomy): Eukaryota > Viridiplantae > Streptophyta > Magnoliopsida > Caryophyllales > Caryophyllaceae > Dianthus > Dianthus caryophyllus. The sequence goes on from CM041522.1 coordinate 19,048,744, forward strand.
GCTGCTGCGCCCCCTTTTTAAAGCTGGTTTGGGGGGGTGCTTCTCTTGTAAATATTGTAAGTACGTTTTCTTTTCACTAGTCTCTGTTTTTCTCCCTTATATTATGGTTCCCGTGTTGATGTGCTTCAGGACACATTGGGGACAATGTGTCGTTTGGTTTGGGGGGAGGAACGCTTTGCTTTGCTTTTTCTTTGCGTTTTTTTTTTCATTTTCATTTTCTAAAAATCACAAAATCCAAAAAATCTGAAAAATCATAAAATCACAAAAAAATCAGAAAATTCACAAAAAATACCAAAAATACGTATCCCGATCGTTGTTTGCGAGCTTGTTTTGACCTTTTTCTTTCCCGACATTCCTTCCCTTGTATGCTTTTGAGCTTTGGCTTGATTTATATTGTTGGATTAGCGCTACGGGGATGTTTTGACATAGTAGATGTTGGCATGTGCTTTTACGTTTTGGCTTTATCATTTCACGGACTATAGCTACTATTTTTGTGAGGTTTTGAGCCTACAGAGGCCGGTTCATCTATCCCGGTCCCCGTGTTTTGTTGTGAGTAGTTCTCCTCGTGGGGTACGTAATATTAACGCGCATAAGTGTGGCCCCTATCCCGTTTTTCCCCGTGATTCTATCACGTGTTTATGCATATGAGGCTTTAGTTGATTTTTACATTATTCACCATGTTTATGCAGTTTCTTTATCCTCTCATATATGATCCTAATACCCCTTATCCACATGAGTTTGCTAGCTACATTGCCAACTAGCATACCCTAGCCTTGCTAGTTACCGCTTTTGCTTACTCTTGTGCTTGTCCTTCGGGTTTTGATCGTAGCTGCGACTTGCTGATGTCGTTTGCTTGTTGAGAATTGGTGAATATGAGTCGGGATTGCTGTTTCCCCGACCTTTTATGAGGTTTTCCGCAACTTTGAGAGTGTGCTCTTTTGCTCAAGAAAAAAAAAAAAAAAAAAATCAGAAAAATACAAACACAACACACAAAAATACAAAGAAAAGAAAAATTTGTGCACAAAAATGAAAGAGTTGTTGTTGTTGTTGCGTGAGTGAGCACTTGTAATCATTTGTTTTGTTGCGATGATGTGTAGAGGAGACCGATATGCTGCTTTCGGTCCGCTTATATTGAGAGTTGGGTTCCGTTTTTGTTGGACGAGCACTTGAGTAGTATTAGTGGTTTCTAGTGGCTTAGCTCCACGATTCCATAATCATTTGTTCCACCTTCTTGCCCTTTTCCTCTCTTTGGCCTTTACACTCTTCATATCCTATGTAAGTCCTCATGTTTGCTTCGTTTTTGTGACATTATTTGTGTACGGGAATGCGAGATTTGGTCCACATTAGATTGCGGGCGTGCTTCCACAAGTCGAGTAGGTGAGTGTCATCACATATATCACCTTGTTCATCATTTGTGCTAGAGTGGAAACCGCGAGAGGTCCGTGATTTGATTGCTAGAGAGCCTAAGTCTAAGCCATGCTATTCATTCTGCGTCGTCTTGTAATTCTCATCCGTTAGCTAGCTATTTCCATGCGTCCCATGTTGCTTCGGGATCGATTGCCATTTGCTTGAGCTGCTTGCGGTTTGGTGTTGTTTTGGGAAGTATTCTTTTGCTCACTTTGTCCTCTGTTTTCTGTCACGCTTGGTTGCTTGAGGACAATCAACGGTTCGGTTTGGGGGAGTTTGATGGCTCACATATTTACATATATTTAGCCCCTTGTTCGTTTGCGTTTCTTTGCGATTCTCGTGCTTTTACTTGCATTTCAGCTCCTATTTCTCTCCGTTTTGGCCCTGCTGCATTTTTGTGTCCATTTTGCAGGTACACGCGCTAATTTGGAGTATAGGATGCTTGTCGAGAAGTTTCGGAAAGTTTCGTGAAGTTTCGTGAAGTTTTGAGGTGATTCGAGTTGGTTTCGTTGCGTTTCGCTTGCGTACGAGCCTCGTTTCATTGAATGAAGGCGTCCCGGGACCTTGGGACGGGATTTGAAGCTCTCATATTCATCCTAAGACTCGTCCCTACTCCTAGGCCTCGTCCCTTAGCCTTTGGACGACAAACATTGCAAAAGAAACTAAGTAAGAAAAGGAGCAAAATTGGAGCAAAATCTGAAACCCACGGGACCAAGTGTGTCGAGGCGGGTGGAGTCTTGTCCCTGGGGTGGCCTTCCTGAGCTCTGGGACAGCTTCGACTCTTCGTGTGCTTGATTTACTTCGTCTATTTGAAGGCCTAAAACATAATATTTTCGCACGAAATTTTTACAGCATTTTAACAACACTTTAAAGTACTTTCTCACAAAAATTTAGGGTTTGATTAATTTTCCTTCTTGTATTTTCAATTCCCGACTCGAGTACGTTGTTTAGATCGTCTATTTGGTTTCGTTGCTTGGATTCTTCTTGTTCTCCTCTGAATTTTCTGATTGGTATTGTTATTCTCTTCTACCTTTTCATTATAATTCCATTATATATTGTGCATGATCATGTCTTCATCCTTTTCCTTTGCTTTGGCTATCGTTTTCATCATGTTTGAGTAGTCCTTTTATCTAGGAAGAAGGGTGAAGCATGGGTCAAGTTTGGGGCTGATTTTGATGATCTTATGAGTTAGGTTTTGTGCTTGCTTTGTTTAGTCTTTGCTTGATTGCGCTTGTTGAATCCTTGATCACGTTTTAGCAAGTATCTAATACCCTTGAACTTAAGACGAAAGCCTAGTTCTAGGAGAGGCGCGAGACTAAACATTAGGACCCTCGATTGTAAGTTGCGAGAGCCCGCATTCGAGACCTAGAGGAAGCTTAAGACCGAGAGGACGAGCTATACCCTTGGCATGTGCGATTCCTTACTCATCCCGATCATCATCCTTGACCTAGCTTACCCATTGCCTAACCCGACTTCCTAGACTTTCTCCATATAGTTAAACCCTTATTTTACGCGCTAGCTATAGAACCAATCAACACTCGAACCGACCGAGACTTGAATCACTCCATAAGTAACCTACATAAGCGACCTTCTCCCTGTGGATTTCGACCCTGACTTACCCTAGCTATCCCTTAGGTTTGTCAGGTTTATCTTTGACTAGGCGAGTGCGACTAAGCCTATCAGGCGAGTCCACACACTTGAGCACCAGCGACAACAATAGCACCAACAACAGCAATAACAACAGCAATAGCACCAACAATAGCAAAGCACTACACAAAGCATTACGCAACAACAACAGCATCCAGCACCAACAATAGCAAAGCACTACACAAAACACTTCGCAATAGCACGAGCAATGGCAATGGCATTACACACCCAACACTACAAGCAAAGGCATAAACAGCTAGCAACGACACCAAACATCAACGATACTCAGCACAGCAAGGAAGCACAAGGCGCTCAGCGGGCCGACATGCCCTTAAATGTGCATGGACCGTCATGTCCTTTAACGTGTTGTCCCGCCTCGGATTTCTCGGCTTGGAGTCCCCGTCTCTCCCCGAGACACATGCTCCGCGCCGCTGATAGTATTAAGACTGTAACGGTCCGGATATTGTCAACTAAGTTTGACAAGCGCTTAAGTCAAGACTCAGTCAAATTGGGGCCTCTGTGTATACCCGTATCCCTACCTCCCAAGCAAAACCCAATGATGTAACACACTTTTAATTTGCAGGCTTTAATTTGACTTAAACGGTATGAAATATTGTATACTGAGTTAAATGTAAAAATGCTTAAAATGAATCAAAATGCTAATGTGACTTAATAAACGTCCTTCGGTTCATTTAGGATCCAGTCCATCATCTCTTACATCACATACAAACACAATTGAAGCCCAATTCATGCAATTGGCCCAAGCAATATGCACAAGCCCTTTTCCTTACAAAGGCCTAATCCAACTCTCCTATATTTCTAAATTTAGACCCGGTGGCCAAAACCACCATTTAGAATTCTCATACACAAAAATGAAGCTCACGTCTAAGCTCAGTACACAATTTACACTCAAAATAGCATTTTTCATCATTTCGGGTCTCGGGCCCAGAACCGAGCTTAGTCTGCTTTTGGCCCGCTTTACATGGCCCTAAACTCTCACAAATATCTAGCAAAGCTTTCTAGAACCTCTCCCTGAGTGCCTTGGAAGCCAAGCAAACAAAATTATATTGTATCTTCCCAAAAAGAAACTTGAAAAGATTCGTAATCTAGGAGCACCAAAACACCCTTAACCGCAAGTGGACATGCTGCTAAGGATGCTAGCCACATCTCCACTGGCGGTTTTCCCTATTTGCTTTGACAAAATCCTATAAATACGACCCTTCACCTGAGGTTTCAGGGATCACACATATACATCATTCATACATACATGATACAATTCCTACACAATTCACATAACATCTCGTCATAAATCCTCACGCACAAATTAACGAAGTTCTACCCAATTCTTTCTTGAATAGGTAGGTTTTGATCCTAAATTAGGGTTGATGTTCTCTTTCCCTGTCTCTATGCATTGACTTATAAGGCTACATTCTAGTCTCTCCTCGATTTTGGTACGCGAAACCATTTTGCAATTTAAGATGGTAGTAGCAAATTGGATTAATTTAATCCATGTACGCCTCGCCAAAGTCGCATAAGCAACGACCCTTAAAATAAACCAAATGGACTTTATTTTATGTTTGGGAAATTCTCACTTGTACCCCTAAACTTTTTTGTTTTCTCACAAATACTTTGACCGGGGATAACTCTTAGTTACGATTTCATAAAAGTGTAATTCTTTTTTCTGTCGTAAGTCTTGACGAGATCTTTGATTTGGGAAAAAAATCATTGATTTTGGAATTTGTACGCGATAGTTTTAGTCGGTCAAAGTTTATTTTGTCAAACGACTTTGACCGATCATAACTCCCTAATAAAAATTCCATAAATTCTATTTTTTTTTTCAAATAAAAGATCTCATAAAGATGTACAAAGAGAAACAAAAATTATCGGTTTTTAAAGTGATAAGAAAAAGTTATTGTTGGTCAAAGTTTTTTCTTAGAAAAAGAGGGGTATTTGTGAGAAAACGAAAAAGTTGAGGGGTACTAGTGAGAACTTTCCTTTAAGTTTATACATTAAGAAAATCCTCACCAAGCATTAAAACAATTAACAATGAATTCGACATTAACTGTACCGTTTTCGTTTAAACATTTAAACATGCTAAATTAAGGGTTTTAAAACAAACTTTTCACATGTTGCATAAACAACGAGAAATCGCCTCTGCACTGGTGGTTCTGCCCATGAACCGCTAGAGTAGTGGCGGCTCCCACATCAATCCACACCTCCAGATGCGGCTTGGACACTTTTACATACTGCACTCATATTTTCTTGCATAATATCGCACGTGTACAGCGAATTCTTAATGCTAAAATGTCAAAACTAACGGATTGTTCTCAAACTAGTAGCGGCTACTCTTTTTAGTAGGCTTTTCTAAACAGTTTTTCTAATACACGTACTTGAATGAACTTAAAGAAAGTACCATCACCCCGATTCCAATCTAGTTTCACAAGCCTTAGACGTAGGGGTGTCGACGTGTTTTAAAATCTAAGAACATGTTCTACAACTTAAGACGCGTATGCAGGTTCCAAATTACCGCGTTAATTTGGTGGCGACTCCAAAACAGTTTCAAAGATTTTTCTAACTTAATCTTTTTAACTTTAACCACCTTTTTCGATTCGCCGATTTTAAACAAGACGTCGAGTGGTATGCTAGATCCTCGGTACCCACAAAGTTGTATTTTTTTTTGTTTTTTTGTTTTTTTTTTTTTTTTTGTCGTTAAGTTTAATACTAGAGAACGGTGTACAGGTACTGAGTTGAGGTTTTATCTCGACTACGTGACACTTTTATTTAGGTGGGCCCAACCTGCTTGAATAAGGGTGTTACAAAGTGGTATCAGAGAGGCAGTCCTAAAATGAATCCTAAAATGAATGATAAAATTAACCTAGAAATGAATCTTAAAATGAATATTACATTTATACCTTGTGTCTTCCACGTCTGCGTCGTCTAACTCTGTTTCTGGTCACGCTATAGTCTCTATTTCCTCCGATATCTAGCATTGTCGTCTCTATCATCTAAGGTCCAATATTCTTCAGCATCTTAGGAGTCGTTCTTTTATCTCATGTAATAAGGAGTCTAGCTCCAGTCTTTGTCATTCCTGTCAAATTAGTAAGCATAAGCGTTTGGCTTTCTCTACGTTTTTATCAGCGTTTGTAGCTCCATTCAATATAATTCATACTATTTATGGACTAGTCCTGTTTAAAGTAAAAGTGGCAAGTTTTATTTGTCACTCATAGATGATTTTACCAATTTTGTCTAGGTTTACCCTCTTAAAAACAAATCTGATGTTTTCGCTCATTTTCAGTCTTTTAATTCTTACTTCACACATAATTCAATTGTAAAATCAAATCTTTTCAGTGTGACTTAGGTCGTGAATTTGACAATACTTCTATTCCTACTTTCGCCAACACTCATGATCTCACTTTCCGCTTCTCGTATCCTTAAACATTCCTTCAAAATGGTAAGGCTGAGCGTATGATACGGTGTCTAATTGAGATCGTCCTTGCTCTTCTCTCTCATGCTTCCACCCCTCCTGAATTCTGGGTTGAAGCACTCACTGTCGCCGCCTACCTTCACAACATTTTTCCCACCAAACTCTTGCACTTTCGATCCCCTACCTTTGCCCTCTTCTCTAAAGATCTGTCCTATGATCACCTTCGTGTCTTCGGTAGTGCTTACTACCCAAATCTCTCCGCTATGCGCTCCCACAAACTATCCTCACGATCCGTTAAGTTTGTCTTTCTCGGTTATCTGTCACAACAACGTGGGTATAGGTGTCTCGACTTAGCTAGTGGTAAAATTCTCATTTCGTGCCATGTCACTTTTGATGAGTCCATTTTTCCGTTTGCAGAGACTTCACATATTCACCCGAACGCCAACACGTTCCTCGACCCCTCATTTACAACCGTCTCGCCCTTTTTTTACCATGACCCTACCACTTTCACCCCTGACCCCACCACCACCGAATTCCCCCTCCAGCTTCCCCTGCACCCACTATCCCTTTAACCCCCACCCCACCTCCTGTGCCTAGCCTTGTACGTTTTCCACTGCCCCCACCACCTCCCCCGTCACGCACCATCACCACTTTATATTAGGCAATTCAATGTATAGAAAACCCAAGCTCATGTGACACAATTATATATATGAAACAATATCGTAACTCCCGATTCAGGGGATTATTGTAACACCCCGACTTTTTCTAATTTATTTTATTCACACTCTTTAATTCGTTAATTTCCTAATCGAGTGATTTTCCACTTTTAGCTCGGGAAATCATTTCTTAGATGGGTGAGTCGGGTCTTGGTTACGGATGGAGGTAGGCCCGAGTACATGAGTAAGCTTAGGAGAGTCTTATAAGCGTAGGTAAGTAAGGGTTAAAGTGAGGATTGAAGAAAAGAAGGGAAGAAACGAGATTACGCTCCAACATGGGTCAGAGCTAGCCGCTCCATCAGAGGAGCTAGCAGCTCCATCAGAGGAGCTAGTGTAACACCCCGTCCTTTTAAATAATATTATATCTAGTTACGAAATTTTATATTTTTATTTATATATATAAAATATATTTTTTATTTTATAAGCTCGTATATAATTCTTACATTTATACGTTCTTATGAGCTTATACTCGTATAAGTTAGTCTTATATGTTTAAAATTCGTATATTTTATATAAACGAGTATTTTCTTATAAATTCTTAAAATATGAGTTTTACGTCCTTACGGAGTATATTTATAATTATTTTGGTCTTAAACGTTTTTCTTTGAGATTCTTACTCAAAACATCTTTACAATACTTATTCTGTAAATAAGCTTATGAGTCTTATATTTTCTTATTACTTCTATTAATTTTTAATTTATACTCCTATTTTAATTAATTCTGGAGTATTCTTATTATTAAACTTATAAGCGAGTAATAAAAATAAGACTCGATGTTTTGGAGTCGGTGTAACCGACACCTGTCTTTCCTATGGACTAAGTAAATACGGAGTACATCCTACACAAGATGACTCCCTGCTCATTTCATTTCTTTCTCCTAAGACCAAAATTACAGGAGACATCAAAACCTCAAACCCTAACCCTTTTTTTTTTTTTTTTTTTTATCATCCACGCCCTAATTTCCGCCCTAATTAGTCTGTTTCTTCCATTTTTCTTCAATTAAGATCATTCCTATCAGTATCCTCTAGTTATTTGGAGTATTTGAGTAAGTTTTATTTTAGTTTTCATTTTAAATTTTTAGGGTTTTGAGATCATTTGATCTTAAAATCGATTTTTGGTCTTAAATTAGATGTTTTAGGATTGAAATTTGTAATTATATGCTATTTGTGTTGTTTGTTTGTGTTGTTTGGGTATTAGGCAGTGCATTTGACGAGCTTACGGAGGAGGACACTATCTTAGTCGAGCCCGAGGACTAAGTTTATACCGGGTTTTGTAAAGGTAACTAGTGTATTCGATTATTTTAGTATGAATTGAAATTAAGATGATAAATTCTGAAAATTAGGAAAATTCGTAGGGCTGTCTTTAGGGCTGGATAAAACGAGTTTAACAAGTCCAAACGTAGCTTATCTTAATTATACTAAAATAAAGACCATCTTCCAAAAGTTTCCCGCTCAACTCAATGGACTTGGACTTTGACAGTAAATAGCAAATTCATAATTACAATCTCATTGGCCCAAATCTCACCCATAATCCTCCAATGACCTCATAAGAAACTTTCTCTCTAACGACATCTTCTTCACTAAATTGTGTTAATTACGGAAATATATTTTTGGAGATCATAATAAATAATTTAGAAAATCATAATAATAAATAAATGGGTCTTTCTATCCTGAACATATATTTAGGTAGTTTTTTTATTTGTTCATCACTTGTGTAGATACCCGTATCCGTACCCCCCAAAAAAGCAACCCGATGATGAAAATGGACTTTTATGCATGTTTTATAAATAGACGAAACGGTACAAAGTGTCTAAAACATTTTAGTCGTTTTTAACGTATTTATTTAAATTTGCATTTTTCGTAAAATGGAACATTAATTTTGTCGCCTATTTTAAGCTAAAATACGACACGATTATTTCACCCACAAAAGCAGCCCACAAAAACGGCCTCACAAAAACCAACCCGCAACTACAAAAACACGCACTCAAAAACGGGTCAACTCACCTCACGAGTCACATTTTTCGTAAAACCAAATTTTACGATATTACAAAATAATACAACACAAAACATTCGTATTTCGAGCCGAAATCGAAAAACACGACAAAAACCGAGACGTGAAACACGAAAACGTCAAACTTTGGTCCAACGGACCAAAGCTTCAGCCCACACACAAAACATGCTGGTCCAAAGCATGCACCCACGACATACATCAGCCCAAATCAAATCATACGTCAAAACACAAAAAATAAAAGGCCCAAAACACAACCCAAAACAAGTCGTCAGTGAACAGACGACTTGAAAACAAGTCGCCTGTCAACAGACGACTTGTTTTCAAGTCGTCTGTCAACAGACGACTTGTTTTCAAGTCGTCTGTTCACTGACGACTTGTATTGGCTCTTGGGCTCTGCTATTTCACCTCGAGCTCAGCCCACCTCTTCCTTATATATACCCATACACGCACAACAACTTGAGCATTAGCAACATACAACGCAACACAACAAATCACAAACACTATAATTCATTTAGCTTTCGTTCTAAAAAACGTCTTTACGTTTTAAGGTAAATATTTTACCTTCGGACTAGACTTTTTAGACTCGGACAAGGGTTACATTAACCCAACCCGATATTGGCACAACGAACCCGTATTCGCAATACGGTTGTAGTAATTCGGATTCCTAATCCGTCTAAACCCCGCCAATATCGTATAAACAAACGACTCACTGTCACTAAAGCAAACCAACGTTACATTTTACACTTAAGCAAATTCTCATACATGCATTAAATTACGACTAAAACACGGATTCGACATTAACTTGTACCGTTTCACTAGTCTTTTAAACATGCAAAACTGAGGGTTTTCAAAATAATAGAATTAGACAAAAGTCTGAAATGACGTTTTATTTTAATTCAAATCAATGAATTTTTATTTCTCGTATATTTCCTAAAGCAAAACGTCGTTAATTTTAACGACTCACATGCATTGCTTTGCATTTTTATCGAGTCATATTCGCACTTGTACGTAGCGTTTTATTTGCTCACACATCGAAATTAAGCACTTGTTTTCAAACTAGTAGAGACTACTTTACGTAGGCTTTTGATTTCAGTTTTTCATAAAATGTTTTGATTAACTTTCAAAAGTAACCTTGCCCCGAATCCACTCTGGTTTCACAATAACCTTAGGAGGAGAGGTATCGACGCGCCTTGAATTCTAAGACACGCGTCTTATAATTTAAGACGCATTGAAAAGGTCCAAATTCCTTTAAAATTTGGTGGCGACTCCAAAAGCAATTTCAAATCGATTTTCAAGCATTTAAGCAATGATATCCCCCATAGCACTTTACGCACACATTTGCACTTACGCAAATTTTCTCGCGTAGCGCCTTGCTCCTATACGAGCAAGCTCGCGCGAGGCGTCGAGATGGGTCCCGATCCGGGTACCTTCAGTTGGCGACTCCGCTGGGGACTTAGCTGTTTTTATTTTTAAGAAAAGCTTTTTCTTTTATTTTAAAAACACAAAGAGGCAAAGCTTGAAAATTTGAAAACAAGTACGCTTTCGATGTTTGAGCAATTTAACGTTCGAGTCAAATCCTCCGGGATTTACGAGCCAAACACCCTCGAGAATCGACCCCTAATAGCGCTCCCTTCATAAGCGAGACTATTCTGGACAAATCGAGTTCTCACCCCTTCACGATTACAAGTACGGCATCCGTACAAACGATCGTAACAGTCAAACTTGGACGCTCTAGGACCCGTATTGAATTCACACTCAAACGTGTGCAATCTTGCGGATAACCCTACACAAACGTTGCGGGAATGACCGAAGGGAACCTTACCCAAAAGCCAAAAACCCGTGTCTATACGTACAAATGCGAAGCTATAGTACCCTCACTATAGTCGTCTTTCAAAACAAAATCATACAAAACATTTTCAAAGCATATGCATTCATAGACGTCTTTTCAAAATACATTTTCAAACATTTCTGAAAAGTCATGCTTTCAAAAAACACTAACGTCAGGTTTATTGACCTATCGTCAAACGAACCAGACAAACAACACGCCGCGACATTCAAACTCGATCAGAAATAATCACTACATTTCCGATCCTTTACAAAACATAAATGAGTTATACGGCTGACGTATCGTCATAATTCATTTATCGCAAAACATTTCACAAAGCAAAACCTCAAAATGTCAATTCATTTCGGGTATTTTAATCAAAACAATTACTTTTACACTATGCATCTGAAACACTTCGGGCCGAATGACTTTCTAGTCATCTCGATCCAAACAAACATCTTTTCAAAAACAAGATACGGAATCGTTCAGACACGAAACCGTCATTTTACACGTCAAAATCAGCTGACTCATCGTCATTTTGGTTTGACTTCTCCTGTCACACATAAAAAGCGAGCAATACTTGCTTTTTACCCGTTTTAACATCATCGAGACGATTAGCCTATCGCTATTTCGTTTCGACTCCTTTTCATATCACAATCTAACGATGAGCCCTTCAGCGACATACTGCTAACCAGAGCTAATCAGATGTGATCATACAAAACCTTTTTACATCGAGACTAGAGATATTTTGACCTATCTCTACCTCAAAAGCCTCCCGTGTCTTTTCAGCTAAAAAACACGAGTCAAGTCCTGCACATTTCTTTTTACACTTTATTTTGGGTTGCGAATGCAAGATCGAGTCTTTTCTTTCATTTTCGAGTCACTAAAGTCTAACGCTTTGCAGGTTTACCCACTTAAAGCCCCGGATACACGGCTCGCAGAAGAAACATGGATCCCCATTTCAACCTCCCAACCAACGAAGTTGCCCCTCCCTCGCACTCGCAATCACCCGTGACCGCTGAACACATCCAGTTACTCAACGACAAGGTCACCAATCTCACAGCTCAGCTCGAACATTTAGCCGTTATGCAAAAGTTCGAACCCATGAAGAACGCTAAACTCTTTACCGAGGAGTTTGCTCGACATGCTGAAAGGATTCAATTCCTGGAAGACAAAATTCGCAAAAACGAGCCGGCCAAAACTACAGGCCGCGGCCACCAAGGCGGCAAAACTCGAATCGCAGCAAAGACTAAGCCAGTCAGGTCTGTCAGCAGGAATGCACTAGCGGCATCACCTGTGTTCATAACACAGCCTACGCTTGCTACACCCAAGTCCACATCTGTCGGGCCATCCTCGTCGGAACAACAACGACGCTTTGACCCCCTCTACATGCCTTACTCCAAGGCATTGAAAAAGCTCCTGAAGAGGAACATTCTGCGGCTTCCTAGCCCCACCAACATACCACCTAAGCACAAGAAGACAAAGTCATGGAACCAAAACGCCTACTGTGAATTCCACAGGGTTAATGGACATGACACCGAGGATTGCTTCCGTCTAAAGAATGCAATCCAAGACATGATCGATAACAAGACGATCGAAAAGCCAAACGCGGCTCCTAAACCATCACGCCAGCATAGCACGCTCCGTGCTAGCACTATCTTCGTGGGAACATTTCCCATTCTCGACTGCTCTCATCCGGTTACCACAAACAACCATGAGGTCAATGTCGTTGGCAGCAATACCAACAACTGCAACGACAGCACTAAGCACATGCACAAGACAAAAACAAAAGCAAAAGCAAGGCACGCGAACGAGAGAAGGGTCTTCGTACAGATCCCTTATCAACATCCCATCAAGTTGTCTGACAGCGACGACGAGGTTTCACACCTCCAACACCCATACCTAGCTCCGTTGGAACCGCCAGGGTTCCCATCCAGGCTCACAAACGACAACAGGGACGAGGGTATACTCTTGGACGAGACTGCTCCCCCTACTCCATCAACCTGGTCTAGCGCCAAGGATATACTTCCAAAACAACTCCCTGAAGCAAAATCAAGCACTTCTGCCTGGCAACTCTTGCAGGATTCGCCAAGGCACCGCAAGGCCCTTCGCCGAGCCCTACAGGTCACTCCGGTGGCAGGACAGATGCCCCCGGCACAATTTGTTAGCCACATCATCCGGGACTGGCTACCGGGTGCTATAACTTTCTCTAACGCGGACCTGCCGTCCTTCGGAGGCGCACACAATCTGGCACTCCACATAATTGTAGATTGTCGGGGCATGACGTTACCCGTTACCCTAGTCGATAACGGTTCTTCAGTCAACGTCTTGCCTCTTGCGACCGCCACTAAACTGGGATTGGACGAAGACGACTTCACTCCCTGTTCAGACAACGTGGCAGCATACGACGGTACACTCCGTAGTATAAAAGGCATCATTTCACTATCCATCATGAGCGAGCAGTCGCGGACGAAATCGAATTCCAGGTCATGGACATTCCCCCAACATACAACATGTTGCTGGGCAGACCCTGGATTCACGCTACCCGAGCTGTCGCGTCAACTCTGCATCAGAAGGTTAAACTACCTCTGGACAACGAAATCATCACCGTCAAAGCCTCGAACTTCCGAGCGACCCTCCTGCACTTGAGAAAGCATCGACGAATCCACCAATGACGCAGGTGGTTTCAAATCAAGCATCTACGCCTAGGGTTTAGGGTCTCACGTCATCATGACGCCAGGTCTTCTAAGCCAACCAGGACGCGCAATTACATTCCTAAAACAGTAGACCTAGTTAGGAATTAGAGTTTGTAGGTTTGTCTCAAGCTCTATAGTCCGAGCAATTTTCAAATGTAACCGCTTTTAACAACATTAATGACAAGAATGTTTTCGGTTACACTTTGCCTCGTTTTGCCTCTTTACGTTTGCACATCCTCTTTCCGCATATTCCACTTTTGCACATTCTCTTTGGCACATTCTAACATTTGCGATAACATTAAACAAAATGACATTGCATCATATAAATACATTGCAGGCACTGTTTCCAGACCTAAACAGCCTCCCATCCCCGAACATACAACAACCGTCAACACCAAAACACCCCAAGCACCCAAAGAATTACCACTGCGAATTTCCTTAAGCATAGGCAAAAACATGCATCCTCCAAACCCCTTACAAAAACCGATAACACCCTCATCTGGTCTCACAAAGATATACCCGTCTTTGACCAAACACCCCACAACAACAAAAGCAGGGCATCAAGCCCATTAAACAAAAAGCCACAACGCGTAATCCAAGCCAACAAAAACGCTGACTGAATATCAAACACAAATCCCAGCTACGAAGAAAAAAAAAAAAAACGGCAAAGGTCCAGTATACACTGACTGCCACAACCCAAACAAAGCATATCCAAGAAACACCGACATTCTCGTCAAAAACACCGCAGAAAGCACAATCACTAAAGACTCCACAATCAGTCAGGTGTCCAACCACCACGATCATAATACAGGAATACTCCTACTAATCACAAAAGACAACCACGCACCCCCTCTCTACCAAAACTTCAAAGCATACGAAGCAAATGTCTACGACCTACAAGGATCCACAGGCACATTACGAAACCTTTCATCCCTCCTAAACAAACCCCCACACATCCAGATACTGCCCCTTGACGCCAAACGGCGCAACAAACCCGCACCCAATCCCGTTGCCAACAACGATGAAGCCAAACACACAATACCCTGGTATCAAATCCTTCCCAACTACAAAACAACCAACACCCACGGAACATTCTGCAATGTATTTATAAGATGCAAACAGGCGAAATGTTAAAAATCGCAATTCACGGACCGGCATGTCCTTAAACCTGCACAAACACAATTCACGGGCCGGCATGCCCTTAAACGTGCACCTCTTACAAAGCAAATTCACGGGCCGGCATGCTGATAGGATTTAGTCGCGTCTCCTAATCAAAAGTAATCCGAACGAACTCTAACGGGTAGTAAGGGTAAGTCGGGTCGAATCCACAGGGAGATGGTCGCTTAAGTTGGTTATTCTTAGTGATTCTAGTCTCGGTTCGAGTGTAGGATGAGAAACTAGAAGCTATAGCGGGAAGTAAGGAGTTTAAACGATTAGGAAGAAGGTCTAGGGAATCGGGTTAGGCACGGGGTATGCTAGGTCAAAGGATGGTGATCGGAATGAGTAGGAAACGCTCTCGCTAAGGGTAAGCTAGGCCTCTCGGTCTTAAGCTCCTCTAGGTCTCAAATGCGGACTCTCGCAACTTACAAGTGAGGGTCCTAATGATTGGTCTCGTGTCCTACCCTAAACTAGGTTTTCGGTCTTAAGTTTAAGGGTGACAAACGCTCACAAACCCTTGGCCAAAGGATCAACAAACGCATACAAAACGAGACAATCAAAACGAGCGCGAAAACCTAACTCACAACATCATCAAAAATAAACCAAGCAAACACCCATGATTCACCCTACTCCCTAGATAATAAACTACTCACACATGATAATAACGATGATCCAAGCAAGAGAGAATGATGAAAACATGATCAACAATGAAATAAATTGAGATGATAATCAAATAAGAAGAGTATAGACAAAAACCTAATCAGAAATTCAAAGAGAGGAAGCAAGAACAAAGACAACAATACCGAGATAGGATGATCAAACAACGTTTCCGAGTCGAGAATTCAAAGTACAAAATGCAAAAGTAATCAAACCCTAAATTTTTGTGAGAAAATAGTTTAAAGTGTTCTTAGAATGCTCAGGAAAAATTAGACGAAAATATAATGTTTTGATCCTTCAAATTGACGAAGTATATAAAGCACTCGAGGAGCCTGCTCGCCCCCTAGGCTCAGGACAGGTGTCCCGTCAGGGATGTGGTCATCCCGACCGGGATGGGCTTGGTCCCGTTGAGTTCAGCATGCATGCTCAAAATGCACTTTTTCTTCCTTAGTTTCTTTTGCAAAATTTCTCGTCCCAAGGCATAGGGACGAGGCCAATGTCGTCCCAAGGGGTAGGGACAAGGCTTAGGATGACCATGTGAGTTTCAAATCCCGTCCCAAGGTCCCGGGACACCTTCATTTGTTGGAACGAGGCTCAGACGCAGTTTAAACACGACAAAACCAACTCGAATCAACTCCAAACTTCACGAAACTTTACGAAACTTCACGAAACCTCTCGACAAGCATCCTAAACTCCAAATATGCGCTTGTACCTGCAAAATAGACACAAAAACGCAGCAGTGCCAAATCGGAGAGAAATAGGAGCTGAAACGCGTATAAAAGGACTATAATCGCAAAGTAAAGCTCGAGAACTAGGGGCTATATATACGTAAATATATGACACATCAAACTCCCCCAAACCGAACCGTTGCTTGTCCTCAAGCAACCAAGCATGACAGAAAATAGAGGACAAGGCGAGCAAAAGAGAACGTCCCCGAACAAAACCAAACCGCAAGTAGCATGAGCAAATGGCAATCAATCCCGAATCAACATGGGACGTATGGAAATAGCAAGCTAACGGATGAGAATTACAAGACGGCGCAGAATGAATAGCATGGCTTAGACTATGGCTCTCTAGCAATCAAATCACGGACCTCTCGCGGGTTCCACTCTACTCAAATGATGAACAAGGCAAGTATATGTGATGACACTCACCTACTCGACTAGTGGAAGCACGCCCGCAATCTAATGTGGACCAAATCTCGCATTCCCGTACACAATAATGTCACAAAAACGAAGCAAACATGAGGGCTTACATAGGAAATGAGGATGTAAAGGCCATAGAGAGGTAAAGGGTAATAAGGTGGATCAAATAGTTATGGATTCGTGGAGCTAAGCCACGAGAAACCACAAGTGCTACTCAAGTGCTCGTCCAACCAAAATGGAACCCAACTCTCATGAAAAACGGACCGAAAACAGCATATCGGTCTCCTTTACACATCAACGCAACAATAGCAACAAATTTCAAGTGCTCGCTCATGTAAAACAACAACAACTTTCTCATTTTTTTGTGCACACATTTCTTTCTTTGTATTTTTTTTTTTTGTGTTGTGTTTTTTTCCAGATTTTTGTATTTGTTTCTTTTTTTTGAGCAAAAGGAGCACACTCACATAGAGTTGCGGAAATACCTCATAAAAGGTCGGGGAAACAGCAATCCCGACTCATACTCACCAAAACTCTCCAAGCCAACGACATCAGCAAGTCGTAGCATGATCAAAACCCGAAGACAAGCACAAGAGTAAGCAAAAGCGGTAACTAGCAAGGCTAGGGTAGGCTATATGGCAATGTAGCTAGCAAACTCAAGTGAATAAGGGTAAAGGGATCAAAAATGAGAGGATAAAAGCAATACATGATCAAGGTGAATGAAAAGGAATCAACTAAAGCCTCATATGTAATAACAAGTGACAAAATCATGGGAAACACGGGATAGGGGCCACACTTATGCGTGTTGATATTACGTACCCCACGAGGAGAACTACTCACAATATAAGCACGGGGACCGGGATAGATGAACCGGCCGCAGGAGGCTAAAAACCTCGCAATAAAAGTAGCTATAGTCCGTGAATGATAAAGCCAACAAGTCAAGCACGCCATCATCTGCAAGCACGTCTAAACATCCCCGAAAGTGCTAATCCAACAATATAAAACATGCCAAAGCTCAAAGCATACAAGGGAAGGGATGTCGGGAAAAATCAAGGTAAAAACAAGCTCAAAACAACGGAATGGGATACGTATTTTTGGTATTTTTGAGAAATTTTCTGATTTTTATGGAATTTTTCAGATTTTTTGATTTTTTTGGGATTTTTGTGGTTTTTTGAAAAATGAAAAACGAAAAAGAAAGAGCAAAAATAAAGCGAAACGGAAAGCAAAGCGTTTCCTCCCCCCAAACCAAACGACACATTGTCCCCAATGTGTCCTAAAGCACATCAACCAGGGACCCATAAATTAAGGGAGAAAAACGGTAAAAAGTCTCAAAAGAAAGCAAAGTACATACAATTTATATTTACAATGAAAAACGCCCCCCCAAACCGGCTTCAAACGGGGGGCTCAGCACGGTACGGGAAGTACCACCAACCGTGGGCTTCGTCATAAACGATCCCACTTCCATCATCCTCGTAGTCATCATCGTCACATCCATCGTCATCAACAGCTCGGCCATCCTCATTAGCAACTCCAATTGCGTGGCTTGCAGCAAAGCCAACTCCGTCCGCGCTCGATGCGTCCTGCAGTGCATCTTTACCCGCTTCCGTCCTCCCTAAGGTACCTGCAACATCATCATAACAGAGCACAGCCTCAAGAGGGTCCCTCTCGAGGACTTGAGGTAAGTAGTCGTCCACACATTCATCAACAACATCTAAGGCAAAGACATGCTCCTCCAACATAGGACGCTTTAAGGCGTTTGACAAGTTAAAAGTTATTGAATCACCTCCGACATCCAAAGTCAATTTGCCGTTCTTGACGTCAATGACTGCACCAGCAGTGTGCAGGAAAGGTCGACCCAAAATAATAGGAATTTGGGAGTCTTCGACCATGTCAAGGACGACAAAATCAACTGGGATGAAAAACTTACCGACTTTGACGGGAACGTCCTCCAAAACACCTAGAGGGCGTTTGACAGAACGGTCCGCCATCTGGAGAGTGATGTTCGTAACCTTTAAAGGTCCCATATTGAGTTTCTCGCATACGGAGTAAGGCAGGACACTTACACTTGCACCTAAATCGCATAAAGCGTTAGAAATAGAAACAGTGCCAATTGTGCAAGGTATGGAGAAACTACCTGGGTCCTTTAGCTTAGGAGGAGACTGGTTTTGTAAAAGCGCGCTGCATTCAGCAGTAAAAGCAACAGTCTCGACCTCGCTAAACGACCTCTTACGGGTGAGTATGTCTTTGAGGAATTTAGCGTACGCAGGGACTTGAGTAACAAGTTCAGTAAAGGGTACAGTTACCTTCAAGTCCTTGACGACCTCCATGAACTTACCAAATTGACTATCAAGCTTAGATTTTACCACCCGGCTCGGGAATGGTAGCTTGATTTGAATGGGCGGCTCAACCGGCTTGCTCTGCGCCTTCTGCTTCTCCTTTTCTTTGTCATTCTCGGCCACCTTGGCCTGCTGCTCATCCACGGCCACTCCACCATCATCCACGGCCCTCCCTTGCTTGGCCGAGTGGGGTCCCACGTGCACCCCTCCTTGTGGTGCTCCATTCGTGCTCGCTCCTGCAAAATCATCACTAGAAACATGCATATCATTAGGAGAACGAGGAGGGTCTACCTCACTTACCACCGTAGGCATTGGAGGACCATCGTAGCTCGTGCCACTTCGCAAGGAAATGGCATTGATCGACTCATGTTGTGGTTGAGTGCCTTGCGATGGAAGGTTACCCGGTTTCCGTTGAGAGCTAGAGGAAGCAAGTTGAGCCATTTGAGTTTCGCGCATTTTGATGGCGGCTGTGGATACCCATATCCGTACCCTCCCAAACAAAACCCTGTGATGTAACACGGACTTTTATTACGCATGTTTAACGTTGACTTATACGGTTCTAACTAATGTCGAATTCATTTTGAGTCGTTTGAAATGTTAAAATGATTAAGGTCGCTTCACATCACACTCAAATAAACGTTCATTTTGTCCATTTGGAGTTTAGCTAGGTCCTTGTCCTGCTTCATTTGGCATGAGCTTCGCATTTGCACTACAATTAGTCCTTTTACATTAACAAGGTCTAATTCAGCATTCCTAAATTCCTAAATTTAGGCCCGGTAGCTAAAACCGCTGTTTAGCCCCCTCTTACACAAAATACGGCTTCACGTCTTACCTTATTTCACAAAAACTATGCAAATACACCTTTTTCACTTTTCCGGGTCTCGGGCCCAAAACCGAGCCCAAACCCAAGCCTTTGGCCCGCACTCCAAAGCCCTGAACACCACAAAATATCTCAGGTTTATCCTAGCTGTTTTCTTGAGCCACACGTCCAAAATATCACGTAATCTTTCAAAGATTTCACAAACCAAAACTAGGAAATTAGGCCTAGAACCACACCTCCAAACCGCACAAATTTTTATGCGGTTTGGAGGGGAAACCGCATAAGCTTATGCGGTTTGCCCTGGCAACCGCATAAGCCTATGCGGTTCCTCGGCTTGTTTTTATTCCCTGCTTTCCTAATTTCTCCGAGGTTTTAGTATATATAGAGCCCTATACCCGACCTCATAACACACAATTTATCATCAGATTTCACATCTTACACACTTCTAAACACCCTCAAAGCCTCACGCACTCAAATCCTTGAGTTCAACACACCATCCCGTGTTGAATTCATCCTCCTTTCAAGTTCAAGAAGCGAAGCTCTGCCCAGATCTGAAGCGTCAGGACAAGGTAGGTACCGATCCACTTGGATCAAAGCTTTTTCTTATTTTCTATGGACTAACAAAGGGTCTACACTTTAGCGCCCCACCGGCTTTGGCACCCAAAGACGCTTGCCCTCCAAGTGTTCTATTTACTTCGGGTACACTCCATATCCGATGACACGCCAAAGTCGCATAAGCAACCGACCTTATAAAATAAACCAATGGACAATTGAACTTTATTTTATTTGCATGCATCTTGCACCTTCTTATTTTGCATTAAAATCAACTTAAACAATGAATTCGACCTTTAATCGAACTGTATTCGTTAACAAGTTAAACATGCTAAATCGAGGGTTTTAATCAATGTTTTTGCATCTCAGATCTGCATTCTTTTACAAACTTATCGCACTCGTACGTAGCGATAACATTAGTTCAAATATCATCTTACAAGGATTGTTCTAGGTCAGTAGAGGCTATTTTTACATAGGCTTTTCTAAAAGGTTTTCATAAATCATTATTTGAATTAACTCTTTTTCTAAAGTACCTCACCTGAATCCAACTGGGTTTCACAAGCCTTAGATCTAGGGGTGTCGGCGTGCTCCAAAATCTAGGACATGTTTTTAACTTAGAACATGGTAGCAGGTTCCTAATTTCCGCGATAATTAGGTGGCGACTCCATAACAGTTCTTAAAGGTTTTTCCAACTTAATCTTTTTTAACTTTAAACCCTAATCGCCCTTATGCAAGACGCCGAGTTGGGTCCCTCGTCCGATCCCGGGTTCCACAGTTTGGCGACTCCGCTGGGGACATCTTATTTTTAAAAACCAAAAACTAGCTTTTTCTTTTTAAAAATAAAGAGGTGAAACTTGAAAACCTTAAACAATCCAAGTAAACATATTTGAGCTATGCACATTCGTTTAGAGTCCATTCCTTTTGGAATCTAGGCACCCTTTGCACCCTCGAGAGGTGGCTCCCACATGCAGGCTTGTCCACTCGATAAAGCACATGCCGGACTAGCTTTCCTCTCGCCCCTCCACGGCTTGCCAGAACGGCTATCTCGATCCGGCCCAAAGGTTCCCTTCAGAAAACCTATCGCCCGCTGCAAGGAAATGAAGGGTTAAGTATCCGCCAAAGCGCACTCGAGGTAGTTGGAGGTGTACCCGACCGACTCATTTTCACCCTTTTTGAGTCATACGCACAAGTTCGAGGCTATGCACCCCATAGTTTTTTTTCAAACGAGCATTTGCATTCATATCTTCGAAACTCGCTTAAACGCTTCAAAGATAAATGAACCTAACATCTAACAAACTAACACTTTTCAAACAAAACTATCGCTAATTTTTGAAATAAACTTTTTCAAAACTTCCTTTTTCACTAACAAGCAAAACCCGAGCAAGGAATAAAACCCGAGCTCATGGATTTCAATCTTCTAGGTCATACGGCCTAGTCTCTACATTTAACATCCTCGACTCGACTTGCTAATCGTACTCGTGCCGAATCCTCTTCTTCTACACATCCGACTCGAGCTCACCTCGGGAAATGACCGATTTCAGTTCCGCGGATGCAAAGCAAAATCTTTAACATCGAGACGAGATGTGCGCACGCATCCTCGCCTCAAAAGCTTCCCTTAGCAAAACCTTTTCGAAAACCTCCTTTTTCAAGCTTAAAATGTCTTTCTAAACAAAGAAATGAGCTAAAATGAATGCCTAAAATGAATGTGAGTCAAGTGGGTCGAGTCGTGTCGCTAATATACCAAGTGAAATGCAGGCCTCAGCTGGATACTCGTCGTACTAAGAACCGCCTAGTAATCCCTTACAAGAAACGAACCTACACCCGCAAAATGGCCGGCAATGACGAAGTTACCGCACTCCGTAACCAAGTCACAAAGCTGACCGCTGACCTTGAGAGACTTCTGGCCACCCACACCACTGAGGTGGAACGTATGGAAACCAAAATCAAGGAAGTGGCCGATAGGCACGCCAAGAAACTCCAAGCCATGGAAGAAAGGCTCTACGTCTCGAGCACCTACTCCATCCACAAGGAAAATGAAAACGTGCCTACTAGCATCAAGGACGAGCTCCCTAACAAGCTCGCCCTTAGTGACCTTCCTGTGTTCCAAGGACATGAGAGCCCGATCATCCACATCCGAGCTTTCAAGTCCCAAATGGCCATCAAAGGAGTCGACGCTAAGCATTGGCTAACTCTCTTCCCTCACTCTCTAGCAGCAGTGCCCAAGACATGGTTCTGCTCACTTGACCCACAACGGGTCCCTACTTTTGAAGAACTCACAGTCGAGTTCGACCGACAAAGATCGAGACAAT
Source organism: Dianthus caryophyllus (assembly GCA_023091065.1). Lineage (NCBI taxonomy): Eukaryota > Viridiplantae > Streptophyta > Magnoliopsida > Caryophyllales > Caryophyllaceae > Dianthus > Dianthus caryophyllus. The sequence continues at coordinate 19,071,442 of CM041522.1, forward strand.
GAAGACACTCAAGTCTCAATCGCACCTTAGAAGTCCTATCTCAAAAGGACAATGAAGGCTTTACCGACTATCTTACTCGTTGGAAGAAGCCGAAAGACAAATCCCCAACCGCCCTCGCGAGGACGAGCTCGTACTCAAAGTTCATAAATAACTCGCGACCCGTATCAATTTTACATGAGGTACAAAGAACATTCGTAACTTTAAAGAACTAACTAAGGTCGGCACTCAAATCAAGATGATCTTAGGATCGCACCATGGCTAAATACACCGCCATGCATATCAAGGAGCTCCTCTAAGTCCTCCCCGCGGCCAAGAACGCATTTAAAATCGCACTGTCGGTAACCTTGATGATGACACCCTCGACGCCTTCAGAACTACCTTCTCGCCGCCTCCTAAGGCCAAGAGAAACTTCGACCCTCTCTTTATGTCCTACTCCAAGGCATTTCAAAGGTTGGTCGAGAAAACTACCTACAACCGTCGGGCCTACTAGCGAGCCGCTCAAGACAAGAAGCCTAAATCTTGGAACCCCAATGCCTTCGTGCATACCACCGAGGCAAGGGGCATGACACCGAATCGCTTAGGCTCAAGAACGCTATCCAAGATCTAATCGATCAAGGAAAGCTCAAAGAAACCATCTCAACCCGCCAAGCCTTCAAACAACGAAAACCCGCTGAAACCATGCAATCTTCGTGGGGTCAATCCCTATTCTAGATCGCCCTACCTAATCACACCCTCCGACGACCAAGTTAATGCGCTTCATCGGTCCGATGACGAAGACGACGAATCGCTACTCATCGACGGTGATAAGTCACATCAATCAACTTGCAAAAGACATCGATCACCTAAAAGCTCTACATCGCACCGCAGCCGAACGTTTGGAACGTCGTGTCCAAAAAGAACTTAGCAACCCAGTCTCGCTCGACACCCTCGAAGCTTTTCGTCAGAAAGACAACGAAGGCTTCGTCAAACACCTTACACAGTGGAGGAAATTACTTTCCCGAGTACCGAATCACCCACACGAAGATGAACTCATGTCCACTTTCCTCTTCAGCCTACGACCCGCCTGGCGATACTACTTTCACTTCTGCCACGCTCGGAACTTCGAACATCTCATCGAAATTGGCACTCGCATCGAAAAGGATCTCACATCTAGCTATGAGGATCCCACCTACCGAAGCACCCTTTGAGGACACACTCTTAAAGGGCGAAGAACACACAACTCGCATGGCTCCGCAAGGAACTTTGACAAACTCTATATGCCCTACGCTGTGGCATTACAAAAACTAATCGAAAAGGACTACCTCACACCCATCGGACCTATTAACGAGCCACCCATGAATAAGAAATCAAAATCATGGGATCCCAATGCCTTTTGTTCATACCACCGGGGCATGGGACATAGCACTCAGAGTTGTCTCAAACTCAAACATGCCATCCAAGATCTTATCGATCAAGGAAGGATCAAGAAACCTCGGAGGAAAACCACACCTTCCTCCAGCGACGACGCAATTTACATCACACCTCAAGCAACTCAAGCAGCTCAAGCAGCTCAAGCACCTCCAACGACACAGAAGACGATGAAGAAGAAGAAGAAGAAATTCTTTTAGATTCTAATGCTCTTAGTGTCGGGTCATCTGTCGACCCATCTATCCTAGACTCTAGCTTTAGTTTAGATTTTCTATTTACGGAGGCTAGCTCCAAGCAATTTTCTGATTTGTCGAATGATTCTCTTCAAAATAATGAAATGAATAAATTTGCTTACGTCTTGTCTCAAACTAAAACAAATAACAAAATACAAACAAACAAAAATCAACAAGCAACAAACAACACACAAAATACAAAAGACACTAACTCATGCGAAAGTGAATCGTTAAACAAATACATTGCAAACCTTGTACACCCAAAAACACAAGACCCAATCATCGAGGAAACCATAACCATAAACGTGGGAACCCCCGAAGAACCAAGGGAACTACAACTAGGAGCCTCACTAGACGAACACGAGCGCACCCAATTTACACAACTCCTAAGCGAATTCAAGGACGTATTCGCTTGGTCATACAAAGACATGCCCGGCATCGAACGAAGCATCGCCGAGCACCGCATCCCCATCAAACCCTAAGCATAAACCCGTCAAGCAAAAGCTAAGAAGACTACGCCCGAATGGTCTCTTATGGTCAAGGAAGAAATCGAAAAACAACTACAAGCTTCTGCTTTCATCCAAGTCATCGAGTATCCTGAATGGGTCTCAAACATGGTCCCAGTCCTGAAAAAGAATGGCAAAATTCGAGTATGCGTTGACTTTCGCGACTTGAACAAAGCTAGTCCCAAAGATGAACCAGTTTTCAAGAAACTCAAGAAAACCGACCATGTTGAATGGGACGAAGAATGTCAAAAAGCATTTGACAAGGTCAAGGAATTGCTAACTAACCCACCAGTTCTACGACCACCCCAAGCGGATTTACCACTATCCTTATACCTTACAACCACACCTACCGCCATGGGCGCCATGCTCGCTCAAGAAATAAACGGCGAAGAACACGCAATCTACTACATAAGGAAGAAATTTCTCGATTACGAAACTCGATATTCACCCGTCGAGAAGAGTTGTCTAGCCTTAGTGTGGTCATCCAAGAAACTCCGTCATTATATGCTAGCACACCAAACGAAGGTCTATTCCAAAATGGACCCCGTAAAGTACCTCTTCGAGAAACCTGTGCCTAACGGACGAATGGCCAGATGGACATTGCTCCTAGCCGAATTCGATCTTAAGTACGTACCCCTCAAAGCAATCAAGGGACGAGCAGTCTCCGATTTCCTAGCCGAAAATGCAATCAACGAAGAACCAATCATCGACACAACATCCCTTCCAGACGATGGGATCTACAACATCAACCAAGAACAATGGGAGTTATACTTCGATGGCTCCTCCAACTATCGAGGATGTGGAGTAGGAATACTTCTCATATCCCCGAATGGCGAACACACACCTTTATCAATCAAACTGGACTTTGACGTTACAAACAACGCCGCGGAATACGAAGCATGCTTGCACGGTCTCCAAGCAGCGCTTGTACTCAACGCCCGCAATATAAGAGTCTATGGGGACTCCTCCCTCATAATCAACCAAATATCCGGAGCATGGAAGATACTTAATGAAAACCTGGCACTATACCAAAGCAAAATACAAGAACTCATAAACGAATTCTATCACGTAGAATTCATACACCTCCCACGCGAAGAAAACCAATTCGCCGACGCGTTATCCAAACTCGCGTCACTAATCAACATACCCCCGGGGATGGACACGCTCCCCATTGTCGTGGAACGACGGAACGAACCCGCCTACATATGTGACATTGAAACCGAGGAAGAGCAAACCGACCCTTGGTACCAAGCAATCATCAACTACAAAACAAACGGTGAATACCCACCAAACATTGACAAACGAGCCAAACGCGCCCTACGCCTGTTATCATCACAATTCGTGATGGAAATGGGCAAACTACTCAAAAAGACACCCCAAGGCACACTACTCTTATGTGTCGATCACAAAAAGGGACACGATATTATGTCCCAAGTACACGATGGCGAGTGCGGACCACACATGAACGCACGAGCCATGTGCAAACAAATCATAAGGCTAGGATGGTACTGGACAACCATGGAAGCCGACTGCGCAAAATATGTCAAACATTGCCATAATTGTCAAATCTTTGCAAACGTACAACACATACCTCCTTCACCACTATACAGTTTAACCTCGCCATGGCCCTTCTCCACATGGGGAATTGACGTCATTGGCAAAGTACAACCCGTGGGAGCAGGAGGACACTGCTTCATCCTCGTGGCCATCGACTATTTCACCAAATGGGTCGAAGCCGCATCATACCGTATACTAGGCACGAAAGAAGTTGCGAAATTCATACAAAACAACATCATTTGTCGTTACGGCATACCCCACGAATTCATCAGCGACCAAGGCACACACTTCCAAGGAGAGGTGGAACCACTCCTCCTCAAATACAGGATACAACGACACAAATCATCACCCTACCGACCATTAAACCAACTAACGGCCGAGGCAAAGAACAAAACCGTCAGATCAATCCTCAAAAAGATGATCGACACCGCCACGATCGCCCAACAAAATCCCATTTGCATTATGGGGATACCGCGACAACCATCCGCACACCCACGGGCATGACACCCTATTTCCTAACCTACGGGATGGAAGCCGCTCAACTCAGAAATCGAGATGCAATCCCTTCGAATCCTCATGGAAGCAGACATTCCTGAAGCCGATTGGGCACGCGAACGATACGAACAACTCATCCTCTTAGACGAAAGACGGTTACATTCACTAAGCACAGTCCGAACGTACCAATCTCGCCTGCAACGCGCCTACAACAAACGGGTTAAGCCACGAAACATCAAAGTGGGTGACCTAGTACTCAAATCAGTCCGAGCACCATTACCAGTCGACCCAAGAGGAAAATTCAAACCCAATTGGGCCGGACCGTACTTGGTCAAGGAAATCCTTCCCGGAGGAGCCGTGAAACTAACTGACCTCGACGGTCAGGACTTCCGACACCAACAAATCTTGATCAACTCAAGAAATACTACCCTAAAACACAAAAACTTCGCAAAATTTCAAAACAAAACTCACTCGCATGGGTGAACTACGCTCGGTTTGATTCCACGACCGTGGATACGAGGCGACTTTGCAAAGAGCTCAACCGAATCACACGAACTACGCCGGCTTGATTCTGTATTCAAAAAGCAGATACGTAGGCAGCTTGTCAAAAGTACAACCGCACTTTTCTAGCACGCAGGCCCAAAGCTTAAAAAGGTCAAGGGCGTTGCACTCACAAAAAGACACGCCAAAGCTTAAAAAGGTCAAGAGCACACCAACACAAAACAAAACACAAATCCAAGTCCAAAGCTTAAAAAGGTCGAGGACTTAAAAACGGAACAAGTCAAACAGGCGAATCCAAAGCTTAAAAAGGTCGAGGATTTAATGCGAATGTTCGAAGCTTAAAAAGGTCGAGAACATTTAAAAACAAACAAGAGAAAACAACGAGACAAGACAAAAGCAAATTAATTCTATTTTATTACTTTATTTAGAATTTTTCGCAATTTAGAAAGGAGCTAGGAACAAGCCTCCTTAGCCCTTTATTCAAATCTAAAACATGTATTTAAATAAAGGAATCTTTCTAAACTAAACAAAACAAACTACTCAAGTCTTTTTCTGACGCTTTGGGTTGACCTCTTCATCTTCAAGAGGCCGATCCGCCACAACTTTCGACCTAAGGACGGGAGTAGATCTCTCAAAACCTGGGGGCTCGATCGGATCCTCATCCTGCTCAACTGGGGGCTCCTCGATCCTTGGCCCTAGGCGATCTTTAACGGTCACCTTCGGTCCAAGCCTTTCCCGCGCCGGTCTCGAAGTAGAAACACCTGCACCAACAGTACAAAGATCACCATAGTCCCTCCTTTCCCGCACCGCCTCATACGCCAAGGAGGGCCTTGGCCCATTCTTTTCCCTCCTCCTTTGATTCTCACGTTCCTTAGGATCATTGGAACGATACCACCGTGTATAGAAGTCCGTAACACGGCTAGACTCTATATGCTCCGGCACAGCCCAAGTAACACGGTCCGACCATCCTCGGATCCAAGCATCAATCGTTTGGTTGTTTAGGACAACAACCCCACCAACCTGAGTATCCCGCCGGGTATGGTTTCGAGCAAGCCCGATTTGCCTCTTCAAGCCGAAGAGGATGAATCCACACTCCTCGCTCAAACCCGCACAAAGATCAACCCACGAGACGCATTTGCAATAGACGGCGCCAGAACCGCCGTAATACCCCACCAAGACACGCATCAACGAATGGTGCTCTCCTTCGCAAACCACCTGTAGTAGTTTAGCGAACGCCCCGGAGGTCGACCCATTCCATCTTCCGCGACGTCGTCCCTCGCGCCTTGAAGACACTTCCAAGGGGAAGAGCTTTATACACACTTAGCCTCTCCATGAGCCAAGCGTTGAGAATCCTAGCGAACCCTGCATGCGAGCTCAGACGACGATTAGCATAACTACCGCCTAAGCCCAAGATGGTCTCCGCTAGGATCAACGCAGGGATCATGTCCCTTTCCATCTCTTCGACAACACGAGCATACCTCGCTCCCGAACACCCCGCCTGGCATGGACCCCGCAAAGCATAACGATGAACCAAACAAAAGTAAGGGCCCTCCGCCTAGAACGGTCCAAATACTAGTATCGCCTTTATTCATATATCGTTGACACAAGAGAAGCATGTTTACCTTGCCTCTCAAACAAACCTCGCAAAGATGAGCGTTTGTCATCCCAAGGAAGTTTCGCAACATCCCGTTGTAACAAAGCTCACTCCTCACGACCACAGGAGTAGTCCGTTTCGACCATCCAGCAATGGCCGAGAACTCCTCCATCAAAGGGCACACCTCTCCCCCGGGAAACCTAAAAACATGCAAGCTAGGATCCCAATAATCTAAGCACGAATCAAGAAAGTCTAGATCGACTTTCATTTGACGAAAGCCAATAAATACACCCGCACCGTCATCATACACCGCCTTCTTCATTGCCGAACTCAAGGAAGACGTCCACCTCTTCAAAAGAGCATCAAAATGCTCCTCCATTTTCTTGGACACAAAAAAAACTTTTATAAATATACCCAATATATTTGTGAAAGCAAAATTCTAAAGCAAAAAAAAAGAGAGAAGAGGAGTAGTTGTGAATGAATATTATGGAAAACAATGTCCGAAATATGGAAATACAGCGCCACATCCAAGCCAACAAACCGCATGACTCTATGCGGTTTGCTGTCCAAACCGCATAAGCTTATGCGGTTTAACCCACGAACCGCATAAGCCTATGCGGTTTCAGGGGCTGGTTTTTCTCACAATTTTCCTAATTTCGTCTTTCCTAAAACACTACAACCTACTTTGGGCTACGACATTCTTTCGTTGTTCCCCATACATCAACATCACGCTTCACTTTAGCAATTCCGATTCTTACCACGAGTCAACGCATAACATTTTTCGCGTTCATACGAGCTCATTTCGCATTTAAAATGAACTTTTTGCAAAACATTTTCACAATCTAAAATGAACATCAACGCATCCCACTCGGGAATCATATCATTTCTTCAACCAAGCCCACCAAACAGGTTTACCGACGAAGTTCAAGCTACAACAACAAAGTTCAAAGTTCAAGTTACAACGACATGTACATAAAGGTTCATACAATCTTTAAATACACAAATTCACTCGGGACTAGCCGATACTCGTCAAACTCACGCTGAACTGAGCCGCCTCACTGGCTCGACACAACCGAGCCAGTCTGCTCACCCCAAGCCATCCTCCACTGCTGGCTATACGCCATAGCTTCTTATGCGCCTCCTTAGCCACCTGTGAAACACAACACAAACACAGTTCACACTTTTCTCCATTTTGCCTTAATTTCACTCAAATTAAGTCAAACTTAGGGGGGAAATTTCAAAACAAACGCAGCCAACCCCACTTTACCTTAATTTCACCCAAATTAAACCAAACTGGAGGGGGTAACACAAAAAACGACTCTCACAAGTTTGATCATCGATATACTTCATACCTCGATCAAACTGGGGGCTTATACACATACATACAACCACACAAGTACATACCTTCTTCACCTTGCTCGTCCAGCTGTCCATGCCCGCGTCAGTAGTCACCGGCAAGTACGTCGGCAGAACAAAGGTACGACGGACGCCCGAGTCATCATACTCGATAGTAGTAGGGAAGTCATCAGGCTGCTCTGCCATCTCGGGATCAAACTCCTGCAAAACAAATACAAAACGCACACGTCAGGGAAATTTTTCGCAATTACCTTACGCACCCCCAAACACTGAAGCACACATACCTCAATCGGCCCACAAGCAAGCCGAGACTGAGCAAAATGGGCATAGTCTTCCCCAGGACAAAGGAGGCTCACTGACTCTCCCTCTCCATACAACGCCACACGATCCCGAAAGAAACCCTCGCCAAACAGGACCCTCGGATCTCAGCACCACCGAGCCGCCACCCTGCCTGAAAGACCAAACGCTCTCCAAGGTACCAAACCGATCCGTACGGCGTCGCTATGTATAGGCGCTGGGTCTCTCGCACCGCAAACCTAGCCCCAATGCCTTCAGGAATATCCCTGTACTGGCCCCACGGGAATGGCACGAACTACAAAGCAAACAGAACACGCTCACAAATACAGATACAATACAATCATTTTAAGTACACTCTATTTAAAATGGTTCAAGCACAAACCTCATCAAATCGCATTCGGTTCAGACGATCCCTAACATCATCATACGACCAGTTAAATGCAAAGACGGTTACATCGCACCCAAGCACGCATCACGGGTACTCCCTCACGATCCGCACAGCATGTGGGGGGAGCAGAAAAGGGAAGTGGCTAAGAATCCACGACTGCACACAAGAAACAAAAACATGTTACAAAGACAAAAGACAACAACAATGCAACAAGACAAAAACAAAATCAATACGTACCTCCATCAAGAAGCCAGGCGCGACTAAGGACAGTCGCGACCCTCGATCCATGACCCGCGGTCTCACAGCATCCATGCAGAAACGAATGCACAAGCCCGCAGACGGCGTCACCTACCAACGCCCCAATTGCATTCCAATCCAGGAGATGCATAAGGACCGATGTCGATGCCCGCCACCCTTGTCGCCGGCACACACGCGGCCACAAACCACCACAACCACATACGAGCATTCCGCTTGCCGCTTCCACTCCGAGGGGCCATACTCGGTCTTCCCTCAAAATACTCCAAGATGTAGCTCGCCTTGAAGGTATAGGGGCGACCACAAATCACCTCCAAACCACCGCCAACCGCTGCTGGCCACAACCTCGCCCACAATGGACGGCGCAAACTCAAAATCCATGTCGCGATCCCCAAACGGCAGCCCCGTTATGACCGCGTACTCAGACAAGGTAATGCCGGCCTCAAAGCCGGGCATATGGAACGTCGTCGTGGTGTCCCAATACCTATCCAAGAAGGCCCTGATCAACATCAGGTTCGCCCTCTGCTCCTTCCTCGCAATCTCCCTCCAATGGCCAACCAACGGGCCAAAAGCACTACGCAACACCCAAGCTTGCGCCCTCGGCGGAAGCCTCTCCTCAAAAGCACACATTGCGGACGAGACGCCCGAGAAAGTCCTCATCGGGCCCTTATCCCAACCCATCGTCGCTCGATAGGAAACATGTCTCTCCGGAGCAAGCAGAAGGTTGTGGCCATCCCAACCCTTCGCGAAAGCCCTGTTCGCGCGTGATTTTCGCGGCCTAGAGCTACTCGCCCTAGGCGCGACCTCCTCGACCTCCTCAGCCTGCTCCTCAGCAACATCCATCTCAGCCTCCAGCTCCTCCACAAACTCCTGAGCAAACGACGACCTCCTCCTCCTCAGGATCGCAAGACAGAACATTTCTCCCACGGCCCCTACCTCGTGACTGACCACGTCTCGTGGGCAGATCACGAGGGTCAGCATCCCTCTCACTACGAGTACGCCTCAAACCACTCGAGCTAGAGGCTCCCTCAGTCCTCGAGCTAGCACTCCTACGGGATTTTGACCTCGTAATACGACTAGAACCTTCCCCTGCAACCAAACACAACCATTACATACAGCTATAATACATGCAAGTATACAACTTGGCATACACAAACACATGCACAAATACACAAATAATATGCACGTAATACATATACATCCTTTTAACACATTACACTATACACCCTACAGAGCATTTTTAGGCCTAATTCACAATTAAGCCAAAAACCGTTCTCTACCCCTCAAAATCACAACTTTATGGTTTCTACGCGCCATAATAGTCCCCAACAACAAACCATTACAAGCAATTGCATTTTGGTCACCCCGATCAAAAACCCCCAATTCGCCTTAATTACTCCGTATAACTACGACTTAAGACGGCGATTTGAAGGCTTTAACTCGACATTTTCGCAAAACTAACGTTATAGGCATGCTATACTCACTATGGGCATCCTACACCGAAGTTTAATTGAAATTCCGGGTCGGAAAATCCAGGTTCGTTTTCGGGCCCGAAACCTAATTTGGACGTTTTTCACACAAAGACGGTCTAAATCACAATCAATTCACACACACATGCTAGCATGGCATAATGCAACACAATGACGTCAATTTCAAGCATTCAAACGGCAAATTTCAAGCAAAACTCGGGTTTTCATTCAAAACCCGTCTTTTCAACATTTCAAGGCAAAACTAGCTAATTACAACAACAAATAACGTAAAAGCAAGTTAGAATGGAGCAATACCTCGTTCCATAGCAAAGCAACGCAAGAAAAATGAGCAAAAACGGTTGAGAAATCGAAAAATGACGTTTTTAGAGATAAGAAACCGAAATAAGCAAATGAAGCATGCTCACGGTTGTACTTGTGCTATATATAGCCCCTACAGCCAGCAGGTCAAACCGCATAGCCTTATGCGGTTTGCCCACCCAACCGCATAAGCTTATGCGGTTTGGTCCTGTGGCTTTTCTCGGATTTTCCTCGTTTTACGCCTACTTTTCGATTCCTAATTCATTTTAGCCCCAATGCAATTCCAAGTACGTCCCGTGCTTGGGTCAGGGCGTCACCTACAGCCCGCCATACGCGTATATTAAGCATTCAATATACGATGCGAAGGTATACCTAACGCTCTTCACGAGCATTACATCATTTTCTCCACCACGGAAGGCAACCATATGCAACCCCAACTACATAGACACTCCTCGGCGAGCCCAAGCACATGCACTCTGCGATATACACCTAACTCCAAGCATTTCACTCTACATAGACACTCCTCGGCGAGTTCAAGCATTACACAGACGCTCTTTCACGAGGCCTACACTAGCACTTACCCAAACATCTTACAAGCATATGCACCCTGCACTCTAGCCCTTTTACATCCAACACATGCAATACGAAGACATTACAAGCACAAGCACCAGCATCAACATTTGACATTACAAGCACACGCAAAGGCACCAACAAACGACAACAAGCACGACGAAGACATCCGGCAGCGGCAGTTCTTATAGCATGCACGACCGCCAAGTCCTTAAAATGCGCACGCCCTCCCGCTTAGCCCGGTTCAAGTCCTCGTCTCACCCATGGACACATGCTTCGCTCACCGATCAGATCGAGACTGTAATGGTCCGGATATGGTCGTAGGAGTTTGACTAGCGCTCTAGTCCGAGCTCAGTCAAACTGGGGGCTCTGTGGATACCCATATCCGTACCCTCCCAAACAAAACCCTGTGATGTAACACGGACTTTTATTACGCATGTTTAACGTTGACTTATACGGTTCTAACTAATGTCGAATTCATTTTGAGTCGTTTGAAATGTTAAAATGATTAAGGTCGCTTCACATCACACTCAAATAAACGTTCATTTTGTCCATTTGGAGTTTAGCTAGGTCCTTGTCCTGCTTCATTTGGCATGAGCTTCGCATTTGCACTACAATTAGTCCTTTTACATTAACAAGGTCTAATTCAGCATTCCTAAATTCCTAAATTTAGGCCCGGTAGCTAAAACCGCTGTTTAGCCCCCTCTTACACAAAATACGGCTTCACGTCTTACCTTATTTCACAAAAACTATGCAAATACACCTTTTTCACTTTTCCGGGTCTCGGGCCCAAAACCGAGCCCAAACCCAAGCCTTTGGCCCGCACTCCAAAGCCCTGAACACCACAAAATATCTCAGGTTTATCCTAGCTGTTTTCTTGAGCCACACGTCCAAAATATCACGTAATCTTTCAAAGATTTCGTCAAACCGAAACTAGGAAATTAGGCCTAGAACCACACCTCCAAACCGCACAGCCTTATGCGGTTTGGAGGGGAAACCGCATAAGCTTATGCGGTTTGCCCTGGCAACCGCATAAGCCTATGCGGTTCCTCGGCTTGTTTTTATTCCCTGCTTTCCTAATTTCTCCGAGGTTTTTAGTATATATAGAGCCCTATACCCGACCTCATAACACACAATTTATCATCAGATTTCACATCTTACACACTTCTAAACACCCTCAAAGCCTCACGCACTCAAATCCTTGAGTTCAACACACCATCCCGTGTTGAATTCATCCTCCTTTCAAGTTCAAGAAGCGGCTCGCCAGATCCAAGCGCCAGGACAAGGTAGGTACCGATCCACTGGATCAAAGCTTTTTCTTATTTTCTAGGGACAAACAAAGGGGGCTACCCTTTCGCGCCCCGGCTTTGGCACCCAAAGACGCTTGCACTCCAAGTGTTCTATTTACTTCGGGTACACTCCATATCCGATGACACGCCAAAGTCGCATAAGCAACCGACCTTATAAAATAAACCAATGGACAATTGAACTTTATTTTATTTGCATGCATCTTGCACCTTCTTATTTTGCATTAAAATCAACTTAAACAATGAATTCGACCTTTAACTGAACCGTATTCGTTAACAAGTTAAACATGCTAAACTGAGGGTTTTAATCAATGTTTTTGCATCTGCATCTGCATTCTTTTACAAACTTATCGCACTCGTACGTAGCGATAACATTAGTTCAAATATCATCTTACAAGGATTGTTCTAGGTCAGTAGAGGCTATTTTTACATAGGCTTTTCTAAAAGGTTTTCATAAATCATTATTTGAATTAACTCTTTTTCTAAAGTACCCTCACCCCGAATCCAATCTAGTTTCACAAGCCTTAGATCTAGGGGTGTCGGCGTGCTCCAAAATCTAGGACATGTTTTTAACTTAGAACATGGTAGCAGGTTCCTAATTTCCGCGATAATTAGGTGGCGACTCCATAACAGTTCTTAAAGGTTTTTCCAACTTAATCTTTTTTAACTTTAAACCCTAATCGCCCTTATGCAAGACGCCGAGTTGGGTCCCTCGTCCGATCCCGGGTTCCACAGCGGCGTCTTTTGCTTGATCGCTCTTTTGCATTTGAGCCATCATAGTCTCTTGATTTTTAGCCATTTGCATCATCATGGCTTGCATTGTACTCATCGGGTCGGGAACCGGAGCGGGAGCAACGGGTGGTGGAGCATTTGGTGGTTGAAAATTAGGGCGATTGAAGCCCGGAGGGTTGTAAGGTCGAGGATTATTGTATGAGTGGCTGAAATTTTGTGGAGTGTTATTGTAAGGGCTGTTTTGGTGTTGTTGTGGTTGAGGATTCAAGACGTTTTGGCTTTTGTAGCTCAAATTCGGGTGGTTCTTGTAGCCTTCATTGTAATGGTTAGAGTACGGATTATGTTGTTGAGATTGAAAAGCAAGAACGGGGGCATACATACCTCGGCACTCATGAGAAGTGTGACCGGAAACGCCACATGACCCGCAAGTTGGATCATGGGAAGTGTGCATCGCCGCTACCGTTTGTCCCCCCGCATTTGAGGAACTACTACCCGCTTGCATTTGACTCATAATCATAGCGGTCATCGCATCCATTTTTGCATTGAGCATGGCTACCATATCACCATCATTCTTACCACCTACACGAGGGACATTCCTAGAGCTCCCATATTGCGCATTGTGGATAGCCATGGCCTCGATCGTATCAATGGCCTCCTCCACATCAATGTTATCGAACCTCCCATTAGCGGCGGAGTCAAGGACTTGGCGTGACTCATTATAAAGACCGTTGTAAAATTGCATAACAATAAACCACTTGTCCATGCCATGATGAGGACATTGACGTTGTAAGTCTTTATAACGCTCCCATGCATCAAAGAGACTCTCATCTCCTCGTTGTCTAAAGCTAGTAATTTGGCTCCTCAACATTGCGGTCTTCTCCGGAGGGAAGTACTTTTGATAGAATGCGAGCACAAGGGAGTTCCAATCGGTGATCGCGTGTGCAACCCGGTTCAAAGAATTAAGCCACGGCTTGGCTTTGTCTCGGAGGGAGAAGGGGAAGAGCATCTCCCTAATTTGGTCTTGAGTGACCCCGGTTTGCTTGATCGTCGAGCAATAATCGCAAAAGTTCTGAATGTGGAGGTTAGGATCCTCACCGGGACTCCCACCAAATTGAGTACGCTCGATGAGGTTGATAAAAGCGGGCTTAACCTCGAAATTGTTGGCCGCTATGGTTGGCATAGCATTGCCCGTCGGAACTTGAGCCGCGGTCGGCCTTGAGTGATCCGATAGCTTCACCATTCTCTTTATTTCGGGTGTGGCTTGAGCTTCTTTATCGGGTGAAGTAGAAGAGGAAGTAGCCTCCAAGTCTTTCAATAAGTTCTTGCGCCTCAAAAATGTACGCTCCGGTTCCGGGTCAAATTCGATTGACAAACCTTTTTGAGACGTACGCGTTTGCCTGGGCATACAAAAACACTAGAGGCAACGATAAGTAACGGCCTCAAGGAATTGAGGTTCCTTGAGACAAGCAAGTAACAATGAGAAAAGAACCAAATAACAACAATAAACAAAGCCGTCTCCCCGGCAACGGCGCCAAAATTTGATAGGATTTAGTCGCGTCTCCTAATCAAAAGTAATCCGAACGAACTCTAACGGGTAGTAAGGGTAAGTCGGGTCGAATCCACAGGGAGATGGTCGCTTAAGTTGGTTATTCTTAGTGATTCTAGTCTTGGTTCGAGTGTAGGATGAGAAACTAGAAGCTATAGCGGGAAGTAAGGAGTTTAAACGATTAGGAAAAAGGTCTAGGGAATCAGGTTAGGCACGGGGTATGCTAGGTCAAAGGATGGTGATCGGAATGAGTAGGAAAACGCTCTCGCTAAGGGTAAGCTAGGCCTCTCGGTCTTAAGCTCCTCTAGGTCTCAAATGCGGACTCTCGCAACTTACAAGTGAGGGTCCTAATGATTGGTCTCGTGTCCTACCCTAAACTAGGCTTTCGGTCTTAAGTTTAAGGGTGACAAACGCTCACAAACCCTTGGCCAAAGGATCAACAAACGCATACAAAACGAGACAATCAAAACGAGCGCGAAAACCTAACTCAAAACATCATCAAAAATAAACCAAGCAAACACCCATGATTCACCCTACTCCCTAGATAATAAACTACTGACACATGATAATAACGATGATCAAAGCAAGAGAGAATGATGAAAACATGATCAACAATGAAATAAATTGAGATGATAATCAAATAAGAAGAGTATAGACAAAAACCTAATCAGAAATTCAAAGAGAGGAAGCAAGAACAAAGACAACAATACCGAGATAGGATGATCAAACAATGTTTCCGAGTCGAGAATTCAAAGTACAAAATGCAAAAGTAATCAAACCCTAAATTTTTGTGAGAAAATAGTTTAAAGTGTTCTTAGAATGCTCAGGAAAAATTAGACGAAAATATAATGTTTTGATCCTTCAAATTGACGAAGTATATAAAGCACTCGAGGAGTCGGAAGCCGTCCCTAGGCTCCGGGACAGGTGTCCCGTCCGGGACAGGGTCATCCCGACCGGGATGGGCTTGGTCCCGTTGAGTTCAGCTTGCATGCTCAAAATGCACTTTTTCTTCCTTAGTTTCTTTTGCAAAATTTCTCGTCCCAAGGCATAGGGACGAGGCCAATGTCGTCCCAAGGGGTAGGGACAAGGCTTAGGATGACCATGTGAGTTTCAAATCCCGTCCCAAGGTCCCGGGACACCTTCATTTGTTGAAACGAGGCTCGTACGCAAGCGAAACACGACAAAACCAACTCGAATCAACTCCAAACTTCACGAAACTTTACGAAACTTCACGAAACCTCTCGACAAGCATCCTAAACTCCAAATATGCGCTTGTACCTGCAAAATAGACACAAAAACGCAGCAGTGCCAAATCGGAGAGAAATAGGAGCTGAAACGCGTATAAAAGCACTATAATCGCAAAGTAAAGCTCGAGAACTAGGGGCTATATATACGTAAATATATGACACATCACATGCCCTTAAACGTGCACCCCTCTTCTGCAAACACACTTCTTGGGCCGGCATGCCCTTAAACGTGCACATTCTCCACAAAAATCAAAATAGCATTTCACGGGCCGGCATGCCCTTAAACATGCACCCTCTACAAACACAATTCTCTGGGCCGGCATGCCCCTAAAACGTGCACATTCAACACAAAATATAATTCTGAACTACGCCGGTCTGATTCCACTCACGTGGATACGTAGGCAGCTTTGCAAAAAGCGCGACCAATATTCAACACAAAAACGACACGCCCAAAGCTTAAAAAGGTCGAGGGCACAGTCCACACAAAAATGACACGTCTGAAGCTTAAAAAGGTCGAAGACACAGTCAACACAAACGCAAGATCATGATCCAAAGCTTAAAAAAGTCGAGGATATAATTCTTTTTACAAAACAACAAACGAGGCAAACGCAAACGAAAACGTTCATTTCATTAACTGCAGTCAAGAGTAGTTACGTTTTGGATTTTCCGTCTCTAGAGCAAAATACAAAACTACGACCTCCGATGTCCTCTTAGGTCTTAGGAATGAGAAAGCAAACCACAGTGTCACTAGGGTTCAGAGTTGACGACAAACCACAACAAGGTTCCTTCGATGACATATCCATCGGCTGCACATGTTAATCTCGGCATCCCTTCAAATCCATGGATCATGGATCACAGGAGGAGGCAACCACTTTTCGACACCAAACACCACCCTCTCAGGCAACGCGACGCCCGGCCGCAAACCCTCGCTAAAACGGCAGTTACACCCCTTTTGCACCAATAACACCTTCCCCTACTCAACAGAACGCAGCCATGTATCACACTATCCCGTTTTACACCCCTGCTTTACGTCTTTTTTGTTTTTCACATTCAAAAAACCCGACATCCTCAAACACACTTTCAGCTTTACGCAAATTAGAATTCTCGCATTTCGCAACTCATATTTCAAAAAGCACGATTTTTACATTGCATTTTCATCAAAACAATTTTTGCGAATTGCATACGTCTTTTTGTCAAAACACGTTTTACATATAAAGCACGATGCACTTTCTTGAAACAACAATTTCATGCATTTCGAAAACCGTGATCTCAATCGAGATTCGCGTTTTCGCACGACTAACAACACATTGCAGGTTTCAAAGCACGGTATGGCGAGGTCAGCCAACGACCACAACCACCTAACGGCATCCATGCAAAGACGCTAACACAAGACATTTCCTGTACTGTACGACGCAACTCCTCACGCAACGTCTCAAGGCAGACCTGGCAGTCACTTGGCCTCCGTCTCAGCCTGCACCTCGGCCGCCACCTGCAAAGCGAAAGATCAGCTCGCTGGGGGCTAAAATCAAAAGCAGCCACAACGAGTTTGACTAACGGTTTACACTAAAACCTAAGTCAAACTGGGGGCTAAAATCAAAAGCAGCCACAACGAGTTTGACTAACGGTTTACACTAAAATCTAAGTCAAACTGGGGGCTAAAATCAAAAGCAGCCACAACGAGTTTGACTAACGGTTTACACTAAAACCTAAGTCAAACTGGGGGCTAAAATCAAAAGCAGCTACAACGAGTTTGACTAACGTTTTACACTAAAACCTAAGTCAAACTGGGAGCTAAAATCAAAAGCAGCTACAACGAGTTTGACTAACGGTTTACACTAAAACCTAAGTCAAACTGGGGGCTAAAATCAAAAGCAGCTACAACGAGTTTGACTAACGTTTTACACTAAAACCTAAGTCAAACTGGGGGCTAAAATCAAAAGCAGCTACAACGAGTTTGACTAACGTTTTACACTAAAACCTAAGTCAAACTGGGGGCTATACCATATAATACACAAAAATCAGGATCAATTTTTGCTTTTTCACAAAAGTCAGGATCAATTTTTGCTTTTTTCGCAAAAGTTAAACAACCAAGCACCTAAACCTCTTTTACGAGTCACAAAAACAATTCACACTCTTTTACGAGTCTCACAAAAACACTAAGCCTCTTTTACGAGTCAAACAAAACACTAAACCTCTTTACGAGTCAAACAAAACACTAAACCTCTTTACGAGTCCCACAAAAGCACCAAGCCTCTTTACGAGTCCCACAAAAGCACCAAGCCTCTTTACGAGTCACGCAAAAACACCCAAACCTCTTTACGAGCCCAACAAAAGCACTAAGCCTCTTCTACGAGTCAAATACATAAACACACAGCCTATTACGAGAATGACATTGAAGCATGAACACCAGATCAAGTATGCAACAAGCATTCAACATCAGCAGCCATCTCAAGCACAACGCAAAGTCGGCTAGACTACAAAACGCCGTCAAGCATCGTTCAACATCAGCAAACAGCTCAAGCAAAGCACTCGCACACAAGCACAAGCAAAGCACCATCCAAAAGCATCCAAGCAACACGCAGGCTGGCAGGCCCCTAAATATGCAGGACCGTCATGTCCTTAAACATGTACCGTCCCTCCCCGCGTTTCCCGGCACTAAGTCCTCGTCTCTCCCCGAGACACATACTTAGCGCCGCCAGGTAGTATCGAGACTGTAGTGGTCCGGATACTATCTTTTAAGTTTGACTAGCGCTTTAGTCCAAGCTCAGTCAAACTGGGGGCTCTGTAGATACCCGTATCCGTACCCCCCAAAAAAGCAACCCGATGATGAAAATGGACTTTTATGCATGTTTTATAAATAGACGAAACGGTACAAAGTGTCTAAAACATTTTAGTCGTTTTTAACGTATTTATTTAAATTTGCATTTTTCGTAAAATGGAACATTAATTTTGTCGCCTATTTTAAGTTAAAATACGACACGATTATTTCACCCACAAAAGCAGCCCACAAAAACGGCCTCACAAAAACCAACCCGCAACTACAAAAACACGCACTCAAAAACGGGTCAACTCACCTCACGAGTCACATTTTTCGTAAAACCAAATTTTACGATATTACAAAATAATACAACACAAAACATTCGTATTTCGAGCCGAAATCGAAAAACACGACAAAAACCGAGACGTGAAACACGAAAACGTCAAACTTTGGTCCAACGGACCAAAGCTTCAGCCCACACACAAAACATGCTGGTCCAAAGCATGCACCCACGACATACATCAGCCCAAATCAAATCATACGTCAAAACACAAAAAAAAAAAGGCCCAAAACACAACCCAAACAAGTCGCCGCTGAACAGACGACTTGAAAACAAGTCGCCTGTCAACAGACGACTTGTTTTCAAGTCGTCTGTCAACAGACGATTTGTTTTCAAGTCGTCTGTTCACTGACGACTTGTATTGGCTCTTGGGCTCTGCTATTTCACCTCGAGCTCAGCCCACCTCTTCCTTATATATACCCATACACGCACAACAACTTGAGCATTAGCAACATACAACGCAACACAACAAATCACAAACACTATAATTCATTTAGCTTTCGTTCTAAAAAACGTCTTTACGTTTTAAGGTAAATATTTTACCTTCGGACTAGACTTTTTAGACTCGGACAAGGGTTACATTAACCCAACCCGATATTGGCACAACGAACCCGTATTCGCAATACGGTTGTAGTAATTCGGATTCCTAATCCGTCTAAACCCCGCCAATATCGTATAAACAAACGACTCACTGTCACTAAAGCAAACCAACGTTACATTTTACACTTAAGCAAATTCTCATACATGCATTAAATTACGACTAAAACACGGATTCGACATTAACTTGTACCGTTTCACTAGTCTTTTAAACATGCAAAACTGAGGGTTTTCAAAATAATAGAATTAGACAAAAGTCGGAAAATGACGTTTTATATTAATTGAAATCAATGAATTATTATTTCTCGTATATTTCCTAAAGCAAAACGTCGTTAATTTTAACGACTCACATGCATTGCTTTGCATTTTTATCGAGTCATATTCGCACTTGTACGTAGCGTTTTATTTGCTCACACATCGAAATTAAGCACTTGTTTTCAAACTAGTAGAGACTACTTTACGTAGGCTTTTGATTTCAGTTTTTCATAAAATGTTTTGATTAACTTTCAAAAGTAACCTTGCCCCGAATCCACTCTGATTTCACAATAACCTTAGGAGGAGAGGTATCGACGCGCCTTGAATTCTAAGACACGCGTCTTATAATTTAAGACGCATTGAAAAGGTCCAAATTCCTTTAAAATTTGGTGGCGACTCCAAAAGCAATTTCAAATCGATTTTCAAGCATTTAAGCAATGATATCCCCCATAGCACTTTACACACACATTTGCACTTACGCAAATTTTCTCGCGTAGCGCCTTGCTCCTATACGAGCAAGCTCGCGCGAGGCGTCGAGATGGGTCCCGATCCGGGTACCTTCAACTTGGAACTTCAAAATAACTACTCCGTAAAAAATCTCACTTACATAGGTTAGATCACTACAACAAGATTTTGCTATGATTTTTTTTTTTTTTTTTTTGTAGAATTATAACTAAAATAATATCTATATATTATACCAAATATAACATGTTATAGTACATTTGGTCTTCTAAAAATATAAATATAAGTTAGACTACTCTGCATACAACATGAAAACTTTTTATAATACAATATGCTCATATCAATTATAATGATAATTCTATTTACTTAACCTATGTTTGGGAAAATAGATGAAAGTTAAAAAGGTAAGTGAAATTGAAAAACTAGCTGAATAGATAGTTGAAAATAACAGACTAATAACCTCGCTGAAAATAATTAATTTAATTGATCAGAATAAGTAAAAAAAAAAAAAAATTAATAATCCAAATAATATTCTCCCATATTCAACCGATGATGTCTGTTAATTTCCTTAGTAAATTCGAATAATAAACTAATAATGACAATATATCATTGAACATGAAAATACATAATACTTTATGACTTCAGTAATTTAATAATTTAATTCATAAAGATATCACAAACTCCGTATCAAATAGTTTTTCGTAATTTTAATTTTAATTTAATTTAACCTCTATTCCTCTTATGTAGTAACTTAATAATTTAAGATGATATGAAGAAGAATAATTAATTGGCGCATATATAAAATTAACTTAAATACGGAGTATTAATCTATCTGTTTTTAATCAAATACAAATATCAGTTAAATTTTGGTGTATTTATAATTACCTTATATACTCCTAGAATCAAACTTTAAAATAATTGCCTTTAATACTCCGATAATAATCGGTGACATAATTCTATTGAATTTTTTTTACTTTTAAGATATACAAAACAATAAAAACCGTGCATTGCACGGGAACTACACTAGTTATATGTCTAAACTGTAGTTCGTCGAGCGTAGATTTCAGAACAATTTTCGGAATTGAAATCCGTTGTGTCGTTTGGAAGTTATTAGCATTTCAGAATAACTATACATGTCAGAATTCTTGATCCGCAGAAATTTTAGCCAACTTTGACACTGATTTACTCGGGCTTTAGAACTCCAATTAACAAAATTCTTGATCCTATAGTGTAGCCCTCTGAGCTTACTTTTCAGATTGATTTTCGGATTAATAATACGATTAACCGTTTGCTCAGAATGAGCATTTCCGTGAGGTGTCGATGTGCAGTAAATTGAATAAAGTTGGACAGCAACGTTGGAGCATTATTTTGGCCCTTTTTATGACTTCGTTTGCTAAAGTGTAAAACATGAAAGTTGTAGATATAAGTCTCGACCTTTGGGTGGTAAATTTTCACTTCATTTGGACTTAAAGTGTGAGTTTGGTGGACGTTGTAAGAACGTCGTGTGATATAAAAGTTAACATTTAAGTAACTAATGTATTTGATTGTGTTAATATGAATTGTTGAGTTTGGACGCTTGAATTTGGAGTTTTGTGTTCGTATATGTATTTTGAGTATTGTATAGGTTATTCTGAGCTATGTTCGGGTTTAGTCAGAGGCAGTGGTTATACGCTCTGATCCCCGTGTGTCGTTCGGTGTACGGTTATGTCACCGAGAGTCTGGCCAGGTCTTAGACATATAGGCAGTGGTTATACGCTATACATAGGTAACAACCCGGTTTTTCGTGACTTAATTAAACTAAGGCGGAAAATTAATTAAGTCTAATACATGCCGGATGTTAATTAAATTACAGTCAAATGGCATAGGATACAAATATATATTACAATCTCTCAAAGAAAACAAACGAAACATCCTAATCGTCCCGATAATCCTGAATGTCAAAAATTGCCTGCAACAGAGACAAAAACACAAAATAGGAGGATCTCCCGCTTAGAGGCGGGAAGTGACTGTTCTAACCAACAACCTCTAAACCAAAGTGTTGGTTTTATTTAACCTATGATTAAAAGTAACTTGGCAGCACTACACTCGTATAACTCCAGCAACACCTTATTTCAATAAAATTGGACAATTAGCATATAATATCAGTTCTCACATATAGATATTTAAATCTCATACAACATGATAAACAAAACTTAAAACATTTCAATTTATAGGACACGATATACAACTTAAATATCATTTCAATTCATATAACATCGTAATATATATAAAACTTAAATCATAGCAATCAAGATATATGCATAAGTCATAATCAATTCAATAGACAGATATGTGTGAACAATCATGCAATATTTCATATAGCACGAGGGATAGTCGACCCTTTTCATAGCAATTCATCAAATATCAAACAAACTCACGAGTCTTGACTATAGAGCGACTTGAATACTTACATAGAAAATCACCCATATAATATCCCATCAAAATGCCCTAGTTACTCAGACTCGTAAATCAGATCAAACACTAAGTAGCGTACGCGTGACAACTACCTAATATCCAACGCAATATGGATAATCTATCATACATTAACTAATGAATCTTCGTTAGTAAGGCGGAATCATGCAGACATAATCCGCGCAGTAGCCGATAGGGCCAACATAACTTGGACATGGCTGACAGGCTAAAGATATCTAAGGTAATAAGGACGATTCAATCCCTTGTCTAATGTATGCATACACTACCTATCGAGGATCATACGTATTCGCTATTCAAAAGGTATCACCGACGAAAAAGTTCGACTATCACCAGAGACGGGTACCCCCGGTTGGGGCTGGTATTTTCCAATTACCATCTATGGGCCCACGGAAATATTAATGATGCCCCATCCCTGGGATTGTTGATACACTCTATTTATATACGTTTTATGCCCCCGGTTCAGTCGCATTTAGCTGCATTTATACGAGTTCATTACCAGTTTTATGAGCTATTTGCTATATTTCTCGTTACTGCTGCCTTTCATTTGCATTTTGCAGGTTTTGGTGGTTTTGAGCCAAAACCCGGGACATTGGAGCAAACACGAGAGCTGAGCCGAGAAGACCAAGACCGAGCGCGCATGAGAGCTCGGGACATGAGCCAAGGACCAAGGACACAAGGAGGATACGAGCTAAAACAAGGCCAAAGTCAAGAAGGCCACGAATAAGTCAAGCCCAAGAGGAAGGTTGGGCCAAGAATGTTAAGCACAAGAGCCGGCCCAAATAAATGGGTCAGGCCGGCCTGTCGATCAGGCCGGCCGGCTCTGAGGTTTTAATTGACGGTTTTGTTTTAATTTTTGGTAATTAGCTTTGGGATATTATAAATAGGACCCTTGAGGTCGAAAATACACTTATGCTTTATTTTCCTTAGTTTAGTTTACTGTTGTTTTGTTTTCTCTCTTTAAAACTCAAGAACTTTAGTTTAGCTTTGAAGATCGATCTACTTTGTAACCGTCGGTACTCCGTAAGTTTCAAGTTTAATTTTATTGCAATTGCTTTCATTCATCATGTCTTCTTCTCTTTATTGTTTTGCTTTGATTACAGTTATGAGTAGCTAATTCCTTAATTAGGGTTAGGGTGATTTGTGACATATGATTTAGGAACATGTTTTGAGATTAAATTGGTTGATTAAATTGTGCTCTTGAATTCTTTCTACGCGTTTTATGTCAATTGAATTAGGTTTATTTCGCCTGATCACCGATTTAACTGAGTTTAATTGACCCTGAGTATGTTTTAATTTAAGATCGAAAGCCGAATTGAAACTAGACTTACGCGAGTTAGATGAGTTGAATTTAGTAAGTTGCGAGAGCCCGCTAAATTTGCTTAAGGCTAAAATTGACTCGAGAGAGCGTTTTACAAACCTAGTCAAGTTGCACAGTTTAACTCTTCCGTTTTATTAACTTGCATCCCTGAATCATTGTCATATATGAACCCGATGCCCTAATCTCTCCCTTATTATATTTCTATTCATCTGTTTTATTGCCTGCTTTAGTTTATAGCTAAATCAACGCCTTTTTCACACCCCTGAGATTAACCTGTTCTGCCGACTTTAGCTTAGAACTACTCCGTTTCCCTGTGGATTCGATCCCTACTTGCCGCTTGCTATTGTTAGTTGCTTGTTAGGTTTATTTTGATATAGGCGATACGACTTTAGCCTTATCAATTGTATATACCGTGTCAAATAACAATCTCAAGATCGTTAAATAGCCTTGGGCAACTCAGGGAGGGAGCCCAAGTCCCCATAGACAGCTACCTCATTAACATCGAAAACAAAAGTCGCAACATGGCAGACACCCGAGTACTAATCATACAACGTTATAATCGAAGGGTTTAATCTCATGTCAGGCCGTGCCTTTGAACTCAAATCCTAAGTTGTCGAAGGAATATCGAGTATGAGGAATAACTCGCTCATTATCGGATTCAACCCAAACAACCGCAGAGAGTCTAAGGGTTCCCAAGTTAGAGCGGACGGTCAAAATGAAGTCAACAATAGGTCAATTCACAAGGGTCGCGCGACAATTATTCTAAACATGTGAGGAAAACAGTAACATCAAGTATTCAACACTTAATTCATTACTTCTTTTATTTTTCATAACACAGGTTACAGTTCTTACTAATTATAATATCGTCAAACTTTGTATTATGTAAAGACTGTATCAAATTAAGCATAGACACGTCAATCACATTTAGTATATTATTTATTTATACATTTCTTCGTTTCCTCCTATTAGTATGAGGTAAGGTTGAATTATTATATATTTCACTTTTATACTTATACGTATTATTAGTTTATATTTTAGTAAATAATAATAGTTCATTTAATTTATAAGCTTGATTAAGTTTCATTTAAACTTTAAGTAATTTAAAGTAGATTAGTGATTAGTGATATAAATAATTGAATTTCATTATAACTCACATTTATGTCTTCCTTTTATTTAAATTGTAAACTGTTTAGCGATTTAGTAGTTTTAACATTTATTTTAACTTGTAAAAATATCTTGATGATACTTAGCAAAATTTAGTGTTTTTAATAAAAATCTAATATCATGACATTTAGGAATCGTTTAGGTGGCCTAATTTCTGAATTGATTTTATTTATGTTACTTTTACGTAGTCGTATTAGGTGATTTAATACGTGAGATTATTAATATTTATATTTTAGTACTATTCACTTAAGTTTAATTTATTTAATTATTTATAACCTTTTTAAAATGTCACAAACTTTATAGTTTAAATTTTAGTTAGGTTTTGTATTTTATATATATAAATATATTATTCATAATTTTTTTTATATAACTATACTTAGTAAATTTTTAGTCGACCTTTATATATTACTATGATCTTAACAATTTACCTTTTAGTTAATTCTTATTTGTGCTTTTAATTTTTAACTTTATTTAGTGATAGTTTTACTTAAATTCATTTTAAATCTCAAGCTCTTTATTTTCTTTTGATATTTTAACTAAATACTTATTTAGTTTATTTTAAGTTCATTTTAAACTTTAGGTTTTAATAAAATAATCATTATAGTAATTGTGAGATATGACATTTTAAATAACTATTTATTTTAGAAAATTTAACACTGGTAACTTAATTTTATATTTTTACTTTTACATTGATTTAATACTAATTTAAACTTAATACTCTTTTTATTTAACTCTAAATTTTTAGTTGTATTTTATTTAAACCTTTTTAGTGTCGATAAATACTTTATTTCCATAAATATTTTATGTTAGTTTAATTTATTGGATTAATTGCCAAGAATAATCCGAACTGATGCTTTTATTCCATAAATAATCCGAACTTGAATTAATCCACGAATAATCCCAACTATTCAAGTAACATTCCAATAATGAACTTTCACCAATTTCAATCGACTCTAACACGTAAAAAAACCGTGAAATTGACTCTAACTTTGCCTCACTCTTATTTCAAGTAAAATTCAAACCATTTTCACTTCTTTTTTTATTGATTAAAGCATGTTAAAATTGACCAAAGTTCATTATTGGAATGTTACTTGAATAGTTGAGATTATTCGTGGATTAATTTAAGTTCGGATTATTTATGGAATAAAAGGACCAGTTCGGATTATTCTTGGCAATTAATCCTAATTTATTTACTTAAGTTATTTTAGTAATATTTTTAGTCTTATTTTATAATTGTGATATTATATTTAATATGTTCAATAATTTACACATAACATACAATTTCAACATGATAATATTACAATTAAATTCAACATTAATTCAACAACACATTTTTCACTCAAAACATATAATCACAAAATCAGATAAATATCATATTTCACAATTCCATTCAACATTACATTATAACTAAAATTAACACCCAATTTCATACTATAGCAAATCATACAAAGTTATCAAATTAAACTGAAACGGGAATCATACGTGTCTAATGCATAACTAGCTCACTTTTAATAACAAATTAATTAACATAAACCAAAACGTTAATGTTAGATATTTTGAGGAAGAATCGAGTCACCTAAATTTGGCTCACGAACTGAAGGCCTCCAAAAATAATCCCGGCTCGTTTTGTCTTGGCCAACCCCCAAAATCAGCAGCAGCTAGGGCGAATAGAATTGGCGATATTGAATCACTCAGAACCAGCAAACAGAAAGGAGGACATGAGAATTTGAACACGAAGTTTGACTAAATAGAGTATAGCACGAAAGAACAAAATTTAAAGGTGGCTCACCAATAGACATGGGAGCCGTGCTTTTACTGATGATGACGATGAAGTTCGTAAGTGGTTGAGCATCTAGCTCGGCTAACAGAGCAGGTTGAACTCCAATGAGTAAGTCGATTCGGCGGCTCGGCGGCCAGCGGTTGGCGTCATCGGCATGGCCATCAAGAGGGCAGAGGACGCTGAGCGAGCGCAGGAGATGGTCGAAGTTGCTCCGGCAAGGTTAACGTTTTCCGGCGACATAAAAAAAACAGAGAAAGAAAACAGGGGAGGCGAGCTGGTGGTCCTCGGTGGAAGGACAAGGCGGTTTTCGGTGAGGGTGAACGGTGGTGCTCCGGCGGTGTTCCTCATTGTTGTCGACTCTAGCGAGGTCGTCATTCTCCGGTAAGGCAGAGGAAAGAAGTGAGAAGAGGGGGAGAGCAGAGGACGTCGGGGGTGATGAACGGAGTACGGAGCTCCGGTGATGGTGGCGTCGGAGTTGAAACATGGCAGAAAACAGAGGAAGAGAAGAGGAGGTGACGGTGGTGGTGTTCCAAACGAAGGAGGACGACGGTGGTGAGATCGAGCTCGAGGTCGCCTTTAATGGCGGCTACAGTGAGGTGGGTGGTGAGCACGGTGCAGGGGACGACGGTGGTGGTGGCTCACGGTGGCTGCTGCTTCGTTGGGTAGTTGTTGATGTTGTTCGTTGTTATTATTGTTTGTTGCTGCTTGTTTTTTTTTTATTATTATTATTATTATTATTATTATTATTATTATTATTATTATTATTATTATTATTATTATTATTATTATTATTATTATTATTATTATTATTATTATTATTATTATTATGATTATTATTATTATTATTATTTGTTGTTGTTGATGTTATGTGTTTTAATGGAGGAACTAAAAATAAGGGAGGAGAATAAGGTTGAAGATGAGGAGGAACAAAATCAGAAATTAACTAAGGGAGTTATATGGTGTGTTGAGGAAGCTACAAAGAAAATATCCAAAATGAGTGGAGGAGTGTGTGTACCAACATAAGAGGGAGATGTTTGGGTCTGTTTTCCGATTTGCTCTGTTTCATTCGCTCTTATTTATAAATCTTGATATTTTATAAAATATATTATTTATAATATATTTCGTTGTAGTTCTATTTTTATTTTTCTATATCTTTAAACTTATATTTTAAAATTAAATGGTATATAAAAATATTAGTTACAAATTTTGTTACGGTCTCACAGATTTTCAAACGGTCTATTTGTTTTAACGAAAACATTTCAAAATGATTATATTTTATTCAAGTTATATATACTACTGTTTAGCTTGAAATGCAAATTTGCAAAGTTTAATAAAAATGACTGAATCAAAGTTTTAGTTCGACACGTATTTTAGAAATAAAAATATAATATAAATTAATATAAAATTAAGGAGTTTTTAATTACGAATATTTTCTTGAAATTTTATTTGAACGAAATTTTTCGGCCGCGTTTTCTAAACAAAAGAGTAGAAGTTAAATTATATAAATTTTAATTTAATAATTTAGTTAAAATAATTAATTAGTATTAATAAAAACACGGGGTGTTACAACCGAGAGTCTGGCCAGGTCTTAGACATATATGCAGTGGTTATACGCTATACATAGTTCTGTGGAGGCAGTGGTTATACGCTCCATTAACAGAGGCAGTGGTTATACGCTCTGTCAGTTAGAGGCAGTGGTTATACGCTCTAACGATGTTCGTTCTATATAATATGCTTCGGTGTTAATTTTATACCTTTTGTTACGTTGAGTACTGGAGGTCGAGGTTAAGCTGTTTTGGGATTGTTTGGTTTGGTCTTTGTCACTTGGTGATAATTGTTATATTACTACGATGTTATTATATTTTCATTTAGACTTAATTTATATAAATCTCGCTTCTAAACCCTTTTTATTTCCTTAAGTATTGTTTTATATACTTTCGTTATTATACTAGTTACTCAGCGTTGCTGATGATACTACATGTTTTGGGTCGTTCCCCCTCTGGAACCTGTACTCTTTATTTTGGGTACAGTTTCAGGTACTTTCGAATAATACATGCTGGATGCGGTTGGTTGTACGCGGGGCTGGGATTATGAGTGAAGAAGACGTGGTCTGTTTTGTTTTGTGGGCCCTTGTTTTATACCCCGTGTCTTTTGTATGTACAATTTTTTGTTAAACCAACTCTGTGCTTAATGTACAGAGGTTATGTATATAGTTAACGTTGAG
Source organism: Dianthus caryophyllus (assembly GCA_023091065.1). Taxonomy (NCBI): domain Eukaryota; kingdom Viridiplantae; phylum Streptophyta; class Magnoliopsida; order Caryophyllales; family Caryophyllaceae; genus Dianthus; species Dianthus caryophyllus. Next base: position 19,100,590 of record CM041522.1, read on the forward strand.
TTTTGTTTAGTCATTTTAGTAATTTCTCGGGTACAGACTCGGTATTTCCGCTACCGAGTTGCGATAGATAGTCATTCTTGACTATGCAAAATTTTTATTTTCACTAAAAAATCTGATATTATATTAAATTATTATATTTTGGCTGTTTTATTTACTCGGGAGGTTACAGTTGGTATCAGAGCTTAACGCTCCCAACTTTTATTTGATTTAAAATAATTTAAATAAATTTAGATCGTGTGAGAGATGAATGGGGTAGAAACCATTAGGGGGATCTCGTCTTCTATGCTATTTGTTTATTTTATTATCTGTTTTCTAATTTTGTGGTTAGTTTTAACACCACTTGTCTATTTTCTTTGTAAAGATGGAGAGACCCACTCATGTTTAAGCACGACGGGAAGCTGAGGATCTAGCTCGTATGAGGCGTCTAGAAGACGCGTTGATCGCATTAGCTGATAATGCTAATCAAGCGGCAGGTCAGCAACAACAGCAACAACAACAGCCAGCAATATTCGATAAATTCGCTCGACATCATCCGCCGACTTATGACTGCGTTTGTAATCCAGTGTTACTGGAGTCCTGGATACGGGAAATGGAGAAGTTATTTATAGCTACTCTGTGTCCCGAAGACCAGAAGGTGGGAATAGGCTCGTATTACCTACAACAGGAGGCCGATATCTGGTGGTCCATTTCTAGGGCCGTGATTCAAGCAGAGCCTGGATTCGGTTGGGATCGCTTCTGTGAGGCGTTAAAGAGGCGATTTTATCCGGAGGAGTTACGGTGGGAGAAGGAGCGCGAGTTCCTTCGACTAGAGCAGGGGAATATGACGGTTCAAGCCTATGACGACAAATTCATGGAATTATCGAGGTTTGCAATCACGATAATCCCTGACGAAGCTTCGAGAGTTAGGCGGTTCGAAAAGAACTTAACTCCGAGGGTCAGAACTGCTGTGGCTGGGATTCCGTCTACTACGTTTCAGCAGGCGTATGATCGAGCCCTGAGTGTATACGCGTCGGTTAAGGCAGAGGAGACCGAGACCGTTAATAGAGGTTACACGAGGTCGTTTGTTCCTCAGTCTTATTACCAGGGGGCCAAAAGGCCTAAGTTCGTTCCGAGACAGCTGTTGTCAGGTGATCGTCCTTCTAGACCACCTAATGCGTTATGTATGAAGTGTCGTAAGTCTTACCACCCCGGTAAAAATTGTGACGGCACTCCTCTGTTGTGTTTTATCTGCAAGGAACCAGGGCATAAGGCGTATGAATGCCCTAAGAAGTTCCCTGTCGCGCGGAGTTCTGGTTCTGGTTCTGGTCCGGGTGCTGGTTCAAGCTCTGGTCCTCGTCCTCAGGCCCAGAAGGGCCGTATTTTCGTGATGACTCAGGCAGAAGCGGAGAATCATCCAGAAGTCATTACTGTTACTTTTCTGGTTAACTCTGTACCTGCGTTTATTCTTTTCGATACGGGTGCTTCTATGTCCTTTATATCGCCTTCCTTAATCGAGAAAGCTCAACTTATCCCTTCTGATCCCGTGGATACGTTTATTTCTCTTCCTACGGGACAAATTGTGTCATGTTCTTCCGTATTCCAAGATGTGCCTATCGTTATCGGAAAGGCCGTCTTTCCAGCTCATCTTATAAAATTCAAACTTTCTGAGTTCGATGTGATTCTAGGAATGGACTGGTTGGCAACGTATAATGCCCAGTTCATTTGCCGTGATCAGAAGATTCGACTTTGGAGTCCCTCTGGAGTACGAGTCTCGTATCAAGGCCTGACGTCGAAGCCTGGAGTACGTTGGATCTCGTCTTTGAAGATGGAGAAGTTACTGAGGAAGGGACATCAGGCATTCCTGTGCCTTGTAAAGGATGTCTCGAAGGAGGTAAAACTCGAGGAGATTCCTGTCGTTAAGGAATTTCCTGATGTTTTCCCTGAAGAACTTCCGGGTGTTCCACCCGAGCGCGACGTTGAGTTCTGTATTGAGCTTATGCCTGGTAGTGGGCCTATCTCTAAGGCTCCGTATCGGATGGCACCGACTGAAATGCAAGAACTGAAGAAGCAGTTAGAGGAAATGATTGAGAAAGGGTTTATACGTCCAAGCGTATCACCCTGGGGAGCACCTGTTTTATTCGTGAGGAAGAAGGACGGTAGTCTGAGGCTCTGTATCGACTACCGAGAATTGAATAAAGTCATGATTAAGAACCGTTATCCCTTACCGAGAATTGAAGATTTGTTTGATCAGTTGAGAGGAGCCAGTACGTTTTCCAAGATCGACCTGAGATCAGGTTACCACCAGATCCCAGTTCGTAAAAAAGACATACCGAAGACGGCGTTTCGTTCGAGATACGAGCACTATGAGTTCCTGGTAATGCCGTTTGGGTTGACTAATGCCCCAGCGGTATTTATGGACCAAATGAATCGTACCTTTCACGAGTTTTTAGATCAGTGTGTCGTTGTCTTTATTGACGACATACTGGTTTATTCAAAGAATGAAGTGGAGCACGCAGAGCACTTAAGACTCATTTTAGAAATCTTGAGAAAACAGAAATAGTTCGCCAAATTTTCCAAATGTGAGTTTTGGCTTCGAGAAGTCGCATTTTTGGGTCCCGTAATATCCGGTGAAGGCGTAAAAGTGGACCCAGCAAAGATAGAGGCTGTAATAAGTTGGCCGAGCCCTAAGAACGTGAATGAAATACGCAGTTTCTTAGGCTTAGCTGGCTATTACAGACGGTTCGTATTGAATTTCTCAAGAACTGCTAGACCCATGACTCAATTGTTGAAGAAGGAGTCAAAATTTGTTTGGAGTGCGGCGTGTGAAGAGGCGTTCCAGGAATTGAAGGCGAGGCTAACTACTGCTCCCGTGTTAGCCTTACCAGAAGACGGTGTTGAATTCGAGGTCTACGGAGACGCTTCTAAGTTTGGACTCGGTTGTGTGCTGATGCAGAAGGGACGTGTAATTGCTTATGCTTCCCGACAATTACGTGTGCACGAAGTGAACTACCCGACACACGACTTGGAGTTGGCAGCAGTCATTTTTGCATTGAAATTATGGAGGCATTATCTTTATGGCGTACAGTGTAAGATTTACACTGATCATAAGAGCCTGAAGTACATTTTTACGCAGAGAGACCTGAATATGAGGCAGAGAAGGTGGCTCGAATTTATAAAAGATTATAAGATTGAACTACAGTATCACGAAGGGAAGGCTAATGTAGTAGCCGATGCTCTGAGCAGGAAGTCGAGTCATCCATTAAATACAGCGTGGGTGTTGCCTGATGATTTGGTTCGAGATTTTCAGAGATTGGAGCTGGAAGTAGTCGAACCCGGTACTGTTGATTTAAGTGCCTTGGTTGCTGAGCCTGAATTATATCACGAAATTCGGGTTAAGCAACGAGAGGATGCTGTTTTGGAGAAGGTCAGAAGCAAATGTGAGGCCGGGCAGTCCCGAGACTTTAAGGTTGACGTCGACGGTAGCCTTAAGTTTCGAAACAGATGGTGTATTCCGAGCTGTAAGGTACTTAAAGACAAGATTCTTCAGGAGGCTCACAGTACACCTTATTCTGTACATCCTGGTGGTGACAAGATGTACCAAGATCTGAGGCATCATTTCTGGTGGCTGAGTATGAAAAAGGAGATAGCAGAGTACGTATCTCGCTGTCTTACGTGCCAGAAAGTCAAATTCCAACATCAGAGACCAGGAGGTCTATTACAGCCTTTAGAAGTTCCCGTTTGGAAGTGGGATTCGGTTTCAATGGACTTTATTATGGGCTTACCTAGGACTAACTCAGTTAAGAACGCTATCTGGGTTGTCGTGGATAGGCTCACTAAAGTCGCTCACTTTATCCCAATTAAGGAAACTTGGAGTTTAGAAGAATTGGCAACCGCGTACCAAAAGGAGATCGTTCGGTTACACGGTGTCCCGAAAGACATTGTTTCTGATCGAGATCCACGTTTCTGTTCCCAGTTTTGGAGGAAGTTACAGGAGGCTCTGGGGAGCCAACTGAATATGAGTACTGCGTTTCATGCGGCAACAGATGGCCAAACGGAGCGTACGATCCAGACTTTAGAGGATATACTCCGAGCTTGTGTACTCGAGTTCCAGGGAGGCTGGGAGAAAAGCCTACCGTTGCCCGAATTTTCCTATAACAACAGTTATCAGGCCAGCATTAAAATGGCGCCTTTTGAGGCTCTATACGGTAGAAAATCTCGTAGTCCACTGTGTTGGGACGACGTATCTGAATGCGCTATAATTGGTCCTGAAATGATTCAGGAGACCATTGAACAGGTACGTATAATACTGTTGATACCCGTATCTGTCGATATGGAAATTTATAGAAAACCCGACAAATACCCAATGATGATAGGACAACATGTATTACGTGTCATTTATTTGAGTTCGTTTTACGATGTAAGCCGGGCGCTGTCGACCCAATGTTTATTAATTCAAAGGATTTTTGTTTTAATTTGCTCTGTCAAATTTTGTTTGTCGCAAGTAATGTTTTATTGAAAATAAAATGTTTTGATTTGAAAAAATCATGTTAAGTAACTCGACTTGAAAAATCATTTTTACAAATTCAATATTTGACTTGAAAAGTCGTTTCTCGTGTCTTTAAACCTTTTTTATTAAATCGTTTTCGACGAATTCGTTTTCGTAACAGCAAGTTTTAAAGCTCGTTTTAAGCCCACTTTTAAGAGCGATTTTGAGCCCGTTTCAACACGAATTTTGAGGCCCTTTTCTCCCACTTCCTTCCCCACATACCAAAGCTTGAACCCAGCCTGAAACCACGACCTAAACCCACCTTAACCAGCCTAAAAGAAGCCAAAGAAGCTCAAAGTACAGCAGCCCAGAACCCCATCCTCGTACCCTGTTTTAACAGCCCAAAATCCACCCTTATTTAGCCCAAACCCGACTCCTATTCGCCTACCCATGACCCATACCCGTATCCTAACTATCCTAACCATATACCCTTGCCTTAACACTCAAGAAAACCCCCTACAAAGCCCTAAACCGAGCTTGGACAGCAGCTCCACGAAAATAGAGCAAGGTTGCTCTTCTCCTCTCTAAAACCCTACTTGCAACCCTATATATACACACTAACCACAAGCATTCAAGGGGACACGAATTAGGAACATCTAACCATAGCCTACATACTCATAAACCTTCGAAAAGCCACAAAAGAACCCAAAAAACAGCCCCTCGAAAAACAGAGCAGAATGCCCTTTTCTTCGTATTGCTGTCCCCTTTCTCTCCCTCGTTTTTAGTGCTGAAAGCCACACAACCTGTCTTGTTTATTTACATATATTTAAATTTCACGTTCCAAGCTTTCCAGAACATCTTTCGGATCGAAATTTCGTTGAGAAACGAAGAAGTTACAAGCTTTTGAAAATCGCTAGTTACAAGTCAAAACCGTGAAACGTGTTTCGAAGTTTTACAAATTGTTTTCGTCGACGACGGCCCCTTGGGATAAAATCTTACAATCGATTACGACTCGGATATTTGGTCAACGATACATGTAAGTTGAGGGTGCAAAAATACTCTTTTTATTTTATTGAACTATCGTTTTTTATTATTTTATAGCCCTCTGTCGTTTTTTTTATCACTCCCTGTCGCTCTGTTGTTCATCATCGTAGTTAATGTTTTTATTGTTCGTTTTAGGCCTATGTTTTTAGCATGATTGTGATGCATGTGTGAATGTTTCGTGCCCCTTGTTCATCTAGTATGCATATTCAATTTTCTTGCGTAGTATGACTTGCTGTCGTTAGTTTGATTTTAATTTGCTCGTTAGCTTATATGTAATTAGGTCTCACTCATGTTTAGTTAATTATCTGTAAATTGGTCCTTCATATATGATTTCAGATTCGCAACTCACGTTTGTATGCCAGCTTAATTTTCGTGGTTATGATCTGTCGTTTAGCTTTGGTTTCGTGAGTCATCTCGTTAAACATATGAGAGTTGTGCTGTACACGGTCCTGTTTGCTGTTGCTTTCATCCGTATGATATTTAATCTTGTTGATCATGCAAAAGCCGCGTAGTTGCACGTTTTCATTGTTGTTGACTTCGTTTTGACCATTGAATCTTGAGTTGTGAAGTTGTATGGTTTAGGTTTTCATAGGATGTATTTAGAGTACTCACGTTATCTGTTCATTTTGTGTGTATGAGTTGGACTTGTTCATTTAAGTGCTTGCTTGATTATTTTAGTTGATTAGTAGACCTATTTATTTGATTATTAGTTGGTATGGTTCGTTTTGCTTCTTACAACAATTTGCGCATGTCTGCACGTTCGTTTAGTGGTACTTAGTTTATGTGTTTGCTTGTGTTCGTTTGTTAATTCGTTATATTCGTGTGCAGTATTTAGTTACGTCAATCATTCATGCTTGTTTACGTTTTGGTCATGCTTGTCTACGTTTTGGTCATGCTTGGTTATTTATCTGTCACTTCTTTATATTCGAGTGTAGTGTTTAATTCTCTATGTTAGTCTCTCATGCTTGTTCACGTGTTACTCATGTTTGATTATTCCTATTCGTCTGCCGCTAACGTTTGTTAATCTATCTTATGCTGTCGGTGAGTATTTCTGCTTCTTTTCTTTGTTTGCTAGAATAGTAAATGAACCCATATGTTAAATAACTTTGACGAAACTATTTGTGCATTAAACGACATAGAATGGATGTAATGTTTTTAGGGTTAAAAACGTTGTTTGCATATCTGCATATGTACTCATAATAGCCATGGGTTTATTTAGTAGAGACCGTTTTTAAAACGGGCGGGGTTAGGCGTTAAATTAATGAAATTCTTTTAAACTTCCTAACACGTAAACTCATACGAACTCATTTTCTCTAAAATTGGTTTCTAAATTCCACCTAAAAATTTAGTGGCGACTCTTTTCGAAATAAAAATGTTTTTGAAATAAAACATCGCGTGGATCAAAATCCCTTGTCCACAAATACGAGATAGGATGAAAGCGGCTCAGGATCGACAAAAGTCTTACGCCGACTTGAGTCGTAGGCCTATTGAATATACTGTAGGCGATGTGGTATTTCTGAAGGTGTCGCCTATGAAAGGCGTCAAACGTTTTGGGGTTCGGGGAAAGTTAAGCCCGAAATTTATTGGCCCTTTTGAAGTTCTTGAGAGAATAGGAGAAGTAGCTTATCGTTTAGTCCTGCCACCCAATCTCGAAAAAGTACATGACGTCTCCCATGTCTCTCAGCTACGGAGATACCGTAGTGATCCTTCCCACGTCATTTCTGCCGATACTCTCGAGCTGGAACCTAACTTGTCATACGAGGAGGTTCCTGTTCGTATTCTCGACCGAAAGGAGAAGCAGTTACGGAATAAAACGGTGCCTTTAGTTAAGGTACTGTGGCGTAGCCAGAAGTACGAAGAGGCGACTTGGGAAACCGAGACGTCTATGCGCCAGAAGTATCCATTTTTGTTTTCTTCCGGTACGTTCCTTATCTCAAGTTTCGAGGACGAAACTTCTTTTTAGGGGGTAGGATTGTAACACCCCGTCCTTTTAAATAATATTATATCTAGTTACGAAATTTTATATTTTTATTTATTTATATAAAATATATTTTTTATTTTATAAGCTCGTATATAATTCTTACATTTATACGTTCTTATGAGCTTATACTCGTATAAGTTAGTCTTATACGTTTAAAATTCGTATATTTTATATAAACGAGTATTTTCTTATAAATTCTTAAAATATGAGTTTTACGTCCTTACGGAGTATATTTATAATTATTTTGGTCTTAAACGTTTTTCTTTGAGATTCTCACTCAAAACGTCTTTACAATACTTATTCCGTAAATAAGCTTATGAGTCTTATATTTTCTTATTAGTTCTATTAATTTTAAATTTATACTCCTATTTTAATTAATTCTGGAGTATTCTTATTATTCAACTTATAAGCGAGTAATAAAAATAAGACTCGATGTTTTGGAGTCGGTGTAACCGACACCTGTCTTTCCTATGGACTAAGTAAATACGGAGTACATCCTACACAAGATGACTCCCTGCTCATTTCATTTCTTTCTCCTAAGACCAAAATTACAGGAGACATCAAAACCTCAAACCCTAACCCTTTTTTTTTTTATCATCCACGCCTTAATTCCGCCCTAATTAGTCTTCTTTTTTGAAGGCTGTTTATAAGGAGAGAGTTATGTTTGTTTATGAAAAAACCTACATTTCATGTTACTCTTATAATAATCGGGTTGGGTACTCCGTATTAAGTTTTATGCCTTCCCTATATTTCAAATTAAACGTCTACCTTTGTATTTTTGACGAATTTAAATAGTGGTAATAAAAATTAATTTTTTAAAGAAATTATTTGTTAGAATTTGCTGTAAATAGAAATGAGATACTTAAATTGGAGAAAAAAATAATTAATAAAAATATAGTCAACTAGTTTACAGCGGAAGAAGGATTTGTTGCTCTTCCACCACATGTCTGGAATAACTTAATCTCCTCAGAAGAGCTAACTACTCCATTGATTGAGGTTAAGTATGTTCGTTTGCCAAAAGGATCTTACGCGAAACTTCAGGCAGATGAGGTTGCCTTTCTGGATGTGCCAAATCATAAGGCTGTCCTTGAGACAACTCTTCGTCAACACGCTACTCTTTCACAGGATGACGTGATCATTGTCAGACATGGCCAGCTTACGTTCAAATTACGCGTCCTAGAACTAAAGCCCTCGTCAAGTGTTTCTGTATTAGAAACTGATATTGAAGTTGATATTGTCAACCCATTTTCATCCTCTGACACAAGCAAGCAAACCGTTTTGAAACCACTCACATTTGGAAATCCAGAATGTGGCACTGTTGAGGAAGGCCAATATATGTATTACAAATTTGTGAGGAGATACAACGTCCTAGGATGGACGGATACCACTCATGGCCCCCTCGGCTATTCTTGTTGTTTAGCTAGAGCTATCATGGGTTCTCAACCAGAAGGGTTGGAGACTATGGTTGTATATGTCGTCACCGTTCTTGTTGCTCGGTGGAATTTGGCCAAATTTAGACTTGTGATTGAGGAACTTCTTGTTGCTGTTCCGCCATAGGGTTTGAGTGATTCTTGTTGCTTCACTCGAGTGATTCTTGTTGCTTCACCCAGTTCTATGCGCTTACTCTCGCATTTGGTTGGATGAAGGATCGTCATGAGTGTTCATTTGGTTTTGGCACGACTTGGTTGTGTCGTGTGGTTTGGTTGCATGTGTTTTATTGTATTATTGTTGTATGTTGGTTAATTATGTTTTGTACTTTGTTATTAGGCCGTAGGCCAGGTGAGCTTGTTTGCATTGTTGTCTAGGTGTTTTGTTATGTTAAAATATGACTGGGGAGCACCTAGTTACTCCCCACTGATTGTGATTGTTGCCTCTCTTTTATAGGTATGCGCGCGATGGGATTGAGTGAGTGGATGCGAGGATGTGACCGTGTATTACCTTGGAAGAGCTGTGTTATCGTTTAGACTCTTTTGGACTAGATTCGTTAGGAGGTTTAGTCTTGTTGTTGTTATTTTACTTTCATTTTGGGAGTTTGATTTGTAAGGGGTATTTACTCCCCACCTCTAGGCCTCAAGGCCTACCTTTTTATCGTTGTCTAGTTGGTTAGTGAGTAATGATCCGGATTCCACGGTGTTTCCGCCACCGTGGCACGCTTTTATTTTCTTTTATTTTATAAATCCTTTTTATTTCTTTATTTTATTTTGTTGGAAAATCCAGGTTGTTACAATTATACAATTTCCACTAATGGTGCTGAATTCTCATCTATATCTATATATATATTTAAAAAAGAATCCTTTAAACAAGTACTTCCAAAACCACATTGCAATTGACGTCTCATGATGCCACGTCATCCAACTATGCCATGTCAACAAAGCACATACAAATTTCCTCCCACATTGACCGTTTCATCCTTAAAGAAATTAGAAAGCCTCTTATTCAATTTTTTTCCAATGACTTCTCATCTCCCAATTCACATAAAAACCTTTTTTTTTTTTTTTGGCTTATTTTTTATGGGCTAAACCTGCTCAACAACTTAAATGTGAACAAGTTTGTTCCTTTCTTCTTTTTCAATTCATATTTTATTATTTTTTAATTTTTTTGAATAATTATTATTGAAATAAAAACAATGGAAAAACAATCAAAACCTATTTCTCCTCCTTCCACATCATTTTTGGGTGTCACCGCATCAGAAAAACACATTCAACTTGCCACGTCTAACTTCCTTTAAAAAAAACAACCTCTTGGCTTTCACAACAAACATATACTCTATACTCATTACTCAATGAAGTTGAGAAGTCATCATTCAATTTTTTAGCAGTTACTTTTAAACTCCCAAATCAAATAGTTTTTCAATCAACTTACATTATCTCGATTCGATTTTGGGTGGCTGTTCAGGTTTGTCGTTGTGTTTATATTTTTTTTCCTTGTATAAGATATGTAGTGTATCGGTTTTCTGTGGATGTTTAGGCGTTAAGGTTATCCCAATCATTGCAATTCTTGCTCTATTTTACGATCTGTAAGTTTAGTTTTATAATATTAAAGTCCGTTTATTTTACTTTCACTTCTGTTAGCAACTTTTATGTTGATAGGAAAACATGTTAGAATTTGTGCTTATCGTGTAAATCTTGATTCTATTTTGGGTGGCTGATCAGGTACGTCTTTGTGTTTATATTTTTTTTCTTGTATAAGATATGTAGCATATCGGTTTTTGGTAGATGTTCATGCGTTGTCATCCCAATCATTGCAATTCTTGCTCCATTTTACGATCTGTAAGTTCACTTTTATATTATTTTTTGAAATTTAAATTTAATTTTTGGTAGTGCAAGTTTGCAAACGTGAACAATATAGGCAGTATGACAAACGACAAAGTGAATAATAAATTGTAACTGAATCAAACAATAATTCTCTTGCTGAGGATCTGTTTCCGAAAATTTATTTTATTTTATTCGATTTTGTGTATTGATTTTTGGAGTGACTTGATGGAATATGAATTTATACGAGTTTGGAATTTGACTAAATCAATGACTGATGTTATCAAATGCTAAATTTAGCGCTACAAATTGATACACAGAATTACTTTGGCTTCTATTAAGGCAACAACACCTCGATTGTTGTCGCTTCAACGGTGTTTTAATTTTTTGATTTAGAGTAGTGCAATCCTCATAACAATTGGCTGCAATGTTGATTTTGGACAAAAGTTTGAGGCTGTTGTACACTTTCACTGTTACTGTTTTTTCTGTGAATGCGTTGTATGGTGTTGATGTTGCTGTTGCTGTTGCTGCCACGCTTTTGTTGCGTTGTCAATGTGTTGTTGTGTTGTTGTTGATGTTGTTGCTGTAAGGATCTCTTGAATTTTTTTAAGTTGTTGGTGCAATTGCTTTATTAGGATTAGTTTTGGAATTTAATTTAGGTTTCACTTTAGTGTGGAGCGGTTGCTTGATTACATTGTGCATTGTGGTTTATTGTATGAATTTTTCGAGTGATAGTTTATTAATTGGACTGCCCCAAGTCATATGACTTTGCTTGTGTTTGATTTCGAGGGACTTTACCATCTCATTTAGGTTTAAAGTGAGTAAATTGTTGTACCAAATTTTAATTAGTTGTTGTATAAAGTTTTTGAGGGAATGATGTTAAAATTAATTGTATCGAAACATTCAACTTGCCAAGTACGTGCGTGATATCGGCGGATATTTACCATGTAATTTATGTTAACTGCGAGTTTGTTGCTTGGTTAGGTTTTGGGTAATGGTTTATGTTATTTTTCGGAATCGAATGAGAGATTACTGATTTAAGTTATGGCTCCATACATTCAGTTTGGCAAGTGCATGATTTCCATGTCTACCCTATGTTTAAGGTATGTTTTTTCGTCATTTTTTGTAAATTTGATTCCGCATTAGCTAAAAAAAAAACACGTATAGATGTGATTTTTAAGATCCCACTGAAAGGTTTTACGCTTACAATACAACACCAATAACAACAAAACCTTAGTCCCTATACATTTTGAGGTCAACTAACATGAATCAACAATTCGAACCATCTATATATAATATAACGGAGATACTTTGAAAGTTGAGACACTTGAGGTGCAATGAATAAAATCGTCACTATTTAAAATTTCCATCATGAAATCCTTCAATCAAAAGTTTTGAACACTAATCATATTTGAACTTTCTACTATTCATGAAATGGTGAAGCATATAACCTTGCTTTCAAATTTAGAGGTATTGGAAGCGGCTAGGTGGGTGGTGGACTAATCTTTGAGGGTTTAATGCTTTCAGTTTAATCGTTATATGGCATTTTGGATATTTGTAACATCACAAATGTTTATTTGATGAATTTTGAATGATTTAGCAGTAAGATTATGCAAAATTGTTTTCAAATTTCTGAGTAACGTTCGTGTTTTGACTTTTTATATGAAAATACGACAACTATGGAGTGCTTTTTTCTCCTAAGAAAAATGCTTACTTATATACAATCCATTTTTACTTACACATGTATGTGTCTGGTTTGAAAGGTACTTTCATTACGCTTCTATATCAACTACAAATGACGAAACAGTTCATGGCGAGCAAGAAATGCGCAATTTAATGTTTTTTTTTCAACATGATAAATGGTAGCAAGTGGAACAGTTAATGAATACCAATGAATTTGGCAACCCATGTTTGTGTCTTTTTTATTTTTATATTGATATTGATTAAATAAATATCAGCGGTATTTATTTATGATTGGGTTTGTATTTGATTTGATTAATTTTGATAGAGAATGGATATGCTGGGGTAATTTGTTGGGACTTGATAGAAAAAGTCGCGTCTGTACTCCCCCAGCTCACTAGAGTTAAGTCAATTGTACGCGACTGAATATTAAGATAGTGCTATTAAATGCGTTGGAGTAGGAGTTATTTTGTTATGTTTGTGATAATTTGGGAACGCTTAATTGCAAGTTTACTGGAAGTGGTAAAAAATGGAGTATTTTGTAGGTGATGGACTTTTTTGGTAATGGTTTCACATAAGCTTGAGTAGCCATCGCTAATAACAGATTTGGACAAAAAACGAGTTTGTGAATACACTTTTTGGTATTTCAATTTATCTTCTTTGATATGGCGTTGAAATTTATCGCAATAGGGCTTCATTTAATAGGAAACTATAGTTTATAGAACTCCCGTTCAATAGGAAACACGAATTTTGTGATTACACTTTTCGCTATCTCAATTTATTTTCGTTAACATGGTGTTGAGATTTGTCGTAGTAGAACTCCCCGTTCAATAGGAAAAAAGAAATAGTGTACTATTTTAATGGAATAGTGAAAATAGTATGTTTGCTTGACGTATCGTGACTTGATGTTTTCTAAATTTAATGTGTTATGGTAGAATTTTTAACAAAGTACAATACAAGACCAATATTAGTTTATTACTTTTACGTCATCTTTATCAGTAAACCAAATTTTCGTTTTAGGTACATATTCCATTTATCTTACGTTTGCATGATGATCTTTCCATAAGTCGTTGTTGATGTTGGCTGTGAGACTGACATTCTTTCATTATTTCTGGCGTAAGCTGGAGCCGGAAGGGTAATTTTTTTCATTTTCCTTGGTTAACTTTTTGGCAACGCTATTCTTTCTAAAATTTTGGCTCATAGTGACCATTGTGTATATCTTTCGGCAATCAAAATGATTAATCGAGATAATATCAGGCGTCCTTTAATACTTTAGGAATTAGGAGTGTTATGACAAATTTCTATACCAAAAGTAAAACCAAGATTAAACTTATAGTTGCGTTGATCAATGGATATGGTGTCGACTGAAATTACTTTGTTTATGGTTGATATTGTCGTTTTTCAAACCATTTATGTTGATAGATATCGCTTAAAATTTTGTATTATTGTACATATGTGAATTTAACTCTCGCCGTGCTTTGATTTGTAGATGTAACCAGAAGGTGCAAACCAAAACTTCCAAGCGTTATGTTCGATTTCATTTCGACTTATGCACTCACGATGAACTATGTTTAGATTCAGCCAATATAAAGATCAATGTTACTCTCTACCATGTTTGTTATAACGACAAATAAAATGTTGATACTTTTTCTGCGGCTTATTTCACAGTATAAACACTATTTTTTATTAGGAACTGATTTTAATGATTTTATATCTCGATTAGTTTGTATATCAACAATTAAACAGAACACTACTTTAAAATGTTACAAGTCAAATTATGCAGTCAGTTCAATTTAATTAATGCTTCAAACATCCCCCACCCAACTAAGGATACCATGCAAAAAAATAATCGTATGGGACCAAAAAACAACTACCACTAAACAAGCCGGCCTAATGTACATACAAAAAAGGGAGACACTAATCGAAACAGCTAAAGCGACAAATCGAGTCGGCCCGTGGATTCCACGGGTCGCACCACTAGTCAACTTTTAAAAATGGATCAATTAACAGTTATTTCTTTTACAGTTCAATATTTCCTCTTATTTAACTAAGGGTAAACTTAAATGTTTTGTAGGAACAAGTGCGCTTATCTTTCCACCGAAACCCAAAAAGTTAATTTTATAAGATAATTTTTAATTATTACCCTTTAAATTATTATTTCGAAGGTAAAATAAAATAAAATAAAATAATTCAATTTATCAACGCTACATCTTTGACTTATCAAATCGAGCAAGATATTTGATCAAAAGGGTATAAGGTATTGACTTTGGAAGAAACGGGTGCAGTGGGGCACAAGCAGAGTGAACCTGATAAATCATTGCTAACTTTTCAATTAATATGTTAATGACTCTCTATGAGCCGTTTGTTTTAAAATTATAAAATAAATTTATGCACAAAAATGAAAAACAACCCTGTGATTTTTCACAGGTATTACACTAGTTTTATTATATTTAATTATTTAATTATTTTTTATTCTTTCCCTTAGACCAAGGATAAACATAGTCTAATAAACTTATGATTGTTTGGGAACAATTATTTCATTTCAAATTTTGGATTTGTGCAAAATTAAGTGTTTGAAGTTAATGAATTTTTATTTGACTCAAATGCAACCTAAATTGAATCCTTCACAAAACTAAGCAATATCAAATAACACTCAAAACATGTCATTTCCAAATGCTAACTTACAAAACTAGTGATCTGCTTTCTAAAATAAATCTAAATTTTTGAAAGAAATCCAATTGACCAAACTGATAGAATATATGATGATCATATATTCGTGTATAATATCTTCATAGTGTATCATGTATAATATCCTAAGTTAGGTAAGCTATAATGGAGGTAAATAATTAGTCAATCAAGATAATTTAGTTACCAATAGTCTTGGTGCTAATCTCGGCAATAATGTTGTATATATTGACAATTTGTTCAATGAAGAAAGCAACCATTAATCTCTATTATGGTATCAACCCTAATCGATCCTATTCTATCCTAACAAAACTCTCTTCCGCTGCACAATAATGGCTACCCAAAAATTCAACTCGGCACTAGCATCTGTCCAAGTCAAATCGTTAGTCACGATTACATTGGATGCTAACACCGATTTGTATCATTCTTGGGCTGCATTATTCCTCATTCTTGTTAGGGTTCATGAACTCGAACATCATATAATTTCCCCTAAAGATGCCGAGACATTAGTAGTCATTAACAAAAATAAGGCTGATAATCTCCCCTTATGGAGGCGTTACGATGCTCTTGTTCTTCAGTGGGTATACGCAACTATATCTCCTGAACTCCTTACTGCTGTATTAAAAGTCGATGATACGGCTGCTAATGCTTGGGCACGTCTTGCGTCCATGTTTCAGGACAACAAAGCGTCCCGAGCAACCCATCTTGAAGAAGAGTTGGCTGATCTCAACTTCGAGAATTTTACATCCATTGATGCGTATTTTAACCACCTCAAGTCTATATCTGATAGGCTTGCGAATGTGGACGCTCCAATCGCCAATAGCAGATTAGTATTAAAACTAACTGGTGATCTCCCAGAGGCGTACGCAGGCACGGTGGATTTCATTCAAAATCAGGAGCCTTTACCATCGTTTGAGAGTTGTCGTTCTAGACTTAAATTGGCAGAGAGAACTATCAAGAATCGCGTCACTAAGGAGGGCGCTTCTGTCTCTTGTATCCAATCTGCTCTCTTGGCTCGTGTGGACAACACACAAACAGGTACATCTTCATCCCCCTCTAATAATCAATCCGGTAACAAGGGTAATGCAAATAATAACAAGAACAAGAACAAGGGAAAAAAGAAAACTGCGGGTAACAATTCTAGCACAGGTACTGTGACAGACCCAAATTCTGTCACACAGACATCTCCAGCTCCAACATGGCAGCCTTGGTCACCATGGATGGGATAGTGGCAGCCGCCTCCTTGCCCGTATCCATCAACTGCCCGGACACCCCGCAACAACAATTTTCGCCCTCCTGCCTCTGGTGTTCTTGGTGCACGGCCTCAATCTTACAATGTCATGACCACAACTATTGGTTATACTCCAACAGATATTGAAGCTGCTATGCACGCCTTTTCTTACCCGCAACCCGGAGGGATGTATTACATGGACACAGGAGCAACGTCACATATGACTTCGGACTCAAGTACACTCTCTAATTATTTCAATTCGAGTATTAACTCTAATAACATTATTGTGGGCAGTGGTCACGTAATACCTATTCTTGGACACGGCAGTACTTCTCTCCAGTCTCCATCTCGCCCATTTCAATTGTTAAATGTCCTTCATACTCCGAAATTGATAAAAAATCTTATCTCTGTTCGAAAGTTCACTACTGATAACAATGTTTCTATGTCATTTGACCCGTTCGGTTTTTCTGTTAATGATATACAGACGGGGGCCCAACTAATGAGATGTAACAGTTCGGGCGATCTATATCCTTTCCACTCTTCCATCACGGACAAAAACTCTCCTTCGGCTCTTCACGCTGAGACCACTGCTCTTTGGCATAGTCGTCTTGGACATCCAGGCTCAGCGGTTTTGAAGTCCCTTAGCAATCAGCATTTTATTAAAGCCAATAATAAATGTAATTTTTTTTGCACTTCTTGTCCTCTTGGAAAACACTCAAAGTTACCTTTTTATCAATCTATGACTCTGTAGGTACCGGGATCAGACCATGGAACCACTCGACGTCTTGGTAGGGCCGTAAAGTTAAAAAGATTAAATAAGAAAAACCTTTTAAAACTGTTTTGGAGCCGCCACTAAATTATGAGGGAAATTTAGAACCCGCCTCCGTGTCCTCATGCTCAAAGACACGTCTTAGAGTTCAAGGCACGTCGACACCTATCCGTCTAAGGTTATTGTGAAACCAGATTCGGATTCGGGTGAGGGTACTTTTCTAAAGCATAAATCAAAATAATGTTTTTATGAAAGATCTTTTGGAAAAGCCTATCAAAAGATAGCCTCTACTAGACTTGAGAACAATGCAAAGAATGATACATGAGCCTAAGTAATACGCTACGTGCAATTGTGATAAAGATGTAAAATAATGCAAAAAGAGATTGTTTAAAACCCTCAGTTAAGCATGCTTAACTTATTTAACGAAAACAGTTCAGTTTAAAGACGAATTCATTTTAAGTGATTTAGATGCAATAAGAGGATTTGCTAAAATACATGCAATAAAATAAAGTTCAATTGTCCATTGATTTATTTTAAGGAGGTCAGTTGTTTATGCGACTTTGGAAAGGTGTTACGAATAGGGTGTGTATTCGAGGTGCATGGCCGCCTTATGAAAAGCAGACTTGCGTACCAAAGTCGGGGTGAGCCTAATGTAGGCCCTTGCTAGTCTAAGAAGTAAAGAAAGACCTTAATCCATGGTAGGATTAAGTATTACCTGTCTCGAATTAGGAAGCCGTAGCCGCCAGCGAAGGAAGAATTCAACACTAGGAAAATGAAGAATTCTAAGGATGTTTATGCGTGAGGCTTTGAGAGTGATTTTGGATGTGAATTGTATTCTGAATTGTGTGTTCTGTTCTGTATTATTGTGTGTTGAACGAATGAAGGCAGGGTCGTATTTATAGTGTAGAGCTCGTGAGAATTAGGAAACCCTAGAGGATAGAACAGGACGTAGGAATCGCAAAGACCCTTGCGATAGCTACTGGTGTCATCGCAAGACACCTTGCGGTTTGCGCCCTAATCGCAAGGCCTCTTTGCGATTGGTAGAAGCGAGCATTATCCTTTTATTAGTATATTTCTAAATTATCTTTTAGGATATACGGTATAATCTTGCTTGAGCTCTAAGTTACGTTGTTGTGGCTGATATTTAGGGTTTGTTTAGGTTTATCCTGGACCTTGGGAAGCGGGCCAGGCATGGGTTTGGGCTCGGTTCTGGGCCCGAGCCCTGAAAATGTAAAAAGGGTGTATTTTGTAGTATTTTGTGAAATAGGACATTCCGTGAGACTATCCTAAGGGTTTGCTAACGCTAAAGGATGGTTTTAGCGACTGGTCCTAAATTTAGGGATTTTTAGGAGAATCGAATCAAACCTTGTTAATGTAAAAGGATCAATTAGACTTGAGGTGTGTAAAAAGGGTGTGCGCATGCCAGTTAGGACCTGAACTCGAGACGAGCTAGACTCTAAACCTAAGGACACTAAGAGTGATGACCCATAAAGAAAACTCATTTGCATTTTAAATCATTTAACTCGAATTCGTCATAATTAGAACCATTTAAGTCAACTTAAAAGCATGCAATAAAAGTCCATTGTTACATCACTGGGTTTTTGGCGGGAGGTGCGGATTTGGGTATCTACAGAGCCCCCAGTTTGACTGAGCTTAGGACTAAAGC
The DNA here is from genome assembly GCA_023091065.1 of Dianthus caryophyllus. Taxonomy (NCBI): domain Eukaryota; kingdom Viridiplantae; phylum Streptophyta; class Magnoliopsida; order Caryophyllales; family Caryophyllaceae; genus Dianthus; species Dianthus caryophyllus. Next base: position 19,119,362 of record CM041522.1, read on the forward strand.
GAAAGTCAAACTATACGACAACATCCGGACCGTTACAGTCTCGATGTTATCAGCGGCACGGAGTATGTGTCCATGGGTAAGACTAGGACTCCTGAACCGGGCTTATCCGGGGAGGGACAAACATGTTTAGGGACATGACGGTCCTTGCATACTCGTAAGGGCATGCCTGCCTGCTAATACCTTTGCGTGCTATTGTTGTTGCTTGTCTCGTAAAAGAGCGTGCGTGCTTAGTCTCGTAAAAGAGCGTATATGCTTCATGCTTCGTGCTAGTGCTTTTGTTGGTGCTCATCTCGTAAAAGAGTGCTTATGTCCGCCGGGAATTATCGTCCGAGGAAAATGCTTATGTTTAGTGTATACGCAAAGGTTGTGTATAGTGCTTCAAACTCGTTTAAGAGTGTGGCGGACTTTAGGTGACGCCTTAACCGAAAGCTCGAAGAAAATACTTAGGCCTGAAAATTAATCGAGCCCAAGGTGGAGAGTAAACGTGGAATAAAACATGCTCTGGAAATTGCCTTGTCGACTAGTGACTCTTCCGGGAAATCTCTTATCAACTGGCGACTTCAAGCTTGAACTCACTCGCACATGTCGCGGTTTCAAATCCGGAAAAATTCGAATCTGCGATTTGCTCTTCTTAAAGATCTTCAGACTTCGCTTGCTTCTTGTTGGATTGTTGTACTTCTGTGTCTTCGTCTTGTGTCTTGTAAATGTTCTTGCTTTGGCCATGAAACGTGGTATCATTTCGATTCCTTTGGGTTCACTTGATACTCGTCTCGGACTTGGGATGTTTAGTGCTTGGTCTCATGTTTGGGTACTTGAATGTTTGTGTCTGTGTTCGGGTGTTTGATCTTTGGACTTATGTTTGGGTGTCTGATGCCTTGTGCACACGTGAAAGTATTATGCTTTTAGTGTGCATGCTTGTGTTCATAGCGGTTCTGGAGGTGTCGCTAAACCGTAGATGCGTGAGTTCTTCGGGCGCCATGCGAAAAATTACCTTATTTTTCGTTGACGGAAACTTGAGGGCGTGATTGGTTCTTCTTCAGGCGTTATTTCGCGAAAAATTACCTTATTTTTCGTTGAGGGAAGCTTGAGGGGTGCATGGTGAACCCCCAGTTTGACCGAGTTAAAGTGTATAACGATGGTCAAACTTGGTGATAAGGTTGTTCGAGTGAAAATGTTTTTGAATTACCCCCTCGAGTTTGACTAAGTTTGATATGAACTAAGTCAAAATGAAGAGCATGTGTTTGGTAGTAAATGTGTTGGAGAAGGCATTTTTGGATTACCCCCTCGAGTTTAGCTTAATTTGGTTGGAATTAAGGCAAAGTGGTGTTGGCTTTTGGTGTTGGCTTTCTTTGACGAAGCTTTTAAAGCTAAATCAAAGTCTTGTTTGTAATTAGGACTATGCTTTGGTGTAAAAGTATAGTCAGGATTGTGACTATGCTTTTAATTTTGCCCCCTTTGTTTGGTTAAGTTTTGGTGTAAAACTAAATCAAACTGGAATGTTACTTCTGTCCTTGAATGAAATGATGTTTCGGTGTAGGGTGTTGGTCGTGCCTTTTGCAAAACTGCCTACGTATCCACGGTGTGTGGAATCAGACCAGCGTAGTTCGGTAATGCAGTTTAAGGGCATGCCGGCCCGGGGGGTGTTTGAGCTAAGTCGAATTGTGAATTTGACTCGCTTTTGCTTCTGGGGTGTAATTGTCTTGAGGGTGTCTCTTATCAAGGTAGGGTCTTTACTTCGGCTTGTGGGCTTAGTAGGACTTTTGCTTCGGCTTTTTCTTTTTTCTTTTTTTTGTAGAGTTTTGGGACGTCCGTGAAGGATATCTCTTTTGTTGTATAGGAGTACGATCCTAAGATGGAGTGTCAGCCCCCAGTCTTGGTTGTAGATGTATATCGCACTCATGGTGCATGAGTCGACCATAACGCTTGTGTGGCTTCCTAGTCTAAGGAGGTGAATGTATGGCTTCCTAGTCTGTGGTTTCCTAGTCTAAGGAGGTGAATGTGTTATCTGTAGATCGTAGGAATATCGTAGGTAAGCCCCCAGTCTTGAGGTTTGGCGCTTCGGGATGGGTTATTTCCACCGGGTACGGTTGTTGATGTAAAGGGTGAATGACGGTTGTTCATTTGTTGTTTGGCTTGGGTGTAATGTATCTTGTATCGTCAGGTATGGGGTACCAACGTCTTTGGATAGGTTGTGTCTTGAACGGGTTGGATCCAAGTTCGTAGAGCGTGGTGTATCCAATGTTGTTGGATAGGCTGTATCCAATGCCGTTGGATAGAGCTTGTCTTGTGTGATTGGACATCTTGGGGTAGCGTGCATCCAGTGTCGTCGGGCGTACTCCATGGGCTTGACTCCATTCTGAGCATTGTGAATGCGTGCTTATGTCGTGCTTGATGCCTTCTTCGTCTTTTACTTGTACCTGCATAGTTAGTACTCAAAGAAAGAAAGTTTTTTTTTTTTGAAAATGCTCTCGCGATTTTGGAAAATGCCTTTTGTTTGAAGGGAAAACCGTTTTTTGCTAAAGAAGAATTTGAAAATGCCGTTTTCGTAAAAGAAAATTTTGAAAATGCCTTTCTTCTAAAAGAAGGTTTTGAAAATGCTATTTTTGCAAAAGAAGAATTTGAAAATGCTGTTTTTTCAAAAGAAGATCTTGAAAATGTTGCTTTTCGAAAAATGCTTAAAGACGTGTCTTTTGTTTGAAATGTATTGACTCGGGCGTTGAGCTAATTTTTAGAGAGTGCTTCCTAATGTGTACTAATTCGGGAAGTGCTTCCTAAAGTGCATTGACTCGGGTGCTAAGGTGCGTTAACTCGAGTACTGAGTTAATTTTTGAAAGGTGCTCTATGAAATGTTTCAAAGACAACGATGAAACTAGTGTTTGAAGTGTTTCAAAGACGAAGGTGAATTGTATGCGTGATTCGAGACTCGACAATGATAGGGATATAAGTGACTATGACACGTGCATCGGTAAGGCCTCCGGCTTGGTGGCGCATGGTTGCTTCAGTGGCTCGTCGTTGTTCCTGCAAAACGAACAAGGTTAGAAAAAAGCAGAGTCCTACTCCTAGGTCTAGCACAACTTTGTCTTGGCGTAGTCGTTTTAACGTCTCGATAAAGAAAACAGTTTGCCCATGATTTTTGTGGATTTTTGTGAGGATGTCCTTGGCTTTGGAAGATTTAGACATAGGGATGTTTTGTGCAAAAGGGTTGGTTGAGCTCGAGTGAGCGGCCTACGTATCCGTGGGTACGGAATCAAACCTAGCGTAGTTCCCAAGGGTGACTTTTGTAAAATGTGTCTGTTTATGTGAAAAGGTGTTTATGTGAAAAGGGGCGTGTTTAAGGACCCGCCAGGTCAGAATTTGTTTTGTGGAAAGGTGCGTGTTTAGGGACCCGCCGGTCCAAAAGGGTGTTTTTGGGTGTAAAAAGGTGCGTGTTTAGGGACCCGCCGGTCCAAAGGGGTGTTTATGTAGTTGACCTTGATACATTGCATCTTAAAGGTAGGTTCTCCTTAGTTGATCTTGGCCGCTTGTTTGTCACATCAAAGTCCAATTTGATGGAGAGGGGTTCTATTCCCCAACCTCGATAATTGGGTGAACCATCGAAGTATGTCGCTTCTTCATTGATGTTGTAGATTCTGTCATAGTGTCGATAATGGGCTCCTTGTTGATTGAGTAGTCCCTTGGTGTTAAATTTGGCTTAGAGCAATGTCCATCGTGCCATATGTCCTTTTGGCACGGGTTCCCTGAAGAGGTATTAGACTGGGTCCATTTTTGAGTAGACCTTTGTTCACTTAGCCACTTGACATTCAGGCTTTCTTTTTGTTGTTTTGTCCCTTTCTTAAAGACTTTTGAGATTTGTTTCCTTTTGACTTCTTGGAAACTTTGAGACTTGTTTATTCTTTTGATTACTTGGAAACTTCGAGATTTTTTTCCTTTTGACTTTGCTCTTTTTGCCGTTGTTTTCACTTTTGATTGTATTCCCCTTGAGAATTCGTCGGGCCTTTTGTGGTCTGGGCTCGAGCTTTGACTTTGCTAAACCTTGCGGTGGGAAGGTTGCATGTGATCATGTGTCTATCACGCCGGACTCTTCTGACAAGTTCGTTTGCTTATTAGGCACGCGATCGAGTACACGGAGGGCGATCCAGGAATACTCATGCTTTTGGTCGCGATCAAATTCATGACCCTTTGTGGAGCTCCAAATTAATGGATCCTCCTCCAGCGGCGGAGTAGTAGACCACAAGCATACTCACAGAACCTTAAGTGTTAAGTCGCCAAATCCTTTTGTTCTTGTCTTGTATTAATGTTGACTTGGACCTTCGTAGCCGGCCTAGGCCTCCTTCGGATAGCTACTCCTAGGATGCAATGTATGTCGGTGCAAAATGGTTTTGTATAAGAAGTATGAGTAAAATGGGGAAAAGGAAACTGGGGTGTAGGTAAACTGAATCCCTTATCGATTTGTTAACATGTTATCGTCAAAGACTCGGTTGTTGTAGACTGACGGAGATTGACTCGACGCTTAAAAACTTGACCCGTATTGAAAAGACTCGAGCTGCTTGAAATCCGCGAGATCGTCGATGGTTCTTGAATGGACGCCTAGTCGGTTGCTTTGTGACGCACGTTTCATGGGTGCACGTCGATACCCTTGGTGTCGAGACTCGATTAACGCCTACTTTGATTCGATTTTGTTTTTGAAACGGTTTGGTTCTTGGTGAAGGTGAGAGGGTGTTTTGAGTTGAAATGCGTTGCCACATTTCGACTCTGTGTAAGAGCGATTCGAGGTAATGATAAGCTACTTGAATCGAGGGTGCTTTGAAAAATGCGATCGAAACGGTAGTGCCCGTTTTCATGCATTTACTTAAGGAAGAGTTAAACCGAAGCGACTAGAGCCACTTGGTCCAACATGAGAAAACCTCGGGATTGAGCTTGCTCATTCCCGGGTTTTGTGCTTTTGCGAAAGAAGGGGTGCTTAATCCTAAAAGGCTTAGGCTAGGGAAGACTTTTAAAAAAGTGTTTATTTCGAAAGAGGTGTAAAAAGGAAAAGGCCTCTAGCCGTTTGATTTGTTTTTGCGAAATTCCTCAAGAATGGGCTGACATCCTCGGGTTTGAAAAGAGTTTTGCAATAAAAGGGTTGTGATGACCGCAAGTCGCGCGGCCGATTTTGAGCTAGAAATGTTTTTAAAACGTTTCATGCTCGACGATGTTTGGTGATAGTGTCGCTAAGATCCTATTGGTGGATGCTCGAAATGGCGTTTAAGCTATTTGAGTCGAAGGTGTCAAAATGCGATGAGGACTAGCTTGCTCGTCCACATGGATTTTGTCAAGGGAGAAATGGATCGAAGTGGTTTGAGCCATTCGATCCGACGTTAGAATCCACAAGATTGGGCTTGGCCATTCTTGGGTTTGGCGAGGGATGCTACTATTGGGCTGGTTTGGCAATGGGTCGTTTGAAAGGTTCGAAAAGGCCAAGGGCCGTGAGTTTGCTTTGAAAACTCTCCCAGAATGTGTTCCCATTCTTGGTTATGCTTTGTGAAAAAGCACGGGATAAATGGGTTAGGATAACCATTGGTTATTTAATCCATTTATGTTTTCAAAGGCTTAGGGAATGTGGGGTTTTCTGACCTAAGGAAATAAAGTCCACGAGCTAGGGTTTTGAAGCTTGCTCGGGTTTTTGCTTGTTTTTGTAAAACGAAGTTTTGAAAGATGTTTATTTCAAAAGTTTGTGAGAGAAAATCCAAGAGCTCGGGTTGTAAACCTTGACTCGGGTTTTGATAGTTGTGTAAAAGGAAGTTTGAAAAATGTTCATTTCAAAAGTTCGCGAGAGTTTTGTTTGTAAAAAGTTAGACGTTAGTTGTAAAACGTTAGATGTTAGTTGTAAAAAGTTAGTTGTAAAGAGCCAGTTGTAAAAAGTTAGTTGTTAGTTGTAAAATGTTAGTTGTTAGTTGTTAGGTTCATTATTTTCGAAAATTTTAAGTGAGTTTTCGAAGATATGCAGATTTTGAAAAGGACTATATTGTATAGCCTCGCACTTGTACGTATGACTCTTGGTCGTTTGGTCAAGTCTCGTACGCCTCCAACTGATTTGAGTACGCTTTGGTAGGTGCTTTCAGCCCTTCGCCTACATAGTATAACATGTAGGATACAAAGGAAGCCCTGGGGCGGTCAAATCAGTTTGCTACGGCAAGCCGTGGAGGGGTGAGAGGAAGGTTAGTCCAGAACGTGCTTTATCGAGTGGACAAGCCTGCGTTTGGAACCACCTCTCAAGGTATTTGTGTGTGAATCCGACTAGATTCGACTCTAAACGGATATGCTTAGCTCATGTATGTTGATTGTTCTCAAGTCGTTCAAGTCTCATTTTTATTTTTAAAAAGAAAAAGGCTAGTTTTAGTTTTAAAAATAAAACCTATCCCCAGCGGAGTCGCCAACTGTAGGTACCGGGATCTGACCATGGAACCACTCGACGTCTTGCTAGGGCCGTAAAGTTAAAAAGATTAAATAAGAAAAACCTTTTAAAACTGTTTTGGAGCCGCCACTAAATTATGAGGGAAATTTAGAACCCGCCTCCGTGTCCTCATGCTCAAAGACACGTCTTAGAGTTCAAGGCACGTCGACACCTATCCGTCTAAGGTTATTGTGAAACCAGATTCGGATTCGGGTGAGGGTACTTTTCTAAAGCATAAATCAAAATAATGTTTTTATGAAAGATCTTTTGGAAAAGCCTATCAAAAGATAGCCTCTACTAGACTTGAGAACAATGCAAAGAATGATACATGAGCCTAAGTAATACGCTACGTGCAATTGCGATAAAGATGTAAAATAATGCAAAAAGAGATTGTTTAAAACCCTCAGTTAAGCATGCTTAACTTATTTAACGAAAACAGTTCAGTTTAAAGACGAATTCATTTTAAGTGATTTAGATGCAATAAGAGGATTTGCTAAAATGCATGCAATAAAATAAAGTTCAATTGTCCATTGATTTATTTTAAAGAGGTCAGTTGTTTATGCGACTTTGGAAAGGTGTTACGAATAGGGTGTGTATTCGAGGTGCATGGCCGCCTTATGAAAAGCAGACTTGCGTACCAAAGTCGGGGTGAGCCTAATGTAGGCCCTTGCTAGTCTAAGAAGTAAAGAAAGACCTTAATCCATGGTAGGATTAAGTATTACCTGTCTCGAATTAGGAAACCGGCAGCGCTTCGCTTCAAAGGGAAGAATTCAACACTAGGAAAATGAAGAATTCTAAGGATGTTTATGCGTGAGGCTTTGAGAGTGATTTTGGATGTGAATTGTATTCTGAATTGTGTGTTCTGTTCTGAATTATTGTGTGTTGAACGAATGAAGGGAGGGTCGTATTTATAGTGTAGAGCTCGGCGAGAATTAGGAAACCCTAGAGGATAGAACCGGACGTAGGAATCGCAAAGACCCTTGCGATAGCTACGGGCAATCGCAAGACACCTTGCGGCTACCTGCCCTAATCGCAAGGCCTCTTGCGATTGGTAGGGCGGGCATTATCCTTTTATTCCGTATATTTCTAAATTATCTTTTAGGATATACGGTATAATCTTGCTTGAGCTCTAAGTTACGTTGTTGTGGCTGATATTTAGGGTTTGTTTAGGTTTATCCTGGACCTTGGGAAGCGGGCCAGGCATGGGTTTGGGCTCGGTTCTGGGCAGAGCCACGAAAATGTAAAAAGGGTGTATTTTGTAGTATTTTGTGAAATAGGACATTCCGTGAGACTATCCTAAGGGTTTGCTAACGCTAAAGGATGGTTTTAGCGACTGGTCCTAAATTTAGGGATTTTTAGGAGAATCGAATCAAACCGTGTTAATGTAAAAGGATCAATTAGACTTGAGGTGTGTAAAAAGGGTGTGCGCATGCCAGTTAGGACCTGAACTCGAGACGAGCTAGACTCTAAACCTAAGGACACTAAGAGTGATGACCCATAAAGAAAACTCATTTGCATTTTAAATCATTTAACTCGAATTCGTCATAATTAGAACCATTTAAGTCAACTTAAAAGCATGCAATAAAAGTCCATTGTTACATCACTGGGTTTTTGGCGGGAGGTGCGGATTTGGGTATCTACAGACTCGTACTATTTTACCTTTTGATATAGTTCATAGTGATTTGTGGACTTTTCCTATTCTTAGCTCTTTTGGTCACCGTTATTACATATTATTTCTTGATAATTACAGCAAATTTTTATGGACTTTTCCTTTGGCAAAGAAATCACAAGTAAAAAGCCTCTTTCCCATCTTTCATAAATATGTTCAAACTCAATTTCAACGTAATATCAAAACGCTTCAATGTGATAACGGTACTTAATACATCAACGGAACATTACGTGCCTTTCGAAACAAATGGTATGGTATTCCGTCTCTCTTGTTGATGTGTCATATATATTCGTACTTATAGCCCCTGCTTCGTTAGCATTACTTTGCGTTTTCCTTGCTTTTACCTGCGTTTCAGCTCCTATTTCTCTCCGATTTGGCACTGCTGCGTTTTTGTGTCCATTTTGCAGGTACACGCGCATATTTGGAGGTTAGGATGCTATTCGAGAAGATTCGTGAAATTTCATAATATAAAGTTTCGTGAAGTTCCGAGTTGGTTTCGTTGCGTTTCGCTTGCGCACGAGCCCCGTTTTAGCATTTGAAGGTGTCCCGAGACTTTGGGACCGAGTATGGAGCTCACACAATCATTATAGACCTCGTCCTTACCCTTTGGGACGAACCATGCCTTGTCCCTAGGCCTTGGGTCAACATACGAGAAGTTAGAAGCAAAAACAAGGAAATTTGACTAAGTACAAGCGAAGAGCAAGCATGGAACCAAGCTGGAAAAGGCTGAATGTCACGGGACCACTCCATCCCGGACGGGATACACCTGTCCCGGACGGGATCACTATTGTCCCGGTCGGGACCACCCTGTGACGCCTCGTGTGCTTGATTTACTTCGTCTATTTGAAGGCCTAAAACATCATTTCTCGCTATCAACTTTTTACAGCATTTTCTTAGGACTCTAAACTTCATTCTCTAAAAGACTTAGGGTTTATGCTTTTGATCTTTTGTAATTTCAATTCCCGTCTCGGATTACTCTAGTTTGATCATATATTTGGGTTTTGTTGCTTGAATTCATCCTCTTCTACTTGCAATTTTCTGATTGGTATTGAATTCCTCTTCTCCCTTTTTATTGTTATTTCATTATTTATCATCTTTGATCATGTCCTTCGTTATTTCATTCGCTTTTGTTTCCGTTTTCGTCATGTGTGAGTAGTCCTCTATCTAGGGTTGAAGGGTGATCATGGGTGAGTAGTCTTGAATGAGTTTGGTGATGTTTTGATGAGGGTTTCGCTGTGTTTTGGTTATCTTGTTTTGTATGCGTTTGTTGATCCTTTGGCCAAGGGTTTATGAGCGTTTGTCACCCTTAAACTTAAGACCGAAAGCCTAGTTTAAGGTAGGGCATGAGACTAACCGATAGGACCCTCATTTGTAAGTTGCGAGAGCCCGCACTTGAGACCTAGAGAACGCTTAGAACCGAGAGGTCGAGCCTACTCCTTAGCACATGCGATTCCCGACTCATTTCTGTCACCATCCTTTATCCTTGCTTTACCCTTGCTATCCCCGATTCCCTAGACCTTTTTCCTATAAGTTTTTACCCTTAACTCTCACTATAGCTTTAGTAACCTCAACCTATACTCGAACCGAGATTAGAATCGCTAAGAATAACCAACAATTCGACCTTCTCCCTGTGGATTCGACCCGACTTACCCTTGCTACCTAGTAGAGTGAGTTTGGATTATCTTTGACTAGGCGAGTGCGACTAAGCCTATCAAATTTTGGCGCCGTTGCCGGGGAGACGGCTTTTGTTTTTGTTGTTATTTGGTTCTTTTCTCATTTGTTACTCTTTTCTCAAGGAACCTCAATTCCTTGAGGCCGTTACTTATAGCTTCCTCGAGTGTTGTGCATGCCCAGGTTATCACGTACGTCTCACAAAAGCTTGGCAATTCCATTTGACCCGGAGCCGGAGCGTACATTGCATAGGCGAAAGAACTTGCTCAAGGACTTGGAAGCTACTTCCCCTTCTCCTTCATCCTCTACGGAAGCTCAAGTTGTACCCGAATTAAAGAAAATGGTGAAGCTTTCCGATCACTCAAGGCCTACCGCGGCTCAAGTTCCAACGGGCAATGCTATGCCCAACATTGCCGCTAATAACTTTGAGGTGAAACCCGCTTTTATCAACTTGATCGAGCGCACTCAATTTGGAGGGAGTCCCGGTGAGGACCCTAACCTTCACATCCAAAATTTCTACGATTATTGCTCGACGATCAAACAAACGGGTGTGACCCAACATCAAATACGGGAGATGCTCTTCCCATTTTCCCTCCGCGACAAAGCCAAGTTGTGGCTTAATTCCTTGAATCGGGTGGCTCTTGCAATTGTTGATTGGAACTCTTTGGTCTTGGCTTTCTATCAAAAGTACTTCCCTCCGGAGAAGACCGCAATGTTGAGGAGCCAAATCACTAGCTTTAGACAACGAGGAGATGAATCCTTGTTTGATGCGTGGGAGCGTTACAAGGACTTACAACGTCAATGCCCTCATCATGGCATGGACAAGTGGTTTATAGTGATGCAATTCTATAATGGTCTATACAACGAGTCCCGCCAAGTGCTAGACTCCGCCGCTAATGGGAGGTTCGATAACATCGATGTGGAGGAGGCCATTGAAACGATCGAGGCCATGGCTATCCACAATGCGCAATATGGTAGCTCACGGAATGTTCCTCGAGTCGGCGGTAAGAATGATGGAGACATGGTGGCCATGCTTTCGGCTAAGATTAACGCTATGACCGCTATGATAATGAGTCAAATGTAAGCGGGTCCTTCAAATGCGGGTGGACAAACGGTAGCGGCTATGCATACTTCCTATGATCCGACTTGTGGATCATGTGGCGTTTCCGGTCATTCTTCATTAGAATGCCGAGGTATGTACCCTGTTCACGCTTTTCAATCTCACCAAAACAGCCCTTACTCTAACCACTACAATGAAGGCTACAAAAATCATCCAAACTTGTCTTACAAGAGTCAAAACGTCTTGAATCCTCAACCACAACAACCACAATACAATCCTCCACAAAATTTCAGCTCATACAACAATGCTCCACGCACCTACAATCCCCCGGGCTTCAATCGCCCTAATTTTCAAGCTCAAAATGCTCCGCCACCGGTACAAGCCGCTCCGGTCCCCGATCCTATGAGTGAAATGAGGGCCATGATGATGCAAATGGCTAAAACACAAGAGACAATGATGGCTCACATTCAAAAGAGCGATCAAGCTAAGGATTCGGCCATAAAGACGCTCGAAACGCAAATGGCTCAACTTGCGTCTTCTAGCAACACTAGAGCACCCGGAGCGCTTCCGGCTCAGCCCAAGCAACCTCACGAGACCGCCAACGCCATCTCTTTAAGAAGTGGAACGAGTTACGATGGGCCGCCTATGCCCAATGTTGATGTACCTCCCGTAAAGGTAAGCAAGGTAAATTCTAACGCTTCCACTAACGATTTGCATGTTGAGGTTGGTGTGAGTGCAGGTGGCGGTGTCGTGCAAGCTGGACCAGCCGTGGGAGGGCCCCACGTGGCCGAGGAGGGAGCCGTGAAGAGTAGTGGTGGTGGTGTGCAGGTGGCCGAGAAAGAGAAGGAGAAGGAGAAAAGCGCAGCTAAGCCTGTCGAGCCTCAAATTCAAATCAAATTGCCATTCCCGAGCCGAGTGGTAAAATCTAAGCTTGACTCACAGTTTGGTAAGTTTATGGAGGTCGTCAAGGACCTCAAGGTAACGGTTCCCTTCACCGAGCTAGTCACACAAGTTCCCGCTTATGCAAAGTTCTTAAAAGACATCCTTACTCGTAAAAGATCTTTCAACGAGGTCGAGACTGTGGCCTTCACTGCGGAATGCAGTGCACTTTTACAAAACCAGTCTCCTCCTAAGTTAAAATATCCGGGTAGCTTCTCCATCCCTTGCACCATTGGTACTACTTCTATTGATAATGCGTTGTGTGATTTAGGTGCAAGCGTGAGCGTCATGCCGTACTCGGTATGCGAGAAGCTTACATGGGGCCTTTGAAAGTTACCAACATCACGCTCCAAATGGCGGATCCTTCTGTAAAACGCCCTTTGGGTGTTCTAGAGGACGTTCCTGTCAAAGTCGGTAAATTTTTCATCCCTGTCGATTTTGTCGTCCTTGACATGGTCGAAGACTCCCAAATTCCTATCATTTTGGGTCGACCTTTCTTGCACACTGCAGGTGCAATAATCGACGTCAAGAACGGCAAATTGACTTTGGATGTCGGAGGTGATAAAATAACTTTTAATCTGTCGAATGCTTTAAAGCGTCCCATGTTAGAGGAGTCGGTCTTTTCTATTGATCTTATCGATGATTGTGTGGATGAGTACTTACCGCAAGTCCTCGAGAGGGACCCTCTTGAGGCCGTGCTTTTTTGTCATGATACTTATGCAGGTGAGCTAGGGAGGACGGACGCGGGTAGAGCTGTAATCAAAGACGACAAGCATGCTGTTGCGAGTGTTGATTTGGGCCGAGAAGATGGACGCGTAGGCTTTGATGGCGTTGCTGGCCTTGTTGGACGTGTGGATGACGATGGTTATGACGACGATGAGGACGATGGTAGCGAGATCGTTTATGACGAGACCCACGGTTGGTGGTACTTCCCGTACCCTGCTGCGCCCCCCGTTTGAAACTGGTTTGGGGGGACGATTTCATTTGTAAATAAATTGTATGTACTTTATTTCTTTTGGACTTCTTTTTGCGTGTTTTTCTCCCTTATTTTAAGGTCCCTGGTTGATGTGCTTTAGGACACATTGGGGACAATGTGTTGTCTGGTTTGGGGGGGAGAAACGCTTTGCTTTCCGTTTTGTTTTATTTTTGCGTTTTTTCCGTTTTGTTTTATTTTTGCGTTTTCTTTTTCATTTTTCATTTTCAAAAAAATCACAAAAAACCAAAAAAATCTGAAAATTCACAAAAATCCATAAAAATCAGAAAATTTCTCACAAAAAAATCCAAAAATACGTATCCCGTTCCGTTGTTTGCGAGCTTGTTTTTACCTTATTCTTTCCCGACATCCCTTCCCTTGTACGCTTTGAGCTTTGGCATGATTTATATTGTCGGATTAGCGCTTTCGGGGATGTTTAGACGCGTTTGCAGATGATGGCGTGCTTTTACTGTTGGCTTTATCATTCATGGACTATAGCTACTTATATTGTGAGGTTTTGAGCCTCCTGCGGCCGGTTCATCTATCCCGGTCCCCGTGCTTTGATTGTGAGTAGTTCTCCTCGTGGGGTACGTAACATTAACGCGCATAAGTGTGGCCCCTATCCCGTGTTTCCCACGATTTTGTCACTTGTTTTCGCATATGAGGCTTTAGTTGATTTCTTATGATTCACCTTGTCTTTGCATTGTCTTATTCCTCTCATATATGATCCTTTTACCCTTATACACATGAGTTTGCTAGCTACATTGCCATATAGCCTACCCTAGCCTTGCTAGTTACCGCTTTGCTTACTCTTGTGCTTGTCCTACGGGTTGTGATCGTTGCTGCGACTTGCTGACGTCGTTTGCTTTGAGAGTGTTGGTGAATTTGAGTCGGGATTGCTGTTTCCCCGACCTATGATGAGGTTTTCCGCAACATACGTGAGTGTGCTCTTCTGCTCAAGAAAAAAAAAAGAAACAAAAATCAGAAAAATAAACACAACACAAAAAAAATCAAAGAAAAGAGAAATGTGTGCACAAAATGCAAGTTGTTGTTGTTGTTGATGAGTGAGCACTTGAAATTTGTTGCTATGTTGCGTTGATGTGTAAAGGAGACCGATATGCTGTTTTCGGTCCGTTTTCCATGAGAGTTGGGTTCCTTTTTGGTTGGACGAGCACTTGAGTAGTATTAGTGGTTTCTAGTGGCTTAGCTCCACGATTCCATAATCATTTGATCCACCTTATCACCCTTTACCTCTCTATGGCCTTTACCCCTCATTTCCTATGTAAGTCCTCATGTTTGCTTCGTTTTTGTGACATTATTGTGTACGGGAATACGAGATTTGGTCCACATTAGATTGCGGGCGTGCTTCCACTAGTCGAGTAGGTGAGTGTCATCACATATATCACCTTGATCATCATTTGTGTTAGAGTGGAAACCGCGAGAGGTCCGTGATTTGATTGCTAGGGAGCCCATGTTTAAGCCATGCTATTCATTCTGCGCCGTCTTGTAATTCTCATCCGTTAGCTTGTTATTTCCATACGTCCCATGTTGATTCGGGATCGATTGCCATTTGCTTAAGCTGCTTGCGGTTTGGTGATTGTTGGGGAAGTATTCTTTTGCTCGCTTTATCCTCTATTTTCTGCCATGCTTTGTTGCTTGAGGACAAGCAACGGTTCGGTTTGGGGGAGTTTGATGTGTCATATATATTCGTACTTATAGCCCTTGCTTCGTTAGCATTACTTTGCGTTTTCCTTGCTTTTACCTGCGTTTCAGCTCCTATTTCTCTCCGATTTGGCACTGCTGCGTTTTTGTGTCCATTTTGCAGGTACACGCGCATATTTGGAGGTTAGGATGCTATTCGAGAAGATTCGTGAAATTTCATAATATAAAGTTTCGTGAAGTTCCGAGTTGGTTTCGTTGCGTTTCGCTTGCGCACGAGCCCCGTTTTAGCATTTGAAGGTGTCCCGAGACCTTGGGACCGAGTATGGAGCTCACACAATCATTATAGACCTCGTCCTTACCCTTTGGGACGAACCATGCCTTGTCCCTAGGCCTTGGGTCAACATACGAGAAGTTAGAAGCAAAAACAAGGAAATTTGACTAAGTACAAGCGAAGAGCAAGCATGGAACCAAGCTGGAAAAGGCTGAATGTCACGGGACCACTCCATCCCGGACGAGATACACCTGTCCCGGACGGGATCACTATTGTCCCGGTCGGGACCACCCTGTGACGCCTCGTGTGCTTGATTTACTTCGTCTATTTGAAGGCCTAAAACATCATTTCTCGCTATCAACTTTTTACAGCATTTTCTTAGGACTCTAAACTTCATTCTCTAAAAGACTTAGGGTTTATGCTTTTGATCTTTTGTAATTTCAATTCCCGTCTCAGATTACTCTAGTTTGATCATATATTTGGGTTTTGTTGCTTGAATTCATCCACTTCTACTTGCAATTTTCTGATTGGTATTGAATTCCTCTTCTCCCTTTTTATTGTTATTTCATTATTTATCATCTTTGATCATGTCCTTCGTTATTTCATTCGCTTTTGTTTCCGTTTTCGTCATGTGTGAGTAGTCCTCTATCTAGGGTTGAAGGGTGATCATGGGTGAGTAGTCTTGAATGAGTTTGGTGATGTTTTGATGAGGGTTTCGCTGTGTTTTGGTTATCTTGTTTTGTATGCGTTTGTTGATCCTTTGGCCAAGGGTTTGTGAGCGTTTGTCACCCTTAAACTTAAGACCGAAAGCCTAGTTTAAGGTAGGGCATGAGACTAACCGATAGGACCCTCATTTGTAAGTTGCGAGAGCCCGCACTTGAGACCTAGAGAACGCTTAGAACCGAGAGGTCGAGCCTACTCCTTAGCACATGCGATTCCCGACTCATTTCTGTCACCATCCTTTATCCTTGCTTTACCCTTGCTATCCCCGATTCCCTAGACCTTTTTCCTATAAGTTTTTACCCTTAACTCTCACTATAGCTTTAGTAACCTCAACCTATACTCGAACCGAGATTAGAATCGCTAAGAATAACCAACAATTCGACCTTCTCCCTGTGGATTCGACCCGACTTACCCTTGCTACCTAGTAGAGTGAGTTTGGATTATCTTTGACTAGGCGAGTGCGACTATGCCTATCACTTGTCCACACACTTCCCCTCAAAATGGTAAAGCAGAACGTCACATAAGATCGATAAATAATATCATTCGCACTCTCCTAGCTCACGCAAATTTACCACTCTTTTTTTGGAATCATGCTTTGGAAATGGCCACCTATCTCCTAAACATTTTACCCAAAAAAATTCTAGGATTTAGGTCTCCAACTCAAATTCTCTACCAATGCAATCCCACATATAGTGAATTACGTGTGTTCGGGTGCTTATGTTATCCTTTATTTCCTTCTGTTTCCATCAATAAATTACAAGCTCGTTCTACTCCATGTGTCTATCTCGGTCCGGCAAATAATTCCCGTGGTTCTAAATGTCTAGATTTGGCCAGTAACAAAATTCTTATATGTCGTCATGTAAGATTTGTTGAACAAGAATTCCCTTATCGTCATATTTCTTCTTCTACTGCTCATGACTACTCTTTTCTAGATCCCACTTTCATATCCCCTTCTCTTTATGAGCTTGCCGATTCCGATGACATAGACGAACCTGCTTCCCCCGAGCAACCCGTGCTCGACGTGAGAATTCTCCACCGTCTTCTGTTGCTTCACCCGGGCAACCCTCCTTTGCTCCTCACGAGCCATCTCAGCAAGTTTCTGCTCCTCACGAGCACACTCAACAGTCTATTCCTACATTTCTCGCTCCGACAAATATTCCCTCCCATTCAATGACAACGAGAGCCAAACATGGCATTTATAAGCCAAATCCCAAATACAGTGAAACCAACATGACCATTGCTAACTCATCAACTATGGACATTTCTCCACTTCCAAAAAATCCTGTTAATGCGTTACGTGATCAAAACTGGATACACGCGATGTTAGAGGAATTTAATGCTCTAATTACTAATAATACATGGGAGCTTGTACCTAGACCTTCGAATGTTAATGTGATTCGCTCTATGTGGATTTTTAGACATAAACACAGGTCTGACGGAACATTTGAGCGCTATAAAGTGCGGCTTGTCGGAGATGGAAAAACTCAGCAACAGGGAATAGATTGTGATAAAACTTTCAGTCCGGTAGTTAAACCGGTCACCATTCGTACTGTCTATTGCCTTGACTATTGCCTTGTCTAACTCTTGGCCTATTCACCAACTAGATGTTAAAAATGCATTTCTACATGGTAACCTCAATGAAACAGTCTATATGCACCAGCCATGGGGATTTCGTGATTCACGACATCCAGATCATGTTTGTCTTCTAAAACGATCTCTTTACGGTTTAAAACAGGCTCTTCGAGCTTGGTATCAGCTGTTTGCAAATTACGTAGCGACGATTGGTTTTTCTCATAGTCAAACTGACCATTCTCTATTTGTCTACAAACACGGCAAGGATATATCTTACATATTGCTTTATGTGGACGACATTATTTTGTGTGCATCTTCGGACAGGTTGCGGTGTGAAATCATGGCTAAATTGGATAATGAATTTGCTATGAAAGATCTAGGCTCCTTAAGTTATTTTCTGGGTATTGATGTCTCCCGAAATGAGCACGGTATATTTTTGTCACAACATCAATATGCGACAAATTGATTGAAAGGGCGGGCAGGTCAAATTGTTCTCCTAGTGCCACGGCTGTGGACACGAACAAGAAGCTTAGTGCTTCTACTGCTTCTCCTTATGATGATCCCACCAGGTATCGTAGTCTTGCAGGTGCTCTACAATATCTGACTTTCACAAGATGATGAGGCTAAATCGTCACGCCTATCAAAAATAAACCTAGGCAAACAATTAACAGAAGCTAGCGGTAAGTAGGGTCGAGATCCACAGAGAAACAACGTAGTTATAGGCCAAAGTAGACGAAGCAGGTTTAACTCAAGGGTATGAAAAGGTTGGTTTAAACTATAAACTAAGATAAAAATAGAGACGAATAAAAATCTATAAGGAGAAGGATTAGGGCATCGGGTTCATTATGACAGTGATTCAGGAACTCAAGTTCATAAGAAGGAAGCAATAAACTGTGCAAACGATTAGGTTTGGAATACGCTCTCTCGAGTCAATATTAACCTTAAGCAAATTTAGCGGGTTCTCGCAACTTACTAAACTCAACTTATCAATCTCGCGTAAGTCTAGTTTTAACTCGGCTTTCGATCTTAAATTAAAACTTACTCAGGTTCAATTAAACTCAGACAAATCGTTGATCAGGCGAAATAATCCTAATTCAATTGGCATAAAACGCGTAGAAAGAAACTCAATTGCACAATATATTCAACCAGTTTAACCTAAAAACACATTCCTGAACCAAAGGCACAAATTTCCCTCAAACCCTAATAAGGAAATTAGCTACGCATAATAGAAACTAAAGCAAAGCAATAATAATAAGAAGACATGATGAAAGAAAAGCAATTGAAATTAAACCTGAAAGTAATCTTGAATAAATACGGAGTACCGACGATTACAAGAAAACCAATCTTGAAACTAACTAATTGAGTTTGAGAGTTTTGTAAAAGAGAAAATAAATAAAGCAGTAAAACCTAAAAGAAGAATGTGAAAATAAAGCATAAACTAAAGATGGATTTTAGTGTGTACGACCTAGGGTATATATATATAAGTTTCCTAAAACATAAATTCGAATTAAAACAAAACCAACTCGAAAAGCCCTCTTCAGTGACAGTAGGCTTAAACTAGCTGGGCCGGCTGACTCCTCAAATTGGTGGCACTTCTTCCTTCTACTTGGGCCCAATACTTGGCTTTGGGCCTTGATTATTCGTTTGGCCTTTGGTCTTTTGTTCTTTGCTTTGTATCCCGAGCTCCTGTGCGAGCTCGAGCTTGGTCTCGTCGTCACGGTCCTCGAAATGCACCAAATGTCCCGGGTTTTGGCTCAAAACCACCAAAACCTGCAAAATATAAATAAAAGGCAGCAGTATCGAGAAATATAACAAATAGCATATAAAATCGTAATAAACTCAACTAAACGTGAGCTAAATGCAACTAAACCGGAGGCATAAAGTCTATATAAAAAGCACGTATCAAACTCCCCCAAACCAAACCTTTTCTTGTCCTCAAGCAAAATACCCAAACATAGCACATAATCACGAGGACAAACTACTACAGGAAAATGCAAACTCGAAGCCTCAAGTATCGTCGTCTCATACAAAAGTGAATCAAATCAATACCTGCCTCCTCTTCAATAAATTGAAGAGTTAGGGAGCAAACTGAACAAATTTATTTAAATAAGAGACGGCGGAACATAATAACACAAACTCCATGCAAAGACTTTCTACCGTATGCATCCACAATAACGCTGAGACTATAAATAATCTCACAAACATCGATACTAGGAAAACTACTCGAACTAAGCACGTAATCACCCAAAATGTCTCAATATCAAGTCGAGCGAGGTTTCCAAGGGTTGTAATGTTAGGCTCGGGTCAAGGGGGTAAAAAGGTGGATAAACGTATTCGGAAATGTTGAGCTCAACGGCTTAACAGCTGCATCTAAATCAACAAACTCCTCCAAACACGACTCCTCCTCAACTCACCATTCAAAATAAACCACAACTCCCGCTTAAGAATGATAAAACATCGCTTCCTATTTAACACTTCCGATCTTTTTATTGAATTGAAATAACATATAAACAAACCAACTCTTTCTTTTGTTTTCTTTTCTTTTCTCTTTTTTTGGATTTTCTTTCTCTTTTTTGATTTTTTTTTTCTTTTTCTTTTTTTTTTTTTCTTTTTTTCTTTTCTGAACTGAAATGAAATGAGATCGGGTGAAACTGTAAAACATGTAGGAAAGCGCAATATTAACGGGAATACTCGCAAAACATCAACCCTAACTCCAACTCACAAGATAAGCAGTTCACGGACTTAACCCACTTCCTTCCCAACCGAATACTCCGTGATAACATAGAATCCCTAATGCAACTGATCAGCCTGGGTAAGATAATTTGGAATGTAGCTCAATATATATAATGTGGCTCAAAAACAGGCTACAAAGGCTAAGACGGGCTACAAATGCGGGACCTAAGTCTAAAGGGACAGAAAAGTAGGCCATTTGGCTAATGTGGAGTTAAAATAATATAGTAACCAAAATCAAGTACCTCTTCGTGCAATGCTCGATCAATTAAGAACAAATAGGCTCAAACAATGACATAGATTCAAGTTTTCATTTCACTAGTACGAGTATATACAATGTCAAGCGGATGGGTAGTCTAAGAAACGCGCCCTGTCTACGCCACATGTCCTATGTCAAATATAAGCTAGTCTACTCAAATCACCTCAAGGATGAAAGGAAATGGTAAGCAAGGCATATCAAATCAAAACAATCAAGAGACTCAACATAGCGACTAAGAGCGTATCTCAAAAGACACTAAAGCTAATCCTGCACAAAAGGTTTCTAAGACGACAAAAAGAACAAAAAGACTCGTATTTTTGGAATTTTTGATTTTTCAATTTTTTTGGATTTTTAAAATAAATGCAAACAAAAATAAAAAATGCAAATGAAAAGCGCGAAAGTGCTTCCCTCCCCCAAACCAGAATCGCACATTGTCCTCAATGTGGAAAACAGCACAACCACAAGTAGCAGAAAAGGACAAATACTGTACGGGGGTAGGAGAAATAAAACGAGAAAAGAGGGTAATGAAAGCTCACATGATCAAGAAGAAGCTCCCCCAAACCGAAGCAAAGCATGGAGTGCGGCTATAAATCCACGAATATGCGTCCAAATCAGTCCAGCTATGTAGTACTTCGGAGGAAATATGAGGGAAATACGTCGAAGAATCAAAGCGAAGAAGCAGGGTGGGCCGGCCGGTCTGGACCGGCTGATCCATTTTTTTGCAATTTTCTTCTTGATTCAAATTCCAGCTACGGCTCCTGTCCAGGCTCGGCTGCCTGGGGGCCGGCTGGTGACCATCTTCGAAGCTTATTCTCATAAATGCTAAGGACGAAGAGTCCTTAATTACCTGCGCACTAAATAAAATATAAATCCCTCATCCTCACGCGCTCAACAAAAACCAAAAATGTCATCAAAAACAAACCAAACAAAGTACAACAAAATACAACGTCATCGGGTTGCCTCCCGGAAGCGCTGGTTTATAGTCCCGCACGACTCTTCAAGGCTCCGAAATCATGTGTAATTAGGCCAAGGACGTTGGCCATTCGCAACAGCTTCACTCGGCGAAACAGCATCCGATCGCCAAAGAACTCTACCATCCCGCGGCAAAGCATTATAATCCATCACGCAGGGGACCCCATCTCGAAACGGCTCTCCAAACCTCCCGCATGCACCAAGCGGCTCGACCGTGGGTCCTCTATCTCCATTGCTAGCGTCGTAAAGGTCGGCTTTGAGCAGCTTTCTCTCCCCCAAACCATCCTTGCAGCCATCCTGTATAGAACCTGCACACGGAGAAGAGACATGCAAAACCTCCACAGAGTCTCCAGTAGAGTGAGACGGAGGTATAACGTCAATAGAACAAACCGACTCTAGACGCATAGGGGACCGCGGGGTACTAGACTGCGTGTAAGTCAACTTTTCACCCCCCACTGTGAATGCTAAGGTCTTATTACCCACATCGATTACAGCACCTGCAGTATGCAGGAAAGGTCTCCCTAAAATGATCGGGATGTGGACGTCCTCAGGTATGTCTAGCACTACAAAATCTACAGGGATAAAGAACTTTCCAACCTGCACAGGGACATCTTGTAGGATACCTAAGGGACGCTTAACAGAACGGTCAGCCATCTGCAAAGTAATGCTAGTGGGTCCCAAATTTGTCATATTTATCTTCTGACACATCGAATAGGGGATGACACTGACACTAGCTCCTAGGTCACATAAGGCGTTCTTGACCACAAACTTACCTATGGAGCATGGGATGGAAAAGGTCCCGGGGTCACTAAGCTTAGGGGGTTTACTACCCTGCAACCTAGTACTAGCCTCCCCCACAAAAGCAACAGTCGAGACGTCGTCTAGCGTACGCTTCCTCGCTAAGACTTCCTTCAAAAACTTAGCATACGCGGGGATTTGAGTCACAAGGTCAATGAAAGGAACATTTACCTGTAGAGCTTTGATGACATCCACGAACTTCTTAAACTTAGCCTCGGGCCCTGCATTTCGTTGTTGACCCGGAAAGGGTAGCTTGATTTGAATCGGGGGCGTTGGAGTAGCAACAGGAGCACCAGAAATAACACCCGAATCATCTTTCCGCAAAGAAGAGTCCGGTAGGTTAGACGGCCACGGCCGACCGGCGACCTCTGATCCCTCGGATCATCATAAAACGTGCCGCTCCTCAATGTAATGGCACATGCTGTATCGGGAGGAGGATTAGGAGGATTACCTTGCGACGGTAATGAACCCGGTTGACGCGACGCCTGTGAAGTGGCGAGCTGTGCCACTTGAGACTCCAACATTTTTATCGCTGCGTCCTTAGCTTGCCTGTCCTTTTGCATTTGGCTCAGCATGGCCTCCTGCGACTTTTGAACAGCCATCGTAACTTGTTGCATTTGCAACATCATCGACTTCATCTCGGCCAAAGGATCGGGTCCCGGGGTAGGTTGAGGTGGTGGTGTATAAGCAGGTTTTTGGTAATTGGGTGGAGGTGGTTGGAAATTTTTGTGAGGGGGGATGTAGGGAGTGTTTTGGGGTGGTTGGGTGGTCGGGTTAAGGACATTTTGGTTACGATAGGATAGGAGTGATCGGTCGCAACCCGGCTGGTTTTGGTAGGGCAGGTTTTGGTTGTAGGATTGATAAGCATAAACCTGCTCGTGGGGTGAAGCATACCCCGTAGAATAACCCGCATCGTGCCCCATAATAGCGTTTACATGGCCACTAGAAGAACCACCAGTATGTAACATGTCAAGCTTCGTAGTCAGCGCAGCAAGCTGACTAGTGAGTGCACTAATGCTCTCCTTATCACGGTCATTATGCGCGGACCGTGAATTTCCCCGCGGCTTCCCGAACTGTGACGAATGGATCGCCATTTCCTCAATTAACCCCCAAGCCTTATCATCATCGACGTTATTAGCAAAACGCCCCTCCGCAGCAGAATCCAAGATAGCACGGCTCTCAGCATATAAGCCGTTGTAAAAGGTCATGATCACGAGCCAATCATTTAACCCGTGGTGAGGACAGTCCCGTATCAGCTTCTTATACCTTTCCCACGCCTCAGCTAGTGACTCGTCATAAGTTTGCTTGAAACCCTGAATCTGACTCCGCATCTGATTGGTGCGCTCGGGAGGATAAAACTTCGAGTAGAACGCGAGAGCTAGACCCCTCCAATCAGTAATACCAGCAGCTGTCTTGTCGAGGTCCGTGATCCACTCACGAGCTCGATCTTTCAACGAAAAAGGGAACAGCATTTCCCTTATTTGATTCTGAGTGATCCCGGCCTGCTTAATCGTCGAACAATAATCAGTAAACATCTACATATGCCGACCAGGATCCTCGGTGGGATAACCATCGAACTGATTCCGCTCCACCAAATTTAAGAAGGCGGGGCGAATCTCAAAGTTGCCCGTTAAAGTCGCGGGCATTTGGAATCCATCAGGTATGGACTCCGTCTTGGGTAACGAGTGACTATATAATTTCGGCATAGTCACAGGCTTTTGAAAAACTGGAGTAACTGGAGGTGTGTCCTCTTCGTAGGACGATTGCGTTGCACTGGACTCCGCAGCAGACGCTTCCTCACTATCAAGATCAATTAATTTGATCGCTTCCTTACGTAATCTATGAAATGCTTGTTCAGGTTCAGGCTCAAAAGGAACTAGAGTCCGAGGTGACCTGTGCATAAACAAACTACAAGAAAACGATGAGAAACGGCCTCAAGGAACTAGGTTCCTTGAGCCTAAGGAGAAAAACCTGCAACTAAACAATAACTAAAACTAACAAAACCGTTTCCCCGGCAACGGCGCCAAAATTTGATGTGGCTAAATCGTCACGCCTATCAAAAATAAAACTAGGCAAACAACTAACAGAAGCTAGCGGTAAGTAGGGTCGAGATCCACAGAGAAACAGCGTAGTTATAAGCCAAAGTAGACGAAGCAGGTTTAACTCAAGGGTATGAAAAGGTTGGTTTAAACTATAAACTAAGACAAAAATAGAGACGAATAAAAATCTATAAGGAGAAGGATTAGGGCATCGGGTTCATTATGACAGTGATTCAGGAACTCAAGTTCATAAGAAGGAAGCAATAAACTGTGCAAACGATTAGGTTTGGAATACGCTCTCTCGAGTCAATATTAACCTTAAGCAAATTTAGCGGGCTCTCGCTGTTGGAGCTAGTGTCCTCCACAGTTAGTGCAATAACATAAATAAACCTCTATAGGTTCACAGGGTACATTTTGTATTGCAATCAGTTGATTAACGTTTATCGATAACGGTTGGCTTGCTAGATAAGTTTGACGTTATTGTCATACAGATGGCGGTGATCAACTGGTCCCTAAAAAGTCACACCAAAAGGATGTGTTTAAAAATGTGATTATTTGAGAAATTAATCATATTGATACCTTACTAAAAGACTAAAAGGTTAGTCGGTGTTTTTAACTAAAATGTTAGTCAAGTGTGTGATAATGATACGGCCATTTAATAAGGATTAAATGATATTAGCTAAGACGAATTAAATATAATTCGTAAATTGAATATAAAATGTTATATTTAATTATTGAATATAATTTAAGCTAATTGGTTATAAACTGTTATAATTAATTAGAAAATTATAAATATATGGAAATTAATAATTTAATGATATATTATAGTGGATCATATTTATGACACTAGTAATATTATATTATATTATAAAGCTAAATGAAACCTCCAAGAAAGAGGATTATTGCTCTTTGACTCCTTGGTCAACAAG
The DNA here is from genome assembly GCA_023091065.1 of Dianthus caryophyllus. Taxonomy (NCBI): domain Eukaryota; kingdom Viridiplantae; phylum Streptophyta; class Magnoliopsida; order Caryophyllales; family Caryophyllaceae; genus Dianthus; species Dianthus caryophyllus. The sequence goes on from CM041522.1 coordinate 19,144,062, forward strand.
AAATTGGATTTTGGAAAGTAATTTTTGGAAAGCAAAATTACTCCCCAAAATAGAGGTGTTGGCCGAAAATCTTGATTATATTAGGGGAGTTTTGGCTCAACCTAATCAACGAATTCATTCATTATAATTCACACACAAATTTAGAAAATCAGTTTTCTTCTCTCAAAAGTTTTCTAGCAAGAACTAAGGGCATATCTTAAGCAATCTTGGGTGCAACTATTAGGAGATATCAAGCTTCTTGATATTCAATCTTAGGCCATTAAGCAAGGACTAAAGGTTGTTTTTCCTTAATCTTATGTTTATTTATGCAATTTCTTTTATGACTATTAATCATATAGAATAAGTTTCATTATAATCCTGGATAATTAAAGGGCATGTATACAAATATATTCCCACAAGTGGTATCAAAGCCTTAGGGCTATGAAATTGTTTATATGATTTTCATAAAAATTGAATTTGTATAAGTTTAAAAACAAGTAATTAAAATCGGTTTTCATTAAAAAAAAAAAAAAAAATCGGCCAGTTTTGTTCGTCTTTGTGCCGTGTGGTTTTTTGTTTTTCTTGGTCCAATTTGATTCATATATTATTAATTTAAAAGGTTAAGATGATAATATATGAACTTGTTTATATTTTGATTCAATAATGATTGAGTTAGGACTTAGATGGATCATTAAGATGAATGTTAATGAACATTGTATTGCTTTATATTATTGGTATAAATTGATTGAGATATTCATGTTAAAAGGTTAATTTGAATGATCTTAGTATTACATCCATGTTTAATCAAGATTAGATGTTGTTTTGTTTTGTACCAATTTAGTTAATATAAGCATGATCGAATTAAATCTGTTTAATTTGAGTTTGATTTAAAAACAAATCTTAAAAAAAAAAAAAAAAAAAAAAAAAAAAAAAAAAAAAATTGTCTCGGTTTTATGTTCAAACCGTGAGTTTTTTTTTTTTTATTTTGTTTCGGTTTTGTTTTAGTTTGTTTAAACCGGTTTTGTATTATGCATTGTAAAGATAATGTATGATTAAGGCTTGTGAAAAGGTTCACATTAGATTGATACCCTATTATTTTAAAAAGGTTTAAAATAATGTTGGATTTAATTTATGTTATACTTGATAATATGAATTAATCTGGAATATGATTGATTAAAATTGATGTGTGCAATTGAAGAATTGTCACATAATTTTGATCTTGTTAAAAGGTGGTTTGGATTAATAATAATTAATCTTGTTTAGTTGATGCTTTTATCTTGTTGAATGTTGTTTGAATGGTTTAAGTTTTTCGCATTATTATGTACAAAAGGTTGTAATTTACTAGTGTGGCGTTAGAAGATTATGTTTTTGTAATGAAAGGAAACATAATCGTTGGTTGTATTTTTGAGATCTCGAATCTCCCCTCTTGTAATTTTATTTTTTTTGGTATTTTTTGAATTAGAATGTAAATAGGTTTATTTTGTAATTCAAAATGTAATTTGATAAGATTCAAGATGAAGATTCAAGATGGAGATGCCCAACTCCCACTTAAAGCCCAAGATGAAGAATGAAGACAAGCTTTAGGGTCCATGGATGGATTCCAATTTGTAATTTGTCTTTATTTTCATAGGGATAGGCCACACTAGGTGTTTTTTTCGTTTCTTGCGTTTTTCTTTTACCGTTTTATTGCATTCTCGCGTTAGTTAGTAGCATCATATTCCGCCTAAACTAAATCAAACCACCTAATATGCATGAATATGGATCATATAGTTGCATTTTATATCATGGACATACGGATGTCACTCGTTTTAAAGCCATCACCTTAGTTTATATTATTCTCGTTTTGCTAGACTTTTGTTCACTTAAAATGAATTAAATAAGATGATGGGAACTTCCTCTAAATCTAAAATTGAGATTAGTCTTTATAGGAAAAGCTGCTATGAGCCCCTTTTTCGTCGGTAGGCATGTAGGACCTTACTCTCCACATGACCCCTTCTACGTTGGGTAAGTAGTAGTGTTGACCTATTTTACCTCAACACTATAGTTCGAGTAATATCTTGTAGTTATGGTGGACTAATAGATAGGATTTAATGAAATCTATCGACCAAGAATTCTAACAGTAGAATTAGCCAAGAGGTTGGTTTATCAATTTGAAGAAATTGAGTCTTGGGATCACTTATGTAATTCTCGAGGGAGGTCGATTATATGAGTGCACGAGTCATTGCATTAAATCGTTATTGCTTACGACTTAAACCTTTTAAAACTATGATTTCTTATCTTCTCTCTTCTTCTTTCTTTTCACAGTTTCGAATACGTTATATACAGATATAACTGCTAAAACAAAATGGCTGGACGTATTGACGGCCCAATGCCAAGTGTCACACTTGAACGCGAATCATGGCTTAGAATATTTATGGACAGCATGAATCAGTCCACCCGACTGAAGAATGATGGGTCCAACTTTGCTGATTGGGAGGCCGCATTACGGAATGTTGCCATAGCTGACGGCAGCTCAAGTACTTGACTGAGCCACTGCCGGCTGAACCAGCTTCCGATGCAGGAGCTAATGATGTTGTTGCTTATAGTGATTTCATGATGGAGGCGAGTGCGTTAAGGAACGTACTCATCTATGCAATGGAATCCAATTTGCAAAGACGATTCATTACCCAGGGTGCAAACAAGATTTTCACCACTCTAACTAGAGAGTTCTCGAAAGCACCGAGAATCAAGAGTTATGAGTATATCACTTGCTTCTTTGAAGCGAAACTCCAAAAGGGCCAACCGGTTGGTCCACACCTTCTCGACATGATCGAGAATGTCGAAAAACTGGAGGAGCTTGGTTGCAAGATCGATGAGAAGATCATCATTGATCAAGTGCTCCACTCCCTTCATGATGGGTATGCCCTCTTTAGAGCAAACTATTACATGAATGACATGCAGAAAAGTCTGCATGAGCTTCACTCACTCCTCGTACAGACGGAGAGTGATCTGAAGTTGAGTGGGAGCATGAAACAAGATGTTCTCGTGATAGGCAACAAGAGCAAGGGTAAGGGTAAGGCTCCGGCTAACCTAACAGTAGGAAAGCCGAAATTCAAGAAGCCAATGGTTGCTAAGAGTGGGCCTGGTGAGTCTAGTGGCAGCTCACAAGGCAAGGCAAAAGCGAAACAAAGCATGGAGTGCCACCATTGCCACAAGACTGGGCATTGGAGGCGGAACTGTCCCGTGTATGCTGAGGACATAAAAGCAGGACGCGTCGCCCCTGTTGATATGTCTTCTTTTATTCATATGATTGAGATTAACCATGCACGTTTCGGAACTTGGGTACTTGATACTGGTTGTGGTTCTCATCTGTGTAATCATTTGCAGGGCCTAAGAAACATCAAAACTCTGGCAAGAGGTGATGTAGACCTGCGAGTGGGGAATGGAGCAAGAGTTGCTGCCGTTTCAGTAGGAACATATGTAATCCAACTCCCGAGCGGATTTGAGTTATTTCTGAATAACTGTTACTATGTACCTAGTTTATCCAAAAACATTATTTTTGTATCCGTTCTTGACAAAGAAGGATTTTCATTTTTAATAAAGAATAATAGCTGTATTTTCTCTATGAATGAAATGATTTATGGTAAAGCAGTTTCCATGAACGGAATTTATGTTTTAGATCAAACCACAGATATCATGCATGTGAGTAACAAGAAAGCAAAGGTTGGTGACAAAGATCAAACCTATCTATGGCATTGCCGTATGGGACACATAAATGAGAAACGCGTGAAAAAGCTCATTGATAATGGGACAATCGCCCCATTTGACTATGAAACTTTTGGCACATGTGAATCATGTCTCATAGGCAAAATGTCTCGAATTTCATTCAAAGGTGTTGGAATGCGCGCTGCTGACCTATTAGGACTCATACATACTGATGTGTGTGGCCCTATGTCAATCAACGCTAGAGATGGCTATAGGTATTTTATCACTTTCACGGACGATTTGAGTAGATATGGACATGTCTACTTAATGAAACATAAAAGTGAGTCCTTCGACAAGTTCAAGGAATTCCAGAATAAGGTTGAGAACCAACTGGATAGAAAGATAAAAGCACTACGTTCAGATCGTGGTGGCGAATATCTTTCAACTGAGTTTGATCGACACCTAAAAGACCGCGGGATAGTCCTACAGTTAACTCCACCCGGAACACCACAACTGAATGGTGTGTCCGAACGCAGGAATCGAACATTACTTGATATGGTTCGATCCATGATGAGTCACACGGTTGTACCTGACTCATTGTGGGGCTATGCTCTTTTGTCAGCTGCTCTTATACTTAACCGAAGTCCGTCTAAAGCCATTGACAAGACTCCATAAGAGTTATGGAAGGGAACGGTCCCTAACTTGTCCTTTATTCGGGTTTGGGGGTGCGAGGCTTATGTCAAGTGGAGACACGAGGATAAGCTCGGCCCGCGATCGGTCAAGACATACTTTATTGGTTATCCAAAAGGAATGTTTGGTCATTACTTCTATTCACCTACTGAACAACGAGTTTTTGTTGCGGCTAGTGCGAAGTTCTTAAAGAAAGAGTTTCTCGAATACAAGAGAAGTAATAGAACCTTCGATCTGTCGGAGATTCCTGAACCAACAACCGAGCAAGCAATGGAGGAAACTGTTCCTTCTTCGTCTGCTGCGGTTAATATTCCCTTGGAACCCAGAAGGTCGGGTAGACTCTCCATTCCTCCAGATAGATACATCGGTATGGTTGAGGAGAATGGGAGAGACGACGTTTTACTCCTTGAAAGTAACGAACCCGTAACCTATAAAGGTGCCATGACATGTTCCGACTCAAAGTTATGGCAAGAAGCCATGCAATCCGAAATGGACTCTATGTATGAGAACGCTGTATGGGATCTGGTTGACTTACCTGATAAGGTTCGGCCTCTTCAGTGCAAATGGCTTTACAAGATAAAGCGATCTGTAGAAGGACAACCAGATATATACAAGGCTCGACTAGTGGCAAAGGGTTTCACTCAAGTGCAAGGGTTGCACTATGATGAGATCTTTGCACCCGTAGTCATGCTTCGCTCCATTCGGATTGTCTTAGCGATTGCTGCCTTTCATGACTATGAAATTTGGCAGATGGACGTGAAAACCGCCTTCTTAAACGGTTATTTGGAGGAGGAGTTGTACATGGTACAACCCGAAGGTTTCACAGATCCTAACAATCCTAAGAAGGTTTGCAAGCTTAAGCGTTCCATTTATGGACTTAAGCAAGCTTCACGGAGTTGGAATCATCGCTTCGACCAAGTGATAAAAGAGAATGGATTCACTCGATCGGTCGAGGAACCATGTCTATATATCAAGTCAAGTGGGAGCAAGATTGTATTCCTAATACTATATGTCGATGACATACTTTTGATTGGGAATGACATACCTCTCTTAACTTCGGTGAAAGTATGGTTAAAGAACCATTTCCAGATGAAAGATCTGGGTGGGGCACAACGTATTTTGGGGCTCCGTATCTATAGAGATAGATCACGACGGATGTTATCCCTCAGTCAGGAGTCTTATATAGATAAGATCTTTGAGAGATTCAGCATGACCAACTCCAAGAAGAGGAACCTTCCAATGATCTCTGGGGTGCAATTGAGTAAAGTTCAAGCACCAAAGACATCGGAAGAGGTCGAGCGCATGAGTCGGATTCCATATGCATCAGCTATAGGATCGATCATGTATGCCATGATATGCATACGTCCGGACGTGGCATATGCTGTAACAACCTGGTTTTTAGTCGACTTTAATTACTAAGGCGGAAATTAATTAAGTCTTAAACCAGCGTCATTAATTATACATAAACCCAAAATATTACATCATCGTTCAAGAGTTGAATTGAATAACTCTAAATACGGAACTTAAAAGAGTAAAGTGTTATATATTACAAATCTCTCAAAAACGACTAAAAGTAAAGCATAAAAGCGTTGCATGGCCCCGTCCAAAAACCAGCTTCCGGTCCATGATTACCCTGCACAATAAACTGATGGGGGTGCCCGCTGAGCGGACAGTGACTAGCTATGCTCATACTTACCCTCGATTTAAATTACTTTGGTTTATTACTATCGCTTTATAATTATAACATTATGATAAAAAGATAAACATGCTTAATACAAATAGCATATAAAGACATATAAGTCATATTAAGCATGCGGTTAAAAGCGATAATTCATATAAGCATGATATTCAGTTATGAAAGCGAATAACAAATAATATCATAGCAATAGTGTCACAATAATTCAATAGCATTACGAGGCGATATCGGATCGCAAACAAACATACATATCGTATCATTCACTTCATGCAGACTCGATTCACTTCAGAAATTTGTGGTCTTTAGTTTTCAAAGATGGTACGCACTCATTCTCAATTAATCATACAATAGACAACACATACTGCTTACGAGCCTGACCACTGAGTAGGCCTTTGTACTCTGATCGATTGCATCTCACTTCCATAGTGCAGAGACTTACTCGACTCGTAAACCACGCCGAATACTATAGTACTTGCATCTTATCTTCTAGTGTTCGAAATGATTCGAACTTCAGATACAATCTCGTCAAGTGATCTGTACATGTGGTAAGAGCGAATGCAAGTGTCGCGCCCACTAAGAACGAAACACCGCAAGGAGACAGAACCGCTATAATCGACCTGAATCAACAAGGTCACGGGTGCCCTGTTACCTCTAGCGAAATAGGGGAATAAAACCCTAGTCTAGTATGCATACACTAATATCCACTTTAAGAATAGGCTATGCTATTCATAGAGCACCTTAACTCTGGATAAAACGACTATTTCCTGGAGACTGACCCAAAAGAGTTGGCATATTCATTATCTTGTACGGCTTAGGCAGTACGACTTAAGGCGTAAAGGCATGGGCAGGATGCTAAGCAATAATTCTGCCGGCTTAAACCACACTATTCGATATAGCCAACGCCAGAAGACCGAGATAGTGGTATCCGCACAAGACTATCTTAACCCCACTTCACTCACGATTGATGTTCCCTTATCTGAGGCCCAAGCTTGACCTTTCATTTAACTTACTCAATATTCATTATTTATTCGATATTTACATATCACATGTTACTAGACTCTCCTAGTCTCAGCGTCAAACGTTTTATTTGAATTGTAGGTTTCATATGATCACATAACACGTTCGTTTATTATTTGAAGTGTTGTTAATTATTAACGTTTTTAGGTTTCTATATTAATACGTTTATTAGTATGTCCAATTTTATTTAAGTGTTTTTCAAACACTTTAAGTCATTTACTTATTCCTTTTCAATTTTCTATACTTAGTAAAATTTTCAATTATTTTCAATATTTCAAATTTTGGAATTTGAAGTATCTTTAAATTTGAGACGTAACTTGTTTTACAAGTTTCGTAAATTTTTCACTATTCACTATTCACTATTAACCGTATTTTATACGTATTTTTATACGTATTCGTATTTTTATACTTCGTATTTTATACGTATTTTTATACGTATTCGTATTTTTATACTTCGTATTCTAAATGTATTTTTATACTTATACGTATTCTTATACTTGTACGTATTTTTATATTTATACATATTTCTATACTTTAAGATATTTTTGGTATAAAACTAAACCATTTTTATTTACTAAGTATAGTTTTCTAGTTTCAAAGTCGTTAGGTTCGTTTTGTACTTAGTGATTTGTGAAAATATTTTAAAAGCCTTGTTTTAAAAACGTTAGGTTCGGTTTGTAAAAAGTGATCAATGATATTTATTTTAAAATGAGACTCAGTTAAATTTAGTCGTCTATTTACTAAATTTAGCGATTTTCATTTTTAATAATAATGGTATCGTGGATGATTCATTTTAATCCGTATGTCCAAGTCCAACAGTCCAAATGCAAAGGCAGTAGCACACGATTTAGTTCATTTTTATAACGGTTAATCATTTTTATCGGTTTATTATATTTCATTTATAACTAAAACGATTTATACAAAATTTCAATTCTAATAACTATTAAACTTTAGTGACTTAGTGATAATTTCATTTTGATCAAATTTAGTCCATTTTATATACAAATGCCGTGTGGTTTTAAGTATATGTCAAAATTGATTTATTTCTTTTAATTTCTTAATTCTAACTTATTAACTATTAATTAAATTGTTTTAACAATTAAACTAAAAAGTGGTAAAAACAAATTTTGACCTAAAATAATGAGGAGGCCGTGAGCAAGTAGTAGTAGATTCTAAATTTTCATTTTTTTGATTTTATCGGTTTTTAGCTTAAGTCTTTATATTTTAATTATTCTAATTATACTAAAATGATTTAAACTAAAATGAAATTTTACTAAAAATTTCATTTACATTTATGAATAGTGTTTTTCAACAGTTTAAATTTCTAACTTTTTAATCTTAATGATTTATAATGTTTTAAGTTGATTTATATCATATTACTAACTATATATAAAACAATAACTAAACATAAACAAAAATAAATAACAAATATAAAATAGCAAAGATCAAAATGTACTAAAATATGAACATCAACATGAAGAAGTTAAGAACACCAAGAACATCAAGAGCAAAAAATAAGAACACAAATGCATATTTAACACCTTATAATCTATTTTTCTAATTTAATTTTTTTCACATAACAACATCCATTTTAACCTAACTTAATCCAACATATTATTTACAAAAATTAAAAGTGAAAATTTAATTAAAAATAGAGGCAAAACCGTGAGCAAGAACAAACACACACAAGTTTTCATTTTCGATTTTTATCACTTTAAACTCATTGTTAATATTTCACATAATTTTTATATGTGATTACTACTTAACTAAAACATAACTACACATAAAAATCATATGAATCATAATTAAAAATGCTCAAAATTAATTTAACTAAACATATGAACATATTACTACAATAATCTATTTAACATATTATTTAGTTATTATCATTATTTATACAACACATAATCATACAACCATATAATCATGATGTTTAACATATTTTAGCATAGAAATCATACTCATAAAACATATAATAAAAATCAAATTAATTTACAAAGAGGTTAAAACAAGACAAAGCTAGTCACCTCGATTTGGCAAGCTAGAGGTTATCCGGGTCAATGATATTATCTAGGTTAAGTTCTTCACCCGTATGCTCGTCTTCACCTTCAAATAAAACCCGTAAAATATAAGCTTCAAAACCCACTAAATAGCTAAGGAATTATTAGAGATTATTAGGATAATATTTAAGGTTTTATTTAGTGTGTTTTAGGGTAAAAATGAAAGAAAAACAAAGGGAGCAAATGGAGTAAAGGGGCCGGTTGGTTTTGGTGAGCAAAATGGTTGTTTTTACACTTGTGAAATAATGAAACAAGTTGTAGGAAATTAGGTTAAATGAATTAGGTTTTGTTTTGTTTATTTAGTAAATAAAGTTTAATTAAATTGAATTATGAGTCATGTAAATCAAGTGGCACAACTTGATTATTTAAGAAGGTTCCAAATGATATTTTGATGATAAAAAGTTTTTCACGAAATTAATCAGTTTTTTAAAAAGTCGGGTGTCAAAAGCGATAAAAGTCAATGTGTGCGCGTTTGAATATTTTTCGAAATATTTCTACTTTTGAATTCTAAGACTAAAATATTTATTTCATTATTCAAAAATTTTCAAAAGTTTTAAAGAAGTCGAGAAATTTTACAAAACGAAAGTTTTGCAAAAAATGTGATTTTGAAAGGTTAAAAGGTTAAGAAATGATTTAAGACGTGCAATTTATAATCGATGGTTAATTATTGATTTAAATTAACACGGGGTGTTACATATGCATTGAGTATGACGAGCCGATACCAAGGCAATCCAGGTGAAGCACACTAGATGGCTGTAAAGAACATTCTTAAGTACCTACGGAGGACTAAAGATTGGGTATTGACTTATGGAGGAGACACTGAGCTACGCCTTGATCGATTCTGCAGATGCTAGTTTCCAAACGGATCGAGATGACTCGAAATCTCAATCGGGATTCGTTTTTACTCTTAATGGCGCTGCGGTCAGCTGGAAAAGCTCCAAACAAACAGTTATAGCAGATTCAACGACTGAGTCCGAGTACTATGCTGCTTTAGAGGCTGCAAAGGAAGCTATATGGATGCGTCAGTTCTTACAAGGACTAACTGTAGTTCCTAGTTCGAATGACCCGATCACCATCTATTGTGACAATAGTGGTGCCATCTTCCAGGCGAAGGAGCCGAAGTCCAGCAACAAGTCTCGGCACGTGCAGAGGAAGGCTCACATGATCCGAGATTACGTGGAGCAGAAGGAGATAGTGATTGACAAGATTGCTACGGATGATAACATAGCAGATCCTCTCACTAAACCGTTGAGACATGATAAGCATGAAGGGCACGTTAAATCCATGGGAATTAAGCGTGTTCCTGAGTTGTATTAGTTGTTTGTATGGATTAACACGTGTATTTTTCCTAACACTTTAATAAAATCATCGTTTTGTTTTATATATTGTTTTTCATGAGGGTTGTGCAGACAACGTTGAACACCTCAAAGTGAACTGAATTGCTTTATATTTCGTTTTGGTCCGTGATCGCATACACGAGCTGATAACTCAGGCAATTATTTTGTGACGTCGATTGATGGTGGGTTCAACGAGCCATAAGTCAAACTATTGACTGATCGATCACAGATGCGGGTTTACTGAAATCGCGCAGGACATTTTTGTGACGACTACATGGAGTCCTAAATGTTGCAGAACATTAGGTGCCGGGTCGTGGATAGGACATCCATAGTAGATTTTCACTGGGTCATTTCATGCTGCGCTTACATCTGCAGGATTCGAGTTGAGGAAAATATCCAACTTCTATAGAGTTATAATACCTTTTCTCAGGGCCACTCGAGGAGCTGTAACTGGAAATGCATGGCCATGCTCGAATATTGATTCGTTTATCAGTTAAGTTACTCTCTAGTCGGGGAAACCACTCTTGATTCTGATCACTTGTGAGCTACGACCTTTGAAAGTACGGACTTTGCAAATTGGTTTACATTGAGTGGGAGAAATTTATTATGGATATGAGAATCGGTTATCGCACATACACTTGTACGGACAAGTGGGAGATTGTTGGAGCTAGTGTCCTCCACAGTTAGTGCAATAACATAAATAAACCTCTATAGGTTCACAGGGTACATTTTGTATTGCAATCAGTTGATTAACGTTTATCGATAACGGTTGGCTTGCTAGATAAGTTTGACGTTATTGTCATACAGATGGCGGTGATCAACTGGTCCCTAAAAAGTCACATCTAAAGGATGTGTTTAAGAAATGTGATTATTTGAGAAATTAATCATATTGATGCCTTACTAAAAGACTAAAAGGTTAGTCGGTATTTTTGACTAAAATGTTAGTCAAGTGTGTGGTAATGATACGGCCATTTAATAAGGATTAAATGATATTAGTTAAGACGAATTAAATGTAATTCGTAAATTGAATATAAAATGTTATATTTAATTATTGAATATAATTTAAGCTAATTGGTTATAAACTGTTATAATTAATTAGAAAATTATAAATATATGGATATTAATAATTTAATGATATATTATAGTGGATCATATTTATGACACTAGTAATATTATATTATATTATAAAGCTAAAGGAAACCTCCAAGAAAGAGGATTATTGCTCTTTGACTCCTTGGTCAACAAGGAATTGAATTTTGGAAAGTAATTTTTGGAAAGCAAAATTACTCCCCAAAATAGAGGTGTGGGCCGAAAATCTTGAGTATATTAGGGGAGTTTTGGCTCAACCTAATCAACGAATTCATTCATTATAATTCACACATACAAATTTAGAAAATCAGTTTTCTTCTCTCAAAAGTTTTCTAGCAAGAACTAAGGACATATCTTAAGCAATCTTGGGTGCAACTATTAGGAGATATCAAGCTTCTTAATATTCAATCTTAGGCCATTAAGCAAGGACTAAAGGTTGTTTTTTCTTAATCTTATGTTTATTTATGCAATTTCTTTTATGACTATTAATCATATAGAATAAGTTTCATTATAATCCTGGATAATTAAAGGGCATGTATACAGATATATTCCCACACTCGCAACTTACTAAACTCAACTTATCAATCTCGCGTAAGTCTAGTTTTAACTCGGCTTTCGATCTTAAATTAAAATTTACTCAGGTTCAATTAAACTCAGACAAATCGTTGATCAGGCGAAATAATCCTAATTCAATTGGCATAAAACGCGTAGAAAGAAACTCAATTGCACAATATATTCAACCAGTTTAACCTAAAAACACATTCCTGAACCAAAGGCACAAATTCCCCTCAAACCCTAATAAGGAAATTAGCTACGCATAATAGAAACTAAAGCAAAGCAATAATAATAAGAAGACATGATGAAAGAAAAGCAATTGAAATTAAACCTGAAAGTAATTTTGAATAAATACGAGTGCAAGCGATTCTGAAAACCAATCTTGAAACTAACTAATTGAGTTTGAGAGTTTTGTGAAAGAGAAAATAAATAAAGCAGTAAAACCTAAAAGAAGAATGTGAAAATAAAGCTTAAACTAAAGATGGATTTTACTGTGTACGACCTAGGGTATATATATAAGTTTCCTAAAACATAAACTCGAATTAAAACAAAACCGACTTGAAAAGCCCTCTCAGCCGGCCGGCCGGCCACTACTGGCCGACCTACCGACTCCTCACCGGGTAAGACTTCTTCCTTCTACTTGGGCCCAATACTTGGCTTTGGGCCTTGATTATTCGTTTGGCCTTTGGTCTTTTGTTCTTTGCTTTGTATCCCGAGCTCCTGTGCGAGCTCGAGCTTGGTCTCGTCGTCACGGTCCTCGAAATGCTCCAAATGTCCCGGGTTTTGGCTCAAAACCACCAAAACCTGCAAAATATAAATAAAAGGCAGCAGTATCGAGAAATATAACAAATAGCATATAAAATCGTAATAAACTCAACTAAACGTGAGCTAAATGCAACTAAACCGGGGGTATAAAGTCTATATAAAAAGCACGTATCACAAGACCAGATATTTCCTATGCTATGCAACAAATATGTGTACATATGCATAACCCGATGACTGAACACATGAATGCCCTTAAGCGCATTATTCGATATGTCAAAAGGTACCATATCTCACGGACTTCAACTGTTTAAGACGTCCCTTACTTCTCTCACGGCTTATACAGATGCAGATTGGGGTGGGTGTCCTGATACTCGAAGATCTACATCTAGTTATTGTGTATATCTTGGTGATAATCCCATTTCTTGGTCTGCTAAACGACAACCTACATTGTCTCGTTCAAGTGCTGAAGCAGAATATCGGGAAGTTGCAAATGCTGTGTCCAAATCTTGCTGGGTACGTAATTTGTTGCTTGAGCTATATTATCCTCTTAACTAGCAACCGTGGTTTATTGTGACAACGTCAGTGCGATATATCTCTCCGGAAATCCAGTACAGCACCAGCGTACTAAACATATAGAGATGGACATACATTTTGTACACGAGAAAGTGTCAAAGGGAGAGGTACGGGTTTTACATGTGCCTTCTCGTTATCAGATAACTGACATCTTCACTAAGGGACTTCCACGGATCTTGTTTGATGATTTTCGTGACAGTCTCAACATTCGCCCTCCTCCCGTTTCGACTGCAGGGGTGTGATAGAATATATGATGATCATATATTCGTGTATAATAATATCTTCATAGTGTATCATGTATAGTATCCTAAGTTACGTAAGCTATAATGTAGGCAAATAATTAGTCAATCAAGATAATTTAGTTACCAATAGTCTAGGATTGCCTTGGTACTAATCTCGGCAATAGTGTTGTATATATTGACAATTTGTTCAATGAAGAAAGCAACCATTAATCTCTATTATAAACGCCACCATAAGTTATACTAGATCACTTCTCTTATACCTTAAAAAAAATATTAAAAAAAAAAAAAAAAAAAAAAAAAAAAATCACCTCCCTTATCTAAGCCTTGTTTAACAAATGGGCCGGACGGGAGGCCCATCAATTAATTCATCGTCAATCGTCATCACCAATTCACACAACTCAGGAAAAAGCTCCGTTCATTTCATTTCATTTTAAAAAAAATATAGTAAAATAAATTATAATTCAGTACAGTAATTACAATGCACAGATACGCCTTTCGCCATTTAATAGTCACGCGCCACCGCTGCATCCACTGGTCACACGGTGGCGAGCCCCACCACCACCTGACCCCACCACCACCACCACCGCCACCGCCGGAGTTAGTATCTCGTCTGTGCCGCCTCATTTCTCTCCGCCGCTTCGACTCCGTCTTACGCTTTCGCTCCCATTTCTCTGACGCCATCGTAACCGACGTGCTCCACACTTTCCGTTTCGACGCCCACACTTGCCTTGACTTCTTCAGGTTAGTCCTCAAACAACCCAAGTACCGTCCCGGGTTCAAACCATATTGTCGAATCGTTCACATTTTGTCGAAAGCGAAATTGTATGCTGAAGCCCGGTTGTTTTTGAATCAATTTGTCGCCATTTTTGATTACCCGGTTCATGTTGTTTGGGGTGAATTGGTTTGGGTTTATCGAGAATATAAGTTTTCTCCAACTGTGTTTGATATGATTTTGAAGGTCTATTGTGAAAAGGGGTTGCTTGATAATGCACTCTATGTGTTTGATCATATGCCTGAGATTGGAGCACGACCGAGTTTACGATCTTGTAATAGTTTGTTAAGTGGTTTGGTTAAGAAGAGGGAGTATAGTATGGCTGTTTATGTGTATGATCAAGTGATTCGAATGGGGTTTACTCCGGACGTTTTCATGTGTAGTATTGTGGTAAATGCGTACTGTAAGAGTGGGAGAATCGAGAAGGCAGTTGAATTCATCAAAGAAATGGAGGATGGTCTGTGTTTGCAGCCAAATGTTGTGACATTTAATAGTTTGATAAATGGGTATGTTATGCTAGGAGATATGACAGGTGCTATATCAGTTCTCTCTTTGATGGCTGATAAAGGAGTGGCGAGAAATGCAGCCACTTTTACGATGCTAATGACTGGTTATTGTAAAAAGGGTAATATGAGTGAAGCAGAGAATCTTCTTCGCCAAATGAAAGAAGAACTGGTGGTGGATGCTCATCCCTTTGGAGTTTTAATTGATGGGTTTTGTCGGATTGGAAAGATGGACGATGCTGCTAGAATTCAAGAGGATATGTTGAGTTCCGGCTTCAAAATGAATCTCGTCCTTTGCAATTCTTTAATAAATGGTTATTGCAAGAATGGTCAGGTCAAGCAAGCTGAATCACTAATATCGCAAATGTTGGAATGGGGATTGAAGCCCGATTGTTATAGTTTTAGTACCTTGATTGATGGGTATTGCAAAATAGGTTGTGTAAGCGAGGCCTTTATTGTTTGTGATAAGATGGTGCATCAAGGGGTTGAACCGACTGTAGTAACATATAACATTCTTCTTAAAGGGAAGTGCTGTGAAGGTGCAATGGATGATGCTGTACGTGTTTGGCAATTGATGATGGACAGAGGAGTGAAACCGAACGAGGTTAGCTATTGTACTTTGCTTGACGCGTTTTTTAAAATGGGCCGGTTGGATGATGCTTTTACACTATGGAAAAACTTTCTAGCTAAGGGGTTGGTTAAAAGCAACATTGCTTTTAATATTATGCTAAGCGGTATTTGTAAGATTGGGAAAATGGCTGAGGCGGAAAAAGTGTTTCAGAAGATGATAGAGTTAGGGTGTTCTCCCGATGCCATAACATATAGAACCCTTAGTGATGGTTATCGCAGAGCTGGAGATGTTGAACAAGCATCTAAGTATCTATCTATATAAAACTTAAAAACTAAATCATTGACTGCATTTTGGCCAACACTAACTTTAAACAAAATGTTTTGCAATCTAAACATAAACACACACATAAACACAACCCCCAAAATGTGCCACCTCAGCCAAAACTCCTACTCACGCTGCCATGTCAATCCTACACCGAAAAATTGCATGCGTGATCGAATTCAACTGAAGTCGGAACTCGAAGAATCAATCATTTGCAAGTTGAAAAATTAATCATCCAAATATTTTGAAAAGTCAATCATCCATTTGAAAGTATTGAAACGACCTCCCGTCGTATACGTCGAGTGCTCGAGATTCGAGGGTGGTGAGGGAGAAGGAAAGAAATCCTGATTTAGAAGACGAAGATTTCGATCATGACATGGCATGGAAGTCGTGCACGACCACCAGAAATCGGTGGTTGATGATAATGTTATCGGTAGACCGCTAGTAGTGGTCATAAGAAACTAGGGAGTAATGATGTTAATGATAATGATGTTGATGGTTTTGTGGGGGATGTTGACAGTTTGGAGAGTAGTGATGACGATGAGGCGGCAGAGACGGTGGCGGAAGGTGGCAGGAGGACGAGTGGGGCGGAGTACGAGGTGAGGATGGTGGATAAGAAGGTGGTTGAGGATGACAGTGTGAAGGCAGAAATGGGGAGGAAATGTGGAGGTGGTTGCGGTGGTGGTGGTGGTTTTGTTAATGATAATGATATTGATGGTTTTGTGGGGGATGTTGACAGTTTGGAGAGTAGTGATGACGATGAGGCGGCAGAGACGGTGGCGGAAGGTGGCAGGAGGACGAGTGGGGTGGAGCACGAGGTGAGGATGGTGGATAAGAAGGTGGTTGAGGATGACAGTGTGAAGGCGGAAATGGAAGGGAAATGTGGAGGTGGTTGCGGTGGTGGTGGTTGGAGGGGTGGCGGGTTTCAAAGCATTTTGAAGTTGTGAAGAGAATTCAAGTTCAATTTAAAGAGCTGCTGCTTGTTGTGATCATCTTAGTAGGGTTCTTAAGGTGGGGAAACTTCGGTATCATCGGAAGAATCCTACTTTCCAAGGTTGAAACGATTCCCTGTTTTTTTGAAATATTGTTGCTTCTTTGTGGGTATAATTTGGGGTCTTTTTATTGCTAATTTGGTAGGTGAGATTTGTGATATTTGAGCTTAATCCTTGACAATTATTGAAAGATGTGATTTTCTAGCTTTATACAGCTGAAATATTCATAATTTTTGTGGTTAAAATTCGGGTTTTTGTTGAAATATTGTTATGATTGCATAACGTCGGCGGTGAGAGAGGTGATTTTTTTTTTGCAATGTGGTGTAGAATTTGTTGAATTTATGGTTAAATTTGAATGACATGTTTCAGCTTAAATGTTGTCTTAATTCCTTAATTTTGTCAGTGAAAGATTTGATTTTCTGCAATATGATTTAGAATTGTTAATTTATAGATTAGTTTGTCAAAGATGCAATCTTTCTGCTTAATTTAATTGATACGTGTTAGCTAACCTCATATTGGTCTATTTATGGTTTATTAACACTCTGAAGTAGCGAACCAGTTTCGACCAAAATGTTGAGCGTGATCACACCGTCATTGCCTTCAACCTCAAGAGAGTCCGAGAATTTAGCACATGTCGACAAGGACATGCAACAGCTGAGATCATTGAATCTTTCCGCTTCAAGAAACTCTACGAAGAAGTCAAAGTATGGTTTCATTGTCATCCTAATTTTTTAATCCTCACTTTTGAAGACCTTGAATTGTCGTATCATTCAACATTGGATGGCTGTTTTAATTTGAAATGGCTCATGCTTTGAAAAATCATTCACGCCATGTAAAAGTCTAGGTGTTTTCAAATACCGCAAAAGTAATTACATCAAAACGTTTATAATACGATTTTCGTTTTGAAGCTTTTGGCAAAGTGGGTTTAAAAGGAAAATAAGATAAAGTTCTGGGTCAGAAATTAGACTATTTAGATTTATGATGTCCACGTAGGCTCGAATTTTTCTCAACCATAAAACGCCATTGCGTGTGGCGTTTGCCTTGCTAAACACTAAAAAAAATAAAAATAAAAAGGACCCAAAAACTGCTGTTAGAGATGGCGTTTTACCAGCTCAAAACTGCCATTATTCAGTTAAAAGTGAAAATGTAATTTGATTTGCGGTTTATAAGCGGCCATGGAGTCAAGCTTTGGTGAAGGGCAAAGACAACTAGAGTAACTACAACAATGCCCCGTGTGCGACATTCTACACATTTCAATCTCGTAGTCTTTATTTTATGCACCGGTGTACACATTTTTCTTTTAGGTTATAAGTCACCCTTGTGGACTCTTACTGCGTGTTGAGCTACGAGCCATGGCATTTGCTATTTTATGTATCTAGGTTCTTAGGTTTAGTATACCTTAGCTTGCATCTTGAGTATTTCCTATCAATAGTTGTGTACAAGCCAATTTCCCTCTTCATAAAGAACTTATATGTTAAACTTCTCAATACCCAAGCATCGATATTGTTGCCCACTACTTTCTGTTCAATCTAGGATTACTTTAGAAATTGAACTCATGTCTTGTTTATAGATAATCGTGACTAGGAATCTAGGATTCATGTCTCACGTTTCCCATCCCGTACGAGGTGCACTCCCTCACTAGCACTCCACCTTTAAGCTTGCATTGTTGCCGAGAGCTAGGCAAGGCACAACGGTGCGCATCACAATCTAACTCACAAAAGTAGACTGTGACACCATGCTTTAAAGGCTTCTCCAACTAGTGGGTTAAGGCTGTCGATCAGCCTTCTCTCTCGTGTTTCCAACGAAGAAAGGTTGTTTTGGGATGGCCCATAACAAATATTGCATTGAGCATACATACAGTAAACGCTTAAAAAAAAAGACCAAGTTTTGAGCAAGCAATGTGCTGTATTTGATCACGATTATGATTTATGAAGCAAGACAGGAAATAATTATGTTATCGTCGTTTGTGTTGGAGTGGGATAGGAGGCATTGGTTGAAGCCTGAATTTGACTTCATATGATATCATAATGGTACAGTGTTGAATGTCATTGTAGTTTGCGGATAATAGAGTTTTGTTTGAATGACTAAAAAGCTTCTGAGTAACTTTTAATTGGGTTACTTCCATGCGCAAAGGTAGAAGTTGCAAGCCATTTGGCCTCACCCTCTTCTGAATTTAACTTTGTGGTGTTAACCATTATATATTTTGCTTTAACCTACATTCATTTTGGAAGGAGTAGCATAATCCATAAAATAAGCAGATTAACTATGGTGAATGTTTATGCTTTTTGACAGGCTGATGGTTGATAGTGGAAATGATTTTCTTGTTGGTGAATCCAAATCAAGTTCGGGCACCAAGGTTTTGGGGCGTTTACTCTAAGCTGAAAATATTCAACATGACAAACTACAAAAAATGTAACTTCATAACTTGTAATTTTTTGAATTACTAAGCTCTTCATTGTTTGGTTTCATTATGATGATTATTTGTTTTTATTACTGTGCAGTAGTGTACCTTGATGCTGAATTTCTGATACAATTGTGATTCAGAACACTGATGATCTTTTTAAATGTGGGAAGTTTTGTGCTCAGTTGGAGCATTCTGAGGGATCAGATGTTCTGGTTGTCAAACCATTTGAAGTGCTATTTAATGATATGATGAAGAAAGTTAAACATTAGCTTCTTACACTGGAGGTATGCATTCCTATAGTTATTTGTCATCTGAAATGCTATATATATGAACGTGCGGCTGTTCATGTAGTAAAATATTGCCTGTTTTTGTGTTGCTGTTAGTGCCTGATGTCACATCCTGTGCAAATTTACCTCAAAGGCTCAAATAATTATATGGAACATTAAATTTATACTTCTGATCTCAGTTGCGGTATAACGATATCGTATATGACATGCTAGTCGCGTGCTAAATCGCGGTGCTGATGGTCATAAATTTAATTGAAAGTTATTTTAGAATATTGTTCATTTTAGCCCATAACGCGCTCATATTGGCCCATGGCGGTCCATAAAGGCTCATAATGGTCCATATCTCGGCCCATAATGGCTCATAATGGTCCCATATCTCTGCTCATAACGGTCCATATTTCGGCCGATGATCTATATATGAGCATAACGGTTTATACCAGCCCGTAAAGATCCATATCGGCCATTTTTTTAGATTATATTCTCAACCATGATAAAATGCGATATCTCGTCATGGTGGCTTCCAAATATGTAAATGAGCTGTTTGAAATCATGTTGTTATTGTAGTTATAATTAACCTGGTGAGTACACGGATTAGCAACTGGTAGGTGCTAGGTTATCCTGGATAATTGTTTTGTCTACTGTAAGATACTTGTTTCTGCTAAGTTTCAGGCAAAGCAGCATGTGTTGTTTTTGATAACCTGTATTGTTAGAGTCGCAAACTATTAACACTGAAAGTAACACTGTGTATGAAAGTTAAATCTAAATGACCATGAACTCGGGAAGCTTTTTGATGAAGAGGGAACTTTTGACTTACAACTTCCTGTAGTCATATATGTCTTGATATTGACTAATCTAATTTGCACCATTATAGTTATTCACTGTACCCCCTTGCTTGACAGTAAATATACTTAACCAGAGCAATAAAATTACTACACTGGAATAAACATTATCTGAAATGAGTTAATGCCGTTCTCTTCTCTCTACATTCAATAAAGAAAATTGGATTCAATGTTATCTGTAATGTGTTAATCAAAAGCGGCACACCTCACACCTAACAAATTCAGACTCAAACGTGATTGTTCTGACTCGTAACAATTCATCTCACATTTGTGACTTCCCAAAATAACTTCAAGTCGTATAATCTTGACTTGAGGTGTACCATATGCCCCATCTGAATGTGGGTTTGCCTGTTATGGTATCCAAGCAATAGTGGGAGCGGAATTTCGGTCTAAATCCTTTGGGTGTCCATATTTTGTCCACCATGACGTGCTTCTTGTTCATCATTTTTGAACCGGTGCTGGAAAGTTATTTTCGGAAGTTTCTGATATTAAGATATGTGTTCTTGTCCGAGATAAATCATGCTGGTATGAAAAGAGCTATCGATTTTTTACTAGAGCACATACAAAACTTATATCTCTGCAGAGCTCGTATTGGCTTGCCATAAATCCCGTTTATAGTACGAGTACTATGTTTTGGAATATCCCTTTTCAATTAAATATAGAGTTTTTATGTTCTCATTCTGTTCAGGATTCTCTTACTTGTCATATTAGGAGATCAGGGGTTTTTGAATTCGTAATATGTTGGATTTGCCAATGTGCGCATCTGTAACAAACCTTATTTGACACCTGATGAGCTCATGCCATGACAAACCCTTTAGATTGAGTGCCTTTCTACTCTTTATAATGCTGACGTTGGCATGTACATGCTTGCAAATAAGGTATTTGAGGAGTACATTCTTATGCCAATCAGCTCTGACTGTTCAATTTGACTACTTCATCCTGGTCTATATCCTTTTTGATAAGGCGATATGGCGATTGTAAAAGCGAAATTATGGTGCTGTTAAATAGTTATACATGATCACTAGGCCTGTGTTTTGCATTATACGGAGTATCTTTTAGTTTTATTCAAGTCTTTTATGTACTCAGTGGATGGTAGACGAGAAGAAACTTCTTGTTATTCATTATCCTCTTGTGGTCCTCTAAAACCATTGACATTATTTTTATTGTTCTATTGCAACATATTACTTGTGACTCGACATGAGTTCTGATGCCTGAGAGTATCATTGCTTGGTATTGCTTACTTGTTTAGACTTTGTATCTCCTTTACCCCGAAACCCTAGGATAACTGAATGTGGCCAGAAATTACTAGTGTAAACCTGGTGAAAGTTTATTGCATGGAATTTTTAAGCTAGGTTGTTGATCTTAACGTTACAGGACATTACTACATTAAACAGAAAGTTGAAGAATCTCTTCCCGGAACTGGAGGAGGGAGGAGCCAAGTAGATGAAATCTGGGTCAAACGTATTTTTGTAGTTCCCTTTCTTGGCCTTATCTTCATCTTCTTCCGCATCTTTCTTCAGGTGTGACTAGTCTTCTGTTTTCCGTTCTTATAAAAAAGTTTGACATTGCTAGACCTGAAAGCATCTGTGTGTGTTGTTATAGGCATCTTCACATCCTGGCTCCCTTTCCAGGATCTCGTTGTGGGATCGTATGAGACATCTTGGTTATAGATTACGAACAGGAGTTGTACTTCCTTATCCTGTCCTTCATCAGCCTTGAGCTCCAACCCACAGGTCTGTTTCGATCTTTTCCTGGAATTTCGTAGGTTACCAAGTCTTCAAGGAAATATCAATTTGGGGATGATTCTTGTCTCTTCACCACCACTACGATATTGATCTACTTCTATGTACAGACATGATAATTACTCTCGTTATACACTCGATCACGGAATTGGTCGCAGCATGATTTCATATACTACATCTGTTGCACAAAGACGTTACCCTTTTGACTTTGGTACAAAGACCAATGAGGCAATCAAAGTAGAAACAGGAAAGGATAATTCTGCCAACTCACATGATTTTAACACACAAAAGTATATACCTGATAAGGGAATGGGTTAATTTTGTGAATCAACCCAATGTGGAAAATGGGTAAGTCTTTATGAATTGGACGGAAGATATAGATATAGCTAATACCAGCCCAAACCGCTTTTGTAGTAACCATCAGAAACTCGATAATTCAGTCTATACGGTGTCACAGTTAAGATGTTATACCATGCTCACAGAGATGCATACGTATCTTACATTTGTATCCCAATCTTGTGACAGCTGTACAGTGGTATGCTATCGAATGTGCCTTGGTTTCTGGGAGGATTATCAAACGCTATCTGCCTTCTAGCTTTTGTTATGTCTTTGTGTTCGGGACTTATAGTTCCATGTCAAGTTCTGCCATGGACTGGGTTGTTACTCATATATGAGTGGACTTTTGCCATAGTCTTTGTTCTCTTTGGAGGGTATCTACGGATGGTTTATTGACAGGGAAACATCAAAAGTTTTCAAATGACATTATGTTCTACAGATCATGAGTCTTGGGAATATATTGTGTGGATTGGGGAAAGGTCTGTAATCTTTAGTACGGAGTATAGATTACTGCATTTTCCGTGATTGTAGATAGCTCCCAATTCTCACTGTTCAGACGCTAACTGCTTGTTTTATAGGTCCGCTGCTGTTGATGTCTTTGTATGATACTTTGATATACAATTATGGACTAGGATTGTTCGTCTTATCGTTGCAGTCCGGTCATTGCCTTTTCTTTCGGGAGTTACTGCTTTGTTTCTGAGGTACTTACACTTTTACCTGCTGAGATTTGTTTCCTTGTTTCATCAGCAGATCTGTTTGGTCGCTGTACTTCTTACGGGTTTGGTTTTACACACTTTCTACATCTCACTCATTGAGCCCTACTATTTTCAGGAGCAATTTTATTCAATTAGCTCTATTTGCAAATGTCAATCTTTAGTAACTAAAATGACAGTTTCAGCCTTACTAATGTGCTGAATTTGCATAAACTGTCGCTCAACTTTTTGAAATGGACTATGTCAAAGCAGAAATTATCATTGTCGCTTTGCTTTTTGAACTTAAACTTTGTGCACGACTCCTGTGGGCTTCATGAGTGAAATGGAGGAAGCATACAGCCGCTATTTTGCTGGAGCCGCATCACTCCTATGGGACCATCGTATTTAAGATTTTTTACTACAAACTTGAAAATGGGCTCTCACATTACGTCCTTTCCGTTAGAAGTATGATAGGTCAGATCATACATCTTTTTCTTCTATAGATTATGTTTAGTATGCCAAGGTGTCTAACCACAAAAAACCAGCATATACACTTAGTTGTTCGTACACCTAAGCTAAAATACCTCAGACATTACGATTACTATCAATACCGATAAATAAAACACCACTTCTCACGTCTTCTCCGGTGGATAACCCTGTTGTTGGACACGTTCTGCGTCTCTGACGACAGACAAAAGAGTGTTGGTTCTGCCTATGTCGTAGTCTAGTGCAGCCTCACTTTCAGCGGAACTTCAAAGGCCTCTTTAACTCTAAATCTGCCATGTTATTGAAGATTAGCAACTGTACATGGCTGAAGAATCAATAGTCTCATTCATATGTCTACCGTCAAGTGCTAGCTGAACCTATGCCCTATTTAATCGAGGATCTGTAAGGGAAATCACAGATTCACAATTAAGGATGAAATTTTGAGTTTTGTGTATTGCCACCGTCAAATAATTGATGTCTACAATTCAAGTTTCATTCACTTGCGAGCCACCTTTAGCAAATTTTCCCCTTTCTTTTCCACCAAATCCTATCATGCAAAAAGTGCTAAATGTTTCACGAATTTTTTTGTTCTGCCTAGTTCCTCAAGCCTAAAGACTGTTGAACATTGCTCTTATGGGTGGATTATAGGCTTTGAACTTGCACGTCATTGAGGAACACGGAACTTGCCTATACTCCATCTAGACTCGTCCAATATCAACATACTGGTTGGGTTAGGACAATACGGATCACGTCGGAATGTGTGTCGAGTCAATATGAGTTCAAGCATGGTTAGTTTCAGAATGCAGGGCCAAAATATTGTATTCGTACAATGTTTGTTTTTATTACTCATACAATCCTACTTTATTTTGGTATGAAATTGTGTTGTACTTTTGAGGTTGCTTCTTGGTAGTTCCTTTTGTTTCTGAATGACTAAAACTGCCAATGGAAAAACTGTTTCACCAATTTGGTAAACGTTGGAGTTTTATATTCTTTGTAAAGAAACCTGCCCAAACGAAATTGGAAGGAAAAAAAAAAAAAAATTACTCGTGCTTACATAGCAAGTACTTCCTCTTGCTTGTGTTTTCCATGTGATTTGATAACCACGTATTTTCTCGAGTTATATTTTCCAAATTTTGATCTGAAAATAGAAGTAGTTTATATGTGTTCGGAGGGAGTACTTTGGTTCAAAAGCTGTTTCAAGATCCGATATGAATCTAAGAGTACAATTTCCTCAGTTCTTTTTACAGGTCAGGTTTGATGGTTTAGGAGGCACAGTTTTAGCTGCCTTTATGACGGACTCCTCCTGTCAAGCTTACTACCTCACTAGCGTTCTATAAATGAAATGAAAGCACTGGTGCGCAGGTCGGGCGCAAGCAAGAGAACAAGGTGACTGCGTTGACCTTGGTCGCGAGGTAAGGTTCGGCGCCTGCTAAGTTCAGTCGTTGGTCAGCCGGCGAGTGTGAGCGAATCAAAAGCTTTTGCTCGACCTCAATAAAGACGGCTGATTAGCTAGTAGTTGGTGTGGAATACTGAGAAACGTTTGGGCGTTGGGAGTAACTAGATTGGATAGATAGGTTTGGAAAGATTGCTTGGTCTTCAGTCTACCGCACCATGGGCTTTGTACAAGGTCGAAAAGAATGCATTGCATTCCAAGTGGGATTCCATAGCTTTAAGGGAGAAGAGGGAGCGAAGTCTTAACGCAGCAGAACACCTTGCGATTCAATCCTTTTTGAGAGGGCTTGAAGCCCGAGAAGCACAGCCAAGTAATACATGTTTCTTTTTGCAGCTACATATTTTTGTTAAATCCCTTGTAACTTTACTAATGTAGATTATTATGTAGATTGTTGTCGAGGATTTAGCCTTTTGTTGTAAAACTTGCAGTTGTGACGACGCTAATGATAAACAAGCTGTATAGTTGCATGACAAAAGCTGAATCAACCCCCTATTCATGAACAAAACACAAGTAAAACAAATCAATATGAAATCGAGGACCTTATTGACTCAAGGTTACATGAACCAATTGCATCATCCACCTGAGAAGTGAGACAATATTCGAAGGGTTGTGGCTCTGCGATACATACAGTAGTCCTTGAAAGGATGCTTGCAATGTGACCACTATAGCAATTCAATTTTCACTGAATCCAGTCGTGCCGATTTCAGAAATGAATATAAGTCTGTCAATTTTGAGGTTTAATGCTACATACGGAGACGAGTTTTCAGTGAACTAAAGCCATAGAGAAATACATGGACCAAGTAACCCAATAGTAGGAAAGAACGACATGGATGTGATGTTAGCTTGTGCTCAACTGGTTAATTTTTCGGATAACACTAGTGAAGAGCTTGTTAGCTTTTAACTGCTCCAACATGTGAGCAAGCGATATGTAAAGTCCATTTCTTTTGTGAATTGTCTCGGGATCACCAGATTCGCTCCACACCCCAACAAATCGCAAATATGTTCATATCTCAATTAGGGGCAGTTAAAACAACGAAATGCAAAACGAAAAAAAAAGTGAAGAATATGCATTCAAGTTACCATTCTATTTAAGCCAAACACAAACCACATTTCGATCCCTGAAGCAGTTACTGAGGGCAAAATTACAAAAAACTATCTTATAAAACCAACATTTTGCAAATAACTACCTTATATAATTTTTATTTCAAATAACTACTTTATAACGCCTTTGTTATTCAAATCACTACCTAAATGTTACAAATGTTATGCATATTACTACCAAGTCACCTGAAAACGGTCTAAATTTTCGATAAATTTGACATAAAATATCCAGTTTACTCTTACTAAATATCTTTGTTGTGTTGGGGAACCAAATAACGAGTGACAAAACAGTAAAAAAAAAAAAAAAAAAAAAAAGTTTTTTTTGGGTTAAATGGGATTTCAGGCAAAGTGGTATCATTATGAATAAAAAATGCGTTATAAGGTAATTATTTGCAAAAAAAAAAATTATATAAGGTAGTTATTTGCAAAACGTTGGTTTTATAAGGTAGTTTTTTGTAATTTTGCCTAATTATTTTTATTAATTATTTTATTGAAATTTTTGTAGGCTAACAATTTTATATACAGTGTTAGTGCATGGTAAATTTATTTATTTATTTATTTTCCTAAAAGGATTTAATTTACAATTTAATTAAAATTTAAAATAAACATGTATTTAAAACCCGTGCATCGCACAAGATTTACAACTAATACTAATAATAATGGAGACTTGTTACAACAAAAATCGACGGACACAATTAAACATCAAATTTCATTTGCTCAAACTTTCACCTCACTTTCCCTAACTTCCTCTCAAGTCACACCCTAGGAAGCACCGACACTGATACGGACACCCGATACGGATACGTATCGGACACGCGATACGGCCTTCTAAAATTTTAGGATATGCGATACGGCTAAATAAAAATCAATATACATATGAAAAAAGAAATTTTTTTGAAGCTCTTTTAAGACAAATATAGAAATATGACATTTAAAAGACCAAAATGTCGTTAAAAATGACAAATAACTTGTTTAACAAAGTCACATTAACTTTAAAAGAGTATAAAAGTCTTACAAATATTTAATGATAGATAACTTGTTTTACAAAATCACAATATGTTTATTTTTTTATCTTTTTATTTAGTCGTGCTAAGTAAGTTGACTTGCTTTTGAATATTTTTTTCTTTTTTCTTTTTTAATTTATATATGAAGTATCGAGTATCGGTGAGGTATCGGTGAGGTATCGAACATTAGAGCCGTATCGAAAAATATACGATACCTCAAATTACGTATCGGAAGGTATCGAAGACGTATCGGGGAGTATCGGTGAGGTACCGGTATCCGATACGGTATCGGACACGGGTATGACATATTTTAGAAGTATCGGTGCTTCCTTGGTCACACCTCAACTTTGAGGAAACCCTAATTTACCATCCATGGATTCCCAGCCATATAAGATTTTTCCCAGCAAAGTTGTCGAAAATGCTGCTGATAAATCAAGAAGCTTCTCGGGAAAAACTTATATGAACGATTCAAAAAAACAAGTATGGGTGATTAAATTTAAGGAGCTTTTTAAGGGAGAGGCAGTCAGTATGATTCAAACAGCTTTCGCAGTCGGTAAGGAGGGATTGCTCATGACCTGCACTCACGGGGATTGGTCTAACTTTCTTAACTTAAGAGTGTTTGTTAGACCTCTTACGAGCACCGGTTTCCGTCTACTAGAAAATGTATTGTTCAGTAGTGGATGCGATGTCGCAATCTTTAAGGTACAAAACACTTCCTTCTCTGATGTGGTTAGTTTTGGTTCAGGTGTAGTTGAGGTTGGGGAGCCTATAATTTTGATTGGTCATCCTACACTACTACAATTTGTCACTTGCGCCACGACAAAATTCGTGGCGCAAGTACTAAATTTCTGTGGGTATAACACTTTGCCACGAAAAATTAGGTCATGACGCAAGTGGCCGTGGCAAAAAATTAGCCACAGGAAAAAACTAAATCGTGGCTAGATTTCAGTTTTTTGCCACGAATTATCTCGTGGCTAAATGTATGTTTTTGCCACGAATTATCACGTAGCGAATTATTTTGTGGCTTACATTTATCTTAATTGTGCCACTTGGAAATTTATGATTATTTTTGTGCTCAATATTTATTTAAACTTTAAATTGTTTACTTTTTGCTATTTTAATGTGATATTTGAATTAATAATATTATTTGTAAAATGATTAGACTTAAAATTATGGATATTTATACACTTTTAATTATTTTTCTATATTATTTAAATCAAACAATATTTTAGATATACATACAAAGTATAAATTTTGTATAATTAACTTTATTGAGCATATGTGCTTTCTTTCTTTTATATTTTGAAGTCTCTCTTTTAGAATTTTCTTTTATGCAATAACTTTAATCAAATTTTTCGGAATAAACGCACTGAAATATTAAAAAAACATTGTGTATCTCAGAAACATATTTTCAGAAACATTATATTTTTTTAAGAATTATAAAAAATATATATATAACACAACTGAGATTAATGTGTATCTTTAATTAAATATTTAAATAAAGGTTGAAAGAAAACACTTTGAAATTATTTTATAAAACACGTATATGATAAAATTATCATGTATCACTTTATATTAGCTTTATTATGTGACATATTAATTTTGATTTAATATGATTATACTATAATTTTTTGCCACAAGATAAATGAGCTTATTATCATATATTAGTTTATGTTATCGTCATTTTGTAACATATTAATTTTAATTTAATATGTTTACACAAAAATGTTTTTGCCACGTGATAAATGAGCTCATGGCAGATAATCACTTGCGCCACGGATTAAGTTATAATCGTGGCTAAATGAACGTTTTTGCCACGTTTATAACTTTTTTCCGTGGCACAAGTGATTTTTAGCCACGAAATGTCTCTTCCGTGGCATAAAATTTACCCGTGCCCATGTAGAATAGTTTTTCCTGTGGCTACAAGAAAATTTGCCACGTTTCATGAATTTCTATGGCATAAATCATGGCCAAGTGATCAATTGTTGTAGTGCTAATGCATATGTCGGAACGGGGGTTATAGGTAAGGCTGCATATGACTGTTTCAAATGTCCTCCTATTGATTTTAGTAGTCAGATTATCTGTGATGAATATTGCTGTAAGGTGAAATCGAAAACACCGTTATATAGGATAATGGGCCACATCTATAACAAAGATGTGTTTGATGAATATGCCATGGTGGCACCCAGTGGCGGACCCAGGATTTAACAGGTGGGGGGGCACATTTTCAACAATTTTTTTTATAAGATATTTCATATGAAGACGATGAGATTTTTTGAAAGACTATATTGAATATTAGATGTATTTTCGTTATCATGTGATGTATTGATTGTATAGGGAGCGCAAATAAATAGAAAGTTTATACAAAACAATTAGACAAAATATAGAAAAATCTTATGAAATACCGTAAAACTAAGTAAGTATATATATTATCAAGAGTAGATTGAAGTTTGTTTTGCAGATATATAAACTTCCTCGAATTTTCTCGATATCTACGGTGGAGCTTTGGTAATATTTTATGAGTACGTATTATTATTTTTGTTATAATTAGTATTTTGCCAGAGATTATTGAATTTTTAATGTAAAAAATAAAATTTCATTTTAAAATCTTGTATTTTTTTTAGATTTTTATGGTTAAAACTTTAACTTAAACCACAAATTAAAGAAGAAATTAACAAACTGTGAGAGTAAAAACAATGAGTAAGAAGTGGACCATGGGAGTCGAACCCAGGCCACAATGCATCACATTTGTCTCTCTTACCACCTATGCTAAAAGAGTTTAATGATATATTGTTGCAACGTTTAATACTTATTTTTGGTTTCTGGAAATAGT
This sequence comes from Dianthus caryophyllus, assembly GCA_023091065.1. Taxonomy (NCBI): domain Eukaryota; kingdom Viridiplantae; phylum Streptophyta; class Magnoliopsida; order Caryophyllales; family Caryophyllaceae; genus Dianthus; species Dianthus caryophyllus. The sequence continues at coordinate 19,174,085 of CM041522.1, forward strand.
AGGGGTGTAACACCCCCAATTTCCATAACCTTTAATAAACGATATTTTCAAAGAGTAAATGTGGAAATTGAGCGTGTTACCTATACGAGTTACGTATATAAATGGTGTGTAAAGGTAATCTAGGCGACAGCGGAAAAAGTTACAAACAAAATCAAATGAAATACAAAGTCCCAAAAACAAAACTCAACATTAACGGCAATTTATTATAGTGTCAAAAAGTTTTAGCGGTAATCCTAAGTCGACGGCGCACTCACTCCCATCCCGGGCTAGTCAACTGTGAGTACCTGCACCTAAGAAAGTATTTAAAATATCAGCTAAACGGGCTGAGTAAGAAAGAACTGTAACGAGTAAAAACATTTTCAAAGAAACATTTCGCCTAAACAAAGAAACATTTATTTTAAATAAAAGAAATTATAAAATAATCTCAGAAGAACTTCCATTTTCCTGCCAAAACCTTTTGTAATCATTTAAACAAATGAACACATTTAAAAACCACTCCGTACACCAGTTTAAAGTCCAGGTAGAGGTACCAAATATAATATAACCCCAAGCCAGAAGTTCCCCAATGCGCGCATCCCTCAGTGAGCCAACCCCAAAGAGGAGGAATCAAATGGCGAGACCGCGATCAACCGGCCCCAAATATCAATATACTCAGTGCAGGTTTACAACCTACACCTACCCCTCTGTCTCATTCGACAGAGGTACTAATATAACTTCGGTGTAAGGATATACCCTACACCTACCCTCTAGGGTTTGAAAACCACCATTCCTCAGAAATCATTAATTTGCAAACCAAAACAGAGCCAATACCAATTTCAAAATAAAACCAAATCACCAAATCAAATCCATCATTAAATCCAAATTACTTGGCGTTTCCAAAATTATTCAAACCAGTAAAATCGAATGAGAGTTGAATTTAAAATAACATTTGTACAAAATCATTTATCGTTCCGAAAGCAAATATGATTGTAATTAATTTTTGAAAAGCATTTTAAAAGGGGCTACACATTCTTTCTTACCTCGATAGTCAGTCCACACGGTCCACGGCTAAGACTAGAACGCTTCTTCTATGAATCCGGAGTCTACAATTAATATAAATTACAACTATTACTCATAATGCAGCAATTATACGTAACCGTCCTAACAAAAGACTCTAAACGGGTCCGTAACTAGGTCGACCACTCCCTTTTCCCAGCATGACGGTAATAACAACCTCAACATCATCATATCACATTATAAATAACAGAGCACAGTAGCAGAGCATGACAACAACAATAACAACAACAACTATTACACGGCAACAACTTCAACCACTTGCTAGCGCTTAAAACGGCTCGTACCGCTACCACTGGTCATCATACCCACCCTAAGACCCTATGCCAACCCGGTACGACTCGTGACGCTTATACCAGTAGCAAAAACGACAGAGAGAAGAAGAAACATACGAATCAAAACGCTGTAGAACAGGGGACTCGAAAAATAGCACATTCAAAGCAATCACGACATATTATCGACCACGAAATGATCCCAAATCGACCGTACACAATCTCCACAACATACCCGAACAATACCACATCAAAACCAGCCCATACACGCGGTTTACGACCACAAAAACGATCAAAAACAGCAGCACAACAGACCCGCGGATAACAGAATATATTTGGCACAAAAATGACTCAAAATGACTCGACCAAACCCCGAACAACCACCCCACATGATGGGTCATATTCCTAGGATTGTGTGTACAAAATTTGGGCCAAAAATACGATGAAACGAGGGAGAAATCGAAGCAAAAACGTGGCAGCAACTTGGCAGCAAAACAGGGGCGAAAAACAGGACTTTAATGGCGTTTTAGGGACGAAAGGAAGACGGGGCTTGGGTGAAAAATGACTAGGGACATTAACACTAACCTCGAGATGAAGTCGGGACAAAACGGAAGCAAAAATCGTCAGAAATCGAGCCGGAAAACGGACGGGCAGGTTGCTCTGCTATTGCCCTTTCGTTTGTGTTATGCGTGGGATAATTGTGATTATAATATGATTAAATTAAGGGTTATGGCCATTATATATGATTAGGGCTGATTAGGGTTAATTATTGGGCTTGGGCTCAATTGATTGGGTTGAAACGTTTAAGTCTAGTTTAATTCCTTTGAGTCGTATTTAGGTTGTTTCGACTAGCTATACTAACTACTAAAGTCTCGTATACGAACTATTATTATTAAGAAGGCTTAACAACGTAATTATTTAATTTACAAATATTAAATATAATAGGCCAATTTTACCGGGTATTACAGTCTACCCCTCTTAAGAACAAACTTCGTCCTCGAAGTTTAACTACCAAGGCAATGAAAGAACCTAACCCGCTCGACACCTCACCCGTTTGACTCTTAATGCATGCTCACTCCACACTTAGACTGTGAAACGAAGGCTCTATTTTCTGTAATCGAATAATAATAAAACAAGCTTGACAAAGCAGAGAAAGCACTAAATTATACATGACCAAAACAGGATGCACGACACCCTATCCCTCCCTCATAAAGAAACTTCGTCCTCGAAGTTTAAATTACTATAACGCCTAAGCCTACCTATTAATCGCTCTATAAATTCCACATCTCGATGATACAGCTTAGTATCCCTACATCACCTAAGCTAAAATATAAATCCAAACAAAGTCAACGTATCTTCGTTTATTCTATGCGCCCTATAAACATCAGGGAACTCTGCTAATCTATTATCCAGCATGCATAATTCAAACTCTACGTCACCTTAACCATCTGCTATAACAACCATACTACCATGTCTACTACTACTAACTACCAAATCAACAGATTAACATAAAACTCCAAAAATATTGTTCTATAATTAATTAAACAACTCCGCTTCCTCTGTTATCCATAGCCATCTACTCTATAATTGTCATCCTAGCATTCTATTTTGGTCATCCATCTCCATTATTCTTCACTTGACCTTCCTAACATTCATACCATTGTCATCTTGCTAATGTTATTTATGTAGCATTATTATGTTATCTATTTTACCTTCCTCTCTTGAATATCTATCTATCCATATCCACATCTGCTATTTTTGCTTTCTCACCCTATTAGTAACAGACCACCTGTGAAATTACATGCGTATCCACACTCATTCCATAACCACCATATCTCTTTTATTCTCTTTTTTTTTTTTTTTTTTTTTTTTAAACATTCTTGTCATGACGTGCTGTCACTCGGTCCATTTTGGCTCAATCTACATTCTCACTGGACTCTGTATGATTCACGTTTTCAGAACCAAAATGTTGTATATCACCGACACTCTTTTGTTTCCTCATACTCAAGCTATCAAGTCTGTCATTAATCCATTATACATCAAGTTACTACTAATCCATAATAATCCATTACATTTGTCATCCCAGAAAACCTCTCTGTGCCCTTCTCCTCATTGTTATCAACGACTTTTCTAAACTTCCTCACATCTCTTATGTCAATTGTTCTGATTCTTATTACTTTGACTAACTCTCCCTCGTGATCTTTCACATCAACATTTCTGTAACCTTTCACTCCTATCCTATTTCTCATCAAGCTACCCAAAATTCTCATTTATACATACGTCAGCCAACCTATTTCCTCATTCTTAAGCATAATGTCATTCCTTATAATCTGAACATATATCCACTTACTCACTTAACACTATACTTAAATCTATTCGAATATACAACCGGATAACGCTTATACCTACATGCTAACTTGCTTTTATATCTCGTCATCAACCTTGAAATACGTGCATAGAAGCACCTGAAACGTTTGTCTTACCCCCATGGATTATCTGCACGCTTATCAAATCGAGTGGAATTATGCTTATAATCCATCTCGCCCTAAACACGCATTCATCCACTCTACTTATCTTTTACTTCCCACGATATTACATATTTTGAACCACTCATGAACCTATCACAACCACTCTCAAGCTTCACCTGACCACTACCCATAGCCTCTCATCCATAAAATATTTACAACTCACTTATAAACTTTAAGTCACCTCTCCCATCCAAGATCCCACTTAACACTTAGGACGACCACGTAATATAAAAGCTTACAACATCCACTATATAACTTCACAATACCAAGTCCTTAGACAAATTATACACACAACTATGGTTAATGAATCAAGCAAACTAGTACTCATCGATTACACCAAACCACCTTTTTTTTTAACGTATTCTACGATATATAATACTCACAACAATCCCAAAACATACCTACTCTAACGACCATAAGGTTTTAAAACATTCTCCTTATAATCACAACTAATCTCTCACTTCAAATTTTTTTTTTTTTTTTTTAACCACTTGAATAAACCAATCATACGATTAACGATGACCATGCAAATAACCATACACACAAGAAACTCATGTTACTCGTGATAACAACATGGTACTATCAACCTAATAAATTTACAGCAGACAACATCCATCCATGCTAGTCTATGTGCCCATCCATAACATGTGTCAAAATCATTACAATCAAACAACGCGTGAATCCCGCCTACCCAACACTCTTCTCACCGAGGTGGATTCATTTTATGATTCTAAGGTTCATTTTACTCATTTTAATTATTTCATTCATTTTAGTTATCCTAAGGTCATGGTCATGCGGGCGATGATAAGATATGGGGATCTTTATCACCTAACTAAAACAAAACCCGCTTTGATACCACTTTGTAACACCCCCAATTTCCATAACCTTTAATAAACGATATTTTCAAAGAGTAAATGTGGAAATTGAGCGTGTTACCTATACGAGTTACGTATATAAATGGTGTGTAAAGGTAATCTAGGCGACAGCGGAAAAAGTTACAAACAAAATCAAATGAAATACAAAGTCCCAAAAACAAAACTCAACATTAACGGCAATTTATTATAGTGTCAAAAAGTTTTAGCGGTAATCCTAAGTCGACGGCGCACTCACTCCCATCCCGGGCTAGTCAACTGTGAGTACCTGCACCTAAGAAAGTATTTAAAATATCAGCTAAACGGGCTGAGTAAGAAAGAACTGTAACGAGTAAAAACATTTTCAAAGAAACATTTCGCCTAAACAAAGAAACATTTATTTTAAATAAAAGAAATTATAAAATAATCTCAGAAGAACTTCCATTTTCCTGCCAAAACCTTTTGTAATCATTTAAACAAATGAACACATTTAAAAACCACTCCGTACACCAGTTTAAAGTCCAGGTAGAGGTACCAAATATAATATAACCCCAAGCCAGAAGTTCCCGAATGCGCGCATCCCTCAGTGAGCCAACCCCAAAGAGGAGGAATCAAATGGCGAGACCGCGATCAACCGGCCCCAAATATCAATATACTCAGTGCAGGTTTACAACCTACACCTACCCCTCTGTCTCATTCGACAGAGGTACCAATATAACTCAGTGTAAGGATATACCCTACACCTACCCCTCTACCAGGTTTGAAAACCACCATTCCTGTAAATCATTAATTTGCAAACCAAAACAGAGCCAATACCAATTTCAAAATAAAACCAAATCACCAAATCAAATCCATCATTAAATCCAAATTACTTGGCGTTTCCAAAATTATTCAAACCAGTAAAATCGAATGAGAGTTGAATTTAAAATAACATTTGTACAAAATCATTTATCGTTCCGAAAGCAAATATGATTGTAATTAATTTTTGAAAAGCATTTTAAAAGGGGCTACACATTCTTTCTTACCTCGATAGTCAGTCCACACGGTCCACGGCTAAGACTAGAACGCTTCTTCTATGAATCCGGAGTCTACAATTAATATAAATTACAACTATTACTCATAATGCAAAGAATTATAATGAATAGTCCTAACAAAAGACTCTAAACGGGTCCGTAACTAGGTCGACCACTCCTTTTCCCAAAGATGACGGTAATAACAACCTCAACATCATATCACATTATAAATAACGAGCACGATGGCGAGCATGACAACAACAATAACAACAACAACTATTACACTAAGAACAACTTCAACCACTTGCTAGCGCTTAAAGCGGCTCGCATCGCTACCACCGGGTCATCATACCCACCCTAAGACCCTATGCCAACCCGTGCGACTCGTGGCGCTTATACCAAGAGCAAAAGCGAGAGAAGAAGAAACATACGAATCAAAGCGTCAGAGAACAGGGGACTCGAAAAATAGCACATTCAAAGCAATCACGACATATTATCGACCACGAAATGATCCCAAATCGACCAGACACAATCTCCACAACATACGAACAATACCACATCAAAACCAGCCCATACACGCGGTTTACGACCACAAAAGCGATCAAAAACAAGAAAGACAACAATTGGATAATGTAATATATTTGGCACAAAAATGACTCAAAATGACTCGACCAAACCCGAACAACCACCCCACATGATGGGTCATATTCCTAGGATTGTGTGTACAAAATTTGGGCCAAAAATACGATGAAACGAGGGAGAAATCGAAGCAAAACGTGGCAAAGACAACTTGGCAAAGAAACAAAGTAAAAACAGGACTTTAATGGCGTTTTAGGGACGAAAGGAAGACGGGGCTTGGGTGAAAAATGACTAGGGACATTAACACTAACCTCGAGATGAAGTCGGGACAAAGCGGAAGCAAAAATCGTCGAAATCGAAGGAAAAGCGGACGGGCAGGTTGCTCTGCTATTGCCCTTTCGTTTGTGTTATGCGTGGGATAATTGTGATTATAATATGATTAAATTAAGGGTTATGGCCATTATCTATGATTAGGGCTGATTAGGGTTAATTATTGGGCTTGGGCTCAATTGATTGGGTTGAAACGTTTAAGTCTAGTTTAATTCCTTTGAGTCGTATTTAGGTTGTTTCGACTAGCTATACTAACTACTAAAGTCTCGTATACGAACTATTATTATTAAGAAGGCTTAACAACGTAATTATTTAATTTACAAATATTAAATATAATAGGCCAATTTTACCGGGTATTACAAGGGGGGCACGTAACCCCCCTGAACCGCCATTGGTCGCACCCACTATTGATTTCACCTTCGAGAAAAACTTGTTTTCGGGAATCCCCATAATTCAGTACCATGGCCTTGTTGGCGGTCCAGGAGCATCGGGAAGGCCATTATTCAACTCAAACGGTGAGTTGGTTGGCATGCTAGTGCTAGGCGATTGTGGATTTGATATTGGTATTCATGTGTGTGCACTTCATGACCTGCTTAATGAAGTGACCGGAGAAAAAAAGGATGGGGAGATGGATAAGGTTGTGAAGGGAGAGGACGAGGCTGAGGCTGATGGGAAAGATGAGGTTGTGATGGGAGAGGACGAGGCGGACGAGGCAGATGGGGTTGTGACGAGAGAGGACGGGGTTGATGATAGGGTTAAGTTAGTAACGAAAGATGAAGGGGCTGGTCAAATGGATAAGATAGTGACGAGTGATGAAGGGGTTGGTGAGATGATTGAAAAGGCTAAGACGAGGTGTGGTCCGACTAAGAAGAGGAAGAGACACGCTATGAAGAAGAAGAGAAAGAGTGAATGGTCTAGGTAGAACATTTTGATTTTTAACAACTGCTTAAGACTAATTCTAGAATCTGATTAGTAATTAATAGTGTAGTGTGTTGGACTTTTTCATAAGATAATGAGATTTTATTCTAATAAGATAATATCTTTTATATCTTATTCAGTTATCTTATGAATATATATGTGGTCCAATTTAGGTAAGAATCAGTTTCTTCTGATCAAAGAAACTGACTCCTCTCTTCAAGGGGCTATTATCATCATTTGTGATGATAATAAGCCCCAAAATCCATCTTACTCGACTTTAAATCTATTATAATTACAATAAAATAGTTATCTCTTTATGAGAGATTCGTCCCCACAGTTTGGTGGGTTTGTTCTCTACTTTGTTAGAGTTTTTTCGTTGTTATTGACTTATTGCAGATGATAATGAGAAAGATTAATGGGGTGTTACGAATTATTTCAAGTTTCCGACACCAATTTACAAAATCGAATGAAATTCGCTCTCTTCAAAACAATATCAGATCCAAAGAGCCCCTCATGGAAGGGTGCGTCAATAGGCAGCGATGAGATAGAGGCGGGTGTGCAGAAGCGGTATATTTTATTACTAGAGGTCTTTGTTTGAATGAGAAGAAAATCATTGTAATTTTGATAATTTTGTTTTCGGTTAATTTTGCAATCATTTGTATGCGTGATATAATTTATTATTAATGAAATTAATCTTTCACTCAAAAAAAGAAACCGACTCCTATTTTGACTCGGTCTATTATTTTTATTCTGTTCACATACAATATTTCCATAATCACCTACTACTCTTTGATGGCAAGACTAGTATATATATGAGGGTGATTTATTTGTTTTGGTCACTAAACCTGCTCTCCATTACGAAATAATACACCATCTATATTGTGAGTGTGTAGGTTTGGAACCAGTTAATTACAAAGGGTTACTGTATTATAAGCAAGTCAGATCTGAAGATTATTATTATTATTATTGGGGTCTTCTTTATTATTATTTCTTATTATTGAAGACTATATTTATTAATTTATCAGCAATGACATGAGGTAAGTCTCGATCCTTTTAATCGCTTCCGCATATTAATCTCATAATTATATTGTTTTTTATGAGATTAAATTTATAAGTATTACAGTTGGTATCAGACCTGTTAAATTTGGTTTAAAAGAACCTCAGATACTAGCACAAATGTTGGTCTTTATGAACCTGTAAATTATATTATTGAAGACTATATTTATTAGTTTATCCACCTTTGTTTATATGTATTCTCCGTTTTATATAAAGATTCACATTTTTTTTTGGCAAATATTTTTTTAGCATGTGATTATTATTTTGTTGCACTAATTTTTGTGCTTCTTTGATCTTATATTGGAGTATATATAAATATAATTTCTATGTATATTATGATCTTGGTACATAGATTATTAAAGTTACTATGTACATTATGACTCGAGTACATAGTCAAAAGTAATTATATGTCGAGCTAGTGGTTCAAAATTTTTATTAATTGGGGAGTAGCCACAACCTCTCTAATTAATTAAAATTTTATTTGGGAATCGTATTCGGAACTACACATATTTTCTCTTATTTTGGAATTTTTATGGATTTTATGTACATTACGATTTCAGTACATATCTATAATTTCTATGTATATTATGAAATAGTACATTGGCTATGATTACTATGTGCATTATGATTTGAGTACATAGGCTAAAATTATTAAATGTCGCGTGATTAAAATTTTTATTAATTGGAGAGTAGCCACAACATCTCTAGTTAATTAAAATTTTATTTTGGAATCACATTTAGATTTTGTGCTGCCATTAATATTCTATATACATAATGATGAGTATATGGACTTAAATGATTAGATGTTTAAGTAATTTGAAATTTTATTAATGAGAGAATTGCCACAACATCTCTACTTAATTTAATTTTAATTTGAAATTACATATTGATATAAGACATTGATTGTGATTGATTAGACATTATATGATAAGACTTACCCACAGGAATCTCATTATATTTTGTATGATTATTCAGGATAAAATATTAAATCACGGTTCTTAATCTACCCATAGGAATTAAGGATACAAAATTTATTTGACAGTTTTATCATTCAGTAATTACGAATTTAATTTGAGTAGAACTTTAGCCCACATGCAAGTTTTATGTCACTAAATTCGGTTTGCATGGTTTACATGGGTAAAGCATGATTGTGTATAAATATCAAATTTTGTAATAAGCATTAGGGCTGAGCAAAAATAAACGATACGGTTTTAATATACGAATACGATACGGTATACGGTTTTTAAAATACGGAATTTCGTGTGGGAATAGTTTCGTATATACGAAATTCGTATATACGGTTGAAACCGTATCGTATTCGTGTTCATTTTTTCAAAATTCGTATATACAGTTTCCGACCCGATTTAAAAAAAAAAAAAGAAAACACGCAGCAAGGCACTAGAGGGTCAAAAAAAAAAAAAACCTTCCCTCTCTCATTAAAAAAAAACCCTAAAGTAAACCCTCTTCTCTCCTAAACTTAGCCACCAAAATTAAATCTAGATCTGAAAAAAAACTCCAATTTTTTTTTTTTAGATTTACTGATTTTGATTTATATTTTCTATCAACTCTCCATCTTAGGAACAATAATCAAGCACTTATCAAGGTAAAAAATTTTATTTTTTTCTGTTTTATATATTTTTCGTGGATTGAACTTAATTGGTAATCGATTTTAGTTTTGTACCCATTATTTAGAAGATTTTTGTTCTTTTATAATGATTTATGTATTTGTGTATATCGATTTTTAGTTTTTTCGATTTTTTACATTGAATTCCAGTTTATTTTTATTATTATTATTATTATTATTATTATTATTATTATTATTATTATTATTATTATTATTATTATTATTATTATTATTATTATTATTATTATTATTATTATTATTATTATTATTATTATTATTATTATTTTGTATTGTAAATATTTCGATAATATATGTTGTTTATGTTAATTTGTGTAATGATTTTATCAATCTATTATGGAAATGGTAATATAAAAAAACGTGGTATTATCAAAGTAGTAATCTAGTAAAGTTAGTTAGTTAGATGGTGGTATTGAATATTGATATGTGGGAATGGACAATGGTAGTGTTGGTATTGATACGTGGGAATATTGATGTTAGTGTATGTAATGTCCGTATGTGAGTATGGCCGTATGGTGTTAGTGTATGTAATGTTTGGTTTGAGACTTTGAGCAGTTTGTCGTGTACTCGTGTGGTTCACTGGTTCTCATGTATTATATTCTGGTTAGTGTATGTAATGTCCTTAAAGGCCTCAATTATTGATTATATTCTGGTTTTTGACATTGACATGTGCACTCCTTCAATTTTTGACATTCTGGACTTCTGGTTCTTTTTTTTTTTTTTTTTTTTTTTTTTTTTGTCATATTAAGTTGTATTGATTTGTGTTGTTTGACTATTGATTATATTGAATTGTTGTTGTTGTTGTTGTTGTTGTTGTTGTTTTTGTAGATGGATTCAAGTTTCAATGACAATAGCCAAAGAGTGGTAGATTTAGATGATGACATTAGTGAAGCCAATGACGCGGAAGTGTCTAAAAAGAAGATGAAAATCAATTCGAAAGAGGCAACTAGTCATAAAAGAACGAGGCCACCAAAAAATCCCAATGTAAGTTCTTGGAATCCCGGTCAACGTTTCATTAGAACTAGGAAAAACAGTTCTCCTCATTGGGACCATTTTGTACAAGGCAATGAAATTGATACGGCTAAGTGTTTATATTGTGGTACAATAGTCTCTTGCAAAACCAAAAATGGGACCGGTGTGTTAGCAACTCATGTTGATCGATGTAAGAGTTTGCCATCTAATATTGATAAGAAACAAAAAATTCTTAGTTTTGAGAATACCACTGTTGTTAATGATGATGGTTCAACTGAAACTGTTAGTCTTCCGTCAGTTTGGGGTTTTAATTATGAACGAACTCGACGATCACTTGCTAAAATGCTAATTGTGGATGAGGTGCCTTTCATATTTGTTGAAAAAGAAGGCTTCGGGGTTTTTGTAAAGAAATGAATCCTCAATTTAATATTCCTTCGCGATTTACTGCAGCTCGAGATTGTTATAAGCTTTTCATTGAGGAGAGAAAGAAATTGCATACTTTTTTTTGGGAAATTGTCTTCTCGGGTTTGCTTAACCACTGATTGTTGGACTTCCGGTCAAAATTTGGGTTATATGTGTTTAACTATTTATTTTATTGATGGTGATTGGAATTTGCATAAAATAATTGTCAATTTTTGTCAAATTTTTGGTCATACCGGAAAGATCATTGGTAAAAGTGTTGAGAAGTGTTTGTCGTAATGGAATTTGAAAAATGTCTTAACACTTACGGTAGATAATGCGAGTTCGAATGATGTTGCCGTTGATTACTTGAGAAGAAAGTTTAATAATTCTGAGTGTGATGTTATGGAAGGAAAGTATTTGCATATGAGATGTGCTACTCATATCTTGAATTTAGTGGTTCGAGATGGTTTAAAAGATCTTGCTAAATCCATTGTTAAAATCCGCACTTTAGTCAAATATGTGAGGTCGTCTCCTGCTAGAATGCAAAAGTTTGAGGCTTGTGTTGTGGAAGAAAAGATAAGTAGTAAGAGTCTTGTGTGTTTGGATGTCGAAACTAGATGGAATTCTACTTACTTGATGCTTGAGGCTGTTTTGAAGTTTAAAAAGGCTTTTGGTTGTTTGATTGTTAAAGACTCCATGCTTCAAAATGAAATGAGAAAGGTTGGTGATTACCTTACCTCCAATGAGTGGAAGGATGTGTCTTATCTTTTGCCTTTTTTGAAAATTTTTTATGATGCCACCTTGAAAATGTCCGCCTCTCGTTATGTGACTAGTAACTCTTATGTGGAGGTGATATTTAGAGTTGGTGAGGTCATTTTCCAACATCTTCACCATGAAGATGAAGGCATTAGAAATATGGCATGTAAAATGAAAGCTAAGTATGACAAATATTGGGGTAAAGTTGAGAACTTAAACTTGCTTTGGTTTGTGTCTCTTGTTCTTGATCCTCGATGGAAGATGGTTTATGTTGATATGTTGGTGAAAAGGGCATATGGTGTTGAAAGAGGAAGTATTTTAACTACGAATATTAGATTTTTAATGACTAGTCTTTTTGAGTTTTATGCTTCTTCTATGCCTCAACCAAAAGAAGCTCATTCTTCTAGTTTGACTTCTACTGCCTCCATGAATGTGCTACCAAAACGAAAAATTGATGAAGATTGTGATATGTTTAATTTTGGTGCTCTATTGGGTAAAAAGTTTGAAATGGAGATGGGAGGTGGAAAAATGGAGAAGAAAACGGAATTGGAAAAGTAATTGAATGATGCTAGGGAAAGTAGAGAAACATCTTTTAATATCTTGCAATGGTGGAAAGATAACCAAAGAAGATATCCTATACTTGCTAAGATGGCAAAAGATGTGCTTGCTATTCCCGTTTCTACGGTGGCGTCGGAATCCGCTTTTAGTACGGGAGGTCGGGTGCTTGATTCATTTCGTACTTCTTTATCTCCAAGAATGGTTGAGGCTCTTATTTGGGCTCAAGATTGGCTCCGAACTTCCCACATTCCACACATAATTGAGGAAAATTTGTTAGAGATGGAAAAAATTGAAGAAGGTAAATTTATTTAAATTTTAATTAATGTTAAAACTAATTTAGTATAATAATTTTTGTTGCTATGTTTATGTATATATGTAATTTTAACAAATGTTTTAATTTTTTTTTTTTTTTTTTAATATATTGTCGGAATGGAAGACTTGATTTTGGAGCAACCAACAATCGTAATTGATGAAGCGGATGCTTGAAGTTGAAGGCTTTGTCGCTTTGATCATCGATATTTGATGAATATTTCTTTGTTTTCGAAGACGGTTTGTAATTTGGACTTTAGAGGACTTTATTTTTATTTGAAAGACTTTATGTTTTGTATTTTAGAAGACATTGGACATTTTCGGGTTTTTGGACATTTCGGATATTGGATGAATTTTTATGCGTAATTAAACTAATTAATAGAGTGGATAAAAATTCGTATTCGTATTCGTATATACGGAATTCATGTCACGAAAAATTCGTATATCCAAAATTCGTATATACGGTTTAAACCGTATCGTATTCGTATCGGAAAAATTTAGATTTTAAAACCGTATTATTCGTATCGTATACCCGGTTTTGCTCAGCCCTAATAAGCATGTTGTTAAATGTTTTGCATTAAGTTTATCTGCAAATTTTTCTGATATGACATTTGATATTCCTAAACTAAGGAGTGATAACAATAAGGTATGAAAAATAGGGTATCAGTGCATTATAGGCTGGATGGATATTGACTATGCTATTAAAAATGGACCTGTCAATACTATTGAGACTAGCAATTGTGATATGGTTGATCTTTTATGAAAGTGCGAGAGATTTAACCGTCTTTCCATTATGTTCATAAAGACCAACATTTGTGCTAGTATCTGAGGTTCTTTTGAGCAATGTTTCTAAGTCAAAAACCTCCTTAAAAGCCATTGATGAGTAGTTTATCGCTTCAGATGAGACTTTTGCCATTACCTTAATTATGTAGTTTTCATCCATGAGGCACATTGAGACTAAAGGAGTATATGATTATATCATTCGCATAAGGGATATTGCGGCCCGACTTCAGCTTTTAAAAAGTTACCATATTTGATGATTTCTTTGTCCATTCCATTTTGTGCACTCTTCCTCCGCATATGCTCCATTTAAGATCTCTTATAATACACATAAAGTTAAATGGTCAATAAACGAGCTTATGACCATGTGTGTTTAAGATGAGGGGCAATTATTGATGGAAGAGAGTGAGAAAGTGAACCTTACTACGGTTTCTTCTTCAAAGAAGAAAAAGGGTCACAATAAACGAAAAAGGAAATATTTTTGCTCAGTCAATCATTTAAAAGGATCCTAAGTGTCTTTTCTGTAAAAAAAAGGAGAGACACATTCAGAAGGATTATCCTTATTTTAAGGTTTGACTTGTGAATAAAGGTAATTTTCTTGTGTTTATTTGTTATGAATCTAAACTGGTTAATGATAATCATAATATATGGTGGATTGATTTTGGTACCACAATCCATGTGTCGGATACCCAGCAACTCTGCAACGGTATGACAAGCCTAAGGAAATTCAGTAAACGAGATGAGTTCACATGTGGATGCCACTAAAACATGCAATTTAGATATATTTAGTTGCTTTATTTTGCCTTTGGAAAAGACATTTACGTACGAAAGTTCACTAGAAATTTGATTTCCATTTCGAGACTAATACCTTTTGGCTAATCCTTTAATATTTGAGATTCTGATTTTAGTATTTTTAGGATTTTAAATGTTGTTCGAAATGGTTTTTGGTTTAACGGTTTAAGTTGTCGTTGTTTGCAAAATAATATTATTGAGAATGCATGTTAAGGCTGGTTAAAAGAAGTATTATGATTGGAAATTCCTCTATTTTGTGGCACCGGAGATTGTGACAAATCTCCATTGAAAGAGTAAACAGATTAGTAAAAGATGAAGTACTTGTTACTTTAGATTTTACTGATTTTATACATGTGTTTTTTTTGCATAAAGGGAAAGCTAACTAACAAAACTCCGAATGGTGCAAAGAGGAGCTCAAAGGTACTAGATTTCACACATACAGACATATGTTGTCTAGTCAGAAACGCGATTGATCTAAAATGCTTTATCACCTTCATTGACGATAATTCACGATGTATGATTCTGTACTGATTTCGTTCTATATACAAGACTTTCGATGCTTTAAAATTGTTTAAGACAGAAGTTGAGAATAAATGCGGTATGCGTATTAAATCGTGAGATCAGATCGAGGTAGACAATACTATTGTAGATATATAGAGGACAAAAATGCACTCAATCCATTTTGCTATATTTCTTCAGGAATGACTTGATTAGTAGGAGTAGACCTGTCAAACAGGTCGGTCGGGCGGGTTTCGGGTTCGGATACCCATAATTCGGGTAATGTACGGGTCGGGTGTATTTCGGGTTCGGGTAATATACAGATCGGGTGTATACGGGTTCCAGGTCGGGTTAGGGTCAAAATACGGGTTAATCAACGCCCTTTTTTTTTTTTTTTTTTTTTTTTTTTTTTTTTTTTTTGTATAACGGTTTAGTTATCTTTAAGAAAAAAGTACTTTAATTCATGATACAATATAAAAAAAATTAATTTTTTTGAATTATAAGTTAAAAATTGATAATATTTCAAAATAAGTATATAGGCATGTAATTATTAAGTTAATATTTACATATAACATATTAATTATAAAAGCTTGATGTGGATATTAAAAATTTTAAATTACATATAAACAATAAAATATATCAATGAATATTTTGATCCATGTTTGTAGAGTCTAAGTTATGTCTTCAAATTCTAAAATTTCGTTTTAGTTGAAAATATGTAAGAGTAAATTTATTTCGATATCAAGCAAATATGATAAGAGTGAAAATTAGCACGAAATATTTTTTGCAAATTTTCGATAAATGACCATTAAAACTTAAATATGATATTATATCATGAAGCAAAGTAATTAACAATGCAATTTTACATGTGTACGTACACCGTACACTTCATCAAAAGCATATTACAAAAGTTGATAATTGTTGCAATCCAAAATAAAACTATTTTAGTCCTTAGTTGTGAATCAATGTCCCTAGTTGTCAATCAATAGTCAAAATGCTAGACATTCAAAATGAGATCATTACATCCTACTACAACAAGACGTGAGATTGACAACAACAAAAGTCAAGTCTTACTACTTTGATTTTATCAGAACTCTAGAATTCAACTATGTAACAACATTAGATCTTTCATCATCCAAATGAATTGCGCCTTCCTCCTCGTCAATATGAACATCATTCTCTTCAGCCGCCTCACAAGCATCCTCGTCAGAAGCATCATCACGAAGACGCATTGTTGAAAATTGATACTCAAATCCATCGAGAAGTACATTTTCATTAGTTTCTATAAAACAAATTAGAAAGTTAATAATACTTTATACTCCGTATAAACTTAACAGATTATCATAATATATAAATTGAACATTTTAAACTTAAACATACCTTCTTTAACCTCAAATCCGTACAACCAAGTACGAGTGGTAAGCAAAGCATCAGCAGTTTCTGGTTTCAGAGACGATCTCCATTTTGTTATAAGTCTACTTCCCATGCTAAATGCGGACTCGGATGCGACGGTAGTAACCGGAATGGCCAATATATCTTTAGCCATGGCCGCAACAACTGGGTAGCGTTTCTCATTCTCCTTCCACCCCACAAGAACGTCTAACTCCAAAGTATGATCTACTCGAGCTTCATCCAAGTATAAGTCCAATTGTGTGTTGGACACCCGATGTACATCGTTTGCAAATGCAGCAAATCCCTAATAAAAGTAAAGGCAATATCTTAAAATATGGCATCGTGTCTACAGTTAATCGTTAGAAAAAAAAAAATATAAGCATACAATAAAACACTAAAGACATTAGTCATACACTAGAATTGTTAAAGCCTTAAAGAATGCTGCTATTTTACTACTACTTATACGAATTAACAAGCAAGAAGCACATAATAAACTACTTACAGGGAGTTCATCTTGAGCTACCGTTGGTTGAGAATTCAAACATCCAGAAGAAGAAATTTTCACATACTCTTCGAACAATTTATACAACTCGTCTTTCACAAGGTTAGATTTGACATCTACATTTGCTACATCAAGTTCTGTGAAACAATATCTTACGAACTGAAACTTAAATCGAGGATCCAAGATCGCAGCAAAAGAGAGAATTAAGCCGTATGATTCCCAGTACTTGTCAAATTTCACCCTCATTTTTTGCGCCATAACTCTTAAAAACTCATCTTCACAGGTTGCATATTCTATCAACAAGAATTCAATCTTCCACACACATTTCAAATATAAATTTGAAGTTGGATACTTTCTACCGGACATAAGAGTAGTAATTTCATCGAAGGGTTTTAAAAGAGCACAAATCTTGCCAATTCTAAACCACTCTTCATCAGTAGGCAAAGGTGGAAAATTGACATCGTAGCGAGAAGACAAACTCATACTCACAAAGGCAACACGAAAATAAAGTGCCCTACACAACATCTTAAATTTTGAGTTCCATCTAGTTGGACATTCCATGTAGAGACCCCGTGAACAATCAAGACCACAAGCAATTACACTCTCCTCAAATTTCAGTGTACAACGCTCCGAACAACCAATGTATGTAACCAACTTTTTAACTTTTGCTACACCTCCGTCAACCAACTTTAACCCCTCTTGTACAATCAAGTTAAGGATATGAGCGCCACAACGTATATGAAAAAATTTTCCATTACGAAGCAAAGGAGAGTGCACTTTAAAACTTGCAGCTAACAAATCTTGCATATTGTCATTGCACCTAGCATTATCTAAAGTGATAGTAAACACTTTCTTAGTAATTTCCCACTCTTTCACAAATTCCAAAAGTTTACCATGGATATTTAAGGCATCGTGAGGTGGCTCCAAATGATAAAAGTTAAGAATCTTAGCATGTAAATTCCAATCATCGTCGATATAATGAGCCGTTAACGAGAGATAACCTTGATCAACACATGAAGTCCACATATCACAAGTCAAACAATTTTTACCACTTACTTTACCCATTGTCTCTTTAAGATTTACTTTCTCCCTTTTGTGAATTTTCATAAAACGATTCTTAGCGGTATTTCTGGACATGAACTTCACATTGTCATTCAAATACAAATGAATATCTCTGTTCCCTTCATGCTCAACACAAGTAAAGGGATAACCATGTCTTATGATGGCTAGTGCAACTTTTTCTTTATAGTGAAATTGATCAATTTTCTTGACTAACAAACCATTACTTCCCGTAACCATTTCACCAACATTTCCACTGGTACGAGAACGACAACTTTCAGTGTGACGTTTGAAGTTAGACGTACCTGAACTAGAGTTGGCATAAGTTGGCCCTCCTTTGCAATAAGTACAAATTGCTCTAGGTATACCATCTTCATAGTTCTTCCCATCGAACAATTCATAGTGACGCCAAACAGTAGAAGTCCATTTTTTTTTGGCCATTCAGAAGATGTTTCTGAATTGTTAATGGTCTCTTCAATTGGATGGGATGAAGAGACACCTAAATAGTCGAAAATAATGAACATGTCAGATGGCAAAAAAATTAGACTAACAATATGTTTTGACAAAATTTCAAATTTAAAGATGGTTTATACTTGGAGACAACGATAATGACGATGAAACTTGACTTTGACCCTAAGGTGATGGAACTCCACAAGTTTGACCAACTTCTCGTCCACGACCACGACCACGGCCATGTCCACGGCCACGGCCCCGGCCCCGCTCATGTTGTATATGTACCATTTGGTAGGATATATACTGATAAAAAAATCATTTAATTAAGCTTTGAAATTAATTTGTTACAAATCGTCAAAAGGCAGAAAAACAAATCTAAACTAAAATACACTAAAATTATTACCTACTTTATAGAAATAAAATCCAATAATTCACCATTTCATACTTACAAGTTACAACTTACAAGTAGTGAAAAATTGAAACTTTATTAAGAAAAAAAAAAAAAAGTAGAAAAATCAATTTTAAAACAATAAGTGAAACAATAAATAAGTAAACAATAACAACAGTAAATACTTACCTAATTTGATAAGGATGAACAATGGTGATGTTAGCAATAAAGGATCAAGCAAAGATGATGATCAACAATTTTCTAGTTTTAGAGATGGAAGATAAACTAATTTTTAGGGTTTGCTTAATTTAGAAGATGAAGAGAAAAATGGAGCGTTGTTTTGTTATTTGGAGTACTACTGTAGTGCGGCTATCTTCAGTTGATATTTAGGGTTTTTGTTTTTCTTTTTTTCAAAATATTACATTTACGGGTTGACCTGTTACCCGACCCGACCCGACCCGGTGTTTTCGGGTAATTAACGGGTCGGGTTATTAACGGGTTCGGGTTGAAATTAACGGGTTTTTTGGGTTAATTTCGGGTCGGGTTTCGGGCGATTTTACGGGTCGGGTCAGTTTTTGACAGGTCTAAGTAGGAGTGATCAATTTCAGGATGAAGGTATACCTGAAAAATGATCATCATGATTTTTACTCTCTAATCAAGCTGTGGATTGGTTGTTGTTCATGCTCTTTAAGTTGGTCGACTAGTTCAACAACTAAATGCAGAAACTCCACGAAAGTTGATAAAATTATGATAGATCATAATGTGAGTGATGACCCAGTTCATCATAAGTTGGAGGAACAAGTTCATCGTGATGCTGAATAAGTTCTATTAAGGAGATCTATCAAATTATAAAGGTCAACTATTCTTGATGATTATGAAGTGTATCTACAAAAATCAAATTGTCATTTTGGGGCCGAAATAATTCGACTACGTTTTCACAAGCCACAAGTTTTAACGGTTCTGACTTATGGATTAGTGCTACGAAAAATGAGGTGAACTCTATGACGTCTAATCGAGTTTGTGATCTCGTTGAATTACCCGATATAGTAAAAGTCCTTTGGGAAAGTGGCCAGGTTTATATGATAAATAAAGGCTCATAGGGCAATACCGTGACACATAAAGTAAAACTCGTAGCCATATAGTTCACGCAAAACGAGAGAATTGATACGCGGAGATTTTGTTTTCTCTTATGCTAAATAAATATTCTCTCTGATTAGTTATGACACTAGTACCTCATTTTGATCTCGAGCTACATTATATTGATGTGAAAATGGTATTTCTCAATGGTGACTTAGAGGAAGAAGTTATATTAAATAACCTAAAGATTTTCCTCTAAAGATGGTGACTTGGTGAGCATTTGGTTTACAAGCTCAATAAGTTCATGTACGTTTTGAAATGAACTTCCCGCGAATGGTGTATGAACTTCCATAAATTAAATGCTTCATTCGGTTTTGAAGTGATTATTATGGATCAATATACATACCTTAAGGTTAGTGGGAGTTAAGTTTATTTCTTGTTTTATATGTGGATGATAACTTAGGAATGATATCGAGAGGGAACAAATGAAAATGTTCCATATGCTTTATATTTTGGTAGCATCATAAATGTGCAGGTCTGTATAAGACTTGATATTGTGTATATTTTTTGAAGTATAAGAAAAATATCAGAGTCACCCAGGAATCGATCACTATAAGGGTGCAAAGAAAGTCCTAGCGTACCTTCAGAGTACTAAGGATTACATGCTTATGTATAGACGAACTAATGGTGTTGAATTGGTTGGCTATTTTGACTCTAGTACGGTGGATGTGTAGACACATGAAAATCAACTACAGGATTTGTGTTTTGCTAGCTGATGGATCCGTATTTTGGATGAGTATAAGGCATACTTTTATAACCAATTCTACTATGAAAATTGAGCTCGTTTATTGTTTTGAGATTACCTCACATGATGTATGATTGAAGAATTTCATATTTGGATATAGAGTCGTTGTACTCTAATTTTCGGCCGATTAGAATGTATTTGTGATAATTCAGTTGCTATTTAGAACGTGTTCATGAAAGAAGTAATCATCGAACACATGAACACTGAGTTTAATAATCGCGAAATCCTTGACTAAAGGCATGCAAATTAAGAATTTCAAGGATCATTTGGTGCGATTGAGGCTTGATCCTCTATGGAAATACATTCATTATGTTTTTGTTGAAACTCTTATTACTCCGTATGTTTAATTGAATATTTTCTCATTTTGAGTTTATGTGCACATTTGCGAGAAATATCATTTTGTTTTCGATCAAGAGTATACATAGGGTTTGCTCATTCAGTTTAAGTGTGTGTGGTTGAGTGACTAAGTATATCATAATACATGGAAGATTAATTCTCGCTCTAAGGGAATTCGTCGCTATAATTCGTATATTTTGTCTCTAATTAAATTGGACTAAGTGGGAGAATGTTGGACTTTTTCATAAGATATTGAGATTTTATTCTGATATTATTATTTTGATAAGATAATATCTTTTATATCTTATTCAGTTATCTTATGAATATGTATATGGTCCAATTTAAGTAAGAATCAGTTTCTTCTGATCAAAGAAACTGACTCTTATTTTGACTCAGTCTATTATTTTTATTCTGTTCGCACACAATATTTCCATAATCACCTACTACTCTTTGATGGTAAGACTAGTATATATATATATATATGAGGGTGATTTATTTGTTTTGGTCACTGAACCTGCTCTCCATTACGAAATAATACACCATCTATAGTGTGAGTGTGAAAGTTTGGAACCGGTTAATTACAAAGGGTTACCGTATTATAAGTAAGTCAGATATTTCTTATTATTGAAGAGGTAAGTCTCGATCCTTTAATGGCTTTCGCATATTAATCTCATAATTATATTGTTTTATATGAGATTAAATTTATAAGTTTTACATAGTGAAGTATTGTTGATACTTATAGTGAATCATGGTTGATGAATCCTACTTGGTGAAAACAATGAACGGTTGAAATGAGTCTAGTGTTTTTTGGTTGGGGTCTTGGTGCCAGTTTTCTAGTAACTTTTAAGCGTAGTATAACAAAGCACACTTTATGTTGGATGTATTGGCTCAAAGTTTATCTTCAAATTGTCGAAACCACTTTGGATTGATATTGTCTATAATTATTGCTGATCTTTGACTTATTTAATTAAATTTTGCATCCACTGTTACTGGTTTGTTGTCATTGGTAGATTGTTTTCATTTGCTATCGTCCGTTTATTTATTAAATTGTTGAATATATTGTAATTGCACATTATGCTCTCGTCTTTCTTATTTGTTCAATCTGCTTGTTTACGTGTCTTTAGATGGCCTTCAGTTATTTCGGAATTATAGCTCAACTTGACTCTCGATTTGAGTAATTGTTGAGTCGAGGTGGATTCGAGTCAAGTACTAGCCCAGTTTTAACTAAGACGGTCTTTTATATAGTCAATTTTTACTTTTTTAGGAGAAGTTGAGGACCATTCAAAGGGTATATATACCTGTGATAAGTTTGAAATGCTTTCAAATATTCACCTATCGTAGCTACATTTTTTTTTAGGATTCTTACCTCCCGAATCGAGTAGTTTTTGAATGAACTGGATTTAGGTGTAGTACTCGTTAGGTTCTAACTGAATTTTAAGTTGTAATCATACTTACATGTTCAATCAGTGTAAAACATGTTTTGAGATGAAGAGGACATTAATGAAAGACTTTATGCAATAAATAGCTATTCCATGTTTGGCCTTTATAAAGGATTGCTTAAAACTAATGCAATAATCTGATTAGTAGCCTGTTTAACTACTGTTTTTTTGCTCGTATTTTGGTTTATTGTTTCCGACTTTGATATGGACTAACTTGACTTGAGTATGATATACAAGTCACCGTTGTTACTGCGCTTGTGAAAACTTTAGATCCAACCCAGGGGCGGAGCTGTTGGTAGGCCCAACAGGCTCCGGCCGGGTTGGTCTCGGAAAATTTATCTAATATGTAAAAAAAATGAAAAAAAAATAAAAAAAATCAAAGATTTCATGATAAATTTAACTGCATAAAGTTTTTACCAAAAATAAATTATATGAAAATAAGTCATATTATGGAAACTTGAATTTACTCATATTAGTGTTATTTACTCGTAAAACACTTTTATTTACCCATATTACTTGTAATTACCAAACACTCAGAAAAATCAATGGAAACAACAAAAATATTGTGAATTTTGGTTGTTCATCAATTCATTCATTAATCAAAGAATCAAAGTTCAAGGTAATTTTTACACTTAATTTTATTTTATTTTTTAAATTTCGATTGATTGGTTTTCCAAATTTTTTCTTTTAAATTTCAATTTTTGGTAGTGTATGTGTATTATTAAATATAATAACTTACCTGTACACAATGAGTTTTACACTTGAATTTTCAAGTATGAAGTAGTAGATCTGAAATCATTCTTGGGTTGAAAAATAAAATTTGATTATAGATTCATGGTTGTTTAATTAAGTTGGAATTCAAAATATTGTGAAAATTAAAAGGGGAGAGTGTTGTATCATCAATTGGAATTCAAAATATTGTGAAAAATAAAAGGGGAGAGTGTCTCATCGTTAATGAATGTTGTTGATAATTAATAAAGTAAACTCAATAAAACGTAAAATATGAAGAGTTAAAGGGAAGAAAGGTCCTTGGAAGTTGTGTTTGTGAAGAATTAAAACATTTAGGAGACTTTACACATTACGGAGTACAAAAGTAATTGATTAGTAGTCTAGTAGTCTAATATTCGTAGCAGGTTAGTTGAGTTAATTGGTATGATGGTTTAGTGTGTATTTTTTTATTTTTTCAATTGGTAGGGTGATTTAGTGGGTAAAATTTATAAGTACGAACGTCGTTAAAATTTCAGCCCGAGTTAACATTAGATCCTGGCTTCGTCCCTGATCCAACCGTAGGTCCCTTCAGTAATAGTATAGCTAGGGGGATGTTTAATGACTTAGTATCTCTTGGACGATTGGCTGAAGCAAATTGTGACGGATATTAGCTAAACCTTGGGCAATTAAGTATAGTCTTTCCTTTGTGAAGTGCATGCACGAGATTTCCATTTGGCAGTACTCGTATACCATCTCGCAAGCATAACTAGCCATATAACTGAATGGTTTGACGATGTTTTTGTGGTTGACGCCTAGAATCTGAACTTTTGTGGTTGATACCTAGAATCTGAACTTTTATCTCACGCTCGTTCTCCAGAAACAATTTTTCATCCAACTATAGACCTTTGTCTGGTTTTTTAGCTCCTTTTCCCGACTCTGTCAACAGTTCAGAACCCTGCACGTTGAAGTATGTTCTTATATCCATGGATTATATGAGATTTCAATCTGATTATAGTTGATTCGTTGAAAGCTTTTCACGTCATGTGAGCAGAACAAGGTCATGAACTTATCATCTCGTATAGCTTATATATCTGATACTCCGTATATCTCTGCTTACCTATCGTTTTAATAACATATAACTTAGCTCCTTAGTTCCTTCTAATTGCAAGAGTGCAGACGTAGCGGAAAGCATAAACTTAATTCATTTGCGTATTGTGTCACATAGAGCCATTTTATTTTATAAGGAATGGGACGAGAAAAGCAGGAGTTAATCGAGGTTCCCGTGTTATCCTCCTGTACACAGGTTGGTAGGCAGATCGAGGAGATATTATAAATTCAATTATGAGATGGTAAAAGTATTTTTAAAAACATCTTACTCGTAGCTGAAATCAACTTTCACAAGAGTAGTTGGGAACTCACGCACAACAAAGAAAAGCAAAAGTCATGTTTCGTCATATGTCGGACTTTCGAGTAATTTGGCTTGGAAATCACATTTGGTAGTCTTCAACATTACGTAACACTAAAAGTAAATGTCTCAACTCCAATAGAGGTAACATTTTTCATAGTTGTAAAGGCATTTTTATGTAAAATACCCTTTAGCTAGATGCATTTCTCAAACTAATGTACAAAGGTAGTTAAAGCAAGCACATAGCAAATTTGCAATGAACCATAATATATCTATAAGACCATCCCCATCCAAAAATCATACTAACTAAGTCACCACTTGTTTTAATCTAAAACTTGATTCACTTACCTTTGACCTAGTTACACTCCCCATCCAAAAAAATCACCACCTAAATCATCAACCCAATTATTTTTTACTTTTTTATTTTTTTTAATTTTTTGATATTCTTTACCCCATACTATTTTCCTACTTTTACTTTCAAGATATTATTATATTTTAATTTTAATGTTTTCATTTTACATAAATCTTTTTAAAAATAATACTATAGTTTAAATCGTATTTTAGTGCGGGTATTAACAAATTCTTATAAAGAAAATCTAAAACTCCATAAATGAAAAAGACAATTAAATTATTTTACATGCCATGATTTAGTCAAAATATTAATATTACAATGTTTAAAAAAAAAAAGTAAAATAAAAAGTACTCCGTAAGTACCCATTAATATTAAAAATATGACAATTAAAATTTAATATATTTTGAGAAATAAATTTACTTTAGACAATTAAATAAAAAACATGAATATGAAATAAATAAATAAATAAATGAGAAAGAAAAATTGAGAAAAAAAAAAAAAGGAAAAAGAAAATAAAAACTCATGATTCACTTGCTTGAACTAGATCAAGTGGTGACTCAATTGCTACCATTCACCAAACTAAGTCATGCTAATTGCAACACTTAAGCATGATTAACTTGACTCACCCCTCCATGAACTAGATCATGATTCATGGATGGGGGTGGTCTAACAACTGAACATAAGAAAAAATAGTCTCTGGAATTTCAGAAACATGACTGAGACGCTCAAGCGCATACTAGGTAATTTGGTTAAGCATGCCCAGAGATACGATTTCAAACTAGGCATTTCGGACATCAAACTACAAATACTGATGCAACTGTCCAAACAAAAGACAAAAGTCAAGTCCAGCTACACGGTTGAACGCAGATCATCAATCTTCATAGTCATCTTCATCCTCCACTCCTTTAGCACCAACCTCCTCATAATCCTTCCCGAGTGCGGCAAAATCCTCACAACCTTCAGACAACTCTCCTTCCTCCACGCCCTCGCCACATACCAAGGAACAAAGGCACGTTTCGAGCAGGGCCGGCCCATAACCTGTTCTATTAGGTTCTAGGAACAGGGCCACAAAAAATAAGGGGCCCAAAATTACTTGTTTTCATTAAGCCCAAGCAAACAAAAAAAAAAAAAAAAAAGAATAAAAGAAAAAAAGCAGCTTTCTTCTACAGTTCTACATTGTTCCTGCGACACAATTGAATGTAATTGACTAATTGGAAACATGAAACTCAATATCTCTTCCCCAAAAATTAATTCAAACATTAAACTTTTCATTTTCTTATCCTCAAAAAAAAAAAAAAAAAAAAAAAAATTTAAAAAACTCTTTATCTTCTCATATTGCCTATTTATTTTCAATGGAAATGATTAATTTCATCAGATTTACTTATCAAATAGTAAGTTTCGAAATTTATTCTTGCTATTGCTAATTTTATTCTGATTTTTTTCCTTTAAAAATCACGACTTTTTCTGTTTAATTATGTTGTGTTGTTTTTTTTAACTAATCCCAAATGATTAATTTCATCAGATTTACTTATCAAATAGTAAGTTTCGAAATTTATTCTTGCTATTACTAATTTTATTCCGATTTTTTCCTTTAAAAATCACGACTTTTTTTTCTTTAATTATGCTGTGTTGTTTTTTTAACTAATCCCAAATGATTTATTTCATCAGATTTACTTATCAAATAGTAAGTTTCGAAATTTATTCTTGCTATTACTAATTTTATTCCGATTTTTTTTTTAAAAATCACGACTTTTTTTTGTTTAATTATGCTGTGTTGTTTTTTTTTTAACTAATCCCCTTACAATTAAAATTTTTGTGTAGGTCAAATCTTGGAAGATCCGAAGATTACACGGAAGAACAACTTTATTTTGTTAATTGTAACTTGTAAGCATATTTAAAGTTGTAATTTGTTGCGAAATAATTACATTTTTTTATAATACAATAGAAATTTTTGTAAAGTTTGATTTGTCGGTTACAAATAGGGCCTCAAATTTAATTTTAGAACAGGGCCTCTCAATTTTATGGGCCGGCCCTGGTTTCGAGTACATGAGATCAAACAAGCTTCAGACACAGGTTACTTAAGATATCATGCTAACAGCCCTTTTAACCTTTGTGAGATCGCCGCCAGGGACCATGGTCGGTCGCTGATAGTTAATACTGCACTTGAAACCGATGGGGCACCAGTCCGTGAACTGGATGGTTCTCTTGGTTTTGATGGATGCTACAGCAGCATTCACATCTTTAAGTACGACATCTCGGTACATGAGGCAGCATGCCCTGTACCTGCCATGTCGGGGATCACACTTGGCCATCATAGATGATGGTTCAAAGGCTATGTTGGTGATCTCTGCAACTGAAAGTTGCAAATGATACGCCTTCTAGGCTGATAAGACAGGGGCATAGGAAGAAAGCATAAAGTGGATCCTACGGTAAGGGATGAGATTGGTTTGGAATTCAGTCATATCCATGTTCAGTGCCCCATCAAACCTCAAAGAAGTTTTGAGGGAAGATATGACCTGCAACATACCAGTAACACTAACATGTATTATTAGAATGTGTAAAATTCAAAGACAAACTTTCAATCCAGTTCAAAATGAAATAAAGTGGAGAGTTTGCTGATTAGTACCTGTCACCTGTGAAATAAGTCTATCAAGATTGGTGTAAGTGGGGCGTTCAATGTCAAGGGAACATCGTCAGATGTTATATATGGCTGCATTGTTGAGCAGCACAGATACATCAGTGTGCTCAAGCAGGGAGTGTGTCGAGAAGACATAGTTATACAGCATAACTACAGAGGTAGAGACTTGGGGTGAAGGGTAAATGACTAAACCTTGAAACCAAGCTCAGATTTATTGCCTTAGTCTACCGAGAAACGCTCAAGCAGAAGCAACCCGAGCCCAAAACCAGTACCACCACCTACAACATTTAAAACTAGGAAATCTTGCAGGACGGTGCGATTGTCAGCAAGTTTCCTGATACGGTCTAGACACCGATCAACAATCTCTTTCTCAACTGCCATAAAAGAGGTGAAAATATGTCATCAGTATAACAGCATATGCACAGAATAAGCCACCAGGCAGTAAAGAATGGGGAGCTGTACCCGTATAATGGCCTCGAGCAAAATTATTGGCCGCGTCTTCTTTTCCACTGATCAGATGCACAGGATGGAAGAGCTGACGGTGTAAGTAAGTCCCAGTACAGACTTCATTGATGATTGTAGGTTCTAGATCAACAAACAGCACGAGGAACGTGTATCATCACCCCCACTTACTGTTGTTATCACTTGTCATACGGCCATCAGGCTGTAAAAAAAGACACGTGAGAGTCAGCTAAATGCATACTACGACACAGTCGCTGTTCGTAAAGCACAGGATTAGATATTATAGATTTGTACTGTCTGCAGTTACAATAATAAGCCTGAAAATATATCAGTTTAGCAACAATTTGACACTAACAAAGATGATACGGAGTAATTTACTAGGCGAGATATGTTCCCAAACTAAGTACAAGATCAATTACTCAGTTAGCCCAAAGAAACCTCTTCTTTTAATAGTCTAAGGAAATGCGAAATCAAAATACACACCAATGTTATACCAATTAATATATGCCTCGTTGTATACTATACACGTCGTTACATCTTTGATAGGGTCCTTGCAAATTAGAAAGTGGACGGTGACACTATTTAATTTTCCGAGATAGAAACATGTCCATTTGCATTACACTATCAAGAGGTGTTGACTGCAAATTCTACAAACAAAATCACATGATCGCTCATCATCAAACAGAGCTACAGGCTAAAATACATTGAATGTTTCAACATATTCTAATATTTACAGAAAATTGTAAGAAAAATATCGCAAATATACACCCCAGATGATTTACTCATAATCAATTGACCTATTTTTGACTCTAACTCATGAATCACACTGCATCGATGGCACTAACACTTTACATTACAAATTAGCAGAAGATTTAAAAGTATCAGACAAACTTTATTAAACTAGTGATCATTCAATTCAAAGGCTAAAAATTGATAAATTTTTCAGCGCTAAAGTAAATTGCAGATTCAAAGAATTGTACTCTATCAAGTATCACGAAGTGATTGCAGTGGCGGATTTAGGATATAAGTAATGTGGGTGCATTCGATAAATAAATTGATACTAATTTTTGTTACTCCGTACGAAAAATTAACTTATTATGTTTTATGTATATAACTTCTCAGATGTCATACTTGTACGGAGTATATATGATTTTACGGCAAGATAAACTCAAACTAAGAGTAGTTAAAAGAAAATCATATGAACAATACTATTCTTTATATGATGACTATTTCAATTTTTCTCATCAATTGCTTATCGATTTATTTGGAGTTTAGTTAGATTGAATTTTTAAATAGTTTTTTTTTAATTTCTTTTAAATCATAATTCATAAAAGAGAAGTATTCTTTGAAATTACATAACTTTTATATGAGACGGTATCGTAATATTGTTATTATGAGATCTCTCACGTGAATAATTACTATAAATATTTTTAAAGTAATTTTCTTTTATTATAGGTCTATACTCTATATTGATTTGAAATAATAATAAATAAATTAAAAAAGAGAAGTTCAAAAGATTGTAAGTAATTTTTGTATGAAGCTTAGGCCCAAATCCACTAACTATCCACCAATTAAGAACAAAAACATTTTCCAAAATGTTTACAGGGGGATTCGAACTCCTCACAACCCGGATATTGAAAGCATGCACTGCCAACTGTGCTGCTGCATATTTGATGCTTAGTATGGCTACTTAATCTTATTTATTTCGTTAGACTTAGTGGGTGCACGTGCACCGCGGTGCACCCACCTCCGTCCGCCGATGAGTGATTGATTATGGTGCACCAAGTCTCAACAAAATCAATCCTCTGCAAAATCCAAATACATTCAACTAAAAAAAAAATTGTAATTAACACAAGCTAAAACAATAACCAAAAGATATAATGCAATTACATAAACATTCACACAAATAATTGAAGAAAAACACAAAACTGATTAAAACTAGAAAAGAGCTAAAGTTGAAAGCGTAAACCTGAATGTCATACTCGAGACAGTCCAGCTCCCAGCAAGAATTTCCGACCTGAATACCAGCTTGACCGATGTGAAACGATATGGCTTTCTCTCATTTTCTGAATTGGGGAAAATATTCGAAGAAACCCTAGAAATGCGAAAGAAATTAGGGCAAATTTTAGAGGTATTTTTTTGAGTTGTGAGTCTTGTGAGAAGTTTTTCTCAAAAGTGTGTTATTTAACAAAATTTTTAACGAAATAAGGTTGGTTCGAAAGTTATTACGCTTTATGAGTCCACGTCATCAATTTTTTTTATTTCGTAAAAAATTTTGAGAGAACTCTGTGGCCCACAGCGGTTTCATGAAAAATTTCAGAAACCGCTGTAGACCACAGCGATTGTCCTTTGCCAGGGTGAAGGTTGTATGTGGGTGTGTACTAGCGGACTAGCACACTGGACAGGGACGGTTTTGGGTTCGTTGGAGGGTGGTACACGGTGTGCTGTGGGGTAGTGGCTGATGTGGCCATATAGTATGAGGGGGTTGGTGTCGGGGTTGAGACCATGCCTTGGGAGTTATGGTGCGCTTGCAACATGAATTTATTTGTTAAGCGTCCTCATTAAAATTCTCAATACTACTCATACTTTAACCTCAACCCCGACAAAATTCAGTGAATGAATAGCTGACTTCAACAAAATTTAATTTTTATAGCTCATTTTTGTGAATAAGCAACACTCCACACATATATGAGATCGACTATAGATAAGTTTCACGCTAAGTAACTCGTT
Source organism: Dianthus caryophyllus (assembly GCA_023091065.1). Lineage (NCBI taxonomy): Eukaryota > Viridiplantae > Streptophyta > Magnoliopsida > Caryophyllales > Caryophyllaceae > Dianthus > Dianthus caryophyllus. Next base: position 19,205,140 of record CM041522.1, read on the forward strand.
TTTCGTTTATTCTATTAAACAACTATCCTTCTCGACTGGGGGCTCCTCGATCCTTGGCCCTAGACGATCCCTAACGGTCACTCTCGGTCCAAGTGTCTCCCGCGCCGGCCTTGAAGTAGCTTCTCCCGAGCTAGAAGCACCAATATCACCATAGTCTCTCCTTCCGCGCACCGCGTCATGCGCCAAAGAGGGTCTTGGCCCGCTCTTTTCTCTCCTCCTTTGATTTTCCCGTTCTCGAGAATCCTTGGAGAGGTACCATCGCTTATAGAAGTCCGAGACACGAGTAGACTCTATATGCGTTGGAACCGCCCACGTAACACGATCCGACCATCCCCGGATCCAAGCATCGACCGTTTGGTTGTTTAGCACAACAACCTCTTCGACCCGAGTGTCCTGCTCAGGAATGGTTTGAGCAAGCCCAATTTGTCTCTTCAAACGAAGAGGATGGATCCACACCCCTCGCTCAAAGCCGCACAACATCACACCGTTGACCGCGTTCGTCACGGATGGCGCCGTAATCGCCGTGATACGCCACCATGGCACGAACCAACGGATGACACTTTCCTTTACGAACCCCGGAAGTAGTTTAGTGAACGCTCTCGAGGATCAACCCACTCTGTCTTCCGTGACGTGGCCGCCGCCGCCTCGAAGACACTGTCATGGGGAAGAGAAACAAACACACTTAACCTCTCCATGAGCCAAATGTGTAGGATCCTAGCGCAACCGCGGTACGAACTTAGACGATTAGCACAACGGTCGTCTAAGCCCAGTATGGTTTCCGCTAAGATCAAGGCAGAAGGGTTATGACCTCGCTCCATCTCCTCCACAACGCGAGCATACCTAGCATTTCCGTACACCCCGTCCGGCATCGACTCCGCGAAAGCATACCGGTGAATCAAGCAAAAGGCGAGAGCTCTTCTCCTAGAGCGATCCGAAATACTAGTGTCAGCACGGTTCATATATCGCTGACACAAGCTTAGCATATTCACCTTCCCTGCCTCGAACAAACCCACAGCATGAGCATTCGACATCTCGAGGAAATTCCGCAACATGCCATTGAAACAAAGCTCATTTCACACCACCACGGGAGTAGTGCGTCTCGACCATCCCGCAATGGCCGCGAACTCCTCCATCAAAGGACATACCTCTCCTCCTGGGAACCGAAAAACGTGCAAACTCGGGTACCAGTAATCAAGACATGCATCCAGGAAGTCCAGCTCGACTTTCATTTGGCGAAAGCCAATAAAGACACCCGCTCCATCGTCATAAACCGCCTTCTTCTCCGCCGAACGTAGCGAGGAAGTCCACCTCTTCAAGAGAGCATCAAAATGCTCCATCATTTTCTTGAACACAAGAACAACTCTTGCAAATATGCCAAATATTTAAGAGAGCAAAGCTTGTAAAGAGAAAGGAAGAGAAGTGATTTGAATGAGGATTATGCCCCCCCCCCCCCTTATATAGGAAAACAAACTCGAAATTTGGAAAGTAACGCTGCTAGCCAGGAGGCCAAACCGCAGCACCTTATGCGGTTTGCATCACAAACCGCATAGCTCTTTGCGGTTTAGCCCAGAAAGTCAGAAACCACATAAGGCTTTGCGGTTTCAGGGGTTGGTTTCGCCACGATCTTTCCTAATTTTTCTTTCCTTAACGCAACCTTCCATACTACATTATGACGGTTAATGTGTTTTAGGGCAGCCTAACCTGCGTTTTTACTACATACAACAACGTTTCATTTCATTTTTAGCACGCACGATTCACGACACGCGTCAGCCAACAACATTTCAAACGTTCATTTAAGCTCATTTCGACATTTAAAATGAACATTTCGCATAATCATTTTTACACAAACACTTCAATCCAAACATCCCAATCGGGAATCATTTCGTTTTCAAAACAAGCCTACTAACACTGCAGGTCTACCACGCCCGAAGTACGAAATGACAGACAACAAAAGCAACTACAAGTTCAAGCTAAATCACAACACACAGTCATGTAATGATAGGTTCACATAATCCTCATTACACAAGATCACAAAGAAAACTAAGGATGACGACGACGGTACTCGTCAAAGTCACGCTGAACCCGAGCCGTCTCAGCACGACTCTGACACAGCTGGGCCGCCTGCTCCGCCCACGCCATCCTCCACCTGTTAGCTGTCCTCCACAGCTTCTTGTGCATATCCTTGGCAACCTGCAACACACAACAAAATGATTACATTTTTCTCCATTTTACCTTAATTTCACACAAATTAAGACAAACTTAGGGGGAAAATTTCAAAAACAACCGCATTCTTCTCCATTTTGCCTTAACTTCACACAAATTAAGACAAACTTAGGGGGGAAATTTCAAAAACAACCGCATTCTTCTCCATTTTGCCTTAATTTCACACAAATTAAGACAAACTTAGGGGGGAAATTTCAAAACAACAGCATTTTTCTCCATTTTGCCTTAATTTCACACAAATTAAGTCAAACTTAGGGTAGTAATTTCGAAAACAACAGCATTTTTCTCCATTTTGCCTTAATTTCACACAAATTAAGCCAAACTTTGGGGGGAATTTTCAAAACCAAATGCCTTTTACTCCACTTTGCCTTAATTTCACACAAATTAAGACAAACTCGAGGAGGTAATACAAAAGCAAGCTTCTCACTATGTTTGATCGTCGTTACATTTCATAACTCGATCAAACTGGGGGCTCACACATATACAAAGAAAGAGGACCCATACCTTTTTCACTTTGCCACCCCAACTGTCCATCCCTACGTCAGTGATCATCGGCAGGTACGAAGGCACCTCAAAAGTACGACGGACGCCCGAATCATCCCACTTGATACGTGCTATTTATATAGACTTTATGCCCCCGGCTTAGTTGCATTTAGCTCGCGTTTACTTGAGTTTATTATGATTTCATGAGTTATTTGTTATATTTCTCGATACTGCTGCCTTTTATTTATATTTTGCAGGTTTTGGTGATTTGAGCCAAAACCCGAGGCATTTGGAGCTAATTCGAGATTTGAGATTGCGAGACCAAGCTCGAGCTCGAGCTCGCGCAGGAGTTCGGAGTTCGAATATAAGACCAAAAAGACAAGAAGTAACGAGGAAGGTAAAGGCCCAAAGACCAAGGGCTAAGTATAGAACAAAGGAGGAGGCCCGACCCAGACCAAAGGGATCGGCCGGTCTGGTAGACCGGCGGCCGGCCGGTTGGCTCCCACGTATTATTCTTCGGGTTTTATTTTAATTCATGATTAAGTTTTTGGAAACTATATATATAACTCTTAGGACGAAAACTAGAGATCTGATGCTTTCTTTTATGTTTTATTTTAGGTTTTAGTTGCTACTGCTTATTTTATTTTCTCTCTTTTAAAAACATCCAAACTCAATTAGTTTAGTTAAAGATTGGTTTCTTTGTAACCGCCGGTACTTCGATTGATTCAGGTTTTATTTCAATTGCTTTTATTTCTTCCATAATGTTTATTCTTATTGATTTTTTTGTTTGCCCTTTGATTATGTCTAGCTAATTTTATAATTAGGGTTTAGGGTGATTGTGAGATTGATTCAGGAACATGTTTTAACTGCTAAATTGATTGAACTTGTGCAAGTTGACTTCTTCCTGCGCGTTTTATTATCAATTGAATTTAGGGACGCCTTTATTGAATTGAACTTAGGTTGTTTCAGTTTAAGATCGAAAGCCTAATTGAAACTAGACTCACGCGTATTTGATAAGTTAAGTTTAGTAAGTTGCGAGAGCCCGCTAAATTTGCTTAAGGTTAATATTGACTCGAGAGAGCGTATTCCTAAACCTTGTCACTTGCATAGCTTCAATTGATTGTTATTTCCTTTTGAGTTGAGTTCCTGAATCGATGTCACATTGATCCCGATGCCCTAATCTCCCTTTTATATACTTTTACACACTCTTTTGTTTATTGTTCTTAGCTTAGTCTCTTAAAACACCGACTTTGTTACTTTGAGATTGACCTAGTTTTAGCTGAGCATCCTATTGACTGCCCGTTTCTCTATGGATTCGACCCTACTGCCACTAGCTACCCAGTTAGTTGACTTTAGGTTTATTTTGACTTAGGCGACTGCGACTTAGCCTTCTCAATTTTGGCGCCGTTGCCGGGGAGACGGTTTAGCTAGTTTTGTTTGCTTAGTTTAGGTTTATTTCTCTTTTGTCTCAGGGAACATTAGTTCCTTGAGACCGTTCTCATCGTTTTCCTTGAGTTATTTATGCGCAGGTCACCTTCAGGTTTAATCCGTTTTGATCCTGAACCTGAGCGTACCTTCCACCGTACGCGCAATTTCTTCAAGGAGATCGCTGAGGCTTACGCAACTGAGAGTGTGGAAAGTTCGGACGAGGAATCTCGTGCGGAACAATCGTCCTACGAAGAGGACAATCTACACGTTGTTATTGATTTAGAGGAGCCTGTGACCATGCCAAAGCTCTACAGTCACTCGTTACCTAAGACGGAGTCCATTCCTAATGGATTCACGATGCCCGCTACTTTGACGGGCAACTTTGAGATTCGCCCCGCCTTTCTTAACTTGGTGGAGCGGAATCAGTTCGGTGGCTATCCTACGGAGGATCCTGGTCGACACATGCAGGTTTTTACGGACTACTGTTCGACGATAAAGCAGGCTGGGATCACTCAGAATCAGATGAGGGAGATGTTGTTCCCTTTTTCGTTGAAAGATCGAGCTCGTGAGTGGATCACAGACCTCGACAAGGAGGCTGCTGGTATTACGGATTGGAGGGGGTTAGCTCTTTCTTTCTACTCGAAGTTTTATCCTCCTGAGCGCACCAATCAAATGCGCAGTCAGATTCAGGGCTTCAAGCAAACTTACGATGAGTCATTTGCTGAAGCTTGGGAGAGGTATAAGAAGCTGATTCGGGATTGTCCTCATCATGGGCTGAACGATTGGCTCGTGATTATGACCTTTTATAACGGTTTATATGCTGAAAGCCGTGCCATTCTTGATTCTGCTGCGGAGGGACGTTTTGCTAACAACGTCGACGATAAGGCTTGGGGATTGATTGAGGAGATGGCAATTCATTCATCTCAGTTTGGGAAGCCAAGGGGTAATTCACGGTCTGCACACCAGGACCGTGATAAGGAGAGCATTAGCGCGCTCACTAGTCAGATTGCTGCGCTAACTACGAAGATTGATATGATGGATGTTGGTGGTTCTTCTAGTGCTCATGTGAACGCTGTTGCAGGGCACGATTCGGGTTATTCTACGTGGTATGCTGCGCCCCACGAGCAAGTTCATGCTTACCAATCCTACTCACAAAACTTGCCTTACCAAAATCAGCCATGTTACGATCGATCGCTTCTTTCTTATCGTATCCAAAACGTGCTCAACCCAATCCTACAACCACCAACCTACCAACCCCCTGATAAGACTTTCCAACCACAACCCACTTATCAAAAACCACCTTATGTCCCTCCACCACAACCTGCACCGGTACCTGATCCGCTAGCTGAAATGCGTACTATGATGATGGCGATGTAGAAGATGCAAATGGAGACAAATCAGGCCGTTAAGCATCTCGAGACGCAGGTTGCCCAAATAGCTACATCGCAGGCAACCCGTCAAAAGGGGCAATTACCTCCGCAGGGCGACCAACCGAAGAATATTGTGCATGTTAATGCGATTCAGTTGCGGAGTGGGCGAGCTTATGATGGTCCTGTGGTGCCTGGGTCGAACGAGTTGCGTAGAGGAGCTGCTGTAGATAATGGGGGAGAAGAAGGGATGACGGCCGAAATTTGAAATGACGAACGGACACCACGGTAGGTTGATGGCGGCCTGGGACGGCAAGATCTGAAGCAGCAAGTTACGGATGAAACTCCGGGAATTCAAATCAAGTTGCCCTTCCCTGGGCGAGTACGTCAAGCTAAAGTGGATTCTCAGTTCAGTAAATTCTTCGAGATCATCAAAAGCTTGCAGGTAAATGTTCCTTTTATCGATCTAATTAGAGAAGTCCCTGCTTATGCTAAGTTCATGAAGAAGGTCTTGCTTAGGAAGCGGTCTTTGGATGCGGTCGAGTTGGTTGCTTTCACAGGGGAGTGTAGTAGTTTTCTGCAGGGTAAACCTCCCCCTAAGCTGAAGGATCCCGGTAGTTTTTCTATCCCCTGCGCTATAGGCACCCACACTATTAACAACGCCCTTTGTGACTTAGGAGCTAGTGTGAGTGTGATCCCCTATTCCATCTGTAAGAAGCTTAACATGACCACTTTTGGATGTACCACCATATCTATACAGATGGCTGACCGCTCAGTTAGGACACCTCTAGATGTATTAGAAGACGTCCCGGTACGGGTTGGAAAGTCCTTTATCCCCGTCGACTTCGTTGTACTTGGACATACCCGAGGATTCTCATATCCCGGTTATCCTAGGGAAACCCTTTTTACACACCGCGGGCGCGCTTATAGATGTGGGTAATGAGACGCTGACTTTCACGGTAGGGGGTGAGAAGTTAGTTTTTACTCAGTCGAGCATCCCGAGGCCGCCTATGCAGTTAGAGTCAGTTTGTGCTATTAACGCTATACCTCCGTCTCACTCTACTGGAGACACTTTGGAGGTCCTTTCTGTTGTCTCTCCTTGTGCAGGTTCGTCGACGAGGAGCTGCATGACTGGTTTGGGGGAGAGGAAAGCATTGGAAACTGACTTGTTGGATGCTAGCACTGGAATTGGGAGCCCGACGGTCGAGTCGCCAGGAGCGCAGGGAAAATATAGCGAGCTGTTTAGAGAAGGAATCCCTTGCGTGCTGATTCTTGATGATGATCTGCCTCAAGGAGGTAGAATTTTGCTGCATACTGACCGCATTACGACAAGTGAAGGTGTTGCGAATGGCCAACATCCTTGGCCTAATTATATTTGATTTGGAGCTGTGAAGAGTCGTGCGGGACTATAAACCAGCGCTTCCGGGAGGCAACCAGATGACGTTGTATTTTATTGTACTTTGCTTTTGGTTTGGACTATTTTTGATGACATTTTACGTTTATTTGAGCGCGCGAGGATGAGGGTATTATTGTGTGATTTTAGCGCGCAGGTACTTAAGGACTTTTGATCCTTAGTACCGTGAATTGGAGTTCTCAAGAATACTTATCTTGTGAATTGGAGTTCTCAAGAATACTTAAGGACTAACGATCGGGTTAAGTCCGTGATTTGCTTATCTTGTGAATTGGAGTTAGGGTTGATGTTTTGCGAGTATTCCCGCTAATATTGCGCTTTCCTACATGTTTTACAGTTTCACCCGATCCTATTTCATTTCAGTTCAGAAAAAAAAAAAAAAAAAAAAAAAAAAAAAAAAAAAAAAAAAAAGGAAAAGAAAAGAAAACAAAAAGAAAGAGTTGGTTGTATATATGTTATTTCAATTCAATAAAAAGATCGGAAGTGTTAGTAGGAAGCGATGTTTTTCATTCTTAAGCGGGAGTTGTGGTTTATCTTGAATGGTGAGTTGAGGAGGAGTTGTGATTGGAGGAGTTTGTTGATTTTAGATGCAACTGTTAAGCCGTTGAGCTCCACATATCCAAATAATGCATTTTCGACCTTTTTACCCTCTTGACCCGAGCCTAACATTACAACCCTTGGAAACCTCGCTCGATGTGATTTTGAGACATTTTGGGTGACGACGTGCTTAGTTCGAGTAGTTTTCCTAGTATCGATGTTTGTGAGATTATTTATAGTCTCAGCGTTATTGTGGATGCATACGGTCGAAAGTCTTTGCATGGAGTTTACGTCATTATGTTCCGCCGTCTTACGTTTGTTTAGTTTGCTCCCTAACTCTTCAATTTATTGAAGAGGCAGCTAGTATTGATTTGATTCACTTTTGTATGAGGCGACGATACTTGAGACTTTGAGTTGCTTTTTCCTGTACTAGTTTGTCCTCGTGATTATGTGCTATGTTTGGGTAGTTTGCTTGAGGACGAGCAAAGGTTTGGTTTGGGAGAGTGTTGGTACCAAAAACCCAGGCTGGTCCAGAACCCTGGGCCAGGCCTGGGCAGTGCAGAATCCATCGGGACCAGACTGTCTGACAGAAGATGCAGACAAAGATAGGCAAAGCAAAGGTGCAGGTCAGGAGAGGAAAAGCCAAGATGGGCCAGGCCCAACAAAGGAAGTAAAACACCAAAGAAGAAAGCCCAAAGACTAGGCATCAACCCTAGAGGAAGTCGTTGGAAGACTCAGTCAAGCATGCTGAAACTCGGCCTTGAAGATAGGAACAGCTTCAGAAATCGTTGGAGAGGTTACCTACAACCAAGGGAAGAGACCGTTGAAGCTAGAGACAATATATAAGAAGGAGAATTCAGAAGGAAAAGGCATTCATTATTCTACGCAAGACATATTACTCAAATTCACTTCATTCAACGCGATTCAACAACATTCAAACACTTGATAATTAGTTTACGTCTTTATTATTTCCTGTACCAGTTGGTCCAGAGTCTGTACCCCCTATTTCAGAACTAGTGAAGATCCTCTCCTGGCTTGGCGCCCGTGGTTTTTCCCTTAACACTTAAGGGTTTTTCCCACGTAACATATCGTGTGTCTTGTTCAATTTTTGTTGTCTTTCATACGTTCTAAATTCCTGAACCACATAAAACGTACAACTAAACCTAAAGGATAGTACTAGTAGATCCACGAATACATAATCGAACCGTGTGAGAAAATCACCCCGAACAGTTTGGCGCCGTCTGTGGGGAAACTAGTTTATTAATCCTACAAAGTTTTCCAAATCAACAAGTCCAACCAACGTGAAAGATGGCAGATCCAAGTACAGAGGCCATGCTCAAACTACAGGAGGAACTGCAGCAGGCCAAGAAAGCAGCAGAGGATGCTAAGGCAGAGGCTGCAGGCGAAGGAGGTGAGGCTGCTCAAGAAGCGACTAGAGACCTCGCTCGAGAAAAAGCCTCAGGATCTAGGATCCCACCAGGTACACCATTCTCTGATGTGATCAAACAACTTGACTTCTCTACTTTCTCTTCTGTAGGTTCAAAAGGATCAAAAGACGATCCACTCAATGTGGAGGAGAATCCAGAGAACAATGCTGCAGGTGGAAGTGGAGACCCAAAGACACCAGAAGGAGTTGGTGCAGGCGAGGTCATGCAGTACATGATGATGGAGATGCAGAAACTCTCGGATTTGGTGCGCAAGGTTCCAGGGCTTCCACCACCCATAGAGGAGGCAACCCCAGGATGCTACTCAGATTCACCCTTTGATGATTGCATTGCAATGGTGGAGATGCCAAAGAAGTACTCAGCACCCAACCTTAAGCTCTATGATGGGACAGCAGATCCTCTGGAACACGTTGCACAGTACAGACAGAGGATGTTCAATGTTCCTATCCCAGCAGACAAGAGGGAGGCATGCATGTGCAAAAGCTTTGGTTCAACCTTGACTGGTCCAGCCCTCCAGTGGTACATCAACCTGCCAATCAAGACCATCAAGTCGCTGCGAGTCGATCAACCTTTTCAACGTCCAGTTCGCCAGTAGCAGATTGTTGGAGAAGCAGACCAGTGATCTGTACCGGGTGGTCCAGAACGAGAACGAGTCTCTGAGGGACTTCCTGCACCGCTTCAACAAAGAGAAAGTGTCCATCCCCAGATGTGACATCGGCACGGCCATAGAGGCCTTCAGGCAAGGTTTGGTTAGAGATTCTGATTTATATGTTGAACTAACTCGCTACCCTTGTTCTACCTTTGAGGATGTGCAGGCTAAGGCTCTGGCCCAGATCAGGGTAGAAGAGGACCAGCAGTTTAGGGCAAGATATCAGGACCAGGGCAGGGCTGAACGAAAAGTCACCACCCAGAGGCACAGCAACAACAGGCCTGGTCCATATCAGAGGCCAAACAGGAGGGAAGCAAACGCCGTGGATGAACAAGCTGATGCACCCAGGGTTCCACCTCCAGTTTCAGAGTATTGCTTTTCTGTAGACCTGCCAGGCCTGATCAACAAGCTGGACAAGTTGGGCTCAGCAGTCAGATGGCCAAAAGCGAGTGAGAAGCCAAACCCAAGGCGAGACACGACCAAGTGGTGTGAGTACCATTATGATATTGGGCATACCACAGAGGATTGCATAGCTCTCAGGAGGGAGATAGCTCATCTACTAAAGAATGGCCACCTGAAGGATATCCTGCCCAGGAACTGGAGGAACAAGGATGAACGAGATGAGCCCAGAGATCTTCCACCACCACCGCCAACACACGAGGTAAAATTTATTTCTGGTGGTTCAGATATTTGTGGACTAACATACTCTGCTGCAAAGCGTGTGGCTCTGGAAAACAGGCAACAGCCACCGGCAGGACAAACAGGTCCAGCAGGACAAGCAGGTCCAGCCCAGGAGATTGTGTTTGATGAGTCAGACCTACAAGGAGTGCACGGGCCACACCACGATGGACTTGTGATCAAGGTCCAGATTGGAACCTGCATGGTCAGAAGGGTCCTGGTAGATGGAGGCAGTTCAGTCAACATCATCATGATGGAGGCACTGGAAGCTATGGGGCTGAAAGAGTCAGATGTAACGAAGAGGTCCAGCGTCCTGGTAGGGTTCAGTGGAGAGACAAAGCACAGCTTGGGAGAGATCACCCTGCCAACCTATGTAGAAGGAGTCACCTGTTTCGAAAAGTTCTGCGTAATAGACTGCCTATCCTCGTACAACGTGATCCTAGGGCGACCCTGGATCCACAACCTCAAGGTCCGTACCTCCAACGTACCAACAGTGCATCAAGATCCCAACAAAGTGGGGGCGGCCAAAGATCGGAGAGAAGCGATGCCGCAGGAATGTTACTGAGGCGACCACGAAACCTTCTGGCCCAGGTAAGTCCCTCGCATAGCAATTAAAGCAGCCTGTCAGGTATGTTGAGAATCCTGTCCCGCGCATGGAGACAGGTGAAATCGTTTTGGCAAAGGAGAGACCTGACAGGAAGGTTCTGGTTGGCTCTGACGCTCCAGAGGTAATCAGACCTGCTCTAATTGACTTTCTGAGGCAGAAAGAGCATTGTTTTGCATGGTCCCATTTTGATATGACTGGTATAAGTTCTGATGTTATTACGCATAAGTTAAATATTGACCCAAGTTTTAAGCCTGTGAAACAGAAGCGCAGGAAATTTGCACCAGAACGCAATGAGATTGTGAACCAGGAGGTACAGAAACTGCTGGACATGGACATGATCAAAGAAGTAATGTATCCAGACTGGTTGGCAAATGTAGTTGTGGTCCAGAAAAAGAATAGAATTGTAGAGAGAAGGGTTGAACCCATGACCTCACATCCCTAAGAAGTCCCTAAAAGCTTGACTATTGCCAGAATGCCATTATTGAATTGCTACTGCAGGACATGAGGTGGACTATACAGACCTGAATAAAGCGTGCCCAAAAGATTCATTTCCACTACCACATATAGATGCCATGGTGGATGCTACTGCAGGACATGAGGTGCTAACGTTCATGGATGCAGCTAGTGGATTCAACCAGATCAGGATGCACCCCCCAGACCAGGAGCATACAGCATTCATGACAAGCAGAGGAATCTATTGCTACAAGGCGATGCCCTTTGGACTAAAGAATGCAGGTGCAACATATCAAAGGCTAGTGAACATGATGTTCAAGGATCAGATTGGAGACACAATGGAGGTCTACATTGATGATATGGTGGTGAAGTCAAAGAAAGCTGAGGATCATATCCAGGACCTGGAAAAGGCGTTTGAGATTCTGGAAAAGTATAATATGAAATTAAACCCTACTAAATGCACTTTCGGCGTCACTGCAGGAAAATTCCTAGGTTACATGGTGACAAAAAGAGGCATAGAGGCTAGTCCGTAATGATCTCAAGAATAATCAACTTGCGGTCCCAGTAACCCGAAAGACGCCCGTAAATTGGTGGAAGAGTAGCAATACGAATGTGTTCATCTCGGATCTTACGAAAGGTGCAAGCCATTCTATGATCTTACGAGAAAGAACAAACAATTCAACCGGGGACAGAGCATGAGAAAGCATTCCAGACACGAAAGTATACCTATCGTCACCCACTCATCGCCCAAGCTTTGAACCAGGAGAGTCACCGGTCCTGCACTGCAGAATGTAAGCCTCGTAAGTGCAAATTCTGGTAAGAGAACCGATGGACAAAGAACATCCTCGTGGTATTATGTAAGTAAAAGTCTTACGGATGCTTTGAGACCAGGTATTACGTATTGGAAAAATTTGTTTTGGCTTTATGATTGCTTGTACCAAGTTGCGCCCATATTTTGAGGCACATCATATTATCATTCGTACTAATGTTCTGTAAGATCGGTGTTGTCTAGACCGTAACTTTCAGTGTCGTATGTCAAAATGGTCAGTGAAGCTGAGCACCTATGATCTATCCTATGAGCCCAGAACAGCAATCAAATCTCAAGCATTAGCAGACTTCGTGGCTGTCTTCTCTCCCACACTAGTAGAGTAGGGAAAAAAAGAAATCTTCCATCTGGACCAGAAACAGCAGACCTGGGAACTCTGGACAGATGGTTCAGCCAACATCAGGGGTACTGGACTAGGTGTGGTCCTGAAGTCGCCACAGGGGGACAAGATAGTACAGGCTGTATCCTGTGAGTTCAGGACTACCAACAATGAAGCTGAGTATGAGGCACTGATAGCAGGACTGAATGTGTGTCTGGACATGAAGGTTCAGAATCTAAAGGTAAAGATAGACTCTTTGTTGGTCGCAAACCAAATCAATGGTACGTACGCTGCTAAAGATTCTAAGATGATTGCATATCTTGATTTGGTCAAAAATCTTTTTCAAAAGTTTACTAACGTTGAGGTTGAGCAAGTCCCTAGAGATCAGAATGTACAAGCAGATGCTTTGGCTAACATAGGATCAGCATTTGAACCTGGTACGCTGGACAGTATACCTATTGTGCACATCTTGGAACCAGCAGTCCAGAAAGTTCAACCAGTCCTACAGAACGCAGTCCAAGCTACCCAGACCTGGACCAAACCATATTACGAATGGCTGGTCCAGGGCAAATTACCACAAGACAAGGTTGAGGCAAGGGCGTTCAGAATCAAGGCATCCAGATACACGATCATACAGGGTATACTATTCAAAAGGTCCTTTAACTGATCAGACTGCAGATCGCTAGAGCCTGACCAGGTCGACAAGATCGGCCGTAAATACACGATGGACATTGTGGAAATCACACAGGTGGTAGAAGCATGGTTAACAAAATTCTACGCATGGGCTATTACTGGCCCACAATGAAAACAGATAGCATCCAGTATGCCACAAAATGTGACGCCTGTCAAAGGCATGGTCCAGAGATACATCAGCCTGCACAGAACCTGCACTCGATATCTGCACCATGGCCATTCATGAAATGGGGCATGGACTTAGTTGGTAAACTACCAATGGCTCCAGGACAGAAGGTGTTTATGCTAGCAATGACAGACTACTTCTCTAAGTGGATAGAGGCAGATGCCTATAAAAACGTTACAGAAAAGGAAGTAATTGCTTTCATAAAGAAGAACATCATCAGCAGGTATGGAATCCCCTCAGAAATAGTATGTGACAATGGACTTGCATTCGTGGGAAACAAGACCAGAGATTTCTGTACAAGGTGGAACATCAACTTGGTGACCTCTCCACCAAGATATCCTCAAGCAAATGGACAAGCTGAATCCAGCAACAAAATTGTGATCAATTGCATCAAGAAGAAGCTGATGAAAAAACAAGGGAGATGGGTTGAAGAGCTGCCACTGGTACTATGGGTAGACAGGACCACGCCAAAGAGAGCAACAGGACAAACTCCATACTCAATGGTTTATGGATGTGAAGCTGTACTACCAATAGAAGTGCACGTTCCAACAGTCAGGTATGGATTCAATACATTTTCCGGGAATAGTGAACTACTCTGTGACAGCCTGGACACAGCCCAGGAGTTTAGAGACTTAGCAGCAGTAAGGTTGGCAGCATACCAACAATCGGTGGCCAGAAGCTACAACAAGAATGTGAGAGTACGAATGTTCAGGACAGGAGACCTGGTCCTGAGGAAAGTATTTCGAACACAAAGACAAAGCTGCAGGCAAGCTAGCCCCAACCTGGGAAGGCCCATACCTTGTTGATTCAGCAACTGGGAAAGGCTCTTACAGACTACAAACCCTGGAAGGAGACATGATCCCAAGACCTTGGAATACACTCCACCTCAAGCTCTATCACATGTAAAGTGTCCTGGACCAAGACATCTGGTAATACACAAAACTCAAAACTTTTCCTTTACAAATTATCTCATGCACCAGATCGACTTGGCGTCGGAGGGCCGCTATTAACGCCAACGGTCAAGCCCTCGACCCTCTTCTCGTGCGGACAAAGCGTATCGTAAATCTGGTCCAGCCCAGAACCAAAGACAAAGACAAAACCTAAGGCTCCAGCCCCCGAACGACTGCACCAACGGGACAGGGAGTAATGTCCGTTAAGGGAGCCCCAAAGTGTAAGTCGCCTAAATTATCAAACGCATGCATGCTACTTTACAGATTCACAACAGATTATATGCGCATCATAACAAAAGACATAACAAAACATAGCATAAACAAAACATAGCATAACGTGGCCTTGCATAACTAGCGAAAAGTTGACAAAAGTCAAACCATGCCTATGCATGGATAACAGAATTCAGAGACAAAGTTCAAACCCAAAGCAAAGTCTAAATATTTTCAGACCAAATAAACACAGGGGACATTCCCCCCCGGCAAATTCAAAGATTATTCAGAAAAACCAATAACAAAGCCAAAGTTCAATTGATTCATTCATTCGTCGGACTCACCAGTCTTTTCAGCATGTTCCTCTACAGGGTCAGCGTGGGAAGGACCAATCTCATCAGCACCAGTACCAGAACCTCCACCAACAGTCTCAACACTTGGACCAGCAATTGCTCCAAAGACCAGGTCAGATAAATTAAGTGACCTCACCGATCCGGGACAGCTTCATCAGGGAACAGTTGTTTGAAGGTGGTAATCTCCGCGGAAAGGTCCCAGCCAGCGCGAGCTTCAGAACTGGCATTCATCATCTCGATCCTGGTACGAAGCGTGTGGAAAATACTCAGGTCCCTCACCACTGCATCATGTCCTTTGACCGCCTCCCTCAGGTCCTCCAGCTCCTTGGTCAACTCACCGATCTGCTTATCCTGCTGCTTGATCCTTTTGAAGTTCGCCTTGTCCAGGGCAGCCATCTTTTCACAGCGATGGTTCACACTCTCAAGCTCCTTCTTGGCAATCTCGAGGGAAGAGCGCAGTACCTCGTTCTCAGCCTCAGCTTTGTTCCTGCCACTCTCCAAAACTGGCACCGTGGAACCAAGACTGGCAGACATGACCAGCAACTACAGGTACAAAACAAAGCAAGAAATCAAAACCATACCAAAGGCGACTCTGGGCAAAAACAAAAGCATAAGAAGAGATACAAACCTGAGCACAACAACCCACCATCTTGTGCGCCAGGCGAGCAGGATCTAGAACAGCAGGTGCAGGGGACAGAGTAGCAAAGCTTTCACTCAGGGACTTCCCCAAAGAGACATACTCAGACTGACTCTGAGAACGCAGAGGCACAGATAGCACAGGACTCATCTGAGGTAACTTCCCTTTCTTCCTTTTCTTCTGCTCAGGGGCAGGCTCAGGAGATTCAGTAACAGCTTTGGTGGACCTAGTCTGAACCCCCTCTGGTGCCTTCCTCTTGGAAGACTCAGAGGCAGGGGCCACCGGATTCACGGCAGGCACAAGGCTACCACCAGACTTTGTGGACTCGCGTGCCTGGGTGATCGCAGCAGTGATATCCTCCATAGACAGGAAGCCCCTCTTACTAGACCCAGACGCTGCAGACATCATTGGAAACGAGTTACAAAGGAATGGTAAGTAAGGATCCCCCCAAAGTAAAGGGAAAATGTCAGTACCAGTAGCGACGCTGGGCACGGAGCTCAGGCTAGACCCAGGAATCTTCAGCGGGGGCAAAGTTGAGTGGCCTTTGGCCCCAGCGAGTATAGAATTCAGCGGAGTCACATGGATGGGAGTTTGGTCCAGGTGACCTATACCACTCTCACCAGCCACCCCACTCACAGACTTCTCACCCACCTCGGGCACAGACTCCTCCTCATTTTCAGACTCCTCCTCATCTTCCTCAGACTCTCCACCATCACTAGCATGCTCAGGGGTAGGCGACACTTCGACAACGTCATCATCATCATCAGGATTCATACATTTGGGCCAGGCCCTCTTATCAGCTGGCAACTTTAGAAACGCCTCAATCCTCCTCCTTGACTCAGGGTCGTCAGGGGTAGGAACCCAATCAGAAACTGCAAAGCCAGATTCACAACAAAACCTAAACAAAAGACACATGCAAGAACAAAGCAGATGGAAATTCGAAAGTTCAAAAGACATACCAGTCCCCTTCAAGGAGAACTCAGGCGCTCGAACGTTTGGGCCCAAAGTCTTACTCCGGATGAACATGTAGTAACTGGTCCAGTTACTGTCATCACCCACGTCAGAACGGGTCAAGAGATGCGAGCATTTGTCCCTCAAACGAAAATGAACCCTCTTTTGCTTATACATACGCAAACGGTAAGTATTCCTAATATCAGTCAGCTGAATATCAACTCCATACCTCCGGCAAAGGGAGTCGATCCCGTGGATCAATCGCCAAACGGAAGGCATGACTTGGCAAGGCGACACTTGAACAGTGCCCAAGAAAGCACTCATTAGTGGGCAAAGTGGGAAAGTTGCACCAAATTTGAAGGAAGATTCAAAAATTGAGAACCAACCAGGACTAACCCAATCTACTCTGACGTCTCTCGTCTCTGGGGCCCAAACCTCAGCACTCTCTGGGATTTTTCCTTCCCTTTTGAGCCTTGCCACAGCCCCTTGGGCAAGCAGGTTAGGGTAGATGTTGACATCCTTGATCAAGTCAGTCGCTTCGAAAATGGAGTCACCATGGGTGTAAGAAACAGCAGTGGAAGGGCCAACATCGTTGCGTGCCATGATTGAAGTTGGAAAAGGAGGAAGAAGAAAGCTAGGGTTTTGTTTACGCAAATTGATTTGGGGGTTTTTCGTGGGTTATCAGATACAAAACAAAAAGAAATCAAGAAGGATGAGTTAGAAAGAGAAGCAAAACAAAAATTAGGGTATATATAGTGGCACAAAAAAGGAATTGGATGGTTTTTTTTTTTTTTTTTTTTTACAAAAATAAACGCGCGAAGAGACGTGATGTGACCCACGACTGACGTGCGCAGTACCTTGAGCGCCAAAATAGGGCGCACTTCCCCACAAAAACCAACTACCTCATTAATTACAAAGTTCAGGTCTCAGGACCAAAGGCACAGCAAAACAGGAGGAGCCTGGGCCAGGTCCGGCCCTGGACCAGGATCAAGGACAGAAGCATCTCCTTACCCCCCAGTTCAGGACTGTAGGGCAAGGAGATGGGGGACAAACTGTTGGTACCAAAAACCCAGGCTGGTCCAGAACCCTGGGCCAGGCCTAGACGGGTGCAGAATCCACAGTCAGGACCAGGGCGTACAGACAGTACCAGACAGCATAGACAAAGCAAAGGTGCAGGTCAGGAGAGGAAAAGCCAAGATGGGCCAGGCCCAACAAAGGAAGTAAAACACCAAAGAAGAAAGCCCAAAGACTAGGCATCAACCCTAGAGGAAGTCGTTGGAAGACTCAGTCAAGCATGCTGAAACTCGGCCTTGAAGATAGGAACAGCTTCAGAAATCGTTGGAGAGGTTACCTACAACCAAGGGAAGAGACCGTTGAAGCTAGAGACAATATATAAGAAGGAGAATTCAGAAGGAAAAGGCATTCATTATTCTACGCAAGACATATTACTCAAATTCACTTCATTCAACGCGATTCAACAACATTCAAACACTTGATAATTAGTTTACGTCTTTATTATTTCCTGTACCAGTTGGTCCAGAGTCTGTACCCCCTATTTCAGAACTAGTGAAGATCCTCTCCTGGCTTAGCGCCCGTGGTTTTTCCCTTAACACTTAAGGGTTTTTCCCACGTAACATATCGTGTGTCTTGTTCAATTTTTGTTGTCTTTCATACGTTCTAAATTCCTGAACCACATAAAACGTACAACTAAACCTAAAGGATAGTACTAGTAGATCCACGAATACATAATCGAACCGTGTGAGAAAATCACCCCGAACAGAGAGTTTGATACGTGCTATTTATATAGACTTTATGCCCTCGGCTTAGTTGCATTTAGCTCGCGTTTACTTGAGTTTATTATGATTTCATGAGTTATTTGTTATATTTCTCGATACTGCTGCATTTTATTTATATTTTGCAGGTTTTGGTGGTTTGAGCCAAAACCCGAGGCATTTGGAGCTAATTCGAGATTTGAGATTACGAGACCAAGGTCGAGCTCGCGCAGGAGCTCGGAGTTCGAATATAAGACCAAAAAGACAAGAAGTAACGAGGAAGATAAAGGCCCAAAGACCAAGGGCCAAGTATAGAACAAAGGAGGAGGCCCGGCCCAGACCAAAGGGACCAGCCGGTCTGGTAGACCGGCGGCCGGCCGGCCGGCTCCCACGTATTATTCTTCGGGTTTTATTTTAATTCATGATTAAGTTTTTGGAAACTATATATATAACTCTTTGGACGAAAACTAGAGACCTGCTGATGCTTTCTTTTATGTTTTATTTTAGGTTTAAGTTGCTACTGCTTATTTTATTATCTCTCTTTTAAAAACATCCAAACTCAATTAGTTTAGTTCAAGTTTGGTTTCTTTGTAACCGCCGGTACTTCGATTGATTCAGGTTTTATTTCAATTGCTTTTATTTCTTCCATAATGTTTATTCTTATTGATTGTTTTGTTTGCCATTTGATTATGTCTAGCTAATTTTATAATTAGGGTTTAGGGTGATTGTGAGATTGATTCAGGAACATGTTTTAACTGCTAAATTGATTGAACTTGTGCAAGTTGACTTCTTCCTGTGCGTTTTATTATCAATTGAATTTAGGGACGCCTTTATTGAATTGAACTTAGGTTGTTTCAGTTTAAGATCGAAAGCCTAATTGAAACTAGACTCACGCGTATTTGATAAGTTAAGTTTAGTAAGTTGCGAGAGCCCGCTAAATTTGCTTAAGGTTAATATTGACTCGAGAGAGCGTATTCCTAAACCTAGTCACTTGCATAGCTTCAATTGATTGTTATTTCCTTTTGAGTTGAGTTCCTGAATCGATGTCACATTGATCCCGATGCCCTAATCTCCCTTTTATATACTTTTACACACTTTTTTTGTTTATTGTTCTTAGCTTAGTCTCTTAAAAAACCGACTTTGTTACTTTGAGATTGACCTAGTTTTAGCTGAGCATCCTATTGACTGCCCGTTGTAGATACCCGTATCCGTACCCCCCAAAAACAAACCCGATGACGAAAAGGACTTTCATGCATGTTTTAAAATGAGACGAAACGGTACATAAGTGTCTAAAACATTTTAGTCATTTTTAAACGTATTAATTTGAATTTGCATATTTATTAAAAATGAATATTAATTTAGTCATTTTAATCGTAAATCGACATAATACACACAAGCACGACACAAAAACGCCTCACAAAAACGACCCAAACACACAAAAACGACCCAAACACACAAGAACGGCCCAAAACACGCAAAAAGGCCCAAGCACACGAAGCGGACCAAAACGCGTTCCGAGTCACATTCTTACGAAACAAAATCTCACAAGGTCGTAAAATAATATATTACAATATTATTTTATTTCAAGTCAAAGTCGAAAAACACGACGAAAAACCGAAACACGAAACACGAAACACGAAAATCGAGCCAAAGTAGATCAAGTTGATTGATCAACTTGCCTCAAGTTGACATATTGAAGCCTCCAAAGTCAACAAAGCACGGACAAAACTTACACACCTACGAAAACATTGTCATACAAAATACGGCGCTACAAATCTGTCAGAAGGAGGGCTGAAAATCGCCAGAACACTGGCGATTTTCATGAAAATCGCCAGTCCTCTGGCGATTTTCCCCCTCCCCTCTGACATTCTGGCGATTTTCTGTATAATCGTTGGTTCACTGGCGATTTTCTGAGCAACTAGGCATAAAACACGAAGCATTTGCTATAAATAACAGCCCTTATTCGATCATTCAAATCATCTTTTCTTCACTCTATCACAACTTATACACATAATCATCGAACACATTCATAACAACATTCTCTAATCAATTCAATTCAATACTCAAATTCACATAAAGCCTCTCGCACTTATAAATTTCCACTCTAAAAACCGTCTTTGCATTTCAAGGTAAAGAAATTTTACCTTCCGATTGGACGTTTGAGACTTATAGGGTTACTTTAACCCACCCCGATATTGGCATTAACGAACTCGTATTCGCAATACGATTGTAGTAATTCGAATCAAATGATTCGTCTAAACCCCGCCAATATCGCATAAATGAACGACTCAAAATCACTAAATTAAGCACCCACTTTTACATTATGCAAATTCTCGATTCATGCATTAAATTACGACTAAAACACGGATTCGACATTTAACTGTACCGTTTCAACTAGTCTCTTTAAATATGCAAAATCGAGGGTTTTATAAAATCTTAGAATTGAACACAAGTCGGAAAATAACGTTCATTTATTAATTCAAATACAATGAATTAGTAATTTTACGTATATTTCCTACAGCAAATCGTCATAGCTTTGACGGCTTACATTTATTTTACATATTTGTCGAGTCACATAATTTGCATTTGTACGTAGCGTCCTATTAGCCCAAATATCGAAATTAAAGCATTTGTTTTCAAATTAGTAAAGACTACTTTTACGTAGGCTTTTTTATTACAGTTTTCATAATACATTTTGTCAAAACTTTCAAAAAGTAACCTCACTCCAAATCCTCTCTGGTTTCACAATAACCTCAGACGCATAGGTATCGACGCACCTTGAAATCTGAGACACCCGTGTCTTATATTTTAAGATGCGTTGAATAGGTTCCAAATTCCTTTAATATTTGGTGGCGACTCCAAAAACACGTTTCAAAAAGGGTTTTTTATTTCTTTTTGTTATAATCACATGCAATGACATTCCCCCCATAAGCAAAAGAACGCTCGAACGAGCTGGGCCAAGCAACGTCAAAAAAGCGAAGCTTAGTGCCCGCGAGCTTCTTGCAAAATTATCACCTATTTCCCGCGCCGTGCATTCCGCCCCATGACACGAGGGCGGGCGCGAGCGGGGCGTCGAGAAGGGATCCCTACCCGGTATCCTCAGTTGGCGACTCCACTGGGGACGAGCATGTTTTTTTTTATTTATTTTATTTTGAAAATTGACTTTTCATTTTATTTTTTTTAAAAAAAAACATAAAGAAGTGAAACTTGAAACTTTGAAAACAAATCTGCTTTCGATATTTGGGCAATAGTACGTTTGAGTCGAATCCTCCTGATTCATAACCACACCCTTCGAGGGACGGCCCCAAGTAAGAACTCGTTTCCTAAGCGAGTATACTCTGGACACGTCGATCTCTCACCCTTCCACGATCACAAGTATGGTATCCGTACAAGTGAATCGTAGCAGTCAAACTCGAACGCCCTAGACCCCGTATTGAATCCACACTGATGTGTGTGATCTTGCGGATAACTCTACACAAACGTTGCGGGAATGACCGGAAGGAACCTTACCCTGAAAGCCAAAAACCCGCGTCTGTACGTACAAATCCAAAGCTATAGCACCCTCGCTATGGTCGTCTTCTAAACAAATGCATGCAAAAACATTTCAAAGGCACATTACGTCTGTTTTGAAAATACATTTTCAAACATTTTCCAAAAAAGGCATACTTTTTAAACATACTGTCGACATCATTGGCCTATAGTCAACTGAACCTGACAAACAACACATCACGATGTTCAAAACCGATCGGAAATAATCACTACATTTCCTGTCCTTTACAAAACATAAATGCATTATACGACTGACGTATCGTCATAATACATTTATCGCAAAAACATTTCGCAAAGCAAAACCCGAAAATGTCAATTCATTTCGGATATTTCAATAAGACAAACACCCTTACATTTTTGAGATAGCTCTGAGTCGAGTGACTTGCTAGTCATCCCGGCTCAAACAAACTATCTCTCTCAAATGAACAAAACGCGGGCTCGTTCAAACATGAACCTGTTGATTTACATGTCAGGTCAGGTGATTCATCGTCATTATGGCCCGACATCCTGTGTCACACATAAAAAGCGGACAACAGCCGCTTTTTACCCAATTTAACATCTTCAGGCCGACTAGCCTATCGCTACTTCGGTTTGATTCCTTTTTACATCACGATTTAACGATAAACCCCTGGCAACATACCGCTAACTTGGGTTAATCAGGTCATGATCATACAAACTTTATTTACTTCGAGGCCGGGGACGCGCCAACGCATCCTTACCTCAAAAGCTTCCCGTGTCTTTTAAGCTAAAAACACGAGTCGAGTCCTGCACACGCTCTTCACACTTTTTACTTTCCTTTACAACAAATGCGATTTTTCTTTGAGTCTTTATTTTCTTTTGGAGGGCACTAAGGTTTGAGACTCTGCAGGTTCATCCCCTAAAAAGTCCTGGATACACGACGTACTAAAGACCGTCATCTGAACCCTCCGCCACCTCCAAAGAAACGTACCTACAACAGATCGAAACCAAAAACTACCATGGCACTCAACAATGAAGAAAATGTCGGAGGAATCTCAACTCCTCCCCCGTCAGTGGTTACCACAGAACATGTCCAACAGCTTAACAACAAAATCCTTAGCCTCACTGCTGCAATCGAACAGATGGCCACAATGCAGAAACTCGAGGCCGAGAAAAATGCCAAATACCTTCTTTGAAGAGGCGAACGAAATGCCAAAGAATCCGCTCAATGGAAGAACGCCACTAATTCAAAGGGATATTCCATCTATGAGAAGCGAACACGTCCCAAAAAGCGTCAAATCCCTGCTACCGGCCAAGCTCTCACTCAGTGACCTCCCCATATTCAAGGGTCACGAAAGTCCGCTTGTACATATCAAGGATTTCAAGGCTAAAATGGCCGTCATGGGCGTCGATCCCTCAGCCTGGGCTACTCTATTCCCGCATTCTCTGGATGCACAACCTAGAGCCTGGTTCTATGCCTTGGACCCACACAAGGTTACTACCTTCAAAGAGATCACGGTCCAGTTCGACAATCAGTATCATGACAATAATGATACTCAGGTCTCACTGCGTACTCTAGAGGTTCTAGCGCAAAAAGACAATGAAGGCTTCACTGAATACCTCACGCGCTGGAAGAAACTTAGTGCCCAAATACCCAACCGTCCTAAGGATACAGAACTGATCACCAAGTTCATCAACAACCCTGTGATGTATCACGGACTTTTATTACGCATGCTTTAACGTTGACTTATACGGTTCTAACTAATGTCGAATTCATTTTGAGTCGTTTTAAATGTTAAAATGTTTAGGTCGCTTCACATCACACTTAAATAAACGTTCATTTTGTCCATTTGGAGTCTAGTTAGGTCCTTGTCCTGCTTCATTTGGCATGAGCTTCGCATTTGCACTACAATTGGCCCTTTTACATTAACAAGGTCTAATTCAGCATTCCTAAATTCCTAAATTTAGGCCCGGTGGCTAAATCTTCCCTTTAGCCCCCTCTTACACAAAATACGGCTTCACGTCTTACCTTATTTCACAAAATCTATGCAAATACACCCTTTTCACATTTTCGGGTCTCGGGCCCAAAACCGAGCCCAAACCCACCTTTGGCCCGCACTCCAAAGCCCTCAACAACTCTCTAAAAGATCATACTAGGTCTTCTTGGAGCACAAGCAAGGAGATTACACCGAATATTCCCAAGATTTAGCAATTCGGATTAAGGAAATACGAAATCTCGAAGTTAAAACCACACCAGCAAACCGCATAAGCTTATGCGGCTCATGGTGCAAACCGCATAAGCCTATGCGGTTTGCCCACCAAACCGCATAAGGCTATGCGGTTTCCCAGGCTGGCTTTTTCCCCTGCTTTCCTATTTTCTCTCGGCTATTCTCCTATATATACAACCCCTCGCACGACCTATTCTCATAAGTTTTCCACACAAGAAAACCCTCTCTTCTCACAACCTCTCTTTCTAGTTTTAGTGCCCACACATGGGTCCCACAAAATATACCGTCTAGCACGGTATACACCTAAATACATTCACAAAAGCCTCACGCACTCAAATCCTTGAGTTCAACACACCATCCCGTGTTGAATTCATCCTCCTTTCAAGTTCAAGAACGGCTCGCCCGGATCTGAGCGTCGGGACAAGGTAGGTACCGATCCACTTGGATCAAAGCTTTTTCTTATTTTCTATGGACTAACAAAGGGGTCTACACTTTAGCGCCCAGGCTTTGGCACCCAGTAGCGCTTGCACTCCAAGTGTTCTGTTTACTTCGGGTACACTCCATATCCGATGACACGCCAAAGTCGCATAAGCAACCGACCTTATAAAATAAACCAATGGACAATTGAATTTTATTTTATTTGCATGCATCTTGCACCTTCTTATTTTGCATTAAATCAACTTAAACAATGAATTCGACCTTTAACTGAACTGTATTCGTTAACAAGTTAAACATGCTAAGCGAGGGTTTTAATCAATCTTTTGCATCTGCATCTGCATTCTTTTACAAACTTATCGCACTTATGCGTAGCGATAACATTAGCTCAAATATCATCTTACAAGGATTGTTCTAGGTCAAGAGAGGCTATTTTTACATAGGCTTTTCTAAAAGGTTTTCATAAATCATTATTTGAATTAACTCTTTTTCTAAAGTACCTCACTTGAATCCAACTGGTTTCATAAGCCTTAGATCTAGGGGTGTCGGCGTGCTCCAAAATCTAGGACATGTTTTTAACTTAGAACATGGTAGCAGGTTCCTATTTTCCGCGATAAATAGGTGGCGACTCCATAACAGTTCTTAAAGGTTTTTCCAACTTAATCTTTTTTAACTTTAAAATCCGCCCTTAAGCAAGACGCCGAGTTGGGTCCGATCCCGGGTTCCACAGTTTGGCGACTCCGCTGGGGAGATTTTATTTTTAAAACTAAAAACTAGCTTTTTCTTTTTAAAAATAAAGAGGTGAAACTTGAAAGCCTTGAACAATCCAAGTATACATATTTGAGCTATGCACATTCGTTTAGAGTCCATTCCTTTTGGAATCTAGGCACCCTTTGCACCCTCGAGAGGTGGTTCCCACATGCAGGCTTGTCCACTCGATAAAGCACATGCCGGACTAACTTTCCTCTCGCCCCTCCACGGCTTGCCGTAAACGGCTATCTCGACCGCCCCAGTGCTCCCTTCAGAAAACCTATCGCCCCGGCGTAAGGAAATGAAGGGGTTAAGTATCTGCCAAAGCGTACTCGAGGTAGTTGGAGGTGTACCCGACTGACTCATTTTCACCCCTTTTGAGTCATACGTACAAGTTCGAGGCTATGCACTCCATGGTCTTTTTCAAAACGAGCATTTGCATTCATATCTTCGAAAACTCGCTTGAACGTTTCAAAGATAAATGAACCTAACATCTAACAAACTAACACTTTTCAAACAAAACTATCGCGAATTTTTGAAACAAGCTTTCTTAAAATTCTCCCTTTTCACTAACAAGCAAAAACTCGAGCAAGGAATAAAACCCGAGCTCGCGGATTTCAATTCTCTAGGTCACACGGCCTACACTCCACTTTTAACATCCTCGACTCGACTTGTTAACCACTCTCGAGTCGAATCCATTCTCTTTTACACATCCGAACTCGAGCTCACCTCGGCAAATCACCGATATCAGTTCGACGGATGCAAAGCAAAATATTTTAACATCGAGACGAGATGTGCACACGCATCCTCGTCTCAAAAGCTTCCTATTAGCCAAACCTTGTCTAAAATCTCCTTTTTCAAGCTTAAAAGGTCTTCCTAAACAAAAATGAGCTAAAAATGAACGCTTAAAACGAACGTTGAATCTAATAGGACTAACTAGATACATGTCACACAAACCAATCCATTCTCAACATCCTCGACTCGACTAGCTAACCGTTCACGAGTCGAATCCTTTCCATGCATCTAGGCTCGAGCCCTTAACGATGAACCGTTAACATGGGCTCGACAAATGCAAATCAAACACATTTCAACATCGAGACAAGATCCGCACACGCGTTCTTGCCTCAAAGACTTCTTAGGCACAACATTGCTCCTAAAGCAATACACTATCTTTTTTGAAACAAGCTCTCTTCAAAAATCTCCTCACTTTTACAAAACAAGCAACACACTCTCATTTTTGAAATAAATTCTTTTCAAAATCTTCTTATTTTTACAAACCAAGCAAAACACACCCGCTTTTGAAATGAGCTCTTTTCAAAAATCTCCTCACTCCTGCAAACACAAATAACGACATTCTCTTTAGGCCAAACGGCCCAAAGTCGACTCGTTTCAGCAAAAATTGTCTTTTTCAAGCAAACAAAACCCGAGAATGGCCAAGCCCAATCTCGCGGACTTTTCATCCGACCAAATGATTCATAACCATCTTGGCCCAAATCCTCTTACAAACTATTTTCACAAAATCCTCATCACGTTTTTGAAATAACCTTTTTCAAAAAAATCCTTCTTTCGAACCGAATGGCCCATAGTCAGGACGGTTTGATCTAGACAAACAGTCTCCTCAAAACACCCGAGAGTAATCACTTTATTCTCGTGACATTCCAAAACATAAATGAACTACATGACCCGCACTCATTGTAACCCATTTATTACCAAACATTTTCAAAACCCGAGAATGGACCTTTTCTTGAAAACAAATCCAGCAAAATAGACATTTTCGAAATCCATGATTCAAAATGGCCTACCGCCATTTTAATCCAAACATCTCTTTTCACAAGACAACAAAACCTAGGAATGAACTAGCATCATCCCGCAAATCCTTCACGGTTAGACCAAGTGGCTCATAGTCGCTTTAATCTAACCCTCTTTCAAACCGAATGTATGAAAACGAGTATAACCGTCTTCATCACATCTTCAAACACCCTTGATTCGGATAGCCTATCGCCACTCCGAATCGTTTCACACTTTCACCGACAAGCCACTAACACGAGCTTATCGGATTTGATTTCAAAACGCCTTTTACATCGAGCCAAAATGTGACAACACATTTTGCTCAACAAAACATCCTGCTTTTCGCCGAAAACAAAACTTTTGCAAAATCAAAGACAAATCTAAGTATGCATGAGCCAAGTCCCGACGCGAGCATCAACCCCATCCGAGACATGTGCGTCTCGAGCACCCAGCGAAGAATCCATGAAGGCGCCGCCGACGATCTCACGGATCTCCTCAAGAAATTCGAGTCTTTTTAATACGGGTCGAGTTTTTAAGCATCGAGTCAAACTCTGACAGTCTAGGGCAATCGAGTCTCCGACGTATGACATTTTTAACAAATCGATAAAGGATTAAGTTTGCCTACAACCCAGCTTCCTTTTTACACACTTTTCCCATAAAAAAACACAATTCTACACCAACATACATTGCATCCCAGGAACAACTATCCTAGGGAGATCTAGGCCGGGTACGAAGGTCCAAGGCAACAACTAAATCAAGGACACGAAGACAAGAAAGCTTCCGACGACTAAACACCTAAGGTTCACTAGTCTGCTTGTGGTCTACTACTCCGCTGCTTTTGGAGGAGGATCCATTAATTTGGAGCTCCACAGTGGTCATGAATTTGATCGCGACCAAAAGTACGAGTATTCCTGGATCGTCCTCCGCGTACTCGATCGCGTGCCTAATAAGCAAACGAACTTGTCAGAGGAGCCCGCGTGATAGACACACGATCACGAGTGACCACCGAGCCGCAAAGTTTAGCAAGGTCCGAGCTCAAGCCCAAGCTACATAGGGCGTGGGATATTCTCAAACCAAACGGGAATACAAGGTACAAATGTCAAAAAACCAAAGTCACCAAAAAGCAAAAGTCTCAAAAGCTCCAGAAGAAGGGGCAAAACAACTAAGCAAAAGCTTAAGACGTCAAATGCTTAAGAAGTCAAAAGCTTAAGAAGTCAAAAGCTCAAGAAGTCAAAAAGCTTAAGAAGTCAACAAGCTTAGAAATCAATAAGCAAGGGGCCGAAACCCCAAAGGCAAGAAGTACCGAAGCCCAGAAACGAGTGGCCAAGTCTTTGAAATTCCAAATTGAAGACACAACAGAAGTAGCAAGCAACCAGCCTAGATCAACCAAGGAGAACTCACCCTTAGGATGCAACGTATCAAGGTCAAACACATAAACACCCCCTGGACCGGCGGGTCCCTAAACACGCACCTTTCCACAAAAACAAACCCACCTCCCAGACCGGTGGATCCTTAAACACGCACCTTTTTACAAAAACACCTCCTTACCAAAACAAACACATCCCTTTCGGAACTACGCTAGGTTTGATTCCGTACCCACGGATACGTAGGCCGCTCTCCCGAGCTCAACCAACCTTTTACAAAAATCCACAAAATATTCCCCGTCCAAAGCTTTCCATGCTAAGGATGTGTCCACAAAAATTCACAAAGTTCAAAGGCAAACTATTTCTTTATCGAGGCGACTAAAACGAATTCGTCAAGGCAAAGTTGTCATAGATTTAGGAGTAGTACTCTGCTTTTTGGTCTAACACTGTTTTGCAGGAACAACAGCATCCCACCGCAGACAAGCAAGCACCACTGGGGGCTCCACCAACGCACGTGTTCCCGAACATGGCATCCATGCAGCCGTCGAGTCTCAAATCACGCTTACGATTCGTCTCTATTTTGCAAACTTTTCGACATTTTAAGCATCGACTCACATGTCGAGTCAATCCTCTTCCAATCAAACAATTTAGCGACATTTAAACCGCTCCTTTCAAAAACTCTCCAGTCTTCAAAACGCTCCCACGGAACGACGCGCTTTTTCAAACTTACACGAGGCAATGCACCCTCAAATTAGCAAATCACCTTTCAAAATTAACCCAATACTCGAGTTAATATGAAAGCACTTTGCAATTCACTTTTTGCAAACACACCCTTTCGCAAACAAAATGTACCTTTCGAAAATGCATCTCAAATCCTTGAAATGCATCTCGAATCTTTGAAGTCTAAACTTTTCCAAAAATTTAACTCGGCACTCGAGTTAATACTTTTTGAGTAACAACATTCTTCGAATTTAAGTCACTCGAGTTAACACACTTTGAGCGAAAGCTCTATCGAACTACGCCGGTTTGATTCCATATTCGTGGATACGTAGGCAGCTTACGCAAAGCACAACCGAATCTAGCACTACATCCCACTTCGTGTTGTCATGAGATTTCCCCGAATTCTCATCCTCGAAAACTGGGGGCTTTTCAACCTTTGCACTCAAATGACCCTCCACGGTTTTCACAACTCTAGCTTAAGCTCACAACGTCAAAACGCTTTTTCATCTTGCATGAAGCCTTACAACCGACATTTCAAATGTTCATTTTTAAAGCTCATTTCGACAACTAAAATGAATCTTTCACAAAATGATTTTTCAACAAAAACATTTTCATCCAAACATCCCAATCGGGAATCATTTCGTTTTTCAAACCTAGCTTACTAACACTACAGGACCAGCATACGAAATGTAAACAAGGGTTCACACAATCCTTATTACACAAGCATACTAATACAACTAATGGTGAAGACGGGGGTACTCGACAAAGTCTCATCGAACCCAAGCCACCTCAAAGACGACTCGATACAAATTGAATCGCCTGCTCCGCCCACGCTACATTCTTCTCCATTTTACCTTAATTTCAATCAAATTAAGTCGAACCACGGGGGAAATTTCAAAACCAAACACCATACTCTTCACTTTGACTCAGTTTTCATTCAAAACTTAGTCAAACTCGAGGGGGTAACCCAAAAACTCCTTCTCCAAGTACACATCCCATCACACTTTGACTCAGTTTTCATCCAAAAACCTAGTCAAACTCGAGGGGGTAATCTAAAAACACCCTCATCCTAATACAACCCATAGCCTTTTACATAGTTTGATCATCGCTATATTCCATACCTCGATCAAACTGGGGGCTTACATACACCGGCACTATGACCAAGACAACTGGGGGCTGACGCTTCCTATCAAGGATCAAGCCTTTACAACATCAAACCTTTACAACGAAAAATGGGATAATTTTTCGCATTTTTGAAGACACCCTTGCTATAAATACCCACATCAACATAAGCATCTACGGTTGAGCGACACCTCCAGAACCGCTACAAACATGAACATGCACACTAAAAGCATAACACTTTCATGTGTGCATCAGACAAGCAACACCCGAACGAAGGTCCAAGCACCAAGTACCCTAACATATCCAAGAAACATCCCAAGCACCATGCATTCCAAGTCCAAGAGACATGTATCATACGAATCCAAACGAATCACCAGATACAACGTTTCATGGTCGAAGCAAGCGAAATTGAAGATCTCGAAAGGAAAATCGCGAGTTCGAATATTTCCGGATTTGAAACCGCAACATGTGCGAATGAGTTCACGTTTGAAGTCGCCAATTGATAAGGGATTCCCCGGAAGAGTCACTAGTCTACAGGCAATTTCCAGAGCATGTTTTATTCCACGTTTTCACCTCATTTTTTCTTCATACACGCAAGCTTTCATGGTTAAGGCGTCACCTACAGTCCGCCACAAGCACTAGCACATACATTATGCGCTATGCCTTGGTTAAGGCGTCACCTACAGTCCGCCATACTCGTGTAATAAGCATTTAATACACGGTACAGAAGCAGAAACACGAACACTCTTCACGAGTCCTTACACCCTCTTACACGTCCCTGTGGAGTATCACTTCCTCCCCATGGAGTCCACACACCTATACAGACATTTCCTACGGAGTCCAAGACATACCCTTCGACTTCCCCAGCAAATCACTAACATAAACACCAAGCGTGCCTCAGATCAAAGACATTCAAAGACATCCAAGCAATTACACGAAGCCGTACACTTGAGCACATACACCTTCCTCCGGCCATAACCCCCCGCGAATATACACCTACACCTACGCTCCTCGGCCAGAGCAAACAAATACACCCTTCCCCAAAGAAACTAGTACTTCTCCAAAGAAATACTACACTAAGCACTCGCGCTCCTAATAAACCCAAGACAACATCAAAGAATGGCATCAACATCAACAACGGCATCAGGATAAGCGACGGCATCACAAATACAAGAAAGACATCAAAGAACGACAACCAAGACTACACGACAACGAGCATTACATCGTTTTCTCCTCCACGGAAGGCGATCATATGCAATTACGACTACATAGACACTCCTCGGCGAGCCCAAGCACAAGCACCCTACAATACACACCTAACTCCAAGCATTTCACTCTACATAGACGCTCTTCGGCGAGTTCAAGCACAAGCAATACACAGACGCTCTTTCACGAGACCTACACTAACACCTACACGAACATCCTTATTCAATTTCACAAGCATACGCACCCTGCACTCTAGCCCTTTTACATCCAACACATGCAATACGAAGACACTACGAGCACCAGCACCAGCACCAACATTTGACATTACAAGCACACGCAAAGACACCAACAAACGACAACAAGCACGACGAAGACATCCGGCAGGCCGGCAGGCCCTTATAGCATGCACGGACCGTCACGTCCTTAAACATGTACGCCCCTCCCCGTTTAGCCCGGTTCGAAGTCCTCGTCTCACCCATGGACACATGGTTCGCTCTACCGATCAGATCGAGACCGTAATGGTCCTGATATGGTCGTGGAGTTTGACTAGCGCTCTAGTCCGAGCTCACCAAAGCGGGGCTCTGTGGATACCCATATCCGTACCCTCCCAAACAAAACCCTGTGATGTATCACGGACTTTTATTACGCATGCTTTAACGTTGACTTATACGGTTCTAACTAATGTCGAATTCATTTTGAGTCGTTTTAAATGTTAAAATGTTTAGGTCGCTTCACATCACACTTAAATAAACGTTCATTTTGTCCATTTGGAGTCTAGTTAGGTCCTTGTCCTGCTTCATTTGGCATGAGCTTCGCATTTGCACTACAATTGGCCTTTTTACATTAACAAGGTCTAATTCAGCATTCCAAAATTCCTAAATTTAGGCCCGGTGGCTAAATCTTCCCTTTAGCCCCCTCTTACACAAAATACGGCTTCACGTCTTACCTTATTTCACAAAATCTATGCAAATACACCCTTTTCACATTTTCGGGTCTCGGGCCCAAAACCGAGCCCAAACCCACCTTTGGCCCGCACTCCAAAGCCCTCAACAACTCTCTAAAAGATCATACTAGGTCTTCTTGGAGCACAAGCAAGAAGATTACACCGAATATTCCCAAGATTTAGCAATTCGGATTAAGGAAATACGAAATCTCGAAGTTAAAACCACACCAGCAAACCGCATAAGCTTATGCGGCTCATGGTGCAAACCGCATAAGCCTATGCGGTTTGCCCACCAAACCGCATAAGGCTATGCGGTTTCCCAGGCTGGCTTTTTCCCCTGCTTTCCTATTTTCTCTCGGCTATTCTCCTATATATACAACCCCTCGCACGACCTATTCTCATAAGTTTTCCACACAAGAAAACCCTCTCTTCTCACAACCTCTCTTCCTAGTTTTAGTGCCCACACATGGGTCCCACAAAATATACCGTCTAGCACGGTATACACCTAAATACATTCACAAAAGCCTCACGCACTCAAATCCTTGAGTTCAACACACCATCCCGTGTTGAATTCATCCTCCTTTCAAGTTCAAGAAACGAAGCTCTGCCCAGATCTGAAGCGTCAGGACAAGGTAGGTACCGATCCACTTGGATCAAAGCTTTTTCTTATTTTCTATGGACTAACAAAGGGGTCTACACTTTAGCCCCCCCCCCCCCCCCCCCCGGCTTTGGCACCCAGCGCGCTTGCACTCCAAGTGTTCTATTTACTTCGGGTACACTCCATATCCGATGACACGCCAAAGTCGCATAAGCAACCGACCTTATAAAATAAACCAATGGACAATTGAATTTTATTTTATTTGCATGCATCTTGCACCTTCTTATTTTGCATTAAATCAACTTAAACAATGAATTCGACCTTTAACTGAACCGTATTCGTTAACAAGTTAAACATGCTAAATCGAGGGTTTTAATCAATCTTTTTGCATCTCAGATCTGCATTCTTTTACAAACTTATCGCACTTGTACGTAGCGATAACATTAGCTCAAATATCATCTTACAAGGATTGTTCTAGGTCAGTAGAGGCTATTTTTACATAGGCTTTTCTAAAAGGTTTTCATAAATCATTATTTGAATTAACTCTTTTTCTAAAGTACCCTCACCCCGAATCCAATCTGGTTTCACAAGCCTTAGATCTAGGGGTGTCGGCGTGCTCCAAAATCTAGGACATGTTTTTAACTTAGAACATGGTAGCAGGTTCCTATTTTCCGCGATAAATAGGTGGCGACTCCATAACAGTTCTTAAAGGTTTTTCCAACTTAATCTTTTTTTAACTTTAAAATCCGCCCTTAAGCAAGACGCCGAGTTGGGTCCGATCCCGGGTTCCACAGTAAGGTAATTTTTGCGAAAAATTTCCCTGACGTGTGCGTTTTGTACTTGTTTTGTAGGAGTTCAATCCCGAGATGGCGAAGCAGCCTGGTGACTTCCCTACCACCGTTGAGTACGACGAGTCGGGTGTGCGACGTACTTTTGTGTTGCCGACGTACTTGCCGGTGACTACCGACGCGGGCATGGATAGCTGGACGGGCAGGGTGAGGAAGGTATGTACTTTGTCTTTGTATATGTGAGTGAGCCCCCAATTTGATCGAGGTATGAAGTATAGCGATGATCAAACTTAATGGAGAAATGCGTTTTGTTTTTGAGATTACCCCCCTAAGTTTGACTTAATTTGAGTGAAATTAAGGCAAAATGGAGAGAATTGTAAAGTGTTTTTGAAATTACCCCCCTAAGTTTGACTTAATTCGAGTGGAACTAAGGCAAAATGGAGAGAATTGTAAAGTGTTTTTGTGTTGTGTATTACAGGTGGCTAAGGAGGCTCATAAGAAGCTATGGCGGATAGCTAACAAGTGGAGGATGGCGTGGGCTGAGCAGGCTGCTCAGTTGTGTCAGAGCCGAGCTGAGACGGCTCAAATTCGGCGAGAGTTTGACGAGTATCGTCGTCGTCATCCCGAGTGAATTTGTGTAATAAAAATTGCATGAACTTTTATGTACATGTCGTTGAACTTGAACTTGAACTTGATTGTAGTCGTGAACCTGATTGTCGTCGGTAAACCTGTTTGGTAGGCTTGTTTGAAAAATGATATGATTCCCGAGTGGGATGCATTTGATGTTGATTTTAGATTGTGAAAATGTCTTTGCGAAAAGTTCATTTTAAATGCGAAATGAGCTTGTATGAATGTCGAAAATGTTTGTGTTTTGACTCGTGGTAAGAATCGTTGTTGCTAATCGTTGTTGCTAAAGTGAAATGTAATGCTGGTGCATGGGGAACAATAAGAGAAAGTCGTAGCCTAATGTAGGTTGTAGTGTTTTAGGAAAGACGAAATTAGGAAAGTTGCGAGAAAACCCGCCCTTTGAACCGCATAGCCTTATGCGGTTCAGGGTTCAAACCGCATAAGCCTATGCGGTTTGGTGGGCAAACCGCATAAGGCTATGCGGTTTGATGGCTTGGCTTTTAATGCTGAGTTTCCATATTCCGTAAGATGTTTTGTATATAAGGAGGGGGGTGCGTGCTATAATCCTCATTCACAATTACTTCTCTTCTTCTCTCTTGATACAAGTTTTTGCTCTCATAAACATATTAGGTATATTTATAAAAGTTTTTTTTTTTTGTATCCAAGAAAAATGGAGGAGCATTTTGACGCTCTTTTGAAGAAGTGGACTTCCTCGTTAAGTTCGGCAATGAAGAAGGCGGCGTATGATGATGGCGCGGGTGTTTTTATTGGCTTTCGCCAAATGAAAGTTGATCTTAACTTCCTTGATTCGTGCTTAGATTATTGGGATCCTAGCTTGCACGTGTTTAGGTTTCCCGGGGGAGAGGTGTGCCCTTTGATAGAGGAGTTCTCGGCCATTGCCGGATGGTCGAAACGGACTACTCCTGTGGTTGTAAGGAGTGAGCTTTGCTATAACGGGATGTTGCGAAACTTCCTTGGGATGACGAATGCTCATGCTGCAGGTTTGTTTGAGGGAGGCAAGGTAAACATGCTTCTCTTGTGTCAACGATACATGAATAAGGTTGATACTAGTATTTCGGACCGTTCTAGGCGGAAGGCCCTTGCTTTTTGTTTGGTTCATCGTTATGCTTTTGCGGGGTCCATGCCAGATGGAGTGTTCGGGAACGCGAGGTATGCTCGTGTTGTCGAAGAGATGGAGAGGGGATATGATCCTTCTGCGTTGATCCTGGCGGAGACCATACTGGGCTTAGACGACCGTTGTGCTAATCGTCTGAGCTCGTACAGGGGTTGTGCTAGGATTCTCAACGTTTGGCTCATGGAGAGGCTAAGTGTGTACAAAGCTCTTCCCCTTGGAAGTGTCTTCAAGGCTGCAGGGACGACGTCGCGAAAGATGGAGTGGGCTGATCCTCGGGAGCGTTCGCTAAACTACTACCGGTGGTTTGTGAAGGAGAGCACCATTCGTTGGCATGTGTCTTGGTGGGGTATTACGGCGGTTACGGCGCCGTCCGTTGCGAATGCGTCTCGTGGGTTGATGTTGTGCGGGTTTGAACGAGGAGTGTGGATTCACCCTCTTCGCTTGAAGAGGCAAATCGGGCTTGCTCAGACCATACCCGAGCAGGATACTCAGGTCGGAGGGGTTGTTGTGCTAAACAACCAAGTGATCGACGCTTGGATCCGAGGATGGTCGGACCGTGTTACTTGGGCTGTTTCGGAGCATATAGAGTCTAGTCGTGTTACGGACTTCTATACACGGTGGTACCGTTCCAATGATCCAAAGGAGCGGGAGAATCAGAGGAAGAGGGAAAAGAATGGGCCAAGGCCCTCCTTGGCGTATGAGGTGGTGCGCGAAAGGAGGGACTATGGTGATCTTTTTAGTGCAGGTGCTTCTACTTCGAGACCGGCGCGGGAAAGGCTTGGACCGAAGGTGACCGTTAAAGATCGTCTAGGATCAAAGATCGAGGAGCCCCCAGTGGAGCAGGACGAGGATCCGATCGAGCCCCCAGGTTTTGAGAGATCCGTTCCCGTTCTTAGGTCGAAAGTTGTGGCGGACCGGCCTCTTGAAGATGAAGAGGTCAACCCGAAGCGTCAGAAAATGACTTGAGTAGTTTGCTTTGTTTAGTTTAGAAAAATTCCTTTATTTAAATACATGTTTTAGATTTGAATAAAGGGCTAGGAGGCTTGTTCCTAGCTCATTCCTAAGTTGCGAGAAATTCTAAATAAAGTAATAAAATAGAATTAATTTGCCTTTGTCTTGTCTCGTTGCTTTCTTTTGTTTTGCTTTGAAATGTTCTCGACCTTTTTAAGCTTCGAACATTCGTATTTGTTCTTAAAATCCTCGACTTTTTTGAGCTTTGGACTTGTTTGACTTGCTTGCTCTTAAGTCCTTGACCTTTTTAAGCTTTGGACTTGGATTTTTGTTTTGTTTTGTGTTGACTGTGCTCTTGACTTTTTTGAGCTTTGAGCGTGTCTTGTTGTGAGTGCATCGCCCTTGACCTTTTTAAGTTTTGGGCGTGCGTGCTAGGAAGTTCGGTTGTGCTTTTGACAAGCTGCCTACGTATCCGCGTTTTACGGAATCAAACCGGCGTTGTTCGTGTGATTCGGTTGAGCTCTTTGCAAAGCTGCCTACGTATCCACAGTGCGTGGAATCAAACCGAGCGTAGTTCACCCATGCGAGAGTGAGTTTTGTTTTTTGAAATACATTGCGAAAGTGTTTGTGTTTAAGGGTAGTATTTCTTGAGTTGATCAAGATTTGTTGGTAATCGGAAGTCCTGACCGTCGAAGTCGGTTAGCTTCACGGCTCCTCCGGGAAGGATTTCCTTGACCAAGTACGGTCCGGCCCAATTGGGTTTGAATTTTCCTCTTGGGTCGACTGGTAATGGTGCTCGGACTGATTTGAGTACTAGGTCACCCACTTTGATGTTTCGTGGCTTGACCCGTTTGTTGTAGGCGCGTTGTAGGCGAGATTGGTACATCCGGACTGTACTTAGTGAATGTAACCATCTTTCGTCTAAGAGGATGAGTTGTTCGTATCGTTCGCGTGCCCATTCGGCTTCAGGAATGTCTGCTTCCATGAGAATTCGAAGGGATTGCATCTCGATTTCTACAGGTTGAACGGCTTCCATCCCGTAGGTTAGGAAATAGGGTGTCATGCCTGTGGGTGTGCGGATGGTTGTGCGGTATCCCCATAATGCAAATGGGATTTTGTTGGGCCAGTCGTGGCAGGTGTCGATCATCTTTTTGAGGATTGAAACAACGGTTTTGTTTGCTGCCTCGACCGCGCCGTTAGTTTGTGGTCGGTAGGGTGATGATTTGTGTCGTTGTATCTTGTATTTGAGGAGAAGTGGTTCGACCTCTCCTTGGAAGTGTGTGCCTTGGTTGCTTATGAATTCGTGAGGTATGCCATAGCGACAAATGATGTTGTTTTGTATGAATTTTGCAACCTCTTTTGTGCCTAGTGTGCGGTATGATGCGGCTTCGACCCATTTGGTGAAATAGTCGATGGCCACGAGTATGAAGCAGTGTCCTCCTGCTCCTACGGGTTGAACTTTGCCTATGACGTCGATTCCCCAGGTTGAGAAGGGCCATGGCGAGGTCAAACTGTATAGTGGTGAAGGAGGTATGTGTTGTACGTTTGCAAAGATTTGACAATTGTGGCAATGTTTGACGTATTTTGCGCAGTCGGCTTCCATGGTTGTCCAGTACCATCCTAGCCTTATGATTTGTTTGCACATGGCTCGTGCGTTCATGTGCGGTCCGCACTCGCCATCGTGTACTTGGGACATGATTTCGTGTCCCTTTTTGTGATCGACACACAAGAGTAGTGTGCCTTGAGGCGTCTTTTTGAGTAGTTTGCCCATTTCCATCACGAATTGTGATGATAATAGGCGTAGGGCTCGTTTGGCCCGTTTGTCAGTGTTTGGCGGGTATTCACTGTTTGTTTTGTAGTTGATGATTGCTTGGTACCAAGGGTCGGTTTGTTCTTCCTCGGCTTCAATGTCACAGATGTAGGCGGGTTCATTCCGTCGTTCCACGACAATGGGTAGTGTTTCCATTCCCGGGGGTATGTTAATTAGTGACGCGAGTTTGGATAACGCGTCGGCGAATTGGTTTTCTTCGCGTGGGAGGTGTATGAATTCTACGTGATAGAATTCGTTTATGAGCTCTTGTATTTTGTTTTGGTATAGTGCCAGGTTTTCATTAAGTATCTTCCATGCTCCGGATACTTGGTTGATTATGAGGGAGGAGTCCCCATAGACTCTTATATTGCGGGCGTTGAGTACAAGCGCTGCTTGGAGACCGTGCAAGCATGCTTCGTATTCTGCGGCGTTGTTTGTAACGTCAAAATCCAGTTTGATGGATAAGGAGGTGTGTTCGCCATTCGGGGATATGAGAAGTATTCCTACTCCACATCCTCGATAGTTGGAGGAGCCATCGAAGTATAACTCCCATTGTTCTTGGTTGATATTGTAAATCCCATCGTCTGGAAGGGATATTGTGTCGATGATTGGTTCTTCGTTGATTGCGTTTTCGGCTAGGAAATCGGAGACTGCTCGTCCCTTGATTGCTTTGAGGGGTACGTACTTAAGGTCGAATTCGGCTAGGAGCAATGTCCATCTGGCCATTCGTCCGTTAAGCACAGGTTTCTCGAAAAGGTACTTTACGGGGTCCATTTGGGAATAACCTTCGTCTGGTGTGCTAGCATATAGTGACGGAGTTTTTTGGATGACCATACCAATGCTAGACAGCTCTTCTCGACAGGTGAATATCGAGTTTCGTAATCGAGAAATTTCTTGCTGATGTAGTAGATTGCGTGTTCTTCGCCGTTTATTTCTTGAGCGAGCATGGCGCCCATGGCGGTAGGTGTGGTTGTAAGGTATAAGGATAGTGGTAAATCCGCTTGGGGTGGTCGTAGAACTGGTGGGTTAGTTAGCAATTCTTTGACCTTGTCGAATGCCTTTTGGCAGTGTTCATCCCATTCAACGTGGTCGGTTTTCTTGAGCTTCTTGAAAACTGGTTCGCATATCATGGTGAGTTTGCTAATGAAGCGTGAAATGTATTGGATTTGGCCCAAGAAACTTCGAATTTCGTCGAGGTTCTCCGGGGGTCGCATTTCAAGGATTGCTTTGACTTTCGAGGGGTCGACCTCGATGCCTCTTTGGCTCACTACATGTCCTAGTAGTTTACCGGATTTAACTCTAAAAGTACATTTTTGGGGGTTAAGGCGCATTTTGTATTGTCGTAGGCGTGTGAAGAACTTGCGGAGGTTAGTGATGTGACCACTTCTCTCCTTTGACTTCACGATCATATCGTCGACGTAGACTTCGACTTCTTTGTGCATCATGTCATGTAAAAGGGTTGTAGTGGTGCGTTGGTATGTTGCGCCAGCGTTGATTAGGCCGAAAGGCATGGCGTATGTGAAGATGTCCCCACTTGTAATGAAGGCCGCTTTTTGCCATGTCTTCTAGTGACATTTTGATTTGATTGTAGCTGCGAGTCAGCCCATGAAGGATAGAAGGGCGTGATCGGCGGTGTTGTCGACTAGGACGTCCACATGGGGTAATGGAAAGTCATCTTTGGGACTAGCTTTGTTCAAGTCGCGAAAATCAACGCATACTCGAATTTTGCCATTCTTTTTCAAGACTGGGACCATGTTTGAGACCCATTCAGGATACTCGATGACTCGGATGAAACCGGCTTGTAGTTGTTTTTCGATTTCTTCCTTGACCATAAGGGACCATTCGGGACGTAGTCTTCTTAGTTTTTGCTTGATGGGTTTGTAACCGGGTTTAATGGGGATGCGGTGCTCGGCGATGTTTCGTTCGATTCCGGGCATGTCTTTGTATGACCAAGCGAATACGTCCTTGAATTCGCTTAGGATTTGTGTGAATTGGATGCGCTCGTGTTCATCTAGTGAGGCACCTAGTTGTAGTTCCCTTGGTTCTTCGGGGGTTCCCACGTTTATGGTTATGGTTTCCTTGATGATGGGGTGTTGTGTTTTTGGGTGCACAATGTTTGCAATGTATTTGTTTAAAGATTGATTTGTTTGTTCATTTTCATCGCATGAGTTAGTGTCTTTTGTATTTTGTGTTTTGTTTATTGCTTGTTGATTTTTGTTTGTTTGTATTTTGTTTGTTTTAGCTTGAGACAAGACGTAAGCAAATTTATTCATTTCATTATTTTGAAGAGAATTATTCGACAAATCAGAAAATTGCTTGGAGCTAGCCTCTGTAAAAAGGAAATCTAAACTAAAGCTAGAGTCTAGGATAGATGGGTCGACAGATGACCCGACACTAAGAGCATTAGAATCTAAAAGAATTTCTTCTTCTTCTTCATCGTCTTCTGTGCCGCTGGAGGTGCTGCTTGAGCTGCTTGAGTTGCTTGAGTTGTTTGAGTTTGAATCACTCTCGGCCTTGTCCTTGAGATTAGTGACATGGTCGAAAAGTGGTCCTTCACCGGTGATAAGCTGGAAGTGGTGTCCTTGTGCGTCGGTCCACTTTTGCGTCTTATACCATCCGTTGAGGGTTTTGTCTGTGGCGTCGGCTATGAGTAAGTTAGGATCGAAGTGACGGTCTCGCATGATCGTGGAGACAATCTCTTCGTTTTTGGTGCTCGGTGAGGCCTTGAGTGTGTTAGGCTCGGCCTCACTAGAGAAACAAGCTTCGGATGAATGGATGATGTCTCGAAGGGAGGTATTCCCGTCGACCATTCCTCCGGGGGTGAAATATGCGTTCAGGT
The DNA here is from genome assembly GCA_023091065.1 of Dianthus caryophyllus. NCBI lineage: Eukaryota > Viridiplantae > Streptophyta > Magnoliopsida > Caryophyllales > Caryophyllaceae > Dianthus > Dianthus caryophyllus. The sequence continues at coordinate 19,246,109 of CM041522.1, forward strand.
CGAGGATGTAGGGTCGCAGGGTGACCTTGTGGGTTGACTTTCGTCTTTGGATTTCCCTGACCATCTTCTCCTGGTCGCCGTTTTTGGGCTTATAGCCTAAACCCATGGTGAGCCAGAGGCTGTTGTTGTTTTTTGTTCTGAAAGGTTTGTAGGTTTTGATTGGTGTACGCGTGATAGCGCCGACTTCGAAGTCGAAACCACATAAATCTTCCGCGGGTTCGGCCACAATTTCGGCAGAATTGGGCTCTTTTGGTGTATCGAAAAGGGCTCGGAAGTTTGAGGCATTCAAGGTTATGATCTCCTCGTTGAGAGGGATCTTAACCTTTTGATGTAGAGTAGAAGTTACGGCCTTGGTGGAGTGAATCCACGGTCGTCCCAGGAGTATGTTATAGGAAGGGGTCATGTCGATGACTTGAAACTCGACTTTTCTTTCTATGGGACCACTGCGTATGTGAAGAGAAATGGTTCCTTTCACGTGACGTCGGGTTCCGTCGAAAGCTTTGACTCCATCCATGCTTGGGGTGAAGTCTTTATCGGATAGGCCGAGGCGATGTGCGGTGGCCAATGGTAGAACATTGACTGCAGATCCGTTGTCAACAAGGGACACAGGCAAAGTTTTCTTCATACACTCTATGCTAATGTATAGGGCGAGGTTGTGGTTTGGTCCGAATGCGGGGAGATCATCATTTGAGAAGGTGATAGCTCCTGGTAACCAATCCCTCGTGACATGGCTGACCATTTGATCTGGAGAGATCTCAGCGTCTGCGCATGCTATTTGTAGAGCGCGGATGAATGCATTCCTATGTTCCGCTGAGTCTCGTAGAAGGGCCCAGAAGGAAACGTCGGCTTTTGTGCGAGCGAGTTGCTTCTGAAGCACCTCATTCGTGTTAGGTGGTGGAATTACTGTAGAGGTGGAGGGTGTACTTGTAGAGGGGTTATCCTCTTGGGCTACGGCCTTGCCTTTCTACCGCATGATTGCTTTTCTGGCATGTTCATCTGTGAAAATATTTTGATAAGGACGACCAGAGCGTGTGAGGTGTGAAACCTCGTCTTGGTCTTCCTTCTCGGGCTGCTCGCCCTTTTCTTTTTGATCTTTGCTTTCGGACTGCTTGCCCTTCTTTTTCTTCCCCTTCTTGTTCTTTTTGTTCTTATTCGAGGAGGTTGTAGTCGAGAGTTGATCTACCGTTTTGTTAGTGGGTGGCCACTCTTCATCTTCGTCATCACTGAACCAGACCCCATTGATTTGGTTGTTGGTGGGTGTGACCAAGTAGGAGCAATCTATGACGGGTGCTGATCCGGGGAAGATTGCGGGGTTGTCGTAAATTGTGGGGTTGCTTTGGGCTGCGAGGCCGATTTCAATGAGTTCTTCGAAATTCTCGGCGTCGCCGTAATCAAAGTGTCTTTGCCACTCAGGTCGTAAGCTTCCGAGAAATGTGTACATGAGTTCATCCTCGTGTGGAGGGTTCAGAACCTGGGCAAGTAGTCCTTTCCAACGGGCGAGATATTGAAGGAAATCTTCCTCATCCCTTTGGAATTGGGTGATGAGGGTATGGAGGGAGGCATGCTTGTTGGCCTTGGAGCGTTTTTCTAAGCGTGCAACTTCAAGTTGATGCAAGGCCTTCAAGTTGTCAATGTCTTTGGTGAGCAGATCAACACGGTGACGGAGAGTTCTCAGTCTATTGAGGTTAGCCACCTTTGAGGAACGTTTGAAGGAAGGGGTGATGATGCGATTCATGGTGAATATTCAGCTGAGGCCTGCATTTCACTTTGCATATTAGTGACACGACTCGACCCACTAGACACACATTCATTTTTTTTTTTAGGCATTCATTTTAGCTCATTTCTTTGTTTAGAAAGACCTTTTTATGTTTTGAAAAGAGGAGGTTTTCGAAAAGGTTTTAGCTAAAGGAAGCTTTTGAAACGAGGATGTGTGCGCACATCTCGTCTCGATGTTAAAAGATTTTGCTTTGCATCCGTCGAACTGATATCGGTGATTTGCCGAGGTGAGCTCGAGTCGGATGTGTAAAAGAAGGAGGATTCGGCTCGAGCAAGTCGATTCGAGGATGTTAAAACGGAGTCTAGGCCGTATGACCTAGAGGATTGAAATCCACGAGCTCGGGTTTTAATCCTTGCTCGGGTTTTTGCTTGTTAGTGAAAAAGGAAGTTTTGAAAAAGCTTGTTTCAAAAATTCGCGATAGTTTTGTTTGAAAAGTGTTAGTTTGTTAGATGTTAGGTTCATTCATCTTTGAAACGTTTAAGCGAGTTTTCGAAGATATGAATGCAAATGCTTGTTTTGAAAAAGACCATGGAGTGCATAGCCTCGAACTTGTACGTATGACTCAAAAAGGGTAAAAATGAGTCAGTCGGGTACACCTCCAACTACCTCGAGTACGCTTTGGCAGATACTTAACCCCTTCATTTCCTTACGCCGGGGCGATAGGTTTTCTGAAGGGAGCACTGGGGCGGTCGAGATAGCCGTCTACGGCAAGCCGTGGAGGGGCGATAGGAAAGCTAGTCCGGCATGTGCTTTATCTAGTGGACAAGCCTGCATGTGGGAACCACCTCTCGAGGGTAAAAGGGTGCCTAGATTCCAAAAGGAATGGACTCTAAACGAATGTGCATAGCTCAAATATATATACTTGGATTGTTCAAGGCTTTCAAGTTTCACCTCTTTATTTTTAAAAAGAAAAAGCTAGTTTTAATTTTTTTTTTAAAAAAATAAGATGACCCCAGCGGAGTCGCCAAACTGTGGAACCCGAGAGGGACCCAACTCGGCGTCTTGCTTAAGGGCGGATTTTAAAGTTAAAAAAGATTAAGTTGGAAAAACCTTTAAGAACTGTTATGGAGTCGCCACCTAATTATCGCGGAAATTAGGAACCTGCTACCATGTTCTAAGTTAAAAACATGTCCTAGATTTTGGAGCACGCCGACACCCCTAGATCTAAGGCTTGTGAAACCAGATTGGATTCGGGGTGAGGGTACTTTAGAAAAAGAGTTAATTCAAATAATGATTTATGAAAACCTTTTAGAAAAGCCTATGTAAAAATAGCCTCTACTGACCTAGAACAATCCTTGTAAGATGATATTTGAGCTAATGTTATCGCTACGTACAAGTGCGATAGGTTTGTAAAAGAATGCAGATGCAGATGCAGAAAGGTTGATTAAAACCCTCGCTTTAGCATGTTTACCTTGATAACGAATGGGGTTCAGTTAAAGATCGAATTCATTGTTTAAGTTGATTTAAATGCAAAATAAGAAGGTGCAAGATGCATGCAAATAAAATAAAGTTCAATTGTCCATTGGTTTATTTTATAAGGGTCGGTTGCTTATGCGACTTTGGCGTGTCATCGGATATGGAGTGTACCCGAAGTAAATAGAACACTTGGAGTGCAAGCTACTGGGTGCCAAAGCCGGCGTTAAAGTGTAGACCCCTTTGTTAGTCCATAGAAAATAAGAAAAAGCTTTGATCCAAGTGGATCGGTACCTACCATGTCCTGACGCTTCAGATCTGGGCAGAGCTTCGCTTCTTCAACTTAAAAGGAGGATGAATTCAACACGGGATGGTGTGTTGAACTCAAAGATTTGAGTGCTTGAGGCTTTGTGAGTATTTGTGGTGTGAAAGCTATGCTAGATGTAAAATCTGATGGAAAAAGTTATCTTTCGAAGTCTGGTATAGGGGGGTATATATACTAAAAGACCTCGGAGAAATTAGGAAATCGGGGATAAAAACAGGCCTAGGAACCGCATAGCCTTATGCGGTTGCCAGGGCAAACCGCATAGGCTTATGCGGTTGCCTCCCCAAACCGCATAAGCTTATGCGGTTCGAGGGGGTGGTTTTTTTGTGTAGTTTCCTAGTTTCGGTTGAATTATATCTTAGAAAGATTTCGTGATAATCCTAACTTGCACGTCAAGGAAAAGCTTGGGATATTTCTGAGATATTTATGATGTTTAGGGCTTTGGAGTGCGGGCCAAAGGCTGGGTTTGGGCTCGGTTTCGGGCCCGAGACCCGGAAAAATGAAAAGGGTGTGTTTGCATGGTTTTTGTGAAATAAGGTAAGACGTGAAGCCGTATTTTGTGTAAGAGGGGGCTAAAGGGAAGATTTAGCCACCGGGCCTAAATTTAGGAATTTAGGAATGCTGAATTAGACCTTGTTAATGTAAAAGGACTAATTGTAGTGCAAATGCGAAGCTCATGCCAAATGAAGCAGGACAAGGACCTAGCTAGACTCCAAATGGACAAAATGAACGTTTATTTAATGCGATGTGAAGCGACCTTAAACATTTTAACATTTAAAACGACTCAAAATGAATTCGACATTAGTTAGAACCGTTTAAGTGAACGTTAAAGCATGCGTAATAAAAGTCCGTGATACATCACAGGGTTTTGTTTGGGAGGGTACGGATATGGGTATCCACACCTGCATATCAGCAGCATTTGCGTTATGGCAACTTTGACAATTTTTCCTCGCTCAGCGCTGTGGGTGAATTAATCGAAGATGATCTCCGCAAAGAAAAACTAACCGAGGCTACAGGCCGAGGTTACCAGGGCAGCTCGTCACGAGCCGTCACCAAAGCTGAACCAGTTCACTGCATTAACGCCTTGGAAGCACTAGCGGCCGCCCCAACGCCAACAAAATACACTGCTCCTCCTCCTAAGGCATCGTACTCATCTGCAGGGCAGACTTCGGCGAAGCCACGACGAAACTTTGACCCAATCTACATGACTTACTCCAAGGCACTGCAAAGACTTGTGAGCCGAAATGTGCTTCAGCTCCTAGGGCCTACTAGCGAGCCTCCTCAGGACAAAAAGCCTAAATCATGGGATCAAAATGCCTACTGTGAGTTCCACATAGGAAAAGGACACGACACCGAACAATGCTTCCGCTTGAAAAACATAGTTCAAGACCTGATCGATGACAATACCATCGAGAAACCTTCTCCGGGTCCTAAACCTTCAAACCAACTCAACCCCCTACACACCCATGCCATCTTCGTGGGAACACACCCCATCCTCGACTGTTCTCACCTCATTGTCTCAAACGACCACGAAATCAATGGTATCTGGGATAGTTCTGATGAGGAAGATAATCGGATAGACAATAATGGTTACCTTTTCCCTCCAGAAGAAGAGGAAGAAGAAGACCAACGGCCCACGGGGATATATGGGAAAGTGCCCCACAAATACCCAATCCGGCTATCTGACAGTGATGATATGATAGCTTACTTAACTCGCTCCGGTCGCCCGTACAGAGCCTCACTGAGTCTACTTGAACCCCCGGGTTTCCCGTCAAAAGCAACTAGCCAGGACAAAAACAAGGGTATAGTCATAAACGAGGTAACGCCACCGCCCGCAATGACTACGCTACCGCCTACCATGACTACACTTATACCTACAATTACTACACCAATTCAACCGCAAACTGACGTAGCATCGTCAAGCGCCGCTCCAGCACCTATGCCTGAAATTGGAGACTCAATTCAGAAACAGCTCCTCAAAACAAAAGCGGATATCTCGATCTGGCAGCTCCTAAGGGAATCACTAGAACACCGCGGAGCTCTTTACCGAGCCCTGTAAATCACCCCTATGACAACAGAAATGTCACCTGAAAAGCTCATCAGTCACATTACCCGTGAATGGCAAGCTAATGCCATCACTTTCTCTGACAAAGACCTCCCGCCATTTGGAGGCACGCACAACCTGGCACTCTACATAAACGTAGAAAGCCATGGCATGACACTACCCGTCGTCCTCACCGACAACGGATCCGCAGTCAGAGCTTACGATGGTACCCGCCGCAGCATAAAAGGAACTATTTCCTTTCCTATCATGACAGGACCTGTCATACGGGAAACCGAATTCCAGATAATCGACATACCCCCTACATACAACATGTTGTTGGGTAGACCCTGGATCCACGCCACTAAAGCCGTTACCTCGAGCTTACACCAAAAGGTCAAGCTCCCCCTGGACGACGAGGTCGTCACCATCCACGCATCAAACTTTCGGGCTTCCCTACAGCAGCAAAAGATCGATAGTGATTCTGCAAAAATAAGCACCGAAACCCCAGACATCACCTGTGGTTTTGAGGTCGACTTTGACATCTGCACATTGACTCGCGAGAAGGAAATTGCCGCCCTCTATGTGAAGGACAATGACAACAAATGGCCAACCATGGGCCTAGGTTATGTACCATGGTCCTACGAAGTTACCCGTGGAGAACAAGCATTCAAAGACCGCAAAAGATGTCGTGACTTTCACATGGAACCATATCACATCTTCACTGACAAATACTTTGTCAAGGAGGGTATGAGAAAAATGCCCAAAGACTTCTTCTCATACACTATCGCCGGAATCGAACTAGTCTCCGAAATCCTGCGCAACCACAACTTTAACCCCACCGACCTGATTGTCCCAATTGAAGAGAAGACACACGACGGATGGTCAAAGACTCTTCAGTGGACCGACGAGCAAGGTCGCACTTTCAAAATCACCACTGGAGAAGGCTACACCTTCGAGAACTCCGATTCTGAAGAAAACGAAGACGAAAACCCTGACAACAAACCTATCATAGAGTTTAGGCTTCCGCGTCGTCATTTCAAGTCCTTCACCCCAACTAAGCCTCCGGGCTATATTCCTGATGTGATAGACATAGACAAGGAACTAGAGTCTCTAAGGTTGTCCAAAGCTCCCCTGTCCGAGCTATCTGCAAATGTAACTGCTTCTGAAAACAATAATAGTAACAACGTTTCTGGTTACTACTTGCCTTGTTTCCCTTTAAAATCTGCATTTTCTAATACTTGCGATGACGCTAAACAAAACAGCATTGCATTACATAAATACATTGCAAATATCGTTTCAAAACCTGAGCAAGACCCCATCATTGAGGACACAACAATCATCGATGTGGGAACACCCGAAGAACCCCGAAAACTACAATTGGGGGCTTCCTTAAGCATGGAAGAAAAAACTGCATACGTTGAACTACTCACAGAGTTCAAAGACATCTTTGCTTGGTCCTACAAGGACATGCCGGGCATTGACCGCGAAATAGCCGAACATCGCATCCCACTCAAACCAGGTGCCAAGCCTGTTAAACAAAAGCTCCGACGCATTAAACCCGAATGGTCTCTCATGGTCAAAGAAGAGATCGAGAAACAACTACAAGCAGGTTTCATTCAAGTCATCGAATACTCAGATTGGGTGTCAAACATGGTCCCAGTAATGAAAAAGAATGGGAAAATACGAGTATGCGCCGACTTCCGCGACCTTAACAAAGCTTGCCCAAAAGATGACTTCCCGTTACCTCACATGGACATACTCGTGGACAACACGGCTGACCACGCGTTACTGTCCTTCATGGATGGATACGCAGGATACAACCAAATCAAAATGGCAACAGACGACATGGCTAAGACTACCTTTGTAACACCCTGGGGCACATACTGCTACACTGTTATGCCTTTCGGACTCATTAACGCAGGCGCCACTTATCAACGTACAGCAACTACTCTATTACACGACATGATGCATAAAGAAGTAGAGGTCTATGTTGACGACATGATCGTGAAATCAAAGGAAAGGCAAGATCACATTGCCAACCTCCGCAAGTTCTTCACCAGAATCGAGCAAAGATAAAATGCGACTAAACCCACAGAAATGCACTTTTGGGGTTACATCAGGCAAGTTATTGGGTCACATCGTAAGCCAGCGTGGAATCGAGATCGACCCTATCAAGATCAAGGCCATAAAGGAGATGAAACCTCCAAGTAACATCGATGAGATCAGGAGTTTCTTGGGACAAGTCCAATACATCTCCCGATTCATTAGCAAACTCACGATGGTCTGCGAACCAATTTTCAAGAAGCTAAAAAAGGAAGAACACACAAAATGGGACGACAACTGTCAACAAGCATTCGACAAAGTCAAAACCCTACTCACCAATCCACCTGTTCTGGTGCCACCCCAGAGAGATCTACCTCTTTCGCTCTACCTAACAACTACACCAAACGCCATGGGCGCCATGCTCGCCCAGGAGGTTAACAACGAAGAAAAAGCAATCTACTACATTAGCAAGAAATTCCAGGATTACGAGACTCGTTACGAGCCTGTGGAGAAAAGCTGCCTCGCTTTAGTCTGGGCCACCAAAAAGCTCAGACATTACCTCCTCGCTCACACAACCAGGGTATACTCCCTAATGGATCCACTCAAGTACTTATTCGAAAAACCGGTATTAAACGGCCGCATGGCCAGATGGACGCTACTGCTGGCAGAATATGAGCTCAAATACTTGCCTTTGAAAGTCATTAAGGGAAGGGCCGTTTCAGATTTCCTTGCAGAGAATGCTATCGTTGAACAAACTAACGTTGACACGACGTCATTTCCCGACGATGGAATCTTCGCTGTCGAAACTGAATACTGGCAACTCTACTTCGATGGAGCCTCAAACTACCGCGGCTACGGCGTAGGGATACTTCTAATATCCCCTAATGGCGATTACACACCCATCTCAATCAAGCTAGACTTTAACGTCACCAACAATGCAGCAGAATATGAGGCCTGCATTTACGGCTTATAAGCAGCCACGGCCCTCAATATAAAGCACCTGCGAGTACATGGAGATTCCTTCCGCATCATAAATCAAGTGATGGGAGCATGGAAAATCATGAACGAAACCCTCGCAAAATACCAAGCAAAGATACAAACACTCCTGACAGAGTTCGACTGCATAGAATTCTATCACCTCCCGAGGGAAGAAAACCAATTTGCCGACGCACTGTCAAAGCTTTCATCCCTTCTCAACATGCCGCCAAATGTTGACACACTACCCATTGTCGTCGAGAGACGTAGTGAGCCCGCATACATCCACACCATTGACATCGACGAAGCAGAACAAGCAGAACCATGGTACCAAGCCATACTCAACTACAAAACAAGCAATTCCTATCCTCCCGACACCGACAAACGCGGTAAAAGAGCAATTAGACTCCTCGCCTCCCAGTTCGTACTAGAAATGGGACAGTTACTCAAAAAGACACCCCAGGGCGCTCTACTCATGTGTGTCGATTATAAGAAAGGGCAGGGAATCATCGCCCAAGTACACGATGGCGAATGTGGCCCACACATGAACGCAAGAGCCCTATGCAAACAAATCTTGCGATTAGGATGGTACTGGACGACCATGGAAGCAGACTGCATTCACTATGTCAAACACTGCCATAATTGTCAAATATTCAGTAACGTGCAACACGTACCTCCCTCACCACTATACAGCCTCACGTCTCCATGGCCCTTTTCAACTTGAGGCATTGACGTGATAGGAAAAATCCATCCCATCGGAGCAGGAGGACACTGCTTCGTACTAGTAGCAATCGACTATTTCACAAAGTGGGTAGAAGCGGCGTCTTTTCGCACCCTCGGCTCGAAAGAAGTTGCCAAATTCATACAAACAAACATCATATGCCGGTACGGCATACCACACGAGTTCATAAGCGATCAAGGTTCACATTTTCAAGGCGAAGGCGTATCGCCAAATATAGCATACAACATCACAGATCCTCCCTTACCGACCCCAAACCAGCGGAGCCGTGGAAGCAAAGAAATAAAGCGTAGTCACCATCCTGGAGAAAATGATCGGCGCTTGCCCGGATCGCCCAACAAAATTCCATTTGCACTATGGGGGTATCGCACAACCATACGCACGCCCACAGGCATGACGCCTTACTTTCTCACCTACGGCATGGAAGCCGTGCAACCCGTAGAAGTCGAAATGAAATCCCTACGAATACTGATGGAAAGTAGCATACCAGAAGCAGAATGGGCTCGCGAACGCTAAGAGCAACTGATGCTCCTAGACGAACGCAGGCTAAATTCCTTAAGCATTGTGCGAATGTACCAAGCACGACTACAAAGAGCATTCAACAAGCGAGTTCGACCACGAAACATAAAAGTGGGAGATCTAGTGTTGAAATCAGTACGCGCACCACTTCATGTTGACCCGCGAGGAAAGTTCAAACCAAACTGGGCTGGACCTTACCTCGTCAAAGAAATCTACACAGGAGGAGCAGTCAAACTAACTGACCTAGACGGTCAGGAGTTCAATCGGGCCACCAATCTCGATCAACTGAAGAAGTACTACCCTTGAAACACTTGCAATGTATTTATGACATGTAACTAAACACAATTTCACGGGCCGGGATGCCCCTAAACGTGCACACACACACATCACAAAAAGCAAAACACAACTCCGAACTACGCCGGCTCGATTCCATTTACATGGATACGTAGGCAGCTTTTCAAAAGCACAGCCGACATTCAACACAAAATCACATACCTCAAAACAATCTAAAGTTAAAGGTATAACCGACACAACAAAATTCAAAATACTCATATCTTCGACCTTGGAGAAAATAAAGCAAGTTACGCAAAAGAAACTTCTTTGTTTTATTATGCTTGGAAGGAAAACATTTACATTTGGATTTTGCAAATGGGAGCACGAGTACTGCGCCACTATCACTACCAACAAGCATTACAAGATCCTAACAAGACAAGTTTAGAGAATTGAAACAACAAGCATGCAACTAGTAACCAAACAACAAACACGAGCAGACATTCTTCTTCACGACTGAAAGGAGAGCTCAACCCATATTCGGGGCATGACCGCTACCATCCTGGCCCGGAGCGTTAACCATGACGAAACCGAGATGACTGAGCTCCGTCTCCATGGACGCTGCACTCCCAGAGCTCGAGCTCCCACGACTTCTGCGACCAAAACGTACTGGATCAAAGGCCAACGTCGGCAGTGGCTCATTTTGCTCTATAGCACGAAGGCGGGCCCTCTGGCGAGTAGTTGTGGCCGTAGTCCACCGGATATACGACCTCGAAACCCTCACCGTGGCCGGTATCCCTGCCACCTGCCACCGGGGACGCAGAGCCCATCCTCGCGACCATGCATCAGTGATTTGGTTATTAAGTACGACCAAATCCTGGATCGTGGTATCCTGCCCTGGGATAAACTGGGCATAGCCCATTTGCCTTCTCACCCTCAGAGGATGAATGAACACCCCAATGTCAAAACCGCATAGCATGACCCCGGAAGGACCATCGCCAACTGCACTGCCCGTCACGGAGGTAACCTCCCACCATGGCACAACCCAACGAATAGCCGACGCCCTCACAAAAGTGGAGAAGTAATCACGAGGACGGCCATTAGGACCCATCCACCTCAGGCCCCGACTGGTCACGCCTGCCGCCGTGTAGGATACGCCGTAAGGGATGGCTCCAAGTACGCTCAAACGTTCCATCAGCCAGACCTGCAAAATGAGGGGACAACCACGATAGGCATGCGCTCTATTACACGCCCGATCGTCTAGGCCTAGGATCGTCTCCGCCAGGATCAGCGCCGCTGGATTGTAACCCATCTCCATCTGCTGCACAACGCAGACCAAACGCGCCTCGCCAAACCCCATCGCGTCCACTGAATCGGGGAACATGAAACAGTGCACAAGGCAAAGGGCCAGAGCCCTCCTGCGAGCAACAGCGCCAATACTCCCATCATCATAATTCATGAACCTCTGGCAAAGTCGGATGATATTCAAGCGGCCATCTAGGAACAAGTCCTCCGTCTCGGGCCTCGTCATCTTAAGGAAGTTTTGCATGTTCCTTTGATAACCAAGCTCCTAACGAACACACACTGGAGTCACAGTGCGGGTCCAACCTCTGATGGCAGCAAACTCCTCGACCAGGGGGCAAACTTCCCCGTCAGGGAAGCGAAATACGTGGTATGCCAAGTCCCAGTAATGCAGACAGGCATCCAGAAACTCCGGCTCCATCCGAACCTGCCTTAAGCCTAGGAATATGCCCAAGCCATAGCCCCTGAGGTTCCTTTTCTCGATACCCGATAGCATAACACACCACATCCTCACAAGTCCCTCCAAATGCTCCATTACTCACAAAAAGGAAAGCGCTCTGCAGGATATTATGAATACTTTTATAATACGAGTAATGAAGTTGCAAGTTAAGACGTAATATGAAGTGTGATTGGAGAGATGGATGAATGAAATAACACAAGCATCCTTCTTATAGGCAACGTCTTCAAGAGGCGACGACACAAAGTATAATCGCTAGTAAACCAGCGATTAACCAAAAAATCAAAACAAAAAGGCAGAAAACACCACAAAAATCGCCAGAAGACAGGCGATTATCACAAAAATCGCCAGTCCTCTGGCGATTTTCACAATAATCGCCTGTTTTCTGGCGATTTTTGTGAAAATCGTTGGTATTCAGGCGATTTCCCGTAATTTTCCGACATTGATGCGACGACTGCGCACCGTCTTGCAGCCTACGAGTTGCAGAGAAGCCTTTTCACAGCCTACGCACCGCTGTTTTTACGTTTTACGGCGTACTATCGGTTACGTTTTCGCTACCCGGCTTTACGTCGTATTGTGTCATTTTATCATCAATTTTCGATTATTATTTTGCACATACATTTCACAAATTTTAATCGTCACTTTTCGTAAGCTTACGTTAAAGCACGACGTTCTTAATTCACATTTTACAAACGTCAAAAACACCTTTTACGGTCTCACGAAATTTAATCATCCCATTCCGCAAAGCTTACGTTAAAGCACGACGTTCTTAATTTACATTTTTACGAACGTCGAAAACACTTTTTACGGTCTCACAAAATTCAACTGTCACGTTTAGCAGGCCTACGTACAAGCACGACGTTCTTAATTCACATTTTTACAAGCGTCAAAAGCATCTTTTACGGACTCAAAATATTTTTCTTCAAAAAGCATATTTTACAAAAAATCTTTACGTACGCATGTGCTTACTACGAGTAGGCCAATCTCAATCGAGATTTGTGTTCTTTTTTACGACTAACCGTTTAATGCAGGAACACTAAATAAGCAAGTCGCGAGGACTTCAAACGCAAACGATAACACAAGCAGTCATACTATAAAACGAGGCAAAATAACCGACGAGGCTCATGACACAACAAGGACGAGTGAAAACTACGTCATCAAGGACGATTACTATAATCGACGAGTGAACCTGCTGCATAACCAAAGCACACATACAAGACCGCGGAACATACTCGCGTCAAGCTATGGCCATAAATCAACGTCATATGATTCCTGCAAAGTACAACCATACAAAATAATCGACGCACGCGCACGAGGTCACAGGGCTCTCTCGCGTCAAGCCATGGTCACAAAATTGACCTCGTACAAACTCCTACACATACAACCGAACACAAGTACAACCACAAAATAAGACAAATCCATAAAATAAGCCTACGATCCTAGCATACATCCCAAATCAATTAGCTTGGTCTCTGCGACTAAGCTCCGCGCGCAACGAATCAATCTGAGAACGATAACCAGCTAGCTCCTGCTCACGCTGTAGCTCAAATTCCGCTCGCAGACGTGTCTCCTCAGCCCTGGCCCGCCCTAGCTCTATCTGACTCTGCGCAAGTGCACCCTGCAAGTCGGTCACATACTTCTCAGCCTTGGAAAGCGCGACCGCTTTATCATTCAACGCCACTCGCCATTGGTTGGCCATTCTCCATAAATTCTTGTGGACATCGAGAGTCACCTGCAAACAAATACGGCCTTCATATACTCAAACTGGGGGCTATAATTAAAAGCAGCTTCAACAAAGTTTGATTAACGATTTTAGGAGAAAATCTAACTCAAACTGGGGGCTATAATTAAAAGCAGCTTCAACAAAGTTTGATTAACGATTTTAGGACAAAATCTAACTCAAACTGGGGGGCTATAATTAAAACCAGCTTCAACAAAGTTTGATTAACGATTTTAGGACAAAATCTAACTCAAACTGGGGGCTATAATTAAAAGCAGCTTCAACAAAGTTTGATTAACGATTTTAGGAGAAAATCTAACTCAAACTGGGGGCTATAATTAAAAGCAGCTTCAACAAAGTTTGATTAACGATTTTAGGACAAAATCTAACTCAAACTGGGGGCTATAATCAAAAGCAGCTTCAACAAAGTTCGGTTAACGATTTTAGGACAAAATCTAACTCAAACTGGGGGCTATAATCAAAAGCAGCTTCAACAAAGTTTGATTAACGATTTTAGGACAAAATCTAACTCAAACTGGGGACTATAATTAAAAGCAGCTTCAACAAAGTTTGATTAACGATTTTAGGACAAAATCTAACTCAAACTGGGGGCTATAATCAAAAGCAGCTTCAACAAAGTTCGGTTAACGATTTTAGGACAAAATCTAACTCAAACTGGGGGCTATAATCAAAAGCAGCTTCAACAAAGTTTGAGAAAATGAGTCATACCTGCTTCACCCGAGGGCTCCAACCATCCATACCAGCATCAGCCACCGCAGATAAGCACGGCTGCAATACGACCGAATGCCGACAACCATCATCATGCTCAAAATCTAGACTCTCATAAAACGGAGGAGGCTGAACCTCAAGATCAGGATCACGCGGCTACGAAACACAAAAATCAGGGTCAATTTTTGCTTTTTAAAACAAGCAATATGCACAAGCTAACGCAAAAGCAACAGCACACCTCAATCACGGCAGGCGCCAAAGCAAGACGCGCCCACGACGGATAATCTTCGTCTTGCCTCAGCAAGGATTCTGACTCACCCTCCCGATATACATCACGACGAATGTCAGCATCCGACGTCTGAACAAAGAGGACCTTAGGAGGGGATGCAGGCACGACAAACTCGCCCCTAGCCGTCTGTGCTGACAAACGCTCACCTAAAAACCAGTACGAGTCATACTGAGTCGCGATGTACAACCTCTGTGTATCGCGAAGAGCAAAGCGAGCCGCAATCGATGCAGGGACTTCCGTATAATCTGCCCAAGGATTACGAACAAACTACAAAAACAAGAAATGAATCAAGATCTGCAAACACGAACAAAGCAACAACACAAAGCATAAAAGGAATACAGACTCCTTTTACCTTATCAACGGTCATCCCGTTGAACCGCACTCGAGCAGCATCATAAGTCAAACGAATACCCTTCCTATTTGCCGTCGCATAAGCGTGAAAAGCAGGGTACTTCGCCTTCACGGCGAATTTGTCAGGAAGCATCGACGGGAAATGAGCATAACACCAGGACTATGGAAAAAACAAAAAAAAAAACACATCACCAAAGGATGAAATAACAGCAACGAGGCAATAAAACATTACAAAAAGGAGAGAGCCAAGCAATCATACCTCCATTAGCAGACCAGGGCCAACCAAGGACGGTCTAGATCCATCATCGATCTTATCAGGACGAACCGCGTCCCTACAAAACCGAATCAAGACACCCATGGCAGGAGTAACCCAGTCGAAATCACCCAATCTAGACAAATCCCTCAGCGCCATTAAAACAGCAGTCGAGGCCCGCTCGCCTTTATCTCCAAAATGAGTGGCCGACAGAAACCACCATAACCACAATCGAGCATTCTGCTCATGACTTGCGTCACTCACCCGCTTCTTCCCACGGCCTTTGAAGTAATCATCGATCCACGACGTCCGAGGCTGAAATGTGTTTCGCTCCTCCTTCGCACATCTAATGCCTCTTCCAATCAAGCGAACTACTGCAGCACTAGAAATAGCAGGACGCTCTCTGTCCCACTTAATCTCCTCCTCTCCGTGGGGGAGTCCCGAGACAACCGCAAGAGACGAGAAAGTGATACCAACCTCGTATCCAGGCATATGGAACGTATTAGTGGTGTCCCAGAACCTATCTAACAAAGCTCGAAGTACAGAAAGGTGCGCATTCACATTCTTTTTACGCACCTCCTGCCACTTCGTCACCAACGAACCAAAAGCCGTGCCGAGGATTATTTTCTGCGATTCGGGAGACAACTTCTTGTTAAAAGCATCCATGACAGTGCGGAAGCCGGAAAAAGTCCTCATGATACCTAACTTGAAGCCAACTTTCACTCGAGTAGACAGGTGATCCAATGGGTTCCAAACTAAGCTCACACCGTCCCAATCCTTGGCAACGTTTGCCCACAATCTCGGCCCATGGGGAAATGATGGCCTCAGGCGTAGCTCGTCAACCACACCCATAAACATATCCTGCGCAGCCGCTGATCCAGCATCGACACCCCCCTCACCTGCGGCCTCATCACCTACGGCCTCCTCATCAGCACCACCCGCCACAGGTTCCTCGTCATCCGGCTCCTCCTCGGGCTCAGGGTCACTCTCAAAAGCATCCTCGAGGCGACGAGGAGGACCACGCCTCGGCTTATCAACAGCAGGATCATCTCCCTCCTCAGCCTCATCAGAACTCACCTCTCCTAGAACGCCAGCGCTACTACCCTCACCTCGCTCACAACTACCACCGGCCTCAGCAGCACGACGACTACGCATCCGAACACCACCCTCGACACTGCTAGCAACATCGGCTACCTTGCGCTTCCTACTAGGTCTATCATTCTTGCATCCATCCCCACGACCTTTACCTCGACCCTTCCCGGCAGACACCAGTGGCTCAGGAACCCCACGTCCGCGCTCGGCACCTTGTGAAGACCCGGAACCAACTCCACGCTCACCAATGGGAGACCTAGGCCGCTCAGCAGTAACCCCACGTCCACCAACGGAATGCATAGGTAACTCTATGGTCGGCTCCACAGGAGCTCCAGTCACATCTGCAACGCGTCCTGCATCACCAACAGAAGGCCCTGTCGGCTCCACGGTAGTGCTATGCTCGCTAATAGAAGGCATAGGAGACTCTGGAACAGCCCCCTGTACCTCATTCCCTGGCGTCAAAGCAGGAGGAGTCTTGAACAAATCAGACTGAGACGGACCCTCAGAAGTCGCTAAGTGATGACGCAGCTCGGACATTGGAGTACGCTCCTCCCATGTAGCACTAAAATCAATGCTTTCTATAACGTCCTGCATGGCACTGGTCGTAGGTATCACGATCTCGCGGTCACCTGCATAGATGCAAGAAACGCTCTTAAGCAACGCAACCATATGATATGACGAAATACAATCCAAGCAAAGCAAATTCATGACCAGCAGAAGAATGCGCATATACAAAGACAACAGCAAAACAAGCTTCAGGCCTGTCTTTGACAGACAAGGCTAAAAAAAAAAGGAGAGCAGAAAAACAAAAATGCATATTCCATCACACAGATGCGACGTCTATGCCATACACACGTAATCCAAGGGACAAGGATGCACAAAGACAGAGGAGAATCAAGCAGAACAGCAAAAAAAAAATAATAAAAAAATAAAAAAATAAAAAAATAAATAAAAAAAAAATAAATAAATAAATAAATAAAAAAGAGCAAGCTCCAGGCTTATCTTTGACAGAAAGGGCTAAAACGAAGCAGAGATGTGAAAATGCATATTTTGTGACAAATATACAATATACACGACATGCACAGCAAACCTGAAGAGCAACGGTATGTAAAAGCAAAGAAGAAGCAAATATAACAGCAAAAAGCAGACTTTAGGCCAAATTTTGACAGATAAGGCCAAAACAACGCGGGAGTACAGAAATGCGTATATTATGACACGTATGCGATATATACGTCATACACGACCAATACAAAGAGCCAGAAAGGACAAAAATGACAAGAAACCAAGCAAAACAACAGAAAATACGCTTTAGGCTTATTTTTGACAGATAAGGCTAAAACGGCGCAGAGACACAGAAATACCCAGTGCATGACACGTATACGACACACAAGTCATAGTGAACACCCACAAAAAGTTTCGTACAAAAATCATGTCCCGAACACCCCGACTGAACAGCTCTTGTAAAACGCGCGCAAACTACAAAAACGACCTTTTCATAGCCTTTTCTTGACCAGAGAAGCCCTAACCTCCCACGAACCAACACTTTAGCCAACCCAGACGGCCTGCATGACGATACATCCAAGACTCGAAGCACGAGAAGCAAGAAAGACGAGTTCAAGAAGCCTAGCTCAACTACACAAAAACGCTCCAAAACACCTCCAAATGACGCGTGATCAGCAAAAATGAGCAAACCATACACCATATAAGTCATCATGACCCAAGACAAAAAATTTCGACAAGTTTCGGAACCGAAAATTTTGACCCAAGAAACCGTCTCCACACAAAAACACACGAAAATTATAGATTTTCAAACCGCTTGTCGCACACAAGACACTCATAGCCTCATCATTAGCATACAACGACGTTTCAAAAACAACAAGGCCATCCGAAGTCGTCTCACACGCTAAAAACAGAGCACAACCACCAAAAAACACCCCTTATACACGGTTTTCAACCCAAACACCCAATTTTCGCGCCGATTTCAACGAAACAAATTTACCCATGTCATTTATATTGATTATATGCCCCCGATATAGTTGCATTTAGCTCGCATTTACTCGATTTCATTATTGTTTTAGGAGCTATTTGCTTTATATTGCGATACTGTCGTTCCTTGTGTGTATTTTGCAGGTTTTGGCGGTCCTGAGCTAAAACCTGAGTCAATTGGAGCATTTATGAGTATCGTGACGTCAAGACGAAGCCCGAGAGTTGATTCGGAGTCAATACGACAATTTGGGACGTCAAACCTATAGGTTCAGAGCAAACCTATAGGTTCTGGATACGTGAATCAAAGACTAAAGTTGCTGGAAATCTTTGGAAGCCCTTAGAACCGCTTCGGTTTATGTGAACCGATCGGTTCAACCCTAGAACCGCACGGTTTTATGAAGCCAAAGTTGCGCCAATTTCGAGAACCTTAGAATCAAGACGGTTTTACGAGAACCGATCGGTTCATTTCGTAACCGATCGGTTACGCCCGAACCGCTCGGTTCACTTACTCTTTTCTCCGGATTTTTCAAAGGCCTATAAATAGGCTCGAGTTAGGGTTTGCTAGTTATGCTTTTTCATTATATTTTCAGCCTTAGTTTTAGAATTACTTTTCCTCTCTTTTAAACTCTCAAAACTCTTAGTTTAGTTTGATTATTCTTTGCAAGTTCCGATCTTTACATTGCGAATTCAGAATTACTTCCAGGTTTAATTTAATTGTTCTTATTTCTTCTTCCATGTTTGCTATTATCAATTGCTTTGCTTTTACTTTAGTTATGTCTAGCTAATTCTTCGATTAGGCTTAGGGTGATTGTGATGTTGATTCAGAACTTGTTTTAATTGCTTTAATCGATTGAATTTGTGCAAGTTGATTTCTTCCTACGCGTTTCATCATCAATTGAATTTAGGGACGCCTTTATTGAATTGAATTTAGGTTGTTTCAGTTTAAGATCGAAAGCCTAATTGAAACTAGACTCACGCGTATTTGATAAGTTGAATTTAGTACGTAGCGAGAGCCCGCTAAATTTGCTTAAGGTTGAAATTGACTCGAGAGAGCGTTTTCCTAAAACCTAATCACTTGCATGACTTCATTTGATTGATTATCCCCTTTGAGTTAGTTCTTGAATCGATGTCACATGACCCCAATGCCCTAATCTCCTTCTCATTCTTTTTCTACCCTTTTATACTCTTTGCTTTAGTTGTCCTTAGTTTAGCTCTTACAAACACCGACCTTTTCATACCCTTGAGACTAACCTTGATTGACTAAGCATTCCTTTGACTACTCCTTCTCTCTGTGGATCTCGACCCTACTGCCACTAGCTACCTAGTTAGTTGTCTTTAGGTTATTTTGATTAGGTGACCACGACTTTAGCCTCACCAATTTTGGCGCCGTTGCCGGGGAGACGGTTAGCTAGTTAGTGTTTGTTTAGTTTTTGCTTAGGTTTTTCTCTCTTGTCTCAAGGAACCTAGTTCCTTGAGACCGTTTCTTATCATTTGCTTGTAGTTTTGTTTATGCACAGGTCACCCCGGACTCTTGTCCCATTTGAACCTGAACCTGAACGAGCGTTACATCGACTACGCAAGCAAGCAATTCAAATCGTTGATCTTAATACCGAGGAAGCGTCGTCTAGTGCTACGCAATCGTCCTCCGAAGAGGACACACCTCCATTTACTCCATTATCTCCACTGCCAGTGACTATGCCTAAACTTTCTAGTCACTCGGTGCCTACACCGGAATCCATTCCGGCTGGATTCACGATGCCCGCTACGCTGCAGGGCAATTTTGAGATCCGCCCCGCTTTCCTAAACTTGGTGGAGCGGAATCAATTCGGTGGTTACCCAACTGAGGATCCCGGTAGGCATATGCAAGTGTTTACCGACTACTGTTCTACGATTAAGCAGGCCGGGATCACACAAAACCAGATAAGGGAAATGCTGTTCCCTTTCTCATTGAAGGATCGAGCCCGTGAATGGATCACGGACCTCGACAAGGAGACTGCGGGGATCACTGATTGGAATGGGTTAGCTCTTGCCTTCTACTCTAAGTTCTACCCTCCCGAGCGTACTAATCAGATGCGAAGCCAAATCCAAGGTTTTAAACAAACGTTTGATGAGTCACTTGCTGAAGCGTGGGAGCGGTACAAGAAGCTCATAAGGGATTGTCCTCACCACGGGTTGAACGAATGGTTGGTGATCATGACATTCTACAACGGGTTGTATGCCGAGAGCCGGGCTATACTTGACTCAGCTGCAGAGGGACGTTTCGCTAATAACGTCGACGACGACAAGGCTTGGGGGTTGATCGAGGAGATGGCAATGCATTCATCTCAATTTGGGAAGCCAAGGGGAAATTCACGGTCAGCGCATAATGACCGTGATAAGGAGAGTATTAGTGCACTCATCGATCGGTTGTCGCTACCGATTACAGACAGCAGGTGGATGCAGGGAGGTGGTTCTTCTAGTGCTCATGTGAATGCTGTCACCGGGCACGATATGGGTTATACTACGGGGTATGCTGCGCCCCATGAGCAGGTTCATGCTTACCAATCTTTCACCCCGAACTTGCCATACCAAAACCAACCAGGTTATGATCGATCACTCCTGTCGTATCGAAACCAGAATGTGTTGAACCTGACCACCCAACCTCCACAAAACCAACCCTACATCCCTCCCCACAAGAACTACCAACCACCACCCAACTACCAAAAACCACCCTACACACCACCACCTCAACCCACTACTCCGGGACCCGATCCTATGGCCGAAATGAAGGCCATGATGATGCAGATGTCGCAGGTGACGATGGACGTGCAGAAGTCACAACAGATGATGTTGCAGCAGATGCAAAAGGATGGTCAAGCTAAGGACGCTGCGATTAAATTGTTGGAGAATCAAGTGGCGCAGCTCGCCGCTTCGCAAGCGTCTCGTCAGCCGGGTACCCTGCCGCCCCAAGGTAATCCTCCTAACCCTCCTCATGATACTGCTTGTGCTATTACTTTACGTAGTGGTACAGTCTACGATGCCCCGAAGCATCCTGAAGAAGAGGAGAAGAGTGAGGCCGACAACAAGGCCAAGCTGTGTGATGCTCCTGCTGCCGCTTCCCCGCCCCCAATTCAAATCAGGCTACCTTTTCCGGGTCGTGTACGCCCAGCTACCGTGGACCCCAAGCTCGATAGGTTCTTCGAGATCCTCAAGACTCTGCAGGTAAATCTTCCCTTCATTGAACTGGTTAAGCAAATTCCTGCGTATGCCAAGTTTCTTAAGGAGGTCATCTCTAGGAAGCGTTCGATAGACGGAGTTGAGACTGTGTCCTTTGTGGGGGAGGGTAGCGCTTTATTGCAGGGTAGTTCACCCCCAAAACTGAGTGACCCCGGGACCTTTTCTATCCCTTGTGCTATAGGGAAATACGTGGTCCAGAACGCTTTATGTGACTTGGGGGCTAGTGTGAGTGTCATTCCCTACTCCATTTGCAAGAAACTTAATATGACTAAGTTAGGAGTTACCTCTATGACCTTACAGATGGCTGACCGGACCGTACAGAGACCCTTAGGTATCCTGGAGGACGTCCCGGTTAAGATAGGGAAGTTTTACATCCCTGTAGACTTTGTGGTCCTAGATATTCCCGAGGACCCCCACATCCCGATCATTCTAGGGAGACCTTTCCTGCATACTGCGGGAGCTGTTATCGATGTGGGGAATAAGACCCTGACGTTCTTGGTAGGAGGTGAGAGGTTGACCTACACCAAGTCCAGTTTCCCCCGTGCCCCTATGCAGCCTGAGTCTGTGGCTGCTATTGACCTTGCCCCTCCGTCTCACTCTATTGGAGACTCTTTGGAGGTTGTTTCTTCTGCTGTTTCTTGTGCAGGTCTTATGCAGGTTGGCCACGATCCTGGTTTGGGGGAGCGAACGCTCACAAAGGCGGATGTATATGATCCTGGGGATGGAGGAGGAAACCCACGGTCCGCGGTACGCGGCGCACGGAGCTGTTTTGGAGAGCCATTTCGCGACGGAATACCTTGCGTGATGGATTATGCTGCTCTTCCTCGTAGAGATCGAGTTCTTTGGCGAACGGATGCTATTTCGCCAAGTGAAGCTGCTGCTAGTGGCCAACGTCCTTGGCCAAATTTGACTTGATGATGCGTTTTGACGACGGTCGTGCGGGACCATTATAAACCAGCGCTTTCCGGGAGGCAACCCGATGACGTTGTAATTTGTTGTACTTTGTTTTGGTTTGGTTTGTTTTTGACTTTGACATTTTATTAGTTTGCTTTTATGAGCGCGTGAGGAACGAGGGATTTATATTTAATTTAGCATGCAGGTACTTGAGGACTCTGCGTCCTTAGTATTTATGAGACAGGCCTCACTGACGGCCTTGGCCGGACCCTGCTGATTCGGCCTACTTTTTCTCGCGTGCTATTCCGAAGCACTTTATAGCTGGACTGAAATGGACGCATATTCGTGGATCATAAGCCGCACTCCATGCTTCGCTTCGGTTTGGGGGAGCTCCGACTTGATAATGTGAGCTTTCTTTACCCCTTTTCCCTTGTTTCCTCGTTTTCATTTTCCTACCCCCGTCTATTGTTGTCCCTTCATGCTGCTTGTGGTTGTGCTGTTTTCCACATTGAGGACAATGTGTGATTCTGGTTTGGGGGAGGAAAGCTCTTTCGCGCTTATTCTTTTGCATTTTCATTTTGTGTGCTTATTTTAACTTATTTTAAAAATTTTGCGTTTCCAAACCTTTTTCGCTCTGAATTGTCAAGTTTGGAGAATTGATTAGTGTGCTGTTTTGATCTTTAGTATCTCCGAGTCGACTTTCTATCGTCGTAGCTTGCACTATATGTTTGTTTCCTATTAATTGATTGCGAGCCTCAAACGCTAGCCCGCTTGTATTTGCTTAATTCTTATCGCTTTTCGTTCTTTTACTTTCGATATTGGTATTCTTGCGAGGCAATGGTTTGTGGTATGTGTGGAAAGTTGGAATGTGGTATGATATGGAATGATTTATTTATGTTGGAGCAATGCTTCGATGCTCTCGGAGGGGACTCATTGAATTGAGTGACCACAATGGCCATGAATTTGGCTGTGACCGAGAGTATGAGCAATGATGTAACCCTTAAGGAAATATGTGTACCCGAGCACGATCTTTACCGAGTGAATGTCAAGCTAAATGGTATAACATACGAGGGATGCTCCACATTGCGCGAAAAAGAAACAGAGAAAGAAAAGAAAAGAAAAAAATGGAATGATGTGGTTAGAAGGATGGAATGGAAAGTGGTATGTGCGGTTGGCCTTGCTTGAATTCAATTATCGTTAGTTTAATTTTTGCGATAGCGTGAGAAGCCAGTAATACGATGTTGGTGTGAATGGTTGAGACTTGTGCTCTATTTTCGGTGAAATAGACTATGGTTGTAGGTTCATGTGTATGGGTCGTCAACTTTGAGATGCCGGCGTGATTAATTTGGATACTTTGATTGTCTCCGACGCTTTTTGCTTGAGGACAAGCAAAGGTTTGGTTTGGGGGAGTTTGATGTATGTCATTTATATTGATTATATGCCCCCGATATAGTTGCATTTAGCTCGCATTTACTCGATTTCATTACTGTTTTAGGAGCTATTTGCTTTATATTGCGACATCGCTGCTCCTTGTGTGTATTTTGCAGGTTTTGGCGGTCCTGAGCTAAAACCTGAGTCAATTGGAGCATTTATGAGTATCGTGACGTCAAGACGAAGCCCGAGAGTTGATTCGGAGTCAATACGACAATTTGGGACGTCAAACCTATAGGTTCAGAGCAAACCTATAGGTTCTGGATACGTGAATCAAAGACTAAAGTTGCTGGAAATGCTGGAAGCCCTTAGAACCGCTCGGTTTTATGTGAACCGATCGGTTCAACCCTAGAACCGCACGGTTTTATGAAGCCAAAGTTGCTGCCAATTTCTGAGAACCTTAGAACCGCACGGTTTTACGAGAACCGATCGGTTCACCCCCCAGAACCGATCGGTTCTGGCCCGAACCGCTCGGTTCACTTACTCTTTTCTCCGGATTTTTCAAAGGCCTATAAATAGGCTCGAGTTAGGGTTTGCTAGTTATGCTTTTTCATTATATTTTCAGCCTTAGTTTTAGAATTACTTTTCCTCTCTTTTAAACTCTCAAAACTCTTAGTTTAGTTTGATTATTCTTTGCAAGTTCCGATCTTTACATTGCGAATTCAGAATTACTTCCAGGTTTAATTTAATTGTTCTTATTTCTTCTTCCATGTTTGCTATTATCAATTGCTTTGCTTTTACTTTAGTTATGTCTAGCTAATTCTTCGATTAGGGTTAGGGTGATTGTGATGTTGATTCAGAACTTATTTTAATTGCTTTAATCGATTGAATTTGTGCAAGTTGATTTCTTCCTACGCGTTTCATCATCAATTGAATTTAGGGACGCCTTTATTGAATTGAATTTAGGTTGTTTCAGTTTAAGATCGAAAGCCTAATTGAAACTAGACTCACGCGTATTTGATAAGTTGAATTTAGTACGTAGCGAGAGCCCGCTAAATTTGCTTAAGGTTGAAATTGACTCGAGAGAGCGTTTTCCTAAAACCTAATCACTTGCATGACTTCATTTGATTGATTATCCCCTTTGAGTTAGTTCTTGAATCGATGTCACATGACCCCAATGCCCTAATCTCCTTCTCATTCTTTTTCTACCCTTTTATACTCTTTGCTTTAGTTGTCCTTAGTTTAGCTCTTACAAACACCGACCTTTTCATACCCTTGAGACTAACCTTGATTGACTAAGCATTCCTTTGACTACTCCTTCTCTCTGTGGATCTCGACCCTACTGCCACTAGCTACCTAGTTAGTTGTCTTTAGGTTATTTTGATTAGGTGACCACGACTTTAGCCTCACCAATTTTGGCGCCGTTGCCGGGGAGACGGTTAGCTAGTTAGTGTTTGTTTAGTTTTTGCTTAGGTTTTTCTCTCTTGTCTCAAGGAACCTAGTTTAGCGACTTTAGCCTCACCAATTTATTAATTCAAATACAATGAATTAGTAATTTTACGTATATTTCCTACAGGAAATCGTAATAGCTTTGACGGCTTACATTAATTTTACATATTTGTCGAGTCACATAATTTGCATTTGTACGTAGCGTCCTATTAGCCCAAATATCGAAATTAAAGCATTTGTTTTAAAACTACAAATTCTTATACCAGCCAACAAGATAAGTCAAGTACTACTCAAAACAGTGGTGTATGCGTGGAAGCGGAGGCAATGCACTTTGCTAGTTCTAAAGACAAACGGCCTGTGTGGGGTAAAATGCACTACTATGGAGTCGTCGAAGAAATCATAGTATTAGATTATGATGATTTTGAGATTCCTTTATTCCGCTGCAAGTGGGTTGACAACAACAACGGTGTGCGTAAAGACGATTTAGGTTTTACGTTGGTCAACCTTGAAAAAACCGGTAGTAAACAAGATCCTTACATTATGGCTTCACAAGCTAAGCAGGTCTTCTATGTTGTTGATCCTAGCGACAAGAAATGGTCAATTGTTCTATCTACACGTAGTAGAAATGCTAATAGAGGTGATGACGATGAGTTTGAAGAAGTTGTTTTTGAGGGAATGGATCGTCAGACAAGGCCTCAAATCGATGATGATGACCAAGACGAAACAATTCCGAGCCGTTATGTACGAGACGACCATGACGAAGGAATATGGATCAATGAAGATACTACCGGTCCATCCAAGAAACGTCTTCGATCTTGAGTTGTTTATTTAATTTGTTTTTTCGTTGTAGTTTTTAATTCTTGGATTATTATTGTATGTATCGTACTTTTATTTTACTAATAAACGATGTAAATTAATTGGAGATCGATTATTATTATTATTATTACAATATAATTTCAATTGATGGCCAATTACTAAAATAATTATTAAATAATCCAACAATTATACAAATTGAGTATGTAAATTAGAAATTATTTTATACCTTTAATTTGTGTAAAAATAATATATGATTTCAAAATTAATGTATATATGTCAAAAGAAATATCAAAAGAAACGCATATTTTATACCTTTAATTTGTATAACAAAATATCAAAAGAAACGCATTATTCGAAAACCGTTTTTAAAAATAACCAAATAAAACGGTTTTTTGTGATTAACCGTTTTATTTGATGTTTTTTTTTGTTTTTTTTTTTTTTAAAACTTATTCTAATTCTAATTATAATTCTTATACTAATTAAATTAATAGTATATAAATTTGAGTATCTAAACAATATATATCCTTATATTTTTTAATTGTAAATATAATTATTTCCTACTTTATAATAGCCTAATATATATATAATGATCTCTTTCCTTATATTAATACTAATTTTACCTAAATTCAATTATTCTAATTCTTATATACTCATATAATTCTTATCCTCATATATATACTCATATAATTATTCTAATACTTAATGAATATGATCTTTTATATATTTACAAAAATTACAAAAAAAACGGTTCTTTACATATAAACCGTTTTAAATAATTAATCTTTTTAAAACGATTTAAATTGATGGCCAATTACTAAAATAATTATTAAATAATCCAACAATTATACAAATTGAGTATGTAAATTAGAAATTATTTTATACCTTTAATTTGTATAAAAATAATATATGATTTCATATAATAATAATTTGTATAAAAATAATCTTTTATATACTCATATAATTCCAAAACCGTTTTTAAAAATAACCAAATAAAACGGTTTTCTATGAATAACCGTTTTATTTGATTTTTTTTTGTTTTTTTTTTTTAAACTTATTCTAATTCTAATTATAATTCTTATACTAATTCTAATTAAATTAATAGTATATAAATTTGAGTATCTAAACAATATATATCCTTATATTTTTTAATTGTAAAAATAATTATTTCCTACTTTATAATAGCCTAATATATATATAATGATCTCTTTCCTTATATTAATACTAATTTTACCTAAATTCAATTATTCTAATTCTTATATACTCATATATATAATTCTTATCATCATATATACACTCATATAATTATTCTAATACTTAATGAATATGATCTTTTATATATTTACAAAAATTACAAAAAAAACGGTTTTTTACATATAAACCGTTTTAAATAATTAATCTTTTTAAAACGATTTAAATTGATGGCCAATTACTAAAATAATTATTAAATAATCCAACAATTATACAAATTGAGTATGTAAATTAGAAATTATTTTATACCTTTAATTTGTATAAAAATAATATATGATTTCATATAATAATAATTTGTATAAAAATAATCTTTTATATACTCATATAATTCCAAAACCGTTTTTAAAAATAACCAAATAAAACGGTTTTCTGTGAATAACCGTTTTATTTGATGTTTTTTTTTGTTTTTTTTTTTAAACTTATTCTAATTCTAATTATAATTCTTATACTAATTCTAATTAAATTAATAGTATATAAATTTGAGTATCTAAACAATATATATCCTTATATTTTTTAATTGTAAAAATAATTATTTCCTACTTTATAATAGCCTAATATATATATAATGATCTCTTTCCTTATATTAATACTAATTTTACCTAAATTCAATTATTCTAATTCTTATATACTCATATAATTCTTATCATCATATATATACTCATATAATTATTCTAATACTTAATGAATATGATCTTTTATATATTTACAAAAATTATTTTAAAAAAAATACTAAAAGAAACGGTTTTTACATATAAACCGTTTTAAATAGTGTTATTTTTGGAAACGGTTTATATAATTAACCGTTATTAAAAAGCACTAAAAACAACGGTTTATTCTTATAAACCGTTTTTAAAAGTATAATTTAGAGTAAATTAAAGTTCGCGCTTAATATTTTCTTTAATACGTAGGAAGTTTAAAAGGTTTTTTCTTATTTTCTTTAGTTTCATTCTTCTTCTTCATATCATTATCTGCTCTTTCAAATCAAAAAAAAAAAAAAAAAAAACGTGCATGCTCTTCAATCTATACTACTACTCTTTCAATACAATTATATTTTTCGTTTTAGTTTTGCATAAACCCTAATTTATTCGTACTCTGTTCGACATACGCCTAAACCCTAATTTATATAGCTTATAAGAGGTCTGCTTTTTCGCTTTTATACCCTAATTTACATTGTTTAATTGATGTTGTTGTTGAATTTCTTTGTTTTTATGTTTTTATGTACATTGTTGTTGTTGTATTATTTCGTTGTTCTTGTTGTTTAAAGTATGTTGTTGTTGTCAAAGTATGTTGTTGTTGCGTTTGATGGGCCGTGTGTATGTGTGTATAAATGTAAAGTATGTTGTTGTTGTCAAAGTATGTTGTTGAATTTCTTTGGCATGCACACACACACACATACATTCATACCAACATTCATACCAACATACATACTTACATACACACACACATACGTTGTTGTTGTTGTTGTTGTTGTTGTTGTTGTTGTTGTTGTTGTTGTTGTTGTTGTTGTTTTTGTAATGTGGCCGAGAGGTTGTTGTTGTTGTATGTTGTAATACGGAGTAATACGAAGCTATATGTACGTTGTATGTTGTATTATACGGAGTGATATGGAGCAATGTATGGAGTAATGGGGAGTAATTCACGTTTTTTACATGCTTAAGTTATTATATGTAAAAAAATTAAACCAACGAGTAATGAGTAATACGGAGTAATGTTATAGTAATACGGAAGTAATGAGTTGTATGTTGTAATACGGAGTAATGTTATGTAATATGTTGTAATACGGAGTAATGCGGAGTAATGAGTTGTGTAATGCGAAGTAATTAATACGGAGTAATGAGTTGTATGTTGTAATACGGAGTAATGCTATGTTATATGTTGCACGTTGTATGTTGTAGGTTGTATGTTGTATGTTATGGAGTAATAAGGCGTAAAACAAGTAATACGGAGTAATTTCAGATTTGGCAGATTTGTGCACTCGTGGTATAAAATAGTTTTAAAAATCGAAATCATCTAATTTTGGTTTGAAATTTTTTGAGGATATACTAAGCCCCCTATAGTAAGTGTCTGCAAAAAATTAAGTCGACATATTTAAAGATTTGGCGAATCGGTAAGTTAATTTAAATCACATGCATTTTAGTAATTAAATGACTTTATTATTAATATTTCTATTTTATCGACATTGTTTACTCATTATTAACTAATAATATTTGACTTCTTTTTTAATTAGTGCTTTTGCCATGAGAAGGTCTCTTGATCCGTTGGCGCAAGTCATGGAAACCGCTACTAGCCCTACATTTATAACCGTGAGCGATGTATGTTAATTATAATTAATCATATCATATAATATATATATATATATATATATATATATATATATATATATATATATATATATATATATATATATATAAAGTGTCAAGTATTTTATTAATAACTTGAATAATTATATTGAATGTTTGTTACTATGTTAATATTTTAGGTTCCTCGCCAACCCGATGGCAAACAATGTGGATATTATGTTTGTCGGATGATGTATGAGATGATAACCCGTAATTTAGCGGCAAAGATGTCACAAAAGGTAAGTGTTAAGTTGCATTATTAACTTTAAGCTCAAAAATTAACGGTTTTTTTTTATATTATCATTGCTTTATGTACGTCCGATTCCTTATATATGCTCTTTTTTTTTGTAGTACGTATTTACTAGGAGAAACGCAAAAATATACACGAAGTCTGAAATCGACGAAATTTAAATTCGTGATTTATGGGCAAAATATGTGCTTGGACATCCCCGTGAACCCGAGGTGTAGCTAATATATAATGAGGTATTGTGCACGGTGTATGTTGAATGTTGTAAATTGAGTTTTGTTGAAAACTTGGCTTAATGGGAATGTATTGCTTTGCATATATTATTGTATGTTGTGGATTGTGTTTTGTGCAGCAATAATATTTTGTATCGTCGTTTAGACGGGAAATATTAAATTTGAAATTTATTAAAAAAAAAAAAAATTAATCAAAAAAAACGGTTTTTAAACAATAACCGTTTTAAATATATTAAACAAAAAAAACGGGTTTTTCAATAAAAACCGTTATATATTAATAAATTTAAATCAAATATAAATCCTTATTTTACTAGAAATAAAATTATAAATAACGGTTATTATGTTATAAACCGTTTGTTTTATATTATTTTAAATACTTGATTTATTAATAAAAAACCGTTTGCTAAAATCATTTTCTTAAATTTAATATCAATTGATAATTTTAATATTAATAGTTATAAAAAACGGTTTTTAGCATAATAACCGTTTTTTTTTTTATATAATACAAAACGGTTTTTATTAAACCGCTTTTAAATATTAAAAAGCGGTTATGTACTAAAACCGCTTTTTTAATGATTTTAAATAACGGTTTTTTTATTAAAAACCGTTTTTTTTAGTCTTTTGCGCCAAATTTTTCGCTGACGATATTTTTGATATATAACACGGTTTCGTATATTTATTTTGCGTTGTTTTTGATTATAAACAACGGCCATGGAAACAACGGTTGGATTTTTTATTTGAAACGGGTTTCTTGCGTTTTTTTTGCTTAATTTTCGGGTAGTGTTTCAAATTAGTAAAGACTACTTTTACGTAGGCTTTTTTATTACAGTTTTCATAATACATTTTGTCAAAACTTTCTAAAAGTAACCTCACTCTGAATCCTCTCTGGTTTCACAATAACCTCAGACGGATAGGTATCGACGCACCTTGAAATCTGAGACACCCGTGTCTTATATTTTAAGATGCGTTGAATAGGTTCCAAATTCCTTTAATATTTGGTGGCGACTCCAAAAACACGTTTCAAAAAGGGTTTTTTTATTTCTTTTTGTTATAATCACATGCAATGACATTCCCCCCATAAGCAAAAGAACGCTCGAGCAATTTGGGCTGCTAACGTCAAAAAAGCGAAGCTTAGTGCCCGCGAGCTTCTTTCAAAATTATCACCTATTTCCCGCGCCGTGCATTCCGACCCATGACACGAGGGCGGGCGCGAGCGGGGGTCGAGAAGGGATCCCTGCCCGGTATCCTCACCCGTTTCTCTGTGGATTCGACCCTACTGCCACTAGCTACCCAGTTAGTTGACTTTAGGTTTATTTTGACTTAGGCGACTGCGACTTAGCCTTGTCACCACTCAATGGTAGTCGGCTAGTCGCTAGGCTGCTCCGCCATGTCAGGATCAAACAGCTGCAAAAACAAGACAAAAACATGACAAATACACACACGTTAGGGGAATTTCTCGCAAAATTTACCTTATGCACACTCAAGACAAACACGAACATACCTCAATCAGCCCACAAGCAAGCCAAGACCAAGCAAACTGGCCGTAGTCCTCTCCAGGGCAAAGGAGACCCCCTGACTCTCCCTCTCCATACAACATTATACGCTGCTGCGCAGAAACACCTCGCTCGAAAAGGACTCACAGCGGGTCCCTACGCACCACAGGAGTCGGCCACCCCGTCTGGTAAACCAAACGCTCCCCAAGGTACCAAACCGACCCATACGGCGTTGCCAAGTACAGACGCTGGATGTCGCGCTCCGCGAAACGAGCCCGAATACTCTCAGGAACACCCGCATACTGCTCCCACGGACATGGCACGAACTGCAAAAGAACAACATTCTTAAAAGCATACATTTAATCCTTTTAAATAGGGTTAATTGTCCATTACAACCACATAAAAAGTCGAATTTATCAATTACAGCCAATTTAAAAAATTTTAATATTTTACAGCCACTAAAGTCGTTTTTTTATAAATTACATCCAACTTCATTTTCCGGTGAATAATAAGGCGAAGTGACCGTTTTGCCCTTCATTTAAGTGAGATCCATTAACTAATTGACTTCCCTCTTTTCTTTTTTTAATTAAGGTGTTCCTTCATTTTTTTTATCATTGTGGCTTTCTCTCTTTACTCATCTTTCTCTTTCATCTCATTCTTTGTTACCATTGTGACTTTCTATGTTTACCCACTAAATAACTACCTAAAACCATTTTGCCATGAAAACAAAAAACACAGCCATCAGATTTCACTGTAACTTTCATTTTCTCCAACTCAAGAATAAGCAACTGATTCTCCATGTTCAATTTGTTGATAATTAACCTTTGCCATATAGTTTGGGTTTTATCATACCAAGCAAAATACTTGCAACCACGAGCCCTTGAAATTAGATCGTATGATTTACAAGCTTCAAATCTTCTCCCGGGATTATCAGCAGTTGTTGACTTTCTTACAACAATAGAGTGACCACAGTAGCATTTCTTCACCTCTTCGTAAGCATATTCACAGCTACAGTCTGACATGGTTGCTGAAATTTCAAGAAAATTGAAAATTTTAAGAAGGGAGAAACCCTAATTTTTTATTTGAGAATGAAAATAATTTTTATGAGCAAATTTATTCACTAATTTGATGTAATATTAGAGGGAGGGGCATTTTCGTCTCTTCACATAAAATTTTGGCTTCAATTTTGAATTTCTGAGATTTTAATTCATTTAAGTGTGTTCCAGCTCCGTTTTGGCTGTAAATTCTAAACGGAGCTCCGGTTGTGGCTGTAAAATATTAAAAAAGTTTTATGTGGCTGTAATTTCAAAATTCGACTTTTTATGTGGCTGTAATTGATAATTATTCCTTTTAAATTCACCCTATTTGAAATGATCCAAATACGAACCTGTCCAAACGCCATGCCGTTCAGGCGCACTCGAACCTCGTCGTACGACCAATCAAAGGCCGCACGGTTGCAGGTGCCCCAAGTACGCACCGCCGGGTACCTCCTTACAATCTTCCTAGCATGCTCAGGCAGCAGGAAGGGGAAGTGGCTGAAGATCCACGACTACAAACACAAAAACACGTTACAAAGACAACGAAACCAAGCAAGATAACACAGACAAAACAAAGCAAAAGTGGCATACCTCCATCACAAATCCCGGCGAGACTAAGGACAGTCTCGACCCGCGCTCCATGACCCGCGGTCTCATTGCGCCCATGCAGAAGCGAACGCACAGACCCAAAGACGGCGAAACCCAGTCAAGCGTCCCAATTGCACCCCAATCTAGGAGATTTATAAGGACCGACGTCGCCGCCCGCTCACCCTTGTCACCGAAGTACACAGCGCTGACAAACCACCACAACCACATACGAGCATTCTACTCGTCACTCCAATCCGAGGGGCCCCGTTGCGTCTTTCCCTCGAAGTACTCCAGGATATAGCTCGTCTTAATGACGTAAGGGGGCCTACCCCTGTACTCCACCTCAAGACCACCGCCAATCGCGGCAGTCACCACGTCATCCACGATGGACGGCGCGAACTCAAAACTCATGTCACGGTCACCAAACGGCAGACCCGTCAAGACCGCATACCCCGACAGAGTAATACCAATTTCAAAGCCCGACATGTGAAAGGTCGTGGTGGTATCCCAGTAGCGATCAAGAAAAGCACGAATCAACATCAAGTTTAATTGCTGTCAACCTCAACCTCGCAATCTCCCGCCAATGCTCGACCAACGGGCCAAAAGCACAGCCTAGCACCCAAGCCCTCGCTCCCGGCGAAAGCTTGTCCTCAAAAGTGCACATAACTAACGAAATCCGGAGAAGGTCCTCATCGAACCCTTCTCCAAGCCCAGTTTCGCCCGATACGAGATGTGCAACTCCGGAGCCAACAAAAGGTTATGGTCGTCCCAGCCCTTGGCGAACAACCTATCCACTCGTGATCCACGTGGCCTAGAACTACTCGGCCTAACCACGGCCTCAGCCTCCTCAGGCTCCTCCTCAGCACCCAGCTCGGCCACCAACTCGTCCACGTGCTCCTCCACGGCAGGGTCATGCCTCGCATGACCCCTACCCCGTGGTGTACCGCGCCTAGTACGTAAGTCGCAAGGGTCAACCTCTCGCTCGCTAACCGTACGCCTCAAGTGACGCGTACTGGGGGCTCCCTCAGCCCTCGAACCTGTGCTCTTATGAGACGATTTCGACCTCGTAACGCGCGAAGAGCCTTCTCCTGCAAGAGACACGACAAATACATGCAACTATAACACATACAAACATACAAGCATGACACAATACACCCCACAGAGCATTTTTAGGCCTAAACCGCAATTAAGCCAAAAACCGTTCTCTAAGCATCAAAATTCAAACTTTATGGTTGCTATGCGCTATATTAACCTTCAATAACACGCTAATACAAGCAATTGCATTTTGGACACCCCAGGCAAAAACCCCCAATTCCCTCTAATTACTCCGTATAACTACGACTTAGGACGTCGATTTGGAGGCCTTAGCTCGACATTTCCACAAAATTGAAGCTAGATACATGCTATACTAGTCATGGGCATCCTACACCGAAGTTTAATTGAAATTCCAGGTCGGAAAATCCGGGCTCGTTTTTGGGTCGGAACCCTAATTCACACGTTTTTCATTCAAAGACGGTCCAAATCACAATCATTTCACACATATATGCTAGCATGGCATAATGCAACACAATGACATCAATTTCAAGCATTCAAACGGCAAATTTCAAGCAAAAACCGGGTTTTCATCCAAAATCCGTCTTTTCAACATTTCTAGCTAAAACTAGCTAATTACAACATGAAACAACATAAAAACAAGTTATAATGGATCATTACCGTGTTCCATAGCAAGGCAACGCAAGAGAAATGATCAAAATCGGTTGAGAAATCGAAATTTGGTGTTTTTATGAGTAAGAAACCGAGAAAAGCAAAATGAGGCTCACCCACGGCTTTTCGAGTTTTTATACAGATTTCACTACCAGCAGGAGAAACCGCATAAGCTTATGCGGTTTACCCACAAACCGCATAAGTCTATGCGGTTTACACCCTTGGTTTTTCTCGATTTTTCTCGTTTTGGACCTACTTTTGGATTCCTAATTCATCTTGGCCCAAGTACACTTCCAAGTATGTTCCATGCTTGGGGGTTAAGGCGTCACCTAGAGTCCGCCATACGCGTGTATTAAGCATTTAATATACGATACAGAAGCAGAAATACGAGCACTCTTCACGAGTCTTTACACCCTTTTTCACATCCCTACGGAGTACCACTTCCTCCCCATGAAGTCCACACACTTATACAGGCATTCCCCAAAGGAGTCCCTCAAACATCAACACTCCTCGGCGAGTCTCAAGCAAAGCAATTACAAAAGCGCGTACACTCCTCGCGAGTCCTCTTTAAGCATCATATTTCCTCAACGGAAGGCAACCACATGCAATAGCAACTACACGAGCACTCCTCAGCAAGTTCAAACATAAGCATTCTACAAAACATATCCAAGCACAAGCAT
The DNA here is from genome assembly GCA_023091065.1 of Dianthus caryophyllus. Lineage (NCBI taxonomy): Eukaryota > Viridiplantae > Streptophyta > Magnoliopsida > Caryophyllales > Caryophyllaceae > Dianthus > Dianthus caryophyllus. The sequence continues at coordinate 19,281,708 of CM041522.1, forward strand.
TATACAACTACACATGCGCTCCTACGCGAGACCGAACGACTACAATTACACCTGCGCTCCTCAGCGAGACCATGCACATACACTCTCCCCCGGCGGACTAGCACTCCTCCAGCAGATACTACACTTACCACCTGCGCTCCATGGCGAGACTCGACACAAGCACAAAGATCGCGAATAAGCAAATACGACAAAGACAAAGACTACGCAACTAAGACTACACAACAAAGAAAGCATAGCAATGGCACTCAGCAGGCCGGCAGGCCCTCACAGTATGCACGGACCGCCATGTCCTTAAACATGCACGTCCCGCCCCGGATAGCCCGGTTCGAAGTCCTGGCCTCACCCATGGGCGCATGCTTCGTTCCGCTGATAATATCGAGACTGTCATATAGATGGCGGTGATCAGCTGGTCCTTATCGGTCACACCTATAGGACGATTTTATGAAATGTAATGTGATTACATTGATGCCTTAATTGTATTTAAACAGTTAGAAATTTGGAAATGTATTTGAATAATTATTTAATGTGATTAAATAGATTATTGTTATATTAGTGGGTGAGCTGAATTAAATGTTAAATCAGCTAGATGAGCTGGATTAAGTGTTAATTCACATATGTATAATAGTTATGAGCTACATTTATATTATAAATATATTTGATATTTATAGTTAAAATAATGCTATAAGCTGTGTTATTTAATTTATTGTATTATGCGATAATCAATTTATTAAATACGTATTATACATATTATTTTACATGTAATGTACATTTAAAATATACTAGAATATATAATACACACAACACACACACACACTTGTAGTGTGTCGTGTGATATGTATGTATATATGCTATTTTCGTTTGTTTATTTTGTAATGATAAGTGGTTATTAGTTGGTTAATTACTACTCCCCATTACTTAAATAAACTACCCCCCACTATCATGTAACTTCTCCACTAAACACCCTAATAAACTAACTAATCTACACATTATATGATGATGAGAAAATTGGTGTTATTAAGGTGTGTGTGTGTCGTGTATATTGAAGGGAAAAAGAGAGATTTTGTCTCATTTTTCACTCATCACATTTCCAAATCACTTCATATATTAACTTGTAATATATACCTTGTTTTCTAGTATAAACACAAGGCATTTCATAAGGCGTTTTGGGTGCAATTGATAAGAGATATTCTACGTTGAATATTGTTCTTATAAACGTAATTCGGGTACGTTTTTAGGAAGTGCTTAGGCCTTTCATCGAAGTTAAGAAAGGTTATTTCTATTCTTATGTAATTCATATTACTATCGTTTTGTATAATCTTGGGCATGTTAATATGATTAACATTTTAGTAGTAATATCGTGCTTCATGTTTCTACAAGTGGTATCAAAGCATTAGGCTCAAAATGATTTTAATATGGATTAAAATTGAAAAATAAAATCGTTTTATTTGTTCTACTACCTCACGGCATTTTTATTTTTTTTTCGAAATTATATTTTTTTTGTTTAATTCAATTATTTTAAATTGTTAGAATAATTAAATTAAATTGATATGCAAATTTGTTATATGTTTGTATTTTGATAAGATCATTATTTATGATGTATAACACTTAATTTTGGTTTAAATATGATTAAAATCAAAATAATATGATTATATGATAATTATAGAGTTTATTATATGATAATAAAATTTGTGACATAATTTATGAAATTATAAATGTCAATTGATTTTGCATATATTATATGTTTCGAAATTTTTATATATATATATATATATACTTGTCAATTTTTGGTTGTTAAATATGATTTAATAAAATTATTGTTTATATATATATGTATAAAATTTATATTTTGGCCGAGTTAAATTTTAAATAAAAAAAAGTTTTTTTTAATTTTTGGCCGAAATTTTTTTTGAAATTGAGTTAATGTGATTAATTCATTTTTATATTAATTTGAATTGTCAAATTGATTTTGTTTAAAAATGCCTAATATCATTGTCATAAAATAGTTTATGATATGTGAGTGTATATGATGCCATTTATTTTAAAATAGTTTAAAATGATTATCGAATTGATTCATTATATGTGATATGTTGAATTAATTCTTATTTATCAATTTATGTATGACATGATTGATTTTATGTTTATAGGTGAATTTTTATGAAATTTTCACTTAAACATATTTTTTTAGTAGGTGGTTTGTGTTTTTCATGCATTTGGATGTATGAAATTTTGTTTTAGTAGATGAATGCGTTTATATTTGATTGCGTTTTATATCTAGTGTGGCCTAAGTTTTTGTTTTAATTGCATTTTCGTAATGATGGAAATGTGATTTTGGGATTTTCATATCTCCACCTTGTATTTTCTTTTCTTTTATCCTAGATTATATGTAAATAGGTTTTTCATGTAATAGTTAGTGGTAAAAGAAGAGGAGATTGAAGGTTTGCCATTCCTTTTGGTGATCCAAGACGGAGGTTTTGAAGCCTTGCTTTTGGAGTTAGGGTCCTTTTAAAGGATTCCAATTTGTACTTCATAGGGTCCAATTTGATTGGATTAGCCTTATCTGATTTTGTTAGGCCACACTAGGTTTTATGTGCTTGTTTTTTTATGCTTTTCGTCTTTTTCCGCCTAAAACAAACCACCTAAATAGATGAATATTGATTCATTCCCACGTATTAGTTAGAATAGTTATAACATATGATGTTTTAACAAGTCATCGTTCACTTAGACTCACCTATATTGTTCACTTAAATGAGTTTTTTGAATGGATGATGAGATCTCACTCTTTTAAAATTGAGATATAGTCTTTCTAAATCGAATCATTATGAATCCCTTGTTCGTCGGTGGGCATATAGGACCTGTTGTTAAATCCATGTGTACCCCTTCTACCTTGGGTAAGTAGTTGATGTCGATGTTAGTTGAACTCAACATTTTGGTTTTCACTAATATGTGAGAATTGAAATGGACTATCAATAAATTTGAGAAATTTATGAACCAAGAGTTTTTAATAAGGTTAAAAATTAGTCAAATGGTTGACTTATCGATTTATTGAAATTTGAGTCTTGGAATCATTTATATAATTCTTGAGTGGGATCAATTATATGAATGCTCTTAGTTTATTTACATGTTTTAAATAGACGCTTAAATTTGATGATTGCTTATGTTTGTTTTATCTTCTTATATTGTAGATATATTTGTTGCTATTTCTGCTTTATTATGGCTGATAATAATGCTACCCCCGGCCCTAGTGCCGTCTTGACTAGGGAGTCATGGTTGCGTTCCTTTATGGACCATGTCTCCTACAACCAAAACTATCGTCTCAAGTCAGATGGTAGTAACTTCACCGAATGGGAGGCGGCATTAAAGAATGCTGCCATCGCAGACGGAAAATTAAAGTATCTCATGGAGTCAATTCCGGCTGAACCTACTGCTAGATCTGGAGCTCAACGAACTGCATATGATGAGTTTGTTAAAGAAGCGGGTGCGATTAAGAACGTACTCATATATGCAATGGATTCCCATTTGCAACGTCGCTTCATTTCCCAAGGTGCAAATCGCATTTTCACCTCGCTGACTAATGAATTCTCGCAAGCTCCGAGAATTGTTAGGTATGATGCAGCTGTACGCTTCTTTGAGGCTAAGCTGCAAAGGGGCCAACCTGTTAGCGCCCACATGCTTAATATGATTGAGAATGTGGAGAAATTAGACGCTCTCGGTTGCAAGATTGAAGAGTCAATCATTGTTGATCGTATCCTACACTCTCTTCATGATGGATTCACTCAGTTTAGGGTGAATTACAACATGAATGATATGAAGAAGACTCTACACGAACTTCATTCTCTGCTCGTGCAAGCTGAGAAAGATCTTAATTTGAGTGGGAGTCACAAGAAAGATGTTCTTGTGATACAGTCTAAGGTAAAGGGAAAGGCACCTGCTGCCTCGAATGCTAAGCGACCACAGTTCAAGAAGAAAGGTCAGCCTAAACCCAAGAGTGGTCCTGGGGAGTCAAGTCACTCAAAAGGCAAGAAGAGCAAAGAAAAGGAGGGAAAATGTCACCATTGCCAACAGTCTGGGCATTGGCGAAGGAATTGTCCTAAGTACCTCGAGGACATAAAAGCTGGACGTGCGACAGCTCAAGGTATGTCATCTAATATTCACATGATAGAAATTAATCATGCGAGTTCCTCTGTTTGGGTATTTGATACTGGATGTGGTTCTCACATTTGTAATAACTTGCAGGGCCTCCGGGACGTAAGACGTCTGGCTAAAGGCGATGTTGATTTACGTGTTGGGAATGGAGCAAAGGTTGCTGCTGTTTCTGTAGGAACTTACATCTTGTTATTACCTAGTGGTTTGGAACTTTGTTTGGATAATTGTTATTATGTTCCTAGTTTGTCGAAGAACATTATTTCCGTTAACATGTTGGATGTTTATGGTTTTTCATTTATTATTAAGAACAATTGTTGTACTTTTTCTTTAAATGATGTTATTTATGGTCAAGCGTTTTCCATGAATGGTATTTATGTTCTAGATCAAACGCAAGAAATATTTCATGTGAATAATAAAAAGGCAAAATTAGGTGATAAAGATCAAACGTATTTATGGCATTGTCGAATGGGACACATAAATGAAAAACGAGTAAAGAAACTCATTAAGAATGGGATCATTTCACCTTTTGGCTATGAATCATTTGGTACTTGTACATCATGTCTCATTGGAAAGATGACTCGTATATCTTTTAAAGGTATTGGAATGCGAGCCAGTGACATACTAGGACTAATACATACCGATGTATGTGGACCAATGTCTGTCACAGCACGAGATGGCTATAGATATTTCATCACTTTTACTGATGATTTAAGTAGATATGGGTATGTCTATTTAATGAAACATAAAAGTGAATCTTTTGAGAAATTCAAGGAATTTCAAAATAAGGTTGAGAACCAATTAGATAGAAAAATAAAGGCATTACGATCAGATCGTGGTGGTGAATATTTATCTAATGAATTTGATCAACACCTAAAGGATTGTGGCATTGTATCACAATTAACTCCACCTGGAACACCACAATTGAATGGTGTGTCCGAACGGAGAAATCGAACCTTGTTAGACATGGTTCGTTCCATGATGAGTCACACGGTATTACCGGATTCATTATGGGGGTTTGCTCTAAATTCTGCTGCACTCATTCTAAACCGAAGTCCGACTAAAGCGACTGACAAAACTCCATATGAGATGTGGAAAGGAAAAGTTCCTGATTTGTCTTTTATTCGGGTTTGGGGATGTGAGGCTTACGTTAAGTGGAGACCTGACGATAAGCTAGGCCCACGATCGGTCAAAACATACTTTGTGGGATATCCAAAAGGAATGTTTGGTCATTACTTTTACTCACCTACTGAACAACGAGTTTTTGTTGCAGCTAGTGCTAAATTTTTAGAGAAAGAGTTTATCACGAATAATCAAAGTGATAGGGTTTTTGAGTTGTCAGAAATCTCAGAACCAGACACTGCACAAGTGATGGAGGAAGATATTCCTTCAACCTCCACTGCAGTAGCTATTCCTGCGGAACCTAGGAGGTCTAGCCGGATCTCTTATCCTCCAGATCGATACATTGGTATCGTTGAAGAAGGAAATGGAGATGATTTATTACTTCTTGAAAGTAATGAACCGACTACCTACAAAGGTGCAATGACTAGTTCTGACTCGAAGCTATGGCTTGAAGCCATGCACTCCGAGATAGACTCCGTATGCGAGCGAAGTATGGGATCTGGTTGATTTGCCTGAAAAGGTGAGACCTCTTCAGTGCAAATGGATTTATAAGATAAAACGTTCCCTAGGTGGACAACCAGATATCTATAAAGCACGACTTGTTGCAAAAGGTTTCACCCAAGTGCAAGGTTTACACTACGATGATATTTTTGCACCTGTCGTCATGCTTCGATCTATCCGGATTATCTTAGCGATTGCTGCATTTCATGATTATGAAATATGGCAAATGGATGTGAAGACCGCCTTCTTAAATGGTTATTTAGACGAGGAATTGTACATGGTACAACCCGAAGGCTTCACAGATCCAAAATATCCTAAGAAAGTATGCAAACTTAAGCGTTCCATTTATGGACTTAAGCAAGCATCGAGGAGTTGGAATCATCGATTTGACCAAGTGATTAAACAATATGGTTTTAAACGATCAGTCGAGGAACCATGTTTATATGTCAAATCAAGTGGGAGCTATATTGCATTCCTAGTTTTGTATGTAGATGACATACTATTAATAGGGAATCACATTCCTATGCTTTCTTCTGTAAAAGAATGGTTAAAGAATCATTTTCAGATGAAAGACTTAGGTGAACACGAAGAATACTCGGTATTCAAATCTATAGAGATAGATCCAAGAGAATGTTGGCGTTAAGTCAAGAATCTTATATAGATAAAATTCTTGAGAGGTTCAGTATGACGAACTCAAAAAGGGGTAATCTTCCGATGGTTCATGGGGTGCATTTAAGTAAGACTCAATCACCTAAATCACCAGAAGAAATAGAGCGCATGAATCGAATTCCGTACGCTTCGGCTGTAGGATCGATTATGTATGCTATGATGTGTACACGTCCAGACGTGGCATACGCACTTAGTATGACGAGTCGTTACCAAAAGGATCCAGGTGAGAGTCACTGGATTGCTGTTAAGAACATCCTTAAGTACTTGAGAAGAACCAAGGGTTGGATGTTAGTATATGGTGGAGACGAAGAATTATGTGCAAAAAGTTTCACAGATGCTAGTTTCCAAACGGATAGAGATGATTCTAAATCTCAATCCGGATTCGTTTTTACACTTAATGGTGCGGCAGTGAGTTGGAAAAGTTCCAAGCAATCAGTCACAGCAGATTCCACAACAGAATCTGAGTATATTGCAGCTTCCGAGGCAGCTAAAGAGGCAATATGGATGCGTCAGTTCTTACAAGGACTAATGGTAGTTCCTAGTGTGAATGACCCGATCACTGTTTATTGTGATAACAGTGGTGCCATATTCCAAGCTAAAGAGCCTAAATCTAGCAATAAGTCTAGACATGTGTTGCTGAGGATACCGGACTTGGGGTGATCCCTTCTCGACGCCCCGCTCGCGCCCGCCCTCGTGTCATGGGGCGGAATGCACGGCGCGGGAAAAAGGTTGATAAATTTTGCAAGAAGCTCATGGTACTGAGCTTCGCCTTTTTTAGGGCGTTGCTTTGCTCAGCTCGCTCGAACGTTCTTTTGTTTAAAAAAAAAGGGGATGTCATTGCATGTGATTGTAACAAAAAGAAGTATTAAAAATCCTTTTGAAATGTATTTTTGGAGTCGCCACCAAATATTAAAGGAATTTGGAACCTATTCAACGCATCTTAAAATCATAAGACGCGAGGGTCTCAGATTTCAAGGTGCGTCGATACCTATCCTTCTGAGGCTATTGTGAAACCAGAGAGGATTCGGAGTGAGGTTACCCTTCTAAAGTTTTGACAAAGTATATTGAAAACTGCAATAAAAAGGCCTACTTAAAAGTAGTCTTTACTAATTTGAAAACAAATGCTTTAATTTCGATATTTGGGCTAATAGGACGCTACGTACAAATGCAAATATATGACTCGATAAATATGTAAAATAAATGTAAGCCGTCAAAGCTATGACGATTTGCTATAGGAAATATACGTAAAATTACTAATTCATTGAATTTGAATTAATAACTGAACGTTATTCTCCGACTTGTGTTCAATTCTAAGATTTTGTAAAACCCTCGGTTTTGCATGTTTAAAGAGACTAGTTGAAACGGTACAGTTAAATGTCGAATCCGTGTTTTAGTCGTAATTTAATGCATGAATCGAGAATTTGCATAATGTAAAAGTGGGTGCTTAATTTAGTGATTTTTGAGTCGTTTGTTTATGCGATATTGGCGAGGTTTAGACGAATCATTTGATTCGAATTACTACAATCGTATTGCGAATACGAGTTCGTTAATGCCAATATCGGGGTGGGTTAGAGTAACCCTATAAGTCTCCAACGTCTAATCGGAAGGTAAAATTTCTTTACCTTGAAATGCAAAGACGATTTTAAAGTGGAAATTTATAAGTGCGAGAGGCTTTTTGTGAATATGAGTATCGGTTTTTGAATGTTGTTGTAATTGTTGTTGTTAGTTGGATTGATGATGAAAATGGTTGAACAAGGGCTGCTATTTATAGCGAATGCTTCGTGTTTTATGCCTAATTGGTCAGAAAATCGCCAGAGAACCAGCGATTGTACAAAAAATCGCCAGAATGTCAGAGGGAAGGGGGAAAATCGCCAGAGGTCAGGCGATTTTCCTGAAAATCGCCACTATTCTGGCGATTTTCTCTGCTATTTCTGACAAAATTGTTGCGCCGTAATACGTTATCGTAGGTGTGTAAGGCTATGCTGCAACGTCGAGCATGTTGATTGACTTTGGAGGCTGTATGTTTGTCAACTTACACAAGTTGTTTGGTCAACTTGTTGTGATTGGTCTCGTTTTTTGCGTTTCGTGCTTCGTGTTTCGGTTTTTCGTCGTGTTTTTCGATCTTGGCTCGAAGTAAAATAATATTGTAATGTATTATTTTACGATTTTGTGGGATTTTGTTTTGTAAGAATGTGACTCGGGACGCATTTTGGTCCGCTCGGGTGCTTGGGCCTTTCGTGTGTCTTGGGCCGTTTTTGTGTGTTTGGGTCGTTTTTGCGTGTTTGGGTCGTTTTTGTGTTCTTGGGCTATTTTTGTGAGGCATTTTTGTGTCGTGCTTGTGCGTATTGTGTCGACTTACGATTTAAAATGACTAAATTAATACTCACTTTTACGAAATATGCAAATTCAAATTAATACGTTAAAAATGACTAAAATGTTTTAGACACTTATGTACCGTTTCGTCTCATTTTAAAACATGCATGAAAGTCCATTTCGTCATCGGGTTTGCTTTTTGGGGGGTACGGATACGGGTATCTACAGAGCCCCCAGTTTGGCTGAGCTTGGACTAAAGCGCTAGTCAAACTTAGAAGATAGTATCCGGACCATTACAGTCTCGATACTACCTGGCGACGCTAAGTATGTGTCTCGGGGGGAGACGAGGACTTAGTGTCGGGAATGCGGGGAGGGACGGCATGTTTAAGGACATGACGGTCCTGCATGTTTAAGGGCTTGCCGGCCTGCTGTTGTTTGGATGTGATTCAATGGCGTTTTGTAACTTGGCCATCTCCTGCGTCTCGCGTGTATGCTGCGTGCTTGCTTGTGTATCTGCGTTTTGATTTGAATGAAAGCGTGTATTTTGCTTTATGTGTATTTGAAAAATATACGTTTTTAATTCGTGAGGAGTATACGTATTTTGATTTGTAACTCGTAAAGAGTGTTTTTGTTTTTGAAAAATATACGTGTTTAACTTGTGGGAAATATACGTATTTTGATTTTGTGACTTGTAGAAAGTGTATTTGTTTTTGAAAATATACGTTTTTAACTCGTGAGGAGTATACGTATTTTGATTTGTGACTCGTAAAGAGTGTATTTGTTTTGAAAAGTATACGTATTTAACTCGTGAGGAGTATACGTATTTTGATTTTGTGACTCGTAAAGAGTGTATTTGTTTTTGAAAATATACGTTTTTAACTCGTGAGGAGTATACGTATTTTGATTTTGTGACTCGTAAAGAGTGTATTTGTTCTTGAAAATATACGTATTTAACTCGTGAGGAGTATACGTATTTTGATTTGTGACTCGTAAAGAGTGTATTTGTTTTGAAAAGTATACGTATTTAACTCGTGAGGAGTATACGTATTTTGATTTTGTGACTCGTAAAGAGTGTATTTGTTTTTGAAAAGTATACGTATTTAACTCGTGAGGAGTATACGTATTTTGATTTTGTGACTCGTAAAGAGCGTATTTGTTTTTGAAAATATACGTATTTAACTCGTGAGGAGTATACGTATTTTGATTTTGTGACTCGTAAAGAGTGTATTTGTTTTTGAAAATATACGTTTTTAACTCGTGAGGAGTATACGTATTTTGATTTGTGACTCGTATAGAGCGTATTTGTTTTTGAAAATATACGTTTTTAACTCGTGAGGAGTATACGTATTTTGATTTGTGACTCGTATAGAGCGTATTTGTTTTTGAAAATATACGTATTTAACTCGTGAGGAGTATACGTATTTTGATTTTGTGACTCGTAAAGAGTGTATATGTGTTGTTAAAACTGTAAAATTTGAACTCTCGGTTTGTAATGAGCATGCGTATTCTCGTGTTTTGCCATAGTAGCGCGTAAAAGAGCGAGTTAATAGCGTAATAGACCGAAATAACAAGTCTAAGCTAAAAATCAACCCGTGCCTGACCACTTAATCGCCAGAGGTCTGGCGATTTAGTGTGTGTGTGTGCTTTTTTTTGTTCAAAAACACGGGAAGGAGGGAGAAGAGCATAGCAGCCGCAACATACACAAACACCTCAAAATCGAAAAAGCTCGTTCTTGGCGATTTCTCCACCAAAATTCGTGATTCCGCCTCCTACGATTCGCAATGGACCAAGGTATGCACTCAATCAAGTTGCTAATTCGTGTTTTGAAGTCGGTTTGAGTCGGTTTTAACTGAAAATTCGTTTTTTTAGGGTTTATGTTAAACCGTCTTGCATGATTCGAATTTTGTTGTCATTGTTGCTTGAAATTGATACTTGGGAGTATTAAGAGGCTTGTCTTGCTGTTGTTGACGATTGTATGTACAAAACCCGTGTATTAGGGCTGTTTTTCGTGTAGAAGGTCAAGGGCGTTTTGGTCATTTTTCATTTTTGTCTCGGAATATGCTCAAAACTTCAATGTAGGTTACCCATTAGTAGTATAATGCTTGGGTAAATTTGTTTCGTCGAAATTGTCGCGAAAGTCGGGTTTTCTGGGCATAAAACCGTGTGACAGGGGGTTTTATCGGGGTTTTGCTCTGTTTTTGTCGTGTAAAACGACACTGATTGGCTTGGTTGTTTTTGAAACGTCATTGTATGCTAATGACGAGGCCATAGGTATTTTGTGTGTGAAAAACGGTTTGAAAATCCGTAATTTTCGTGTGTTTTTGTATGGAGACGGCTTCTTGGGTCGAAATTTTCCGGTTCTGAAACTTGTTGAAATTTTTTGTCTTGGGTCATGATGATCTGTATGGTGCATGGTTTGTTCATTTTTGCTGAGCATGTGTGATTCGGAGGTGTTTTGGAGCGTTTTGGAGCGTTCTTGTGTAGTCGAGCTAGGCTTCTTGAACTCGTCTTTCTTGCTCCTCGTGCTTCGAGTCTTGGATGTATTGTTATGTAGGTTGTTTGGGTTGGCTAAGGTGTCATTTCGTGGGAAGTTAGGGCCTCTTTGGTCAAAGAAAGGTCACGAAAAGGCCGTTTTTGTAGCTTGCGTGCGTTTTGCAAAAGCTATTCAGTCGAGGTGTTCGGGACATGATTTTTGTACGAAACTTTTTGTGGGTGTTCGTTATGACTTGTATGTCGTATACGTGTCATGAACTGGGCATTTCTGTGTCTCTACGCCGTTTTAGCCTTATCTGTCAAAAATAAGCCTAAAGCGTATTTTTCTTGCTTTTTTCTTGGTCTTTTGTCATTTTTGTGCTTTCTAACTCTTTGTATTGGTTGTGTATGACGTATATATCGTATATGTGTCATAATATGCGCATTTCTGTACTCTTGCGTTGTTTTGGCCTCGTCTGTCAAAAGTAAGCCTAAATCTTGTTTTTCGCTGTTTCGTCTGTTTTTTTTTTTTTGCTTTTGCATACCGTTGCTCTTCAGGTTTGCTGTGCATGTCGTGTATATTGTATATTTGTCATAAAGTATGCATTTTCGGGTTCCTGCTTAGTTTTAACCTTTTCTGTCAAAGATAGGCCCGAGGCTTGTTTTTTTTTTTTTTTTTTTTTTTTTTTTTTTTTTGCTGTTTTGCTTGATTTTTCTCTGCTCCTGTGTGTCCCTGCTCCTTGGACTAGATACGTATTAACGTAGATATCGTAACTGTGTCGTGAAAATGCATTTCTGTATTTCTTTTCGCTTTTTAGCCCTTTTTGTCAAAGATAGGCCTAAGGCTTGCTTTTCTGTTACCTTTGTGCACGTGCATCCTTCTGTTGGTCATGAACTTGCTTTAATTGAATTGCATTTTTGTACCATCATACGGTTGCGTAGCTTAAGATTGTTCTTGAATCTATGTAGGTGACCCTGAGATCGTGATACCTACGACCAGTGCTATGCAGGATGTCATCGAGAACATTGACTTCAATGTTACCGGGGAGGAGCTTACTCCCATTTCTGAGCTGCGTCATCATTTAGCGACTTCTGAGGGTCCGTCTCAGTCTGATTTGTTCAAGACCCCTCCTATTTTGACGCCAGGAAATGAGGTACAGGGGGCTGTTCCAGAGTCTCCTATGCCTTCTATTAGCGAGCATAGTACTACCGTAGAGCCGACAGGGCCTTCTGCAGGGCGTGTTGCGGATGCGACTGCGGTTCCTGTGGAGCCTGCTGTGGGGTCGTCTAGGCCTTTTGCTAGTGGGCTTGGAGCTAATGTTGAGTTGCCTAGGCCTCCTGCTAGCGGGCTTGGAGTTGGTTCTGCACCTCTGCAGGGTGTCGGGCATGGACGTGGGGTTCCGGAGGCACAGGTGTCAGGCGGGAGAAGCCGAGGTGGAGGTCGTGGAGGTGGTCGCAAGAATGATAGGCCTAGTAGGAAACGCAAAGTGGATGCTGTTGCTGGGAATACTGAAGGTGGCGTTCGGACACGTGGACGTCGCTCTGCTGAGGCTAGTGGCAGCCGTGAGCGAGATGAGGGTAGTAGTGTTGGTGTTTCTGACGAGGTGAGCTCTGATGAGGCTGGAGATGATCCTGCTGTTGATAGGCCGAGACGTGGTCGTTCTCGTCAGCTCGAGGATGCTTTTGAGAGTGATCCTGAGCCCGAGGAGGAGCAGGGTGACGAGGAGCCTGTAGAGGTTGATGCTGAGGCCGCAGAGGGTGATGTTGTGGGTAATGTTGGGGGTGATGCCACGGCTGCTGGTGCCGTAGGTGGTGAGGTGAGTCGCGATCTGGCCGGCCGCGCAAAATATGTTCATGGGCGTGGTTGATGAGCTGGGCTTGAGGCCATCATTTCCTCATGGCCCGAGACTGTGGGCGAAGGTTGCCAAGGACTGGGATGGTGTAAGCTTAGTTTGGAACACCATGGAGCATTTGTCTACTCGGGTGAAGGTTGGCTTCAAGTTGGGAAATATGAGGACATTCTCTGGTTTCCGTACTTGTATAGATGCTTTTAACAAGAAGTTGTCGCCCGAGTCGCGGAAAATAATCCTTGGCACAGCCTTTGGTCCGTTGGTGACAAAGTGGAAGGAGGCGCGTAAGAAGAATGTGAATTCTCACCTTTCTGTGCTTCGAGCGTTGCTAGACAGGTTTTGGGACACTACTAACACGTTCCATATGCCAGGGTACGAGGTTGGTATTACCTTCTCGTCCCTTGCGGTTGTTTCGGGGCTTCCTCATGGAGAGGAGATGATTGAGTGGGACAGAGTACGCCCTGCTATCTCGAGCCCTACGGTTGTTCGTTTGATCGGAGGCGGTATTAGGTGCGCGAGGGATGAGAGGCACACTTTTCAGCCTCGGACATCATGGTTTGATGATTACTTTAAGGGCAAGGGAAAGAAACAGGTGAGCGAAGTTAGTCATGAGCAGAATGCCCGATTGTGGCTATGGTGGTTTCTGACGTCCACTCACTTTGGAGATAAAGGAGAGCGGGCGTCGACTGCCGTTTTGATGGCGCCATGACTTGTCCAGGTTGGGTGCTTTTGACTGGGTTACTCCTGCTATGGGTCTCCTGATTCGATTTTGTAGGGACGCAGTTCGTCCTGATCGGATCGATGATGGGTCCCAACCGTCTTTGGTCGGCCCTGGCTTGCTGATGGAGGTATGATTGCTTTTCGTGATGCTCTGTTGTTTTATTTTGCTTTGTTTTCTCTTTTGTGACATATTTTTGGCTTCATTGTAGTCCTGGTGCTATGCACATTTCCCGTCGTTGCTCCCTGCTAACTTTGCTGTGAAGGCGGAGTACCCTGCTTTTCACGCTTATGCAACGGCAAACAGGAAGGGTATTCGCTTGACTTATGACGATGCTCGAGTGAAGTTTAATGAGATGACCGTTGATAAGGTAAGAAAAGTTCATATTTCTTATATGCCTTGCGTTTGTGCTTTTGCAGATGTTTATTCCTCTCTTTTTTTGTAGTTTGTTCCCAACCCTTAGGCGAATTACGCGGATGTCCCTCCGTCAATTACGACTCGTTTTGCTATTCGCGATACACAGAGGTTGTACATTGCGACTCAGTATGATTCATACTGGTTCTTAGGCGAGCGTCTGTCAGCTCAAACAATTAGGGATAAGTTTGTTGTGCCTGAGGCCCCTCCTAAGGTTCTCTTCGTACAGACACCGGATGCTGATGTTCGCCGCGATGTGTATCACGAGGGTGAGTCGGAGTCCCTGTTGAGGCTAGATGAGGATTATACGTCGTGGGCGCGCCTTGCTTTGGCGCCTGCTGTCATTGAGGTTTGCTGTTGTTTTCGCGTTTGCTTCTGCATGTTATTTGCTTAAAAAGCAAAAATTGATCGTGATTTTTGTGTCTTGTAACCACGTAATGCATGTGTACGTTATTGGCTTAAAAAGGCAAAAATTGATCGTGATTTTTGTATTTTGTAGCCACGTGACCCTGACCTTGAGGTCCAGCCTCCTCCTTTCTACGAGAGCTTGAATTTTGAGCATGATGGTGGCTGTCGGCATTCGATACCACTACCGCAGTACTTATCTGCGGTGACTGACGCTGGCATGGATAGTTGGAGCCCTCGGGTGAAGCAGGTATGACTTGTTTTCTATGCTTGCGTGATATGTAGTATGTAGCCCCCAGCTTGAGTAAGATTTTGTCCTAAAATCGTTAGTCAAGCTTTGTTGAAACTGCTTGTGAGTGTAGCCCCCAGTTTGAGTTAGATTTTGTCTTAAAATCGTTAGTCAAACTTGAAATGAAGTTCCTTTGGATTATAGCCCCCAGTTTGAGTTAGATTCTGTCTTAAAATCGTTAGTCAAACTTGAAATGAAGCTGCTTTTGATTATAGCCCCCAGCTTGAGTTAGATTCTGTCTTAAAATCGTTAGTCAAACTTGAAATGAAGCTGCTTTTGATTATAGCCCCCAGTTTGAGTTAGATTTTGTCTTAAAATCGTTAGTCAAACTTGAAATGAAGCTGCTTTTGATTATAGCCCCCAGTTTGAGTTAGATTCTGTCTTAAAATCGTTAGTCAAACTTGAAATGAAGCTGCTTCTGATTATAGCCCCCAGTTTGAGCATATGAAGGCCGTATTTGTTTGCAGGTGGCCGTGGATGTCCACAAGAATTTATGGAGGGTAGCTAACCGGTGGCGCGTGGCTTTTAATGATAAAGCGGTCGCGCTTTGCAAGGCGCAGAAGTATGCTTCAGAGTTGCAGTCGCAAATGCTACAGAGCCAGATAGAGCTAGGGCGGGCCAGGGCTGAGGAGGCACGTCTGCGAGCGGAATTTGAGTTGCAGCGTGAGCAGGAGCTAGCTGGCTACCGTGCTCAGATTGATTCGTTGCGTGCGGAGCTCGGTCGTCGAGATCAAGCTAATTGATTTGGGATGTATGCTAGGATCGTAGGCTAATTTTTATGGACTTGTTTTATGTTGTGGTTATATTTGTATGTATTTGGACATGTAGGAGTCCACGTGAGGTCCATTTTTGTGACTGCGGCTTGACGCGAAAAGGTCCTGTGACCTTGCGTGCGTGTTTTGGTATTTGGTCATATTTGCAGGAATCGTACGACGTTGATTCGCGTCCATGGCTTGACATGAGTAGGCTACGTGACCTCGTACGCGTGCTTTGATTATGTAGTAGGTGTATTTGTTGACTATGGTAAGCGCTCCTGTTGGCGTAGCTTTCGTGATTAATGATCATGCGTGCGGTGCCGGAAGCTTTATTGCTTATTTTGCCTCGTTTTGTAGTACGATCGTTTGTGTTGCCGTTTTCACTTGAAACCTTCGTGACATGCTCATCTAGTGTTCCTGCAATTAGATTGTTAGTCGTAAAAGAAAACAAATCTCGGTTGAGATTTTTTTCTGACCCGTAATAAGAGTATGCATACGTAAAGATTTTTATAAAATATGCCTCTTGAAGAAAATATTTTGAGTCTGTAAAACACGCTTTTGATGCTCATGAAAATGTGAAATGATAACGTCGTGCTTCATCGTAAAACTTGCGAAAAATGATGAAATAATTTTGTGAGACTGCAAAAGTATTTTTGACGTTCGTGAAGAGTGAATTAAGAACGTCGTGTTGCCACGTAAGCTTTACGCAACGTATTGATTAAATTTTGTGAGGCCGTAAAAGGTGTTTTTGACGTTCGTAAAATGTGAATTAAGAATGTCGTGCTTTGACGTAAGCTTGCGAAGTGTGATGATTAAATTTTGTGAGACCGTAAAAGGTGTTTTTTGACGTTCGTAAAATATGAATTAATTACGTCGTAAGCTTGCGAAGTGAGACGGTTGAATTTTGCGAAGCGTATGTGCAAAACATTAGTCGAGAGTCGATCACAAAATGACCCAATACGACGTAAAGCCGGGTATCGGAAACGTAATCGATAATGCGTCGTAAAAAGGTAAAAACAGCGGTGCGTAGGCTGTGAAAAGTTTACTGCAACCCGTAGGCTGCAAGGCGGTGTGCAGTCGTCGCGTCAAATCTGTCGGAAAAGCATAGAAAATCGCCTGTATACCAACGATTCTCACAAAAATCGCCAGAAAACAGGCGACATTAGGAAAAATCGCCAGAGGACTGGCGATTTTTGTGATAATCGCCTGTTTTCTGGCGATTTTCATGGTGTTTTCTGCTTTTGTTTTGATTTTTTTTGGTTAATCGCTGGTTCACTAGCGATTATATGTTGTGTTGTTGCCTCTCGAAGACGTTGCCTATAAGAAGGATGCTCATGTTTAGTTCATTCATCCATCTCCTCAATCACACTTCATATTACGTTTTAACTTGCCACTTCATTGCTCCTATAATAGTATTCATAATATCTCGGAGAGCGTTTTCCTTTTTGTGAGTAATGGAGCATTTGGAAGGACTTGTGAGGATGTGGTGTGTTATGCTATCGGGTATCGAGAAGAGAAACCTTAGGGGCTGTGGTCTGGGCGCATTCCTAGGTTTAAGGCAGGTTCGGATGGAACCGGAGTTCCTGGATGCCTGTCTGCACTACTGGGACTTGGCATACCACGTATTTCGCTTCCCTGATGGGGAAGTTTGCCCTCTGGTTGAGGAGTTTGCTGCCATCGGAGGTTGGACTCGCATTGTCACTCCAGTGTGTGTTCGCCAGGAGCTCGGGTACCAAAGGAATATGCAAAACTTCCTTAAGATGACGAGGCTCGAAACGGAGGACCTGTTCCTGGATGGGCGCTTGAATATGATCCGTCTTTGCCAAAAGTTCATGAATTATGATGATGGGAGCATTGGCGTGGTTGCTCGTAGGAGAGCTCTGGCTCTTTGCCTTGTGCACTGTTTCATGTTCCCCGATTCGGTGGACGGAATGGGATTCGGTGAGGCGCGACTGGTATGCGTTGTGCAGCAGATGGAGATGGGCTACAACCCTGCGGCGTTGATCTTGGCGGAGACGATCCTTGGTCTAGATGATCGGGCGTGTAATAGAGCGCATGCCTATCGTGGTTGTCCGGTCATTCTGCTGGTCTGGCTAATGGAGCGTCTGAACGTGCTGGGCGCTATCCCTTATGGCGCATCATATACGGCGGCTGGCGTGACCAGTCGTGGCCTGCGATGGAGGGGTCCCAATGGCCGGCCTAACGACTATTTTCCCACTTTTGTGAGAGCATCGGCTATCCGTTGGGTTGTGCCATGGTGGGAAGTTACCACTGTGGATCGGCGATCTTTGTGGGTGATGGTCCTTCGGAGTCATGCTACGCGGTTTTGACATTGGGGTGTTTATTCATCCTTCCGAGAGTGAGAAGGCAAATGGGCTATGCCCGATTCATCGAGCGAGGATACCGTGATCCAGGATTTGGTTGTACTTAATAACCAGATTACTGATGCATGGTCGCGAGGATGGCTTATGCGTCCCAGGTGGTAAGTGGCAGGGATACCTGCCACGGTGAGGGTTTCGAGGTCATATGTCCGGTGGACCACGGCGCCAACTACTCGCCAGAGGGCACGCCTCCGAGCTATAGAGCAAAACGAGCCGCCGCCGACGTCTGCCTTCCACCCAGTGCGTTTTGGCCGTGGAAGTAGGGGAAGTTCGAGTTCTGGAAGCGTACCGTCCACGGAGGAGGAGCTTAGTCATCTCGGCTTCATCATGGTTAATGCTCCAGGCCAGGATGGTAGTGATGGTGCTCCTCATATGGGTTGAGTTCTCCTCTCAGTCGAAGAATGTTATCTGAATGCTTGTTGTTAGTTGTTTGTTTGTTTTTGTGTTCCCTAAACCCGAAGGTCATGCCGGGATCATGTAATGCTTGTTGGTGTCATGTGTGCCAGTAGTGTAATGCTTGTGCTCCCAATTGCAAAATCCAAATGTAAATGTTTCCTTTTTCGGCATAATAAAACAGAAAGTTCCTTTTGTAACTTGCCTTGTTTCCTTTATGGTTAGAGACATGCGTATTTTGTGTTTTGAATTTTGTTATGTTTGCCATACTTTTGAGATGTTTTGAGTATGTGATTTTGTGTTGAATGTCGGCTGTGCTTTGAAAAGCTGCCTACGTATCCATATAAATGGAATCAAGCCGGCGTAGTTCTGAGTTGTATTATTTTGAATGCATGTTTAGGGGCATGCCTGCCCGTAGAATTGTGTTTTGCTTTTTTGTGATGGATGTGCATATTTAGGGGCATGCCGGCCCGTGGAATCGTTCAATGACATGTTATAAATACATTGCAAGATGTTTCATGGGTAGTATTTCTTTAGCTGGTCGAGATTCGTCGCCCGATTGAACTCCTGACCGTCCAGATCAGTTAGTTTGACCGCTCCTCCTGCGTAGATTTCTTTGACGAGGTAAGGTCCGGCCCAGTTAGGTTTGAACTTTCCTCGTGGGTCAACAGGGAGTGGCGCGCGTACTGACTTCAATACCAGGTCTCCCACTTTCATGTTTCGTGGCCGAACTCGTTTGTTGAATGCTCTTTGTAGTCGTGCTTGGTACATTCGCACAATGCTTAAGGAATTTAGCCTGCGTTCGTCTAGGAGCATGAGTTGCTCGTAACGTTCGCGAGCCCATTCTGCTTCTGGGATGCTACTTTCCATTAGTATCCGTAGAGATTTCATTTCGATCTCTACTGGTTGCACGGCTTCCATGCCATAGGTGAGAAAATAAGGCGTCATGCCTGTGGGTGTGCGTATGGTTGTGCGATATCCCCATAATGCGAATGGAATCTTGTTGGGCCAATCCCGACAACCGTCGATCATTTTCTCCAAGATGGTGACTATAGTTTTGTTTGCTGCTTCCACGGCTCCGTTGGTTTGGGGTCGGTAAGGAGAGGATCGGTGGTGTTGTATGCTGTATTTGGCGAGTATGGCTTCTGCCTCGCCTTGAAAGTGTGAACCTTGATCGCTTATAAACTCGTGTGGTATGCCGTATCGGCATATGATGTTTGTTTGTATGAATTTGGCGACTTCTTTTGAGCCAAGGGTACGGAAGGACGCTGCCTCTACCCATTTTGTGAAATAGTCGATTGCTACTAGTACGAAGCAGTGTCCTCCTGCTCCGATGGGATGGATTTTGCCTATCACGTCAATGCCCCAAGTTGAGAAGGGCCATGGAGAGGTGAGGCTGTATAGGGGTGAAGGGGGTACATGTTGTATGTTGCTGAATATTTGACAGTTATGGCAGTGTTTGACGTAATGAATGCAGTCTGCTTCCATAGTCGTCCAATACCACCCAAGTCGTAAGATTTGCTTGCATAGAGCTCTTGCGTTCATGTGTGGACCACATTCGCCATCGTGCACCTGGGCTATGATTTCCGCCTCTTTCTTGAAGTCCACACACATGAGCAGGTGCCTTGTGGCGTCTTTTTGAGTAGTTGTCCCATTTCGAGTACAATTGGGGACGCGAGGAGTCTTATGGCTCTTTACCGCGCTTGGGTGTCGTGGATAAGAATTGCTTGTTTTGTAGTTGAGTATGGCTTGGTACCATGGTTCTCAGATGCTCACCACAATGTCGATGGTGTGGATGTATGCGGGCTCACCACGTCTCTCGACGACAATGGGTAGTGTGTCCACATTTGGTGGCATGTTGAGAAGGGATGAAAGCTTTGACAGCGCGTCGGCAAATTGGTTTTCTTCCCTTGGGAGGTGATAGAATTCTATGCAGTCAAATTCTGTCAGGAGTACTTGTATTTTTGCCTGGTATTTTGCTAGGGTTTCATTCATGATTCTCCATGCTCCTGTTACTTGATTTATGATTAGGAAGGAGTCTCCGTGTACCCTGAGGTGTTTTATGTTGAGGGCCATGGCTGCTTGTAGGCCGTATATGCAGGCTTCATATTCTGCGGCATTGTTGGTGACGTTAAAGTCGAGTTTGATTGAAATGGGTGTGTGATCGCCATTGGGAGATATTAGAAGTATTCCCACGCCATAGCCGCGGTAGTTCGAAGCTCCATCGAAGTAGAGTTGCCAGTACTCAGTTTCGACAGCGAAAATTCCATCATCAGGGAATGATGTTGTGTCAACTTTAGGTTGTTCAATGATGGCATTCTCTGCGAGAAAGTCTGAAACAGCTCTTCCCTTAATGACTTTCAAAGGTAAGTATTTGAGCTCATATTCTGCTAGCAGTAGCGTCCATCTGGCCATGCGGCCGTTTAGTACTGGTTTTTCAAATAAGTACTTGAGTGGATCCATTAGGGAATATACTCTGGTTGTGTGAGCGAGGAGGTAATGTCTAAGTTTTTTGGTGGCCCAGACTAGAGCGAGGCAGCTCTTCTCCACAGGCTCGTAGCGAGTCTCGTAGTCTTGGAACTTCTTGCTAATGTAGTAAATTGCTCTTTCTTCGTTGTTCACTTCCTGAGCGAGCATGGCACCCATGGCGTTTGGCGTAGTTGTTAGGTAGAGTGAAAGAGGTAGATCTTTCTGGGGTGGCATCAGAACAGGTGGATTGGTAAGCAGGGTCTTGACTTTGTCGAATGCTTGTTGACAGTTGTCGTCCCATTTTGTGTGTTCTTCCTTTTTTAGCTTCTTGAAAATGGGTTCGCAGACCATTGTGAGCTTGCTAATGAATCGAGAGATGTATTGGACTTGTCCCAAGAAGCTCCTGATCTCATCAATGTTGCTTGGAGGTTCCATCTCCAGTATTGCTTTGATTTTGACAGGGTCGATCTCGATTCCGCGTTGGCTTACGATGTGACCCAATAACTTGCCTGATGTAACCCCGAAAGTGCATTTCTGTGGGTTGAGGCGCATTTTATATTGCCTGATTCTGGTGAAGAACTTACGAAGGTTGGTAATGTGATCTTCCCTTTGCTTTGATTTCACAATCATGTCGTCCACGTAGACCTCTACTTCTTTATGCATCATGTCATGTAGGAGAGTAGTTGCGGTGCGTTGATAAGTGGCGCCGGCGTTAATGAGTCCGAAAGGCATGACAGTATAGCAGTATGTGCCCCAGGGTGTCACGAAGGTGGTCTTAGGCATGTCATCTGTTGCCATTTTGATTTGGTTGTAACCCGCATACCCATCCATGAATGACAGTAACGCGTGGTCGGCCGTGTTGTCTACAAGTATGTCCATGTGGGGCAATGGGAAATCATCTTTTGGGCAAGCCTTGTTTAGGTCCCGAAAGTCTGCACATACTCGTATCTTTCCATTTTTCTTCATGACTGGGACCATGTTTGATACCCAATCTGAGTATTCGATGACTTGGATGAAGCCTGCTTGTAGTTGCTTTTCGATCTCTTCCTTGACCATGAGAGACCATTCTGGCTTAATGCGGCGTAGTTTTTGCTTAATAGGTTTGATACCTGGTTTGAGCGGGATGCGGTGTTCTGCTATTTCGCGGTCAATGCCAGGCATATCCTTGTAGGACCAAGCAAAGACGTCTTTGAATTCTGTGAGTAGTTCAACGTATGCAGCTTTTTCTTCCATGCTTAAGGAAGCCCCCAGCTGTAGTTTTCGGGGCTCTTCGGGTGTTCCCACATCGATGATTGTTGTGTTCTCAATGATGGGGTCCTGCTCAGGTTTTGAAACGATGTTTGCAATGTATTTATGTAATGCAATGCTGTTTTGTTTAATGTTATCGCAAGCATTAGAAAATGCAGATTTTAAAGGAAGACAAGGCAAGTAGTAACCAGAAACGTTGTTATTATTGTTTTCAAAAGCAGTTACATTTGAAGACAGCTCGGACAGAGGAGCTTTGGACAACCTTAGAGACTCTAACTCTTTATCTATGTCTATCACATCAGGAATGTAACCCGGGGGCTTAGTTGGGGTGAAAGATTTGAAGTGACGACGCGGGGCCTAAACTCTATGATGGATTTGTCGCTGTGGTCCTCTCCTTCGCTTCTCCCGAGTCGAGTTCTCGAAAGTGTAGCCTTCTCCGTAGTGATTTTGAAAGCGCGCCCGCTTGTCTACCCATTTAAGGGTTTTTGACCATCCGTCGTATGCGTTTTCTCCTCAGACGGGACAATCAGGTCGGTAGGGTTAAAGTTGTGGTTGCGTAAGATCTCAGAAACGAGTTCAATCCCTGCAATGGTACAAGAGAAGTAGTCTTTGGGCAGCTTGCTTGCGTCCGCTTTCGACGAAGTATTTGTGCGTGAATATGTGATATGGCTCTATGCGAAAGTCACGACCTCTCTTACGGTCATTGAATGCTTGTTCCCACGGGTAACCGTAGGACCATGGCACATAACCTAGGCCCATGGTAGGCCATTTGTTGTCGTTGTCCTTTACGTGAAGTCTTTGTAATTTCCTCCTCGCGAGTCAATGTGCAGATGTCAAAGTCGAAATCAAAACCACAGGTGATGTCAGGTTTGGTGCTTATTCTTGCAGTGTCGTTATCGAGCTTTTGCTGCTGCAGGGAAGCTCGAAAGTTTGATGCGTGGATAGTGACGACTTCATCGTCCAGGGGAAGTTTAACCTTCTGGTGTAAGCTTGAGGTGACTGCTTTGGTTGCATGGATCCAGGGTCTACCTAATAACATGTTGTATGCGGGGGGTATGTCGGTTATCACTGAATTCAGTTTCCCTTATGACAGGTCCTGTCATGATAGGAAAAGAGATGGTCCCTTTTATGCTGCGGCGGGTACCGTCGTAAGCTCTGACGCCATCGGCACAGGGAATGAAGTCATTTTCCTTGATTCCTAGCTTTTTAGCTGTTTCTAAGGGTAGGACGTTGACTGCAGACCCGTTGTCGATGAGCACAACGGGTAGTGTCATGCCATGGCATTCCACATTGATGTAGAGTGCTAGGTTGTGCGTGCCTCCGAATGGCGGAAGGTCTTTGTCAGAGAAAGTGATGGCGCTAGCTTGCCATTCACGGGTGATGTGGCTGATTAGTTTTTCAGGCGACATCTCTGTTGTAATAGGGGTGACCTGCAAAGCTCGGTAGAGAGCTTCACGGTGTCCCAATGATTCCCTTAAGAGCTGCCAGATTGAGATATCTGCTTTTGTTTTTAGGAGCTGTTTTTGAATTGAGTCTCCAATTTCAGGCGTATGTGCTGGAGTGGCGCTTGACGATGCTATGTCAGTCTGCGATTGAATAGGTGTAGTAGCTGCAGGCGGAGGCGTGGCTACTTGAGGTGATGGTGTAGTTATTGTGGGTGGTGTTGTAGCCTCGTTTATGACTACGCCTTTGTTTTTGTCTTGGCTAGTTGTTTTTGATGGAAAACCTGGGGGTTCCAGCAGACTCAGCGAGGCTCTGTATGGACGGCCGGAGCGAGTTAAGTAGGCTATCTCATCGTCACTATCAGACAACCTGATTGGGTATTTGTGGGGTATTTTCCCGTATATCCTGTGGGTTCCGATCTTCCTCTTCTTCTTCTTCCGGCGGGAATAGGTAATCGGTATTGTCAGTGTGATTGTCCTCTTCATCGAATCGCCCAGATACCATTGATTTCGTGGTCTTTTGAGACGATCAGGTGAGAGCAGTCGAGGATGGGGTGTGTACCCACGAAGATGGCATGGGTATGCAGGGGATTGAGCTGGTTCGAGGGTTTAGGGCCTGGAGTAGGCTTCTCGATGGTCTTATCATCGATCAGGTCCTGAACTATGTTCTTTAGGCGGAAGCATTGTTCAGTATCGTGTCCTTTTCCCCTGTGGAACTCACAGTATGCATTTTGGTCCCATGATTTAGGCTTTTTATCCTGAGGAGGCTCGCTAGTAGGTCCTAGGAGTTGAAGCACATTTCGGCTTACGAGTCTTTGTAGTGCCTTGGAGTAGGTCATGTAGATCGGGTCAAAGCTTCGTCGTGGTTTTGACGAAGTCTGACCTGCAGATGGGTATGACGCCTTAGGAGGAGTATTTGTGTATTTCGTTGGTGTGGTGTAAGTTGGGGAAGGCGCGAGTTCTTCCAGAGCGTTAATGCAATGAACTGGTTCCGCTTTGGTGACGGCTCGTGACGAGCTACCCTGATAACCTCGGCTTGCAACCTTGGTCTTTTCTTTACGGAGGTCGTCTTCAATCAATTGACCCACCGTACTGAGTGAAGCAAAACTGTCAAAGTTGCCGTAGCGTAAATGCTGCTGATATGCAGGGGTGAGATTATTAATGAACTTGGTGATTAGTTCTGCGTCTTTGGGACGGTTAGATATCTGGGCACTGAGTTTCTTCCAACGCGTGAGGTATTCACTGAAGCCTTCATTGTCTTTGTGACAAAACTTCCGAGTGCGTAGCGAGACTTGAGTATCGTTATTGTCGTGATAATCGATTGTCGAACCGACCGTGATTTCTTTGAAAGTAGTAATCTTGTGTGGGTCTAAGGCGTAAACCCAGGCCCTGGGTTGCGCATCTAAAGAATGCGGGAATAGAGTAGCCCAGGCTGGGGGTTCGACGCCCATGACGGCCATTTTAGCCTTGAAATCCTTGATGTGCACAAGCGGACTTTCATGACCCTTGAAGATGGGGAGATCGCTGAGCGAGAGCTTAGCCGGTAGTAAGGACTTGACGCTTTTTGGGACATGTTCAGTTTCCTCATAAATGGAATATCCCTTCGAGTGGGTGAGGCGTTCTTCCATTGAACGAATTCTTTTAGCATTTCGTTCAGCCTCTTCAGCAAGGTACTTGGCATTTTTCTCGGCCTCGAGTTTCTGCATTGTGGCCATTTGTTCAATTGCAGCAGTGAGGCTAAGGATTTTGCTGTTGAGCTGTTGAACGTGTTCTGCGGTAACCACTGACGGGGGGGGAGTTGGGATTCCTCCGACATTTTCTTCACTGTTAAGTGCCATGACCGTTCTAGGCTTTGATCTGTTATAAGTACGTTTCTTTGGAGGTGGCGGAGGGTTCAGATGACGGTCCTTAGTACGTCGCGTATCCAGGACTTTTTAGGGGATGGACCTGCAGGGTTTCAAACCTTAGTGACCTCCGCAAGAAAATAAAGGACTCAAGGGAGAATCATATTTGTAGTAAAGAAAAAGTAAAAGTGTGAAAAGCGTGTGCAGGACTTGACTCGTGTTTTTAGCTTAAAAAGACACGGGAAGCTTTTTGAGGTAAGGATGCGTTGGCGCGTCCTAGTCTCGATGTAAATAAAAATTTGTATGATCGCAACCCGATTAACCCAAGTTAGCGGTATGTTGCCAGGGGTTTATCGTTAGGTTGTGATGTAAAAAGGAATCAGACCGGAGTAGCGATAGGCTAGTCGATCTGAGGATGTTAAATTGGGTAAAAAGCAGCTGTTGTTTGCCTTTTACGTGTGACACGGGGAGTCGAGTTGTAATGACGATAAGTCACCCAACCTGACATGTAAATCAACGGATTCGTATTTGAACGAGCCCGCGTTTTGTTTATTTTTTGAGAGAGATAGTTTGTTTAAGTCGGGGTGACTAGCAAGTCACTCGACTTAGAGCTATCTCAAAAATGTAAGAGTGTACGCTTCGTTGAAATATCCGAAATGTATTGACATATTCGGGTTTTGCTTTTGAAATGTTTTTGCGATAAATGTATTATGACGATCGTCGATCGGATAATGCATTTATGTTTTGTAAAGGATAGGAAATGTAGTGATTATTTCCGATCGGTTTTGAATATTGTGGTGTAATGTTGGTCAGGTTCAGTTGACTATAGGTCAATGACCCTGACCGTATGCTTAAAAGTATGCTTTTTTGAAAAATGT
The DNA here is from genome assembly GCA_023091065.1 of Dianthus caryophyllus. NCBI lineage: Eukaryota > Viridiplantae > Streptophyta > Magnoliopsida > Caryophyllales > Caryophyllaceae > Dianthus > Dianthus caryophyllus. Next base: position 19,308,011 of record CM041522.1, read on the forward strand.
TTGAAAATGTACTTTCAAAATTGACGTCTTTTGAAAGTGTAATGCTCTATGAAAATGTTTTTGCATGCATTTGTTTGGAAGACGACCATAGCGAGGGTGCTATAGCTTTGGGTTTGTACGATTAGACGGTTTTGGCTTTAGGGTAAGGTTCCTTCCGGTCATTCCCGCAACGTTTGTGTAGAGTTATCCGCAAGATCACACACATCAGTGTGGATTCAATACGGGGTCTAGAGCGTTCGAGTTTGACCTGCTACGATTCACTTGTACGGAATACCAGTACTTGTGATCGTGGAAGGGTGAGAGATCGACGTGTCCAGAGTATACACGCTTAGGAAGCGTGTTCTTACTTGGGGCCGTCCCTCGAAGGGTGTGGTTATGAATCAGGAGGATTCGACTCAAACGTACTATTGCCCAAATATCGAAAGCAGAAATGTTTTCAAAGTTTCAAGTTTCACTTCTTTATGTTTTTAAAATAAAATGAAAAGTTAATTTTCAAAATTAAAAAAAAAACATGCTCGTCCCCAGCGGAGTCGCCAACTGAGGATACCGGACTTGGGGTGATCCCTTCTCGACGCCCCGCTCGCGCCCGCCCTCGTGTCATGGGGCGGAATGCACGGCGCGGGAAAAAGGTTGATAAATTTTGCAAGAAGCTCGCGGGCGCTGGAGCTTCGCCTTTTTTAGGGCGTTGCTTTGCTCAGCTCGCTCGAACGTTCTTTTGTTTAAAAAAAAAGGGGATGTCATTGCATGTGATTGTAACAAAAAGAAGTATTAAAAATCCTTTTGAAATGTATTTTTGGAGTCGCCACCAAATATTAAAGGAATTTGGAACCTATTCAACGCATCTTAAAATCATAAGACGCGAGGGTCTCAGATTTCAAGGTGCGTCGATACCTATCCTTCTGAGGCTATTGTGAAACCAGAGAGGATTCGGAGTGAGGTTACCCTTCTAAAGTTTTGACAAAGTATATTGAAAACTGCAATAAAAAGGCCTACTTAAAAGTAGTCTTTACTAATTTGAAAACAAATGCTTTAATTTCGATATTTGGGCTAATAGGACGCTACGTACAAATGCAAATATATGACTCGATAAATATGTAAAATAAATGTAAGCCGTCAAAGCTATGACGATTTGCTATAGGAAATATACGTAAAATTACTAATTCATTGAATTTGAATTAATAACTGAACGTTATTCTCCGACTTGTGTTCAATTCTAAGATTTTGTAAAACCCTCGGTTTTGCATGTTTAAAGAGACTAGTTGAAACGGTACAGTTAAATGTCGAATCCGTGTTTTAGTCGTAATTTAATGCATGAATCGAGAATTTGCATAATGTAAAAGTGGGTGCTTAATTTAGTGATTTTTGAGTCGTTTGTTTATGCGATATTGGCGAGGTTTAGACGAATCATTTGATTCGAATTACTACAATCGTATTGCGAATACGAGTTCGTTAATGCCAATATCGGGGTGGGTTAGAGTAACCCTATAAGTCTCCAACGTCTAATCGGAAGGTAAAATTTCTTTACCTTGAAATGCAAAGACGATTTTAAAGTGGAAATTTATAAGTGCGAGAGGCTTTTTGTGAATATGAGTATCGGTTTTTGAATGTTGTTGTAATTGTTGTTGTTAGTTGGATTGATGATGAAAATGGTTGAACAAGGGCTGCTATTTATAGCGAATGCTTCGTGTTTTATGCCTAATTGGTCAGAAAATCGCCAGAGAACCAGCGATTGTACAAAAAATCGCCAGAATGTCAGAGGGAAGGGGGAAAATCGCCAGAGGTCAGGCGATTTTCCTGAAAATCGCCACTATTCTGGCGATTTTCTCTGCTATTTCTGACAAAATTGTTGCGCCGTAATACGTTATCGTAGGTGTGTAAGGCTATGCTGCAACGTCGAGCATGTTGATTGACTTTGGAGGCTGTATGTTTGTCAACTTACACAAGTTGTTTGGTCAACTTGTTGTGATTGGTCTCGTTTTTTGCGTTTCGTGCTTCGTGTTTCGGTTTTTCGTCGTGTTTTTCGATCTTGGCTCGAAGTAAAATAATATTGTAATGTATTATTTTACGATTTTGTGGGATTTTGTTTTGTAAGAATGTGACTCGGGACGCATTTTGGTCCGCTCGGGTGCTTGGGCCTTTCGTGTGTCTTGGGCCGTTTTTGTGTGTTTGGGTCGTTTTTGCGTGTTTGGGTCGTTTTTGTGTTCTTGGGCTATTTTTGTGAGGCATTTTTGTGTCGTGCTTGTGCGTATTGTGTCGACTTACGATTTAAAATGACTAAATTAATACTCACTTTTACGAAATATGCAAATTCAAATTAATACGTTAAAAATGACTAAAATGTTTTAGACACTTATGTACCGTTTCGTCTCATTTTAAAACATGCATGAAAGTCCATTTCGTCATCGGGTTTGCTTTTTGGGGGGTACGGATACGGGTATCTACAGTTGCGGAAGGCTCATATGATACGAGATTACGTGGAGCAAAAGGAGATAGAGATTTGCAAGGTTGTCACGGATGACAACATAGCGGACCCTCTCACGAAGCCATTGTCGTACAATAAACATGTTGAACATGTTGTATCAATGGGACTGAAGAGTGTTCCTGATTTTCATTAGTTTGTTTTTTAGATAATGTATCTGCTAAAACTACTACTTTGTAATCATCAAATTATTATTTTATATATGGTATTTCATGTGGATTGTGTGACAATTTTGAACGCCACTGAGTGAACTGATTTACTTTATATATGTTTTGTCCATAATCACCAAAGTGAGCTGATAACTCTAGGTGATTACATTGTGGGTTGATTGATGGTAGGTTCAATAACCATAAGGACATGTGATGTCTGATCAAACACATATGCGAGGTATAGAGGATCTGCGTAGGACATAGTGACCACTTAAAATGAAGTCCTAAATGTCTGAGACATTTTGCCTGGTCGTGGATAGAGCGTTCATTGTGTTCCTAGAGTCGATTCTTTTGACTGTCATCGCTTCTTGAGATAAGGGCGCTTTGGGTGACTTTGGTTTCTTTCTCGTGGTCGCACCGTAAAAGGAGGCCGAGTAGATTTTTTCTGGGTCATTTCATACTGTGCTTTAATCTGCAAGATTCGAGTCAAGGAAAATATCCAATCTTATCGTTTTTTTAATCTCAGGGCCACTCGAGGAGTAGTAACTGAAATGCATGGCCATGCTCGAATGTTGTGAACACATTTGTTTATCAGTTAGTTGCTCTCTAGTCGAGGAAACCACTCTTGATACGATCACTTGTTAGATACGACCTTGCGGAAGTACGACTTTGCAAATAGTCTACCATTGAGTGGGAGATTTATATGGATATGAGAATCGTTAATCACACACAAACACTTGTAAGGACAAGTGGGAGATTGTTGGAGCTGGTGTCCTCCATAGTTAGTGTGATTAATTTATTAAATCTCTTACAGGATCACAAAGGATACTTGTATTTAAAATCAGCTGATTAACGTATATCCAGAAGCGGTTGGCTTGCTAGAAAGTTTGGCGTTCTTGTCATATAGATGGCGGTGATCAGCTGGTCCTTATCGGTCACACCTATAGGACGATTTTATGAAATGTAATGTGATTACATTGATGCCTTAATTGTATCTAAACAGTTAGAAATTTGGAAATGTATTTGAATAATTATTTAATGTGATTAAATAGATTATTGTTATATTAGTGGGTGAGCTGAATTAAATGTTAAATCAGCTAGATGAGCTGGATTAAGTGTTAATTCACATATGTATAATAGTTATGAGCTACATTTATATTATAAATATATTTGATATTTATAGTTAAAATAATGCTATAAGCTGTGTTATTTAATTTATTGTATTATGCGATAATCAATTTATTAAATACGTATTATACATATTATTTTACATGTAATGTACATTTAAAATATACTAGAATATATAATACACACAACACACACACACACTTGTAGTGTGTCGTGTGATATGTATGTATATATGCTATTTTAGTTTGTTTATTTTGTAATGATAAGTGGTTATTAGTTGGTTAATTACTACTCCCCATTACTTAAATAAACTACCCCCCACTATCATGTAACTTCTCCACTAAACACCCTAATAAACTAACTAATCTACACATTATATGATGATGAGAAAATTGGTGTTATTAAGGTGTGTGTGTGTCGTGTATATTGAAGGGAAAAAGAGAGATTTTGTCTCATTTTTCACTCATCACATTTCCAAATCACTTCATATATTAACTTGTAATATATACCTTGTTTTCTAGTATAAACACAAGACATTTCATAAGGCGTTTTGGGTGCAATTGATAAGAGATATTCTACGTTGAATATTGTTCTTATAAACGTAATTCGGGTACGTTTTTAGGAAGTTCTTAGGCCTTTCATCGAAGTTAAGAAAGGTTATTTCTATTCTTATGTAATTCATATTACTATCGTTTTGTATAATCTTGGGCATGTTAATATGATTAACATTTTAGTAGTAATATCGTGCTTCATGTTTCTACAAGTGGTATCAAAGCATTAGGCTCAAAATGATTTTAATATGGATTAAAATTGAAAAATAAAATCGTTTTATTTGTTCTACTACCTCACGGCATTTTTATTTTTTTTTCGAAATTATATTTTTTTTGTTTAATTCAATTATTTTAAATTGTTAGAATAATTAAATTAAATTGATATGCAAATTTGTTATATGTTTGTATTTTGATAAGATCATTATTTATGATGTATAACACTTAATTTTGGTTTAAATATGATTAAAATCAAAATAATATGATTATATGATAATTATAGAGTTTATTATATGATAATAAAATTTGTGACATAATTTATGAAATTATAAATGTCAATTGATTTTGCATATATTATATGTTTCGAAATTTTTATATATATATATATATATATATATACTTGTCAATTTTTGGTTGTTAAATATGATTTAATAAAATTATTGTTTATATATATATGTATAAAATTTATATTTTGGCCGAGTTAAATTTTAAATAAAAAAAGTTTTTTTTTAATTTTTGGCCGAAATTTTTTTAAATTGAGTTAATGTGATTAATTCATTTTTATATTAATTTGAATTGTCAAATTGATTTTGTTTAAAAATGCCTAATATCATTGTCATAAAATAGTTTATGATATGTGAGTGTATATGATGCCATTTATTTTAAAATAGTTTAAAATGATTATCGAATTGATTCATTATATGTGATATGTTGAATTAATTCTTATTTATCAATTTATGTATGACATGATTGATTTTATGTTTATAGGTGAATTTTTATGAAATTTTCACTTAAACATATTTTTTTAGTAGGTGGTTTGTGTTTTTCATGCATTTGGATGTATGAAATTTTGTTTTAGTAGATGAATGCGTTTATATTTGATTGCGTTTTATATCTAGTGTGGCCTAAGTTTTTGTTTTAATTGCATTTTCGTAATGATGGAAATGTGATTTTGGGATTTTCATATCTCCACCTTGTATTTTCTTTTCTTTTATCCTAGATTATATTTAAATAGGTTTTTCATGTAATAGTTAGTGGTAAAAGAAGAGGAGATTGAAGGTTTGCCATTCCTTTTGGTGATCCAAGACGGAGGTTTTGAAGCCTTGCTTTTGGAGTTAGGGTCCTTTTAAAGGATTCCAATTTGTACTTCATAGGGTCCAATTTGATTGGATTCCGCCTTGTACAGTTTTTGTTAGGCCACACTAGGTTTTATGTGCTTGTTTTTTTTTATGCTTTTCGTCTTTTTCCGCCTAAAACAAACCACCTAAATAGATGAATATTGATTCATTCCCACGTATTAGTTAGAATAGTTATAACATATGATGTTTTAACAAGTCATCGTTCACTTAGACTCACCTATATTGTTCACTTAAATGAGTTTTTTGAATGGATGATGAGATCTCACTCTTTTAAAATTGAGATATAGTCTTTCTAAATCGAATCATTATGAATCCCTTGTTCGTCGGTGGGCATATAGGACCTGTTGTTAAATCCATGTGTACCCCTTCTACCTTGGGTAAGTAGTTGATGTCGATGTTAGTTGAACTCAATATTTTGGTTTTCACTAATATGTGAGAATTAAAATGGACTATCAATAAATTTGAGAAATTTATGAACCAAGAGTTTTTAATAAGGTTAAAAATTAGTCAAATGGTTGACTTATCGATTTATTGAAATTTGAGTCTTGGAATCATTTATATAATTCTTAAGTGGGATCAATTATATGAATGCTCTTAGTTTATTTACATGTTTTAAATAGACGCTTAAATTTGATGATTGCTTATGTTTGTTTTATCTTCTTATATTGTAGATATATTTGTTGCTATTTCTGCTTTATTATGGCTGATAATAATGCTACCCCCGGCCCTAGTGCCGTCTTGACTAGGGAGTCATGGTTGCGTTCCTTTATGGACCATGTCTCCTACAACCAAAACTATCGTCTCAAGTCAGATGGTAGTAACTTCACCGAATGGGAGGCGGCATTAAAGAATGCTGCCATCGCAGACGGAAAATTAAAGTATCTCATGGAGCCAATTCCGGCTGAACCTACTGCTAGATCTGGAGCTCAACGAACTGCATATGATGAGTTTGTTAAAGAAGCGGGTGCGATTAAGAACGTACTCATATATGCAATGGATTCCCATTTGCAACGTCGCTTCATTTCCCAAGGTGCAAATCGCATTTTCACCTCGGCCGACTAATGAATTCCTCGCAAGCTCCGAGAATTGTTAGGTATGATGCTGTTGTGACGCTTCTTTGAGGCTGTCGCAAAGGGGCCAACTCGTTAGCGCCACATGCTTAATATGATTGAGAATGTGGAGAAATTAGACGCCTCTCGATTGCAAGATTGAAGAGTCAATCATTGTTGATCGTATCCTACACTCTCTTCATGATGGATTCACTCAGTTTAGGGTGAATTACAACATGAATGATATGAAGAAGACTCTACACGAACTTCATTCTCTGCTCGTGCAAGCTGAGAAAGATCTTAATTTGAGTGGGAGTCACAAGAAAGATGTTCTTGTGATACGCCTAAGGGAAAGGGAAAGGCACCGCCGCCTCGAATGCTAAGCGACCACGCTTCAAGAAGAAAGGTCACCTAAACCCAGGAGTGGTCCTGGGGAGTCAAGTCACTCAAAAGGCAAGAAGAGCAAAGAAAAGGAGGGAAAATGTCACCATTGCCAACAGTCTGGGCATTGGCGAAGGAATTGTCCTAAGTACCTCGAGGACATAAAAGCTGGACGTGCGACAGCTCAAGGTATGTCATCTAATATTCACATGATAGAAATTAATCATGCGAGTTCCTCTGTTTGGGTATTTGATCTTTGGATGTGGTTCTCACATTTGTAATCACTTGCAGGGCCTCCGGGACGTAAGACGTCGTGCTAAAGGCGATGTTGATTTACGTGTTGGGAATGGAGCAAAGGTTGCTGCTGTTTCTGTAGGAACTTACATCTTGTTATTACCTAGTGGTTTGGAACTTTGTTTGGATAATTGTTATTATGTTCCTAGTTTGTCGAAGAACATTATTTCCGTTAACATGTTGGATGTTTATGGTTTTTCATTTATTATTAAGAACAATTGTTGTACTTTTTCTTTAAATGATGTTATTTATGGTCAAGCGTTTTCCATGAATGGTATTTATGTTCTAGATCAAACGCAAGAAATATTTCATGTGAATAATAAAAGGGCAAAATTAGGTGATAAAGATCAAACGTATTTATGGCATTGTCGAATGGGACACATAAATGAAAAACGAGTAAAGAAACTCATTAAGAATGGGATCATTTCACCTTTTGGCTATGAATCATTTGGTACTTGTACATCATGTCTCATTGGAAAGATGACTCGTATATCTTTTAAAGGTATTGGAATGCGAGCCAGTGACATACTAGGACTAATACATACCGATGTATGTGGACCAATGTCTGTCACAGCACGAGATGGCTATAGATATTTCATCACTTTTACTGATGATTTAAGTAGATATGGGTATGTCTATTTAATGAAACATAAAAGTGAATCTTTTGAGAAATTCAAGGAATTTCAAAATAAGGTTGAGAACCAATTAGATAGAAAAATAAAGGCATTACGATCAGATCGTGGTGGTGAATATTTATCTAATGAATTTGATCAACACCTAAAGGATTGTGGCATTGTATCACAATTAACTCCACCTGGAACACCACAATTGAATGGTGTGTCCGAGCGAGAAATCGAACCTTGTTAGACATGGTTCGCTCCATGATGAGTCACACGCGGTATTACGGATTCATTATGGGGGTTTGCTCTAAATTCTGCTGCACTCATTCTAAACCGAAGTCCGACTAAAGCGACTGACAAAACTCCATATGAGATGTGGAAAGAAAAAGTTCCTGATTTGTCTTTTATTCGGGTTTGGGGATGTGAGGCTTACGTTAAGTGGAGACCTGACGATAAGCTAGGCCCACGATCGGTCAAAACATACTTTGTGGGATATCCAAAAGGAATGTTTGGTCATTACTTTTATTCACCTACTGAACAACGAGTTTTTGTTGCAGCTAGTGCTAAATTTTTAGAGAAAGAGTTTATCACGAATAATCAAAGTGATAGGGTTTTTGAGTTGTCAGAAATCTCAGAACCAGACACTGCACAAGTGATGGAGGAAGATATTCCTTCAACCTCCACTGCAGTAGCTATTCCTGCGGAACCTAGGAGGTCTAGCCGGATCTCTTATCCTCCAGATCGATACATTGGTATCGTTGAAGAAGGAAATGGAGATGATTTATTACTTCTTGAAAGTAATGAACCGACTACCTACAAAGGTGCAATGACTAGTTCTGACTCGAAGCTATGGCTTGAAGCCATGCACTCCGAGATAGACTCCATGTACGAGAACGAAGTATGGGATCTGGTTGATTTGCCTGAAAAGGTGAGACCTCTTCAGTGCAAATGGATTTATAAGATAAAACGTTCCCTAGGTGGACAACCAGATATCTATAAAGCACGACTTGTTGCAAAAGGTTTCACCCAAGTGCAAGGTTTACACTACGATGATATTTTTGCACCTGTCGTCATGCTTCGATCTATCCGGATTATCTTAGCGATTGCTGCATTTCATGATTATGAAATATGGCAAATGGATGTGAAGACCGCCTTCTTAAATGGTTATTTAGACGAGGAATTGTACATGGTACAACCCGAAGGCTTCACAGATCCAAAATATCCTAAGAAAGTATGCAAACTTAAGCGTTCCATTTATGGACTTAAGCAAGCATCGAGGAGTTGGAATCATCGATTTGACCAAGTGATTAAACAATATGGTTTTAAACGATCAGTCGAGGAACCATGTTTATATGTCAAATCAAGTGGGAGCTATATTGCATTCCTAGTTTTGTATGTAGATGACATACTGTTAATAGGGAATCACATTCCTATGCTTTCTTCTGTAAAAGAATGGTTAAAGAATCATTTTCAGGTGAAAGACTTAGGTGAGGCACGAGAGAATACTCGGTATTCAAATCTATAGAGATAGATCCAAGAGAATGTTGGCGTTAAGTCAAGAATCTTATATAGATAAAATTCTTGAGAGGTTCAGTATGACGAACTCAAAAAGGGGTAATCTTCCGATGGTTCATGGGGTGCATTTAAGTAAGACTCAATCACCTAAATCACCAGAAGAAATAGAGCGCATGAATCGAATTCCGTACGCTTCGGCTGTAGGATCGATTATGTATGCTATGATGTGTACACGTCCAGACGTGGCATACGCACTTAGTATGACGAGTCGTTACCAAAAGGATCCAGGTGAGAGTCACTGGATTGCTGTTAAGAACATCCTTAAGTACTTGAGAAGAACCAAGGGTTGGATGTTAGTATATGGTGGAGACGAAGAATTATGTGCAAAAGGTTTCACAGATGCTAGTTTCCAAACGGATAGAGATGATTCTAAATCTCAATCCGGATTCGTTTTTACACTTAATGGTGCGGCAGTGAGTTGGAAAAGTTCCAAGCAATCAGTCACAGCAGATTCCACAATGTATCTGAGTATATTGCAGCTTCCGAGGCAGCTAAAGAGGCAATATGGATGCGTCAGTTCTTACAAGGACTAATGGTAGTTCCTAGTGTGAATGACCCGATCACTGTTTATTGTGATAACAGTGGTGCCATATTCCAAGCTAAAGAGCCTAAATCTAGCAATAAGTCTAGACATGTGTTGCGGAAGGCTCATATGATACGAGATTACGTGGAGCAAAAGGAGATAGAGATTTGCAAGGTTGTCACGGATGACAACATAGCGGACCCTCTCACGAAGCCATTGTCGTACAATAAACATGTTGAACATGTTGTATCAATGGGACTGAAGAGTGTTCCTGATTTTCATTAGTTTGTTTTTTAGATAATGTATCTGCTAAAACTACTACTTTGTAATCATCAAATTATTATTTTATATATGGTATTTCATGTGGATTGTGTGACAATTTTGAACGCCACTGAGTGAATCGATTTACTTTATATATGTTTTGTCCATAATCACCAAAGTGGTGATAACTCTAGGTGATTACATTGTGGGTTGATTGATGGTAGGTTCAATAACCATAAGGACATGTGATGTCTGATCAAACACATATGCGAGGTATAGAGGATACTGCGTAGGACATAGTGACCACTTAAAATGAAGTCCTAAATGTACAGACATTTTGCCTGGTCGTGGATAGGGCGTTCATTGTGTTCCTAGAGTCGATTCTTTTGACTGTCGACTGTTTCTTGAGATAAGGGCAGTTTTGGGTGACTTTGGTTTCTTTCTCGTGGTCGCACCGTAAAAGGAGGCCGAGTAGATTTTTTCTGGGTCATTTCATACTGTGCTTTAATCTGCAAGATTCGAGTCAAGGAAAATATCCAATCTTATCGTTTTTTTAATCTCAGGGCCACTCGAGGAGTAGTAACTGAAATGCATGGCCATGCTCGAATGTTGTGAACACATTTGTTTATCAGTTAGTTGCTCTCTAGTCGAGGAAACCACTCTTGATACGATCACTTGTTAGATACGACCTTGCGGAAGTACGACTTTGCAAATAGTCTACCATTGAGTGGGAGATTTATATGGATATGAGAATCGTTAATCACACACAAACACTTGTAAGGACAAGTGGGAGATTGTTGGAGCTGGTGTCCTCCATAGTTAGTGTGATTAATTTATTAAATCTCTTACAGGATCACAAAGGATACTTGTATTTAAAATCACCGATTAACGATATCTCCAGAAGCGGTTGGCTTGCTAGAAAGTTTGACGTTACTGTCATATAGATGGCGGTGATCAGCTGGTCCTTATCGGTCACACCTATAGGACGATTTTATGAAATGTAATGTGATTACATTGATGCCTTAATTGTATCTAAACAGTTAGAAATTTGGAAATGTATTTGAATAATTATTTAATGTGATTAAATAGATTATTGTTATATTAGTGGGTGAGCTGAATTAAATGTTAAATCAGCTAGATGAGCTGGATTAAGTGTTAATTCACATATGTATAATAGTTATGAGCTACATTTATATTATAAATATATTTGATATTTATAGTTAAAATAATGCTATAAGCTGTGTTATTTAATTTATTGTATTATGCGATAATCAATTTATTAAATACGTATTATACATATTATTTTACATGTAATGTACATTTAAAATATACTAGAATATATAATACACACAACACACACACACACTTGTAGTGTGTCGTGTGATATGTATGTATATATGCTATTTTAGTTTGTTTATTTTGTAATGATAAGTGGTTATTAGTTGGTTAATTACTACTCCCCATTACTTAAATAAACTACCCCCCACTATCATGTAACTTCTCCACTAAACACCCTAATAAACTAACTAATCTACACATTATATGATGATGAGAAAATTGGTGTTATTAAGGTGTGTGTGTGTGTCGTGTATATTGAAGGGAAAAAGAGAGATTTTGTCTCATTTTTCACTCATCACATTTCCAAATCACTTCATATATTAACTTGTAATATATACCTTGTTTTCTAGTATAAACACAAGGCATTTCATAAGGCGTTTTGGGTGCAATTGATAAGAGATATTCTACGTTGAATATTGTTCTTATAAACGTAATTCGGGTACGTTTTTAGGAAGTTCTTAGGCCTTTCATCGAAGTTAAGAAAGGTTATTTCTATTCTTATGTAATTCATATTACTATCGTTTTGTATAATCTTGGGCATGTTAATATGATTAACATTTTAGTAGTAATATCGTGCTTCATGTTTCTACAAGTGGTATCAAAGCATTAGGCTCAAAATGATTTTAATATGGATTAAAATTGAAAAATAAAATCGTTTTATTTGTTCTACTACCTCACGGCATTTTTATTTTTTTTTCGAAATTATATTTTTTTTGTTTAATTCAATTATTTTAAATTGTTAGAATAATTAAATTAAATTGATATGCAAATTTGTTATATGTTTGTATTTTGATAAGATCATTATTTATGATGTATAACACTTAATTTTGGTTTAAATATGATTAAAATCAAAATAATATGATTATATGATAATTATAGAGTTTATTATATGATAATAAAATTTGTGACATAATTTATGAAATTATAAATGTCAATTGATTTTGCATATATTATATGTTTCGAAATTTTTATATATATATATATATATATATACTTGTCAATTTTTGGTTGTTAAATATGATTTAATAAAATTATTGTTTATATATATATGTATAAAATTTATATTTTGGCCGAGTTAAATTTTAAATAAAAAAAAGTTTTTTTTAATTTTTGGCCGAAATTTTTTTTTAAATTGAGTTAATGTGATTAATTCATTTTTATATTAATTTGAATTGTCAAATTGATTTTGTTTAAAAATGCCTAATATCATTGTCATAAAATAGTTTATGATATGTGAGTGTATATGATGCCATTTATTTTAAAATAGTTTAAAATGATTATCGAATTGATTCATTATATGTGATATGTTGAATTAATTCTTATTTATCAATTTATGTATGACATGATTGATTTTATGTTTATAGGTGAATTTTTATGAAATTTTCACTTAAACATATTTTTTTAGTAGGTGGTTTGTGTTTTACATGCATTTGGATGTATGAAATTTTGTTTTAGTAGATGAATGCGTTTATATTTGATTGCGTTTTATATCTAGTGTGGCCTAAGTTTTTGTTTTAATTGCATTTTCGTAATGATGGAAATGTGATTTTGGGATTTTCATATCTCCACCTTGTATTTTCTTTTCTTTTATCCTAGATTATATGTGTTGGGGGTGACTTCTCCCGGGTCCGACGCCATCAGGCCGGTAGGACTATAGACCGGAGGATGGTCCAACACTCGTTGAACCATCTGTATCTCCCTGCCTGGTCACTGAGGCCTGGGAGGATTATTGACCGGACCATCACATATACCCAAGAACCCAATGATCCACCCGGGTCCGGGCATGTATGGCCCACCCAGGGCCGTGCATCAGACGGATGGGCACAAGAAGACAAATCTGAAATAGGTATAAAAGGCAACTAAAACCCTAAAAATCATTAAGTTTTACACACACAAAAAACACTACAAAAAGGTTTTTCTCTCTCTTTTCTCTCTCTAGATTTATTTGTCTTTGTAACTGACTTGAGCGTCGGAGGGCCATCACCCGGAAGGCCCCGGGGCTAGGTTTGCTACGTGATTTCAGGAGGAGAAGAAGGGAGAAGAGAACCGTGGGCTAAGGACCGCTCCCGGACTTAGTTCATTTAGCTTGTAATCCATAATCAACTTGTAATCACTTGTATTTAGTTTTGGTATTTAGTTCCTAACTTTATACCCGAAACAATTGGCGCCGTCTGTGGGGAAAATTTCACAAAAATCTTACAAAAAGCCATGTCAAACCCTACACAAGAGCCGAGAAAAACAGCGGAAGAAGCGCTCCCAGGGAGGAGGTGTGGCAGATTCCCTGGAGGCCGAGCTGCAAACGCCCTTGACTCCAGAGGAGAAAAAGATGATGAGTGCTTACCTTGAAAAACTGAGGAAGACACCACCTACCGGTACTCCCCCGCCCGAGCCAAGTCAAAAGAAGTCTCCACCAAGAAAAGATCCCATCCCATCCGTGACACCTAAGAAGCTCTTTCATGAGGACAATGAGACGTCAAGCAACGATAGTACGTGGTAGGAGTCAGAACATTCTCACTCAGCGTCCCAGTCACCACCCTCAGTCCAGGAAGTGTCCAAGCCTGAGGTTCCACGCACCGAGAGGCCCAGGCGCAACAAACCCAAAGGAAACACAACACAAGGAAAAGTCACAGTAAAATCGCCTTTGGCTTCTTCGGTGCTGGAATACCCTCTTCCTCCCAAGATGAAAATTCCAACGATACAATATGACGGAAAAACGGACCCGGAGGAACATTTGGCGGCCTATGAGAGCCACATGATGATGTACGACTCTACGGACTACGTTTGGTGCAAAGTTTTTCCTACGACCCTAACGGGACTTGCACAAACCTGGTTCCGTAACCTCCCAACTGGCTCCATCTATGGATATGAGGACATGTGCCGGGTGTTCCGCCAGCAGTACGCAGGGAACAAAAGGAGAGAGAAGGTGGCCACGGAGCTCCTGAACGTGGTGCTGGGGAAGAGTGAAGGGCTGAAGGAATATATGACCCGGTTTGACAGAGAGTCACAGCAAATCAGAGACCTGGACTCCAAGATAGGGGTCCATGCCTTGACGGTAGGGCTGAAAGAGGGAGAGCTGAAAAGTCTCCTGATCAGAAATCCGCCGGCCAGCCTGATGGCAGCCCGCGAGATGGCTGAAGGCTTTGTGCGAGAAGAGCAATTCCATAAAACATTCAGTAAGAGAAATGACAAGAAGGAGGACCAGGGCGGTGCCCAACAAGAATGGAAGGGACCGTCCCGGAGGCACAACAACAACAACAACAACACCCGCAGCAATTTCAACCGCAGCAGCAGTAATAACAATCACAACGATCGCCGGGATAACCGGGACGGCCGAGGCCAGCAGGGAAACAACCAACAGTTCCAGCAATGGACTCACTACACACCACTCATCAGGTCCCAGGCAGAAATTTTTGAGATGACCAAAAACGAAATCAAGTGGGCCGCCCCTCGACCGCAGAAACACCCAGGGAATGATAAGTCGGTTTTCTGCGAATACCACCAGGCAGCCGGCCATGCAACGGAACACTGTGTATCCCTGAAGCACGAGGTCGAGAGGCTGGTACAACAGGGCACCTTGCGGCGCTTTGTTAAGGACAAGCGAGACAGAGATGGTGGCGAAGGTAGTGGTGATCCGGGTCAGCCGGGTCCGAAAAAGAACAAGCAAAGAATAGGCGAAATCCATATGATCGCCGGGACAGAAGAGTCAGTCTTGTCCGGAAGGAAAAGAAAGGCGGAGAAACGTGAGCAGTCTAGGATGGGCATATATTCAGCCGAGAGGATGGCACCAAAACCTCCCATCCCAGACTTGACCATTAGCCAGGAAGACTATCAGCGGGTCTCTTACCCACACAGCGACCCGTTGGTGATCTCCATGGATATCGGACCCCATCTGGTCCACAGGTGCATGATAGATACCGGAGCTTGCACCAACCTCCTCAGATCGGAGACATTGAAAAGTTAGGTGCGAAGAGGAGCAATTGGCCGACGCCACATAGGCTCAGATGCGGCCAGCCGAGCCGAGATCGGACCAATGGGGACGATACCCTTGCGGGCCACGATAGGGAAGGTAGATATGGCCCGAAGCGTAGACGCAAGCTGGGTGGTCGTTGACGCCCCATCAGCGTACAACGCCCTCATCGGCCGAGTCACTTTGGACCACATTCATGCTTGTTGTGGTCAATACGCGGCGCCAGCTATGGTTTATGTCACGGACAATTGGACCGAGGGGAAAGTTTATGGCGACCAGAAGGCCGGGAGATCCTGCAATTCCCTATCGGCCCGGGGAACAAAACAGAAGACAGTGGCAGAGGTGAAGCTCCCGGAACAGAAGGAGAAGCAGGGTCTGGAGGTGACTCCGGGGCCGGAAAGTGGGACAACAGAGATTGAGCTATCACCAGGAAGAAGTGTAATCATCGGGGCGGAGCTAGACCCCGGCTTCCAAGACAGTCTGATTAGTATCTTGGAAGAGAATAAGGACGTGTTTGCCTACTCAGCGGCGGAGATGCCGGGGATAAGCCCGGAAGTAATTGTACATCACCAACGTTAACCGACTACAAACCAATCAAGGCAGGTCGCGGCCCATGAGTGCGGAAAAGGACGCGGCCATTCTCGAAGAAATAAACAAGTTGTTGGAGGCAGGTTTCATTGAGCGTTGTGACTATCCCGAATGGTTGGCTAACGTGGTAATGGTGAAAAAAGCATCCGGGGCGTGGAGAATGTGCGTTGATTTTACAAATCTAAACAAGGCGTGCCCCAAAGACTGCTACCCGCTGCTGGCGATTGATCAGCTGGTAGACTCCACCAGTGGTCACTCGACCTTGAGTTTCCTGGATGCCTTCTCAGGGTACCACCAAGTCTATCTGTCAGAAGAGGACAGGCCCCGGTGCGCCTTCATCACGGGACACGGGGTTTACATGTACAAGATGATGCCGTTCGGACTCAAGAACGCCGGGGCCACGTACCAGCGGCTGGTGGATGCCGTGTTCGCAAAACAGAAAGGGAGAAACATGGAGGTATATGTGGACGATGCAATTGTGAAAAGTAAGTCTGTGGATACCCATATCCGTACCCTCCCGCACAAAACCCCGTGATGTAACACGGACTTTTATTACGCATGTTTTAACGTTGACTTTTACGGTTCTAACTAATGTCGAATTCATTTTGAGTCGTTTTAAATGTTAAAATGGTTTAGGTCGCCTCACATCGCACTTAAATAGTGTTCATTTTGTCCATTTGGAGTCTAGCTAGGTCCTTGTCCAGCTTCATTTGGCATGAGCTTCGCATTTGCACTACAATTAGCCCTTTTACATTAACAAGGACTAATTCAGCATTCCTAAATTCCTAAATTTAGGCCCGGTAGCTAAAACCGCTATTTAGCCCCATCTCACACAAAATACAACCTCACGTCTTACCTTATTTCACAAAATGCAACCAAACACACCTTTTTCATTTTTCCGGGTCTCGGGCCCAGAACCGAGCCCAAACCCACCTTTGGCCCGCACTCCAAAGCCCTCAACCTTCTAGAAGATCATACTAGGCCTTCTTGGAGCACAAGCAAAGAGATTATGTCGTATATTTCCAAGATTTAGCAATCCGGATTAAGGAAATACGAAATCTTGAAGTTAAAACCACACCAGCGAGCCGAAACAGCTTATGCGGCTCAGGGTACAAACCGCATAAGGCTATGCGGTTTGTCCCACAAACCGCATAAGCCTATGCGGTTTGTCAGGGTGGTTTTTAGCCCTGTTTTCCTAATTTCCCTCGGCTATTCTCCTATATATACACCCCTATACCCGACCTCATAACACACAATTTACATAAGTTTTCCACACAAGAAAACCTCTCTTCTCACAACCTCTCTTCCTAGGTTTAGCACCCACTCATGGGTCCCACAAAATATACCGTCTAGCACGGTATGCACACAAATACATCCACAAAAGCCTCAAGCACTCAAATCCTTGAGTTCAACACACCATCCCGTGTTGAATTCATCCTCCTTTTTAGTTCAAGAAGCGAAGCTCTGCCCAGATCTGAAGCGTCAGGACAAGGTAGGTACCGATCCACTTGGATCAAAGCTTTTTCTTATTTTCTTATGGACTAACAAAGGGGACTACACTCTAGCGCCCCCCCCGGCTTTGGCACCCGAGCGCGCTTGCCTTCCAAGTGTTCTTATTACTTCGGGTACACTCCATATCCGATGACACGCCAAAGTCGCATAAGCAACCGACCTTATAAAATAAACCAATGGACAATTGAACTTTATTTTATTTGCATGCATCTTGCACCTTCTTATTTTGCATTTAAATCAACTTAAACAATGAATTCGACCTTTAACTGAACCGTATTCGTTAACAAGTTAAACATGCTAAACTGAGGGTTTTAATCAATCTTTTTGCATCTCAGATCTGCTTTCTTTTACATCCTTATCGCACTTGTACGTAGCGATAACATTAGCTCAAATATCATCTTACAAGGATTGTTCTAGGTCAGTAGAGGCTATTTTTACATAGGCTTTTCTAAAAGGTTTTCATAAATCATTATTTGAATTAACTCTTTTTCTAAAGTACCCTCACCCCGAATCCAACTGTTTCACAAGCCTTAGATCTAGGGGTGTCGGCGTGCTCCAAAATCTAGGACATGTTTTTAACTTAGAACATGGTAGCGAGGTTCCTATTTTCCGCGATAAATAGGTGGCGACTCCATAACAGCTTCTTAAAGGTTTTTCCAACTTAATCTTTTTAACTTTAAAATCCGCCCTTAAGCAAGACGAGTTGGGTCCGATCCGGGTTCCACAGGTTTGGCGACTCATTGGGAGATCTTATTTTTAAAACTTAAAACTAGCTTTTTCTTTTTAAAAATAAAGAGGTGAAACTTGAAAGCCTTGAACAATCCTTGTAAACATATTTGAGCTATGCACATTCGTTTAGAGTCCATTCCTTTTGGAATCTAGGCACCCTCTACACCCTCGAGAGGTGGTTCCCACATGCAGGCTTGTCCACTCGATAAAGCACATGCCGGACTAGCTTTCCTCTCGCCCCTCCACGGCCGTCAGAACGGCTATCTCGACCGCCCAAAGGTTCTCTTCAGAAAACCTATCGCCCCGGCGTAAGGAAATGAAGGGGTTAAGTATCTGCCAAAGCGTACTCGAGGTAGTTGGAGGTGTACCCGACTGACTCTTTTTCACCCTTTTTGAGTCATACGTACAAGTTCGAGGCTATGCACCCCATAGTCTTTTTCAAAACGAGCATTTGCATTCATATCTTCGAAAAATCGCTTAAACGTTTCAAAGATAAATGAACCTAACATCTAACAAACTAACACTTTTCAAACAAAACTATCGCGAATTTTTGAAATAAACTTTTTCAAAATTTCCTTTTTCACTAACAAGCAAAAACCCGAGCAAGGAATAAAACCCGAGCTCGCGGATTTCAATCCTCTAGGTCACACGGCCTAGACTCCACTTTTAACATCCTCGACTCGACTTGTTAACCACTCTCGAGTCGAATCCATTCTCTTTTACACATCCGAACTCGAGCTCACCTCGGCAAATCACCGACATCAGTTCGACGGATGCAAAGCAAAATATTTTAACATCGAGACGAGATGTGCGCACGCATCCTCGCCTCAAAAGCTTCCTTTAGCTAAACTTTTTCAAAAACCTCCTTTTTCAAGCTTAAAAGGTCTCCCTAAACAAAGAAATGAGCTAATCATGAACGCTTAAAATGAACGTTGAATCTAATAGGACTAACTAGATACACGTCACACAAACCAATTCATCCTCAACATCCTCGACTCGACTAACTAACCATCCTCGAGTCGAATCCTTTTCATGCATCTAGACTCAAGCCCTTAACGATGAACCGTTAACATGGGCTCGACAAATGCAAAACCAACACTTTTCAACACCGAGACGACATGCTCACACTCATAGTCACCTTAAGAGCTTCCTAGGCACAACATTGCTCCTAAAGCAATACACTCTTATCTTTGAAATGAACCCTTTTTAAAGATCTTCCCATTTTTTTTTACAAAGCAAACAAAACACTCTCATTTTTGAACTAACCTCTTTTCAAAAGTTCCTCGCTTTTACAAGACAACCCACGACATTCTCATTTCAAACCAAGCTCTTTTCAAGAATACCCGTATTTTCTACAAAACAACCAAAGCTTCTTCATTTTGAAACAGTCACGTTTCAAAATTCTTTCAACTTCGAAATAAATGCTTTTCGAAGTTCTGGGTCGAACCAAATAGTTCTCCACTATTTCGATTCAACCCACTAGGCATCCCTCACGAATCACTCGGGAATAATCATCACATTCCCGAATCTTTTCAAAGCACAAATGGACTACATGGCCCTAGGCCATCGTAATCTATTTATCCCAAGCATTTTCATAAAGCAAAACCCAAGAATCTCGTCACATATTCTTGGAGACTTTTCATCCTGGGCGGCTCGCGGCCCTTCACATTTTTGAAATAACATTCTCTTTCAAAATTTCCGTGTCAAGTCAACTAGTCTATACCTAGTTCAATTCGACCCAATCACAAATCCCTTCAACCATCCGGGAGTAATCACTACATTCCCCAGACCTTTCAAAACGTCAATGGCCACATGACTCACGGTCATCGTACGCCGATTCCTAGCAAAACATTTTTCAAATAAAACACTTTACAAATCTCTTCGGGCCAAACGGCCCAAAGTCGACCCGTTTCAACAAAAATCATCTTTTACAAGCAAACAAAACCCGAGAATGGCCAAGCCCAATCTCGTGGACTTTTCATCGGACCAAATGATCTTGGTCCATTCCCTCTTAAGCAAAACACGTGGACGTGCAAACCCGTCCATATCCCACCTTCACATTTTCGACCCAACTAGCTTTTCGCTATCATAGGTTCACTCCAAGCAATCTACAACCGGCCCACAACGACATACCGTTAGCTTGGGCCAATCACACTCTTCAAGGTCAAGCCAGAAACGTGTCAACACGTCTCTAGCTCAAACTCTTTCCAAACATTTTGTCAAACCACAACGAGCTACTTTTACAAAATCCGCATCACGTTTTTGAAATGACCTTTTTCAAAAAT
The DNA here is from genome assembly GCA_023091065.1 of Dianthus caryophyllus. Taxonomy (NCBI): domain Eukaryota; kingdom Viridiplantae; phylum Streptophyta; class Magnoliopsida; order Caryophyllales; family Caryophyllaceae; genus Dianthus; species Dianthus caryophyllus. The sequence continues at coordinate 19,328,795 of CM041522.1, forward strand.
CCTTCCTTCGAACCAAATGGCCCATAGTCATGACGGTTTGATCTAGACAAACAGTCTCCTCAAAACACCTGAGAGTAATCACTTTATTCTCGTGACATTTCCAAGACATAAATGAATCACATGACCCACAGTCATCGTAACCCATTTATTACAAAGCATTTTCAAACCCGAGAATGATAACCTATTCTCGTGGACCTCTTGTTGAAAACAAAAATCAATCAGCTCACGGCTTTTTAACACCCCTTTCAAAATAAACTTTTTTCGACATCCATGATTCAAAATGGCCTACCGCCATTTTAATCCAAACATCTCTTCTCACAAGACAGCAAAACCTAGGAATGAACTAGCATCATCCTTCACGGTTAGACCAAGCGACTCGATGGTCGCCTAATCTAACCCTTCTTCAAACCAAATGTATGAAAACAATCGTCTTCATCACATTTTCAAACATCCTCGATTCGATAGCCTATCGCTACCCCGAATCGACTCACGTCCTCATCGTAATCCAATGACAAGCCTATAACGACACGTCGTTAACACGAGCTTATCGGATTTGATTCCAAAACGCCTTTTACATCGAGCCAAAATGTGACAACACATTTTGCTCAACAAAACATCCTGCTTTTCGCCGAAAACCAAACCTTTGCAAAATCAAAGACAAATCTAAGTATGCATGAGCCAAGTCCCGACGCGAGCATCAACCCCATCCGAGACATGTGCGTCTCGAGCACCCAGCGAAGAATCCATCAAGGCGCCACCGACGATCTCACGGATCTCCTCAAGAAATTCGAGTCTTTTCAATACGGGTCGAGTTTTTAAACATTGAGTCAATCTCTGTCAGTCTAGGGCAATCGAGTCTTCGACGCACGACATTTTTAACAAATCGATAAAGGAATAAGTTTGCCTACAACCCAGCTTCCTTTTTACACACTTTTCCCATTAAAAACACAATTCTACACCAACATACATTGCATCCCAGGACAAGCTATCCTAAGGAGGTCTAGGCCGGGTACGAAGGTCCAAGTCAACAAGTAAATCAAAGACACAAAGACAAAGAAGGCTCTCGACGACTAAACACCGAAGGTTCACTAGTCTGCTTGTGGTCTACTACTCCGCTGCTTTTGGAGGAGGATCCATTAATTTGGAGCTCCACAGTGGTCATGAATTTGATCGCGACCAAAAGTACGAGTACTCCTGGATCGTCCTCCGCGTACTCGATCGCGTGCCTAATAAGCAAACGAACTTGTCAGAGGAGCCCGGCGTGATAGACACACGATCACAAGCGACCACCGAGCCACAGGGTTTAGCAAGGTCCGAGCTCAAGCCCAAACCATACAGGGCGTGGGATATTCTCAAACCAAACGGGAATACAAGGTACAAAGGTCAAAAACCAAAGTCACCAAAAAGCAAAAGTCTCAAAAGCTCCGGAACAAGGGGCAAAACAACTAAGCAAAAGTTCAAGAAGTCAAAGCTCAAGAAGACAAAAGCTTGAAGTCAAAAGCTTAGAAATCAACAAGTAAGGGGCCGAAACCCCAAAGGCAAGAAGCACCGACGCTCAGAAACAAGTGGCCAAGTCTTTGTAAGTCCAAATCGAAGACTCGACAGAAGCAACAAACAGCCTAGATCGACTAAGGAGAACCCACCCTTAGGATGCAACTATCAAGGTCAAACACATAAACACCCCTTGGACCGGCGGGTCCTTAAACACGCACCTTTTTTTTTACAAAAACACACCTCATGGACCGGCGGGTCCTTAAACACGCACCTTTTTTTTTACAAAAACACACCTCATGGACCGGCGGATCCTTAAACACGTACCTTTCCACATAAACACCTCATGCACGCCCTTAAACACCCCTTTCGGAACTACGCTAGGTTTGATTCCGTAACCACGGATACGTAGGCCGCTCTCCCGAGCTCAACCAACCTTTTACAAAAATCCACAAAATTTTCCCCGTCCAAAGCTTTCCATGCTAAGGATGTGTCCACAAAAATTCACAAAATTTAAAGGCAAACTATTTCTTTATCGAGGCGACTAAAACGAATTCGTCAAGGCAAAGTTGTCATAGACTTAGGAGTAGTACTCTGCTTTTTGGCCTAACACTGTTTTGCAGGAACAACAGCATCCTACCGCAGACAAGCAAGCACCACTGGGGGCTCCACCAACGCACGTGTTCCCGAATATGGCATCCATGCAACCGTCGAGTCTCACATCACGCATACGATTCGTCTCTATTTTGCAAACTTTTCGGCACTTTAAGCACCGACTCACACGTCGAGTCAATCCTCTTCCAATCAAATAATTTAGCGACATTTAAACCGCTCCTTTCAAAAACTCTCCAGTCTTCAAAACGCTCCCACCGAACGACACGGTTTTTCAAACTTACACGAGGCAATCCACCCTCAAATTAGCTAATCACCTTTCAAAAATTAACTCAATACTCGAGTTAATATGAAAGCACTTTGCAATTCACCTTTTTGCAAACACACCCTTTCGCAAACAAAATGTACCTTTCGAAAATGCATCTCAAATTCTTGAAATGCATCTCGAATCTTCGAAGTCTAAGATTTTCCAAAAATTTAGCTCGACACTCGAGTTAATACATTTTGAGTAAAAGCATTCTTCAAATTTAACTCACTCGAGTTAACACATTTTAAGCAAAAGCTATATCGAACTACGCCGGTTTGATTCCACATTCGTGGATACGTAGGCAGCTTACGCAAAGCACAACCGAACCTAGCACTACATCCCACTCCGTGTTGTCATGAGATTCCACCGACAACTGGGGGCTTTTCAACCTTTGCACTCAAATGACCCTCCACGGTCTTCACAACTCTAGCTTAAGTTCACAACGTCAAACACCCCTTCATCTTGCATGAAGCCTTACAACCAACATTTCTAGCATTCATTTTTAAAGCTCATTTCGACAACTAAAATGAATCTTTTACAAAAATGATTTTTCAACAAAAAGCTTTTTAATCCAAACATCCCAATCGGGAATCATTTCACTTTCAAATCCAAGCCTACTAACTACGCAGGTCCACGGAAGCACAACACAACACGGAAGCGAAAGACAACGAAAGCAACTACAAGCTCAAGCCAAGTTACAACGAACAGTCATGACAACTACGGGCAAAGACGACGGTAATCCAAACACCATTCTCTTCACTTTGACTCAGTTTTCACTCAAAACTTAGTCAAACTCGAGGGGGTAATCCAAAAACTCCTCCTACCAAAGCACATCCTCAGACCCCACTTTGACTTAGTTTTCACTCAAAACTTAGTCAAACTCGAGGGGGGAACCCAAAAACACCTCCTCCCAAACACATCCTTCCTTACATTTTGACTCAGTTTTCATACAAAACTTAGTCAAACTCGAGGGGGTAATCCGAAAACTCCTTCTCCTAACACACAAAAACACCCTTATCCTAACACCTAACAGCCTTCTTCACATAGTTTGACTATCGTTATACATCATAACTCAGTCAAACTGGGGGCTCACATACACCCATCCTCAATATCACGAAAAATGGGATAATTTCTCGCATTTTTCGCATACACCCACCTGGGGGCTCACATACACCGGCACCATGACCAAGACAACTGGGGGCTGACGCTTCCTATCAAGAATCAAACCTTCACAACGAAAAATGGGATAATTTTTCATTTTTGAAGACACCCTTGCTATAAATACCCACATCAACATACGCATCTACGGTTAAGCGACACCTCCAGAACCGCTACAAACGAGCATGCACGCTACAAGCATAACACTTTCATGTGCGCATCAAACAACAAGCACCCGAACGTAGGTCCTAGCACCAAACACCCTAACACATCCAAGAAACGTCCCGTACGTCCAAACATCAAGCCACTCATACAATCCCAAGCACCTACACCCCAAGTCCGAGAGGCATGTATCACGTGAATCCAAACGAATCACCAGATACCACGTCTCATGGTCAAAGCAAGCGAAAACTGAAGATTTCGGAAGGAAAATCGCGAGTTTGAATTTTTCCGGGTTCGAAACCGCGACATGTGCGAATGAGTTCAAGCTTGAAGTCGCCAATTGATAAGAGATTCCCCGGAAGAGTCACTAGTCTACAGGCAATTTCCAAAGCATGTTCTATTCCACGTTTTCTCCCCACTTTCGTTCATACACGCCAGCTTTCATGGTTAAGGCGTCACCTACAGTCCGCCATACTCGTGTACTAAGCATTTAATACACGGTACAGAAGCAGAAACACAAGCACTCTTCACGAGCCTCTACACCCTTTTTCACGTCCCTGTGGAGTATTACTTCCTCCCCATGGAGTCCACACAAACATTTCCTACGGAGTCCAAGACATACCCTTCGACTTCTCCAGCAAATCACTAACATAAACACCAAGCGTCTGGTGATCAAAGACATTCAAAGACATCCAAGCAATTACACGAAGCCGTACACTTGAGCACATACACCTTCCTCGGACCATAATCCCGGCGAATATACACCTGCACCCCTAACAAGACGAAACATCATCACTCTCCCAAACAACCACAACTACACCTACGCTCCTCGGCGAGACCATACATATACACCCTTCCCCAGCAAACTAATACTTCTTTAGCAAATACTACACTAAGCACCTGCGCTCCTCGGCGAGACCCAGTACAACATCAACAAGGCATCAGCAACGACAACGGCACTACACGTCAACGAGCATTTACATCATCTTCCCCTCAACGAAAGGCAATCAACTGCAACGGCAACTACATGAACACTCCTCGGCGAGCTCAAGCATTCAACTACAAGCATAAACACTCCTCGGCAAGTTCAAGCATAAGCACCTTACAAAGGACATCCAAGCATAAGCATTACAACATCCATGACGCTCGGCACCCTACATTCCTACACGAAACAAGCAATCATAGTCACGAAGCACCCCTACATTGCAAGCCCTACATAGACATTCCCAAGCACATCTGCACCCTTACTAAACCACGCCTTACACCGACATATACGCTCCTCCGCGAGATCATACACCCTGCATACAAGAACCAGACACCTAACCCAAATACACTTGCACCCTCACGCTTTAGCCCCCTACATTCCAGCACATGCACTCTTTCACGAGACCACACGCAACATGAAGACAATAAGTAACAGCAGACAACGACATTAAGCATCTGCAACGGCATCGACATCAGCAAAGGCACCAACGAAGGCACTCTGCAGGCCGGCAGGCCCTTATAATATGCACGGACCGCCAAGTCCTTAAAATGAGCACGTCCCTCCCCGATTACCCCGGTTCGAAGTCCTCGTCTCACCCATGGACACATGCTTCGTTCCGCCTGACTATATCGAGACTGTAATGGTCCGGATATGGTCGTGGAGTTTGACTAGCGCTCTAGTCCGAGCTCAGTCAAACTGGGGGCTCTGTGGATACCCATATCCGTACCCTCCCGCACAAAACCCCGTGATGTAACACGGACTTTTATTACGCATGTTTTAACGTTGACTTTTACGGTTCTAACTAATGTCGAATTCATTTTGAGTCGTTTTAAATGTTAAAATGGTTTAGGTCGCCTCACATCGCACTTAAATAGTGTTCATTTTGTCCATTTGGAGTCTAGCTAGGTCCTTGTCCAGCTTCATTTGGCATGAGCTTCGCATTTGCACTACAATTAGCCCTTTTACATTAACAAGGACTAATTCAGCATTCCTAAATTCCTAAATTTAGGCCCGGTAGCTAAAACCGCTATTTAGCCCCATCTCACACAAAATACAACCTCACGTCTTACCTTATTTCACAAAATGCAACCAAACACACCTTTTTCATTTTTCCGGGTCTCGGGCCCAGAACCGAGCCCAAACCCACCTTTGGCCCGCACTCCAAAGCCCTCAACCTTCTAGAAGATCATACTAGGCCTTCTTGGAGCACAAGCAAAGAGATTATGTCGTATATTTCCAAGATTTAGCAATCCGGATTAAGGAAATACGAAATCTTGAAGTTAAAACCACACCAATGAAATAAACAATGATATATGCGGCTCAGGGTACAAACCGCATAAGGCTATGCGGTTTGTCCCACAAACCGCATAAGCCTATGCGGTTTGTCAGGGTGGTTTTTAGCCCTGTTTTCCTAATTTCCCTCGGCTATTCTCCTATATATACACCCCTATACCCGACCTCATAACACACAATTTACATAAGTTTTCCACACAAGAAAACCTCTCTTCTCACAACCTCTCTTCCTAGGTTTAGCACCCACTCATGGGTCCCACAAAATATACCGTCTAGCACGGTATGCACACAAATACATCCACAAAAGCCTCAAGCACTCAAATCCTTGAGTTCAACACACCATCCCGTGTTGAATTCATCCTCCTTTTTAGTTCAAGAAGCGGCTCGCCCAGATCTCAAGCGCCAGGGACAAGGTAGGTACCGATCCACTTGGATCAAAGCTTTTTCTTATTTTCTTATGGACTAACAAAGGGGACTACACTCTAGCGCCCCCCCCGGCTTTGGCACCCGAGCGCGCTTGCCTTCCAAGTGTTCTTATTACTTCGGGTACACTCCATATCCGATGACACGCCAAAGTCGCATAAGCAACCGACCTTATAAAATAAACCAATGGACAATTGAACTTTATTTTATTTGCATGCATCTTGCACCTTCTTATTTTGCATTTAAATCAACTTAAACAATGAATTCGACCTTTAACTGAACCGTATTCGTTAACAAGTTAAACATGCTAAACTGAGGGTTTTAATCAATCTTTTTGCATCTGCATCTGCATTCTTTTACATCCTTATCGCACTTGTAATTAGCGATAACATTAGCTCAAATATCATCTTACAAGGATTGTTCTAGGTCAAGAGAGGCTATTTTTACATAGGCTTTTCTAAAAGGTTTTCATAAATCATTATTTGAATTAACTCTTTTTCTAAAGTACCTCACTTGAATCCAATCTGGTTTCACAAGCCTTAGATCTAGGGGTGTCGGCGTGCTCCAAAATCTAGGACATGTTTTTAACTTAGAACATGGTAGCAGGTTCCTATTTTCCGCGATAAATAGGTGGCGACTCCATAACAGTTCTTAAAGGTTTTTCCAACTTAATCTTTTTTAACTTTAAAATCCGCCCTTAAGCAAGACGCCGAGTTGGGTCCGATCCCGGGTTCCACAAAGTCCGATGAGCAACATCTGGAAGACTTGAGAGAAACGTTCGCCTCGCTCAGAGAATACCAAATGAAATTGAATCCGAAGAAGTGTACCTTTGGAGTCCGGTCAGGAAAGTTTCTGGGATACCTGGTCAGCTCAAGAGGGATTGACGCCAACCCCGAGAAAGTCAAGGCCATATTAGACCTGCCGGCACCGAAGACGATTAAAGACATTCAAATTCTCACCGGGAGGATGGCAGCACTATCCAGGTTCATCTCCCGGTCCGCTGACAAGTCCACACCGTTCTTCCAGGTCCTGAAGGGAAACAAGAGGTTTGTATGGGGGAAGGAGCAGGACGAGGCTTTTGAGCAGCTAAAGAGACATCTTACAACATTGCCTACTTTGGCAAGACCGGTCACGGGCGAAACTTTAATCTTGTATATCGCCGTGACCGCGAGCGCAATATCAGCAGTCATCCTACGGGAAGAAGAAAAACAACAACAACCAATCTACTTCGTCAGTCATGCACTAGGACAGTCAGAAAGAAACTACCCGATCATCGAAAAAGCCGCGTACGCTGTTGTTATAGCGGCCCGGAAACTGAGACCATACTTTGATGCTCACCCGGTGGAGGTGCGCACAGATCAGCCCCTGGAGAAAGCACTTGAAAAATTTGAAAAATCCGGCAGACTCCTCAAGTGGGCAATTGAGCTGTCGGGCTTCGGCATAACCTACGCCGGAAGAACAGCAATCAAGGCCCAGGCCCTGGCAGATTTCATTGCCGAGTGCACCCACCCGGCCAGGGAGGTTGCACCGAGGAGCGCGGTGTATATACAGATGGGTCGGCCACCATCCACGGCTCGGGCGGGGTGGTCATCATCGATCCCGAAGAACGCAATTTGAGCATGCCTTGAAGTTTGCCTTCGACCCACGAATAATGAGTCACGAATACGAGGCGGTCTTTGGCAGGACTAGAATCGGCGAAAGCCATGGGGAAGAGGAAATTGAATCGAGAACGGACTCGCGGTGGTGGCGAGCGGCTTAAGGAGAAATCTGGCTTCGGGAAGAGGGAATGACGTTGTACCTCCAAAAGACGAAAACCTTGACTTCCGAGTTAAAATCTTTTGAGGTCCATCACATTCCCAGGTCCGAAAACAACAAAGCGGACGCGCTCGCTAAACTTGTCGGTATGCGGCAGACAATAAATCGAAGCAGTCCACATCGACATCCGCGGCAAAGAATCTTGACGATAACGCAATCTCTGAAGACAACGGCTGGATGAGGCCAATACTGAAATACAAGTTGGAAGGAGAGATTCCGGAGGATAAAATCGAAGCTGCTAAACTAAAGAGGTTGGCCCCCTGGTTTGTCATCGTGGACGGAGAGCTTTATAAGCGGTCATTCTCGGCCCCGCTACTAAAGTGCGTAGGGGGCATGGACGCTGAATTCATTTTAAACGACATACACTCTGGGGTCTGCGGTCACCATGTCACCGGACGTACGCTAGCCCACAAAGCATTGAGAGCCGGCTACTTTTGGCCCACCATGCTAAAGGATGCCAAGGAATTAAGTAAGCGGTGCCGGCAGTGTCAGATCTTCGCCCCGGACATCCACCTCCCCGCCAGGGACCTTAGACCAGTCCTGAGCCCGGTACCTTTTGACCAATGGGGGATGGACATCCTGGGACCGTTCGCAACGGCCACCGGGGGCAGGAAGTACGTAGTAGCGGCTATTGACTACTTCACCAAGTGGATAGAAGCGGAGGCTATCCCGACCATCACTGAACAGGCTGTGAGAAAGTTTATCTGGAGAAACGTAATAACAAGGTTTGGGGTGCCCAAGGTGGTGGTATTTGATCACGGGAAACAGTTCGACAATGACAACATGCGGGATTGGCTAAAGCGGAACGGGACAATTGTCGCATACTCATCAGTCTGCCACCCGCAGAGCAACGGGCAAGCCGAGGCCGCCAACAAACAAATGTTGAACGGCATGAAAAGACGACTGGACGAACTCAAGGGGGCATGGGCCGATGAGTTGCCAAGCGTTCTATGGTCAATCAGAACTACAGTCAAGGAGTCCACCGGGCATACCCCATTCAACATGGTTTACGGGGCCGAGGCTTTACTGCCGATTGAAGCAATTCTTCCCAGCCCTCGAGCAAACTTACACGACCCCGCCAGCAATGAACAAGCGAGAAAGGAGTCGCTGGACCTGCTAGATGAGGTCCGAGACCAAGCAAGAGAAAATCTGGCGGTTTACCAGAACCGGATGAGGAGAATGTACAATCGAAGAGTGAAGCATAGGGAGTTTGAGCTGGGAGACCTGGTGCTAAGACGAGCATCCGCCACCGGGAAAGGGAACATTCACGGGAAGTTGTCGACCACTGGGAGGGCCTATCGATCACAGAGATAAAGCGGTAGGAACCTTCATGCTGAGAGATATGAGCGGCCACGACCTCCCGTCCCACTGGAACTCGGATACGTTAAAGAAATACTACGTGTAAGCGTTGTACTCTTTTTCCTTACCCGTGGTTTTGTCCCACTGGGTTTTCCACGGGAAGGTTTTAACGAGGCAACGTATAGACTTTTGTAACGCGAGTGATCAGGAATGTTGACACCGCAAGCTTTTGTAAGTTTTTGATAAGCTTTTAGTAGAATTTTTGCCCAGCATTTGTTTAGACTTGTATCACACAAAAGCTGGCCAGGGGGCAAGGAGGGGGGACTACCCCCGACCCCGGCTAATCACGATAGTCTGATTCAAAAATAGGAATTTTTGAAAATTTTCGCTAACACTTTCAGGAAAAGGAGGATAAACATCCAAAATCCCGCCTGGAACAGAGCAGGGGCAAGAACAGGCCCCGGAGCAGTTAAAAGACATAAAAGACCGGAGAAGGGCAAGACCTCCCAGGCAGCCCATGTCCACGTAGGATGAACATCGCGCCTTGAGAGTCCAGGCCTGGGGCCTGGGCGGCTCGCGCCCTACGTGTGGCCTTGCACAATGCTCATCCGGCGCCGTCGGGCCCGGATGAGGGTGCCTAAATGCAAAAGAGCCGGGATGTCTATGATGGCCCACGTGCCTAGGCTGCTCTCACCGCAGTGTCTGATGCCGGCCTTGTAGCCGGTGGCGGCTGCGGACCTCCCATGGGTAAGACCTTCGCGGCAACCCGTCGCCTACGTACGGAAGAACATCGCGCCTTGAGAGTCCATGGCCTAGGGCCTGGGCGGCTCGCGCCCTACGTATGGCCTTGCACAATGCTCATCCGGCGCCGTCGGGCCCGGATGAGGGTGCCTAAATGCAAAAGAGCCGGGATGTCTATGATGGCCCACGTGCCTAGGCTGCTCTCACCGCAGTGTCTGATGCCGGCCTTGTAGCCGGTGGCGGCTGCGGACCTCCCATGGGTAAGACCTTCGCGGCAACCCGTCGCCTACGTACGGAAGAACATCGCGCCTTGAGAGTCCATGGCCTAGGGCCTGGGCGGCTCGCGCCCTACGTATGGCCTTGCACAATGCTCATCCGGCGCCGTCGGGCCCGGATGAGGGTGCCTAAATGCAAAAGAGCCGGGATGTCTATGATGGCCCACGTGCCTAGGCTGCTCTCACCGCAGTGTCTGATGCCGGCCTTGTAGCCGGTGGCGGCTGCGGACCTCCCACCAGAAATTCGGAAAGGCGAACGGGCACCCGGAAAAGGGGGCATGAACATAAGTGTACAAAAGTAAAAACACAACAGAGTAAGCCAAGTGTGGAAAACAAGCTAGGCATAAAATTACCCGGCACGCGATACCGGGACATAGCATTCAAAGAAAGCCTAAAGTTTGGCTAAGTATAAACGTGAAGGGAACTAAACAACATCACCCTGACCCGGAGGGAACGATACAGGTAAAAACGTAATAAGCTAAATATGAACGGGGCAACAAGGCGAAACCATATTCTCCGGTCCCGGATAAAAGCAAAACGAGTAAAAACACGATAAAATAAGCTAAGTATGAACAAGACAACATGGCTGAACGATGTCGTCCCGGGTAACACGAACGCTGAAAGAAAAATAGGCTAAGTATGGAGAAATCATCCGACCCCGGCAGAAATATTGCGGGAAAAGAAAAGCAAAATAAAATAGACTAAGTATGGAGAAACAAGAAAAGCAAAACAGCATTGATAAAAGAGTGTATATTACAAGGTTGTCACCCCCGGACCCACATGCCGGGTCGAGAGCAAATTGGAATAAAAAAGAAAAACAGCAAGCTAAATGACCTACCGTGAATCCCAGAACTGCCTCACCAAAAGGCCCGCCATCGCAGACCCAGCTTGAGTCTTATTGAAAGCTAAAATACAGACAAAATGTAGGCTAAGGGGAGACTCATCAGATCACCCCGAGCAGGAAGATTCGGAAGACAGCGGCCCGAATTCCTAGCAACCGGCATCGCCGCCGGCTGCTTTCTTCTTGGCTTCCTTCTCCCGGTCCGCAGCCTCCTCAAGTTCAGCGAGGCGGTCAAAGTTGAAATTGGGATCGACCTTGTCGATGAACCCTTTCGTTTCGTTAGACCCAAAGTCAACCCCGTCATAAAAGGAGTTGGCGCGAACCCGGGCGAGCTCAACCTGATGGGCCGCCTTCATCTCTTCCATCTCAAGCTCCAGACGGGTCGCCTTAGCCTGCCCCGCCGACCTTTCAGCCTCGGCCGCCTCGCCGGCAATGGCAAAGATCCCTACTTGAAAGACCTCTGTATATTGGAGGGCCAGGCTCTCTTTCTCTTTGGAGAGCTCCTCCAGCTGGAGCTCCTTCTCCTTCAGCTTACCCAGGAGAGCCTGTACCTCCTTCTTCAAAGCGGCAGTTTCTTGCTCACGGACTTTTATGGCCTTTTTCAGGCGGACAGCCGCCTCCATCATCTCTTTGTTGGCCTCGGTGGAGGCCGCCTCGCGCCGCAAGCGGTCGAGCTCGCCCGCGGTTTCCAGCGTGAACTTACAAAAAGAATCCACGCTGCGGCGGAGCTGCATGGCCATGTCCGCAGCCTGGATGGCAAGGCCCCCGGCAATAGGTGGGGTCTCTTCAACGAAACCCGCCGAGCGCCCCACTTTATCATCCCGACCCGGGACAGCTACAGAAACTTGGTCCTGGCCGGCGGCCTTGGCCTTGGAGGAAGAGCCCTGGATGGAGAAAGAGAGCAGATTGTAAATATCCTGCTCACTGATAGGAAAGACGGAGGAAAGACCGTCCGAAGGGACGTCCAGGGGGCGCCCCTCAGACAGACTCCCCCACGAGAGCGTGGAGCTAACCTTCTTTCGCTTCTTACGGGGCCGGACGTCCTCCGAAGGAGGAGACTCGGACTCTATAACGAAGGGCTCAGGAACCCTGACCTCTCTGGGCGGGCTGGGGAGAGGAATCTCCTGCATGACCCCGGACACGCCCCCCACAGGCGCGGACTGGACAACGTCGTCTTCCGGTTGAGGGCGTGGGGATGAAACAGACCCGGCCGGCTTTGTCCTTTGCTCGGCCTCCCTTTCCCGCTGTGGTTTATAAGATACGCGCTTTCTCCCCATCGGCCTGTCAGGAACTTCACCCTGCATACTTTTTATGAATTCCCTGAGCGTGGGCTTACGTCGCTTCAAGTCCACGGCAGTCGGCTGATCAAGCGGTCGGTTCTTTTCGCTCAGACCAATGGATGCCAAATCCTTCGGAGTGAGGTGACCCAAGGAACCTGCAAAAGACGAAGCAAGGTCAGAGCCGGAAGAATCAGAAAAGCTAAATAAGCACAAGTTAAAAATGACTAAGGTACTAAGATCCTGGCCGCCCGGCCCCTGCTTACCTGCTTCGAGGGCCGGGACTAGGCCAACCACGCTCAGAAATTTGTCCTCAGAGATCGTGTCCGCTGGAGGAAGCCAATTCTTGGGGAACCAATCCTTCCCCGCTTTGTAAGCCTCAAAGTAGCGCACAGCTCTCGACTCCTCCTTGGTCAGCGGAACGTCCTTCCAGGGAAGAATGCTCCCCGGGACCCACTCTTCTCGGGTCTCCAAACGACCTCTTACGTCATTGTGAAAGCAGCGGGGGTGGTCGAAGGGAACAGGAGACTTGAGGAAAAACCACCTCTCGTTCCACCCCTTCATTGAATCGTTAACCGGGAAGTGGGTCAAGTATCCCGACTCCGTTACCAATGACCACCACCCCTTAGTCGCCTTATTGGTACAGGGCCGAAAGTGATGCAGACGACGGAAAAGATTTATCGTCAGGGGGAAGCCCAGATACAGACAAGTCCAAGCGAAGGCAATTATAACTCTCATCCCAAACGGTGTCATCTGGCATATAGCAATATTAGCCCGGTCGAGCACTTTCTCGATGAAGGGATGAAGAGGAAACCGAAGCCCGTGCTCCAGATCCTTCATGTATACGGCCGTGTGAAGGTTCGGAGGCTTGACCACATTCTGGTGCCTTCCCGGCACGACGAATTCCCATCCCTCGGGCAAGTTATAATGTATAGCCGCCAGCTCAGGACTATTCTTCTCATTCAAAAAGTCCCGGAAACCCAGATTAATCCTAGTGTTCATGGGGATCTGGAATACCGAGGGCTCTAGGATCCGTACGTGTAAAGGCTCGGCCTGAGAAGGGCCCGCCTGGGAAGTCCCAGCCTGAGCCTCCATGTCGGTCACTCCTTCCCGGCCTATGGTCAGATCCTCAAGCTCAGGCTCTACCTCAGAATCTACCACTACGTTAATATCGGTAGCGGTTCTGTAAGTTTATATCCGTATATAGACCTTAAAATCCACAGGATTATAATGAAAAACTTTATAAGATTTTATAGTCATAAATCAAAATTGCATAACAAATTAAAAGAATAAAAATTAACCTTTTAATCCTTAAGAATTTGGCCTAAGATCAATACCAAAAGTATGGTATCTCCTAATTATCTCACCCAAGATGTGTTCTTGATATGCCCTTGTATTGCTAGAAATTTTAGAGAGAAAACTGATTTTCTTTTCTTTGAGATTTTGTGTTGTGTGAATTCTGATCAAAATTAATCAATCCATTAGTCCATTAAGTTGAGCAAAAACTCCCCTTAATATACTCATTATTTCGGCCCTCTCAATTAATTATGGGGAGTAATTTTTCTTTCCAAAAATCACTTTCCAAAACCAATCCCTTGTTGACCAAGGAGTCAAAGACCAATTAGGCTCTTTCTTGGAGGTTTCCTTTAGCTTTTAATATAATATAATATTACTAGTGTCATATAAATATGATCTACTATAATATATCATTAAATTATTAATATCCTTATATTTATAATTTACTAATTAATTATAACAGCTTTATGATTAATTAGCTTATATTATATTCAATAATTAAATATAACATTTTATATTCAATTTACGAATTACATTTAATTCGTTTTAGCTAATATCATTTAATCCTTATTAAATGGCCGTATCAATATCACACACTTGACTAACATTTTAGTCAAAAACTCCGACTAACCTTTTAGTCTTTTAGTAAGGCATCAATATGATTAATTTCTCAAATAATCACATCTCTCAAACACATCCTTTAGGTGTGACTCTTAGGGACCAGTTGATCACCGCCATCTGTATGACAATAACGTCAAACTTATCTAGCAAGCCAACCGTTATCGATAAACGTTAATCAAGCGATTAAATACAAAAAGTACCCTGTGTACCTTTAGAGATTTATTTATGTTATTGCACTAACTGTGGAGGACACTAACCCCAACAATCTCCCACTTGTCCGTACAAGTGTAGGTGCGATAACCGATTCTCATATCCATAATAAATTTCTCCCACTCAATGTAAACCAATTTGCAAAGTCCGTACTTTCAAAGGTCGTAGGTCATGGCGATCAGTATCAAGAGTGGTTTCCCCGACTAGAGAGTAACTTAACTGATAAACGAATCAATATTCGAGCATGGCCATGCATTTTCAGTTACAGCTCCTCGAGTGGCCCTGAGAACAAATATTATAACTCGATAGAAGTTTGGATATTTCCCTCAACTCGAATCCTGCAGATGTAAGCGCAGCATGAAATGACCCAGTGAAAATCTGGCCGCTTTATTCTACGATCGACCGTGAGAAAGAAACCAAAGTCACCCAAAATCTGCCTTAATCTCAAGAGACAGTCGATAGTCAAAAGAATCGACTCTAGGAACACTATGGATGTCCTATCCACGACCAGGCACCTAATGTTCTGAAACATTTAGGACTCCATGTAGTCGTCACAAAAATGTCCTGCGCGATTTCAGTAAACCCGCATCTGTGATCGATCGATCAACGCTTTGACTTATGGCTCGTTGAACCCACCATCAATCGACGTCACAAAATAATCGCTGAGTTATCGGCACATGTAGGTGATTACGGACCAACACAAATATAATGTTATCCAATTCACTTTGTGGTGTTCAAAGTTGTCCGTACAATCCACATGGAAAAACAAAATATATAAAACAAAACGATGATGTTATAAATAGTATATGAAAAAGATACATTTATCCAATCCACGTCAAGTACTATTATGACCAGGAACACGTTTAATTCTCATGAATATAACATGCCCGTCAAGCTTATCATATACCGACGTACATATCTAGACTAGTTGCTGGACTTTAGGCTCTTTAGCCTAGAAGATGGCACCTCTATTAACATAATAGATGGTGATAGTGTCATTCGAACTAGGAACTACAGTTAGTCCTTGTAAGAGCTGACGCATCCATACAGCTTCCCTTGCAACTAAATAGCATAGTACTCGGACACAGTCGTAGAATCTACTATGACACTATATTTTGGAACTTTGTAGCTGACCGCATCGCCATAAAGAGTAAAGAAGAATCCGAGCTGAGATATCAAGTCATCTCGATTCGTGTGGAAGTTAGCGTCTGCGCAACTGATTGCGCATAGCCATATAGCACCTCCATATGTCAATACCCATTTCAGATGCCACGTCTGCACGTGAGCACATTATGGCATACATGATCGATCCTACTGCCGAAGCATAAGGAACACGACTTGGTCATACTAAATCTCTTTTAAGAATCTTATCTATATAAGACTCCTGACTGAGGGATAACATCCGTCGTGATCTATCTTTATAGATACGGATCTCCAAAATTCGTTGTGCCTCACCCAGATCTTTCATCTGGAAATGGTTCTGTAACCAAACTTTTACCGAAGTTAAGAGAGGTATGTCATTCTCAATCAAGAGTATGTCATCGACATACAGTATCAAGAAGACAATCTTGCTCCCACTCGACTTGATATATAGACATGGTTCCTCGACCGATCGAGTGAATCCATTCTCCTTTATCACTTGGTCGAAGCGATGATTCCAACTCCGTGAAGCTTGCTTAAGTCCATAAATGGAACGCTTAAGCCTGCAAACCTTCTTAGGATCTTTAGGATCTATGAAACCTTCGGGTTGCACCATGTACAACTCCTCCTCCAAATAACCGTTTAAGAAGGCGGTTTTCACGTCCATTTGCCAAATTTCATAGTCATGAAAAGCGGCAATCGCTAAGAGTATCCGAATGGAACGAAGCATGACTACGGGTGCAAAAATCTCATCATAGTGCAACCCTTGCACTTGAGTGAAACCCTTTGCCACTAGTCGTGCCTTGTATATATCTGGTTGTCCTTCTACAGATCGCTTTATCTTGTAAAGCCATTTGCACTGAAGAGGCCTAGCCTTATCAGGTAAGTCAACCAGATCCCATACATGGTTCTCGTACATCGAGTCCATCTCGGATTGCATGGCTTCTTGCCAAAGCTTTGAGTCAGAACACGTCATGGCACCTTTATAGGTTACGGGTTCGTTACTCTCAAGGAGTAAAATGTCGTCTCTCCCATTCTCCTCAACCATACCGATGTATCTATCTGGAGGAATGGAAAGTCTACCCGACCTTCTGGGTTCCAAAGGGACATTAACCACAGCAGACGAAGAAGGAACAGTTTTCTCCATCGGTTGCTCGGTTGTTGGTTCAGGAATCTCTGACAGATCGAAGGTTCTATTACCTCTCTTGTCTTCGAGAAACTCTTTCTCTAAGAACTTCGCACTAGCCGCAACAAAAACTCGTTGTTCGGTTGGCGAATAGAAGTAATGACCAAACATTCCTTTTGGATAACCAATAAAGTATGTCTTGACCGATCGCGGGCCGAGCTTATCCTCGTGTCTCCACTTTACATAAGCCTCGCACCCCCAAACCCGAATAAAGGACAAGTTAGGGACAGTTCCCTTCCATAACTCATATGGAGTCTTGTCGACAGCTTTAGTCGGACTTCGGTTAAGTATAAGAGCAGCTGACAAAAGAGCATAACCCCATAATGAGTCAGGTACAACCGTGTGACTCATCATGGATCGAACCATATCAAGTAATGTTCGATTCCTGCGTTCGGACACACCATTCAGTTGCGGTGATCCGGGTGGAGTCAACTGTAGTACTATCCCGCGGTCTTTCAGGTGTCGATCAAACTCAGTTGAAAGATATTCGCCACCACGATCTGTACGTAGTGCTTTTATCTTTCTATCCAGTTGGTTCTCAACCTTATTCTGGAACTCCTTGAACTTGTCAAAGGACTCACTTTTATGCTTCATTAAGTAGACATAACCATATCTACTCAAATCGTCCGTGAAAGTGATAAAAAATACCTATAGCCATCTCTAGCGTTGATTGACATAGGTCCACACACATCAGCATGTATGAGTCCTAATAGGTCAGCAGCGCGCATTCCAACACCTTTGAAGGAAATTCGAGACATTTTGCCATAGATAGGTTTGATCTATTTCTCCAACCTTTGCATTCTTGTTATTCACATGCATTATGTCTGTGGTTTGATCTAAAACATATATTCCGTTCATGGAAACTCCTTTGCCATAAATCATATCGTTTAAAAAGAAAATACAGCTATTATTCTTTAAAAACGAAAATCCGTCTTTATCAAGTACGGATACAGAAATAATGTTTTAGATAAACTAGGTACATAGTAACAGTTATTCAGAAATAACTCAAATCCGCTCGGGAGTTGGATTACATATGTTCCCACGGAAACGGCAGCAACTCTTGCTCCATTTCCCACTCGCACAGATGAGAACCACAACCAGTACCAAGTACCCAAGTTCCGAAACTTGCATGGTTAATCTCAATCATGTGAATAAAAGAAGACATACCAACAGGAATGACGTGGCCTGCTTTTATGTCCTCAGCATACACGGGACAGTTACGCCTCCAATGCCCAGGCATGTGGCAATGGTGGCACTCCATGGTCTGCTTAGCTTTTGCCTTGCCTTGTGAGCTACCGCTAGACTCACCAGGCCCACGCTTAGCAACCACTGGCTTCTTGAATTTTGGCTTACCTACAGCTAGATTAGCCGGAGCCTTACCCTTACCCTTCTTGTTGCCAATCATGAGAACATCTTGTTTCGTGCTCCCACTCAACATCAGATCACTCTCCGTCTGTACGAGGAGTGAATGCAGCTCATGCAGACTTTTCTGCATGTCATTCATGTAATAGTTTGCCCTAAAGAGGGCATACCCATCATGAAGTGAGTGGAGCACTCGATCAATGACGATCTTCTCATCGATTTTGCAACCGAGCTCATCCAGTTTTTCAACATTCTCGATCATGTCGAGAAGGTGTGGACCAACCGGTTGGCCCTTCTGGAGTCTAGCTTCAAAGAAATGAGTAGTGTACTCATAACTTTTAATTCTCGGTGCTTTCGAGAATTCTTTGGTTAGGGTGGTGAAAATCTTGTTTGCACCTTGGGTAATGAATCGTCTTTGCAAATTGGATTTCATTGCATAGATGAGTACATTCCGTAACGCACCCGCCTCTATCATGAAATCACTATAAGCTACGACTTCATTTGCTCCTCGTGACGGAGTCGGTTCACGGCGATGGCTCAGTCAAGTACTTGAGCTTGCCGTCAGCTATGGCTGCATTCCGTAATGCGGCCTCCCAATCAGAAAATTTGACCCATCACTCTTCAGTCGAGTAGACTGATTCATGCTGTCCATAAAAATTCTAAGCCATGATTCGCGTGTTAGTGTGACACTTGGCATTGGTTCGTCAATACGTACAGCCATTTGTTATAGTAGTTATATTTGTATATAACGAATTCGATACTGTGAAAAGAAAGAAGAAGAAGAGAAGAGAACATCGTTTTATAGGTTTAAGTCGTAAAGCAATAACGGTTTAAAGCAATGACTCGTGCACTCATATAATCGACCTCCCTCGAGAATTATATAAATGATCCCAAGACTCAATTTCTTTAAATTGATAAGCTAACTGCTTAGCTAATTCTACTGTTAGAATTCTTGGTCGATAGATTTCAGTAAATCCTATCTATTAGTCCACTATAACTACGAGATATTACTCGAACTATAGTGTTGAGGTAAAATAGGTCAACGCATACTACTTACCCAACGTAGAAGGGGTCATGTGGAGAGTAAGGTCCTACATGCCTACCGACGAAGAAGGGGCTCATAGCATGTTATTCCTATAAAGACTAATCTCAATTTTCATTTTAGAGGAAGATCCCATCAACTCATTTTAATTCATTTTAAGTGAACTAATATCTAGCATTATCGTGAATGATTAAATTGAGATGATAGCTCTAAACAAATGACATCCGTATGTCTATGAAAAAGAATGCAAGTATATGATCCATTTTCATGCATATTAGGTGGTTTGGTTTAGTTTAGGCGGAATATGATGCTACTATCTAACGTGAATGCAATAAAACGGTAAAGAAAAACGCAAAAAGAAAAACACCTAGTGTGGCCTATCCCTATGAAAATAAAAACAAGATACAATTTGGAATCCATCCATGGACCCTAAGCTTGTCTTCATTCTTCATCTTGGGCTTTAGTGGGAATCCATCTTGAATCTTCAATCTTGAATCTTCTCAAAATTACATATTTTAATTACAAAAATAAACCTATTTACATTCTAATCCAAAATATGCCAAAATTAAAAATATTACAAGATTGGAGATTCGAGATCTCAAAATTACAACCAATAATTATGTTTCCTTTCATTACGAAAACATAATCTTCTAAGGCCACACTAGTAAATTACAACCTTTTGTACATAATTAATGCGTATAATTAAACCATTCATCCAAACATTCATTCACAAAAATAAAGCATCAACTAAACAATATAAAAGCAATGCATACGAATTGATTTATATCCAAACCACCTCTTTTAAAAGATTATCATTATGCAACAATTCCTTAACTGTTCATAATATCTTAATCAAAAGAATAATCCAAATTAATTTATATTATCGGTATAACATAAATTAAATCTCAAAATATCTTAAACCTTTTTAAAATATTAGGTATCATCATTATTATGAACTACTTCACAATAACACAAAAAAATATATCTTAAAAATATAACAAAATATAATAAGATATTACAAGAAATTAATTTCCAAAAACAAGATTTCCAAAAAAACAATTTTCGGCCATCTTTTTTTGAAATTGCCGAAATAAATTTTTTTTTTTTTATTAGTTTCGACCAAAATAATAAAAAACAAAAATTTACCAAAATTAATAATATTAAATCGGCCAATCAACAAAACATGAATTAAACTGTATTAATTCGTTTATGCTAATAATTAGATCAATCCTAACTCAATTTTAATCCGTATTAAACATTGATTTAAGAGATTCAATTTAACTTATTAAATTAAACAACTTAAAACTGATAGATCTAGAGATTAGCAAACAATATGTTCATTAACATACTAAAATTTGATCCTTTTATGTTTTAATTCAATCGGTATTAAATCAAAACTTATACAAATTCATATATTATAGTTTTAACATCTTAAAACATAGATAATTATGAATCAAAAAGACCAAAATAAACCAAAAACCAAACAAAAAACTCACGGCCAACAACATAAAACTCACGGCCATATCAAAATTTTTGTTTAAAAATTATACAAAATCGATTTTATGAAAACCTTATAAAAATTTCATGAGCACTCTAGGCTCTGATACCACTTGTAAGTTTATATCCGTATATAGACCTTAAAATCCACAGGATTATAATGAAAAACTTTATAAGATTTTATAGTCATAAATCAAAATTGCATAACAAATTAAAAGAATAAAAATTAACCTTTTAATCCTTAAGAATTTGGCCTAAGATCAATACCAAAAGTATGGTATCTCCTAATTATCTCACCCAAGATGTGTTCTTGATATGCCCTTGTATTGCTAGAAATTTTAGAGAGAAAACTGATTTTCTTTTCTTTGAGATTTTGTGTTGTGTGAATTCTGATCAAAATTAATCAATCCATTAGTCCATTAAGTTGAGCAAAAACTCCCCTTAATATACTCATTATTTCGGCCCTCTCAATTAATTATGGGGAGTAATTTTTCTTTCCAAAAATCACTTTCCAAAACCAATCCCTTGTTGACCAAGGAGTCAAAGACCAAATAGGCTCTTTCTTGGAGGTTTCCTTTAGCTTTTAATATAATATAATATTACTAGTGTCATATAAATATGATCTACTATAATATATCATTAAATTATTAATATCCTTATATTTATAATTTACTAATTAATTATAACAGTTTATGATTAATTAGCTTATATTATATTCAATAATTAAATATAACATTTTATATTCAATTTACGAATTACATTTAATTCGTTTTAGCTAATATCATTTAATCCTTATTAAATGGCCGTATCAATATCACACACTTGACTAACATTTTAGTCAAAAACTCCGACTAACCTTTTAGTCTTTTAGTAAGGCATCAATATGATTAATTTCTCAAATAATCACATCTCTCAAACACATCCTTTAGGTGTGACTCTTAGGGACCAGTTGATCACCGCCATCTGTATGACAATAACGTCAAACTTATCTAGCAAGCCAACCGTTATCGATAAACGTTAATCAACTGATTAAATACAAAAAGTACCCTGTGTACCTTTAGAGATTTATTTATGTTATTGCACTAACTGTGGAGGACACTAACCCCAACAGGTTCTAGAAGACGAATCGGCCGAAGCGCTCATTGTTCTCTACGAGATAATTAAAACTTACAAGATCCAAAGTCAAACGCGAAAATTACCTTACAAGAACACGAACAAGGAGAGAATCAAAGGCTGGATGAAGCAACGACGGAATGCAAGCAGGAATCGGTGAAATCAGAGGAGATTTTTGGAAGATTTTAAGCGTTTTGTGAGTTTGTAAAGAGGAAAATGAATGGAAATTGGGGGGTATTTATAGGAACAAGCGTGAATAGTGCGCCCCTAACCATCATGCAACACGTGTCAGCCAGGGAAGACGAAGCGTCGACACTTCGAGATTTGGAATTCAAAAGTTGCGCCAAAATGAAAGCGTACTCAACACACCACGCCTGAGCGGAACGGAAGGAGCACAAGGCCAGGAAGCATAAATGGAAGAAGGGCTTACTTGCCCAGGACCGGGAGAGATAATCTGCAATGAAGGACAAGACATACAGGGCAAGCCGATGACTTCCCCTGTATGGGGGCAGTTGTTGGGGGTGACTTCTCCCGGGTCCGACGCCATCAGGCCGGTAGGACTATAGACCGGAGGATGGTCCAACACTCGTTGAACCATCTGTATCTCCCGGGTCGGGTCACTCGAGGCCGGGAGGATTATTGACCGGACCATCACATATACCCAAGAACCCAATGATCCACCCGGGTCCGGGCATGTATGGCCCACCCAGGGCCGTACTGTACGGAGCGGGGCACAAGAGGACAAATCTGAAATAGGTATAAAAGGCAACTAAAACCCTAAAAATCATTAAGTCTTACACACACAAAAAACACTACAAAAAGGTTTTTCTCTCTCTTTTCTCTCTCTAGATTTATTTGTCTTTGTAACTGACTTGAGCGTCGGAGGGCCATCACCCGGAAGGCCCCGGGGCTAGGTTTGCTACGTGATTTCAGGAGGAGAAGAAGGGAGAAGAGAACCGTGGGCTAAGGACCGCTCCCGGACTTAGTTCATTTAGCTTGTAATCCATAATCAACTTGTAATCACTTGTATTTAGTTTTGGTATTTAGTTCCTAACTTTATACCCGAAACAATATGTAAATAGGTTTTTCATGAAATAGTTAGTGGTAAAAGAAGAGGAGATTGAAGGTTTGCCATTCCTTTTGGTGATCCAAGACGGAGGTTTTGAAGCCTTGCTTTTGGAGTTAGGGTCCTTTTAAAGGATTCCAATTTGTACTTCATAGGGTCCAATTTGATTGGATTCCGCCTTGTACAGTTTTTGTTAGGCCACACTAGGTTTTATGTGCTTGTTTTTTTTTATGCTTTTCGTCTTTTTCCGCCTAAAACAAACCACCTAAATAGATGAATATTGATTCATTCCCACGTATTAGTTAGAATAGTTATAACATATGATGTTTTAACAAGTCATCGTTCACTTAGACTCACCTATATTGTTCACTTAAATGAGTTTTTTGAATGGATGATGAGATCTCACTCTTTTAAAATTGAGATATAGTCTTTCTAAATCGAATCATTATGAATCCCTTGTTCGTCGGTGGGCATATAGGACCTGTTGTTAAATCCATGTGTACCCCTTCTACCTTGGGTAAGTAGTTGATGTCGATGTTAGTTGAACTCAACATTTTGGTTTTCACTAATATGTGAGAATTGAAATGGATTATCAATAAATTTGAGAAATTTATGAACCAAGAGTTTTTAATAAGGTTAAAAATTAGTCAAATGGTTGACTTATCGATTTATTGAAATTTGAGTCTTGGAATCATTTATATAATTCTTGAGTGGGATCAATTATTTGAATGCTCTTAGTTTATTTACATGTTTTAAATAGACGCTTAAATTTGATGATTGCTTATGTTTGTTTTATCTTCTTATATTGTAGATATATTTGTTGCTATTTCTGCTTTATTATGGCTGATAATAATGCTACCCCCGGCCCTAGTGCCGTCTTGACTAGGGAGTCATGGTTGCGTTCTTTTATGGACCATGTCTCCTACAACCAAAACTATCGTCTCAAGTCAGATGGTAGTAACTTCACCGAATGGGAGGCGGCATTAAAGAATGCTGCCATCGCAGACGGAAAATTAAAGTATCTCATGGAGCCAATTCGTGAACCCATCGCTAGATCTGGAGCTCAACGAACTGCATATGATGAGTTTGTTAAAGAAGCGGGTGCGATTAAGAACGTACTCATATATGCAATGGATTCCCATTTGCAACGTCGCTTCATTTCCCAAGGTGCAAATCGCATTTTCACCTCGCTGACTAATGAATTCTCGCAAGCTCCGAGAATTGTTAGGTATGATGTAGCTGTACGCTTCTTTGAGGCTAAGCTGCAGAGGGGCCAACCTGTTAGCGCCCACATGCTTAATATGATTGAGAATGTGGAGAAATTAGACGCTCTCGATTGCAAGATTGAAGAGTCAATCATTGTTGATCGTATCCTACACTCTCTTCATGATGGATTCACTCAGTTTAGGGTGAATTACAACATGAATGATATGAAGAAGACTCTACACGAACTTCATTCTCTGCTCGTGCAAGCTGAGAAAGATCTTAATTTGAGTGGGAGTCACAAGAAAGATGTTCTTGTGATACAGTCTAAGGGAAAGGGAAAGGCACCTGCTGCCTCGAATGCTAAGCGACCACAGTTCAAGAAGAAAGGTCAGCCTAAACCCAAGAGTGGTCCTGGGGAGTCAAGTCACTCAAAAGGCAAGAAGAGCAAAGAAAAGGAGGGAAAATGTCACCATTGCCAACAGTCTGGGCATTGGCGAAGGAATTGTCCTAAGTACCTCGAGGACATAAAAGCTGGACGTGCGACAGCACAAGGTATGTCATCTAATATTCACATGATAGAAATTAATCATGCGAGTTCCTCTGTTTGGGTATTTGATACTGGATGTGGTTCTCACATTTGTAATAACTTGCAGGGCCTCCGGGACGTAAGACGTCTGGCTAAAGGCGATGTTGATTTACGTGTTGGGAATGGAGCAAAGGATGTCTTTGTTTCGTAGGAACTTACATCTTGTTATTACCTAGTGGTTTGGAACTTTGTTTGGATAATTGTTATTATGTTCCTAGTTTGTCGAAGAACATTATTTCCGTTAACATGTTGGATGTTTATGGTTTTTCATTTATTATTAAGAACAATTGTTGTACTTTTTCTTTAAATGATGTTATTTATGGTCAAGCGTTTTCCATGAATGGTATTTATGTTCTAGATCAAACGCAAGAAATATTTCATGTGAATAATAAAAAGGCAAAATTAGGTGATAAAGATCAAACGTATTTATGGCATTGTCGAATGGGACACATAAATGAAAAACGAGTAAAGAAACTCATTAAGAATGGGATCATTTCACCTTTTGGCTATGAATCATTTGGTACTTGTACATCATGTCTCATTGGAAAGATGACTCGTATATCTTTTAAAGGTATTGGAATGCGAGCCAGTGACATACTAGGACTAATACATACCGATGTATGTGGACCAATGTCTGTCACAGCACGAGATGGCTATAGATATTTCATCACTTTTACTGATGATTTAAGTAGATATGGGTATGTCTATTTAATGAAACATAAAAGTGAATCTTTTGAGAAATTCAAGGAATTTCAAAATAAGGTTGAGAACCAATTAGATAGAAAAATAAAGACATTACGATCAGATCGTGGTGGTGAATATTTATCTAATGAATTTGATCAACACCTAAAGGATTGTGGCATTGTATCACAATTAACTCCACCTGGAACACCACAATTGAATGGTGTGTCCGAACGGAGAAATCGAACCTTGTTAGACATGGTTCGTTCCATGATGAGTCACACGGTATTACCGGATTCATTATGGGGTTTGCTCTAAATTCACAGACTCATTCTAAACCGAAGTCCGACTAAAGCGACTGACAAAACTCCATATGAGATGTGGAAAGGAAAAGTTCCTGATTTGTCTTTTATTCGGGTTTGGGGATGTGAGGCTTACGTTAAGTGGAGACCTGACGATAAGCTAGGCCCACGATCGGTCAAAACATACTTTGTGGGATATCCAAAAGGAATGTTTGGTCATTACTTTTATTCACCTACTGAACAACGAGTTTTTGATGCAGCTAGTGCTAAATTTTTAGAGAAAGAGTTTATCACGAATAATCAAAGTGATAGGGTTTTTGAGTTGTCAGAAATCTCAGAACCAGACACTGCACAAATGATGGAGGAAGATATTCCTTCAACCTCCACTGCAGTAGCTATTCCTGCGGAACCTAGGAGGTCTAGCCGGATCTCTTATCCTCCAGATCGATACATTGGTATCGTTGAAGAAGGAAATGGAGATGATTTATTACTTCTTGAAAGTAATGAACTGACTACCTACAAAGGTGCAATGACTAGTTCTGACTCGAAGCTATGGCTTGAAGCCATGCACTCCGAGATAGACTCCATGTACGAGAACGAAGTATGGGATCTGGTTGATTTGCCTGAAAAGGTGAGACCTCTTCATGCAAATGGATTTATAAGATAAAACGTTCCCTAGGTGGACAACGGATATCTATAAAGCACGACTTGTTGCAAAAGGTTTCACCCAAGTGCAAGGTTTACACTACGATGATATTTTTGCACCTGTCGTCATGCTTCGATCTATCCGGATTATCTTAGCGATTGCTGCATTTCATGATTATGAAATATGGCAAATGGATGTGAAGACCGCCTTCTTAAATGGTTATTTAGACGAGGAATTGTACATGGTACAACCCGAAGGCTTCACAGATCCAAAATATCCTAAGAAAGTATGCAAACTTAAGCGTTCCATTTATGGACTTAAGCAAGCATCGAGGAGTTGGAATCATCGATTTGACCAAGTGATTAAACAATATGGTTTTAAACGATCAGTCGAGGAACCATGTTTATATGTCAAATCAAGTGGGAGCTATATTGCATTCCTAGTTTTGTATGTAGATGACATACTGTTAATAGGGAATCACATTCCTATGCTTTCTTCTGTAAAAGAATGGTTAAAGAATCATTTTCAGATGAAAGACTTAGGTGAGGCACAGAGAATACTCGGTATTCAAATCTATAGAGATAGATCCAAGAGAATGTTGGCGTTAAGTCAAGAATCTTATATAGATAAAATTCTTGAGAGGTTCAGTATGACGAACTCAAAAAGGGGTAATCTTCCGATGGTTCATGGGGTGCATTTAAGTAAGACTCAATCACCTAAATCACCAGAAGAAATAGAGCGCATGAATCGAATTCCGTACGCTTCGGGTGTAGGATCGATTATGTAAGGTATGATGTGTACATCGCCCGCACGCGTGGCATACGCACTTAGTATGACGAGTCGTTACCAAAAGGATCCAGGTGAGAGTCACTGGATTGCTGTTAAGAACATCCTTAAGTACTTGAGAAGAACCAAGGGTTGGATGTTAGTATATGGTGGAGACGAAGAATTATGTGCAAAAGGTTTCACAGATGCTAGTTTCCAAACGGATAGAGATGATTCTAAATCTCAATCCGGATTCGTTTTTACACTTAATGGTGCGTTGAGTTGGAAAAGTTCCAAGCAATCGATCAGCAGATTCCACAATGAATCCGAGTATATTGCAGCCTTCCGAGGCGACTAAAGAGGCAATATGGATGCGTCAGTTCTTACAAGGACTAATGGTAGTTCCTAGTGTGAATGACCTGATCACTGTTTATTGTGATAACAGTGGTGCCATATTCCAAGCTAAAGAGCCTAAATCTAGCAATAAGTCTAGACATGTGTTGCGGAAGGCTCATATGATACGAGATTACGTGGAGCAAAAGGAGATAGAGATTTGCAAGGTTGTCACGGATGACAACATAGCGGACCCTCTCACGAAGCCATTGTCATACAATAAACATGTTGAACATGTTGTATCAATGGGACTGAAGAGTGTTCCTGATTTTCATTAGTTTGTTTTTTAGATAATGTATCTGCTAAAACTACTACTTTGTAATCATCAAATTATTATTTTATATATGGTATTTCATGTGGATTGTGTGACAATTTTGAACGCCACTGAGTGAACTGATTTACTTTATATATGTTTTGTCCATAATCACCAAAGTGAGCTGATAACTCTAGGTGATTACATTGTGGGTTGATTGATGGTAGGTTCAATAACCATAAGGACATGTGATGTCTGATCAAACACATATGCGAGGTATAGAGGATACTGCGTAGGACATAGTGACCACTTAAAATGAAGTCCTAAATGTACAGACATTTTGCCTGGTCGTGGATAGGGCGTTCATTGTGTTCCTAGAGTCGATTCTTTTGACTGTCGATCGCTTTCGAGATAAGGGCAGTTTTGGGTGACTTTGGTTTCTTTCTCGTGGTCGCACCGTAAAAGGAGGCCGAGTAGATTTTTTCTGGGTCATTTCATACTGTGCTTTAATCTGCAAGATTCGAGTCAAGGAAAATATCCAATCTTATCGTTTTTTTAATCTCAGGGCCACTCGAGGAGTAGTAACTGAAATGCATGGCCATGCTCGAATGTTGTGAACACATTTGTTTATCAGTTAGTTGCTCTCTAGTCGAGGAAACCACTCTTGATACGATCACTTGTTAGATACGACCTTGCAAGTACGACTTTGCAAATAGTCTACCATTGAGTGGGAGATTTATATGGATATGAGAATCGTTAATCACACACAAACACTTGTAAGGACAAGTGGGAGATTGTTGAGCCGGTGTCCTCCACGCTTAGTGTGATTAATTTATTAAATCTCTTACAGGATCACAAAGGATACTTGTATTTAAAATCACCGATTAACGATATCCAGAACGGTTGGCTTGCTAGAAAGTTTGACGTTCTTTGTCATATAGATGGCGGTGATCAGCTGGTCCTTATCGGTCACACCTATAGGACGATTTTATGAAATGTAATGTGATTACATTGATGCCTTAATTGTATCTAAACAGTTAGAAATTTGGAAATGTATTTGAATAATTATTTAATGTGATTAAATAGATTATTGTTATATTAGTGGGTGAGCTGAATTAAATGTTAAATCAGCTAGATGAGCTGGATTAAGTGTTAATTCACATATGTATAATAGTTATGAGCTACATTTATATTATAAATATATTTGATATTTATAGTTAAAATAATGCTATAAGCTGTGTTATTTAATTTATTGTATTATGCGATAATCAATTTATTAAATACGTATTATACATATTATTTTACATGTAATGTACATTTAAAATATACTAGAATATATAATACACACAACACACACACACACTTGTAGTGTGTCGTGTGATATGTATGTATATATGCTATTTTAGTTTGTTTATTTTGTAATGATAAGTGGTTATTAGTTGGTTAATTACTACTCCCCATTACTTAAATAAACTACCCCCCACTATCATGTAACTTCTCCACTAAACACCCTAATAAACTAACTAATCTACACATTATATGATGATGAGAAAATTGGTGTTATTAAGGTGTGTGTGTGTCGTGTATATTGAAGGGAAAAAGAGAGATTTTGTCTCATTTTTCACTCATCACATTTCCAAATCACTTCATATATTAACTTGTAATATATACCTTGTTTTCTAGTATAAACACAAGGCATTTCATAAGGCGTTTTGGGTGCAATTGATAAGAGATATTCTACGTTGAATATTGTTCTTATAAACGTAATTCGGGTACGTTTTTAGGAAGTTCTTAGGCCTTTCATCGAAGTTAAGAAAGGTTATTTCTATTCTTATGTAATTCATATTACTATCGTTTTGTATAATCTTGGGCATGTTAATATGATTAACATTTTAGTAGTAATATCGTGCTTCATGTTTCTACATATCTTTCCGAAATATTATCAAACCGGAATTAGGAAATTCAATCAAGAACCAGACCCCTGAACCGCATAGCCTTATGCGGTTTGAGGGGCAAATCGCATAGCGCTATGCGGTTTACTGGCCAAATCGCATAGGCTTGTGCGGTTTGACTGTCTGGTTTTATCCCAAGATTTGTTATTTTCTCCGAGATTTTTAGTATATATAATCCCCTATACCCGACCTCATACACAATTCACAATCATAATTCACCATCAATCTCGCAAAGCCTCAAGCACCCAAAATCCTTGAGTGCAGCACACCATCCCGTGTTGAATTCATCTTTTTTAGTTCAAGAAGCGAAGCTCTGCCGGATCTGAAGCGTCAAGACAAGGTAGCTCGGATTCACTTGGATCAAAACTTTTTCTTATATTCTATGGACTAACAAAGGGAGCTACACTAACAAAGGGAGTTACGATTTAGAAGTTGTCAGGAGACTTCACCTATGACTAAGGCCGTTCTATCAAACACATCCATTCCTATACATGCTCTCCGCTTTACGATTTAGGAGTTGCTACAACACAATCGTTGACAACCTTTTAACATAATGCAAGTGCAACATCGACTCGAGTGGATTATTTATGCCAGTGATTTGCATGAAAATAAGCTTATTAGCATTGTAAATAATCGTTACCCTAGCAGCGTGTCGGTGCTATTGCACGTTGAGGCATGCAATCACGCTTTAAATGAAGGATTTTAATTTTTCAACTTGATGAAACAACACTTCGAGAAATTCTAGGATGCTTGGACCCCCATTTAAATCGATGTTCATGGTTTTGCAATACATTATTCATATGTTGTTGATCTCAAAAACTGCAAATACTTGCTAAAACGTCTCAATAACTTTGAAGGATTTTAAACAAATTGTATTTGAAAATTCAAGCTTATGAAATAAATAAGTGAAATTTCAAAACATGATTTATAGATACCCCGTGAAATTCACGGGCCGCATCACTAGTATAATACTAAAAAAAATGTAACAAATTGGATTCACTAAAATTTTATTTACTAAAATGTCCAAGTATTGGTAAGTGTTACTTCGTCTAATAGCTGATAAAGTACTTACCCCGTATAATTTAGCAATTAACAATATACATTGTAATTAAATTATACTCCTTATAATTTGCACGGGTATAAATATCAAAATACAGACATAAAACAATGGATGTAAAATTTTCTAATGATCGTACACTATGTCATCTTATTGTTATATTTTTTTCCTTTCATCTTTACTTCTTCTTTAATGCTTTAAAGCTTTTGATTAGTTATTGTCATTTGTCATATAATTTTAAGTAACATACCCGTGTCTTTGAAAAATTATAGTATTGTGTATTATTTCCTTTTATTTTAAGTAATGTTTTGAATATTTTTATTACTTATGGTTATTTGTTATACTCCCTCCCTTCAAATCCAAACACTACATTTACCTTTTTGACACTATTCATTTAGGTCGAGAATCTTTGAAATTCCCGACAATCGATAAGTGAAAATATAGTCATGTGTGATCTTGTTTAATTCGTCTTTAAGGGTACAATATTAATATCCAATTTTTAAATTTTTTCCTCATGTGAAATTATAGATATTTCCGTTCCGACATTTGCCTCGACAAATGTGATAAAGCAAGTGTAGGATTTGGACTTGAAGGGAGGGAGTATAATTTTGCAGTTTTAAGTTCTTTTCAATGATACATATATATATTTGATCATTTTAGCAAAACTCATTTATTAAACCCATTATACAACGCCTCTATTATTTATACGTTCATACATGAACTACAAAAATAACATACCCATGCAAATTGCACGGATATAAGACTAATAAGAATGAATATTTAACCCAAAATTGAACGAAACAAAAGCGTCTTAAATCTTTGGGTATTATCTGACTCACATTTGACTGATCTAAGAGCATGTGCAATGACCAATTTTTTGCATTAAGATAGTAAATAAGAACTCTGCATTAAGATAGTAAATAAGAACTCAAAAAAAAAGTTTTTTCCCATTGTGAGATAAAGTTTAAGTTACAAATTGAGTTTGAAAAGTAGAACGAAGTTCGTCGAAAAATAAAAAAAAAACTAACAATAAATAATTAATTAAATTAAAAATAAAAATTGATAATTAAATGGAAAACATCAATATATAGTGGAGTAGGTATTATAGAGGACCGTCTAACTTTAGTAAATTGTTAGACCAACTCTACTTTCAAAGAACAAGAAATAAATAAACATCCATTTAATGAAAGTAATAAAATACGGAGTAATATTTAGTTAAGAGAAAAAAAAATTAAATGATTGTATATTAACGAGACTAATGTGCAATTTACAAGAAACAAAGTACAGAGTAATAAAAAAAATTTGAAGACATCAATGAGGGATATGTTTCCAATGCTAGTGCTACTCGTATACCAGTCCACAATTCTCATTTCAATTTTTCAATCCTCAAAATTGTTCTTCCATATTCCCTCTAATTTTTTTTCTCTTTTAATGATACTCCGTAACTTTTTAAAATTGTTCTCTTTCTTTTGTTGATTAGTATTTTTTACATTTTTTTTTTCCTTTTGGTAAATAGCACTAAAACAACATGGCTACAATTTGTGTTTAATTTTGCGTGGATACATTTAATGAAATGCTCACTAGATTTGTAATAATGGGTGCTTAAAATAAATGAAGCAAAAAAAGGAGTTGGAATAGAGATTATTTTTCATTACGAAAGTGAAAAAAGAATTTTTCAGATACATAAACGGTAATTGCATTTACGTTGATCGTAACTATAATTAACTATAATGTGATTTCATTTATATATTTTAACAATGGTCACGTTATAGTTGATTGTGTTCACGATTTGCATAAATGTGGTCACATTTTATGCGTTATGACCTCGTTTTTCACTTTCTTAGTGAGAGATGATTTTTTTAAGAATTTTTCATATGTTAGAGAAAGAGTATCATAAATAATGTATTGGTAAAAAAGAGTAATGTTACAAATTAGCGACTATAAGTCTATAATTGACTTGGACTATCTTATTTTGTCGATTTTAAGTCCTCATTACTAATTCGTCACGGTTATACCATTTATAAAGATAGTGAGTATATTTGACATTCATGAAAAATTACATTAAAAAACAAAATCAAATGCCTACAATACTAGTTATGCTCACGAATTAACAATAAATAGTTACAATCTAACATCATCCGGTCACGAAAAAATCATAGTAGTAACCCACAACCTCACTTACATGGTGACATGATATGGTTGTTGTAACAACCTGGTTTTTCATGACTTTAATTAAACTAAGGCGGAAAATTAATTAAGTCCATATATTACAAACCAGCTGTTATCGTCTTACAAACTCGATATACATAATATGAGTTTAAAGATAAACAGAGTATTCGATTACAAATCTCTCAAAAAGGAGTACAAAAGAAGGTAAACCATCTCAAGCATGATTAACGTTGGTCTCGGGGTACCTGCATTAATTATCATTTTCTCGCATCACTCTTTCGATACATGCAATTCTAAACATATGCAATATATGTAATAAATAAGTAAAAACAAATAGCAAGCAGGCAAGCAACACATAAGAAGTATCATGATGATTCAAACATAAGCATGCGTCAGATCATATAGTCATAAAAACATTCATCGATAATCATTCTCAACAGGGCAATTTCAAACTCAAGGACAACGTCATTCAGGCAATAACCAATCGAAATAAGGAAATACATCCATCATACGTTAACTAATGATTCTTCGTTAGTAAGGCGGAATCATGCAGACCTTATAAGCGTCCGCGCAATAGCGATCAGGGCCAAACAGAGTGGACATGTCTGACAGGCTAAGGATATCTAAGGTAATAAGGACAACCAAATCCCTTGTCTAATGTATGCATACACCACTATAGATAGATCGTATCATACTCGCTATTCAAGTAAGTAGTCACCTAATAATTCGACTATCACCAAAGAAGGGTACCCCCGGGTGGGGCTGGTTTTTCCAATTACCGTAGTATGAGCTCACGGTGATATCAAGTATGCCCCATCCCTGAGGTTGTATATCCCGCACCGAAATAATAATTTTAAAAATTATTAGATCGCCTTTAGCAACTCTGGGAGGGAGCTAAAGTCCCCATAGACAGCTACCTCGCTAACTTCGATTTCAAGAGTCGCGATCGACTTGGCGAACAATCCAAGTATTTTATCAAGTACTTCATTTTCTCAATTTCCTATTTTCTCGTTCGTTCAAAATAGGTGACAATGCTGAAACTTAATAAAATCGTCGAACTTTGTATAATGAAATTTTAGTTCTAGCAGTTCATCAGGTAAGCAGAACACATAGAAAAACTTAAATATTTATTTCGAGTCCGTTCGTAAATTTTAAATATTTTCACTATTCATCATTTTACTATTCATCATTTTACTATTCATTATTTTGTACGTATTTTTATACGTGTTCGTATTTTCGTATTCCGTATTTCTACGTATTTTTATACGTATTCGTATTTTTATACTTCGTATTTGTACGTATGTGTATTTTTGTACTTCGTATTTATACGTATTTTTATACTTCGTATTTATACGTATTTTTATACGTATGCGTATTCTTATACTTCGTATTTATACGTATTTTTATACTTGTACGTATTTTATACTTATACGTATTTCTATACTTAGTATTTTTCCTAAGTGAAAAATTAGACTCTTTTATTTACTAAGTATAGTTTTCTAGTTTCAAAGTCGTTAAGTTCGTTTTGTACTTAGTGGTTTGAAATATTATTTTAAAAGTAAAACTCGGTTAAATTTAGTCATATACTTAACTAATATTTTAACGGTTTCCATTTTTAGCGATATCATCGTAGTTCATTTTAAACAGTCCGTATGTGTAGGAATATAAAACACGATATTACTACTAAAATGTTAATCGTATTAACATGCCCAAGATTATACAAAACGATAATAATATGAATTACAAGAATTTAGAAATAACCTTTCTAATTCTTCGATAAACGGCCTAAGAACCTCCTAAAACGTACCCGAATTACGTTTTACAAACCAATATTCAACGTAGAATATCTCTTATTAGTTGCACCCAAAACGTTATATGAAATGCCTTGAGTTTATGCTAGAAAACAAGGTATATATTACGATTAATATATGAAGTAAATATGGAAATTATATGAGTGAAAATATGAGAACAAATTCTCTCTTTTTCTCTCCTTCTACTCGACACACACCCACCAAATGCAACCAAAAAATTACTCATCAACTTATGAGATAATAAGTTAGTATATAGGTGTGTTTAATGGGTAGTTTTAGGAGTTAGTGGAGGGGTAGTTTATTTAGTAGTGGTGAGAGGAAGTTAATTAAACATTAACTACCCATAACATACTAAATAAACAAGCTAAAAACAATATATATATACACATATCACACGACATACTTGAGTAGTGTGTGTGTGTGTATTTTGTTCTTATTTTCTTAATGTACATTACATTTAGAATTATATGTATAATACGTATTTAATTAATTGATTATCGTATAATACAATAAATTAAATAACATAACTTATAGCAACATTTTAACTATAAATATCAAATATATTTATAGTATAAATGTAGCTCATAACTATTATACACACGTGAATTAACACTTAATCCAGCTCATCTAGCTGATTTAACATTTAATTCAGCTCACCCACTAATATAACAATAATCTATTTAATCACATTAAATAATTATTCAAATATATTTCCAAATTTCTAACTGCTTAGATATATTTAAGGCATCAATGTAATCACATTACATTTCATAAAATCGTCCTATAGGTGTGACCGATAAGGACCAGCTGATCACCGCCATCTATATGACAGTAACGTCAAACTTTCTAGCAAGCCAACCGTTACCGATATACGTTAATCAGCTGATTTTAAATACAAGTATCCTTTGTGATCCTGTAAGAGATTTAATAAATTAATCACACTAACTGTGGAGGACACCAGCTCCAACAGTATGTCCACATCCAAATTTAAGCAAAGGTAGTAACACTCGAATTTGTTCATTTTAATACATGTAACATTTATTTTTATCGGTTTCGTCGATTCTTTTATATTAACGATTCATTATACAATCTAATATAATCCTAATTACTATTCAACTTTAGTGACTAAGTGATAAATTTATTTTGATCAAAATTGACCCATTTTAATTAGGAAAACCGTGGCCTTTAGTTATGATTAGCTATTTAAATCTTTTTATGTTTTTGTTACTAATTCATTACTTTAACTAATTAAATTATTTAAGTGATAAAAAAATAAAAGGTGACAAATTCATTTTAGGTCTAAAATAAACACAAAAACCGTGGCACTTAACTACTTAAGTGATTTATTTTCGTTTTCTAATTTATCGGTATTTAACTTAAAGTTTTTATATACTAATTATTTAAATTATACTAAAGTGATTTAACTAGTTTATAATTTTCACTAAATATTTTATTTCATTTATGAATAGTGTTTTTACTCACTTTAAATTTCTAACTTTCATATTTTAAAGATTTAGCTTATATTATTTAACTTATATATTTAGTTTTGTATTTACTTATTAGTTAATAAAAACAATAAATAACAATACACATAACAAATATTATAAATCAAAATGAGCTAAATCATCAAGAAAACATGAAGATATGAAGAACACATAAATTTTTCATATGAACATCAAAACATCAAATTTTCATATTATCATATAAATTTCTCAAATTTTACCAACAAGTCTAATTAATCTAAACTAACACAACATATTATTTTCAAAAATTAAAACTAAAAATTGGTCCAAATAAAAGAGAAAAACCGTGGCTCCTTATGTGATGTTCTTAAATTTTATTTTTGATTTTTATACTACTAATTCTATGTCTTATTTCCTTTATATTATATATGTATTTAACATAGGTGAAAATCATATAAACATATCTATATATCTATATATACTATTAAAACAAAATATCCCCCTAAAAAACTTGAAAAAAACAAACTAAATTGCTTCTCATGCTTCCACGTCATCTTTGCTGCCACGTCAAAACTTAATAGAGAAAAATTCATTCAACTTCCTCCTGGCATCAAAAATTCATTCAAATTCCTTCTAACTTCATCTAATACTCCCGCGTTTCTCACCTCCTGCCTTCCATTGATGGAGAAAACGAAAAGGCCCTCATCTATTTCGTTTGTAGTTCCCCTGTTATCGTCGTCGTTATGGCTCCGTCATACTCCGACTCACACCAAAACGATCTCCGCCGCCGCAACAACCTCGACCTCCTCCATCGCCAACTGTTTGAGAAAGAGAATTGCGTGGAGCGGTGGATCGTCTTCTACGCGCTTAAGAACAGATCAAAAAATTTCGATCCAATCTACCTTAATACACATTTTTAATTGCAAAATTTAATTTGCATGATCAAATTTCGAATTTCGATCATCATAAGCTAGATTCTTCAATTATTCTACTTCCTCAGAGATTTCTGGTAAGTTCATGTATTTTGTTTCGTCTTTTTTCTTTTAATTTTCAATTGATTGAAGAAATTTACACAAATATTTATATATTTTTTTGCTGTTATTCTGTCGTTTTGCTGCTTTTTGAGTTGTGATTGCTGAAATTGAATTGAAAAATGATTGATTTGTGCTTCAATTGTATGAACATAGGTTGAATTTTCCGCAGAAAATGGTGAAGGAGACAGAATACTATGAATTATTAAGAGTTGATGTTGATGCTTCAGCTGCAGAAATCAAAAAAGCTTATTACATTCAGGTCTGATTACTGCGCTTCAATTCTCACGCAATTTCATATGAATTTTTGTTATATTTCTGAAATTTTGAATTCTGTATTGATTAGTGTTATGTAATTTCTTAGCATTTCCAGATTTCCTCTTATTAATTATGGAGTAGTGACTTGAAATGATATCATGTTACAAATTTAAGGTTATCAATTTGCCACTATAACATAATAAAGACGAGCGATAGTGTCAAGCAATCTTGATTCAATATGGCCACAAACTCATGACCGTCTGCATCGTATTCAAACCATTATGTGTTCACGATGTGAATGATTTGCCCCTTATGACGATCCAATGTAACTCGTAATGGGGTATACATCCATGTGTCGTACCCTACATGCCACAGTCATGGTGAGTGAGCTGAAATGAGGATATGTGACAACATTTAGAGTTTTTTAAAATCACTCTCAATCTGTTTCATTTTATTTATTTTGCCTATGATATCCCAAATTCATTTTTTTCCCGGGGCTATATACCCATTATATTGTAGCTTTAAACTTGCATGCCCGATGGTATCATTGATACACGTGAACCTTGAAATTGTAAAGTATGTGTTTGGTTCGTTTTTAGTATTTTGCAATGTTTTTTTGTAACTTTATGCATTTCAGGTTCTTGCTTCTAATTTTGTTGATTTAGTGCGGAATGTGGTCCTATCCTTTAAAGCGCACAAGGAAGTCGTCCAATAAAAGGTTTGTAACATTTGGCGCTACATCTTCATCTCTCTTCTTATTAGCACTATATTCTTCATACCGTGTTGCTTTGTTCGTGAAGCCTTAGTTAAATTCAAGTGTGTTATTGTTGATAATTTGTAGCGATTGATTAAGGAATGACGAGTAACATTAAAGCAGATGAGAGAAATGAGAGGATCATACGAATTCTTCTTAAGCTGCCTGGAAATCGCAAGTGTATCAATTGCAATGTTCTGGTATGTTTTTTGATTGATCATTAGTTTTTGTTACGAAAAGCAAGTTGACATGTTTGTTGAAAGGTTGAATGTCTCTCGACGTGCCATGTATGAAAATTAAGACATCTATAGCGTCATGTGGCAATTTCTTATTGGCCTTAGACTGAAAAGTTCACAGCTTAGTGTTGCATGTATGCGTTTTTATTTGCAATATTGTGGTGAATTGGTATTAATTTATTCAATATGGTGCTTATGAAGTGTTTATGCTGCATTTTCTTGTAACAATGTTGTACTATTAGCGAAAGTGCGCAGCTTATTGTAGCTTGTAAACTTCTTTGTTCGCCTTTTATTGGTGGCGGATCTGGTAGTAGTTGATACAGCTTTGTGCTTATGAAATGGATGCCACAGTTTCTTGTAGCGAAGTCCTGCTAATTAGCAAAAGTGCACAGCTAATTGTAGCTTGTAAACATTTTCATGTGCCTTTTTGTGGTGGATTTGATATAGGTTGATTTACATATCTGTTTATGAAGTGATTTTATGTTACATTTTGGTGTAACCATTGCTAAAATTATTAAGTTGAGTTTGTATTTTTCCACTTCGTCATGTAAACTAACCAGCCTTTGTATGTATCATTTGTCCGGGTTAATATATATTATTTTAAAGTAAGAGTTTGATAATTTGTCAACTGTACATCATTTTTCGTGGCCTCGCTCGCTTCCTCTCTTGCTACAATAAGCAAACAACAGTTTCCCTATATACAATTGGCCGACTTTTGTGAACTAACATTAAAGTAGTTATATTTTCATGTAGTTTTCAAATTCTATGTATGTAATGAATAATCCGGTAAAGTGCTCAAATTATTTTCAACGCTTACTATTGCAGATTTCTAGGTAACTTGGAAAGTAGTTGATAATTTATGAGTCTGGATGCTTTACGTCCTGCATTACCTAACAGGACGGTTAGTGGAGCACCTAAGGTATGATCCTCCCAACATGTGGATATCGTATTGTTCATTTTGTTATTTTATCAACGGTCCGGGGAACAATCTCGACATTATATATTAACGCTTACTTAAGGAAGGTACAACCTATGAACAAAAACAGAAACGCAAACAATGAAGTAAGGAGTTCTAAAGTCCAGGTAGCCAGCAGAATAGCTGCTGGTACTAATGGCCCCAAAATCGAACCACAGAGCCAACTAGCGACCAGGGATCCAAATCTGTCGGGAAGCGAGACAGAGTGTTTATCAGTACGAGTAAAGTAATAGATAGAGACGGTTTTGATCGTGTCGAGTTTCTACTCACCCAATAACAGCAGCTCTTCCTTAGCTCTTTCTCTTGTCATTTAGAAAGTATATGCATGCTCCTAGAGAAATTGCCACCTGCCTATTAATAGGTTTCGGGTACCACACGTAAGTTACAACAAAAAAAACATTAACATCATCAAAGCTTATGTCCCAAAATAATCTGGGGTCGGCCAATATGAAATACCATTTGGAACTGCATGAAAAAAATTTCCCAAATAGTCACTTATTTTCAAGCTCGCTACTGCATTCAGTGGACTTGAGTTTCAGAAATTAAAGAAAGAAACAGGAGAAGATTATTGGTTGGTAAGTATATGAAAATTTATCAGACTTCTTTTAACAATTCATATTTGTTTAAAGCTAAGATGATGTCCGTGACTATTCATTTCAAGTTGTGACCGTCAATCTCAGGTACCAAGTCCTTTACCACAGTTTTAAAATGAGCTCTCCGCTAAATATTTTGCATATAAGTTTGTTATAACTTATATGATAGATAATTATTGACCCTGTAACCTATACGACGAGATATGTTGCTCCACTTTTGCGCGTTACTTCTTTTGCTGGTGCATTGCAGGTACTTATTTCTTTCCTTTTTGTTGGTTATGCTATACGATTTGTACGACTGTGTACGTTTTATCTTGATTACACGGCATTATTTGTGAAATTTGAGGCACTAAAGTAATCTTCAGGTGTTGCTGTAATATTTACTACGGAGTATAATCTTGAGAGATTTATTTCAAAATACAAAATGTAGAAGCAAAACAGTTTTGTTTTCTAGGGATTGACGAACAAGATTCAACTGAAAGGACATGATGAAGTGTTTTGAGTTTTGACCTCATACACCGTCTTTTGTTATTTCATCAAAGAAAAGTTCAATAAGACCTTCCCTTGACTTGCTTACCAGTAATCGACTTCTGATCATGTGCAGAGTTTACTTTCATTTCGGAAGGTTTCAGCTTGGATCAACCCAGCAAGGTATCCTCCCTTATTTAACATCGCTGCATTGTTCTCGGCTCACTAATTCTCCTGTAGTCTCTCAAAATGATTAACGTACGAGCGTTAAGATTTGGTATGGATGAGGCTTCTCGGTGCATTATGAACCTCACTGCTAATCGCCGCCTAACTATGTTTATACTTTCTCGGGTACAAGTATTTGATTCAACATGGTATACATGACGAGCACTGTTTATTCGGTGAAAATAGGTCTCGGAATGTCGAAAATTTTGAAGTATGAAAGTAGTACGGCTCCATAAATTCGGTAACTAACACACCGTCTTTTGTTCCGCATGTATTTGTGCAGGGGCTGGTAGATGATAAAGCATCCCTAGACATGCAATTGTCTGTAGTTGTGTTGCATTTGCAGCAAATTGGAGTTTTACTCCTATCTATTTGAACTTGTGGAATATTTTATAACTTGTGAACTATTTTATGATTGTGGTTTGAACAATCTTCTGTGATATACTACGAGTAATTTATATCGCAAATTCGGCTACACACATATTTCCAAGTAATTTAAATCGAGTTCTCACTCTAGATTAGCTTCCATTTGTGGAACTCTAAAAATACCAATTATCGACATTTAAAAAATTAAATCGCAGTTCTTTAGTTCTCGATGGGGGTTTGCAACAACAGGTATGTCTTATAAAAATAGCAACAAAATACATCAAAGAGGATTATTACAGAACTTCAATAGCATTATACCGTGACAGTTTTACATACTCCGTACATGATTTCGGAAAAATTAATTTGGGTTACACATGTGAAATAACCCACTTTGAATATATATATATACACATGTGAAATGAAGTTGTCCCGTTGCTGCTGTCAGCCTATACAGAAATCACGATTGTACTGTCACTAAGCGTGGCTTTCACCATGCTGCCAACACTTCACGTTGAAAGTGTAGATTATATCAATTAGTTATCCCTGATATTATATTCTTTGTATTAAGTCATCTAATGTTGTCTGCGATATTGAATGCTCATTGTTCCCCTTGCGTATGCTGATGATTCACAGGCTGCCTTGATTCATGATATCAAATCATTCTGCGGAAAATCAAGCCAATGTTGTCTACAAACTTGCCATCATCTTGCAAAGCCTGTACGACACTTATATGCTTGAAAACGACGGAATTATAGAGTGTCTTTAGAACACTGAATTAAGGAAGAGCACTTACAACAATAAATTGTAGCACCTAATCAAGATTGTACAATGCATTTTTAAATATTAAACTCCAATTCATTTACAGGATCAGTAAACAACTGCTACTCTAACAATAAAAAAAAAAACGGCCTGTGGATTCCACGGGTCGCACTGCTAGTTTACAAATAAAAGTAATTCATTTCACACACATAACATTTAATAACAAAATAAATATAAGGAAATGAACATCAACATTTGAACAACATTTTTAGTACTCATTTAACATAGTCTTTTTAAACATATAATTAACAAAAATTAAAACGAAAAATTAGACAAAAATCAAGGGGAATGCCGTGTGATATTTAGGTGAGCAATATATTTTATTTTTCGATTTTTGTCTCCTAATTTATCATACAATACCTAGGTGACATAATAATTCATGCATATACTCAAACATCAATTAGGTTTAGGTGCTTAGCAATTATAGTGTACGAGAGCACCTCAAATTAGATGATTATCGTCGGGGATCTAAAATAAATTTTAGATCGGAATTGTCTTCACCCAAGAACACCCATGATCTTCACCCAAAAATCCAAGTAAAGTTAGCTCCTAAAACATACCCACTAATTGCTAGAATTACTTAGGAATTATTAGAATATTATTAGGATTTTTATTTAAAGGGTTTTGTAAGAGAAATGAAAGAAAATAAAATGGGAGAAAGAGAGTAATGAGCTACGGCAATTTGAGAAGGATAAGAAGTGGTTTTTGCTCATCTAAAAATTGTAACACAAGTTGTAACATTAGATGTTAAGTAAAGTTGGTTTTTAATTAGAAAATAATGTTTAAATGAAATTAGGGAACACCTTGTTCCTAATTGGTTAAATAAGTCCTTGTTACTGTTTGAGTTAGGAAGGTTCCTTTGATATTTCTTAAAAAAATATTTTTCACGAAATCAAACAGTTTTAAAAAGTCGGGTGTCAAAAGCGATAAAAGTTAATGTGTGCGCGTTTGACGATTTTTCGAAATATCTCTAC
Organism: Dianthus caryophyllus; assembly: GCA_023091065.1. Lineage (NCBI taxonomy): Eukaryota > Viridiplantae > Streptophyta > Magnoliopsida > Caryophyllales > Caryophyllaceae > Dianthus > Dianthus caryophyllus. Next base: position 19,371,991 of record CM041522.1, read on the forward strand.
TGTTCGGGGTGATTTTCTCACTCTATTCGTATTTATTAGGTGGGTTTATTAGTATTATCCTTTAATATATATTTTGTGATTATCGAGGTTGATTGTATGTTGGAGATAACGAAAAGTAAAACAATGCAAATAAAGAAAAGACACACGAAATTATTTGCGTGGGAAAAACCCTTAGAAGTAAGGGAAAAACCACGGGCACCAAGCCAGGAGAGGATTTGCACTATGATTCGGACAGTACGCGCAGAACGTACAGAACTTCCAGACTACGCGTATACAATCGAGAGTAATTTCAATGAATTTAGAGTGTTGAGTATGAGTTTTGCAGTAGTTGATTAGTTATCTCAAATGATGATGCTCTCTTCCTTTTATAAGCTCCAAATAACGGTCACTTTAGTTGTTAATGCTCCCTTGATTCTTGCTGCTACATAACTTCTTCCACCTTTCTCTCCTGTAACGTCTGAGGGTATTGTAACTGCAGCTTTGAATGAGTCAAATCCTTCCTTGAATATAGCTGACTTGTTTGTTGTCTAGGTTCATTCTTCCAACGTCACTTTGCTTCCTCTTTGGTGGGCTTCCACTCCTTTGGGCCTTACTTGACTTTAACCATTTGGACTCTTGACTTTGACTTCTCTTGACCACACCGACTTGGGCCTTGACTTTAACCATTTGGACTCTTGACTTTGACTTCTCTTGACCACACCGACTTGGGCCTTGACTTTTGTTGACCAATTTTCCTCTCCTTGACTTGGGCCTTTGTTTTGTACCTTGGGCCCATGTGGGAATTTTGGTCCCAACATTTGCCCCCCATTTCCTCAGTCTCCTGGCCTGGCCTGGAAGTGAGGAAATGTATTCCCGTGCAGGGGTTCAGGGTAGACTGTCAGTTCGAGATAGACTGTCAGTTCAGGATAGGCGCCCGGTATGAGGATGGACTGACCCGGCTTCGGAGACAATTTGTCGATCTTGGAGATCAAGGCTGTCTGGCTATGCTGGAGGCGATGTCACGTTTACAGTGCTGAGTTTCAGTATCCCTTGATTGGCTCTTTCCTGGAGTCCCACAAGTCAGAGCTTGCAAGAGTCCATGACGCGGTTGAGAAGTTTGTTGGTCAGCGCAGGCCAGACAGGTACCATAGCAGAGCAGGACATGATGATATCCAGTCTGTGCGAGGGGGCTCTGGACTGGTCTGAACACGAGACACATCTTGCCGGGCAGGACTGAGTGCGAGAGAATCCAGACATATCTTGCCGGCCAGGACTGAGTGTGAGATCCTGGGGAGCCTAACTTTGTGAGTCCTGCAGGGGACCTTGATTTGTTACTTGGAACTTTGACTTTGTTGGGGGTATGTCCCTTACTTTGACATGCATTGTTTTGGAATCATTTTGTCTTTGTAACTGCCAAGATACCATAGATGGTGGTAGTGGCTTTGTTTTTGTTTTGTTTTGTTTTGTAGATTTGTCATGAGTCTTTTTTGTTTTGTCATTTGTTATGGTGCGCACAAATTTTGTTTTGAATTTGTCAAGTAGCATGCATGCGTTTGAAAGTTTAGGCGACCACACCTTGGGGCTCCCTTCACGGACATTACTCCATGTCCCGTTTTTACAGTCGTGCTGGGGCTGATGCCCTTGAGTTTGTATTTGTTTGTTAGTCTGTTTTGCTGATCTGCTGTGCTTGTATGCTCTGCGTGTCCATTCTGCGAATTTGTTGTGTGTCTGCTCTATCAGTCCTGTCAGCACAGATTTGGGTCGGGGCGGCCACATTGGCGTTTTGCCAGCGACCTTCGACGCTCAAGTCAGTTATGCTTTTGATATGAATAATAAATTACGTATGACAAAGTTTAGAGATGAGTGACCTACCAGGGTTCATGAATCATTTTACCTTCCAGGGCTCGCTGTATGTTTGTACCTTTTTCTGCTAGTACGGGGCTGTCCAGGAACCTTTTTCTCTGTAGGCTGGACTCCTGCGTACTACCATGTTACTATCCTGGCGCCCTGTCCTGAACATCATATCCTCTTCTACTCTGATGTGTGCTAACGCTTTGGCCTGCACATCTTCAAAGGTCGCACAAGGGTAACGGGTTAGTTCAATATAAAGTTCAGAATCTCTTACCAGACCTTGCCGGAATGCCTCTATTGTTGTGCCGATGTCACATCTCGGAATGGAAACTTTTTCTTTGTCGAAGCGGTACAGAAAATCTCTGAGGGATTCGTCGTCGTTCTGAATGATCCTGTACAGATCGCTGGTCTGCTTCTCCAACATTCTGCTGCTGGCGAACTGAACATTGAAGAGGTTGATCAGATCCGCGAAGGTTTTGATACCCCTGTTCGGCAGGTTGATGTACCACTGAAGGGCTGGACCAGTCAATGTAGAGCCAAAACTCTTACACATACAGGCTTCACGTTTCTCCGAGGGAATAGCCGCATTGATCATTCTTTGTTTATATTGTGCAACATGCTCTTGGGGGTCAGTTGTCCCATCATAGAGTTTCAGGTTTGGCGGAGTATACTTTTTGGGCATCTCCACCATTGCTATGTAATCGTCAAAGGGCAAATCAGCGTAGCTTTCTGGCCTGGCCAGCTCTACTGGGGCAGTCCTGGGACTTTCCGCACCAACTCCGAAATTTTCTGTAACGCCTGTGCCATGAACTGCAAGACCTGGGCGTAGTGATCCCTTCAGCTCTTACGGGCATTACGGTTGACCATCTCCGCCCCCAGCATTTTCGTTCGGGATTCCTCCAGAAGTTCCAGGGTTGCCTTTTGATCCTGAACCAACAGAAAAAATAGAAAAGTCAATTTGTTTGATCACATCCGAGAATGGGGTACCTGGTTGGATCCGAGATCCTGAAACTTTTGATTTCCAGGATGTGTCCAATTGCTTCTTTAGCGCAGCCTCGGCTTCCTTTGAGCGTGCAGCTTCTGCCTGGGCGTTCGCCGCAGCCTGCTGGGCTTCCAATGCAGTTTGCTGGGCCTCCAGCGCAGCTTGTTTGGCCTGTTCCAATTCTGCCTGGAGTTTCTGGAGGAGTTCAGCACTCTGATCTGCCATCTCTGATCTTTCTGAGTTGTGTGAGGGTTTTCTTAAGGATATAAGGAAGGTTTTTTGTGGATTAATAAACTAATATCCCCACAGGCAGTAAGCTGTTCGGGGTGATTTTCTCACTCTATTCGTATTTATTAGGTGGGTTTATTAGTATTATCCTTTAATATATATTTTGTGATTATCGAGGTTGATTGTATGTTGGGGATAACGAAAAGTAAAACAATGCAAATAAAGAAAAGACACACGAAATTATTTGCGTGGGAAAAACCCTTAGAAGTAAGGGAAAAACCACGGGCACCAAGCCAGGAGAGGATTTGCACTATGATTCGGACAGAACGCGCGGAACGTACAGAACTTCCAGACTACGAGTATACAATCGAGAGTAATTTCAATGAATTTAGAGTGTTGAGTATGAGTTTTGCAGTAGTTGATTAGTTATCTCCAATGATGATGCTCTCTTCCTTTTATAAGCTCCAAATAACGGTCACTTTAGTTGTTAATGCTCCCTTGATTCTTGCTGCTAAATAACTTCTTCCACCTTTCTCTCCTGTAACGTCTGAGGGTATTGTAACTGCAGCTTTGAATGAGTCAAATCCTTCCTTGAATATAGCTGACTTGTTTGTTGTCTAGGTTCATTCTTCCAGCGTCACTTTGCTTCCTCTTTGGTGGGGTTCCACTCCTTTGGGCCTTACTTGACTTTAACCATTTGGACTCTTGACTTTGACTTCTCTTGACCACACCGACTTGGGCCTTGACTTTTGTTGACCAATTTTCCTCTCTTTGACTTGGGCCTTTGTTTTGTACCTTGGGTCCATGTGGGAATTTTGGTCCCAACATCTACTTTAAAATTTTAAGACTAAAATATTTTATTTACTATTGAAGAAAATATTTAAAAGTTAAGGAACGTCGATAAAATTTTAAAAGCTAAGACGGCGAAAATAGAAGAATAGAAGGCTTCGAGAAATGAATTTTGACCTTTGAATGAAAACAGAAAAATGAATTTAGCTTGGTCTGTCTAATAGTTATGAAAACAGTATCATTAAATCTGTCTCGAAAAATTAGGTGGTTTAGGCTTTTGTTTCGTTAAATTCCGAGTCCGTATGACCACTTTTCGGACCTCGAAAGTTAGGCTCCTAATAGTTATACGGGTTACATTAAATCAACAAGGAAATTAGTTTGTTTAAATAATGTTAATGTAAATTAATAAAATGATGACTTAGAATAGGTGTGTAAGTCAAAAGCAATTTGTACAAGTTAAGCAAAGAATGGAAGAGGATAATCTTGGTCATGTTTGACCAAGAGTAGTCGGCCACCATGAAAAACAAAGGCCCGATTTTCGTTTTTTGGAATTTTCGATTTGTGCGCACGCGAAAAGTCTCGAAATAAAAGATATGATCTTAAAATAATGTTTCGAAGTAAGATCGAAAATAAAAATGAAAATAAACATCGAAAGGTGATCAAAACAAAAATTGGGTTTAAAACCTTCGAAACTTGAATAAAAATTTATTTGGTCGAAATGTTTATTTTTTTTCATTGAATGTTAACGATTTAAATAATTATAATCAATCGTCAAAAATTTTATCAGTTTAGATTAGGTGTAACTTAGAATTTCGAGATTAAGTGAAAAAGTTAGTTAAATAGAATTTGAATAGTAATTAGTTATTAATATAATATGATTTATTAAATAATAATCAAAATGATTATATGTTGAAATAAAAAGTTGATGTTAAGTGTTGAATTTTTGTGTAAGAAAAATGGAAGACGATTAGATGGATGACTTTGATTTGCGTGTTTGAAATCGTTGACTTGAATTTCAAAGACGGGAAAAATATAAGGGTCCATTTTTATTCGAAAATCAAAAGTGTTCGAAATTAAATTTTATGAATAAAAGGTTTTACTTTTATTTTTATGAATAGTAAACATAACTTAACATTTTTGAAATTTGAAAGGCGATATTAGTTTTGTGTTGATTTTTATAAAATTTTGAATTATGTTTTTTATTGAATTCTGAATATAATACAACATACTTTATTTTTCAAAATTTTGATATTTGGACTTAGGAAATTTAGTATTATTTGGCGAAAAAAATTCAGACGCATTTTTATTACAAGGAAAAAGGTTGAATTTAATTTAAGGAATTAAATTCTTTTATAATATTGTGTTACGAAAACACGGGGTGTTACAGTTGTACCACTCATACGGATTACTAGATTATAAAACAAAAATTAATTTTGAAGATTTAAAAAAATGCAGTGTTTTTTTAAAATGATATTTGAAAGGGTTGCGAATTAAATGAACAATTAAAAAGGAGCATTAAAATCAAAATTTGTCATAGGGAAGATAAGAACTCAATGTTTATTCCCAAATGTAATAAATGAACAGTTAAATATATTGGTAATCTCAAATCAACCAATTGTATTTTCTAATGATTGTTTATAGGATCAAGACGTCTAACAATAAAAATAGTGTTAGACCGTCTGATTTGAGACTTAGTCTATATTGTGTGAGTCCCATTGAAGATTTAAAGTTCTCCTATTATGATTGGCGCATACTTTCTTATTTTATTCATTTGATTCGATTCGATTCGATTGATTCGGGCCTGATTCGATTTAGTTCGATTCAGCCATTCGATTCGATTCGATTCGATTCGATTCGATTCATTCCATTCCAAGATATATGTTTAATTGAACTTCATTCGATTCGATTGATTCATAATTCGATTCGATTCGATTCGATTCATTCCACTTGATTCGATTCAATTCGATTGATTCGTTCGAATAAAAAGTCCGAAAAAACAAGTTCTAAATGTTCTTTATTTTTGGGTTTATCAAAATGTGACATAGTATACGAACAAGTTCTCCCATTGCAATTAAAGTGATTGTTTTAAAATTATGACCGCTCATCTTGAAAACAGATCTTCTCGTAAAAAGGTAATACAGCGTACTCCAACATAATTTCCATTAACTATTTACCAATTTCAATTGAACTTACTGCTTTCTATTTTCTGTTACATGCTTGTGCATTAACGCATGGGTTTATGCGTCGGTTTGATCTCAGTCCCTTCGATTGTTATATTTTATTTTATCATATTTGTCGATACACATTTTGAAACTATAATATCGATAACTTATTTGTGGCGATTGCATAAACCGTTCATACGATAGTGCACACCACATGTTCGACTTATTGTCTCTAACGCATAAAAACTCCATCTTATTGCTGTTTGACATTCCATATTATAATTGTGGATTGATAATTAAATTAAGTTTGCACTCAGAATGATTGTTTTAATTTCACTGGTTTAGTATGCTTAATTACGTTTTTGGCTTTTCGACCGTTGTAGTTGTCGATGCATTGTTAGCAGGCCTCATATTAGTATTGGATTAACGTTCTGTTGTCGTCGTTATTCTAGTCGTTTGTGCAAGGTGACTTGACATAGTATCTGTTCAATAGTTATTATAATCATTATTGAGTTACGGAGAAAATATTTAACTTACATTTCGTCTTTTATTTTTTATCCATTTTATTTACTAAAAAATTTTCATGGTTCTAAGTCTTTAGAGTAATTTAATCAGATGCTGTAATCTATTTGTATTTGGTTTTCGATTTTTTTAAATTTTTCCTTAATTCCCGTACCGAAATCAAATAGGATGAAAACGTTGAAACGAAGGGACTATAATGTTTGAAAATGTACGGGGCATTAACACGTGTGTAATAGGAAGAACTAGGCAAAACTTTATGTAATGATTAGCAACATGTTTTTGGCATCTTAAAAGAATTGCTTAAACTAATGCAAGAATCTGATTAGTGAATGTTAGTACAAAATAATGCTAAAAAAAAGTGAACCAAATTGATTGAGTGGTGTCTCATGGTCACACTATGTATGGTGGAATCATGTTTGCTGCTTTCTTAAATCCAACACACTATAACAATTTTTAGTGTAAATGGCCAAACAGCATCATGGAATACTTTCTAGACTTCTAATCATTATAAGTGTGCCTCCTATAGAATCATGGCTGGGTTTGTTCTTGGAATTGGTTATCGCGACTTAATCTAGGGTTCGATCGTGGGCAATGAATAGCTAGCTTAGGTGCAGCGGCAATAGCATCCACAAGCCTTATAAGTCGATCACGTTTCAGTGTCGTGATCTATATATAGAGCCATGTATATGCATGTACTCTTGAACCGTACATTGAATTAAAATTTGAAGTCTAAGCTTTAGACCCAAAGGCCACTACATCGAGAGAGGGGAATTCGAACCTGAGACGTACTGCTCAAAGTACCTCCATTCTGACCACTAGATGATGATATTTTTGGTAGCATCATCTAGAACTGTCCATAGATATAAGAGGAATATATGTGTTAAAAATATAGGAGGAATTGGAGGATAAGTAGTAGCTGAGCTGACTTTGGTCCCTCCATATTAGAATAATAAAAGTAGAATCAAGAACCCACTTTGATCCTTGTCATTCTTTTTTTTTTCTGATTTTTTTTAGAAAGCCTGTCTTTTCAATTGTGGCCACTCTAATAATGTAAAGGGTAAAAGATAAAAAGAAGAAGAAAACAGAAATCTTAAAGCTGAAGGATTATTTTCCTTTATGGTTTGTGCAATGGAGATGCTTGCTTTACTATAAAGCAGTCATGTAGATTACATTCCTCATCACTTACAATGTCTCTTGGATAAAAGTAGGGAAAAAAAAGAGAGTAAATGATAGAATCACCTACACCTTTTGTTTTTTCTTCGATTAAATGACAAACAAGCTAAAAGTAGTTGTTATGAAGGAGATTCTTCTAATGGTTTTGGATGGACAAATGCTTTTTTGTACAGATGCTCTACATCAGCTTTAGACATTATCAACTTACCCTATAGTCATCAACTGTCTTCCTTATCTTTGTGGTATTTAATGTGTCTTTCGTCTTGTTTGTCGACTTGCACGAATCGAATCTGCATGGGTCTGCCTCACTCAACAACTGAACAACTTCGTTCATTGTTGGGCGAGGTGCTGGGGACCTGGCTGTACATTGTATGGCTAAACGTAAGATTTGGATCATATCGTCTCTGAATGAAACTGGAATCTGTTTGTCCATGATTTGCATAGCTCCTTCCTTGGTCTCTAGCTTGGAGCAAACCCAATTTATAATGTTCTTGTTTTCCCCAAACTCTGGCTCAACCGGCTTTTTCCCTGTAACAATTTCCATCAACACCACTCCGAAGCTGTAAACATCGCACTTGGTTGTTGCCTTCGAAGAATTCGCGTAGTCTGAAAAGTGTATTGGCGTTAGATGAAGTTGATTATGCAATATGAGTATATGACAATTTATCAGCATTAAGCCCAATCTTAACTAACTTGGTTGAAAACCATCTCATAAACAAACTTAGGAAAGCATAATACTGATCTCGTAATCAAAGTGATTTGATTATGCCTGTCAGGCGATAGACGTGATGAGATTTTAAGGTTAAGAGTTAAATTCATAACTTCATAAAATATTTGTCTTTAGTCTCTGCTTCTTGTGATGTTGTTTGTAACATGAGCATGCTTTCACAATAAGGTTCCTACTTTGTTATGGATAACTTCGACATGTTTATATATGAACACTAATATTGTCATGCTTGTAAAAACTTGGATCAAATGTCGAGTTATTAGAAAATTACCCGGGTCCATGTAACCATAAGTCCCAGCAATAACTGTATGGCTAGAATCTTTGTCCCCCTTTGCTTGCATGACCTTGGCAACACCAAAGTCGGCAACCTTAGGTTGATAATCAACGTCAAGTAGGATGTTGGATGACTTAATATCTCTGTGGACGATTGGCGGAAGCAAATCATGGTGAAGATAAGCTAAACCTTGGGCAACCCCCAAGGCAATCTGGTGGCGAGTTGGCCAATCAAGTAAGGTCTTTCCTTTGTGAAGGGCATCCCAGAGATTTCCATTTGGCATGTACTCATACACCAGCAAGCTGCAGTCATAACTTGTTAGATAACAAAATAGTTTGACGATGTTTTTGTGTCTGATACTTCCAAGAGTCTGAACCTCTGTCTCTAGTTCCTTGTCAGGAAACAGTTGGTTCCCCGACGCAGAGTCCTTTGTCTTTTGGCTCCATAGCTTCTTTACAGCAATAATTTCCCCAGTGCTTAACCCGATTCTGTACACTGTTCCAGATCCTCCATGGCCAAGTATGTTTTTATCAACCATAGATTCCAAAATTTCGCGCTGATCAAAGCTGATTCGATGGAAGCTTTTCACGTCATATGAACAGAATGATGATGACATGGCCTCGTCGTTCCCTATTGCTGATACGTCTTTGCTTACCCAGCGCTTTAAGAATAAGATAGCCCCAACTAAAAGAATGATTATTGAGGCTAGTATGACCCACAGTCGGCTCAGTCCCTTCTCGCTGTATGTGTGCTGACAAAGTGGAAAGCTTCTATCAGATGCGTTCACGTATGATGGCACGCAAAGTCCTGGATTTCCCAAGAAGCCTTCTTCCAGACCAGCTTTGATAAGTTTTGAAGGAATCGGACCAGATAGATGATTGTACGAGAAGTTTATCGAGTTTGGAAGTAAATCAGAAAGACTTTCAGGGACTTCTCCTGTTAACTGGTTGTTGGACAGATCAAGGACATTTAGTGACTTCAATTGTGAGAGTGAATGTGGGATTGAAGAAGTGAATTTGTTGTTTTGTGACAATAAAAGATTTAGCTTCTTAAGAACCCCAATTTGATCAGGTAAAGGGCCAGAGAAATCGTTGTTGCTTAGATCAATTTTTACTAGACTGAGTGCACCAGAAATCTCTGGAGGCAGAACACCCGACATTTTGTTGCTCTGAACAAACAATTCTGAAAGGTTTCTGGCATTCCCAATAGACGGATATATAGGACCCGTCAATTGATTAAATGCTACATCAATAACAAAAACATGGGGTAAACCGAAAATTCCCTGTGGCACTGAGCCCTCCAACTGGTTGTTGCTGACACGGAAACGTACCAATGATTTGCAGTTTGCATAGGAGTCGGGAATGTTTCCAGTGAACATGTTTGATAGGACAAGAAAGTAGACAAGATTACCTCCACTGCAGGTGTATGGTGGTAGATTCCCAGTTAGATGATTCTCGGACAAGTCTAAGAGTATCATATTCGATGACTTGCCAAGATTCTTTGGAACCTCACCCGTCAGAAAGTTGTCATACACTGAGAAATAGCTCATAGACGTGGACTCCCCCAAGGACTCTGGTATCTCTCCCGTGAGGCTGTTGTTGTAAAGCTGTATGCATCGGAGCTTTGGAAGGCGACATATTGAATCAGGTATAGTTCCTGTTAGTCTGTTCACTGACATATCAAGATCAGTAAGTTGTGTGAGATTTCCCAACTCGTCTGGTATGGTGCCTGTGAGATAATTGTAGTAAAGCATGAGCATCTTTAGGTTCCTCAAGTTTCCCAGTTCAGGTGGAATTTGACCTTTCAGGTAGTTTCCACATAGCTCGAGATCGACGAGTGACGTCATATTCCCAATGGATGGTAAGATTTTACCCTGAAGCATGGATGTTGACAGGATGAGTGACCTGAGCCTGGTTAATTTGGTGATGTTCTCTGGTAGTTCCCAGAAGTTTAGCTTTGGGTTCTCGTTGAAATTGATCACCTCGAGATTGGTCAGGTTGGTGATGGACATAGGGAAATCCCCTGTGAAGAAATTATAGGATAAGTCAAGTACGCGAAGGGACTTCATTCGACCGAAATTAGGGAGCTTTCCTCGGAGATTCAGAAAACTCAGGTTTATCACTTCTAACTGTGAACAATTGACAATTTCATCCGGGAAACTTCCGACGAATATGTTGTTGCTGATGTCAAGAGCTTGAAGCTCAGGCAAGTAGGAGCATACATCCGGTGGAAATGACCCTTGTAATGACCAGCCAGAGATGTTGAGCCCTGTTACTTTGCCACGGAAATTGCAGGTAACTCCCGTGTAGTTACAATATGAATCATCTCCCTTGGCAATCCAATCTGATAACGGTTTACCGGACATAGATTTTTTCATGAGGGTGAAATATTGAGATTGCTGATCACTACTAGTTACATGTGTAAAGCTTATAAGCGAAAGAAATATTATGACAAAACGTAACTCAATAGATTTTAGAGCCATTGATTGTAGTAGGGAAGGAAGACGAAGCTTCGTCAAAGCAAAAAAAAAGAGAAAACAAAAGGAGAAAGTTATTTTAATTAATGTGTTTGTTGGAAGTGAAAGAGTATAGAAGAGAAGAAGTATATAGGTAGCATGATTTTTATGAAGTTGATGAAAAGAGAAGGTTCTTACAGGACTACACACTGCTAAAGAGATGATACATATCAAGTATAAAGAGACTTTATGCTGTACCCACTTACATAATGTAAGGGAATAATAAGGTTTTGTAAATGTTTTTATGTGCGTGCAGTGTATGCTTTGCTCTTGCTCAAGTGTCTGAATAAACTGTGTCAATTTCTGATTATTATTCTATCATTACCCAATTATGGACTTCTGATATGATCATCTTTTATTTTTCTGCTATGATATGATAGCCACGTCACTACTGTTTTTTATTTTTATTTTGTTCCTGATTATTCCCTATTAAAACCTGATTTCCATTTGCAGGCTTTAACCTAATGCTTTTTGGTGTAGCATTATTCTCTGCATGGTAATCTTCAGCAAATTGTCAATGATTCCCAGATTCATCCTAAAAGGTTTTTACTCAGCATTTGTTTTCTTCTCTATTTTTTGTCAGTTGCTTGATATTTTTTGTTTCTTAGGTAGCTTAGCTTATTTTCGTAAAACCGTCTCACTGAAAGTTTTCATTGTGGTGTAGAAGGAGCTCATGCAAAAATTTGAAGGGTGTTTATTAGTAAACTTGTTTTAAATTACAATGACTAAATTTTTAATTGATAGCATGAAATAATTTAAATGACTCACAAAATTGTCCACACTTCTTTATATTGTGAAGTATCACTCACTCGATTTAATGTTGACGTAATATTCATATTAGTTCTTGTGGAAATTTTTTTTCAGTGCTGTGGTTTTTGTCGGTTTTGCTTGAGCGACGCATGATTCGAGCTTGGAGACTTGGTAAATTGAGTTATACACAGATAATTATGTTTAAATTCCTATTTATCATAAGACTGTTTTATTTAAATTTTGCCTTTTCTTTATTATTTTTCATATTTTATTGTGCTAGTGACTTCAATGATAAAATCTTTCAGGTGATTTATTATCTAAAGCATTGAAGTTTTTCTTACTTAGAAATTTGGTATGTCTGTATACGGGTAAGTAAACAAGCTAATATTTTATATTCCCCTTGTATATCATCAAGAATTTTGCATATTTATATGTTACATAGTTCTCTACTTCTCTGGTGCAGGTAGCTTTTAGTGCTGAACATAAATGCTTGCTTTTCTGTGTTGTTGGTTAACAAGATTTATTCGCTGCTACACATAATTAAGTTAATTAGTGATTTGTTAGGCCCCACATTTCTAATGCATTTGATATATAGTATAGTCAGCTTACTGATTAAGTGATTATCTAAGTTCAGATAGTTCATACAATTACTTTTTTATTTGTTAGTCAGTATATGTGCCCATGTTAATGAAAAAAATAATAAAAGAGCTAAGAATACATAAGAAACATAAATATATAAAATACATATACTCCTATCAATCCCGGAGTATTATCTATTTTCGAAATTTCCTCAAATAGAAGTTAATAGGTAGCAAATGTTTGGGGACGGAGGGAGTATGTAAGAGTTGATATGATAAAACATATATGGGGTACTAATAGTAGTTAGCCCTGTTCTTTTCAGCTCCTATCAGTTGAGCAAAACCCTTAAAAGTTTAGTTAAGTTTCTATAAGTTCAGCGCTAATATAAGTTCAGCTTTTATAAACCCCATCAAACTTTAATTTCAATTGATTTCAGCTTCTATTGGTTCTGTTTAACTCCTATAAATTCAGTTTTTATAAGTAAAAAAGAACTGGGCCTTATTAGGTGCTCAGGAGCAGTGACATATCAAATTGTTCTTTGGGGTATGTGAATCAATTATGCTTCCTTCTTTTAGATCTTGCTCTATTTTTTATGTTATTTTATTGGAGTATTACCTTTTCTAGGTCAGAATAACATTCTTCCATCATCTAGGCTTTTAATTAATTCATTTTCATCGTGCGTTGGGATAATATTATCTCAGTAAAATTCTTTTGACTTATCAAAACACTCAAGGGTAGTAAACTAGTAATAGTCATATGGGCCTTGATGAGGAAAGCCCATAAAGGTTTGTGAGCCCAAAGTTAGAATCATATGCCCTCAATGATGCAGTGGGTGGCTAATAAAGGAAAGATGCCCACTCATAAAGCCCTACTGGCTACTGATTTTGACAGTTTCTGATTCTGCAATTCTGACTTGGCACTCTCTTGTTGAAATCCTTTTTTTCTATTTGTCGATTATTTACGTTTGCTTTTGGGTCGGTTTTTTCAGGAGAAGTAATTCAAGAGTATGCGCGATAGCCATTAACTCGAATTTTATGACAAAAAGTTTACTTATAAAGAACTCGTAACGTGGTGGATAAATTATTCAAAAGAAGAAAACGTAAAGAAATAGATGGATCGTAGAGAGAATTTAACAATGTCTGAAGTGATGAAAATTGACGTGGGAAGGAGATAATAGTTTGTGCGGTAGACTTTTGTTTAAATTAATAATTTGTCATGACTATGTTGTGATGCTGATGCATATAGTGGAAGAGGCATCAAGTACCCCTCTACTCCTCTAGTTGTAAAAGATGCATTGTGTTTTGTGTTGCTTGGTCTCTTCCTATTGTTGAGTTTGGACTTACCTTTGTTGAGTAAGCAAGACTTACGACTGGAGTCAGTTGTGAACATAGTATGACTCTTGGACATTTCATTATGTACCAAAGACGTAAAGCATGGTTATTTTGTTATAATCACGCGGTGTAGAAAAGTGGCGCGACCAAATTTCATGAGCTCCCTGCAAGCTGCAAGAGGCGTATCCTTTTTTTACTTTCCTAAATGAAGCTGAAAAAATTGATAATTTCTACGATGGAAACTGACCAATGATTAATTTATTTTTTTGGAAATACGCTGATAATGCCTGCAGTTTTCGTGGAAGGCTGTTATTCAAAAACGCATTTTTGTTTTCGCGTAGCTGTAAACTTCAATATATTCTTGATGGTGAAATTGGTTATCAGTGGATAAGTTTGTTCATGGTCTACCTTTGCTATCATAGTAAGAAACTCAGTATTTAGAACGGACAAATTCACTAGTTGATTCTTTACGTATTGTGCGTCTTTATCCAATTGGTATCAGAATAAATTCTAGAAGAAAACTTGTAATTTATAAGATCATAACTTTATTCATTACATTATGTGAACTTGTGAAGCAGTTTTCTATAACTATCACCCTGTGGCGAGGCTGTGTACGTTTATATGTACTTAGATTAGAGTCTTTTTAGAGGCTATATGTCTTAAATTTGGCTTAAATTGTAGAACTCATCTGTTATGTGGAAATTTGTCATGTTTTTGGCCTAAAACATGAGCTGAAATGCCGCGTTGTAGCCGAAATAATGTGAAAAGGTAATATCTGATGGGGTCGTGTCTTGGAGTGATTGACTGCATGAAATGTAGGATAAGACATAGAGTGTAGATGAGGTAGGATTTAGGAGTCAATTTCATTATCAGCTGTTGGATAATGAGAATATGAGATGCGAAACACCTTTCAATTCCACTCAACAGTGAAAACATCTAATTCTTGATCAATTGGAATTCTACAATGTTTTTGACTTTGAACTGATCTTTGATTCTGTGAGCGGATAATGATTTACTTGTGGTTTTCCTTCTACATTGTTCTTAAGACATTGTAATTGCGTTACTGACATGTATTGAATTTGTCTATATTCAGCATTTAATGTCATCAGCTTGTAGGATTGGTGATAAAGATGAATCAAGTTTATAGTTCTCAGAATAGGTTTGAACACTAGTAACTAAAATGTAAGCAATAAGCGACGGCTGTGCTTTCTTGTATATGCTTAGCTAAAATGTAGTTGCTGGAAACACTTATATTTTGAACACGACGACCGAAAATTAGTACTATGTTAACAATTGTGTTTGTATGTGTGTGTATTTCAGATGTTTTTTTTCTTTGCTTCATAATAGATACTCCGTATAAGGGTACTAATTTTGTACTCGATGTGCACCTAGTTGAAAGTGGCTCTGCTGTGTCGCTGAAAAATGCTGTGCATTCAAACATGATCAAGTTATGTTTACTGCATAATCAATTGGCGTTAACCCGGGTCATAGTTTAGGGTATTACGTTAAGTGAAAGTACCATTGGAATGAATCCCTTTCGGTCAAATCGAGTCTGATTCTGCTTCTACGCTTTTCTAATGGCTTCATTTTGTCTTTCTAAATGCTGCTGATTTTCTCTTCAGATTCTGTTAAACCTTTTCAATAATGGTTTCAAATCATGTTGATGTCAAAATTTCAGAAGAACTGAACTAAAATTGATGATAGGAAAATGTAGTCCCTAAAAAAATGATATGAAAATGCTTGTCTTCTTGGATATTTAACTTAAGTACAAGTAGACTTGACAAGCTAGTCGTTTAAAGTTAGGTTGGGTGTTCGAAATTGTGGTGTGGTCACGATTGTGGGCGTGAGAATAATGTCACTGTATTTTACTGATTTCGTAACCCCGGACTTAGTTACGGTTATTGCAATGTTTCATTTCTTCAAATTTTTGTATAACTGCTAATCAGTTGTCGATTCATATATATTGATGACTTCTGAAATCTATATTTTTGTATGGCTGATAAATCTTTTTGCTAGGATGAGTGCTTTTATGGTTCCAGTGCCAAGTCGATGTATCCTGCTTTTCTACAACTTTATCACCATATGACAAGGATTTGGTTTCTGAAGGCCGTTCAAACTTAGTGTATTAGAAAGCTGGAACTGGTTTGTGTTAATATTGATGACATGTTTGGATGTAACACAATGTCGAGTTTGTGACGGTATGCTTTAATAGAGATACGTTTATACGGTAAAACATGTATCTTGACTTGGCCATCTATAGACACGAAGACGATTGTTTTTAAAATATTAAAATATCTCAAAGCTTTGCTTTACATTTTCGTTTTTTAGCTGCTTCTTTGCTGTTAGTTTGCATTTGGAGAAGGTTTAGCAACCCTCAATCAACTTACTATCTATTGGAACAACTTGTCTTAGTTTTTAGAAGAGTCTCCGCATTAGTGTCACTCTTATCTTCCATCTCATGTTGAGTAAGGCAAACTTTTGTTTGATTATCTATGTTACCCTGACACTTACCGAGTTGCCATGTCTCGTGTCAGACATGCATTGTGTCCGACACGACACAACTCTTTGACACTTAACTTTAGACCAAAAAGTTGAAAGCTTTGTACAAAGTAGCGGTATCCGTCACAACGAGATGTGAGACATGAGACTATGTCAGAGTAACATGGCTGATTATGACAATACCAAGCCTCTTAAGCTTGATAAGTATCTGTATATGTATGTTTGTGAGCAAGTGGTTTGTAATTACTTTAGATTCTGAAATTGTGAATAAGGAATCATACTCAGAAGCGGTGTGTTAGTACTCTAACATGCCGGTATTTTTCTTTAGCCAGCTAAACCTGCTGATTTATTTTCAATTTGTGTATCTATTTTAAATAGTTTTCGGTTTTACGAAATGCGAGCAACTAAGCCTGGTAAGAATAACCACTCTGGTGTCTCTAAACATTGTCTTTCTGTTTTCTGGTAGGTTATCCTGTTTGGGATGCTTGAAATCAGGAGTTTTTCATGCAAGAGTGTGTGTGGTACTCCTGCTTTAAATATATGAACATCTCTGGAGGCAAATATGCAGATTATTAGATCTAAAACAGATTGTTCAGCGAGACAGTGGATACAAACTCGACTGACGAGTTGATCAATTAAGGAACACTTTTCACTTCAAATGACTTAGCAGATGACAAATATGCTTCCGAACCCTGTCTATCTACTTTTTCCTCTTTAAGCAGCATTTCTTGAACAGACCAGCGAAAACTAACAGAATTATCGCTGAAGTAATAGTAAGGATTATCCAGTTTAATTTGCTTCGCTTGTGTTTTCCTGCACAAACTGGGAAGCTTCTGTCCGATGCATATATGTGAGCTATCACGCAGAGACCTGGATTGCCGTAAAAGCTATCTTCCAAGCCAGATTCAATCAATGGCAGAGGAATTGGTCCATCTAAAAAATTATTAGACAGGTTAACAGTGTTTGGAAGTAGTTCAGATAGGTCATCAGGGACGTTTCCTGTCAACTGGTTGTTGGATAAGTCCAGAACATTAAGCGACTTAAGTTGGGTGAGTGAAAGAGGAATGGAGGAAGTGAAATTGTTGTTTTGTAACAGCAAGAGGTTTAGCTTCTTGAGGTTACCAAGTTCGTTTGGTATTCCACCAGACAGAAAGTTATAACTGACATCAATTTTAACTAAATCGACCGCTTTAGCTATCTCAGATGGTAGAGTTCCCGTCAACTTGTTGTTTCGGGCTAAGAATTCTGACAAATTCTTAGCGTTTCCAATCTCCGTGGATATTGATCCAGATATTTTATTGTCTTCAATATCAATGACTTTGACCATAGGTAGACCGAAAACTCCTTCAGGTACTGGTCCAGCTAATTGATTCCTGCTTACACGGAATCTGATTAATGTAGTGCACTTTGCATAGCTTTCGGGTATTTCCCCAGTAAACCAGTTTGAAAGGGCTAGAAAGTAGACAAGTCTACCCCCTTTGCAGATATCTGGTGGTAGTGTACCGGAGAATTGATTCTCTGACAGGTCAACTAAAATCATATCTGATGAATTCCCAAGATTTCGAGGAACTTCACCTGTCAAGTAGTTCTCATAAAGAGATAAGTAGCTCAGAGTTGTTGAGTTCCCAAGCGCAGCTGGAATTTCCCCGACGAGACTGTTATTGTAAAGCTGCAACGCATTCAGTTTAGAAAGATATCCTATCGAACCCGGTATTGGCCCTATCAGTTGGTTCAGTGACATGTCCAAATCTGTGAGCTCGGTTAGGTTTCCGAACTGTTCTGGTATTTTACCATTTAGTTCGTTGGAGTATAGCAAGAAAACTTTGAGATTCTTCAGCATTCCTAACTCTGGAGGAATCGGTCCCTTTAGGAAGTTCCCACCTAGTTCAAGGGAAACAAGAGAACTGATATTTCCTAAGGATGGTGGAATTCTACCCTGAAGCATAGTTGCTGTTAACACCAAAGTTTTGAGTTTTATTGACTGATGGAGACTTTGTGGAAGTTCCCACAGATCAAGATAGTCGTTCTCATTGAAGTTTACCTCCTCGAGATTGGTAATGTTGAAAATCGACATAGGGAAGTCTCCCGTAAAACGATTGCACGAGAAGTCCATCTTACGGATATATTTCATTCCTGAAAAATCTGGCAGACTCCCATCAAGAAATATATTCGCCATCACAAGCTCTACCAAATGAGAACAGTTTGTAATTCCCTTTGGAAAACCGCCGTGGAAAGAATTGCTGCTTATGTCCAGAACGGACAATTCCGGAAGATATGAGCATATATTTGGTGGGAACGAGCCTTTCAAACCCCATCCAGAGATGTCTATCTTTGTAACTTGCCCATGGTTACTGCAGGTGATCCCAGTGTAGTTGCAATATGAACCGTCTCCCTTTGTATCCCATTTTTTTAAGTTATTACCCGATAGGGTGCTTTTCATAAGGGTGAAAAACTGGGACTGCACATCGCTCTCTACTTTCTGAAAGCTGATGGTAGAACAGAAGAAAATGAAGAGCAATACGCAGATAGATTGAAAATCCATCATAATTAAGAGGTATGTGATTTGTTAACTATTCTTGGTTTTCATAGAGCTCATATCTATTTAGCATAATGTTACTCTATATGCTATACCCACTATCAAGTAGTAATGCCAGAATAATTTTTTGTTTGGTTTGATAATACATGAAGAACAAATTCCAATCTTTGTGTTTTTAATAAATTAATACGGAGTAATATATATCTTCCGTTTCCCTGGAATCTAATATTTGCTACTTCCTCCGTTTGAATTTTTTTAATATAGCTGCTATTTAGTTGTCGATTCATTTCATATTGGTGACTTACGTAATCAAATTTATTTATGGCTGAAAAAACTTTTGGCTAGGATGAGTGCTTCTGTAAATTAATCCTACAATTTGTTATTTGTCCAGAATTATCACTTTCTTTTTTTCTTTTTGTAAAATTCATGAACATCAATGAAACATCTTTTGCGGAGCTTGTTTGAGCAATTTGTTGATTCGCGATAGTAATCAATCAGTGTTTTCCCTTTTTGTTTTAGCCACAAGATGCATGTTGGACATATTGAAACTAAGTCGGATGTAACAGTTCATGGTTATGGAGGTTGTTTATCATGTTGATAAATCTAGTTGTTAAGTAGTAGATCTAGTTTGGTTTCAAATCATGTCCTCCTATTTAGGTTAAGCTGTTTGTGCTAGTCATTTTCATGTCAAGTTTGCAAGGATTTTTTTTTTTTTTTTTTGGATAACGTGGGGAACCCGCAGCCGCTACCATTGGTGCGCACTGGGTAAACCCCCCGAGCGTGC
This sequence comes from Dianthus caryophyllus, assembly GCA_023091065.1. Taxonomy (NCBI): domain Eukaryota; kingdom Viridiplantae; phylum Streptophyta; class Magnoliopsida; order Caryophyllales; family Caryophyllaceae; genus Dianthus; species Dianthus caryophyllus. The sequence goes on from CM041522.1 coordinate 19,391,672, forward strand.
ATGATAGCCTGCAAACCATACACGCCAGGATTTGCAAGGATTTTGTTTGTTAAGGCTGTTCAAATTTAATGGGTTAGAAAGCTATAACTTGTTTATGTTCTTCAAAATCGCTGACATGTTTGGATGCGACTTGATGTCGAGTTTGAGACACAACGCTTTATAAGTGATACGTTGATATGGTCAAACCAGTGTCTTGACAAGGCCAATCTATATAGACAAGAACACGATTGATTTTGCTTTTCAATTTTATTTATATTTTTTTCATCTATTGGAACAACTGTTTTTGGTAAGTCTAAGAGTCCCTGCATTAGTGTCAATCTACTCTTCCATTTCATGTTGAGTTAGGGTAAACTCTTTGTCTGATTATCTATGTTAGCCTGACCCTTCACTTAGCTGTCATGTCTCGTGCTAGACTAGTATTGTGACCAACATGACACAAAACTTTGACACTTAAGTTTAGATTAAACAGTTGAAGACGTCGTACAAAGTAACTGTATCCGTAACTCCGACATGTGGGACATGACACTATGTCAGGGTTACACAGCTGTTAATGGCGAAACTGAGCCACTTAAGCTTGATAAGTAACTGTATATCCATGTTTGTGAGCAAGTATTGTGTAACAACTTTGGATTCTGAAATTGTGGATAAGGATCCATAGTCCGAGGCGGCGTGTTAGTACTCTAACATGCCTGTGTTTTTCTTCAGGCAGCTTTATGTGTATTTAATTTCGATTTGTGAGTGCGAACAGCTAAGTCTTGTGAGAATAATCCACATTGGTGTCTCTCAACATTGTTTTTACTGTTTTCTGGCATGTTATCCTGTCTAGGAAGCCTATGACACTCCATACAAACAACCTGATAACTAGTACTCCGTAGTAGCTAGAATAGCAAAGAGAATCGTGCCAGCTTAAAGCCTTATCGTCAAGAAGGCGAGCATCTTATGCTGGCAAGAGTGGTAATCCTAAATTAAACTTTTGAATATTTCTGGAGGCAAATATGCAGATTATTATATCGAAAACAGATTCTGCAGCCATACATTGGATACAAGTTTAAATAGCAAGTTGATAACTTGAGGAATGCTTTTCAATTCATATAACTTCACAGATGACTTCTATGTGTTTACATTTCACCTTATCCTATCTATTTCTTTGTCCTTGAGCAGCATTTCTTGTAAACAACAGCAAAAACTAACAAAATTATCGCTGGAGTAATAGTAAGGATTATCCAGGTTAATTTGTTCCGCTTGCGTTTTGCTGCACAAAGCGGGAAGCGTCTATCTGATGCATATATGTGAACAGTCACGCAGAGACCCGGATTACCCGAAAAGCTATCTTCCAAGCCAGATTCGATCAAAGGAAGAGGGATTGGACCATCTAAACAATTATTAGACAAGTTAACAGTGTTTGGAAGTAGTTCAGATAAGTTATCAGGAACGTTTCCTGTTAACTGGTTGTTGGATAAGTCTAGAACATTAAGCGACTTAAGTTGGGTGAGTGCAAGAGGAATGGAGGAAGTGAAGTTGTTATTTTGTAACAGCAAAAGGTTTAGCTTCTTGAGGTTACCAAGTTCACTTGGTATTGCGCCAGACAGAAGGTTATTACTGACATCAATCTTAACTAAATTAACCGCTGTTGCTATCTCAGGTGGTAGTGTTCCCGTCAACTTGTTGTTTTGGGCAAAGAATTCTGACAAATTCTTAGCGTTTCCAATTTCCCTGGATATTGATCCAGATATTTTATTGTCAGCAATATCAATGACGTTGGCCCAAGGAAGACCGAAAACTCCATCAGGTACTGATCCAGCCAATTGATTGTTGCTTACACGAAATCTGATTAACGTCGTGCACTTTCCATAGCTTTCCGGTATATCCCCAGTAAACCAGTTTGAAAGAGCTAAAAGGTACAAAAGTTTACCTCTTTTGCAGATATCTGGTGGTAGTTTACCGGAGAACTGGTTCTCTGACACGTCAACTAAAATCATATCTGATGAATTCCCAAGATTTCGAGGAACTTCACCTGTCAAGTAGTTCTCATAAAGAGATAAGTAGCTCAGAGTTGTTGAGTTCCCAAGCGCAGCTGGAATTTCTCCGACAAGGCTGTTATTGTAAAGCTGCAACCCAATCAGTTTAGGAAGATATCCTATTGAGCTCGGTATTGTCCCAATCAGTTGGTTTACGGACATGTCCAAATCTGTGAGCTCTGTTAAGTTTCCGAACTGTTCTGGTATTTTACCACTCAACTCATTGTAGTATAGGAAGAGACTTTTGAGATTTTTAAGCATTCTAAACTCCGGAGGAATCGGTCCCTTTAAGTAATTGCCACTTAGTTCAAGGGAAACAAGAGAACTGATGTTTCCTAAGGATGGTGGAATGCTACCCTGAAGCATAGATGTTGATAACACCAAACTTTTGAGTTTGGTTGATTGAGTTACCATTTCTGGAAGTTTCCACATATTAAAACGGTCGTTCTCATTGAAGCTTACCTCCTCGAGATTGGTAATGTTGAAAATCGACATAGGGAAGTTTCCCGTGAAATGATTGTACGAGAAGTCCATCTTACGGATATATTTCATTCCTGAAAAATCCGGCAGCTTCCCATCAAGGAATAGATTCGCCATCACAAGCTCTTCCAAAAGAGAACAGTTTGTAATGCCATTTGGGAAACCACCGTGGAGAGAATTGCTACTTATGTCCAGAACACGCAATTCTTGGAGATATGAGCATATATTTGGCGGGAACGAGCCTTTCAAGCCCCATCCAGAGATGACAATCTTTGTAACTTGGCCCTGGTTATTGCAGGTGATCCCAGTGTAGTTGCAATATGAACCATCTCCCTTTGTATCCCATTTTAATAAGTTATTACCCGATAGGGTGCTTCTCATAAGGGTGAAAAACTCGGACTGCGCATCGCTCTCGACTTTCTGAGAGGTGATGATTGAACAGAACAAAATGAACAGCAATACACAGATAGATTGAAAGGCCATTTGTGTATAATTATTAGGTATGTGATTTGCCAGTGATTCTTGGTTTTCTTGAACTTATATCTAGTTTGCATAATGCTAGTCTATGTTATACCCACTATCACAAATTCACAAGTGTAGTGTTAGAATACTGTTTTAGTATGATTTGATAATACATGAAGAACAAATTCCTGTCTTTGTGTTTTAATTTTATATTGTATCTTACTTTTCCTGGAATCTAATATTTGCTTTAGCAGCACCATTATGTTAATTAGTGTTCCTTTAGTCTTGGCTTCTTTTATGCATGCCATGACAATGCAAAGAATTACTTTTAAAGTACTTTTCATAAAAATTTCTTGTTTTTATCAAGTAACGACCGTGTTTTCTTTTCAAATGGAGCCGGCTCCCTGTTGTGTTCTAGGTTTTTATGGAATCATATGGGATAAAGTCAAGTACTTAATAGGTTGGTTATGCTTCATTTTAACATGATGTAAGAGTCATTCGATGCGATTATCACTGTAATCCGGAAACAGGTTTATCTCCTTGACCAATTGCGGAAGCGCGAGACAGTACTCTGCCACGTTGTTGCTGCATTATCTATTCAGCAGTAATGAGAATGGCAGTTTTAGTAAACACAATGCACACATCCTGTGTATGATCACTGCTAGAAGAAGTCTTCAGAGGATAATGAGTTTCCTGAGTAACTGCGGCAGTTTGTAGGGGTGAGTAAAAACATTTGTTGTAGTTATGTACGGTGTAATACGAATACAATACCACAAACAATTTAAATTATACAGTTTCGTAAAGCTAAATTATAAAACCAGGTGGTAATATTTATTTGTATCCAGAACAAGGGTACACTATTAGTCAGCTAAGTGACACCATGATATACGATTTTTTATGGTAACTATCCCTGGATATACGATTTTTTGCTCATCCTTGCAGGTTGGGGTAATGACTCACATACTGTGACGGGATATGTCAATGGTTTCCATGTCAGGAACAGTGTATAACCGTTCTATTTACCAGCTCAAGCATGGGAAGTTGGAGCTGTACCTAGAGCCAACAGGTAAATCAGTATGAAGCACAGTTATGTGTTTGAAATTAGTTTATCACTGTTATTTCTGCTATAAATCTATATATATAATGCGTGTATATTGTTTTAAGTAATCGAATCAGTTGCTCCAGCAAGGTTGCTTTCATTCAGAGCTCGTCTTAATTTAATGAAGTTGATTTGTAATACAAGAACTGCATTTGCTCAGCAGAGCTGGTCTTAATTTAATGAAGCAAGACATAAAGCATACCTGGTTTAACAAGATAGAATAGATGATTACTATAAATACATAAATTTAAGTTGCTATAGTTTGGCTTCTTACTAGCGTACTGCGTATGGCATCTTTTTTTGCATCAAATAATGACAACTATGATCGAAAATATCACACTGTAAATTATTTCTTTTCCCTTAGGCAACATTTCAAGAGCAGAGCAGCTGTAACTACCAGAATGATCGCTAGTGCGATCGTGATGCATATCCAGATTAAGCTCTTCGATCTGTGATTTCCGGAACAAAGAGGAAAGCTTCTATCTGATGGATAGAGGTATTGTGTTACACACACTCCTGGATTACCCAAAAAGCTTTCTTCAAACCCCGCTTGAAGCAAAGGAATAGGTATTGCACCGGTAAGATGATTGTTCGACAAGTTCATTGCGTGCGGAAGTAATTTAGGTAGGCTTTCTGGGACAGTCCCGGTCAACTGATTGTCTGATAAGTCAAGAGCATTTAGCGACTTAAGTTCACAGAGCGTTTCTGGTATGGATGATGTGAAATTGTTGCTATGTAATAACAAGAGGTTTAACTTCTTCAGATTGCCAAGTTCACCTGGTATAGGGCCTGACAGTAAATTATTGCTTAGATCAAGTTTCACTAGATTTACTGCCTCTGAAATTTCAGGCGGTAGAATCCCTGATAATTTATTTTGCTGGACTAAGAAATCTGTCATATTCTTAGCATTTCCGATTTCGCTGGATATACTTCCTTCCAAATTATTGGAAGCAAGATCAATGATGTTAGCCCTTGGGAGACCGAAAATACCTTTGGGTACCGTGCCCATTAATTGATTTTTGCTTAATCGAAATCGTACTAGTGTTGTACACTTAGCATAGCTCTCTGGTATCGACCCAGTAAACCTGTTTGATAAAGCTGTAAAGTAAACTAGTTTACCTCCTTTGCAGATATCCGGTGGAAGTGTACCAGAGAAGTTATTCTCTGACAAGTCTGTAGCAATCATAGGTGATGAACTGCCAAGTTTCCTCGGAATTCTACCCGACAGGAAGTTCTCGTAAACAGAAAAGTATCTTAAAGTGTTTGACTCCCCAAGAGAAGCCGGTATCTCTCCACTGATACTGTTGTTATAAAGCTGCAAAACAGAGAGTTTTGGAAGCCGGCATATTGAGTCAGGTATTATACCAGTAAGTTGATTTACTGATACATCTATCTGTTCAAGCTCGGTTAGATTTCCTAATTCTTCTGGTATTTTTCCACTAAGATGCTGATTATAATAAAGCATGAGATACTTCAGGTTTTTGAGGTTTCCAAGTTCCGGAGGGATTTGGCCACTTAAATAGTTGCCGCTCAATTCAAGATCAACGAGGGAGGTCATGTTTCCCAGAGACGGAGGTATACGACCTCGAATATTGACCGTAGACAAGATCAGTGTTTTTATTCCTGTCATATGAGTGATATTATCTGGAAGCTCCCAGAGGTTGAGATTAACATTCTCATTGAAGTTCAGCTCCTCAAGCTGCGTGAGCTCAAAAATCGACATGGGAAAGTCCCCAGTGAACAGATTGTCGGAGAAGTCCATCTTACGGATGGATTTCATACCAGAAAAAACCGGTAGACTCCCGCTGAGAAAGACGTACCCCAACCCGAGCTCTTCCAAGAGTGAACAGTTTGTAATGCCATTTGGAAAACCACCCTTGAGAGAGTTGCTGCTTATGTCGAGGGCACGCAACTTTGGAAGGTAGAAACATATATTAGGCGGGAGTGAGCCTTCTAAATCCCACCCTGAGACGTTTAACCTCGTAACTTCGCCTTCACGGTTACAAGTGATTCCGGTGTAGTTGCAGAAGGATGCTTCTCCCTTGGTTTTCCAGTCAGATAAAGCTCTGCCTGAAAGAGCATCTTTCATGAGGCTGAAATATTGGGACTGTTTGTCATTTGTGGCTTGGTAAGGTGTCAGAAATGATAGTAAATATATGAAATATGATAAAATTATATATTTAGTATCCATGAGTGTGTGAGTGAGGACTGAGGATTTGAGAAGTGTTTTGCTAATGAAATTTTTGCATTCGGAAAATAAGTTCCTCTGGTATGTTAGTTAGTCTTCCGCTTAAAAACAAAAACAAAAACAAAAACAAATACCCTTTATTGTACGGAGTATATTTTTACTTTTGACGTTTTCTTCTTAAAAAAAGAATGAAAATTTATCTCTGTATGTTGTTTGACTTACATATACATGAATATTATTAAATCATTTTAGTTAATTGTATCATTTAACGCAAGATATTATTTATAAAATAAAATGAGCGTGAAAGAAACGTTTGTTAACATAGGTTAAAATCGTATTATAAATACTTCGTATAAATTTAAATTTTGTTTATAAATTTGGGAGTCAAATTTGATGGTGAATGTAAATTTTAATTGTAAATTTATGAGGTAAATTAGCTAATAAGTATATGACATCAGTCAACCGAAATTGTATTTTCAAAACATATAGAGATTATGAAGGGGCATTTATTTTGTAGTATTGCATAAAGAGAGTTGATGCTATGCCCACTAATATTTGTGAAAATAGCAACGGGAGAAACTGTGTCATACTTTATTACATTCTTCTTAAAAAAGAATCTTATTGGAGAATCAGGCACCCCATTAAGCCAAAAAGAGGTTTCGTTTTTTTTTTTATGTCATAATCTTGTTATTTTGGTATGGCCAATTAATAACCACTAAAAAAGCACAAATTCTTTTAATATAAATATATTCATTTAAAAATTAAGATAGTTAACTAAATACGGATATACCCGTATATGTTAGAGAGTTAAATTAAACCATTACGGAGTATTACTTTATGTATTAATGTATATATATAACAGTTTTATAATAAAATTACTTAAACGTCTTATTTTTAAATATTAATATCTGAATATAATTAAAAAAAATACAAACAAATGGTACTGATTTCTTTTACTCCCTTCATCTCAAAACAATTATTCCTTTTTTATTTTAGGTGGATTTAAGGAGTGATAATGAAAATAATTTTTTTTTTTTTTTTTTTTTTAAATTCTTTTTAAAAACCTACTATAAATAGAAATGGGACAATTAATTTGGGAAAAATTTTGGTGAAAAGGAGACGATTATTTTTGGGATGAAGGGAGTACTTTTTACTCATTTAATTGAACATGTGTTGATTAATTTATGAGCCCACTAATTAGGGTGATCTATTATTACACCATTTTGTAACTTAATGGAGCATCCTTTTTTTGCAGACAAAAAATAATGACCAACATCATTGTGTTAAGAAACGGTTGACTACGAATTTGTATGCAGGTCAATTCTTCCGGAAGTAACTAACTGTCAAAATTTGACCCGACCCGATAAATCGCTCGAAACCGACCCGTAAATAACCCGAAGTAAACCTTCCTTTTTCGACCTGAACCCAAAATATACCCGAACCCGAAATGACCCGAAAACAATGGGTCAAAACTCGACTCGTAGCGGGTTAACCCGTTGAGTAAAAAAACCTTACGTTCCTATATATAAAATGTCTTTATCAGTTTCATTTTACATGTAAAATTTCTACTACAAATTAATTTTAAACATTTCACACCTAATTAATTTTTCATAATTGAAAATTTCACTAAAATTATAATCTTTATTATTCAATAATTATAGAATTAATCATTTTAATAGTGTTTGTTAGTTACATTTGACATTATGAATTTGAGGCATCTGAAATCATTATTAAATTTTAAAACAAAATATATGTGGAGAATACATGAGAAGAAAATGAGAAAAAGAAAATGATATATTTTTAAGTCGGTAGTTCGAGGTAACATTTTAAATTTGAAGGTACAACTTGGAAACTACATATATGGATCTAATATTATAAATATATATATATATATATATATATATATATAGATTTAGGTTCATATGAGAAGAGGTGCTTATATGAGAAATATGAGAAATAATCTGGACCATCCATCTCATCTAATCTAACGGTGCAAATTACTGCCCTAATTCCTCACAACGTTCTAATTACCCCTCCTCACTCTCTCACCTTCTCTTTCACTGTTCTATCGATTTATTCCAACATCAAACCCTCTTCTGCCATATTCTTCGTTTCAATTCTCCAATTCTTCAGCTTTCATTACGATTTCAATTTCAACTTCTTTGTTCTAATCTCATTATTAACACAACCCCAGGTATAATTTTCCTCTTAATTTTCTGTTTTATGAAACCCTAATTTCGTACTTTCTCTAACTTTCGATTAACTACAATTTTGTTTGTTTGATTTTTGGTGAAATCGTGTTTAATCGATGTCCTTGCTGCATTTGGCGTGAAAATTTATCACCTTTCTGTTCCCTGTTTCGATTTCTTCCAATTTGATCAAGTATTGCATGTAATTTGGTACTTCGTGTATTAAAGTAAATTTTTCAATCTTGTTTGTTTGATTTTCTAGCGTTTTGCTCGTATTAGCATGACAATCCTTAACTATGTCTTCAATTCGTTATATGCATTCATTTAATTTTGGTTTACGTATGCGTTAATTCAAATCCACATAAGGTGTTTGTCGATTTGCTTTAATGAGTTTCATTTCGTAAACACGATATCTGCTTACCCGTTAGTCGGGTATTCGTTTTAATTGGATGCTTGTATTCATGAATTGTGCGTGTAAATGAGATTGTGAACGTGTATTGTATCTATGCGGACTGACAGTTAATGTGACCCTGCTGTTGTGCTGCGTTTCGCTGTTTCGAGCTACTGTGTCATTGTGCTGCTGTTAAGGGCTAATGTCTAGTCGTTTTTTAGCGTGCTACCTGCCTCGGTGTGTGTAGTAACTACTACTGTATTAGACAAATCCGCTTCTGATTCTAATTTGGGAGGCTTGATATAACTACTGTATTATTGTGTTCTTATTTGAGTCTCAACTATTGTCCCTGAATGTATAACTAAAACAGACAATGCTAATAGTTCACAGCTCAAGTGATCTCCATTTGCATATAGGATAGTTGTTAATGGATGCATGATCGTGAATGTGGTGTTCACCAATGTGTAATACTTGGTTTGTGAATAGAAGTTTATTGTATATTGAATGTAAAACGTTATCGTGAATTAAACCGGGATACCTTTTTGATTGGCTTATTTGTATAGTACGGTTTTAAGTATGACATTCAATTAATTTTTTTGGTTTTTTACTAGTAGACTTGGTTTCATTATAACCTCATGTTCATTTCATTTTACTCTTAGGTTCTTTTCATTATATTCTCAGGTTCATTGTATTCCTTCATCAAGATGCCACCAAGTAGAGTGTCAAATCCAATAGTGCAAGACGCTTAATTTTGATAGGGGAAGCAGCCATCTACTTCATTTGTCCTCTCCGTAAGCGTTTTCCCCTTACTTAGTCTAATATTCATTTTGATTGGATGCGTGATTTCTTGATTTTTGTGTGGAAATTAGATTGTGTGTGTGAGCTCTTGTCCTCTGCTGTTAACTGTGCTGTTTTACTGCTGTTGGGGCTGCTGTATTCCGACAATAAATGTTGTTATTTCTGTCGTGTGTTGCTGCTATTTATGTTGTAGTTATTTTTGTCATTTATGTTGTATGTATGTATGTCGTTAGTATGTTGTATTTATGCATGTTACACATTGTTTGAACATTGACACAAGGTTGTCCAAATAGTTTCAGATGGCTCTGACTTCATTGAATTTCTGTGCTTCAATCGATTTAGCAAGGTTTCTCGAGTTCATTTTTTTTAACCTCTGTGTTCATTTTTTAAACCTAAGTGTTCATTTTTTAAACCTATGTGTTTATTTCAAGTTGTTTGCAACCCTATTGTACTACTCCCTCCGATTCAACAGGTTCTTAACGTTTGACTTTTTTTGTGAGGGAGATTTTGGTCAAACGTTAAGAACCTGTTGAATCGGAGGGAGTATATACTTACGTTCAACCCCTTAGCTTACTGTGCATGTCAGCTTTTGAGGTTTTGTTGGTCTGGTTATTTATTATGGATCTCCAAAGTATTAGAACTGATGTTATTGTGGAGTTTAGTGCAACCCACCATTTGTGGAGCCGAAGTTTCTACCATATGAAATACTTTAAATGCAATTTTGGGCATAAAACTAATACTTTTCTTTGTATTTCTAACTTAAGAAGTTTGTAGTGCATTGTTAATATGATTAAGTTAAGGATTTAATGCTATAATACTCCATACTAAAAGTGGTTGCTTTGTCTTACATTCCAATTATGTGAATATGATCCAACCTGATTTGATTTGTCAATTAAGATTGATTTTGATGTATAGTACTGTTTAATTATGGCATTTACTTATTTTCTGGCTTCTTACTATTATACTTGAGAGTGATCAAGTCGTCGACAGTGAAGTTTGGGGGTAGTCAGACTCTTTCACTCTTTTGTTTCTGCCTGCGTATAGCTTGGTTTGTCGGAATGACATTTATTTTGTTTGGCTTTTGCTTCTCGTTCAAGGCATTTTTTTTTTAATCCTAGGATATGACTTATTACCTCACTAGCTGGTTAAACCCAAAAAAAGTCACTGAACTCGACTCAACTCATTTGCATTCTTCTTTCACTTACATCGTTATTTTAAAATTGTTGTGTAGGTCTTATACAATGTCTCCTCAAACACGCCAACAAGTTTCCCGCTATTCTAAGTCTCCTACACCTCTTGCAATAGCACATCCTAATACTTATTTGAGGGAGAAGCGTCCATGTCCAACTTCTACATCGACTGATGTCGGGGTATTTAAGGTTCCAGCAATTCCAACCGAAGCTACTGGAGGGTCTGATGCGTCCCTTAGTAAACGACGTAAGACGACCAGAGCCAAGGATGACGGTACTGCTGTTGCATCTATTTTGAGTACTCCTCCTACATCTTTATCACGTAGTCGTAGAAGTCGACCACATCAAAACCCAACTTCTTTCCCTAGTGCTATAACTAGGATGTCACCAAAACTTCTATTTTATGCTGTTCAATGTCTAAAAACATATGAACAATGGAAAGCCATTGATGACATAGGTTTTAGTGGTGTGTATTGGTTAACTATCAGTCAAATGCCAATGCAACTAGGCTATTGGCTTCTTTCAAACTACGAGCCAGCTAAAAATTGTGTCAATCTTCCCGATGGTAATGTCCTTCCTATAATTGCTCAAGATGTACATGCTACTTTTGGATTCCCCATGGGCCCGAAAAAAGTTCAGCTTTCCAAGGGGACAAATGATAATCCCGAGTTCAATCTTTTTTATAACCGTTGGAGATCTCAATTTGCATCCATTGAGGGTTTGGTTCCCACCAAAATATTAACGTACTATTTGGTTAGACAAAAAGAGGGTGGTGACATGTTTAAGGTTAATTGGGTGGTTCTAATCGTATCTTTATTAATTCAAGGCACCCAAAGACCTAATGCAAACTTCCATGTGTTGATGTCTTTAATGTCTGTGGATGACATCCCTCAGTATAATTGGTGTGAGTTCGTGTTGTCAAGTTTACGAAGTAGTCACAAGTCTTGGATGAAAGGCGATAGGAGAGGCTTCTTCACTGGCCCTCTTTTGTTCCTAATGGTAAATATTTTTTTCAACTCTATCGTTTGTTTTTTTTTTCTTCAAATTGTGCATCTCGCTGTTTTTGAGTTACTGTTCACTTCACTGTCCCGATGGTAATGTCCTTCCTATAACGTACTGTTCATTTCACTATCATCACTCGATGTTCAATCTACTATAATATTTTGAGGTGCATTCTACTATTACATGAGGTTCATTCTACTATTACATGAGGTTCATTCCATTATAGTCTGAGGTTCATTCCATTATAGCCTGAGGTTCATTTCATTATAACCTCAGGTTCATTTTATTATAACCTCAGGTTCGTTTTGTTATAAGCTGAGATTTATTTCATTATAACTTAATGTTCATTTCACTATCAGCACTTGATGTACAATCTTCTATAAAATAAGATTCATTCTAGTATTACATTAGAAGCTGATGTTCATTACATTAGAAGCTGATGTTCATTTTATTTACAGCTGATGTTCATTCCATTGAAAGCTGATGTTCATTTCATTAAAGGCTGATGTTCATTTCATTGAAGGCTAATATAGTTAGCCTAATGTTTGTTTAACTATGACTTGATGTTCAATCTACTATAAAACGAGATTCGTTCTACTATAATAGTTTGAGGTACATTATGCTATTACATGAGGTTCATTCTACTATTACATGAAGTTCATTATATGTTTTTGCAGTTGGTGTATGTTGATCGTGTTGTTCACGAAACCCGTTCTGTCGATCGAGACTACTTTACTCTAGTCGGTTGGACAACTGCGCAACTAAATGCGAGGGAGAAAGGTGAAAAATCTTATGGAGCCTTCGGTATGGGTTCAATAACCGACACTATGACAGAGTTTGTTGATACATCCACTTTTAAGTCAACTGAAGAACCGTCAAGCAGCAAAAGCCCTAAAGAAGTTAAGGTTTGTTATTATTATCCATGGTTCTTTACTATTTTATACAATTACATTTGCTATCATGTTAATATTATGCAACAACTAAACGTTCTTTATCTTAATTTTGTAGGATTATGTCCTTGACCTTGCCGCAACTACTAAAGCTGTATCTGATCAGCTAATTTCACTACAGACGAAACTTAGTAGCGCTTCAACAATTCTGCCAGCCAATCAAACGATTGACAAACTTCGTTCAGTTGCGGAGAGTCTTCTCAATGGCATTCAGTCACCTGAATGCATTGAAACTGTCAATGTTTATGTGTCTCCCAAGACCCTTGATACTTTCTCTTATGATGACGATGATGAGTTTTTTAACCTACCTGATGTTATCAGTGCTCTTGATACCGCTGAGAAACTATTTCTCAGTCGCAAAAAGTCCCCTAAGTTCTATGCTTCTCCAGAGGTTATTTTTTTGTTGGTTTTTGAAATTGTGTACTCAATGTATTCAGTATACGTATACATTCTACATTGGCTAATATACTTTGTATTTCGTATTTTGTACTTGCAGGCATACATTCATGATTATGCTGTGAGTGCTAAAAACATGACGTGCAATATGGTTGCACTTGATGAGAAAGCTGAAGTCGGTGTTTCAAGCTTCCCCGACAACGAAACGGTGAAACAGTTGCACAATACAACTTCATTGTTGTATCGGACATACGGTGGGGTTCAAGAGGAGGCACCCCCGTCCACCTGGAATACGAGTGAAGTAGATGACTCTAAGCTCATAGCTATGTGTGATGCAGCGAAAAGAGCCTTTGATCGCAAAAAAAGACAATACCAAGAGTCATTAGAGAGAATTAGAAGGAATTCACCCACAGGTTTGGGTGAGTTTACCTTTAATCTTGGTATTGATTTTAACAAGGACTCGAGTGCTGGTCCATCGGGTACTGCTGGTGAGAAGGCTGTTGATGCCATTACTGTCGAGGAAGCTGCTGATGCTGTTGATGCCGCCGTTACTGTCGACGTTGAATTGATTGCTAAAGAGGCTGTCCAGGCTGTTTGTGACGCTACAGAGTCCGACGACGACGACGACGACTCAGAGGCTACGGATTCGGATCCTGTTAGTGTAGCTCACGATAGCAACGGTGATGAATCGAGTCCACCTTTGGACAATCTTGCAAATATTAATCGTGTTGTGACAAGGAAGCATGGTAGTGCTGTACCTTTAGCTCCGGGGCGTTGCTCTCCTTATGTTATGCGGAACATTGATTTAAATCTTCCGATAACAAAGACGATTCAAATCGTTTCTGATTATGTGTTCAGCCTATCATTGCCCGAGTACATTCCTATTTTTTTGTTTTTTTGTTTTTTTGTTTTTTATTCCTTTTATTTCGTACTTAATTCGGCATGAAACGTTCTGAAGATGTAATGTTTGTAAATGTGCCAAACTAGTTAATGTGTTCGATTATGTTATATTTTGTTGCTTGTAATGTTTGTTATTCTTTTGTCAGAGATGAAATCTTATTCGAGTACAAGTCAATTACGGTCAGACGTTCATTACTCAAAAGCTTGAAACCACATGATTACGTGTCAAGTGCGGTTCTTGATAGCTGGGCAGCTTACCTTAATCATAGAGAGCTACAGAGAAGCAAATCCAGCATTCTAAGATTTTATGGCAGCACGCTAATCTTTGTAAGTATATTTTTTCTTTCTACCATGTACCGTCTTTTTTCTTTTGTTGTACTGTACTGTGTAATGCACACTTACACATCTCTATCGATCATTATCTTTAGTAACAACTATTACAAGGTTCAATTTTTGATGCCTAAATGTACATTTTAATTACAAACAAAGTACACTTTAAATTATTTTAAAGTTAATCTCAGATTAAAATGTTGTCTAATTGTAGAATGCGACTACAAAGGAGGCAAACAGATCACAAGACCAGATGAATACTTCGTTTAACAACTGTTTGAAAGCGGAGCTAGAGGAGTTTCATTGGTTTGAATTGAAACTCATTGATATGGTTTGTAATTTTTTTTTTTTATTTTTGCTTTTCGTGTGATTTTCTTTTCTGATAACTTTTTCTTTTTAACTAACCAATATGCTTTTTTTTTTTTTTTGTTAGTTTTTCTTTCCAATTGCTATGAACAATCATTTCCATGTGTTCGTTTTTGATCTAAAGAACAAAGCTTTCCACATTCTTGACAACTACTTTTCTCGAGCTAAGATCGAAAATCAGTATGGGGATCTCCCTACATACATGGTAAATATCAGATATCCTCATGTCTTTGGTTATGTAATTGTGATTTTGTTTGTAGTAAACGCTCTTGGCGTTGTTTACGGTTTTAATGTATTTTAAATGACAGCAAAATGCACTTGCACACTTTTTATTGAGTTACGATGAGACTCGTTCGAAAGGAGAAGATGTTCTTGGATTTAAACCTTCCGTTGTCAAGATGCCGTGGAGGAGTACTTCAAATAAAAATGATTGTGGTGTTTTTGCTATGCGACACATGGAAACATTCAATGGCGATGTTACTTGGCAATGCGGTTTGAAGAAGAATGATGTAAGTTCTTTTAAACTTTATAGTTACACTTTAAGTGAATTTTCAGATTAGTTGTGAACTGATTTCATTTTGGGTAATGTTTGATTAATCGCTTCTTAACTCATCTTGATTAATGTTGAGAAGATTAGACTCTGTAAAGGCTTTGCCTCGTCTGTATAGAGTTTATGACATAGTACAGCCATGACATTAAACTGTGTGTTCATTTTGCCTACGTAGATTGGTTTCTCTGAAGGCTTGTTCCTTCGTTTTACCTCATGTTGAGAACATTAGTGTAGTGTGATAGTGTTTGTGTAGGATGTTCTTCCCTTGATACTTTTTGCTTGTAGCTCTATAATTATCACGTTACGATAGCAGCCATTTTGTGTAGTGTGATTTTTTTTTTTTTTGTTTTTTGTTTTGTATTATTATAAGTGCTAGTTTTGTTTGATTTGATTTTGGTTTAAGTGTGCATTTTTTTTGTTTTGTTTTGTGAACTAGGTTACAGCACTCAAGAAGTTGAGGCTCACGTTTTGCTCTAAGTTGGTATCTTTCAAGGAGAATGGTGTATCAAAAGATATCGTCAAAAAAGCAAAAGACTTCCGAAAATCAAACACGAAACAAGCGTGATTGTGAATAGAACTAATTAGTAGTACTTCAATGCATTTGTAATCAAATGTTACTTTGTTAGTATCGTCGACTTTATGGTAGAATTATTTGTGTTGAACAACTCTTTTGGAAAATCAAACACGAAACAAGCATGTGTTTGTCTTTATAGTAGTGCATTCTATAATATTTTGAGGTGCATTCTACTATTAAATGAGGTTCATTCTACTATTACATGAGGTTTATTCTAGTATTACATGAGGTTCATTCCATTATAGCCTGAGGTTCATTTCATTGTAGCCTCAGGTTCATTTTATTATAACCTCAGGTTCGTTTTATTATAAGCTGAGATTTATTTCATTATAACAAAATGTTCATTTCACTATCATTACTTGATGTACAATCTTCTATAAAATAAGATTCATTCTACTATTACATTAGAAGCTGATGTTCATTTCATTAGAAGCTGATGTTCATTTCATTGAAGGCTAATGTTCATTTCATTAAAAGCTGAGATTCATTTCATTATAACCTAATGTTCGTTTCACTATGACTTTATGTTCAATCTACTACAAAACGAGCTACGTTCTACTATAATACTTTGAAATACATTTTACGATTACGTTAGTTACATTCGATAATATTTAGAGGTGTATTCTGGTATTACGTGAGGTTCATTCTACTATTACATGAGGTTCATTCCATTATAGCCTAAGGTTCATTCTTTATAAACGAAGGTTCATTTCATTATAATGGCAGGTTCATTTCATTATAATGGCAGGTTCATTTAATTATAAACGCAAGTTTATTTCATTATAACCACACGTTTTGTCTACTAAAAAACGAGTCATTTCGTGATAAGCTGATATTCATTTCATGAAAAGCAGAGATTCATTTCATTATAAGCTAATGTTTGTTTAAGTATGACTTGATGTTCAATCTACTATAAAACGAGATTTGTTCTACTATAATAGTTTGAGGTACATTATGCTATTACATGAGGTTCATTCTACTATTACATGAAGTTCATTCCATTATAACCTCAAGTTCATTTCATTATAACCTCAGGTTCATTTAATCATAACGTAATGTTCATTTCACTATCATCACTCGATGTTCAATCTACTATAAAACAAGATTCATTCTACTATTATATGAGTTACATTTTATAATATTTTGAGGTGTATTCTACAATTACATGAGGTTCATTTCATTATAACCTCAGGTTCATTTAATTAAAACCTCAGGTTCTTTTCATTATAACCTGATGTTCATTTCATTATAAGCTTAGATTTATTTCATTATTATAACCTAATGTTCGTTTCACTATCATCAATTGATGTTCAATCTACTATAAAACAATATTCATTCTACTATAATATTTTGAGGTGCATTCTAATATTACATGAGGTTCATTGTACTATTACATGTGAAGCGAGTCTCTGTCAAAGAAAGCCATTCGAGGTTGATTCCATTATTTGCTGAAGTTCATTTCATTATAACCTCGGGTTCATTTCATTATTGAATGAGGTTCATTTCATTATAAACCGAGGTTCATCTCATTATAAACGCAGGTAAAAAGGAAGGTACTCCTTACATGTTAATATAAGCCAAAGTATATCATAAAAAATCGACAACAATCCTCAAACAAAAATTGTAGCGGTAGATAACAACCTATGAATCAACAAAAAAATAAAATGGCGAAATTTTAAAAGTAGTGTCCTTTGCTTTGGTACGGGTAAAACATCATGCTTTGTCCTTCATTCATCAAGCATCAATAACCTATATAGAAAACAATCTAATTAGAACAATGTGTGAGTGATGGTCGTGTTAAAATTTATCAAGATGACAATAGCATGTGGCAAAATAAAATAACATAAAAGACTGACGAAATAAAATAACCTATATTCATGGATCTTACTTCGCGTTGAAATCTAAATGATATCATGACGAGTATAAAAGGCATAACCTCCAATACAAATGTTAAAAAAAATGAGTTCAGATCATCTGTTGAAGCTTAAATTGGCAACATTCAATCACCAGCGCAACGATTTGGTCCTAATTACAGACAACAAGAGCTAAAACTACAGAGATAATCTACATAAACCTTCAACCGTCGCAACAACAACAACAAACCAAAGCTTTACACAAGCAGCAAATACAGAGCTTTAATTCAATTTCAGAAAACCTGCCACAAAATTCAGCAACTATGATCGAAAACCATATCTCCTCGAAAACCAGTAGTATATGTACACATGTACACACAATATTTGAAACAGCGGCAATGAAATCGACTACAAGAAACCATAAAAACACCACGATATCGTCAAAGAACACACTTTTATTGCCCTGTTCCATGATCAAAGCACAGAAATCAGCCCACAAATTTCAGAAACTACATATTCACCTCGCCTCGAAAACCAGTATATCTACACACATACACACAATATTCAAAACAAGCAGCAGCCTTTGTCGGCAGAATACACACACATAACTTCTTATTCATACACCGACTTTCACAACACCCTCGCAATCCAAATAAGAAACATGTACATACAACAACTCACACATACAAATACACACAACCTAAACTCGTTCAGTTCATTCTATTAAATTCAGAAGCATAATACATGTTAATGGAGCAGCTTAGATGTATGCACCATAAATGGTTGAGAGAAAAACCAATTATACAGTAAAGCCGGATACCTGCGCGAGTATCTTCTACAACATGCATTAGCTAGAAAGCTCCAAACTGACATCAGATGTATTACAACTGAAAACGCCTTCCCATAGTCTGTAGACTCGAACACCTAAAAGACATTACAAAAGAGCCAATGTTTGATTTCTCGAGCTTAGTAGTTCAAAATGTATTCACATACCTGACAAATAAAAGACTAGACGAAATAAAATAACATAAAAGACTAGATGAAATACAATAATATAAAAGACTTGCCTTGGTCTCTAATTTCCATCCGCTTTGCAGTTTCGAGAGTCATGACCTTTTTGTCCACAGTTTCTGCAGTACCGTGGTTTCTTTTCACTTTTCTCGAGAGCATTTATAACTTGCGATTCAATTCTTTTTCCACTTCCCTTGTTTTGCGATTTTTTCGGAGCTTGAATATGAACTTCTGTCGGGATACTACATCCAACATACTTCTCCATTTCCTTTCGCTTGTTGCCTTGTCTTGTTCTATTATTGCCTCGATTGCTCAAAATCTCTAACTTGAACTCCTTAAGTTTTTGTATTAATTGTTGCACATCATCATCATTTTCTTCTACAAGGCTTACACATGAATAAACTTCTTCCCAAAGTTCAGTTGTTGATATCCTTTTATCATTAAATATTTCACCCTCACCCAATAGGTTACCATCACTGTCAAACACGGGTTTCTTCATGGCATCTTTTGACCACCTATGTACAATATATTTCTCAGGAATTCTATTGATCCTTTTACTGTTGAACACCCACAAAACATGTCGACACAAGAGCCCCATCCTCTCATACAAACAGCACGAGCAGGTGGCAGTGGGTTCTTCGGAGCTTGCTTTGTATGTCACTCTCCATGTTTTTCCTTCACGTTCGGTGTCGGTAATAATGTACACTTCGGTATCATTATTTTTTCGCAAATCATCCATCCCACAATTGTACAACGCAGCATACAACTCACTTTGGAAATTCTTAAATACGATGTGTGTGTATGTCTCGGCAGCATGTTGCTCAAGTGGCTTGGGTGTCTTCAAAGGAGGGAGAGTGTGCTTGTTCTCATGGTTTAGTTTCAGCTGTTTGTGCCTCTGAGCTTCTATGGCGCTTTCATAACACATCCAAAACTCAACCAAGGTGACGTGGGGCGTGACAAATCGATCAAAAAAGCTGTTCTCACTCTCCGACCTAGATGTCACTCTCATTATCCCCCCCATGAATATGCTCTTGAAGTACGCGGGAATCCAATCTTCTCTCATGTCAAACAGGTTTGTGAACCACTGATGATCTATAAGGTTGTAGTCTATCATGATGTTAGACCACGCCTCCTCAAACTCTACAGGATCCAAAGTGTTACTCCAAACACAACAGTTTAGCCTCTTCTTGAAGTCCTCATCTTGCCATAAGTAGGCATCCACTTTCTCGCGTAGCTTCTTCATGATGTGCCACATACACAGACGGTGTGTTGCATCTGTAAACACCTCCGCAATAGCCGTCTTCATAGCAGGGTCTTGGTCAGTGATTATGACGTTTGGTTGGTGCCCTTGCATTGCTTCTAAGAAGGAGCTGAAAAGCCACTCAAATGAATCGACATCCTCGTGTGCAAGCAAGCCTGCTCCAAAGTTGACACACCTTTTATGGTGGTCAACTCCCGTGAATGGCACAAACACCATATTATACTTATTTGTTCGATAAGTCGAATCAACAGACATCATGTCCCCGAACAAAAGATAATTTTTGATGCTTATCGGGTCCGCCCAGAACACTCGGCACAGTCTATTGTTCTCGTCGACTTGAAAATTGAAGTAGAAAGTTTTGCACACCTCTTTTTTCCTCATGAAGTTTTCAATAAACATTTGGCCGTCGAAATCCCCAATATACTTTTTCATGTCCCTGACAAAGTTCTTGAAGTCGTTCTCCGAGGCACCAACGTTCTTATAACCTCCCGACAACTCCTTCCACCCCCTAAACGCCTTCACCCCTCCTATCTTTAAACGAGCCGCCTTTGCAACAAAATTCTTTTGAACCGAGGTCATATTCTGGTTGCTTTTCAAGAACATCATCGACTCAGGTGAAGTTGTGATGTGATTGTGACCCTCATCGAACATGTTCACTTTATAGGTCTTGTCTTCTAGTCGAGTGAAGTGTATTCTAGCTGGGCAACCAACACGACTAATCATCCTTGTTCGTGTTTGACACGTTGAGCTTTCCTCGCCTGTGACGTTTTTTTTCTTCGCCTTTTGTGTGAAACCAGATCGGTTACATAACATGTACCTGGACTTAAACTCATTTGGTTTTCCGTGTGTTACAGCTTGGGTTGTAGCCAACCGAGGCTTAAAGCCACAAGCCTTTCCATAATTCATATAGAATTCTTCCGCTTCTGTCAGTGTTTGGAATATTTGGCCTAACTTGGGCTTCATTTCTTCATTGCATGGTGGTATGAATTCGGTAATACCGCTTAGAATGGCTGAACAACTAGGTGTCGTTACAATGCTAGTAGTATTAGCATTGCTTGATTGACTTGAAGTTATAACTCCTTCCTGTTAAGATATAAAAATATAAGCATTAGATTATAATACAAGGTACATTTTAGTAACTTTGAATGTTCAATTTAATTATACAACAGGTACATTTCTTATACATACGAGGTTCATTTCATATAAATACGAGGTTCATTACATTTACATACGAGGTTCAATAAATGCCTGACATATGTAAACCTATGCTCTAACAGCAAAATTATCAAATCAGTTCACAACTAAACTTATTAGATGCTGAGATGAATGCTCGGTTGGGTGATTTCGGCCTAGCTAAACTTTATGCTCGGACTACACGTCTGGTCGGACTACAACGATCAATCTGAAGCTAAAGACCCTATGGTAAATTTCACTAACGATCTTCATTACATCGTCTGAGTACTCAATACAGATTAAGTACGTAACAGCAGCAACAAGAAGCCCGTAACTACATCAACAAGTACGCAACCGCAATCACCAGACACTCGACAAAACTCACGATCAACTTACACTCTCTCACACAAACTCATGACATCAAACATCACCATAGCAGCACGCATACACATGCGGTGGATCACAACGTCAATACACGGCAAACTTACAACCAAAACACGACAGCAACTACAACACACATGCGGCAGCAGGAGTACTCAAACTGGGCAGCCCCGAATCATCAAAATAGAGCAGCGAAAGATGACAGAAAACAGCAGGAGTACACGACATTAACAGCCCACTTACAGTCATCAACCTCAGCCAATATAAGCCTAACAACGCAGCCAAACTCGGGTACCACGACTGCCCAACACGGCTTTAACTAACATCAATAACTCGGCAACAAGACAGCAGCCGTGAGCAATAGAAAATAACAGCAGAAAGCCCCACAATTTTCAACCCAAGTTTGAATTCAACACAACTCATTCTTGGGATACACACACATTGCATACACATTCATACATTCGATTCCACACACAGTCGAAACAATTAAACCAACACACATGCATACACACCAACAATACAAACGACATACAATCAATACCAGATTAAAAACCTAGAAATTGATTCAATTACAACCTACACAATTTGAATAATATCGAAATTCAAAATTAAAGCAATGAAAGTGATAGCCAACTTGTATATAAATCAAAATCAACAATCAATTTTATCAAATTAAAACACAAATATTTCAGATTTTCGAAAGACATAATTTTGAACAAAAAATGATGAAATTTACCATTTTTCTTCGTTTAGATTGATGCTCATAAGAATTCTACAGCAATTTCAAGTTGGTTGCATCAGATTTTCTTGAATTTGTAGTTTTTGATATGATTTTGGTCGAAAAAATGGAGGACGTTTTGTGTCGCGCGTTTATTTTGGTGTTTCAATATAACAGTGACTTTGTTTGTGTATAGTGAATGGTGAGGGTGATTTTGGTGCGTTAGATTAATTGAAATCAATGGTTCAGATTATTTCTCATATTTCTCACCTAAGGGGCATTTCTCACCGGAACTCAACCCTATATATATATATATATATATATATATATATATATATATATATATATATATATATCGATTTAATAGACAAACACGCATTTATAAACTTATTTTAAAATTTTCAATTTTGGAACCTATAATTAAAAAAAAATTAATTTTTCAATAATATATCAATTAAAGTTGGTTTTTGGAGGCATCATAAAAATGACTTTTTATTTTAAAGCACCCTAAAAGTGTAAATAGGGCATTTGGAGGGAAGCTGAAAAGTTTAAATTTTTTGATTTAGTGGGATGTAAAATCAAGGAATAAATTTGGAGAGAAGATAAGTGATTCTATATTCTAAATTTGGGAGGGAAATAGTGAAATACGTATAAGTACCACCCAAAGTTTTCACATTAGTAATTCACCCACTTGTCAGTAATGATTAATGAAGTACAGTTATACGGGACAACTTCCACTAATCTTAATATTTGTGTCTTGACATCATCTAAAGTTTAACTATAAATCAAGAGAGTAGTTTTTTAGTGAAAATTAAACCGTTATACCAAAAAAAAGAAAAAAAATGAATAAAAAGACGTTGATTAACCCGTATTTTGACCCTAACCCGACCTGGAACCCGTGTACATCCGACCTGTATACTACCCGAACCCGAAATACACCCGACTCGTATGTTACCCATATAATAGTTACCCGAACCCGCAACCCGGCCGACCGGCCTATTTGACAGGTCTACATACAACACCCTTTAAAGTTTAAACCATCATTTAGCTTTGATTTATAGCAAATCGCCAAATCCTCCATTTAAAAGGATATTATTCGTTTTATGCTTGCTATAGATTAAGTGTGAAAATTTGAAGTTTTTGCTTTTACAAGTTCATTTGGTTTTGGATTTTGACAAAAGAAGCCGAAAAAGTAAGTACAAATAATTTTCTAAAATGATACTCGCTCCATTTTAAATGTTTTTTCCACTTTGAAATAACACGAGAATTAAGAAAGTAATAACAAGCGAAAACAAAGGATTATAATCCGTTAGTTTGTTCACATATTCACAAGTAAAGAAAATAAAAACTAATTACTAGATACAGGGTATAATGCAATCAGTAAGTCTCATGTAAAATTAGTCTTACAATAAGTTAATGCGAGACTATAATACAAATGGTAGTTAAAATGGTACAAAAACATGAAACAATTCTACTAAAGTCACTTTTAAGGGTACCAAAAAAATTTAATTACAATTAATAATAATTATCACTAAAATGTTACAAAAACTATATAATGGATTACAAATTGAGCCGACTTACAATAACTTATAGTGAGGCTTGACTCATGCAAGAATTTGTGTATTGCAATAAGTTAATATGATTGTATAATGTCACAGTTACTTTCATTTTCAAATATTTTAAAAATAAGTCAATATTTCATGGTAACATATTACACTGAAAAATAAATAAAATTTTTCTTATAAAAATTCAATAATAAATACTCCGTAGTACACAGTAAAATACAGTAGTATATTAGAGTATAAACATAATTATTCTATAATATTTACCGCTATGTTATTAATTTTAATTTTCAAATGTTTGGTAATAATAATACAGTAGTACATGATTACGAAATTTAAAAAGTAATAACTGTTGGAGTTAGTGTCCTCCACAGTTAGTGCAATAACATAAATAAACCTCTACAGGTTCACAGGGTACATTTTGTATTGTAATCAGTTGATTAACGTTTATCGATAACGGTTGGCTTGCTAGATAAGTTTGACGTTATTGTCATACAGATGGCGGTGATCAACTGGTCCCTAAAAGTCACACCTAAAGGATGTGTTTAAGAAATGTGATTAATTATTTGAGAAAATAATCATATTGATGCCTTACTAATAGACTAAAAGGTTAGTCAGTGTTTTGACTAAAATGTTAGTCAATGTGATGATGATACGGCCATTTGATAAGGATTAAATAATGTTAGCTGAGACGAATTAAATGTAATTCGTAAATTAAATATAAAATGTTATATTTAATTGTTGAATATAATGTAAGTTAATTAGACATAAACTGTTATAATTAATTAGCAAATTATAAATATATGGATATTTATATTTAATGGTATATTATAGTGGGTCCATGATAATGACACTAGTAATATATATTACATTATATTATAAAGCTAAGGAAACCAAGAGGAAAGAGTCAAGATACACTTTGATTTCTTGGTCAACAAGTTGTTATATTTTGGAAAGAAAAATTTCTCCCCAAAATATATATAGGGTGCCGTGAGATTAGACTAGAGAGAGGAGAAATTGACTCAACCTAATTCTCTAATTCACTCATCATAATATACAACACAAATTTGAGAAAGAAGCAGTTTCTTTCCTAAAAGTTTTCTAACAAGAACTAAGGCATATCTTATTCAATCTTGGGTGCTACAATTAGGAGATATCATACTTTTGATATTCAATCTTAGGCCATTAAAGCAAGGATTAAAGGTTGTTTTTCTAATCTCTTGTTTAATTATGCAATTTTTTTTATGACTATTAATCTTATAGTATAAATTTCATTATAATCTTGAATGATTAAAGGGGATGTATACAGATATTTTCCCACAATAACATAATTGCAACACCCCGTATTAAATTACAATATTAACCAAGTTAATTAAAGATTAATTTTAAAATCCAAGCTTAAGCCTCAAGGCGTTTTAATTAAAATTCTCAATTAGATACATCCAACTCAAATAACACATATTACAAAAATAAAATTTATTTAATAATATAACATTTAACTGGGATAAATAATAAGGAAACATACAATTTATATTTAATATTACAAGGGACGATGTATCGCATGGGGACAAATAATTCCTTCGTCATTTCCGCGTACTTCCTCCATTCCATTAGATTCTTTACGTTTGCTTTATGCACGTACATCAATACTCGTTTTGTTTCGTTCATATCTTTGGATTCGTATTCTCGAAAATTTTAAAATTTTAATATTAATAATGTCCTCGTTAAGACAATTAAAACAAGATCACACATGACTATTTTTTATTTTGTATTTTAGAAGTTTTATCAAAGATTCTACACACGTATGAATAGTGTCAAAAAAGTGAAACGTAAAGAATCTAATGGAATGGAGGAAGTATAAGCTAACGTCAAACTTTAAGAGGTCATAAAATGGTCATGCGGACTCGGAATTGGATGAAACAAAAGGCTAAACTACTCTATTTTTCGAGAGAAATCTAATGAAATATCTTTTAAAATCATTTGAAAAACCAAAATTCAGTGCGGGGTCCAAATTTTGGTCGGCCACCACTTATCTTTTTTCGATTTTACACTTTTTTTTATCTTCTCCTCTTAGACCATCCTCATTGGTAAAATTGGAGGTGCTCATGAGCACTTTAGTATTTAAAAATAAATGAAAATTAAATAAAAGAGTTGAGCGCTTGTGCAAAGTGCTTATGGGATGAGCTATTCACAAATGTGTTCACCACCTACACATGTCACTATAATATTAAGGCATGGTTTCTCACTCCATAAATAAAAAAGAAAATACAAACAACTTGTTGGACAACTACATTTTTCTTTAATGTTGTTGACATGTGTCACTATTTTAATGGTAACAAAAAGTGGTGCATGTGGTCATTAATGGGACATGGGAGTAAGAAAAATATAATAGATCATGAGCACTTGGAAATAATAAAACAATAATATTTTAATTGATGACCAATTTTTTTACAGTGCTCACCAATGAGGATGGTCTTATGCATGCATTGGGTACAACAAAATAACAAATCACATCCCCATAGACTTGTCACATCACATGGGTTGTTATATTAATGTTAAGCTCTTGTCATATTACATGCAAAAGCCTATCCCCTAAAACTATTAGATGATAATTATTACTTAGCTAATACTACACTTTCCTTATACTTGTACTACACATTACTACTACTACTACTAAGTACAAGTATTGCCACTAATACTATGTACTACGTACCACTACTACTAATCTACACTACCACATTTCCTAATCCATTTTCCAAATACTACACCAAAGAAATAAAACTCACTTTTTTTTTACCTAACCTAAGTCATCGAAATGTATGGTAAATAGTAAGTATATCTAACTTCCTTTATTTTATTTTTCTACCCTAGAGTAGTTACTAGAACTAACTTATTTATCATGTTTTCATTCTAATATTTATTTATATACTAAAGAGGATCAAGGTGAAGATCTTGTTGAAGTGAATCAAGTTTGACTAAGGTGTTTATCATCAACTTTTGCTGGAAAAGGTAACTATGATTTCTCTTATATGTGATTTATGCATTTTAAGAGTAATATTTTAAATGATAATATGATTATTTATAAATCTGATGTGCCATTATATGGTGTTATTTTGGTTTATTATTGATGATTATGTGTTGATTATAAGTAAAGACATTCGTATCTATGTGCATTAGATAGGTTTATGTGTAACAACCCGGATTTTCCAGCAAAATAAAATAAGCTTTTAAAAAGGATTTATAAAAGAAAATGAATAAAAATAAAGGCCACGGTGGCGGAAACACCGTGTAATCCGAGTCGTCACTCACTAAACAAACATAAGCTAAAAGAGTAGGCCTTGTGGCCTAGCAAACGGGGAGTAAATACCCCATACAATCCAAAATGAAATATAGGTATGAAAAATGATAAAGTCTACATCCACAAGCCTAGTCCAAGTTCCTCAACAAAAGCTAGCTACGGGGTCAATTCTCATGGCTTCTCACACTTCAAACCCGAACCCGCACTAACCTGCCGCAAAACATGCAACAGCCACAGTCAGTGGGGAGTAACTCAGACGTTCTCCCAGCCATATTACATCACAATAAAGTTAACAAGTAATAAAATAGCTCATAGAAATAATAACAGTAATAATAGTAATAATAATAAAATGTAACAAGCACAAGCTATACAACCATTAATTAACAATACTAAGTCAATCTCAAACTGTCACCAACCAAGTGACATACAACCATCATCAAACGCAAGAGAAAGCACGGAGCACTGGGTAGCCACATAACCGTGAACCACCGGGACCTCACCCTAACAGGTGATACCTCCAAACCCTATGGCGGAACCACATAACCGTGAATTCCTTTCAATGGATCCACATAACCGTGAAATCCTCAACACTTTGTCTTAATTTGGCCAAACCTCACCATAACAGGTGACGACATACAACTTACCATAGTCTCTAACCATAACAGGTTGAGAACCCAAAGGGCGGCATCCGTCCAACCTAGGACGTCGTAACTCCTCACGCACGAGCCATAACCGTACCCGTACGCACACTAGTCTCAAGCTTACAACAATCAACTCAATAACCTGAGTCAACTCAATCTCAACATCTTCCATCATCCAACATTTTCAAACCAAACCAACATTATCAACAAATCACAATACAAGCTTATAACAACGACAAATACTAGCAATATACGGAGTATTCAGTACTAAAGCCAACATGTGATCATAATTAGGTTACTTACTAACTCAAGATACAACCTTTAGTGATCAAAACATCATAATTAACAATACTCATATGGTCACATAGCCTAGACATGCTTCTAGACTCAAAATAATATGAGACCGACTCCCCACGAGCAGATATGTTCATATGAACACAACACAAGTAAAAAGGACCCTAGACACTAAAACAAAGCAGTCAAAGCAGATAAAAATATAATTGTTTCGTAACTTACTAAATAAACCGACCAACTTATTAAATTAATACGTAAAGCCATAACAAACCCACGGGATAACAAAACAAACAAACATAGCAATACATTAACGGTCACGATCACTAGCACTTAATTACTATGTTCAATCATTAACCCACCACTATGCATCTTATTATATCTTATATATTATTATTTCACTAGTACCCTTAACCCTTCTACAAACATGAGTATACATGTATAATCAACATCTCCAAACATAACACACACGTACATGCTGCGCACCCAAACACCACTACATACTTACGTCCATGCACACACATACTTTGATTCGTACACACACATATGCTTATAACAATTAGGGTATACTCTGTTATTTTTGTTAGCATTTTACACGCACCATGTTCAACAAAGAAGTACTTTATTCCCGCCTATTAACTACTCAACTCAATGAAACATAAAGTACATATAAACGCAGGCACACAGCAACCAGTTATTTAATACTGTGGATACCCATATCCGTACCCTCCCAAACAAAACCCTGTGATGTATCACGGACTTTTATTACGCATGCTTTAACGTTGACTTATACGGTTCTAACTAATGTCGAATTCATTTTGAGTCGTTTGAAATGTTAAAATGGTTTAGGTCACTTCACATCACACTTAAATAAACGTTCATTTTGTCCATTTGGAGTCTAGCTAGGTCCTTGTCCTACTTCATTTGGCATGAGCTTCGCATGTGCACTACAATTAGCCCTTTTACATTAACAAGGTCTAATTCAGCATTCCTAAATTCCTAATTTAGGCCCGGTAGCTAAAACCGCTATTTAGCCCCCTCTTACACAAAATACGGCTTCACGTCTTACCTTATTTCACAAAAACTATGCAAACACACCCTTTTCATTTTTCCGGGTCTCGGGCCCGAAACCGAGCCCAAACCCAAGCCTTTGGCCCGCACTCCAAAGCCCTGAACACCACAAAATATCTCAGGATTATCCTATTGCTTTTCTTGAGCCACACGCACAAAATTATCACGTAATCTTTCAAAGATTTTATGCAACCGAAACTTGGAAAGCAGCCTTAAAACCAGACCCTCAAACCGCATGGCCTTATGCGGTTTGGGGTGGCAACCGCATAAGGCTATGCGGTTTCTAGGCCTGGTTCTATCCCCTTATTTCCTAATTTCTCCGAGGTTTTTAGTATATATAGAGCCCTATACCTCGACCTCAAAACACACTTTCAGATCACAATTTCACACACAATTTATCATCAGATTTCACATCTTACACACTTCTAAACACCCTCAAAGCCTCACGCACTCAAATCCTGGAGTTCAACACACCATCTCGTGTTGAATTCATCCTCCTTTCAAGTTCAAGAAGTGAAGCTCTGCCCAGATCTGAAGCGTCAGGACAAGGTAGGTACCGATCCACTTGGATCAAAGCTTTTTCTTATTTTCTATGGACTAACAAAGGGGTCTACACTTTAGCGCCCCCCCCGGCTTTGGCACCCATCGCGCTTGCACTCCAAGTGTTCTATTTACTTCGGGTACACTCCATATCCGATGACACGCCAAAGTCGCATAAGCAACCGACCTTATAAAATAAACCAATGGACAATTGAACTTTATTTTATTTGTATGCATCTTGCACCCTTTTCTTTTGCATTAAAATCAACTTAAACAATGAATCCGACCTTTAACTGAACCGTATTCGTTAACAAGTTAAACATGCTAAACTGAGGGTTTTAATCAATCTTTTTGCATCTGCATCTGCATTCTTTTACAAACTTATCGCACTTGTACGTAGCGATAACATTAGCTCAAATATCATCTTACAAGGATTGTTCTAGGTCAGTAGAGGCTATTTTTACATAGGCTTTTCTAAAAGGTTTTCATAAATCATTATTTGAATTAACTCTTTTTCTAAAGTACCCTCACTTGAATCCAACTGGTTTCACAAGCCTTAGATCTAGGGGTGTCGGCGTGCTCCAAAATCTAGGACATGTTTTTAACTTAGAACATGGTAGCGAGTTCCTATTTTCCGCGATAAATAGGTGGCGACTCCATAACAGCTTCTTAAAGGTTTTTCCAACTTAATCTTTTAACTTTAAAATCCGCCCTTAAGCAAGGCGAGTTGGGTCCGATCCGGGTTCCACGGTTTGGCGACTCATTGAGGACATCTTATTTTAAAACCAAAAACTAGCCTTTTCTTTTTAAAAATAAAGAGGTGAAACTTGAAAGCCTTGAACAATCCAAGTATACATATTTGAGCTATGCACATTCGTTTAGTGTCCATTCCTTTTGGAATCTAGGCACCCTTTGCACCCTCGAGGGGTGGTTCCCACATGCGAGCTTGTCCACTCGATAAAGCACATGGGACTGACTAGCTTCGCTCGCCTCCACGGCTTGCCGTGAACGGCTATCTCGACCGCGGTGCTCCCTTGGAAAAACCTATCGCCCGGCCAGAAGGAAATGAAGGGGTTAAGTATCTGCCAAAGCGTACTCGAGGTAGTTGGAGGTGTACCCGACTGACTCATTTTCACCCTTTTTGAGTCATACGTACAAGTTCGAGGCTATGCACCCCATAGTCTTTTTCAAAACGAGCATTTGCATTCATATCTTGAAAACTTCGCTTAAACGTTTCAAAGATAAATGAACCTAACATCTAACAAACTAACACTTTTCAAACAAAACTATCGCGAATTTTTGAAATAAACTTTTTCAAAACTTCCTTTTTCACTAACAAGCAAAAACCCGAGCAAGGAGTAAAACCCGAGCTCGCGGATTTCAATCTTCTAGGTCATACGGCCTAGTCTCTACATTTAACATCCTCAACTCGACTTGCTAATCGCTCTCGAGCCGAATCCTCTTCTTTTACACATCCGACTCGAGCTCACCTTGGCAAATCACCGATATCAGTTCGACGGATGCAAAGCAAAATCTTTTAACATCGAGACGAGATGTGCGCACGCATCCTCGCCTCAAAAGCTTCCCTTAGCAAAACCTTTTCGAAAACCTCCTTTTTCAAGCTTAAAATGTCTTTCTAAACAAAGAAATGAGCTAAAATGAATGCCTAAAATGAATGTGAGTCTAGTGGGTCGAGTCGTGTCGCTAATATACCAAGTGAAATGCAGGCCTCAGCTGGATACTCGTCGTACTAAGAACCGCCTAGTAATCCCTTACAAGAAACGAACCTACACCCGCAAAATGGCCGGCAATGACGAAGTTACCGCACTCCGTG
The DNA here is from genome assembly GCA_023091065.1 of Dianthus caryophyllus. Classification (NCBI taxonomy): domain Eukaryota; kingdom Viridiplantae; phylum Streptophyta; class Magnoliopsida; order Caryophyllales; family Caryophyllaceae; genus Dianthus; species Dianthus caryophyllus. Next base: position 19,423,189 of record CM041522.1, read on the forward strand.
ACCAAGTCACAAAGCTGACCGCTGACCTTGACAGGCTCCTGGCCACCCACACCACTGAGGTGCCACTGAGGTGGAACGTATGGAAACCAAGATCAAGGAAGAGGCCGATAGGCACGCCAAGAAACTCCAAGCCATGGAAGAAAGGCTCTACGTCTCGAGCACCTACTCCATCCACAAAGAAAATGAAAACGTGCCTACTAGCATCAAGGACGAACTCCCTAACAAGCTCGCCCTTAGTGACCTTCCTGTCTTCCAAGGACATGAGAGCCCGATCATCCACATCCGAGCTTTCAAGTCCCAAATGGCCATTAAAGGAGTCGACGCTAAGCATTGGCTAACTCTCTTCCCTCACTCTCTAGCAGCAGTGCCCAAGACATGGTTCTACTCACTTGACCCACAACGGGTCCCTAATTTTGAAGAACTCACAGTCGAGTTTGACCGACAGTATCGAGACAATGAAGACACTCAAGTCTCAATTCGCACCTTAGAAGTCCTATCTCAAAAGGACAATGAAGGCTTTACCGACTATCTTACTCGTTGGAAGAAGTCGAGCACAAATCCCCAACCGCCCCCGCGAGGACGAGCTCGCATCAAGTTCATAAATAACTGCGACCCGTGTATCATTTTTACATGAGGTACAGCAACATTCAGAACTTTCAAAGAACTAACTAAGGTCGGCACTCAAATCGAAGATGACCTTAGGACTGGCACCATGGCTAAATACACCGGCCATGCATATCAAGGAGCTCCTCTAAGTCCTCCCAGCGGTCAAGAACGCATTTAAAATCGCACTGTCGGTAACCTTGATGATGACACCCTCGACGCCTTCGCAACTACCTTCTCGCCGCCTCCTAAGGCCAAGAGAAACCGACCCTCTCTTTATGTCCTACTCCAAGGCATTTCAAAGGTTGGTCGAGAAAAACTACCTACAACCGATCGGGCCTACTAGCGAGCTTCAAGACAAGAAGCCTAAATCTTGGAACTGATCCCTTACGTGCATACCACCGGGGCAAGGGGCATGACACCGAGAACTGCTTTAGGCTCAAGAACGCTATCCAAGATCTAATCGATCAAGGTAAGCTCAGCAAACCATCTCAAACCCGCCAAGCCTTCAAACAACGAAACCCCGCTTGGAAACCATGCGATCTTCGTGGGGACAATCCCTATTCTAGACTGCTCCTACCTGATCACACCCTCAGGCGACCAAGTTAATGCGATCGGGTGCGATGGCGAAGACGGCGAATCCGGCTACCCTCTTGGCCAAGTGATAAGTCACATCAATCAACTTGCAAAAGACATCGATCACCTAAAAGCTCTACATCGCACCGCAGCCGAACGTTTGGAACGTCGTGTCCAAAAAGAACTTAGCAACCCAGTCTCGCTCGACACCCTCGAAGCTTTTCGTCAGAAAGACAACGAAGGCTTCGTCAAACACCTTACACAGTGGAGGAAATTACTTTCCCGAGTACCGAATCACCCACACGAAGATGAACTCATGTCCACTTTCCTCTTGACCACGACCCGCCTGGCGATACTACTTTCACTTCTGCCACGCTCGGAACTTCGAACATCTTATCGAAATTGGCACTCGCATCGAAAAGGATCTCACATCTAGCTATGAGGATCCCACCTACCGAAGCACCCTTCGAGGACACACTCTTAAAGGGCGAAGAATACACAACTCGCATGGCTCCGCAAGGAACTTTGACAAACTCTATATGCCCTACGCTGTGGCATTACAAAAACTAATCGAAAAAGACTACCTCACACCCATCGGACCTATTAACGAGCCACCCATGAATAAGAAATCAAAGTCATGGGATCCCAATGCCTTCTGTGCATACCACCGGGGCATGGGACATAGCACTCAGAGTTGTCTCAAACTCAAACATGTCATTCAAGATCTTATCGATCAAGGAAGGATCAAGAAACCTCGGAGGAAAACCACACCTTCCTCCAGCAACGACGCAATTTACATCACACCTCAAGCAACTCAAGCAGCTCAAGCAGCTCAAGCACCTCCAACGACACAGAAGACGATGAAGAAGAAGAAGAAGAAATTCTTTTAGATTCTAATGCTCTTAGAGTCGGGTCATCTGTCGACCCATCTATCCTAGACTCTAGCTTTAGTTTAGATTTTCTATTTACGGAGGCTAGCTCCAAGCAATTTTCTGATTTGTCGAATGATTCTCTTCAAAATAATGAAATGAATAAATTTGCTTACGTCTTGTCTCAAACTAAAACAAATAACAAAATACAAACAAACAAAAATCAACAAGCAACAAACAACACACAAAATACAAAAGACACTAACTCATGCGAAAGTGAATCGTTAAACAAATACATTGCAAACCTTGTACACCCAAAAACACAAGACCCAATCATCGAGGAAACCATAACCATAAACGTGGGAACCCCCGAAGAACCAAGGGAACTACAACTAGGAGCCTCACTAGACGAACACGAGCGCACCCAATTTACACAACTCCTAAGCGAATTCAAGGACGTATTCGCTTGGTCATACAAAGACATGCCCGGCATCGAACGAAGCATCGCCGAGCACCGCATCCCCATCAAACCCGGTTACAAACCCATCAAGCAAAAGTTAAGAAGACTACGTCCCGAATGGTCTCTTATGGTCAAGGAAGAAATCGAATAACAACTACAAGCCGGTTTCATCCAAGTCATCGAGTATCCTGAATGGGTCTCAAACATGGTCCCAGTCCTGAAAAAGAATGGCAAAATTCGAGTATGCGTTGACTTTCGCGACTTGAACAAAGCTAGTCCCAAAGATGACTTTCCATTACCCCATGTGGACGTCCTAGTCGACAACACCGCCGACCACGCCCTCCTATCCTTCATGGACGGCTACAATCAAATCAAAATGTCACTCGAAGACATGGCAAAAACGGCCTTCATTACACCGTGGGGGACATACTGCTACACAGTTATGCCCTTCGGCCTAATCAATGCTGGCGCTACATACCAACGCACCGCTACAACCCTTTTACACGACATGATGCACAAAGAAGTCGAAGTTTACGTCGACGATATGATCGTAAAGTCAAAGGAGAGAAGTGGTCACATCACTAACCTCCGCAAGTTCTTCACTCGTCCACGACAATACTAAAGGCACATCAACCCCCAAAAATGTACTTTTGGAGTTAAATCCGGTAAACTACTAGGACACGTAGTAAGCCACAGAGGCATCGAGGTCGACCCCTCGAAAGTCAAAGCAATCCTTGAAATGCGACCCCCGGAGAACCTCGACGAAATTCGAAGTTTCTTGGGCCAAATCCAATACATCTCGCGCTTTATTAGCAAACTCACCATGATATGTGAACCAGTTTTCAAGAAACTCAAGAAAACCGACCACGTTGAATGGGATGAAGAATGTCAAAAAGCATTTGACAAGGTCAAGGAATTGCTAACTAACCCACCAGTTCTACGACCACCCCAAGCGGATTTACCGCTATCCTTATACCTTACAACCACACCTACCGCCATGGGCGCCATGCTCGCTCAAGAAATAAACGGCGAAGAACACGCAATCTACTACATAAGCAAGAAATTTCTCGATTACGAAACTCGATATTCACCCGTCGAGAAGAGTTGTCTAGCCTTAGTGTGGTCATCCAAGAAACTCTGTCATTATATGCTAGCACACCAAACGAAGGTCTATTCCAAAATGGACCCCGTAAAGTACCTCTTCGAGAAACACATGCTTTCAACGGACGAATGGCGGATGGACATTGCTCTGGCCGAATTCGATCTTAAGTACGTACCCCTCAAAGCAATCAAGGGACGAGCAGTCTCCGATTTCCTAGCCGAAAATGCAATCAACGAAGAACCAATCATCGACACAACATCCCTTCCAGACGATGGGATCTACAACATCAACCAAGAACAATGGGAGTTATACTTCGATGGCTCCTCCAACTATCGAGGATGTGGAGTAGGAATACTTCTCATATCCCCGAATGGCGAACACACACCTTTATCAATCAAACTAGACTTTGACGTTACAAATAACGCCGCGGAATACGAAGCATGCTTGCACGATCTCCAAGCAGCGCTTGTACTCAACGCCCGCAATATAAGAGTCTATGGGGACTCCTCCCTCATAATCAACCAAATATCCGGAGCATGGAAGATACTTAATGAAAACCTGGCACTATACCAAAGCAAAATACAAGAACTCATAAACGAATTCTATCACGTAGAATTCATACACCTCCCACGCGAAGAAAACCAATTCGCCGACGCGTTATCCAAACTCGCGTCACTAATCAACATACCCCCGGGGATGGAAACACTACCCATTGTCGTGGAACGACGGAACGAACCCGCCTACGTCTGTGACATTGAAGCCGAGGAAGAACAAACCGACCCTTGGTACCGAGCAATTATCAATTACAAAACAAACGGCGAATACCCACCAAACATTGACAAACGGGCCAAACGAGCCCTGCGCCTATTATCATCACAATTCGTGATGGAAATGGGCAAACTACTCAAAAAGACACCCCAAGGCACACTACTCTTGTGCGTCGACCACAAGAAGGGACACGATATCATGTCCCAAGTACACGATGGCGAGTGCGGACCACACATGAACGCACGAGCCATGTGCAAACAAATCATAAGGCTAGGATGGTACTGGACTACCATGGAAGCCGATTGCGCGAAATATGTCAAACATTGCCACAATTGCCAAATCTTTGCAAACGTACAGCACATCCCTCCTTCACCACTATACAGTTTAACCTCGCCATGGCCCTTCTCCACATGGGGGATCGACGTCATAGGCAAAGTACAACCCGTGGGAGCAGGAGGACACTGCTTCATCCTCGTGGCCATCGACTATTTCACCAAATGGGTCGAAGCCGCATCATACCGTACGCTAGGCACGAAAGAAGTTGCGAAATTCATACAAAACAACATCATTTGTCGTTACGGCATACCCCACGAATTCATAAGTGACCAAGGCACACACTTCCAAGGAGAGGTCGAACCACTTCTCCTCAAATACAAAATACAACGACACAAATCATCACCCTACCGACCACAAACTAACGGCGCGGTCGAGGCAGCAAACAAAACCGTCGTATCAATCCTCAAAAAGATGATCGACACCTGCCACGATCGCCCAACAAAATCCCATTTGCATTATGGGGATACAAAGACAACCATCCGCACACCCACGGGCATGACACCCTATTTCCTAACCTACGGGATGGAAGCCGTTCAACTGTAGAAATCGAGATGCAATCCCTTCAATTCTCATGGAAGCGGACATTCCCGAGGCCGAATGGGCACGCGAACGATCTGAACAACTCATCCTCTTAGGCGAAAGGCGGTTACATTCACTAAATGCGGTCGAATGTATCAATCTCGCCTACAACGCGCCTACAACAAACGGGTCAAGCCACGAAACATCAAAGTGGGCGACCTAGTACTCAAATCAGTCCGAGCACCATTACCAGTCGACCCAAGAGGAAAATTCAAACCCAATTGGGCCGGACCGTACTTGGTCAAGGAAATCCTTCCCGGAGGAGCCGTGAAACTAACTGACCTCGACGGTCAGGACTTCCGATTACCAACTAATCTTGATCAACTCAAGAAATACTACCCTTAAACACAAACAACTTTGCAACGTATTTCAAAACAAAACTCACTCTCGCATGGGTGAACTACGCTCGGTTTGATTCCACGCACTGTGGATACGTAGGCAGCTTTGCAAAGAGCTCAACCGAATCACACGAACTACGCCGGTTTGATTCTGTATTCAAAAGCAGATCGTGGCAGCTTGTCAAAAGTACAACCGAACTTTTCTAGCACGCATGCCCAAAGCTTAAAAAGGTCAAGGGCGTTGCACTCACAAAAAGACACGCTCAAAGCTTAAAAAGGTCAAGAGCACAGTCAACACAAAACAAAACAAAGATCCAAGTCCAAAGCTTAAAAAGGTCGAGGACTTAAGAACAGAACAAATCAAACAGACGGATCCGAAGCCTAAAAAGGTCGAGGATTTTAAGACAAAGTATGAATGTTCGAAGCTTAAAAAGGTCGAGAACATTTTAAACAGAGCAAAAGAAAGCAACGAGACAAGGCAAAAGCAAATTAATTCTATTTTATTAATTTATTTAGAATTTTCGCAATCTAGAAATGAGCTAGGAACAAGCCTCCTTAGCCCTTTATTCGAATCTAAAAACATGCATTTGAATAAAGCTAAATAAAACAAACTACTCAAGTCATTTTCTGACGCTTCGGGTTGACCTCTTCATCTTCAAGAGGCCGATCCGCCACAACTTTCGACCTAAGGACGGGAGTAGATCTCTCAAAACCTGGGGGCTCGATCGGATCCTCATCCTGCTCAACTGGGGGCTCCTCGATCCTTGGCCCCAGGCGATCTTTAACGGTCACCTTCGGTCCAAACCTTCCCCTGCAACCAAACACAACCATTACATACAGCTATAACACATGCAAGTATACAACTTGGCATACACAAATACACACAAATACACACAAATAATATGCACATAATACATATACATTCCTTTTAACACATTGCACTATACGTCCTACAGGGCATTTTTAGGCCTAATTCACAATTAAGCCAAAAACCGTTCTCTACATTTCAAAATTTCAACTTTACGGTTTCTACGCGCCATAATAGTCCCCAACAACAACCCATTACAAGCAATTGCATTTTGGTCACCCCGATCAAAAACCCCCAATTCGCCTTAATTACTCCGTATAACTACGACTTAAGACGGCGATTTGAAAGCTTTAACTCGACTTTTTCGCAAAACTAACGTTATAGGCATGCTATACTCGCTATGGGCATCCTACACCGAAGTTTAATTGAAATTCCGGGTCGGAAAATCCGGGTTCGTTTGGGACGAAACCTAATTTGGACGTTTTTCACACAAAGACGGTCTAAATCACAATCAATTCACACATACACGTTCACATGGCATAATGCAACACAATGACGTCAATTTCAAGCATTCAAACGGCAAATTTCAAGCAAAACTCGGGTTTTCATTCAAAACCCGTCTTTTCAACATTTCAAGGCAAAACTAGCTAATTACAACAACAAATAACGTAAAAGCAAGTTAAAATGGAGCATTACCTCGTTCCATAGCAAAGCAACGCAAGAAAAATGAGCAAAAACGGTTGAGAAATCGAAAAATGACGTTTTTAGAGATAAGAAACCGAAATAAGCAAATGAAGGATGCTCACGGTTGTACTCGTGCTATACATAGCCCCTACAGCCAGCAGGTCAAACCGCATAGCCTTATGCGGTTTGCCCACCCAACCGCATAAGCTTATGCGGTTTGGTCCTGTGGCTTTTCTCGGATTTTTCTCGTTTTACGCCTACTTTTCGATTCCTAATTCATTTTAGCCCCAATGCAACTCCAAGTACGTCCCGTGCTTGGGTCAGGGCGTCACCTACAGCCCGCCATACGCGTATATTAAGCATTCAATGTACGGTACAGAAGCAGAAGCACGAACGCTCTTCACGAGCATTACATCATTTTCTCCACCACGGAAGGCAACCATATGTAACCCCAACTACATAGACACTCCTCGGCGAGCCTAAGCACATGCACTCTGCGATATACACCTAACTCCAAGCATTTCACTCTACATAGACGCTCCTCGGCGAGTTCAGCACAAGCATTACACAGACGCTCTTTCACGAGGCCTACACTAGCACTTACACGAACATCTTACAAGCATATGCACCCGGCGCTCTAGCCCTTTTACATCCAACACATGCAATACAAAGACATTACAAGCACAAGCACCAGCACCAACATTTGACATTACAAGCACACGCAAAGGCACCAACAAACGACAACAAGCACGACGAAGACATTCAGCAGGCCGGCAGGCCCTTATAGCATGCACGGACCGCCAAGTCCTTAAAATGCGCACGCCCCTCCCCGTTTAGCCCGGTTCGAAGTCCTCGTCTCACCCATGGACACATGCTTCGTTCCGCTGACTATATCGAGACTGTAATGGTCCGGATATGGTCGTGGAGTTTGACTAGCGCTCTAGTCCGAGCTCAGTCAAACTGGGGGCTCTGTGGATACCCATATCCGTACCCTCCCAAACAAAACCCTGTGATGTATCACGGACTTTTATTACGCATGCTTTAACGTTGACTTATACGGTTCTAACTAATGTCGAATTCATTTTGAGTCGTTTGAAATGTTAAAATGGTTTAGGTCACTTCACATCACACTTAAATAAACGTTCATTTTGTCCATTTGGAGTCTAGCTAGGTCCTTGTCCTGCTTCATTTGGCATGAGCTTCGCATGTGCACTACAATTAGCCCTTTTACATTAACAAGGTCTAATTCAGCATTCCTAAATTCCTAATTTAGGCCCGGTAGCTAAAACCGCTATTTAGCCCCCTCTTACACAAAATACGGCTTCACGTCTTACCTTATTTCACAAAAACTATGCAAACACACCCTTTTCATTTTTCCGGGTCTCGGGCCCGAAACCGAGCCCAAACCCAAGCCTTTGGCCCGCACTCCAAAGCCCTGAACACCACAAAATATCTCAGGATTATCCTAGCTGTTTTCTTGAGCCACACGCACAAAATTATCACGTAATCTTTCAAAGATTTTATGCAACCGAAACTTGGAAAGCAGCCTTAAAACCAGACCCTCAAACCGCATGGCCTTATGCGGTTTGGGGTGGCAACCGCATAAGCCTATGCGGTTTGCCCTGGCAACCGCATAAGGCTATGCGGTTTCTAGGCCTGGTTCTATCCCCTTATTTCCTAATTTCTCCGAGGTTTTTAGTATATATAGAGCCCTATACCTCGACCTCAAAACACACTTTCAGATCACAATTTCACACACAATTTATCATCAGATTTCACATCTTACACACTTCTAAACACCCTCAAAGCCTCACGCACTCAAATCCTTGAGTTCAACACACCATCCCGTGTTGAATTCATCCTCCTTTCAAGTTCAAGAAGCGAAGCTCTGCCCAGATCTGAAGCGTCAGGACAAGGTAGGTACCGATCCACTTGGATCAAAGCTTTATCTTATTTTCTATGGACTAACAAAGGGGTCTACACTTTAGCGCCCCCCCGGCTTTGGCACCCAGCGCGCTTGTACTCCAAGTGTTCTATTTACTTCGGGTACACTCCATATCCGATGACACGCCAAAGTCGCATAAGCAACCGACCTTATAAAATAAACCAATGGACAATTGAACTTTATTTTATTTGTATGCATCTTGCACCCTTTTCTTTTGCATTAAAATCAACTTAAACAATGAATCCGACCTTTAACTGAACCGTATTCGTTAACAAGTTAAACATGCTAAACTGAGGGTTTTAATCAATCTTTTTGCATCTGCATCTGCATTCTTTTACAAACTTATCGCACTTGTACGTAGCGATAACATTAGCTCAAATATCATCTTACAAGGATTGTTCTAGGTCAGTAGAGGCTATTTTTACATAGGCTTTTCTAAAAGGTTTTCATAAATCATTATTTGAATTAACTCTTTTTCTAAAGTACCTCACTTGAATCCAATCTGGTTTCACAAGCCTTAGATCTAGGGGTGTCGGCGTGCTCCAAAATCTAGGACATGTTTTTAACTTAGAACATGGTAGCAGGTTCCTATTTTCCGCGATAAATAGGTGGCGACTCCATAACAGTTCTTAAAGGTTTTTCCAACTTAATCTTTTTTTAACTTTAAAATCCGCCCTTAAGCAAGACGCCGAGTTGGGTCCGATCCCGGGTTCCACAAATACACACAAACATCGTCACGCGTCATAACACATAAACCCTAAAGTAATGTAATACCGAGTAACGTCATCACCGTTACCTTTTCGCGCTAATCCTCAATTGAGTCGTCTACTACGTACGTGTCAGCGTCAGGATCGTCCTGGTTCAGTCCTACGATCGATTAGGGAGAAAAACGGGTATAAATAAGAGTTACGATATCGACGGCGATCCGAGCGACTGAAACGAAACGGAGTATAGCTTACCTTGTTGAGAAGAGGATGAAGAGAGGATAATTATGACGCAAGAACGGAGTAAAACGGTTAAGAAATGAAGGAGAAAAGGAAGAAGAAAGAAGGGCGTTAATGGAGGGTTTATAGATGAAGTCACGGAGAAGACAATGTATTGATGCCAGGGACGACTTATTATACGGAGTAACAAATCAATGTTTTAGGGTTTTCTTAATATATACGTTTTTAATATGGAGTATTAGGTTATCTTTTACTCCTATTAAAAATCTAATACTTTTGATAAAATAAATAAATTTAATTTAACTTTAACCAAATTTTGATTAAAATAGTTGTAAACATACAAATTAAGTTAAATGTGATATTTTATAAAATACTAGTACATATGATAATAAATATTTATAACCGTAGAAAATATTATTAATTTTTACTATTTTACTATTATTTACTATTTTTATATTATAAAGTAATAATATTATTTTCCAAATAATTTATTAATTTTTAGTATCAAATAGCATTTAAAATATTATATAAATGAAAAGGCTCAAAATTTAGCTTTAAAACTATTAAAATATATGGTATTATAAAAAATAAATATAGTTTTAAATAAATTTTTGAATTAAAATATATTTTAATTTAACCTTAAAAACACGGGGTGTTACATTATGCATGGTCCAGAATTTAGCCTAACTTGTAAACCCTATAAATTTCTACTCGTTTGGAGTTAATTGTCTCATTGTTAGAAACCAAATCAATCAAAAGTTTAAGGTGAGGTTTGGAGGCTCAAGATCGGTTTTATACACTCTAACACGCCCCCTCACATGAATGCCCTGTGGGCTGAAGTGTGGACGCAACTACAGACCCGCCGTACCTGGCGTTGAATGCCTTTTCGGCTGAAGTTTGGACGCAACTACAGGCCCGACATACCTGGTGCGAAATAATACACTTTGAAAGAGAGGGAGTGGTGAGATTCGAACCCGTGACCTATTACCACAAGGCTTTGATACCATGTTAGAAAAGATAAATGAGTTGGTTATCCACTCCAGTTGGTTTCGTGTGATTTGAAGTTGTCATTAGTGAGATATGAGTATTTTAGTACAAACTGGTGAGATTTACAACATGCATGTTATTTTGGATCAACGATCTTAAAAACTAAACTACGATTAAACGAATTATGTTTTTGATGAAATTTCACGTGTATCTTGTAGATAACGCATTCTGAGGTTTCTAAAAATATAAAGATCAAAATTTTTGAGCATATGCTGGATTTAAAGTTGAACAAATTTCTAAAGTCACAACAGTTTGGTTAAACTAGTGCTGGAAAATTTTTAGAAATTTGTTCAACTTTAAATCCTTATAACTTTTTGCTCATTTTGAACTAATTTCGCCACGACATACCAAATCGAAGATAAAGATGTTGACTTTCTAATAGAGTTGATTTCATTTTGTTTTAGTGAGTAGATTTTAAGATATTAACAGAAACCTACCGACTGTCCAGAAACTATTAAGATGCATTTACCTTGTGTGTACCAAGTATTTGTATTGTTAATCTAGAACTCGTTTTTAGCAGTTACATTTGAATATATTTGGAGAATGATATTTTAAGATGCATATGATTTAGTTTTGTGTTTAAAGTCCTTATAACTCGACATATGCTATTGTATTCTCACTACAAACTTAATAGGTATTAATATAAACTTTCATGATTGCTATGACTATATTAATCTTATATTCTAGCTCGAAATGAGCATATGATTTCATACTATTTGGATTAACTATTATCACTCAATTATGAGTGTTTTGGCATGTTAACATGGGGTTATTTATGGTGCTATATGTTTACTATGGTGAGATTTATTCATGTATATGGCTCGGCTAGAGTATACGATATTAGGTGGATTTCAGGTTATTGGTCCACCTGAGAAAAGCAATACCGAACTGAGTAGGTTTAGGTTATTGGTTTACTTAGTACTCTAGCATGTTTTCAGGAGAGCGGATTCTCTGTCCCACTTTCATGTCCCATTTGGTGTCCCATTACTTAATAAGGTAATAAATCCCTAATTTATACAATTATTTTTTATTTAATCTTTTATAATCAATAGCAATGAGATTTATTACCATATGTAGTAATGGGACACCAAGTGGGATATGAAAGTGGGACAGAAAATCCGCTCTCTGGTTTTAGGTTATTGGCCTGCTATAGGTGGCTGCTTTATTTATCTCGTAATTCGAGGGTCAAGGGTCTGCACATTTACGCCTTGACTGGTTAAGGGTCCGTACATTTACGCCTTAACTAGATATTTATGTCACTCGAGAGTCTGGCCAGTCTTAGACGTCTTTTTGGATCACGATTATGTATCCATTTTTACGGTCATTGTGTTATCAGATTATTGGCTGCACATCTAGGTGCCGAGGTTATTCACCCTTAACGCTGCTCGTTCTTATGTTATGTTGTCCATATTTTTATGGATGATTATTGTTCACTTGTAACCCGTTAAGATGTGTACATGTTTTTATTTCTTATAAATTTGATGTATAAAACTGGTTAATTTTAGAAAGATAAAGGTATTATATACGTGTCTTATTTACATGTCAATTTGTGCTAACGTGTGATAATTTGGTGTATTGGGTTTATATGTTATTATTTTATTGTTTACTATATTCACTTTTATTTCCATAAATCATGACTGGCAGGAGTCCTAGTTTCTCCCGACTGAATTGTCGTCCCTCCTCTCAGGTTGAAGATGAATGCTCATTTTGCGATGTTGATGTGGGGCGGTGTCAGTGAGAGAATACAATAATAAATGAATCGAGTTATTAAATAATCATTCTCTCTTTATTTTGTACTCGGTTATTAATTTTGAGAGTGTTGTATGCGTTAACTTTGAATTTATCTTTTGTTTTGGTGACATTCCGGATACTTTTTACCATGGTGTTTCTGCCACCTTGGTCACTAACAGAATCGAGGAGGTGCACTCCATCAACACTTTGGATGCACAAGCAGCACCAAGCTCGTCCAGACCCCGACAACACAACTTCAACCAGCTGACGATCCTATACTCGAAGGCACTCCGCCGATTGGTCATCAAAAATATAATTCAACTCCTTGGCCCTACAAGCGAGCCACCACACGATAAAATGCCAAAGCCCTGGAATCAGAACGCGTACTATGAGTACCATAGAGGCAAAGAACATGACACATAAAACTGTTTCCGTCTTAAAAATGCCATTCAGGACTTGATCGACAATAGGACACTCTTGTAGCCCGACACGAGTTCCAAACTCTCAAATCAAAGCAACCCTCTGCACAGTCACGCCATCTTTGTAGGAACGCACCCCATCGTTGACTGCTCACACCTTGTCGTCCCGGTGGAACCTGAGATCAACAAGATCTGGGACAGTAGTGATGAGGGCATTGACTGGCCCATGGTCCTTAGGGTCCCAAGGAAAATACCGTCATACGATGTTAACATGGAGATGATCAATGCCACTAAGTCGTAGCTGTCCTCTGTCTTTGAGATGAAGGACATGGGTGAAGCTAGGTTTGTCCTAGGTGTCGAAATCAGGAAATCGTCCTAAGAAACTTCTTGGTTTATGTCAGGCGACATACATCAAGAAGGTATTAGAACGTTTCAAAATGGATAAGTCCAAACCCGTTGATACTCCTGTTGAGAAAGCCCAGTTCTTTAGCCAATGTCCTAGAACAGATAACGAAAAGAAACAAATGAGCAAAGTTCCTTATGCTAACGCAATTGGTAGTCTGATGTATGCTATGTTATGTACACGGCCATATATTTGTTATGCGTTTGGTTTGATAAGTTATTACCAAAGCAACCCAGGCCTTGCGCATTGGCAAGAAGTCAAGAGACTCTTGCGTTACCTTCGTGGTACGAGTGACCTAGTCCTTTGTTACCAAGGTGGGGACTTAAGGTTGAAGGGATACTCAAATGCTGATTGGGGTGGTGATTTAGATGAGTCTAAATCAACCTCAGGGTATGTCTTTATGTTTGGTGGAGGTGCAATAACCTGGTGTAGTAAGAAGCAAGATTGCATAACTTTATCGACTATGTAAACAGAGTATGTTGCTGCGAGCCTTGCCATGCAAGAGACAATGTGGCTGAGGAGTTTTCTACAAGATCTTAACCTTACCCTTAAGGTTAACGGTCCCGTCGAAATGTGTTGTGATAATACTGCTGCTATCCAATTTGCCCAGGATTCGAAATTTCATAGGAAATCCAAGCATATTAAGAGGCCTAATCATTTTATACGAGACGCTATAAAGACTAAAGAAGTTGCTATCAAATATATATCGACAAACAAGATGATCGCTGACCCTCTAACTAAGCCAATAGGTAGAGATCTATTTCGAGCTCATGTTAGAAGCTTAGGCTTACAGAGGCTATAGTTTTAAGGTTGAAATCTTATTGTCATAGACATGTATTCAGTTATGGACTCGTTTTTCAAACATTATATGAAATAATAAGTTTTTTTTTTTAATGTTTGTTTGCATAAGTTGTATTTTTAGGCACGTAAGAAAATATCACCAACCTCATGATTGACCTAGTCGCACAGGTAATCGCCTTGATACTTAAGTAGTACTCAAGATGAGACTGGGCCTCGTTGACACTTAGTGTGTGCAAGGGTGCATTAGTTTTATACTTGTGTGGTATAAATATTATGTTGGCTCGTTAAAAGTCGCATTATTATGTATAATATGAGACTCCAAAGAGTCAAGTATGAAATACATGTCTTTCATACTAAAGTTTAAACCGGATATCGAGTGTCGGATTGGATATGAGAATACTAGTCTAGTGGCTCGGATTAGATACTTGAGTAGTATCGAGACTTAGTATTCGCACGACATAGAAGAGTGACATGCCCATCGTAGTGAGAGCTATGTTGTGACACGTATATCATAATACGTGTGTTTTTCGACCGTTATAGGAGTGATAGACTGTGAGCCCTATAGATTATAATGTCTTTTGAGGTACGAAGCCCTTCGACTTAGAGCTGTGTCTAAAAGTTTAGACTTGGTGACGCTACTTTAATATGTCTCCTAAGAACCTTAAGGTATTGGGTTCAGCGGATCATATTAAGAAAGTTGTCAAGTTAAGACGATTTTTCATGAGTGTCTAAGGAATGATCAATTCAACTGCACCATGTAATGCCCGGCCGGCGGTTATATTTGGTATATAACTATGTAACATGTTACAACATAAAGGGACCGTGTATGCTGCGGTGTTGTTTTGAATGATCTAGGGAATCACTGTTATGAAAGTGTTATGTTAGTATGGGAGCTTAATATAACACTACTTGTTTCTTTTCTTCTGGTCGCACACCCCATTTCCTGTATGAAAGGTGATTTATCGTTTTGTTAAGTTGTTTAGTGAAAGACTTGGTTGTGTGGCCAAGTGGGAGAGTTGTTTTGGCTCTATGGCCGAGTGGGAGTGTTAAAATTTGATCGGCCATTAGTGGCTATGTTACTAAGCAATTATCAAGTGTGATAATGATGAAATTAACACAGCCTTAATTTGTGTCATTAAGGGTTACTAAATTGAGCTACTAATTGTGAAATAAAGCTAAACCTCTTCTCATTCTTCTTCTTATAACCTTCACTATTAAGTTCTATACATTAGAATCATTCTATGTGAATGCTACACAGCAATAACACTCAGAACACCAAACTTATAATAATAATATCACTGAGAGCATCCCATCGTTTTGTTCAAGTCTTGGGGCGTGGAAATCGTTGGACGGGGTCGGTTGTTTTCGTGGCAGATTCTCGAACACTAAGATCCGTATTCCGCATTAAGATATGTCCTCAAACCAATAGATAGAATTATTTTTCTTTTGGTGATTCACTTTCACATCTTCTTTTGTCTACAATGTGAATAACTTAGTTTCTCACCCTGGAGCTCGTTCATTCATTGGTTGGGAGACTTTGACCGAATAAGTAAACATCAGTCAGGAAAAGGCTAATGTATTGTTCGGGCAGTGGAAACAATTAATAATGTAATTTATAACATTGAGAGGGTGAACGTGGAAACACTTCGTTAACATGCCCCCAACCACGAGGATGTAAAAAATAAATACTACTCTAACTTGTTTAATGAAAATTAAAAACACACACACTTGAAAATTGAGTATAATACAGTGAAAATGAGAGAAAAACAATTAATTTAATGAGTAATTTTTCTCAAGTATGTGTGTTTTGTACTCCCTCCATTTTCGATAAATGGTTTACATTTACTTTATGAACAATAATGTAAGTGAAGAGAAATGAACAATGAACATTTATAGAAATGTGTAGGGTGCTCATACCCTTCACTAATCCAATATTAGTGTAAATCAAATTACTCTAATTTGATGAGCAATATCTATGTAGTTACAAACATACTTTGTTACAAGTTTATAGAAATTTATACCTTCTTAAAAGGAATAAAAAGGGCACAAAACTAGAACTCCTTTCTAGTTTTGTTTCTTGAGCTATTAGAATGGGATGATCCTCCAAACCCTAGTTTCCAAACAAGGAAACCTCCTTCATGTTGCACCCAAGAAGTACACCAAAATCTATTAATGATTTTGATCTAGAAATCAATAATAGAAGCTTGATAATATGTGAATATTATTATTACTAACACTTAGTAATATGAGTGAAAATGTGAGAATAGGTTTCTTATATTTTGAGAGAAGTTTAGAGAGATTTGTGAGGAAAATGCATGAATCAATATCCTCTCTCTTTGGCCTTGTGTTTTTATAACAAAAACAACAAAATGAAGTGTGTCACACACACCAAGTAGGCCGGCCTAATGAGGAGAGAAGAGGGGAAGAGTTTTCCTTCTTGGTTAGAGAAAATACATGCATTGCAATGATAATGTTTGACATGCATTTCCAAACACAAGAAGACAAAACAAATAAAAAACAAGAAGAAGCTTCTCCCACTTGCTCTTGGACGGTCCATGAGACCATGAGCCCTCAAATGGGTCTTATTTATTTTTCAATATTTGTCCCACAAATAGTTATAATTTATCACTTAATTATCTAATATAATAAAGTGTAAATTAATTAAGCTCTTCCTTAATATACATGTACACTTACACATATATTGAAATTGTACTTTTACTAATCTCATTAGTAAAATATACATAATTAGTGAATTAACTGTTAATCACTAATTCCCATCTCCTCTAATAATTTTATCGATATAAAATTAAATCATTCGAGTTCACAACTCGATTTCTCTCTTAATTAATTCACTGACTAACCATTAGTCAAATTATCAAGTTACTAATCTAATTGTATCTCATACAATTAAGTAGCTTTATCATTTGGAGTACGTTCCTATAGGTGTGACTTAAAGGGATCAATTGATTACCGCCGTCTTACGACAATAACGTCAAACTCTAGTCAGCCAACCGTTATTGATTTACGTTAATCAATTGACAATAATACAGGATTATCCCCATGTATTCCTTAATTGAGATTTATTAAGTAATCGCACTATTGTGGAGGACACTTACTCCAACAATCTCCCACTTGTCCGAGACAAGTTGTGCATTACCGATTCTCATGTCCGTTTCACATCTCCCACTCAATGCAAGGTGTCTTACAGGTCGTACTTGCATTCAGAGATATATATCATGAGTGGTTTCCTCGATATGGAGAGTAGCTGTCTGACCGGAGAATCTACCGTAGATTCTTACCAAGCGTTGCCACGCATTTTCAGCGACTTCTCCTCGAGTGGCCCAAAGATGTTTTACCCCGACGAGGGTGGACATTTCCCTTCCACTCGATTGTACTGTATGATGCAGATCACCATGACCCCAAAGATGCCGTTATAACCCCCTTTCACGGCATGGCTTAGGACAAAAATGAAAGTCACTCGGAAACTACACCGACTCAGACAATCAGTTTCCAGTCAAAGAATCGACTCAAAGGAATACTATAGAAATTCCCGCCACGACCAGGCTTCAATCGCATTGAAAAGGAATTCTATAATCGTCACTGTCCGACAGAGTGTCTCACAGTCTGTCTATGCAAACGATCAGTCATCACTATGACTCCATGGTGTTGAACCCACCATCGATCGACTTGCAATCTAGTCTCTTCGAGACGTCACCTCTTACAAGAGACCAGGGACCAAATACTTAGTTTATGCCGTTCACTTGAATACGTTCAAAGTTGTCACACAAATATTCGGATAAACAAAGTATGCATTCAAAATGACTTAAGATAAAAACAATGAATGTTATTTTCATATATGTAATAGGATATATCATACAATTACATATTACGAAACTAAAGGAAATCTGACATACGCCGCAACCCCATGGAGGTGGTATGCGCGTCATGCTTAGCCCTCGAAAGGGGCTTGGTTAAAGGATCAGCGACATTTTCGTTTATCCCAACCTTACAAAGATCTATTTCCTTCCTTTCCACATTATCTCTAATAACGTGGTATTTCCTCAAAACGTGTCTAGACTTGTTACTAGACTTGGGCTCCTTTGCTTGGAAAATAGCCCCACTATTATCACAATAAATAGTGATCGGATCCACGGCACTAGGGACTACTTTTAGTCCATCCAAGAATTGCCGAATCCACACAGCTTCTTTAGCGACTTGAGATCTTTGCCAAATATTCGACTTAGTTGTAGAATCCGCAGTGACACTCTGTTTGAAGCTCTTCCAACAAACAGCTCCTCCATTCAACATAAAGACATAGCCGGATTGGGATTTCAAATCATCCCCATCGGTTTGGAAACTTGCATCCGTGTAACCCTTTACACGCAGCTTAAGTTTTCCTCCAAACATTAGAAACGAATCATTAGTTCTTCTCAAGTACTTAAGGATGTTCTTTACAGCTATCCAGTGACTCTCACCGGGATTGGCTTGATACCAGCTCGTCATGCTCAAAGCGAAAGCGACATCGGGACGAGTGCACATCATAGCATACATGATTGATCCTACAGCGGAAGCATAAGGGATCAATTTCATGCGTTCAATTTCCGCAGGAGTCGTAGGACATTGAGATTTCTTCAACGTTATTCCTACACTCATCGGAAGAAAGCCTCTCTTGGAGTCTTTCATATTGAACCTATCAAGAATCTTATCGATATAAGTTTCTTGACTTAATGCTAGTATCCTTTTAGATCTATCTCTATAGATCCGGATACCCAAGATGCGTTGTGCCTCTCCCAAGTCCTTCATTTGGAAATGGTTTCCCAATTCCACCTTTACCGAATTCAAACTTGGAATATCATTTCCATTCAGTAGTATGTCATCCACATACAAAACAAGGAAGGTTACCTTACTCCCACTAAACTTCATGTATAAACAAGGTTCCTCGGTGCTTCGAGTGAATCCATTTTGTTTGATAACATGATCGAATCTATGATTCCAACTCCTTGATGCTTGCTTAAGACCATAAATGGATCTCTTAAGCTTGCATACTCTCTTAGGGTTGGATGTATCTACAAAACCTTCAGGTTGTGTCATGTACACTTCCTCTTCTAGAATCCCATTCAAGAAGGCGGTTTTTACATCCATTTGCCATATTTCATAGTCATGAAATGCGGCAACCGCTAAGATTATCCTTATGGATTGAAGCATTGCAACTGCTGCAAAGGTTTCATCATAATGAATACCTTGGACTTGTGAAAAGCCCTTTGCCACCAATCTAGCTTTGTAAACATCTATATGTTTATCTATGCCGAGTTTGATTTTAAAGATCCATTTACACTGAAGGGGTCTCACTCCTTCAGGTAAATCCACCAAGTCCCATACTTGGTTCTCGTACATAGAATCCATTTCGGATTTCATGGCCTCAAGCCATTGTTCGGAGTTGGTACTACTAATAGCAGCCTTGTAGGTTGAGGGTTCATTGCTTTCGAATAACAACAAATCACCCTCCTCCTCGATGTTACCGAGGTAACGGTCAGGTTGATGACTAATTCTACCTGACCTCCTAGGGATTACAACCGTGTCAGAAGACGAGGGAACGGTTTCCTCATTTTCTGCTTCGGTTTGTGGCTCTTGAACTTCATCAAGTTCAAATTTTCTCCCACTCTGTTTTCTAGAAATATATTGATTTTCTAGAAAAACAGCATCACGAGCCACAAACACTTTGTTCTCGTGAGGGTTGTAGAAGTAATAACCACAGGTTTCCTTAGGATAACCTACAAAAAGACATTTGTCAGACCTTGGTGCGAGTTTATCGCCAGTTTTATTCTTAACGAATGCCTCACATCCTCAAATTCTCGTGAATGACAAATAGGGAACCTTTCCCCTCCATATCTCATATGGAGTCTTATTGGCCGCTTTAGTCAGATTTCGATTTAGTGAGAAAACAGCAGACAACAGTGCAAAGCCCCAAAAAGATACAGGAAGCTCACTTTGACTCATCATAGACCGAACCATGTCTAATAAATTTCGGTTTCTCCTTTCTGCAACACCATTCAACTGTGGTGTGCCAGGAGGAGTCCATTGTGATACAATACCACAATTCTTAAGATGTGAATCAAACTCATTACTTAGATATTCGCCACCACGATCCGATCATAGTGCTTTTATCTTTTTATCCAATTGGTTCTCAACCTCATTTTGAAATTCTTTAAATTTCTCAAAAGCATCACTTTTATGCCTTATCAAGTAGACATAACCATATCTACTTAAGTCATCGGTAAAAGTAATGAAGTAATGATATCCACCTCTAGCGGTAATGTTTAATGGACCACACACGTCGGTATGTATGAATCCTAAAACCTCACTTGCTCGTGTCCCTTTACCACTAAAAGGTTGACGAGTCATCTTGCCTAAGAGGCAAGATTCGCATGTACCATATGATTCGTAATCAAATGGTTTGAGAACCTTGGTCTCAACATGTCTCTTTATGCGTCTATCGTTTATATGACCTAAACGACAATGCCAAAGGTAGGATTTGTTTGATTCATTTGTTTTGAGCCTCTTGTTCTTGACATGATAAACATCATTGACATCATTTAAAATATAAATACCTCCAATTGAAATGGCTTCACCATAAACCATTTCATTAAATGAAAAAGTACACCGATTGTTCTTAATCATAAAACAAAAGCCTTCCGCATCTAACACGGAGACGGAGATAATGTTTTTAGTTAGAGTTGGTACAAAATAACAGTTATTCAAATACAACTCTCAACCACTAGCAAGAGAGAGTACAAAAGTTCCCACGGAAACGGCCGTTACTCTAGCTCCATTGCCCATGCGGAGGTCTACATCACCCTTGGCTAGAGCTCGCCTGTTTCTCATCCCCTGCAAATGATTACAAAGGTGAGATCCACATCCGGTATCCAATACCCATGTAGAAATGCAAGCATGATTGATGTCTATCATATAGAGATTAGAAGGAACAATACCTTTGGATGTCTCACATCCATTTTTCAATTCCTTCTTGTACTTGGGACAATTGCGCTTCCAATGACCCACTTCATTGCAAAATTTGCAAGTGTCATTAAGAGGTCTACCCTTGTTGATCTTTGGCTTAGGCTTATGTGGAACACCTTCCACAATAGCCTTCCCCTTTCCCTTGCCTTTGTTGGATGGCGCTTTCTTGGCCACCTTTCCCTTCTTGACTCCTAGATTCATGTTCTTCATTTTCATGGAGAGAACATCTTTCTTCTCCATCTCATTCAATTCCATATCCCTCTCGGCATGGACCAAGAGTGCATGAAGTTCATGGTAACTCTTATCCATGTTGTTCATGTTATAGTTTACTCGAAAATGAGCAAACTTGTTTGGAAGAGAATGAAGAATGCGGTTAATCGCAAGAGCTTTCGGTATAGCACACTCTTGACGCTCAAGAGTGTCTATGTACTCAACCATTTTGAGCACATGAGGACTAACGTTTTGGTTCCTCTCAAGCTTTGCATCGAAAAACCGCACTGCGGCTTCATAAAGCCTTATTTGCGGTGCTTTGGAGAACATGGTTGTCACTCTAGTGAATATCTCATATGCACTTTTTTGAGTGACAAATCGGAGTTTGAGAGTGGCTGTCATGAACCAAATCAAGACGTTTTTCACGTCATTGTCCACTTTCACATGTTCATCATAGGCGGCTCGTGCCGCCCCGGATCGAGAAGTGGGTTCGGCGAGTGGTGGATCGGTAAGGTGTTTGAGCACATTGTCGGATTGAGCGTGTGGACAAGGGATTTTGATCCACGCGATGTTTTATTTCAAAAACACTTTCATTTGAAAAGAGAGTCGCCACTAAATTTTTAGGTGGAATTTAGAAACCAATTTTAGAGAAAATGAGTTCGTGTGAGTTTACGTGTTAGGAAGTTTAAAAGAATTTCATTAATTTTAACGCCTAACCCCGCCCGTCACAGTAACGGTCTCTACTAAGTAAAATCATGGCTATTATGAGTAAGTATGCAGATATGCAAACAGCGTTTTAACCCTAAACAAAATATATCCATTCTAGGTCGTTTAATGCACATATAATTTCGTCAAAGTTATTCAACATGGGTTCATTTAATATTCTAGCAAACAAAGAAAAGAAGCAGAAATACTTACTGACAGCATAAGATAGATTAACAAACGTTAGCGGCAGACGAACAAAAATAATCCAAACACGACTAAAACATGGATAAGCATGAATGATTGTCCTAAATAACTACTATAAAGAATTAACAAATGAACACAAGCAAACTAAAAATCAGACTCACAAGACCATTAATCAACAACACCAACGACTTGTACAGGTCACTAATCAAATTCAACTTGATTAAACATACAAATATACACAGGTCACACGAACACAAATAAAAATCAATTAATAATCACCCAAACAAACACTTAACCGACCAAATATAATTAATGAATACACAAACGAATGCTTAAATGAAGAGACCCAACTAATACACACTAATAAAAGCAGACAATGTCAATTCAACGTAGAGGCATATGCAAGTAGCAGCAAACAAACACAAATAAACATACCAACTAATAATCCTTACTAAAAATCAATTAAGAACATATACAAACAAATGCTTAAATAAACAAAACCGACTAACACACATTAATAAAGGCAGACGACATAACTAACACGAGTCAGACCTAATTACGTAATAAACTATTGAGCTAAACATGAGCATACTGCACGTGGATACGAATTAACAAACAAGCACAAATAAATACACAAGCTAAGCACAACCAAATACATACACAAACATGAGTAAAATACACGGATGTAACACCTGATCAATCCAGTAGTCATGCGAATAGGTTCCTAACGAACCAATCACAACTAATACGCGAAGTTAGACAAGCAAATAACGAGTATACCAAAACATAACGTATGAAAAACCAAACTACACTATCCCACATATGACTTTACTACGCAACAAAATTGAGCACGCATTCTAGGTGAACAAGAGGTATGACATATTCACATATTCACATCGAAATCACGCTAAAAACATAAGCCTAAAACGAATGATAAGATACAATAACTACGATGATAAACAAATGTGCGACAGAGAGTAATAAAAAGCGACAGAGGCTATAAAAGACAAAAAAACGATAAATTAACAAAATAAAAAGAGTATTTTTGCACCCTCAACTTACATGTATCGTTGACCAAATATCCGAGTCGTAATCGATTGTAAGATTTTATCCCGAGGGGCCGTCGTCGACGAAAACCAATTGTAATCCGTAACTTTGAGCAAAACTGACAGCGATTTTCAAAAGCTTGTAACTTATTCGTTTCTCAACGAAATTTCGAACCGAAAGATGTTTTAGAATCGTGGTAAAGTGAACTTTAAGACTATGTAAACAAATCAGAGTGACTATGGTGTTTTCAACACGAAAAATAGGGTAGAAGTCGTGATAGTTGCACGAAAATCAGAAAATTTCTGCTCTGTTTTTGGAGCAGCTATCTCGACTTCTTTGAGGGCCTTTTAGGGCTTTCTTGTGACTTGTTATGGTGTATGTATGCTGTATATTTCGTATGTAATGAAGGCTTGTGGATGGTGTGTATATATAAGGTCGAAAAGGTAGGGTTTAAGGAGGAAAAGAGCAGCTCTTGCTCTGTTTTCGGGCTGCTGCTGTCCAAGGTCGGTTTAGGGCTTTGTAGGGGCTTTTCTTGAGTGGCAAGGCAAGGTTATATGGGTAGGATAGTTAGGATACGGGTATGGGTCATGGGTAGGCGAATACGAGTCGGGTTTGGGTCAAATAAGGGCTGATTTAGGGTCCTGCGAGCTGTTGCGGATCAGCTCTCTTTTGGGCTACGTTTTGGCTAGTTGAGGTGGGTTTTGATCGTCGTTTTGGGCTGGCTTATGCTTGGGTATGTGGGGAAGAGTGTGGGTAAAAGAGGCCTCGAAATTCGTGTTGAAACGGGCTCAAAATCGCTCTTAAAATCGGGCTTAAAACGAGCTTTAAAACTTGCTGTTAAGAAAACGAATTCATCGAATACGATTTAATAAACTGTTTTAAAAGCATGAGAAACGACTTTTCAAGTCAAATATTAAATTTGTAAAAGTGATTTTTCAAATCGAAATACTTAAAATGATTTTTCAAATCGAAATATTTTATTTTCAATAAAACAAACTTTTTGACAGAATACACTTACCCTGTCAACACACTAATTTAAATATCATTTAAATTAATAAAATATTTTGTCGACGGCGCCCGGCTTACATCGTAAAACGAACTCAAATAAATGACACGAAGTACCAGTTGTCCTATCATCATAGGGTGTTTGTCGGGTTTTCTATAAATTTCCATATCGACAGATACGGGTATCAACAGAGCCCCCACTTTGACTAAGGCTTGGACAGGCGAAAGTCAAAGTAGACTCACGAGTTGATCGAAGATCACAACTTGCGAGCCTCACGGGTCGTTTATGGTCCCTTAGACCTGTGTATATAAGCTCACCAGCCATAAGAAGAAATCATACCTGGCTCACTTTTCCAGATGCCTCCTCTTTCATTAAAGTGTGGGTTGAGCCTTATCCTTAGGCGCCTACGTATTCGTTGTGACAGAATCAAACCCGTATCGTAGTTCGAGCTCGCTGGCCTGTAGCCTTCTGCTGCTTCGGCCCAAAACAATGATATTTGTTTACTCGATTGAGTAAAGCCTATATCTGTATTCTTTTTTGGAAGTGTCACTTCTTTTAGCTTCTGCTAGTATTTCTTCATTTCGAGGATGTCATCCTGTCGTCGGGGTCTAAGGTTGATGACTTTAGAGCCCCCGGTTGGAGCGTTTCTGCTCAATCTTAACAAATCATAGCACATAACTCACATAGTGAACTTTGCGCTTTTCAAACAAAAAGGAAGGATCATCGATCCGAGCGACGAATTTTATTCGAAAATGGGTCGTCGACCTTTTTTTTTTTTTTTAAAAAGATGGATCATCGATCCGACTAAGAATTTTAATTTGAAAATGAGTCTTCGACCAGCTTTTTAAACAAAAGGGATGGATCATCGATCCGAACTGAGAATTTTAATTTTGAAAATGGGTCATCGACCTGCTTTTTAAACAAAAGGGATGGATCATCGATCCGAACAGCGAACTTTAATTTTAAGTATTGCTTGAAAATGGATATTATTTGGAAATGAGTCATCGACAGAGCTAAAACCAACATTTGCGTCCTCGATTCGCATTTCAAAATTTTTGTGTCCTCGACTTATTCAAAATTTTGTGTCCTCGTCCTATATTTTGAGATTAAAGAGTGGTGGGTCTTCGACTGGAAACCGTAAACATCTTTTGAAAATGAGTAAATCATTTGGAAACATTTTTTTGAAAATGGGTCGTCGACCCGTATCTTGAAAAGTGGATGAGTCATCGACTCGAATTATAAACATCTTTTGAAAATGGGTCTTCAACCCGCATCTCGAAAAGTGGATGAGTCATCGACTCGAACTATAAACATCATTTGAAAATGGGTCTTCAACCCGCATCTTGAAAAGTGGATGAGTCATCGACTCGAACTATAAACATCATTTGAAAATGGGTCTTCAACCCGCATCTTGAAAAGTGGATGAGTCATCGACTCGAACTATAAACATCATTTGAAAATGGGTCTTCAACCCGCATCTTGAAAAGTGGATAAGTCATCGACTCGGACTATAAACATCTTCTGAAAATGGGTCTTCAACCCGCATCTTGAAAAGTGGATGAGTCATCGACTCGAACTATAAACATCTTTTGAAAATGGGTCTTCAACCCGCATTTTGATTTAAGTAGATGGGTCATCGACCCGAACTATGTTAAATCGACCCGAACTATGTTAATCATTTGAAAATTGGAGCCATCGACCCGTATTTTGAGGAAAAGGCGGATAGGTCATCGACCCGAACTATAATGGTCATTGAAAACTGGGGCCATCGACCTCGATTTTGAAAGAAAAGGTGGATGGGTCATCGACCCGAGCGCAAGACATCATCTGAAAATAGGTCATCGACCCCTATTTTGGAAAATGGATAGGTCATTGACCCGCCTAGCAAATTTCATTTGAAAATCGAAAGAGGTCATCGAATAATTGAGCCATTAACCAAGTTTAAAACATCATTTTTTAAAGTTAGATTGTGGGTCCCACCTAGATTACAAAATTTACTTGAAACTTGACACGGGATATTGGTTAGCATGTATCAAATCGAATTGGGTCCTCGACCCGCATTGTAAACATCATTTTAAAAAATCAAGAAGAGTCATCGACTCTGAATGTAGACATCATTTAGAAATTGAAATGGGCCATCGGCCCGCAAGCATCATTTTGAAAATTGAAGTGGGTCATCAACCCACATTTGAAATTTGACCTCGGATCATCGACCCAGATTTTGCAAAAAGGTTCTTGAAATGCCAGATATTTTAAAATCGAAGCATGGCCAAGTTAGCATGAAATACGACACGAATGTGACATGAATGCGACGAGAACGTGACACGAGCAACTGACATTTGAACGTTCGACCATGACCGACTCGACCTAAGACAACGTTTCAAAGACGAGTAGACTAGTAACTGTGCAAGGTCCTTTAGGATGATTGACGCGTGGTTTGAAATAGATGTGGGTTAATAGTATCGTGTTCTCCCCCTAGGCAAATTCTTTGTCGAGATACAAACTAACTGTCAAAGTAAACATCTTTGCCAATTCCCGTTAAGAAAAAGATCATTCCAAGACTGGACAATTACTTATCAGAAAATTGATTCTCATCTCAATCTAAATTGAGCACTAAGACAGACTCGACAAAAGTTGCTTCATTTGGACTTTGTAAAGACCCATAAAAAACAATTGACCAGATGACAAATTAGATGATGGGTGGTGGTGGATTGTATCCCATATTCTAAAGGATTGCCTACATATTCGCGTGGAGCGAAATCAAATCCGATGTAGTTCGATCAAGGTGCATAAGCATGACATTTTTTCGTGTGTAACACTCGAAGGTTTCACCTAAGGTATCATGTTGTATCTTGTTCTAGCTTGTGAAGTACTGGCGGATCCCTTGTGGACCCTAAACGCTTGGGTGCAACTACATAAGCCAATGATTCTCGGAACTTCAAGATTACGTCTCCATTGCCGTTTTGAGAACGACTTAAAAATGTTTGATGGTACTTTCTGACCGTTTTGGCTTCGCCTTTAATTTTGACTTTGATCTTCGATCTCCGATGTGTTGCCACTCAATTTTTTGTATTTCTGTATTCTTGTTTGCGTTTTCGAGAATATGCCGCGCCCTTTGTGGCTTGGGCTTGTTCCAACTTCGTGGTCGTATGTATATCACGCCAGACTCCTCTGACAAGTTCGTTTGCTTATTAGGCACGCGATCGAGTACACGGAGGGCGATCCATGAATATTCGTACCTTTGGTCGCGATCAAATTCATGACCACTATGGAGCTCCAAATTAATGGATCCTCCTCCAAAGGCAGAGGAGTAGTATACCACAAGTTGACTACCGGACCTTAGGTTTTTAGTTGTCGGAAACCCTTTTGTCTTTGCTTTTGTCTTGAGTTGGTGTTGCACCTTAGAATTGAATACGTATTTCTACCCCAGGGACACCCTTCGAGTGTGTTGTGCGTTTTAAATCAGTTGGATTATGGAAGCAAATTAGAGACAAGATCAATTTCATTGATTTTGAGAAGGATTTAGAAATAATTGTGAAAAAACGAATCTTAGACTCAGCTCAGACATAAGACTTGAATATGAATTCTGACTTATAATCACCAACCTCGGCTTTGAACTTTTCTCCTTTCAGGAATTGATTCAGATGCTTGGTTTGAAAGTTATCCCACTTTTGCAACTTGATTTTGGCTTAAGGGGGAGAATATGCGACTTCGAGTTCGTAAATCGACATGGTTTCGACACTATTTGTAAATTGGTAGAGGTTTCATTCTATTTAACAACTCGGGATGCAAATGGGTGGACGGACTAATCATGAAAAGACTCAGAGCTTAACGACATGGTCTACGACCTAATTATGCAAATGCATGCGACATATGGACTTGAAGACAGACTCACAGTATGGGACTTAGACCTAACTAGATATGGACTTGAAGTAATTAGCTCGTGTTTGGACCAATAAGTTTCTAAGGCTTATGCAAAACTTTCAAAAATAGCTCGGACGAGACGTTGTTGTGCCCTGACTCAAAACTAAAAATTGACATGCATGACCTGGGCCCAAGAGTAGGCCTAGGTGACCCAACTAGGTAAATCCTCTAAGACTTTTATATGGACTAGACTTACTATACACGACTTAGATTCCAACTAGACTCGACTCGATGCATTTCATGCTTACTCGGGACTTGAAAAAGAAACCTATTTTTGAAGTTGAGGTTTGAAATGAGCAGTACTTCGACTACAAGAAAAGCTTTGTGGTTCGAAATTTCAGTTTAACTTGGGCTAGATTTTAGCTTTGAAAAAACTTCGTTTTGGTTGGAAAAAATCTATTCCCGAATGGGTAGCATTTCAAAAGCGTTCGAGATTATTCTAATCCTAAACGTATGGCATTTCAGCTTAAAATTATTCTTTTTTCAAAAGACGTAGTGTTAAAAATCGTTCGGGATTAATCTAATCCTAAACGGGTAGCATTTCAACTTGGAAGAACGTTTTTCAAAAGAGTTAGTGTTGGGAACTGTTCGAGATTACTCTAATCTTAAACGGGCGGCATTTCAGCCATAAAAAATGATCTTTTTTCAAAAGACTTAGTGTTGAAAATTGTTCGAGATTATTCTAATCTTAAATGGCATTTCAGCTATAAAAGGATCTTTTTTCAAAAGAGCTAAATTTTTTTTAAAAAAAGTACTAGGATTTTCTAATCCTAACGAGGAGCATTTCAGCTAAAAAAAGAATCTTTTTCCTAAAGACTTAGCGTCGAAGACTGTTCGAGATTGTTCTAATCTTAAACGGGTAGCGTTTCAGCTTAAAACAGATCTTTTTTCAAAAGAGTTACAATCGAAAATTATTTAAGATTATTCTAACCCTAAATGAATAGCATTTCAGCTTAGAAAATATTTTTCAAAAGAGCCAGTATCGAAAATTGTTTAAGATTATTCTAACCCTAAACGAATAGCATTTCAGCTTAGAAAAGATCTTTTTTCAAAAGAGCTAACATCGAAAAAAATGTTTAAGATTATTCTAACCCTAAACGTAGAGCATTTCAGCTAGGAAGAGATCTTCAAAAGAGCTAACATCGAAAAAAAAAATGTTTAAGATTATTCTAACCCTAAACGGATAGCGTTTCAGCAAGGAAGAGATCTTTTTTCAAAAGAGTTAACATCGAAAAAAAATGTTTAAGATTATTCTAACCCTAAGCGGATGGCGTTTCAGCTAGGAGGAGATCTTTTTTTTTTTCAAAGGAGCTAATATCGGAAATTTGATTATTCTAATCCTAAACGAAAAGCATTTCAGCTAGGAATGGATCTTTTTTCAAAAGAGCTAATATCGGAAATCTTTTAAGGTTATTCTAATCCTAAATGAATAGCATTTTAGCTAGGAATGGATCTTTTTTCAAAAGAGCTTGAATCGAAAATTATTTAAGATTATTCTAATCCTAAAAGGGATGGCATTTCAGCCAAGAAATGGATCTTTTTTCAAAAGAGCTAATATCGGAAATCTTTTAAGATTATTCTAATCCTAAACGAATAACCTTTTAGCTTGGAGGAGATCTTTTTTCAAAAGAGCTAAAATTCAGAAAATTATTTAAGATTAATATAATCCTAAACGAATAGCCTTTCAGCTAGGAAGAGATTTTTTTTCAAAAAGACTAAAATCGAAAATAATATAAGATTATTCTAATCCTAAGAGGATGACATTTCAGCCAAGAAAAGATCTTTTTTCAAAAGAGCTAATATTCAGAAAATATCTAAGATTATTCTAATTTTAGAAGGAAAGCGTTTCAGCTTAAACAAAAATCTTTGTTTTTCGAAAGAGATAGTGTTGGAACATATTTAAGATTATTCTAATCCTAAAAAGACAGCATTTCAGCTAGAAAAAAAACTTTTGGAAAAAATCGATTGAAAAGAGATCTTTTTTTCAAAAGAGCTAAGGTTGGAAAATATTTAAGATTATTCTAATCCTAAAAAGACAGCATTTCAGCTAGAAAAATCTTTTGGAAAAAATATTCGATTGGAAAGAGATCTTTTTTCAAAAGAGCTAAAGTTGGAAAAATATTTAAGATTATTCTAAATCCTAGAAGGAAACCGTTTCAGCTTGGACAAAAATCTTTGTCTTTCGGAAAAGATAGTGTTGAAAAATATTTAAGATTATTCTAATCCTAAAAAGACAGCATTTCAGCTTAAGGAATGATTTTTTAGAGGGAAAGCATTTCAGCTTAAGTCAAAAATCGTTTCAAAAGAGATATTTAAGATTATTCTAATCCTAAAAAGACAGCGTTTCAGCTAATAGAAAAGATTTTTGGAAAATATTCGATTGAAAAGATGACAGTTTTGATTAAAAAGGATTGAAAACATGGCTTCAGAATTCACAGAGCATTTAGTCATACGCAGTTCAAGGATGCAATGCATGAGCTAGACTATTCTAAGTCTCAAAAAAGGGTTCATGCCAATGATTCCACGTTGTTAGGGAACTCACAATCCTCCATAAGTCAGGGACGAAATGGGGAGACGGCGGTTGCTAACCTCGGTGGAACCACCTTGATATTTAAATCAGACACAGTGAACGTCATTTCCCTACTTTGAGGTCGACCCAAAGGGAGAAATGGTTCGAATCCTAACAGTATGATGCATAAATAACATAAAAAAAAGAGTACTCTAAATAGCCATCGTTTTACTTTTCAAGCTTCACTATCCCCAGCGGAGTCGCCAAATTGTGGACAAGGGATTTTGATCCACGCGATGTTTTATTTCAAAAACACTTTCATTTGAAAAGAGAGTCGCCACTAAATTTTTAGGTGGAATTTAGAAACCAATTTTAGAGAAAATGAGTTCGTGTGAGTTTACGTGTTAGGAAGTTTAAAAGAATTTCATTAATTTTAACGCCTAACCCCGCCCGTCACAGTAACGGTCTCTACTAAGTAAAATCATGGCTATTATGAGTAAGTATGCAGATATGCAAACAGCGTTTTAACCCTAAACAAAATATATCCATTCTAGGTCGTTTAATGCACATATAATTTCGTCAAAGTTATTCAACATGGGTTCATTTACTATTCTAGCAAACAAAGAAAAGAAGCAGAAATACTTACTGACAGCATAAGATAGATTAACAAACGTTAGCGGCAGACGAACAAAAATAATCCAAACACGACTAAAACATGGATAAGCATGAATGATTGTCCTAAATAACTACTATAAAGAATTAACAAATGAACACAAGCAAACTAAAAATCAGACTCACAAGACCATTAATCAACAACACCAACGACTTGTACAGGTCACTAATCAAATTCAACTTGATTAAACATACAAATATACACAGGTCACACGAACACAAATAAAAATCAATTAATAATCACCCAAACAAACACTTAGCAGACCAAATATAATTAATGAATACACAAACGAATGCTTAAATGAAGAGACCCAACTAATACACACTAATAAAAGCAGACAATGTCAATTCAACGTAGAGGCATATGCAAGTAGCAGCAAACAAACACAAATAAACATACCAACTAATAATCCTTACTAAAAATCAATTAAGAACATATACAAACAAATGCTTAAATAAACAAAACCGACTAACACACATTAATAAAGGCAGACGACATAACTAACACGAGTCAGACCTAATTACGTAATAAACTATTGAGCTAAACATGAGCATACTGCACGTGGATACGAATTAACAAACAAGCACAAATAAATACACAAGCTAAGCACAACCAAATACATACACAAACATGAGTAAAATACACGGATGTAACACCTGATCAATCCAGTAGTCATGCGAATAGGTTCCTAACGAACCAATCACAACTAATACGCGAAGTTAGACAAGCAAATAACGAGTATACCAAAACATAACGTATGAAAAACCAAACTACACTATCCCACATATGACTTTACTACGCAACAAAATTGAGCACGCATTCTAGGTGAACAAGAGGTATGACATATTCACATATTCACATCGAAATCACGCTAAAAACATAAGCCTAAAGCGAATGATAAGATACAATAACTACGATGATAAACAAATGTGCGACAGAGTAATAAAAAACGACAGAGGCTATAAAAGACAAAAAAACGATAAATTAACAAAATAAAAAGAGTATTTTTGCACCCTCAACTTACATGTATCGTTGACCAAATATCCGAGTCGTAATCGATTGTAAGATTTTATCCCGAGGGGCCGTCGTCGACGAAAACCAATTGTAATCCGTAACTTTGAGCAAAACTGACAGCGATTTTCAAAAGCTTGTAACTTATTCGTTTCTCAACGAAATTTCGAACCGAAAGATGTTTTAGAATCGTGGTAAAGTGAACTTTAAGACTATGTAAACAAATCAGAGTGACTATGGTGTTTTCAACACGAAAAATAGGGTAGAAGTCGTGATAGTTGCACGAAAATCAGAAAATTTCTGCTCTGTTTTTGGAGCAGCTATCTCGACTTCTTTGAGGGCCTTTTAGGGCTTCTTGTGACTTGTTATGGTGTATGTATTCTGTATATTTCGTATGTAATGAAGGCTTGTGGATGGTGTGTATATATAAGGTCGAAAAGGTAGGGTTTAAGGAGGAAAAGAGCAGCTCTTGCTCTGTTTTCGGGCTGCTGCTGTCCAAGGTCGGTTTAGGGCTTTGTAGGGGCTTTTCTTGAGTGGCAAGGCAAGGTTATATGGGTAGGATAGTTAGGATACGGGTATGGGTCATGGGTAGGCGAATACGAGTCGGGTTTGGGTCAAATAAGGGCTGATTTAGGGTCCTGCGAGCTGTTGCGGATCAGCTCTCTTTTGGGCTACGTTTTGGCTAGTTGAGGTGGGTTTTGATCGTCGTTTTGGGCTGGCTTATGCTTGGGTATGTGGGGAAGAGTGTGGGTAAAAGAGGCCTCGAAATTCGTGTTGAAACGGGCTCAAAATCGCTCTTAAAATCGGGCTTAAAACGAGCTTTAAAACTTCTTTGTTAAGAAAGCGAATTAAATCGAATACGATTTAATAAACTGTTTTAAAAGCATGAGAAACGACTTTTCAAGTCAAATATTAAATTTGTAAAAGTGATTTTTCAAATCGAAATACTTAAAATGATTTTTCAAATCGAAATATTTTATTTTCAATAAAACAAACTTTTTGACAGAATACACTTACCCTGTCAACACACTAATTTAAATATCATTTAAATTAATAAAATATTTTGTCGACGGCGCCCGGCTTACATCGTAAAACGAACTCAAATAAATGACACGAAGTACCAGTTGTCCTATCATCATAGGGTGTTTGTCGGGTTTTCTATAAATTTCCATATCGACAGATACGGGTATCAACAGAGCGGCGCCCCTCATCGTCGAATCCCATTCGACAAAGTTGCTACCGTCATCCTTGAGGATACACTTATCCATCACGGTTCTCAACCATGAATCTTTGCCCAAAATGGGCGCGGGAGTTGATGATGATGATGCCATTGCGATTTGAAATAAATAATTCTACAACAAATATGAGGAAATATATTAACATTCATTGTATATTAATAACATTTGCTAAAACACCTTTTAAAACAAATGTCCATTTATATAATGATCTCCCACGAAATTATATAAATGATTCCAAGACTCGTTCTCATATAAAATTAGACATCTCATGTTTCCTTTTATATAAAAACGATAAGTCAACACTTGACTAATTCTACACTAGAATGCTTGGTTGATGATTTTCTTTAAAATGCATCCATTAGCCCCAAATAACTCTTATTTGGTTTAGTCCAAACCAAATTAGCATGGGACTTCCTCCCACTACTTACCCATGGTAACGAGGTTCCACGTTGCGGAGGTCCTCATGAACATGGGGTTCATAGTTGCCACATTTGGAAAGGCTTAAACTCAATTCATTTGTTAAATAATGTGGGTGATCTTGTCAATTTTAGTCATTAAAATTCTTTTATAAGTGAGCTAATTTAAGAATCGCGACCTAAAACGACAAACATAGTGGGATATCTTAGCATGCATGGCGATTTTGGCATGTAAGCGGAAAAATAAGCAATCAAACAAGCATAAGCATAAACCTAGTATGGCCACCTAAAAGTAATTAAAAATACAAGGAGTTACAAATTGGAAACCAACTCCTTTGGTCACTCTTCATATGGACTTCATCCAAGGCCCCTCCTTGCAAGCTTTAGAACACTTCTAAGGCTCCATCTCGATCCTTCGCCGGTCTTCGGTTTACAAATAGTTACAAGTATAAATTACAAATGAATACATAGCAACCCTATTATACATTTATAAATGAAATAAACTATTAAAATTACAAACCGGCGATACGAGATCGCATTTAATTACATACCCACACGATAATCCCTTTCATTACGGGAAATATCGGTAAAAATATAACAAACTATGGCCATACTAGTAAAAAAAACATTCATTCAAAAATAAACATTCATTCAAACATGCATAATGAAAAGCTTATAAATAAAAACATGCCAAAATCGCCCTAAACAATAATCGCATTAAATCGTTTAAAAACGGTCTCATCAAATATCGATTAATCTCATATTAATCAATAATGCTTAAAACACCTTTTAAGCATGAACTAAAACTTCTAAACTGATTTAGAACACCCAAAATTAGTTTTTCCTAATTTAAGGTGATTTTAGTTCATAATAGTGGTCATTTGCTAATTACTTATAACTTTAATCATAACTATTTATGAATAAAGCTTTAAAAATACATTATAATATAAAATAAAACCATTTTTATTTTGGAAAAATTTTGTACATTCTGGAACACTTCCAGGATGTCAAAAAAGAAAAGCTTGCTCAAAATCTTTTAAGAATTATTTTTATAACAATAAACATACGATTTCATCGATTTTATCTCATAAAATCAATAAAACCTTCAAAACAGTGAGTTAAATAGCCAAATTTATACCTTAGCATCCTCCAAATATATAAAAACAGTGGTATAAATTTCATGTCCAGAAAACAAAGTTTACTATATTTTTGACATTAAATCTCTTTATATACCGATTTTTATCAAATAAATGGATAAATATTCAAAACTCAAAATCTAAGTTTCAAAAATAACATGCAGAAAGTATACATAGCATATTTCACTGTGTAAAATTTCGAGACCAGATTCCAACTATAACTATTTATAGTTATTATTTTAGCCAAAAACACACTTTTTGACTCGATTTTGTATAAAAATCATTTTAATTAGCAAACAAATTCCAAAAATTACGAAATTTGACCGGTGACAACATGAGACCAGAAACTTTGCATGCAATAAAAATCTCGTGTTAAAACCATTTTTAACACTATTTTCGGATTTTATCATATTTATTCTCAATAAATATATAAAACAACAAAAACAACAAAATAAATTTGTAACCACAAGCCTAAGCTCCAGGCCGTCTCATAGAAAATAGAGGCCATGTGCAAGAATAGAATATGAGGCCCTTTCACTACGAAATTGAATGCATATTAAAGCAAACGGTATGATCTTTTCACTTAATTATTTTATTAAATAGAAGAAAAACAAGAACAATATTCTAAACTTATTACATTTTCATATCTATTACTAAAATCTATTTAAAAAGTGCAACACGTCTAGCTTTTTTTGAAGCGAACTCATCTATCAAGCTTTCAAAATCAAGCTTCTATTATGTGTAATCGTGTAAAAATAAGCGCTCAATCAGTCCGATACTCCGATGAAAATCAACGGCTTTACCAATGAACCTGTACCAAAAATTAACCAAAATTAGTTGATAGAAAAAATGAAAAACGGTGATGATTGACATCTAGGCAACAAACATGTGTGCAAAATTGCAAATTGAACATGAAAAACAATTAAAAAAAACATAAAAAATGAAAATAATAATGCCCAGTAAACTTCAAATTAGATCACTGTAGGAAGAAATAAGTTTTACCTTATTTCAATTTATGATTTGCGCTGAATTGATCACAAAAATAATTGAAAAGATGACTGATATTATAGATATTTGGACACTTTTTGATAAATCTTTTGGTCGATTATATGATTTGATGAAAAAAACTCTTCGATGAAATTCATTTATAAATTTAGAGATTGAGGTGATAAACGGTAAAAATTGCATGAGGGTAGGAATAATTGATTTAATTTTGGAATTAGGAGAAGAAGTAGCCAAAATTACAGGGATTTGATTTGGAAAATTATTTGACTGAATTTGGAATTTGGAGAAGGGGATGAGGATAATGTACTGATAATTCTAGATAATTTTTTTTTTTTTTTTAATAGAGTTGCAAGCTATTTTGGGCCCCCAAATTTATGAGGCCCTGTTCCTATGACCACCTTGCCCCTATAGTTAGACGGGCCTGCTAAGCTCTGATACCACTTGTAGGGTGCTCATACCCTTCACTAATCCAATATTAGTGTAAATCAAATTACTCTAATTTGATGAGCAAGATCTATGTAGTTACAAACATACTTTGTTACAAGTTTATAGAAATTTATACCTTCTTAAAAGGAATAAAAAGGGCACAAAACTAGAACTCCTTTCTAGTTTTGTTTCTTGAGCTATTAGAATGGGATGATCCTCCAAACCCTAGTTTCCAAACAAGGAAACCTCCTTCTTGTTGCACCCAAGAAGTACACCAAAATCTATTAATGATTTTGATCTAGAAATCAATAATAGAAGCTTGATAATATGTGAATATTATTATTACTAACACTTAGTGTGGACAAGGGATTTTGATCCACGCGATGTTTTATTTCAAAAACATTTTCATTTGAAAAGAGTCGCCACTAAATTTTATATGGAATTTAGAAAACCAGTTTTAGTGAAAATGAGTTCGTGTGAGTTTACGTGTTAGGAAGTTTAAAAGAATTTCATTAATTTAACGCCTAACCCCGCCCGTCGTAAAGACGGTCTCTACTACGTAAAACCATGGCTATTATGAGTACATATGCGGATATGCAAACAAATGTTTTAACCCTAAATATATTACATCCGTTCTATGTCGTTTAATGCACACAAAATTCGTCGAAGTTGTTTAACATATGGGTTCATTTACTATTCTAGCAAACAAAGAAAAGAAGCAGAAATACTTACCGACAGCATAAGATAGATTAACAAACGTTAGCGGCAGACGAATAAAAATAATCAAACATGACTGATACGTAGATAAGCATGAAAGACTAACATAGATAATTGAACACTACACTCGAATATAAAGAAGCGACAGACAAACACAACCAAACGTATAAATTAAATAATCAAGTACAACTAAGTAGACATACGGACACACGCAAATTATAACAAATAAACACAAACAAACGTATAGATTAATAATCAAGTAAAGTTGACAAACGCACGAACTTAAGCTAACAACATGGACAAAACTAGTAATTAATTAATAATCACATGAGCAAGTTTCTAAATAATCCAACACATAAGTATAAGCAGGCATAATAACCATACAAAACCTACATGTAATCTAATTACACAACTTAAGACTTAACAAACAAAACTAAACCAGCGACAAGCAGAAACGTGCACGATTATTTACATGAACAACGAAACTAATTACCATCACGAACACTAAGCGATGAAATAAACTCACGAAAACTAATTTGACATACAAGCATGAATTACAAATCTGAAGAAACACGATAGATCTAGTTTCAGACGATCAACATAATTAAGCATGACTACGATCTAATTACATAATAAGCTAATGGGCTAAACAGAATCAATCTAACGAAGGATTTTCGAGTCATACTACGCAAGGAAACTAAACATGCATACTAGGTAAACAAAGGGGCACGACATATCCACACATACGCATCCAAATCATGCTGAAAATATAAACCTAAAACGAACGATAAAAACAATAACTACGACGATAAACAACAGAGCAACAGAAAGCGATAAAAAACGACAGAGGGCAATAAGAACGATAAAAAAACGATAATTCAACCAAATAAAAAGAGTATTTTTGCACCCTCAACTTACATGTATCGTTGACCAATTCTTTGAGTCGTAATCGATTGTAAGATTTTATCCCAAGGGGCCGTCGTCGACGAAAACCAATTGTAATCCGTAAGTTTGTACCAAACTGACAGCAATTTTCAAAAGCTTGTAACTTCTTCGTTTCTCAACGAAATTTCGAACCGAAAGATGTTTTGGAATCGTGACAAAGTGAACTTTGAGATTATGTAAACAAATCAGAGAGATTATGAAGCTTGTAACACGAAAAACGAGGAAGAACAGGTGATAGCTGAACGAAAATCAGAAAATTGTGCTCTGTTTTTCGAGCGGCTATCTCGACTTCTTCTGAGGCTTTTTGAGGGATTTTTGTGACTTAGTATTATGTGTGTATGCTCTAAAACTCGTCCCCTGAATGCTTGTGGATGGTGTGTATATATAGGGTCGAAAAGTAGGGTTTTTCGAAGGGTTTTGAGCAGCTTTGCTCTGTTTTTCGGGGCTGCTGTCCACGGCTTCGTTTAGGGCTTTTTAGGGGGTTTTCTTGAGTGGCAAGGCAAGGTTACATGGGTAGGATAGTTAGGATACGGGTATGGGTCATGGGTAGGCGAATAGGAGTCGGGTTTGGGTCAAATGAGGGCTGATTTTGGGCCTATGAGCTGCTGCGGACCAGCTCGGTTCTTGGATACGTTTTGGCTGTTTAAGGGGGGTTTAGGTCGTGGTTTGGGCTGGGTTTAATCTCGGATATGTGGGGAATAAAGTGGGTAAAAGAGGCCTCGAAGTTCGTGCTAAAACGGGCTCAAAATCGTTCTTTAAATCGAGCTCAAAACGAGCTAAAAAACTTGCTTTTAAGAAAACGAATTGGTCGAATACGATTTAATAAAATGGCTTAAAGACACGAGAAACGACTTTTCAAGTCAAATATAAAATTTGTAAATGCGATTTTTCAAATCGAATTACTTAAAATGATTTTTCAAATCGAAATATTTTATTTTCAATAAAATACTTGAGGCAAATAAATTTTGATCGAAATAAATTTACCTTGTTAAAACATTAATTTAAACATCATTTAAATTAATAAAACATTACGTCGACAGCGTCCGACTTACATCGTAAAACGAACTCAATTAAATGACACGGAATACATGTTGTCCTATCATCATTGGGTGTTTGTCGGGTTTTCTATAAATTTCCATATCGACAGATACGGGTATCTACAGAGCCCCCACTTTGACTGAGGCTTGGACAGGGCGAAAGTCAAAGTAGACTCTCGGCCCAAATCAATGATATTTGTTTACTCGATTGAGTAAAGCCTATGTTTGTATTCTTTTGGAAGTGTCACTTCGTTTAGCTTCTGCTAAAATTTCGTCATTTTGAGGATGTCATCCTGTCGTCGGGGTCTAAGGTTTATGACTTTAGAGCCCCCGGTTGGAGCGTTCCTGCTCAATCTTAAAACAAATCATAGGATACGACTAACATAGTGAAATCTGCGGCATTTTCAAAAGGATGGATCATCGATCCGAGCTGCGAATTTTATTTGAAAATGGGTCATCGACCTGCTTCAAAACGGGATGGATCATCGATCCGAACTGAGAATTTTGATTTGAAAATGGGTCCTCGACCTGCTTCAAAACGATGGATCATCGATCCGAACTGAAAATTCTATTTTGGGAATGGATCATCGACCCGAGCTAAAATCAACATTTGCGTCCTCGATTCGCATTTCAAAATTTTTGTGTCCTCGACCTATTCAAAATTTTGTGTCCTCGACCTATATTTTTAGATTAAAGACTGGTGGGTCTTGATAGGAAGCGTAAACATCTTTTGAGAAATGGGTCGTCGACCCGCACCTTGAAAAGTGGATGAGTCATCGACTCGAACTATAAACATCTTTTGAAAATGGGTCTTCAACTCGCATCTTGAAAAGTGGATGAGTCATCGGCTCGAACTATAAACATCTTTTGGAAAAAAAAAAATGGGGTCGTCGACCGGAAACATTTTTTTTGAAAATGGGTCGTCGACCCGCATCTTGAAAAGTGGACGAGTCATCGACTCGAATTATAAACATCTTCTGAAAATGGTTCTTCAACCCGCATTTTGATTTAAGTGGATGAGTCATCGACTCGAACTATAAATATCTTTTGAAAATGGGTCTTCAACCCGCATTTTGATTTAAGTTGATGGGTCATCGACCCGAACTATAAATATCTTTTGAAAATGGGTCTTCAACCCGCATTTTGATTTAAGTGGATGAGTCATCGACTCGAAGTATAAATATCTTTTGAAAATGGGTCTTCAACCCGCATTTTG
This sequence comes from Dianthus caryophyllus, assembly GCA_023091065.1. Lineage (NCBI taxonomy): Eukaryota > Viridiplantae > Streptophyta > Magnoliopsida > Caryophyllales > Caryophyllaceae > Dianthus > Dianthus caryophyllus. The sequence continues at coordinate 19,464,044 of CM041522.1, forward strand.
ATTTAAGTGGATGGGTCATCGACCCGAACTATGTTCATCATTTGAAAATTGGGGCCATCGACCCGTATTTTGAGGAAAAGGCGGATAGGTCATCGACCCGAACTATAATTGTCATTGAAAATTGGGGCCATCGACCCATATTTTGGAGGAAAAGGTGGATGGGTCATCGACCCGAGCGCAAGACATCATCTGAAAATAGGTCATCGACCCCTATTTTGGAAAATGGATAGGTCATTGACCCGCATAGCAAATTTCATTTGAAAATCGAAAGAGGTCATCGACATGAACTTTGGATTTTGAGCATTTCGAATAATCCGGCCATTAACCTAGTTTAAAAACATCGTTTTTAGAATAATATAAAAGACGACTCTAAAAGTGTAAAATTATATAATTAATACACATCCATTTACTCTATTATCAAATTCCCCCCACACTTACCTTATTGTCGTCCTCGACGATGACAAACCGAGCTACTAAAAATATCACCATACTTAACCTTATATTGACTTATGAACGGTCAACGACAAACTTAAAATATATACTTCAAGATCATTTCAAACAAATCATGTGAATCAGCAGCGCCTATAATGAAATTTCTCCTCCACAACAAGTTTGCATAATCGATTAATTAAACCACATTACAGATTTTAGACGCTTTTAAATTGAGATTATTAACGAACTTTTCATCCTTCACAACTTGTTTCACTTTCTTTCTCCCCACATATCAACAATTAGACTATGGGTTTCAGCCAAATATTAAGGTCTCAAGGGAAGGGGTTTACTTTCGGCACCTTGTATTACCACTTTAGTGCGTGGATCGTTCTCCCGGTTACCTAAGGTGTACTCGATACCTCCTCACAATATTTATTTTTCCTTCTGTTTTCTTTTTTTTTTTTTCTAATTTTTTTTTTTTTCAACATTCTCTTTTTCAAAATATCTGTCAAGTGACCCATGTAGCAAGCCTCAACCGATGGATCCCGTCCAACTGGACAAGTCATCAGGCATTCTCCCAATAGCTAAAATTGGGTTCCCCTCGGACTAAGAACTCGAATCACAAGACAATCAATCACACTCTTTTGAGGTCAAGTAATCTCCCTGTCGGTCCATTAAAGGAGTCACCACGAAAGTAAATAATTAGTCAACAATATTAAGTAGTCAACAATGGGGTTAAGATCGTTACACAAGTGCTATTCTTTATTATCCATTCATGATTCAAATTTAAAAGAGAACTAAAATATGTAATGTCATGAAATTAATCAGCTCAAGTTTAAATAAGGAGGAAAAGTTCATGCATTTGCTACTTTAAATTATAAATTCTCAATTTATTCTGAAAAACAATTCAATTCGAGTTTGTCGTTGACTCATCTTAGTCTAAACATTAAACAGAAGGTTCAGGTGCTTGGTTCGAAAGTTACCCCACTTTGGCAACTTGACTTTGACTTAAGGAGAAGAATATGGGACTCAGGTTCAGAAATCGACACGGTTTCAACACTATTTGTAACAACTCGGGATGCAAATGGACTGGACCAGATTAATCATGAAAAGACTCGAAGCTTAACGACATGGTCTACGACCTAACTATACAAATGCATGCGACATATGGACTTAAAGACAGACTCACAGTACGGGACTTAGACCCAACTAGACATGGACTTAATGTAATTAGCTCGTGCGTGGACCAAACAGTTTCTAAGGTTTATGCAAAACTTCCAAATAGCTTAGCTGAGACGTAGTTGTGCCCCGACTCAAAACTAAAAAATGACATGCATGACTTGGGCCCAAGAGTAGGCCTAGGTGACCCAACCAGGTAAATCCTCTAAGACTTTTAGATGGACTAGACTTACTATACACGGCTTAGATTCTAACTAGACTCGACTCGGTGCATTTCATGCTTACTCGCGACTTGAAAAAAAAAGAAACTTATTTTCGAAGTTGAGGTTTGAAATGGTTAGCACTTCGACTACAAAAAAGGCTTATCTGATTCGAAATTTCAGTTTAACTTGGGCTAGATTTTACCTTTGAAAAACTTCGTTTTGGCTGGAAAAAATTCTATTCCCAAATGGGTAGCATTTCGAAAGTGCTCAAGATTATTCTAATCCTAAACGTACAGCATTTCAGCTTAAAAACTATTCTTTTTTCAAAAGACGTAGTGTTAAAAATCGTTCAGGATTAATCTAATCCTAAACGGGTAGCATTTCAGCTTGAAAGGTTTTTTTTTTTCAAAAGAGTTAGTGTTGGGAATTGTTCGAGATTATTCTAATCTTAAACGGATAGCACTTCAGCTATAGAAGGATCTTTTTTCAAAAGAGTTAGTGTTAAGAACTGTTCGAGATTATTCTAATCTTAAACGGGTAGCATTTCAGCTTAAAAAGGATCTTTTTTCAAAAGGTAATTTTCTTTAAAAGAAAAAAAGTTTTAGGATTTTCTAATCCTAACAAGGAGCATTTCAGCTTAGAAACAATCTTTTTTTTTTTATAAAGAGCAAATATCGAAAATTATGTAAGATTGTTCTAATCCTAAACGAATAGCATTTCAGCTAGGAAAAGATCCTTTTTCAAAAGAGCTAATGTTGAAAATTTGTTAAGATTATTCTAATCCTAGAAGGAAAGCGTTTCAGCTTGGACAAAAATCTTTGTTTTTCGGAAAAGATAGTGTCGGAAAAAATTTAAGATTATTCTAATCCTAAAAAGGACAACATTTCAGCTTAGGAAATGATTTTTAGAGGGAAAGTATTTCAATTTAAATCAAAAATTGTTTCAAAAGAGATATTCAAGATTATTCTAATCCTAAAGACAGCATTTCAGCTAAAAAGGAAACTTTTGGAAATATTTGACTGAAAAGATGACAGTTTTGACTAAAAAAAAAAAACCAAAAAAAAAACAAGGCTTTGGAGTTCATAGAGCATTTAATCATACGCAGTTCAAGGATGCAATGCATGAGCTAGACTATTCTAAGTCTCGAAAAGGGTCCATGCCAATGATCCCACGTTGTTAGGTAACCTACGCAACCACCATAAGTTTGTAACTATATGGCGAGAGTGCGGTTGCTAACCTCGGCGGAACCACCTTGGTATTTAAACCAGACACAGTGAACGTCATTTCCCTACTTTGAGGTCGACCCAAAGGGAGAAATGGTTCGAATCCTAACAGTATGATGCATAAATAACATAAAAAGAAAGGGTACTCTAAATAGCCATCATTTTACTTTTCAAGTTTCACTGTCCCCAGCGGAGTCGCCAAATTGTGGACAAGGGATTTTGATCCACGCGATGTTTTATTTCAAAAACATTTTCTTTTGAAAAGAGTCGCCACTAAATTTTATATGGAATTTAGAAAACCAGTTTTAGTGAAAATGAGTTCGTGTGAGTTTACGTGTTAGGAAGTTTAAAAGAATTTCATTAATTTAACGCCTAACCCCGCCCGTCGTAAAGACGGTCTCTACTACGTAAAACCATGGCTATTATGAGTACACATGCGGATATGCAAACAAATGTTTTAACCCTAAACATATTACATCCGTTCTATGTCGTTTAATGCACACAAAATTCGTCGAAGTTGTTTAACATATGGGTTCATTTACTATTCTAGCAAACAAAGAAAAGAAGCAGAAATACTTACCGACAGCATAAGATAGATTAACAAACCTTAGCGGCAGACGAATAAAAATAATCAAACATGACTGATACGTAGATAAGCATGAAAGACTAACATAGATAATTGAACACTACACTCGAATATAAAGAAGCGACAGACAAACACAACCAAACGTATAAATTAAATAATCAAGTACAACTAAGTAGACATACGGACACACGCAAATTATAACAAATAAACACAAACAAACGTATAGATTAATAATCAAGTAAAGTTGACAAACGCACGAACTTAAGCTAACAACATGGACAAAACTAGTAATTAATTAATAATCACATGAGCAAGTGTCTAAATATTCCAACACATAAGTATAAGCAGGCATAATAACCATACAAAACCTACATGTAATCTAATTACACAACTTAAGACTTAACAAACAAAACTAAACCAGCGACAAGCAGAAACGTGCACGATTATTTACATGAACAACGAAACTAATTACCATACGAACACTAAACGATGAAATAAACTCACGAAAACTAATTTGACATACAAGCATGAATTACAAATCTGAAGAAACACGATAGATCTAGTTTCAGACGATCAACATAATTAAGCATGACTACGATCTAATTACATAATAAGCTAATGGGCTAAACAGAATCAATCTAACGAAGGATTTTCGAGTCATACTACGCAAGGAAACTAAACATGCATACTAGGTAAACAAAGGGGCACGACATATCCACACATACGCATCCAAATCATGCTGAAAATATAAACCTAAAACGAACGATAAAAACAATAACTACGACGATAAACAACAGAGCGACAGAAAGCGATAAAAAACGACAGAGGGCAATAAGAACGATAAAAAAACGATAATTCAACCAAATAAAAAGAGTATTTTTGCACCCTCAACTTACATGTATCGTTGACCAATTCTTTGAGTCGTAATCGATTGTAAGATTTTATCCCAAGGGGCCGTCGTCGACGAAAACCAATTGTAATCCGTAAGTTTGTACCAAACTGACAGCAATTTTCAAAAGCTTGTAACTTCTTCGTTTCTCAACGAAATTTCGAACCGAAAGATGTTTTGGAATCGTAACAAAGTGAACTTTGAGATTATGTAAACAAATCAGAGAGATTATGAAGCTTGTAACACGAAAAACGAGGTAGAAGAAGTGATAGCCGAACCAAAATCAGAAAAAACGTGCTCTGTTTTAGGGCAGCTATCTCGACTTCTTTTGAGACTATTTGAGGGCTTTTTGTGACTTAGTATTGTGTGTGTATGCTCTAAAACTCGTCTGTCTTGAATGCTTGTGGATGGTGTATATATATAGGGTCGAAAAGTAGGGCTTTTCGAAGGGTTTTGAGCTGCTTTGCTCTGTTTTTTCGGGCTGCTGTCCACGGCTTCGTTTAGGGCTGTTTAGGGGGTTTTCTTGAGTGGGAAGACAAGGTGACATGGGTAGGATAGTTAGGATACGGGTATGGGTCATGGGTAGGCGAATAGGAGTCGGGTTTGGGGCAAATGAGGGTCGATTTTGGGCCTATGAGGCTGCCGGACCAGCTCGGTTCTTGGATACGTTTTGGCTGTTTAAGGGGTTTAGGTCGTGGTTTGGGCTGGGTTTAATCTCGGATATGTGGGGAATAAAGTGGGTAAAAGAGGCCTCGAAGTTCGTGCTAAAACGGGCTCAAAATCGTTCTTTAAATCGAGCTCAAAACGAGCTAAAAAACTTGCTTTTAAGAAAACGAATTCGTCGAATACGATTTAATAAAATGGCTTAAAGACACGAGAAACGACTTTTCAAGTCAAATATAAAATTTGTAAAAGCGATTTTTCAAATCGAATTACTTAAAATGATTTTTCAAATCGAAATATTTTATTTTCAATAAAATACTTGAGGCAAATAAATTTTGATCGAAATAAATTTACCTTGTTAAAACATTAATTTAAACATCATTTAAATTAATAAAACATTACGTCGACAGCGTCCGACTTACATCGTAAAACGAACTCAATTAAATGACACGGAATACATGTTGTCCTATCATCATTGGGTGTTTGTCGGGTTTTCTATAAATTTCCATATCGACAGATACGGGTATCTACAGAGCCCCCACTTTGACTGAGGCTTGGACAGGGCGAAAGTCAAAGTAGACTCTCGAGTCGATCGAAGATCACAACTTGAGAGCCTCACGGGTCGTTTAGGGTCCCTTAGACCTGTGTACATAAGCTCACCAGCCATAAGAAGAAATCATACCTAAAACATGATTCTGGATGCCTTCATTTTCATCGAAGTGTGGGTTGAGCCTTATCCTTAGGCGCCTACGTATCCGTTGTGACAGAATCAAACCCGTATCGTAGTTCGAGCTCGCTGGCCTGTAGCTTTCTGCTGCTTCGGCCCAAATCAATGATATTTGTTTACTCGATTGAGTAAAGCCTATGTCTGTATTCTGTTGAATCGCTACTTCGTTTAGCTTCTGCTAAAATTTCGTCATTTTGAGGATGTCATCCTGTCGTCGGGGTCTAAGGTTTATGACTTTAGAGCCCCCGGTTGGAGCGTTCCTGCTCAATCTTAAAACAAATCATAGGATACGACTAACATAGTGAAATCTGCGGCATTTTCAAAAGGATGGATCATCGATCCGAGCTGCGAATTTTATTTGAAAATGGGTCATCGACCTGCTTCAAAACGGGATGGATCATCGATCCGAACTGAGAATTTTGATTTGAAAATGGGTCCTCGACCTGCTTCAAAACGATGGATCATCGATCCGAACTGAAAATTCTATTTTGGGAATGGATCATCGACCCGAGCTAAAATCAACATTTGCGTCCTCGATTCGCATTTCAAAATTTTTGTGTCCTCGACCTATTCAAAATTTTGTATCCTCGACCTATATTTTTAGATTAAAGACTGGTGGGTCTTCGACCGGAAACTGTAAACATCTTTTGAGAAATGGGTCGTCGACCCGCACCTTGAAAAGTGGATGAGTCATCGACTCGAACTATAAACATCTTTTGAAAATGGGTCTTCAACCCGCATCTTGAAAAGTGGATGAGTCATCGGCTCGAACTATAAACATCTTATGGAAAAAAAAAAAATGGGGTCGTCGACCGGAAACATTTTTTTTGAAAATGGGTCGTCGACCCGCATCTTGAAAAGTGGACGAGTCATCGACTCGAATTATAAACATCTTCTGAAAATGGGTCTTCAACCCGCATTTTGATTTAAGTGGATGAGTCATCGACTCGAACTATAAATATCTTTTGAAAATGGGTCTTCAACCCGCATTTTGATTTAAGTTGATGGGTCATCGACCCGAACTATAAATATCTTTTGAAAATGGGTTTTCAACCCGCATTTTGATTTAAGTGGATGAGTCATCGACTCGAACTATAAATATCTTTTGAAAATGGGTCTTCAACCCGCATTTTGATTTAAGTGGATGGGTCATCGACCCGAACTATGTTCATCATTTGAAAATTGGGGCCATCGACCCGTATTTTGAGGAAAAGGCGGATAGGTCATCGACCCGAACTATAATTGTCATTGAAAATTGGGGCCATCGACCCATATTTTGGAGGAAAAGGTGGATGGGTCATCGACCCGAGCGCAAGACATCATCTGAAAATAGGTCATCGACCCCTATTTTGGAAAATGGATAGGTCATTGACCCGCATAGCAAATTTCATTTGAAAATCGAAAGAGGTCATCGACATGAACTTTGGATTTTGAGCATTTCGAATAATCCGGCCATTAACCTAGTTTAAAAACATCGTTTTTAGAATAATATAAAAGACGACTCTAAAAGTGTAAAATTATATAATTAATACACACCAGACTCGAGCTCGCGCAGGAGCTCGGAATTCAAATTAAAGACCAAAGGACTAAGAAAGGCCACGAATAATAAAGCCCAAGAGAAGGGCTTTGAGCCCAAGTCAGAGGAAGAACAGCCCAGCCCAGCTCAGCAGACCGGCCGGTCTGGTGGACCGGCAGCCGGCCGGCTCTAGCGCTCAATCCGTCGAGTTTTGTTTTATTTCGTGATTTATTAATTTGGGAACTATATATATAGGTTTAGGTCGAGATTTCAAACTTATGCTTTATTTTGAGTTTACTCCTTAGGTTTAGTTTACTGCTTTACATTCTCTCAACATTCAAAACTCCAATTTTAGTTTAGTTTAAGATTGATTTATCTTGTAACCGCCGGTACTCTACTTTAATCCAGGTTTATTTTAATCTTTATTGTTTATTCATCATGTTTACTTCTTTTGATTTCATTGCTTTGATTGTTATTATGTCTAGCTAATTTCCCAATTAGGGTTTAGGGGAATTTGTGATATTTGGTTCAGGAACATGTTTTAGGATTAAATTGGTTGAATAAATTGTGCACTTGATTTCTTTCTACGCGTTTTATGCCAATTGAATTAGGATTATTTCGCCTGATCAACGATTTGTCTGAGTTTAATTGAACCTGAGTAAGTTTTAATTTAAGATCGAAAGCCGAGTTAAAACTAGACTTACGCGAGATTGATAAGTTGAATTTAGTAAGTTGCGAGAGCCCGCTAAATTTGCTTAAGGCTAAAATTGACTCGAGAGAGCGTTTTATAAACCTACTCATTTGCACAGTTTATCGCTTCCCTCTTATAAATTTGAGTTCCTGAATCATTGTCATAATGAACCCGATGCCCTAATCTTTCTCCTTATATATTTCTATTCATCTTTACTTTTGCCTTAGTTTAGTTCAAACAACTCCTTTTCATACCTTTGAGTTAGACCTGTTTACTCCGTCTTTAGCTTAAACTACACCGTTTCTCTGTGGATACGATCCTGCTTGCCGCTAGCTACTTGTTAGTGTTTTTGTAGGTTTATTTTGACAGGGTGATACGACTTGGCCGTGTCAATTTTGGCGCCGTTGCCGGGGAAACGGCTTTGTTAGTCATAGTTATTGTTTTGTTGCAGGTTTTTCTCTCTTGTCTCAAGGAACCTAGTTCCTTGAGATCGTTTCTTATCGTTTGCTTGTAGTTTTGTTTATGCACAGGTCACCTACACGTTTAGTTCCATTTGAGCCTGAACCTGAGCGCGCATTACACAGACTACGTAAGGAAGCAAGTAAATTAATCGATCTTGATTTTGAGGACGCGTCGCATTCGGAGTCTAGTGCAGCGCAATCGTCCTACGAAGAGGACACACCACCTATTACTCCAAGTTCTTCTCCACCACGTGTGACTATGCCGAAATTATATAGTCACTCGTTGCCCAAGACGGAGTCCATACCTGATGGATTCCAAATGCCCGCTACTTTGACGGGTAATTTCGAGATTCGCCCCGCCTTTCTCACTTTGGTGGAGCGTAATCAGTTCGGCGGTAATCCTACGGAGGATCCCGGGAAACACATGCAGGTTTTTACGGACTACTGCTCGACGATTAAGCAGAATGGGATCACTCAAAACCAGATTAGGGAGATGCTGTTCCCTTTTTCGCTACGTGATCGCGCGCGGGATTGGATCACGGATCTTGACAAGACTGCCGCGGGTATTACGGATTTGCCAAGTCTAGCTCTTGCTTTCTATCGCAAGTACTATCCTCCGGAGCGGACTAACCAACTCCGTAGTCAAATTCAAGGGTTCCAGCAAAGTTTTGATGAGACGTTAGCTGAGGCGTGGGACCATTACAAACGGTTGATCCGTGAATGTCCGCATCACGGACTTGGTGATTGGTTGGTGATTATGACCTTTTATAATGGGTTGTATGCTGAGAGTCGCGCTATTCTTGACTCGGCCGCGGGAGGTCGATTTGCTAATAATACAGATGATGATAAAGCGTGGCAAACGATTGAGGAAATGGTACATCCATACATCCCAGTTTGGTAAGCCTAGGGGTAATTCACGGTCCGCGCACAACGACCGTGGAAATGAGAGTATAAGTGTAGTTATGAGTCAACTTTCTGAATTGAATAGGAAGTTTGATGCTATGCAGGGGAGTGGTTCGACGAGTGCTCATGTGAGCATTTGCGAGGCACGATCAGGGTTATTCTACGGGGTATGCTGCGCCCCACGAGCAGGTTCTCGGGTACCAATCTTATTCTCAAAACCTGCCCTATCAAAACCCGGTAGGGTTCACGATCGTTCTCTCTTGTCCTCAGTAACCAAAGCGTCTTTGAACGACCACCCAACCACCCCAAAACACTCCTTACATCCCCCCTCACAAAAATTTCCAACTACCCCCACCTAACTACCAAAAACCATCCTATATACCACCACCTACTACCCCGGGAACCGATCCTTTGGCCGAGACTAAGGCCATGGTGTTGCAAGTGCAACAGGTAATGAGGGGTATCTGAGGAAGGCAGGAGGCTATCTTGAGCCAAATGCAAAAGGATGGGCGAGCTAAGGGCAGCGACTATAAAGTTGTTGGAGAATCAGGTGGCTCAACTAGCCACATCACAGGCGTCGCGTCAACCGGGTTCATTACCGTCGCAAGGTAATCCTCCTAACCCTCCTCACGATACAGCATGCGCAATTACTTTGAGGAGTGGTACGTCCTATGACGATCCGAGGAAAAAGGCAGCGCAGCCGGTCGTACAACCGGCTGGACCTGCTGCTGCGGGGAAGGATGATTCAGGTGTTAATTCTGGTATTCCTGTTGCTACTCCTTCGCCCCCGATTCAAATCAAGCTCCCATTTCCGGGTCGAAAAAATGCCGGGGTCGAGGCTAAGTTCAAGAAGTTCGTGGACGTCATAAAAGCTCTTCAGGTAAATGTCCCTTTTCTTGATCTCGTGACTCAAATCCCCGCGTACGCTAAGTTTTTGAAGGAAGTCTTAGCTAGGAAGCGTACGCTTGATGATGTGTCGACTGTAGCTTTCGTGGGGGAGGCTAGTACTAGGTTGCAGGGTAGTAAGCCCCCTAAGCTTAGTGACCCAGGTACCTTTTCTATCCCCTGCTCCATTGGTAAGTTTGTGGTCCGAAATGCTTTATGTGACCTTGGAGCGAGTGTGAGTGTCCTACCCTACTCTTTGTACCAAAAGATGAACTTGTCAGCTTTGGGACCCACTCACATTACCTTGCAAATGGTGGCCGTGCATTAGCGTCCCTTAGGTATACTGCAAGATGTCCCCGTACAGGTAGGAAAGTTCTTTATCCCTGTGGACTTTGTAGTACTTGATATGCCCGAGGATGTCCACATTCCCATCATTTTGGGGAGACCCTTCCTGCACACTGCTGGTGCAGTTATTGACGTGGGCAACAAGACCTTAGCATTCACGGTGGGGGGTGAGAAGCTTACCTTTACTCGATCTGATACCCCGCGGTCGCCTATGCGTTTAGAGTCGGTTTGCTCTATTAATTCTGTACCTCCGTCTCACTCTACCTCGGTCGACTATTTCCTAGAGACTGACCCAAAAGAGTTGGCATATTTATTATCTTGTACGGCTTTGGCTATACGACTTAAGGAGTAACGGCATGGGCAGGATGCTAAGCAATAATTCTGCCGGCTTAAACCACACTATTCGATGTAGCCAACGCTAGAGACCGAGATAGTGGTATCCGCACAAGACTATTTTAACCCCACTTCACTCACGATTGACGTTTTCATATCCGAGGCTCAAGCGTTTGACCCGTTATTTAACTTACTCAAGATTCATTATTTATTTGATATTTAATATCACATGTTACTAGACTCTCCTAGTTTCATCGTCAAACGTTTAAGTATTTTATTTTCGGTTTCATATGATCACATAACACGTTCGTTTATTATTTGAAGTGTTGTTAATTATTAACGTTTTCAAGTTTCTATATGAATACGTTTATTAGTATGTCCAATTTTATTTAAGTGTTTTTCAAAACACTTTAAGTCATTTTACTTATTCATTTTAAATTTTCTATACTTAGTAAATTTTTCAATTATTTACAATATTTCAAATTTTGAAATTTGAAATATCTTTGAATTTGAGACGTAACTTGTTTTACAAGTTTCGTAAATTTTTTTTCACTATTCACTATTCACTATTTACTATTCATCGTATTTTATACGTATTCGTATTTTTATATTCCGTATTTTATACGTATTTTTATACGTATTCGTATTTTTATACTTTGTATTTTATACGTATTTTTATACTTATACGTATTCCTATACTTCGTATTTCTACGTATTTTTATACTTATACGTATTCTTATACTTGTACGTATTTTTATATTTTGTACGTATTCTTATACTTGAGATATTTTAGGTATATAACTAAGCCTTTTTATTTACTAAGTATAACTTTCTAGTTTCGAAGTTGTTAAGTTCGTTTTGTAAAAAGTGATAATGATATTTATTTTAAAAATGAGACTTAGTTAAATTTAGTCGTCTATTTACTAAATTTAGCGATTTCCATTTTTAATAATAATAGTGTCGTGGATGGTTCATTTTAGTCCGTATGTCCAAGTCCAACAGTCCAATATTTGCAAAGGCAGTAGCACACTTTTTAATTCATTTTTATAACGGTTACTCATTTTTATCGGTTTAATATATTTCATTTATAACTAAATCGATTTATACAAAACTTCAATTCTACTAACTATTAAACTTTAGTGACTTAGTGATATTTTCATTTTGATTAATTTTGGTCCATTTTAAGTGAACATGTCGTGTGGTTTGTATATGTATTATAATTCTTTTATTTCTTTTTAAATTCTTAATTCAACTTATTAATTACTAATTAAATTATTTTAACAATAAACTAAAAGGCGATAAAAACAAATTTTAACCCTAAAATGGTGCAAAATGCCGTGGCAAACTATGGTGGTGTTCTAAATTTCATTTTTTCGATTTTATCGGTTTTTAGCTTAAAGTCTTTATATTTTAATTATTCTAATTATACTAAAACGATTTAAACTAAAATGAAATTTTACTAAAAACTTCATTAGTCTAAAATTTTGACCTAAAATATAAAGTTACATTTCCTAAATGTTTTTCTAAATATGTAAGTTGATTTAAGTGATGTTAATAACATTATATAAACTAATAACTAAACATAAACAAAAATTAATAACAAAAATAAACTAAATCAAAATCAAAATGAGTAAAAAGGAAGAACACACATGAACATCAACTTGAAGATTTCATGAACACCAAAATTAGCTCAAGAACACATATGTGCATATTTTTCATTTGATAATTTATTTTCCTAATTTAATTTTTTTACATGATAACATTCATTTTAACTAACTTAACACAACATATTATTTACAAAAACTAAAAGTGAAAATATATAAAAAATATATAGGGGAAAACCGTGGGTTTGTATGTGTGTGCATAAATTTTCATTTTCGATTTTTATTCACTTTAAACTCATTGTTAATATTTCACATAATTTTTATATATGATTACTACTTAACTAAAACATAAATAAACATATAAATCATATGAACAATAATTAAAAATGCTCAAAATTAATTTAACTAAACATATGAACATATTACTACAACTTAACTATTATCAATATTACTTATTTATTATCATTTTATTATACTCCACATAAACATACAAGTGCATACAAGTGATGTTTAACATATTTTAGCATAGAAAATTATACTCATAAAACATATAATAAAAATCAAATTAATTTACAAAGAGGTTAAAATGAGACATAGTTAGTCACCTTAATCGGCAAGCTTATTGGTTGTCCGGATCAATAATATTATCTAGGTCCAAAGTTTCACCCAAATACCCGTCTTCACCTTCAAAAACCCGTAACAAAGTGAGCTCCAAAATACCCAAAGATAGCTAGGAATACTAGTGAATTATTAGTGTAATATTAGGGTTTTAATTTAGAGAGTTTTAGGAGTAAAATGAAAGAAAAATAAAGAGAGAAAATGGGGGAAGTGGCTCGGCCGAAATGAGAGCAAAATGAGGTTGTATTTACACTTAGAAAATAATGAGAAAAGTTGTAATGAAAAATTAGGTTAAATGAATTAGGTTTGTTTTGTTTTATTTAGTAAATAAAGTTTAATTTGATTAAATTAGGGAACAAAATAAATCAAGTGGCAAAACTAGTATGCAAATTCACTATTTGAAAAAGAAATGTTCCCTTTGTGTTTTTAAATGTTTTTCACGAAATTAGTCAGTTTTTAAAAAGTCGGGTGTCAAAAGCGATAAAAGTTAATGTGTGCGCGTTTGACGATTTTTCGAAATGTTTCTACTTTTGAATTCTAAGACTAAAATATTTATTTCATTATTCAAAAATTTTCAAAAGTTTTAAAGAAGTCGATAAATTTTACAAAACGAAAGTTTTGCAAAAATAGAGATTTTGGAAGGTTAAAAGGTTAAGATTAGATTTAAGATTTGAAATTAGTATTTGATGGCTAATTATTGACTTAAATTAACACGGAGTGTTACAAAAACTCCGAATATTTAGTTGGAGTCAATTTGAAAAACACTCAATTTAATAACCCATATTTTTTTTAGTTTTTTTTATTTTTTATTTTTTAGCTTTTAATTGTTCTAAAATATTATCAAAAATGAGAAATTGAATTTTAAATCAATAAGGTTATTTGTAATTAGAAAAAAAAAAACACCGACTGCGTATAGCAATTGTGTTATACTGCAATTAATCCCCAAACCATGCCCGGCTGTATTCTCTCGACTCGCTCACAACTTCTAAACATATGCTCTATTGAAAATTAGAGGTAGGACTTTCAATCATTTTTATTATTGTAGAACCGACAATGATTCATAAGATAATCTACTCAACAAAACAGTTTTCATTCGTCATATCACCAATAGTAAAAAGTACGGAGTAGTTGTCAAAGACAACCAACGAGGAAGAGATCGACTATGTAAATGACGCCAGAATAGAAAGATACAGGAAAAATAATCACTTCTGTTTTTATATAGTTTCTTCAAAACGGGCATCTAAAACAATAAATCAACGACCATAAAGTCCGAGTAAGTTCTTTTCTCTCTCTTCCACTCTTCTCCTAGCAGCCTCCCTCGCTTTGAGTGCGGCCAATTCCTCTTCAGAAACTGCCTTTGGATTTTCACCTGGCCTCTTTCTCTTTGCAACAGAAAGAGACGAAGGAACACCTTTAACAGATCTTGTCGGATTTAGGGATCCTGCAACGACAAGCCCAGGTGCAGAGCTGCTCTGTACCTTGCCTGTGTCTTTCTTTTCAGAAGGAAGAGTTGCCACCACCTTTTTCAGTGGCTCTTTTGGCTGTGAAACCGATGAATTCTGAGCAGCCGTGAACGCCTCTTCCTGTGACACCCACCGGCCTGGTTCACACAACCAAACATGAACAGCAGTTAGTGATGAAAATATTTGGCGGTAATATGAAAATCTCCCTCTATTAACCAAATATATAGATTTTTTAATGAACAAAAAAAGAGTAGTTTACCAAGAACATCGGAGTAGTAGAAACCAGATTTTGGATCATAGTGGATGCCAGTATGCCGATCATGATAGTATCCTGAACTGCTGTCGTACTCCCAAACTGTCAACATTTCAAGACCATTATATACTAAATCAAAATCACCCTCCTTAACAAAAATTATAAGGTAAAGCTGAAACGATAAAATATCCACCACAGAAACAAGTAAATTATATAAATGGAAGTTATTTGTAAAAGGTTTTGTCTAGTACAGAGTATCTAATATTCCCGCTGAAAGAACAGGATGACAGCTCTTTATTACAAGGAACAAAAATCAGATAGAAGCTATTGACAAGTGACAACTGATGATTAGAAAGAGCAAGTAACAGGAAGATTTCTTCCAGCAAGACTCGCTGGATAGAATTCTCAGCGTATGACGATAAGCAACACATGCCATGAAATTATGCACAACATATACAGGAGGGTCTATTCAACTACCCTAAACGACCATTCTCCGGTACCTTTCAGAAGAACTCAAAGTATGATAAGCAGAAAACACTGTTATATCTCTCATAAGCACTATGCATACAAAATCCCTGAGAATCAGAGACTCTCATAGAGACGTGAGAAATAAGCAGGATACGACCTAGCTCCAACGAATTTGAATGTTATCTACGAGTAATAATCTAGACGCCTGCCATGTCAAATAATGATGAATTCACAATAACACTATGACGTGGGATGGCAGTTTCGGGCAATTATTCAATCTCCAAGTACTTTGGTGTTCCAAAGTCAATTTGAAAACAGCCACGTAAAACGGCGGCTAGATAGGTTTTCCAACTGCGGAAAAGATGATCCTATGGGGCTTTCAAGTTCAGTACTATAATCGATTACATTATCCGCATCTGTCTAGAATAATTGAGCTTTCAAAAGAGGATAATGTAATCGATTACAAAACTGAACTGACCTTTCAAATTATTCAATCTCCAAGTACTTTGGTGTTCCAAATTCTAGACAGCTGCAAAATCTAACAATTGAGCTTTCAAAAGAGGATAATGTAATCGATTACAGTATTGAACTGACCTTTCAACATATCTTTTCTATCCCACCTCACACTCTCACAGTACTGAACTGACCTTAGTCAGCAAGAAGACAAGAATACAATACGGAGTATTATTTAAGTGTTAAGAAGCAATAATCTTATACTCCGTAGTTCTTTACTTCTTATACAGCATATATGAGAATTAAAACCTTGATATTAATAAAACACAATGCACTAACAAGCTTGTCAAACTTTGAGCTCTTCAGAAACATAAGCTTGAATTTCAATTTAAGAAGTCCAAGTGGAGGGGTAACAAAACCAGGAAAAAATGCTACTTTGAACAAGAGAACTATGCGCGACAAACCAGCAAAATAAAATGGGAAAAAAAAAAGGGTGAGAGAAAGACAGTAAGACACAAAAGGATTGCAAAACCTCCCATTAACTGTTATAGTTTATATGCAAGGGGGACTTGAAACCACAAACTTTTCCAATATAAAGCCTCCTTATCTCCGCTACATTTTTCTTCCATATGCTTTCCACAGACCATAGGACATCAGGCATACCATCCAACAGACCCTGTTGGTGATTGCGCCATTATATTCTCTAACCAGAGAACTCATTGGTTGTCATTACTCATTCATCTACCATTTTGTCCATAATGTTGTCAATAATCCACGATATAGTATTAAATCTCACTATTGGTCATTGTGCCGTGTTATTGGCAGTCTCAGCCTAGTCTTGATAAACTCGGAAAGTGTCGCTTCAAGAAGAGTAAAATATCGTCAAGGTAGTTGGTAATTTAAATGACACCTTTAGAGAATCAAGGGGCACAAGGAGTTAAACTCATGTGTTGCAATACTTGTACCCGAGTCCGAGTAACAAAGGTGGAAATGCTAGGTGCTAGTGGTAATGGAGGTAAGTGACTAATGGTTGACGACAACTCTCAAATTACAGACTGGTGAACCTAAGGTTTCCAAGAAAAGAAAAAGAAAAGAGAGAAAAGCAGCTGTGAATGACATTATAGCCACTAAAAAGAGGACAGAGAGTACATGAAAATTAGAGATTTCCGACCAAAGGATATTTAGGTCCACCATTCTCTATCTTTTTACCTCTTTACAAGTGTGAAACAACTTCTGAATATACTATGAAAACAATCTCTACTCCAATATTCCCTGTTAGAATTTGAAAAAGTTAATTCTCTCATCAACTCTTGAAATCTTATTCATTTGCTTTGAGACTATTTAACATGATTCTTAGATCTTTAAACAGCTAAAAGCGGCATCTAGATCATGGAATATTGAAAGTTAAGCTTTCACAAACATTGGGCGCTCATTGCCTCATTTAAAGCACTTCAGAAGTCCTAACTACATACCAAAAAACAGCATTAAACTTCATGAAGACTAGATTGCTAGACCATCTCAGGCCACCGGAGTATGACCCCCTACCATTCTGTTTCATCAGCATAGACTGGATCTAGACTTGAAGGCCCTATTCTCCTATTCCACTTTGATCACTATTTTTTATCAAAATAAGAGAAAAGAAAAAAATGTGTGCATGACATTTATAAATCATTTCAAAATCCGGAGACTTCAGACCCGCAAATCAATATCACGAAGCAGAAAAAGAAAAAGATTTCCCTCTCCCCACTTTGCAGGCGCAACTAAAAAACAACAAAATCAAGGAATATGAAGAGTCAGTGAGCTAAAAGCAATACCTAGTTCAATGCCTTGATAATCAGCTGGGGCAGCTTGTGTCTCCTTGGAATCTTGAGAGGCCAAGTCTTTTTTGTAACTGCGAGCAGCTTTCTGTAGGAAACAGAAACAGGAACAGGAATGAATGCTATCAGCCTATGAAATCGTGATTATTAGAAATAGAGATAGGATAGGTAGCAAAAAAATTGTAAAAGGCACTAGGAGCCGTACAGCTTCTATTTGTTGCAAAGAGCGTGCAACCTCTTGTTGTTTCTTCTCCTTAGCCGCCTTTTCTTTGCGCATATCAGCAATGCGCTTAGTCACGTTATCTTTGTGACGGGTTCCCAGTTCATGATTTCGAATGGTAGCTGGATTGTTTGATATGTAAATCTTGCAAAAATCACACCAATGGTTCCCCTGGCTCACCCAATACTGCACTCCCCAAAACACCATAATTTCTAAGTTAAATTAGCATGAATTGACCCGACTACAATACGTTTTGTAATATTGAATGACTAATACAATTGATCAAAACGGAAACTCAGATCAATACAAAAAGACTACGGGAACAAGGTTCGTACCTCCGTCATGGCTCTTGCACAAGAGTATATGTGAAGTTGGGTATAACACCCTCGTTTAGGCAAGGCGGACTCCACCTAAATAAAAGTGTCACGGGGTCGAGGTAAAACCTCAACACGGTACCTGATTACAACTTTATATAACAACTCAACAAAAAAAATAGAACTTAACGACTGCTTACAACTCCACGACGTCCAAATCACAAGGTGATAATATAAGTCTACAGGTATAGCCCGTAGGCGCGGCAGAACTAGAAATGAAAACTACTCGTGACAAGGATCACTGAATACTCCTCAAAATGTCCTCAACTCGCTCCAATTACCTCGACCCGGTACCTAGGGGAAGGAGAGTAAAGAAAACAAGAAAGAAAAGGAAGAATTAGTCTGGTTCACAACATCATACAATAAGGTACTACGATTTAACTAAGATCGAGTACATAATACGAACATGGGCCAAACCACTACGCCGCAGTTAAATAATCATGATTTAATTTGACCTCGTTACCTTATAATCTAGCAGTTCATTACATACTCATGATCTCAACATTCACCTCGTCATTATGTACATTTCCTCCACATGTCGCATACTCAAACTTAACAACATTTGACGTTACCAATTTCTCAAGCCACGTTACAATTATGTCGTCATGAATTAAATGCCTACAAACACTACATATTAAACAATACCATAATGACGTTAACAATGCGATACAACAATATCAGCATCAAGACAATGATACCACTCTACTCGGCATACTTCCCACAACTCATACATACAACTCCACGCAACAGAGGCAGTACTCGGGCAGCAATACGCAACGAACAGCGACAAGATCATCATAACACAGCACAACGCAATATTCAAGCATACACACACACACACACTAACCTCCACGCACGATCGAGCATACAAGCCACGGCCAAGGCCACAGGCAACAACTGAAGCCACCACACCAGCAGCCATGGCCTTCGGCCAGCTCCAACTCCCTCGACCACACTCACACAGCCCCACCTACACACATACATACACTCAATACCCCACGTACACGGCACCCTAACACATTACAATCACGCACTCGACAAAAGCAACAACGCACTGTGACAACAACGATAGAGCAGCAGCAGATCAGAAGCAGCACGAAACAGCAGACCGAGATGACAGCGGCAGACAGTCCATACAACAGCAGTCCTCGTCACAGCAACAACACGACATATCTCTACGCACCCATACGACACCAACTTGCATTACTAATTAACACCGTAACATACTTAAATCTCACAAAACCAGTCAAAGCTCAAAGCCGAGCCACACCTTGTCTCGATACATCAGTCAACACAAAAACAACTATACGATACAACAACAGCAATAACAGTGATGAAAGCACGGCTTTTCACACCGAAACACAGCAGCACCATCACAGCTCAAGAACAGTATTAGATAACAGTCCACAAGGCAACCTACGACCATTAGAACCGCAGCACGTTTACACTCACACACGACCTCACTCAACATAACACACCACTGATGATAGTAGTAGAAGATCAGCATTAAATGTAGGCAGCATTAACACAATACCAAAAAAAACCACCAAACGAACACAAAATGCACTCATTCCACACCTACTAACACAGTTAACATACTCATTATCGAAACACCTACAGTGACAACAATTCATACGCATAAAACAACACCTATACCGGTCTAAGTAAGGGAGAGCCCTTACCTCGAGAAAATCTCACTAAAATCGAAGGAAATCGTCACAAGTTCCCTTCCACGAGCTCACACACTACAAACAACACGAATTACATCAATTTCTACTCTAATACTCACTATTTGACATAAAGAATCATCAAAATCGACTACAAATTCGAAAATCCCCAAACTCTAGGGTTAAATCATACGTAAATGAAATTGAAGGATCGAATATGAATTACACCTTAATTAATTTGTAGAATAAGATTAAAACTCGAGGAAGGTCGACGAATGAGGCCAGAACACGAAGAATTCGACTCAGGAATGAAGAATACGACTCATCAGAGAAAAGAGAACAACGAACAGCCGCGGTTGAGCAGCAGGTGGCCACGGCAGTGCGGCTACTGGTGGCCGCCGGTGATGGTGATTTGACGGTGGTGATGATATTGATGAAGGCTGATGGTGATAATGAAGAAGAGAGGAAGAAGGTGAGCTTCGAAAATGAAACAAGAATGAAAAAAGGGTGAATGGAGAAAAGAAATAAGAATAGAAGAAGAGAATACCGGGCTTTGTTCCCTTTTGATTTGTTTTCTTTGGGACTATTTGTTTTCTTTTCGCTCTATTTTATTTGACTCGTATTATTATTTTATTTTATTTTTTGGTAAAAGGTAAGTTATATTGATACCAATAACCATTACATTATAGTGTAATACAAATCTTACTCATAAAGGAGGGAATAGCAGCTAACTCATACTCGACTTAAAGATTGAAACCATACATCATCTTTTCTAGGTAATTTCCCTAATTCCAAGCTATTAAGTCGGAGTAAGAGTAGAGTCTTCACCTGTTGCACCAACACCAAGGGATGAGGCACCTGTATCTCCAATCGACAAACATTTCGACTATGCCAGATCACATACGCCAGTTCATTCACAGCAGCCCCACATACATTGGCCTGAAATTTAGAGCATCCACGTCTTCTACGTAAGTTCTTCCATTTGCCTTGAGTTAACTTCCAGCCAAGCCAACCTTCCATTGCCATCAAACATAGACAGCTAAAAGCACAATCAAAGAATAGATGTGCGCAAGTTTCTGTAACTGTTCCACAGAAAAAACAGAGCCCATTTGTAGAAACACCAAACAAAGCAAGTCTGTCTAAAGTTAGCAGCCGATTTTGCCTCATTAACCACACAATAAAGGACCATTTTGGCACATTAAAGCGATGCCAAACAATGTGAGCCCAACTCACCTTTGCTTTTTCTCCAATCAGCCATGTATAACCATGCTTGATAGTGTAGACACCATCAGCACTATTCCATCTCCCTCCAACGTAACCTGGCTTGAGCCAAGTTTTAACTTTACAAAGTCGTTACAGCCCAACTAGGCGTGGATCGTGGCTGGTACTCCAACCAATCTCCCCCTTTCAGGTATAAGTGATTTACCCACTTGACCCAAAGGTGGTCTTTCTTCTCTGCTAACCAACAAACATACTTCCCAAGAGCTGAGATATTCCATTTCTGGCAATGTATAATATCTAGACCACCATGACATTTTTTCTGACATACATTATCCCAAGATACGAGAGGCGCCTTGTGATATTCCTCACTTCCATCCCATAGATAGTTTCTGCAAATGGAGATCACCTTGCCCATGACAGTAGATGGCAACAGAAAGATTGAAGCCCAATACGTATGAAGACTATTAAGAACAGAGTTAACAAGTGTGAGCCTACCTGCATAAGACAGCTTCCTTGCACCCCAACTGCGTATTCTAGTGCAAATCCTTTCACTCAGTAGATAGCAATCTCTACTTGATAGTCTCTTGGAGCTGATTGGAACTCCCAAGTATTTAAAAGGAAGTTCTCCTTTCTTGAATCCAGAGAACTTCAGTATGCTGTCAAGGATGCGTTGAGGAATGCCATTACAATATAGATCAGATTTAGCTGTGTTCATGACCAGCCCAGATGCCTTAGAAAAGGTTGCAAAACCACTGAGCATTACTTTAACAGAATATGCATCTCCCCTTGAAAACATAAGTAAATCGTCAGCAAAGCATAAGTGTGTCAGTTTAAGTTTTGCACACAATGAGTGATGACGGAAACCCTTCTTGTTTGACACAACCACCATGATTCTGGAGAGATATTCCATACAAATGGTAAACAATAAGGGGGATAGAGGGTCCCCTTGTCTCAAGCCCCTCTCCCCTTTAAAGAAACCAAAGCAATCCCCATTAACTGTCAAAGAGTACCAAGGACTCCTAACAGTAGCCATTATCAGAGTAACCAGATGAGGTGGGAAGTTGAGAGCCCTCAACATGTCTTCTACAAACTGCCATTCAACTGAATCGTATGCTTTCCTGAGGTCAATTTTGAGCAAACATCTAGGGGAACAAGATTTCCTTGTATAAAGCTTGACAAGGTCTTGACAGATCAACACATTTTCAACTATTTGCCTTCCTTTCACAAAAGCACTCTGAGTTGGACTGATAATTTCAGGAAGAACCAGACCAACTCTATTACAAAGGAGCTTGGAGATGCATTTCAACAGAATGTTGCAACATGCAATAGGCCTGTACTCGGAGACTGATTTTGGACATGCCACTTTAGGTATCAAAGTAATCAAAGTTGCATTGGTCTGTTTAAGTAACTTCCCAGACTTGAAAAAGGATTGGATAGCTAAGCAAACATCATCCCCTATCACTTCCCAAGCATCTTTGAAGAACTTACTTGTGTAGCCATCTGGGCCAGGTGCTTTATCATCTGGAATACTAAAAATAGCCTTTCTAATCTCATCATTATTAGGAACTGCAATCAAATGAGGCCAATCCGCTTCAAGCACAAGAGGACCCTGCCTTACTGTCCCAACATGAATGGGTTTCACCATTTTACTGCTGCCCAAAATGGAATGAAAGTATTCAGTGAATGCCTTCTGAATACCATCTCTAGTATCCTGAAGCTTCCCATGCATATCCATTAAGCTGTGAACCCTATTATGTACTCTTCTTGCTTTGATCTGTTTATGGAAATAAGAGGAATTCCTATCTCCCTGAGCCATCCAATGTGCTTTTGCTTTTTGTCTGAGAAAAGGCTCCTTCGCATTCCTTAAGAGGCTGGCATCTAGTCTCAACTATTTCTCCATATCTACAAGAGTGGAATTCAATGGATTTTGCTGAAGCTGAACTTGAACATCAGTTAGGGCTTTTATAGCAACCTCAGCTGAACTCTCAATATTAGAGAAGGTGCTCTTGTTCAAGGCTCTCAACATCTGTTTCATACATTGAAGTTTGGTAACCACCCTAAACATTGGTTTTCCAAACACAAATCTGCTCCAAACATCCTGCACACCTTTCAGAAAATCAGCATCCATACTCCACATGTTAAAATATCTAAATCTTGGAGCCCTAGACACATCTTCCTTCACCAAAGTGATCAAACAAGGGCAGTGGTCATATAGACCTTCTGGTAGAAACGTAGCAGATGCAAATGAGTAATCAGTAATGAACTTATCATTGACCAGGACTCTATCTATCCTGCTACAGACCCTAGCTGCTTATCATTGAACTTATCATTGACCAGGACTCGTATTATTATTATTATTAGGAAGATTTAACAAGAATAATCCCAACTATAGGTCATCTTCCATTAATAATCCAAACTTTAATTAATCTCGAAATAATCCCAAGTATTATACCACCCTTCCAATAACATACCGTCCCAATTTAAACCGAAAACTATAGGTAAAAGGGAGGTGTGGGACCAGTTTAAACAATTAAAAAAAGAAAAAAAAACCTTACTTTCTCGCCCTAAACAAAACAAAAACCCTGTTAGTTATTTTCCAGTCTTCTTTTATCATCCATCTATTCCATCTTCTTCTTCCATACACTCATGACTCATCCATTACAATACAATAACAACAATAAATACATCATCTATAGCCCCTAGCCAATGAGGTAATAACGATGGCTACAACCTCGAACACCGCTGCCTCACCAACTCAGCCACCGTCGTCCTCTTTTTGCTACTTCACTACAACGCTCCCCCACCGCCATTAATGGCGAGCTCAACAATGTCTCCCTCAAAACCCAACTAATTCCGGCCCAACGCTCTCTCTCTAAAAAAAAAAACACTCTCTTTCTCTAAAAAACCCTAAAAACTCCATCCTTCCTTCTTGCAAACCGCCGCCGCCTCCAATCCCTATCCAAACCATCTACATCTTAGCCTCTCCGCCGGAGATTTGACCACTCTTTGGTCTATCCCCGGCGGATCGGCAAACAAAGACTCTTGAACACCGTATTGGGGACGGGAGTACATGCATGCACCACGCCCTCGCTCTTTTTCACCTCTCTCTTCGGCCTGCCGTGACCCGTGGGTCATTGGTTTTGTAAAGGGTAGTTGAAGGTATGTTGAAGACCAGGTTTTTTAATAGCAGTTTTTATAATATATGGAGGTTTGGTTGGAGGTCTTTTTTGGAGCATTTTCTCTGGTTTTATGAGTTCATGAGCACCACCCATTCTGTTTTTTCCAGATTTGGTTCTTGTGTTTCAAGTTGTGTAAATCTTTTCTTCCTCTATTAGTAAAAAGGGGTAATCCTAATTTGGTTTGATTATAAATGGTTTTAAAGAGTATATTGGAAGAAACACAACAATATTTAACAACAAAATTAAATTTGGGAGTTTAGAAACGGCAGAATCTGCCATGTTCATCTTGTGAGGTGTTCGGTCGGGGTTTGGTTTCGACGGTGGTTACGTTTTCTCTGGTGAATTGATGGGTCTTTGGTGTCTTTAATGTCCGTTTTTCATAGTGCTCCGTTTTAAAGATGTGTCTTTTGTTGGTTGGAGGGTGGGTTAACGGCTCGTTTTCAAGGTTATGTTGGACTGTTGTGATGTCCTCGGTCTTCTGTCTTTAGGGTTGTTCTAATGGGTGGTCTTCTTTGGTCCGAGTTTTGGTGTTATTGCGATGGGTGTTCTCTATGTTCCTTTTTAGTGGTTGCATGTTGTTTTCTATGCTTTATAAGCTTCTTTGTTTGTCTTGGGCTGTGATGTATTTGTTGTTTGGCGGTTGTGATTGGTTTGGTGGTGGTGGTTTTTACCCACTTTTAATGTCCTTGCACTTTGAGTTCTGGAAAATCTATGATCCTTGGAAGTTGGGTGTCCTGTCCCAAACTTCACGGATTTTTTTTGTGCCCTTTGGAAAGTATTCTCTAGGGTCGTCGAGGGTGTTTTGTCCCTTTACGAGTTACATTCTATTTTGTTGTGTTCTTATTTATATTATAATAAATCATACCATGATGTTGGGTGTCCTGTCCCTAAATTCGTGGGGGACTCTTTTTGTTAGTATTTTGGGATCTATGTATCCGGTTTATGTGGCCAAGGGATTGGTCGAGGGGCGTCCTTTGATCCCCTCCTTCTGCTCACTGAATATCCTGGGTTGTTACACTAGTGCTTTCAGAGCTCGATCACCAAGTTGTAGGAGATTTCTCTCCACTCGAGGCAAATTGTTTCAGTTTGCTTTCACCTCTTTCCTTCTACGCCTTCTAGGCGTAAGTGCAACTTGTTCTTGTCGCTCGGTTTTTCAGGTGGTTCTCTGGCCTTCGGTTGTTTCACGTTATGCAGAGGAGAATGAAGATGAGGCTCGTGCCCAATCCGCCATTATCCAACAACGACAAATTTTCTTTAACCGGAGATCTTTATGTTTTTTCGTTTATTATAATGTTATATTTGTATTTTTAGTTTGTAAGTACGGTTGGGAGTGCCGTACACCTAGACTCTAAACACTCCTTTTCCAGCTGGCAAAAAAAAAAAAAAAAAAACAATGTCTCCCTCATGACCGCCTACTTCAGGCCTCACTAACGCCACCTCAACGGAACACCGCCGTGCAAACTTACGTACATTCGCCGGAGCACCAACGGCCTGAAGCTCACCTCACTAGAGTCCAAACCTCCGTTAATGCCCTTCTTCCTCCAGGGCAACATTAATTAAATTAAAAAAGTGGTTTGAAATTTTCTTTTCAATGTGATTTGGCTGAAATTAAATAACTTGCCCATTCCTAAACTTAGTTACTACAATTGTCAGGACAAATCCCTTCAAAAATCGGATTATTTAGCGATTTACAGTGTGAAGAATTTTTTTTCAAAGTGTTTTTAATGGTGAAAAGGAGGGATGAAACCATGGTAGGAGGGTAAATGAAGATGGAAGTGTAAATATTACCGGCTAAAAAGGTTGTAGCTGAATTAGTATATTATTGGAAGAGTTATTAAATAGGTAGGATTATTTTGGGATTTATTTGAGTTGGAATTATTTACGGAAGATGGGTAATAGTTCGGATTATTCTTGTGAATTTTTCCTTATTATAATTATTATTTGAGTAATTTGACAGTTACACCACTGATTAGTGTGTTTTTCAAACTTACACCCACATCGTTTTCGACTTTATAACTACTATCACATTTTTGGTTCGGTTAATAGCTACTACCATGTACGGACCCAAACCTAGCAACTATTGATCTCAGCCGTTGATCTTAATTTGAAGAGTTAGTTGATGTTTTTTATCCCCATTTTACCCTTGTTTTAATCTTAACCAAACTTATGTTTACTTCTCCATTTTCATTGTTTATTTTCCCCTTTTACTGAAATTTCATTTCCTACTCTCACCATTTCACTCTTTATTTTTAGTCTTCCTCATCTTCCTTTTTAATTTTTTTTCCAGTTTTTAGAAGAGTAAGAGTAAATTTCATTTCAGAAGAGTAAGAGTAAGATTAAATTTCGAAATTTTAGGGTGTCAAGGGAAATTTGGGGAAATTTAATACAATTGATGATTACTTTCCCTAGAACAAGTTAATCCCACTATTTAAAACAAAAATTAAACTTATTTAGAACACAAACGAACAACAAAAAAACTAGGGTTTAAACTAATTCAAATAAAAAATCGATATCAGTGAAACCCCCAATTCAATTGCTACAATAAATCCGAAAAATTACATACCTCAATTAGGGAGAACCAACGTAATGACGACGTCGATAGCAAAGCAACGTGATGAACGAGAGGAAGAAGACGTATGAGCTTCAGTAAATTTGATGTCAACAGTAAAAAAAAAAAAAAAAAGAAAAAAAAAAAAACCTAAGTTGCTGAACATCAGTAAAAATAAAATAGAGAAGGTAAGTAATTTCAATAGTCAAAAGCAGCTATGTAAAAAGAAAAATAAATCATAAGGAGGGTTACTTAAAACAAGGGTATTTTAGTCATTTCATGTGCGTTTTTTAGGTTCGGATGAAAAATGGTAGTAGCCATTAACCGAACCAATAAATGTGGTAGTAGTTATAAAGTCGAAAACGATTTGGGTGTAAGTTTGAAAAACACACTAATCACTAGGTGTAACCGTCAAATTACTCTTATTATTTTATTATTATCAATGCCGTTATTATTATTATTATTATTATTATTATTTTCATTAATATTTGTAAATATTTATAAAATTTTTATTAACAGTCTATATATTTAATTTGAACTAATTTTTTTTATTTATGATTTGCAATAAAATGGTTTGGGATTGGTCTTATTTTTATTCAAATTATTATGATTATTATTATAATTATCACTGTTAATAATATTATTATCACTATTATTAATAACATTAATGTTATATATAACTTAGGTATTATTATTATTAGTTAATTTATTTATTTAGAAATCTGAAGTAATCTGAAGTTTTCTGAAGTATTCTGAAGTTATCTGAAGTTTTTTGAAATTTCTGACCAGAGAAAAACTTAAGATGAGAAGAACAGACCCTTAATATGCGACATTTTCTTGTATCCAATAAAATTAATCATCCTAACTTTAGTTCTTTTCTGTTTTACAAATTAGAAGTTTAAAAGCGCTACACTTTTTTATGTCTTTAATAATTATCGATATATGAGCAAAAACGACCAAAATAATGAGCAAAATATCACTATAAAGAAGTTGATATGTCATTGAAGACTTTCAGTGGAACATGGTAGCCTCCAAATATTCTAAAACAATTGTATGAAATTTTGACAATTAATTTTTTAAGATTAAATATATCAATTTGCATATTAGTATTAGCTATGAAATAACTACTATGACTTATACCCTTTATCAAATAACAAGTAGAAGTTATATTAGTTTGCTATGACTCGAAAATTTGGAAAGTACGTGTCGTACTTTGTGCGTAATCTCGTGAACAATCATTCAACTTTTTCCTAATATGTTAAAAGTACAAAAATATAAAGTGGCTTGAAAGAGTGGATTACAAAGGTAATATTTTCTTTTCTAACTTGATCAAATTATGAAAAATCTATCTATATTATAAAAAAAAAAAAAAAAAATTATGAAAAAATAAACTCCGTATAACATAGTTACATAAAATTACTTCAACGTTTTCGATTGTGTGAATTTTCCTTTCAACCAGCTTCTAACACAAACTTAAAGTTTTACTTCCTCCATTCCATTTGATTCTATACATATTTCTTTTTCGGAAATTCCAATCAATTCTATACATTTCTATTTTAGTCTCTACTTTATTAAACTAAAAGACCAATATACCCTTCACTAATACCCACTCAACCCACTTGCAAACAATAAAGTAGGGGTATTTAAGTAATTCCATTATCTACCCCACTTGATTTTCTTCTACCTTAATTACCGTGTTTTGGTCAAACGTATAGAATCAAACGGAATGGAGGAAGTATAACCCAATAAATATCGTGATTATTGTCACTTTGTACATAAGCTTAAAATATTTTAATTATACATTGAAAGTAAATAAATATAAAGTGTTAATACTAATAAATATATGTAAGAAAGTTTTTAATAAATGGAGTATCTCTCGTTCTTAAAACATCTGTATCAACCCGAGTATTTTAGTGCTTAAAACATTCCATAGATACACGCTTTGATTTTCAAATAATTTGTAGTAAAATTGAACTCATGGATTAAAACATATCTCTTTAACAATGAGAAACATATCTGTATCGCCCCAGTATTTTAGTGTTTAAAACTTCTCATAGATACATGCTTCGATTTTCAAATAACTTCCAGTAGAATCGCACTCAATCACTCATGGATTAAAGAGTAATATTTAATGTATATATCAAATCAAATAATAAATAAAATAAAGTTCAACTTAGGAATAGATATAATTATAATTATGGTTTGGAATTACATTTTGAGCTTGATAATAATGATGCCATATAAACTTTCTAGTTTTATTAGCTTGATAATAATGATGCCATATAATTATAATTATGGTTAGTCTTATAAAATTAAAGAAAAGGTCAGTCTTAGCATTTTTTAGCTAAGTTTTTTTTTATTGTTTTTAAATTTTATTTTCTAGTCATATTATTATTTAGGCAAGTTTTTCTTTAAATTTTATAGAAAGCTAATTGCTTTGAATTGAATTTATTTTTTAAGAGAGTTTTTTTTAATCTTATTGAAAATTAATTGCTTTGAATTTTATTAGATTATCAAAATATTTTTTTTTTATTTAATTATCAAATAATTATGGTAAATGTTGCTCATGAGCTGTCCAATTTATATGAAGATGTAAGTGTATCTTATGGAAAATATTATTAAATATTTTAACTTTTATAATATGAGTCTTAATTTTTTTTTAGGTAAGTTCTTTTTCAAATTTTATGGAGAATTACTTGCTTTGATT
Source organism: Dianthus caryophyllus (assembly GCA_023091065.1). Classification (NCBI taxonomy): domain Eukaryota; kingdom Viridiplantae; phylum Streptophyta; class Magnoliopsida; order Caryophyllales; family Caryophyllaceae; genus Dianthus; species Dianthus caryophyllus. The sequence goes on from CM041522.1 coordinate 19,493,672, forward strand.
AATATTTATAAATATGTTAATGGGTAGTCGTATAAAATTAGGAAAAAAAGGTTAGGCTTAACATTTTTTAGCTCAGTGTTTTTCTTTAAATTTTGTAGAAAGTTAATTGCTCTTAATTTATGTTTTCTAGGAAAATGGATAGTCTTAACATTTTTGTTTTCTTTAAATTAGTGTTTCTTTGAATTTAATTAGATTATCAGATAATTATGATAAGTGTTTCTCACTTTAATTTATAAGTAATTTTAAAAATATTTTAAATCATCAACAATAATTTATATCTTGATTTAATAGATAATAATGTGGGCACTCTTAAATCGCTCAAAAAAAGTCTCTTATATAAAATAAGAATAAGCATCATAAATTATCTTGAATGTAAGTTTGATGATGATGTCATACTAATTATGTATTGACACTTCAAGTAAATTTAACATCTTTTGCTATAGTTGATTTTTTGTTTAGATGTTCATAATGTAGCTCCTCTCTTCTTATATGTTATATAGTCAAACATAGGTGTCTCATAAGCATTTTAAGTTAATTTTTCTTTAATTATTTTCCAAAATCTTATATGTTTCAATCTATGTAAACCAAAAATTTTAGGAACTACGGTTACAGTTTGTATTATAATAAATTTACGATTTAAATAAAAAAAATTCTAAGAAATAATTAATGTTGTTAAAAAATTAAGAGTAATAAGTAATGATAGAAAACAAATAAAACTTACCATGACATTATTTAAGTTTCGTAATAGTTATAGTTATGTACTAATGCAGTATATAAGATTGTTAGCCAACACAAATTCCAATTCAAGAATTAATAAAAATAACTAAAGTGAAAAGATAACGCAAAAAAATTAACTTGGTTACAATTTGATTTTCATAATAATCTCTCATGTCTCATGTAAAGCGATAATTAGTACCATTGTTGTTCTTCTTAAGTTAGGATGATGGTAGGGGATAACATATATTTTTCTAAAGACTTGTTAATAAGTAAAACATTTATTAGTCATATATAAAAAATAATCAATAAAATTAGGCGTAAAAAATTACGTCAATATTTTTGATTATGTAGATTTTTCCTTCAACAAACTTCTGATGTAAACTTAAAGTGTTGTAACCCGATAAATACCATGAATGTAGTCACTGTAACACCCCGACTCATTTCCCATATTATTATAATTCATTTCACGTATATTCATAATTCGTTTCATGTGATTTTCTCATTTTCATTTCGAGAAAATCGTTTCCTAAGCTTGCATAGAGAGTTAGCGAGTCGAGTGTTACGTTTATCGAGGTTAGAACCGTGTAAATAAGGCTAAGACGGTGTGTAAGAGTGGTTAGTAGGGGTTTTAGAGAGGGTTGTGAGCCTCCGAGAGCGAGGCGCGAGTGGTGTGTGCGCATGTGGGTCGCGGGAGGTGAAAAAGAGGAGCCGAGGTAGACTGATAGAAAGTGGCGAGTGAGTGGCGGTTGACAAGCGAGCCAGGCGCGACCGGAGCGCGATCCACCGGCGGTCGGGGCGCGAGCAGGCGTCCACTAGAGCAGTTTTGCTCGTGTGACTTCAATGATGATTTAGGACTTAGATTTCATCTTTTATGATTACAATTAAGCCCTAATCTCTCATAACTCTCATATTTCCTTACCCTAAAACTCTTAAAACCTCCATTCTCTCTCATAATTCCTCATTAATCCTCCATCAAAACTCCATTAAAACATCTTAAATTCTCAAGCTTTTCATCTCAAATCCCTAAAACCCTAATTCAATTCCTTTCATTCTTCTTTCGATAAACCTTTATTTTTACATCATTTTTAGAATAGTTTTGATAGTTTAGTAATTATTAATGTTAGGGTTATTTGCTCATATTTTATGTATGTTTTATGATCATCTTCAAGGAGAAGAGAAGCTTAACGAAGAGGACACTGTCTACATCGACGATTTTTGTGCTTTAATTAGGTAACTGAGTGTAGCCCTGATAGGCTTTAGTCGTGGTCGCCTAATCAAAAATAACCTGAAAAACCTAATGGGTAGATAGGGTAAGTTTGGGTCGAATCCACAAGGAGATGGTTGTTATTGTAGGTTACCTATGGGTCGAGTCTAGACTTGTCGGTTCGAAGTTTGAATGGTTCTAAGGCTAGAGCAAAGGTAAAAAGGGTTTAGCTTATGGGGAAAAAGGTCTAGGGAATCGGGTTCGTCATGGGTAATGCTTAGTCAAGGGTTGGTAATCGGAATGAGTAGGGAAATACACTTGCTAAGGATGTAGCTCGTCCTCTCGGTCTTAAGCTTCCTCTAGGATTCGTTAGCGGGCTCTCGCAACTTACTAACAAGGGTCCTAATGATAGTCTCGCGCCTCTCCTCGAACTAGGCTTTCCGTCTTAAGTTCAAGGGTGCTAAAAAGCTTGCTAAAACATGGCCAATATATGAATCAACAAACACAATCAAGCAAGACTATCAAAGCATATGTAAAACCCTAACCCAAGATGATCATCAACAACAACAACAATTCACACCCATGGCTCTCGCCTTCTCCCTAGATTATAAAACTACTCACACATGATCAAAAATACAACTAAAGCAAGGGAATAAGATGAATACATATAAACAAATGAAATTGAAATTGAAATAAAAAGGGAGAAGAAATTCAAATACCAATTACAACCTAATCAAAGAGAAGGATGAAAGATTCAAGCAACAAATACCAAATAGAAATCAAAGTAGTGTTCTTGTCTCGAGAATTGAATGTGCCAAAATAATTCGAAGATGAAATTTAGGTTTTTGTGACTTAATGTAAAAAGAGAGCAAAAACCAAGTAAAAAGCAAGAGTAGTCGAAATATGATCAATCCCAAGCATAATACACGAGCTAAATGAAGCATACGAAGAGTCAAGACCCGTCCCAACGGGTCGGGACAGTGGTCCTCATCGGGACACCTTCCCAGGCAGCCGGGACAGCCATCCCGAGGTGTACAGCTAGTTTGCCTCTTTTCTATCTTGCTCCAATCTTTTTGTATGTCGTCCCTATGACTTGGGACAAGGCATGACTCGTCCCTATGGCTTGGGATGAGGTCTAAAGTGAGGATTTAAGTTTCTTGCTACGTCCCTAAGTCTAGGGACCACTTCAAACATCTTTTAATAGCTCGTACTCAACCTCAACTATGGAAAATCAACTCAACACGTGACGTAGCGATCTCGGGCATCCAAAGCATCAACCCGGCTAGCGTATATCCTCCAAAATAAGGCGATATCCTACAAAACAAAGCCAACAAGCAAAACCAGAGAACCGCAGAGGAAAATGATAGAATAAAGCATGTAAAGGCGCAAAAAGTGACAAAAATCACTAGTGACTGGGGGCTAAAAGCATATAGAAATACGACCCATCAAACTCTCCCAAACCGAACCGTTGCTTGTCCTCAAGCAACCAAGCATAACCAAAACGAAAAAGGGGACAAAGCGAGACAAAGATACTTCTCCAAACAATCACCGAACCACTAGTAGCTCTAGCAAATGACAATCGTTCCCGAAACAACATGGGACAAAGGAAATAACTTCCCAACGGCTGAGATTTACATGACGGCGTAGAATGAATGACATGGCTTAAAATTTCGGCTCTCTAGCAATCAAATTCTGGACTCCTCACGGTTTCCACTCAACACACATGAAGATCAAGGTGATATAATGTAGTGACACTCACCTACTAGACTCATGGAAGTACGCCCGCAATCTAATATGGAACAAATCTCGCGTTCCCGTACACAAAAATGTCGCAACAAACGAAACAAACACGAGGAGTTACATAGGAAAAGGTGTGTGGTAAGAGAGGTAAGGGTAAGAAGGTGGACAAATAGTTATGGTCATGTGGAGCTAAAAGCCACTAGAAACCACTAGTACAACTCAAGTGCTCGTCCGAACCAACACGAAACCCAACTCTCGCAATCAAAACGGACCAAAAACAACATATCTGTCTCGTCTACACACCATCGCAATATTAGCAATCAAATAAAAGTGCTCAACTCAAAACACCAACAACTCTTGCATTTTTCACACAAATCTTTCTTTTGTTTGTAGTTTTTTGCATTTGTGTTGTTGTGCATCAATTTTTTTTCTTTCTTTTTCTTTGAACAAAAGCACACTCATTAGTTGCAAAATAAAACTCATCAAACGTCGGGGAAACAACAATCTTGACACAAATTCACCAAACTCTCTCAAGCACGACATCAGCAAGTCGTAGCAACGATCACAACCCAAAGGACAAGCACAAGAGTATGCAAAAGCGGTAACTAGCTAGGGTAGGGAAGGCAATTTGGCATGTAGCTAGCAAACTCAAGTGGGTAAAGGGTAATGGATCATATATGAGAGGATAAAAACGATAAAAGCATATGGGGGAATCATAGAAACATCTAAAGCCTCGTATGCATAAACAAGTGACAAAATCATGGGGAAAAACGGGATAGGGCCACACTTATGCGCGTTAATGTTACCTACCCCACGAGGAGAACTACTCACAATACTAGCACGGGGACCGGGTATAGATGTACCGGCCTCTAGAGGCTCTAAACCTCACAAAAAGAGTAGCTATAGTCCGAAAGGTGATAAAACCTACTCAAAAAAAGCATGTCATCAAACTACTATGTCAAAACATCCCCATTAGCGCTAATCCCATCAAATAAAACATGTCAAAGCTGAGGGCAAACTAGGGAAGGGATGTCGGGAAAGATTAAAGCATAACAAAGAAGAGCTCGCATACAACGGATCAAGACACGTATTTCTGAATTTTTTTTTTAAATTTTCAAATTTTTTTGGATTTTCGGATTTTTTGAAAAATGAAAAGCAAAAGAGAAACGTCTCCCCCCAAACCAAACGACACATTGTCCCCAATGTGTCCAGCAGCACATCCAAAACCAAGGGGGCATAAAAAAGATACGGGGAAAAACGAGAAAACTAGAAAAAGTAAAGCGTAATTACAATATTTACAAGCGGTAACGCTCCCTGAAACCAACAAAAAAAAAAGGGCTCAGCAACGGTACTAGAAGTACCATCAACCACGGGTTGCCTCAGACACGAACCCGCCACCATTACCATCGCCAACACGACCATCGTCTACATCATCACCAACGCCAACTCGTCCACACCTTTGGCTTGCAGCAAAACCAAACTTCTCATCATCCAAAGCATCTTTGATAACATCTCTTCCAGCATCCGACACTCCACACTCACCTGAAAAAACATCACAACAAAGAATAGCCTCGAGAGGATCCCTCGCGAGGACCCTAGCTAAGTTCTCCATCACACAAGTATCAATAACGTCGATAAAACAACAAGACTCCTCTAACATGGGACGTTTTAAAGCATTTGACAAATTAAAAGTTATTTTATCACCTACGACATCCAAAGTCAATTTTCCGTGGTTGACATCAATGATTGCACCAGCAGTGTGCAAAAAGGGCCGACCCAGGATAATAGGAATTTGGGAGTCCTCGGCCATGTCTAAAACGACAAAATCGACAGGGATGAAAAACTTACCAACTCGCACGGGAACGTCCTCTAAAACACCCAAAGGACGTTTTACAGAACGATCCGCCATTTGGAGCGTGATGTTTGTAAACTTTAAAACTCCCATGTTAAGATTCTCGCACACTGAGTACGACATGATATTTACATTAGCGCCTAGATCACACACCGCATTATTAATAGAAACGGTGCCAATAGTGCAAGGAATCGAGAAGCTACTTGGGTCTTTCTATTTAGGGGGAGACTTATTTTCTAAAGAAAGCACTACATTCCTCGGTAAAAGCTACCGTCTCTACCTCATTGAAAGACCTTTTCCTAGTGAGGATATCCTTTAGAAATTTAGCATAAGCCGGAACTTGTGTAATGAGTTCAGTAAAGGGAACCGTTACCTTAAGATCCTTGACCACCTCCATAAACTTACCAAACTGATTATCAAGCTTAGACTTGACCACTCGACTCAGGAATGACAATTGAATCGTTATTGGCGGCTCCACCGGCTTAGTCTTCTCCTTAGCTTGTTCTAAGTCCTTTTGCTCATCCACTTTTCCCTGAGCACTCGCCCTTGTACCTGAAACAAGATCATTCTTAACACGCAAATCGTTAGTGGTAACATTAGAATTTACCTTGCTCGACATCTTCACGGGAGGTGCATCTGTTGGAGTTAGTGTCCTCCACAGTTAGTGCAATAACATAAATAAATCTCTAAAGGTACACAGGGTACATTTTGTATTTAATCAGTTGATTAACGTTTATCGATAACGGTTGGCTTGCTAGATAAGTTTGACGTTATTGTCATACAGATGGCGGTGATCAACTGGTCCCTAAGAGTCACACCTAAAGGATGTGTTTGAGAGATATGATTATTTGAGAAAATAATCATATCGATGCCTTACTTAATGACTAAACGGTTAGTCAGTGTTGTTGACTAAAAGGTTAGTCAAATGTGACTAAAATGTTAGTCAAGTATAATGATGTTACTGACTAAAATGTTAGTCAATGTAATGTTGGTACGGCTATTTAATACTGATTAAATAATTTTAGCTAAGACGAATTAAATGTAATTCGTGAATTGAATATAAAATGTTATATTTAATTATTGTATATAATGCAAGCTAATTGAATATAAACCGTTATAATTAATTAGTAAATTATAAATATAAGGATATTTATAACATATTATAGTCGGTCCATACAGATGACACTAGTAATTTATTGCATTATATTATAAGCTAAAATGACCAAGAGAAAAGTGTCCAGTTACATTCAATTCGATACACTTTGTATCTTGATTAACAAGTGAAGTATTTGAGGAGAATTATACTCCCCAAATACTTCTATAGGGGGCCGGCCATTAGGGTGTATTAGGAGTATATTTACTTTCTAATTCTACTCTAATTCCTAATCAATTTCATTCACTAATTTTACAACACAAAAACCTAGAGAGAAAATAAGTTTTCTCCTCTAAAATTTCTCTAGCAATTCTAAGGTATTTCTCAAAACATCTTGGGTGAGACTATTAGGAGATACCATAATTTTGGTATTGTTCTTAGGCCGATTCAAAGGATTAAAAGGTTAATTCTTGATTCTTTATACTTTGTTATGCAAATTTATTTTATGACTTTAAATCTTATAAAGTTTTTCATTATAATCCTGTGATTTTAAAGGTCTATATACCGATATAAACCTACAAGTAGTATCAGAGCCTTAGGGCACATGAAATTTTTATAAGGTTTTCATAAAAAAATCGATTTTGTATGTTTTAAAACTAATTTGAAAACTCACGGTTTTGGTTTTTGTAATTGGCCGAATTGTCGCTTCTGTTGGCCGTGTGTTTTTGCTATATTTTGGCTTTGTTTTGGTCCGTTTGATTCATAATTATTGATGATTTAAGATGTTAAATCGATCACATATGAATTTGTATAAGTTTTGATTTAATACTGATTGAATTAAAACATAAAAGGATCAAAATTTTTGTATGAACATATGAGTTTGTTAATCATTAGATCTATATGTTTATGATGTTTAAATTAAAAAGTTAGTTTGAATATCTTAAATGAATGTTTAATACGGATTAAAATTGAGTTAGTATCGATCTAATCATTAGCATAATCGAATTAAATCAGTTTAATTCTTTTAACTTGATGTTGGCCGGATTTTTTTTGGTTATTTTATTTATTTTTGGCCGTATGATTAAAAAAAAAAAAATTATTACGTTTTTTTTTAATTTTGGCCGAAATTTCCTAAAAAAAAATTTTTTTTTTTAATTCGGCTTATTTGTTTTATTAGCCAAAATTATTTGTTTTTGGAAATTAATATCTTGTGATATTGTGGATACCCATATCCGTACCCTCCCAAACAAAACCCTGTGATGTATCACGGACTTTTATTACGCATGCTTTAACGTTGACTTAAACGGTTCTAACTAATGTCGAATTCATTTTGAGTCGTTTTAAATGTTAAAATGAGTAAGGTCACCTCACATCGCATTTAAATAACGTTCATTTTGTCCATTTGGAGTCTAGCTAGGTCCTTGTCCCGCTTCATTTGGCATGAGCTTCGCATTTGCACTACAATTAGTCCTTTTACATTAACAAGGTCTGATTCAGCATTCCTAAATTCCTAAATTTAGGCCCGGTAGCTAAAACCGCTATTTAGCCCCCTCTTACACAAAATACAACTTCACGTCTTACCTTATTTCACAAAAACTATGCAAATACACCCTTCTCATTTTTCCGGGTCTCGGGCAAACTGAAGCCTAAACCCACCTTTGGCCCGCACTCCAAAGCCCTAAGCATCACAAAATATCTCACAAATATCCCAAAGACTTTTCTTGAGCTTCACGCTCGAGATTATCTCATGATCTTTCAAAGATTCAATGCAATCAAACTTGGAAAGTGGACCTAGAATCAGCCCCAAACCGCATAACCTTATGCGGTTTGAGGAGAACCGCATAAGCTTATGCGGTTTCCCAGGCAACCGCATAAGGCTATGCGGTTCCTAGGCTTGTTTTTATCCCCTTATTTCCTAATTTCTCCGAGGTTTTTAGTATATATACAGCCCTATACCTCGACATTCAAACACACTTTCAGATCACAATTTCACACACAATTCACACCACACAAATTCTCTCATCTTACACTTTCACATCCACAAAAGCCTCAAGCACTCAAATCCTTGAGTTCAACACACCATCCCGTGTTGAATTCATCCTCCTTTCAAGTTCAAGAAGCGAAGCTCTGCCCAGATCTGAAGCGTCAGGACAAGGTAGGTACCGATCCACTTGGATCAAAGCTTTTTCTTATTTTCTATGGACTAACAAAGGGGTCTACACTTTAGCGCCCCCCCGGCTTTGGCACCCGAGCGCGCTTGCCTTCCAAGTGTTCTTATTACTTCGGGTACACTCCATATCCGATGACACGCCAAAGTCGTGATAAGAATCGACCTTATAAAATAAACCAATGGACAATTGAACTTTATTTTATTTGCATGCATCTTGCACCTTCTTATTTTGCATTTAAATCAACTTAAACAATGAATTCGACCTTTAACTGAACCGTATTCGTTAAACAAGTTAAACATGCTAAACTGAGGGTTTTAATCAATCTTTTTGCATTTGCATCCAGATTCTTTTACATCCTTATCGCACTTGTACGTAGCGATAACATTAGCTCAAATATCATCTTACAAGGATTGTTCTAGGTCAGTAGAGGCTATTTTTACATAGGCTTTTCTAAAAGGTTTTCATAAATCATTATTTGAATTAACTCTTTTTTTAAAGTAGCCTCACTTGAATCCAACTGGTTTCATAAGCCTTAGATCTAGGGGTGTCGGCGTGCTCCAAAATCTAGGACATGTTTTTAGTTTAGAACATGGTAGCAGGTTCCTATTTTCCGCGATAAATAGGTGGCGACTCCAAAACAGATCCTAAAGGTTTTTCCAACTTAATCTTTTTAACTTTAAAATCCGCCCTTAAGCAAGACGAGTTGGGTCCGATCCGGGTTCCATGATTTGGCGACTCATGGGGAAATCTTATTTTTAAAACTTAAAACTAGCTTTTTCTTTTTAAAAATAAAGAGGTGAAACTCAAAGCCTTGAACAATCCAAGTATACATATTTGAGCTATGCACATTCGTTTAGAGTCCATTCCTTTGGAATCTAGGCACCCTTTACACCCTTGAGAGGTGGTTCCAACACGCAGCTTGTCCACTCGATAAAGCACGTGCGGGACTAACTTTCCTCTCTCCTCCACGGCTTGCAGAACGACTATCTCGACCGCCCTGCTCCTTCGAGAAAACCTATCGCCTTGCAGAAGGAAATGAAGGGGTTAAGTATCTGCCAAAGCGTACTCGAGGTAGTTGGAGGTGTACCCGACTGACTCATTTTTCACCCTTTTTGAGTCATACGTACAAGTTCGAGACTATGCACCCCATGGTCTTTTTCAAAACGAGCATATGCATTCATATCTTCGAAAACTCGCTTAAACGTTTCAAAGATAAATGAATCTAACAAACTAACACTTTTCAAACAAAACTATCGCGAATTTTTGAAATAAACTTTTTCAAAATTTCCTTTTTCACTAACAAGCAAAAACCCGAGCAAGGAGTAAAACCCGAGCTCGCGGATTTCAATCCTCTAGGTCACACGGCCTAGCCTCTACATTTAACATCCTCGACTCGACTTGCTAATCGCTCTCGAGCCGAATCCTTCTTCTTTTACACATCCGACTCGAGCTCACCTCGGAAAATCACCGATATCTCCTGACGGTGCAAAGCAAAACGCTTTAACATCGAGACGAGATGTGCGACGTATCCTCGCCAAAAGCTTCCCTTAGCAAAACCTTTTCAAAACCTCCTTTTTCAAGCTTAAAAGGTCTTTCAAAACAATGAAATGAGCTAAAATGAATGCCTAAAATGAATATGAGTCTAGTGGGTCGAGTCGTGTCGCTAATGTACAAAGTGAAATGCAGGCCTCAGCTGGATACTCGTCGTACTAAGAACCGCCTAGTAATCCCTTACAAGAAACGAACCTACACCCGCAAAATGGCCGCCAATGACGGTTATCGCGACTCCGTGACCAAGTCACAAAGCTGACCGCTGACCTTGACAGGCTCCTGGCCACCCACACCACTGAGGTGGAACGTATGGAAGCCAAGATCAAGGAAGAGGCCGATAGGCACGCCAAGAAACTCCAAGCCATGGAGGAAAGGCTCTTTGTCTCGAGCACTTACTCCATCCACAAGGAAAATGAAAACGTGCCTACTAGCATCAAGGATGAACTCCCTAACAAGCTCGCCCTTAGCGACCTTCCTGTCTTCCAAGGACATGAGAGCCCGATCATCCACATCCGAGCTTTCAAGTCCCAAATGGCCATCAAAGGAGTCGACGCTAAGCATTGGCTAACTCTCTTCCCGCACTCTCTAGCAGCAGTGCCCAAGACATGGTTCTACTCACTCGACCCACAACGGGTCCCCACCTTTGAAGAACTCACAGTCGAGTTCGACAGACAGTATCGAGACAATGAAGACACTCAAGTCTCAATTCGCACCTTAGAGGTCCTATCTCAAAAGGACAATGAAGGCTTCACCGACTATCTTACTCGTTGGAAGAAGCTGAGCGCACAAATCCCCAACCGTCCCCGCGAGGACGAGCTCGTACCGAAGTTCATAAATAACCTGCGACCCGTGTATCAATTTTACATGAGGTACAGCAACATTCAGAACTTCAAAGAACTAACTAAGGTCGGTACTCAAATCGAAGATGACCTTAGGACTGGCACCATGGCTAAATACACCGGTCATGCATATCAAGGGAGCTCCTCTAAGTCCTCCCGCGCGGCCAAGAACGCATTTAAAATCGCACTGGCTTGTAACCTTGATGATGACACCCTCGACGCCTTCGCAACCACCTTCTCGCCGCCTCCTAAGGCCAAGAGAAACTTCGACCCTCTCTTTATGTCTTACTCCAAAGCATTTCAAAGGTTGGTCGAGAAAAACTATCTACAACCGATCGGGCCTACTAGCGAGCCGCCCGAAGACAAGAAGCCTAAATCTTGGAACCCCAATGCCTTCTGTGCATACCACCGAGGCAAGGGGCATGACACCGAGAACTGTTTTAGGCTCAAGAACGCTATCCAAGATCTAATTGATCAAGGAAAGCTCAGCAAGCCATCTCAACCCGCCAAGCCTTCAAACAACGAAAACCCGCTGGGAAACCATGCAATCTTCGTGGGATCAATCCCTATTTTAGACTGCTCCTACCTAATCACACCCTCCGACGACCAAGTTAATGCGGTCTCATCGGTGCGATGACGAAGACGGCGAATCGGCTACCTAAGCGAAGTGATGAGTCACATCAATCGGCTCGCAAAAGACATCGATCACCTAAAAAATCTGCATCGCTTCGCGATCGAACGTCTGGAACGTCGCGTCCAAAAAGAACTTAGCAACCCAGTCTCGCTCGACACCCTCGAAGCTTTTCGTCAGAAAGACAATGAAGGTTTCGTCAAACATCTTATACGGTGGAGGAAGTTACTTTCCCGAGTACCGAATCACCCACACGAAGATGAACTCATGTCCACTTTCCTCCTCAGCCTACGACCCGCCTGGCGATACTACTTTCACTTCTGCCACGCTCAAAACTTCGAACATCTCATCGAAATTGGCACTCGCATTGAAAAGGATCTCACGTCTAGCTATGAGGATCCCGCCTACCGAAACACCCCTCGAGAACGCACTCTTAAGGGACGAAAAACACACAACTTCATGCGGCTCTACAAGGAACTTTGACAAACTCTACATGCCCTGCGTAGTGGCATTACAAAAGTTGATCGCAAAAGACTACCTCACACCCATCGGACCTATTAGCGAGCCACCCATGAGAAAGAAATCAAAATCATGGGATCCCAGCGCCTTCTGTGCATACCACCGAGGCATGGGACATAGCACTCAAAGTTGTCTCAAACTCAAACACGCCATCCAAGATCTTATCGATCAAGGAAAAATCAAGAAACCTCGGAGGAAAACCACACCTTCCTCCAGCAACGAAGCAATTTACATCACAACTCAAGCAACTCAAGCACCCCAAGCAACTCAAGCACCTCAAGCAGCTCAAGCAGCTCAAGCACCTCCAACGACACGGAAGACGATGAAGAAGAAGAAATTCTTTTAGATTCTAATGCTCTTAGTGTCGGGTCACCTGTCGACCCATCTATCCTAGATTCTAGCTTTAGTTTAGACTTTCTTTTTACGGAGGCTAGCTCCAAGCAATTTTCTGAATTGTCGAATAATTCTTCTCAAAATAATGAAATGAATAAATTTGCTTACGCCTTGTCTCAAGTTAAAACAAACAACAAAGTACAAACAAATAACAATCAACAAGCAACAAACAACACACAAAATACAAAAGACACTAACTCATACGAAAGTGAATCATTAAACAAATACATTGCAAACCTTGTACACCCAAAAACACAAGACCCTATCATCGAGGAAACCATAACCATAAACGTGGGAACCCTCAGAAGAACCAAGAGAACTACAACTAGGAGCCTCACTAGGCGAACACGAGCGCACTCCAATTTACACAACTCCTAAGCGAATTCAAGGGCGTATTCGCTTGGTCATACAAAGACATGCCCGCATCGAGCGAAGCATCGCCGAGCACCGCATCCCCATCAAACCCTAAGCAAACCCGTCAAGCAAAAGCTAAGAAGACTACGTCCGAATGGTCTCTTATGGTCAAGGAAGAAATCGAAAAACAACTACAAGCGGTTTCATCCAAGTCATCGAGTATCTGAATGGGTCTCAAACATGGTCGATCCTGAAAAAGAATGGCAAAATTCGAGTATGCGTTGACTTTCGCGACTTGAACAAAGCTAGTCCCAAAGATGACTTTCCATTACCTCATGTGGATGTCCTAGTCGACAACACCGCCGACCACGCCCTCCTATCCTTCATGGACGGCTACGCAGGCTACAATCAAATCAAAATGTCGCTGGAAGACATGGCAAAAACGGCCTTCATTACACCGTGGGGGACATACTGCTACACAGTTATGCCCTTCGGCCTAATCAATGCTGGCGCTACATACCAACGCACCGCTACAACCCTTCTACACGACATGATGCACAAAGAAGTCGAAGTTTACGTCGACGATATGATCGTAAAGTCAAAAGAGAGGAGTGGTCACATCACTAACCTCCGCAAGTTCTTCACTCGCCTACGACAATACAAAATGCGCCTCAACCCCCAAAAATGTACTTTTGGAGTTAAATCCGGTAAACTACTAGGACACGTAGTGAGCCAAAGAGGCATCGAGGTCGACCCCTCAAAAGTCAAAGCAATCCTAGAAATGCGACCCCCGGAGAACCTCGACGAAATTCGAAGTTTCTTGGGCCAAATCCAATACATCTCGCGCTTCATTAGCAAACTCACCATGATATGTGAACCAGTTTTCAAGAAACTCAAGAAAACCGACCACGTTGAATGGGACGACGAATGTCAAAAAGCATTTGACAAGGTCAAAGAATTGCTAACTAACCTACCAGTTCTACGACCACCCCAAGCGGATTTACCGCTATCCTTATACCTTACAACCACACCTACCGCCATGGGCGCCATGCTCGCTCAAGAAATAAACGGCGAAGAACACGCAATCTACTACATAAGCAAGAAATTTCTCGATTACGAGACTCGATATTCACCCGTCGAGAAGAGTTGTCTAGCCTTAGTGTGGTCATCCAAGAAACTCCGTCATTATATGCTAGCACACCAAACAAGGGTCTATTCCAAAATGGACCCCGTAAAGTACCTCTTCGAGAAACCTATACCTAACGGACGAATGGCCAGATGGACATTGCTCCTAGCCGAATTCGATCTTAAGTACGTACCCCTCAAAGCAATCAAGGGACGAGCAGTCTCCGATTTCCTAGCCGAAAACGCAATCACCGAGCAACCAATCATAGACACCACATCCCTTCCAGACGACGGGATCTACAACATCAACCAAGAACAATGGGAGTTATACTTCGATGGTTCATCCAACTATCGAGGTTGCGGAGTAGGAATACTTCTCATATCCCCGAATGGCGAACACACACCCTTATCCATTAAACTGGACTTCGACGTAACAAACAACGCCGCGGAATACGAAGCGTGCTTGCACGGTCTCCAAGCAGCGCTTGTACTCAACGCCCGCAACATAAGAGTCTATGGGGACTCCTCCCTCATAATCAACCAAGTATCCGGAGCATGGAAGATACTTAACGAAAACCTAGCATTATACCAAAACAAAATACAAGAGCTCGTAAACGAATTCTATCACGTAGAATTCATACACCTCCCACGCGAAGAAAACCAATTCGCCGACGCGCTATCCAAACTCGCGTCACTAATCAACATACCCCCGGGGATGGAAACGCTCCCCATTGTCGTGGAACGACGGAACGAACCCGCATACATCTGTGACATTGAAACCGAGGAAGAACAAACCGACCCTTGGTACCAAGCAATCATCAACTACAAAACAAACGGTGAATACCCACCAAACATTGACAAACGAGCCAAACGCGCCCTACGCCTGTTATCATCACAATTCGTGATGGAAATGGGCAAACTACTCAAAAAGACACCCCAAGGCACACTACTCTTATGTGTCGATCACAAAAAGGGACACGATATTATGTCCCAAGTACACGATGGCGAATGCGGACCACACATGAACGCACGAGCCATGTGCAAACAAATCATAAGGCTAGGATGGTATTGGACAACCATGGAAGCCGATCAAGAAAATATGTCAAACATTGCCATAATTGCCAAATCTTTGCAAACGTACAACACATCCCTCCTTCACCACTATACAGTTTAACCTCGCCATGGCCTTTCTCCACATGGGGAATTGACGTCATTGGCAAAGTACAACCCGTGGGAGCAGGAGGACACTGCTTCATCCTCGTGGCCATCGACTATTTCACCAAATGGGTCGAAGCCGCATCATACCGTACGCTAGGCACGAAAGAAGTTGCGAAATTCATACAAAACAACATCATTTGTCGCTACGGCATACCCCACGAATTCATAAGCGACCAAGGCACACATTTCCAAGGAGAGGTCGAACCACTTCTCCTCAAATACAAGATACAACGACACAAATCATCACCCTACCGACCACAAACTAACGGCGCGGTTGAGGCAAAGAAACAAACCGTCGTATCAATCCTTAAAAAGATGATCGACACCTGCCACGACTGGCCCAACAAAATCCCATTTGCACTATGGGGATACCGCACAACCATCCGCACACCCACAGGCATGACACCCTATTTCCTAACCTACGGGATGGAAGCCGTTCAACCTGTAGAAATCGAGATGCAATCCCTTCGAATTCTCATGGAAGCAGACATTCCTGAGGCCGAATGGGCACGCGAACGATACGAACAACTCATCCTCTTAGACGAAAGACGGCTACATTCACTAAGTACAGTCCGAATGTACCAATCTCGCCTACAACGCGCCTACAACAAACGGGTTAAGCCACGAAACATCAAAGTGGGCGACCTAGTACTCAAATCAGTCCGAGCACCATTACCAGTCGACCCAAGAGGAAAATTCAAACCCAATTGGGCCGGACCGTACTTGGTCAAAGAAATCCTTCCCGGAGGAGCCGTGAAACTAACTGACCTTGACGGTCAAGACTTCCGATTACCAACAAATCTTGATCAACTCAAGAAATACTACCCCTAAAACACAAACGTTTCTGCAAAATTTCAAAACAAAACTCACTCTCGCATGAGTGAACTACGCTCGGTTTGATTCCACGCACTGTGGATACGTAGGCAGCTTTGCAAAGAGCTCAACCGAATCACACGAACTACGCCGGTTTGATTCTGTATTCAAAAGCAGATACGTAGGCAACTTGTCAAGAGTACAACCGAACTTTTTCTAGCACGCATGCCCAAAGCTTAAAAAGGTCAAGGGCGTTGCACTCACAAAAAGACACGCTCAAAGCTTAAAAAAGTCAAGAGCACAGTCAACACAAAAACAAAACACAAATCCAAGTCCGAAGCTTAAAAAGGTCGAGGATTTAAGACAAAACAATTCAAAACGCACAAGTCCAAAGCTTAAAAAGGTCGAGGACTTAAAAACGGAACAAGTCAAACAAACGAATCCAAAGCTTAAAAAGGTCGAGGATTTAAAGCAATTCAAAACGCACGAATCCAAAGCTTAAAAAGGTCGAGGATTTGAGACAAAATGCAAGTGTTCGAAGCTTAAAAAGGTCGAGAACATTTAAAAACAAACAAAAGAAGGCAACGAGACAAGGCAAAAGCAAATTAATTCTATTTTATTACTTTATTTAGAATTTTCCACAACTTAGAAAGGAACTAGGAACAAGCCTCCTTAGCCCTTTATTCGAATCTAAAACATATATTTAAATAAAGGAATCTTTCTAAACTAAGCAAAACAAACTACTCAAGTCCTTTTCTGACGCTTTGGGTTAACCTCTTCATCTCCAAGAGGCCGATCCGCCACAACTTTCGACCTAAGGACGGGAGTAGATCTCTCAAAACCTGGGGGCTCGACCGGATCCTCATCTTGCTCAACTGGGGGCTCCTCGGTCCTTGGCCCTAGGCGATCTTTAATCTGGTCACCTTCGCCCAAGCCTTTCCCATACGGTCTCAAGTAGAAGCACTGCATCAACAACACAGAGATCACCATAATTCCTCCCGCCACGCACTACTGCGGTAACAAGGAGGGCCTTGGCCCATTTTTCTCTCCTCCTCCGATTCTCCCGTTCACGAGAATCCTTGGAATGACACCAACGCCAGATAGAAATCCGTGACACGAGTAGACTCTATATGCTCAAAGCCTGACCAAGTAACACGATCCGACCACCCTCGGATCCAAGCATCAATCATCCGGTTGTTTAGGACAACAACCCTCCAACCTGCGTATCCCGATCAGGAATGGTTTGAGCAAGCCCAATTTGCCTCTTGGCGAAGAGGATGAATCCATACGCCTGCTCAAACCCGCACAACATCAACCCGCGCGAGCCGCTCGCCACCGACGGTGCAAGTATCAGCCGTAATACCCCACCACGAAACATACCAACGAATGGCGCTCTCCTTTACAAACCACCGGTAGTAGTTCAACGAACGCTCCCGAGGGTTAGCCCAATCCATCTTCCGAGACGTCGTCCCCGCCGCCTTGGAGACACCTCAGGGAAGAGCTCTATACACACTCAGCCTCTCCATGAGCCAAACGTTGAGAATCCTAGCGCAACCCCTGTACAAGCTCAGACGATCAGCATAACGGTCGTCTAAGCCCAGTATGGTCTCCGCTAGGATCAACGCAGAAGGATCATGTCCTCGCTCCATCTCTTCGACAACACGAGCATACCTCGCGTTCCCGAACACTCCATCCGGCATGGACCCCGCCAAAGCCTCACGATGGACCAAACAAAAAGCGAGGGCCCTCCGCCATGGACGGACCGAAATACTAGTATCAGCCTTATTCATATATCGTTGACACAAGAGAAGCATGTTTACCTTGCCTCCCTCAAACAAACCTGCAGCATGAGCGTCTGTCATCCCAAGGAAGTTTCGCAACATCCCGTTATAACAAAGCTCACTCCTCACGACCACAGGAGTAGTCCGTTTCGACCATCCGGCAATGGCCGAGAACTCCTCCATCAAAGGGCACACCTCTCCCCCGGGAAACCTAAACACATGCAAGCTAGGATCCCAATAATCTAAGCACGAATCAAGGAAGTCTAGATCGACTTTCATTTGACGAAAGCCGATAAATACACCCGCACCATCATCATACACCGCCTTCTTCATCCCCGAACTCAAGGAAGACGTCCACCTCTTCAAAAGAGCATCAAAATGCTCCTCCATTTTCTTGGAAACACAAAAAAAAAAAAAAAAAACCTTTTATAAATATACCTAATATATTTGTGAAAGCAAAATCCTAAAGCAAAAGCACAAAGAAGAGAAGTGATTGTGAATGAAGATTAGGCACGCACACCCTCTCCTTATATAGGAAAACAATATCCGAAATATGGAAATACAGCGCTAACAGCCAGGCCAACAAACCGCATGGCTCTATGCGGTTTGCAAACCAAACCGCATAAGCCTATGCGGTTTTCCCTTGCAACCGCATAAGCCTATGCGGTTTCAGGGGCTGGTTTTTCTTAAAATTTTCCTAATTTCGTCTTTCCTAGAACACTACAACCTACCTTGGGCTACGACACTCTTTCGTTGTTCCCCATACATCAACATTACACTTCACTTTAGCAACTCCGATTCTTACCACGAGTCAACACATAACATTTTTCGCATTCATACGAGCTCATTTCGCATTTAAAATGAACTTTTCACAAAACGTTTTCACAATCTAAAATGAACATCAACGCATCCCACTCGGGAATCATATCATTTCTTCAAAACAAGCCAACCGAACAGGTTTACCGACGACGTCTAAGCTACAACAACAACGTTCACTAATCAAGCTACAACGACATGTACATAAAGGTTCATACAATCTTTAAATACACAAATTCACTCGGGATGACGGCGCCGATACTCGTCAAACTCACGCCGACCGAGCCGCCTCACTGGCTCGACACAACCGAAATGCCTGTCAGCCCAAGCCATCCTCCACCTGTTGGCTATACGCCATAGCTTCTTATGCGCCTCCTTAGCCACCTGAAACACAACACGAACACAATTCACACTTTTCTCCATTTTGCCTTAATTTCACTCAAATTAAGTCAAACTTAGGGGGGGAAATTTCAAAACAAACACAGTCAACCCCACTTTACCTTAATTTCACCCAAATTAAACCAAACTGGAGGGGGTAACACAAAAAACGACTCTCACAAGTTTGATCATCGATATACTTCATACCTCGATCAAACTGGGGGCTTATACACATACATACAACCACACAAGAACATACCTTCTTCACCTTGCTCGTCCAGCTGTCCATGCCCGCGTCAGTAGTCACCGGCAAGTACGTCGGCAAGACAAAGGTACGACGGACGCCCGAGTCATCATACTCGATGGTAGTAGGGAAGTCATCAGGCTGCTCCGCCATCTCGGGATCAAATTCCTGCAAAACAAATATAAAACGCACACGTCAGGGAAAATGGGCATAATCGGCCCACAAGCAAGCCGAGACTGAGCAAAATGGGCATAATCTTCCCCAGGACAGAGGAGGCTCACTGACTCTCCCTCTCCATACAACGCCACACGATCTTGAGCAGAAACCCCGCTTCAAACAGACCCTCGGCGGATCTCAGTACTCACCGGAGCCGCCACCCCGCTCGAAAGCCCAAACGCTCTCCAAGGTACCAAACCGATCCATACGGTGTCGCTATGTATAGGCGCTGGGTCTCTCGCACCGCAAACCTAGCCCCAATGCCCTCAGGAATACCCCTGTACTGGCCCCACGGGAACGGCACGAACTACAAAGCAAACAGAACACGCTCACAAATACAGGTACAAAGTACAATCATTTTAAGTACATCCTATTTAAAATGATTCAAGCACAAACCTCATCAAACCGCATCCGGTTCAGACGATCCCTAACATCATCATACGACCCGGCAACGCCGCGACGATTACATCGTACCCAATGCGTCTGCACGGGTACTCCCTCACGATCCTCACAGCATGCGGGGGGAGCAAAAAAGGGAAGTGGCTAAGAATCCACGACTGCACATACAAAAACAAGAAACAAGAACACGTTACAAAGACAACAAAGACAAATGAACAACAATGCACCTGATACAAAAACAAAATCAATACATACCTCCATCAAGAAGCCAGGCGCGACCAAGGACAGTCGCGAACCTCCATCCATGACCCGCGGTCTCACGGCATCCATGCAGAAGCGAATGCACAAGCCCAGAGACGGCGTCACCCAGTCAAACGTCCCAATCGCATCCCAATCCAGGAGATGCATAAGAACCGATGTCGATGCCCGCTCACCCTTGTCGCCGAAGTACACGGCGCTCACGAACCACCACAACCACATACGAGCATTACGCTGCGTCGCTCCACTCCAGGGGCCATACTCGGTCTTCCTCAAAATACTCCAAGATATAGCTCGTCTTGAAAGTATAGGGCGCGCCTCAAATCACCTCCAAACCACCGCCAACCGCGTTGGTCACAACCTCGCCCACAACGGACGGCAAGAAAGTCAAAATCCATGTCGCGGTCCCCAAATCCAGAACCCCGCTATGACAAAGATACCCAGACAAGGTAATACCGGCCAAAGCCGCATATGGAACGCCGTCGTGGTGTCCCAATACTGTCGGAAGGCCCTAATCAACATCGAGGTTCGCCTCCGCTCCTTCCTCGCAATCTCCTCCAATGGCCGACCAACGGGCCAAAGCACTACGCAACACCCAAGCTTGCGCCCTCGTGAAGCTTTCTCCTCAAAGGCACACATCGCGGACGAGACGCCCGAGAAAGTCCTCATTGGGCCCTTATCCCAACCCATCGTCGCTCGATAGGAAACATGTCTCTCCGGAGCAAGCAGAAGGTTGTGGCCATCCCAACCCTTCGCGAAAGCCCTGTTCACACGTGATTTCCGCGGCCTAGAGCTACTTGCCCTAGGTGCAACCTCCTCAACCTCCTCAGCCTGCGCCTCAGCAACATCCATCTCAGCCTCCAACTCGTCTACAAACGCCTGAGCAAACGCATCCGCCTCCTCCTCAGGATCACGCACAGGGACATTTCTCCCACGGCCTCTACCTCGTGACTGACCACGTCTCGTGGGCAGGTCCCGAGGATCGGCCTCCTGCCGCTACGTGTGCGCCTCGAGCTACTCGAGCTAGAGGCTCCTCGATCCTCGAGCTAGCACTCTTACGAGATCTCGATCTCGTAACACGACCAGAACCCTCTCCTGCAACCAAACACAGCAAATACATACAGCTATAATACACGCAAGTACACAACTTGGCGTACACATACGCAAGTATACACAAATAATACACACATAATACATATACATTCCCTAAACACATTGCGCTATACGCCCTACAGAGCATTTTTAGGCCTAATTCACAATTAAGCCGAAAACCGTTCTCTACATTTCAAAATTACAACTTTATGGTTTCTATGCGCCATAATAGTCCCCAACAACAACCCATTACAAGCAATTGCATTTTGGTCACCCCGATCAAAAACCCCTAATTCGCCTTAATTACTCCGTATAACTACGACTTAAGACGGCGATTTGAAAGCCTTAACTCGACTTTTTCGCAAAACTAACGTTATAGGCATGCTATACTCGCTATGGGCATCCTACACCGAAGTTTAATTGAAATTCCGGGTCGGAAAGTCCGGGTTCGTTTTCGGGCCCGAAACCTAATTTGGACGTTTTTCACACAAAGACGGTCTAAATCACAATCAATTCACACATACACGTTCACATGACATAATGCAACACAATGACGTCAATTTCAAGCATTCAAACGGCAAATTTCAAGCAAAACTCGGGTTTTCATTCAAAACCCGTCTTTTCAACATTTCAAGGCAAAACTAGCTAATTACAACAACAAATAACGTAAAAGCAAGTTAAAATGGAGCAATACCTCGTTCCATAGCAAGGCAACGCAAGAAAAATGAGCAAAAACGGTTGAGAAATCGAAAAATGACGTTTTTATGATTTAGAAACCGAAAGTGATGAATGAAGCATAGCCACGGCTCAACTCGTGCTTATATAGCCCCTACAGCCAACAGGGGAAACCGCATAGGCTTATGCGGTTTATCCCCTGAACCGCATAAGCTTATGCGGTTCCTGTCCTTGGCTTTTCTCGGTTTTTTCTCGTTTTACGCCTACTTTTTGATTCCTAATTCATTTTAGCCCCAATACAACTCCAAGTACGTCCCGTGCTTCGGTTAAGGCATCACCTACAGTCCGCCATACGCGTATATTAAGCATTTAATATACTGCATGTAAGGTACACGAACGCTCTTCACGAGCATTACATCATATTCACCTCCACGGAAGGCAACCATATGCAATTACAACTACATAGACACTCCTCGGCGAGCCTAAGCACATGCACTCTGCAATATACACCTAACTCCAAGCATTTCACTTCACATGGACGCTCCTCGGCGAGTTCAAGCACAAGCATTACACAGACGCTCTTTCACGAGTCGCCCTACACCTACACCTACCCAAACATCTTACAAGCATATGCACCCTGCACTCTAGCCCCTTATACACATGCAATACGAAGACATTACAAGCACCAGCACCAGGCATTTGACATTACAAGCACACGCAAAGGCACCAACAAACGACAACAAGCACGACGAAGACATCCGGCAGGCCAAGCAGTTCTTACAAAGATGCACGGACCGCCAAGTCCTTAAATGCGCACGCCTCCCCGCTTAGCCCGGTCCAAGTCCCCGCCTCACCCATGGACACATGCTTCGTTCACCGATCATATCGAGACCGTAATGGTCCTGATATGGTCGTGGAGTTTGACTAGCGCTCTAGTCCGAGCTCACCAAACCGGGGCTCTGTGGATACCCATATCCGCATTCTCCCAAACAAAACCCTGTGATGTATCACGGACTTTTATTACGCATGCTTTAACGTTGACTTAAACGGTTCTAACTAATGTCGAATTCATTTTGAGTCGTTTTAAATGTTAAAATGAGTAAGGTCACCTCACATCGCATTTAAATAACGTTCATTTTGTCCATTTGGAGTCTAGCTAGGTCCTTGTCCCGCTTCATTTGGCATGAGCTTCGCATTTGCACTACAATTAGTCCTTTTACATTAACAAGGTCTGATTCAGCATTCCTAAATTCCTAAATTTAGGCCCGGTAGCTAAAACCGCTATTTAGCCCCCTCTTACACAAAATACAACTTCACGTCTTACCTTATTTCACAAAAACTATGCAAATACACCCTTCTCATTTTTCCGGGTCTCGGGCCCGAAACCGAGCCCAAACCCAGCCTTTGGCCCGCACTCCAAAGCCCTAAGCATCACAAAATATCTCACAAATATCCCAGCACTTTTCTTGAGCTTCACGTTCGAGATTATCTCATGATCTTTCAAAGATTCAATGCAACCGAAACTTGGAAAGTGGACCTAGAACCAGCCCCCCAAACCGCATAACCTTATGCGGTTTGAGGGGAGAACCGCATAAGCTTATGCGGTTTCCCCAGGCAACCGCATAAGGCTATGCGGTTCCTAGGCTTGTTTTTATCCCCTTATTTCCTAATTTCTCCGAGGTTTTTAGTATATATACAGCCCTATACCTCGACATTCAAACACACTTTCAGATCACAATTTCACACACAATTCACACCACACAAATTCTCTCATCTTACACTTTCACATCCACAAAAGCCTCAAGCACTCAAATCCTTGAGTTCAACACACCATCCCGTGTTGAATTCATCCTCCTTTCAAGTTCAAGAAGCTCGCCCAGATCCAAGCGTCAGGACAAGGTAGGTACCGATCCACTTGGATCAAAGCTTTTTCTTATTTTCTATGGACTAACAAAGGGGTCTACACTTTAGCGCCCCCCCGGCTTTGGCACCCGAGCGCGCTTGCCTTCCAAGTGTTCTTATTACTTCGGGTACACTCCATATCCGATGACACGCCAAAGTCGCATAAGCAACTGACCTTATAAAATAAACCAATGGACAATTGAACTTTATTTTATTTGCATGCATCTTGCACCTTCTTATTTTGCATTTAAATCAACTTAAACAATGAA
Organism: Dianthus caryophyllus; assembly: GCA_023091065.1. Classification (NCBI taxonomy): domain Eukaryota; kingdom Viridiplantae; phylum Streptophyta; class Magnoliopsida; order Caryophyllales; family Caryophyllaceae; genus Dianthus; species Dianthus caryophyllus. Next base: position 19,517,922 of record CM041522.1, read on the forward strand.
TTCGACCTTTAACTGAACCGTATTCGTTAAACAAGTTAAACATGCTAAACTGAGGGTTTTAATCAATCTTTTTGCATTTGCATCTGCATTCTTTTACATCCTTATCGCACTTGTACGTAGCGATAACATTAGCTCAAATATCATCTTACAAGGATTGTTCTAGGTCAGTAGAGGCTATTTTTACATAGGCTTTTCTAAAAGGTTTTCATAAATCATTATTTGAATTAACTCTTTTTCTAAAGTACCCTCACCCCGAATCCAATCTGGTTTCATAAGCCTTAGATCTAGGGGTGTCGGCGTGCTCCAAAATCTAGGACATGTTTTTAGCTTAGAACATGGTAGCAGGTTCCTATTTTCCGCGATAAATAGGTGGCGACTCCATAACAGTTCTTAAAGGTTTTTCCAACTTAATCTTTTTTAACTTTAAAATCCGCCCTTAAGCAAGACGCCGAGTTGGGTCCGATCCCGGGTTCCACAGATATCTTATTATATTTTGTTATATTATTAAGATATATATTTTGTGTTATTGTGAAGCAGTTCATAATAATGATGATACCTAATATTTTAAAAAGGTTTAAGATATTATTTTGAGATCTTATTTATGTTATACTGATAATATAAATTGATTTTGGATTATTGTTTTGATTATAAGATATTATGAACAATTAAGGAATTGTTGCATAATGATAATCATTTAAAAGGTGGTTTGGATTTAAATCAATTCGTATGTATTGGTTTTATTTTTGTTTTAGTTGATGCTTTTATTTTGAATGTTTGGATGAATGGTTTAATTTTTCGCATTAATGATGTACAAACGGTTGTAATTTACTAGTGTGGCCTTAGAAGATTGTGTTTTCGTAATGAAGGAAACACAATTTTGGTTGTATTTTGAGATCTCGAAACTCCCATCTTGTAATATTTTTAAATTTTGGCATATTTTGAATTAGAATGTAAATAGGTTTATTTTGTAATTCAAAAATGTAATTTTGAGAAGATTCAAGATTGAAGATTCTAGATGGACTTCCACTTGAAGCCCAAGATGAAGAATGAAGACAGCTTAGGGTCCATGGATGGATTCCACCTTGTAATTGTCTTTATTTTCATAGGGATAGGCCACACTAGGTGTTTTTCTTTTTGCGTTTTCTTTACCGTTTTTCTTTGCATTTACGTTAGTTAGAAGCATCATATTCCGCCTAAACTAAACCAAACCACCTAATATGCATGAAAATGGATCATATAGTTGCATTCTTTTTCATAGACATACGGATGTCACTCGTTTAGGGCTATCACCTCAAATTAATCATTCACGTAAATGCTAGATATTTATTCACTTAAAATGAATTAAAATGAGTTGATGGGACCTTCCTCTATTCTAAAATTGAGATTAGTCTTTATAGGAAGAGCATGCTATGAGCCCCTTCTTCATCGGTAGGCATGTAGGACCTTACTCTCCACATGACCCCTTCTACGTTGGGTAAGTAGTACGCGTTGACCTATTTTACCTCAACACTATAGTTCGAGTAATATCTCGTAGTTATAGTGGACTAATAGATAGGATTTACTGAAATCTATCGACCAAGAATTCTAACAGTAGAATTAGCCAAGAGGTGGGCTTATCAATTTAAAGAAATTGAGTCTTGGGATCACTTATATAATTCTCGAGGGAGGTCGATTATATGAGTGCACGAGTCATTGCATTAAATCGTTATTGCATTTCGACTTAAACCTTTAAAACGATGTTCTCTCTTCTTCTTCTTCTTTCTTTTCACATTTTCGAATTCGTTATATACAGATATAACTACTATAACAAATGGCTGGACGTATTGACGGCCCAATGCCAAGTGTCACACTAGAACGCGAATCATGGCTTAGAATATTTATGGACAACATGAATCAGTCTACTCGACTGAAGAATAATGGGTCCAACTTTGCTGATTGGGAGGCCGCATTACGGAATGCTGCCATAGCTGACGGCAAGCTCAAGTACTTGACTGAGCCACTGCCGACTAAACCAGCTCCCGATGCAGGAGCAGATGAACTCTATCTTTACAATGATTTCATGATGGAGGCGGGTGCGATACAGAACGTACTCATCTATGCAATGGAATCCAATTTGCAAAGACGATTCATTACCCAAGGTGCAAACAAGATTTTCACCACCCTAGCTAAAGAGTTCTCGAAAGCGCCGAGAATCAAGAGTTACGAGTATATCACTCGCTTCTTTGAAGCGAAACTCCAGAAGGGCCAACCGGTTGGTCCACACCTTCTCGACATGATCGAGAATGTTGAGAAACTGGAGGAGCTTGGTTGCAAGATCGATGAGAAGATCATCGTTGATCGAGTGCTCCACTCCCTTCATGATGGGTATGCCCTCTTTAGGGCAAACTATTACATGAATGACATGCAGAAAAGTCTGCATGAGCTTCACTCACTCTTCGTACAGACGGAGAGTGATCTGAAGTTGAGTGGGAGCATGAAACAAGATGTTCTCATGATAGGCAACAAGCACAAGGGCAAGGGTAAGGCTCCGGCTAACCTAACTGTAGGACAGCCAAAGTTTAAAAAGCCAGTGATTGCGAAGAGTGGGCCTGGTGAGTCTAGCGGTAGCTCACAAGGCAAGGCAAAAGCAAAGCAAAGCATGGAGTGCCACCATTGCCACAAGTCTGGGCATTGGAGGTGGAAACTGTCCCGTGTATGCTGAGGACATAAAAGCAGGCCACGTCATTCCTGTTGGTATGTCTTCTTTTATTCATATGATTGAGATTAACCATGCAAGTTTCGGAACTTGGGCACTTGATACTGGTTGTGGTTCTCATCTGTGCGAGTGGGGAATGGAGCAAGAGTTGCTGCCGTTTCAGTAGGGACATATGTAATCCAACTCCCAAGTGGATTTGAGTTATTTCTGAATAACTGTTACTATGTACCTAGTTTATCGAAAAACATTATTTCTGTATCCGTTCTTGATAAAGAAGGATTTTCATTTTTAATAAAGAATAATAGCTGTATTTTCTCTTTAAATGAAATGATTTATGGTAAAGCTGTTTCCATGAACGGAATTTATGTTTTAGATCAAACCACAGAAATCATGCATGTGAGTAACAAGAAAGCAAAGGTTGGTGACAAAGATCAAACGTATCTATGGCATTGCCGTATGGGACACATAAATGAGAAACGCGTGAAAAAGCTCATTGATAATGGGACAATAGCCCCATTTGACTATGAAACTTTTGGCACGTGTGAATCATGTCTTATAGGCAAAATGTCTCGAATTTCCTTCAAAGGTGTTGGAATGCGCACACGACCTATTAGGACTCATACATACTGATGTGTGTGGACCTATGTCAATCAACGCTAGAGATGGCTATAGGTATTTTATCACTTTCACGGACGATTTGAGTAGATATGGCTATGTCTACTTAATGAAGCATAAAAGTGAGTCCTTTGACAAGTTCAAGGAATTCCAGAATAAGGTTGAGAACCAACTGGATAGAAAGATAAAAGCACTACGTTCAGATCGTGGTGGCGAATATCTTTCAACTGAGTTTGATCAACACCTGAAAGACCGCGGGATAGTATTACAGTTAACTCCACCCGGAACACCACAACTAAATGGTGTGTCCGAACGCAGGAATCGAACATTACTTGATATGGTTCGATCCATGATGAGTCACACGGTTGTACCTGACTCATTATGGGGCTATGCTCTTTTGTCAGCTGCTCTTATACTAAACCGAAGTCCGACTAAAGTCATGACAAGACTCCATACGAGTTATGGAAGGGAACGGTCCCTAACTCGTCCTTTATTCGGGTTTGGGGGTGCGAGGCTTATGTCAAGTGGAGACACGAGGATAAGCTCGGCCCGCGATCGGTCAAGATATACTTTATTGGTTATCCAAAAGGAATGTTTGGTCATTACTTCTATTCGCCTACCGAACAACGCGTTTTTGTTGCGGCTAGTGCGAAGTTCTTAGAGAAAGAGTTTCTCGAAGACAAGAGAGGTAATAGAACCTTCGATCTATCGGAGATTCCTGAACCAACAACCGAGCAACCGATGGAGGAAACTGTTCCTTCTTCGCCTGCGGTTAATGTCCCTTTGGAACCCGTGGTTGTCGGGTAGACTCTCCATTCCTCCAGATCGATATATCGGTATAGTCGAGGAGAATGGGAGAGACGACGTTTTACTCCTTGAGAGTAACGAACCCGTAACCTATAAAGGTGCCATGACGTGTTCTGACTCAAAGCTTTGGCAAGAAGCCATGCAATCCGAAATGGACTCTATGTACGAGAACGATGTATGGGATCTGGTTAACTTACCTGATAAGGCTAGGCCTCTTCAGTGCAAATGGCTTTACAAGATAAAGCGAACTGTAGAAGGACAACCAGATATATACAAGGCACGACTAGTGGCAAAGGGTTTCACTCAAGTGCAAGGGTTGCACTATGATGAGATCTTTGCACCCGTAGTCATGCTTCGTTCCATTCGGATTCTCTTAGCGATTGCCGCATTTCATGACTATGAAATTTGGCAAATGGATGTGAAAACCGCCTTCTTAAACGGTTATTTGGAGGAGGAGTTGTACATGGTACAACCCGAAGGTTACACAGATCCTAAAAATCCTAAGAAGGTATGCAAGCTTAAGCGTTCCATCTATGGACTTAAGTAAGCTTCACGGAGTTGGAATCATCGCTTCGACCAAGTGATAAAGGAGAATGGATTCACTCGATCGGTCGAGGAACCATGCCTATATATCAAGTCGAGTGGGAGCAAGATTGTCTTCCTAATACTGTACGTCGATGACATACTCTTGATTGGGAATGACGTACCTCTCTTAACTTCGGTGAAAGTATGGTTAAAGAACCATTTCTAGATGAAAGATCTGAGTGAGGCACAACGAATTTTGGATTCTTATAGAGATAAGATTCTTGAGAGATTCAGTATGACCAAGTCGTGTTCCTTATGCTTCGACAGTAGGATCAATCATGTATGCCATAATATGCTCACGTGCAGACGTGGCATCTGAAATGAGTATATTGACTTATGGAGGTGCTATAAGGCTATGCACAATCAGTTGCGCAGACGCTAACTTCCACACGAATCGAGATGACTCGATATCTCAGCTCGGATTCGTCTTTACTCTTTATGGCATTGCGGTCAGCTGCACAGTTCCAAAATATAGTGTCATAGTAGATTCTACGACTGTGTCCGAGTACTATGCTATTTAGTTGCAGGGGAAGCTGTATGGATGCGTCAGTTCTTTCAAGGACTAACTGTAGTTCCCAGTTCGAATGACACTATCACCATCTATTTTATTAATAGAGGTGCCATCTTCCAGGCTAAAGAGCCTAAAGTCCAGCAACTAGTCTAGATATGTACGTCGGTATATGATAAGCATGAAGGGCACGTTATCTTCATGAGAATTGAACGTGTTCCTAGTTATAATAGTACTTGACATGGATTGGATAAATGTATCTTTTTCATATACTATTTCTAACATCATCGTTTAGTTTTATATATTGTTTTTCATGAGGGTTGTGCAGACAACGTTGAACACCTCAAAGTGAACTGAATTACTTTATATTGTGTTTTGGTCCGTGATCGCCACATGAGCCGATAACTCGGCAATCATTTTGTGACGCCGATTGATGGTGGGTTCAACGAGCCATAAGTCAAACTGTTGGTGATCGATCACAGATGCGGTTTATCAAATCGCTACGACAATTTTGTGACGACTACATGGAGTCCTAAATGTTTCAGAACATTAGGTGCCGGGTCGTGGATAGGACATCCATAGTGTTCCTAGAGTCGATTCTTTTGACTATCGACTGTCTCTTGAGATTAAGGCAGATTTTGGGTGACTTTGGTTTCTTTCTCACGGTCGACCGTAACAGGAGGCCAAGTAGATTTTCACTGGGTCATTTCATGCTGCGCTTACATCTGCAGGATTCGAGTTGAGGGAAATATCCAACTTCTATCGAGTTATAATATTTTTTCTCAGGGCCACTCGAGGAGCTGTAACTGGAAATGCATGGCCATGCTCGAATATTGATTCGTTTATTAGTTAAGTTACTCTCTAGTCGGGGAAACCACTCTTGATTCTGATCGCTTGTGAACTACGACCTTTGAAAGTACGGACTTTGCAAATTGGTTTACATTGAGTGGGAGAAATTTATTATGGATATGAGAATCGGTTATCGCACCTACACTTGTACGGACAAGTGGGAGATTGTTGGAGTTAGTGTCCTCCACAGTTAGTGCAATAACATAAATAAATCTCTAAAGGTACACAGGGTACATTTTGTATTTAATCAGTTGATTAACGTTTATCGATAACGGTTGGCTTGCTAGATAAGTTTGACGTTATTGTCATACAGATGGCGGTGATCAACTGGTCCCTAAGAGTCACACCTAAAGGATGTGTTTGAGAGATATGATTATTTGAGAAAATAATCATATCGATGCCTTACTTAATGACTAAACGGTTAGTCAGTGTTGTTGACTAAAAGGTTAGTCAAATGTGACTAAAATGTTAGTCAAGTGTAATGATGTTACTGACTAAAATGTTAGTCAATGTAATGTTGGTACGGCTATTTAATACTGATTAAATAATTTTAGCTAAGACGAATTAAATGTAATTCGTGAATTGAATATAAAATGTTATATTTAATTATTGTATATAATGCAAGCTAATTGAATATAAACCGTTATAATTAATTAGTAAATTATAAATATTAGGATATTTATAACATACATATTATAGTCGGTCCATACAGATGACACTAGTAATTTATTGCATTATATTATAAGCTAAAATGACCAAGAGAAAAGTGTCCAGATACATTCTGACCCGATACACTTTGTATCTTGATCAACAAGTGAAGTATTTGAGGAGAATTATACTCCCCAAATACTTCTATAGGGGGCCGGCCATTAGGGTGTATTAGGAGTATATTTACTTTCTAATTCTACTCTAATTCCTAATCAATTTCATTCACTAATTTTACAACACAAAAACCTAGAGAGAAAATAAGTTTTCTCCTCTAAAATTTCTCTAGCAATTCTAAGGTATTTCTCAAAACATCTTGGGTGAGATTATTAGGAGATACCATAATTTTGGTATTGTTCTTAGGCCGATTCAAAGGATTAAAAGGTTAATTCTTGATTCTTTATACTTTGTTATGCAAATTTATTTTATGACTTTAAATCTTATAAAGTTTTTCATTATAATCCTGTGATTTTAAAGGTCTATATACCGATATAAACCTACAGCATCAACATTGGGCATCGATGGCCCATCATAGCTCGTACCACTGCGGAGAGAAATAGCATTTACGGACTCATGAGGTTGCTTAGGTTGGGAGAAAAGGGCTTCGGGCGGCCTCAATTGGCTAGAAGAAGCCAATTGCGCAAGTTGGTTATCAATCATTTTATTGTGAGCAAGCAAGGATTGAATTGTTGCATCCTTCTCCAACTTAGCGATCACCAACTCCTGATTTTTTTGCATAGTAAGCATCATGGCTCTCATCTCGGCCATAGGATCGGTGGGTGGTGGAGGCGTAACTTGAGCTTGAAAAGGTGGGCGATTAAAGCTCAGTGGATTAAAAGGACGGAGGCTGTTGTATGGAGCAAAGTTTTGTGGAGGATTGTTTTGTGGTGGTTGTTGTGGTGGATTTAAAACGTTTGTACTTTTGTATGAAAGGTTGGGGTGGTTCTTGTAGCCATCATTGTAAAAGTTTGAGTACGGGTTGTTTTGGGGGTAGGATTGAAAAGCATTAACATGGTGAGGTGGTTGCATACCTCGGCAATCCATGGAAGAGTGCCCGGACACGCCATAAGAGTCACAAGATGGATCAAAAGAAGAGTGCATAGCGGGCGCCGAATGTCCTCGAGCTTGTGAGGAACTACCCTCTTGAAGTTGATCAATTTTAGCACTCATAGACTCTTGTTTTGCCGTACGCAATGTCATAGCGTCGACATCATACTTACCGGCCCTCGGTGCACTCCTAGGATTCCCGTATTGCGCATTATGAATAGACATAGCCTCGATAGTGTCATGGGCCTCATCAACATCAATGTTATCAAATCTCCCATTTGCGGCGGAGTCAAACACTTGGCGAGACTCACTATACAACCCGTTATAAAATTGCATAACATTGAACCACTTGTGGAGACCATGGTGAGGGCATTGGCGTTGTAGATCCTTGTATCACTCCCACGCCTCAAAATGAGACTCGTCACCCAATTGTCGAAAGCTAGTGATTTGACTTCTTAGCATGGTCGTCTTCTCCGGTAGGAAGTATTTTTGGTAAAAGGCCAAGACAAGGGAATTCCAATCGACTATCCCAAGAGCAGCCTGATTCAACGAGTTTAACCATAACTTTGCCTTGTCCCGGAGTGAGAATGGGAAAAGCATCTCTCGTATTTGGTCTTGGGTGACACCCGTCTCATTTATGGTTGAGCAATAATAACAAATAAAAAATTTTGAATGTGAAGGTTAGGATCCTCACCGGGACTTCCCCCAAACTTACTACGCTCGATCAAGCTAATAAACGCAGGCTTGATCTCAAAGTTGTTCGCCGCAATCTGCGGCATAACATTGCCGGTTGGAATTTGAGGCGCGGTTAGCTTAGAATGATCGGAAAGCTTCACCATGTTGGGCAGCGTAGGTTCTGTTTCAACGTGAGCTTCCTCGGTGGAAATAGCTTCTAACTCCTTTAGTAAGTTCTTTCGAGCTAGAAAGGTAGGCTCTGGTTCAGGATCAAATGGTATATCCTTATTTGCTTGAGACCTGCGTGACTACCTGAAGGTACCGGGAATGAAACCTATCGACGCCTACGCGCCGTCCTCGCCGTCTTGGCGGCGGAAAGCGGAATGCGCCTCGCAGGAAAAAGGGGGTGCGAAGTTTGCTAAAAATGGGGGAGATCATTGCATGAATTTGAGGTCAAAAAAGAAAAGTATGAAAGTCTTTTTTGAAATGTATTTTCGGAGTCGCCACCAAATATTAAAGGAATTTGGGACCTATTCAACGCGTCTTGAAATACAAGACACGAGTGTCTCAGATTTCAAGGTGCGTCGATACCTAAAAATCTAAGGTTTGAAACCAGAGGAGGGGTTCGGAGTGAGGTTACTTTTCGAAAGTTTTGACAAAATGAGTTTTGAAAACAGTAATCAAAAAGCCTACGTAAGAGTAGTCTCTACTAATTTGAAAACATTTGCTTAATTTCGATATTTGGGCTAAAAGTCACGCTACGTACAAGTGCGAATAAGCATGACTCGATTAAAATGCATAAATAATGTAAATTGTCAAAATAATGACATATTGCTATAGGAAATGTACGTTAAATAATAATTTATTGACTAAATTATTACTATAGACGTTATTTTCCGACCTCGTATTAGAATTTGTGAAAAACCCTCAGTTTTGACATGCTAAAAGACTCTATGAAACGGTACAATTTAGTGTTGGATCCGTGATTCTAGTCGTTATTTAATGCATGAATGAGGACTTGCATAATTATAAAAGTGACGTCGGTTTGCTTTAGTGATAATGAGTCGTTTATTTATGCGATATTGGCGCGGTTTACACGGATTATGAACTGAATTGCTACAACCGACATTTAATACGGCCGCTTAGTGCCAATATCGGGTTTGGGGTTAATGTAACCCCATTGTCCGAGTCTCAAACGTCTAGCCCGTAGGTAAAATGTTTACCTTTCGAAAATGTAAAGACGGTATTTTTGAGTGGATTTTGTGAATAGTGTATAAGTGCTAAAAACCGGGTATTGAAAATGAATGAAGTGGGTTGGTATTTATAGAGTTTGGCTGGTTTCTGTGGGATAGCAAAACTTAATCGCCTGTATACAGGCGTTTAAGTTTGCTTGAGTTAGATATTTTTGAAGAAAAATCAAAAAGGCGGCTGGTACAAAACAAAAATTAAATCGCCTGTTGACAGGCGATTTGATTTTTAATCGCCTGTCAACTGGCGATTTCATTTTTGTTTTGGTGGGCTGTTTATGCCGCCGTTTGGTTTTGGCGGTTTGATTAGGTAATGATTATGTTTTGTTGTTTACTTATGAGCTAAGTCTTTGTTCAGTTTTGGTCCGAATTTCGGTTTTCGTGTTTCGGTTTTTGTCGTGTTTTTCGGTTTTGGCTTGAAATAAAATAATATTAGGTTATATTATTTTATGGTTTCATAAAACCTAACTTTGTGAAAATGTGACACGGGACGCACTTTGGCCCGTTTTGAGTGTTGTGTTAGTGTGCGTTTTTGGGTCGTTTTTGTAAGTTTGGGCCGTTTTGTAGCTAGTTGGGCTGTTTTTGTGGCTTGGCTTAATAAGACGTTCCTATATTGTGTTCGTGTTACGCTCATGATGACTAAAATTGACATTTACTTTCATGATTATGCAAGTCCAAATTAATACGCTAAAAATGACTAATACGTTTTAGACACTTTTGTACCGTATCGACTCTTTTAAAAGCATGTATGAAAGTCCTTTTCATCAACGGGTTTGTTTTTTGGGGGTGCGGATACGGGTATCTACAGAGCCCCAGCTTGATCGAGCTAGGACAAAGCGTTAGTCAAACTTAAAGATAGTATCCAGGACCATTACGCCTCGATACTACCTGGCGGCGCTAAGCATGTGTCTTATGGGAGAGACGAGGACTTAGCGTCGGGAAATGCGGGGAGGGACGACATGTTTTTAAGGACATGACGGTCCTACATGTTTAAGGGCATGTCAGCCTGCATGTGGCCCGAGTACTCCCAGCTGGCGCCTTGCTTGTGTTTCCGTTTGTGCTCCTTGCTTTGCTTGCGCTTCTGGCTTGTGCTCCTTTGCTTTGCTTGCGCTTCTGGCTTGCGCTCCTTTGCTTTGCTTGCGCCGCTTGCGCTCGCCGCTTTGCTTGCGCTTCTGGCTTGCGCTCCTTTGCTTTGCTTGCGCTTCTGGCTTGCGCTCCTTTGCTTTGCTTGCGCTTCTGGCTTGCGCTCCTTGCTCTGCTTTCCTTGCTGGACGTCTCGTAGAAGAGGTTACGCGTTTTGGTTTCTCATACAAAGGGCTAGGTTTTTATGAACGTCTCGTGAGGAGGCTACGTGTTTTTCTCATAAAAAGTTAGGTTTTTATGAACGTCTCGTGAGGAGGTTACGTGTCTCCGGTTTCTCATAAAAAGGGTTAGGTTTTTATGAACGTCTCGTGAGGAGGCTACGCGTTTTTCTCATAAAAAGTTAGGTTTTTATGAACGTCTCGTGAGGAGGCTACGTGTTTTTCTCATAAAAAGTTAGGTTTTTATGAACGTCTCGTGAGGAGGTTACGTGTTTTTGTATTTTTCATAAAAGGTTAGGTTTTTATGAACGTCTCGTGAGGAGGCTACGTGTTTTTGTATTTTATGAACGTCTCTTAAGGAGGCTACGTGTTTTTGTATTTCTCATAAAAGGTTAGGTTTTTATGAACGTCTCGTGAGGAGGTTACGTGTTTTTCTCATAAAAAGTTAGGTTTTTATGAACGTCTCGTGAGGAGGTTACGTGTTTTTGTATTGGGTTGAAATCGTGTTTAAAATGGGTTGAAAGGTGTATTGGGCCGAGGAAATGGCCCAAAACCAAACAGAAACCCATGAAACAAAAATAAAATCGCCAGTAAACTGGCGATTTCGTTTTTGTTTTGTGAATCTGTATAAAAGTCGGGGAAGAGAAAGGAGGAAGGTTTATTTCGTTTCTAAAATAAAAACTAAATCGATAACCTTAAAAATCAATCCGGCGATTTTCTAGACCAAAATTTGATTTTCCGACTCCTACAATTCATCATGGACCAAGGTACGTATTCAACTCACTTGGTTTTTCGGGTTTTGAAGTTTGTTTGAGTCGGTTTTAACTCGAAATACCGTTTTCTAGGGTTTGGGTCGAAAATGTCGGTTTGATTCGAGTTTAGCTCTCGTCCTTGCTTGAAAACGTTAGCCATGGTTTTTATAGTGCTTGCCTCGCTTGTCTTGCTGTCGTTGCGTGAAAACCCGACTTGTGGCCTCGATTTTCGTGCGTTTCGACTCGGAGGGTATTTTGGTCATTTTTGAAAACGTCCCGAAAATGGCTCGAAACTTCGGTGTAGCTTACCCATTAGCAGTGTAACGCGTTGGTGAGCTCGGTTTGTTGAAATGTGCGGGAAAAGTGGTTCGTTTGGGTGGAAAACCGTGTAGAAGGGGGTAAAGTCGGGGTTTTGCTCTGTTTTCGTTACTTAAAACGATCCCGATTGGCTTGGTTGTTTTGGAAGTGTTGTAGTATGCTAGGGTATAGGTTTGGGTGGCTTGTGTGCGAAAAACGGCCTGAAAAACCGTAATTTTCGTGTGTTTTGGTATAAGGGCCAATTTTGGTCGAAATTTTTCGGTTCCGAAACTTGCCCGAATTCTCTGTATTGTGTTTTCATGGCTAGTATGGTACACTTTTAGTCTTGTTTTGCAGGAAATGTGTTGTTTGGAGGTGTTTTGGAGCGTTTTTTGTAGTTTAGGCTAGGTTTCAAAAAGTCGCTTTTCCTCGCTTTTCGTGCCCCGTTAATGGAATGTATGGTAATGTATGTTGTCTGTGTTGGCTAGGGGGTTGTTTTGTGAGAAGTGGGGGCTTTTTGGGTTGAGTTATGGTCAAGTAAAGGCCGTTTTTGTAGTTTGGAGGTGTTTTGTAAAAGCTATTCAGTCGAGGTGTTCGGGACATCGTTTTCGCATGAAATTTTTTGCATGAGCTTATTGTGATTTATGGGTTGGGTTTGTGTCAGCAAATATGGGTTTCTGGCTTTCTGTAGCGTTTTTCCCTCTTCTGCTATTTTTGGTTTAAAAAGGCCTGCTTTCTGCTGTTTTGGCCAATTCTCTGCTGCTTTTGCGCGTGCTTGCTCTTAACTTGACTGAGTAGGACGTATATATCGTATACGTCTTATGGGTTTCGGTTTCCTGTGCTTCTGCTCCGTTTTGGCCTTATCTGTCAAAAATGGGCCTATGGCTTGCTTTTTGCTGCTTTGTCTTGATCTTTCTAGAATGATTTGCTGTTGCCGTTTTCTAAGTATGTCTTTGAATCTTGTGCAGGTGATCCTAGGCCTCCAGCGCCTACTTCCAGTGACATGGATCGGGTATTGGCTGGAGTTGACTTTCTTTGTTCAGGCGAGCACGCTTACTGCCGGGATGCTGCGCTTGGAGGTTCCGACGGTCCGTCTCGGTCGGACTTGAGAGCTTTCCTCGGGCGCTGGAGTTTCTACGGCCTTGAGGGAGTGAGCTCAGGTGCGGCTGCGAGTCTCCTGCCTTTACGCTAGTGGTGCTAGTCTTTGTTGGTGCGTCGCCTGGGCTTTCGCTAGTGGCCTGGGGCGTGGTCTTCTGGTGGTCTGGCCGTCGATTAGTGGTGTGGGTCGTGGCGTTCGCAGAGTCGCCGCTTTTTACTAATGAGTGCGTGAGAGGCCGTCGTTGGCGGGCGCGGTCTTAGTGGTGACGCGGTAGTGGAGCTCTTCTTTGGGTCGTCGAGGTCTCTGTTGGTGGCGAGGCCAGGCTCAGTGTCGTCTCGGACTCTTTGCGGGCGTGGGCGTGGCGGCTGCGTGAGGGCGTCTGAGGCTCTGGGAGGCCGTGGTGGAGAGTCGAGGCGTAGGCTGCGGGGTCTTCGCAGGGCGTGGCCGTGGCGGTCTTTGGAGGGCGCTTTGTGGCTCAGAGGAGGCCGAGCGGTCGTGGTCTTGCTGCAGGGCTTCGCAGGGCGTGGCCACGCAGCGTTGCTCAGGCGCTGCGGCTCTGGAGGGGCCAGGTTAGAGGCCGTGGTCGCGGTCGGAGGAACCCGAGGCCGAAGAAGCGCAAGGTGGATGTGGCTTCTGGTGAGGGCAGCAGCAGGCCGAGGCGTCGAGCTCGTGTTGCTGCCGAGGGTGGTGACGGGGACGAGGCTGAGGTCGCCGGTGTTGTTGAGGAGGTTGGAGCAGGGGGAGACCCTGTGGAGGTCACGCGGAGGCGTGGTCGTGCTCGGGGTCCGGGGAGCCGTTACGAGGATTCTCCTGAGTCGGAGGAGTCTTCGAGTGACGAGGAGGAGGACCTTGACGAGACTGTGGCTGAGGTGGCTGTCGAGGTTGAGATCGCCGAGGTCGCCATGGCCGCCGCCGCCAGCCGCCGACGATGCTCGGTTCTTCTTGCCGCTATCTGCGGCCGCCTTTGTGGCGGGGTCGTTCAGGCCATGCTCGGAGCGAGTTCAGGGATGAGCCCGAGGCCGGTGGCAGGCCGAAAGTAGGCCGAGGGCGAGGCCGAGGGCGCGGCCAGATGCGCGCGGCAAGTCTTGAGGCCGCGACCGAGGTTTTCATGGGGATGGTTGACGAAGTTGGGCGCGAGGCTGACTATCCTCACGGCCTGGCCAGGGTCTGGTGGCCTGGACTGGGACGGCGTGACTCTGGTTTGGAGTCCCTTGGAGCACTTGTCGATCCGGGTGAAGGTCGGCTTTCCGTTAGGCTCGATGAGGACCTTCTCTGGGTTTCGGACGGTGTTTGACGTCTTTGAGGGTAGGCTCACCCAGGAGGAGCGGGACATAGTGCTTGGGACAGCTTTCGGTCCCTTGGTGCAGAAGTGGAGTGGGGTGCGGCAAGCAGCGGGTGGCCAGCGCTTCAATGCTAAGGCGTTGTTGGATAGGTTTTGGGATACGACCAACACCTTCCACATGCCTGGTTACGAGGTTGGCGTGACTCTTTCTTCGTGGGCAGCTGTTACGGGGCTGCCTCATGGCGAGGGTGTACTTGACTGGGGGCGTGAGCGACCTCCTATTGATAGCCCACGAGTCGTGCGCCTGATTGGCGACGGGGTTAAGTGCGGGAAGGACGAGGAGCACACGTTTCAGCCTCGTACGATATGGTTTGCTGACTTCTTCGAGGGGAGGAGGAAGAAGAAAGGGTCTACTCGAGCGAGCGCTGAGCAGAGGGCCCGGCTGTGGTTGTGGTGGTTCCTGACGGCCACCCACTTTGGCGACGAGGAAGCGGCGTCGGCAATTTGTGTTGATGGCGCTGTCGGACTGTCACGCCTAGGTGACTTTGGTGGGTGACTCACGCCTGGGTCCGTTGATCCGTTACGAGGGACGCAGCGTCTGATCGGATTGACGAGGATCGGATGTGTCGCCAGGGCCCTGGTCTTCTGATGGAGGTAGGGTTCGACTTTGTAGTTTTTTGTTGTTTTGTTTCTGCTTTTCTTCTGTAACGTGTGTTTTGTTTGCTTGCAGGCTTGGTGCTATGCTCACTTCCCCTCTCTGCTCCCGGACACGTTCCAGGTGACGGCTACATACCCGGCTTTCCATGCGTACGCGACAGCGGATCGGAGGGGTATTGGCCTGAACTATGACGCGGCTCGTGTACGCTTCAACGGGATGACGATGGATAAGGTAAGGGTGGTCGTGTTTTGTACTTTGGTCTTTTGTAGCTTGTTTTTGGGTTTGTGTTTGTTTTTGTGGTTTATAATTTGGTTTTGTTTTGTAGTTCGTTCGCGACCCTTGGAGGAATTTTACCGGCGTTCCTCCGACGATTGCAGCTCGCTTTGGTCCCCTTGACAGGCGGCGGCTGTACATTGAGACCCAGTACGGATCGTACTGGTTCTTGGGTGAGCGTCTGTCTGCGTGAGCACGGTCGCGGCGGCTTCATCGCACTGCTCCTCCGCCCTCGGTTTTGTTCGTGGAGACGCCCGACGCTAATGAGCGTCGTGACGTGTATCACGAGGGTGAGTCCGACTCCTTGCTGCGGCGGGATGAGGATTACGTGACTTGGGCACAGCATGCCCTTGCTGACGCTGTGATCGAGGTATGCTTGTTTATCCTTTTCGCTTGTATCTGTTTTGGTTCCAGGAAGCAAAAATTTATCCTATTTTTGTTTTGTAGCGACGTGACCCTGACCTTGAGTTCCAGCCTCCTCCGTTCGTTGAGGACTCGCCGGTTGTTCACGAGGGCTCTCATTCGATCGTCTTTGCGCTTCCCCATGCGTGATTCTGGATCACGGGTTTTGAGAGGTGGGATCCGGCGTGAGAAAGGTATTAACCCTCCTCTTTGTACAAAGATGAGTATTATGTAGTATATAGCCCCAGTTTGAATTAGATTTTATTGTAAAATCATTATTCAAACTCTGTCAACGAGTTGTGGATTATAGCCCCCAGTTTGAGTAAGATTTTAGTGTAAAATCATTAGTCAAACTCTGTTGAAGCAGGTTTTTGATTATAGCCCCCAGTTTGAGTAAGATTTTAGTGTAAAATCATTAGTCAAACTCTGTTAAGGTGTTTTTGATTATAGCCCCAGTTTGAGTAAGATTTTAGTGTAAAATCATTAGTCAAACTCTGTTAAGCGAGTTTTTGATTATAGCCCCCAGTTTGAGTAAGATTTTAGTGTAAAATCATTAGTCAAACTCTGTTGAAGCAGGTTTTTGATTATAGCCCCCAGAAAGCTAAATTGATTTCTCGCATTGTGGCAGGTGACAGCGGAGGTCCACAGGAGGCTGTGGCGGGCGGCCAACCGATGGCGGGCGGTTGTGAACGAGAAGGTTGTTGATGCGCTGGCGCAGGCGAGACGCCGAGGCGCGACTTCGAGTTAGCCAGGTCGTGGTCGAGTGAGGGCGAGATCGCGTCGAAATGGAGGTCGCGCATGCCGAGGAGTCACAGGTCCCGCAGAGCTAGAGGGTCGACGCAGGGAGCCGGATAGAGCGCGTCTTGAGATTGATTCCTGCGTCTTTGTCTTGCAGCGTCGTGACCAGTCGTGGTGGGCTTGGACTTTGTATATTTTGGACTTTGTATTATGAATATTAGTTTTTGTTGGTAATGGTTTATGTATCAGGATTTGTGTATGGTTGATTTTTTTTTTTTTTTTTTTTTTTTGGTTTTGTGGGTGTTTATAGTTTTATTTCGGTTATTTTGTCTTGTTGCGAAAAATGCATTCCTGCGTCGTAGCCGGGTCTGAAATCCTTGCGTATTTGCTTCTGAGCGTGCATCGCAAAACATTGTTAGTCGTAAAAGCATATACATACGTCTCGATTGAGACTGACTCGCTAATGACCGATTTAAATGCGAAATGAAGAGTTTTTGAAAAATGCTGGTTAGGACATATTTTAGACTCGTAAAAAGACGTTTTTTGACATAGTAAAAAAAGTGAGCTAAAACGACGTTTTGAGACGAAAATTTTGAATGTGAAAATCATATTTTGTGTTGTGTTTGATTTTTGTGTGATTATCGTATTTTGTGAAAAAGAAAAATACGAAAGACGGGAGTCGATTACGCAAATCGAGACGACGCGTCGGGACCGTAAATGTCGGTCAAGAGGTCGGTAAAAATAGTAAATGGTTAATAAGTTAAGGAGTATAGGGTATAGGTGTGTAAGAAGTGTAAGAAATCGAATAATTTTGTCAGAAAAGAAAAAGAAAATCGCAGAACAAAGCAGCGATTTCATTTTTAATCGCTTTGTTCTTACAGCGATTAGAATTTTGTTTTGTGGTTTTTGTTTGATTTATTTTAATCGCTTGTTCACTAGCGTATAAGTTTTTGTGTTGTATTTCGTCTTGCAAATCTCGGCTATAAAAGGAGGGCTAAGTTAGTTCATTTCACTCATCCTCTCGTCTTCTATTCTCGATTTTCCAAAAATATTCAGAATATTTACGGAACATTCGTCGAGTTATGGAGAGTTTTGAAGGAAACTTGCGTCGTTGGTTTGCGTCCTTGTCGAAATTTGGAAGAGGAAGACTTGAAAGATTGCGGTTTGAGGTACTCTTGGGTCTAGGGCGGCTTCGAATGGAGCCCGAGTTCCTGGACGCGTGTCTCGACTATTGGGACTTGAGTTTCCACGTGTTCCGTTTTCCTAGCGGGGAGGTTTGTCCCTTAGTCGAGGAGTTTGGGGCCATTGGTGGTTGGTTGCGAACTAACATTCCTGTGTGCGTTAGATCAGGGCCTGGGTATAAGAGGCATGTGCAGAACTACCTTCAGATGACTCGTGAGGAGACAGAGGAGTTATTTGTTGGGAGTCGTATCAGCCTCTATCGTTTGTGCAAACGGTTTATGAACCGTGAAAACGAGACGATCTCCTTTGGTGCCAGAAAAAGGGCGTTGGCGTTCTGCTTGGTTCACCGTTACATGTTTCCTAATTCTTCGTATGAGGGAGCGCTTGGTGATCCTCGCCTAATCACTGTCGTCCAAGAGATGGAGCAGGGCTGTAACCCTTCCGCCGTGATCCTAGCTGAGACGATCCTGGGCCTGGATGATCGTGCCTGCAATAGGGCGAGCCCGTATCGAGGGTGTCCCTTAATCCTTCAGGTCTGGTTGATGGAGCGGTGGCGTGCTAGGTGATATTGCCGTCACATCTGCTGGGGGCGTGACTAGTCGTTATATTAGGTGGTGGATCCACATCATCGTCACGATGATTACTTCCACTGGACTTGTGGGGTCATCGACCATCCGTTATCGAAATGCCGTGGTGGGGAATAGTTGATGTGACGGCGGTGGGGTGGCGATGGTTCGTCTGGAGTCCTCGCTGCGGATTTGACATGGGTGTTTATATCCATCCCGTGCGAGTGAGGAGGCAGATAGGGTGGGCACAGTTCATTCCTGGTCATGACACCAAGGTGCAGGGCGTGCTTATGTTGACTAGTGGCATAGTCGACGCCTGGGCGAGTGGATGGATTACGCGCCCTAGGTGGCCTGTGGCGGTTATTCCTAGGACGACTCAGGTATCACGAGCCTACACTAGGTGGACTGTTGCGCAGAGCCCCCACAAGAGGTCACGCCTTCGAGCCCTAGAGCTCAACGGGCTTTCTCAGATGTCTGCTTATGACCCGGCCGACCTTGGACGTATCGGTGGTGATGGCGAGGGTTCGAGTCGAGCTACTCTCGTAGATGAAAGTGTGTTCGGCCGTCGGCATATTCCAGGGTCAGGTTATCAAGGTTGTTATGGCAATGTTGGGGATCGCCATTGGGGTTGAGGGTTGGTGCTCGCCTATTCGGCTGGAAGGTTTTGAGTCTGCTTCGGAGAATAGCCTGGTTTTAGTTTATGTGTGCTTTGTTAGTATTATGTTCATATTATGTTGTATTATGTAATATATTACCTATCCTAAACCCGATGTACATGCCGGGACTCGTATTGTAATATATAGTGTTTGTTAGTGTATTTCTAAGGTCGTAGTTATGCTCCTATGTTTGAAAAATCCAAAATGTAACCGTTCTTTTTAAGATTAATAAAAATCAGGTTTTTATTTACGACTCTGCCTCATTTTGCTTGTTATTTTGTGTGAAATTCCTTGGCTCTAATCTTTTTTCAAAGGTTTAGAATGCAAGCATGGTTCTTGTTGTTCTTAGGAAAATTTTTTGTTGACTATTCCCTCGACTTTTTTAAGCTTTGGGTTTGTCGTTTTGTGTTGAATGTCGTTCTTTTCACCCTTAGGTTAAAAAACGAATTTTTGTGTTGAATATCGCCTTATGTTAACCCATTAGGTTATGAGACGGTTTTTGTGTTGACTATATCCTCAGCCTTTTTAAGCTTTGGACGTGTCATTTTTGTGTTGAATGTCGCCTTATGTTAACCCATTAGGTTATGAGACGGTTTTTGTGTTGACTATATCCTCAGCCTTTTTAAGCTTTGGACGTGTCATTTTTGTGTTGAATATCGGTTGTACTTTTTACAAAGCTGCCTACGTATCCACGAAAAGTGGAATCAAACCGGCGTAGTTCGAGAATGTATGTTTAAGGGCATACCGGCCCATGAATTGTGTTTGCTTTTTTGTGGTGAATGTGCACGTTTTAGGGGCATGCCGGCCCATGAGCATGTTTAAGGACACCAGGTCCATGAATTGTGTTTGGTGGATGCATGTTTAGGGGCATGCCGGCCCATGAATTGTGTTTGCTTATGGAATGTGCACGTTTAAGGGCATGCCGGCCCATGAGCATGTTTAAGGACCTGCCGGTCCATGAATTGTTTTTTTGATTTTTGTGAAGAGAAAGAGCAGGTTTAGGGGCATGCCGGCCCATGAGCATGTTTAAGGACCTGCCGGTCCATGAATTGTGTTTGGTTTTTGTGGAGAGAGAGAGCAGGTTTAGGGGCATGCCGGCCCATGAGCATGTTTAAGGACCTGCCGGTCCATGAGCATGTTTAAGGACCTGCCGGTCCATGAATTGTTTTTTTTGATCTTTGTGAAGAGGAAGAGCAGGTTTAGGGGCATGCCGGCCCATGAGCATGTTTAAGGACACAGGTCCATGAGCATGTTTAAGGACCACGGTCCATGAATTTTGATCTTTGTGAAGAGAAAGAGCGAGGTTTAGGGCATCCCCATGAGCATGTTTAAGGACCTGCCGGTCCATGAGCATGTTTAAGGACCTGCCGGTCCATGAATTGTTTTTTTTGATCTTTGTGAAGAGGAAGAGCAGGTTTAGGGGCATGCCGGCCCATGAGCATGTTTAAGGACCTGCCGGTCCATGAGCATGTTTAAGGACCTGCCGGTCCATGAATTGTTTTTATAAAATTGTATTTTACAGATACATTGCAAGGGGTTTTTAGGGGTAGTATTTCTTGAGTTGATCGAGGTTTGTGGCGAGGTTGAACTCTTGGCCGTCGAGGTCGGTTAGTTTGATCGCTCACTTGATGAAGATTTCTTTGACAAGGTAGGGTCCAGCCCAGTTAGGCTTGAATTTTCCTCGTGGGTCGACTGGAAGTGGTGCCCGGACTGATCTTAGTACAAGATCACCTACTTTACTGTGTCGTGGGCTTAACCTTTCGTTTGTTGAATGCTCGTTGTAGTCGGGCTTGGTACATTAAATGCGGTGCTTAGGGAATGCGTGGCGTTCATCGAGGAGCATGAGTTGTTCGTACCGTTCACGGGCTCATTCTGCTTCTGGGATGCTACTTTCCATTAGTATGCGTAGAGATTGTATTTCTATTTCCATCGGTTGGGCGGCTTCCATGCCGTAGGTGAGAAATAGGGGTCATGCCCGTAGGGGTTCGGATGGTAATCACGGTATCCCCAGAGTGCATATGGTATTTTGTTAGGCCAATCTTTGCGGTATCGATCATTTTCTCGAGTATGGTGACGATCGCTTTTGTTTGTCGCTTCAACGGCTCCATTGGTTTGGGGTCGATAGGGTGAGGATTTGTGATCTTTGGATGTTGTATTTTGTGAGTATGGCTTCGGCCTCGCGTTGAAAGTGTGAACCTTGATCGCCGATGAACTTCGTGGGGTATGCCATATCGGCATATGATGTTCGCCTGGATGAACTTGGCGACTTTCTTGGAGCCAAGGGTCCAAAAGACGCCGCTTACCCATTTAGTGAAGTAGTCGATGGCCACCAAAGACGAAAGCGGTGACCTCTGCTCAGATGGGGTGGACTTTTCCTATCACGCCGATGCCCCAGGTTGAAAAAGCGGCCAGGGTGAGGTTAGGCTGTATAGTGGTGAAGGTGGTACATGTTGGACGTTGCTGAAAATTTGGCAGTTGTGGCAATGCTTGACATATTGGTAACAGTCTGCTTCCATGGTCGCCCAATACCATCCTAGCCGTAGGGTTTGTTTGCAGAGTGCTCGAGCGTGCATGTGGGGTCCGTGATTCGCCATCATGGATTTGCGTGACGATTTCTCGCCTTCTTGTAGTCGACACATATGAGCAAAGTGTCCCTTGTGGTGTCTCCGTGAGTAGTTGTCCCATCTCTAGCACAAATTGGGAAGCTAGGAGTCTGATAGCCCTCTGTCCGCGCTTATCGGTGTCGGGTGGGTAGGTGTTGTCTGTCTTGTAGTTGATTATGGCTTGATACCACGGCTCTGTCTGCTCGGCTTCGTCCAGGTCAATGGTATGGATGTATCTTTGGTTCGCCACGTCTTTCGGCGATGATGGGTAGTAACTTCATGTCTGGTGGCATGTTCAGGAGGGATGAGAGTTTTGACAGTGCGTCGGCAAACTGGTTTTCTTCCCTTGGGAGGTGATAGAACTCAATGCAGTCGAAGTTGGCTAGGAGTTTTTGTACTTTCGCTTGGTATTTGGTGAGGGTTTCGCTCATGATCTTCCATGCCCCTGTCACTTGATTTATGATGAGGAATGAATCTCCATGTACCCGTAGGTTCTTTATCTTGAGAGTGATGGCTGCCTGCAAGCCTTAAATGCAGGCCTCGTACTCCGCGGCGTTGTTCGTAACACTGAAGTCGAGCTTGATTGAGAGTGGAGTATGATCGCCGTTTGGGGATATTAGGAGTATTCCGACTCCATAGCCCCGGTAGTTTGACGCTCCGTCGAAGTATAATTGCCAGTACTCCCTTTCTATGGCGAATATCCCGTCGTCCGGAAACGACATTGTATCGATCATGGGTTGTTCGATGATGGCATTTTCTGCGAGGAAGTCCGAGACCGCTCTTCCTTTGATTACTTTCATAGGGAGGTACTTGAGCTCGTACTCGGCGAGAAGCAGAGTCCACCTGGCCATACGTCCGTTTAGGACTGGTTTTTCAAATAGGTATTTGAGGGGGTCCATTAGGGAGTAGACTCTTGTTGTGCTAGTGAGAAGGTAGTGCCGGAGCTTTTTGGTTGCCCAGACCAGTGAGAGGCAGCTTTTCTCGACTGGTTCATACCGAGTTTCGTAATCGTGAAACCTTTTGCTAATGTAGTAGATGGCCCGTTCTTCGTTGTTGACTTCTTGGGCAAGCATGGCTCCCATGGCGTCTGGCGTAGTCGTTAAGTATAGCGATAGTGGCAAGTCCTTTAGCGGGGGTACCAGAACGGGTGGGTTTGTAAGCAGGCTCTTGACTTTGTCGAACGCTTGTTGGCAGTCATCGTCCCACTTCGTATGTTCTTCTTTTTTCAACTTTTTGAAGATTGGTTCACAGATCATGGTGAGCTTACTGATGAACCGGGAGATATATTGGACTTGTCCCAAGAAACTCCTTACTTCGTCGATGTTGCTTGGCGTCTTCATGTCCATTATTGCTTTGATTTTGGTCGGGTCTATTTCGATCCCGCGCTGGCTTACTATGTGACCCAGCAACTTGCCTGATGTGACCCCAAAGGTGCACTTCTGTGGGTTTAATCGCATCTTATACCGCCTGATTCGGGTGAAGAATTTTCGAAGGTTCGTGATGTGGTCATTCCTTTCTTTTGATTTTACGATCATGTCGTCGACGTATACCTCAACCTCTTTATGCATCATGTCGTGGAGCAAGGTAGTGGCAGTGCGTTGGTAGGTAGCGCCGGCATTTATGAGCCCAAATGGCATGACTGTGTAGCAGTATGTTCCCCAGGGGGTTACGAAAGTGGTTTTTGGCATGTCGTCTGGTGCCATTTGATTTGGTTGTATCCGCATATCCATCCATGAATAGCGATGAAGGCGTGGTCTGTGTTATCGATCAGGATGTCCATGTGAGGTAGTGGGAAGTCATCTTTTGGGCAGGCTTTGTTTAGGTCCCGGAAGTCGGCACACACTCGTATCTTGCCGTTTTTCTTCATAACTGGTACCATATTGGAGACCCAGTCTGAGTATTCGATGACTTGGATGAACCCGCTGGTACCGCCGATCTCTTCTTTGACCATGAGGGACCATTCTGGTTTGATGCGTCGGAGCTTCTGCTTGACTGGTTTGCTACCCTGCTTGATCGGGATGCGGTGTTCGGCTATCTCGCGGTCTATGCCGGGCATGTCCTTATATGACCAGGCAAAGACGTCCTTAAACTCTGCGAGGAGCTTGGTATAGGTGGCCCTTTCGTCTGCGCTCAGGGAAGCCCCCAGTTGTAGTTCTTGAGCCTCTTCGGGTGTTCCTATGTTGATGGTCGTGGTGTCTTCAATAATGGGGTCCTGTTCGGGTTTTGAGACAATACTTGCAATGTATCTATATAATGCAATGTTATTTAGTTTAAATTTATCGCAATTATTAGAAAAAGTAGGGTTTAAATGAGGCAAAGAGTAATCAAAAACTTTCATGTTATTAATGTTATCAAAAGCGGTTACATTTGAAGATAGCTCAGACGAGGGAGCTTTGGACAACCTTAATGACTCTAGTTCTTTAGCTAAATTAACTATGTCAGGGAAGTAGCCCGGGGGTTAGTTGGGGTAAGAGACTTGAGATGACGGCGAGGGAGTTTAAACTTTAAGACAGTCTTTTTGTTGGGGGTGTTGTCTTCATCTTCGTCGGAGTCGGAATCTTCGAAGGTGTAGCCTTGACCCGTAGTTATCTTGAAAGTGCGGCCTTGTTCGTCGGTCCATTCGAGGGTTTTTGACCATCCGTCGTGTGTTTTTTCTTCGTAAGGGATGATCAGGTTGGTAGGGTTAAAGTTGTTGTTGCGCACGATGTCGGAAATGAGATCAGTCCCGTGATGGTGTGCGTGGTTGTGTTCTTGAATCTTCTTTGGTGCCTTCTTTGACGAAGTAGTGGCTGGGGAGGATGTGGTATGGTTGTATGTGGAAGTCATGATATTTCTTGCGATCATTGTATGATTCCCAACCTTGAGAGACTTCGTATGACCATGGTACGTAAGATAGACCCATGGTGGGCCATTTGTTATCGTCGTCCTTGGCGTAGAGTGTAGCGATTTCTTCTCTACGGTCGAGTACGATGTTGAAGTCAAGTCGAACCCACATATGTCGCCTACCGGATCGGCATTTATCTCTCGCAGACTATCATTGGTCCTTTCTTTGCTGGAGGGTAGCTCGAAAGTTCGAGGCGTCGATGGTGACGATCTCGTCATCCAGAGGTATCCTGACCTTTTGATGCAGGGTTGAGGTGACGGCCTTGGTAGCGTGGATCCAAGGTCTACCTAGTAGCATGTTGTAGGTAGGGGGTATGTCGATGATTTGAAATTCGGTTTCTCTCATGACTGGTCCTGTCATAATGGGGAAGGAGATGGTTCCCTTTATACTGCGCCGTGTTCCATCGTAGGCCCTGACGCCGTCTGCATACCCGGATAAAGTCGTTTTCCTTAATTCCCAATTTCCTAGCTGTCTCAAGGGGCAAAACATTGACTGCAGATCCATTATCGATGAGGACGACCGGCAACGTCATGCCGTGGCATTCCACGTTGATGTAGAGAGGTAGATTGTGCGTGCCACCGAACGGAGGGAGGTCCTTATCCGAAAAGGTGACGGCGTTGGCTTGCCATTCGCGCGTAATGTTACTGATAAGTTTCTCTGGAGACATTTCTGATGTCATTGGGGTGACCTGTAATGCTTGGTAGAGGGCTTCACGGTGTCCCATTGAGTCCCTTAAGAGCTGCCAGATTGAAATATCCGCTTTTGTCTTGTTGAGCTGTTTATGGAGCGTATCTCCGATTTCAGGTGTGGGTAAGGGTGTTGGGGTAGCACTTGATGATGCTACCTTGTTGACCGGGCAAGACAGTACGTGATCGTGTCAGGTAATGACACTTTGCTGGCTGACGGCGTGGGAGCAATGCTTGTAGGTGGGGTTGTGGAGGTAGGTGAGGTAGGCGGTGTATCCTCGTCTATGATTATTCCCTTGTTCTTCTCTTGAGCAGTCAACCTTGGTGGGTGGCTTTGAGGTTCAAGTAACTTTAGAGAAGCTTGGTACGGACGTCCAGAACGTGTTAAGTAGGCTACTTCGTCATCACTGTCCGATAGCCTAAATGGGTACTTGTGACATAGCTCCCCATACTTGCCTGGCGGCCGACGGGGTTGAGTTTCCTCTTCGTAGGGTTCATCCTGGAGACATATGCGGGCGTCATCATTGTCGGCTTCATCCTCAGAAGTATTCCAGATGCCGTTGACTTCGTGATCATCTGAGACTATCATTTTAGAGCAGTCGATGATAGGGTGTGTTTCTGTAAATATAGCATGGTTATGTAGAGGGTTCAGCTGGTTTGAAGGCTTAGGACTTGGGCTGGGCTTTACGATGGTATTGTCGTCGATCAAGTCCTGAACTATGTTCTTCAGGCGGAAGCATTGCTCGGTGTCATGCCCCTTTCCTCTGTGGAACTCGCAGTATGCGTTCTGATCCCATGACTTTGGCTTCTTGTCCGGGGGAGGCTCGCTAGTAGGTCCTATGAGTTGAAGTACATTGCGGCTCACAAGCTTCTGTAGCGCCTTTGAGTAAGTCATGTATATTGGGTCAAAATTTCGTCGTGCTTTCATCGAACTGGGACCAGGAGGTGAGTATGATGCCTTTGGCGGAGGCATGGCAGGTCTTGGTGGTGTCGTAAAAACCGGTGGTGTCTCTAACGCGTCCAGTGCGTTGATGGCATGGATGGGCTCGACTTTGGCAGTGGCTCGAGATGAGTTCCCTTGATATCCGCGACCCGTACTCTTATTCCTATTTTCCTTACGAAGGTCGTCCTCGATGAGCTCGCCGACGACGCTGAGGGTTGAGAAGTTGTCGAAATTCCCATATCGTAGGTGTTGTTGGTATGCGGGGGTAAGGTTGTTGATGAACTTAGTAATCAGATCGGTGTCCCTTGGACGGTTAGGTATTTGAGCACACAGCTTCTTCCAGCGCGTTAGGTACTCGGTAAACCCTTCATTGTCCCTCTGGGTCAGGACCTCCAATGTACGTAGTGAGACTTGGATATCATTGTTGTCCCGGTATTGTAGATCAAACGCGACCGTTATGTCCTCGAAACTGCCCGTTTTGTGTGGTTCTAGAGCATAGAACCAGGCCCTGGGTTGCGCGTCTAGAGAGTGAGGAAATAAGGTAGCCCATGCAGGGGGCTCGACACCCATGATGGCCATTTTAGCTTTGAAAGCTTTGACGTGAACGAGCGGGCTTTCGTGACCTTTGAAGACGGGAAGATCGCTAAGTGCTAACTTGTCTGGTAGCATGGATCTGACGTTCTTTGGGATGTGCTCGTTCTCTTGGTGTATGGAGTAACCCCTTGAGTTCGTGAGACGCTCTTCCATGGTTCGAATCCTTTTTGCATTCCGCTGATTCTCGCCAGCGCACGCGGCGTCTTTCTCTGCTTCAAACTTTTGCATGATAGCCATTTGCTCGATCGTCGTGGTGAGGCTAGCTATCCTATCATTGAGCTGTCGGACTTGTTCGGCAGTTACCTCCGGGGGGGTGGTGGTGGTCCTCCGAAACCTTCGTCGTGTTGAAAGGCCATGACAGGTTTTGGTTTTGATCTGTTGTAGGAGCGCTTCTTTGGAGGCGGAGGTGGGTTTAAGTGACGGTTCTTAGTTCGTCGCGTATCCAGGGTTTTTCAATGAGCGGACCTGACAAAGTTTTTCAAACCTTTAGTGATTCTAAAAGAGAAGGAAAAGACTCAAATGAAAAATCACATTCACGACCAAAGGAAGACACAAAAGCGTAAAAAGTGGGTGACTTGACTTGACTCGTGTTTTTAGCTTTTAAAAGGACACGGGAAGCTTTTGAGATAGAGGTGTGTTAACACGTCCCTATTCTCGAGGTAAGAAAATTTGTATGATCATACTCCGATTAACCCAGTTTGGCGGTATGTTGCCGGGGTTTATCATTGGATTATGATAAAAAGGATCAGACCGAAGTAGCGATAGGCTAACCGACCTGAGGATGTTAAAATTGGGTAAAAAGCGATCAATTGTTCGCCTTTTACGTGTGACTCAGGGTTTTAAATCAAAAATGACGATAAGTCACCTGATTCAAAGAGTAAATCAACGGGTCCGCATTTGAACGAGCCCGCGTTTTTTGTTTTTGAGAGAAAAAGATTAAATCGGGATGACTAAAGAGTCACTCGACTTAGGACTAATTCTAGAGTTCTAAAAGTTAATTTCAGTTAAAATCTCCGAAATGAATTGACATATTCGGGTTTTTGCTTTGTGAAAGACTTTTAGCAATAAATGCATTATGACGATACGTCAGTCGCATAATTCATTTACGTTTTGAAAAGGACCTGGGAAATAGTGGTTATCCTAGGTCGGTTTTAAATGTAGCGGCATTTTATTTATTAAACTCAAATGACTATAGGTCAAAGAGCCTAACGGCGTGTTTTTAAAAGTATGACCTTTTTTGAAAAAAGTTTGAAAAAGCAATTTCAAAGATGGACGTATTTTAAAAGTATAATGCCTAGGAAAAGTTTTTGCATGCAGAAAGTTTTTGAAAGACTACTATAGTGAGGGTACTATTGCTTCGCACTTGTACATATAAACACAGGTTTTTGGTTTATAGGGTAAGGTTCCCTCCGGTCATTCCCGCGACGTTTAGGTAGGGGCACCCGCAAGAGTACACACGTCTTAGGTGTGAATTCAAGACGGGCCCTAGAGCGTTCGAGTTTGGTAGTTACGATCGTTTGTGCGGATGCCGTACTTGTAATCGTGGAGGGTGAGAGAACAGGGTGTCGGAGTTACCTCGCTTATGGCGAGGATTGGGGGCCGTTCCTCAGAGGGTGTGGTTTGAATCAGGAGGATTCGACTCAACGTATTTTTGCCCAAATATCGAAAGCGTAAATGTTTTCAAAGTTTCAAGCTTCACTTCTTTATGATTTTAAAATAAAAGAAAAACAAGTTTTTCAAAAATAATAAAAATCATGCTCGTCCCCAGCGGAGTCGCCAGCTGAAGGTACCGGGAATGAAACCTATCGACGCCTACGGCGCCAGTCTCGCCGTCTTGGGCGGCAAGGAAAGCGGAATGCGCCTCGCAGGAAAAAGGGGTGCGAAGTTTGCTAAAAATGGGGGAGATCATTGCATGAATTTGAGGTCAAAAAAGAAAAGTATGAAAGTCTTTTTTGAAATGTATTTTCGGAGTCGCCACCAAATATTAAAGGAATTTGGGACCTATTCAACGCGTCTTGAAATACAAGACACGAGTGTCTCAGATTTCAAGGTGCGTCGATACCTAAAAATCTAAGGTTTGAAACCAGAGGAGGGGTTCGGAGTGAGGTTACTTTTCGAAAGTTTTGACAAAATGAGTTTTGAAAACAGTAATCAAAAAGCCTACGTAAGAGTAGTCTCTACTAATTTGAAAACATTTGCTTAATTTCGATATTTGGGCTAAAAGTCACGCTACGTACAAGTGCGAATAAGCATGACTCGATTAAAATGCATAAATAATGTAAATTGTCAAAATAATGACATATTGCTATAGGAAATGTACGTTAAATAATAATTTATTGACTAAATTATTACTATAGACGTTATTTTGCGACCTCGTTTTAGAATTTGTGACAAACCCTCAGTTTTGACATGCTAAAAGA
This sequence comes from Dianthus caryophyllus, assembly GCA_023091065.1. NCBI lineage: Eukaryota > Viridiplantae > Streptophyta > Magnoliopsida > Caryophyllales > Caryophyllaceae > Dianthus > Dianthus caryophyllus. Next base: position 19,546,991 of record CM041522.1, read on the forward strand.
CTCTATGAATCGGTACAATTTAGTGTTGGATCCGTGATTCTAGTCGTTATTTAATGCATGAATGAGGACTTGCATAATTATAAAAGTGACGTCGGTTTGCTTTAGTGATAATGAGTCGTTTATTTATGCGATATTGGCGGGGTTTAGACGGATTATGAATCTGAATTGCTACAACCGTATTACGAATACGGCTTCGCTAGTGCCAATATCGGGTTTGGGGTTAATGTAACCCCATTGTCCGAGTCTCAAACGTCTAGCCCGTAGGTAAAATGTTTACCTTTCGAAAATGTAAAGACGGTATTTTTGAGTGGATTTTGTGAATAGTGTATAAGTGTTAAAACCGGTATTGAAAATGAATGAAGTGGGTTGGTATTTATAGAGTTTGGCTGGTTTTACGTGGGATAGCAAAACTTAATCGCTTCAGATATCTGGCGTTTAAGTTTGCTTGAGTTAGATATTTTGAAGAAAAATCAAAAAAAGCGGCTGGTACAAAACAAAAATTAAATCGCCTGTTGACAGGCGATTTGATTTTTAATCGCTTTAATCAATGGCGATTTCATTTTTGTTTTGGTGAAATTTGTTTATGCCGCCGTTTGGTTTTGGCGGTTTGATTAGGTAATTATTATGTTTTGTTGTTTACTTATGAGCTAAGTCTTTGTTCAGTTTTGGTCCGAATTTCGGTTTTCGTGTTTCGGTTTTTGTCGTGTTTTTCGGTTTTGGCTTGAAATAAAATAATATTAGGTTATATTATTTTATGGTTTCATAAAACCTAACTTTGTGAAAATGTGACACGGGACGCACTTTGGCCCGTTTTGAGTGTTGTGTTAGTGTGCGTTTTTGGGTCGTTTTTGTAAGTTTGGGCCGTTTTGTAGCTAGTTGAAATTTGTTTTGTGGCTTGGCTTAATAAGACGTTCCTATATTGTGTTCGTGTTACGCTCATGATGACTAAAATTGACATTTACTTTCATGATTATGCAAGTCCAAATTAATACGCTAAAAATGACTAATACGTTTTAGACACTTTTGTACCGTTTCGACTCTTTTAAAAGCATGTATGAAAGTCCTTTTCATCATCGGGTTTGTTTTTTGGGGGGGTACGGATACGGGTATCTACACTACCTAAGCATACACAACACTAGAGGAAACAATGAGAAGCGGCCTCAAGGAATTGAAGTTCCTTGAGACAAGAGTAAAAGTCTAGAAACAAGTAACTAAACAAAAAACAAAGCCGTCTCCCCAGCAACGGCGCCAAATTTTGATAGGCTTTAGCCATGGTCGTCTAATAAAAAATAACCTGACAAACCTAATGGGTAGATAGGGTAAGTCGGGGTCGAATCCACAAGGAGATGGTTGTATTTGTACGTTACCTATGGGTCGAGTCTAGACTTGTCGGTTCGAAGTTTGAATGGTTCTAAGGCTAGAGCAAAGGTAAAAAGGGTTTAGCTTATAGGGAAAAAGGTCTAGGGAATCGGGTTCGTCATGGGTAATGCTTAGTCAAGGGTTGGTAATCGGAATGAGTAGGGAAATACACTTGCTAAGGATGTAGCTCGTCCTCTCGGTCTTAAGCTTCCTCTAGGATTCGTTAGCGGGCTCTCGCAACTTACTAACAAGGGTCCTAATGATAGTCTCGCGCCTCTCCTCGAACTAGACTTTCCGTCTTAAGTTCAAGGGTGTTAAAAAGCTTGCTAAAACATGGCCAATGAATCAACAAACATAATCAAGCAAGACTATCAAAGCATATGTAAAACCCTAACCCAAGATGATCATCAACAACAACAACAATTCACACCCATGGCTCTCGCCTTCTCCCTAGATTATAAAACTACTCACACATGATCAAAAATACAACTTGTGAATACCCGTATCCGTACCTCCCACCAAAAACCTAGTGATGTAACAATGGAGTTTTTAATGCATGCTTTTATGTTGACTTAGACGGTACTAACTGTGTCAAATTCGAGTTAAGTTGTTTAAAATGCAAAATGAGGTCAGTATGGGTCATCACGCTTAGGTAAGTGTCCTTAGGATAGTCTAGAGTCAAGCTTGTCTCGAGCTGGTCCTAAATGGTATGCGCTTCCCCTTTACATTTGCAATTGATTGGCCCTTTTACATTAACAAGGCCCAATTCGATTACCTAAATTCCTTACATTTAGGTCCGGTGGCTAAAGCCGCTATCTAGCATCCTCAAACACAAAATACGGCCTCGCGGGCCTTCCTATTGCAAAATATACAACTCACCTTGCGATTTCCCCTGGTGGTTTTATCCTTTGCGATTCCTCCATGAAATCGCATTGTCCCATGAAATCCTTTGCAAAATATACAACTCACCTTGCGATTTCCCCTGGTGGTTTTATCCTTTGCAAAATATACAACTCACCTTGCAAAATATACAAAATACTCTTTGCGATTCCTCCATGAAATCGCATTGTCCCATGCGATTTGCCCCTAATCGCAACTCACCTTGCGATTTCCCCTGGTGGTTTTATCCCCGTGATTTCCTAAATCTCTTCGGCAATTCTACTATATATACAACCCCTTTGCACGGCCCTTGGACACAACTTTTTCACAAGTTTTCCACACAAGAAAAACCCAACTTCTCAAGCATGGTTTCACACCATTAAGCACCCACACACAAATACATCCACAAAAGCCTCACGCACACACACTTGAATTCTTCACACATCTCGTGTTGAATTCTCCCTTTACAAGCGAAGAGCTGCCAGATTTCTAGCTTGAGACAGGTAGTTCCTAACTTGGATTAAGGTTCTTTTTTTTCTTATTTAGACTTACAAAGGGTCTACATTCTAGTACCCACCCGACTTTAGTACGTAAGTCTGCTTTGCATAAGGCGGCCATGTACCTCGAATACACACCCTATTCGTAACACCCTTCCAAAGTCGCATAAGCAACTGACCCCCCTTTAAAATAAACCAATGGAATTTATTTTAAGTTTATGCATCTAGCAAATCCTCATCTTGCATTTAATTAACTTAACAATAAATTCGACACTAGCATAACCGTTTTCGTTAACAAGTTTAAGAATGCTTAACTGAGGGTTTTTAAACAATCTTTTGCAAATGCATTCATACATCTTTTTACAACTTTAATCACACTTGTACGTAGCGAATTACTTAAGCTCACACATCCTTGCATTGTTCTCAAGCTTAGTAGAGACTATTTTTAATAGGCTTTTCCAAAAGGTTTTTCATAAAACATTATTTGAATCAATCTTTAGAAGAGTACCCTCACCCGAATCCGAATCTGGTTTCACAATAACCTTAGACGGATAGGTGTCGACGTGCCTTGAAATCTAAGACGTGTCTTAGAGCTAAAGACACGAAGGCGGGTTCTAAATTTCCCTAATAATTTAGTGGCGAGTCCAAAGCAGTTTTAAAAGGTTTTCCCAACTTAATCTTTTTCAACTTTTAACGCCCTTAAGCAAGACGTCGAGTGGTCCGTTAAACCCCGGTACCCACAATTGGCGACTCTGCTGGGGATTAGTTTTATTTTTAAAATTAAAACTGGCATTTTCTTTTAAAAATAAAAGGAGAGACTCGAACACTTGAGAACAATCTTTATATGTGAGCAAAGCATATTCGTTAGAGTCGAATCCAGTGGATTCAAAAGCACAAACACCCTCGAGAGGTGGTTCCAATACGCATGCTTGTCCATTCGATAAAGCACGTACAAGACTAACTTTCCTCTCACCCCTCCACGGCTTGCCGTAGCAAACTAGTTTGGCCACCCCAGGGCTTCCTTCGTATCCTACACGTTTTACCGTGTGGGCGAAGGGTTCAAAGCACCTGCCAAAGCGTACTCAAACTAGTTGGAGGCGTAAGAGACTTGACCAAACAACCAAGAGTCATACGTACAAATGCGAGGCTATACACTGCGGCCTTTTTAAAAAACGCATCTGCATTGCATATCTTCGAAAACTCGCTTAAAATTTTCAAGATATAAATAAACCTAACAACTAACATCTAACATTTTACAAAAAAAAACTCTCGCGAATTTTTGAAGTAAACATTTTTCAAAATTTCCTTTTTTCAAAGCGAGCAAAAACCCGAGCAAGGTTCAAAAACCCAGCTCGTGGGCTTTTCTTCTTTGGGCCACACGGCCCAATCCACTCTTAACATCCTCGACTTGACTCGCTACGCTTTCAAGTCGAATCCCTTTTTTCACGCATCCAAGCTTGAACCCTTAACAAAAAACCGTTAACATGGGCTCAATGGATGTACAACAAAGACATTCTAGCATCAAGACAAAACGTGCGCGCGCGTTCTCGTCTCCACGATCTTCCTAGCTTAAAACTTTTCGAAAACCTTCCTTTTTCAAGCTTAAAAGGACTTTCCAAAAGAAATAAGCAAAACCCGAGCAAAGTTTACAACCCGAGCTTGTGGATTTCTTTCCTTAGGTCCTACGACCTAATCCCCTTTAGCATCCTCGACTCAACTTGTTAACCGTCTTCGAGTCAAATCATCTTCATGCATCCGAGCTCAAGCCCTTAACGACACACAGTTAACATAGGCTCGAGGGATACGAAACAAAAGCATTTTAACACCGAGACGAAATGTGATAAGTGCTTAATTTTATATATTTTTAGTCGCTATTTTTATATTCTTAGTGTCGTCTTTCGTATAAATTGAGCTTTATTATATACTTTTAATAAATATGAGCTTAAGTTGCTTGAATATTAATTTTGGACTAAATATTGTAATTTTATCTATTTTTTCACGTGCAAGGTAATTGGTCCAAATGCAAGTCGAAGCCCAAGTGCACTTTCAGTCCCAAATTAAGTCGAGTTGGATTTATAATGTAAATAACCAAAGGCAAGTGAGCAAAAGAAATAAAGGAGTCCAACTTAATGGACTTGTGTGCTACGTGGAACACACAACAAGCAAATCAAAAACATTAAATGAAATTAAAAGAGCAAAATCCATTAAAGTAGAGGGAGAGGAGAAACGGCAGAAGGCACAACAAGCACGAAGTGAATTCGTCCGCTCGAGTTTGTAACGCACGCCATCAAGGATCGAATTGAAGACGGAGGTAATTAATCGATAATTTAAGAACAACAATAATTAAAAGGAGATTATTCAATTTCCATGGCTTCCTATAAAAATCCCATTTGTACTATCTTTTGGGGTAGACAAAAACATCGAAGAATTGAGGAATTGAGTGAATTGAGAGTAAAATTCGGAGTGAAATTGAGGAATTAGGGTCGAGTAAGAGCGAGTCCGAGTAGGTAGCTATCTACACCATAAGGAGGTCGGAAATTTGGGGCTCTCTCGAGGTTCGCCACCAATTTTGAGCCGCGATTTTCAGGGTGATATTCTTAAGTTCTTCTCTATTCTATTCCTTTATTTTACTTGTAATTTCGGTTTTCGGTTGTACTCGAGAATGTTCGATCAATTGACTGATTAGGTGACAATTTGATAACAGATCAGTTTGAGTTAATTTTGAATTTGCTTTATTTATCGAATTATACTTGTGTGAAATTTCCTAAATTTACTCTCTAATTGTGAGTGCTACTGTTCTTGTATTAGGGTGTAATTTATAGCTAAGTATAGAATTTGGGCTACTCTGAATTATATACTAAAAGTAGCAACTAATCATAATTTGGTCTTGGGACATAGCTAAATCGTGGTTAGAGGGTATCATTTGGTCACGTTTAATTTGACGTCTAATCGTTGTAATGAGCGTGGGTGAATCGTTCTTAATGCTACATGATTGAATTTTTGAGCGTTGCGATACATGGTCGAGAATTTGAATTGTAAGAGTAGTTTTGGCCTAGTTCAAAATTACAACACCTAAAGTCAATTTAGTCTATATTAAATTGTATAAGAAGGCTTCAAGGGAAATTTCGCTACCGAGGTTCCTAACATTAACCTGATAAAGTGAATTCGAGTTAACTGAACTAAGTGCGTAAATCGTGGTTGAAAGGTCGAATATCTCATATTTGGGCTTAATTTGGTTTTTGTCTCAACTTATAATTTATTTTCTACATTAGTAATTTATTTATAATTTATAATTTGAAAAATCTAAATAAACCCCCTTATAAGTACTGTATAATTTGTAAGTTACGAATTACTCATTAGTGTAAGCTAGCAGATTATATCACTCGCCTCTCCGTGGGATCGACACCTTAATACCCTATATTACGTAAATTGAGTATTTTAAACGGATAGTAACAGTTTTATAAATATTAATTTGAGTACGCCTAACGACACGTACCAAAATGCGCGCCCGTATCCCGTCTCAAGAAGCATCCTAGCAGAATGCTTCGCGTTTCAAATCTTTGCAAACAAATCCTTTTTGACAAGGAAACGAAACTCTCGCATTTTTGAAACAAGTTACTTTCAAAAATTCCAACTTTTACAAAGACATCACTCTTGCATTTTTGAAATCAAGCCCTTTTCAAAAATTCTTCTTTTTACAAAACAAGCAAAGCCCGAGCATGGCCTAACCTAAGCTTGTGGACTTACTCGTTGGGTCACCCAACACAACTTCTCTTTGCAAAAGATTCAAAGACATTTTAACATCAAGGCAAAATGCGCGTACGCATTTTCATTTCAAAAGCTCTTCAAAACAAAACTTCTTCTTTTTTTTGAGATAATCACTTTTCAAAAATTCATCTTTTTACACAAGCATAGCAAAAACATCTTCAACGATTTTTTTGAAATAAAATACTTTTCAAAAATATCACGTCAAACCAAATAGTCTTGCACTATTTCGGTTCGACCCCTCAAGCATTCTTTTCAAGCCACCCGGGAATAATCACCACATTCCCTAAACCTTTGAAAACGTATATGGATTAAATAACCCACTGTTATCCTAACCCATTTGTCGCACGCTTTTTCACAAAGCATAACCCAAGAATTAGAACACATTCTTGGTGAGTCTTTCAAAGAAAACCCGCGGCCCATGGCCTTTTCGAACCTCTCAAAGAAAACTCTTTTTCAAAATTCATTGGGCCAAACGACTCATTGTTAAACCGGCCCAACAAGTAGCATCCTTCGCCAAACCCAAGAATGGCCAAGGCCAATCTTGTGGAATCTAACATCGGATCGAATGGCTCAAAACCATCTTGATCCAATTCTTCTTTGACAAAATCCACGCGGACGTGCAAACTCGTCCTCATCGCATTTTGACATCTTCGACTCAAATAGCTGATAGGCTTAGTCGCGTCACCTAATCAAAAGTAATCCGAACTAACTCCAACGGGTAGCAAGGGTAAGTCGGGTATCGTATCCACAGGGAGAAGGTTGCAATGTTGGCTATTTTGGATGATTCTAGTCTCGATTCGAGTGGTTGAGGTAAACTAAAGCTAGAGCGAAAAAGTAAAGGGTTTAAACTAGAAGAGAAAGGTCTAGGGAATCGGGGATAGCAAGGGCGAAGCTAGGACAAATGATGGTGACAGAAATGAGTCGGGAATCGCATGTGCTAAGGAATAGGCTCGACCTCTCGGTTCTAAGCGTCCTCTAGGTCTCAAGTGCGGGCTCTCGCAACTTACAAATGAGGGTCCTAATGGTTGGTCTCGTACCCTACCTTAAACTAGGCTTTCGATCTTAAGTTTAAGGGTGGAAAACGCTTGCTAAACCTTGGCCAAGGGATCAACAAACACAATCAAACACAAGACAACCAAAACACAAGCAAGACCCTAATCAAATCATCACCAAAAGCATCCTAGACTACTCACCCATGATCACCCTTCACCCCTAGATAAAGGACTACTCACACATAGCGAAAATGGAAACAAAAGCAAGGGAGAAAGAAGGAAACATGATCAACAACGATAAATATTGAAATCACAATCAAATAAGAGAAGTGCAAAACAAAAACCAATCAGAAATTGTAAAGAGAAAGAGAAGAAATAAGACAACAATACCGAAATAGATTGATCAAACAACGTTTTCGAGTCGAGAATTCAAAGTACAAGAAGGAAAATGATTCAAACCCTAAGTTTTTGATAGAAACTAGTTTAAAGAGTCTAGGAAATGCTCAGAAAAAATCAGACGAAAATAAGATGTTTTAGGCCTTCAAATAGACGATGTATTTAAAGCACACGAGGAGTCGGACCCCGTCCCAGGGCTCCGGGATGATGGTCCCGACCGGGACACCCTCAAAACTGGTCCCAAAGCTACGGGACACCTGTCCCGTGGAGTTCAGCTTGCATGCCTTTTTTGCCACTTCTTGTACTTAGCTTATTTTTGCTCAAATGTTGTCCCAAGGTGTAGGGACAAGGCCTAGGTCGTCCCAAGGCATAGGGACGAGTTCCAAAATGATAAAATGAGCTCCAAATTCAGTCCCAAGGTCCCGGGACACATCCAAACATTGAAACGAGGCTCGTGCGCAAGCGAAACGCAACGAAACCAACTCGAAACTTCACGAAACTTTACGAAACTTCACGAAACCTCCCGATAGCATCCTAACCTCCAAATATGCGAGTTTACCTGCAATATAGACACAAAAACGCAGCAGGGCCAAAACGGAGAGAAATAGAAGCTGAAACGCAAGTAAAAGCACGGGAAACGCGAAGTAAAGCTCGTGAACAGGGGGCTATATATACGTAAATATATGACACATCAATAGCTTAACGCCATTTCGAGCATCCACCGCAATCCAACAATAGGATCTTAACGACACACCGTTAACATGAACCTATTGATTCTATCACAAAACATCATTTACATCGAGCCGCAAATGTTCTAAAACGTTTCTAATTCAAAATTCTTCCCAAGCATCCTCGTCAACACACGACAAGCGGCTTTCACCACGCTCTCACTACATTTTGAAATAACATTTTTCAAAATGCTTTTCCCCAAACCAATTGATCCACACTCATTTTGGTTTGACTTACACAGACACCCTTTTCGAAACATCCTAGAATAACCAAAACATTCTTGCGACACTTCAAAAACATAAATGGGCTACATGACTCGCGGTCATCACAACCCATCTATCGCAAAGTTCTCTTCAAACCCGAGAATGTCAACCCATTCTCGAGGACTTTCACAAAAATAAATCGAACGGCTCGCGGCCTTTTCCTTTTTACACCATTTTCGAAATAAACATTTTTCAAAAGTTTTCACTGGCCCAAAGCCTTCTAGGATTAAGCAAACCTCTTTTTGCAAAAGGACAAAACCCGGGAATGTGCAAACTCAATCCCATGGACTTTTGATGTTGGACCAAGTGGCTCATACTCACTTCGGTTTAACTCTTCTTTAAGCAAATGCATGAAAACGAGCACAACCGTTTCCATCGCATTTTCAAAGTACCCTCGATTCGAGTAGCTCATCACTACCTTAGATCGACTTTCGTTCTGCATCACAACCTAACGACAAGGCCATAACGACAAACCGTTAGCATGGGCTTATTGGGTTCAATCTTAAGACATCTCTTGCATAGAGTCGAACTGTGACAATGCATTTCAACTCGAAACAACCTCCTATTTTCATCAAAACAAAACCGTTTCAAAGACAAGACGAATCTAAGTACGCGTGAGTCGACTCTCGACACAAAGGCATAAAACGTGCACCCCGACACGTGCGTCACAAAGCAACCGACAAGGCGTCCATTCAAGCACCATCGACGATCTCACGGAACTCATTAAGCAACTCGAGTCTTTTCAATACGGGTCGAGTTTTTAAGCAACGAGTCAAACTCCTTCAGTCTAGGACACCCGAGTCTTTGACGTACGACATTTTAACAAATCGATAAAGGAATAAGTTTGCCAACAACTCAGCTTCCTTTTACTCACATTTCTTATACAAAAACATTTTGCACCAACATACATTGCATCCTAGGAGTAACTATCCGAAGGAGGTCTAGGTCGGGTATAAAGGTCCAAGACAACATCAACACAAGCCACAAAAACAAGAAGGCTTTCGATGACTAAACACCTAAGGTCCGGTAGTCAACTTGTGGTCTACTACTCCGCTGCTTTTGGAGGAGGATCCATTAATTTGGAGCTCCACATTGGTCATGAATTTGATCGCGACCAAAAGTACGAGTATTCCTGGATCGCCCTCCGCGTACTCGATCGCGTGCCTAATAAGCAGACGAACTTGTCAGAGGAGTCTGGCGTGATAGACATGCGACCACATGCGACCGCCCACCACAAGGTCTAGCAAAGTCGAAACTCAAGCCAAGCCGAAAAGGGCGCGACATATTCTCAAATACAAACGAGAATACAAGAAAGCAAAATACAAAAAGCAAAGCACAAAACAAAAGAAGAAAAGACAAAAAAGGCAAAGGAAAGCAAAAAGCCACAACAAAAGCTTTTAAGCAAAAGACAAAGCAAGATGCAAAAAAGCCCAAAAGCCCTTTAGCAAGTGGCTAAGCAAGTAAAAGTCAAGAAGCATCGAAGCCCACAAACAAGTGGCAAAGTCTTTGAAACTCTAAATCGAAGACTCAACAGAAGCAACAAAAGCGGCCAAGATCAACTAAGGAGAACCTACCCTTAGGATGCAATGTATCGAGGTCAAACGCATAAACACACTTCGTGGACCGGCGGTCCTTAAACACGCACCTTTCTACAAAACACACCTCGCGGACCGGCAGGTCCTTAAACATGCACATTTTACAAACACATTCTATGGGCCGACATGCCCTTAAACGTGCTCTTTCGAACTACGCTAGGTTTGATTCCGTACCCACGGATACGCTATTAGAGTTTAGGGTGATTTGTGACAATTGATTTGGGAACATGTTTTAATTGTTTTGATTGATTGAATTGTGCAAGTTGATTTCTTCCTACGCGTTTTTATTATCAATTGAACTTAGGGACGCCTAAACTGAATTGAACTTCGGTAGTTTTAATTTAAGATCGAAAGCCGAATTGAAACTAGACTTACGCGTATTTGATAAGTTAGGGTTAGTAAGTTGCGAGAGTCTGCTAAATCTGCTTAAGGTTAATATTGACTCGAGAGAGCGTATTCTTATACCTAATCACTTGCATAGCTTCAATTGATCGTTATTTCCTTTTGAGTTGAGTTTCTGAATTGATGTCACATTGAACCCGATGCCCTAATCTCTTCCTCTTATACTTTCACTCCTTTTTATTTATCGTTCTTAGTTTAGTCCTCTTTATAAACCTTGATTGTTACTTTAGAAATAGCCTAGTTTAACTAAGTGAACTTGTGACTGCACTGTCTCTCTGTGGATCTCGACCCTACTTGCCGCTAGCTTCTAGTTAGTTGTTTCAGTAGGTTTATTTTTGATAGGCGACAACGACTTAGCCTCATCAATTATACTTACCCACACATAGTTTTTTCTAATAAAGTGCAATTTGAGCGATTCCAAATTCTCAAGGGTAAGAAAATACGCCCAACTCGGTGGTTGTCACTACAAAAAAACAGCTGTTTTGCGACGGAATTTGCGACGGCCAAAAAGATCCGTCGCAGCAAAACTAGTTTGCCACGGAATTTAAAATTTGCGACGGAATTTTAAATTTCCGTCGCAAATTCCCTCGCAATTTGGCCCGCCAATTATTGGTGCGAAAAGTTGAAAAAGCGCCAAAAATTTGCGACGGAATTTGCGACGGAATTAGCTAAATCCGTCGCAAATTCCGTCGCATAGTTTGCGCCAATAATTAAGATTAAATTATTGATCAGCGCCAAAAAATTTGCGACGGATTATTTGCGACGGACCTAACATTCCGTCGCAAAGGTCAAAGATGCCAAGGAATATTCCCTGGCATCTTTGAATTTGTCAGATTTTGCGACGGAAATATGTTCCGTCGCAAATAATCCGTCGCAAAGTAGAAAAAAAAATAAAACCCTCTTCTGAGTTAATCATTCATTTCGTCGCAACATAAAAAAACAAAAAAACAAAGGGAAGGCGATTTCGACGACGACGAAGAAGCCCACCACGCCGCCGCCACCACGTCACCCCACCACGCCACCCCCCCACGCCGCCCCACTTTGCCGCCGCCCCACACTGTCGCCGGCCCACCTCGCCGCCGTTTCATCCTGCCGCCGCCTCTCCGTGCCGCCGCCTCACCTTGCCGCCGCCCCACTCTCCCGCCGCCCTACTCCGGCACCGCTCCGACGTATACTCCGGTGAATAGTGTATGTTTTTATAATTTAATTTGATTTAAGTTTGTTTGTTTTAATTTTGTTGATTTTATTAGTTTAGTTTGATTAGTGTATGTTTAGATTGTTTTAGTTTGATTAGTTTGTTTAGTTTGATTGTTTTAATTAGTTTGATTTGTTTGTTTTAATTAGTTTAGTTTGATTGTTTTAGTTTGATTAGTGTATGTTTAGTTTGTTTTAGTTTGATTAATGTATGTTTAGTTTGTTTTAGTTTGATTAGTTTGTTTAGTTTGATTGTTTTAATTAGTTTGATTTGTTTGTTTTAATTAGTTTAGTTTGATTGTTTTAGTTTGATTAGTGTATGTTTAGTTTGTTTTAGTTTGATTACTTTGTTTAGTTTGATTGTTATAATTAGTTTGATTTGTTTGATTTAATTAGTTTAGTTTGATTGTTTTAGTTTGATTAATGTATGTTTAGTTTGTTTTAGTTTGATTAGTTTGTTTAGTTTGATTGTTTTAATTAGTTTGATTTGTTTGTTTTAATTAGTTTAGTTTGATTGTTTTAGTTTGATTAGTGTATGTTTAGTTTGTTTTAGTTTGATTACTTTGTTTAGTTTGATTGTTATAATTAGTTTGATTTGTTTGATTGTTTTAGTTTAGTTTGATTAGTATAATTTAAGTTTATTAAATGTTATTTAGTTTGATTGTGTTAGTTTGATTAGTTTATTAAATGTTATTAGTTTAGGTAATTTGATTATGTGTTAATGCTAAATTAGAGAATTGTAGAGCCATTTTTAAGTTGAATTAGTGTTATAGAGTGATTGTTAAGTTATTTTAGAGAACTGTAGAGCCATTGTTAGGTTATTTTAGAGAATTGTAGAGCCATTGATAGGTTGATTTGTGGTGATTTTAGAGTCATAGGTGGATAATTATTAATGTGTTGGGTATAGTATGACATAATGTGATTGTGTATTTTGTTAAAGTTATGTATTTTATAAAAATGTTTTAAATCCAAATTTTTTGCGTTGACCATAGTATACCCATTCGAGAATTATTCATTAGGAGTAATTCTCGAATAGTCCCCATTTTTGGGACTGTCTTTGAATGATCAATATCACTTAGGTGACAAGTAGTTACATTTGTTTATGTGATAGTAAAAATTTCGGTGACAATTTTTAAGCAGATGTTCTCCGGATACATATATTTTGAGGAAACTCAATTTATTTGTGTATCTGGAGAAGCGATCTGAAATTGTCTTAGAAATTTTTACCATTACATAAATAAATGTAACTATTTGTTAGTGATATTGGTCATTCAAAGATGGGTTTAGGTTGGAGAGATAAGAAGTTACCTATGACTACACGTTCTTTCAAAAAAACAAATTATTTCAAAGTTTTTGAAATTCAATTAATAATTTATAACAAGTTTATTTTTGTAGACGGATTGACAATGAAGAGAATTGAACGTAGTTGGATGTACGACCGTTTGGATGATAATAAACGAGTGAAAGTGGGATTTGCTCATGGTGTTGTCGAATTCATCGAACATGCTAAACTTTTGCCAGAGTTCATCCGTAATGGCGAAAAGATTAAGTGTCCATGTGTTAATTGTGGCAACGCTAGACTTTTCAATGAGTTCGATGTCAAAAGCCACTTGATTAAAAAAGGATTTATGAGTAATTATTTTAGTTGGTTTTGTCACGGAGAGGATTTTCCCGTAGATGATAGACCTATGCGTACGGTGGTTGATAATCCTTATCGGGAAATGATAAATGACGCTTTACGAGATGAGGTGGATACCATTAGAGAAGAAGCCTTGAATGCTGATGAAGTAAACCAAGCACCACACCCTCAAGTAAAAGCTTTCTTTGACATGTTAAACAAGGCTGATGAGCCTTTGTTTGAAGGAAGTCCTATGTCCGTGTTGGAAGCTGCTTCTAGAATAATTACGTTGAAGTGCGATCACAATCTGTCTCATAGGGTGGTCGACTCGGTTAGTAGTCTACTTGGAGACGCTTTCCCAAAAAATAACAAAATGACCAAAGATTTTTATAGTGCTAAAAAATTGTTAAAAGGTCTTCAATTACCCCACGAAAAGATAGATGCATGTGATGAAGGGTGTATGTTGTTTTGGGAAGAAGACGAGAATTTAGATGCATGCCGAAAATGTGGTCTTCAAAGATATAAACCAAACTCAGATGAACGGGGGAAACGTGTGGCAAAACAATCACTCCTCTACTTTCCACTTGGCCCTCGTCTTCAAAGGTTGTATGCTACTAAACATATAGCCGAACAAATGAGATGGCATGCAAAGAATTCTCGAGTAGGTGGTACTATGGCTCATCCGGCTGACGGTGAGGCTTGGAAACATTTTGATTCGACATACCCTGACTTTGCAAGTGAGAGTAGAAATGTTCGATTAGGGCTTTGTACGGATGGATTTGCACCCTTCTCTCAGTTCGGTAAACCGTATTCGACTTGGCCTGTAATGTTAACGCCATACAATCTTCCTCCTTCACTTTGTCTAAAAAGACAATTCATTTTTCTTTCTTTAATTGTCCCCGGTCCAAACAATCCAAAGAAAAATTTAGATGTATACCTCCAGCCGTTGGTGAAAGAATTAAAAGAGTTGTGGGAAACTGGAGTATTCACCTACGATGTGTCAAGGAAATAAAATTTTCAACTTAGAGCTACACTATTATGGACGATTAACGACTTTCCCGCCTATGGCATGCTGTCTGGTTGGTCAACTCAGGGAGGAAAGGCGTGTCCTTATTGTGGTGATAAAAATAAGTGTTTCTGGCTTGAGCATAGTGGGAAGTGGAGTTGGTTCGATTGTCATAGAAAGTTTTTGAAAGCCGACCACCCGTATCGTAAGGATAAGAGTTTTTTGAAGAAAAAACCCGTGGAACTTGATGCGCGACCACAATTGTTGTCTGGGGACGAAGTTTGGAAAATTGTGGAACCTCTACCCACTGTGATTGATGCAAGTGAAGCTCAATTGAAGGCTTTGAAAGCTAAAAAGTTGGGATGGTGGAAACGGAGTATATTGTGGGACCTTCCTTATTGGAAAACGTTGTTAATTCGTCATAACTTAGATGCCATGCACATTGAGAAGAACTTCTTTGAGCAGACAATTAACACAATTATGGACGACAAGAGCAAGACGTGTTATGGTCCTAAAGCAAAGGCGGTTGACGATTCATTGTCGAAAGCGCTCCGATCCTAAGTGTGTCCTAGATAAGCAGCGGAGAAAGGTTCTTTGCGAGTGGCTTATGAAGTTAAAGTTTCCAGACGGGTATGCATCGGATCTAAGTAGATGTGTTGACAATAAAAACTTCAACCTCCGTGGCATGAAAAGTCATGACTGTCACGTGTTTATGGAGCGGTTGTTGCCGGTTGCTCTGAAAGAATTAATTCCAAAGAACGAATGGAAAGCTTTAACGGAGATAAGTCAATTTTTCCGCGACTTGTGTGCCACTACAGTTTCAATTTCCGATGTACATCGTCTTGAGGATAATATCTAGGAAATATTATGCAAGTTGGAAAAAATCTTCCCACCTTCGTTTTCAACTCGATGGAACATATCGATTCATTTGCCTTACGAGCTTAGAGTGGGCGGTCCAGTCCAATATCGATGGATGTATCCTTTTGAAAGGTTTCTTAATCACTTGAAACGAAAAATTGGGAATAAGGCACATGTTGAAGGACCCATAGGCAATGCGTTTTTGTTGGAAGAAATTTCAAATTTACATTAGTTTATTACAAAGAGCATGTAGACACCAAGGTGCGAGATCTTGACATTGGATCCAGTCGACGTTCCGATGTTGACGACCAACTACCAGAGATGTTTACTGACCATGGTGGAAGAACCACTGGAAAGTGTCGCACTCGATTTCTGGATGACAAAGAATACAATTGTGCACACAAATACGTGTTGTCTAATTGTGAGATCCTTAAGCCTTATGAACTGTAAGTTTATAATTAACGTGAATAAATCTTTATAATTAACTTTTTTTTTCAAATTAACAAACAAGTAATGTTATTATGTAGGATGTTTGAGAGTTTTATCCTTCTACAACACCCTGGAACTCCGTTGGCTGATGTTTGGAGTAAGTTCAGTAACGAATATCCTATGTGGTTCAAACAACAAGTAAGTACTATGTACAGTGACATAATAGTTATTAATATTTTACACATAAAGTGTATAAAATTGTGTAACAAATAATAAAGCGTAATCAATTCTTCATTAGGAGCCGTTTTTGAAAGACGATCTACAGAAGGCGTTAGCACTTGGACCGTCAAGGGAAGTCGACACTTAGGCGATACTCAATCAATGGGTACAACTTCAGAACGTTCAATGGTCGCACCGACATAGAGAAAAGTACAATAAACAATGGAGTAGGTGTAACCTCTGTTGATGGTGCTGACTATTATGGAAGTCTTGAAGAGGTGATTGAGTTGAAATATGTTGGGTCAAAGCAGCTCTACAAGACTGTTTTGTTCAAATGTGATTGGCTTGACAACTCAGAACATGGTATGAATATACACAAGGAGTACAAAATCGTTGAAGTTCATCGTGGTAGAAAATACCCAACGTACGATCCTTTTGTGTTATCATATCAAGTTGAGAAAGTGTGTTATGCACCATATCTAAGTCTTAAGAGAGACAAAGACCAGTGGAGAGTTGTCTTCAAAACGAAAGCGAAGTTGATCGTTGATGCCTCCGCGGAGGATAATGCTTATCAGGAGGCCGTTGTTACAAATCCACCGGAGTTATCGGCCCGAAATGTCGATGAAGAAGATGATGGCAGTAGTATTCCTATCGGTCATAATCAGGATGATGAGAACGAGGCCCGACATGCACGAACGAGAATGACATGGCGAATTTATTGCGCAGGCGAAGATGAGCCCATTGAGGAAGACTCGGCGAGAAGATGAAGCGGTGTGACGAGTTTGAAGATGACACGGATGAGGATGAAGAAGAAGTTGGGGAAGCTGTTTCACGATAGCGATGATAGTGAAGCTAATAGTTCGGATGAGAGTGATTAGCTTAGATTTAGATGCTTTAACGTGTGTTGATTATGTAATTTTACAATTTGCAATCAATTTAATATATTTTATTTTTGAGAAGACATTTCTAATATATACATAAGTTTATATATATACATGTGTTAACGTTTGCATGTGTAGTATGGTGAATACAAGATACCAGGGTAGCGAGCGGTGCACCTCAGAATAATCGGATGATGAGAACCGTGATTGGTGAAGGCGAGATAGGCGAGCTTATGGTCAATGAACGGAGGTATCTACCCACATTAGATCCTAACGGCATATGGTAAGTCGTTTAATGCTTAATTGTAAATTAATTTGTTTAATACTTAATTATATAATTTAATTAATTACTTTAATATAATATTGTTACATATACTACTAATGATTTCCGTATGTTATATATGTTGATGCAGGTTTAAAGACGGCCCCGTAAAGACTAAAGTTCGCAAAGCCGTCATTTCTACGATGACCGAATTCGTTCCGAATTGGTCTTCGGCTTCGGAGGAGCAGAAAGAGAGGTGGTGGAACTCTTTCAGGGTAATAATATTTAATTTACCCTTATTTAATTTAATTTTAAAACTTTTTAAACTTTTTAAATTATATATGAGTATTGTTGATTCAATTTTTTTATGAAAATATCAACGTAGCATAACTACCAGTACAAGCAAAAACACGAAGCCGAAATAAAGAAGAAGTTCTTTGAGGACGTGAAGAAAAGGCTTCCCGACTGGATCCACCAAAAGGGTATGAAAAACTCATATACGTATTATTAGATACATTATTTTTTCGCCTCATCTATGATGCCGTAAAGTTTGTTAATTATAAATCGCAGATCGAATTAAAGGTAAATCGTGGATTGAGGTGGATCAAAGGCTTTTTGAGGGATATCTAAAGTGGAAGGCTGACGGGGTAATTATGAAACTTACAACTTTAATTAATTTATCGCTAAATATTATACGTATATACATACGTCTAATAATTTATCGTTAAATATGTTATTGATTTAGAAAACGAAGAAAAAGTCAGAGATCCAGTCGAAAAACCGTTGCGCACAGGGGGAGGGTGGAAAAGCTGCGGGGACACACACAATGGGTCGACAGGATATGATGCAATATGTCGACAGAGCGGTTCGTATTATTAACTTTAATTATTTATGTATATATATATATATATGTGTTTATTTTGAACGTGTGTCTGTATTTTTATTTAATAAGTAACCGTTAATTAATTTCTTTATGTACAGTGTGCAGGAAGTAAGACACCCATGTCTGTCCCCAAGCTCGTAAAGAAGTCAAAGACCTCGAAGAAGACTGGCGGTTTCATAAGTGGCAAAGTGAAGAGTATATTTGTAAGACTTCATTTATACTTAACTAATAATTTTTTGATTATATTGTTATTTACAATCTAGTTAAATTAACGAGTTTTATATTTTATATTTTATTATTAGGACGCTTGGCCCACGAGTGGAGGAGGTCGAGAATACCCGGCTGACACTCCGTCGGCGAGAACCGATTGTACTACGAGGTTGTCGGCGGACCACGACAAGAAAGGGCGTGTCTCACGGCACGTTCTGCGACTCCAGCTTTGTTTCTGACGTCGCCCCATCGTCACTCTTCTGCTGGGGAGCAGTCCACGTATGCTCCCGGCCTACTGACCCGCCTTACAGACGAGAATCAATCAATGACTCAGAGGTTGGCGGCAATTGAGTAGTACATCGAGTCTTAACGCCTAAATACGCAGCCTCCTCCGACTTGCAACCAAGGGGATGACTTCTTCAGGCGCGGACCCTTTGGCGGTGACGGCGCTAGTGGAAGTGGCGGGGCAGATTTAGGGTTGTGCTGATTACGTTTGTTGTTAAATTTTGAAAACTGAAACGGTTTAACTTATTAGACTTTGTACTTTGGGTGTCTTTAACGGTGGTATTATGTTAATATATATGTTAATATATGGGTGTTGTGTGTTGTGTGTTGGCTGTTGGCTGATTGGGTGTATTTTGGGTGTATTGAACACCGTAAATGAATTGTAAATGCAGGGTTTAGTGGGGAACAAAAAATAAAATTTGCTACGGCAAAATGCACCAGTAATTGCGACGGATATATCACGATTTGCGACGGATGTCCGTCGCAAATTACCCAGGTGATTTGCGACGGATTACGTCCGTCGCAGAGATTTGCGACGGAAATATCCGTCGCAAATGTTGATTTGCGACGGAATTCAACGTAGATTTGCGACCGATTTCAACTTCCTGGTCTGCGACGAATTAATCCGTTTGCGACGGATAATTCCGTCGCAAAAAATATTTGCGACGGATTTTTCCGTCGCAGGGTATTATTTGCGACAAAAAAAAAACGACGCGTACAGTTCGTCGCAAAGTCCGTCGCAAATGGCTATTTGCGACGGATTTAGGCCATTTGCGACGGAATATGTCCGTCGTAAAACAGCTGATATTTTGTAGTGTGTATCGCAAGGTTTTAGCTGACTTCGGTATCGAGGCGGCTACGCCAGATTTCTTTATAGGTACTAGTACCTTCAGCCTTTATGAGATGCAATACCGTACTTATGCATCCATCACCCTGGAATTTTTGAGTTCGTTTGAGTATTCACGTGACTCGGAGGGTGTTCCCGTATCTATTAGCTACCGTCTACGCAGCAATGAAATCAACCAAACTTTCGCCGACTTTGCCCAACTTTTCGGCCTTAGGACTACCGACCCAATTGAGTGCACCGGTTTCTCTCTTGCTAATACTTGGTTAAGCCTCACCGGTGTGCCTAATGTTGTCAACTATAAGCATCTTTCCTCCGGCCTAATCCACCACCCAATTATCCGCTTATGGCAACGTTTGATGGGGTATACTCTGATTGGACGTACCGAACCCCACGTCGTTCGCCAAGTAGAAATAGAACACATTGGCGGCTATCTTAACCCCGACCACCGACGACCGTTTAAGTTAAACTTGGCTCATCACTTTGTCCATCACCTCAAAGCCATAGGTACGGGGTCTAGGGTTAAGGATATTGTCTTAGGTGGTAGCACTTGGACTACCTTATGCAGACTCCTTAACCCTGCGCTGAGGAGGAGGATGAGGAGGAGGTCGAAGAGGGCGCTAAACGCCCTGCGCTTGCCACTTATTGGATTATTCCGGTTGGAGGTGTGGTCCCGGAGATGCCTAAGAGAGACCATGTCCACACTTACCACCGACGAAAGCGCGGCGAGTCCTCCACTGTTGGTGCTAGTGGGCCTAAGCTTGCTGCATCTCCTGCCTTTGATCCCTTCGCTCCTTATACGCGAACTAGGGACTATTTGTACGATTCCATCCATGACCTTCAGGTCGGTCAAGCTCTCCTTATGTCGTCATTTGGCTCTTTTTCCGCAGATATGCGGAGTAGCTTGACCAGTTTACAGACTGACTAACGCTTAGCCATGTACCCTATGTACGATCATTTTGCGCGACAGGGCTTTGTGCAGCCCGAGGGACCACATCCCTCTTGGTATACATACCCACCTGGTGGCTTTCCTCAGGGAGGCCAAGGTGATGGTATGTTTGGCGGCGCATGAGGCTATGGTGGGCGGGGGGTGGTTTTGTATTTACGCCGAATGTTGGTGTTGATGTTACAGGTACGTCTCAGGCCGATCCTAGCGCGATGAATGCCACTTTTCAGCAGGACTTTGGCAATGCTGGTGGTGATGATAGAGTTGGTGGTAGTGGCGGTGGTGCGCTTGAGCGCACCGCCTTCTACAGATATTGGTAGTTGCTGGTTTGGGGGGGGGGGGTATCCCCTTTGTATATATTGTGAGTATCTTTCTTCTTTTTATGCTTTTTTCGTCTTTCCCTCCTTTATTTTTATGTCCCTCTGCTGTTGATGTGCTACTGGTCAAATTGGGGACAATGTAATGTTTGGTTTGGGGGGGAGGGGGGGGACTTGCGTTCGTTTTTCATTGCGCTTTTTGTTTTACATTCTTTTAAATCGAAAATCACAAAAAAAATCCTAAAAACTCCAAAAGAATCAAAAAAATTCAAAAAAAAAATCAAAAATATGATGACCGTGTTGCTTGGAATTACTGTATGCGAGCTTGTTATTACCTTTTGCTTCCCGACATCCCTTCCCTCTTTGCTTTTAGCCTTGACATGCTTTATATAGACGGAAATAGCGCTAATGGGGATGTTTTGACAATGTGGTGTAATGACATGCTTTTACTAGTAGGTTGATCACTTTTAGGACTAGAACTACATATTTTGTGAGGTTTAGAGACTCCAGTGGCCGGTACATTTATACCCGGTCCCCGTTCTAGGATTGTGAGTAATTCTCCCTGTGGGGCGCGTAATATCAACGCGCATAAGTGTAGCCCCTTTCCTGTTTTTCCCAGTGATTTGTCATATGTTTCCGCGTACGAGGCTTTAGATGTTTCTTTGATTTTCACCATGTACTTACATTGATGTATCCTCTCATTTTTTATGTATTTACCTCTTTATTCACATGAGTTTGCTAGCTACATGCCTAAACTGCCTACCCTAACCTAGCTAGTTATCGCTTTTGCACACTCTTGTGCTTGTCCTTAGGTTTTGATCTATTGACACGACTTGCTGATGTTGTGTGTGTTGGTGATTATTAGTCGGGATTGCTGCATCCCCGACATTTGATGAGTATTTCCGCAACAAAATAAGTGTGCTCTTATTAAAAAAAAAAAAAGGAAAAAAAAAAAGTTGAAACACAACAACACAAAATCAAAGAAAAAAAGAAAACAAAAAAATCATAGTCAAAAAAAAAAAAAAAAAAAAAGTGAAAGAAAAACCTGACTTGTGTTTAGAAATGTCAAATGTGGTTGTTGTTGGTGTTATGAGCTTTTGTGAGCACTTGTTTTATAACGTTTACGTTGCGAGGGTGTATTGGAGGAGACCGATATGCTGTTTTCGGTCCATTTACTGAAAGAGTTGGGATTCATTTGGCTTGGACGAGCACTTGAGTCGCATTAGTGGTTTCTGGTCGGCTTTTAGCTCTACGAATCCATAATCTTTTGTCCACCTTCTTCCCTTTACCTCTCTCGGCCTTTACATACCTATTGTCCTATGTAAGCCCTCGTGTTTGCTTTATTTGTTATGACATTTCATGTACAGGAATGCGAGATCGGTTCCACATTAGATTGTGGGCGCGTTTCCATGAGTTGAGTAGGTGAGCGTAATCACATTATATCGCCTAAATTCACATATGTGTGTTGAGTGGAAACTGCGAGGAGTCCGGAATTTGATCGCGGGAGAGCCGAAAGTCTAAGTTATGTCATCTACACTACGCCATCATGTAAACCTCAACCGTTAGTTACCTATTTCGCATGTCCCATGTTGATTCAGGAACGATGGTCATTGCTATAGCTACTTGTGGTTTGGGTTTCGTTGGGAAGCATTTTAGTCTCGCTTTGTCCTCACATTCTTTTTTGTCACGCTTGGTTGCTTTAGGACAAGCAACGATTCGTTTTGGGGGAGTTTGATGTATTGTATTTATATATGATTTTAGCCCCCTTTTCACTAGCGATTTATTTATCTTTTAGCGCTTTTATTCGCTTTATGCTACATTTTTCCTCCAAGTTGCTGGTTTTCGTTGTGTGGCTTTGTTTTGCAGAGCATAGCCGATTTATGGAGGATTTGCGCTTTTCAGGACGATGTATGGAACTCCCGAGATCGCTAAGTGAAGTTATTTTTGCGTGAAAAAACTGCCAAGGATGAGTACGAGCCAAGAAACGGTGATTTAGACCCGTCCCGGAACATAGGGACGACGTAAGAAGCTCATATCCTTGTTCACGACTCCGTCACTAACCTTTGGGACGAACCATGCCTCGTCCCTACACCTTGGGACGATAAACAATGAAGGAAAAATCAAGCAAAATTGAAGGAAAATTTCTGAAGTATCCGGGATGCTTGTCCCGGACCGCTGGGAAGCTGTCCCGGTCGGCACGCCCGTCCAGGAGCTCCGAGACGGCCCCGTCTTTTGGGATTCTCTTTTTCTTTGAGTATTAGACTTTGTGTAAAATGATTATTAACACTTATGCTTTATTTGATCGTTTTTACGTTTTTTTTAGAAGAGAAGAACATAACCTAAAACATTCTTTTGTAATTTGATTTCTTGCTTAATCTTAATCAAAATATTTCGGTTTGAACTATCGTCTTGCTTAATTCATCATCTACTTCCTCTCTTTCTTTGGTAATCATCATCATCTTTTGTTGTTATTGTTTGAATTTGCTTCGTTGATTTCAAGTATGCATCTTTATCAATTGAATTGTCTTGTTTGTGCTTTAATCATGAGTGAGTAGTGTTTATTCTAGGGGGACGGTAAGTTCAGTGTGCGCAAACCCATAGTGCTTCGGGATGATTTTGTAGGAATATAAAACTCGATATTACTACTAAAATGTTAATCGTATTAACATGCCCAAGATTATACAAAACGATAGTAATATGAATTACAAGAATATAGAAATAACCTTTCTTAATCTTCAAAGAAAGGCCTAAGAACCTCCTAAAACGTACTCGAATTACGTTTTACAAACCAATATTCAACGTAGAATATCTCTTATAAGTTGCACCCAAAACGCCTTATGAAATGCCTTGTGTTTATACTAGAAAACAAGGTATATATTACAAATAATATATGAAGTGAATTTGGAGATATGATATGTGAAAGTATGAGAACAAATTCTCTCTTTTCTCTTCAATATACACGGCTCACACACACATACATAAACAACAATAATTTTCTCATCATCTTATGAGTAGAATAATTAGTTTAGTAGTGTAGTTTAGTGGAGAAGTTACTTAGTTAGTGGGTAGTTTAATTAAGTAATGCTAGATGGAGGTTAATAGACTATTAACTACCCATTACTTACTAAAACAAACAAACTAAAAACATTATATATACATATATACCACACGACACACTTATAGTGTGTGTGTGTGTGTATTTTGTTTTTAGTATTTACATGTACATTACATGTAAAATAATATGTATAATACGTATTTAATTAATTGATTATCGTATAATACAATGAATTAAATAACATAACTTATAGCAACATTTTAACTATAAATATCAAATATATTCATAATATAAAAGTAGCTCATAACTATTATACACACGTGAATTAACACTTAATCCAGCTCATCTAGCTGATTTAACATTTAATTCAGCTCACCCACTAATATAACAATAATCTATTTAATCACATTAAATAATTATTCAAATATATTTCCAAATTTCTAACTGCTTAGATATAATTAAGGCATCAATGTAATCACATTACATTTCATAAAATCGTCCTATAGGTGTGACCGATAAGGACCAGCTGATCACCGCCATCTATATGACAGTAACGTCAAACTTTCTAGCAAGCCAACTGCTGGATATACGTTAATCAGCTGATTTTAAATACAAGTATCCTTTGTGATCCTGTAAGAGATTTAATAAATTAATCACACTAACTGTGGAGGACACCAGCTCCAACAATCTCCCACTTGTCCTTACAAGTGTTTGTGTGTGATTAACGATTCTCATATCCATATAAATCTCCCACTCAATGGTAGACAATTTGCAAAGTCGTACTTCCGCAAGGTCGTATCTAACAAGTGATCGTATCAAGAGTGGTTTCCTCGACTAGAGAGCAACTAACTGATATACGAATGTATTCACAACATTCGAGCATGGCCATGCATTTCAGTCACTTCTCCTCGCGTGGCCTGAGATTAAAAAGCGATAAGATTGGATATTTTCCTTGACTCGAATCTTGCAGTTAAAGCACAGTATGAAATGACCCAGAAAAAATCTACTCGGCCTCCTTTTACGGTGCGACCACGAGAAAGAAACCAAAGTCACCCAAAACTGCCCTATCTCAAGAAACAGTCGACAGTCAAAAGAATCGACTCTAGGAACACAATGAACGTCCTATCCACGACCAGGCAAAAATGTCTATACATTTAGGACTTCATTTAAGTGGTCACTATGTCCTACGCAGTATCCTCTATACCTCGCATATGTGTTTGATCAGACATCACATGTCCTTATGGTTATTGAACCTACCATCAATCAACCCACAATGTAATCACCTAGAGTTATCAGCTCACTTTGGTGATTATGGACAAAACATATATAAAGTAAATCAGTTCACTCAGTGGTGTTCAAAATTGTCACACAATCCACATGAAATACCATATATAAAATAATAATTTGATGATTACAAAGTAGTAGTTTTAACAGATACATTATCTAAAAAACAAACTAATGAAAATCAGGAACACTCTTCAGGCCCATTGATACAACATGTTCAACATGTTTATTGTACGACAATGGCTTCGTGAGAGGGTCCGCTATGTTGTCATCCGTGACAACCTTGCAAATCTCTATCTCCTTTTGCTCCACGTAATCTCGTATCATATGAGCCTTCCGCAACACATGTCTAGACTTATTGCTAGATTTAGGCTCTTTAGCTTGGAATATGGCACCACTGTTATCACAATAAACAGTGATCGGGTCATTCACACTAGGAACTACCATTAGTCCTTGCAAGAACTGACGCATCCATATTGCCTCTTTAGCCGCCTCGGAAGCTGCAATATACTCAGATTCTGTTGTGGAATCTCTTGTGGATCGATTGTTTGGAACTTTTCCAACTCACTGCCGCACCATTAAGTGTAAAAACGAATCCGGATTGAGACTTAGAATCATCTCTATCCGTTTGGAAACTAGCATCTGTGAAACCTTTTGCACACAACTCTTCGTCTCCACCATATACTAACATCCAACCCTTAGTTCTTCTCAAGTACTTAAGGATGTTCTTAACAGCAATCCAGTGACTCTCACCTGGATCCTTTTGGTAACGACTCGTCATACTAAGTGCGAATGCCACGTGCGGGCGTGTACACATCATAGCATACATAATCGATCCTACGGCCGAAGCGTACGGAATCCGATTCATGCGCTCTATTTCTTCTGGTGATTTAGGTGATTGAGTCTTACTTAAATGCACCCCATGAACCATCGGAAGATTACCCCTTTTTGAGTTCGTCATACTGAACCTCTCAAGAATTTTATCTATATAAGATTCTTGACTTAACGCCAACATTCTCTTGGATCTATCTCTATAGATTTGAATACCGAGTATTCTCTGTGCCTCACCTAAGTCTTTCATCTGAAAATGATTCTTTAACCATTCTTTTACAGAAGAAAGCATAGGAATGTGATTCCCTATTAATAGTATGTCATCTACATACAAAACTAGGAAAGCAATATAGCTCCCACTTGATTTGACATATAAACATGGTTCCTCGACTGATCGTCTAAAACCATATTGTTTAATCACGTGGTCAAATCGATGATTCGAACTCCTCGATGCTTGCTTAAGTCCATAAATGGAACGCTTAAGTTTGCATACTTTCTTAGGATATTTTGGATCTGTGAAGCCTTCGGGTTGTACCATGTACAATTCCTCGTCTAAATAACCATTTAAGAAGGCGGTCTTCACATCCATTTGCCATATTTCATAATCATGAAATGCAGCAATCGCTAAGATAATCCGGATAGATCGAAGCATGACGACAGGTGCAAAGATATCATCGTAGTGTAAACCTTGCACTTGGGTGAAACCTTTTGCAACAAGTCGTGCTTTATAGATATCTGGTTGTCCACCTAGTGAACGTTTTATCTTATAAATCCATTTGCACTGAAGAGGTCTTACCTTTTCAGGCAAATCAACCAGATCCCATACTTCGTTCTCGTACATGGAGTCTATCTCGGAGTGCATGGCTTCAAGCCATAGCTTCGAGTCAGAACTAGTCATTGCACCTTTGTAGGTAGTCGGTTCATTACTTTCAAGAAGCAATAAATCGTCTCCATTTCCTTCTTCAACGATACCAATGTATCGATCCGGAGGATAAGAAACTCGACTTGACCTCCTAGGTTCGCGAGAATAGCTATCGCAGATGAAGGTTGAAGGAATATCTTCCTCCATCACATGTGCTGTCCTAGTTACGAGATTTCTGACAACTCAAAAACCCTATTACTTTGGTTATTCGTGATAAACTCTTTCTCTAAGAATTTAGCACTAGCTGCAACAAAAACTCGTTGTTCAGCAGGTGAATAAAAGTAATGACCAAACATTCCTTTTGGATATCCCACAAAGTATGTTTTGACCGATCGTGGGCCTAGCTTATCGTCAGGTCTCCACTTGACGTAAGCCTCACATCCCCAAACCCGAATAAAGGACAAATCAGGAACTTTTCCTTTCCACATCTCATATGGGGTTTTGTCTGCCGCTTTAGTCGGACTTCGGTTTAGAATGAGTGCAGCAGAATTTAGAGCAAACCCCCACAATGAATCTGTAAAACCGCAGTGACTCATCATGGAGCGAACCATGTCTAACAAGGTTCGATTTCTCCGTTCGGACACACCATTCAATTGTGGTGTTCCAGGTGGAGTTAATTGTGATACAATGCCACAATCCTTTAGGTGTTGATCAAATTCATTAGATAAATATTCACCACCACGATCTGATCGTAATGCCTTTATTTTTCTATCTAATTGGTTCTCAACCTTATTTTGAAACTCCTTGAATTTCTCAAAAGATTCACTTTTATGTTTCATTAAATAGACATACCCATATCTACTTAAATCATCAGTAAAAGTGATGAAATATCTATAGCCATCTCGCGCTGTGACAGACATTGGCCCACATACATCGGTATGTATTAGTCCTAGTAAGTCACTGGCTCGCATTCCAATACCTTTAAAGGATATACGAGTCATCTTTCCAATGAGACATGATTCACAAGTACCAAATGATTCATAGCCAAATGGTGAAATAATCCCATTCTTAATGAGTTTCTTTACTCGTCTTTCATTTATGTGTCCCATTCGACAATGCCATAAATACGTTTGATCTTTATCACCTAATTTAGCCTTTTTATTATTCACATGAAATATTTCTTGCGTTTGATCTAGAACATAAATACCATTCATGGAAAACGCTTGACCATAAATAACATCATTTAAAGAAAAAGTACAACAATTGTTCATAATAATAAATGAAAAACCATAAACATCCAACATGTTAACGGAAATAATGTTCTTCGACAAACTAGGAACATAATAACAATTATTCAAACAAAGTTCCAAACCACTAGGTAAAAACAAGATGTAAGTTCCTACAGAAACCGCAGCAACCTTTGCTCCATTCCCAACACGTAAATCAACATCGCCTTTAGCCAGACGTCTTACGTCCCGGAGGCCCTGCAAGTGATTACAACTGTGAGAACCACATCCAGTATCAAATACCCAAACAGAGGAACTCGCATGATTAATTTCTATCATGTGAATATTAGATGACATACCTTGAGCTGTCGCACGTCCAGCTTTTATGTCCTCGAGGTACTTAGGACAATTCCTTCGCCAATGCCTGCATCACGGGCAATGGTGACATTTTCCCTCCTTTTCTTTGCTCTTCTTGCCTTTTGAGTGACTTGACTCCCCAGGACCACTCTTGGGTTTAGGCTGACCTTTCTTCTTGAAGTGAGGTTGCTTAGCATTCGAGGCAGCAGGTGCCTTTCCCTTTCCCTTGGACTGCATCACAAGAACATCTTTCTTGTGACTCCCACTCAAATTAAGATCTTTCTCTGCTTGCACGAGCAGAGAATGAAGTTCATGAAGACTCTTCTTCATGTCATTCATGTTGTAATTCACCCTAAACTGAGTGAATCCATCATGAAGTGAGTGTAGGATACGATCAACAATGATCGAGTCTTCAAGCTTGCTACCAAGAGCTTCTAACTTCTCCACATTCTCAATCATATTAAGCATGTCGGCGCTAACAGGTTGGCCCCTTTGCAGCTTAGCCTCAAAGAAGCGTACAGCTGCATCATACCTAACAATTCTCGGAGCTTGCGAGAATTCATTAGTCAGCGTGGTGAAAATGCGATTTGCACCTTGGGAAATGAAGCGACGTTGCAAATGGGAATCCATTGCATATATGAGTACGTTCTTAATCGCACCCGCCTCTTTCACAAACTCATCGTATGCAGTTCGTTGAGCTCCAGATCAAGCGATGGGTTCGGTAGGAATTGGCTCCATGAGATACTTGACTTTGTCTGCGATAGCAAGATTCTTTAATCTTTGCCTCCCATTCGGTGAAGTTACTACCATCCGACTTGAGGCGGTAGTTTTGGTTGTAGGAGACATGGTCCATAAAGGAACGTAACCATGACTCCACTAGTCAAGACGGCACTAGAGTAGGGGTAGCGATATTATCGACCATAATGATGCGTAAAAGCAACAAATACATCTACAATATAAGAAGATAAACCAAACATAAGCAATCACCAAAAAATAATCGTCTATTTAAAACATGTAAATAAACTAAGAGCATTCATATAATTGATCCCACTCAAGAATTATATAAATGATTCCAAGACTCAAATTTCAATAAATCGATAAGTCAACCATTTGACTAATTTTTAACCTTTTAAAAACTCTTGGTTCATAAATTTCTCAAATTTATTGATAGTCCATTTCAATTCTCACATATTAGTGAAAACCAAATGTTGAGTTCAACTAACATCGACATCAACTACTTACCCAAGGTAGAAGGGGTACACATGGATTTAACAACAGGTCCTATATGCCCACCGACGAACAAGGGATTCATAATGATTCGAATTAGAAAGACTATATCTCAATTTTAAAAGAGTGAGATCTCATCATCCATTAAAAACTCATTTAAGTGAACAATTTAGGTGAGTCTAAAAGAACGATGACTTTAAAACATCATATGTTAACTAACACGTGGGAATGAATCAATATTCATCGATTTAGGTGGTTTGTTTTAGGCGGAAAAAGACGAAAAGCATAAATAAAACAAGCACAAAAAACCTAGTGTGGCCTAACAAAAACTGTACAAGGCGGAATCCAATCAAATTGGACCCTATAAAATACAAATTGGAATCCTTCAAAAGGACCCTAACTCCAAAGGCAAAGCTCCAAAACCTCCGTCTTGGATCACCAAAAGGATTGGCAAAACTTCAATCTCCTCTTCTTTTACCACTAACTATTACATGAAAAAACTATTTACATATAATCTAGGATAAAAGAAGATTACAAGTTGGAGACGTGAAAAATCCCAAAATCACATTTTCATCATTACGAAAATGCAATTAAAAAAACAAAAACTTAGGCCACACTAGATATAAAACGCAATTAAATATAAACGCATTCATCTACTAAAACAAAAAATTTCATACATCCGAATGCATGAAAAACACAAACCACCTACTAAAAATATGTTTAAGTGAAATTTTCATAAAAATTCACCCATTAACATAAAAATCAATCATGTCATACATAAATTGATAAACAAAAATTAATTCAACATATCATATATAATGAATCAATTCAATAATCATTTTAAACTATTTTAAAATAATTGGCATCAAATATCACAAACACTTTTATGACAATTCAATAAGGCATTTCAAAACAATATCAATTTGACTTTCAAATTAAAAAACAAAATGAATCAATCAAATTAATTCAATTAAAAGGATTTCGGCCAAAATTAAAAAAATAACAAAAAAACAAATTTTTTTTTTTTTTTTTAAATTTTAAATCGGCCAAAATTTTTATACACATATATATAAACAATTATTTTATTAAATCATATTTAACAACAAAAATTGACATGTATATATATATATATAGCAAATTTCGAAATAATTGATATATATGCAAAATAAATTGACTTTTATATAATTTCTTAAATTATGTCACAAATTTTATTATCATATAATAAACTTTTATAATTATCATATAATCATATTATTTTGATTTCAATCACATTTAAACCAAAATTAAGTGTTATACATCATAAATAATGATCTTATCAAAATATAAACATATAACAAATTTGCATATCAATTTAATTTAATCATCCTAACAATTTAAAACAATTAAATTAAACCCAAAAATTTCGAAAATAAATAAAAAAAAATGAAAATGCCGAGATGAATGTAAATATAAACAGTTTTATATTTTCAATTTTAATCCATATTAAAATCATTTTGAACCTGGCTCTGATACCACTTGTAGGAATATAAAACTCGATATTACTACTAAAATGTTAATCATATTAACATGCCCAAGATTATACAAAACGATAGTAATATGAATTACAAGAATATAGAAATAACCTTTCTTAATCTTCAAAGAAAGGCCTAAGAACCTCCTAAACGTGCAGAATTACGTTTTACAAACCAATATTCAACGTAGAATATCTTTTATAAGTTGCACCCAAAACGCCTTATGAAATGCCTTGTGTTTATACTAGAAAACAAGGTATATATTACAAATAATATATGAAGTGAATTTGGAGATATGATATGTGAAAGTATGAGAACAAATTCTCTCTTTTCTCTTCAATATACACGGCTCACACACACATACATAAACAACAATAATTTTCTCATCATCTTATGAGTAGAATAATTAGTTTAGTAGTGTAGTTTAGTGGAGAAGTTACTTAGTTAGTGGGTAGTTTAATTAAGTAATGCTAGATGGAGGTTAATAAACTATTAACTACCCATTACTTACTAAAACAAACAAACTAAAAACATTATATATACATATATACCACACGACACACTTATAGTGTGTGTGTGTGTGTGTTTTGTTTTTAGTATTTACATGTACATTACATGTAAAATAATATGTATAATACGTATTTAATTAATTGATTATCGTATAATACAATGAATTAAATAACATAACTTATAGCAACATTTTAACTATAAATATCAAATATATTCATAATATAAAAGTAGCTCATAACTATTATACACACGTGAATTAACACTTAATCCAGCTCATCTAGCTGATTTAACATTTAATTCAGCTCACCCACTAATATAACAATAATCTATTTAATCACATTAAATAATTATTCAAATATATTTCCAAATTTCTAACTGCTTAGATATAATTAAGGCATCAATGTAATCACATTACATTTCATAAAATCGTCCTATAGGTGTGACCGATAAGAACCAGCTGATCACCGCCATCTATATGACAGTAACGTCAAACTTTCTTGCAAGCCAACCGTTACCGATATACGTTAATCAGCTGATTTTAAATACAAGTATCCTTTGTGATCCTGTAAGAGATTTAATAAATTAATCACACTAACTGTGGAGGACACCAGCTCCAACAGATTTTTTCTATGCTAGGTTTTGTACGCTTGTGCTTTATCGTTGTGATTATTGGCCGTAATCCCTATCCCGTATTCCCGAACTTACGAACGAAAGCCTAGTTTGAGGAAAAAATGTAAGCATACAACGAAATCTTTGCTAGTAAGAGCGAGAGCACGCTAGTATGATTCGAGGGCGACTAGAGCCGAGAGGACGAGTCAGTGTGCGCAAACCCATAGTGCTTCGGGATGATTTTTTCTATGCTAGGTTTTGTACGCTTGTGCTTTATCGTTGTGATTATTGGCCGTAATCCCTATCCCGTATTCCCGAACTTACGAACGAAAGCCTAGTTTGAGGAAAAAAATGTAAGCATACAACGAAATCTTTGCTAGTAAGAGCGAGAGCACGCTAGTATGGTTCGAGGGCGACTAGAGCCGAGAGGACGAGTCAAACCCCTTGCTAGCTTAGCATTCTCATTACCAGTGTCACTTAGCCACGCGTACCCGTAATGAACCTAATCCCTAGACCTTTCTTTATAAGTTAAACATCCTTTATTTTCCGAGCTTAGTCCTTAGTAAACCAAACCAACACTCGAACCGACCAATCTAGAATCCATCCATAGATAGCACACAATGCCAACCATCTTCCTGAGGAAATCGATCCCGACTACCCTATCTACCTAGTACTGTGTGTGTCCGGTTATCTTTGATAAGGCGATACGACTTTAGCTTATCATCCTTCGATCCTGAACCTGGAGAAAAAACAGAAAAGTCAATTTGTCTAATCACATCTAAAAATGGAGTACCCGGTTGGATTTTGGATCCTGAGGCTTGTAGATACCCGTATCCGTACCCCCCAAAAACAAACCCGATGACGAAAAGGACTTTCATGCATGTTTTAAAATAAGACGAAACGGTACATAAGTGTCTAAAAAAATTTAGTCATTTTTAACGTATTAATTTGAATTTGCATATTTCGTAAAAATGAATATTAATTTAGTCATTTTAATCGTAAGTCGACATAATACACACAAGCACGACACAAAAACGCCTCACAAAATGGCCCGAGAACACAAAAACGACCCAAACACACGAGAACGGCCCAAAACACGCAAAAAGGCCTAAACACACGAAGCGGACCAAAACGCGTTCCGAGTCACATTTTTACGAAACAAAATCTCACAAGGTCGTAAAATAATATATTACAATATTATTTTATTTCGAGCCAAAGTCGAAGAACACGACGAAAAACCGAAACACGAAACACGAAACACGAAAACCGAGCCAAGACAATTCAACTTGTGACAAGTTGAATCATCAACTTGTACCACTCGACATACCAAGGCCTCAAAAGTCAGCCCAATTGCCCAACAAAGCCTTACACACCTACGTTGACAAATCACGAGCTCTGATGTGTCGAAGCAGCCAAAAATCGCTGATATCGGCGATTTTTGAAAATCGCGATTTCAGCGATTTTCCTGGCCTGCTTCGACATTCTCAGCGATTTTTCATTTAATCGTTGGTTCTCTGGCGATTTTCCGAGCAATTAGGCATAAAACACGAAGCATTTGTTATAAATAGCGACCCTTATGCGAACACATTGTACACATCAATCTTACACACATATAAAAACATCACTTATCACAACACTCACATACATTCATCATCAATCGTCAATCATACTCACAATAAGCCTCTCGCACTTATAAATTTCCACTCAAAAAATCGTCTTTGCATTTCAAGGTAAAGAAATTTTACCTTCCGATTGGACGTTTGAGACTTATAGGGTTACTTTAACCCACCCCGATATTGGCATTAACGAACTCGTATTCGCAATACGATTGTAGTAATTCGAATCAAATGATTCGTCTAAACCCCGCCAATATCGCATAAATAAACGACTCAAAATCACTAAATTAAGCACCCACTTTTACATTATGCAAATTCTCGATTCATACATTAAATTACGACTAAAACACGGATTCGACATTTAACTGTACCGTTTCATATTATAGTCTTTTAAACATGCAAAACCGAGGGTTTTACAAAATCTTAGAATTGAACACAAGTCGGAGAATAACGTTTAGTTATTAATTCAAATACAATGAGTTAGTAATTTTACGTAAATTTCCTATAGCAAATCGTCATAGCTTTGACGGCTTACATTTATTTTACATATTTGTCGAGTCATATATTTGCATTTGTACGTAGCGTCCTATTAGCCCAAATATCGAAATTAAAGCATTTGTTTTCAAACTAGTAAAGACTACTTTTACGTAGGCTTTTTGATTACAGTTTTCATAATACATTTTGTCAAAACTTTCGAAAAGTAACCTCACTCCGAATCCTCTCTTGTTTCACAATAACCTCAGACGGATAGGTATCGACACACCTTGAAATCTGAGACACCCGTGTCTTATATTTTAAGACGCGTTGAATAGGTTCCAAATTCCTTTAATATTTGGTGGCGACTCCAAAAACATATTTCAAAAGGATTTTTATATTTCTTTTGTCACAATTACATGCAATGACATTCCCCCATTAAGCAAAAGAACGCTCGAGCGAGCTGAACCAAGCAACGCCAAAAAGCGAAGCTTAGCGCCCGCGAGCTTCCTGCAAAATTATCACCTATTTCCCGCGCCGTGCATTCCGCCCCATGACACGAGGGCGGGCGCGAGCGGGGCGTCGAGAAGGGATCACCCTAAGTCCGGTATCCTCAGTTGGCGACTCCGCTGGGGACGAGCATGTTTTTTTTTATTTTGAAAATTAACTTTTCATTTTATTTTAAAAACGTAAAGAAGTGAAACTTGAAACTTTGAAAACATTTTTGCTTTCGATATTTGGGCAATATTACGTTTGAGTCGAATCCTCCTGATTCATAACCACACCCTTCGAGGGACGGCCCCAAGTAAGAACTCGTTTCCTAAGCGAGTATACTCTGGACACGTCGATCTCTCACCCTTCCACGATCACAAGTATGGTATCCGTACAAGTGAATCATAACAGTCAAACTCGAACGCTCTAGACCCCGTATTGAATCCACACTGATGTGTGTGATCTTGCGGATAACTCTACACAAACGTTGCAGGAATGACCGGAAGGAACCTTACCCTGAAAGCCAAAAACTCGCGTCTATACGTACAAATCCAAAGCTATAGCACCCTCGCTATGGTCGTCTTCCAAACAAAATGCATGCAAAAACATTTTCAAAAGCATTACACATTCAAAAGACGTCTATTTTGAAAATACATTTGCAAAAATCTTTTCAAAAGAGCATACTTTTTAAGCATACAGTCAGGGTCATTGACCTATAGTCAACAGAGCCTGACAAACATTACACCACAATGTTCAAAACCGATCGGAAATAATCACTACATTTCCTATCTTTTACAAAACATAAATGCATTATACGACTGACGTATCGTCATAATACATTTATCGCAAAAACATTTCGCAAAGCAAAACCCGGAAATGTCAACGCATTTCGGATATTTCAATAAAACAAACACTTTCCTCTTTTGAGACAACTCTAGGTCGAGTGACTTGCTAGTCATCCCGGCTCAAACAAACTATCTCTCTCAAATGAACAAAACGCGGGCTCGTTCAAACATGAACCTGTTGATTTACATGTCAGGTCAGGTGATTCATCGTCATTATGGCCCGACATCCTGTGTCACACATAAAAAGCGGACAATGGTAGCTTTTTACCCAATTTAACATCTTCAGGCCGACTAGCCTATCGCTACTTCGGTTTGATTCCTTTTTACATCACGATTTAACGATAAACCCCTGGCAACATACCGCTAACTTGGGTTAATCAGGTCGTGATCATACAAACTTTATTTACTTCGAGGCTGGGGACGCGCCAATGCATCCTTACCTCAAAAGGTTCCCGTGTCTTTTAAGCTAAAAACACGAGTCGAGTCCTGCACACGCTCTTCACACTTTTTACTTTTCTTTACAACAAATGCGATATTTCTTTGAGTCTTTATTTTCTTTTGGAGGGCACTAAGGTTTGAGACTCTGCAGGTTCATCCCCTAAAAAGTCCTGGATACACGACGTACTAAAGACCGTCATCTGAACCCTCCGCCACCTCCAAAGAAACGTACCTACAACAGATCGAAACCAAAAGCTACCATGGCACTCAACAATGAAGAAAATGTCGGAGGAATCCCAACTCCTCCCCCGTCAGTGGTTACCGCATAACATGTCCAACAGCTTAACAACAAAATCCTTAGCCTCACTGCTGCAATCGAACAGATGGCCACGATGCAGAAACTCGAGGCCGAGAAAAATGCCAAGTACCTTGCTGAAGAGGCGGAACGAAATGCCAAAAGAATCCGTTCAATGGAAGAACGCCTCACTAATTCAAAGGGATATTCCATCTATGAGGAAACTGAACACGTCCCAAAAAGTGTCAAGTCCCTGCTACCGGCCAAGCTCTCACTCAGTGACCTCCCCATATTCAAGGGTCATGAAAGTCCGCTTGTGCATATCAAGGATTTCAAGGCTAAAATGGCCGTCATGGGGCGTCGATCCCTCAGCCTGGGCTACTCTATTTCCACATTCGCTGGATGCACAACCTAGAGCCTGGTTCTATGCTTTGGACCCACACAAGGTTACTACCTTCAAAGAAATCACAGTCCAGTTCGACAATCAGTATCATGACAATAACGATACTCAAGTCTCGCTACGTACTCTGGAAGTTCTTGCACAAAAGGACAATGAGGGTTTTACTGAATACCTTACACGCTGGAAGAAACTCAGTGCCCAAATACCCAACCGTCCTAAGGATACAGAACTGATCACCAAGTTCATCAACAACCTAACCCCAGACGGCTGAAAGATTTGCGTTATGGCAACTTTGACAATTTCTCTTCGCTCAGCGCTGTGGGTGAATTAATTGAAGACGATCTCCGAAAAGAGAAGCTAACCAAGGCTACAGGTCGAGGTTACCAGGGCAGCTCATCACGAGCCGTCACTAAAGCTGAACCAGTCCACTGCATCAACGCCTTGGAAGCACTAGTGGCCTCCCCAACACCAACAAAATACACTGCACCTCCTCCTAAGGCATCGTACTCATCTGCAGGGCAAACTTCGCCAAAACCACGACGAAACTTTGACCCAATCTACATGACTTACTCAAAGGCACTGCAGAGACTTGTAAGCCGAAACGTACTTCAACTCCTGGGACCTACTAGCGAGCCCCCTCAGGATAAAAAGCCCAAATCATGGGATCAAAATGCATACTGTGAGTTCCATAGGGGAAAAGGGCATGACACTGAACAATGCTTCCGCGTGAAAAACATAGTTCAAGACCTGATCGATGACAATACCATCGAGAAGCCTGCTCCGGGTCCTAAACCCTCAAACCAACTCAACCCCCTGCATACCCACGCTATCTTCGTGGGTACACACCCCATCCTCGACTGTTCTCACCTGATTGTCTCAAGTGACCACGAAATCAATGGTATCTGGGATAGTTCTGACGAGGAAGATAATCGCATAGACAATGATGGCTACCTTTTCCCCCCAGAAGAGGAGGAAGAAGACCGAGAACCCACAGGGATATATGGGAAAGTGCCCCACAAATACCCAATCCGGCTATCTGACAGTGATGATGAGATAGCTTACTTAACTCGCTCCGGTCGCCCGTACAGAGCCTTACTGAGTCTACTTGAACCCCCGGGTTTCCTGTCAAAAGCAACTAGCCAGGACAAAAACAAGGGTATAGTCATAAACGAGGTAACGCCACCGCCCGCAATGACTACGCTACCGCCTACAGTGACTACACCTATACCTACAATTACTACACCAATTCAACCGCAAACTGACGTAGCATCGTCAAGCGCCGCTCCAGCACCTATGCCTAAAATTGGAGACTCAATTCAGAAACAGCTCCTCAAAACAAAAGCGGATATCTCGATCCGCGGCTCTAAGGAATCACTAGAACACCGCGGAGCTCTTTACCGAGCCCTGCAAATCACCCCTATGACAACAGAAATGTCACCTGAAAAGCTCATCAGTCACATTACCCGTGAATGGCAAGCTAATGCCATCACTTTCTCTGACAAAGACCTCCCGCCATTTGGAGGCACGCACAACCTGGCACTCTACATAAACGTAGAAAGCCATGGCATGACACTACCCGTCGTCCTCATCGACAACGGATCCGCAGTCAACGTCCTGCCTTTAAAGCGACTAAAAGCTAGGAATCAAGGAAAATGACTTCATTCCCTATGCAGACGGCGTCAGAGCTTACGATGGTACCCGCCGCAACATAAAAGGAACTATTTCCTTTCCTATCATGACAGGACCTGTCATACGGGAAACCGAATTCCAGATAATCGACATACCCCCTACATACAACATGTTGTTGGGTAGACCCTGGATCCACGCCACTAAAGCCGTTACCTCAAGCTTACACCAAAAGGTCAAGCTCCCCCTGGACGACGAAGTCGTCACCATCCACGCATCAAACTTTCGAGCTTCCCTGCAGCAGCAAAAGATCGATAGTGATTCTGCAAAAATAAGCACCGAAACCCCAGACATCACCTGTGGTTTTGACTTCGACTTTGACATCTGCACATTGACTCGCGAGGAGGAAATCGCTGCCCTCTATGTGAAGGACAATGACAACAAATGGCCAACCATGGGCCTAGGTTATGTACCATGGTCCTACGAAGTTACTCGTGGAGAACAAGCATTCAAAGACCGCAAAAGGTACCGTGACTTTCACATGGAGCCTTATCACATCTTCACTAACAAATACTTCGTTAAGGAGGGTATGAGCAAGGTGCCCAAAGACTTCTTTTCATGCACTGTCGCTGGGATCGAATTAGTCTCCGACATCCTGCGCAACCACAACTTTAACCCCACCGACCTGATTGTCCCAATTGAAGAGAAGACACACGACGGATGGTCAAAGACTCTTCAGTGGACCGACGAGCAAGGTCGCACTTTCAAAATCACCACTGGAGAAGACTACACCTTCGAGAACTCCGACTCTGAAGAAAACGAAGACGAAAACCCTGACAACAAACCTATCATAGAGTTTAAGCTTCCGCGTCGTCATTTCAAGTCCTTCACCCCAACTAAGCCTCCGGGCTATATTCCTGATGTGATAGACATAGACAAGGAACTAGAGTCTCTAAGGTTGTCCAAAGCTCCCCTGTCCGAGCTATCTGCAAATGTAACTGCTTCTGAAAACAATAATAATAACAACGTTTCTGGTTACTACTTGCCTTGTTTCCCTTTAAAATCTACATTTTCTAATACTTGCGATGACGCTAAACAAAACAGCATTGCATTACATAAATACATTGCAAATATCGTTTCAAAACCTGAGCAAGACCCCATCATTGAGGACACAACAATCATCGATGTGGGAACACCCGAAGAACCCCGAAAACTACAATTGGGGGCTTCCTTAAGCATGGAAGAAAAAACTGCATACGTTGAACTACTCACAGAGTTCAAAGACGTCTTTGCTTGGTCCTACAAGGACATGCCGGGCATTGACCGCGAAATAGCCGAACATCGCATCCCACTCAAACCAGGTGCCAAGCCTGTTAAACAAAAGCTCCGACGCATTAAACCCGAATGGTCTCTCATGGTCAAAGAAGAGATCCAGAAGCAACTACAAGCAGGTTTCATTCAAGTCATCGAGTACTCAGATTGGGTGTCAAACATGGTCCCAGAAATGAAAAAGAATGGGAAAATACGAGTATGCGCCGACTTCCGCGACCTTAACAAAGCTTGCCCAAAAGATGACTTCCCGTTACCTCACATGGACATACTCGTGGACAACACGGCTGACCACGCGTTACTGTCCTTCATGGATGGATACGCAGGATACAACCAAATCAAAATGGCAACATACGACATGTCTAAGACTACCTTTGTAACACCCTGGGGCACATACTGCTACACTGTTATGCCTTTCGGACTCATTAACGCAGGCGCCACTTATCAACGTACAGCAACCACTCTATTGCACGACATGATGCATAAAGAAGTAGAGGTCTATGTTGACGACATGATCGTGAAATCAAAGGAAAGGCAAGATCACATTGCCAACCTCCGCAAGTTCTTCACCAGAATCGAGCAAAGATAAAATGCGACTAAACCCACAGAAATGCACTTTTGGGGTTACATCAGGCAAGTTATTAGGTCACATCGTAAGCCAGCGTGGAATCGAGATCGACCCTATCAAGATCAAGGCCATAATGGAGATGAAAACTCCAAGTAACATCGATGAGATCAGGAGTTTCTTGGGACAAGTCCAATACATCTCCCGATTCATTAGCAAACTCACGATGGTCTGCGAACCAATTTTCAAGAAGCTAAAAAAGGAAGAACACACAAAATGGGACGACAACTGTCAACAAGCATTCGACAAAGTCAAAACCCTACTCACCAATCCACCTGTTCTGGTGCCACCCCAGAGAGATCTACCTCTTTCGCTCTACCTAACAACTACACCAAACGCCATGGGCGCCATGCTCGCCCAGGAGGTTAACAACGAAGAAAAAGCAATCTACTACATTAGCAAGAAATTTCAGGATTACGAGACTCGCTACGAGCCTGTGGAGAAAAGCTGCCTCGCTTTAGTCTGGGCCACCAAAAAGCTCAGACATTACCTCCTCGCTCACACAACCAGGGTATACTCCCTAATGGATCCACTCAAGTACTTATTCGAAAAACCGGTATTAAACGGCCGCATGGCCAGATGGACGCTACTGCTGGCAGAATATGAGCTCAAATACTTGCCTTTGAAAGTCATTAAGGGAAGGGGCGTTTCAGATTTCCTTGCAGAGAATGCTATCGTTGAACAAACTAACGTTGACACGACGTCATTTCCCGACGATGGAATCTTCGCTGTCGAAACTGAATACTGGCAACTCTACTTCGATGGAGCCTCAAACTACCGCGGCTACGGCGTTGGGATACTTCTAATATCCCCTAATGGCGATCACACACCCATCTCAATCAAGCTCGACTTTAACGTCACCAACAATGCAGCAGAATATGAGGCCTGCATTTATGGCTTACAAGCAGCCATGGCCCTCAATATAAAGCACCTGCGAGTACATGGAGATTCCTTCCTCATCATAAATCAAGTGACGGGAGTATGGAAAATCATGAACGAAACCCTCGCAAAATACCAAGCAAAGATACAAACACTCCTGACAGAGTTCGACTGCATAGAATTCTATCACCTCCCGAGGGAAGAAAACCAATTTGCCGACGCACTGTCAAAGCTTTCATCCCTTCTCAACATGCCGCCAAATGTTGACACACTACCCATTGTCGTCGAGAGACGTAGTGAGCCCGCATACATCCACACCATTGACATCGACGAAGCAGAACAAGCAGAACCATGGTACCAAGCCATACTCAACTACAAAACAAGCAATTCCTATCCTCCCGACACCGACAAACGCGGTAAAAGAGCCATTAGACTCCTCGCCTCCCAGTTCGTACTAGAAATGGGACAGTTACTCAAAAAGACACCCCAGGGCGCTCTACTTTTGTGTGTCGATTATAAGAAAGGACAGGGAATCATCGCCCACGTACACGATGGCGAATGTGGCCCACACATGAACGCAAGAGCCCTATGCAAACAAATCTTGCGATTAGGATGGTACTGGACGACCATGGAAGCAGACTGCATTCACTATGTCAAAC
This sequence comes from Dianthus caryophyllus, assembly GCA_023091065.1. Classification (NCBI taxonomy): domain Eukaryota; kingdom Viridiplantae; phylum Streptophyta; class Magnoliopsida; order Caryophyllales; family Caryophyllaceae; genus Dianthus; species Dianthus caryophyllus. The sequence goes on from CM041522.1 coordinate 19,588,973, forward strand.
ACTGCCATAATTGTCAAATATTCAGTAACGTGCAACACGTACCTCCCTCACCACTATATAGCCTCACGTCTCCATGGCCCTTTTCAACTTGGGGCATTGACGTGATAGGCAAAATCCATCCCATCGGAGCAGGAGGACACTGCTTCGTACTAGTAGCAATCGACTATTTCACAAAATGGGTAGAAACGGCGTCTTTTCGCGCCCTCGGCTCGAAAGAAGTGGCCAAATTCATACAAACAAACGTCATATGCCGATACGGCATACCACACGAGTTCATAAGCGATCAAGGTTCACATTTTCAAGGCGAAGCAGAAGCCGTACTCGCCAAATATAGCATACAACATCACAGATCCTCCCCTTACCGACCCCAAACCAACGGAGCCGTGGAAGCAGCAAATAAAACTGTAGTCACCATCCTGGAGAAAATGATCGACAGTTGTCGGGACTGGCCCAACAAAATTCCATTTGCACTATGGGGGTATCGCACAACCATACGCACACCCACAGGCATGACGCCTTACTTTCTCACCTACGGCATGGAAGCCGTGCAACCCGTAGAAGTCGAAATGAAATCCCTACGAATACTGATGGAAAGTAGCATCCCAGAAGCAGAATGGGCTCGCGAACGCTACGAGCAACTGATGCTCCTAGACGAACGCAGGCTAAATTCCTTAAGCATTGTGCGAATGTACCAAGCACGACTACAAAGAGCATTCAACAAGCGAATTCGACCACGAAACATAAAAGTGGGAGATCTAGTGTTGAAATCAGTACGCGCGCCACTTCCTGTTGACCCGCGAGGAAAGTTCAAACCAAACTGGGCTGGACCTTACCTCGTCAAAGAAATCTACACAGGAGGAGCAGTCAAACTAACTGACCTGGACGGTCAAGAGTTCAATCGGGCCACAAATCTCGATCAATTGAAGAAGTACTACCCTTGAAACACTTGCAATGTATTTATGACATGTAATTAAACACAATTTCACGGGCCGGCATGCCCCTAAACGTGCACACACACATCACAAAAAGCAAAATACAACTCCGAACTACGCCGGCTTGATTCCATTCATATGGATACGTAGGCAGCTTTTTTCAAAAGCACAGCCGACATTCAACACAGAATAACATGCCCAAAACATCTCAGGTTAAGGGCATAAACAACAGAATTCAAAAAAGAGACACAAATCTTTAATTCTAAAAAGGAAACAGGGCAAGTTCTATACAAAGGACTTTCGTTTTATTATTAAAAGCAAAGCAGTACAGTTTGGATTTTCCCAGTCGGGAACCTCACCAAAACTACAACCCCTACCAACATTACAAAACCCGGCATGACCTTCGGGCTTTAGGGAAATGAAAAGCAAAGGAAACAACAAACATACAACTAGTAACCAAACAACGACACCAGCAAACATCATTCTCCACGACTGAAAGGAGGGCTCAACCCATATGCGGGGCACGATCGTCACCATCCTGGCCAGGAGCGTTAACCATGATGAAGCCAAGATGACTGAGCTCCGTCTCCACCGACACTGCACTCCCAGAGCTCGAACTCCCACGCCTTCCGCGGCCAAAACGTACTGGATCAAAGGCCGACGTCGGAGGTGGCTCGTTCTGCTCTATAGCACGAAGACGGGCCCTTTGGCGAGTAGTTGTGGCCGTAGTCCACCGGATATACGACCTCGAAACCCTCACCGTGCCCGGTATCCCTGCCACCTGCCACCGGGGACGCAGAGCCCATCCTTGCGACCATGCATCAGTGATTTGGTTATTGAGTACAACCAAATCCTGGATCGTGGTATCCTGCCCTGGGATAAACTGAGCATAGCCCATTTGCCTTCTCACCCTCAGAGGGTGAATAAAAACCCCAATGTCAAAACCGCATAGCATGACCCCGGAAGGACCATCGCCAACTGCACTGCCCGTCACGGAGGTAACCTCCCACCATCGCACGACCCAACGAATAGCCGACGCCCTCACAAAGGTGGAGAAGTAATCATGAGGACGGCCATTGGGACCCATCCACCTCAGGCCTCGACTGGTTACGCCTGCCGCCGTGTAGGATACGCCATAAAGGATGGCTCCAAGTACGCTCAAACGTTCCATCAGCCAGACCTGCAAAATGAGGGGACAACCACGATAGGCATGCGCTCTATTACACGCCCGATCATCTAGGCCTAAGATCGTCTCCGCCAGGATCAACGCCGCAAGGTTATACCCCATCTCCATCTGCTGCACAACGCAGACCAAACGAGCCTCGCCAAACCCCATCCCGTCCACTGAGTCGGAAAACATGAAACAGTGCACAAGACAAAGGGCCAGGGCTCTCCTGCGAGCAACATCGCCAATGAGCCCATTATCATAATCCATGAACCGCTGGCAAAGTCGGATGATATTCAAACGCCCATCTAGGAACAACTCCTCCGTCTCGGGCCTCGTCATCATGAGGAAGTTTTGCATGGTTCTCTGATAACCAAGCTCCTGGCGAACACACACTGGAGTAACAGAGCGGGTCCAACCTCCGATGGCAGCAAACTCCTCGACCAGGGGGCACACTTCCCCGTCAGGGAAGCGAAATACATGATAGGCCAGGTCCCAGTAAAACAGACAGGCATCCAGGAACTCAGGCTCCATCCGAACCTGCCTTAAACCTAAGAACACGCCCAGGCCAGAGCCCCTGAGATTCCTCTTCTCGATACCCGATAGCATAGCACACCACATCCTCACAAGTCCCTCTAAATGCTCCATTACTCGCAAAAAGGGAAAACGCTCTGTAAGATATTATGAATACTTTTATGATACGAGTAATGAAGTTGCAAGTTAAGACGTAATATGAAGTGTGATTGGAGAGATGGATGAATGAACTAACACGAGCATCCTTCTTATAGGCAACGTCTTCAAGAGACAACGACACGAAGTATAATCGCTAGTAAACCAGCGATTAACCAAAAAATCAAAACAAAAAGGCAGAAAACACCACAAAAATCGCCAGAAAACAGGCGATTATCACAAAAATCGCCAGTCCTCTGGCGATTTTCACAATAATCGCCTGTTTTCTGGCGATTTTTGTGAAAATCGTTGGTATTCAGGCGATTTCCCGTAATTTTCCGACATTGATGCGACGACTGCGCACCGTCTTGCAGCCTACGAGTTGCAGAGAAGTGTAGGTACCGGGATCTGACCATGGAACCACTCGACGTCTTGCTAAGGCCGTAAAATTAAAAGGATTAAATAAGAAAAACCTTTTAAAACTGTTTTGGAGCCGCCACTAAATTATGAGGGAAATTTAGAACCCGCCTCCGTGTCCTCATGCTCAAAGACACGTCTTAGAGTTCAAGGCACGTCGACACCTATCCGTCTAAGGTTATTGTGAAACCAGATTCGGATTCGGGTGAGGGTACTTTTCTAAAGCATAAATCAAAATAATGTTTTTATGAAAGATCTTTTGGAAAAGCCTATCAAAAGATAGCCTCTACTAGACTTGAGAACAATGCAAAGAATGATACATAAGCCTAAGTAATACGCTACGTACAAGTGCGATATAAATGTAAAAAGAATGCAAAAAGAGATTGTTTAAACCCTCAGTTAAGCATGCTTAACTTATTAACGAAAACAGTTCAGTTTAATGACGAATTCATTTTAAGTGATTTAGATGCAATAAGAGGATTTGCTAAGATGCATGCAGTAAAATAAAGTTCAATTAGCCATTGATTTATTTTAAGGAGGTCAGTTGTTTATGCGACTTTGGAAAGGTGTTACGAATAGGGTGTGTATTCGAGGTGCATGGCCGCCTTATGCAAAGCAGACTTGCGTACCAAAGCCGGGGTGAGCCTAATGTAGGCCCTTGCTAGTCTAAGAAGTAAAGAAAAACTACCTGTCTTCAAGTTTAGGAAACCGGCAGCGCTTCGCTTCAAAGGGGGGAATTCAACACTAGGAAAATGAGGAATTCTAAAGGTGTTTATGCGTGAGGCTTTTAGAGTGTTTTGGGGTGAGAATTGTATTCTGAAATTGTGTGTTGAATGAATGACCGAAGGGTTGTATTTATAGTGTAGAGTTCGGTAGATTTTAGGAAATCTAGGGGATAAAACCGGACGTAGGAGCCGCAAGGCCTCTTGCGGCTGCCTGGGGCAATCGCAAGGGGTCTTGCGATAGCCCCTACAAATCGCAATGCTCCTTGCGATTGATAGGGCGGGCAAGATACTCCTTTTTCGTATATTTCGAAATAATCTTGCTTGAGCTCTAAGTTACGGTTGTTTGGCTGATGTTAGGGTTTGTTTTAGGGTTTGACTTGGTCAATCCTGATCCTTGGAATGTGGGCCAGGTATGGGTTTGGGCTCGGTTCTGGGCCCGAGCCCTGAAAATGTGAAAAGGGTGCATTTTGTGTAATTTTGTGAAATAGGACATTCCGTGAGACTATCCTGGGTATTTGCTAATGCTAAAGGGTAGTTTTAACAGGTAGGCCTAAATTTAGGTATTTAGGTGGATCGATGTGTTATATGTATTTGAAAAAGGGATGTGCATCTTAGGTTAGGACTGAACTCGTGACAAGCTAGACTCTAGACCTAAGGACACTAAAGGTGATGACCCATAAAGAAACCTCATTTGCATTTAAAAACATTTAACTTGAATTCGTCACAGTTTAGAACCATTTAAGTCAACGTAAAAGCACGCAATAAAAGTCCATTGTTACATCACTGGGTTTTTGGCGGGAGGTGCGGATTTGGGTATCTGAGCCCCGGTTTGGTGAGCTTAGGACTAAAGCGAAAGTCAAACTACACGACAACATCCGGATCACATTCTGATCTCGATATCATCAGCGGCACGGAGTATGTGTCCATGGGTGAGACTGGGACTCCGGACCGGGCTTATCCGGGGAGGGACGAACATGTTTAGGGACATGACGGTCCTTGCATACCTGTACGGGGAATGCCTTCCTGTGCTTGCTAAATACCTTTGCGTGTTATTGCTGTTGCTTGTCTCGTAAAAGAGCGCGCGTGCTTGGTCTCGTAAAAGAGCGTATGTGCTTCATGCTTCGTGCTAGTGCTCGTGGTTGTGCTCATCTCGTCAAAGAGTGCTTATGTCCGTCGGGAATTATCGTCCGAGGAAAATGCTCGTGTTTAGTGTTTACGCAAAGGTTGTGTATAGTGTTTCAACTCGTCTAAGAGTGTGGCGGACTTTAGGTGACGCCTTAACCGAGCGACGTAACGTGAGAAAGTGTCTAAAAGGCCTACACATAGACTAGAAGTCCAAATCAGGCCTGAAAATAGGAAAAACACGAAAATGCCCAAAGTGGAATCATGGCGTCCTTGCGGCTCTTCCCTTAAATCGCAAGCGTCCTTGCGATTAGGGTCTTGGGCTCTTTCTCCTTATAAAACACGGAAAAACCGAGTTCTAAACTCATTTCACCATTTTCGACTCCTTCTCTCTTAAAACCGTTTCCTTGCGATTTCAAGACCGTTTACGCTCGTTTTTCTTGCTTTACTTCAAAATGGACCAAGGTATTACTCCATCTTACTTGTTTTTATGCATTTTGATGTTGTAAATTGTTAGATCGTTCTTGAAATGTAGAAAAGACGTTTTTGGTGAAAAACCGTCTTTTAGTCTTGAAATTCGCCGCTTGATTACTAGAGAACTATACCATTCCCTTGTATGATGCTATTCTTGAATGTATGTGTGAAATACTTGTTGTTTGGAACGTTTTTAGACCAATTTCGTATGAAATGGTCCCGACCTAAAAATCGGACCCGGATTTTCGGTCTCAGAATTGCAATTAAACTTCGCCATAGGTTCCCCTTGGCTAGTATAGTATGTGTATGGCGTCGGTTTTTGAAAAATGTTAATAATCATCCCTTAAATTGAGGTTGAAGGTTGATTAAAACGGAGAACTTAGGTCAAAATTAGGGGTTTTTGACTGACAAGTCCAAAATGCAATTGATTGTTCTGGGGCGTAATTGAAGGTTAATATAATCCATAGAAACCGTCAAGTTGAAATTTTTAGGGGTATAGAGCGGCTTTTGGCCAAATTGTGAATTAAGCCAAGAAGGGCTCCGTATAGGGTGTTCTTGTAGAATTGTTGCTTTCTTCGTCTTCGTCTTGCGTCTTGTGAATGTTTGTCTTCTTGAGAATGTTTGTCTTCTTGAAAATGTCACAGGTGATTGGTCTGGACCTTCTACGAGATCTCAGTCTCGTCGGAGTACGGGCTCTAGGGGTGAGGAGCCTACTACTCCTGGTGGTACAAGTTTGCGTCGTACTTTTAGCGCGAGGGATCCTTCTCCTGGGGTTGTCGAGTTTCCGACCCGGAGGGGTCGTGGACGCGGCATGGGTGTTCGTGGTCATCATGGGGGTGTTATTGGTGAGGAGGAGAGAGAGGTAGAGGCCATGGAGGAGGGTGAGTCTTCGCAGGCTTCAGGGTCTCGTGCTAGGGGTCGTGCTAGTCATGGTCCGCGTGTTGACCGTCCTTGGGCGAAGAAGTGGGACGGCCACACCCTGTTGGCAGACCGTGAGCGTCACTTGTCTCATAGGGCTCTTACCGGGCTTGAGATAGGATATATGAGAACGTTTTCGGGCATTACGTCTGTTGTTTGGGCGTATAAGAATGTCTTGACTCCTAGGGCACAGGAGTTGATTGATAGGTGCACTCTGGGTCCGTTGGTTAAACATTGGGTCCAGATCGTGGATAATCGGACTACGGCGAACTTGAGGGTCATCCGGGCGTTCCTTGACCGGTATTGGGATACGACCACGACGTTCCATTTGCCGGGGTTCGAGGCGGGTATTACCTTGTCTTCGTACGCTATTATCACGGGCCTCCCCTTCGGTGACCGTGATATGGACTTTGCTTTTGCGCCACCTATCGATGATAAGGCGGTGCTTGATGCTGTAGGTGCTGGTCTAGAGGTGCCGTATCAAGGAAAAGCACCTAACTCTGTGAAGACGAGTTATATCATGGAGTACTTCGAGGGGAAGACTCAACATGGGCCTGGATCTTGGAGTGACGAGCAGAATGCTCGTATGTGGCTTTGGTGGTTTGTTAGCTCTGTCTATTTCGAGAAGAGGCGAGAGGGTCGCTACTGCGGTGTTGATGTGTCTTCAGGATTGGAGTGCGATCGGGGCGTACGATTGGGTATCCCCGGCCTTGGGTTTATGCATCCGTTTCTGCATGGATGCTGTGAGGCCACGGAAGATGGATGGGGGAACTAGGATTCCCATCGTATCTCCTGGCTTGTTGTTGGAGGTATGTCGTTCTTTTGTCTTCTGTTTGGCTTGCCCAAAATGTTGTTTATTTGAGCTAACTTTGTTCATGTCTCTTGTGTAGTGCTGGATCTATAGTCATCTCCCTCTCTTTCTGCCTCAAGGCGCAATTACCATGGAGAAGAGATACCTGCGGTCTTGACATGAATGCGTGCTGCCGTATTAGATACGGCCAGTCGAAATGCGACCGTTCGGGAACAGTTGAACCAGTTGAGAGGTGGTCAGGTATGTGTTGAAACCTTCAAAATAGCATGTATTTAAATGATTTTTCTTGAGATGTCGTTTAACGTGTTTCTTCCTTTGGTTACAGTTCCGCCCACGTCCGTGGGAGCAGTACACGGGCGTTCCTGAGGGGTTATGGCAGCGTTTTCGGGAGCGTGACTCCCAACGGTTGTACTTGGCTACGCCGTATGGGTATGTTTGGTACTTAGGTGAGCGTCTGGCGATCCAGACGAGGTATCCTGACTTCGTGGTGCCTCTCGATCCACCTAAGGTTCTTTTCGAGACGCGAGTCTTGAGTCGGCAGCAGAGACAGCTGTATCTTGAGGGAGAGTCTGATAATCTTCTTCTTCATCAGCTGGATTACGCGGATTTTGCGAGGGGTAGGTTGGCTAGTGGACCCATCGAGGTATGTCTTGCTCCTTTGTGTAGGGTAAAAATCTTTTTGAAAAATTTTCCCTAATTTTGTTGTATTTCATGTGTTTCTTGTTGTAGGTGCCTGACGCTGACTTGGCGTTTCAGCCCCCAGATTTCCCTACGACGGCGGAGTGGGACAATGCCGGGACACGGGAGACCTTCCACGTGCGTGAGTATCTGCCGGTGGTTACGGACGCTGGCATGGAGGGTTGGGGTGATAGGGTGAAGAAGGTATGTACTTGTCATTTGTATATCTATGTTAGCCCCCAGTTTGACCGAGGTATGAATAACGAAGGGCAAACTTAGAGTGTAGGCGAGCTTTTGTGTTTAGCCCCCTGAGTTTGACTGTAGTTTGGAGAAACTGTAGTCAAAATGGAGAATATGGGTCAATTTGAGGTTTAGCCCCCATAGTTTGGCTTAATTGGACCTTAAATTAAGTCAAAATGGAGTAGGTTTCAATTTTTCCCCCGTAGTTTGGCTTAAATTAGTGTATATTTAAGGCAAAATGGAGTAAAAATGTCTTGTGCAAAGTCATGAAGGATGTCCACAAGAAATTGTGGCGACGGCCCATCATTTGGAGGATGGCTTAGGCGAGCAGCGGCGGAGTTGTCAGGCCGAGGCGGAGGTGGCTCGTCTTAGAGGCGGAGAAACGAGGAGCCGTCGTCGTCATCCTTAGTCGCTTCATCTCTTCTTTGTAGCTTGAACTTGTGATGGTTGTAGTTGTGTGCAGTACTTTCTATTTTTCTCGCACTGCTTTGGTTAGTAGCTAGAAAAAATTGGAAAATGATTCAGAGTGGGAGACTCTGCTTTGAAAATGTTTCGTTGAAAATGTGTTTGAAAACATTCATTTTTAAAATTCGGGATGAGCTTTAGAACGAACTATTAAAATGAAGCGTGTTGTGATCGGATCAATCATGATTTTTGATGGATCCATGTTTGATTGGTTGTAATTTGGGCTCGGATTGGGGAGTCCAATTAGGTTGGTACGTCGTAATTACATGCATGCTAGGATTAGGAAAGTCGAAAATATAGAAACTAAGGGATAATGCCGTCCCTAGGAGTCGCAACACCTGTTGCGGCTGGTGGAGGTAATCGCAAGGGGTCTTGCGATTGACACTTCCAATCATGAAGCCTTCTTGGTTTGGGAATTCTTAGGTCTTATCGCTGAATTTTCCTAATTCACGATTTCGGTTTCCTATATAAAGAGAGGAGGTACGAGGCATAATCCTCATTCAATCTCAACTCTTTTCTTTGCTTATTTTGTATTCTCTTAAATAGCTTTTTATTTTCAAGAATATTTTTGTATTTTTGAAGGATGGACCATTTCGATGGTCTTTTGAAGCAATGGACGTCTTCTCTTAGTGAATCGGAGAAAAGGGCGTTGTCTTCGACTGGAGCGGGTGTTTTTATTGGTTTTAGGCAGATGCGCGTCGAGATGGATTTTCTTGACGCTTGTCTTGATTATTGGGATCCTAGGGTGCATGTCTTGAGGTTCGGGAGGTGAGATATGTCCGTTGTTAGAGGAATTCTCGCGATTGCAGGATGGTCTAATCGTACTACCCCAGTAGTGGTTAGGAGTGAATTTGGCTATAATGGGAGATTGAGACAATATCTCTCGATGACCAATGCTCAAGCTGATGGCTTGTTTGAAGGAGGCGTAGTGAACATGCGACGGTTGTGCGAGCGTTACATGAACTTGAGTGACGTGAGCATTTCACCGTTTCTAGGAGGAGAGCTTTGGGGTTTTGCTTATTACACCTGCATCGCTTTTGCAGGATCGATGGAAGATGGTGTGCATGGCCATGCTAGGTATGCACGGGTCATGGAGGAGATGGAACTGGGTCATGATCCTTCAGCTTTGATCTTGGCCGAGACTATCTTAGGCTTGGCGGACCGTCAGGCAAATCGCCTGAGCTCGTATCGTGGATGTGCTAGGATTCTGCAGATTTGGTTGATGGAGCGCCTTCGTGTTCTTGCTCCACCTGGTGGCGAGGTGTATATTCCTGCCGGTTTGACTACTCGTACTCTTCATTGGGCTGTGCCTCGGGAGCGGTCGGTGAACTACTTCCAAGTGTTTGTTCGGGAGAGGACGATTAGGTGGACTGTGTCGTGGTGGTCCATTCGACACATCACGGCACCGTCGGAGGCGGATGCGGCTGGTGGGATATTGTTGTGTGGGTTCGAGCGAGGTGTATGGATTCACCCCCATCGGTTGAGAAGGCAGATTGGCTTAGCGCAGGTTATTCCGGCGCATGATACTCGGATATGCGAGTCGGTTGTTCTGAACAACCAGATGGTTGATGCTTGGGTACGAGGATGGTCTGATCGGGTGACTTGGGCTCGACCAGCTGGTTCTGAGACCAACCGTGTCTCGGATTTCTATCGGAGGTGGTGTATTTCCTTGGATCCTCGGGATAGGGAGAATATGCGGAGGCGCGAACTGACGGGTCCAAAACCGTCGTTGGCGCATGCTGCGGTACGAGGGAGACGGGACTACAACGACTTAGCAGGTTCAAGTACAGGAGCGTCTTCATCTAGGCCACTAGGAGAGCGACTGGGACCTAGGGTGACCGTGCAGGACCGTCTGGGCGAGAAGGTTGATGGTGAAGCCGGAGAGGACCCTGTTGAGCCCCCAGGATTCGAGAGGAGTATTGCTTCTGTGGTTGTTCGTGCGGATGCTTCAGAGGATGCGGATGAGGAAGATTCTCCAAAGCGTCGTAGGAAGAACGTTTAGATTTAGACTTTAAATGTTTTATTCAAAGAATTTGTGTTTAGTTGTTCAATGAATAAAGTGAGTTTGGTGGCTAGTTTTAAACTCATCACTTAAAATGTAAACATTTTCAAAATCAATGATTAAATAAAGAAAGTGTTTGCCTATTGTCTCGTCTCTTTGCTTACTTTATTCATCCTTGACCTTTTTAAGCTTTGGATTGATTTTTTTTTTTGTGTTTTGTGTTGACTATGCTCTCGACCTTTTAAAGCTTTGAGCGTGTCGTTTTGTGTGGACTGTGCTCTTGACCTTTTTAAGCTTTGAGCGTGTCCTTTTGTAAGTGCGTTGCCCTTGACCTTTTTAAGCTTTGGGCGTGCGTGCAGGGAAGGTCGGTTGCGCTTCGAGAAGTCGCCACGTATCTATGTTTTCCATAGAATCAAACCGCGTAGTTCTTGGTTTTGGTTGAGTCTCTTCTTAAATCGCCACGTATCCACAAAGGCGTGGAATCAAACCAAGCGTAGTTCATCCGTGCGTTGTTCATTTGAAATACATTGCAAAGTCGTGTGGAGCTTAAGGGTAGTATTTCTTAAGCTGGTCGAGATTGGTGGGTAAGTTGAATTCTTCGCCCGTCGAGATCGGTTAGCCTCGCGGCTCCTCCTGGAAGGATTTCTTTGACTAAGTATGGTCCGCCCGATTAGGTTTGAATTTCCCCTTGGGTCGACGAAGGGTGCCCCATCGATTTGAGGACCAAATCACCCACTTTAACATTGCGTGGTCCGACCCGCTTTGTTGTATGCGGCGTTGTAGCCTTGATTGATACATGCGAGCGGTGCTTAGTGAGTGTAAGCGCCTTTCGCCTAGAAGAATGAGTTGCCAGATCGTTCTCCTTGCCCATTCGCCGGTATGTCCGCTTCCATCGAATTGAAGTGATTTCATTTCGATTTCTACGGGTTGTGCGGCTTCCATGCCGTATGTTAGGAAGTAGGTGTCATCCTGTTGGTGTACGTATTGTGGTTCGATATCCCCATAGGCGAAGGAATCTTGTGTGGCTAATCGTGACATGTGTCAATCATCTTTTGAGGATGGTGACGACGGTTTTGTTTGCAGCCTTCATCGCCCGCTGGTTCGGGGTCGATATGGTGATGATTTGTGTACTTGGATATTGTATTTGGTGAGGATGGGTTCAACTTCTCCTGAATGCGAGCCTTGGTCGCCGATCACCGTGAGGTATGCCATATCTGCATATGATATTGTTTTGTATAAAACGGGCAACTTCCTTTGTGTCTAACTTACGGTATGACGCGGCTTCGACCCATTTTGTGAAGTAGTCGATGGCCACGAGGATGAAGCAGTGTCCTCCTGCTCCAACCGGGTGTACTTTGCCTATGACGTCTATTCCCCATGTGGAAAATGGCCACGGCGAAGTGAGGCTGTATAAAGGTGAAGGGGGTAAGTGTTGTACGTTTGCGAAGATTTGACAGTTGTGGCAATGCTTGACATATTTTGCGCAGTCGGCTTCCATGGTGGTCCAATACCATCCTAGCCTAAGTATTTGTTTACATAAGGCTCGAGCGTTCATGTGCGGTCCGCATTCACCGTCATGAATTTGGGATATTATTTCTCGTCCTTTGTTGTGATCAACGCACAAGAGTAATGTACCCTGGGGCGTTTTCTTGAGTAGCTTATCTACTTCTAGTACGAATTGTGATGCTAGAAGCCGGAGAGCTCTTTTGCCACGTTTGTCGGTATTTGGCGGATATTCTCCGTCTCGTTTGAAGTTGATTATTGCTTGGTACCAAGGTTCGGTTTGTTCTTCCTCGCCGATGTCACGGATGTAGGCGGGTTCACCGCCGTTCTCTACGACGATGGGAATGGTCCGTATTCCCGGGGATGTTTAGTAGTGACGCTAGTTTTGATAAGGCGTCTGAATTGGTTTTCCTCGCGAGGTAGGTGCAAAAACTCTACGGTGGAATTTGGCGATGAGTTCTTGAATCTTGCTCTGGTATAGTGCGAGGTTTTCGTTAAGTATTTTCCATGCTCCAGACACTTGGTTGATGATTAGTGAGGAATCTCCGTACACGCGTAGGTTCCTTGCGTTTAGTATGAGCGCGGCCTGTAGCCCGTGCAGGCATGCCTCATATTCCGCGGCGTTGTTTGTTACATCAAAGTCTAATTTGATGGATAGGGGTGTATGTTCACCGTTCGGGGAAATGAGTAGTATTCCTATTCCACAGCCTCGGTAGTTTGACGAACCGTCGAAGTACATTTCCCATTGTTCGTCGTTGATGTTGTAAATTCCTTCATCGGGAAATGAGGTGGTGTCGGTGATGGTTTCTTCGTCGATTGCGTGGTCGGCGAGGAAGTCTGAGACTGCCCGTCCTTTGATAGCTTTGAGGGGAACGTAGACAATATCAAACTCGGCTAGAAGTAGGGTCCATCGTGCCATGCGTCCATTTGGCACTGGTTTCTCGAAGAGGTACTTGACCGGGTCCATTTTTGAGTAGACCTTCGTTTGATGTGCTAGCATATAGTGGCGGAGCTTTTTGGATGCCCATACTAATGCTAAGCAACTCTTCTCGACGGGCGCGTATCGAGTTTCATAGTCGAGAAACTTCATCGATGTAGTATATTGGATGTTCTTCGCCATTGACTTCTTGGGCTAGCATGGCGCCCATTGCGATTGTCGTTGTTGTGAGGTAGAGTGACAAGGGTAGGTCCTTCTGCGGTCGTGGGGACTGGGGTTGGATAACAACTCCTTAACCTTATCAAACGCCGACACGCCGTCCCATTCTACGTGGTCGATTTTCTTGACTTCTTGAAGATTGGTTCACATACCATGGTTAGTTTGCTTATGAAGCGAGAGATGTATTGGACTTGACCCAGAAGCTTCAATTTCATCCAGATTCTTGGGTGGTTGCATTGCCATAATTGCTTTTATTTTCGAGGGTCGACCTCGATACCTCTTTGGCTTACTACGTGTCCTAGTAGTTTGCCTGATTTTACCCAAATGTACATTTTGGGGATCGAGGCGCATCTTGTAATCGGGCGAGTCGCGTGAAGAATTTGGCGAGGTTCGTGATGTGATCATCTCTTTCCTTGGATTTGACGATCATGTCGTCTCACGATACTTCGACCTCCTTGTGCATCGAGCGTAGTCGCCAGACGCTGGTAGGTCGCACCCGCTGATTAGACCAAAGGGCATGACGGCAGCAAAGACGTCCCCATGGTGTGATGAATGTTGTCTTGGCCATGTCTTCACCGGGCCATCTTGATTTGGTTGTATCCTGCATACCCGGCCCATAAAGGATAGAAGGGCATGGTCGTGATGTTGTCTACTAGGGCGTCACGTGTGGCAGCGGGAAGTCGTCCTTTGGGCTTGCTTTGTTTAGATCACGGAAGTCAACACATACTCGTACCTTGCCGTTTTTCTTCAATACTGGGACCATATTTGAGACCCAATCCGAGTACTCGACGACTTGAATGAAGCCGGCTTGTAATTGCTTCTCGATTTCTTCCTTGACCATAAGGGACCATTCGGGTCGTAGTCTCCTTAGTTTTTGTTTGATGGGTTTGAAACCGGGTTTGATGGGGATGTGGTGTTCGGCTATGCTCCTGTCGATGCCGGGCATGTCCTTATATGACCATGCAAAGACGTCTTTGAACTCGGTTAAGAGTTGGGTGAAGTTGGCGTGTTCATCCTTACTTAGTGAGGCGCCTAGTTGTAGTTCCCTTGGTTCTTCGGGGGTTCCTATGTTGATGGTTAGGGTGTCCTCGATGATCGGGTTTTGTGTTGGGTTGTTTATGATGTTTGCAATGTATTTAAATAACGATTGTTCGTTTGTTAGTTCATTTTTATCGCACGGATTTATGTGTTGTGTTGTCTTAAGTTTTGTTTGTTGTTCATTATTTGTTTGTTTGTTTTTAGCTTGAGACGAGACGTAAGCAAACTTATCTGTATTATTCATTAAAGAAGAATTGTTTGACAAACTAGGAGAAGAGCTGGAGCTAGCCTCCGAAAATAAAAAGTCTAAGCTAAAACTAGAAGATGGGTCGACGGGTGACCCGACACTTAGAGAATTAGATCTTAAAAGAATTTCCTCCTCTTCGCCGCCTTCTGTTGTCGCCGCCAAGTATCTTTGCTTGAGTCTTCACCATTTTGTGAGGTTATCTTGTCAAAGAGGGGTCCCTCCCCTGTGACGAGCTGATATTTGTGGCCTTGGGAGTCGGTCCACTTGGTAATCTTGTACCAACCATTTAAGGTCTTTTCGGCGACATCAGTGATGAGGTCGTCGGGATTGAAGCGGCGGTCTCGGATAATGGATGAGACCAGGTCTTCATTGGTTTTGTTGGTGAAAGGCAGTCCACTGTCATTGGCGAAACAGTGTTCTTGAGATTTGGCGTGGTGGTCTTCGTTGTACTCTCCCCCTGAAGTGAAGTACTTGCCCATGTCGAATGAGTATTTTGGGAGGTTGAATTTGCGCGCAAATTTACGCTTTCTAACCTCCTTAGTCATTTGTTCGAAATCGCCTTTTTTGGGCTTGTAGCCTAGTCCCATGGTGGGCCAAAGGCTATGGTTGTCTTTGGTTTCAAAAGGTTTGTAGGTTCGGATAGGTGTGGTTGTGATAGCACCTATTTCAAAGTCGAAACCGCAGGGTTCTTGATTTTCCTCAATTGTGATTTCTGCGGTGTTACGCTCCTTGGGTGAATCAAGAAGGGCACGGAAATTGGAGGCGTTGATGGTTATGACCTTGTCGTTGAGGGGTAGCTTTACCTTCTGGTGTAGTGTGGATGTCACGGCTCTGACGGCGTGAATCCATGGGCGTCCCAGAAGCATATTGTAAGATGGTGTCATGTCGATTACTTGAAAATCGACCTCTCGTTCTATAGGGCTGGCGCACGTGAAGGGAGATTGTCCCTTTCACGCTACGTTTGGTTCCGTCGAAGGCTTTCACGCCTTCATTGCTGGGTTGAAAATCTTTGTCGTCAAGCTCTAGACGACGGGCGGTTGATAGGGGTAGAACATTTACTGCAGACCCATTGTCGATCAAGGTTACGGGTAAAGTTCGTTTTCTGCATTCGGCGCTAATGTATAGGGCCAAGTTGTGGTTAGCGCCAAATGTTGGGAACTCATTATTGGAGAAGGTGATGGCTCCGGCAAGCCAATCTCTCGTGACGTGGCTGACCATTTGGTCAGGTGAGATGTCTGCATCCGCACTCGCTATTTGTAGCGCACGGATGAATGCTTTTCTGTGATCGGCAGAGTCTCGTAGAAGGGCCCAGATTGAGATGTCGGCTTTGGTGCGAACGAGTTGCTTCTGAAGCGTCTCGCTCGTGTTTGGTGGTAGTATCACTGGGGTAGTAGGTGCATCTTCGGAGGGAACGTCCTCCTGGGCTATGGTTTTGCCCTTGTCGGGGGCGGCGGCTTCTTTGGCGTGAGCATCCGTGAAGATATTTTGATAGGGTCTCCCGGAGCGGGTAAGGTGTGAAACTTCATCTTTGGTTTCGGGTTGAATGGCGTTAATTTTGGTTTGAGGTTTGTTGCCTTTCTTCTTCCCTTTCTTGTTTCTGCCCTTCTTAGAGGAGGAAGAATTGCTGGTGTTATTGATTTGGGCCATAGCCTTGTTAGGTGGCGGCCATTCACCTTCGCTCTCGCTGCTAGAATACCAAACTCCATTGATTTGTCCGGATGCGTTCAAACTTTCTTCGATTAGTGTAGCCAAGTTAACAAGATGTTGAAAATTGCGTATGTTGGCATCCCGAATGTAAACCTGGTATATCGGATGTAGGTCTTTGACGAGGTGAGGTACGAGCTCGTCAGGGTGTAGTATGCTCACAAGGCGTTCATTGAGTTCCTCCCATCTAGATAGGAAAGTGGTAAAACTTTCATCGTCTTTTTGGACATTAGCTTCCATGATTGGTTGGTCGAGGGAGATGGTGTTGATCTGATTGTCAGTAGGTGTGATAAGGTAAGAGCAATCAATGATGGGTACGGAGCCCACAAAGATTGCATGGTTAGCCAAGGGGTTGTCTTTATTGGATGGCTTACCATTGGCCGTCGGCTTGTCAAGCTTTCCCTGATCGATAAGGTCTTGGATAGCGTGCTTCAGTTTGAAGCAATTCTCAGTGTCGTGACCTTTGCCCCTGTGGTATGCACAGTAAGCGTTTGAATCCCAGAGTTTAGGCTTCTTATCTTCAGGTGGTTCGGGGGTAGGCCCGATGGGTTGCAGGTAGTTCTTGTCGACCAGTCTTTTAAATGCCTTGGTGTAAGACATGTAAAGCTGATCAAAGTTCCTCCTAGGTTTGAAGGGAGAAGGGGTAAAGGTTGCATATGATTCTGGATCGCCAAGTGACTCCAGATTGGAGACGGCACGGTTATCGTCGCTCTTTGCCGTACGTGTTGTCTTAGATGAACTTCCTTGATATGCATGACCGGTATACTTGGCCATGGTCCCAGTTCTAAGGTCGTCTTCGATCTGGGTGCCGACCTTAGTAAGTTGCTTGAAGGTTTGTATGTTGCTATACCGCATGTAGAACTGGTACACGGGTCGCAAGTTGTTGACAAATTTTGACACAAGTTCGTCTTCTCTGACGATTCGGGATTTGTGCAATCGAGTTTCTTCCACCTAGTAAGGTACTCGGTGAATCCTTCGTTGTCTCTTTGCGATAGGACCTCCAGTGCGGATGGAGACACGGTGTCGTCGTTGTCCTTGTATTGATGATCGAACTCGACGGTGATTTGTACAAATGAGGAGACTCGTTCCGGGTTTAGAGAGTAGAACCAGGTCTTGGGTATGGCCGCGAGGGAATGTGGGAACAATGATGGCCAGTGCACCGGGTCGACCCCTTTTATTCCCATTTGTGATTCAAGGCCACGATGTGAGTAATCGGGCTTTCATGGCCTTGAAAGATCGGAGATCACCGAGGGCGAGCTTGCTTGGTAGTGCATCCCTAATATTTTGAGGGATGTTCTCGTTTTCTTTGTGTATGGAGTAACCTCCTGGTACCGAGACGTTCCTCCATAGCCTGGAGTTTCTTAGCGTGTCTATCCGCCTCGCCCTTGATTTTCGCCCATTCGATCGACTTGGTTTGGTGATGGGTGAGTAGTCGCTCAAGGTCGTTGGTTAGCTTGGCGACTTGTTCGCGGCTTCGGTTACATCTTGATTGCCGCCATTTTTCGCTTGTAGGTTCGTTTCTTGTAAGGGAGGGTAACTCGGTTCTTAGTGCGACGGTATCCAGTTGAGGTTCTCCTACATGTGCATAAGATGCATCACCTATATGACGTAATCTGACCGACACTCGCTCGCTTACATGTTCGCTTTTAGCTCATTTCATTTTGAAAAGGACTCTTTTAAAAGAAGGAAGTTTTCGAAAGACAAGCTAGAGTGTTTTTGAGATGAGAATGCGTCTTGCGCAGCTCATCTCGATGTTAAAGTTTTGAGCCAGATCCGCCTAACCCGAGTGACGGTATGTTGTCATGGGTTAGCGATGGATGCGTAAAAAGGAATCGACTCGAACTAGCCAAGCCGAAGATGTTAAAAGGGATTTGAGCCGTGAGGCTCGAAGAAAGGAATCCGTGAATTGAGGTTGGAAACCTTGACTCGGGTTTTGCTAATTTTGTAAACGAAAGTTTGAAAAGTGTTTATTTAAAAACTTGCGATTATTTTGTTTGAAAAGTGTTAGTTTGTTAGCTTGTTAGGTTGATTATTTTTGAAAACTTTTAAGGCGAATTTTCGAAAATATGCACATGAATTTTGAAAAAGACTATATGGTATAGCCTCGCATTCGTACGTATGACTCTTGGTCGTTTGGTCAGGTCTCGTACGCCTCCAACTGATTTGAGTACGCTTTGGCAGGTGCTTTTGGCCCTTCGCCTACATAGTATAACATGTAGGATACGAAGGAAGCCCTGGGCGATCAAATCGATTCGCTACAAGCCGTGGAGGGTGAGAGGAAGGTTAGTCCAGAACGTGCTTTATCGAATGGACAAGCCTGCGTTTGGAACCACCTCTCAAGGTATTTGTGTGTGAATCCGACTAGATTCGACTCTAAACGGATATGCTTAGCTCATGTATGTTGATTGTTCTCAAGTCGTTCAAGTCTCATTTTTATTTTTAAAAAGAAAAGGCTAGTTTTAGTTTTTTTAAAAATAAAACTCGCCCAAATGAGTCGCCAACCGTAGGTACCGGATCGACCATGGAACCACTCGACGCCTTGCTAAGGTAGTAAAATTAAAAGGATTAAATAAGAAAACCTTTTAAAACTGTTTTGGAGCCGCCACTAAATTATGAGGAAATTTAGAACCCGCCTCAGTGTCCTCATGCTCAATGTCACGTCTTAGAGTTCAAGGCACGTCGACACCTATCCGCCTAAGGTTATTGTGAAACCAGATTCGGATTCGGGTGAGGGTACTTTTCTAAAGCATAAATCAAAATAATGTTTTTATGAAAGATCTTTTGGAAAAGCCTATCAAAAGATAGCCTCTACTAGACTTGAGAACAATGCAAAGAATGATACATAAGCCTAAGTAATACGCTACGTACAAGTGCGATATAAATGTAAAAAGAATGCAAAAAGAGATTGTTTAAACCCTCAGTTAAGCATGCTTAACTTATTAACGAAAACAGTTCAGTTTAATGACGAATTCATTTTAAGTGATTTAGATGCAATAAGAGGATTTGCTAAGATGCATGCAGTAAAATAAAGTTCAATTAGCCATTGATTTATTTTAAGGAGGTCAGTTGTTTATGCGACTTTGGAAAGGTGTTACGAATAGGGTGTGTATTCGAGGTGCATGGCCGCCTTATGCAAAGCAGACTTGCGTACCAAAGTCGGGGTGAGCCTAATGTAGACCCTTGCTAGTCTAAGAAGTAAAGAAAAACTACCTGTCTTCAAGTTTAGGAAACCGGCAGCGCTCTGCTTCAAAGGGAGGAATTCAACACTAGGAAAATGAGGAATTCTAAAGGTGTTTATGCGTGAGGCTTTTAGAGTGTTTTGGGGTGAGAATTGTATTCTGAAATTGTGTGTTGAATGAATGACCGAAGGGTTGTATTTATAGTGTAGAGTTCGGTAGATTTTAGGAAATCTAGGGGATAAAACCGGACGTAGGAGCCGCAAGGCCTCTTGCGGCTGCCTGGGGCAATCGCAAGGGGTCTTGCGATAGCCCCTACAAATCGCAATGCTCCTTGCGATTGATAGGGCGGGCAAGATACTCCTTTTTCGTATATTTCGAAATAATCTTGCTTGAGCTCTAAGTTACGGTTGTTTGGCTGATGTTAGGGTTTGTTTTAGGGTTTGACTTGGTCAATCCTGATCCTTGGAATACGGGCCAGGTATGGGTTTGGGCTCGGTTTTGGGCCCGAGCCCTGAAAATGTGAAAAGGGTGCATTTTGTGTAATTTTGTGAAATAGGACATTCCGTGAGACTATCCTGGGTATTTGCTAATGCTAAAGGGTAGTTTTAACAGGTAGGCCTAAATTTAGGTATTTAGGTGGATCGATGTGTTATATGTATTTGAAAAAGGGATGTGCGCATGCCGGTTAGGACCTGAACTCGAGACAAGCTAGACTCTAGACCTAAGGACACTAAAGGTGATGACCCATAAAGAAACCTCATTTGCATTTAAAAACATTTAACTTGAATTCGTCACAGTTTAGAACCATTTAAGTCAACGTAAAAGCACGCAATAAAAGTCCATTGTTACATCACTGGGTTTTTGGCGGGAGGTGCGGATTTGGGTATCTACAAGAAGCCTTTTCACAGCCTACGCACCGCTGTTTTTACGTTTTACGGCGTACTATCGGTTACGTTTTCGCTACCCGGCTTTACGTCATATTGTGTCATTTTATCATCAATTTTCGATTATTATTTTGCACATACATTTCACAAATTTTAATCGTCACTTTTCGTAAGCTTACGTTAAAGCACGACGTTCTTAATTCACATTTTACGAACGTCAAAAACACCTTTTACGGTCTCACGAAATTTAATCATCCCATTTCGCAAAGCTTACGTTAAAGCACGACGTTCTTAATTTACATTTTTTACGAACGTCGAAAACACCTTTTACGGTCTCACAAAATTCAACTGTCACGTTTAGCAGGCCTACGTACAAGCACGATGTTCTTAATTCACATTTTTACGAGCGTCAAAAGCGTCTTTTACGGACTCAAAATATTTTTCTTCAAAAAGCATATTTTACAAAAAATCTTTACGTATGCATGTGCTTACTACGAGTAGGCCAATCTCAATCGAGATTTGTGTTCTTTTTTCCAACTAACCGTTTAATGCAGGAACACTAAATAAGCAAGTCGCGAGGACTTCAAACGCAAACGATAACACAAGCAGTCATACTACAAAACGAGGCAAAATAACCGACGAGGCTCATGACACAACAAGGACGAGTGAAAACTACGTCATCAAGGACGATTACTATAATCGACGAGTGAACCTGCTGCATAACCAAAGCACGCATACAAGACCGCGGAACATACTCGCGTCAAGCTATGGCCATAAATCAACGTCATATGATTCCTGCAAAGTACAACCATACAAAATAATCGACGCACGCGCACGAGGTCACAGGGCTCTCTCGCGTCAAGCCATGGTCACAAAATTGACCTCGTACAAACTCCTACACATACAACCGAACACAAGTACAACCACAAAATAAGACAAATCCATAAAATAAGCCCACGATCCTAGCATACATCCCAAATCAATTAGCTTGGTCTCTGCGACTAAGCTCCGCAAGAACGAATCAACTGAGAACGATAACCCGGCTAGCTCTCGCCACGCCAGAGCTCAAATTCCGCTCGCAGACGTGTCTCCTCAGCCCTGGCCCGCCTTAGCTCTATCTGACTCTGCGCAAGTGCACCTTGCAAGTCGGTCACATACTTCTCAGCCTTGCAAAGCGCGACCGCTTTATCATTCAACGCCACTCGCCAACGGTTGGCCATTCTCCATAAATTCTTGTGGACATCGAGAGTCACCTGCAAACAAATACGGCCTTCATATACTCAAACTGGGGGCTATAATCAAAAGCAGCTTCAACAAAGTTTGATTAACGATTTAGGACAAAATCTAACTCAAACTGGGGGCTATAATTAAAAGCAGCTTCAACAAAGTTTGATTAACGATTTTAGGACAAAATCTAACTCAAACTGGGGGCTATAATTAAAAGCAGTTTCAACAAAGTTTGATTAACGATTTTAGGACAAAATCTAACTCAAACTGGGGGCTATAATCAAAAGCAGCTTCAACAAAGTTCGGTTAACGATTTTAGGACAAAATCTAACTCAAACTGGGGGCTATAATCAAAAGCAGCTTCAACAAAGTTCGGTTAACGATTTTAGGACAAAATCTAACTCAAACTGGGGGCTATAATCAAAAGCAGCTTCAACAAAGTTTGATTAACGATTTTAGGACAAAATCTAACTCAAACTGGGGGCTATAATCAAAAGCAGCTTCAACAAAGTTTGACTAACGATTTTACCTCAAAATCTTACCCAAACTGGGGGCTACATAGTACAAAACACGCAAGCATAGAAGATAAGAAGACGAGTCATACCTGCTTCACCCGAGGGCTCCAACCATCCATACCAGCATCAGCCACCGCAGATAAGCACGGCTGCAATACGACCGAATGCCGACAACCATCATCATGCTCAAAATCTAGACTCTCATAAAACGGAGGAGGCTGAACCTCAAGATCAGAATCACGCGGCTACGAAACACAAAAATCAGGGTCAATTTTCGCTTTTTAAAACAAGCAATATGCACAAGCTAACGCAAAAGCAACAGCACACCTCAATCACGGCAGGCGCCAAAGCAAGACGCGCCCACGACGGATAATCTTCGTCTTGCCTCAACAAGGATTCTGACTCACCCTCCCGATATACATCACGCATTTAATGTCAAGATCCGACGCCCGAGCAAAGAGGACCTTAGGAGGGGATGCAGCACGACAAACTCGCTTCTAGCCGCCTCAGGCCGACAAACGCTCACCTAAAAACCAGTACGAGTCATACTGAGTCGCGATGTACAACCTCTGTGTATCGCGAAGAGCAAAGCGAGCCGCAATCGATGCAGGGACTTCCGTATAATCTGCCCAAGGATTACGAACAAACTACAAAAACAAGAAATGAATCAAGATCTGCAAACACGAGCAAAGCAACAACACAAAGCATAAAAGGAATACAGACTCCTTTTACCTTATCAACGGTCATCCCGTTGAACCGCACTCGAGCAGCATCATAAGTCAAACGAATACCCTTCCTATTTGCCGTCGCATAGGCGTGAAAAGCAGGGTACTTCGCCTTCACGGCGAATTTGTCAGGAAGCAGCGACGGGAAATGAGCATAACACCAGGACTATGGAAAAAACAAAAAAACACATCACCAAAGGGTGAAATAACAGCAACGAGGCAATAAAACATTACAAAAAGGAGAGAGCCAAGCAATCATACCTCCATCAGCAGACCAGGGCCAACCAAGGACGGTCTAGATCCATCATCGATCTTATCAGGACGAACCGCGTCCCTACAAAATCGAATCAAGACACCCATGGCAGGAGTAACCTAGTCGAAATCACCCAATCTAGACAAATCCCTCAGCGCCATTAAAACAGCAGTCGATGCCCGCTCGCCTTTATCTCCAAAATGAGTGGCCGACAGAAACCACCATAACCACAATCGAGCATTCTACTCATGACTTGCGTCACTCACCCGCTTCTTCCCACGGCCTTTGAAGTAATCATCGATCCACGACGTCCGAGGCTGAAATGTGTTTCGCTCCTCCTTCGCACACCTAATACCTCTTCCAATCAAGCGAACTATTGCTGCACTAGAAATAGCAGGACGCACTCTGTCCCACTTAATCTCCTCCTCTCCGTGGGGGAGTCCCGAGACAACCGCAAGAGACGAGAAAGTGACACCAACCTCGTATCCAGGCATATGGAACGTATTAGTGGTGTCCCAGAACCTATCTAACAACGCTCGAAGTACAGAAAGGTGCGCATTCACATTCTTTTTACGCACCACCTGCCACTTCGTCACCAACGAACCAAAAGCCGTGCCGAGGATTATTTTCTGCGATTCGGGAGACAACTTCTTGTTAAAAGCGTCCATGACAAAGGCGGGTTTAAAAAGTCCTCATGATACCTAACTTGAAGCCAACTTTCACTCGAGTAGACAGGTGCTCCAATGGGTTCCAAACTAAGCTCACACCGTCCCAATCCTTCGCAACATTTGCCCACAATCTCGGCCCATGGGAAATGATGGCCTCAGGCGTAGCTCGTCAACCACACCCATAAACATATCCTGCGCAGCAGCCGATCCAGCATCGACACCCCCCTCACCTGCGGCCTCATCACCTACGGCCTCCTCATCAGCACCACCCGCCACAGGCTCCTCGTCACCCGGCTCCTCCTCGGGCTCAGGGTCACTCTCAAAAGCATCCTCGAGGCGACGAGGACGACCACGCCTCGGCTTATCAACAGCAGGATCATCTCCCTCCTCAGCCTCGTCAGAACTCACCTCTCCTGGAACGCCAGCGCTACTACCCTCACCTCGCTCACAACTACCACCGGCCTCAGCAGCACGACGACTACGCGTCCGAACACCACCCTCGACATTGCTAGCAACATCGGCTACCTTGCGCTTCCTACTAGGTCTATCATTCTTACGTCCATCCCCACGACCTTTACCTCGACCCTTCCCGGCAGACACCAGTGGCTCAGGAACCCCACGTCCACGCCCGGCACCTTGTGAAGACCCGGAACCAACTCTACGCTCACCAATGGGGGACCTAGGCCGCTCAGCAGTAACCCCACGTCCACCAACGGAATGCATAGGTAACTCTATGGTCGGCTCCACAGGAGCTCCAGTCACATCTGCAACGCGTCCTGCATCACCAACAGAAGGCCCTGTCGGCTCCACGGTAGTGCTATGCTCACTAATAGAAGGCATAGGAGACTCTGGAACAGCCCCCTGTACCTCATTCCCTGGCGTCAAAGCAGGAGGAGTCTTGAACAAATCAGACTGAGATGGACCCTCAGAAGTCGCTAAATGATGACGCAGCTCGGACATTGGAGTACGCTCCTCCCCTGTAGCACTAAATTCAATGCTTTCGATAACGTCCTACATGGCACTGGTCGTAGGTATCACGATCTCGCGGTCACCTGCATAGATGCAAGAAACACTCTTAAGCAACGCAACCATATGATATGACGAAATACAATCCAAGCAAAGCAAATTCATGACCAGCAGAAGAATGCGCATATACAAAGACAGCAGCAAAACAAGCTTCAGGCCTGTCTTTGACAGACAAGGCTAAAAAAAGAGAGCAGAAAAACAAAAATGCATATTCCATCACACAGATGCGATGTCTATGCCATACACACGTAATCCAAGGGACAAGGATGCACAAAGACAGAGGAGAATCAAGCAGAACAGCAAAAAAGGCAAGCTCCAGGCCTATCTTTGACAGAAAAGGCTAAAACGAAGCAGAGATGTGAAAATGCATATTTTGTGACAAATATACAATATACACGACATGCACAGCAAACCTGAAGAGCAACGGTATGTAAAAGCAAAGAAGAAGCAAAATGTAACAGCAAAAAGCAGACTTTAGGCCAAATTTTGATAGATAAGGCCAAAACAACGCGGGAGTACAGAAATGCGTATATTATGACACGTATGCGATATATACGTCATACACGACCAATACAAAGAGCCAGAAAGTACAAAAGATGAGAAAAGACCAAGCAAAGCGACAGAAAATACGCTTTAGGCTTATTTTTGACAGATAAGGCTAAAACGGCGCAGAGACACAGGAATACCCAGTTCATGACACGTATACGACATACATGTCATAATGAACACCCACAAAAAGTTTCGTACAAAAATCATGCCCCGAACACCTCGACTGAACAGCTTATGTAAAACGCACGCAAACTACAAAAACGGCCTCTTCATGACTTTCCTTGACCAAGGAAACCCTAGCTTCCCACGAACCAACATCCTGACCAACCCAAGCAACATGCATGACAACTCGTCCAAGACTCAAAGCACAAGAAGCAAGAAAGACGAGTTCAAGAAGCCTAGTTCGACTACACAGAAACGTTCCAAAACACTCCAAAACACCTCCAAATGACGCGTGATCAGCAAAAATGGGCAGGCCATACACCATACGAGTCATCATGACCCAAGACAAAAATTTTCGACAAGTTTCGGAACCAAAAATTTCGACCCAAGAAACCGTCTCCACACAAAAACACACGAAAATTACGGATTTTCAAACCGTTTTTCACACAAGACACCCAAAGCCTCATGATTAGCATACAACGACGTTTCAAAAACAACAAGGCCATCCGAAGTCGTCTCACACATTAAAAACAGAGCACAACCACCAAAAAACACCCCTTATACACGGTTTTTCAACCCAAACACCCGATTTTCGCGCCAATTTCAACGAAACAAATTTACCCACGCATTATACTACTAATGGGTAACCTACATTGAAATTTTGGGCGTGTTCCGAGACGAAAAACGAAAAATGACCAAAACGCCCTTGACCATATACACGAAAATCAGCCCCGCAAGTCGGGTTTTTCACATACAATCATCAACAATAGCAAGACAAGCTTCTTACTACTCTCAAGTATCGATTTCAAGCAACAATGATAGCAAAATTCGAATCATGCAAGACGGTTTAACATAAACCCTAAAAAACGAATTTTCAGTTAAAACCGACTCAAACCGACTTCAAAACACGAATTAGCAACTTGATTGAGTGCATACCTTGGTCCATTGCGAATTGTAGGAGGCGAAATCACGAATTTTGGTTAAAAAATCGCTGAGAACGAGTTTTTCGATTTGGAAGTGTTTGTGTGTTTGTTTTCGGCTGCTCTACTCTTTCTCCTTCCCGTGTTTTTGAACAAAATAGCGCACACACACACTAAATCGCCAGAGGTCAGGCGATTAAGTGGTCAGGCACGGATCAATTTTTAGTTTGGGCTGGATATTACGGTCCATTACGCTATTAATTCACTCTTTTATGTGCTACTATGATAAAACACGAGAATACACGTGCTCGTTACGAGCCGAGAGCCCAAATTTTACAAAATAACAACACAAACACACTCTTTACGAGTTACAAGTCAAAATGCGTATACTCCTCACGAGTTAAATACGTATATTTTTCAAAAACAAATACACTCTTTACGAGTTGCAAATCAAAAATACGTATACTCCTCACGAGTTCAATACGTATATTTTTCAAAACAAATACACTTTTCATGAGTCACAAAATCAAAAATACGTATACTCCTCACGAGTTCAATACGTATATTTTTCAAAACAAATACACTCCTTACGAGTCACAAAATCAAAAATACGTATACTCCTCACGAGTTCAATACGTATATTTTTCAAAACAAATACACTCTTTACGAGTCACAAAATCAAAAATACGTACACTCCTCACGAGTTAAATACGTATATTTTTCAAAAACAAATACACTCTTTACGAGTTGCAAATCAAAAATACGTATACTCCTCACGAGTTCAATACGTATATTTTTCAAAACAAATACACTTTTCATGAGTCACAAAATCAAAAATACGTATACTCCTCACGAGTTCAATACGTATATCTTTCAAAACAAATACACGAGTCACAAAATCAAAAATACGTATACTCCTCACGAGTTCAATACGTATATTTTTCAAAACAAATACACTCTTTACGAGTTACAAAATCAAAAATACGTACACTCCTCACGAGTTCAATACATGTACTTTTCAAAACAAATACGCTCTTCACGAGTCACAAAATCAAAATACGTATACTCCTCACGAGTTCAATACGTATATTTTTCAAAACAAATACACTCTTTACGAGTCACAAAATCAAAAATACGTATACTCCTCACGAGTTCAATACGTATATTTTTCAAAACAAATACACTCTTTACGAGTCACAAAATCAAAAATACGTACACTCCTCACGAGTTCAATACATGTACTTTTCAAAACAAATACACTCTTTACGAGTCACAAAATCAAAAATACGTACACTCCTCACGAGTCAAATACGTATACTTTTCAAAACAAATACGCTCTTCACGAGTCACAAAATCAAAATACGTATACTCCTCACGAGTTCAATACGTATATTTTTCAAAACAAATACACTCTTTACGAGTCACAAAATCAAAAATACGTATACTCCTCACGAGTTCAATACGTATATTTTTCAAAACAAATACACTCTTTACGAGTCACAAAATCAAAAATACGTACACTCCTCACGAGTTCAATACATGTACTTTTCAAAACAAATACGCTCTTCACGAGTCACAAAATCAAAATACGTATACTCCTCACGAGTTCAATACGTATATTTTTCAAAACAAATACACTCTTTATGAGTCACAAAATCAAAAATACGTATTTTCCTCACGAGTTTAATACGTATATTTTTCAAAACAAATACACTCTTTACGAGTTACAAATCAAAATACGTATACTCCTCGCGAGTCAAATACGTATATCTTTCAAGTGCATACAAAACAAAAACAAAATACGCACTTTTATTCAAATCAAAACGCAGAAGCACGAATTCCTTTCATGAAGCAAAAACGCAGACACCCATGCTCTCTGCGGAAGAGAAAGTCAAAACACAGATACACAAGCAAGCACGCGGCAGACACGCAAAACGCAGAAGATAGCCAAGTTACAAAACGCCATCAAATGACATCCAAACAACAGCAGGCCGGCAAGCCCTTAAACATGCAGGACCGTCATGTCCTTAAACATGCCGTCCCTCCCCGCATTCCCGACACTAAGTCCTCGTCTCTCCCCGAGACACATACTTAGCGTCGCCAGATAGTATCGAGACTGTAATGGTCCGGATACTATCTTCTAAGTTTGACTAGCGCTTTAGTCCAAGCTCAGCCAAACTGGGGGCTCTGTAGATACCCGTATCCGTACCCTCCAAAAACAAACCCGATGACGAAAAGGACTTTCATGCATGTTTTAATAAGACGAAACGGTACATAAGTGTCTAAAACATTTTAGTCATTTTTAACGTATTAATTTGAATTTGCATATTTCGTAAAAATGAATATTAATTTAGTCATTTTAATCGTAAGTCGACATAATACACACAAGCACGACACAAAAACGCCTCACAAAATGGCCCGAGAACACAAAAACGACCCAAACACACGAGAACGGCCAAAACACGCAAAAAGGCCTAAACACACGAAGCGGACCAAAACGCGTTCCGAGTCACATTTTTACGAAACAAAATCTCACAAGGTCGTAAAATAATATATTACAATATTATTTTATTTCGAGCCAAAGTCGAAGAACACGACGAAAAACCGAAACACGAAACACGAAACACGAAAACCGAGCCAAGACAATTCAACTTGTGACAAGTTGAATCATCAACTTGTACCACTCGACATACCAAGGCCTCAAAAGTCAGCCCAATTGCCCAACAAAGCCTTACACACCTACGTTGACAAATACGGCGCTACAATGTGTCAGAAACAGGCCAAAAAATCGCCTGTATACTGGCGATTTTTTGGAAAATCGCCAGTACTCAGGCGATTTTCCTGGCCTGTTCTGACATTCTGGCGATTTTTCATTTAATCGTTGGTTCTCTGGCGATTTTCTGAGCAATTAGGCATAAAACACGAAGCATTTGTTATAAATAGCAGCCCTTGTACGAACACATTGTACACATCAATCTTACACACATATAAAAACATCACTTATCACAACACTCACATACATTCATCATCAATCGTCAATCATACTCACAATAAGCCTCTCGCACTTATAAATTTCCACTCAAAAAATCGTCTTTGCATTTCAAGGTAAAGAAATTTTACCTTCCGATTGGACGTTTGAGACTTATAGGGTTACTTTAACCCACCCCGATATTGGCATTAACGAACTCGTATTCGCAATACGATTGTAGTAATTCGAATCAAATGATTCGTCTAAACCCCGCCAATATCGCATAAATAAACGACTCAAAATCACTAAATTAAGCACCCACTTTTACATTATGCAAATTCTCGATTCATACATTAAATTACGACTAAAACACGGATTCGACATTTAACTGTACCGTTTCATATAGTCTTTTAAACATGCAAAACCGAGGGTTTTACAAAATCTTAGAATTGAACACAAGTCGGAGAATAACGTTTAGTTATTAATTCAAATACAATGAGTTAGTAATTTTACGTAAATTTCCTATAGCAAATCGTCATAGCTTTGACGGCTTACATTTATTTTACATATTTGTCGAGTCATATATTTGCATTTGTACGTAGCGTCCTATTAGCCCAAATATCGAAATTAAAGCATTTGTTTTCAAACTAGTAAAGACTACTTTTACGTAGGCTTTTTTATTACAGTTTTCATAATACATTTTGTCAAAACTTTCGAAAAGTAACCTCACTCCGAATCCTCTCTGGTTTCACAATAACCTCAGACGGATAGGTATCGACGCACCTTGAAATCTGAGACACCCGTGTCTTATATTTTAAGACGCGTTGAATAGGTTCCAAATTCCTTTAATATTTGGTGGCGACTCCAAAAACATATTTCAAAAGGATTTTTATATTTCTTTTGTCACAATTACATGCAATGACATTCCCCCATTAAGCAAAAGAACGCTCGAGCGAGCTGAACCAAGCAACGCCAAAAAGCGAAGCTTAGCGCCCGCGAGCTTCCTGCAAAATTATCACCTATTTCCCGCGCCGTGCATTCCGCCCCATGACACGAGGGCGGGCGTCGAGAAGGGATCACCCTAAGTCCGGTATCCTCAAGGCTTTTTTCTTGGAAGCCTCCAGTTGCTTCTTTAGGGCAGCTTCTGCCTCCTTGAGCCTTGTTGCTTCTGCCTTGGCTTGTTCCAGGTCTTAATGGAGTTTCTGGAATGCTTCGGCGCTGGGATCTGTCATCTTGGATGTTTTTTTCTTGAGAACGTGATAATGTGTTTTGTGGAATAATAAACTAATATTGTAACAACCTGGTTTTTAGTCGACTTTAATTACTAAGGCGGAAATTAATTAAGTCTTAAACCAGCGTCATTAATTATACAAATAACCCAAAATATTACATCATCGTTCAAGAGTTGAATAAAACAACTCTAAGTACGGAAATTCAAAAGAGTAGCGTTATATAAATTACATCTCTCTCGAAAACAAACTAAGGTAAAGCATAAAATATAAGCTGGTCCCGTCCCAAAATCCAAGCCTCCGGTCCACGCTTTTCCTGTACACTAAACTGATGGGGGGATGTCCGCTGAGCGGACAGTGACTAGCTATGCGCATACTTACCCTCGATTTCAATTACTTTGGTTTATTACTATCGCTTTATAATTATAACATTATGATAAAAACATAAACATGCTTATTACATATAGCATATAAAGACATATAAGTCATAATAAGCATGCGGTTTAAAGCGATAAATCATATAAGCATGATATTCAGTTATGACAGCAAATAACAGATAATATCATAGCAATAGTGTCATAACATAACAACAGGATTACGAAGCGATATCAGATCGCAAACAAACATACATATCGTATCATTCACATCATGCAGACTCGATTCACTTCAGAAATTTGTGGTCTTTAGTTTTCAAAGATGGTACACACTCATTCTCATTTAATCAAACAACACATACTGCTTACGAGCCTGACCACTGAGTAGGCCATTGTACTCTAGTCGCTTTCATCTCACTACCATAGTGCGGCGACTTACTCGACTCGTAAACCACGCCGAATACTATAGTACTTGCATCTCATCTTCATCGCTCAAACGATTCGAACTTACATTCTGATCTCGTCAAGTGATCTTTACATGTGGCAAGAACGAATGCAGCGTCGCCCACTAAGAACTAAACGCGGCAAGGAGGCGTAACCACAGATTCAAATTTCAAATCCATAAAGCTGATATATGACCCAAATCCATAAAGTCATATAAGACGCAAATCCATAACGCCGATACAAAACCCAAATCCATAAGGTCGCGGGTGCCCTGATACCCCAAGCGAAATAAGGTGAATTACACCTAAGTCTAATATGCATATATGAGTATTCTCGATAAGAGTAGGCTATGCTATTCATAGAGCACCTTACCTCTGAATAAAACGACTATTTCCTAGAGACCGACTCAATAAAGAGTTGGCATATTCATTATCTTGTACGGCTTAGGCAGTACGACTTAAGGCGTAAAGGCATGGGCAGCATGCTAAGCAATAAAGCTGCCGGCTTAAACCACACTAACCGGGATGACCAACGTCAGAGATCGAGATAGTGGTATTCGTATTCAAGACTATCTTACCCCATTTCACGCATGATTGACGTTTTCATAACGGAGGCTCAAGCTTGACCTTTTATTTAACTTACTCATGATTTATTATTTATTTGATATTTCATATCACATGTTACTAGACTCTCCTAGTCTAATCGTCAAACGTTTAAGTATTTTATTTTTGGTTTCATATGATCACATAACACGTTCGTTTATTATTTGAAGTGTTTGTTAATTATTAAAGTTTTTAGGGTTTTTCTCAGCCGTACCCCTGTACTATTGGGTTTTCCCAACTGTACCCCTGCGTATATCGTATTCCCAACTGTACCCCTGAGTTTCTTTAATAACTCCAACTGTACCCCTGAATTTCTTTAATTTACCCAAAATCATACCTGAAATCATACCTGGAATTGAACAGAGCAAGGAAGGACTGCAAAAGTACAACGATGAAGATGTTGCAACGACGATGAACTGCAAAAGTTCAATAGCAAAAGGAAGGAGATGAAGAGAACAGAGGAAGGAATGTGAAAGGGTTTCAAAGGGTTTTAAAAAAAATTGAATCAAAAGAAAGAAATGACGGTTAATAAATTGACTCAACTTCTAATTTACAACTAATCCTTCCACGTAGGCAAATTAGGCGCTCCACGTAGGCAAATTACGCATCGTAATTGGAATTTAACGGTGATAATTGACGGCTTAAGCATAAATAGTTATGGTTGGGAGTAATTAAGGAACTTAGGGGTACAATTGGGAATACGATATACGCAGGGGTACAGTTGGGAAAACCCAATAGTACAGGGGTACAGTTGGGAAAAACCCAAGTTTTTAAGTTTCTATATAAATACGTTTATAAATATGTCCAATTTTATTTAAGTGTTTTTTCAAAACACTTTATGTTATTTACTTATTCATTTTCAATTTTCTATACTTAGTAAAATTTTCAATTATTTCCAATATTTCAAATTTTGAAATTTGAAATATCTTTAAATTTTGAGACGTAACTTGTTTTACAAGTTTCGTGAATTTTTCACTATTCACGTCTCGGGATTTGAAAAAATAACTTGTTCAACAAGTTACCTCAAATTCCATTAAAATAGGTTTTGGGACATTACTTGTTCAACAAGTTTCGTCCCGGGTACTATTCACCGTCTTGAAATTTGGGACGTTACTTGCTTTACAAGTTTCGTCCCGATTTACTATTCATCAATCACTATTCACTTGTCACTATTCATCTCAGTCACTATTCATCGGTCACTATTCTTCTCAGTCACTATTCATTTCAGTCACTATTCACATCCTAACTTAATTACTAAGTTTAAAATCTAGTTTTAAAAACGTTAAGTTCGGTTTGTAAAAAGTGATAATGATATTTATTTTAAAAATGAGATTTAGTTAAATTTAGTCATCGATTTACTAAATTTAGCGATTTTCATTTTTAACAATAATAGTGTCGTGGATGGTTCATTTTAGTCCGTATATCCAAGTCCAACAGTCCAGATTTGCAAAGGCAGTAACACATGATTTAATTCATTTTTATAACGATTATATCTTTTTTATCGGTTTATAATATTTCATTTATAACTAAATCGATTTATACCCAAATTCAATTCTACTAACTATTAAACTTTAGTGACGTAGTGATATTTTCATTTTGATCAATTTAAGTCCATTTTAAATGGAAATGTCAAGTGGTGTGTGTACATGTTATAATTTCTTTTATTTCTTTTAATTTCTTAATTCAATTTATTAACTACTAATTAAATTATTTTAACAATTAAACTAAAAAGTGATAAAAATAATTTTTAACCCTAAAAACCCCCCAAAATGCCGTGGCTTATGATGTTAGGGTCCTAAATTTCATTTTTTTGATTTTTATCGGTTTTTAGCTTAAAGTCTATATATTTTAATTATTCTAATTATACTAAAAGGATTTAAACTAAAATGAAATTTTACTAAAAATTTCATTATATTTATGAATAGTGTTTTTCAACACTTTAAATTTCTAACTTTTTAAACTTAAGGATTTAGTTTGTTTAATTTATATAGTTACAAATATAATAACTCATTAGTGAATTAAAACAATGAACACAACAAACATAAAATAATCAAGAATCAAAATGAGCTACAATGATGAACATCACATGAAGATCTAAAGAACATCAAGAACACATTTGTAAAGTCAAGAACACAATTTTCATTTTTAACAACTTATAATTTATTTTCCTAAATTAATTTTTATAACATAATAACGTTCATTTTTATCATAACATATTATTTACAAAAATTAAAAGTGAAAATTTATTAAAAAAAAAATGGGAATAGCTGTGAGCAAGGTAAGTTGTACATAAATTTTGTTTTCGGTTTTTCTTTACTTTAAACTCGTTGTTAATATTTCACATAATTTTTATATATGATTACTACATAACTAAAACTTAAATAAACATAAAAATCATATGAACAATAACTAAAAATGCTCAAAACTAATTTAACTAAACATATTATCTTATTACTACTACACATCTATATTAAACATTATTTATTTATTATCATTACTTATACTCCACTTAAACATACAAGTACACACAAGTGATGTTTAACATAATTTAACATAAAGATCATACTTATAAAATATAATAATAATCAAATTAATTTTAAAGGAGACTAATATAAGATATAGCTAGTCACCTTAAATTGGATGTTAATCGTCGGGGATCTAAAATAAATTTTAGATCGGATTTTCTTCACCCATAATACCCAAGTTCTTCACCCAAATAATCCAATTAAGTTAGCTTCAAAAGACCCACTAATAAACTAGAATACTTAGGAATTATTAGAAATATTATTAAGGTTTTAATTTAGGAGGTTTTAGGTGAAAAAGGGAAGAAAAATAAAGGGAGAAAAGGGAGTAGTGAGCTCGGCAATTTGAGAGCAAAAGTGAGTTGGTTTTGCACTTGTGAAAATAATGAGGATGATATTAGTAATGAATTAGGTTAAATGAATTAAAGATATGGTTTGATTTTTAAGTAAATAAAGTTTAAGTAAATGTAATTAGGAGACAAAATAAACAACTTGGCTTACAAGTGTCATCAACACTATTTGGTGTTAGAAAATGTTCCCTAGATGTTTTAAAATGTTTTTACGAAATAAATCGGGTTTAAAAAGTCGGGTGCCAAAGACGGTAAAAGTTAAAGTGTGCGCGTTTGACAATTTTTCGAAATATCTCTACTTTTGAATTCTAAGACTAAAATATTTTATTTACTACTTTAGAAAAATTTTCAAAGTGATGGAAATGAAGATGGTATTATTAAAGTAGTAGTATTGTATTTGTATAAGTATTGTTATTAAAGTATAATCTTTAAATTTTTAATACAAAAATAAAAATGATGATGATAAAATAGATGTGTGAGTAAAGTTTGATTTTGTGTAAGAAAAATGGAAGAGGATAGAATTTTGGCTAAGGTGTCAAAATCTCATGGGTCAAATGTTTATTTTTCGGGCCCGATATTCGTTTTCGAAATTTTCGATTTGCGCGATCGCAGAAAGTTTCGAAATAAAATATATGATCTTAAAATAGTGTTTTGAAATAGAATCGAAAATAAAAATAAAAATAATTTTCGAAAGGTACTAAAAACAAAAATTGAGTTTTAATCCTCGAAATTTTGAATAAAAATTTCCTAGGTCGAAATACTTATTTTTTCCGTTGAAAGTTATAGATTTAAAGAATTATATTCAAACGTCAAAAAGTTAATCCATTTAAATTAGGTGTGACTTCAAATTTCGACAACTTAGAAAAAAACTAGTTTAATAGAAATAAAATAGTAATTAGTTATTAATATAATATGATTTATTAAAAATAATCAAAATGATTATATTTTCATTAAAAACTTGATGTTAAGTTTGCTTCTTCAAAAATAATAAGAAAAATGGAAGAGGATAAGGTGGCTTGACTTTGATTTGCGTGTTTGAAATCGTTGACTTGAATTTCGAAGACGAGAAAAGTATAAGGGTCCATTTTTATTTTGAAAACGAAAAATATTCGAAATTGAATTTTATGAATAAAAGGTTTTACATTTATTTTTATGAATAGTAAACATAACTTAACCTTTTTGAAATTTAAAAGGCGATATTAATTTTTGTGTTATTTTTATAAAATTTTGAATTGTGTTTCTTTTTGAATTCTAAAGATAACTCAACATATTTTATTTTTCAAAAATTTTAAATTTGGACATAAGAAATTTAGTATTATTTGGCGAAAAAAATTCAGTCGCATTTTTATTATATGGAAAAAGGATGAATTAAATTTAAGGAATTAAATTCTTTTATAATATTGTGTTAAAATAACACGGGGTGTTACAAATATCCCCACAGACGGCGACAAACTATTCGGGGTGATTTTCTCACTCAATTCGTATTTAAACAGTAGGTTTAATAGTACTATCCTTTTGTACGTATTTTTGTGCATTTCGAGATTGATTGTAATGTGACGAAAGTGTAATGAAAATAATGCAAACAAAATTAAGACACGAGATTTGTTTACGTGGGAAAAAACCCTACGGAAGTAGGGAAAAACCACGGGCACCAAGTTAGGAGAGGGTTTGTACCATGTCGGACAGAAGTTACAGGACTGGATTCGCAGGACAGAAACTCGAGAATACAAGAGTACAAAGTTTGAGTGTTTTTTTAGAGTGTATGGTTGAGCAAGTTGTATTATCTGAATGTCAATTAGCCTCTTCCTTTGATGGGACTTCTCCTTTTATAATGGTAGGGTTTGGTAGCTTTTTTCCTTCTAAATTGCTTTCCAACGTTCGTCTTCCAGCTTTGTAGGCAACCATCAAGACTGAGTCTCCTACTTTTGCTCCAACGTCCCTTGCATGTTCTCTTATCTTTCTGGGCTGCTGGACTATGACTGGTTCTTCTCCGCTTCCTCCTAGATTTAGGTTCCCTGGTACTTTCTTCCGAGTTTCCTCTCTTGATTGGGCCTAGCCCACCTTGGGCCTGCCTCTCCTGACTTGGGCATTTATTATTTTGGCTGTGGTTTTTGGGCTAGCGTGAATTATGGCCCTAACATTAGCCAATATCTTCTCATGGTATATGATACTCTGTAGTAATTGCTTTCTAAAAATCATGAACTGACTTTAAAAAAAACAATCATGAATCCGTAAAACAACGATTAAAATTTACATTGTATCTTCATACATATTACAGAAATAAATAATGTTTAAGCTTAGGACCAAGTTCTCCTTATCTGATTTTTTCTCAACTTCAGGAAAATATTTAGGTGTCTGATTCCTTAGATAACACTAAACTTCAGATAACTTAAGACGAAGAGAATGGGTCCTAAGTCGTGCTGTCCGTTTATAATTAATGTTTAACGGGGATGATAAAAAAAAAAATTAGAACGGGATATTTTGAGTAAGACTCGTAATAATTTTGCACGACAGGATTGTCGATAAAGGAGTCAAGGCTTTTAGAGTAGTAACAGCAGCACAAGCAGAAGCTCATGGAATTAGAGAGGCCATTAGTTCGGCAATCAGTAAACACTTAGATCTCCAATCGGATTGCCAGACAATCATCAACCAACTTAAGAACGTCAACGATATAAGACATCATAATAGGGTGTTGTTAAATGACATTAAATTTTGTTAGACAGTTTATATTATGGAAAGTGTTGGCAAGGAATGAATTTGATATTGATTGTTTAATGGTTGGAAGGTAAACAATTTAACAATGATTTGTTTATGGTAGAATTGGGAGAGTTAGTGTTAAAAATATGTATTTGTTATTGCATACCACATCACCTTACATGCTTGGTATATATAGGTTGCATATGTCGGTTTACAAGGGCTACACCGACATATGAGGATTGCTCTAGATATTTAGTTCATAATTTGTGTAGACTAATCTAGTAACTAAGCACATAAATTATTTTGCTAGATTATTCTAGAAATTAGGCTACTAGATTTTTCAAGATTATTATTTTTAACATTCCCCCTAATCTGAAAAATCTTGTACGCCGAGTTGTTGTCTGAATTCGATGAATTTTTCAGCTGGAAGTGCTTTTGTGAATATATTTGCTAGTTGCTCTCCCGTCTTGCAAAATTGTAACACGATCTCTTGACTTTCCACGATCCTTGTATATGTCTTCTTGTTTTTCCTTCCTTTCGGAAAATGTGACTCCATTTCTTAGTTTCCCATGACAAGGAGATGACGTGCCTTGATGTATTTTGGCTTGCCTTGAATATGTTATATCTCTGTTGGGGTTGTGGCGGTAAGCTATTAATCCACCCATATGTCTTCGAGTTGGTCTATCGCCACGATTCGTGATCTTGTGTCTCGGAGTAATAGCTCTACTTTCTTCATGGTTATTTCGTAGCATCCTCGTATTGCCCTTTTTCACTATTTTGTTATGATTCTCATTTTTCCTTACTTGTTTGAAAGTTGTCGTTTCACGAGCCGTGAGTACCATGATTGATTGGCAACAATCTTGATCATTCTTCCACGATGGAGAGTGCCTCCCTTGGTTGGATTTAGTTGACTGTGGGGTATAACTTTTTGAATTTTGGGTTTTTGAAGGCAGTTCCTTTTGCGTGGTTGGTTTTTCTGTGTTCATGGCCATTTTTAGCGGGAATGTCTTGTTTCCGGCCATTGGTATGGAAGCAATTAACTGGCCATTTTTCTTGTCAACGATGACGCATTTGTTGTAGTCAAATTTAACCATATAACCTCTTCGTAGAAGTTGCCCAACACTTAGCAAATTATGTGCAAGCCCCGGGACGTATAATACATCATGTATATGCTTAGTGGAGCCGTTTTTAGTTTCAACGGGTATAATCCCTTTACCTGCAACTCCTTGAATCCTTCCATCTCCCAGAGTAATTTGGGATTTTTCTTCTTCATTGAGATTGATAAATAAACTTTTATCCCCTGTCATATGGTTAGAGCAACCACTGTCTATGTACCATATATCGGCGGACTTTTCTTGCATATTTAAGCAAGAGTAAAATAATTGTCCACCATAGTATTTTTCCTCGATAAAATTGGCCTCATCTTCTTGTTCTCGGAACCAACAATCTTTTTCAAGATGAGTATGTCTTTGACACCTCTTACATTTATACTTACAATCATTTGTGTTATGATTGTTTTTCTTGCATAAATAACAATATGTTTGGTTATTTTGTCGGTTCCCTCGATTGTTTTGAAAACCTCTCCCCCTTATTTGTGAGGGAGATACAAGAATTGCTTTTGATGCTCACAACTTATAGCTATTTATAGTGTTCTTATGTCGGTTATCATGCCTTACACCGACATAAGTGGATTACTCTAGATAGTTAGTGCTAGTACTAGATAATTTCTTGGATAATTCTAGTATCTAATTACTAGATACTCCTAGATACTCTATAGTTCCTTAGTTACATATTAATACAATTGTTTTAGATTTTTCTAGATTATATTTTTAACACTCCCCCGAATATGATAATTATTTCTCCCGTTAAATTTTAGTTTTGCCTGAAAGGCTTGTTCTTGTGGCTCTTCATGAAATCTTTTCATTCTCTCTTCATGAGCTTGTAACGAGCTCATTAATTCTGTTATTGTTAGCTCTGCTAAATTTTTGGATTCTTCTATCGCAACCACTATATGTTCAAACTTTTGCGGAAGACTTCTTAAAATTTTTGGAATTATTTTTGCATCTTCGATCGTGTCACCATATGAGCGGTTTTGGTTAACAATAGTAGTAACACGATTAAAGAATGCTTCAATCGACTCGTCTTCCGTCATTAGCAAATTTTCAAAAATTTTCCAAAGAGTTTGGAGTTTGACAGTTATTACCTTGCCAGAACCTTTATATGAGTTTTCCAGGATCTTCCAAGCCTCCATTGATGACGTAGCGGATGTGACTCGCGGAAGTATTGCCTCGTCGAGTCCTCGAAAAATCAAAGAAAGAGTGTAGTGATCACTTCTTTGATTTTCTGAATATAATTTTTTCTTTTTATTGTCCCATGTTGCCTCTTCATCGGCATCTTTGGGTTTATCATACCCATTCTGGACAAGCTCCCATAGGCCTTGTGAAATAA
Source organism: Dianthus caryophyllus (assembly GCA_023091065.1). Taxonomy (NCBI): domain Eukaryota; kingdom Viridiplantae; phylum Streptophyta; class Magnoliopsida; order Caryophyllales; family Caryophyllaceae; genus Dianthus; species Dianthus caryophyllus. Next base: position 19,628,981 of record CM041522.1, read on the forward strand.
ATATTGATTTCATTTGAACACTCCAGAGGTCATATTTCTCGCCTCTGAATGTTGGTACCCAATTTACTTGCATTGTGTTTGACATGTTTATATTTGGGACTTGTTTTAATTTATGTGTGTGTGTTTAATTTTGGGTTTGTATTTTATATGGAGTACTTGGGTAGTAGCGGCTCTGATGCCACTGTTAGAAAGTTTATATTATGGAAAGTGTTGGCAAGTGTGGAAAAGACCCTTCACATGTAAAGTCTCACATCGCTCAAGGAAGTGAGAGTTGCTCACTTTATAAGTTTAGGGGCTACTCCTCCCATCACCAATTGGTTTTGGGATGGAACCCTCTAGGCCTTATGAATCGAGCTCTCTCCTTCCATTCGTGGGTGTGGCCCGGGCCCGTCTCTGGTTTCACATGGTATCAGAGCCCATGGTTATATCCTGGGTCTCTTGATCTGAAACCGGGCCATCTATATGCCGCCGGATATGGGTTCGTATCTCTGGTTAAAATCACTGGTTTCGTGTCTCTGAATCACCCATCCGGTTGGGCTTTGTATGCCATGGAGAATCCCAATAATGTGGGCTCCAGTATAAGGCTCTGTTAATGGGCTTACATGTGAGGGGGGCGTGTGGAAAAGACCCTTCACATGTAAAGTCCCACATCGCTCAAGGAAGTGAGAGTTGCTCACTTTATAAGTCTAGGGGCTACTCCTCACATCACCAATTGGTTTTGGGATGGAACCCTCTAGGCCTTATGAATCGAGCTCTCTCCTTCCATTCGTGGGTGTGGCCCGGGCCCGTCTCTGGTTTCACAGCAAGGAATGAATTTGATATTGATTGTTTAATGGTTGGAAGGTAAACAATTTAACAATGATTTGTTTATGGTAGAATTGGGAGAGTTAGTGTTAAAAATATGTATTTGTTATTGCATACCACATCACCTTACATGCTTGGTATATATAGGTTGCATATGTCGGTTTACAAGGGCTACACCGACATATGAGGATTGCTCTAGATATTTAGTTCATAATTTGTGTAGACTAATCTAGTAACTAAGCACATAAATTATTTTGCTAGATTATTCTAGAAATTAGGCTACTAGATTTTTCAAGATTATTATTTTTAACAAATTTTTAGCTGCATATTTTCATTGTCTTTGTATTAGGTTTTGTGATCGATCGGAAGTTAAGGAAGCCCACATCTTGGCTAGAGGTGTGAGTAAACCCTAAGGTTCTGATCTACTACTAGCCAAAAAAAAAAAAAAAAAAAAAAAGAAAAATTTAAATTGCGTAAGTGTAGTTTTCCATTACTATGTTGTATATCTGACTCAAGTCTCTTGTGGTTACGGTTTCATTTTTGACAGGCTTAGCTTTACGTCACTGGGTAAAACCTGAGGCAGTCTGTGGATTTTAAATTGTCAAGGAGCATCTCGATTTCGACTGGACTACAGCAGGGAAAAGCTACCTTAAGCAATCAGTGAATTGTTATAGTCAAGGAGCATCTCAGTTTGGATTCGACTCCAGGAGGCAAAATTGTAAGTTTGTAACAAAGAGAATACTATATCTCTTTGTACAAAATCCAAATTTACTCATATATTTTAAGTTATAATGCCTCTATAAAAATTTTACGATGATGTGGATTGTTCAAACAGTATTTTAATGCAATCTTGTTACCTTTTCTGTGCTTCAGTTTGCCTTAATTTTTGTCGGTCGTCAATGAGTTACTTGTAAGCGTTGTAGTCCTGTATAACCTAAATGCATGGGGCTGAATCAATGAGTCTGATCCACGTTTCGATCCAAAGACATCCCGATTAAAACCGCTGAACATTTCGAGTATCCAATATTGACAAATGGTGTTGGCAGGCGATTACCGACTAGAGTGCCCAAAATTGCAATGTTTTGTGGCGGGCAGTCTCAAAAGAGTTAATTGAATATAACCCCCTTTTATAACACTTTTTTTCAAAATAACCCCCTTATATGTTATTTTTATGACATAACCCCTTTTAAGACACTTTTCTTTCTAAATCACCCTCAACGTCGAATTTTCTTACTTCAAAATCGCAATTAAAGACATTATAGGGTATGTCATTTTCAAGTTACAACCACCAATGTCTAAAATATATCGACACCTCTTAAGAAATCCTTGTTTAAGGGTGTGAATATACCATTTTTAAGTAGCATATTTCGACTTTGGGGTGATTTAAAAACAAAAGTGTCTTAAAAGGGGGTTATGTTATAAAAATAACATATAAGGTGGTTATTTTGAAAAAAAGTGTTATAAAAGGGGGTTATATTCAATTAACCCGTCTCAAAAAGACATTGTGTATGTTGTGTACATGGTAGTGTTGCCATAAACACCTAACTTTTGGATAGTAGCTCCTTATGCACCTATAGCGACTATCAGTTAATGACTTGGCGATTTTCGAACTTGAGCACTACTAGTTTTACTTCATAACTTGTAGCGGAAACCATATGTGGTGTACGCACTTCTGAGGTCTACTTACAAATAGCATAGTGTACAGCGCTGACCTAAACCCAGTACGCAATATAAGCTTGGCTAAAACGACTTATCACACCAGAAACAAACGACTTGTTGCCATGGCTAGTCACGATATTATAGGAGTTGGTATGTTTTATGTTGCAGAGTGGTAATAGTTGATGCGAAGCAGCACCAAATATTTGTCGCCGAGTAGTAGTTGGTTACGAGAAACAAACCGAATTTTTCACATTTGTTTTCATTGACGAGGGTTCTTCCGCTTACGAAAATACAAAGTACATTCTTAATTTAATAGGTGCCACAAACCATCAGAAAAATTATACTAAAAACAATTAATGTAGAAATTAATAGATCTGGACATTACACAAATGATCTGTTTCAAATATGAGTACATCACGCTGGTGGCCTAGAAGACCACTACAAAGAAACTTAACACAAACAGCCTGCAGTCACAAATCGCGCAATCCATGTCAGACGACGTCTGAATAAAGAATCAAAACCGTGAAATTGAATGCAACAGAAAACCCCACTTCATAATCAAGTTAATTAAGAGAGCTAGACGACGGATCGATCAACTGGGTTGGCTGAAGAAGATGTAGGTTCTCTTCGAAGCTCCTTGACAACGGCAGCAAGTGATTCAGGGTTCATGCCAACGTCACAAAGAGCAATGAGGACGGAAAGAGTGTGGCGGTCCAAACCAGTGTCGAGTATGTTAGACATGTGAAACGCCAAGTCCAAAGAATCCCGTGCAGTGCGTGCAGCCTCCGATTCCATATCTCCAATCAGATCGAGTTTATCACTATTTCTCTCGTCAAATTCTGCACTCCATTCAAGAGTTGTATTTTACGGAGTATTCATCAAGAGACGATTGTCATTGAACATTCGAGTACTACGTAACTAAACCCCAAAACAAATAAATGTAACGCTACGAATAGTAAACATATGACTACTTAGTAAGAGATCAACCAAATCAACATGTATACGGCTAGAAATCCCATGTTCATCATGCAGCCAACTATACAGATTACAAGAAAGAAAAGTATCTTACATTTCAACAGCAGAATTTTGAGCTCATTACATACACATTGATGGCAAACATTTTGACGCTTTCTTACAGTATAATATTAGTATCAAAATGTAGAAAAGGAACTGTACCAGCAGCCATGGCCTTCGGCCAGCTCCAACTCCCTCGACCACACTCACACAGCCCCACCTACACACATACATACACTCAATACCCCACGTACACGGCACCCTAACACATTACAATCACGCACTCGACAAAAGCAACAACGCACTGTGACAACAACGATAGAGCAGCAGCAGATCAGAAGCAGCACGAAACAGCAGACCGAGATGACAGCGGCAGACAGTCCATACAACAGCAGTCCTCGTCACAGCAACAACACGACATATCTCTACGCACCCATACGACACCAACTTGCATTACTAATTAACACCGTAACATACTTAAATCTCACAAAACCAGTCAAAGCCGAGCCACACCTTGTCTCGATACATCAGTCAACACAAAAACAACTATACGATACAACAGCAGCAATAACAGTGATGAAAGCACGGCTTTTCACACCGAAACACAGCAGCACCATCACAGCTCAAGAACAGTATTAGATAACAGTCCACAAGGCAACCTACGACCATTAGAACCGCAGCACGTTTACACTCACACACGACCTCACTCAACATAACACACCACTGATGATAGTAGTAGAAGATCAGCATTAAATGTAGGCAGCATTAACACAATACCAAAAAACCACCAAACGAACACAAAATGCACATATACCACACCGACTAACACAGTTAACATACTCATTATCGAAACACCTACAGCAACAACAATTCATACGCATAAAACAACACCTATACCGGTCTAAGTAAGGGAGAGCCCTTACCTCGAGAAAATCTCACTAAAATCGAAGGAAATCGTCACAAGTTCCCTTCCACGAGCTCACACACTACAAACAACACGAATTACATCAATTTCTACTCTAATACTCACTATTTGACATAAAGAATCATCAAAATCGACTACAAATTCGAAAATCCCCAAACTCTAGGGTTAAATCATACGTAAATGAAATTGAAGGATCGAATATGAATTACACCTTAATTAATTTGTAGAATAAGATTAAAACTCGAGGAAGGTCGACGAATGAGGCTAGAACACGAAGAATTCGACTCAGGAATGAAGAATACGACTCATCAGAGAAAAGAGAACAACGAACAGCCGCGGTTGACCAGCAGATGGCCACGGCAGTGCGGCTACTGGTGGCCGCCGGTGATGGTGATTTGACGGTGGTGATGATATTGATGAAGGCTGATGGTGATAATGAAGAAGAGAGGAAGAAGGTGAGCTTCGAAAATGAAACAAGAATGAAAAAAGGGTGACTGGAGAAAAGAAATAAGAATAGAAGAAGAGAATACCCGCTTTGTTCCCTTTTGATTTGTTTTCTTTGGGACTATTTGTTTTGTTTTCCCTCTATTTTATTTGGCTCGTATTATTATTATTATTATTATTATTATTATTATTATTATTAGTAATTATTGTATAAGTACAGAAAAAAACTAGTCTAATTGTTGATGGCCCAATTATTTTAATAGTTAACTTCAACTTTCTTGAGTTTTGTTTGGGCTTTCTCTTATGAGTAATTCTATGGTGAGGCCGTCTCATACTATGAGACACCATCAATAATTCACTATAGTTATACTACACTTCACCCCCACATACAACATTATACATCTTATTTTAGTTTTTGTCATTATTATCAATTATATACGACATTATTTTAATGCTACGACATTCACTAGCAAAGTAGCAAAAAATTACATAAATTTATTTATTTATTTTTATTTATATTTTATCGTAACCGGTAAAAATTTGTCTCTGATGTACATTTTTTTTAATAAAATATCGTTACGTTTCACGTATAATAGAGTTACATTTGAAGCAAGGTACAATTACTTTTCAAGTTAAATAAATAGGTTACGTTTGAAAAATAATATAGTTACTTTTGAGTCGTCTCATACTATGAGACGGATGCGCGCAAATCGAAAATTTCAAAAACGAAAATCGAGCCCTTGTTTGTACAGGTTGGCCGAGATTTTGGACCCTTGGTCCATGTCTATCCTCTTCCATTTCTTCTCTTACACAAGTGCATGCTCTTGCCTTACTTTTCACTTACACAAGCATGCTTCACTTACACATCCTACATAATTCATCATCACTTGTATTTGTAGCTTAATTAAATTAAAAGATTATACACACAAATACTAAATACATTATACATTATCATACTACTACATTCATTATTACACACAAACACAAACTTACAAAACCTCTCTAAAAACAAAACTCTTTTATTTTCTAAGTAGAAAACTCATGTAAGAACACATGTTCTTAAGTGTTCTTCATGTTCTTGAAGATCTTCATCTTCCACCTCTTAATTATTTTTATTTCCTAAATTTATTTCACCTTAGTTTATGTTTATAAATTACTTCACCTAATTCACTACTTAGTTTAGATCATTTCTATATAAATTATATTACTACAACACTTGTTAAATGAGTTTTAGAAAATTAAAGTAGTGTTCTAAAATAAATAAATCAAGATCTTCATTTTCTTCAAATGATTTTCCACTTAAATTTTTACTATTCACAAAAATGAAAATTTTTCATAAGTTGTTTTATTTCACTTCCTCTTTTTCCTACTAAATATTAATGAACATTGTTTTGGCAAAAAATTTACCAAAGCTTAATTTATTGTGTTGGGGTTAAAGCGACCTTATCGTATGCCAAACTAAGAATTGTAAACGAAAACTTAAGGAAAAGAAATGACGAGAACGAAATGAGACACAAAGGTTTTTTGGTTACGCGGAAAACCCGATGTGGGAAACGACCGCGGGGGGAAGCTCTTGTCCCACCAACTATCCACTATTCAAAGAAGGATTACAAGATTTAGGGTGCTAAGGCACGTTATTTGGTACAATATTTGCTGAATAATGCTAAGAGTTGCTGAAAAATGTGTTTAGAGTGTTTAGAATGCTGTAAAATAATTGCTGGATGTTGAATATGGTAGTGTTGTTGCTGAATGTGGAATGATGAATGATCTTCCTTTGAACCCTAGCTTGCCTTTTATACTTGCATCCTTGCTGATTTTGCTCCTATTATTCCTCCCTTCATAACTGTCGTGGTCCCCTATTGAATAGGCCTTAATTGCTCCTTCTGTTGTAACGCTTCCCCCTTTCTCGCAACTACTTTAATTGTCCGTTGCAATTCGAGATAGATCCGTTGGTGAGACTCCTGAGGGCCCTGGCTGCCCAGGGTCCTGAGCTGTCTGGCCTCTTGAGATGCTCTGGGTCCTGCCCAGGGTCTTGAAGTGTTTAGGGTCCTGGGCTAGGTGGGGCTCCTGGAGGGTCTTGCATGGTCAGGGTTCTGTGTCGTCTGGATCCTCGGAATACTCTAGATCTTGCCCAGGGTCCCGTGATGCTCGGGGCCCTGAGCAAGGTACTTCTGCTGATAGGGCCCAAGCTGGGCCGGAAAATTTGGGCCCAACATTTGCCCCCAAAATTTCTGCTCAGGAGGTCTCGAATTCTGAGCAGGAATTTTCATTCTCAGATTGCTTTGCGTGACTCCCTCATATTTCAACTTTGGATGCACTTCGGCTGCTTCGATTTTGTTCGTGCTTGATACTTGGTGGATTGGCGATGCCTTTTCTTTTCCCTTCTTGGGTAGGTAACAATGACACAGAGCGGCGGTTGCTGATATGGCGAAAGAGCTGCTGCAAGTATTTAGGTCGTTTCTGATGCCCCCGACTATATGGGCCAGGGACAGCTGAAGCGCCTACAGAGGATGCTGTAGCGATTGAGGGACCTGAAACAGAGGAAACAATACCGCAAGGGTGAAAGCGACAATGTAAACATGGATCAGCTAAAAACACCTAGCTAATGCGACTCGAAACATGTGAATAATCTATCAAGCTTATTAGGCGAATCTTCCCTTCTTGCTAAACATATGCACTCAGGGTCCTTTGCTGCAAGGGACCTTGAGCATGATGATGGAAAGTCATGGTGACCAACCATGCTTTGATTACGTTCGATCAGAGCGCTGCTCATTTTGTATGCATGCTTTTAGAGTCGAGTTAGAGCGGGGCTCGAATCTTAATGTCCAAGTGGGGTCATGTTTATCCCCGATGCCGAGCCTCGTAGTGGTGACTTGGTGGCCCTGGAATCTGAGATGTCCGGAACGGGGTAACGTTTGTCCCCTGTCGCCACGCGCACGAAGTCCTCTCAAGGAGGATAAACGAGAGGCGCCTCAGGACCCTGTGGTCGATACCTTATGAAGGAGTGAAGCTTCGGAAGCTCTTTGAGATGATTCAAATATTATTTGTATTTTAAAAATGAGCTTTAAATAAGGATTTCTTAAAAGGATGAAAGGTTTTAAACAAATCATAAATGTAAACTGTAGAAATACTTTAAAAACGATTCAGAGCGGATTAAAGAATTTTCACGGAAGAATAATCAATAAAACCTGCTGAGGGTACCTCAGAATGATGAGGGCGTGCCAGGGTCCTAAGAGTACATCAGGAGTCTCAGGTCTCAGGATCCTCAGGGCATCTCAGCAGCACTACTACAAATCTGGGCTTAAAGAACGGTGATAAAAGTACGACAAAAAGCGGAACCGTCCTATATATTGTCATTAAATTTGGCGCTGAAAACTGGAAAAAAAGAGAACGGTTATTAAATTAACCGTACTGAAACATTAAATAAAGAAGACGGTTTTATTGACCAAGCGTTCTCTATTTTGTACAGATGGATGGAAAAAAAAATGCATTCCAAAGAGAACGGTTCAATTCAAGAACCGTCCTAAAACATTGAAGCAGAAAAGGAGGGAAAACCAGAGCAGGACTTAAGAGAACGGTTCAAGTAAGGAACCGTCCTCAAAGGACCAAGAAAGAGAACGGTTTTAATTAACAACCGTCCTCTTTGATTCTAACCCTATTTTTTTTCAAACTGATCGAAGAGTAATAGTCGTCTTCTTTTCTTTGTTTCTTTGTTTTTCATTCATACCACTACAATCTACAACCACCAACACCAGTCCTCTCCACCGCCTCCTCTCCACCGGTCCTCTCCACCGCCGCCTTTCCACCGACGCCTCTCCACCGCCGACTCTCCAACACCCTATTTTTAGATTTTAATCTTTCAAAACACCTTACGCTTAACATATCACACTCTAATCAACTGTCCTCCACCACCTAAACCCTACTCAACCACCGAGCCCTACTACCGAGCCCCACCACCGAACCCCACCACTGAACCCCACCACCGAATAGCAGCACCGAACACAACAGTCGTGGAGGTTTTGGTCAATCTATCGGCGGAGTTATTAGAATGATGGTGTTTTGGTATTTTGCTTCGAAGTTCTTCTTGATCTAGGGTTTATGATCCTTTTGGGTATGATTATGATACTTTTTTTTTCAATTCGATTTGTTGTTTCTTGATTTAGGGTTTATGATTTGGGACTTTTAGTAAGATCTGTTTTTGGTATTGGGTTTTTTGTGATTTTTGTGATTTTTGGTACTGTATTTTGACTGACACAACCATCACTGCCATTGTTCTACCTTCAATTTTGACAAGCTTCTCTTTGTTTCAACTGACAAGGTTTGTCACGCCCTCTACAATTTTGCTTTTTCTTTCAATTTCGACCCCGCCCTTCCCTTTTTCAACTCGATGATGCAGAGTTTAGAATTAGGGTTTTCAATTTGCTTAAAGACTTTAATTTTTCATTTGAAACCATGATGATTGAGCTGAAAATTCTGTTGTGTGTCACGAAAATGGATGCTAAATTGCTAATCTCATACCGATATCGATAATGATGTAGAACGTTAATTTGAATACGGACATTAATCGGAATTGCTCTTCGTTTTTTTTCCTAACGGCTCGTAGTTTTTGTTTAGTAATGTTATTTGAAACCGATAAGTAAATGTGTTCTCAATCTTAGTTACTCACATTGTGCATGCATGAATCGAATTTGATGTTTGGTACGTATGTTTGGAGATATTGGTGACGATTTTTGGGAGGGAAGACGTGAGTGATGTCAGAATGGAACGTAGAGGAGTCGAATGCGGCTGTAAAAATAGCTAACTTCAACATTAAAATTTTTGCTTGCAGAACCAACTGATGTGTGAATCCATTTCTGATCTTTAGAAAAAGGTATGTCAAACATCACTTATTAATGGTAAGCCTCCAATTTATACTCGCAAAAAAGTACTTTATGTATAGCTTCGATGTGGCCTTGAGTACGATACATAACTCGAGCATTATAAGTTTACACATTTTTGGTGTAGCTCGAGACAATGTCGCAACTCTGTGGCCTTGCCGCCTTGGTTTTACCATGGAGTAGTACTCATTCAATATGTTTCTCATTTCTTGTTCTATAGGAAAAAGCATTGCAAGAGCATAACAACAATCTGACAATAAAGGTAAAATTTGTTTCAAAATCGTTAATTAAATGAAGCCATTATGCATCATGTTAATTAAGCGTGACTCGAAATTGGTTAATTAAGCCATATTTTTTGCTTATCCAACATCGTTAATGGAGTTATCAATGTTTGCTTAGCCAACATCGTCAAATGGGACGTAACTTCGTTTTACATTTGACTTTATATTTGAACGACAAGTGGATTTTCACCTTGATTGATAACTGGTCTAAGATGAACTTCATCATCTTATATTTCAGATGTCAGAATTGGTCACAAAGCTTATATGTTTCCCTCTTTGTCATGTGGATTAATATGGTGAGCATCATTTTAGTACTATATTTCATGCTTGTATTTTATTTACTAAACAAGTGTATATAAATTCAATTAAATATCTTTTATGTACCAAATCACATCTATATTCTTTGTCACATATGGTGTCCATTATTATTGCCCAGAAAAAAATATGGAGCAGTAGGTGCAAATCGATGAGGTGATGAATAGCTCGATTAAAGCTGCAAAGGAAATTCAAGGGATAACAATTGATGAATGATGATGAGGTTTAAGTAGTTTGTTTTCAATTTTTTAAAACGTGTGAACATTTTAAGTATGCCGATTGTATCTCATATATGTCTGAAATTGTAAATTGAAGAGGTTCCATTTTGATTATGTCGAACTTAACGTCGGCAAGAATTTTCAGAGATCGAATGTATGTGTGATTCATGACAATTTAAGCTATGTAGCTCTGACTATCCAAGTTCTTTTGGAAATATTGGTGCTAAATTTGTGGCATTAAAATAATATTTTTTTTTGATGCTATGACACAAAAGAGAACGGTTGGAATAATGAGTGTTACACAATGGCCAGCAAAAAGAAAGAGGACGGTTCCCTCATTACTGTCACACTGAACCTGTTCTCTTTGATTAACCTACCAGGACGGTTCCTTCTTACACCCGTTCTATTTGATACACTTAAGAGAACGGTTGTATTTTGTAACCGTTCTCTTTTCTCTAGCGCGCGCTTTTTTTTTATTTTCTTTTTTAATCTTTGGGAAACCCTTAGAGGACGGTTTTATATCACAACCGTTCTCTAAGATCTCACTAAGAAGACGGGTTGACCAAATTTTTAACCGTTCTCTTAGATCTAAGAGGACGCTTCGCAGAAGGACGGTTGTTTTGCTCTTTAAGGACGGTTTACAACCGTTCTCTTATGTAAGATTTGTAGTAGTACAGCGAAGCGCAAAATAACTTTTAAAACGATTGAAAGGGTAACTTAAAAGGTTTTTAAGGGAGAACTTAAGAAAAATTTGCAACCTAAGAAAAGAATGAAAGAGTTTTTAAAGCGGAAAAATAAAATAAAATATGGATTAAAAAGTAAAATGGATAAACCTATTGAAGACATAATGTTGAGGTGGGCGTCGAGGCCCTCAAAATGAAACACCGTTTTCAGGTACAGTGCCAAGCTGGCGACTAGTAGTCTTGTCGCATGTCCTTGCCCCCTGCAAGGTTTCCGCATTTATGAATGTGGAGGCTATGCAAAACGGCTAAAAGAGTGCAGGGAGGGGCCTGACAGGATCATGTCAGGGTCCTAAGAGGGACCTGGCAGGAACCCGGACCCTGTGAGGATACCGGATCGGGATCCCTTCTCGACGCCCCGCTCGCGCCCGCCCTCGAAAATGTGTCATGGGGCGGAATGCACGGCGCGGGAAAATAATGTGAAAGAGCGACGCGTAAAACCGCGCTCTGCGGGTCTTTGCTCGATTTGCTATGGGGGATGTCATTGCGTAATTTGTTTAAATCATTTTAAAGAAATATTGAAAAATCATTTAAAAGCCGTTTTCGAAGACGCGAATCTTAGAGTTCAAAGTGCGTCGATACCTATCCGTCTAAGGCAATTGTGAAACCAGAGCGGATTCGGGGTGAGGGTACTCTCCGAAAGTTTGTCAAAATGCGTTATGAAAAACTGTAATCGAAAAGCCTACGTAAAAGTAGCCATTACTAGCTTGAAAACAGTGCATAATTCGATGTTTGAGCAAATGCAGACCGCTACGTACAAGTGCGATATGTGACTCGATAAATATGCGTAAAAGCAAATGTATACGTCAAAGCTATGACGGGTTGCTATAGGAAATGTGCACAAAACGAGAATTCATTGTTTGAATAATCATTTAAATACTATTTTCCGACTCATGTATATGTAAAAGTTTGTTTAAAACCCTCAGTTTTGCATGCTTTAAGACTAATGAAGGCGATTACAAGTTTTGTCGAAATCATGTTTAGTCGTTTAATGCGTAAATGAGAATTTGCATAATGTAAAGTGGTGTCCGTTTGTTCATTGTTAATTGTGTCGTTGCTTATGCGATATTGGCGAGGTTTAAGACGGATTTAGAAATCCGAATCGCTACAACTGTATTGCGAATACGGGTTCGCAATGCCAATACCGGGCCGGGTCAGGAACCCGTATGAGTCAAGTGTGAAGGTATAGATAGAGAAGAGAGTGATGATAATTCATGCTTTGAAATGAATGAATAAGGGGTGTATTTATTGGGATTTCGAGCCAAATCTGTAGCGAGGAAAATCGCTGTCAACAGCGATAATCGAAAATCGCCAGTTGACTGGCGATTTACCAGTAAATCGCTAGTTAACTGGCGATTTTCAGGTTAATCGCCTGTTGACAGGCGATTTTCTGGGCCATTTTGTGACGTGTTTTGGCTTGCGTATGCGCTTACGAACGTGTGTATGGGTGTGTGTGCCGTAGGCTGCAGGCTTTTGAGGATAATGTTGGCTTTGTCGAGAATCAAGTTGGCGTAACTCGGTTTCGGTTTCGTGTTTCGTGTTTCGTGTTTCGTGCTTTGTTCGATTTTGGCTCGAAATAAAATAATATTGTAATATATTATTTTACGACTTTATGAGATTTTGTTTCGTAAGAATGTGACCCGGGACGCATTTTGGTCCGCTTCGGGTGCTTTTGTGGGCTTTTTCGGGTCTCGGGCCGAAAAGTGTTTTTGTCTTGTATTGAATTGTTTTTGTGAAATGTGTTTAGACGTGAGCTCGGCTTGAGCGTCTGACGCCTCGGGAGGCGTGCTTGGGTGCTTTTGTGGGCTTGTCTTGTGTGGAAAAGGCTTGTTTTTTTTTTGTGTTGGGTCGACTTAAATAAAATGACTAAACTAATACTCATTTTACACGACATGCAAATAAATCATTTATACGTTTAAACGACTTAAAATGTTTTCGACAAAATGTACCGTTTTGACATTACGTTAAAAACATGCTTTATGTGAAAAGTCCATTTCATCACAGGGTTTGTATTTGGGGGGTACGGATACGGGTATCTACAGAGCCCCCAGTTTGACTGAGCTTGGACTAAAGCGCTAGTCAAACTTAATGATAGTATCCGGACCATTATAGTCTCGATACCACCTGGCGGCGCTAAGCATGTGTCTCGAGGGAGAGACGAGGACTTAGTGCCGGGAAATGCGGGGTGGGACAACATGTTTTTAGGACATGACGGTCCGCGCATGTTTAAAGGCGTGCCTGCCTGTTGACGTCTGGTGTCTTTGAGCCGTCTGCTGATGTCGGATGCTTCTTCGATGGCGCTTTGTAGTCTAGCTGAACTTTGTGTTGTGCGTGAGATGGTTGCTGATGTTGAATGTTTCGTGATGGCGTTTTGTAGTCTAGCCGAACTTTGTGTTGTGTGAACGCTCGCTCGTGTGCTTATGCATGTTCTCATGTATGAGTGCTTGTGTTCATGTATGAGTGCTTATGTTTTGATATTATCTCGTAAAGAGTGTAGTGCTTGGATGTATTATTTGCAAAAGAGGGTGCGTGTTTACGTGTTTAACTCGTAAGGGAGTGTACGTGTTTGACTCGTAAAAGAGTGTTTATGCCTTGGTGCTCATGTGTAAGTGCTCGATGTTTGGCTCGTAAAAGAGCGAAATTGCTTGGATGTTTGACTCGTAAAAGAGTGTATGTGTTTAGATGTTTGACTTGTAAAAGAGGTATGGTGTTTGGTTGTTGACTCGTAAAAGGGGTACGTATTTGGTGTTTGACTCGTAAAAGAGGCATGCGTTTAGATTGTTTGACTCGTGAAAGAGGCATGTGCTTGTGTTTGACTCGTAAAAGAGGTACGTTTTTAAGGTTTTTGACTCGTAAAAGAGTGTAAATGCCTGGCTGTTTGACTCGTAAAAGAGTGTATGTGTTTAGATGTTTGACTCGTAAAAGAGGAATGGTGTTTGGTTGTTGACTCGTAAGAAAGGCACGTATTTGGTGTTTGACTCGTGAAAGAGGCATGTGTTTAGATTGTTTGACTCGTAAAAGAGGCATGTGCTTGTGTTTGACTCGTAAAAGAGGTACGTTTTTAAGGTTTTTGACTCGTAAAAGAGTGTAAATGCCTGGATGTTTGACTCGTAATAGAGTGTATGTGATTTGATTTGTGAAGAGTATTTTTGTTTTGACTCGTGAAGAGTGTATATTTGGCTTGACTCGTGAAGAGTGTTGTGATTCGACTTGCAAAGAGTATATTGTCTTGACTCGTGGAGAGTGTATGTTGCTTTGACTCGTGAAAGAGTGCATGCGCTTTGTCTCGTAAAAAGTGTTTGTGTTGACTCGTAAAGAGTGCATGTGATTAGACTCGTGAAAGAGTAGTGTTTGTGTTTTGACTCGTAAAGAGTATATTGTCTTGACTCGTAAAGAGTATGTTGTCTTGACTCGTGAAGAGTGTTGTGATTTGACTCGTAAAGAGTATATTGTCTTGACTCGTGAAGAGTGTATATTTGTCTCGACTTTGTCAAAGAGTGTATTTGATTTCAGTTTGTACAGAAGGTATGTGTTTTGACTCGTAAAGAGTGTATGTGTGTTTTGACCTGTGAAGGGTGTTTTTGTCTTTGACTCGTAAAGAGTGTATGTGCTTTGACTCGTAAAGAGTGTTTTTGTCTTGACTCGTAAAGAGTGTATTGTCTTGACTTGTAAAGAGTGTTTTTGTTTTAACTTGTAAAGAGTGTATATGTTTTTACTCGTGAAAGAGCGTTTTTGTTTAGTTGTAGAGAGTTTATTTTTCCTGACTTGTAAAAAGTGTATGTGTTTTGACTCGTAAAGAGTGTATGTGTTTTGATTTGTGAAAGAGTGTTTTAAATGCGGACTCGTAAAGGGTGTATGTGATTGGCTCATGTTTTTGAGCGTTCTTGATAATGCTTTACGTTTGAACG
The DNA here is from genome assembly GCA_023091065.1 of Dianthus caryophyllus. Taxonomy (NCBI): domain Eukaryota; kingdom Viridiplantae; phylum Streptophyta; class Magnoliopsida; order Caryophyllales; family Caryophyllaceae; genus Dianthus; species Dianthus caryophyllus. The sequence continues at coordinate 19,644,166 of CM041522.1, forward strand.
TCTAGTGCTTGATCCTGTTGTCGAGTGCTTGTATTTGAGACACGTGTTTTTCTCGTGTCAGAGTGTTCAGTCGTTTCCGCAATTATGCTAGTGCTTATGTTTGTGTTTGTGTGCGTACTTCTGGGTTTTGAAGGTGATGCCTAACCTTTTTTGTATGAGGTGGTTTTAAGGTATTGCTAAACCATTTTTACTTGAGGCAGTTTGAGGTGTTGCTAAACCGTTTTTACGTGAGGCAAGTTGAAGTGTTGCTAAACTGTTTTTTGCGTGAGGCAGTTTGAGGTGTTGCTAAACCGTTTTTGCGTGAGGAAGCTTTTGAGGTGTTGCTAAACCGTTTTTGCGTGAGGCAGTTTGAGGAGTTGCTAAACCCTTTTTGCGTGGCGCTGAGGTGTTGCTAAACCGTTTTTGCGTGAGGCAGTTTGAGGTGTTGCTAAACCGTTTTTGCGTGAGGCAGTTTGAGGTGTTGCTAAACCGTTTTTGCATGAGGCAATTTGAGGTATTGCTAAACCGTTTTTGCGTGAGGCAGTTTGAGGTGTTGCTAAACCGTTTTTGCGTGAGGCGACTTGTTTGTGTTGTAGCGTGATTGTGTGTTGCGTTTGTTTATGTTATGTTGATTTGTGCTATCAGGTGTATAGTTTGTCTTGCCTTCGGGAGAAGTTTGAGCTTAACCTAGTTTTGAATTAGTTCTGCTAGTGCGTTTTGCTAGATGTCTTGCCGTGGAGAGAGCTTGATTTCTCGTTTGAACCCTATGTTTGGGATTTGCCCTTTGATGCTCGCGTTCTGTTGCTTTTTAAAGTGCATGTGCGTATTTGTGTCTAATTGTGAAGTGTGCGTAACGAGCTTTGCTGAGGTTTGTTGCTATGTTTGTCATGGGTGCTGTAGTTCGTGTTGTTGCTTCGTGCACATCTGTTAGCGGTGTTATGTATGTGTGAGGTTGTGTATAATCGGACTTGGATGTATGTGTTGCTATATGTGATGTTTGGGACGTGTGATTGGTTGTGGTTGCTTATTGTTTTGTAGGCGTATGTCTGCTTGGGAGGTAGTTGTTTGTGTTTTTATTCTGAGTTTTGTGTTGTAAATCCGATTGGGATGTATGCTAGGACGCATCCTCATGAGAAGGGAATGTTTTTGCGTGTTGTATTTTGAAGGCTCGAATCTTGCTGGTATTTTGCGTGCTTGTGTGTGAACAAGGTTATCGTGATGCATGGGATACGCTTGAACCAGTGAATGTCTGTCTGCATGGAGGAAAAACTTTGTGGTTTTGCTTTTAAAGTTAGCCCCCAGTTTGAGTTAGTTTTTGATGTAAAAATCTTAATCAAACTTGTGATGTTTGCTTCAAAAGTAAGCCCCCAGTTTGAGTTAGTTTTTGATGTTAAAACGTTAGTCAAACTTGTAGTAGCTGCGTGTGTGTCTTTGCTTTTGAATGTAGCCCGTGGAGTGAGCTGTATTCCTGCTTTTTGATTTTGCTTTTGTGTTTTGTTGTTGTTTGTGTATTGTTTTGCGTTGCAAGATGTTTTTGATATCTTTTGAGAAAATGTTGTGTCGACTGTGCCCTTGACGAGCGTGTCGTTTTTGTGTTGACTTTGCCTTTGACCCTGTTAGGTGTCGGGCGTGTCATTTTGTGTTGAATGTCGGTTGTGTTTTTGTAAAGATGTCTACGTATCTATGTTTGTGGAATCAGATCGGCGTGGTTTTGGATGTATTTTATAGGTTTGCTACCCCGCCCTTGTTTATGGACATGTCTGTCCGTCGTGTATGTTTAAGGACATGTCGGTCCGTCGTACATGTTTAGGGACATGTCGGTCCATCGTACATGTTTAAGGACATGTCGGTCCGTGGTGCAAGCTCCTGTTTGGATGATGATTGCGAGATTTTTGTTTAGAGATGTCTAGTTGCGGGCCTATTAAAATAGGGCTTTTGCTTGTGTTTTGTTATTGCGGAGTTTTGGGATATTCGTGAGAACATCTTTTTGTTGGCCTATTGAAGTAGGGCTTTTGTTTTGTTGTCGTAGGGTGTTAGTAATGAAAATTTGTTTGTGGGCCTATCGAGGTAGGGCTTTTGCTGATCGGTTTGTTTGTGGGCCTATCGAGGTAGGGCTTTTGTTGATCGGTTTGTTTGTGGGCCTATCGAGGTAGGGCTTTTGCTTTTGTAGTTGTAGGGTGTTCGTGATGAACATTTGTTTTTGTTTGCCTATTGAAGTAGGGCTTTTGTATTTGTTGTTGTAGTGTGTTCGTGAAGAACATTTGTTTTTCTTTGCCTATCGACGTAGGGCTTTTGTTTTTGTTTTGGGATGTTTGCGAGGAACATCTGTTGGTAGACCTATCGAGGTAGGGCTTTTGTTTTTGCTTTGGGATGTTCGCGAGGAACATCTATTTTGTCGTGTTTGCATGTGATCTAAGGTGAGGTGCTAGCCCCCCTGTTTTTGTGGGTTTGGAGGTGTATGTTGCATTATGGTGCTCTGGTTGACTGTTGTTTTTGTAGTTAGTTATTGTGATGTGTCTTGTAGTGTTTTGAGTAAGGTGTCTCCAGTAGCGCTGGGTAGAGTGTGCCTTGTGCTGTTGTGTGTAGTTGTTGCATTTGACTGCGTTTTGAGCGTCGTGGATGCTTACTCATGTCATGCTCTTTGTCAGCTTTGCCTTTTGCATTGTACCTGCATGGTTAGTGCTCAAGAAAAAGACTATTTCTGAAATGTATTTTTCAAAAATAGTCGTTCGAAAATGCAAAGTGTTTTTGAAAATGCTTTTGTTCAAAATGTATTAACCCGAGTGTTGAGTTAATTTTTGAAAAATGCTCTTGAAAATGCTGACGAGCTGTTTGAAGGACGTGTCGCCTCGTGCATGTTTAAGGGCATGCCAGCCCGTGATAGTGTTTTGAAAACTGAAAAGTTTTGCAAAAGGGCGGTTTGAATGTCGCCAAATTGTTCTTGATGCCAAAATTGCTTGTTGATTGGAAGAGAGTTGACTCGATGTGTGAGTCGATGTTTATGGAATGCTTGGGATGCCGAAAATTTTGAAAAACAAAGACGAATCGTATGCGTGACTCGAGACTCGACGGTTGCATGAATTTCACATTTGGGAACACGTGCGTTGTTAGAGCCCCCAGTGGTGTTTGCTTGTCTTCGGTAAGATGCTGTTATTCCTGCAAAACAGAGTTAGACTAAAAAGCAGAGTACTACTCCTAGGTCTAGGACAACTTTGCCTCGACGTATTCGTTTTAGATGCCTCGATAAAGGAACGACTCGCTTTTTGGGTTGTGATTTTGATGTGGACACGTCCTTAGCTTAATGACCTTTAAATGGAAGAATGTTTTGTGGATTTTTGTAAAGGGTTGGTTGAGCTCGGGTGAGAGGCCTACGTATCCACGATTGTGGAATCAAACCAGCGTAGTTCGGGTGGTGTATGTTTAAGGGCATGCCGGCCCAAGAATTGTGTTTGCTTTTTTTTTTTGTATAAAGTTTGAAAGTGCATGTTTAGGGGCATGCCGGCCCGTTGAATTGTGTTTGTTTTTGTAGATAATTCGAAAGTGCATGTTTAGGGGCATGCCGGCCCGTAGGATGTATTTGTAAAAGGTGCACGTTTAAGGGCCTACCGGCCCATAGAATTGTGTTTGTAAATAAAAGGTGTATGTTTAAGGACATGCCGGTCCGTGAAATGTGTTATGTGTTTAACCTCGATACATTGCATCCTAAGGGTAGGCTCTCCTTAGTTGATCTAGGCCGCTTGTTGTTTATGCCGAGTCTTCGATTTGGAAATTCAAAGACTATGCCACTTGTTTGTGGGCTTCAATGCTTCTTTGCTTTGTCCCTTGCTTTAGAGCTTTGAGACTTTTTACTTTTTGTATCTTTGTCTCTTGCTTCAGAGCTTCGAGACATCTTTGCTTTTTGTGTTTTTGCTTTGTCTCTTGCTTCAGAGCTTCGAGACATTCTTGCCTTTTGTTTTCTCGTTTGTTCTTGAGAATATGTCACGCCTTTTGTGGACTGGACTTGTGGTTTGTCTTTGCTAGACCCTACGGTTCGGTGGTCGCTTGTGATCGTATGTCTATCACGCCGGACTCCTCTGACAAGTTCGTTTGCTTATTAGGCACGCGATCGAGTACGCGGAGGGCGGTCCAGGAATACTCGTACTTTTGGTCATGATCAAATTCATGATCACTGTGGAGCTCCAAATCAATGGATCCTCCTCCAAAAGCAGCGGAGTAGTGAATCACAAGTTGACTACCGGACCTTAGGTGTTTAGTCGTCGGAAGCCTTTTTGTTTTTGTGTCTTGTATTGTTGTTGTCTTCGACCTTTGTATCCGGTCCAGACCTTCTTCGGATGACTACTCCTGGGATGCAATGTATGTTGGTGCAGAATGAATTTTGTGTAAGAAAAAGAAGCTGAGTTGTGGGCAAACTTGTTCCTTTTGTAGGAATATAAAACTCGATATTACTACTAAAATGTTAATCGTATTAACATGCCCAAGATTATACAAAACGATAGTAATATGAATTACAAGAATATAGAAATAACCTTTCTTAATTTTCAAAGAAAGGCCTAAGAACCTCCTAAAACGTACCCAAATTACGTTTTACAAACCATTATTCAACGTAGAATATCTCTTATAAGTTGCACCCAAAACGCCTTATGAAATGCCTTGTGTTTATACTAGAAAACAAGGTATATATTACAAGTTAATATATGAAGTAAATATGGAAATGTGATGAGTGAAAATATGAGATAAAATCTCTCCTTTTCTCTTCAATATACACGGCTCACATACATCTATTAACACCAATTTTCTCATCATCATATAATGAGTTTATAAGTTGGTTTATTAGTATGTTTAGTGGAGAAGTTACATGTTAGTGGGGGGTAGTTTATTTTAAGTAATAGGAAGTAGTAATTAACCAACTAATAACCACTTATCATTACAAAATAAACAAACTAAAAACATCCTACATATACACATATTACACGACACACTTATAGTGTGTGTGTGTGTATTTTGTTTTTAATATTTACATGTACATTACATGTAAAATAATATGTATAATACGTATTTAATTAATTGATTATCGCATAATACAATAAATTAAATAACATAACTTATAGCATCACTTTAACTATAAATATCAAATATTTATAATATAAATGTAGCTCATAACTATTATACACACGTGAATTAACACTTAATCCAGCTCATCTAGCTGATTTAACATTTAATTCAGCTCACCCACTAATATAACAATAATCTATTTAATCGCATTAAATAATTATAAGAATACATTTCCAAATTTCTAACTGCTTAGATATATTTAAGGCATCATTGTAATCACATTACATTTCATAAAGTCGTCCTATAGGTGTGACCGATAAGGACCAGCTGATCACCGCCATCTATATGACAGTAACGTCAAACTTTCTAGCAAGCCAACCGTTACCGATATACGTTAATCAGCTGATTTTAAATACAAGTATCCTTTGTGATCCTGTAAGAGATTTAATAAATTAATCACACTAACTGTGGAGGACACCAGCTCCAACAATCTCCCACTTGTCCTTACAAGTGTTTGTGTGTGATTAACGATTCTCATATCCATATAAATCTCCCACTCAATGGTAGACAATTTGCAAAGTCGTACTTCCGCAAGGTCGTATCTAACAAGTGATCGTATCAAGAGTGGTTTCCTCGACTAGAGAGCAACTAACTGATAAACAAATGTATTCACAACATTCGAGCATGGCCATGCATTTCAGTTACTACTCCTCGAGTGGCCCTGAGATTAAAAACGATAAGATTGGATATTTTCCTTGACTCGAATCTTGCAGATTAAAGCACAGTATGAAATGACCCAGAAAAAATCTACTCGGCCTCCTTTTACGGTGCGACCACGAGAAAGAAACCAAAGTCACCCAAAACTGCCCTTATCTCAAGAAACAATGATACCAAAAGAATCGACTCTAGGAACACAATGAACGTCCTATCCACGACCAGGCAAAAATGTCTGTACATTTAGGACTTCATTTAAGTGGTCACTATGTCCTACGCAGTATCCTCTATACCTCGCATATGTGTTTGATCAGACATCACATGTCCTTATGGTTATTGAACCTACCATCAATCAACCCACAATGTAATCACCTAGAGTTATCAGCTCACTTTGGTGATTATGGACAAAACATATATAAAGTAAATCAGTTCACTCAGTGGCGTTCAAAATTGTCACACAATCCACATGAAATACCATATATAAAATAATAATTTGATGATTACAAAGTAGTAGTTTTAACAGATACATTATCTAAAAACAAACTAATGAAAATCAGGAACACTCTTCAGGCCCATTGATACAACATGTTCAACATGTTTATTGTACGACAATGGCTTCGTGAGAGGGTCCGCTATGTTGTCATCCGTGACAACCTTGCAAATCTCTATCTCCTTTTGCTCCACGTAATCTCGTATCATATGAGCCTTCCGCAACACATGTCTAGACTTATTGCTAGATTTAGGCTCTTTAGCTTGGAATATGGCACCACTGTTAACACAATAAGCGGTGATCGGGTCATTCACACTAGAACTACCATTAGTCCTTGCAAGAATTGACGCATCCATATTGCCTCTTTATGCCTCGGAAGTCGCAATATACTCAGGATTACATTGTGGAATCTTTGTGGATGATTGTTTGGAACTTTTCCAATTCAACTGCCGCACCATTAAGTGTAAACGAATCCGGATTGAGATTTAGAATCATCTCTATCCGCTTGGAAACTAGCATCCGTGAAACCTTTTGCACATAACTCTTCGTCTCCACCATATACTAACATCCAACCCTTAGTTCTTCTCAAGTACTTAAGGATGTTCTTAACAGCAATCCAGTGACTCTCACCTGGATCCTTTTGGTAACGACTCGTCATACTAAGTGCGAATGCCACGTCTGGTCGTGTACACATCATAGCATACATAATCGATCCTACAGAAGCGTACGGAATCCGATTCATGCGCTCTATTTCTTCTGGTGATTTAGGTGATTGAGTCTTACTTAAATGCACCCCATGAACCATCGGAAGATTACCCCTTTTTGAGTTCGTCATACTGAACCTCTCAAGAATTTTATCTATATAAGATTCTTGACTTAACGCCAACATTCTCTTGGATCTATCTCTATAGATTTGAATACCGAGTATTCTCTGTGCCTCACCTAAGTCTTTCATCTGAAAATGATTCTTTAACCATTCTTTTACAGAAGAAAGCATAGGAATGTGATTCCCTATTAATAGTATGTCATCTACATACAAAACTAGGAAAGCAATATAGCTCCCACTTGATTTGACATATAAACATGGTTCCTCGACTGATCGTCTAAAACCATATTGTTTAATCACGTGGTCAAATCGATGATTCCAACTCCTCGATGCTTGCTTAAGTCCATAAATGGAACGCTTAAGTTTGCATACTTTCTTAGGATATTTTGGATCTGTGAAGCCTTCGGGTTGTACCATGTACAATTCCTCGTCTAAATAACCATTTAAGAAGGCGGTCTTCACATCCATTTGCCATATTTCATAATCATGAAATGCAAAGAATCGCTAAGATAATCCGGATAGATCGAAGCATGACGACAGTGCAAAGATATCATCGTAGTGTAAACCTTGCACTTGGGTGAAACCTTTGCAACAAGTCGTGCTTTGTAGATATCCGGTTGTCCACCTAGTGAACGCTTTATCTTATAAATCCATTTGCACCGAAGAGGTCTTACCTTTTCGTGCAAATCAACCGCATCCCATACTTCGCTCGCACATGGAGTCTATCTCGGAGTGCATGGCTTCAAGCCATAGCTTCGAGTCAGAACTAGTCATTGCACCTTTGTAGGTAGTCGGTTCATTACTTTCAAGAAGCAATAAATCGTCTCCATTTCCTTCTTCAACGATACCAATGTATCGATCCGGAGGATAAGAGACTCGGCTTGGCCTCCTAGGTTCCGCAGGAATAGCTATCGCAGCGGGAGGTTGAAGGAATATCTTCCTCCATCACATGTGCAGTGTGCGGTTCCGAGATTTACGACAACTCAAAAACCCTATTACTTTGGTTATTCGTGATAAACTCTTTCTCTAAGAATTTAGCACTAGCTGCAACAAAAACTCGTTGTTCAGTAGGTGAATAAAAGTAATGACCAAACATTCTTCTTGGATATCCCACAAAGTATGTTTTGACCGATCGTGGGCCTAGCTTATCGTCAGGTCTCCACTTAACGTAAGCCTCACATCCCCAAACCCGAATAAAAGACAAATCAGGAACTTTTCCTTTCCACATCTCATATGGAGTTTCGTCGACCGCTTTAGTCGGACTTCGGTTTAGAATGAGTGCAGCAGAATTTAGAGCAAACCCCCACAATGAATCTGGTAAAACCGTGTGACTCATCATGGAGCGAACCATATCTAATAAAGTTCAATTTCTCCGTTCGGACACACCATTCAATTGTGGTGTTCCAGGTGGAGTTAATTGTGATACAATGCCACAATCCTTTAGGTGTTGATCAAATTCATTAGATAAATATTCACCACCACGATCTGATCGTAATGCTTTTATTTTTCTATCTAATTGGTTCTCAACCTTATTTTGAAATTCCTTGAATTTCTCAAAAGATTCACTTTTATGTTTCATTAAATAGACATACCCATATCTACTTAAATCATCAGTAAAAGTGATGAAATATCTATAGCCATCTCGTGCTGTGACAGACATTGGTCCACATACATCGGTATGTATTAGTCCTAGTAAGTCACTGGCTCGCATTCCAATACCTTTAAAGGATATACGAGTCATCTTTCCAATGAGACATGATTCACAAGTACTAAATGATTCATAGCCAAAAGGTGAAATAATCCCATTCTTAATGAGTTTCTTTACTCGTTTTTCATTTATGTGTCCCATTCGACAATGCCATAAATACGTTTGATCTTTATCACCTAATTTTGCCTTTTTATTATTCACATGAAATATTTCTTGCGTTTGATCCAGAACATAAATGCCATTCATGGAAAACGCTTGACCATAAATAACATCATTTAAAGAAAAAGTACAACAATTGTTCTTAATAATAAATGAAAAACCATAAACATCCAACATGTTAATCTAAATAATGTTCTTTGACAAACTAGGAACATAATAACAATTACTCAAACAAAGTTCCAAACCACTAGGTAAAAACAAGATGTAAGTTCCTACAGAAACAAAGAAGAACCTTTGCTCCATTCCCAACACGTAAATCAACATCGCCTTTAGCCGACGCCTTACGTCCGGAGGCCCCGCAAGTGATTACAAATGTGAGAACCACATCCAAAGATCAAATACCCAAACAGAGGAACTCGCATGATTAATTTCTATCATGTGAATATTAGATGACATACCTTGAGCCGTCATGACGCCCGACCTTTTTTATGTCCTCGAGGTACTTAGGACAATTCCTTCGCCAATGCCCAGACTGCTGGCAATGGTGACATTTTCCCTCCTTTTCTTTGCTCTTCTTGCCTTTTGAGTGACTTGACTCCCCAGGACCACTCTTGGGTTTAGGCTGACCTTTCTTCTTGAAATGAGGTCGCTTAGCATTCGAGGCAGCAGGTGCCTTTCCCTTTCCCTTAGACTGTATCACAAGAACATCTTTCTTGTGACTCCCACTCAAATTAAGATCTTTCTCAGCTTGCACGAGCAGAGAATGAAGTTCGTGAAGACTTTTCTTCATGTCATTCATGTTGTAATTCACCCTAAACTGAGTGAATCCATCATGAAGTGAGTGTAGGATACGATCAACAATGATCGAGTCTTCAAGCTTGCAGCCAAGAGCCTCTAACTTCTCCACATTCTCAATCATATTAAGCATGTGGGCGCTAACAGGTTGGCCCCTTTGCAGCTTAGCCTCGAAGAAGCTTACAGCTGCATCATACCTAACAATTCTCGGAGCTTGCGAGAATTCATTAGTCAGCGTGGTGAAAATGCGATTTGCACCTTGGGAAATGAAGCGACGTTGCAAATGGGAATCCATTGCATATATGAGTACGTTCTTAATCGCACCCGCCTCTTTAACAAACTCATCAGATGCGATTCGTTGAGCTCCAGATCGAGCAAAGAGGTTCAAATTTAATTGGCTCCATGAGATACTTCAATTTTCCGTCTGCGATGGCGGCAGATTCTTTAATGTCGCCTCCCATTCGATGAAGTTACTACCATCCGACTTGAGGCGGTAGTTTTGGTTGTAGGAGACATGGTCCATAAAGGAACGTAACCATGACTCCACTAGTCAAGACTAAGACTAGGGCCTGGGTAGCGAGATTATCACCATAATGATGCGAGTAAAAGCAACAAATATATCTACAATATAAGAAGATAAAACAAACATAAGCAATCACCAAAAAAAACGTCTATTTAAAACATGTAAATAAACTAAGAGCATTCATATAATTGATCCCACTCAAGAATTATATAAATGATTCCAAGACTCAAATTTCAATAAATCGATAAGTCAACCATTTGACTAATTTTTAACCTTTTAAAAACTCTTGGTTCATAAATTTCTCAAATTTATTGATAGTCCATTTCAATTCTCACATATTAGTGAAAACCAAATGTTGAGTTCAACTAACATCGACATCAACTACTTACCCAAGGTAGAAGGGGTACACATGGATTTAACAACAGGTCCTATATGCCCACCGACGAACAAGGGATTCATAATGATTCGATTTAGAAAGACTATATCTCAATTTTAAAAGAGTGAGATCTCATCATCCATTAAAAACTCATTTAAGTGAACAATTTAGGTGAGTCTAAAAGAACGATGACTTTAAAGCATCATATGTTAACTAACACGTGGGAATGAATCAATATTCATCGATTTAGGTGGTTTGTTTTAGGCGGAAAATGACGAAAAGCATAAATAAAACAAGCACATAAAACCTAGTGTGGCCTAACAAAAACTGTACAAGGCGGAATCCAATCAAATTGGACCCTATAAAATACAAATTGGAATCCTTCAAAAGGACCCTAACTCCAAAGGCAAAGCTCCAAAACCTCCGTCTTGGATCACCAAAAGGATTGGCAAAACTTCAATCTCCTCTTCTTTTACCACTAACTATTACATGAAAAAACCTATTTACATATAATCTAGGATAAAAGAAGATTACAAGTTGGAGACGTGAAAAATCCCAAAATCACATTTTCATCATTACGAAAATGCAATTAAAAACAAAAACTTAGGCCACACTAGATATAAAACGCAATCAAATATAAACGCATTCATCTACTAAAACAAAAATTTCATACATCCATATGTATGAAAAACACAAACCACCATATAAAAATATGTTTAAGTGAAAATTTCATAAAAATTCACCTATTAACATAAAAATCAATCATGTCATACATAACTTGATAAACAAAAAATTAATTCAACATAACATATATAATGAATCAATTCAATAATTATTTTAAACTATTTTAAAATAATTGGCATCATATATCACAAACACTTTTATGACAATTCAATAAGGCATTTCAAAACAATATCAATTTGACTTTCAAATTAAAAAACAAAATGAATCAATCAAATTAATTCAATTAAAAGGATTTCGGCCAAAATTAAAAAATAACAAAAAACAAATTTTTTTTTTAAATTTTAAATCGGCCAAAAGTTTTATACACATATATATAAACAATTATTTTATTAAATCATATTTAACAACAAAAATTGACATGTATATATATATATAGCAAATTTCGAAATAATTGATATATATGCAAAATAAATTGACTTTTATATAATTTCTTAAATTATGTCACAAATTTTATTATCATATAATAAACTTTTATAATTATCATATAATCATATTATTTTGATTTCAATCACATTTAAACCAAAATTAAGTGTTATACATCATAAATAATGATCTTATCAAAATATAAACATATAACAAAATTGCATATCTATTTAATTTAATCATTCTAACAATTTAAAACAATTAAATTAAACCCAAAAATTTCGAAAATAAAGAAAAGTTTGAAAATGCCGAGATGAATTTAAATATAAACGATTTTATATTTTCAATTTTAATCCATATTAAAATCATTTTGAGCCTAATGCTCTGATACCACTTGTAGGAATATAAAACTCGATATTACTACTAAAATGTTAATCGTATTAACATGCCCAAGATTATACAAAACGATAGTAATATGAATTACAAGAATATAGAAATAACCTTTCTTAATCTTCAAAGAAAGGCCTAAGAACCTCCTAAAACGTACCCGAATTACGTTTTACAAACCAATATTCAACGTAGAATATCTCTTATAAGTTGCACCCAAAACGCCTTATGAAATGCCTTGTGTTTATACTAGAAAACAAGGTATATATTACAAGTTAATATATGAAGTAAATGTGGAAATGTGATGAGTGAAAATATGAGATAAAATCTCTCCTTTTCTCTTCAATATACACGGCTCACATACATCTATTAACACCAATTTTCTCATCATCATATAATGAGTTTATAAGTTGGTTTATTAGTATGTTTAGTGGAGAAGTTACATGTTAGTGGGGGGTAGTTTATTTTAAGTAATGGGAAGTAGTAATTAACCAACTAATAACCACTTATCATTACAAAATAAACAAACTAAAAACATCCTACATATACACATATTACACGACACACTTATAGTGTGTGTGTGTGTATTTTGTTTTTAATATTTACATGTACATTACATGTAAAATAATATGTATAATACGTATTTAATTAATTGATTATCGATAATACAATAAATTAAATAACATAACTTATAGCATCACTTTAACTATAAATATCAAATATTTATAATATAAATGTAGCTCATAACTATTATACACACGTGAATTAACACTTAATCCAAATTTCATCTAGCTGATTTAACATTTAATTCAGCTCACCCACTAATATAACAATAATCTATTTAATCGCATTAAATAATTATAAGAATACATTTCCAAATTTCTAACTGCTTAGATATATTTAAGGCATCAATGTAATCACATTACATTTCATAAAGTCGTCCTATAGGTGTGACCGATAAGGACCAGCTGATCACCGCCATCTATATGACAGTAACGTCAAACTTTCTAGCAAGCCAACCGTTACCGATATACGTTAATCAGCTGATTTTAAATACAAGTATCCTTTGTGATCCTGTAAGAGATTTAATAAATTAATCACACTAACTGTGGAGGACACCAGCCCCAACACCTTTATCGATTTGTTAAAATGTCGTACGTCAAAGACTCGATTGTCCTAGACTGACAGAGATTGACTCGATGCTTAAGACTCGACCCGAATTGAAAACATTGCTAGCCGCTTAAAGTGGTCCGCGAAACCGTCGTTGGTGCCTTGATGGATGCTTTGCTGGATGCTCGAGACGCGCATGTCTCAAATGTGGTTGATGCTTGCGTCGATACTCGGTTCACGTATACGTAGATTCGACTTTGATTTTGCAAAAGTTTTGTTTTCGGCAAAAGCGGGATGTTTTGTTGAGCAGAAATGCGTTGTCACATTTTGGCTCGATGCAAAAGGTGTTTTGAGCTTGAATCCGATAAGCCCGTGTTAACGGTGTGTCGTTATGGGCTTGTCGTTGGATTACGATGAAAGCGTGAGTCGATTCGGAGTAGCGATGGGCTATTGAATCGAGGATGTTTGAAAATGCGATGAAGACGGTCATGTTCGTTTTCATGCATTTGAAGAAGGGTTAGATTGAAGCGACAATTAGCCACTTGGTCTAACCGTGAAGAAACCGTGGGATGATGATAGTTCATTCCCGGGTTCTGTTGTCTCGTGAAAGAGAGATGCTTGGATTAAAATGGCGGTAGGCCATTTGAGCCGTAGATTTCGAAAAATGCTTATTTCGAAAGAGATGTTAAAAGGCCATGAGCCGCTTGATTTTGCTTGTGAGAAGAGGTCCACGAGAATGGGTTACCACTCTCGGGTTTGAAAATGCTTTGTAATAAATGGGTTACTATGACGGCGAGTCAGGTAGCTCATTTATGTTTTGGAAATGTCACAAGAATAAAGTGATTATTCTTGGATGCTTTGAAGAGATTGCTTGTGTGGGTCAAACCATCATGACTATGTGTCATTCGGTTCGAGGGAAGGATTTTTGAAAAATGTAATTTCAAAAATGTGATGAGGATTTCGTGAAAACCATTTGTCGTGTTTTGACAAATTGCTTGGAAGGTGTTTGAGCTAGAGACGCATTGACACGTTTCTGACTCGACGCTTAAAGAGCTTTCATTGAATCCGATTGGCCCATGTTAGCGGCATGTCGTCGTGGGCCTATCGTAGGATTGCGATAGAATTGTTTGGAGTGAATCCGTGATAGCGATAAGCTAGTTGGGTAGGAGATGTTAAGGTGGGATGTGGACAGGTGTGTTTGTCCACGTGCTTTTTGCTTAAGAGGAATTGGGTCGAGATGGTTATGGGCCATTCGAACTAATGAAAAGACTGCGAGATTGGGTTTGGCCAATCTCGGGCTTTGTTTGCTTGTAAAAGATGATATTTATTGAACCAGGCCGACTTTGGGTCGTTTGGCCCAACGAGATTTGCAAAGTGCTTTATTTGAAAAGTTGAGAAGGCGCAGGGCCGCATAAAGTCCAACAAGAATATTGTGTAATTCTTGGGTTTGGGCTTGTGAAAGTGTTTTGCTAGAAATTGGCAGATGATGACCTCGAGTCATGCAGTCCATTGACGTTATTTGTAAGGTCTTGGGAATGTAGTGATTATTCCCGGATGGTTGCAGAGATTTGCGATTGGGTCGAATCGAACTAGGTATAGACTAGTTGACTTGACACAGAAATTTTGAAAAATGTTATTTCAAAATGTGAAGGGCCGTGGGCCGCTTGGAATGAAAAGTCTCCAAGAATGCGACGAGATTCTTGGGTTTTGCTTTATGAAAATGCTTTGAGATAAATGGGTTATGATGGCCAAGGGTCATGTAGTCTATTTGTGCTTTGACAAGATTCGGGAATGTGATGATTATTCCCGAGTGACTTGTAAAGAGTGCTTAGTGGGTCAAATGCAAAAGTTTGACCCGGTTTTTCGAAAAGTGTTTATTTCGAAGTTGAAGGAATTTTGAAACGTGATTATTTCAAAATGCAAAAGTTTTGCTTGTTTTGTAAAAACACGGATATCCTCGAAAAGAGCTTATTTAAAAAATGAGAGTGTGTTGCTTGTTTTGTAAAAATGAAAAGATTTTTGAAAAGAGCTTATTTCAAAAATGAGAGTGTGTGGCTTTAGGAACGATGTTGTGCCTAGGAAGCCTTTTTGAGGCGAGAATGCGTGCGCGCATCTCGTCTCGATGTTAAAACGTGTTTGCTTTGTATCTGTCGAGCCCATGTTAACTGTTCATCGTTGAGGGCTCGAGCCTAGATCCGTGGAAAAGGATTCGACTTGATAGCGTTTAGCTAGTTAAGTCGGAGATGCTTGAAATGCGATGAGAACGGTCCTGCACGTTCTGCCGTTTTTGCTTTGAAGGTGCTTAGTCGGCGCGACTATAGGTCGTTCAAACTAGATGAAAAAGTCCGCAGGACTGCGCTTGGGCATTCCTGGATTTGCTTGGTTGTAAAAGTGATCCTTGGGCTGAAATAGCCGAAGAAAAAGCCTGCGGGAGTGCGTTTGGGCGTTCCCGGGTTTTGCTTGGTTGTAAAAGTCCGAGGGAGTGCTTTTTGGGCATTCCCAGGCTTTGCTTGATTGTTTAAATGATGCTTGGGCTTGAAATGGCCGTGAAAAAGTCCGAGGGAGTGCTTTTGGGCATTCCCGGGCTTTGCTTGATTGTAAAAATGATGCTTGGGCCTGAAATGGCCGTGGAAAAAGTCCAAGGGAGTGCTTTTGGGCATTCCCGGGCTTTGCTTGATTGTAAAAATGATGCTTGGGCCTGAAATGGCCGTGGAAAAAGTCCGAGGGATTGCTTTTGGGCATTCCCGGGCTTTGCTTAGGGATTGCTTTTGGGCATTCCCGTGTTTGCTTAGGGACTGCTTTTGGGCATTCCCGTGTTTGCTTAAGGATTGCTTTTGGGCATTCCCCAGGCTTTGCTTGATTGTAAAAATGATGCTTGGGCCTGAAATGGCCGTGGGAAAAGTCCGAGGGAGTGCTTTTGGGCATTCCCGGGCTTTGCTTGATTGTAAAAATGATGCTTGGGCCTGAAATGGCCGTGGGAAAAGTCCGAGGGAGTGCTTTTGGGCATTCCCGGGCCTTGCTTGGTTGTAAAAATGATGCTTGGGCCAAAATGACCGTAGGAAAAGTCCGAGGGAGTGCTTTTGGGCATTCCCGGGCTTTGCTTGATTGTTAAAATGATGCTTAAGCCTGAAATGGCCGTGGGAAAAGTCCACGGGAGTGCTTTTGGGCATTCCCGGGTCTTGCTTGCTTGTAGAAAGTGATGCTTTGGTCGAGATGACCGAGGAAAAAGTCTGCGAGAGTGCTTTTGGGCATTCTCGGGCTTTGCTTAGGGATTGCTTTTGGGCATTCCCGTGTTTGCTCAGGGAGTGCTTTTGGGCATTCCCGTGTTTGCTTAGGGATTGCTTTTGGGCATTCCCGTGTTTGCTTAGTTGTAGTGTGATTGGGTGAAATGGCCGTGAGCCGATTTGTTTGAAGAATTTTGAAAAATGTTATTTCAAAAGTGCTTAAAACAGGCATGTGCCGCTTTATATGTTGTGAAAAATCATCGAGGACATGTTGTCATCCTCGAGTTTGCTTTGCAGGAAGAGGTTTGCATTAAAAGGACTACGACGACGAGGAGTCATGTAGTCTGCTCATGCATTTGAAATGTCGACGGGAATTTTGTGATTATTCCCGGGTTTCGTTTTGAAAAGATCGCTTGTTTTAGTTAAAACCAAAAAGGCTATTGGTTAGTCGGTTTGCAAAATTTTTTGAAAAAAGTTTATTTCAAAAATGTGTTGTGAGTATTGTTAAAACAGCTCGTCGTGTTTCGACAAGATGTTTGGAAAGCTTTCGTGTTAGAAACGCGTTGACGCGCTTCCAATCTCGATGTAAAAGATGTTTTGTGCTTGAATCCTATGGGCCCGTATTAACAGTATGTCGTCGTGGGCTCATCGTTGGATTGTAGTGAAAAGTTTTGGATCCGACTCGAGATAGCTATAGGCTAGTCGAGTCGGGGATGTTAAAGTGTGTAAAATCCAGATCGCTGCTTTCACGTGTTTTGTGTAAAATGAACTGAGTCAAATGACTATAGGTCAGTCGATTCAGCGTAAATGACGGGATTGGGTATGACCATTCCCGAGTTTTGTTTGTCTGTAAGAGATGTTTGTCAAGTCGAAGTGACTAGAGGTCAATCGACTCGACGAGAGTTTTGCGAAAAAGTTTGTAAAAGACCGAGGCCGTTTATTTTGAGTAAGTTCAGCAGGAATATGTTGATAATCCCTGGTTTTGCAATGTGAAAATGTTTTGCTATAAATGAATCACAGTGACCGTGAGTCGCGTAATCCGTTTACGTTTTTGAAAGGCCCTACGAATGTAGTGATTATTCGCGGGCGTTTTGAAAGACTGTGTTGTCGTGCTAAGCCGAAATGACTATAGGTCAGCCGGCTTATACGAAAGGTTTTGAAAAATGTGATTTCAAAAGTTGCAAAAAAAAGAATTGTTCGTTCATTTCTTTTTGAAAATGTAAATGCAATGTTGTAGAGTGCGTATGTATGATGCATTTTGAAAGACGACTATAGTGAGGGTACTATAGCCTCGCATTTGTACGTATAGACACGGGTTTTTGGCTTTCAGGGTAAGGTTCCTTCCGGTCATTCCCGCAACGTTTGTGTGGATTCAATACGGGGTCTAGAGCGTTCGAGTTTGACTGCTACGATTCACTTGTACGGATGCCATACTTGTGATCGTGGAAGGGTGAGAGATCGATGTGTCTAGAGTATACTCGCTTAGGAAGAGAGTTCTTACTTGGGGCCGTCCCTCGAAAGGTATGGTTATGAATCAGGAGGATTCGACTCAAACGGTTGCATGTGCTCAAACATCGAATTTAAAACTGTTTTCAAGTTTTCAAGTTTCACCTCTTTATGTTTTTAAAATAAAATGAAAAGCTAGTTTTCAAAATAATAAAAAAAACATGCTCGTCCCAATGAGTCGCTTAATCGAGGATACCGGATCGGATCCTTCTCGACGCTTCGCCGCCCTCGAAAATGTGTCATGGGGCGGAATGCACGGCGCGGGAAAATAATGTGAAAGAGTGACGCGTAAAAGAGCGCTCTGCGGGTCTTTGCTCGATTTGCTATGGGGGATGTCATTGTGTAATTTGTTTAAAGCATTTTAAAGAAATATTGAAAAATCATTTAAAAGCCGTTTTCGGAGTCGCCACCAAATTATGAGGGAATTTGGACCCGCTCGCGCTGCCTTGGACTCAAGACGCGAATCTTAGAGTTCAGGGTGCGTCGTTACCTATCCGTCTAAGGCAATTGTGAAACCAGGGCGGATTCGGGGTGAGGGTACTCTCCGAAAGTATGACAAAATGCGTTATGAAAAAGTGTAATCGAAAAGCCAACGTAAAAGTAGCCATTACTAGCTTGAAAACAAAGTGCATAATTCGATGTTTGAGCAAATGCGGACCGCCACATTACAAGTGCGATATGTGACTCGATAAATATGCGTAAAAGCAAATGTATACGTCAAAGCTATGACGGGTTGCTATAGGAAATGTGCACAAAACGAGAATTCATTGTTTGAATAATCATTTAAATACTATTTTCCGACTCTTGTATATGTAAAAGTTTGTTTAAAACCCTCAGTTTTGCATGCTTTAAGACTAATGAAGACAGTACAAGTTTTGTCGAAATCATGTTTAGTCGTTTAATGCGTAAATGAGAATTTGCTGTCCGTTTGTTCATTGTTAATTGTGTCGTTGCTTATGCGATATTGGCGAGGTTTAAGACGGATTTAGAAATCCGAATCGCTACAACCGTATTGCGAATACGGGTTCGCAATGCCAATACCGGGTCGGGTCAGGAACCCGTATGAGTCAAGTGTGAAGGTATAGATAGGGAAGAGAGTGATGATAATTCATGCTTTGAAATGAACGAATAAGGGGTGTATTTATAGGGATTTCGAGCCGGCTGAAGTCGGGAAAATCGCCGTCAACAGCGATAATCAAAATCGCCAGCTTGATCGGCGATGACAAAGAAATCGCCGCTTAATCGGCGATTGTTAATCGTCGCTGACAGGCGATTTTCTGGGCCATTTTGTGACGTGTTTTGGCTTGCGTATGCGCTTACGAACGTGTGTATGGGTGTGTGTGCCGTAGGCTGCAGGCTTTTGAGGATAATGTTGGCTTTGTCGAGAATCAAGTTGGCGTAACTCGGTTTCGGTTTCGTGTTTCGTGTTTCGTGTTTCGTGTTTCGTGCTTTGTTCGATTTTGGCTCGAAATAAAATAATATTGTAATATATTATTTTACGACTTTATGAGATTTTGTTTCGTAAGAATGTGACCCGGGACGCATTTTGGTCCGCTTCGGGTGCTTTTGTGGGCTTTTTCGGGTCTCGGGTCGAAAAGTGTTTTTGTCTTGTATTGAATTGTTTTTGTGAAATGTGTTTAGACGTGAGCTCGGCTTGAGCGTCTGACGCCTCGGGAGGCGTGCTTGGGTGCTTTTGTGGGCTTGTCTTGTGTGGAAAAGGCTTGTTTTTTTTTTGTGTTGGGTCGACTTAAATAAAATGACTAAACTAATACTCATTTTACACGACATGCAAATAAATCATTTATACGTTTAAACGACTTAAAATGTTTTCGACAAAATGTACCGTTTTGACATTACGTTAAAAACATGCTTTATGTGAAAAGTCCATTTCATCACAGGGTTTGTATTTGGGGGGTACGGATACGGGTATCTACACTCGACAGAACCTCGAGCCCATCGAAGGAGGATCTGCCAGACGGCTTGGTTCGTGTGTACCACAAAAAGATGAGTCAGATCCGAACAGGTTGTTAGACAAAAGGTAACCTGAGTGTGGTTGGTGGCTCTCGAGGCTGAGCGAAGGATTGACAATGGGGGATCCTCGATTCGGAGAAGTCACTAGAGTAGGAGTTGCGGCTTCAAGATCTACCCCGGTGACCAACTCCTGGGAATGCTCCTACTGAGTCCTGGACCACCAGATCTGGCTCCTGCGGAGGCTCCTGAAGGCCCCTCAAGAGAGCGTCCTGTTGAAGCTGCCCCCTGCATGCTGGTGGGGCACATGCTTGGTTAACGACGAGGACGATGTTTGGCTACAAAAGATGATCGCTATTCCCCACAGACGGCGCCAAATGTTTTGGCAAAAAATTTACCAAAGCTTAATTTATTGTGTTGGGGTTAAAGCGACCTTATCGTATGCCAAACTAAGAATTGTAAACGAAAACTTAAGGAAAAGAAATGACGAGAACGAAATGAGACACAAACGTTTTTTGGTTACGCGGAAAACCCGATGTGGGAAACGACCGCGGGGGGAAGCTCTTGTCCCACCAACTATCCACTATTCAAAGAAGGATTACAAGATTTAGGGTGCTAAGGCACGTTATTTGGTACAATATTTCTTTGAATAATGCTAAGAGTCAAAAAAATGTGTTTAGAGTGTTTAGAATGTCAGAAAATAATTCTTTGGATGTTGAATATGGTAGTGTTGTTCTTTGAATGTGGAATGATGAATGATCTTCCTTCAACCCTAGCTTGCCTTTTATACTTGCATCCTTGCCGATTTTGCTCCTATTATTCCTCCCTTCATAATCGCTGTGGTCCCCTATTGAATAGGCCTTAATTGCTCCTTCTGTTGTAACGCTTCCCCCTTTCTCGCAACTACTTTAATTGTCCGTTGCAATTCGAGATAGATCCGTTGGTGAGACTCCTGAGGGCCCTGGCTGCCCAGGGTCCTGAGCTGTCTGGCCTCTTGAGATGCTCTGGGTCCTGCCCAGGGTCCTGAAGTGTTCAGGGTCCTGGGCTAGGTGGGGCTCCTGGAGGGTCTTGCATGGTCAGGGTTCTGTGCCGTCTGTATCCTCGGAATACTCTAGATCTTGCCCAGGGTCCCGTGATGCTCGGGGCCCTGAGCAAGGTACTTCTGCTGATAGGGCCCAAGCTGGGCCGGAAAATTTGGGCCCAACAAACATAAATCACAAAATAAATTAAAACTATACTTCACCTAAAATAAATTAATTATGAAAACATTAGTCTTAGTATTATTTTAGTAGAAGTATGTTACTAACTTAGTTAATTTCTCTTGTATGTACCTTGAAACCTAAAGACGAAGAGCCAAGTGACGGGGTTGATTTAAGTATCTTTGACAACATTGTAGACCCGGATAATTGCTAGGAAATCATACCGAGCTTATTTAAGGTGCCCCCGCACACTAGTTTAAATTTTGTAAATCGCATGCTTTAAATGTTATGTGTTATATTTATTGTGTTTATGATCACTTAGCATCATATGTTAAATTAGGAGACAAAAATTGAAAAATAAAATTGTGTGCTCACCTATAATTACCCACGGCATTCACCTTAATTTTCACTTAATTTTTCGTTTTAATTTTTGTTAATCATATGTTTAAAAGACTTAAATAAATGAGTACTAAAAATATGGTTTATATATTGATGTTCTTTTCTTTACATTTTATTTGATATTAATTTGTGTGTACTTGAAATGATTTGATTCTATTTGTTAAATGTTTTGTATGATTTCCACTTAACATATATGATATAAAGGAAAATAGTTATTGAATTAGAGGTATAAAAATAAAAAAAATAAAAATTGTGAATATACATATAAGTGCCACGGTTTTCTTGCTCTTTTTGGACCAATTTTTAGTTTTAATTTTTGAAAATGATATGTTGTGTTAGTTTAGGTTAATTAGACTTGTCACTAAAATTTGAGAAAATAAAACGATAATATGAAAATTTGAGATTTAAGTGTTCATTAGAAAAGCATAAGTGTTCTTCATTTATTCATGTGTTCTTGATAATTTTGCTCGTTTTGATTTATAATGTTTATGTGTTTGTTGTTATTTATTGTTTTTATTAACTAGTAAGTAATTACAAAACTAAATATATAAGTTAAATAAGCTAAATCTTTAAAATATAAAAGTTAGAAATTTAAAGTGAGTAAAAACACTATTCATAAATATAATAAAATGTTTAGTGAAATTTGCATTTTAGTTTTAAATCACTTTGGTATAAACTAAATAATTAGTATATAAAAACTTTAAGTCAAAAACCAATAAATTAGAAAACGAAAATAAATTGTATAAGTACAATAGAGGCCACGGTTTTAGTGAGTAAATTGGACCTAAAATGAATTTGTCACTTTTTATTTTTATCACTTAAGTAATTTAATTAGTTAAAGTAATGAATTATTAATAAAAACATAAAAAGAAATAAATAGCTAAGTATAAATAGAGGCCACGGTTTTTCTAATTAAAATGGGTCAATTTTGATCAAAATGAATTTATCACTTAGTCACTAAAGTTGAATAGTAATTAGGATTATATTAGATTGTATAATGAATCGTTAATAAAAAAAGAATTGACGAAACCGATAAAAATAAATGTTACGTGTATTAAAATGAACAAGTTCGAGTGCAACTACCCTTGCTTAAATTGGACTTGGACATACGGACGAATTAAAATGAACTACGACAATATCGCTAAAAATGGAAACCGTTAAATTTTAGCTAAGTCTATGACTAAATATAACCGAGTTTTACTTTTAAAATATTGTCACTTATCACTAAATACGAAATGAACTTAACAACTTTGAAACTAGAATTGTACTTAAGGAATACAAATATAAATTTGACACTTAAGAAAATATCTAAATTTTTCTAAGAAAAGCTAAGTATATGAAGTTAAAAAGAAACTAATTAATTAGAAAATCTAGTTACATTAACTAAATTACTTAACTTAATCAAATAGAATATCTTAAGTATAAAAATACGTATAGAGTATAAAAATACGTACAAGTACAAAGATACATACAAGTATGAAAATACGTACAAGTATAAAAATACGTAGAAATACGACGTATAAGAATACGTATAGGTATAAAAATACGTAGGAATACGAAATACAAAAATACGAATACGTATAAAATACGTAGGAATACAAAATACGAAAATACGAATACGTATAAAAATACGTAGAAATACGAAATACGAAATTACGAATACGTATAAAAATACGATGAATAGTAGCCGCGATGAATAGTAAAATGATGAATAGTAACCGTGATGAATAGTAAAATAATGAATAGTAAAAATATTTAAAATTTACGAATAGACTCAAAATAAATATTTAAGTTTTCTATGTGTTTCCGTTTACCTGAAGAACTGTTAGAACTAAAATTTCATTATACAAGTTTGACGATATCGACTAAATATGAGTTATCACTTGAATAATAAGAGAATGAGAAAATGAGAAAACGAAGTATTGATGTGTCATATATTGACGTACTTATAGCCCCTTGTTCGTTTGCGTTTCTTTGCGATTCTCGTGGTTTTACTTGCATTTCAGCTCCTATATCTCTCCGTTTTGGCCCTGCTGCGTTTTTGTGTCCATTTTGCAGGTACACGCACTTATTTGGAGTATAGGATGCTTGTCGAGAAGTTTCGGAAAGTTTCGTGAAGTTTCGTGGAGTTTTGAAGTGTTACGAGTTGGTTTCGTTGCGTTTCGGTTGCGCACGAGCCTCGTTTCAATGTGTGAAGGTGTCCCGGGACCTTGGGACGGGATTTGAAGCTCTCATATTCATCCTAAGACTCGTCCCTACTCCTAGGCCTCGTCCCTTAGCCTTGGGACGACAAACATTGCAAAAGAAACTAAGTAAGAAAAGGAGCAAAATTGGAGCAAAATCTGAAACCCACGGGACCAAGTGTGTCCCGGGCGGGGTGGGTCTTGTCCCGGCCAGGATGGCCTTCCCAGAGCTCTGGGACAGCTTTGACTCTTCGTGTGCTTGATTTACTTCGTCTATTTGAAGGCCTAAAACATAATATTTTCGTACGAAATTTTTACAGCGTTTTCACAACACTTTGAAGTACTTTCTCACAAAAATTTTGGGTTGGGTTAATTCTCCTTCTTGTATTTTCAATTCCCGACTCGAGTACGTTGTTTAGATCGTCTATTTGGTTTTGTTGCTTGGATTATTCTTGTTCTCCTCTGAATTTTCTGATTGGTATTGATATTCTCTTCTCCCTTTTGATTACTATTTCATTATATATCATTGTTGATCATGTCTTTCATTATTTCCCTTGCTTTTGTATTTGTTTTCGCTATGTGTGAGTAGTTCTTCATCTAGGGAGAAGGGTGAAGCATGGGTGTTGGTTTTGGTTGTATTTGATGATCTCCTTGAGTTAGGTTTTGTTGCTCTGTTTAGTCCTTGCTTGATTGTCCTCGTTGATTACTTGATCACATTTTAGCGAGTATCTAGCACCCTTGAACTTAAGAACGAAAGCCTAGTTCTAGGGTAGGCGCGAGACTAAACAATAGGACCCTCGATTGTAAGTTGCGAGAGCCCGCATTCGAGACCCAGAGGAAGCTTAAGACCGAGAGGACGAGCTTAACCCTTAGCATATGCGATTCCTTACTCATCCCGATCATCATCCTTGACCCTAACATACCCTTGCCTAACCCGATTCCCTAGACCTTTTTTCCCTAAGTTTAAACCCTTGTCTTTCTTTCGCTCTAGCTTTAGTTAACAACAATCACTCGAACCGAGACTAGAATCGCTATAAATAACCAACATTACGACCATCTCCCTGTGGATTTCGACCCGACTTACCCTAGCTACCCTAGTGTTGAGTTTGGCATTATTTTTGATTAGGCGAGTGCGACTAAACCTATCAAATTTTGGCGCCGTTGCCGAGGAGACGGCTTTTGTTTTTGTTGTTTATTTGGTTCTTTTCTCTCTGTTTCTCTTGTCTCAAGGAACCTCAATTCCTTGAGGCCGCTACTTAAAGCTTCCTCTAGTGTTGTGTATGCCCAGGTTATCACGTACGTCTCAAAAAGGCTTGGCAATTCCATTTGACCCGGAGCCGGAGCGTACTTTCCTAAGGCGCAAGAACTTGCTAAAGGACTTGGAAGCTGTTTCTCCTTCTACTTCATCCTCTAAGGAAGCTCACGTTACACCCGAGCCAAAGAAAATGGTGAAGCTCTCGGATCTCTCAAAGCCAACCGCCGCTCAAATTCCTACGGGCAATGCTATGCCCAACATAGCGGCCAATAACTTTGAGGTGAAACCCGCTTTCATCAACTTGATCGAGCGGAGTCAATTCGGAGGGAGCCCCGGTGAGGACCCTAACCTACACATCCAAAACTTTTGTGATTATTGCTCTACAATCAAACAAACGGGTGTGACTCAAGACCAAATACGAGAGATGCTCTTCCCATTTTCCCTCCGAGACAAAGCCAAGTTGTGGCTAAATTCCTTGAATCGGGTAGCACTTGCGATCGTTGATTGGAACTCTCTTGTGCTTGCGTTCTACCAAAAGTACTTCCCTCCAGAAAAGACCGCTATGCCAAGGAGCCAAATCACTAGCTTCCGTCAAAGAGGTGATGAGAGTTTGTTTGATGCGTGGGAACAGTACAAAGACTTGCAACGTCAATGCCCTCATCATGGCATGGACAAGTGGTTCATTGTTATGCAATTCTATAATGGTCTTTACAACGAGTCACACCAAGTGCTTGACTCGGCCGCGA
Organism: Dianthus caryophyllus; assembly: GCA_023091065.1. Taxonomy (NCBI): domain Eukaryota; kingdom Viridiplantae; phylum Streptophyta; class Magnoliopsida; order Caryophyllales; family Caryophyllaceae; genus Dianthus; species Dianthus caryophyllus. The sequence goes on from CM041522.1 coordinate 19,669,872, forward strand.
ATGGTAGGTTCGACAACATTGACGTCGATGAAGCTATGGATACGATCGAGGCCATGGCAATTCACAATGCGCAATATGGTAGCTCTAGGAACATTCCTAGGAGCGGAGGTAAGAACGATGGTGATGCGGTGGCCATGCTTTCGGCTAAGATTGACGCTATGACCGCGATGATGATGAGCGATATGCATGCATGTGGTAGTTCCTCGCATGCGGGTGGACAAACGGTAGCGGCTATGCATACTTCCCATGATCCGACTTGTGGTTCATGTGGCGTTTCCGGCCATTCTTCCTTAGAATGCCGAGGTATGTATCCCGTTATGCTTTTCAATCTCAACAAAATAACCCGTACTCTAATTACTACAATGAGGGTTACAAAAATCATCCGAACTTGTCATACAAGAGTCAAAACGTTTTGAATCCACCACAACAACACCAAAACAGCCCACAAAAGTTTCCTACACACAACGTGCCACAAAATTTCAGCCAATATAATGCTCCTCGACCTTACAACCCTCCGGGCTTTAATCGCCCCAATTTTCAATCACAAAATGCTCCGCCACCGGTACAAGCCACTCCGGTCCCCGATCCTATGAGTGAAATGGGAGCCATGGTGATGCAAATGGCTAAAACGCAAGAGACAATGATGGCTCAAATGCAAAAGAGCGATCAACCGAAGGACGCGGCCATCAAAATGCTCGAGACACAAATGGCTCAACTTGCTTCCTCTAGCTCTCAACGGAAGCCGGGTTCTCTTCCGTCGCAAGGCTCACAACCGCAACAACATGAGTCGATCAATGCCATTTCCTTGCGAAGCGGCACGATCTACGACGGTCCACCAATGCCTACTTTTGATGCTCCACCCGCTAAGGTGGTAAGTGAGGTAGACGCTTCCCTTTTCCCTAACGATTTTAGTGCTTCTAGTAATGGTTTTGCAGGAGCAAGTACGAGAGAAGCCGGGAAAGGAGGGGTGGCCGTGGGTCCCCATGTAGAGCAGGCCGTGGGTGGTGGTGCACAAGGACGGGCACACGTGGAGAAGAGTAAGGAGACGCAGCAAGCTAAGGCCAAGCCGATCGAGCCACCGATTCAAATCAAATTACCATTCCCGAGCCGAGTGGTAAAGTCAAAGCTAGACACACAAGTTGGTAAGTTTATGGAGGTCGTCAAGGACCTCAAGGTAACGGTTCCCTTCACCGAGCTAGTCACACAAGTCCCTGCTTACACAAATTTTTTAAACGACATCCTTACTCGTAAACGATCTTTCAATGAGGTCGAGACTGTCGCTTTCATTGCTGAATGCAGCGCTCTCTTGCAAAACCAGTCTCCTCCTAAACTAAAGGATCCGGGTACTTTCTCCATACCTTGCACGATTGGTACAGTTTCGATTTCTAACGCTTTATGTGACTTAGGTGCAAGTGTAAGCGTCATGCCTTACTCCGTATGCGAGAAACTCAACATGGGGCCTTTGAAAGTGACCAATATCACGCTCCAAATGGCGGATCGTTCTGTCAAACGCCCTCTCGGTGTTTTGGAGGACGTTCCTATCAAAGTGGGTAAGTTTTTCATTCCCGTCGATTTCATTGTCCTTGACATGGCCGAGGACTCCCAAATTCCTATCATATTGGGTCGGCCTTTCTTGCACACTGCTGGTGCAATTATAGACGTCAAGAACAGGAAATTAACGTTGGATGTAGGAGGTGATAAAATTACTTTTAACCTTCCTAACGCTTTAAAGCGCCCGATGTTGGAGGAGCATGTCTTTGCTGTCGACGTTATTGATGATTGTGTGGCCGAGAACTTACCGCAAGTCCTCGAGAGGGACCCTCTTGAGGCCGTGCTTTGTTGTGATGTGATCGCAGGTACTTTAGGGCGGACGGACACGGGTAAAGCTGTGATCAAAGACAACGTGCATGCTGTTGCGAGTATTGTTGGCCGAAATGATGATGATGGCCGAGCTGTTGAGGATGGTGATGGAGATGGATATGACGATGAAGAGGATGACGGTAGCGGGTTCGTCTACGACGAGACCCATGGATGGTAGTACTTCTAAGTACCCGTTGCTAACCCCCCGTTTGAAGCCGGTTTTGGGGGGGGGGGGGGCGTTTTATCATTGTAAATATCATGTATGTACTTTATTTTCTTTTGAGACTTTGCTCGTTTTATCCCCCTTATTTAATGGTCCCTGGTTGATGTGCTTTAGGACACATTGGGGACAATGTGTCGTTTGGTTTGGGGGGGAGAAACGCTTTGCTTTTCATTTTGCACAAAATCCGCTAGCGCTTGCGACTTGATTGCCGTCCTTGGTTCGTATTTGATATCGTACCCGCTGAGGTGGAGCGACCATTTTTCCATTCTGCCTGAGAGTTCTGGCTTACGCATAACAGCTTTAACAGGATAACTAGTGCGCACAATAATGCTATGACTTTCAAAATAAGGACGTAACTTTTGCGAGGCAACGACAAGTGAAAGAACGAGTTTTTCGAGAGGAGTATACCGTGACTCTGCACTCAGCAGGCTTTTACTTACGTAATATACAAGTAGCTGACTCCCCTTTTCCTCTCTTATCAAAGATCGCACAATGGCCTCGTGAGACTGACAGTACATGCAGAGGTCTTCTCCTTGTGTTGGTTCGACAAAGAATGAGGTTCAGCTAGATAAGTTTTCAGTTCCTCGAATGCCTTGCTGTGGTCGTCTGTCCAGGAGAATCCCTTGTTCTTCCTCAGGGTGTTGTAGAATAGCCTGCACTTGTCTGAGGACTTGGAGATGAACCTGTTCAGCGCAGCTACACGTCTCGTCAGCTTCTGTACTTCTTTAACGCTTGTGGGTGGTTGGAGATCGAGGATGGCCCGTATTTGCTTTGGGCTGGCCTTGATTCCCCTTCTGGTGACAACGTGACCTTGGAACTCCCCAGATGTCACTCCGAAGGAGCACTTGGTGGGGTTCAACTTCATTTTGTACGCCCTGAGTATGCTGAACGTCTCCTGGAGGTGCTGAGCGTGTTGTTCTTCCTGTTCGGATTTCACCACCTTGTCGTCGATGTAAGCTTCCATGTGTTTTCAAAGTTGGTATTTGAACATCAAATTCACGAGGCGTTGATACGTAGCCCCGGCATTCTTCAAGCCGAATGGCATGACGTTGTAATAATAGATGCCTCTTTCGGATTGGAACGCCGTCTTCTGTTGGTCGTCTGGATGCATTTTGATTTAATTGTACCCGCTCCAGGCGTCCAGGAAGGTCAGCATCTCGTGTCCGTCTGTGGCGTCGACCATGGCGTCGATGTGTGGTAACGGGAATGGATCCTTCGGACAAGCTTTGTTCAAGTCTGTGAAATCTATGCATACACGCCAGTTGCCATTTTTCTTGCTGACGACGACCATATTGGAGAGCCACGTTGGGCACTTAACTTCTCTGATTTTTCCTGGCTGCAGCAGGTTTTCTACCTCTTATTTATGATTTTGTTTCGCTCGGGGGCGAACTTGCGCCTTTTCTGCTTTACTGGGGGATGCTGTGGATCGACGCTTAACCTGTGTGTGATAACGGTAGGATCTATGCCCTCCATGTCCACATGGGACCAAGCAAAGCAGTCAAGGTTAGCTTTTAATTGATTGACGAGTTCAGTTCTAGTGTTACCTTGGCAGTCTTCTCCAACTAATACCACACGTTCTGGATGTTCTGGATCGATCTGCACTTGGTCTAGCTGCGGCGCGCTGGGCTCCTCGTAGACTCCCTGAACTCGTCTGCTCGGTAATTGCTATGCTGAAGGCGAACTTGAGATGGGCTTTAGTGCCAAGGAGTAACAATCTTTTGCTGCCTTCTGGTCGCCTCTGATCACCTGAACCCCTAGGGCGTGGCGAATTTGACACACTGGTGGTATGTTGACGGTATCGCTTTCATGGCATGCAGCCACGACCTTCCCAAGATCACGTTGTAAGAGCACAGGTTGTCTACCACCAGATAAGTCACCTGCTGGTTTACACCCTGAGCGTACGTGGGTATAGAAATTTCACTCAACGAGTGCATTGTTTCGCCGCTGAATCCCACCAAGGGTACTGACTTCTTCTGCATGTCCTGCTCCTTCAGCCCCATTCCTTCCATAGTGCTGTGCGAGAGGAGGTTCACTGAGCTGCCGTTATCGATAAGAACCCTTTTCACTAAGCAGTTGCTAATTGGCAGGGATATCACCAAGGCATCCTCGTGGAGGTCATAGTTGTCCTGGGCATCAAAATGCATCCTATGATGGACGTGGCGCCTTTCCTCCTCAGATCGCCAACCAGTTGCTGCTACCTGGGTTCGGCGTGCTCTTGAGTTCCAAGAGCGTGGCAGAAAATGTGGAGGAAATGACTGCTTGTATGTTTCAGGTAACAATCGTGTGTACTGCTGGATGTGTGACCTGTATGTACGGCTGTGGGGTTTTCTGAGGGTTTCTTGTCTTCTTTCTCTTTGTAGGGGTTCCAAAGCAGCTTGTACCTGAAAGGGGTGTGGGATGCAGTAGAGAAGAAGCGCCAGGAGCTTATCGCGAAGAACAAGGTAGTTGCTGAGAGGCTGGCTGGCATAGTCGGGAAGTGTGAGGCCGCTGAGGCGAGGTTAGAGGAGCTGAACAAGTCGGTGGCAGCCACCGAGGCTGAGTTGGCCAACTACCGTGCTGATAAGGCCTTGCTGGAAGTGAAGCTGGATGACATGAGCGAGAGGCTGAGGAAGAAGGAGGAGCAGCTGCGCAATTCCTGTGTGTACTACTCCTGGCTGGACAGGGTGGATTGCATGGACGAACATGCTCAAGGGAAGTCTGCTGACTGGGATGCTGTGAAGGAGAGGGCTTCTTTCGAGGAATTCTTTGGAGGAAAACCTGCGCCTCTGGATTCGGGTGTTGAAGAGGAGCTTGCGAACATGGAGGTCGTGGGTGCTTCTGCAGCCCCAGGTGAGGATGCAGTGGACAGCCAGGCTACTCCTGCTGTAGAGGAGGTGGCTACTTCTAGTGGCGGTGTTTCTGAGGGCGATGGTGAAGCAACTGTGGTTCCTTGAACTCTTGATGTAGTAGGTTAGTTGTCGTACTGTTTCAGTTTCTACAAACAATATTTCTCTATTTTGGTAGCCCATCACAAGGGTGGTGTGGCAAGTTGTACATACCGTATTTCGGCCCTAGTGGTCTGACTTTTTATTTTGCTGTCTGAACTCTGCTTCTGACTTGAATCGTGCTGGGGGTGCTCAGCATGGCTGGCCCCCTAGCCCTTTTTGTTGGTATTCCTGTTGTCTTGCTCAGCTTTCCTGTCAGCAGACTTCCGCGCTTTAGTTATGTATCTGCGTACTATCTCTGCGAGTGTGTATGTCTGCGCGCGCATGTAAAAGCCTTTGCTAAGAATAGAGTTGGGCGTATATGTATTGTGTGTGTGTCGTGCATGCACTGTAGTAAGTCAAAATGCCAAACCATCTTAAAACTTACTTTTGTAAACGACGTGTCGGGAGCCCGCTCTGTCCGATTGCAGGAGTCTAGCATCGTCCACACTTGTACCACGTCGTGTAACGAGCCTGGGCGAACGGTGGTATCAATGTCCATTACGGAGCCACCGCTGCACTTTCGGCGTATGTGTCACGACTTTGTAATTTTTGACCAACTGGGTGATTAGCCCAGCTGGGTGTGGTTCAGGACCACTGTTTCCGGCACAAGATCCGTTACTAAGGGCTGGCCGTTGGCGTTTTTGCCAACGGCCCTCCGATGCCTAATTCAGCAAGTGTACTCAAAGAAATGCAATACTTTGAAAAATGTAGGTACAAAAGGTATTAAGTACAAACTTAAATGTGATACTTCCTGAGGTGTATGGCGTTCCAACGATGAGGTACCATTTGTCCTTCCAGCGTCATCAGGCGGTAAGCCCCGTTCCCTGCTACGCTCTCCACCTGGTAGGGTCCTTCCCAGTTGTATGCGAATTTTCCTGCTATGGAGTTCTGCGTGTTCGGGAATACCTTTCGGAGTACCAGATCCCCCACTTGGAATGCCCTCACTCGAACGTTCTTGTTGTAGCTCCTTGCTACTGCTTGCTTCTGTGCGGCCAACCTTATGGTGGCCTCGTCTCTCAGCTCGTCTACGATATCCAAGTTACAGCAAAGTTCTGCTTGATTTGAGTCTGTTGTTGCACACCCGTACCTATGCGTGGGGACCCTTACTTCTGCAGGAATGACGGCCTCTGCTCCGTACACCAAGGAGAATGGCGAGTGCCCTGTAGCTTCCTTCGGAGTAGTCCTGTTCGCCCATAACAGCATCGAAAGTTCATCAGCCCATTTGCCACCTTTCTCTTCCAGCTTCTTCTTCAGGTTGTCCATCGTCACTTTGTTACTGGATTCTGCCTGACCGTTGGACTGTGGGTTGTGTGGTGTGGACTTCAGGAACTCAATGTTCCATCCAGCGCAAAAAGCTTCGATCTTGTGGGAGATGAACTGTGGCCCGTTGTCGCAGATTATCCGTGATGGAATGCCAAACCTGCTGAGTATGTTGCGCTTTATGAAGGAAATGACTTGTTTGTCCGTTACTTGGCTGAATGCCTCCGCTTCAATCCATTTCGAGAAATAATCTGTCATAGCGAGCATGTACTGTAACACCCGGTGTTGTCCGAGGTTATTCGGGCCGGGTACCCCGTTGAAGAGGTTCATGTGTTGGCTCAAGTGACATAGTGCATAAAAGGATTGTAAGTACTACTCATATCAACAAGATGCATCTTCTTTTCTGGTGGCTCATCTTAAGAACTCTTCAGTTAAGCGTGCTTGCTGGAGAGTAGTCTTAGGATGGGTGACCTCCTGGGAAGTTCTCAGGATGCGCACGAGTGAGGACAAAGTGCGCTGGATGGGCCCGTGTTGGTGCAGGGCGATGTCACGCACCTGGCGAGCCACCGTGAATGACATTTCTACTTTAGTTGGGGCCGGTGTTACAAATGGTATCGAGCAACCCACGACCGCGGTGGTCGAATCCTGTGTCTTGTTGGCCAGGTACGCACCTAGCTGGGGAGGATTCTGGAATGCTATATTGTAAGTAGCGACTTGGCACAACGAGGACGTTGCGTTCTTCAAGTGGGGATGTGTAACACCCGGTGTTGTCCGAGTTTATTCGGGCCGGGTACCCCGTTGAAGAGGTTCATGTGTTGGCTCAAGTGACATAGTGCTTAAAAGGATTGTAAGTACTACTCATATCAACAAGATGCATCTTCTTTTCCGGTGGCTCATCTTAAGAACTCTTCAGTTAAGCGTGCTTGCTGGAGAGTAGTCTTAGGATGGGTGACCTCCTGGGAAGTTCTCAGGATGCGCACGAGTGAGGACAAAGTGCGCTGAAAAGGGCCTGTGTTGGTCAGTGGGCGATGTACGCAGCCTGGCGAGCTACCGTGAATGACATTTCGGCCTTTAGTTGGGGCCGGGGTGTTACATGTACACCCGTTGACCAGGTGCGCAGGGTAATTTCCCCACTATATCTATCCCCCAGACCTTGAATGGCCAAGGTTAAATTACTGGATGTAGAGGCTCAACAGGTGCGTGCTGTACTGTTGCGTGTCTCTGGCAGGCGTCGCACTTCCTGGCGTACTCAATAGCATCTTTTCTCATTGTGGGCCAGAAATATCCCATTCGTAGCGCTTTATTAGATAGGCTGCGGCCCCCTGAATGGTTACCGCAGTCACCGCTGTGTATTTCTTCCAAAACGACCTGAGCTTGGCTGGCCTCCAGACACCTCAGGTACGGCCCTGCTGCAGATCTCCTGAATAATACCCCGTCAATAAGTAGGAATTTCGAAGCCTTCATTTTGAATTTTCTTGCCTGGAGTTTATCCTGTGTAGTTTCCCATCCTGGAGCCATTCTATGTAGGGTGTCGTCCACTCACTGGCTTGCTGCTCCTGCAGCCCTGCTGTGGGAGATGCTGGTTCTCCCAGTCGTGCTGAGGAAGTACCCTGGTCGTCATCGGTCGCGCAGACTAGGTCTGGCTTTATGATTGCTGATTGCAGGACGTGTATGATTGGAATCGTCGTCACGGTAGTAGAGTGAAATGTTGCCCCCAGGTTGGCTAGAGCATCGGCGTGCACGTTTTGATCCCTTGGTATTTGTTTGATCTCGAACTTGTTGAACTTTTCGATGATTGTACAGACGAGGTTGAGGTATGCCATCATTTTTGAATCCCTAGCTGCATAAGACTTGTTCACATGGTTAACGATAAGTAAAGAATCACACAATACTTTGATAGACTTAACCTTTAACTCGACGGCCATGCTGAGTCCCATGATGAGTGCTTCGTATTCGGCTTCGTTGTTGGATGCTTTAAACTCGCAGCTAACTGCTTGCACTATGTACTCCCCTTGTGGCGACTTTAGTACAAGCCCCACACCTACGCCTCGTTGATTCGCGGCGCCGTCTGTGTATAGGGTCCACAGGGCGTCTGTGTCCCCCTGAGCAAGCAGTAAGACTTCGTCGTCCGCACCCTTTTGAAGGCTTGGACAGACGTCTGCCACAAAATCCGCTAGCGCTTGCGACTTGATTGCCGTCTTTGGTTCGTATTTGATATCGTACCCGCTGAGGTGGAGCGACCATTTTGCCATTCTGCCTAAGAGTTCTGGCTTACGCATAATAGCTTTAACAGGATAATTAGTGCGCACAATAATGCTATAACTTTCAAAATAAGGGCGTAACTTTTGCGAGGCAACGCCAAGTGAAAGAACGAGTTATTCGAGAGGAGTATACCGTGACTATGCACTCAGCAGGCTTTCACTTACGTAATATACAGGTAGCTGACTCCCCTCTTCCAGCACTGCGGCGACAGCGTTCTCAGAGACGGACAGGTACAGCAGGAGGTCTTCCCCTTGTGTAGGTTTGGACAGCAGCGAAGGTTCAGCTAGATAAGTTTTCAGTTCCTCGAATGCCTTGCTGTGGTCGTCTGTCCAGGAGAATACCTTGTCCTTCCTCAGGGTGTGCTAGAATAGCCTGCACTTGTCTGAGGACTTGAAGATGAACCTGTTCAGCACAACTACACGTCCCGTCAGCTTCTGTACTTCTTTAACGCTTGTGGGTGGTTGGAGATCTAGGATGGCCCGTATTTGCTTTGGGCTGGCCTTGATTCCTCTTCTGGTGACAACGTGACCTAGGAACTCCCTAGATGTCACTTCGAAGGAGCAATTGGTGTGGTTCAACTTCATTTTGTACGCCCTGAGTATGCTGAACGTCTCCTGGAGGTGCTGAGCCTGTTGTTCTTCCTGTTCGGATTTCACCACCTTGTCGTCGATGTAAGCATCCATGTGTTTCCGAAGTTGGTCTTTGAACATCAAATTCACGAGGCGTTGATACGTAGCCCCGACATTCTTCAAGCCGAATGGCATGACGTTGTAAAAATAGATGCCTCTTTCGGATTGGAACGCCGTCTTCTGTTGGTCGTCTGGATGCATTTTGATTTGATTGTACCCGCTCCAGGCGTCCATGAAGGTCAGCATCTCGTGTCCGGCTGTGGCGTCGCTCATGGCGTCGATGTGTGGTAACGGGAACGGATCCTTCGGACAAGCTTTGTTCAAGTCTGTGAAATCTACGCATACACGCCACTTACCGTTTTTCTTGCTGACGACGACCACATTGGAGAGCCACGTTGGGTACATAACTTCTCTGATTTTTCCTGCCTGCAGCAGGTTTTCTACCTCTTCGTTTATGATTTTGTTTCGCTCGGGGGCGAACTTGCGCCTTTTCTGCTTTACTGGGGGGTGTTGTGGATCCACGCTTAACCTGTGTGTGATAATGGTAGGATCTATGCCCTCCATGTCCGCATGGGACCAAGCAAAGCAGTCAAGGTTAGCTTTTAATAGATAGACGAGTTCAGTTCTAGTGTTACCTTGGCAGTCTTCTCCAACTAATACCACACGTTCTGGATGTTCTAGATCGATCTGCACTTGGTCTAGCTGCGGTGCGCTGGGCTCCTCGTAGACTCCCTGAACTCGTCTGCTCTGTAATTGCTATGCTGAAGGCGAACTTGAGGTGGGCTTTAGTGCCAAGGAGTAACAATCTTTTGCTGCCTTCTGGTCGCCTCTCATCACCTGAACCCCCAGGGCGTGGCGAATTTCACACACTGGTGGTATGTTGACGGTATCGCTTTCATGGCATACAGCCACGGCCTTCCTAAGATCACGTTGTAAGAGGACAGGTTGTCTACCACCAGATAAGTCACCTGCTGGTTTACACCCTGAGCGTACGTGGGTATAGAAAATTCACCCAACGAGTGCATTGTTTCGCCGTTGAATCCCACCAAGGGTACTGACTTCTTCTGCATGTCCTGCTCCTTCAGCCCCATTCCTTACATAGTGCTGTGCGAGAGGAGGTTCACTGAGCTACCGTTATCGATAAGAACCCTTTTCACTAAGCAGTTTCCAATTGGCAGGGATATCACCAAGGCGTCCTCGTGGAGGTCATAGTTGTCCTGGGCATGTGAATCGTCGAATGTGATTGCTGGCTCTGGATCCTGGTAGACTCTTGTTCTTCGCTTCGGAGTATCTGTAGTGCTCTCTTTTGCTCGCCTCTTGGCGGCTGAATACGTTAGTCCACAAACAGTAGAACCACCAAAAGTAAAAAGAATTACCCTTTCATGAGGAGGAGGTTGAGGAGGCGTCTGCTGGTCACTGGCGTTCACCCTACGTGCTCTGGTGTCTAGCATCGTTGTGGAACTTGCACCATCTCTTGCTATCCTTGTCAGCCGTTGGCTTGTCTGAGGGTCTGGGTCATCTCACCTTGCCACCTAGCATTTTCAGAGCATCTAATAGTCCAGAAATGTTTGTTTTGAAACCATACTCACTTACTCTGGGTGGCAGGGCTAGGTTGTCGCGCCAGTCCGCCACAGCGCGAACGTCGCGTTCAGGTTGACTCGGGTAAGGTCGCCGCTTGTCCTCCCTTCTGCGTTCCACCGGCTGTTTCTTTATGACCCTGTCGCCTGAGGTGGCCGCCCTCCTGGATTCACGATCTTCCTCCAGCCCGGCTGCTGCAAGGGCCTTAGCTTGAAAATCTTCAAAAGTAACGCATGGATACTTTGTGAGTTCGTTGTACAGGTCTGAGTCCTCAAAGAGCCCCCTTCTGAATGCCTCGATGGTTGTTGGGATGTCACATCTTGGTATGGACACCTTCTCCCTGTTGAACCTGTTCAGGTACTCGTGAGTTGACTCCCCATATCGCTGCATGATCGTGTGGAGGTCGCTGGTCTGCTTCTCTGGTTTGCGGCTGCTGGCGAACTGAGAGTTGAAGGCGTTCACCAAATCAGCAAAGGATGAAATAGACCCGTTGGGCAGGTTCACGAACCATTGTAGAGCAGGACCGCACAACGTGGACCCAAACCCCTTGCACATGCAGGACTCCCGATACTCCCTGGTTATGGCCACCGTCATCATCTTCTGCTTGTACTGGGCAACATGATCGTAGGGGTCGGTGTTGCCTTCGTACAGTTTCATGGCCGGAACGGTGAACCTTTTTGGGATGTCCACTATGGCGATAGCGTCAACGAAGGGCGAATCAGCTTGGATGGCTGCTGATGCCTTCTCCAGCGGACGTGGCATGCCAGGGATCTTGTCGATCCTTTCCTGTAACTCCTTCAGCTTCCTCTCGAGGGTGGTTTCCTGCAAAAAGGGGGCGGTCAGTACGGATTGGAGCGTGTGGGGGCAGGGTGTTACCTGCGCGCTGTATGTTCAACATCGGTGTTGACGGCCTTTCTATGACTACAGGTGGTTCGCGCTGAGTCCCCTGCAGGACCGGCTGTCTCTGCGGGGTCTGCTGTCCCTCCAGGAGCCTTGGATGGTTTTGGGGCACCTCCGGGACGTGCTGCGCACTGGGATCTTCGACGACAAAGTTGACCGGGATGCGGGGAGTCCTCGGGGTCTCCGGTGTGTTGTGCATGACGCCGTCCATGTCCAGGCGGATTGCTGCCTCCTGCACCACTCCCCTGTTCTAGCGTCTCAGGGCGACAGAGGCCACAGATTGCAACTGAGCGTTCATCTCTCGTCGGAGGTTGGCCGTCTCCCTGGTCAAGAGTTCCTGCACGCTGCTGGACTACTGCTGCAGGGCTTTCATTTCCTACTATAGAGTTGCCAAACCCTCCAACAATGAGGCGGCGAATTCGTCGTTGATTCGCGGGCTGGGTGGCATAGCACGACTGGGAGTGCCGCTGAAAACTGAGTGGGATTTGTCGTCCACGTTCACGTACTCGGGCTCCGGTTGGGGGATTCCTTCGTGCTGAGGATCCTCGACCTGCTGATGGAGAACGAGGTCCTGAGCAGGACCCTCCTGGTATCTAGGGCTAGTTTGCTATGGGCTGATCGTCTGAGACGGAGCTGCTTTGCTGGTAAATCCTGACATGCTGACTTGTTGACTGGTTGAAATGGGAGATGTATGTTCCGAGTTGACACGTAAAGTGAGATCATCAGCCCCACGGTGGGCGCCAATTGTTTCAGCCAAATTTGGTCGCGTAGATTATTTGACTCGTAGAAAGGGGGTATAGTGATTTACTTGATTTATGACTCGGTTTATATGATATAGGTGACGTAGTTTAAATGGAAATAATGCGAGGAAGTAAAGTGAAAAAAAAGATAAACGACAAAAGAGATATGGTGACGCGGAAAACCCAATGTGGGAAACGACCGCGGGGGGATCTATGTCCCGTCTATTGTGCTCCACTAAATATTGTTTGGCAAGCAACGAGTTACAATCAAAGGAATACAAGATAGTAATTCGTAGTATGAGGATGCTCAGGTGGTATGGCGCGATGGATTCTGGAGGAATGGAGAGTATATTGTTGTAGAGCACAGTGAAAAATATTGTAGCCCTGCTCAAACGCTGCTCCTTTGCCTTTTATAGGGCTGAAATCTAACTGTTAGATTTTGGTACTCGCTGAGGGTCTCTGGGCGTCTTTCTCGGGGCAGTTAGCTATATTCATGGCGGTGGTTGCTGACTTCTTCCGGGCTGTATTTTATGAGTGCAGCTCACTTCTTGCCCTAGTCACCTTGGGCCTGCTCATCCCTCGGGCCCAACACTTGTTTGTGCGTGGTGAAACTGGCCACGTGGTTTTTTTGTACAAGCTGGTCATTTTTGGCCCAAACAGATGTCATACTAATCTATATATCTATATCTATATAAATAATTAAAAGACAAACTTTGGAGAAGCTACTCCCAAAATCAAAGTAAACTTTAGTTTCCTGCTGCCACGTCAACCCATCTTGCCACGTCAACCAAACACACACAAAAAAAAAAAAAAAAAAAAAAAAAAAAAAAAAAAAAAAAACCTTGTATACGCGCAAATCAGATCGTTCAATACTTGGAGAAACTAGAAGGTCTATCATTCAATTTTCTGCAATCAATTCCCATTATCCAATTCAATTGGCTGTTTCATTTGATTAACCAAATCACTCGAACAAAACAACCTTTGGATGTCATTTATACCATCGTCAACGATGCTTCTTGTGGGCGACGAAACAAAGTGGTACGCATCTTCTCTTACGGCTTGGTACAATGATTCGGTCCATACATGCCATCGTCAATCAATTTTGCTTCTATTCGTCGCTTCTCGAGTCAATTCACCTGTTTTTAGTGTGTTTTAGCCATAATATTCAAGTATTGAAGGTACAATTCGTTTTTAATCAATTGATTTTCATTTTCATTCAATTTGACCTAATAATTGGGGATTTTCGTATTTAAGTCGATTTTAGAGATTTTAATAGTCGATTAGGTAATATTTTAGTAGTAATTAATTGTAAAATCGTTATGTGTAGAGTTCATGTAATCGTGGAGCGGCTTCGGCGTTTTTGTTTACGTAAGCTCGTGTTCGACAATTTTCTCTCAAAGGTAAGGCTAATTCCCTTACTTAGTCCATGTATATGTGTTAATTTGTGTGTCTCTATGCGAAATGAAATAAGAGTTGTTGTCGAAGTGTGTGTTGTGTTTTGGCTGAGAGATATGAGTGTTGACCGAGAGATTGTTGTTGTGTTTTAGTTAAGGTTGTGGTCATGGTTGTTGCTGCTGTTTAAGTCGTTAATTATGCTGCGTTTTCATTCATGTGCCAATGAATGTTATGTATGTGTGTGAGAGCTTGGTTACGGGCTTGAGGAGAGGTGACTGTGGCGTAGTGTGTTGGGTATGAATTCTTTGCCATTTTTTCTATTGTGTGTGTGTGTGTGTGTGAATTATTGTATATGCGCGTTGCTTATTTGATTGAGAGGTGTGTATATCGGAGTTTGGGTTTATGAATATGGGAGTATGTTGTTTGTATGTATGTTTTTTTGTGTGTATGTATGTATGTGTGTAGGTGTGTATGAATGTATGTAGGTAAACATGTGTGTAAAGTATCAACGAGTAATCGATACGAAAACAAGTCGGGTTGAGTCTAAGGGGGGCCGTGCAGCAGTCACTGTGACTGCCGTGTTTAGTTATTTTCTAGCCATGTTTACCTCGGTTTCGGCTTTCGTCCTGCCTTGATTGTACCGTGATGAAGGGGTGGTAGTCTGTCGTTGTTGGGCTGCTGAACATGGCTGTAATGGGCAGCCATTTGTGGGCTGCAGTGGTGCCGAGCAACTCCCGTGCTGTTGTCAGTTTTATTGCTTCGTACTGCTACTGTTTTCTTGCTTTGTATTGTTGCTGGTTCGTTCATCTTACTGCTGCTATTTGCTCGTCATATTGATGATGTTGTTAGTATAATTCCTGCTGATTCGTCCTTCTTATTGTTGTCGCTACAAGTCATCGTTGTTGTTAGTATAATTGAGGGGATGCATTTAAGGACTACTCTGTGTGTTTTCGTATGAAAGACTGCTGGTTGGTACTCTTTTGCTTATTTTGGTTTTTAAGTAAACTGTTCAGATAGTCGAATACCGATTTCTGTTTGTGTTGTTGTTGGTTAACATTTGAATTATCGAATTGTGGTTGTGTTCGTTTACTTAGTCGTCTAAGTTGACCGGTCATTTAATTTGATCAACTTTGGTGTCGTTAGGGCCGGTCTTTAAAATTGGATCAACTTTCGGTGTTGTCAAGGTTCCAGATTACGAATATGTCGTCCTTGGAAAGTGCGGTTGTTAAATAACTCATTGTAGAGGAAATGACATTGCTCAAAGCAAAGGTATTATTTTGCTTTTGAGTTTGTTTGCTTTGGTTTGTATAGGTTTGTTCTCATGAATTGTTATTGGTTTACTGGAACATCAGAAGTCGAGGATGAAAAGAGCGATAAGAGTGCCGACAATTAGCATGAAAACGGCTGATATTCTGTCGGATGATTACTCAAGGAGGAAGTATGACCTTATACCAATCAAGAGATCTTCTTATTACCCAAGGTTAGTTATGCACTTTTGCTGGTGTGTGTTGTTGTTCGTCTATGTTTGAATTTATCAAATTATGGTTGTATTTGCAAGTCCATTAGAACAACATGTACTTTTTCTATGCATACAAATATACAATCAATTAAATAGACGCTAGACCCTGAATAGTCGGTTGCTGAATTTCTCAGCGCATACAATCGAATACTGTTTTTAAATGGACTTGCTAAATTTTCATGACAGATCTAGCCTGCTCAATTCGTGGGTGACGTGGGTGATAAGGACGTTTAGCTCAGCTCATAGTCGTCTTCCGAAATTATTTATTTATTTTTTTAATTTTTAATTTTTATTTTGGTGTTTGGATGTTAACATCCTTATATTTGTGTTACTGCTATTTGAGGTTTTGACTTGGTAGTTTTTGAAACTTTATGAAATATAAAATTGGAGAAGATCATGTTTTTCAATTCCGATGACTATAGTGGCTAGGAACATGCATGGTCGCACAAGTTTGTTGTGATCTAAACTAGAGAATAGTGAAGGAATCTTAGATACTCTGTAGAAAATTAATATATGAAACTAATAATGTTCCTATTATCTATGTTACATAATTATCAATTAAATCAAGTAAGCACAAACAGTTAAGATAAAAAAAAAAAAAAAAAATTATATGTTAAACAATTAATTTTTATTGTTTTGTTACGAGAGTTCACATTTTCAACTTCTTCTCATGTAGTAATGCCAATTGTCCAGAAGTGATCAGAAACCTATATGGTTGCAATTCTTAGTCGGGGTAAGTTTGTCAATTTATTTTCTCTAAGCTGTGAAAGTCTGATTTTGTTTATTATCTGTTTTATTTCACCTCAAGTGGAGTGGATTCTTTGAGATCTCTTGGGAAACTGCTAACTAAAGATTGAACATGTGAGAGGAACGGAACGACAAGACACCATTTACCGTCGTATACTGATCTTGATAATCCTACCGTAATTAAAATTTTATGCAGATATGATATGTCAATCAAACAAATCTCTATGCTAGGTAAACATGTATTGTAGTCGTATCGTATAATTAGAGTATAATTAGTTGGGATCATAGTACAAAAAGAAGAAGAAAATACACACCTAAGTTCAAGTATGTTACGTTGTAGAGCCTAAAAATTATAGAGTACTAGACTAAAGGTTTCAAAGTTCAAACTGTAACTTTACATTGACTTGAAAAAGACTAAGGACCTGTTCTTTCGAACTTTTTAGAGCTGAACTGAACTGAATTGAGCTTAACTGAACTGAACTAAACTGAATGAAGCTGAACTGTGTTGAATTTAATATTATAGATGAGCTGAATCGAATCGAATCAAGTGAATGAATCGAATCGAATGGAGCCGAATCGAATCAAATGAAATGAATCGAATCAAATGAGTGAATCGAATCGAAATGAGCTTAAAATAAGCTGGAAAGAACAGGTCCTAAGTGTAACTTTACATTTACTTGAAAAAGATAGTGTCGATCATATACAGATAGTCGTATTTATAGAGGTATCCTTAGCTTTTATCATAGGGTGTTAGATGACCGTTAACGCCTTTTACAACTTTTTTTACCTCATTAGTTGCAGTAGATTATAAACCACAGTAAGTGAAACTTGGGGTATTATAAATTTGTTAGTTCTGCGTCACATGATATTGTGGAACCCGGGATCGAGACGAGGGACCCAACTCGGCGTCTTGCTTAAGGGCGCGTTTAAAGTTAAAAAAGATTAAGTTAGAAAAACCTTTAAAACTGTTTTGGAGTCGCCACCTAATTATCGCGGAAATTAGGAACCTGCTATCATGTCCTAAGCCTAAAGACATGTCCTAGATTTTGGAGCACGCCGACACCCCTAGATCTAAGGCTTGTGAAACCAGATTGGATTCGGGGTGAGGGTACTTTAGAAAAAGAGTTAATTCAATTAATGATTTATGAAAACCTTTTAGAAAAGCCTATGTAAAAATAGCCTCTACTGACCTAGAACAATCCATGTAAGATGATATTTGAGCTAATGTTATCGCTACGTATAAGTGCGATAAGTTTGTAAAAGAATGCAGATGCAGATGCAAAAAGGTTGATTAAAACTCTCAGTTTAGCTTGTTTAACTTGTTAACGAAAACGGTTCAGTTAAAGGTCGAATTCATTGTTTAAGTTGATTTTAATGAAAAATAAGAAGGTGCAAGATGCATGCAAATAAAATAAAGTTCAATTGTCCATTGGTTTATTTTATAAGGGTCGGTTGCTTATGCGACTTTGGCGTGTCATCGGATATGGAGTGTACCCGAAGTAAATAGAACACTTGGAGTGCAAGCGCGCTGGGTGCCAAAGCCGGGGGGGCGCTAGAGTGTAGTCCCCTTTGTTAGTCCATAGAAAATAAGAAAAAGCTTTGATCCAAGTGGATCGGTACCTACCTTGTCCTGACGCTTCAGATCTGGGCAGAGCTTCGCTTCTTGAACTTAAAAGGAGGATGAATTCAACACGGGATGGTGTGTTGAACTCAAGGATTTGAGTGCGTGAGGCTTTAAAGAGTTTTGTAGTGTGTTTGCTGTGAAAGCTGGGTGTGAATTGTGTTTTTCGAGGTCAGGTATAGGGGTGTATATATACTAAAACCTCGGAGAAATTAGGAAACCCGGGGATAAAAGCAAGCCAGGAAACCGCATAGCCTTATGCGGTTGCCCAGGCAAACCGCATAGGCTTATGCGGTTGCCACCCCAAACCGCATAAGACTATGCGGTTTGAAGGTGTGCTTTTTTGCGTAGTTTTCTAGTTTCGGTTTGATTATATCTCGAAAAGATTTAGTATAATCCTTACTTGTACGTCAAGGAAAAGACCTAGGATATTTCTGGGATATTTTGATGTTCAGGGCTTTGGAGTGCGGGCTAAAGGCTGGGTCTGGGCTCGGCTTCGGGCCCGAGACCCGGAAAAATGAAAAAGGTGTATTTGCATAGATTTTGTGAAATAAGGTAAGACGTGAGGTTGTATTCTGTGTAAGAGGAGGCTAAAGGGAAGATATAGCCACCGGGCCTAAATTTAGGGATTTTAGGAATGCTGAATTAGACCTTGTTAATGTAAAAGGGCTAATTGTTGTAACACCCCGTGTTAATTTAATTCAATAATTAGCCATTAATTTCTAATTTCAAAGCTTAAACTAAATCCTAAGCCTTTTAGCCTTCAAAATCACAATTTTTGCTAAACTTTTGTTTTGTAAAATTTATCGACTTCTTTAACACTTTGGAAAATTTTTGAATAATGAAATAAATAATTTAGTCTTAGAATTTAAAAGTAGAAATATTTCGAAAAATCGTCAAACGCGCACACATTAACTTTTATCGCTTTTGACGCCCGACTTTTTAAAACTGACCAAATTCGAGGAAAACATTTTAAAACACAAAATGGACATTTTTAATGCATGAACAGTAATGTGGACTTAGTGTGTTGATGATGGAGGTGATGATGGATTAAATCATTTAATTAAACATTAGTTTTCTAATTAAAATCAACTTTAACACCTAAATTACTTAACCTAAATTATCACCACTTGTTCCCATATTTCATAAGTGTAAAAATCAATACTTGAGCACCTCCAAAACAGCCGAAATAATACTCCCCTTTTCTCCCTTTATTTTCTTTCATTTTTCACTTAAAACATCCTAATTTAAAACCCTAAATATTATCCTAATAATTCACTAGTGTTCTTAGTTGTTCCTTGGGTATTTGAAGCTTATATTCTACGGATTTTTGAAGGTGAAGACGGGTACTTGGGTGAGGACTTAGACTTGGATAATATAGTCGATCCGGACAACCAATAAACTTACCGATCAAAGGTGACTAACTATGTCTTGTATTATCTTTTTAGTAAATTAATTTGTTTTGTTATTCTAATTTTATAATTATGATTTTTATGTTAAATATGTTAAACATCATGTTTATATGCTTGTATGTTTATGTGTTGAATAAATAATGATAATAACTAAATACATAGTTTACTAGTAATATTGTAGTAAAATGATACCATGTGTAGTTAAATTATTTTGAGCATTTTAATTATAGTTCATATGATTCTTGTGTTTGTTTATGTTTTATTTAAGTAGTAATGTTATATAAAAATTATGTGAAATATTAAAAATGAGTTTAAAGTGATTAAAATCGAAAATAGAAATATATATATACATATACATTCACACGGCATTTATTATTTTTTTTAATATATTTTCACTTTTAATTTTTGTAAATTATATGTAGTATTAAGTTAGTATAAAATAGATGTTCCTATGAAAAAAAAACTAAATTAGGAAAACGAATTATAAATTATTAAAATCGAAATAAGTGTTCTTGAGTTGTTCTTGAGTTCTTCATGTGTGTTCTTGATTTATTCATGTTGATGTTCATACTTGTTACTCATTTTGATTTCATTTTAATTTATGTTTGTTAATAATTTATGTTTATGTTTAGTTATTGTTTTACATATCACTTAGTATTATATTATAAATCAACTAAAACATTATAAATCATTTAGGTTAAAGAGTTAGAAAATTAAAGTGTTGAAAAACACTATTCATAAATAAAAATGAAATTGTTAGTAAATTTCATTATAGTTTAAATCGTTTTAGTATAATTAGAATAATTAAAATATAAAGACTTTAAGTTAAAAACCGATAAAGTCGAAAAATGAAAACTTGAGCAACCTACTACATGCTCACGGCATCACCACTCTTTTTAGGTTAAATTTTGTTTTTATCACTTTTTAGTTTATTGTTAAAATAATTTAATTAGTAGTTAATAAGTTGAATTAAGAAATTAAAAGAAATAGAATCAATTTTTGTATTATTTATGTTTTACACGGCATTTCTATATTTTAATGACTAAATTTGACCAAAATGAAATTATCACTAAGTCACTAAAATTAAATAGTAATTAGAATTGAATTTTTGTATAAATCGTTTTAATTATAAATGAATTATTATAAACCGATGAAAATATGTTAACCGTTATAAAAATGAATTGAATCGTGTGATACTACCTTTGCTATTGGATTGATGATCTTGGACTTACGGACTATAAATGAATCATCCACGATACTATCACTAACTTAAATAAATAGACGACTAAATTTAACTTAGGAGTCTCGCTTTAAAATAAATATCTTTGATCACCTTTTATAAACCGAACTTAACGCTTTTAAAACTAGAATTTTAGAATATTTTCATAAGTGACTAAATACAAAATGAACTTAACGCTTTTTAAAACTATGATTTTGAATATTATCATAAATGACTAAGTACAAACCGAACTTATCATTTTTAAAACTAGACTTTAGAATATTTTCAAAAATCGCCTAAGTACAAAACGAACCTAACGACTTTGAAACTAAAAATTTGTACTTAGAAAATAAAAACAAGATTAGTATTATTCTAAAATACTTTAAGTATAAAAAAATAATAATAAGTATAAGTATAAAAATACGTATAAGAATACGTATAAAATCAAATTGAATAGTAAATACGATGAATAGTAAATACAATGAATAGTAAATACGATGAATAGTAAAATACGATGAATAGTAAATACAATGAATAGTAAATACGATGAATAGTAAAATACGATGAATAGTGAAAAGTGAATAGTGAAATACTGAAAATAATTGAAAATTTTACTAAGTATAGAATATTTGAAATGAAGAAGTAAATGACCTAAAGTGTTTGAAAAACACATAAATAAAATTGGACATACTAATAAACGTTTCAATTTAGAAACTTGAAAACGTTAATAATTAACAACACTTCAAATAATAAACGAACGTGTTATGTGATCATATGAAACCTACAAATACTTAAACGTTTGACGCTGAGACTAGGAGAGTCTAGTAACATGTGATATGGAATATCAAATAAATAATGAATATTGAGTAAGTTAAATAAAAGGTCAAGCTTGGGCCTCAGATATGAAAACGTCAATCGTGAGTGAAGTGGGGTTAAGATAGTCTTGTAGCGGACGCCACTATCTCGGCCTTATTGCGATTGTCATCCCGAATAGTGTGGTATAGCCTGCAAGATTATGCTTTGTGCATCCCCGCCCATGCCGTTACGCCTTAAGTCGTATAGCCTGCTCCGCATACAAGATAATGAAAAATTCAACTCTTAGTGGGTGGGCTTTAGGAAATAATCGTTTTATCCTGAGTTAAGGTGCTCTATGAATAGCATAGCCTACTCTTAAATTGGATATTAGTGTATGCATACTAGACTAGGGTTTTATTCCCCTATTTCGCTAAAGTTATCAGGGCCACCGTGACCTTATTGCGATTGTCATCTCACGGTTCTGTCTCCTTGCCGTGTTTCGTTCTTAGTGGGCGCGACACTAGCATTCGTTCTTGCCACATGTAGAGACCACTTGACGAGATTGTATCTGAAGTTCGAATCATTTCGAACACTAGAGGATGAGATGCAAGTATTATAGTATTCGGCGTGGTTTACGAGTCGAGTAAGCCTCTGCACTATGGAAGTGAGATGCAATCGATTAGAGTACAAAGGCCTACTCAGTGGTCAGGCTCGTAAGCAGTATGTGTTGTTTGTTGTATGACTAATTGAGAACGAGCGTGTACCATCTTCGAAAATTAAAGACCACAATCTTCTGAATTGAATCGAGTCTGCATGACGAGAATGTTACAATACGTATGTTTGTTGCGATCCGATATCGCTTTGTAATCCCGTGTATCTATGATACAAATGATATGATATTATACATTATCCGCTTCCTAATTGAATAGCATGCCTATATGATTTATCGTTTTAAATCGCATGTTTATTATGACTAATATGTCTTTACATGCTATATGTTTTAAGCATGTTTATCGTTTTATCATACTATTATAGTTATAAAGCGATAGTAATAAACCAAAGTAATTGAAATCGAGGGTAAGTATGAGCATAGCTAGTCACTGTCCGCTCAGCGGGCATCCCCCCAATAGTTTATTGTGCAGGAAGATCGTGGACCGAGATTTGGATTTTGGGCGGGCCACAAGACGTGTTTATACTTTACTTTTGTTGTATTTCGAGAGATATGTAATATATAACACCATACTCTTTTAAATTCCGTATTTAGAGTTGTTTTATTCAACTCTTGAACGATGTTGTAATATTTTGGGTTTATGTATAATTAATGACGCTGGTTTAAGACTTAATTAATTTCCGCCTTAGTAATTAAAGTCGACTAAAAACCAGGTTGTTACAGTTGGTATCAAAGCTGACTCGTGACCGTAACATGAATTGCCTAATGCGATTTATGCTTACCTAACGAGAGACACCTGGGCCAGACATTCATATTGTATGTCAGGCATAGACTACTAGAATCAAATAATAAACTAGATTTTTCTTTTATTAGACCACCTAAATAATAAACTTAAAATCACTTTAAAGTGTGAGGATGGGTAGAAACCATAAGGACCGACCATAGGCTTAGTACTTTTAAATAACAACTACTTCCCTCAAAATAAAATACACTAACTATCGTATGCTTGCTACTTGCTGAAGTGACTGACTAAAGCTGACAACTATCCTCGGATATAAAATTTAAATAATAATTCAACTCCCGAGGATTGAAGCATCGAAGAAGTACCAGACGGCACGGAGCGAGGACATCTGTTAAATCATAATTAATCCCATAAAAACACATTCCCTCTCTCCTACCTTTTTCATTCATACCAAGAAAGTGTACAAGATACATTTTTAAATCCTAAAACCGATGTGACCAACAATTACATCTCAATGAAATAAAATACCTAACCTCTGTGCTTACTTGCATGACTACTGTCATCACTTCTATTTTCAAATAAATTCTATCAATATCAAGCATGCTATCTAACCCCTTGCGATGCTAATAATCTTCTTCGCTTCCTAATTCTTTCAGAATGGCTGCACCTCCAATGACAGACGAGGAAAGACACCTCCTGGCCGAAGAATCTTTAATCCGTTTGGCTGAAATAGCCACGGACAACGCAAACCGCCAACATCATCCAAGCGCGTTTGATCGCATTTCCCGTCATCGTCCACCAACATACTCGGGTTCTAATGACCCTATCGATCTCACTAATTGGTTGGAGGAAATGAAGAAACTTATGGATCTGGCTAGAACACCTCCGGAGGATAGAGTCAATATTGCCGCCTATTACCTAAAGGAAGTGGCAAATGACTGGTGGAACGTGGTCAGGACCAACGAACCTGACATTACGTTCACCTGGTACGAATTTGTTGAGAAGATTAAGGGGAAATACTTCGGGTATGAACTCCGGTGTCAGAAAGAAGAACAATTCATAAGTCTCAGGATGGAAGGCATGACACTCCAGGAGTATACTAAGGAGTTCCAAAAGCTGGCCAAATTCGGGGCTACGGTTGCTCCCAACGAGAGGGCAATGACTCAGAGGTATCTGCGCAACATGTCTAACAGTATGCGTACCTACATGAGCACTGGCACCTACACTACTGTAGCTGCAGCGTATGAACGTGCGTGCAGTGTGTGGGCATCATTAGAGTTGGAAAAGGCTGAAGAAAAACAGAAGAAGAAGGTGTTTGTGCCATCTGTGGCACAGTCGAGCTATATTCAGAAGCCGAACTACCAACGCCCTGTCCATCAAAGGCCCAACTTTTCAAGGTCTGCGTTCCAGAACAGGCTCCCTGCGGGGAATAATGAGAGAGCTATGGTTGCAGGAAGGGCTCCTCAACCAAGAGTCTTACCGGGGACTTGTCGTATGTGCCGCAAGGCGTCACACGAAGGGAGACAGTGCAACGGTCTGCCGATTACATGCTACAAGTGTAAAATGGTGGGGCATAAGTCTAATGTGTGTCCCAATAACCAGAACACGGCACCTGTTGCAGGAGTACCACAATCTGTAGTGGTACAGGGTCGAGTATATGTCCTCACTGAAGCTGAGGCAGAGGAGTCACCTGAGGCTGACGTCATCACTGGTATTTTTCTTATAAACTCTGTAAACGCTGTGGTTTTGTTTGACACTGGGGCATCATTGTCCTTTATATCTTCTAAATTTATCTCTAAAGCTAATCTCACAAAATTTGAATCAATCAATGCAAACATTTCTCTACCTAATGGTAAAATTCTCAAATGTTCCAAAATATTCAAAGAAACTCCAATCACCATACACAAAACAATTTTTCCTTCCGACCTTATTCTTTTTGACATGCCGGAGTTCGACGTCATCCTGGGGATTGATTGGTTGACTAAGTATCATGCCTTGTTCGAGTGCCGAGATCGGAAAGTTCGCTTGAAGCATCCTACAGGGACTAGAGTCACATATCAGAAGACTTCGCCAATTAAGGGGGCGAAAATCATCTCTGTGCTACAACTACAAAAGTTGGAGAGAAAAGGGCATCAAGTGTACCTATGCAGCATTAACGAAGTAAAGGAAAGTGTGAACATTGCAGATATTCACATAGTACGGGAATTCCCTGACGTTTTTCCAGACGACTTACCAGGCTTGCCACCTGCACGTGACGTTGAATTCTCTATCGACCTTGTGCCAGGCACGACCCCAATCTCAAAGGCACCCTATAGGATGGCACCGGTAAAACTGCAGGAATTAAAGAAACAACTGGAAGAAATGATTGAGAAGGGTTTCATAAGACCGAGTGTCTCACCCTGGGGAGCACCGGTTCTCTTTGTGAAAAAGAAGGATGGCAGTATGAGACTTTGCATCGACTACAGGGAGTTAAACAAGGTGACCATTAAGAACCGCTACCCTCTGCCAAGGATCGACGACCTTTTTGATCAGCTAAAAGGCGCGAGAGTGTTTTCTAAAATCGACCTGAGGTCAGGTTATCATCAGATTGCGGTAAGAGAACAGGACATTCGTAAACCGCTGAGGAGCAGATATGGTCATTATGAGTTTAAGGTCATGCCTTTTGGTTTGACAAATGCACCAGCAGTGTTCATGGATCAAATGAACAGAACCTTCCACGAATACCTTGACATTTGCGTGGTTGTATTCATTGACGATATCCTAATCTACTCAAAGACTGGAGCAGAACACGAGGAACATCTTCGTATCATTCTGGGAATACTGAGGAAATATAAGTGGTATGCTAAATTTTCCAAGTGCGAGTTTTGGCTCGAGAAGGTTGCATTCCTAGGTCACGTCATCTCGAAGGACGGAGTGATGGTAGATCCTGCAAAGATCGACGCAGTAAAAGAATGGAAGGCTCCCACAAATATAACTGAGATACGCAGCTTCCTAGGATTGGCAGGATACTACAGGAGGTTCGTTCCAGATTTCTCTAAGGTAGCACGACCAATGACAAAGCTGCTACAAAAAGAATCCAAATTCATATGGAGCGACGAATGCGAGAATGCGTTTCAGGAACTCAAGACAAGGCTTACCACAGCGCCCGTCTTAGCTCTCCCTACAGATGGAGACGAGTATGAAGTCTGATGCGACGCCTCACCGAATGGCCTGGTTGTGTCTTCGATGCAACAAGGGAAGGTCATTGCTTATGCGTCAAGGCAATTAAAGGTTCATGAACGAAACTACCCAACTCATGACCTTGAATTAGCAGCTGTGGTGTTTGCTTTAAAAATCTGGCGTCATTACCTCTACGGAGTGAGTATCAAATTTTACACAGACCACAAAAGCCTGAAATATATCTTCACGCAGAGGGAACTCAACATGAGACAACGCCGGTGGTTAGAACTGATCAAGGACTATAAGATTGAACTACTGTACCATGAGGGTAAGGCGTACGTCGTTGCTGACGCTCTGAGTAGAAAGACTACGCATACCCTTGGCAACATTTGGGAAATTCCGGCTGGTATTGTCAGAGACTTCAAGAGAATGAACTTAGAGTTGGTTCAGTCTGACGATGCTGATTTGAACGCCATGATCGCAGAGCCGGAGTTATATCACGAGATAAGAGCTCTACAATGGGAAGATGAGGAGCTTGTTAAGATCAGACGGGAAATTCCTTCAGGAAACCGAGTAGGGTTTGAGATTAAACCTGACGGGAGTTTGAGATTCAAAGAAAGGTGGTGTGTGCCTGACGTACCTGTGTTGAAAAGAAAGATCCTCGACGAGGCACATAGTACCCGATACTCCATACATCCTGGGTCTGATAAAATGTACCAAGACTTAAAGCTGAGGTTCTGGTGGGTAGGAATGAAAGCAGAGATCGCCGAGTACGTTGCAAAGTGTCTAATCTGCCAGAAGGTGAAATTCGAGCATCAACGACCTGGGGGACTACTACAACCCTTGGACATTCCATTGGGAAAGTGGGACTCCATTTCCATGGATTTCATAACGGGTTTACCGAGGACTCACAGGGGAAATAATGCGATCTGGGTTATAGTGGACCGCTTAACTAAGTCGGCCCATTTTCTACCAATCAAGGACACTTGGAGCCTTGAGGAGCTAGCTAAGGCTTATGAGAAGGAGGTGATCCGATTACACGGCGTACCATTAGACATTATCTCGGACAGGGATCCGAGATTCACCTCTCATTTTTGGGACAAGCTCCAAGCGGCATTGGGAAGCCAACTGAAGATGAGCACCGCTTTCCACCCTGCGACCGATGGTCAAACTGAACGGACTATCCAAACAGTCGAGGACATGCTCAGGGCATGTGCTTTAGAATTCAACGAGAATTGGGAGAAAAGTCTACCTTTGATTGAATTCTCCTACAACAATAGCTTCCATGCAAGCTTAGGTTGTGCCCCATTTGAGGCACTCTACGGGAGGAAGTGTCGTAGCCCAGTCTGTTGGGACGATGCTAGTGATAACGTGGGTACTGGGCCAGAGGTTATTCAAGACCAGATTGAACACATCAAAATCATTCGTGAACGGCTACAAGCGGCCCAGGACCGCCAGAAGATGTATGCTAACAAACATCGCCGACCTATTGAGTTCGAAGTCGGTGATCATGTGTTCTTAAAAGTATCACCCATGAAGGGAGTCCGACGTTTCGGTTTGAAAGGAAAACTAAGTCCTAAGTACGTTGGACCATACGAAGTACTTGAAAGAATTGGTGAGGTAGCTTATCGCCTGGCACTACCCCCCAATTTATCCAAGGTTCACAACGTGTTCCACGTTTCTCAACTAAGGAGATACAGGAGTGACCCAAGTCATATCATTACTCCAGACGTGATCGCAGTTGAGCCTAACTTGCTATACTCAGAAAGGCCTGTCAAGATTCTAGCACGAGAAACCAAACTGCTGAGGCGGAAGACGGTCCCCTTAGTGAAAGTGCTATGGAAGGGTCAATTGACCGAACAAGCAACTTGGGAGACCGAGGCCTCCATGAAGGAGAAATACCCCGAGCTGTTTATCTCAGGTGAAAATCCTATCCTTCATTCAAGTTTCGGGACGAAACTTTTCTAAGGGGGGAGGTTTGTAACACCCCGTGTTAATTTAATTCAATAATTAGCCATTAATTTCTAATTTCAAAGCTTAAACTAAATCCTAAGCCTTTTAGCCTTCAAAATCACAATTTTTGCTAAACTTTTGTTTTGTAAAATTTATCGACTTCTTTAACACTTTGGAAAAATTTTGAATAATGAAATAAATAATTTAGTCTTAGAATTTAAAAGTAGAAATATTTCGAAAAATCGTCAAACGCGCACACATTAACTTTTATCGCTTTTGACGCCCGACTTTTTAAAACTGACCAAATTCGAGGAAAACATTTTAAAACACAAAATGGACATTTTTAATGCATGAATAGTAATGTGGACTTAGTGTGTTGATGATGGAGGTGATGATGGATTAAATCATTTAATTAAACATTAGTTTTCTAATTAAAATCAACTTTAACACCTAAATTACTTAACCTAAATTATCACCACTTGTTCCCATATTTCATAAGTGTAAAAATCAATCCTTGAGCACCTCCAAAACAGCCGAAATAATACTCCCCTTTTCTCCCTTTATTTTCTTTCATTTTTCACTTAAAACATCCTAATTTAAAACCCTAAATATTATCCTAATAATTCACTAGTGTTCTTAGTTGTTCCTTGGGTATTTGAAGCTTATATTCTACGGGTTTTTGAAGGTGAAGACGGGTACTTGGGTGAGGACTTAGACTTGGATAATATAGTCGATCCGGACAACCAATAAACTTACCGATCAAAGGTGACTAACTATGTCTTGTATTATCTTTTTAGTAAATTAATTTGTTTTGTTATTCTAATTTTATAATTATGATTTTTATGTTAAATATGTTAAACATCATGTTTATATGCTTGTATGTTTATGTGTTGAATAAATAATGATAATAACTAAATATATAGTTTACTAGTAATATTGTAGTAAAATGATACCATGTGTAGTTAAATTATTTTGAGCATTTTAATTATAGTTCATATGATTCTTGTGTTTGTTTATGTTTTATTTAAGTAGTAATGTTATATAAAAATTATGTGAAATATTAAAAATGAGTTTAAAGTGATTAAAATCGAAAATAGAAATATATATATACATATACATTCACACGGCATTTATTATTTTTTTTTAATATATTTTCACTTGTAATTTTTTTAAATTATATGTAGTATTAAGTTAGTATAAAATAGATGTTCCTATGAAAAAAAAACTAAATTAGGAAAACGAATTATAAATTATTAAAATCGAAATAAGTGTTCTTGAGTTGTTCTTGAGTTCTTCATGTGTGTTCTTGATTTATTCATGTTGATGTTCATACTTGTTACTCATTTTGATTTCATTTTAATTTATGTTTGTTAATAATTTATGTTTATGTTTAGTTATTGTTTTACATATCACTTAGTATTATACTATAAATCAACTAAAACATTATAAATCATTTAGGTTAAAGAGTTAGAAAATTAAAGTGTTGAAAAACACTATTCATAAATAAAAATGAAATTGTTAGTAAATTTCATTATAGTTTAAATCGTTTTAGTATAATTAGAATAATTAAAATATAAAGACTTTAAGTTAAAAACCGATAAAGTCGAAAAATGAAAACTTGAGCAACCTACTACATGCTCACGGCATCACCACTCTTTTTAGGTTAAATTTTGTTTTTATCACTTTTTAGTTTATTGTTAAAATAATTTAATTAGTAGTTAATAAGTTGAATTAAGAAATTAAAAGAAATAGAATCAATTTTTGTATTATTTATGTTTTACACGGCATTTCTATATTTTAATGACTAAATTTGACCAAAATGAAATTGTCACTAAGTCACTAAAATTAAATAGTAATTAGAATTGAATTTTTGTATAAATCGTTTTAATTATAAATGAATTATTATAAACCGATGAAAATATGTTTACCGTTATAAAAATGAATTGAATCGTGTGATACTACCTTTGCTATTGGATTGATGATCTTGGACTTACGGACTATAAATGAATCATCCACGATACTATCACTAACTTAAATAAATAGACGACTAAATTTAACCGAGTCTCGTTTTAAAATAAATATCATTGATCACCTTTTATAAACCGAACTTAACGTTTTTAAAACTAGAATTTTAGAATATTTTCATAAGTGACTAAATACAAAATGAACTTAACGTTTTTAAAACTATGATTTTCGAATATTTTCATAAATGACTAAATACAAACCGAACTTAACATTTTTAAAACTAGACTTTAGAATATTTTCAAAAATCGCCTAAGTACAAAACGAACCTAACGACTTTGAAACTAAAAATTTGTACTTAGAAAATAAAAACAAGATTAGTATTATTCTAAAATACTTTAAGTATAAAAAAATAATAATAAGTATAAGTATAAAAATACGTATAAGAATACGTATAAAATCCGGTGAATAGTAAATACGATGAATAGTAAATACAATGAATAGTAAATACGATGAATAGTAAAATACGATGAATAGTAAATACAATGAATAGTAAATACGATGAATAGTAAAATACGATGAATAGTGAAAAGTGAATAGTGAAATACTGAAAATAATTGAAAATTTTACTAAGTATAGAATATTTGAAATGAAGAAGTAAATGACCTAAAGTGTTTGAAAAACACATAAATAAAATTGGACATACTAATAAACGTTTCAATTTAGAAACTTAAAAACGTTAATAATTAACAACACTTCAAATAATAAACGAACGTGTTATGTGATCATATGAAACCTACAAATACTTAAACGTTTGACGCTGAGACTAGGAGAGTCTAGTAACATGTGATATGGAATATCAAATAAATAATGAATATTGAGTAAGTTAAATAAAAGGTTAAGCTTGGGCCTCAGATATGAAAACGTCAATCGTGAGTGAAGTGGGGTTAAGATAGTCTTGTAGCGGACGCCACTATCTCGGCCTTATTGCGATTGTCATCCCGAATAGTGTGGTATAGCCAAGATATGCTTTGTGCATCCTGCCCATGCCGTTACGCCTTAAGTCGTATAGCCTGTTCCGTACAAGATAATGAAAAATTCAACTCTTAGTGGGTCAGGCTTTAGGAAATAATCGTTTTATCCTGAGTTAAGGTGCTCTATGAATAGCATAGCCTACTCTTAAATTGGATATTAGTGTATGCATACTAGACTAGGGTTTTATTCCCCTATTTCGCTAAAGTTATCAGGGCCACCGTGACCTTATTGCGATTGTCATCTCACGGTTCTGTCTCCTTGCCGTGTTTCGTTCTTAGTGGGCGCGACACTAGCATTCGTTCTTGCCACATGTAAAGACCACTTGACGAGATTGTATCTGAAGTTCGAATCATTTCGAACACTAGAGGATGAGATGCAAGTATTATAGTATTCGGCGTGGTTTACGAGTCGAGTAAGCCTCTGCACTATGGAAGTGAGATGCAATCGATCAGAGTACAAAGGCCTACTCAGTGGTCAGGCTCGTAAGCAGTATGTGTTGTTTGTTGTATGACTAATTGAGAACGAGCGTGTACCATCTTCGAAAATTAAAGACCACAATCTTCTGAATTGAATCGAGTCTGCATGACGAGAATGTTACAATACGTATGTTTGTTGCGATCCGATATCGCTTTGTAATCCTGCTGTGTATCTATGATACAAATGATATGATATTATCTGTTATCTGCTTTCCTAATTGAATAGCATGCCTATATGATTTATCGTTTTAAATCGCATGTTTATTATGACTAATATGTCTTTACATGCTATATGTTTTAAGCATGTTTATCGTTTTATCATACTATTATAGTTATAAAGCGATAGTAATAAACCAAAGTAATTGAAATCGAGGGTAAGTATGAGCATAGCTAGTCACTGTCATTCAATGGGCATCCCCCAATAGTTTATTGTGCAGGAAGATCGTGGAACGAGAGCTGGATTTTGGACGGGGCCACAAGACGTGTTTATACTTTACTTTTGTTGTATTTCGAGAGATATGTAATATATAACACCATACTCTTTTAAATTCCGTATTTAGAGTTGTTTTATTCAACTCTTGAACGATGTTGTAATATTTTGGGTTTATGTATAATTAATGACGCTGGTTTAAGACTTAATTAATTTCCGCCTTAGTAATTAAAGTCGACTAAAAACCAGGTTGTTACAATTGTAGTGCAAATGCGAAGCTCATGCCAAATGAAGCAGGACAAGGACCTAGCTAGACTCCAAATGGACAAAATGAACGTTATTTAAGTGTGATGTGAAGCGACCTTAATCATTTTAACATTTCAAACGACTCAAAATGAATTCGACATTAGTTAGAACCGTTTAAGTCAACGTTAAAACATGCGTAATAAAAGTCCGTGATACATCATAGGGTTTTGTTTGAGAGGGTACGGATATGGGTATCCACAGAGCCCCCAGTTTGACTGAGCTCGGACTAGAGCGCTAGTCAAACTCCACGACCATATCCGGGGACCATTACAGTCTCGATACAGTCAACGGAACGAAGCATGTGTCCATGGGTGAGACGAGGACTTCGAACCGGGCTAAACGGGGAGGGGCGTACATGTTTAAGGACGTGACGGTCCATGCATGCTATAAGGGCCTGCCGACCTGCTGAGTGTCTTCGTCGTGCTTGTTGTACTGTCGTTGTTGGTGCCGTTGTATATGCTTGGTATCGTCGGATGCTTGGTGCTGCTGCTTGTAATGTCTTCGTATTGCATGTGTTGAAATGTAAAAGGGGCTAAAGTGCAGGGGTGCATGTGCTTGCAAGATGTTTGTGTATGCGTGAGGTGTATAATTGAGTAGGGGTGTTCATGTAGGTGTTAGTGTAGGTCTCGTGAAAGAGCGTCCGTGTAATGCTTGTGCTTGAATGTGTTTCGTGAAATACTTGTGCTTGAACTCGCCGAGGAGCGTCTATGTAGAGTGAAATGCTTGGAGTTAGGTGTATATCGAGAGTGCTTATGCTTGGGCTCGCCGAGGAGTGTCTATGTAGTCGTAATTGCATATGATTGCCTTCCGTTTGAGGAGAAAATGATGTAATGCACGTGAAGAGCGTTCGTGCTTCTGCTTCTGTACCGTACATTAAATGCTTAATATACGCGTATGGCGGACTGTATGTGACGCCTTAACCTAAGCACGGGACGTACTTGGAGTTGTATTAGGGCCAAGATGAGTTAGGAATTCAAAAGTAGGCATAAAACGAGAAAAATCCGAGAAAAACCACAGACAGAAACCGCATAGCCTTATGCGGTTCATGGTGCAAACCGCATAAGGCTATGCGGTTTGCCATGATGGCTGTAGGGGGCTTATATAACACGAGCTCAGCCGTGACTTTGCCTCATTCATCATTTTCGGTTTTCATACTCTAAAAACACCATTTTTCGATTTCTCAACCGATTTTGCTCATTTTTCTTGCGTTGTCTTGCTATGGCATCAGGTAATGCTCCATTTTAACTTGCTTTTACGTTAGTTGTCGTTGTAATTAGCTAGTTTTGCCTTGAAATGTTGAAAAGACGGGTTTTGAATGAAAACCCGATTTTTGCTTGAAATTTGCCGTTTGAATGCTTGAAATTGACGTCATTTGTTGCATTATGCCATGTGAACATGTGTTTTGGCAAAAAATTTACCAAAGCTTAATTTATTGTGTTGGGGTTAAAGCGACCTTATCGTATGCCAAACTAAGACTCGTAAACGAAAATTCAAGGAAAAGAAATGCCGAAAACGAGATAAGACACGAAGGTTTTTTGGTTACGTGGAAAACCCGATGTGGGAAACGACCGCGGGGGGAAGCTCTTGTCCCACCAACTATCCACTATTCAAAGAAGGATTACATGATTTTGGTGCTAAGGCACGTTATTTGGTACAAGACTTGCTGAATGATACTAAGTATTTGCTGTAAAATGTGTTTAGAGTGTTTAGAATGCTGCGGTATGTTGTAGTATAGTTGTTGGATGCTGAATAAAGTTGCTGAATGTGGAATGATCTTCCTTTGAACCCTAGCTTGCCTTTTATACTTGCATCCTTGCTGATTTTGCTCCTATTATTCCTCCCTTCATAACTGTCGTGGTCTCCTATTGAATAGGCCTTAATTGCTCCTTCTATTGTAACGCTTCCCCCTTTCTCGCAACTACTTTAATTGTCCGTTGCAATTCGAGATAGATCCGTTGGTGAGACTCCTGAGGGCCCTGGCTGCCCAGGGTCCTGAGCTGTCTGGCCTCTTGAGATGCTCTGGGTCCTGCCCAGGGTCCTGGGCTAGGTGGGGCTCCTGGAGGGTCTTGCATGGTCAGGGTTCTGTGCCGTCTGGATCCTCGGAATACTCTAGATCTTGCCCAGGGTCCCGTGATGCTCGGGGCCCTGAGCAAGGTACTTCTGCTGATAGGGCCCAAGCTAGGCCGGAAAATTTGGGCTCAACATTTGCCCCCAAAATTTCTGCTCAGGAGGTCTCGAATTCTGAGCAGGAATTTTCATTCTCAGATTGCTTTGCGTGACTCCCTCATATTTCAACTTTGGATGCACTTTACCGCCGATTTTGTTCGTGCTTGATACTTGGTGGATTGGCGGTCTGCTTTTCTTTTCCCTTCTTGGGTAGGTAACAATGACACAGAGCGGCAGTTGCTGATATGGCGAAAGAGCTGCTGCAAGTATGTAGGTCGTTTCTGATGCCCCCGACTATATGGGCTAGGGGCGGTTTGGGCGCTGCGAGAAGGATCTTTGTAGCGATTGAGGGACCTGAAACAGAGGAAACAATACCGCAAGGGTGAAAGCGACAATGTAAACATGGATCATCCAAAAAAAGACCTAGCTAATGCGACTCGAAACATGTGAATAATCTATCAAGCTTATTAGGCGAATCTTCCCTTCTTGCTAAACATATGCGCTCAGGGTCCTTTGCTGCAAGGGACCTTGAGCATGATGATGGAAAGTCATGGTGGCCAACCATGCTTTGATTACGTTCGATTGTAGCGCGCGCGTTCATTTTGTATGCATGCTTTTAGAGTCGACTTAGTGCCGGCCTGGAATCTTAATGTCCAAGTGGGGTCATGTTTATCCCCGATGCCGAGCCTCGTAGTGGTGACTTGGTGGCCCTGGAATCTGAGATGTCCGGAACGGGGTAACGTTTGTCCCCTGTCGCCACGCGCACGAAGTCCTCTCAAGGAGGATAAACGTAGAGGCGCCCCTTGTGACCCCAGGGGTCGATACCTTATGAAGGAGTGAAGCTTCGGAAGCTCTTTGAGATGATTCAAATATTATTTGTATTTTAAAAATGAGCTTTAAATAAGGATTTCTTAAAAGGATGAAAGGTTTTAAACAAATCATAAATGTAAACTGTAGAAATACTTTAAAAACGATTCAGAGCGGATTAAAGAATTTTCACGGAAGAATAATCAATAAAACCTGCTGAGGGTACCTCAGAATGATGAGGGCGTGCCAGGGTCCTGAGAGTACATCAGGAGTCTCAGGTCTCAGGATCCTCAGGGCATCTCAGCAGCGAAGCGCAAAATAACTTTTAAAACGATTGAAAGGGTAACTTAAAAGGTTTTTAAGGGAGAACTTAAGAAAAATTTGCAACCTAAGAAAAGAATGAAAGAGTTTTTAAAGCGGAAAAATAAAATAAAATATGGATTAAAAAGTAATATGGATAAACCTATTGAAGACATAATGTTGAGGTGGGTGATGTATTGTATTTATATATGATTTTAGCCCCCTTTTCTCTAGCGATTCGTTTATATTTAGCGCTTTTATTCGCTTTAAGCGATGTATTTCCTCCGAGATCTCTGGTTTTCTTTGTTTGGCTTTGTTTTGCAGGACATAGCCGATTATAGGAGGATTTGTGCTATTTGGGACGATATTCGGAGCTCGCCGGGTCGCTAGGTGAAGATTTTGTGCGTCGAAGTATGCTAAAGATGAGCACGAGCCAAGAAATGATGATTTAAACCCGTCCCGGGACTTAGGGATGACAAAAGAAGCTCATGTACTCATTCACGACTCCGTCCCTATGCTTTGGGACGAGAAAACAATAGAAAAGAAACTAAGTCAGAAAAGTGCCAAAATTGGGTGTAAACTGTAACCTACGGGATGAGTCTCATCCCGGTCGGGATGTCTGTGTCCCGGACGGGACGAACTGGTCCCGGACGGGACGGCCCTGTCTTTTGAGTTGCTCATTTTCTTCGGATGATATAATCCTTGTAAAAAGTTTTAGAACGAACTATGCTTTATTTTTCTGTTTTATGCTTATTTTGAGGAGACAACAAAAACTTGAATTCCACTTTGCAATTTGATTTCCTTACTTTCAATCTCAATCAAAATCATCGGTTTAGATTATCGTCTTGTCTAATTCATCATCCGTTTTCATCTCTTATAGTTTGGTAATCATCATCATTTCTCTCTTGCTATTATTTGATTTTGTTTTATTGTTTCCTTGTATGCGTTTTCATCGTTCAATTTGCTTTGTTTGTGCCTTGATCATGAGTGAGTAGTCATCTTTCTAGGGTGACGGTAAGTTCGGCGTATGCGTACTCATAGTGCTTTGGAATGATTGTGCTTATGCTAGGTTTTGTATGTTTATGCTTTGTTGTGTTGAGATTATTGGCCATAATCTCTATCCCTTACTCCCGAACTTAAGAACGAAAGCCTAGTTCGAGGATAGACCGTAAGCATACAACGAAACCCTTGCTAGTAAGAGCGAGAGCACGCTAGTATAGTTCGAGGGAGACTAAAGCCGAGAGGACGAGTCAAATCCCTAGCTAGCTCAGCATTCCTATTCCGAGTGTCACCTAAAACGCGCGTACCCGTAACGAGCCTAATCCCTAGACCTTTCCCATTAAGTTAAACCCTTTTACTTTCCGAGCCTTAGCCTTTAGCAATTACAACCAAAACTCGAACCGACCAATCTAGAATCCATTCACCGATAACATACTTTATCAACCATCTCCCTGTGGAAATCGATCCCGACTACCCTATCTACCTAGTAGTGTGAGTGTCCGGTTATCTTTGATTAGGCGTTGCGACTTTAGCCTATCAAATTTTGGCGCCGTTGCCGGGGAGACGGCTTTGTTTATTGTTTGTTATTTCGATTCTAGATTTTGTTTTTGTCTCAAGGAGCCTTAGTTCCTTGAGGCCGCTTCTCACGTTCTACCTTAGTGTTGTTTATGCCCAGGAAGTCTCGCACGTCTCAAGCGAATAAGGATATTCCTTTCGACCCTGAACCAGAGCGTACTTTCCGTCGGCGTAGGAACTTACTAAAGGAACTAGAGGCTCAATCCACCGAGGAAGCTCACGTTGATCTTGAACCCAAAGTACACACGATGGTGAAGCTTTCCGATCACTCTAAGCCGACTGCGGATCAACTTCCAACCGGCAATGCTATGCCGGCGATCCAGGCCAACAATTTCGAGATTAAACCCGCTTTCATCAACTTGATTGAGCGTAGCCAATTTGGGGGAAGCCCCGGGGAGGATCCTAACCTCCACATTACGAACTTCTGCGATTATTGTGCTACGATCAAGCAAACGGGAGTCACGCAAAATCAAATTCGGGAAATGCTTTTTCCGTTTTCACTCCGTGACAAAGCGAAGTTGTGGCTCAACTCTTTGAACCGCGTTGCTCAAGGCGTAACTGATTGGAATACTCTAGCACTAGCCTTCTATCAAAAATATTTCCCACCGGAAAACACGGCTATGCTTAGAAGCCAAATCACGAGTTTCCGACAAAGAGGAGATGAGAATCTATATGAAGCGTGGGAACGATACAAAGACTTACAACGTCAATGCCCTCATCATGGCATGGATAAATGGTTTATTGTAATGCAGTTCTATAATGGGTTATATAGCGAGTCTCGCCAAGTGCTAGACTCGCGCTTAACGGAGATTCGACAACATCGATGTGGAGGAAGCTCTTGACACTATCGAATCCATGGCCATCCACAACAACCAATATGGGAATCCTAGGAATGTGCCAATCAAGTCCGGTAAGCATGATGTTGATTCTATGACTCTACTTACGGCTCAATTGGCGGCTATGAATCAAAAGATCGATCAACTACAATCGGGTAGTTCGTCCTCGTCTCGAGGACAAGTGGCCGCTATGAGTTCTCAAATGGATGCCCCGTGTGACGCTTGTGGTACGCTTGGACATACATCGGTTGTTGTCGAGGTACACAAGAGCAGGTAAATGCTTTTCAATCTTACCGTCAAAATAACCCATATTCGAATTACTATAATGAGGGTTACAGGAACCATCCCAATCTTTCCTACAAGAGTACAAATGTCCTAAATCCACCACAACAACAACATCAAAATCATCCACCACCACAACCTTATGTTCCCTACAACAATCCACCTCGTCCTTATAACCCACCGGGTTTTCATCGCCCACCTTATCAACCTCCGGTTGCTCCTACTCCGGCCGCCGATCCTATGGCCGAGATGAGGGGGATGATGGTTCAAATGCAAAAGAACCAAGATGCGATGATGACTAAATTGGAGAAGGATTCGCAAGCTAAAGATTCTATGATTCAATCGTTGGTTGCTCACAACAAGATGATTGATACGCAAATGGCTCAAATGGCTTCGAGTAGTCAATCACGACCGCCCGGGACGCTTCCTTCTCAACCGCACACGCCTCATGAGTCCGCTAATGCTATCACTCTTAGAAGTGGTACACGCTACGATGGGCCACCGATGCCCAATGTTGATACACCTCCCGTGAAGGTGTCAAATGAGGTAAATCCTAACACTATTCCTACTAATGTGCGTGTTAGTGATGTTGAAGTTGCAGGTGAGCCAAGCAAGGATGATGCTAATGGTGTGACTAAGGATGTGGAGAATGATGTGGAGAAGCAATCTAAGGAGAAGCCGGTGGAGCCACCTATTGAGATTAAACTACCATTCCCGAGTCGTGTGATCAAGTCAAAGCTCGACGACCAATTCGGTAAATTCATGGATGTAGTCAAAAATCTCAAGGTAACTGTTCCCTTTGCCGAGCTTATTACTCAAGTCCCGGCATATGCAAAATTCATGAAAGATATCCTCACAAGAAAGAGGTCGTTTAGTGAGGTGGAGACCGTTGCTTTTACCGAGCGTTGTAGTGCGCTTTTACAAAATAAATCTCCACCTAAACTAAAGGACCCCGGTAGTTTTTCAATACCATGTACCATTGGCACCCTAACTATTGATAAAGCTTTGTGTGATTTGGGTGCTAGTGTGAGCGTGATGCCGTACTCGGTATGTGAAAAATTGAACATGGGAGTCTTGAAGTGCACTAATATCACCCTCCAAATGGCGGACCGTTCTGTGAAACATCCTTTGGGTGTCTTAGAGGACGTTCCCGTGCGCGTAGGTAAGTTCTTTATTCCGGTTGACTTTGTCGTTCTTGACATGGCCGAGGATGCTCAGATCCCTATTATCTTGGGCCGGCCCTTCTTGCACACTGCTGGTGCAATTATCGATGTCAAAAACGGTAAGTTAACCTTGGATGTTGGAGGTGATAAGATTACATTTAACTTGTCAAATGCACTTAAGAGTCCTATGTTGGAGGAGTCTTGCTATGCTATTGATGTTATAGATTGCTTTGTGGACGATGTTTTGCCTCACTCCCTTTCGAGGGATCCTTTGGAGGCCGTGCTTTGTTGTGTTAATGATGTAGGTGATGAGGATGCGTTGTGGAAAGCTGAAGTAGACGCTATTGAAGATGCGTTGAATAGAGAGGAAGTTGGCTTTGCTGCAAGCCAAAAGGTAAAAAGTTTGGATTCATCACTGTCGGTTGAGGTACAAAAGCCCGAACTCAAACCTTTGCCTTCTCATTTGAAATATTGTTTCTTGGATGACGCGGAAATGTGTCCCGTGATAGTGAATGCGAGTCTATCCGATGACGAACTTGTAAAATTGTTGAGTGTTTTGAAAAAGCACAAGAAGGCCATCGGATACTCTATTGATGATTTGAAAGGGATTAGTCCCGATTTTTGTATGCATCGCATTCATCTTGAGGACGGTCATAAGCCGTGTATCCAAGGACAACGTCGTTTGAATCCTAACATGCAGGAGGTAGTCAAGAAAGAGGTGATGAAACTTTTAGATGCCGGTATCATATACCCAATTTCGGACTCGAAATGGGTAAGCCCCGTGCAAGTTGTGCCAAAGAAAGGAGGTACCACGGTGGTCCGAAATGACAAGAACGAGCTCATTCCTACTAGGATTGTCACGGGATGGCGCATGTGCATAGACTACCGGCGGTTGAATACCGCGACTCGTAAGGATCATTTTCCTCTACCTTTCATTGATCAAATGTTAGAACGTCTTGCATGCCACAGGTATTTTTGCTATCTTGATGGTTATTCCGGGTTCTTCCAAATTCCTATCCATCCTGAGGATCAGGAAAAGACGACATTCACATGTCCCTATGGCACCTTTGCATATCGCAGGATGCCATTCGGATTGTGCAATGCTCCCGCCACCTTTCAACGTTGTATGATGGCTATTTTTTCTGATTATATCGAGTCAAGCATGGAAGTTTTTATGGATGACTTTAGTGTCTATGGTTCTGATTTTGATGCATGTTTGACTAATCTTGTCCATGTGTTACAACGTTGTGAGGAGACGAACCTTGTCCTTAATTGGGAGAAGTGTCACTTCATGGTGACAGAAGGTATAGTACTTGGGCACCTTATTTCTGAAAAAGGTATCCAAGTGGATCGAGCTAAGGTCCAAGTGGTTGAGCAATTACCTCCGCCGGTAAATGTTAAAGGAGTGAGAAGCTTCCTTGGTCATGCGGGATTCTACCGCCGCTTTATCAAGGACTTCTCCAAAATTGCTAAACCATTGACTCAACTTCTCCTTAAGGACGCCCCCTTTGTTTTCACTAACGAGTGCGTTAAGTCTTTTGAGCAGATAAAGCAGGCACTCATTTCCGCACCGATTATCCAACCGCCGGATTGGTCATTACCCTTTGAGGTGATGTGCGATGCTAGTGACTACGCCGTTGGAGCTGTTTTGGGGCAAAGGAAGGACAAGGTGTTGCATGCCATCTATTATGCTAGCAAGACGTTAGATGAGGCTCAAGTCAACTATGCCACGACAGAGAAGGAATTGCTTGCTGTCATTTATGCTTTGGAGAAGTTTCGATCCTATCTTGTGGGGTCGAAAGTCATTGTCTATACCGATCATGCCGCTTTGAAGTACTTACTTGCAAAGAAGGAGGCCAAGCCTCGTTTGATTCGTTGGATACTCTTGTTACAAGAGTTCGATTTGGAGATACGTGATAAGAAGGGTGCAGAGAACGTCGTCGCCGATCACCTGTCTCGGCTTCGTTATGATGGAGGGGATTCTTCCCCCATTGACGATTCATTTCCCGACGATGTACTTATGGCCGTGGTTGCCGATACACCATGGTACGCTGATTTCGCTAACTATATCGTTGGAAAAACTTTGCCACCTGATTTTTCTTATCAACAAAAGAAGAAGTTCTTGAAGGATGTTCGCCACTACTTTTGGGATGACCCATACTTGTTTCGTGAATGCGCCGATGGTATGTTTAGACGATGTGTGCCTCAATGGGAGGTCAATTCTATTCTCGAGCATTGTCACTCCTCTTCTTATGGAGGACACCATGGCCCTTCCAAGACCGTCGCTAAGGTCTTGCAATCCGGTTTCTATTGGCCGACTATGTTCAAAGATAGTCATGCTTTTGTTATGTCATGTGACGCTTGCCAACGAACCGGAAACATTTCACGTAGACACGAGATGCCTCAAACGGGTATCTTGGAGGTAGAATTGTTCGATGTATGGGGTATTGATTATCAAGGTCCGTTCCCTTCATCTCGAGGGAATCGTTACATCCTAGTGGCGGTCGATTATGTCTCCAAATGGGTTGAAGCCGTTGCCTCTCCTACAAATGACTCTAAGGTGGTGATTAACCTCTTCAAGAAGATAATATTTCCAAGGTTTGGGGTTCCCCGAGCCATTATTAGTGATGGAGGTACCCACTTTCACGAGAAGAACCTAGATGCTTTGTTGGCTAAGTATGGAGTTATGCATAGGACCGGACTTGGCTACCACCCTCAAACAAGTGGTCAAGTCGAGGTCTCTAATCGTGAACTGAAGAGCATTTTGGAGAAGGTTGTGAACAAATCACGCAAGGATTGGAGCATGAAGTTGGATGATACGCTTTGGGCGTATAGAACCGCTTTCAAAACACCTATCGGCATGTCGCCGTATAGGTTGGTGTATGGCAAGTCTTGCCATCTTCCCGTGGAGCTCGAGTACAAGGCGTATTGGGCTGTTAAGGAGCTTAATTTTGATGCTAAATTGAGTGGGGAGAAGCGGTTGTTGCAACTAAACGAGCTTGACGAATTCCGACTTGGTGCTTATGAGAGTTCACGCCTCTACAAAGAGAAGACAAAACAATGGCACGACAAACGAATCTTGAAACGAGAATTTGCGGTTGGTGACAAGGTACTTCTCTATAACTCTCGCCTTAAGTTATTTCCCGGTAAGTTACGTTCTAAGTGGTCCGGTCCTTATACGGTCA
Organism: Dianthus caryophyllus; assembly: GCA_023091065.1. NCBI lineage: Eukaryota > Viridiplantae > Streptophyta > Magnoliopsida > Caryophyllales > Caryophyllaceae > Dianthus > Dianthus caryophyllus. The sequence continues at coordinate 19,712,045 of CM041522.1, forward strand.
CTACTGTGGGAAAGTTTGGAAATATCGAGGTTGAGACGGCAAGTGGCGAGCGCTTCAAAGCGAATGGCCAACGATTGAAAGTGTACCACGAGGATGCTCGTTTAGGTACGACGGAGGTATGCTATCTCCGTCCCCTCCCGATCAATGCTTGATTTTGGGAGTTTAGGTCGTGCGGGACCTTATTAAACCAGCGCTTTCCGGGAGGCAACCCGTTGTTTTTCGCATTTTCAATTGTAGTTAGTTAGTCGTTTTATTATGAGAGCATGTGAGGGAGGGTTTTAATCGTGTTTTGGAGATATGACGCAGATATGAAGTGAAAAGCCGATAGGCGCGTCATCCATGTTGGAATTTCTGCTGAAAACGAGGTCTAAGGATGTGGGACCAAGAGTAACAAGCTGAAAAACGGAGTACATAGCCAACTGCGCATCATCCCGGACGGGACAAAACCATCCCGGACGGGACAAAATGATCCCGGACGGGACGATGTCGTCCCGTGACCTTCAGTTTGTGTCAAAATTTGGAAATGTTGGAGAAACTTCATCCCGGACGGGACCATCTCGTCCCGATCGGGATAACTTGGTACCGCACGGGACAAGTGCGTCCCGTGGAGTTCAGTTTCGTGTTAAAATTGGTAGAAGTTGTCAAATACCATCCCGGACGGGACGAAGTCGGTCCCGATCGGGACGAGTTGGCCGGGCTGGGCCTCTTGCTTTGACGGATGAATTATTTTATTTTTACCTCACTCTTTACTCCTCCCTTTTCATTCCTTCCTTCACTTTCATCCACTCCTTTTACCCTTCATCTCCTACCTCTCTCCTCAACCTCCATTAAAACACCTTAAACCCTCAACTTAAACCCCTTGAAACATCTACTTCCACTCACCCAAATTTAATTTTAACACCGGATTCGGATTCTACTCGCTTCAAGCTTCACTCTCCACTAATTTTTGAAGCATTCCGGGCTATTTGAAAAATCTCTACGATCTTGGGTGATGGTTTTTGGGTCGATTTTTAGTTCATCTTACTCCTTGCTCTCTTCTCTATTCGGCATTGTAAGTATTTTTCGATAATCTTTTCGTTTACTTAGTTTTCAATTTTAGTTAGTGTTTTAGGGTTTTGCTAGTTTAATTTTGATTTCTTAGCTAATTTTTCTCTCCTTCCCTTGTCCTTTTCCTCTTCCTAATTAGTATTTTTAGCTTAGTTTAGTATTTTTCTGGTTTGGTTTAGTGTTTTCTCAGCCTAAAATCCCCTTTTTCCCTTCTAATTACTCTTTAGTTTCACCATGGGTCCTAAAGCCGGGTCTAGGAAAACTAGGAAGCGTAGTGCCGGTGAGGGTCCTAGCTCTGTGACCGAACAATACACCGACTCGACTTATCCCGACATCGTCTTTCCTAATAAAGAACAATATGAACGATTTCAGCTTTTAAAGGGTAAGACACTGCGTCCGACTCGATGGTTAGATCACAAGCTTTTAGCCGGTTACGGTATTGAGACCACTATGCGTGAATTTTTCGTAGGTACGAACACCGTAGGCCTCTTCGAGATGCAATATCGCACTTATGCTTCCATCACCCTCGAATTCTTGAGCTCGTTCGAGTATTCACGAGACGCAGCGGGTGTTCCTGTTACTATTAGCTACCGTTTGCGCAACACTAATATCACTCAAACCTTTGCCGAGTTTGCGCAACTTTTCGGCCTTCGATCGACCGACCCTATCGAGTGCACCGGTTTCTCCCTTGCCAACACTTGGTTTAGTCTCACCGGTGTCCCCAACATCGTTAACTATAAACACCTGTCCTCCGGTCTTATCCATCACCCCATCGTCCGCCTTTGGCAACGTTTGATGGCCTATACCTTGTTTGGCCGTACCGAGCCCCACAACGTTCGCCAAGTAGAGATTGAACACATTGGCGGCTATTTGAACCCCGATCATAGCCACCCGTTCTCGCTTAACTTAGCTCATCACTTTGTCCGTCACCTTAAAGCTGTGGGTGCGGGGTCTAGGGTTCGAGACATTGTCTTGGGTGGCTTGGTCACCCATATTGCTAGACGAATGCTTAGGCTTAACGAGAGCGACCTAGAGCCTGCAGTTAGTGGAGGGATCTTGCTGGACTCCGCCTACCTTGTGACGATTCATTGGATAACACGGGGTGGTGCTAAACAGGGCGACACTTGGAGAGGGGGTAGTGGTAACGTTTGGACTGATTTATGCTTGCTCCCCAACCCTACTCTCCCTAGACTAATCCCCAATCCCGAGTTTGTGGGTCGTCAGTCTATTGCAGGTGATGACGACGAGGAGGACGATGATGAGGATGATGAACGCCCTGCGCTGGCCACCTATTTGATCCTTCCAGCTGGCCGTGCGGCTCCTCAGATGCCTGCACGAGGCCATACCCACATTTCTCACCGTAGAGGCGCGGTGAGGCTTCCACTTCGGTGCCGCTTTGGTGGGCTGCGCCATCGAGCACCACGCGCTTTGATCCCTTCGCTCCCTATACGCGGCCGGGGATTTTGCATGCGACTCCGTTCATGACCTTCTGGGTTGGTCAGGCGAGACTTGTGTCCTCCTTTGATTCCTTCGCTTCTGATATGCGAAGCAGCATGACCGCCTTGCAGGCCGACCAGCGTTTGGCCATGTACCCTGTGTATGATCACTTTGCGCGTCAGGGCTTTGTTCCGGCCGAGGGCCCACATCCGTCTTGGTATACTTACCCGTCTGGTGGCTTTCCTCAGGGAGGCCAGGGTAGTGGGATGTTTGGTGGCGCAGGAGGCTATGGTGGGCAGGGGGGTGGTTTTGGATTTACGCCAAATGTTGGTTTTGCTGTTGCAGGTACCTCTCAGGGCGGTCCTAGCACGATGGATGCTACTTTTCAGCAGGACTTGGGAGGCGGCGCTGGTGGCGATGATGGAGCAGGTGGCAGTGGCGGTGGTATGTCTGAGCACACCGCCTTTGATCGTTTCTGGTAGTTCGTGCTTGCCCCTCTACATGGATGCTGGTTTGGGGGAGTGCTTTTCCTTGTATATATTGTAAGTATTCTTCTCTATTTTCTGCTTTTCTTGTCTTTCCCTCCTTTATTTTCTTTGTCCTCTGCTTTGTTGATGTCTTCTTTGGTCACATTGGGGACAATGTGCTGTTTGGTTTGGGGGGAGACTTGTTTATTTCCTTTGTTTTCTTTCTTTGCATTTTCAAAAAAAAAAAAAACAAAACAAAAAAATCATAAAACCACAAAAAATCCAAAAAAATCAGAAAAATCAAAAAAAAAAAAATCCAAAAATACGTTGACTTTGTTATTTAGAATCGTTGTAGTCGAGCTTGTTATTACCTTTCGCTTCCCGACTTCCCTTCCCTTTTTGCTTGTAGCCTTGACATGATCTTTATAGACGGAATTAGCACTGATGGGGATGTCTTGACAATGTGGTGTAATGACATGCTTTTACTTTTCGGTTGATCACTTTCCGGATAAGCTACATATCTTGGTGAGGTTTAGAGCCTCCAGTGGCCGGTGCATCTATACCCGGTTCCCGTTCTAGGAATGTGTGTAGTCTCCTTAAGGTGCGCGTAACATCAACACGCATAAGTGTGGCCCCCTTTCTCGCTTTTCCCCGTGATTTGTCATATGTTATTGCATACGAGGCTTTAGTCGACTTCATAATTTTCACCATGTGCTTACATTGATTTATCCTCCCATTTTTTTTGATCTATTACCCTTATACCCACTTTGAGTTTTGCTAGCTACATGCCTAAATTGCCTACCCTAGCCTAGCTAGTTGTCGCTTTTGCATACTCTTGTGCTTGTCCTTGGGTTTTGATCGATTGACACGACTTGCTGATGTCGTGGTTGTGAGAGTTTTGGTGAATTGAGTCGGGATTGCTGCTTCCCCGACATGAGATGATGTTTCCGCAACAATTTGAGTGTGCTCTTTTACAAAAAAAAAAAAAGAAAAAAAAACACAACACCCCAAAAAGAAAAGAAAAAAAGAAACGAGTCAATCAAAATCAAAATCAAAAAGCAAAAAAATGACTTTGTGAAATAAAGTTGAAGTTGTTGTTGGTGTTGTGAGCATATGAGCACTTGTTATGTAATGCTAATGTTGCGAGGGTGTGTTAGAGGAGACCGATTTGCTGTTTCGGTCCGTTCTTGCTTGTGAGAGTCGGGCTTCCTTTCGGTTGGACGAGCACTTGAGTTGCATTAGTGGTTTCTAGTTGGCTTTTAGCTTCACGAATCCATAATCATTTGTCCACCTCATTCCCTTAACCCTTCTCTTGGCCTTTACACATCTATTGTCCTATGTAAGCCCTCGTGTTTGCTTTGTTTATTGTGACATTTTCATGTACGGGAATGCGAGATTGGTTCCACATTAGATTGCAGGCGCGTTTCCATGAGTTGAGTAGGTGAGCGTAATCACATTATATCTATATTGCCTATATTCACTTGTGTGTGATGAGTGGAAACTGCGAGGAGTCCGGAATTTGATCGCGGGAGAGCCGAAAGTCTTAGCTATGTCATTTACTTACTACGCCGTCATGTAAATCTCAACCGTTAGTTAGCTATTTCTCATGTCCCATGTTGATTCGGGAACGATTGTCATTGCTTCAGCTTTTTGTGGTTTGGGTTTTGTTGGGGAAGTTTTCTTATGCTCGCGTTGGCCTCTACTTTCTGTCATGCTTTGTTGCTTGAGGACAAGCAACGGTTCGGTTTGGGGGAGTTTGATGTATTGTATTTATATATGATTTTAGCCCCCTTTTCTCTAGCGATTCGTTTATATTTAGCGCTTTTATTCGCTTTAAGCGATGTATTTCCTCCGAGATCTCTGGTTTTCTTTGTTTGGCTTTGTTTTGCAGGACATAGCCGATTATAGGAGGATTTGTGCTATTTGGGACGATATTCGGAGCTCGCCGGGTCGCTAGGTGAAGATTTTGTGCGTCGAAGTATGCTAAAGATGAGCACGAGCCAAGAAATGATGATTTAAACCCGTCCCGGGACTTAGGGATGACAAAAGAAGCTCATGTATTCATTCACGACTCCGTCCCTATGCTTTGGGACGAGAAAACAAGAAATAAAACTAAGTAAGAAAAGTGCCAAAATTGGGTGTAAACTGTAACCTACGGGATGAGTCTCATCCCGGTCGGGATGTCTGTGTCCCGGACGGGACGACCTGGTCCCGGACGGGACGGCCCTGTCTTTTGAGTTGCTCATTTTCTTCGGATGATATAATCCTTGTAAAAAGTTTAGAACGAACTATGCTTTATTTTTCTGTTTTTATGCTTAATTTTAGGAGAGAACAAAAACTTGAATTCCACTTTGCAATTTGATTTCCTTACTTTCAATCTCAATCAAAATCATCGGTTTAGATTATCGTCTTGTCTAATTCATCATCCGTTTTCATCTCTTATAGTTTGGTAATCATCATCATTTCTCTCTTGCTATTATTTGATTTTGTTTTATTGTTTCCTTGTATGCGTTTTCATCGTTCAATTTGCTTTGTTTGTGCCTTGATCATGAGTGAGTAGTCATCTTTCTAGGGTGACGGTAAGTTCGGCGTATGCGTACTCATAGTGCTTTGGAATGATTGTGCTTATGCTAGGTTTTGTATGTTTATGCTTTGTTGTGTTGAGATTATTGGCCATAATCTCTATCCCTTACTCCCGAACTTAAGAACGAAAGCCTAGTTCGAGGATAGACCGTAAGCATACAACGAAACCCTTGCTAGTAAGAGCGAGAGCACGCTAGTATAGTTCGAGGGAGACTAAAGCCGAGAGGACGAGTCAAATCCCTAGCTAGCTCAGCATTCCTATTCCGAGTGTCACCTAAAACGCGCGTACCCGTAACGAGCCTAATCCCTAGACCTTTCCCATTAAGTTAAACCCTTTTACTTTCCGAGCCTTAGCCTTTAGCAATTACAACCAAAACTCGAACCGACCAATCTAGAATCCATTCACCGATAACATACTTTATCAACCATCTCCCTGTGGAAATCGATCCCGACTACCCTATCTACCTAGTAGTGTGAGTGTCCGGTTATCTTTGATTAGGCGTTGCGACTTTAGCCTATCAGTGGGCGTCGAGGCCCTCAAAATGAAACACCGTTTTCAGGTACAGTGCCAAGCTGGCGACTAGTAGTCTTGTCGCATGTCCTTGCCCCCTGCATGGTTTCCGCATTTATGAATGTGGAGGCCATGCAAAACGGCTAAAAGAGTGCAGGGAGGGGCCTGACAGGATCATGTCAGGGTCCTAAGAGGGACCTGGCAGGAACCAGGACCCTGACAGGAACCTGAGCCTTACTGGAAGGAGGATCTGCCGTACGGCTTGGTTCAGGTGTACCTGTCAAAAAAGATGAGTCAGATCCGAACAGGTTGTTAGACAAAAGGTAACCTGAGTGTGGTTGGTGGCTCTCGAGGCTGAGCGAAGGATTGACAATGGGGGATCCTCGATTCGGAGAAGTCACTAGAGTAGGAGTTGCGGCTTCAAGATCTACCCCGGTGACCAACTCCTGGGAATGCTCCTACTGAGTCCTGGACCATTAGATCTGGCTCCTGCGGAGGCTCCTGAAGGCCCCTCAAGAGAGCGTCCTGTTGAAGCTGCCCCCTGCATGCTGGTGGGGCACATGCTTGGTTAACGACGAGGACGATGTTTGGCTACAAAAGATGATCGCTATTCCCCACAGACGGCGCCAAATGTTTTGGCAAAAAATTTACCAAAGCTTAATTTATTGTGTTGGGGTTAAAGCGACCTAATCGTATGCCAAACTAAGACTCGTAAACGAAAATTCAAGGAAAAGAAATACCGAAAACGAGATAAGACACGAAGGTTTTTTGGTTACGCGGAAAACCCGATGTGGGAAACGACCGCGGGGGGAAGCTCTTGTCCCACCAACTATCCACTATTCAAAGAAGGATTACAAGATTTTGGTGCTAAGGCACGTTATTTGGTACAAGACTTGCTGAATGATGCTAAGTATTTGCTGTAAAATGTGTTTGAAGTGTTTAGAATGCTGCGGTATGTTGTAGTATAGTTGTTGGATGCTGAATAAAGTTGCGGAATGTGGAATGATCTTCCTTTGAACCCTAGCTTGCCTTTTATACTTGCATCCTTGCTGATTTTGCTCCTATTATTCCTCCCTTCATAACTGTCGTGGTCCCCTATTGAATAGGCCTTAATTGCTCCTTCTGTTGTAACGCTTCCCCCTTTCTCGCAACTACTTTAATTGTCCGTTGCAATTCGAGATAGATCCGTTGGTGAGACTCCTGAGGGCCCTGGCTGCCCAGGGTCCTGAGCTGTCTGGCCTCTTGAGATGCTCTGGGTCCTGCCCAGGGTCCTGAAGTGTTCAGGGTCCTGGGCTAGGTGGGGCTCCTGGAGGGTCTTGCATGGTCAGGGTTCTGTGCCGTCTGGATCCTCGGAATACTCTAGATCTTGCCCAGGGTCCCGTGATGCTCGGGGCCCTGAGCAAGGTACTTCTGCTGATAGGGCCCAAGCTGGGCCGAAAAATTTGGGCCCAACAACATGTATGTGTGAATTGATTGTGATTTGGACCGTCTTTGTGTGAAAAACGTCCAAATTAGGTTTCGGGCCCGAAAACGAATCCGGATTTTTCGACCCGGAATTTCAATTAAACTTCGGTGTAGGATGCCCATAGTGTGTATAGCATGCCTATAGTGTTAGTTTTGCGAAAATGTCGAGCTAAGGCTTTCAAATCGCCGTCTTAAGTCGTAGTTACACGGAGTAATTAAGGCGAATTGGGGGTTTTTGATCGAGGTGACCAAAATGCAATTGCTTGTAATGGTGTGTTGTTGGGGACTATTATGGCGCATGGAAACCATAAAGTTGTAATTTTGAGGTGTAGAGAATGGTTTTCGGCTTAATTATGAATTAGGCCTAAAAATGCTCTGTAGGGCGGATAGTGCAATGTGTTAAGGGATGTATTATGTATTATGTGCGTATTATTTGTGTGTATTTGTGTATGTGTATGCCAAGTTGTATGCTTGCATGTGTTATAGCTGTATGTATTGGTTGTGTTTGGTTGCAGGAGAGGGTTCTGGTCGTATTACGAGATCAAGATCTCGTAAGAGTACTAGCTCGAGGACTGAGGGAGCTTCTAGTTCGAGTAGTTTGAGGCGTTCGCGTAGTGAGAGGGATGCTGACCCTCGGGACCTGCCCACGCGACGTGGTCAGTCACGGGGTAGGGGTCAGGGTCGTGCGGGGCGTGACCCTGGGCCTGACCCTGAGGATGAGCTTGCTCAAGAGCTGGTGGATGAGCTGGAGGCTGAGATGGATGTTGTTAAGGAGGCCGAGGAGGCCGAGGAGGTTGTGCCCAGGGCGAGTAGCTCTAGGCCGCGAAAGTCTCGTGCTCACAGGGCGTTCGCCAAGGGCTGGGATGGCCATGACCTTCTACTTGCTCCGGAGAGACACGTTTCCTATCGGGCGACGATGGGTTGGCGGAAAGGTCCGATGAGGACTTTCTCGGGCGTCTCGTCCGTGATGTATGCTTTTGAGAAGAAGCTTCCGGAGGGTGCGCAAGCTTGGGTGCTGCGCAGTGCTTTTGGTCCTCTAGTTGAGCACTGGAGGGCGATTGCGAGGTCGAACTTGACGGCGAACCTGATGCTGATTAGGGCCTTCCTTGACAGGTATTGGGATACGACGACGACGTTTCACACGCCCGGCTTTGAGGCCGGCATTACTTTGTCAGGGTACGCGGTCATGACGGGGCTTCCGTTCGGGGACCGCGATATGAGCTTTGAGTTTGCGCCGTCCATTGAGGACGAGGTGGTGACTGCCGCGATTGGCGGTGGTTTGGAGGTGGAGTACGAGGGTAACCCACCTTATGTGATCAAGACTAGCTTCATCTTGGAGTACTTTGAGGGGAAGACCGAGCGAGGCCCCTCTGAGTGGACTGACGAGCAGAACGCTCGTTTGTGGTTGTGGTGGTTGGTTAGCGCCGTGTACTTCGGCGATAAGGGTGAGAGGGCGACGACGTCGGTCCTGATGCATCTCGTAGATTGGGGTGCGATCGGGACACTTGATTGGGTGTCACCATCCTTGGGTTTGTGCATTCGATTCTGCATGGACGCGGTGAGGCCGCGGGTCATGAAAGGAGGATCGAGACTGTCCTTAGTCTCGCCTGGGTTCGTGATGGAGGTATGTATTGATTTCGTTTTTGTTTTAGATGCATTGTTATTCGTCTTTGTTGTCTTGTAATGTGTTTTTGTATGTGCAGTCATGGATCTTCAGTCACTTCCCTTTTCTGCTACCTCCGCATGCTGTGACGATTCCGCGGGTGTATCCGGCGGTGCGATTGGGCACGCGATGCAACCGTCTGACTTTGTTGGTCGTATGACGAGGTTCGGGACCGTCTGAACCGGATGCAATTTGATCAGATTTGTGTTTGAACCATTTTAAATAGAGTGTACTTAAAATGATTGCATTTATGAGTGTTTGTTTTTGTTTGTAGTTCGTGCCGTTCCCGTGGGGCCAGTATGTGGGCATTCCTGAAGGCATCGGGGCGCGGTTTGCATTGCGAGACACCCAGCGTCTGTACTTGGCGACGCCGTATGGGCCGGTTTGGTACCTTGGAGAGCGTTTGGTCTTTCAAGCAGGGTGGCCAGCTCCAGTGGTGCCTAAGGACCCGCCGAGAGTCCTTTTCGAGCGAGGGTTCATTCCGAGATCGGATGGCGTTATGCGGGGAAGGAGAGTCGGTGAGTCTTCTACGTCTGGGGAAGACTATGGCGGTTGCTTTCGATCTCGGCTTGCTTGTGGGCCGATTGAGGTAGGCTTGCTTCTTTTGAGGGTGCGTAAGGTATTTTTGGTGAAAAATTTCCCTGACGTGTGCTGACGTGTGCTTTTTGTAGTTGTTTGGTCCTGAGATGGCGGAGCAGCCTGGCGACTTTCCTACCACCGTTGAGTATGACGAGTCGGGTGTCCGTCGTACCTTCACTTTGCCGACGTACTTGCTGGTGACTACCGACGCGGGCATGGACAGCTGGGCGGGCAAGGTGAAGAAGGTATGTATCTTTGTCTTTGTATATGTGAGTGAGCCCCCAGTTTGATCGAGGTATGGGTCATAGCGATGATCAAACTTGTGAGAGTCGTGTTTTTGTGTTACCCCCTCGAGTTTGTCTTAATTTGAGTGAAATTAAGGCAAAGTGGGGTTGACTGCTTTTGTTTTGAAACTTCCCCTCGAGTTTGTCTTAATTTGAGTGAAATTAAGGCAAAGTGGGGTTGACTGCTTTTCTTTTTGAAATTTCCCCCTAAGTTTGGCTTAATTTGAGTGAAATTAAGGCAAAATGGAGAAAATGTGAAATGTTTATGTGTTGTATATCGCAGGTGGCTAAGGAAGCTCATAAGAAGCTATGGCGGATAGCCAACAGGTGGAGGATGGCTTGGGCGAAATTTTCGGTTGTGTCGAGCCGGTTTGAGGCAGCTCGGTCGGCGTGAGTTTGACGAGTATCGTCGTCGTCATCCTGAGTGAATTTGTGTAACATAGATTGTATGAACCTTTGTGTACATGTCGTTGTAGCTTGAACTTGAACTTGATTCTCGTTGTGAACCTGTTTGGTAAGCTTGTTTGAAAGATGAATGATTCCCGAGTGGGATGCTTTGATGTTGAATTAGATTGTGAAAATGTTTTTGTGAAAAGTTCATTTTATATGCGAAATGAGCTTGCATGAATGTCGAAAATGTTATGTTTTGACTCGTGGTAGGAATCGTGGTTGCTAAAGCGAAATGTAATGTTGCTGCGTGGGGAACAACAAAAGAATGCCGTAGCCTAATGTAGATTGTAGTGTTTAGGAAAAACGAAATTAGGAAAGTTGCGAGAAAACCCGCCCCTTGAACCGCATAGCCTTATGCGGTTTAGGGGTCAAACCGCATAAGCTTATGCGGTTTGGGGTGCAAACCGCATAGGGCTATGCGGTTTGGTGGCTTGGCTGGTAACGCTGTGTTTCCATATTTCGTATTATGTTTTCGTATATAAGGAAGGGGGGTGCGTGCCATAATCTTCATTCACAAACACTTCTTTTCTTTTCTTTTAGTGCAAGTTTTTGCTCTCATAAATATATTAGGTATATTTACAAAAGGCTTTTTTTTTGTATTCAAGAAAATGGTTGAGCATTTTGATGCTCTTTTGAAGAGGTGGACTTCCTCACTAAGTCCGGTGATGAAGAGGGCGGTGTATGATGATGGTGCGGGTGTTTTCATTGGCTTTCGCCAAATGAAAGTCGATCTTGACTTCCTGGATGCGTGCTTAGATTATTGAGATCCTAGCTTGCATGTGTTTATGTTTCCCGGGGGAGAGGTGTGTCCTTTGATGGAGGAGTTTGCGGCCATTGCGGGGTGGTCGAAACGGATTACTCCTGTGGTTGTAAGGAGTGAGCTTTGCTATAACGGGGTGTTGCGAAACTTCCTTGGGATGACAAATGCTCATGCTGCAGGTTTGTTTGAAGGTGGTAAGGTGAATATGCTTCTTTTGTGTCAACGGTACATGAATAAGGTAGACACTAGTATTTCGGACTGCTCTAGGCGGAGGGCCCTTGCTTTTTGTTTGGTTCATCGTTATGCTTTTGCGGGGTCCATGCCAGATGGGGTGTTCGGGAGCGCGAGGTATGCTCGCGTTGTCGAAGAGATGGAAAGGGGATATGATCCTTCTGCCTTGATTCTAGCAGAGACCATACTGGGCTTAGACGACCGTTGTGCTAATCGTCTGAGCTAAATGCAGGGTTGCGCTAGGATTCTCAACATTTGGCTCATGGAGAGGCTAAGTGTGTATAAAGCCCTTCCCCTTGGTGGTGTCTTCAAGGCTGCGGCGACGACGTCGCGAAAGATGGAGTGGGCGGACCCTCGTGAGCGTTCACTAAACTACTTCCGGGGGTTTGTGAAGGAGAGCACCATTAGTTGGTATGTGTCATGGTGGCATATTACGGCGATTACGGCGCCGTCTGTTGCGAATGCGGCTTTTGGGTTGATGTTGTGCGGGTTTGAACGAGGGGTGTGAATTCATCCTCTTCGCTTGAAGAGGCAAATCGGTCTTGCTCAGACCATACCCGAGCAAGATACTCAGGTTGGAGGGGTTGTTGTCCTAAACAACCAGATGATTGATGCTTGGATCCGAGGATGGTCGGACCGTGTTACTTGGGCTGTTCCGGAGCATATAGAGTCTACTCGTGTTACGGACTTCTACATGCGGTGGTATCGTTCCAATGATCCTCAGGAACGGGAGAATCAGAGGAGGAGAGAGAAGAGTGGGCCAAGGCCCTCCTTGGCGTATGAGGTGGTGCGCGAAAGGAGAGACTATGGTGATCTTTGCGCTGTTAATGTGGATGTGTCTACTTCGAGGCCTGCGCGGGAAAGGCTTGAAGCAAGGGTGACTGCAAGAGATCGTCTAGGGTCAAGGATCGAGGAGCCCCCAGTCGAGCAGGACGAGGATCCGATCGAGCCCCCAGGATTTGAGAGGACTGTTCCCGTGATCAGTTCGAAGATTGTGGCGGATCGGCCTCTTGAAGATGAAGAGGCTAATCCGAAGCGACAGAAGATGGCTTAGTTTGTTTTGCTTTGTTTAGAAAATTTTCTTTATTCACATACATGTTCTAGATTCGAATAAAGGGTTAAGGAGGCTTGTTCCAAACTCATTTCTAAATTGCAAAAAATTCTAAATAAAGTAATAAAATAGAATTAATTTGCTTTTGTCTTGTCTCGTTGCTTTCTTTTGTTTTGCTTTGAAATGTTCTCGACCTTTTTGAGCTTTGAACATTCGTATTTTGTCTTAAAATCCTCGACCTTTTTAAGCTTTGGATTTGTTTTTGATTGGTTTGTTCTTAAGCCCTCGACCTTTTTAAGCTTCGGACTTGGATTTTTTTTTTGTTTTGTGCTGACTGTGCTCTCGACCTGTTTAAGCTTTGAGCGTGTCTTTTTGTGAGTGCATCGCCCTTGACCTTTTTAAGCTTTGGGCTTGCGTGTTGGGAAATTCGGTTGTGCTTTTGACAAGCTGCCTACGTATCCGCGTCTCACGGAATCAAACCGGCGTAGTTCGTGTGATTCGGTTGAGCTCTTTGCAAAGCTGCCTACGTATCCACAGTGCGTGGAATCAAACCGAGCGTAGTTCACCCATGCAAGAGTGAGTTTTTTTTTTTGTTTTTGTTTTTTTTTTTGTTTTGAAATACATTGCAAATTTGTTTGTGTTTAGGGGTAGTATTGCTTGAGTTGATCAAGATTTGTTGGCAATCGGAAGTCCTGACCGTCCAGGTCTGTTAACTTCACGGCTCCTCCAGGGAGGATTTCCTTGACCAAGTACGGTCCGGCCCAATTGGGTTTGAATTTTCCTCTTGGGTCAACTGGTAATGGTGCTCGGACTGATTTGAGTACTAGGTCACCCATTTTGATATTTCGTGGCTTGACCCGTTTGTTGTAGGCGCGTTGTAGGCGAGATTGGTACGTTCGGACTGTACTTAGTGAATGTAACCGCCTTTCGTCTAAAAGGATGAGTTGTTCGTATCGTTCGCGTGCCCATTCGGCTTCAGGAATGTCTGCGTCCATGAGGATTCGAAGGGATTGCATTTTGATTTCTACGGGTTGAACGGCTTCCATCCCGTAGGTTAAGAAGTAGGGTGTAAGAAGTAGGGTGTCATGCCTGTGGGTGTGCGGATTGTGGTGCGATATCCCCATAATGCGAATGGGATTTTGTTGGGCCAGTCGTGGCAGGTGTCGATCATCTTTTTGAGGATTGATACGACGGTTTTGTTTGCTGCCTCGACCGCGCCGTTAGTTTGTGGTCGATAGGGTGATGATTTATGTCGTTGTATCTTGTATTTAAGGAGGAGCGGTCCGACTTCTCCTTGGAAGTGTGTGCCTTGGTCGCTGATAAAGTCGTGGGGTATGCCGTAGCGACAAATGATGTTGTTTTGTATGAATTTCGCAACTTCTTTTGTGCCTAGCGTGCGGTATGATGCGGGTTCGACCCATTTGGTGAAATAGTCGATGGCCACGAGGATGAAGCAGTGTCCTCCTGCTCCTACGGGTTGAACTTTGCCGATGACGTCAATTCCCCAGGTTGAGAAAGGCCATGGCGAGGTTAAACTGTATAGTGGTGAAGGGGGTATGTGTTGCACATTTGCAAAAATTTGGCAATTATGACAATGTTTAACATACTTTGCGCAATCGGCTTCCATGGTGGTCCAGTACCATCCTAACCTTATGATTTGTTTGCACATGGCTCGTGCGTTCATGTGTGGTCCGCACTCGCCGTCGTGTACTTGGGACATGATTTCGTGTCCCTTTTTGTGGTCGACGCACAAGAGTAGTGTGCCTTGAGGTGTCTTTTTGAGTAGTTTGCCCATTTCCATTACGAATTGTGATGATAATAGGCGTAGGGCTCTTTTGGCTCGTTTGTCAATGTTTGGCGGGTATTCGCCGTTTGTTTTGTAGTTGATGATTGCTTGGTACCAAGGGTCGGTTTGTTCTTCCTCGGTTTCAATGTTACAGATGTAGGCGGGTTCGTTCCGTCGTTCCACGACAATGGGTAGTGTTTCCATCCCCGGGGGTATGTTGATTAGTGACGCGAGTTTGGATAACGCGTTGGCGAATTGATTTTCATCGCGAGGGAGGTGTATGAATCCTACGTGATAGAATTCGCTTATGAGCTCTTGTATTTTGCTTTGGTACAGTGCTAGGTTTTCGTTGAGTATCTTCCATGCTCCGGATACTTGGTTGATTATGAGGAAGGAGTCCCCATAGACTCTTATGTTGCGGGCGTTGAGTACCAGCGCTGCTTGGAGACCGTGCAAGCACGCTTCGTATTCTGCGGCGTTGTTTGTTACGTCAAAATCCAGTTTGATGGATAAGGGGGTGTGTTCGCCATTCGGGGATATGAGAAGTATTCCTACTCCACATCCTCGATAGTTGGAGGAGCCGTCGAAGTATAACTCCCATTGTTCTTGGTCGATATTGTAAATCCGCCGTGCGGAAGGGATGTCGTGTCGATGATTGGCTCTTCGTTGATTGCGTTTTGGCCAGGAAATCGAGGCGCCGTCGCTTGATTGCTTTGAGGGGTCCGTACTTAAGGTCGAATTCGGCTAGGAGCAGTGTCCATCTGGCCATTCGTCCGTTAAGCACGGGTTTCGCGAAAAGGTACTTTACGGGGTCCATTTTTGAGTAGACCTTCGTTTGGTGTGCTAGCATGTAGTGACGGAGTTTTTTGGATGACCATACCAATGCTAGACAGCTCTTCTCGACGGGTGAATATTGAGTTTCGTAATCGAGAAATTTCTTGCTTATGTAATAGATTGCATGTTCTTCGCCGTTTATCTCTTGAGCGAGCATGGCGCCCATGGCGGTAGGGGTTGTTGTGAGGTACAAGGATAGTGGTAAATCCTTTTGGGGTGGTCGTAGAACTGGCGGGTTGGTTAGTAATTCTTTGACCTTGTCAAATGCCTTCTGACATTCTTCGTCCCATTCAACGTGGTCGGTTTCTTGAGTTTCTTGAAAACTGGCTCACATATCATGGTGAGTTTACTGATGAAGCGCGAGATGTATTGGATTTGGCCCAAGAAACTTCGAATTTCGTCGAGGTTCTCCGGGGGTTGCATTTCTAGAATTGCTTTGACTTTCGAGGGGTCGACCTCGATGCCTCTTTGGCTCACTACTGTCCTAGTAGTTTACCGGACTTGACTCCAAAAGTACATTTTTGGGGATTGAGGCGCATTTTGTATTGCCGTAAGCGTGAGAAGAACTTGCGGAGGTTAGTGATGTGGCCACTTCTCTCCTTTGACTTCACGATCATATCGTCGACGTAGACTTCGACTTCTTTGTGCATCATGTCATGTAAAAGGGTTGTAGCGGTGCGTTGGTATGTAGCACCGGCATTGATTAGGCCGAAGGGCATGACCGTGTAGCAGTATGTGCCCCACGGTGTAATGAAGGCCGTTTTTGCCATGTCTTCGCAGGACATTTTGATTTGATTATAGCCTGCGTAGCCGTCCATGAAGGATAGGAGGGCGTGATCGGCGGTGTTGTCGACTAGGACGTCCACATGGGGTAATGGAAAGTCATCTTTGGGACTAGCTTTGTTCAAGTCGCGAAAGTCAACGCATACTCGAATCTTGCCATTCTTTTTCAAGACTGGGACGATGTTTGAGACCCATTCAGGATACTCGATGACTTGGATGAAACCGGCTTGTAGTTGTTTTTCGATTTCTTCCTTAACCATAAGGGACCATTCGGGGCGTAGTCTCCTTAGCTTTTGTTTGATGGGTTTGTAACCGGGTTTAATGGGGATGCGGTGCTCGGCTATGCTTCGTTCGATTCCAGGCATATCTTTGTATGACCAAGCGAATACGTCCTTGAATTCGCTCAGGAGTTGTGTGAACTGGGCGCGCTCGTGTTCGTCTAGTGAGGCACCTAGTTGTAGTTCTCTTGGCTCTTCGGGGGTTCCCACGTTTATGGTTATGGTTTCCTCGATGATTGGGTCTTGCGTTTTTGGGTGAACAATGTTTGCAATGTATTTGTTTAATGATTCATTTGTTTGTTCATTTTCATCGCATGAGTTAGTGTCTTTTGTATTTTGCGTTTTGTTTGTGGCTTGTTGATTTTTGTTTGTTTGTATTTTGTTGTTTGTTTTAGCTTGAGACAAGACGTAAGCAAATTTATTCATTTCATTATTTTGAAGAGAATTATTCGACAAATCGGAAAATTGCTTGGAGCTAGCCTCCGTAAAAAGGAAATCTAAACTAAAGCTAGAGTCTAGGATAGATGGGTCGACAGATGACCCGACACTAAGAGCATTAGAAGCTCAAAGAATCTCTTCTTCTTCTTCGTCGTCTTCTGTGCCGTTGGAGCTGCTTGAGCTGCTTGAGTTGCTTGAGTTGTGATGTAGATTGCGTCGTTGCTGGAGGAAAGTGTGGTTTTCCTTCGAGGTTTCTTGATTCTTCCTTGATCGATGAGATCTTGGATGGCATGTTTGAGTTTGAGACAACTCTCAGTGCTATGCCCCATGCCCCGATGGTATGCACAGAAGGCGTTGGGGTCCCATGATTTTGATTTTTTCTTCATGGGCGGTTCATTGATAGGTCCGACCGGTTGGAGGTGGTCCTTTTCGACCAGTTTTTGTAGTGCTACGGCGTAAGGCATGTAGAGTTTGTCAAAATTCCTTGTAGAGTTGTTCGAGCTGAGCCTGTTTCGGCTTTTGATCCTGTGGGGATGTTCTCGATAAGCGGGATCCTCGTAGCTAGACGTGAGATCCTTCTCGATGTGAGTGCCAATTTCGACGAGATGTTCAAAATTTCGAGCATTGCAGAAGTGGAAGTAATATCGCCAGGCGGGTCGTAGACTGCAAAGGAAGGTGTGTATGAGCTCGTCCTCGTGTGGGTGGTCAGGCACTCGGGCGAGTAGTTTCCTCCATCGGACGAGATGTTTGACGAAGCCTTCGTTATCCTTTTGATGAAGAGTTTCGAGGGTACCAAGAGAGGCTGGGTTGGCTAGTTCTTTCTTGATGCGTCGTTCCAAACGTTCGACTTCGGTTCGATGCAAAGCTTTTAGGTGATTGATGTCTTTTGCAAGTTGATTGATGTGGCTTATCACCTCATCGGTGGGTAGCCAATATTCGTCGTCTTCATTATCACTAGACCAAACGGCATTGATTTGGTCATCAGAGGGTGTGATGAGGTAAGAGCAGTCTAGTATAGGGATTGACCCCACGAAGATTGCATGATTGCCGAGCGGGTTTTCGTTGTTTGAAGGCTTGGTGGGTTGAGTTGGTTTGCTAAGATTTCCTTGATCAATGAGATCTTGGATAGCGTTTTTGAGCCTGAAGCAGTTCTCGGTGTCATGCCCCTTGCCTCGGTGGTATGCACAGAAGGCGTTGGGGTTCCAAGATTTAGGCTTCTTGTCTTCGGGCGGCTCGCTAGTAGGCCCAATCGGTTGTAGGTAGTTTTTCTCGACCAACCTTTGAAATGCCTTGGAGTAAGACATAAAGAGAGGGTCGAAGTTTCTCTTGGCCTTAGGAGGCGGCGAGAAGGTAGTTGCAAAGGCGTCGAGGGTGTCATCGTCGAGGTTACCGACGGTGCGATTTTCGTCGTTCTTGACCGTGCGGGAAGACTTAGAGGAACTCCCTTGATAAGCATGGCCGGTGTATTTAGCCATGGTGCCAGTGCTAACACTACTACAAAAAAAGGGATAGAGAACTGTTAAAATAGGCCTTATAGAACGCCTCAGGAGCGTTCTCCTCCTCAGCGATCTATAAAGTTTACAAAACGCCTGAAAGAGGCGTTCTATATTTGCAACAATAGAGAACGCCTATTACTAAGAGGCGTTTTCTTTTCGACTAAAATAGAGAACAGTTACCTTTCATAACAGCTCTATATATATGCAAATAGATAACAGTTATTTAAGGTAACAGTTCTCTTTTCTTTTACCGAATTTAAAAAAAAATTAAAATTTATAATTTAAAAATAATACCAAATAATATTCAAAAATATTATTAAAATAAATATACAAACGATACAGATTAAAAAAGAAAATTGTACATACATGTTTAAAATTAAAAAAAAATGTAACAAAAGGCTATTTGTTCTTATACAATTGTGAGTTGCATGGCTACATCTTTATTGGTCTTCCACTAGAGGATTCCATGCTTGGCGATGTTTGTAAAATGCAATGTTTGAATGCTCTGAAAAAAATGACAAATATTCCAATTAATACAAGACAAAAAAAGGCCAAAAAAAAAAAAACGTCGAGAAGACCTTTTCCAATCAAAACAAGTAAAATGTACACTCGACAAAGCAAATTTAATCGTTCAGGTCATATTTTCCATGATAACGGAAAGTGTTGCAACAACCACAAGAATACGCAAACATAAAAGTAAATATGAAACTATAAGTAGAGATGACTTGTTAGTCTTACCAGATCGACTAGCAGCTTAATAATCTGTTTTGATCATATATCCTCGTACTTAAATCATTTCTAGACATTTCATAACATTAAACATAAAGCACTTTGTTCTACCTTTCTATTACTGATCAATTTCATTCTAATCAACTTATTTTGCAAGCTATAACTTCAATCATGACTTAAGATAAAATGACGACCTTAACATTGATTCAAACCGAGTAAAAATTACAACATGGGCTTCCGAGCTTCCATACACTCTCAAAGTACGGCCACACAGCAGCTTACACTAGCCACAACTCACATGCCACTCATCATACTGAAATACATGCTTATCAAACGAAAATACATCGAGCTTACACACACCCAACATCACAAATGAATCACAGAAAAGCAGGCAAAGGACTCGGCCAGCCCCAGTCCACCTCGGCCAACCTCCCAATAGTTCTAAACCAAGACCACATCCGACAGCAAGTCAACACGACGTGAAACAGCAGCTCGAACATCATGTACAGCAGCAAGGCAACATAAATCAGAGCAAAACTCTCACCCTCACACACACACGCACTCGTCACCGAGACAATTGTACACATTCACACTATCAATTAACGCCTCATATAATATAAAATACATACAAGCACACGAAACCTCAACAAACACTAATATAAGAGCCCGCGCGAACACTACAGCGGCGATAACTGTCGACATAATAGCTATGAGTCGACATAACATCTATGACAGTCAAAACAGCCGTGTCAACACCGAGTCGCACAACAAACACTCAGCAAACCACAACCTATCGACCGAGGCTAATCACACAGACACACTCGACGCACAAACACCCTCACACACTTCAGAGTTAACATCGACACAACACAACGTTAAATACGCAATTACACTGTATAACGCATTACACAACTACTCTATTAACGGACTAAGTAAGGATAAGCCTTACCAAAAATGAAGAGGAGAACAAAATCAAGCTTGAATACGAGTGGAAAATCGTCTAACTCGAGTTCACGGTCAAAAACCATGCCGAAACCGCTTCGATACAAAACGAACTCTACAAACAAACCATATGATAGAAACGTGAAATTAACTCAAGTTCATACATATCTGAAACAAATAATTCATAAATTACGACAATAAATCCTCAAATATGATAGAAATACAGACAAAAAAAGATTTATACTTAGCTTTAGCAATGACAATAAGGAACATCTGGGAACGGTGAGTTGAACGACACTTTGTAACTGCGACAATAATCAATTCAATCCAATTACCTTCAATTAGAGCTTGAACGACTTGATCAATAATAATAATCAAAAACATAAAAGAAACAAAATCATATCATGAAGTCATGAACAATTAAACAAATTTTGTCAAGCAAAATCATATCATAAAATTACAAAATCAGTTATTGAATTCAAATCTGATGAGGAACGCACCATTCTGAGTAATTATAACAAAATGTTGAATCCAAATTGAGTAAAACTGATTAAATTTTTTTGTAAACCCTAAAAAATGATAGAGAGAAAATTCAAAGACAAAGATCTGAAATGCAATGATCACATGGAAGTTAATTAAAAGATGAGGAAATTAAATTTGGGAGTTCAAACTATTCGTGTGGAGTCGTTCCGCGGCGAAGATTCTCCCTTAACCGTATATATCTCAAAATTTCTCGTGTTGTTCTGGCATAAAAGTCGCCGGTGTTGCTGACTTCAGTGTGGAGGCACGGCGGTGGTGACGGAGTTTTGGCGATTGGTACTGAATTGCAATGACAGTGGTGAGTGAAATAGGGCAGTTAGGTTTTTCTATTTTACAGAAGGATGGGGGAAAGAGGTAGAGAAGTAAAATACTTCGTATTACGGAGTAATTAAGTAGGTGAGATGATTATCTTTTTTTTTTTTTTAATTTTAAATTGAATAAAGACCGGTTAGGTATGGAGGCGTTCTCTATTTGTTCCTTTACAAAACGGTTCAATGATTGAAGCGTTCTCCTTATTTTTACAAATCGCTTATTTTAGTTGACTGTTTTGTATTGTGTGTTTCTTAATCCTCATTTTGTAGTCAGTTCTTTGAAGTTCTGAATGTTGTTGTACCTCATGTAGAATTGGTACATGGGTCGCAGGTTATTTATGAACTTCGGTACGAGCTCGTCCTCGCGGGGGCGATTGGGGATTTGAGCGCTTAGCTTCTTCCAACGAGTGAGATAGTCGGTGAAGCCTTCATTGTCCTTTTGAGATAGGACTTCTAGGGTGCGAATTGAGACTTGAGTGTCTTCGTTGTCTCGATACTGTCGGTCGAACTCGACTGTGAGTTCCTCGAAGGTGGGGACCCGCTGTGGGTCGAGTGTGTAGAACCATGTTTTCGGTACAGCCGCAAGAGAGTGCGGGAAGAGAGTGAGCCAATGCTTGGAGTCGACCCCCTTGATGGCCATTTGGGACTTGAAAGCTCGGATGTGAATGATTGGGCTCTCATGTCCTTGAAAGATAGGAAGATCACTAAGGGCGAGCTTGTTCGGGAGCTCATCCTTAATGCTAGTAGGCACGTTCTCATTCTCCTTGTGGATAGAGTAAGTGCTCGAGACATAGAGCCTTTCCTCCATAGCTTGGAGTTTCTTAGCATGCCTATCGGCTTCCTCCTTAATCTTGAGTTTCATACGTTCCACCTCGACTGTATGGTGGGTCAAAAGGCCCTCAAGGTCAGCGGTCAGCTTTGCAACTTGGTCACGGAGTGCGTTGACTTCTTCGTTGTTGCCGGCCATTTTGCGGGTGTAGGTTCGTTTCTTGTAAGGGATTATTACACGTTGTTTAGTGCGTCGAGTATCCAGCTGAGGCCTACCTTTCACTTCGTATATTAGGGACCCGACTCGACCCACTAGACTCACATTCATTTTTAAGCATTCATTTTAGCTCATTTCTTTGTTTAGAAAGACCTTTTATGTTTTGAAAAGAGGAGATTTTCGAAAAGGTTTTAGCTAAAGGAAGCTTTTGAGACGAGGATGTGTGCGCACATCTCGCCTCGATGTTAAAACGTTTTGCTTTGCATCCGTCAAACTAGTATCGGTGATTTGCCGAGGTGAGCTCGAGTTCGGATGTGTAAAAGAGGGAGGATTCGACTCGAGAGTGGTTAGCAAATCGAGCCGAGGATGTTAAAAGTGGAGTCTAGGCCGTGTGACCTAGAGGATTGAAATCCACGAGCTCGGGTTTTATTCCTTGCTCGGGTTTTTGCTTGTTAGTGAAAAAGGGAGAATTTTGAGAAAGCTTGTTTCAAAAATTCGCGATAGCTTTGTTTGAAAAGCGTTAGTTTGTTAGATGTTAGGTTCATTTATCTTTGAAACGTTTAAGCGAGTTTTCGAAGATATGAATGCAAATGCTTATTTTGAAAAAGACTATGGAGTGCATAGCCTCGAACTTGTACGTATGACTCAAAAAGGGTGAAAATGAGTCAGTCGGGTACACCTCCAACTACCTCGAGTACGCTTTGGCAGATACTTAACCCCTTCATTTCCTTACGCCGGGGCGATAGGTTTTCTGAAGGGAGCACTGGGGCGGTCGAGATAGCCGTTTACGGCAAGCCGTGGAGGGGCGAGAGGAAAGCTAGTCCGGCATGTGCTTTATCGAGTGGACAAGCCTGCATGTGGGAACCACCTCTCGAGGGTGCAAAGGGTGCCTAGATTCCAAAAAGGAATGGACTCTAAACGAATGTGCATAGCTCAAATATGTATACTTGGATTGTTCAAGGCTTTCAAGTTTCACCTCTTTATTTTTAAAAAGAAAAAAGCTAGTTTTAAGTTTATAAAAAAAAAAAAAAAATTTCCCCAGCGTAGTCGCCAAACTGTGGAACCCGGGATCGAAGACGAGGGACCCAACTCGGCGTCTTGCTTAAGGGCGCGTTTAAAGTTAAAAAAGATTAAGTTAGAAAAACCTTTAAAACTGTTTTGGAGTCGCCACCTAGTTATCGCGGAAATTAGGAACCTGCTATCATGTCCTAAGCCTAAAGACATGTCCTAGATTTTGGAGCACGCCGATACCCCTAGATCTAAGGATTGTGAAACCAGATTGGATTCGGGGTGAGGGTACTTTAGAAAAAGAGTTAATTCAATTAATGATTTATGAACACCTTTTAGAAAAGTCTATGTAAAAATAGCCTCTACTGACCTAGAACAATCCATGTAAGATAATATTTGAGCTAATGTTATCGCTACGTACAAGTGCGATAAGTTTGTAAAAGAATGCAGATGCAGATGCAAAAAGATTGATTAAAACCCTCAGTTTAGCATGTTTAACTTGTTAACGAAAACGGTTCAGTTAAAGGTCGAATTCATTGTTTAAGTTGATTTTAATGCAAAATAAGAAGGTGCAAGATGCATGCAAATAAAATAAAGTTCAATTGTCCATTGGTTTATTTTATAAGGGTCGGTTGCTTATGCGACTTTGGCGTGTCATCGGATATGGAGTGCACTCAAGTAAATAGAACACTTGGATTGCAAGCGCTACTGGGTGCCAAAGCCATGGGGAGGGGGAGGCTAGAGTGTAGTCCCCTTTGTTAGTCCATAGAAAATAAGAAAAAGCTTTGATCCAAGTGGATCGGTACCTACCTTGTCCTGACGCTTCAGATCTGGGCAGAGCTTCGCTTCTTGAACTTAAAAGGAGGATGAATTCAACACGGAATGGTGTGTTGAACTCAAGGATTTGAGTGCGTGAGGCTTTGAGAGAGTTTTGTAGTGTGTTTGCTGTGAAAGCTGGGTGTGAATTGTGTTTTTCGAGGTCAGGTATAGGGGTGTATATATACTAAAAACCTCGGAGAAATTAGGAAACCCGGGGATAAAAGCAAGCCAGGAAACCGCATAGCCTTATGCGGTTGCCCAGGCAAACCGCATAGGCTTATGCGGTTGCCACCCCAAACCGCATAAGACTATGCGGTTTGAAGGTGTGCTTTTTTGCGTAGTTTCCTAGTTTCGGTTTGATTATATCTCGAAAAGATTTAGTATAATTCTTACTTGTACGTCAAGGAAAAGACCTAGGATATTTCTGGGATATTTTGATGTTCAGGGCTTTGGAGTGCGGGCCAAAGGCGGAGTGCAGGCTCGGCCGGGCGAGACCGGAAAAATGAAAAGGGTGTATTTGCATAGATTTTGTGAAATAAGGTAAGACGTGAGGTTGTATTCTGTGTAAGAGAAGGCTAAATGGAAGATCTAGCCACCGAGCCTAAATTTAGGGATTTTAGGAATGCTGAATTAGACCTTGTTAATGTAACAGGGCTAATTGTAGTGAAAATGCGAAGCTCATGCCAAATGAAGCAGGACAAGGACCTAGCTAGACTCCAAATGGACAAAATGAACGTTATTTAAGTGTGATGTGAAGCGACCTTAATCATTTTAACATTTTAAACGACTCAAAATGAATTCGACATTAGTTAGAACCGTTTAAGTCAACGTTAATGCATGCGTAATAAAAGTCTGTGATACATCACAGGGTTTTGTTTGGGAGGGTACGGATATGGGTATCCACAGATATCCTTTTTTATTTGCAAACCATGTACGGTATAATTGGTTAGTTCACTAGCTTCTATTTAACTTTTTCGGTTCAACTATATAATGTTGTAGCCTCTAAGCGATCCTCGACTATTTCGACCATTTTTTTGCCGTTGTCAACACATAAAACCTTTGTATTTTTTTCTACCAAGAAAACCTTTGTACTATAGCACTTTGTTCATATCGATGTGTAGTTTTGCTATTAGTAGGTGCTTCTGTTGTTTGTAGTCCTAAATCTCTACTTTACATGTACTCATGCTAATTTTACACTTTATTTACGTGATTGATTCTATTCAGGCTCCTCGGTTGATTGTTTTGTCGACAGCTTGTGTCGAGCTCGGGTGTATATTATACAATTTGTATAATATATACGGAGTACAACTTATACATTACAATATATACGACTTATATATTTCATTTTCAATACTTGCTTCATCTATTGGTGAAAAAACTATTACTCTGTATGATGTTATTTTAATAGATCAAGTTACCGACATAGGAGTATGCATTAGATAGTATATAGATGCTCAAAGGTTACCAAAAAGAAGAGTGTCATTCGGATAAATGAACTCAATCGGTGAGCATGGCTATAATACAAAGATTGAAGTAGTCCAGTGAAATTTATGTTCGCCAACATTTGAATTTATCGGAGTATCTATGTTGTTCCACTTACCCATGTACAGTGAACCCCATAAAATTCTTTCAATTTCATTAGTCTGTAGTTGAGCGGTGATAATAATGAAAATTTCATGTATATAATACTTAAAAATAGAAACCTTCAAAATCTACCTCCGAAATTGTGTTGTCTTTGCTGCATTCTAAAAAAATGATACCTAAGAAAATTTACAAATCCATGATGACACATTTTATCTCCAAAAGCTTGTCCTGTGACTTTTTGGCTGGTTTCCCTCATCGAGCAGGCTCAACAAATGAACCCATGGAATATAAAGCCTCCAAGTAATGTTGTTATCGATTGTGATCAATCAAGGAGATCTTTCATCGTTAACTCATCAGTTGTTCTTCCAATGTGAGTTTTCTTCCCCTTTTTGCTTTTTTTTTTTTTTTTTTAGTTTTGTCTAATTTGTTACTGAAGATTAGTCATCGTTGTTTCATTTTCTGTTTTTTTTTTTGTTGCTTTGAATTTTGTAGATCTGTATAGTGGACTAACTAAGTTTTCTTGACTTATGGGAGGTGGTTTTGTCATGATTTAGATGCTCATAATGTAGCTCCTCTCTTCTTATATGTTATATAGTGAAGGTACCGGGAATTTGGGAAAACCTATCGACGCCCTGCGCGCGCCCGACCTCGCCCTGTGCGGGGGCGTGGGGTGCGGAATGCGCCTCGCAGGAAAAAGAGCGCGAAGTTTGTAAAAAAATGGGGGAGATCATTGCATGAATTTGTGACCAAAAAGAAAAGTAGAAAAATCCTTTTTGAAAATGTATTTTCGGAGTCGCCACCAAATATTAAAGGAATTTGGAACCTATTCAACGCGTCTTGAAATACAAGACACGAGTGTCTCAGATTTCAAGGTGCGTCGATACCTATTTATCTGAGGTTTGAAACCAGAGAAGGGGTTCGGAGTGAGGTTACTTTTCGAAAGTTTTGACAAAGTGTATTTTGAAAACAGTAATCAAAAAGCCTACGTAAAAAGTAGTCTCTACTAATTTGAAAACATTTGCTTAATTTCGATATTTGGGCTAAAATGACGCTACGTACAAGAGTGAATATGTATGACTCGGTAAAAATGCATAAATAATATAAAACGTCAAAGCTAAGACATTCTGCTGTAGGAAATGTACGTTAAATAATAATTTATTGACTAAATTATTACCATAAACGTTATTTTCCGACCTCATATTTGACCCTAAGAATTTATGGAAAACCCTCGGTTTGGCAAGCTTAAAAGACTAATTGAAACGGTACAATTTAGTGTCGAATCCGTGATCTAGTCGTAATTTAATGCATGAATGGGGACTTGCGTAATTATAAAAGTGTAGTCGGTTTGTTTTAGTGATATTGAGTCGTTTATTTATGCGATATTGGCGAGGTTTAGACGGATTATGAATCCGAATTGCTACAACCATATTACGAATACGGCTTCGCTAATGCCAATATCGGGTTGGGGTTAATGTAACCCCTTTGTCCGAGTCTCAAACGTCCAAAACGTAGGTAAAATGTTTACCTTTCGAAAATGCAAAGACGGTATTTTTGAGTGGATTTTGTGAGTGTATTTTTGTGAATAGTGTATGTGTGTTGAAAAACCGATGAATTGAATGAATGTAGGGGGGTGGTATTTATAGGAAATGGCTCGTTTATGGGTAACAAAATATAAATCGCCTGTGTAGAGGCGTTTTTTTATTTTCACTACTACAAAATTAGGTTATTGCAACACCACAAATATGTTGCAAAATGTCTTATAAATGTTGCCTTATACATTACGCAACACTTTTAAATGTGCTGCTTAAAACTCCGTTACAATAGGTTAATGCAACATTTAATGCAACAATTCTGGACTAAAAGCAACACTTGGTAAAAGTGTTGCATGTGTTTTTAGTATGCAACACTTTTTTCTTGCAACACTTAGATAAGGAGTTGCAACACTTTCAAAAAATAAAAGCAACGTGTCCTATGGGATTCGAACCCTGCACCTCTATGTTATCAATTGACTACCCTCACCAACTACACCACCAAAATTTCATTATTTAAATATAGCGTTGTTTTAATTTATTTAAATTTTACTATGAAAGTAAGGCGACATTTTAGTATAATTGTAATTTAGTTTTTTAATATAAGAGATCGGTTGGGATTTGAGACGTTTTCTTTAATTTTGGAAAACGCTTACGCAATTTAACCGTTCTTTATTTGTTTAACTAATTCCCTTTTTTTCTAATAGTGCATTTTGGGGGATTGACTTATTTGATTAAGAGACTATCTATAATATATAATACTTAATTGGTCTCTTTGTTATTATATAAGACACCATTTATTTGGGATAATGGATTTCTTTGATAAAGAGACCATCTGTAATACTTAATCGGTTATTTATCAATTGTCTCGTTTCATCTTATCATTCAACGATTGCAACATTTAACTAAAGTAACACATTTTGTTTCTAAAATCGGCAACATTTAACAAAAGTGTTGCAAAATGCACTCATACTTCGCAACATTTAACAAAAGTGTTGCAAAATGCTCTCATATTTTAATAAAGTGTTGCATATTGTACCAAATTAGCAACACCTTTTCAAAAATGTTGCAATAGATTGGATAATGCATCATTTCTCCAAAAAGTGTTGCCAAGATAATAATTTTTGCCAAATTGCAACATTTATAAAGAGTGTTGCTCACAATGTGTTGCAATAGATTCATTTTCTAGTAGTGTTTGTTTGGACTGGATTTTGTAAGAAAAACAAAAGGCGGCTGGTTGGAAACAAAATAATAATCGCCTGTTAACAGGCATTTAAAATTTTAATCGCCTGTCAATAGGCGATTTTATTTTTGTTTTGGTGGGCTGTTACGCCGCCTTTGGTCATGTGACGTATGTTATAGGCAATGATGGTGTTTTTTTGGGATATTTTGGGCCAAATTGGTTTTTGGTCTAATTTCGATTTTCGTGGTTCGGTTTTTGTCGTGTTTTTCGGTTTCGGCTCGAAATAAAAAAATATTAAAGTGTATTATTTTGTGGTCTCGTAGAGTCTAATTTTGTGAAAATGTGACACGGGACGCACTTTGGCCCGTTTTGCGTGTTGCGTTAGTGTGCGTTTTGGATCGTTTTTGTGTATTTGGGTCGTTTTGTAGCTAGTTGGGCTATTTACGTGGGTCGTTTTGGTAAGACGTTCCTGCGTTGTACTCGTATTATGCTAATAATGACTAAGAATGACATTCATTTTTATGATTATGCAAATTCAAATTAATACACTAAAAATGACTAAATACGTTTTAGACACTTTTGTACCGTTTCGTCTTATTTAAAAGCATGCATGAAAGTCCTTTTCGTCATCGGGTTTGTTTTTGGGGGGTGCGGATACGGGTATCTACAGAGCCCCCAGTTTGACTGAGCTTGGACAAAGCGTTAGTCAAACTTAGAAGATAGTATCCGGACCATCACAGTCTCGATACTACCTGGCGGCGCTAAGCATGTGTCTCAGGGGAGAGACGAGGACTTAGTGCCGGGAAATGCGGGGAGGGACGACATGTTTTTAAGGACATGACGGTCCTACATGTTTAAGGGCGTGTCAGCCTGCGTGTGGCCTGAGTGCTTCCTGCTGGTGCTTTGCTTCTTGCTGGTGCTGAATGCTCGTGCTCCTTGCTTGTGTTGAATGCTCGTGCTCCTTGCTTTGCTCCTTGCTTTGCTCCTTGCTTTGCTTCTTGCGGGACGTCTCGTAGAAGAGGTTACGCGTTTTTTTGTGTTTCTCATAAAAAGGGCTAGGTTTTTATGAACGTTTCGTGAGGAGGCTACGTGTTTTTGTGTTTCTCATAAAAAGGGCTAGGTTTTTATGAACGTCTCGTGAGGAGGCTACGTGTTTTTGTGTTTCTCATAAAAAGGGCTAGGTTTTTATGAACGTCTCGTGAGGAGGCTACGTGTTTTTGTTTTTCTCATAAAAAGGGCTAGGTTTTTATGAACGTCTCGTGAGGAGGCTACGTGTTTTTGTGTTTCTCATAAAAAGGGCTAGGTTTTTATGAACGTCTCGTGAGGAGGCTACGTGTTTTTGTGTTTCTCATAAAAAAAGGGCTAGGTTTTTATGAACGTCTCGTGAGGAGGCTACGTGTTTTTGTGTTTCTCATAAAAAGGGCTAGGTTTTTATGAACGTCTCGTGAGGAGGCTACGTGTTTTTGTGTTTCTCATAAAAAGGGCTAGGTTTTTATGAACGTCTCGTGAGGAGGATACGTGTTTTTGTGTTTCTCATAAAAAGGGCTAAGTTTTTATGAACGTCTCGTAAGGAGGCTACGTGCTTTTGTGTTTGAAATGGATTGAAATTGTGTTTGAAATATGGTTAAATGTGTATTGGGCCGAGGAAACAGCCCAAAACAAAACTGAAACCCATAAAACAAAAATATAATCGCCTGTAAACAGGCGAATTAAAATTTAATCGCCTGTTTACAGGCGATTAGGTTTTTGTTTGGTGTTTTTTGGTTAAAACACGGGAAAGAGAGGGAGCTTATTCATTTTATCCGAAAAATAAAAAACAACATCAAAACCCTCTAAAACTCGTCTTGGCGATTTTCTTGATCAAAAATCGATTTTTCGACTCCTACAATTCGTCATGGACCAAGGTACGTACTCAACTCACTTGGTTTTTCGCGTTTTGAAGTTTGTTTGAGTCGGTTTTAGCTCGAAAAACCGTTTCCAAGGGTTTAGGTCGAAATTTATTGATTTGATTCGAATTTAGCCCTTGTCTTTGATTGAACTTGGTACTTGGGAGCCGTGTAAGGCCTATGCTGCCGCCTCTGTTGCTTGTATGTGAAAACCCGACTCGTGGCCTCGATTTTCGTGCGTTTTGTAGTGTAGGGGCATTTTGGTCATTTTTGATAACGTCTCAAAAATGTCTCAAAACTTCATTGTAGCTTACCCATTAGTAGTACAATGCGTTGGTGAGTTCGTTTTGTTGAAATGTGCGCGAAAAACAGTTCGTTTGGGTGAAAACCGTATAAAAAGGGGGTTAATGTAACACCCCGGCCCCAACTAAAGGCCGAAATGTCATTCACGGTAGCTCGCCAGGCTGCGTACATCGCCCACAAACCAACACGAGCCCTTTCCAGCGCACTTTGTCCTCACTCATGCGCATCCTGAGAACTTCCCAGGAGGTCACCCATCCCAAGACTACTCTCCAGCAAGCACGCTTAACTGAATAGTTCTTAAGATGAGCCACCAGAAAAGAAGATGCATCTTGTTGATATGAGTAGTACTTACAATCCTTTTAAGCACTATGTCACTTGAGCCAACACATGAACCTCTTCAACGGGGTACCCGGCCCGAATAACCTCGGACAACACCGGGTGTTACAGTTAAGGTCGGGGTTTTGCTCTGTTTTCGTTACTAAAAACGATCCCGATTGGCTTGGTTGTTTTGGCAATGTTGTAGTATGCTAGTGCGGAGGTTTGGGTGGCTTGTGTGCGAAAAACGGCTCGAAAAACCGTGATATTCGTGTGATTTGGTATAGGGGCCGAAATTTTGGTCGAAATTTTCGGTTCCGAAACTAGCCCGAATTCTCTGTATTGTGTTGTTATGGCTAGCATGGTACATATTTGGCCTTGTTTTGTAGGGAATGTGTTGTTTGGAGGTGTTTTGGAGCGCTTTTTGTAGTTTAGGTTAGGTTTGTAAAAACCGTTTTTCCTTGCTTTTCGTGCCTCCAGGGCTGAGTATATCATAATGTATGTTGTATGTGTTAACTAAGGGGTTGTTTTGTGGGAAGTTGGGGGTATGTTGGCTGAGTTATGGTCAAGAAAAGGCCGTTTTTGTAGTTTGTAAGTGTTTTGTAAAAGCTATTTAGTCGAGGTGTTCGGGACATTGTTTTCGCATGAAATTTTTTGCACGTGCTTATTGTGATTTATGGGTTGGGTCTGTCTCAGAAAATATGGGTTTCTGGCCTTCTGTAGCGTTTTTCCCCTTTCTGCTATTTTTAGGTTAAAGAGGCTTGCTTTCTGATGTTTTGGCTAATTCTCTGCTGCTTTTGCGCGTGCTTGCTCTTGACTTGGCTTTGTATGACGTGTATACTGTATACGTGTCATAAAATATGCTCTTCTGTGCTTCTGCTTCGCTTTGGCCTTATCTGTAGATAATGTAGGCCTTAATGCTTGCTTTCTGTCATTTTTGCGTGCTTCTGCTTTCCTAAATGATTTGCTGTTGCCGTTGTCTGAGTATGCCTTTGAATTTTGTGCAGGTGATCCTGCACCTTCCGCACCTACTTCCAGTTCTATAGACCGGGTCTTGGCTGGTGTTGATTTTACCGTTCCGGGGGGCGATCATACTCCTACTTCGGGGATGCCGACTCCTCTGGAGGTTTCTGACGGTCCGTCACAGTCGGACCTGCTGAGAGCTTTTCCTCCTCAGACGCCAGGGGCTCCTCCGACACCAGGGAGTGAGTTTCAGGGTGCTGCTGTGGAGTCTCCTGCCTTTTCTGCTAGCGCTGCCGGCGCAGTTAGTGCGTCGTCCGAGCCTTCTGCTGGTGCTAGTCGTGCCAGAATTGAGAGAGTAGAGCCTTCTGCTGATGCTGGTCGTGCCAGAATCAAGGGAGTAGAGTCTCTTGCCCCCAGTCAGGTCCTGCGAGAGAGTGACACCGTCCTTGCCACCGCTGGCGCAGGTGGTGTCAGTGAGTCGTCTGGCCCTTCTGTCAGTGGAGTTGGGCGCGATTCTGCCACGGAGTCTCCTGCCTTTTCAGCTAGTGGTGCACGCGAGGATCTTGAGCGACCAGGGTCTTACGGTGGTGCTAAGCGGTAGTGAAATTTCTTCTTAGAGTCGTCGAGGTCTCCTGCTGGTGGCCGAGGTCGTCGAGGTCTCCTTCCGGCGCGGACGTGGCGCTGCTGTGGAGACGTCTGAGACTCCTGGGGGAGGCCGTGGTAGAGGCCGAGGTGCAGCTGCAGGGTCTCCGCGGGAGCGTGGCCGTGGCGCTGCTGCAGGGACGCCTGTGGCTCCGGGAGGGGGCCAAGGCGGAGGTCGTGGTGTCGTTGCGGGGTCTTCGCGGGGAGGTGGCCACGGCGTTGCTTCAGGGGCGCCTGCGGCGCCTGGAGGAGGCTATGATAGAGGCCGAGGTGGTGAGACCCGGAGGAACCCGAGGCAGAAGCGTAAGGTGGATGAGGCTTCTGGTGAGGCCAGCAGTAGGCCACGACGTCGAGCTCGTGCTGCTGCGGGGGGTGGTGGTCGGGACGAGGTTGAGGTCGCCGGCGTTTTTGAGGAGGTTGGAGCAGGGGGAGCCCCTGTTGAGGTTACGCGGAGGCGTGGTCGTCCTCGGGGTCCGGGGAGCCGTTACGAGGATCCCTCCGAGTCAGAGGAGTCTTCGAGTGACGAGGAGCAGGCTCCTGACGAGACTGCGGCTGAGGTTGAGGCTAGGGTCGCGGCTGCGGCTGCTGCTGATGCTGCTGCGGCTGCTACTGCTGCTGCTGCTACGGCTGTTGCTACTACTGCTGGTTTCGAGGCCGAGGGTCAGGTTCAGGGCCAGGTTCAGGATGAGGCTGAGGACGAGGCAGAGGCGTCTGGTGAGGTCGGTGGGGTCGAGCCCGGGATGGAGAGTCTGGCGGCTTCGAGGCTGCGACGGAGGTTTTCATGGGGATGGTTGACGAGCTGGGCATGAGGCCTAACTATCCCCAGGGTCCGCGCTTGTGGTCGCAGGTGGCTAAGGACTGGGACGGCGTGAGCTTGGTTTGGAGCCAGTTGGAGCACCTGTCGATCCGGGTGAAGGTCGGCTTCCCGTTAGGAGCGATGAGGACCTTCTCTGGGTTTCGGACGACGTTCGATGTCTTTGAGAAGAGGCTCACAGAGGAGGAGCGACAGATAGTGCTTGGGACGGCTTTTAGTCCCCTGGTGCAAAAATGGAGGGAGGTGCGGGCTAAGCGTGTGAACGCGCGCCTTGCTGTGCTCCGGGCATTGCTGGATAGGTTTTGGGATACGACCAACACCTTCCACATGCCTGGGTACGAGGTTGGCGTGACCCATTCTTCGCTGGCGGTTGTCTCGGGGCTGCCTCATGGCGAGGGTGTCCTTGACTGGGGGCGTGAGCGTCCTCCTATCGACAGTCCACGCGTCGTGCGACTGATTGGTGACGGGGTTAGGTGTGGGACGGGCGAGGAGCATACGTTTCAGCCCCGGACCGTGTGGTTTGCCGACTTCTTCTACGGGAAGAAGAAGAAGGGGTCTACTCGAGCGAGCGCTGAGCAGAGGGCCCGGCTGTGGTTGTGGTGGTTTCTGACAGCCACCCACTTTGGTGATAAGGGGGAGCGAGCCTCGACGGCTGTGCTGATGGCGCTGTGGGACATGACACGTCTAGGCGAATTCGATTGGGTCACCCCGGCTCTGGGGTTATTGATCCGATACTTGAGGGACGCGGTGCGTCCTGACCGGATTGACGAGGATTCGGATGTGTCGCTCGTGGGCCCTGGTCTTCTGATGGACGTAGGGTTTGATTTCGTAGTGTCTTGTTGTCTCGTTTCTGCTTTTCTTTTGTAACGCGTATTCTGATTGCTTGCAGTCTTGGTGCTATGCTCACTTCCCCTCTCTGCTCCCGAATACGTTCCAGGTGACGGCTACGTACCCAGCTTTTCATGCGTACGCGACAGCGGATCGGAGGGGTATTGGCCTGAACTATGACAGGGCTCGTGTGCTCTTCAACGAGATGACCATGGATAAGGTAAGGGTGGTTGTGTTTTGTACTTTAGTTTTTTGTAGCTTGCGTTTGGGTTTGTGTTTGTTTTTGTAGTTCATGAATTGGTTTTGTTTTGCAGTTTGTTCGTGACCCTTGGAGGAGTTTTATTGGTGTTCCTCCGTCGATTGCAGCCCGCTTTGGCCCCCTTGACGGACGGCGGCAGTATATTGCGACTCAGTACGGCTCGTACTGGCACTTGGGTGAGCGTATGTCTGCGCAGACGGGTCGCGGCGGCTTCATCGAACCTGCACCTCCGCCCTCGGTTCTGTTTGTGGAGACGCCCGACGCTAACGAGCGTCGTGACGTGTATCACGAGGGTCAGTCCGACTCCCTGCTGCGGCCGGCTGAGGACTACGTGACTTGGGCACAGCATGCCCTTGCTGATGCTGTGATCGAGGTATGTTTTATTATATTTTTTGCTTATGTGTTTTGGTTTTTAAAAAGCAAAATTTACCCTGTTTTTGTTTTGCAGCGACGTGACCCTGACCTCGAGTTTCAGCCTCCTCCGTTCGTCGAGGATCTGCTGGTTGTGCATGGTGCCGCCAAAGATTCGATTGTGTTGCCTGCGTGTATGTCCGTGGTGACCGACGCGGGCCTGGAGAGCTGGGATCCGCGCGTGAAGAAGGTACTTTCTGTCTTCGTTTATCGTGGAGTATTATGTAGTATAGCCCCCAGTTTGAATTAGATTTTTATGGTAAAATCATTATTCAAACTCTGCTTGAAGTCGCTTTTGATTATAGCCCCCAGGTTTGAGTTAGATTTTAGTGTAAAATCATAATTCAAACTTTGTTGAAGTAGCTTTTGGTTGTAGCCCCAGGTTTGAAAGCTAAGTGTATGTCCTTTATTGTGTGCAGGTGACGGCTGATGCGCACAGGAGGCTGTGGCGGGCGGCGAACCGGTGGAGGGCGGTCGTGAACGAGATGGTAGTAGAGGCCTGCAAGGGGCAGAAGGAGGCGACCGACGCTCGACGAGAGTTAGCTAGGGTCAGCGCTGAGGAGGGCGCGAGATTGCGGGCCGAGCTGGAGGCTGCGCATGCCGAGGAGTTGGCGAGAGTCCAGGCGGAGCTAGAGGGTCGGCACGTAGAGGAGCTGGCTAGGGCGCGTGCTGAGATTGATTCTTTGCGTGCTGTCTTAGAGCGTCGTGACCGGTCGCAGATGAAGCGAACTTGTTGGTTTTGTATTTTGGACTTGTATTATGAGTATTAGTATTTGTTTGTAACGGTTTATGTATTAGGACTTGTGTATGGTTGATTTTTGGACTTGTCTTTGTGGTTTTGGTGTTTTGTAGGTGTTTATAAGTGGTTGTTTTGGCTTTCCTTATAGCTAAAGGTTCTACGTACGGCGTCCTAAACTTAGGTTATTTTGTCTTGTCGCGAAAAATGTGTGCTCAGGTTGTGGCTGGGCCTGAAATCCTTGCGTATTTGCCTGCCAAGTGTACCTGCAAAATATCGTTAGTCGTAAACATATGCATGAGTCTCGATTGAGACCGACTCGTTTATGATTAAACTAAATGCAAATGCAGAGTTTTGAAAAATGCTGTTTAGAAAATATTTTAGACTCGTAAAAAGACGCTTTTGGTTTTGTAAAAAAAGTGAGCTAAAACGACGTTTTGAGACGAAAATTGTGAATGCGAGAGTCGTGTTTTGTGTAGTGTTTAATTTTTGTGTGATTATCGTGTTTTGTAAATACGAAAAATATGAAAGACGGGAGCCGATTACGCAAATCGAGACGACGCGACGGGACCGTAAATGTCGACCATGAGGTCGGTAAAAAAAGTAAATGGGTAGTAAGTTAAAAATATAGGGTATAGGTGTGTAAGAGTTGTAAGAAATCGAATAATTTTGTCAGAAAGGAAAAAGAAAATCGCCTGTAAACAGGAGATTTTAATTTTAATCGCCTGTTTACAGGTGATTAGTTTTTTGTTCTGTGGTTTTTGTTTGATTTCTTTTAATCGCTTGTGCACTAGCGTTTAAGATTTGTGTTGTACTTTGTTTTGCAAATCTCGGCTATAAAAGGAGGGCTAGGTTAACTCATTTTACTCATTCTTTCAACGTTCTAATCTCGGCATTCCAAAGATATTCAAAATATTTACGAAACGTTAGTCGAGTAATGGAGAATTTTGAAGGTAATTTGCGTCGTTGGTGTGCGTCTTTGTCAGGTATAGAAAAGAAGAATTTGAAGGATTGTGGCGTTGGCGTATTTCGTGGGCTAAGGCAGGTTCGAATTGAATACGAGTTCCTGGATGCTTGTCTTGAGTATTGGGACCCGAGCCTGCATGTGTTCCGCTTTCCTTGCGGAGAGGTTTGCCCTTTAGTCGAGGAGTTCGGGGCCATTGGCGGGTGGGTTCAGATAGCTTTGCTGTATCGTCGAGCGGGAGTTTGGCTATAAGAGGCAAGTACAGAATTATCTCCAGATGACCCGCGACGAGGTAGAAGAGCTATTCGTTGGGAGTCATATCAACCTCCTTCGCTTGTGTCAGTGGTTTAGGAACCATGAGAACGGGAATATCTCTGTCGTGGCCAGGAAGAGGGCGTTGGCCTTTTGCTTGGTACACCGTTACATGTTTCCGGACTCTGTGTCCGAGGGATCGTTGGGAGATCCGCGTCTAATCGCCGTTGTTCAGCAGATGGAGCTGGGTTGCAATCCTTCTACCTTGATCTTGGCAGAGACGATCCTTGGCTTGGATGACAGGGCAGGTAATAGGGAGCATGCGTATAGAGGATATCCCCTGATCCTTCAAATCTGGTTGATGGAGCGTTTGAATGTGTTGAACGACTTCGGCTTCGACGGTGAGTATGTCGCAGAAGGCATTACCAACCGTTATATGCGGTGGTTGGGTCTAGATGATCGTCCTAATGACTATTTCCCCGAGTTTTTGAGGTCGGCTGCTATCCGTTGGTCGGTGCCATGGTGGGGAGTGGTCGATGTGACGGCGAGTGCAGTAGGCGATGGTCCCTCTGGAGTTCTCTTGTGCG
Organism: Dianthus caryophyllus; assembly: GCA_023091065.1. Taxonomy (NCBI): domain Eukaryota; kingdom Viridiplantae; phylum Streptophyta; class Magnoliopsida; order Caryophyllales; family Caryophyllaceae; genus Dianthus; species Dianthus caryophyllus. The sequence continues at coordinate 19,748,777 of CM041522.1, forward strand.
GGTTTGAGATGGGTGTTTACATCCATCCCCTGCGGGTGAGGCGGCAGATAGGGTATGCGCAGTTCATTCCCGGCCAGGACACCAAGGTACAGGATATGGTTGTGCTAAATAACCAGGTGACTGACGAGTGGGCAGGTGGTTGGATCATGCGTCCTAAGTGGCTTGTGGCTGGTACTCCTGGGGCGATCCGGGTATCGAGGGCCTGCGTTAAATGGACCGTTGCTCAAAGTGCTCATGAGAGGGCTCGTCTTCGGGCCATAGAGCTTAACGAGCCTCCGCCGACGTCTGCTTACGACCCGATCCGCTTTGGACGTAACCGTGGTGGGGGTGATGCCTCGAGCTCGGTGCCTCTCTCGGCGGCTGAGTGCGTGTTTGGTCGTCGCCGTATTCCAGGGCCAGGTGCTCCAGGTCGTCGTGGCAATGTTGGGGATCGCCGTAGGGGTTGAGGGTTGGCGCTCCCTTATTCAGCTGAAAAGGTTTGAGTCTGTTTGATAATGAAGGGAATCTGATGTAGTTTTATTGCTTTTTGTTAGTATTATGTTCATACTATGTTGTATTATGTTGTATTATGTATTATGTTGTCTATCCTAAACCCGATGTGCTTGCCGGGATTTGTATTGTAATATATATTGTAGTGTTGTTAGTGTATTTCTAAGGTTGTAGTTATGCTCCTACTTTGAAAAATCCAAAATGTAACCGTCCTTTTTAAGATTAATAAAAATCAGGTTTTTTATTTACGACTTTGCCTCATTTTGCTTATTATTCTGTGTGAAATTCCTTGGCTCTAATCTTTTTTTGAAAGTTTAAAGTGTAAGTATGGTTCTTGTTTTTAGGAATTTTTAGTATTGACTATTCCCTCGACTTTTTTATGCTTTGGGTTTGTCATGTTTTGTTAAATGTTGTTCCTCTTACCCTTTGGGTGGTGGAACCTTTTTGTGATGACTATATCCTTAGCTTTTTTAAGCTTTAGACGTGTCATTTTGTGTTGAATGCCGCCTTATTTTAACCCTTGAGGTTATGAGGCGAGTTTTGTGGTGACTATGTCCTTGACCTTTTTAAGCTTTGGACGCGTCATTTTTGTGTTGAATATCGCCCTTTTTAACCCTTCAGGTTATAAGGCGGGTTTTGTGGTGACTATGTCCTTGGCTTTTTTATGCTTTGGACGCGTCATTTTTGTGTTGAATATCGCCCTTTTTAAACCTTCAGGTTATAAGGCGGGTTTTGTGGTGACTATGTCCTTGGCTTTTTTAAGCTTTAGACGCGTCATTTTTGTGTTGAATATCGGTTGTGTTTTTTGCAAAGCTGCCTACGTATCCATGGAAAATGGAATCAAACCGGCGTAGTTCGGGAGATGCGCGTTTTGGGGCATGCCGGCCCATAAGTTGTGTTTGCTTTTTTGTGGTTAATGTGCATGTTTAAGGGCATGCCGGCCCATGAAATGCTTTTGATTTTTTTGTAGAGGGAGTGCACTTTTAGGGGCATGCCGGCCCATGAGTTTGTTTATGGAATGTGCATGTTTAAGGGCATGCCGGCCCAATGAGTTGATTTTTTAGAAAATTGTATTTTATAGATGCATTGCAAGGGTTCTTTAAGGGTAGTATTTCTTGGGTTGATCGAGGTTCGTTGCGATGTTGAACTCTTGACCGTCCAAGTCGGTTAGTTTTACTGCTCCGCCTGTGTAGATTTCCTTGACGAGGTAGGGTCTAGCCCAGTTAGGCTTGAACTTTCCTCGTGGGTCGGCTGGAAGTGGTGCTCGGACTGACTTTAGTACGAGATCCCCCACTTTGATGTTTTGTGGCTTAACTCGTTTGTTGAATGCTCGTTGTAATCGTGCTTGGTACATTCGTACGGTGCTGAGGGAGTGAAGTCGGCGTTCGTCTAAGAGCATGAGTTGTTCGTAGCGTTCACGGGCCCATTCTGCTTCTGGGATGCTACTTTCCATTAGTATGCGTAGTGATTGTATTTCTATTTCCACTGGTTAGACGGCCACCATGCCGTAGGTGAGGAAATAGGGCGTCATGCCTGTGGGTGTGCGAATGGTTGTGCGGTATCCCCATAATGCATATGGTATCTTGTTGGGCCAGTCTTTGTAACTGTCGATCATCTTCTCGAGTATGGTGACGACTGTCTTGTTTGCTGCTTCAACGGCTCCATTGGTTTGGGGTCGATAGGGTGAGGATTTGTGATGTTGTATTTTGTGAGTATAGCTTCTGTCTTGCGCTGAAAGTGCGAGCCTTGGTCGCTGATGAACTCATGGGGTATGCCATATCGGCATATGATGTTTGTCTGGATGAACTTGGCGACTTCTTTAGAGCCGAGGGTTCGAAAAGATGCTGCTTCTACCCATTTTGTAAAGTAGTCGATTGCCACTAGCACGAAACAGTGACCTCCTGCTCCGATGGGGTGGACTTTTCCTATTACGTCGATGCCCCAAGTTGAGAAGGGCCAGGGCGAGGTTAGGCTGTATAGTGGTGAGGGGGGGTACATGCTGTACATTGCTGAAAATTTGGCAGTTGTGGTAGTGCTTAACGTATTGGATGCAGTCTAACTCCATGGTTGTCCAATACCATCCTAGCCGTAGAATCTGTTTGCAGAGTGCCCGAGCGTTCATGTGGGGACCGCATTCGCCGTCGAGGATGATGTATGTCATTTATATTGATTATATGCCCCCGATTTAGTTGCATTTGGCTCGCGTTTATTCGATTTCATTATTATTTTAGGAGCTATTTGATTTATATTGCGATACTGTTGTTCCTCGTTCATATTTTGCAGGTTTTGGCGGTCCTGAGCTAAAACCTGAGTCAATTGGAGCATTTACGAGTATCGTGACGTCAAGACGAAGCCCGAGAGTTGATTCGGAGGCCATACGATGATTTGTGACGTCAAACATATAGGTTCAGAGCAAACCTATAGGTTCAGGATACGGGAATCAAAGGAAAAGTTGCTGGAAATTTGCTGAAGCCTTAGAACCGCACGGTTTTATGTGAACCGATCGGTTCCCACCTTAGAACCGCACGATTTTATGTGAACCGATCGGTTCCCACCCCTGAACCGATCGGTTCAGCCCCGAACCGATAGGTTCTGCCCACTTTATTCTCCGGATTTTCGTGCTTATATAAATAGACTCGAGTTAGGGTTTTGCATGCATGCTTTTCATTATATTTTACAGCTTTAGGTTAGAAATTAGTTTTCTCTCTAAACTCTCTCAAAAACCTCTTAGACTTAGATTTAATTTCAATTTGCAAGATCGATACTTTGAATTCATCAATTTCTCCCAGGTTTAATTTAATCATTCTTCTTCATCTCATCATGTTTATTATTATTGTTTTCATTGCTTTTACCTTAATCATGCATAGCTAATTCTCAATTAGGGTTTAGGGTGATTGTGATATTGATTCAGGAACATGTTATAATTGCTTATATTGATTGAATTTGTGCAAGTTGATTTCTTGCTACGCGTTTTGCTATCAATTGAATTTAGGGACACCTTTATTGAATTGAATTTAGGTTGTTTCAGTTTAAGATCGAAAGCCGAATTGAAACTAGACTCACGCGTAATCGATAAGTTGAATTTAGTAAGTTGCGAGAGCCCGCTAAATTTGCTTAAGGTTATTTTGACTCGAGAAAGCGTATTCCTAAACCTAGTCGCTTGCATGATTTCATCGATTGTTATTCCTTTTGAGTTAAGTTCCTGAATCGACGTCACATTGATCCCGATGCCCTAATCTCTCCCTCTTATAATTTCTTTACCCTTTTTATTATCGTTCTTAGTTTAGTTTTCACATATCAACCCAATTTGCTACCCTTGAGACTGACCTTGTTTGACAAAGCAACCCTTTGACTACACCATCTCTCTGAGGATCTCGACCCTACTGCCACTAGCTACCTAGTTAGTTGTCTTTAGGTTTATTTTGATTGAGGTGACGCGACTTTAGCCTCATCAATTTTGGCGCCGTTGCCGGGGAGACGGTTAGCTAGTTTTAGGTTTGCTTATTAGTTAGCTAGGTTTTTCTCTTGTCTCAAGGAACCTAGTTCCTTGAGACCGTTTCTCATTGTTTCGTGTAGTTTTGTTTATGCGCAGTTCACCTTGGACTCTAGTTCCTTTTGAGCCCGAACCTGAGCGAGCACTACATAGGCTACGTAAGGAAGCAATTTGCATAGTTGATCTTGACATCGAGGAAGCGTCGCAAGCGGAGTCTAGTGCAACGCAATCGTCCTACGAAGAGGACACACCTCCGGTTACTCCATTATCTCCACCGCCTGTGACTATGCCAAAACTATATAGTCACTCGGTACCTAAGCCGGAATTCATCCCTAATGGATTCACAATGCCCGCTACTTTACAGGGCAACTTTGAGATTCGCCCCGCCTTTCTTAACTTGGTGGAGCGGAATCAGTTTGGTGGCTATCCAACGGAGGATCCTAGTCGACACATGCAGGTGTTTACCGACTACTGCTCTACGATCAAGCAGGCTGGGATTACTCAAGAGCAAATAAGGGAAATGCTTTTCCCTTTTTCGTTGAAGGATCGAGCTCGTGAGTGGATCACGGACCTCGACAAGACTGCAACGGGGATCACTGATTGGGAGCGGTACAAGAAGCTGATAAGGGATTGTCCTCATCATGGGCTGAATGACTGGTTGGTCATCATGACGTTCTACAATGGGTTATATGCGGAGAGTCGGGCCATTTTCGATTCTGCTGCAGAGGGACGTTTTGCTAATAACGTCGATGATGATAAGGTGTGGGGATTGATTGAGGAGATGGCAATGCATTCATCTCAATTTGGGAATCCGAGGGGTAATTCGTGGTCCGCACACCAGGATCGTGATAAGGAGGGAATGAGCGCGGTCCATAGTCAGCTTGCTGCGCTGACTGCTAAAATTGATTTGCTGCAGGGAGGTGGTTCTTCTAGTGCCCACGTGAATGCTGTCATGGGGCACGATTCGGGTTATTCTACGGGGTATGCTGCGCCCCACGAGCAAGTTCATGCTTACCAATCCTACTCACAGAACTTGCCTTACCAAAACCAGCCGGGTTACGACCGTTCACTCTTGTCCTATCGTAACCAAAACGTGCTAAACCCAACTCCCCCACCTCCACAAAACACACCCTACATCCCTCCCCACAAAAACTACCAACCACCCCCACCTAAATACCAAAGGCCCCCGTATGTTCCACCACCACCTACCCCGGGACCCGATCCTTTGGCCGAGATGAAGGCCATGATGTTGCAAATGGCCAAAAATCAGGAGACTATGATGCAACAAATGCAGAAGAGCGAGCAAGCCAAGGATGCGGCGATTAAACTGCTAGAGAATCAAGTGGCCCAGCTCGCCGCTTCGCAGGCGTCACGTCAGCCGGGTACCCTACCACCCCAAGGTAATCCTCCTAATCCACCACATGATATCGCATGCGCTATAACTTTGAGAAGCGGTACGTTCTATGATGGCCCCAAGCATTTGGAGGAAGAGGAGAAGGAGGGGGATAGAAACGTGGATGGACCTACTGCTACGGGGAATGATGGTTCGGGTGTTAATTCTGGTGCTCCTGTTGCTACTCCCTCGCCCCCGATTCAAATCAAGCTCCCATTTCCGGGTCGTCAGCGAAACTCCGGTACTACCGTTCAGCTGAGTAAGTTCATGGACGTCCTAAAGACACTGCAGGTAAATGTTCCATTTATTGATTTGGTTAGACAAATTCCTGCATATGCTAAGTTTCTTAAGGAAGTCCTAGCTAGGAAGCGGACCATAGACGGGGTTGAGACCATTGCTTTCTTGGGGGAGAGTAGTGCCTTTTTGTAGGGTAGTTCACCTCCTAAGCTGAGTGACCCCGGGACCTTTTCCATCCCTTGTTCTATAGGGAAATATGTCGTGCAGAACGCCTTGTGCGACTTGGGGGCTAGTGTCAGTGTCATTCCCTACTCCATCTGTCAGAAACTTAATATGACTAAGCTAGGAGTTACCTCCATGACTCTACAGATGGCAGACCGTATCCTTCAGAGACCTTTAGGTATCTTAGAGGACATCCCTGTCAAGGTAGGGCAGTTTTATATTCCTGTAGACTTCATTGTCCTAGACATACCCGAGGACCCCCACATTCCGATCATTTTAGGGAGACCTTTCCTGCATACTGCAGGCGTTATAATCGATGTGGGGAATAAGACCCTGATGTTCTTGGTGGGGGGTGAGAAGCTCACATACACACAGTCTAGCACCCCGCGGTCCCCTATGCAGCTAGAGTCGGTTTCTGTTATTGATTCTATACCTCCGTCTCACTCTATTGGAGACGCTTTGGAGGTCGTTTCTGCTGTCTCTCCGTGTGCAGGTTCTTTTCAGGATGGCTGCAAGGATGGTTTGGGGGAGACAAAGCTGCTGAAAGGCGACTTGTTCGATGCTAGCGACGGAGGAGTCCACCCTACGGTTGATTCGCCGGGAGCACGAGGGCGTTATGGAGAGCCATTTCGCGATGGAGTCCCCTGCGTGATGGATTTTGCCGCTCTTCCGCGAGGAGGTCGAGTTTTGTGGCGATCTGATGCTATTTCGCCAAGTGAAAGTGTTGCTAGTGGCCAACGTCCTTGGCCTAATTTGACATGATTTGAGCTTTGAAGACGGTCGTACGGGACCATTATAAACCCGATGACATTTTGTAAACAGTTGTACTTTGCTTTGGTTTGTTTGCTTTTGATGACATTTTTAGTTTGCTTTTATTGAGCGCGTGAGGATGAGGGTTTTATATTGGTTTTAGCACGCAGGTACTTAAGGACTCTCCGTCCTCAGTATTTTTGAGAACAGGCCTCTGCGAAGGGCCTTGGCCATCCCACTGCTGTACGGCCTTGCTTTTTCTCGCGTGCTACCCCGAAGTACTTCATAGCTGGACTGATTTGGATGCAAATTTGTGGATTAGTAGCCGCACTCCATGCTTCACTTCGGTGTGGGGGAGCTCTTTCATAAGCATGTGAGTCCTCTTTACCCTTTGCCCTCTTCCTTTCTAGTTTTTATCTCCACCCCATTTGACTTATGTCCCCTGTTTTGCTTGCTTATCTGTGCATTTAGCTCACATTGAGGACAATGTGTAATTCTGGTTTGGGGGAGGAAAGCACTTTCGCGCTTTTCATTTGCTTTTTCCTTTTCTTTGTGTGCATTATTTCAAAAAAAAACCAAAAAAAATTTAAAAAATTTGAAAATTCCAAACTTTTTTCGGTTTGAATTGTCAAGTTTGGAGAATTGATTAGTGTGCTAATTTTGATCTTTGGCATCTCCGAGTTGAAAATCCATCGTCGCAGCTTGCACTATATGTTTGTTTCCTATAAATAGATTGTGAGTCTCAAACACTAGCCCACTTGTATTTGCTTAATTCTTATCGCTTTTCGTTTGTTTACTTTCGATATTGGCATTCAAGTAAGGCAATGGTTTGTGGAATGTATGGAATGTTTGGTTTGCGGAATGATATGGATGGATACTAATAATGGTGGAGCAATGCTTCGATGCTTTTGGAGGGGACTCATTGATTTGAGTAACCACAATGGCCATGAATTTGGTTGTGACCGAGAGTATGAGCAATGATGTAACCCTTAAGGAAATATGTGTACCTGAGCTCGATCTTTACCGAGTGAACGTCAAGCTAAACGGTATAACATACGAGGGATGCTCCACATTTAAAAAAAAAAGAGAAAGAAAAGAAAAGATAAAAAGATGGAATGATGTGGAAAGAAAGGTGGAATGGAAAGCGGTATGTTTGGTTGGCCTTGCTTGAGTTCAATTATCGTAAGTCTAATTTTTACGAAAGTGTGAGAAGCTAGTAATACGATGTTGGTATGAATGGTTGAGACTTGTGCTCTATTTTTGGTGAAATAGACTATGGTTTGTAAGTTTATGTGTATAGGTCGTCAACTTTGAGATGCGAACGTGATAAATTTGGATACTTTGATTTTCTCCGACGCTTTTTGCTTGAGGACAAGCAAAGGTTAGGTTTGGGGGAGTTTGATGTATGTCATTTATATTGATTATATGCCCCCGGTTTAGTTGCATTTAGCTCGCGTTTATTCGATTTCATTATTATTTTAGGAGCTATTTGCTTTATATTGCGATACTGTTGTTCCTCGTTCATATTTTGCAGGTTTTGGCGGTCCAGAGCTAAAACCTGAGTCAATTGGAGCATTTACGAGTATCGTGACGTCAAGACGAAGCCCGAGAGTTGATTCGGAGGCCATACGATGATTTGTGACGTCAAACCTATAGGTTCAGAGCAAACCTATAGGTTCAGAATACGTGAATCAAATGAAAAGTTGCTGGAAATTTGCTAAAGCCTTAGGACCGCACGGTTTTATGTGAACTGATCGGTTCCCACCTTAGAACCGCACGGTTTTATGTGAACCGATCGGTTCCCACCCCTGAACCGATCGGTTCAGCCCCGAACCGATAGGTTCTGCCCACTTTATTCTCCGGATTTTCGTGCTTATATAAATAGACTCGAGTTAGGGTTTTGCATGCATGCTTTTCATTATATTTTACAGCTTTAGGTTAGAAATTAGTTTTCTCTCTAAACTCTCTCAAAAACCTCTTAGACTTAGATTTAATTTCAATTTGCAAGATCGATACTTTGAATTCATCAATTTCTCTCAGGTTTAATTTAATCATTCTTCTTCATCTCATCATGTTTATTATTATTGTTTTCATTGCTTTTACCTTAATCATGCATAGCTAATTCTCAATTAGGGTTTAGGGTGATTGTGATATTGATTCAGGAACATGTTATAATTGCTTATATTGATTGAATTTGTGCAAGTTGATTTCTTCCTACGCGTTTTGCTATCAATTGAATTTAGGGACGCCTTTATTGAATTGAATTTAGGTTGTTTCAGTTTAAGATTAAAAGCCGAATTGAAACTAGACTCACGCATAATCGATAAGTTGAATTTAGTAAGTTGCGAGAGCCCGCTAAATTTGCTTAAGGTTATTATTGACTCGAGAGAGCGTATTCCTAAACCTAGTCACTTGCATGATTTCAATCGATTGTTATTCCTTTTGAGTTAAGTTCCTGAATCGACGTCACATTGATCCCGATGCCCTAATCTCTCCCTCTTATACTTTCTTTACCCTTTTTATTATCGTTCTTAGTTTAGTTTTCACATATCAACCCAATTTGCTACCCTTGAGACTGACCTTGTTTGACTAAGCAACCCTTTAACTACACCATCTCTCTGAGGATCTCGACCCTACTGCCACTAGCTACCTAGTTAGTTCTCTTTAGGTTTATTTTGATTGAGGTGACGCGACTTTAGCCTCATCAGTGGACTTGCGCGATGATTTTTTGTCCTTTTTTGTAGTCGACACATATGAGGACCGTGCCTTGTGGTGTCTTCTTGAGCAGTTGCCCCATTTCTAGGACAAATTGGGATGCTAGGAGTCTAATGGCTCTCTGGACACGTTTATCTGTGTTGGGTGGGTAAGTGTTGTTTGTTTTGTAGTTGATTATGGCTTGATACCAAGGCTCTGTTTGCTCGGCTTCGTCTAGGTCAATGGTGTGAATGTATGCTGGTTCGTCTCGTCTTTCGACAATGGTGGGTAGTAATTTCATGTTTGGTGGCATGTTTAGGAGGGATGAGAGTTTTGACAGTGCGTCGGTAAATTGGTTTTCTTCCCTTGGGAGGTGATAAAATTCGATGCAGTCGAAGTTGGTTAGGAGTTTTTGGATTTTTGCTTAGTATTTGGTGAGGGTTTTGCTCATGATCTTCCATGCCCCTGTCACTTGGTTTATGATAAGGAATGAATCTCCATGCACGCGAAGGTTCCTTATCTTGAGAGCGATTGCTGCTTGTAGGCCGTAAATGCAGGCTTCGTATTCTGCGGCGTTGTTCGTGACGCTAAAGTCGAGCTTGATTGAGAGCGGAGTATGGTCACCGTTTGGGGATGTTAGGAGTATTCCCACTCCGTAGCCGCGATAGTTTGATGCTCCGTCAAAGTATAATTGCCAGTATTCCTTTTCTACGGCAAAGATCCCATCGTCAGGAAACGACATTGTGTCGATCATGGGCTGTTCGATAATAGCATTTTCTGCGAGGAAATCGGAAACTGCTCTTCCCTTGATTACTTTCAGAGGGAGGTACTTGAGTTCGTACTCGGCGAGAAGCAGAGTCTACCTGGCCATGCGCCCGTTTAGGACCGGCTTTTCAAATAGGTATTTGAGAGGGTCCATTAAGGAGTATACTCTTGTCGTGCTAGTGAGTAGGTAGTGTCTGAGCTTTTTGGTTGCCCAGACCAGCGAGAGGCAGCTTTTCTCGACTGGTTCATACCGAGTTTCGTAGTCGTGGAACTTTTTGCTAATGTAGTAAATGGCTCGCTCTTCGTTGTCGACCTCCTGGGCGAGCATAGCACCCATAGCGTCCGGCGTGGTCGTTAAGTATAGCGATAGTGGCAAGTCCTTTTGCGGAGGTACTAGAACAGGAGGATTTGTAAGCAGGCTCTTGACTTTGTCGAATGCTTGTTGACAGTCGTTGTCCCATTTCGTATGCTCTTCTTTCTTCAACTTTCTGAAGATTGGTTCACAAATCATGGTGAGTTTGCTGATAAATCGGGAGATATATTGGACTTGTTCCAAAAAGCTCTTTATTTCGTCGATGTTGCTTGGCGGCTTCATGCCCATTATTGCTTTGATTTTGGTCGGGTCTATTTCGATCCCGCGCTGGCTTACTATATGGCCTAACAACTTGCCTGATGTGACCCCAAAGGTGCATTTCTGTGGGTTTAATCGCATCTTATACTGCCTGATTCGGTTAAAGAACTTCCGAAGGTTTGTGATGTGGTCATCCCTTTCTTTTGACTTTACGATCATGTCGTCGACGTATACCTCGACCTCCTTATGCATCATGTCGTGGAGCAAGGTGGTAGCAGTGCGTTGGTAGGTAGCGCCGGCATTGATGAGCCCAAATGGCATGACTGTGTAGCAATACGTTCCCCAGGGGGTTACGAAAGTAGTTTTTGGCATGTCGTTTGTTGCCATTTTGATTTGGTTGTATCCTGCATATCCATCCATGAATGACAGTAAGGCGTGCTCTGCTGTGTTGTCGATTAGAATGTCCATGTGAGGTAATGGGAAATCGTCTTTTGAGCAGGCTTTGTTCAGGTCTCGAAAGTCGGCACATACCCGTATTTTGCCGTTTTTCTTCATAACTGGAACCATGTTGGAGACCCAGTCAGAGTATTCGATGACTCGGATGAACCCAGCTTGTAGTTGCTTTTCGATCTCTTCTTTGACCATGAGAGACCATTCTGGCTTGATGCGTCGGAGTTTCTGCTTGACAGGTTTGCTACCTTGCTTGATCGGGATGCGGTGTTCAGCTATCTCGTGGTCGATGCCGGGCATGTCTCTGTACGACCATGCGAAGACGTCCTTGAATTCTGTGAGGAGCTTGGTGTATGTGGTCCTTTCTTTTGTGCTTAGAGAAGCCCCCAGCTGTAGTTCTCGAGGTTCTTCGGGCGTGCCTATGTTGATGGTTGTTGTGTCTTCAATAATGGGGTCCTGTTCGGGTTTTGAGACAATGCTTGCAATGTATCTATATAATGCAATGTATTTTGTTTAAAATTATCGTAATCATTAGAATATGTAGATTTTAAATGAGGCAAAGAGTAACCAAAAACTTTCATGTTATTAATGTTATCAAAAGCGGTTACATTTGAAGATAGCTCAGACGAGGGAGCTTTGGATAACCTTAATGACTCTAGTTCCTTACTAAGATTTACCACATTAGGAATATGATCGAGTAACCTAGCCGTTTTTTAGAAAATTGGCGTCATGATGACGCAGGATCCTAGACTCTAGGTGTAGATGCTTGAATTGGGACTTCCCGGGTCGTTGGTAGATTGGGCGGCGTTTTCTTCAAGCTTCAGTTGATGGAGAGCGGCTCGAAAGTCCGAGGCCTCTATGGTAATGACTTCGTTGTAAAAGGGGAGCTTCACTTTTTGGTGCAGAGTAGATGTGATGGCTCCGGTAGCGTGAATCCAGGTCCTTCCTAATAACATGTTGTATGCCGGGGGGATATTCATGAGCTGGAACTCGGTTTGTGTTTCAACAAACCCTGTCATGACGGGTAGTGATATGATACCTTCTATGCTGCGGGATGTACCGTCGTATGCTCTTATGCTATTGGAGCAAGGGGTGACATCACTTTCCTTTATTCCTAGCTTGATGGCGGTTGTTAGGGGCAGGATGTTGATTGTCGAGCCGTTGTCGATGAGGGTAACGGGTAGTACCATATTGCGACACTCTACGGTTATGTAAAGTGCTGGATTGTGTGGATCTTGGAAGGGTGGTAGGTCGGCGTGGGAGAAAGTTATGGCGCCTGGTAGCCAATCCCGGATGATGTGGTCAATGAGTTGCGCTGGGAGGATATCTTCGGTGTTACGCCATGTTGTTTTAAAGGAAAGGCCGTTTGTTATGGGTAGGGTAGTCATATCTTTGACTATGCCCTCGCCTCTGTTCTTGTTTGCGTATTTAGGCGGGAATCCCGGTGGTACTAGTAGTTCCAAAGGAGCTTGATACGGGCGTTGGAGATGCGGAGCCTTATTGTTGCCGTCGGATTGTCTGAAAGGGTGCTGATAAGGGATCTGGGTGAAGATTCCTTTCTTGTCCTCATGCCTTGGTTCTGTTTTTGTCTTAGCTTGGCGAATGTGATCGATGTTGTTACCGCTGCTGTTGATGTTGTCGTAAAGGACGTTGACTTCGTGATCACCCGCGGGAGGTGGAAGGGGATAATTGAGGATAGGGTGTGTCCCTACGAAAATGGGGGCGAACACGGGGTGTGTTATGCTGGCCTGGCAGTTTAGGAGCTATGCTCGGCTTGTCGATTACGTTCGTTGTCGATCATGTCTTGGATTACGTTCTTCGTTGTCGATCAGTTTAGGTGGAAGGGGATAATTGAGGATAGGGTGTGTCCCTACGAAAATGGGGGCGAACACGGGGTGTGTTATGCTGGCCTGGCAGTTTAGGAGCTATGCTCGGCTTGTCGATTGTTTCGTTGTCGATCATGTCTTGGATTACGTTCTTCAAACGGAAACAGTTCTCAGTGTCATGTCCCTTTCCCCTGTGGAATTCACAGTATAAGTCTTCGTGCCATGATAGTGGTTTCTTATCCTCAGGTGGTACATTGGTGGGTTTGGGAAGATGGAGAATGCTTTTCTTTACGAGCTTTCCCAATGCCTCTGAGTAAGACATAAAGAGGGGGTCGAACCTTCGTCGCTGTTGTGACGAAAACGGCCCAACTGGTGATGACCTGGGTGCAGCAGGAGTGGGTTGTGCTAGGAATATTGGTTGCGCCGCTAGTGCCTTTGACTTTACAGTGTTAAACGGTTCGGTCGTTGTTGTGGTTCGAGGAGTATTGCCCTGGCGACCATGATCTGTGGTTTTGGCTAGTTTGTACTTGTGAATTTCATCTTCCAGGGATCGAATCCTCTTGATGTGTCGAGCAGACTCTTCAGCGAACAGTCTTGCGTTTTTCTCGGTTTCGATCTTTTGCATGGCGACCAGATGTTCGAACAAAGCGGTGAGATTGGCTATCTTGTGGTCGAGCAGCCTTACGTGTTCGGTGATCGTCATTAGTGGAGGAGGTGGTGGAAGAGCAACTTCATCGCTTCCGAGGTTGAAACGGAAATTCATCTTGTGTTCGTGAGCCGTGGGTTCAGGGTTTTTGAGTGAGCGAACCTGACAAGGTTTCAAACTTTTAGTGATTCTAAAAGGGAAGAAAAGACTCAACGAAAAATCACATTCACGACCAAAGAAAAGCAATAAATGTAAAAAGTGGGTGCATGACCTGACTCGTGTTTTTAGCTTTTGAAAAAGACACGGGAAGCTTTTGAGGTAGGGGCATATTGACACGTCCCTAATCTCGAGGTAGGAAAAATTTGTATGATCATAACCAGATTAACCCAGTTTAGCGGTATGTTGCTAGGGGTTTATCATTTTAGGTTATGATAAAAAGGATCAAACCGAAGAAGCGATAGGCTAGTCGATCCGAGGATGTTAAAATTGGGTAAAAGGCGATCACTTGTTCGCCTTTTATGTGTGACTCAGGAAATCAAATCAAAATGACGATAAGTCACTCGATTTTAAATCAACGGGTTCGCATCTGAACGAGCCCGCGTTTTTGTTTTTGAGAGAAAAGTTCAATTTAAAATCGGGATGACTAATGAGTCACTCGACTTAGAGCTAATTCTAAAGTACAAAAGGTTAATTTCGTTTTAAAATATCTGAAATGAATTGACATTCTCGGGTTTTTGCTCTGTAAAATGTTTCGCAATAAATGTATTATGACGATACGTCAGTCGCATAATTCATTTATGTTTTGAAAAAGATCTGGGATATAGTGATTATCTCGGATCGGTTTTAAATGCAATGGCATATTATTTATCAAACTCAAATGACTATAGGTCAAAGAGCCTGACGGCGTGTTTTAAAAAGAATGACCTTTTTGAAAAAAGTTTGAAAAAAGTATTTTCAGAATGGACGTATTTTAAATGTATAATGCCTAGGAAATGTTTTTGCATGCAATTATTTTGAAAGACGACTATAGTGAGGGTACTATAGCTTCACACTTGTACATATAAACACAGGTTTTTCGTTTATAGGGTAAGGTTCCCTCCGGCCATTCCCGCAACGTTTAGGTAGGGTTATCCGCAATATTGCACACGTCTTAGGCGTGAGTTCAATAGGGGCCCTAGAGCGTTCGAGTTTGACTGGTTACGATCGTTTGTACGGATGCCGTACTTGTAATCGTAGAGGGGTGAGAGATCGACGTGTCCAGAGTTATCTCACTTATGAAGCGAGCGTTACTAGGGGCCGTCCCTCGAAGGGTGTGGTTATGAATCAGGAGGATTCGATTCAACGTATTTGTGCCCAAATATCGAAAGCGTAAATGTTTTCAAAGTTTCAAGCTTCACTTCTTTATGTTTTTAAAATAAAAGAAAAACTAGTTTTTCAAAAATAATAAAAATCATGCTCGTCCCCAGCGGAGTCGCTAGCTGAAGGTACCGGGAATTTGGGAAAAACTATCGACGCCCTGGCGCGCGCCCGACCTCGCCCCGTGCGGGGGCGTGGGGTGCGGAATGCGCCTCGCAGGAAAAAGAGCGCGAAGTTTGTAAAAAAATGGGGGAGATCATTGCATGAATTTGTGACCAAAAAGAAAAGTAGAAAAATCCTTTTTGAAAATGTATTTTCAGAGTCGCCACCAAATATTAAAGGAATTTGGAACCTATTCAACGCGTCTTGAAATTACAAGACACGAGTGTCTCAGATTTCAAGGTGCGTCGATACCTATTTATCTGAGGTTTGAAACCAGAGAAGGGGTTCGGAGTGAGGTTACTTTTCGAAAGTTTTGACAAAGTGTAATTTGAAAACAGTAATCAAAAAGCCTACGTAAAAAGTAGTCTCTACTAATTTGAAAACATTTGCTTAATTTCGATATTTGGGCTAAAATGACGCTACGTACAAGAGTGAATATGTATGACTCGGTAAAAATGCATAAATAATATAAAACGTCAAAGCTAAGACATTCTGCTATAGGAAATGTACGTTAAATAATAATTTATTGACTAAATTATTACCATCAACGTTATTTTCCGACCTCATATTTGACCCTAAGAATTTATGGAAAACCCTAGGTTTGGCATGCTTAAAAGACTAATTGAAACGGTACAATTTAGTGTCGAATCCGTGATCTAGTCGTAATTTAATGCATGAATGAGGACTTGCGTAATTATAAAAGTGTCGTCAGTTGTTTTAGTGATATTGAGTCGTTTATTTATGCGATATTGGCGAGGTTTAGACGGATTATGAATCCGAATTGCTACAACCGTATTACGAATACGGCTTCGCTAATGCCAATATTGGGTTGGGGTTAATGTAACCCATTTGTCCGTGTCTCAAACGTCCAAAACGTAGGTAAAATGTTTACCTTTCGAAAATGCAAAGACAGTATTTTTGAGTGGATTTTGTGAGTGTATTTTTGTGAATAGTGTATGTGTGTTGAAAAACCGATGATTTGAATGAATGTAGGGGGGTGGTATTTATAGGAAATGGCTCGTTTATGGGTAACAAAATATAAATCGCCTGTGTAGAGGCTTTTTTTATTTTGTTTGGACTGGATTTTGTAAGAAAAACAAAAGGCGGCTGGTTGGAAACAAAATAATAATCGCCTGTTAACAGGCGTTTAAAATTTTAATCGCCTGTCAACAGGTGATTTTATTTTTGTTTTGGTAGGCTGTTATGCCGCCTTTGGTCATGTGACGTATGTTATAGGCAATGATGGTGTTTTTTTGGGATATTTTGGGCCAAATTAGTTTTTGGTCTAATTTCAATTTTCGTGCTTCGGTTTTTGTCGTGTTTTTCGGTTTCGGCTCGAAATAAAATAATATTAAAGTGTATTATTTTGTGGTCTCGTAGAGTCTAATTTTGTGAAAATGTGACACGGGACGCACTTTGGCCCGTTTTGCGTGTTGCGTTAGTGTGCGTTTTGGATCGTTTTTGTGTATTTGGGTCGTTTTGTAGCTAGTTGGGCTATTTTCGTGGGTCGTTTTGGTAAGACGTTCCTGCATTGTGCTCGTGTTGTGCTAATAATGACTAAGAATGACATTCATTTTTATGATTATGCAAATTCAAATTAATACACTGAGGATACCGGACTTAGGGTGATCCCTTCTCGACGCCCCGCTCGCGCCCGCCCTCGTGTCATGGGGCGGAATGCACGGCGCGGGAAAAAGGTTGATAAATTTTGCAAGAAGCTCGCGGGCGCTGGAGCTTCGCTTTTTAGGGCGTTGCTTTGCTCAGCTCGCTCGAGCGTTCTTTTGTTTAAAAAGGGGGAATGTCATTGCATGTGATTGTAACAAAAAGAAGTATAAAAATCCTTTTGAAATGTATTTTTGGAGTCGCCACCAAATATTAAAGGAATTTGGAACCTATTCAACGCATCTTAAAATCATAAGACGCGAGGGTCTCAGATTTCAAGGTGCGTCGATACCTATCCTTCTGAGGCTATTGTGAAACCAGAGAGGATTCGGAGTGAGGTTACCCTTCTAAAGTTTTGACAAAGTATATTGAAAACTGCAATAAAAAGGCCTACTTAAAAGTAGTCTTTACTAATTTGAAAACATATGCTTTAATTTCGATATTTGGGCTAATAGGACGCTACGTGCAAATACAAATATATGACTCGATAAATATGTAAAATAAATGTAAGCCGTCAAAGCTATGACGATTTGCTATAGGAAATATACGTAAAATTACTAATTCATTGAATTTGAATTAATAACTGAACGTTATTCTCCGACTTGTGTTCAATTCTAAGATTTTGTAAAACCCTCGGTTTTGCATGTTTAAAGAGACTGGTTGAAACGGTACAGTTAAATGTCGAATCCGTGTTTTAGTCGTAATTTAATGCATGAATCGAGAATTTGCATAATGTAAAAGTGGGTGCTTAATTTAGTGATTTTGAGTCGTTTGTTTATGCGATATTGGCGAGGTTTAGACGAATCATTTGATTCGAATTACTACAATCGTATTGCGAATACGAGTTCGTTAATGCCAATATCGGGGTGGGTTAGAGTAACCCTATAAGTCTCCAACGTCTAATCAGAAGGTAAAATTTATTTACCTTGAAATGCAAAGACGGTTTTAAAGTGGAAATTTATGAGTGCGAGAGGCTTTTTGTGAATATGAGTATTGGTTTTGAATGTTGTTGTAATTGTTGTTGTTGGTTGAATTGATGATCGAATGAAGGATTGATTGTAAGAGTTGATATGATGTTTGAGTCGAATGAAATTCGCTATTTATAGCAAATGCTTCGTGTTTTATGCCTAATTGATCAGGAAATCGCCAGAGAACCAGCCATTGTACAAAAATCGCGAATGTCGAGAGGAAGGGGAAAATCGCGGAGGTCGCGATTTTCACGAAAATCGCCACTATTCTCGCGATTTTCTCGCTATTCGACAAAATTGTTGCTTGTCGTAATACGTTATCGTAGGTGTGTAAGGCTATGCTGCAACGTCGAGCATGTTGATTGACTTTGGAGGCTGTAAGTTTGTCAACTTACACAAGTTGTTTGGTCAACTTGTTGTGATTGGTCTCGTTTTTTGCGTTTCGTGCTTCGTGTTTCGGTTTTTCGTCGTGTTTTTCGATCTTGGCTCGAAGTAAAATAATATTGTAATGTATTATTTTACGATTTTGTGGGATTTTGTTTTGTAAGAATGTGACCCGGGACGCATTTTGGTCCGCTCGAGGGTTTAAGCCTTTTTTGTGTGTGTGGGTCGTTTATGTATCCTTGGGCCAATTTGTGGCGTCTACGTATGCGTGCTTGTGCGTATTGTGTCGACTTACGATTTAAAATGACTAAATTAATATCCATTTTTACGCAATATGCAAATTCAAATTTAATACGTTTAAAAATGACTAAAATGTTTTAGACACTTATGTACCGTTTTGTCTCATTTTAAAACATGCATGAAAGTCCTTTTCGTCATCGGGTTTGCTTTTGGGGGGTACGGATACGGGTATCTACAGAGCCCCCAGTTTGACTGAGCTTGGACTAAAGCGCTAGTCAAACTTAGAAGATAGTATCCGGACCATCACAGTCTCGATACTACCTGGCGACGCTAAGTACGTGTCTCGGGGAGAGACGAGGACTTGGCGTCGGGAATGCGGGGAGGGACGGCATGTTTAAGGACATGACGGTCCTGCATGTTTTAGGGCTTCTTGGCTCTTTATTGTTTGGATGTGATTCAATGGCGTTTTGTAACTTGGCCATTTCACGTGTCTCGTCGTCTGTTTGTGTGCTAGCTTGTGTATCTGTGTTTTGATTTGAATGAAAGTGTGTATTTTGTTTTATGTGTATTTGAAAAATATACGTTTTTTAATTATACGTATTTTTGATTTGTAACTCGTAAAGAGTGTATTTGTTTTTGAAAATATAC
Organism: Dianthus caryophyllus; assembly: GCA_023091065.1. Classification (NCBI taxonomy): domain Eukaryota; kingdom Viridiplantae; phylum Streptophyta; class Magnoliopsida; order Caryophyllales; family Caryophyllaceae; genus Dianthus; species Dianthus caryophyllus. The sequence continues at coordinate 19,767,733 of CM041522.1, forward strand.
GTATTTAACTCGTGAGGAGTATACGTATTTTGATTTGTGACTCGTAAAGAGCGTATTTGTTTTGAAAAATATACGTATTTAACTTGTGAGGAGTATACGTATTTTGATTTGTGACTCGTAAAGAGTGTATTTGTTTTTGAAAATATACGTATTTAACTCGTGAGGAGTATACGTATTTTGATTTTGTAACTCGTAAAGAGTGTATTTGTTTTGAAAAGTATACGTATTTAACTCGTGAGGAGTATACGTATTTTGATTTGTAACTCGTAAAGAGTGTATATGTTTTGAAAAGTATACGTATTTAACTTGTGGGAAATATACGTATTTTTGATTTTGTGACTCGTAAAGAGTGTATTTGTTTTGAAAAGTATACGTATTTAACTCGTGAGGAGTATACGTATTTTGATTTTGTAACTCGTAAAGAGTGTATTTGTTTTGAAAAGTATCGTATTTAACTCGTGAGGAGTATCATGATTTTGATTTGTAACTCGTAAAGAGTGTATATGTTTTGAAAAGTATCGTATTTAACTTGTGGGAAATATCATTATTTTTGATTTTGTGACTCGTAAAGAGTGTATTTGTTTTGAAAAGTATCGTATTTAACTCGTGAGGAGTATAATTATTTTGATTTTGTAACTTCGTAAAGAGCGTATTTGTTTTGAAAAATATCGTATTTAACTTGTGAGGAGTATCGTATTTTGATTTGTGACTCGTAGAGAGTGTATTTGTTTTTGAAAATATTCGTATTTAACTCGTGAGGAGTATACGTATTTTGATTTTGTAACTCGTAAAGAGTGTATTTGTTTTGAAAAGTATACGTATTTAACTCGTGAGGAGTATACGTATTTTGATTTGTAACTCGTAAAGAGTGTATATGTTTTGAAAAGTATACGTATTTAACTTGTGGGAAATATACGTATTTTTGATTTTGTGACTCGTAAAGAGTGTATTTGTTTTGAAAAGTATACGTATTTAACTCGTGAGGAGTATACGTATTTTGATTTTGTAACTCGTAAAGAGTGTACCTGTTTTTTGAAAATATACGTATTTAACTTGTGGGAAATATACGTATTTTGATTTTGTGACTCGTAAAGAGTGTATTTGTTTTGAAAGGTATACGTATTTAACTTGTGGGAAATATACGTATTTTTGATTTTGTGACTCGTAAAGAGTGTATTTGTTTTGAAAAGTATACGTATTTAACTCGTGAGGAGTATACGTATTTTGATTTTGTAACTCGTAAAGAGTGTATTTGTTTTGAAAAGTATACGTATTTAACTCGTGAGGAGTATACGTATTTTGATTTGTAACTCGTAAAGAGTGTATATGTTTTGAAAAGTATACGTATTTAACTTGTGAGGAGTATACGTATTTTGATTTGTGACTCGTAAAGAGTGTATTTGATTTTGAAAATATACGTATTTAACTCGTGAGGAGTATACGTATTTTGATTTTGTAACTCGTAAAGAGTGTATTTGTTTTGAAAAGTATACGTATTTAACTCGTGAGGAGTATACGTATTTTGATTTGTAACTCGTAAAGAGTGTATATGTTTTGAAAAGTATACGTATTTAACTTGTGGGAAATATACGTATTTTTGATTTTGTGACTCGTAAAGAGTGTATTTGTTTTGAAAAGTATACGTATTTAACTCGTGAGGAGTATACGTATTTTGATTTTGTAACTCGTAAAGAGTGTACTGTTTTTGAAAATATCGTATTTAACTTGTGGGAAATATCGTATTTTGATTTTGTGACTAAATAAGAGTGTATTTGTTTTGAAAGGTATACGTATTTAACTCGTGAGGAGTATACGTATTTTGATTTTGGGACTCGTAAAGAGTGTATTTGTTTTGAAAAATATACGTATTTAACTCGTGAGGAGTATACGTATTTTGATTTTGTGACTCGTAAAGAGTGTAAATGTGTTGTTATTTTGTAAGATTTGGGCTCTTGGCTCGTGACAAGCATGTGTATTCTCGCGTTTTATCATAGTAACGCCTAACAGAGTGAATTAATAGCGTAAGGGACCGTAATAACAAGTCCAAACTAAAAATTGACCCGTGCCTGACCACTTAATCGCCAGACTTCTGGCGATTTAGTGTGTGTGTGTATTTTTTTTTTTTTTTCAAAAACACGGGAAGGAGGGAGAAGAGCATAGCAGCCGAAAACAAAACCACAAACACCTCCAAATCGAAAAATTCGTTCTCAGCGATTTTTCAACCAAAATTCGTGATTCCGACTCCTACGATTCGCAATGGACCAAGGTATGCACTCAACCACGGCGCTAATTCGTGTTTTGAAGTCGGTTTGAGTCGGTTTCAACTCAAAACTCGTTTTTTAGGGTTTATGTGAAACCGTTTTGCTTGATTCGAATTTCGCCATTATTGTTGCTTGAAATTGGTTCTTGAGAGTGTTATGAGACTTGTTTTGTTATTGTTGATGATTGCATGTGAAAAACCCGACTCGTGGGGCTGATTTTCGTGTGTATGGTCAAGGGCATTTTGGTCATTTTTCGTTTTTGTCTCGAAACACGCTCAAATTTTCAATGCAGGTTACCCATTAGTAGTATAATGCGTGGGTAAATTTGTCTCGTTGAAATTGGCGCGAAAGTCGGGTTTTTTGGGCCAAAAACCGTGTGACAGGGGGTTTTGTCGGGGTTTTGCTCTGTTTTTGTCGTGTAAAGCAACACCGATTGGCTTGGTTGTTTTTGAAATGTCGTTGTATGCTAGTGATGAGGCCATGGGTGTTTTGTGTGCGAAAAATGGTTTGGAAATCTGTAATTCGTGTGTTTTTGTATGGAGCGGTTTTGGTCGAAATTTTTGGTTCCGAAACTTGTCGAAAATTTTTTTTTGTCTTGGGTCATGATGACTTGTATGGTGTATGGCTTGCCCATTTTTGTTGAGCATGCGTGATTTGGAGGTGTTTTGGAGCGTTTTGGAGCGTTTTTGTGTAATTGGGCTAGGCTTCTTGAAACCGTTTTCCTTGCTTCTCGTGCTTCGAGTCTAGGACGTATTGTCAGGTAGGCCGTTTAGGTTGGCTAGGATGTTAGTTCGTGGGAAGCTAGGGCCTCTTTGGTCAAGGAAAGGCCATGAAAAGGCCGTTTTTGTAGCTTGCGTGTGTTTTGCAAAAGCTATTCAATCGAGGTGCTCGGGACATGATTTTTGTACAAAAATTTTTGTGGGTGTTCGTTATGACTTGTATGTCGCATACGTGTCACGAATTGGGTATTTCTGCGTCTCTGCGCCGTTTTAGCCTTATCTGTCAAAAATAAGCCTAAAGCGTATTTTTCTTGCTTTTTTCTTGGTCTTTTGTCATTTTTGTACTTTCTAACTCTTTGTATTGGTTGTGTATAGCGTATATATCGTATCGTGTCATAATATCTTGCATTCTGTACTCTTGCGTTGTTTTGGCCTCGTCTGTCAAAAATAGGCCTAAATCTTGTTTTTATTTGTTTAAATCTGTTTTTCTTTGCTTTTGCACATCGTTGCTCTTCGGATTTGCTGTGTATGCTGCCTGCGTTGGACATGTGTCACAAACTGTGCATTTTCGGGTCTCTGCTTCATTTTAGCCTTTTACATCAAAGATAGGCTGAAGATTGTTCTTTGTTTTGCTTGATTTTCTCTGTCTTTGTGCATCCTTGCTCCTTGGATTAAATGTGTATGGCGTAGGTATCGTGTCGGTGTCATTAAAAATGCATTTCTGTATTTCTTTTCGCTTTTTAGCCCTTTCTGTCAAAGATAGGCCTAAGGCTTGCTTTTCTGTTACCTTTGTGCACGTGCATCCTTCTGTTGGTCATGAACTTGCTTTAATTGAATTGCATTTTTGTACCATCATACGGCTGCGTAGCTTAAGATTGTTCTTGAATCTATGTAGGTGACCACGAGATTGTGATACCTACGACCCGGTGCTATCACGAGGATGTCATCGAGAACATTGACTTGAATTCTGCAGGGAGGAGCTTACTCCCGTTTAAATTTGCGTCATCATTTAGCGACTTCTGAAGGTCCGTCTCAGTCTGATTTGTCCAAACCTCCTCCTATTTTGACGCCAGGGAATGAGGTACAGGGGGCTGTTCCAGAGTCTCCTATGCCTTCTATTAGCGAGCATAGCACTACCGTAGAGCCAAGCGGGGCCTTACGTTGGTGATGCGGGCGGCGTTGCGGATCTGTTGGGGTTCTGTGGAGCGGTGTGGGGTCGTCTAGGCCTTTTGCTAGTGGGCTTGGAGCTAATGTTGAGTTGCTGGGCCTCCGCTGGCGAGCCTGGAGTTGGTTCTGCACCTTTGCAAGGTGCCGGGCATGGACGTGGGGTTCCGGAGGTACAGGTGTCTGCCAGGAGAAGCCCAGGTGGAGGTCGTGGAGGGGGGCGCAAGAATGATCGGCCTAGTAGGAACGGGAAAGTGGATCTTTGTTCTTTGGAAATCTTTGAGGGTGGCGTTCGGACACGTGGGCGTCGCTCTGTTGAGGCTAGTGGCGTAGTGGCGAGATGAGGGTAGTAGTGTTGGTGTTTACGGCGAGGTGAGCTCGATGAGGTGGAGATGATCCTGCTGTTGATAGGCCGAGAGGCGTGGTCGTTCGTCGGCTCGAGGATGCTTTGAGAGTGATCCCGAGCCCGAGGAGGAGCAGGATGACGAGGAGCTGTAGAGGTTGATGCTGAGGCCGCAGAGAGGGTGATGTTGTGGGTAATGTTGGGGGTGATGCCACTTTCTTTGGTGCCGTAGGTGGTGGTGAGTCGATCTGGGCCGTTCTGCATAAAATATGTTCATGGGCGTGGTTGATGAGGTGGGCTTGAGGCCATCATTTCCTCATGGCCCGAGGCGTAGGCGAAGGTTGCGAGGACTGGGATGGTGTAAGCTTAGTTTGGAACACCATGGAGCATTTGTCTACTCGGGTGAAGGTTGGCTTCAAGTTGGGAAATATGAGGACATTCTCTGGTTTAGTACTTGTATAGATGCTTTTAACAAGAAGTTGTCGCTGAGTCGCGGAAAATAATCCTTAGCATGACCTTTGGTCCGTTGGTGACGAAGTGGAAGGAGGCGCGTAAGAAGAATGTGAATTCTCACCTTTCTGTGCTTCGAGCTTTGCTAGACAGGTTTTGGGACACTACTAACACGTTCCATATGCCAGGGTACGAGGTTGGTATTACCTTCTCGTCCCTTGCGGTTGTTTCGGGGCTTCCTCATGGAGAGGAGATGATTGAGTGGGACAGAGTACGCCCTGCTATCTCGAGCCCTACGGTTGTTCGTTTGATCGGAGGCGGTATTAGGTGTGCGAGGGATGAGAGACACACTTTTCAGCCTCGGACATCATGGTTTGATGATTATTTTAAGGGCAAGGGAAAGAAGCAGGTGAGCGAAGTTAGTCATGAGCAGAATGCCCGATTGTGGTTATGGTGGTTTCTGACGTCCACTCACTTTGGTGATAAAGGAGAGCGGGCGTCGACTGCTGTTTTGATGGCGCTGCGGGACTTGTCCAGATTGGGTGCTGGTGGGTTACTCTCGCTATGGGTCTCTGATCCGATTTTGCGAGGGCCTTGATTAAATCTGATCGGATCGATGATGGGTCCCAACCGTCTTTGGTCGGCCCTGGCTTCTTGATGGAGGTATGGTTGCTTTTGTGATGTTACTGTTGTTTTGTTTTGTTTTGCTTTCTCTTTTGTGACATATTTTTGGCTTCATTGTAGTCCTGGTGCTATGCACATTTCCCGTCGTTGCTCCCTGCTAACTTTGCTGTGAAGGCGGAGTACCCTGCTTTTCACGCTTATGCAACGGCAAACAGGAAGGGTATTCGCTTGACTTATGACGATGCTCGAGTGAAGTTTAATGAGATGACCGTTGATAAGGTAAGAAAAGTTCATATTTCTTATATGCCTTGCGTTTGTGCTTTTGCAGATGTTTATTCCTCTCTTTTTTTGTAGTTTGTTCCCAACCCTTGGGCGAATTACGCGGATGTCCCTCCGTCAATTACGACTCGTTTTGCTATTCGCGATACACAGAGGTTGTACGTTGCGACTCAGTATGATTCATACTGGTTCTTAGGCGAGCGTCTGTCAGCTCAAACAATTAGGGATAAGTTTGTTGTGCCTGAGGCTCCTCCTAAGGTTCTCTTCGTACTGACACGGGATGCTGATGTTCGCCGCGATGTGTATCACGAGGGTGAGTCGGAGTCCCTGTTGAGGCTAGATGAAGATTATACGTCGTGGGCGCGCCTTGCTTTGGCGCCTGCTGTCATTGAGGTTTGCTGTTATTTTCGCGTTTGCTTCTGCGTGTTATTTGCTTAAAAAGCAAAAATTGATCGTGATTTTTGTGTCTTGTAGCCACGTAATGCATGTGTACGTTATTGGCTTAAAAGGCAAAATTTGATCGTGATTTTTGTATTTTGTAGCCACGTGACCACGACCTTGAGGTCCGACCTCCTCCTTTCTACGAGCTTGAATTTTGAGCATGATGGTGGTGTCGGCATTCGATACCACTACCGCTTGATTTATCTGCGGTGATCGACGTGGCATGGATAGTTGGAGCCCTCGGGTGAAGCGGTATGACTTGTTTTCTATGCTTGCGTGATATGTAGTATGTAGCCCCACTTGAGTAAGATTTTGTCCTAAAATCGTTAGTCAAGCTTTGTTAACTTGCTTTTGAGTGTAGCCCCAGTTTGAGTTAGATTTTGTCCTAAAATCGGTAGTCAAACTTGAAATATTTGGTTTTGATTATAGCCCCTAGTTTGAGTTAGATTTTGTCCTAAAATCGTTAGTCAAACTTGAAATGTCGCTTTTGATTATAGCCCCAGTTTGAGTTAGATTTTGTCCTAAAATCGTTAGTCAAACTTGAAATGAAGTCGCTTTTGATTATAGCCCGATTTGAGTTAGATTTTGTCCTAAAATCGTTAGTCAAACTTGAAATGAAGCTGCTTTTGATTATAGCCCCCAGTTTGAGTTAGATTTTGTCCTAAAATCGTTAGTCAAACTTGAAATGAAGCTGCTTTTGATTATAGCCCGTTTGAGTTAGATTTTGTCCTAATCTCGTTAGTCTACCTTGAAATGAAGTTGCTTTTGATTATAGCCCCCAGTTTGAGTTAGATTTTGTCGTAAAATCGTTAGTCAAACTTGAAATGAAGCTGCTTTTGATTATAGCCCCCAGTTTGAGCATATGAAGACCGTATTTGTTTGCGGTGGCGTGGATGTCCACAAGAATTTATGGAGGGTAGCTAACAGGTGGCGTGGCTTTCAATGATAAAGCGGTCGCGCGCTTTGCAAGGCGCAGTATGCTTGAGTTGCAGCCGATCAGCAGAGTCAGATAGAGCTGGGGCGGGCCAGGGCTGAGGAGGCACGTCTGCGTGCGGAATTTGACCTACTGGCGGGAGCGGAGTGGCCGTTACCGTGCTCGATTGATTCGTTCTTGCGCGGGCTCGATCGTCGAGATTAAGCTAATTGATTTGGGATGCATGCTAGGATCGTAGGCCTATTCTTATGGACTGGTTTTATTTTGTAATTGTATTTGCACGTATTTGGACATGTAGGATTTCGTATCAGGTTGATTTTGTGGCTGTGGCTTGACGCGAGATAGCCCCGTGACCTCGTGCGCGTGGGTCGATTATTTTGTATGGTCGGACTTTGCAGGAATCGTACGACGTTGACTCGTGTCCATGGCCTGACATGAGTAGGCTACGTGACCTCGTACACGTGCTTTGATTATGTAGTAGGTGTATTTGTTGACTATGGTAAGCGCTCCTGTTGGCGTAGCTTTCGTGATTAATGATCATGCGTGCGGTGCCGGAAGCTTTATTGCTTATTTTGCCTCGTTTTGTAGTACGATCGTTTGTGTTGCCGTTTTCACTTGAAACCTTCGTGACGTGCTCATCTAGTGTTCCTGCAATTAGATTGTTAGTCGTAAAAAGAACACAAATCTCGATTGAGATTTTTCTGACCCGTAATAAGAGTATGCATACGTAAAGATTTTTATAAAACATGCCTTTTGAAGAAAATATTTTGAGTCTCAGAAATACGCTTTGACGCTCATGAAAATGTAAATGAAGAACGTCGTGCTTCATCGTAAAACTTATAAAAATGATGAATGAATTTTGTGAGACCGTAAAGGCGTTTTTGAGGTTCGTAAAAATGAATTAAGAACGTCGTGCTTTAACGTAAGTTTACGAAATGTGACGGTTGAATTTTGCGAGACCGTAAAAGGTGCTTTTGACGTTCGTAAAGATGTGAATTAATTACGTCGTGCTTTAACGTAAGCTTGCGAAGTGTGACGGTTGAATTTTGTGAGACCGTAAAGGCGTTTTTTGAGGTTCGTAAAAATGTGAATTAAGAACGTCGTGCTTTAACGTAAGTTTACGAAATGTGACGGTTGAATTTTGCGAGACCGTAAGAGGTGCTTTGGCGTTAAGTAAAGATGTGAATTAATTACGTCGTGCTTTAACGTAAGCTTGCGAAGTGTGACGGTTGAATTTTGTGAGACCGTAAAGGCGTTTTTTGAGGTTCGTAAAAATGTGAATTAAGAACGTCGTGCTTTAACGTAAGCTTACGAAATGTGACGGTTGAATTTTGTGAAGCGTATGTGCAAATCATTAGTCGAGAGTCGATCACGAAATGACCCAATACGACGTAAAGCCGGGTATCGGAAACGTAATCGATAATGCGTCGTAAAAAAGGTAAAAACAGCGGTGCGTAGGCTGTGAAAAGTTTACTGCAACTCGTAGGCTGCAAGGCGGTGTGCAGTCGTCGCGTCAAATCTGTCGGAAAAGCATAGAAAATCGCCTGTATACCAACGATTCTCACAAAAATCGCCAGAAAACAGGCGATTATTGTGAAAATCGCCAGAGGACTGGCGATTTTTGTGATAATCGCCTGTTTTCTGGCGATTTTCATGGTGTTTTCTGCTTTTGTTTTGATTTTTTGGTTAATCGCTGGTTCACTAGCGATTATATGTTGTGTTGTTGCCTCTCGAAGACGTTGCCTATAAGAAGGATGCTCATGTTTAGTTCATTCATCCATCTCCTCAATCACACTTCATATTACGTTTTAACTTGCCACTTCATTGCTCCTATAATAGCATTCATAATATCTCGGAGAGCGTTTTCCTTTTTGTGAGTAATGGAGCATTTGGAAGGACTTGTGAGGATGTGGTGTGTTATGCTATCTGCATCGAGAAGAGAAACCTTAGAGTGTGGTGCGGGCGCATTCCTAGGTTTAAGGCGAGTTCGGATGGGCAGGAGTTCTGGATGCTATGCGCACTCATCGGGACTTGGCATACCACGTATTCCGCTTCACGATGGGGAAGTTTGCCCTCTGGTTGAGGAGTTTGCTGCCATCGGAGGTTGGACTCGCATTGTCACTCCAGTGTGTGTTCGCCAGGAGCTCGGGTACCAAAGGAATATGCAAAACTTCCTTAAGATGACGAGGCTCGAAACGGAGGACCTGTTCCTGGATGGGCGCTTGAATATGATCCGTCTTTGCCAAAAGTTCATGAATTATGATGATGGGAGCATTGGCGTGGTTGCTCGTAGGAGAGCTCTGGCTCTTTGCCTTGTGCACTGTTTCATGTTCCCCGATTCGGTGGACGGAATGGGATTCGGTGAGGCGCGACTGGTATGCGTTGTGCAGCAGATGGAGATGGGCTACAACCCTGCGGCGTTGATCCTGGCGGAGACGATCCTTGGTCTAGATGATCGGGCGTGTAATAGAGCGCATGCCTATCGTGGTTGTCCGGTCATTCTGCTGGTCTGGCTAATGGAGCGTCTGAACGTGCTGGGCGCTATCCCTTATGGCGCATCATATACGGCGGCTGGCGTGACCAGTCGTGGCCTGCGATGGAGGGGTCCCAATGGCCGGCCTAACGACTATTTTCCCACTTTTGTGAGAGCATCGGCTATCCGTTGGGTTGTGCCATGGTGGGAAGTTACCACTGTGACTGGCAGTGCTGTGGGTGATGGTCCTTCTGGAGTCATGCTATGTGGTTTTGACATTGGGGTGTTTATTCATCCTCTGAGAGTGAGAAGGCAAATGGGCTATGCCCAGTTCATCCCAGGGCAGGATACCGTGATCCAGGACTTGGTTGTACTTAATAACCAGATTACTGATGCATGGTCGCGAGGATGGCTTATGCGTCCCAGGTGGCAAGTGGCAGGGATACCTGCCACGGTGAGGTTTCGAGGTCGTATGTCCGGTGGACCACGCGCCAACTACTCGCCAGGAGGGCACGCCTCAGAGCTATAGAGCAAAACGAGCCGCCGACGCGTCGCCTTCCACCGGTGCGTTTGGCCGTGGAAGTAGGGAAGTTCGAGTTACGAAGCGCATCATCCCACGGAGGAGGAGCTTAGTCATCTCGGCTTCATCATGGTTAATGCTCCAGGCCAGGATGGTAGTGATGGTGCTCCTCATATGGGTTGAGTTCTCCTCCCAGTCGAAGAATGTTATCTGAATGCTTGTTGCTAGTTGTTTGTTTGTTTTTGTATTCCCTAAACCCGAAGGCAATGCCGGGATCATGTAATGCTTGTAGGTGTCGTGTGTGCTAGTAGTGTTATGTTTGTGCTCCCAGTTGCAAAATCCAAATGTAAATGTTTCCCTTTTTCAGCATAATAAAACAAAAGTTCTCTTTGCGTAACTTGCCTTGTTTCTTTTAAGGTTAAGGACATACGTGTCTTGTGCTTTGAATTTTGTCGTGTTCGTCATGTCCTTGAGATGTTTTGAGTATGTGGTTTTGTGTTGAATGTCAATTTGTGCTTTGAAAAGCTGCCTACGTATCCATGTAAATGGAATCAAGCCGGCGTAGTTCTGAGCTGTATTATTTTGAATGCATGTTTAGGGGCATGCCTGCCCGTAGAATTGTGTTTTGCTTTTTTTGTGGTGGATGTGCATGTTTAGGGGCATGCTACCAGTAGAATTGTGTTTAATTACATGTTATAAATACATTGCAAGTGTTTCAAGGGTAGTATTTCTTTAGTGGTCGAGATTTGTTGCAGATTGAACTCTGACCGTCGGATCGATTAGTTTGATTGCTCCTCCTGCGTAGATTTCTTTGACGCAGGTAAGGTCCGCCCGATTAGGTTTGAACTTTCCTCGTGGGTCGTGAGGAGTGGCGCGTCTTGACTTCAATACCAGGTCTCCCACTTTTATGTTTCGTGGTCGAACTTCGTTTGTTGAATGCTCTTTGTAGTCGTGCTTGGTACATTCGCACAATGCTTAAGGAATTTAGCTGCGTTCGTCTAGAAGCATGAGTTGCTCGTAACGTTCGCGAGCCCATTGCATACGGGATGCTACTTTCCATTAGTATCCGTAGAGATTTCATTTCGATCTCCATTTGGTTGCACGGCTTCCATGCCATAGGTGAGAAAATAAGGCGTCATGCCTGTGGGTGTGCGTATGGTTGTGCGATATCCCCATAATGCGAATGGGATCTTGTTGGGCCAATCCCGACAACCGTCGATCATTTTCTCCAAGATGGTGACTATAGTTTTGTTTGCTGCTTCCACGGCTCCGTTGGTTTGGGGTCGGTAAGGAGAGGATCGGTGATGTTGTATGCTGTATTTGGCAAGTATGGCCTCTGCCTCGCCTTGAAAGTGTGAGCCTTGATCGCTTATAAACTCGTGCGGTATGCCGTATCGGCATATGATGTTTGTTTGTATGAACTTGGCGACTTCCTTTGAGCCGAAGTGCGGAAGGATCTCGCTTACCCATTTCGTGAAATAGTCGATTGCTACTAGTCTGAGCGGTGTCCTCCGCTCAGATAGGGTGGACTTTGCCTATCACGTCAATGCCCCAAGTTGAGAAAGGCCATGGAGATGTGAGGTAGAGAAGCGAAGGGGGTACATGTTGTATGTTCTTGAATATTTGTGATTATGGCAATGTTTGGCGTAATGAATGCGATGCTTCCATAGACGCCCAACACCACACAAGTCCTAGGATTTGCCTGCATAGCGCTCTTGCATTCATGTGTGGACCACATTCGCCATCGTGCACCTGGGCTATGATTTCCTGCCCTTTCTTGAAGTCCACACACACGAGCAGTGTACCTTGTGGCGTCTTTTTGATTAGTTGTCCCATTTCGAGTACGAATTGGGACGCAAGGAGTCTTATGGCTCTTTTACCGCGCTTGTCGGTGTCAGGTGGATAAGAGTTGGGTGTTTTGGAGTTGAGAATTGCTTGGTACCACGGCTCGGTATGTTACGCTTAAATCGATGTCTATGGTGTGGATGTATGCGGGCTCACCACGTCTCTCGACGACAATGGGTAGTGTGTCAACATTCGGTGGCATGTTGAGAAGGGATGAAAGTTTTGACAGTGCGTCGGCAAATTGATTTTCTTCCCTTGGGAGGTGATAGAATTCTACGCAATCAAATTCTGTAAGGAGTGTTTGTATCTTCGCTTGGTATTTTGCGAGGGTTTCGTTCATGATTTTCCATGCTCCTGTTACTTGATTTATGATTAGGAAGGAGTCTCCGTGTACTCTGAGGTGTTTTATGTTGAGGGCCATGGCTGCTTGTAAGCCGTAAATGCAAGCTTCATATTCTGCTGCATTGTTGGTGACGTTAAAGTCGAGCTTGATTGAGATGGGTGTATGATCGCCGTTAGGGGATATTAGGAGTATTCCTATGCCGTATCCGCGGTAGCTTGAGGCTCCATCGAAGTAGAGCTGCCAGTACTCAGTATCGACTGTGAAGATCCCGTCGTCGGGGAATGATGTTGTGTCAATTTTAGGTTGTTCAATGATGGCATTCTCTGCGAGAAAGTCTGAAACAGCTCTTCCCTTAATGACTTTCAAAGGTAAGTATTTGAGCTCATATTCTGCTAGCAGTAGCGTCCATCTGGCCATGCGGCCGTTTAGTACTGGCTTTTCAAATAAGTACTTGAGTGGGTCCATTAGGGAGTATACCCTGGTTGTGTGAGCGAGGAGGTAATGTCTAAGCTTTTTGGTGGCCCAGACTAGAGCGAGGCAGCTTTTCTCCACAGGTTCGTAGCGAGTTTCGTAGTCTTGGAACTTCTTGCTGATGTAGTAAATTGCTCTTTCTTCGTTATTAACTTCTGGCGAGCATGGCGCCCATGGCGTTTGGTGTAGTCGTTAGGTAGAGCGAAAGAGGTAGATCTTTCTGGGGCGGCATCAGAACAGGTGGATTGGTGAGTAGGGGTTTGGCTTTGTGAAATGCTTGTTGACCAATGTCGTCCCATTTTGTGTGTTCTTCCTTTTTAGCTTCTTGAAAATTGGCTCGCAGACCATTGTGAGCTTGCTAATGAATCGAGAGATGTATTGGACTTGTCCCAAGAAGCTCCTGATCTCATCAATGTTGCCTGGAGGTTTCATCTCCAGTATTGCTTTGATTTTGACAGGGTCGATCTCGATTCCACGTTGGCTTACGATGTGACCCAATAACTTGCCTGATGTAACCCCAAAAGTGCATTTCTGTGGGTTGAGGCGCATTTTATATTGCCTGATTCTGGTGAAGAACTTACGAAGGTTGGTAATGTGATCTTCCCTTTGCTTTGATTTCACAATCATGTCGTCAACGTAGACTTCTACTTCTTTATGCATCATGTCATGTAGCAGAGTAGTTGCGGTGCGTTGATAAGTGGCGCCGGCGTTAATGAGTCCGAAAGGCATGACAGTATAGCAGTACGTGCCCCAGGGTGTCACAAATGTGGTTTTAGACATGTCATCTGCTGCCATTTTGATTTGGTTGTAACCCGCATACCCATCCATGAATGAGAGTAGCGCGTGGTCGGCCGTGTTGTCCACTAGTATGTCCATGTGCGGCAGTGGGAAGTCATCTTTTGGGCAAGCTTTGTTAAGGTCACGGAAGTCTGCACATACTCGTATTTTCCCATTCTTTTTCATGACTGGGACCATGTTTGATACCCAATCTGAGTACTCGATGACCTGGATGAAGCCTGCTTGTAGTTGTTTTTCGATCTCTTCTTTGACCATGAGAGACCATTCGGGTTTAATGCGTCGGAGTTTTTGTTTAACAGGTCTGGCTCCTGGTTTCAATGGGATGCGATGTTCGGCTATTTCGCGGTCAATACCCGGCATGTCCTTGTAGGACCAGGCAAAAACGTCTTTGAATTCTGTGAGTAGTTCAACGTATGCAGCTTTTTCTTCCATGCTTAAGGAAGCCCCCAGCTGTAGTTTTCGGGGCTCTTCGGGTGTTCCCACATCGATGATTGTTGTGTTCTCAATGATGGGGTCCTGCTCAGGTTTTGAAACGATGTTTGCAATGTATTTATGTAATGCAATGCTGTTTTGTTTAATGTTATCGCAAGCATTAGAAAATGCAGATTTTAAAGGAAGACAAGGCAAGTAGTAACCAGAAACGTTGTTATTATTGTTTTCAAAAGCAGTTACATTTGAAGACAGCTCGGACAGAGGAGCTTTGGACAACCTTAGAGACTCTAACTCTTTATCTATGTCTATCACATCAGGAATGTAACCCGGGGGCTTAGTTGGGGTGAAAGATTTGAAGTGACGACGCGGGGGCCTAAACTCTATGATGGATTTGTCGCCAGGGTCCTCTCCTTCGCTTTCTCCCGAGTCAGAGTTCTCGAAAGTGTAGCCTTCTCCCGTAGTGATTTTGAAAGTGCGACCCTGCTCGTCAGTCCATTTAAGGGTTTTTGACCATCCGTCGTGCGTCTTCTCCTCAAACGGGACAATCAGGTCGGTAGGGTTAAAGTTGTGGTTGCGTAGGATGTCAGAGACGAGTTCAATCCTATGATAGTGCGAGAGAAGTAGTCTTTGGGCATCTTGCTTGTGCCTTCTTTGACGAAGTATTTGTCTGTGAATATGTGATATGGCTCTATGCGAAAGTCACGACCTCTCTTGCGGTCATTGAATGCTTGTTCCCCACGGGTAACTTCGTAGGACCATGGCACATAACCTAGGCCCATGGTAGGCCATTTGTTGTCGTTATCCTTTACATAGAGTGCTGTAATTTCCTCCTCGCGAGTCAATGTGCAGATGTCAAAGTCGAAATCAAAACCACAGGTGATGTCCGGGGTTTCGGTGCTTATTCTTGCAGTGTCGTTATCGAGCTTCTGCTGTTGCAGGGAAGCCCGAAAGTTTGATGCGTGGATAGTGACGACTTCATCGTCCAGGGGAAGTTTAACCTTTTGGTGTAAGCTGGAGGTGACTGCTTTGGTTGCATGGATCCAGGGTCTACCCAATAACATGTTGTATGCAGGGGGTATGTCGATTATCTGGAATTCAGTTTCCCTTATGACGGGTCCTGTCATGATAGGAAAAGAGATTGTCCCTTTTATGCTGCGGCGGGTACCATCGTAAGCCCTGACTCCGTCTGCGCAGGGGATGAAGTCATTTTCCTTGATTCCTAGCTTTTTAGCTGTTTCTAAGGGTAGGACGTTGACTGCAGATCCGTTGTCGATGAGCACAACGGGTAGTGTCATGCCATGGCATTCCACATTGATGTAGAGTGCTAGGTTGTGTGTGCCTCCGAATGGCGGGAGATCTTTGTCAGAGAAAGTGATGGCGCTAGCTTGCCATTCACGGGTGATGTGGCTGATTAGTTTTTCAGGCGACATCTCTGTTGTAATAGAGGTAACCCGCAAAGCTTCGGTGAGAGCTTCACGGTGTCCCAATGATTCTCTTAAGAGTGCCAGTTGAGATATCCGCTTTTGTTTTTAGGAGCTGTTTTTGAATTGAATCTCAATTTCAGCGTATGTCTTTGGAGTGACGCTTAGACGATGCTATGTCGATCTGCGATTGACCAGGTGTAGTAGCTGCAGGGGGAGGCGTGGCTACTTGAGGCGTTGGTGTGGTCGTTGTGGGTGGCGTTGTAGCCTCGTTTATGACTACGCCTTTGTTTTTGTCTTGGCTAGTTGTTTTTGATGGAAAACCTGGGGGTTCCAGGGACTTCGTGAGGCTCTGTATGGGCGGCCGAGCGAGTTAAGTAGGCTATCTCATCGTCACTATCGAACAACCCGATTGGGTATTTGTGGGGTATTTTCAGTATATCCTGTGGGTTCTCGATCTTCCTCTTCTTCTTCTTACAGCGGGAATAGGTAATCGGTATTGTCAGTGTGATTGTCCTCTTCATCGAAGGCCCCGGATACCATTGATTTCGTGGTCTTTTGAGACGATCGGTGAGAGCGATCGAGGATGGGGTGTGTACCCACGAAGATGGCATGGGTGTGCAGGGGATTGAAAGTGGTTCGAGGGTTTAGGACACAGGTAGGCTTCTCGATGGTCTTATCATCGATCAGGTCTGAACTATGTTCTTTAAGCGGAAGCATTGTTCGAAGATCGTGTCCTTTTCCTGTGGAACTCACAGTATGCATTTTGGTCCCATGATTTAGGCTTTTTGTCCTGAGGAGGCTCGCTAGTAGGTCCTAGGAGTTGAAGCACATTTCGGCTTACAAGTCTTTGTAGTGCTTTGGAGTAGGTCATGTAGATCGGGTCAAAGCTTCGTCGTGGTTTTGACGAAGTCTGACCTGCAGATGGGTATGACGCCTTAGGAGGAGGCGCTGTGTATTTTGTTGGTGTGGTGTAAGTTGGGGAAGGCGCTAGTTCTTCCAGAGCATTAATCTGATGAACTGGTTACGCTTTGGTGACGGCTCGTGACGAGCTACCACGATAACCTCGGCTTGCAACCTTGGTCTTTTCTTTACGGAGGTCATCTTCGATCAATTGACCCACCGTCTTGAGTGAAGCAAAGCCAAAGTTCTTGAGCGCAAATCTTTGCCGATATGCAAGGGTGAGATTATTAATGAACTTGGTGATCGATTCTGCGTCTTTGGGGCGGTTAGATATCTGGGCACCGAGTTTCTTCCAGCGTGAGGTATTCATGAAGCCTTCATTGTCCTTTTGTGATGTAACTTCCGTGGTACGTAGCGAGACTTGAGTATCGTTATTGTCGTGATACTGATTGTCGAACTGGACCGTGATTTCTTTGAAAGTAGTAGTCTTGTGTGGGTCCAAGGCGTAGAACCAGGCCCTAGGTTGTGCATCCAAAGAATGCGGGAATAGAGTAGGCCAGTGAGGATCGACGCCCATGACGGCCATTTTAGCCTTGAAATCCTTGATGTGTACAAGCGGACTTTCATGACCCTTGAAGATAGGGAGATCGCTGAGTGAGAGCTTAGCCGGTAGTAAGGACTTGACGCTTTTTGGGACATGTTCAGTTTCCTCATAAATGGAATATCCTTTCGAGTGGGTGAGGCGTTCTTCCATTGAACGAATTCTTTTAGCATTTCGTTCAGCCTCTTCAGCAAGGTACTTGGCATTTTTCTCGGCCTCGAGTTTCTGCATTGTGGCCATTTGTTCAATTGCAGCAGTGAGGCTAAGAATTTTGCTGTTGGGCTGTTGAACATGTTCTGCGGAAACCACAGATGGGGAGGTTGGGATTCCTCCGACATTTTCTTCATTGTTGAGTGCCATGGTAGCTTTTGGTTTCGATCTGTTGTAGGTACGTTTCTTTGGAGGTGGCGGAGGGTTCAGATGACGATCTTTAGTACGTCGTGTATCCAGGACTCTTTAGGGGATGGACCTGCAGAGTTCTAAACCTTAGTGACCTCCGAAAGAAAATAAAGACTCAAAGAAAAGCCGCATTAAAAAAAGTAAAAGTGTGAAAGCGTGTGCAGGACTCGACTCGTGTTTTTAGCTTAAAAGACACGGGAAGCTTTTGAGGTAAGGATGCGTTGGCGCGTCCCTAGTCTCGATGTAAATAAAAGTTTGTATGATCGCAACCTGATTAACCCAAGTTAGCGGTATGTTGCCAGGGGTTTATCGTTAGGTTGTGATGTAAAAAGGAATCAGACCGGAGTAGCGATAGGCTAGTCGATCTAAGGATGTTAAATTGGTAAAAAGCAGCTGTTGTTTGCCTTTTACGTGTGACACGGGGAGTCGAGTTGTAATGACGATAAGTCACCCAACCTGACATGTAAATCAACGGATTCGTATTTGAACGGGCCCGCGTTTTGTTTATTTTTTGAGAGAGATAGTTTGTTTAAGTCGGGGTGACTAGCAAGTCACTCGACTTAGAGCTATCTCAAAAATGTAAGAGTGTACGCTTCGTTGAAATATCCGAAATGTATTGACATATTCGGGTTTTGCTTTGCGAAATGTTTTTGCGATAAATGTATTATGACGATACGTCAGTCGTATAATGCATTTATGTTTTGTAAAGGATAGGAAATGTAGTGATTATTTCCGATCGGTTTTGAATATTGTGGTGTAATGTTGGTCAGGTTCAGTTGACTATAGGTCAATGACCCTGACCGTATGCTTAAAAGTATGCTTTTTTGAAAAATGTTTGAAAATGTACTTTCAAAATTGACGTCTTTTGAAAGTGTAATGCTCTATGAAAATGTTTTTGCATGCATTTGTTTGGAAGACGACCATAGCGAGGGTGCTATAGCTTTGGATTTGTACGTATAGACGCGGGTTTTTGGCTTTAGGGTAAGGTTCCTTCCGGTCATCCCCGCAACGTTTGTGTAGAGTTATCCGCAAGATCACACACATCAGTGTGGATTCAATACGGGGTCTAGAGCGTTCGAGTTTGACCTGCTACGATTCACTTGTACGGAATACCAGTACTTGTGATCGTGGAAGGGTGAGAGATCGACGTGTCCAGAGTATACACGCTTAGGAAGCGTGTTCTTACTTGGGGCCGTCCCTCGAAGGGTGTGGTTATGAATCAGGAGGATTCGACTCAAACGTACTATTGCCCAAATATCGAAAGCAGAAATGTTTTCAAAGTTTCAAGTTTCACTTCTTTATGTTTTTAAAATAAAATGAAAAGTTAATTTTCAAAATTAAAAAAAACATGCTCGTCCCCAGCGGAGTCGCCAACTGAGGATACCGGACTTAGGGTGATCCCTTCTCGACGCCCCGCTCGCGCCCGCCCTCGTGTCATGGGGCGGAATGCACGGCGCGGGAAAAAGGTTGATAAATTTTGCAAGAAGCTCGCGGGCGCTGGAGCTTCGCTTTTTAGGGCGTTGCTTTGCTCAGCTCGCTCGAGCGTTCTTTTGTTTAAAAGGGGGAATGTCATTGCATGTGATTGTAACAAAAAGAAGTATAAAAATCCTTTTGAAATGTATTTTTGGAGTCGCCACCAAATATTAAAGGAATTTGGAACCTATTCAACGCATCTTAAAATCATAAGACGCGAGGGTCTCAGATTTCAAGGTGCGTCGATACCTATCCTTCTGAGGCTATTGTGAAACCAGAGAGGATTCGGAGTGAGGTTACCCTTCTAAAGTTTTGACAAAGTATATTGAAAACTGCAATAAAAAGGCCTACTTAAAAGTAGTCTTTACTAATTTGAAAACATATGCTTTAATTTCGATATTTGGGCTAATAGGACGCTACGTGCAAATACAAATATATGACTCGATAAATATGTAAAATAAATGTAAGCCGTCAAAGCTATGACGATTTGCTATAGGAAATATACGTAAAATTACTAATTCATTGAATTTGAATTAATAACTGAACGTTATTCTCCGACTTGTGTTCAATTCTAAGATTTTGTAAAACCCTCGGTTTTGCATGTTTAAAGAGACTAGTTGAAACGGTACAGTTAAATGTCGAATCCGTGTTTTAGTCGTAATTTAATGCATGAATCGAGAATTTGCATAATGTAAAAGTGGGTGCTTAATTTAGTGATTTTGAGTCGTTTGTTTATGCGATATTGGCGAGGTTTAGACGAATCATTTGATTCGAATTACTACAATCGTATTGCGAATACGAGTTCGTTAATGCCAATATCGGGGTGGGTTAGAGTAACCCTATAAGTCTCCAACGTCTAATCAGAAGGTAAAATTTCTTTACCTTGAAATGCAAAGACGGTTTTAAAGTGGAAATTTATGAGTGCGAGAGGCTTTTTGTGAATATGAGTATTGGTTTTGAATGTTGTTGTAATTGTTGTTGTTGGTTGAATTGATGATCGAATGAAGGATTGATTGTAAGAGTTGATATGATGTTTGAGTCGAATGAGGGCTGCTATTTATAGCAAATGCTTCGTGTTTTATGCCTAATTGATCAGAAAATCGCCAGAGAACCAGCGATTGTACAAAAAATCGCCAGAATGTCAGAGGGAAGGGGGAAAATCGCGGAGGTCGCGATTTTCACGAAAAATCGCCACTATTCTGGCGATTTTCTCTGCTATTTCTGACAAAATTGTTGCGCCGTAATACGTTATCGTAGGTGTGTAAGGCTATGCTGCAACGTCGAGCATGTTGATTGACTTTGGAGGCTGTAAGTTTGTCAACTTACACAAGTTGTTTGGTCAACTTGTTGTGATTGGTCTCGTTTTTTGCGTTTCGTGCTTCGTGTTTCGGTTTTTCGTCGTGTTTTTCGATCTTGGCTCGAAGTAAAATAATATTGTAATGTATTATTTTACGATTTTGTGGGATTTTGTTTTGTAAGAATGTGACCCGGGACGCATTTTGGTCCGCTCGAGGGTTTAAGCCTTTTTTGTGTGTGTGGGTCGTTTTTGTATCCTTGGGCCATTTTGTGAGGCGTCTCTGTGTCGTGCTTGTGCGTATTGTGTCGACTTACGATTTAATGCCAATATCGGGGTGGGTTAGAGTAACCCTATAAGTCTCCAACGTCTAATCGGAAGGTAAAATTTCTTTACCTTGAAATGCAAAGACGGTTTTAAAGTGGAAATTTATAAGTGCGAGAGGCTTTTTGTGAATATGAGTATTGGTTTTGAATGTTGTTGTAATTGTTGTTGTTGGTTGAATTGATGATCGAATGAAGGATTGATTGTAAGAGTTGATATGATGTTTGAGTCGAATGAGGGCTGCTATTTATAGCAAATGCTTCGTGTTTTATGCCTAATTGATCAGAAAATCGCCAGAGAACCAGCGATTGTACAAAAAATCGCCAGAATGTCAGAGGGAAGGGGGAAAATCGCCAGAGGTCAGGCGATTTTCCTGAAAATCGCCACTATTCTGGCGATTTTCTCTGCTATTTCTGACAAAATTGTTGCGCCGTAATACGTTATCGTAGGTGTGTAAGGCTATGCTGCAACGTCGAGCATGTTGATTGACTTTGGAGGCTGTAAGTTTGTCAACTTACACAAGTTGTTTGGTCAACTTGTTGTGATTGGTCTCGTTTTTTGCGTTTCGTGCTTCGTGTTTCGGTTTTTCGTCGTGTTTTTCGATCTTGGCTCGAAGTAAAATAATATTGTAATGTATTATTTTACGATTTTGTGGGATTTTGTTTTGTAAGAATGTGACCCGGGACGCATTTTGGTCCGCTCGAGGGTTTAAGCCTTTTTTGTGTGTGTGGGTCGTTTTTGTATCCTTGGGCCATTTTGTGAGGCGTCTATGTGTCGTGCTTGTGCGTATTGTGTCGACTTACGATTTAAAATGACTAAATTAATATCCATTTTTACGCAATATGCAAATTCAAATTTAATACGTTTAAAAATGACTAAAATGTTTTAGACACTTATGTACCGTTTTGTCTCATTTTAAAACATGCATGAAAGTCCTTTTCGTCATCGGGTTTGCTTTTGGGGGGTACGGATACGGGTATCTACATACACTAAAAATGACTAAATACGTTTTAGACACTTTTGTACCGTTTCGTCTTTTTTAAAAGCATGCATGAAAGTCCTTTTCGTCATCGGGTTTGTTTTTGGGGGGTGCGGATACGGGTATCTACATATAGTCAAACTTAGGTGTCTCATAAGCATTTTAAGTTAATTTTTCTTTAATTATTTTCCGAAATCTTATATGTTTCAATCTATGTAAACCAAAAATTTTAGGAACCACGGTTATAGTTTGTAGTATAATAAATTTACGATTTAAAAAAAAAAATTCTGAGAAATAATTAATGTTGTTAAAAAAAAAATTAAGACTAATAAGTAGACCTGTTAAACGGGTCGGGCGGGCGGGTTTCGGGTTACTATTATACGGGTAACATACGGGTCGGGTGTATTTTGGGTTCGGGTAGTATACAGGTCGGGTGTACACGGGTTCCAGGTCGGGTTAGGGTCAAAATACGGGTTAATCAACGTCTTTTTATCCTTTTTTTTTTTTTTTTTATTTTTTTATTTTTTAATAATGGTTTAATTTTTACTAAAAAAACTAATATCTTCATTTATAGTCAAACTTTACATGATGTCAAAACACAAATATTAAGATTAATAGAATTCGTCTCTTGTAACTGTACTTCATTAATCATTACTGACAAGTGAGTGAATTACTAATGTGAAGACTTTGGGTGGTATTGATACGTATTTTACTATTTCCATCCCAAATTTAAAATTTAGAATAACTTATCTTCTCCCCAAATCTATTCCTTGATTTTACATCCCACAAAATAAAAATATTTAAACTTTTCAGCTTTCCTCCAAATGCACTATTTACACTTTTAGGATGGTTTTTTTTTTTTTTTTAAAAAAAAAAAAAAAAAAAAAAAAAAAAAAAAAAAGTCATTTTTATGGTGCCTACAAAAACCAACTCTAATTGATATACTATTGAAAAATTAATTTTTTTTTAATTTTAAGTTCCAAAATTTAAAATTTTAAAATAAGTTTATAGATTCGCGTGTGTCTATTAAATCGATATTTATAATATTAGATCTATATATGTAGTTTTCAAGTTGTATCTTCAAATTTAAAATGTTACCTCGAACTACCGACTTAAAAATATATCATTTTTTTCTCATTTTTCTCATTTATTCTCCACATATATTTTGTTTCAAAATTTAAAAATGATTTCAGATGTCTCAAATTCATAATGTCAAATGTAACTAACAAACACTATTAAAATGATTGATTCTATAATTATTGAATAATAAAGATTATAATTTAAGTGAAAATTTTCAATTATGAAAAATTTATTAGGTGTGAAATGTTTAAAATTAATTTGTATTACAAATTTTACATGTAAATTGAAACTGATAAAGACATTTTATTTATAGGAACGTAAGTTTAATGATTCAACGGGTTAACCCGCTATGGGTCGGGTTTTGACCCATTGTTTTCGGGTCATTTCGGGTTCGGGTAGATTTTGGGTCGAAAAAGGCAGGTTTACTTCGGGTCATTTACAGGTCGGTTTCGGACGGTTTATCGGGTCGGGTCAGATTTTGACAGCTCTACTAATAAGTAATGATAGAAAACAAAGAAAACTTACCATGGCATTATTCAAGTTTCGTAATAGTTATAGTTATGCACTAATGCAGTATATAAGATTGTTAGCCTACACAAATTTCTATCCAAGAATTAATAAAAATAACTAAAGTGAAAAGATAACGCAAAAAAAATTAACTTGCTTACAATTTGATTTCATAATAATCTCTCATGTCTCACATAAAGCAATATTTAGTACCATTGTTGTTCTTCTTAAGTTAGGATGATGGTAGGGGATAACATATATTTTTCTAAAGACCTGTTAATAAGTAAAACATTTATTAGTAAGATATATAAAAGAATCAATAAAATTAGGCGTAAAAAATTACGTCAATATTTTTGATTATGTAGATTTTTCCTTCAACAAACTTCTGATGTAAAGTTAAAGTGTTGTAACCCGATAAATACCATGAATGTAGTCACTGTAACATCCCGACTCATTTCCTATATTTTATAATTCATTTCACGTATATTCATAATTCGTTTCCTGTGATTTTCTCATTTTCATTTCGAGAAAATCGTTTCCTAAGCTTGCGTAGAGAGTTAGAGAGTTGAATGTTACGTTTATCGAGGTTAGAACCGTGTTAATAAGGCTAAAACGGTGTGTAAAAGTGGTTAGTAGGGGTTTTAGAGAGGGTCGTGAGCCTCCGAGAGCGAGGCGCGAGTGGTGTGTGCGCGTGTGGGTCGCGGGAGGTGAAAAAGAGGAGCCGAGGTAGACTGACAAAAAGTGGCGAGTGAGTGGCGGTTGACGAGCGAGCCAAGCGCGACCGTAGCGCAATCCACCGGCGGCCGGGGCGCGAGCAAGTTTTTATGATTACAATTAAGCCCTAATCTCTCATAACTCTCATATTTCCTTACCCTAAAACTCTTAAAACCTCCCTTCTCTCTCATAATTCGTCATTATTCCTCCATCAAAATTCCATTAAAACATCTTAAATTCCCAAGCTTTTCATCTCAAATCCCTAAAACCCTAATTCAATTCCTTTCATTCTTCTTTCGGTAAACCTTCGGTTTTACATCGTTTTTAGTATAGTTTTGATAGTTTAGTTATTATTCCTTATGTTAGGGTTATTTGCTTATATTTTATGTATGTTTTATGATCATCTTCAAGGAGAAGAGGAGCTTAACGAAGAAGACACCGTCTACATCGACGAGGAGGAAGTCTAAGTCATTTATGTGCTTTAATTAGGTAACTGAGTGTAGCCCTTATAGGCTTTAGTCGTGGTCGCCTAATCAAAAATAACCTGACAAACCTAATGGGTAGATAGGGTAAGTCGGGGTCGAATCCACAAGGAGATGGTTGTATTTGTAGGTTACCTATGGGTCGAGTCTAGACTTGTCGGTTCGAAGTTTGAATGGTTCTAATTAAGGCTAGAGCGAAGGTAAAAAGGGTTTAGCTTATGGGGAAAAAAGTCAAGGGAATCGGGTTCGTCATGGGTAATGCTTAGTCAAGGGTTGGTAATCGGAATGAGTAGGGAAAAACACTTGCTAAGGATGTAGCTCGTCCTCTCGGTCTTTATCTTCCTCTAGGATTCGTTCGTGGGCTCTCGCAACTTACTAACAAGGGTCCTAATGATAGTCTCGCGCCTCTCCTCGAACGAGGCTTTCGGTCTTAAGTTCAAGGGTGCTAAAAAGCTTGCTAAAACATGGCTAATGAATCAACAAACACAATCAAGCAAGATTATCAAAGCATATGTAAAACCCTAACCCAAGATGAATAACAACAACAACAATTCCACCCATGGCTCTCCCTTCTCCCTAGATTATAAAACTACTCACACATGATCAAAAATACAACTAAAGCAAGGGAATAAGATGAATACATGATCATAAACAAATGAAATTGAAATTGAAATTGAAATAAAAAGGGAGAAGAAATTCAATACCAATTACAATCTAATCAAAGATAAGGATTAAAGATTCAAGCAATAATTACCAAATAGAAATCAAAGTAGTGTTCTTGTCTCAGGAATTGAAAGTGCCAAAATAATTCAAAGATGAAATTTAGGTTTTTGTGACTTAATGTAAAAAGAGAGCAAAAACTAAGTAAAATCAAGAGTAGTCGAAATATGATCAATCCCAAGCATAATACACGAGCTATATGAAGCATACGAAGAGTCAAGACTCGTCCCAAGGGGTCGGGACAATGGTTCCGATCGGGACACCTTCCCAGGCAGTCGGGGCAACCATCCTGATGTGTACAGCTAGTTTGCCTCTTTTCTATCTTGCTCCAATCTTTTTGTATGTCGTCCCTATGTCTTGGGACAAGGCATGACTCGTCCCTATGGCTTGGGACGAGGTCTAAAGTGAGGTTTTAAGTTTCTTGCTCCGTCCCTAAGTCTCGGGACCACTTCAAACATCTTTTAATAACTCGTACTCAACCTCAACTACGGAAAATCAACCCAACACGTCACGTAGCGATCTCGGGCATCCAAAGCATCGACCCAGCTAGCGCATATCCTCCAAAATAAGGCGATGTCCGGCAAAACAAAGCCAACAAGCAAAACCAGAGAACCGCGGAGGAAAATGATAGAATAAAGCATGTAAAGGCGGTAAAAGAGACAAAAATCGCTAGTGACTCGGGGGCTAAAAGCATATAGAAATACGACACATCAAACTCTCCCAAACTGAACCGTTGCTTGTCCTCAAGCAACCAAGCATAACCAAAATGAAAAAGAGGACAAAACTAGACAAAGATACTTCCCTAAATAATCACCGAACCACTAGTAGCTCTAGCAAATGACAATCATTCTCGAAACAACATGGGACAAAGGAAATAGCTAACCAATGGCTGAGATTTACATGACGGCATAGAATGAATGACATGACTTAAACTTTCGGCTCTCTAGCAATCAAATTCCGGACTCCTCGCGGTTTCCACACGACACACATGAAGATCAAGGTGATATAATGTAGTGACATTCACCTACTCAACTCATGGAAGTACGTCCGCAATCTAATGTGGAACAAATCTCACGTTCCCGTACACAAAAATGTCACAACAAACGAAATAAACACGAGAACTTATATAGGAAAAGGTGTCTGTAGGCTAAGAGAGGTAGGGGTAAAATGGTGGACAAATAGTTATGGTCATGTGGAGCTAAAAGCCACTAGAAACCACTAGTACAACTCAAGTGCTCGTTCGAACCAACACGAAACCCAACTCTCGCAATCAAAACGGACCGAAAACAGCATATCGGTCTCCTCTAAACATTAGCAATCAAATAAAAGTGCTCAACTCAAAACACCAACAACTCTTGCATTTTTCACACAATTCTTTCTTTTGTTTGTATTTTTTTGCATTTTGTTGTTGTGCATCAATTTTTTTTCTTTCTTTTTCTTTGAACAAAAGCACACTCATTAGTTGCGAAATAAAACTCATCAAACGTCAGGAAAACAGCAATCTCGACACAAATTCACCAAACTCTCTCAAGCACGACATCAACAAGTCGTAGCAACGATCACAACCCAAAGGACAAGTACAAGAACATGCAAAAGTGGTAACTAGCTAGGGTAGGGTAAACAATTTGGCATGTAGCTAACAAACTCAAGTGGGTAAAGGGTAATGGATCATATATGAGAGGATAAAAACGATAAAAGCATATGGGGGAATAATAGAAACATCTAAAGCCTCGTATGCATAAACAAGTGACAAAATCATGGGGAAAAACGGGATAGGGGCCACACTTATGCGCGTTAATGTTACCTACCCCACAAGGATAACTACTCAAAATACTAGCACGGGGACCAGGTATAGATGTACCGGCCTCTGAAGGCTCTAAACCTTACAAAAAGAGTAGCTATAGTCCAAAAAGTGATAAAACCTACTCGAAAAAAGCATGTCATCAAACTAATACTATGTCAAAACATCCCCATTAGCACTAATCCCATCAAATAAAATATGTCAAAGCTGAGGGCAAACTAGGGAAGGGATGTCGGGAAAGATTAAAGCATAATAAAGGAGCTCGTATTCAACGGATCAAGACATGTATTTTTGGAATTTTTTTGAAATTTTCTATTTTTTTGGATTTTCGGATTTTTTGAAAAATGAAAAGCAAATAAGAAACGTCTCCCCCCAAACCAAATGACACATTGTCCCCAATGTGTCCAGCAGCATATCCAAAACCAAGGGGACATAAAAAAGATACGGGGAAAAACGAGAAAACTAGAAAAAGTAAAGCGTACTTACAATATTTACAAGCGGTAACACCCCCCCAACCCAGCAACAAACATGGGGGGCTCAGCAACGGTACTAGAAGTACCATCAACCACGGGCCGCCTCAGACACGAACCCGCCACCATCACCATCGCCAACACGACCATCGTCTACATCATCACCAACGCCAACTTGTCCACACCTTTGGCTTGCAGCAAAATCAAACTTCTGATCATCCAGAGCATCTTTGATAACATCTCTTCCAGCATCCCACACTCCACACTCACCTGCAACAACATCACAAAAAGGAACAACCTCGAGAGGATCCCTCGCGAGGACCCTAGGTAAGTTCTCCATCACACAAGTATCAATAATTTCGATAAAACAACAAGACTTCTCTAACATGGGATGTAACACCCCGACTCATTTTATATATTTTATAATTCACCTCATTAGTATTCATATTTCGTTCCATATGATTTTCTCATTTTCGTTTCGAGAAAATCGTTTCCTAAGCTTGTGTTGATAGTTAGTGAGTCGTGTGTTACGATTCCTGAGATTACAACCAAGTTAGTGTGGTTTATAAGGTGTTCAGTGGGGTTTTAATCTCGTGGGAAGTTGAGTTAATAAGTGAAGTCGAGCCCCAAAAGTCGTTGGTTAAAGCTTAGGTCAAAGGAAGAAGCGGAAGATGATTTTTAGTGAGCCTCGTTGAGCAGCAAAAACAGCCTCTCGTGAGCAGGTTTAGCCGCGCTGAGCGGCTGAAACTGCAAGTCGTGAGCGGGTAGAGCCACTCTAAGTGGCTAGAGCACCTTGTTTGCTATCGGTTTTTGGAAATTCGAAGTTACTTTAGGACTTAGTTTTTCATCTTTTATGATTATAATCAAGCCCTAATTCCTCCTTAATCTCTTATTTCACTCACCCTAAACATCTAAACTCTCTCTTCTCTCTCTTAAACACTTTTTAATCTCTCTTTAAAACTCCATTGACTCTCCATTAAAACTCTTCCAAGAATCAATCTTTTACCCTAATTCTTCCAAGATTCTTCCATAACCTAATTCCTAGTGTTATTCTTCAAGTAATTCTTTACCCTTTTATTATTATTAGTTTTTAATTAGGGTTTTAATTAGAATTTATTATTAGGGCATAGATTTATTATTTTCTTCTTGTTTTTATATTCTAAATCATAGGAGAAGGTGAACTCGAGGATGAAAGGTCAATATTCGTTGAAGAGAGTGAAGGCTATACTTGTAAAAGGTAACTAGGTGTACCCCTAGCCATATTTTGACTTGTGTGAGACCACATAATTGATTGAGGATGTTTTGATTGTTGTTATAAATGTAAAGTTTTAACCTTTGGGATGTTTGTGTTGTAAAGTTATAATCTTTGGGATGATTTGGAGTCGGTCTCACACTATTGAGTCTAATAACATGTTTTGAGATGTTTGTATGACTTGGGATTGATTATATTGATATTAAGACACTTAAAGAGTTAAAGATGATAACTTTGGGTTGTAAGATGGTTGTATTTGGGTTATTATTATTGGGTTCTTATGATTATTACTCCGTATTTAACATGTTATTACACCGTTGGCTATAGTTAATGTTGAGAATGGTTATAAAAGGGATAATTCTGTTGCTATTGAGTTTAAGATGGATGTTGTGATGTTTTTGAGTTAAAGAATGATTAGATTGATATTGATTATGAATTGGCTGAAGGCTGAATTGGCTAGTTTGTATGCTTCAGTTGAGTGTGTGTACGGGTACGGTTATGTCTCGTGCGTGAGGATATACGACGTCTTTTGTCGGACGTATGCCGCCTGTCGTGGGTTCTCATCCATTTTGTAGTGGCTCTGAGACTATGGTTATTGAAAGCTCTTTTGTAGGGGCCACTATTTTGTGGCGGTGATTATTTGTATGTCGACACTCTTTTGTAGGGGTGGGCTTGTCCAAGTTTAGACAGTTGTATTGAAGCATTTTGTAGTGCTGCCATAGGGTTTGGAGGTATCACCAGTTAGGGTGAGGTCCGGGGTGATTCACAGTTATGTGGTTACCCAGTTCTCCGTGCTTACTCTTGCGATTGTTGTTGTTGATTGTCACTTTGTTGATGACATTCGGATTATTATTGTTGATTGTCACTTTGTTGATGACATTCAGGTTGTTGATTGTTGATTGTTGATTGTCACTTTGGTGATGTTAGGTTGAACTTGTATTATTTAAGGATTGAGCTAGAATAATTAAATGAACTTGTTTAGCTACGGTTGCTTGGGTTGTTTTTTGGTGGTTGAGTTGACAGTTGGGTGAGATGGTTAACTAATGAATTAGCTTAGCCATGGATGACTCGAGGTTGCATAAAATTGTTCGGTTTACACTTTGATTATAGGCCGTAGGCCAATTGGGTTGTGTGTTGTATTGTTGTCTATATTGTTTATGTTGAAATATGACTGGGGAGCACCTAGTTACTCTCCACTGATTGTGGCTGTTGCATTCTTTGTGGCAGGTTTACTAGCGGGGACGGGTGAAGAGTGAGGATAACCGCGAGAATAGTTCATCCGTTGTAGTTGTTTACCGGTTTAGTCTTTTTATTAGTTTGGAGCCGCTTTTAGCTAGCATTTGTAAAAGGGTATTTATTCCCGCTCGTTTAGACTTAAAGTTTAGACCGTTGTTTTAGTTAGTGAGGATCCGGATTCCACGGTGTCTTTGCCACTGTGGCTCGCTTTTATTTTTCTTTTCTTTTATAAATCATTTGGTTTCTTTATTTTTAATTTGTTGGAAAATCAGGGTTGTTACATGGGACGTTTTAAAGCATTTGACAAATTAAAAGTTATTTTATCACCTCCGACATCCAAAGCCAATTTCCCGTTTTTGACATCAATGATTGCACCAGCAGTGTGCAAAAAGGGCCGGCCTAGGATAATAGGAATTTGGGAGTACTCGGTCATGTCTAGAACGATGAAATCGACAGGGATGAAAAACTTATGATGTATGCCATTTATATTGATTATATGCCCCCGGTTCACTTGCATTTGGCTCGCATTTGCTCGATTTCATTACTGTTTTAGGAGCTATATGCTCTATATTGCGATAATGTCGTTCCTCGTTCATATTTTGCAGGTTTTGGCGGTCCTGAGCTAAAACCTGAGTCAATTGGAGCATTTACGAGTATCGTGACATCAAGACGAAGCCCGAGAGTTGATTCGGAGGTCATACGATGGTTTGAGACGTCAAACCTATAGGTTCAGAGCAAACCTATAGGTTCAGGATTCGTGCACAAGGAATAAAGTTGCTGGAAGTTGCTGATCTTCTTAGAACCTATCGGTTTTAGGGTGAACCGATCGGTACCACCACCTAAACCGATCGGTTCTTACCCGAACCGCGCGGTTCTGCCACTTATTCTCCGGATTTTTCATGCCTCTATAAATAGACTCGAGTTAGGGTTTGACACGGATGCTTTTTATTATATTTTTCAGCCTTAGTTTAGAAGTTAGTTTTCTCTCAAAATACTCTCAAAAACTCTTAGACTTAGCTTTAATTTACTTGCAAGATTCGATCTTTTACATTGCAATTCAAGATTACTCCAGGTTTAATTCAATTGTTATTGTTTTATCATGTCTTCTTATTATCATTGCTTTGTTCTAATTTCAATTATGCATAGCTAATTCTCAATTAGGGTTTAGGGTGATTGTGAGATTGATTCAGGACATGTTTTAATTGCTTATATCGATTGAATTTGTGCAAGTTGATTTCTTCCTACGCGTTTTATTATCAATTGAATTTAGGGACGCCTTTATTGAATTGAATTTAGGTTGTTTCAGTTTAAGATCGAAAGCCTAATTGAAACTAGACTCACGCGTAATTGATAAGTTGAATTTAGTACGTAGCGAGAGCCCGCTAAAT
The DNA here is from genome assembly GCA_023091065.1 of Dianthus caryophyllus. Classification (NCBI taxonomy): domain Eukaryota; kingdom Viridiplantae; phylum Streptophyta; class Magnoliopsida; order Caryophyllales; family Caryophyllaceae; genus Dianthus; species Dianthus caryophyllus. The sequence continues at coordinate 19,798,874 of CM041522.1, forward strand.
TTGCTTAAGGTTAAAATTGACTCGAGAGAGCGTTTCCCTAAACCTAATCGCTTGCATGACTTCAATTGATTGTATTCCCTTCTGAGTTGAGTTCCTGAGTCGATGTCACATTGATCCCAATGCCCTAATCTCCCTCTTTTATACCTTTTCATACCTTTTTACTCTTTGTTCTTAGTTTAGACCTTCCAATCCCCAACTTTTGCTACCTTTGAGACCGACCTAGATTGCTAAGCATCCCTTTGACTACTCCTTCTCTCTGTGGATTCGACCATACTGCCACTAGCTACCTAGTTAGTTGACTTTAGGTTATTTTGATAGGTGACCGCGAGTTTAGCCTCATCAACTTACCAACTCGCACGGGAACGTCCTCTAAAACGCCTAAAGGACGTTTTACAAAACGATCCGTCATTTGGAGCGTGATGTTTGTAAACTTTTAAACTCCCATGTTAAGCTTCTCGCACACCGAGTGTTTTGGTAAAAACTTTACAAGTATGAAAATGGAAGAAAGTGGATCAACTAGTACTATTTGCAGAACAGAACAGAACTGAGCTATATGAGACAGAACTAAGGACACAGGGATTTGATGACGCAGAAGCCCCGAGAAGAAGATGGGGAAAACTGCGGGGTACCAAGCCAGGAGTAGTTTTATTAATATCAGAGTAGGGTTACAGAGTACAACTGTAAGAATATGATCACTTCTGTAGCAATTCGTACAGAACTGACTGTGTTTATCGTATTGTAATTTTCTAGTACTTAAGTATGCTAATGCGTATGAAAAGATTGTGAAAAATGTACAAATGAGCCTCTATATATAGGCAAAGCTAGCTGCAAATCAGTTCCTACTTTCTAGGGCACTTCCTCCATGATCTTTGGCGGTTATCTAACCTCCATGACTCCACTTCTGCTCAGCTGATAACTTGCTCCATTATCCCATGATCTTTGTAACTGCTGTAGTTGACCTCTGCTGACCATAACTGCCATTCCTCTTCTGACCTGCTCTGTACCATATTCTCAACGTCTATCCAGAACTGCCAATTCTGGGTAGTGTAAAAATCTGGTCATAACAAATGCCCCTTGTTTTCTCAAGTGCAGTGTTCAGCAATCTTGAGGAAACAATCCTGTACAAACAGATCTATACAGAACAGACTAGAGTAGAAACAACGGCTATAAATTTGAACAACAACTCTGCACCTGGCCAGACTTGTGCACAAAATTCAAAGAGATAATGTTTAAATTAGGAGTAGAAGAGAATTAATAACCTGATTTGACCTCAGTACAGTAGCAACGGCTAATTCTGTGGCTGTTTCGAATTTTACCAACGGTAAAATCCCAAACCCTCTAGGACTCTTTTACTTTTGCATATAAATAGGAGCCTTCAGTAATTTCTGCGAACTTACCTCGCCAAGATTATTTTTACTTTCTACTGTTCATCATCTTCTTCCTCTATTATCTTTGTCATCTTCATCAAATCAACATCAATTAAAACTCATGGCTGAACAAGTAATTGATCTTGAAATTCCTGAGATCAGCGAAATCATGTATGGCGACCACAAGTTCATCAAAGGTGACTCCTTTGATGACGAAACAAAAAACACACTCTCTCAATCAATCATAAAACACCTGAAAGATCATCAGATCGCGCATCTCTTTGAAATTTTCGTCCCCTGTGACGATTATACCACTGCTTCCTGGACTTGTCCAGGATGGATCTGCATTCATGAGTTTCCTTTTAGAGCTGGTCTGAGAATTCCTTGTAACTCTTGGATCAGTGGGGTGCTTTCTTCAATGAAGCTTGCCCCTTGCCAACTCATGACAAGCATGTGGAAAATCATATGCTTGGTTGATAAACTCTGCACAAAGTACAGGTTACAACTGACTGTACCAGATTTGAAGAACGTCTACTCTGTGAGGGCTCAGGGCCGTGGAAGATTCATCTTCAGGATCAGGAAGGGCCAGAGCAATCTGGTGGAGCACCCTGATACTGGGGATGACAAGGATTGGAAAACAGGTTTTCTATTTCTGAAGAGTGACACTCTTCAGAACGACGGTTGCTTGGATTATCCCATTGCTGAGAGAGGTTAGTCACTTCTGATCCAGCTCTGTTGTTTCTAGTTTTTCTATTCTGTTCTGGGCTAAGGGTTTCTTATGTTTTGTGTTTCTAGCGGATTCCTGGCAGCCTATGCATAGCGAGGATTCCAAAGCTAGGATTGTTGTGTTCATGGCTTTGCCTCTCAAGGAGAGGACTTGGTCTGAGGGGGACAACAAGACGGTGTTCCCTACTTTCTATAGGCCAACAAGTAGGGCAGTGAAGTTTCACGTGTCTCAGGTTTCTGCCATCAAGGGCAAGTCTCTCTACTATTGTATTGGTCAAGTCTGGTCAAGTCTGGTTAAGTCTGGTTAAGGAACTGTGATTCTGAATCAAGTGTTGTCTGTCCTAGGTGAGACTTCTAGGCCGATTACTAGGGGTAGGCTCGATCATGCCCTGCTCCCAAAGAAGATGGATGCTATTCTGGCTGGGGGTCCAGATGTAAAACCCCAATTCATTCCCACTGGTATTACTATTCCTACTCCAGGATTCAGGGCGCTGAAGGTTGAAGAACCTAAGGGGAAGGTTCAGGTTGAGCCAGAGAAGAGTACACCAGACAAGAAATCAAAGAAAAGGAAGGTGGAGGAAATTGAAGGTTTGTCATTACCAGGGACATTTCTGTCCAGCACGCCATCAACAAGCGTGGAGAACTCATCCAACAAGCAGCAAAAAAGTTCGACCCAGATTTGATCGGGGTTGATACTACAGAACTGGCGTTCAGAGCCACTCACTCTGCTCTTCAGGTAGTAACCTGACTTACTTCTAGTACAAATGCTCATGATAATTCTACCACTATTGTACCTTACACCATAAAATTCGCAGACTCTTGATTGTATATCAAGCTTGGGGCACATTTTATCCACTTCTGGGGATCGTGTAACTGTATTTGGAGGACAAGCTTGCTCTGAAGAGCAGGCCTGTACAGACTTGGAGAAAGCTCGACAAGATGAAGGCGATGGTGAAAAAGCCAAAGCTGCTGCCGCTAAGTTCGACGAGAGTCCGCCTCGTTGAGGTCGAGAACGAGAGTCTCCAGCGCGTGTTCAGGAACTCGAGGCCGCCTCGTAACCAGGAGATCGATCTAGCGCCGCTTTACACACCATACCGTAATTCAGATGATGCGTGCTCCAGAGTCCGAGCGTGAGGAGTGGAACGTAGATGCTACTGTGGAGAAGTTTAAGCAGCTCTTCCCAGTGTGCCTGTGAGAGAGGAGGCTGGCTGCATCAACAGGAAGAACCCTCTGCGGCTGGTGATGGTGGTGCTGGCGAAGATGCCCAAGCTGATGACAATCCTTCTTGAGGGATATTATAGGACATCTCTTAACGGCGGCTAAGCCCTGGTCCGTCAATCCGAGGACGCATCCTCTACAGCAGGACTGGCTGCTCTGCAGGACTGGCTGCACTATGGACTGGAGGAAGATCTCCACTGCAGGACTGGCTGCTTAAGGCTGAGGACTAGGCTCAAGTCTGGAAGACAAGTTCCAAGAGACTGGGGACTAGGCCCAGAACTGGAGGTTAAACTCCTTGAGTAGAACTGGAGGATAGACTCCTTAACAAATCTAGAGGATAAACTTCTTTACTTGTAATATGTAGCGTATTATTCTTACTTTGTTTTTATTTGTGATAGATAAAAATATTTACTTTTGAACCCAAGTTGTAATCTGCAAAACTGGAAATAAAGTTAAACTACACCACTGGAGTTCAATGGTTTTTATTGAATGGAAACAAAAGCTAAGTATTTACAAAAAACTGATAAAAGGTGCAGAATTGAAAATACAGAATTGAAATTACAGAAACGAAAGTACCGTATTAACAAAGATAGAGTTTGAGGTTGGTTGCATTCCATGCTCTAGGAATCAACTCTCCTTCCAAAGTTACCAGTCTATAAGCTCCTTGGCCTACAACTGAATCAATCAAGTATGGTCCTTCCCAGACTGGACCTAGCTTTCCTGCAGATTTTTCCTTTGTGTTTTCGAATACTTTCCTCAGAACTAAATCTCCTTCTCTGAAGACTCTGGCCTTGACATGCTTGTTGAAAGTCCTGGCCACATTCTGCTGGTAAGCTGCTAATCTTATCCTGGCTGCATCCCTTAACTCTTTTGCAAAATCAAGACTGGAGGATACCAACTCTGGGTTAGCTTCTAAAGTGTTCAGACCATACCTTGATGTTGGGACAGACACTTCTGCTGGAATCACTGCTTCACAACCATACACCAACGAAAACGGAGTCTGGCCTGTAGAAGTCTTTTGGTGTAGTTCTGTCAGCCCACAGAACTAATGGTAGCTCTTCTGCCCATCTCTCCCGCCTTCATTTCAGCATCTTCTTTAGGACCTTGTTGACAATCTTGTTGCTAGATTCTGCCTGGCCATTACACTGAGGATATCTTGGTGCAGAAGTAAGCAGTTCAATACCCCAACTTGCACAGAATTCTCTGGTCTTGTTCCCTACGAACTGTGTACCATTGTCACATACGATCTGGCTTGGAATTCCAAATCTGCAAATGATGTTCCTTTTGATAAATGAGACGACCTCCTTCTCGCCATACACTTCAACGCCAAATTTCAATCCACTTCAAAAGTAATCATTATCGCCAACATAAAGACCTTATGTCCTGGAGCCATTCGAAGATTTCCAACTATGTCCATGCCCCATTTCACGAAAGGCCATGGTGCAGAAATAGGATGTAGAATCTCAGCTGGTTGGTGAATCATTGGAGAATGCTTTTGACATGCTTCACATTTGCTCGCGTACTCCACAGCCTCATTTCTCATAGTTGGCCAGAAGTAACCAAATCTCAGAGCTTTGCTGGCCAGACTCCTCCCAGCACTGTGGTTGCCACAATCTCCTTCATGTAACTCTTCCGTATCAGCTTCGCTTCACGTTCCGCATAACGCAAATATGGACCTGACATAGACTTCTTAAACAGAACATCATGAATCAAGACATACCTCGAGGCTTTAAGCCGAAAAGCTCTAGCCTCAAGTCTGTCTGGGGGTAAAATACCATCTCTAAGAAAAGAATAAAAAGGTACAGTCCAAGAGTCAGGAGTGGGGGTAGACAGGTTCAGAACAGGATCAGACTTCTCTATAGAAGGTCTGAGGAGGTGTACTATGGGAATCCTGTCCAAGTCTGCAGGTTTGAAACTAGAACCAAGACTAGCTAGAGAGTCTCGCCTCGTGAGTTCTCGGGTCTCTGGGATCTGGTCAATCCTAAATCGTCAAACTTCAAACCAGGGTTCTAACCTTCTCAAGGTAGAGGAACATCTTAGAATCTTTGGCCTGAAAAGAACCATGTAACTGATTAACAATAAGTAAAGAGTCGCTTTTTACCTCCAGATTCTCGACACCAAGACCAATCTGCACCATCAAACCTGCGATTAATGCCTCGTACTCTGCCTCATTGTTGGTGGTACGAAATTCACAACTGACAGCCTGGGCTAGTATGTCCCCTTGTGGCGATTTCTGGACAATGCCCAGACCAGAACCTCTGACATTAGCTGCTCCATCAGTATACGCACTCCGTGTCTCTCCTTTTACGCCTGTGTGAGCTTCAACACCTCCAAGGCACTTCCTTCTCCCAGGGCTGGACTGAAATCAGCCACAAACTCTGCCAAGGCTTGTGACTTTATCGCTGTTCTGGGTTCGTAACTGATGTCGGACGTACTAAGCTGCACAGACCACTTTGCCATTCTCCCAGACAGTTCAGGCTTTCTCAAGACTGCCTTAATTGGAAGGTTAGTTCTAACACAAATATGATGACTCTCAAAATAAGGTCTAAGCTTAGTAGTTGACATAATTAAGGCTAAGACATACCTCTCTAGAAGAGAATACCTGGTTTCAGCGTCTAACAAGCTCTTACTCACGTAATATATTGGATACTGCAAACCATCTTCTTCCCTAACCAGAACTGCACTTACTGAATGCTCCGTGACTAACAGGTACAGTCTTAGTGGTTCTCCCTCTTCTGGTCTGGACAGCAATGGTGGAGTTGACAGGTAATTCTTCAGATCCTGGAATGCTTCCTCATGCTTCTCACTCCATTCGAATTCTTTGTTCTTCTTCAGCATATCATAGAAGGGTTTTCACCTTTCTGAGGATCTAGAAATGAATCTATTCAGAGCTGCTACTCTCCCTGTCAACTTCTGGACATCTTTCACAGATCTGGGGAGCTCCAGATCCAGAATTGCTTTTATCTGTTCTGGACTTGCTTCAATCCCTCTTCTGGTCACTAAGTAGCCCAAGAATTTTCCAGAAGATACTCCAAAGTTGCACTTTGTTGGGTTCAGCTTCATATTGAACTTGTCCAGAATTGCAAACGCTTGCTCTAGGTGCTTCACATGATCCTTAGCGTCTTTGGACTTCACCACCATATCATCGATATAAACTTCCATTGTGTCCCCAATTATATCTTTGAACATCATATTGACCAGCCTTTGGTAGGTGGCACCAGCATTCCTGAGTCCAAAGGGCATAGCGGTGTAGCAGTAGATACTGTTGGGACCAAAAACCCGGGCTGGTCCAGAACCCTTAGCAGCCTGCATGTGCACAGGATCCATAGTCGTCCAGAACGCATACCAAGACGGCACAAAGATGCACAAAACAAAGGTGCAGGTCAGGAGAGAAAAAGTCAAGATGGGCCAAGCCCAACAAAAGGAGGCAAACACCAAAGAGCAAAGCCCAAGGATGCTACAGCAACCCTAGAAGTAGACGCTGGAAGACTTGGTCAAGGGGCAGAAACAGGGCCTTGAAGATAGGAACCGCAAGAGAGATCGTTGGGGAAGTTAGCTACAAAGAGGGGAAGAGACGTTGGAACCAAAGTGTTTTGGTAAAAACTTAACAAGTATGAAAATGGGAAAAAGTGGATCAACTAGTACTATTTGCGGAACAGAACGGAACTGAGCTATACAGGACAGAACTAAGGACGCAGAGATTTGATGACGCAGAAGCCCCGAGAAGAAGATGGGGAAAACTGCGGGCTACCAAGCCAGGAGTACTTTTATTAATATCAGAGTTGGGGTTACAGAATACAACTGTGAGAGTATGATCACTTCTGTAGCAGATATACAGAACTGACTATGTTTTATCGTAGTGTAATTATCGAGTGCTTAAGTATGCTAATGAGAGTAAAAAGATGATCAAAAATGTACAAATGAGCCTCTATATATAGGCAAAGCTAGCTGAGAAGTAGTTCCTATTTTCTAGGGCACGTTTCCATGATCTTCGGCGGTTAGATAACTTCCCATAACTCCACTTCTGCTCAGCTGATGACTTGCTCCATTATCCCATGATCTTTGTAACCGCTGTGGTTGACCTGTGCTGACCATAACTGCCATTCGTCTTCTGGCCTGTTCTGTGATATAACTGCTATTGCTCTTCTGACCTGTTCTGGACTATAACTGCCATTTGTTCTTCTATCTTGCTCTGTATCGTATTCTCTATCCAGAACTGCCAATTCTGGGTAGTGTAAAATCTGGTCGTAACAAATGCCCCTTGTTTTCTCAAGTGCAGTGTTCAGCAATCTTGAGGAAACAATCCTGGACAAACATTTCTATACGGAACAGACTAGAGCAGAGGTAACGGCTATAGAATTTGAACAACAATTATGTACTTAGCCAGACTTGTGCACACCATTCAAAGAGATAATGAAAGAATCCAAAGTACGTGAGAATTAAAACCTGATTTGACTTCCTGCATCAGAGCAACGCTAAGTCTGGGTTGTTTCAATTTTACCAACCAGAAAATCCTAATCCCACTTGAACTCTTTTATCCTCGAGTATAAATAGGAGGCTCCAGTAATTTTTCGAGAACTTACCTTGCCAACTTTTGTTTTTACCTTCTACTGTTCATCATCTTCTTCCTTTGTCATCTTCATCTTTATCAAACCAAAATTAAATCAAAAACCATGGCCGAGAAAGTGATTGATCTTGAGATCCTCGAAATCAACGAAATCATGTACGGTGATCATAGGTTCATCAAAGGTGACTCCTTTGATGATGAAACCAAAAACACACTCAGTCAATCAATCGTAAAACATCTCAAAGATCATCATATTGTGCCTGAATCTGCTGAGATATTCGTTCCCTGTGACGACTATGTCACGGCTTCCTGGACTTCCCCTGGGTGGATCTGCATTCATGAGTTCCCTTTTAGGGCTGGTTTGAGAATTCCTTGTAATTCTTGGATCAGTGGTGTGCTCTCTTCAATGAAGCTTGCCCCTTGCCAGTTAATGCCTAGCATGTGGAAGATTATCTGCTTGGTAGACAAGCTCTGCACAAAGTTCAGGCTACAACTGACTGTACAAGATCTGAAGAACGTCTACTCTGTAAGGGCTCAAGGCCGCGGAAGATTCATCTTCAGGATCAGGAAGGGCCAGAGCAATCTGGTGGAGCACCCTGATACTGGGGATGACAAAGATTGGAAGACAGGTTTTCTCTTCCTAAAAAGTGATACTCTTGGGAATAACGAGTGTCTGGACTATCCCATCGCTGAGAGAGGTTAGTCACTTTTGATTCAGATCTGCTGTTTCTAGCTTTTCTATTCTGTGTAGGTCTCAGGGTTTCTTGTGTTTTGTGTTTCTAGCGGATTCTTGGCAACCTGTGCCAAGCGAGGACTCCAAGGCTAGGATTGCTGCGTTCATGGCTTTGCCTCTTAAGGAGAGGACCTGGTCTGAAGAGGATAACAAGACGGCTTTCCTTACATTCTGTAGGCCAGCAAAGAAGACGGTGAAGGTGCATGTACCTATGGTTTCTGCCATCAAGAATGTGTCTCTTAATTTTTCTTTTTTGGTCAAGTCTGGGCAAGTCTGATCTGGATCTGTAGTTCTAAGACGAATGTGGTCTATGCTAGGTGAATCTTCTAAGCCATTCACTAGGGGTAGACTCAATCCTAGTCTTCTCCAAGAGAAGATAGACGCTATTCTGGCTGGGGGGCCAGATGTGAAGCCACTGTTTGTTCCTACAGGTATTCCTACTCCAGGTTTCAGGGCGCTGAAGGTCGAGGAGCCCAAGGGGAAGGTTCAGGTTGAGCCAGAGAAGAGTACACCAGACAAGAAAACAAAGAAGAGGAAAATAGAGGAAATTGAAGGTTTGTCATTACCAGGAACATTTCTGTCCAGCACGCCATCAACAGGCGTGGAGAACATCATCCAACAAGCAGCAAAAAAGTTTGACCCAGATCTGATTGGGATCGATTCTACAGAACTGGCGTTCAGAGCCACTCACTCTACCTTTCAGGTATTAACCTGACTTACTTCTAGTACAAATGCTCATGATAATTCTACCACTATTGTACCTTACACCATAAAATTCGCAGACTCTTGATTGTATATCAAGCTTGGGGCACATTTTGTCCACTTCTGGGAACCGTAGGATCTTACTGAGGACAAGCTTGCTGCGAAAGAGCGGGCTTGCACAGACTTGGAGAAGGCTCGACAAAGATGAAGGAGGTGGTCGAGAAGGCCAAAACTACCGCCGCTAAGTCGAGGAGAGGCCGCCTCGCCGAGGTCGAGAATGAGAACCTCCAGCGCGCGTGTTCGGGAGCTTGAGGGCCAACTCCAGATTCAGAGACTGATCTGGCGCTGTTTTACACAGCCCAGACCAGAATTCAAATGATGCGTGCTCCAGAGTCCGAGCGTGAGGAGTGGAACTTAGATGTCAGCTGGAGAAATTTAAACAGCTCTTCCCGGTGTGCGGTTCCAGGAGAGAAGACTGGCACCGATCGTGAAGAAACCTCTGCGTCTGGTGATGGTGGTCTTTGGCGAAGATGCCCAGGCTAATGACAATCCTTCTGAAGAAGAAGAAGAATGAAAAAACAATTACTCTTGTGAACATTTTGTGTAAATTCGAACAATTTGCTATCTGTAGTCTGGCCTGGACTTGTATGTCCAGGTCTGTAATTATTCTGTGAACTTACATGCATTGCTCTGTGGAACTTTTTGCTTAGTCTGGCAGAGCAAGACATTTTTCTAGTCTCCTCTCGACAGATTCGGTTATTTAGTTAGCCTTGGTGGTCCAAGGACTTAACTACTATCGCTTCGCTGTTTCTATTGCTTCTATTGTTACGTGAATGTACTAACCTCGCAGTGTACACCCTGCACTTATGTATGCATGATCATGGCTCACCTTAAGGGATATTATAGGACTCTCTTAACTGGCCAAGCCCTGGTCCGTCAATCCGAGGACGCATCCTCACAAGCAGACTGGCCGCTTCAGATCGGGCTGCGCTGTGGACTGGAGGAAGATCTCCATTGCAGGACTGGCTGCTCAAGGCTGAGGACTAAGCTCAAGTCTGGAAGACAAGTTCCAAGAGACTGGGGACTAAGCCCAGAACTGGAGGTTGAACTCCCTGAGTAGAACTGGAGGATAGACTCCTTAACAAATCTGGAGGATAAACTCCTTTACTAGTAATATGTAGCGTATTATTTGTACTTTGACTTTATTTGTGATAGATATTTACTTCTGAACTAAAGTTGTAATCTGCAAAACTTGGAAATAAAGTTAAACTACACCATTGGAGTTCAATGGTTTTTATTGAATGAGAATTGCAATATATACACAAAACAATTAAAGAGTGCAGAATTGAAATTACAGAATTGAAAGTACAGAATTGAACATACCGTATTAACAAAGATAGAGTTTGAGGTTGGTTGCGTTCCATGCTCTAGGAATCAACTCTCCCTCCGAAGTTACCAATCTATAAGCTCCTTGGCCTACAACTGAGTCAATCAAGTATGGTCCTTCCCAGACTGGGGCTAGCTTTCCTGCAGACTTTTCCTTTGTGTTTTCAAATACTTTCCTCAGAACTAAGTCTCCTTCTCTGAAGACTCTGGCCTTGACATGTTTGTTGAAAGTCCTGGCCACATTCTGCTGATAAGCTGCTAACCTTATCTTGGCTACATCCCTTAACTCTTCTGCAAAATCAAGACTGGAAGATAACAAATCTGGGTTAGTTTCTAAACTGTTCAGACCATACCTTCTTTGTTGGAGCAGACACTTCGCCGAATCACCGCTTCACAACCATACACCAAAGAGAACTGAGTCCGCCCCGTGGAATTCTTTGGTGTAGTTCTCACACCACGTAACTAAAGGTAGCTCTTCCGCCCATCTCCTCGTCGCTTCTTGACCTTCTTCTTCAAGGTTTTGATGATAATCTTGTTACTAGATTCATCGACCATTACACGTGGGATATCTTGGTGCGTATAAGCGATTCAATGTTCCAGGTTGCACGTAACTCCTGGTCTTGTTCTCACGAATCTGTACCATTGTCACACATAATCGGCTTGGAATTCCAAATCGCAAATGATGTTCCTCTTGATAAACGAGATGACTTCCTTTTCTCATTACACTTCAATGCCTCGCTTCAATCCACTTGAAAAGTAATCTGTCATTGCCAACATAAAGACCTTACTGTCTTGGAGCCATTGGAAGCTTTCCAACTATGTCCATGCCCCACTTCATGAAAGGCCACGGTGCGTAAATGGGATGCGTAACCTCACCGGCCGGTGGATCATTGGAGAGTGCTTCGACATGCTTCACATTTGCTTGCATCTACGCCTCTCTTTCCTCATAAATGGCCGAGTAACCAAATCTCAGCTCTTACGGCTAGACTTCTCCCAAAGACCGTGGTTGCCACAATCTCCTTCATGTAATTCTTCCGTATCAGCTCAAGCTTCCGGTTCTGCATAACGCAGATATGGACTCGACATAGATTTCTTGAACAGAACATCATTAATCAAGACATACCTCGAGGCTTTAAGCCGAAAAGCTCTGGCCTCAAGTCCGTCTGGGGTAAAACACCATCTCTAAGAAAAGCATAAAAAGGTGCACCCAAGAGACAGGAGTGGGGGTAGACAGGTTGAGCAGTGATCGGACTTCTATAGAAGGTCCGAGGAGGTGTACTATGGGAATCTGTCCAAGTCTGCAGGTTTGAAACTAGAGCCAAGACTAGCTAGAGAGTGCACTGCGAAGTTCTCGGTCTCTGGGGATCCGGTCAATCCTAAATTGGTCAAACTTCGAAACCAGGGTTCTAACCTTCTCAAGGTAGAGCAACATCTTAGAATCTTTGGCCGCAAAAGAACCATTAATCTGATTAACAATAAGTAAAGAGTCGCATTTTACCTCCAAATTCTTGACACCAAGACCAATACAGACCATCAAACCTGCAATTAATGCCTCGTATTCTGCCTCATTGTTGGTGGTACGAAATTCACTGGTGACGGCTGGGCTAGTATGTCCCCTTGTGGCGATTTCAGGACAATGCCCAGACCAGAACCTCGACATTAGTCGCTCCATCGATACAACACCCAGGTCTCCCCTTTTCTGCCCTGTGTAAGTTTCAACACCTCCATCGCACTACTTTCTTCCAGGGCTGGACTGAAATCAGCCACAAAATCCGCCAAGGCCTGTGACTTTATCGCTGTTCTGGGCCGGGTTCATAACTGATGTCGTATGTACTGAGCTGCACAGACCATTTAGCCATTCTCCCAGACAGTTCAGGCTTTCTCAAGACTGACTTTACTGGAAGGTTAGTTCTAACACAAATATGATGGCTCTCAAAATTGTAGGGATCGGATCCCATTCACTAATCAAATATTAGTGTAAATCAAATTACTCTAATTTGATGAGCAAGATCTATGTAGTTACAAACATACTTTGTTAACAAGTCCATAGAAATTTATACCTTTCTCAAAGGAAAATGGGCACAAAACTAGAACTCCTTTCTAGTTTTGTTTCTTGAGTTAACAACATGGATGATCCTCCAAAACCCGAGTTTCCAAAATAGGAAACCTCCTCTTAGTTGTACCCAAGAACAACTCCAAAAACTAAGAGTGATTTAGACTAGAAATCACTAAAAGTTACTTGATATTTAGTACATTATTATTACTAACAATTACTAACACTTAGTAAATAATAGTAGTAATATTTAGAGAGAGTTTTATGAGATAAAATGCTAAGAGATGTGTAGAGAAAGTTACATCTCATGTATTCTCTATGGCCTTTGTTTATAAGGAAAAACAAAACAAAAACAAGTGTCTTGGACTTGCTTTCCTTTGGCCACATGCATGCACAAGGAGAGAAGAGTTTGTCTCTAGATTAGAGTAATGGTATGCATGCTCATGATGATGTTTTGACATGCATTACAATTAACAAGAAAACCAAATGAATAAGACAAGAAGGAATCTTATTCCTCCTCCCCTTATTTGGATGGTCCAAGGGGCCCTATAATGGGTCTTATTTGTTTTCAATATTTGTCCCACAAATACTTATAATTTATCACTTAATTATCTAATATAATAAAGTGTAAATTAATTAAACTCTTCCTTAATATACATGTACACTTACACATATATTAAAATTGTAATTTTACTAATCTCATTATTAAAATATACATGATTAGTGAATTAACGGTTAATCACTAATTCCCATCTCCTCTAATAATTTTATCGATATAAAATTAAATCATTCGAGTTCACAACTCGATTTCTCTCTAAATTAATTCACTGACTAACCGTTAGTCAATTTATCAAGTTACTAATATAATCATATCTCATACAATTAATTAGCTTAAATATTTGGAGTACGTTCCTATAGGTGTGACTTAAAGGGATCAATTGATTACCGCCGTTATCACGACAATAACGTCAAACTCTAGTCAGCCAACCGTTATTGATTTACGTTAATCAATTGACAATAATACAGGATTATCCCCATGTATTCCTTAATTGAGATTTATTAAGTAATCGCACTATTGTGGAGGACACTTACTCCAACAAAAATAAGGTCTAAGCTTAGTGGTTGACATAATCAAGGCAAGAACATACCTCTCCAGAAGAGAATACCTGGTTTCAGCATCTAGCAAGCTCTTACTCACGTAGTATATTGGATACTGCAAACCATCTTCTTCCCTGACCAGAACTGCACTTACTGAATGCTCCGTGACTGACAGGTACAGACTTAGCGGTTCTTTCTCTTCTGGTCTGGATAGTAGTGGTGGGGTTGACAGGTAACTCTTCAGATCCTGGAATGCTTCCTCGTGCTTTTCACTCCATTGGAATTCTTTGTTCTTCTTGAGCATATCATAGAAGGGTTTGCACCTTTCTGAGGATCTAGAAATGAACCTGTTCAGAGCTGCTACTCTCCCTGTCAACTTCTGGATGTCTTTCACAGACCTGGGGGGTTCCAGATCTAGGATTGCTTTTATCTGTTCTGGACTTGCTTCAATTCCTCTTCTGGTGACCAAGTAGCCTAGGAACTTTCAGAAGACACTCCAAAGTTGCACTTTGTTGGATTCAGCTTCATATTGAACTTGTCCAGAATTGTGAACGCTGTTTCAGGTGCTTCACATGATCCTTAGCATCCTTAGACTTTACCACCATATCATCGATGTATACTTCCATTGTGTCCCCAATGAGATCTTTGAACATCATATTGACTAGCCTTTGGTAGGTGGCTCCAGCATTCCTGAGTCCAAAGGGCATGGCGGTGTAACAGTAGATTCCACGGTCTGTCATGAATGACGTTCCTTCCTGGTCTGGAGGACACATCTTGATCTGGTTAAAACCACTTGAGGCGTCCATGAAGGTCAGAACCTCATGGCCAGCAGTCTTGTCCACCATGGCATCAATGTGAGGAAGAGGGAAAGGATCCTTGGGACATGCCTTGTTCAGATCTGTGTAGTCTACTGCACTCTCCACTTTCTATTCTTCTTACGCACAACAACAACATTAGCCAACCAATCGGGATACATTACCTCCCTTACCATGTTCATGTCCAAAGAACTTCGGACTTCTTCATCGATGATAGCATTTCTCTCTGGCGCAAACTTCCTGCGTTTACGGTGCACCGTCCTGCATCGAGGATCAACGTTGAGCTTGTGCGTGATAACGTCAGATCGATTCGGTCATGTCAAAGTGGCTCCATGCAAAACTTGATTTCTTAGACTTCAGAAACCGATCAGTCGGATTCATTCTTGGATGGTACATCACCGCTTACTAACACTTTCTTTTCTGGGCAGCTCTGGTCTACACTGATCTGATCCATCTCCAATCCTCGACTTTTACGGTTCCACTACCGACTTGACTGGTTTCGTAATTGCTATACGAGAGTTTTGTTGGTGGCAGGAGCCTTCAAGGTCGCTCTGTAGCATTCCCCGATGGCCCGCTTTTCTCCCTTTATCACCAGAACTCCCCATTGAGTTGGGACCTTCACACATTGATGGTAAGTAGACGCCACAGCCTTGAGATTGTGGATCCAAGGCCTGCCTAACAAAACATTATACGAGGTCATAGAATCAATAACATTAAACTTCTCAAAAGAAGAAACTCCCTGGGCATAGGTGGGAAGTGAGATCTCCCCCAAGGTGTGCTTAGTCTCTCCGCTGAATCCTACCAGAACATTAGAGTTCTTGGTCAGCTTATCCTGGCCTATACCCATTTCCTTCAATGCATCCAACATGATCAGGTTCACGTAATCGCCCCATCTACCGTAACTTCGGCTGCATAAGGGTGCTTCCAATCTGCAACTTGATCACAAGACTATCATGATGCAGAACTGGGATGCCTTCACAATCTTCATGATCAAACGTGACAACTTCCCAATTCTTCTCTACTCTGGTTGGAGGTTGCATCTTCTCTTGCTTTGCTATCCTTTTGGCTGCAGAATAGGTCAAGCCACAAATGTCAGAACCACCATTAATAAATTTTACCTCGTGTGTGTAGGGTGGAGGATTTGGCGGCTTTTCTGACTCTTGTCCCCTGGAATCCTGAGACTTGGCGCCTTCGCTTCTGGCCTGGTTCCTCTGGACTGGCCTGATGATGTCCTTCAGACGTCCAGTTCTGAGCTGGTAAGATATCTCCTTCTTGAAGGCATAGCAGTCTTCTGTGCTGTGGCCGATGTCTCCATGGTACTCACAGTACTTGTTTGGATTCCTGTTTGGATTCGGATTATCATTCCTCTTGGGCCATCTTGCAGCATTCCCAAAGCTCTCCAGCTTTGCTATCAACTGTGGTACCTCCACACCGAGACTGCTGATATCAAGGGAGTCATCAGAGTTGACTGTCTCAGAACTGACGGCATGCACTTGTGTTCTGGGTGGCCTGCTGTATGGCGCTGGCCTGCTCTGGGTGCGTCCACTATCAGATTTCCTGTTCACCTTCTCATACCCAGAACTGTCCTGACGACTGAAAGCATCCTCTTCAAGTCTGATCTGGGCCAAGGTCTTTGCCTGCACATCTTCAAAAGTAACACAAGGATACTTGGTTAGTTCACGATAAAGCTCAGAATTGACCACCAAACCTTGCCTATAAGCCTGGATAGCGGTTGCAACGTCACAGTTGGGGATAGAGATCTTCTCCTTGTTGAATCTCTGGAGATAGTCACGTAGGGATTCATCCTTCTTACCGTACATAATACAGGCATCACTTGTTTGCTTTTCTAACTTCCCCGCCGCTAGCAACCGGGCAACAAAGACATTCACAAGATTAGCAAACGATTTAATAGTACCATTAGGAATATTGACAAACCATTGCAGAGTGGTCCAAACAGAGTAGAACCAAAGCCTTTGCACATGCAAAGCTTCTCTGTACTCCTTTGGAACTGGGACCGTGTACATCCTTTGCTTGTCTTTGAGCAACGTGGTCTGTGGATCTCCTGTACCATCGCATGCTTTCATCCTGGAACACCGAACTTCTTTGGGATGTCTGCATAGTTATGGCCTCATTGAATGGTGAATCTGCATAACACTCTTGGGAAGCCTCCTCAATTGGTCTTTGGAACTCCTGGGATTTTTGCAACCTTGTCATGTAACTTCTGGAGTTCTTGCATCATCATGAGGGTAAAGTTGAACTTCTTCTTGCCCTTCCTTTTGTCAGCATTCTCGGATGATTCTTCTTCATCTTCACCACCCAGGAGTTGGTCTTCGAGATCCTCATCCTCGTCCAGATTAGAGAAATCTATTCTCTTGATTATAGAACTCAAGGATGCCCTGTGTCCGATCTTTGAAATCGCCCTTAGCGTAATCCAACTTAGTTTTGAGCAGACTGCCTCCTTCAGCCTTGCATTCTCTTCTGAGATTTGCTGAATTTTGGACTGTGCATCTTGTAACTCCTTGGACAATTGCTCCAAAGTTCTATCAGCCATTTGAGTATGAAAGAGGTGATTTTTGTGAGATTTTTGTGAGAAAAGTTACGCAAACTAATAAACTAGTTGCCTCACGGTGGGCGCCAATTTGTTTTGGTAAAAACTTAACAAGTATAAAAATGGGAAAAAGTGGATCAACTAGTACTATTTGCGGAACAGAACGGAACTGAGCTATACAGGACAGAACTAAGGACGCAGAGATTTGATGACGCAGGCTTCCGAGAAGAAGATGGGGAAAATCATGGCTACCATGCCAGAGTACTTTTATTAATATCGAGTTGGGGTTACTGAGAATACAGCTGAGAGTATGATCACTTCAGTAGCGTATATACGTAATCGACTATGTTTTATCGTAGTGTAATTATCGAGTGCTTAAGTATGCTAATGAGAGTAAAAAGATGATCAAAAATGTACAAATGAGCCTCTATATATAGGCAAAGCTAGCTGAGAAGTAGTTCCTATTTTCTAGGGCACGTTTCCATGATCTTCGGCGGTTAGATAACTTCCCATAACTCCACTTCTGCTCAGCTGATGACTTGCTCCATTATCCCATGATCTTTGTAAATCACTGTGGTTGACTGTCCGACCATAACTGCCATTCGTCTTCTGGCCTGTTCTGTGATATAACTGCTATTGCTCTTCTGACCTGTTCTGGACTATAACTGCCATTTGTTCTTCTATCCTGCTCTGTATCGTATTCTCTATCCAGAACTGCCAATTCTGGGTAGTGTAAAATCTGGTCGTAACACAAAGACACTATAAAAGGAGGAGAATTCAGAAGAAGAGATGATCAGAAGGCACACTACTCAAATATACAACATTCTACGCAATTCTCAAACACTCAAATACTTTATAATTATTCTACGCCTTTATTATATTCTGTACCAGTTGGTCCAGACTCTGTACTTAACTTTCCTGAAGTAGTGAAGATCCTCTCCTGGCGCCCGTGGTTTTTTCCCTTAACATTTAAGGGTTTTTCCCACGTAACATATTGTGTGTGTTGTGTCATTTTAGCTATCTTTTCATACGTTTAAACTCAATTACAACGATCACCATAAAATACAACCTAAAGGATAGTACTAGTAAACCTACAAATCTCTAAATCGAACCGTGTGAGAAAATCACCCCGAACAGATTGGCGCCGTCTGTGGGGATACTAGTTTACTAATCCTACAAAACATTCCAAGTCAGCACAAGTGCAACCAGGGCAGATCCCAGTGCAGAAGCCATGCTCAAACTCCAGGAGGAACTACAACAAGCCAAGCAGGCTGCAGAAGAGGCCAAGGCAGAGGCTGCAAGACTAAAGGAGGCTGAGGCTGTCCTGAAGAAGCAATTGGAGACCTCTGCTCAGAAGAAGGCCTCAGGATCCAGGATCCCACCAGGTACACCATTCTCTGACGTAATCAAGCAACTTGACTTTTTCACTTTCTCTTCTGCAGGGTTAAAAGGAACAAAAGTCGACCCACTCAATGTAGAGGAAGATCAAGAGAACAACGGTGCAGGTGGAGGCGGTGAACCAAAGACACCAGAAGGAGTTAGTGCAGGCCAGGTCATGCAATACATGATGGCGGAGATGCAGAAACTCTCAGAGTTGGTACGGAAGGTTCCAGGACTCCCACCACCCATTGAAGAGGCGGCACCAGGGAGTTATGCTGATTCAACCTTTGATGACTGCATTGCAATGGTGGAGATGCCAAAGAACTACTCAGCGCCCAACCTAAAGCTCTATGATGGGACAGCTGATCCTGATCTGGAACACGTTGCTCAGTACAGGCAGAGGATGTTCAACGTTCCTATCCCAGCAGAGAAAAGGGAGGCCTGCATGTGCAAAAGCTTTGGTTCAACCTTGACTGGTCCAGCCCTACAGTGGTATATCAACCTGCCAATCAAGACCATCAAATCCTTCATGAGTCGATCAACCTTTTCAACATCCGATTCGCAAGATGGCAGATTGTTGGAGAAGCAGACCAGTGACCTGTACCGAGTCATCCAGAACGAGAACGAATCTCTGAGGGACTTCTTGCACCGCTTTAACAAGGAGAAAGTGTCCATACCCAGATGTGACATCGGCACGGCCATTGAGGCCTTCAGGCAAGGTTTGGTTAGAGACTCTGATCTTTATGTTGAACTAACTCGCTACCCCTGTTCTACCTTTGGGGATGTGCTGGCTAAGGCTCGCCCGGATCGGGGTAGAGGAGGACCAGCAGCTCAGGCACGATATCGACCGTAAGGTGGTCGAACGAAAGGTCACCACCCAACAAGACAAAGAACAACAGGCCTGGTCCATATCAGAGGCCAAACAAGAGGGAGGCAAACGCCGTGGATGAACAGGCTGATGCACCCAGGGTTCCACCTCCTGTTTCAGAGTACTCCTTTTCTGTAGATCTGCCAGGCTTGATCAACAAGTTGGACAAGTTGGGCTCAGCAGTCAGATGGCCAAAAGCGAGTGAGAAGCCAAATCCAAGACGAGACACGACCAAGTGGTGTGAGTACCATTCTGATATTGGGCACACCACAGAGGACTGCATAGCTCTCAGGAGGGAAGTAGCTCATCTGCTAAAGAATGGTCACCTGAAGGATATCCTGCCCAGGAACAGGAGAAACAGAGATGAAAGAGATGAGCCCAGAGATCTTCCACCACCACCACCAACCCATCAGGTAAAATTCATTTCTGGTGGTTCAGATATTTGTGTACTAACATATTCTGCTGCGAAGCGTGTGGCTCTGGAAAACAGGCAACAGCCACCAGCAGGACAACCAGGTCCAGCCCAGGAGATTGTGTTCGATGAGTCAGATCTTCAGGGAGTGCATGGGCCTCACCATGATGGTCTAGTGATCAAGATCCAGATTGGGACCTTGTGGATACCCATATCCGTACCCTCCCGCACAAAACCCTGTGATGTAACACGGACTTTTATTACACATGCTTTAACGTTGACTTAAACGGTTCTAACTAATGTCGAATTCATATTGAGTCGTTTGAAATGTTAAAATGATTAAGGTCGCTTCACATCGCTTTAAATAAACGTTCATTTTGTCCATTTGGAGTCTAGCTAGGTCCTTGTCCTACTTCATTTGGCATGAGTTTCGCATTTGCACTACAATTAGCCCTTTTACATTAACAAGGTCTAATTCAGCATTCCTAAATCCCTAAATTTAGGCCCGGTGGCTAGATCTTCCCTTTAGCCTCCTCTTACACAAAATACAACCTCACGTCTTACCTTATTTCACAAAATCCATGCAAATACACCCTTTTCATTTTTCCGGGTCTCGGGCCCGAAACCGAGCCCAAACCCAGCCTTTGGCCCGCACTCCAAGCCCTAAACATCAAAATATCTCAGAAATATCCTAGCCTTTTCCTTGATGTGCAAGTAAGGATTATAATAAATCTTTTCGAGATATAATCAAACCGAAACTAGGAAACTACGCAAAAAAAACACACCTTCAAACCGCATAGTCTTATGCGGTTTGGGGTGGCAACCGCATAGGCTTATGCGGTTTGCCTGGGCAACCGCATAAGGCTATGCGGTTTCCTGGCTTGTTTTTATCCACGGATTTCCTAATTTCTCCGAGGTTTTTAGTATATATACACCCCTATACCTGACCTCGGAAAACACAATTTACACCCAGCTTTCATAGCAAACACACTACAAAACTCTCTCAAAGCCTCACGCACTCAAATCCTTGAGTTCAACACACCATCCCGTGTTGAATTCATCCTCCTTTTTGGTTCAAGAAGCGAAGCTCTGCCCAGATCTGAAGCGTCAGGACAAGGTAGGTACCGATCCACTTGGATCAAAGCTTTTTCTTATTTTCTATGGACTAACAAAGGGGACTACACTCTAGCGCCCCCCCGGCTTTGGCACCCAGCGCGCTTGCCCTCCAAGTGTTCTATTTACTTCGGGTACACTCCATATCCGATGACACGCCAAAGTCGCATAAGCAACCGACCCTTATAAAATAAACCAATGGACAATTGAACTTTATTTTATTTGCATGCATCTTGCACCTTCTTGTTTTGCATTAAAATCAACTTAAACAATGAATTCGATCTTTAACTGAACCGTTTTCGTTAACAAGTTAAGCATGCTAAACTGAGGGTTTTAATCAATCTTTCTGCATCTGCATTCTTTTACAAACTTTTCGCACTTGTACGTAGCTATAACATTAGCTCAATTATCATCTTACATGGATTGTTCTAGGTCAGTAGAGGCTATTTTTACATAGGCTTTTCTAAAAGGTTTTCATAAATCATTAATTGAATTAACTCTTTTTCTAAAGTACCCTTACCCCGAATCCAATCTGGTTTCACAAGCCTTAGATCTAGGGGTGTCGGCGTGCTCCAAAATCTAGGACATGTCTTTAGGCTTAGGACATGATAGCAGGTTCCTAATTTCCGCGATAATTAGGTGGCGACTCCAAAACAGTTTTTAAAGGTTTTTCTAACTTAATCTTTTTTCTAACTTTAAATGCGCCCTTAAGCAAGACGCCGAGTTGGGTCCCTCGTCTTCGATTCCCGGGTTCCATAGTTTGGCGACTCCGCTGGGGAATATTTTATTTTTAAAAACTAAAACTAGTTTTTTCTTTTAAAAATAAAGAGGTGAAACTTGAAAGCCTTGAACAATCCAAGTATACATTTTTGAGCTATGGACATTCGTTTAGAGTCCATTCCTTTTTGGAATCTAGGCACCCTTTGTACCCTCAAGAGGTGGTTCCCACATGCAGGCTTGTCCACTCGATAAAGCACATGCCGGACTAGCTTTCCTCTCGCCCCTCCACGGCTTGCCGTAAACGGCTATCTCGACCGCCCCAGTGCTCCCTTCAGAAAACCTATCGCCCCGGCGTAAGGAAATGAAGGGGTTAAGTATCTGCCAAAGCGTACTCGAGGTAGTTGGAGGTATACCCGACTGACTCATTTTCACCCTTTTTGAGTCATACGTACCAAGTTCGAGGCTATGCACTCCATAGTCTTTTTCAAAATAAGCATTTGCACTCATATCTTCGAAAACTCGCTTAAACGTTTCAAAGATAAATGAACCTAACATCTAACAAACTAACGCTTTTCAAACAAAACTATCGCGAATTTTTGAAACAAGCTTTCTCAAAATTCTCCTTTGTCACTAACAAGCAAAAACCCGAGCAAGGAATAAAACCCGAGCTCGCAGATTTCAATCCTCTAGGTCACACGACCTAGACTCCACTTTTAACATCCTCGACTCGATTTGCTAACCACTCTCGAGTCGAATCCTCCTTCTTTTACACATCCGAACTCGGGCTCACCTCGGCAAATCACCGATACTAGTTCGACGGATGCAAAGAAAAACGTTTTAACATCAAGGCGAGATGTGCGCACACATCCTCGTCTCAAAAGCTTCCTTTAGCTAAAACTTTCGAAAATCTCCTCTTTTCAAAACATAAAAGGTCTTTCTAAACAAAGAAATGAGCTAAAATGAATGCTTAAAAATGAATGTGAGTCTAGTGGGTCGAGTCGTGTCCCTAATATCCGAAGTGAAATGCAGCCTCAGCTGAATACTCACCATGAATCGCATCATCACTCCTCGTTTCAAACGCACCTCAAAGATGGCTAACCTCAATAGACTGAGAACTCTCCGTGACCGTGTTAATCAACTCACCAAAGACATTGACAACTTGAAGGCCTTGCATCAACTTGAAGCTGCACGCTTAGAACAACGCTCCAAGAACAAGGCCGACAAGCATGTCTCCCTCCATACTCTCATCACTCAACACCAAGGAAACGGAGAGGACTTTACCCAATATCTCGCCCGATGGAGAAAATTACTTGCCCAAGTTCCAAACCCTCCACACGAAGACGAGCTCGTGTACACATTTCTCGGCAGCCTACGACCCGAGTGGGAAAGACACCTTGATTACGGCGATGCCGAGAATTTCGAAGAACTCTTTGAAATCGGCATCGGAGCCCAAAACAACCCCACGATTTATGACAACCCTGCAATCTTCCTCAGATCAGCACCCGTCATAGATTGCTCCTACTTGGCTACACCCACCAACAACCAAATCAATGGGGTCTGGTTCAGTGACGATGAAGACGAAGAGTGGCCGCCCACTAACAGAACGGTAGCTCAACTCTCAACCACTCCTTCCTCGAATAAAACCAAAAAGAACAAGAAGGGGAGGAAAAAGAAGGGCAAACAGCCCGAAAACAAAGATCAAAAAGAAAAGGGCGAGTAGCCCGAGAAGGAAAACCAAGACGAGGTTTCACACCTCACACGCTCTGGTCGTCCTTATCAGAATATCTTCACAGATGAGCATGCCAGAAAAGCAACTACGGCCGAGAAAGGCAAGGCCGTAGCCCAAGAGGATATTCCCTCTACAAGTACACCCTCCACCTCTACAATAATTCCACCACCAAATACGAGCGAGGTGCTTCAGAAGCAACTCGCTCGCACAAAAGCCGACGTTTCCATCTGGGCCCTTTTACGAGACTCAGCGGAACAAAGGAACGCATTCATTCGCGCTCTACAAATAGCATGCGCAGATGCTGAGATCTCTCCAGATCAAATGGTCAGCCATGTCACGAGGGATTGGTTACCAGGAGCTATC
The DNA here is from genome assembly GCA_023091065.1 of Dianthus caryophyllus. Classification (NCBI taxonomy): domain Eukaryota; kingdom Viridiplantae; phylum Streptophyta; class Magnoliopsida; order Caryophyllales; family Caryophyllaceae; genus Dianthus; species Dianthus caryophyllus. The sequence continues at coordinate 19,822,672 of CM041522.1, forward strand.
ACCTTCTCAAATGATGATCTCCCCGCATTCGGACCGAACCTCAACCTCGCTCTATACATTAGCGTAAAGTGTATGAAGAAAACTTTACCCGTGTCCCTTGTTGACAACGGATCTGCAGTCAATGTTCTACCATTGGCCACCGCACATCGCCTCGGCCTATCCGATAAAGACTTCACCCCGAGCATGGATGGAGTCAAAGCTTTCGACGGAACCCGACGTCATGTGAAAGGAACCATTTCTCTTCACATACGCAGTGGTCCCATAGAAAGGAAGGTTGAGTTCCAAGTCATTGACATGACCCCTTCCTATAACATACTCCTGGGACGCCCGTGGATTCACTCCACCAAAGCCGTAACTTCTACCCTACATCAAAAGGTTAAGATCCCCGTCAACGAGGAGATCATAACCTTGAACGCCTCTAACTTCCGAGCCCTTTTCGATACACCAAAAGAGCCCAATTCTGCGGAAATTGTGGCTGAACCCGCAGAAGACTTATGTGGCTTCGACTTTGAGGTCGGCGCTATCACACGTACACCAATCAAAAGCTACAAACCTTTCAAAACAAAAGACAACAACAGCCTTTGGCTCACCATGGATCTAGGCTATAAGCCCAAAAATGACGACCAGGAGAAGATGGTTAAGGAAATCCAAATACGAAGGTCAACTCACAAAGTCACCCTGCGACCTTACATCCTCGACCTGAACGCATATTTCACCCCCGGAGGAACGGTCGACGGGAATACCTCCCTTCGAAACATCATTCATTCATCCGAAGCTTGTTTCTCTTGTGAGGCCGAGCCCAATACACTCAAGGCCTCACCGAGCACCAAAAACGAGGAGATCGTCTCCACAATCATGCGAGACCGTCACTTCGATCCTAACTTACTCATAGCCGACGCCACAAACAAAACCCTCAACGGATGGTATAAGACGCTGAAATGGACCGATGCACAAGGTCACCACTTCCAGCTTATCACCGGTGAAGGACCGCTCTTCGACCATGTCACTAATCTCAAAGACAAAGACGAGAGTGATTCAAACTCAAGCAACTCAAGCAGCTCAAGCAGCTCCAACGGCACAGAAGACGACGAAGAAGAAGAAGAAGACATTCTTTCAGCTTCTAATGCTCTTAGTGTCGGGTCATCTGTCGACCCATCTATCCTAGACTCTAGCTTTAGTTTAGATTTCCTTTTTACGGAGGCTAACTCCAAGCAATTTTCCGATTTGTCGAATAATTCTCTTCAAAATAATGAAATGAATAAATTTGCTTACGTCTTGTCTCAAGCTAAAACAAACAACAAAATACAAACAAACAAAAATCAAAAAGCAACAAACAAAACGCAAAATACAAAAGACACTAACTCATGCGATGAAAATGAACAAACAAATGAATCATTAAACAAATACATTGCAAACATTGTTCACCCAAAAACACAAGACCCAATCATCGAGGAAACCATAACCATAAACGTGGGAACCCCCGAAGAGCCAAGAGAACTACAACTAGGTGCCTCACTAGACGACCACGAGCGCGCCCAGTTCACACAACTCCTGAGCGAATTCAAGGACGTATTCGCTTGGTCATACAAAGATATGCCCGGAATCGAACGAAGCATAGCCGAGCACCGCATCCCCATTAAACCCGGTTACAAACCCATCAAGCAAAAGCTAAGGAGACTACGCCCCGAATGGTCCCTTATGGTTAAGGAAGAAATCGAAAAACAACTACAAGCCGGTTTCATCCAAGTCATCGAGTATCCTGAATGGGTCTCAAACATGGTCCCAGTCTTGAAAAAGAATGGCAAGATTCGAGTATGCGTTGACTTTCGCGACTAGAACAAAACTAGTCCGAAAGATGACTTTCCATTACCCCATGTGGACGTCCTAGTCGACAACACCGCCGATCACGCCCTCCTATCCTTCATGGACGGCTACGCGGGCTATAATCAAATCAAAATGTCCTGCGAAGACATGGCGAAAACGGCCTTCATTACACCGTGGGGCACATACTGCTACACGGTCATGCCCTTCGGCCTAATCAATGCCGGTGCTACATACCAACGCACCGCTACAACCCTTTTACATGACATGATGCACAAAGAAGTCGAAGTCTACGTCGATGATATGATCGTAAAATCAAAAGAGAGGAGTGGTCACATCACTAACCTCCGCAAGTTCTTCACCCGCCTACGACAATACAAAATGCGCCTCAACCCCCAAAAATGTACTTTTGGAGTAAAGTCCGGTAAACTACTAGGACACGTAGTGAGCCAAAGAGGCATCGAGGTCGACCCCTCGAAAGTCAAAGCAATTCTAGAAATGCAACCCCCGAAGAACCTCGACGAAATTCGAAGTTTCTTGGGCCAAATCCAATACATCTCGCGCTTCATTAGCAAACTCACCATGATATGTGAACCAGTTTTCAAGAAACTCAAGAAAACCGACCACGTTGAATGGGACGAAGAATGTCAAAAGGCATTTGACAAGGTCAAAGAATTATTAACCAACCCGCCAGTTCTACGACCACCCTAAAAGGATGTGCCACTGTCCTTGTACCTCACAACAACCCCTACCGCCATGGGCGCCATGCTCGCTCAAGAGATAAACGGCGAAGAACATGCAATCTACTACATAAGCAAGAAATTTCTCGATTACGAAACTCGATATTCACCCGTCGAGAAGAGCTGTCTAGCATTGGTATGGTCATCCAAAAAACTCCGTCACTACATGCTAGCACACCAAACGAAGGTCTACTCAAAAATGGACCCCGTAAAGTACCTTTTCGAAACCTGCGCTTAATCGGACGAATGGCCGATGGACACCGCTCTAGCCGACCGACCTTAAGTACGTACCCCTCAAAGCAATCAAGGGACGAGCAGTCTCTGATTTCCTGGCCGAAAATGCAATCAACGAAGAGCCAATCATCGACACGACATCCCTTCCAGACGATGGGATTTACAATATCAACCAAGAACAATGGGAGTTATACTTCGATGGCTCCTCCAACTATCGAGGATGTGGAGTAGGAATACTTCTCATATCCCCGAATGGCGAACATACCCCCTTATCCATCAAATTGGATTTTGACGTAACGAACAACGCCGCGGAATACGAAGCGTGCTTGCACGGTCTCCAAGCAGCGCTTGTACTCAACGCCCGCAACATAAGAGTCTATGGGGACTCCTCCCTCATAATCAACCAAGTATCCGGAGCATGGAAGATACTCAACGAAAACCTAGCGCTATACCAAAGCAAAATACAAGAGATCATAAGCGAATTCTATCACGTAGAATTCATACACCTCCCACGCGAAGAAAACCAATTCGCCGACTCGTTATCCAAGCTCGCGTCACTAATCAACATACCCCCGGGGTTGGAAACGCTACCCATTGTCGTGGAACGACGGAACGAACCCGCCTACATCTGTGACATTGAAACCGAGGAAGAACAAACCGACCCTTGGTATCAAGCAATCATCAACTACAAAACAAACGGTGAATACCCACCAAACATTGACAAACGAGCCAAGCGAGCCCTACGCCTATTATCATCACAATTCGTGATGGAAATGGGCAAACTACTCAAAAAGACGCCTCTAGGCACACTACTCTTGTGCGTCGACCACAAAAAGGGACACGAAATCATGTCCCAAGTACACGACGGCGAGTGCGGACCACACATGAACGCACGAGCCATGTGCAAACAAATCATAAGGCTAGGATGGTATTGGACCACCATGGAAGCCGATTGCGCAAAATATGTCAAACATTGCCATAATTGCCAAATTTTTGCAAATGTGCAACACATACCCCCCTCACCACTATACAGTTTAACCTCGCCATGGCCTTTCTCAACCTGGGGAATCGACGTCATCGGCAAAGTTCAACCCGTAGGAGCAGGAGGACACTGCTTCATCCTCGTGGCCATCGACTATTTCACTAAATGGGTCGAAGCCGCATCATACCGTACGCTAGGCACAAAAGAAGTTGCGAAATTCATACAAAACAACATTATTTGTCGCTACGGCATACCCCACGAGTTTATCAGCGACCAAGGCACACACTTCCAAGGAGAAGTCGAACCACTTCTTCTCAAATACAAGATACAACGACATAAATCCTCACCCTACCGACCACAAACTAATCTGGCGGCCGAGGCAAAGAACAAACCGCTGCTTCAATCCTCAAAAAGATGATCGACACCTGCCACGACTGGCCCAACAAAATCCCATTCGCATTATGGGGATACCGCACCACTATCCGCACACCCACAGACATGACACCCTACTTCTTAACCTACGGGATGGAAGCCGTTCAACCCGTAAAAATCGAAATGCAATCCCTTCGAATTCTCATGGAAGCAGACATTCCTGAAGCCGAATGAGCACGCGAACGATACGAGCAACTCATCCTTTTAGACGAAAGACGGTTACATTCACTAAGTACAGTCCGAATGTACCAATCTCTCCTACAACGCGCCTACAACAAACGGGTCAAGCCGCGAAATATCAAAGTGGGTGACCTAGTACTCAAATCAGTCCGAGCACCATTACCAGTCGACCCAAGAGGAAAATTCAAACCCAATTGGGCCGGACCGTACTTGGTCAAGGAAATCCTCCCTAGAGGAGCCGTGAAGTTAACCGACCTTGACGGCCAGGACTTCCGATTGCCAACAAATCTTGATCAACTCAAGAAATACTACCCCTAAACATAAACAAATTTGCAATGTATTTCATAAAAAAAAAAAAACAACTCACTCTTGCATGGGTGAACTACGCTCGGTTTGATTCCACGCACTGTGGATACGTAGGCATCTTTGCAAAGAGCTCAACCGAATCACACGAACTACGCCGGTTTGATTCCGTGAAACGCAGATACGTAGGCAGCTCGTCAAAAGCACAACCGAATTTCCTAGCACGCAAGCCCAAAGCTTAAAAAGGTCAAGGGCGATGCACTCACAAAAAGACACGCTCAACGCTTAAAATGGTCGAGAGCACAGTCAACACAAAACACAAAAAATCAAGTCTGAAGCTTAAAAAGGTCGAGGGCTTAAGAACGAACGAATCAAACAAACAAATCCAAAGCTTAAAAAGGTCGAGGATTTTAAGACAGAATACGAATGTTCAAAGCTTAAAAAGGTCGAGAACATTTCAAAGCAAAAGAAAGCAACGAGACAAGGCAAAAGCGAATTAATTCTATTTTATTACTTTATTTAGAATTTTTCGCAATTTAGAAATGAGTTAGGAACAAGCCTCCTTAACCCCTTATTCGAATCTAGAACATGTATTTGAATAAAGAAAATTTATTTAAACAAAGCAAAACAAACTAAGCCATCTTCTGTCGCTTCGGATTAGCCTCTTCATCTTCAAGAGGCCGATCCGCCACAATCTTCGAACTGATCACGGGAACAGTCCTCTCAAATCCTGGGGGCTCGATCGGATCCTCGTCCTGCTCGACTGGGGGCTCCTCGATCCTTGACCCTAGACGATCCTTAGCGGTCACCCTTGCTCCAAGCCTTTCCCGCGCAGGCCTCGAAGTAGACACATCCACATTAACAGCACAAAGATCACCATAGTCTCTCCTTTCGCGCACCACCTCATACGCCATGGAGGGCCTTGGCCCATTCTTTTCTCTCCTCCTCTGATTCTCCCGTTCCTGAGGATCATTGGAACGATACCACCGCGTATAGAAGTCCGTAACACGACTAGACTCTATATGCTCCGGAACAGCCCAAGTAACACGGTCCGACCATCCTCGGATCCAAGCATCAATCATCTGGTTGTTTAGGACAACAACCCCTCCAACCTGAGTATCCTACTCGGGTATGGTCTGAGCAAGCCCGATCTGCCTCTTCAAGCGAAGAGGATGAATCCACACCCCTCGTTCAAATCCGCACAACATCAACCCACGAGCCGCATTCGTAACAGACGGCGCCGTAATCGCCGTAATATGCCACCATGACACATACCATCGAATGGTGCTCTCCTTCACGAACCCCCGGTAGTAGTTTAGTGAACGCTCCTGAGGGTTAGCCCACTCCATCCTTCGCGACATCGTCGCCGCAGCCTTGAAGACACCACCAAGGGGAAGGGCTTTATACACAGTTAGCCTCTCCATGAGCCAAATGTTGAGAATCCTAGCGCAACCCCGGTACGAGCTCAGACAATTAGCAGAACGGTCGTCTAAGCCCAGTATGGTCTCTGCTAGGATCAGGGCAGAAGGATCATATCCCCTTTCCATCTCTTCGACAACGCGAGCATACATCGCGCTCCCGAACACCCCATCTGGCATGGACCCCGCAAAAGCATAACGATGAACCAGACAAAAAGCAAGGGCCCTCCGCCTAGAACGGTCCGAGATACTGGTGTCTACCTTATTCATGTAACGTTGACACAAAAGAAGCATATTCACCTTACCTCCTTCAAACAAACCTGCAGCATGAGCATTTGTCATCCTAAGGAAGTTTCGCAACATCCCATTATAGCAAAGCTCACTCCTTACAACCATAGGAGTAGTCCGTTTCGACCACCCCGCAATGGCCGCAAACTCCTCCATCAAAGGACACACCTCTCCCCCGGGAAACCTAAACACATGCAAGCTAGGATCCCAATAATCTAAGCACGCATCAAGGAAGTCAAGATCGACTTTCATTTGGCGAAAGCCAATGAAAACACCCGCACCATCATCATACACCGCCCTCTTCATCGCCGGACTTAGAGAGGAAGTCCACCTCTTCAAAAGAGCATCAAAATGCTCAACCATTTTCTTGGATACAAAAAACTTTAATAAATATACCTAATATATTTATGAGAGCAAAAACTTGTATTAAAAGAGAAGAAAAGAAGTAATTGTGAATGAGGATTATAGCACGCACCCTCACTCCTTATATACAAAACATATTACGGAATATGGAAACTCAGCATTACCAGCCACGCCGCCAAACCGCATAGCCCTATGCGGTTTGCACCCCAAACCGCATAAGCCTATGCGGTTTGACCCCTAAACCGCATAAGGCTATGCGGTTCAAGGGGCGGGTTTTCTCGCAACTTTCCTAATTTCGTCTTTCCTAAACGCTACAATCTACATTAGGCTACGACATTCTCTTGTTGTTCCCCACGCAGCAACATTACATTTCACTTTAGCAACAACGATTCATACCACGAGTCAAAACATAACATTTTCGACATTCATGCAAGCTCATTTCGCATTTAAAATGAACTTTTTGCAAACGCATTTTCACAATATAAAATCAACATCAATGCATCCCACTCGGGAATCATTTCATTTTTCAAACAAGCTTACCAAACAGGTTCCAACAACAATCAAGTTCAAGTTCAAGCTACAACATGTACACAAAGGTTCATACAATCTATGTTACACAAATTCACTCCGGATGACGACGACGATACTACAAACTGCTGAACTGAGCCGCTCTCAAATGGCCTCGACATTAATCAAGCACGCCACCCAAGCCATCCTCCACCTATTGGCTATCCGCCATAGTTTCTTATGAGCCTCCTTCGCCACCTGCGATACATAACACAAAAAACACTTCACATTTCTCTCCATTTTGCCTTAATTTCACTCAAATTAAGCCAAACTTAGGGGGAAATTTCAAAAACACTTCACATTTCTCTCCATTGTGCCTTAATTTCACTCAAATTAAGCCAAACTTAGGGGGAAATTTCAAAAACAAAGTGCATTCTCTCCATTTTCCTTAATTTCACTCAAATTAAGTCAAACTTCGGGGGGAAATTTCAAAACAAAAGCAGTCAACCCCACTTTGCCTTAATTCCACTCAAATTAAGACAAACTCGAAGGGGTAACACAAAAACATGACTCTCACAAGTTTGATCATCGCTATAACTCATACCTCGATCAAACTAGGGGCTCACTCACATATACAAAGACAAAGATACATACCTTCTTCACCCCGCTCAGTCCACCGCCCATGCCCACAAGAGTCACCGGCAAGTACGTCGGCAAAGTGAAGGTACGACGTACACCCGACTCGTCGTACTCAACGGTGGTAGGAAAGTCGCCAGGCTGCTCCGCCATCTCAGGATCAAACAACTACAAAAAGCAGACGTCAGCACACGTTAGGGAAATTTTTCGCAAAAATTACCTTACGCACCCTCACAAGAAGCAAGCATACCTCAATCGGCCCACAAGCAAGCCGAGACTGAGCAAACTGGCCATAGTCTTCCCTAGGACAGAGAAGACTCACCGACTCTCCTTCCCCGTACAACGCCATCCGATCCTGAGCGGAAACCCCTCGCTCGAAAAGGACTCTTGGCGGGTCCTTAGGCACCACCGGAGCTGGCCACCCTGCCTGAAAGACCAAACGCACTCCAAGGTACCAAACCGGCCCATACGGCGTCGCTAAGTACAAACGCTGGGTCTCTCGCACTGCAAACCGCGCCCCGATGCCTTCAGGAATGCCCGCATACTGGGCCCACGGGAACGGCACGAACTACAAAAACAAAAACAAAAACAAACACTCATAAATACAATCATTTTAAGTACACTCTATTTAAAATGGTTCAAGCACAAACCTGATCAAACCGCATCCTGTTCAGACGGTCCCGAACCTCGTCATACGACCAGTCAAAAGCCGTAAGGTTGCACGTACCCCAAATACGCACCGCCGGATATATCTTCGCAATCGTCACAGCATGCGGAGGCAGCAGAAAAGGGAAGTGACTGAAGATCCACGACTGCACGTACAAAAACACGTTACAAGACAACAAAGACGAATAACAATGCATCTAAAACAGAAACAAAATCAATACATACCTCCATCACAAACCCAGGCGAGACTAAGGACAGTCTCGACCCTCGATCCATGACCCGCGGCCTCACCGCGTCCATGCAGAATCGAATACACAAACCCAAGGATGGCGACATCTACCAAGTGTCCCGATCGCACCCCAATCTACGAGATGCATCAGACCGACGCCGCCGCTTCTTCACCCTTATCGCCGAAGTACACGGCGCTAACAAACCACCACAACCACAAACGAGCGTTCTGCTCGTCAGTCCACTCAGAAGGGCCTCGCTCGGTCTTCGCCTCAAAATACTCCAGGATGAAGCTAGTCTTAATCACATAAGGTGGGTTACCCTCGTACTCCACCTCCAAACCACCGCCAATCGCGGCAGTCACCACCTCGTCCTCAATGGACGGCGCAAACTCAAAGCTCATATCGCGGTCCCCGAACGGAAGCCCCGTCATGACCGCGTACCCTGACAAGGTAATGCCGGCCTCGAAACCGGGCATGTGAAACGTCGTCGTGGTATCCCAATACCGATCAAGGAAGGCCCTGATCAGCATCAGGTTCGCCGTCAACTTCGACCTCGCAATCACCCTCCAGTGCTCAACTAGAGGACCAAAAGCATCGCAAGAAGACCTAAGCTGCGCACCTCCTAAGCTTCTTCTCGAAAGCATACATCACGGACGAGACGCCCGAGAAAGTCCTCATCGGACCTTTCCGCCAACCCATCGTAGCCCGATAGGAGACGTGTCTCTCTGGAGCAAGTAGATAATCATGGCCATCCCAGCCCTTGGCGAACGCCCTGTTCGCACGTGATTTTCGCGGCCTAGAGCTACTCGCCCTAGGCACAGCCTCCTCGGCCTCCTCGGCCTCCTCAACAACATCCATCTCGGCTTCCAGCTTATCCACCAGCTCTTGAGCAAGCTCATCCTCAGGATCAGGCATAGGGTCACGCCCCGCACGACCCTGACCCCTACCTCGTGACTGACCACGTCTCGTGGGCAGGTCTCGAGGGTCAGCATCCCTCTCACTACGCGTACGCCTCAAGATACTCGAACTAGAGGCTCCCTCAGTCCTCGAACTAGCACTCCTACGAGATTTTGATCTCGTAATACGACCAGAACCTTCTCCTGCAACCAAACACAACCAACGCATACAACTATAATACATGCAAGCATACGAACTTAGCATACACATACACAAATACACACAAATAATACGCACATAACACATATACATCCCTCTACACGTTGCACTATACGCCCTACAGAGCATTTTTAGGCCTAATTCACGATTAAGCCGAAAACCGTTCTCTACACCTCAAAATTGCAACTTTATGGTTTCTACGCGCCATAATAGTCCCCAACAACAAACCATTACAAGCAATTGCATTTTGGTCATCCCGATCAAAAACCCCCAATTCGCCTTAATTACTCCGTATAACTACGACTTAAGACGGCGATTTGAAGGCCTTAGCTCGACATTTTCGCAAAACTAACGCTATAGGCATGTTATACGCACTATGGGCATCCTACACCGAAGTTTAATTGAAATTCCGGGTCGGAAAATCCGGGTTCGTTTTCGGGCCCGAAACCTAATTTGGACGTTTTTCACACAAAGACGGTCCAAATCACAATCAATTCACACACACACACGTTCACATGGCATAATGCAACACAATGACGTCAATTTCAAGCATTCAAACGGCAAATTTCAAGCAGAACCCGGGTTTTCATTCAAAACCCGTCTTTTCAACATTTCAAGGCAAAACTAGCTAATTACAACGACAAATAACGTAAAAGCAAGTCAAAATGGAGCATTACCTGATGCCATAGCAAGACAACGCAAGAAAAATGAGCAAAATCGGTTGAGAAATCGAAAAATGGTGTTTTTTAGAATGAAAAACCGAAGATGATGAATGAGCTTCACTCACGGCCGAGCTCGTGTTATATAGCCCCCTACAGCCACTAAGGCAAACCGCATAACCTTATGCGGTTTGCACCACGAACCAAATAAGGTTATGCGGTTTCTGCCTGTGGTTTTTCTCGGTTTTTTTCTCGTTTTACGCCTACTTTTGAATTCCTAATTCATCTTGGCCTTAATATAACTCCAAGTACGCCCCGTGCTTGGGTTAAGGCGTCACCTACAGTCCACCATACGCGTATATTAAGCATTTAATGTACGGTACAGAAGCAGAAGCACGAACGCTCCTCACGAGCATTACATCATTTTCTCCTCCACGGAAGGCAATCATATGCAATTACGACTACATAGACACTCCTCGGCGAGCCCAAGCACAAGCACTCTGCAATATACACCTTATTCCAAGCATTTCACTCCAAGCATAGACACTCCTCGGCGAGTTCAAGCATTACACAGACGCTCTTTCACGAGACCTACACTAACACCTACATGAACACCCCTACTCAATTATACACCTCACGCATACCCAAACATCTTACAAGCACATGCACCCCTACACTTTAGCCCCTTCTACATTTCAACACATGCAACACGAAGACATTACAAGCAGCAGTACCAGGCATCTGACGACACCAAGCACAAGCAAAGGCATATACAATGGCATTACACAACGACAGTACAACAAGCACGACGAAGACATCCAGCAGGCCGGCAGGCCCTTATAGCATGCACGGACTGCCAAGTCCTTAAAATGCGCACGCCCCTCCCCGTTTAGCCCGGTTCAAAGTCCTCGTCTCACCCATGGACACATGCTTGCTCCGCCGATCAGATCGAGACCGTAATGGTCCTGATATGGTCGTGGAGTTTGACTAGCGCTCTAGTCCGAGCTCACCAAACCGGGGCTCTGTGGATACCCATATCCGTACCCTCCCGCACAAAACCCTGTGATGTAACACGGACTTTTATTACGCATGCTTTAACGTTGACTTAAACGGTTCTAACTAATGTCGAATTCATTTTGAGTCGTTTGAAATGTTAAAATGATTAAGGTCGCTTCACATCGCTTTAAATAAACGTTCATTTTGTCCATTTGGAGTCTAGCTAGGTCCTTGTCCTACTTCATTTGGCATGAGCTTCGCATTTGCACTACAATTAGCCCTTTTACATTAACAAGGTCTAATTCAGCATTCCTAAATCCCTAAATTTAGGCCCGGTGGCTAGATCTTCCCTTTAGCCTCCTCTTACACAAAATACAACCTCACGTCTTACCTTATCTTACAAAATCCATGCAAATACACCCTTTTCATGTTTCCGGGTCTCGGGCCCGAAACCGAGCCCAAACCTAGCATTTGGCCCGCACTCCAAAGTCCTAAACATCAAAATATCTCAGAAATATCCTAGCCTTTTCCTTGATGTGCAAGTAAGGATTATACTAAATCTTTTCGAGATATAATCAAACCGAAACTAGGAAACTACGCAAAAAAACACACCTTCAAACCGCATAGTCTTATGCGGTTTGGGGTGGCAACCGCATAACCTTATGCGGTTTGCCTGGGCAACCGCATAAGGCTATGCGGTTTCCTGGCTTGTTTTTATCCACGGATTTCCTAATTTCTCCGAGGTTTTTAGTATATATACACCCCTATACCTGACCTCGGAAAACACAATTTACACCCAGCTTTCATAGAAAACACACTACAAAACTCTCTCAAAGCCTCACGCACTCAAATCCTTGAGTTCAACACACCATCCCGTGTTGAATTCATCCTCCTTTTTGGTTCAAGAAGCGAAGCTCTGCCCAGATCTGAAGCGTCAGGACAAGGTAGGTACCGATCCACTTGGATCAAAGCATTTTCTTATTTTCTATGGACTAACAAAGGGGACTACACTCTAGCGCCCCCCCGGTTTTGGCACCCAGCGCGCTTGCACTCCAAGTGTTCTATTTACTTCGGGTACACTCCATATCCGATGACACGCCAAAGTCGCATAAGCAACCGACCCTTATAAAATAAACCAATGGACAATTGAACTTTATTTTATTTGCATGCATCTTGCACCTTCTTGTTTTGCATTAAAATCAACTTAAACAATGAATTCGATCTTTAACTGAACCGTTTTCGTTAACAAGTTAAGCATGCTAAACTGAGGGTTTTAATCAATCTTTCTGCATCTGCATCTGCATTCTTTTACAAACTTTTCGCACTTGTACGTAGCGATAACATTAGCTCAATTATCATCTTACATGGATTGTTCTAGGTCAGTAGAGACTATTTTTACATAGGCTTTTCTAAAAGGTTTTCATAAATCATTAATTGACTTAACTCTTTTTCTAAAGTACCCTCACCCCGAATCCAATCTGGTTTCACAAGCCTTAGATCTAGGGGTGTCGGCGTGCTCCAAAATCTAGGACATGTCTTTAGGCTTAGGACATGATAGCAGGTTCCAAATTTCCGCGATAATTAGGTGGCGACTCCAAAACAGTTTTTAAAGGTTTTTCTAACTTAATCTTTTTTCTAACTTTAAATGCGCCCTTAAGCAAGACGCCGAGTTGGGTCCCTCGTCTTCGATTCTCGGGTTCCACAGACCTACATGGTCAGACGAGTCTTGGTAGATGGTGGCAGTTCAGTCAACATCATAATGATGGAGGCGCTGAAAGCTATGGGACTGAAAGATTCAGATGTGACGAAAAAGTCCAGCGTCCTGGTAGGATTCAGTGGAGAGACAAAGCACAGCTTGGGAGAGATTACACTCCCAACCTACGTGGAAAGAGTCACATCTTTCGAGAAGTTCTGCGTCATAGACTGCTTATCATCATACAACGTGATCCTAGGGCGACCCTGGATCCACAACCTCAAGGCTGTACCTTCAACGTACCACCAGTGCATAAAGATTCCAACGAAATGGGGGACAAGAATAAGAGGAGAGCAAAGCAGATCGCACAGAGTGTTACAGACGACCACGAAACCTCCTGGCCCAGGTAAGTCCCTCGCATAGCAATTAAAGCAGCCTGTCAGGTCTGTTGAGAATCCTGTCCCACGCATGGAGACAGATGAAATTGTTTTGGTAAAGGAAAGACCTGACAGGAAGGTTCTAGTTGGTTCTGACGCTCCAGAGGTAATCAGACCTGCTCTAATTGACTTTCTGAGGAAAAAAGAGCATTGTTTTGCTTGGTCCCATTTTGATATGACTGGTATAAGTTCTGATGTTATTACGCATAAGTTAAATATTGACCCAAGTTTTAAGCCTGTGAAACAGAAACGCAGGAAGTTTGCACTAGAACGTAATGAGATTGTGAACCAGGAGGTACAGAAGTTGCTGGACATGGACATGATAAAAGAAGTGATGTACCCAGAATGGCTGGCAAACGTAGTTGTGGTCCAGAAAAAGAATGGCAAGTGGAGAGTATGCGTGGACTATACAGACCTGAACAAGGCGTGCCCAAAGGATTCATTTCCACTACCACATATAGATGCCATGGTGGATGCCACTGCAGGACATGAGGTGCTGACGTTCATGGATGCAGCTAGTGGATTCAACCAGATCAGGATGCACCCCCCAGACCAGGAGCATACAGCGTTCATGACCAGCAGGGGAATCTATTGCTACAAGGCAATGCCTTTTGGACTAAAGAATGCAGGTGCAACATATCAAAGGCTGGTGAACATGATGTTCAAAGACCAGATAGGAGATACAATGGAGGTCTACATCGATGATATGGTGGTGAAGTCAAAGAAAGCTGAAGACCACATCCTGGACCTGGAAAAGGCATTTGAGATTCTGGAAAAGTATAATATGAAATTAAACCCTACTAAATGCACCTTTGGTGTCACTGCAGGAAAGTTCTTAGGCTATATGGTGACAAAAAGAGGCATAGAGGCTAGTCCAGAGAAGATCTCAGCAATAATCAACTTACAGTCCCCCCAGAACTCGAAAGACGTCCAAAAACAGACTGGAAGGGTAGCAGCGCTGAATAGATTCATCTCCAGGTCTTCTGAAAGGTGCAAGCCATTCTATGATCTTCTGAGAAAGAACAAGCAGTTCAACTGGGGGATAGAGCATGAGAAAGCATTCCAGGACCTGAAAGCGTATTTGTCATCAGCCCCACTTTTATCTAAACCAGAACTGTGGAGTCATCGGTCCCAGACTGTCAGAATGAAGCTTCTATAAGCGCAAATTCTGATGAGAGAACGGATGGACAAAGAACATCCTGTGTATTATGTAAGTAAGAGTCTTACGGATCTTTGAGACCAGGTATTCTGTATTGGAAAAATTTGTTTTGGCTTTAACAGTTGCTTGTACCAAGTTGCGCCCATATTTTGAGGCGCATCATGTTATCATTCGTACTAATGTTCCAGTGAGATCAGTACTATGTAGACCAGAACTTTCAGGTCGTATGTCAAAGTGGTCAGTCAAATTGAGCACCTATGACTTATCCTATGAGCCCAGAACAGCAATCAAATCCCAAGCATTAGCAGACTTTGTGGCTGACTTCACTCCCACACTAGAGGAGCAGGTGACAAAAGAGATCTTCCATCTGGACCAGAAACAGCAGACCTGGGAACTCTGGACAGATGGTTCAGCCAATATCAGGGGTACTGGACTAGGTGTGGTCCTGAAATCACCACAGGGGGACAACATAGTACAAGCTGTATCCTGTGAATTCAGGACTACCAACAATGAAGCTGAGTATGAGGCACTGATAGCAGGACTGAACGTGTGTCTGGACATGAGGGTCCAAAATCTGAAGGTAAAAATAAACTCTTTGCTGGTAGCAAACCAAATCAATGGTACGTACGCTGCTAAGGACTCTAAAATGATTGCATATCTTGATTTGGTCAAAAATCTTTTTCAAAAGTTTACTAACGTTGAGGTTGAGCATGTCCCTAGAGATCAGAATGTGCAGGCAGATGCTTTGGCCAACATAGGATCAGCATTTGAACCTGGTGTGCTGGACAGTATTCCTATTGTACACATCCTGGAACCAAAGAAATTCGTAAAGTTCACCACCCCTGCAGAACACAGTCCAAGCTACCCAGAGCTGGACCAAACCATATTATGAATGGCTGGTCCAGGGCAAACTACCATAGGACAGAATTGAAGCAAGAGCATTTAGAATCAAGGCGTCCAGATATACAATCATACAAGGCATACTATTCAGAAGGTCCTTCAATCCGGTCAGACTGCTACGCTTAGAAGCGACCAGGTCGGGACAGTACTATCAGAAATACATGATGGACATTGTGGAAATCACACAGGTGGTAGAAGCATGGTTAACAAAATCCTACGAATGGGCTACTACTGGCCCACAATGAAAACAGATAGCATCCAGTATGCCACAAAGTGTGACGCTTGCCAAAGGCATGGTCCAGAAATACATCAACCTGCGCAGAACCTGCACTCAATATCAGCACCATGGCCATTCATGAAATGGGGCATGGACTTAGTTGGCAAACTACCAATGGCTCCAGGGCAGAAGGTGTTCATGCTGGCAATGACGGATTACTTCTCCAAGTGGATAGAGGCAGATGCATACAAAAATGTCACAGAAAAAGAAGTGATCGCTTTCATAAAGAGGAACATCATCAGCAGGTATGGGATTCCTTCAGAGATAGTGTGTGACAATGGGCTTGCATTCGTGGGAAACAAGACCAGAGATTTCTGCACAAAGTGGAACATCAACTTGGTAACATCTGCACCAAGATATCCCCAAGCAAATGGACAAGCTGAGTCCAGCAACAAGATTGTAATCAGTTGCATCAAGAAGAAGCTGATGGAGAAGCAAGGAAGATGGGTTGAAGAATTGCCACTAGTGCTGTGGGCAGACAGGACTACGCCAAAGAGAGCAACAGGAAAGACTCAATACTCAATGGTTTATGGATTTGAAGCTGTACTCCCAGTAGAAGTGCACATTCCAACAATCAGGTATGGACTGAACACAATTTCTGAAAATAACGAATTATTGTATGACACCAGATACAAATTTCAGAGCTCGAGAGATTTAGCAAAGAAGGTTAGCAAAGATACCAACAACTGCGGGCCGAAGCTACAACAAAAACGTGAAGGTACGAATGTTCAGGACTGGAGATCCGGTCCTGAGAAAGGTATTTCAGAACACAAGGGACAAGGCTGCAGGCAAGTTGGCCCCAACCTGTGAAGGCCCATACCTTATTGATTCAAAGAAGAGGAAGGGCTCCTACAGACTACTGGACTGGAAGGAGACATGATCCCAAGACCCTGGAATACACTCCACCTCAAGCTCTATCACATGTAAAGTGTCCTGGACCAAGACATCTGGTAACCCACGAAACTCAAAACTTTTCCTTTACAAATTATCCTATATAACTATACTGACTTGAGCGTCGGAGGGCCGTTAACGCCAACTGGCCGCCCCGACCCTCTTCTGTGCGCATACAGGCAAGATGCACGTCCGACCAGACCAGAACCAAAAACAAAAACAAAAACAAAGCAAAGAAGGGCCCCAGCCCCAGTACGACTGCAACAACGGGACAGGGAGTAATGTCCGTTAAGGGAGCCCCAAAGTGTAAGTCGCCTAAATCATCAAACGCATGCATGCTACTCTACAAAATTCACAACAAATTATATGCGCATCATAACAAAGACAAAACATAACAAAACATAACATAGCATAGCATAACTTAGATAGCAAAAGGATGTCAGAAGTCAGGACCTAAAAAGTCAACCCATGCCTGTGCATGGGCACAGGAATCAAAACCAAAGTTCAAAACAGAAAACAAGTCTAAATAATTACAGGCCAAATATCTACAGGGGACATTCCCCCCTGACAAATTCAAAGATTGTTCAAAAAACACCAACAAACACTAGTAGAAAATAGCCTTTTAGTGGCGGTTGTAAACAGCTTTTAGTGGCGATTATGAAGCGACGTCTATGTGGGGGTCGTATAGTTTTAGTGGCGGTTGTAAAAATCGCCACCAAAAGGCCTAGCTTTTAGTGGCGGTTCTAAGCTACAACCGCCACTAAAAGTCTAAAATATGGCTCAGATGAACAACTTTTAGTGGCGGTTCTAGCTTAGAACCGCCACTAAAAGTAACCTTTAGTGGCGGTTGTAGCTTAGAACCGCCACTAAAGTTACTTTTAGTGGCGGTTCTAAGCTACAACCGCCACTAAAAGTTGTTCATTCGAGCCATATTTTAGACTTTTAGTGGCGGTTGTAGCTTAGAACCGCCACTAAAGTTACTTTTAGTGGCGGTTCTAAGCTACAACCGCCACTAAAAGTTGTTCATCTGAGCCATATTTTAGACTTTTAGTGGCGGGTGTAGCTTAGAACCGCCACTAAAAGTTGTTCAAAAAAGACATATTTTAGACTTTTAGTGGCGGTTTTAAGCTACAACCGCCACTAAAAGTTATTAATTTTTTTTTTTAATACGAAAAAATTTCGGCATGACCTCGTCTAAATTTGACGATCCACCTCGTCTAAATTTGACGATCCACATATGAGTACGTTCCTGCACGTACCACATCCGACAACACATATATATACACCACATTGTATCCCACAACAACATCCAACAACAACACATCCAACAACAATATATCCAACAACGACACGATATATAAAATTCATTTCAAATGTGCATGCAACCAACAACACATCCAACATAAAAATTCTAAGTTTACTCCAAATAAATATAAAACACAACAATAATTTGCAAACATACATACACTACAACACTTCTCTAATCGATAACTCCATGAGATCGAACTTAGCAACTTCCCGTTGTTGATCTTCTCAAAACCACCTAGAAACACAAAATGAAAATATCGTCACGTGAAGATGTATGTGTAAAACACATTCACACGAAATACACAGCTACATCGTATATATAAAACATTATGTCTAAAGATCATTGTGATTAGAAAACACAATCACACTCAATACACATTTAGGCTGGGTCCAATGATCATATATATATATAAACGCCCATTTTAATATAAATGTGGAAACTTGGGGAAACATCTAGGGGAATACTAGTGAATAAACTATGTGTCGATGATATGAGCTAAATATTTGATAAATGTCGAATCAGGTCAGGTAGAATAAATGAAAGGCTATTATTCAAATGACATTCCAGGCATTTGATCTGACATCTCCTTTGTGAGCTCTTCTGATAGAACAAGTACCGACCTCATTTCTCCTCATCACTACGACTATATGGATTCAACTCGCACGCCAAGGATATCGACCGCCCATCGTGAGCAAAGATTCGTCGGATCAGTACGCTTTCCGCTAAGAGCTAATGAACTTAGCCCCTTACGTGACTTTTCATTCATATCACAGGAAAGTGGAAGAAGCTCAACTGCTTCATCGCAGCTAAGTGTAAGAACATTTCAACTTTAGTTCGGCTTTTATAATGGACATTCTTACCTACTTTAAGGGAGAAAAAAATCATGTACGTAAATTAAACGCAGGAAGAAGTCGAATCTGAGATGATATGAGAAGGCTGAAGCTTGAGCTTAAGCAAACCATGCAAATGTACAGCGAAGCGTGTAAAGAAGCAGTTATTGCTAAAGAGAGAGAAAGACAAAGAGTAAGTGACAGAAACTAACCAAAAAAAATTACTAGTGAAAGGAAGCTTGAGTTGAAAGTGTCACATAAGTGCAGGCAATGGAGCTCCATCAATGGAAGCTTGAGGAAGAAAAAAGATCGAAACCGTCAGGAATACCTGAGGAAAATGTAAAGGTGCATTCTGAAATGAAATCGAGCAAGGTTTCAGAAACAGGAAAAGAGAAATCAGAAGATAAATCGAGATACGGTGGAATAAGATACAGGAAGTACACCATAGAAGAGATTGAAATGGCTACTGATAATTTCTCGGAATCTCTCAAGATCGGAGAAGAGGGATATGGCCCAGTTTTTAAGTGTTATCTCGATCACACTAAAGTTGCCGTAAAAGTTTTACGACCGTGATGCACCAAGGAAGAACGCAGTTCCACCAAGAGGTATATAAGCAAGCCTCAGTTCAGTATATCTGCTTAGTTACGGCATGTAGTCTTCATCTTATGTTGTCTGAACTCTGAAGTTTAGTTAACGTTAAGGTATCCGCTTTTCAGAAGTTTTCTCAAGAGTCTAATAAGTTACCCACATCTACACCTACATACCCCTCAACCATGCCTATCCAAACTTGTACAGACATACATACATACATAATTCACATACATACATACATACATAATTCATACACACATTTTCACACAAGAGCTAAGTAAGGCTTTACCCTTACCTTGTCTGGAGGAAGAAGAAAGCTAGCCAAGGAAGATGTGATTCCACTCAAAGAGGTTCCTCCAAGAACAAGGCTTCTACACACCCAAAAACACAACAAAAACACCCACAATCACTCCTATATACCGAGAATTTTAACTACAAAAGCATACCAAAACTTACTCTTACAAACCCTAGAATAAACGAAAATGGCTGAATTTGGTGGAGGAATGAAGAAGACACAATTGAAAAGAATTAATGACTAACCAATACTACATGTTCTCTATACATTTGTTTGCCCAAACCTCTTTCATCTCGTTCATATCGTCAACTGATATAGTCAAATCTGCAATAAACTAGATATCACAAAATAAAATCAAAGTGTCGTAAGAATATGAATTAAAATAGACTCTAAATTGTCAATGCAAACATGGGCATTCTCCATGGGTAATTGTTTGTTGTGCACCATTTTACCTTCTACCCATGGAGAAACGATTCCCACAGCAACAACAATTATTTCATTGTTCAAATGCGCCATAAGCCGACAAGGAGTAGGTTTCTACAATTATCAAAGATAGTATCACAAAACATATCTAATATTTTAACCACATTAGCGATAAAAATGCACATTTTCAATTATAATACCAAAAAATGTAATATTAGTTAAGAATGTTACCTTTAAACTAACGAAAGGGTCAACAGAATGAGTAGAATCGTGACAACTTTTAGGATCTTGTCGACATGATGGTAATAAATCCAATGGACGTTCAATGCCACCATCTAAATTAGACATCTTTGCCATCATTTCCGCCCATTTTTTCTCCATCATTATATTAACCTC
Organism: Dianthus caryophyllus; assembly: GCA_023091065.1. Taxonomy (NCBI): domain Eukaryota; kingdom Viridiplantae; phylum Streptophyta; class Magnoliopsida; order Caryophyllales; family Caryophyllaceae; genus Dianthus; species Dianthus caryophyllus. Next base: position 19,843,444 of record CM041522.1, read on the forward strand.
CTCGATAGTTTCTCTTTTAGTTTCTGTTTTTACCTCCTCAATTGTCTCCCTTTTTACCTTCTCAATAAGTGAATTGATATCATCATCGGTATATACTCTTCCAGCCCGACTTGGCGGCTTTCCAAAATATGATCGGATACCAAGTCCACTACCAGCTCCTCTTACACGGCCGTTGTGATCGGGTTTCCCCGTTGCTCTTACTAACGCATCATCAAGTCTTGAAGGAACATACTCGCCTTTTTTCTCCTTTTCATTCCAGTGATCCTATTTTCATAAGAACACAATTTAAAAGTTAAATAGTACTTAACATACACACAAAAAGGGAAAAGAAAAATAAATTTACATATTACGTTGCTAATAATCAAAACACAAAAAAAACTTACAACTACGTCGATCACTTTCTTCGTTTTAGGTGGAGGAGCACCCGAAGATGGGGTATGTCCTTTGACCCACCTAAAAGCTCGATTGTTAAGCCGACTAGTAACTGAGCTAATCGATTCTTCGGTAATAGTGGGATTTGACTCAGCATTCTCCACATCTTCCCGTGCAACTTCGAGTTCAAGCTCTTCTTTAAGCCATTGTTCTTTCTTCCCTTCATATCCGGCTCTTCCCATATAATGCGGATACTCGTTCATTTTCTGGGACTCTTGAGCCTTCGCGCTTTTCACCTATAATTAGTTAAACCATACAATGATATCACTATAAAAATAATTACTAAAAGACAAAATATGTTGAAATTTCTAATTTATAATACTTACCAAGAAACTTTCCTCCTTGCGTTGTTTTTTAAATTCTTCCCAAACATCTTTCGTGATTTGAACATATTTACCAGTTGGATCATCGCAAACCTGTGTTCCTTCGTTCAATTTGATGGTTTTGGTAATATATGTTCGTGTTAATTTTGACTTAAACTCCTTGAATGCCTTCCCCACTTTCTGTAGAACTATCTTCTCTCTGTTGTCATCAAGCTTCCATGTTTTCTACATAATAAAATCAAGCACGTCATAATAATTGAGAGATTTTAATTTGTTGGGCCTAAAACCAGGCGCTACAGAAATGATATTCGAATGCTATCGTGTTTTTTACGACTCTAAACAATTTACATCCCCTAAACTGTAGTTCTGTACCAAAAGAAATTATTTCACTATTCATAAAAATCAGCTAATCACCACCACAATCAAGACAACAAATACAGCAAAGTTCTGTAGCAAACTTCACAGTCAAAGCTCCCTCAAATTTGTCTACTCAAGTCTCATGCATCAAATATCACCACGGATCGATTTCAATGAATTTTCCAATCTATCGCCGTACAAATCTTCATGACTAGAACCAGAAATACTCCGAAAATTGGTAAGATACACATACTCAACAAAAGGGACAAGCTATTTATATAACTAAATCTCCCCAAATGGAACATACTTTTATGATCTCGAGTCGTATTTTAGACCTTGGATATTAGTCGTATGGAATTTGGATGTAGGCAGCAAACACGACTTAACACAAACTCGCATTCGAACCCAACTCAACACACACACCCTTGATATATCATGCATAACACACTTTCACACAACACACAACAGTGCAACGAGATAATGTAACAAAGAAAGAAACAACACAACAGTATATAACAACAGCGACAACAGAACAACAGCGAACAACAGAGCAGTAGCGACAACAACGAACCGTAGCAACAGAATGACACACGACATTTCAAGCGTACAATGACACCAACCAACAGTAGCACACGATAAAGCAGTTCGGACAGCAGTACAATGACAGTAAACTCGAGCCTTTGCACGACCAACACAGGTCGAACAAAAGTTTCTGTTTTGCACTTGCAGTTGCTGTAGCCATATATTGCTTTTCTCAAATATAACTTTCTCAGCTCAAATATTGCTTTTCTCACCCTCACCGTTGTTTCCTGAGATCAACGTTTTTTTTCTCCCTACCCATGTACGGGAATTATTTACTTGTCGTCGATAATAAAATCAAGCACGTCATAATTTCATAAAATCTATTTTATAAAATCTAATTAAGCCGACTAGTATATAATATACGAACCTTAGCCTCTTTCCAAATCGTTTCTTTTTCTCCCTTTGGTACTTCATTCTAGCTCTTGTATGTAATCTTCACATTTCGAGCCATAACTCCCAAATCAGACACAAAACGTGGACGATTTTTTCCAGTCGGTTGACCATTATCGCCAAAATCAATTTGCAAGTTATCTGGATTCATCCTTCTCAAGTTCTTCCCGGTTGTCACACCTCTCTTATTTTGCACCGAACGACTGCTTTCACCTTGATTTACGCTCATCTTGGACACCTAAAACAAATAAAACATAACGAATTAGCACATATAAGGACAATATAAGCAATATATTAATTGTTAACTTTACAAATAAAATATATATGTTAAATAATCACGCTGCATAGAACAATGACTTGAGACCACAAAATCACCCAAATTTATCACTGCAATCTTCTTCCATAACCAGATTCAGCAATGCTCATCATCAAACAATCCAATCAAACCAAAACCCTAAAAAATCAATGCTTAATCACTCCCAAATCGTCAGAAATCCCTCAAAATACGACCACACACATACGTACAAGCATAGACAACAAAGCCAACCCCAAAATACGATTTTTACCAACCTATTTTGAGTCACATACACATACGTACAAGCATAGACAACAAAGCCAACCCCAAAATACGATAAATCGAGTTAAATCGAAGAAAATCAAATGAAATCGACACTTAAAACTAGTGGCATATTGATTAAATCGAAGAAAATCAAATGAAAGGATTAAATAGGAATAATACCTTTAATGGATTAGAATAATGGCCGATAAAACAATGGCACGCAGTCAGAGAAGAAGCAAGGCGAGCTGATTTTTTAAAACAATGGAGGAGAAGAAGCAAGGCGAGCTGAGGAGAACTCCGGCTGACGGACGAAAGAGGGACGAAGGAGAAGAGAAGAACGACGGAGAAGAAGGTCGGAGAAGAAGGAGGGCGGTTTTTGATTTGAAGTGAAGGTCGGAGAAGAAGAAGGAGAGCTGATTGAAGTGTTTTAGGTTTCTCACTAATTAGTGCGTGTCTATTTTTTAGCGCGAAGGTTTCCCACTTTTAGTGCGTGCCTTTTAGTGGCGGTTGTATCTTAAAACCGCCACTACAAGTTTGAAAAATAGTTCTTTTGAAAACCTATACTTTTAGTGGCGTTTCTAAGCTACAACCGCCACTAAAAGTTGGTTGCTTATACTTTTAGTGGCGGTTGTAACATACAACCGCCACTAAAAACTATTCTCAAAGTACTTGTGAGACAAAAAGGAAGCATCCTTTAGTGGCGGTTTTATTTTAGAACCGCCACTATAGACCTATCGTGGCGGTTGTTTGTTAGAACCGCCACTAAAAGCCTCTTCCACATTCATTTTTAGTGTCGCTTTTAACTTGGAACCGCCACTATAGATCTTCCACCCTACTTTTGGTGTCGTTTTTTGAAGAACCGCCACTATAGCCTCGACACTATAGGGGGTTTTTCTACTAGTGAAATTCAGTTCATTCATCAGACTCACCCGTCCTTTCAGCATGTTCTCCTGCAGGATCAGCATTGGAGGGCCCAGCAATGTCACCTCCAGCTCCTGCACCAACAGACTTCGCACTGGACAAGAATCGAAGATACTTCACTGTTCGAAATCGACTCCCAGAAACAATTTGCTTGAAGGTAGCAATTTCCGCAGGCAAATCCCAGGTGGCACGAGCTTCAGGACTGGCATTCATCATTTCATTCCGGGTGCGAAGTGTGTAGTATACACTTAGGTCAGCCAGATCTGCATTGTGTTTCTTGGCGCCCTCTCGCCGCCCCTCAAGCTCCTTGTTCAGTTTGGCAATAAGCTCGTCTTGCTGCTGGATCCACTTGAAGTGGGTTTTGTGTAACAACCTGGTTTTTAGTCGACTTTAATTACTAAGGCGGAAATTAATTAAGTCTTAAACCAGCGTTATTAATTATACAAGTAACCCAAAATATTACATCATCGTTTAAGAGTTGAATTGAACAACTCTAAATACGGAAGTTAAAAGAGTAAAGTGTTATATATTACAAATCTCTCAAAACGACTAAAAGTAAAGCATAAAAACATTGCATGGCCCCGTCCAAAATTCAGCTTCCGGTCCATGATTATCCTGCACAATAAACTGATGGGGGGATGCCCGCTGAGCGGACAGTGACTAGCTATGCTCATACTTACCCTCGATTTCAATTACTTTGGTTTAATATTATCGCTTTATAAACATAACATTATGATAAAAACATAAACATGCTTATTACATATAGCATATAAAGACATATAAGTCATAATAAGCATGCGGATTAAAGCGATAAATCATATAAGCATGATATTCAATTATGAAGGCAAATAACATATAATAGCATAGCAATAGTATCACAATAATTCGATAGCATTACAAGGCGATATCGGATCGCAATCAAACATACATATCGTATCATTCTTCTCATGCAGACTCGATTCACTTCAGAAACTTGTGGTCTTTAATTTTCAAAGATGGTACGCACTCATTCTCAAATAATCATACAACAAACAACACATACTTCTTACGAGCCTGACCACTGAGTAGGCCATTGTACTCTAGTCGCTTGCATCTCACTACCATAGTGCAGCGGCTTACTCGACTCGTAAACCACGCCGAATACTATAGTACTTACATCTCATCTTCTAGTGTTCGAAATGATTCGAACATCAGATACAATCTCGTCAAGTGATCTGTACATGTGGTAAGAACGAATGCAAGTGTCGCGCCCACTAAGAACGAAACACGGCAAGGAGACAGAACCGCTATAATCGACCTGAATCCACAAGGTCACGGGTGCCCTGGTAACTTTAGCGAAATAGGGGAATAAAACCCTAGTCTAGTATGCATACACTAATATCCACTTTAAGAATGGGCTATGCTAATCATAGAGCACCTTAACTCTGGATAAAACGACTATTTCCTAAAGCCTGATACAAAAGCATTGGCATATTCATTATCTTGTACGGCAATGGCGACCGCTACAAGACTATCTTAACCCTACTTCACTCACGATTGACGTTTTCATATCCGAGGCTCAAGCGTTTGACCTTTTATTTAACTTACTCAAGATTTATTATTTATTTGATATTTCATATCACATGTTTCTAAACTCTCCTAGTCTCATCGTCAAACGTTTAAGTATTTGTATTCGGTTTCATATGATCACATAACATATTCGTGTATTATTTGAAGTGCTGTTAATTATTAACGTTTTCAAGTTTCTATATTGATACGTTTATTAGTATGTCCAATTTTATTTAAGTGTTTTTCAAAACACTTTAAGTCATTTACTTATTCATTTTAAATTTTTCTATACTTAGTAAAATTTTCAATTATTTTCAGTATTTCACTATTCATTATTCACTATTCACTATTCACTATTCACCGTATTTTATACGTATTTTTATACGTATTCGTATTTTTATACTTCGTATTCTATACGTATTTTTATACGTATTCGTATTTTTATACTTCGTATTTTATACGTATTTTTATACTTATACGTATTCTTATACTGGTACGTATTCTTATACTTGTACGTATTTCTATATTTATACGTATTTTTATACTTAAGATATTTTAGGTATTTATACTTAAGATATTTTAGGTATTTATACTTAAGATATTTTAGGTAATAAACTAAACCCTTTTATTTTCTAAGTATAAAATTCTAGTTTCAAAGTCGTTAAGTTCGTTTTGTACTTAGTGATTTTTGGAAATATTTTAAAAGTCTAGTTTTAAAAACGTTAAGTTCGGTTTGTAAAAAGTGATAATGATATTCATTTTAAAATACTAGTTTTAAAAATGTTAAGTTCGATTTGTGAAAAGTGATAATGATATTCATTTTTAAATGAGACTTAGTTAATTTAGTCGTCTATTTAATAAATTTAGCGATTTTCATTTTTAATAATAATGGTATCGTGAATGGTTCATTTTAGTCCGTATGTCCAAGTCCAACAGTCCAATTAGCAAAGGCGGTAGCTGTAGATACCCGTATCTGTCGATATGAGAATTTATAGAAAACCCGACAAACACCCTATGATGATAGGACAACTTGTATTTCGTGTCATTTATTTGAGTTCGTTTTACGATGTAAGCCGGACGCCGTCGACAAAATGTTTTATTAATTTAAATGATATTTAAATTAATGTTTTGCAAAGGTAAATGTATTCTGTCAAAGTTTATTTGCCTCAAGTATTTTATTGAAAATAAAATATTTCGATTTGAAAAATCATTTTAAGTAATTCGATTTGAAAAGTCGTTTTTACAAGTTTGATATTTGACTTGAAAAGTCATTTCTCGTGTCTTTAAGCCATTTTATTAAATCGTTTTCGAGGAATTCGTTTTCTTAAAAGCAAGTTTAAAGCTCATTTTGAGCTCGATTTAAAGAGCGATTTTGAGCCCGTTTTAGCACGAACTTCGAAGCCTCTTTTACCCACTTTATTCCTCACATACCCGAGCCTAAACCAGCCTAAAACCACGACCTAAACCCACCTTAACAAGCGAAAACGTAGCCCAAGACAGGGCTGATCCGCAGCACCCCGTAGGCCCCAAAATCAGCCATTATTTGACCCAAACCCGACTCCTATTCGCCTACCCCTGGCCCATACCCGTATCCTAACTATCCTACCCATGTACCCTTGCCTTGACACTCAAGAAAACACTCTACAAAGCCCCATTCCCGTGCCCTGTTTTGAGCAGCCCAAACTCGGGCCAAAACTCGACTTATTTGGCCATCAAACTCGTGCCCACAAACACAAACCCATGCCTGATCTTCATGAACCATTTACCTTAGCTTAACCCACAAGAAATACCCCTCAAAAACCCTACCAAGTAGGTCGTAGATAGCAGCTCTCGAAGAGAAGGAAGAGCTGCTCTTTTCCATCAAAAAACCCTACCTTTTGTCCCTATATATACACACCAACCACAAGCATTCAAGGGACACGGATTATACAACATACATACACAATATTAAGTCACAAAAAAGCCCTAAAAGGCCTCAAAAGGAGTCGAGATAGCTGCCCCAAAAACAGGGCACGATTTTTCTGATTTTGGTTCAGCTATCACTTCTTCTACCTCGTTTTTCGTGTTGAAAACACCATAGTCACTCTGATTTATTTACACGATCTTAAAGTTCACATTGCCACGATTCTAAAACATCTTTCGGTTCGAAATTTCGTTGAGAAACGAAGAAGTTACAAGCTTTTGAAAATCGCTGTCAGTTTTTCTCAAAGTTACGGATTTACTTTTGTTTTCGTCGACGACGGCCCCTCGGGATAAAATCTTACAATCGATTACGACTCGGATATTTGGTCAACGATACATGTAAGTTGAGGGTGCAAAAATACTCTTTTTTATTTTGTTGAATTATCGTTTTTTTTTCAATTTATTTAGCTCTCTGTCGTTCTTTTTATCTTTTTCTGTCGCTCTGTTGTTTATGGTTGTAATTATTATTTTATCATTCGACTTTGATTTACGTTTTTAGTATGATCTTGACGTGTATGTATGAGTATGTCGTATCCACTGTTTGCTTACTACGCGTGCTTGATTTTCTTGGTAAAGTATGATTTGAAAATTCGTCACTAGCTTAATTTTGATTAGTCCCCTAGCTTGTTATATGTTTTTAGGTCTGGCTCATGTTAATTATGTCGTTAGTCTTGAACTTGATCTACCATGTTTTTTTGGGGTCTATAATTCACGTTTGTGTGTCAAGATAGTTGTCGTGATTTTATTTCCTCGCTTCGCGTTTGTATAGTGTTTAGCTTCGTTGATCGTGTAAAGTCATGTAGTACGTGGTGCTGTTGTTTGCCGATCCTGCTCCATCTGTTAAATCTTGAGTTGTGTTAGTTTGTATAATTTGGTCTTTCACGTTACTTCTCATATTTGCAACTCACGTTTGTAGGATAATTTAGCTTTCGATGGCTTCGCCTGTCGTTTAGTTTCGGTTTCGTAGTACGTCTTGTTAAACATGTAAGAATTGTACACGGTTCTGTCTGTTGCCCTTCCTGTTTTGTTTGATCGATCTTTAATCGTGTAATTCGTCGGTGTATGGGCTTGTATGGCTTAGAATTTCATGTGTCGTGCTTGTTTAATCATGTTATACGTTTATGTCTGCACCTTTGTATGCTTATTAATTAATTGTTAGCCACATCTACATCTCCTGCATATGTCTGCACGTTCTTTTTTATTTAGTGGTACTTAGTTTGTTGCCTTTGCTTGTGCTTTATTTGTTAATCCATTATACTCATGTGCAATATTTATGTTAATCAATCATGCTCATCCATGTTTTAGTCATGCTTGTTTATTTTTATTCGTCTGCCGCTAACGTTTGTTAATCTATCTTATGCTGTCGGTAAGTATTTCTGCTCCTTTTCTTTGTTTGCTAGAATAGTAAATGAACCCCCCGTTAAACAACTCCGACGAAATTATGTGTGCATTAAACGACCTAGAATGGATATATTTTTTGTGTTTAGGGTTAAAATATTGTTTGCATATCTGCATGCTTACTCATAATAGCCATGGTTTTACTTAGTAGAGACCATCTTTACGACGGGCGGGGTTAGGCGTTAAATTAATGAAATTCTTTTAAACTTCCTAACACGTAAACTCACACGAACTCATTTTCTCTAAAATTGGTTTCTAAATTCCACCTAAAAATTTAGTGGCGACTCTTTTCGAAATGAAAAATGTTTTTGAAATAAAACATCGCGTGGATCAAAGTCCCTTGTCCACAATTTGGCGACTCCGCTGGGGACAGTGAAACTTGAAAAGTAAAATGATGGCTATTTAGAGTACCCTTTTCTTTTTTACGTTGTTTATGCATCATACTGTTAGGATTCGAACCATTTCTCCCCTTGGGTCGATTTCAGGGTGGGGAAATGACGTTCACTATGTCTGATTTAAATATCAAGGTGGTTCTGTCGAGGTTAGCGACCGCACTTTCGCCATATAGTTACAAACTTATGGTGGTTGCGTAGGTTACATAACAGCGCGGGATCATTGGCATGGACCCTTTTTGAGACTTAGAATAGTCTAGCTCATGCATTGCATCCTTGAACTGCGTATGACTAAATGCTCTGTGAAATCTAAAGCCATTATAGTCCTTTTTTTTAATCAAAACTGTCATCCTTTCAGTCAAATATTTTCCAAAAGCTTCCTTTTAGCTGAAATGCTGTCTTTTTAGGATTAGAATAATCTTAAATTTTTTCCGACACTATCTTTTCGAAACGATTTTTGCCTTAAGCTGAAATGCTTTCCTTTTGAAAAAAAGATCTTTTCTTGGTTGAAATGCCATCCTCGTTTAGGATTAGAATAATCTTAAAAGATTTCCGATACTTTTTCTTTTGAAAAAAAATCTCCTTCAAGTTAAAAGCTACTCATTTAGGGTTAGAATAATCTTAAATAATTCCCGATTTTAGCTCTTTTGAAAAAAGATCCATTTCTTGGCTGAAATGTCATCCCTTTTAGGATTAGAATAATCTTAAATAATTTTCGATTCAAGCTCTTTTGAAAAAGATCCATTCCTAGCTGAAATGCTATTCGTTTAGGATTAGAATAAATCTTAAATAATTTTCGATATTAGCTCTTTTTAAAGATATTTTCTAAGATGAAATGCTATTCATTTAGGATTAGAATAATCTTAAAAGATTTCCGATAATAGCTCTTTTGAAAAAAGATCCATTTCTAGCTGAAATGCTATTCATTTAGGATTAGAATAATCTTAAAAGATTTCCGATATTAGTTCTTTTGAAAAAAGATCCATTCCTAGCTGAAACGCTATTCGTTTAGGGTTAGAATAATCTTAAACATTTTTTCGATGTTAGCTCTTTTGAAAAAAGATCTCTTCCTAGCTAAAATGCTCTACGTTTAGGGTTAGAATAATCTTAAACAATTTTCGATATTAGCTCTTTTGAAAAAAGATCTTTTCTAAGTTGAAATGTTCCCCGTTAGGATTAGAATAATCTTACATAATTTTCGATATTTGCTCTTCGTAAAAAAAAAAAGATCTCTTCTTAGCTGAAATGCTATTCGTTTAGGATTAGAATAATCTTAACCAATTTTCGACATTAGCTCTTTTGAAAAAAGATCTCTTCTTAGCTGAAATGCTATTCGTTTAGGATTAGAATAATCTTAACCAATTTTCGACATTAGCTCTTTTGAAAAAAAGATCTTTTCCAAGCTGAAATGCTATTCGTTTAGGATTAGAACAATCTTAAATAATTTTCCTCTTAGGATTAGAATAATCTTAAATAATTTCCGAGTTTAGCTCTTTTGAAAAAAAAAAAAAAGATCTCTTCTTAGCTGAAATGCTATTCGTTTAGGATTAGAATAATCTTAACCAATTTCCGATATCAACTCTTTTGAAAAAAAAAAGATCCTTTTTAAGCTGAAACGCTATCCGTTTAAGATTAGAACAATCTCGAACAATCTTCGACGCTAAGTCTTTAGGAAAAAGATCCTTTTTTTTTTTTTAGCTGAAATGCTCCTCGTTAGGATTAGAAAATCCTAGAACTTATTTTTTTTAAAAAAAATTAGCTCTTTTGAAAAAAGATCCTTTTATAGCTGAAATGCCATTTAAGATTAGAATAATCTCGAACAGTTCTTAACACTAACTCTTTTGAAAAAAGATCCTTTTATAGCTGAAATGCTATCCGTTTAAGATTAGAATAATCTCGAACAGTTCCCAACACTAACTCTTTTGAAAAAAAATCCTTTCAAGTTGAAATGCTACCCGCTTAGGATTAGATTAATCCCGAACGATTTTCAACACTACGTCTTTTGAAAAAAGAATAGTTTTTAAGCTGAAATGCTATACGTTTAGGATTAGAATAATCTCGAACGCTTTTGAAATGCTACCCATTTGGGAATAGAATTTTTTCCAACCAAAACGAAGTTTTCCAAAGGTAAAATCTAGCCCAAGTTAAACTGAAATTTCGAACCACATAAGCCTTTTGGTAGTCGAAGTGCTGCCCATTTTAAACCTCATCTTCAAAAAAAAAAAAAAAAACAAAAAAATAGTTTAATTCTCAAGTCGTGAGTAAGCATGAAATGCACCGAGTCGAGTCTAGTTAGAATCTAAGCCATGTAAGTAAGTCTAGTCCATCTAAAAGTCTTTGAGCATTAACCTAGTTAGGTCACCCAGGCCAACTCTTGGGCCCAAGTCATGCATGTCAATTTTTAGTTTTGAGTCAGGGCACAATAATGTCTCATCCAGGCTTTTTTTTTTAGAAGTCTTGTATAAACCTTAGAAGCTTATTGGTTCAAACGAGCTAACTACTTCACGTCCATGTCTAGTTGAGTCTAAGTTCCGTACTGTGAGTCTGTCTTCAAGTCCATATGTCGCATACATTTGCATAGTTAGGTCGTAGGCCTTGTTGTTAAGCTCTGAATCTTTTCATGATTAATCCGTTCCAATTCATTTGCATCCCGAGTTGTTATAGTGTCAAAACCGTGTCGATTTCTGAACCCGAGTCGCATATGCTCCTCCTTAAGTCAAAATCAAGCTGCAAAAGTGGGGTAACTCTCAAACCAAGCATCTGAATCAACTCCTGAAAGGAGAAAAGTTCAAAGTCGAGGTTGGTGATTATAAGTCAGAATTTTTATTCAAGTCATAAGTCTGAGTTGAGTCTAAGATTCGTTTTTCACAATTATTTCTAAATCCTTCTCAAAATCAATGAAATTGATGATGTCTCTAATTTGATTCCATAATCCAACTGATGAAAATGCACAACGCACTCGAAGGGTGTCCCTGGGGTAGAAATACGTATTCAATTCTAAATGGTAAGGTGCAACACCAACTCAAAGCAAAAAACAAAGACAAAAGGGTTTCCGACTACAAAAAACCAAAGGGTTTCAATTCTGTTAGTCAACTTGTGGTATACTACTCCTCTGCCTTTGGAGGAGGATCCATTAATTTGGAGCTCCACAGTGGTCATGAATTTGATCGCGACCAAAAGTACGAATACTCATGGATCGCCCTCCGTGTACTCGATCGCGTGCCTAATAAGCAAACGAACATGTCAGAGGAGTCCGGCGTGATATACATATGACCACATGCGACCGCCCTCCGCAAAATCTAGAAAATTTGGAACTAGCCCAAGCCACAAAGGGCGCGGCATATTCACAAAAACAAAGACAAAAATACAAAAATTGAGTGGCAACACGTCAGAGATCGAAGATCAAAGTCAAAGGCGAAGCCAAAACGGTCAGAAAGTACCATCAATTCCTTTTTAAATCGTTCTCAAAACGGTAATGACGACATAGTCTTGAATTTCGAGAATCATTGGCTTGTGTAGTTGCACCCAAGTGTTTAGGGTCCACAAGGAATCCGCCAGTACCTTACAACATGATACCTTAGGTGAAACCTTCGAGTGTTACACACAAGAAAAATTGCCATGTCTATGCACCTAGATCGAACTACATCGGATTTGATTTCGCTCCACGCGAATATGTAGGCAATCCTTTAGAGTATGGGATACAATCCACCACCGCCCATCATCTAATTTGTCACCTTGTCAATATTTTACGGGTCTTTACAAAGTCCAAATGAAGCAACTTTTGTAGAGTCTGTCTTAGTGCTCGATTTAGATTGAGATGAGAATCAATGTTCTGATAAGTAATTGTCCAGTCTCGGAATGATCTTTTTCTTAAATTGGCAAATATGTTTATTTTGACAGTTAGTTCGCATCTCGACTTTGCATAGAGGGAGAACATGATACTATTAACCCACGTCTATTTTAGACCACGTGTCAATCATCCTAAAAGACCTTGCACAGTTACTAGTCTACCCGTCAGTGAAACGTTGTCTTAGGTCGAGTCGGTCATGGTCGAACATTAAAATGATAGTTGCTCGTGTCACGTTGTTGTCGCATTCATGTCACATTCGTGTCGTATTTCATGCTGACTTGGCCCTGCTTCAGTTTCAAAATATCAGACATTTCAAGAACCTTTTTTTGGGTCGATGATCCGAGGTCAAATTTGAAATTCGGGCAGATGACCCACTTCAATTTTCAAAATGATGCTTGCGGGCCGATGGCCCATTTTAATTTCTAAATGATGTTTACATTCAGAGTCGAGGACTCTTCTTAATTTTTAAAAAATGATGTTTGCAAAGCGGGTCGAGGACCTAATACCCCGTGTCAATTTTCAAGTAACTTTTGTAGTCTAGGTTAGACTCGCAATCCAACTTTAAAAACGATGTTTTTAAACTAGGTTAATGGCCGAATTACTCGAAGTGATCAAAATCCAAAGTTCATGTCAATGACCTCTTTCGATTTTCAAATGAAATTTGCTATGCGGGTCAATGACCTATCCGTTTTCCAAAAATAGGGGTCGATGACCCATTTTCAGATGATGTCTTGCGCTCGGGTCGATGACCCATTTTCAAAAGCTGTGTTCCGCTTGGGTCGATGACCCATCCACCTTTTCCTTCAAAATCGAGGTCAATGGCCCCAATTTTCAATGACAATTATAGTTCGGGTCGATGACCCATCCGCCTTTTCCTCAAAATACGGGCCGATGGCCCCAGTTTTCAAATGATGAACATAGTTCGGGTCGATGACCCATCCACTTAAATCAAAATGCGGGTTGAAAACTCATTTTCAAAAAATGTTTATAGTCGATGACTCATCCACTTTTCAAGATGCGGGTTGAAGACCCATTTTCAAAAGGTGTTTATAGTTCGAGTCGATGACTCATCCACTTTTCAAGATGCGGGTTGAAGATCCATTTTCAAAAGATGTTTATAGTTCGAGTCGATGACTCATCCACTTTTCGAGATGCGGGTTGAAGACCCATTTTCAAAAGATGTTTATAGTTCGAGTCGATGACTCATCCACTTTTCAAGATACGGGTCGACGACCCATTTTCAAAAAATGTTTCCAGTCGACGACTCATTTTCAAAAGATGTTTACAGTTTTCGGTCGAAGACCCACCACTCTTTAATCTAAAAATATAGGTCGAGGACACAAAATTTTGAATAGGTCGAGGACACAAAAAATTTGAAATGCGAATCGAGGACGCAAATGTTGGTTTTAGCTCGGGTCGATGACTCATTTCCAGCGCAATATCCATTTTCAAGCAATACTTAAAATTAAAGTTCGCAGTTCGGATCGATGATCCATCCCTTTTGTTTAAAAAGCAGGTCGATGACCCATTTTCAAAATTAAAGTTCGCAGTTGGGATCGATGATCCATCCCTTTTGTTTAAAAAGCTGGTCGAAGACCCATTTTCAAATTAAAATTCTTAGTCAGATCGATGATCCATCTTTTTTTTTTTAAAAAAAAAAAAAGCGGGTCGACGACCCATTTTCGAATAAAATTCGCAGCTCGGATCGATGATCCTTCCTTTTTGTTTCAAAAGCGCAAAGTTCACTATGTGAGTCATGTGCTATGATTTGTTGTTAAGATTGAGCAGGAACGCTCCAACCGGGGGCTCTAAAGTCATCAACCTTAGACCCCGACGACAGGATGACATCCTCGAAATGAAGAAGTACTAGCAGAAGCTAAAAGAAGTGACACTTCCAAAAAGAATGCAGATATAGGCTTTACTCAATCGAGTAAACAAATATCATTTTGTTTTGGGCCAAAGCAGCAGAAAGCTACAGGCCAGCGAGCTCGAACTACGATACGGGTTTGATTCTGTCACAACGGATACGTAGGCGCCTAAGGATAAGGCTCAACCCATATTTCAATGAAAATGAAGGCATCCAAAATCGTGTGTCAGGTATGATTTCTTCTTATGGCTGGTGAGCTTATATACATAGGTCTAAGGGACCATAAACGACCCGTGAGGCTCTCCAGTTGTGATCTTCGATCGACTCGAGAGTCTACTTTGACTTTCGCCTGTCCAGGCCTTAGTCAAAGTGGGGGCTCTGTAGATACCCGTATCTGTCGATATGAGAATTTATAGAAAACCCGACAAACACCCTATGATGGTAGGACAACTTGTATTTCGTGTCATTTATTTGAGTTCGTTTTACGATGTAAGCCGAACGCCGTCGACAAAATGTTTTATTAATTTAAATGATATTTAAATTAATGTTTTGCAAAGGTAAATGTATTCTGTCAAAGTTTATTTGCCTCAAGTATTTTATTGAAAATAAAATATTTCGATTTGAAAAATCATTTTAAGTAATTCGATTTGAAAAGTCGTTTTTACAAGTTTGATATTTGACTTGAAAAGTCATTTCTCGTGTCTTTAAGCCATTTTATTAAATCGTTTTCGAGGAATTCGTTTTCTTAAAAGCAAGTTTTAAGCTCATTTTGAGCTCGATTTAAAGAGCGATTTTGAGCCCGTTTTAGCACGAACTTCGAAGCCTCTTTTACCCACTTTATTCCTCACATACCCGAGCCTAAACCAGCCTAAAACCACGACCTAAACCCACCTGAACAAGCCAAAACGTAGCCCAAGACAGAGCTGATCCGCAGCACCCCGTAGGCCCCAAAATCAGCCATTATTTGACCCAAACCCGACTCCTATTCGCCTACCCCTGGCCCATACCCGTATCCTAACTATCCTACCCATGTACCCTTGCCTTGACACTCAAGAAAACACTCTACAAAGCCCCATTCCCGTGCCCTGTTTTGAGCAGCCCAAACTCGGGCCAAAACTCGACTTATTTGGCCATCAAACTCGTGCCCACAAACACAAACCCATGCCTGATCTTCATGAACCATTTACCTTAGCTTAACCCACAAGAAATACCCTCAAAACCCTACCAAGTAGGTCGTAGATAGCAGCTCTCGAAGAGAAGGAAGAGTCGCTTCTTTCCTTCAAAAACCCTACCTTTTGTCCCTATATATACACACCAACCACAAGCATTCAAGGGACACGGATTATACAACATACATACACAATATTAAGTCACAAAAAGCCCTAAAAGGCCTCAAAGGAGTCGAGATAGCTGCCCCAAAAGCAGGCACGATTTTTCCGATTTTGGTTCAAATTTATCACTTCTTCTACCTCGTTTTTCGTGTTGAAAACACCATAGTCACTCTGATTTATTTACACGATCTTAAAGTTCACATTGCCACGATTCTAAAACATCTTTCGGTTCAAAATTTCGTTGAGAAACGAAGAAGTTACAAGCTTTTGAAAATCGCTGTCAGTTTTTCTCAAAGTTACGGATTTACTTTTGTTTTCGTCGACGACGGCCCCTCGGGATAAAATCTTACAATCGATTACGACTCGGATATTTGGTCAACGATACATGTAAGTTGAGGGTGCAAAAATACTCTTTTTTATTTTGTTGAATTATCGTTTTTTTTCAATTTATTTAGCTCTCTGTCGTTCTTTTTATCTTTTTCTGTCGCTCTGTTGTTTATGGTTGTAATTATTATTTTATCATTCGACTTTGATTTACGTTTTTAGTATGATCTTGACGTGTATGTATGAGTATGTCGTATCCACTGTTTGCTTACTACACGTGCTTGATTTTCTTGGTAAAGTATGATTTGAAAATTCGTCACTAGCTTAATTTTGATTAGTCCCCTAGCTTGTTATATGTTTTTAGGTCTGGCTCATGTTAATTATGTCGTTAGTCTTGAACTTGATCTACCATGGTGTTTTGGGGTCTATAATTCACGTTTGTGTGTCAAGATAGTTGTCGTGATTTTATTTCCTCGCTTCGCTTGTATAGTGTTTAGCTTCGTTGATCGTGTAAAGTCATGTAGTACGTGGTGCTGTTGTTTGCCGATCCTGCTCCATCTGTTAAATCTTGAGTTGTGTTAGTTTGTATAATTTGGTCTTTCACGTTACTTCTCATATTTGCAACTCACGTTTGTAGGATAATTTAGCTTTCGATGGCTTACCGCTTTGTCGTTTAGTTCGGTTTAAGTAAAGTACGTCTTGTTAAACATGTAAGAATTGTACACGGTTCTGTCTGTTGCTCTTCCTGTTTTGTTTGATCGATCTTTAATCGTGTAATTCGTCGGTGTATGGGCTTGTATGGCTTAGAATTTCATGTGTCGTGCTTGTTTAATCATGTTATACGTTTATGTCTGCACCTTTGTATGCTTATTAATTAATTGTTAGCCACATCTACATCTCCTGCATATGTCTGCACGTTCTTTTTTATTTAGTGGTACTTAGTTTGTTGCCTTTGCTTGTGCTTTATTTGTTAATCCATTATACTCATGTGCAATATTTATGTTAATCAATCATGCTCATCCATGTTTTAGTCATGCTTGTTTATTTTTATTCTTCTGCCGCTAACGTTTGTTAATCTATCTTATGCTGTCGGTAAGTATTTCTGCTCCTTTTCTTTGTTTGCTAGAATAGTAAATGAACCCCCCGTTAAACAACTCCGACGAAATTATGTGTGCATTAAACGACCTAGAATGGATATATTTTTTGTGTTTAGGGTTAAAATATTGTTTGCATATCTGCATGTTTACTCATAATAGCCATGGTTTTACTTAGTAGAGACCGTCTTTACGACGGGCGGGGTTAGGCGTTAAATTAATGAAATTCTTTTAAACTTCCTAACACGTAAACTCACACGAACTCATTTTCTCTAAAATTGGTTTCTAAATTCCACCTAAAAATTTAGTGGCGACTCTTTTCGAAATGAAAAATGTTTTTGAAATAAAACATCGCGTGGATCAAAGTCCCTTGTCCACAGTAGCACACGATTTAGTTCATTTTTATAACGGTTACATATTTTTATCGGTTTATAATATTTCATTTCTAACTAAATCGATTTATACAAAAATTCAATTCTAATTGTTATTTAACTTTAGTGACTTAGTGATAATTTCATTTTGATCAAATTTAGTCAATTTAAAATGGTTATGTCGTGTGATTTATTATATATGTCAAAATTGAATTATTTCTTTTAATTTCTTAATTCTAACTTATTAACTAATAATTAAATTATTTTAACAATAAACTAAAAAGTGATAAAAACAAATTTAACTGTAAATTAAGCAAGAATGCCGTGGGGTTTCATGGTGAAGTTCAAATTTTCATTTTTCGATTTTTATCGGTTTTTAGCTTAAAGTTTATATATTCTAATTATTCTAATTATGCTAAAACGGTTTAAACTAAAATGAAATTTACTAACAATTTCATTTATATTTATGAATAGTGTTTTTCAACACTTTAATTTTCTAACTTTTTACTCCTAATGATTTATAGTGATTTAAGTTGGTTTATATTATAATACTAACAATATATAAAACAATAATTAAACATAAACACAAATCATTAACATACATAAATTAAAACAAAATCAAAATGAACAATAATGATGAACACCCAAATGAAGAACACTTGAACATTATGAACATCAAAAATAAACTCAAGAACACTATTTTTAATTTTAACAACTTATAATTCATTTTCCTAATTTAATTTTTTTCGCATGAATACATCTATTTTAACTAACTTAACACTACATATTATTTACAAAAATTAAAAGTGAAAACTTCATAAAAAAAATGGGAAATGCCGAGTGAAAGTGTATGTGTATATATATTTTTATTTTCGATTTTTAATCACTTTAAACTCAAGGTTAAAACTTAACATAATTTTTATATATAACTACAACATAACTAAAACATAACTAAGCATGAAAAACATATGAATCATAATTAAAAATGCTCAAAATTAATTTAACTAAACATATGAACAAATTACTGCACATTAACTATTATCATTATTACTTATTTATTATCATTTTATTATACAACACATAATTATACAAGTACATACAAGTGATGTTTAACATATTTAACATAATTTTCATACTCATAAAATTATAATAACAAAACAATTTAATTTACAAAGAGGTTAAAACAAGACAAAGCTAGTCACCTTAATCGGTAAGTTTATTGGTTGTCCGGATCTACGATGTTATCAAGGTCTAAGTCTTCACCCAAGTACCCGTCTTCACCTTCAAAAACCCGTAACAAAGTGAGCTCCAAATACCCAAGATTAAGCTTAGAATACTAGTAAACTATTAGAGTAATATTTAGGGTTTTAATTTAGGAGTTTTAGGAGAAAAATGAAAGAAAAATAAAGAGAGAAAAGGAGATGAATATCTCGGCCAAATGAAGAGCAAGAGTGAGTTTTTTTTACTTAGAAAATAATGAGGAAAACTAGTAAAGAAATTAGGTTAAAAGAATTAGGTTAAGTTAGTTTTATTTAATAAATAATGTTTAATTAAATTGGATTTATGACATCAAAATCAACTTGATATGCTAGTGGCAAATTAGGAAGGTTCCATAAGATATTTGATCAAAATAAAGTTTTTCACGAATGTAGATACCCGTATCCGTACCCTCCCAAAAGCAAACCCGATGACGAAAAGGACTTTCATGCATGTTTTAAAATGAGACAAAACGGTACATAAGTGTCTAAAACATTTTAGTCATTCTTAACGTATTAATTTGAATTTGCATATTTCGTAAAAATGAATGTTAATTTAGTCATTTTAAATCGTAAGTTAACACAATACACACGAGCACGAGCCATACACACCTCACAAAACGACCCAAGCACACAAAACGACCCAAGCACACAAAAACGGCCCAAAATACACAAAAAGGCCCAAGCACCCGAAGCGGACCAAAATGCGTCCCGGGTCACATTCTTACAAAACAAAATCCCATAAAGTCGTAAGATAATACGTTACAATATTATTTTACTTCGAGCCAAGATCGAAAAACACGATTTAAAAACCGAAACACGAAACACGAAACACGAGAATCGAGCCAAAATGATCAAGTTGATTAATCAACTTGTACAACTTGTACAAAGCTGATCAAAAACCCTCAAAGTCAAACCAATTGCTCGACATTAGCCTTACACACCTACGATAACGTATTATACAAGCAACAAATTTGTCGAGAATAAAGGGAAAATCGCGAATACAGCGATTTACAAAGAATCGCGGACTTCCGCGATTTTTTGGTCATTCCCTGGCATTCTGGCGATTTTTCACTTAATCGCTTGTTCTCTGGCGATTTTCTGATCAATTAGGCATAAAACACGAAGCATTTGCTATAAATAGCAGCCCTTATTCGATCATTTTCAACAAGAACAACATCGAATCATCAATTCAACCAACAACAACATTCAAAACCGATACTTATATTCACAAAAAGCCTCTCGCACTTATAAATTTCCACTTTAAAACCGTCTTTGCATTTCAAGGTAAAGAAATTTTACCTTCCGATTAGACGTTGGAGACTTATAGGGTTACTCTAACCCACCCCGATATTGGCATTAACGAACTCGTATTCGCAATACGATTGTAGTAATTCGAATCAAATGATTCGTCTAAACCTCGCCAATATCGCATAAACAAACGACTCAAAATCACTAAATTAAGCACCCACTTTTACATTATGCAAATTCTCGATTCATGCATTAAATTACGACTAAAACACGGATTCGACATTTAACTGTACCGTTTCAACTAGTCTCTTTAAACATGCAAAACCGAGGGTTTTACAAAATCTTAGAATTGAACACAAGTCGGAAAGTAACGTTTAGTTATTAATTCAAATACAATGAATTAGTAATTTTACGTATATTTCCTATAGCAAATCGTCATAGCTTTGACGGCTTACATTTATTTTACATATTTATCGAGTCATACATTTGCATTTGTACGTAGCGTTCTATTAGCCCAAATATCGAAATTAAAGCATATGTTTTCAAATTAGTAAAGACTACTGGTAAGTAGGCCTTTTTATTGCAGTTTTCAATATACTTTGTCAAAACTTTAGAAGGGTAACCTCACTCCGAATCCTCTCTGGTTTCACAATAGCCTCAGAAGGATAGGTATCGACGCACCTTGAAATCTGAGACCCTCGCGTCTTATGATTTTAAGATGCGTTGAATAGGTTCCAAATTCCTTTAATATTTGGTGGCGACTCCAAAAATACATTTCAAAAGGATTTTTATACTTCTTTTTGTTACAATCACATGCAATGACATTCCCCCTTTTTAAACAAAAGAACGCTCGAGCGAGCTGAGCAAAGCAACGCCCTAAAAAGCGAAGCTCCAGCGCCCGCGAGCTTCTTGCAAAATTTATCAACCTTTTTCCCGCGCCGTGCATTCCGCCCCATGACACGAGGGCGGGCGCGAGCGGGGCGTCGAGAAGGGATCACCCCAAGTCCGGTATCCTCAGTTGGCGACTCCGCTGGGGACGAGCATGTTTTTTTTAATTTTGAAAATTAACTTTTCATTTTATTTTAAAAAAACATAAAGAAGTGAAACTTGAAACTTTGAAAACATTTCTGCTTTCGATATTTGGGCAATAGTACGTTTGAGTCGAATCCTCCTGATTCATAACCACACCCTTCGAGGGACGGCCCCAAGTAAGAACACGCTTCCTAAGCGTGTATACTCTGGACACGTCGATCTCTCACCCTTCCACGATCACAAGTACTGGTATTCCGTACAAGTGAATCGTAGCAGGTCAAACTCGAACGCTCTAGACCCCGTATTGAATCCACACTGATGTGTGTGATCTTGCGGATAACTCTACACAAACGTTGCGGGAATGACCGGAAGGAACCTTACCCTAAAGCCAAAAACCCGCGTCTATACGTACAAATCCAAAGCTATAGCACCCTCGCTATGGTCGTCTTCCAAACAAATGCATGCAAAAACATTTTCATAGAGCATTACACTTTCAAAAGACGTCAATTTTGAAAGTACATTTTCAAACATTTTTCAAAAAAAAAAAAGCATATTTTTAAGCATACGGTCAGGGTCATTGACCTATAGTCAACTGAACCTGACCAACATTACACCACAATATTCAAAACCGATCGGAAATAATCACTACATTTCCTATCCTTTACAAAACATAAATGCATTATACGACTGACGTATCGTCATAATACATTTATCGCAAAAACATTTCGCAAAGCAAAACCCGAATATGTCAATACATTTCGGATATTTCAACGAAGCGTACACTCTTACATTTTTGAGATAGCTCTAAGTCGAGTGACTTGCTAGTCACCCCGACTTAAACAAACTATCTCTCTCAAAAAATAAACAAAACGCGGGCTCGTTCAAATACGAATCCGTTGATTTACATGTCAGGTTGGGTGACTCATCGTCATTACAACTCGACTCCCCGTATCACACGTAAAAAGCAAACAACAGCTGCTTTTTACCCAATTTAACATCCTCAGATCGACTAGCCTATCGCTACTCCGGTCTGATTCCTTTTTACATCACAACCTAACCCCTGGCAACATACCGCCAACTTGGGTTAATCAGGTTGCGATCATACAAACTTTTATTTACATCGAGACTAGGGACGCGCCAACGCATCCTTACCTCAAAAGCTTCCCGTGTCTTTTAAGCTAAAAACACGAGTCGAGTCCTGCACACGCTTTCACACTTTTACTTTTTTTTAATGCGGCTTTTCTTTGAGTCTTTATTTTCTTTCGGAGGTCACTAAGGTTTAGAACTCTGCAGGTCCATCCCCTAAAGAGTCCTGGATACACGACGTACTAAAGATCGTCATCTGAACCCTCCGCCACCTCCAAAGAAACGTACCTACAACAGATCGAAACCAAAAGCTACCATGGCACTCAACAATGAAGAAAATGTCGGAGGAATCCCAACTCCTCCCCCGTCAGTGGTTACCGCAGAACATGTTCAACAGCTCAACAGCAAAATTCTTAGCCTCACTGCTGCAATTGAACAAATGGCCACAATGCAGAAACTCGAGGCCGAGAAAAATGCCAAGTACCTTGCTGAAGAGGCTGAACGAAATGCTAAAAGAATTCGTTCAATGGAAGAACGCCTCACCCACTCGAAAGGATATTCCATTTATGAGGAACCGAACATGTCCCAAAGCGTCAAGTCCTTACTACGGCTAAGCTCTCACTCGGCCGATCTCCTATCTTCAAGGGTCATGAAAGTCCGCTTGTACACATCAAGGATTTCAAGGCTAAAATGGCCGTCATGGGCGTCGATCCCTCAGCCTGGGCTACTCTATTCCCGCATTCTTTGGATGCACAACCTAGGGCCTGGTTCTACGCCTTGGACCCACACAAGACTACTACTTTCAAAGAAATCACGGTCCAGTTCGACAATCAGTATCACGACAATAACGATACTCAAGTCTCGCTACGTACCCTGGAAGTTCTGTCACAAAAGGACAATGAAGGCTTGATGAATACCTCACGCGTTGGAAGAAACTTCGATTGCCCGGATATCTAACCGTCCCAAAGACGCAGAATCGATCACCAAGTTCATTAATAATCTCACCGTGCATATCAAAGAAGATTTGCGCTCACGCAACTTTGACAGCTTTGCTTCACTCAAGACGGTGGGTCAATTGATCGAAGATGACCTCGTAAAGAAAAGACCAAGGTTGCAAGCCGAGGTTATCGTGGTAGCTCGTCACGAGCCGTCACCAAAGCGTAACCGATTCATCAGATTAATGCTCTGGAAGAACTAGCGCCTTCCCCAACTTACACCACACCAACAAAATACACAGCGCCTCCTCCTAAGGCATCATACCCATCTGCAGGTCAGACTTCGTCAAAACCACGACGAAGCTTTGACCCGATCTACATGACCTACTCCAAGGCACTACAAAGACTTGTAAGCCGAAATGTGCTTCAACCCCTAGGACCTACTAGCGAGCCTCCTCAGGACAAAAAGCCTAAATCATGGGACCAAAATGCATACTGTGAGTTCCACAGGGGAAAAGGACACGATACTGAACAATGCTTCCGCCTAAAGAACATAATTCAAGACCTGATCGATGATAAGACCATCGAGAAGCCTACTCCAGGTCCTAAACCCTCGAACCAGCTCAATCCCCTGCACACCCATGCCATCTTCGTGGGTACACACCCCATCCTCGACTGCTCTCACCTGATCGTCTCAAAAGACCACGAAATCAATGGTATCTGGGGCGATTCGATGAAGAGGACAATCACACGGACAATACCAGTTACCTATTCCCGCCAGAAGAAGAAGAAGAGGAAGATCGAGAACCCACAGGGATATACGGGAAAATACCCCACAAATACCCAATCAGGTTGTCTGATAGTGACGATGAGATAGCCTACTTAACTCGCTCCGGCCGTCCATACAGAGCCTCGCTGAGTCTGCTGGAACCCCCAGGTTTTCCATCAAAAACAACTAGCGTAGTCATAAACGAGGCTACAACGCCACCCACAACGACCACACCATCGCCTCAAGTAGCCACGCCCCCGCCTGCAGCTACTACACCTGTTCAATCGCAGACTGACATAGCATCGTCAAGCGTCACTCCAGCACATACGCCTGAAATTGGAGATTCAATTCAAAAGCGACTCTAAAAACCAAAGCGAGATATCTCAACTGCGGCTCTTAAGAGAATCATTGGGACACCGTGAAGCTCTCTACCGAGCTTTACAGGTCACCCCTATTACAACAGAGATGTCGCCTGAAAAACTAATCAGCCACATCACCCGTGAATGGCAAGCTAGCGCCATCACTTTCTCTGACAAAGACCTCCCGCCATTCGGAGGCACGCACAACCTAGCACTCTACATCAATGTGGAATGCCATGGCATGACACTACCCGTTGTGCTCATCGACAACGGATCTGCAGTCAACGTCCTACCCTTAGAAACAGCTGAAAAGCTAGGAATCAAGGAAAATGACTTCATCCCCTGCGCAGACGGAGTCAGGGCTTACGATGGTACCCGCCGCAGCATAAAAGGGACAATCTCTTTTCCTATCATGACAGGACCCGTCATAAGGGAAACTGAATTCCAGATAATCGACATACCCCCTGCATACAACATGTTATTGGGTAGACCACGGATCCATGCAACCAAAGCGATCACCTCGACTTACACCAAAGGTTAAACTTCCCTGGGCGATGAAGTCGTCACTATCCACGCATCAAACTTTGGGCTTCCTCGCACAAACAGGCTTCGATAACGACATCGCAAGAATAAGCACCAAACCCCTGACATCACTGTGGTTTTGATTTCGACTTTGACATCTGCACATTGACTCGCGAGGAGGAAATTACAGCACTCTATGTAAAGGATAACGACAACAAATGGCCTACCATGGGCCTAGGTTATGTGCCATGGTCCTACGAAGTTACCCGTGGGGAACAAGCATTCAATGACCGCAAGAGAGGTCGTGACTTTCGCATAGAGCCATATCACATATTCACAGACAAATACTTCGTCAAAGAAGGCACAAGCAAGATGCCCAAAGACTACTTCTCTCGTACCATTGCAGGGATTGAACTCGGCTCTGACATCCTACGCAACCACAACTTTAACCCTACCGACCTGATTGTCCCGTTTGAGGAGAAGACGCACGACGGATGGTCAAAGACCCTTAAATGGACTGACGAGCAGGGTCGCACTTTCAAAATCACTACGGGAGAAGGCTACACTTTCGAGAGCTCTGACTCGGGAGAAAGCGAGGGAGAGGACCCTGGCGACAAATCCATCATAGAGTTTAGGCCCCCGCGTCGTCACTTCAAGTCTTTCACCCCAACTAAGCCCCCGGGCTACATTCCTGATGTGATAGACATAGATAAAGAGTTAGAGTCTCTAAGGTTGTCCAAAGCTCCTCTGTCCGAGCTGTCTTCAAATGTAACTGCTTTTGAAAACAATAATAACAACGTTTCTGGTTACTACTTGCCTTGTCTTCCTTTAAAATCTGCATTTTCTAATGCTTGCGATAACATTAAACAAAGGAGCATTGCATTACATAAATACATTGCAAACATCGTTTCAAAACCTGAGCAGGACCCCATCATTGAGAACACAACAATCATCGATGTGGGAACACCCGAAGAGCCCCGAAAACTACAGCTGGGGGCTTCCTTAAGCATGGAAGAAAAAGCTGCATACGTTGAACTACTCACAGAATTCAAAGACGTTTTTGCCTGGTCCTACAAGGACATGCCGGGTATTGACCGCGAAATAGCCGAACATCGCATCCCATTGAAACCAGGAGCCAGACCTGTTAAACAAAAACTCCGACGCATTAAACCCGAATGGTCTCTCATGGTCAAAGAAGAGATCGAAAAACAACTACAAGCAGGCTTCATCCAGGTCATCGAGTACTCAGATTGGGTATCAAACATGGTCCCAGTCATGAAAAAGAATGGGAAAATACGAGTATGTGCAGACTTCCGTGACCTTAACAAAGCTTGCCCAAAGGATGACTTCCCACTGCCGCACATGGACATACTAGTGGACAACACGGCCGACCACGCGTTGCTGTCATTCATGGATGGGTATGCAGGTTACAACCAAATCAAAATGGCAACAGATGACATGTCTAAAACCACCTTTGTGACACCCTGGGGCACGTACTGCTATACTGTCATGCCTTTCGGACTCATTAACGCCGGCGCCACTTATCAACGCACCGCAACTACTCTGCTACATGACATGATGCATAAAGAAGTAGAAGTCTACGTTGACGACATGATTGTGAAATCAAAACGAAGGGAAGATCACATTACCAACCTTCGTAAGTTCTTCACCAGAATCAGGCAATATAAAATGCGCCTCAACCCACAGAAATGCACTTTTGGGGTTACATCAGGCAAGTTATTGGGTCACATCGTAAGCCAACGTGGAATCGAGATCGACCCTGTCAAAATCAAAGCAATACTGGAGATGAAACCTCCAAGCAACATTGATGAGATCAGGAGCTTCTTGGGACAAGTCCAATACATCTCTCGATTCATTAGCAAGCTCACAATGGTCTCATGAGCCAATTTTCAAGAAGCTAAAAAAGGAAGAACACACAAAATGGGACGACAACTGTCAACAAGCATTCGACAAGGTCAAGACCCTGCTTACCAATCCACCTGTTCTAATGCCACCCCAGAAAAATCTACCTCTTTCGCTCTACCTAACGACTACACCAAACGCCATGGGCGCCATGCTCGCTCAGGAAGTTAATAACGAAGAAAGAGCAATTTACTACATCAGCAAGAAGTTCCAAGACTACGAAACTCGCTACGAACCTGTGGAGAAAAGCTGCCTCGCTCTAGTCTGGGCCACCAAAAAGCTTAGACATTACCTCCTCGCTCACACAACCAGGGTATACTCCCTAATGGATCCACTCAAATACTTATTTGAAAAGCCCGATTACTAAGCGGCGCATGGCGGATGGACGCCTTGCTAGCGAATATGAGCTCAAATACTTACCTTTGAAAGTCATTAAGGGAAGAGTCGTTTGGACTTTCTCAGAGAATGCCATCATTGAACAACCTAAAATTGACACAACATCATTCCCGACGACGGGATCTTCACGATCGATCGAGTCTTGGCGGCTCTACTGATGGAGCCTCAAGTTACCGCGGATACGGCATAGGAATACTCCTAATATCCCCTAACGGCGATCATACACCTATCTCAATCAAGCTCGACTTTAACGCGTCACCAACAATGCGAGAATATGAAGCTTGCATTTACGGCTTACAAGCAGCCATGGCCCTCAACATAAAACACCTCAGAGTACACGGAGACTCCTTCCTAATCATAAATCAAGTAACAGGAGCATGGAAAATCATGAACGAAACCCTCGCAAAATACCAAGCAAAGATACAAACACTCCTTACAGAATTTGATTGCGTAGAATTCTATCACCTCCCAAGGGAAGAAAATCAATTTGCCGACGCACTGTCAAAACTTTCATCCCTTCTCAACATGCCACCGAATGTTGACACATTACCCATTGTCGTCGAGAGACGTGGTGAGCCCGCATACATCCACACCATAGACATCAACGAAGCAGAACATACCGAGCCATGGTACCAAGCAATACTCAACTACAAAACACACAACTCTTATCCACCTGACACCGACAAGCGCGGTAAAAGAGCCATAAGACTCCTTGCGTCCCAATTCGTACTCGAAATGGGACAACTACTCAAAAAGACGCCACAAGGTACACTGCTCGTGTGTGTGGACTTCAAGAAAGGGCAGGAAATCATAGCCCAGGTGCACGATGGCGAATGTGGTCCACACATGAATGCAAGAGCGCTATGCAAGCAAATCCTACGACTTGGGTGGTATTGGACGACTATGGAAGCAGACTGCATTCATTACGTCAAACACTGCCATAACTGTCAAATATTCAGTAACATACAACATGTACCCCCTTCGCCCCTCTACAGCCTCACATCTCCATGGCCCTTCTCAACTTGGGGCATTGACGTGATAGGCAAAGTCCACCCTATCGGAGCCGGAGGACACTGCTTCGTACTAGTAGCAATCGACTATTTCACGAAATGGGTAGAAGCAGCATCCTTCCGCACCCCTCGGCTCAAAGGAAGTCGCCAAGTTCATACAAACAAATATCATATGCCGATACGGCATACCGCACGAGTTTATAAGCGATCAAGGCTCACACTTTCAAGGCGGCGGAGGCCATACTTGCCAAATACAAAGATACAACATCACCGATCCTCTCCTTATCGACCCCAAACCAGCGGAGCCGTGGAAGCAAAGAAACAAAACTATAGTCACCATCTTGGAGAAAATGATCGGCGGTTGTCGGGATTGGCCCAACAAGATCCCATTCGCATTATGGGGATATCGCACAACCATACGCCCACCCACAGGCATGACGCCTTATTTTCTCACCTATGGCATGGAAGCCGTGCAACCAGTGGAGATCGAAATGAAATCTCTACGGATACTAATGGAAAGTAGCATCCTAGAAGCAGAATGGGCTCGCGAGCGTTACGAGCAACTCATGCTTCTAGGCGAACGCGAGCTAAATTCCTTAAGCATTGTGCGAATGTACCAAGCACGACTACAAAGAGCATTCAACAAACGAAGTTCGACCACGAAACATAAAAGTGGGAGACACGGTATTGAAGTCGATGCAGCGCGCCACTCCTGTTGACCCACGAGGAAAGTTCAAACCTAAGCGGGCGGACCTTACCTCGTCAAAGAAATCTACGCAGAGGAGCGATCAAACTAAGCGATGCGGGCGGTCGGGGAGTTCAATCGGGCAACAAATCTCGACCGACTAAAGAAATACTACCCTTGAAACACTTGCAATGTATTTATAACATGTAATTAAACACAATTCTACGGGCCGGCATGCCCCTAAACATGCACATCCATCACAAAAAAGCAAAACACAATTCTACGGGTAGGCATGCCCCTAAACATGCATTCAAAATAATACAACTCAGAACTACGCCGGCTTGATTCCATTTACATGGATACGTAGGCAGCTTTTCAAAGCACAGCCGACATTCAACACAAAACCACATACTCAAAACATCTCAAGGACATGACGAACACGACAAAATTCAAAGCACAAGACACGTATGTCCTTAACCTTAAAAGAAACAAGGCAAGTTACGCAAAGGGAACTTTTGTTTTATTATGCTGAAAAAGGGAAACATTTACATTTGGATTTTGCAACTGGGAGCACGAACATAACACTACTAGCACACACGACACCTACAAGCATTACATGATCCCGGCATTACCTTCGGGTTTAGGGAATACAAAAACAAACAAACAACTAGCAACAAGCATTCAGATAACATTTTTCGACTGGGAGGAGAACTCAACCCATGTGAGGAGCACCATCACTACCATCCTGGCCTGGAGCATTAACCATGATGAAGCCGAGATGACTAAGCTCCTCCTCCGTGGGCGATGACGCTTCGTAACTCGAACTTCCCTACTTCCACGCGGCCAAACGCATCGGGTGGAAGGCGGGGCGTCGGCGGCGGCTCGTTTTGCTCTATAGCTCGGAGGCGTGCCCTGGCGAGTAGTTGGCGCCGTGGTCCACCGGACATACGACCTCGAAACCCTCAC
The DNA here is from genome assembly GCA_023091065.1 of Dianthus caryophyllus. Lineage (NCBI taxonomy): Eukaryota > Viridiplantae > Streptophyta > Magnoliopsida > Caryophyllales > Caryophyllaceae > Dianthus > Dianthus caryophyllus. Next base: position 19,873,335 of record CM041522.1, read on the forward strand.
CGCGTGGCGGTATCACGCCACTTGCCACTGGGACGCATAAGCCATCCTCGCGACCATGCATCAGTAATCTGGTTATTAAGTACAACCAAATCCTGGATCACGGTATCCTGCCCTGGGATGAACTGGGCATAGCCCATTTGCCTTCTCACTCTCAGAGGATGAATAAACACCCCAATATCAAAACCACATAGCATGACTCCAGAAGGACCATCACCCACAGCACTGCCAGTCACAGTGGTAACTTCCCACCATGGCACAACCCAACGGATAGCCGATGCTCTCACAAAAGTGGGAAAATAGTCGTTAGGCCGGCCATTGGGACCCCTCCATCGCAGGCCACGACTGGTCACGCCAGCCGCCGTATATGATGCGCCATAAGGGATAGCGCCCAGCACGTTCAGACGCTCCATTAGCCAGACCAGCAGAATGACCGGACAACCACGATAGGCATGCGCTCTATTACACGCCCGATCATCTAGACCAAGGATCGTCTCCGCCAGGATCAACGCCGCAGGGTTGTAGCCCATCTCCATCTGGCCGCAACGCATACGGTCGCGCCTCACGAATCCCATTAGTCCCACCGAATCGGGAACATGAAAGCGATGCACAAGGCAAAGAGCGAGCTCTCCTACGAGCAACCACGCCAATCCTCCCATCATCATAATTCATGAACTTTTGGCAAAGACGGATCATATTCAAGCGCCCATCCAGGAACAGGTCCTCCGTTTCGAGCTCGTCATCTTAAGGAAGTTTTGCATATTCCTTTGGTACCCGAGCTCCTGGCGAACACACACTGGAGTGACAATGCGAGTCCAACCTCCGATGGCAGCAAACTCCTCAACCAGAGGGCAAACTTCCCCATCAGGGAAGCGAAATACGTGGTATGCCAAGTCCCAGTAGTGCAGACAGGCATCCAGGAACTCCGGTTCCATCCGAACCTGCCTTAAACCTAGGAATACGCCCAGACCACAGCCCCTAAGGTTCCTCTTCTCGATACCCGATAGCATAACACACCACATCCTCACAAGTCCCTCCAAATGCTCCATTACTCACAAAAAGGAAAAACGCTCTCCGAGATATTATGAATACTATTATGATATGAGTAATGAAGTGGCAAGCTAGAACGTAATATGAAGTGTGAGTGGAGGAGATGGATGAATGAACTAAACATGAACATCCTTCTTATAGGCAACGTCTTCAAGTAGCAACGACGCAAAGTATAATCGCTAGTGAACCAGCGATTAACCAAAAAATCAAAACAAAAGCCAAAATGACCCAAAAATCGCGGAAATCAGCGATTTACACTAAAATCGCCAGGATGATCGGCGATTTTCCCTTTAAATCGCTGATTCTGGCGATTTTGGGAAAATCGTTGGTATTCAGCGATTTTCGTGTTATTTCCGACATTGATCACGACGATTGCGCGCGAGTCTTGCGACCCTACGAGTTGCAGAAAACACTTTTCACAGCCTATGACCGCTGTTTTTACTTTCCTTTTTACCACGTATTATCAATTACGGTTTCGATACCCGGCTCTACGTCGTATTGTGTCATTTTATCATCGACTTTCGACTATTATTTTACACATACACTCCGCAAAGTTCAAATGTCAAATTTCGTAAGCTTACGTTAAAGCACGACGTTCTTAATTCGCGTTTTTACGAACGTCAAGAACACCTTTTACGGTCTCACAAAATTCAATCATTTTTCGCAAGCCTACATACAAACACGACGTTCTTAATTCACATTTTTATGAGCGTCAAAAGCGTCTTTTACAGACTCAAAATATTTTCTTCAAAATGCATGTTTTATAAAAATTTTACGTATGCATACTCTTATTACGGGTCAGAAAAAATCTCAATCGAGATTTGTGTTCTTTTTACGACTAACAATCTAATTGCAGGAACACTAGATAAGCACGTCACGAAGGTTTCAAGTGAAAGCGGCAACACAAACGATCGTACTACAAAACGAGGCAAAATAAGCAATAGAGCTTCCGGCACCGCACGCATGATCATTAATCACGAAAGCTACGCCAACAGGAGCGCTTACCACAGTCAACAAATACACCTACTACATAATCAAAGCACGTGTACGAGGTCACGTAGCCTACTCATGTCAAGCCATGGACGCAAATCAACGTCGTACGATTCCTGCAAATATGACCAAATACCAAAACACCCACGCAGGGTCACAGGACCTTTTTGCGTCAAGCCGCAGTCACAAAAATGGACCTCACGTGGACTCCTACATATCCAAATACATACAAATCCATAAAAATTAGCCTACGATCCTAGCATACATCCCAAATCAATTAGCTTGATCTCGACGACCGAGCTCCGCGCGCAACGAATCAATCTGAGCACGGTAGCCAGCTAGCTCCTGCTCACGCTGCAACTCAAATTCCGCTCGCAGACGTGCCACCTCAGCCCTGGCCCGCCCTAGCTCTATCTGGCTCTGCGCGACTGCAGCCTGCAACTCTGAAGCATACTTCTGCGCCTTGCAAAGCGCGACCGCTTTATCATTAAAAGCCACGCGCCACCGGTTAGCTACCCTCCATATATTCTTGTGGACATCCACGGCCACCTGCAAACAAATACGGCTTTCGTATGCTCAAACTGGGGGCTATAATCAAAAGCAGCTTCATTTCAAGTTTGACTAACGATTTTACGACAAAATCTAACTCAAACTGGGGGCTATAATCAAAAGCAGCTTCATTTCAAGTTTGATTAACGATTTTACGACAAAATCTAACTCAAACTGGGGGCTATAATCAAAAGCAGCTTCATTTCAAGTTTGATTAACGATTTTACGACAAAATCTAACTCAAACTGGGGGCTATAATCAAAGGCTGCTTCATTTCAAGATTGACTAACGGTTTTAGGACAAAATCTAACTCAAGTCAGCTATAATCAAAAGCAGCTTCATTTCAAGTTTGACTAACGATTTTAGGACAAAATCTAACTCAAACTAGGGGCTACACTCAAACGCAGTTTCAACAAAGCTTGACTAACGATTTTAGGACAAAATCTTACTCAAGCTGGGGGCTACATACTACATATCACGCAAGCATAGAAAACAAGTCATACCTGCTTCACCCGAGGGCTCCAACTATCCATGCCAGCGTCAGTCACCGCAGATAAGTACTGCGGTAGTGGTATCGAATGCCGACAGCCACCATCATGCTCAAAATTCAAGCTCTCGTAGAAAGGAGGAGGCTGGACCTCAAGGTCAGGGTCACGTGGCTACAAGATACAAAAATCACGATCAATTTTTGCTTTTTAAGCAACTAACATACACAAGCATTACGTGGCTACAAGATACAAAATCACGATCAGTTTTTGCTTTTTAAGCAAATGACATGCACAAGCAAAAAGCGAAAACAACAGCAAACCTCAATGACAGCAGGCGCCAAAGCAAGGCGCGCCCATGACGTATAATCCTCATCTAGCCTCAACAGGGACTCCGACTCACCCTCGTGATACACATCGCGGCGAACATCAGCATCTGGTGTCTGTACGAAGAGAACCTTAGGAGGGGCCTCAGGCACAACAAACTTATCCCTAATGGTTTGAGCTGACAGACGCTCGCCTAAGAACCAGTATGAATCATACTGAGTCGCAATATACAACCTCTGTGTATCGCGAATAGCAAAACGAGTCGTAATTGACGGAGGGACATCCGTAGTCGCCCAAGGGTTGGGAACAAACTACAAAAAAAAGAGAGAGGAATAAACATCTGCAAAAGCACAAACGCAAGGCATATAAGAAATATGAACTTTTCTTACCTTATCAACGGTCATCTCATTAAACTTCACTCGAGCATCGTCATAAGTCAAGCGAATACCCTTCCTGTTTGCCGTTGCATAAGCGTGAAAAGCAGGGTACTCCGCGCCTTCACAGCAAAGTTAGCAGGGAGCAACGACGGGAAATGTGCATAGCACCAGGACTACAATGATAGGCCAGAAAAATATGTCACAAAAGAGAAAGCAAAACAAAATAAAACAACGAGCATCACAAAAGCAACCATACCTCCAGTGACAAGCGGGGCCGACCAAAGGCGGTTGGGACCCATCATCGATCCGATCAGACGAATCAAGGCGTCCTACAAAATCGGATCGAGAGACCCATAGCAGAGTAACCCACCAAAGGCACCCAATCTGGACAAGTCATGGCGCCATCAAAGCAGCCGATCGGCCCGCTCTCCTTTATCACCAAAGTGAGTGGACGTCAGAAACCACCATAACCACAATCGGGCATTCTGCTCATGACTAACTTCGCTCACCTGCTTCTTTCCCTTGCCCTTAAAATAATCATCAAACCATGATGTCCGAGGCTGAAAAGTGTGCCTCTCATCCCTCGCACACCTAATACCGCCTCCGATCAAACGAACAACCGTAGGGCTCGAGATAGCAGGGCGCACTCTGTCCCACTCAATCATCTCCTCTCCATGAGGAAGCCCCGAAACAACCGCAAGGGACGAGAAGGTAATACCAACCTCGTACCCTGGCATATGGAACGTGTTAGTAGTGTCCCAAAACCTATCTAGCAACGCTCGAAGCACAGAAAGGTGAGAATTCACATTCTTCTTACGCGCCTCCTTCCACTTCGTCACCAACGGACCAAAGGCTGTGCCAAGGATTATTTTCCGCGACTCGGGCGACAACTTCTTGTTAAAAGCATCTATACAAGTACGGAAACCAGAGAATGTCCTCATATTTCCCAACTTGAAGCCAACCTTCACCCGAGTAGACAAATGCTCCATGGTGTTCCAAACTAAGCTTACACCATCCCAGTCCTTGGCAACCTTCGCCCACGCCTGATCTCGGGCCATGAGGAAATGATGGCCTCAAGCCCAGCTCATCAACTACGCCCATGAACATATTTTGCGCAGCAGCCGGCCCGGCATCAGCACCAGCCTCACCACCTACGGCACCAGCAGCCATGGCATCACCCCCAACATTACCCACAACATCACCCTCTGCGGCCTCAGCATCAACCTCTACAGGCTCCTCGTCATCCTGCTCCTCCTCGGGCTCAGGATCACTCTCAAAAGCATCCTCGAGCTGACGAGAACGACCACGTCTCGGCCTATCAACAGCAGGATCATCTCCAGCCTCATCAGAGCTCACCTCGTCAGAAACACCAACACTACTACCCTCATCTCGCTCACGGCTGCCACTAGCCTCAGCAGAGCGACGTCCACGTGTCCGAACGCCACCCTCAGCATTTCCAGCAACAGCATCCACTTTGCGCTTCCTACTAGGCCTATCATTCTTGCGACCACCTCCACGACCTCCACCTCGGCTTCTCCTGGCAGACACCTGTGCCTCCGGAACCCCACGTCCATGCCCGGCACCTTGCAAAGGTGCAGAACCAACTCCAGGCTCGCTAGCAGGAGGCCTAGGCAACTCAACATTAGCTCCAAGCCCACTAGAAAAAGGCCTAGACGACCCCACAGCTGGCTCCACAGGAACCCCAGTCGCATCCGCAACGCGCCCTGCAGAAGGCCCTGTCGGCTCCACGGTAGTGCTGTGCTCACTAATGGAAGGCATAGGAGACTCCGGAACAGCCCCCTGTACCTCATTCCCTGGCGTCAAAATAGGAGTTTTGAACAGATCAGATTGAGACGGACCTTCAGAAGTCGCTAAATGATGACGCAGCTCAGAAATGGGAGTAAGCTCCTCCCCGGTAACATTGAAGTCAATGTTCTCGATGACATCATGCATAGCACTGGTAGCAGGTATCACGAAATCAGGGTCGCCTGCACCAAATCAAGAAACATTCTTAAGCACTGCAACCATGTGATAAGACAAAGTGCAATTCAATCAAAGCAAATTCACGACCAACAGAGGGATGCACATAGGCAAAGGCAACAGAAGAGCGATTTTCAGGCCTATCTTTGACAGAGATGGCTAAAAGAAGAGCAGAAACACGGAGATACATTTTCATGACGCAGACACAGTACCTACGTCATACACATTTAATCCAAGAGACGAGGATGCACAAAGAACGGAGAAAAACCAAGCAAAACAGCAAAAAGCGAGCCTCAGGCCTATCGTTGACAGAAAAGGCTAAAAAGAAGCAGAGACCCAAAAATGCATATCTCGTAGCAAACATACAATATGCACAACAAGCACAGCAAACCTGAAGAGCAACGATATGCAAAAGCAAAGAAGAAGCAAAGGAAGCAGCAAAAAGCAGACTTTAGGCCAAATTTTGACAGATAAGGCAGAAACAATGTGGGAAAGCAGAAATACATATATTATGACACGTATGCGATGTATACGTCATACACAACCAAGACAAAGAGCTAGAAAGGATAAAAATGACTAGAAACCAAACAAAACAACAAAAAATACGCTTTAGGCTTATTTTTGACAGATAAGGCTAAAATGGCGCAGAGACACAGAAATACCCAGTACATGACACGTATGCGACATACAAGTCATAACGAACACCCACAAAAAGTTTCGTACAAAAATCATGTCCCGAACACCTCGACTGAATAGCTTTTGTAAACCGCGCGCAAGCTACAAAAACGGCCTTTTCGTGGCCTTTCTTTGACCAAAGAGGCCCTAGCTTCCCACGAAATGACACCTTAGCCAACCCAAACAACCTACATAACAATACATCCAAGACTCGAAGCACGAAGAGCAAGAAAGGCGAGTTCAAGAAGCCTAGCTCAACTACACAAGAACGCTCCAAAACGCTCCAAAACACCTCCGAATCACACATGCTCAGCAAAAATGAACAAACCATGCACCATACAAGTCATCATGACCCAAGACAAAAGTTTTCGACAAGTTTCGGAACCGAAAATTTCGACCCAAGAAACCGTCTCCATACAAAAACACACGAAAATTACGGATTTTCAAACCGTTTTTCACACACAAAATACCCATGGCCTCGTCATTAGCATACAATGACATTTCAAAAACAACCAAGCCAATCAGTGTCGTTTTATACGATAAAAACAGAGCAAAACCCCGATAAAACCCCCCTGTCACACGGTTTTGTGCCCAAAAAACCCGACTTTCGCGACAATTTCAACAAAACAAATTTCCCCAAGCATTATACTACTAATGGGTAGCCTACATTGAGATTTTGAGCGTATTCCGAGACCAAAAGCGAAAAATGACCAAAACGCCCTTGACCTTCTACACGAAAAACAGCCCTAATACACGGGTTTTTCACATACAATCATCAATAATCACGAGACAAGCCTCCTACTACTCTCAAGCATCGATTTCAAGCAACAACGATAGCAAAATTCGAATCATGCAAGACGGTTTAACATAAACCCTAAAAAACGAATTTTCAGTTAAAACCGACTCAAACCGACTTCAAAACACGAATTAGCAACTTGGCTGAGTGCATACCTTGGTCCATTGCGAATCGTAGGAGGCGGAATCACGAATTTTGGTCGAGAAATCGCTGAGAACGAGTTTTTCGATTTGAAGGTGTGTGTGTTTGTGTTTCGGCTGCTATGCTCTTCTCCTCTTCTACCCGTGTTTTTGAACAAAAAAGCACATACACACACTAAATCGCCAGACCTCTGGCGATTAAGTGGTTAGGCACGAGTCGATTTTTAGTTTGGACTGGTTATTACGGTCCATTACGCTATTAATTCACTCTTTTACGCACTACTATGATAAAACACGACAATATACATGCTCATTACAAGCCAAGAGCCTAAATTTTACAAAATAACAACACAAATACACTCTTTACGAGTTACAAATCAAAATACGTATACTCCTCACGAGTTAAATACGTATACCTTTCAAAACAAATACACTCTTTACGAGTTACAAAATCAAAAATACGTATACTCCTCATGAGTTAAAATACGTATATCTTTTCAAAACAAATACACTCTTTACGAGTCACAAAATCAAAATACGTATACTCCTCACGAGTTAAATACGTATACTTTTCAAAACAAATTCACTCTTTACGAGTCACAAAATCAAAAATACGTATACTCCTCACGAGTTAAATACGTATACCTTTCAAAACAAATACACTCTTTACGAGTTACAAAATCAAAAATACGTATACTCCTCATGAGTTAAAATACGTATATCTTTTCAAAACAAATACACTCTTTACGAGTCACAAAATCAAAATACGTATATTTCCTACAAGTTAAATACGTATGTTTTTCAAAACAAATTCACTCTTTACGAGTCACAAAATCAAAAATACGTATACTCCTCACGAGTTAAATACGTATACCTTTCAAAACAAATACACTCTTTACGAGTTACAAAATCAAAAATACGTATACTCCTCATGAGTTAAAATCATTATATCTTTTCAAAACAAATACACTCTTTACGAGTCACAAAATCAAAAATACGTATACTCCTCATGAGTTAAAATACGTATATTTTTCAAAACAAATACACTCTTTACGAGTCACAAAAACAAAAATACGTATATTTCCTACAAGTTAAATACGTATATTTTTCAAAACAAATTCACCCTTTACGAATCACAAAATCAAAAATACGTATACTCCTCACGAGTTAAAATACGTATATCTTTTCAAAACAAATACACTCTTTACGAGTCACAAAATCAAAAATACGTATACTCCTCATGAGTTAAAATACGTATATTTTTCAAAACAAATACACTCTTTACGAGTCACAAAAACAAAAATACGTATATTTCCTACAAGTTAAATACGTATATTTTTCAAAACAAATTCACCCTTTACGAATCACAAAATCAAAAATACGTATACTCCTCACGAGTTAAATACGTATATTTTTCAAAACAAACACACTCTTTACGAGTTACAAGTCAAAAATACGTATATTCCTCACGAGTCAAATACGTATGTTTTCCAAAACAAATACACTCTTCACAAATCAAAATGTGTATACTCCTCACGAGTTAAATACGTATATTTTTCAAAAAACAAAAACACTCTTTACGAGTTACAAATCAAAAATACGTATACTCCTCACGAGTTGAATACGTATATTTTTCAAATACACATAAAGCAAAATACACACTTTTATTTCAAATCGAAACGCAGATACACAAGCAAGCACGCAGCAGACACGCAAGACGCAGGAGATGGCCAAGCTACAAAACGCCATCAAATGACATCCAAGCAACAAAGAGTCAAGAAGCCCTTAAACATGCAGGACCGACATGTCCTTAAACATGCCGTCCCTCCCCGCATTCCCGGCGCTAAGTCCTCGTCTCTCCCCGAGACACATACTTAGCGTCGCCAGGTAGTATCGGGACTGTGATGGTCCGGATACTATCTTCTAAAGCTTGACTAGCGCTTTAGTCCAAGCTCAGTCAAACTGGGGGCTCTGTAGATACCCGTATCCGTACCCTCCCAAAAGCAAACCCGATGACGAAAAGGACTTTCATGCATGTTTTAAAATGAGACAAAACGGTACATAAGTGTCTAAAACATTTTAGTCATTCTTAACGTATTAATTTGAATTTGCATATTTCGTAAAAATGAATGTTAATTTAGTCATTTTAAATCGTAAGTTAACACAATACACACGAGCACGAGCCATACACACCTCACAAAACGACCCAAGCACACAAAAACGATCCACACACACAAAAACGGCCCAAAATACACAAAAAGGCCCAAGCACCCGAAGCGGACCAAAATGCGTCCCGGGTCACATTCTTACAAAACAAAATCCCATAAAGTCGTAAGATAATACGTTACAATATTATTTTACTTCGAGCCAAGATCGAAAAACACGATTTAAAAACCAAACACGAAACACGAAACACGAGAATCGAGCCAAAATGATCAAGTTGATTGATCAACTTGTACAACTTGTACAAAGCTGATCAAAAACCCTCAAAGTCAAACCAATTGCTCGACATTAGCCTTACACACCTACGATAACGTATTACGGCGCAACAAATTTGTCAGAATAAAGGGGAAAATCGCCAGAATACAGGCGATTTACCAAACAATCGCCAGACTTCTGGCGATTTTTTGGTCATTCCCTGGCATTCTGGCGATTTTTCACTTAATCGCTTGTTCTCTGGCGATTTTCTGATCAATTAGGCATAAAACACGAAGCATTTGCTATAAATAGCAGCCCTTATTCGATCATTTTCAACAAGAACAACATCGAATCATCAATTCAACCAACAACAACATTCAAAACCGATACTTATATTCACAAAAAGCCTCTCGCACTTATAAATTTCCACTTTAAAACCGTCTTTGCATTTCAAGGTAAAGAAATTTTACCTTCCGATTAGACGTTGGAGACTTATAGGGTTACTCTAACCCACCCCGATATTGGCATTAACGAACTCGTATTCGCAATACGATTGTAGTAATTCGAATCAAATGATTCGACTAAACCTCGCCAATATCGCATAAACAAACGACTCAAAATCACTAAATTAAGCACCCACTTTTACATTATGCAAATTCTCGATTCATGCATTAAATTACGACTAAAACACGGATTCGACATTTAACTGTACCGTTTCAACTAGTCTCTTTAAACATGCAAAACCGAGGGTTTTACAAAATCTTAGAATTGAACACAAGTCGGAAAGTAACGTTTAGTTATTAATTCAAATACAATGAATTAGTAATTTTACGTATATTTCCTATAGCAAATCGTCATAGCTTTGACGGCTTACATTTATTTTACATATTTATCGAGTCATACATTTGCATTTGTACGTAGCGTTCTATTAGCCCAAATATCGAAATTAAAGCATATGTTTTCAAATTAGTAAAGACTACTGTTAAGTAGGCCTTTTTATTGCAGTTTTCAATATACTTTGTCAAAACTTTAGAAGGGTAACCTCACTCCGAATCCTCTCTGGTTTCACAATAGCCTCAGAAGGATAGGTATCGACGCACCTTGAAATCTGAGACCCTCGCGTCTTATGATTTTAAGATGCGTTGAATAGGTTCCAAATTCCTTTAATATTTGGTGGCGACTCCAAAAATACATTTCAAAAGGATTTTTATACTTCTTTTTGTTACAATCACATGCAATGACATTCCCCCTTTTTAAACAAAAGAACGCTCGAGCGAGCTGAGCAAAGCAACGCCCTAAAAAGCGAAGCTCCAGCGCCCGCGAGCTTCTTGCAAAATTTATCAACCTTTTTCCCGCGCCGTGCATTCCGCCCCATGACACGAGGGCGGGCGCGAGCGGGGCGTCGAGAAGGGATCACCCCAAGTCCGGTATCCTCAACGAAATTAATCAGTTTTTAAAAAGTCGGGTGTCAAAAGCGATAAAAGTCAATGTGTGCCCGTTTGACTATTTTACGAAATATTTCTACTTTTGAATTCTAAGACCAAAATATTTATTTCATTATTCAAAAATTATCAAAAGTTTTACAGAAGTCGATAAATTTTACAAAACGAAAGTTTTGCAAAAATAGAGATTTTGGAAGGTTAAAAGGTTAGGATTTGATTTAAGATTTGAAATTAGAAATTGATGGCTAATTATTGAATTAAATTAACACGGGGTGTTACAAACCTCCCCCCTTAGAAAAGTTTCGTCCCGAAACTTGAATGGAGGATAGGATTTTCACCTGAGATAAACAGCTCGGGGTAGTTCTCCTTCATAGAGGCCTCGGTCTCCCAAGTTGCTTGTTCGGTCAATTGACCCTTCCATAGCACCTTCACTAAGGGAACTGTCTTCTGCCTCAACACCTTGGTCTCTCGCGCTAGAATCTTGACAGGTCTTTCGGAGTATAGCAGGTTAGGCTCAACTGCGATCACGTCAGGAGTAATGATATGACTTGGGTCACTCCTGTATCTCCTCAGTTGAGAAACGTGAAAAACGCTGTGAACCTTGGATAAGTTGGGGGGTAGCGCTAGGCGATAGGCTACCTCACCAATCCTTTCAAGTACCTCGTACGGTCCAACGTATTTAGGGCTCAATTTCCCTTTCAATCCGAAACGTCGAACCCCCTTCATGGGTGACACTTTCAAGAACACATGATCGCCGACTTCGAACTCAATAGGTCGGCGATGTTTGTTGGCATACATTTTCTGACGGTCTTGGGCCGCTTGTAGCCGTTCACGAATGATTTTGATGTGCTCAATTTGGTCTTGAATAACCTGTGGTCCAGTTCCCACGTTGTCACTAGCATCGTCCCTGCAGACTGGGCTACGACACTTTCTCCCATAGAGTGCCTCGAACGGAGCACAACCCAAACTTGCATGGAAGCTATTGTTATAGGAGAATTCAATCAAAGGTAGACTCTTCTCCCTGTTCTCGTTGAATTCTAGGGCACATGCCCTGAGCATGTCCTCGACTGTTTGGATAGTTCGTTCAGTTTGACCGTCGGTCGCAGGATGGAAGGCGGTGCTCATCTTCAGTTGGCTTCCCAATGCTGCTTGGAGTTTCTCCCAAAAATGAGAGGTGAATCTCGGATCCCTGTCCGAGATGATGTCCAACGGCACACCATGTAATCGGATCACCTCCTTTTCATAAGCCTTAGCTAACTCCTCCAGACTCCAAGTGTCTTTGATTGGTAGAAAGTGAGCCGATTTTGTTAAACGGTCCACTATCACCCAGATTGCATTACTTCCTCTGTGAGTTCTTGGCAATCCTGTTATGAAATCCATTGAAATGGAGTCCCATTTCCCCAATGGAATGTCCAAAGGTTGTAGTAGTCCTCCAGGTCGTTGATGTTCAAACTTCACCTTTTGGCAGATTAGACATTTCGCAACGTATTCAGCAATCTCTGCTTTCATTCGGACCCACCAAAACTTCAGCTTTAAGTCTTGGTACATTTTATCAGACCCAGGATGTATGGAGTATCGTGTACTATGTGCCTCGTCAAGGATCCTTCTTTTTAATACTGGTACGTCGGGCACACACCACCTCCCTTTGAATCTCAAACTCCCGTCAGGTTTAATCTCAAACCCTTCTCGGTTTCCTGAAGGAATTTCCCTTCTGATCTTCACAAGCTCTTCATCCTCCCATTGTAGAGCTCTAATCTCGTGATATAACTCCGGCTCTGCGATCATTGCGTTTAAGTCGGCATCATCAGACTGAACCAGCTCTAAATTCATTCTTTTGAAGTCTCTGACGATACCAGTCGGAATTTCCCAAATGTTGCTAAGGGTATGCGTAGTCTTTCTACTCAGAGCGTCAGCAACGACGTTCGCCTTACCCTCGTGGTACAGTAGTTCAATCTTGTAGTCTTTGATCAGTTCCAACCACCGGCGTTGTCTCATGTTGAGTTCCTTCTGTGTGAAGATATATTTCAGGCTCTTGTGGTCTGTGTAGAACTTGATACTCACTCCGTAGAGGTAATGACGCCAGATTTTCAAAGCAAACACCACAGCTGCTAATTCTAGGTCATGAGTTGGGTAGTTTCGTTCATGAACCTTTAACTGCCTTGACGCATAAGCAATGACCTTCCCTTGTTGCATCAGTACGCAACCCAGGCCATTTAGTGAGGCGTCACTATAGACTTCGTACTCGTCACCATCCGTAGGCAGAGCTAAGACTGGTGTCGTGGTAAGCCTTGTCTTAAGTTCCTGGAATGCATTCTCGCATTCTTCGCTCCATATGAACTTAGATTCTTTCTGTAGTAACTATCGGTCGTGCTACTTTAGAGAAGTCGGGAACGAATCTCCTATAGTACCCAGCCAATCCCAGGAAGCTGCGTATCTCAGTTATGTTTGTAGGAGCCTTCCATTCCTTCACTGCGTCGATCTTTGTAGGATCTACCATCACTCCGTCCTTCGAGATGACGTGACCTAGGAATGCAACCTTCTCGAGCCAGAACTCGCATTTGGACAGTTTAGCATACCATTTATGACGCTGTAGTATTCCCAGAATGACTCGGAGGTGTTCCTCGTGTTCTGCCCCGGTCTTGGAATAAATCAGGATATCGTCAATGAAAACCACCACGCATATGTCCAGATACTCATGGAAGGTTCTGTTCATTTGATCCATGAACACAGCTGGTGCGTTTGTCAAACCGAACGGCATAACCTTGAATTCATAATGACCGTATCTGCTTCTGAAAGCAGTCTTTTGGATGTCCGATTCTCTTATTGCAATCTGATGGTAACCTGACCTCAGGTCGATCTTAGAAAATACTCCTGCGCCTTTTAGTTGATCGAATAGGTCGTCGATTCGGGGTAGAGGGTAGCGGTTCTTAATGGTCACCTTGTTTAATTCCCTGTAGTCGATGCAGAGTCTCATACTGCCATCCTTCTTTTTCACGAAGAGAACCGGAGCTCCCTAAGGCGAGACACTTGGTCGTATAAAACCCTTTTCAATCATTTCCTCTAGTTGTTTCTTCAATTCTTGTAGTTCTACCGGTGCCATCCTATAGGGTGCCTTTGAGATTGGGGCCGTGCCTGGCACAAGGTCGATAGAGAATTCAACGTCACGAGCAGGTGGCAAGCCTGGTAAGTCGTCTGGGAAAACGTCAGGGAATTCCCGTACCACGTGAATACCTCCGATGTCCACGCTTTCCTTGACTTCATTGACGCTACAAAGGTACACTTGGTGCCCTTTCCTTCCTAACCATTGAAGTTGTAGCATAGAGATAATTTTCGCCCCCTTAATTGGCGAAGTCTTTTGATACGTGACTCTATTCCCTGTAGGATGCTTCAAGCGAATCTTTCGGTCTCGGCACTCAAATATTGCATGGTATTTGGTCAACCAGTCGATACCCAGGATGACGTCGAACTCCGGCATGTCGAAAAGGATAAGGTCGGAAGGAAAGATTGTTTTATGAATTGTGATTGGAGTTTCTTTGAAAATTTTGGAGCATTTGAAAATTTTTCCGTTTGGTAAATAAATATTTGCGTTGATTGATTCGGATTTTGTGAGATTAGCCTTTGAAACAAACTTAGTAGATATAAAGGACAATGATGCCCCAGTGTCAAACAAAACGACAGCGTTCACAGAGTTTATAAGAAAAATACCCGTGATGACGTCAGCCTCAGGTGACTCCTCTGCTTCAGATTCAGTGAGCACATAAACTCGCCCCTGTACCACCACCGATTGTGGTACTCCCGCAGTAGGTACCGTGTTCAGGTTATTTGGACATACATTCGCCTTGTGTCCTAGTTTCTTACACCTGTAACAGGTAATTGGCAGACCGTTACACTGTTTCCCTTCATGAGGTGCCTTGCCACACATCTGACAATTCCTCTGTAAGGCTCTTGGTTGAGGAGCCCTTCCTGCAACCATAGCTCTCTCGTTGTTCCCAGCAGGAACCCTGTTTTGAAACGCAGGCCTCTGAAAATTTGGCCTCTGCTGATTCGGGCGTTGGTAGTTCGGCTTTTGAATGAAGCTCGACTGTGATACAGAAGGCACAAACACTTTCTTCTTTTTTTCAGCCTTTTCCAATTCTAGAGAAGCCCATATGCTACACGCGCGTTCATACGCTGCAGCAACGGTAGTGTAGGTGTTGGTACTTAGGTAGGTACGCATAGTGTTGGACATATTGCGCAGATACCTCTGTGTCATGGCCCTTTCGTTGGGAGCGATCGCAGCCCCAAATTTGGCCAGCTGTTGAAATTTCTCGGTGTATTCCTGGAGTGTCATGCCTTCCATTTTAAGACATATGAACTCCTCTTCCTTCTGACACCGGAGCTCATAACCGAAGTACCGCTCCTTGATTTTCGCTGTGAACTCGTACCATGTGAACGTAGTGTCAGGCTCGTTGGCCCTGATCACGTTCCACCAATCATTCGCCTCCTCTTTCAAATAATAGGCGGCGATGTTGACCCTATCCTCAGGAGGTGTCCTGCTCAGGTCCATAAGTTTTTTCATCTCCTCCAGCCAGTTCGTGAGGTCGATAGGGTTGTTTGACCCTAAGTATACTGGTGGGCGATGACGTGAGAATCGGTCGAAGGAACTTGGATGATGTTGGCGGTTTGCATTTTCTGTGGCTATTTCAGCCAAACGAATCAAAGATTCCTCAGCCAGAATTTGTCGTTCCTCGTTAGTCATTGGAGCTGCAGCCATTCTGAAAGAATTAGGAAGCGAAGAAAATTATTAGCATTACGAGATGTTAGAAGGCATGCTTAACATTGACAGAATTTATTTGAATAAATGCGATAACGGCAGTTATGCAAGTAAGCACAGAAGTTAGGCATTTTATTCCCTTGAGATGTAATTGTTGGTTACATCGGTTTTAGGATTTTTAAATGTATCTAGTACATTTTCTTAGGAAGAATGCAAAAGGTATGAGAGAGGGAGAATGTATTTTTTTGTGGAATTGGTTATGAATTTAACAGATGTCTTCACTCCGTGCCGTCTGGTACTTCCTTCGATGCTTCCACCTCCGAGAATTAAATTTATTATTTAGATTTTATATCCGAGGATAATTGTTAGTTTTTAGTTAGCCAACTCAGCAAGTAGCAAGTATACGATAGTTAGTGTATTTTATTTTGAGGGAAGTAGTTCGCTACTTAAAAGTCCTTAGCCTATGGTCGGTCCTTAAGGTTTCTACCCATTCTCACACTTTAAAGCGATTTCAAGTTATTATTTAAGTGACCTAATAAAAGAAAAATCTAATTTATTATTTGATCCTAGTAGTCTTGCGGGTTAACATATTAATATGTTTGTACCGCCCAAGTGTCTCTCGTTAGGTAAGCATAAATCGCATTAGGCCATTTATGTTACGGTCACGAGTCAGCTCGGATACCAACTGTAACAACCTGGTTTTTAGTCGACTTTAATTACTAAGGCGGAAATTAATTAAGTCTTAAACCAGCGTTATTAATTATACAAATAACCCAAAATATTACATCATCGTTTAAGAGTTGAATTGAACAACTCTAAATACGGAAGTTAAAAGAGTAAAGTGTTATATATTGCAAATCTCTCAAAAACGACTAAAAGTAAAGCATAAAAACATTGCATGGCCCCGTCCAAAATCCAGCTTCCGGTCCATGATTATCCTGCACAATAAACTGTTGGGGGGATGCCCGCTGAGCGGACAGTGACTAGCTATGCTCATACTTACCCTCGATTTCAATTACTTTGGTTTAATATTATCGCTTTATAAACATAATGTAACAATCCGGATTTTCCAACAAAATAAAATAAAGAAATAAAAAGGATTTATAAAATAAAAGAAAATAAAAGCGAGCCACGGTGGCGGAAACACCGTGGAATCCGGATCATTACTCACTAACCAACTAAACAACGATAAAAAGATAGGCCTTGAGGCCTAGACGCGGGGAGTAAATACCCCTTACAAATCCAGCTCCAAAAATGAAAGTAAAATAATAATAATAAAACTAAGCATCCTAACAAGTCTAGTCAAAAATCACTTCAAGGCTAGCTATAGGTCATCCTCACGGCATCCTCACTTGACAAACCCGATCCCGCGCTAACCTGCCACAAAGAATGTAATGACCTGATCAATCGGGAGTAACTAGGTGCTCCCCAGTCATATTTCAACGTAACCAAAATAGACAACAATACAACAAACAACCCAAAGGTATAATAACCATAATGCAACCTCAAGCCAACTCATTAGCTACCAAACTCAACCAACTGTCACCCAACAACCTGTAAACATGTATAACCAATACAACTCGACAATAACTAGTCCACTACATACAAGCTCAAATTGTCAACAACAAGATGATAGACAACAATCAACAACCTGCAAGGTAAGCATAGAGCACTGGGTGAAGCAACAAGAATCACCCCGGATGAAGCAACAAGAATCATCCAAACCCTATGGCGGAACAGCAACAAGAAGTTCCTCAATCTCATAGTCTAAATTTGGCCAAATTCCACCGAGCAACAAGAACGGTGACGACATATATCAAACCATAGTCTCTACCCAACATGGTTGAGAACCCATAGTCGCTCTAACTAAGCAACAAGAATAGCCGAGGGGATCATGGGCGGTATCCGTCCACAAAAGACGTCGTAGCTCCTCACGTACGTGCCAGAACAGTACCCGTACGCACACTCAACTCAAGCAATCAAACAGGTCAATTCAATAACCTGAATCAACTCACAATCAACAATAAACCAATCATCCTTTACTCAAAATCATCACAATGCCCATCATATATACACAACTACAACATAATTGACCCCTTTTGTAAGCAATCTCAACACTAACCATAATCAACTTGTTAAATACGGAGTAATAACCATAAGAACTCAAGAGTAGCCATAATAAACCATTATAATTCCCAAAGTTATCATCTTTCATCAACTTAATAACTATATAACCCAAATTCAAAGTAAACAAACATCCCAATTCAAGTTATTAGACACAATAGTGTGAGACCAACACAATTAAGACCAAAGAACATAATTTCATAGCACAACCAACCCAAAGATTATAGCTTTACATACATAACAACAACCAATTCATCCTCAATCAATTATATGGTCTCACACAAGTCAAAATATCACTAAAGCTACACCTAGTTACCTTTTCCAAACAAGCCAAAGAAAAGCACAGTTTTCACCCCTTCTGTCCAGACGCGATAACAGACGATCCAGAGCTCCAAATGAAAAACTGAACGGTGAAAAGGTAGCCCCAAGAGTCAGGAACATGCTGTAAATATTTCGGCAAAATCGGACGCTCGGATCTTCGGCGATCTCCCGTTTAATGAACCTGGGTCAGAGAAATCCGAACTTGGGTTCTCTCTCCAATTCCCTCCTATTGATTAGGGCACACATAAATCATTCAATACACATAAAATAATACAAGATCAGAAAAATAAAGAGCTAAAAGGGATGCTATACCACGGGAATCGACTAAGGAAAGATTAGGGCTCAAAAGATGAGGAAAAGGATGAATAACAATGGAGTTTTGATGAGATCTTGAGAGAGTTTGAGGGAGAATTATGATGTGAGATGAGGGATGAGATGTGGGAGATGCAAAGCTGATCTTTTGGGAGCTAGGGTTAAGAGGGGATGAAATATAATGTCTTGAGCAAGAAGCAAACCCGAGAAAGCCCTAAAACTCAACCCGAGTTAAGGGAGCAGCTCGGCCCGGATGGAGCGGTTCACTATGGCTCTTGAAAATTTGGCAGTTGCGACGGCGTCGGAAAAATACGCAGTTTAGCCTTTTGAATCACCTGAATCGGAGTTCGTATGAGGAAATTACATTGTTTTTAAATTAATTACTCCGTTTTTAAGTTCTGACTACAGTGTAGCTTAACCCACGCGACAATTGAACTGATTTTCTCGAGCTAAGAATGAGAAAATCAAGAGAAATGAATTACGAATATTATTGAGACGAAATAATTAATATTAGGAAAAGTCGGGGTGTTACAATCTCACCACCTAAAAAGAAGTTTCGTCCTCGAAACTTGAGAACGAAAGAATAATACCCCCAAAGGATTAAGAAAACTATCTACTCCTATGGTTCTCAAGACAAGAATCGCTAACCCTACTCACCTCGATAACAAAGGCATAGACACGCTTAACGACGCTTAAGATAACCCGATATCACATATCACCCGAATGATGCTCAACTTACTCATATAACCCTTTAATACTATTGGTGCATCTTATGCTCGACAATCCTCAAATTAGGCACACTAGCCTCACAAACCATATCGTTCAACCAAGCATCTTCCTCACCAAGTCTAACCAAAACCTCAGACGGGTTTTAACCCGAAAGGCACCATTACCTATGTTACCAAGACAAACTAACGCGTAAGCTAATCCCCAAATCAATGCTAATGTTAAACCTCATAACCTTAATCATAACGTGATCTAAGCTCAAGTCAATATCGCTTCCCATATAGTTCCACATTTTCCACAACAAAATAACCATAAATGTGTCATACCATATCGTCTCATTTCCAAATCAAAGGTATATTATCACGTAGCTATCAAAATGTGTCGTCAAAAGCTTAATACTCTCTCAACCCATTGTTACCATACACATGTCTATCCATACCTTCCTCGAACGTCACTACCTTACTGACCTCGATTTCTTTCCTTCCATTAATGAATTTCCTTGTACTTTACACATACACAAAACCACAAGATGCACACTTGTCATTTCTACATTATCCTTTAAAGTACGAACCCCAAAGTTTTATCATGCTCACTATAACCTTTAAGTTTTCCTCAAAGCTAACTGTTGCTCATCACAATATCACTTCCCAATTCTCACTAACTCAAGATTGACACAACTCATCTAGCAACATAACTAAGTCCTAAAAATACTCCCTATGCAGATACTATAATCTCCATAACGTTCACTCACCATAATTTAAATCATCAATCTCAAAGACTAAGAATCCTCAAAAGTTACAACGACCAACCATGTGCATTAGTTAGTAAACCACTCATACTATCAACTACTTATTAACCAAACTCTATCATCTATGACTCAAATAACAGCGACAGCCTAAGGATCAGATCTCGAGCTAGATAAGGGTGAAGCACCTTACGGCTAGATGCCAAGGAGTACGATTATAGATATTAATCAAGGATAAGATTGATGTTAATACATCAAGAGCTTTTACAAAATTGAGAACGTGAATAGCTACGGAAAGGAATGGAAAATAATACAAGATCAACGTCTTAAAAGTCGGCTCAAAGGCAATAGAACTGAAGTAGCCACTAGAGGGAAACCTAAGGAATAGAATGACATAAGACCCAAATGACAAGACTAAAAGGTGATCAATAGGGTCATGATATAAAAATGATGAGTTATGACGAATAAGAAAGAAAAGAAGGAATGAAACGAATTAAGTAAAAATATGACATAATAAATCCTTTGCAAGAAACTGCTCACAACCACCAATTTTTCAAAAGAAATTTTTAATATGAAATGATGAGAGAAAATGGAAATATTCTTTAAGAGTTCACAAATGAAGGCATAAGACTCGTTTCCAACAAAGAACTCAAATTGGTTTCGTTATGAAGGAGAGACGAAAAGGTAATTCCCAATAAGTTTGACAGATATAGAGTATGATCAGAAGTAACAATTTCAAAGAGAAGTCTTAAAGTCGAGTTTCCAAAATGACAGCGATTTTAGAAAAATGAAGCTACTAAAATACCAAGTAGAATAAATAATGTTTAAATAAACCAAATGCTCAAATTAAAAAATTTAATAAAAGAATATTTAGGATAACAAAGAGGTTTTGATCAAAAGTGGATGCAATCGATAAGTGTCAATCATTTCAAATTTGATTGAGTAAAAAGCCATCAAAATGTATTGACGCGTTTAAAAATGAATGGAGAGTAAAACAAAACGGATTAAAATTTTCTTCAACATAGTTACGAAATAAGAAATTTCAAGAAGGATAAACAAACCATTGTAGCACCAATATACAAAAATAGGTTTCGTTAATAGGACTGACTGAAAACATTTTTGAAATAAAAGAGTTTAGAAATTATTTCAGCACGATCTATTGAAAAAGATGAGGATGAACATAATAAGAAGTTTTATTGGGGAAAAAGAAACTCAAACTGTAATCACGAGCTGATAGTTTTAAAACAACTGTATAATAATATCAAGATTTAGAAGGATATACTAAGGACAAGTGTAGCTAGCAAGCTGAAAGACGTCCCTACGAATACGGTAGGTGACTTAGATTAGGAGCTTCCGCTGCGTGCTCTGATAGTAGGACCATACATTCGCAATTCGGCTTTAAGTTTCTTGCTCCAGCTGATCAATAATACGAGTCAAAGACTTTAAGAGTTAAATTTCCAGATATTTCGAAAGGTCAAATGAAAGAGAGAGATTTAAAGTAGAATACTCAAATGATTAAAGTTGAAGAAACGAATAAATCGAAAAGTTAAAACAAGGGATCGACAAGGCGTAAATAGACTAAATTTTTTTGATAAAACAGAACTCTCAAATGAATAAATTCGTATAAACCAATAAATCAAAAAAAAGAAATTAAGACAATAAATCATCAAGAGATAGATAAATTAAAATTCTGAAAGGAATTGAGCTGTCAAACAAATATTGTTAAAAGCAAGCGTCATTAATAATAAAGGGAAATGCAAAAATACATTTGATAGGAAAAATAGGAGTATTAACATTCAATAAGAAAATAGAAGTATAGGGTATTTAATCTTAAAAGATGAGTTTTGAGGAAATCAAAGATGTCGGATAATAGCTAAGAATATAATTATTAGAATAAAACATGTTGCAGTAAAGGAATAGGTTCAAAGAGAATGATTAAATCGAATGAAAAACCTTAACCAGTTATTTTGGAGATGAACAAGGAATATTTAAAGACATATATATCGAGTCAGTACACGGTCTCCCATGTCACCATTATAATTGTACCTGCCTGCATCCAAAGAAAATGGGTGGTCTAATGGTGGAGAACCTAAGTCCACCATTTCGACAACTACTCATACATATGTACAAATAACGTAGACCCCCTAATGTGTCTACCCCAACACTCTCACTCGGTGTTCTAAGTCAAATCCTACTCACTCGACTAAGAGAGTTGGGAGCGTATTCGCTCTGATACCAACTGTAACAATCCGGATTTTCCAACAAAATAAAATAAAGAAATAAAAAGGATTTATAAAATAAAAGAAAATAAAAGCGAGCCACGGTGGCGGAAACACCGTGGAATCCGGATCATTACTCACTAACCAACTAAACAACGATAAAAAGATAGGCCTTGAGGCCTAGACGCGGGGAGTAAATACCCCTTACAAATCCAGCTCCAAAAATGAAAGTAAAATAATAATAATAAAACTAAGCATCCTAACAAGTCTAGTCAAAAATCACTTCAAGGCTAGCTATAGGTCATCCTCACGGCATCCTCACTTGACAAACCCGATCCCGCGCTAACCTGCCACAAAGAATGTAACAGCCACAATCAGTGGGGAGTAACTAGGTGCTCCCCAGTCATATTTCAACCTAACCAAAATAGACAACAATACAACAAACAACCCAAAGGTATAGTAACCATAATGCAACCTCAAGCCAACTCATTAGCTACCAAACTCAACCAACTGTCACCCAACAACCTGTAAACATGTATAACCAATACAACTCGACAATAACTAGTCCACTACATACAAGCTCAAATTGTCAACAACAAGATGACAGACAACAATCAACAACCTGCAAGGTAAGCACAGAGCACTGGGTGAAGCAACAAGAATCACCCCGGATGAAGCAACAAGAATCATCCAAACCCTATGGCGGAACAGCAACAAGAAGTTCCTCAATCTCATAGTCTAAATTTGGCCAAATTCCACCGAGCAACAAGAACGGTGACGACATATATCAAACCATAGTCTCTACCCAACATGGTTGAGAACCCATAGTCGCTCTAACTAAGCAACAAGAATAGCCGAGGGGATCATGGGCGGTATCCGTCCACAAAAGACGTCGTAACTCCTCACGTACGTGCCAGAACAGTACCCGTACGCACACTCAACTCAAGCAATCAAACAGGTCAATTCAATAACCTGAATCAACTCACAATCAACAATAAACCAATCATCCTTTACTCAAAATCATCACAATGCCCATCATATACACAACTACAACGTAATTGACCCCTTTTGTAAGCAATCTCAACACTAACCATAATCAACATGTTAAATACGGAGTAATAACCATAAGAACTCAAGAGTAGCCATAATAAACCATTATAATTCCCAAAGTTATCATCTTTCATCAACTTAATAACAATATAACCCAAATTCAAAGTAAACAAACATCCCAATTCAAGTTATTAGACACAATAGTGTGAGACCAACACAATTAAGACCAAAGAACATAATTTCATAGCACAACCAACCCAAAGATTATAGCTTTACATACATAACAACAACCAATTCATCCTCAATCAATTATATGGTCTCACACAAGTCAAAATATCACTAAAGCTACACCTAGTTACCTTTTCCAAACAAGCCAAAGAAAAGCACAGTTTTCACCCCTTCTGTCCAGACGCGATAATGCATTTATCCAGAGCTCCAAATGAAAAACTGAACGGTGAAAAGGTAGCCCCAAGAGTCAGGAACATGCAGTAAATATTTCGGCAAAATCGGACGCTCGGATCTTGGCGATCTCCGTTTAGTGAACCTGGGTCAGAGAAATCCGAACTTGGGTTCTCTCTCCAATTCCCTCCTATTGATTAGGGCACACATAAATCATTCAATACACATAAAATAATACAAGATCAGAAAAATAAAGAGCTAAAAGGGATGCTATACCACGGGAATCGACTAAGGAAAGATTAGGGCTCAAAAGATGAGGAAAAGGATGAATAACAATGGAGTTTTGATGAGATCTTGAGAGAGTTTGAGGGAGAATTATGATGTGAGATGAGGGATGAGATGTGGGAGATGCAAAGCTGATCTTTTGGGAGCTAGGGTTAAGAGGGGATGAAATATAATGTCTTGAGCAAGAAGCAAACCCGAGAAAGCCCTAAAACTCAACCCGAGTTAAGGGAGCAGCTCGGCCCGGATGGAGCGGTTCACTATGGCTCTTGAAAATTTGGCAGTTGCGACGGCGTCGGAAAAATACGCAGTTTAGCCTTTTGAATCACCTGAATCGGAGTTCGTATGAGGAAATTACATTGTTTTTAAATTAATTACTCCGTTTTTAAGTTCTGACTACAGTGTAGCTTAACCCACGCGACAATTGAACTGATTTTCTCGAGCTAAGAATGAGAAAATCAAGAGAAATGAATTACGAATATTATTGAGACGAAATAATTAATATTAGGAAAAGTCGGGGTGTTACACATAACATTATGATAAAAACATAAACATGCTTATTACATATAGCATATAAAGACATATAAGTCATAATAAGCATGCGGATTAAAGCGATAAATCATATAAGCATGATATTCAATTATGAAGGCAAATAACATATAATAGCATAGCAATAGTATCACAATAATTCGATAGCATTACAAGGCGATATCGGATCGCAATCAAACATACATATCGTATCATTCTCGTCATGCAGACTCGATTCACTTCAGAAACTTGTGGTCTTTAATTTTCAAAGATGGTACGCACTCATTCTCAAATAATCATACAACAAACAACACATACTTCTTACGAGCCTGACCACTGAGTAGGCCATTGTACTCTAGTCGCTTGCATCTCACTACCATAGTGCAGCGGCTTACTCGACTCGTAAACCACGCCGAATACTATAGTACTTGCATCTCATCTTCTAGTGTTCG
This sequence comes from Dianthus caryophyllus, assembly GCA_023091065.1. Taxonomy (NCBI): domain Eukaryota; kingdom Viridiplantae; phylum Streptophyta; class Magnoliopsida; order Caryophyllales; family Caryophyllaceae; genus Dianthus; species Dianthus caryophyllus. Next base: position 19,898,472 of record CM041522.1, read on the forward strand.
AAATGATTCGAACTTCAGATACAATCTCGTCAAGTGATCTGTACATGTGGTAAGAACGAATGCAAGTGTCGCGCCCACTAAGAACGAAACACGGCAAGGAGACAGAACCGCTATAATCGACCTGAATCCACAAGGTCACGGGTGCCCTGGTAACTTTAGCGAAATAGGGGAATAAAACCCTAGTCTAGTATGCATACACTAATATCCACTTTAAGAATGGGCTATGCTAATCATAGAGCACCTTAACTCTGGATAAAACGACTATTTCCTAAAGCCTGATACAAAAGCATTGGCATATTCATTATCTTGTACGGCAATGGCGACCGCTACAAGACTATCTTAACCCTACTTCACTCACGATTGACGTTTTCATATCCGAGGCTCAAGCGTTTGACCTTTTATTTAACTTACTCAAGATTTATTATTTATTTGATATTTCATATCACATGTTTCTAGACTCTCCTATTCTCATCGTCAAACGTTTAAGTATTTGTATTCGGTTTCATATGATCACATAACATATTCGTGTATTATTTGAAGTGCTGTTAATTATTAACGTTTTCAAGTTTCTATATTGATACGTTTATTAGTATGTCCAATTTTATTTAAGTGTTTTTCAAAACACTTTAAGTCATTTACTTATTCATTTTAAATTTTTCTATACTAAGTAAAATTTTCAATTATTTTCAGTATTTCACTATTCATTATTCACTATTCACTATTCACTATTCACCGTATTTTATACGTATTTTTATACGTATTCGTATTTTTATACTTCGTATTCTATACGTATTTTTATACGTATTCGTATTTTTATACTTCGTATTTTATACGTATTTTTATACGTATACGTATTCTTATACTGGTACGTATTCTTATACTTGTACGTATTTCTATGTTTATACGTATTTTTATACTTAAGATATTTTAGGTATTTATACTTAAGATATTTTAGGTATTTATACTTAAGATATTTTAGGTAATAAACTAAACCCTTTTATTTTCTAAGTATAAAATTCTAGTTTCAAAGTCGTTAAGTTCGTTTTGTACTTAGTGATTTTCGGAAATATTTTAAAAGTCTAGTTTTAAAAACGTTAAGTTTGGTTTGTAAAATGTGATAATGATATTCATTTTAAAATACTAGTTTTAAAAATGTTAAGTTCGATTTGTGAAAAGTGATAATGATATTCATTTTAAAATGAGACTTAGTTAATTTAGTCGTCTATTTAATAAATTTAGCGATTTTCATTTTTAATAATAATGGTATCGTGAATGGTTCATTTTAGTCCGTATGTCCAAGTCCAGCAGTCCAAATAGCAAAGGCGGTAGCACACGATTTAGTTCATTTTTTATAATGGTTACATATTTTTTCGGTTTATAATATTTCATTTCTAACTAAATCGATTTATACAAAAATTCAATTCTAATTGTTATTTAACTTTAGTGACTTAGTGATAATTTCATTTTGATCAAATTTAGTCAATTTAAAATGGTTATGTCGTGTGATTTATTATATATGTCAAAATTGATTTATTTCTTTTAATTTCTTAATTCTAACTTATTAACAAATAATTAAATTATTTTAACAATAAACTAAAAAGTGATAAAAACAAATTTAACTCTAAATTAAGCAAGAATGCCGTGGGGTTTCATGGTGAAGTTCAAATTTTCATTTTTCGATTTTTATCGGTTTTTAGCTTAAAGTTTATATATTCTAATTATTCTAATTATACAAAAACGGATTAAACTAAAATGAAATTTACTAACAATTTCATTTATATTTATGAATAGTGTTTTTCAACACTTTAATTTTCTAACTTTTTACTCCTAATGATTTATAGTGATTTAAGTTGGTTTATATTATAATACTAACAATATATAAAACAATAATTAAACATAAACACAAATCATTAACATACATAAATTAAAACAAAATCAAAATGAACAATAATGATGATCACCCACATGAAGAACACTTGAACATTATGAACATCAAAAATAAACTCAAGAACACTATTTTTAATTTTAATAACTTATAATTTATTTTCCTAATTTAATTTTTTTCGCATGAATACATCTATTTTAACTAACTTAACACTACATATTATTTACAAAAATTAAAAGTGAAAACTTCATAAAAAAATGGGAAATGCCGAGTGAAAGTGTATGTGTATATATATTTATATTTTCGATTTTTAATCACTTTAAACTCAAGGTTAAAACTTAACATAATTTTTATATATAACTACAACATAACTAAAACATAACTAAGCATGAAAAACATATGAATCATAATTAAAAATGCTCAAATTAATTTAACTAAACATATGAACAAATTACTGCACATTAACTATTATCATTATTACTTATTTATTATCATTTTATTATACAACACATAATTATACAAGTACATACAAGTGATGTTTAACATATTTAACATAATTTTCATACTCATAAAATTATAATAACAAAACAATTTAATTTACAAAGAGGTTAAAACAAGACAAAGCTAGTCACCTTAATCGGTAAGTTTATTGGTTGTCCGGATCTACGATGTTATCAAGGTCTAAGTCTTCACCCAAGTACCCGTCTTCACCTTCAAAAACCCGTAACAAAGTGAGCTCCAAATACCCAAGATTAAGCTTAGAATACTAGTAAACTATTAGAGGAATATTTAGGGTTTTAATTTAGGAGTTTTAGGAGAAAAATGAAAGAAAAATAAAGAGAGAAAAGGAGATGAATATCTCGGCCAAATGAAGAGCAAGAGTGAGTTTTTTTGACTTTGAAAATAATGAGGAAAACTAGTAAAGAAATTAGGTTAAAAGAATTAGGTTAAGTTAGTTTTATTTAATAAATAATGTTTAATTAAATTGGATTTATGACATCAAAATCAACTTGATATGCTAGTGGCAAATTAGGAAGGTTCCATAAGATATTTGATCAAAATAAAGTTTTTCACGAAATTAATCAGTTTTTAAAAAGTCGGGTGTCAAAAGCGATAAAAGTCAATGTGTGCGCGTTTGACTATTTTACGAAATATTTCTACTTTTGAATTCTAAGACCAAAATATTTATTTCATTATTCAAAAATTTTCAAAAGTTTTACAGAAGTCGATAAATTTTACAAAACGAAAGTTTTGCAAAAATAGAGATTTTGGAAGGTTAAAAGGTTAGGATTTGATTTAAGTTTTGAAATTAGAAATTGATGGCTAATTATTGAATTAAATTAACACGGGGGGTTACATTTTGTCCTTGGCAGCCAGCTTCTCACAACGGTAACGGACACTCTCCAGTTCTTTCTTGCTGGTTTCGAGGGAAGAGCGAAGCGCCTCATTCTCAATTTCAGCTTTACCCCTGCCACTCTCCAAGATTGGCACAGTGGAACCAAGGCTAGCAGACAAGGTCAGAACTACAGGTACAGATAACAGAACAGAGAGTCAGAACCAAGGCGAAAGTAACTCTGGACAAAACCAAGACCATAAGAAAAAATACAGACCTGAGCACAACAGCCCACCATTTTGTGCGCCAAGCGTGTAGGTTCCAGGGCAGCAGGTGCAGGGGACAGAGTAGCAAAGGATTGACTCAGGGACTTCCCCAAGGAAACATACTCAGATTGGCTTTGAGACAGTAGAGGTATTGAGAGCACAGGATTTATTTGAGGCAACAGCCCTTTCTTCCTCTTCTTCCGGTCAGGGGTAGGTTTAGGAGATTCAACAGCCACTTTGGTAGACCTGGTTTGAACCCCTTCTGACGCCTTCCTCTTGGAAGACTCAGAAACAGGGGCCACCAGACTTGTAGCAGGGGTGGAGCTACCACCAGACTTCATAGCTTCACGTGCCTGGGCAATCGTAGCAGCAATAGCCTCCATGGACAAGAAATTCCTCTTGCTGGATCCAGAAGCTGGGGACATCATGGGAAACAAATTACAAAGGAATGGCAAACAAATCAACTTATGGACCAAAGAGAATATATCAGTACCGGTAGCGGCGCTGGGCGCGGAGCTTTGGCCAGGTCCAGGAATCTTCAGAGGAGGCAAGGTGGAGTGGCCACCTGCCCCAGCAAGAATAGAACTCAACGAAGTCACATGGATAGGCGTCTGATCAAGTACACCTGCACCACTTCCACCGGCAACCTCACCTACGGGTCTCACACCTTGGTCAGACACAACCTCCTGACCAACTTCATCCTCCTCAGTTCTCTCACCATCATCACTCTCGCCGTCTTCATCGTCATCACCATCCTCCTCCTCCTCTGGGGGAGGAACAACTTCAACTACATCATCATCATCATCGTCGTCAGGACGCATGCACTTGGGCCAGGCCCTCTTATCAGCAGGCAGCCTTAGAAACGCCTCAACCCTCCTCCTTGACTCAGGGTCATCAGGAGTGGGGACCCAGTCAGAAACTGCAGACCAAACCCACAACAAAACTAAGCAAAAGGCAAAAGATGCTCATTCATGCAAAGGCAAAATGGACAGAAATTCAATGAGCTTAGGACACATACCAGTCCCCTTCAAAGAGAACTCAGGCGCCCAGACATTGTGGCCCAAAGAGTTGCTCCTAATAAACATGTAGTAACTGGTCCAGTTTCTCTCGTCACCCACATCCAGGCGACCCATTAGAGGCTGACACCTATCTCTCAGACGAAACAAAACTCTTTTCTTCTTATGCATGCGCAGATGATAGGTGTTCCTTATATCAGCCAACTGAATCTCAGTCCCGTACCTCCGACAAAGGGACTCGATTCCGTGGATCAGTCGCCAAACAGACGGCATAACCTGGCAGGGAGGCACTTGAACAGTGCTCAAAAATGAACGCATCAATGGACAAAGTGGAAAGCTGGCTCCAAATCTGAAGGAAGATTCAAAAATTGAAAACCAACCGGGACTGACCCAGTCAACCCTGACATCTCTAGTGTCTGGGGCCCAAACTTCAGTACTTTCAGGAATTTTCCCTTCCTCTTTAATCCTCGTTTCAACTCCTTGAGCGAGCAGATTGGGGTAGATATTGATGTCCTTGATTATATCTGTTGCGTGGAAGATTGAGCCGCCGTGAGAGTAGGTGATTGCTGTGGAAGGGCCAGTATCATTACGAGCCATGATCAGAATGGGAGAAGAAGGAAGAAGCTAGGATTTTTGCAAATTGATTTGGGGTTTTCGAAGGATTTTAGGTTACAGAACAAAGGAAATCAAAGAAAAGAGTGAGATGGAGAGAGAAAGAAACAAAAAAAAGGGTATATATATACAGGGAACAAAAAGAAGTTGGATGGTTTTTACAAAAATAAGCGCGCGAAGGGACGTGATGTGACCCATGACAAGACGTGCGCAGTACATTGAGCGCCAAAATAGGGCGCAATCCCCCACGAAAGGGCAACTACCTCATTAATTACAAAGTGCAGGTCCCAGGGCCAAACGCACAGCAGAACAGAAAGAGCCTGGACCAGACTCAGCCCTGGGCCAGGATAAGGAACAACAGCATCTCCTTACCCTCCCAGTTCAGGACTGAAGGGCAAGGAGATGGGGGACAAACTGTTGGGACCAAAAACCCAGGCTGGTCCAGAACCCTTAGGCAGGCCTAGACAGGTACAGGATCCATAGTCAGGTCCAGAACGTACAGTCAGCACCAGACAGTACAGACAAAACAAAGGTGCAGGTCAGGAGAGGAAAAGTCAAGATGGGCCAAGCCCAACAAAAGGAGGCAAACACCAAAGAGCAAAGCCCAAGGATGCTACAGCAACCCTAGAAGTAGACGCTGGAAGACTTGGTCAAGGGGCAGAAACAGGGCCTTGAAGATAGGAACCGCAAGAGAGATCGTTGGGGAAGTTAGCTACAAAGAGGGGAAGAGACGTTGGAACCAAAGACACTATAAAAGGAGGAGAATTCAGAAGAAGAGATGATCAGAAGGCACACTACTCAAATATACAACATTCTACGCAATTCTCAAACACTCAAATACTTTATAATTATTCTACGCCTTTATTATATTCTGTACCAGTTGGTCCAGACTCTGTACTTAACTTTCCTGAACTAGTGAAGATCCTCTCCTGGCTTGGCGCCCGTGGTTTTTCCCTTAACATTTAAGGGTTTTTCCCACGTAACATATTGTGTGTGTTGTGTCATTTTAGCTATCTTTTCATACGTTTAAACTCAATTACAACGATCACCATAAAATACAACCTAAAGGATAGTACTAGTAAACCTACAAATCTCTAAATCGAACCGTGTGAGAAAATCACCCCGAACAGATACCACGGTCTGTCATGAAGGATGTCCCCTCCTCGTCTGGAGGATACATTTTGATCTGATTGAAACCACTTGAGGCATCCATGAAAGTCAGAACTTCATGGCCAGCAGTCTTGTCCACCATGGCATCGATGTGAGGAAGAGGAAAAAGATCCTTGGGACATGCCTTGTTCAGATCTGTGTAGTCTACACAGACTCTCCACTTTCCATTCTTCTTCTGCACTACCACCACATTAGCTAACCAATCAGGATACATTACCTCTCTTACCATATTCATGTCCAGCAGCTTCTGGACTTCTTCATTGATGATGACGTTTCTCGCAGCGCAAACTTCTGCGTTTACGGTGCCTGAGTGCGTACTTAGGATCAATGTTGAGCTTGTGCGTGATAACGTCGGATCGATTCGATCATGTCAAAGTGGCTCTATGCAAAACTTGACTTCTTAGACTTCAGGAAGTTGATCGATCGGACTGAGCATCGGAAAGCACATCACCGCCCACCAACACTTTCTTCTGCGGGCGGGACTGGTCTACACTGATCTGGTCCATCTCCAATCCTGGCTTCTCTGGTTCCACTCACCGACTTGACTGGTTTACGTAATTGCTATGCGGCGATTTGTTGGTGATTTGGGGGCTTCAAGGTCGCTCTGTAGCACTCTGGCGATCGCCTTTCTCCCTTGATCATCAGAACTCCCCCTTGAGTTGGGAACTTCACACACTGATGGTAAGTAGACGCCACAGCCTTGAGATTGTGGATCCAAGGCCTGCCTAACAGAACATTATACGAGGTCATAGAATCAATAACATTAAACTTCTCAAAATAAGAAACTCCCTGGGCATAGGTGGGAAGTGAGATCTCTCCCAAGGTGTGCTTGGTCTCGCCACTGAATCCTACCAGAACATTGGAGTTCTTGGTCAGCTTGTCCTGGCCTATACCCATTTCCTTCAACGCGTCCATCATGATCAGGTTCACAGAACTGCCCCCATCAATCAGAACTCGACATACAAGGGTGCTTCCAATCTGCAACTTGATCAGTAGGCTGTCATGATGCAGTACTGGGATGCCTTCACAGTCTTCATGATCAAAAGTGACAACTTCCCAATTCTTCTCCACTCTGGTTGGAGGTTGCATCTTCTCTTGCTTTGCTATCCTCTTAGCTGCAGAATAGGTCAAACCACAGATATCAGAACCACCATTGATAAATTTTACCTCATGTGTGTAGGGTGGTGGATTTGGCGGCTTTTCAAACTCTTGTCCCCTGGAATCCTGGGATTTGGCGCTTTCAGTTCTGAGCTGGTACGATATCTCCTTCTTGAAGGCATAGCAGTCTTCTATGTTGTGACCAATGTCTCCATGATACTCACAGTACTTGTTTGGATTTCTGTTTGCATTTGGATGATCATTCTTCTTGGGCCATCTTGCATCATTCCCAAAGCTTTCCAACTTGGCTATCAACTGTGGAACCTCAACACCAAGACTGTTAATATCGAGGGAGTCATCAGAATTGACCGTCTCAGAACTGACGGCAAGCACTTGTGTTCTGGGTGGCCTGCTGTATTGCGCTGGCCTGTTCTGGGTGCGTCCACTATCAGACTTCCTGTTCACCTTCTCATACCTAATCGCCCCGATCGAAAGCATCTTCTTCAAGTCTAATCTGGGCCAACGTCTTTGCCTGCACATCTTCAAAAGTAACACAAGGATTTAGTTCACGATAAAGCTCAGAATTTACCACCAAACCTTGCCTATAAGCCTGGATTGCGGTTGCAATATCGCAGTTGGGGATAGAAATTTTCTCCTTGTTAAATCTCTAGAGATAGTCTTGTAGGGACTCATCTTTCTTCTGGACAATTCTGTACAGATCACTTGTCTGCTTCTCTAACTTCCTGCTGCTAGCAGACTGGGCAACAAACACATTCACAAGATTAGCAAACGATCTGATTGTACCATTAGGAATATTGACAAACCATTGCAGAGCTGGTCCAGCCAGAGTAGAACCAAAGCCTTTGCACATGCAGGCTTCTCTGTACTCTTTTGGAACTGGAAATGTGTACATCATCTGCTTGTACTGGGCCACATGGTCCTGTGGGTCTCCTGTACCATCATACAGTTTCATCCCTGGAACACTGAACTTCTTTGGAATCTCCTGCATGGTTATGGCCTCACTGAATGGCGAATCTGCGTAACATTCCTGGGAAGCCTCCTCAATTGGTGCTGGAACTCTTGGGATCTTTGCAACTTTGTCATGTAACTTCTGGAGTTCTGGCATCATCATGAGGGTGAAGTTGAACTTCTTCTTGCCCTTCCTTTTGTCAGCATTCTCGGATGTTTCCTCTTCTTCTTCACCACCCAGGAGTTGGGCTTCAATATCCTCATCCTCGTCCAGGTTAGAGAAGTCTATATTCTTGATTATAGAACTCAAGGATGCCCCAGGTCTGATCTTTGAAGTACTGCCCTTAGCAGAATCTAACTTGGTCTTCAGAACAGACTCTGTTTCCTTCAGTTTTGCATTCTCTTCTGAGATTTGCTGAATCTTGGCTTGCGCATCTTGCAAGTCCTTGGACAATTGCTCCAAAGTTCTATCAGCTATTTGAATATGGAAAAGGTGATTTTTGTAGAATTTTTGTGAGAAAAGTTACGCAAATTAATAAACTAGTTGCCCCACGGTGGGCGCCAATTTGTTTTGGTAAAAACTTTACAAGTATGAAAATGGAAGAAAGTGGATCAACTAGTACTATTTGCGGAACAGAACAGAACTGAGCTAAATGGGACAGAACTAAGGACACAGGGATTTGATGACGCAGAAGCCCCGAGAAGAAGATGGGGAAAACTGCGGGCTACCAAGCTAGGAGTAGTTTTATTAATATCAGAATAGGGTTACAGAGTACAACTGTAAGAATATGATCACTTCTGTAGCAATTAAATGCAGGCCATTTGTGTTTATCGTATTGTAATTTTCTAGTGCTTAAGTATGCTAATGCGTATGAAAAGATTGTGAAAAATGTACAAATGAGCCTCTATATATAGGCAAAGCTAGATGCAAATCAGTTCCTACTTTCTAGGGCACTTCCTCCATGATCTTTGGCGGTTATCTAACCTCCATGACTCCACTTCTGCTCAGCTGATAACTTGCTCCATTATCCCATGATCTTTGTAACCGCTGTAGTTGACCTCTGCTGACCATAACTGCCATTCCTCTTCTGACCTGCTCTGTACCATATTCTCAACGTCTATCCAGAACTGCCAATTCTGGGTAGTGTAAAAATCTGGTCATAACACCGAGTATGACATGACACTTACATTAGCGCCTAGATCACACAACGCATTATCAATATAAACGATGCCAATAGTGCAAGGAATTGAGAAGCTACCTGGGTCTTTCAATTGATGGATAAGTTGATGTTTGACTAAAAGGTGGCTAAAATGATGGTTAAATGAGTTCAGTTCATGTTAAACTGACCTTGTTTGGATGCTTGAGTTAAGTTTACGTACATGTACTGTTCTGGCTTGGGAGTGAAGAGCTACACCATCCTGTTTTAGACGTATACCACTCATAGAACCCTCGGTTGTTCCAATTGCTCAGTTAGAGCTTCTATGAGTACTCGGCCGTTCTAGTTGTTTGGTTAGAGTATGGTTTTGCTATTATGTCGTCACCATTCCAGTTGTTCGGTAGGATTTGGTCAAATTTAGACAGTTGTTTGCGACTTCCAGTTGTTGTCTTACCATAGGATTTGGATGATTCTAGTTGTTTCATTAGGGGAGATCCTAGTTGTTTCACCCAGTGCTCTACTCTTGCTCTTGTGATCCTTGTTTGGTCTTATGTCATCCAGTTATTAACAGTTGTTGAGTTTGCACAATTAAAAATGGTATACCGTATGATGGCATTTGTGGCTTGTATGTTTGTTTGGTTGTTTGTTACTCTGAGTATAGGCCGTAGGCTAGGTAAGCTTGTTGTGGTGGTTTGTTAAGTCAGTTATGTTAAAATATGACTGGGGTGCACCAGGTTACTCCCCACTGATTGTGGTTATTCTGAAAATATTTTCAAGCATGAGCGCAGGGATTTGGGTTGAGTGAAGACGCCACGAGATTGACCTTTTGATGGACTCATTTATGAGACTTGTTTTATTTAGATTAGACTCATTTAGGTTTTTATGTACGGGTATTTATTCCCGGTTGTCTAGATTTTGTTCACTAGACCGTTTGAGTTCCGTGATGACCTGGATTCCACGGTATTTCCGCCACCGTGGCTCGATTTTATTTTACTTTTTTTTTTAACTAGTTGGCGTGCCCGTCCCCGTCCGGGCTATCTATCATTATTATTAAGATTTAAAAATAAGTATAAAATGTAATTTTTATATATTTTTTCTAGTTTATATATTTACCAATTATGATATAATTTTCTATGATATTTAATATGACAAAATTTCTAAAATCTAAATACTAAGGCCATGTTCTTTTCGGCTTTTATCGTATTTAATATGATAATTTTCTAAAATGTATGATTTATCGTATATGTTTTTCGTTTATTTGCTAATTACATTTTATATTACTTACCTAATACTATTTTTTTCCCTTTAACTTATTTATTAAATCAAATATTGTTTGACTTTTTAAAATTCTATGAATTACCATATTTCTTTTGCTCTTCCGTTTTTTTTTTTTTTTTTTAATATTTTAAAATATAACTTACTTATATTTTTTCCCCTTAACTTGAATATTTAATCCAATATATTTAAGGCAAAATATGTATTCTTCAATTTTGCTATCCTACAATTTTAAGGATTCCAATTGTAGATTTAGTATTATATTTTAGATTACATATGTTAATTATATTACACCATCTTCTTCTTTTTTCTTTTTTTTTTTTTTCTTTTTTTTTTTTTTTTTTTTTTGTTAATTACATATATTCTCTTTTTGTTACGTTAAAATGGGGTAATAAAGAAATTGGAATTTTGTCATTAAATCAAACTTTACCTTATCACTATACTAAACATGTTTTTTTTCTTAATAAGCAGATGTTCTTATACAAAATTGAGATTAACAATCAAATCAAAACTTAATACTATTAAACTAACTAAAAGATTACGCATTAAGCATTACAAATATTATTATACAACCATATCTAACAACTTGATTTAAAAATAAGATAATCGATAGATATTGTACATCACTTTTACCTTTCATGTTACATATTCTTACCTTTCATGTTACATATTCATTAGTTTTTCTATTGGGTTATAATCAAGTTTGTTCAATAAAAAACTTCAAATCATGAACGTAAAATATAAATCTACAACATACAAAGAAAAAAAAATCAGCAGTAATTTAATCAAGCTATGTTTAAGTATCAAACATAGTAATTAAGAAATAAAAATATTCAAATTTTAAATACTCTTATCAAATACACCGTAAAAAATAAATTTAACACAAATTGTAATCATAATAAAGTAAAACTATTTAACATAGTACGTACCTAAAAAGATCTAGCTAAAGTTTTTGATGTATATATATACAAAAAGGGATGGGGACTTACCTAAAAATTAAATAAGGTAATTATGTGTCATATAATTGTTTATTTTGAAATTATTATTTTTCTTCTCAATTAAAAACATCTTCAATTAATTTTTTTTGGAAAGTTCTAATATAGTAAAGATTTTAATTGTAGATTTAGTTTTATATTTTAAGTTACATATGTTAATATTTTTTCATCTAAAATCCTAGCAATAGTAGAATTATAAATAATACTAATATTAATTTTTTAGACCCATTATATTGTGACAAATGTCGACCATAGAGACCATGGTTTCTGCTTTATATATATATATTAGATAAACATTATTTACGTATTTTGTTTATTTAAAATAATCTTGGTTGTTACATCTACGGTACCGGTTCAGCTACGTCCTTGTTTAACGATCGTCCCACTCATAACTCTTCGGCGATGGATCACTTTTCGTATACTCTCGGCATTCTAACACGCCTCCCGCAGGAGAACCGGTCGATGAGCCAAAGACTGTTGCAAGTTGAGGAGTTTATCGCTTTACAATGCCTAAGTAGTCAGCCTCCTCCCACATGTAACTGTTTTGGTAAAAACTTAACAAGTATGAAAATAGTGAAAAGTGGATCAACTAGTATTATTTGCGGAACAGAATAGAACTGAGCTATATGGGACAGAACTAAAGACACAGGATTTGATGACGCAGAAGCCCCGAGAAGAAGATGGGGAAAACTGCGGGCTACCAAGCCAGGAGTACTTTTATTAATATCAGAGTTGGGGTTACAGAATACAACTGTGAGAGTATGATCACTTCTGTAGCAGATATACAGAACTGACTATGTTTTATCGTAGTGTAATTATCGAGTGCTTAAGTATGCTAATGAGAGTAAAAAAGATCATTGAAAATGTACAAATGAGCCTCTATATATAGGCAAAGCTAGCTGAGAAGTAGTTCCTATTTTCTAGGGCACGTTTCCATGACTTCCATTATGCTCGGCGGTTAAATAACTTCCATTGACTCCACTTCTGCTCAGCTGACCATAACTCCATTATCCCATGATCTTTGTAACCGTCATAGTTGACCTCTGCTGACCATAACTGCCATTCGTCTTCTGGCCTGTTCTGTGATATAACTGCCATTGCTCTTCTGACCTGTTCTGGACTATAACTGCCATTTGTTCTTCTATCCTGCTCTGTATCATATTCTCTATCCAGAACTGCCAATTCTGGGTAGTGTAAAATCTGGTCATAACAAATGCCCCTTGTTTTCTCAAGTGCAGTGTTCAGCAATCTTGAGGAAACAATTCTGCACAAACATATCTATACAGAACAGACTAGAGCAGAAACAACGGCTATAAATTCGAACAACAATTATGTACTTAGCCAGACTTGTGCACACCATTCAAAGAGATAATGAAAGAATCCAAAGTAGGTGAGAATTAAAACCTGATTTGACTTCCTGTACTGTAGCAACGGCTAAATCTGGGGTTGTTTCAAATTTTACCAACGGTAAAATCCTAATCCCACTTGAACTCTTTTATCCTCGAGTATAAATAGGAAGCTCCAGTAATTTTTTCGAGAAACTTACCTTGCCAACTTTATCTTTTACCTCCACTGTTCATCATCTCCCTCCTTTGTCATCTTCATCTTTATCAAACCAAAATTAAATCAAAAACCATGGCTGAAAAAGTGATTGATCTTGAGATCCTCGAAATCAACGAGATCATGTATGGTGATCATAAGTTCATCAAAGGTGACTCCTTTGATGACGAAACCAAAAACACACTCAGTCAATCAATCGTAAAACATCTCAAAGATCATCATATCGTGCCTGCATCTGCTGAAATATTTGTTCCCTGCGATGATTATGTTACGGCTTCCTGGACTTGTCCAGGATGGATCTCTATTTATGAATTTCCCTTTAGGGCTGGTCTGAGAATTCCTTGTAATTCCTGGATCAGTGGAGTACTCTCCTCAATGAAGCTCGCTCCCTGCCAATTGATGCCCAGCATGTGGAAGATTATCTGCTTGGTTGACAAGCTCTGCACAAAGTTTAGACTGCAACTGACGGTGCAGGATCTGAAAAACGTCTACTCTGTAAGGACCCAGGGCCGTGGAAGATTCATCTTCAGAATCAGGAAGGGCCAGAGCAATCTTGTGGAGCACCCTGATACTGGGGACGACAAGGATTGGAAGACAGGCTTCCTCTTCCTGAAGAGTGATACTCTTGGGAGCAGCGATTGTCTGGACTACCCTATTGGCGAGAGGGGTAAGTAACTTCTGACTCAGATCTGCTGTTTCTAGCTTTTCTATTCTGTGTAGGTCTGAGGGTTTCTTGTGTTTTGTGTTTCTAGCGGACTCCTGGCAGCCTGTGCCAAGTGAGGACTCTAAGGCTAGGATTGCTGCGTTCATGGCTTTGCCTCTCAAGGAGAGGACCTGGTCTGAAGAGGATAACAAGACGGCTTTCCCCACATTCTGTAGGCCAGCAAAGAAGACGGTGAAGGTGCATGTGCCTATGGTTTCTGCCATCAAGGGTGAGTCTCTTAATTTTACTTTTTGGTCAAGTTTGGGTAAGTCTGATCTGGATCTGTAGTTCTTAGACGTATGTGGTCTATTCTAGGTGAATCTTCTAAGCCATTCTGTAACACCCCGGCCCCAACTAAAGGCCGAAAGGTCACTCACGGTAGCTCGCCAGGCTGCGTACATCGCCCACAAACCAACACGGGTCCTTTCCAGCGCACTTTGTCCTCACTCGTGCACATCCTGAGAACTTCCCAGGAGGTCACCCATCCTAAGACTACTCTCCAGCAAGCACGCTTAACTGAAGAGTTCTTAAGATGAGCCACCAGAAAAGAAGATGCATCTTGTTGACATGAGTAGTACTTGCAATCCTTTTAAGCACTAGGTCACATGAGCTCATCACATGGACCACTTCAACGGGGAACCCGGCCCGAATAACCTCGGACAACACCGGGTGTTACACACCCCCACTTGAAGAACGCAATGTCCTCGTTGCGCCTGGTAGCTACTTACAATATAGCATTCCAGAATCCTCCCCAGCTAGGTGCGTACCTGGCCAACAAGACACAGGATTCGACCACACGGTCGCCGGGTTGCTCTGATACCATTTGTAACACCCCGGCCCCAACTAAAGGCCGAAAGGTCACTCACGGTAGCTCGCCAGGCTGCGTACATCGCCCACAAACCAACACGGGTCCTTTCCAGCGCACTTTGTCCTCACTCGTGCACATCCTGAGAACTTCCCAGGAGGTCACCCATCCTAAGACTACTCTCCAGCAAGCACGCTTAACTGAAGAGTTCTTAAGATGAGCCACCAGAAAAGAAGATGCATCTTGTTGACATGAGTAGTACTTGCAATCCTTTTAAGCACTAGGTCACATGAGCTCATCACATGGACCACTTCAACGGGGAACCCGGCCCGAATAACCTCGGACAACACCGGGCCGGCCCCAACCAAAGGCCGAAAGGTCACTCACGGTAGCTCGCCAGGCTGCGTACATCGCCCACAAACCAACACGGGTCCTTTCCAGCGCACTTTGTCCTCACTCGTGCACATCCTGAGAACTTCCCAGGAGGTCACCCATCCTAAGACTACTCTCCAGCAAGCACGCTTAACTGAAGAGTTCTTAAGATGAGCCACCAGAAAAGAAGATGCATCTTGTTGACATGAGTAGTACTTGCAATCCTTTTAAGCACTAGGTCACATGAGCTCATCACATGGACCACTTCAACGGGGAACCCGGCCCGAATAACCTCGGACAACACCGGGTGTTACACACCCCCACTTGAAGAACGCAATGTCCTCGTTGCGCCTGGTAGCTACTTACAATATAGCATTCCAGAATCCTCCCCAGCTAGGTGCGTACCTGGCCAACAAGACACAGGATTCGACCACACGGTCGCCGGGTTGCTCTGATACCATTTGTAACACCCGGTGTTGTCCGAGGTTATTCGGGCCGGGTTCCCCGTTGAAGTGGTCCATGTGATGAGCTCATGTGACCTAGTGCTTAAAAGGATTGCAAGTACTACTCATGTCAACAAGATGCATCTTCTTTTCTGGTGGCTCATCTTAAGAACTCTTCAGTTAAGCGTGCTTGCTGGAGAGTAGTCTTAGGATGGGTGACCTCCTGGGAAGTTCTCAGGATGCGCACGAGTGAGGACAAAGTGCGCTGGAAAGGGCCCGTGTTGGTCTGTGGGCGATGTACGCAGCCTGGCGAGCTACCGTGAATGACATTTCGGCCTTTAGTTGGGGTCGGGGTGTTACACATTCACTAGGGGTAGACTCAATCCTAGTCTTCTCCAGGAGAAGATGGACGCTATTCTGGCTGGGGGGCCAGATGTGAAGCCACTGTTTGTCCCTACAGGTATTCCTACTCCAGGTTTGGTATACCAAGGTTGAAGAGCCTTAGGGAAGGTGCGAGTTGAGCCAGGAGAAGAGTACACGGCACAAGAAAACAAAGAAGAGGAAAATTGAGGAAGTTGAAGGTTTGTCATTACCAGGAACATTTCATCGGCCCAAAGACGTCATCAACAGCGTGGAGAACATCATCCAACAAGCAAGAAAAAGGTTCGACCAGATCCGATTGGGATCGATTCTACAGAATGGCGTTGAGCCACTCACTCTGCCTTTCGGTAGTAACGACTTACTTCTAGTACAAATGCTCATGATAATTCTACCACTATTGTACTTTACACCATAAAATTCGCGGACTCTTGATTGTATATCAAGCTTGGGGCACATTTTATCCACTGGGAACCGCAGGTGATGGCTTTGGAGGACAAGCTTGCTTCGAAAGAGCAGGCTTGCCTGAACTGGAGAAGGCTCGACAAAGATGAAGGAGGTGGCCGAGAAGGCCAAAACTACCGCCGCTAAGTTCGAGGAGAGGTGGCCTCGCCGAGGTCGAGAATGAGAACCTCCAGCGCGTGTTCGGAGCTTGAGGGCCAACTCGAGAACCAGGAGACTGATCGGCGCTGTTTTACACAGCCCAGACCAGAATACAAATGATGCGTGCTCCGCAGTCCGAGCGTGAGGAGTGGAACTTAGATCTTCTTTGTGGATAAATTTAAATTGACTCTTCCCGGTGTGCCAGTTCGGAGAGAGAGGCTGCGGCCTTGATCAGAAGAACCCTCTGCGTCTGGTGATGGTGGTCTTTGGCGAAGATGCCTGTGCCGATGACAATCCTTCAAGAAGAAGAAGAATGAAAAACAATTACTCTTGTGAACATTTTGTGTAAATTCAAACAATTTGCTATCGTGTGGTCTGGCCTGGACTTGTATGCCCAGGTCTGTAATTATTCTGTGAACTTACATGCATTGCTACCGTGGAACTTTTGCTTAGTCTGCAGAGCAAGACATTTTTCTAGTCTGCTTCGACAGATTCGGTTATTTAGTTAGCCTTGGTGGTCCAAGGACTTAACTACTATCGTTTCGTTGCTTCTATTGCTTCTATTGTTACGTGAATGTACTAACCTCGCAGTGTACACCCTGCACTTATGTATGCATGATCATGGCTCACCTTAAGGGATATTATAGGACTCTCTTAACTACGGCCAAGCCCTGGTCCGTCAATCTGAGGACGCATCCTCACAGCGAGACTGGCCGCTCTGCAGAGGCCAGGCTGTCTTTGTGGACTGGAGGAAGATCTCCACCTGCAGATTTGCCGCCAAGGCTGAGGACTAAGCTCAAGTCTGGAAGACAAGTTCCAAGAGACTGGGGATTAGGCCCAGAACTGGAGGTTGAACTCCCTGAGTAGAACTGAAGGATAGACTCCTTAACAAATCTGGAGGATAAACTCCTTTACTTGTAATATGTAGCGTATTATTTTTACTTTGATTTTATTTGTGATAGATATTTACTCTTGAACCAAAGTTGTAATCTGCAAAACATGGAAATAAAGTT
Organism: Dianthus caryophyllus; assembly: GCA_023091065.1. Lineage (NCBI taxonomy): Eukaryota > Viridiplantae > Streptophyta > Magnoliopsida > Caryophyllales > Caryophyllaceae > Dianthus > Dianthus caryophyllus. Next base: position 19,916,125 of record CM041522.1, read on the forward strand.
AAACTACACCATTGGAGTTCAATGGTTTTTATTAAATGAGAATTGCAATATTTACAAAAAACAATTAAAGAGTGCAGAATTGAAATTACAGAATTGAAAGTACAGAATTGAAAATACCGTATTAACAAAGATAGAGTTTGAGGTTGGTTGCGTTCCATGCTCTAGGAATCAACTCTCCCTCCAGAGTTACCAATCTATAAGCTCCTTGGCCTACAACTGAGTCAATCAAGTATGGTCCTTCCCAGACTGGGGCTAGCTTTCCTGCAGACTTTTCCTTTGTGTTTTCAAATACTTTCCTCAGAACTAAATCTCCTTCTCTGAAGACTCTGGCCTTGACATGTTTGTTGAAAGTCCTGGCCACATTCTGCTGATAAGCTGCTAACCTTATCTTGGCTGCATCCCTTAACTCTTCTGCAAAATCAAGACTGGAAGATAACAAATCTGGGTTAGTTTCTAAACTGTTCAGACCATACCTTGCTGTTGGAACAGACACTTCTGCTGGAATCACCGCTTCACAACCATACACCAAAGAGAATGGAGTCTGTCCTGTGGAATTCTTTGGTGTAGTTACGTCACACCACGTAACTAAAGGCGACTCTTCCGCCCATCTCCTCGCTGCTTTCTTGACTTCTTCTTCAAGGTTTTGATGATAATCTTGTTACTAGATTCGCTGACCATTACATCGGGATATCTTGGTGCAGTAAGCGCTCAATATTCCAGGTTGCACGTAACTCCCTTGTCTTGTTCCCTCTGAATCGTGTACCATTGTCACACACAATCGGCTTGGAATTCCAAATCGCAAATGATGTTCCTCTTGATAAATGAGATGACTTCCTTTTCTCGTAACACTTCAATGCCTGCGCCTCAATCCACTTGAAAAGTAGTCCGTCATTGCCAACATAAAGACCTTACGTCCCGGAGCCATTGGAAGCTTTCCAACTATGTCCATGCCCCACTTCATGAAAGGCCACGGTGCGTAAATGGGATGCGTAACCTCACCGGGCCGGGTGGATCATTGGAGAGTGCTTCGACATGCTTCACATTTGCTTGCGTACTCCATGACCTCTTTCCTCATAGTTGGCGAGTAACCAAATCTCAAAGCTCACGGCGGACTTCTCCCAAAGACTGTGGTTGCCACAATCTCCTTCATGTAATTCTTCCCGATTCGGCCTCTGCTGGTTCCGCATAACGCAAATACGGACTGACATAGACTTCTTGAGCGTAACATCATTAATCAAGACATACCTCGAGGCTTTGCCGAAAAGCTCCGCCTCAAGTCCGTCTGGGGTAAAACACCATCTCTAAGAAAAGCATAAAAGGTGCACCCAAGAGAGAGGAGTGGGGGTAGACGAGGTTGAGCAGGATCGGACTTCTCTATAGAAGGTCCGAGGAGGTGAACTATGGGAATCTGTCCAAGTCTGCAGGTTTGAAACTAGAGCCAAGACTAGCTAGAGAGTGCACTGCGAGTTACAGTCTCTGGGGATCTGGTCAATCCTAAACTGGTCATACTTCGAAACTAGAGTTCTAACCTTCTCAAGGTAGAGCAACATCTTAGAATCTTTGGCCGCAAAAGAACCGTTAATCTGATTAACAATAAGTAAAGAGTCGCTTTTTACCTCCAGATGTTTGACACCAAGACCAATACAGACCATCAAACCTGCAATTAATGCCTCGTATTCTGCCTCATTGTTGGTGGTACGAAATTCACAGCTGACAGCCTGGGCTAGTATGTCCCCTTGTGGCGATTTCAGGACAATGCCCAGACCAGAACCTCTGACATTAGCTGCTCCATCTGTATACAACACCCAGGTCTCTCCTTTTCTGCCCTGCGTAAGTTTCAACACCTCCATCGCACTACTTTTTCCAGTATTGGTGAAATCGACCACAAAATCCGCCAAGGCTTGTGACTTTATCGCTGCTCGGGTTCATAATCGATGTCGTATGTACCGAGCCGCATTGCACCATTTAGCCATTCTCCTGCAGGCGATTCAGGCTTTCTCAAGACTGACTTTACTGGAAGGTTAGTTCTAACACAAATATGATGACTCTCAAAATAAGGTCTAAGCTTAGTGGTTGACATAATCAAGGCAAGAACATACCTCTCCAGAAGAGAATACCTGGTTTCAGCATCTAGCAAGCTCTTACTCACGTAGTATATTGGATACTGCAAACCATCTTCCTCCCTGACCAGAACTGCACTTACTGAATGCTCCGTGACTGACAGGTACAGACTTAGCGGTTCTTTCTCTTCTGGTCTGGATAACAGTGGTGGAGTTGACAGGTAACTCTTCAGATCCTGGAATGCTTCCTCGTGCTTTTCACTCCATTGGAATTCTTTGTTCTTCTTGAGCATAGCAAAGAAGGGTTTGCACCTTTCTGAGGATCTAGAAATGAATCTGTTCAGAGCTGCTACTCTCCCTGTCAACTTCTGGATGTCCTTCACAGATCTGGGGGGCTCCAGATCTAGGATTGCCTTTATCTGTTCTGGACTTGCTTCAATTCCTCTTCTGGTAACCAAGTAACCCAAAAACTTTCCAGAAGATACTCCAAAGTTGCACTTTGTTGGATTCAACTTCATATTGAACTTATCCAGAATTGCAAACGCTTGTTCTAGGTGCTTCACATGATCTTTGGCATCTTTAGACTTTACCACCATATCATCGATATAAACTTCCATTGTGTCCCCGATGAGATCTTTGAACATCATATTGACTAGCCTTTGGTAGGTGGCTCCAGCATTCCTGAGTCCAAAGGGCATGGCGGTGTAACAGTAGATTCCACGGTCTGTCATGAATGACGTCCCTTCCTGGTCTGGAGGATACATCTTGATCTGGTTAAAACCACTTGAGGCGTCCATGAAGGTCAGAACCTCATGGCCAGCAGTCTTGTCCACCATGGCATCAATGTGAGGAAGAGGGAAAGGATCTTTGGGACATGCCTTGTTCAGATCTGTGTAGTCTACACAGACTCTCCACTTTCCATTCTTCTTCTGCACTACAACAACATTAGCCAACCAATCAGGATACATTACCTCTCTTACCATGTTCATGTCCAGCAGCTTCTGGACTTCCTCGTTGATTATAGCATTTCTCTCTGGCGCAAGCTTCTGTAGCACTCCTGCGCAGTTTGCCTTTCTCCCTTTATCACCAGAACTCCCCATTGAGTTGGGACCTTCACACATTAATGGTAAGTAGATGCCACAGCCTTGAGATTGTGGATCCAAGGCCTGCCTAACAAAACATTATACGAAGTCATAGAATCAATAACATTAAATTTCTCAAAAGAAGAAACTCCCTGGGCATAGGTGGGAAGCGAGATCTCTCCCAAGGTGTGCTTGGTCTCGCCACTGAATCCAACCAGAACATTAGAGTTCTTGGTCAGCTTATCCTGGCCTATACCCATTTCCTTCAATGCATCCAACATGATCAGGTTCACAGAACTGCCCCCATCTACCAGAACTCGGCGTACAAGGGTGCTTCCAATCTGCAACTTGATCACAAGACTATCATGATGCAGAACTGGGATGCCTTCACAATCTTCATGATCAAACGTGACAACTTCCCAATTCTTCTCTACTCTGGTTGGAGGTTGCATCTTCTCTTGCTTTGCTATCCTTTTGGCTGCAGAATAGGTCAAGCCACAAATGTCAGAACCACCATAAATAAATTTTACCTCGTGTGTGTAGGGTGGAGGATTTGGCGGCTTTTCTGACTCTTGTCCCCTGGAATCCTGAGACCTGGCGCCTTCGCTTCTGGCCTGGTTCCTCTGGACTGGCCTGATGATGTCCTTCAGACGTCCAGTTCTGAGTTGGTAAGATATCTCCTTCTTGAAGGCATAGCAGTCTTACGTCTTTGTGGGCCGATGTCTCCATGGTACTCACAATACTTGTTTGGATTTCTGTTTGGATTCGGATTATCATTCCTCTTGGGCCATCTTGCAGCATTCCCAAAGCTCTCCAGCTTTGCTATCAACTGTGGAACCTCCACACCGAGACTGCTGATAGCAAGGGAGTCATCAGAGTTGACTGTCTCGTAATCGACGGCGGCATGCACTTGTGTTCTGGGTGGCTCGTCAGTATGGCGCTGGCCTGCTCGGGTGCGTCCACTATCGATTTCTGTTCACCTTCTCATACCCGTAATCGCCCCGACGATCGAAAGCATCCTCTTCAAGTCTGATCTGGGCCAAGGTCTTTGCCTGCACATCTTCAAAAGTAACACAAGGATACTTGGTTAGTTCACGATAAAGCTCAGAATTGACCACCAAACCTTGCCTATAAGCCTGGATAGCGGTTGCAACGTCACAGTTGGGGATGGAGATCTTCTCCTTGTTGAATCTCTGGACATAGTCTCGTAGGGATTCATCCTTCTTACAATACAGTGCATGCAGATCACTTGTTTGCTTTTCTAACTTCCTGCCGCTAAAGCAACCGGGCAACAAAGACATTCACAAGATTAGCAAACGATTTAATAGTACCATTAGGAATATTGACAAACCATTGCAGAGCCGGTCGGCCAGAGTAGAACCAAAGCCTTTGCACATGCAGGCTTCTCTGTACTCTTTTGGAACAGGGACTGTGTACATCCTCTGCTTGTACTGGGCTATGTGGTCCTGTGGATCTCCTGTACCATCATACAGTTTCATCCCTGGAACACTGAACTTCTTTGGGATGTCCTGCATGGTTATAGCCTCGCTGAATGGTGAATCTGCATAACACTCTTGGGAAGCCTCCTCAATTGGTGCTGGAACTCCTGGGATCTTTGCAACCTTGTCATGTAACTTCTGGAGTTCTTGCATCATCATGAGGGTAAAGTTGAACTTCTTCTTGCCCTTCCTTTTGTCAGCATTCTCGGATGATTCTTCTTCATCTTCACCACCCAGGAGTTGGTCTTCGAGATCCTCATCTTCGTCCAGATTAGAGAAATCTATTCTCTTAATTATAGAACTCAAGGATGCCCCAGGTCTGATCTTTGAGGTACTGCCCTTAGCAGAATCTAATTTAGTCTTCAGAACAGACTCTGTTTCCTTCAGTTTTGCATTCTCTTCTGAGATTTGCTGAATCTTGGATTGTGCATCTTGTAACTCCTTGGACAATTGCTCCAAAGTTCTATCAGCCATTTGAGTATGAAGGAGGTGATTTTTGTGAGATTTTTGTGCGAAAAGTTACGCAAACTAATAAACTAGTTGCCCCACGGTGGGCGCCAATTTGTTTTGGTAAAAACTTAACAAGTATGAAAATAGTGAAAAGTGGATCAACTAGTATTATTTGCGGAACAGAACAGAACTGAGCTATATGGGACAGAACTAAAGACACAGGATTTGATGACGCAGAAGCCCCGAAAAGAAGATGGGGAAAACTGCGGGCTACCAAGTCAGGAGTACTTTTATTAATATCAGAGTTGGGGTTCTGAATCACAAGCTGAGAGTATGATCACTGTAGCGGTATATACGTAATCGACTATGTTTTATCGTAGTGTAATTATCGAGTGCTTAAGTATGCTAATGAGAGTAAAAAAGATCATTGAAAATGTACAAATGAGCCTCTATATATAGGCAAAGCTAGCTGAGAACTAGTTCCTATTTTCTAGGGCACGTTTCCATGACTTCCATTATGCTCGGCGGTTAAATAACTTCCATTGACTCCACTTCTGCTCAGCTGACCATAACTCCATTATCCCATGATCTTTGTAACCGTCATAGTTGACCTCTGCTGACCATAACTGCCATTCGTCTTCTGGCCTGTTCTGTGATATAACTGCCATTGCTCTTCTGACCTGTTCTGGACTATAACTGCCATTTGTTCTTCTATCCTGCTCTGTATCATATTCTCTATCCAGAACTGCCAATTCTGGGTAGTGTAAAATCTGGTCATAACAGTAACCTAGGCGACTTCGATTCTTTTAGGGGTAGACTGTTTAACGGCGACAACGGTAACGTTGACGCAAATATGCACCTTTTAGTTTGACGTCAAAATTTGTTAAACTTTGTAAGATCTACACTACTATAGGATGATTTCGCATGTAGCGTATTAGGTTTTAAACTGTTTGTAGCGTCAAATCAATGCTACGTTATATATATGTCGGCTTTGGAGCATATGGGCATTGTGTGATTGGTGCTTGGCACATAATGTGTTGTTTGTAGTGGGTGCATAGGCACCCAAAGTTAAAATAAAATGTAGGTTTTGGTCGTAGCTGAAACGACATAGTTGGGCTAGATGTTATGCTAATTTGCGACGGAATGTTCTACGTTTGTGACGGAAGTCCATCGCAAAACACTTTGACTTTGACGTGACTAACGAGGCTTGCGACGCAATATTGTTGTTCTTTGCGATAGAGGTGTTCTGTGGTAAATTTTAGCGACTAAATATGCATCATTTTGTGATAGAATTAGTCAAACTAACCTAAGACAGATGTTACAACCGGATATAATAATACGTTATTAGGATGTAAAAATCGTACTTTAATAACTAAATACCAAGGTGGCGGAAACACCATGGTAAAATGTATCAAGAATGTCACCAAAACTAAAAATAAATTCAAAGTTAACGCATACGTAGTCTTGGAATTCACAACTCGAGTACAAAATAAAGAGAGAATGATCATTTAATAACTAGATTCATTTATTATATTCTCTCACTGACACCGCCCCACATCAACATTGCAAAATCAGCATCCATCTTTAACCTGAGAGGAGGGTCGACAATTCAGTCAGGAGTAACTAGGAGTCCTCAAAGTCATGATTTATGAAAAATAAAAGTGAATATAATAAATAATAAGAATAACAACATATAAACCCAATAACCAAATTACCACACATTAGCAAATGATGACATGTGAGAAAAAAAAAATTATATATTACCTTTATTTAATTCAAAATGAAGCTGTTTAGATTATATGTCATTAAATTAATAAGAAGAAACGACATAGATAAACATTAGCGACTCGCAGGTAAACAATAATCATCCATAAATATAAGGACAACAAAAGATAAGAACGAGCACCCTCTAGGGCTGATGTGTCGTATTTGTATATGCTTTATGCCCCCATGTCACTAACGATTTATGTTACTTTCAGCGCTTTTATTCACTTTATGCTATCCTTTTTCTCCGCGTTTCTCGGGTTTGCTTGTGTAGATACCCGTATCCGTACCCCCCAAAAAAAAACAAACCCGATGATGAAAAGGACTTTCATGCATGCTTTTAAAAGAGTCGAAACGGTACAAAAGTGTCTAAAACGTATTTAGTCATTTTTAGCGTATTAATTTGGATTTGCATAATCATAAAAATGAATGTCATTCTTAGTCATATTAAGTACAACACGAGCACAACACAGGAACGTTCTATTAAGCCAAGCCACAAAAACAGCCCAACTAGCTACAAAACGGCCCAAACTTGCAAAAACGACCCAAAACGCACGCTAACGCAACACGTAAAACGGGCCAAAGTGCGTCCCGTGTCACATTTTCACAAAATTAGACTCTACAATACCGTGAAATAATATAACCTAATATTATTTTATTTCGAGCCAAAACCGAAAAACACGACAAAAAACCGAAACACGAAAACCGAAATTCGGACCAAAACAAAAGACTTAACCCATAAGTTAATTACATCACAAAACACCATCATTACCCCCTAAATACGTCACTTAACAAAGGCGGCTTAAAACAGCCCACCAAAACAAAAATAAAATCGCCAGTTGACAGGCGATTAAAAATTTAAACGCCTGTCAACAGGCGATTATGTTTTTGTTTCATACCAGCCGCCTTTTGGTTTTTTCTTACAAAATCCAGCCCAAACAAAATATAAAACGCCTGTACACAGGCGATTTATATTTTGTTCATCCTCAAACCAGCCAACCACTATAAATACCAACCCACTTCATTCATTTCAAAACATCGGTTTTTCAACACATATACACTATTCACAAAATACACTTAAAATCCACTCAAAAATACCGTCTTTGCATTTTCGAAAGGTAAACATTTTACCTACGTTTTGGACGTTTGAGACTCGGACAATAGGGGTTACATTAACCCCAACCCGATATTGGCATTAGCGAAGCCGTATTCGTAATACGGTTGTAGCAATTCGGATTCATAATCCGTCTAAACCTCGCCAATATCGCATAAATAAACGACTCATTATCACTAAAGCAAACCGACGACACTTTTATAATTATGCAAGTCCTCATTCATGTGTTAAATAACGACTAGAATCACAGATCCAACACTAAATTGTACCGTTTCATAGGGTCTTTTAGCATGCAAAACTGAGGGTTTTTCACAAAATCTTAAGAGTCAAAATACAAGGTCGGAAAATAACGTTTATGGTAATAATTTAGTCAATAAATTATTACTCAACGTACATTTCCTATAACAAATGTCATTATTTTGACAATTTACATTATTTACGCATTTTAATCGAGTCATGTTTATTCGCACTTGTACGTAGCGTGACTTTTAGCCCAAATATCGAAATTAAGCAAATGTTTTCAAATTAGTAGAGACTACTCTTACGTAGGCTTTTTGATTACTGTTTTCAAAATACATTTTGTCAAAACTTTCGAAAAGTAACCTCACTCCGAACCCCTTTCTCTGGTTTCAAACCTCAGATAGATAGGTATCGACGCACCTTGAAATCTGAGACACTCGTGTCTTGTATTCAAGACGCGTTGAATAGGTCCCAAATTCCTTTAATATTTGGTGGCGACTCCGAAAATATATTTTCAAAAAGGATTTTCTACTTTTCTTTTTTGGTCACAAATTCATGCAATGACCTCCCCCATTTTTACAAAACTTCGCACTTTCTTTTCCTGCGAGGCGCATTCCGCCACCCGACGCCCCCGCGACGGGGCGAGGGCGGGCGCGCGCAGGGCGTCGATAGGTTTTTCACCCCTTTCCCTGCAACCGGTGGCGACTACTGGGACGAGCATGATTTTTTATTATTTTTGAAAAACTAGTTTTTTTTCTTTTATTTTAAAATCATAAAGAAATGAAGCTTGAAACTTTGAAAACATTTACGCTTTCGATATTTGGGCAAAAGTACGTTGAGTCGAATCCTCCTGATTCATAACCACACCCTTTCAGGAACGGCCCTTAGTAAAGCTCGCTTCATAAGCGGGATAACTCTGGACACGTTGTTCTCTCACCCCTCCACGATTACAAGTACGGCATCCGTACAAACGATCGTAACCAGTCAAACTCGAACGCTCTAGGGCCCGTCTTGAATTCACACCTAAGACGTGTGTAGTCTTGCGGGTGCCCCTACCTAAACGTTATGGGAATGGCCGGAGGGAACCTTACCCTATAAACCAAAAACCTGTATTTATATGTACAAGTGCGAAGCTATAGTACCCTCACTATATTCGTCTTTCAAAACTTTCTGCATACGAAAACTTTTCCTAGGCATTATACTTTTAAAATACGTCCATTTTTGAAATTACTTTTTCAAACTTTTTTTCAAAAAAGGTCATACTTTTTAAAACACGCCGTTAGGCTCTTTAACCTATAGTCATTTGAGTTTGATAAATAAAATGCCGCTGCATTTAAAACCGATCCAGGATAATTACTATATCCCAGGTCTTTTTCAAAACGTAAATGAATTATGCGACTGACGTATCGTCATAATACATTTATTGCTAAAAACATTTCACAAAGCAAAAACCCGAATATGTCAATTCATTTCGGAGATTTTAAACGAAATTAACTTTTAGGACATTAGATTTAGCTCTAAGTCGAGTGACTCTTTAGTCGTCCCGATTTAATCTTTTTCTCTCAAAAACAAAAAAACGCGGGCTCGTTCAGATGCGAACCCGTTGATTTACTCTTTGAATCGAGTGACTTATCGTCATTTTTGATTTAAATCCCTGAGTCACACGTAAAAGGCGAACAAGTGATCGCCTTTTACCCAATTTTAACATCCTCAGATCGGTTAGCCTATCGCTACTTCGGTCTGATTCTTTTTTATCGTAATCCAATGATAAACCCCGGGCAACATACCGCCGAACTGGGTTAATCAGATTATGATCATACAAATTTTCCTATCTCGAGAATAGGGACGTGTCAACACGCCTCTATCTCAAAAGCTTCCCGTGTCCTTTTAAAAGCTAAAAACACGAGTCGAGTCTTGCACCCACTTTTTGCACTTCTTGCTTTTCTTTGGTCGTGAATGCGTTTTTTCATTGAGTCTTTTCTTCCCTTTTAAAATCACTAAAGGTTTGAAACTTTGTCAGGCCCACTCATTGAAAAACCCTGAACACACGGCTCGCAAACACAAGATAAACTTCCGTTTCAACCTCGCAAATGATGAAGTTGCCTTTCCACCGCCTCCTCCTCTAATGACGATCACCGAACATGTAAGGCTGCTCGACCACAAGGTGGCCAATCTCACCGCTTTGTTCGAACATCTGGCCGCCATGCAAAAGATCGAAACCGAGAAAAACGCAAGGCTGTTCGCCGAGGAGTCTGCTCGACACATCAAGAGAATTCGATCCCTGGAGGACGAAATTCACAAGTACAAACTGGCCAAAACTACAGATCATGGTCGCCAGGGCAATACTTCTCGGACCACAACAACGACTGAACCATTCAACACCGTAAGCCCAAAGGCATTAACGGTGCAACCAGTATTCCTAGCGCAACCCACTCCTGCGGCACCCAGATCATCGCCAGTTGGGCCATTCTCGTCACAACAGCGACGAAGGTTCGACCCCCTCTTTATGTCCTACTCAAAGGCATTGGAAAAGCTCGTAAAGAAAAACATTTTGCATCTTCCCAAACCCACCAGTGAACCACCTGAGGATAAGAAACCGCTATCATGGCACGAAGATTCGTACTGCGAATTCCACAGGGGGAAGGGGCACGACATCGAGAGTCAAGCTCGTTTGAAGAACGTAATCCAGGACATGATTGACAACGAAATGATCGACAAGCCAAGCATAGCTCCTAAACTGTTAAACCAACATAATACACCCCATTCTCGCCCCATTTTCGTAGGAACGCACCCTATCCTCAATTATCCCCTTCCGGCTCCCACGGGCGATCACGAGGTCAACGTCCTTTACGACAGCATCAACAACAACGGTAGCGACATCGATCACATTCGCCAAGTTAAGACAAAAACCAAACCAAGGCATGAGGACAAGAAAGGAACCTTCACCCAGATCCCTCATCAGCATCCCCTCAGACGGTCCGACGGCCGTAATAAGAGTTCTAACCTCCAACGCCTGTTTCAAGACCCAGCGGAACTACTAATACCGCCCGGATTCCCCCCCAAACACACAAGCGAAGGCAGAGACAAGGGCATAGTCAAAAGTATGACCATCCTACCCATGACAAACGACCTTTCCTTTAACACAACATGGCGTAACACCGAAAATGTCCTCCCAGCACAACTCATTGACCACATCATCCGGGATTGGCTACCAGGCGCCATAACTTTCTCCCACGTCGACCTACCTCCCTTCCAAGATCCACACAATCCAGCACTCTACATAACCGTAGAGTGCCGCGATATGGTGCTACCCGTTACCCTCATCGACAACGGCTTGGCAATCAACATCCTGCCCCTAACAACCGCCGTCAAGCTAGGAATAAAGGAAAGTGATGTCACCCCTTGTTCCAACAGTATAAGAGCATACGACGGTACATCCCGCAGCATAGAGGGCATCATATCACTACCCGTCACGACAGGGTTTGTTGAAACACAAACCGAGTTCCAGCTTATGAATATCCCCCCGGCATACAACATGTTACTAGGAAGGACCTGGATTCACGCTACCGGAGCCGTCACATCTACTCTGCACCAAAAAGTGAAGCTTCCCTTTTACAACGAAGTCATTACCATAGAGGCCTCGGACTTTCGCCGCTTCTCCATCAATCAAGCTCAAGAAAACGCCGCCCAATCTACCGACGACCCGGGAAGTCTCAACCCAAGCATCTACACCTAGAGTCTAGGATCCTGCGTCATCATGACGCCAATTTTCTAAAAAATCGGCTAGGTTACTCGATCTTATTCCTAATGTAATAAATCTAGCCAAAGAACTAGAGTCATTAAGGTTGTCCAAAGCTCCCTCGTCTGAGCTATCTTCAAATATAACCGCTTTTGATAACATTAATAACATGAAAGTTTTTGGTTACTCTTTGCCTCATTCAAAATCTACATTTTCTAATGATTGCGATAATTTTAAACAAAATAACATTGCATTATATAGATACATTGCAAGTATTGTCCCACCCGAACAGGACCCCATTATTGAAGACACAACAACCATCAACATAGGCACGCCTGAAAAACCTCGAGAACTACAGCTGGGGGCTTCTCTAAGCGCAGAAGAAAGGACCACGTACACCAAGCTCCTCACAGAATTCAAGGACGTCTTCGCATGGTCGTACAAAGACATGCCCGGTATCGACCGCGAGATAGCTGAACACCGCATCCCGATCAAACAAGGTAGCAGACCAGTCAAGCAGAAACTCCGACGCATCAAGCCAGAATGGTCTCTCATGGTCAAAGAAGAGATCGAAAAGCAGCTACAAGCTGGGTTCATCCGAGTCATCGAATACTCAGACTGTGTCTCCAATATGGTGCCAGTTATGAAGAAAAACGGCAAAATACGAGTATGTGCCGACTTTCGAGACCTAAACAAAGCCTGCCCAAAGGACGATTTCCCACTGCCTCACATGGACATTCTAATCGACAATACAGCCGACCACGCCCTACTCTCATTCATGGATGGGTATGCAGGATACAACCAAATCAAAATGGCAACAGATGACATGCCAAAAACCACCTTCGTAACCCCCTGGGGAACATACTGTTACACGGTCATGCCATTTGGGCTCATCAATGCCGGCGCTACCTACCAACGCACTGCTACCACTTTGCTCCACGATATGATGCATAAAGAGGTTGAGGTATACGTCGACGACATGATCGTAAAATCAAAAGAAAGGGATGACCACGTCACCAACCTCCGCAAGTTCTTCACCAGAATCAGGCAGTATAAGATGCGATTAAACCCACAGAAATGCACCTTTGGTGTCACATCAGGCAAGTTGCTGGGTCACATAGTAAGCCAGCGCGGGATCGAAATAGACCCGACCAAAATCAAAGCAATAATGGGTATGAAGCCGCCAAGCAACATCGACGAAATAAGGAGCTTTTTGGGACAAGTCCAATATATCTCCCGATTTATCAGCAAACTTACCATGATTTGCGAGCCAATCTTCAAGAAGCTGAAGAAAGAAGAGCACACGAAATGGGACAACGACTGTCAACAAGCATTCGACAAAGTCAAGAGCCTGCTTACAAATCCACCCGTCCTGGTACCTCCACAAAAGGATTTGCCACTATCGCTATACTTAACAACCACGCCAGATGCCATGGGTGCCATGCTCGCCCAAGAGGTCGACAACGAAGAGCGAGCCGTTTACTACATTAGCAAGAGGTTCCACGACTACGAAACTCGGTATGAACCAGTCGAGAAGAGCTGCCTCTCACTGGTCTGGGCAACCAAAAAGCTCAGACACTACCTACTCACTAGCACAACAAGAGTATACTCCTTAATGGACCCACTCAAGTACCTATTTGAAAAACCGGTCCTAAACGGCCGCATGGCCAGGTGGACTCTGCTTCTCGCCGAGTATGAACTCAAGTACCTCCCTCTGAAGGTAATCAAGGGAAGAGCAGTTTCCAACTTCCATGCAGAAAACGCTATCATCGAACAGCCCATGATCGACACAATGTCATTTCCTACGAGGGGATCTTTGCCGTAGAAAAGGAATACTGGCAATTATACTTTGACGGAGCATCAAACTACCGCGGCTACGGAGTAGGAATACTCCTAATATCCCCATATGGCGACCATACGCCGCTCTCAATCAAGCTCGACTTCAGTGTCACGAACAACGCCGCAGAATACGGCTGCATTTACTACCGCAAGCAAAGAATCGCTTCTCAAGATAAGGAACCTTCGGATACATGGAGATTCATTCCTCATCATAAATCAAGTGACAGGGGCATGGAAGATCATGAGCGAAACCCTCACCAAATACCAAGCCAAAGTACAAAAACTCCTAGCCAACTTCGACTGCATTGAGTTCTATCACCTCCCAAGGGAAGAAAACCAGTTTGCCGACGCACTGTCAAAACTCTCATCCCTCCTGAACATGCCACCAGACATGAGGTTACTACCCATTATCGTTGAAAGACGTGACGAACCAGCCTACATTCACACCATTGACTTAGACGAAGCCGAGCAAACAGAGCCCTGGTACCGAGCCATAGTCAACTACAAAACAAACAATACTTATCCACCCGACACCTTTAATCGTGGTCAGAGAGCCATCAGACTCCTAGCTTCCCAATTTGTGCTAGAAATAGGACAATTACTCAAGAAAACACCGCAAGGAACACTGCTCATATGTGTCGACTACAAGAAGGGACAGGAAATTATCACGCAAGTCCATGATGGCGAATGCGGTCCCCACATGAATGCTCGGGCACTATGCAAGAAAATACTACGGCTGGGATGGTATTGGACAACCATGGAGGCAGATTGCATCCAATACGTCAATCACTGCCACAACTGCCAAATTTTCAGCAATGTCCAACATGTACCACCTTCACCACTATACAGCCTAACCTCACCCTGGCCCTTTTCAACTTGGGGCATCGACGTAGTAGGAAAAGTCCACCCCATCGGAGCAGGAGGTCACTGTTTCGTGCTCGTGGCAATCGACTACTTCACAAAGTGGGTAGAAACAGCATCTTTTCGAACCCTCGGCTCCAAAGAAGTCGCCAAGTTCATCCAGACAAACATTATATGCCGATATGGCATACCCCATGAGTTCATCAGCGATTAGGGCTCACACTTTCAGCGCGAGACAGAAGCTATACTCACAAAATACAACATCCAGCATCACAAATCCTCACCCTATCGACCCCAAACCAATGGAGCCGTTGAAGCAGCAAACAAGACGGTCGTCACCATACTCGAGAAGATGATCGACAGTTGCAAAGATTGGCCCAACAAGATACCATATGCATTATGGGGATACCGCACGACCATTCGCACACCCACAGGCATGACCCCCTATTTCCTCACCTACGGCATGGAAGCCGTCCAACCAGTGGAAATAGAAATACAATCACTACGCATACTAATGGAAAGTAGCATCCCAGAAGCAGAATGGGCCCGTGAACGCTACGAACAACTCATGCTCTTGGACGAGCGCCGACTTCATTCCCTGAGTACCGTACGAATGTACCAAGCACGACTACAGCGAGCATTCAACAAACGAGTAAAGCCACGAAACATAAAAGTAGGTGATCTCGTACTAAAGTCAGTCCGAGCACCGCTTCCAGTCGACCCACGAGGAAAGTTCAAGCCTAATTGGGCTGGACCCTACCTCGTCAAGGAGATCTACACGGGCGGAGCAGTCAAACTAACCGACCTTGACGGCCAGGAGTTCAACCTCGCCACAAACCTCGATCAACTCAAGAAATACTATCCCTAAAAAAATAGAATAAAAAAAAAAAAAAAAAAAAAAAAAAACAACCCCTTGCAATGCATCTATAAAATACAATTTTCTAAAAAAAAAAAAAAAAAACAATTCATGGGCTGGCATGCCCTTAAACGTGCACATTCCACAAAGCAAATTCATGGGCCGGCATGCCCTTAAACATGCATCCACCATAACACAATCCGTGGGCCGGCATGCCCCTAAACGTGCACATTCACCACAAAAAAAAAGCAAACACAACTCATGGGCCGGTATGCCCCTAAACGTACATTTCCCGAACTACGCCGGTTTGATTCCATTTTCCATGGATACGTAGGCAGCTTTGCAAAAAGCGCAATCGATATTCAACACAAAAATGACACGTCTAAAGCTTAAAAAAGTCGAGGACATAGTCACCACAAAAACCGTCTCATAACCTGATGGGTTAATGATAGGCTTAGTCGCGCCACCTAATCAAAAATAATTCCAAACTCAACGCTAGGGTAGCTAGGGTAAGTCGGGTCGATATCCGCTGGGAGATGGTTTCTAATGTTGGTTATTTTTAGTGATTCTAGTCTCGGTTCGAGTGTGGATTGATTACTAAGGACTAGAGCGAGGAAATAAGGGATTAAACTTATAAGAAAAAGTCTAGGAAGTCGGGCTAGGCAAGGGTAAGTCTAGGCTAAGGATGATGATCGGGTAGAGTAGGTAATCGCGCATGCTAAGGATATAGCTCGTCCTCTCGGTCTTATGCTACCTTTAGGTCTCAAAAGCGGGCTCTCGCAACTTACAATTGAGGGTCCTAGTGATTGTCTCGCGCCTCTCCTCGAACTAGTCTCTCGATCTTAAGTTCGGGGGTGCTAAAAGTTTGCTAAAACGTGATCAAGGATTCAACAAACACAATCAAGCTAAAACAATCAGAGCAAACGCGAAAACCTAACTCAAATGATCACAAACCACAACAAAGACCAACACCCATGATTCACCCTTCTCCCTAGATAGTAAACTACTCACACATGATAATAACAATGATCAAAGCAAGGGAGAATAATGAAGACATGATCACAAACAATATAAAATGAAATCACAATGAAAAGAGGAGAAGAAATTGATAATACCAATCAGAAATTTGATGAAACAAAGGATGAATTCGACAACAAAAACCAAATAGACGATAAAACTAGAGCAATCCGAGTCGGGAATTCAAAGTACAAGAATGAAAAATGATCAAACCCTAAATTTTTGATAGAAAGTATTTTAAAGTGTCCTAAGAATGCTCAGAAAAAACCCGGCGAAAATAAGATCATTTGGCCTTTGAAATAGACGAATTATTTTAAGCCAACGAAGAGTCGGAAGCGTCCCAGGGGTCCGGGACAGGTGTCCCGTCCGGGACAAGAGTCTCCCGACCGGGATGGTGCTCATCCCGTTGTGTTCAGTTCACAGCTCTTTTTGTATCTTTTTGTACTTAGTTTTTCTTGCTTCCTTTCTCGTCCCAAGGCATAGGGACAAGGCTTATGTCGTCCCAAAGGGTAGGGACAAGGCTTAGGATGATCACATGAGTTTCAAATCCCGTCCCAAGGTCCCGGGACACCTTCATTTGTTGAAACGAGGCTCGTGCGCAACCGAAACGCAACGAAACCAACTCGAATCACCTCTAAACTTCACGAAACTTCACGAAACTTTCCGAAACTTCTTGACCAGCCTCCTATACTCCAAATAAGCGCGTGTACCTGGAAAATGGACACAAAAACGTAGCAGAGCCAAAACGGAGAGAAATAGGAGCTGAAATGCAACTAAAAGCACATGAAACGCAAAGGAAAGCTAGTGAACAGGGGCTATATGTACGAAAATATATGACACATCAAACTCCCCCAAACCGAACCGTTGCTTGTCCTCAAGCAACCAAGCATGACAGAAAATAGTGGACAAAGCGAGCACAAGAGAATTCCCCAACAAATCACCAAACCGCAAGCAGCTCAAGCAAATGGCAATCAATCCCGAAACAACATGGGACGTATGGAAATAGCTAGCTAACGGATGAGAATTATAAGACGGCGCAGAATGAATGGCATGGCTTAAACATAGGCTTTCTAGCAATCAAATCA
The DNA here is from genome assembly GCA_023091065.1 of Dianthus caryophyllus. Classification (NCBI taxonomy): domain Eukaryota; kingdom Viridiplantae; phylum Streptophyta; class Magnoliopsida; order Caryophyllales; family Caryophyllaceae; genus Dianthus; species Dianthus caryophyllus. The sequence goes on from CM041522.1 coordinate 19,933,731, forward strand.
CGGACCTCTCGCGGTTTCCACTCTACTCAAATGATGAACAAGGCGAAGTATATAGTGACACTCACCTACTCGACTAGTGGAAGCACGCCCGCAATCTAATGTGGACCAAATCTCGTATTCCCGTACACAATAATGTCACAAAAACGAAGCAAACATGAGGGCTTACATAGGATATGAGGGTGTAAAGGCCAAAGAGAGGGTAAGGGTAACAAGGTGGAACAAATGATTATGGAATCGTGGAGCTAAGCCACTAGAAACCACTCGTGCTACTCAAGTGCTCATCCAACCAAAACGGAACCCAACTCTCATGAAACATGGACCGAAATCAGCAACTTGGTCTCCTTTACACATCAACGCAACATAGCAACAAATTTCAAGTGCTCGCTCATGTAAAACAACAACAACTTCTTCATTTTTGTGCACACACTTTCTTTTCTTTTCTTTTTGTATTTGTGTTGTGTTCGATTTTCAGAATTTTGTTTCTTTTTCCTGAGCACACTCACATGGTTGCGGAAAACCTCATCATAGGTCGGGGAAACAGCAATCCCAACTCATATTCACCAAACTCTCCAAGCACACGACGTCAGCAAGTCGTAGCATGATCAAAACCCAACGAACGAGCACAAGAGTAAGCAAAAGCGATAACTAGCAAGGCTAGGGTAGGCTATTTGGCAATGTAGCTAGCAAACTCATGTGGGTAAGGATAATAGGATCATATATGAGAGGATAAAAGCAATGCAAGAATAAGGTGAATAAAATGAAATCATCTAAAGCCTCATATGCAAAACATGTGACAAAATCGTGGGAAACAACGGGATAAGGGCCACACTTATGCGTGTTGATATTACGTACCCCACGAGGAGAACTACTCACAATAAAGCACGGGGACCGGGATAGATGAACCGGCCGCAGGAGGCTCAAAACCTCACAATATAAGTAGCTATAGTCCGTGAATGATAAAGCCAACAAGTAAAAGCACGCCATCATCTGCAACGCGTCTAAACATCCCCGAAAGCGCTAAACCAACAATAAAAAACATGCCAAAGCTCAAAGCGTACAAGGAAAGGGATGTCGGGAGAAATCAAGGTAAAAACAAGCTCGCAAACAACGATCGGGATACGTATTTTTGGTATTTTTTTGAAATTTTCTGAATTTTTTTGGATTTTCTGAAATTTTCAGATTTTTTTGGTTTTTTATTGATTTTTGAAAAACGAAAAAGAAAATGCAAAAAAAACAAAGCGTAAAGCAAAGCGTTCCTCCCCCCAAACCAAACAACACATTGTCCCCAATGTGTCCTACAGCACATCAACCAGGGACCATAAAAAAAGGGAGAAAACGAGCACAAGTCTCAAAAGAAAGCAAAGTACATACAATTTATTTACAAGCAAAACAGTCCCCCAAACCAGCATCAAACTGGGGGCGCAGCAGGGTACGGGAAGTACCACCAACCGTGGGCCTCGTCATAAACAATCCCACTTCCATCATCCTCCTTGTCATCCAGTCCATCTCCATCATCATCGTCCACTCGACCAGAAACATCAAGGCCTACACGTCCATCTTCTCAGCCCAAATCAACACTCGCAACAGCATGCTTGTCGTCTTTGATTACAGCGCTACCCGCGTCCGTCCTCCTTAGCTCACCTGCATAAATATCATGACAACAAAGCACGGCCTCAAGAGGGTCCCTCTCGAGGACTTGCGGTAAGCTCTCCGCAATACAATCATCAATAACGTCCACAGAAAAGACAGACTCCTCTAACATGGGACGCTTTAAGGCACTAGACAGGTTAAAGGTTATAGTATCACCTCCTACATCCATGGTCAATTTCCCGTTCTTGACATCTATGATGGCACCAGCAGTGTGCAAGAAAGGTCGACCCAAAATGATAGGAATTTGGGAATCTTCGACCATGTCAAGAACTATGAAATCGACAGGGATGAAAAACTTACCGACACGGACGGGGACGTCCTCTAGAACGCCCAAAGGACGTTTTACAGAACGATCCGCCATCTGGAGAGTGATATTAGTGACCTTTAAAGGCCCCATGTTCAGCTTCTCGCATACCGAGTACGGCATGACGCTCACGCTTGCACCTAAATCACATAACGCATTATCAATTAAAACAGTACCAATGGTGCAAGGAATCGAGAAGCTACCCGGGTCCTTCAGTTTAGGAGGAGACTGGTTTTGTAAAAGAGCGCTGCATTCCGCAGTAAAAGCCACAGTCTCGACCTCACTGAACGACCGCTTACGGGTGAGGATGTCTTTCAAAAATTTTGCGTAAGCAGGAACTTGAGTAACGAGTTCAGTAAAGGGTACAGTTACCTTCAAGTCCTTCACTACCTCCATGAACTTACCGAACTGTGAGTCGAGCTTTGACTTTACCACTCGACTCGGGAATGATAGTTTGATTTGAATGGGCGGCTCGACCGGCTTGCTCTGCGCTTGCTCCTTCTCCTTCTCCTTCTCGACCCCCTTTGTCTCCACGTGTGCCCCTCCTAGCACACCACCACCCACGGCCTTCCCTCCTTGAGGTGCTCCACTCGTGCTCGCTCCATTGCTCTTTGTACCTGCTCCTGCAAAACCATCACTAGAAGCATGCATATCATTAGGAGAAAGAGGAGGGTCTACCTCACTTACCACCGTAGGCATGGGTGGACCATCATAGCTCGTGCCACTTCTCAAGGAAATGGCATTTATCGATTCATGTTGAGGTGGAGTGCCTTGCGATGGAAGGTTACCCGGCTTCCTTTGAGAACTAGAGGAAGCAAGTTAAGCCATTTGCGTTTCAAGCATCTTGATGGCCGCGTCTTTAGCTTGATCGCTCTTTTGCATTTGAGCCATCATCGTTTCTTGCGTTTTGGCCATTTGCATCATCATTGACCTCATTTCGCTCATCGGGTCAGGGACCGGAGCGGCTTGCACGGGTGGTGGAGCATTTGGTTGTTGAAAATTGGGGCGATTGAAGCCCGGAGGGTTGTAAGGTCTTTGGTTGTTGTATTGTGAGCTGAAATTTTGTGGAGTGTTGTAGTGTGGTTGTTGTTGCGGAGGAATCAAAACATTGTTGCTTTTGTAGCTCAAGTTCGGGTGGTTTTTGTATCCCTCATTGTAGTAATTTGAGTAGGGGTTATTTTGTGAATGTTGTTGAGATTGAAAAGCAAGAACGGGAGTATACATACCTCGGCACTCATGAGAAGTGTGACCGGAAACGCCACATGTATTGCAAGGCGCATCATGAGAGGTGTGCATTGCCGCTACCGATTGCCCACCCGCATTTGAAGAACTACTACCCGCTTGCATTTGACTCATCATCATAGCGGTCATAGTGTCGATCTTGGCCGAAAGCATAGCCACCATATCACCATCATTCTTACCACCTACACGAGGGACATTCCGAGAGCTCCCATATTGCGCATTATGTATGGCCATGGCCTCGATCGTTTCAATGGCCTCCTCCACATCAATATTATCAAATCTACCATTCGCCACCGAATCGAGCACTTGTCGTGATTCATTATAAAGACCGTTATAGAATTGCATCACTATGAACCATTTGTCCATACCATGATGAGGACATTGGCGTTGCAAGTCTTTATACCTTTCCCACGCATCGAACAAGATCTCATCTCCTCGTTGTCTAAAGCTAGTGATTTGGCTCCTCAACATTGCGGTCTCCTCCGGAGGGAAGTACTTTTGATAGAAAGCCAAGACCAAAGAGTTCCAATCAACAATTGCAAGAGCCACCCGATTCAAGGAATTAAGCCACAACTTGGCTTTGTCGCGGAGGGAAAACGGGAAGAGCATCTCCCGTATTTGATCTTGGGTGACACCCGTTTGTTTGATCGTCGAGCAATAATCGCAGAAATTTTGGATGTGAAGGTTAGGGTCCTCACCGGGACTCCCTCCAAATTGACTTCGCTCGATCAAATTTATAAAAGCGGGTTTCACCTCGAAGTTGTTCGCCGCAATAGTTGGCATGCCATTGCCCCTAGGAACTTGAGCCGCGGTCGGCCTCGAATGAACCGATAGCTTAACCATTTTCTTTGGCTCGGGTTCAATTTGAGCTTCCGTAGAGGATGAAGTAGAGGGGGAAATAGCTTCCAAGTCTTTGAGCAAGTTCTTGCGCCTTAAGAAGGTACGTTCCGGCTCCGGATCAAACTGAAATGCCAAGCCCTTTTGAAACGTACGAGTGTTCCTGGGCATACACAAGCACTAGAGGCAATGATAAGTAACGGCCTCAAGGAATTGAGGTTCCTTGAGACAAAGAGTAACAATGAGAAAAGAACCAAATAACAACAAAAACAAAAGCCGTCTCCCCGGCAACGGCGCCAAAATTTGATAGGCTTAGTCGCGTCACCTAATCAAAAATAATTCCAAACTTAACGCTAGGGTAGCTAGGGTAAGTCGGGTCGATATCCGCAGGGAGATGGTTTCTAATGTTGGTTATTTTTAGTGATTCTAGTCTCGGTTCGAGTGTGGATTGACTACTAAGTACTAGAGCGAGGAAATAAGGGATTAAACTTATAAGAAAAAGTCTAGGAAGTCGGGCTAGGCAAGGGTAAGTCTAGGCTAAGGATGATGATCGGGTAGAGTAGGTAATCGCGCATGCTAAGGATATAGCTCGTCCTCTCGGTCTTAAGCTACCTTTAGGTCTCAAAAGCGGGCTCTCGCAACTTACAATTGAGGGTCCTAGTGATTGTCTCGCGCCTCTCCTCGAACTAGTCTCTCGATCTTAAGTTCGGGGGTGCTAAAAGTTTGCTAAAACGTGATCAAGGATTCAACAAACACAATCAAGCTAAAACAATCAGAGCAAACGCGAAAACCTAACTCAAATGATCACAAACCACAACCAAGACCAACACCCATGATTCACCCTTCTCCCTAGATAGTAAACTACTCACACATGATAATAACAATGATCAAAGCAAGGGAGAATAATGAAGACATGATCACAAACAATATAAAATGAAATCACAATGAAAAGAGGAGAAGAAATTGATAATACCAATCAGAAATTTGATGAAACAAAGGATGAATTCGACAACAAAAACCAAATAGACGATAAAACTAGAGCAATCCGAGTCGGGAATTCAAAGTACAAGAATGAAAAATGATCAAACCCTAAATTTTTGATAGAAAGTATTTTAAAGTGTCCTAAGAATGCTCAGAAAAAACCCGGCGAAAATAAGATCATTTGGCCTTTGAAATAGACGAATTATTTTAAGCCAACGAAGAGTCGGAAGCGTCCCAGGGGTCCGGGACAGGTGTCCCGTCCGGGACAAGAGTCTCCCGACCGGGATGGTGCTCATCCCGTTGTGTTCAGTTCACAGCTCTTTTTGTATCTTTTTGTACTTAGTTTTTCTTGCTTCCTTTCTCGTCCCAAGGCATAGGGACAAGGCTTATGTCGTCCCAAAGGGTAGGGACAAGGCTTAGGATGATCACATGAGTTTCAAATCCCGTCCCAAGGTCCCGGGACACCTTCATTTGTTGAAACGAGGCTCGTGCGCAACCGAAACGCAACGAAACCAACTCGAATCACCTCTAAACTTCACGAAACTTCACGAAACTTTCCGAAACTTCTCGACCAGCCTCCTATACTCCAAATAAGCGCGTGTACCTGCAAAATGGACACAAAAACGCAGCAGAGCCAAAACGGAGAGAAATAGGAGCTGAAATGCAACTAAAAGCACATGAAACGCAAAGGAAAGCTAGTGAACAGGGGCTATAAGTACGAAAATATATGACACATCAGTTAACATAAGGCGATATTCAACACAAAAATGACACGTCCAAAGCTTAAAAAGTCAAGGACACAGTCATCACAAAAACGTTCCATAGCCCAAAGGGTAAAAGGAACAACATTCAACAATAAACGACAAACCCAAAGCTTAAAAAAGGTCGAGGGAACAGTCAATACAAAAACTTCCAAAAAACAAAAAGCATGCTTGCATTCTAAACTTTGAAAAAGAGATTAGAGCCAAGGAATTTTACACAAAATAACAAGCAAAATGAGGCAAAGTCGTAAATAAAAACCTGATTTTTTTTATTAATCTTAAAAGGACGGTTACATTTTGGATTTTTCAAACGTAGGAGCATAAACTACACTAACAACACTACAATATATATTACAATACTTATACAAGTCCCGGCATGTACATCGGGTTTAGGATAGATAATATATTACATAGTACAACACGTAATACAACATAATATGAACATAATACTAACAAAACACACATGAAACTACATCAGGTTCCCTTTATTATCCGGCGGATTTGACGACTTTCAACTGAATAGGAGAGCACCGACCCTCAACCCCTACGGCGATCCCCAACATTGCCATAACAACCTTGATCACCCGACCCTGGAATATGCCGACGGCCGAACACACTTTCAGCGGCCGAGAGTAACTCTGGACTCGAACCCTCGCCATCACCACTGTCACGTCCAAAGCAGGCCGGGTCATGAGCAGACATCTGCGGAGACCCGTTGAACTCTAGGGCACGAAGGCGTGACCTCTTATGGGGGCTCTGGGCAACGGCCCACCTAGCATAGGCCTGTGATACCCGAGTCGTCCTAGGAATACCAGCCACAGGCCACCTAGGGCGCATAATCCATCCGCCCGCCCAGGCGTCGGTTATATCGCTAGTCAACATAAGCATGCCCTGCACCTTGGTGTCCCGACCAGGAATGAACTGTGCCCACCCTATCTGTCGCCTCACTCGCAAAGGATGGATGTAAACACCCATGTCAAACCCGCAAAGGAGGACTCCAGAGGAACCATCACCAGCCGCACTAGCCGTCACATCAACTATCCCCCACCATGGTACCGACCAGCGAATGGCCGACGACCTCACAAATTCGGGAAAGTAATCGTCAGGACGATGGTTTGGATCCAACCACCTAATGTAGCGATTAGTCACACCCCGGGCATATTCCGACCCGTCAAAACCAATATCGCCCAGCACACTCAGACGCTCCATCAACCACACCTGGAGGATCAGGGGACACCCTCGGTACGGACGCTCCCTATTGCAAGCACGGTCATCCAAGCCCAGGATCGTCTCAGCCAAGATGACAGCGGAAGGATTACAACCATACTCCATCTGTTGGACGACAGTGATTAAGCGAGGATCACCAAGCGCTCCCTCATACAAAGAATCGGGAAACATGTAACGGTGGACTAAGCAGAATGCCAACGCCCTTTTCCTAGCACCGAAGGAAATCGTCTCATTTTCGCGGTTCATAAACCGCTGGCACAGGCAGTTGAGTTTGATACGACTCCCAACAAATAGCTCCTCCGTCTCCACACGAGTCATCTGAAGATAGTTCTGCACATGCCTCTTATACCCAGGCTCCGGTCTAACACACACAGGCATGTTAGTTCGCAACCAACCACCAATGGCTCCAAACTCCTCGACCAATGGACAGACCTCCCCGCCAGGAAAGCGGAACACGTGGAAACTCAAGTCCCAATAGTCGAGACACTCATCCAGGAACTCGGGCTCCATTTGAACTCGCCTCAACCAAAGGAATGCCCCGATACCGCAATCTTTCAAGTCCTTCTCCTCGATACCCGACAAGGACGCACACCAACTACGGAAGTTTCCTTCAAAATTCTCCATAACTCGACGAATGTTCCGTAAATATTCTGAATATTTTTGGAAAATCGAGAATAGGAGGATGAGAGGATGAGTAAAATGAGTTAACCTAGCCCTCCTTTTATAGCCAAGATTTGCAAAACGAAGTACAACACAAAAACTTAAACGCTAGTGAACAAGCGATTAAAATAAATCAAACAAAAACCACAAAACAAAAATGTAATCGCCTGTGAACAGGCGATTAAAATTAAAATCGCCTGTTTACAGGCGATTTTCTTTTCTTTCCTGACAAAATTATTCGATTTCTTACACTTCTTACACACCTATACCCTAAATTTTTAACTTATTACCCCCTATTACTTTTTTACCGACCTCTTGGTCGACATTCACGGTCCCGTCGCGTCATCTCGATTTGCGTAATTGACTCCCATCTTTCGTATTTTTCGTTTTCACAAAACACAATAAACTCACAAAAATTAAACACAACACAAAAATACGATTTTCGCATTCACAATTTTCGTCTCAAAAACGTCGTTTCAGCTCACATTTTTACAATATCAAAAGCGTCTTTTTACGAGTCTAAAATGTTTTCTAAATAGCATATTTCAAAACCCTGCATTTGTTTTTAGTTTAGTCATAAGCGAGTCAGTCTCAATCGAGACACGTATATATGTTTTCGACTAACAATGTTTCGCAGGTACGCTCGGCAAGCAAATACGCAAGGATTTCAGACCCGGCTACGACGCAGGAATGCACTTTTCGCAAACAAAACAAAATAACCGGATTGTACCCGTGAACACCCACAAGTCCAAAAACCAACCATACACAAAATCCTAACACATAAACCATTACAAAAAAAATATATAATAATTCATAATACAAGTCCAAAATATACAAGTCCAAGCCTATCATGCGATCGGGTCACGACGTCAGTAAGACAAAGACGCAGTGGAATCAATCTCAAAGACGCGCCTCTACCCAGCCTCCTCTGAGCGACCCTCCAGCCCGCCGGACTTCGCTAACTCCTCAAAGATGCGCGACCTCTAGCTCGACCGCGATCTCGCCTCTCTCACCGACCTGGCTAACTCAAGTCGAGCGTCGGCCGCCTCTCTCTGCGCCCTGCAGGCATCAACCACCTTCTCGTTCACGACCGCCCGCCACCGGTTTGCCGCCCGCCACAGCCTCCTATGCCCCTCAGCCGTCACCTGCCACAAACACGAAAAATATATTTAGCTTTCCAACCTGGGGGCTACAATCAAAAACTGCTTCAACGGAGTTTGACTAATGATTTTACAATAAAATCTTACTCAAACTGGGGGCTACAATCAAAAACCTGCTTCAACAGAATTTGACTAATGATTTTACAAATAAAATCTTACTCAAACTGGGGGCTATAATCAAAAACTGCTTCAACAGAGTTTGAATAATGATTTTACAATAATATCTAATTCAAACTGGGGGCTATACTACATAATACTCATGCTGTACAAAGAAGAAAGTGAATACCTTTTTCACGCGCGGATCCCAACTCTCAAGGCCCGCATCGGTGACCACATGCACAAGCAAGGCAAAGACGATCGAATGAGAGCAGCCCTCGTGAACAACCAGCAGATCCTCGACGAACGGAGGAGGCTGAAACTCAAGGTCAGGATCACGTCGCTACAAAACAAAAATAGGGTAAATTTTTGCTTCCTGAAGCCAAAACATATACAAGCGAAAATGATAAACAAGCATACCTCGATCACACACAAGAAGGGTACGCCAGGCCCAAGTCACGTAATCCTCAGCCGGCCGCAGCAGGGAGTCGGACTGGCCCTCGTGATACACGTCACGACGCTCATTAGCGTCGGGCGTCTCCACAAACAAAACCGAGGGCGGAGGAGCAGGTACGATGAAGCCGCCGCGACTGCTCACAGACAGACGCCACCCAGGTGCCAGATGAGTCAGATCGAGTCTCAATGTACAACCGCCGTCCGTCAAGAGGGCCAAAGCGAGCTGCAATCGACGGAGGGACGCCGGTGAAATTCCTCCAAGGGTCGCGAACGAACTACAAAACAAAACCAAATCATAAACTACAAAAACAAACACAAACCCAAAACCAAGCTACGAAAGACCAGAATACAAAACATAATCATCCTTACCTTATCCATCGTCATCCCGTTGAAGCGCACACGAGCCGCGTCATAGTTCAGTCCGATACCCCTCCGATCCGCTGTCGCGTACGCATGGAAAGCCGGGTATGTAGCCGTCACCTGGAACGTGTCCGGGAGCAGAGAAGGGAAGTGAGCATAGCACCAAGACTGCAAGCAAACAGAATACACGTTATAAAAGAAAAGCAGAAACGAAACAACAAAACATTACAAAATCAAACCTTACCTCCATCAGGAGACCAGGGCCCACAAGTGACACATCTGAATCCTCGTCAATCCGGTCAGGGCGCACCGCGTCCCTCAGATACCGGATCAACAGACCCAGAGCAGGAGTGACCCAGTCGAAGTCACCTAGACGTGTCATGTCCGACAGCGCCATCAACACAGCCGTCGACACTCGCTCCCCCTTGTCGCCAAAGTGGGTGGCCGTCAGGAACCACCACAACCACAGCCGGGCCCTCTGCTCAGCGCTTGCTCGAGTAGACCCCTTCTTCTTCCTTTTCCCCTCGAAGAAGTCGGCAAACCATATAGTCCGGGGCTGAAACGTGTGCTCCTCACCTATCCCGCACCTAACCCCGTCGCCAATCAGTCGCACGACGCGTGGGCTATCGATAGGAGGACGCTCACGCCCCTGGGCCAAGCACGCCACCATGAGGCGGCCAGCGACAACTGCCCACGAAGAAGGAGTCACGCCAACCTCGTAGCCAGGCATGTGGAAGGTGTTGGTCGTATCCCAAAACCTATCCAGCAACGCCCGAAGCACAGTAAGGCGCGAGTTCACCCGCTTACCCCACACCTCCCTCCACTTCTGCACCAAGGGACCGAAAGCTGTCCCAAGCACTATATCCGCTCCTGCTGAGTGAGCCTATCCTCAAAGACGTCGAACATCGTCCGAAACCCAGAGAAAGTCCTCATCGAGCCTAACGGAAAGCCGACCTTCACTCGGACCGACAAGTGCTCCAAAGGGCTCCAAACCAGAGTCACACCGTCCCAGTCCTTGGCCACCTGCGACCACAAGCGCGGACCGTGAGGATAGTTAGGCCTCTCGCCCAGCTCGTCAACCATCCCCATGAAAACCTCCGTCGCAGCCTCAAGAGCTGCCGCACCTGCATCCTGGGCCTGACCCTCGGCCTCCGCCCCAGCCTCGGCCTCTGCCTCAGCCTCAGCCTCACCTCACGCTCCGAGCCTGGCCTGAACGACCCCGACCCTGGCGGCCCCGCGGCAACTGGCGGCGTCGGCGGCGGCTGGCGGCGGCCGCAGCAGCAGCCTCAGCAATCTCAGCCTCGACAGTGGCCTCCGCCGCAGTCTCGCCAGGAGCCTCCTCCTCGTCACTCGAAGACTCCTCCGACTCGGAAGGATCCTCGTACCGGCTCCCCGGACCTCGAGGACGACCACGCCTCCGCGTAACCTCAGCAGGGGCTCCCCCTGCTCCAACCTCCTCAAAAACACCGGCGACCTCAGCCTCGTCCGGCCACCACCTCGGTTGAAGACGAGCTCGACGCCGCGTGGCTCATCGCCGCCTCACCGTGGTTACATCCACGCTTCCGCCGGCCTCGGGTTCCTCCGAAGTCTCCTCGACCTCTACCACGGCCCCTCCAGGAGCTGCAGCGCCTGCGAACGCAGCGGGCTACGACCCTCAAAGGCCCCGCAGCAGCACCACGACCTCTGCCTTGGCCCCCTCCTGGAGCAGCAGGCGACCCCGCAGCGGCGCCACGACCACGCCCCTGCGAAGATCCTGCAGCTGCACCTCGGCCTCCACCACGGCCGCCCCCAGGAGTCCCAAATATCTCCACAGCAGCGCCACGTCCACGCCCCTGCAAAGACTCTGAGACGACACCCTGAGCCTGACCTCGGCCACCAACAGGAGACCTCGACGACCCAGCAGCAGCTCCACTACCGCTAGTATCACCAGAAGACCGCTGCTCGCCAATGGACGCCTCTCTCGCACTACATTACCGAAAAAGGTGTGACTTCAAGAAGAACGCCACGACCCACACCACTAACTCACGGCTCAGGACCACCAGGAACAGCGCCACGTCCCAGGCCACTCGCAGAAGGCCCAGACGACGACCGACAAAGACCAAAGACCACTAGCGTAGGCGCAGGAGACTCCACAAAGAAGACTCAAACTCACTCCCTGGTGTCGGAGGAGCCCCCGGTGTCGGAGGAGGAAAAGCTCAAAGCAAGTCTGACTGAGACGGACCTTCAGAAACCTCCAAAGGCGCGGGCATACCTGAAGTAGGAGTATGCTCGCCCCCCGGAACAGCAAAGTCAACACCAGCCAAGACCCGATCCATGTCACTGGAAGTAGGTACTGAAGGTGGAGGATCACCTACACAAGATTCAAAGGCGTACTCAGACAACGGCAACAACAAATTATTTAGGAAAGCAGAAGCACGCAGAAATAACAGAAAACAAGCATTAAGGCCTACGTTATCTACAGATAAGGCCAAAACGGAGCAGAAGCACAGAAAATCAAATTCCATGAGACGTATACGATATATACGTCCTACTCAGTCAAGTCAAGAGCAAGCACGCGCAAAAGCAGCAGAGAATTGGCCAAAAAAGCAGAAAACAGGCCTTTTTAACCCAAAAATAGCAGAAAAGGGAAAAACGCTACAGGAAGCCAGAAACCCACATTTTCTGAGACAGACCCAACCCATAAATCACAATAAACACGTGCAAAAAAAATTTCATGCGAAAATGATGTCCCGGACACCTCGACTGAATAGCTTTTACAAAATGCTTACAAACTACAAAAACGGCCTTTTCTTGACCATAACTCAACCAAAAAGCCCCCACTTCCCACAAAACAACCCCCTAGCCAACATAGACGACATACATTACCTTTACATTCCATGAACGGGGCACGAAAAGCGAGGAAAAGCGATTTTTGTAAACCTAGCCTAAAATACAAAAAAGGCTCCAAAATACCTCCAAACAACACATTTCCTACAACACAAAGCCAAATATATACCATGCTAGCCATAACAATGCAATACAGAAAATTCGGGCAAGTTTCGGGACCGAAAATTTCGGGCCAAAAATCGACCCCTATACCAAATCACACGAAAATCACGGTTTTTCGAGCCGTTTTTTGCACACAAGCCACCCGAACCTCCACACAAGCATACTACAACATTTTCAAAGTAACCAAGCCACTCGGGATCGCCTCACGCTACAAAAACAGAGCACAAACCCCGACTTTTACCCCCTTTTACACGGTTTTCCACCCAAACGAACCGCTTTTCGCGCCCATTTCAACAAACCGAACTCACCAACACATTATACTACTAATGGGTCAGCTACACTGAAGTTTTGAGCCATTTTCGAGACGTTTTCAAAAATGACCAAAATGCCCCTACACTACAAAACGCACGAAAATCGAGACCACAAGCCTGGTTTTCACACAACGACGGCAAGACAAGCGAGGCAAGCACTATACTAACCATGGCGAACGTCTTCAAGCAAAGACGAGGGCTAAAATCGAATCAAACCGACATTTTCTACCTAAAACCCTAGAAAACGGTATGTCAAGCTAAAACCGACTCAAACCAAACTCAAAACACGAAAAACCAAGTGAGTTGAGTACGTACCTTGGTCCATGATGAATTGTAGGAGTCGGAAAATCAATTTTTGATCAAGAAAATCGCCAAGACGAGTTTTAGAGGGTTTCGATTTTGTTTTTTATTTTTGGACGAAATGAATCCCTCTCTCTCCTTCACCCGTGTTTAAAACAGAGAGCAACAAGCAAAATTCTAATCGCCTGTAAACGGGCGATTAAAATTTAATTCGCCTGTTAACAGGCGATTATATTTTTATTTCGCGGGTTTCAGTTTTGTTTTGGGCTGGTTTTCCTCGGCCCAATATAATTTCAACCTATTTCAAACATAATTTCAAACTAAAACGGAAAAACACGTAGCCTCCTTACGAGATGTTCATAAAAACCTAGCCCTTTTTATGAGAAACACAGAAACACGTAGCCTCCTCACGAGACGTTCATAAAAACCTAACCTTTTATGAGAAAAACACGTAGCCTCCTCACGAGACGTTCATAAAAACCTAACCTTTTATGAGAAAAACACGTAGCCTCCTCACGAGACGTTCATAAAAACCTAACCTTTTATGAGAAAAACACGTAGCCTCCTCACGAGACGTTCATAAAGACCTAACCTTTTATGAGAAAAACACGTAGCCTCCTCACGAGACGTTCATAAAGACCTAACCTTTTATGAGAAAAACACGTAGCCTCCTCACGAGACGTTCATAAACACCTAACCTTTTATGAGAAAAACACGTAGCCTCCTCACGAGACGTTCATAAAAACCTAACCTTTTATGAGAAAAACACGTAGCCTCCTCACGAGACGTTCATAAAGACCTAACCTTTTATGAGAAAAACACGTAGCCTCCTCACGAGACGTTCATAAAGACCTAACCTTTTATGAGAAAAACACGTAGCCTCCTCACGAGACGTTCATAAAAACCTAACCTTTTATGAGAAAAACACGTAGCCTCCTCACGAGACGTTCATAAAAACCTAACCTTTTATGACAAAAACACGTAGCCTCCTCACGAGACGTTCATAAAGACCTAGCCCTTTTTATGAGAAACACAAAAACGCGTAGCCTCCTTACGAGACGTTAATAAAAACCTAACCCTTTTTATGAGAAATACAAAAACACGTAGCCTCCTTACGAGACGTTCACCGAAACACCAACCATTCTTATAAACCAAACCCAAAAACGCGTAACCTCTTCTAAGAGACGTCGAGCAAGAGCGCAAGTAAGAAGCGCAGGCCAGAAGCGCAAGCAGAAGCACAAGCGGAAGCACAAGCAGAAGCCCAAGCGGAGACACGAGCAACGCGCCATCTGGGAATACTCAGGCCACATGCAGGCCGACATGCCCTTAAACATGTAGGACCGTCATGTCCTTAAAAACATGTCGTCCCTCCTCGCATTTCCCGACGCTAAGTCCTCGTCTCTCCCATAAGACACATGCTTAGCGCCGCCAGGTAGTATCGAGACTGTAATGGTCCGGATACTATCTTTAAGTTTGACTAACGCTTTGTCCAAGCTCAGTCAAACTGGGGGCTCTGTAGATACCCGTATCCGTACCCCCCAAAAAAAACAAACCCGATGATGAAAAGGACTTTCATGCATGCTTTTAAAAGAGTCGAAACGGTACAAAAGTGTCTAAAACGTATTTAGTCATTTTTAGCGTATTAATTTGGATTTGCATAATCATAAAAATGAATGTCATTCTTAGTCATATTAAGTACAACACGAGCACAACACAGGAACGTTCTATTAAGCCAAGCCACAAAAACAGCCCAACTAGCTACAAAACGGCCCAGACTTACAAAAACGACCCAAAACGCACGCTAACGCAACACGTAAAACGGGCCAAAGTGCGTCCAGTGTCACATTTTCACAAAATTAGACTCCACAATACCGTGAAATAATATAACCTAATATTATTTTATTTCGAGCCAAAACCGAAAAACACGACAAAAAACCGAAACACGAAAACTGAAATTCGGACCAAAACAAAAGACTTAACCCATAAGTTAATTACATCACAAAACACCATCATTACCCCCTAAATACGTCACTTAACAAAGGCGGCTTAAAACAGCCCACCAAAACAAAAATAAAATCGCCAGTTGACAGGCGATTAAAAATTTAAACGCCTGTCAACAGGCGATTATGTTTTTGTTTCATACCAGCCGCCTTTTGGTTTTTTCTTACAAAATCCAGCCCAAACAAAATATAAAACGCCTGTACACAGGCGATTTATATTTTGTTCATCCTCAAACCAGCCAACCTCTATAAATACCAACCCACTTCATTCATTTCAAAACATCGGTTTTTCAACACATATACACTATTCACAAAATACACTTAAAATCCACTCAAAAATACCGTCTTTGCATTTTCGAAAGGTAAACATTTTACCTACGTTTTGGACGTTTGAGACTCGGACAATAGGGGTTACATTAACCCCAACCCGATATTGGCATTAGCGAAGCCGTATTCGTAATACGGTTGTAGCAATTCGGATTCATAATCCGTCTAAACCTCGCCAATATCGCATAAATAAACGACTCATTATCACTAAAGCAAACCGACGACACTTTTATAATTATGCAAGTCCTCATTCATGTGTTAAATAACGACTAGAATCACGGATCCAACACTAAATTGTACCGTTTCATAGGGTCTTTTAGCATGCAAAACTGAGGGTTTTTCACAAAATCTTAAGAGTCAAAATACAAGGTCGGAAAATAACGTTTATGGTAATAATTTAGTCAATAAATTATTACTCAACGTACATTTCCTATAACAAATGTCATTATTTTGACAATTTAATTTACATTATTTACGCATTTTAATCGAGTCATGTTTATTCGCACTTGTACGTAGCGTGACTTTTAGCCCAAATATCGAAATTAAACAAATGTTTTCAAATTAGTAGAGACTACTCTTACGTAGGCTTTTTGATTACTGTTTTCAAAATACATTTTGTCAAAACTTTCGAAAAGTAACCTCACTCCGAACCCCTTTCTCTAGTTTCAAACCTCAGATAGATAGGTATCGACGCACCTTGAAATCTGAGACACTCGTGTCTTGTATTTCAAGACGCGTTGAATAGGTCCCAAATTCCTTTAATATTTGGTGGCGACTCCGAAAATACATTTTCAAAAAGGATTTTCTACTTTTCTTTTTTGGTCACAAATTCATGCAATGACCTCCCCCATTTTTACAAAACTTCGCACTTTCTTTTCCTGCGAGGCGCATTCCGCCACCCGACGCCCCCGCGACGAGGCGAGGGCGGGTGCGCGCAGGGCGTCGATAGGTTTTTCACCCCTTTCCCGGTACCTTCAGCTTGTTGGCTTTATTTTGTAGGACATCGCCATATTTTGGAGGATGGGCGCTAGCCGGGACGATGCTATAGATTTTCGGGATCGCTATGTGATGTGTTGAATTGATTTCTCCTTGCCGAGGTTGAGTTTGAGCTAAAGGAAGACAATTTGGAGTCGTCCCGAGCCCTACGGACGAAGTAAGAAGCTTATATCCACGCTCTAGATGTCATCCCTGACCATAGGGACCAACTCACTTTTCGTCCCTAAGCATAAGGACGACCAACTAAGAAGTTTGAAGAAGAAAAAAACCAAGAACTCGTGGGAACTCTCCATAACGGTGGTCAGGGACAGCCTCCCGATGCATAGGGACAGCTTGACTCTTCATCTACTTCTAATTTTCGAGTAGTATACTTAGGGGGTATGATCATTTTCGAACATCTTCATTTTATCTTATTTTTATGCATTTTCTTAGACTTAGAACAAGAACCCTAAAATATTCCTCTTTGATTTTGTTCGCAATTTCAATTCCCGACTCGATAATCGTTCTTTGAATTCATCTTTGTCATCTTCGCTTTAGTTGTCATCCATTGCTAGTTCCGATCATTGTTGGTATTGTGTTCTTCTCCTTTTGATTTTAATTTCTATTTTATATTATTTTTGATCATGAATTCTTCTTATTGCATAGTTTTATTTGTTGTTTTTATAATGAGCGAGTAGTTCCTTTCTCTATGGAGAAAGGTGAATCATGGGATTATGTTTTTGTTGTTGTTGATTATGTTCGAGTTTGGTTTTCATGCTTGTTTCTTTGTCTTGCGATGATTGTTGTTTGTTAATCACCGGCCATGTTTGACAAGTTTTTTGCGTCCTTGAACTTAAGATGGAAAGCCTAGTTCAGAAAGAGGCATTAGACAATTCGACAGGAACCTTGATAGTAAGTTGCGAGAGCCCGCTAACGAATCCCGAGAGAGACTTTAGACCGAGAGGACGAGTTACCACCTTAGCAAGCATAATTCCAACTCATTCCCATAATCAACCCATAACTGAGCATGCCCATGACGAGCCCGAATCCCTAGACCTTTTTCCCATAAGTTAAAACACCTTTTATCCTACACTCTAGCCTTAGAAAACGAAATAACCCTCGAACCAACTAGTCTAGAATCACCCCATAGGTAACTTATAATTGCAACTATCTCCCAGTGGAAATGACCCCGACTTACTCTATCTACCCATAAAGTGTGTCAGGTTATTTTTGATTGAGCTATACAACTAAAGCTTATCAAGGGTGAATAACCTCGACACCTAGATGTGAAGCCAATAACCTGACAACACAATGACCATTAAATTTGGATAGATAACCGTGATCCAAGAAGACGTCTAAGATTGGCCAGACTCTCGAGTGACATAAATATCTAGTTAAGGCGTAAATGTGCGGTCCCTTAACCAGTCAAAGCGTAAATGTGCGGACCCTTGACTATCGAACGACGAAATAAATAAAGCGGTCACCCATAGCAGGTCAATAACCTGAAATCATGCTAGGGTACTAAGTACGCTTATAATTTGAACCTACTATCAGTTCGGTATTGCTCTTTTCAGGTGGACCAATAACCTGAAATCCACCTAATATCTTATACTCTAAGCTAGCCGGGCCATATACATGAATAAGTCTCACCATAGTAAACATATAGCACCATGAATAACCTCAGGTTAACATGCCAAAACACTCATAACTGAGTGATAATAGTTAATCCAAATCGTATAAAATCATATGTTCATTTCGAGCTAGAATATAAGATTAATGATCATAACAACATTAAAGTTAAAATGGAACTTGTATAATTTTTATCAAGGGTATAATGATTGTTGGGACCAAAAACCCAGGCTGGTCCAGAACCCTGGGCCAGGCCTAGACGGGTACAGGATCCACAGCCAAGACCAGAACGTACAGACAGCACCAGACGGGACAAACAAAACAAAGGTGCAGGTCAGGAGAGGAAAAGCTAAGATGGGCCAAGCCCAACAAAAGAATTAAACATCAAAGAAGAAAGCCCAAAGACTCGACAGCAACCCTAGAGGAAGTCGTTGGAAGACTAAGTCAAGCATACAGAAACTGAAGCCAGAGAATTAGGAGCTGCTGTTGAAGAAAAGGGAAGAGGTTAGCTACAAAGAAGGAAAGGAACGTTGGACCCTAAGGACACTATAAAAGCAAGAGAATTCAGAAGAGGGAGACATCAGAAGACACACCACTCATTTTTACTCAATACTCAACACAATCCACAAGCAATTCAACACTCTTTTATTTTACGCCTATATTGTATTACGTATCAGCTGGTCCGCATAATCGTACTCCATTATTTCAGAACTAGTGAAGATCCTCTCCTGGCTTGGCGCCCGTGGTTTTTCCCTTAACATTTAAGGGTTTTTCCCACATAACATATCGTGTGTCTTGTTCCATTTTTCATTGCTTTTCTTTACGTTACAACTCAATAATCACGATCACAATTAAAGGATAGTACTAGTAGATCCACAATCACTAAAACGAACCGTGTGAGAAAATCACCCCGAACAGTTTGGCGCCGTCTGTGGGGATACTAGTTTATTAATCCTACAAAATATTCCAAGTCAGCACAAGTTCAACCAACGTGAAAGATGGCAGATCCCAGTGCAGAAGCTATGCTCAAACTCCAGGAGGAATTGCAGCAGGCCAAGAAAGCAGCAGAGGATGCCAAGGCCGAGGCGGCAAAACTGAAGGAGGCAGAGACTGCCCTAAAGAAGCAGTTGGAGGCCTCTGCACAGAAGAAAGCCTCAGGATCCAGGATCCCACCAGGTACACCATTTTCTGATGTGATCAAACAACTTGACTTCTCTACTTTCTCTTCTGCAGGGTCAAAAGGTACAAAAGGCGATCCACTCCATGTGGAGGAAGATCAAGAGAACAATGGTGCAGGAGGAGGCGGTGAACCAAAGACACCAGAGGGAATAAGTGCAGGCCAGGTCATGGAATACATGATGATGGAGATGCAGAAACTCTCAGAGTTGGTACGAAAGGTTCCAGGACTTCCACCACCCATCAAGAGGCGACACCAGGGAGCTATGCTGATTCACCCTTTGACGACTGTATTGCAATGGTAGAGATGCCAAAGAAGTACTCAGCACCCAACCTAAAGCTCTATGATGGGACAGCAGATCCTCTGGAACATGTTGCACAGTACAGGCAGAGGATGTTCAACGTTCCTATCCCAGCAGAGAAGAGAGAGGCTAGCATGTGCAAAAGCTGTTCAACCTCGACCGTCCAAATTTCTCCAAAGGGTACATCAACCCGCCACCAAGACCATCAAGTCGCTGCATGAGTCGATCAACCTTTTTCAACATCCGGGCCACAAGAGCGATCGTTGGAGAAGCGCACCGGTGATCTGCATCGGTCATCCAGAACGAGAACGAGTCTCTAAGGGACTTCCTGCACCGCTTCAACAAGGAGAAAGTGTCCATCCCCAGATGTGACATCGGCACGGCCATTGAGGCCTTCAGGCAAGGTTTGGTTAGAGATTCTGATCTTTATGTTGAACTAACTCGCTACCCTTGTTCTACTTTTGAGGATGTGCAGGCTAAGGCTCTGGCCCAGATCAGGGTAGAGGAGGACCAACAGTTCAGGGCACGATATCGTGACCGTAAGGTAATGAACGAAAAGTCACCACCCAGAGGCACAGCAACAACAGGCCTGGTCCATATCAGAGGCCAAACAGGAGGGAGGCAAACGCTGTGGATGAACAGACCGATGCACCCAGAGTTCCACCTCCAGTTTCAGAGTACTGCTTCTCTGTAGATCTTCCAGGCCTGATCAACAAGTTGGACAAGTTGGGCTCAAGAAATGATGGCCAAAAGCGAGTGAGAAGCCAAATCCAAGGCGAGACACAACCAAGTGGTGTGAGTACCATTCTGATATCGGGCACACCACAGAGGACTGCATAGCTCTCAGGAGGGAAGTAGCTCATCTGCTGAAGAATGGTCACCTGAAGGATATCCTGCCCAGGAACATAACATAAGCAAAACATAGCATAACGTGACCTAGCATAACCAGCAAAAAGTTGACAAAAGTCAAACCATGCCTATGCATGGATAGCAGAAGTCAGGAACAATGTTCAAACCAAAAAACAAAGTCTAAATATTTACAGTCCAAATAAACACAGGGGACATTCCCCCCCCCCCGGCAAATTCAAAGATTGGTCAAAAAACCAATAAAGAAGCCGAAGTTCAATTGATTCATTCATTCGCTTGACTCACCGCCTTTTTCAAAGATGTTCCTCTCATAGGTCGGCATGGGAAGGACTACTCTTCAAAGACTAAAGACCATAATCTCCACCAACCGCCTCAACACTGGACTGAAGTAACTCCAAAGACCAGTCAGACAAATTAAGTGACCTCACCGCCTGGGACAACTTCATCGTGGAACAATTGTTTAAAGGTGGCAATCTCCGCGGAAAGATCCCAGGCAGCACGAGCCTCAGAACTGGCATTCATCATCTCAATCCTGGTACGAAGTGTGTGGAAGATGCTCAGGTCCCGCACCACTGCATTATGTCTTTTGGCGCCCTCCCTTAGGTCCTCAAGCTCCTGGTCGGTTCACCAATGTGGTTATCCCGGCCGGATCCTCTTGAAATGAATCTTATCCATCTCACCACTTCCCACACCGGTAGTTCACACTCTCGAGCTCCTTCCTGGCGATCTCAAGGGAAGACCGGCACCTCATTCTCACCTCGGCTTTGCTCCCGCCACTCTCCAAAATCAGACCGTGGAACCAAGATTGGCAGACATGACCAGCAGCTACAGATACAGAGCACAAAATCAAAGTCATATCAAAAACAACTCTGAACAAAAACAAAGATATAAGAAGGATACAAACCTGAGCACAACAGCCCACCATCTTGTGCACCAGCGCAGGTGGTCCAGGACAAAGAGTGCAGAGGACAAAGAAGCAAAGCTTTCACTCAAAGACTTCCCCAAAGAGACATACTCAGACTAACTCTGAGAATGCCGAGGTATGGACAGCACAGGATTCATCTGAGGTAACTTCCCTTTCTTCCTTTTCTTCTGCTCAGGGGCGGGTTCAGGAGATTCAGCAACGACTTTGACGGACCTAGTCTGGACCCCCTCTGGTGCCTTCCTCTTGGAAGACTCAGAGGCAGGGGCCACCAGACTCACAGCAGGGACAAGACTACCACCAGACTTCGTAGCCTCACGTGCCTGGGTAATCGCAGCAGTGATATCCTCCATGGATAAAAAAGTCTTCTTGCTGGATCCAGACGCTGGAGACATCATTGGAAACAAGTTACGAAAAAATACCAAGCAAATAAACTCATGAACCAGAGAGAAAGAATCAGTACCGGTAGCAACACAGCGCAGACTGCACTGCACCTAGGAATCTTGATGGGGCAGAGTTGAGTGGCCACTAGCCCCAGCAAGTATAGAGTTCAGCGGGGTCACATGGATGGGAGTTTGGTCAAAGTGACCTGTACTACTCTCACCAGCAACCCCACTCACAGACTTTCCACCCTCCTCGGGCACAGCCTCTTCCTCATCTTCAGACTCCTCCTCATCCTCCTCGCTCTCTTCACCATCACCAAAGATGTCGCTAAAAGGTGAACCACCTCGACAACGTCATCATCGTCTTCATCGGGACGCATACACCTGGGCCAAGCCCTCTTCGAAGAAGGTAGCCTTAGGAACGCCTCAGTCCTCCTCCTTGACTCAGGGTCGTCGGGGGTAGGAACCCAATCAGAAACTACAAAACAAAGACACAACAAATTTAAACAAAGAAGTGCATGCAAGAACGAGATGGACAGGAATTCAAAAGTCCAGGGCACATACCAGTCCCCTTCAAAGAGAACTCAGGCGCCCAGACGTTGGGACCCAACGTGTTTGTAACACCCCGTGTTAATTTAAGCTAATTATAATTAGTAATCGAAAATTAGATAACCTAATCCAATCATTTTCCTAACAACACACTAAAATTTTTATCGCAACTAAACTAAAACTACCATTTATATTTCTATATATATATATATCGTGAACTTTATTTTCATATATTTGGGCTCGATAAATAAAATGACGAACCAACGACAATCTCGTCGCACAAAACGAAACCACAAAAACCTCCCACTTGCTAGTGGAATATTCCTTTATTCTTGTCAAACCGTAAAGAATTAATCCCGTAGGATTAATTCAAGCTCAACTTTCGGAGGCCATAAAATGGTCATACGAACTCGGAATTGGACGAAACAAAAGGCTAAACCACCTAACTTTTCGAGAGGAATCCAATGGTATAATTTATAAAATCATTTGACAAATAAAAGTTTAGCAGGAGGTCCATTTTTGGCCGGCCCCTTACAAAATTGTCCAATTCAAGATCATTTCCTTCCCTTGTGCTCTTGTACAAGTCCACACTTCTCCTCTTCCTCTCTTACACACTCATGCATGCTACTCTTACACACACATGATGTTCTTACACATTGACTTACACACACTTCTCCTTTGATCATTACTAGCATTGACTTGTTTTCAAAATCAATGAATTCAATGCACACAACTACTACTAATTCTTTCACAACATCCACATTATTTTTCAAAGTGTAAAACAACCTCCTCTTGCTCTCCTTTGAACCGTGTGGTTGCTCCCCATTTCTCCCTTATTTTCCTTTCATTTTTCAACCAAAAACACTCTAATTAAAATCCTAAATATTATTCTAATAATCTCTAGTATTTCCTTAGCTATTTAGTAGGTATTGAAGCTTATTATTTCGGTTTTATTTGAAGGTGAAGACGGTATTTGGGTGAAGAACTTGACCTTGATAATATTATTGATCCGGATAACCAATAAGCTTGCCGATTAAGGTGACTAGTTATATCTCATATTAGTCTCTTTTAAAATTAATTTGATTATTATTATATTTTTATGAGTATGATTATTATGTTAAAATATGTTAAACATCATGAATATGTGTTTGTATGATTATGTGATGTATAAGTAATGATAATAACTAAATAATGTTCTAAATAGATTATTGTAGAAATATGTTCATATGTTTAGTTTAATTTATTTTGAGCATTTTAAATGTTGATTTATATGATTTTTATGTTTAGTTATGTTTTAGTTATGTTATAATCACATATAAAAATTATGTGAAATATTAACAATGAGTTTAAAGTGATTAAAAATCGAAAACGAAAATATGTGTGCCAGATGTGTCCTCACCAAGATTACCCTTGTTTTTATTTAAATTTTCACTTTTAATTTTTGTAAATAATATGTTATGTTAAGTTAGTATAAAATGGATGTTATCATGTAAAAAGAATTAAATTAGAAAAATGTATTATAAGTTGTTAAAAATGAAATTGTGTGCTTGACTTGATTTTATGTTCTTAATGTTCATATGTTTGTGCTTGTGATGTGTATGTTATTCTTAACTTATTTTGATGTGCATGTGTGTTCATATGACCTTCATGTGTGTCCATAAATTTTTAGTCACTTTGATTCTTATTTAGTTTATGGTTGTTACTTGTTTATGTTTAATTATTATGTTATATTATGTTAGTAGTATTACATAAATCAACTTACACTTTTAGAAAAACATTTAGAAAATTTCACTTTATATTTTAACTAAAATTTTAGTCTAATGAAATTTCTAGTAAAGTTTTATTTTAGTTTAAATCATTTTAGTATAATTAGAAAAATTGAAATATAAAAACTTTAAGCTAAAAACCGATAAAAATTGAAAAATAAAAATTTAGGACACTACTACATTAGCCACGGTTTTGGGCTCCTTTTTGGGGTTAAAATTTGTTTTATCACTTTTTAGTTTATTGTTAAAATAATTTAATTAGTAGTTAATAAGTTAGGATTAAGAAATTAAAAGAAATAAATCAATTTTTATACATACATAATATCACACGGTTTTACCATTAAAAATGGACTAAATTTGATCAAAATGAAATTATCACTAAGTCACTAAAGTTAACTAGTTATTAGAAATGAACTTTTGTATAAATCGATTTAGTTGGAAATTAAATATTATAAACCGATTAAAAAGTATAACAATTATAAAAATGAATTAAATCGTATTACTCGCCTTTGCAAATATTAATTTGTTGGACTTGGACATACGGACTAAATGAATCATCCACGATACTATTATTTTAAAATGAAAATCACTAACTTTAGTAAATAGACGACTAAATTTGACTGAGTCTCATTTTAAAATAAATATCATTGATCACTTTACAAACCTAACTTAACGCTTTTTAAAACTAGACTTTTAAAATATTTTCAAAAATCACTAAGTACAAAACGAACCTTACGACTTTGAAACTAGAAAACTATACTTAGTAAATAAAAGGGTTTAGTTTTACACCTAAAATATCTTAAGTATAAAAATACGATATGTATAAAAATATTACAAGTTTAAGAATACGATAAGTATAAAAATACGAGGAATGAAGTATGAGAATAAGTATAAGTATAAAATTACGATAAAATACGATGAGTAGTGATGGATGAATAGTGAGAAATTTACTAAACTTGTAAAACAAGTTACGCCTCAAAGTCAAGATGTTTCAACTTTCAAAATTTGAAATATTGTAAATGATTGAAAATTTACTAAGTATAGAAAATTGAAAATGAATAAGTAAATAACTTAAAGTGTTTTGAAAAACACTTAAATAAAATTGGACATATTAATAAACATATCAATATAGAAACTTAAAACGTTAATAATTAACCACACCTCAAATAATAAACGAACATGTTATGTGATCATATGAAACCTACAATTCAAATTAAAAGTTTGACGATGGAACTAGGAGAGTCTAGTAACATGTGATATATAAATATCAAATAAATAATGAATTTTGAGTAAGTTAAATAAAAGGTCAAGCTTGGGCCTCAGATAAGGGAACGTCAATCGTGAGTGAAGTGGGGTTAAGATAGTCTTGTAGCGACGCCACTATCTCGATCAACGCTTGGGTCATATCGAATAGTGTGGTTCACCAGTAACATTATGTGCTTATGCGCTTTACCCATGCCGTTACGCCTTAAGTCGTGATAGCCTGTTCGTACAAGATAAAGAATATGCCAATGCTTTTGTATCGTGCTTTAGGAAATAGTCGCTTTATCCTGAGTTAAGGTGCTCTATGAATAGCATAGCTCATTCTTAAATTGGATATTAGTGTATGCATACTAGACTAGGGCTTTATTACCCTATTTCGCTAAAGTTATCGGGGCCACCGTGACATTATGTGCTTATGCGCTTTATGATTCTGCCTCCTTGCCGTGTTTCGTTCTTAGTGGGCGCGACACTAGCATTCGTTCTTACCACATGTACAGATCACTTGACGAGATTGTATCTGAAGTTCGAATCATTTCGAACACTAGAAGATGAGATGCAAGTACTGTAGTATTCGGCGTGGTTTACGAGTCGAGTAAGTCGCTGCACTATGGTAGTGAGATGCAAGCGACTAGAGTACAATGGCCTACTCAAAGGGTCGTGCTCGTAGCGGTATGTGTTGTTTGTTGTATGACTAAATGAGAACGAGTGTACCATCTTCGAAAACTAAAGACCACAACTTTCTGAAGTGAATCGAGTCTGCATGATGTGTATGATACGATACGTATGTTTATTTGCGATCTGATATTGCCTCGTAATCCTGTTGATATACTGTGATACTATTGTTATGAGATTATCTGTTAATTGCTTTCATAATTGAATATCATGCTTATATGATTTATCGCTTTCACTCGCATGCTTATTATGACTACTATGTCTTTATATGCTAAATGTAATAAGCATGTTTATGTTTTTTATCATAATGTTATAATTATAAAGCGATAATAATAAACCAAAGTAATTGAAATCGAGGGTAAGTATGAGCATAGCTAGTCACTGTCCGCTAAGCGGGCACCCCCCCTCAGTTTATTGTGCAGGATGATCGTGGACCGGGAGCTGGATTTTGGACGGGGCCACTCAACGTTTTTATGCTTTACTTTTAGTCTATTTTCGAGAGAGATGTAAAATATGTATAACGCTACTCTTCTAAATTCCGTACTTAGAGTCGTTTAATTCGACTCTTGAACGATGATGTAATATTTGGGTTTTATTGTATAATTAATGACGCTGGTTTAAGACTTAATTAATTTCCGCCTTAGTAATTAAAGTCGATTAAAAACAAGGTTGTTACAGTTGGTATCAAAGCGGTCTTGCGACCGTGAATAACTTAATAGTTATTTCATCTAGCGAGAGACACCTGGGCCGGACATTCATATCGTATGTCAGGCAAGACTACTAGGATCAAATAATAAATTTAGATTTTTCTTTTATTAGATCACTTAAATAATAACTTTAAATCGCTTTAAAGTGTGAGGATGGGTAGAAACCTTAAGGACCGACCATAGGCTAAGGACTTTTAAATAATAAACTACTTCCCTCAAAATAAAATATACTAACTATCGTTTATTTGCTACTTGCTGAAGTGACTGACTATAACTAACAACTATCCTCGGATATAAAATCTAAATAATGAATTTGTCTCCCGAAGATTGAAGCATCGAAGGAAGTACCAGACTGCACGGAGTGAAGATACCTAATAAATTCATAACCAATTCCATAAGAATACACTTCCTATCTTCTACCTTTTTACTCTCTTCCTCAGAGGATGTACTAGATGCATTTCAATGGAATGAAGTACCTAAACTTCTGTGCCTACTTGCATAACTGCTGTTATTGCATTTATTTCGAATAAATTCTATCAATGATAAGCATGCCTCCTAACCTACCACAATGCTAATATTTCCTTCACGTCTTAATTCTTACTGCACGGTCGCACCTCCAATGACTAACGCGAAAGGCAAATTCGGGTCAAGAATCCTTAATCCGTTTGGCTGAGATAGCCACGGAAAACGCGAACAATCAACATCGACCAAGCGCGTTTGATCGCATTTCCCGTCATCGTCCACCTACATACTCGGGTTCTAATGACCCTATCGACCTCACAAATTGGTTGGAGGAAATGAAGAAACTCATGGATCTGGCTAGAACGCCTCTAGAAGAGAGAGTCAACATCGCCGCCTACTACCTAAAGGAAGAGGCAAATGACTGGTGGAACGTGGTCAGGACCAATGAACCTGACATTACATTCACCTGGTACGAATTTACTGAGAAGATTAAGGGGAAATACTTCGGGTATGAACTCCGGTGTCAGAAAGAAGAACAATTCATAAGTCTCAAGATGGGAGACATGACACTCCAGGAGTACACCGCGAAATTCCAAAAGCTGGCCAAATTCGGAGCTACGGTTGCCCCCAACGAGAGGGCTATGACTCAGAGGTATCTACGCAATATGTCTAACAGTATGCGTACCTACATGAGCACTGGCACCTACACTACTGTTGCTGCCGCGTATGAACGTGCGTGTAGTGTGTGGGCATCCTTGGAATTGGAAAAGGCTGAAGAGAAGCAGAAGAAGAAGGTGTTTGTGCCTTCCGTGTCACAGTCGAGCTTCATTCAGAAGCCGAACTACCAACGCCCCAATCAGCAGAGGCCAAACTTCCAGAGACCTGCGTTCCAAAACAGGCTTCCTGCTGGGAATAATCAGAGAGCGATGGTTGCAGGAAGGGCTCCTCAACCAAGGGCCGTACCGGGGAATTGTCGTATGTGCCACAAGGCACTACATGAAGGGAGGCAGTGCAATGGTCTACCGATTACCTGTTTCAGATGTAAAATGGTGGGGCATAAGTCGAATGTATGCCCTAATCTGCCAAACGCGACACCTACTGCGGGAGTACCACAATCTGTTGTGGTACAAGGTCGAGTATATGTCCTCACTGAAGCTGAGGCAGAAGAGTCACCTGAGGCTGACGTCATCACTGGTATTTTCCTTATTAATTCTGTGAACGCTGTCGTTTTGTTTGACACGGGGGCATCCTTGTCCTTTGTATCTTCTAAATTTGTTTCAAAGGCTAAAGTCACAAATTCCGATTCAATCAACGCAAATATTTCTTTACCAAATGGAAAAATTTTCAAATGCTCCAAAATTTTCAAAGAAACTCCAATCACAATCCATAAAACAATCTTTCCTTCCGATCTTATTCTGTTCGACATGCCGGAGTTCGACGTCATACTGGGTATCGACTGGTTGACTAAATATCATGCCATGTTCGAGTGTCGAGATCGGAAAATCCGCTTGAAGCATCCTTCAGGGACTAGGGTCACGTATCAGAAGACTTCACCAATTAAGGGGGCGAAAATCATCTCCGTGTTACAACTTCAACGGTTAGAACGAAAGGGACATCAAGTGTACCTTTGCAGCGTTAACGAAGTAAAGGAAAGTGTGAACATAGAAGATATCCACGTAGTACGGGAATTCCTGACGTTTTCCCAGACGACTTACCAGGCTTGCCACCTGTACGTGACGTTGAGTTCTCTATCGACCTTGCGCCAGGCACGGCCCCAATCTCAAAGGCACCCTATAGGATGGCACCAGTAGAACTGCAAGAATTAAAGAAGCAGCTTGAAGAAATGATTGAAAAGGGTTTCATAAGACCGAGTGTCTCACCCTGGGGAGCACCGGTCCTCTTTGTGAAAAAGAAGGATGGCAGTATGAGACTCTGCATCGACTACAGGGAATTGAACAAGGTGACCATTAAGAACCGTTACCCTTTGCCAAGAATCGACGACCTCTTTGATCAACTGAAAGGAGCAGGAGTATTTTCAAAGATCGACCTAAGGTCAGGATACCATTAGATTGCCGTGAGAGAATCAGATATCCGTAAGATCGCCGTAAGGTGTACGGCCATTATGAGTTTAAGGTCATGCCGTCGGTTTGACAAACGCATCACCGTATTCATGGATCAAATGAACAGAACCTTCCACGAGTATCTGGACATATGCGTGGTTGTATTCATTGACGACATCCTAATCTATTCAAAGACTGAAGCAGAACACGAGAAACATCTACGTATCATCCTGGGAATACTGAGGGAATATCAGTGGTATGCTAAGCTATCCAAGTGCGAGTTTTGGCTTAAAAAGGTAGCATTCCTAGGTCACGTCATCTCGAAGGATGGAGTGATGGTGGACCCTGCTACGATCGACGCAGTAAAAGAGTGGAAAGCACCCACGAACATAACCGAGATACGCAGCTTCCTAGGATTGGCTGGATACTACAGAAGATTCGTACCAGACTTCTCCAAAGTAGCACGACCAATGACCAAGCTACTATAGAAGGAATCCAAGTTCATTTGGAGCGACGAGTGCGAGAATGCATTCCAGGAACTTAAGACAAGGCTTACCACAGCACCAGTCTTAGCCCTTCCTACGGATGGAGACGAGTATGAAGTCTCTGATGGACGCCTCGCTGAATGGCCTGGGTTGCGTACTGATGCAACATCGAAAGGTCATTGCTTATGCGTCAAGGCAGTTAAAGGTTCATGAACGAAACTACCCAACTCATGACCTAGAATTAGCAGCTGTAGTTTTTGCTTTGAAAATCTGGCGTCATTACCTTTACGGAGTAAGTATCAAGTTCTACACAGACCACAAAAGCGTGAAATATATCTTCACATAGAAGGAACTCAACATGAGACAACGCCGGTGGTTAGAACTGATCAAGGACTACAAGATTGAACTACTGTATCACGAGGGTAAGGCAAACGTCGTTGCCACGCCCGAGTAGAAAGACTACGCATACCCTTAACAACATTTGGGAGATCCCGGCTGGTATTGTCAGAGACTTCGAGAGAATGAACTTAGAATTGGTTCAGTCTGACGATGCGGATTTGAACGCGATGATCGCAGAGCCGGAGTTATATCACGAGATTAGAGCTTTACAATGGGAAGATGAGGAACTCGTGAAAATCAGAAGGGAAATTCCTTCAGGAAACCGAGAAGGGTTTGAGATAAAGCCTGACGGAAGCTTAAAATTTAAAGGAAGGTGGTGTGTGCCCGACGTACCAGTGTTGAAAAGGAAGATTCTTGACGAGGCACATAGTACCCCATACTCCATACATCCTGGATCTGATAAGATGTACCAAGACTTAAAACTGAAGTTTTGGTGGGTTCGAATGAAAGCGGAGATTGCTGAGTATGTAGCAAAGTGTTTGATCTGCCAGAAGGTGAAGTTTGAACATCAACGACCTGGAGGACTACTACAACCTTTGGACATCCCATTGAGGAAATGGGACTCCATTTCCATGGACTTCATAACAGGTTTACCAAGAACCCACAAGGGAAATAATGCAATCTGGGTGATAGTGGACCGCTTAACAAAATCGGCCCACTTTCTACCAATCAAGGATACTTGGAGCCTCAAGAGCTAGCTAAGGCTTATGAGAAGGAGGTGATCCGACTACACCTGCATCGATGGACATCATTTCGGATAGAGATCCGAGATTCACCTCCCATTTTTGGGAAAAACTCCAAGCGGCATTGGGGAGCCAACTGAAGATGAGCACCGCTTTCCACCCTGCAACCGATGGTCAGACTGAGAGAACTATACAAACGCTCGAAGACATGCTCAGGGCATGTGCCTTAGAATTCAACGAATCGGGAGAAAAGTCTACCCTTGATTGAATTCTCCTACAACAATAGCTTCCATGCGAGTTTGGGTTGTGCCCCATTTGAGGCACTCTACTAAGAAAGTGTCGTGAGCTCACCGGCTGGAACGATGCTAGTGACAACGTGGGGACTGGACTCGAGATTATTCAGACCGGATCGAGCACATCAAAATCATCCGTGAACGCCTACAAGCGACCCAAGACCGCCAGAAGATGTATGCAAACAAACATCGTCGACCAATCGAGTTCAAGGTCGGAGATCATGTCTTCTTGAAAGTATCACCCATGAAGGGGGTTCGACGTTTCGGATTGAAAGGGAAACTGAGTCCTAAGTACGTTGGACCTTACGAAGTAATTGAAAGGATTGGTGAAGTAGCCTATCGTTTAGCGCTACCCCCCAACTTATCCAAGGTTCACAACGTGTTCCACGTCTCTCAACTGAGGAGATACAGGAGTGACCCTAGTCACATTATTACCCCTGACGTAATCGCAGTTGAGCCCAATCTGCTCTACTCCGAAAGACCTGTCAAGATTCTTGCGCGCGAAATCAAGGTGTTGAGGCGGAAGACGGTTCCCTTAGTAAAGGTGCTATGGAATGGACAATTGACCGAACAAGCAACTTGGGAGACCGAGGCCTCAATGAAGGAGAAATACCCCGAACTGTTTAGCTCAGGTGAAAATTCTTTTTCCTATATTCAAGTTTCGTGACGAAACTTTTTCTAAGGGGGGAGGGCTGTAACACCCCGTGTTAATTTAAGCTAATTATAATTAGTAATTGAAAATTAGATAACCTAATCCAATCATTTTCCTAACAACACACTAAAATTTTTATCGCAACTAAACTAAAACTACCATTTATATTTCTATATATATATATATCGTGAACTTTATTTTCATATATTTGGGCTCGATAAATAAAATGACGAACCAACGACAATCTCGTCGCACAAAACGAAACCACAAAAACCTCCCACTTGCTAGTGGAATATTCCTTTATTCTTGTCAAACCGTAAAGAATTAATCCCGTAGGATTAATTCAAGCTCAACTTTCGGAGGCCATAAAATGGTCATACGAACTCGGAATTGGACGAAAAAAAAGGCTAAACCACCTAACTTTTCGAGAGGAATCCAATGGTATAATTTATAAAATCATTTGACAAATAAAAGTTTAGCAGGAGGTCCATTTTTGGCCGGCCCCTTACAAAATTGTCCAATTCAAGATCATTTCCTTCCCTTGTGCTCTTGTACAAGTCCACACTTCTCCTCTTCCTCTCTTACACACTCATGCATGCTACTCTTACACACACATGATGTTCTTACACATTGACTTACACACACTTCTCCTTTGATCATTACTAGCATTGACTTGTTTTCAAAATCAATGAATTCAATGCACACAACTACTACTAATTCTTTCACAACATCCACATTATTTTTCAAAGTGTAAAACAACCTCCTCTTGCTCTCCTTTGAACCGTGTGGTTGCTCCCCATTTCTCCCTTTATTTTCCTTTCATTTTTCAACCAAAAACACTCTAATTAAAATCCTAAATATTATTCTAATAATCTCTAGTATTTCCTTAGCTATTTAGTAGGTATTGAAGCTTATTATTTCGGTTTTATTTGAAGGTGAAGACGGTATTTGGGTGAAGAACTTGACCTTGATAATATTATTGATCCTGATAACCAATAAGCTTGCCGATTAAGGTGACTATTTATATCTCATATTAGTCTCTTTTTAAAATTAATTTGATTATTATTATATTTTTATGAGTATGATTATTATGTTAAAATATGTTAAACATCATGAATATGTGTTTGTATGATTATGTGATGTATAAGTAATGATAATAACTAAATAATGTTCTAAATAGATTATTGTAGAAATATGTTCATATGTTTAGTTTAATTTATTTTGAGCATTTTAAATGTTGATTTATATGATTTTTATGTTTAGTTATGTTTTAGTTATGTTATAATCATATATAAAAATTATGTGAAATATTAACAATGAGTTTAAAGTGATTAAAAATCGAAAACGAAAATATGTGTGTTGTATGTGTCCCCACTAAGATTACCCTTGTTTTTATTTAAATTTTCACTTTTAATTTTTGTAAATAATATGTTATGTTAAGTTAGTATAAAATGGATGTTATCATGTAAAAAGAATTAAATTAGAAAAATGTATTATAAGTTGTTAAAAATGAAATTGTGTGCTTGACTTGATTTTATGTTCTTAATGTTCATATGTTTGTGCTTGTGATGTGTATGTTATTCTTAACTTATTTTGATGTGCATGTGTGTTCATATGACCTTCATGTGTGTCCATAAATTTTTAGTCACTTTGATTCTTATTTAGTTTATGGTTGTTACTTGTTTATGTTTAATTATTATGTTATATTATGTTAGTAGTATTACATAAATCAACTTACACTTTTAGAAAAACATTTAGAAAATTTCACTTTATATTTTAACTAAAATTTTAGTCTAATGAAATTTCTAGTAAAGTTTTATTTTAGTTTAAATCATTTTAGTATAATTAGAAAAATTGAAATATAAAAACTTTAAGCTAAAAACCGATAAAAATTGAAAAATAAAAATTTAGGACACTACTACATTAGCCACGGTTTTGGGCTCCTTTTTGGGGTTAAAATTTGTTTTATCACTTTTAGTTTATTGTTAAAATAATTTAATTAGTAGTTAATAAGTTAGGATTAAGAAATTAAAAGAAATAAATCAATTTTTATACATACATAATATCACACTCGCTTACCATTAAAAATGGACTAATTTTGATCAAAATGAAATTATCACTAAGACACTAAAGTTAACTAGTTATTAGAAATGAACTTTTGTATAAATCGATTTAGTTGGAAATTAAATATTATAAACCGATTAAAAAGTATAACAATTATAAAAAGGAATTAAATAGTGTGCATCGCTTTGCAAATATTGGACTGCTGGACTTGGACATACGGACTAAATGAATCATCCACGATACTATTATTTTAAAATGAAAATCACTAACTTTAGTAAATAGACGACTAAATTTGACTGAGTCTCATTTTAAAATAAATATCATTGATCACTTTTACAAACCGAACTTAACGTTTTTAAAACTAGACTTTTAAAATATTTTCAAAAATCACTAAGTACAAAACGAACCTAACGACTTTGAAACTAGAAAACTATACTTAGTAAATAAAAGGGTTTAGTTTTACACCAAAAAAATCTTAAGTATAAAAATACGATATGTATAAAAATACGTACAAGTTTAAGAATACGATAAGTATAAAAATACGAGGAATACTAAGTATGAGAATAAGTATAAGTATAAAATTACGATAAAATACGATGAGTAGTGATGGATGAATAGTGAGAAATTTACTAAACTTGTAAGACAAGTTACGCCTCAAAGTCAAGATGTTTCAACTTTCAAAATTTGAAATATTGTAAATGATTGAAAATTTACTAAGTATAGAAAATTGAAAATGAATAAGTAAATAACTTAAAGTGTTTTGAAAAACACTTAAATAAAATTGGACATATTAATAAACATATCAATAAAGAAACTTAAAAACGCGTTAATAATTAACCACACCTCAAATAATAAACGAACATGTTATGTGATCATATGAAACCTACAATTCAAATTAAAAGTTTGACGATGGAACTAGGAGAGTCTAGTAACATGTGATATATAAATATCAAATAAATAATGAATTTTGAGTAAGTTAAATAAAAGGTCAAGCTTGGGCCCTCGGATAAAGGGAACGTCCAATCGTGAGTGAAGTGGGGTTAAGATAGTCTTGTAGCGGACGCCACTATCTCGATCACTGGCTTGGGTCATATCGAATAGTGTGGTTCAGCCGGTAACATTATGTGCTTATGCGCTTTACCCATGCCGTTACGCCTTAAGTCGTATAGCACATTCGCACAAGATAAAGAATATGCCAATGCTTTTGTATCAGGCTTTAGGAAATAGTCGCTTTATCCCGAGTTAAGGTGCTCTATGAATAGCATAGCCCATTCTTAAATTGGATATTAGTGTATGCATACTAGACTAGGGCTTTATTACCCTATTTCGCTAAAGTTATCGTGGCCACCGTGACATTATGTGCTTATGCGCTTTGATTCTGTCTCCTTGCCGTCTTTCGTTCTTAGTGGGCGCGACACTAGCATTCGTTCTTACCACATGTACAGATCACTTGACGAGATTGTATCTGAAGTTCGAATCATTTCGAACACTAGCAGATGAGATGCAAGTACTGTAGTATTCGGCGTGGTTTACGAGTCGAGTAAGTCACGCACTATGGTAGTGAGATGCAAGCGACTAGAGTACAATGGCCTACTCAAAGGGTCGTGCTCGTAGCGATGTGTTCTTTGTTGTATGACTAAATGAGAACGAGTGTGTACCATCTTCGAAAACTAAAGACCACAACTTTCTGAAGTGAATCGAGTCTGCATGATGTGTATGATACGATACGTATGTTTATTTGCGATCTGATATTGCCTCGTAAGCCTGTTTGATATACTGTGATACTATTGTTATGAGATATCTGTTAATTGCTTTCATAATTGAATATCATGCTTATATGATTTATCGCTTTCACTCGCATGCTTATTATGACTACTATGTCTTTATATGCTAAATGTAATAAGCATGTTTATGTTTTTTATCATAATGTTATAATTATAAAGCGATAATAATAAACCAAAGTAATTGAAATCGAGGGTAAGTATGAGCATAGCTAGTCACTGTCCGCTAAGCGCACCCTCGCTTTATTGTGCAGGATGATCGTGGACCGGGAGCTGGATTTTGGACGGGGCCACTCAACGTTTTTATGCTTTACTTTTAGTCTATTTTCGAGAGAGATGTAAAATATGTATAACGCTACTCTTCTAAATTCCGTACTTAGAGTCGTTTAATTCGACTCTTGAACGATGATGTAATATTTGGGTTTTATTGTATAATTAATGACGCTGGTTTAAGACTTAATTAATTTCCGCCTTAGTAATTAAAGTCGATTAAAAACCAGGTTGTTACAGTGTTGCTCTTGATGAACATATAGTAACTAGTCCAATTCCTCTCATCACCCGCATCCAAACGAGTGATAAGAGGCTGGCACTTATCCCTCAGACGAAACAAAACCCTTTTCTTCTTGTGCATGCGCAGATGATAAGTGTTTCTTATATCGGCTAACTGAATCTCAACCCCGTATTTCCGACACAGAGAATCAACCCCATGAATCAAGCGCCAAACAGACGGCATAACTTGACAGGGTGGAACCTGAACAGTGTTCAAGAACGAACTCATCAATGGACAAAGAGGAAAAGTTGCTCCAAACCTAAAGGACGATTCGAAGATTGAAAACCAGCCAGGACTGACCCAATCCACCCTGACATCAGTGGTGTCTGGGGCCCAGACTTCGGTACTCTCCGGGATCTTTCCCTCCGTTTTCAGCCGCGCCTCAACTCCTTGGGCGAGCAGATTGGGGTAGATGTTAACATCTTTGATTGTGTCCGTCGCATGAAAGATGGAGCCGCCATGGGAGTAGGTAATGGCAGGGGAAGGACCGACCTCGTTTCTAGCCATGGTCAGATAGAGGGAAGGAAAAGGAAGCTAGGGTTTTCTTTCAAATCGATTTGGGGATTTTTGGAGGTATTCAGGGTTCAAAACAAAGAAATCAAAGCAAAATGAGTTAGAGAGAGAAACAAAACAGAAACTAGGGTATATATCGTGGGACAAGAATTTTTTGGATGGTTTTTTACAAAAATAAGCGCGCGAAGAGACGTGATCTGACCCACGACATGACGTCTTGTGATACATTGAGCGCCAAAATAGGGCGCACTTCCCCACGAAAAGCCAACTACTTCATTAATTACAAAGTTCAGGTCTCAGGACCAAAGGCACAGCAAAACAGAAGGAGCCTGGGCCAGGTTCAGCCCTGGACCAGGATCAAGGACAGAAGCATCTCCTTACCCCCCAGTTCAGGACTGTAGGGCAAGGAGATGGGGGACAAACAGTAGGGGCCAAAAACCCAGCCGTCCGTAACTCCTGGGCCAGGCCTAGACGGCACAGATCCACACCAAGACCGTAACGCATGCACAAAGACTGCACGATGCATAAAACAAAGGTGCAGGTCAGGAGAGGAAAAGCCAAGATGGGCCAAGCCCAACAAAAGAATTAAACATCAAAGAAGAAAGCCCAAAGACTCGACAGCAACCCTAGAGGAAGTCGTTGGAAGACTAAGTCAAGCATACAGAAACTGAAGCCAGAGAATTAGGAGCTGCTGGAGAAGAAAAGGGAAGAGGTTAGCTACAAAGAAGGAAAGGAACGTTGGACCCTAAGGACACTATAAAAGCAAGAGAATTCAGAAGAGGGAGACATCAGAAGACACACCACTCATTTTTACTCAATACTCAACACAATCCACAAGCAATTCAACACTCTTTTATTTTACGCCTATATTGTATTCTGTACCAGTTGGTCCAGACACTGTACCCATTATTTCAGAACTAGTGAAGATCCTCTCCTGGCTTGGCGCCCGTGGTTTTTCCCTTAACATTTAAGGGTTTTTCCCACGTAACATATCGTGTGTCTTGTTCCATTTTTCATTGCTTTTCTTTACGTTACAACTCAATAATCACGATCACAATTAAAGGATAGTACTAGTAGATCCACAATCACTAAAACGAACCGTGTGAGAAAATCACCCCGAACAATGATATTAAGCGAGGTTATACATATAATCGACATATATCCAAAGTTAAAACAAACTTACAACAAATTTATAACAAGCAAGGTGTGGATACCCATATCCGTACCCTCCCAAACAAAACCCTATGATGTAACACGGACTTTTATTACGCATGCTTTAACGTTGACTTACACGGTTCTAACTAATGTCGAATTCATTTTGAGTCGTTTGAAATGTTAAAATGTTTAGGTCGCTTTACATCGCCTTAAATAACGTTCATTTTGTCCATTTGGAGTCTAGCTAGGTCCTTGTCCTGCTTCATTTGGCATGAGCTTCGCATTTGCACTACAATTAGTCCTTTTACATTAACAAGGTCTGATTCAGCATTCCTAAATTCCTAAATTTAGGCCCGGTAGCTAAAACCGCTATTTAGCCCCCTCTGACACAAAATACGGCTTCACGTCTTACCTTATTTCACAAAAACTATGCAAATACACCATTTTCATTTTTCTGGTCTCGCCCAAACTGAAGCCCAAACCCAGCCTTTGGCCCGCACTCCAAAGCCCTAAGCATCACAAAATATCTCACAAATATCCCAGCACTTTTCTTGAGCTACACGTTCGAGATTATCACGAAATCTTTCAAAGATAGAGTTCAACCGAAACTTGGAAACTAGGCTAAAACCAGACCCTCAAACCGCATAAGCCTATGCGGTTTGGGGTGGCAACCGCATAAGCCTATGCGGTTTGCCCTAGCAACCGCATAAGGCTATGCGGTTTCTAGGCCTGGTTCTATCCCCTTATTTCCTAATTTCTCCGAGGTTTTTAGTATATATAGAGCCCTATACCCGACCTCATAACACACAATTTATCATCAGATTTCACATCTTACACACTTCTAAACACCCTCAAAGCCTCACGCACTCAAATCCTTGAGTTCAACACACCATCCCGTGTTGAATTCATCCTCCTTTCAAGTTCAAGCGAAGCTCGCCTCAGATCCAAGCTGTTAGGACAAGGTAGGTACCGATCCACTTGGATCAAAGCTTTTTCTTATTTTCTATGGACTAACAAAGGGGTCTACACTTTAGCGCCCGGCTTTGGCACCCAAAGACGCTTGCACTCCAAGTGTTCTATTTACTTCGGGTACACTCCATATCCGATGACACGCCAAAGTCGCATAAGCAACCGACCTCTTAAAATAAACCAATGGACAATTGAACTTTATTTTATTTGCATGCATCTTGCACCTTCTAGTTTTGCATTAAAATCAACTTAAACAATGAATTCGACCTTTAACTGAACCGTTTTCGTTAACAAGTTAAACATGCTAAACTGAGGGTTTTAATCAATCTTTTTGCATCTGCATCTGCATTCTTTTACATCTTTATCGCACTTGTACGTAGCGATAACATTAGCTCAAATATCATCTTACAAGGATTGTTCTAGGTCAGTAGAGGCTATTTTTACATAGGATTTTCTAAAAGGTTTTCATAAATCATTATTTGAATTAACTCTTTTTCTAAAGTACCTCACTTGAATCCAATCTGGTTTCACAAGCCTTAGATCTAGGGGTGTCGGCGTGCTCCAAAATCTAGGACATGTTTTTAACTTAGAACATGGTAGCAGGTTCCTATTTTCCGCGATAAATAGGTGGCAACTCCATAACAGTTCTTAAAGGTTTTTCCAACTTAATCTTTTTTAACTTTAAAATCCGCCCTTAAGCAAGACGCCGAGTTGGGTCCGATCCCGGGTTCCACACAAGGCTATAGTGAAGTAACACAAACACTATTATCGTAAGATTTCAAATCAACATGAAAGGTTACATAGTTCTTATCGAATTAAAAATAAGAGCAAAATAACATATGTCGATTTGGGGCGACTTTAAACACATAATTAAACATCATTTAAGTTTGCTTCACTCTTAGAATATCTGTCTTCAAATAGGTTCGAAATTTATTAGAAAAATAATTACTAACTAGCAACAGGAGTACGATTCTGTTAATAATTACTAACTAGCAATAGCTAATATTTTCTGGACAGTCTGCACGATTATGTTAATATCTATAATTCTACTCATCGAAACAGTATGAAATTAATCATTTAGAAAGTCAACATTTGTAACAACCTGGTTTTTCGTGACTTAATTAAACTAAGACGGAAATATTAATTAAGTTCATATAATACAAAACCAGCTGTTATCGTCTTACAACTCAATATACATAATAAGAGCTAAAGATAAACAGATTTATAGATTACAATCTCCCAAAATACAAAAGAAGGCCTTCAATCCCCTGGTGTAAATCGTCAATTAAGCCTCGGGGTACCTACGAGAACATTCCGTCAGACTCGATTATGACCCCGCACACGCTAAGCCATATAAACTCATAGCGGCAAACATATAACAATTAACATATATGAATATAATTCAATCAACACAAATAAACATACAACAATGCAGTTCATATTTCAAAACGTAACTTAAAACAATCTCACATGATCATGATATATTAAAACATAACGAAATATAATTCATTTAACATAGCAATCAAATCATCAAATTATCTCAATTCATTAAATTATCATGGACATCAATGCAATATCATTTCATTTATATTCGGGGTAGTCGACCCTTTTCATTTATAGCCATATAGTAACATAAAACTCGCGAGTCTTGACTACAGAGTGGCTTGTGTACTCTCATAGTAAATCACCCATATAATTTCCTATCAAAGTGCACTATTTACTCAAACTTGTAGATCAGATCAAACACTAAGTAGCGGACATTATAACTACTTAATATCCAACGCAATGTGGATAATCTAAGATGAAACCCGCCATGAACCACAGACTAGTAAGGACGGAAACATGCGTTAACCCCATAAAGACGTTACGCGCAGTAGCGCGCCGGAAATAATCAACGGACTTTAAATGCTAAAGATATCAAGCAGGTAATAAGGAGAATCAGTCCCTTGTCATTTTGTATGCATACACCACCCTATTGGTGCGACTATTACACTACGACAGATCCCCGGATGGGATGGTCATTTTCCAATTCCCTCATATGGGCCCGTGAACGAATCGATACCCAGGGCGAAAATCACGTTAAATAACGACTAGGAGAGTCATTAAATTATCACTAGCATCACTAAGGGTGATAGTGTCCCCATATGCGGCTACCTTACCAACCCTGACCCTATACCGTTCAACATCGCAGACACCCGAGTATTTCACACATATTTCTTTTCTCATTTTCTAGTTCCTTTATTTCTTAAGTGACAGTTCATACTAAATGATATCGTCGAACTTGTATAATGAAAACTTAAATCTATCAATTCTTTAGATAAACGAAAGCACATAGAAAACTTAAATATTTATTTTGGGTCGTTCATATACTTTAAATATTTTCACTATTCATTATTTTACTACTCATGTCGATTACTATTCATCTCGATTACTATTCATCATTTTACTATTCATCACGGTTACTATTCATCTTGGTTACTATTCATCATTTTACTATTCATCAGGTTAAACTTAGCCACTAAGTTATATAAAATATTTAGATATTTTTCCTAAGTCAAAAATTAAATTATTATTTACTAAGTATAATTTCTAGTTTCAAAGTTGTTAAGTTCGTTTTGCTTTCAGTGATAAGTAACAATATTTTGAAAGTAAAACTCTGTTATTTTTAGTCGTATACTTAGCTAAATTTAGTGGTTTCCATTTTTAGTGATGTTGTCGTAGTTTATTCAATTAGTCCATATGTCCAAGTCCATATTTATGCAAAGGTAGTAACACTCGAATTTATTTATTTTAATATCTTTCTAACATTATCTTTATCGGTTTCGTCAATTCTTTTTATTATCGATTCATTTTACAAATAAATTTAATCCTATTAACTATTCATATTTAATGACTTAGTGATAAATTCATTTGAATCAAAATGGACCCACTTTATTTAAAAAATGTCGTGGCCCTTATTTTATTTTAGCCATTTATTTCCTTTTTGTTTTTTATTTATAATTCATTACTTAACTAATTAAATTATTTTAGTGATAAAAATACAAAGTGACAAAATTTATTTTATGTCTAAACATACCCTAAACCGTGACACTAATAATACTTAGGTATTTTGTTTTCATTTTCTAATTTACCGATTTTTTACTTAAAGTATTCATATACTAATTATTTAAATTATACTAAAGTGATTTAAACTAAGTTATAACTTTGATTAAAAAGTTTTACTATATCCATGAATAATAGTGTTTTACAACACTTTAAATTTCTAACTTTATTTCCTAATGTTTTTAGTTTATTTAATCCATGTTATTAGTAATTATATTACTTACTAGTGAAATAAAACAATAAATAACAACAAACATAAAAACATTATGAATCAAAATATGCTAACATTTGAAGAACACACATGAATAACATCAAGAACACTCAAGAACAATAAGAACACCAAATAAATTCAAGAACTTATATGAACATTTATAATTACTAATTTATTTTCTTAATCAAATTTCACTAACATAATAACAATCATTATTAACATGATTAACATAACATATCATTTACAAAAATTAAAAATAAAAATTGATCAAAAATAATAAGGTAGGCCGTTGGTTCTTTTTACACATACTATTTTTATTTTCAATTTTTCATCACTTTAAACTCATTGTTAATATATTCACATAATTTTATATATACTTATAATGTATTTAAAACTTATAATACCATAACCAAAAAAAAAATATAAACAACAATTTAAAGTGCATAAAATAAATGATATCAAACATGCTTTAAATTAAACTACCACAACTATACTTACAAAATTATTAGTTATTATCATTTTATTATACATCACATAAACACGCAAGCACAAATAAAATTACTTAGCATATAATCAATATACATATATTATTACAATTTATTTATTTTTTCACACACAAACTATATCATAATACAAGGAAAATAAACTAGTGTGCGGGGGCACCTTATGTTAGCTCGATACGAATTTCCTAAGCTCGTATGGATCCATAATGTTGTCTACCCAAGACCCAAAACCAACCCGTCACTTGGTTCATCGTCTTTAGGTTACAAGTACATACAAGAATATTTAACTAAGTTAGTAAATTAGTTTTACTAGACTAAACTAGAAATTTAAAGTGTAGTATTATTTTATTTTTAGAAAAAGCATATATTTTATTTAATTTTATTTATGTTCTCAAATATTTACTAGGTAAAAGAGGAAGTGATTATTAAATAAAAAGGGTGGAGAAATAATTTGGATGATAAGAAAATTAAAAACAAAGAAAAGAAAATTTTATGAAGAAACATGGAAGGTTGAAAATGAAGATCTTCATGTATGTTTGAGGATGAAGATGAAAATGCTCTTACTTAGTGCTTTTAGAGTAAAATATTTAGTGAGAAAAGTTTAGTATTTGATGAGTGTTTGTGTAACACCCCGTGTTAATTTAATTCAATAATTAGCCATCAATTTCTAATTTCAAACCTTAAATCAATTCTTAATCATTTAATCTTTCAAAATCACACTTTTTGCAAAACTTTCGTTTTGTAGAATTTCTCGACTTCTTTAATACTTTTTAATATTTTTGAATAATGAAATAAATATTTTAGTCTTAGAATTCAAAAGTAGAAATATTTCGAAAAATAGTCAAACGTGCACACTTTGACTTTATCGCTTTTGACACCCGACTTTTTAAAAACTGATAAATTTCGTGAAAAACTTTTTAACATCAAAAAATCATTT
The DNA here is from genome assembly GCA_023091065.1 of Dianthus caryophyllus. NCBI lineage: Eukaryota > Viridiplantae > Streptophyta > Magnoliopsida > Caryophyllales > Caryophyllaceae > Dianthus > Dianthus caryophyllus. The sequence continues at coordinate 19,977,421 of CM041522.1, forward strand.
AGGAACCTTCCAAATTTATCAACTTGCTCCACTTGATTTCATGACTCATTTTTTTTAATTAAATTAAACTTTATTTCTAATTAAAACAAACCTAAACCTAAATCTTTTAACCTAAAAATCATACTAGTGTTCCCTTATTATTTCACAAGTGTAAAACCCTCATTTTTCTCCCCATTTTGTCGAGCCACTTTGCCTCCTTTTCTCCCTTTGGTTTTCTTTCATTTTTACTCTAAAACATACTAAATAAAACCCTAAATATTATCCTAATAATTACTAGTATTATTTAGCTATTTAGTGGGTGATTGAAGCTTACTATTTCGGGTTTAATTTTGAAGGTGAAGACGGGTATTTGGGTGAAGACTTAGACCTAGATAATATCGTTGATCCGGACAACCAATAAACTTACCGATCGAAGGTGACTAACTATGTCTTGTATTACCTTTTTAGTAAATTAATTTGTTTTGTTATTCTAATTTTATAATTATGATTTTTATGTTAAATATGTTAAACATCATGTTTATATGCTTGTATGTTTATGTGTTGAATAAATAATGATAATAACTAAATATATAGTTTACTAGTAATGTTATAGTAAAATGATATCATGTTTATCTAAATTGATTTTGAGTATTTTTAATTATGTTTCATATGATTTTTATGTTTAGTTATGTTTTAATTAAGTAGTAGTGATATATAAAAATTATGTGAAATATTAACAATGAGTTAAAGTGATTAAAAATGAAAAATAAAAATATATATACATATATGCATATACTCGGCATTTTGCCCTTTTTATTTTAAATTTTCACTTTTAATTTTTGTAAATAATATGTTAGAATAAGTTAGTTAAAATGGGTACTACCATGCAAAAATAATTAAATTAGGAAAACAAATTATAAATTATTAAAATCAAAACTAGTGTTCTTGAGTTTTATTAAGATCTTCATGAGTGTTCTTATTTTCTCCATGTTGATGTTCATCTTTATTACTCATTTTGATCTTATTTTAATTTATGTTTGTTAATAATTTATGTTTATGTTTAGTTATTGTGTTATATATCACTTAGTATTATACTATAAATCAACTAAAACATTATAAATCATTTAGATTAAAAAGTTAGAAATTTAAAGTGTTGAAAAACACTATTCATAAATATAAATGAAATTGTTAGTAAATTTCATTACAGTTTAAATCGTTTTAGTATAATTAGAATAATTAAAATATAAAGACTTTAAGCTAAAAACCGATAAAATCGAAAAATGAAAATTTAGAACTACTCCTAGCTTGCTCACGGCATTTACATGTTTTTAGGGTTAAATTTTGCTTTTATCACTTTTTAGTTTATTGTTAATATAATTTAATTATTAGTTAATAAATTAGAATTAAGAAATTAAATGAAATAAATCAATTTTGACATATATGTTATATCACACGACATATACATTTAAAATTGACTAAATTTGACTAAAATGAAATTATCACTAAGTCACTAAAGTTAAATAGTAATTAGAATTGAATTTTTGTATAAATCGTTTTAATTATAAATGAATTATTATAAACCGATGAAAATATGTTAACCGTTATAAAAATGAATTAAATCGTGTGATACTACCTTTGCTATTGGATTGATGATCTTGGACATACGGACTATAAATGAATCATCCACGATACTATCACTAACTTAAATAAATAGACGACTAAATTTAACCGAGTCTCGTTTTAAAATAAATATCATTGATCACCTTTTATAAACCGAACTTAACGTTTTTAAAACTAGAATTTTAGAATATTTTCATAAGTGACTAAATACAAAATGAACTTAACGTTTTTAAAACTATGATTTTCGAATATTTTCATAAATGACTAAATACAAACCGAACTTAACATTTTTAAAACTAGACTTTAGAATATTTTCAAAAATCGCCTAAGTACAAAACGAACCTAACGACTTTGAAACTAAAAATTTGTACTTAGAAAATAAAAACAAGATTAGTATTATTCTAAAATACCTTAAGTATAAAAAAATAATAATAAGTATAAGTATAAAAATACGTATAAAATACGGTGAATAGTAAATACGATGAATAGTAAATACAATGAATAGTAAATACGATGAATAGTAAATACAATGAATAGTGAATACGATGAATAGTAAAATACGATGAATAGTGAAAAGTGAATAGTGAAATACTGAAAATAATTGAAAATTTTACTAAGTATAGAAAATTTAAAATGAAGAAGTAAATGACCTAAAGTGTTTGAAAAACACATAAATAAAATTGGACATACAAATAAACGTTTCAATTTAGAAACTTGAAAACATTAATAATTAACAACACTTCAAATAATAAACGAATGTGTTATGTGATCATATGAAACCGAATACAAATACTTAAACGTTTGACGATGAGACTAGGAGAGTCTAGAAACATGTGATATGTAATATCAAATAAATAATAAATATTGAGTAAGTTAAATAAAAGGTCAAGCTTGGGCCTCAGATATGAAAACGTCAATCGTGAGTGAAGTGGGGTTAAGATAGTCTTGTGCGGATACCACTATCTCGGTCTCTGGCTTGGGTCATATCGAATAGTGTGGTTTAAGCCGGCAGCCTTATTGCTTAGTGCATCCTGCCCGCCAGTTACGCCTTAAGTCGATAGCCAATGCCGTACAAGATAATGAAAAATTCAACTCTTAGTGGGTCAGCTTTAGGAAATAGTCGTTTATCCCGAGTTAAGGTTCTCTATGAATAGCATAGCCTATTCTTAAATTGGATATTAGTGTATGCATACTAGACTAGGGTTTTATTCCCCTATTTCGCTAAAGTTACCAGGGCCACCGTGACATTATGTGCTTATGCGCTTTGCGGTTCTGTCTCCTTGCCGTGTTTCGTTCTTAGTGGGCGCGACACTTGCATTCGCTCTTACCTGCGTAAAGATTACTTGACGAGTTTGTATGAAGTTCGAATCATTTCGAACACTAGAGGATGAGATGCAAGTATTATAGTATTCGGCGTGGTTTACGAGTCGAGTAAGCCTCTGCACTATGGAAGTGAGATGCAATCGATCAGAGTACAAAGGCCTACTCAGTGGTCAGGCTCGTAAGCAGTATGTGTTGTTTGTTGTATGTTTAATTGAGAATGAGTGTGTACCATCTTCGAAAACTAAAGACCACAACTTTCAATCAATTGAATCAGTGCATGACGAGAATGTTACAATACGTATGTTTGTTGCGATCCGATATCGCTTTGTAATCCCGCCGTGTATCTATGATACAAATGATATGATATTATCTCATTATCCGCTTCCTAATTGAATAGCATGCCTATATGATTTATCGTTTTAAATCGCATGTTTATTATGACTAATATGTCTTTACATGCTATATGTTTTAAACATGTTTATCGTTTTATCATACTTTTATAGTTATAAAGCGATAGTAATAAACCAAAGTAATTGAAATCGAGGGTAAGTATGAGCATAGCTAGTCACTGTCCGCTCAGCGGGCATCCCCTCATAGTTTATTGTGCAGGACGTTCGTGGACCGAGAGCTGGATTTTGGACGGGGCCACAAGACGTGTTTATACTTTACTTTTGTTGTATTTCGAGAGATATGTAATATATAACACCATACTCTTTTAAATTCCGTATTTAGAGTTGTTTTATTCAACTCTTGAACGATGTTGTAATATTTTGGGTTTATGTATAATTAATGACGCTGGTTTAAGACTTAATTAATTTCCGCCTTAGTAATTAAAGTCGACTAAAAACCAGGTTGTTACAGTTGGTATCAAAGCTGACTCGTGACCGTAACATGAATTGCCTAATGCGATTTATGCTTACCTAACGAGAGACACCTGGGCCAGACATTCATATTGTATGTCAGGCATAGACTACTAGAATCAAATAATAAACTAGATTTTTCTTTTATTAGATCACCTAAATAATAAACTTAAAATCACTTAAAAGTGTGAGGATGGGTAGAAACCATAAGGACCGACCATAGGCTTAGTACTTTTAAATAACAACTACTTCCCTCAAAATAAAATACACTAACTATCGTATGCTTGCTACTTGCTGAAGTGACTGACTAAAGCTGACAACTATCCTCGGATATAAAATTTAAATAATAATTCAACTCCCGAGGATTGAAGCATCGAAGAAGTACCAGACGACACGGAGCGAGGACATCTGTTAAATCATAATTAATCCCATAAAAACACATTCCCTCTCTCCTACCTTTTTCATTCATACCAAGGAAGTGTACAAGATACATTTTTAAATCCTAAAACCGATGTGACCAACAATTACATCTCAATGAAATAAAATACCTAACCTCTGTGCTTATTTGCATGACTACTGTCATCACTTCTATTTTCAAATAAATTCTATCAATATCAAGCATGCTATCTAACCCCTTGCGATGCTAATAATCTTCTTCGCTTCCTAATTCTTTCAGAATGGCTGCACCTCCAATGACAGACGAGGAAAGACACCTCCTGGCCGAAGAATCTTTAATCCGTTTGGCTGAAATAGCCACGGACAACGCAAACCGCCAACATCATCCGAGCGCGTTTGATCGTGTTTCACGTCATCGACCACAAGAATACTCGGGTTCAAGTAACCCTATCGATCTCACAAACTGGCTTGAAGAGATGAAAAAGCTAATGGACCTGAGCAGGACACCTCCTGAGGATAGGGTCAACATAGCCGCTTATTACCTGAAGGCTGAGGCTAATGACTGGTGGAACGTGATCAAAACTAATGAACCTGACACCACGTACACCTGGTACGAATTCGTCGAGAAGATCAAGGGGAAGTACTTTGGGTATGAGCTCCGATGTCAGAAGGAAGAGGAGTTCATAAGTCTTAAGATGGGAGACATGACACTCCAGGAATACACAGAGAAATTTCAACAGCTGGCCAAATTTGGAGCTGCGATTGCTCCCAACGATAGAGCCATGACACAGAGGTACCTGCGCAATATGTCCGCAAGTATGCGTACTCATATGAGCAGCAATACCTACACCACCTTTGCTGCAGCATATGAATGTGCGTGCCGTGTCTGGGCTTCCATACAATCGGAAGAGGCTGAAAAAAAGAAGAAGAAGGTATTTGTGCCTTCCGTATCACCGTCAAGCTTCATTCAGAAGCCGAACTACCAACGCCCGAACCAACAGAGGCCAAATTTTCAGAGGCCTGCGTTCCAGAACAGGGTTCCTACTGGGAACAACGAGAGAGCCATGGTTGCAGGAAGGGCTCCTCAACCTAGAGCCTTACCGGGAAATTGTCGTATGTGTCACAAGGCACTACATGAGGGTAGGCGGCAATCTGGCCACCGACACCGCTACAAGTGCAAGAATGTTGGGCACAAGGCAAACGTATGCCCTAATAATCTGAACGCGGCGCCGATTACGGGTGTACCTGTGGAACCCGGGATCGGACCCAACTCGGCGTCTTGCTTAAGGGCGGATTTTAAAGTTAAAAAAGATTAAGTTGGAAAAACCTTTAAGAACTGTTATGGAGTCGCCACCTATTTATCGCGGAAAATAGGAACCTGCTACCATGTTCTAAGTTAAAAACATGTCCTAGACTTTGGAGCACGCCGACACCCCTAGATCTAAGGCTTGTGAAACCAGATTGGATTCAAAGTAGGTACTTTAGAAAAGAGTTAATTCAAATAATGATTTATGAAAACCTTTTAGAAAAGCCTATGTAAAAATAGCCTCTCTTGACCTAGAACAATCCTTGTAAGATGATATTTGAGCTAATGTTATCGCTACGCATTACAAGTGCGATAAGGTTGTAAAAGAATGCAGATGCAGATGCAAAAGATTGATTAAAACCCTCGCTTTAGCATGTTTAACTTGTTAACGAAACCGGTTCAGTTAAAGGTCGCATTCATTGCTTAAGTTGATTTAAATGCAAAATAAGAAGGTGCAAGATGCATGCAAATAAAATAAAGTTCAATTGTCCATTGGTTTATTTTATAAGGTCGGTAGCTTATGCGACTTTGGCGTGTCATCGGATATGTGGTGTACCAAGTAATAAGAACACTTGGAAGGCAAGCGCTCGGGTGCCAAAGCCTGGGGCGCTAAAGTGTAGACCCCTTTGTTAGTCCATAAGAAAATAAGAAAAGCTTTGATCCAAGTGGATCTGCACTACCTTGTCCCGACGCTCAGATCTGGGCAGAGCTTCGCTTCTTGAACTAAAAAGGAGGATGAATTCAACACGGGATGGTGTGTTGAACTCAAGGATTTGAGTGCTTGAGGCTTTTGTGGATGTATTTGTGTGCATACCGTGCTAGACGGTATATTTTGTGGGACCCATGAGTGGGTGCTAAACCTAGGAAGAGAGGTTGTGAGAAGAGAGGTTTTCTTGTGTGGAAAACTTATGTAAATTGTGTGTTATGAGGTCGGGTATAGGGGTGTATATATAGGAGAATAGCCGAGGGAAATTAGGAAAACAGGGCTAAAAACCACCCTGACAAACCGCATAGGCTTATGCGGTTTGTGGGACAAACCGCATAGCCTTATGCGGTTTGTACCCTGAGCCGCATAAGCTGTTTCGGCTCGCTGGTGTGGTTTTAACTTCAAGATTTCGTATTTCCTTAATCCGGATTGCTAAATCTTGGAAATATACGGCCAAATCTCTTTGCTTGTGCTCCAAGAAGACCTAATATGATCTTCTAGAGGGTTGAGGGCTTTGGAGTGAGGGCCAAAGGCGGGTTTGGGCTCGGTTCTGGGCCCGAGACCCGGAAAAATGAAAAAGGTGTGTTTGGTTGCATTTTGTGAAATAAGGTAAGACGTGAGGTTGTATTTTGTGTGAGATGGGGCTAAATAGCGGTTTTAGCTACCGGGCCTAAATTTAGGAATTTAGGAATGCTGAATTAGTCCTTGTTAATGTAAAAGGGCTAATTGTAGTGCAACTGCGAAGCCCATGCCAAATGAAGCTGGACAAGGACCTAGCTAGACTCCAAATGGACAAAATGAACACTATTTAAGTGCGATGTGAGGCGACCTAAACCATTTTAACATTTAAAACGACTCAAAATGAATTCGACATTAGTTAGAACCGTAAAAGTCAACGTTAAAACATGCGTAATAAAAGTCCGTGGTACATCACTGGTTTTGTCTTGAGGGTACGGATATGGGTATCCACAGAGCCCCCGCTTGATCGAGCTCGGACTAGAGCGCTAGTCAAACTCCACGACCATATCCGGACCATTACAGTCTCGATATAGTCAGGCGGAACGAAGCATGTGTCCATGGGTGAGACGAGGACTTCGAACCGGGGTAATCGGGGAGGGACGTGCTCATTTTAAGGACTTGGCGGTCCGTGCATATTATAAGGGCCTGCCGGCCTGCAGAGTGCCTTCGTTGGTGCCTTTGCTGATGTCGATGCCGTTGCAGATGCTTAATGTCGTTGTCTGCTGTTACTTATTGTCTTCATGTTGCGTGGTCTCGTGAAAGAGTGCATGTGCTGGAATGTAGGGGGCTAAAGCGTGAGGGTGCAAGTGTATTTGGGTTAGGTGTCTGGTTCTTGTATGCAGGGTGTATGATCTCGCGGAGGAGCGTATATGTCGGTGTAAGGCGTGGTTTAGTAAGGGTGCAGATGTGCTTGGGAATGTCTATGTAGGGCTTGCAATGTAGGGGTGCTTCGTGACTATGATTGCTTGTTTCGTGTAGGAATGTAGGGTGCCGAGCGTCATGGATGTTGTAATGCTTATGCTTGGATGTCCTTTGTAAGGTGCTTATGCTTGAACTTGCCGAGGAGTGTTTATGCTTGTAGTTGAATGCTTGAGCTCGCCGAGGAGTGTTCATGTAGTTGCCGTTGCAGTTGATTGCCTTTCGTTGAGGGGAAGATGATGTAAATGCTCGTTGACGTGTAGTGCCGTTGTCGTTGCTGATGCCTTGTTGATGTTGTACTGGGTCTCGCCGAGGAGCGCAGGTGCTTAGTGTAGTATTTGCTAAAGAAGTATTAGTTTGCTGGGGAAGGGTGTATATGTATGGTCTCGCCGAGGAGCGTAGGTGTAGTTGTGGTTGTTTGGGAGAGTGATGATGTTTCGTCTTGTTAGGGGTGCAGGTGTATATTCGCCGGGATTATGGTCCGAGGAAGGTGTATGTGCTCAAGTGTACGGCTTCGTGTAATTGCTTGGATGTCTTTGAATGTCTTTGATCTGGGGCGCTTGCTGTTTATGTTAGTGATTTGCTGGAGAAGTCGAAGGGTATGTCTTGGACTCCGTAGGAAATGTTTGTGTGGACTCCATGGGGAGGAAGTAATACTCCACAGGGACGTGAAAAAGGGTGTAGAGGCTCGTGAAGAGTGCTTGTGTTTCTGCTTCTGTACCGTGTATTAAATGCTTAGTACACGAGTATGGCGGACTGTAGGTGACGCCTTAACCATGAAAGCTGGCGTGTATGAACGAAAGTGGGGAGAAAACGTGGAATAGAACATGCTTTGGAAATTGCCTGTAGACTAGTGACTCTTCCGGGGAATCTCTTATCAATTGGCGACTTCAAGCTTGAACTCATTCGCACATGTCGCGGTTTCGAACCCGGAAAAATTCAAACTCGCGATTTTCCTTCCGAAATCTTCAGTTTTCGCTTGCTTTGACCATGAGACGTGGTATCTGGTGATTCGTTTGGATTCACGTGATACATGCCTCTGACTTGGGGTGTAGGTGCTTGGGATTGTATGAGTGGCTTGATGTTTGGACGTACGGGACGTTTCTTGGATGTGTTAGGGTGTTTGGTGCTAGGACCTACGTTCGGGTGCTTGTTGTTTGATGCGCACATGAAAGTGTTATGCTTGTAGCGTGCATGCTCGTTTGTAGCGGTTCTGGAGGTGTCGCTTAACCGTAGATGCGTATGTTGATGTGGGTATTTATAGCAAGGGTGTCTTCAAAAATGAAAAATTATCCCATTTTTCGTTGTGAAGGTTTGATTCTTGATAGGAAGCGTCAGCCCCCAGTTGTCTTGGTCATGGTGCCGGTGTATGTGAGCCCCCAGGTGGGTGTATGCGAAAAATGCGAGAAATTATCCCATTTTTCGTGATATTGAGGATGGGTGTATGTGAGCCCCCAGTTTGACTGAGTTATGATGTATAACGATAGTCAAACTATGTGAAGAAGGCTGTTAGGTGTTAGGATAAGGGTGTTTTTGTGTGTTAGGAGAAGGAGTTTTCGGATTACCCCCTCGAGTTTGACTAAGTTTTGTATGAAAACTGAGTCAAAATGTAAGGAAGGATGTGTTTGGGAGGAGGTGTTTTTGGGTTCCCCCCTCGAGTTTGACTAAGTTTTGAGTGAAAACTAAGTCAAAGTGGGGTGCAGGATGTGCTTTGGTAGGAGGAGTTTTTGGATTACCCCCTCGAGTTTGACTAAGTTTTGAGTGAAAACTGAGTCAAAGTGAAGAGAATGGTGTTTGGATTACCGTCGTCTTTGCCCGTAGTTGTCATGACTGTTCGTTGTAACTTGGCTTGAGCTTGTAGTTGCTTTCGTTGTCTTTCGCTTCCGTGTTGTGTTGTGCTTCCGTGGACCTGCGTAGTTAGTAGGCTTGGATTTGAAAGTGAAATGATTCCCGATTGGGATGTTTGGATTAAAAAGCTTTTTGTTGAAAAATCATTTTTGTAAAAGATTCATTTTAGTTGTCGAAATGAGCTTTAAAAATGAATGCTAGAAATGTTGGTTGTAAGGCTTCATGCAAGATGAAGGGGTGTTTGACGTTGTGAACTTAAGCTAGAGTTGTGAAGACCGTGGAGGGTCATTTGAGTGCAAAGGTTGAAAAGCCCCCAGTTGTCGGTGGAATCTCATGACAACACGGAGTGGGATGTAGTGCTAGGTTCGGTTGGGCTTTATGTAGTCGCCACGATTCCACGAATGTGGAATCAAACCGGCGTAGTTCGATATAGCTTTTGCTTAAAATGTGTTAACTCGAGTGAGTTAAATTTGAAGAATGCTTTTACTCAAAATGTATTAACTCGAGTGTCGAGCTAAATTTTTGGAAAATCTTAGACTTCGAAGATTCGAGATGCATTTCAAGAATTTGAGATGCATTTTCGAAAGGTACATTTTGTTTGCGAAAGGGTGTGTTTGCAAAAAGGTGAATTGCAAAGTGCTTTCATATTAACTCGAGTATTGAGTTAATTTTTGAAAGGTGATTAGCTAATTTGAGGGTGGATTGCCTCGTGTAAGTTTGAAAAACCGTGTCGTTCGGTGGGAGCGTTTTGAAGACTGGAGAGTTTTTGAAAGGAGCGGTTTAAATGTCGCTAAATTATTTGATTGGAAGAGGATTGACTCGACGTGTGACTCGATGCTTAAAATGCCGAAAAGTTTGCAAAATAGAGACGAATCGTATGCATGATTTGAGACTCGACGGTCGCATGGATGCCATATTCGGGAACACGTGCGTTGGTGGAGCCCCCAGTGGTGCTTGCTTGTTCATGCGGTGGATGTCATTGTTCTGCAAAAGCAGTGTTAGACCAAAAAGCGTAGTACTACTCCTAAGTCTATGACAACTTTGCCTTTAATTCGTTTTAGTCGCCTCGATAAAGAAATAGTTTGCCTTTGAACTTTGTGAATTTTTGTGGACACATCCTTAGCATGGAAAGCTTTGGACGGGGAATATTTTGTGGGTTTTTGTAAAAGGTTGGTTGAGCTCGGGAGAGCGGCCTACGTATCCGTGGTTACGGAATCAAACCTAGCGTAGTTCCGAAAGGGGTGTGTTTGAAGGCGTGCATGAGGTGTTTATGTGGAAAGGTGCGTGTTTAAGGATCCACCGGTCTGGGAGGTGGGTTTGTTTTTGTGGAAAGGTGCGTGTTTAGGGACCCGCCGGTCCAGGGGGTGTTTTTGTAAAAAGGTGCGTGTTTAAGGACTCGCCGGTCCAAGGGGTGTTTATGTGTTTGACCTTGATAGTTGCATCCTAAGGGTGGGTTCTCCTTAGTCGATCTAGGCTGTTTGTTGCTTCTGTCGAGTCTTCGATTTGGACTTGCAAAGACTTGGCCACTTGTTTCTGAGCGTCGGTGCTTCTTGCCTTTGGGGTTTCGGCCCCTTGCTTGTTGATTTCTAAGCTTTTGACTTCAAGCTTTTGTCTTCTTGAGCTTTGACTTCTTGAACTTTTGCTTAGTTGTTTTGCCCCTTGTTCCGGAGCTTTTGAGACTTTTGCTTTTTGGTGACTTTGGTTTTTGACCTTTGTACCTTGTATTCCCGTTTGGTTTGAGAATATCCCACGCCCTGTATGGCTTGGGCTTGAGCTCGGACCTTACTAAAATCCTGTGGCTCGGTGGTCACTTGTAATCGTGTGTCTATCACGCCGGGCTCCTCTGACAAGTTCGTTTGCTTATTAGGCACGCGATCGAGTACGCGGAGGGCGATCCAGGAATACTCGTACTTTTGGTCGCGATCAAATTCATGACCGCTGTGGAGCTCCAAATTAATGGATCCTCCTCCGAAAGCAGCGGAGTAGTAGACCACAAGCAGACTAGTGAACCTTAGGTGTTTAGTCGTCGAGAGCCTTCTTTGTCTTTGTGTCTTTGACTTAGTTGTTGACTTGGACCTTCGTGCTACCTAGACCTCCCTAGAATAGTTGTTCTGGGATGCAATGTATGTTGGTGTAGAATTGTGTTTTTATGGGAAAAGTAAAAGGAAGTCGGGTTGTAGGCAAACTTATTCCTTTATCGATTTGTTAAAAATGTCATACGTCAAGACTCGATTGCCCTAGACTGACAGAGGTTGACTCAATGCTTAAAAACTCGACCCGTATTGAAAAGACTCGAAATTTCTTGAGGAGATCCGTGAGATCGTCGGTGGCGCCTTGATGGATTCGTCGCTGGGTGCTCGAGACGCACATGTCTCGGATGGGGTTGATGCTCGCGTCGGGACTTGGCTCATGCATACTTAGATTTGTCTTTGATTTTGCAAAAGTTTTGTTTTCGGCGAAAGGTAGGATGTTTTGTTGAGCAAAATGTGTTGTCACATTTTGGCTCATTGTAAAAGGTGTTTTGAAATCAAATCCGATAAGCTCGTGTTAGTGGCTTGTCGGTGAAAGTGTGAATCGATTCGGAGTGGCGATAGGCTATCCGAATCAAGGGTGTTTGAAAATGTGATGAAGACGGTTATACTCGTTTTCATACATTCGGTTTGAAAGAAGGTTAGATTAAAGCGACTACTGAGCTGCTTGGTCTAACCGTGAAGGATGATGCTAGTTCATTCCTAGGTTTTGCTGTCTTGTGAAAAGAGACGTTTGGATTAAAAATGGCGGTAGGCCATTTTGAATCATGGATGTCGAAAAAAGTTTATTTTGAAAGGGGTGTTAAAAAGCCGTGAGCTGATTGATTTTTGTTTTCAATAAGAGGTCCACGAGAATGGGTTATCATTCTCGGGTTTGAAAATGCTTTGTAATAAATGGGTTACGATGACTGTGGGTCATGTGATTCATTTATGTCTTGGAAACGTCACGAGAATAAAGTGATTACTCTCAGGTGTTTTGAGGAGACTGTTTGTCTAGATCAAACCGTCATGACTATGGGCCATTTGGTTCGAAGGAAGGATTTTTGAAAAAGGTAATTTCAAAAACGTGATGCGGATTTTGTAGAAGTAGCTCGTTGTGGTTTGACAAAATGTTTGGAAAGAGTTTGAGCTAGAGACGTGTTGACACGTTTCTGGCTTGACCTTGAAGAGTGTGATTGGCCCAAAGCACCCGTGATGTCGTTGTGGGCGGTTGTAGATTGCTCGAGTGAACCTATGATAGCGAAAAGCTAGTTGGGTCGAAAATGTGAAGGTGGGATATGGACGGGTTTGCACGTCCACGTGTTTTGCTTAAGAGGGAATGGACCAAGATCATTTGGTCCGATGAAAAGTCCACGAGATTGGGCTTGGCCATTCTCGGGTTTTGTTTGCTTGTAAAAGATGATTTTTGTTGAAACGGGTCGACTTTGGGCCGTTTGGCCCGAAGAGATTTGTAAAGTGTTTTATTTGAAAAATGTTTTGCTAGGAATCGGCGTACGATGACCGTGAGTCATGTGGCCATTGACGTTTTGAAAGGTCTGGGGAATGTAGTGATTACTCCCGGATGGTTGAAGGGATTTGTGATTGGGTCGAATTGAACTAGGTATAGACTAGTTGACTTGACACGGAAATTTTGAAAGAGAATGTTATTTCAAAAATGTGAAGGTCGCGAGCCGCCCAGGATGAAAAGTCTCCAAGAATATGTGACGAGATTCTTGGGTTTTGCTTTATGAAAATGCTTGGGATAAATAGATTACGATGGCCTAAGGCCATGTAGTCCATTTGTGCTTTGAAAAGATTCGGGAATGTAATGATTATTCCCGAGTGATTCGTGAGGGATGCCTAGTGGGTTGAATCGAAATAGTGGAGAACTATTTGGTTCGACCCAGAACTTCGAAAAGCATTTATTTCGAAGTTGAAAGAATTTTGAAACGTGACTGTTTCAAAATGAAGAAGCTTTGGTTGTTTTGTAGAAAACACGGGTATTCTTGAAAAGAGCTTGCTTTGAAATGAGAATGTCGTGGGTTGTCTTGTAAAAGCGAGGAACTTTTGAAAAGAGGTTAGTTCAAAAATGAGAGTGTTTTGCTTGCTTTGTAAAGAGAAGATCTTTGAAAAGGGTTCATTTCAAAAATGAGAGTGTATTGCTTTAGGAGCAATGTTGTGCCTAAGAAGTCTCTTAAGGTGACTATAGGTGTGAGCATGTCGTCTCGGTGTTGAAAAGTGTTGGCTTTGCATTTGTCGAGCCCATGTTAACGGTTCATCGTTAAGGGCTTGAGTCTAGATGCATGAAAAGGATTCGACTCGAGGATGGTTAGCTAGTCGAGTCGAGGATGTTGAGAATGAATTAGGTTGCGTGGGTTAGATTTGCATTTTTACTAGACCAACGTTGATTTTAAGTGTTCATTGTAGCTCATTTCTTTGTTAAGAAAACTCTTTTAAGCTTGAAAAAGGGGTTTTCGAAAAAGGTTTTGCTAAGGGAAGCTTTTGAGGCGAGGATGCGTGCGCACATCTCGTCTCGATGTTAAAAGGTTTTGCTTTGCACCCGTCGAGCTGATGTCGGTGATTTACCGAGGTGAGCTCGAGTCGGATGTGTAAAAGAGAAAGGATTCGGCTCGAGAGTAGTTAACAAGTCGAGCCGAGGATGTTAAATGTAGAGTCTAGGCCACATGACCTAGAGGATTGAAATCCACGAGCTCGGGTTTTAATCTTTGCTCGGGTTTTTGCTTGTTAGTGAAAAAGGGAAGTTTTGAAAAAGCTTGTTTCAAAAAATTCGCGATAGTTTTGTTTGAAAAGGTGTTAGATGTTAGGTTCATTTATCTTTGAAACGTTTAGGCGAGTTTTCGAAGATATGAATGCATATGCTTGTTTTGAAAAAGGACCATGGAGTGCATAGCCTCGAACTTGTACGTATGACTCAAAAAGGGTGAAAAATGAGTCAGTCGGGTACACCTCCAACTACCTCGAGTACGCTTTGGCAGATACTTAACCCCTCTATTTCCTTACGCAGCGAGCGATAGGTTTTCTAGAGAGCACCTTTGGGCGGTCGAGATAGTCGTTACTGGCAAGCCGTGGAAGGGAGAGAGGAAAGTTAGTCCTGCACGTGCTTTATCGAGTGGACAAGCCTGCGTGTTGGAACCACCTCTCAAGGGTGCAAAGGGTGCCTAGATTCCAAAAGGAATGGACTCTAAACGAATGTGCATAGCTCAAATATGTATACTTGGATTGTTCAAGGCTTTCAAGTTTCACCTCTTTATTTTTAAAAAGAAAAAGCTAGTTTTCAGTTTTAAAAATAAGATGTCCTGATGGAGTCGCCAAACTGTGGAACCCGGATCGGACCCAACTCTGCGTCTTGCTTAAGGGCGGATTTTAAAGTTAAAAAGATTAAGTTGGAAAAACCTTTAAGAATGTTATGGAGTCGCCACCTATTTATCGCGGAAAATAGGAACTCGCTACCATGTTCTAAGTTAAAAACATGTCCTAGACTTTGGAGCACGCCGACACCCCTAGATCTAAGGCTTGTGAAACCAGTTGGATTCTAAAGGTGAGGTACTTTAGAAAAAGAGTTAATTCAAATAATGATTTATGAAAACCTTTTAGAAAAGCCTATGTAAAAATAGCCTCTCTTGACCTAGAACAATCCTTGTAAGATGATATTTGAGCTAATGTTATCGCTACGCACAAGTGCGATAAGGTTGTAAAAGAATGCAGATGCAGATGCAAAAGATTGATTAAAACCCTCGCTTTAGCATGTTTAACTTGTTAACGAAGCAGTTGATTAAAGGTCGAATTCATTGCTTAAGTTGATTTAAATGCAAAATAAGAAGGTGCAAGATGCATGCAAATAAAATAAAGTTCAATTGTCCATTGGTTTATTTTATAAGGTCGGTTGCTTATGCGACTTTGGCGTGTCATCGGATATGGAGTGTACCCGAAGTAATAAGAACACTTGGAAGGCAAGCGCGCTCGGGTGCCAAAGCCGGGGGGGGCGCTAAAGTGTAGACCCCTTTGTTAGTCCATAAGAAAATAAGAAAAAGCTTTGATCCAAGTGGATCTGCACTACCTTGTCCTGACGCTTCAGATCTGGGCAGAGCTTCGCTTCTTGAACTTAAAAGGAGGATGAATTCAACACGGGATGGTGTGTTGAACTCAAGGATTTGAGTGCTTGAGGCTTTTGTGGATGTATTTGTGTGCATACCGTGCTAGACGGTATATTTTGTGGGACCCATGAGTGGGTGCTAAACCTAGGAAGAGAGGTTGTGAGAAGAGAGGTTTTCTTGTGTGGAAAACTTATGTAAATTGTGTGTTATGAGGTCGGGTATAGGGGTGTATATATAGGAGAATAGCCGAGGGAAATTAGGAAAACAGGGCTAAAAACCACCCTGACAAACCGCATAGGCTTATGCGGTTTGTGGGACAAACCGCATAGCCTTATGCGGTTTGTACCCTGAGCCGCATAAGCTGTTTCGGCTCGCTGGTGTGGTTTTAACTTCAAGATTTCGTATTTCCTTAATCCGGATTGCTAAATCTTGGAAATATACGGCCAAATCTCTTTGCTTGTGCTCCAAGAAGACCTAATATGATCTTCTAGAGGGTTGAGGGCTTTGGAGTGAGGGCCAAAGGCGGGTTTGGGCTCGGTTCTGGGCCCGAGACCCGGAAAAATGAAAAAGGTGTGTTTGGTTGCATTTTGTGAAATAAGGTAAGACGTGAGGTTGTATTTTGTGTGAGATGGGGCTAAATAGCGGTTTTAGCTACCGGGCCTAAATTTAGGAATTTAGGAATGCTGAATTAGTCCTTGTTAATGTAAAAGGGCTAATTGTAGTGCAAATGCGAAGCTCATGCCAAATGAAGCTGGACAAGGACCTAGCTAGACTCCAAATGGACAAAATGAACACTATTTAAGTGCGATGTGAGGCGACCTAAACCATTTTAACATTTAAAACGACTCAAAATGAATTCGACATTAGTTAGAACCGTAAAAGTCAACGTTAAAACATGCGTAATAAAAGTCCGTGTTACATCACGGGGTTTTGTGCGGGAGGGTACGGATATGGGTATCCACAGTACCACAATCTGTTGTGGTACAAGGTCGAGTTTATGTCCTCACAGAAGCTGAGGCAGAGGAATCACCTGAGGCCGACGTCATTACTGGTATATTTCTTGTAAACTCTGTGAACGCTATGGTTTTGTTTGACACTGGGGCATCATTGTCCTTTATATCTTCTAAATTTATCTCTAAAGCTAATCTCACAAATTCCGAACCAATCCACGCAAATATTTCCTTACCAAACGGAAAAATTTTCAAATGCTCAAAAATTTTCAAAGGAACTCCAATCACAATTCATAAAACAATCTTTCTATCCGACCTGATTCTTTTCGACATGCCGGAGTTCGACGTCATACTGGGTATTGATTGGTTGACTAAATACCATGCAATGTTCGAGTGCCGGGACCGAAAGATTCGCTTGAAACATCCTACTGGGAATAGAGTCACGTATCAGAAGACATCGCCAATTAAGGGGGCGAAAATCATATCTGTGCTACAACTACAACGGTTAGAAAGAAAAGGGCATCAAGTGTACCTATGCAGCATCAGCGAGGTAAAGGAGAGCGTGAACATTGAAGATATTCACATAGTACGGGAATTCCCTGATGTATTCCCCGACGACTTACCAGGCTTGCCACCTGCACGTGACGTTGAGTTCTCTATCGACCTTGCGCCAGGCACGGCTCCAATCTCGAAGGCACCCTATAGAATGGCACCGGTAGAACTGCAGGAATTGAAGAAACAATTAGAGGAAATGATTGAAAAGGGTTTCATACGACCAAGTGTCTCGCCTTGGGGAGCACCGGTTCTCTTCGTGAAAAAGAAGGATGGCAGTATGAGACTCTGCATCGACTACAGGGAGTTAAACAAGGTGACCATTAAGAACCGCTACCCTTTACCCAGAATCGACGATCTCTTTGATCAATTGAAGGGCGCGGGAGTGTTTTCTAAGATCGACTTGAGGTCAGGTTATCATCAGATTGCGGTAAGGGAACAGGACATCCAAAAGACTGCTTTCAGAAGCAGATATGGTCATTACGAGTTTAAAGTCATTCCGTTCGGTTTGACAAACGCTCCAGCAGTGTTCATGGATCAAATGAACAGGACCTTCCACGAATACCTTGACATTTGCGTGGTTGTATTCATTGACGACATTCTCATCTACTCAAAGACTAGAGCAGAACATGAGGAACATCTCCGTATCATTCTGGGAATACTGAGGAAATATAAGTGGTATGCTAAATTTTCCAAGTGCGAGTTTTGGCTCGAGAAGGTTGCATTCCTAGGTCACGTCATCTCGAAGGACGGAGTAATGGTAGATCCTGCAAAGATCGACGCAGTGAAAGAATGGAAGGCTCCCACAAATATAACTGAAATACGCAGCTTCCTAGGATTGGCAGGATACTACAGGAGGTTCGTTCCAGATTTCTCTAAGGTAGCACGACCAATGACAAAACTGCTACAAAAAGAATCCAAATTCATATGGAGCGACGAGTGCGAGAATGCGTTCCAGGAACTCAAGACAAGGCTTACCACAGCGCCTGTCTTAGCTCTCCCTACAGATGGAGACGAGTATGAAGTCTACAGTGACGCCTCACTGAATGGCCTGGGTTGCGTACTGATGCAACAAGGGAAGGTCATTGCTTATGCGTCAAGGCAGCTAAAGGTTCATGAACGAAACTACCCAACTCATGACCTTGAATTAGCAGCTGTGGTGTTTGCTTTAAAAATCTGGCGTCATTACCTCTACGGAGTGAGTATCAAATTCTACACTGACCACAAAAGCCTGAAATATATCTTCACGCAGAAGGAACTCAACATGAGACAACGCCGGTGGTTAGAATTGATCAAGGACTACAAGATTGAACTATTGTACCACGAGGGTAAGGCGAACGTCGTTGCTGACGCTCTGAGTAGAAAGACTACGCATACCCTTAGCAACATTTGGGAAATTCCGGCTGGTATTGTCAGAGACTTCAAGAGAATGAACTTAGAGTTGGGTCGATCGACGATCTTTGGTTTGAACGCAATGATCGCAGAGCCGGAGTTATATCACGAGATTAGAGCTCTACAATGGGAGGATGAAGAACTCGTGAAAATCAGAAGGGAAATTCCTTCAGGAAACCGGGTAGGGTTTGAGATTAAACCTGACGGGAGTTTGAGATTCAAAGAAAGGTGGTGTGTGCCCGATGTACCAGTTTTAAAAAGAAGGATCCTCGACGAGGCACATAGTACACAATACTCCATACATCCAGGTTCTGATAAGATGTACCAAGATTTAAAGCTGAGGTTCTGGTGGGTAGGAATGAAAGCAGAGATTGCCGAGTACGTTGCAAAGTGCCTAATCTGCCAGAAGGTAAAATTCGAGCATCAACGACTTGGAGAGCTACTACAACCCTTGGACATTCCAATGGGAAAATGGGATTCCATTTCCATGGATTTTATAACGGGATTGCCAAGGACTCACAAGGGAAATAATGCGATTTGGGTAATAGTGGACCGCTTGACCAAGTCGGCCCACTTTCTACCAATCAAGGATACCTGGAGCCTTGAAGAGTTAGCAAAGGCATATGAGAAGGAGGTGATCCGATTACACGGCGTACCACTGGATATTATTTCGGATAGAGACCCGAGGTTCACCTCTCATTTCTGGGAGAAACTACAAGCAGCTTTGGGAAGCCAATTGAAAATGAGCACCGCTTTCCATCCTGCGACCGATGGTCAAACTGAACGAACTATCCAAACGGTCGAAGACATGCTCAGGGCTTGTGCCTTAGAATTCAACGAGAATTGGGAGAAAAGTCTACCTTTGATTGAATTCTCTTACAACAATAGCTTCCATGCAAGCTTAGGTTGTGCCCCATTCGAAGCACTCTACGGGAGGAAGTGTCGTAGCCCAGTCTGTTGGGACGATGCTAGTGATAACGTGGGTACAGGACCAGAGGTCATTCAAGACCAGATTGAACACATCAAAATCATTCGTGAACGGCTACAAGCGGCCCAAGACCGTCAGAAGATGTATGCCAACAAACATCGCCGACCTATTGAGTTCGAAGTCGGCGATCATGTGTTCTTAAAAGTATCACCCATGAAGGGGGTCCGACGTTTCGGTTTGAAAGGAAAATTGAGTCCTAAATACGTGGGACCATATGAGATAACCGACAGAATTGGTGAGGTAGCTTATCGCCTGGCACTACCCCCCAATTTATCCAAGGTTCACAACGTGTTCCACGTTTCTCAACTAAGGAGATACAGGAGTGACCCGAGTCATATCATTACCCCGGACGTAATCGCAGTTGAGCCTAACTTGCTATACTCAGAAAGGCCTGTCAAGATTCTAGCACGAGAAACCAAGAAGTTGAGGAGGAAGACGGTTTCCTTAGTGAAAGTGCTATGGAAGGGTCAATTGACCGAACAAGCAACTTGGGAGACCGAGGCCTCTATGAAGGAAAAATATCCCGAGCTGTTTATCTCAGGTGAAAATCCTATTCTTCATTCAAGTTTCGGGACGAAACTTTTCTAAGGGGGGAGGTTTGTAACACCCCGTGTTAATTTAATTCAATAATTAGCCATCAATTTCTAATTTCAAACCTTAAATCAATTCTTAATCATTTAATCTTTCAAAATCACACTTTTTGCAAAACTTTCGTTTTGTAGAATTTCTCGACTTCTTTAATACTTTTTAATATTTTTGAATAATGAAATAAATATTTTAGTCTTAGAATTCAAAAGTAGAAATATTTCGAAAAATAGTCAAACGTGCACACTTTGACTTTATCGCTTTTGACACCCGACTTTTTAAAAACTGATAAATTTCGTGAAAAACTTTTTAACATCAAAAAATCATTTAGGAACCTTCCAAATTTATCAACTTGCTCCACTTGATTTCATGACTCATTTTTTTTAATTAAATTAAACTTTATTTCTAATTAAAACAAACCTAAACCTAAATCTTTTAACCTAAAAATCATACTAGTGTTCCCTTATTATTTCACAAGTGTAAAACCCTCATTTTTCTCCCCATTTTGTCGAGCCACTTTGCCTCCTTTTCTCCCTTTGGTTTTCTTTTCATTTTTACTCTAAAACATACTAAATAAAACCCTAAATATTATCCTAATAATTACTAGTATTATTTAGCTATTTAGTGGGTGATTGAAGCTTACTATTTCGGGTTTAATTTTGAAGGTGAAGACGGGTATTTGGGTGAAGACTTAGACCTAGATAATATCGTTGATCCGGACAACCAATAAACTTACCGATCGAAGGTGACTAACTATGTCTTGTATTACCTTTTTAGTAAATTAATTTGTTTTGTTATTCTAATTTTATAATTATGATTTTTATGTTAAATATGTTAAACATCATGTTTATATGCTTGTATGTTTATGTGTTGAATAAATAATGATAATAACTAAATATATAGTTTACTAGTAATGTTATAGTAAAATGATATCATGTTTATCTAAATTGATTTTGAGTATTTTTAATTATGTTTCATATGATTTTTATGTTTAGTTATGTTTTAATTAAGTAGTAGTGATATATAAAAATTATGTGAAATATTAACAATGAGTTAAAGTGATTAAAAATGAAAAATAAAAATATATATACATATATGCATATACTCGGCATTTTGCCCTTTTTATTTTAAATTTTCACTTTTAATTTTTGTAAATAATATGTTAGAATAAGTTAGTTAAAATGGGTACTACCATGCAAAAATAATTAAATTAGGAAAACAAATTATAAATTATTAAAATCAAAACTAGTGTTCTTGAGTTTTATTAAGATCTTCATGAGTGTTCTTATTTTCTCCATGTTGATGTTCATCTTTATTACTCATTTTGATCTTATTTTAATTTATGTTTGTTAATAATTTATGTTTATGTTTAGTTATTGTGTTATATATCACTTAGTATTATACTATAAATCAACTAAAACATTATAAATCATTTAGATTAAAAAGTTAGAAATTTAAAGTGTTGAAAAACACTATTCATAAATATAAATGAAATTGTTAGTAAATTTCATTACAGTTTAAATCGTTTTAGTATAATTAGAATAATTAAAATATAAAGACTTTAAGCTAAAAACCGATAAAATCGAAAAATGAAAATTTAGAACTACCCTAGCTTGCTCACGGCATTTACATGTTTTTAGGGTTAAATTTTGCTTTTATCACTTTTTAGTTTATTGTTAATATAATTTAATTATTAGTTAATAAATTAGAATTAAGAAATTAAATGAAATAAATCAATTTTGACATATATGTTATATCACACGACATATACATTTAAAATTGACTAAATTTGACTAAAATGAAATTATCACTAAGTCACTAAAGTTAAATAGTAATTAGAATTGAATTTTTGTATAAATCGTTTTAATTATAAATGAATTATTATAAACCGATGAAAATATGTTAACCGTTATAAAAATGAATTAAATCGTGTGATACTACCTTTGCTATTGGATTGATGATCTTGGACATACGGACTATAAATGAATCATCCACGATACTATCACTAACTTAAATAAATAGACGACTAAATTTAACCGAGTCTCGTTTTAAAATAAATATCATTGATCACCTTTTATAAACCGAACTTAACGTTTTTAAAACTAGAATTTTAGAATATTTTCATAAGTGACTAAATACAAAATGAACTTAACGTTTTTAAAACTATGATTTTCGAATATTTTCATAAATGACTAAATACAAACCGAACTTAACATTTTTAAAACTAGACTTTAGAATATTTTCAAAAATCGCCTAAGTACAAAACGAACCTAACGACTTTGAAACTAAAAATTTGTACTTAGAAAATAAAAACAAGATTAGTATTATTCTAAAATACCTTAAGTATAAAAAAATAATAATAAGTATAAGTATAAAAATACGTATAAAATACGGTGAATAGTAAATACGATGAATAGTAAATACAATGAATAGTAAATACGATGAATAGTAAATACAATGAATAGTGAATACGATGAATAGTAAAATACGATGAATAGTGAAAAGTGAATAGTGAACTACTGAATATAATTCAAAATTTTACTAAGTATAGAAAATTTAAAATGAAGAAGTAAATGACCTAAAGTGTTTGAAAAACACATAAATAAAATTGGACATACAAATAAACGTTTCAATTTAGAAACTTGAAAACATTAATAATTAACAACACTTCAAATAATAAACGAATGTGTTATGTGATCATATGAAACCGAATACAAATACTTAAACGTTTGACGATGAGACTAGGAGAGTCTAGAAACATGTGATATGTAATATCAAATAAATAATAAATATTGAGTAAGTTAAATAAAAGGTCAAGCTTGGGCCTCAGATATGAAAACGTCAATCGTGAGTGAAGTGGGGTTAAGATAGTCTTGTGCGGATACCACTATCTCGGTCTCTGGCTTGGGTCATATCGAATAGTGTGGTTTAAGCGTGACCTTATTGCTTAGTGCATCCTGCCCATGCCGTTACGCCTTAAGTCGTATAGCCAATGCCGTACAAGATAATGAAAAATTCAACTCTTAGTGGGTCAGGCTTTAGGAAATAGTCGTTTTATCCTGAGTTAAGGTGCTCTATGAATAGCATAGCCTATTCTTAAATTGGATATTAGTGTATGCATACTAGACTAGGGTTTTATTCCCCTATTTCGCTAAAGTTACCAGGGCCACCGTGACATTATGTGCATATGCGCGCCATGGCTCATCTCCTTGCCGTGTTTCGTTCTTAGTGGGCGACACTTGCATTCGCTCTACCCTCAGAAAGATTACTTGACGAGATTGTATCTCAAGTTCGAATCATTTCAACACTAGAGGATGAGATGCAAGTATTATAGTATTCGGCGTGGTTTACGAGTCGAGTAAGCCTCGCACTATGGAAGTGAGATGCAATCGATCAGTACAAAGGCCTACTCGGTGGTCGGGCTCGTAGCGGTATGTGTTGTTTGTTGTATGTTTAATTGAGAATGAGTGTGTACCATCTTCAAAACTAAAGACCACAACTTTCAATCAATCGAGTCCGCATGACGAGAATGTTACAATACGTATGTTTGTTGCGATCCGATATCGCTTTGTAATCCCGGGCTGTATCTATGATACAAATGATATGATATTATCTCGTTATCTCGCTTCCTAATTGAATAGCATGCCTATATGATTTATCGTTTTAAATCGCATGTTTATTATGACTAATATGTCTTTACATGCTATATGTTTTAAGCATGTTTATCGTTTTATCATACTATTATAGTTATAAAGCGATAGTAATAAACCAAAGTAATTGTAATCGAGGGTAAGTATGAGCATAGCTAGTCACCGTCTGGCCAATGCATCCCCCAATAGTTTATTGTGCAGGAAGATCGTGGACCGAGAGCTGGATTTTGGACGGGGCCACAAGACGTGTTTATACTTTACTTTTGTTGTATTTCGAGAGATATGTAATATATAACACCATACTCTTTTAAATTCCGTATTTAGAGTTGTTTTATTCAACTCTTGAACGATGTTGTAATATTTTGGGTTTATGTATAATTAATGACGCTGGTTTAAGACTTAATTAATTTCCGCCTTAGTAATTAAAGTCGACTAAAAACCAGGTTGTTACAGTTTGTGTGGAAATGAAAATGGTAGTAACATTGTATTAGTAATTACATAATCAAAATGATGATGACTAATTAGATGTGTAAGTAAGGATGTGGACTTGTGTAAGAAAAATGGAAGAGGATAAAACTTGAACTTGTGTAAGAAAAATGAAAGAGGATAAAACTTGGACTTGTGTGTACCAAAAGCTACGGTCAAAGGGCCTCTTTTTCTGGCTCGATTTTCGTTTTCG
The DNA here is from genome assembly GCA_023091065.1 of Dianthus caryophyllus. Taxonomy (NCBI): domain Eukaryota; kingdom Viridiplantae; phylum Streptophyta; class Magnoliopsida; order Caryophyllales; family Caryophyllaceae; genus Dianthus; species Dianthus caryophyllus. The sequence goes on from CM041522.1 coordinate 20,001,816, forward strand.
AAATTTTCGATTTGCGCGATCGCGAAAAGTTTCGAAATAAAAGATACGGAGTATGATCCTAAAATAGTGTTTTGTAATAAAATTGAAAATAAAAATAAAAATAATTTTCGAAAGGGCACTTTAAACAGAATCGAGTTTTAATTCTTGAAATTTGGAATAGAATTTTCCTAAGTCGAAATCCCTATTTTTTTCGATGAATGTTTTAGATTTAAGGAATTATATTTAATCGTCAAAAAGTTAATTAATTTAAATTAGTGGTTATTTACAATTTCGATAATTTACAAAAAAGTTAGTTAAATAGAAATGAAATAGTAATTTTGATATTAAGATAAAATGATTTATTAAAATAAATAAAATGATTCCCATTTAAATCAATTTTTTTGATGTTAAGTTTACTTTTGAAAAATAAGAAGAAAATGGAAGAGGATAAGATGGCTTAATCATCACTATTTGGGCCGGCTATTTTGGCCTTGATTTGCGCGCCAAAATTTGTCGTCGAGAAAATTTTTATCGATTCGGTATTTTATTTACCGATTGTCAATAAATAAATATAAAGTTCGACAGTGATTGTGAAAACATTGTATTGAATTATTTACAGCGCATTTGGAAGTTTTGCGTTGGTAAATTTGTTGAGCGAGAAATTTATATTTATCGGATCTCATATTTTTTTTTTCAAACGGTCTATCTATTTGAATGATTAAATCTATAAAAACTATAGTTTATGAAAGTAATGATTTTTAAAATATAATGCAATTTATAAATTCAATAATGGTAACCAAAGTAAAGTTTTAGTTCGACAAGTATTTTGGAAATAACATATAATACAAAATAATAAAAATCAAGAAGGTTTAATTAGAAATATCTTGAGAAATTTTATTCGAACAAAATGTTTTTTCAGTCGCGTTTTATAAGCAAAGGAATAAAAGTTAAATTATACAAATTTAAATTTAAAATATTTGTTAAAATAATTAATTAGTGTTTATAAAATACGGGGTGTTACAACATTTTTATCTTCGATTTGGTATGTCACGGCGAAATTAGTTCAAAACGAGCTAAAAGTTACAAGGTTTTAAATTTAGGAAAAGCTTCAAAAGTTTTCTAGCACTGGTTTAGCCAATATATTGTGACTTTAAATATCCATAACCCGAGTTATATATGCTCAAAAATTTTGATCTTTATATTTTAGAAACTTCAGGACGTTATCTATAAGTTCCAAATGATATTTCATCAAAATCATATTTCATTTAATTGCAGTTTAGTTTTTAAGATCGTTGCTCCAAAACAACATGCATGCTGTAAATCTGACCAGTCTGTACTAAAATTCTCATATCTCACTAACGACAACGTTAAATCACACGAAACCAACTGGAGTGGATAGCCAACTCATTTATATTTTATTTGGTAGGTCATGAGCCAATTAACTCTAAACTAGCAAAAAGTTATGGGGTTTACAAGTTGGGTAAAATTTCTGGAACATGCATAAACTGATCTAATGCACATAGCTACGAATTTCTTTAAATTACATCTAATCAACACATAATCATCAATAATAACCCAAAATAATATCATATAATGGCACATCTGATTTATATATAATCATATTATCATTTAAAATATTACTCTTAAAATGCATAAATCACAAATAAGAGAAATCCTAGTGACCTTTCCTAACAAAAGTTGATAATAAACACCTTAGTCAAACTTGATTCACTTCAACAAGATCTTCACCTTGATCCTCTTCAGTATATAAATAAATACTAGTATAATACCCGTGCATAAATGCAAGGGAAGTATAAAAATAAGTTAATAGTTAATTGAAAATTTTGATAATTGAATTAAATATTAAATCAAAATAAGAATACTTTGTAGTAATAATATAAACGCAACCTAAATAAACATATATTTTCAGACCCAAAATGCAACAAACTGTATCTACTTTACCGCATATTTATTTAACATGTCACCCTGTTATATGACTTGTTTGAAACAGTTAAGTATTATTCAAATATTTAAAATTCGACCCGTAATAGTATTTGAATTAACCCGTTTAATAAGTTTAAAAGTGTCAATTTTGAGTTTTCTTAATTAACTATCAAAATTTAGATAATTGAAACGTTGAAAATTGTAACAAAACAATTAGAATAACGGAACATTTAATTTTTTTTATACAAATATAGTTATAATTTTTTTTAAAAAATATATCATAATGTGACAAAAACCGATTAAAGTATCATATCGCAACACAATGTCTTTAAATTCATCATAGTTAAAGAGATAAAAAGAAAAATATACTCTGTTGTACATAAAAGATACTTCCTCCGCGCCACTATGATAGTCCCACTTTGTTTGGACACGGTGCTTAAGAAATAATAATAAACAAAGGGTAGTACATATTGTGGGGTCAATTTGTCAAAAAACTGGAAAAGTCATGAGTGTTAACTTGCATTACTTAAGTCTAATTAATTACAAAATATTCCCACCAAAAGTTAATCATAAAGCACAAGAGCATTAAATGCTCTAAATGAAGGTGGAAAAAAACGTAGAGTAGCTACAATAGCTAGAAATCCACAATACTAGGAGATGGAGGGAAATTTTAAAATTTATGAAAATTTTAAAATTCCCACCCAACTTATAACCTTACAAAATTACAGCATTTATACATTCATTTTCACAGCATCAACATTTCACAAGCTTTAATTTCCTCTTCATTAACTCCTCTCCATTAACTCCTCTCAACTCCTTCTTCCTACAAATAAACAAAAAAAAAAAGTCAGACTGAAATCAAGTTAAATTCAATGTGCAATAAATGAGAAGACCAAATTTAAATGATCACGAGAGGCTCAAAATAGTGACAATACTTTTTGAGAGTCTTGGTGAGGAAAAACCGAGACATGGAAGAATTACTGAATTGGCGAAAGAATTCAAGGTTAACAGAAAAACTATTACGAAGATATGGAATGCAGCTAAGAAACAAAAATTAGAAGGACTTCCGATCGATGTTAGGTCCCAAATTCCAGGCAAACGTGGGAAAGAACGTCTACGATGTCCCGTGGAGAAGATAAAGAAGTTGAATTATCAAAACGCTGAACAATAAGAAAGTTGGCAAATGAAATAGGGTGCAAAGACACAACAGCTCGATGGATAAGGAGAGGGAGATTAGAGTCATACCTCATCCAGGCATCCCGATTTGACTCGAGATTGTAAGCTTCTAAGGTTACATTTTGTCATGGCTAAACTATATTTTGATCGATTACTTAATTGTTTCAAATTTAAAGACATGAGCAATGTCATACATATGGATGAAAAGTGGTTTAACATGACAAAAGCAACACAACGATATTACCTTACCAAGGAAGAGGAAACCCCTTACCGTTCATGTCAAAACAAAAACTTTATCATCAAAGTTATGTTCTTAGCTTGATTGTATCAAGACCAATTTATGCGTAAAATGGACACTTTTCTATTTGATGGGAAAATAGGAATTTTTCCATTCACATATAAAGAACCAAAGAAAGAGGACATCGAGAAATAGGGTTGCGGGTACTATGGTTACAAAACCAATAGAGTCTCACCAGAATGGTTATGAAAGACTATATGATCAACAAAATCATACCGCAATCAAGTCAAAATGGCCACAATCAAGAAGCAAAAGTATCGTCATACAACAAGATAATGCTAGGCCGCATATAAGCGGGAATGATGTCGATTTTCTAGCAATTGCTACATCGACGGTTTTAACATACGGTTGAAACAACAACCAAAGACAACACCGATTTGAATGTCCTAGATTTGGGTTTTTCAGTCGATTCAAAGTCTACAATCCTCAAAACCATCAAAAATGTTGACGAACTAGTCAAAAACGAGAGCAAGCTTACAATGAGCGACTGCAGATTGCTTAAATGATGTTTGGCTAAGTTTGCAAGCATGCATGGTTGAAGTGATGAAAAGAAAAGGACACAACGACTAATGGCCATCAGATTTAAAGAAAGCAAAGAATAGAAGGGCAGGAACGCTACCAAGGGATCTTGTTGTGAGTGACGATTTGGTAAAAGAATGTATGGGTTACTTGTGCACATATGCAACTGACATAAACCTTGAAGAAATGATAACTGATCTTGGGTTATAGATGTAGTAGTGGTAATAGCAAACTTGATGCATCTTTTGTATTGTATAGAAAAATTATGCCACCACTTTTTGCGGCGTTAGGTTTGCAATCAAATTGAACAGTTGATGTATGCAATTTATACTGATTATTTGCCCTCGGTTCAGTTGCATTTAGCTCGCATTTATTCGATTTCATTATTATTTTAGGAGCTATTTGCTTTATATTGCGATACTGCTGCTCTTTATTTATATTTTGCAGGTTTTGGCGGTCCTGAGCTAAAACCTGAGTCAATTGGAGCATTGGCGAGTATCGTGACTACAAGACCAAGCTCAAGCCGATACGGGAGCTCAGGATACGAGTGAGGACGTGGAGGATTCAAGCAAACAAGCGACGAACGAAGCAAAGAAGCGAAGAGAAGAAGAAACACGCCCACAAGCCTGGGTCGGATTTGTACCAAATCCGGCCGGATTTGTGAAGAATCCGGCCCAGGTATTTCGACAGCATTGTTGGTTTGAGGCCCATTAAATTGAGGCCTATATATATACTTGTATTGAGGCTCGAAAGGACATATTTTTTGGACACATCTTTCATTCTACTTTTTACTGCTTTAGTTAGTTTTAGTTTTTCTCTCTTTTAAACTCTAAAAATTCCTTAGTCTAGATTTAATTACTTTGCAAGGATCAATCTTTACTTCAACTCAGGATTAATTTCAGGTTTAATTTCATTGTTATTTCTTTCATCATGTCTTTTATTGTCAATTGTTTTGTTTCAATTTCGATTATGTCAAGCTAATTCTCCAATTAGGGTTTGAGGGGAATTTGTGACTTTGATTCGGGAACATGTTTTTAGATTAAATTGGTTGAATATATTGTGCAATTGAATTTCTTTCTACGCGTTTTATGCAATTGAATTAGGATTACTTCGCCTGATCAACGAATTCATCTGAGTTTAATTGAACCTGAGTAAGTTTTAATTTAAGATCGAAAGCCGAGTTAAAACTAGACTTACGCGAGATTGATAAGTTGAATTTAGTACGCAGCGAGAGCCCGCTAAATTTGCTTAAGGCTAAAATTGACTCGAGAGAGCGTTTTCTAAACCTAGTCAATTTGCACAGTTTAATGCTTCCTTCTTATAAACTTGAGTTCCTGAATCATTGTCATAATGAACCCGATGCCCTAATCCTTCTCCTTATTGATTTCTGTTCATCTTCCTTATTATTGCTTTAGTTTATTAGTTCAAACAAACCCTTTTTTCACACCCGAGTTAGACCTGTTTACTCCGACTTTAGCTTATAACTGCTCCGTTTCTCTGTGGATACGATCCTGCTTACCACTAGCTGCTGTCAGTTGTTCGTTAGGTTTATTTTGATTGAGGCGTGACGACTTAGCCTCATCAAATTTTGGCGCCGTTGCCGGGGAGACGGCTTTGCTAGTTTTAGTTTTTGTTAGTTTTACAGGTTTTTCTCCCTTGTCTCAAGGAACCTAGTTCCTTGAGACCGTTTTTTTAATTGCTTGCTTGTAGTTTTGTTTATGCACAGGTCACCTACAGGTTTAGTTCCATTTGAGCCTGAACCTGAGCGAGCATTTCATAGGCTACGTAAGGAAGCAAGGAAATTAATTGATCTTGATTTCGAGGAAGCGTCACACTCCGAATCTAGTGCTGCGCAATCGTCCTACGAAGAGGACACACCTCCCCGTACTCCGTTAACTCCACCGCCAGTGACCATGCCTAAACTTTCGAGTCACTCGGTGCCTAAACCGGAGTCCATACCTGATGGATTCACTATGCCCGCTACGCTGCAGGGCAACTTTGAGATTCGCCCCGCCTTTCTAAATTTGGTGGAGCGAAATCAGTTCGGTGGTTATCCTATCAAGATCCTGGCCGCAAGACATGCAAATGTTCACCGACTATTGTTCGACTATTAAGCGGTGCCGATTACGCAGAATCAAATACGGAAATGCTGTTCCCTTTCTCATTAAAGGACCGAGCCCGCGAGTGGATTCATCGATCCGACAAGGAAGGCGCGGGTATTATCGATCGGAGTGGGTTGGCTCTTGCATTCTATGCCAAATTCTATCCTCCTGAACGTACGAACCAGATGAGGAGTCAAATTCAAGGCTTCAAACAGACGTACGACGAGTCGCTTGCTGAGGCATGGGACAGGTATAAGAAGCTGATTAGAGATTGTCCTCACCATGGGCTTAGTACTTGGTTGGTGATCATGACCTTCTATAATGGTCTGTATGCTGAGAGCCGGGCTATCCTAGATTTTGCTGCAGAGGGACGTTTTGCTAATAACGTCGATGATGACAAGGCTTGGGGTTTGATAGAGGAGATGGCCGTTCACTCTTCTCAGTTTGGTAAGCCGCGAGGGAATTCACGGTCCGCGCATGACGACCATGATAAGGGGACTATTAGTGCGCTAACGAGTCAGGTTGCTGCGCTTACTGCGCAGATTAGTATAATGACAGGTGGTGGTTCCTCTAGTGCTCATGTGAATGCTGTCACAGGGCACGACTTGGGTTATACTACGGGGTATGCTGCGCCCCAAGAGCAGGTTTTCGCATATCAATCCTACAACCAGAACCTGCCATACCAAAACCAGCCTGGTTACGATCGTTCTCTACTATCTTACCGTAACCAGAATGTCCTAAACCAAACCACCCAACCATCACAAAATCAACCCTACATCCCTCCACATAAAAATTTCCAACCACCCCCTCCCAACTACCAAAGACCCCAATATGTCCCACCACCGCTCAACTCGCCTCGCCTCCTGTTGTTGATTCGGGTGTGAGTGAATTGAAGGCCATGATGCTGCAGATGGCCAAGTTGCAGGAGGTGATGATGCAGCAGATGCAGAGGAGCGAGCAAGCCAAAGACGCGGCGATTAAGAATTTGGAGAACCAAGTGGCTCAACTGGCCGCTTCGCAAGCTATGCGTCAACCGGGCACCCTCCCGTCCCAAGGTAATCCTCCTCCCGACACTGCATGTGCGATCACGCGGCTGCCAGTGGTACGCATTACGATGGCCCAAAGCACCCAAACGAACTTGAAGGCGAGGAGGGAAACAAATGCATTTGAAACACTGGGCAGGATTATCAGAGAATCCCACCGGATTCATCTGAAATCCGACCCAGGTCAAAATTTTTTAGTACGGAGCCTTTGGTTGCTTCTCAAGATTCAAATCCTATGGTTCTTGGCTCTGATAATGCTAATGCTTCTAAAAAGGATTCTACCAGTAACTACTCCACCACCGCACTCAAGTCAAGCTTCCATTTCCGGCCGACAACGAGCGCAGAGCCCGAGGCTAAGTTCAAGAAGTTCGTGGACGTCGTCAAAGCTCTACAGGTAAATGTTCCATTCATTGACCTTGTGACTCAAATTCCCGCGTACGCTAAGTTCTTAAAGGAAGTCTTAGCTAGGAAGCGTACGTTAGACGACGTTTCGACCGTTGCTTTTGTAGGGGAGGCTAGTACTAGGTTGCAGGGTAGTAAACCACCTAAACTTAGTGACCCCGGGACCTTTTCCATCCCTTGCTCCATAGGTAGGTTTGAGGTTAAGAACGCTTTATGTGACCTAGGAGCTAGCGTCAGTGTCATCCCATATTCGATGTGTCAAAGGATAAACATGACAAATTTGGGACCTACTAGCATTACCTTGCAAATGGCCGACCGTTCCGTTAAGCGTCCCTTAGGTATCCTACAAGACGTCCCCGTACAGGTTGGAAAGTTCTTTATCCCTGTCGACTTTGTAGTTTTAGACATGTCTGAGGATGTCCACATCCCGATTATTTTGGGGAGACCCTTTTTGCACACTGCTGGTGCACTTATTGATGTGGGTAAGAAAACCTTAATGTTCTTGGTGGGGGGTGAGCGGCTTACTTTTACTCAGTCTAATACCCCACGGTCACCTATGTGTCTAGAATCGGTTAATGCTATTAATGTTATACCTCCGTCTCACTCTACTGGAGACACTTTGGAGGTTTTGCATGTCTCTTCTCCTTGTGCAGGTTTGTCAAAGAATAGCTGCAAGGATGGTTTGGAGGAGAGAAAGCTGCTTAAAGCCGACGTTTATGGTGCGAGCAATGGTGATGGAGGACCCACGGTCGAGCCGCCTGGAGCACGCGGGAGATATGGTGCACCGTTTAGAGATGGAGACCCACTTTTGGCGAGCTTTGCTGGGCTACCTCGGGGAGGCGATTCACTACGACACTCCGATGGTGTCACATTGAGTGAGGGTGTCGCGAATGGCCAAAGACCTTGGCGAGATTATATGTTTTGATTGGATCATTGAAGAGTCGTGCGGGACTATAAACCAGCGCTTTCCGGGAGGCAACCCGATGACATTTTGTAATCAGTTGTACTTTATTTTGGTGCGAGCAATGGTGTGAGTGAATTGAAGGCCATGATGCTGCAGATGGCCAAGTTGCAGGAGGTGATGATGCAGCAGATGCAGAGGAGCGAGCAAGCCAAAGACGCGGCGATTAAGAATTTGGAGAACCAAGTGGCTCAACTGGCCGCTTCGCAAGCTATGCGTCAACCGGGCACCCTCCCGTCCCAAGGTAATCCTCCTCCCGACACTGCATGTGCGATCACGCTGCGAAGTGGTACGCATTACGATGGCCCAAAGCACCCAAACGAACTTGAAGCTGAGGAGGGGAAACAAAATGCGGCTGAAACACCTGGGCAGGATTCTCAGAGAATCCGGCCGGATTCATCTGAAATCCGACCCAGGTCAAAATTTTTTACTACGGAGCCTTTGGTTGCTTCTCAAGATTCAAATCCTATGGTTCTTGACTCTGATAATGCTAATGCTTCTAAAAAGGATTCTACGGTAACTACTCCACCACCGTACCAAGTCAAGCTTCCATTTCCGGGCCGACAACGAGGTGCAGAGCCCGAGGCTAAGTTCAAGAAGTTCGTGGACGTCGTCAAAGCTCTACAGGTAAATGTTCCATTCATTGACCTTGTGACTCAAATTCCCGCGTACGCTAAGTTCTTAAAGGAAGTCTTAGCTAGGAAGCGTACGTTAGACGACGTTTCGACCGTTGCTTTTGTAGGGGAGGCTAGTACTAGGTTGCAGGGTAGTAAACCACCTAAACTTAGTGACCCCGGGACCTTTTCCATCCCTTGCTCCATAGGTAGGTTTGAGGTTAAGAACGCTTTATGTGACCTAGGAGCTAGCGTCAGTGTCATCCCATATTCGATGTGTCAAAGGATAAACATGACAAATTTGGGACCTACTAGCATTACCTTGCAAATGGCCGACCGTTCCGTTAAGCGTCCCTTAGGTATCCTACAAGACGTCCCCGTACAGGTTGGAAAGTTCTTTATCCCTGTCGACTTTGTAGTTTTAGACATGTCTGAGGATGTCCACATCCCGATTATTTTGGGGAGACCCTTTTTGCACACTGCTGGTGCACTTATTGATGTGGGTAAGAAAACCTTAATGTTCTTGGTGGGGGGTGAGCGGCTTACTTTTACTCAGTCTAATACCCCACGGTCACCTATGCGTCTAGAATCGGTTAATGCTATTAATGTTATACCTCCGTCTCACTCTACTGGAGACACTTTGGAGGTTTTGCATGTCTCTTCTCCTTGTGCAGGTTTGTCAAAGAATAGCTGCAAGGATGGTTTGGGGGAGAGAAAGCTGCTTAAAGCCGACGTTTATGGTGCGAGCAATGGTGATGGAGGACCCACGGTCGAGCCGCCTGGAGCACGCGGGAGATATGGTGCACCGTTTAGAGATGGAGACCCACTTTTGGCGAAGCTTTCTTTGGGCTACCTCGGGGAGGCGATTCACTACGACACTCCGATGGTGTCACATTGAGTGAGGGTGTCGCGAATGGCCAAAGACCTTGGCGAGATTATATGTTTTGATTGGATCATTGAAGAGTCGTGCGGGACTATAAACCAGCGCTTTCCGGGAGGCAACCCGATGACATTTTGTAATCAGTTGTACTTTATTTTGGTTTGTTTTTGACTTTAACATTTGTGTTTTGCTTGTGAGCGCGCGAGGATGAGGGATTTTATGATTTCCGTTGAGTTTGAACAGGTTCTAATGATTCGTCACGGACGAATTACGCGAAAAAACGGACGAGCCAACCACCATTGGCCCTAATACAGGTGGCCGGCTCCTAGGGGCTGTTGCACGCAGCTCCGTTTTTGCTGCTTCACTTCGCGGAGCACCTTTGCATGGGTCCTTTGGATGCATATTTGTGAATGTTAGCCACGACCCTTGCTCCGTTGTGGTTTGGGGGAGCTCCTTCACGAGCATGTGAGTCCTCTTTACCTTTTACCCTCTTACTTTCTCGTTCTTATTTCCACCCCATATGATTAAAAAAAACCCAAAAAAATTAAAAAAATTGAAAATCCAAAAATATTTCGGTTCGACTTGTCCCGTTTGGAGAATTGATTAGTGTGCCATTTTGATCTTTAGCATCTCCGAGTCGAATATCTATCGTCGTAGCTTGCACTATATGTTTGTTTCCCATCAATAGATTGCGAGTCTCAAACACTAGCCCACTTGTATTTACTTTACTCTTATCGCTTTTCGTTTGTTTGCTTTCGATATTGGTATTCAAGTAAGGCATTGGTTTGTGGAATGTTTGGAATGTTGGAATGTGGTATGCTTGGAAAGATCATATAATGTTGGAGCAATGCTTCGATGCTTTCGGAGGGGACTCATTGATTTGAGTAACCACAGTGGCCATGAATTTGGTTGCGACCGAGAGTATGAGCAATGATGTAACCCTTAAGGAAATATGTGTACCCGAGCACGATCTTTACCGAGTGAATGTCAAGCTAAACGGTACTACATACGAGGGATGCTCCACATTTGAAAAAGAAAAAAAAAAAAAAGAGAAAGAAAAGAAAAGAAAAAAAGAATGGATTGTGGAAAGAAATGGTTGAATGGAAAGTGGTATGTTCGGTTGGCCCTGCTTGAATTCAATTGTCGTCAGTTTTACTTTTGCGAAAGCGTTAGAGGCTAGTAATACGATGTGGTGTGAATGGTTGAGACTTGTGCTCTATTTTCGGTGAAATAGTCTGTGGTTTGTAAGTTCATGTGCATAGGTCGTCAAGTCCGAGATACTAACGTGATAAATTAGCTACACTTTGATTTTCTCCGACGCTGTTTGCTTGAGGACAAGCAAAGGTTTGGTTTGGGGGAGTTTGATGTATGCAATTTATACTGATTATTTGCCCTCGGTTCAGTTGCATTTAGCTCGCATTTATTCGATTTCATTATTATTTTAGGAGCTATTTGCTTTATATTGCGATACTGCTGCTCTTTATTTATATTTTGCAGGTTTTGGCGGTCCTGAGCTAAAACCTGAGTCAATTGGAGCATTGGCGAGTATCGTGACTACAAGACCAAGCTCAAGCCGATACGGGAGCTCAGGATACGAGTGAGGACGTGGAGGATTCAAGCAAACAAGCGACGAACGAAGCAAAGAAGCGAAGAAAAGAAGAAACACGCCCACAAGCCTGGGTCGGATTTGTACCAAATCCGGCCGGATTTGTGAAGAATCCGGCCCAGGTATTTCGACAGCATTGTTGGTTTGAGGCCCATTAAATTGAGGCCTATATATATACTTGTATTGAGGCTCGAAAGGACATATTTTTTGGACACATCTTTCATTCTACTTTTTACTGCTTTAGTTAGTTTTAGTTTTTCTCTCTTTTAAACTCTAAAAACTCCTTAGTCTAGATTTAATTACTTTGCAATGATCAATCTTTACTTCAACTCAGGATTAATTTCAGGTTTAATTTCATTGTTATTTCTTTCATCATGTCTTTTATTATCAATTGTTTTGTTTCAATTTCGATTATGTCAAGCTAATTCTCCAATTAGGGTTTGAGGGGAATTTGTGACTTTGATTCGGGAACATGTTTTTAGATTAAATTGGTTGAATATATTGTGCAATTGAATTTCTTTCTACGCGTTTTATGCAATTGAATTAGGATTACTTCGCCTGATCAACGAATTCATCTGAGTTTAATTGAACCTGAGTAAGTTTTAATTTAAGATCGAAAGCCGAGTTAAAACTAGACTTACGCGAGATTGATAAGTTGAATTTAGTACGTAGCGAGAGCCCGCTAAATTTGCTTAAGGCTAAAATTGACTCGAGAGAGCGTTTTCTAAACCTAGTCAATTTGCACAGTTTAATGCTTCCTTCTTATAAACTTGAGTTCCTGAATCATTGTCATAATGAACCCGATGCCCTAATCCTTCTCCTTATTGATTTCTGTTCATCTTCCTTATTATTGCTTTAGTTTATTAGTTCAAACAAACCCTTTTTTCACACCCGAGTTAGACCTGTTTACTCCGACTTTAGCTTATAACTGCTCCGTTTCTCTGTGGATACGATCCTGCTTACCACTAGCTGCTGTCAGTTGTTCGTTAGGTTTATTTTGATTGAGGCGTGACGACTTAGCCTCATCAACAGTGTTTTGGGATGCCTGTAATGTTTTGTAATGTTCTGGAAAGAAAAAACAAGTCTTTTGCTATCAAATGTTTTGTAATGTTTTGTAATGTTTTGTAATGATCAGAAATTCACCATTCTCTATTAGTCCAAAAATATTGCAATCAATTTACTCCGTATAAGTAAAGAAATCAGTATAAACCAATAACAGCATCTGGAACAAAATCAAAATCAAAATCAAAATAATCAAAATCCAAATCAAAATAATCCAATTATTCCCAAAATCATCCAATTATTCCCAAAATCAAAATCAATAACAGCATCAAAATCAAAATCAATAATCCAATTATTTCCAATTATTCCCAAAATCAAAATCAATAATCCAGTTATTCCAAGTATAAATCAAAATCAAAATAATCCAATTATTCCCAAAATTCAAGGATCATACCTTAGGTTTTATGAAATTGATACCAATAACAGCATCTGGAACAAGTTCATCCTTAGGGTCGCATTTCAATGGAGAGACAACTTCGACCACCGTATTTGAGGACACACAGTCATCCTCATCAGTATAAACCTCATCACAATTAGAGTCACTCTCAAAAGAGACATAATCTTCACAAAACCCACAAACCATATTATCATCTGGTTCCAAAAGATCATTACATTCAAAACAATAACGAACCTCATTATTCTTTGAGACTGCAATAAGACCACCATCATCCTTGTCTTTATCGTCCAAAACCTTACCAGTTTCAATAGCAGCCTTAACTCCCAGATCTGATGCCTTCTGATTTTCAACACTTACATCAGTCACTGAAACACGACCACGAGAAGCCCTAGCCTTAGCGGTAATAGAACGAGCAAGTACCCTAACGAAATGACTCCCACGAGAAACCTTACCCCCTGCCATAACTGTACCACAAAAATAAGGTTTATGAAAGAGGTTTATGAAAGAGGATTGAAAAGAGGATTGAAAAGAGGATTGAAAATACATAGAAATAAAGGAGATCGGAGAGGAAAGTTAGGCAAGGCAAGATTTTATTTAGGTTTATGAAAGAGGAAAGTTAGGCATTTTGTTTCAGGAGTTAATGTTTCTGGGTTTTGGTGGAGATGTCATCAATGATTAATAAGGTTGAAAAAATTAGAGTAATGTAATCTTGTGATTTAATTAGTAGTATAAACATAACATTAAGTAGTGTCATTTTTGTAATAATTAAGTGTACATAGGGATAATATAGGTACTTTTTTATGACAAAAAAGGAAATATTTCAAGTGGGACTAACATTGTGGAACGTCCCAAAAAGGAAAGTGGGACTATCATTGTGGCGCGGAGGAAGTATTAACCTACATTACATAATTTAAAAAAGGAAATAAAATAAAATAAAAAGATAAAAAAAAATAAAAAATAAAAGGGATAAAAATATGTAAAAGTTGGAGGGAAAATTGGAGGAAAAATTTGTGTAGAATGGTTTTTGTTATATATAATTATAAAAGGGATAAAAATATGTAAAAGTTGGAGGGAAAATTGGAGGGAAAATTTGTGTAGAATGGTTTTTGTTATATATAATTAATATAGATTAGAAAGAACACATAATAAATAAGTTAGTTCTAGTAACTACTCTATGGTAGAAAAATAAAATAAAGGAAGTTAGATATACTTACTTGTTACCATACATTTAGATGAATTAGGAGGAATAGTATGGAAGAAAAAGGGAGTTTTATTTCTTTGGGGTAGTATTTAGAAAAATGGATTAGAAAATGTGCTTGGTAGTATAGATTAGTAGTAGTGGTAGTACGAAGTACATAAAATTAGTGGTAATACTTGTAATTAGTAGTAGTAATGTGTAGTACAAATATGAGGAAAGTGTAATACTCCATCCGTCTCGGTGATTTGTTTACGTTTACTTTATACACATTTAACGATTTGAGGACGGAGGTAGAGAAAAAACTAATAAAATAATAATATAAGTACAAAGGGGGTCTCGCTTGTTTAAAATTATCAAATGTAATTGGTTAAGGGAGTAGGGATCCACCTCCCACATGGGTAACCCTTGATCATTTATAGAAACTGTAAACAAATGACCCGTACACCCCAAAATGGAAAGTGTGTAAACAAATGACCGGGACGGAGGGAGTACTACCTAGGTAATAGTTATCATCTAATAGCTTTAGGGGATAGACTTTTGCATGTGATGTGACAAGTCTATAGGGATGTGATTTGTGGTGCCCAATGCATGCATAACAGGAAAAGATAAAAAGAGTGTAAAATCAAAAGAAGATAAGTGGTGGCCGGCCAAAATTTGGACCCCACACTAAATTTTGGTTTGTCAAATGATTTTACAAGTTATTTCATTATATTCCTCTCGAAATATCGAATGGTTTAGCCTTTCGTTTCGCCCAATTCCGAGTCCGTATGACCATTTTACGACCTCTTAAAGTTTGACGTTAGCTTTTACGCGGAAATGACGTTGGGACTTATTTACTCCCATGTGATACGTCGTCCCTTGCAATATTAAATATAATGTAACACCCCGTGTTCTTATAGCCAAATATTATGAGAGAATTTAATTCCTTAAATTAAATTCAACCTTTTTCCTTATAATAAAAATGCGACTGAATTTTTTTCGCTAAACATGTAACACTCCATGCCAAGTTAAGCTTATTATAATTGCGCAAATCATTAAATCAACAATCTCGCCCAAAATTTTTCTAATACAATGCGCTACAACTATTATTGCACCTAAACAAAAACCATTTTGATGTACTTCGAATTTGAACTTTATTCTTTCATATTCAAACTCGATAAATCAAATGAAACATCTACGACAAATTTCTCAACGACAAATTTTGGCACGCAAATCGAGGTCAAACATTGACTAAAAGACCAAGCCACCCAAATGTGATTAAGTCACCTAATCCTTTCTTAAATATACTTAATCATAATCCAAATCTAATTAAAGTAGTTTAAGCTTAATCATTTTGATTAATACTAACAAAACATATAATAATAATATCAAATTACTATTTCATTTTGATTTAACTAACACATTCACTAAAACTCGATATAATGAGTTACACTAAGCCTAAACTGATAAACTTTTTGACGTTTAAGTATAATGATTTAATTCAGTAACATTCCACGAAAAAAATATATATTTCGACCCAACAAGATTTTATTTCAAAGTTTCGAGGATCCTAAGGCCAATTTTTGTTTTGATCACCCTTCAACGTTTTTCTTCATTTTTATTTTTGATCTTACTTCGAACCATTATTTTAAGACTATATATTTCATTTCGAGACTTCTCACGTGCGCGCGAATCGAAAATTTCAAAAACGTAAAAATCGGGACTTGTTAGTGATGATGGCCGAAATTTTTGACCATTATTGGTCTTCACTTATCTTCTTCCATTCTTCCCTTCTCTTACACCACCATGTCCCCTTTTTCTACCATGTCTAATCCACCTTACACACTACTAAATTCATCATCACATACTAGCTTCTTCTAGTTTTTAATGTGAATGCAAGTTAAGTCTTTAATGCTTACAAAAATAAAACACAAACTACTACTACATACATTACAATCACACGCACAAACAAACACACACACAACAAAAACTTCAACTTGTTTTCTCTCTAAATAAACTCAAACCAAGAACAAGTAAGCTTGTTCTTCATGCAAGCTCAAGAACACATCTAATATTCATCCTCTTTAATTCTTTTTCCTTCCTTAATCTTCCATTTATTTGCTTAAATTAATTAGTACACTTAAATAAACTCCTCACCACTTATATTAAGTGCTCACTTAACTCTTTTTACATGCAATTAAAATATGAACATAAATCAAAAATCATTTAAAAGATTTACTTCACCTAAACTAAAACAATACTACACTTAAAATTTATTAGTATAGTTTAACTAGTTAAAATGATTTACTAATTCTCTTATCTTCATTTTATGTACTAATCCTAACCAAAGACGAGGAGCAAGGTGGAGGCGTCGACTTGAGCCAATTTGATCACATAGTGGATCCCGACAATTGCTAAGCACTTTTCATTAACCTAATTAAGGTGCTCCCGCACACTATATTTGATAAGCACCTACACTTGCTTGATTATATGTTATGTGTATATCACTTTAGTATTGCATGACTAATTACAAGGTAAAAATCAAAAAAAATAAAAATGGTGTAGCTTATAAAAACATACGGCCATCCCCTATTTTCTCACTTAATTTTTCGTTTTAATTTTTGTAAATTGCATGCTTAAAATACTCGTAATGAATTGGTCATGAAAATATAATTAGTTTATGTTTAGGACTTAAAATGAATATGTTATGAATTTTAAATGTTTTAATGCATTTATGTGTGTTCTTGAAATTTTGATGTGATTCATGTGTTTGAATGATTTTTATTCATGTGTGTTAATGTTTTGTATATGATTTTCACATATGTTAAGTATATAAATAATATAAAGTAAATTAGTTATTGAATTAGAAGTATAAAAATCGAAAATCAAATTTATGAACATATAATAATATACACGCCAAATTGAATTTAATGGACCAATTTTTAGTTTTAATTTTTCTAAATAACATATTATGATTAGTTTAGTTAAATTAGACTTCTATGGAAAATTTGAGAAAAATTAATAAACATATAAAAATTTGACTAATTAATGTTCTTATGAAAAATAATAGAGTTCTTAACATCTTCAAGTGTTCTTCATTTAAATGACTAGCTTGATTTCAAAATAATTGAAAGTTTAATTTATTTTTAGTTTAAAGTCATTAGTGAAAAGTTACAATAATAGTCATATAAATTAAATAGACTAAATCATCAAAATATAAAAGTTAGAAAATTAAAGTGAGTAAAATCACTATTCATAAATGAAATAAAATATTTAGTGAAAATCGTAAACTAGTTAAATCACTTTAGTATAATTTAAATAGTTAGTTTATAAAAACTTTAAGTCAAAAACCGATAAATTAGAAAACGAAAATAAAAAGGGCTAAGTGAGAAGAGTGCCACGGTTTTAATGTCATTTTTGGGCCAAAATTGATTTTGTCACTTTTTATTTTTATCACTTAGATAAATAAATTAGTTAAAGTAATGAATTATTAATAAAAATATAAAAAGAAATAAATAGCTAAAAATAAATAGAGGGCCACCGCTTTACTATTAAAAGTGGGTCAATTTTAATCAAAATGAATTTATCACTTAATCACTATAATTGATTAGTAACTAGCTTTATATTTTTGTTGTAAAAAGAATCGTTAATAAAAAGAATCAACGAAACCGATAAAAATAAACGTTACATATATTAAAATGAATCACATCGTGTGTTACTACCTATGCTTAATTGAGGATGTGGAGATACGGACTATTTAAAATGAACTATGACAACCTCGCTAAAAATGGAAACCGCTTAAATGTTAGTTAAGTATATGACTAAATTTAACCGAGTTTTACTTTTAAAAATGTTATTTAAAATCACCAAGTACAAAATGAACTTAACAACTTTGACCCTAGATTTTTGTACTTAGATTATATTAAGTTTTACTTCCGAAATCATTTTTCAAATCACTAAATACAAAACGAACTTAACGACTTTAAAACTAGAATTTTACACTTAGTAAATAAAAAGCTTAGTTTATTTTCTAAAATATCCTTAGTATAAAAAGTGTATAAGAGTATAAAAATACTAAGTATAAATAAAGTCAAATAATAAATACTAAGTATAAAGAAAATATAATAAAAATACTAAGTATAAAGAAAATAAAATAATAAATACTAAGTATAAGAATACATATACGTACAAATACGAATACTTAAAAATACGAATACGCATAAATACGAGGAATAGTAAATACGGTGAATAGTAAATACGGTGAATAGTAAATACGATGAATAGTAAATACGATGAATAGTAAATACAGTGAATAGTAAAATAATGAATAGTGAAAAATATTTAAAAGTTACGAACGGACTCAAAATAAATAATTAGGCTTTTCTATGTGTTCTGTTTTATCTGAAGAACTGCAGTTACTAAAATTTCATTATACAAAGTTAGACGATATATTTAAGTTACAGAATTGTCACCTATATTGAATGAACGAAGAAATGAGAATTTGAAAGAATGAACTACTTGAATAAAATACTTGGATTGTTCGCCATGTCGCGACTCTTGATTTCGAAGTTAAACGAGGTAGCTGTCTATGGGGACTTGGGCTCCCTACCAGAGTTGCCCAAGGCTATTCAACGATTTTGAGATCGCTGTTTGACACGTGGTATCAACCTCAGGGATGGGGCATACTTGATACTTCCGTGGGCCCATAGAATAGTAATTGGAAACTCCAGCCCCACCCGGGGGTACCCGTCTAAGGTGATAGTCGTATTATTAGGTGACTACTTACTCGAGGGCGAGTATGATCTGAACCTATCTATAGTGGTGTATGCATACATTAGACTCAGGATTTGGCTGTCCTTATCGCTTTAGGTATCCTTAGCTTGTTCAGACACGTCCGCTTTGTTCGGCCCTGACCGCTATTGCGCGGACGTCTAGTATGCCCGCCACGCCCAACTGCTTGGCCCCATCCATCGATGAATAGTGTGTCAGACACGTCCAATCTGTTTGGCCCTGTCTACTATTGCGAATTTACGTCTGCATGATTCCGCCTCGCTAATGAACAATCTTTAGTTAACGTATGAAGAATGTATTTCCTTGTCTTGTTTGATTGATTGTTGTTTGATGATTTGAATTTATGAGTATTGGGATACGAATTGTTGAGTATGATCATTTGTGAGCGTGGTACAGTATTTGATTGATTTATACTCATGTTTGAATCATCATGCTTTCCTTATGTGTTGCATGCTTAATTGCTATTTGTTTTTGTTTATTTATTTTCTTTATATAATGCATATGTTTTAGAATTACATGTGTCGAAAGAGTGTTGCGGGAAAATGATAATTGGTTAAATGCAAAAATTTTGAGGACTATTATTGTTTCGAATGCTGGGGATGGTTTACCTTTATTTTGTACTCCTTTTTGAGAGAATGTAATCGATTAACTCTGTTTATCTTAAACTCATATTATGTATATGGAGTTTGTAATACGATAACAGCTGGTTTTGTAATATATAGACTTAATTAATTTTCCGCCTTAGTTTAATTAAAGTCACGAAAAACCGGGTTGTTACAGTTGGTATCAGAGCTGTCTTGCGACCGTGAGTGACTTAAAGTTATCTCATCTAGCGAGACGACACCTGGGCCAGACATTCATATCGTATGTCAGGCATAGACTTATAGGAACAAATAATAAATTAGAAAATCCTAGATCGCTAAAATAAATAACTTAGATCACTTTAAAGCGTGAGGATGGGTAGAAACTTTAAGTACCGACCATACGCTAAAATCTTTTAAATAAGCGAACTGCTACCCTAAAATAAAATACTCTAACTATCGTATGCTTGCTACTTGCTGATGTGACTGACTTAAGCTAACAACTATCCTCGGATATAAAATCGAAATAATAAACTTGACTCTCGAGGAGTGAAACGTTGGAGAAGTACCAAACTATATGAAGTGAGGACAGCTACCAAATCCTTAACAAATTTCACTAATAAAATTCTTAAACTTTTCCAGTTTTTGTTTCGATCAAAAATTTATATTCTCTTAATAGCCATTTTATTTCCGTTCGAACAATATTTTTGTTGTTTGACTCCCTTCCTTAAAATCCCTTGTAGATGTCATCAACCGGCGATTCACCAGCGTACGGAGACGGGGGAAATCATCGTTCGATCAACTGGAAGAAGAGTGCTCTCCGTGCCATTCCTATGCGTTCCGTTACTCCTGAGCTTGGACGAAGTAACCATGACAGAGTTGTGGCCTACAGGAAAGTCTTAGGAAATCCTCCGCCCAAATTCGCAGGAGACCGCGACACTTGCGTGAGTTGGATACATGAGATGGAAGCGAAGTTCGTTGAGGCAGGAGTTCATGAAGAGTGGAAAGAACGTCTGACCGAGAGTTTCCTCAGAGGCGAAGCTCTTTATTGGTGGCTTGCAGATGTACGCCTTTGGTCTGATGGGAGGAGGAAAGTTTCATGGGTGGTTTTCCTTCAAATGCGGCCTTAGACTCGCATGCCGTGCTATTACTGAGGGACACACCTTTGATGATGATGAGCAGGAGGTCAGCGATGCGGAGTCTTCAAATGGGCTCTAGATCCTGTTAGCCTTATTAACTACTAGTTCGGACAACATTTTGTAAAATCTCTAGATTTTAACTACCTAACCTCAGTGTTTCTATGTAGCCTTATTAGGAGTCGTTGTCCCTACCTTCTACTTTCTGTTATCTTGCTAGGAAATGTACTAGATGCATTTTGCTACTCAAAGTCGATGTAACCAACTTTTATCTTGTATTCTATAATATGCCTCTTTTAGAACTACTCAAATTCACACAGTTTAATATTTTCAGAATGGCTGCAAACGATATTCCAGACAATGACCTTAACCAACAATTCCTCGAAGAGGAGGCAAGGAGGAGAGGTTTTGAGGACGCTATCATGAAGATTGCTCAGAATACCCACCAATATCAGGGTGGCGGAAACAACCAATCCGCATTTGAGAGGTTCTCAAAACATAGACCTCAACCATACTCAGGCTCCGTCAATCCTACTGTCTTGACGGAATGGATTGAGGAAATGGAGAAGCTTTTGGAACTAAGCAAGACGCCACCTAATGAAAAGGTGAGTGTAGTAGCGTACTTCTTGAAAGGGGAGGCCAATAGCTGGTGGCGCCTAATCAGATCCACGTTCCCCCTAAGGATCTATAATTGGAGCGAGTTCAAGACTCTATTGGAGAACAAATACTTTGGGGAGGAACTAAAATGGGAGATGGAAGAGAAATTCAGGAACTTAGATCAAGGTGATATGTCTCTGCAGGCATACACCGAAAGGTATCAGGAGCTATCTAAGTTTGCTCCTAGGATATTAACTAACGAGGAGGAACTCGCAACTCGTTATGTAAGGGGCATGACTAATGAGCTGAGGATTAACATGAGCGGTTTCAACTGCAAGAACTTTGCTGAGGCATACGAAAAGGCAACAAGTATCTGGGCATCGATCCAGAAAGGAGAAGCCGAGGAGAAAAGGAAAAAGAAGGTTTTTACTCCTCCTGTGGCAAGTGCTAGCTTCATTCAGAAGCCACTTTATGATCGCCAGAGTTATCAAGGTTCAGACAACCGAAACAGAAACCAGGGCAGGACCCAATACCCCAATCGAAACCCCACCTCATACGTCGCAAGGAAAAGTCAACAAACTCCTGTGACTCCGTCTTTTCAACCAGGCCAGTGTCGTAGATGCCGACAACCGAATCACCCAGGGAGACAGTGTAATGGAGAACCAGTAGTATGCTTTTCCTGCAATATACCGGGGCATAAGTCAAATGAATGCCCAAATAGGAGAACGGGCAGTAAGGCAAATGCGGGACCACTTGCATGATAAAAGTTCGAGGGAGCGTGTACATCTGAGAAGTTGAAGAAGGTCTTTGGCGACATTATTGATGTTGACCTGCGTCCTTTGGTAAATTTCTAATTAACATTATACCAAAGAATTACTTTATTCGATACAGGAGCTTCTTTATCTCTTATTTCCTCAAAATTCATCAAACGATCTACACTCATAAAACTTGAACAAACAATTACTAAATTGAATTTTCATAAAACCCCTTACTTCTATAAATTTTGAATTTTACCCAAAATACGACTTATAACATTTTCGTCTCATTTAGTAACATTGTAATAATAATAATTTCAAGAAATGAGCTATATCAACAAGGTTATCCATAATTCTCCAAACATTTTGTCTAATCATTCAACGATAACCTATATTTCCTTTATTTCACTAAAGCTTATATCTTCTCTATGATCACTACGACTTTTACATAATTTCCCTGAGTGCCATTTCTCGAATGCTATATATCTTAATTAAGTGGTAATTCAAAAGTAACAATAATAATATTATTATGTACATAAGTTTGAAACTTTTTAAGGGGGTAGGATAATATTTTGATTTTTACCCCAACCTTAATTAAATTTTAAAACTTTTCATTTCAGCCTATTTTAAAGTTAATTTTTATTCTGAAATTTAAATAAACGGTTTTACCTTTAAAACGCTTATTATTTTAATTTCATTTAATTAAGATAAAACTTCTAGGCCCTACCTTTACGGTGAGCCTCTTTCAAGTCATTTTCAAAAATAACGCTCCAAAGAACATTTCCATATTTAATTAAATACCTCATTAATAAAACAAACGCGATTTTGTTTTCCAATATTTTCACTCTATCCGACGTTTCTATAATATTTATAAAACTCAAACTTTCCAAAGAGTCTCAATCCAACAAAACCAAATGCTATCATTCAAAATTTTAAAATCTCAATATTCTCTCCAACTGCCCTGTTTAACTTCGAGCAGTTATCCACTCTTTACAAGTTTCGGGGACGAAACTTTTCTTAAGGGGGTAGGATTGTAACACCCCGTGTTCTTATAGCCAAATATTATGAGAGAATTTAATTCCTTAAATTAAATTCAACCTTTTTCCTTATAATAAAAATGCGACTGAATTTTTTTCGCTAAACATGTAACACTCCATGCCAAGTTAAGCTTATTATAATTGCGCAAATCATTAAATCAACAATCTCGCCCAAAATTTTTCTAATACAATGCGCTACAACTATTATTGCACCTAAACAAAAACCATTTTGATGTACTTCGAATTTGAACTTTATTCTTTCATATTCAAACTCGATAAATCAAATGAAACATCTACGACAAATTTCTCAACGACAAATTTTGGCACGCAAATCGAGGTCAAACATTGACTAAAAGACCAAGCCACCCAAATGTGATTAAGTCACCTAATCCTTTCTTAAATATACTTAATCATAATCCAAATCTAATTAAAGTAGTTTAAGCTTAATCATTTTGATTAATACTAACAAAACATATAATAATAATATCAAATTACTATTTCATTTTGATTTAACTAACACATTCACTAAAACTCGATATAATGAGTTACACTAAGCCTAAACTGATAAACTTTTTGACGTTTAAGTATAATGATTTAATTCAGTAACATTCCACGAAAAAAATATATATTTCGACCCAACAAGATTTTATTTCAAAGTTTCGAGGATCCTAAGGCCAATTTTTGTTTTGATCACCCTTCAACGTTTTTCTTCATTTTTATTTTTGATCTTACTTCGAACCATTATTTTAAGACTATATATTTCATTTCGAGACTTCTCACGTGCGCGCGAATCGAAAATTTCAAAAACGTAAAAATCGGGACTTGTTAGTGATGATGGCCGAAATTTTTGACCATTATTGGTCTTCACTTATCTTCTTCCATTCTTCCCTTCTCTTACACCACCATGTCCCCTTTTTCTACCATGTCTAATCCACCTTACACACTACTAAATTCATCATCACATACTAGCTTCTTCTAGTTTTTAATGTGAATGCAAGTTAAGTCTTTAATGCTTACAAAAATAAAACACAAACTACTACTACATACATTACAATCACACGCACAAACAAACACACACACAACAAAAACTTCAACTTGTTTTCTCTCTAAATAAACTCAAACCAAGAACAAGTAAGCTTGTTCTTCATGCAAGCTCAAGAACACATCTAATATTCATCCTCTTTAATTCTTTTTCCTTCCTTAATCTTCCATTTATTTGCTTAAATTAATTAGTACACTTAAATAAACTCCTCACCACTTATATTAAGTGCTCACTTAACTCTTTTACATGCAATTAAAATATGAACATAAATCAAAAATCATTTAAAAGATTTACTTCACCTAAACTAAAACAATACTACACTTAAAATTTATTAGTATAGTTTAACTAGTTAAAATGATTTACTAATTCTCTTATCTTCATTTTATGTACTAATCCTAACCAAAGACGAGGAGCAAGGTGGAGGCGTCGACTTGAGCCAATTTGATCACATAGTGGATCCCGACAATTGCTAAGCACTTTTCATTAACCTAATTAAGGTGCTCCCGCACACTATATTTGATAAGCACCTACACTTGCTTGATTATATGTTATGTGTATATCACTTTAGTATTGCATGACTAATTACAAGGTAAAAATCAAAAAAAATAAAAATGGTGTAGCTTATAAAAACATACGGCCAACCCCTATTTTCTCACTTAATTTTTCGTTTTAATTTTTGTAAATTGCATGCTTAAAATACTCGTAATGAATTGGTCATGAAAATATAATTAGTTTATGTTTAGGACTTAAAATGAATATGTTATGAATTTTAAATGTTTTAATGCATTTATGTGTGTTCTTGAAATTTTGATGTGATTCATGTGTTTGAATGATTTTTATTCATGTGTGTTAATGTTTTGTATATGATTTTCACATATGTTAAGTATATAAATAATATAAAGTAAATTAGTTATTGAATTAGAAGTATAAAAATCGAAAATCAAATTTATGAACATATAATAATATACACGGCCAAATTGAATTTAATGGACCAATTTTTAGTTTTAATTTTTCTAAATAACATATTATGATTAGTTTAGTTAAATTAGACTTCTATGGAAAATTTGAGAAAAATTAATAAACATATAAAAATTTGACTAATTAATGTTCTTATGAAAAATAATAGAGTTCTTAACATCTTCAAGTGTTCTTCATTTAAATGACTAGCTTGATTTCAAAATAATTGAAAGTTTAATTTATTTTTAGTTTAAAGTCATTAGTGAAAAGTTACAATAATAGTCATATAAATTAAATAGACTAAATCATCAAAATATAAAAGTTAGAAAATTAAAGTGAGTAAAATCACTATTCATAAATGAAATAAAATATTTAGTGAAAATCGTAAACTAGTTAAATCACTTTAGTATAATTTAAATAGTTAGTTTATAAAAACTTTAAGTCAAAAACCGATAAATTAGAAAACGAAAATAAAAAGGGCTAAGTGAGAAGAGTGCCACGGTTTTAATGTCATTTTTGGGCCAAAATTGATTTTGTCACTTTTTATTTTTATCACTTAGATAAATAAATTAGTTAAAGTAATGAATTATTAATAAAAATATAAAAAGAAATAAATAGCTAAAAATAAATAGAGGGCCACGGTTTTACTATTAAAAGTGGGTCAATTTTAATCAAAATGAATTTATCACTTAATCACTATAATTGATTAGTAACTAGCTTTATATTTTTGTTGTAAAAAGAATCGTTAATAAAAAGAATCAACGAAACCGATAAAAATAAACGTTACATATATTAAAATGAATCACATCGTGTGTTACTACCTATGCTTAATTGAGGATGTGGAGATACGGACTATTTAAAATGAACTATGACAACCTCGCTAAAAATGGAAACCGCTTAAATGTTAGTTAAGTATATGACTAAATTTAACCGAGTTTTACTTTTAAAAATGTTATTTAAAATCACCAAGTACAAAATGAACTTAACAACTTTGACCCTAGATTTTTGTACTTAGATTATATTAAGTTTTACTTCCGAAATCATTTTTCAAATCACTAAATACAAAACGAACTTAACGACTTTAAAACTAGAATTTTACACTTAGTAAATAAAAAGCTTAGTTTATTTTCTAAAATATCCTTAGTATAAAAAGTGTATAAGAGTATAAAAATACTAAGTATAAATAAAGTCAAATAATAAATACTAAGTATAAAGAAAATATAATAAAAATACTAAGTATAAAGAAAATAAAATAATAAATACTAAGTATAAGAATACATATACGTACAAATACGGAATACGAAAATACGAATACGTACAAATACGAGGAATAGTAAATACGGTGAATAGTAAATACGGTGAATAGTAAATACGATGAATAGTAAATACGATGAATAGTAAATACAGTGAATAGTAAAATAATGAATAGTGAAAAATATTTAAAAGTTACGAACGGACTCAAAATAAATAATTAGGCTTTTCTATGTGTTCTGTTTTATCTGAAGAACTGCAGTTACTAAAATTTCATTATACAAAGTTAGACGATATATTTAAGTTACAGAATTGTCACCTATATTGAATGAACGAAGAAATGAGAATTTGAAAGAATGAACTACTTGAATAAAATACTTGGATTGTTCGCCATGTCGCGACTCTTGATTTCGAAGTTAAACGAGGTAGCTGTCTATGGGGACTTGGGCTCCCTACCAGAGTTGCCCAAGGCTATTCAACGATTTTGAGATCGCTGTTTGACACGTGGTATCAACCTCAGGGATGGGGCATACTTGATACTTCCGTGGGCCCATAGAATAGTAATTGGAAACTCCAGCCCCACCCGGGGGTACCCGTCTAAGGTGATAGTCGTATTATTAGGTGACTACTTACTCGAGGGCGAGTATGATCTGAACCTATCTATAGTGGTGTATGCATACATTAGACTCAGGATTTGGCTGTCCTTATCGCTTTAGGTATCCTTAGCTTGTTCAGACATCGCCCGCTTTGTTAAATACGACCGCTATTGCGCGGACGTCTAGTATGTCAGCCACGTCCAATCTGTTTGGCCCTGTCCACTGATGAATAGTGTGTCAGACACGTCCAATCTGTTTGGCCCTGTCTACTATTGCGAATTTACGTCTGCATGATTCCGCCTCGCTAATTAATGAACAATCTTTAGTTAACGTATGAAGAATGTATTTCCTTGTCTTGTTTGATTGATTGTTGTTTGATGATTTGAATTTATGAGTATTGGGATACGAATTGTTGAGTATGATCATTTGTGAGCGTGGTACAGTATTTGATTGATTTATACTCATGTTTGAATCATCATGCTTTCCTTATGTGTTGCATGCTTAATTGCTATTTGTTTTTGTTTATTTATTTTCTTTATATAATGCATATGTTTTAGAATTACATGTGTCGAAAGAGTGTTGCGGGAAAATGATAATTGGTTAAATGCAGGTACCCCGAGGACTATTATTGTTTCGAATGCTGGGGATGGTTTACCTTTATTTTGTACTCCTTTTTGAGAGAATGTAATCGATTAACTCTGTTTATCTTAAACTCATATTATGTATATGGAGTTTGTAATACGATAACAGCTGGTTTTGTAATATATAGACTTAATTAATTTTCCGCCTTAGTTTAATTAAAGTCACGAAAAACCGGGTTGTTACATATAAATTGTATGTTTCCATATTAATTATCCTGTTAAATTTAGTATAATATTATTAAATAAATTTTATTTTTGTAATATAGGTTATTTTAGTTGATCGTATCTGATCCAAAATTTTAATTAAAACGCCTTGAGGCTTAAGCTTGGGTTTTAAAATTAATCCTTTAACTAACTCGGTTAATATTTTAATTTAAGAGGAGGTGTTAAAATTATGGTTTTCGATGGTGTTATTATGGTTTTCGATGGTGTTCCGTCACAAATATTTTGTGACGATTGATTTCATTGCCACAAATTCTTGTGTAAGGCAAGCCTTACAATAAGTTATTGTTAGTCAGGCTCGTTTATACTTGATTATATAGTTTTTGTACCATTTTAGTAATATTTAATATTAATTGTAACCACAATTTTTTAGTACCTCTAAAAGTGACTTTAGTAGATTTGTTTTAAGTTTTTGTACCCTTTTAACTATAATTTGTACTCTTATCTAGCATTAACTTAGTGTAAGACTAGTCTTACATGAGAATTACCGTTTTATTGCAACATTTAAAGTTTGCCACAAAATTAATCGACGGTATGGTTTCATTGCAAATTCCATCGCAAATGCCTGTTTGCGATGGAATTTGGCCATTTTGCGACGGTTTTCGTCCCTCGCAAAAAGACTATTTCTTCCATTCGCTATGATTGTATACATTTGACCATGTCACAATAATAAAGGTAAAAGAAAATTAAACGAGATAAGAAATATTATTACCTACATTATGCTTAGGTGTCTTTTGTAAGTGGGTGGGTGGGTAGTAAATTAAGGATAATATAATCTTTTAACTTGATAAAGTATGAATCAAAATAGAAATATATACAATTGAACGAAATCTTAAAAAAATAAAAAAAATTCATATAGAATTAAATAGAATGGAGGAAGTATTATTTTGTAGTGTAAGAGTGAGTAAGTGTGAAATAAACTATTGTAAAGAAGTCATAGCGTCTAAACAAGTTTCCGGCAAAATAGTTTACTATTGGAATGTGTAGTTATATTCGTTTATATTTCGAGTTCAAATAATTTATAGATTAAGAGATTCAGTTCAGATTATTTCTGACAATAATTCCTAATATTTATAACATTTGGTCAGTATTTTTGGTCTCCAGTATGATTTTCGTATTAAATTTTTTATTTTACCTTGTTTTAGTCTTCTCTCGTTTTACATGAAATACAAAAACTTTACACATTTATCATAATCGTTAATAATGAAATTATACAATTTTATATTTCGAATTACTTATCCTCAAATAAAACTCCAAATACTTCCTCCATTTCATTCAATTCTATACATTTGGTTTTTGGACACTATTCACAAGTGAGGAGAATTTTCGATATATCATCTAATATACAAAATAAAAAAATAAAAAATAGTCATGTGAGATATTGTTTTAATTGCCTTTTCGAGAGCATTATTAATATTCAAATTTTATAATTTTTGGAATTATGTAACTAAAGATATAAACAAAAGAAAACGTGCATCGACGTACGTGCAAATACCAAATGTATAGAATTGAATGAAATGGAGGAAGTATTTAATTGGAGGCCTACCGTCACAATTATATACGAGCACTGATTAATTTGGACAATTTTAATTGTTTTTTTGCCAACAACAAGTAACACCAAGTTACGACCATATTCAACGCCAGTCCTACCTATTCTCTCAACTCCTCCACCTCCTCCCTCCCTCCAACCCATTCCACCACACCTCTCTTTAAAAAAACAAAATGACCAGCACACACCATCACCACAAACCCGGCGAAATCACCCGCGAAACCACCAGACGACCAACTCACCCACCCCCAAAACCACCGCCAGCACCCCCGGCCCGGCCCAAACCCGCCGCACGAACCCCCCTGCTGACCCTCCTGAAAGTAACCTCCATCGCCGGCGGAATTCAGTTCGGGTGGGCCCTACAGCTCTCTCTCCTAACTCCCTACGTGCAGGAGCTGGGCATCCCTCACGCCTTCGCTAGCATCATCTGGCTGTGTGGGCCCATCTCCGGGTTCTTCGTGCAACCACTGGTAGGCCACATCAGCGACCGGACCTCCTCCTCCTTCGGCCGTAGACGCCCTTTCATCCTCTCCGGCGCCGTCCTCATCATAGTCGCCGTCCTCGTCGTCGGTTTCTCCGCCGATATCGGTTACTTGTTTGGGGATGAAGTTGCTGGGGCACGCAAGCGGCCCCGTGCTATTGTCGCCTTTGTTATCGGTTTTTGGTTGCTTGATGTCGCTAATAATACCACTCAAGGCCCTTGCCGCGCCCTCCTCGCTGACCTCACTGGTAAGCGGTTTTATTATTTAGTAACAAAAATTATCGAAAATGACTTCACATAGCCATAACTTTGATTTGGCTTTTCGTGCGTGCAAAGATAGTAGTTGAATTTCGCTAATTTAATGAAGTGGAGGAGTTTCTAATTAAATTGTTGCTAACTGCTTGTCTGCTAATCTGATACGGAGTTTTCTGTACTGAAAAGAAAATTTAGGAACTCGATATTTTCAACAATTTTTTTTGTTTCTAAAAATGTAGTTAGAAATTGTCATTTTTATTCAGTAGTTAAATCATGTGAATATTGTGTTACGAGTAATATTTTCCAAAAAAATTTTATTAAATTACGGAGTATTTTGCTAATCTATTCCTAAGATATTTTATACTTCCTCCATTCCATTTCAATTGATTCTATACTTATTTCTTTTTTAGTAATTTTATTCATTTGTATACATTTTTAATTTGATCCATACTTTATCAAATAAAAAGACTAAATTACCCTCACTTTATTAACATCCATCAAGTCACCTTAAATATGTGGAAGGACATTTTCGTCATTACATACAACATACCTCACCCCACATATTTTTGTACCAACTGTAAAAAGTAAATTTATACTACCTAATAGAATGGTAGTATTTCAATTACTCCCATAATGTTTTGCTAGAAATGACAATTTATGTAATTTAATTTAATTTTTTGATTAATTTGTATACTTCCTCCATTCCGTTTGATTGTATACGTTTGGTTTTTTGACACTATTCACGAGTGAGGATAATGGTCGATATCATTTTTAACATATAAAATAAAACATAATCATGTGGGATCTTGTTTTAATTGTCTTTTCGAATACATTATTAATATCAAATTTTTATAATTTTTTGAAATACGTAACTAAAGATATGAACAAAAGAAAACGTGTATCGACGTACGTGCAAAAAGCAAACGTATAGAATCAAATGGAATGGAGGAAGTATGAAGAAACAACCACTAATAAATAAGGAGTGATATTTTCTGAATAAAATTACGTAATCGCACCTATTACTCTACGGTATACGGTTGGAACATTGGGAAGATAAACGTAAGCATGTGGGTGGCGGTGTAACTTGTAAGGGGGATAACGGTAATTTCAGACAATTTGGAGACGCATTATTTAATTAAATAAATACTACGAAACATAATGTAAGATAGCTGGAAAAGTAGGGGAGGAATGTTGAAAATGGCATAACTTTAGTTAATAGACATGGGCGAATCATAATCATCGTTGGTGCCGAAGAATCTCGTTGTTTACCGACTTTCCCACTTTTCTGTTGTTGTTTACCTCATGCTAATTAATCTCTCTTTGTCGTGTCTTTTCACTAAACTTTAATTAAAATTTAATTTGAGGCATTAATCAATAAATATCAGTCGCAAAATTGTCGATGTACGATAGGTTGTTTTTATCTTTGAGAGGACCGCTTTGGTGCTGACTGATAGATGGCGACTACTCTCGTTTAGTTTTCATAATCGTCAATCATTTATATGTTCACTTGTTATTAATGTGCGGGACCGTATTCTTATTTTCGCTGAAAATAGGATGTTACGGAGTATTAGTATAGTAATACTAGTAGTAGTAGTGCTGAATTGATAACCGTAGTTGGTGGAAAGGTTTGACAAGATGTCGATATCAAGGAGGTCACTTGCTTGGGTGGAACCACACACAAGTATTCTAAGCAGCAATCATTGAGTTTTTCCTTTGTTGATATTTCTCTTTGTGAGAGATATTTGTGTGGACGTTATGATTAGTGGGTGTGTTAAAAGGGTATAGTTCTTTTAAAAGTGATTTAGAGTTTATTAATTTATTATTAGTAATACCTAATGCTGTATACTGTTTAATTTTAAACTATGGTTTAGACAGCTGTTATGATACTAAGATCTAATTCAATTTTTGTTCATATTCATATCCATGGTCACGTCCTATTATCATTTCCATTTGTGAATTCGAGTGTTGCAGTTTGATCTTCCTAAATACATCCAGTATCGCTTTGCAATACTATTGGTTTGGGAGTCACGGCCTTGATTTAAAACCATGGCCCTATGCTTAATTTAGAACCTTGTTAAGTTGTCGACTTCTCGTCATTATTCTTGCGGTTGTTTTCTATTATGAGTAAATGTAATGGTAAAAAATTTCAGTGCACACTCAAGTGGTTGACGGTAGTCACAAAAATGTTGATTAGTACTCATTAGTAGAGGCATTTCATTTATGGTTGCCTTGCAAGAGTTAGAAAAGTAGGATGAATTGATGTTTTAAATGGTCCACACATGCTGTGTTGATCTGTGTTACTACTTCTGTAGATTGGTGACTAGGTAGAAATCACAAGTAGTATTAAGCTTGTGAAACGTAAGGAAAAATTAACGAGAGGGTACTGAGCTTCATGAGGAGATACTTTCCCTCCAAATTAACGAGAGGGTACTGAGCTTCATGAGGATAAATTAACGAGAGGGTACTGAGCTTCATGAGGAAATGAAATGTTGGTGTTTGGATAGATTTTCCATCCAAATCTTGTCGATTTTGGAGATACTTCAATTAGGCTTTGAGGAGGGAAATTGTATCCAAACAAAAGAAATTCAATCTCTCAATTTCCAAACACACCCTAAGGGTGTATCTAGATAACAAAATAGGAAGAAAAGGGCGCGGAAGAAAAATGAGGGAAGGGGAAAGGAAAGAAAGGAAGGGGAGGGAAAATGAAATGTTGGTGTTTTGATAGATTTTCCCTCCAAATCTTTTCAATTGTGGAGAGATTTTGATTAAACTTGAAGAAGGGAAAATTGATCCCTCCAAATCTTTCCCCCTTCTATTTTCCTCCTTCCATCTATTGTAACTAAATAATGGAAACTAAGGGTGTGTAGGGATTGAGAGAAATGAAGCGAAAGAAAGGGGAGGGAAATGGAGGGATTAATTTCCGTTGTTTGGTTACAATAGATGGAATAAGGGAACTGGAGGGGGAGAGATTTGAAGGAATCCATTTTTCCTCCTCCAAGTGTAATAAAAATATCTCCACAATTGAAAAGATTTGGAGGGAAAATCTATCAAAACACCAACATCACATTCCCCCTCCCCTTCCTTTCCTTCCCTTCCCCTTCCCTCATTTCACTTCCCCTCCCCTCCCTTTCCTTTCTATTTAGTTATCCAAACACACCCTAAATCTCTCTCTTTCCCTTTATTTCCCTCAATCCAAACACATAAGGTACCGAATCTTTGTGTTCAATAATGATTATTCATCGGTTACTGGGCTCACATTATTTTTGTTAGCTAATGACATTAAAGAACACAACCATCTAAGTTGCACCTAATATTTATTGGCAATATTACTCAAGATAAAGAAATATTACTTACCTCTCAATCAAGCATTCAACCCATCAATATAATTGTGTGTAATTAGAGATTTTATTCTAGCTAAAATTTCTCATGTACACCTATATATATGTATCATCTGTTGATATTGTAACCATGCAATTCTGAATTAATAAAACCTTTCTTACTCTTCTATTATTCTATCAATATTGTCTCTGGAACATGTACAGTAAGAGTATTTGTGGTGTGATCGACGGCGGTGTCAACATTTTACTTATTTAGACTGGTGATGACTTTTTAAAGTGTTTAAGTATATGTAGACCTCCTAAAACTGTTCAATCCTGCTCGCTTTCGGTTTGTTTGTTTGATTATTAGAATTGAAAGTCTTTAACTTACATCCTGAGTATGAGGAGAGATAAATGGAATTTTTTTGTTCTCTTGTATGTCAGGAAAGGATCCTCGGAGAAACCGAGTAGCAAATGCATACTATTCCTTGTTTATGGCAGTTGGCAATATCCTTGGATTTGCCACAGGATCATACACAAGCTGGTACACTATTTTCCCATTCACCCTCACACGGGGTTGCGGTGAAAGCTGTGCCAATCTCAAGGCGGCCTTCCTCATAGACATTATTTTTATTGTGATTACAACATATATTAGCATCACGGCTGTCCAAGAAGTTCCATTGACTAGCAGGGTTGGGTCGGGAGCTGCTTCTCAAGGCCATCAAGAGTCTGGCCATGCTGAAGAAGCCTTCTTCTGGGAACTGTTTGGCACTTTCAAATATCTGCCTGGTCCCGTTTGGTTGATCCTTTCCGTCACTGCATTGACATGGATTGGGTGGTTTCCGTTTCTTCTCTTTGATACTGACTGGATGGGTCGGGAGGTTTACGGTGGTGACCCAGATGAAGCTACAACATACCATAAAGGAGTCAGTACGGGTTCGCTTGGCCTAATGTTGCAGTCAGTTGTTTTGGCGGTAACCTCCGTGCTAATGGAGAAACTATGCAGGAAGCTGGGATCTGGGATTTTGTGGGGTATCTCGAATATTATTATGTCGCTTTGTTTTATTGCAATGATTGCCATAGCTTTTGCAGTAAGCAAGGCAGATCATTTGGCCCCTGATTTTCCACCCAAAGGTGCTATAGTCGCTGCTGTGGTCGTTTTTACAATTCTAGGAATGCCGTTGGCAGTAAGTTACAGTTCACTTGACTAATTATTGTTTTCTTTTTTGCTTTCAGTAATTTATCGTACTTCACAGTCAACCTATACTAAACTCTCTATTCTGCGTAAATCATTCCTTTGGAATGTAAACTTGTAACGTTGATCCCTAAGTTAGATTGTGTTTCGGAAGGGGTTGCTTATGGGTAGTACAAGAGTTGAATAGTTTGAATATAAATGAAATTGAACACCCCGCTGAGATTAATCGTCCTTGTCTGATAGGACTGTCATGGTAGAGCAAGCCTTGTCAATGATTTTCTTGCAATCTCATACTGTTAGACCTGTAATAATATATCAAGGCATATTAAATAGACATGCTGCAAAAATATTCATTGCTAAAGTATGTCTTTTTTTGACACTTAGTGGTTCGAGCAAACTGCTCCTTCTTCAATTGATCTATGTATTAAGAAGTGTGCATCTGCCTAAGAGTTGCGTGTGTCTGATTGTAGGTCACTTACAGTGTCCCCTACGCCCTGATTACAGCCAGAATTGAATCTTTGGGGCTTGGCCAAGGTATATTATGCTAAATTTCTTCTTGTTACTCTCAGGAGTTATGATTTCATAGACTGACGATGTTTTTATTTCAGGGTTGTCAATGGGTGTGCTAAATCTTGCAATTGTGACTCCACAGGTGCATTATTCTAAAACACATAAACACTCTTTGTATTCTCATGCGTGAATAGTTTACGAGAGTTGCACTCCAACTGATCAATATGAAGAGGAAATGTAAACTCGTGATAGTGGACCCTCGACTCACACCAACTGTTAACTAGATCCATACCCAGTCTATTCACCACCACAAATCCTCGAGTTTCGACTCTCAATTCACAACCTATGCGCATCAAGTCGGTTTTGCTTATTGTCCTCTCGACCTTTGCTCTTTTTTCTTTGCCCATAGATGGTTGGCTGGACACTGTTGGGTGCATGTAGGGATGTCCTTGGACCTGTTTACTTTTTCATGCCCCACCACACTCATTTGATGATCCATCATCTTACGGGGTCCGAGACAGTCGTTATACCCTTCGTGCAGTGATACTAGAGACATGTTAAGTCTATATTTTCGGTTGAGAAATTGACTGGTCAGGTATTGTGGCCACCAATTCCGGTCATAACAATTTTTTTATTTCAAATCGAAGATACCGTAAAGATGATTAATTGTGTTATTCTAAACAATAGTCGGTCATCAGTTTTTGTTTTCCGTTTTTGTGGTTTTTTATTTTACTGAAAAAGTGAAGTACGGTGACTAGTTTAAAGAAGTCCCAAATATATTTCAGAGTGCCTCTGCTATTGACTACTCGTAATCTTCCCAAATATATTTCAGTACACAATGTAAATTTGTCTCGTTTGATCAATCAAAACAGCTACGGAATACTCCAAATTTTATACTCCCTCCATTTCATTCATTTAGCCCATATACCCTTTTTGGCAATTTCATTCATTTAGCCCCATTACTATTCATGTCAACTTTTAATAATTAAAATAACAATTTTATCCCTATCAATATACTCATTTAACTAACATATCACATACTTTATCCTCATAAATGGGTCTCATCTAACCAAACTACCAATACTACCCTCAATTTTTTCACTTTTCTTAAAATTGGTGCAAAACTCAATGGGGCTATCCCATTGAAATGGATGGAGTAGTAAATTCTGTCGATTGTATATTTTGAAAAATTTCATGTTCCAATGACCGATATCATGAGGATTACATGCACAGGTGATTGTATCGTTAGGAAGCGGGCCATGGGATCAATTATTCGGCGGTGGAAATTCTCCGTCCATAGCTGTGGCGGCGGTGGCCTCTTTTGCCAGCGGACTCATGGCCATATTGGTTCTGCCGCGATCTAGAGCTGAGAAAACTAGAACCCTGGGGATGCATGTATGAGGTATTTTTTTGTAAAGTCGTTTTGTAAAGCTATTCATGCAACATGAATGGCAATTTGTTAATGCTGAGAACTATGTACATAGTCATATTTCTTTTTCAATAAAAAAGAATGCGGTTTGCGTAATTCTTTCAGTAATGATCACAGCGAGTTTTACAGTCGTTTCTCAAATTTGCTACAATCATTATCTTTATCTGGTGTTGGAACTTTATACAAACTTTGACGAGGGTCGTTATATGTATGCAATTATCTTATTTTACATTTTATACGGAGTTTTTGGTGTTGATATTTTTATGACATTTCCAGACTTCAATTTTAGATTATACATGCACCTACGCATGGCGCTTGTTCACATGATACCCCTAAACTTTGTAAATATGTGCCCAATATGCCCATTTTGTGACAGAAAACTTGACGACGTTAAGTTTATGGAAGAATACACCAATTATGAGTTTAGGGTACAATTAAACCCACATTATTCCTCGATTAAATGATATAATGAGTTGATTAATTAGTGTAAATTTTGTTGATTAGAGTACAAATAATAGCATTTAATTGAGGAATAATGTGGGACTAAATGTACCCTAAACTCATAATTGGTGCCTTCTTCCATAAACTTAACGTCGTCAAGTTTTCCGTCACAAAATCGCAAGATATCGAAAGACATATTCACAAAGTTTTGCACTACGCGAACAAACCTTACACATGACTACGCAGAATCCGCCAAAGCTCGAGGCATTTTAAATATCCCTATTTTTTATTGCTGAATGATTTTCAAATTAGTGCATTTGTTTCGACACAGTATAATCTCGAACGATATTATTCAATAGTGGAAATTCTCACTTATACGCATCTTTTTTGAAAAAAAAAATAAATTTAAAATTCTCACTTGCTCTAACTTTATTGAAAAGTCCACTTATATTATCCAACATTCTTGTTATGTAGTACTTCGTTGTTGTTATCACAATATCACTCGTCATCATGTAAACGTTAAGTGCTAATTAAGAGAAAAATTATTCATTTGACATCTAAGGGTCTCATATCGACCAAACTAAAAGAGAATTAGGATGGAATCTCCTTCAATTGGTTCTCAACCAAAAGCTAATTAGTGCGAGGGTTACCATCTAATTCTCTCTTTTTCTCCCTCTTTGAAAAACCCTAATCTCATCCAAATCAAAGTTGGGGCTTCCATCGACAATTATTCGATGGTAAGTCCCCAAATAACTTTCTTTATCAATTATTAAGTATGAATTTCTATAAATTAATTGATGAGGCTAAAGTCGTCACGCCTAATCAAAATAAACCTAGACAAACAAATAACAGAAGCTAGTGGTAAGCAGGGTCGAATCCACAGGGAGATGGTGTAGTCAAAGAGATGCTCAGCTAAGAAAGGTCAAACTCAAGGTATGAAAGAGGACTGGGTTTGAACTATAAGCTAAGGGTAGACTAAAATCAAAGGCTTAAAAGATGATAAGGGAGAAATCTAGGGTCACAGGTTCACGATGATTTCAACTAAGATTATCACTGAATAAGGATACTAATGATGGTTCGTGTTAATGGATTAGGACAAGTCCTCTCGGATCAAAGTCAAACCTAAAGCTCAACTAACGGGCTCTCGCTACGTATTAGTTTCGCTCTACTAACTCTCACACAAGGCTCACCTTAACCCGGCTTTCGATCTTAGGTTTAGGCTTCCTAGGTCAACACAATCGATCGTGGCCTTTGATCAATTGAGTGAGGAATTAGGGCATGAGATTAGATTAACAATAAGCAACCAAAAGATAACCAAAATCGAAATTAAGCCTAAGAATCAATCATCGATCCCCATAAAACCCTAGGATGGGATTAGCTATGCATGATTGGGGATGAATTCAAAGCAATACAATAACAATAATAAAACATAATGAATGAAAAGCAATTGAAATCAAACCTTGAAATAAATCGAAAATCGATTCTACAATGAAATCAAATCCTCAAACTAAACTAGAGATGATAAAAACTGAAAATAAACCCGGAGTAATTCTGAAGAATTTAAGTGAAGATCGAAACTTGCAAAGGATTTAATCTAAACTAAAGTGTTTTTGAAGGTTTTGCAATGAGAGAAAAGTTAATTCTAAACCTAGGCTGAAAAGTAATAAAAAGCATAAATGATAAACCCTAACTCGAACTCTATTTATAGGCCAACGAAAATCCGGAGAAAAGTGCAGCAGAACCTATCGGTTCGAGGGGAAACCGATCGGTTTAGGGGGGCAAACCGATCGGTTCACCTATAAACCGCTCGGTTCTAAGGTAATCAGCAAGTTCCAGCAAGTTTTGCCCTGTTTCACGTATCCTGAACCTATAGGTTTGACGTCCCAACACATAGTACTGCTTCCGAATTTGCTCTCGAGCTCCGTCTTGACGTCACGATACTCGTAAATGCTCCAATAACCTCAGGTTTTAGCTCAGGACCGCCAAAACCTGCAAAATACACACAAGGGACGACAATATCGCATTATAAAGCAAATAGCTCCTAAAATAGTAATGAAATCGAGCAAATGCGAGCTAAATGCAACTATATCGGGGGCATATAGTCAATATAAAGGACATGTATCAAACTCCCCCAAACCAAACCTTTGCTTGTCCTCAAGCAAACAACGTCGGAGAAAATCAAAGTATCCAAATTAATCACGCTAGCATCTCAAAGCTGACGACCTATGCACATAAACTTACAAACCATAGTCTACTTTACTGAAAATAGAGCACAAGTCTCAACCATTGACACCAATATCATATTACTAGCCTCTCACGCTTTCGCAAAAATAAAACTTACGACAATTGAATTCAAGCAAGGCCAACCAAGCATACCACTTTCCATCCCGCCCTTTCTTTCCACATCATTCCATTTTTTTCTTTTCTTTTCTTTTTTTTTTTCTTTTTAAATGTGGAGCATCCCTCGTATGTTATACCGTTTAGCTTGACATTCACTCGGTAAAGATCGCGCTCGGGTAAACATATTTCCTTAAGGGTTACATCATTGCTCATACTCTCGGTCACAACCAAATTCATGGCCATTGTGGTTACTCAAATCAATGAGTCCCCTCCGAAAGCATCGAAGCATTGCTCCAACATTATATGATCTTTCCAAACATACCACATGCCAACATTCCAAACATTCCGCATACCATTGCCTTACTTGAATCCAATATCGACAGTAAACAAACGAAAAGCGATAAGAATTAAGCAAATACAAGTGGGCTAGTGTTTGAGACTCGCAATCTATTAATAGGAAACAAACATATAGTGCAAGCTACGACGATAGATTTTCAACTTGGAGATGCCAAAGATCAAAATAAGAACACTAATCAATCTCCAAACTAGACAAGTCAAACCAAAATAAGGTTGGAATTTTCAGAAATTTTTAATTTGTATGGGTTTTTGCTAGACTAATGCACACAAATAAGAAAAAAGCAAATGACAAGCGCGAAAGAGCTTTCCTCCCCCAAACCAGAATCACACATTGCCCTCAATGTGGAAAACAGCACAACCACAAGCATAGAAGGACAAATAAAAGACGGGGTAGGAAAAGTAAAGCAAGGAAACGAGGGAAAAGGAGCTCCCCCAAACCGAAGCGAAGCATGGAGTGCGGCTTATGATCCACGAATATGCGTCCAATTCAGTCCAGCTATGTAGTGCTTCGGAGTAGCATGCGAGAAGAGGTGAGGCCGAATCAGTATGAGGGGGGGGTCGGCCAAGGCCTTCTTCGAGGCCGGTCTCAAAAATACTAAGGACGAAGAGTCCATAAGTACCTGCATGCTACATCAATAATAAATCCCTCATCCTCACGCGCTCAACAAAAGTCTAAAATGTCATCAAAAGCAAACAAACCAAAGTAAAGTACAACAAATTACAAAATGTCATCGGGTTGCCTCCCGGATAACGCTGGTTTATAATGGTCCCGCACGACCGTCTTGAAAACTCAAATCAAGTCAAATTGGGCCAAGGACGTTGGCCACTAGCAGCAGCTTCACGTGGCGAAATAGCATCCGTTCGCCACAAAAGTCGATCTCCCCGCGGAAGAGCAGCATAATTCATCACGCATGGGATTCCAATTTGAAATGGCTCACCATAACAACTCCGTGCGCCACGCACCGCAGATCGTGGGTCTCCTCCTCCATCACTAGGATCATAGACATCCGCCTTTGTAGCCTTTCGTTCCCCCGAACCAGGATCGTAGCCAACCTGCGTAGGACCTGCACAAGGAAAAACAGAAGAAACAACCTCCAAAGTGTCTCCAGTAGAGTGAGACGGAGGGGCAAGGTCAATAGCAGCAACAGACGCAGGCTGCATAGGGGAGCGAGGGAGACTCGACTTAGTGTACGTAAACTTTCCCCCCCTACAGAAAACGTCAGGGTCTTATTCCCAACATCAATAACCGCACCAGCAGTGTGCAGAAAAGGTCGACCCAAAATGATAGGAATGTGTGGGTCCTCAGGGATGTCTAAGACAACAAAATCGACAGGAATATAAAACTGCCCTACCTTGACCGGGACGTCCTCTAGGATACCTAAAGGTCTCTGTACTGTACGGTCAACCATCTGCAAGGTCATGGAGGTAACTCCTAACTTAGTCATGTTAAGTTTCTTACAAATGGAGCAGGGAATGACACTGACACTAGCCCCGAGATCGCATAAAGCATTCTGAACCACGTACTTCCCTATAGAACAAGGGATAGAAAAGGTCCCGGGGTCACTCAGCTTAGGGGGTGAACTACCCTGCAATAGAGCACTACCCTCCCCCACAAAAGACACGGACTCGGTCTCATTAATGGTGCGCTTCCTAGCTAGGACCTCCTTGAGAAACTTGACATAAGCAGGAACCTGTTTAACTAAATCGATAAAAGGAATATTAACCTGCAATGTCTTAAGGATTTCAAAGAACTTACTGAACTGTGGGTCCATGTTAGCCGGACGTACACGACCCGGAAAAGGAAGCTTTATTTGAATCGGAGGCGAGGGAGTAGCAACAGGGGCACCAGAGACATCACCCAAACCATCTTTCCCCGTAGCAGCAGGTCCATCCACGTGTCTATCCCCCTTCTTCTCATCTTCGGGTTGCTTAGGACCATTATAGAATGTACCGCTCCTCAAAGTTATGGCGCAAGCGGTATCATGGGGAGGGTTAGGAGGATTACCTTGGGGTGGCAGGGTACCCTGCTGACGTGACGCTTGCGAAGTGGCGAGCTGCGCCACTTGATTCTCCAGCATTTTGATCGCGGCGTCCTTAGCTTGCCCGTCCTTCTGCATCTGCTGCAACATCATCTCTTGCGACTTTTGTACGGCCATTGTCACTTGCTGCATCTGCATCATCATGGCCTTCATCTCGGCCATAGGATCGGGTCCCGGGGTTGATTGTGATGTGTAGGTAGGTCTTTGGTAATTAGGAGGGGGTTGTTGTTGGAAATTTTTGTGGGGGGGTTGGTAGGGAGCGTTTTGTGGAGTTTGGGTGGTTGGGTTCAACGTGTTTTGGTTACGATATGACAGGAGTGATCGATCATAACCTGGTTGATTTTGGTAGGGCAAGTTCTGTGAGTAGGATTGGTAAGCATGAACTTGCTCGTGGGGCGCAGCGTACCCTGTAGAATAACCCAAATCGTGCCCCATAACAGCATTCACGTGGGCACCAGAAGAAACACCCCTATGCAGCATATCAATCGTCGTGGTTAGCGCGGCAACTTGACTAGTGAGCGCGCTAATGCTCTCCTTATCACGGTCTTGGTGTGCAGGCCGTGAATTACCCCGTGGTTTACCGAACTGAGACGAGTGGATCGCCATCTCCTCAATCAAACCCCACGCCTTATCATCATCGACGTTGTTAGCAAAACGTCCCTCTGCAGCGGAATCCAGAATAGCACGGCTTTCAGCATACAAGCCGTTGTAAAAGGTCATGATCACAAGCCAATCATTTAGCCCATGATGAGGACAATCTCTAATCAGCTTCTTATACCGCTCCCAAGCTTCAGCTAAAGACTCATCAGACGTTTGCTTGAAGCCTTGAATTTGACTCCTCATTTGATTAGTGCGTTCCGGAGGATAAAACTTTGAATAGAACGCGAGAGCCAACCCTCTCCAATCAGTGATCCCTGCTGCAGCTTTGTCGAGGTCCGTGATCCATTCACGAGCTCGATCTTTTAATGAGAAAGGGAACAACATTTCCCTTATTTGCTCCTGAGTAATCCCGGCCTGCTTGATTGTGGAGCAGTAGTCAGTAAACACTTGCATGTGCCGACCGGGGTCTTCGGTTGGGTAACCACCGAATTGATTCCGCTCCACCAAATTTAGGAAGGCGGGGCGGATCTCGAAATTGCCCGTCAAGGTAGCGGGCATCGTGAATCCATTCGGAATGGATTCCGGCTTAGGTACCGAGTGACTATATAGTTTGGGCATAGTCACAGGTAGTGGAGAAACTGGAGGTGTGTCCTCTTCGTAGGACGATTGCGTTGCACTTGATTCCCCTTGCGACACTTCCTCGATGTCAAGATCAAAAATTTGTATTGCTTGTTTGCGTAGACGGTGTAACGCTCGCTCAGGTTCGGGCTCAAATGGAACTAGAGTCCGAGGTGACCTGCGCATAAACACAACTACACGAAACAGTAAGAAACGGTCTCAAGGAACTAGGTTCCTTGAGACAAGAGAGAAAAACCTAAGCAAAAACTAAGCAAAACACTAACTAGCTAACCGTCTCTCCAGCAACGGCGCCAAAATTGATGAGGCTAAAGTCGTCACGCCTAATCAAAATAAACCTAGACAAACAACTAACAGAAGCTAGTGGTAAGCAGGGTCAAATCCACAGGGAGATGGTGTAGTCAAAGAGATGCTCAGCTAAGAAAGGTCAAACTCAAGGTATGAAAGAGGACTGGGTTTGAACTATAAGCTAAGGGTAGACTAAAATCAAAGGCTTAAAAGATGATAAGGGAGAAATCTAGGGTCACAGGTTCACGATGATTTCAACTAAGATTATCACTGAATAAGGATACTAATGATGGTTCGTGTTAATGGATTAGGACAAGTCCTCTCGGATCAAAGTCAAACCTAAAGCTCAACTAACGGGCTCTCGCTACGTATTAGTTTCGCTCTACTAACTCTCACACAAGGCTCACCTTAACCCGGCTTTCGATCTTAGGTTTAGGCTTCCTAGGTCAACACAATCGATCGTGGCCTTTGATCAATTGAGTGAGGAATTAGGGCATGAGATTAGATTAACAACAAGCAACCAAAAGATAACCAAAATCAGAAATTAAGCCTAAGAATCAATCATCGATCCCCATAAAACCCTAGGATGGGATTAGCTATGCATGATTGGGGATGAATTCAAAGCAATACAATAACAATAATAAAACATAATGAATGAAAAGCAATTGAAATCAAACCTTGAAATAAATCGAGTACCGACGGTTACAATGAAATCAAATCC
The DNA here is from genome assembly GCA_023091065.1 of Dianthus caryophyllus. Taxonomy (NCBI): domain Eukaryota; kingdom Viridiplantae; phylum Streptophyta; class Magnoliopsida; order Caryophyllales; family Caryophyllaceae; genus Dianthus; species Dianthus caryophyllus. The sequence continues at coordinate 20,045,740 of CM041522.1, forward strand.
TCAAACTAAACTAGAGATGATAAAAACTGAAAATAAACCCGGAGTAATTCTGAAGAATTTAAGTGAAGATCGAAACTTGCAAAGGATTTAATCTAAACTAAAGTGTTTTTGAAGGTTTTGCGATGAGAGAAAAGTTAATTCTAAACCTAGGCTGAAAAGTAATAAAAAGCATAAATGATAAACCCTAACTCGAACTCTATTTATAGGCCAACGAAAATCCGGAGAAAAGTGCAGCAGAACCTATCGGTTCGAGGGGAAACCGATCGGTTTAGGGAGGCAAACCGATCGGTTCACCTATAAACCGCTCGGTTCTAAGGTAATCAGCAAGTTCCAGCAAGTTTTGCCCTGTTTCACGTATCCTGAACCTATAGGTTTGCTCTGAACCTATAGGTTTGACGTCCCAACACATAGTACTGCTTCCGAATTCGCTCTCGAGCTCCGTCTTGACGTCACGATACTCGTAAATGCTCCAATAACCTCAGGTTTTAGCTCAGGACCGCCAAAACCTGCAAAATACACACAAGGAACGACAGTATCGCAATATAAAGCAAATAGCTCCTAAAATAGTAATGAAATCGAGCAAATGCGAGCTAAATGCAACTATATCGGGGGCATATAGTCAATATAAACGACATGTATCATTAATAAATAAGAGGTCTCGTTTTTTGCGAGATCCATTTGTCGGTCTTTATTTTTGGAGTTTTTTCAATCCTAGTTTTTTGGGTTTCAGTCCTATTGTAAATATAGGTAAGAGCGGCTTAGTCGTTTCTCTTATGATGAAGATGTGGAAGATCAGTTTCTTAATGAATCGTTATGTGGCGTTACACGTGTTGTCGGTTTGTTGGTTGCAATCAATTTGGTTAGATGAAATTGTTTCTCGTCAAGACTCAAGATTCTTTGATCCTCATGTGAAAAACTGTTTGCGGCGATATGATAGAGGACGTGATTTGGATCAATTCAAGTATACAAATCTTTCTTTGAACGAGAGTTTCTTTTATTTGGCTTTAGTCGATTTGTATCCAATTGACACATGTTGTAGATGGCGCATGACTATTTTATTAATGAATTGATCCTTTCTTTCAAAAAAAAAAAAAAAAAAAAAAGAGAAAAATTATTCATTTGACATCTCACACCCTTTTAACTTTACTTTAACATTTGATACACATTTATAACTTTAGTTTTCCTAACTTTATTTTTAAATCATTCTTAACATTTCCTCATAAATTCTCAAATTGATCACAACTTTTTGGCATTATTCACCAAATTAGTTTTTAATATTACCTCGTTTATGATCATGACTTTAATTGTTTATTTTTTGAGATTATGTAAAACATTTGGTAGAATATTAATTCTATTGATTGATGATCTTCAATTACACAGGGTGCATGAGTATATATAGCTAAACTATTTTCCTAATAACAAGAGAATTCTAAGATACAGCAAGTAATAATATTTACCATAATACAATATTTCCTAAATAATATCTTCAGACTCCCCTCCAAGTTGGAAGTGTAGGATCGTAACTTCCTAACTTGCCTAATAGTCGGTGGAAATGATCTCGCCCCAATGCTTTCGTAAATATGCCAGCTAGTTGATCTTGGGTGCGCATATACGAAATAGCAATGGTTCCATTTACCAAGCATTGGCGGACAAAATGATAATCAATCTCAATATGTTTTGTCCGCTCGTGAAACACCGGATTCTTTGCAATATGCATGGCCGCCTGATTATCACAAAACACTCGAATCGGCCGCACATAGTTAACGCCAAACGAGGCTAACAATGCCTTTAGCCAAACCAACTCGCTTGTCAACATTGCCATAGCTCTATACTCCGCTTCCGCTGAAGACTTAGACACTGTTGCTCGCTTTTTCGTCTTCCACGAGACTGGAGTACCTCCAAAGGTAATGAAATACCCTGTTACGGAACGACCTGTCAATGGACATCGTCCCCAATCTGAATCTGTATAACCCTTCACCTCAAGGCTGCTACTACCCGCTATTACTAGTCCTCGCGACAATTTCCCTTTAACAAAATGCACGACACGCAAGGCTGTATCCCAATGGTCTTTCTCCGGATCATGCATGAATTGTGATAAAACATGTACCGAATATGCTAACTCAGGCCGCGTTATAGTCAAATAAACTAACCGTCCCACTAACCTTCTATACTTGGCGGCATCAACCAAACTTGCTCCTCCTGCCTCGTCCAACTTATGATGCTGGTCCATGGGGAAGGTGGCCGGCTTCGCTCCAGCCATTCCAACTTCCGTGACAATGTCCCTTGCATATTTCCGCTGATTGATAAATAAGCCTCTCTTCCCATGAGCTACCACTATTCCTAGGAAATATTTTAACTTGCCCAGGTCTTTTATGCCAAACTTTCGATCAAGGAAATTCTTAAACTTCACACACTCTGCCTCTTTATTTCCAACCAAAATCATGTCGTCTACATAAACTAATACTGCAAGAAAAACTCCTTCTTTATTGAACGTGAATAATGAATAATCTGCCAAGGACTGAAGAAAACCATAACCTTTCAATGACTCGGCTAATTTAGTGAACCACATTTTCGAAGCTTGTCGTAACCCATACAATGACTTCAATAACCGACACACCTTCCCATGGTGCGTCACTTTCATTCCCGGTGGCATTCGCATGTAAACCTCCTCATTTAGATCACCATGTAAAACCGCATTATTCACATCCAACTGATACATTATCCATCCTTTATTAACAGCTATATGAAGCAAACAACGAACGCTGACCATTTTTGCTACTAGCGCAAAAGTCTCATGAAAATCAATACCTTCGACTTGTGTGTAACCTTGCGCAACCAATCTCGCTTTGTAACGCTCAATACTTCCATCGGCATTAAATTTTATCTTATAAACCCATTTACACCCAATAGCCTTCTTATTCTTCGGCAAGTCAACAATCTCCCAAGTTTGGTTTGCTTCTAAAGCCTTAATCTCTTTCGTCATAGCTTCCTGCCACCTACGATCCTTCGATGCAATGGCATAAGATTTTGGTTTCTCCGTCGCCATCACGCTTCCCACGAAATTCCTGTGCATATTAGAAAAACAAGAATTCCTAGTAACATCATTAGGCAAAGGATATCGCGTACCTTTCTGTGAAGGAGATGAAGTTGCTCGGGTTGCAACAGGTGCGATGTTTATTATATTTGCCGACCCACATACATGATCACACACATAATACTTCTTCCAAAACGGCTCCGACTTCTCCCCATCGCCTCTGCCCAACTGTTGTTGTTCGTCCCCTATTCGAACAACCGGGACTTCTCCATTACCGTCTTGTATTTCGTCAGTGTTCGAATCTGCTGCTGTCGTGGCACCGCTTTCCACTGTGGTCGCTTCATGCTTGTCATCCACGTTATGCTCAAAGAATTCTGCCTCGCCATAGCCATTACCACTTCGTGCTTCCCTAACTCGACTCCGTGAAGGTTGAAGAAACGGAAAAATGTGCTCATGAAACACCATCACGTGTGGTAAAAACTTCCTTTGTTTCTAAATTATACACTCGCCAACCTTTCTTACGATACGGGTATCCTAGAAACATACAACGCCGCCCTCTTTCACCAAATTTATCCTTGGGTCTCTGTTTGTTGTGTGCATAACACAAGGAGCCAAAGACCCGTAAATGTCCTAACTCCGGTTGTCTTCCAAGCAACACTTCAAACGGTGTTTTCCCATCAAGTAAGAGTGTAGGTGTCCTATTAATTAGATACACTGCTGTCAACACACATTCTCTCCAAAACTCAATGGGTAAACCTGCCTCAAACCGTAATGCCCTAGCTCTCTCTAATATATTAGGATGCTCCCTTTCAACTCTACCATTTTGCTAAGGTGTGTCCACATTACTAGTCTGATGAATAATACCATTGTCACTATAATATGCATTAGTAATAATAGAATCGAACTCATATCCATTATCACTCTGTATCACTTTAACATCCTTATCGAATTGTCGCTTAACCATTTTGCAAAAATTAATTAACAGTTTTCCAGCCTCACTCTTTTCACTCATTAAATGCAACCATACCGCCCGACTACAATCATCCACAATGGTAAGAAAATAGTGAGCACCACTCAAAGAACTCGTTTTGTAGGGACCCCATATATCACAATGCACTAAATCAAAAATATCCATAGCTTTCTTATTATTACGAACAAAAGATGAACGAGTTTGTTTGGCCCTACTACATGAATCACAAACTTCACTTTTATTCCAAGATAAATTTTTTCCTACTAAATTAGAAGCATTAAACAAAACTTTATTCGAAGGATGTCCTAATCTCCTATGCCATAGTCGCACCTCATTATTAGTCTCGACATACTCCGTCCACACCAAGCTTTGCTTTGTAATAAACACCGTCCCGTTGCTCACCGGCCCCAATCATCTTCTTCGTCGAACGGTCCTGCAATATACAAAAACCGGAATGAAATGTTACTATGCAATCTTTTTCTCTAATTAATTGTTGCTCAGAAATCAAATTACATGTCAAAGTTGGCACAAATAAAACATCTTTAAGACACAAATCTCCAATTTCAACTTCTTCATGCTTATCTGCTACTGCTTGTACACCGTCTGGCATGCCTACATTAGACGGCAACTCGGTACGAATATTTTTAAGTAAATTCCCCTGTCCCGTCATGTGATGGGATGCTCCTGTATCTAGTATCCAACAATTACGACAATTATTTTTACCTGAACTCAACTCAACATCATCTTTACTCGGCTTCAAGAGGGCTCTCAAGGAAAGAATTTCGTCTTTCGTCAAACCCATATCGGCAGCTTCAATTGCAGCGTCCTTCGATTATCCCCCTGTCGCATGACCAATGGTGCCGACAGCATTAGCTGTCTGATTTGGCCGCTGTGCACGCCCATCGCCTCGACCGGTGAACCTGCCTCCGCCGCGGTCGAAACGTCCTCGACCACAACCTCTTCCAACGTGCGGTGGGAGCCCGTTCTTGCTCCAGCAATCATCCTCCGTATGTCCCCACTTGGTACAATAGGTGCATCGATTTTCATCTTCATCCACGACATTATCATTGTATCTTGACTGCCATGGTTGTCGCCCCCTCTTGTCGGGGCTTGACCTCGCCGAGCCTTAAACGCGGCCTCACTGCTCCGCTCCTCCTTACTACGCATGATGGCCTTCTGGCGTTCTTCTCGCAATACGATACCGTAAATTTTGCTCATTGACGATAGCGGTTCTTCCATCAAAATATTACTACGCAGCGTGCCATACTTTGCATCATTCAACCCCATGAGGAATTGATGTGCCATCTCTTCTTCTTTCTCCTTTTGATATTCCGCTGCTGCGCCACAAGTACACTTCGGTACCTTAGTGTAATAGGCTAACTCATCCCAGATCACCTTCAATTTGGTGTAGTACTCCACTATAGATAATTTTCCTTGCTTTAAATCATTCAACTCGGCTTTGAGTTGATGCACACGCGGAGCGTCCCCGGCCGCATAACGCTCCTTCAATTCTTTCCATATCTCTGTCACGGTGGCCGAAAAAGAGATACTTGAATGTAATTTCTCATCGATTACGTTTCGTAACCATACCTTGATCATAGCATTGCACTGTCTCCATGATACGTGTTCTAATCCTTCATCATCATCGCCCTGCGCTGGTTCTTCGACACCTCCATCAATGAAAGCCAATTTATTTTTGGAATCAAGGCCGACTCTTACAGCCTCGACCCAATTGTCATAATTTTCTCCATTAAAGATAGTCTGGGTTAGCATGATACCCGGATTATCAGATTGGTGCAAGAACAATGGTGACGATTGTTGTATTGTCTTCTTCGACATTGCTGTGTCGTTTTGTTTGCTGCAACACCTCTCCTTTCTTTTTTTTTTTTGTGTAAAAAAAAAAACCATAGCTCGATACCATAAAAGATTTGGTAGAATATTAATTCTATTGATTGATGATCTTTAATTAAACAGGGTACATGAGTATATATAGCTAAACTACTTTGCTAATAACAAGAGAATTCTAAGATACAGCAAGTAATAATATTTACCATTATACAATATTTCCTAAATAATATCTTCAGATTATGAACCCATATGATGCTGCATAAAAAATCTCTATCTCTAACTCAAATTAAATCAACATCTCGGTCTAGCTTTGAGTTTAAATATGAAATAAACATGATTGAATTAATATTGCTTAGTGTGAATATAGATGAAACATGGAAAAATAGTAAATAAGAATGTTGAGAAAGAAGAAGTGGTAAGAGAATAGTAAAAGATAAATGTTGATGATGATGAGGCTAAAGTCGTGTCACCTAATCAAAATAAACCAAAAGACAACTAACTAGGTAGCTAGCGGCAGTAGGGTCGAGATCCACAGAGAGAAGGAGTAGTCAAAGGGATGCTTAGTAATCTTGGTCAGTCTCGTGGTAACTAAAGTCGGTGTTTTGAAGGTCTAAACTAAGAACGATAAGTAAAAAGGTATGAAAAGTGTATGAGAGGGAGATTAGGGCATCGGGATCAATGTGACATTGATTCAGGAACTCAACTCAGAAGGAAATACAATCAATTGAAGTCATGCAAGTGATTAGGTTTGGGAAAACGCTCTCTCGAGTCAATTTTAACCTTAAGCGAATTTAGCGGGCTCTCGCTACGTACTAAATTCAATTTATCAATTACGCGTGAGTCTAGTTTCAATTAGGCTTTCGATCTTAAACTGAAACAACCTAAATTCAATTCAATAAAGGCGTCCCTAAATTCAATTGATAATAAAACGCGTAGGAAGAAATCAATTGCACAAATTCAATCAATATAAGTGATTAAAACATGTCCTGAATCAATATCACAATCACCCTAAACCCTAATTGAGAATTAGCTATGCATGATTGAAGTTAAAGCAAAACAATAATAAGAGGAAAACATGATGAAAGAAATAACAATTAATTAAACCTGGGAGAAATATTGAATTCAAAGTATCGATCTTGCAAATTGAAATTAAAGCTAAGTCTAAGAGGTTTTTGAGAGTTTTGGAAGAGAGAACTAATTCTAATCTAAAACTGAAAAATACAATGAAAAGCATCATCCCAAACCCTAACTCGAGTCGATTTATACAAACACTAAAATCCGGAAAATAAGTGCAGAAGAACCTATCGGTTCGGGTCAGAACCGATCGGTTCTGGGGGGTGAACCGATCGGTTCTCATAAAACCGTGCGGTTCTAGGGGGTGAACCGATCGGTTCTCATAAAACCGTGCGGTTCTCATAAAACCGTGCGGTTCTCATAAAACCGTGCGGTTCTAAGGAAGGCAGCAACTTCCAGCGAGTTTTGGCCTTGATTCATGTATCCTGAACCTATAGGTTTGCTCTGAACCTATAGGTTTGACGTCCCAAATCATCGTATGGCTTCCATATTCGCTCTCGAGCTTGGTCTTGACGTCACGATACTCGTAAATGCTCCAATTGACTCAGGTTTTAGCTCAGGACCGCCAAAACCTGCAAAGTACACACGAGGAACGACAGTATCGCAATATAAAGCAAATAGCTACCAAAACAACAATGAAATCAAGTAAACGCGAGCTAAATGCAACTATATCGGGGGCATATAACCAATATAAATGACATACATCAGATGACACACTAAAACTATATAGAAACAATTTTAGAATAAATAAATGATATGTATGTTACAACAAAAGCATATATTTAATTAGGGTATTCTTCTTCCTAGTTCCTATGATCTAAATAGTATTTAACGTTTTTATTTGGCATCATAGTGAAAGTAGCTATGAAATTAGAGAGTTGAAGGGTACAAGTGAAATTTTCTACATAATTTAAGGGTACAAATGAGATTTTCAAAAAAATAGATAAATTAATGGTATTTGTCCATACCTGATGGGTACAATTGGGATTACATTTAATTTATTATGTAACAGCGTAGCACTATTGTTGTGCTTGGTTCCCATGTGCGTTAAGAGCAAAACAAAGTCTCACATCGGCAGATTAATAGTGAGGTGAAATGTTTATAAATAAGTGGGCTACTCCTCCTATTGCCAATTGGTTTTAGGATGAAACCTCACTTTTGTGGGCTTGGTCATCTCACTTGTTCTGTAAGCCCACTACGGAGGACTCAACAAGTGGTATCAGAGCCGAAGGTTCGGCCTGGACCACACTTTTGTAAGGTGACGATGTGGTGACCCTCAATATGGGACGGACTAATCGCCGTCGCGGACTAACCGCCGCCTGTTCCCTGCTAGTCAACTGGAGATGGAGCGGAGTAGCACCATCGTGCGGAGTAGCATCGGGGTGCAACAGTAAGCACTGAGTGAGGGGGAGCAAGAAGTCAGCCGACACACATGTGAAAGGGGGATATTTTGGAGCTTGGTTCCCTTGTGTGTTAAGAGCAAAACAAAGTCCCACATCGGCGGATTAATAGTGAGGTGACATGTTTATGAATAAGTGGGCTACTCCTCCTATTGCCAATTGGTTTTAAAATGGAACCTCACTTGTTCTGTAAGCCCGCTGCGGAGGAGTCAACAACTATCATAGATGTGTATATTACATTTCGCTATTATCTTTGGTAGGTAGAATAGTTTATAAGTATCTTTTAATAACTAGGTTGTTATTATTTTAAGATTGTGACTAGTTGCGTATTTCTTGTAGTCAAAGATTTATTCGATAGAATGAGAAGCCAAGATAGTGGATTCTTTTACGGTACCACGCTAAATCTTTCTTATGTTTTCCTTTCCTCATTCACCCCTATACAATACCCGTTACTAATAAAAAAACTCTCTTTCACCCATTTTTACCTTCATTCATACTCAATTCGAACATGTTAGACCAAAAAGAAATCATTAGGATAACAAATTCAATAACAATTCTTGTCACTCTTTGTAAATCAGCGACCTTCAATTTAATTCACTTGTCCACATACTTCATTTCAAAATGGTAATGCAAAAAGAAATACTCGAACAATCATAACACCATTCACATTCTGTTTGTGGATTCCCTTTTCCCACCTAATTGCTAGCCTTACGCCCTCGTCGTAGCGACCTCCCAGTAGAGCCAAGAATTACATTTTCCCGACCCAAAGTATGTTCGAACCCCATGCTACTGCACCCTTCACACTTTTGATAGTTCTTACTATTTGCCTCTCCATTTTGCCTCTATCCACCAGCTTAACCGCGCTCGACTCATTGCGTTTTTCTTGGTTATCACCATAATCAGTGTGGCTACTTTTGTCTCGATTTGTCGTCCTGTAAAATTATTATTTCACAACACACTGCATCCGCGACATTATACTATCTTTCCCATCCCAAAAACTCCATAGCCTAACGTCCTCTAGCTATACATTATATATTTTGAATCATTTTCATACCTTTAAGAGCGTTTCACACAACACCTAACCCTTATGTGGTTTATAATACACGACATCTGCAACCATCCATATTCGCCCACTTATATCTAGGAATGTCGTTGGGGCGGGGCGGGGGCGGATATAGGCTCCCCCACAACCGTACCCACCAAGAAAAACCTCTACCCATACCCGCCCCACCACCCATGGCGGGTACAAGTTTCCAAACCCTTACCCGCCCCACCACCCATGGCGGGTACGGGTAAGCGGGTATTATGCGGGTATATGAGTATAAATAATATAAAAAATATTTATATGAAGCGGGTATGCGGGTATTATGCGGATATGCAACATCCACCCCCGCCCCATTACCCATGGCGGGTACAATTTTAATACCCATACCCGCCCCACCACCCGCGAAACTTATACCCATCCCCACCCTAACTAGGGCGGGTGCGGGGCGGTACCCACTAGTACCCACCCCATTGACATCCCTACTAGTTATATCATAACCCTCAACAAGACACTGCCTCTATTGTCACCTCACCCAATGATCAAACCACCGTACCCTACTTAACGTTGTCTCACCAAGTGCCTACACGTCTGATATGTGGAATTATCCTTGATGTAATACCTATTCAATTATGTAAATTGCAGCCGAATATAAATGAATTTTTTTTTTATACACATACAAAAAAAAAATTATTAAACGAACTGCAAATCTCTCTCAACCTTGCATGGAAGAAAACAAAATACAATAATTAACCTTGCAATGAAGAATTGGACTTCAGCTCTCGCAAGAACTATAACAGCTCGACCTACCACAATCGTAATACACCACACCTTAAGGTAGATGCACATTTCTGAGCTCGTTGTCCTCACTTAATTCCCAATAGTACAAGGCCTTGTTACTCAGGTGTGGTCCTCACCTGAGTAATCTTGACCACAGGCTCACCACATGGTCACAGGTTTGCTTTGATACCATTTATAGTAGCTTGACTTACCACTATCGTAATGCATCCCACCTTAAGGTGAGATGCACACTTTTTAGCTCGTTGTCCTCACTTAAGCCTAAAAGCACAAGGCTTTGTTACTAAAGTGGTGGGTGAAATCTCTTATAAACATATCAAATTAATTTTTTCTCAACGATGTGGGACATTCAAACTTGTGGGGTGTTACAAGAAAGAAATAATATTCTTATAACTCGAATGTTTATGAGAACACACAAGTATGAACTTAAATTAATTTCTGAATATATTGAATTTTCAAATATTATATTGTACCATGGAAGATCCTATGCCTACTTATATTAATTTAATGAGCCAATCCTTCGTTCATTAGGTAAGGAATAAAATAAAAGACTCCTAAAATGTTTAGGTAAAAGAAACTACTTTCTTAAATAAACTAGTGCTATGCCCGTGAAAATTGCATGGGTATGTTTTTTATGAAGTTTAAGTAGAAACATACGAATAATATAGTCGTTGTATAAAAAGTTTAATTAAGACATTTTTTAAAATGATCAAATGTGTATATGTAACGCTGAAAAGTTAAGAAGAAAAGAAATACTCTCCCTCTCTTTAGTAAATTGTTTGCACTAAGACTTTTTTGTGGAGAGAATTTGAGAGAAGTGTAAGCAAATGACTGAGACAAAGGGAATAATACAATAGTAACATGGTACACCCTACTATAATTTCTCAAAGACTTCTTTATAAGCTATGTTATTCGTTCTATTTGGGACTTTTTTTTTTCTTTTTCAATATCGCATATTATAATGTTTTGCCCCTTCTTAATGGCGACTCTTAAAACAATAAAATAACACTGATATAATTATGCTCATGTAAATTATGATAATGAGTTGTTTAGCATAATAATAATAATAATAATAATAATAATAATAATAATAATAATAATAATAGTAATGGTAATGGTAATGGTAATGGTAATGGTAATGGTAATGGTAATGGTAATGGTAATGGTAATGGTAATGATAATGGTAATAATAATAATAATAATAGTAATAATAATAGTAATGATAATTATGTCCGTGCAAATTGCACAGGTATGTCATTTAATGATAATTATGCTCGTGCAAATTGCACGTGTATGTTTTTAATGATAATTATGCCCGTTCAAATTGCACGGGTATGTTCTGTATGAAGTTCAAGTGGGAAAATACAAATAATAATGTTGTTGTATAATAAGTTTAATGCGTCTTTTAATATGATCAAATGTGTATATGTATCCTGAAAAACACTTAACCAACAAAATTATACGACAAACAACCATAAATAATTCAAAATTCAAAGCATTACAGAAAAAATTAATAACAAAACAATAAGATGGTAAACGGTACATAATATCTCAAAGATTTCTTTATAAATACGTTATTTGTTCTATTTAAGATCTATTTTTAACTGTCACAAATCATAATTTTCAGATCATTTTTAGTAGTGACTCTTGAAGAGGATGATTGATACTGAATGAGTTTTAAAAGGAGTTCATAAAGGACGTCTTTTGAAACGACCAGTATGAATTATGTACACCTACAAAAGAAAACCATATAACAAATAATAATTTTATACCTGTTGTTATGACCAGATTTTACAACTCCCAGAATTGACAGTTCTAGATAGACATTGTGAACGTAGTACAGAACAGGTCAGAAGAGGAATGGCAGTTATAATCAGTAGAGGTCAACCTTGGCAGTTACAAAGATCATGGGATAATGGAAGCGATAACAGCTGAGCAGAAGTGGAGTCATGGGAGGTTATATTGTAGGTTTATATCCGTATATAGACCTTATAATTCACAGGATTATAATGAAAAATTTTACAAGATTTATGGTCATAAATCAAAATTGCATAACATAATAAAAGAATAAGAATTAACCATTTAATCCTTAAGAATTGGCATAAGATCAATACCAAAAATATGGTATCTCCTAATAATCTCACCCAAGATGCTTTGAGAAATACCCTTGAATTTGCTAGAGAATTTTAGAGGAGAAAACTGATTTTCTCTCTAGGATTTTGTGTTGTAGTATAGGTGAATGAATGAATGAAAAGAGTTAGATGAGAATTAGGATGTGATTAGATTAAGTAGGGAGGAAGAAAACAACTCCCTCTACCCTACTACTTCACACGTCCAAATAGAGGTGAAGTGGGCTCTCCCACTTCTAAATTTTCAAGCCCAAAACTAATTAAAAGTTTAACCCATTTAATTAGTTTACTTTGGCTTTTAAAGCATAATGTTATTATAATATCCACATATTATAATTAATCATAAATATCCATATATTTATAATTTGCTAATTAATTATAACTGATTAAAATTAGTTAGCCTACATTATACGTAATAATTAAATATAACCGTTTATATTCAATTTCCGAATTACAGCTAATTCCTCTCATCTAATATTATTTAATCATTATTAAACAATATTCATTATCACATTTGACTAACCTTTTAGTCAACAACACTAACTAACCGTTTAGTCATTAAGTAAGGCATCGATATGATTATTTTCTCAAATAATCACATCTCTCAAACACATCCTTTAGGTGTGACTCTTAGGGACCAGTTGATCACCGCCATCTGTATGACAATAACGTCAAACTTATCTAGCAAGCCAACCGTTATTAATAAACGTTAATCAACTGATTAAATACAAAATGTACCCTGTGTACCTTTAGAGATTTATTTATGTTATTGCACTCACTGTGGAGGACACTAACCCCAACAATCTCCCACTTGTCCGTACAAGTGTAGGTGCGATAACCGATTCTCATATCCATAATAAATTTCTCCCACTTAATGTAAACCAATTTGCAAAGTCTGTACTTTCAAAGGTCGTAGTTCACAAGCGATCAGTATCAAGAGTGGTTTCCCCGACTAGAGAGTAACTTAACTGATAGACGAATCAATATTCGAGCATGGCTATGCATTTTCAGTTACAGCTCCTCGAGTGGCCCTGAGAATAAATATTATAACTCGATAGAAGTTTGGATATTTCCCACAACTCGAATCCTGCAGATATAAGCGCAGCATGAAATGACCCAGTGAAAATCTGCTTGGCCTCCTGTTACGGTCGACCGTGAGAAAGAAACCAAAGTCACCCAAAATCTGCCTTAATCTCAAGAGACAGTCGATAGTCAAAAGAATCGACTCTAGGAACACTATGGATGTCCTATCCACGATCCGGCACCTAATGTTCTGAAACATTTAGGACTCCATGTAGTCGTCACAAAATTGTCCTGTGCGATTTCAGTAAACCCGCATCTGTGATCGATCAGTCAACAGTTTGAATTATGGCTCGTTGAACCCACCATCAATCGACGTCACAAAATAATCGCCAGAGTTATCAGCTCGTGTAGGCGATCACAGACCAAAACACAATATAAAGCAATTCAGTTCACTTTGAGGTGTTCAACGTTGTCTGCACAACCCTCATGAAAAACAATATATATAACAAAACGATGATTTTATTAGAAGGTTTAGGAAATACAAGTGTCAAATCCATACAAACAACTAATACAACTCAGGAACACACTTAATTCACATGGATTTAAAGTGCCCTTCATGCTTATCTTGTCTCAACAGCTTAGTGAGAGGATCTGCTATGTTATCATCCGTAGCAATCTTGTCAATCACTATCTCCTTCTACTCCACGTAATCTCGGATCATGTGAGCCTTCCTTTGCACGTGCCGAGACTTGTTGCTGGACTTCGGCTCCTTTGCTTGGAAGATGGCACCACTATTATCGCAATAGATGGTGATCGGGTCATTCGAACTAGGAACTACAGTTAGTCCTTGTAAGAACTGACGCATCCATATAGCTTCCTTCGCAGCCTCTGAAGCAGCATAGTACTCGGACTCAGTCGTTGAATCTGCTATAATTGTTTGTTTGGAGCTTTTCCAGCTGACCGCGGCGCCATTAAGAGTAAAAACGAATCCAGATTGAGATTTCGAGTCATCTCGATCCGTTTGGAAACTAGCATCTGCGTAACCGTTTGCGCATAGCTCAGTGTCTCCTCCATAAGTCAATACCCAATCTTTAGTCCTCCGTAGGTACTTAAGAATGTTCTTTACGGCCATCCAGTGTGCTTCACCTGGATTGCCTTGGTATCGGCTCGTCATACTCAATGCATATGCCACGTCTGGACGTGTGCATATCATGGCATACATGATCGATCCTATAGCGGATGCATATGGAATCCGACTCATGCGCTCGACCTCTTCCGATGTCTTTGGTGCTTGAGCTTTACTCAAGTGCACCCCTGAGATCATTGGAAGGTTCCCCTTCTTGGAGTTGGTCATGCTAAACCTCTCAAGAATCTTATCTATATAAGACTCCTGACTGAGGGATAACATCCGTCGTGATCTATCTCTATAGATACGGAGCCCCAAAATACGTTGTGCCTCACCCAGATCTTTCATCTGGAAATGGTTCTTTAACCATACTTTTACCGAAGTTAAGAGAGGTATGTCATTCCCAATCAAGAGTATGTCATCGACGCATGATTAGGAAGACAATCTTGCTCCCACTCGACTTGATATATAGACATGGTTCCTCGACCGATCGAGTGAATCCATTCTCCTTTATCACTTGGTCGAAGCGATGATTCCAACTCCGTGAAGCTTGCTTAAGTCCATAGATGGAACGCTTAAGCTTGCAAACCTTCTTAGGATTTTCAGGATCAATGTAACCTTCGGGTTGTACCATGTACAACTCCTCCTCCAAATAACCGTTTAAGAAGGCGGTTTTCACATCCATTTGCCAAATTTCATAGTCATGAAATGCGGCAATCGCCAAGAGAATCCGAATGGAACGAAGCATGACTACGGGTGCAAAGATCTCATCATAGTGCAACCCTTGCACTTGAGTGAAACCCTTTGCCACTAGTCGTGCTTTGTATATATCTGGTTGTCCTTCTACAGATCGCTTTATCTTGTAAAGCCATTTGCACTGAAGAGGCCTAGCCTTATCAGGTAAGTCAACCAGATCCCATACATCGTTCTCGTACATCGAGTCCATCTCGGATTGCATGGCTTCTTGCCATAGCTTTGAGTCAGAATACGTCATGGCACCTTTATAGGTTACGGGTTCGTTACTCTCAAGGAGTAAAACGTCGTCTCTCCTATTCTCCTCGACTATACCGATATATCGATCTGGAGGAATGGAGAGTCTACCCGACCTTCTGGGTTCCAAGGGAATATCAACCGCAGCAGACGTAGAAGGAACAGTTTCCTCCATTGGTTGCTCGGTTGTTGGTTCAGGAATCTCCGACAGATCGAAGGTTCTATTACCTCTCTTGTCTTGGAGAAACTCTTTCTCTAAGAACGTCGCACTAGCCGCAACAAAAACTCGGTGTTCGGTAGGCGAATAGAAGTAATGACCAAACATTCCTTTTGGATAACCAATAAAGTATGTCTTGACCGATCGCGGGCCGAGCTTATCCTCGTGTCTCCACTTGACATAAGCCGCACCCCAAACCCGAATAAAGGACAAGTTAGGGACCGTTCCCTTCCATAACTCGTATGGAGTCTTGTCTACAGCTTTAGACGGACTTCGGTTAAGTATAAGAGCAGCTGACAAAAGAGCATAGCCCTACAACGAGTCAGGTACAACCGTGTGACTCATCATGGATCGAACCATATCAAGTAATGTTCGATTTCTGCGTTCGGACACACCATTCAGTTGTGGTGTTCCGGGTGGAGTTAACTGTAATACTATCCCGCGGTCTTTCAGGTGTCGATCAAACTCAGTTGAAAGATATTCGCCACCAAGATCTGAACGTAGTGCTTTTATCTTTCTATCCAGTTGGTTCTCAACCTTATTCTGGAATTCCTTGAACTTGTCAAAGGACTCACTTTTATGCTTCATTAAGTAGACATGTCCATATCTACTCAAATCGTCCGTGAAAGTGATAAAATACCTATAGCCGTCTCTAGCGTTGATTGACATAGGTCCGCACACATCAGTATGTATGAGTCCTAATAGGTCGAATAGCGCATTCCAACACCTTTGAAGGAAATTCGAGACATTTTGCCTATAAGACATGATTCACACGTGCCAAAAGTTTCATAGTCAAATGGGGCAATTGTCCCATTATCAATGAGCTTTTTCACGCGTTTCTCATTTATGTGTCCCATACGGCAATGCCATAAATACGTTTGATCTTTGTCACCAACCTTTGCTTTCTTGTTACTCACATGCATGATTTCTGTGGTTTGATCTAAAACATAAATTCCGTTCATGGAAACAGCTTTACCATAAATCATTTCATTTAAAGAGAAAATACAGCTATTATTCTTTATTAAAAATGAAAATCCTTTTTTATCAAGAACGGATACAGAAATAATGTTTTTCGATAAACTAGGTACATAGTAACAGTTGTTAAGAAATAACTCAAATCCACTCGGGAGTTGGATTACGTATGTTCCTACTGAAACGGCAGCAACTCTTGTTCCATTCCCCACTCGCAGGTCTACATCACCTCTTGCCAGAGTTCTGATGCTTCTTAGGCCCTGCAAATGATTGCACAGACGAGAACCACAACCAGTATCAAGTACCCAAGTTCCGAAACTTGCATGGTTAATCTCAATCATATGAATAAAAGAAGACATACCAACAGGAGCGACGCGGCCTGCTTTTATGTCCTCAGCATACACGGGACAGTTTCGCCTCCAATGCCCAGACTTGTGGCAATGGTGGCACTCCATGCTCTGCTTAGCTTTTGCCTTGCCTTGTGAGCTACCACTAGCTTCACCAGGCCCACTCTTAGCAACCACTGGCTTCTTAAATTTCGGCTTTCCTACAGTTAGGTTAGCCGGAGCCTTACCCTTACCCTTCTTGTTGCCAATCATGAGAACATCTTGTTTCATGCTTCCACTCAACTTCAGATCACTCTCCGTCTGTACGAGGAGTGAGTGAAGCTCATGCAGACTTTTCTGCATGTCATTCATATAATAGTTTGCCCTAAAGAGGGCATACCCATCATGAAGTGAGTGGAGCACTCGATCAATGATGATCTTCTCATCGATCTTGCAACCAAGCTCCTCCAGTTTTTCAACATTCTCGATCATGTCGAGAAGGTGTGGACCAATCGGTTGGCCCTTCTGGAGTCTAGCCTCAAAGAAACGAGTAGTATACTCGTAACTCTTAATTCTCGGCGCTTTCGAGAATTCCTTTGTAAGGGTGGTGAAACTCTTGTTTGCACCTTGGGTTATGAACTGTCTTTGCAAATTGGATTCCATTGCATAGATGAGTACGTTCTGTAACGCACCCGCCTCCATCATGAAATCATTGTAAAGATAGAGTGCATCTGCTCCTGCATCGGGAGCTGGTATAGTCGGCAGTGGCTCAGTCAAGTACTTGAGCTTACCGTCAGCGATGACAGCATTCCGTAATGCGGCCTCCCAATCAGAAAAATTGGACCCATCACTTTTCAGTCGAGTTGACTGATTCATGGTGCCCATAAAGATTCTAAGCCATGATTCGCGAGCTAGTGTGGCACTTGGCATTGGTTCGTCAGTACGTACAGCCATTTGTTATAGTAGTTATATATGTATATAACGTATTCGAAACTGTGAAAAGAAAGAAGAGGAAGAGAGAAGATAAGAAATCATAGTTTTAAAATTTAAGTCAAAAACAATAACATATTAATGCAATGACTTATGCACTCATATAATCGACCTCCCTCGAGAATTATATAAATGATCCCAAGACTCAATTTCTTTAAATTGATAAGCCAACCTCTTGGCTAATTCTACTGTTAGAATTCTTGGTCGATAAATTTCAGTAAATCCTATCTATTAGTCCATCATAACTTCGAGATATTACTCGAACTATAATGTTGAGATAAACTAAGTCGACAACCACTACTTACGCAACGTAGAAGGGGTCATATTATGCCTACCGACGAAGAAGGGATTCATAGTGGTTCGACTTATAAAGACTAATTCTCAATTTCAGTTTTTTAGAGGTAGGTCCCATCAACTCATTTTAATTCATTTTAAGTGAACTAATATCTAGCATTATCGTGAATGATTAAATAGAGGTGATAGCCCTAAACAAGTGACATCCGTATGTCAATGAAAAAGAATGCAACTATATGATCCAATTTCAAGCATATTAGGTGGTTTGGTTTAGTTTAGGCGGAATATGATGCTACTAGCTAACGTGAATGCAATGAAAGCAGTAAAAGAAACCGCAAAAACGAAAAACACCTAGTGTGGCCTATCCCTATGAAAATAAAGACAATTACAAAGTGGAATCCATCCATGGACCCTAAGCTTGTCTTCATTCTTCATCTTGGGCTTTAAGTGGGAGTTGGGCTCTCCGTCTTGAATCTTCATCTTGAATCTTCTCAAAATACATTTTGAATTACAAAATAAACCTATTTACATTCTAATTCAAAAACCAAATAAAAATATATTACAAGATGGGAGATTCGAGATCTCATAAATACAACCAAAATTGTGTTTCCTTCATTACGAAAACACAATTTTCTAAGGCGACACTAGTAAATTACAACCGTTTGTACATAATTAATGCGAAAAATAAAACCATTCATTCATACATTCATTCACAAACATATATATATAGCATCAACTAAACATAATAAAATCAATGCATATGAATTGATTAAATCCAAACCACCTCTTTTAAAATGATTATCATTATGCAACAATTCCTTAATTGTTCATAATATCTTATAATCAAAATAATAATCCAAAATCAATTTATATTATCATTATAACATAAATTAGATCTCAAAATATTTTAAACTGCTTTAAAATATTTGGTATCAAATATTATGAACCTTTTCATAATAAGATAATATTCATAATCTTTATCACAAATATTACCAAAAACAAACAATTCCCAAAAACATTGAAAAATACGGCCAAAAACATAAAATTGCCGAAAATCAATTTTTTTTTTTTAATGGAATATACGGCCAAAATTAAAAAAAACAAAATAAATTTACCAAAAATTATTTAAATCGGCCAATCATTAAAACATGTATTAAACTGTTTTAATTCGTTTATGCTAATAATTAGATCAATCCTAATTCAATTTTAATCCGTATTAAACATTGATTTAAGAGATTCAAACTAACTTTTTAGATTAAATATCTTAAACTGATAGATCTAATGATTAACAACATAATATGTTCATCAACATACAAAAATTGGTCCTTTTAAGTTTTAATTCAATCGATATTAAATCAAAACTAATGTAAATTCATATGAGATAATTTTAACAACTTAAAACATCGATAATTATGAATCAAAAAGACCAAATCATGCCAAAATAAACAAAAAAAACTCTCGGCCTACACAAAACCAATTCGGCCAATCCAAAATTTTGTTTAAAATTTATACAAAATCGATTTTTATGAAAACCTTATAAAACTTTCATGTGCCCTAAGGCTCTGATACCACTTGTAGGTTTATATCCGTATATAGACCTTATAATTCACAGGATTATAATGAAAATTTTTACAAGATTTATGGTCATAAATCAAAATTGCATAACATAATAAAAGAATAAGAATTAACCTTTTAATCCTGAAGAATTGGCCTAAGATCAATACCAAAAATATGGTATCTCCTAATAATCTCACCCAAGATGCTTTGAGAAATACCCTTGAATTTGCTAGAGAATTTTAGAGGAGAAAACTGATTTTCTCTCTAGGATTTTGTGTTGTAGTATAGGTGAATGAATGAAAAGAGTTAGATGAGAATTAGGATGTGATTAGATTAAGTAGGGAGGAAGAAAACAACTCCCTCTACCCTACTACTTCACACGTCCAAATAGAGGTGAAGTGGGCTCTCCCACTTCTAAATTTTCAAGCCCAAAACTAATTAAAAGTTTAACCCATTTAATTAGTTTACTTTGGCTTTTAAAGCATAATGTTATTATAATATCCACATATTATAATTAATCATAAATATCCATATATTTATAATTTGCTAATTAATTATAACTGATTAAAATTAGTTAGCCTACATTATACGTAATAATTAAATATAACCGTTTATATTCAATTTCCGAATTACAGCTAATTCCTCTCATCTAATATTATTTAATTATTATTAAACAATATTCATTATCACATTTGAGTAACCTTTTAGTCAACAACACTAACTAACCATTTAGTCATTAAGTAAGGCATCGATATGATTATTTTCTCAAATAATCACATCTTTCAAACACATCCTTTAGGTGTGACTCTTAGGGACCAGTTGATCACCGCCATCTGTATGACAATAACGTCAAACTTATCTAGTAAGCCAACCGTTATTGATAAACGTTAATCAACTGATTAAATACAAAATGTACCCTGTGTACCTTTAGAGATTTATTTATGTTATTGCACTCACTGTGGAGGACACTAACCCCAACATATATAACCGCCGGAGATCATGGAAGATGTGCCCTAGAAAATAGGAACTAATTCTCAGCTAGCATTGTGTATATGTAGAGGCTCATTTGTACATTTTTGATCATCTTTCCTACGCACTAGCATACTTAAGCACTAGAATACTACACTACGATATTAATACTCAGTTCTGTACATCTGCTGCAGAAGTGATCACATTCACAAGATTGTACTCTGTAATCACCCTCCAGAATTAATAATATTACTCTTGGCTTGGTAGCCCGCAGTTTTCCCCATCTACTTTTCGGGGCTTCTGCGTCATCAATCCTGGTGTCCTTAGTTCTGTCCCATTTAGCTCAGTTTTGTTCTGTTCCGCAAATAGTACTATTTAATCCACATTCTTCCATTTTCATACTTGTAAAGTTTTTACCAAAACAAATTGGCGCCCACCGAGGGGCAACTACACTACCCGAAAATTAAGCAAAAAAAACGCAAGAAACCCGTTTCAAATAAAAAATCCAACCGTTGTTTCCATGGCCGTTGTTTATAATGAAAAACAACGCAAAAAAAATATACGAAACCGTGTTATATATCAAAAATATCGTCAGCGAAAAATTTGGCGCAAAAGACTAAAAAAAACGGTTTTTAATAAAAAACCGTTATTTAAAATGATTAAAAAAAAACGGTTTTTAGTACAAAACCGTTGTTTTTAATATTTTAAATAACGGTTTTTAACAAAAACCGTTTTTTATTATATATAAAAAAAAAACGGTTATTATGCTAAAAACCGGTTTTTATAACTATTAATATTAAAATTATCAATTGATATTAAATTTAAGAAAATGATTTTAGCAAACGGTTTTTTATTTATAACCGTTATTTAAAATAATATAAAACAAACGGTTTATAACATAATAACCGTTATTTATAATTTTATTTCTAGTAAAATAAGGATTTATATTTGATTTAAATTTATTAATATATAACGGTTTTTATTGAGAAAACCGTTTTGTTTGTTTAATATTTTTAAAACGGTTATTGTTTAAAAACCGTTTTTTTTGATTAATTTTTTTTTTTTTTAATAAATTTCAAATTTAATATTTCCCGTCTAAACGACGATACAAAATATTATTGCTGCACAAAACACAATCCACAACATACAATAATATATGCAAAGCAATACATTCCCATTAAGCCAAGTTTTCAACAAAACTCAATTTACAACATTCAACATACACCGTGCACAATACCTCATTATATATTAGCTACACCTCGGGTTCACGGGGATGTTCAAGCACATATTTTGCCCATAAATCACGAATTTCGTCGATTTCAGAATTCGTGTATGTTTTTGCGTTTCTCCTAGTAAATACGTACTACAAAAAAAAAAGAGCATATATAAGGAATCGGACGTACATAAAGCAATGATAATATAAAAAAAAAACCGTTAATTTTTGAGCTTAAAGTTAATAATGCAACTTAACACTTACCTTTTGTGACATCTTTGCCGCTAAATTACGGGTTATCATCTCATACATCATCCGACAAACATAATATCCACATTGTTTGCCATCGGGTTGGCGAGGAACCTAAAATATTAACATAGTAACAAACATTCAATATAATTATTCAAGTTATTAATAAAATACTTGACACTTTATATATATATATTATATATGATATGATTAATTATAATTAACATACATCGCTCACGGTTATAAATGTAGGGCTAGTAGCGGTTTCCATGACTTGCGCCAACGGATCAAGAGACCTTCTCATGGCAAAAGCACTAATTAAAAAAGAAGTCAAATATTATTAGTTAATAATGAGTAAACAATGTCGATAAAATAGAAATATTAATAATAAAGTCATTTAATTACTAAAATGCATGTGATTTAAATTAACTTACCGATTCGCCAAATCTTTAAATATGTCTGACGGGGTTCTACCAATTGAATCGTACCAATACACTCTTTTCGTTTCAGTACAAAATGCCGTCAATACCCAATGTTTCCTACATATACAACACATATATAAGAAATAAACTCAACAGTATCGCCAATTCAATCGTCATGAACTTTTAATTCTAATAATAGAATCATATATATACTTACCCGTTTTCATTATAAGGGGCGAACATTATTTTCTTGCTTTTTATCAAGTGTTCGGCCATGTGTTTGACTCGGTCTTCTTCTTCTTGTTGTACAATTTCCATTGACAACATGTACGGGCTCATAAAACCCCAGTTGTGGGAAGGAAGGTCAGCACGTTCGTTGATGTAATCAACTAAGTACCTACACGATCAGCAAACAAAAAATAAAGCATTTATATAATAATAACGTACATAACAAAATAAATGCAATTTTTGAAATAAAACTAATTAATCAAATGACTCACTTCATCCAAAGGATCATATGCTGAGCATCAATTTCCTCAAGGCCACCCCATTCGTGTAGAAAGGGTGCATCCAAAAATGTAGTTATTTCATATCCTGCGCCTTCTTTAGGGGTTTTACTAGAGATCATACTGTCATCTTGGAAGCGAGTGCACCCTTCTCCAAACAATCTTGACATTGTTTGGGTTCTACTCACATGTTTCATAAATTTAGCAGTAGTATATTCAGGAGGTAGGGATTTCTGCATCTGCTTACTCAATTTGGGCGCAACATTAACGTTCGAGGTACTCGCAACATTAACGTTCGAGTTACTCGCAACGTCCTACAAAAAACAATACAACGTGGAGTCAAAACAAAGGAATTAAATTAACGATATATATAATTGAGCTAAAGAAGTAACTAGCTATAATAAACCTTATCATCAAAAAGCGCCTTCGCTACGTTCTTTGAAATTTGAATCTTCATTCGTTCCAATAATTTCTGATTGACTCACCTGCAAAAGTGTATTAATTATGTCGATAATATTAAATATAATACCAATTTATTATGTCATTATTAGAGTGATAGTAAAAATACCTCCTCGATTCTTTGTTTGTCCTTGGTTGTAGGACGTTGGTCTTCTTGCTCGTCATTCGCCAACCCCCTCTCATTTACATTATTTCCCTATAACAATATATAGAACACAATTTTCATAAATTAACAAGATAAAGTTCAATATATATTCCAAAAAAAAATATTAATTTGGAGTCAATAAAATAGATTACCTTCTTGTCACCTTTATTCTTATTAGGGCTCCTCGCTTAACAAAGCAACAAGAGTACTTGGCCACTGGACAAAGGAACCTACGGCACTCTCTACCGTGACCAACTCAGTGTTAACCGGAACCGGTAGCCGAACACCTCCAAAGTTATTTAAGACCCTCTTGATTTCGACTTTTAAGTGATTATCTAGGAGAGCGACGTTGTGAACAGTCATTGTCTCGACCGTGTCCCGGTAGTACGCATTGCCGATCGCAACCTTATTCTCAATATTAGGCATTATCGGCAGGTCTGGGTGATTGAGTGCGCAAAGGTAATATTCTCCTCCCTACATTTTTAAACATAAATTATTTACAATTACATAGAATATAACTGAAAATTTTATAATAAACAGAAACATTAAAACGCTACCGTGCCAAAGATCTGTATAGTCTGTTTCGGCGTTTCAAATCCCCCCTTACGGGGCCGATCTTCAATTACCTTCATCCAAATTCCATACCAATTATAATCAACACTCAATATAAATTTAATAAACAATATATATATTTTAAACAAATTTATGTAGAAACAAATTTCAGCTAAATAATTGTTCAGAAAAAAGGGTTCACTTTGAGTAACGTTTTCTCAAATTTCTGTACTAAACTGATGGTTTCTTATAAAATAAAAGTTGTAGAACTATGAGCCTAGAGTATACCCTCCAAAGAACGAGTCCTAACTCTTAACAAATCATCCTGTAGAGCCGTTTTCGTGAAATCACTCTAAACTGCCAATCTGAACGAATTGATATGTCCAGATTTTTTTCAGTAACTTATCCTTTGAATTTCGACTTAATTTTTTACAGAGACATAGTATAGGGGGCTTATTATATCCTCAAAAAATTTCATACCAAAATTAGATCGTTTCGATTTTTAAAACTATTTTATTCCACGAGTGCACAAATCTGCCAAAATCGGAATTAAGTTGGTTCTACTTGTATTGCACAACATCCATTAACAACAACAACAACAATACAATGACGACAACAACATCAAAAACACTTTATTTACCTCATCAATTTTATCGACCTCATCAATTTTATCGACCCCGTCTTCTTCTTCTTGTTGCCCGGTATTTGTCTTGCCGCCCTTAATTTTATTTATTTATTCAATATATACGTGTGTTAGTTTAGTTAATTACGTATATATAACACTTTATTAATTAATAAATAAAATATATATCCAATAAAAATATAACTTATTAAGTTATTTAATTACCTCATCGTCACCGTCTCCTTCCTTAGACGTCATTTGATCGTCCGCCGTTTTCTCGTCACCGCAAGAACTTCATCAATCGCTTTTAAGTTCCTCGGCCGTCAGGGTACCACCACTGTTCATTTTCTTCATCATCCTGGCCATCATTTTCAGCTGCAACAAATACATTATATACAATTCAATAAGAACTAAGAACTAACAATTTAATTTAGATAGTCGTCGTCATCATTTAAATTAACTAAGAACTAACAATTTAATTAGTTTACCATTTCACGATCATTCGTGCTACTTTTTTCTGTTGGTGTTCTGGGAGCTCTCCCGAAAACCTTGGTTATTCCAACATGGCCTGGAATGCCTTTCACACGACCGTCGTGCTCAGGTGTTTGAATTGCCTCGGCTAGAATGTCCTTTCTACGCCTTGAGTTTCCATGACCCTTCTTTGACCTTCTCGACACATTTATCCTATTGATAGAAAAAATACGACATTCAAATATTATAATTTAACACGATGATAGTTAAAAAAATTAATAAATAATGACTAAGGTGTACATGAATAAAAGAGTAGTACGTACAATGTTGTCTACCACCCTTTGAGTTGCTTCATCAAATTTGCCGGATTTCGGGGTGTGACCTACTTTCCATAATTCATGTCGATTAATTATTACGCCATCTTCATCCCTTTTTGCCTACACATTCATAGAAAATATATATTATAAAGAAGATATATATAACTTTGTATATATACAAATATATATAAGTCTTACATGTTCCTCGGCGAGCTCCAAAAAACCTTTGCGACCGGTGGTGTGATGATGTTCTTTCTTCGCAATGTTTCTTTTGTTCCTCTCTCTCAAGGCCTTGAAATTATCATAACCAAAAAAAATATAATAAATATATGCATGCTTGTGAATTAATTAATTAATTAACTTATATATACATATATATATATAACCTTAAACTCTTCGCTGAAACGTTGTTTTTTATAGTTCTCCCACATTTGTGGTGTGATATATGGGCAATCTTCCGGTGGTTTCGGCGGATCTAATTCTTCTCCCGTCTCCGAGTCGATCAAGTATTTTTTATAGACAGTAGTCCTCCACGCTCGGGCTAAATCAGATACCTTGTCCATACAATAATGATCGTATTTATCGGGAACATTGTATGCTCTCTGCAGATAAATAACGAAATAATATAAAACAAATTAAAGTTAGTGCACGCTTGTTTGTTTAATTTCAATATTATTAAAAGTAATTAACCAATGAATATATACCTTGAACAATGAAAGAATTTGCTCCCTCAATTTGGGATTCAATCTCTTTATATTTCGTATGTCGAGAGGAACCCACTGTCTTGTTACAATCCCGATCCAAGAAGAAAACTTATGACGCCAATCACCATTTGGCACTCCTAATTCCTCGTTCCATGTTAGTGGTAGCGGTTTCTTTTCACGAATGGCTTTTACTGCCTCCGGTTGTATTGAACGTCCTCTACCTCGACGTTTTTTAGGTTTATCACTGTCGTCTCTTTTTCGTTTACCGGCCGAGTCCATAGCAACTTTGCACGCATTACAATAAACAAATCACATTTCGTACTATAATTATAAAAGTCTCAAGGATGCATATAAATATTTAAATCACGTTACTTGAGTGTTTTGATATTTTAAACAAATTTATCTCGTAAATAATTTCAGCTAAATTAATTTTCAGAAAAAAGGGTTCACTTTGATTAATGTTTTCTCAAACTTCTGCACCAAACTGATGGTTTCTTATAAAATAAAAGTTGTAGAACTATGAGCCTAGAGTATACCCTCCAAAGCACGAGCCCTAACTCTTAACAAATCATCCTATAGAGCCGTTTTCGTGAAAGCACTTTAAACTGCCTTTTCTAAACGGATTGATATGTCCAGATTTTTTTCAGTAACTTATCCTTTGAATTTCGACTTAATTTTTTGCAGACACTTACTATAGGGGGCTTAGTATATCCTCAAAAAATTTCAAACCAAAATTAGATGATTTCGATTTTTAAAACTATTTTATACCACGAGTGCACAAATCTGCCAAATCTGAAATTACTCCGTATTACTTGTTTTACGCCTTATTACTTCATAACATACAACATACAACCTACAACATACAACGTGCAACATATAACATAGCATTACTCCGTATTACAACATACAACTCATTACTCCGTATTAATTACTTCGCATTACACAACTCATTACTCCGCATTACTCCGTATTACAACATATTACATAACATTACTCCGTATTACAACATACAACTCATTACTCCGTATTACTATAACATTACTCCGTATTACTCATTACTCCGTATTACAACATACGACTCAATACCCTAAACACTAACTAAAACATTGCTCCGTATTACTCCGTAATTTAACATACAACTCATTACTCCGTATTACTATAACATTACTCCGTATTACTCATTACTCCGTATTACAACATACAACTCAATACCCTAAACACTAACTATAACATTGCTCCGTATTACTCCGTAATTTAACATACAACTCATTACTCCGTATTACTATAACATTACTCCGTATTACTCATTACTCCGTATTACAACATACAACTCAATACCCTAAACACTAACTATAACATTGCTCCGTATTACTCCGTAATTTAACATACAACTCATTACTCCGTATTACTCCGTAATTTAACAAAACCCTAAGCAACAACAACAACTACAACGTAACAATACTTAAACCCTAAGCGACAACAACAAAAACAGCAACACGATACAACAACACGACAACAATGACAACAACAACAACAGCAACACGTACAACAACAATGACAACAACAACAGCAGCAACACGACAACAACAACAACAACAATACTAGTTAAACCAACATGCACGACAAAAACATCAATAATAAAACAAGAACATCAACAATTAAACAACAAACACGTACATAAAAACAAAAAAATGAAGAAATTCAACAACAACATCAATTAAACAATGTAAATTAGGGTATAAAAGTGAAAAACGAACCTCTTATTAAGCAATATAAATTAGGGCAGTAAGACGATTTTAAACTAAAAGAATATGAAGGAGAATGGAGTATATTAAACTAAAAGAGTATAAATTAGGGAGACGATTTTTTTTATTTTTTTAAAACTAAAGAGAATGAAGTACAATGAAAGAGAATAGAAAGATCAGTATAATTGAAAGAGAATAGAAAGATCCACGAAAAAAAAAAAAAAACCTTTAAACTTCCTACGTAAAAAAAATATTGAGCGCGAACTTTAATTTTCTCGAAAATAAACCTTTTAAAACGGTTTATAATTTAAAAACCGTTTTTTATAGTGTTTTTAAAAACGGTTAAATGTTTAAACCGTTTTAAAAAGTTTAATTATTGAAAACGGTTTATATGTACAAAACCGTTTCTTTTGGTATTTTTTTTTATATAATTTTTGTAAATATATGAGGATAAGAATAATTATAGAATAATTTTGGTATTAGAATAATTATATGAGTATATATATGAGGATAAGAATTATATGAGTATATAAGAATTAGAATAATTGAATTTAGGTAAAATTAGTATTAATATAAGGAAAGAGATCATTATATATATATATTAGGCTATTATAAAGTAGGAAATAATTATTTTTACAATTAAAAAATATAAGGATATATATTGTTTAGATACTCAAATTTATATACTATTAATTTAATTAGAATTAGTATAAGAATTATAATTAGAATTAGAATAAGTTTAAAAAAAAAACAAAAAAAAAAAACATCAAATAAAACGGTTATTCATAGAAAACCGTTTTATTTGATTATTTTTAAAAACGGTTTTGGAATAATGCGTTTCTTTTGATATTTTTTTTTTTTTTTAAACAATTTTTGTAAATTTAATTATATGGGAAATAATAGTATAGTGTTAGCTTATTTAAGAAAATATATGCAAATAAATTATGAGGATAATAAGAATTATATGAGTATATAAAAGATTATTTTTATACAAATTATAATTATATGAAATCATATATTATTTTTATACAAATTAAAGGTATAAAATAATTTCTAATTTACATACTCAATTTGTATAATTGTTGGATTATTTAATAATTATTTTAGTAATTGGCCATCAATTTAAACCGTTTTAAAAAGATTAATTATGTAAAACGGTTTATATGTAAAAGAATTATATACTATTAATTTAATTAGAATTAGTATAAGAATTATAATTAGAATTAGAATAAGTTTTAAAAAAAAAACAAAAAAAAAACATCAAATAAAACGGTTATTCACAAAAAACCGTTTTATTTGGTTATTTTTAAAAACGGTTTTGGAATAATGCGTTTCTTTTGATATTTTTTTATACAAATTAAAGGTATAAAATATGCGTTTCTTTTGATATTTCCTTTGATATTTCTTTTGACATATATACATTAATTTTGAAATCATATATTATTTTTATACAAATTAAAGGTATAAAATAATTTCTAATTTACATACTCAATTTGTATAATTATTGTTGGATTATTATTTAATAATTATTTTAGTAATTGACCATCAATTGAAATTATATTGTAATAATAATAATAATAATCGATCTCCAATTAATTTACATCGTTTATTAGTAAAAAAAAAGTACGATACATACAATAATAATCCAAGAATTAAAAACTACAACGAAAACACAAATTAAATAAACAACTCAAGATCGAAGACGTTTCTTGGATGGACCGGTAGTATCTTCATTGATCCATATTCCTTCGTCATGGTCGTCTCGTACATAATGGCTCGGAATTGTTTCGTCTTGGTCATCATCATCGATTTGAGACGCAATACGACGATCCATTCCCTCAAAAACAACTTCTTCAAACTCATCGTCATCACCTCTATTAGCATTTCTACTACGTGTAGATAGAACAATTGACCATTTCTTGTCGCTAGGATCAACAACATAGAAGACCTGCTTAGCTTGTGAAGCCATAATGTAAGGATCTTGTTTACTACCGGTTTTTTCAAGGTTGACCAACGTAAAACCTAAATCGTCTTTACGCACACCGTTGTTGTTGTCAACCCACTTGCAGCGGAATAAAGGAATCTCAAAATCATCATAATCTAATACTATGATTTCTTCGACGACTCCATAGTAGTGCATTTTACCCCACACAGGCCGTTTGTCTTTAGAACTAGCAAAGTGCATTGCCTCCGCTTCCACGCATACACCACTGTTTTGAGTAGTACTTGACTTATCTTGTTGGCTGGTATAAAAGGTATGTCCATTAATAGCATAACCTGTGTAAAAAGTTGCTTGAGTGTTTGGACCTAGGGCGAGACGCAACATTCGAGCAGAAATGATTAGTCCTCTTCTTCATCATATGCTCGGTCTAACGCATATTACGTAAACCATTGGTGAAAGTCCGATTCGCTCATTCGCGATCCACATCTCGCTTTTAGTTGGGTGAGCGACTTTAATTTCGATTCGATGTTGATCAGTGAAGGGTTGGACATCATCGTCATTATGGAGAACGTATGTGTGAGTGTATGCAACATTTCACGGCTCATATCCTTACGGACACGTCCTCTGATCCCCTTTCCTTTCATCCGATCCATCGTGGCGATGTTTAGGAACACCAACTAACTCATTTCTTGAAAGATGGTCATAACAATACGATAGAGCTTCATCGATTATTGCACGCTCAGCGATTGAACATACGGGCGGTAACGGTTAGAAATTTGTAACCCTTGTAAACTTTCATCAATCTCTCAAATGGATACTGATATCTCAGGTATACAGGACCAAGATACTCCACCTCCCTGACTAAGTGAATGGTCAGATGGACCATGATAGTGAAAAAGGAGGGTGGAAAATACATTTCAAGTTGACAAAGAGTTGTGACGAGAAGTTTTTGTAAAGTCGCAGTCTCACTGGGGTCAATCACTTTGTCGCACATGGACTGGAAGAAGAAGCAAAATCTAGTAATTGCATATCGTACCTTTTCGGTAAAACACAACGAAGGGCAACGGGCAGTAATTGTTGCATCAAAGTGTGACAGTCGTGTGACTTTAAACCTGTCAACTTTAAGTCCTGCATCGATACCAGGCTGCTGATGTTTGAGGAATATCTCTCTGGCACCTTAATCCCCTTTAAACACTCCAAAAACGAGATTTTCTCCTTGCGTGAAAGTGTATGAGCTGCTGGGGGCAAGAAAATACGTGATCCCTTCTTTAGTGGTGCTAACTCGGGTCTAATACCCATCTCGACCATATCATCCCTAGCAGCCTTGTTGTCTTTTGACCTACCCGGAACATTTAAAAGGGTATTTGTGATGTTATCACAAACATTCTTCTCGATGTGCATGAAATCTAAACAGTGCCTCACCGGCAGGTGGTGCCAGTACGGTAGTTTGTCGAAGAATATTGACTTTTTCTTATACCCACGTGTCGCCAACTTAGAACCCTTTTTTCCGTATGTTATGCCGATATCTTTAACCTTCTCTAGAATTTCATGGCCACTCAGAATCTTAGGAGGTAGACGGTGGTCGGATTTTCCGTTAAACGCTTTTTGTTGCCTGCGATAACGATGATCGGGGGGTAAGAACCTGCGGAATCCACGGTAAGCCTGCTTTCGAGAACATTTCAAATATTCGGAGTCGATGTCCTCGCCGCATAACGGGCAAGCCTCTTTCCCATGCACAGTATGTCCAGATAGGTCACCGTAAGCCGGGAAATCAGTTATAGTGCACAATAACATTGCCCTCAAATTGAAAGTCTCCTTCTTAAAAGCATCAAACACCTGTATCCCTTGATCCCACAACAGCTTTAGATCATTGAGAAGGGGCTCCAAATAAACATCTATATCATTTCCAGGTTGTTTAGGACCGGAAATTATAGACGTCAACAGCAGATATTTACGCTTCATGCAAACAGATGGGGGTAAATTATAAATAGCTAACACTACAGGCCATGTGCTGTGTTGGCTACTCATATTTCCATGGGGGTTCATTCCATCTGTTGAAAGTGCAAGGCGTACGTTTCTAGGGTCTTTCGCAAAATCTGGATACATCTCGTCGAAAGACTTCCATTGAACACCGTCAGCCGGGTGTCTTAACTTTCCATCGCTCATTCTTCCAATCATATGCCACAGCATCATCTGAGCATCTTCTGGATTCGCATATATTCGAGTAAATCTTGGGAGTGGCGAAAAATACCACATAAGTTTCGCAGGAATTCCTTCCTTGCCCTTATAACGCCATTCATTACATTTCGGACAATAAGATAAGTCCTTGTATTGCTTTCGGTACAATATGCAGTCATTAGAACAAGCATGTATCTTCTCGTATTTCATTCCCGTCTCTCTTATTAATTTTTGGCGTCATAGGTCCTACTAGGTAAGACATTACCTTGAAACATGTCAGTCAAACATTCAAGTAGATCACCAAAACCCTTATCGCTCAATTATTTTGCCCCTTCAAATTGTACAACTTGACAAATTGACAACTTTGAATATTTCTTGCAACCAGGGATACAAAGGCGTTTGAGAATCACGCAATTTTTTGATAGTTCTTCTGTGCAATTGAATTATTTCTTTGCATCACCTAGTAATATATCACGAAAGTCCCCAAATAATGCGTCATAATCATCGTCGTGATTGAAAGTATTAGCATCGAGAATCGCCGTAGGGAATTTCTGACATCCTCGTTCAACTCAACCCCAACTTCATCATCGAGGAGGGCGATGTATTATTAGTATCCGATACTTCCACGTCATCAACAATTTAGTCGACAATCGCGTGATCGTATTCGCCCTATTATCTCATCATCCGCTTGCTCGGCGACTTTATTACCACCTCGTCTCCTTCTAACGATTCAGTGAAGATACCAATGTGTGTAATAATGACTAAATTTATACTTCTCCAGGTGAATTTTAACGTAAGGTAAACTCGGATACTTTATGTTAATACACCTCTCACAAGGACACGGAATCATAGAAGAACCATTAGTTTCCATATGAGTCGATACGAAATCGTAAAATTCAGCTAAACCGGCCTCAAACTCTGGGTCACCCTTTTTTGCGTTGTTCATCCAAGTTCGAGTTGTCGTCATAATAATTTTTTAATTCCTACAAAAATATATATTTGACACATTCAAATTAGATTTTTACAGATTAATTAAATATATATATATATATATATATATATATATATATATATATATATATATATATATATATATATATATATATATATATATATATATATATATATGTAGGAGGAGAAAATACACTCATATATATACGGTCGTCAAATTAAATTAAATTAAATTAAAGCTAGATAGGGTCGTAATAAATTAAACACATGCATACATACACACATAATCAAAGATTCACACAATAAATTAAACTTAAGCATACACACACAATAATATATATAAACGGTTGTCGTACAAAATCAAAGGGTATGTACGTAGAATTTAGACAAACAATTAAAAATAGTTTTTAATTATTGCACACGAATGAAATATTTGTTAAACAAATTCATTTTTCTCAAAATATTATTGTAACCAACTATATTAGGCGGCGTCCTCTAGGAAGGTATAACCACCTTATGACAAAAAAAATACTTGGCGTAGCGGTTTGAACTCCTCCCAAAGAATGAAATAGTCGCCCCGGCGTACAGCTCTGGATCGTACTCGAACCCACCATGCGTGGACTTCACCTCTAAGGCAGTGGCCAGTTACAAAAGAAGTCTTAAATACTTCTGGAAGAGCAAGTTTCTCAAACTTTGCCTCAATTTCTATCACCCAAGCCTCACGCGTCGTCAAGCATCAACCCCATCAATGGAACTAGGGTTGCTTTTGATAAACGACCAGCCGTATTCTCGCCTTTTTGAGGACCATCGGCGGAGGCAGTCAGGTACTCGGCGTTCGACAAATGGTGTCTCGAGTGCCACCGTCTTCCAATCAGTCACAAAGTACTTGTGTTCACTTATCATACGCTTTATTCGAAGTGACTGGCGGCGTTTGTATGCCTCAAAACCATTTAAGCCATCTTTTGTTCTTTCGTCCACTCGGAGAATTTCTTATGGCGAGGAAAATCCATCTTACATACAACTAACAACATATTTACATACATACATATTTAATTTACACATATACATACATATTTAATTTACATATATACATATTTAATTAATTTATTTACATCGCTACATACATATTTACATACATATACATATTTACATACATACATAAATATTTACAAACAACAACAACAACATATATATTTACATTTTAATTTAACCCGTATAAACATTTGAGGTCTAACTTACAAGGTCCGAAAAGTAGTCATATGGACTCGGAATTTAACGAAATAAAAGCCTAAACCACCTAATTTTTCGAGACGGATTTAATGAGACAGTTTTCATAACCATTGGACATACCGAACTAAATTTATTTCTCTGTTTTCTTTAAAAGATCAAATACACATATACGTGTACTTCAACAATAACCATAACCATACAACATATACATACATATACATACAATACACATATAATGCATTACTACAACCATGACCATAACCATGACCATAACCATACAACATATACATACATATACATACAACATATACAATAACCATAATTAACCATACAACAATAACCATATATGCATAACCATACATACACCACAACAACAACAACAACAACAACAACAACAACAACAACAACAACAACAACAACAACAACAACAACAATAATACAATGACACATATACGTACTACACATACACATATACATACATATACGTATATACAAATAAACAATCAATAATCAATAACCATAACAACAATCAATATAATATAACATATATACGAATACACAATTATATAATAAGAAAAAAAACGAACCTTTTCGAGTATGATCGATATTATTGATGAATATAATAAAGGGAGAAATTGAAAGTTGATCGAAATTTTTTTAGGAAATATTGATAGATAAACCGTGAAAATGAATTCAAATGAGTTTGAATTAAATTATAAACCTTATAACGGCTAATTGTAAGTAAATTAAAGGGAAGATAGAGACAAAAAACGTGTAAACTCCCCATTAAAAAAAAAATCAGCGCTAGCTTAAAATTAGAAAAAAAAATATTTAAAAAAACGGTTATTATGTTAATAACCGTTTTTAATAATAAAAAAAAACGGTTAATAGATTAATAACCGTTGTTTATAATTAAAAATGGTATCAATAATTAAAATGGTTATACAAAACGGTTTATATAGAATAACCGTTTTGTTTGTTTTTAAAAACGGTTATTAGCTTAAAACCGTTTTTTTAAATTAGCTTTTAAAAATAAATTTGAATTCAGACTTTATTTATTTGAGGTGGTTGTACAATAATTACTATTACAAATTACAAGGCCTAAAATAACGTATATATCTATAGAAGCTAAGGCTAATATATATAACGTATTTATGTAAAAAATAATAAATATAAAATTATGTTATCGATGAAAAGACTAAATATAGTAATGATTCTATATTTATTATTTTTTACTATTTATTTATATTTTTAGGTTGTTATTATTCAATAATTACAACTACATACAATAATTTATAATAAGGTTTAATTTATATATATATATACAAAATATTGTAGAATGTTATTTAAAATTAAACCATGCGTTGATATATAAATAATAAAAATATTAGGTATTAAAATTTAACTACTTTCTTTAATTCGATGATATCACTTTAATTTAATACATTTCAATATAAATAAGAAAATATAAAGTATTTTAAAATTACAAAACCTTTAAAAATATTACAAAACCATAAAAAATATTACAAAACCTTAAAAAACCTTTAAAATTAATTTATAATAAGTGATTTTAATAACAAAGAATTAAAGAATATTATGAGTATATTTATTTAAAAAGAATTAGTGTTAAATTAGTATTGGATTATATTATTATGTTTAAAAACAAATTAGAATACATAAATATTATGAGTATAGTTATTTAAAACGAATTAGTATTGAATTATTTCGTTTTTTTTGGTTTTTAATTAAAAAAAACGGTTTATAGTTATAATGTTATATATAAGTTCACATTAAAAACAACAAATGAATATAGGAACCGTTTTTTTTAATTAAAACCAAAAAAACGGTTATTACCTTTAAAAACCGTTTTTTATAATTAACAAATAAAACGGTTTATAGCAAATAACCGTTTTGTTTAATTTTAATTAAATATAACGGTTTTATTATTACGAAACCGTTATTTAAAGTCTAACTAAAAACAACACATTTTAATAAAAACCGTTATTAATAGACTTTCCGTTGTTTTTAATGATATTTTCGTTGTTTTTAGTGATGAGTTTGATTTGGCGCCTATAATTTTTACTACGGAAATTTTAATTGCGTTGTTTATAATATTATAAACAACGGAAAGGCTAATTTGTGTTGTTTTTGCTCCATTGTTTTTGCTCAGATTTGTAGTAGTGCTAGTTTATTAATTTGCGGTACCTTTCTCACAAAAATCTTACAAAAATCACCTTTCCCATATTCAAATGGCTGAGAGAACTTTGGAACAATTGTCCAAGGACTTGCAAGATGCGCAAGCCAAGATTCAGCAAATTTCTGAAGAGAATGCAAAACTAAAGGAGACAGAGTCTGTTATGAAGACCAAGTTAGATTCTGCTAAGGGGAGTGCCTCAAAGATCAAGCGTGGGGCATCCTTGAGTTCTGTAATCAAGAAGATAGATTTCTCCAACCTAGACGAAGAGGAGGACATAGAAGATCAACTCCTAGGTGGTGAAGAAGAGGTGGAAACATCCGAGAATGCTGACAGAAGGAAGGGCAAAAAGAAGTTAAACTTCACCCTCATGATGATGCAAGAACTCCAGAAGTTACATGACAAGGTTGCAAAAATCCCAGGGGTTCCAGCACCAATTGAGGAGGCGGCCCAGGAGTGTTATGCGGATTCACCCTTCAGCGAAGCAATAACCATGCAGGAAATCCCAAAGAAATTCAGTGTTCCAGGGATAAGATTGTATGATGGTACAGGAGATCCACAGGACCATGTGGCCCAGTACAAGTAGAGGATGTACACAGTTCCAGTTCCAAAAGAGTGCAGAGAAGCCTGCATGTGCAAAGGCTTTGGTTCTACTCTGGCCGGGCTAGCTCTGCAATGGTTTGTCAATATTCCTAATAGTACTATTAAATCGTTTGCTAATCTTGTGAATGTATTTGTTGCCTAGTTTGCTAGCAGTAGAAAATTAGAGAAGCAAACCAGTGATCTATACAGAATTGAACAGAAGCAAGATGAGTCCCTACGAGATTATCTCCAGAGATTTAACAAGGAGAGGATTTCCATTCCCAATTGTGATATTGCTACCGCTATCCAGGCTTATAGGCAAGGGTTGGTGAGAAATTCTGAACTTTATCAGGAACTAACCAAGTATCCTTGTGTTACTTTTGAAGATGTGCAGGCAAAAACGTTGGCCCATATTAGACTTGAAGAGGATGCTTTCAGTCGGCAAGACAGTTCTGGGTATGAGAAGGCGAACAGGAAGTCTGACAGTGGACGCACCCAGAACAGGCCAGCACCATACAGCAGGCCACCCAGAACACAAGTGCATGCTGTCAGTTCTGAGACGGTAAATTCTGATGACTCCCTTGATATTAGTAGTCTTGGTGTTGAGGTTCCACAGTTGATAGCCAAGTTGGAGAGCTTTGGGAATGCTGCGAGATGGCCCAAGAAGAATGAGCATCCAAATCCAAACAGAAATCCAAACATGTACTGTGAGTAACATGGAGACATTGGTCACAACACAGAAGACTGCTACGCCTTCTAG
Organism: Dianthus caryophyllus; assembly: GCA_023091065.1. Taxonomy (NCBI): domain Eukaryota; kingdom Viridiplantae; phylum Streptophyta; class Magnoliopsida; order Caryophyllales; family Caryophyllaceae; genus Dianthus; species Dianthus caryophyllus. The sequence goes on from CM041522.1 coordinate 20,083,741, forward strand.
AAGAAGATATCTTACCAGCTCAGAACTGGACGTCTGAAGGACATCTTCAGACCAGTCCAGAGGAATCCGGCCAGAACTGAAAGTGCCAAGTCCCAAGATTCCAGGGGACAGGGGTCAGAAAAGCCGCCAAATCCACCACCCTACACACATGAGGTAAAATTTATTAATGGTGGTCCAGATATCTGTGGCTTGACATATTCTGCAGCCAAGTGGATAGCAAAGCAAGAGAAGATGCTGTTGGAGTTAGTGTCCTCCACAGTTAGTGCAATAACATAAATAAATCTCTAAAGGTACACAGGGTACATTTCGTATTTAATCAGTTGATTAACGTTTATCGATAACGGTTGGCTTGCTAGATAAGTTTGACGTTATTGTCATACAGATGGCGGTGATCAACTGGTCCCTAAGAGTCACACCTAAAGGATGTGTTTGAGAGATGTGATTATTTGAGAAAATGATCATATCGATGCCTTACTTATTGACTAAACGGTTAGTCAGTGTTGTTAACTAAAATGTTAGTCGGTGTGATGATGTTACTGACTAAAATGTTAGTCAGTATAATGGTGATACGGCTATTTAATACAGATTAAATAATTTTAGCTGAGACGAATTAAATGTAATTCGTGAATTGAATATAAAATGTTATATTTAATTATTGTGTATAATGCAAGCTAATTAAATATAAACCGTTATAATTAATTAGCAAATTATAAATATAAGGATATTTATAGTATATTATAGTCGGTACATACAGATGACACTAGTAATATATTGCATTATATTATAAGCTAAAATGACCAAGAGAAAAGTGTCCACATACATTCTGACCCGATACACTTTGTATCTTGATCAACAAGTGAAGTATTTGAGGAGAGATATATCTCCCCAAATAAACAAAAGAGGTCGGCCATAGGGTTTAGAAGGGAGTATATTTACTTTCCTAATTCTATTCTAATTCTACTCTAATTCATTCATCACATTCACAACATAACATCCTAGAGAGAAAAACTGTTTTCCTCTCTAACTTTTCTAGCAATTCAAGAGGCATATCACAATCATATCTTGGGTGTTTTGATTAGGAGATACCATAATTTTGGTATTGTTCTTAGGCCGATTTCAAGGATTAAAGGTTAATTCTAAATCTCTTTTCTATATTATGCAATTTCTATTTTATGACTTTAAATCATATAAAGGTTTTCATTATAATCCTGTGATTTTAAAGGTCTATATACCGATATAAAAAGCACACTGGATAGCCGTAAAGAACATTCTTAAGTACCTACGGAGGACTAAAGATTGGGTGTTGACTTATGGAGGAGACATCGAGCTATCTTGCAATCGATTCTGTGAGATGCTAGTTTCCAAACGGATCGAGATGACTCGAAGTCTCAATCTGGATTCGTTTTTACTCTAAATGGCGCTGCGGTCAGCTGGAAAAGCTCCAAACAAACAGTTATAGCAGATTCCACGACTGAGTCCGAGTACTATGCTGCTTCAGAGGCTGCAAAGGAAGCTATATGGATGCGTCAGTTCTTACAAGGACTAACTGTAGTTCCTAGTTCGATTGACCCGATCACCATCTATTGTGACAATAGTGGTGCCATCTTCCAGGCAAAGGAGCCGAAGTCCAGCAACAAGTCTCGGCACGTGCAAAGGAAGGCTCAAATGATCCGAGATTACGTGGAGTAGAAGGAGATAGTGATTGACAAGATTGCTACGGATGATAACGTGGCAGATCCTCTCTCTAAGCCGTTGAGACATGATAAGCATGAAGGGCACGTTATTTCCATGGGAATTAAGCGTGTTCCTGAGTTGTATTAGTTGTTTGTATGGATTTGACACTTGTTTTTCCTAAAAACTTCTAATAAAATCCTCGTTTTGTTTTATATATTGTTTTTCATGAGGGTTATGCAGACAACGTTGAACACCTCAAAGTGAACTGAATTGCTTTATATTTTGTTTTGGTCCGTGATCGCCTACACGAGCTGATAACTCAGGCAATCATTTTGTGACGTCGATTGATGGTGGGTTCAACGAACCATAAGTCAAACTGTTGACTGATCGATCACAGATGCGGGTTTACTGAAATCGCGCAGGACAATTTTTGTGACGACTACATGAAGTCCTAAATGTTTCAGAAAATTAGGTGCCGGGTCGTGGATAGGACATCCATAGTGTTCCTAGAGTCGATTCTTTTGACTATCGACTGTCTCTTGAGATTAAAGCTGATTTTGGGTGACTTTGGTTTCTTTCTCACGGTCGACCGTAACAGGAGGCCAAGTAGATTTTCACTGGGTCATTTCATGCTGCGCTTACATCTGCAGGATTCGAGTTGAGGAAAATATCCAACTTCTATCGTGTTCTAATACTTTTCTCAGGGCCACTCGAGGAGCTGTAACTGAAAATGCATGGCCATGCTCGAATATTGATTCGTTTATCAGTTAAGTTACTCTCTAGTCGGGGAAACCACTCTTGATACTGATCACTTGTAAACTACGACCTTTGAGAATGCAGATTTTGCAAATTGGTTTACATTGAGTGGGAGAAATTTATTATGGATATGAGAATCGGTTATCGCACCTACACTTGTACGGACAAGTGGGAGATTGTTGGAGTTAGTGTCCTCCACAGTTAGTGCAATAACATAAATAAATCTCTAAAGGTACACAGGGTACATTTCGTATTTAATCAGTTGATTAACGTTTATCGATAACGGTTGGCTTGCTAGATAAGTTTGACGTTATTGTCATACAGATGGCGGTGATCAACTGGTCCCTAAGAGTCACACCTAAAGGATGTGTTTGAGAGGTGTGATTATTTGAGAAAATGATCATATCGATGCCTTACTTAATGACAAAACGGTTAGTCAGTGTTGTTGACTAAAATGTTAGTCAGTGTGATGATGTTACTGACTAAAATGTTAGTCAGTATAATGGTGAATCTGACTATTTAATACAGATTAAATAATTTTAGCTGAGACGAATTAAATGTAATTCGTGAATTGAATATAAAATGTTATATTTAATTATTGTGTATAATGCAAGCTAATTAAATATAAACCGTTATAATTAATTAGCAAATTATAAATATAAGGATATTTATAGTTTATTATAGTCGGTCCATACAGATGACACTAGTAATATATTGCATTATATTATAAGCTAAAATGACCAAGAGAAAAGTGTCCAGATACATTCTGACCCGATACACTTTGTATCTTGATCAACAAGTGAATTATTTGAGGAGAGATATATCTCCCCAAATAAACAAAAGAGGCCGGCCATAGGGTTTAGAAGGGAGTATATTTACTTTCCTAATTCTATTCTAATTCTACTCTAATTCATTCATCACATTCACAACATAAAATCCTAGAGAGAAAAACTGTTTTCCTCTCTAACTTTTCTTGCTATTCAAGAGGCATATCACAATCATATCTTGGGTGTTTTGATTAGGAGATACCATAATTTTGGTATTGTTCTTAGGCCAATTTCAAGGATTAAAGGTTAATTCTAAATCACTTTTCTATGTTATGCAATTTTTATTTTATGACTTTAAATCATATAAAGGTTTTCATTATAATCCTGTGATTTTAAAGGTCTATATACCGATATAAACCTACAGATGCAACCTCCAACTAGAGTAGAGAAGAATTAGGAAGTTATCACTTTTGATCATGAAGACTGCGAAGGCATCCCTCCTTTAAATCGCCAAGACGATGATTAATGCCGCTTGGATTCAGTCGTCGTGGGTGGAAATCATAAAGCCCATGATGCGCAACTTTAGCCTAGGTACATGGATATGCCATGTATCACTATCACATTTGACTGTTGTCTCTAAATCTCTGAGTGGAAATCATAAAGCTCATGTGACCCCTAGACACATGTCATCCTAAATCATCATTCAAGATTCCCTTTAAGCCATGTTTGTTTGGGCTCTCTTATGCAATGGTCAAATGATCAACCTGACGGGGGATAGCTCCGAAAAGTACGCTGCCCGTAAGCTGAGTAATGCTAGGGAGTCACTACTTAAGGAGTACAGAACAGCAAACCTTTGGTAAGGTCGTCATTGGTAGTAGTCGTTCAGCCGCCGCTGAAAGAGTGCGGGGTGGGTATATGCACATATATAGATAAGAGTACATGATCAACTCTGCTACTTAATTGTATCTTGGCACTTGATATATTGTTGTTCTGAGATTCTGATATGATATTATGATACAGCCTCGAGGTAGTAAGTATGTCTTAAATGGCCTCTGAGTTATTACCGCCATTTACTCCCCTAGCGGTCCTTTGATCTTTTGCCTAACCATACTTATGTTCGGTCACATTGGGAACTAAGGGTGAGATGTAAACCTCCTAGTACTGGTGTGATTGGCGGGATTGATGTATTCCACCCATATGAAGTGATAATGTAAGTGAAGGTACCGGATCGGGATCCCTCTCGACGCCCCTTGCGCGCCCGCCTTCGAAAGTGGGGCGGAATGCACGACGCGGAAAAAATGTATAAAAGCGCGTAGAAGCGCGCTCGAGTTGCTATGGGGGATGTCATTGCGTGATTTGTTTAAAGCATTTTAAAGAAATGTCGAAAAATCATTTAAAAGCCGCTTTCAGAGTCGCCACCAAATTATGAGGGAATTTGGACCCGTTCAACGCGTCTTGGGCTCGAAGACGCGAATCTTAGAGTTCAAGGTACGTCGATACCTATCCGTGTAAGGTAATTGTGAAACCAGAGCGGATTCGGGGTGAGGGTACTTTCCGAAAGTTTGTCAAAATGCGTTATGAAAAACTGTAATTGAAAAGCCTACGTAAAAGTAGCCATTACTAGCTTGAAAACAGTGTATAATTCGATGTTTGAGCAAATGCAGACCGCTACGTACAAGTGCGATATATGACTCGATAAATATGCGTAAAAGCAAATGTAAACGTCAAAGCTATGACGGGTTGTTATGGGAAATGTGCACAAAGTGATAATTCATCGTTTGAATTATCATTTAAATGCTATTTTCCGACTCATGTGTGTATAAAACCCTCAGATTTGTATGCTTTAAGACTAATGAAAACAGTACAAGTTTTGTCGAAATCATGTTTAGTCGTTTAATGCGTAAATGAGAATTTGTATTATGTAAAAGTGGTGTCCGTTTATTAGTGATTTTGGTCGTTGCTTATGGGATATTGGCGAGGTTTTAAGACGGATTAGGAATCCGAATCGCTACAACCGTATTACGAATATAGGTTCGTAATGCCATTACCGGGTCGGGTTAGGAACCCGTTTTTCCGAGTCGATGCAAGTGAGGTGTAGAGAGAGACGGAGTGATGATAATTCATCGTTTATAATGGTTGAATAAGGGGGGTATTTATAGAGTTTTGAGCGCCGCAAGCTGTCAAAAACAAGCAAAAAATCGCTAGTCAACTGGCGATTAAAGTTTCAATCGCCACTGCACTGGCGATTAAAAATAAAATCGTCTGCTCATTGGCTATTTTATTTTCAATCGCCTGTTAACTAGCGATTTATTTTGTGTTCTGCCACCTTTTGTGATGTGATTTGGCTGCGTAAATGATGATGATTGTATATAATGATTGTGTTTGTTGATTAAATGGTCGAGATTCTTTGAGTCTGTTTTGTGTTTCATGTTTCGTGTCTTTTTCGGGTCTCGGGCCGAAAAATATTTTTGTCTTGTATCGAATTGTTTTTGTAGAACGTGAGCTCGGCTTGAGCGTATGACATCTCGGGAGACGTGTTTGGGTGCTTTTGTGGGCTTTTCGGGTTTTGGGGCCGAAAAGTGTTTTTGTCTTAAATTGATTTGTTTTCGTGAAATGTGTTTAGACGTGAGCTCGGCTTGAGCGTATGACATATCGGGAGACGTGTTTAGGTGATTTTGTGGGCTTTTTTGTATGGAAAAAAAAGGCTTGTTTTTGTGTTTTGTGTGTTGTTGGGCTTTTGTTTGTGGGCCTGTTTTTGTTGTATAAGTTTGCTTTTGTGTTGGGTCGGTTTAAATAAAATGACTAAGCGAATACTCATTTTACACGACATGCAAATAAATCATTTTACGCATTAAATGACATAAAATGTTTTCGACAAAATGTACCGTTTTGACATTACGTTAAAAACATGCTTTTTGTGAAAAGTCCATTTCATCACAGGGTTTGTGTTTGGGGAGTACGGATACGGGTATCTACAGTAAGCTTTATAAGAGTAAAATCCATTAGTAGCCACGTCCCGCGCTTTGTTTGAAACTTAAAACGTTTTCCAAAATCAAATGGCTACAGTTTTCTGTGATGATTAGTTTGTGCTATATAAACTCTCTTATATCTATGAGAATCATAAACATATAAAAGAGAACTTAAAGTGGAGAATAACTATGGATATACCTTCTTACTTTTAGTAGTGTGATGCTTTATAATTTCATTACATGCTTATGATGCTTGAGAACATCTAGCACATAATCTTATACTTATGTTACTTATTTTATACTCACGTCTCCTATGTTTATAACTTAAATTGTCATTTAACCGGTTGATCACCTAATGGCTGCATTATCATCACTTTGCATATTTAGTATCATGATTAGTTTGCATATAGCTACATAGTTTTGCATAATTATAACTTGTCGCCTAACATGTCGATCACGGCGTATATGCATCATATTCATGATCATATTCTTTACGCTAAGCAGTGCATGTAGTATCATGTATAGGGTTACTTGCATACAATAACATAAAAAAGTCATAAAATATATACCAATGAATCATAGGGCTGCATTAGAGCATGAAACCACATGTTTTGTTATTGCGTGGAATAATGTGTGCTCTCCTCAGGTGCTATGTGAATGTTAACCTGCTTGGATGCATTGGATGCTTGGATGGTTATGCTTATTTCTCCTTTTGTACACGCGGGTTGGGACGTTACGAGAGAACTCTTTTAATTAATAAGCTTCTAGTAGTTGAGAGGTTAACTTTTGTATTACTTTGCTACATCGGCTTTTTATAGCCCTCCTTTTTAGTTCATAAATTGTTGGTTCACACTGTAACACTCGGTTACATCGACTGTTAGTGGTCATTATCCTTATCTTTCAAAGTCTTCCGCTAATTAAATTTTATGCTTCTGCTAGATTTTTATAGAAAGTCATATATATATATATATATATATATATATATATCTAGAGATAAGATCTTTTAAGCCCAACTTATTAGAGAAAGTCATTGAGTCCTGAATCCGCTTTGAGATTTTAACACAAAAAAATGAGATTTTAACACAAAAATTTGAAACTGCAAAATTCCAGAATATTTGAGATTTTAACAATGTTAAAATCTCAAATATTTTGGAATTTTGCAGTTCTAAATTTTTGTGTTAAAATCTCAAATTTTTGTGTTAAAATCTCAAAGCGGATGTCTGGACTCAATGACTTTCCCAAAACTTAGGGCTTGAAAGATCTTATCTCTATATATATATATATATATATATATATATATATATATATATACAGTATGATCACACTTAATCCCTTTATATTCACAAGATCCTTTCAGTACACTCTTAGAGCCCTTGGATCTAATGAAATCAATGGTTGAGATTTTTTTTTTTTTCTTTTTTTTTTCTTTCTTTTTAGTTTTTCTTTTTCTTTTCTTTTCTTTTTTTTTTTTATTTTTTTTATTTTTATTTTTTTACGTTTTTTTTTTGACGATTTTTTTTTTTTTTTTTACGAATTTTTTTTTTTTTTTTTTTTTTTTTTCCGAATTTTTTTTTTTTTTTTTTTTACGATTTTTTTTTGTTTTTCAGTTATTTAATTATTTCATTGTTTTTGTTATTTTTTTAACGATTTTTGCTATTTTTTTAAATTCTTTTAATTTTTCAATTACTTGATTATTTCAATGTTTTTGTTATTTTTTTTATTATATTAAGGTAATAACAAATAAACGTTAAAGTAACAATTGACGAATAATTATATAAAATTTTATTACCATGATTTTGTCAAGTATTATAACTTAAAGTAACATGTACAAGCTATTAGAGTAACAGTTGTTACCCTTTAAAGTAACATTGATTGCACTTTGAAGTAACAATAATATCATATCAAGAAAATATATGGATTAATAAATGTTTGTTAAAATAACACGTACAAGCTATTAGAGTTACAATTGTTACACTTTAAAGTAACATTGGTTTCACGTCAAAGAAATAGTAACATCGCATCAAGAAAATAGAAGGATTAATAAAATTTTGTTAAAATAAAACGTAAAAGTTATTAGAGTAACAATTGTTACACTTTGAAGTAACAGGCACATCGTATCAAAAAATATTTCAGAATCAATAAAAATTTGTTAAAATAACACATACTCCGTATAAGATATTAGAGTAACAGTTGTTATACTTTAAAGTAACATTGAATATCGTATCAAGAAAATATATAAAAATATATAAAAATTTGTTAAAATAACATGTACTCCGTTTAAGTTATTAGAGTAACAGGAGTTACATTTTAAAGTAACATTAATTGCACTTCGAAGTAACAGTAATATTGTATCAAGTAATATAAGAATTAAAGGCAAAAAAAAAAGTAAAAAAAAAAAATTATTAGAGCAACATGTTTTACATTTTAAGATAGTTATTTGAGTAACAGGTGTTACATTTTAAAGTAACATTGATTACGCTTCGAAGAAACAATAACATTGTATCAAGTAATATAAGAATTAAAGGCAAACAAAAAAAAAAAAAAAAAAATTAAAATTAAAAATATTAGAGTAACATGTGTTACATTTTAAAGTAACATTGATTGCACTTCGAAATAACAGTGACATTGTATCAAGTAATATAAGAATTAAAGGCAAAAAAAAAAATTTAAAAAAAAAAAAAAAAAAAAAAAAATTTCGTCACAAAAAAAAAAAAAAAAAAAAAAAAAAAAAAAAAAATCGTCAAAAAAAAAAAAAAAATCGTGAGAGAAAAAAAAAAAAAGAAAAAGAAAAAAAAGGGAAAAATAAACTTAAAAAAAAGGTTGACCAAACAATTTAAGAAAAAAAAAAAAAACGTAAATCGAAGAAAAAATTAGAAGGGAGAAAAAAAATCTAAAAATAAATTAGGAGAGATATCATGTGGTAAGATCTCAACCATTAGATCAAGTAGATCTAAGGGTTGAGGAAGGATGCATGACTCACCAAATTTGAGGATTCATGTGATCCTATTTCTATATATATATATATATATATATATATATATATATATATATATATATATATATATATATATATATATATATATATATATATATATATATATATAGATATAGGTTCATATGAGAAATAGGGCTTAGGTGAGAAATATGAGAAATAATCATAACCATTGATTGTTTTAATCTAAGGGTTGATATTCATTGCTTTTTTTTTTATTTTATTTTTTTTTTTTTTTTGAGGGGAGATTTGTTTTTATTTATTTATTTATTTTTCCTATTCTTTATTTTTGTGAGGGGAGATTTGTTTTTTTTTTGTTTTTCTTTTTTTTGTGAGGGGAGATATTTTTTTTTTTTTAGGGGAGATTTGTTTTTTTTTTTTTCTTTTTTTCTTTTTTTTTTGTGTGGGCAGATTTGTTTTTTTTTCCTTTTCTTTTTCTTTTCTTTTTCTTTTTCTTTTTATTTTTAATTTTGTTTCTTTGTTTTTAATTTTTTCTTTTTTCTTTTTGATTTATTTTTTTATTTTTTTGTTGTTTTGATGTTTTTAATTTTATTTTCTTGTTTTTTTTTTGTAAATTTTTTTCATTTTTATCCGTTTCTCATTTTTTTTCATTTTAGTAACAAGTGAGTTACATTTAAGTAACACACGAGATACATTTTATTATAACTGGATGTACATTATTTTAGTAACATACGGGTTACATTATACTATAACTTGAGGTATATTTATATTTAAATTTCATATTTCAAGTACACATTCTATCCGTCTATTACTTTCTATTTAAAATCTACATAATGCATTGCTAAAATGTATCTCAGGTAATATAAGTCGTATGCATTGCATACATTTTAGTAAAAGTGAGGTACATTTTAATGACACACGAGGTACATTTTAATGTAACTTTAAGTTCATTTTAGAATAAGTGAGATACATTTCAATTTACATACGAGGTTCATTTCAGTAACAAATGAGGTTCATTTGATTACATACGAGGTTCTTTACATTTACATACGAGGTTCAATACATTTACAAACGAGGTTCATTACATTTACATACGAGTTTCATTTCATTTACATACGAGGTTCATTTCATTTACATACGAGGTTCATTTCAGTAACAAATGAGGTTCATTTCAGTTACATACGAGGTTCATTTAAGTAACAAATGAGGTTCATTTCAATTACATACGAGGTTCATTACATTTACAAAAGATTCATTTCATTTACATACGAGATTCATTTCATTCAAATACGCGGTTCATTAGATTTACAAGCAAGGTCCATTACATTTACAAACGCGATTCATTTCATATACATACGAGGTTCATTTCATTTACATACGAGATTCATTTCAGTAACAAATGAGGTTCATTTCAGTTACATACGAGGTTCATTTCAGTAACAAATGAGGTTCATTTTAGTTACATCCGAGGTTCATTACATTTACAAACGAGGTTCATTACATTTACATACGAGATTCATTTCATTCAAATACGAGGTTCATTTCATTTACAAACGAGATTCATTACATTTACATACGAGATTCATTTCATTTACATACGAGGTTCATTTCATTTACATACGAGGTTCATTTCAGTAACAAATGAGGTTCATTTCAGTTACATACGAGGTTCATTTCAGTAACAAATGAGGTTCATTTTAGTTACATACGAGGTTCATTACATTTACAAACGAGGTTCATTACATTTACATACGAGATTCGTTTCATTTACATACGAGATTCATTTCATTCAAATACGAGGTTCATTTCATTTACAAACGAGATTCATTACATTTACATACGAGATTCATTTCATTTACATACGAGGTTCATTTCATTTACATACGAGGTTCATTTCAGTAACAAATGAGGTTCATTTGATTACATACGAGGTTCATTACATTTACAAACGAGGTTCATTACATTTACATACGAGATTCATTTCATTTACATACGAGATTCATTTCATTCAAATAGGAGGTTCATTTCATTTACTTTATGTTGAATGTTTAGGATATAAGTCATGTACCAATTACATATTAATGAGTTAAATTTCTCAATAACGAGTGAGAAATTTCAATAATAAACGAGGTTCATTTTACTATAACTTGAGGTACATTTAAGTGAAAAGTGAGGTACATTTCAATAATTTACGAGGTTCATTTTACTAAAACGTGAGGTACATTTGCTAACAAGTGAGATACATTTCAATAATATACGAGGTTCATTTTATTATAACTCGAGGTACATTTCAATAATACAGGAGGTTCATTTTAGTAACAAGTGACGTAAATTTCAATAACATGCATTATAAAAACATATACATATTAAATTATCCCCAAAAAAATAATTGAAAAGACTTTATAAGCAAAAAAAAGGAACATAAAATTGAAAAAATTTAAAAGAAAAAAACAAACAATCAAATTGATAAAAAGAACATAAAATCATAAAAATGACTTAGAAAAAAATTAAAAAAAAAAAAAAAAACGAAAACAAAGAAACAAAAAAATTAAAAAAAAAAAAGAAAGAAAAAATATGAAAGAAAAAAACAAAAAAATAAATCCCCCTCATAAAGAAAAAAAATAAAAAAAAAAAATCCTCATAAAGAAGAATAAAACAAAAAAAATAAATCCCCCCTCATAAAAAAAAAAATAAAAAAAAATAAATCTCCCCTCACATTAAAAAAAATAATAAATAAAAAATAAATAAATCTCCCCTCACAAAAAAACAATAAATCTCAACCCTTAGATTAAAACAATGAATGGTTAGGATTATTTCTCATATTTCTCATATAAGGGGTATTTCTCATGGGAACTCAACCCTATATATATATATGTATATATATAGATATATATATATATATATATATATATATATATATATATAGAGTTAGGATCACGTGAGTCCACTTATCTTTTTGAGTCCGTGAGTCCAGATTACAATATCACACACTATAACTAACGATATCACATACTATAACTAACAATATCACAAAAATATGAGATTTTTTACAACTGTACACATACTATAACTAACAATATCACATACTATAACTAACAATATCACACACTATGCCAGGCCGCACAAATTTTTTGAACCCTTTATTTATTTTTTTTTTTTTCGTGATATTGTTTCCTATATGTTGTGATATTCTTCCTTAAAACCAGTGATATTGTAACTGGACTCACGGACTCAAATATTTAGGTGGATGATACATGTCGTTTATATTGATTATATGCCCCCGATATAGTTGCATTTAGCTCGCATTTGCTCGATTACTTTATTGTTTTAGTAGCTATTTGCTTTATATTGCGATACTGTTGTTCCTCGTGTGTATTTTGCAGGTTTTGGCGGTCCTGAGCTAAAACCTGAGTCATTTGGAGCATTTACGAGTATCGTGACGTCAAGACCAAGCTCGAGGGCGAATATGGAAGTCATACGATGATTTGGGACGTCAAACTTATAGGTTCAGAGCAAACCTATAGGTTCAAGATGAGTGCACAAGACCAAAAGTTGCTGGAAATTGTTAAAACCTATAGGTTCTGAGCAAACCTATAGGTTCTGGATAGTTGAATCAAGGCTTAAACGTGCTGGAAGTTGCTGGACGCCTTAGAACCGATCGGTTCTACCTAAACCGATCGGTTTGCCCCCTTAAACCGATCGGTTCCCCCTCGAACCGATCGGTTCTGCTGCACTTTTCTCCGGATTTTCGAAGGCCTATAAATAGAACTCGAAGTTAGGGTTTCACTTATGCTTTTACATTATATTTTTCAGATTAGAATTAGAATTAGCTTTTCTCTCCTTTCAAACTCTCAAAAACCTTAGTTTAGCTTTAATACTTTTGCAAGACTCGATCTTTACATTCCAATTCAAGATTAATCACAGGTTTAATTCATTGCTATTTCATTCATCATGTCATCATCTTATTATTGTTTTGCTTTAATTTCATCCATGCGTAGCTAATCCTTTAATTAGGGTTTAAGGTGATTGTGATATTGATTCAAGACATGTTATAATTGCTTTTATTGATTGAATTTGTGCAAGTTGATTTCTTCCTACGCGTTTCATTATCAATTGAATTTAGGGACGCCTTTATTGAATTGAATTTAGGTTGTTTCAGTTTAAGATCGAAAGCCGAATTGAAACTAGACTTACGCGTATTTGATAAGTTGAATTTAGTACGTAGCGAGAGCCCGCTAAGTTTGCTTAAGGTTAAAATTGACTCGAGAGAGCTTTTCCTAAAACCTAATCGCTTGCATGACTTCAATTGATTGATAATCCCTTTTGAGTTAGTTCTTGAATCGATGTCACATGACCCCGATGCCCTAATCTCCCTCTCTTATATCTTTTATATCATTTACTTGTCGTTCTTAGTCTAGACCTTCAAAAAACCCATTTTCACACCCTTTGAGACTGACCTAGATAGCTAAGCATCCCTTTGACTACACCATCTCTATGAGGATTCGACCCTACTGCTACTAACTACCCAGTTAGTTGACCTTAGGTTTATTTCGACTGAGGTGACGCGACTTTAGCCTCATCAATTTTGGCGCCGTTGCCGGGGAGACGGTTAGCTTGTTTTAGTTTGTTTATTCGTTAGCTAGGTTTTTCTCTCTTGTCTCAAGGAACCTAGTTCCTTGAGACCGTTTCTTATCATTTGCTTGTAGTTTTGTTTATGCACAGGTCACCTCGGACTCTAGTTCCTTTTGAGCCCGAACCTGAGCGAGCGTTACATCGACTTCGCAAGCAAGCAATTCAAATCGTTGATCTTAATACCGAGGAAGCGTCGTCTAGTGCTACGCAATCGTCCTACGAAGAGGACACACCTCCCGTTACTCCATTATCTCCACCGCCAGTGACTATGCCTAAATTATCTAGTCACTCGCTCCCAAAGACGGAATCCATTCCGAATGGATTCATGATGCCCGCTACCTTGCAGGGCAACTTTGAGATTCGCCCCGCCTTTCTAAATTTGGTGGAGCGGAATCAGTTTGGTGGTTATCCCACCGAGGACCCGGGTCGGCATATGCAAGTGTTTACCGACTACTGCTCTACGATCAAGCAAGCCGGGATCACCCAGAACCAGATAAGGGAAATGCTATTCCCTTTTTCGTTGAAGGATGGATCCCGTGAATGGATCACGGACCTCAACAAGGAGGCGGCTGGCATCACTGATTGGAGCGGGTTAGCCCTTGCTTTTTACTCCAAGTTCTACCCTCCCGAGCGTACTAACCAAATGAGAAGTCAAATTCAAAGCTTCAAGCAAACGTTTGATGAATCTTTCGCTGAAGCTTGGGAGCGGTACAAGAAGCTTATCCGCGATTGTCCTCACCACGGGTTAAATGACTGGCTTGTAATAATGACATTCTACAACGGGTTGTATGCCGAGAGCCGGGCTATCCTTGACTCTGCTGCGGAGGGACGTTTTGCTAATAACGTCGATGACGACAAAGCTTGGGGTTTGATCGAGGAGATGGCGATCCATTCCTCTCAATTTGGGAACCCGCGGGGTAATTCACGGTCTGCACATCAAGACCGTGATAAGGAGAGTATTAGCGCGCTCACTAGTCAGGTTGCTGCGCTAAATACTAAGATTGACATGATGCAGGGAGGTGGTTCTTCGGGTCCTCACGTAAATGCTATCGCAGGGCACGATGTTGGTTTCTATTCTACGGGGTATGCTGCGCCCCAAGAGCAGGTTTATGCTTATCAGTCCTATTCTCAAAACCTACCCTACCAAAACCAACCAGGTTACGATCGCTCGCTTTTATCTTATCGTAACCAAAATGTGCTAAACCCGACTCCCCCACATCCACAAAACCAACCCTACATCCCCCCTCACAAAAACTACCAACCACCTCCACCCAACTACCAAAAACCACCCTACACTTCACCCCAACCTGCAGGACCCGATCCTATGGCCGAGATGAAGGCCATGATGCTGCAAATGGCCAAGTCACAAGAGATGATGATGCAGCAGATGCAGAAGAGCGAGCAAGCCAAGGACGCGGCGATCAAAATGCTGGAGAATCAAGTGGCGCAGCTCGCCGCTTCGCAAGCGTCACGTCAGCAGAGTACTCTACCACCCCAAGGTAATCCTCCTAACCCTCCTCACGATACAGCATGTGCTATTACGCTGCGTAGTGGTACAGTTTATGATGGCCCGAAGCATCCGGAAGAGGAGGACAAGAATGCAGCAGAACACACGGTCAGGCCGTGTGAACCGAGGTCAACACCGCGACAGCAACTCGTGGATGATGCTGTTAAGGACAAGGCGCCGGAGATTCAAATCAGGCTTCCTTTTCCGAGTCGTGTACGTCCGGCTAACGTGGACCCCCAGCTCGGTAAGTTCTTTGAGATTCTCAAACAATTGCAGGTAAATATTCCCTTTATTGATTTGGTTAAACAGGTTCCTGCATATGCTAAGTTTCTTAAAGAGGTCATAACTAAGAAGCGTTCGATTGATGTGACCGAGACCGTGTCCTTTGTGGGGGAGGGTAGTGCTCTTTTGCAGGGTAGTTCACCCCCGAAGCTGAGTGACCCTGGGACCTTCTCTATCCCTTGTTCTATAGGGAAATATGTAGTGCAAAACGCCTTGTGTGACTTGGGGGCCAGTGTGAGTATCATTCCCTACTCCATCTGCAAGAAATTGAACATGACCAAATTAGGAGTTACCTCCATGACGTTGCAGATGGCCGACCGTAGTGTCCAGCGACCCTTAGGCATCCTAGAAGACGTCCCAGTTGAGGTAGGGAAATTTTACATCCCCGTCGACTTTGTAGTCCTAGATATCCCCGAGGACCCACACATTCCTATCATTTTGGGTCGACCTTTTCTGCACACTGCTGGTGCAGTTATTGATGTGGCGAATAAGACCTTGTCGTTCTTGGTGGGGGGTGAGAAGCTTACCTACACGAAGTCTAGTATCCCCCGTTCCCCTATGCAGCCTGAGTCTGTGGCTGCTATTGACCTTGCCCCTCCGTCTCACTCTACTGGAGACACTTTGGAGGTTGTTTCTTCTGTCTTTCCGTGTGCAGGTCTTACGCAGGATGGTTGCAAACCTGGTTTGGGGGAACGGAAGGTCACGAGGGCGGATGTCTATGATCCTGGCGATGGAGGAGGAAACCCACAGTTTGCGATGCGCGGCGCACGGAGTTGTTTCGGCGAGCCTTTTCGCGATGGCTTACCGTGCGTGATGGATTATGCTGCTCTTCCGCGGGGAGATCGAGTTTTATGGCGAACGGATGCTATTTCGCCAAGTGAAGCTGCTGCTAATGGCCAACGTCCTTGGCCAAATTATACATGATTTGATGAGCTTGACGACGGTCGTGCGGGACCATTATAAACCAGCGCTTTCCGGGAGGCAACCCGATGACGTTTTGTAATTTGTTGTACTTTCTTTTGGTTTTGGTTTGCTTTTGACATTGACATTTTTTAGTCTTGTGGAACCCGGAAACCGCGTCGAGGGACCCAACTCGGCGTCTTGCTTAAGGGCAGATTTTAAAGTTAAAAAAGATTAAGTTGGAAAAACCTTTAAGAACTGTTATGGAGTCGCCACCTAATTATCGCGGAAATTAGGAACCTGCGACCATGTTCTAAGTTAAAAACATGTCCTAGATTTTGGAGCACGCCGACACCCCTAGATCTAAGGCTGTGAAACCAGATTGGATTCGGGGTGAGGGTACTTTAGAAAAAGAGTTAATTCAAATAATAATTTATAAAAACCTTTTAGTAAAGCCTATTTAAAAATAGCCTCTACTGACCTAGAACAATCCATGTAAGATGATATTTGAGCTAATGTTATCGCTACGTACAAGTGCGATAAGTTTGTAAAAGAATGCAGATGCAGATGCAAAAAGATTGATTAAAACCCTCAGTTTAGCATGTTTAACTTGTTAACGAAAACGGTTCAGTTAAAGGTCGAATTCATTGTTTAAGTTGATTTTAATGCAAAATAAGAAGGTGCAAGATGCATGCAAATAAAATAAAGTTCAATTGTCCATTGGTTTATTTTATAAGGGTCGGTTGCTTATGCGACTTTGGCGTGTCATCGGATATGGAGTGTACCCGAAGTAAATAGAACACTTGGATTGCAAGCGCGCTGGGTGCCAAAGCCGGGGGGGGGGGGGGGGGGGGGGGGCGCCAAAGTGTAGACCCCTTTGTTAGTCCATAGAAAATAAGAAAAAGCTTTGGTCCAAGGGGATCGGGACCTACCTTGTCCTGGCGCTTCAGATCTGGGCAGAGCTTCGCTTCTTGAACTTAAAAGGAGGATGAATTCAACACGGGATGGTGTGTTGAACTCAAGGATTTGAGTGCGTGAGGCTTTTGTGGATGTATTTAGGTGTATACCGTGCTAGACGGTATATTTTGTGGGACCCATGTGTGGGCACTAAAACTAAGAAGAGAGGTTGTGAGAAGAGAGGGTTTTCTTGTGTGGAAAACTTGTGAGGATAGGTCGTGCGAGGGGTTGTATATATAGGAGAATAGCCGAGGCAAAATAGGAAACTCGGGGTTAAAACCAAGCTGTGAAACCGCATAGCCTTATGCGGTTTGGTGGGAAAACCGCATAGGCTTATGCGGTTTGCACCATGAGCCGCATAAGCTTATGCGGTTTGCTGGTGTGGTTTTAACTTCGAGATTTCGTATTTCCTTAATCCGGATTGCTAAATCTTGGGAATATTCGGCATAATCTCTTTGCTTGTGCTCCAAGAAGACCTAGTATGATCTTCTAGAGAGTTGTTGAGGGCTTTGGAGTGAGGGCCAAAGGCGGGTTTGGGCTCAGTTCTGGGCAGAGCCAAAAAATGTAAAAAAGGGTGTATTTTGTAGTGTTTTGCGAAATAAGGTAAGACGTGAGGTTGTATTTTGTGTGAGAGGGGGCTAAATAGCGGTTTTAGCTACCGGGCCTAAATTTAGGAATTTAGGAATGCTGAATTAGACCTTGTTAATGTAAAAGGGCTAATTGTAGTGTAAATGCGAAGCTCATGCCAAATGAAGCAGGACGAGGACCTAGCTAGACTCCAAATGGACAAAATGAACGTTTATTTAAAGCGATGTAAAGTGACCTAAATCATTTCAACATTTCAAATGACTCAAAATGAATTCGACATTAGTTAGAACCGTTTAAGTCAACGTTAAAGCATGCGTAATAAAAGTCCGTGTTACATCACAGGGTTTTGTTTGGGAGGGTACGGATATGGGTATCCACAGAGCCCCCAGTTTGACTGAGCTCGGACTAGAGCGCTAGTCAAACTCCTACGACCATATCCGGACCATTACAGTCTCGATATAGTCAGCGGAACGAAGTATGTGTCCATGGGTGAGACGAGGACTTCGAACCGGGCTTTGCGGGGAGGGACGTGCGCATTTTAAGGACGTGGCGGTCCGTGCATACCTGTAAGGGCCTGCCGGCCTGCTGGATGTCTTCGTCGTGCTTGTTGTACTGCCGTTGTTGGTGCCTTTGTATATGCTTGGTGTCGTCGGATGCCTGGTGCTTGTGCTTGTAATGTCTTCGTATTGCATGTGTATAAGGGGCTAAAGTGCAGGGGTGCATGTGCTTGTAAGATGTTTGGGTATGCGTGAGGTGTATAATTGAGTAGGGGTGCTCGTGTAGATGTAGGTCTCGTGAAAGAGCGTCCGTGTAATGCTTGAACTCGCCGAGGAGCGTTTATGTAGAGTGGAATGCTTGGAGTTAGGTGTATATTGCGGAGTGCTTGTGCTTGGGCTCGCCGAGGAGTGTCTATGTAGTCGTAGTTGCATATGATTGCCTTTCGTTGAGGAGAAGGTAGTGCCGTTGTCGTTGCTGATGCCTTTCTTGTGTTATTCTTTGATGCCGTCGCTTATGCTGATGCCGTTGTTGATGTAGAACTGGGTCTCGCCGAGGAGCGCAGATGCTTAGTGTAGTATTTGCTGGAGAAGTACTAGTTTGCTAGGGAAGGGTGTATATGTATGGTCTCGCCGAGGAGCGTAGGTGTAGTTGTGGTTGTTTGGGAGAGTGATGGTGTTTCGTCTTGTTAGGGGTGCAGTGTATATTCAGGGATTATGGTCCGAGGAAGGTGTATGTGCTCAAGTGTACGGCCGTGTAATTGCTTGGATGTCTTTGAATGTCTTTGATCTGAGGCAGCTTGGTGTTTATGTTAGTGATTTGCTGGGGAAGTCGAAGGGTATGTCTTGGACTCCGTAGGAAATGTCTGTATAGATGTGTGGACTCCATTGGGAGGAAGCGATACTCCACAGGGACGTGTAAGAGGGTGTAAGGACTCGTGAAGAGTGTTCGTGTTTCTGCTTCTGTACCGTGTATTAAATGCTTAGTACACGCATATGGCGGACTGTAAGTGACGCCTTAACCAAGGCATAGCGCATAATGTATGTGCTAGCGCTTGTGGCGGACTGTAGGTGACGCCTTAACCATGAAAGCTTGCGTGTATGAAGAAAAAATGAGGAGAAAACGTGGAACAAAACATGCTCTGGAAATTGCCTGTAGACTAGTGACTCTTCCGGGGAATCCCTTATCAATTGGCGACTTCAAGCGTGAACTCATTCGCACATGTCGCGGTTTCAAATCCGGAAATATTCGAACTCGCGATTTTCCTTTCGAGATCTTCAATTTCGCTTGCTTCGACCATGAGACATGGTATCATCGCGATTCGTTTGGATTCGTATGATACATGTCTCTTGGACTTGGAATGCATGGTGCTTGGGATGTTTCTTGCTTGGATATGTTAGGGCGCTTGGTGCTTGGACCTACGTTCGGGTGTTGCTTGTCTGATGCACACATGAAAGTGTTATGCTTTTAGTGTGCATGTTCATGTTTGTAGCGGTTCTGGAGGTGTCGCTCAACCGCAGATGCTTATGTTGATGTGCGTATTTATAGCAAGGGTGAAAAATTATCCCATTTTTCGTTGTAAAGGTTTGATTCTTAATAGGAAGCGTCAGCCCCCAGTTTGATCGAGGTATGGAATATAGCGATGATCAAACTATGTAAAAGTCTATGGGTTGTATTAGGATGAGGGTGTTTTTAGATTACCCCCTCGAGTTTGACTAGGTTTTTGGATGAAAACTGAGTCAAAGTGTAATGGGATGTGTACTTGGAGAAGGAGTTTTTGGGTTACCCCCTCGAGTTTGACTAAGTTTTGAATGAAAACTGAGTCGAAGTGAAGAGTATGGTGTTTGGTTTTGAAATTTCCCCCGTAGTTTGGCTTAATTTGATTGAAATTAAGGCAAAATGGAGAGAATGTAGTTGTTCTGTTGTCTGCACCCTTAGTTGTCTAGGTGATCTTGTGTAATAAGGATTGTGTGAACCCTTCGTTACATGACTGTTCGTTGTAGCTTGGCTTGAGCTAGTAGTTGCTTCTGTCGTCTTTCGCTTCCGTGCTGTATTGTGCTTCCGTGGACCTGCGTAGTTAGTAGGCTTGGGTTTGAAAGTGAAATGATTCCCGATTGGGATGTTTGGATTAGGATGTTTTTGTTGAAAAATCATTTTTGTGAAAGATTCATTTTAGTTGTCGAAATGAACGCTTGAAATGTCGGTTGTAAGGATTCATGCAAGATGAAAAGGTGTTTGAAGTTGTGAGCTTGAGCTAGAGCTGTGAAGACCGCGGAGGGTCACTTAGGTGCGAAGGTTGAGAAGCCCCCAGTTGTCGAGGATGAGAATTCGGTAGAATCTCATGACAACACGGAGTGGGGTGTAGTGCTAGGTTCGGTTGTATTTTGCGTGAGTCGCCACGATTCACGAATGTGGAATCAAACCGGCGTAGTTCGATAGAGCTTTCGCTCAAAGTGTATTAACTCGAGTGAGTTAAATTCGAAGAATGCTGTTACTCAAAATGTATTAACTCGAGTGCCGAGTTAAATTTTTGGAAAAGTTTAGACTTCGAAGATTCGAGATGCATTTCAAGGATTTGAGATGCATTTTCGAAAGGTACATTTTGATTGCGAAAGGGTGTGTTTGCAAAAAGTGAATTGCAAAGTGCTTACATATTAACTCGTGTATTGGGTTAATTTTGAAAGGTGATTAGCTAATTTGAGGGTGCATTGCCTCGTGTAAGTTTGAAAAAGCGCGTCGTTCCGTGAGAGCGTTTTGAAGACTGGAGAGTTTTTGAAAGGAGCGGTTTAAATGTCGCTAAATTGTTTGATTGGAAGAGGATTGACTCGACGTGTGACTCGATGCTTAAAATGCCGAAAAGTTTGCAAAATAGAGACGAATCGTATGCGTGATTTGAGACTCGACGGTTGCATGGATGCCATATTCGGGAACACGTGCGTTGGTGGAGCCCCCAGGGGTGCTTGCTTGGTTGCGGTGGGATGCTGTTTGTTCTGCAAAACAGTGTTAGACCAAAAAGTAGAGTACTACTCCTAAGTCTATGACAACTTTGCCTTGACGAATTCGTTTTAGTCGCCTCGATAAAGAAATAGTTTGCCTTTGAACTTTGTGAATTTTTGTGGACACATCCTTAGCATGGAAAGCTTTGGACGAGGAATATTTTGTGGATTTTTGTAAAAGGTTGGTTGAGCTCGGGAGAGCGGCCTACGTATCCGTGGTTACGGAATCAAACCTAGCGTAGTTCCGAAAGGGGTGTTTAAGGGCGTGCATGAGGTGTTTATGTGGAAAGGTGCGTGTTTAGGGACCCGCCGGTCCAGGAGGTGGGTTTGTTTTTGTGGAAAGGTGCGTGTTTAGGGACCCGCCGGTCCAAGGGGTGTTTATGTGTTTAACCTTGATACATTGCATCCGAAGGGTGGTTTCTCCTTAGTTGATCTAGGCTGGTTGTTTGCTACTACATCTTGTCTTCAATTTGGAATTTCAAGGACCTGGCCACTCGTTTCTGGGCTTCGGTACTTCTTGCCTTTGGGGTTTCGGCCCCTCGCTTATTGATTTCTAAGCTTGTTGACTTCTTAAGCTTTGTGACTTCTTGAGCTTTTGACTTCTTAAGCTTTTGACTTCTTAAGCTTTTGCTTAGTTGTTTTGCCCCTTGTTCCGGAGCTTTTGAGACTTTTGCTTTTTGGTGACTTTGGTTTTTTGACCTTTGTACCTTGTATTCCCGTTTGGTTTGAGAATATCCCACGCCCTATGTGGCTTGGGCTTGAGCTCGGACCCTGCTAAAACCCTGTGGCTCGGTGGTCACTTGTGATCGTGTGTCTATCACGCCGGGCTCCTCTGACAAGTTCGTTTGCTTATTAGGCACGCGATCGAGTACGCGGAGGACGATCCAGGAATACTCGTACTTTTGGTCGCGATCAAATTCATGACCACTGTGGAGCTCCAAATTAATGGATCCTCCTCCGAAAGCAGCGGAGTAGTAGACCACAAGCAGACTAGTGAACCTTAGGTGTTTAGTCGTCGGAACCTTCTTTGTGTAACACCCGGTGTTGTCCGAGGTTATTCGGGCCGGGTACCTCGTTGAAGAGGTTCATGTGTTGGCTCAAGTGACATAGTGCTTAAAAGGATTGTAAGTGCTACTCATATCAACAAGATGCATCTTCTTTTCTGGTGCCTCATCTTAAGAACTCTTCAGTTAAGCGTGCTTGATGGAGAGTAGTCTTAGGATGGGTGACCTCCTGGGAAGTTCTCAGGATGCGCACGAGTGAGGACAAAGTGCGCTGGAAAGGGCCCGTGTTGGTCTGTGGGCGATGTACGCAGCCTGGCGAGCTACCGTGAATGACATTTCGGCCTTCGGTTGGGGTCGGGGTGTTACAAATGGTATCAGAGCAACCCGGCGACCGTGTGGTCGAATCCTAGGTACGCACCTAGCCGTGTGGTCGAATCCTAGGTACGCACCTAGCTGGGGAGGATTCTGTAATGCTATATTGTAAGTAGCGACCAGGCGCAACGAGGACGTTGCGTTCTTCAAGTGGGGGTGTGTAACACCCGGTGTTGTCCGAGGTTATTCGGGCCGGGTACCCCGTTGAAGAGGTTCATGTGTTGGCTCAAGTGACATAGTGCTTAAAAGGATTGTAACTGCTACTCATATCAACAAGATGCATCTTCTTTTCTGGTGCCTCATTTTAAGAACTCTTCAGTTAAGCGTCCTTGATGGAGAGTAGTCTTAGGATGGGTGACCTCCTGGGAAGTTCTCAGGATGCGCACGAGTGAGGACAAAGTCGTTTGGAAAGGGCCGTGTTAGTGCAGGGCGATGTCTGTGACTGGCGAGCTACCGTGAATGACATTTCGGCCTTCGGTTGGGGTCGGGGTGTTACACTTTGTCTTTGTGTCCTTGACTTAGTTGACTTGGACCTTCGTACCCGGCCTAGATCTCCCTAGGATAGTTGTTCCTGGGATGCAATGTATGTTGGTGTAGAATTGTGTTTTTTTATGGGAAAAATGTGTAAAAAGGAAGCTGGGTTGTAGGCAAACTTATTCCTTTATCGATTTGTTAAAAATGTCGTACGTCGAAGACTCGACTGCCCTAGACTGACAAAGATTGACTCAATGTTTAAAAACTCGACCCGTATTGAAAAGACTCGAATTTCTTGAGGAGATCCGTGAGATCGTCGGTGGCGCCTTGATGGATTCTTCGCTGGGTGCTCGAGACGCACATGTCTCGGATGGGGTTGATGCTCGCGTCGGGACTTGGCTCATGCATACTTAGATTTGTCTTTGATTTTGCAAAAGTTTTGTTTTCGGCGAAAAGCAGGATGTTTTGTTGAGCAAAATGTGTTGTCACATTTTGGCTCGATGTAAAAGGCGTTTTGAAATCAAATCCGATAAGCTCGTGTTAGTGGCTTGTCGGTGAAAGTGTGAATCGATTCGGAGTGGCGATAGGCTATCCGAATCAAGGGTGTTTGAAAATGTGATGAAGACGGTTATACTCGTTTTCATACATTCGGTTTGAAAGAGGGTTAGATTAAAGTGACTATGAGCCACTTGGTCTAACCGTGAAGGATTTGCGGGATGATGCTAGTTCATTCCTAGGTTTTGTTGTCTTGTGAAAAGAGATGTTTGGATTAAAATGGCGGTAGGCCATTTTGAATCATGGAAAATGTTTATTTTGCTAGATTTGTTTTCAAGAAAAGGTCCATTCTCGGGTTTGAAAATGTTTGGTAATAAATGGGTTACAATGAGTGCGGGTCATGTAGTTCATTTATGTTTTGGAATGTCACGAGAATAAAGTGATTATTCTCGGGTGTTTTGAGGAGACTGTTTGTCTAGATCAAACCGTCCTGACTATGGGCCATTCGGTTCGAAGGAAGGATTTTTGAAAAAGGTTATTTCAAAAACGTGATGAGGATTTTGTGAAAGTAGTTTGTAAGAGGATTTTGGCCAAGATGGTTATGAATCATTTGGTCTGATGAAAAGTCCGCGAGATTGGGCTTGGCCATTCTCGGGTTTTGTTTGCTTGAAAAAGACGATTTTTGCTGAAACGAGTCGACTTTGGGCCGTTTGGCCTAAAGATATTTGTAAAGAGAATGCCGTTATTTGTTTTACAGAAGTGAGGAGATTTTTGAAAAGAGCTCATTTCAAAAGCGGGTGTGTTTTGCTTGGTTTGTAAAAATAAGAAGATTTTGAAAAGAATTTATTTCAAAAATGAGAGTGTGTTGCTTGTTTTGTAAAAGTGAGGAGATTTTTGAAGAGAGCTTGTTTCAAAAATGAGAGTGTATTGCTTTAGGAGCAATGCTGTGCCTAAGAAGTCTTTGAGGCAAGAACGCGTGTGTGGATCTTGTCTCGACGTTGAAATGTGTTTGATTTGCATTCGTCGAGCCCATGTTAACGATTCATCGTTAAGGGCTCGAGCCTAGATGCATGGAAAGGATTCGACTCGTGAACGGTTAGCTAGTCGAGTCAAGGATGTTGAGAATGGATTGGTTTGTGTGACGTGTATCTAGTTAGTCCTATTAGATTCAACGTTCATTTTAAGCGTTCATTTTTAGTTCATTTTTTGTTTAGGAAGACCTTTTAAACTTGAAAAAGAAGATTTTAGACAAGGTTTGGCTAATAGGAAGCTTTTGAGACGAGGATGCGTGTGCACATCTCGTCTCGATGTTAAAAGGTGTTAGCTTTGTCGAGCCCACCTAACGGTTCATCGTTAAGGGCTCGAGCCTAGATGGACGAGAAGGATTCGACTCGAGAGCGATTAGATAGGCGAGTCGAGCGTGTTGAGAATGGATTAGGTTGTGTGGGTTAAATTTGCACGTTAGTGACATGACTAGACCAACGTTCATTTTAAGTGTTCATTCTAGCTCATTTCTTTGTTAAGAAAACTCTTTTTATGTTTTGAAAATAGGAGACTTTCGAAAAAGTTTTAGCTAAAGGAAAGCTTTTGAGACGAGGATGTGTGCGCACATCTCGTCTCGATGTTAAAAGGTTTTGCTTTGCACCCATCGAGCTGATATCGGTGATTTGCCGAGGTGAGCTCGAGTCGGATGTGTAAAAGAGAGAGGATTCGGCTCGAGAGCGATTAGCAAGTCGAGTCGAGGATGTTAAATGTAGAGACTAGGCCGTATGACCTAGAAGATTGAAGCCCACGAGCTCGGGTTTTAATCTTTGCTCGGGTTTTTGCTTGTTAGTGAAAAAGGAAATTTTGAAAAAGCTTGTTTCAAAAATTCGCGATAGTTTTGTTTGAAAAGGTGTTAGATGTTAGGCGTTAGGTTCGTTTATCTTTGAAAATTTTAAGCGAGTTTTTGAAGATATGAATGCAGATGCTCGTTTTGAAAAAGACCATGGAGTGCATAGCCTCGAACTTGTACGTATGACTCAAAAGGGGTGAAAAATGAGTCAGTCGGGTACACCTCCAACTACCTCGAGTACGCTTTGGCAGATACTTAACCCCTTCATTTCCTTACGGCAAGGCGATAGGTTTCTGAAGGAGCATCAAGCGGTCGAGATAGCCGTTACTGACAACCCGTGGAGGGGCGAGAGGAAAGCTAGTCCGGCATGTGCTTTATCGAGTGGACAAGCCTGCATGTGGGAACCACCTCTCGAGGGTGCAAAGGGTGCCTAGATTCCAAAAGGAATGGACTCTAAACGAATGTGCATAGCTCAAATATGTATACTTGGATTGTTCAAGGCTTTCAAGTTTCACCTCTTTATTTTTAAAAAGAAAAAGCTAGTTTTAAGTTTTAAAAAATAAAATCTCCCCAGCGGAGTCGCCAAACTGTGGAACCCGGGAACCGCGTCGAGGGACCCAACTCGGCGTCTTGCTTAAGGGCGGATTTTAAAGTTAAAAAAGATTAAGTTGGAAAAACCTTTAAGAACTGTTATGGAGTCGCCACCTAATTATTGCGGAAATTAGGAACCTGCTACCATGTTCTAAGTTAAAAACATGTCCTAGATTTTGGAGCACGCCGACACCCCTAGATCTAAGGCTGTGAAACCAGATTGGATTCTAAAGTGAGGTACTTTAGAAAAAGAGTT
Organism: Dianthus caryophyllus; assembly: GCA_023091065.1. Lineage (NCBI taxonomy): Eukaryota > Viridiplantae > Streptophyta > Magnoliopsida > Caryophyllales > Caryophyllaceae > Dianthus > Dianthus caryophyllus. The sequence goes on from CM041522.1 coordinate 20,110,243, forward strand.
AATTCAAATAATGATTTATGAAAACCTTTTAGAAAAGCCTATGTAAAAATAGCCTCTACTGACCTAGAACAATCCATGTAAGATGATATTTGAGCTAATGTTATCGTTACGTACAAGTGCGATAAGTTTGTAAAAGAATGCAGATGCAGATGCAAAAAGATTGATTAAAACCCTCAGTTTAGCATGTTTAACTTGTTAACGAATACGGTTCAGTTAAAGGTCGAATTCATTGTTTAAGTGGATTTTAATGCAAAATAAGAAGGTGCAAGATGCATGCAAATAAAATAAAGTTCAATTGTCCATTGGTTTATTTTATAAGGGTCGGTTGCTTATGCGACTTTGGCGTGTCATCGGATATGGAGTGTACCCGAAGTAAATAGAACACTTGGATTGCAAGCTACTGGGTGCCAAAGCCGGCGCTAAATTGTAGACCCCTTTGTTAGTCCATAGAAAATAAGAAAAAGCTTTGCTCCAAGTGGATCGGAACCTACCTTGTCCTGACGCTTCAGATCTGGGCAGAGCTTCGCTTCTTGAACTTAAAAGGAGGATGAATTCAACACGGGATGGTGTGTTGAACTCAAGGATTTGAGTGCGTGAGGCTTTTGTGGATGTATTTAGGTGTATACCGTGCTAGACGGTATATTTTGTGGGACCCATGTGTGGGCACTAAAACTAAGAAGAGAGGTTGTGAGAAGAGAGGGTTTTCTTGTGTGGAAAACTTGTGAGGATAGGTCGTGCGAGGGGTTGTATATATAGGAGAATAGCCGAGGCAAAATAGGAAACTCGGGGTTAAAACCAAGCTGTGAAACCGCATAGCCTTATGCGGTTTGGTGGGAAAACCGCATAGGCTTATGCGGTTTGCACCATGAGCCGCATAAGCTTATGCGGTTTGCTGGTGTGGTTTTAACTTCGAGATTTCGTATTTCCTTAATCCGGATTGCTAAATCTTGGGAATATTCGGCATAATCTCTTTGCTTGTGCTCCAAGAAGACCTAGTATGATCTTCTAGAGAGTTGTTGAGGGCTTTGGAGTGAGGGCCAAAGGCGGGTTTGGGCTCAGTTCTGGGCCCGAGCCCTGAAAATGTAAAAAAGGGTGTATTTTGTAGTGTTTTGCGAAATAAGGTAAGACGTGAGGTTGTATTTTGTGTGAGAGGGGGCTAAATAGCGGTTTTAGCTACCGGGCCTAAATTTAGGAATTTAGGAATGCTGAATTAGACCTTGTTAATGTAAAAGGGCTAATTGTAGTGTAAATGCGAAGCTCATGCCAAATGAAGCAGGACGAGGACCTAGCTAGACTCCAAATGGACAAAATGAACGTTTATTTAAAGCAATGTAAAGTGACCTAAATCATTTCAACATTTCAAACGACTCAAAATGAATTCGACATTAGTTAGAACCGTTTAAGTCAACGTTAAAGCATGCGTAATAAAAGTCCGTGTTACATCACAGGGTTTTGTTTGGGAGGGTACGGATATGGGTATCCACAAGTCTACTTTTATTTGAGCGCGTGAGGATGAGGGATTTTATGATTGATTTAGCACGCAGGTACCTACGGACTCTGCGTCCCTAGTATTGTTGAGAACGGCCCCTGCTATTCGGCCTACCCTTTCTCACCTGCTGCTCCGAAGTACCTCACAGCTGGACTGAATTGGATGCAAATTCGTGGATTATAAGCCGCACTCCACGCTTTACTTCGGTTTGGGGGAGCTCCTTCACGAGCATGTGAGCTTTCTTACTCTTTTTCCCTCACTTCCTCGCTTTTATCTCCACCCCCCCTATGATTAGTGTCCTCTGTTTTACCCGCTTATCTGTGCATTTAGCTCACATTGAGGACAATGTGTAGTTCTGGTTTGGGGGAGGAAAGCACTTGCGCGCTTTTTGTTTGTTTGCATTTTCGTTTTTGTGTGCATTATTTTACATAAAAACCCAAAAAAAATTAAAAATTTTGAAAATTTCATAAATCTTTCGGTTTGTCTTGTCCCGTTTGGAGAATTGATTAGTGTGCTATTTTGATCTTTAGTATCTCCGAGTCGACTTTCTATCGTCGTAGCTTGCACTATATGTTTGTTTCCTGTTAATAGATTGCGAGCCTCAAACACTAGCCCACTCATTTGCTTAATTCTTATCGCTTTTCGTTCCTTTTACTTTCGATATTGGTATTCTTGCGAGGCATTTGGTTTGTGGAAAGTTGGAAAGATGGTATGTGGTTTGCTTGGAAGGATTATTTAATGTTGGAGCAATGCTTCGATGCTCTCGGAGGGGACTCATTGATTTGAGTAACCACAGTGGCCATGAATTTGGTTGCGACCGAAAGTATGAGCAATGATGTAACCCTTAAGGAAATATGTGTACCCGAACGCGATCTTTACCGAGTGAATGTCAAGCTAAACGGTATAACATACGAGGGATGCTCCACATTTGAAAAAAAAAAAAAAAAAAAAAAGAGAAATAAAAGAAAGAAAAGAAAAGAAACAAAATGGAATGTTGTGGCTAGTAAGATGGAATGGAAAGTGGATTGTTCGGTTGGCCTTGCTTGAATCCAATTATCGTTAGTTTAATTTTTGCGAAAGCGTGAGAAGCTTGCAATACGATGTTGGTGTGAATGGTTGAGACTTGTGCTCTAATTCCGGTGAAATAGACTATGGTTTGTAGGCCTGCGTGCATAGGTCGTCCACTTCGAGATGCTAACGTGATTAACTAGCTACACTTTGATTTTCTCCGACGCTGTTTGCTTGAGGACAAGCAAAGGTTTGGTTTGGGGGAGTTTGATACATGTCATTTATATTGATTATATGCCCCCGATATAGTTGCATTTAGCTCGCATTTGCTCGATTACTTTATTGTTTTAGTAGCTATTTGCTTTATATTGCGATACTGTTGTTCCTCGTGTGTATTTTGCAGGTTTTGGCGGTCCTGAGCTAAAACCTGAGTCATTTGGAGCATTTACGAGTATCGTGACGTCAAGACCAAGCTCGAGGGCGAATATGGAAGTCATACGATGATTTGGGACGTCAAACTTATAGGTTCAGAGCAAACCTATAGGTTCAAGATGAGTGCACAAGACCAAAAGTTGCTGGAAATTGTTAAAACCTATAGGTTCTGAGCAAACCTATAGGTTCTGGATAGTTGAATCAAGGCTTAAACGTGCTGGAAGTTGCTGGACGCCTTAGAACCGATCGGTTCTACCTAAACCGATCGGTTTGCCCCCTTAAACCGATCGGTTCCCCCTCGAACCGATCGGTTCTGCTGCACTTTTCTCCGGATTTTCGAAGGCCTATAAATAGAACTCGAAGTTAGGGTTTCACTTATGCTTTTACATTATATTTTTCAGATTAGAATTAGAATTAGCTTTTCTCTCCTTTCAAACTCTCAAAAACCTTAGTTTAGCTTTAATACTTTTGCAAGACTCGATCTTTACATTCCAATTCAAGATTAATCACAAGTTTAATTCATTGCTATTTCATTCATCATGTCATCATCTTATTATTGTTTTGCTTTAATTTCATCCATGCGTAGCTAATCCTTTAATTAGGGTTTAAGGTGATTGTGATATTGATTCAAGACATGTTATAATTGCTTTTATTGATTGAATTTGTGCAAGTTGATTTCTTCCTACGCGTTTCATTATCAATTGAATTTAGGGACGCCTTTATTGAATTGAATTTAGGTTGTTTCAGTTTAAGATCGAAAGCCGAATTGAAACTAGACTTACGCGTATTTGATAAGTTGAATTTAGTACGTAGCGAGAGCCCGCTAAGTTTGCTTAAGGTTAAAATTGACTCGAGAGAGCTTTTCCTAAAACCTAATCGCTTGCATGACTTCAATTGATTGATAATCCCTTTTGAGTTAGTTCTTGAATCGATGTCACATGACCCCGATGCCCTAATCTCCCTCTCTTATATCTTTTATATCATTTACTTGTCGTTCTTAGTCTAGACCTTCAAAATACCCATTTTCACACCCTTTGAGACTGACCTAGATAGCTAAGCATCCCTTTAACTACACCATCTCTCTGAGGATTCGACCCTACTGCCACTAACTACCCAGTTAGTTGACCTTAGGTTTATTTTGACTGAGGTGACGCGACTTTAGCCTCATCAGTGGACTCACCGGATCTTGCCTATATATATATATATAACCGGGTTGTTACAAATATCAATAGAACAACATGACTCCTCTAACATGGGACACTAAGTGTGTGTGACAAGTTAAAATTTATTTTACCACCTCCAACAACCAAAGTCAACTTTCCGTTTTTGACATCGATTATTGCACCAGCAGTGTGCAAAAAGGGTCGTCCTAAAATAATCAGGATTTGAGCATCTTTGGCAATGTCTAAAACAATGAAGTCAACTAGGATGAAAAACTTACTAACTCGCACGGGAACGTCCTCTAATAGACCCAAAGGATGTTTCACAGAATGGACTGTCATTTGGAGCGCGATATTCGTACACTTTAAAACTCCCATGTTAAGTTTCTCGCATACCGACTAAGGCATCATGCTCACACTAGCACCTAAATCACACAAAGCATTATCAATAGTAACGGTGTCAATGGTACACAGAATTGAGAAGCTACTGGGGTCTTTCAATTTAGGTGGAGACTTGTTTTGCAAAAGCGCACTACATTGTTCCATGAAAGCTACGGTCTCCACCTCATTGAAAGACCGCTTCCTAGTGAGGATATCCTTCATGAATTTAGCATAGGCGGGGACTTGGGTGATTAGCTCGGTAAAGAGAACAGTTACCTAGAGATTCTTCACCACTTCATGAACTTACCGAATTGACTATCAAGCTTAGACTTGACCACTCGACTTGGGAAAGGCAATTTGATCTCTATCGGCGGTTCCACCGGCTTGTCTTTGACGGGCACCTCCTTCTTTTTCTCACCTACCTTGCTCCTAGCACTCTCCTTTGTACCTGCAAGATCACCATTCTTAACATGTAAATCATTAGAAACCAAGTTAGGATCTACCTCATTAGTCACCTTCACGGGAGGTCGGTCAACATTAGGCATCAATGGTCCGTCATAGCGAGTACCGCTCCGAAGAGTAATAGCATTGCCGACTCATGAGGCGGCCTGGGCTGAGAAGGTAACGTTCCTTGAGGTCGTGAATGACTCGAAGACGCCAATTGAGCAACATGATTATCGATCATTTTATTGTGAGCTAGAAGTGATTGGGTTGTGGCATCCTTAGCTTGAGAATATTTCACCAACTTACCTATCACCGCCTCTTGATTCTTTTGCATTTGAAGCATCATGGTCCTCATCTCGGCCATAGGATCAGCGGGTGGTGGAGGAGCAACTTGTGCTTGAACCCGGCGGATTATAAGGACTTGGTGGATTGTTGTAAGGAACATAATTTTGAGGAGAGTTGTTTTGTGGCGGATGTTGTGGTGGACATTGGTACTTTTGTAGAAAAGGTTCGGGTGGTTCTTGTAGCCTTCGTTGTAGAAATCACTAGTAGAAAACACACCTAATGTGGCGGTTTTAAATGGACAATTGTGGCGGTTTTGTGCCGTCGTATATCAAGGGGTCACATTTCATTTGTGGCGGTTTATAAACCGCCACAAATGGCGGTTTATAAACCGCCACAAATGGCGGTTTTGTTAAAAACCGCCACATACTTCCTAATATTTTTGTGGCGTTTTTTCCCAAAACCGCCACAAAAATATACAATTTGTGGCGGTTTTGTTAAAAACCGCCACATATTTCCTAATATTTTTGTGGCGGTTTTATTTATAACCGCCACAAATTACATAAAATTATTGGCGGTTTTACGCTGAACCGCCACAAAAATGCTTTTAATTTTAATTTGTTTATGGCCTTTTTTTACAAAAAACCGCCACAAGTGCTCTTCCATTAATTATTAATTTGCCGCAAATTTTTAGTGATTTTGTGGCGGTTTTTAGTTACAACCGCCACAATTTTTTATAATTTTTTTTTTTTGCCAAAATTTTGGCAGCATTTTCCTGTAAGTTAATAATCCAAAATTTTAAAAATGAACACCTGCAAATTAAAACACAATCCATGATTTCATTGAATCCAAGTGTCACAACTGTACACATCATCCATCATGGCAAAACGTAGACGTAATACAAAGTCTCGTGATGACAAACATTCTACATCAATTAAAACTTACACTTCTAAACAACAAACAATCATTTGAAGTTACGATTCTTTATCCTTATCACATCATGACAACACGCCCAGCTCACTTGTCGTCATCCTGTACACTTCTAACTTGATTCTTCTTTTTGTCGGTGACCGTTGTAATAGACTTGGCCTTTAAAATAGAGACAAACAACTTATATAATCGCAATATCTCAATTAAATTAGGATGATTTAGGCTATCGGCTATTTCAACTAAATAAATGTCTTGAACTTACTTTCTTTCGAAGTCTATTAGCCGACTCCTTTGTATCTTTGGGCTTGTTAATTCTCTTCTGTTTTTCGATGTTACCTTTACACACCATAAAGAATGCTTTAGGGCCGAGTTAACCCATGACAAAAAAAAAATGAGCCTGACAGTACTTGATACCAAAAAATAAAAATAAAAATAAAAATGAGCGTAATAATACTTTATAATAAAAATCACGCACCTCATTTGCTTCTAATGAAATCAAAGACTTCGGCCATTGTGCAAAACTACCTGTTGCATGAGCAACAGTTGTGAATTCATCCCATGGCAACGGGAGTGGTGCCTCAGGTTGAATGACATCGTCAATGCAAACTTTGGCATTTTCAGCAGTCAATGGTTTATGGTGTACCGTACCTTCTGTCCATGGATAAACCAACGCCTCAACAACTACAATCAATTCCTTGTTCAAACACACAGCAAGTCGACAACGAGTAGGTTCCTGCATCCATTAATAATCCAACATACGAGATAGAAAAGTTATTTGTTGACTTCCCTCATCGTGGTCTTCACGCAAGTATACTTCATCACGTACCAAGCCGACATCTTGAATGCTAATTGAAATAGGAGGAGGTTCATCAAGTTGGTCGTACTCTTCTTCATCGACGACACCGTCTACTTCAATCCATACTATACCACACACAAAACATATTTTAATTTAGAAACAAGTAATTACTTGTCAAAGTATTTCAAAACTGTTACTAACAAGTTTCTTAATAATAGGTCATTGTCGTGGCTATTGAATATTACATCAATAAGACCTGTTACTTCAATTTTGTTTTAATTTTCATAAATACCAAGTAAGAGGTCTAATTGGTAACAACAACAAACTACAATCACAGCCAGACATTTCAACAAACACCTTACGTGCAACCCAAAAACTACACAATTATATACTACCAAAATATTGTTTAAAAAACGCCACTAATGCCTTTTGAATTATTGTTTGTGGCGGTTTAGCCTAAAATCGCCACAATAGCCTCGACACATTAGGTGTGTTTTCTACTAGTGAATTGAAGTATGGTTGTTTTGAAGGTAATATTGAAAAGCATTAACATGAGCTTGCATACCTCGACATTCCGTGTATGTGTGCCCGGTCATCCCACACGAATCACAAGGTGACTCAAATGGAGAATGCATAGCGGCAACCGTATGTCTTTGAGCTTGTGAGGAACTACTAGCTTGAAGTTGATAGATCTTTTGACTCATAGATGCTAGCTGCGCCGTAAGCATACTCATAGCATCAACGTCATGCTTACCGGATTTCAATGGCGCACTCCGAGGATTCCCGTAATGAGCATCGTGAATAGCCATGGACTCGATCGTGTAATGAGCAATGTTGACATCAATATTATCGAACCTTCCATTCGCAACGGAGTGGAACACTTGGCGAGACTCATTGTACAGCCATTGTAGAATTGCATAATAATAAACCACTTGTGGAGCCCATGATGCGGGCATTGGTGTTGTAATTCTTTTTAGCGCTCCCACGCTTCGTATAAACTCTCATTTCCTCTTTTTCGGAAGCTCGTGATTTGACTCCTAAGCAAGGCCGTCTTCTCGAGTGGGAAGTATTTTTGATAGAAGGCTAATGCAAGAGTATTCCAATCGGTCATACCATGAGCAAAACGGTTCAAATAGTTTAACCATAGCTTTGCTTTATCTCTGAGTGAAAACGGAAAAAGCATTTCCCGAATTTGATCTTGTGTGACTCCGGTTTGTTTGATGGAGCACAATAGTCACAAAAGTTTTGAATGTGGAGGTTAGGATCCTCCCCGGGACTTCCCCAAAATTGGCTACGTTCGATAAATTTTATAAAAGCGGGCTTGATCTCGAAGTTGTTGGTCGCAATAGCCGGCATAGCATTGCCGGTTGGAATTTGAGCCGCGGTAGGCATGGAGTGATCGGAAAGCTTCACCATTGTGTTCGATGTAGGATCAAGTTCAACGTAAGCTTCCTCGGTGGATTGAGCTTCTAGTTCTTTTTGTAAATTCCTTCGTATATGAAAAGTAAGCTCCGGTTCGGGATCAAAATGAATGTCCTTGTTTGCTTGGGATTTGCTTGACTTGTTGGGTATAAAACAAAGACTAAAAGAAACTATGAGAAGCGGCCTCAAGGAACTGCGGTTCCCTGAGACAAGAGTAAAAATCTAGATCAAGTAACTAACAAAAAACAAAGTCGTATCCCCGACAATGGCGCCAAAATTTGATAAGCTTTAGTCATATAGCTCAATCAAAAATAACCTGACACACTCTATGGATAGATAGGGTAACTCGGGGTCGATTTCCACTGGGAGATGGTTGCAATCGTAAGTTACCTATGGGGTGATTCTAAACTAGTCGGTTCGAAGTTTGTTTGGTTTTTATAGCTAGAACATGAAGTAAAGGAGTTTTAACTTATGGGAAAAGGTCTAGGGATTCGGGGTCGTCATGGGCATGCTCGGTTATGGGTTGACTATGAAATAAGTTGGAATTATGCTTGCTAAGGTAGTGACTCGTCCTCTCGGTCTTAAGTCTCCCTCAAGATTCGTTAGCGGGCTCTCGCAACTTACTAACAAGGTTCCAGTCGTAATGTCTAATTCATCTTCCTGAACTAGGCTTTCGATCTTAAGTTCAAGGGTACAAAAAGCTTGTCAAACATAGCCAGCAATCAACAAACAACAACTATAGCAAGACAAACGAAGCAAGCATGAAAACCAAACTCAAATATAATCAACAACAACTACTCACACATGATAAAAACAACAACTATAACCAAGCAAAAAAGAGAATTCATGATCATAAACAAACTAAAAAGAAATTGGAATTAAAAATAGAAGAAATACATTATCAACAAAAGGAAATAGATGATCAATTCAACAAGGATTGTTGTAATTATGATAAAGAGCATAAAATTCGTAAAAAGAAAGATATGTCTCGAAAATCATCCACTCTATGTATATTGCACAAAAATTAGAAGTAGTCGAAGAGTCAAGCCGTCCCTATGCATCGGGAGGGTGTCCCGACCGGGACAACCCCGTCCCTGACCACCGGGATGGTGTCCCGACCGGGACAGTGACTTCCACGCATTTTCTTGATTATTTTTCTCTTCTTCAAACTTATTAGTTGGTCGTCCCTATGCTTAAGGACGACATCAAGAGTGAGGATATAAGCTTCTTACTTCGTCCCTAGGTCTCCAGACGGCTCCAAATTATCTTCCTTTAACTCAAACTTAACCTCGGCGAGGAGAAATCAACTCAACACGTCACATAACGATCCCGGGAATCATTAGCATCGTCCCGGCTAGCGTTCGTCCTCCAAAATAAAGCAATGTTCTACAAAACAAACCCAACAAGGAAACCAGAGAAACGCGGAGGAAATGGATAACACAAAGTGAATAAAAGCGCTTAAAGTAACATAAATCGCTAGTGACACGGGTGCATAAAGCATATACAAATACGAGATTTCATAACACAATGCCAACACACAATTCAATCTTTACATACACACAAACATGCATTATAACATACACAGAATACATCGAAACTAAGTAAGAGATAAGCCCTTACCTTGCGAGGACAAAACCGCGAACTCGAACTCGACAACGCCAAAACCGTTCCAAACGACCCGTACTCTCGATTTAGATACCTCAAGAATGCTCAAACGTCAAAATCGTTCATCTACGGAACCTTGATCTATTTAAATCATACTACTATCAATTGCTACTCTAAAACTAGCTAATTGACATGTTTATTCATGAAAATCTACTATAAATCGAAAATCCCCAAATTCTACGGATAGGTTAAACGGAAAATCGAAATAAAATCGATTATTTAAAGATTATACCTTCAATTACTCGACTAATGGACTAGTATTCATGGAACTCGGCCAAATAGAGCAAGAGCACCTGAGAAACAGCCTGAAATCGACTGGGAATGTAACAACCCGGGTTTTTCAAAGAAATAAAATAAAGAAATAAAAAGGATTTATGAAATAAAAGGAAATAAAAGCGAGCCACGGTGGCGGAAACACCGTGGAATCCGGATCATTACTCACTAACCAACTAAACAACGACAAAAAGGTAGGCCTTGAGGCCTAGAAGCGGGGAGTAAATACCCCTTACAAAATCAAAACCAAAGCGAAAGTCTAAAGACCGAAAGAAAATCTAAAACAAAACCAAACTACAAGATCCAAAGAATCTAAACAAAGTCACATCTCTTCCAAGGTAATACACGGTCACATCCTCGCATCCAACTCACTCAATCCCGTCTCGCGCATACCTATAAAAGAGAGGCAACAACCACAATCAGTGGGGAGTAACTAGGTGCTCCCGAGTCATATTTTAACATAACAAAATGCAAACAACAATGCAAACAAGCTCACCTGGCCTACGGCCTATTACAAAATGCAACAACATAAACCACAACATACAACAAAAGAATCAACAGTTCAATACAACAGTCAACACGGCACAACCAAGGTTGTGACCCAAACCATCTGCTCACAAGTCGATCCTTCTTCCAACCAATTGCGAGAGTAAGCGCGGAGAACTGGGTGAAGCAACAAGAATCACCCCGGGTGAAGCAACAAGAATCACCCCGGGTGAAGCAACAAGAATCACCCAAACCCTATGGCGGAACAGCAACAAGAAGTTCCTCAATAATCACAAGTCTAAATTTGGCCAAATTCCACCGAGCAACAAGAACGGTGACGACATAAATATAACCATAGTCTCTAACCCTTCTGGTTGAGAACCCATGATAGCTCTAGCTAAACAACAAGAATAGCCGAGGGGACCATGAGCGGTATCCGTCCATCCTAGGACGTTGTATCTCCTCACACATGTGCCAGAACAGTACCCATGTGCAAACTTAACCCAAGCATAAACCTCACAACCTTGTTAACTTTGTCTCCAATACTCCAACACAACCAAACATCCACAACAACCATACTCATACACACACAAGTCACAATATCATCATAACCAACCATACATACGGAGTACCATACGATCAACATGCTTTACAAGTCACACATTCGATTAACATGCTCATAATTCATAATTTAGTGATCAAACAAAGTACAACACGATTCAACAATGCATAGCTAACACCCTATGACGAGCAAAGACTCAAACAAGAGACATTTGAACCAACACACACACCCACCATACTCGGCCAGCCCACACAACTCACGGCCAACACACACCACACACGGCCATCACTCCACAAACACGGTTTCATGCACCAAACTCAATTCTCATGTGACCAATTATCGATTTAGGTGATCAATTCATTAAAACATGCATCTAAACATCACTTAACATCTTATAATCAACTTAACTCGTAACTTATCATAAGGTGACTCTTACAAACATCATGATTAATCATTATTAAGTCAAAACAACAAGAAAAACAAGAGAGCACCAAGACAAGGGCTACGGCCCTCATCTCAATCCTCACGGCATCATCATCACTATCACACCAATTCAATTTTCATGATTCTACTAACATGATTAGCATTAAATTAACATAGTTATGCAATTAATGAGACAATATGAATGATACTATGACAACCCTAGTATGAGGCCAATGATACTAACATGATTCCATGATCAATCATTAATGAAACATCATAACAACAATGCAAACATCACACACAAAACAACCTAGGCCTCATACATGTTAAAACACAACTAGATCACACCTAGTTACCTTTGTAGAGTCTCCAAAAACGTGCTACTCCTCCTCCTCTTCAACTAGGATGGTATCTCCTTCTTCAAAACCCTCTTCTCCTTTGATAATCCAAGTCAAGACATACACATAATGAATACATAGAAGTATAACACATAAAATAACATAATAACAGAAAAATAAAAGAGACAAAAGGGATCCTATACCAAGGGAAAAAGTTAGGAAAGCCTTAGGATGAATAGGATGGAAGCTTGCAAGAGAATCAATGGAGTTTAAATGATAATGGAGAGATATTTTGAGAGAGAAAGGAGAAATGAATGTGGATGGGAATGAGGAATGAGAGATTAAGGAGTAAAATCAGATTATTAGGTTGCTTAGATTAGGAGATCACAAGATAATTACTTATCTTGCTCATAAAGCCATCTAAACCCTAACCTCAACCCGTGCAAAGGTGATTTTGGTTCGGTCCAAAGTGGGCCGGTCCAAACTAGCTTCTGAAAAGTTGGCAGATGCAACGGCGTCGAAAAAAAACGCAGTTTAGCCTTTTGAATCACTTGAATCGGAGTTCGTATGAGGGAGTTACACCGTTTTTAGCTAAATTACTCCGTATTTAAGTTCCGACTGCAGAGTAGCTTATCCACGCGATAATAAAAATGATTTTCTCGAGCTAAAAGAAATGAGAAAATCAAGAGAAATAAATTACGAATATAAATGAGACAAATAATAAATATTAGGAAATGTCGGGGTGTTACAATCTCACCACCTAAAAAGAAGTTTCGTCCTCGAAACTTGAGAACGAAAGAATGCCCCCAAAGGATTAAGAAAACTACCTACTCCTATGGTCCTCAAGACACGAATCGCTAACTCTACTCACCTTGATAACAAGGGCATAGACACGCTTAACGACGCTTAAGATAACCCGACATCACATATCACCCAAAAGATGCTCAACTCACTCATATAACCCTTTAATACTATTGGTGCATCTTATGCTCGACAATCCTCAAATTAGGCACACTAGCCTCACAAAACCATATCGTTCAACCAAGCATCTTCCTCACCAAGATTAACCAAAACCTCAGACGGGTTTTAACCCAAAAGGCACCATTACCTATGTTACCAAGGCAGGACTAACGCGTAAGCTAATCCCCAAATCGATGCTAATGTCAAGCCTCATATCCTTAATCATAACGTGATCTAAGCTCAAGTCTATATCGCTTCCCATATAGTTCCACATTTTCCACAACGAAATAACCACAAATAGGTCATACCATACCGTCTCATTCTCAAGTCACACGTATACTAACACGTAGCTATCAAAATGTATCGTTAAAAGCTTACTAGTCTCTCAACCCATTGTTACCATATACAAGTCTATCCACACCTTTCTCGAACGTCTCTACCTTACTGACCTCGAATTATTTCCTTCCATTAATGATTTTCCCTACACTCAACACATACGCAAAACCACAAGATGCACACTTAGCATTCCTACATTATCCTTTAAAATACAAACCCCAAAGTTTTATCGTGCTCATTATGACTTTTTAGCTTTCCCTCACTCAACCATCACTTACCTCGATAACACTTCTCGATTCTCACTATCCCATGATTATCATACGCCATATACCATCATAATCGAATCCTCAAAAATACAACCTACATAGATACCATCACTTCCTTTACCTCTACTCATCGCATATTAAGCTTTTTACTCACGAAGGCTATAAATCACAAACATTATCTCGGAACGATTAAGCTACCTCGCAAAGCTCTAGCTAGAAGTCACAAAACTAGGAATCCACTCAGGCCACCACGACCAACCATGTGCCACCTAAACGAACACCCATACCATTAGCTACTAATCCACTAAGCTCTAACATCTAAGACTCTCAGAACAGCGACAACCTAGGAATCAAGTCTCGAGCTAGATAAGGGTGAAGCACCTTACGGCTAGATGCCAAGGAATACGAATGTAGAAATTTATCAAGGACAAGATTGATGCTAATACATCAAGAGGTTTTTACAGGATTGAGAACGTGCATAGCTATGGAGAGGAATGGAGAATAATAGAAGATCGATGTCTTTAAAGTCGGCTCAAAGGCAATAGAACTGAAGTAGCCACTAGAGGGAAACCTAAGGAATGGAACGACATAAGACACGAATGACAAGACTAAAAGGTGATCGACAGGGTCATGATATAAAAGTGATGAGTTATGACGAATAAGAAAGAAAAGAAGGAATGAAACGAATTAAGTACAAATATGACATAATAAATCTTTTGCAAGAAACTGCTCAACAACCACCAATTAGACAAAAGAAATTTTTAAAATGAAACGATGAAGGAAAATGGAATTATTCTTTAAGAGTTCACAAATGAAGGCATAAGACTCGTTTCCAACAAAGAACTCAAATTGGTTTCGTTATGAACGAGAGACGAAAGGGTAATTGCTGAAAAGTTTGACAAATATGGAATATGATTAAAAGATACGATTGAAAGGAGAAGTCTCAAAGTTGAGTTTCAAAACGACAGCGATTTTAGAAAAATGAAGCTACTAAAATACCAGGTAGAATAAATAATATTCAAATAAACCAAATGCTCAAATTAGAAAATTTAATAAAAGAATGTTTAGGATAACAAAGAGGTTTTGATTAAAAGTGAAAGCAGTAGATAAGTGTCAATCATTTCAAATTTGATTGAGTAAAAAGCCATGAAAATATATTGACGCGTTTAAAAATGAATGGAAAAGTAAAACCATACTGATTAAAAATTTTCCTCAACATAGTTACAAAATAAGAAAGTACATGTAGGATAAACAAACCATTGTAGCACAAATATACAAAAATTGGTTTTGTTAATAGAACTAACTGAAAACATTCTTGAAATAAAAGAGTTTAGAAATTATTTCAGCACGATCTATTGAAAAAGATAAGCATGAAGGTAATAAGAGATTTTATTGGGTAAAACGAAACTCAAACTGTAATCATGAGCTGATAGTTTTAAAACAATTGTATGATAAGATCAAAAACTAGAAGGATATACCAAGGACAAGTGTAGCTAACAAGCTGAAAGACGTCCCTACGAATACGGTAGGTGACTTAGATTAAGAGCTTCCGCTGCATGCTCTGATGGTAGGACCATACATTCGCAATTCGGCTTCAAATTTCTTGCTCCAGCTGATCAATCAGTACGAATCAAAGACTTTAAGAGTTAAATTTTTAGATATTTCGAAAGGTCAAATGAAAGAGGAAGATTTTAAAGTAGAATAATCAAATGATTAAAGTTGAAGAAACGAATAAATTGAAAAGTTAAAACAAGGGATCGACAAGGCATAAGTAGACTAAAATTTTCGATAAAACAGAACTCTCATATGAATAACATTAAAAAGCAAGGGTCATACAAGTGTATTTAAACGGAATGCAAAATACTCCCTTTTTTGTCGATATTTAAAAATGAAGGATAACATGATTTGGTAAGAAAATAGAAGTATAAAGGATTTAGTTTAGAATGGTGAGTATGATGAAAGCAAAGAAACCAAGCAGTACATAAGAAAGCAATTATCAGAGTGAAACATTTTTAAATAAAGAAATAAATTTAAAAACGACGATTAAATCAAATCAAAAGCATTTAAAGACTATTTTAGAGGCAGGACTAGTAAATTTTAAATGTAGAGATTTATCGAGTGGACACCCGACCTCGCATGACTCCATCATTCCTGTACCTGCATCCAAAGCAAACATATATGATCTAATGGTGGAAATCCTAAGACCACCATTCACACAACTACTCATACACATGCACAAATAACGTAGACCGCCTAATGTGTCTACCCAGCACTCTCACTCGGTGTTCTAGGTCATATCCTACTCACTCACCTAAGAGAGTTGGGAGCGTATTCGCTCTGATACCAACTGTAACAACCCGGGTTTTTCAAAGAAATAAAATAAAGAAATAAAAAGGATTTATGAAATAAAAGGAAATAAAAGCGAGCCACGGTGGCGGAAACACCACGGAATCCGGATCATTACTCACTAACCAACTAAACAACGACAAAAAGGTAGGCCTTGAGGCCTAGAAGCGGGGAGTAAATACCCCTTACAAAATCAAAACCAAAGCGAAAGTCTAAAGACCGAAAGAAAATCTAAAACAAAACCAAACTACAAGATCCAAAGAATCTAAACAAAGTCATCTCTTCCAAGGTAATACACGGTCACATCCTCGCATCCAACTCACTCAATCCCGTCTCGCGCATACCTATAAAAGAGAGGCAACAACCACAATCAGTGGGGAGTAACTAGGTGCTCCCCAGTCATATTTTAACATAACAAAATGCAAACAACAATGCAAACAAGCTCACCTGGCCTACGGCCTATTACAAAATGCAACAACATAAACCACAACATACAACAAAAGAATCAACAGTTCAATACAACAGTCAACACGGCACAACCAAGGTTGTGACCCAAACCATCTGCTCACAAGTCGATCCTTCTTCCAACCAATTGCGAGACTAAGCGCGGAGAACTGGGTGAAGCAACAAGAATCACCCCGGGTGAAGCAACAAGAATCACCCAAACCCTATGGCGGAACAGCAACAAGAAGTTCCTCAATAATCACAAGTCTAAATTTGGCCAAATTCCACCGAGCAACAAGAACGGTGACGACATAAATATAACCATAGTCTCTAACCCTTCTGGTTGAGAACCCATGATAGCTCTAGCTAAACAACAAGAATAGCCGAGGGGACCATGAGCGGTATCCGTCCATCCTAGGACGTTGTATCTCCTCACACATATGCCAGAACAGTACCCATGTGCAAACTTAACCCAAGCATAAACCTGTCAACCTGTTAACCTGTCTCCAATACTCCAACACAACCAAACATCCACAACAACCATACTCATACACACACAAGTCACAATATCATCATAACCAACCATACATACGGAGTACCATACGATCAACATGCTTTACAAGTCACACATTCGATTAACATGCTCATAATTCATAATTTAGTGATCAAACAAAGTACAACACGATTCAACAATGCATAGCTAACACCCTATGACGAGCAAATACTCAAACAAGAGACATTTGAACCAACACACACACCCACCATACTCGGCCAAATTTCACACAACTCACGGCCAACACACACCACACACGGCCATCACTCCACAAACACGGTTTCATGCACCAAACTCAATTCTCATGTGACCAATTATCGATTTAGGTGATCAATTCATTAAAACATGCATCTAAACATCACTTAACATCTTATAATCAACTTAACTCGTAACTTATCATAAGGTGACTCTTACAAACATCATGATTAATCATTATTAAGTCAAAACAACAAGAAAAACAAGAGAGCACCAAGACAAGGGCTACGGCCCTCATCTCAATCCTCACGGCATCATCATCACTATCACACCAATTCAATTTTCATGATTCTACTAACATGATTAGTATTAAATTAACATAGTTATGCAATTAATGAGACAATATGAATGATACTATGACAACCCTAGTATGAGGCCAATGATACTAACATGATTCCATGATCAATCATTAATGAAACATCATAACAACAATGCAAACATCACACACAAAACAACCTAGGCCTCATACATGTTAAAACACAACTAGATCACACCTAGTTACCTTTGTAGAGTCTCCAAAAACGTGCTACTCCTCCTCCTCTTCAACTAGGATGGTATCTCCTTCTTCAAAACCCTCTTCTCCTTTGATAATCCAAGTCAAGACATACACACAATGAATACATAGAAGTATAACACATAAAATAACATAATAACAGAAAAATAAAAGAGACAAAAGGGATCCTATACCAAGGGAAAAGGTTAGGAAAGCCTTAGGATGAATAGGATGGAAGCTTGCAAGAGAATCAATGGAGTTTGAATGATAATGGAGAGATATTTTGAGAGAGAAAGGAGAAATGAATGTGGATGGGAATGAGGAATGAGAGATTAAGGAGTAAAATCAGATTATTAGGTTGCTTAGAGTAGGAGATCACAAGATAATTACTTATCTTGCTCATAAAGCCATCTAAACCCTAACCTCAACCCGTGCAAAGGTGATTTTGGTTCGGTCCAAAGTGGGCCGGTCCAAACTAGCTTCTGAAAAGTTGGCAGATGCAACGGCGTCGAAAAAAAACGCAGTTTAGCCTTTTGAATCACTTGAATCGGAGTTCGTATGAGGGAGTTACACCGTTTTTAGCTAAATTACTCCGTATTTAAGTTCCGACTGCAGAGTAGCTTATCCACGCGATAATAAAAATGATTTTCTCGAGCTAAAAGAAATGAGAAAATCAAGAGAAATAAATTACGAATATAAATGAGACAAATAATAAATATTAGGAAATGTCGGGGTGTTACAATCTCACCACCTAAAAAGAAGTTTCGTCCTCGAAACTTGAGAACGAAAGAATGCCCCCAAAGGATTAAGAAAACTACCTACTCCTATGGTCCTCAAGACACGAATCGCTAACTCTACTCACCTTGATAACAAGGGCATAGACACGCTTAACGACGCTTAAGATAACCCGACATCACATATCACCCAAAAGATGCTCAACTCACTCATATAACCCTTTAATACTATTGGTGCATCTTATGCTCGACAATCCTCAAATTAGGCACACTAGCCTCACAAAACCATATCGTTCAACCAAGCATCTTCCTCACCAAGATTAACCAAAACCTCAGACGGGTTTTAACCCAAAAGGCACCATTACCTATGTTACCAAGACAGACTAACGCGTAAGCTAATCCCCAAATCGATGCTAATGTCAAGCCTCATATCCTTAATCATAACGTGATCTAAGCTCAAGTCTATATCGCTTCCCATATAGTTCCACATTTTCCACAACGAAATAACCACAAATAGGTCATACCATACCGTCTCATTCTCAAGTCACACGTATACTAACACGTAGCTATCAAAATGTATCGTTAAAAGCTTACTAGTCTCTCAACCCATTGTTACCATATACAAGTCTATCCACACCTTTCTCGAACGTCTCTACCTTACTGACCTCGAATTATTTCCTTCCATTAATGATTTTCCCTACACTCAACACATACGCAAAACCACAAGATGCACACTTAGCATTCCTACATTATCCTTTAAAATACAAACCCCAAAGTTTTATCGTGCTCATTATGACTTTTTAGCTTTCCTCACTCAACCATCACTTACCTCGATAACACTTCTCGATTCTCACTATCCCATGATTATCATACGCCATATACCATCATAATCGAATCCTCAAAAATACAACCTACATAGATACCATCACTTCCTTTACCTCTACTCATCGCATATTAAGCTTTTTACTCACGAAGGCTATAAATCACAAACATTATCTCGGAACGATTAAGCTACCTCGCAAAGCTCTAGCTAGAAGTCACAAAACTAGGAATCCACTCAGGCCACCACGACCAACCATGTGCCACCTAAACGAACACCCATACCATTAGCTACTAATCCACTAAGCTCTAACATCTAAGACTCTCAGAACAGCGACAACCTAGGAATCAAGTCTCGAGCTAGATAAGGGTGAAGCACCTTACGGCTAGATGCCAAGGAATACGAATGTAGAAATTTATCAAGGACAAGATTGATGCTAATACATCAAGAGGTTTTTTACAGGATTGAGAACGTGCATA
Source organism: Dianthus caryophyllus (assembly GCA_023091065.1). Lineage (NCBI taxonomy): Eukaryota > Viridiplantae > Streptophyta > Magnoliopsida > Caryophyllales > Caryophyllaceae > Dianthus > Dianthus caryophyllus. Next base: position 20,130,020 of record CM041522.1, read on the forward strand.
GCTATGGAGAGGAATGGAGAATAATAGAAGATCGATGTCTTTAAAGTCGGCTCAAAGGCAATAGAACTGAAGTAGCCACTAGAGGGAAACCTAAGGAATGGAACGACATAAGACACGAATGACAAGACTAAAAGGTGATCGACAGGGTCATGATATAAAAGTGATGAGTTATGACGAATAAGAAAGAAAAGAAGGAATGAAACGAATTAAGTACAAATATGACATAATAAATCTTTTGCAAGAAACTGCTCAACAACCACCAATTAGACAAAAGAAATTTTTAAAATGAAACGATGAAGGAAAATGGAATTATTCTTTAAGAGTTCACAAATGAAGGCATAAGACTCGTTTCCAACAAAGAACTCAAATTGGTTTCGTTATGAACGAGAGACGAAAGGGTAATTGCTGAAAAGTTTGACAAATATGGAATATGATTAAAAGATACGATTGAAAGGAGAAGTCTCAAAGTTGAGTTTCAAAACGACAGCGATTTTAGAAAAATGAAGCTACTAAAATACCAGGTAGAATAAATAATATTCAAATAAACCAAATGCTCAAATTAGAAAATTTAATAAAAGAATGTTTAGGATAACAAAGAGGTTTTGATTAAAAGGGAAAGCTTGAGATAAGTGTCAATCATTTCAAATTTGATTGAGTAAAAGCCATGAAAATATATTGACGTTTAAAAATGAATGGAAAAGTAAAACCATACTGATTAAAAATTTTCCTCAACATAGTTACAAAATAAGAAAGTACATGTAGGATAAACAAACCATTGTAGCACAAATATACAAAAATTGGTTTTGTTAATAGAACTAACTGAAAACATTCTTGAAATAAAAGAGTTTAGAAATTATTTCAGCACGATCTATTGAAAAAGATAAGCATGAAGGTAATAAGAGATTTTATTGGGTAAAACGAAACTCAAACTGTAATCATGAGCTGATAGTTTTAAAACAATTGTATGATAAGATCAAAAACTAGAAGGATATACCAAGGACAAGTGTAGCTAACAAGCTGAAAGACGTCCCTACGAATACGGTAGGTGACTTAGATTAAGAGCTTCCGCTGCATGCTCTGATGGTAGGACCATACATTCGCAATTCGGCTTCAAATTTCTTGCTCCAGCTGATCAATCAGTACGAATCAAAGACTTTAAGAGTTAAATTTTTAGATATTTCGAAAGGTCAAATGAAAGAGGAAGATTTTAAAGTAGAATAATCAAATGATTAAAGTTGAAGAAACGAATAAATTGAAAAGTTAAAACAAGGGATCGACAAGGCATAAGTAGACTAAAATTTTCGATAAAACAGAACTCTCATATGAATAACATTAAAAAGCAAGGGTCATACAAGTATATTTAAACGGAATGCAAAATACTCCCTTTTTTGTCGATATTTAAAAATGAAGGATAACATGATTTGGAAAGAAAATAGAAGTATAAAGGATTTAGTTTAGAATGGTGAGTATGATGAAAGCAAAGAAACCAAGCAGTACATAAGAAAGCAATTATCAGAGTGAAACATTTTTAAATAAAGAAATAAATTTAAAAACGACGATTAAATCAAATCAAAAGCATTTAAAGACTATTTTAGAGGCAGGACTAGTAAATTTTAAATGTAGAGATTTATCGAGTGGACACCCGACCTCGCATGACTCCATCATTCCTGTACCTGCATCCAAAGCAAACATATATGATCTAATGGTGGAAATCCTAAGACCACCATTCACACAACTACTCATACACATGCATAAATAACGTAGACCGCCTAATGTGTCTACCCAGCACTCTCACTCGGTGTTCTAGGTCATATCCTACTCACTCACCTAAGAGAGTTGGGAGCGTATTCGCTCTGATACCAACTGTAACAACCCGGGTTTTTCAAAGAAATAAAATAAAGAAATAAAAAGGATTTATGAAATAAAAGAAAATAAAAGCGGGCCACGGTGGCGGAAACACCGTGGAATCCGGATCATTACTCACTAACCAACTAAACAACGACAAAAAGGTAGGCCTTGAGGCCTAGAAGCGGGGAGTAAATACCCCTTACAAAATCAAAACCAAAGCGAAAGTCTAAAGACCGAAAGAAAATCTAAAACAAAACCAAACTACAAGATCCAAAGAATCTAAACAAAGTCACATCTCTTCCAAGGTAATACACGGTCACATCCTCGCATCCAACTCACTCAATCCCGTCTCACGCATACCTATAAAAGAGAGGCAACAACCACAATCAGTGGGGAGTAACTAGGTGCTCCCGAGTCATATTTTAACATAACAAAATGCAAACAACAATGCAAACAAGCTCACCTGGCCTACGGCCTATTACAAAATGTAACAACATAAACCATAACATACAACAAAAGAATCAACAGTTCAATACAACAGTCAACACGGCACAACCAAGGTTGTGACCCAAACCATTTGCTCACAAGTCGATCCTTCTTCCAACCAATTGCGAGAGTAAGCGCGGAGAACTGGGTGAAGCAACAAGAATCACCCCGGGTGAAGCAACAAGAATCACCCAAACCCTATGGCGGAACAGCAACTAGAAGTTCCTCAATAATCACAAGTCTAAATTTGGCCAAATTCCACCGAGCAACAAGAACGGTGACGACATAAATATAACCATAGTCTCTAACCCTTCTGGTTGAGAACCCATGATAGCTCTAGCTAAATAACAAGAATAGCCGAGGGGACCATGAGCGGTATCCGTCCATCCTAGGACGTTGTATCTCCTCACACATGTGCCAGAACAGTACCCATGTGCAAACTTAACCCAAGCATAAACCTGTCAACCTGTTAACCTGTCTCCAATACTCCAACACAACCAAACATCCACAACAACCATACTCATACACACACAAGTCACAATATCATCATAACCAACCATACATACGGAGTACCATACGATCAACATGCTTTACAAGTCACACATTCGATTAACATGCTCATAATTCATAATTTAGTGATCAAACAAAGTACAACACGATTCAACAATGCATAGCTAACACCCTATGACGAGCAAAGACTCAAACAAGAGACATTTGAACCAACACACACACCCACCATACTCGGCCACCCACACAACTCACGGCCAACACACACCACACACGGCCATCACTCCACAAACACGGTTTCATGCACCAAACTCAATTCTCATGTGACCAATTATCGATTTAGGTGATCGATTCATTAAAACATGCATCTAAACATCACTTAACATCTTATAATCAACTTAACTCGTAACTTATCATAAGGTGACTCTTACAAACATCATGATTAATCATTATTAAGTCAAAACAACAAGAAAAACAAGAGAGCACCAAGACAAGGGCTACGGCCCTCATCTCAATCCTCACGGCATCATCATCACTATCACACCAATTCAATTTTCATGATTCTACTAACATGATTAGCATTAAATTAACATAGTTATGCAATTAATGAGACAATATGAATGATACTATGACAACCCTAGTATGAGGCCAATGATACTAACATGATTCCATGATCAATCATTAATGAAACATCATAACAACAATGCAAACATCACACACAAAACAACCTAGGCCTCATACATGTTAAAACACAACTAGATCACACCTAGTTACCTTTGTAGAGTCTCCAAAAACGTGCTACTCCTCCTCCTCTTCAACTAGGATGGTATCTCCTTCTTCAAAGCCCTCTTCTCCTTTGATAATCCAAGTCAAGACATACTCACAATGAATACATAGAAGTATAACACATAAAATAACATAATAACAGAAAAATAAAAGAGACAAAAGGGATCCTATACCAAGGGAAAAGGTTAGGAAAGCCTTAGGATGAATAGGATGGAAGCTTGCAAGAGAATCAATGGAGTTTGAATGATAATAGAGAGATATTTTGAGAGAGAAAGGAGAAATGAATGTGGATGGGAATGAGGAATGAGATATTAAGGAGTAAAATCAGATTATTAGGTTGCTTAGATTAGGAGATCACAAGATAATTACTTATCTTGCTCATAAAGCCATCTAAACCCTAACCTCAACCCGTGCAAAGGTGATTTTGGTTCGGTCCAAAGTGGGCCGGTCCAAACTAGCTTCTGAAAAGTTGGCAGATGCAACGGCGTCGAAAAAAAAACGCAGTTTAGCCTTTTGAATCACTTGAATCGGAGTTCGTATGAGGGAGTTACACCGTTTTTAGTTAAATTACTCCGTATTTAAGTTCCGACTGTAGAGTAGCTTATCCACGCGATAATAAAAATGATTTTCTCGAGCTAAAAGAAATGAGAAAATCAAGAGAAATAAATTACGAATATAAATGAGACAAATAATAAATATTAGGAAATGTCGGGGTGTTACAGGGAAAGAAGACGAACAACAGCGGCTCCAGTCATCAGCCACGGCGTCGAGAAGCAACGAGAATAACATAGAAGGAAAAGAGAACGAAAAGAAAAAAGAAGATGGTGGTCAAAGGTGGTATCATAATCGATATCTGTCAACAGTGAACACGGTGAACACGGTGGTCTTAGAGCTGAGGGAGGTGACGAAGACTGGACGATGGTGAACACGGTGGTGGGAGAGCTGAGGGAGTCGACGGAGACTAGACGACGATAAACACGGTGGTGGTTGAGCTCGAGCTCTCCGTCAGCGGCGACTTTAGAAAACAGCTGGTCGAGGTGCCCTTGTCAGGCGAGTAGAAAGAAGGTAGATCCGGTGACAGGTGGCGGTGGTAGCTGCCGGTGTTGCTGATGTTGTCGTTTGAGTTGTTATTGTCGTGTTATTTGTTTTTGTTGTTGTTGTTGTTGTTGAAGTTAAAGGGGGTTTCAAAGGGGGAAAATAATGAGGGAGGAAAAAAGAGTGAAAGTTTTTGATTTAGAAATGAAAATGAATTAGTGAGTATAAGGGTTTTGTTTGAGTCCGAACTATTTGACTCCTATTATTATTATTATTATTATTATTATTATTATTATTACTATTATTATTATTATTATTATTATTATTATTATTATTATTATTATTATTATTACTACTACTACTACTACTACTACTACTACTAGTAGTAGTTGTAAAGCCCGTGCAATGCACGGGTTTTAAAAATGAAAAACTAAAATAAGAAAATAAAAAGTAAAGGTAAAAGAAATTGATAATAATGTTATCATGACAATAATGTTATGAAGTACTACTCCGTACATTATGTTAGGATATTTTATTTATGTTTTGATTAAATGTTTATATGAGTTTGTTAGACAGGGCAACTTACCCTTCAAAATATTATACTTTTAAAAGTGACAATAAAATACCTCTAAAATGTAAAAGCATATAAAAGATAATCATTCTTTATTTTTCGATGTTTTTTCTTAATTTTGTTGGGTTTATTCGATCTACGTGCATCTCATTTTATGACTATGTTTTATAGAAAATCTACCAAATATATAAACATAAACGGAGTACCAAACACTAAATGGTTGGTAAAATAGCATTACATTATAAAATTGAAACAAAAGTAATTAACAAAATAAAGACGTCTTAGCTAGACTTTCACATTGTCTTTTGATCCCAAATTTTGTAGCTTGCATCCACAAATTTAAATATGTCACTGCAAAGAAATATAAAAGGATTAAGTCATTTTGGTAATACTAAAATAGAGAAAAAAAAAAAACATTTTTAAAAACAAATTTGATACAGAGTAGGTTTGGTACAGAGTATATTAGTTGATATAGAGTAGGTTAGATATATTCAAATATTTGTATTTTAATTGTGTTCAAACTGTTTAGTTTTTTTTTTTTTTTTTAAATTTATCACTTTAAATTTACATCATTAATAATATTTTCAAGACTCTATTGTTGTTTCAAGACTCTCGAGGTAATTAAGATAAAGCCATTAAGTTAATTTAGCGCCCTTTGCAAACTTATGTTTACCACGCACCATCTCTGCCGGCTACCACCCAAACGCCACCGCCCACTCGAGCCGTCTCACCGCTCTCAACCATGTCGGACCAAGGTACGTAATTCTACATGTGATTTGTTTAGAAACAAATCACATGTAGAAATACGTACCTTGGTCCAACATGGTTGAGAGCACAAAACCGGCGGCGAAAATCCGGCAGAAGTGGCGGGCGTTGGAATTGGCGGCAGTCGGAGGTTCACGGTGAAGTGAGGTGAGGGTGAAGCCCTAGTTTCTCTTCTCTCTCCCTTAAACCCTTTAATTTGTGTTTTCCTTAATTGTTATAATACTAATGACGGTTTAGCATATATTAATAAGGGCGAGAGAATGACCGAGCTTCTTTACCTAATTGACTTAATCGGTCCGTCAACAATTAAGTCAACTGGGCTACTCCCACTGAAAAGCCCAACTATTATATTTAGCTAATTACCGCAATTAACTAAGATTAGCTATAGGTCCAAAATAACGTAATATTAATAATTAAATACGATAACGTATAAAATTATTCTTACATTCTCCCACTTGGACCATAGGTACATCTTCTTACTGTTATATGCAGGTAAACATAAGTTTGCAAACGGCGCTAAATCAACTTAATGGCTTTATCTTAATTACCTCGAGAGTCCTAAAACAACAATAGAGTAATGGCGGTTCCACATTATCTACTCAACATGGTCCCTTCCATCTACTACTGAATGCTGTCTCATGACAAACGATCTGTATAGAGGAGGAAGCATAATGGTCCCTTTAATGTCTCTAGGAAAAGACTATTTCTGTTTTCAACCACCAAACATGTATGCATACAAAACAATAATGTGAAAATAGAATAATTCGGAATATTCATAACTTAAGGTTGATCAAACACAGTATCCTTTCAAAACACTAGTAATCCACATAACATAAACACTAAGTGCTACTCTCAAGACCCATAAGACTAGCATGCATCAAAAATGTCTTGGGTGATAACCCTTTAGTGAGTGGATCTGCTATATTAGCACTGGTCGAAATGTGCTCCACATTTTCCGAACATCCTCTTTAACTGATAGGTATTTCATCTCCATGTGTTTAATAACTTTAGAATACCTATCGTTCTTCGAAAAGAAGACGGCCGCAGCATTGTCACAGAAGATTTTCAGCGGTCTTGCGATCGAGCTCAGAACGTTCAACCCCGAAATAAAGTTCCGTAACTATAGTCCTTGACTTACACAAGAATTTGTGTAATATTTTTTTATAATTTTCTTTTTAAATAGATTTTTTAAAACTCAAACTCTCGTGCAGGAAATGACATGTATTGACCTTAGAGGTTCCGTTTCACACTATTCATGGAAAATTATAGTTTGTTTTCTTTAAAAAAGATTACAAAAAAATTTATGGCCTCATTTTAAATCTATACGACATATGTATCGATGCAAGAAATGAAATTTATGCACGACATGCGTGGTATTATATCTGAAAATAATAGAAGAAAATTCATAAAAAGAAAAATAAAATAATGAACACTAATACAAAATTGAAGAACTGAGATCATACCTTACATTATTTTCATGAAAACATGATAATCCTCGTGTTATTGTACATCATGCATATATGTTGATCCACATTTGTAAAAAATAAATAGAACAAAAATACAATTTACAGAACATTAAAATTAAAAATAATAACTAAAAAATTAAATACCAAGCATTTTGCAGTACCTACATATCATGTAGTGTAGTAATGGAATGATTGAGTTGATTAACTGACATAAAGATGATCAAAGCAAAACGTCTACCGAAAATTTGAAGGTTTGTCTAATTCAATATATACCACTCGAAAGGATAACAATTTATCATTTTAAAATTTATCTTTTGGTCAAACTTTTACACAAAAGTTCAAAGAGTATAGATCTAAACTTATTCATTCTTATATAAAAACAATCATTTTGTAATGAATAGACATCAAATAGTTAGGTGACCATTCCCATTGATGGTGTGGTCATGAATACAAAATATGTTTTATATGTTACTTTTATTGAGGTCATGACCATATCACTTTTTTTTACTCCCATTGACAACCTACAATAAAGTAAGTATTTAACCAATTAAAGATGCATACAAACACATTAACCATGTTGAAAGTGTTCATGAACGGTGTTCATGTTATGACCACTTCACATGAACGGTCGAGCTATTATTACAAGTTTTATTAATTTTTTAATGAAAAATGTGGTCATGACCACTTGTAGAAAACCCCAATGGGGATGATCTTAGGTTGCAACATGATCAATCGCTAAGCTATGAAAGTAAAAATGATAGGAACATCAATTAGTATCAATGCATGCTCAGTAATCAATTTAATTTTTCACGTAAGAATATCATTATAGAACAAAACAATAATGTAGATATGATTTTGGAAATTTGCTCTTACACTTGACAAAATAAAGCAATAATGATGGACAAAGTAATATAAAACTAACTAATTCTATCGTCTTTCGTAAATAACAAAGATTCAGCAACTTAAACCTACTAAATAATGAAATAAAATTTGTTAGTACTGACAATATATTAATTGACAATAAGGCTAAAAAATATATTGATTGACAAATAAACCTAAAACATACTACTCCATACTTTACACAATTAACCCCAATATTCAAATTAAATTTGATATTACCTTTAAATGTGCACACATATATTCTTTTTAACAAACTTGTTTGTCTCCAATTATCATGTACTCGTAAACAATAAGATCTTGAGTTAAAAACACATTAGATAAATATTTTGAAACAATCATACGCCAATAGAATAATAAACAATTATAAAGTAAGAAGGCTACATAATTTTTTGCTTCCAAAAAAAATCATAATATTACAAACTAATGAAACATATAAATACATAGGAATGAAACACTATTACATTACAAAGTACCCATAATTAGAACTGATTATGCTTGTGTCTGGTAGGGATGGCAATGGGTCCAGGACCCGACCCAGACCCGCTAGACCCGACCCGAATGGGTCGGGTATGGGTCCTATTTTTTTTGACCCAATGGGTATGGGTCGGGTATGGGTTTTTAAAATATGGGTTTGGGTCGGGTCTGGGTCTTAATAATAAAACCCGGACCCGACCCGTAGACCCGTTAAAATTAAAAAAAAAAAAAAACTGAAATATACTCAATGCTAACTTGCTAAGTTACCACAATATTCACGTGAGTCATTTGGAATACTAACTTTTGAAAACCAAAAAAGAAAACCCTATCTACCTTTGGCTTCTTGTCCGAGTCAATCTGTCGTTCACTCTCTTTTCCCCATTTTTTCCATTTTTTTTTTTTTTTTTTTTTTTTTTTTTTATTATCCTTCATCAATTATAATTGATAAATTACAACTCTACAAGTTCTTTGGTTCATTGTATATTAGATGTTGTGTTTTGGTATTCTATAATTAAGTGATTTTACTTTAAAAATATAAATATTTATTGACACATGTTTTTCAAAAAAAAAAAAAAAAAGAAAAAAAAAGTAATGGGTAGACCCGTTTTAGACCCAGCACAGTTGGAGTGCAGTGCAGGTCTGCAAATTTTAGACCCGTTGGAGTGCAGGTGGTCTGGGTCTTATATAAGGGAGGCGGAGTGCAGGTCCTGGGTCCCATCGACCCGGCCTGCATCTGCCCATTGCCATCCCTAGTGTCTGGGTATATAAATACGGAGTGTATTGATAAGGCTTAGTCGCACTCGCCTAGTCAAAAATAAACCTGACAAACCTAAGGGGTAGTTAGGGTAAGTCGGGGTCGAAATCCACAGGGAGAAGGTTGCTAGTGTAGGTTACTTATGGAACGATTCTAGTCTTGGTCGGTTCGAGTATTGGATGGTTCTATAGCTAGGGCGTAAAACAAGAATTAACTTATAAGGATAAAGTCTAGGAAGTCGGGTTAGGCAATGGGTAAGGTTAGGTCTAGGAATGATGATCGGGTTGAGTAGGTAATCGCATTTGCTAAGGATATAGCTCGTCCTCTCGGTCTTAAGCTTCCTCTAGGTCTCAAAAGCGGGCTCTCGCTACTTACAATTGAGGGTCCTAATGATTGTCTCGCGCCTCTCCTCGAACTAGGCTTTCGATCTTAAGTTCAAGGGTGCTAAAAGTTTGCTAAAACGTGATCAAGGATTCAACAAACACATTCAAGCAAAGACAATCAAAGCAAATGCAAAAACCTAACTCAAATGATCATAAACATCAACCAAAACAATCACCCATGCTTCACCCTTCTCCCTAGATGAAAAGACTACTCAAACATGATAAAAACGATAATCAAAGCAAGGGGAAAGGATGAAAACATGATCACAAACAATAAGAAATGAAATCACAATCAAAAGAGAGAAGTAAAAACAATAGAAAATCAGAAAATACCAAAGAGAGGATGATGAACAAGAGCAACAAATACCAAATAGACGATTCAACAACGTAATCCGAGTCGAGAAATGAAAGTACAAGAAGGAAAATTAATCTAACCCTAAGTTTTTGATAGAAAGTACTTTAAAGAGTCCTAAGTATGCTGTAAAAATTTCGTGCTAAAATAATGTCTTTTGCTCCTTCAAATAGACGATCTAAAATAAGCCAACGAAGAGTCACATAGGGCGCCCCGGGCGGGGTGAGGGTGCCCCCGGGCGGGGTGATGTTGTCCCGGACGGGATGAGCTTGTCCCGGCTTGTTCAGTTCAAGTCCTCCTTTGTGCTTCTTTTGTACTTAGTTTTTTTCTTGTTTTTGCTTCTTCTTGTTGTCCCAAGGCTAAGGGACGAGGCTCATGACTAGGGACGAGTCTTAGGATGATAATGTGAGTTTGAAATCCCGTCCCAAGGTCCCGGGACACCTTCATTTAGTGAAACGAGGCTCGTACGCAACGAAACCAACTCGAATCACCTCCAAACTTCACGAAACTTTTTAAACTTCACGTAACCTCTCGACAAGCATCCTAAACTCCAAATATGCGCTTGTACCTGCAAAATGGACACAAAAACGCAGCAGTGCCAAAACGGAGAGAAATAGGAGCTGAAACGCAAGTAAAAGCGCGGGAAACGCAAAGAAACGCAAGCGACAGGGGGCTATAAGTACGAATATAAATGACACATCATGTATCATAAATTAGGAAACAAATAGAGTTTTAATTAGAGTAGAATTGAGTTTAGGATGTGTTCTATTTATTAATTTACTTTAATTTAATTTTGATTTAAATTCAAATTTATTTTATTATATATAATACTCCCTCCATCCCAAATTACTTGTCCCCTTTCCACTAAAATTTTTCCCAAATTACTTGTCCCCTTTCTATTTTTAGTATGTGTTAACAAATGATTTTCAAAATTTTCTCATTTTTATTACCATCCCTTAAATCATCCCAAAATAGAAAGGGGACAATTAATTTGGGATGGAGGGAGTACAAATTAGCATTTAACTTATTTTTATATATTGATTATTATTATTATTATTATTATTAGCCGAGATACAAGCTGGAGATAAACAACGGTTACACGAAATTGGTGGGCAGCCGAAATTGGTTTTATATATTGATTATTATTATTATTATTATTATTATTATTATTATTATTATTATTATTATTATTATTATTATTATTATTATTATTATTATTATTATTATTATTATTATTATTATTATTATTAATAATATTATTATTATTATTATTATTATTAATAATAATATTATTATTATTATTAATATTATTATTATTATTATTATTATTATTATTATTATAACCGCATTTTTATTAAAGAATGGTGAACATCATTTACACAAAATTGGTGGGGAGCCGAGATACAATCTGAGCCCCCACCCCCTTTGCTATCGCAAAGCTAAGTCTAGCAAATATGTACGCGGCAACACGAGCCCCTGCATCATGGGACTCAGAGAATCTCTGTATCCGCTTCAGGAACGCCACAGCCTCCGAATCCAGCTCCCCCAAAGAAGAGAAAGAGAAAGGCAGGACGCCATAACCAGCCGATGTGCATAAACCCCTGTCTTAGCACATTTACGGCGAGCAGCATCAACCACAACCCGCCCAGGCTCAAACTCGGTCATAGCCGACTGAGTCAAGGGGGATGACCCCGTCAGGTCAACGCAGACGTCCCGCCCCTCATCCCAAGAATAAAGCAGCAAATCTGCAGGACGAAGAGACCCACCCTGTCCGTCAACAAGACCAATACCCACCTCCTTACCAGCCGAAATGCCGGCACGAAAGCAAATATCCAACAAGGTGTCCCGGACAAGGTTATGACGATGCTTAACCCCCACGGTACCAGTACAAGAGCAGCATGATCCCCAAAAACATCGTCGGGGGTCAAACGGGAGCAGGCAGGGCATGGCCTAGAGATCGTGAAAAGCGGGACGCCCAACCAATAACCAAGCACGCAGCGGTAAGTACGCCCATTCATAGTCTGCCCTAACCTAGAGATAGGCACCGCTCGCAACCAATCACACGAGTGGGCACCCTGCTGAGACCGCCACAACATAACCTGTCGCGGGGTCAACGAGAAAACAGATTCTGCAGACGCAACAACCTTCGCAAAATATATATCTGCCAATTTCTTCATAAGTTTGGGGGCAGCGATTTCACTAGAGTTGCGTGGAAAAGCAGATCCTGTAGTGTCCACAAACACCCGCAGGGCATGATCAAAAGTCGGGCCAAGAAAGAACAATACCCGGTCGAAGGAGTGTAGCTCGCAACCCAAAGAGCCGCCAACGAGAAGTCAAGAAAGCATAATGCAGAGCGTCCGCCGCAGCATAAACTCCAAGTCCGCCTAGCCGGAAAGGGAATGTAGCAAGACGCCACTGCCAATCCCCAAAACCAGGCCCCGAAGCAGTGACAATACGCTCCAAGCTGGAACGTAGCGCCACATCAAACGGCAGATGGGCCGTCCCAAAGACCTGCGGCGAACATGTGCGAAGAGCAAAATAGAGCTTAGAAATACCAGTACAAGCCCGCAATAAAAGCAACTCACACTGTGGGTTCTCGATCCTCGCAACCAAGTCCATAAGCGCAATGGTCTTAACCACTCTCTTCTCCACAACCGCTCGACCAAAAACAGAATAAGTGTTGGAGCTAGTGTCCTCCACAGTTAGTGCAATAACATAAATAAATCTCTAAAGGTACACAGGGTACATTCTGTATTTAATCAGTTGATTAACGTTTATCGATAACGGTTGGCTTGCTAGATAAGTTTGACGTTATTGTCATACAGATGGCGGTGATCAACTGGTCCCTAAGAGTCATACCTAAAGGATGTGTTTGAGAGATATGATTATTTGAGAAAATGATCATATTGATGCCTTACTTAATGACTAAACGGTTAGTCAGTGTTGTTGACTAAAAGGTTAGTCAAATGTGACTAAAATGTTAGTCAATGTGATGATGTTACTGACTAAAATGTTAGTCAGTGTTATGGTGGTACGGCTATTTAATACTGATTAAATAATTTTAGCTGAGGCGAATTAAATGTAATTCGTAAATTGAATATAAAATGTTATATTTAATTGTTGTGTATAATGCAAGCTAATTAAATATAAACCGTTATAATTAATAAGTAAATTATAAATATAAGGATATTTATAATGTATTATAGTCGGTCCATACAGATGACACTAGTAGTATATTGCATTATATTATAAGCTAAAATGACCAAAAGAAAAGTGTCCAGATACATCCTTGTCTAGATACGTTTTCTTGGTCAACAATTGATGTATTTGAGGAGGACTAAATCTCCCCAAATACTACCCTAGGAGGCCGGCCATGAGGGAGTATAATTAGGAGATTATATTCCTTGATAATCACTCTAATTCATTCCTAATTATTCATCACAACTACAACACTAAAACCTTGAGAGAAAAATCAGTTTTTCCTCGCTAATTTCTAGCAATTCTCTAAGGGCATATCTCACATACATCTTGGGTGTTTCAATTAGGAGATACCATACTTTTGGTATTGTTCTTAGGCCGATTTACTAGGATTAAAAGGTTAATTCTAAATCTCTTTATTATGTTATGCAATTTCAATTTATGACCTTAAATCTTATAAAAGTTTTCATTATAATCCTGTGATTTTAAAGGTCTATATACCGATATAAACCTACAAGTGGTATCAGAGCCTTAGGGCACATGAAATTTTTATAAGGTTTTCATAAAAAAATTGATTTTGTATAATTTTTAAACAAAATTTTTGAATTGGCCGATTTGTGCTTGTAGTTGGCCGTGAGTTTTTGTTCACCTTTTGGTTTATTTTGGTCCTTTTGATTCATAATTATTGATGTTTTAAGATGTTAAATCGATCACATATGAATTTGTATAAGTTTTGATTTAATACCGATTGAATTAAAATATAAAAGGATCAAAATTTTATATGTTAATGAACATATTGTTTTGCTATTCATTAGATCTATCAGTTCATGATGTTTAAATTAAAAAGTTAATTTGAATATCTTAAATCAATGTTTAATACGGATTAAAATTGAGTTTGTATCGATCTAATCATTAGCATAATCGAATTAAATCAGTTTAATTCATTAATTTTGTGTTGGCCGAATTAATTAATTTTATTTTTCCAATTTTTGTTTATTTTTGGCCGTGTGGTTTTAAAATAAAAAAAAAAAAAATTATATTTCGGATTTTATTTAATTTGGCCGAAAATTTAATTTTTTGGAAATTTTATTTTATGTCATATTTGTTATAAAGATAACATATATTTAGTTATTATGAAAAGGTTCATAATATTTGATACCATATATTTTAAAAAGATTTAAAATATTTGTCATTTAATTTATGTTATACTGATAATATAAATTTTGGATTATTATTTGATTAAAAGGTATTATGAACAATTAAGGAATTGTTGCATAATTTTAATCATTTAAAAGAGGTGGTTTGGCAAGTTTAATCTATTTGTTTTGCATTGTTTTTGTTTAGTTGATGCTTTATTTTTGTGAATGTATGTTTGAATGAATAGTTTAATTTTTCGCATTAATTTTGTACAAACGGTTGTAATTTACTAGTGTGGCCTTAGAAGATTGTGTTTTCGTAATGAAGGAAACACAATTTTGGTTGTATTTTGAGATCTCGAATCTCCCATCTTGTAATATTTTTAATTTATGGCATATTTTGAATTAGAATGTAAATAGGTTTAGTTTGTAATTCAAAATGTAATATTGAGAAGATTCAAGATTGAAGATTCAAGATGGACTCCCACTAAAGCCCAAGATGAAGAATGAAGACAGCTTTAGGGTCCATGGATGGATTCCAATTTGTATATGTCTTTATTTTCATAGGGATAGGCCACACTAGGTGTTTTCGTTTTTGCGTTTTTTTTTACCGTTTTTCATTGCATTCACGTTAGATAGTAGCATCATATTCCGCCTAAACTAAACCAAACCACCTAATATGCATGAATATGGATCATATAGTTGCATTTTTATCATGGACATACGAATGTCACTCGTTTTTAGGGCTATCACCTCTATTTAATCATTCTCGAAAATGCTACATATTTGTTCACTTTAAAATGAATTAAAATGAGATGATAGGACCTTCCTCTAATTTAAAATTGAGAAAAGTCTTTATAGGAATAACATGCTATGAGCCCCTTCTTCGTCGGTAGGCATGTAGGACCTTACTCTCCACATGACCCCTTCTACGTTGGGTAAGTAGTATGCGTTGACCTATTTTACCTCAACACTATAGTTCGAGTAATGTCTCGTAGTTATGGTGGACTAATAGATAGAATTTACTGAAATCTATCGACCAAGAATTCTAACAGTAGAATTAGCCAAGAGGTTGGCTTATCAATTTAAAGAAATTGAGTCTTGGGATCATTTATATAATTCTCGAGGGAGGTTGATTATATGAGTGCATGAGTCATTGCATTAAAACGTTATTGCTTTAAGACTTAAACTTTTAAAACATTGATTTCTTATCTTCTCTCTTCTTCTTTTTTTTTTTCACAGTTTCGAATACGTTATATACAGATATAACTACTATAACAAATGGCTGTACGTACTGACGAACCAATGCCAAGTGCCACACTAACACGCGAATCATGGCTTACAATTTTCATGGACAAAGATGAATCACCCACCTCGATCAAGAGTGATGGGTCCAATTTTTCTGATTGGGAGGCCGCATTACGGAATGCCGCCATTGCTGACGGTAAGCTCAAGTACTTGACTGAGCCACTGCCGACTTGTTGGAGTAAGTGTCCTCCACAATAGTGCGATTACTTAATAAATCTCAATTAAGGAATACATGGGGATAATCCTGTATTATTGTCAATTGATTAACGTAAATCAATAACGGTTGGCTGACTAGAGTTTGACGTTATTGTCGTGAGAACGGCGGTGATCAATTGATCCCTTTAAGTCACACCTATAGGAACGTACTCCAAATATTTAAGCTAATTAATTGTATGAGATACGATTAGATTAGTAACTTGATAAATTGACTAACGGTTAGTCAGTGAATTAATTTAGAGAGAAATCGAGTTGCGAACTTGGATGATTGAATTTTATATCGATAAAATTATTAGAGGAGATGAGAATTAGTGATTAATTGTTAATTCACTAATCATGTATATTTTACTAATGAGATTAGTAAAAGTTCTATTCTTAAATATGTGTAAATGTACATATATGTTAAAGAAGAGTTGTGAGTTCAATTTGATAATTTGTACTTTATCATATTAGATGATTAAGTAATAAATTATAAGTATTTGTGGGACAAATATTGAAAACAAATTGGACCCATTATATGGGCCAAGAAACCGTCCAAGAGCAAGGGAGAGAGAGAGATAAGATTCCTTTTTGTCTTTTGTATTTGCTTTTTCTTGTGCATGCAAAACATAATCATGAATATGCATGTTATTTGTCTTAACAAGAAAAGCTAGCTACACTCTCTTTCTCACCTCTCAAGTGGCCGGCCCCCTCTTCATATGTGTGCCCAACACACTTTGTTTTTGTACATTAAAAACAAGGGCAAAAGTAAGAGATTAGTAGATGATGTTCTCTACTCTCCAACCTCTCAAAACTCTCTAAAATAATAAGAAACTTGTTCTTAAATCTTCTACTATATTACTAAGTGTTAGTAATAATATTACACATATTATCAAGTTAATACTAAGTGATTTCTAGATCAAAATTCTTAGTATTTTGGAGTAAGTTCTTGGGTGCATCTTTAAGGAGGTTTCCTATTTTGGAAACTCGGGTTTTGGAGGATCATCCTACTTACTAGCTCAAGAAACAAAACTAGAAAGGAGTTCTAGTTTTGTGCCCATTTTATTCCTTGTAAGAAGGTATAAATTTCTATAAACTTGTAACAAAGTCTATTTGTAACTACATAGATCTTGCTCATCAAATTAGAGTAATTTGATTTACACTAATATTTTATTAGTGAATGGGATCCGATCCCTACAAGTGGTATCAGAGCCATGGCTTGTAGTTACAAATTTATTTTGTTATTTTTTGGAGTTTTATGTATTTATTGAGAATAAATGACATAAAATCCGAAAATAGTGTTAAAAGTTGTTTTAACACGAGATTTTTATTGCATGCAAATTTTCTGGTCTCATGAAGTTACTGGTCAAATTTCGTAATTTTTGAAATTTGTTTGCTAATTTAAATGTATTTTATACAAAACCGAGTCAAAAAGTGTGTTTTTGGTTAAAATAATTTCTATAAATAGTTATAGATCGAATATGGTCATGAAACTTGTACACAGTGATATTTCATATTTATACTTTCTGCATGTAAATTTTCAAAGTCAGATCTTGAGTTTTGAATATTTAACCAAATTTTTGTTTAAAATCGGTATGATATGAATTTTATGTCCAAAAATATAGTAAACGTTGTTTTCTGGACATGAAATTTATACCAATATTTTTTCACATTATGAGGATTCTCTCGTATAAATTTGGGATTGTTCCTCACTGTTTTAGACGTTTTCTTGATTTTATGAGATAAAATCGATGAAATCGTATGTTATTTATTATAAAATAATTCGTAAATTTTTTTGACCAAACTTTTTCTTTTCTGATATTTTGGAAGTGTTCCAGAATATACAAAATTTTGTCAAAATAAAAATGATTTTATTTTATTTTATTTTGATTTTATGAAACTTTATTCATAAATAGTTATGATTAAAGTACTTCTAATTAGCAAATGACCATGTTTATGAACTAAAATCACCATAAGTTAGTATAAACTAATGTTGGGTGTTCTAAAATCAGTTTAGAAGTTTTAGTTCAAGCTTAAAAGGTGTTTTAAGCATTATTGATTAATATGAGATTAATCGATTAAAAATGAGATCGGTTTGAAACGATTTAAGGCGATTTTTGTTTAAGGCGATTTTGGCATGTTTTTATTTATAAGCTTTACATTATGCATGTTTGAATGAATGTTTATTGTTGAATGAATGTTTATTCTTACTAGTATGGCCATAGTTTGTTAAATTTTTTACCGATATTACCCGTAATGAAAGGGAGTATCGTGTGGTTTTGTAATTAAATGCGATCTCGTATCGCCGGTTTGTAATTTTCTAATAGTTTATTTCATTTATAAATGTATAATAGGATTGCTATGTATTCATTTGTAAATTTATAATTGTAACTATTTGTAAAACCGAAGACCGGCGATGGATCGAGATGGTGCCTTAGAAGAGTTCTAATGCTTGCAAGAAGGAGCCTTGGATGAGATCCATGTGAAGAGGGACCAAAGGAGTTGGCTTCCAATTTGTAACTCCTTGTATTTTTAATTACTTTTAGGTGGTCATACTAGGTTTATGCTTTTGCTTGCTTTATCATGCTTGTTTGTTTGCTTATTTTCCGCACACATGCCAAAATCGCCATGCATGCCACGATATCCCACTATGATTGTCGATTTAAGTCACGATTCTTAAATTAGTTCACTTATAAAGAATTTAAATGACTAAAAATTGACAAGATCACCCACATTTTAACAAAAATGAATTGAGATTAAGCCTTTCCAAATGTAGCGACTATGAACCCCATGTTTGTGAGGACCTCCGCGACGTGGAACCTTGTTACCATGGGTAAGTAGTGGGAGGAAGTCCCATGCTAATTTGGTTTGGACTCAACCAAATAAGAGTTATTTGGGGCTAATGGATGCATTTTATTGAAAATCATCAACCAAGCATTCTAGCGTAGAATTTGTCAAGTGTTGACTTATCGTTTTTATATAAAAGGAAACATGAGATGTCTAATTTTATATGAGAACGAGTCTTGGAATCATTTATATAATTTCGTGGGAGATCATTATATAAATGGACATTTGTTTTAAAAAGAGTTTTAGCAAATGTCATCTTATACAATGAATGTTAATATTTCCTCATATTTGTTGTAGAATTATTTATTTGAAATCGCAATGACAACTTTAACTCCCGCACCCATTTTGGGTATATATATTCATGGTTGAGAACCGTGGTGGACAAGTGTATCCTAAAGGATGACGGTAGCAAGTTTGTCGAATGCGATTCTACTTTAAGGGGCGCCGCTCAATCCGACAATGTGCTTAAGAACCTTACCGAACCACCTCCCTCCGAACCCGTACTTAGGGCCACCGCGGCGGCGCAAGCCGCCTACGATGAGCACCTAAAGGTTGACAATGACGTTAAAAATATATTGATTTGGTCAATGTCACATTCTCTCAAACTTCGCTTCGTTACTCACTAAAGTGCATATGAGATATTCACTAGAATGACGACGATGTGCTTCAACCAAGAGAACATCAAAGTGAATGAGATTGAGAGAAAAGATGTTCTTTCAATGAGATTGAAGAACATAAACATTGGGGTCAAGAAAGGGAAGAGAGCTAATGAAGCTCGGTTCAAGGAAGATTAGGGTAAGGGGAAGGCTATTGAGAATAGCAAGCCCAAACCCGGTCGTTGGAAGCGCAATTGTCCCAAATCCTTGAAGGAAAAGAATGATGGATGTGCGACATCCAAAGATATTGTTCCTTCTAGACTTTATATGATTGACATAAATCATGCTTGTATTTCTACATGGGTATGAGATACCGGATGTGGATCTCACCTTTGCAATCACTTGCAAGGGATGAGAAACGTGCGAGCACTAGCCAAGGGTGATGTAGATCTCCGCATGGGCAATGGAGCTAGAGTAGCGGCCATTTCCGTGGGAATTTTTGTACTCACTCTAGCTAGTGGTTTAGAGTTGTATTTGAATAAGCGTTATTTTGTACCAACTCTAACCAAAAACATTATCTCCGTCTCCGTGTTTGATACGGAAGGCTTTTATGATTAAGAACAATCGACGTACTTTTTCATTTAATGAAATGGTTTATGGTGAAACCATTTCGATTGGAGGTATTCATGTTTTAAATAATGTCAATGATGTTTATCATATAGAGAACAAGAAGCTCAAAACGAATGAATCAAACAAATCCTACATTTGGCATTGTCGTTTAGGTCACATAAACGATAGACGCACAAAGAGACTTGTTGAGACCAATGTTCTCAAACCATTTGATTGCGAATCATATGGTACGTGCGAGGCTTGCCTTTTAAGGCAAAATGACTCGTGCACCCTTTAGTGGTAAAGGGACACGAGCAAGTGAAGTTTTTAGGACTCATACATATTGATGTGTGTGATCCATTAAACATCACCGCTAAAGGAGGATATCATTACATCATTACTTTTACCGATGACTTAGGTAGATATGGTTATGTCTACTTAATAAGGTATAAGAGTGATACTTTTGAGAAATTTAAAGAATTTCAAAATGAGGTTGAGAACCAATTGGATAAGAAGATAGAAGCACTACGATCGGATCGTGGTGGCGAATATCTAAGTAATGAGTTTAATTCACATCTTAAGAATTGTGATAGAGTATCACAAATTGACTCCTCCGGGCACACCACTGTTGAATGGTGTTGCAGAAAGGAGAAACCGAACCTTGCTAGATATGGTTCGGTCTATGATGAGTCAAAGTGAGCTTCCTGGATCGATTTGGGGCTTTACGCTATCGCTTGTCGCTTTTCTCACTAAATCAAGTCCGACTAAAGCGGCTCCATATGAGATATGGACGGGAAAGGTTCCTATTTGTAGGTTTTCCTAAGGAAGCGTGTGGATTTTACTTCTACAACCCTCACGAGAACAAAGAGTTTGTGGCTCGTGATCTTTGTCTTTCTAGAAAATGAGTACATTTCTAATAGACAGAGTGGGAGAAAATTTGAACTTAATGGAGTTCAAGAGCCACAAACCGAAGCAGAAAATGAGGAAACGGTTCCCTCATCTTCTAACACGGTTGTAATCCCTAGGAGGTCAGGTATAATTAGTCATCAACTGATCGCTACCTCAGAACATCGAGGAGGAGGGTGATTTGTTGTTATTCGAAAGCAACGAACCCTCAACCTACAAGGCGGCTATTAGTTGTCCTAACTCCGAACAATGGCTTGGGGCCATGAAATCCGAAATGGATTCTATGTACGAGAACCAAGTTAGGGACTTGGTAGATTTACCTGAAAGAGTGAGACCTCTTTAGTGTAAATGGATATTCAAAATCAAACTCGGCATAGATAAACATATAGATGTTTACAAAGCTAGATTGGTGGCAAAGGGCTTTGCACCGGTTGCTATGCTTCGATCCATAAGCATGATCTTAGCGGTTGCCGCATTTCATGACTATGAAATATGGCAAATGGATGTAAAAACCGCCTTCTTGAATGAGATTCTAGAAGAGGAAGTGTTTATGACACAACCTAAAGGTTTTGTAGATACATCTAACCCTAAGAAAGTATGCAAGCTTAAGAGATCCATTTATGGTCTTAAGCAAGCATCAAGGAGTTGGAATCACAGATTCGATCATGTTATCAAACAACATGGATTCGCTCGTAGTGTCGAGGAACCTTGTTTGTACATGAAGTTTAGTGGGAGTAAAGTAACCTTCCTTGTTTTGTATGTGGATGACATACTACTGATTGGAAATGATGTTCCAAGTCTAAATTCGGTAAAGGTGGAATTGGGAAACCATTTCCAAATGAAGGACTTGGGAGAGGCACAGCGCATCTTGGGTATCCGGATCTATAGAGATAGATCCAAGAGGATACTAGCATTAAGTCAAGAAACTTATATTGATAAGATTCTTGATAGGTTCAATATGAAAGACTCCAAGAGAGGCTTTCTTCCGATGAGTGTAGGAATAACGTTGAAGAAATCTCAATGTCCTACGACTCCTGCGGAAATTGAACGCATGAAATTGATCCCTTATGCTTCCGCTGTAGGATCAATCATGTATGCTATGATGTGCACTCGTCCCGATGTCGCTTTCGTCTTGAGCATGACGAGCTGGTATCAAGCTAATCCCGGTGAGAGTCACTGGATAGCTGTAAAGAACATCCTTAAGTACTTGAGAAGAACTAAGGATTCATTTCTAGTGTTTGGAGGAGAACTTGAGCTACGTGTAAAGGGTTACACGGATGCAAGTTTCCAAACCGATGGGGATGATCTTAAATCCCAATCCGGCTATGTCTTTATGTTGAATGGAGGAGCTGTTTGTTGGAAGAGCTTCAAACAGAGTGTCACTGCGGATTCTACAACGGAGGCTGAATATTTGGCGGCATCTGAAGCTGCTAAAGAAGCTGTGTGGATTCGGCAATTCTTGGATGGACTAAGAGTAGTCCCTAGTGCCGCGGATCCAGTCACTGTTTATTGTGATAATAGTAGGGCTATCTTTCATGTAAAGGAGCCCAAGTCTAGTAATAAGTCTAGACACGTTTTGAGGAAATACCATGTTATAAGAGATAACGTGGAAAGAAAGGAAATAGATATTTGTAAGGTTGGGACAGACGATGAGATCGATGATCCTTTAACCAAGCCTCTTTCGAGGACTAAGCATGACGCTCACACCGCCTCTATGGGGTTGAGGCGTATGCCTGATTTCCTTTAGTTTTTGAGATATGTAATTGATAAAGTATCCTATTACATATATGAGTATAACATTCATTGTTTAGAGTATATTTACTCTTTTAAGTCATTTTGAATGCATACTTTGTTTATCCGAATAGTTGTGTGACAACATTGAACATATTCAAGTGAACGGTATAAACTAAGTATTTGGTCCCTAGTCTCTCATATGAGGTGACGTCTCGGAGAGACTAGATTGCAAGTCGTTCAATGGTGGGTTCAACACCATGGGTTCATAGTGATGACTGCTCGTTTGCATAGACAGACTGTGAAACACTCTGTCGGACAGTGACGCTTATAGAATTCCTTTTCAATGAGATTGAAACCTGGTCGTGGTGGGAATTCTATAGTATTCCTTTGAGTCGATTCTTTGACTGGAAACTGATTGTCTGAGTCGGTGCAGTTTCCGAGTGACTTTCATTTTTGTCCTAAGCCATGCCGTGAAAGGGGGTTATAAGGGCATCTTTGGGGTCATGGTGATCTGCATTATACAGTACAATCGAGTGGAAGGGAAATGTCCACCCTCGTCGGGGTAAAACATCTTTGGGCCACTCGAGGAGTAGTCGCTGAAAATGCGTGGCCACGCTCGGTAAGAATCTACGGTAGATTCCCCGGTCAGACAGCTACTCTCCATATCGAGGAAACCACTCACGATATATATCTCAGGATGCAAGTACGACCTGTAAGACACCTTGCATCGAGTGGGAGATGTGAAACGGACATGAGAATTGGTAATGCACAACTTGTCTCGGACAAGTGGGAGATTGTTGGAGTAAGTGTCCTCCACAATAGTGCGATTACTTAATAAATCTCAATTAAGGAATACATGGGGATAATCCTGTATTATTGTCAATTGATTAACGTAAATCAATAACGGTTGGCTGACTAGAGTTTGACGTTATTGTCGTGAGAACGGCGGTGATCAATTGATCCCTTTAAGTCATACCTATAGGAACGTACTCCAAATATTTAAGCTAATTAATTGTATGAGATACGATTAGATTAGTAACTTGATAAATTGACTAACGGTTAGTCAGTGAATTAATTTAGAGAGAAATCGAGTTGTGAACTCGGATGATTGAATTTTATATCGATAAAATTATTAGAGGAGATGAGAATTAGTGATTAATTGTTAATTCACTAATCATGTATATTTTACTAATGAGATTAGTAAAAGTTCTATTCTTAAATATGTGTAAATGTACATATATGTTAAAGAAGAGTTGTGAGTTCAATTTGATAATTTGTACTTTATCATATTAGATGATTAAGTAATAAATTATAAGTATTTGTGGGACAAATATTGAAAACAAATTGGACCCATTATATGGGCCAAGAAACCGTCCAAGAGCAAGGGAGAGAGAGAGATAAGATTCCTTTTTGTCTTTTGTATTTGCTTTTTCTTGTGCATGCAAAACATAATCATGAATATGCATGTTATTTGTCTTAACAAGAAAAGCTAGCTACACTCTCTTTCTCACCTCTCAAGTGGCCGGCCCCCTCTTCATATGTGTGCCCAACACACTTTGTTTTTGTACATTAAAAACAAGGGCAAAAGTAAGAGATTAGTAGATGATGTTCTCTACTCTCCAACCTCTCAAAACTCTCTAAAATAATAAGAAACTTGTTCTTAAATCTTCTACTATATTACTAAGTGTTAGTAATAATATTACACA
The DNA here is from genome assembly GCA_023091065.1 of Dianthus caryophyllus. Lineage (NCBI taxonomy): Eukaryota > Viridiplantae > Streptophyta > Magnoliopsida > Caryophyllales > Caryophyllaceae > Dianthus > Dianthus caryophyllus. The sequence goes on from CM041522.1 coordinate 20,154,582, forward strand.
TATTATCAAGTTAATACTAAGTGATTTCTAGATCAAAATTCTTAGTATTTTGGAGTAAGTTCTTGGGTGCATCTTTAAGGAGGTTTCCTATTTTGGAAACTCGGGTTTTGGAGGATCATCCTACTTACTAGCTCAAGAAACAAAACTAGAAAGGAGTTCTAGTTTTGTGCCCATTTTATTCCTTGTAAGAAGGTATAAATTTCTATAAACTTGTAACAAAGTCTATTTGTAACTACATAGATCTTGCTCATCAAATTAGAGTAATTTGATTTACACTAATATTTGATTAGTGAATGGGATCCGATCCCTACACGACTAAACCAGCTCCCGATGCAGGAGCAGATGAACTCTATCTTTACAATGATTTCATGATGGAGGCGGGTGCGATACAGAACGTACTCATCTATTCAATGGAATCCAATTAGCAAAGAAGGTTCATAACCCAAGGTGCAAACAAGGTTTTCACCACCCTAACAAAAGAGTTCTCGAAAGCTCCGAGAATCAAAAGTTACGAGTACACCACTCGTTTCTTTGAAGCAAGACTTCAGAAGGGCCAACCGGTTGGTCCACACCTTCTCGACATGATCGAGAACGTTGAGAAATTGGAGGAGCTTGGTTGCAAGATCGATGAGAAGATCATCATTGATCGAGTGCTCCACTCTCTTCATGATGGGTATGCCCTCTTTAGGGCAAACTATTACATGAACGACATGCAGAAAAGTCTGCATGAACTACATTCACTCCTCGTACAGACGGAGAGTGATCTGAAGTTGAGTGGGAGCATGAAACAAGATGTTCTCATGATTGGCAATAAAAAGGGTAAGGGTAAGGCTCCGGCTAACCTAACTGTAGGAAAGCCAAAGTTCAAGAAGCCAGTGGTTGCTAAGAGTGGGCCTGGTGAGTCTAGCGGTAGCTCACTAGGCAAGGCAAAAGCAAAGCAGAGCATGAAGTGCCACCATTGCCACAAGCCTGGGCATTGGAGGCGTAACTGTCCCATGTATGCTGAGGACATTAAAGCAGGCCGCGTCGCTCCTGTTGGTATGTCTTCTTTTATTCATATGATTGAGATTAACCATGCAAGTTTCGGAACTTGGATACTTGATACTGGTTGTGGTTCTCATCTGTGCAATCATTTGCAGGGCCTAAGAAGCATCAAAACTCTGGCAAGAGGTGATGTAGACCTGCGAATGGGGAATGAGCAAGAGTTGCTGCCGTTTCAGTAGGAACATATGTAATCCAACTCCCGAGTGGATTTGAGTTATTTCTGAATAACTGTTACTATGTACCTAGTTTATCGAAAAACATTATTTCTGTATCCGTTCTTGATAAAGAAGGATTTTTATTTTTAATAAAGGATAATAGCTGTATTTTCTCTTTGAATGAAATGATTTATGGTAAAGCTGTTTTCATGAACGGAATTTATGTTTTAGATCAAACCACAGAAATCATGCATGTGAGTAACAAGAAAGCAAAGGTTGGTGACAAAGATCAAACATATCTATGGCATTGCCGTATGGGACACATAAATGAGAAACGCGTGAAAAAGCTCATTGATAATGGGACTATTGCCCCGTTTGACTATGAAACTTTTGGCACGTGTGAATCATGTCTTATAGGCAAAATGTCTCGAATTTCCTTCAAAGGTGTTGGAATGCGCGCTGCTGACCTATTAGGACTCATATATACTGATGTGTGTGGACCTATGTCAATCAACGCTACAGATGGCTATAGGTATTTTATCACTTTCACGGACGATTTGAGTAGATATGGTTATGTCTACTTAATGAAGCATAAAAGTGAGTCCTTCGACAAGTTCAAGGAATTCCAGAATAAGGTTGAGAACCAACTGGATAGAAAGATAAAAGCACTACGTTCAGATCGTGGTGGCGAATATCTTTCAACTGAGTTTGATCAACACCTGAAAGACCGCGAGATAGTACTACAATTAACTCCACCTGGAATACCACAATTGAATGGTGTGTCCGAACTCAGAAATCGAACATTACTTGATATGGTTCGATCCATGATGAGTCACACGGTTGTAGCTGACTCATTATGGGGCTATGCTCTTTTGTCAGCTGCTCTTATACTTAACCGAAGTCCGTCTAAATCTGTAGACAAGACTCCATACGAGTTATGGAAGGGAACGGTCCCTAACTTGTCCTTTATTCGGGTTTGGGGGTGCGAAGCTTATGTCAAGTGGAGACACGAGGATAAGCTCGGCCCGCGATCGGTCAAGACATACTTTATTGGTTATCCAAAAGGAATGTTTGGTCATTACTTCTATTCGCCAACCAAACAACGCGTTTTTGTTGCGGCTAGTGCGAAGTTCTTAGAGAAAGAGTTTCTCGAAGACAAGAGAAGCAATAGAACCTTCGATCTGTCGGAGATTCCCGAACCAACAACCAAGCAACCAATGGAGGAAACCGTTCCTTCTTCGTCTGCTGCGGTTAATATTCCCTTGGAACCCAGAAGGTCGGGTAGACTCTCCATTCCTCCAGATAGATACATCGGTATGGTTGAGGAGAATGGGAGAGACGACGTTTTACTCCTTGAGAGTAACGAACCCGTAACCTATAAAGGTGCCATGACGTGTTCTGACTTAAAGCTATGGCAAGAAGCCATGCAATCCGAGATGGACTCTATGTACGAGAACGATGTATGGGATCTGGTTGACTTACCTGATAAGGCTAGGCCTCTTCAGTGCAAATGGCTTTACAAGATAAAGCGATCTGTAGAAGGACAACCAGATAGATACAAGGCACGACTAGTGGCAAAGGGTTTCACTCAAGTGCAAGGGTTGCACTATGATGAGATCTTTGCACCCGTAGTCATGCTTCGTTCCATTCGGATTCTCTTAGCGATTGCCGCATTTCATGACAATGAAATTTGGCAAATGGATGTGAAAACTGCCTTCTTAAACGGTTATTTGGAGGAGGAGTGTACATGGTACAACCCGAAGGTTACACAGATCCTGAAAATCCTAAGAAGGTTTGCAAGCTTAAGGGTTCCATCTATGGACTTAAGCAAGTTTCACGGAGTTGGAATCATCGCTTCGACCAAGTGATAAAGGAAAATGGATTCACTCGATCGGTCGAGGAACCATGTCTATATATCAAGTCGAGTGGGAGTAAGATTGTCTTCCTAATACTGTATGTCGATGACATACTCTTGATTGGGAATGACATACCTCTCTTAACTTCGGTAAAAGTATGGTTAAAGAACCATTTCCAGATGAAAGATCTGGGTGAGGCACAACGTCTTTTGGGGCTCCGTATCTATAGAGATAGATCACGACGGATGTTATCCGTCAGTCAGGAGTCTTATATAGATAAGATTCTTGAGAGGTTCAGCATGACCAACTCCAAGAAGGGGAACCTTCCAATGATCTCTGGGGTACACTTGAGTAAAGCTCAAGCACCAAAGACATCGGAAGAGGTCGAGCGCATGAGTCGGATTCCTTATGCATCAGCTATAGGATCGATCATGTATGCCATGATACGCACACGTCCGGACGTGGCATATGCATTGATTATGACGAGCCGATACCAAGGCAATCCAGGTGAAGCACACTGGATGGCCGTAAAGAACATTCTTAAGTACCTACGGAGGACTAAAGATTGGGTATTGACTTATGGAGGAGACACTGAGCTATCGTGATCGATTCTGTGCAGATGCTAGTTTCCAAACGGATCGAGATGACTCGAAATCTCAATCTGGATTCGTTTTTACTCTTAATGGCGCTGCGGTCAGCTGGAAAAGCTCCAAACAAACTGTTATAGCAGATTCAACGACTGAGTCCGAGTACTATGCTCCTTCAGAGGCTGCCAAGGAAGCTATATGGATGCGTCAGTTCTTACAAGGACTAACTGTAGTTCCTAGTTCGAATGACCCGATCACCATCTATTGCGATAATAGTGGTGCCATCTTCCAAGCGAAGGAGCCGAAGTCCAGCAACAAGTCTCGGCACGTGCAAAGGAAGGCTCACATGATCCGAGATTACGTGGAGCAGAAGGAGATAGTGATTGACAAGATTGCTACGGATGATAACATAGCAGATCCTCTCACTAAGCCGTTGAGACATGATAAGCATGAAGGGCACGTTATTTCCATGGGAATTAAGCGTGTTCCTGAGTTGTATTAGTTGTTTGTATGGATTTGACACTTGTAATTTCCTAAAACTTCTAATAAAATCATCGTTTTGTTATATATATTGTTTTTCATGAGGGTTGTGCCGATAACGTTGAACACCTCAAAGTGAACTGAATTGCTTTATATTTTGTTTGGTCCGTGGTCGCCTACACGAGCTGATAACTCTGGCAATCATTTTGTGATGTCGATTGATGGTGGGTTCAACGAGCCATAAGTCAATTTGTTGACTGATCGATCACAGATGCGGGTTTACTGAAATCGCGCAGGACAATTTTTGTGACGACAACATGGAGTCCTAAATGTTTCAGAACATTAGGTGCCTGGTCGTGGATAGGACATCCATAGTGTTCCTAGAGTCGATTCTTTTGACTATCGACTGTCTCTTGAGATTAAGGCAGATTTTGGGTGACTTTGGTTTCTTTCTCACGGTCGACCGTAACAGGAGGCCAAGTAGATTTTCACTGGGTCATTTCATGCTGCGCTTACATCTGCAGGATTCGAGTTGAGGGAAATATCCAAACTTCTATCGAGTTATATTATTTATTCTCAGGGCCACTCGAGGAGTCAGAATCGAAAATGCATGGCCATGCTCGAATATTGATTCGTTTATCAGTTAAGTTACTCTCTAGTCGGGGAAACCACTCTTGATACTGATCGCTTGTGAAGTACGACCTTTGAACGTACGGACTTTGCAAATTGGTTTACATTGAGTGGCAGAAATTTATTATGGATATGAGAATCGGTTATCGCACATACACTTGTACGGACAAGTGGGAGATTGTTGGAGCTAGTGTCCTCCACAGTTAGTGCAATAACATAAATAAATCTCTAAAGGTACACAGGGTACATTCTGTATTTAATCAGTTGATTAACGTTTATCGATAACGGTTGGCTTGCTAGATAAGTTTGACGTTATTGTCATACAGATGGCGGTGATCAACTGGTCCCTAAGAGTCACACCTAAAGGATGTGTTTGAGAGATATGATTATTTGAGAAAATGATCATATTGATGCCTTACTTAATGACTAAACGGTTAGTCAGTGTTGTTGACTAAAAGGTTAGTCAAATGTGATTAAATTGTTAGTCAATGTGATGATGTTACTGACTAAAATGTTAGTCAGTGTTATGGTGGTACGGCTATTTAATACTGATTAAATAATTTTAGCTGAGGCGAATTAAATGTAATTCGTAAATTGAATATAAAATGTTATATTTAATTGTTGTGTATAATGCAAGCTAATTAAATATAAACCGTTATAATTAATTAGTAAATTATAAATATAAGGATATTTATAATGTATTATAGTCGGTCCATACAGATGACACTAGTAGTATATTGCATTATATTATAAGCTAAAATGACCAAAAGAAAAGTGTCCAGATACATCCTTGTCTAGATACGTTTTCTTGGTCAACAAGTGATGTATTTGAGGAGGACTAAATCTCCCCAAATACTACCCTAGGAGGCCGGCCAAGAGGGAGTATAATTAGGAGATTATATTCCTTGATAATCACTCTAATTCATTCCTAATTATTCATCACAACTACAACACTAAAACCTTGAGAGAAAAATCAGTTTTTCCTCTCTAATTTCTAGCAATTCTCTAAGGGCATATCTCACATACATCTTGGGTGTTTCAATTAGGAGATACCATACTTTTGGTATTGTTCTTAGGCCGATTTACTAGGATTAAAAGGTTAATTCTAAATCTCTTTATTATGTTATGCAATTTCAATTTATGACCTTAAATCTTATAAAAGTTTTCATTATAATCCTGTGATTTTAAAGGTCTATATACCGATATAAACCTACTATAAGTACCCACGGGCCCACCCAGAATAGAAATACCCCGCTGAGGCCTAGAAATAGAGGGAGGAAAAACACCAGGAAGCCGACTCCGAGGGTCCTCAACAGGCCAAAAAAAAACCTTCGTCTTAGAAACATTAAGGGGCAGAACAAAATGAGGGCCGTCACGCATAATCATGTCCAAGACCTCCCCTACGACCAGAGTGTCCCCGACGATGGTCCCATCATCCAGATACCACGCACGAAAGCATAAATCAAACGAGTCCTTGATCCTGCACACTAGGGGTTGCAAAACCAAGGCAAAGAGTAGACGGCCAAGAGGGTCACCCTGCTGCACCCCGCTATAGGACCACAAACTGTGCTCCCCATAATAAAGACGGGCAGGGTTGGAGTAACAAAACTCAACCCAAGGTGAAAGGCTCAGACAGCGACGACGAACTTCCTCCAACATAGTCCCGCGATCGACGAGGTTAAAAGCATTCATTATTATTATTATTATTATTATTATTATTATTATTATTATTATTATTATTATTATTATTCTTATTATTATTATTATTATTATTATTATTATTATTATTATTATTATTATTATTATTATTATTATTATTATTATTATTATTATTATTATTATTATTATTATTATTATTATTATTATTATTATACTGAGCTCTACATATTATTATAAAATATACTCCTCTAAACTCGATCTTAAAATATAAAACTCGACGAAAACCTAATACTCGACTAGTAAAGGACACGGAAAATACGGAGTATTACAAAAATTCAAAATGGAAATATATTATAAACTTTAATATATTTAGAAATATATTATAACAAAATTATTTAGTTTAGTTTTATTATAAATATTATAAAACTTATATTTTGAACATATGAAATGTACAATAAATCATTTAAAATTTTTATTATGGTCTCACAAATTTTCAAACAGTCTGTTTATTTGAATGATACATTTCGATAAAATTATATTTTACTCAAGTAGTAATAAATTTTAAAATAAAATGTACATTAATAAAGTTTAATAGAAATAATTGAATCAAAGTTTTAGTTTGACAAGTATTTTAGACGTAAAACTTAAAATACAGATATATATAATAAGTCGTTTAGTAAAAATTTGAATAACAATTGAAGAGTCTTATTTTCATCCAATTTTTTTAAGTCTCGTTTTCAAAACAAGGGAACGGAAAAAAAGATATATATAAATTTTTAAATTATAAAATAATTAATTTTTATTAAATTAACACGGGGTGTTACAACCTGTAATGACAAGACTAAGACGAATGTGCTTGGACTATGGGTTCACGTTTGTTATCTTTACTTTAAATGTTTCCTCTCATATTTTACTTTTTTCTTTTATTGATTATTTTCGTTTATAACGTTGTATTTTTTACTCTACTCAGCATTGTTTGATTTGTGTGTTTTGTCGCCAAAATGTTTTCTTGTGGTGACATGTGTCGATCCAATACTATTTTTAGCGGTCGTATTGGAAAGCAGGGTGTGTAGCAGTTACTATTGCTAGATGGATGATGCTTGAGTGCGGATGATGTGTAGCGGGTTTTGCAGGGATGTTATCATGAGTTAGACGTCTATTTGAGATTAGAGGTACACTAGATTCGTAGACTAAGTTGTATGCCCCTGTAGCCGTGACAATGCGGCCTTTTCTCGTTTGATGTTATATATACCTTGGTTTATATATTATGTTTTACCACTTATATTTATATAGTTGGATCGTTTATTGCATTCTCTTGTATAGTACCTTTCCAAGAGAAACCATGATGGTTACGCTCTCATTTGCCTTGAGTTGCAAGTGGTTAGCCTCCTCGGTAAATGAGGTTATAAAGTACAGCAAGAGAAGGCAATGGAGAAATGAGTAAGAAATTATTAGTATGTAGGAGAAGAGCAACTAGAGGAGAAGAATGAGGGGCAATGTGGAGATGAGGTGTAATAGGAAATAAAGAGAGGTAAAATATGCTAAGGATTAAAGACAAAAGGAATAAGGGACCTGTTAGAAGGTGATCAATTAGAGTGATGGAAGAGGACAAGTTAAAGAAGAGAGATAATAAGGAGAGATCAGCGTCAAAAGTAATATTGGGGGATGTGGAGGAGCACTAACTGGAGAAGAAAACGGAAATGAAAGAAGTTTCGGGAAGAGAAATTTAAAGAAAATAATGTAGACGATTGGAAAGAAGATGGATAAGAAAAACTTATGTTCATCGAATATACATAACGACGAAATAAGTCGATGTAAATTTGACTAAATAATGCATCCCTAAAATATTTCAATTTTGAGCATCTAAATTACCGTAACTTTAACACGCTACCCTCAACTAAGTGCCAAACATAAAAATGGGCTCATTTTGAGTGTTCACCTTATACGATTTTGGAAAAAAAAAAACAAAAAAAAATTAAAAAAAGCTAGTTATCGATGTCATTATTTACAATTATTGTGTCTTTTAGACATCTTATTTGATTTATGGTTTTTGCCGATATGTTAGTAATATAAGGACATTTTAAAGACATTAATTGAAATATGAAGAAAACCAAATGTCTACAATGCAAGGTTTAGCACCACCTATAACTGAATTATTTTTATAAAAACATTTCATCGAATTTAACCCAACAAAACAACCCATATTGAGGGACTACGCGTTATGCTAACTTCAACAACTAGTCAGTTTAAAAATAAGAATATCAAACTAAACGAACTACCACCTTCGTCCCGGTCAATAGTTATCATTTACCTTTTTAACACTATTCATAGGTAGGTGGTATCTCTTAAAAAACGCAAGACATATCACCTAAAAAAATCATGCGAGATATTGTCGAATTTGTTTTCACAAGTACATTATGAATATCAAATTTTATAATTTTACTATTACGTAAATAGCAATATTAACAAAAAGAAATCTAACATTGACAAACGTGAAAAAAAAAAGTGATATGTATTGACTGAGACAGATGGAGTACTAATTAACTTGATTTAAAAATAATCTCAAAAAAACTTGATTTAAAAATTGATATATATAAAGATTATTTTCATAACAATTTTTAAAAGGAAAAAAAGATGTGATTTATTTCTTATTCTCATGATATTATTTTCCTCTTTTATGAAGTCAAACTTTGTATTTTATATCAACGTAATTTGGAAAAAAATTCACACGATATTTTTTACCATAATTTTTGCTTTATATACTAAAGTCTACCATTGTGCAGAAAAAAAAAAAATACAATACTACATGATCCAAATATCACAAGAAATAATAACTCAATTAAAGTTAACTTGTCGAATTAGTACGATCATGGTGATCAATGTCCTATTCACAAATCCAATCTTCTAGTAACATTTACTCCTCTGTCCTCAATCATCTAATATTTACTGGAAAATATCTCCTTCTCTGACAAACAAACTAATAAAAAGTAAGTCTCTTAAACTATTATCATTCAATCTTAAATGTTGAGATCGGTGATAAATACCTCTTTTATTCGATGAAAGTTCCATCTAATTGTTTTATGAAAGACGTCAATAGATCTTTGTTTACAATTATTTGTTTTCAAACTTCCGACTTGCTCAAAAAGAGATAATTACAACAAAGTAGGAGCAAAATGAACTAAAAAATAAGAGAAATGATTGAGTTGGATAATGAAAATGAAAACAATAGTGTATAAAATTTGCTTTATTAGAGAGAATAACTATCCACCTCTTTTGATAATGTATTATTCCCACATGAAGGTAATTATTCCTCCATTCACTCATTTTTCCACCATGTACATCCACTACTAACCACTCATTTACTTAAATGTTTTCTTGTTTCTAGATCAATTACTCTCATTATAATTACCTACATATAAAGTAAAACCTTAGCTTATACTAAATAGTCCAATAAGTAGGAGAGAATTTCAAATAATATACTACAAGTCTACAACCTATCAGTAACACACACACCAAACAGTACATTAATATTATAAGAGCACTAATTTATTTACTTTTCATGCTTGTGTAGATAGTTTTTATGATTTGTAATATATTAACTAAACTATGTTCTGTTGAACTTATTTATTTATCATCATTTTTATTATAAGAACATCAATTTTTTTTATACTATTTAATATTGGATAACATAAGGATATTCACGTTGCAAGACGCGCATCAAAAGTGTTATAAATTCAATGAAACCTTTGGCGTGAATTATTATAGAAATTATATTGGTATTTGGGGTAGGCCTTTATTAAAAAAGAAAAAGAAGAATAAGTACAACGTTTTCTAAAAATTAGAGAGTATAAGCATGTTAATCAAGTACTTAGATTATAGTAATTTTTAACGGACTTACATGATAGTTTATGTGCACATTAAGGTACTTTTAGTAAGACTTTGTGTTAAAATTGATCCAAAAAACTATAATACTCCATTTCTTATGTCTCAGTCATCATTTTACCCTAAAAAAAAAATGAGAAGTAAACAATTCATTAGATAAAGAAATTACATATTTACTCTATTCTTTCGTAATTTTTTTTATTACTTTTATTCATATACATATTGATTTTATATTATCCATACTTCAGTTTACCTTTTCTAATTACTTTTTCAACAAAATAATTGAACTTTTGTTATTTAACAATTCGAGTTATTATTCTATTTTCATTCTACTTATAGTTTTCTTTTCAACTCCAAATAATTTCAGATAAATTTTGTCATTATTGTTTTGAAAACAGATCAACCCTAATTAACCTAACACGGAAAATTTCAATCCAAATTACTTGAGCTGAAACTTAGATGAACTCGACCTGGACCAAACTTTTGTAGACCTAAAATATTCGATCAAAATTTGTACAATTTAACTCAAATATGAAATGATCCAAAATGACCTCGATATCGACTTGGATTGAATCAAACTCAAAGTAATTGATAATGGCAGTTCTAAAATAAAAAAATAACTCTGCCAATCTAATAGATTTGTCATACTAAAATATTCTAATGTGAATTGATCTTGCCTAAATCTAACATGATAAATATATTTAAGGGGTTGTTTGTTTTGTTTATTTTTATGAGTTATTCAGTATTTCAAATAGAACATTCAATATTCAATATCGAAACAATTATATCTAACCGTAGTATTTCTAGAGTTATGCAAATTTCATTTAATATATTTGTCAGGAACCAACACAACCAAAAGGTTAACCTAATGGTTGAAGGCCTAAGATCGGTTTTATACACTCTAACACGCCCCCTCACACAAATTACCTTTGGGCGTAAAGCGTGGACGCAACTACAGGCCCGCCACCCCTCCCTTTCAAAGTGGTATATATCGCAATGTATGGCTCAGAATAAGGCTCCACACTTGCCTCAAAGGGAATTCGTAAAGAGGCGTGTTAGACAGATATAAATCGATCTTAGACCTTCAACCATCAGGTTAACCTTTTGGTTGAGTTGGTTCCAAACAATATTTTTTTAAATAGTATATAAATAATTCTTGTACAAATGATATTGATATTTCAAGTGGACATTATGATTACGCGTACGATTGTTGGATTATAATTCATCATTTAAATCTAAGCACATACATTATTTAAGGTCTTTTATTGTTAAGATTAAATAATAAAAAAATTAAATTATAGTTGTTTCGGGTATAAAGTTGAGAACTAAGTACAAAAACTACATACCGAAGATTACAAGTTGAATATGGATTATAAACTAAATAAGCTAAGTCCTGGGCGGTCCTTAGCTCCTTGACTGTCTCGGTTTTCTCTCGGCCTGAAATCACGCAACAGGCCTTCCGGGTGGTGGCCCTCCGACGCTCAAGTCAGTTACGAAAACGAATGAATTTAGAGAGAGAAAAGAGAGAAAAACCTTTTGTGTAGTATTTTGTGTTATGTGTGAATGTTGTCATTTTCTAGGGTTTTAGCTATTATTTATACTTGCTCTTGGTTTGTCTTTTAGCGAGGCCAGGCCGTACAGTACAGACCCGGGTGGGCCATCTTGCCCCAGACCCGGGAGGGATTGCCGGACGCCTGTGTGTATGGTTTGCTCCCGGCTCGTGACCCCTCCGGCCCGAGATTGCCAGACCCGGGGGGAGCCACCCCAACAACTGCCCCCATGCAGGGGAAGCCCTGGGCTTGTCCTGTATGCCTCGTCTCTCCTGGGTTGATTACCTTCACTGATGCCCCTGAGCATGTCAGCTTCCCTGGCATTCTTGCTTCCTGTCCTCGTTTCCTCCCACTCCCGCCTGAAGGTAGTGTGTTGGAAACGCTTCTCATTTTGGCGCAATTTTTGAATTTCAGATCCCAAAGGGGCGACGTTTCACCTCCCCAGACTGACACGTGTAGTACAATGGGTGGGAGGATACTATTCACGCCTTTCTCTATAAATACCCCTCATTTTCGCTTCATTTCGCCTTTTATTCGTCTCTCAAACATTTAAAACCTTCCCGAAAACTCCCCAAATTTCATCAGATTTTTCCGTATCTCGACTTTGTTTCATCCCGTCATCCTCTTCGCCTTTGCTTGTGTTATTTCAAGAAGTAATTTTCGTGCTTGTCTTTCGAATTTATAAGTTTTAGTTGCTTAATTGGAGAACAATGAGTGCCTCAGCCGGTTCGTCTTCTAGAACCGCCTCAGACTATGATGTAGTTACGGATTCTGAGGTGGAGCCTGAAATAGAGGATCTGACCCTGGGCCGGGAGGGTGAGACAGATGTAGAGGCCCAGGCTGGGACTTCTCAGGCCGGACCTTCCCAGGTCGGGCCCTCTCGCGTGCGAATTTTGGAACCGGCGGTATTTCGGATTCCGATGGATACAAGGATTCACTTAGGTTATAGGGATTTTTTAAATGAGAAGAATTGCCCTGAACGCGCGGCCGAACATTACTATCTACCCAAGGACTAGAAATTCGTCGTGCCGGGTCGTCACGAGAATGTAGTTGAACCCTCTGCGCTTCATACAGCTGTGTATATCAAGAACCTAGAGCACGGGCTACGGTTTCCGCTTCACCCCTTTATTAAAGAAGTGCTCTCCCGGGCTAACATCGCGATATGTCAGATGACCTGTTTTGGCATGAGGATTATAGTTTCTTTTGCCTGGACGTGTTTATACCTTGGGTTTCCTCTCACGGTGAACCTGTTCCGGCGGTTGCATCACTTCCGTCCTTGTACCACCCCATCAATGAAAGGGTGGTGGTCCCTAGTTATCGAGACTGGTTATCTGACCCACTTTCCTCCCAAGACATCGATGAAAGGGTGGAACGAAAGGTGGTTGAATGTCAAGTCTCCGTTGCCTTTCAACTACCCCCGTTGCTTCAAAAATGACGTTAGAGGCCGTCTGGAGACACGTGAGGAGTGGGTTCCCGGGAGTATCCTCCCTTGGAAGAAGGTTCCCCTGACTAAAGAAGAGTCGGGTGCTGCGGCCTACTTTAAGGCTTATAAGTCGGGAAACAAGCTGTTTCCCACGAATTGGCTCCCTCCGGCGGAGACAATTACTCAAGACAAATTTCTGAGCGTGGTCGGCCTAATCCCGGCCCTTGAAGCAGGTAAGCGGGGGCCGGGTGGCCGTGAACTTGGTGTATCGATTGTTTTTACTTGCGTTTGATTTGGTATCTTATTCTCTCCGGGCCTGAACACGATGATATTACCTTTTGTAGGTTCCCTGGGCTATTTGACACCTGAGGACCTGGCAACCATCGGTCTCGACAAAGACAACAACCCACTGGACGAGCCCACTGCCGTAGACCTAGAGCGACGCAAACCCACGCTAAAAGAGCTGGTAACAGCTATGCAGGGCGAAATTCCTCGAAGGCCAATGGGGAAAAAAAGAAAGGCATACAAGACACAACGAGAGAGGAAGTCTGAACAGGCCGCCTCCGTGTCCTCCCCTCATCACAACCTGGAGGAGGCTATTCATACGGTGGGGCAGATGTTTCTTCCTCCCAGTCCTCCCCGGGAGACTGAGACTACTCAGCAGCACCAGCCAGTGCCTCAGGTCCCGGTGGTAGAGGTGCAAACCATTGAGTCCGAGCCCTCGGAGGAAGAGGAGAGGCTCCACAAGAAGTAGAAGCAGCAGAAGGTTAGTTCTGTTCTCTCGTGGGGAAGTCTCTTTGAGGGGCGTCCTCTGGATGTTCCTTTAGACGGCCTCTCCTCAGTCTTTCCAGTCAGCGAGCAGGACGTTTTTGACCTGTTCCCCTTTTCAATTCAGGGCTCTTCCTCTCAGGTCCCGGCCGCTAAGCAAGGGCAGGTTTCCATCGCTATCTCGGGCATGGGAGCTTCAAGTGTGGGCGGTGACAAGGCTAAAGTCGTCACGCCTAAGTCAAAATAACCTAAAGTCAACTAACTAGTAGCTAGTGGCAGTAGGGTCGAGATCCACAGGGAAACAGCGCAGTTATAAGCTAAAGTCGATGAGAAACAGGTCTAACTCAAAGGTATGAAAAGGAGTTGTTTTAAGCTATAAACTAGAGCAAAAGGTAAGACAAAGTATAGATCAATAAAAGGAAAGATTAGGGCATCGGGTTCATTATGACAATGATTCAGGAACTCAAATTTATAAGAAGGAAGCGATAAACTATGCAAATGAGTAGGTTTATAAAACGCTCTCTCGAGTCAATTTTAGCCTTAAGCAAATTTAGCGGGCTCTCGCAACTTACTAAATTCAACTTATCAATCTCGCGTAAGTCTAGTTTTAACTCGGCTTTCGATCTTAAATTAAAACTTACTCAGGTTCAATTAAACTCAGACAAATCGTTGATCAGGCGAAATAATCCTAATTCAATTGGCATAAAACGCGTAGAAAGAAATCAAGTGCACAATTTATTCAACCAATTTAATCCTAAAACATGTTCCTGAACCAAATATCACAAATTCCCCTAAACCCTAATAGGAAAATTAGCTACTCATGATTGAAACTAAAACAAGACAATAAAGAGAAGACATGATAATAAAAGTAATTGCAATTAAATAAAACCTGGAACTAACGGAGTACCGACGGTTACAGTTGAATCAATCTTGAAACTAACTAATGAGTTTTGAATGTAGAAAATATGAAGCAGTAAAACTAAAACTAAAACCTAAGCATAAAATAAAAGCATAAAACTAAGATGATCCTTAAATTCACGACCTAAGAGTATTTATATAGTTTCCAAATAATTAAACACGAAATAAAACAAAACCCGCAGAAAAAGCACTACAGTCACGGCCACTCACTGGCTGACCGGGCACGACCCTTGTGTTGGGCCGGCTCCTCTTCTTCTTCTATGCTTGGCCTCATTCTTCATTTGGGCCTTGATTATTCGTGGCCCTTTAGTCTTTTGGCCTTCGTTTCGTCTTCCCGAGCTTCCGTATAAGCTCGAGCTTGGTCTTGGCGTCTCGAATCTCGTACTTGCTCCAATTGCCTCGGGTTTTGGCTCAAAACCACCAAAACCTGCAAAATGTAAATAAAAGGCAGCAGTATCGAGAAATATAACAAATAGCTCATAAAATCATAACGAATACGAATAAATGCAAGCTAAATGCGACTAAACCGGTGGCATATAATCAATGCGGCCCGCAGAAAAGTTGAGCGGGCCACGTTAAGGAGATCACTCCTCTCGCCGACGGCCTGATGATGCACATGGCCGATCTAGTGATGCAGGCCCGACGCTCGGTCGACGCCCTCTCCAAGCTCACGGAGAGCACTGCCAGCGATCTCGACCGTTTATGCCGCGAGAGATCTGACCCTCCTGGGCTAAAGGAGCTGCAGGACGCCGCCGCCCGCTTAAAGAAATCTGTCAAGGCCCACGAGCAGGAGATCGAATCCCTGAAGGCTGAGGCCCAGCATCTATCGGCCCAGTTGAAAGAGAGGGAATCTCAACTGGGGGAGCTCTCCAAATAGAAAGAGAGCCTGGCTCTCCAGTACACAGAGCTCTTCCAGGCCCAGGATGTCGCGGTTGCCCGGGCGGAGGCGGCTGAGGCTGAGAGGGCAGCGGGATATGCCAAGGCCGCCCGCCTCGAACTCGAGATGGAGGAGCTGAAGTTGGCTCATCAGAAGGAGCTTGTCAAAGTCCGCGCTGACTCCTTCTACAACGGGGTGGACTTCGGGGCTAACGAGACTAAAGAGCTCGTTGAGCAAGTTGAACCCCTGTTCAACTTCTCCTGCCTGGCCGAGCTAGAGGCGGAAAGGGACTGGGCCCGTGAGGAGGGGAATGAAGTGGCCCCTCAGACAGAGGAGGTGACAGCCGGCGGTGGTGCCGGTTGCCAGGAATTCGGGCTGCTGTCTTCCGAATCTTCCTGCTCGGGATGACTTGATGAGTCTCCCTTTAGCCTACATTTTGTCTGTTTTTATTTTAATAAGGCTTACACTAGTCTGCAGTAGGCGGGCCTTTTGTGGTAGACGGCCGCCGACTCTGGTAGGTCCTTAGTTGTACTTTTCTTTTCGTTTGCATCAGTCTGCTCCCTGCCCGGTCTGTGGGTCTAGGGGCAGCAACTTTGTAATATACTCTCTTTTATTTCAAGCGTTCCTTCTATCATCAATGTTGTCTAGTCTCTTCGCACTTAGCTTAACTCATTTTGCTTTTACTCGTATTATTTTTATCCGGGGCAGGGTGATTTTGTCCCGCTTTTATTATGTTTTCCTCCGGCCTTACTTTTCATTCAACTTTCCACTGCTTTTCGTTACTTGTCCCGAGGCTGGGTGATATTGTTTAGTCACACCATTTACTTTATTATTTCACTTCGCTTTTACTCGTACGTTGTTTATACCGGGACCGCGTGTTTATTCAGCGTTTGGTAATTGTACTTATTCCCGCGTATACTTATGTTCGCGTTCCCTATTGCCGGGTAATTGTACCTAGGTTATTTCACGGTTTTAGTACGTGTTTCACGGGTCTCTTAGGTTCATGATCCGTAGATGAGTGTTATTTTCATGGGAGGTCCGCAGCCGTCTTCCCGGCACGAGGACCGGTGATCAGCCACTGCGGTGAGAGCAGCCTAGGCACGAGGGCCATCATAGACATCCCGGCTCTTTTGCATAAGGCACCCTCACCCGGGTCCGAGGACCACGGATGAGCATTGTGCATAGGAGGTCCCCAGCCGTCTTCCCGGCCCGAGGGCCGGTGATCAGTCGCTGAGGTGAGAGCAGCCTAAGCGCAAGGGCCATCATAGACATCCCGGCTCTTTTGCATAAGGCACCATCACCCGGGTCCGAGGACCACGGATGAGCATTGTGCATGGGAGGTCCCCAGCCGTCTTCCCGGCCCGAGGGCCGGTGATCAGTCGCTGAGGTGAGAGCAGCCTAGGCGCAAGGGCCATCATAGACATCCCGGCTCTTTTGCATAAGGCACCCTTACCCGGGTCCGAGGACCACGGATGAGCATTGTGCATGGGAGGTCCCCATCCGTCTTCCCGGCCCGAGGGCCGGTGATCAGTCGCTGAGGTGAGAGCAGCCTAGGCGCAAGGGCCATCATAGACATCCCGGCTCTTTTGCATAAGGCACCCTCACCCGGGTCCGAGGACCACGGATGAGCATTGTGCAGGTGGGAGCCTTCCAGGCGGGTGCCTGGAAGGTCTTATCCTTCTCCGGCCTTTTGCTCCTTTTAGCTACTCTAGGGTTCTCTTGCCCCCTCTTATTCCAGGCGGGTGCTATGATGCTTTTGCCCCCCTTCCTGAAATGTGTTAGTAAAAATTTCAAAAATTCCTATTTTTGAATCAGACTATCGTGATTAGCCGGGGTCGGGGGTAGTCCCCCCTCCTTGCCCCCTGGCCAGCTTTTGTGTGATAAAAATCTAAACAAATGCTGGGCAAAAATTCTATCAAAACAAGCATAAGTTCTCGGTGTCAACATTCCTGATCACTCGCGTTACAAATGTCCATACGCTGCCTCGTTAAAACCTTCCCGTGGAAAACCCAGTGGGACAAAACCACGGGTAAGGAAAAAGAGTACAGCGCTTACACGTAATATTTCTTTAATGTATCAGAATTCCAGTGGGACGGGAGGTCGTGGCCGTTCATATCTCTCAGCATGAAGGTCCCTGGTTGTTTAACCTCTGTGATTTGATAGGGCCCTTCCCAGGTGGCTGACAACTTCCCGTGAATGTTCCCCTTCCCGGTGGCAGATGCTCTTCTCAGCACTAAATCTCCAAGTTCAAAGTCTCTGTGCTTCACCCTTCGATTGTACATCCTTCTCATCCTGTTCTGATAGACCGCCAGATTCTCCCTTGCCTGGTCCCAGACCTCATCTAGAAGGTCCAGTGACTCTCTTCTTGTCTGTTCATTGCTGGCGGGATCATGTAAGCTCGCTCGGGGGCTGGGTAGGATTGCTTCAATCGGGAGCAAAGCGTTAGCCCCGTAGACCATGTTGAATGGGGTGTGGCCGGTGGATTCTTTGACTGTCGTTCTGATTGACCACAGGACGCTTGGTAGCTAATTAGCCCACGCCCCTTTCAGCTCATCCAGTCGTTTTTTCATGCCGTTCAACATTTGCTTGTTGGCGGCCTCGGCTTGGCCATTGCTCTGCGGGTGGCTGACTGACGAGTATGCGATAATTGTTCCATTCCGTTGCAGCCAGTCACGCATGCTATCATTGTCGAATTGTCTCCCATGATCAAACACCACCACTTTGGGCACTCCAAACCTTGTGATTACATTTCTCCAAATAAACTTTCTCACGGCCTGTTCAGTGATGGTAGGGATGGCCTCTGTTTCATACCATTTGGTGAAGTAGTCAATGGCTGCTACCACATATTTCCTGCCCCCGGTCGCAGTTGCAAACGGTCCCAGAATATCCATTCCCCACTGGTCGAAAGGTACCGGGCTCAGGACTGCTCTGAGGTCCCTGGCAGGGAGGTGGATGTCTGGGGCGAAGATCTGGCATTGACGGCACCGCTTGCTTAGTTCTTTGGCATCTTTCAACATGGTGGGCCAGACGTAGCCAGCCCTCAACGCTTTGTGGGCCAGCATGCGGCCGGTTGCATGGTGGCCGCAGACTCCGGAGTGTATATCGTTCAAGATGAATTCAGCGTCCATGCCCCCTACACACTTTAGCAACGGGGCTGAGAATGATCGTCTGTAAAGCTCCCCGTCCACAATAATGAACCAGGGGGCTAGCCTCTTCAGCTTGGCTGCCTCGGTTTTATCTCCCGAGGTCTCTTCTTCCAACTTATACTTTAGTATAGGCCTTATCCAGCCGTTGTCCTCAGAGATAGCATTTACTGTCAATACCCCTTTCTGCCGCCGGATGTCGACAGTGACTGTTTTTGACTTGTTGTCTGCTGTTGCGCTAGCTACTTTGGCTAGTGCATCAGCTTTATTGTTCTCGGACCTGGGGATATGACGAGCCTCGAAAGATTTTAGCCCCGATGTCAAACTTTTTGCCCTCTGAAGGTACAGGGCCATTCCTTCCTCCCGGGCTTCATACTCTTCTTTGAGCTGGCTCGCTACCAGCTGTGAGTCTGTCCTTAGTTCAATTTCCTCGGCCCCCATAGCCTTTGCCAGCTCCAATCCCGCTAGCACTGCCTCATATTCAGATTCATTATTTGTGGCCGGGAAGGCAAACTTCAAAGCATGTTCAAATTCATGTCCCTCGGGACTGATGATCACTACTCCAGCTCCCGAGCCATGGATGGTGGCTGACCCGTCAGTGTACACCTGCCACACTCCTCTCGGCACATCTCCCCTGGCCGGGTGAGTACACTCTGCAATGAAATCTGCCAAGGCTTGTGCCTTGATTGCCGTTCTCCCGGTGTAGGTTATGCTAAAGCCTGAAAGCTCGATTTCCCACTTGAGTAGCCTCCCGGATTTTTCGAATTTTTCAAGTGCTTTCTCCAGGGGCTGATCAGTGCGTACTTCCACGGGATGAGCGTCGAAGTATGGTCTTAACTTCCGGGTGGCTATGACAACGGCGTATGCGGCCTTCTCAATGATTGGATAATTTCGTTCTGACTGGCCCAAAGCATGACTGATGAAATAGATTGGTTGTTATTGTTTTTCTTCTTCTCGCGGTCACGGCGATGTATAGGATTAATATTTCGCCCGCGGCCAGTCTTGCCAAGGTAGGCAATGTTATAAGGTGCTTCTTCAATTGTTCAAAAGCTTCGTCTTGCTCCCTTCCCCATACAAACTTCTTGTTCCCTTTTAGTACCTGGAAGAACGGCGTGGACTTGTCGGCCGACCTGGAGATGAACCTGGAGAGTGCTGCCATTCTCCCGGTCAGGATTTGAATGTCTTTAATTGTCTTTGGTGCCGGCAAGTTCAGTATAGCCTTGACCTTCTCGGGGTTGGCGTCAATCCCCCTTGAGCTGACCAGGTAACCCAGAAATTTTCCCGAGCGAACTCCAAAAGTGCATTCCTTTGGGTTCAGTTTCATCCGGTATTCTCTCAGCGAATTGAACGTTTCTTTCAAGTCTTCCAGGTGTTATTCGTCAGATCTGCTTTTTACAATTGCGTCATCTACATATACTTCCATATTCCTTCCCTTCTGTTTTGCAAACACGGCGTCCACCAGGCGCTGGTAGGTAGCCCCGGCATTCTTGAGTCCAAATGGCATCATTTTATACATGTAAACCCCATGGCCGGTGATGAAAGTCCACCGTGGCCTATCCTCTTCCGACAGATAGACCTGATGGTACCCCGAGAAAGCATCCAGGAAGCTCAGAGTACTATGGCCGCTGGTGGAATCTACCAGATGATCAATCCTCGCCAGCGGGTAACTGTCTTTGGGGCATGCCTTGTTCAGGTTTGTAAAGTCCACACACATTCTCCATGCCCCAGACGCCTTTTTCACCATTACCACATTCGCCAACCACTCGGGATAGTCACAGCGTTCGATAAATCCCGCGTCCAGTAATTTGTTTATCTCCTCCAGGATGGCCGCGTCCTTCTCTGCACTCATTGGCCGCAGCCTCTGTTTGATCGGCCTATAGCTGGGGTTCACGTTCAGTGGTGCACAATCACTTTCGGACTTATCCCCGGCATCTCGGCAGCTGAGTAAGCAAACACGTCTTTGTTTTCCTCCAAGATGCTAATCAGACTATCTTGAAAGCTGGGGTCTAGCTCTGCCCCTATGGTCACACTCCTTCCTGGTGACAACTCAACCTCCTTCGTCTCGCTCTCCGGTCCCGGGGTCGGGTTCAGACCTTTCTTCTGCTTCTGCTCGGGGAGTTTTACCTCAGACACAGTTTTCCCTTTCGCTCCCTGGGCTGATAGGGAGTTGCAAGATCTCCCGGCACTTTGGTCGCCGTAGATCTTCCCCTCAGTCCAGTTTTCAATAATGTAGGCCATGGCCAGTGCCTGTACTGACACAACAGCATGAATGTCATCCAAGGTGACCCGGCCGATGAGGGCGTTGTATGCTGACGGGGCGTCCACGACCACAAAGCTTGCGTCCGCTTCGGGCCATGTCCTCTTCCCCTATCGTGACTGGCAAGGTTATTGTTCCCATCGGCTTTATACTGGCCCCGACGAAACCGTAAAATATAAGGGGTCAGTTGTTCTTTCTTCAGTCCCAACTTCTCGAATACCTCCCGGTACAGGAGGTTGGTGCAGGCTCCGGTGTCTATCATGCACCTATGGACCAGATGGGGTCCGATATCCAGGGATACCACCAACGGGTCACTGTGCGGGTAGGAGACCCGCTGATAGTCCTCGTCGCTGATGGTTAGGTCTGGGACAGGCTTTGGTGTCGTCCTTCCTGCTGAGTATATGCTCATCTTAGATTGTTCACGCTTCTCTGCCTTTCTTTTTCTCCCGGACAAGACTTAATCTTCTGTCCCGGCGATCATATGAATTTCACTTATCCTCTGTTTGTTCTTTTTCGGACCCGTTTGGACCGGATCCTTACTTCCTTCACCTCCGTCTCTTTCCCGCTTGTCCTTGACAAAGCGTCGCAGGGTACCCTGCTGCACCAACCGCTCAACCTCGTTTTTCAGGGATACACAATCTTCCGTTGCGTGGCCGGCTATTTGGTGGTATCCACAGAACGCTGATTTGTCATTCCCCGGGTGTCTCACTGGTCGCGGGACAGCCCATTTGATCTCATTCTTCGTTATCTCAAAAATCTCTGACTGTGATCTGATGAGTGGTGTGTAGTGAGTCCAGCTTTCAAACCTTTGGCCGCCTCCCCGGCCACGGCCTTCCCGGTTGTCACAGCGATTGTTGTGACTGTTATAGTTCTGCGGTTGTAATTGTTGTTGTGATTGTTGTTATTGTTCTGCTTCCGGGGCGGGCCTCTCCATTCTTGTTGGGCCCCGCCCTGGTGCTCCTTCTTTTCATTTCTCTTACTAAACGTCCTGTGAAACTGCTCTTCTCTCACGAACCCTTCGGCCATCTCGCGGGCTGCCATCAGGCTGGTTGGCGGGTTTCTGATCAGGAGACTTTTCAGCTCCCCTTCTTTTAGTCCCACCGTTAAGGCATGAACGCCTATCTTTGGATCCAGATCCCTGATCTGTTGTGACTCCCGGTCGAATCTCGTTATATATTCCTTCAGCCCCTCGTTTTTTCCCTGCACCACGTTCAGGAGTTCCGTGGCTACCTTCTCCCGTCTTTTGTTTCCCGCGTACTGCTGTCTGAACACTTGGCATATATCCTCATACCCGCAGATAGAGCCGGTTGGGAGATTGCGAAACCACGTTTGTGCAAGTCCCGTGAGGGTTGTTGGGAAGACCTTGCACCACACATAGTCCGTTGGGTCATACATCATCATGTGTCTCTCGTAAGCCGCCAAGTATTCCTCAGGGCCTGTCTTTCCATCATACTGTACCGTTGGAATCTTCATCTTTGGTGGTAAGGGATATTCCAGCACCGAAGAGGCCAGTGGTGACTTCACCGTTACTTTCCCTCGCTCACTGTTTTCCTTAGGTTTATTGCGTTTGGGTCTCTCAGCTCTTGGGATCTCGGACCTGGCTACCTCTTCAACGGATGGCTCAGGCCGGGGTGTAGAGTATGCTGGTTCTGAATCTCACCATGAACTCTCATCGCTTGATTCATCGTCTTCTACGTGGAAGAGGTTCTTGGGTATCACAATGGGATCCTTTTTGGGCGGTGACTTCTGTTGACTCGTCTCGGGTGGCGGGTTTCTAGCTGGTGGTGTCTTCCTCATTTGTTCAAGGAAAGCACTCATCATTCTTTTTTCTTCTGGGGTCAAGGGTGTTTGCAGCTCGGCCTCCAGTGGAATGCCACCTGCACCTCCTCCCGGGGAGGAGGTTTCCTCGACTGTTTTTCTCGGCTCTTGTGGAGCGTTTGACATGGCTTTTTGTAAGACTTTTGTAAGATTCTCCCCACAGACGGCGCCAATTGTTTCGGGTACAAAGTTGAGAACTAAGTACAAAAACTAAATACCGAAGATTACAAGTTGAATATGGATTATATACTAAATAAGCTATGTCCTGGGCGGTCCTTAGCTCCTTGACTGTCTCGGTTCCTCTCTCGGCCTGAAATCACGCAACAAACCTAGCCCCGGGGCCTTCCGGGTGGTGGCCCTCCGACGCTCAAGTCAGTTACGAAAACGAATGAATTTAGAGAGAGAAAAACCTTTTGTGTAGTATTTTGTGTTATGTGTGAATGTTGTCTTTTTCTAGGGTTTTAGCTATTATTTATACTTGCTCTTGGTTTGTCTTTTAGCGAGGCCAGGCCGTACAGTACGGACCCGGGTGGGCCATCTTGCCCCAGACCCGGGAGGGATTGCCAAACTCCTGTGTGTATGGTTTGCTCCCGGCCTGTGACCCCTCCGGCCCGAGATTGCCAGACCCGGGGGAACCACCCCAACAATAGTGAATTCTAATTTTTTTTAACTAGATAATTTTTAATTTTGGTTCCAATGTTTCGAGAAAATTATAACTCATGAGTTTGTCGTATGGCTATATAAGTTATCACCAATTGTCGTATACGACGATTTTATATCATAAGACAAACACACAACAAAAATAACACATCCTATTGATAACCACATAATATATATTAGTGGTTACTTCCAACTTTAGGTTGATTTTTCCTTATTGAACCGACTCTTTATTTAAAAATTATATTGGATAATTAGGGATGCCATGGGCGGGACAATGGTAGATATAAGTTCGCCCATACCTGTACCCATCAAGGAAAATCTCTACCCATAAGGCCCCACCACCCATGGCGAGTGCAAGTTCCAAACATGAACCCGCCCTACTACCCATGGTCAGTAGATAATTAGAAATATTAAAATATACAACTAATGTATATTAGCTTTGATTATTGCAATAATTTAAATGTTATAACAAGTTTTCATTAATAAAATTTTAAGAATGCAATAAAAATACTATTTTGTGATATAAAAAGTATTTACAAAATCGGGTAGGTAGGTATTATGCTGATATGCAAGATCCACCTCCACCCCATCACACATGGCGGAGTACAATTGTGATATTTATACCTACCCCACCACCCGCCAAACTGTAATCATCTTCACTCTAACTAAGGTGGGTACGTGACGATACCCACTTGTACTCGCCCCATTGACATTTCTAAAAATAATAATTAAAAACTTATATAATTTTGCTAACCAAATATGAGAATTAGCATGCTTTTCCTAACCAAAAATATCTAATTCTAAAAATCCATTCATACGAAATACATTATATTTGTGAATTACATTACAAATTCTATTAAATTAACCATTGGATGGTAATTTCT
This sequence comes from Dianthus caryophyllus, assembly GCA_023091065.1. Classification (NCBI taxonomy): domain Eukaryota; kingdom Viridiplantae; phylum Streptophyta; class Magnoliopsida; order Caryophyllales; family Caryophyllaceae; genus Dianthus; species Dianthus caryophyllus. The sequence continues at coordinate 20,179,173 of CM041522.1, forward strand.
TAACTTTGAGCATAGTTACTCAATACTGAACATAGTTTACCATAAAATTCTCATCCAATATCTCTAACTGTTTTTTATATATATATTTTTTTCCTACAATTAGATTACTTATTTTGTGTATAATCAACTGATTGTGACGGATAAGCTTCATTTTATTTAGGTGAAAATAATTAAGACCTTTCCCTGATATATTTAATTTTTTTCAATAAAGTAGTGATAAATTAGAGTTTATTTGGGATGAGTGTAGTGGTTTATGGTGGAAGAAAAAGGGGGGTTGATGATTGACATGCTAAGGTCGTATCACCTAGTCAAAAATTAACCTACAAGACAACTAACTGGTAGCTAATGATAAGTATGGTATCGAATCCACATGGAAAAAGCTAAGTTCTACTAAACTTAAATGTTTCTGTATTACTATGAAAGTTTATAAATTCGTTTTAAGACTAAACAAAAGTAACTAAGGCTAAAACTGGAACCTAACACTAGTATTAGCACTAAGAGTAATACTAAGACTAAGACTAAATCTAAAAGGTCGTAGGATAATAATAAGGAAAGTCTAGGGTCTCGGGTTCGCAATGTCGGAAAACGTAGCAAACACAATATTATGTGAATTCGCAATTAATTATGTTATGAGAACGACTACTTCTCTCAGATGATAACCTACCCTATGGTTCAACTAACGGATCTCATAACTTATTAGTCTACCTTACTATTGCAAGCAAGTCTAACCTAAACCAGACTCTCGATCTTAGTTTCAGGTTTCTAGGGTCAATCAACTAATTGTGGCCACCACTCAGTCAATTGTCAATAAAAGCATGTAAGGGAGGCTATCAATAATTAAAAGCAATCAAACAATCTCTTATTATAACTACGAGATCATAACATCGATCCCCTTAAAATCTTAGAATTGAGGTTTAGCTACTCATGAATTTTGGAAAAAACAATTTAACAAATAAAATTTAGACTAAACATAATTACTAAATAAATTAAAATAAGAATAATGAAAGAGAAATTAATACCGAAGACGAGATCAACTGAATTCTTTTGAAATTAAATGGCAAAAACTTATAAAGGTTCTCCCAAAAAAGCAGTAAAACTAAATTAAGCAATAATAAGAGATAGAAAGATCCTGAGAGTTCTCCTCTCTTAAGTTTAAATAGTAAAGTTAACTAATGAGTGCTTTTCTAATCCTAAAATAATTAATAATAAATAATACATAAAACTTGTCACAAATAACATAGCCGGCCGGTCGGCTAGACGTCAGGCCTGAACCGACATCGTAGCAAAATCTCTTTTCTCTTATTTCGTCACAAATCCAACAAACTAGCCGTGTCAGTCGGTAAACTGACCGTCGGTCTGGTCAGACTGGCCGACAGGCTCAAATTAATCGGCCAGTGTTTCTTTGGGCTCTTGTCTTTTCTTTTGGGCTTCTTCTTCACTTCTAATTACTTTCGGCCCAAATTACTCGTCTAACTATCAGTCCCGAGCCCGATATCCACCTTAATATTTTGTAATTCCGCCATCTTTATTTTCTACTTTCAAATGCACGGAAAAAATAGAAATTCCTGCAAACTAATGAAAAACACAAAAAACACCACTCGGACAAAATGTGAGAACAAAATGCCCCCCTAAGACGCGTTTTGACAATAAAAAGCAGTTTGGGAAAGGGGTGAAATATATATAAAACTAACACTTATCAACAATGAAGTAAAACTAGAGAATATGATCCAGCATGTGAAGCACACTTACTGAAGCTATCCTAAATGTTACCTCCTCTCACTCTTTGATATTGCAACATTTGCAAATAACACATTCTAAAAAAAATAGGTTGGATGTGTGTGAAGAGAGAGAAAAAGTGGTGGAGTATAATATGCATGTTATGTGAGAAATATTTGAGATATGTTCTACTAAAATAGTGAATTAACTGTGTTTGGTAAATGTTGCAATCTGCACATCTACACATCTACACATAAATATTAAAAGGGAGTTAGAGTGCTTACATGAGGAGATGTAACTTTCCCTTTGAGAAATTCTTATTTATTATGATGGGAGGTGTATCACTCTCCTCATAATAAATAAAGTTATTTTATTTTATTTTTCTAAAACTTATTAAATTTGTTGTTTTTTTTAATAAACACCATATTCAAATATCATGAAAATAAATTGCTTTCAATCTGGGCAAATGATAAGAAGCTCAAAAATGGGAATATTCTCCCATTATCCCATTAGAAAATTTTAATTAATTTTGTAAGAATTTTAGTGAGAGAAATGGTGGATTCATTCCTCTTGAATGTACTGAAATGTATTGAAAATCCGTTAAAAAAATCCGTTAAAATATTTATCTAGTAAAGATGAATTTACTTGACTACCAACGCCAAAATAAAAAGTCTTCTAAAGTAGACTATAAAATGATTTATCTAACATTAAATAAGTTTCTACCTGTACAATTTGAACTATCTCGATCCATTGTTGAGTCATCTTCGGTTTGGTTTGTAACATGTATTTCTAATATTATGTGATCACATTATTATTATTATTTGAACTTATATAATATACTAATATATAAAACTAATAAATTTTCAACAATGTCACACATTAATTTGAAGAAAATTAGTGAAATAAAAAAAACAAGAGAAACGAATATTTTACCTCATTAATGTGAATAAATAAGTAAATCATTTACAATGGCACTTTGCTGTTTAATTTTTGGGTTTTTCCCATCTATACCCTCGTACTTTTCACTTTTTCCAGTTGTACCCCTGCGTTTGGCGTATTCCCAGTTGTACCCTTAAACTTATAAAATTAGTCCCAACCGTAACCAGACATGAATAATCCGTTCAATTTAGCCGTTAGTTTTGTTTTATATGAATTTTCACCCTTTTTTTTATTTACTTTTTTTTCATCAATCTTTCGCATTAAATACCCTACTCTACCCTCCATTATAAGAAACAATGTGTTTAATGCGAAAGATTGAAGGAAAAAACTAAATAAAAATGGGTGAAAATTCATACTCAACAAAACTAACGGCTAAATTTAACGGATTATTCATGTCTGGTTTATATCGGTATATAGACCTTTAAAATCACAGGATTATAATGAAAAACTTTATAAGATTTAAAGTCATAAAATAGAATTGCATAACAAAGTATAAAGAATCAAGAATTAACCTTTTAATCCTTGAAATACGGCCTAAGAACAATACCAAAACTATGGTATCTCCTAATTATCTCACCCAAGATGAGTCTAAGATATGCCCTTGAATTGCTAGAAAAATTAGAGAATTTTAGAGGAGAAAACTTATTTTCTCTCTAGTTTTTTTTGTGTTGTAGAAGTGATGAATGATTGAATGAATTGATTAGGAAATTAGAGAGCAATTAGGAAGCTAATATACTCCCACAATCTCCTCAAAAGGCCGGCCACTATATCTGGACACTTGGGGAGATTTGATTCTCCTCAAATACATTACTTATTGATCAAGATATAAAGTGTATCGGGTCAGAATGTATCTGGACACTTTTCTCTTGGTCAATTTAGCTTATAATATAATGCAATTTATTACCAGTGTCATCTGTATGGACCGACTATAATATATTATAAATATCCTTATATCTATAATCTACTAATTAATTATAACGGTTTATATTTAATTAGCTTGCATTATAAACAATAATTAAATATAACATTTTATATTCAATTCACGAATTACATTTAACTCGTCTCAGCTAATATTATTTAATCTGTATTAAATAGCCGTACCATCATTTCACTGACTAACATTTTAGTCAGTAACATCATCACACTGACTAACATTTTAGTCACATTTGACTAACCTTTTAGTCAACAACACTAACTAACTGTTTAGTCACTAAGTAAGGCATCAATATGATCATTTTCTCAAATAATCATATCTCTCAAACACATCCTTTAGGTGTGACTCTTAGAGACCAGTTGATCACCGCCATCTGTATGACAATAACGTCAAACTTATCTAGCAAGCCAACCGTTATTGATAAACGTTAATCAACTGATTAAATACAAAATGTACCCTGTGTACCTTTAGAGATTTATTTATGTTATTGCACTAACTGTGGAGGACACTAACTCCAACAATCTCCCACTTGTCCGTACAAGTGTAGGTGCGATAACCGATTCTCATATCCATAATAAATTTCTCCCACTCAATGTAAACCAATTTGCAAAGTCCGTTCACAAGCGATCAGTATCAAGAGTGGTTTCCCCGACTAGAGAGTAACTTAACTGATAAACGAATCAATATTCGAGCATAGCCATGCATTTTCAGTTACAGCTCCTCGAGTGGCCCTGAGAATAAATATTATAACTCGATAGAAGTTCGGATATTTCCCTCAACTCGAATCCTGCACATATAAGCGCAGCATGAAATGACCCAGTGAAAATCTGCTTGGCCTCCTGTTACGGTCGACCGTGAGAAAGAAACCAAAGTCACCCAAAATCTGCCTTAATCCCAAGAGACAGTCGATAGTCAAAAGAATCGACTCTAGGAACACTATGGATGTCCTATCCACGACCCGGCACCTAATGTTCTGAAACATTTAGGACTCCATGTAGTCGTCACTAAATGTCCTGCGCGATTTCAGTAAACCCGCATATGTGATCGATCAGTCAACAGTTTGACTTATGGCTCGTTGAACCCACCATCAATCGACGTCACAAAATAAGCGCCTGAGTTATCAGCTCATGTAGGCGATTATGGACCAAAACAAAATATAAAGCAATTCAGTTCACTTTGAGGTGTTCAACGTTGTCTGCACAACCCTTATGAAAAACAATATATATAACAAAACGATGATTTTATCAGAGGTTTTAGGAAATACAAGTGTCAAATCCATACAAACAACTAATACAACTCAGGAACACGCTTAATTCCCATGGATTTAACGTGCCCTTCATGCTTATCTTGTCTCAACGGCTTAGTGAGAGGATCTGCTATGTTATCATCCGTAGCAATCTTGTCAATCACTATCTCCTTCTGCTCCACGTAATCCCGGATCATGTGAGCCTTCCTTTGCACGTGCCGAGACTTGTTGCTGGACTTAGGCTCCTTCGCTTGGAAGATGGCACCACTATTGTCACAATAGATGGTGATCGGGTCATTCGAACTAGGAACTACAGTTAGTCTTTGCAAGAACTGACGCATCCATATAGCTTCCTTCGCAACCTCTGGAGCAGCATAGTACTCGGACTCAGTCGTTGAATCTGCTATAACAGTTTGTTTGGAGCTTTTCCAGCTGACCGCAGCGCCATTTAGAGTAAAAACGAATCCTGATTGAGACTTTGAGTCATCTCGATCCGTTTGGAAACTAGCATCTGCGTAACCGATTGCGCATAGCTCAGTGTCTCCTCCATAAGTCAATACCCAATCTTTAGTCCTCCGTAGGTACTTAAGAATGTTCTTTACGGCCATCCAGTGTGCTTCACCTGGATTGCCTTGGTATCGGCTCGTCATACTCAATGCATATGCCACGTCCGGACGTGTGCATATCATGGCATACATGATCGATCCTATAGCTGAAGCATATGGAATCCGACTCATGCGCTCGACCTCTTCCGATGTCTTTGGTGCTTGAGCTTTACTCAAGTGCACCCCAGAGATCATTGGAAGGTTCCCCTTCTTGGAGTTGGTCATGCTGAACCTCTCAAGAATCTTATCTATATAAGACTCCTGACTGAGGGATAACATCCGTCGTGATCTATCTCTATAGATACGGAGCCCCAAAATACGTTGTGCCTCACCCAGATCTTTCATCTGGAAATGGTTCTTTAACCATACTTTTACCGAAGTTAAGAGAGGTATGTCATTCCCAATCAAGAGTATGTCATCGACGTACAGTATTAGGAAGACAATCTTACTCCCACTCGACTTGATATATAGGCATGGTTCCTCGACTGATCGAGTGAATCCATTCTCCTTTATCACTTGGTCGAAGCGATGATTCCAACTCCGTGAAGCTTGCTTAAGTCCATAGATGGAACGTTTAAGCTTGCAAACCTTCTTAGGATCTTTAGGATCGATATAACCTTCGGGTTGTACCATGTACAACTCCTCCTCCAAATAACCGTTTAAGAAGGCGGTTGTCACATCCATTTGCCAAATTTCATAGTCATGAAATGCGACGATCGCTAAGAGAATCCGAATGGAACGAAGCATGACTACGGGTGAAAAAATCTCATCATAGTGCAACCCTTGCACTTGAGTGAAACCCTTTGCCACTAGTCGTGCCTTGTATATATCTGGTTGTCCTTCTACAGATCGCTTTATCTTGTAAAGCCATTTGCACTGAAGAGGCCTAGCCTTATCAAGTAAGTCAACCAGATCCCATACATCGTTCTCATACATTGAGTCCATCTCGGATTGCATGGCTTCTTGCCATAGCTTTGAGTCGGAACATGTCAGGGCAGCTTTATAGGTTACGGGTTCGTTACTCTCAAGGAGTAAAACGTCGTCTCTCCCATTCTCCTCGACTATACCGATATATCGATCTGGAGGAATGGAGAGTCTACCCGACCTTCTGGGTTCCAAGGGAATATCAACCGCAGCAGTCGTAGAAGGAACAGTTTCCTCCATTGGTGAATCAGTTGTTGGTTCAGGAATCTCCGACAGATCGAAGATTCTATTACCTCTCTTGTCTTGGAGAAACTCTTTCCCTAAGAACGTCGCACTAGCCGCAACAAGAACTAATATCTAGCATTATCGTGAATGATTAAATTGAGGTGATAGCTCTAAACAAATGATATCCGTATGTCTATAATCTAGGATGCAACTATATGATCCATTTTCATGCATATTAGGTGGTTTGGTTTAGTTTAGGCGGAATATGATGCTACTATCTAACGTGAATGCAATAAAAAACGGTAAAGGAAAAAACGCAAAAATGAAAAACACCTAGTGTGGCCTATTCCTATGAAAATAAAGACAAAACAAAGTGGAATCCATCCATGGACCCTAAGCAAGTCTTCATTCTTCATCTTGGGCATTAAGTGGGAGTCCATCTTGAATCTTCAACTTGAATCTTCTCAAAATTACATATTTGAATTACAAAAATAAACCTATTTACATTCTAATTCAAAATATGCCAAAATTAAAAATATTACAAAATTGGAGATTCGAGATCTCAAAAATACAACCAAAATTGTGTTTCCTTCATTACGAAAACACAACTTTCTAAGGCCACACTAGTAAATTACAACCGTTTGTACAAAATTAATGCGTAATATAAACCATTCATTCAAACATTCATTCACAAACATAAATAAATAGCATCAACTAAACATAATAATATCAATGCATACAAATTGATTAAATCCAAACCACCCTTTTTAAATGATTAAAATTATGCAACAATTCCTTAATTGTTCATAATATCTTATAATCAAAACAATAACCCAAAAGAAATAATTTATATTATTATTATAACATATTAGATCACAATAATATTTTAAACTTCTTTAAAATATTAGGTATCATATTTATTGTGAACTGCTTCACAATAACATAAAATATATTATCTTTATAATATAACAAAATATAATAATATATCACAAGATATAATTTCCAAAAAACAAAAACAATTTCGGCCAAAAACAAAAATTTCCGAAAATCAATTTTTTTTTTTTTTTTTTTTATAATGGAATATACGGCCAAAATAAAAAAAAAAAAACAAAATAAATTTACCAAGAATTATTTAAATCGGCCAAATTAAACAAAATTGAATTAAACTGTGTTAATTCGTTTATACTAATAATTAGATCAATCCTAACTCAATTTTAATCCGTATTAAACATTGATTTAAGAGATTCAAACTAACATTTTAGATTAAAAATCTTAAACTGATAGATCTAATGATTAACAACATAATATGTTCATTAACATACAAAAATTGGTCCTTTTAAGTTTTAATTCAATCAGTATTGAAACAAAACTAATACAAATTCATATGAGATAATTTTAACATCTTAAAACATCGTTAATTATGAATCAAATAGACCAAAACATAGCCAAAAACATCACAAATCACACGGCCAAAAAAAAAAGAAAACAATTCGGCCAAACTTATGAAATTGATTAAAACATGCAAAATGAAAAACATGAAATTGATTTACGGCCAACTATTGTGAAACATACAAAACATACGGCCAATGATTAACAATCATTAATAAATCATACGGCCTATGATTAACAATCATTAATAATCATTTGGCCCAAAAACAATCTTACGGCCAAGTAAAACAATTTGTATAAAATTACACAAAATTGATTTTTATGAAAACCTTATAAAAATTTCATGTGCCCTAAGGCTCTGATACCACTTGTAGGTTTATATCCGTATATAGACCTTTTAAATCACAGGATTATAATGAAAATTTTTTCAAGATTTAAAGTCATATATCAAAATTGCATAACATAAACAAAGAATAAGAGTTAACCTTTTAATCCTTATGAATTGGCCTAAGATTAATACCAAAAATATGGTATCTCCTAATAATCTCACCCAAGATGATATTAAGATATGCCCCTTTGAATTGCTAGAATATTAGATAGGAGACTGCTTTCTTTTCTCTCAAGATTTATGTTGTGTGCTATGTAAATAATGAATTAGGTTAGATGAGGTTTTAGGGTGTGAATAGGTTAAATAGAAAAGAAGAAATCAATCCCCTAATCTCCTAGCATCACACGTCCAAATACAAGGGAGATGTGGACCTTTCCACTTCTTAATTTAAAAGCCCAATCTAATTAAAAGTTGATCAAAACCCAATTAATTAGTTTTATTTTGCTTTTAATATATAATGTAATTTATAATATCCATATATTATAATTAATCATAAATATCCATATATTTATAATTTGCTAATTTATTATAACTGTTTACAATCAATTAGCCTACATTATACGCAATAATTAAATATAACCTTTTATATTCAATTTTCGAATTACAGCTAATTCCTCTCATCTAATATTATTTAATCATTATTAAACAATATTCATTATCACATTTGACTAACCTTTTAGTCAACAACACTGACTAACCGTTTAGTCATAATTAAGGCATCGATATGATCATTTTCTCAATTAATCACATCTCTCAAAAACATCCTTTAGGTGTGACTCTTAGGGACCAGTTGATCACCGCCATCTGTATGACAATAACGTCAAACTTATCTAGCAAGCCAACCGTTATCGATAAACGTTAATCAACTGATTAAATACAAAATGTACCCTGTGTACCTTGAGAGATTTATTTATGTTATTGCACTAACTGTGGAGGACACTAACCCCAACACTCCCTCCATTCATATCCACAAAGCAAGTTTGCTTTTTGGACACTATTCATACTTCGACATTCAACTTCAATTTTCTCTCGATACATAAATGTAGATATATTCATGTATGATCTTATTTGATTCGTCTTTACGAGTACAAAATAAAAATATATTTTTTATATTTTTTGAATAAACGTAGCTAAAGATATTTAACGCGCAAAACGCACGTTGGCAAGTGTGAAAAGGCAAACTTACCTTGTGGATATGAATGGAGGGTGTATAAAACAAATCTAACGGCTAAATTTAACGGATTATCCATGTTTGGTTACGGTTGGGACTAATTTTATAAGGTTAAGGGTACAATGGGAATATGCCAAACGTAGGGATACAACTGGGAAAAGTGAAAAGTACGAGGGTATAGAAGGGAAAATTCCTGAATGTTTTTTTAGCGTAGTTGTTAAAAAAAATTACAATATTTGTTTATTAATATGACTTTTTACTCATTTTCATGTTAATTTATTGATCTCTTTTTATTTCGTACAAAATTGATCGATTAAAGATAATGTTCAAAAATTATTTGCATTGGACGACACATGTTGCACAACTAACTAAATGTTTACAAATTTTAATTTATTGATATATTTGTAAATATCTAATATTTTTGTTATATGTATCATCAGGGGAGACCACCTTCTTAAAATGAGTCCGTCCTTCCAATTAATATAATAACATAACTTCTTCATTATTGTAACAACGACTACTGATTATTGTAACAAAATGCAAAATTAGCTCAATATTGAAACTATGTTATAATAATAAACATTCATGTATGTAATAATAACATAATTCTGGATGTGTTATTATAATGAACATATATAGGGTGTTATTATAACAACTGCGATTGATCTAGGTTGTTGATTTTTAGATCTAAAGGCTTAGATTGAAAGAAAAGACTCACTTTAAGGGTTGGATTAACCGGATCCTAACTGTATATATATAGATCGTCGTTTCAATCATCTCGCTGTATATATATAGAACCGGACCATTGTGATTGGGACCATCAGCAGGGCAAAAGTCGTCGGAATCCATAGATCGTTGTTTCAATCATCTCGCTCCAACTACCACTTCCTCATCAAACTTTAACAACATCACCATCTTGCATCGATCACTACTCCGACCACCACTCCGACCACCACCTTGGAGCGCGCCAACCAACCTAAGTCCGGTGATCGTTTCTCCTTAGCTCTCTTTGCAAAACAACTTTGCTCTTTATCGGTATGTTAAATTTTACTTTCATTGCTGACAAAAATAGCTTATAATTTTTGAAATGTAACTGTAAATCTCAGAAACGTAACCAAATTCTTATAAGAAAGTTTAATGCTGAAATTATTTTTCAAATGGATCGACGTTACTATTGAAATGTTTTAAGTTACTTTTGGTGGAATATAAACTATGCTGAAATTATTTTTCAAATGGATCGGCGTTACTATTAATGGTGCGTCTATTTGGAATAGATTTGGTAAATTGACAAAATAATTTGCAATTGTTTAGATTCTACTTAGTTTGGGTGGATTAAATAATGTTAAAATACCCCAATAAAAAGGGTTAAACGACAGTGAGATCGAAGTTACAGAGAAAACAAGTGGTCGAGATTGATCGTTGGTCGTCAGCTATCGGTTGCCGGAGTTTGGTGTGTTTGGCGAGGTTTTTCAGTGGGGTCGGGATGAAGTTTGAGGTTGGTGCAGATGAATTTGAAGGTGGTTGGATGGTAGGTTGGTAACAATGGGGGTAGATTGATCGATATATTTATCAGACAATTAGGGTTGATAAAATTATATTTTGGGGATAATAGTTTTGATAAGTTGACAGTTTTCTCATACTATGAGACTGCTTTATGGTAGAATTAATATACTTGATAATATATAAAATTGATACTCTAAAAATACATCTTTTAAGAATAATATACATGCAAGATATGGACTAAACAAACACGGATCGGAGTAACACAAAAGCATAAATGTTAAAAACAAGTATTAGCAAGAACTCGTGAATATCACGGGTCACTGCACTAGTTATAGTGAAAAAGAGAGAATATCAATTCTAGTGAATAAGAGGGCCGGGGTATCATTAAGCATCACCTAAGTCTCCACCTATGTTAAAACACAATATTAATTTGTACATAATTGTGCAAAAAAAAACAAGTTGATCTCGACTCTCCAAATAAAATTTCATAAATCACCTTCTTTAAAGCATCAAGTCTTAAGACAAAAAAATATATATATATTTTGAAAGGTTATTGAGAAAAAATTATTAAGATTAATCCAGTACAAAAATATTTGAAAGATTAAATAGAACTATTTTTTTTAATTGAGAAAATGAGATGAAACAAAAATGAAAATGAAAATAAAAAATAGAAGAAAAATATTCCGTATAATTTGAAAATAAAATCGTACATAAAATTGTTCCCTCCATTACGAAGGGTACTTCATATTTTGGATTGACACAAAAACTATGAAAATAGTACGTACTATATTAACAAATGAAAGTGAGTGTTGCAACTTGCAAGTAAACTTTTTTCATGACATAAAAACCGAGTTATATTGTATATATTTTATGTTTTTTAATTAGTTGCAGTTTTAAAAGAAATAAATCGAGTTACACATATTACAAAAAATTATAAACATTTGATACTTATATTGTACTTATAATAATAAATTAAATAAGCTTACACACTAACACACAACTATCTATGTTCTTATATATATAAAGTCAAGTTCTATCAAGGTAAATTCTCAGGGAAAGACACAAAGGTGCGTTTACAATCATTAGATCAAGCAAAATAAACGGTTGAGATTTAAAGTTTCAAAAAAATGTATTAGCGTTACAGTTTCATGGACGCTGAATTAAAGTTTCACACCATTATCAGATTTTCGTTCTAATAAAGCGAAAATACCACAGTGGATTGGAGGGGTATAAGACTAATTCTAATATGAAGCGTTTTCTCGTGTGAAATGATCAATATAATTTGAAAGCATTTCATTAATGCTTAATTCCTACTCCCTCCCGTTTTCTTTAATCTTTCCACTTGATTAAAATAATACACCCATTTAATAAACAAGTGGCGGAAGATTAAAGAAAACGGGAGAGAGTACCTTTTATTAAATTATATACATTTTCTTGATGCATATGGATTAATACACATTTTCTTTTGCTCATATCTTTTGTTATATATAACAAAATATTACAAAAATTTGATATTGCTAATGTAGGTTGAAAGACGATTTAAGCATGAGTTTACTGACTATATTTTATACGTGATATTACATACACTATTTAAAAAGTGAAATGCATTTAAATAAATGAAATAGATAAAGTTTAATTAATGAAATGTTTGAGAAAATTTTAGTAATCGTCTTACACTGCCACAATCTCATAATAAATTAGGTACGGGGTATAAAATTATACGGAGTAATCTTAATTGAGCCCTAACCTCATTATTATACACCGTATTTGTCCATCTAAACTTGCAGCCGATTCACCAAAGAAATCCCCCATTTTTAAAAAAAAAAAACACAAGAAAAATAAATAAAGTCTGTTCAATTTCACTCATAATTACACTCCAAAAACAGTTGCGGGTACGACTTTCGACCTTTATTTTGTGAAGAATCAGATTCTCTCACAAAAACACCAGAAACCAATTTCGACTTCCTTCCTTTTCTCTTTCTTCCTAAGATTTTCTGCATATTTTTTGATTTTTCTTCACACACACATATATATACATCTCTCCTATACAATTATTTTACTGGATTATCAATATTATTATTATTATTACTTTTATTTTATTATTATTAATTGATTAATTACAAAATTAATCCATCATTTTCGCTTCTTTTCTCCGGCATTCTTTTCGCCTTCACTTTTAGTTTTCTCTCTCTTCATTTACTCATATTCATTACTACATTTTTTTTTCATCTGACATAATCATAATCATAATACTAATATTAAATATTAATAATAATAATTCAAGAGAAAGGAAAAAAAACGACGAGGTGTTGAGAAATTCATGGGATTATTGGATTTGATTTGATTGGATTGATTTGATTTGATGAGTAAACAGTAAAAAAGAAAAGAAAAAGTAATGAACACAAATGGTGGAAATTTGAGGCGTGTGTTCACTCACAACTCTGGTAAATTTTTCCGAAATATCTTCAATTGTTTTTGTCTTAAACCAAGAATTTGACAAATTTTATATTTGTTTTGTTCTTTAGTATGAGCAATTTTGTTTGTTTCTCGAACTTTTTTATTTTTTATTTTTTTTAATTTTCTGTAATTTCTTACGGAGTATAATTACTTTTATTTTTCTTTTTTTCTGGATAAACCCATCACTTTATCTACTTCAACACACACCTCTGTTTCTGGGGTTTTCTCTTTGAAATTCAATTTTATAACATTAATTTTTTAATATTATTATTATTATTTTATTTTTTAAATTGTTCGTGGGAAGGTTTAAGGAGGAGAGAGAAAGTGAAACGGTTGAGTGAAGAAACAATGTCGAGTAATGCTGAAGATAATCTTCATCGTCGCAAATTCAAGGTTATTTTTCCATCCCACTCAATTGTATACGTTTTTAAATCATTTCGTTTTGGACTCGGAAAAAAAAAGTGGAGTGTATTTAATTAATTATCGTACGATTGAATGAATCATAATATTTTATTTCATTGCGATCTTTTTATTTGTTTTGGAATAAATTATCGTACTAAATTCTTTGTTTTTTATTTTAATGTTTTGGATATTTTTTTTTGAAGGGTTTATGCGATTCTATTCCCGTTCATCCTGCTTCTGTTCCAAGAAAACTACGTTCAGGTAAATTTCTTTTTTTATTTTAGGATTTTAATTTTATTTTTTTAATATTTACTCCGTATTTCTGTACTTTCTGGTTCATAAAGTAGGCAAATTCACTGGAAATGGTAGCGATGAGTTAATGGTTTAAGTGGTTTTAATTTAAATAAATAATTGTTGGATTATTATTATTTTTACCAAAATTTTAATCTGGAAATATGAGTAAATATTTACTTTTTTGGGCTTTTTTGTTCCTTTTAATTCCCTTTAAACTGAATTTTGTTACTTTAATGAAGTACGCTTTTTATCTTTTTATTTTATCTTAATTTTATTCATTTCTTGATGTAGTAGGAGTATTTTTTTTTTTAATTAATGATATCAGGATTCTAGTAGCTCATCTACTTTATAGCATATGCACCAATATGCTGCCCATTTAAGAGAAATCATATGCATAAAGCTGCAAGTGACTTTTCATTCTCAATTTATTTTGTTTGGCAATTTATGTAAATTTATAAAGCTTCCTAAATACTCCGTAATATTTATCATATGGAAGAGTGATTTTCGGTTTCCGATATTTGCAGCAATTAGTAAACGAAGTCCTCGATCGGCCTCAGTACCGACGATGGATTCTAAGAGATTAAAGCATTCGATAAATGGTGGTGTGGCGTCACTTCGATCGGATTATCTGAAGAAGATGAAAGCGAACATGGTTTGTGAACTTGTTATTGATGACATATTGCTTGGCGAATTCTCTGTTTTTATGGTGTGCAGTGATTAAAAATTGCATGTTTGACTGTTTAGCAATATGCTTCGGAGCCACTGTCAAAAGAGGAGGAAGAAGTGGCCGAGACATTGTTTGCTTTAGCGGGGATGATCACTTCCGATGGTGAATCATCGAAGGCTAAAACCCCAGAGTGCACAGGGAATGATCACGATGATCCGATGTCTTCATCTAAAGGTGGTGCTTTTTGTACTCCGTATTTCTTTACCCTGTTTCGATACAATGCAAGGCGGGAATTGTTTTCTTAGGTTGATTTATGTTTGTGAATATTGTTAGACGTCGTGATCCGTAAAGAGGAGCCAGAAACTGCTTGTAATCAATCAACCAGTAATGCAGATGCGGTACCAGTAGGAGACGGCCCAGAAAGAGACTCTATTCTGGGGAAAGCTACGAGTGGTACATCACCAATCAATTGGCCTAATTTATCAGAGAAAAGACAACTTAACCAAGCCCTAAATGTTTCAGCCCATCCTCAGAGGATGCCACCGTTACGGGCTTGTGATGAAAAAGTAGTCGTGAATTCTTGTACCTCCTCTCAATTGTCAAACGATGCCATCCGGCATACAAGGTGCGTATTTGGCTATAAACTTCAGCGCTTATTCTTTGTGTTACTCCGTGTAAATCGTCTTTATAACAGGCTACATATGATGTGCAGTGTTAGCGACTCAAAAACTGAGAAAGCATCGTTTACTTTGTTACAATCCCAGCATTTTGTAGATTCTCAGGCTGTAGATAAAGTCTCTAGTCACGAAAGGTATCCTCAATGTAGAGTTGAATTTGATGGGCTTTCTGTTATTTTATTTTTTTTTTTGACGGCCGCCAAAATTCGTTTATGTTACAACTCCGACTACAGCCATTTCTTATTGAATTTGTGGAATCCACATTTGCAGGTCTTCTGCCACCGTCTTTCCCTCATGGGCCAATGCCCCTGCATCCTCTTCAAGGTCTGATGCATGTGGCAATAAGTTGGCAACTGATAAGGTAACCTTTTGTTTTTTTTGATATTTTATCCTCTGCTAATCTAGAATATTGTTTTCTATGAACTACTTGAAAACAAGGCTGTAAAGCCTTGTTCCTTACTGTTCTCTATCTATATATTCCTTAGGTATCAAGCTGTGTTAATGGTTCAATGGAGTCGAGGAAAAGAAGTATGACTCATGTTTTCATCAGTCACCTGATTCAAGGGTTAGAGACATCTACGGGGAAAGACAATCAGCCTTTAAATGCCTGTCAATTGCTACCATCCCAGTCTTCATCTATTCCCCCTAATAATAATGATTTAAATGGAGCTCTAACAACCCACATGGTTGGCTCTACCACATACGAGAATATGTGTGAAACTGGTGACAGAGTACCTATTGTTCTTGAACACCATGAGGGGGAAGAGGACGGTCTGATGAAGAAGGTACTTAAGGCCCTTGTAGCGGTTATCTTACACTTTCTCTGATTAATGCCTTCTTACATAATGTGGTTTATTGGCAGAACTTCACTTTTCTGTCTTTGACAAGAGGAGTTGGATTACAAGCAAATAGTGAAGCAAAAGGGCAGGTATCTCATCTGCATTCAGTTTCACAGGCTAGTGCCTCTCTGCCAAGCTCCACTTCGACAACTTGTTTAACTTCCAAAGCATACCGGGATCAAGCAGCCGTTGGGTCATTAGCTATGCCTCGTGTGCTGCCTCAGGTGCTGTTCATATTCCGTCCTCTTAGTATAACTAGTCAATGTTGCGTAGAGTAATGTTTTGTATTGTATTTATGGTAATTCCAATCACCATTTTGCACAAAAATGTTATTCCTGCTAAGTAAGGATTGCCAAAAATGAAAGCGGTAAATTAGAATGTGAAGCTGCAGTTTTTGGTCTAGCTGTTTCTCCGGTCATCTAAGCCGTAAAGATGGCGACAAGAATTATTGCCCATGTTGTGTGATTCTTTAGGTTTAGAGTCACATTGTAGTTATTCCATAAAATTTTAGGTCATTGTAAACAAAAATGTACTAGCATTTCTAGGTTCGGGGATATTGTAACTTCGGATACTTGCACTGTATTTTGACAGCCTTTATTAAACTTTTATGTCTGTTTTGTTTAGAAGAGTTTATTTTCTTTTATGCCGGTAAGTATTTGTTTCTTTGACCGTTTCTCTGGGGCTTGCTTTAAACTGTGTTTCTCTTACTGAGGATTTACTTGAATGTGTTTTGGTTATTCAGATGCAGTTGCAAATGCCCCAATATTTTGCTGGAACTTTCAACGCCGCCCATATGTCACAAACTGGGACTGGAAAGCCTGCACAAATTGCACAACCTAATTTGCAGCAGCAGAATCTGCAACAGCAACAGGTACAATTACCGCGACAGCAACAGCTACAGTTACCGCAACAGCACCAGCACCAGCACCAACACCAGCACCAGCATCTGCAGCAGCAACAACTACAATTCCCGCCACCGCAACAGCACCTGCAACAGCAACCGCTACAATTACCGCAACTGCAACAGCAACATAACCAAAACTTGCACTCGCAGCAGCAACAATTACAGCATCCGCAACATCACCAACAGCAGCAGCAGCAGCTGCAGAAATGGACCAGTCAGCTACCAGCACAGTTCAGGCCGGGACCACTCCTTCCGTCTCATATACAAAACTGGCAGAACCATAAACAAGATTTTCGGATTTCAACTCAGGCCTGGCCCACTTCTTGCCAACCTTCCCGGGAAATGATTGGTCCTAAATTCTTTCACATACCCCAACACTCGCAACAACTGATTGAGCGGTGTCCACCTGTGCCGCTCTCTACCACAAAGCCTCAGCCTGGTCAACTTCCTGCCGTTTGTGAAAACAAAGGGGGGCGATTTCAGCCTGACGGTGCTCTGCCTTTCCAGCTTCTTTGCAACAAACAATAGTAAGTTTAAAGAATCAAAGGTGTTTGATCTCTTAAACATTTTCCCCTTAAATGGGCATATAGATGGTTCATGTTATAGAACAAGAAATTGTAGGACCGGGAGGACATAGCTCGTGAGCTCGCAGGTAAAATGGTGGTATGGAGGAATGATAGGTCTTTATAGAATCAGTATGACTAGCACACATAATATTTTAATTAGTCAACATACATAATGAACTCCAGGCCAAATAGAGGATGTTTCTATGTGAAAACTTTACCATATTCCAAAAGATTGGAATGAATCATGGTTTGTCTTGTATTTATTTTCTGACGTGCTCTCTGTGCAGTATTTTAATGTCCTACATTTATCCATCAGTTCATTGCGGATGATCGTAAATACGGGGTATTTCGTACCATTTTTTTGTTGATTGTTGGATTTATTCCTTATACGCTACTCTCTTGCTCTGTTAATGGGCTGAAGTCACTGAATTATTACTCCGTTGGAATTGAATAGAAGACATCAAACAAAAAACAATTATAAACGGTTTCAGACATGACTATTTGTCAACATCAAAAGGCTTTACCAAAAACGTTTTAAAAACAATTAATATATCAGGTGACACTACGAGTGACGAATGTATAATGAGATAAAACCCATCATCCGTCGTCATTCGTTCCACCTATCATCCATTTTTGTAGGGTTTTCATCCATCCTTTTGTGTCGGATGGATCGAGTTCTGTTTTGGTAAAAACTCTACAAGGGTGAAAAAGAGCTAAGATGGGCCAACTAGTACTGTTTGTGAAACAGAACAGAACATAGTCTACTCCGAACAGAACTGATGACAACTAGATTAACGAAACCAAGCAGAACATAGCCTTCTCCGAGCAGAACTGAGGGGACAACGAGATTGATGACGCAGAAACCCCGAGAAGAAGATGGGGAAAACTGCGGGCTACCAAGCCAGGACTTCTTTTATTAATCTCATGACGATTACAAGGCTTTTGATTACAATTGAATGATTTTCGTAGGAAGAGCTAGCGAATAATGCTAATACATCGATTATGTGTACTTCTATGTGAAAGTATAAGAAAAACCTATGAGAGAACATATGAGAGACCCCCCTAAAAATGACTAAGTGAGCCTCTATATATAGGTAGAATGCTCACAATACAACTCCTAAAATCTAGGGCCACTATCTCATGAACTTAGGTAGTTGGATAACTACCCACTATGCATGACTTGTAACTTCCCATTATGACTTCTATTCTGATCCGCAGAACTGCATGCCAATAACTACCCATGATCTTAGGTGGTTAAATAACTTCCATTGACTCCACTTCTGCTCAGCTATGATATCTTCCATTATCCCATGATCTTTGTAACCGCTATAGTTGACCTCTGCTGACCACAACTGCCATGCCTCTTCTGACCTGTTCTGGGCGATAACTGCCATACCTCTTCTGACCTGTTCTGGGCTATAACTGCCATTGTTCTTCTGACCTGTTCTGTACCATATTCGCAACGTCTATCCAGAACTGCCAATTCTGGGTAGTGTAAAATCTGGTCATAACAAATGCCCTTGTTTTCTCAAGTGCAGCTCGGCAATCTTGAGGAAACAATCCTGTACAAACACTTCTATACAGAACAGACTAGAGTAGAAACAACGGCTATAAAATTTTGAACAACTATGCATCTGGCAAGACTTGTGTACCACATTCAAAGAGACAACGTTTAAATCAGAAGTAGGAGAGAATTAAAACCTGATTGATTGCTTCACGGTAGCGATGACTAGTAAATCGTAAGATGAACTTGAACATACAACGAATAGGTTATCGGCCAGACTTACTGAGGGCTTGTACCTTGCTTTGAAACATTAGAGTTTGAACCTTGATATGGCTTGTTGGACAAGAGATATTCCCTTAGTATACACGAGCTTTGGACTTTCCTTAACCTTAAAAAAGGAAGGCTAGCCACATGTTGTGCAATGTGGGGATAGTTGAGACCCATTAGATTGTGCAAAACTTGCGGTGATTTGATCTGTAGAATACTTCGTTTGTCTTTTGATAATGCATCGTATGAACTATTGTTTAACCTTCTCGAGGATGGTTAAATACTTTGTGCCTTGTCTTTCAAGGGCTTTACGTGTGTATGCCTTATCTTTCAAAGGGCTTCTTCGTATGTGTGCCTTATGTCTTTCCAAAGGGCTTAACCATTGCTCTGTGGATCTTTTGCTTAGTCTGTAGGGCAAGACATTTTCTAGTCTGCTCTGACAGCGGTTGCTAAGTAATTAGCCTTGGTGGTCCAAGGACTTAATCACTATTGTCGCTATTGCTTCTATTGCTTCTATTGTTACGTGAATGCACTAACCTCGCAGTGTACACCCCAGGACTTATGTACGCATGATCATGGCTAACCTTGAGGGATATTATAGGACTCTCTTAACGGCGCTAAGCCCTGGTCCGTCAATCCGAGGACGCATCCTCTACAAGCAGATCTGCCGCTTCAGACTGGCCGCACTGTGGTCTGGAGGAAGATCTCCAGCTGCAGATCGGTTGCTCAAGGCCGAGGACTAAGCTCAAATCTGGAAGACAAGTTTCATTCTTACAGAATCGGAGGGGTAACTCCAAAAATATTGAGGACAAAGCTAAGAGCTGGAGGTTAAGCTCCGTACAGGCTGGAGGATAAACTCCTGAGTAGAATTGAAGGATAAACTCTTGATTAGATGTGGAAGATAGACTCTTGACTAGGGTGGAGGATAGACTCCTTTATTTGTAATATGTGGCATACTAGATTTTTAGTGGATTATTTGTGATAATAAAAATATTTACTCTTGTAATTAAACCGCAATCCGCAAAACAAGAAATAAAAATTAGACTATACCATTGGACATTGGCTCTACTTTTACAAGACTGGAGGTCTAGGCTCCAAGACTGACGATATGCTCGAGACCAAGGACTAGGCTCAATCTTTGGAGGGCAAGCTCCAAAGATGCTTTGAGGACGAGCTCAAAACTATAGATATGCTCAAGATTGAGAACTATACTCAAGATTAGAAAACCCGACTTCAAGAGTGTTGAAGATCCGCTCAGGGTGAAGGGTAAGACTCCAATATCAAGATTGCATAGAATAAGCTCCAAAAATAGTAGAATAAGATATATGGTAGAACTTGATGCAATTAGGATCCAAATAAGATGCTTCCGTATTCATATAATTCAAGGGCTGACAAGATAAGGTTGCAAGAGCGCTAGGATGAACTCCAAGGTTGGCCACATAGTGCGAGACTGTAATAAATAGAAAATATTCTTCAAGGTCCATGTAGCGCAAGACCGCAAAAATAAGACAATATGCTCAGAGATAATATATATGCTCCAAGATAATATATGCTCCAAGATTGGCGACGTGACTGTAAACACAAGATAATATGCTCCAAGATTCTTGGTATAATATTATGAAGAAACATTTGATATATAATAAGCAAGATTGAAAATACTTTGAGACTTTGGAAAAATCTTTGTCAAAATGTAAAAACTTGGTTAGTATTAACCATTGATGTATTCAATGATTTTTCTCATAATAAAATAATATAAAGTAAAGCGATTATGAAAAATAAATTAATTGAAAATAAATAAATAGAGTTTGAGTTTGGTTGATTTCCAAGCTTTGGAATCAACTCTCCCTCAAGAGTTACCAATTCATGTGCCCCTTGACCGATGATGGAGTCAACGAGGTAAGGACCTCTCCACACTTGAGCAAACTTGTATGAACTACATCTCTTGCATTTTTGAATGTGCTTCTCTAGAATAATTCTCCTTTACCAAGGGCTCTCGCTTCGATATTCTTGTTGAATCTCTTTCACTATAACACCTTGACACGGGGTCGACTTAATCTTTACTGCATTTCACACTCGTTCAAAGTTTTCAAGGTTAGTGAACAAAGAATAATTTTAGAATCTAGAATACATAGGACATACCTTGGTGTTTGAATAACCAATTCTGGAAGGATAATAACTTCACGACCATAAACAGGTTAGAAAGAAAGAAATATGTCTTATAAAAAGCTATAAAGCTATAAAGCTATAAAGGTTGATGCAGCTAACTTAACGTCCAACTTGTTATGATTAACAACAAGAGATGAATTGCGTACCTTTAGATTTTGCTTTCCTTAATAATGAAATTACCTCTTTCACTGTTTCAAATATGTACAGCTTCTATTCTGGAGCAAACGACATCTTCTGTCTTGGAACAGACGACATCTTCTGTTCTAGGGCGAATGACAACTTCTGCTCTAGGGCGAATGAAAACGTCTGTTCTGGGGCGAACGACAATGTCTGTTCTTGAGCGAACCACAATGTCTGTTCTGGAGCGAACCACAACGTCTGTTCTGGAGCGAACCACAACGTCTCTTCTGGAGCGAACGACAACGTCTGTTCTGGAGTGAATGACACCTTTCTAGTGTCATCAGTGCCCCACTTTGTATTTAGAAAACAAGGACAATAATCTTCTACACAAAGCTCTATCTTGACATTATTTCGTCATCTCTAACACCGTGAATTTTCACCTGCCACATACTTCTCAAAAAACATGTGAGCTCGCGTAAAAATTATAACCTTTAACCATTCTTGAAACAACTCGTCAACCTTGAGCAATAAACCATATGAGACCGTTCAGGAGTTCAATCACGATGGCACAAGGTTGAAAACACTCCTGCAAAAATAAACTGAAAAAGAAACGGCTACAAAGACAACATAAAAAATTCTGCAAGACACGTACCAGATCAGGATTAAAATCCGGAATCAGAACTGAACGAAAATTCAAACCTGTTCTGACAATCACTTCTGTGAATGTCATGCCGACCACGTACCAATGAATCCATCACCCTCATACTACTTGTTGGGTTGACTTGCTTTGACCAGCGCTGACTTGCGAATCTTGACTTTGTCAGTTCTAGTGACTTGCTAAAACTTCAGAGCTGACAGTCTTGAAGGATGAAAATTCAAGACACAAAAGATGCCCTTAATTTTCTCAAGGGAAACGTTTTAGCAAACTCAAGGAAACAATTCTGAAAAGCTAATTCAGATGACAACGAGCAGAAGAGAAACAACCAGAAAATATAACGGGTAGGAAATGAAAAGGGTCAAGATTCAAGAGACAAGCATCAAGACTTATATATAGACGTCAGACCAGAACTGATAAAAATTCAAACCTGACTTGGCTGATCATTGTAACAATGGTTTACCTCTGCAAAATTTGAAATTCTTCCAACGGTAGAGTCCTGAAGACTATAGGACTGATTCTTGCTCAAAGCCGTTAGCATGCAATTTTGAAAAAAACACCTCATGCAAAATCAAACATCTTCAAGCGTTAGAAAAACTCAGATTTGTAAAAAATAATTAACCACTAACAAAGTTTAAAAAGATAATCGAAAGAAAGCAACAACACGTGAGAAAACTGATCACAAGATCAAGACAAGGCTGAAAATCGGATCTGTAACAAGTTTCACAACTTACAACCTTGGCTATTTTGTCCCCTTGTGGCGATTTCAGGACTGCGTCAATCCTGGTCCTTTAACATTAGCAACTCTATCAGTATAGATGGTCCAGGCTTTTAATATTCTTTCTTGACCAGAACTTCAAGGTCGAAGTTTTCTTCCAGAGCAGGACTGAAACTCGCCACAAAATCTGCCAAGGATTCTGACTTGATGGCAGTCTTGGGCCTGCAACTTTTGTTATACATAATGATCTGCACAAAACCATATAACCATTCTCCCGGACAGTTCAGACTTTCTCAAGACTGACTTGACTGAAAAGTTAGTCCAGACAATAACATGATAATTCTTAAAATAAGATTAAACTTAGCAATATACATTAATTAAGTAAAAATGTATATTTCCCGAGGAGTGTACCTTATTCCGGCATCCAAGAGGTTCTTACTTGCACAATATATGGGGTATCGTAGATTATCCTTTTCATCGATCAGAACTGGATAATTAGTATGATCTGCACAGCACTGGATAGTTTGATCTGCACAGCACTGGATAATATGATCTGCACAGGACTGAATAATAGTTCTGATTTGCACAGAGCTGACTTCGGATCCACTCCTTCCAACAATGTCCCTTGGAACTGTCTTGGTGAAACGCCAAATGAGTGTTTGACAAGATTGGACTTCATGCTATATCTCTCCAAGAATACAAAAGGATGCTTGCAAGCGTCGAATGTGATCTTTGACACTCTTGGACCTCATCACCAAACCATATGTGTACACCTTCGTTGTGTCCCCAATAAAAATACTCCAACATTGTGCTAATTACCACCTTGGTAGGTTGCCCCTACATCTCTCAAAGCGTAAGGCGTAACAAATTAAAAATATATTATGCAAAAAATAAAATTCATCTTTTGATGAGTAGGATACACTTCGATTCGATTGGACTTGATGAAAGTATCCACAATTGTAAGCTACTTGTATCCTGAAATCTTGGCAAGCACAACATTAGTATTGGGTAGATGAAAAGAATCTATGTGCAAACTTTATCTTAAATAAACATAACCAACACTTGAAACATACCATGTTTTTGTCGGACGATTACTACGATGGTTAACCAATCAAGATACATTACCTCTCTTACCATTTCATGTCTAGAAGCTTTTGAACCTCGTCGTTAATTATTTACTTTCTAGAGGAAATCTCTTGCGTCCCCACTGTACAGACTTGAACTTTGGGCCAACATCAGACTTGTGAGCGATCAGACCAGGACATGACTTATACCAGTCCTGTCAAAGCGAGTCCACGCAGAACAGGATACTTTGGACTGTAAAAAAGGTTAACTACCAAGGTCATACCTGATTCTGGCCGGTACATCACCTACCAGTAGTTTCTCACCAGAACAGGAGTGGCTGAGGACGTCTCTGCTCTGTCTTGTCTGACCTATCCGTTGACTTGTTCCTTTGATTGCAATATAATGAATTTGTTGCTACGATAGCTTCAAGCCTATTCTGTAGCACTCTTGTGCATTCTGCCATTCTCCATTGATCATCATTATTCCCTACTTGATTGACATTTTGACATATTAGTGGTACGTCGAAGGCACGAGCATGATATTATGAATTAAAACATACCAAGCATGATATACAATGTCATCAAATTAAATCAATAAAATAATTAAGAGAAGTGACTCCCTTTGTAGGTAGAGAAATTCTGCCCAAAGTGTGTTGGCCTAGGTCTCTCCGTAGAATCCACAAGCATGTTAAAATTTGTAGTGAGTTTATCATGGTTGATCCTCATTTCTTCCAAGACACCAAGCATAACCATTCAGAACTGCCTTGACGATCTCCCTGACCAAGAGTCACTAGTTTCCAGTTCTGTTTAGTTCTGTTGGGGACGACATCATTTCTTCTTAAGTTATCATTTCTGGTACTGCAACACAAGCCAAACCACAAATATTAGAACCGTCATTAGCATAATAAACTTTATGAGTGTAAGGAGAAAAAGGTGGAGATTGATTTGGCTCTTGTGATTGTGGTTTTTCAGTCTTGTTTGTATTCCTCCGTGCAGGACTGGTTGTGTCCTTCAAGCGTCCAGAACTGAAACATCTATAACAAGACTCTCAAGCTTGGAAATCAATCCTGAAAAATCTATAACAAGAATGTTAATATCAAAATTGTCAATCCAGAATTGAAAACTAGACCGTTAATATCGAAATTATCAGTCTAGAACAAGACTGTTAACATCGAGTTTACTAGTCCAGAACTGAAAACAAGACTGCTAATATCGAGATTATCAGTCCAGAACCGAATACAAGACTGCTAAAATCGAGATTATCAATCCAGAACAGAAAACAAGAGAGTATTCAAAAGCTCTTATCTTAGGGCTGGATGAGTGGACATGTGTTCACTCTTGTCTCGGTATCAACCAGTTCTGTCCTGCTGACGACCTCTTCCGGCTTTTTTGTTAGGCCTGTTCTGACACAAACTCCGCTGTTCTGTTTGTTGAAGGCATCTTCTTCAAGTATGACGACCCTTGCTTGTAAGTACGAACTGCCCAGAACTGTCACAGTTCAGAATTGAGATCTTTTCTTTGTTCAACTCTGCACTACTCCAGCAAATGACGGAAGCTATTCTGGCTGGTAGTTTTGACATCGAACCTCCACCCATTTCAAGTGGAGTTATCATACCTACTCCAGGGTTCCAGGAGTTGAAAGCTGAGGAGCAGAACAAACTGGAGGTCCTACCCAGGACATCACTGTCAAACATGCCATCTACAGGCGTGGAGAAAATTGTCCAGAATACGACGGAAAAGATTAGCCCAGAATTGCTCAGGACTGACATTACAGAAGTGGAGCCTTTGCACATGCAAGTCTCCCTCAGATCTTTGGGAATAAGAACTATGAGCGTCCTCTATTTGTATTGCATAACGTGGTCTTGAGGATGTTCTGTACTATAGCACAACTTCAATTGATGGAACGTTGAATTTTTCGGAACATCCTTCAAAGCCGCAAAATTGTTGAAGGAGGATCCTTCTTTTTCTTAGGAGAAGCTTCTGGTTCCTAGGAGAGTCCTCTTTAAGTTGATCTTCAAAGCCTTTGTCCCCATCATGATAGGAAAAAACTTTTCTTTTTATGATGAAAGACAAGGACAATTCTGGCCTGATTCTTGTGTTGTAACCACTAGTATCGCTGGAGTTCTGTTCCGATTCAAGACTGACTCAATTCTCTTTGAGTCTTGTAACTTTTTTTTGTAGAATTGAAGCAATCCTTGAGCAAGATTTCTCCAAATATTGTGCTAGTTGTTCAAGGGTCTTGTCAACCATGTGGTCGTGACAAGAGTGTGTTTTTTGTGGATTTTTGAGAAGAGAGTTTCACAAACTAATAAACTAGATGCCCCACGGTGGGCGCCAATTTGTTTTGGTAAAAACTCTACAAGGGTGAAAAAGAGCTAAGATGGGCCAACTAGTACTGTTTGTGAAACAGAACAGAACATAGTCTACTCCGAACAGAACTGATGACAACTAGATTAACGAAACCAAGCAGAACATAGCCTTCTCCGAGCAGAACTGAGGGGACAACGAGATTGATGACGCAGAAACCCCGAGAAGAAGATGGGGAAAACTGCGGGCTACCAAGCCAGGACTTCTTTTATTAATCTCATGACGATTACAAGGCTTTTGATTACAATTGAATGATTTTCGTAGGAAGAGCTAGCGAATAATGCTAATACATCGATTATGTGTACTTCTATGTGAAAGTATAAGAAAAACCTATGAGAGAACATATGAGAGACCCCCCTAAAAATGACTAAGTGAGCCTCTATATATAGGTAGAATGCTCACAATACAACTCCTAAAATCTAGGGCCACTATCTCATGAACTTAGGTAGTTGGATAACTACCCACTATGCATGACTTGTAACTTCCCATTATGACTTCTATTCTGATCCGCAGAACTGCATGCCAATAACTACCCATGATCTTAGGTGGTTAAATAACTTCCATTGACTCCACTTCTGCTCAGCTATGATATCTTCCATTATCCCATGATCTTTGTAACCGCTATAGTTGACCTCTGCTGACCACAACTGCCATGCCTCTTCTGACCTGTTCTGGGCGATAACTGCCATACCTCTTCTGACCTGTTCTGGGCTATAACTGCCATTGTTCTTCTGACCTGTTCTGTACCATATTCGCAACGTCTATCCAGAACTGCCAATTCTGGGTAGTGTAAAATCTGGTCATAACAAGTTCTAAGCAAATTCAAGTGACAACGTCGTAATTTGGATAACTAATTAACTAGCACTTGTTTTCTATTTGTTCCATTTGGCCAAAGCTATAAGGTCAATAACTCAATATCCATCCTGCAATGTCGGAGCAGAATGATTTTCGACAGTATCACGGTAACTTAAAGCAACACTTCCGGAACTAGATATCGAGTCAATACTTGGAATTTGCAGCAGCAATTAGAGCTGCCCCTATCCCGGAACCATCTTTCAAGTGTTCTATCACGAGCTTTCCCGCAAGTCTGGTCCAAGAAGCTCTATGACTGCATCCTGCACGTACCCTCTGTATTGAGAGTAATTTTCGTACAAGCTTCCATCCATTGCAACAACTGTGCGTTTTCCAAATATGAGACCTTTTGTGTCTTCTTCCATCTTCTGGAGGACCCCAACAATTGCTGCACCTGCCAGACGTCCTCCTCTTTTCGCTATTGTGTCGCAAACCTCCACGACAATCCTATTGGCACTTGTATTTGACTCCACCTGATGTATTGCAGAGTAAAAAACGATCTATACATGTCACTTTTCTTTGTTGCCTTTTACGCAGCATTTTTCTGTTGCTTTACTGTATCTACTGGTTTAAACTGTAAATAGTATTCTCACTTATGCTACTCGGGCTTGAGTATGGGCACTGGACGATGGTAACACAGCATTACTAACCAAACTTCATTTCTTTGGAAAAGCAATGAGTTTTTAGCTAAGCGTTTTGATATTAACGGACTTACTCCTGTTTCATTGTAGAGAATTGAGCCGACTGCTTCAAGGTTGTCTGACTTATCTTTCTGCATTGTGCTTATATGCGGGGTTCTGCTCAATAAACAGGAACACAAAGTGACACGATACTGAGTGATGAATTTATGAAAGTGGTAGTGAAGGGGACACCAAAGACGTTTAACCACTGAAAAATTTTACCTAAGCGAAAAAGGGGTTCGCAGTTTACTAGGAACACTGCTACCGAACAAAGAGTCTTCTTCAGCCATTCTCACTATCACTCGTCTAACAATCTCGCCGAGGTACATACCAGAAATTGCTTTCTCAAATATCTGCATAGTTGATACACAATTCATATGAGGATTCACACATCTGTTGTAAGTGTTTCCGCCTGATCAGGTATATCCCCGATACTTCATAATGAGAGAGTACCTGTTCACCAGGGTTGAGGCTCTCGGCATCCATGTCGTTATCGAGCTCCGTCAATGGAAGTCCTGTGGAGAAGGCTCCCCATTCATTATTAATTATCTGAGATAAGATATTTCCGAATCAATTGAAAGGCGTGAATGCATGGCAGTCGATTCAAAACATTAAGCAGGAATTCTTGGCTTACTGTTGTCCCAGACTTGGAATTTGGAGTGTACATTTTCAGGATGGCATCTGTTTTCTCGACATAGCACGCAGTAGTTCCGGTTCCTAAGATGACAGCAACCATAACATCGTCATCCCAATATCTCGCGCTAGCTAATGCTCCCACTGAATCATTAACCTAACTTGTTCATCTGCAAAGAGTGTTAGATCGTTTTTTCCTCGTCCTTCCTAAAGGCGTTGTTTGGTTTAAGGAAAAATAACTCATCCAGCAAAGGATTTCCTTAATTCAGAAATCAAAACACATACAAGAGCAGAGACTTGCATTTCCAGTCCTTGCCTCTCCATAACTTCATTTAAACAGGCCACAACGTCCCTTCCTTTCTGCACCGGTTTTGACAGCAATTTAGTTTACGAATTTTAATATCTGCTAGAAATAAATAGCCGTCTCAGTATTTTCTTCAAGACCAACATGTTGAAACAGGAATTAAGAAGAACTAAACTGTTCCTGAGACTGCGAAACCTTTTGTCCACTTTATCAATACACCCGAGTCTATGGACGTCTGTTTCACAGGGAATGAAAATGCAAATCCAAGTTCCCTCTTTCTACCTTTAGGAAGACAGAATTCTCCACCTTCTTTCTCGACGAATTGTGTCAAACCCGATACAATGAAGTTAAAGAGTTCCTGTTATTATTATATGATTTGATCAAATGTGTTGCATGGAAAGTTGGAGAAAAGTTCAGTTATGGTGCGTTTGGGAACATGGATTTGATTTGAAATGTCGGATTTGGCTCAAATTAGGTGTTTGGGAAGTTGGAGAATTTGGATTTGTATTTGAGTCAAATCCAACCCAAATCCATCCCTTAAGAAAACTAGCTAACCTCAAATGACACCCTAAATGGTGTCATTTTCAAATCCTAACTCACACAACTAATAATTTGATTTTAAAACCCTCAATTTCAAATGTCTAATTCTAAATCCTAAATTTGAAATCAAATTCGAGTTCCCAAACGCTACCTTAAGGTACTTGATTCATATGTGAACAAACCTCAGAGGTACCCGACATCAACTCTTGTGGAATTGAGACTTGCTCAGATTCGATGGCAATAACACGTCTATCTTTTCCACCTAATTGTATTCTTATCACTCGGAAGTTCGTTCCTCCGAGGTCTAATGCATAAAACAGTCCTACCTCATTCCTTAAAAAGAAAAAAAAAACTATATATTTATATATATATATATATATATATTGTTATTAATAATGTACTACTCCCTCCATCTTACTATTTTCTTCCCATTACACTTTTTTCGGTGTCCAATGCGACACTTTCACCATAATTTTCAGCATCTATATATTAATTTCTTGGGTTAAAATTACTATTTTCCAACAATACGTAAGTTATTTACCGTTAAAAGTTTTGTAAGTTTGACTTTCAAAAAGTGAAATGTGAACAACATAGTAGATGATAATTTAGAACCAATGCAAATGCTCGGTTTGTAAGTAAAATTCATATAAATAAATAGAACATTTCTCTAAAATTTTTTAGGATTAATATGAGCTTTCTCTAATCTATTTATTATGAGAGTTCTTTTATCTATATCTACATCTGTTAGGCCCAAAATACTCACATGGGCCCAAGGCACAAAACAAAGGCCCAAGTCAAGGAGAGGAGCTCGGTCAACGTTGGTCAAAGTCAAAGCCCAAAGGGGCATGGTCAAAGTGAATCAAGGTCAAGGGCCCAAGTAGTCAAGATAGGTCAAGCCAAAGCCCAAGTGCAAAAGGAAGAATGACGTTGGAAGAGTGAAACCTAGTCAACAAGCAATCCCTACATTGAAGAAGAATAATACACATTCAATAACAGCAGCAGTTACACCCCCAGGCGTTACAGGAGAGAATGGTGGAGGTAGTTAATGTCCAGCATGATTTTAGGAGCATTTAACAGCCAAAAGAGCCGTTAGAGAAGACCTATATAAGGAGAAGTACATCATAATCCAAGACAACTTTTTACCATCTGCATTACTCATATTCTTAAAACTTATAATTATCAAAATACTCTCAATTGTACTCACGAAACTCAGTCCTGCTGTCAGTCCTGTACGTTCTGTCCAGACCATAGTGCAAATCCTCTCCTGGCTTGGTGCCCGTGGTTTTTCCCTCACTCCTAAGGGTTTTTCCCACGTAAACAAAATCACGTGTCTCGTCTTTATTTGCATTATTTATATTTTTGTCGTTTTCATTACACAATTAACCTCGATTAACACCAAATACGAATAAAAGGATAGTACTAATAAACCCACCGTATTAATACGAGTAGAGTGAGAAAATCACTCCGAACAGTTTGGCGCCGTCTGTGGGGATATTAGTTTATTAATCCACAAAAAACCTTCTTTACGTCACAAAAGAAACCCTTTCATATACAAGACAACCAGAGATGGCAGATCCCAACGCTAAGATCATCCAGAAACTCTAGCAAGAGTTGGAGCAGGTTAGGCAAGCTGCGGAGCATGCCAGACAAGCTGCGAAGGAGGCCCAGGCAGAAGTTGCACGCTCAAAAGAGGCAGAGGCTGCGCTGAAAAAGCAACTGGACTCTTCATCTAAGAAAAAAGGCTCAGTATCTCGGATCCAACCAGGCACTCATTTCTCTGATGTATTCAGGCAAATTAACTTTTCTTTTTTCCCTGGTACAGGATCCAAAGGCAATCCTGGAAACTCTGGAGGGGTTCCCAACGAAAACGTTGTAGGAGGTAATGGCCAGCCATAACAACCAGAATAGCCAGAACAGCCTGAAGAACTAGAAGGGATTACAGCTGCACAGGTCATGCAGTTCATGATGCATGAAGTCGGGAAACTTTCATAGCTGGTGCGCAAAGTTTCAGGACTCCCACCGCCGATAGAGACGGCTACGCCTAAGAGCTACGCAGATTCACCCTTTGACGACTGCATAGCAATGGTAGAGATGCCCAAGAAGTACACTCCACCAAGCTTGAAGCTCTATGATGGGACAACAGACCCCCAGGAGCATGTGGCCCAATACAAGCAACGGATGTTCAACGCTGTCATTCCTATGGAGAAAAGGGAGGCCTGCATGTGTAAGAGCTTTGGATCAACCCTGACTGGAGAAGCTTTGCAGTGGTACATCAACCTGCCCATCAGGAGTATCAAAACCTTCGCAGAGTTGATCAATCTCTTCAATGTCCAGTTCACCAGTAGCAGAATGTTGGAGAAGCAGACCAACGATCTGTACAGGATCGTCCAAAACGAGGACGAATCGCTTAGAGACTTCCAGCACCGCTTCAACCTTCAACAAAGAGAAAGTGTCTATTGCGCGATGCGACATCGAAACGGCGATTGAGGCCTTTAGACAAGGCCTGGTAAGGGATTCTAAACTTTATATTGAGCTAACTCGTTATTCTTGTTCTACCTTTGAAGATGCGCAGGCCAAGGCTTTAGCTCTGATCAGGGTAGAGGAAGATCAGCAGTTCAGGTCACGTTACTAGGACAGCGACAGGTCGTCACGCAAGGCTCCAACTCAGCGAAGCGACAACAGGTCTGGTCCATACCAGAACTAGGCCAGCCAGGAAAGAGACACTTGCTGTGGATGAGTAGACGGAAGGGCCCAGGATTCCTCCACCAATATCGGAGTATTGCTTCTCAGTGGATGCTCCAGGACTCATTTGCAAACTGGACAAGCTTGGAGCAGCAGTCAGGTGGCCAAAGCCAAATGAGAAACCGAATCCCAGAAGAGACACAACTAAATTGTGCGAGTATTATGCAGATATAGGCCACACAACTGAAGAATGGATAGCTCTAAGGAGGGAGGTGGCTCATCTACTAAAGAACGGTTACTTAAAGGACATTCTGCCCAGAAACTAAAGCTCGAAGGAGGAACGCGAGGAACCTAAGGATCAACCACCGCCTTTGACCCATGAGGTAAAGTTTATTTCTAGTGGTTCTGATATTTGTGGTCTGACCTACCCTGCTGCCAAGCGTGTAGCTGTAGAGAATAGGTAGCGACCCCCAGCAGGACATCCAGAGTCTATCCAACCAGTCACCTTTGACGAAACGGATCTGCAAGGGGTACATTGTAACAACCTGATTTTTTTAGTCGACTTTAATTACTAAGGCGGAAATTAATTAAGTCTTAAACCAGCGTCATTAATTATACAATAAAACCCAAATGTTACAACATCGTTCAAGAGTTGAATAAAACAACTCTAGATACGGTAATTTAAAGGAGTAGCGTTATATATATTACATATCTCTCGAAAAGTAACTAAAAGCAAAGCATAAAAACGTCTCGTGGCCCCGTCCAAAATCCAGCTCCCGGTCCACGGTGATCCTGCACAATAAACTGATGGGGGGTGCCCGCTGAGCGGACAGTGACTAGCTATGCTCATACTTACCCTCGATTTCAATTACTTTGGTTTATTATTATCGCTTTATAATTATAACATTATGGCAAAAACATAAACATGCTTATTACAAATAGCATATAAAGACATATAAGTCATAATAAGCATGCGGTTTAAAGCGATAAATCATATAAGCATGATATTCAGTTATGAAAGCAATAACAGATAATATCATAGCAATAATGTCACAACATATCAGCATAATTACAAAGCGATATCAGATCGCAGACAAACATACATATCGTATCATTAACATCATGCAGACTCGATTCACTTCAGAAATTTGTGGTCTTTAGTTTTCGAAGATGGTACACACTCATTCTCATTTAAATCAAACAACAAACAACACATACTGCTTACGAGCCTGACCACTAAGTAGGCCATTGTACTCTAGTCGCTTGCATCTCACTACCATAGTGCAGCGACTTACTCGACTCGTAAACCACGCCGAATACTATAGTACTTGCATCTCATCTTCTAGTGTTCGAAATGATTCGAACTTCAGATACAATCTCGTCAAGTAATCTTTACGCAGGGTAAGAACGAATGCAAGTGTCGCGCCCACTAAGAACGAAACACGACAAGGAGACAGAACCGCAAGATGCACTAAGCATATAATGTCACGGTGGCCCTGGTAGCTTTAGCGAAATAGGGGAATAAAACCCTAGTCTAGTATGCATACACTAATATCCACTTTAAGAATAGGCTATGCTATTCATAGAGCACCTTAACTCTGGATAAAACGACTATTTCCTAAAGCCTGACCCAAAAGAGTTGGCATATTCATTATCTTGCACGGCTTTGGCTATACGACTTAAGGCGTAACGGCATGGGCAGGATGCTAAACAATAAAGCTGCCGGCTTAAACCACACTATTCGATATGACCCAAGCCAGAGACCGAGATAGTGGTGTCCGCACAAGACTATCTTAACCCCACTTCACTTACGATTGACGTTTTCATATCGGAGGCTCAAGTGTTTGACCTTTTATTTAACTTACTCAATGTTTATTATTTATTTGATATTACATATCACATGTTACTAGACTCTCCTAGTCTCATCGTCAAACGT
Organism: Dianthus caryophyllus; assembly: GCA_023091065.1. Classification (NCBI taxonomy): domain Eukaryota; kingdom Viridiplantae; phylum Streptophyta; class Magnoliopsida; order Caryophyllales; family Caryophyllaceae; genus Dianthus; species Dianthus caryophyllus. The sequence continues at coordinate 20,213,507 of CM041522.1, forward strand.
TTAAGTATTTTATTCGGTTGGATATGATCACATAACACGTTCGTTTATTATTTGAAGTGTTGTTAATTATTAACGTTTTTAAGTTTCTATATTGAAACGTTTATTAGTATGTCCAATTTTATTTAAGTGTTTTTCAAAACACTTTAAGTTATTTACTTATTCATTTTAAATTTTTCTATACTTAGTAAAATTTTCAATTATTTTCAATATTTCAAATTTTGAGTGTTGAAATATCTTTGAATTTTAAGAAGTAACTTGTTTTACAAGTTTCGTAAATTTTTCACTATTCATCAAACACTATTCACTTTTCACTATTCATCGATCACTATTCATCGTATTTTATACGTATTTTTACACGTATTCGTATTTTTATACTTCGTATTTTATACGTATTTGTATACGTATTCGTATTTTTATACTTCGTATTTTATACGTATTTTTATACTTAAGATATTTTAGGTATAAAACTAAACCTTTTTACTTGCTAAGTATAAATTCCTTGTTTCAAAGTCGTTAAGTTCGTTTTGTACTTAGTGATTTGTGAAAATATTTTAAAAGTCTAGTTTTAAAAACGTTAAGTTCGGTTTGTAAAAAGTGATCAATGATATTTATTTTAAAATGAGACTCAGTTAAATTTAGTCGTCTATTCACTAAAGTTAGTGATTTTCATTTTAAAATAATAGTATCGTGGATGATTCATTTTAGTCCGTACATCCAAGTCCAACAGTCCAAATGCAAAGGCAGTAGCACACGATTTAGTTCATTTTTATAACGGTTAATCATTTTTATCGGTTTATTATATTTCATTTATAACTAAAACGATTTATTCAAAATTTCAATTCTAATAACTATTAAACTTTAGTGACTTAGTGATAATTTCATTTTGATCAAATTTAGTCTATTTAAATAGAAATGTCGTGTGGTGTATTTATATATTATAATTCTTTTTATTTCTTTTAATTTCTTAATTCTAACTTATTAACTAATAATTAAATTATTTTAACAATAAACTAAAAAGTGATAAAAGTAATTTTTGACCCAAAATAAGTGTGAATGCCGTGAGCAAGCATGTAGTTGTTCAAAATTTCATTTTTCGATTTTTATCAGTTTTTAGCTTAAAGTTTTTATATTCTAATTATTCTAATTATACTAAAACGATTTAAACTAAAATGAAATTTACTAAAAATTTCATCTATATTTATGAATAGTGTTTTTCAACACTTTAATTTTCTAACTTTTTAATTCTTAAAGATTTATAATGTTTAAGTTGATTTATAACATAATACTAACAATATATAAAACAATAACTAAACATAAACACAAAATATTTACAATCATAAAATAAAACAAAATCAAAATGAGTAAAATGAAGAACATCAACATGAAGATCACTTGAACATTATGAACATCAAAAATAAACTCAAGAACCCCATTTTCAATTTTAACAACTTATAATTTATTTTTCTAATTTTTTTTTTTTTCACATGATAACATCCATTTTAACTAACTTAACACAACATATTATTTACAAAAATTAAAAGTGAAAATATATTAAAATAAATGGAAAATGCCGTGTGGAATGATATGTATGTATATTTTTTTTATTTTCGATTTCTAATCACTTTGAACTCATTGTTAATATTTCACATAATTTTTATATATGATTATAACATAATTAGAACATAACTAAACCTAAAAATCATATGAATCATAATTAAAAATGCTCAAAATTAAATTAACTAAACATATGAACATTTTACTACAATAATCTATTTAACATATTATTTAGTTATTATCATTATTTATACAACACATAATCATACAAACACATAATCATGATGTTTAACATATTTTAGCATAGGAATCATACTCATAAAACTTATAACAAAAATCAAATTAATTTACAAAGAGGCTAATATAAGAAATAACTAGTCACCTCGGTTTGGCAAGCTAGAGGTTATCCGGGTCGACTATGTTATCTAGGTTAAGTTCTTCACCCGTATACTCGTCTTCACCTTCAAAAATACACCCGAAATAATAAGCTTCTATACCCACTAATTAGCTAAATAATACTAGGGATTATTAGGATAATATTAGTGGTTTAATTTAGGATGTTTTATGAGTAAAATGGAAGAAAAATAAAGGGAAGAAGGAGAGCAAAGGGACGGCTGGTTTTGGAGAGCAAAAGGGTTGTTTTTACACTTGTGAAAATAATGAAAATGATGTTAGAATGAAATTAGGTCAAGTGGAAATTTAGGTGCATGTATTAGGGTTTAATTATCAAAATAAAGTTTAATTAAAAATGAATTATGACATCAAAAATCAAGTTGGTACACTTGACTCATTTAGAAGGTTCCTAATTGATATTTGTTAAAAAAAAAGATTTTCTCGAATTTAATCAGTTTTAAAAAGTCGGGCGTCAAAAGCGATAAAAGTTAAAGTGTACGCGTTTGACGATTTTTCGAAATATTCCTACTTTTGAATTCTAAGACTAAAATATTTATTTCATTATTCAAAAATTTTCAAAAGTTTTAAAGAAGTCGATAAATTTTACAAAGCGAAAGTTTTGCAAAAATAGTGATTTTGAAAGGTTAAAAGATTAGGAAATGATTTAAGAATTGAAATTTATAACCGGTGGCTAATTATTGATTTAAATTAACACGGGGTGTTACATACATGTATACCTGGCAAACGGGTCATTCAGTTCAGTTTCGGATCAGGTTAAATCGGTTCGGTTGAAAACGGGTTTACCTTACTTTCAGTTTCAGTTCGATTTCAATCAGGTTCATTTCGGTTAACCACTTTGATCGGTTTATACTATTTCGTGTCAGGTTCAGTTCAGGTCGGGTCAACTTCAATTTAGTTGAGTTTCAAGTCTTGAGTTTTTTGTATTAAAGGGATAAAAAAAGCACCTTGAACAAAAATTATCTTTCAATTTAGATGTAAAAGTAAAAATATTATACATAAGCAAAGAATAAATGAAAAACAAAACATAAAATTGGGTGTATTCAAGATAAATAAATATTTTTAATTCAGGTAAATCGATCATTTCTAATCAGTTCAGATATATTCAGGTTCGGGTATCTTTCGGTTATTATTGGATTCAGTTCAATTTCGATTCAATTCGGGTGAAATTGAGTTTCGGGTACTATTCAGATTACTTATATCGGGTGTTCGATCAGTTATCGGTCCAAATATTTTCAGTCGGTTTTTTCGATTCGGGTTCATTTTGCCAGCTGATACATGGACCGCATGACGATGGTTTAGTGATCAAGTTACAGATAGAGACCTGTCTGGTAAGACGAGTCCTGGTGGATGGTGGCAGCTCAGTCAACATAATCATGACGAGTTCGCTGGAAGGAATTGAATGGGGCTGCAAGAGTCTAATGTCACGAAGAAGTCCAGCGTCCTAGTTAGATTTAGTGGGGAGACAAAGCACAGCCTTGGAGAGATTACCTTGCCAACATACGTCGAGGGGGTAACTTCTTTCGAAATTGTCTTGTGTTATAGATTCCTTGTCTTCATATAATGTTATATTAGGACGCCCATGGATCCACAACCTCAAGGCGGTACCTTCCACGTATCACCAATGCATCAAGATCCCTACCAAGTGGGGGACAGCAACGGTAAGGGGCGAGCAGCAAACAGCCCAGGAGTGTTATTGTAACACCCCGATTTCCGGCCTCCTTTATATACATGAAATCAACAACTCGCAAGGCCAAAAATCGAGAATGCTACTAATAGTAACTGAGATATTTAAAATTTAAAACCAAAATAAAAATTCTTAACAAAGTAAATTATCAAAATTACATAAAAACAAAATCCATTTATTATGAAATAAAGTTGCAAAAGATTAATTTAAGAGTTTATTCAAATGTATTGAAATCAAAACGCAGCGTTTCTCACGATACCCATCCCCGCGATCACATACTAACCTGCAAGTTATTTAAAACACAAAACAAAGTCAACAAAAACGTTGAGTAAGTACGACCCATATCTAGTAAAAACGATTCTGAAAATCATTTTAGAAAGTCTTTTACTTGCAGTTTTCGAAAACGTAAATAATGATAAATAACTGAAAAACAATCAAAGAAGATATAAATAAGTTTCATTCACAAGTACTCGATACAGAAAATATTTTAGTCCCATAAGAATGAGACTCTTCCGATGGCCAAAGAATATCACTCTCTCTTTTTCCTCACCGACCAACCAAAAGGTAGGCCCCTGATAGTGGCTAGAATAGTATATTTAAGTGGGTTCCCTCTTTTCAATAAGAGGAGGACTTCACTCTTGATACTATCTTTAAATAAGAGACCCAATAGTCCCGAATACGCGTATCCCCCAATGAGTACTACAAAGGGGAGGATCTAGAGGTGAGGGCTCGATCAACCGACCCTACATTTGAACTTTAATGAATCATCACTATCGATAACAACTCTCAGAATAATGCCCATAGAAGGGACGGGATATCATCGGGATAACCAAAATAATTTAAAGTACTTGAGAAAGATAGTTGAAATGAAAATTCGAGATTTCAATAAGATGAGAAAATATAATTTAAACCTTACCAGAATAGTTCATGAATAATATGAATTAGAAGCATCGTAAATAAACACTTGACCAAAATTAGTCAAACACGAAGAGACTTGAGAAAAGTATTATCGAAATGTATTTGTAAGACAATTTAAAATAACATAAACCTTTAAAACTTAAAAACGATAAATCTGGTAAAATTAACTAAAATTGTATAGAAAAGAGAAAACGATTTGAGAAACAATCTTTAAAACATTATCATATAAATTTTGAAATAAAATACTTAATAAAGAGATAAGCAATCGTACTTACCTTAAAATAGCACAGAATCAATCACACAACCAGAGAATCTAGAATGGCTCCTCAACGAACTCGAAATCTATAGATGAAATAATTTAAATAATTAATTTCCTTGTTTTTTTTTCGACTAAATAGAACCTAATTATTACTTTTATTGTGTTTATTAATACTATTGTTATGATCTACAAAGGGAAATAATATGTGGACCTTGTACGAATTAGTTTACTCATTTATAAGCCAACGATTTCTTATGTGTCATACATTATATTATATTTTATATTTCAATGTGTTATATTATAACCTAAAAATTGTCCTAGGTACTTAACCATTATGTACGAACTCCGTCATCGTAACTACGTCCACCGCTCCCAACATCAACTCGAGACTCCGACTCACCTCCTCGCATTACTCAACCTTTATGTCACCAGCGCGCAACAATCAGCCCTAACCGACTTATGACCAAACTACGACTATGACTCCGTTTGACCGAGCTAACACCGCACCACACCAAAGCCTTCACTCATCTTAAAAGACAAGTCGACAACAACGATAACATCATTCGACAACCCAAACGATCCAACTTGATGCTTACTTACGCGCCTAGACTATATTAGAGTACCATTAAATATTCTAGTCAATCTATGCTAAAACGAGTGAGTATAATGACATCAATCTTGCGCCAGATACCCCAAAACAAGGTATACAACTGGTTTTTGTTCCTAAGAATATGTTCCCTAGAATCAAGAGAGTTACTCTCATTCAGTTCAAAGTACTCTAAAAATTAAGGCGTTCACAAATGTTAAAACTACGACACCGAAACCTCGCCGCCGCGGCCTGAAATAAAACTTCTCACGCAAAGTTGAAGAACTTACCAAGATTTCCTCGAGCAGGGTAAAGAAAATAAAAGGTGACTTCTAGCAGCGAATAATGGCAGAGATTGTGTCGTGTTGAATAGGGTAGGGTTTCTTATTCAATTATATATGTGTATATATATAAAAGTATAAGCTTTCAAGAGTTTTGGGCTGGGTCGAGAACTCAAAAGATTTAGTTCAAAAGAGTTTTACCTTAACTTGGCTGGTTTAAGGTGATGTGTGTTTAATTAGGTTACTGAATTAACAAACAAGTAATATTATAATCTTTGAATTACACTTCCAACCAAGTAAACATAGGTGCATCAATAAATTAATAAGCATGTGATTATTTAGCATCAACGTTAACATCGGTTGATTTAATATTATATTACTTATGTAACTAGTATATATAAAATATTTAATATCTTTTATATTTAAATAAGGAAATTTGCTATTGATGTTAGATATAATTTATTAGTAGTTATAATTATTTTATATTATTCTGTGTAAAGTATTATTATAACGGTGAAATTTTGGGTGTTACAATCTTCCCCCCAAGAAAAATGTTACGTCCTCGTAACTAAGCTTATAAAAGTTTAGCTAATAAAAGAGTAATTACCTATATCCTTGTTGGCAGATTCTTCTTGTATTAGCGCATTAATCTGACCAGAGCCCTTTGTTCCAGCCATTGCATTACTAGCACTTGGTTTGTTTGTGTTGAGGTATGGTTTCTTATTATTGTAGTTATTTCCACCACGATAGCCTTGATTGAGAGTTGGGTTTGCTACACTTCTTACCCCACTGGATTGGGCAGTTTTAATTTGGTTGCCCTGTTGATTCTCATGATCCCTGATTCTACTACGACACTCAAGAGCTCTATGACCCATCTTGTTACAGTAATGACATACCCAAAGTCTCCCATTGCAATCACGACCAAGATGGTTACAACCACACTTCCTACAAAGAGATTGACTTCCACTTGCATTATTAGTAGAGGTTTGTGAGTAAGTAACGTTACTAGCATTACCCTGATTCCAAGATGATTTTTCTTTGTCGGGCCTTGCTCTCCATTTCCTAGATTAACCTTCCTTTTCTCACCCACCATAGTCTTTTTCTCATTTAACACCCTCTCAATGTTACTTGCCCTAGTATACACCTCAAGTATAGTCTTAGAATTCCACCCTCCAAGAGCTGTTCTAATATCGATATCTAATCCCTGCTCAAATCTAGAGGCACGGGACTCAGGGGTAGGGACTAACTCCGAGGCAAATCGAGCTAACTCTTGGAATTCATTATAGTACTCTTGAACGGTAAGGTCTCCTTGTTTTAAATTGTTAAACTCCATTCTCTTACCCCTTTTAAGGTGCTCTGGGAAAAACTCAGTCCTAAGTGCAGTATTAAATTCTTCCCAATTCATCGCTCTCACTACCTCTACTCCTCCATCTAAATGTGGTCCTAGAGCCATCAGTCTAGCCCTATTTTCAGTCCACCAAATATCAGCGTTTACTGTAAGGTAATGGGTGGCTTGAGCAATTTTAAGATCCTCGGGACAATTAAGGGTAGCAAATATTTTATCAAAAGATCTAATCCAAGCCTCTAACTTAACAGGGTCCCCTTTTCCATCAAAGTAGGTTGGTCTCTGTAAGCTAACCGACTTAGTCATATCTGAGGCTGCATTTCGGTTTCTACCCTGGGCTAGTTGGGTAACAGCTTGGATTAAGTTTTGGTTAAGGGTAACTAGTTGTTGCACTGCAGCAACCAAATTATTCTGGTTATTGTTATCAAGGTTGTTATCATTGTCATTAATAGGGTTTCCTCCTCCTCTGCCTCTTCCTCTTCCCCTTCCAGACATTGTCTAAACAAATAAGGGTACGTGGTTATTCTAAATTGCTAAAAAATAAAAGACAAAAGCACACAACATGCAATAAAAGAGTAAGGCTACTATCCTAGTTTCAACTTTCCCTACAGTACTTCTTTCTAATCATAGCAACAATAACGACCACATCGCACAAACAAGAATTAATAAAATAATAAATATCATACAACGATAACCCTTAGCCCCGAACCACTCACTCTCACTTCGTGTAAAATATTTTTCTTTAAATGTGTAAATATTCAGAAAATGATCTTAGAAAGAGTTTTTATTTTTTTTTTAATTTTTTTTTGGTTAAAATAAACACATTTTGAATGAACACATTTTGCGTAGTTTGGAAATAACCGCTTTGATACCACCTGTAACACCCCGATTTCCGGCCTCCTTTATATACATGAAATCAACAACTCGCAAGGCCAAAAATCGAGAATGCTACTAATAGTAACTGAGATATTTAAAATTTAAAACCAAAATAAAAATTCTTAACAAAGTAAATTATCAAAATTACATAAAAACAAAATCCATTTATTATGAAATAAAGTTGCAAAAGAATAATTTAAGAGTTTATTCAAATGTATTGAAATCAAAACGCAGCGTCTCTCACGATACCCATCCCCGCGATCACATACTAACCTGCAAGTTATTTAAAACACAAAACAAAATCAACAAAAACGTTGAGTAAGTACGACCCATATCTAGTAAAAACGATTCTGAAAATCATTTTAGAAAGTCTTTCACTTGCAGTTTTCGAAAACATAAATAATGATAAATAACTGAAAAACAATCAAAGAAGATATAAATAAGTTTCATTCACAAGTACTCGATATAGAAAGTATTTTAGTCCTATAAGAATGAGACTCTTCCGTTGGCCAAAGAATATCACTCTCTCTTTTTCCTCACCGACCAACCAAAAGGTAGGCCCCTGATAGTGGCTAGAATAGTATACTTAAGCGGGTTCCCTCTTTTCAATAAGAGGAGGACTTCACTCTTGATACTATCTTTAAATAAGAGACCCAATAGTCCCGAATACGCGTATCCCCCAATGAGTACTACAAAGGGGAGGGTTTAGAGGTGAGGGCTCGATCAACTGACCCTACATTTAAACTTTAATGAATCATCACTATCGATAACAACTCTCAGAATAATGCCCATAGAAGGGACGGGATATCATCGGGATAACCAAAATAATTTAAAGTACTTGAGAAAGATAATTGAAATGAAAATTCAAAATTTCAATAAGATGAGAAAATATAATTTAAACCTTACCAGAATAGTTCATGAATAATATGAATTAGAAGCATCGTAAATAAACACTTGACCAAAATTAGTCAAACACGAAGAGACTTGAGAAAAGTATTATCGAAATGTATTTGTAAGACAATTTAAAATAACATAAACCTTTAAAACTTAAAAACGATAAAGCTGTTAAAATCAACTAAAATTGTATAGAAAAGAGAAAACGATTTGAGAAACAATCTATAAAACATTACAATATAAATTTTGAAATAAAATACTTAATAAAGAGATATAAGCAATCGTACTTACCTTAAAATAGCACAGAAACAATCACACAACCAGAGAATCTAGAATGGCTCCTCAACGAACTCGAAATCTATAGATGAAATAATTTAAATAATTAATTTCCTAGTTTTTTTTTCAACTAAATAGAACCTAATTATTACTTTTATTGTGTTAATTAATACTACTGTTATGATCTACAAAGGGAAATAATATGTGGACCTTGTACGAATTAGTTTACTCATTTATAAGCCAACGATTTCTTATGTGTCATACATTATATTATATTTTATATTTCAATGTGTTATATTATAACCTAAAAATTGACCTAGGTACGTAACCATTATGTACGAACTCCGTCATCGTAACTACGTCCACCGCTCCCAACATCAACTCGAGACTCCGACTCACCTCCTCGCATTACTCAACCTTTATGTCACCAGCGCGCAACAATCAGCCCTAACCGACTTATGACCAAACTACGACTATGACTCCCTTGGACCGAGCTAACACCGCACCACACCAAAGCTTTCACTCATCTTAAAAGACAAGTCGACAACAACGATAACATCATTCGACAACCCAAACGATCCAACTTGATGCTTACTTACGCGCCTAGACTATATTAGAGTACCATTAAATATTCTAGTCAATCTATGCTAAAACGAGTGAGTATAATGACATCAATCTTGCGCCAGAAACCCCAAAACAAGGTATACAACTGGTTTTTGTTCCTAAGAATATGTTCCCTAGAATCTAGAGAGTTACACTCATTCAGTTCAAAGCACTCTAAAAATTAAGGCGTTCACAAATGTTAAAACTACGACACCGAAACCTCGCCGCGGCGGCCTGAAATAAAACTTCTCACGCAAAGTTGAAGAACTTACCAAGATTTCCTCGAGCAGGGTAAAGAAAATAAAAGGTGACTTCTAGCAGCGAATAATGGCAGAGATTGTGTCGTGTTGAATAGGGTAGGGTTTCTTATTCAATTAAATATGTGTATATATATAAAAGTATAACCTTTCAAGAGTTTTGGGCTGGGTCGAGAACTCAAAAGATTTAGTTCAAAAGAGTTTTACCTTAACTGGGCTGGTTTAAGGTGATGTGTGTTTAATTAGGTTACTGAATTAACAAATAAGTAATATTATAATCTTTGAATTACACTTCCAACCAAATAAACATAGGTGCATCAATAAATTAATAAGCATGTGATTATTTAGCATCAACGTTAACATCGGTTGATTTAATATTATATTACTTATGTAACTAGTATATATAAAATACTAGTATAATACCTGTGCATGAATGCACGTGATGTATAAAAATAATTTAATAGTTAATTAAAAATTTTGGTAATTGAATTAAATATTAAAATAAGAATACTTCGTAGTAATAATATAAACGCAACCTAAATAAACATGTATTCTTAGACCCAAAATACAACAAATTGTATTTTGCCCGACTGCGTATTTATTTAACATGTAACTTGCTTATTCGACCCGTAGTTATCTTCGAATTAACCCGTTTAATAGGATTAAAATTAAAGTGTCAATTTTGATTTTTCTTAATTAACAATCAAAATTTAGATGATAAAATCGTTGAAAATTATAACAAAACAATTAGAATAATGGAACATCTAAATTTATTTTTATACAAATATAGTTATGAATTTATTTAAAAATATATCATAATGTGGCAAAAATCGATCAAAGTATCGCAATACATTGTCTTAAAATTCATCATTTATTATAATAATATGGTAAAACGCGCTTAAAATGTTATATGGAAAACAAATTAAATAAAAATGGATAGTCTAAGAGATAAAAAAAAATATATTCTGTTGTACATAGAAGATATTGACTTACTTATATGACATAATTTCAAAAAGGAAATAAAATAAAAGGGGTTAAAAAAATTAATAAAAGGGTAAAAAAAAAGTTGGAGGGAAAATTTGTGTAGGATGGTTTTTGTTATATATAATTAATATAGATTTAATATCTTGTATATTTAAATAAAGAAATTTGCTATTGATGTTAGATATAATTTATTAGTAGTTATAATTATTTTATATTATTCTGTGTAAAGTATTATTATAACGGTGAAATTTTGGGTGTTACAGTTATAGGACTGCCCTGAAACCCTCCAGCCCAGGTAAGTCCTTTGCATAGCAATTAAAGCCGCCTGTCAGGACTGTTGATAATCCTGTTCTACGCATGGAGACAGAATAAGTGGTTTTAACAAAGGACAGACCTGACATGAAGGTTCTGATTGGCTCTGATGCTCCAGAGATAATCAGGCCTGCCTTGATTGACTTCTTAAAGAGTAAGGAGCACTTTTTCGCCTGGTCCCATTTCGATATGGCTGGGATCAGTTCTGATGTTATTTCGTATAAGTTAAATATTGACCCTCGTATCAAGCCTGTCAAACAGAAACATAGGAAATTCGCTCCGGAAAGAAATGAGATCGTGAACGAAGAGGTGCAGAAGCTGCTGCACATGGACATGATAAAAGAAGTAATGTATCCTGAGTGGCTGGCAAACGTGGTCGTGGTTTAGAAGAAGAATGGAATGTGGAGGGTCTGTGTGGACTACACAGATCTAAACAAGGCGTGTCCGAAAGATTGCTTCCCTCTGCCACACGTAGATGCCATGGTAGATGCAACTGCAGGACACGAAGTACTAACATTTATGGACGCAGCATGTGGATTTAATCAGATCAGGATATACCCTCCAGACCAGGAGCACACAACGTTCATGACCACCAGAGGAATTTACTTTTATAAAACTATTTCTTTTGGATTGAAGAATGCAGGTGCAACATATCAAAGGCTAGTAAACATGATGTTCAAGAATCAGATTGGAGATATAATGGAGGTCTACATTGATGATATGGTGGTCAAGTCAAAGAAAGCTGAAGATCACATTCGTGACCTGGCCGTGGCGTTCGAGATTCTGGAAAAATACAATATGAAATTGAATCCTACTAAGTGTACTTTCGGTGTGACTGCAGGAAAGTTCTTAGGATACATGGTGATGAAAAGGGGAATAGAAGGCAGTCCTAAATAGATAAAGGCAATCATGAACTTGGCATCCCCCAGAGTCCGAAAGATGTTCAGAAATTAACGGGCAGAGTTGCAGCCCTGAATAGGTTCATATCTAGATCCTCGGAGAGATGCAAGCCATTCTTCGAAATGCTAAGGAAAAATAAGCAATTCGCCTGGAAAGACGAGCACGAGGAAGCATTTCAAGAGTTGAAACGATACTTGTCATCTGCTCCGTTGCTCTCCAAGCCTGAACCAGGAGAGCCGCTGGTAGTGTACCTGTTGATGTGTCATATATTTATATACTTTTAGCCCCCGTGTCATTAGCGATTTTCGTCATTTCGAGTGCTTTTATGTGCATTTCGTTTCTATTTTCCCTCCGCGTGTCTCTGGTGTGATTTTTGTGTCTATTTTGTAGGTTACACGCACTAATTTGGAGGATGGACGGTAGCCGGGTCAAAGCTAAGGCTTCCCGAGTTCGCTATGTGGCATTTCGAGTTGATTTCGTGTGGTTTCGGTTGCGTACGAGCCACGTTTGGATGTTTGAAGGTGTCCCGAGACCAAGGGACGGACTTAGAAGCTCATATGATCATTTTAGACCTCGTCTCTACCCCTTGGGATGACCTAAGCCTCGTCCCTATGCCTTGGGACGACAAACAAAGCAAAAGAAATCAATCAAAACGAGCTGAAAATTTCTGAAACCCACGGGATGCTCATCCCGGAGCTTTGGGACCGTGCTGGCTTGGTGTCGAGGTCGGCATGGCTGTCCCGACCCCCTGGGACGGCCCCCGACTACTCGTGTGCTTAAATTGCTCGTCTATTTTAAAGGTGTTTGATACATTATTCGAGGCGATGCTTTTTACATTGTTTTTAGGACTCTTTAAACTTTATTCTCTCAAAAACTTAGGGTTTGATACTTTGAATATTTTGTACTTTCAATTCTCGACTCAAATTCGTTGTTTGGATCATCTATTTGGTAATTGTTGTTTGCTTTCATCCTTTCCTCTCTTGAATTTTCTGATTTGGTATTGCTATTTCTTCTCCCTTTTCGTTTCAATTTCAATTTATATAGTTGTTGATCATGTTTTCATCCATTGCTCTTGTTTTAGTTATCGTTTTTATCATGTGTGAGTAGTTCTATACTCTAGGGGGAATGGTGAATCATGGGTGTTCAGTTAGGTTGTTTTTGATGATTGTTTGAGTCGGGTTTTTGCTCTTGTTTTGATTGTCTCTGTTTGATTGTGGTTGTTAATCCTTTGGCCAAGCTTTAGCGAACTTTTAGCACCCTTGAACTTAAGAACTAAAGCCTAGTTCGAGGAGAGGCGCGACACAATCATTAGGACCCTCGATAGTAAGTTGCGAGAGCCCGTTATCGAGACCTAGAGGAAGCTTAAGACCGATAGGACGAGCTATATCCTTAGCAAGTGCGATTCCCTACTCAACCCGATTATCATCCCTTTACCTAACTCATCCCATGCCTAACCTGTAACAGCCCGGCTTTTCGTGACTTAATTAAACAAGGCGGAAAATTAATTAAGTACTTTATATATATATAACAAAACCGAATGTTATCGTATTACAACTCAAAATACATAATCAGAGTTATAGATAAACATGGTCATTAAATTACAATCTCTCGAAATACAAAATAAAATATGCAATCTCCTCATGCTCCTCGGTAATGATCTCGGGGTACCTAAAGTGAACCCGTATTAGCATTTTCAGCCCCGCACATAACCATGATTGCTCATTGGCCATCATTAGGCTCATATCAAAAGCGCATAATAAATAGTACATCTTATAATGTATATGAATGTTACAATTAGCAAATAATAACATTTCTAAAGTTACAATTCAAGTTATAATAAACATGCGATTTAATGCGATAAATCATATAAATCATGATATACAATGATAATACAATTAACAAGTAAATTCACATCAATCATATAATAGGCATTCAACAAGATTACGATGCGATATCAGATCACAAATTATAAGACAAAACTATATCAATCATATCATGCAGACTCGATCATTTCAGAAATTTGTGGTCTTTAATTTTTAAAAATGTTGCGACTCACTCTCATTTAAACAAACAACACATACTACTTACGAGCCTGACCATTGAGTAGGCCTTTGTACTGTAGTCGTTTGCATCTCACTACCATAGTGCAGCGACTTACTCGGCATCGTAAACCACGCCGAATACTATAGTACTTGCATCTCATCTTCTAGTGTTCGAAATGATTCGAACTTCAGATACAATCCCGTCAAGTAATTTTTACGCAGGGTAAGAACGAATGCAAGCGTTGCGCCCGCTAAGAACGAAACGCGGCAAGGAGACAGAACCGCATACAAGACCCAAATCCATAAGGCCGCGGGTGCCCTGATACCTCTAGCGAAATAGGGGAATTAACCGTAGTCTAATATGCATATTCTAATATTCACTTTAAGAATGGGCTATGCTATTCATAGAGGACCTTAAGTCTGAATAAAGCGACTACATCCTAGAGACCGACTCAAAAGAGTTGGCATATTCATTATCTTGTACGGCTTAGGCAGTGCGGCATAAGGCGCAAAGGCATGGGCAGGATGCTAAGCAATAAACCTGCCGATTTGAAAACCACACTATTCGGTATGGCCAACGTTCAGTGACCGAGATAGTGGTATCCGTAGCAAGACTATCTTAACCCTATTTCACTTACGATAGACGTTTTCATATCGGAGGCTCAAGCTTTTGACCCGTTCTTTAACTTACTCGTAATTCATTATTTATTTGATATTTATTATCACATGTTACTAGACTCTCCTAGTATCATCGTCAAACGTTTAAGTATTTTATTTGGTTTCATATGCTCATATAACATATTCATTTATTATTTGAAGTGTTGTTAATTATTAACGTTTTTAAGTTTCTATAAAGATACGTTTATTAATATGTCCAATTTTATTTAAGTGTTTTTCGAAACACTTAAGTTATTTAACTTATTAATTTTCAATTTTATTTGAAGTGTTGTTAATTATTAACAAGTTTCGTGAATCTTTCACTATTCACGTCTCGGGATTTGAAAAGATAACTTGTTCAACAAGTTACCTCAAATTCTCCTTAAAATAAGTTTTTGGGACGTTACTTGTTTAACAAATTTCGTCCCGGGTTACTATTCATCAGTCACTATTCATTGGTCACTATTCACTTCCTAACTTAGTTACTAAGTTTAAAAATCTAGTTTTAAAGTCGTTAAGTTCGGTTTGTAAAAAGTGATAAATGATATTTATTTTAAAGTGACACTTAGTTAAATTTAGTCATCTATTTACTAAATTTAGCGATTTTTATTTTAATAATAGTGTCGTGGATGGTTCATTTAGTCCGTATCGTCCAAGTCCAACAGTCCAATTTGCAAAGGCAGTAGCACACGATTTCATTCATTTTTATAGCGGTGACTAATTTTAATCGGTTTATTATATTTATTTTATAATGATTTCGAATTACACAAAAATTCAATTCTAATAACTATTTAATTTTAGTGACTTAATGATATTTTCATTTTGATTAAATTTGGTCCATTTTAATTGAAAATGCCGTGTGATATGTGTATGTGTTATAATTCTTTTATTTCTTTTAAATTCTTAATTCAACTTATTAACTACTAATTAAATTATTTTAACAATAAACTAAAAAGTGATAAAAACAATTTTAACCTAAAAATGGGCAAGAATGCCGTGCTAATAAGGGTGATGTTCAATTTTTCGTTTTTTGATTTTTATCGATTTTTAGCTTAAAGTTTTTATATTCAAAATTATCTAATTATACTAAAATGATTTAAACTAAAATGAAATTTTATAGAAATTTCATTTACCTTAAAATTTTAACCATGACATAATGTTCATTTTTTCTAAATGTTTGTCCTAAAAGTTTTAAGTATATTTAATTTATGTTACTATTTTACTAAAATGATTTAATCTAATCTACACTTTTTATTAAAGATTTTAGTATGGTTATGAATAGTGTTTTTCAACACTTTAAATTTCTAACTTCTTTTTCTTAAAGATTTAGTTAGTTTAATTTATATAGTTACTAATATAATTACTTGTTAGTGAATTAAAACAATAAATAACAACAAACATAAAATCATTATGAATCAAAAAGTGCAACAACATGAAGAACACATGAAGATCATCATGAACAACTCAAGAACACCATGTTTAAAGTCAAGAACACACATGCATATTTTAACACTTAAACATTTCTTTTTCTAATCAAATTTTTTCTAACATGATAATAACCATTTTAGCCTAAGTTAACATAACATATTATTTTCAAAAATTAAAAATAAAAATTGATCAAAATAAGTGGGAGAAACCGTGGCCTTGTAATATTTTCACAAAAATTATGTTTTCGATTTTTAAAGAAAAGTAACAAGGAAGAGTTTGATGGTAAACGACTTGATTCCTCATTAACGTAATCAACAGCCTATATATACAACTTAGTCTAGTATGAAAGCATTCTACAATAAGTCAACTAATCTCTACTAATTTAGGAACTAAATATATACATCCTATAATTACATTATATGGTAATATCCTATAAGCAATGGCAAATATTATCCGATATTATCCACATCTTTCCATACTCCCCCTCAAGTTGGAGCACTTGGGAGACCGAGGCCCAACTTGCGCTGTAAATGATTAAACGCTTCACTTCTGAGTGCCTTAGTAAATAAATCTGCCACCTGCTCCTTACTACGAACATGCATTGTCTTAATTGTATTCTGAATGAGATGTTGCCTAATGAAATGGCAATCGATCTCAATATGCTTCGTTCTATCGTGAAAAACCGGGTTTTTCGCAATGTGAATGGCCGCTTGGTTGTCACAATACATCATCGACTTTGTATGAAAAATCCCTAATGATGCCAAGAACGACTTGAGCCAAATCAATTCACTTGTAGCGCTTCCCATTGCACGGTATTCGGCTTCCGCTGTGGATTTCGAAACTGTTGCTTGCCTCTTTGCTCTCCACAAAACAGGGGATGAGCCGAGTGACACATAGTACCCGCTCAAGGATCTTCTCGTTACTGAGCACCCTCCATAATCCGAATCGCAATAACCCCGCAACTTTAAATCAGAATTTCTGCTCAAAATAATTCCTTTACTCGGGTTAGACTTAATGTATTTAACTACTCTTAATGCCGCGTCCCAATGTTCCTTTCTCGGACTGCTCACAAAACGCGATAATATGTGCACAGCGTAGACTAAATCTGGCCACGTTATTGTCAAATAAACCAATCGTCCAACCAATCTCCTATACTTCATTGCATCCTTGAGCAAGTGCCCATTCGCGAGTTCCAAATGATGATTCGTTTTCATGGGCGTGTAAACAGGCTTCACCCCGTGCATTCCCGCTTCTTCGATTATACCCAATGCATACTTGCGTTGATTGAGAAATAATCCTTTCTGTCCATGTGCCACCTCTATTCCTAGAAAATACTTTAACTTTCCCAAGTCTTTAATCCCAAAATGGGTATCTAGGAACCTCTTGAATTTCTCACTCGCAATACTGTTGTTGCTGACTATTATCATGTCGTCAACATATACCAGGACTCCGATGAAAATTTCTCCATTATTATGAGTGAACAGAGAATAGTCTGCTAGGGATTGGACGAAACCATACGTTTTCAAAGAATCCGCAAGTTTAGCAAACCAATTTCAAGAGGCTTGTTTCAAGCCGTATATCGACTTTAATAATCGACAAACTTTGTTCTCCCCCTTTCGTTCAAACCCTTGAGGTATGCGCATGTAGACTTCTTCATCCAAATCACCATGTAAGAAGGCATTGTTGACGTCCAATTGATCGATATTCCAACCTTTTGCAACTGCTACGGCCAGCAAACAGCGCACACTAGTCATCTTCGCGACCGGTGCATAGGTCTCCTGGTAATCAATTCCTTCTACTTGTGTGAAACCTTGAGCCACCAATCTCGCTTTGTATCGTTCAATCGTACCATCAGCCCTGTACTTCACTTTGTAAACCCACTTACAACCAATGGGTTTCTTTCCTCTCGGCAAATCCACAACCTTCCAGGTTCCGTTTGTCTCAAGAGCGGAGATTTCTTTGTGCATTGCTTCTCGCCAAAGCGGATCACCTACTGCCTCACGATAACAACCAGGTTCGCATACTTGGTCGAGTTTAGTCATGTATGATCTATGAGCGTTAGAAAAACAATCTGTAGTGACATAATTTGCTAAAGGATAACGAGTACCTGATTTCGGGGATTTCAATTGATCGCGATGAGCACTTGTGATTAGGGGTGTTCAAAAATTGGTCCGGACCGGCAAACCGGACCGACCCGGACCGAAAGGTCCGGTCCGGGTCGGACCGGATACTAATAGGTCCGGTCTTCGGTCCTCAAAAATTTTGACAACCGGTCTTAGGTCCGGTCCGGTCCGGTCCTAAATAGATAAAAACCCTCTAAAACCCCTTTATTATGTGGTCCGGTCCGGTCCAAACCCGGACCTAAGGGGTTTAGGTCCGGTCCGGTCCGGGTCTCCTTCTTACCGGTCCGGTCTCCGGGTTAAAAAATTTTGGGCATCCGGTCCCCGGTCCGGTCCGGGTTTGGACCGGTGAACACCCCTACTTGTGATGGGTTTTAACAGCCGTGCGGACTGACAAACGTAATCCTTCTTCCAGTACGGCTCACGTTTCTCCCTCGCACCTCGACCAGCCTGCTCAGTTTCGGTAATTCCATCCGTAACAGCCCCTGTTGCTGCTCCGTGTCTGCATAAGCTGCCTCTCGGGTAGGACAAGGACCAGGAGGTTCTGTCCCCTGGTTTAGGTCGTTTCCAAGAGATGTTTCAACGACATCCATAGATGGTGGTGCATCTACCTCCTTTGAGTATTCATCATGCATAGGCCTCTCAATATAAGTTTCATTGTTGTCCATTTGGGCAACAGGAGGACTTGACTCTAATGGAGTATAAAACGGGAAAACATGCTCGAAGAAATGCACATCCCTTGATACAAATAAGCGCTTCGCTTGCAGATCATACACCCTTTTTTCTGTGAGGGTATCCTAAAAATAAACACCGCTTTCCTCGCTCCGCAAATTTATCCCGAGGTTTATCCTTATTGTGTGCGTAACACAGGCATCCCAGAACTCGCAAGTTTGACAAATCTGGTTTTGTATGATACAATACCTCATATGGAGTTTTATTATGGAGTAAGGGTGTCGGTGTTCGATTAATCAGATACGCAGCTGTCAAAATGCATTCCCCCCAAAAATGTAGGGGCAAGTTACCAGCAAATCGCAAAGCTCTTGCTTTCTCAAGAATGTGACGGTGTTTTCGCTCGACTCGTCCATTTTGTTGATCTTTAACTATAATTCGTAAGTTCGTCCCAAATCATCTTTAACTTCGTGTAATATTCTACCACGGTTAATCTCCCTTGCTTGCACTCCGCAAGGTCCCCTTTCAGTTGGTGCACCCTTAGTGCGTTCCTGGCAGAGTATCGACCTTTCAGTTCTGCCCACACTTCCGAGACGGTCTGCTCAAAAGCAATACTTGGATGTAATTTGGGATTAATTACGTTTCTCAGCCATGCTTTCAACATGGCGTTACATTGTCTCCAAGCCACGGACTCAACGTCGTCCTCTCCATTTTCAACGGATGGCTTTTTCACCTTTCCTTCAACGAAACTCAACTTATTTTTCGCATCCAAACCATTTTTAACTGCAGGTGCCCACAAATCGTAATTGTCGCCATCAAAAACGATTTGGGTAAGCATGAGGTTAGGGCTATCGGATGGGTGAAGGTAAAGAGGAGAACAAGTAGGGATAACTTTAATTTTCGACCCTTTTCCATCGTCTCCTGACATTGCTCTTTTGTGTATGAGTATTAATTTATTTAAAATTTTGTGTGATAATTAACCTTGCTCGAGATACCATAAAGAAAAGTAACAAGGAAGAGTTTGATGGTAAACGACTTGATTCCTCATTAACGTAATCAACAGCCTATATATACAACTTAGTCTAGTATGAAAGCATTCTACAATAAGTCAACTAATCTCTACTAATTTAGGAACTAAATATATACATCCTATAATTACATTATATGGTAATATCTGGCAAATATTATCCGATATTATCCATATCTTTCCATAATTTTTCTTTACTTTAAACTCATAGTTAATATTTAACATAATTGGAATATTGGTTGAATTCTGTGGTTTGCTTTGTCCTGGGAGCTAACCCTCCTTGGGAGATGCTGGAGGGATTCATCAGAAGGGTGTGGGCCAAACATCAGGTAGACAAACTTGCCTTTCTTCCTAATGGTGTTTTTCTGGTGCGTTTTCAAACGTCAGAGAGTAAGGACGCTGTCTTGAAGCAGGGACATTTCTTGTTTGATAATAAACCTCTGATAATCAAGAATTGGGACCCGGAAATAGAACTGATTAAGCATGAAGTGAAGTCAGTCCCAGTTTGGGTCAGGCTTCATCGTCTACCTCTGAAATTTTGGGGGAAGGGGATACCAAAAATTGCTGGTATTATTGGTGATTTTGTGAAGTGTGATACAGCTACGGAGGAGAAGACCAGAATTGGATATGCTAGAGTGCTGGTGGAAGTTGAATTTGGGAAAGAATTGAAGGAGAAGATTCATTTTCTGGATGAGTATGATCAAATGGTGGATGTAAGGGTTGAGTTTGAATGGAAGCCAGTAGTATGTGGTGTGTGCAAGGGCATGGGACACAGGGATATGGACTGCCGACGTGCGCCTAAGGTTGCACCAGCAAAGATCTGGAAGCCTAAAGTGGTAAATCCTGTGCAACAGAAGGAGGTAGACACTGTGATGGTGATATCTCCTGTTTCTAAGGCACGGAAGGACACTGGTACAGTTACTCCAGCTGTGATAGTTTCTGATAATACTGGTTTGAATGGGAGAACTCCTGCGAGACCAGTGATTTGTATGAGCAGACAGGAGACAACTGAAGGAGGATATAGCAAAACCAAGTTTGGCCAACAATCCTTTTTAGAGGTGCTCAACACTGTCACTCCTAAGGTGGGTGTGGGTGTTAAAGGTAGTGTTTCTCTCCCTGAGGGAGGAGGATGAGTTGTTTTGGCTTCTGGAATGTAAGGGGCCTAAACAAACCAAGTAAACAGAAGACTATAAAATGGTTTCTCCATCAACATAACTTGGGTTTGTTTGGGCTCCTGGAGACAAGGATCCAATCCTTGTCTAAAGTTAATATTGGGAACATTGTGAATAGAGAATTGTGTGTAGCTACAAATAGTATATGTCATAAAGGAGGGAGGATTTGGATTGTGTGGAATCCTTCTCTTTTTGAAGTGGATTTCTGTGAGTTTTCTGCACAGTGTGTACATATGAGGGTGTGTGATAAAATGGCGCAATGTACATTTTCTTTAAGCATGATTTATGCATTCAATAGTGTGACTGAGAGAAGAAGCTTGTGGGCACAATTATCTTCAATAGCTGTTTCCATAACAGGCCCTTGGGTTATCTGTGGGGATTTTAACACAGTGCTTGCACACTCAGAGAGATTGGGTGGTGCATCAACTGATCAGGAAATTGACGACTTTCAACAGTGTGGGGGCATTGTGGTGTAAGTGACAGTGTTGCGTTGGGGTCCTTTTTCACCTGGAACAACAAGCAGGATGCTCAAACTCGAGTCTATAGTAGATTAGATAGGGTCCTGGTGAATCAAAAATGGATAGAGATGAGGAAGGATATGATAGCAAGCTTCCTTTCAGAGGGTATCTTTGATCATACGCCATGTGTAATCAAGAAGAATGGTCAAGCTATGGAGAGGAAAAGACACTTCAAGTATTTCAATATGGGGGGGAAGGCTGAAGGTTTTGCACAACTTATGACTGAATGGTGGCCTACTTGGACTGAGGGGACAAAGATGCATACATGTGTGAAGAAACTGAAGGTCTTGAAATAGGCCTTGAAGACTTTCAATAAGACTTGCTTTGCTGATATTGGTAATGCAGCTAATATAGCTTTGAGAAATCTGACCTATATTCAGCAGTAACTTGTTACGCATCCTGGGGATATTCTTTGGTTAGAGAAGGAAAAGGAGGCAACCAAGGAATATCTTGAGTTGCAGAGGGGTTGTGAGAGTTTTCTGAAGCAACAAGCAAAGGCGGATTGGATTAGGGATGGTGATTGGAATACAAAGTTTTTTCACGGTGTCATGAAGACTAGAGCTATGAGAAATCAAATTACTTCAATTCAAAACATGGATGGAGTACTTTGTACTGACCCTTTGGAGATTCAGGAGGCCTTTTTAAACTATTATAAGGGTCTGCTAGGGACTGCTATCCCTACTGAGGCAGTCAACTTCCGGATAATAAGAAGGGGTATGGTTTGTGAGGATGAACAGCATAGTATTGTACTGAAACCACTGACCAGAGAGGAAGTAAAGGATGTGATGTTCTCAATCCCAGAGGACAAATCGTCAGGACCTGATGGTTATACAAGTGGCTTCTATAAGGATGCTTGGAGTGTTATAGGAAGGGAGGTGAGTGATGCTATTATGGATGCTTACAAGAGTGGGCATTGTGTGAAGCAGATTAGTGCAAGAATGATTACCTTAATTCCAAAATGCACCAACCCAATGAATGTGTCTCAATTTAGACCCATTGCTTGTTGCAATGTGATCTATAAATGCTTATCTAAGCTGGTTTGTAATAGATTGGGTTTGATTTTACCTACTTTAATTAGTAGGAACCAGGCTGGTTTTGTTAGGGGTAGGAGTATTATTGAAAATGTGCTGATCTGTCATGATTTGGTGAAGCTGTACAGTAGGAAGTCTGTCTCCCCTAGATGTATGTTCAAGATGGACTTGATGAAGGCATATGATTCTATTTCTTGGAGCTTTGTTGAACAAGTGCTAGAGGCTTTCAAATTTCCAGAGGCTTTCAAGAATCTGATCATGTTTTGTGTAACCTCTGTGTCTTACTCTTTGGTTATTAATGGCTCTAGCTTTGGTTTTTTCAAGGGTGCAAGGGGGCTGAGACAGGGGGATCCCTTGTCCCCTCTACTTTTCACTCTTTGTATGGAGTACTTGAGTAGGGTTATCAAATGTGCTACTGACAAATTGGTTTTCAGGTTCCATCCACTATGTAAGGAGATTGGTCTTACTCATCTACTCTTCGCGGATGATTTATTGATGTTCAGTAAGGGAGATGTTGCTTCTATTTTGGTACTGTTGAGAGCTTTTGCTTCTTTTTCAGCTGCTTTCGGATTGCAGATGAATGCTTCTATATCAAATGTGTATTTTAATGGTGTTAAAGCGGGTTTGAGACAAGAGATTCTTTCTATTTCTGGATTTGTGGAGGGTCAGATGCCTTTCAAATATCTAGGGGTACCCATTACAGCTGGGAGATTGAAGAGGAAGGATTGCAATGTGCTAATTGAAAAGGTGGTGAGCAAAGTCAGGACCATTGGAGCAAGAGCTATGTCATACGCAGGCAGATTAGTACTGGTACAATCTGTATTTAATACCTTATTTAACTACTGGGCCTCTATTTTCATTCTTCCTACAAGTGTGCTGCATAGAATCTCTGCTATTTGTAGAAATTTTTTGTGGGATGGAGAGCATGAACAGAGGAGAATTCCTACTATAGCATGGGAGAAAGTGTGCAAGCCTAAGAAGGAATGTGGGTTGGGGCTTAAAGAGGATATAAGGTGGAATAATGCGGCTGTGGGTAAACTAGTCTGGTGGTTGGTTAGCAAAGCGGATAGTCTATGGATTAAATGGGTCAACCACATTTATATGAAAGGGGAGGATGTGCTGGACTGTGTGAGTAAACCTGATGATTGTTGGTATTGGAAGAAGGTTTTGAAAGTAAGAGACGTTCTGAAGCCAGGTTTTGCAGCAGAAGAATGGGCCGTGGATCAGAATGCGTATACAATAAGGAAGGGCTATAAATGGCGGTCACCTGTTGGGGAGATGGTTCCTTGGTACAAGAAGTTGTGGAACAGTAAGGGCATACCTAAACATATGCTATTGCTATGGAGTGTACAGCTAGATGGGCTGAGAATGAAGAATAATCTGTTCAGATACGGTGTGGTAGCAGACCCGTTCTGCTGTATATGTGGATGTCAAGTTGAAGACAAGACGCATTTGTTTCAGTTGTGTGTGTTTTCAATTCGAATCTGGAAAATGTTAGCTGAATGGCTTGGATTTACATATAATGAGGGTGATAATCTATGGGATATGAGGATGTCGAGAAGATGGCCAAGATTGAAGCGAAGGTTAGTGAATTTATCTATTATGGCTGCGTAATATGCTATTTGGGAGCAACGTAACAAAGCGTGGATTGAGTTTATAGTGGAGAGTCCGTTTTTTGTAGTAAGGCGTATTGTATCGACTCTCAAATCTCATGTAAATGTAGAGAAGTCGAGTGAATGGTCAATTGTTGATATGGAGTGGTGGAATCGAGTGATGTAAAGATTTGATAATGTAATGATTACGATATATATGACAAGCTTACATTTTAGCAAAAAAAAAATAATATTTAACATAATTTTACATATAAACTTATATATATTTAAAACTCATAAAACATAAACAAAACATACAAATAACAATTTAAAGTGTATAATAAAATGAAAAACAATATGATGCAAAAATGAAAACATATAAAGTTTACTAGCATTATTATTAGTTATTATCATTTTATTACTTATTATCATTTTACTAAACATCACATAAACATACAAGCACCTAAATCAAACATATATATTATAAAAACATATTTATTATTCACACATAAATATAAGCCTAATTAAATAACGCAAAATTTAGTTTGTGCGGGGACACCTTAAATTAGATGTTAATCGTCGGGGGATCTAAAATAAATTTTAGACCCGGAAAGTCTTCACCCATAACAGCCATGTTCTTCACCCAAAACTCCAAGAAAGTTAGCATCCAAATATACCCACTAATTAACTAGAATACTTTGGAATTATTAGAAATAATATTAGGGTTTTATTTAAAGTGTTTTAGGAAGAAAATGGAAGAAAAATAAAGGGAGAAAAGAAGGAGAGTAGCCACGGCAATTAGAGAGCACTAGAGGTTGATATTTGCACTTGTAAACAATGAGGATAAGTTAGTAAACTTTGTGTACTAAGTAATGTCTTTATTAATTAAAGTTTAAAGAAAAGAAAATAAAACAAAATGATTATCTTTGGACACAAAAGTCCAATTCACTATTTGGCTAAGAAAATGTTCCCCCGATGTTTTTAAATATCTCGTTCTCAAACAACGTGTTACGAAATAAATCGGGTGTTAAAGACGGTAAAAGTTAAAGTGTAGGGTTTTGACGATTTTCTGAAAAGTTTTCATTTTAAAATTTTAAGACTAAAATATTTTATTTACTACTTTAGAAATTTTTTAAAAGTAACGGAAATGAAAATGGTAGTAACATTGTATTAGTAATGTATTTTGTATGTATTTATTATTATTGTGTATAAACTTTAAATTTTAATTAACTAAATAAAAATGATGATGATAATATAGATGTGTAAGTAAAATTTGACTTTTGTAAGTAAAGAAAAAAAAAAATGGAAGAGGATAGAATTTTGACTTTGGTGTGGTTTATTTTTCGGGCTCGATTTTCGTTTTCGAAATTTTCGATTTGCGCGATCGCGAAAAGTTTCGAAATAAAAGATATGATCTTAAAATAGTGTTTTGAAATAAAATCGAAAATAAAAATAAAAATAATTTTCGAAAGGGCACTAAAAACAAAAATTGAGTTTTAATCCTCGAAACTTCGAATAAAATTTCCTCAGTCGAAATACTTATTTTTTTCATTGAATGTTTTAGATTTAAAGAATTATATTCAACCGTCAAAATTTTAATCAATTTAAATTAGGTGTGACTTATAATTTCGACAATTTAGAGAAAAGTTAGTTTAATAAAAATGAAATAGTAAATTGGATATTAAGATTAAATGATTTAATAAAAAAATTAAAATGATTACTATCTTAAATAAAAATTTGTGATGTTAAGTTTACTTTTGAAAAGTAAGAAGAAATGGAAGAGGATAAGATGGCTTGACCTTGATTTGCGTGTTTGAAATCGTGGACTTGAATTTCGAAGACGGGAAAAGTATAAGGGTCCATTTTTATTTTGAAAACGAAAAATGTTCGAAATTGAATTTTATGAATAAAAGGTTTTACATTTATTTTTATGAATAGTAAACATAACTTAACCTTTTTGAAATTTGAAAGGCGATATTAATTTTGTGTTGATTTTTATAAAATTTTGAATTGTGTTTCTTTTTGAATTCTAAAGATAATACAACATATTTTATTTTTTCAAAAATTTTAAATTTGGACTTAAGAAATTTAGTATTATTTGGCGAAAAAAATTCAGACATATTTTTATTATATGGAAAAAGGAAGAATTTAATTTAAGGAATTAAATTCTTTTATAATATTGTGTTAAAATTGTAGGTTTATATCGGTATATAGATCTTTAAAATCACAGGATTATAATGAAAAACTTTATATGATTAATGGTTATAAATTGAAATTGCATAACATAATAAAGAGATTTAGAATTAACCTTTTAATCCTAGTAAATTGGCATAAGAACAATACCAAAATTATGGTATCTCCTAATTGAAACACCCAAGATGAGATGAGAAATACCCTTTGAGATTTGCTAGAAAATTAGAGAAGAAAACTGATTTTCTCTCTAGGCTTTTGTGTTGTGAATGAAGTGAATGAATTAGGAATTAGAGTGAGATGAAAATTAGGTTGTGATTAGGTTAAGTAGAGAGGAAGAAAACCACTTCCTCCCCACCCTAATTCACACGTCTAAAAGGGGTCATGGGGTGGACTTTTCACCTCAAATTTAAAGCCCAATCTAATTAAAAGGTTTAACCTATTTAATTAGTTTTCTTTAGCTTTTAATGTATAATGTAATTATAATATCCATATATTATAATTAATCATAAATATCCGTATATTTATAATTTGCTAATTTATTATAACTGTTTAAAATTAATTAGCCTACATTATACGCAATAATTAAATATACCCTTTTATATTCAATTTTCGAATTACAGCTAATTTCTCTCATCTAATATCATTTAATCATTATTAAATAATACATTTGACTAACCTCTTAGTCATATTCGACTAACCTCTTAGTCCACAACACTGACTAACCATTTAGTCATTAAATAAGGCATCGATATGATTATTTTCTCAAATAATCACATCTCTCAAACACATCCTTTAGGTGTGACTCTTAGGGACCAGTTGATCACCGCCATCTGTATGGCAATATCGTCAAACTTATCTAGCAAGCCAACCGTTATCGATAAACGTTAATCAACTGATTAAATACAAAATGTACCCTGTGTACCTTTAGAGATTTATTCGTGTTATTGCACTAACTGTGGAGGACACTAACTCCAACAAAAATAACACGGGGTGTTACATAACCCGACTTCCTAGACCTTTTTCCATACAAGTTAAACCCTTACTTTGTCCTAGCTATAGCAAACTCTCAAACAATCGAACCGACCGAGCCTAGAAACACCTCATAAGTAACCTACACTAGCAACCTTCTCCCTGTGTATTTCGACCCCGACTTACCCTAGCTACCCTTAGGTTTGTCAGGTTTATCTTTGACTAGGCGAATAAGACTAAGCCTATCACCTGTCTGTGACAGAATTTTCTGTAAGTGCAGTTCTGGTTAGAGAACCTGATGGGGAGCAACATCCTGTCTATTATGTAAGTAAGAGTCTGTTGGATGCCGAAACCAGGTATACAGTCCCAGAAAAATTTGTTTTAGCCTTAACGGTAGCCTGTACTAAGCTACGACCATATTTTGAATCTCATCATATTATTGTGCGTACTAATGTCCCTGTCAAGTCTGTGTTGTGTAGGCCAGAACTTTCAGGACGTATGTCTAAGTGGTCTGTCAAGTTGAGTACGTATGATATATCCTATGAGCCCAGAACAGCAATCAAGTCACAAGCCTTAGCGGATTTTATGGCCGATTTCACTCATACCCTAGACGAGCAGGTTACCAAGGAGGTATACCAGTTGACAGAGGACCAGGATACGTGGGGGACAGGATTGGGGGTAGTCCTGAAATCGCCACAGGGGGACAAGATAGTCCAGGCCATGTCATGTGAGTTCAGGACAACCAACAACGAGGCTGAGTATGAGGCCTTGATTGCAGGTCTGAATGTGTGCCTAGATATAGGTGTACGCAACGTACAGGTAAAAATAGATTCCTTGTTAGTAGCCAACCAGATCAACGGTACGTATGCGGCTAAGGATTCTAAGATGGTAGCTTATCTTGATTTGGTAAAATTTCTTTCTGAAAAATTTAATAGTGTTAATGTTGAGCAAGTGCCCAGGGATCAGAACGTTCAGGCTGATACTCTGGCCAATATTGGTTTAGCATTTGAACCTCAAACGCTGGACAACATTCCTATTGTGCATATCCTGGAACCAACAATCCAAAAAGTGCAGCTAGTCTGCCAGATCACAGTAAAGACAGCCCAGAGCTGGACAAAACCATACTACGAGTGGTTACTTCACGACAAACTTCCTGATGACAAAATTGAAGCAAGAGGATTTAAGATCAAAGCATTTAGATACACGATTATACAAGGCGTACTATTCAAAAGATCCTTCAATGGACTCTATCTTCGTTGCTTGGAACCTGACCAGGCCAGGACTGTCATGTCAGAGATTCATGATGGACAATGCGGTAATCATACCGGTGGTAGAAGTTTGGCTAACAAAGTATTACGAATGGGCTACTATTGGCCAACTTTGAAGTTAGATTGCGCTCAATACACGCTCAAGTGTGACGCTTGTCAGAAACACGCTCCGGTAATCCACCAGCCCTCACAAAAATTACATTCAATCTCAGCTCCGTGGCCATTCATGAAATGGGGCATGGACATAGTTGGAAAATTGCCAGTTGCACCAGGACAGAAAGTGTACATACTAGCCATGACTGATTACTTCTCAAAATGGATAGAAGCAAATTCTTACAGAAACGTGACTGAAAGGGAAGTGATCGCTTTCATCAAGAAGGACATCATCAGCAGATATGAGGTTCTTTCAGAGATCGTGTGCGACAACGGACTTCAGTTCGTAGGAAATAAGATAAGGGATTATTGCAAGCAATGGAACATAAACTTGGTGACCTCGGCGCTACGAAATCCAAAAACGAATGGACATGCTAAGTCTAGCAACAAGGTGGTGATCAATTGTATAAAGAAGAAGCTGATGGAAAAGTAAGGAAGGTGGGCTGGAGAACTACCACTGGTGTTGTGGGCTGACAGGACCACACCGAAGAGAGCTACAGGACAGACACCGTATTCCATGGTATACGGATGTGAGGCAGTACTACCAGTTGAAGTACAAGTGCCAAAACCCAGGTATGGTCTGAACACAACTTCTGAAAATGCGGACTTACTGTGTGACAGTCTTGACACAGTGCAAGAACTGAGAGATCTGGCGGCAATAAGGATGGTTGCATACCAACAGTAAGTGGCGAGAAGTTACAACAAAAATGTTAGATTGCGGATGTTCAGGACATGAGACCTTGTCCTGAGGAAGGTGTTCCAGAACACAAGAGACAGAGTTACGGGAAAGTTTGCGCCAACATGGGAAGGACATTATCTTATCGACTCCGTAGTAGGAAAAGGCTCGTACAGATTGCAGACCTTGGATAGCAAAATGATTCCAAGAGCATGGAATGCACTTCATCTCAAACTATATCATATGTAAGTCATTACACATGACAAACAAGCCTGGTAAGATACTCATCTCCATACTTCAAATAATTTGCTATTTTCATATCAGAATCATTACTGACTTGAGCGTCGGAGGGCCGTTGGCAAAACGCCAACGGTCAGTCCTGACCCAAATCAGTGCTGACAGGCTAGGCAGAGCAGACGTGCAGAATAGACAGGCATAGCAGATCAGCGCAGCAGTACAGCAAAACACACTCACAAATCAAATGCAAACTTAAGGGCATCAGTCCCAGTACGACTGCAAAAACGGGACATGGAGTAATGTCCGTTAAGGGAGCCCCAAGGTGTGGTCGCCTAAATTTCTAAACGCATGCATGCTACATAACAAAGACAAAACAAAATTGTGCGCACCAAAACAAATACAAAAACAGAAACAAACTCAAAGGCATTAAACATAGGCAGGTCATAACATAACCAAAACATAAAGTGTCAACTCACCATGGCCATCCATGGTGAACATTTCGAGTCTAGTCCAAACAAAAGAAAAAGAATTGTACTTACAGACCAAATTATGAGGAGCATACCCCCCGGCAAATCATTTTTCAAAACGATACCAAAAAGTGTTGTAGATTAACATAATCAAATTTTAAACATCAGCCCCCGAGGCTGACTCACCCTTGCCTTCACCTGCCACAGGTCCCACACGCTCCCCAGACACTTCTGGCTCCGTTGTCTCCTGACCGTCTTGAGCTGCTGGCTGGGCTGAAGAAACTTCACCTTCGCCTACAAATTCCCCCGGAAACATGCCCCTGAAAGTCTCCAACTCCGTCTCCAGGTCCCACTTGGACTCTCCTCAGGAGCAGCACTCATCATATCAATTCTTGTCCTCAGGGTCCAATAAGCGCTCAGATCATTGACTTCCTGTGCATGCTTGGCCTGTTGCTCCCTCAGCATCTTCAGCTCACCAGTCAGCTGCAAGTTCACACTCTCTAAGTCCAAACACGTGTTCATATTATTTTCAGCTAGACGCCTGTACCTCTCCATGGCTTTCCTGACCGTCTCCAGCTCACTCCTGAATGATTCCAGCGTAGACTTGAACGAGTTTGTAGATACCCGTATCCGTACCCCCCTAAAGCAACCCGATGATGAAAATGGACTTTTATGCATGTTTTATAAATAGACGAAACGGTACGAAGTGTCTAAAACATTTTAGTCGTTTTTAACGTATTTATTTAAATTCGCATATTTCGTAAAATGAACATTTAATTTTGTCGCCTATTTTAAGCTAAAAATACGACACGATTATTTCACACAAAAGCATCCCACAAAAAGCAGCCCACAAAAACGGCCTCACAAAAACAACCCACAACTTACAAAAATACGCACTCAAAACGGGCCAACTCACCTCACGAGTCACATTTTCGTAAAACCAAATTTTACGATACAACACGAAACATTTTTATTTCGAGCAAAAATCGAAAAACACGACAAAAACCGAAACACGAAACACGAAACATAAAACACGAAAACAAAATAAAAAACAACAAACTTTGGTCCAATGGACCAAAGCCTCCTCTCACTCAATAAACAAGCAGTCCAAAAGCAAGACACCCGACAAAAGCAAGCCCAATCAATCACAGGCCAAATCCAGCCCAGAAAACACAAAACACACGCATTACAAGTCGGTAGTGGACTGACGACTTGTTTTGTAATCGTCAGTCAACTAACGACTTCTTTCCCCCCCATTTTGGTCACAGACGACTTATTTGGGCCTTATTTTGCCTCTGACGATTTGTTTTGGTTTATACGAGCCCAACCCACTTTGCCCTATATATATACTCCACATTCACGGACCAAAAAAGGACAATAACAACTTGAGCAACATTTTTCAAGCACAACATTTTCAACAACAATAACATAATACACGTATGATTTAATTTTGCAATTCATACACAACACTACTTCATTCACAAAAATACACTTAGCTTTCGTTCTAAAAAACGTCTTCACGTTTTAAGGTAAATATTTTACCTTCGGACTAGACTTTTTAGACTCAGACAAGGGTTACACTAACCCAACTCAATATTGTTTAACGAACCCGTATTCGTAATACGGTTGTAGTAATTCGGATTCCTAATCCGTCTAAACCTCGCCAATATTGCATAAACAAACGACACACTTTCACTAAAGCAAACCGACATTATATTTTACACTTAAGCAAATTCTCATACATGCATTAAATTACGACTAAAACACGGATTCGACATTAATTTGTACCGTTTCAACTAGTCTTTTAAACATGTAAAACTGAGGGTTTTCAAAATAATAGAATTAGACAAAAGTCGGAAAATGACGTTTTATATTAATTCAAATCAATGAATTATTATTTCTCGTATATTTCCTAAAGCAAAACGTCGTTATTTTTAACGACTCACATGCATTGCTTTGCATTTTTATCGAGTCATATTCGCACTTGTACGTAGCGTTTTATTTGCTCATACATCGAAATTAAGCACTTGTTTTCAAATCAGTAAAGACTACTTTACGTAGGCTTTTGATTTCAGTTTTTCATAAAACGTTTTGATTAACTTTCAAAAGTAACCTTGCCCCGAATCCACTCTGGTTTCACAATAACCTTAGGAGGAGAGGTATCGACGCGCCTTGAATTCTAAGACACGCGTCTTATAATTTAAGACGCATTGAAAAGGTCCAAATTCCTTTAAAATTTGGTGGCGACTCCAAAAGTAATTTCAAATCGATTTTCAAGCATTTAAGCAATGATATCCCCCATAGCACTTTACGCACACATTTGCACTTATGCATTTTTCTCGCGTAGCGCCTTGCTCCTATTCGAGCAAGCTCGCGCGAGGCGTCGAGATAGGTCCGATCCGGGTACCTTCAGTTGGCGACTCCGCTGGGGATTAGCACGTTTTTATTTTTAAGAAAAATAAACTCTTTTTCTTTTATTTTAAAAACACAAAGAGGCAAAACTTGAAAATTTGAAAACAATTACGCTCTCGATGTTTGAGCAATTTAACGTTCGAGTCAAATCCTCCGGGATTTACGAGCCATGCACCCTCGAAAATCGACCCCTAATAGCGCTCCCTTCATAAGCGAGACTATTCTGGACAAATCGAGTTCTCACCCCTTCACGATTACAAGTACGGCATCCGTACAAACGATCGTAACAGTCAAACTTGGACGCTCTAGGACCCGTATTGAATTCACACTTAAACGTGTGCAATCTTGCGGATAACCCTACACAAACGTTGCGGGAATGACCGAAGGGAACCTTACCCAAAAGCCAAAAACCCGTGTCATATACGTACAAGCGCGAAGCTATAGTACCCTCACTATAGTCGTCTTTCAAATAAATCCATGCAAAATTTCCTTTGCAAAGCATATGCATTCAAAAACGTCTTTACAAAATACCTTTTTAAACATTTTTCAAAGTCATGCTTTCAAAAACACTAACGTCAGGTTTATTGACCTATCGTCAAACGAACCAGACAAACAACACACCACGGCATTCAAACTCGAGCAGAAATAATCGCTACATTTCTGATCCTTTACAAAACATAAACGAGTTATACGACCGACGTATCGTCATAATTCGTTTATCGCAAAAACATTTCATAAAGCAAAGCCCAAAATGACAATTCATTTCGGGAATTTCATCAAAACAACTACTTTTACGCCTTGCATTTGAAGCAATTCTAGGCCGAGTGACTTCCTAGTCGTCTCGACCTAAACAAACATCTTTTCAAAAACAAACAAAACACGGGATCGTTCAAACACGAACCCGTCATTTTACATGTCAAATCAGCTGACTCATCGTCATTTTGGTTCGACTTTTCTATAGCACACGTGCACATAAAAGGCAAGCAATATTTGCTTTTTACCCGTTTTAACATCCTCAAATCGAGTAGCCTATCGCTATTTCGTTTTGACTCCTTTTCATTTCACAATCTAACGATAAGCCCCAAGCGACATACTGCTAACCAGGGCTAATCAATGTGATCATACCAAACCTTTTTACATCGAGACTAGAGATATGTTGACCTATCTCTACCTCAAAAGCCTCCCGTGTCTTTTCAGCTAAAAAAAAAACACGAGTCGAGTCCTGCACATTTCCTTATACACTTTATTTGGGTTGCAAATGCGAGATTGAGTTTTTTTCTTTCGTTTTCGAGTCACTAAAGTCTAACGCTTTGCAGGTTTACCCACTAAAAGCCCCGGATACACGGCTCGCAGAAGAAATATGGATCCCCGTTTCAACCCTGTGAATAACGAAGCTGCCCCTCCCTCGCACCTGCAATCACCCGTGACCGCTGAACACATCCAGTTGCTCAACGACAAGATCACCAATCTCACGTCTCAGCTTGAACTTTTGGCCGTTATGCAAAAGTTCGAGGCCGAGAAGAACGCTAGACTCTTCGCCAAAGAGTCTGCCCAGCATGCTAAGGGAATTCAATTCCTTGAAGACAAAATGCGCAACTACAAGCCGGCCAAAGCTACAGGCCGTGGTCACAAAGGCAAAGACATCCCGAATCACAGAAAAACTAAGCGGCCCAAAGACCTTTGTCAACTCGGCAAGCACTAGCGGCATCGCCTGTGTTCATAACACAGCCTACGCTTGCTACACCCAAGTCAACATCTGTCGGGCATCCTCGTCGGAACAACGACGACGCTTTGACCCCCTCTACATGCCTTACTCCAAGGCATTGAAAAAGCACCTGAAAAGGAACATTCTGCGGCTTCCTAGCCCCACCAACATACCACCTAAGCACAAGAAAACAAAGTCATGGAACCAAAACGCTTACTGTGAATTCCACAGGGTTAATGGGCATGACACCGAGGATTGCTTCCGTCTGAAGAATGCAATCCAAGACATGATCGACAACAAGACGATCGAAAAGCCAAAAGCGGCTCCTAAGCCATCACACCAGCATAGCACACTCCGTGCTCGTACTATCTTCGTGGGAACATTTCCCATTCTCGAGTGCCCTCATCTGGGTACTATAAACGACCGTGAAGTCAATGTCGTTGGCAGCGATACCGACAACTGCAACGACAGCACTAAGCACATTCACAAGACAAAAACAAAAGCAAAAGCACGGCACGCGGGCGAGAGAAGGGTCTTCGTACAGATTCCTTATCAACATCCCATCAAGCTGTCTGACAGCGACGACGAGGTTTCACACCTCCAACACCCATACCTAGCTCCGTTGGAACCGCCAGGGTTCCCATCCAGACTCACAAACAACAACAGGGACGAGGGTATACTCATGAACGAGACTACGCCCCCTGCTCCGTCAACCCGGCCTAGCGCCAAGGATATACTTCCAAAGCAACTCCCCGAAGCAAAATCAAGCACTTCTGCCTGGCAACTCTTGCAGGATTCGCCAAGGCACCGCAAGGCCCTTCGCCGAGCCCTACAGGTCACTCCGGTGGCAATACATACACCTCCGGCACAATTTGTTAGCCACATCATCCGGGACTGGCTACCGGGTGCTATAACTTTCTCTAACGCGGACCTGCCATCCTTTGGATCTGCACACAATCTGGCACTCCACATAACTGTAGATTGTCGAGGCATGACATTACCCGTTACCCTCGTCGATAACGGTTCTTCAGTCAATGTCCTGCCTCTTGCGACCGCCACTAAACTGGGATTGGACAAAGACGACTTCACTCCCTGTTCAGACAACGTGGCAGCATACGACGGTACACTCCGTAGTATAAAAGGCATCATCTCACTGTCCGTCATGACAGAACATGTCGTGACGAAAATTGAATTCCAGGTCATGGACATTCCTCCAACATACAACATGTTGCTGGGCAGACCCTGGATTCACGCAACCAGGGCTGTTTCGTCAACTCTGCACCAGAAGGTTAAACTACCTCTGGACGACAAAATCGTCACCGTCAAAGCCTCGAACTTCCGAGCAACCCTCCTGCAGTTAAGAAAGCATCGACGAATCCACCAATGACGCAGGTGGTTTCAAATCAAGCATCTACGCCTAGGGTTTAGGGTCCCACGTCATCACGACGCCAGGTCTTCTAAGCCAACCAGGACGCGCAATTACATTCCTAAATAGTAGACCTAGTTTAGGATTTTAGAGTTTGTAGGGTTGTCCTATGCTCTATAGTCTGAGCAATTTTCAAATGTAACTGTTTTTAACAACATTAATGACAAGAATGTTTTCGGTTACACTTTGCCTCGTTTTGCCTCTTTATTTTTGCACGTTCTCTCTTGCACATTCTAACGTTTGCGATAACATTAAACAAAACAACATTACATCATATAAATACATTGCAGGCACTGTTTCTAGACCCGAGCAGCCTTCCGTCCCTGAACGTATAACAACCGTCAATACCAAAATACCCCAGGAACCCAGAAAACTACCACTGTGGCCTTCCCTGTGCAATGCATAAAACATACATCCTCCAAGCTACTCACAAAAATCAAACAACACCCTCATCTGGTCTCGCAAAGACATACCCGTCTTTGACCAAACACCCCACAACAACAAAAGCAGGGCATCAAGCCCATTAAACAAAAAGCCACAACGCGTAATCCAAGCCAACAAGAACGCTGACTGGATATCAAACACAAATCCCAGCTACGAAGAAAAACGGCAAAGGTCCAGTATACACTGACTGCCACAACCCAAACAAAGCATATCCAAGAAACACCGACACTCTCGTCAAAAACACCGCAGAAAGCACAATCACTAAGGACTCCACAATCAGTCAGGTGTCCAACCACCACGATCATAATACAGGAATACTCCTATTAAACACAAAAGACAACCACACACCCCTCTCTCAAGGCTTCAAAGTCACCACTAACACCACAGCGTACGAAGCACATGTCTACGACCTACAGGGATCCACAGACACATTACCCAACCCTTCGTCCCTGCTAAACAAACCCCCACACATCCAGATACTACCCATTGGCGCAAAACAGCGCAACAAACCCGCGTATACCCATGCTTCCAACCACACTGGGGGCTGAACATACAAAACCCTGATATCAAACCATTCCTAACTACAAAACAATCAACACCCACAAAACATTCTGCAATGTATTTATAAGAGGCGAACAGACAAAATGTTAAAAATCGCAATTCTCGGACCGACATGTCCTTAAACGTGTACAAACACAAATTCATGGACCGGCATGTCCTTAAACGTGCACCCCTTTTCTACAAACACAATTCCCGGGCCGGCATGCCCTTAAACGTGCACTCTCTCACGAAAAAGCAAAAGCAAATTCCTGGAACGGCATGTCCTTAAACGTGCACCCCTTTTACAAACACAACTCATGGGCCGGCATGCCCCTAAACATGCACTTTCAAACACAACTCCTGGGCCGGCATGCCCCTAAACATGCACTTTCAAACACAACTCCTAGGCCGGCATGCCCTTAAACGTGCACATTCTCCACAAAAATCAAAAAAGCATTTCAGGGGCCGGCATGCCCTTAAACGTGCACATTCTCCACAAAAATCAAAAAAGCATTTCAGGGGCCGGCATGCCCTTAAACGTGCACTCCCTGTACAAAAATCAAAAATAAATTCCTGGGCCGGCATGCCCCTAAACGTGCACCACACAAAATGCAACTCTGAACTACGCCGGTCTGATTCCGCTCACGTGGATACGTAGGCAGCTTTGCGAAAAGCGCGACCAACATTCAACACAAAAACGACGAGTTCAATGCTTAAAAAAGTTGAGAACATAGTCAACACAAAAACGACACGCCCGAAGCTTAAAAAGGTCGAGGGCACAATCAACACGAAACATCCGTCTGAAAACCCAAAGGGTTAGAAGGACAACATGCAACACAAAAACGACACGCCCAAAGCTTAAAAAGGTCGAGGGCATAGTCGACACAAAACATCCGTCTGAAAACCCAAAGGATTAAAAGGACAACATGCAACACAAAAACGACACGCCCAAAGCTTAAAAAGGTCGAGGGCACAGTCAACACAAAAATGACACGTCTGAAGCTTAAAAAGGTCGAAGACACAGTCAACACAAACGCAAGATCATGATCCAAAGCTTAAAAAAGTCGAGGATATAACTCTTTTTAAAAACAGCAAACGAGGCAAACGTAGACGAAAACGTTCATTTCATTAACATTAGTCAAAAGCAGTTACGTTTTGGATTTTCCATCTCTAGAGCAAAAGACAAAACTACGACCTCTGATGTCCCCTTAGGTCTTAGGAATGACAAAGCAGACTACAGCGTCACCAGGATTTAGAGTTGACGCCGAACTACAACAAGGTTCCTTCGACGCCATCAGCTGCACATGTTAATCTCGGCATCCCTCCAACTCCACGGATCACAGATCACAAGCAGAGGCAAACGCTTTTCGACACCAATACACCAAGCACCACCCCTAAGACAACGCACCGCCCGACCGCAAACCCTCGCCATTACGGCAGCTACACCCCTTATGCACCTAAAACACCCTACCCTACTCAAAAGAACGCAGCCGTGTACCACATCACCTCGTTTTACATCCCAACTTTACGTTTTTTGTTTTTCACATTAAAAAAACCCGTCATCCTCAAACACATTTTCAGATCCACGCAAATTATAATTCTCGCATTTTGCAACTCATATTTCAAAAAGCACAATTTTTACATTGAACACTTTTTGCAAACTGCATACATCATTTTGTCAAAACACGTTTTACGCATGTTTTCACATAAAGCACGATGCATTTTCTTAAAACTGCATTTTCACGCATTTCGAGGTACTTGATCTCAATCGAGATCCATATCCTCGCACGACTAACAATACATTGCAGGTTCCGAAATACAGCCACAAGCAAGGTCAGCCAACGACCACATCCACCTGACGGCGTCCGTTCAACGACGCTAACGCAAGTCATTTCCTACGCACCTCAGCCATCACCTGCAAAGCAAAAAAACCAACACGTTGGGGGCTAACATCAAAAGCAGCTACAACAAGTTTGACTAACGGTTTACTCTAAAACCTAAGTCAAACTGGGGGCTAAAATCAAAAGCAGCTACAACAAGTTTGACTAACGTTTTACACTAAAACCTAAGTCAAGCTGGGGGCTAACATCAAAAGCAGCTACAACAAGTTTGACTAATGGTTTACTCTAAAACCTAAGTCAAACTGGGGGCTAAAATCAAACGCAGCTACAACAAGTTCGACTAACATTTTACTCTAAAACCTAAGTCAAACTGGGGGCTAACATCAAAAGCAGCTACAACAAGTTTGACTAACGGTTTACTCTAAAACCTAATTCAAACTGGGGGCTAAAATCAAAAGCAGCTACAACGAGTTTAACTAACGTTTTACTCTAAAACCTAAGTCAAACTGGGGGCTAAAATCAAAAGCAGCTACAACAAGTTTGACTAACGGTTTACTCTAAAACCTAAGCCTAACTGGGGGCTAAAATCAAAAGCGGCTACAACGAGTTTGACTAACGTTTTACACTAAAACCTAAGTCAAACTGGGGGCTACACCATATAATACAGATTCACAAAAATCAGGATCAATTTTTGCTTTTCCCGCAAAAGTCACAAAAATCAAGATCAATTTTTGCTTTTTCCGCAAAAGTTAAACAACCAAGCACCTAAGCCTCTTTACGAGTCAAGCAAAACATCAAACCTCTTTACGAGTCAAGCAAAAACACCAAATCTCTTCACGAGTCACACACAACACCCAAACCTCTTTACGAGTCAAGTAAAAACACTAAACCTCTTCACGAGTCACAAAAACACCTTACACTCTTTTACGAATCCTACAAGAACACCAAGCCTCTTACGAGTCCAACAAAAGCACCGTGCCTCTTCTACGAGTCAAACACATAAACACACGGCCTCTTTTACGAGAATGACATTGAAGCACAAGCACCAGATCAAGCACGCAGCAAGCATTCAACACACAAGGTTCGGTTAGACTACAAAACGCCGTCAAGAATCATTCAACATCAGCAAACATCTCAAGCAAAGCACTCGCACACATGCACAAGCAAAGCACCATCCAGAAGCATCCAAGCAACACGCAGGCTGGCATGCCCTTAAATATGCAGGACCGTCATGTCCTTAAACATGTCGTCCCTCCCCGCTTTTCCCGGCACTAAGTCCTCGTCTCTCCCCGAGACACATACTTAGCGCCGCCAGGTAGTATCGAGACTGTAGTGGTCTGGATACTATCTTTTTAAGTTTGACTAGCGCTTTAGTCCAAGCTCAATCAAACTAGGGGCTCTGTAGATACCCGTATCCGTACCCCCCTAAAGCAACCCGATGATGAAAATGGACTTTTATGCATGTTTTATAAATAGACGAAACGGTACGAAGTGTCTAAAACATTTTAGTCGTTTTTAACGTATTTATTTAAATTCGCATATTTCGTAAAATGAACATTTAATTTTGTCGCCTATTTTAAGCTAAAAATACGACACGATTATTTCACACAAAAGCATCCCACAAAAAGCAGCCCACAAAAACGGCCTCACAAAAACAACCCACAACTTACAAAAATACGCACTCAAAACGGGCCAACTCTCCTCACGAGTCACATTTTCGTAAAACCAAATTTTACGATACAACACGAAACATTTTTATTTCGAGCAAAAATCGAAAAACACGACAAAAATCGAAACACGAAACACAAAACACGAAAACAAAATCAAAAACAACAAACTTTGGTCCAATGGACCAAAGCCTCCTCTCACTCAATAAACAAGCAGTCCAAAAGCAAGACACCCGACAAAAGCAAGCCCAATCAATCACAGGCCAAATCCAGCCCAGAAAACACAAAACACACGCATTACAAGTCGGTAGTGGACTGACGACTTGTTTTGTAATCGTCAGTCAACTAACGACTTCTTTCCCCCCCATTTTGGTCAGCATTTAGCGACTTATTTGGGCCTTATTTTGCCTCTGACGATTTGTTTTGGTTTATACGAGCCCAACCCACTTTGCCCTATATATATACTCCACATTCACGGACCAAAAAAGGACAATAACAACTTGAGCAACATTTTTCAAGCACAACATTTTCAACAACAATAACATAATACACGTATGATTTAATTTTGCAATTCATACACAACACTACTTCATTCACAAAAATACACTTAGCTTTCGTTCTAAAAAACGTCTTCACGTTTTAAGGTAAATATTTTACCTTCGGACTAGACTTTTTAGACTCAGACAAGGGTTACACTAACCCAACTCAATATTGTTTAACGAACCCGTATTCGTAATACGGTTGTAGTAATTCGGATTCCTAATCCGTCTAAACCTCGCCAATATTGCATAAACAAACGACACACTTTCACTAAAGCAAACCGACATTATATTTTACACTTAAGCAAATTCTCATACATGCATTAAATTACGACTAAAACACGGATTCGACATTAATTTGTACCGTTTCAACTAGTCTTTTAAACATGTAAAACTGAGGGTTTTCAAAATAATAGAATTAGACAAAAGTCGGAAAATGACGTTTTATATTAATTCAAATCAATGAATTATTATTTCTCGTATATTTCCTAAAGCAAAACGTCGTTAATTTTAACGACTCACATGCATTGCTTTGCATTTTTATCGAGTCATATTCGCACTTGTACGTAGCGTTTTATTTGCTCATACATCGAAATTAAGCACTTGTTTTCAAATCAGTAAAGACTACTTTACGTAGGCTTTTGATTTCAGTTTTTCATAAAACGTTTTGATTAACTTTCAAAAGTAACCTTGCCTCGAATCCACTCTGGTTTCACAATAACCTTAGGAGGAGAGGTATCGACGCGCCTTGAATTCTAAGACACGCGTCTTATAATTTAAGACGCATTGAAAAGGTCCAAATTCCTTTAAAATTTGGTGGCGACTCCAAAAGCAATTTCAAATCGATTTTCAAGCATTTAAGCAATGATATCCCCCATAGCACTTTACGCACACATTTGCACTTATGCATTTTTCTCGCGTAGCGCCTTGCTCCTATTCGAGCAAGCTCGCGCGAGGCGTCGAGATAGGTCCGATCCGGGTACCTTCAGAGTTATACTGGTTTTCGGCATTTGCACGGCGAGCTTCAAGGTTTGGAATACAGCAGCCCAAGTTGGCCACCATACTTACCAACTACAAAGTGAAGAAACTAAAAATCAGAACAAAGGGCGTACGCAATCAGCAGGGTAGTTTGAGCAGAAGAAAGTTTTCGATACTTGGATGGCATAGGTGGAGAGTTGGCGCGGGAGAGTGACATGGTCAGTTTGGTCAGGTTCCACGGAGCTTTGGGAAGCGACGCTCTCCATCATACCTTTTGCGACAGAGACATCGGCATCCAAGAACTCAGTTAGCAGAGGGATTCGAAGTTCACCAAGGGGCGTGGTAGTCCTTTCCATCTTCATTTTCTTCTTCTGGTCTGGGCTGGGTGTAGCATGGCTGGGCTCAGGGGTCTTCCTCTTGTCTAAAGTAGCGGTCACTCTTTGGCTTGAGATCTTCAAGTCAGCCACAGCTCCTGGGTAATTTCGCCTGCACTCGCCCAAGCCGGGACGAGGCTTTGCCAAAGAAGCCACCTAAACTGGAAATAGAGGGACAAGACAGTAGATGTTCAAATAGATTCAAAGGAAATATTTGTACAAAAACTCAAGAGTAAATAAAGAGAAAACAATTACCCTTAGAAGGTCCAGCACTTCCACCAGGGGCAGGCCTCGTGAACCTGATATGAGGACGAGCCCTTGTCGTCCTCAACTCTAGCAAAATCGTGCTCACAAGAGGAATGTTCAGAGGCTCACTGTCAGTGGCCTCCATGTTTTCCTCGGCTTCAGACCCTTGGTCCTCATCCCCCACCATCGGGGACGGTACGGGCTCCAGACCCAATCCTCAATTCTTTTCGCCGAGGTAGCGTCATCAGGGTGCGATATCCAGTCAGAAACTAAGCAGAATAACAAAGCGAAAATCGGTCATAAGAAGAACAAGAACAAACAAATTGATGCAAAACAAATAAAATTGGGA
Organism: Dianthus caryophyllus; assembly: GCA_023091065.1. Taxonomy (NCBI): domain Eukaryota; kingdom Viridiplantae; phylum Streptophyta; class Magnoliopsida; order Caryophyllales; family Caryophyllaceae; genus Dianthus; species Dianthus caryophyllus. Next base: position 20,256,390 of record CM041522.1, read on the forward strand.
ATACTCACTTGCTCCCTTCACCGTGTACTCTAGGGCTTCAAACCCTTACCCAATACTGTCACTCTTCACAAACAAGAAGAATGACGCCCAGCCTTTATCGTCACCAGTGTCCATTCGAGTAATCAACTGGGGACAACCGTTCCTAACTATGCAATATCCTGTTCTTCATGTGGGTGCGTAGGTGGTAACAATTGCGCAGATCTCGGAGTTGGAATTCCAAATGGTGTTTCTTACAGACAACATCAATGGCGTGAATCAGCTTCCAGGTTGACAGCATAACTTGACAGGGAGAAACTTGAAGCGTCTTGAAAAATTCGGTCATTAGAGGGCAGAAAGGAAGAGTGGCTCCAAAACGAAAAGCGACTTCATACATAGCGAACCATCTAGGGGATGTCTAATCAGCCCTAACCTTGTCATCTGAAGGACACCAAACAACAACGGTGGCTGGTAATTTTCCCACGGCCTTCAAACGGTCGGCGATCAGCTCATCGAGTTGGTATCAACGGGTACTTGCATCAGGAATCAGATGGGTAGCACAGAAGATGTGACCATTGAAGTCGAAGGACGACCCAGGGAGTTGGGCCATAACGAAATTAGGGTTTGTGATGATTTTTGGAAAGAGAGCAAAGAAAAGGAAGCAAAGGAATTTGGGTAGCTTTTTTGATTTTCATAAACAAAAGAAGCAAATGAGGAGTTATGTTTTAATTATGGCACATCTAAATAGAGGACAAATAGGCGACGTGAAACGTCCCATCTTTGCCAAAGGCTGCGTCATACGTCACAAATATCGGCTGACACGCCACACAATTTTCGATAGAAGTTGACTTTCAGCACAGAACGCAAAGAGCCTCAGACCTGGACTGCTCAGCCAGTCCTGGACAGACAATCCTAAACCCCTGAACGGGAACATTTCCTCAACTTTAGCTCAGGCTTGGTAGTTGAGAAAATGGGGGGGCAAATGTTAGGCACAAAATACCCACATGGGCCCAAGGCACAAAACAAAGGCCTAAGTCAAGGAGAGGAGCTCGGTCAACGTTGGTCAAAGTGAAGGTACTGGGAATCGATGTGACCTCTCGACGCCCCGTGCGCGCCTACCCTCACCTCGTGCCGCCTGAGGCGCCGGGGTGCGGAATGCGCGTCGCGGGAAAAAAGTTGCCTTTTTTTGCGCGTGTTATGGAGTGAAAGGGAGCCCTGCCTGCTCGGCCCCCTGCCGGCTCGCTCGAGTGTAAATGGGGGGTGTCATTGCATGAATTTGTGACAAAAAGAAATGTAGAAAAATCCTTTTGAAAATGTATTTTTCGGAGTCGCCACCAAATATTAAAGGAATTTGGAACCTATTCAACGCGTCTTAAAATATAAGACACGGGTGTCTCAGATTTCAAGGTGCGTCGATACCTATCCGTCTGAGGTTATTGTGAAACCAGAGAGCGGGTTCGGAGTGAGGTTACTTTTCGAAAGTCTTGACAAAAATGTGTTTTGAAAACTGTAATAAAAAAGCCTACGTAAAAGTAGTCTCTACTAATTTGAAAACATATGCTTAATTTCGATATTTGGGCTAAAATGACGCTACGTAAAAGTGCGAATATGTATGACTCGGTAAAACGCGCAAATAATGTATATAGTCAAAGGTATGCCATTTTGCTATAGGAAATATACGTAAAAATAGTAATTCATAGTATTTGAATTACTAAAATAAACGTTACTTTCCGACTTGTTTTTAATTCTAAGATTTTGTGAAAAACCTTCGGTTTTGCATGTTAAAAAGACTATTTGAAACGGTACAATTTAATGTCGAATTCGTGTTTTAGTCGTAATTTAATGCATGAATGAGAATTTGCGTAATGTAAAAGTGACGTCGGTTTGCTTTAGTGATTTTGAGTCGTTTGTTTATGCGATATTGGCGAGGTTTAGACGGATTCTGAATTCGAATTGCTACAACCGTATTACGAATACGGGTTCGCTAATGCCAATATCGGGTTGGGTTAATGTAACCCTTTCGTCCGAGTCTCCAACGTCTAATCCGAAGGTAAAGTGTTTAACTTTTCTAAATGTAAAGACGGTAGTGAATTGTGTTTGTTGTGTGTTAGTTGTGTATTGATAAAAAGATATAAGTGTGTTTTTTGTAAGTGATATGATCTTGGATTAGTGTGTTAAGATATAAAAAGATATGATGATATATTTTGAATGTAAAGGGTGGTATTTATAGGGAATGGCTCGAATTTGTTCATGACCAAAATATAAATCGCCTGTGCACAGGCGATTTTTATTTTGTTTGGCTGGGAACTGAAAGATAAAGAAACAGAAAAGGCTGCGGGTCAGAAACAAAAAGAAAATCGCCTGTTAACAGGCGATTTAAAATTAAATCGCCTGTTGACAGGCGATTTTTATTTTGTTTTGGTGGGCTACAAATGGACGTAGGCTGCATTCGTCACATGTGAGGTGGTGTTTAGTGATGATTATGTTTATTACGTGAGGATTAAGTATTTTGGGCCAAAATGATTTTTTGGTCCAAATTTCAATTTTCGTGCTTCGGTTTTTGTCGTGTTTTTCGGTTTTGGCTCGAAATAAAATAATATTGAAATATATTATTTTGCGGTATTGTAGAGTCTAATTTTGTGAAAATGTGACACGGGACGCACTTTGGCCCGTTTTGCGTGTTGCGTTAGTGTATGTTTTGGGCCGTTTTGTAAGTTTGTTGGGTCGTTTTTGTGAGTCGTTTTAGTAAGACGTTTTTGTATTGTGCTTGTGTTGTGTTTGTAATGACTAAAAATGACATTCATTTTTACGATATTTGCAAATTCAAATTAATACGTTAAAAATGACTAAAATGTTTTAAACACTTTTGTACCGTTTCGTCTTATTTATAAACATGCATGAAAGTCCTTTTCGTCATCGGGCTTGTTTTTGGGGGGTACGGATACGGGTATCTACAGAGCCCCCAGTTTGGCTGAGCTTGGACAAAGCGTTAGTCAAACTTAAAGATAGTATCCAGACCATTACAGTCTCGATACTACCTGGCGGCGCTAAGCATGTGTCTCAGAGGAGAGACGAGAACTTAGTGCCGGGAAATGCGGGGCGGGACGACATGTTTTTAAGGACATGAAGGTCCTACATGTTCAAGGGCGTGTCAGCCTGTGTGTTGCTTGAATGCTTCTTGATTGCGCTTTTGCAGTCTAGTCGAACTTTGCGTCTTGTGAGTGTGCCTGTGGTTGTTCGTGCTTCAATGCATTCCTTGTAGAGAGCGCGGATGCCTGTCTTGTAAAGGAGGTATGTGTTTTTGTGTCTGACTCGTAAAAGAGGTTAGTGTTTTTGAGTTTGACTCGTAAAAGAGGTTATGTTTTTTTGTGTTTGACTCGTAAAAGAGGTTATGTTTTTGTGTTTGACTCGTAAATGAGGTTAGTGTTTTTGTGTTTGACTCGTAAAAGAGGCTATGTTTTTATGTTTGACTCGTAAAAGAGGTTAGTGTTTATGTGTTTGACTCGTAAAAGAGGTTATGTGTTTTTGTGTTTGACTCGTAAAAGAGGTTATGTTTTTATGTTTGACTCGTAAAAAAGGTTATGTGTTTTGTGTTTGACTCGTAAAAGAGGTTACGTGTTTTTGTGTTTGACTCGTAAAAGAGCTTATGTTTTTTTGTGTTTGACTCGTAAAAAGGGTTATGTTTTTGTGTTGGACTCGTAAAAGAGGTTACGTGTTTTGTGAATGACTCGTAAAAGAGGTTACGTGTTTTTGTGTTTGACTCGTAAAAGAGGTTACTGTTTATGTGTTTGACTCGTAAAAGAAGTTATGTTTTTGTGTTTGACTCGTAAAAGAGGTTACGTGTTTTTGTGTTTGACTCGTAAAAGAGGTTATGTTTTTTTGTGTTTGACTCGTAAAAGAGGTTATGTTTTTTTGTGTTTGACTCGTAAAAGAGGTTATGTTTTTGTGTTTGACTCATAAAAGAGGTTATGTTTTTGTGTTTGACTAGTAAAAGAGGTTACTGTTTATGTATTTAACTCGTAAAAGAGGTTATGTGTTTTTGTGTTTGACTCGTAAAAGAGCTTATGTTTATGTGTTTGACTCGTAAAAGAGGTTATGTGTTTTGTGTTTGACTCGTAAAAGAGGTTACGTGTTTTTGTGTTTGACTCGTAAAAGATGTTATGTTTTCTTGTGTTTGACTCGTAAAAGTGGTTATGTTTTTTTTGTGTTTGACTCGTAAAAGAGGTTATGTTTTTGTGTTTGACTCGTAAAAGCGAGGATACCGGATTAGGGGGATCCCTTCTCGACGCCCCGCTCGCGCCCGCCCTCGTGTCATGGGGCGGAATGCACGGCGCGGGAAAATTTTGCAAGAGGCTCGCTCGCGGGGGCCTCGCTTTGGTTGCTTGGCTCGAGCGTTCTTTTGCTTATGGGGGAGTGTCATTGCATGTAATTGTGATAAAAAAAAAGTATTAAAATCCTTTTGAAATGTATTTTTTTGGAGTCGCCACCAAATATTAAAGGAATTTGGAACCTATTCAACGCGTCTTAAAATATAAGACACGGGTGTCTCAGATTTCAAGGTGCGTCGATACCTATCCGTCTGAGGTTATTGTGAAACCAGAGAGGATTCGGAGTGAGGTTACTTTTCGAAAGTTTTGACAAAATGTATTATGAAAACTGTAATCAAAAAGCCTACGTAAAAGTAGTCTTTACTAATTTGAAAACAAATGCCTTAATTTCGATATTTGGGCTAATAGGACGCTACAGACAAATGCAAATATGTGACTCGACAAATATGTAAAATAAATGTAAGCCGTCAAAGCTATGACGATTTGCTATAGGAAATATACGTAAGATTAATAATTCATTGTATTTGAATTACTAAATGAACGTTATTCTCCGACTTGTGTTCAATTCTAAGATTTTGTAAAACCCTCGGTTTTTCATGTTTAAGAGACTAGTTGAAACGGTACAGTTAAATGTCGAATCCGTGTTTTAGTCATAATTTAATGCATGAATCGAGAATTTGCATAATGTAAAAGTGGTGTTTAATTTAGTGATTTTGAGTCGTTTGTTTATGCTATATTGGCGAGGTTTAGACGAATCTTTCGATTCGAATTACTACAATCGTATTGCGAATACGGGTTCGTTAATGCCAATATCGGGGTGGGTTAAGGTAACCCTGTAAGTCTCGAGCGTCCAATCCGAAGGTGTAGATACCCGTATCTGTCGATATGGAAATTTATAGAAAACCCGACAAATACCCTATGATGATAGGACAACGTGTTTTCGTACCATTTATTTGAGTTCGTATTGCGATGTAAGCAGGGCGCTGTCGACACAATATTTGTTAATTCAAAGGATATTTGGTTTAATGAGTTACCACAAAGTTTTTTTATCTTATCGCAAGTAATGCTTTATTGAAAATAAGACGTTTTGATTTGAAAAATCATTTTAAAGTATTTCGACTTGAAAAATCGCTTTTACAAATTCTTATATTTGACATGAAAAGTCGTTTCTCGTGCTTTTAAAACAGTTTATTAAATCATATTCGACGAATTCATTTTCTTAACAGCAAGTTTTATAACTCGTTTTAAGCTCGATTTTAAGAACAATTTTGAGCCCGTTTCAACACGAATTTCGAAGCCTTTTCCCTACCCTTTCTCCCCCTCGAATAACCAGCCCAGGATATAGCCGAAACACACTCAAAAACTCGTTTTGTAGCAGCCCAAAACCCCACCCCGTGCTCTGTTTTGGAGCAACCCAAAACCCGTTTTTTTGAAGTCTAAACTCTTGCCCACAACCAAAAGCTCGTACCTGATCCACATGACCCACGTACCCTTGCTTAACCCTCAAGAAAACCCCTCCAAAACCCTAAACAAAACCGTGAACAGCAGCTCTCTTAAAACGTTGCATAGCTGCTCTTGTCCTTCAAAAAACCCTACCTTCTGTCACTATATATACACACCCATACACAAGCCTTCAGGACATACGAATCATACAGCTGACACACATAACTTAAAGTCACAAAAAGCCTCAAAACAGCCCCAGAGAAGACGAGATAGACACACGAAAAATAGAGCATCCTTTTCTGATTTTCGTGTAGCTATCCCTGTTCTTCCTCGTTTTTCGTGTTGTAAACTTCTCAATCTCTCTGATTTGTTTACCTAGTCTTAAAGTTCATCTTACCACGATTCTAAAACATCTTTTGGTTCGAAATTTCGTTGAGAAACGAAGGAGATACAAGCTTTTGAAAATTGTCACGCTTTTGGTAATGGCACGGATTTATTATTGGTTTTCGTCGACGACGGCCCCTCGGGATAAAATCTTGCAATCGATTACGACTCGGATATTTGGTCAACGATACATGTAAGTTGAGGGTGCAAAATACTCTTTTTATTTTGTTAATTTACCCTTTTTTTATTGTTTTTATAGCCTCTGTCGTTTTTTTATTATTCTCTGTCGCTCTTTTGTTTATTGTCGTAGTTGCTGTTTCTTTTATCATTCGTTTTGGGCTTACATTCTCAGCATGGTAGTGATGTGTATGTATATGTTTCGTGCCCCTTTATACACTTAGTACGCACGCTTAATTCTCAATGTAATATGATTTGCGTAGTGTGACTTGCTGTCGTTATTTTAGGATTCGCTCGTTAGCCTGTATGTAATTGGGTCTCGTTCATGTTTGACTATATTAACTATCTGTGAATTGGCCTTTCACGTGTTATTCCAGATTTGTCACCTACGATTGTATGACTAGTTTTTGACTTTACCCTGTCGTTTCGTGTTGGTTTTGTAGTTGGTTTCGTTTGTCATGTATAAGCCATGTTTGGCGTAGGTCTGCTGGCTGTTGCTTCGTCTTATTTGTTAAGTCTGCTATGTGGTTATTTGACACGTTAGATTGTATAGCTTAGCCTCTCATGTACCGTAAATACTCATGTTGTCTGTTTATGTTTAGTTGCTCGTTAGTGACGTTTAGCTACTTTAGGTCCTCGGGAAGTTGTTTGCAAGTATGTGTATGTCGGTAGTTTTGTTGCGTCAGCCTGTTATATAAGCCAATTTCATTCCCGTTCACCATGTTAATGGTCTCAATTTGATTTATCGTACTTCTTTAGATTTATGGGTCACGTTGTACGTTTAGGTTAACTTTCATGACTTCGTTATGTTGCTTGGCGTCATTCACTAGTTGTATTTGATCGGTCGGGCACTCGTGTACATGATTATTAGCTGATTATTAGTTGTGTCCGTGTATTTTATGTATACCTGCATGTTTGTATTCGTTTTCCGGCTTACACATCTCGTTTGTGTTTGTGCTTGTTATGATCTGCACACGTTTGCATTTATTTGGAATATTGGGTGTTGGTTTGTCCGTTTGATGATGTTGTTTATTAGTGCTTCATATCTACGTGCCTTTCTTAGTCATTTATGTTGATCACTCATTAGTCTATGTATTTTAGTCGTGCTTGTTTATTTATTATTTTATTCGTCTGCCGCTAACGTTTGTTAATCTATCTTATGCTGTCGGTGAGTATTTCTGCTCCTTTTCTTTGTTTGCTAGAATAGTAAATGAACCTCTGTTAAACAATTTCGACGAACTTATATGTGCATTAAAACGACCTAGAATGGATGTATTTTTATTTAGGGTTAAAATATTGTTTGCATATCCGCATGCGTACTCGTAATAGCCATGATTTTACTTAGTAGAGACCGTTATCAGACCAAGTGGGTTAGGCGTTAAAATTAATGAAATTCTTTTAAACTTCCTAACACGTAAACTCACACGAACTCATTTTCTCTAAACTTGGTTTCTAAATTCCACCTAAAAATTTAGTGGCGACTCTTTTCGAATTGAAAATGTTTTTGAAATAAAACATCGCGTGGATCAAAATCCCTTGTCCACAATCAGGCGACTCCGCTGGGGACAGTGAAACTTGAAAAGTAAAATGATGGCTATTTAGAGTACCCTTTCTTTTTTTATGTTATTTATGCATCATACTGTTAGGATTCGAACCATTTCTCCCTTTGGGTCGACCTCAAAGTAGGGAAATGACGTTCACTGTGTCTGGTTTAAATACCAAGGTGGTTCTGCCGAGGTTAGCAACCGCAGTCTCCCCATTTCGTCCCTGACTTATGGAGGATTGTGAGTTCCCTAACAACGTGGAATCATTGGCATGGACCCTTTTTGAGACTTAGAATAGTCTAGCTCATGCATTGCATCCTTGAACTGCGTATGACTAAATGCTCTGTGTGTTCCAAACCCATGTTTTCAATCCTTTTTTAGTCAAAACTGTCATCTTTTCAATCGAAGTTTTTCCAAAAGTGTCCTTTTTAGCTGAAATGCTGTCTTTTTTAGGATTAGAATAATCTTAATTTTTTCAAACGCTATCTTTTTCCGAAAAAACGAAGTTTTCTGTCCAAGCTGAAATGCTTTCCATTGTTTCAAAAAAGTCGTTTTTTTTAGCTGAAATGCTACTCGTTTAGGATTAGAACAATCTTAAATAACTTCCGATTCTAGCTCTTTTGAAAAAAGACCCACTCCAAGCTGAAATACTGTTTTTTTTTTTTAGGATTAGAATAATCTTAATTTATTTCCGATCTTAGCTCTTTTGAAAAAAGATCTCTCCCTAGCTGAAATGCTATCCGTATTCTTTTTTAACTCTTAAAAGTTTTTTTCAAATGTCGCCTTCCTTTAGTCGTCCTCGATTTCAAATTTCAAATCACATTCCGAGTCTAACCCAAGTCTAGAGTAGGAAGTTCGAGTCAATCCGCTTTAGAGTCCGTGTTTAGGCTAGACGAGTGAGAATGAGTCGAGCTAGCCCTCTTTGGTCGATTCTAAGTACAGAGGGTTTAGCTCTCTTTTGGCGAGTCTTGTGTTTCACGTGTGTGTCAGTCATAAGTGTGCAGAGGGTTGGTAATTCAATGACTGAATTCTGTTCGGGGTTTTATTGTAGAAAGGCCGGTCGAAACAAGAAATATGACTACCGCAGAACAGTTAAGCAAGCTCAATGATACACTAGCTGCAATGATGAGTCGTTTGGAGTCCGTAGAAAAAAAGCTGACGGTGGAAAACCCACCTCCTCCACCACCAACTGAACTTGAGAAGCGCTTCAAATTAATAGAGGAGCAACTGAAATTGTCTCATGGGGAAAGCATTCACTTTGAGAACGCTCGTGGCTACACGCCTGTCCAAGATAAACTACCGACCAACTTTGTGCTTACTGACATCCCTAAGTTTAAGGGAACTGAAGACCCATTGCAACATATCCGATCTTACAAAGAATACCTCGCCTTGAAAGGGGTACCCGCTGAAATGTTGTCTCACGTTTTTGCTCAATCTTTGGGGGAACATCCAAGGAAATGGTTTTATGGTCTCGAGCTCAAAAATTTTCCGACATTTGAAGACATCACAGTGGAATTCTGTAAGCATTTTGCTGATAATGCTGAAATCCAGACTACTATGAGAACGTTGGAAGTAATGACACAAAAGGAGAAGGAGGGGTTCACAGAATTCCTTAATCGATGGCGCGCAGAAAGCGTGAAATTGCCCAAGAGACCCGAAGAGGTCGAAATGGTAGATAAATTCATCAAAAATCTTCGTCCTGTCTACAGAGATGCTATCAAATACCAAAATTTCAGCTCGTTCAAGGAACTTGGCCGAGTAGGGATGAAAATAGAGGACGATGTTCGAGCTACAGAGGCCGAAAAGCCTAAGGGATATCAAGGACCCTCTTCCTCTAAATCAAGGGCATCCAATTCAGCCAATCAAGTGCAAGCAATCAGTTTTGGGGGCCCTCGAGAGCAACAACGTCGAGCACCAAGAGCATTCACTGATCTCGGGTGCACATACACCTCTGCTCTTCAAAGGCTCTCGGCCCAAGGAAAGTTGAGCCCAATTGGTCCAACTCCGGACCCACCTGTCGACCGACAAGGTAAATGGTACAAGCCCAATGCGTACTGTGCATTCCATCAAGGGAGAGGACACGCTACTGAAAATTGCTTTCGCCTCAAGCACGAGATCCAAGACATGATCGAAAATGGATCTTTGCCAATCCCTACGGTTAAGCCAAACAATGTGACTAATCCTTTTGGCAACCACTCCAACGCAGTGTTCATTGGGGACAATGGTGATATGTCTCACTTGATCCAACCCGTTGGTTATCTCACCGGGTTTTTCGTGGGAAAAGTTTATATAGATTGTGCTGATCTTTTTCCCAAGGCAAGAAATGACGTTCGCATTGGGGATTTTAACATTGATTGTACACCGTACCTTGCTCAAGGTGGAAATGAAATTAATGGGGTATGGGCTGATGATGAAGATGATATTTATCTCACCGAAGGTGCAGTCATCCCACGCACTCAAGCGGAGATTATGCAGTTGCGAAAGGATGTCCTCGAGTCTGATCACCTAATTCGATCCGGACGTCCTTATCGAGTAGAAAAGTCAAAGAGCACTTCCATTTTTGGGGACACCCAAAACACAACGCAAGCAAGTACGCCTACGGTTACAAAGGCACTCGAGGAAGTGTCGATCGTAAAGGATCCCCTTATCAAACAGCTACAGAAAACTAAGGCGGATGTCTCTATATGGGAGCTTATTCTAAGCTCGTTCGAACATCGTCAAGCTCTACTACAATCCTTGATGAATATGACGGTGTCTCCTACCACCACGCCTAACGATATGATCTCGTTGGTTTCATCAAATCAACCACGGCTTACAAATGTCGTGACCTTCTCGAATGAGGACTTGCCTTCTTTCGGACCTCAACATTGTTTAGCCATGTACATCACGGTAGAATGCCGTCACAAGAGGCTTCCAATGACACTAGTGGATGATGGGTCCGCTGTTAATGTGCTTCCTTTGAAAACCGCGTATATTCTGGGCTTAGAAAAGAATGATCTTATTCCAACTACGCAAACGGTCCGAGCCTTCGATGGTACAATACGTCGCGTGGCTGGGCTCGTCACTTTAAGCGTGAGCACTGGTGCGGTAGAAAAGACGGTCAATTTCCAGGTTATAGACCTTGTTTCGTCCTTCAATATGTTGCTTGGAAGACCTTGGATCCACGCCGTAAAAGCTGTGTCTTCAACCCTTCACCGAAAGATTAAAATTCCATTCAATGGGGGAGTGGTAACCATTAACGCTACTCCAATGGTCGTAACGGGTGGAGATGTGACTTTCGAGGTACAAAATGAGGTCACCATTGAGACGGGTGGCTTTGAGGTCGTCAGTGTAATCGAGTCCCAAGCCAATGAGTCAAACCTGGAGTTATACACCGGAAGCCGTGCGTGTGAAACAATACTAAGGACCGGTAAATACTTTGGCTTGTCTTTATATCCTAGGAAAGGGAATACCTTCACTCCACCTCCAACGATCCCGAAAGGAATCACGTTCGGCCTTGGGTACAACCCAACAAAGGATGAAGATTGTCTAAGCAAGGGTAAGGGTCAAGATGCGAAGCTGAAACCGTACCCACTAACGCTTAATGGGCAATTCGTGAGAGCCGGAGAAGACACACCATGTTTGGACTTTCCCGAGCCTATCTATGACCATAAAGTGCACCGTTGGGTCCCAGGAATTGAAATATTCCACGACTGTTACTATATTCCCGATGACATTATGGCAACAATCACGACAAAGAAGGAATGCAGCCCAGTCGAAGACGGGAAAGCTATGGGCCTTCTTTTTGGAGAAGAGAGGAAAATAGAAGCATCGAGCGAAGCTTTGGTGAGTATGATCCTCAAAAGTGACCGATTCGATCCATCCACCCTCATTACAGATGTTAATCCACAATGGGCTACGTCCGGATGGAGGAAGACCGTCAAATGGACTGACAACAAGGGACTGTTGTTCAAGATGACCGTAGGAGAAGGAGAAATGTCCGAGCCAGAAGAAAACTCCGAGTCTGATTCCGAGTCTGGACCTGATGATGAGAGTCTTAGTGCTAAGTCTAAGGAGTTAGGTGTCAAAGATACCCCCTCCCCAGTCTTTCCTTTTCATGTACCTTCGTCTAGTTCTGGTATTCCGAGGCCTGTCTTGGATGCCACATCTATCCAGCCACTGACCCCTGATCAGTTGGCCCAAATGTTAGCACAATTCGCACAATTTCAAATCAATAATAATAAAATGAACCTGTTTGCTTATGACTTGTCTCTTTTACATTGCAATTCAATTTTTGAAAATGATTGTTTTAATAATGACATTGAGAATGAGGACCAAGATGAACAGGTAGAAATTGAGGAGATAGAACCATCTCCTCAGTTGTTAAAAGGAATACAAGAATATGATGAGAAAAGCTCGGTAGTCGAAGATACCGAAACAATTAACGTGGGAACCATTCTTGAACCACAAGAACTGAAAATAGGAACGACTCTCGACCCTGCTGAAAAACAAGGGTTTATCAATCTGCTAAACGAGTTCAAAGACGTATTTGCATGGTTTTACAAAGACATGCCGGGTATTGACAGGGAAATCGCAGAACACAGAATCCCGATTAAACCAGGTTTCAAACCAGTAAAGCAAAACTCACTAACGCGAATTAATGGTCCCTAAAAGTCAAGGAAGAAATTGACAAGCAATTCAAAGCCGGGTTTATCAAAGTTTCAGAATACTCAGATTGGGTAGCTAATGTGGTACCCGTACCAAAGAAAGATGGGAAGGTGCGTGTCTGCGTTGATTTTCGTGATCTAAATAGAGCCAGTCCGAAGGACGATTTTCCATTACCTCACATCGATATCTTGGTTGACAACACCGCCAACCACGCATTATTGTCCTTCATGGACGGTTACGCGGGTTACAATCAGATAAAAATGGCCGAAGAAGATATGCACAAAACCGCGTTCACAACGCAGTGGGGAACTTATTGTTACACAGTGATGCCGTTTGGATTGATTAACGCTGGGGCCACATATCAAGGAACCGCAACAACGTTGCTACATGATATGATGCATAGAGAGGTAGAGGTTTATGTCGACGACATGATTGTGAAATCCAAGGAGCGCAGTGGTCATTTAAGTGCATTAAAGAAATTCTTCGAGAGATTAAGAAAGTACAACATGAGGCTAAATCCGCAGAAATGTGCATTCGGAGTCACTTCGGGTAAGCTACTCGGCCACATCGTTAGTCATCGTGGCATTGAAGTCGATCCCTCAAAGATCAAAGCCATATTGGAAATGCCTCACCCGAAGACCGAGAAAGAAATTCGAGGTTTTTTGGGTCGAGTGCAGTACATTAGCCGTTTCGTCGCTAAGTTAACCATGATCTGCGAACCTATATTTAAAAAGCTCAAAGTAGGAGAGCACGTTACATGGGATCAACAATGTCAATCTGCGTTCGACAAAATAAAAGAAGTGTTGTCTTCCCCACCTGTTTTAAGCCCACCAGTGGCTGGCCTGCCATTATCATTGTACCTAACAGTGACGAATACCGCAATGGGCGCAATGTTAGCTCAAACTGCGGACAAAGAAGAAAGGGCAATTTACTACATCAGTAAGAAATTCTTGGAATACGAGGTAAAGTACACAGTGCTAGAAAAGACGTGCCTCGCTCTGGTTTGGGCCACCAAAAAGTTAAGACATTACATGCTTAGCTACAGTGTAAGCATCTACTCCAAAATGGACCCGATCAAGTACTTGTTTGAAAAACCGGTACTAAATGGCAGAATGTCAAGATGGACTCTAATGCTAGCAGAATTTGACCTTAAGTATAAACCACTGAAGGTAATAAAAGGAAGAGCTGTCGCCGATTTCCTTGCCGACAATCCAATCGACGAAACTGAAATCACAGATACATGGTCATTTCCAGATGAGAATATCGCAAGCGTCGAAGACGATACGTGGGATTTGTACTTTGATGGGGCGTCGAATTACATGGGTTACGGTATTGGTATCCTCCTTATCTCACCAAAAGGAGAACATATACCCGTATCCATTAAATTGGACTTTGCTGTCACTAACAACGCAGCAGAGTACGAAGCATGCCTGTTGGGCCTGCACAGTGCTGTCAATTTAGGCGTAAAAAGGCTACTAGTGCACGGGGATTCATCCTTGGTAATCAATCAAGTGAGTGGAGCATGGAAAATTAAGAGTAGCAGTCTGGCACCCTACAAAACCAAGATAGAAGAGCTTGAGAAATTATTCGATGAAATACGATACGTCCACCTCCCGAGGGAGGAAAACCAGTTCGCTGATGCTCTGTCAAAATTAGCAGCCCTAATTAACATTCCCGACAGCATAGATAGTATGCCGTTATGTGTTCAACGCAGATCATCACCCGCATATGTTAATGTGATTGACAATGCTGAGGAAAGCGAGACAGAACCCTGGTACGCATCAATCTTGAAATACAAAAACGCAGGAGAATACCCCGCAGACCTAGACACACGTGGGAAGCGAGCATTGATACACTCTTTTTATATTCATTTTATGCCCCCGGTTCAGTCGCTTTTAGCTCGTAGTTATTCGTATTTATTATGATTTCAGGAGCTATTTGCTATATTTCTCGTTACTGCTGCTTTTCATTCACATATTGCAGGTTTTGGTGGTTTTGAGCCAAAACCCGAGACATTGGAGCATGTCGAGAACTAAGCTGACGAGACCAAGCTCGAGCCATCTCGAGAGCTCGAGAATACTAAGACCAAGACCAAAAGAGACTAAGGTTACGAGTTACGAGGCCAAGGAAGAAAGGCCATACGAAATAATAAAGGCCCAAAGAGGTTTTGGGCTCAAGATCAAGAGTAGAGGAGAAGGTGAAGAGCCGGCCCAAATAAAAGGGTCGCCGTTCAGACAAGTGAATGGCCACTACCGCTTCACTTATTTTGTCGGTTTTTGATTAAATCCGTGATTTATGTTTTGGAAGATATATAAATAGGCTTAAGTCGTGAATTATGAACTCACGCTTTATTTTATAGTTTTCTCCTTAGTTTTAGTCTACTGTTGATTTACTTTTCTCTCAAAACTCAAAGTTTTAGTTTAGTTTCAAGTTTTGCTTCCTTGTAATCGTCGGTACTCCGTAAGTTTCAAGTTTAATTTTATTGCAATTACTTTCATTCATCATGTCTTCTTCCCTTTATTTTATTGCTTTGATTGTTATTATGAGTAGCTAATTTCATAATTAGGGTTTAGGGTGATTTGTGACACATGATTTAGGAACATGTTTTGAGATTAAATTGGTTGATTAAATTGTGCTCTTGATTTCTTTCTACGCGTTTTATGTCAATTGAATTAGGTTTATTTCGCCTGATCACCGATTTAACTGAGTTTAATTGAACCTGAGTATGTTTTAATTTAAGATCGAAAGCCGAGTTAAAACTAGACTTACGCGAGTTAGATAAGTTGAATTTAGTAAGTAGCGAGAGCCCGCTAAATTTGCTTAAGGCTAAAATTGACTCGAGAGAGCGTTTTATAAACCTAGTCAAGTTGCACAGTTTATCTCTTCCGTCTTATTAACTTGCGTTCCTGAATCGTTGTCATATATGAACCCGACACCCTAATCTTTCTCCTTATACATTTATATTCATCTGCTTTACTCTCTGCTTTAGTTTATAGCTTAATCAAACACCTTTTTCACACCTCGAGATTGACCTGCTTTGACCGACTTAACTGTGAACTACACCGTTTCTCTGTGGATACGATCCTGCTTGCCGCTTGCTATTGTTAGTTGCTTGTTAGGTTTATTTTGATATAGGCGATACGACTTTAGCCTTGTCAATTTTGGCGCCGTTGCCGGGGACACGGCTTAGTTAGTTTTAGTTTTTGTTAGTCTTACAGGTTTTTCTCCTTTGTCTCAAGGAACTTAGTTCCTTGAGACAGTTTCTTATCGTTTTCTTGTAGTTTTGTTTATGCACAGGTCACCTACAGGTTTAGTTCCATTTGAGCCTGAACCTGAGCGAGCTTTTCACAGACTACGTAAGGAAGCAAGAAAGTTACTTGATCCTGATTTCGAGGAAGCGCCGTGATTCTGAGTCTAGTGCGCAAGAATCGTCCTACGAAGAGGACACACCTCCTATTACTCCAACTTGTTCTCCTCCACGCGTGACTATGCCTAAATTATATAGTCACCGCTGTCGGCCCGAGGCGATCCCGCAAGGGTTCACAATACCAAATACGGTCCAGGGTAATTTTGAGATTCGCCCCGCCTTTCTTACTTTGGTGGAGCGCAATCAATTCGGTGGCAATCCTACGGAGGATCCCAGAAACATATGCGTGTTTTTACGGACATCGCTCTACAATTAAGCAGAACGGGATCACTCAGAACCAGATTAGGGAAATGTTGTTCCCTTTCTCGCTACGTGATCGCGCTCGTGAGTGGATCACTGATTTGAATAAGGAAGCCGCGGGTATTACGGATTGGCCAAGTCTAGCTCTTGCCTTCTATCGCAAGTATTATCCACCAGAGCGGACTAACCAACTCCGTAGTCAAATTCAGGGGTTTCAGCAGAGCTTTGATGAGACGTTAGCTGAGGCGTGGGACCGTTACAAACGGTTAATTCGTGAATGTCCTCATCACGGGTTCGATGGTTGGTTGGTGATAATGACCTTTTATAATGGGTTATATGCTGAGAGTCGCGCTATTCTTGACTCGGCTGCGGGAGGCCGATTTGCTAATAATACCGACGATGATAAGGCGTGGACATTGATCGAGGAGATGGCTATCCATTCATCCCAGTTTGGTAAGCCGAGGGGTAATTCACGGTCCGCACACAACGACCGTGGAAGTGAGAGTATAAGCGCCAGAATGAGTCAACTTTACGAAATGAATAGGAAGTTTGATGCTATGCAGGGGAGTTCGTGGAGTGCCCATGTAAATGCTGTTGCAGGGCACGATACAGGTTATACTACGGGGTATGCTGCACCCCAGGAGCAGGTTTACGCTTATCAAAACCTCGCTGTACCAAAATCAACCGGTTATGATAGGTCACTATTATCTTACCGCAACAACAACATACTTAACCCGACTCCCAACCACCTCAAAATACCCCTATCAACCTCCTTACAAAAGCCAACCACAACCCCCACTTAACTACCAAAACCCGTGGTACACACCACCACCCCTCCTACTCAACTACCCGATCCTATGGCCGAGATGAAGGCCATGATGTTGCAGATGTCTCAAGTGACCATGGCCGTGCAAAAGTCACAAGAGATGATGATGCAAAGAATGCACAAGGATGGGCAAAGCTAAAGACGCCGCAATTAAATTGTTGGAAAATCAAGTGGCTCAATTAGCCGCCGCAAGCCGCCAAGGCAACCTGCACACTTCCGCCAAGGGAACCCTCCTAAAGCTCCACACGACACGGCGTGTGCAATTACATTGAGAAGTGGGTCCATGTATGGTGACCCCGTGAATTTGGAGGAAGAAGAGAAGGATGGGGGTCAAAACACGTTAAATCCGTGTTCACAGAGGTCACAGCCGGTCGACCGGCAAATGGCCGTCCAACCTACCGGACTCAGAGTCGCGGAAGAGTGATCCGGGTATAAAATTTGGTGATTCTAGTTCTACTCCAACGCCCCCAGTTCAGATTAACCTGCCATTTCCTGGTCGTCAGCGAGGTGCAGAGCCCGAGGCCAAGTTCAAGAAGTTCGTGGACGCCATAAAAGCTCTTCGTAAACGCCCCTTTATTGACCTCGTTACTCAAATTCCTGCAGACGCTAAATTTTTGAGAGATGTTTTAGCTCGTAGCGCACGCTTGATGATGTGTCGATTGTGGCCTTTGTGGGGAAGCTAGTACTCTACCGGGGGTAGTAAGCCTCCTAAGCTTAGCGACCTCGGGACCTTTTTCTATCCCGTGCTCCATTGGTAGGTTTGTGGTTCGTAACGCTTTATGTGACCTAGGAGCCAGCCACGTTGTCCTCCCCTACTCTGTCTACCAAGAGATGAGCTTGTCAGCTTTAGAACCTACTAGCATTTCTTTGCAAATGGCTGACCGCTCAGTTAAGCGCCCCTTAGGAATCTTACACGATGTCCCAAAGACAAAGTTGGAAAGTTCTTTATCCCCGTCGACTTCAGAGTGGTAGATATGCCCGAGGATGCCCACATTCCTATCATTTTAGGAAGACCTTCCCGCATTAATCCGCCGGGTGCGATTATTGATGTGGGTAGCAAGACGATAG
The DNA here is from genome assembly GCA_023091065.1 of Dianthus caryophyllus. Lineage (NCBI taxonomy): Eukaryota > Viridiplantae > Streptophyta > Magnoliopsida > Caryophyllales > Caryophyllaceae > Dianthus > Dianthus caryophyllus. The sequence continues at coordinate 20,274,450 of CM041522.1, forward strand.
CCTTTAAGGTGGGGGGTGAAACGCTCACGTTTGCACATTCTGATACCCCGCGGTCCCCTATGCGTCTCGAGTCAGTTTGTTCTATTGACTCTGTACCTCCGTCTCACACTACTGGAGACACATTGGAGGGTCTGCATGTCTCTTCTCTTTTTGCAGGTTCTTCACAGGATGGCTGCAAGGTTGGTCTGGGGGAGAGAAAGCTGCTCAAAGCTGACGTCTACTACGCTAGTGATGGGGATGGAGGGCCTACAGTTGAGCCATTTCGTGATCGAGGACCTACGATAATGGACTATGTTGCATTGCCTCGAGGAGGAGAAGTGTTATGGCGAACGGAAGCTGTATCGCCAAGTGAAACTGTTGCAAATGGCCAACGACCTTGGCCTGCGTATACTTGATTTGTGGAGCTGTGAAGAGTCGTGCGGGACTATAAACCAGCGCTTCCGGGAGGCAACCCGATGACGTTGTATTTTCATTTAGCATTTGTACTTTTGGTTTGCTTGTTTTTATGACTTTTGGTTTTATTGAGCGCGTGAGGACGAGGGTATTATTATGTGATTTTCAGCGCGCAGGTATTCATGGACTTTTGAGTCCTTAATATGTTGAAAACGCTCACGAGGAAGGCCTTTAGCCGGCCAACCGGCTGACGGGCCAGGACCGGAGCCGTAGCTGAAATTTGAAACAGAGAAAAAAAAACGCAAAAAAATCGAAAAATGGGTCTCAGCCGGCCGGCCGGCCCTGCACTACTGGACCCCCCTGCTGCTTCGTTTTGTTCCTTTTGCGTGCTATGCCGAAGTACTTCGACGTTGGACTGAATTGGACGCATATACGGGGATTCTAAGCCCCACTCCACGCTTCACTTCGGTTTGGGGGAGCTCCTACTCTACATTGTGAGCACTCTTTACCCCATTTTCCCTCGTTTTCTCGTTTTACTTTCCTTCCCTCTTATGATTTTTGTCCTCCTCTGCTTTTGTGGTTGTGCTGTTTTCCACATTGAGGACAATGTGTGATCTGGTTTGGGGGAGGGAAACACTTTCGCGTTCATTAGTTTAGTTGCATTTCATTTTGTGTGCTTTTAAAAAAAAAACAAAAACCAAAAAAAAAATCGAAAAATTCAAAAAAAAATCACAAAAATACGAGTCTTTTTGGTCTGCTTTGTCCTGTTTTATCTAGTTTGGAGAATTGATTAGTGCACTTATTTTGATCTTTAGTATCTCCGAGTCGACTTTCTATCGCCTTAACTTGCACTATATGGTTGTTTCCTTTTAATAGATTGCGAGCCTCAACACTATCCTACTTGTATTTGCTTAATTCTTTCTGCTTTTCGCTTGTTTACTTTCGACTTTGACATTCGAGCTTGGCATTGGTTTGTGGATTGTTGGTTTGTTGAGTTGTGGTTTGCTTGGAAAGATATTTATATGTTGGAGCAATGCTTCGATGCTCTCGGAGGGGACTCATTGACTTGAGTAACCACAGTGGCCATGAATTTGGCTGCGACCGTGAGTATGAGCAATGACGTAACCCTTAAGGAAAAATGTATACCTGAGCGCGATTTTTACCGAGTGAACGTCAAGCTAAACGGTACTACATACGAGGGATGCTCCACATTTGCGAAACAGAAAAAATAATGCAGAAAAGAAAAGAAAAGAGAACAAATGGTAATGATGTGGTACGATTGGTTGATTGGAAAGTGGTTTGAACGGTTGGCCTTGCTTGAATTGATTTGTCGTTAGTTTTACTTTTGCGTAAGCGTTAGAGGCTAGTAGTACAATGTGGCGTGAACGGTTGAGACTTGTGCTCTATTTTCGGTGAAATGGTCTATGGTTGTATTGTTTATGTGCATAGGTCGTCCACTTCGAGATACTAGCGTGATTAGTTCGTGTCACTTTGATTTTCTCCGATGCTGTTTGCTTGAGGACAAGCAAAGGTTTGGTTTGGGGGAGTTTGATACACTCTTTTTATATTCATTTTATGCCCCCGGTTCAGTCGCTTTTAGCTCGTAGTTATTCGTATTTATTATGATTTCAGGAGCTATTTGCTATATTTCTCGTTACTGCTGCTTTTCATTCACATATTGCAGGTTTTGGTGGTTTTGAGCCAAAACCCGAGACATTGGAGCATGTCGAGAACTAAGCTGACGAGACCAAGCTCGAGCCATCTCGAGAGCTCGAGAATACTAAGACCAAGACCAAAAGAGACTAAGGTTACGAGTTACGAGGCCAAGGAAGAAAGGCCATACGAAATAATAAAGGCCCAAAGAGGTTTTGGGCTCAAGATCAAGAGTAGAGGAGAAGGTGAAGAGCCGGCCCAAATAAAAGGGTCGCCGTTCAGACCAAGACACGGCCTACCGCTTTCACTTATTTTGTCGGTTTTTGATTAAATCCGTGATTTATGTTTTGGAAGATATATAAATAGGCTTAAGTCGTGAATTATGAACTCACGCTTTATTTTATAGTTTTCTCCTTAGTTTTAGTCTCCATCGTTGATTTACTTTTCTCTCAAAACTCAAAGTTTTAGTTTAGTTTCAAGTTTTGCTTCCTTGTAATCGCTTGCATCTGTAAGTTTCAAGTTTAATTTTATTGCAATTACTTTCATTCATCATGTCTTCTTCCCTTTATTTTATTGCTTTGATTGTTATTATGAGTAGCTAATTTCATAATTAGGGTTTAGGGTGATTTGTGACACATGATTTAGGAACATGTTTTGAGATTAAATTGGTTGATTAAATTGTGCTCTTGATTTCTTTCTACGCGTTTTATGTCAATTGAATTAGGTTTATTTCGCCTGATCACCGATTTAACTGAGTTTAATTGAACCTGAGTATGTTTTAATTTAAGATCGAAAGCCGAGTTAAAACTAGACTTACGCGAGTTAGATAAGTTGAATTTAGTAAGTAGCGAGAGCCCGCTAAATTTGCTTAAGGCTAAAATTGACTCGAGAGAGCGTTTTATAAACCTAGTCAAGTTGCACAGTTTATCTCTTCCGTCTTATTAACTTATGCTCCTCAATCGTTGTCATATATGAACCCGACACCCTAATCTTTCTCCTTATACATTTATATTCATCTGCTTTACTCTCTGCTTTAGTTTATAGCTTAATCAAACACCTTTTTCACACCTCGAGATTGACCTGCTTTGACCGACTTAACTGTGAACTACACCGTTTCTCTGTGGATACGATCCTGCTTGCCGCTTGCTATTGTTAGTTGCTTGTTAGGTTTATTTTGATATAGGCGATACGACTTTAGCCTTGTCAAGCATTACGGCTGCTGTCAGCCCAATTCGTTACAACTAATGACGGGCAGTTATACAAAAAGACGGCACAAGGAGTACTTCTGCGGTGTGTTGACAAGGCCACAGCAGAAAAAGTCATGGAAGAAGTCCATGACGGAGAATGTGGGCCACACATGAATGCTCACATGCTAGTCCGTAAGATCATGAGGCTTGGTTATTATTGGACAACGATGGAGATGGATTGTCGAAGATACGTCCGTCACTGTCACAACTGTCAAATATTCGCAAACGTCCAACATGTTCCCCCCTCTATGGTATACACGATGACATCGCCTTGGCCCTTTTCAACGTGGGGTATCGATATCATTGGAAAAGTTAACCCCTCAGGAACTGGAGGGCACTGTTTCATTTTGGTGGCAATCGACTACTTCACGAAGTGGGTAGAAGCCAAGTCTTACAAAGTGCTAAATGCGAAGCAAGTAGCAAAATTCATCCAAAACGACATCATCTGTCGGTACGGAGTGCCTCATGAAATGATCAGCGACCACGGTACCCATTTCCAAGCCGAGACGGCTCAATTACTCGATAAATATAAGATAAAGCTTCAAAAATCGTCACCCTACCGTCCTCAGACAAATGGCGCAGTAGAGGCGGCGAATAAGACAGTTACAGTCATTCTTAAGAAAATGACAGACAACTACCGTGAGTGGCCCGATAAGATACCCTTCGCGCTATGGGGGTACAGAACATCAATCAGAACTGCGACCGGAGCAACACCATACTACTTAACCTACGGGATGGAGGCAGTCCAACCCGTTGAACTAGAAATACCGTCTCTGCGTATCCTGCTAGAAAGCAAAGTCCCAGAAGCGGACTGGGTCCAGGCTAGGTATGACTCACTTATGATGCTCGATGAACGGCGTTTGAATGCACTATACAATGTTCAACTCTATCAGAAAAGGATAGAGCGCTCTTTTAATAAAAAGGTGAAGCCTCGAGGAATTATGGAGGGAGACCTCGTATTAAAATCGGTACGCGCACTACTACCGGTAGACCCGAGAGGAAAATTTAAGCCAAATTGGGCGGGCCCTTACTTGGTAAAGAAAATCTTGACAGGAGGTGCAGTTAGACTAACTGATCTAGACGGCAATGATTTTTCGAATCCAACGAACTTGGATCAACTGAAGCGATATTATCCTTAGTCCTCATTCTCAAATGTTATGAAATAATATTTGAATTGCGATGTATTAGAGTCAGTTTAAAGCTTGGCATTTGCCACCACACGAAATGTTTGACATACGAACTACGGATTCGATTTGATTCTGTGTAAAAAGCAGATACGTAGGCAACTCTTTACAAGGGTACAATCGAAATAATGTTAACTTAATGAGTGTGGAAACGGGAATTTTTCTAGTAAATAATAACTTTTTTATTTATTCATTACGGGCCAAGCCCATCACACACAACTTGAAAAGGAAAGCACACATAATAATAATTCCAACTAATACGTAGTCGTAAATAATAATAACCAATCCTAATAAGTAATAATAGTAATAATACCTCTAACTAACATGTAGTTGTAAATAATCATAACAATAATGATAATAATAAATCCTAATACTACCTAATATTACCATTATAAATAACTTCTAATACCCTAGCATTTTATTAATATTTCTACTAGTAAGAAGCATGCATCATCACGCAGCATTCACCAAACTAAAGACCCTACTCCTTAGGCAAACCACGAAGCTCCCTGCTACGGGACGATGTCCTACTCATAATCATCCTGGCTCGTTTTTTAGGAGGAACCTCGCTTTCTTCTCGCGGCCCCAAGCGGTCTTTCACGTTTAGACGCGGACCCAATCTATCGGCCGCACTCGAACGAACCTCTCCACTTGCGTTTGACCTTTGCCACACTTTGGAACGTCTCGCATTGGTCCCTTGCGCTGCATCTGGCCCATTCAACCTCACGTTCGAGCGGCTCGCTCTAGCACCAAGAGACACATTTGATTCATTCAATCTCGCGTATGCTCTCCGGTTCCTTAACGCTTCACCACGCGCCTTCCAATCAGCTGCGTCATCTTCAAGTAATGTTCGTCGCACCTCGACAGAAGTTTCTTTAGTCCATTTCAAATACGAGGGAGATACCCATGTCGACGCGCACGGCTCGAGGAGATGCCAAATAGTCCTACAATTCCAAACATGAAGCCAGGACTGACATGTAGCTCGTGTAATGTCGAACTCAGGCCCTTGGCTAGCCTCAATAGGCACTGGCCTCGTTGGAGACCAAACTGACGCCGTACACGATCCGGATAAATATATACGGGTCGTTCTAAACCCAAAAGCATAACATATCTAGAAGGATCACCATCCGGTAGCCCCGTAAACGAGGACAAGTGCAACCACGGCAAAGACCAACGAATATGTGATCCGACTCCCGTATTTAGCATACGTTGCCAGTAGCTAGCCCCTTTTCCCAAGCTGTACCGAGGTATCCGACCACCAAAACTCCTTGCTCGATAGTCATGAGGGTTCTTTGGCGGATCCACTAGTCCAAGCCTCTCCATAAGCCACACCTAAAAGAAAAGCCGAGAAACCGGGTCACAAAAAAAAAAAAAAAAAAAAAAAAAAAGAATTTCTGGAAAAGAAAAAAAAACAGAAAAACGAGTCACAAAAGCAAAACGAAAAAAAAAAACGAGCGAAAAACGAATGAAAAACCGAGTTCTCCAACTTCTCAACAACAAAACCGAGTGAAAAATCTGGAACACGAGTCTACAAAAAAAGGAAACGCAGAAAACCAGCCTACGGAAGAAGCAAAAGAGCAGCTTCACCACGACCTGTACGGACAAAAACAAGCTATCACAATTTTCTGATTTTCGTTCACAATTTTGTGCTATCACAATTTTCTGGTTTTCTAAATCCACGAACATGAGCAGCTCCTCTCTCCTTTTCAGCAGACAAGCCGGGTCTAAAACGTCAAAAGGGGCAAAAACCGAGCCACAAATGTAAAAACAGAAACCGAGAAAGTCAAAACCAAACAAAAATGTAAAAGAGCCTACAAAAAAAGAAAAAGCCGAAGAGATCGAGTCACAGGAAAAGAAATCAGAAAAACAGAAAGCTGAAGAAATCGGAAACGAGCTCTAAGCACAGGAAAAGAGTTCTAAAATCCAGAAAAAACGAGCCAATAAATCCAGAAAAAACGAGTCGATGAAAAATCCAGTCACGTCACCTGTAGAATACGGGTTGAGCCTCGGAAAGGACCATGCGGGTCAGCTTTTAAAACATCCAAACCACGAATAGTCTCGGCTAAGATAATTGAAGACGGATTGCGATTCCCCTCCATCTGCTCTAAGATACGGATAAATTTAGCTTGACCATAGCAAGACGGCATCTCCATAAACCCTTCGAAGCAATAAAGATGCAGCATGATGAGGCCAAACACTCGCCGACGATAGACGGTGGCCCTCGTAGGGTCATGTGCATGTCGAAATAGGTGAGCCAAACCACATAAGTCCACCTTTTCACCTTCGATTATGTTGTGAGCCTCCTCGTTCGACAAACCCAAGAAGTCGTGATACTTGTCGACCCACCCAGGACTGAAATCGGGAACGACAGGCTGCTGCGTCACCTTCCAGCCGCAGAGGGCAGCGATTTCTTCAGGCCAAGGGCATATCTCTCCCTCCGGAAAAGCAAACACGTGATGAACCGGGTCCCAAAATTTCGCGCATTCAGTCAGAAAACTCCTTTGGGGAATAACTTGCACAAACGGAAGTACTTGTTGAAGCCCTGCGTCGGTCAGACTTTGAGTTTCTCCGCCCCTAAAATCCTTGGACCAAGATTTCATGGCCCCTACAAGAATGTTCATGATTCCAAGACGATATCTCAACCACGACACGCCTTTACAGTAGAAAAAAAAAAAAGAAGTCGGCTGACACTTATGATGTACCTCATGGGGGCTCGGCTCTCCTTTTATAGGGAGATACAAAGGAACGATATGGAAAACTTACCAAGCATGATTAAAGGAACTACAATTTTCTCAAGATATTTGCTCAGTCGGCATTAAGGAAACCACAATTTCTCATGGAAATTTGCTGAGCACGATATGGAAAGTGTATTTGGAAATCTAAGATTCACCCCTGCACACTTATAGTTTACCTTTTCTTTTTGTTTTATGGGAAGTGGGTTGATAACCCACGTTTGATAAGTGTCCCAAAGTCATGCTACAGCACTTTATTAATTAGGGGACTCACGATATTCTGGTGGGACACATGTGTCCAATTATAGTAACCCGTATCTTTTTTTTATGTTGTAATAACATAGTAACCCGAGTCTTCCTAGTTTATAATCGCTTGTTGTGTCTAATTATGGGTCACAGTCAAAGACACAGAAATTTCGAAGTACAAGTCAAGGACATAAAATTTTGAATAGGTCGAACACATAAAAAAGCTTTGAAATGCAAATCGAGGACGCAAAATTTTGGTTTTTTAGCTCGGGTCGATGACCCTCTCCCAAAGTTTAAGTTTCAGTTCGGATCGATGATCCATCACTTTGATTAAAAAGCAGGGCGAGGACCCATCGTCAAATTAAAGTTTCGGATAAGCAGGGCGAGGACCCATTTAAATTTTGGTTAAAAAAAAAAAAAAAAAAAAGCAGGGCGAGGACCCATTCTCAATTTTAAGATTCTCAGTTCGGATCGATGATCCATCCCCTTTAGAAGCAGGTCGATGACCCTTTTTTTCGAATAAAATTCGCAGCTCGGATCATTGATCCATTCTTTTTTATTCCAAAAGTCGCAGAGTCACTAGGTGAGTCATGTGTTAGGATTTGTTTTTAAATTTGAGCAGGATGTGCTTCAACTGGGGGCTCTGAAAGCGTTAGCTTCAGAGGCCTCTATCAACTAACAAAGCACCAACGGAAGACATCTGTGGGTCAATCAAATCAAAATAGAAGAGAAATGGATGACATCCGCAAGTCTAAGACTCAATTAAATCAAAATACAAGAGAAATGGAAGAAATCCACGAGCAGCTCAAGTGAGCAACGGTTGAAAACCAATGTTTGGATAAGAACGACAACCTCCCTAAGGAAAATCCCGTTCGCAGAGGACATCTGATTTGGGCAAAGAACAGCAGGAAGCTAAATTGCCAGCAGTTGACGAACTACGAAGTTGGGTTTGATTCCGTCAGAAACGGATACGTAGGCCATCTTCAGGAATAGAAGGTTCAACCCACAATTTTTCTAGAAGCAGTTGTGAAAATAAAGGCATCCATAATCGAGTTTCAGGTATGATCTCTTCTTATGGCTGGTGAGCTTATATACACAGGTCTAAGGGACCATAAACGACCCGTGAGGCTCTCAAGTTGTGATCTACGATCGACTCGAGGGTCTACTTTGACTTTCGCCTGTCCAAGCCTTAGTCAAAGTGGGGGCTCTGTAGATACCCGTATCTGTCGATATGGAAATTTATAGAAAACCCGACAAATACCCTATGATGATAGGACAACGTGTTTTCGTACCATTTATTTGAGTTCGTATTGCGATGTAAGCAGGGCGCTGTCGACACAATATTTGTTAATTCAAAGGATATTTGGTTTAATGAGTTCTGTCAAAGTTTTTTTATCTTATCGCAAGTAATGCTTTATTGAAAATAAGACGTTTTGATTTGAAAAATCATTTTAAAGTATTTCGACTTGAAAAATCGCTTTTACAAATTCTTATATTTGACTTGAAAAGTCGTTTCTCGTGCTTTTAAAACAGTTTATTAAATCATATTCGACGAATTCATTTTCTTAACAGCAAGTTTTATAACTCGTTTTAAGATCGATTTTAAGAACAATTTTGAGCCCGTTTCAACACGAATTTCGAAGCCTTTTCCCTACCCTTTCTCCCCCTCGAATAACCAGCCCAGGATATAGCCGAAACACACTCAAAAACTCGTTTTGTAGCAGCCCAAAATGTAACACCCCGTGTTAATTTAATTCAATATTTAGCTATCAATTTCTAATTTCAAATCCTAAATCAAATCCTAACCTTTTAACCTTCCAAAATCTCTATTTTTGCACAACTTGTGTTTTGTAAAATTTATCGACTTCTTTAAGACTTTTTAAAATTTTTGAATAATGAAATAAATATTTTAGTCTTAGAATTTAAAAGTAGAAATATTTCGAAAAATCGTCAAACGCGCACACATTAACTTTTATCGCTTTTGACGCCCGACTTTTTAAAACTGACCAAATTCGAGGAAAACATTTTAAAACACAAAATAGACAAATTCTACACTAAATAGTAATGTAAGACTTAATTTGGTGAGTTGAATATTTTGGTCCCCTAATTTCATTTAATTAAACTTTATATTTCATTAAAAACCAAAACATATCTAATTCATTTAACCTAACATTTTACTAACATCATTTTCATAATTCACAAGTGCAAAAATACACCCTTATTGCCTCCAAAATTGCCGAGTATACTCCCTCCATTTCTCCTTTCATTTTCTTCCATTTTATTTCTAAAACACACTAAATAAAACACTAAATATTACTCTATTAATTCCTAGTATTATTTAGCTAATTAGTGGGTACTAAAGCTTACTATCTCGGGTTTATTTTGAAGGTGAAGACGAGTACGTGGGTGAAGATTTTAACCTAGATAATATCATTGACCCGGATAACCTCTAGCTCGCCAAATCGAGGTGACTAACTATGTCTTGTATTATCTTTTTAGTAAATTAATTTGTTTTGTTATTATAATTTTGTGAGTATGAAAATTATGTTAAATATGTTAAACATCACTTATATGTACTTGTGTGTTTAGGTGTTGTATAATAAAATGATAATAACTAAATAATATACTAAATAGATTATTGTAGTAATTTTGTTCTATGTTTAGTTAAATTAATTTTGAGCATTTTTAATTTATGTTCATATGATTTTTATGTTTAGTTATGTTTTAATTGAGTAGTAGTTATATATAAAAATTATGTGAAATATTAAAAATGAGTTTAAAGTGATTAAAATTGAAAATAGAAATTATATGTTCATTTGTATATATCTCGGCATCTTCCATTTTTTTTACTAAATATTCACTTTTAATTTTTGTAAATAATATGTTAGAATAAGTAAGTTAAAAAGGATGCTACCATGTAAAAAGAATTAAATTAGGAAAATAGATTATAAGTTGTTAAAATCAAAATATGTGTTCTTGAGTTTTATTATGATCTTCATGTGTGTTCTTAGCATCTTCATGTTGATGTTCATCATGTTTACTCATTTTGATTATGTTTTAATTTATGTTTGTTAATGATTTGTGTTTATGATTAGTTATTGTTTTACATATTACTTAGTAGTATACTATAAAACAACTTAAACATTACAAATCATTTAGATTAAAAAGTTAGAAATTTAAAGTGTTGAAAAACACTATTCATAATTATAAATAAGAGTTTAGTAAATTTCATTTTAGTTTAAACCGTTTTAGTATAATTAGAATAATTAAAATATAAAGACTTTAAGCTAAAAACCGATAAAATCGAAAAATGAAAATTTAGGAACACCTAAGCTTGCTCACGGCATTCTTCTCATTTTTAGGGTTAAAATTGTTTTTATCACTTTTTAGTTTAATTGTTAAAATAATTTAATTAGTAGTTAATAAGTTAGAATTAAGAAATTAAAAGAAATAAATGAATTGTTGATATATATATAGTCCACTCGACATTTTCACTTTAAATGGACTAAATTTGACTAAAATGAAATTATCACTAAGTCACTAAAGTTAAATAGTATTTAGAATTGAATTTTTGTATAAATCGTTTTAATTATAAATGAATTATGTTAAACCGATAAAAAAATGAGTAACCGTTATAAAAATGAATTAAATCGTGTGATACTACCTTTGCTATTGGATTATGGAATTTGGACATACGGACTATAAATGAATCATCCACGATACTATCACTAACTTAAATAAATAGACGACTAAATTTAACCGAGTCTCGTTTTAAAATAAATATCATTATCACTTTTTACAAATTGAACTTAACGTTTTTAAAACTAATATCTTAAAATGAATATCATTATCACTTTTTTTCAAATTGAACTTAACGTTTTTAAAACTAGAATTTTAGAATAGTTTCATAAATGACTAAATACAAACCGAACTTAACATTTTCAAAACTAGACTTTAAAATATTTTCACAAATCGCCTAAGTACAAAACGAACTTAACGACTTTGAAACTAGAATTTTGTACTTAACAAATAAAAAGAGATTTTTAGTTTATACTTAGGAAATATATCAATATATAATAATACGTATAGAATACGATGAATAGTACATACGATGAATAGTAAATACGATGAATAGTAGAATACGATGAATAGTAAATACGGTGAATAGTGAATAGTAAAATATTGAAAATAATTGAAAATTTTACTAAGTATAGAAAAATTTAAAATGAATAAGTAAATGACTTAAAGTGTTTTGAAAAACACTTAAATAAAATTTGGACATACTAATCAACGTTTCAATTTAAAATCTTAAAAATGTTAATAATTAACAACACTTCAAATAATAAACGAACGTGTTATGTGATCATATGAAACCTACAATTCAAATAAAACGTTTGACGCTGAGACTAGGAGAGTCTAGTAACATGTGATATGTAAATATCAAATAAATAATAAATCTTGAGTAAGTTAAATAAAAGGTCAAGCTTGGGCCTCAGATAAGGGAACGTCAATCGTGAGTGAAGTGGGGTTAAGATAGTCTTGTCGCTACGCCATTCTTGGGACAAGATAATTGAATATGCCAACTCTTGATGGGTCAGGCTTTAGGAAATAGTCGTTTTATCCTGAGTTAAGGTGCTCTATGATTAGCATAGCCCATTCTTAAATTGGATACTAGTGTACATGTACTAGACTAGGGTTTTATTCCCCTATTTCGCTAAAGTTACCAGGGCATCCGTGCCGATTTGGGCGACTATAGCGGTGGACTCCTTGCCGTGTTTCGTTCTTAGTGGGCGACACTAGCATTCGTTCTTGCCACATGTAAAGATCACTTGACGAGATTGTATCTGAAGTTCGAATCATTTCGAACACTAGAGGATGAGATGCAAGTATTATAGTATTCGGCGTGGTTTACGAGTCGAGTAAGCCTCTGCACTATGGAAGTGAGATGTAATCGATCAGAGTACAAGGGCCTACTCGGTGGTCGTGCTCGTAGCGGTATGTGTTGTTTGTTGTATGATTAATTGAGAACGAGTGTGTACCATCTTCGAAAACTAAAGACCACAACTTTCTGAATTGAATCGAGTCTGCATGAATAGAATGATACGATATGTATGTTTGATTGCGATTCGATATCGCCTTGTAATGTTATTGAATTATTGTGACTCTATTTCTATGCTATTATATGCTATTTGCCTTCATAATTAAATATCATGCTTATATGATTTATCGCTTTAAACCGCATGCTTATTATGACTTATATGTCTTTATATGCTATATGTATTAAGCATGTTTATGTTTTTATCATAATGTTATGTTTATAAAGCGATAATATTAAACCAAAGTAATTGAAATCGAGGGTAAGTATGAGCATAGCTAGTCATCACCGCCACGCATCCCCATCAGTTTATTGTGCAGGACGTTCGTGGACCAGGAGCTGGGTTTTGGATGGAGCCACGAGACGTTTTTATTGTTTTTCCTTAGTGTTTCGAGAGAGATGTAATATATATAACGCTACTCTTTTGAATTCCCGTACTTAGAGTTGTTTTATTCAACTCTTAAACGATGATGTAATATTTTGGGTTATTGTATAATTAATAACGCTGGTTTAAGACTTAATTAATTTCCGCCTTAGTAATTAAAGTCAACTAAAAACCAGGTTGTTACAGTTGGTATCAGAGCTGACTCGTGACCGTAACATAAATGGCCTAATGCGATTTATGCTTACCTAACGAGAGACACCTGGGCCAGACATTCATATTGTATGTCAGGCATAGACTAATAGGATCAAATAATAAATTAGAATTTTTCTTTGATTAGATCACTTAAATAATAACTTGAAATCGCTTTAAAATGTGAGAATGGGTAGAAACCTTAAGGACCGACCATAGGCTTAGAATTATTAAATATAACGAACTACTTCCCTCAAAATAAAATACACTAACTATCGTATGCTTGCTATTTGCTGAAGTGACTGACTAAAACTAACAACTATCCTCGGATATAAAATCTAAATAATAATTCAATTCCCGAGGATCGAAGCACTGAAGGAGTACCAGACGGCACGGAGCGAGGACATCTGTTAAATCATAATTAATCCCATAAAAATACATTTCCACTCTCCTACCTTTTTCATTCATACCAAGAAAATGTACAAGATACATTTTTAAATCCTAAAACCGATGTGACCAACAATTACATCTCAATGAAATAAAACACCTAACTTCTGTGCTTATTTGCATAACTGCCGTTATTGCATTTACTTTCAAGTAAAAGCTATCAATGATAAGCATGTCTTCTAACCTCTCGCAATACTAATAAATTCCTTCACGTCTTAATTCTTTCGTAATGTTGCACCTCCTATGACAGACGAGGAAAGACACCTCCTGGCAGAAGAATCTTTGATCCGTTTGGCAGAAATAGCCACGGACAATGCAAACCGCCAACATCATCCAAGCGCGTTTGATCGTGTTTCACGTCATCGACCACAAGAATACTCGGGTTCAAATAACCCTATCGATCTCACGAACTGGCTTGAAGAGATGAAAAAGCTAATGGACCTGAGCAGGACACCTCCTGAGGATAGGGTCAACATAGCTGCCTATTACCTGAAGGCTGAGGCTAATGACTGGTGGAACGTGATTAAGACTAATGAACCTGACACCACGTTCACCTGGTACGAATTCGTCGAGAAGATCAAGGGGAAGTACTTTGGGTATGAGCTCCGATGTCAGAAGGAAGAGGAGTTCATAAGTCTTAAGATGGGAGACATGGCACTCCAGGAATACACAGAGAAATTTCAACAGCTGGCCAAATTTGGGGCTGCGATTGCTCCCAACGATAGAGCCATGACACAGAGGTACCTGCGCAATATGTCCGCAAGTATGCGTACTCATATGAGCAGCAATACCTACACCACCTTTGCTGCAGCATATGAATGTGCGTGCAGGGTCTGGGCTTCCATACAATCGGAAGAGGCTGAAAAGAAGAAGAAGAAGGTATTTGTGCCATCTGTGGCACAGTCGAGCTTCATTCAGAAGCCGAATTATCAACGCCCGAATCAACAGAGGCCAAATTTCCAGAGGCCTGCATTCCAAAACAGGGTTCCTGCTGGGAACAACGAGAGAGCTATGGTTGCAGGAAGGGCTCCTCAACCAAGAGCCTTACAGAGGAATTGTCATTTGTGTGGCAAGGCACCTCATGAAGGGAAACAGTGTAACGGTCTGCCAATTACCTGTTACAGGTGTAAGAAACTAGGACATAAGGCAAATGTATGTCCAAGTAACCTGAACACGGTACCTACTGCAGGGGTACCACAATCGGTGGTGGTACAGGGGCGAGTTTATGTGCTCACTGAAGCTGAAGCAGAGGAGTCACCTGAGGCTGACGTCATCACGGGTATTTTTCTTATAAACTCTGTGAACGCTGTCGTTTTGTTTGACACTGGGGCATCATTGTCCTTTATATCTTCTAAATTTGTTTCAAAGGCTAATCTCACAAAATCCGAATCAATCAACGCAAATATTTCTTTACCAAACGGAAAAATTTTCAAATGCTCCAAAATTTTCAAAGAAACTCCAATCACAATTCATAAAACAATCTTTCCTTCCGACCTTATTCTTTTCGACATGCCGGAGTTCGACGTCATCCTGGGGATCGATTGGTTGACTAAGTATCATGCCTTGTTCGAGTGCCGAGATCGGAAAATTCGCTTGAAGCATCCTACAGGGACTAGGGTCACGTATCAAAAGACTTCGCCAATAAAGGGGGCAAAAATCATCTCTGTGCTACAACTTCAACGGTTAGAAAGAAAGGGACATCAGGTGTACCTATGCAGCGTCAATGAAGTTAAGGAAAGTGTGAGCATTGAAGGTATTCACGTGGTACGGGAATTCCCTGACGTTTTCCCAAACGATTTACCAGGCTTGCCACCTGCGCGTGACGTTGAGTTCTCTATCGACCTTGCGCCAGGCACGGCTCCAATCTCCAAGGCACCATACAGGATGGCACCAGTGGAACTGCAGGAGTTGAAGAAACAACTAGAGGAAATGATTGAGAAGGGATTCATAAGACCGAGTGTCTCACCCTGGGGAGCACCGGTTCTCTTTGTGAAAAAGAAGGACGGCAGTATGAGACTCTGCATCGACTACAGGGAATTAAACAAGGTGACCATTAAGAACCGCTACCCTTTACCCAGAATCGACGATCTCTTTGATCAATTGAAGGGCGCGGGAGTGTTTTCTAAGATCGACCTGAGGTCAGGTTATCATCAGATTGCGGTAAGAGAACAGGACATCCAGAAGACTGCTTTCAGAAGCAGATATGGTCATTACGAGTTTAAGGTCATGCCGTTCGGTTTGACAAACGCTCCAGCAGTGTTCATGGATCAAATGAACAGAACCTTCCACGAGTATTTGGACATCTGCGTGGTGGTTTTCATAGACGACATCCTGATTTACTCCAAGACTAGGGCAGAACACGAGGAGCACCTCCGTATCATTTTGGGGATACTAAGGGAACATAAGTGGTATGCTAAATTTTCCAAGTGCGAGTTTTGGCTCGAGAAGGTTGCATTCTTGGGTCACGTCATCTCAAAGGACGGAGTGATGGTAGATCCTGCAAAGATCGACGCAGTGAAAGAATGGAAGGCTCCTACAAATATAACCGAAATACGCAGCTTCCTAGGTTTGGCAGGATACTACAGAAGGTTTGTCCCAGACTTCTCTAAAGTAGCACGACCGATGACCAAGTTACTGCAGAAGGAGTCCAAGTTCATTTGGAGCGACGAGTGCGAGAGTGCGTTCCAGGAACTTAAGACAAGACTTACCACGGCGCCTGTCTTAGCTCTCCCTACAGATGGAGACGAGTATGAAGTCTACAGTGACGCCTCACTGAATGGCCTGGGTTGTGTACTGATGCAACAAGGGAAGGTCATTGCTTATGCGTCAAGGCAGTTAAAGGTTCATGAACGAAACTACCCAACTCATGACCTTGAATTAGCAGCTGTGGTGTTTGCTTTAAAAATCAAGGCCATTACCTCTACGGAGTGAGTATCAAATTCTACACCGACCACAAAAGCCTAAAATATATCTTCACGCTGAAGGAACTCAACATGAGACAACGCCGGTGGTTAGAATCGATCAAGGACTATAAGATTGAACTCTTGTACCATGAGGGTAAGGCGACGTCGTTGTCGACGCCCGAGTAGAAAGACTACGCATACCCTTGGCAACATTTGGGAAATCTACCGGTATTGTCGGAGACTTCAAGAGAATGAACTTAGAGTTGGTTCATCGACGATGCCGATTTGAACGCAATGATCGCAGAGTCGAGTTATATCACGAGATTAGAGCTCTACAATGGGAGGATGAAGAACTCGTGAAAATCGGAAGGAAATTCCTTCAGAAACCGAGTAGGGTTTGAGATTAAACCTGACGGAGTTTGAGATTCAAAGAAAGGTGGTGTGTGCACGATGTACCGCTTTAAAGAGAAGGATCCTCGACGAGGCACATAGTACACGATACTCCATACATCCAGGTTCTGATAAGATGTACCAAGATTTAAAGCTAAGGTTCTGGTGGGTAGGAATGAAAGCAGAGATTGCCGAGTACGTTGCAAAGTGCCTAATCTGCCAGAAGGTGAAATTCGAGCATCAACGCCCTGGGGGACTACTACAACCCTTGGACATTCCATTGGGAAAGTGGGACTCTATTTCCATGGATTTCATAACGGGTTTACCCAGGACTCATAAGGGGAATAATGCAATATGGGTGATAGTGGACCGTTTAACAAAATCAGCCCACTTTCTACCAATCAAAGACACTTGGAGTCTTGAAGAGCTAGCTAAGGCTTATGAGAAGGAGGTGATCCGACTACATGGTGTACCACTGGACATTATATCGGATAGGGATCCGAGATTCACCTCTCATTTTTGGGACAAGCTCCAAGCATCATTGGGAAGCCAACTGAAGATGAGCACCGCTTTCCACCCTGCGACTGATGGTCAAACTGAACGAACTATCCAGACAGTCGAGGACATGCTCAGGGCATGTGCCCTAGAATTTAACGAGAATTGGGAGAAAAGTCTACCTTTGATTGAATTCTCCTACAATAATAGCTTCCATGCTAGTTTGGGTTGTGCACCATTCGAGGCACTCTACGGGAGGAAGTGTCGTAGCCCAGTCTGTTGGGACGACGCTAGTGATAACGTGGGTACTGGACCAGAGGTTATTCAGGACCAGATTGAACACATCAAAATCATTCGTGAACGACTACAAGCAGCCCAGGACCGCCAGAAGATGTATGCTAACAAACATCGCCGACCTATTGAGTTCGAAGTCGGCGATCATGTGTTCTTAAAAGTATCACCCATGAAGGGGGTCCGACGTTTCGGTTTGAAAGGAAAACTAAGTCCTAAGTACGTTGGGCCATACGAAGTACTTGAAAGAATTGGTGAGGTAGCTTATCGCCTGGCACTACCCCCCAATTTATCCAAGGTTCACAACGTGTTCCATGTTTCTCAACTAAGGAGATACAGAAGTGACCTAAGTCATATCATTACTCCGGACGTAATTGCAGTTGAGCCTAACTTGCTATACTCAGAAAGGCCTGTCAAGATTCTAGCACGAGAAACCAAAGTGCTGAGGCGGAAGACGGTTCCTTTAGTGAAGGTGCTATGGAAGGGTCAATTGACCGAACAAGCAACTTGGGAGACCGAGGCCTCTATGAAGGAAAAATATCCCGAGCTGTTTATCTCAGGTGAAAATCCTATTCTTCATTCAAGTTTCGGGACGAAACTTTTCTAAGGGGGGAGGTTTGTAACACCCCGTGTTAATTTAATTCAATATTTAGCTATCAATTTCTAATTTCAAATCCTAAATCAAATCCTAACCTTTTAACCTTCCAAAATCTCTATTTTTGCACAACTTGTGTTTTGTAAAATTTATCGACTTCTTTAAGACTTTTTAAAATTTTTGAATAATGAAATAAATATTTTAGTCTTAGAATTTAAAAGTAGAAATATTTCGAAAAATCGTCAAACGCGCACACATTAACTTTTATCGCTTTTGACGCCCGACTTTTTAAAACTGACCAAATTCGAGGAAAACATTTTAAAACACAAAATAGACAAATTCTACACTAAATAGTAATGTAAGACTTAATTTGGTGAGTTGAATATTTTGGTCCCCTAATTTCATTTAATTAAACTTTATATTTCATTAAAAACCAAAACATATCTAATTCATTTAACCTAACATTTTACTAACATCATTTTCATAATTCACAAGTGCAAAAATACACCCTTATTGCCTCCAAAATTGCCGAGTATACTCCCTCCATTTCTCCTTTCATTTTCTTCCATTTTATTTCTAAAACACACTAAATAAAACACTAAATATTACTCTATTAATTCCTAGTATTATTTAGCTAATTAGTGGGTACTAAAGCTTACTATCTCGGGTTTATTTTGAAGGTGAAGACGAGTACGTGGGTGAAGATTTTAACCTAGATAATATCATTGACCCGGATAACCTCTAGCTCGCCAAATCGAGGTGACTAACTATGTCTTGTATTATCTTTTTAGTAAATTAATTTGTTTTGTTATTATAATTTTATGAGTATGAAAATTATGTTAAATATGTTAAACATCACTTATATGTACTTGTGTGTTTAGGTGTTGTATAATAAAATGATAATAACTAAATAATATACTAAATAGATTATTGTAGTAATTTTGTTCTATGTTTAGTTAAATTAATTTTGAGCATTTTTAATTTATGTTCATATGATTTTTATGTTTAGTTATGTTTTAATTGAGTAGTAGTTATATATAAAAATTATGTGAAATATTAAAAATGAGTTTAAAGTGATTAAAATTGAAAATAGAAATTATATGTTCATTTGTATATATCTCGGCATCTTCCATTTTTTTTACTAAATATTCACTTTTAATTTTTGTAAATAATATGTTAGAATAAGTAAGTTAAAAAGGATGCTACCATGTAAAAAGAATTAAATTAGGAAAATAGATTATAAGTTGTTAAAATCAAAATATGTGTTCTTGAGTTTTATTATGATCTTCATGTGTGTTCTTAGCATCTTCATGTTGATGTTCATCATGTTTACTCATTTTGATTATGTTTTAATTTATGTTTGTTAATGATTTGTGTTTATGATTAGTTATTGTTTTACATATTACTTAGTAGTATACTATAAAACAACTTAAACATTACAAATCATTTAGATTAAAAAGTTAGAAATTTAAAGTGTTGAAAAACACTATTCATAATTATAAATAAGAGTTTAGTAAATTTCATTTTAGTTTAAACCGTTTTAGTATAATTAGAATAATTAAAATATAAAGACTTTAAGCTAAAAACCGATAAAATCGAAAAATGAAAATTTAGGAACACCTAAGCTTGCTCACGGCATTCTTCTCATTTTTAGGGTTAAAATTGTTTTTATCACTTTTTAGTTTAATTGTTAAAATAATTTAATTAGTAGTTAATAAGTTAGAATTAAGAAATTAAAAGAAATAAATGAATTGTTGATATATATATAGTCCACTCGACATTTTCACTTTAAATGGACTAAATTTGACTAAAATGAAATTATCACTAAGTCACTAAAGTTAAATAGTATTTAGAATTGAATTTTTGTATAAATCGTTTTAATTATAAATGAATTATGTTAAACCGATAAAAAAATGAGTAACCGTTATAAAAATGAATTAAATCGTGTGATACTACCTTTGCTATTGGATTATGGAATTTGGACATACAGACTATAAATGAATCATCCACGATACTATCACTAACTTAAATAAATAGACGACTAAATTTAACCGAGTCTCGTTTTAAAATAAATATCATTATCACTTTTTACAAATTGAACTTAACGTTTTTAAAACTAATATCTTAAAATGAATATCATTATCACTTTTTTTCAAATTGAACTTAACGTTTTTAAAACTAGAATTTTAGAATAGTTTCATAAATGACTAAATACAAACCGAACTTAACATTTTCAAAACTAGACTTTAAAATATTTTCACAAATCGCCTAAGTACAAAACGAACTTAACGACTTTGAAACTAGAATTTTGTACTTAACAAATAAAAAGAGATTTTTAGTTTATACTTAGGAAATATATCAATATATAATAATACGTATAGAATACGATGAATAGTACATACGATGAATAGTAAATACGATGAATAGTAGAATACGATGAATAGTAAATACGATGAATAGTAAATACGGTGAATAGTGAATAGTAAAATATTGAAAATAATTGAAAATTTTACTAAGTATAGAAAAATTTAAAATGAATAAGTAAATGACTTAAAGTGTTTTGAAAAACACTTAAATAAAATTTGGACATACTAATCAACGTTTCAATTTAAAATCTTAAAAATGTTAATAATTAACAACACTTCAAATAATAAACGAACGTGTTATGTGATCATATGAAACCTACAATTCAAATAAAACGTTTGACGCTGAGACTAGGAGAGTCTAGTAACATGTGATATGTAAATATCAAATAAATAATAAATCTTGAGTAAGTTAAATAAAAGGTCAAGCTTGGGCCTCAGATAAGGGAACGTCAATCGTGAGTGAAGTGGGGTTAAGATAGTCTTGTCGCGGTCGCCATTGCCGGACAAGATAATTGAATATGCCAACTCTTGATGGGTCAGGCTTTAGGAAATAGTCGTTTTATCCTGAGTTAAGGTGCTCTATGATTAGCATAGCCCATTCTTAAATTGGATACTAGTGTACATGTACTAGACTAGGGTTTTATTCCCCTATTTCGCTAAAGTTACCAGGGCATCCGTGCCGATTTGGGCGATTATAGCGGTGGTCTCCTTGCCGTGTTTCGTTCTTAGTGGGCGCGACACTAGCATTCGTTCTTGCCACATGTAAAGATCACTTGACGAGATTGTATCTGAAGTTCGAATCATTTCGAACACTAGAGGATGAGATGCAAGTATTATAGTATTCGGCGTGGTTTACGAGTCGAGTAAGCCTCTGCACTATGGAAGTGAGATGCAATCGATCAGAGTACAAGGGCCTACTCAGTGGTCAGGCTCGTAAGCAGTATGTGTTGTTTGTTGTATGATTAATTGAGAACGAGTGTGTACCATCTTCGAAAACTAAAGACCACAACTTTCTGAATTGAATCGAGTCTGCATGAATAGAATGATACGATATGTATGTTTGATTGCGATTCGATATCGCCTTGTAATGTTATTGAATTATTGTGACTCTATTTCTATGCTATTATATGCTATTTGCCTTCATAATTAAATATCATGCTTATATGATTTATCGCTTTAAACCGCATGCTTATTATGACTTATATGTCTTTATATGCTATATGTATTAAGCATGTTTATGTTTTTATCATAATGTTATGTTTATAAAGCGATAATATTAAACCAAAGTAATTGAAATCGAGGGTAAGTATGAGCATAGCTAGTCACTGTCCGCTCAGCGGGCATCCCCCCATCAGTTTATTGTGCAGGACGTTCGTGGACCAGGAGCTGGGTTTTGGATGGAGCCACGAGACGTTTTTATTGTTTTTCCTTAGTGTTTCGAGAGAGATGTAATATATATAACGCTACTCTTTTGAATTCCCGTACTTAGAGTTGTTTTATTCAACTCTTAAACGATGATGTAATATTTTGGGTTATTGTATAATTAATAACGCTGGTTTAAGACTTAATTAATTTCCGCCTTAGTAATTAAAGTCAACTAAAAACCAGGTTGTTACACAAAACCCCACCCCGTGCTCTGTTTTGGAGCAACCCAAAACCCGTTTTTTTGAAGTCCAAACTCTTGCCCACAACCAAAAGCTCGTACCTGATCCACATGACCCACGTACCCTTGCTTAACCCTCAAGAAAACCCCTCCAAAACCCTAAACAAAACCGTGAACAGCAGCTCTCTTAAAACGTTGCATAGCTGCTCTTGTCCTTCAAAAAACCCTACCTTCTGTCACTATATATACACACCCATACACAAGCCTTCAGGACATACGAATCATACAGCTGACACACATAACTTAAAGTCACAAAAAGCCTCAAAACAGCCCCAGAGAAGACGAGATAGACACACGAAAAACAGAGCATCCTTTTCTGATTTTCGTGTAGCTATCCCTGTTCTTCCTCGTTTTTCGTGTTGTAAACTTCTCAATCTCTCTGATTTGTTTACCTAGTCTTAAAGTTCATCTTACCACGATTCTAAAACATCTTTTGGTTCGAAATTTCGTTGAGAAACGAAGGAGATACAAGCTTTTGAAAATTGTCACGCTTTGGTAATGGCACGGATTTATTATTGGTTTTAAATCGACGACGGCCCCTCGGGATAAAATCTTGCAATCGATTACGACTCGGATATTTGGTCAACGATACATGTAAGTTGAGGGTGCAAAATACTCTTTTTATTTTGTTAATTTACCCTTTTTTTATTGTTTTTATAGCCTCTGTCGTTTTTTTATTATTCTCTGTCGCTCTTTTGTTTATTGTCGTAGTTGCTGTTTCTTTTATCATTCGTTTTGGGCTTACATTCTCAGCATGGTAGTGATGTGTATGTATATGTTTCGTGCCCCTTTATACACTTAGTACGCACGCTTAATTCTCAATGTAATATGATTTGCGTAGTGTGACTTGCTGTCGTTATTTTAGGATTCGCTCGTTAGCCTGTATGTAATTGGGTCTCGTTCATGTTTGACTATATTAACTATCTGTGAATTGGCCTTTCACGTGTTATTCCAGATTTGTCACCTACGATTGTATGACTAGTTTTTGACTTTACCCTGTCGTTTCGTGTTGGTTTTGTAGTTGGTTTCGTTTGTCATGTATAAGCCATGTTTGGCGTAGGTCTGCTGGCTGTTGCTTCGTCTTATTTGTTAAGTCTGCTATGTGGTTATTTGACACGTTAGATTGTATAGCTTAGCCTCTCATGTACCGTAAATACTCATGTTGTCTGTTTATGTTTAGTTGCTCGTTAGTGACGTTTAGCTACTTTAGGTCCTCGGGAAGTTGTTTGCAAGTATGTGTATGTCGGTAGTTTTGTTGCGTCAGCCTGTTATATAAGCCAATTTCATTCCCGTTCAGTCATGTTAATGGTCTCAATTTGATTTATCGTACTTCTTTAGATTTATGGGTCACGTTGTACGTTTAGGTTAACTTTCATGACTTCGTTATGTTGCTTGGCGTCATTCACTAGTTGTATTTGATCGGTCGGGCACTCGTGTACATGATTATTAGCTGATTATTAGTTGTGTCCGTGTATTTTATGTATACCTGCATGTTTGTATTCGTTTGCCGGCTTACACATCTCGTTTGTGTTTGTGCTTGTTATGATCTGCACACGTTTGCATTTATTTGGAATATTGGGTGTTGGTTTGTCCGTTTGATGATGTTGTTTATTAGTGCTTCATATCTACGTGCCTTTCTTAGTCATTTATGTTGATCACTCATTAGTCTATGTATTTTAGTCGTGCTTGTTTATTTATTATTTTATTCGTCTGCCGCTAACGTTTGTTAATCTATCTTATGCTGTCGGTGAGTATTTCTGCTCCTTTTCTTTGTTTGCTAGAATAGTAAATGAACCTCTGTTAAACAATTTCGACGAACTTATATGTGCATTAAAACGACCTAGAATGGATGTATTTTTATTTAGGGTTAAAATATTGTTTGCATATCCGCATGCGTACTCGTAATAGCCATGATTTTACTTAGTAGAGACCGTTACTGTAACGGGCGGGGTTAGGCGTTAAAATTAATGAAATTCTTTTAAACTTCCTAACACGTAAACTCACACGAACTCATTTTCTCTAAACTTGGTTTCTAAATTCCACCTAAAAATTTAGTGGCGACTCTTTTCGAATTGAAAATGTTTTTGAAATAAAACATCGCGTGGATCAAAATCCCTTGTCCACAGAAGGTAAAATTTCTTTACCTGGAAATGCGAAGACGGTTTTTAGAGTGGAAATTTTTAAGTGCGAGAGGCTTTATGTGAGTATGAGTGTTGAATTGGATTGAGTATATGAGTTGTTGTTGTTGTGTGATTTTATGAAGGATTGATGATAAATGAAGAATGTGTTGTGTCCCGAATTCCCTTTTGAATGATCGAATAAGGGTTGCTATTTATAGCAAATGTTTCGTGTTTTATGCCTAGTTGCTCAGAAAATCGCCAGTGAACCAACGATTAATCAGAAAATCGCCAGAATGTCAGAAGGGAGGGGAAAATCGCCAGAGGACTGGCGATTTTCATGAAAATCGCAAGTGTTCTGGCGATTTTCACCCCCATCTCTGACAAATTTGTAGCGCCGTATTTCGTATACACGTTATCGTAGGTGTGTAAGATGCATTTGCCCATTTGATTGACTTTGGGGCTGTGATTGTCGACTTTGTACAAGTTGGTTAGTCAACTTGGCACAAGTTGATTTTTTTGGCTCGGTTTTCGTGTTTCGTGTTTCGTGTTTCGGTTTTTCGTCTTGTTTTTTCGATTTTGGCTCGAAATAAAATAATATTTGTAATGTATTATTTTACGACTTTGTGGGATTTTGTTTCGTAAGAATGTGACCCGGAACACGTTTTGGTCCGTTTCGTGTATTTGGGCCTTCATGCGTGTTTTGGGTCGTTGTTGTGTGTTTGGGTCGTTTTTGTGAGGCGTCTTTGTGTCGTGCTTGTGCGTATTGTGTCGACTTACGATTAAAATGACTAAATTAATATTCATTTTTACGAAATATGCAAATTCAAATTAATACGTTAAAAATGACTAAAATGTTTTAGACACTTATGTACCGTTTCGTCTTATTTAAAACATGCATGAAAAGTCTTTTTCGTCATCGGGTTTGTTTTTTTGGGGGGTACGGATACGGGTATCTACAGAGCCCCCAGTTTGGCTGAGCTTGGACTAAAGCGCTAGTCAAACTTTAGAAGATAGTATCCGGACCATTACAGTCTCGATGCTACTTGGCGACGCTAAGTATGTGTCTCGGGGAGAGACGAGGACTTAGTGTCGGGAATGCGGGGAAGGACGGCATGTTTAAGGACATGACGGTCTTGCATGTTTAAAGGCTTGCCGGCCTGCTGTTGTTCGGATGTCATTTGATGGCGTTTTGTAACTTGGCCATCTCCTGCGTCTTGCGTGTTTGTTGCTTGCTTGCTTGTGTATCTGTGTTTTGACTTTCTCTTTCGCAGAGAGCGTGGGCGTCTGCATTCTTGATATGCGAAGAAATCTGCGTTTCTGTGCTCTTGATTTGAATAAGAAATGCGTATTTTGTTTGTGTAAAAAGTGTATGTATTTGAGAAATATACATATTTGACTCGTGAGGAGTATACGTATTTTTGATTTTTAACTTGTAACGAGTGTCTGTGTTTGAACATTATACGTATTGAACTCGCAAGGAGTATACGTATTTTGATTTGTAACTCGTAAAGAGTGTCTGCGTTTTCGAAAAATATACGTATTGAACTCGTGAGGAGCAGACGTATTTTCGATTTTGAACTTGTAAAGAATGTATGTGTTTTGAAAAATATACGTATTTAACTCGTGAGGAGTATACGTATTTTGATTTGTAACTTGTAAAGAGTGTATTTGTTTTGAAAAATATACGTATTTAACTCGTGAGGAGTATACGTATTTTGATTTGTAACTCGTGAAGAGTGTATTTGTTTGAGAAATATACGTATTTAACTCGTGAAGAGTATACGTATTTTGATTTGTAACTCGTAAAGAGTGTATTTGTTTTGAAAAATATACGTATTTAACTCGTGAGGAGTATACGTATTTTGATTCGTAACTCGTGAAGTGTGTATTTGTTTTGAAAAATAAGCGTATTTAACTCGTGAAGAGTATACGTATTTTGATTTGTAACTCGTGAAGAGTGTATTTGTTTGAGAAATATACGTATTTAACTCGTGAAGAGTATACGTATTTTGATTTGTAACTCGTAAAGAGTGTATTTGTTTTGAAAAATATACGTATTTAACTCCTGAGGAGTATACGTATCTTGATTTGTAACTCGTAAAGAGTATATTTGTTTTGAGAAATATACGTATTTAACTCGTGAAGAGTATACGTATTTTGATTTGTAACTCGTGAAGAGTGTATTTTTTTTTTAAAAATATACGTATTTAACTCGTGAAGAGTATACGTATTTTGATTTGTAACTCGTAAAGAGTGTATTTGTTTTGAAATATATACGTATTTAACTCGTGAGGAGTATACGTATTTTGATTTGTAACTCGTAAAGAGTGTATTTGTTTTGAAATATATACGTAGTTAACTCGTGAGGAGTATACGTATTTTGATTTGTAACTCGTAAAGAGTGTATTTGTTTTTTAAAAATATACGTATTTAACTCGTGAGGAGTATACGTATTTTGATTTGTAACTCGTAAAGAGTGTATTTGTTTTTTTAAAAATATACGTATTTAACTCGTGAGGAGTGTACGTATTTTGATTTGTAACTCGTAAATAGGGTATTTGTTTGAGAAATATACGTATTTAACTCGTGAAGAGTATACGTATTTTGATTTGTAACTCGTAAAGAGTGTATTTGTTTTGAAAAATATACGTATTTAACTCGTGAGGAGTATACGTATTTTGATTTGTAACTCGTAAAGAGTGTATTTGTTTTGAAATATATACGTATTTAACTCGTGAGGAGTATACGTATTTTGATTTGTAACTCGTAAAGAGTGTATTTGTTTTGAAATATATACGTATTTAACTCATGAGAAGTATACGTATTTTGATTTGAAACTCGTAAAGAGTGTATTTGTTTTTTAAAAATATACGTATTTAACTCGTGAGGAGAATACGTATTTTGATTTGTAACTCGTAAAGAGTGTATTTGTTTTTTAAAAATATACGTATTTAACTCGTGAGGAGTATACGTATTTTGATTTGTAACACGTAAAGAGGGTATTTGTTTGAGAAATATACGTATTTAACTCGTGAAGAGTATACGTATTTTGATTTGTAACTCGTAAAGTGTGTATTTGTTTTGAAAAATATACGTATTTAACTCGTGAGGAGTATACGTATTTTGATTTGTAACTCGTGAAGAGTGTATTTGTTTGAGAAATATACGTATTTAACTCGTGAGGAGTATACGTATTTTGATTTGTTACTCGTAAAGAGTGTATTTGTTTTGAAATATACACGTATTTAACTCGTGAGGAGTATACGTATTTTGATTTGTAACTCGTAAAGAGTGTATTTGTTTTTTAAAAATATACGTATTTAACTCGTGAGGAGTATACGTATTTTGATTTGTAACTCGTAAAGAGTGTATTTGTTTTTTTAAAAATATACGTATTTAACTCGTGAGGGGTATACGTATTTTGATTCGTAACTCGTAAAGAGGGTATTTGTTTGAGAAATATACGTATTTAACTCGTGAAGAGTATACATATTTTGATTTGTAACTCGTAAAGAGTGTGTTTGTTTTGAAAAATATACGTATTTAACTCGTTAGGAGTATACGTATTTTGATTTGTAACTCGTAAAGAGTGTATTTGTTTTGAAATATATACGTATTTAACTCGTGAGGAGTATACGTATTTTGATTTGTAACTCGTAAAGAGTGTATTTGTTTTTTAAAAATATACGTATTTAACTCGTGAGGAGTATACGTATTTTGATTTGTAACTCGTAAAGAGGGTATTTGTTTGAGAAATATACGTATTTAACTCGTGAAGAGTATACGTATTTTGATTTGTAACTCGTAAAGAGTGTATTTGTTTTGAAAAATATACGTATTTAACTCGTGAGGAGTATACGTATTTTGATTTGTAACTCGTAAAGAGTGTATTTGTTTTGAAATATATACGTATTTAACTCGTGAGGAGTATACGTATTTTGATTTGTAACTCGTAAAGAGTGAATTTGTTTTTTAAAAATATACGTATTTAACTCGTGAGGAGTATACGTATTTTTATTTGTAACTCGTAAAGAGTGTATTTGTTTTTGAATAATGTACGTATTTAACTTGTGAGGAATATACATATTTTTGATTTGTAACTCGTAAAGAGTGTATATGTGTTATTATTTTTTGAAATTAGGTCCTCGGCTTGTAACGAGCGCGTGCATCCTTGTGTTTTCCTCATAACAGAGCGTAAAGGAGTGGATTAGTAGCGTAATGGACCACAGTAAACAGCCCAAACACAGAAAATAAACCCGTGCCTGAGCATATAATCGCCAGAAATCTGGCGATTTAATGTGTGTGTGTGCAAAATTTTTTTTATTCAAAAACACGGGTGAGGGAGGGTTTTGTTATTCATCCGACAAAAGCACCACCCACTTCGATTAAAACATCCGTTCTCAGCGATTTTTCGACCAAATTTCATCATTCCGCTTCCTACGATTCGCAATGGACCAAGGTATGCACTCAATCAAGTTGCTATTTCGTGTTTTGGAGTCGGTTTAAGTCGGTTTTAACCCAAAACTCGTTTTTTAGGGTTTATGTTGAACCGTTTTGTTTGATTTGAATTTTGCCATTATCGTTGCTTGAAATCGATACTTGAGAGTGTTATGAGGCTTATCTTGCTATTGTTGATGATTGCATGTGAAAAACCCGACTTGTGGGGCTGATTTTCGTGTGATATGAATAGGGGCATTTTGGTCATTTTTGGTTTTTCGTCTCGAAATACGCTCAAAATGTCAATGTAGGTTACCCATTAGTAGTATAATGCATGGGTAAATTTGTTTCGTTGAAATAAGCGCCGGCGGGTTTTAAATTTGGCAGGTGTGGGGGTTTGGTGGTTGTGCTCTGCTTTTGTCGTGTGAGACGACCCCGAGTGGCCTTGTTGTTTTTGAAACGTTGTTGTATGCTAATGACGAGGCTTTGGGTGACTTGTGCGGGAAAAACGGTTCGAAAATTCGTAATTTTCGTGTGTTTTTGTGTGGAGACGGTTTTTGGGTCGAAATTTTTGGTTCCGAAACTTGTCGAAAACTTTCGTCTTGGGTCGTGATGACTTGTATGGTGTATGGCTTGCTTAATTTTGCTGAGCATGTGTCATTTGGAGATGTTTTGGAGCGTTTCGGAGTGTTTTTGTGTAGTTGAGCTAGGCTACTTGAAACCGCTTTTCTTGCTTCACGTGCTTCGGGTTCTGGACGTATTGTCATGCAGGTTGTTTGGGTTGGCTAAGGTGTTGGTTCGTGGGAGGTTAGGGCTTCCTTGGTCAAGAAGAGGCCATGAAAAGGCCGTTTTTGTAGCTTGCGTGCGTTTTACAAAAGCTATTCAGTCGAGGTGTTCGGGACATGATTTTTGTACGAAACTTTTTGTGGGTGTTCATTATGACTTGTATGTTGTATACGTGTCATGAGCTGGGTATTTCTGTGTCTCTACGCCGTTTTAGCCTTATCTGTCAAAAATAAGCCTAAACCGCATTTTCTGTTGTTTTGCTTGGTTTTTTTGTCATTTTTGTACTTTCTAGCTCTTTGTATTGGTTGTGTATGACGTATATATCGTATACGTGTCATAATATACGCATTTCTGTACTCCTGCGTTGTTTTGGCCTTATCTGTCAAAAACAGGCCTAAAGCTTGTTTTTTTGCTGCTTCGTCTGTTTTTCCTTTGCTTTTGCGTATTCTTGCTCTTTGGACTTGAACGTGCATGCCGTGTACATTGTATATGTGTCATAAAATATGCATTTTCGCGTCTCTGCTTTGTTTTAGCTTTTTCTGTCAAAGATAGGCCTGAAGCCTGCTTTTTGCTGTTCTGCTTGACTTTTCTCTGTCCTTGTGCATCCTTGTTACTTGGATTAAATGTGTATGACGTAGATACTGCATTTGTGTCATGAAATATGCATTTTTGCGCCTCTGCTTCGTTTTACCCTTTTCTGTCAAAGATAGGCCTGAAGCTTGTTCTTCTGTTGTCTTTGTACATGCGCATTCTTTTGTTGGTCATTGCTGCGTGGCTTAAGAGCGTTTCTTGAATTCGTGCAGGTGATTCTGAAATTGCGATACCCACGACCAGTGCTATGGAGGATGTCATCCAGAGCATTAACTTCAGTGCTACAGGGGAGGAGCGCATCTCGATTTCCGAGTCAAGGCCATCATTTACGTGCACTCCGAGGGTCCGTCCCAGTCTGATTTGTTTAAGACTCCTCCCGCTTTGACGCCAGGGAATGAGGTACAGGGAGCTGTCCCGGAGTCTCCTATGCTTTCTGTTAGCGAGCGTAGCACTACTGTGGAGCCGACAGGCCTTACATTGGTGATGCGGTGTCAGAATGCGACCGGGGTTCCTGTGGAGCCGGACATAGAGTTACCTATGCCTTCCGTAGGTGGACGTGGGGCTACTGTTGAGTCGCCTAGGCTTCTTGCTAGTGGGCGGAGCCGGGTCTGCGCCTTTGCAAGGTGCTGGGCGTGGACGTGGGGTTCCTGAGCCGCTGGTGTCTGCCGGGAGAGGCCGAGGAAGAGGTCGTGAGCGTGGACGTAAGAATGATAGGCCTAGTAGGAAGCGTAAAGTAGCTGATGTTGCTAGTAGTGCTGAGGGTGGTGTTCGGACGCGTGGTCGTCGCGCAGCAGAGGCTAGTGGTAGTTGTGAGCGAGGGGAGAGTAGTAGTGCTGGCGTTTCGGGTGAGGTGAGCTCCGATGAGGCTAAGGAGGGAGATGATCCTGCTGTTGATAAGCCGAGGCGGGGCCCTCCTCGTCGACTTGAGGGTGCCTTTGAGAGTGATCCTGAGTCCGAGGAGGAGCAGGAGGATGATGAGCAGGTTGCGGATGACGCGGCTGAGGCTGCAGTCGGAGGTGAGGTTGCAGGTGATGTTAGAGGTGACGCCGTACTTTGGGCGCCGATGGTCGCGATCTTTGGGCTGCTGCGCAGGATATGTTTATGGGCGTGGTTGATGAGCTAGGCTTGAGGCCATCATTTCCCCATGGGCCGAGATTGTGGGAAAATGTTGCTAAGGATTGGGACGGTGTGAGCTTAGTTTGGAACCCATTGGAGCACCTGTCTACTCGGGTGAAGGTTGGCTTCAAGTTGGGTATTATGAGGACCTTCTCTGGTTTCCGCACTGTCATGGATGTTTTTAACAAGCAATTGCCTCCCGAATCGCGGGATATAGTCCTTAGCACTGCCTTCGGTTCTTTGGTGACGAAGTGGAAGGAGGCACGTAAGAAGAACGTGAATTCGCATCTTTCTGTGCTTCGAGCGTTGCTAGACATATTTTGGGATACCACTAATACTTTCCATATGCCTGGATACGAGGTTGGCATTACTTTCTCGTCTCTTGCGATTGTTTCGGGGCTTCCTCACAGAGAGGAGGTGATTGCGTGGGACAAAGCGCGTCCTGCTATCTCTAGTGCAGCGGTTGTTCGTTTGATTGGA
The DNA here is from genome assembly GCA_023091065.1 of Dianthus caryophyllus. Taxonomy (NCBI): domain Eukaryota; kingdom Viridiplantae; phylum Streptophyta; class Magnoliopsida; order Caryophyllales; family Caryophyllaceae; genus Dianthus; species Dianthus caryophyllus. The sequence goes on from CM041522.1 coordinate 20,306,254, forward strand.
GGCGGTATTAGATGTGCGAGGGATGAGCGGAACACATTTCAGCCTCGGACGTCATGGATTGATGATTACTTCAAAGGCCGTGGGAAGAAGCAGGTGAGTGATGCGAGTCATGAGCAGAATGCTCGGTTGTGGTTATGGTGGTTTCTGTTGGCCACTCATTTTGGAGATAAAGGCGAGCGGGCATCGACTGCCGTTTTAATGGCGCTGAGGAACTTGTCTAGATTAGGTGATTTTGACTGGGTCACTCCTGCCATGGGTCTCTTGATTCGATTTTGTAGGGACGTAGTCCGTCCTGATAAGATGGATGATGGGTCTCAACCATCCTTGGTTGGCCCTGGCTTGCTGATGGAGGTATGATTGCTTTACTTTCTCCTTTTTGTGATGTCTTATTGTTTCGTTGCTGTGACACCCTCCTTTGTTGATGTATTTTCTGTTTTTTCGTAGTCCTGGTGGTATGCTCATTTTCCGTCGCTGCTTCCTGACAACTTTGCCGTGAAGGCAAAGTACCCTGCTTTTCACGCCTATGCGACAACAAATAGGAAGGGTATTCGCTTGACTTATGAGGCTGCTCGACTGCTGTTCAACGGGATGACCGTTGATAAGGTAAAAGGAGTCTGCATTCCTTTCATGCTTTGTGTTCATGCTTTGATTGTGTTTGCGGATCTTGATTTATTTCTTGTTTCTGTAGTTTGTCCGTAATCCTTGGGCAGCTTATGCGGATGTCCCTGCGTCGATTGCGACTCGCTTTGCTCTCCGTGACAGGCAGAGGTTGTACCTTGCTACTCAGTACGACTCGTATTGGTTTTTGGGTGAGAGAATTTGTTAAGCGCAGACGAATATGGGTGAATTTGTTGTGCCTGCGTCTCCTCCTAAGGTCCTTTTTGTTCAGACGTCGGATGCTGATATTCGTCGCGATGTACATCGTGAGGGTGAGTCGGACTCCCTGTTGAGATCAGATGAGGACTATCCATCGTGGGCGGGTCTTGCTTTGGCGCTTGCCGTGATTGAGGTGTATTTTTGTTTTTGCATTTGTTTTGTATATATTTGCTTGTTCAAAAAGCAAAAATTGATCGCGATTTTTGTATCTTGTAGCCACGTGACCCTGACCTTGAGGTCCAGCCTCCTCCGTTCTATGAGGGTCTGGATTTTGAGCATGATGATGGCTGTCGGCATTGATCGTCTTCTTGCGGTGCTTATCTGTGGTGGCTGATGCTGGTATGGATAGTTGGAGCCCTCGGGTGAAGCAGGTATGACTTGTCTTCTTATCTTCTATGCTTGCGTGTTATGTAGTATATAGCCCCCAGTTTGAGTAAGATTTTGAGGTAAAATCGTTGGTCAAACTTTGTTGAAGCTGCTTTTGATTATAGCCCCCAGTTTGGGTTAGATTTTGTCTTAAAATCGCTAATCAAACTTTGTTGAAGCTGCTTTTGATTATAGCCCCCAGTTTGAGTTAGATTTTGTCTTAAAATCGCTAATCAAACTTTGTTGAAGCTGCTTTTGATTATAGCCCCCAGTTTGAGTTAGATTTTGTCCTAAAATCGCTAATCAAACTTTGTTGAAGTTGCTTTTGATTATAGCCCCCAGTTTGAGTTAGATTTTTTCCTAAAATCGCTAATCAAACTTTGTTGAAGTTGCTTTTGATTATAGCCCCCAGTTTGAGTTAGATTTTGTCCTAAAATCGCTAATCAAACTTTGTTGAAGCTGCTTTTGATTATAGCCCCCAGTTTGAGTTAGATTTTGTCCTAAAATTGCTAATCAAACTTTGTTGAAGCTGCTTTTGATTATAGCCCCCAGTTTGAGTTAGATTTTGTCCTAAAATCGCTAATCAAACTTTGTTGAAGCTGCTTTTGATTATAGCCCCCAGTTTGAGTATATGAAGGCCGTATTTGTTTGCAGGTGACTCTGGATGTCCACAAGAATTTATGGAGGGCGGCGAATCGCTGGCGAGTAGCGTTGAATGATAAAGCAGTGGCGCTTTGCAGAGCTCAGAAGCATGCGACAGAGTTGCAGGGTGCACTAGCGCAGAGTCAGATAGAGTTAGGGCGGGCCCGGGCCGTGGAGACACAACGGGAGCAGGAGTTGGCTGCTTGTCGTGCTGAGATTGACTCATTGCGCGCAGAGCTTAGTCGTCGAGATCAAGCTAGTTGATTTGGGATGTATGCTAGGACATTGGTTTATCTTATGGACTTGTTTTATTTTGTGGTCGTAGTTGTACGTATTTGTATGAGGTCAATTTTGTGACTGTGGCTTGACGCGAGTAGGCCCTGTGACCTCGTGTGCGTGCTTTGGTTATTTTGTACGGTTGCACTTGTAGGAGTCGTATGACGTTGATTTGTGGTCATGTCCTGACGCGAGTATGTTCCGCAACCTTGTATGCGAGCTTTCGTCATGTAGCAGGTTCACTTGTTGACTATGGTAATCGCCCATGTTGGCGTAGCTTTTGTGACTGAGGATCATGCGCGTGGCGTTATAAGCCTTGTCGGTTGTTTTGCCTCGTTTTGTAGTATGACCGCTTGTATTATCGTTTGCGTTTGAAGTCCTCGCGACTTGCTCATTTAGCGTTCCTGCATTAGACTGTTAGTCGTAAAAAGGACACAAATCTCGATTGAGATTTTCTTGCTCGTAGTAAGTGTATGCATGCTTAAAATATTTGTACAAAATATGCCGTTTTTGAGGAAAATATTTTGAGTCCGTAAAAGACGCTTTTGACGTTTGTAAAAATGTGAATTAAGAACGTCGTGCTTTAACGTAAGCTTGCGAAAAAATGACGATTGAATTTTGTGAGCTTGTAAAAGGTGTTTTTGACGTTCGTAAAAATGTGAATTAAGAACGTCGTGCTTTAACGTAAGCTTGCGAAAAATGACGATTGAATTTTCTGAGACCGTAAAAGGTGTTTTTGACGTTCGTCAAAATGTGAATTAAGAACGTCGTGCTTTAACGTAAGCTTGCGAAATGAGACGGTTGAATTTTGTGAAGTGTATATGCAAAATAATAGTCGAGAGTCGATGACAAAATGACACGATACGTAAAGCCGGGTAGCGAAAACATAATCGATAATACGACGTAAAGAATGTAAAAACAGCGGTGCGTAGGCTGTAAAAAAAATTCTTTGCAACTCGTAGGCTGCAAGACGGTGCGCAGTCGTCGCATCAATGTCAGAAAGCCACAGAAAATCGCCTGTATACCAACGATTTTCACAAAAATCGCTAGAAAATTGGCGATTTATGTGAAAATCGCCAGTTGATTGTTGTCTTGTTTTCTGCTTTTTGTTTTGATTTTTTGACTAATCGCTGGTTCACTAGCGATTATACTTCGTGTCGTTGCTACTTGAAGACGTTGCCTATAAGAAGGATGCTTGTGTTAGTTCATTCATCCACCTCTCCACTCATACTTTACTTCCCGTTTTAACTTGCAACTTCATTACTCATATCATAATAGTATTCATAATATCTCGTAGAGAGTTTTCTTTTTTGTGAGTAATGGATCATTTGGAGGGACTTGTAAGGATATGGTGTGCTACTTTGTCGGGTGTTGAGAAAAGGAATCTCAGGGGCTGTGGCCTGGGCGTATTCCTAGGTTTAAGGCAGGTTCGGATGGAGCCTGAGTTCCTGGATGCCTGTTTGCACTATTGGGACCTGGCTTACCACGTATTTCGCTTCCCTGACGGGGAAGTTTGCCCTCTGGTTGAGGAATTTGCTACCATCGGAGGTTGGACTCGCACTGTTACTCCAGTGTGTGTTCGCCAGGAGCTCGGATACCAAAGGAACATGAAAAACTTCCTTAAGATGACGAGGCTCGAGACGGAGGACTTGTTCCTAGACGGGCGCTTGAATATCATCCGACTTTGCCAGAGGTTCATGAATTATGATAATGGGAGCATTTGCGTGGTGGCTCGTAGGAGGGCGTTGGCCCTTTGCCTTGTGCATTGCTTCATGTTCCCCGATTCAGTGGATGGGAAGGGGTTCGGCGAGGCGCGCTTGGTCTGTGTTGTGCAGCAGATGGAGATGGGTTACAACCCAGCGGCGCTGATCGTTGCCGAGACGATCCTTGGCCTAGATGACCGGGCGTGTAACAGAGTGCATGCTTATCGTGGTTGTCCCCTTATTTTGCAGGTGTGGCTTATGGAGCGCTTGAGCGTGCTGGGCTCTATCCCCTATGTAACAACCCGGATTTTCCAAATAAAATAAAATACGTTTTAAAAAGCTTTTAGGTAAGAAAATGAATTAAAAATGAAAGACACGGTGGCGGAAACACCGTGAATCCGAGTCATTACTCCCTACTCAAACGAATAACAAAAGATAGTAGGCCTTGAGCCTAACAAATGGGGAATAAATACCCCTTACAATCCAACTCCAAAAGACATAAGTATGAAAATGATAAATAACAACAAGTCTAAATCCAAAGTCTATCAAAGTTCTCCTCAAAGCTAGCTACGGGTTCAACAATCCTCACAGCTCCTCACACAAACCCGCCCCGCATGCAAACCTGCCACAAAGAAAGTAACAGCCACAATCAGTGGGGAGTAACTAGTTGCTCTCCAGTCATATTTCAACATATAAAACACAACCGACAATCCAACAAGTACCTTACCTGGCCTACGGCCTATGTTCAAAGTACAACAACAACTACAACGACAATAGCATACACAAACCTCAACATTATCGTTAATATGTCAACCTCAAGTCAAATAATCAATAGTCAATCCAATCATCAATCAAACCAATGCAAGAGTAAGCACGGAGGACTGGGTGAAGCAACAAGAATCACCCCGGAACGACAAAAGTCCCAACCCTATGGCGGAACGACAAAAGCTCCTCAAACTGTCTAAATTTGGCCAAACCCACCGCGACAAAAACGGTGTCACCGCGATAAAAACGGTGTCGACATAATAATCAAACCATAGTCCCAATCCATGACAAAAGCGGATGGGAACCCCTAAGGGCGGCATCCGTCCTACAATGGACGTCGTATCTCCTCACGCACGTGCCCAACAGTGCACGTACGCACACTCAACTCAAGCTCAATCAAAACGAGTCAAACCAATGTCAAAAGCAATCATCTCAACGTCAAACATTATCATAGCATACCATTTCATACTCATACTCAATACAATACAATTTAGTATCTTTAACATAGTATAAACGGAGTAATAATCAAGGTGATCAACATGCTTTACAAGTCATATATTCAATTATCATGCTCATAATTCATTATTTAGTGATCAAACCACGCGTAACTCGGTTCATTAAAGCATAACTAACATTTTAGGACATGCCAAGACTTAAACAAGCGACAAACCAACCAACACTCACACACACAACACACGGCCAGATTACAAACCCACGGCCAACACCACTCATCACCCATATTCATGCAACACAATCGATTCTTATGCGATCCATTAACAATTCATGTGATTAACTCAATTAAACATGCATTCAAACACCTCTAGACTTAATCAAATCATCATATTTCATAGTTAAACTTAGGTGATTCAAACAATCTTCAAAGACCAACATGATTAAGCCAAAACAAGAAGAAAACAAGAGAACAAACACAAGCAAGGGGCTCGGCCCCCTACCCATACATCTCGGCCAACTCAACAACACACCACCAATTCGTTTTTATCAATTTACAAGCATGAATAATGATACAATATGAGAATTATGCATGAAAATATGATGTTATGACAAACCTAGTATGAGGCCATGGATCTTGCATGATTTAAAGACAAAGACAACAAACAACATCAAGATTTGCATATACACAAAAGATCAACAATGAAGACAACAAGATCAACATCAACTAGGCCTCATACATGCTAAAATATAACTAGATCACACCTAGTTACCTTTTCAAGATCAACTCCTTGCTATTCTTCCTTCTCTTCTACCAATATGGTGTCTCCTTCTTCAAAGTCTCCTTCTCCTTTGATGATCCAAGCCAAAACATACAAATAATGAATACACAACATGATAACACATAGGATAATATAAAACCAGAAAATAAAAGAGATGAAAAGGAGATCATACACTAAGGGAAAGGCTAGGAAAGAGCTAGCGCACAAGAGATGAAAGCTTGGATGAAAACAATGGAGTTTTTAGGAGTTTTGAGAGAGATTTGTGAGAGGATTAAGGGGGGTGAATGGGGATGAGATAAGGGAGAGATTAGGAAGGGAGAAATCAGATTATAATGTTGCTAAGATTAGGAGATAATAGGATATATAATTGCCTTGATCAAAAAGCTATCCAAAACCCTAAACCCAACCCGAGCAATGGGTGTTTCGGCTCGGTCCAGGGTGAACCGGTTCGAACTGACTCCTAAAAATTTGGCAGTTGCGACGGCGTCGAAAAAATACGCAGTTTAGCCTTTTGAATTACCTGAATCGGAGTTCCCATGAAGAAACTACACCGTTTTTAAGTTAATTACTCTGTATTTAAGTCCTGACTACAGAGTAGCTTAATCCACGCGACAAGAGAACTGATTTTCTCGAGCTAAAAGAAATGAGGAAATCAAGAGAAATAAATTATGAATATAAATGAGACGAATAATTAATATTAGGAAAAGTGAGAAAATCAAGAGAAATGAATTACGAATATTATTGAGATGAACAATTAATATTAGGAAAAGTCGGGGTGTTACAATCTCACCACCTAAAAAGAAGTTTCGTCCTCGAAACTTGAGAACGAAAGAATGCCCCCAAAGGATTAAGAAAACTACCTACTCCTATGGTCCTCAAGACAAGAATCGCTAACTCTACTCACCTCGATAACAAGGGCATAGACACGCTTAACGACGCTTAAGATAACCCGACATCCCATATCACCCGAATGACGCTCAACTCACTCATAAAACCCTTTAATACTATTGGTGCATCTTATGCTCGACAATCCTCAAATTAGGCACACTAGCCTCACAAAACCATATCGTTCAACCAAGCATCTTCCTCACCTAGTCTAACCAAAACCTCAGACGGGTTTTAACCCAAAAGGCATCATTACCTATGTTTCCAAGACAAACTAACGTGTAAGCTAATCCCCAAATCAATGCTAATGTCAAGCCTCATATCCTTAATCATAACGTGGTCTAAGCTCAAGTCTACATCGCTTCTCATATCTATCCACACTCTCCACAAGGAAATAACCATAATTATGTCATACCATATCGTCTCAACCCCAAATCAAAAGTATATTATCCAGTAACTATCAAAATGTGTCGTCAAAAGCTTACTACTCTCTCAACCCATTGTTACCATACACAAGTGAGTCTATCCATACCTTCCTCGAACGTCACTACGTTACTGACCTCGATTTCTTTCCTTCCATTAATGAATTTCCTTATACTTAACACATACACAAAACCACAAAGATGCACACTTGTCATTCCTACATTATCCTTCAAAGTACCAACCCCAAAGTTTTATCATGCTCACTATAACCATTAAGTTTTCCTCAAAGCCTATTATTATTGCTCACCACAATATCACTTCCCAATTCTTACTAACTCATGATTATCACACCCCATATACCATCATAATCGAATCCTCAAAAATACTACCTATATAGATACCATCACTTCCTTTACCTCTACCCATCGCATGTTAAGCTTTTACTCACGAAGGCTATAACTCACAAACATTATCTCGCAACGATTAAGCTACCTCGAAAAGCTCTAGCTAGAAGTCACAAAACTAGGAATCCACTCAGGCCACCACGACCAACCATGTGCGCCACCTAACCGAACATCCATACCATTACCTACTAATCCACTAAGCTCCAACACCTAAGACTCTCATAACAGAGACAACCTAGGAATCAGATTTCGAGCTAGATAAGGGTGAAGCTCCTTACGGCTAGATGCCAAGGAATATGATTATAGAAATTTATCAAGGACAAGATTGATGTTAATACATCAAGAGCTTTTACAAAATCGAGAACGTGAATAGCTACGGAAAGGAATGGAAAATAATAGAAGTTCGACGTCTTAAAAGTCGGCTCAAAGGCAATAGAACTGAAGTAGCCACTAGAGGGAAACCCAAGGAATGGAATAACATAAGACCCGAATGACAAGACGAAATGGTGATCGATAGGGTCACGATACAAAAGTGATGAGTTATGATGAATAAGGAAGAAAGGAAGGAATGGAACAAACTAAGTAAAAATATGACATAATAAATCTTTTGCAAGAAACTGCTCAACAACAACCAATTTGACAAAAGAAGTTTTTAATATGAAATGATGAAGGAAAATAGAAATATTATTTAAGAGTTCACAAATGAAGGTATAAGACTCGTTTCCAACAAAGAACTCAAATTGGTTTCGTTTGGAAGGAGAGACGAAAAGGTAATCCTCGAAAAGTTTGACAGATATAGAATATGATCAGAAGATACGATTGAAAGGAGAATTCTTAAAGTTGAGTTTCAAAATGACAGCGATTTTGGAAAAAATGAAGCTACTAAAACACCAGGTAGAATAAATAATATTCAAATAAACAAAATGCTCAAATTAGAAAATTTAATAACAGAATGTTTAGGATAACAAAGAGGTTTTGATTAAAAGTGAAAGCAGTAGATAAGTGTCAATCATTTCCAATTTGATTGAGTAAAAAGCCATCAAAATGTATTGACGCGTTTAAAAATGAATGGAAAAGTAAAACAAACGGATTAAAATTTTCCTCAACATAGTTACAAAATAAGAAAGTTCAAGAAGGACAAACAAACCACTATAGCACAATTATACAAAAATAGGTTTTGTTAGTAGAACTGACTGAAAACATTCTTGAAATAAAAGAGTTTAGAAATTATTTCAGCACAATCTATTGAAAAAGATGAGGATGAACATAATAAGAAATGTTAGTGGGGAAAAAGAAACTCAAACTGTAATCACGAGCTGATAGTTTTAAAACAACGGTATAATAAGATCAAGAACTAGAAGGATATACTAAGGACAAGTGTAGCTAACAAGCTGAAAGACGTCCCTACGAATACGGTAGGTGACTTAGATTAAGAGCTTCTGCTGCGTGCTCTGATGGTAGGACCATACATTCGCAACTTGGCTTCAAGTTTCTTACTCCAGCTGATCAATCAGTACGAATCAAAGACTTTAAGAGTTAAATTTCTAGATATTTCGAAAGGTCAAATGAAAGAGGGATATTTTAAATTAGAATACTCAAATGATTAAAGTTGAAGAGACGAATAAATCGAAAAGTTAAAACAAGGGATCGACAAGGCATAAATAGACTAAAATTTTCGATAAAACAGAACTCTCAAATGAATAACATTAAAAAGCAAGGGTCATACATTTGTATTAAAACGGAATGCAAAATACTCCCTTTTTTGTCGATATTTAAAAATGAAGGATAACATGATTTGGTAAGAAAATAGAAGTATAAGGATGTAGTTTAGAATGACGAGTATGATGAAAGCAAAGAAACCAAGTAGTACATAAGAAAGCAATTATCAGACTGAAACATTTTGAAATAAAGAAATAAATTTAAAAACGACGATTAAATCAAGTCAAAAGCCTTTAAAGACTATTTTAGAGGCAGGACTAGAAAATTTTAAATGTAGAGATTTATCGAGTCGACACCCGACCTCGCATGACTCCATCATTCCTGTACCTGCATCCAAAGCAAACATATGATCTAATGGTGGAAATCCTAAGACCACCATTCACACAACTACTCATACACATGCACAAATAATGTAGACCCCCTAATGTGTCTACCCAACACTCTCACTCGGTGTTCTAGGTCAAACCTACTCACTCGACTAAGAGAGTTGGGAGCGTATTCGCTCTGATACCAACTGTAACAACCCGGATTTTCCAAATAAAATAAAATACGTTTTAAAAAGGTTTTAGGTAAGAAAATGAATTAAAAATGAAAGCCACGGTGGCGGAAACACCGTGAATCTGAGTCATTACTCCCTACTCAAACGAATAACAAAAGATAGTAGGCCTTGAGCCTAACAAATGGGGAATAAATACCCCTTACAATCTAACTCCAAAAGACATAAGTATGAAAATGATAAATAACAACGAGTCTAAATCCAAAGTCTATCAAAGTTCTCCTCAAAGCTAGCTACGGGGTCAACAATCCTCACAGCTCCTCACACAAACCCGCCCCGCATGCAAACCTGCCACAAAGAAAGTAACAGCCACAATCAGTGGGGAGTAACTAGTTGCTCCCCAGTCATATTTCAACATATAAAACACAACCGACAATCCAACAAGTACCTTACCTGGCCTACGGCCTATGTTCAAAGTACAACAACAACTGCAACGACAATAGCGTACACAAACCTCAACATTATCGTTAATATGTCAACCTCAAGTCAAATAATCAATAGTCAATCCAATCATCAATCAAACCAATGCAAGAGTAAGCACGGAGGACTGGGTGAAGCAACAAGAATCAACCCGGAACGACAAAAGTCCCAACCCTATGGCGGAACGACAAAAGCTCCTCAAACTGTCTAAATTTGGCCAAACCCACCGCGACAAAAATGGTGTCACCGCGACAAAAACGGTGTCGACATAATAATCAAACCATAGTCCCTATCCGTGACAAAAGCGGATGGGAACCCCTAAGGGCGGCATCCATCCTATAATGGACGTCGTATCTCCTCACGCACGTGCCCAACAATGCACGTACGCACACTCAACTCAAGCTCAATCAAAACGAGTCAAACCAATGTCAAAAGCAATCATCTCAACGTCAAACATTATCATAGCATACCATTTCATACTCATACTCAATACAATACAATTTAGTATCTTTAACATAGTATAAACGGAGTAATAATCAAGGTGATCAACATGCTTTACAAGTCATATATTCAATTATCATGCTCATAATTCATTATTTAGTGATCAAACCACGCGTAACTCGGTTCATTAAAGCATAACTAACATTTTAGGACATGCCAAGACTTAAACAAGCGACAAACCAACCAACACTCACACACACAACACACGGCCAGATTACAAACCCACGGCCAACACCACTCATCACCCATATTCATGCAACACAATCGATTCTTATGCGATCCATTAACAATTCATGTGATTAACTCAATTAAACATGCATTCAAACACCTCTAGACTTAATCAAATCATCATATTTCATAGTTAAACTTAGGTGATTCAAACAATCTTCAAAGACCAACATGATTAAGCCAAAACAAGAAGAAAACAAGAGAACAAACACAAGCAAGGGGCTCGGCCCCCTACCCATACATCTCGGCCAACTCAACAACACACCACCAATTCGTTTTTATCAATTTACAAGCATGAATAATGATACAATATGAGAATTATGCATGAAAATATGATGTTATGACAACCCTAGTATGAGGCCATGGATCTAGCATGATTTAAAGACAAAGACAACAAACAACATCAAGATTTGCATATACACAAAAGATCAACAATGAAGACAACAAGATCAACATCAACTAGGCCTCATACATGCTAAAATATAACTAGATCACACCTAGTTACCTTTTCAAGATCAACTCCTTGCTATTCTTCCTCCTCTTCTACCAATATGGTGTCTCCTTCTTCAAAGTCTCCTTCTCCTTTGATTATCCAAGTCAAAACATACAAATAATGAATACACAACATGATAACACATAGGATAATATAAAATCAGAAAATAAAAGAGATAAAAAGGAGATCATACACTAAGGGAAAGGCTAGGAAAGAGCTAGCGCACAAGAGATGAAAGCTTGGATGAAAACAATGGAGTTTTTAGGAGTTTTGAGAGAGATTTGTGAGAGGATTAAGGGGGATGAATGGGGATGAGATAAGGGAGAGATTAGGAAGGGAGAAATCAGATTATAATGTTGCTAAGATTAGGAGATAATAGGATATATAATTGCCTTGATCAAAAAGCTATCCAAAACCCTAAACCCAACCCGAGCAATGGGGGTTTCGGCTCGGTCCAGTGTGAACCGGTTCGAACTGACTCCTGAAAATTTGGCAGTTGCGACGGCGTCGAAAAAATACGCAGTTTAGCCTTTTGAATCACCTGAATCGGAGTTCGTATGAAGAAACTACACCGTTTTTAAGTTAATTACTCCGTATTTAAGTCCTGACTACAGAGTAGCTTAATCCACGCGACAAGAGAACTGATTTTCTCGAGCTAAAAGAAATGAGGAAATCAAGATAAATAAATTATGAATATAAATGAGACGAATAATTAATATTAGGAAAAGTGAGAAAATCAAGAGAAATGAATTACGAATATTATTGAGACGAACAATTAATATTAAGAAAAGTCGGGGTGTTACACCCTATGGCGCATCCTACACGGCGGCAGACGTAACCGGTCGGGGCTTGAGGTGGATGGGCCCCAATGGCCGTCCTCATGATTACTTTTCCACCTTTGTGAGGGCGTCTGCTATTCGTTGGGTTGTGCCATGGTGGGAGGTTACCTCTGTGACGGGCAGTGCGGTTGGCGATGGTCCCTCCGGAGTCATGCTATGCGGTTTTGACATTGGGGTGTTTATTCACCCCCTGAGGGTGAGGAGGCAAATGGGCTATGCCCAGTTCATCCCAGGGCAGGACACCACGATCCAGGATTTGGTTGTGCTTAATAACCAAATCACTGATGCATGGTCGCGAGGATGGGCCCTGCGTCCCCGGTGGCAGGTGGCAGGGATACCGGCCACGGTGAGAGTTTCGAGGTCGTATATCCGGTGGACTACGGCAACAACTACTCGCCAGAGGGCCCGCCTTCGTGCTATAGAGCAAAATGAGCCACCGCCGACGTCTGCCTTTAATCCAGTGCGCTTTGGTCGTGGGAGCCGTGGGAGCTCGAGCTCTGGGAGTGCACCGTCCATGGAGACGGAGCTCGGTCATCTTGGCTTCATCATGGTTAACGCTCCGGGCCATGACGGTAGTGATTGTGCCCCCACATATGGGTTGAGTTCTCCTTTCAGTCGTGAAACATGATGTCTGCTTGCGTTGTTGCTTAGTTGCTGGTTGTATGCTTGTTGTTTTATTTTCTTTTTTTTTTTTAATTCCCTAAAACCAGAAGGTCATGCCGGGGTTTGTAATGTTGGTAGGGGTTGTAGTGTTTGGTGAGGCTCCCAACAAGGAAAATCCAAATTGTACTGCTTTTCTTTTAATAATAAAACGAAAGTTCTTTGTATATAACTTGCCCTGTTTCCTTTTAGAATTAAAGATTTGTGTTTCTTTTTTGAATTTTGTTAGTTATACCCTCAACCTGAGATGTTTTGGGGTATGTGATTTTGTGTTGAATGTCGGCTGCGCTTTTGAAAAGCTGCCTACGTATCCATATAAATGGAATCAAGCCGGCGTAGTTCGGAGCTGTATTCTTGTGAACGCATATTTGGGGGCATGCTTGCCCATAAAATTGTGTTTTGCTTTTTGTGATGTGTGTGCACGTTTAAGGGCATGCCGGCCCGTGGAATTGTGTTTAATTACATGTTATAAATACATTGCAAGTGTTTCAAGGGTAGTACTTCTTCAGTTGAACGAGGTTGGTTGCTAGGTTAAACTCTTGACCGTCTAGGTCAGTTAGTTTGACCGCTCCGCCTGTGTAGATTTCCTTGACGAGGTAAGGTCCGGCCCAGTTAGGTTTGAACGTTCCTCGTGGGTCAACAGGAAGTGGCGCGCGTACAGACTTCAATACTAGATCTCCCACTTTTATGTTTCGTGGTCGAACTCGCTTGTTGAATGCTCTTTGTAGTCGTGCTTGGTACATTCGTACAATGCTCAAAGAATTTAGCCGACGTTCGTCTAGGAGCATGAGCTGCTCATAGCGCCATGGCCCATTCTATACGGAATGCTACTTTCCATTAGTATTCGTAGGGATTGCATTTCTATCTCCACTGGCTGTACGGCTTCCATGCCGTAAGTGAGGAAATAATCCATCATGCCTGTAGGTGTGCGGATGGTGGTACGATACCCCCAAAGTGCAAATGGAATTTTGTTGGGCCAATCCCGACAACTGTCGATCATTTTCTCCAGGATGGTGACTACAGTTTTGTTTGCGGCCTCCACGGCTCCGTTGGTTTGGGGTCGGTAAGGAGAGAATTTGTGATGTTGTATGTTGTATTTAACGAGTATAGCTTCTGCTTCGCCTTGGAAATGTGACCCTTGGTCGCTTATGAACTCGTGTGGTATACCGTACCGGCATATGATGTTTGTTTGTATGAATTTGGCGACCTCTTTTGAGCCGAGGGTACGAAAAGACGACGCTTCTACCCATTTTGTGAAATAGTCGATTGCTACTAGTACGAAGCAGTGTCCTCCTGCTCCGATGGGATGAATTTTGCCTATCACGTCAATGCCCCAAGTTGAAAAGGGCCACGGAGATGTGAGGCTGTAGAGGGGTGAAGGAAGTACATCTTTGACGTTCTTGAATATCTGACAATTATGGCAGTGTTTGACGTAGTGAATGCAGTCTGCTTCCATAGTCGTCCAATACCATCCTAATCGTAAGATTTGTTTGCATAGGGCTCTTGCGTTCATGTGTGGGCCGCATTCGCCATCGTGTACTTGGGCGATGATTTCTTGCCCTTTCTTGTAATCGACACACATGAGTAGGGTGCCCTGTGGTGTCTTTTTGAGTAATTGTCCCATCTCTAGTACGAATTGGGATGCGAGAAGCCTGATGGCCCTCTTACCTCGTTTGTCGGTGTCAGGTGGATAAGAGTTGCTTGTTTTGTAGTTGAGTATGGCTTGGTACCATGGTTCTGTGTGTTCAGCTTCGTCGAGGTCAATGGTGTGGATGTATGTAGGTTCACCACGTCTTTTGACGACAATGGGTAGTGCGTCAACATTTGGTGGCATGTTGAGAAGGGATGAAAGCTTTGACAGCGCGTCGGCAAATTGGTTTTCTTCCCTTGGGAGGTGATAGAATTCTACGCAGTCAAATTCTGTCAGGAGTGTTTGTATTTTTGCTTGGTACTTTGCGAGGGTTTCGTTCATGATTTTCCATGCTCCCGTTACTTGATTTATGATGAGGAAGGAGTCCTCATGTACCCGTAGGTGCTTAATGTTGAGGGCCACGGCTGCTTGTAAGCCGTAAATGCAGGCTTCGTATTCTGCGGCATTGTTGGTAACGTTAAAGTCGAGTTTGATTGAGATGGGTGTATGATCGCCGCTAGGGGATATTAGGAGTATCCTACGCCGTAGCCGCGGTAGTTTGAGGCTCCATCGAAGTAGAGTTCCAGTACTCAGTTTCGACGGCGAAAATTCCATCGTCCGGGAATGACGTTGTGTCAATTTTAGGTTGTTCAATGATAGCGTTCTCTGCAAGGAAATCTGAGACTGCTCTTCCCTTAATGACTTTCAAAGGCAAGTATTTGAGTTCGTATTCGGCTAGCAGCAGTGTCCATCTGGCCATGCGGCCGTTCAGTACCGGTTTCTCGAATAGGTACTTGAGGGGATCCATTAAGGAGTATACTCTCGTCGTGTGTGCGAGGAGGTAATGCCTGTGCTTTTTGGTGGCCCAGACCAGAGCGAGGCAGCTTTTTTCCACAGGTTCGTAGCGAGTCTCATAATCTTGGAATTTCTTACTTATGTAGTAAATCGCTCGTTCTTCGTTGTTAACTTCCTGGGCGAGCATGGCACCCATGGCGTTTGGCGTAGTTGTCAGGTATAATGATAGTGGTAGGTCTTTCTGGGGTGGCACCAGAACGGGTGGATTTGTGAGTAGGGTTTTGACTTTGTCGAATGCTTGCTGACAGTTGTCGTCCCATTTCGTGTGCTCTTCCTTTTTCAGCTTCTTGAAAATCGGTTCGCATACCATTGTGAGCTTGCTGATGAATCGAGAGATGTATTGGACTTGTCCCAAGAAACTCCTGATCTCGTCGATGTTGCTTGGGGTTTTCATCTCCATTATTGCTTTGATTTTGACAGGGTCGATTTCGATTCGACGTTGGCTTACGATATGACCCAATAGTTTGCCTGACGTAACCCCAAAAGTGCATTTCTGTGGGTTTAGTCGCATTTTGTATTGCCTGATTCTGGTGAAGAATTTACGGAGGTTGGTAATGTGATCCTCCCTTTGCTTTGATTTTACGATCATGTCGTCGACATAGACTTCTACTTCCTTATGCATCATGTCGTGCAGCAGAGTAGTGGCGGTACGTTGATAGGTGGCACCCGCATTAATGAGTCCGAAGGGCATGACGGTATAACAGTATGTCCCCCATGGTGTCACAAAGGTTGTCTTTGACATGTCGTCTGTTGCCATTTTGATTTGGTTGTATCCCGCATACCCGTCCATGAATGACAGTAATGCGTGGTCGGCGGTGTTGTCTACGAGTATGTCCATATGGGGTAATGGGAAGTCGTCTTTCGGGCATGCTTTGTTTAGGTCGCGAAAGTCTGCACATACTCGTATTTTTCCATTTTTCTTCATGACTGGGACCATGTTTGATACCCAGTCTGAGTATTCGATGACTTGGATAAAACCTGCTTGTAGTTGCTTTTCGATCTCTTCTTTGACCATGAGAGGTTTCGCACCTGGCTTGAGTGGGATGCGGTGTTCGGCTATTTCGCGGTCTATGCCAGGCATGTCCTTGTAGGACCAGGCGAAGACGTCCTTGAATTCTGTGAGCAGCTCGATGTATGTAGCTTTTTCTTCCATGCTTAAGGAGGCTCCTAGCTGTAGTTTTCGAGGTTCTTCAGGTGTTCCTATATCGATGATTATCGTATCCTCGATGATAGGGTCTTGCTCGGGTTTTGAAACGATGTTTGCAATGTATTTATATAATGCAATGTTGTTTTGTTTAATGTTATCGCAAGCATTAGAAAATGCAGATTTTAAAGGAAAACAAGGCAAGTAGTAACCAGAAACGTTGTTATTATTATTGTTTTCAAAAGTAGTTACATTTGAAGATAGCTCGGACAGGGGAGCTTTGGACAATCTTAGCGACTCTAGTTCTTGTCTATGTCTATCACATCATGAATATAGCCTGGAGGCTTAGTTGGGGTGAAAGACTTGAAGTGACGACGTGGGAGTCTAAACTCTATGATAGATTTGCTGTTAGGATCCTTGTCCTCGCTTTCTTCAGGGTCAGAGTTTTCGAAGGTGTAGCCTTCTCCAGTAGTGATTTTGAAAGTGCGACCCTACTCATCGGTCCACTGAAGAGTCTTCGACCATCCTTCGTGTGTCTTTTCCTCAAATGGGACAATCAGGTCGGTGGGGTTAAAGCTGTGGTTACGCAGGATGTCGGAGACGAGTTCGATCCCGACGATAGTGCATGAGAAGAAGTCTCCGGGCATTTTACCCACACCTTCCTTGACGAAGTATTTGTCAGTGAAGATATGATAGGGTTCCATGTGAAAGTCACGACATCTCTTACGGTCTTTGAATGCCTGTTCCCCACGGGTAACTTCGTAGGACCATGGTACATAACCTAGGCCCATGGTTGGCCATTTGTTATCGTTATCCTTCACATAGAGCGCTGCAATTTCCTCCTCGCGAGTCAATGTGCAGATGTCAAAATCGAAATCAAAACCACAGGTGTCTGGGGTTTCGGTGCTTATTCTTGCAGTGTCATTATCGAGCTTCTGCTGCTGTAGGGAAGCTCGGAAGTTCGAAGCATGGATGGTGACGACCTCGTCGTCCAGGGGAAGCTTAACTTTTTGGTGTAAGCTTGAGGTGACTGCTTTTGTTGCATGGATCCAGGGCCTACCCAATAACATGTTGTATGCGGGGGGTATGTCGATTATCTGGAATTCAGTTTCCCTTATGACAGGCCCTGGCATGATAGGAAAAGAGATGGTCCCTTTTATGCTGCGGCGGATACCGTCGTAAGCTCTGACGCCGTCTGCACAGGGGATGAAGTCGTTTTCCTTGATCCCTAGCTTTTTAGCTGTTTCTAGGGGCATGACGTTGACTGCAGATCCGTTATCGATGAGGACAACAGGTAGTGTCATGCCATGACATTCTACATTAATGTAGAGTGCTAGGTTGTGAGTGCCTCCAAATGGCGGGAGGTCTTTGTCGGAGAAAGTGATGGCGCTAGCTCGCCATTCACGGGTAATGTGGCTGATGAGTTTTTCAGGAGACATTTCCGTTGTAATTGGGGTGATTTGCAGGGCTCGATAAAGGGCTCCGCGGTGTTCTAGCGATTCCCTTAGGAGCTGCCAGATTGAGATATCTGCTTTTGTCCTGAGGAGCTGTTTCTGAATTGAGTCTCCAATTTCAGGCATTGGTGCTGGAGTGGCGCTTGACGATGCTACGTCAGTTTGCGGTTGAATTGGTGTAGTGATTGTAGGTGTAGGTGTAGTTATTGTAGGCGGTGGCATTGCCTCGTCTGTGACTATACCTTTGTTTTTGTCTTGGCTAGTTTTTTTTTTTACGGAAAACCCGGGGGTTCTAGCAAACTCAGCGAGGCTCTGTATGGACGATCGGAGCGGGTTAAGTAAGCTATTTCATCATCACTATCAGACAGCCTGATTAGGTATTTGTGGGGCATTTTCCCGTATATCCCAGTGGGTTCTCGCTCTTCCTCTTCTTCTGGAGGGAATAAGTAGCCATTGTTGTCGGCGTGATTATCCTCTTCGTCAGAACTAGGTGAGAGCAGTCGAGGATGGGGTTTGTACCCACGAAGATGGCGTGGGTATGCAGGGGGTTGAGTTGGTTTGAGGGTTTAGGACCCGGAGAAGGCTTCTCGATGGTCTTGTCATCGATCAGGTCTTGAACTATGTTTTTCAGGCGGAAGCATTGTTCAGTGTCGTGTCCTTTTCCTCTGTGGAACTCGCAGTAGGCATTTTGATCCCATGATTTGAGCATTTTGTCCTGAGGAGGCTCGCTAGTAGGTCCTAGGAGTTGAAGCACATTTCGGCTCACAAGTCTTTGCAGTGCCTTGGAGTAAGTCATGTAGATTGGGTCAAAGTTTCGTCATGGCTTTGACGAAGTCTGCCCCGCAGATGAGTACGATGCCTTAGGAGGACGTGCAGTGTATTTTGTTGGCGTTGTGAAGGTTGGGGAGGCCGCTAGTGCTTCCAGGGCGTTAATGCAGTGAACTGGCTCAGTTTTAGTGACGGCTCGTGATGAGCTACCCTGATAACCTCGGCCTGTAGCCTTGGTTAGCATTTCTTTGTGGAGATCGTCTTCGATTAATTCACACACAGCGCTGAGTGAGGAGAAATTGTCAAAGTTGCCGTATCGCAAATGCTGCTGATATGCAGGGGTGAGGTTGTTGATGAATTTGGTGACTAGTTCTATATCCTTAGGACGGTTGGGTATCTGGGCACTGAGTTTCTTCCAGCGTGTGAGGTATTCAGTGAAGCCTTCGTTGTCCTTTTGTGCAAGAACTTCCAGAGTACGTAGTGAGACTTGAGTATCGTTATTGTCATGATATTGATTGTCGAACTGGACCGTGATTTCTTTGAAGGTGGTAACCTTGTGTGGGTCTAAAGCATAGAACCAAGCTCTAGGTTGTGCATCCAGAGAATGTGGGAATAGAGTAGCCCAGGCTGAGGGATCGACGCCCATGACGGCCATTTTAGCTTTGAAGTCCTTGATATGCACAAGCGGACTTTCATGACCCTTGAAGATAGGGAGGTCACTGAGTGATAGTTTGGCAGGTAGCAAGGACTTGACGCTTTTTAGGACGTGTTCAGTTTCCTCATAAATGGAATATCCCTTTGAATTAGTGAGGCGTTCTTCCATTGAACGAATTGTTTTGGCATTTCGTTCAGCCTCTTCAGCAAGGTATTTGGCATTTTTCTCGGTCTCGAGTTTCTGCATTGTGGCCATCTGCTCGATTGCTGCAGTGAGACTAAGGATCTTGCTGTTAAGCTGTTGAACATGTTCTGCGGTAACAACTGACGGGGGAGGAGTTGTGGTTCCTCTGACATTTTCTTCACTGTTAAGTGCCATGACAGTTCTTGGCTTCGATCTGTTGTAGGTACGTTTCTTTGGAGGGGGCGGAGGGTTCAGATGACGGTCTTTAGTACGTCGCGTATCCAGGACTTTTTAGGGAAATGAACCTGCCAGAGTTTTAAACCTTAGTGACCTCCAAAAGAAAATAAAAGACTCAAAGAAAAGTCGCATTTGTAGTAAAGAAAAGGTAAAAGTGTGAAAAGCGTGTGCAGGACTCGACTCGTGTTTTCAGCTTAAAAGACACGGGAAGCTTTAGAGGTAAGGACGCGTTCATGCGTCCCTAGTCTCGAGGTAAATAAAAGTTTTTATGATCACAATCTGATTAACCCAAGTTAGCGGTATGTCGCCAGGGGTTTATCGTTAGATTGTGATGTAAAGAATCAGGCATCAAGTAGCGATAGGCTAGTCGACCTGAAGATGTTAAATTGGGTAAAAAGCGGTTGTTGTTCGCTTTTTATGTGCGACACAGGGTATCGAGTCATAATGACGATAAGTCACTTGACCCGACATGTAAATCGACGGGTTTGTGTTTGAACAAGTCCGCGTTTTGTTTTTCTTTGAGAGAGATAGTTTGTTTAAGTCGGGGTGACTAGCAAGTCACTCGACTTAGAACTATCTCAAAAAATGTAAAAGTGTTTGTTTTATTGAAATATCCGAAATGAATTGACATTTTCGGGTTTTGCTTTGCGAAATGTTTTTGCGATAAATGTATTATGACGATACGTCAGTCGTATAATGCATTTATGTTTTGTAAAGGATAGGAAATGTAGTGATTATTTCCGATCGGTTTTGAATATCGTGATGTGTTGTTCGTCAGGTTCAGTTGACTATAGGTCAATGCTCCCGACAGTATGCTAAAACGTATGCCTTTTTTGAAAAATGTTTGAAAATGTATTTTCAAAATAGACGTCTTTTGAATGGGTAATGTCTTATGAAATGTTTTTGCATGCATTTGTTTAGAAGACGACCATAGCGAGGGTGCTATAGCTTTGAATTTGTACGTATAGACGCAGGATTTTGGCTTTCAGGGTAAGTTTCCTTCCGGTCATTCCCGCAACGTTTGTGTAGGGTTATCCGCAAGATCACACACATCAGTGTGGATTCAATACGGGGCCTAGAGCGTCCGAGTTTGACTGCTACGATTCACTTGTACGGATGCCATACTTGTGATCGTGGAAGGGTGAGAGATCGACGTGTCCAGAGTATACTTGCTATGAAGCGAGTTTTTACTTGGGGCCGTCCCTCGAAGGGTGTGGTTATGAATCAGGAGGATTCGACTCAAACGTACTATTGCCCAAATATCGAAAGCAGAAATGTTTTCAAAGTTTCAAGTTTCACTTCTTTATGTTTTTAAAATAAAATGAAAAGTTAATTTTCAAAAAAAAATAAAAAACATGCTCGTCCCCAGCGGAGTCGCCAACTGAGGATACCGGATTAGGGGGATCCCTTCTCGACGCCCCGCTCGCGCCCGCCCTCGTGTCATGGGGTGGAATGCACGGCGCGGGAAAATTTTGCAAGAGGCTCGCTCGCGGGGGCCTCGCTTTGGTTGCTTGGCTCGAGCGTTCTTTTGCTTATAGGGGAGTGTCATTACATGTAATTGTGATAAAAAGAAGTATAAAAATCCTTTTGAAATGTATTTTTTTGGAGTCGCCACCAAATATTAAAGGAATTTGGAACCTATTCAACGCGTCTTAAAATATAAGACACTGGTGTCTCAGATTTCAAGGTGCGTCGATACCTATCCGTCTGAGGTTATTGTGAAACCAGAGAGGATTCGGAGTGAGGTTACTTTTCGAAAGTTTTGACAAAATGTATTATGAAAACTGTAATCAAAAAGCCTACGTAAAAGTAGTCTTTACTAATTTGAAAACAAATGCCTTAATTTCGATATTTGGACTAATAGGACGCTACGTACAAATGCAAATATGTGACTCGACAAATATGTAAAATAAATGTAAGCCGTCAAAGCTATGACGATTTTCTATAGGAAATATACGTAAGATTAATAATTCATTGTATTTGAATTACTAAATGAACGTTATTCTCCGACATGTGTTCAATTCTAAGATTTTGTAAAACCCTCGGTTTTGCATGTTTAAGAGACTAGTTGAAACGGTACAGTTAAATGTCGAATCCGTGTTTTATTCATAATTTAATGCATGAATCGAGAATTTGCATAATGTAAAAGTGGTGTTTAATTTAGTGATTTTGAGTCGTTTGTTTGTGCGATATTGGCGAGGTTTAGACGAATCTTTCGATTCGAATTACTACAATCGTATTGCGAATACGGGTTCGTTAATGCCAATATCGGGGTGGGTTAAGGTAACCCTGTAAGTCTCGAGCGTCCAATCCGAAGGTAAAATTTCTTTACCTTGAAATGCGAAGACGGTTTTTAGAGTGGAAATTTTTAAGTGCGAGAGGCTTTATGTGAGTATGAGTGTTGAATTGGATTGAGTATATGAGTTGTTGTTGTTGTGTGATTTTATGAAGGATTGATGATAAATGAAGAATGTGTTGTGTCCCGAATTCCCTTTTGAATGATCGAATAAGGGCTACTATTTATAGCAAATGCTTCTTGTTTTATGCCTAGTTGCTCAGAAAATCGCCAGTGAACCAACGATTAATCAGAAAATCGCCAGAATGTCAGAAGGGAGGGGAAATCGCCAGAGGACTGGCGATTTTCACCCCCATCTCTGACAAATTTGTAGCGCCGTATTTCGTATACACGTTATCGTTGGTGTGTAAGATGCATTTGCCCATTTGATTGACTTTGGGGCTGTGATTGTCGACTTTGTACAAGTTGGTTAGTCAACTTGGCACAAGTTGATTTTTTTTGGCTCGGTTTTCGTGTTTCGTGTTTCGTGTTTCGGTTTTTCGTCGTGTTTTTTCGATTTTGGCTCGAAATAAAATAATATTTGTAATGTATTATTTTACGACTTTGTGGGATTTTGTTTCGTAAGAATGTGACCCGGAACGCGTTTTGGTCCATTTCGTGTGTTTGGGCCTTCATGCGTGTTTTGGGTCGTTCTTGTGTGTTTGGGTCGTTTTTGTGAGGTGTCTTTGGGTCGTGCTTGTGCGTATTGTGTCGACTTACGATTAAAATGACTAAATTAATATTCATTTTTACGAAATATGCAAATTCAAAATAATACGTTAAAAATGACTAAAATGTTTTAGACACTTATGTACCGTTTCGTCTTATTTAAAACATGCATGAAAAGTCCTTTTCGTCATTAGGTTTGTTTTTTGGGGGGGTACGGATACGGGTATCTACAAAAAGAGGTTATGTTTTTGTGTTTGATTCGTAAAAGAGGTTATGTGTTTTGTGTTTGACTCATAAGAGAGGTTACGTGTTTTTGTGTTTGACTCGGAAAAGAGGTTATGTTTTTTTGTGTTTGACTCGTAAAAGAGATTATGTTTTTTGTGTTTAACTCGTAAAAGAGGTTACGTGGTTTGTGAACGACACGTAAAAGATGTTACGTGTTTTTGTGTTTGACTCGTAAAAGAGGTTAGTGTTTATGTGTTTGACTCGTAAAAGAGGTTATGTGTTTTTGTGTTTGACTCGTAAAAGAGGTTATGTTTTTGTGTTTGACTCGTAAAAGAGGTTATGTGTTTTGTGTTTGACTCGTAAAAGAGGTTACGTGTTTTTGTGTTTGGCTCGTAAAAGAGGTTATGTTTTTTTGTGTTTGACTCGTAAAAGAGGTTATGTTTTTGTGTTTGACTCGTAAAAGAGGTTAGTGTTTTTGTGTTTGACTCGTAAAAGAGGTTATGTTTTTTGTGAACAACTCGTAAAAGAGGTTACGTGTTTATGTGTTTGACTCGTAAAAGAGGTTACGTGTTTTTGTGTTAGGTTGAAAATGTATTAAAAGTGAGGTTGAATGTGTATTGGGCCGAGGAAACCAGCCCATTAATAAAACAGAAAACCCACAGATAAAAATAAAATCACCAGTAAACTGGCGATTTAAAATTAAATAGCCTGTTTACAGGCGATTAAATATTTGTCTGGTGATTTTTGTTTAAAACACAGGAGAGGAGAGAGGGTGACTCAGGCAACTTGTGGTCAGCAGAGGCGAGCATTCTTCTTCTTCTTTAGTCTTGTTTATTCTTTGGAATTTCTTCTTTGTAGATACCCGTATCCGTACCCCCCAAAAAACAAACCCGATGACGAAAAGGACTTTCATGCGTGCTTTTAAATAAGACGAAACGGTACAAAAGTGTCTAAAACATGTTTTGTCATTTTTAGCGTATTAATTTGAATTTGCATAATCATAAAAATGAATGTCATTCTTAGTCATTATTAGCACAACACAAGCACAATGCAGGAACGTCTTACCAAAACGACCCACAAGAATAGCCCAACTAGATACAAAACGGCCCAAATACACAAAAATGACCCAAAACGCATTCTAACGCAACACGCAAAACGGGCAAAGTGCGTCCCGTGTCACATTTTCACAAAATTAGACTCTACAATACCGTAAAATAATATGCTTCAATATTATTTTATTTCGAGCCAAAACCGAAAAACACGACAAAAACCGAGGCACGAAAATCGAAATTGGACCAAAAACCAATTTGGCCCAAAATATCTAAACAAAATACCATCATTACCCTAATCATACGTCACTAAGGAGCCGATCTAGGTAGCCATGTACCCTCGACTGATAGGAGAGGGATGAAATTCTCTCTAAGACCGGCGATTGTTGAAGCTCCTGCGCCTGTTGGCTTCCAGGAGTTGACTTGACGGGCATGAACCTGCTGATTTTTTCCCGGATACTTTGCTCTGTTCACATCGCCACTTAGGTCAACCAAAGGCGGCATAACAGCACACCAAAACAAAAATAAAATCGCCTGTTGACAGGCGATTAAAATTTAAATCGCCTGTCGACAGGCGATTATCTTTTTCTTTGTTGCCCGCAGCCTTTTGTTTTTCTTACAAATTCCAGCCCAAACAAAATAAAAATCGCCTGTACACAGGCGATTTATGTTTTATCCACATTCAAATCAGCCAATCTCTATAAATAATACCCCTTATGTTCATTCTTAAGGGTCGGTTTTTAAAAACACATACACTCCTCAAAAATACACTTACAAAATCTACTCAAAAATACCGTCTTTGCATTTTCGAAAGGTAAACATTTTACCTACGTTTTGGACGTATGAGACTCGGACAAAGGGGTTACATTAACCCCAACCCGATATTGGCATTAGCGAACCGCATTCGTAATTCGGTTGTAGCAATTCGGATTCAGAATCCGTCTAAACCCCGCCAATATCGCATAAATAACGACTCAATATCACTAAAGCAAACCGACGACACTTTTATAATTATGAAAGTCCTCATTCATGCATTAAATTACGACTAGATCACGGATTCGACACTAAATTGTACCGTTTCAATTAGTCTTTTAAGCATGCAAAACCGAGGGTTTTCCATAAATTCTTAGGGTCAAATACGAGGTCGGAAAATAACGTTTATTGTAATAATTCAGTCAATGAATTATTATTTAACGTACATTTCCTATAGCAGAATGTCTTAGCTTTGACGTTTTATATTATTTATGCATTTTTACCGAGTCATACATATTCGCTCTTGTACGTAGCGTCATTTTAGCCCAAATATCGAAATTAAGCAAATGTTTTCAAATTAGTAGAGACTACTTTTACGTAGGCTTTTTTATTACTGTTTTCAAAATACATTTTGTCAAAACTTTCAAAAACTAACCTCACTCCGAACCCCTTCTCTGGTTTCAAACCTCAGATAGATAGGTATCGACGCACCTTGAAATCTAAGACACTCGTGTCTTATGTTTTAAGATGCGTTGAATAGGTTCCAAATTCCTTTAATATTTGGTGGCGACTCTGAAAATACATTTTCAAAAAGGATTTTCTACTTTTTCTTTTTGGTCACAAATTCATGCAATGATCTCCCCATTTTTACAAACTTCGCACTTTTTCCTGCGAGGCGCATTCCGCCCCTACGCCCCCGCACGGGGTGAGGTCGGGCGCGCGCAGGGCGTCGATAGGGACCCCTTAGCGATTTATTTTTCCATCCCCGGTACCTTCAGCAGGCGACTCCGCTGGGGACGAGCATGATTTCTATTATTTTTGGAAACTAGTTTTTCTTTTATTTTAAAAACATAAAGAAGTGAAGCTTGAAACTTTGAAAACATTTACGCTTTCGATATTTGGGCAAAAATACGTTGAGTCGAATCCTCCTGATTCATAACCTCACCCTTCGAGGGACGGCCCCTAGTAACGCTCGCTTCATAAGTGAGATAACTCTGGACATGTCGATCTCTCACCCCTCCACAATTACAAGTACGGAATCCGTACAAACGATTGTAACCAGTCAAACTCGAACGCTCTTGGGCCCGTATTGAATTCACACCTAACACGTGTGCAATCTTGCGGATAACCCTACCTAAACGTTGCGGGAATGGCCGGAGGGAACCTTACCCTATAAACCAAAAACCTGTGTTTATATGTACAAGTGTGAAGCTATAGTACCCTCACTATAGTCGTCTTTCAAAACATTTGCATGCAAAAACATTTCCTAGGCATTATACATTTAAAATACGTCCATTTTGAAAATACATTTTCAAACTCCTTTTCAAAAGGTCATGCTTTTAAAATAATACAGTCAAGGTCATTGGCCTATAGTCATTTGAACCTGACAAGTGATATGCCGCGACATTTAAAACCGATCGGAAATAATCACTACATTTCCAATCTTTTTCAAAACGTAAATGAATTATGCGACTGACGTATCGTCATAATACATTTATTGCTAAACACATTTCACAAAGCAAAAACCCGAATATGTCAATTCATTTCGGATATTTTAAACGAAATTAACTTTTAATACTTTAGAATTAGCTCTAAGTCGAGTGACTCATTAGTCATCCTGATTTTAAAATGATCTTTTTCTCAAAAACAAAAACGCGGGCTCGTTCAGATGCGAACCCGTTGATTTACACTTTTGAATCAGGTGACTTGTCGTCATTTTGATTTAATATCCTGAGTCACACATAAAAGGCGAGCAAGTAATCGCCTTTTACCCAAATTTAATATCCTCAGATCGACTAGCCTATCGCTACTTCGGTTTGATCCTTTTTATCATAATCTAAATGATAAACCCCTAGCAACATACCGCTAAACTGGGTTAATCTGGTTATGATCATACAAATTTTCCTACCTCGAGATTAGGGACGTGTCAATATGCCCCTACCTCAAAAGCTTCCCGTGTCTTTTCAAAAGCTAAAAACACGAGTCAGGTCATGCACCCACTTTTTACACTCTTTGCTTTTCCTTGGTTGTGAATGCGATTTTTTGTTGAGTCTTTTCTTCCCTTTTAGAATCACTAAAGGTTTAAAACTTTGTCAGGTTCGCTCATTCAAAAACCCTGAACCCACGGCTCGCAAACGCAAGATGAATTTCCGTTTCAACCTCGCAAGTGATGAAGCCGCCCTTCCACCACCTCCTCCACTAATGACGATCACCGAACATGTAAGGCTGCTCGACCACAAGATAGCCAATCTCACCGCTTTGTTCGAACATCTGGCCGCCATGCAAAAGATCTAAACCGAGAAAAGGGCAAGACTGTTTGCCGAAGAGTCCGCTCGACACATCAAGAGAATTCGATCCCTGGAAGATGAAATTCACAAATACAAACTGGCCAAAACTACAGATCATGGTCGTCAGGGCAATACTTCTCGAACCACAACAACAACTGAACCATTTAACACTGTAAACTCAAAGGCACTAGCAACGCAACCAATATTCCTAGCACAACCCACTCCTGCTACACCCAGATCATCACTAGTTGGGCCATTTTCGTCACAACAGCGACGAAAGTTCGACCCCTTCTATATGTCCTACTCAGAGGCATTGGAAAAGCTCGTGAAGAAGAACATTCTCCATCTTCCTAAACCCACCAATGTACCACCTGAGGATAAGAAACCACTATCATGGCACGAAGACTCATACTGTGAATTCCACAGGGGGAAGGGACATGACACTGAGAACTGTTTCCGTTTGAAGAACGTAATCCAAGACATGATCGACAACGAAACAATCGACAAGCCAAGCATTGGTCCTAAACTGTCGGGCCAGCATAACACACCCCGTGTTCGCCCCATTTTCGTAGGGACACACCCTATCCTCAATTATCCCCTTCCGGCTCCCGCGGGCGATCACGAAGTCAACGTCCTTTACGACAACATCAACAACAGCGGTAACAACATCGATCACATTCGCCAAGCTAAGACAAAAACAGAACCAAGGCATGAGGACAAGAAAGGAGTCTTCACCCAGATCCCTTATCAGCACCCTTTCAGACAATCCGACGGCAACAATAAGGCTCCGCACCTCCAACGTCCGTATCAAGCTCCTTTGGAACTACTAGTACCGCCGAGATTCCCGCCTTAATACACAAACAAGAACAGAGACGAAGGCGTGGTAAAAAATGTGACTACCCCACCCATGACAAGCGGTTTTTTGTTTAACACAACCTAGCATGACACCGAGGATGTCCTCCCGATTCGATTTCCAGAAACAAGATCAAGCACTTCAATCTGGCAACTCTTGCAGGACTCGCCAGCGCATAGTGAAGCTCTTTACCAGACCCTACAAACCACTCCGGTAGTAAAACCAATGTCACCAACACAACTCATTGACCACATCATCCGGGATTGGCTACCAGGTGCCATAACTTTCTCCCACGCAGACCTGCCACCCTTTCGAGATCCACACAATCCAGCACTCTACATAACCGTAGAGTGTCGTAATATGGTATTACCGGTTACCCTTATCGACAACGGCTCGGCAATCAACATCCTGCCCCTAACAACTGCCATCAAGCTAGGGTTAAAAGGAGGAGATGTCACCCCTTGCTCCAACAACATAAGAGCATACGACGGTACATCCCGCAGCATAGAAGGTGTCATATCACTACCCATCATGACGGGATTCATCGAGACAGAACCGAATTCCAACTCATGGACATTCCCCCGGCATACAACATATTGCTAGGTAGGACCTGGATTCACGCTACTGGAGCCATAACCTCAACTCTACACCAAAAGGTCAAGATGCCCTTTTATGATGAAATCATTACCATAGAGGCCTCAAACTTTCGAGCCGCTCTCCATCAACTAAAGCTCGAAGAAAACGCCAACCAATCTACCAACGACCCGGGTAGTCCCAATTCAAGCATCTGCACCTAGAGTCTAGGATCCTGCGTCATCACGACGCCAATTTTCTAAAAACGGCTAGGTCACTCGATTACATTCCTAAAGTAGCAAATCTAAGTAAGGAATTAGAATTTATAGGTTATCCAAAGCTCCCTCGTCTGTGCTATCTTCAAATGTAACCGCTTTTGATAACATTAATAACATGAAAGTTTCTTATTACCCTTTGCCTCATTTAAAAAAAATACATATTCTAATGATTGCGATAATTTTAAACAAAATAACATTGCATTATATAGATACATTGCAAGCATTGTCTTAAAACCCGAACAGGACCCCATCATCGAAGACACGACAACCATCAACATAGGCACGCCCGAAGAACCTCGAGAACTACAGCTGGGGGCTTCTCTAAGCACAGAAGAAAGGACCACATACACCAAGCTCCTCACAGAATTCAAGGACGTCTTCGCATGGTCGTACAAAGACATGCCCGGCATCGACCGCGAGATAGCTGAACACCGCATCCCGATCAAGCAAGGTAGCAAACCTGTCAAGCAGAAACTCCGACGCATCAAACCAAAATGGTCTCTCATGCTCAAAGAAGAGATCGAAAAGCAACTACAAGCTGGGTTCATCCAAGTCATTTCTGACTGGGTCTCCAACATGGTTCCAGTTATGAAGAAAAACCGCAAAATACGGGTATGTGCCGACTTTCGAGAACTAAACAAAGCCTGCCCAAAAGACGACTTCCCTCTACCTCACATGGACATTCTAATCGACAATACAGCGGACCACGCCCTACTCTCGTTCATGGATGGATATGCAGGATACAACCAAATCAAAATGGCAACAGACGACATGCCAAAAACTACTTTCGTAACCCGCTGGGGAACATACTGCTACACAGTCATGCCATTTGGGCTAATCAATGTCGGCGCTACCTACCAACGCACTGCTACCACCTTGCTCCACGACATGATGCATAAGGAGGTCGAGGTATACGTCGACGACATGATCGTAAAGTCACAAACCCACAGAAATGCACCTTTGGGGTCACATCAGGCAAGCTGCTGGGTCACATAGTAAGCCAGCGCGGGATCGAAATAGACCCGACCAAAATCAAAGCAATAATGGGCATGAAGCCGCCAAGCAACATCGACGAAATAAGGAGCTTTTTGGGACAAGTCCAATATATCTCCCGATTTATCAGCAAACTCACCATGATTTGCGAACCAATCTTCAAAAAGCTGAAGAAAGAAGAGCATACGAAATGGGACGACGACTGTCAACAAGCATTCGACAAAGTCAGGAGCCTGCTTACAAATCCACCCGTTCTGGTACCTCCACAAAAGGACTTGCCACTATCGCTATACTTAACGACCACGCCAAACGCTATGGGCGCCATGCTCGCCCAGGAGGTAGACAACGAAGAGCGAGCCATTTACTACATTAGCAAGAAATTCCACGACTACGAAACTCGGTATGAACCAGTCGAGAAAAGCTGCCTCTCACTGGTCTGGGCAACCAAAAAGCTCAGGCACTACCTACTCACTAGCACAACAAGAGTATACTCCATAATGGACCCTCTTAAATACCTATTTGAAAAACCGGTCCTAAACGGGCGCATGGCCAGGTGGACTTTGCTTCTCGCCGAGTACGAACTTAAGTACCTCCCTCTGAAAGTAATCAAGGGAAGAGCAGTTTCGGACTTCCTCGCAGAAAATGCTATCATTGAACAACCCATGACCGATACAATGTCATTTCCCGACGATGGAATCTTTGCCGTAGAAAAGGAATACTGGCAATTATACTTTGACGGAGCATCAAACTACCGCGGCTACGGAGTGGGAATACTCCTAATATCCCTAAACGGCGACCATACACCGCTCTCAATCAAGCTCGATTTTAGTATCACGAACAACGCCGCAGAATCTGGCTCGCATTTACACGGCCTCTGGCAAAGAATCGCTCTCAGGATAAGGAACCTTCGCGTGCATGGAGATTCATTCCTCATCATAAATCAAGTGACAGGGGCATGGAAGATCATGAGTGAAACCCTCACAAAATACCAAGCAAAAATACAAAAACTCCTAACCAACTTCGACTGTGTCGAATTTTATCACCTCCCAAGGGAAGAAAACCAATTTGCCGACGCACTGTCAAAACTGTCATCCCTCCTAAACATGCCACCAAATATGAAGATGCTACCCATCATCGTCGAAAGACGAGACGACCCAGCGTACATCCACACCATTGACATAGACAAAGCCGAGCAAACAGAACCTTGGTATCAAGCCATAATCAACTAGAAAACAAGCAGCACTTACCCACCCGACACCGATAAACGTGGTCAGAGGGCCATTAGACCCCTAGCTTCCCAGTTCGTGCTAGAAATGGGACAACTGCTCAAGAAGACACCATAGGGCTTGCTACTCATGTGTGTCGAATACAAAAAGGGCCAAGAAATCATCGCGCAAGTTCATGACGGCGAATGCGGACCCCACATGAACGCTCGAGCACTCTGCAAACAGATTCTACGGCTAGGATGGTATTGGACAACCATGGAAGCAGACTGCACCCAATACATCAAACACTGCCACAACTGCCAAATTTTCAGCAACGTACAGCACGTACCCCCTTCACCACTATACAGCCTAACCTCGCCCTGTCCCTTTTCAACTTGGGGCATCGACGTAATAGGAAAAGTCCACCCCATCGGAGCAGGAGGTCACTGTTTCGTACTAGTGGCAATCGAATACTTTACAAAATGGGTAGAAGCAGCATCTTTTCGCACCCTTGGCTCCAGGGAAGTCGCCAAGTTCATCTAGACAAACATCATATGCCGATATGGCATACCCCATGTGTTCATCAGCGACCAAGGCTCGCACTTTCAGCGCGAGACAAAAGCTATACTCATAAAATACAACATACAGCATCACAAATCCTCGCCCTATCGACCCCAAACCAATGGAGCCGTTGAAGCAGCAAACAAGACAGTCGTCACCATACTCGAGAAGATGATCGACAGTTGCAAAGACTGGCCCAACAAGATACCATATGCACTCTGGGGGTACCGCACTACTATCCGCACACCTACAGGCATGACCCCTTATTTCCTCACCTACGGCATGGAAGCCGTCCAACCAGTGGAAATAGAAATACAATCATTACGTATACTAATGGAAAGTAGCATCCCAAAAGCAGAATGGGCCCGTGAACGCTACGAACAACTCCCTGAGCACCGTACGAATGTACCAAGCACGATTACAACGAGCATTCAACAAACGAGTCAAGCCGCGAAACATAAAAGTAGGTGATCTCGTACTAAAGTCAGTCCGAGCACCACTCCCAATCGACCCACGAGGAAAGTTCAAGCCTAACTGGGCTGGACCCTACCTCGTCAAGGAAATCTACACAGGCAGAGCAGTCAAACTAACCGATTTGGATGGGCAAGAGTTTAACCTCGCAATTAACCTTGACCAACTCAAAAAATACTATCCCTAAAAACACCTTGCAATGTATCTATTAAAATGTAAAATTTTCTAAAAACGCAATCATTGGACCGACATGACCTTAAACATGTACATGGACCGGCATGTCCTTAAACATGCACCATGGGCCGGCATGCCCCTAAACATGCACATTCACCACAAAAAAGAAAAAAAGCAAAAAGCAAACACAACTCTTGGGCCGGTATGCCCCTAAACGTACACTTCCGAACTACGCCGGTTTGATTCCATTTTCCATGGATACGTAGGCTGCTTTGCAAAAAGTACAACCGATATTCAACACAAAAATGACGTGTCCAAAGCTTAAAAAAGTCAAGGACATAGTCACCACAAAACTCGTCTCGTCGAAATAAGACGACATTCAACACAAAACGACACGTCCAAAGCTTAAAAAAGGTCAAGGACATAGTCACCACAAAACTCGTCTCGACATTCAACACAAAACGACACTTCTAAAGCTTAAAAAGGCTGAGGATATATTACAATACTTATCCCGGCATGTACATCGGGTTTAGGATAGACATAATACGAACATAATAAAATACAACATAATATGAACATAATACTAACAACAACACAATAAAACAAACACACTTGAACTACTGGAACGAAACGGCTTGGCGATTTGGTCCCGATTTTTGGTCTACGATCTAACCATGGTCCTTGGACTAATGGTCAAGAAAAGTCAGCTCAAATAGGCTCCAAAATCTCGGCTGATTTGGTGTTCAAGTGATACACACTAATTCAAACACAAGTCCCTTTCAATAAAGTTTGCTTTATACTTTATGTCTTTGTCACTTTTTGTATGTTGTAAGGAAGCATGAGAAAATCAGCATGGGGACCTAAATGGGACGTCCCACTTGCTCTCCAAGGACCAATCAAGACCCTTGGATGAACAACAACAATGAAGGGAGAGGATGCATCCAAGAGTCGCTTTCTACTTTAGTTGTTGTTGAACTTTTGTATGCTGATTTTGTAACATCTTGTGGGCCGATTTTATTGTTGTTTTGTAAGTCATTTTGTAGCCCTTAGATCTTAGGGAAGATGTATGGCTAGGATGAAAGCCTTGGTCTTATATAAACCAAGCATTCCCTCATGTAAATTTTCAGATTTGAAGTGATATAAAAAAGTTGAGTTTAAAGTGAGTTTTCTCTTAGAAACCTCCCTAGCTTAGTGCTTGGAGTTTCCTTGGGTGATGATCTTAGCTTAGTGTTTGATCGGATCCTTAGTCTTAGACTTTAGCTATGTACTTAGTCTAATTCATATCCTTTTATCTTTGCTTTTATGTTTGTTCAAATAAAATCAGAAAAATTCTCCACAAAAACCAACCCTAAAAACGTGTATAATGAGTGTGTTCATGAGTGAACCGATTTTAGGGTTAGTGTGGTTACAAGGTACAAAGAGGCCCGCTTCAAATCGCTCCAATTGGTATCAAAGCTTAGGCTCTTGTGTTTTCTTAAACCGAGACGATCTTGGGATGAGTTGGGTCTTGGTGTTTTCGGGTGTCACCTTACAAATCTGGGCGTGTCTTGATTTGTGAGTGTCGGCTTTGATTCAAGCACTTTATGAGTGTTTGAATCGAGTTGACTAACAAGAGCATTCGATGAATTTGCTATGTGCTTTTTATAGGATGTGCTCTTGTTGTTTCCCTCTTTTACATCCAACTTTACTTTCTTTCAAAATCGTTTTTGTTTTCTGAAAATTTCTTTAGGGTACCATGTTTTACTTGGCCAAAGTTTGAGGACAAACTTTTTTTGAAGAAGGGGAGAGTTGGAACGAAACGGCTTGGCGATTTGGTCCCGATTTTTGGTCTACGATCTAACCATGGTCCTTGGACTAATGGTCAAGAAAAGTCAGCTCAAATAGGCTCCAAAATCTCGGCTGATTTGGTGTTCAAGTGATACACACTAATTCAAACACAAGTCCCTTTCAATAAAGTTTGCTTTATACTTTATGTCTTTGTTACTTTTTGTATGTTGTAAGGAAGCATGAGAAAATCAGCATGGGGACCTAAATGGGACATCCCACTTGCTCTCCAAGGACCAATCAAGACCCTTGGATGAACAACAACAATGAAGGGAGAGGATGCATCCAAGAGTCGCTTTCTACTTTAGTTGTTGTTGAACTTTTGTATGCTGATTTTGTAACATCTTGTGGGCCGATTTTATTGTTGTTTTGTAAGTCATTTTGTAGCCCTTAGATCTTAGGGAAAATGTATGGCTAGGATGAAAGCCTTGGTCTTATATAAACCAAGCATTCCCTCGTGTAAATTTTCAGATTTGAAGTGATATAAAAAAGTTGAGTTTAAAGTGAGTTTTCTCTTAGAAACCTCCCTAGCTTAGTGCTTGGAGTTTCCTTGGGTGATGATCTTAGCTTAGTGCTTGATCGGATCCTTAGTCTTAGACTTTAGCTATGTGCTTAGTCTAATTCATATCCTTTTATCTTTGCTTTTATGTTTGTTCAAATAAAATCAGAAAAATTCTCCACAAAAAAACATCACTTTGGCCGAAATTATTTCAAGTATTGTAAATTGATTTTAGTTAGTCTCTTGAGTGAAATCAAACCCCATAGGTTTCACTACAAATTGGTCATCAAAGCCTCGATTTGTTCTTGTTTTCGATTTGATCTTTGTTTTTTCGGTTATACTCTTGTTTTTCCTCTTTTTTATTTTCGTTTTTCTCTTTCATTTTTACTTGTTATTTCACAAAACTTCCACAAAATTCTCACAAAATTTTCACAAAATGGATGGGGATAAGAGGCTTTCGGATTTAGAAGAGAAGTTGACTCAACTCGCCGGTAGTTGTAATACAATGATGAATGCTCTAAACACTTTCTTGGACCAAAACCTTCATGAACCAAGACCACCACCAAGAGGTGGAGGAAGAGGCCGTGGGTTTGGTGGCCGAGGAAAGGGGCAACCACCTCCTCAAATGGAAGAACACTACTCGGATTCGGAGGAGTCCCTTGAAGCTCACCCAAGAGATCATGACCGAGACATCAAGGTAGATATTCCCGACTTTTATGGTAGTTTGAATCCCGAGGATCTACTAGATTGGCTTAGGTCGGTTGAAAGAATCTTTGAATTTAAGGAATACCCCGATAGAAAGTGTTTTAAGGTGGCCATCATGAAATTCAAAGGATATGCTTCCCTTTGGTATGAGAACCTTAAGAACCAAAGAAATCGAGAGGGAAAGGAACCCATTAGGTCGTGGCTCAAACTCAAGAAAAAGCTCAAAGATAAGTTTGTTCCCAAGGATTACACCCAAGACATGTTTCTAAGGTTAGCTCAACTCAAACAAGAAACACTACCCATCGAATCCTACCTTAGGGACTTTGAACAACTCACTCTACAATGTGAGATGAGTGAAAAACCCGAGCAAAAGATTGCAAGATTTGTCGAGGGCCTAAACCCTAGGATAGCAAACCGGGTAAAAATGCAAAATTTATGGTCATTCGATGAGGCCGTCACTATGGCCATGAGAGTTGAGAGGCTAGAGAAAGGGAGAGGAGATTCGGCCAAACACACCACCAAGGCCACTCCTAACACGAGCCAAGGAGGGGTCAAGATAGTCGAGCCTTGCCCAACTACCAAGCCATCAAGTGTTGACAAGGGGAAGGGAATTGACTTTGGCCCTAAAAAAACGATTCCTCTCAAGAAGTGCTACCAATGTCAAGGGTATGGTCATTTTGCTAAGGAGTGCCCTAGCAAGAGGGCCTTGAACACAAGTGGGGTGGTGCATTGGGGAGACGATGAGGTCTTAGTTTGTGAGGAAGAAAAAAAGAGGAAGTTGTGGGAGAGAAGATGGCCGAAACCCTAGTTCCCCCGGACTCGGGGTTGAGCTTAGTCATATGGCGAGTGATGCACACTCAAGAATCAAGTGAGAGCATAGACCAAAGGCAACAAATATTTCGGTCTAAGTGTACGATCATGGGGAAAGTGTGCAACCTAATCATCGATGGTGGAAGTTGTACTAATGTGGCTTCCAAAATGCTTGTGGAGAAGCTAAACCTACCCACTTTGGAGCTGTAGGGATCGGATCCCATTCACTAATCAAATATTAGTGTAAATCAAATTACTCTAATTTGATTTAGCAAGATCTATGTAGTTAACAAAAGTATTTTGTTACAAGTTTAGAAATTTATACCTTTCTTTAAAGGGAAAAGAGGGCACAAAACTAGAACTCCTTTCTAGTTTTGTTTCTTGAGATTAAGCTTAGGATGATCCTCCAAAAACCCGAGTTTCCAATAATAAGAAACCTCCTAAAAGTTGCACCCAAGAACTCTCCAAAAATACTAAGTATTTTGATCTAGAAATAACTTAGTATAACTTGATAATATGTGAAATATTATTACTAACACTTAGTAATATTAAGGAAAAAACTAGTATAAGTTTTAGAGAGAAAAATGAGAGAGAAAGTGAAAATGCTTGAATAACTTTTTCTCATTTGGCCTTGTTGTTTTATAAGCTAAAAAATAAAACAAGAAGTGTGTCTTGCACACTAGGGGGCCGGTCAAAAGGCATGTGGAGAAGAGAGAAAGAGTTTGTCTTGGTTAGAGTATTTTGTTGCATGATAATCATTAGGTTTTAGCATGCATAAACAAAAGACTATCATCCAAAACATATAAGACAAAACAAAGAGAAGCTTCTTCTCCTTTCTTGCCCTCTTTGGACGGTCCATGTTAGTAACATGGGTCCATTTTGTTTATCAATATTTGTCTCACAAATTGATATAATTTATCACTTAATTATCTAATATAATAAAGTGTAAATCAATTAAACTCTTCCTTAATATATATGTACACTTACACATATATTAAAAATGTACTTTCACTAATCTCATTAGTAAAATATACATAATTAGTGAATTAACGTTTAATCACTAATTCTCATCTCCACTAATAATTTTATCGATTCAATCGTCCGAGTTCACAACTCGATTTCTCTCTAAATAAATTCACCGACTAACCGTTAGTCAAATTATCAAGTCACTAATCTAATCGTATCTCATACAATTAATTAGCTTGAATATTTGGAGTACGTTCCTATAGGTGTGACTTAAAGGGATCAATTGATTACCGCCGTTCTCACGACAATAACGTCAAACTCTAGTCAGCCAACCGTTATTGATTTACGTTAATCAATTGACAATAATACAGGATTATCCCCATGTATTTCTTAATTGAGATTTATTAAGTAATCGCACTATTGTGGAGGACACATACTCCAACAATCTCCCACTTGTCCGAGACAAGTTGTGCATTACCAATTCTCATGTCCGTTTCACATCTCCCACTCAATGCAAGGTGTCTTACAGGTCGTACTTGCATCCTGAGATATATATATCGTGAGTGGTTTCCTCGATATGGAGAGTAGCTGTCTGACCGGGGAATCTACCGTAGATTCTTACCGAGCGTGGCCACGCATTTTCAGCGACTACTCCTCGAGTGGCCCAAAGATGTTTTACCCTGACGAGGGTGGACATTTCCCTTCCACTCGATTGTACTGTATGATGCAGATCACCATGACCCCAAAGATGCCCTTATAACCCCCTTTCACGGCATGGTTTAGGACAAAAATGAAAGTCACTCGGAAACTGCACCGACTCAGACAATCAGTTCCAGTCAAAGAATCGACTCAAAGGAATACTATAGAATTCCCACCACGACCAGGTTTCAATCTCATTGAAAAAGAATTCTATAAGCGTCACTGCCCGACAGAGTGTTTTCACAGTCTGCCTATGCAAACGATCAGTCATCTCATATGACCCTATGGTGTTGAACCCACCATCGATCGACTTTCAATCTAGTCTCTGCGAGACGTCACCTCATGTGGGAGACTAGGGACCAAATACTTGGTTTATGCCGTTCACTTGAATACGTTCAAAGTTGTCACACAAATATTCGGATAAACAAAGTATGCATTCATAATGACTTAAGATAAAAACAATGAATGTTATTTTCATATATGTAATAAGATACATCGTTCAATTACATATTACGAAACTAAAGGAAATCTGGCATACGCCGCAACCCCATGGAGGCGGTGTGCGCGTCATGCTTAGCCCTCGAAAGAGGCTTGGTTAAAGGATCAGCGATGTTATCGATGCATCCCAACCCTACATATATCTATTTCCTTCCTCTACACATTATCTCTAATAACGTGGTATTTCCTCAAAACGTGTCTAGACTTGTTGCTAGACTTGGGCTCCTTCGCTTGGAAAATAGCCCCACTGTTATCACAATAAGCGATGGCGGATCCGCGGCACTAGGGACTACTCTTAGTCCATCCAAGAATTGCCGACCACACTGACTTCTTTAGCAGCCTTCAGATGCCGCCAAATATTCGACTTAGTTGTAGAATCCGGTGACACTCTGTTTGAAGCTCTTCCAACAAACAGCTCCTTCATTCAACATAAAGACATAGCCGGATTGGGATTTCAGATCATCCCCATCGGTTTGGAAACTTGCATCCGTGTAACCCTTTACACGTAGCTCAAGTTCTCCTCCAAACACTAGAAACGAATCCTTAGTTCTTCTCAAGTACTTAAGGATGTTCTTTACAGCTATCCAGTGACTCTCACCGGGATTAGCTTGATACCGGCTCGTCATGCTCAAAGCGAAAGCGACATCAGAACGAGTGCACATTATAGCATACATGATTGATCCTACAGCGGAAGCATAAGGGATCAATTTCATGCGTTCAATTTCCGCAGGAGTCGTAGGACATTGAGATTTCTTCAATGTTATTCCTACACTCATCGGAAGAAAGCCTCTCTTGGAGTCTTTCATATTGAACCTATCAAGAATCTTATCAATATAAGTTTCTTGACTCAATGCCAGTATCCTCTTGGTTCTATCTCTATAGATCCGGATACCTAAGATGCGTTGTGCCTCTCCCAAGTCCTTCATTTGGAAATGGTTTCCCAATTCCACCTTTACCGAGTTCAGGCTTGGAATATCATTTCCAATCAATAGTATGTCATCCACATACAAAACAAGGAAAGTCACTTTACTCCCACTAAACTTCATGTACAAACAAGGTTCCTCGGCACTATGAGCGAATCCATGTTGTTTGATAACATGATCGAATCTATGATTCCAACTCCTCGATGCTTGCTTAAGACCATAAATGGATCTCTTAAGCTTGCATACTTTCTTAGGGTTGGATGTGTCTACAAAACCTTCAGGTTGTGTCATAAACACTTCCTCTTCTAGAATCCCATTCAAGAAGGCGGTTTTTACATCCATTTGCCATATTTCATAGTCATGAAATGCGGCAACCGCTAAGATTATCCTTATGGATCGAAGCATAGCAACCGGTGCAAAGGTTTCATCATAATGAATACCTTGGACTTGTGAAAAGCCCTTTGCCACCAATCTAGCTTTGTAAACATCAATATGTTTATCTATGCCGAGTTTGATTTTGAATATCCATTTACGAAGGGTCTCACTCCTTCAGGTAAATCTACCAAGTCCCAAACTTGGTTCTCGTACATAGAATCCATTTTGGATTTCATGGCCTCAAGCCATTGTTCGGAGTCAGGG
Organism: Dianthus caryophyllus; assembly: GCA_023091065.1. Classification (NCBI taxonomy): domain Eukaryota; kingdom Viridiplantae; phylum Streptophyta; class Magnoliopsida; order Caryophyllales; family Caryophyllaceae; genus Dianthus; species Dianthus caryophyllus. The sequence continues at coordinate 20,346,377 of CM041522.1, forward strand.
CTACCAATAGCGCCTTGTAGGTTGAGGGTTCGTTGCTTTGAATAACAACAAATCACCCTCCTCCTCGATGTTACCGAGGTAGCGGTCGGGTTGTTGACTAACTCTTCACGACCTCCTAGGGACTACTCTTAGTGTGAGAAGGCGAGAGAGCGGTTTCCTCATCTTCTGCGTCGGTTTGTGGCTCTTGAACTTCATCAAGTTCAAATTTTCTCCCACTGTTTCTTAGAAATAAATTCATTTTCTAGAAAACAAAGATCACGAGCCACAAACACTTTGTTCTCGTGAGGGTTGTAGAAGTAATAGCCACAGGTTTCCTTAGGATAACCTACAAATAGACATTTGTCAGACCTTGGAGCGAGTTTATCGTCAGTTTTATTCTTGATGAATGCCTCACATCCCCAAATTCTCATAAATGACAAATAGGGAACCGTTCCCGTCCATATCTCATATGGAGTCTTATTGGCTGCTTTAGTCGGACTTCGATTTAGTGAGAAAACAGCAGATAACAGTGCAAAGCCCCAAAATGATCCAGGACGCTCAGTTTGACTCATCATAGACCGAACCATGTCAAGCAAGGTTCGGTTTCTTCTTTCTGCAACACCATTCAATTGTGGTGAGCCCGGAGGAGTCCATTGTGATATTATACCACAATTCTTAAGATGTGAATCAAACTCATTACTTAGATATTCGCCACCACGATCCGATCGTAGTGCTTTTATCCTTTTGTTTAATTGGTTCTCAACCTCATTTTGAAATTCTTTAAATTTCTCAAAAACATCACTTTTATGCCTTATTAAGTAGACATAACCATATCTACTTAAGTCATCGGTAAAAGTAATGAAGTAATGATATCCTCCTCTAGCGGTGATGTTAAATGGACCACACACATCGGTATGTATGAGTCCTAAAACCTCACTTGCTCGTGTCCCTTTACCGCTAAAGGGTTGACGAGTCATCTTGCCTAAAAGGCAAGCTTCGCATGTACCATATGATTCGCAATCAAATGGTTTGAGAACCTTGGTCTCAACAAGTCTCTTTATGCGTCTGTCGTTTATGTGACCTAAACGACAATGCCAAAGGTAGGATTTGTTTGATTCATTCGTTTTGAGCCTCTTGTTCTCGACATGATAAACATCATTAACATCATTTAAAACATAAATACCTCCAATTGAAATAGCTTCACCATAAACTATTTCATTAAATGAAAAAGTACAACGGTTGTTCTTAATCACAAAGAAAAGCCTTCCGCATCTAAAACGGAGACGGAGATAATGTTTTTCGTTAGAGTTGGTACAAAATAACAGTTATTCAAAAGCAACTCTAATCCACTAGCAAGAGCGAGTACAAAAGTTCCCACGGAAACGGCCGCTACTCTAGCTCCATTGCCCATGCGGAGATCTACATCACCCTTGGCTAGAGCTCGCACGTTTCTCATCCCCTGCAAATGATTACAAAGGTGAGATCCACATCCGGTATCCAATACCCATGTAGAAATGCAAGCATGATTGATGTCAATCATATAGAGATTAGAAGGAATACCTTTGGATGTCGCACATCCATTTTTGAGATCCTTCTTATACTTGGGACAATTGCGCATCCAATGACCCACTTCATTGCAATATTTGCAAGTGTCTTTGAGGGGTCTTCCCTTGTTGATCTTGGGCTTAGGCTTATGTGGAACACCTTCCACAATAGCTTTTCCCTTACCCTTGCCAATGTAAGATGGCGCCTTCTTGGCCACCTTCCCCTTCTTGACTCCTAGATTCATGTTCTTCATTTTCATGGAGAGAACATCTTTCTTCTCCACCTCATTCACTTCCATATCCCTCTCGGCTTGAACCAAGAGTGCATGAAGTTCATGGTAACTCTTATCCATGTTATTCATGTTGTAGTTTACTCGAAAGTGAGCAAACTTGTTAGGAAGAGAATGAAGGATGCGGTTGATCGCAAGAGCATTGGGTATAGCACACTCTTGACGCTCAAGAGTGTCTATTTGCTCAATCATTTTGAGCACATGAGGACCAACTTTTTGGTTCCTCTCAAGCTTTGCATCGAAAAACCGAACCGCGGCTTCATAAAGCCTTATTTGCGGTGCTTTGGAGAACATGGTTGTCACTCGAGTGAATATCGCATATGCACTTTTTTGAGTGACAAATCGGAGTTTGAGAGCGGGTGACATGGACCAAATCAAGACGTTTTTCACGTCATTGTCCACTTTCACATACTCATCATAGGCGGCTCGTGCCGCCCCGGATCGAGAAGTGGGTTCGGCGGGTGGTTGATCGGTAAGGTGCTTGAGCACATTGTCGGATGTCGCGGCGCCCTTCATTGTCGAATCCGATTCGACGAAGTTGCTACCGTCATCCTTGAGGATACACTTATCCATCACGGTTCGCAACCATGAATCTTTGCCCAAAATGGGCGCGGAAGTTGATGATGATGATGCCATTGCGATAAACGATTCTACAATAAATATGAGGAAATATATAAGCATTCATTGTTCATTTATAACATTTGCTAAAACACCTTTTAAAACAAATGTCCATTTATATAATGATCTCCCACGAAATTATATAAATGATTCCAAGACTCGTTTTTCATATAAAATTAGACATCTCATGTTTCCTTTTATATAAAAACGATAAGTCAACACTTGACTAATTCTACACTAGAATGCTTGGTTGATGATTTTTTTATAAAATGCATCGATTAGCCCCAAATAACTCTTATTCGGTTGAGTCCAAACCAAATTAGCACAGGACTTCCTCCCACTACTTACCCATGGTAACAAGGTTCCACGTCGCGGAGGTCCTCACGAACATGGGGTTCATAGTCGCTACATTTGGAAAGGCTTAATCTCAATTCATTTTGATAAATAATGTGGGTGATCTTGTCAATTTTAGTTATAAAATTCTTTATAAGTGAACTAATTTAGGAATCGTGACTTAAATCGACAATCATAGTGGGATATCGTGGCATGCATGGCGATTTTGGTATGTGAGCGGAAAATAAGCAAACACACAAGCATCAAACAAACATAAACCTAGTATGGCCACCTAAAGTAATTAAAATACAAGGAGTTACAAATTGGAAACCAACTCCTTTGGTCCCTCTTCATATGGATCTCATCCAAGGCTTCTCCTTGCAAGTTTTAGAACACTTCTAAGGGCTCCATGTCGATCTCCATCACCGGTCTTCGGTTTTACAAATAGTTACAAGTATAAATTTACAAATGAATACATAGCAATCCTATTATACATTTATAAATGAAATAAACTATTAAATTACAAACCGGCGATACGAGATCGCATTTAATTACAAACCACACGATATTCCCTTTCATTACGGGCAATATCGGTAAAAATATAACAAACTATGGCCATACTAGTAAGAATAAACATTCATTCAACAATAAACATTCATCCAAACATGCATAATGAAAAGCTTATAAATAAAACATGCCAAAATCGCCCTAAACAATAATCGCATTAATACGTTTCAAGACCGATCTCATTTTAATCGATTAATCTCATATTAATCAATAATGCTTAAAACACCTTTTCAGCTTGAATCAAAACTTCTAAACTGATTTAGAACACCCAAAATTAGTTCATACTAACTTATGGTGATTTTAGTTCATAAACTTGGTCATTTGCTAATTAGATGTACTTTAATCATAACCCTTTTATGAATAAAGTTTTATAAAATCAAAATAAAATAAACTAAAACCATTTTTATTTTGACAAAATTTTGTATATTCTGGAACACTTCCAAAATATCAGAAAAGAAGAGTTTGGTCAGAAAAAATTACGAATTTATTTTATAATAAATAACATACGATTTCATCGATTTTATCTCATAAAATCAAGAAAACGTCTAAAACAGTGAGGAAAAATCCCAAATTTATATGAGAGCATACTCATAATGTATAAAAGTATTGGTATAAATTTCATGTCCAGAAAACAAAGTTTACTATATTTTTGGACATAAAATCCATTATATACCGATTTTAAACAAATAAATGAATAAATATTCAAAACTCAAAATCTGACTTTGAAAATTTACATGCAGAATGTATAAATATGAAATATCACTGTGTACAAATTTCGTGACCTGATTCCAACTATAACTATTTATAGTAATTATTTTAGCCAAAAACACACTTTTTGACTCGGTTTTGTATAAAAATCATTTTAATTAGCAAACAAATTCCAAAAATTACGAAATTTGACCAGTAACTTCTTGAGACCAGAAAATTTGCATGAAATAAAAATATCGTGTTAAAACCATTTTTAACACTATTTTCGGATTTTATCATATTTATTCTCAATAAATATATAAAACTCCAAAAATAACAAAATAAATTTGTAACTACAAGCCTTGGCTCTAATACCACTTGTAGGGATCGGATCCCATTCACTAATCAAATATTAGTATAAATCAAATTACTCTAATTTGATTTAGCAAGATCTATGTAGTTAACAAAAGTATTTTGTTACAAGTTTAGAAATTTATACCTTTCTTTAAAGGGAAAAGAGGGCACAAAACTAGAACTCCTTTCTAGTTTTGTTTCTTGAGATTAAGCTTAGGATGATCCTCCAAAAACCCGAGTTTCCAATAATAAGAAACCTCCTAAAAGTTGCACCCAAGAACTCTCCAAAAATACTAAGTATTTTGATCTAGAAATAACTTAGTATAACTTGATAATATGTGAAATATTATTACTAACACTTAGTAATATTAAGGATAAAACTAGTATAAGTTTTAGAGATAAAAATGAGAGAGAAAGTGAAAATGCTTGAATAACTTTTTCTCATTTGGCCTTGTTGTTTTATAAGCTAAAAAATAAAACAAGAAGTGTGTCTTGCACACTAGGGGGCCGGTCAAAAGGCATGTGGAGAAGAGAGAAAGAGTTTGTCTTGGTTAGAGTATTTTGTTGCATGATAATCATTAGGTTTTAGCATGCATAAACAAAAGACTATCATCCAAAACATATAAGACAAAACAAAGAGAAGCTTCTTCTCCTTTCTTGCCCTCTTTGGACGGTCCATGTTAGTAACATGGGTCCATTTTTTTTATCAATATTTGTCTCACAAATTGATATAATTTATCACTTAATTATCTAATATAATAAAGTGTAAATCAATTAAACTCTTCCTTAATATATATGTACACTTACACATATATTAAAAATGTACTTTCACTAATCTCATTAGTAAAATATACATAATTAGTGAATTAACGTTTAATCACTAATTCTCATCTCCACTAATAATTTTATCGATTCAATCGTCCGAGTTCACAACTCGATTTCTCTCTAAATAAATTCACCGACTAACCGTTAGTCAAATTATCAAGTCACTAATCTAATCGTATCTCATACAATTAATTAGCTTGAATATTTGGAGTACGTTCCTATAGGTGTGACTTAAAGGGATCAATTGATTACCGCCGTTCTCACGACAATAACGTCAAACTCTAGTCAGCCAACCGTTATTGACTTACGTTAATCAATTGACAATAATACAGGATTATCCCCATGTATTCCTTAATTGAGATTTATTAAGTAATCGCACTATTGTGGAGGACACATACTCCAACAGGAGCACCCTAGCCCCTACAAACTAAGGTGGCTCAACAAGGGAGCCGAGGTGAAGGTCAACAAACAATGCAAGGTGCCATTTTCGATTGGTCAAGATTACAAAGATGAGGTCACTTGTGAAATTCTCGACATGGATGCGTATCACTTGTTGCTTGGAAGGCCATGGGAGTATGAGAGGGACTCCTCTCATCATGGAAGGAGTAATACTTACTCCTTCAAATTCAAGGAGAAACTCATTGTGCTCACACCTTTACCTCCTATGATGGGATACAAGACTAACTCGTGCTTGTTTGAATTGATCAATGAGGAGAACTCTAGTAAAGAAATGAATGAGGAGCCGAGTATGAGCATGGAAGAGGGAATGGTGAGCCTAGAGCTTGAGGGAAACCCTAGAGCAACAAGGAGGATTCTAGGAGAGGAGCAATATGAGAGTGATGCATCAATTAACAATGAGACAACCGACTACAACAAGAATGTAGTCAAAGAAAGAGCAAAAATTGATGGCAAGGAAAGATCAAGTGGGTCTTTGAGATGGAGAATCATTGATGGGCTCGATCATGAGCAAGAATGGATGGATGGCATGGCTATGAGTCGTGGGCTCAAAGAAATGCTCGAGGAAGAATGTGTAGACAAGCAAGTCGTGATCAAGGATGACAACATGGTCAATCACACGAGCCAAACCAAAGGGGTCCATCCCTTTCTCCAAACTTTGATCAAGTGGTGTCCTTGGAAGCCTAGGGTCGTGAGAGCCAAGGTTAGCCGAGGGTTAAGTCGAGAATCAAGCATGAAATCGAGCCAAGGGGGAAGCAAAAGGATCTCCAAGGATTTGAGGGCAAATCCTTTCCAAGGAGAGGAGATTGGACCAAGAATGGTCAAGGCGATCAAGGATGGAGAGGAGTTGGACCATGGGTTGGGACCATGGGCTCAAACCCTAGCCTAGGTCTTGGACCTAGGGACTACTAAGTGCTAAGTCAAGTCGATCTAATGGTCAATTTAGCCAAACTTAGTAGGTCAAGGGAAGTCGAGGAAAGTCAAGATGGAGAGCAACCAAAAAGTCGATACATGTGCTATTTTTGAAATGTGAACTTTGGGTGCAACCATGTGGGTTAAGTCCTCTAATAATCATGACCCACATCGCTTGAAAAGTCAGCTCATGGAGGCCCTAGGAGCCGGCTCCAACAAGGCCACAAGTCCCACATTATTTTGTGCTTTAAGTCCCTTTCATTCATGTCACTTTCATTACTTTATGCTTTATTGTTTTTAGCTTACAAAAATCAGATTTGAGGAGCTTGGACCGTCCCCCTTGAGTCCCAAGATTCAATCAAGACCCTTGGATGATCACCTAAACAAAGAAAGGAGAGGATTGAGTCAAGTGTCACCATCAAACTTTATGCTTTTGTAGTTTGTTGTTTAGTTTGAAAATTTCAGCTCTTGTAAGGCCATAGGGCCGTTTAATTGGTAGTATTCATGGGTCTCTATGAGCCCTTAGATCATCTTTGAAATGTAAGGTCAAGATTAGAGTGTGGGTATTATATAAACCCTCACTCTCCCCTTGTATTTTTCAAATTTGATTGAATGATAAACCCTAAATTTGAGAGCTTCCCTTCATTTTCCTCTTTGCTAAGTGCTTGAGTAAGTGAGTGATTAATTAGTGGCTTTGTGCTTGATTAATCAAAACCTAAATCTATTGCTTTGTGCTTAGATTTAATCTATCCCTTTATGTTTTTCTTTTACTTTCAAAATTTCATAAAATTCACACAAAAAAACATCACTTTGGCCGAAATTATTTCAAGTATTGTAAATCGATTTTAGTTAGTCTCTTGAGTAAAATCAAACCCCATAGGTTTCACTACAACTACACCAGATTATCATCACCAAAAGCAGACTCGAAACTTTTCAGCTGAATTGGGGAGCACCAACTCTCAACCCCTACGGCGATCCCCAACATTGCCATGACGACCTGGAGCACCAGGCCCTGGTACGCGCCGACGGCCGAACACACACTCCGCCGCTGAGAGAGGCACCGAGCTCGAAGCGTCACCCCCACCACTGTTGCGTCCGAAGCGAATCGGGTCGTAGGCAGACGTCGGCGGAGGCTCGTTAAGCTCTATGGCACGAAGACGAGCCCTCTCATGAGCAGTTTGGGCAACGGTCCATTTAACATAGGCCCTTGATACTCGGATCGTCCCAGGAGTACCAGCTACAAGCCACTTAGGACGCATGATCCAACCACCTGCCCACTCGTCAGTCACCTGGTTATTTAACATAACCATGTCCTGTACCTTGGTGTCCTAGCCGGGAATAAACTGCGCATACCCTATCTGTCGCCTCACCCGCAGGGGGTGGATGTAAACACCCATCTCAAACCCACACAGGAGAACTCTAGAGGGACCATCGCCTACTGCACTCGCCGTCACATCGACTACTTCCCACCATGGCATCGACCAACGAATAGCAGCTGACCTCACAAACTCGGGGAAATAGTCGTTAGGACGGTCATTTGGATCCAACCACCGCATATATCGATTAGTAATGCCTCCTGCGACATACTCGCCATCAAAGCCAAAGTCGTTCAACACATTCAGACGCTCCATCAACCAGACTTGAAGGATCAGGGGACATCCTCTATACGCATGCTCCCTATTACCTGCCCTGTCATCCAAACCAAGGATCGTCTCTGCCAGGATCAAGGCAGAAGGATTGCAACCCAGCTCCATTGGATTTAGAGGACGCAATGCACGGTAGACCTGAATAGCCGTCTGCAAAGTTGTAGAGGGTGCAGTGCGCTGTAGACATGTAGAGCTGTTTGAATTGTATTTTTGAGAGGGTCGCGATAACTTTATCTCTCTTGAATTTAAGTGTTTCGCAAATGGCACGACTTTGACTGTGCTTGTTGTTTTGTTTGCAGACAATTGCATAACTCCTTATGCGCTGTTCTTTTATCTGAATTCTCTTTTCCCCTTAAAATGATGGAGAGTACTCATATTTATAGAGATAACTCTCCTCATTACGGGTTTTGGGATTCACATGCCCATTTAGGGGGCTTATTTGTGAACTTGACCCAATTTAATTTTTTGTTGGACTTTATGACCCGAATATCCATACTCGGGACGACCCGTATTCGATTTGGTGGGTAAAACATAATTAAAATGGGCTAAAATTAACTATATTTAATTTATTTTTGACACTTTCATAAAATTTTAGTGCCTACATAAATCAATATATATATATATCCAACCGACTATGGATAACTTCGCTTCGAATTAGGTTTTTCTAGGCCATTTGAGGCCAAAGTTAACATGTAATTCAAATTAGTTATTTTAAACATACAATTCAAGTCTATTGAGTTAATATATCAGTTTTTTTATTCGGACTATCTGATCAATATCTGTCAAATATTAGATAGATATTAATCAATCTACTTGGGCCGGATACAACTTGATATATGTTTCAAAAAATCCAATTATCCAATACATTTGTATGGAATACTTTTGTGAAAAACATTTGCAAATTGGTTATCTAATATCTAGATACGCCTTTAATAGAAAAGTGCCAAGTTAATAACATTTAAAATTGTGATTTTTGTCAGAAAAGAATATGGTCCTTTTCTTATGTGTCCATTTAAAATTTCTAAATAAGGTGATAATATTATAAAATTTTACTGCAAATAAAATTAAGAAATCTAATTTGAAAAATAATAAAAATGAAATTATAAACACTTAAATTGAAATAGAAGGAAAATGTTAATCCTCCATCCCTTTCATTCCCTTTTCTTCCCCTCTTTTTTCCTCCCTTCCTTTTCCTTCCTATTTCACTATCCAAACACACCTAGTGTGTTTGGTGTGTTTGGATTGAGAAAAATGAAGGGAAAGGAAGGGGAGGAAAATGAAGAGATTGAGTTTTTATCGCCTGGTTACAAAAAATGGAAGGATGGAAATGAGGGGGGGAGGGACATTTGGAGGGATCCATATTCCCTCCTCCAAGTGTAATCAAAACCTCTCCATAATTAGAACGATTTGGAGGAAAAATATATCCAAACATCAACATCTCATTCTCCCTCCCCTTCCCTTCCCCTTTCCTCATTTATCTTCCCTTCACTTTCCTTCCTATTTCGTTATCCAAACAAGCCCTAAGGGTGTATTTGGATTGAGAGAATTGGAGGGAAATGAAGGTAAGAAAAAGGGAGGGATTAGATTTTCTTTGTTTGATTACAATATATGGAAAGAAGAAAATGGAGGGTGGGGGATTTGGAGGGATTCATTTTCCCTCCTCTAAATCTACCAAACCAAAATCTCTCGATAATAGTAAAGATTTGGAGGGAAATTGTATCCAAACATCTTATTCCCTTTCTTCCTCCCCTTCTCTTCCCTCCTTTCCCCTTCAATATTTTTCTCTCGACTTTTGTTTTGCAAACACACTTTCAGGGTGTGTTTGGATAACAAAATAGGAAGGAAGGGGAGGGGAAGTGAAATGAGGGAATAGGAAGGAAAGAAAGGGAAGGGGAAGGAAAATGAGATGTTAGTGTTTGAATAGATTTTTCCTCCAAATATTTTTAATAGTGGAGAGATTTTGATTAAACTTGGATGAAAAAAATTAAATCTCTCTAAATTTTTCCCCTCCATTTTCATCATTCCATTTTTATAACCAAAAGATAGAAACTCAATCTCTTCATTTTCTTTCCCTTCCAATTCAAACACACCCTCAGTCACGACTTGATGACCCATAAGGCTTACCGTGCATTGCGATTTGCGATTACATAATTTGCTGAATTCGAATTGCTGGCTACCAGACGTACAACATAGATCACATCGTGTAGAGAGCAACAGTTGACCAATAAAAATAATACAATGACTAAATAATACTCCACTCCGTAATTCTATATTCTTCTTGAATAAAAACAAATGAAAGCATCATCAATCTATACAATAATACAATGACAAACAAAGATTATGATCTTGACTCTACATCAAATAATCATCACCCAATCCACCCACTAATTAATGCTAACAAATAATTGTACCTTCCATAATTTCACTCTATAGATCTTACATTTTTTTTTCTTTTTTCCTTCATTTAAAAAAAAAAAAAAAAAAAAAAAAAAAAAAAAAAAAAAAAAAACTGAACAAATCATGCATATATATTAACCTATATTGATTATATCTAGAATAATTCTACTTTAAAACCATTTTATAATACAAAACAACTAATAAAACTACTCAACACCTTTTTTGTGAACAATATTCGATAAAATGTTGAGTAATCTTGTTAGTCATAAACATAACGGTCTTATTTTCGATTTCGGCATAGCTCTGAGGTTAGGCCAACTAACATCAACAAACAATACGAACAAGAGAAGGTCTACGTAATTGGGAGAGTCTTGTATATGACAACAAAACAAGGAAGGATAGCCCTTGCATTATAGACCACCAAATCCTCCAGATTAGAGTAGAGACCGGTGGGACCTGCGACTGAGTCGTACGGCCCGCTCGAGGACGACGCCTCGGACACTAACATATCCTCCTTCAATGGGGACTCACTTGTGCTGCGCTTTACTCTGCCTGCAATCACTCGACACACTAGCATTGCCCGTCGCTCGTCCTTGCAGTCTAGGGTATCATGCGCCTTGCCACTGCTTGCAGTCGTTCGTACGCCCTTATTTCCTTGGAAACCGTGCCTAAACATTCGATATTTGAACCAGTTTGGTATAAGACTTCATATCCATTCACAACTAATTAGATACATTTGTTAAAGCATAAAATTGACGTTGGACCTTCAGCTTTCATTTTAACATTTTGCTTAAGTTCATTTCCGATGAACATTAGTTCGAATTTCATTACTCCTCACTTTTACTATTGAATAATATTTTGCATAATAGAGTATAAAACCAATCTTAAGCCTCTAATCATCAATTCAAAATTATTAGTAGAGTTGAATTCTAAAAATGATTAAAACATCTATAGCGACTATAGGTGATTTAAAAATAAATATAAAGAAATATTAATTCAATAATTGTTATCTATATCATGTAGATAAAAGTAAATAGATACGGAGTAACTATTTTCTAATAATAACAAAACATTACCACAGGATAAAGGTGATGGATGTATTGGAGAAAACGGTTAATAATTATGGTATCAATGTTAGATTGTCTAATACTCCGTAGTAATAAAAAGACAAAAGGAAAAAGGGCAAGAAAAAGGTAACGAGGAAATAGATAGTAACAGATCAATTGAGTGGCACGAAAAGCAGTTTGTCCGGTGTACTTGTACGCATGCACCATTTGCGGACATTTTTTAAGTTTCTACAATTAGTTTGTTGTGTGCATGGTGCGCACAAAAAATTGGTGGTTGTGCAACTAAGAGTTAACAAGAAAACTCCATATTGCATGTGTAATTGTGCACTAAACTATTTTCTTAAAATTATACTCCGTATATTTTATTTATATTTATATGCATGATATTGTAATTCAGTATAGGACTTTCGTTTGAGATAAGATAAGACTATCAAAATGAAATGTCACTAATTTGGCCAAAATTTAATCTTTAAGAATGCTAAATCTACTACGAGTATGATTTTCCAATTTTTATTTATTTACAATAAGGATGCAATAATATGATTTTCCAATTTGTAACTAGTTTTTCTTAATAAATTTTAACTATTTACTTATTTTATTGAAAATACGATTCACATTATGTGACAAAACCCTATAAGTAATCATTACAATTGTTTTCATATTTCCTTTTAATCTTATACTCCCTCCTAAGTCCTAACCACTATTTTATTCTCATGTTACATTCAAGAAAATACCACTTATTTCTTCACATTTCCTTTTGTAATAAGTTTTTGTTAAGAAAATTATTCACTTATATTTGATTTTTATATATTTTTTTTTTATTTATTAAATTATTTTTATGCCTTTAGTTTTTAGAATAACTGTGTTATTCTAATCATATAATATATTTGCTTTATTATTCATAATTTTTTTTTTAAATTCCTTTATCCACATGCAAAATCTAATGGGAAGAAAAAAAATGGTTGGAGAGAAGTACCAAGTACCGAGTAGAAAAGTATGATAGAATTTACTCTCTCCCACTTTTTTTTTGCCATTCCGGCTTTTATTTTCGGGTCCATTTTATTTGTTCTTTCCCTTTCTGTTTTGATTTAATTTTGTATGTTTTCTATTCAAAGTGATCCCCAATTTTTCTCCACTTTTAATTTCAAGTTCACATTTTTTTTCTCTCTTATTTTTTATTCCAAAATAAAATGGGAAGACCGGAAGATCATAATAAATGGGAGGGAGTATTTATTAATTTATATCATGATCGACATATTGAAAAATTTAAAGAAGTATCCAGTCGTCGAAAATCGTAAATGGATAGCTACATGTTTACCTAAGGATTTAAATAATACTCAATCCATTTCAAAATAAGTGTCCCATTTCTATTTTGGTAGGATTTAAGGAGTGTTAATCAGAAATGAAAAATATTAACAATTATTTGTTAAAACTTACTATAATTAGAAAGAAAACACTTATTTTGAAAAAAAATTTATATAAAGGAAACACTTATTTTGAGATAGGGGGAATAACTTTGATTAAAACGACTTTTGAAAGGAACCTTTATTTTAGAAATTTAAAACAACTTTTGTGTTTAAACATACTTTGCATGAAGTGCAAATTGAACACAAGTAATTTTGAAATGAGAGAATCGAAGTTTTGAATCTGTACATGAAAGTTTGTAGACACTGTACAAACAAAAGGAGTATACTAAAGGAAGCAAAAACAAAAGCAAGGCACATAACAAAGTTAAAATAGTGTCAATTATCTTTAATTTTGATTTGAATATTCCGTATTATGTACGAGTACTAGCATATTCCCATCTTTAATTTCAATTTCAAAGCAAGCTTGATGCAAATAATAAAACACACAAAAAAAAAAAAAAAAAAAAAAAAAAAAAAAAATCTTTATTCCTTTAATTTTGTCATTCTATAACAAGCATTTCTTTAAAATTTGTCATTGTTGGCCGAAAGAATCGTTTAATTACATTGTATAAATACAGGTAATTAAATACAATCTTTTACATGCCCAAAAAAATTGTGAAATATGACATTCGATTCCATCTGAAATATTTATTTGGTTTATAACAATAACATAAACATGTAATTAAATCATGCGCTTTTTCTTTTTTTTAAAATATGTACATTTTTCTATACAAAACAAAATAAGTTCTTAAATATAAAAAATTAAAGAACATGAAATAAAGTACGGAGTATTTTTGTTTAGGCAAGCAAAAAACATCAATGAACGAGTTATATTTATAAAATTGTTTTATATATGTGCCAGATAATTTAAGTCAATTGTAATTAAATCACATCACATCTAATTTATAGTTAATTGCATACAATAACGATCTAATTTAAGCAAAGTATAAATACTCCGTATTATTCAACGTACGCATACAATAGTACTCCGTACAACGTAAGACAAGTCCGTAAAAGGTAAAAAGAAAAGAGGGAAAGAAGTAGACGAACCTAATAATGGTACAGACGCCACAAGAAGAACCAGAAGAGCACAAGCTAGAAGAAGCACGTGCACCAAGGGAGCAAGTAAGAGTAGTACAGTGGAATCTAAGCAGTTCATTTCCATCTGCGGCGCATCTTGGGTTCTTCTTCGTGTTATTATTTGCTCTTAACTTCACCACGTCCCTACAATCCTCGAACCTCTGTATCGTCCTCTGCGTGTTTTGCACCTTTAATATCCGTTCGATTTTGCACATCGGGTTGTCCTTTTTCATCCAACTCGACTTGAATATTATTTCCACTATGTTTCGGCCTGAGTCTTCCGGTCCCAGCTCCGACACTGTCCCCACCGCCACCACCATCACCATAAAATTAGTTATAATCGATTATTTAACAGAATTTTTTCCGATTGTTGTTTTCCACTTCAAATATTCTTGCACCTATTATAGACGTTTGTTTTTGACCTATTTTGTACTCCGAATGTGATTTTGTTTTGACGCGCATAAAATTGTTACCGATATATTATAAAACCATAATCGCTACAAATATTATAAAATACATATTATGAAACCATATATCTCAACAAAGGTACTCTCTATTTATATTCGTTCACAACAATTGTTTTTTCACGTTTGTCAATGCAAATATTGAAACGTTTATATCTATAATTATACGTGATTAAAAATTATAAAAATTTGATATTAATTAATGTAGTACTCGCTAAGATGTATCAATCAAAATCACACGTGATTATATTTAATTTTATGTATTATAAGAAATAACAAAAACTTTACACTTAAATGAATAGATAATTTTGCCCTATGATGCAAATGAATATGAATGGAAGAAGTAATACTTTTATCGTAATTTTTCTCTTAAATATCTTTACACCAATTTAAAAGTCAATTTTATCTAAAAAACTTCAAAATAGATGTACTCATTTCCATCTTTTAGTATTCTTTCCACTTATTTAGTCAAGTGAGAAAAATATTAAAAATATATGGATCAATGGATGTACTATTTTAATCAAGTGAGAACAACATTAAAAATGAAAGAAGTATTTATTTGAATATGATGGAGTATTCATTTAATACCTTTTTTTTTTTCTTTTTTTTTTAAAACACAATTGTATCAAAATGTAGGAAAATGAGCTAAATAAATACGGAGTACCGTCGGTGGGCCGGTCAATTCAAGTCTTTAGTTTACAGTTGCACATATTTAATTGCTGTACTTGTAACTTGTAAGGAGTACTCCGTACTAAATTGGACCACTCATAATTAGCCAAATGCTTTTTGCAGTCGACTAATTATTTCGTGCAGTCGGCTTTTCTTTTCACTAATTTTATTTAGAGATTTTCATAATTAACTTTTTTTTTAATGTTAGTAATATAGTTTATAAAGTTTTGAACATATTTTTTTTTTTTAAATTTTGATATTTTCACGAAATTTGTAAAATTTATTGTCGTTACATTTGGGTGAATGTTTAATTTTTTTTAGTTACGCTTAACAAATTTAAACGCCGACTTTTGTATTGTTGATTACACAATATCAACCAAAATAATTGTATTAGCAAAATTGATAAAGTTAAAAAATGTAATCTTTGTCGTGAAAAATTATAATAAAAATATAAACTATACTATATGATATAAAATGAAA
This sequence comes from Dianthus caryophyllus, assembly GCA_023091065.1. NCBI lineage: Eukaryota > Viridiplantae > Streptophyta > Magnoliopsida > Caryophyllales > Caryophyllaceae > Dianthus > Dianthus caryophyllus. The sequence goes on from CM041522.1 coordinate 20,362,151, forward strand.
AGAAAAAATTAGAAAATGAAAATTTTACATTAGTGAGATTTGAACCTACAACTTTAAATTTAAAAATTAATCTCCTAAACATTACACTACCACAATTTTAATGTTCCATTTAACATTGATTTTAATGTATTTAAAAAAAAATTTAAAAAAAATTTTAAAAAAAAAAAAAAAGAAAAAAAAAAAAAGAAGCAAATATGGTGGATAGCGGGGAGTTCCCACGCAAGGGGTGGGGGATTGGCGGGGGGTTACCTCGTGAAGTTCAATAATTTTTTTTTTTTTTTTTTTTTTCAATGTTGTTTGTTATTACTTAGTATTTGTTTACAATTTTATAAAATTATTTGATTGTCGTTTTTTTTTATAGATGTTTAAATTTTTTTTTAGACGTTAGTTTTTAATTAATGCGAGTTTAAAAATATTATATGAATTTTTTTGAATAATTTTGTATCGATGTAAGATTATTTTTTGGTCGATTTCTAAATTTATCAAAAAATAATTTTTTGAACTTTAAAATCTATTAAAATCATATTAAAAACTTAAAAATTAATCAAAATGTTATAAATGTTAATTATAATTAGTTAATTAAATGTCGACTGCGCGAAGTAAAATGGCGACTGTAAAAGTACATCCCAATTATTTAATCAATACGGAGTACCACTATTTATTACTTTTTCTTTTTATACGGAGAACGGAGTATCTTGTAAATTTGTAATGCTGTCGAACGACAATTCACCTGAATTGGCAGCCTAATACAACTACTCTCTTCATCACAAAATAAGTGTTTCCTTTCTTTTAAAATTTTTCTCAAAATAAGTGTTCCTTTTTATTTACTTTTAACTTTTTGTAAAGAATTTTCAAAAAAAAAATCATTTTCATTACTATTTCTTAAATCATCCCAAAATAAAAAAATGACACTTATTTTGGAATAAAAAATTTACCTACATCCCAATTATTTAATCAATACGGAGTACCACTATTTATTACTTTTTCTTTTTATACGGAGAACGGAGTATCTTGTAAATTTGTAATGCTGTCGAACGACAATTCACCTGAATTGGCAGCCTAATACAACTACTCTCTTCATCACAAAATAAGTGTTTCCTTTCTTTTAAAATTTTTCTCAAAATAAGTGTTCCTTTTTATTTACTTTTAACTTTTTGTAAAGAATTTTCAAAAAAAAAATCATTTTCATTACTATTTCTTAAATCATCCCAAAATAGAAAAATGACACTTATTTTGGAATAAAAAATTTACCTATACCATTTTTTCGTGCTCTCAATCAGACAAAAAGTTTAAAATGACTTTGTACATAAAATATATTCAATAATTTTGAGTATTACTTCTGTTTCGATTTCATATCTGGTATTATTATTTTTAAAATAATGTCAAATTGTTACTCGGTATGATTTTATTTTATTTTCGCGTACATACTCCCTATTGTTTTTAATACTAGTATACGATTTTCTCACGTTTTGAAATATCTATTTTTCTCTTTGATATTTGGTAATAATAAATATTTGAATTATCCTCAATATTATCAAATTTATACTCATATAAAAGTTTTTTTTCTCAAGAAAATTTTAAGATACGGTAAATTTTTGTATTTGTGGAGGTAATATATTTTCGTATAAAATTAAGTCAATAACCTCGTAATTTGAAACCGTGGTATAAGTAAACACCAACAACTACCTTCCTAAAATACAATTTCCATTTTATTTGAATGCATTAAATTTTAATTTATGGTAGATAGACGTAGACCATTGCGAGTTTCATTTAATTATCTGACAAACCCATTAATAATACCTGACATCTCATTCAAGTCATAGACTTAATTTTTGAATTACATCTGCCAATTACTTTTGTATAAATATATATGAGTGCATAATTGCCCAATTAAACTGTCCTATTACTGTTTTATGCCATCTGATTATAACGATTCAATACCACACTTTAATGTAATTTAATTCTATCATAGATAGATAAGACAACTTTTACTACGGAGTAGTACATATTAAAGACATTTAATATATGATAGACATGATAGACAAGACATTAAAAGGTAAGATTGTTAGAGCAAATACAATGGGAGAACTTTATATAAAGTTCTTTATATTTTCAATTATTTTTCAACAACTACAAAATATAAGAACTTTTTAGTGCAATGGAAAAACTTTTACTTTGTTCTTAATTGGGACCCACTACTACTCTTTAACTCTATCAAATTAATTTAAATTTCTTGGAAATAATAAAAAAACTAGGTTCTAAAATAAGAACTTATTTCTTATTTTAATAAACCCAAGAAGACTCACAATGGAAAGAACTTTATTTTTTGAGTTTTATTGACAAACCCAAGGACTAAAAACCTCCATTGCACTTGCTCTTAGTAGGAGTATCTTTTACCATTAACTGATTAGTCCCTATTTTACTACTTCCTCCCTTTCATTGAATTATTTACCTTTTAATTTTTTTTGTGAGTGATATTTTAGAGAACTGTAAACAAATGAGTGAGAAAAAAAATGTAGTAAAATTCTTGCTATTTATAAGTTATTATCTTCTGATTTAAAACAATCTCGCAAAAATAATCAAGAAAATGAAATTGTTAATACACGAATGAAGGGTAGAAAAATAGATTACCTGCATGTCTAGTAGCTTGATGATGCTCCAAACTTTCAATCTTGGGAAATATTTCACCGCAATGAGGACATGTGCATATAGTTGACCTAGGTATTATTGGATACCTGCCATTAAATCAAAACACTTACCCATAAATAAACAACGCACGTTACTTGTAATATCATTTCAATCACCACTCCGTATAAACTATGAATATCAATAACGTAATTGAAAACTAATTACACCCATCTCCTCATACTTACTTTCTATTTAATTTAGGTCAAATAAATTCGTTTTAATTTATTTGTCGAATATAATTTTATTTTGTTTTAATTGGGTTGAACTTATTAACCAATCATTTCATTTTAGTGAATTATTTAACTTTTAACTTTTTTATGGGAGAAATTTAACGTCATTATCTACCATTTAATCTACTCCGTATGAAAGTATGAAATTCTACATTACCAAACAAATACACCGCATATCTGTAGATTTATCAACTAAATTCAATCGATTAATTTAATAATACGGAGTATAACATTATATATATACACTGTATAATTAATAAATCAAGATAAAAAAAAAATACTAAGTACTCCGTATTTCTTTTTATATACGAATATAAGTAATTAGTACTCCGTAAGACAAACCTGCTAGGATCAATAATCATGTGACACTCATAACACCCAGAGAGCTTTCTCAAGGGCATACCCCTTGAAGAAACAGAATGGGAACTCACTCCGGATCTGACCGAACCTGACAATGACCGGCTCGAAACCGACCCGTTGCTGATTCCGGAACCCGTCTTAACCCGACCCAGCAGCCGAGCTTCCTGTCCCAAGGAGCTACTCTCGGGTGAGGAGTTATCAGACCGATGAACAACCCTACTTGTATTCCCCTGTACTACGTCACGGAAACTGCACATGGACCCACACGATGACGCCAGCTTTGTTGGCTCGTGGACTCTTGACCCTTCCACTTGTTTACATGTTAGCAGGCTCTTTATTTGGTCCCATGACGACTGCGGCTTCGCTGGTTTTTGTTTCGGGTTTTGTTTTGGTTTCGGGTTACTGGCCTGATGTTGCTGCTGCGGAAGCTGATCGGTTTGTGGTTTACGGCGTCGTTTTGGGGATTTTTGGGGATGCTTTTGGTGTTGTTTGGGTTTTTTGGGTTCGGTGGTGGAGTTAGTAGAGGGGGTGAAAGTGAGAATGCCCATGAAGAAGAGTAGTAGTAGCAAGTAGTATGACATAAAAATGGAGGAGAAGAGTTATTAAAGAGAAAGGGAGTTGTTCAGAAGTTTAAGATGACCATTTGTTTGTGTGCTTGTTAAAGGTGGTTCGGCTATCATGTTATGTAGGGAGTAGTAGTTTATTTATATATTCCTTTTGTTGGACGTATGCGGTATATCGAGTTGAGTTACATTGAAAATTTTCACTAGAAATCTTTTTAAGATTATGTATAATGATTTAGATACCACAATTCTTGCCAATTAAGCCTTACAATAAATTACTAGTTTAGTAGCCGGGCAAATGCACAAATTATACAGAAGTGTAGTAAAAAATTATTAGTTAAATAATTAAATGAGTAAATTGACAATTACACCCACACATTAGTGCGTTTTTCAAACTTACACCCACAACGTTTTCGACCTTGTAACTGCTACCAAAAGTATAGGTTCGGTTAATGACTGCTACCATGTACGAACCCGAACCTACCAACTTTTGATCTCGGCCCTTGATCTTGTTTTGGAGAGATAGTTGACAAAATTCTTATTCATTTTGCCCCGAGTTTGACCCTTCACCATGCTTATGTTTAATTGTTTAATATTTCCCTCATTTTTTTTAGGGTTTTTCCCATCTATACCCTCGTATTTTTCACTTTTTCCAGTTGCACCCCTGCGTTTGGCGTATTTCCAGTTCTACCCTTAAACTTATAAAATTAGTCCCAATCGTAACCAAACTTAAATAATCCGTTAGTTTTGTTTTATATGAATTTTCACCCTTTTTATTTACTTTTTTTCTTTAATCTTTTCACATTAAACACCTTGTTTTTTATAATGGATGGTAGAGTAGAGTATTTAATGCGAAAAGATGGAGGAAAAAACTGAAATAATAAGGGTGAAAGTTTATATGAAACATAACTAACGGCTAAATTTAACGGTTTACTCTAGTTTGGTTACGGTTAGGACTACATTAATAAGTTTAAGGGTACAACTGGGAATACGCCAAACGCAGGGGTACAATTGGGAAAAGGGAAAAGTACGAGGGTACAGATGGGAAAAACCCTTTTTTTTTTTTTTACTAATTCCCCTTATTCACCATAAACACTCCCATTTATTTACTTAAACTTTGTTGACTTAATTATTTTGTCATTTTTCTCATCCCCTTTATTTAATTCCTGAAATTATCCATTACTCTTTCCTCCATTAGAAGCAGAGATGCAAGTCAATTATTTCACTCTTTCCTCCATTAGAAGTACTAACATCATCTCCAACAACCTTCTTAACTTCAACCATGAGATTGTGATATGTTAAATCCCTTCTTCCAACTCCACTCATTAACACCATTACACCATTTTCATAAGTAATCGTCTTCATCGTAATCACAAAGACCCCACCAACATGCAAAAGAACATCAAATTCAGAAGGGATCGACATCCTAAAACAAAAAAATCATTTCAATGTCACACATTCGGTAATTACACAACCTTAATATAAGGCAAATGCAAATTCGAAGATTTAGGGTTTGTGGGTAATTTGGGAAAGTTTCATACAATTAATAATTACACACTATAAGAAGTTAATCCCACTAATTAAAACGAAAATTAAAGTAATTAACATCACAATCGAACAAACAAAAAACTAGGGCCGGGGACTGCCGATGAACTCGGGGAAGAAACACGAGCAAATTCACGGATGAATTTTTACAGATTTTTAGTCAATTTCAGGAGAGTAAATTAAAAGAGAGTAAAGAGTGAAATTAATAAACAGTAAAAAAAAAAACATAACTAAGTAATTAGAAGAGTAAAGATAAAAGCTGAGTAAATATAGAAATCAAAAGGACAATAATGTGAAGGGTAACTTAAATCAGGGGTATTTTAGTCTTTTCATGTGCTTTTTTAAGTTCTGATTAAAAATGTAGTAGTCATTAACCGAACCAATATTTTGGTAGTAGTTACAAAGTCGAAAACGGTGTGGGTGTAAATTTGAAAAACACACTAATGTGTGGGTGTAATTGTCAATTTACTCTAATTAAATAGTTAACTAAATAAATATGTTTAAATCTAGTAATAAATTAGTGTTACTAAAAAAAAACAAAGATTCTAAATAGAAGTATATAATTTAGGCCTTTAATGGGTGATTTGGAAACTTCCCACCTTTTATAACCACAATTTTAAAAGCTCACATTTTGTAAATTTTTTAAAAACTCCAACCTTTTGTAAAAATTTTCTTAAAAACTCTCACCAAAATGCCATTTTTGGTAAAAAAAAAAATAATTTTTTTTGAATATATTATGTCCTAATGTACTTCATCATCCACCGAAACTCAAAATGCGAAAAGAAAAAGAAAGAATTTAATGTTTTTATGAGTCAAAACATGTTTATTTAGTAAATGTGAGAGTTTTTAAAATGAGGATAGAAAAGGTGGGAGTTAAAAATAAATCCTTTAATTTATTTGGTCAGATTGAAAATGATGCACGATCTATGTTGTAACAACCTGGTTTTTCGTGACTTTAATTAAACTAAGGCGGAAAATTAATTAAGTCTAAATATTACAAACCAGCTGTTATCGTCTTACAACTCAGTATACATAATACGAGTTTAGAGATAAAACAGAGTATTTAGATTACAAATTCCCTCAAAAGCGTACAAAATAAATAAGGTAAACTCTCCCCATCATTTGGTAATAATAGTAGCCCTCGGGGTACCTGCGTTTAACCAATTATCATTTTCCCGCAACACTCTTTCGACACATGTAATTCTAAAACATGTGAAATACATAATATAAATAAGTAAAAACAAATAGCAAGCGTTTAAACAACACATAAGAGGAATCATGGTGGTTCAAACATGAGCATGCGTCAAATAATATAACCATAAAACAATCATCGATAATTATTCTCAATTCATAATCATGTAGGCAAATCACTATCATTTCGTTCACATTAGGTAGCCGACCCTTTACAATTATTCATATAGCAACATATACTCGCGAGTCTTGACTACAGAGCGGCTTTTGTACTCTCATAGATAATTACCCATATAATTTCCTATCAAAGTACACTAGTTACTCAGACTCGTACATCAGATCAAACACTAAGTAGCATAAGATACAGCTACCTAACACCCAACACAACATGGATAATCTAAGATGAAACACGACCATAAGCCAACAAACTAGCAAGGATGGAAACATGCGTTAACACAAATAGCATGTTAACGCAGCGACTGACGTCTTGGCCACATCAATCGGACTTTAAATGTCAAGATATCAAGCGGGTAATAAGGAGGATCGATCCCTTGTCTTTTGTATGCACACACTACCCTATTAGTACGACTATTACACTCTGACTGCATTCCGGGTGGGAATGGCTATTTTCAGATTACCTCATATGGGCCCGTGAGCGAATCACTACCCAAGTGAAAATCACGTTAAATAAAGACTAGGAGAGTCATTAGATTACCACTAGCACCAAATAGCGATGATAGTGTCCCCATATGCGGCTACCTTACTAACCCTGACCCTATAGCGTTTAACATCGCAGACACCCGAGTACTAATCATACAACGTTCTAATCGAAGGGTATAATCTCATGTCAGGCCGTGCCTTTTGATTCAAATCCTAAGTTGTCGAAGGAATATCGAGTATGAGGAATAAATTCCTCACTATCGGATTCAACCCAAACAACCGCAGAGAGTCAAACGGGTTCCCAAGTTAGAGTGGGTAGTCAAAGTGAAGTCATCGAAAGGGCAATTCAAATGAGAGGTACGTATTATTCTATACATGTGAGGAAAAAAAATGGTAACATCAAGTATTCAACACTTCATTCATTACTTCTTTTATTATTCATAACACATGCTATAATTCTTATTAGTTATAACATCGTCGAACTTGTATAATGAAATTTTAGTTCTAGCAGTTCTTCAAGTAAACGGAAGCACATAGAAAACTTATTTATTTATTTTGAGTCCGTTCGTAAATTTTAAATATTTTTACTATTCACCGTATTTACTATTCATCGTATTTACTATTCATCGTATTTACTATTCCTCGTATTTTTATACGTATTCGTATTTTCGTATTTCGTATTCATACGTATTTTTATACGTATGCGTATTTTTATACTTCGTATTTTATTCGTATTTTTATACTTTGTATTTTATTCGTATTTTTATACGTACATGTATTCTTATACTTAGTATCTTTTTCTATACTTAATATTTATAGTTATATTTTCTTTATACTTGGTATTTTTATACTTTATACCAATTTTATACTTAGGATATTTTATTTGATTAAGTTAAGTGATTTAGTTAATGTAACTAGATTTTCTAATTATTTAGTTTCTTTTTAATTTTTTTATACTTAGCTTTTCTAAAACAAAACTAGATATTTTTCCTAAGTGTCAAATTGTAGTTTTATTTCTTAAGTATAATTCTAGTTTTAAAGTTGTTAAGTTCATTTTGTACTTAGTGATTTGAAATATTATTTTAAAAGTAGAACTCGGTTATGTTTAGTCATATACTTAGCTAAATTTCTTTTAACGGTTTCTATTTTTAGCGAGGTTGTCGTAGTTCATTTTAAATAGTCCGTATGTCCAAATCCAATTTAAGCAAAGGGAGTAACACTCGAATTTGTTCATTTTTAATAAGTGTAACATTTATTTTTATCGGTTTCGTCGATTCTTTTTATTAAAGATTTATTATACAATCAAAAATAATCCTAATTACTATTCAACTTTAGTGACTAAGTGACAAATTCATTTTGATCAAAAGTGACCCATTTAAAGTGGTAAAATCGTGGCCTCTATTATATTTAGCTATTTATTTCTTTTTTTGTTTTTATTAATAATTCATTACTTTAACTAATTAAATTACTAAAGTGATAAAAATAAAAAGTGACAAAAGCATTTTTGGTCCAAAAATATCCCCAAGGCCGTGGCCTATTATATACTTAGCAATTTATTTTAATTTTCTAATTTTATCGGTTTTCGACTTAAAGTTTTTATAATCTATTTATTTAGTTTATACTAAAGTGATTTAAGCTAAGTTGAAATTTCACTAAATATTTTATTATGATTATGAATAGTGTTTTTACTTACTTTAAATTTCTAACTTTTGTATTTTAAAGATTTAGCTTACTAAACTTATATATTTAGTTAGGTGTTTATTCACTAATGGATTAATACAACTCTTAACTTTAACTTAATAAAAATTATGAATCAAAACTAGTCATCTACAAGAAGAACATATGAATATGTGATGAGTTCCTAATATTTTTCATAAGAACTTAATTTAGTCAAATTTTCATATGTTTATATAATCTTCTCAAATTTTTCATACAAGTCTAATTTAACTACACTAATCATAATATGTTATTTAGAAAAATTAAAACTAAAAATTGGTCCAAAAACAAGGACAAAACCGTGGCCTTGTATATGTTGTTCATGATTTTTAATTTTTGATTTTTATACTTCTAATTCATTAACTAATTTTCCTTTATATCTTTTATGTACTTAACATATGTGAAAATCATATACAAACATTAACAAACAAAAATAAATCATTTCATACAACAATAATAACAATACTTCAAGAACAAACACAAGCACTTTAAAACATTAAAATTTCATAACTATTTCATTTTAAGTCCTAAACATAAACTAATTATATATTCATGTACATTTTATACTTAGTATTTTAAGCATGCAATTTACAAAAATTAAAACGAAGAATTTAGTGAAAAATATAAGGGTGGCCGTGTATTTTTTTTATAAGCTACACAAGTTTTATTTTTTTGATTTTTGCCTTGTAATTAATCATGCAATTTCTAAGGTGGTATACTAATTCATACACACATCAAACATAACATATAATCAGTCAAGTGTAAGTGCTTAGCAATTATAGTGTGCGGGAGCACCTTAGTTAGGTTATGAGTGAATTAGCTTAGCAGTTGTCGGGATCAATGATATGATCGAATTGGCTAAGATCGACTCCTCCACCTTGCTCCTCGTCTTTGGTTAGGGTTGTACATAAAAATGAAATAAGCAAGTTAGTAATTTATTTAAACTAGTTAAACTATACTAATGAATTTTAAGTGTAGTATTATTTTTAGTTTAGGTGAAGTAATTGTTTTAAACGATTTGGGTTTATGTTCATGTTTATATACTAGTTTAAGAGAGGAGATGATTACTAAAATGATTAGTAGTGAATTAATGCAAGAGTTCTAGTGAATTTAAAACATTAAAATGAAAGTTTAAGGAAGAAAATAATGAGGAAGAAGATGAAGATCTTCAATGGAGGCTAAGGAAGAAGATGAAGATGCTTACTAGCTCTTGAATATGAGTTTATTTAGAGAGGAAATAAGTTGAAATGTTTGTTGTATGTGTGTGTATGAAACCGTGTAGTAGTAGTAGTAATATAGTAATTGTTGTGCTTGTTTTTCTTGTATGCATTAAGACTAGTTTTGCATTCATACTTAAACTAGAAAGGGCTACTAAATGATGATGAAATTATAGAGTCTTAAGGGGATTTGACATGGTGCTAAAGTTGTAAGAAATGGAAGAAGATAATGGTTGACCAAAGGCCCTTAATATCTCGGCCAAAATGGTGCAACTTGGCTCGATTTTCGTTTTTTCAAAATTTCGATTCTGACGTGAAAAGTCTCGAAATGAAATATATAGTCTTAAAATGATGGTTCGAAGTAAGGTCAAAAATTAAAATGAAGAAAAACGTAGAAGAGTAATAAAAATGAAAAATGGCCTTAGGATCCTCGAAACTTTGAAATAAAATCTTGTTGGATCGAAATATATATTTTTTTCGTTGAATGTCATTGAAATAAATCATAATGCTCAAACGTCAAAAAGTTTATCAGTTTTGAATAAGTGTGGCTCATTATATCGAGTTTTAGTGAAAGTGTTAGTTAATTCAAAATGAAATAGTAATTTTGATATAATAAAATAATGTTTGTTAGTATAAATCAAAATAATTGAATTCTAACTAACTTAATTAGATTTGGATTATGAGTAAGTGTATTTGAAAAGGAATTAGGTGATTTAATCACACTTAGGTGGCCTGGCTATTTAGTCAACATTTGACCTCGATTTGCGTGCCAAAATTTGTCGTTGAGAAATTTGTCGTAGGTGCTCCATTTGATTTATCGAGTTTGAATATGTAAAAATAAAGTTCAAATTTGAAGCATATCAAAATGGTTTTAATTCAGGTGCGAGAAAAGTTGTAGCGCATTGTTTTAGAAAAATCTTGAGCGAGATTGCTTAATTAATGATTTGCGCAATTATAAATAGGCTTAACTTGTCATGGAGTGTTACAAGTTTAGCGAAAAAAATTCAGTCGCATTTTTATTATAAGGGAAAAGGTTGAATTTAATTTAAGGAATTAAATTCTTTCATAATATTTTGCTATAAAAACACGGGGTGTTACAATCCTACCCCCTTAAGAAAAGTTTCGTCCCCGAAACTTGGAAAGAGTGGATAACTGCTCGAGGTTAAACAAGGCAGTTAGAGAGAATATTGAGATTTTAAGAATTTGGATAATAACATTTAGCTTTGGTGGGATAAGACTCTTTGAAAAGTTTGAGTTTTATAAATAATATAGAAACATCGGATAGAGTGAAAATACTGGAGAACAAAATTGCGTTTGTTTTATTAATAAGATATTTAAATAAATATAGAAATGTTACTAGAATGTTATTTCTGAAAATGACTTGAAAGAGGTCTACAAAAAGGTAGGGCCTAGAAGTTTTGTACGGAATTAAATTAAATTAAAACTAATAAGAGTTTTAAGAGTAAAAACGATTTATTTAGTTTTGAGAATAAATGTTATCCTTAAGACAGATTGTAATAAGAAATTTCAGATTTTAGTAGGACTTTAATATACAAATTATAGTCCTACCCCCTTAAGAATTTTTAAACGTATATACAAAATATTATTATTGTTATTTTTATTGATCACAACATCAGATATATAGCCTTAGGAAAATGGCATTTAGGGGAAATTATGTAAAAGTCGTCGCGATCATAATTAGAATATGAGCTTTAATGAAATTACGAGAATATAGGTTATCGTTGAATGATTAAATAAAATTTTTGAGAATTATGGATAACCTTGTTGATATAGCTCATTTTCTTAAAATTGTTATTATAATGTTACTAGATGGAACGGAAATGTTATAAGCCGTATTTTGGATATGATTCCAATTTTATAATAAGGGTTTAGATACGATATATGCAAGAGTGTTTTGACGAGAGGAAAATTGTAATGGGTATGACAGGTCCGAAAGGTATTTAAAATTTAAAGAAATGGATGCTCCAGTATTGAATAAAATCAAGGTAGGTACTGAGTTAACCAGAAATTTACCCGTAATGATGTCTACGTCAGGGCACTCCTCGGTGTCTTCGTCAATCTCCGACAAGACGTAAACACGTCCTTGTACCTTAACTGCAGGTAGTGGTCCCGTGTCCTTCCTTCCCATCGCTTCTTTCTTCGGGCATGCGTTAGATTTGTGCCCCGCTTCATGCGTAAGAAAGCAGGCGATTGGGGATCCGTTAATCTGCTTTTCCAGGGTGTAGAGCCTTGTGTGAAATAGCAATTGTCCGATCGTCTGATCGGCGGAGTTCTTCCACCTTTGTAGTCACCTCCCATTGTTCGAGTTGTTGTTGTTGCGGTTGTAAAGAAGCTTGTTGAAATTGTTGTTTTGGGAGTTCGGCCTCTGGAAATTCCTTTGTTGGAAGGTCGAACACGGATGAAACTAGAACTTGCCACAGGAGGCGTAAAAATTCTCCTCTTCATTTTCTCCTCAGTCACTCCCTTCTGGATGGAGGCCCAGATACTTGTCGCTTTTTCGTAGGCCTCAGCAAAGTTCTTACAGTTGAACCCGCTCATGTTTATCCTCAGATCGTTAGTCATGCCCCTTACATAACGGGTTGCGAGTTCCTCCTCGTTCGTTAATATTCTAGGAGCAAACTTAGATAGCTCCTGATACCTTTCGGTGTATGCCTGCAGAGACATATCACCTTGATCTAAGTTCCTGAATTTCTCTTCCATCTCCCATTTTAGTTCCTCCCCAAAGTATTTGTTCTCCAATAGAGTCTTGAACTCGCTCCAATTATAGATCCTTAAGGGGAACGTGGATCTGATTAGGCGCCACCAGCTATTGGCCTCCCCTTTCAAGTAGTACGCTACTACATTCACCTTTTCATTAGGTGGCGTCTTGCTCAGTTCTAATAGTTTTTCCATCTCTTCAATCCATTCTGTCAAGACAGTAGGGTCGATTGAACTGAGTATGGTTGAGGTGCGTGTTTGAGAACCTCTCAACGCAGATTGATTATTACTACCACCACGATGTTGATGGACATTACGAGCAATCTTAACGATCGCGTCCTCGAAGCCTCTTCTTCTTGCTTCTTCTTGAGGAATTGTTGGTTCAGTCATTATGCGGAATACCGTTTGCGACCATTACGAAAAAGAATATTAAAATCAAAAGTTACAAAGCTTCCTAATTCCTTCTCGATGAAGTGAACTATGACGGAGGGTTAGAAACCAAGCTCAGAAAATAACATAAGAGTTCAGGTATATGCTCGAGGGATATAGAGTTGAGTCTGAGAATTGACAAAAGGGAGGAAGAAGTTCATGAAATCGTAGAGTAAGGTTGAAACCATTCTACTAAATTGAGGGAAAAGAAGATCAGTTTACGAAGGGAATCACTGATTTAGAATATCAATCGTTTCTAAGAATTAAAATTTTTACGAGATTGATAAATCATTGAGTTGACTCTATCTTAAAATCATGGAAAGATTAGATGTCAGGAAATTTTTTTTTATGATTTAGAAAATGAGAATTGAAAAGCGTTGAAATGATGGTGACAATTCAAGAACGGTTTGATGTGGTTGTAGGAACACTTTTAGTTCAAAAGAACTCTGCAAGTCTTGAATGTCTTCTCGTTCCACATAAATCCTGTTGTGTCCCTTTGTTGCACTTGAATTTTCGTCGTCTTGACTTTGATTTATGCGACTCGATTTTTTTGAAGTAACGTTAGCATAAAAGATTTGTTAGTCAAACAAGTTAGCCATAGAGCAATTAGCAGGTACAAGAATTATAAAAAGTTAAGATTCTAACGCTCATCTAACTAGTTTATTATTATTTGGTCGGTCCTTAAGATTCTACCCTTCCTCACATTTTAAAATGATCTAAGTTATTATTTTAGCGATCTAAAATTTTCTAATTCATTATTTGATCCTATAAGTCTATGCCTGACATACGATATGAATGTCTGGCCCAGGTGTCGTCTCGCTATGTGAGATAACTTTAAGTCATTCACGGTCGCAAGACAGCTCTGATACCAACTGTAACAACCTGGTTTTTCGTGACTTTAATTAAACTAAGGCGGAAAATTAATTAAGTCTAAATATTACAAACCAGCTGTTATCGTCTTACAACTCAGTATACATAATACGAGTTTAGAGATAAAACAGAGTATTTAGATTATAAATTCCCTCAAAAGCGTACAAAATAAATAAGGTAAACTCTCCCCATCATTTGGTAATAATAGTAGCCCTCGGGGTACCTGCGTTTAACCAATTATCATTTTCCCGCAACACTCTTTCGACACATGTAATTCTAAAACATGTGAAATACATAATATAAATAAGTAAAAACAAATAGCAAGCGTTTAAACAACACATAAGAGGAATCATGGTGGTTCAAACATGAGCATGCGTCAAATAATATAACCATAAAACAATCATCGATAATTATTCTCAATTCATAATCATGTAGGCAAATCACTATCATTTCGTTCACATTCGGGGTAGTCGACCCTTTTCAATTATTCATATAGCAACATATACTCGCGAGTCTTGACTACAGAGCGGCTTTTGTACTCTCATAGATAATTACCCATATAATTTCCTATCAAAGTACACTAGTTACTCAGACTCGTACATCAGATCAAACACTAAGTAGCATAAGATACAGCTACCTAACACCCAACACAACATGGATAATCTAAGATGAAACACGACCATAAGCCAACAAACTAGCAAGGATGGAAACATGCGTTAACACAAATAGCATGTTAACGCGCGACAGCGTGCCGGTCACATCAACGGACTTTAAATGCTGAAGATATCAAGCAGGTAATAAGGAGGATCGATCCCTTTGTCTTTTGTATGCACACACTACCCTATTAGTACGACTATTACACTCTGACGCATTCCCGGGTGGGAATGGTATTTTCCGTTACCTCATATGGGCCCGTGAACGAATCACTACCCAGGGCGAAAATCACGTTAAATAAAGACTAGGAGAGTCATTAGATTACCACTAGCACCAAATAGCGATGATAGTGTCCCCATATGCGGCTACCTTACTAACCCTGACCCTATAGCGTTTAACATCGCAGACACCCGAGTACTAATCATACAACGTTCTAATCGAAGGGTATAATCTCATGTCAGGCCGTGCCTTTTGATTCAAATCCTAAGTTGTCGAAGGAATATCGAGTATGAGGAATAAATTCCTCACTATCGGATTCAACCCAAACAACCGCAGAGAGTCAAACGGGTTCCCAAGTTAGAGTGGGTAGTCAAAGTGAAGTCATCGAAAGGGCAATTCAAATGAGAGGTACGTATTATTCTATACATGTGAGGAAAAAAAATGGTAACATCAAGTATTCAACACTTCATTCATTACTTCTTTTATTATTCATAACACATGCTATAATTCTTATTAGTTATAACATCGTCGAACTTGTATAATGAAATTTTAGTTCTAGCAGTTCTTCAAGTAAACGGAAGCACATAGAAAACTTATTTATTTATTTTGAGTCCGTTCGTAAATTTTAAATATTTTTACTATTCACCGTATTTACTATTCATCGTATTTACTATTCATCGTATTTACTATTCCTCGTATTTTTATACGTATTCGTATTTTCGTATTTCGTATTTGTACGTATTTTTATACGTATGCGTATTTTTATACTTCGTATTTTATTCGTATTTTTATACTTTGTATTTTATTCGTATTTTTATACGTACATGTATTCTTATACTTAGTATCTTTTTCTATACTTAATATTTATAGTTATATTTTCTTTATACTTGGTATTTTTATACTTTATACCAATTTTATACTTAGGATATTTTATTTGATTAAGTTAAGTGATTTAGTTAATGTAACTAGATTTTCTAATTATTTAGTTTCTTTTTAATTTTTTTATACTTAGCTTTTCTAAAACAAAACTAGATATTTTTCCTAAGTGTCAAATTGTAGTTTTATTTCTTAAGTATAATTCTAGTTTTAAAGTTGTTAAGTTCATTTTGTACTTAGTGATTTGAAATATTATTTTAAAAGTAGAACTCGGTTATGTTTAGTCATATACTTAGCTAAATTTCTTTTAACGGTTTCTATTTTTAGCGAGGTTGTCGTAGTTCATTTTAAATAGTCCGTATGTCCAAATCCAATTTAAGCAAAGGGAGTAACACTCGAATTTGTTCATTTTTAATAAGTGTAACATTTATTTTTATCGGTTTCGTCGATTCTTTTTATTAAAGATTTATTATACAATCAAAAATAATCCTAATTACTATTCAACTTTAGTGACTAAGTGACAAATTCATTTTGATCAAAAGTGACCCATTTAAAGTGGTAAAACCGTGGCCTCTATTATATTTAGCTATTTATTTCTTTTTTTGTTTTTATTAATAATTCATTACTTTAACTAATTAAATTACTAAAGTGATAAAAATAAAAAGTGACAAAAGCATTTTTGGTCCAAAAATATCCCCAAGGCCGTGGCCTATTATATACTTAGCAATTTATTTTAATTTTCTAATTTTATCGGTTTTCGACTTAAAGTTTTTATAATCTATTTATTTAGTTTATACTAAAGTGATTTAAGCTAAGTTGAAATTTCACTAAATATTTTATTATGATTATGAATAGTGTTTTTACTTACTTTAAATTTCTAACTTTTGTATTTTAAAGATTTAGCTTACTAAACTTATATATTTAGTTAGGTGTTTATTCACTAATGGATTAATACAACTCTTAACTTTAACTTAATAAAAATTATGAATCAAAACTAGTCATCTACAAGAAGAACATATGAATATGTGATGAGTTCCTAATATTTTTCATAAGAACTTAATTTAGTCAAATTTTCATATGTTTATATAATCTTCTCAAATTTTTCATACAAGTCTAATTTAACTACACTAATCATAATATGTTATTTAGAAAAATTAAAACTAAAAATTGGTCCAAAAACAAGGACAAAACCGTGGCCTTGTATATGTTGTTCATGATTTTTAATTTTTGATTTTTATACTTCTAATTCATTAACTAATTTTCCTTTATATCTTTTATGTACTTAACATATGTGAAAATCATATACAAACATTAACAAACAAAAATAAATCATTTCATACAACAATAATAACAATACTTCAAGAACAAACACAAGCACTTTAAAACATTAAAATTTCATAACTATTTCATTTTAAGTCCTAAACATAAACTAATTATATATTCATGTACATTTTATACTTAGTATTTTAAGCATGCAATTTACAAAAATTAAAACGAAGAATTTAGTGAAAAATATAAGGGTGGCCGTGTATTTTTTTTTATAAGCTACACAAGTTTTATTTTTTTGATTTTTGCCTTGTAATTAATCATGCAATTTCTAAGGTGGTATACTAATTCATACACACATCAAACATAACATATAATCAGTCAAGTGTAAGTGCTTAGCAATTATAGTGTGCGGGAGCACCTTAGTTAGGTTATGAGTGAATTAGCTTAGCAGTTGTCGGGATCAATGATATGATCGAATTGGCTAAGATCGACTCCTCCACCTTGCTCCTCGTCTTTGGTTAGGGTTGTACATAAAAATGAAATAAGCAAGTTAGTAATTTATTTAAACTAGTTAAACTATACTAAAACTTTTAAGTGTAGTATTGTTTTTTTAGTTTAGGTGAAGTAAACATTTTAAATGATTTTGGTTTATGTTCATGTTTATATACTAGTTTAAGAGAGGAGATGATTACTAAAATGATTAGTAGTGAATTAAAGCAAGAGTTCTAGTGAATTTAAAACATTAAAATGAAAGTTTAAGGAAGAAAATAATGAGGAAGAAGATGAAGATCTTCAATGGAGGCTAAGGAAGAAGATGAAGATGCTTACTAGCTCTTGAATATGAGTTTATTTAGAGAGGAAATAAGTTGAAATGTTTGTTGTATGTGTGTGTATGAAACCGTGTAGTAGTAGTAGTAATATAGTAATTGTTGTGCTTGTTTTTCTTGTATGCATTAAGACTAGTTTTGCATTCATACTTAAACTAGAAAGGGCTACTAAATGATGATGAAATTATAGAGTCTTAAGGGGATTTGACATGGTGCTAAAGTTGTAAGAAATGGAAGAAGATAATGGTTGACCAAAGGCCCTTAATATCTCGGCCAAAATGGTGCAACTTGGCTCGATTTTCGTTTTTTCAAAATTTCGATTTACGCGCACGTGAAAAGTCTCGAAATGAAATATATAGTCTTAAAATGATGGTTCGAAGTAAGGTCAAAAATTAAAATGAAGAAAAACGTAGAAGAGTAATAAAAATGAAAAATGGCCTTAGGATCCTCGAAACTTTGAAATAAAATCTTGTTGGATCGAAATATATATTTTTTTCGTTGAATGTCATTGAAATAAATCATAATGCTCAAACGTCAAAAAGTTTATCAGTTTTGAATAAGTGTGGCTCATTATATCGAGTTTTAGTGAAAGTGTTAGTTAATTCAAAATGAAATAGTAATTTTGATATAATAAAATAATGTTTGTTAGTATAAATCAAAATAATTGAATTCTAACTAACTTAATTAGATTTGGATTATGAGTAAGTGTATTTGAAAAGGAATTAGGTGATTTAATCACACTTAGGTGGCCTGGCTATTTAGTCAACATTTGACCTCGATTTGCGTGCCAAAATTTGTCGTTGAGAAATTTGTCGTAGGTGCTCCATTTGATTTATCGAGTTTGAATATGTAAAAATAAAGTTCAAATTTGAAGCATATCAAAATGGTTTTAATTCAGGTGCGAGAAAAGTTGTAGCGCATTGTTTTAGAAAAATCTTGAGCGAGATTGCTTAATTAATGATTTGCGCAATTATAAATAGGCTTAACTTGTCATGGAGTGTTACAAGTTTAGCGAAAAAAATTCAGTCGCATTTTTATTATAAGGGAAAAGGTTGAATTTAATTTAAGGAATTAAATTCTTTCATAATATTTTGCTATAAAAACACGGGGTGTTACATATGTAGAAAGTGTTACCTATCTCATGCATTAATATACATCATAATTATTATTTCTTTTATAAAATAATTGTATTATGTGATTATATTGTCACAAATATTCTATAAGAGCTAGTCTATCGTAAATTTAGATTATCTGTTTTAAATATAAAATGGGTCAAATAGTTGAAATTTAAAATAGATAATGACAACTTTTTTGTTAATTCCTAAACATTATACTCTAGTCGTATCTATATACTTAACCCGTTTTATGCATAAAATGAATGTACCCGTTTTATGCAAGATTTTTTTTTTCTATAATATTACTCCGTATTATACTTTACTAATACCTAATTTTGATGACAATTATGATGAAACTATAATTTACATACTACTTTTCGTAGCTTTCTTCTATATTTTTCAATACCTTTATTTCTAGAAGTAAAATGAATTAAAGCTAATTATTGTAGAAGACTCTCTCACAATTAATTGGTCAAAGCAATGTGATTTCATTCTACTAAAGATCGTCTCTTACTTGTAACTATTCAACAAAAGTACTAAGATTTTTATTTACGTGAAATTGTGTTTTACTAAATTGTTGTAAGATGAATTATTTGACTAAATAAATAAAATTTATATAAAATTAAAATAAAATAAAATAAAATAAATCCCTTCAACTAAGTAATAAATTGCATTTTTGGGAGAATAAATATGTTATTCCTCAATTTTATTATACGTAGAGGTATATCAAGATGGTAACTGTGCTAGAAAATATTTTTGAATGAATGGCTTTAATTTTAGATCAAATTATGCATTAAAATTTTCATGTCACTTACTAATAATTTTACTTTAGTAAATAATATGTAAATAAAGTTGGGATTGATTAATGTTTTAGTAAGAAAAGATTATGCTTTTGAGGATTGATATGTAGAAATTTGAGCTTAATTGTATTAATGTTAGAATGAAAAATTAATTTTTTATAAGCCCAATTAAGGAGGTAATATTTTGGAGGGAAAAAATTAATTGAGAGAGTGACATGTAGCATTAGTATGAGTTAATTATTTTGCTTTTGGCGAAAGTGGTGATTAACACCCTTAACTTTGCCCATATGTGAAATTAGACCCCATAACTTTTATTTGTAATAATTGAACCCAATTACTTACATAAAAAATGAAATTCAATTCTATTTTTGATTTTTCATGAATACTGCTGATACGTGCAATTTATATTGATTATATGCCCCCGGTTTAGTCGCATTTAGTTTGCATTTACTTGCATTCATTGCTAGATTAGGAGCTATTTGCTATATATTGCGATACTGCTGTTCCTCATTTATATTTTGCAGGTTTTGGCGGTCCTGAGCCGAAACCTGAGCTGAGTGGAGCACTTTTAGTATCGAGACGACAAGGTCAAGCTCGAGCTCATTCGGAAGCTCGGAGTTCAAATATAAGACCAAAAGATAAGAAGTAACGAGGAAGATAAAGGCCCAAAGACCAAGGGCCATGTATGGAACAAGGGAGGAGGCCCAGCCCAGGCCAGAGGGACCGGCCGGTCTGGTGGACCGGCAGCCGGCCGGCCGGCTCCCGTGTTTACTCCGTCGGTTTTGTTTAATTCGAGTTTGTTCTTTTAGGAAACTATATAAAAGACTGTTGTACTCGTAATTTAACATTCTTTTTGTACATTCTCTCCCGTGATTTAATATTTATTCTCGTCATTTTTAGTCCATTTTACATTATATTCCTTCCGAGAGCACTTTATTGCGATTTTGTGTAATTATTTGCAGGAAGGAGATATTTTTACTTATAACGCGAGACGAGATTAATCGAGTCGGAAAAGCACGGACTAAAGACGAAGCCAAGAAATAAAACTAGCCCAAAAGACGCATGGCCCAAAGAAAAGTTAGAGTTTGGCAGCAAGTTTTAGAAGTAGTTAATTTGTACTTTTGCTTTTAGAGACATCAAACACAATAACGTACAATTAGAATGAGAGTAGTTTTAATAGCAGTAGGAATATAACGTAGTGTAGAACGTAGAGTAGGCGGTAGAATTAGATTAGAACGTAGTTTAGATTAGGAGTAGTTTTAGGAGTAGTTTTTACTGCATTTTTCTCTCTTCTCTTCCTCTTTTGTTCAAGATTATGGATTTCAATTACTTGGTATGACTAAGTTGTCTTTTCCTTTCTCTTTATCTATTTAATTATGTTTCCTTATTTTACTGTTCTTATTCTTAGTTTAATTTCAGAGTAGTTTTGTATTAGGGTTTGGTTGAACCGTAATATGAATTAATTAGCGTGACGA
The DNA here is from genome assembly GCA_023091065.1 of Dianthus caryophyllus. Lineage (NCBI taxonomy): Eukaryota > Viridiplantae > Streptophyta > Magnoliopsida > Caryophyllales > Caryophyllaceae > Dianthus > Dianthus caryophyllus. Next base: position 20,383,573 of record CM041522.1, read on the forward strand.
CTCTGAATTGTTGAATTGTGTTGCTTAGGTTTGATTAGGGTTGTGCTTAATTGATTAGTCTGATTGTTGTGATTTGATATTATTAGTTCTTGGTTGAGATTACGTACGACAGTCGAGTCTTGATCCTCGTGAGTCTTAGTGTTGGTCATAATTAATTTTACTAATTTTACTCAATATAAGTTACTACGACAGTAGGGCTTGTATTTAGAGAACCCTAATCAAGATTCGACCTTTCCCATGAGAATAGGTGAGAGTTAGAGTCGGGACATTGTAATGTTGTGTCTTAATGCATCTATCGTGTTGTCTGAGCCATGAGAATAGGACTTATAACATGCTAGGTAGGCTTTTTATATCTCGAGAGAGAATATTAAGTATAAGCTTTGATTCTATGAGTTGAGTAGAACATTAGTCCCACTTGAGTAAGCAATTTAATAATTCGTTAAGGTGTCATTATATCGATTAATTCGTATTGGTTATGATACCGACACCCTAATACTTGGTAGCTTTTTAGTTTAGTTTAGCTTAGTTTAGTAGTTTAAACATCACATATATTGATCCGCGTAGATAACTTATGATTCGAGACTAACTAGTGACTAGTTTATCGACCTCCTTGTGTTCGACCCGTATGCTACGACACCGTATGCTTGCGGTATAAATTTAAAGCTCATCAAGTTTTTGGCGCCGTTGCCGGGGAGGTCAACGGATTAGCATTAGTTTAGGCTTGAATTTGTTAGATTACGCATTTTATTTTTTCTGCATTTTCTTATTTATCATGGCCATTTTCGATTTCCCTCAATATGACAATGAACCCTTTCATGAGTATCTTTCGAGATTTGATGATTATATTGGTTATTGTGGTTCTTGTGGTTATTATTATTCAAATTGGGATTTAGGCTATGTTGTCATGGAGGGCATGAATTGTGAAACTAGAGCTTTAGCCGATTATATGAGTAATGGGAGACTTACGTTTATGTGCGTTGATGAGTTATGGGCATTCTATAGGCTTAAGGCCTCTCAAAGTTTAGAAGTGTCTATCCAATCTTCTTCTTGTGACTTAGGGAATTCTATGGAGAGTAGTATGAATTTGATGGAAAGTGTTCAATCTGATTGTTTCCAAGTAAGTGAATCTTTTTTAAATTCTAACATTGAACATATTGATCCTCCTCCTAAGTCTGACATGGAAGTTATGCTAGAGAATATGGAGCGAACAAGTGAAACTATTCAAAGAACCCTTGACGAGTCACATTTACGTCTTGAGGAGATTTCTGCTCTTAATCATGAAACTTATTTGTCTCTAGTTAGTCGAAGTCGTGAGTCTAATACAACTTTGTGTGAGAATGAGAATTTCTTTGATGATGATGATAATTGTGTAAAAAACTCCGACGAGGTGACTTCCCTTGAGCAAACTAATTGGTTACCCCCGCATTTTGAGGTTGTTAATGATGTTAGGGTAGACGATTTGAGCGTAACTAGTGACAAGTTTAAGGAAGATGGTTCTTTAAAGGTTCAAGGTGACGATGATGAAAAAGGTGTGATATGTGAAGAAAGCTTGGTAGAAGAGTTCGATGCACATTTTGAGATCCACCCTAGTGTAGATGAACCTTTATCGGAGACACTTGTGATAGCCCCTACGGAATATCCCATATTTTCTTCACCCGCTCCATTACTCTATATAACAATGCCCTCTAGTCAAGAGCACATTAGTGACAAGGAAGTGATTTTTGAACCTAGAGTTTCGGAGAAAGCTTTGATACATGTTTTTGTCTCTATGGTTCATGTTTTGTCATGTTTGATTACTAGCTTCTTGTACTGTCACTTTTCTGAGTTATGTGCTAGGCTATTTGATCGGCTCTTGAGAGCCTTGAATGCCTCCGATCTTGAGTTTTGATGGCACATGAAGAACATTACGAAAAAACAGAGGAGATGAGTTTGAAAGAATATGAAAGGAACCTATGTTAGCAATTGGTAGGAAGGAACCGTCACCGATTACGACATCGTCGGAGCCGTCGTAGGGAGAGTGTTGAGCAAGAGTGGAGAGATCATTGGTGAGATGATGAGTGGCACCACTATCGACAAGCCAGGCTGTGTTGGTAGGGATGACAGCCGTAGCGGTATGAGCTTGAGGGCGGGTATAAGGAGTACGGGTAGGACGCGTGTAGGGTTTGAGGATGAAAGAAGGATGATTTTTCTTGAAGTTACGACAGTTTAGAAAGCCATGGCCTTTGTAACTACAGTATTGACATATGGTTACATCCCGCGGAGCTTGAGAAGAAGGGTCAGGCTGTGACACAGGACGAGGAGGATAGCGAGACGAAGAGGGGCGGTGGGTGGCAGCAAACACGACAGTGGACAAGGGTGAGGCCGAGGTACCCTCCGGGTGCTGTAACTCATGATTGAGCAGCTTCTCGTGCAACGCGTCAAACGAGATCGGGGTGTCGTGAGCATCCACACTTTCTTTGATAGCACGATAGTGAGTGGAGTCGAGACCCCGAAGAACTTGTGCAATGATGTCCTCGGGATCCATTGGCTTCCCAAGATGAGCAAGTTCAATAGTGCAAGTTTTTATATTGTGCATGTAGGCACTAATGGACTGGTTTGGTTGCTTAGTGATAGATTCGAGACGTTTTTTGATGGCCTTAATATGGCTGTGAGACGGGTTAGCAAAGAGATGAGAGAGTGCAGTCCAAACCTCAGCCAAAGTCTTGTACGGAGTGACTTGGGAGGTGATGGATTCGTCGATCGTGCCCACAATGGCGCCACGGATAAGACTATCTTGCCGTGTCCAAGTAGCACAGGCGGGATTTGCGGTTGATTTTTCATCAACTGTGATAGTGGCCGAGGGACAGGGATGAGACCCATCCACGAAGCCGAAAAGGGCCATACCTTCGAGGAAGGCTTGGATTTGATAGGACCATTGAGTGAAGTTGGTCGTGGTAAGAGGCTTACACTGAGACAGATTAACGTAGGGGTTGGATGGTTCACCCGAGTTTGGAAGAAGGAGAGTGTGGCTGCCCATTGATAGCGAGATGTACGTTAATGCCGAGGATCGAGGGCGTCGGATACCATATAAAAACAGAAGCATAAGTGTATGAAAAGAATAGCAGAGAATGAATGAATTGTATTGATTGTGTGTTTGATTTACATAACGTTACAGAGTATATATACTAGTTTGTACATCCTAAACTTTGGAAGATAATAAACTTAAAGAAGGAAAGAATATTGGGTGATTGATTTGGATAATCAATCACTATGTAGTTGAGATCAATTGTGCTCTATTTCCTTATTTGTAGGAGATATTGATTTTGGTGTATCACAAATATCTTTATCCTTAATACTTATTGGGAGGCAACCCAATTTATTTCCGTACTTTATCCTTAAAAAAAACATTTCTAAGTTTGGATTTTAGCACTTTAGTTTTTGTATATATGTTTGTGTGTTTTTCTTTGTATGGTGTGTTTTTGTAGGTAAAAAAAAAAAAGAAAAGGAGGGGATTCAATGGAAGAATTGCAGTAAAAGTTGTACTCCGTAGTTGCTACTACAATTGTAGTACCAAGGAGAAAATTTGTGCTTAATGGACAGCCCCGACTACAAGTGAGGTTGTAGTCTAAGCTACAAGTGTAGTAGAATAGCTCTTTTTAGAGAAGAAAGCACAGCCCCATATACAACCAAGGCTATAGTATGCACTACAACCATATCCCCTACTTCTCTTCTCTCTAAAAAAAAAAAATGGGTTTTTCTCACCTGTACCCCTGAAGGATTTGGGTTTCTCACCTGTACCCCTGCTTTTCAGCTAATCTTAATTATACCCTTAAGTTTAATTAATGAGTCTCAACCGTGATGTAAATGAGGATTAACGTTAATTCTTGCCGTTAAATGCCAACAGGGCTGTGATGTGGCGTCCTACGTGGCAAAAACTGAAGTTGACGCCATTTTTCAATGTTGAAATTGGTTAAATTGTTTCCCTCCATTATTTTCAATGTTTTCCCACCAATTTTTTCATTAAATACTCTATCTTCCACCTCCCTTCTCCCAATTTAATACTCCATCTTCTTCCTGCAAAAAAAAAAAATTGGGTCCCAAAAAAATTAGAAAACATTTATCCATTCTCACTATCTTGGGTTTTGGTTTATTTGAGTCAAATTAAAAGTCGTTTTTTTTTAACAAACATTTATTGTATCACTACTACAAAATGTAGCTATAACAACACCATGAAAGTGATGCTAAATGTCTTAGAAATGTTGTCATATACTTAAGGTAACACTTTCAAGAGTGCTGCCTAAAGCTCCGTTGCAATAGCTTCCTGCAACACTTCCTGCAACACTTTACTACCAAAAGCAACACTTTAAGATAGTGCTGCAACTTATTTTAGTATGCAACACTTTTTTCTCAGCAACACTTTTTTCAGCATCCAAAAAAAAAATATGGCAAATGAGGGTCAAAAGAATCAAACCCATGACCTCAACTTACAAAGTTGAACACTGTAGATACCCAAATCCGCACCTCCCGCCAAAAACCCAGTGATGTAACAATGGACTTTTATTGCATGCTTTTATGTTGACTTAAATGGTTCTAATTATGACGAATTCAAGTTAAATGTTTTTAAATGCAAATGAGGTTTCTTTATGGGTCATCACTCTTAGTGTCCTTAGGTCTAGAGTCTAGCTTGTCTCGAGTTCAGGTCCTAATCGGCATGCGCACACCCTCTTTCAAACACATAGCCTAATTGATCCTTTTACAAGGTTTAATTCGATCCTCCTAAATCCCTAAATTTAGGTTCAGTCTCTAAAACCACCTTTTAGGACTAGCAAATACCCAGGATAGTCTCACGGAATGTCCTATTTCACAAAATGACATAAAATGCACCCCTTTTACATTTTCAGGGCCCGGGCCCAGAACCGAGCCCGAACCCATGCCTGGCCCGCTTCCTAAGGACTAGGATGACCAAGTCAAACCCTAGTCAAACCCTAACATCAGCCAACAATCCGTAACTTAGAGCTCAAGCAAGGATATACCGTATATCTCCTAAAAGATATTTGGAAATATCACTAAATCTGGAGGTTTTACTCGACGCATACAAGCCGCAAGGGGCCTTGCGGCTCATTGGGGCAGCCGCAAGAGGTCATGCGATTTGCCCTCTGGTCGCATGGATCCTTGCGACTCCTACGTCCGCTTTATCCCTGGCTTTCCTAAATTCCCTCGGCTATTCCACTATAAATACAACCCCTCCCTCGACCATTCAACATAAGTTTTTCACACATAAAAACACCTCTCCTCTCAACCTTTCTCCCTAGGTTTTAGCACATTCACATATACACACACAAAAAGCCTCACGCATAAACATCCTTGAATTATTCACCTTCCTAGTGTTGAATTCTCCTCCTTTGAAGCGAAGCGCTGCCAGTTTCCCGACTCGAGAAAGGTAATACTTAGTCCTGCATGGATTAAGGTCTTTCTTTACTTCTTAGACTAGCAAGGGCCTACATTAGGCTCACCCCGGCTTTGGTACGCAAGTCTGCTTTTCATAAGGCGGCCATGCACCTCGAATACACACCCTATTCGAAGACCTTTCCAAAGTCGTATAAACAACTGACCTCCTTAAAATAAACCAATGGCTAATTGAACTTTATTTTACTGCACGCATTTTAGCAAATCCTCTTATTGCATCTAAATCACTTAAAATGAATTCGTCTTTAAACCGAACTGTTTTCGTTAACAAGTTAAGCATGCTTAACTGAGGGTTTAATCAATCTCTTTTGCATTATTTTACATCTTTATCGCACTTGTACGTAGCGTATTACTTAGGCTCATGTATCATTATTTGCATTGTTCTCAAGTCTAGTAGAGGCTATCCTTTGATAGGCTTTTCCAAAAGATCTTTCATAAAAACATTATTTTGATTTATGCTTTAGAAAAGTACCCTCACCCGAATCCGAATCTGGTTTCACAATAACCTTAGACGGATAGGTGTCGACGTGCCTTGAACTCTAAGACGTGTCTTTGAGCATGAGGACACGGAGGCGGGTTCTAAATTTCCCTCATAATTTAGTGGCGGCTCCAAAACAGTTTTAAAAAGGTTTTTCTTATTTAATCTTTTTTTTAACTTTACGGCCCTAGCAAGACGTCGAGTGGTTCCATGGTCTGATCCCGGTACCTACAGTTGGCGACTCCGCTGGGGACAGGTTTTATTTTTAAAACTAAAACTAGCTTTTTCCTTTTAAAAATAAAAATGAGACTTGAACGACTTGAGAACAATCAACATACATGAGCTAAGCATATCCGTTTAGAGTCGAATCTAGTCGGATTCACACACCAATACCTTGAGAGGTGGTTCCAAACGCAGGCTTGTCCATTCGATAAAGCACGTTCTGGACTAACCTTCCTCTCACCCCTCCACGGCTTGCCGTAGCAAACTGATTTGACCGCCCCAGGGCTTCCTTTGTATCCTACATATTATACTGTGTGGGCGAAGGGCTAAAAGCACCTGCCAAAGCGTACTCAAATCAGTTGGAGGTGTACGAGACTTGACCAAACGACCAAGAGTCATACGTACAAGTGCGAGGCCATACAATATAGTCTTTTTCAAAATTCATTTGCATTGCATATCTTCGAAAACTCACTCAAAATTTTCAAGGTATAAATGAACCTGACAACTTACATCTAACTTTTTACAACTAACATCTAACTTTTTACAACTAACATCTAACGTTTTACAACTAACGTCTAAACTTTTACAAACAAAACTCTCGCGAACTTTTGAAATGAACATTTTTCAAACTTCCTTTTACACAACTATCAAAACCCGAGTCAAGGTTTACAACCCGAGCTCGTGGATTTTCTCTCACAAACTTCTGAAATAAACATCTTTTAAAACTTCGTTTTACAAAAACAAGCAAAAACCCGAGCAAGCTTCAAAACCCTAGCTCGTGGACTTTATTCCTTAGGTCACACAACCCACTTTCCCTAGGCCTTTGAAAACATAAATGGATTAAATAACCAATGGTTATCCTAACCCATTTATCCCGTGCTTTTTCACAAAGCATAACCAAGAATGGGAACACATTCTTGGGGAGTTTTCAAAGCAAACTCACGGCCCTTGGCCTTTTCGAACCTTTCAAACAACTCATTGTCAAACCAACCCAGTAAGTAGCATCCCTCACCAAACCCAAGAATGGCCAAGCCCAATCTTGTGGATTCTAATATCGGATTGAATGGCTCAAACCATCCCGATCCATTTCTCACTTGACAAAATCAATGTGGACAAGCGAGCTCGTCCTCATCGCATTTTGACACCCTCGACTCAAATAGCTTAAACGCCGTTTCGAGCATCCACCAATAGGATCTTAGCGACACACCGTTAACATAAACTTCTAGCATTCCATCACCAAACATCGTCGAGCATGAAACGTTTTAAAACATTTCTAGCTCAAAATTGGCCGCACGACTCGCGGTCATCACAACCCTTTTATCACAAAACTCTTTTCAAACCCGAGAATGTCAGCCCATTCTCAAGGAATATCACAAAAACAAATCAAACGTCTCGAGGCCTTTTCCTTTTTACACCTCTTTCGAAATAAACACTTTTTCAAAGGTCTTCCCTAGCCTAAGCCTCTTAGGATTAAGCACCCCTTCTTTTGCAAGAGCACAGAACCCGGGAATGTGGAAACTCAATCCCGAGGTTTTCCCTCGTGTTAGACCAAGTGGTTCTAGTCGCGTCGGTTTAACCCTCCCTTAGGTAAATGCATGAAAACGGGCACTGCCGTTTCCATCACATTTTCAAAACACCCTCGATTCGAGTAGCTTATCACCACCTCGGATCGATTTTCGGCCACTAGGTTCAATCTAAGGACACCTCTTGCACAGATTCGAAATGCGACAACGCATTTCAACTCAAAACACCCTTTCACTCTCAAACCGTTTCAAAAACAAAATCGAATCAAAGTATGCGTTAATCGAGTCTCGACACCAAAGGCATCGACGTGCACCCATGACGCGTGCGTCACAAAGCAACCGACTAGGCGTCCATTCAAGAACCATCGACGATCTCGCGGATTTCAAGCAGCTCGAGTCTTTTCAATACGGGTCAAGTTTTTAAAGCGTCGAGTCAATCTCCGTCAGTCTAGGATAATCGAGTCTTCGATGTACGACATTTTAACAAATCAATAAGGGAATAAGTTTGCCTACAACCCAGTTTCCTTTTACCCATTTAACTCACACTTCTTATACAAAAACATTTTGCACCGACATACATTGCATCCTAGGAGTAGCTATCCGAAGGAGGTCTAGGCCGGGTACGAAGGTCCAAGTCAATATCAAGTACAAGACAAAAACAAGAAGGTTTTCGACGACTAGACACTTAAGGTTCGGTAGTCTGCTTGTGGTCTACTACTCCGCTACTTTTGGAGGAGGATCCATTGATTTGGGGCTCCACAGTGGTCATGAATTTGACCGCGACCAAAAGTATGAGTACTCCTGGATCGCCCTCCGCGTACTCGATCGCGTGCCTAATAAGCAAACGAACTTGTCATAGGAGTCCGGCGTGATAGACACATGATCACATACAAACCTCCCCACCATAAGGTCTAGCAAAGTCGAAACTCGAGCCCAAGCCACAAAGGGCCCGACGAATTCTCAAGGGGAATACAATCAAAAGTAAAAACAAGGGCAAAAGAGCGAAGTCAAAAGGAAACAAGTCTCAAAGTTTCCAAGAAGTCAAAAGGAAACAAATCTCAAAGTTTCCAAGAAATCAAGAAGGAAACAAGTCTCAAAGTTTCCAAGAAATCAAAAAAGGAAACAAGTCTCAAAGTCTTTAAGAAAGGGACCAAACAACAATCAAAAAGGCCGAAAGTCAAGTGGCTAAGTGAACAAAGGTCTACTAAAAAATGGACCCAGTCTAATACCTCTTCAAGGAACCCGCGCCAAAAGGACGTATGGCACGGTGGACATTGCTCTGAGCCGAATTTGACACCAAAGACGAAATTTACAATATCAATGAAGAAGCAACATACTTCGATGGTTCATCCAATTATCGAGGTTGGGGAATAGAACCCCTCTCCATCAAGTTGGACTTTGATGTGACAAACAAGCGGCCAAGATCAACTAAGGAGAACCTACCTTTAAGATGCAATGTATCAAGGTCAACTACATAAACACCCCTTTTAGACCGGCGGGTCCTTAAACGCGCACCTTTCCACATAAACACCTTTTCACATAAACAAACACATCTTACAAAAGTCACCCTCTGGGAACTACGCTAGGTTTGATTTCGTACCCACGGATACGTAGGCTGCTCACCCGAGCTCAACCAACCCTTTTACAAGTTTATGTCTAAAGCTTCCAAAGTCAAGGACATCCTCACAAAAATCCACAAAAATCCACAGAAATCATGGGCAAACTGTTTCTTTATCGAGGCGTTAAGACGACTACGTCAAGACAAAGTTGTGCTAGACCTAGGAGTAGTACTCTGCTTTTTCGTCTAACCTTGTTCATTTTGCAGGAATAACAACATGCCACTGAATCAACCATACGCCACCAAGCCGGAGGCTTTACCGATGCACGTGTCACAGTCACTTACATCCCTATCATTGTCGAGTCTCGAGTCACGCATACGATTCACCTTCGTCTTTGAAACACTTCAAACACTCGTTTCATCGTTGTCTTTGAAACGTTTCATAGAGCACCTTTCAAAAATTAACTCAGTACCCGAGTTAACACCCGAGTCAATGCACTTTAGGAAGCACTTCCCGAGTTAGTACACATTAGGAAGCACTCTCTAAAAATTAGCTCAACGCCCGAGTCAGTACCTTTCAAACAAAAACACGTCTTTAAGCATTTTTCGAAAAACAGCATTTTCAAGATCTTCTTTTGAAAAAAAAAAAAAAAAAAAAAAAAAAGCATTTTCAAAAATAGCATTTTCAAAACCTTCTTTTGCGAGAAAGGCATTTTCAAAATTTTCTTTTACGAAAACGGCGTTTTCAAAATCTTCTTTTGCAAAAAACGGTTTTCCCTTCAAACAAAAGGCATTTCCAAAAAAAAAAAACGCGAGAACATTTTCAAAAACTTTCTTTTTTTGAGTACTAACTATGCAGGTACAAATAAGAGACGAAAGAGACATTAAGCACGACATAAGCAGGCATTCATGCAGTCAAGCCCATGGAGTACGCCCGACGACACTGGATGCACGCTACCCCAAGATGCCCAATCGCACAAGACACGCTCTATCCAACGGCATTGGATACAGCCTATCCAACGACATTGGATACACCACGGATCCAACAGTTCATGACACAACCTATTTAAAGACGTTGATATCCCTTACCTGACGGTACAAGATACATTGTACCCAAGCCAAACAACAAAAGAACAGCCGTCGTTCACCCTTTACATCAACAACCATACCTGGTGGAAATGACCCGTCCCGAAGTACCAAACCTCAAGACTGGGGGCTTATCTACGATATCCCCTAAATATCGATGGATAACGTATTCACCTCCTTAGACTAAGAAGCCACACAAGCGTTATGGTCGACTCATGCACCATGAGTGCGATATACATTACACATCTACAACGAAGACTGGGGGCTGACACTCCATTTTAGGATCATACTCCTGTACGAAATACAACAAAATAGATATCCTTCACGGACGTCCCAAAATTTTACAAGCCGAAGCAAAAACCCTACCTCGATAGTATGCCCTACCTCGAAGGTATCCCTTAAACGTGCAATACCGAACTACGCTGGTCTGATTCCACACACCGTGGATACGTAGGCAGCTTTGTAAAAGGCACGACCAACACCCGACACCAAAACATCATTTCATTCAAGGACAGAAGTAACATTTCCAGTTTGACTTAACTTTTACACCAAAACTTAACCAAACTAAGGGGGCAAAATTAAAGGCATAGTCGCAATCTTGACTTTGCTTTTTACACCAAATCATAGTCCAAATTACAAACAAGACTTTGATTTAGCTTTACACTAAAGCCTCGTCAACGAAAGCCGATACCAAAAGCCAAACACCACTTTGCCTTAATACCAACCAAATTAAGACAAGCTCGAGGAGGGTAATCCAAAAAAAAAACTTTCTCCCAACATAACTAATACCAAGCACATGCTCTTCATTTTGACTCAGTTTTCATATCAAACTCAGTCAAACTCGAGGGGGTAATTCAAAAATACTTACATTCGGACAACCTTATCACCAAGTTTAACCATCGTTATACACTATAACTCGGTCAAACTGGGGGCTCTTACCATACACCCCTCAAGCTTCCGTCAACGAAAAATAGGGTAATTTTTCCTCAAGCTTCCGTCAACGAAAAATAGGGTAATTTTTCGCATGACGCCCGACGAATCACGGTTGGCGACACCTCCAGAATCGCCTCAAGAACGAATCACGGTTAGCGACACCTCCAGAATCGCCTCAAGACACAAGCATGCGCACTAAAAGCATAATACTTTCACGTGTGCACAAATATTCAAACACCCAAACATGAGACGAAGCACCAAACATCCCAAGTCCGAGAGACGAATATCAAGTGAACCCAAAGGAATCATAATGATACCACGTCTCATGGTCAAGACACAAGACGAAGACACAGAAGTAACAACAATCCAACAAGAAGCAAGCGAAGTCTGAAGATCTTTAGAAGAGCAAATCGCAGATTCGAATTTTTCCGGATTTGAAACCGCGACATGTGCGAGTGAGTTCAAGCTTGAAGTAGCCAGTTGGTAAGAGATTTCCCGGAAGAGTCACTAGTCGACAAGGCAATTTCCAGAGCATGTTATATTCCACGTTTACTCTCCACCTTGGGCTCGATTAATTTCCATGCCTAAGTATTTTCTTCAGAATCGCAAGCTTTTCGGTTAAGGCGTCACCTAAAGTCCGCCACACTCTTAAACGAGTTTGAAGCACTATACACAACCTTTGCGTAAACACTAAACACGAGCATTTTCCTCGGACGATAATTCCCGGCGGACGTAAGCACTCTTTTACGAGATGAGCACCAACACGAGCACTAGCACGAAGCATGAAGCACATACGCTCTTTTACGAGACCAAGCACGCGCGCTCTTTTACGAGACAAGCAACAGCAATAACACGCAAAGGTATTGAGCAAGCACAGGAAGGCATCCCCCGTACAGGTATGCAAGGACCGTCATGTCCCTAAACATGTTCGTCCCTCCCCGGATAAGCCCGGTTCGGAGTCCTAGTCTCACCCATGGACACATACTCCGTGCCGCTGACGATGTCGAGACTGTAACGGTCCGGATGTTGTCGTGTAGTTTGACTTTCGCTTTAGTCCTAAGCTCAGTCAAATTGGGGGCTCTGTAGATACCCAAATCCGCACCTCCCGCCAAAAACCCAGTGATGTAACAATGGACTTTTATTGCATGCTTTTATGTTGACTTATATGGTTCTAATTATGACGAATTCAAGTTAAATGTTTTTAAATGCAAATGAGGTTTCTTTATGGGTCATCACTCTTAGTGTCCTTAGGTCTAGAGTCTAGCTTGTCTCGAGTTCAGGTCCTAATCGGCATGCGCACACCCTCTTTCAAACACATAGCCTAATTGATCCTTTTACAAGGTTCAATTCGATCCTCCTAAATCCCTAAATTTAGGTTCAGTCTCTAAAACCACCTTTTAGGACTAGCAAATACCCAGGATAGTCTCACGGAATGTCCTATTTCACAAAATGACATAAAATGCACCCCTTTTACATTTTCAGGGCCCGGGCCCAGAACCGAGCCCGAACCCATGCCTGGCCCGCTTCCTAAGGACTAGGATGACCAATTCAAACCCTAGTCAAACCCTAACATCAGCCAACAATCCGTAACTTAGAGCTCAAGCAAGGATATACCGTATATCTCCTAAAAGATATTTGGAAATATACGAAATCTGGAGGTTTTACCCGACGTACAAGCCGCAAGGGGCCTTGCGGCTCATTGGGGCAGCCGCAAGAGGTCATGCGATTTGCCCCTCTGGTCGCATGGATCCTTGCGACTCCTACGTCCGGTTTTATCCCCTGGCTTTCCTAAATTCCCTCGGCTATTCCACTATAAATACAACCCCTCCCTCGACCATTCAACATAAGTTTTTCACACATAAAAACACCTCTCCTCTCAACCTTTCTCCCTAGGTTTTAGCACATTCACATATACACACACAAAAAGCCTCACGCATAAACATCCTTGAATTCTTCACCTTCCTAGTGTTGAATTCTCCTCCTTTGAAGCGAAGCGCTGCCAGTTTCCCGACTCGAGACAGGTAATACTTAGTCCTGCATGGATTAAGGTCTTTCTTTACTTCTTAGACTAGCAAGGGCCTACATTAGGCTCACCCCGGCTTTGGTACGCAAGTCTGCTTTTCATAAGGCGGCCATGCACCTCGAATACACACCCTATTCGTAAGACCTTTCCAAAGTCGTATAAACAACTGACCTCCTTAAAATAAACCAATGGCTAATTGAACTTTATTTTACTGCATGCATTTTAGCAAATCCTCTTATTGCATCTAAATCACTTAAAATGAATTCGTCTTTAAACCGAACTGTTTTCGTTAACAAGTTAAGCATGCTTAACTGAGGGTTTAATCAATCTCTTTTGCATTATTTTACATCTTTATCGCACTTGTACGTAGCGTATTACTTAGGCTCATGTATCATTATTTGCATTGTTCTCAAGTCTAGTAGAGGCTATCCTTTGATAGGCTTTTCCAAAAGATCTTTCATAAAAACATTATTTTGATTTATGCTTTAGAAAAGTACCCTCACCCGAATCCGAATCTGGTTTCACAATAACCTTAGACGGATAGGTGTCGACGTGCCTTGAACTCTAAGACGTGTCTTTGAGCATGAGGACACAGAGGCGGGTTCTAAATTTCCCTCATAATTTAGTGGCGGCTCCAAAACAGTTTTAAAAAGGTTTTTCTTATTTAATCTTTTTTTTAACTTTACGGCCCTAGCAAGACGTCGAGTGGTTCCATGGTCTGATCCCGGTACCTACAAACACCCACACCATCTTTGCTACTACAATTTTGTTGTTAATATTTTCTGCTATTACTAAATATTTCATTTTGAATAGATTAAAAGAAATTATAGATTAAAAGAAATAATTTCGATACATAATTACAAGGAAAAAAATGCAACTATTTTTATTTTATATTATTTAAATAGATCATACACATGCAAAATACCCTATTACCCTCATAATAATGTCAAACCAAACGTGATATACAAGTTAAATTCGACAAAATAGTAATTATTGTCATGATATTTTAAATCCTAAGAGTAATCTTAAATAATTTAAAAGACACGCGGCCTTACTAATTTCCGATTGCAAAAAAACGTTGTTTTGTAATTTCATTTTTTCTATGTATGCAACGTTAGATATAACTATATAAGTGTTGCAATATTTATAGAATTTTCAACACTCTACAAAAGCGTTGCACTTTCTGCCTTTAATTTGCAACACTTTTAAAGAAGTGTTACACATTGCCAAATATTTGGTAACGCTTTTACAGAAGTGTTGCTATAGTCTGTATATGCAACACAATGTTAGAAAGTGTTGCATTGGTAATAAAATTTGTGTAATTGCAACAATTTTGAGAAGTGTTGCCTTGTAAATGTTGCCATAGGTCCAATTTGTAGTAGTAGTAAATGTCTTTTATTTCAACTAATTGGAGAAAGAACAAGCCTATTGAAACTCTTGAGTTTCGAAACCAAGCTTGCAACTTATGTGGAAGGAATGCGGTTTTGAAGATTTCCGGTTCGACATCTAATCCACGCAAAGCTTATTTCAAATGTTTAGATTGCAATAATTTCGTTATGTGGTTAGGTGATGAACATGTAACTAAGGTCAAAGAGACGCCTTTATTGAATTGAACTTAGGTTGTTTCAGTTTAAGATCGAAAGCCGAATTGAAACTAGACTCACGCGTATTTGATAAGTTAAATTTAGTAAGTTGCGAGAGCCCGCTAAATTTGCTTAAGGTTAATATTGACTCGAGAGAGCGTATTCCTAAACCTAGTCACTTGCATAGCTTCAGTTGATTTATATTTTCTCTTGAGTTGAGTTCCTGAATCGATGTCATATTGATCCAGACGCCCTAATCTTCCTTTTATATACTTTTATATCATCTTTCTTGCTGTTCTTAGTTTTATCTTATAAAACACCGATTTTATTACCCTGAAATTGACCTAGTTTTAGGTGAGCATCCTATTGACTGCCCGTTTCTCTGTGGATTCGACCCTGCTTACCGCTAGCTTCTGTTAGTTGTTTGTTTAGGTTTTATTTTGATTAGGCGTGACGATTTAGCCTTGTCAATTTTGGCGCCGTTGCCGGGGAAACGGTTTAGCTAGTTATTGTTTGCTTAGTTTAGGTTTATTTTTCTCTTGTCTCAGGGAACTCTAGTTCCTTGAGACCGTTCTCATCGTTTTCTAGAGTTATTTATGCGCAGGTCACCTACAGGTTTAGTCCCTTTTGATCCTGAACCTGAGCGTACCTTTCACCGTACGCGTAATTTCTTCAAGGAGATCGCTGAGGCTTACGCTACTAGGAGTGTGCAAAGTTCAGATGAGGAATCTCGTGCGGAAAAACCGTCCTACGAAGAGGACAATATACACATTGTTGTTGATCTAGAGGAACCTGTGACCATGCCAAAGCTTTATAGTAACTCGCTTCCTAATACGGAGTCCATACCTGATGGATTCACGATGCCCGCTACTTTGATGGGTAACTTTGAGATTCGCCCCGCCTTTCTTAACTTGGTGGAGCGGAATCAGTTTGGTGGTTATCCCACCGAGGATCCTGGTCGACACATGCAGGTTTTTACGGACCATCGCTCGACGAAAGCGGTGGGATCACTCGAGAATCGGATAAGGAGATCTTTGTTCCCTTTTTCGTTGAAAGATCGAGCTCGTGAGTGGATCACAGACCTCGACAAGGAGGCTGCAGGTATTACGGATCGGAGGGGGTTAGCTCTTGCTTTCTATTCAAAGTTCTATCCTCCAGAGCGCACCAATCAAATGCGCAGCCAGATTCAGGGCTTCAAGCAGACGTTTGATGAGTCTTTAGCTGAAGCATGGGAGAGGTATAAGAAGCTGATTCGGGATTGTCCTCATCATGGGCTGAACGATTGGCTCGTGATTATGACCTTTTATAACGGCTTATATGCGGAGAGCCGTTCTATTCTTGATTCTGCTGCGGAGGGACGTTTTGCTAACAACGTCGACGACGATAAAGCGTGGGGATTGATCGAGGAGATGGCGATCCATTCGTCTTAGTTTGGGAAGCCGAGGGGTAATTCATGGTCTGCACACCATGACCGTGATAAGGAGAGCATTAGCGCGCTCACTAGTCAGGTTGCTGCGCTGACTACGACGATTGATATGCTGCATAGGGGTATTTCTTCTAGTGGCCACGTGAATGCTATTACGGGGCATGATCAGGGTTATTCTTCGGGGTATGCTGCACCCCACGAGCAGGTTTATGCTTACCAATCCTACAACCAAAACCTGCCCTATCAAAATCAGCCAGGTTACGACCGATCACTCCTATCCTATCGTAACCAAAATGTCCTTAACCCAACCACCCAATCACCCCAAAACGCTCCTTACATCCCTCCTCACAAAAATTTCCAACCACCCCCACCCAATTACCAAAAACCTGCTTATACACCACCACTTCAACCTGCACCAGGACCCGATCCTTTGGCTGAGACTAAGGGTATGATGTTGCAAATGCAACAAATGATGATGAGTATGCAGAAGTCGCAGGAGGCGATGCCGAGCCAAATGCAGAAGAGTGATCAGGCCAAAGACGCGGCAATAAAGATGCTGGAGAATCAAGTGGCTCAACTTGCCACTTCACAAGCGTCGCGTTAACCGGGTTCCTTACCATCGCAAGGTAATCCTCCTAACCCTCCACACGACATGGCTTGTGCGATTACATTGAGGAGCGGCACGTTTTATGATGATCCGAGGGATCAGAGGTCATGGCCGGTCGGCCGTGGCCGTCGTTCAACCATTGGACTCTTCTGCGGCGAGGAAAGATGATTCGGGTGTTATTTCTGGTGCTCCTGTTGCTACTCCTTCGCCCCGATTCGGATCAAGCTTCCATTTAAGATTACAACGAGGTGCCGAGCCCGAGGCTAAGTTTAAGAAGTTCTTCGAGATCGTCAAGGCTTTACAGGTAAATGTTCCTTTCATTGACCTTATCACTCAGATTCCCGCGTACGCTAAGTTTTTGAAGGAAGTCTTAGCTAGGAAGCGTACGTTAGATGACGTCTCGACTGTTGCTTTTGTGGGGGAGGCTAGTACTAGGTTGCAGGGTAGTAAACCCCCTAAGTTTAGTGACCCCGGGACCTTTTCTATCCCGTGCTCCATAGGTAAGTTTATGGTCAAGAATGCTTTGTGCGACCTAGGAGCGAGTGTTAGTGTCATCCCCTATTCGATGTGTCAAAAGATAAACATGACAGCTTTGGGACCCACTAGCATTACTTTGCAAATGGCTGACCGTTCTGTTAAGCGTCCCTTAGGTATCCTACAAGACGTCCCTCTGCAGGTTGGAAAGTTCTTTATCCCTGTCGACTTTGTAGTGCTAGACATACCTGAGGATGTCCACGTCCCGATCATTCTGGGAGACCCTTTCTGCACACTGCTGGTGCAGTCATTGACGTGGATAATAAGACCTTAACATTCACGGTAGGGGGTGAAAAGTTGACTTTTACTCAGTCTAGTACCCCACGGTCGCCTATGCGTTTAGAGTCGGTTTGCTCTATTGATTCTATACCTCCGTCTCACACTATTGGAGACACTTTGGAGGTTTTGCATGTCTCTTCTCCTTGTGCAGGTTTGTCACAGGTTAGCTGCAAGGATGGTTTGGGGGAGAGAAAACTGCACAAAACCGACCTTTACGACGCTAGCAATGGAGATAGAGGACCCACGGTCGAGCCGCTTGGAGCATACGGGCGATTTGGAGAGCCGTTTCGAGATGGGGTCCCCTGTGTGATGGATTACAATGCTTTGCCGCGGGCTGGTAGAGTTCTTTGGCGATCGGATGCTGTTTCGCCAAGTGAAGCTGTTGCGAATGGCCAACGTCCTTGGCCAGGTTATACTTGATTTTGGAGCTTTGAAGAGTCGTGCGGGACTATAAACCAGCGCTTCCGGGAGGCAACCCGATGACGTTGTATTTCGTTGTACTTTGCTTTTGGTTTGGTGACTTTTTACGTTTTATTGAGCGCGCGAGGATGAGGGTATTATTATGTGTTTTAGCGCGCAGGTACTTAAGGACTTTTGATCCTTAGTATTCTTGAGAATGCTCACGAGGAGGCATGCCAGCCGGCCTACCGGTTGCCGGGCCCGGACCGGGGCCGTAGCATAATTTTGGAAAACAGGAAAAAACGCGAAAAAAAAGAAATTTGCATGGGAGCCGGCCGCCGGTCTGAACCGGCCCCCACGCGCTGCTGTTCTATTTCCTTTCTTCTCGTTTTCTGCTCCGAAGTACTACATAACTGGACAGATTTGGATGCATATTCGTGGATTTATAGCCGCACTCTATGCTTCGCTTCGGTTTGGGGGAGCTTCTTCTTGATAATGTGAGCTTTCATTACCCTCTTTTCTCGTTTTATTTTCCTACCCCATCTATTATTTGTCCTTTTCTGCTGTTGTGGTTATGCTGTTTTACACATTGAGGACAATGTGCGATTTTGGTTTGGGGGAGGGAAGCACTTTCGCGCTTTTCATTTGCATTTTTCGTTTTGTGTGCATTTATTTGAAAATCCTAAAAATTAAAAAAATTCAAAAAACACAAAAATACGAGTCTTTTTGTTCTTTTTGTCGTCTTAGAAACCTTTTGTGCAGGATTAGCTTTAGTGTCTTTTGAGATACGCTCTTAGTCGCTATGTTGAGTCTCTTGATTGTGTTGATTTGATATGCTTTGCTTACCATTTCCTTTCATCCTTGAGATGATTTGAGTAGACTTGCTTATATTTGACATAGGACATGTGACGTAGACGGGGCACGTTTCTTAGACTACCCATCCACTTGACATTGTATATGCTCGTACTTGTGAAATGAAAACTTGAGTTTATGTCATTGTTTGAGCATATTTGTCCTTAAATGATCGAGCATTGCACGAAGAGGTACTTGATTTTGGTTACGGTATTATATTAACTCCACATTAGCCAAATGGCCTACTTTTCTACCCTTTAGACTTAGGTCCCGCATTTGTAACCCGTCTTAGCCTTTGTAGCCTGTTTTCGAGCCACATTATATATATATTGAGCTACATTCTAGAATTATCTTACCCAGGCTGATCAGTTGCATTAGGGATCTTGAGTTATCACGGAGTATTCGGTTGGGAAGGAAGTGGGTTGAGTCCGTGATTTGCTTATATTGTGAGTTGGAGTTATGGGTTGATGTTTTGCGAGTATTCCCGCTAATATTGCGCTTTCCTACATATTTCAGAGTTCACCCGATCTCATTTTGGTTCAGAAAAGAAAAAGAAAGGAAATACAAAAAGAAAAAGAAAAAAAGAAAAGAAAACAAAAGAAAGAGTTGGTTGTATATATGTTATTTCAATTCAATAAAAAGATCGGAAGTGTTGAGTAGGAAGTGATGTTTTATCATTCTTAAGCGGGAGTTGTGGCTTATTTTGAATGGTGAATTGAGGAGGAGTTGTGTTTTGTTGTAGGTGTTGATTTAGATGCAGCTGTTAAGCCGTTGAGCTCCACATTTCCAAATACATTTACCACCATTTTACCCCTTTGACCCGAGCCTAACATTACAACCCATGGAAACCTCGCTCGATGTGATTTTGAGACATTTTGGGTGACGACGTGCTTAGTTCGAGTAGTTTTCCTAGTATCGATGTTTGTGAGATTATTTATAGTCTCAGCGTTATTGTGGATGCATACGGTCGAAAGTCTTTGCATGGAGTTTGCATCATTATGTTCCGCCGTCTTACGTTTGTTTAGTTTGCTCCCTAACTCTTCAATTTATTGAAGAGGAAGCTAGTATTGATTTGATTCACTTTTGTATGAGGCGACGATACTTGAGATTTTGAGTTGCATTTTCTTGTGCTAGTTTGTCCTCGTGATTATGTGCTATGTTTGGGTAGTTTGCTTGAGGACAAGCAAAGGTTTGGTTTGGGGGAGTTTGATACGTGCTATTTATATTGATTATATGCCTCCGGTTTAGTCGCATTTAGTTTGCATTTACACGCATTCATTGCTAGATTAGGAGCTATTTGCTATATATTGCGATACTGCTGTTCCTCGTTTATATTTTGCAGGTTTTGGCGGTCCTGAGCCGAAACCTAAGCTGAGTGGAGCACTTTTAGTATCGAGACGACACGGTCAAGCTCGAGCTCATTCGGAAGCTCGGAGTTCAAATATAAGACCAAAAGATAAGAAGTAACGAGGAAGATAAAGGCCCAAAGACCAAGGGCCAAGTATGGAACAAGGGAGGAGGCCCAGCCCAGGCCAGAGGGACCGGCCGGTCTGGTGGACCGGCAGCCGGCCTGCCGGCTCCCGTGTTTACTCCGTCGGTTTTGTTTAATTCGAGTTTGTTCTTTTAGGAAACTATATAAAAGACCCCAGGTCGTACATCTTATTGCTTATGCTTTCTTTTGTGCTTTCTTTCATACTTGATAATTAGGTTTTAGTTTACTGCTCTCCTTTTACAAACTTCTTTAGTTTAATTTCAAGATTGATTCGATTGTAACCGTCGGTACTCTGTTAAACTCCAGGTTTTATTCAATTGCTATTGTTTCATTCATCATGTCTTCTTCTTATTATTGTTTTGCTTTAATTTCAATTATGCATAGCTAATTTCTAATTAGGGTTTAGGGTGATTTGTAAGATTGGTTCAGGAATATGTTTTAATTGCTATTTTGATTGAACTTGTGCAAGTTGACTTCTTCCTACGCGTTTTATTATCAATTAAATTTAGGGACGCCTTTATTGAATTGAACTTAGGTTGTTTCAGTTTAAGATCGAAAGCCGAATTGAAACTAGACTCACGCGTATTTGATAAGTTAAGTTTAGTAAGTTGCGAGAGCCCGCTAAATTTGCTTAAGGTTAATATTGACTCGAGAGAGCGTATTCCTAAACCTAGTCACTTGCATAGCTTCAGTTGATTTATATTTTCTTTTGAGTTGAGTTCCTGAATCGATGTCATATTGATCCACACTGCCGTTTCTCGCATTCCAAATCACGTAAATCAGAGCACAAAGCACAAAGCACAGCATAGCCACCTGCCATCTCTCCAGGTTGCCAATATCCATTCCTAGCCATTGCTTCGATAATAACACTAGCTTGCAACTGTAAGAACATTCAAAAAAGAGGTGCTTACTTGTCTCTTCTTTCTCCAAGCACAGCACACATCTATCCAATCCATGGCATCCAATGCTCTTCATTCTCTCAAAGGTATATAACCTTCCTTTCATACTTAACCAAGCTATGAATGAATGCTTTGGCACATTGAGTCTAGACCAAATAACTTTAGTCCATCTCAAATTATTCGTCCCAGCCCCAAGCCATTCATACCCAACTTTGATAGTGTAATCAGCTGAGCTACCTATCCACTGATCAGAGCAATTTCCCATCGCCATCTTCTCTTTCAGTGCACATACCTTTCTCCAACTCCAGCTAGACTCCAAGGAAGGCTTGTAATCAGCCCAGCTTTGCCCCTTCAAATAGACATGGTGAATCCATTTAACCCAAAGGTGGTCACTCTTTGAGTAGATCCACCATACTAGTTTTCCAACTGCAGCCATGTTCCATCTTTTGTTGTCACGGATGCCAAGACCCCCTGCTTTTTTTTCTTTACATACTTCAGTCCAAGAGACAGGACACCCTCGAGTGTAGTGCTCCTGTCCTTCCCACAAAAAATTCCGACAAATGCTATCCACCTTCTTCACTATGGTTGAAGGAAGAATAAATATCTGAGCCCAAAATTGATGAAGAGAATTGAGTACAGAGTTAATCAGTACAAGTCTTCCCATGTAAGACAGTTTCCTTGCCCCTAGACCCCTGATTTTAGCCACAATTCTCTCTACTAGACAGTGGCACTCTAAAACCGACATCTTTTTAGGTGATATTGGTACCCCAAGATACCTAAATGGCAGCTTCCCATGAGTCAGTCCAAACTTCTGTGTTACAGTGTGCCTGACTGTATCAGTCACTCCATTCATATAGCACTCAGATTTCGTTGCATTCATTTCTAATCCAGAGCATCTGGAAAACTCATTAAATCCCCACATCAGCCAATTAATGGATTGCATCTCCCCCTTACAAAACATCACCAAATCATCAGCAAAGCATAAGTGATTAAGGTGCATAGACTTGCATAGAGCATGATATCTGAAACCCTCCAATGATCCAACTAATCTCAGTAGTCTGCTAAGATAATCCATACATAATGTGAACAATAGTGGGGATCCCCTTGCCTGAGCCCCCTTTCTCCCTTAAAAAAACCAAATGTATTTCCATTCAATACCAGAGAGTAGGTTGAGGTGGAAACACACTGCATGATCATCTTCACAAAATGGGCAGGGAACTGGTAAGCTGTAAGAAGCTGCTCCACAAACATCCACTCTACAGAATCGTTAGCCTTCTTTAAATCAACTTTCACAAGAAACCTTGGTGGGCAAAATTTTCTGTTGTACAAGCGTACTAGGTCTTGGCAAATCAAAATGTTATCCATTATAGATCTCCCCCTTGTGAAAGCACTCTGGTTTTCACACAATAACTCTGGAAGTATTCCAGCCATCCTATCACAAATCACCTTGGAGATCACCTCGTATATGACATTACAACAAGCGATAGGTCTGAAATCCATCACTGAAGTAGGTTCATCTTTTTTTGGAATCAGTGTAATGTTTGTAGCATTAATCTGTTTCAACAGACAACCATTCTCAAAGAATTCCCTCACAGTTTCTACCACCTCTGCCCCTACTACGTTCCAACAGGTTTTGAAGATGGCACTGGTGAAACCATCAGGCCCAGGAGATTTATCTTCAGGTATAGAAAACACAGCCTTTCGCACCTCCTCCACTGGTGCAAGCAACATAGCAGCGTGGTTTTCTATCAAAAGATTCCCTTCTCTGATCACATCCATATCAATCTCCTGACATGGCTTAGAATGTTGGAGTGAGTGTCCTCCACAATGTTGCGAATACTTAACAATGTTGCGAATACTTAATAAATCTCATTAAGAGGAATAAAGGGAATATAGCTTTATATAAGTCAGTTGTTTAACGTATATCGGTAACGCTCGGCTTGCTAGAGTTTGACGTTACTGTCATGAGATGGCGGTAATCAACTGATCCCTTTCGGTCACACCTAATGGGAGGAAGACCAACATAGACTAGTTATTTATATTTGATATAGTATAACTAGAGACTTAATATTGAGACTAATACGTTAGTCAAGAGGTAATAAATTATGAGACGTATATAAGATACGGAACTAGAGTGTTATTATTCTTTTATGCGATAATTGAATAATAAAAGGTTTTGTGATTTTGTGAATTAATAATTAAGTGTTTATTTACTAAAAGGGTTATTTGTCATTAATAAAGATTAATGACTAATAAGATTTATAGGTTAATAAAATGGAGAATATTTGAGTCCAAAGTGATAAATTATATATTGATATAATTGTCATTTATATTACTTAAATTGTTAAGTATATATATTATTTTTATTAATTAGTTTATTTAAGTGTTAAATGGACTAAATAATATCAAATGGACTCAAATAAAATGGACCAAAAATGACCCAAATGGGCCTAAAAAATCAGCCAAAATAAGCTCATTATGAGCATTATTTTGGTCAATATTGTTGGTCAAATATGTGCCTAATTCTTCCACTAACTTTTGCCTATAAATACTCCACTATTCTCATTCATTTGTATGGATGAAAATCACTCTAAAAACTGACAAAACTAAGCACAAAATCAGCCAAAGAAACCTCCTTTTATTTGGTGTTAAATTTGATCAATTTAGTTGATCAATTTCTACTCTTTTTATCTCATAATAATACCTACATATTATTAAGTATAATACTAATATAATCTAGCAATATTATATAGTATTAGTTGGTTTAATCCTAGGGTGGATTAGGGAAGGAGGTGTTCTAGCTTGAGCACTATATTAGAAGCTCCTTTTTGAGGCCATAAAGAAGGTCTATTCTCTTTTGTTTTAAATTACCGTAATTTAATTCAATTTTGTACCGTTTAGTTTAACATGCACAACTAGGTCCGAAAGTCCACTATAAGTGATTAGTGGCATGGTTAGAGGAGTCCTTTAGGACCATGATCCTAACATAGAAGACCCTAACAACATCTTGTAATAATGTAAGAAAGCATTATCAATCCCAGCTGATGTGTCACATATATTCCTTTCCATGTCTCTGATTCGGATAACTCTATTCATGCTCCTTCTTGTTCTGATGCTTCTATGAAAATTTGCAGAATTAGTGTCCTCCTCTGTCAGCCAGTTCAGCTTTGATTTCTGCCGCAGGAAACTGTCTCTCCTTTCTTGTAACTCTCTACAAGCCACCTGTAACACCCCGTGTTATTTTAACACAATTTGATAAAAGAATTTAATTTCTCAAATTAAATTCATCCTTTTTCCATATAATAAAAATGCGACTGAATTTTTTTCGCCAAATAATACTAAATTTCTTAAGTACAAATTTAAAAATTTTGAAAAATAAAGTTTGTTGTATTATCTTTAGAATTGAATAAGAAACACATTTCAAACTTTTATAAAAATCAACACAAAATTTATATCGCCTTTCAAATTTCAAAAATGTTAGGTTATGTTTACTATTCATAAAAATAAATGTAAAACCTTTTATTCATAAAATTCAATTTCGAACATTTTTCATTTTCGAATAAAAATGAGCCCTTATACTTTTCCCGTCTCTGGAATTCGGGTCAACAATTTCAAACACGCAAATCAAAAATCAAACCATCTTATCCTCTTCCTTTTTTCTTCTTATTTTTGGTAAAGCAAACTTAACATCAAAACATAATCATTTTGATTTTTATTTATAAATCATATTATATTAATATCTAATTAGTATTTCATTTTCATTAAACTAGCTTTTTCTAAATTGTCGATATTTGAAATCACACCTAATTTAAATTGATTAACTTTTTGACGTTTGAATATAATTCTTTAAATCTATAACATTCAACGAAAAAAATAAGTATTTCGACCTAGGAAATTTTTATTCAAAATTTCGAGGATTAAAACTCAAATTTTGTTTTTATTACCTTTCGAAAATTAATTTTATTTTTATTTCCGATTTTATTTCAAAACACTATTTTAAGATCATATCCTTTATTTTGAGACTTTCTGCGATCGCGCAAAACGAAAATTTCGAAAACGATAATCGAGCCCGAAAAATAGACCTTTGACTTTCGGACACCAAAGTCAAAATCTATCCTCTTCCATTATTTCTTACACAAAATCAAACTTTACTTACACCTTTAATTTTATCATCATCATTTTTATTTTTGTTTTTAAATTTAAAGTTTATACCCTTTAAATACAATATTTATACAAATACAATACTACTACTTTAATACTACCATTTTCATTTCCATCACTTTTAAAATTTTTCTTAAGTAGTAAATAAAATATTTTAGTCTTAGAATTCAAAAGTAGAAATATTTCGAAAAATCGTCAAACGCGCACACATTAACTTTTATCGCTTTTGACGCCCGACTTTTTAAAACTGATTAATTTCGTGAAAAACATTTTAAAACACAAAGGACACATTACTAACACCAATTAGTAATGGAGACTTATTTAACCAATTAGAATTAAGATGTTTCCTTATTTCTTTTTAATTAAACATTAAATTAAAATTAAAACCTAAACCTTTTAACCTAAATTTTTACAACTTGTCCTCATAATTTTTCTAAGTGCAAAATCACTTTGTTACTCCTCATTTTGGACGTGTACATGCACCTCCATTTCTCCCTTTATTTTCTTTCTTTTTCTTCCTAAAAACCTCTAAAATAAACCTTATAATATTTCCTTAATAAATCATAAGTGTTCTAGTTAATTAGTGGGTATTTTAGAAGCTAACTTACTTGGATTTTTGGGTGAAGAATATGGGTAATATGGGTGAAGAAAGTCCGATCTAAAATTTATTTTAGATCCCCGACGATTAACTTCCAATTTAAGGTGACTATTTATATGTCATATTAGTCTCTTTGTAAATTAATTTGTTTTGTTATTATAATTTTATAAATATGAAAATTATGTTAAAATACTTTAAACATCACTTGTGTGCTTTGAATGTTTATGTGTTGTTCTGGATACCCATATCCGTACCCTCCCAAACAAAACCCTGTGATGTATCACGGACTTTTATTACGCATGCTTTAACGTTGACTTATACGGTTCTAACTAATGTCGAATTCATTTTGAGTCGTTTTAAATGTTAAAATGATTTAGGTCACCTCACATCGCATTTAAATAACGTTCATTTTGTCCATTTGGAGTCTAGCTAGGTCCTTGTCCCGCTTCATTTGGCATGAGCTTCGCATTTGCACTACAATTAGCCCTTTTACATTAACAAGGTGCGATTCAAAGATTCCTAAATTCCTAAATTTAGGCCCGATAGCTAAAACCGCTATTTAGCACCCTCTCACACAAAATACAACTTCACGTCTTACCTTATTTCACAAAAACTATGCAAATACACCCTTTTCATTTTTCCGGGTCTCGGGCCCGAAACCGAGCCCAAACCCAGCCTTTGGCCCGCACTCCAAAGCCCTAAGCACCACAAAATATCTCACAAATATCCCAGCACTTTTCTTGAGCTTCACGTTCGAGATTATCTCATGATCTTTCAAAGATTCAATGCAACCGAAACTTGGAAAGTGGACCTAGAACCAGCCCCCCAAACCGCATAACCTTATGCGGTTTGAGGGGAGAACCGCATAAGCTTATGCGGTTTCCCCAGGCAACCGCATAAGGCTATGCGGTTCCTAGGCTTGTTTTTATCCCCTTATTTCCTAATTTCTCCGAGGTTTTTAGTATATATACAGCCCTATACCTCGACATTCAAACACACTTTGGATCACAATTTCACACACTGATTCACACCACACAAATTCCCTCATCTTACACTTTCACATCCACAAAAACCTCAAGCACTCAAAACCTTGAGTTCAACACACCATCCCGTGTAGAATTCATCCTCCTTTCAAGTACAAGAAGCGAAGCTCTGCCCCGATCTGAAGCGTCAGGACAAGGTAGGTACCGATCCACTTGGATCAAAGCTTTTTCTTAATATCTATGGACTAACAAAGGGGTCTACACTTTAGCGCCCCCCCCGGCTTTGGCACCCGAGCGCGCTTGCCTTCCAAGTGTTCTTATTACTTCGGGTACACTCCATATCCGATGACACGCCAAAGTCGCATAAGCAACCGACCTCATAAAATAAACCAATGGACAATTGAACTTTATTTTATTTGCATGCATCTTGCACCTTCTTATTTTGCATTAAAATCAACTTAAACAATGAATTCGACCTTTAACTGAACCGTATTCGTTAACAAGTTAAACATGCTAAACTGAGGGTTTTAATCAATCTTTTTTTGCATCTGCATCTGCATTCTTTTACAAACTTATCGCACTTGTACGTAGCGATAACATTAGCTCAAATATCATCTTACAAGGATTGTTCTGGGTCAGTAGAGGCTATTTTTACATAGGCTTTTCTAAAAGGTTTTCATAAATCATTATTTGAATTAACTCTTTATCTAAAGTACCCTCACCCCGAATCCAATCTGGTTTCATAAGCCTTAGATCTAGGGGTGTCGGCGTGCTCCAAAATCTAGGACATGTTTTTAACTTAGAACATGGTAGCAGGTTCCTATTTTCCGCGATAAATAGGTGGCGACTCCATACTTGATTCTTAAAGGTTTTTCCAACTTAATCTTTTTAACTTTAAAATCCGCCCTTAAGCAAGACGCAGAGTTGGGTCCGATCCGGGTTCCAGGTTTGGCGACTCATTGGGAAATCTTATTTTTAAAACTAAAAACTAGCTTTTTCTTTTTAAAAATAAAGAGGTGAAACTTGAAAGCCTTGAACAATCCAAGTACACATATTTGAGCTATGCACATTCGTTTAGAGTCCATTCCTCTTGGAATCTAGGCACCCTTTACACCCTTGAGAGGTGGTTCCAACACGCAGGCTTGTCCACTCGATAAAGCACGTGCAGGACTAACTTTCCTCTCTCCCCTCCACGGCTTGCCGTAAACGGCTATCTCGACCGCCCCAGTGCTCCCTTCAGAAAACCTATCGCCCCGGCGTAAGGAAATGAAGGGGTTAAGTATCTGCCAAAGCGTACTCGAGGTAGTTGGAGGTGTACCCGACTGACTCATTTTTCACCCTTTTTGAGTCATACGTACAAGTTCGAGACTATGCACCCCATGGTCTTTTTCAAAACGAGCATATGCATTCATATCTTCGAAAACTCGCTTAAACGTTTCAAAGATAAATGAATCTAACAAACTAACACTTTTCAAACAAAACTATCGCGAATTTTTGAAATAAGCTTTTTCAAAATTTCCTTTTTCACTAACAAGCTAAAACCCGAGCAAGGAATAAACCCCGAGCTCGCGGATTTCAATCCTCTAGGTCACTCGGCCTAGTCTCTACATTTAACATCCTCGACTCGACTTGCTAATCGCTCTCGAGCGAATCCTTCTTCTTTTACACATCAGGCTCGAGCTCACCTCGGAAAATCACCGATATCGATTCGACGGGTGCAAAGCAAAACGTTTTAACATCGAGACGAGATGTGCGACGCATCCTCGCCTCAAAAGCTTCCCTTAGCAAAACCTTTTGAAAACCTCCTTTTTCAAGCTTAAAAGGTCTTTCAAAACAATGAAATGAGCTAAAATGAATGCCTAAAATGAATATGAGTCTAGTGGGTCGAGTCGTGTCGCTTAATGTACAAAGTGAAATCGGCCTCGGTGATTACTCACCATGAATCGCATCATCACCCCTTCCTTCAAACGCTCCTCAAAGATGGCTAACCTCAACAAGTTGAAGACCCTCCACACCGCATTGATCGGCTCACCAAAAATATTGACAACTTGAAGGCCTTGCATCGATTCAAGTTGCACGCTTGGAACAACGCTCCAAGGCCGACAAGCCTGTCTCCATCCACACTCTCATTACCCAACTCAAAGGGACGAGGAAGATTTCACCCAATATCTCGTCCGTTGGAGAGGATTACTGCTCGAGTTCAATCCTCCGCACGAAGACGAACTCATGTACACATTTCTCGGTAGTCTACGACCCGAGTGGCGAAAACATTTTGATTACGGCGACGCCGAGAATTTCGAAGAACTCATTGAAATTGCCCTCGGAGCCCAAAGCAACCCCACAATCTATGACAACCCGGCAACCTTCCTCGGACCAAAGACCCGTCATGGATTGCTCCTACTTGGTCACACCCACCAACAACCAAATCAATGGGTGCGGTTCACGATGACGAAGACGAAGAGTGGCCACCCACTAACAAAACGGTGGCTCAACTCTCGACTACTCCTTCCTCGAATAAAAACAAAAGCAACAAGAAGGGAAAGAAAAAGAAGGGCAAGCAGTCCGAAAGCAAAGAAAAGGGCAAGCAGTCCGAAAGTAAAGGTCAAGAAGAAAAGGGTAAGCAACCCGAAAAGGAAGACCAAGACGAGGTTTCACATCTCACACGCTCCGGTCGTCCTTATCAAAATATTTTCACAGATGAACATGCGGAAAAAGCAAGCTGCGGTAGAAAGGCAAGGCCGTAGCCCAAGAGGATAACCCTCTGCAAGTACACCATCCACCTCTACAATAATTCCACCACCAAACACGAGTGAGGTGCTTCAAAAGCAACTCGCTCGCACAAAAGCCGATGTTTCCATCTGGGCCCTTTTACGAGACTCAGCTGAACATAGGAATGCATTTATTCGCGCTCTACAAATAGCATGTGCAGACGCAGAGATCTCCCCACATCAAATGGTCACCATGTCACTAGGGATCGTTACTGGGGCTATCACCTTCTCAAATAATGATCTCCCCGCATTTGGATCAAACCACAACCTCGCCCTATACATCAGCGTTGAATGTATGAAGAAAACTTTGCCCGTGTCCCTTGTTGATAACGGCTCTGCAGTCAATGTTCTACCATTGGCCACCGCACATCGCCTCGGGCTATCCGATAAAGACTTCACCCCAAGCATGGACGGAGTCAAGGCTTTCGACGGAACCCGACGTCACGTGAAAGGAACCATTTCTCTTCACATACGCAGTGGTCCCATAGAAAGAAAAGTCGAGTTCCAAGTCATCGACATGACTCCTTCCTATAACATACTCTTGGGACGACCATGGATTCACTCCACCAAGGCCGTAACCTCTACTCTACATCAAAAGGTTAAGATCCCTCTCAACGAGGAAATCATAACCCTGAATGCCTCAAACTTCCGAGCCCTTTTTGATACACCAAAAGAGCCCAATTCTGCCGAAATCGTGGCTGAACCCGCAGAAGACTTATGCGGTTTCGACTTCGAAGTTGGCGCCATCACGCGTACACCAATCAAAACCTACAAACCTTTCAGAACAAAGAACAATAACAGCCTTTGGCTCACCATGGGTTTAGGCTACAAGCCCAAAAGTGGCGACCACGAGAAGATGGTTAAGGAAATCCAAAGACGAAAGTCAACCCACAAGGTCACCATGCGACCTTACATCCTCGACCTGAACGCATATTTCACCCCCGGAGGAACGGTCGACGGGAATACCTCCCTTCGAGACATCATTCATTCACCTGAAGCTTGTTTCTCTAGTGAGGCCGAGCCCAATACACTCAAAGCCTCACCGAGCACCAAAAACGAAGAAATCGTCTCCACAATCATGCGAGACCGCTACCGATCCTAATTTACTCATAGCCGACGCCACGCAGACAAAACCCTCAACGGATGGTATAAGACGCTGAAATGGACCGATGCACAAGGTCACCACTTCCAGCTTATCACCGGTGAAGGACCACTCTTCGACCACGTCACCAATCTCAAAGACAAGGACGAGAGTGATTCAAACTCAAGCACCTCAAGCAGCTCAAGCAGCTCAAGCACCTCCAACGACACAGAAGACGATGAAGAAGAAGAAGAAATTCTTTTAGATTCTAATGCTCTTAGTGTCGGGTCACCTGTCGACCCATCTATCCTAGATTCTAGCTTTAGTTTAGACTTTCTTTTTACGGAGGCTAGCTCCAAGCAATTTTCTGAATTGTCGAATAATTCTTCTCAAAATAATGAAATGAATAAATTTGCTTACGCCTTGTCTCAAGTTAAAACAAACAACAAAGTACAAACAAATAACAATCAACAAGCAACAAACAACACACAAAATACAAAAGACACTAACTCATGCGAAAGTGAATCATTAAACAAATACATTGCAAACCTTGTACACCCAAAAACACAAGACCCTATCATCGAGGAAACCATAACCATAAACGTGGGAACCCCCGAAGAACCAAGAGAACTACAACTAGGAGCCTCACTAGACGAACACGAGCGCACCCAATTTACACAACTCCTAAGCGAATTCAAGGACGTATTCGCGGTCATACAAAGACATGCCCGCATCGAGCGAAGCATCGCCGAGCACCGTGATCCCCATCAAACCCTGAGCATAAACCCGTCAAGCAAAAGCTAAGAAGACTACGTCCGAATGGTCTCTTATGGTCAAGGAAGAAATCGAAAAACAACTACAAGCCGGTTTCATCCAAGTCATCGAGTATCTGAATGGGTCTCAAACATGGTCGATCCTGAAAAAGAATGGCAAAATTCGAGTATGCGTTGACTTTCGCGACTTGAACAAAGCTAGTCCCAAAGATGACTTTCCATTACCTCATGTGGATGTCCTAGTCGACAACACCGCCGACCACGCCCTCCTATCCTTCATGGACGGCTACGCAGGCTACAATCAAATCAAAATGTCACTGGAAGACATGGCAAAAACGGCCTTCATTACACCGTGGGGGACATACTGCTACACAGTTATACCCTTCGGCCTAATCAATGCTGGCGCTACATACCAACGCACCGCTACAACCCTTCTACACGACATGATGCACAAAGAAGTCGAAGTTTACGTCGACGATATGATCGTAAAGTCGAAGGAGAGGAGTGGTCACATCACTAACCTCCGCAAGTTCTTCACTCGCCTACGACAATACAAAATGCGCCTCAACCCCCAAAAATGTACTTTTGGAGTTAGATCCGGTAAACTACTAGGACACGTAGTGAGCCAAAGAGGCATCGAGGTCGACCCCTCAAAAGTCAAAGCAATCCTAGAAATGCGACCCCCGGAGAACCTCGACGAAATTCGAAGTTTCTTGGGCCAAATCCAATACATCTCGCGCTTCATTAGCAAACTCACCATGATATGTGAACCAGTTTTCAAGAAACTCAAGAAAACCGACCACGTTGAATGGGATGAAGAATGTCAAAAAGCATTTGACAAGGTCAAGGAATTGCTAACTAACCCACCAGTTCTACGACCACCCCAAGCGGATTTACCACTATCCTTATACCTTACAACCACACCTACCGCCATGGGCGCCATGCTCGCTCAAGAAATAAACGGCGAAGAACACGCAATCTACTACATAAGCAAGAAATTTCTCGATTACGAAACCCGATATTCACCCGTCGAGAAGAGTTGTCTAGCCTTAGTGTGGTCATCCAAGAAACTCCGTCATTATATGCTAGCACACCAAACAAGGGTCTATTCCAAAATGGACCCCGTAAAGTACCTCTTCGAGAAACCTATACCTAACGGACGAATGGCCAGATGGACATTGCTCCTAGCGGTCGATCTTAAGCACGCACTCTCAAAGCAATCAAGGGACGGCGGTCTCCGATTTCTGGCCAAAACGCAATCACCGAGCAACCAATCATAGACACCACATCCCTTCCAGACGACGGGATCTACAACATCAACCAAGAACAATGGGAGTTATACTTCGATGGTTCATCCAACTATCGAGGATGCGGAGTAGGAATACTTCTCATATCCCCGAATGGCGAACACACACCCTTATCCATTAAAGCCGGACTTGACGTAACAAACAACGCTGGAATACGGCGTGCTTGCACGGCCCCCAAGCAGCGCTTGTACTCAACGCCCGCAACATAAGAGTCTATGGGGACTCCTCCCTCATAATCAACCAAGTATCCGGAGCATGGAAGATACTTAACGAAAACCTAGCATTATACCAAAACAAAATACAAGAGCTCGTAAACGAATTCTATCACGTAGAATTCATACACCTCCCACGCGAAGAAAACCAATTCGCCGACGCGCTATCCAAACTCGCGTCACTAATCAACATACCAGGGGATGGAACGCTCCCATTGTCGTGGAACGACGGAACGAACCCGCATACATCTGTGACATTGAAACCGAGGAAGAACAAACCGACCCTTGGTACCAAGCAATCATCAACTACAAAACAAACGGTGAATACCCACCAAACATTGACAAACGAGCCAAACGCGCCCTACGCCTGTTATCATCACAATTCGTGATGGAAATGGGCAAACTACTCAAGAAGACACCCCAAGGCACACTACTCTTATGTGTCGATCACAAAAAGGGACACGATATTATGTCCCAAGTACACGATGGCGAATGCGGACCACACATGAACGCACGAGCCATGTGCAAACAAATCACAAGGCTAGGATGGTACTGGACAACCATGGAAGCCGACTGCGCAAAGTATGTCAAACATTGCCATAATTGCCAAATCTTTGCAAACGTACAACACATCCCTCCTTCACCACTATACAGTTTAACATCACCATGGCCCTTCTCCACATGGGGGATCGACGTCATAGGCAAAGTTCAACCCGTAGGAGCAGGAGGACACTGCTTCATCCTCGTGGCCATCGACTATTTCACCAAATGGGTCGAAGCCGCATCATACCGTACGCTAGGCACGAAAGAAGTTGCGAAATTCATACAAAACAACATCATTTGTCGCTACGGCATACCCCACGAATTCATAAGCGACCAAGGCACACATTTCCAAGGAGAGGTCGAACCACTTCTCCTCAAATACAAGATACAACGACACAAATCATCACCCTACCGACCACAAACTAACGGTGCGGTTGAGGCAGCAAACAAAACCGTCGTATCAATCCTTAAAAAGATGATCGACACCTGCCACGACTGGCCCAACAAAATCCCATTTGCACTATGGGGATACCGCACAACCATCCGCACACCCACAGGCATGACACCCTATTTCCTAACCTACGGGATGGAAGCCGTTCAACCTGTAGAAATCGAGATGCAATCCCTTCGAATTCTCATGGAAGCAGACATTCCTGGTAGAATGGGCACGCGAACGATACGAACAACTCATCCTCTTAGGCGAAGACGGCTACATTCACTAAAATGCGATCAGAATGTACCAATCTCGCCTACAACGCGCCTACAACAAGCGGGTTAAGCCACGAAACATCAAAGTGGGCGACCTAGTACTCAAATCGGTCAGAGCACCATTACGGTCGACCAAGAGAAAATTCAAACCCAATTGGGCGACCGTACTTGGTCAAAGAAATCCTTCCGGAGGAGCCGTGAAACTAATCGACCTTGACGGTCAAGACTTAGATTACCAACAAATCTTGATCAACTCAAGAAATACTACCCTAAAACACAAACGCTTACGCAAAATTTCAAAACAAAACTCACTCTCGCATGAGTGAACTACGCTCGGTTTGATTCCATGCACTGTGGATACGTAGGCAGCTTTGCAAAGAGCTCAACCGAATCACACGAACTACGCCGGTTTGATTCTGTATTCAAAAGCAGATACGTAGGCAACTTGTCAAGAGTACAACCGAACTTTTTCTAGCACGCATGCCCAAAGCTTAAAAAGGTCAAGGGCGTTGCACTCACAAAAAGACACGCTCAAAGCTTAAAAAAGTCAAGAGCACAGTCAACACAAAAACAAAACACAAATCCAAGTCCGAAGCTTAAAAAGGTCGAGGATTTAAGACAAAACAATTCAAAACGCACAAGTCCAAAGCTTAAAAAGGTCGAGGACTTAAAAACGGAACAAGTCAAACAAACGAATCCAAAGCTTAAAAAGGTCGAGGATTTAAAGCAATTCAAAACGCACGAATCCAAAGCTTAAAAAGGTCGAGGATTTGAGACAAAATGCAAGTGTTCGAAGCTTAAAAAGGTCGAGAACATTTAAAAACAAACAAAAGAAGGCAACGAGACAAGGCAAAAGCAAATTAATTCTATTTTATTACTTTATTTAGAATTTTCCGCAACTTAGAAAGGAGCTAGGAACAAGCCTCCTTAGCCCTTTATTCGAATCTAAAACATATATTTAAATAAAGGAATCTTTCTAAACTAAGCAAAACAAACTACTCAAGTCCTTTTCTGACGCTTTGGGTTAACCTCTTCATCTCCAAGAGGCCGATCCGCCACAACTTTCGACCTAAGGACGGGAGTAGATCTCTCAAAACCTGGGGGCTCGACCGGATCCTCATCTCGCTCAACTGGGGGCTCCTCGGTCCTTGGCCCTAGGCGATCTTTAATCTGGCCACCTTCGCCCAAGCCTTTCCGCACGGTCTCAAGTAGAAGCACCTGCATCAACAACACAGAGATCACCATAATCCCTCCTGTCACGCACTACTTCGTGCAACAAGGAGGGCTTTGGCCCATTTTTCTCTCTCTCCTCCTCGATTCTCCCGTTCACGAGAATCCTTGGAATGACACCAACGCCAGATAGAAATCCGTGACACGAGTAGACTCTATATGCTCCGGCACAGCCCAAGTAACACGATCCGACCACCCTCGGATCCAAGCATCAATCATCTGGTTGTTTAGGACAACAACCCCTCCAACCTGCGTATCCTGATCCGGAATGGTTTGAGCAAGCCCAATTTGCCTCTTCAAGCGAAGAGGATGAATCCATACGCCCCGTTCAAACCCGCACAACATCAACCCACGAGCCGCGTTCGCCACCGACGGTGCCGTTACCGCCGTAATACCCCACCACGAAACATACCAACGAATGGTGCTCTCCTTTACAAACCACCGGTAGTAGTTCAACGAACGCTCCCGAGGGTTAGCCCAATCCATCTTCCGAGACGTCGTCCCCGCCGCCTTGAAGACACCTCCGAGGGGAAGAGCTCTATACACACTCAGCCTCTCCATGAGCCAAACGTTGAGAATCCTAGCGCAACCCCTGTACGAGCTCAGACGATCAGCATAACGGTCGTCTAAGCCCAGTATGGTCTCCGCTAGGATCAACGCAGGCGGTCATGTCCTCGCTCCATCTCTTCGACAACACGAGCATACCTCGCGTTCCGAACACTCCATCCGCATGGACCCCGCAAAAGCATCAGGATGAACCAAACAAAAGGGGAGGGCCCTCCGCCTGGCACGGTCCGAAATACTGGTATAGGCCTTATTCATATATCGTCGACACAAGAGGAGCATGTTTACCTTGCCTCCTCAAACAAACTCGCAAAGATGAGCGTCTGTCATCCCAAGGAAGTTTCGCAACATCCCGTTATAACAAAGCTCACTCCTCACGACCACAGGAGTAGTCCGTTTCGACCATCCGGCAATGGCCGAGAACTCCTCCATCAAAGGGCACACCTCTCCCCCGGGAAACCTAAACACATGCAAGCTAGGATCCCAATAATCTAAGCACGAATCAAGGAAGTCTAGATCGACTTTCATTTGACGAAAGCCGATAAATACACCCGCACCATCATCATACACCGCCTTCTTCATCCCCGAACTCAAGGAAGACGTCCACCTCTTCAAAAGAGCATCAAAATGCTCCTCCATTTTCTTGGAAACACAAAAAAAAAAAAAAAAAAAAAAAAACCTTTTATAAATATACCTAATGTATTCGTGAAAGCAAAATCCTAAAGCAAAAGCACAAAGAAGAGAAGTGATTGTGAATGAAGATTAGGCACGCACACCCTCTCCTTATATAGGAAAACAATATCCGAAATATGGAAATACAAATAGCTAATAAAGCCAACAAACCGCATGGCTCTATGCGGTTTCAGAAACCAAACCGCATAAGCCTATGCGGTTTTCCCTTGCAACCGCATAAGCCTATGCGGTTTCAGGGGCTGGTTTTTCTTAAAATTTTCCTAATTTCGTCTTTCCTAGAACACTACAACCTACCTTGGGCTACGACACTCTTTCGTTGTTCCCCATACATCAACATTACACTTCACTTTAGCAACTCCGATTCTTACCACGAGTCAACACATAACATTTTTCGCATTCATACGAGCTCATTTCGCATTTAAAATGAACTTTTCACAAAACATTTTCACAATCTAAAATGAACATCAACGCATCCCACTCGGGAATCATATCATTTCTTCAAAACAAGCCAACCGAACAGGTTTACCGACGAAGTCTAAGCTACAACAACAACGTTCACTAATCAAGCTACAACGACATGTACATAAAGGTTCATACAATCTTTAAATACACAAATTCACTCGGGATGACGGCGCCGATACTCGTCAAACTCACGCCGAATCTGAGCCGTCTCTCCTCGGCTCGACACAACCGAAATGCCTCGTCAGCCCAAGCCATCCTCCACCTGTTGGCTATACGCCATAGCTTCTTATGCGCCTCCTTAGCCACCTGAAACACAACACGAACACAATTCACACTTTTCTCCATTTTGCCTTAATTTCACTCAAATTAAGTCAAACTTAGGGGGGAAATTTCAAAACAAACACAGTCAACCCCACTTTACCTTAATTTCACCCAAATTAAACCAAACTGGAGGGGGTAACACAAAAAACGACTCTCACAAGTTTGATCATCGATATACTTCATACCTCGATCAAACTGGGGGCTTATACACATACATACAACCACACAAGAACATACCTTCTTCACCTTGCTCGTCCAGCTGTCCATGCCCGCGTCAGTAGTCACCGGCAAGTACGTCGGCAAGACAAAGGTACGACGGACGCCCGAGTCATCATACTCGATGGTAGTAGGGAAGTCATCAGGCTGCTCCGCCATCTCGGGATCAAATTCCTGCAAAACAAATACAAAACGCACACGTCAGGGAAATTTTTCGCAAAAATTACCTTACGCACCCCCAAACACCGAAACACACATACCTCAATCGGCCCACAAGCAAGCCGAGACTGAGCAAAATGGGCATAATCTTCCCCAGGACAGAGGAGGCTCACTGACTCTCCCTCTCCATACAACGCCACACGATCTTGAGCAGAAACCCCCCGCTCAAACAGGACCCTCGGCGGATCCTTAGGCACTACCGGAGCTGGCCACCCTGCCTGAAAGACCAAACGCTCTCCAAGGTACCAAACCGATCCATACGGTGTCGCTATGTATAGGCGCTGGGTCTCTCGCACCGCAAACCTAGCCCCAATGCCCTCAGGAATACCCTGCATCGCCCCACTGAACGGCACGAACTACAAAGCAAACAGAACACGCTCACAAATACAGGTACAAAGTACAATCATTTTAAGTACATCCTATTTAAAATGATTCAAGCACAAACCTCATCAAACCGCATCCGGTTCAGACGATCCCTAACATCATCATACGACCAGTTGAACGCCGCACGATTACATCGCACCCAAGCACGCATCACGGGTACTCCTCACGATCCTCACAAAGACGCGGGGAGCAAAAAAGGGAAGTGGCTAAGAATCCACGACTGCACATACAAAAACAAGAAACAAGAACACGTTACAAAGACAACAAAGACAAATGAACAACAATGCACCTGATACAAAAACAAAATCAATACATACCTCCATCAAGAAGCCAGGCGCGACCAAGGATGGGCCGCGAACCTCCATCCATGACCCGCGGTCCCACGGCATCCATGCAGAAGCGAATGCACAAGCCCAGAGACGGCGTCACCCAGTCAAATGTCCCAATCGCATCCCAATCCAGGAGATGCATAAGAACCGATGTCGATGCCCGCCACCGCGCCGGCCGAAGCACACGGCCACGAACCACCACAACCACATACGAGCATTACGCTGCCGCTTCCACTCCGAGGCCATACTCGGTCTTCCTCAAAATACTCCAAGATATAGCTCGTCTTGAAAGTATAGGGCGCGACCACAAATCACCTCCAAACCACCGCCAACCGCGTTGGTCACAACCTCGCCCACAACGGACGGCAAGAAAGTCAAAATCCATGTCGCGGTCCCCAAACGGTAACCCCGTCATGACAGCATACCCAGACAAGGTAATACCGGCCTCAAAGCCGGGCATATGGAACGTCGTCGTGGTGTCCCAATACCTGTCCAGGAAGGCCCTAATCAACATCAGGTTAAGCCTCCGCTCCTTCCTCGCAATCTCTCCTCCAATGGCCGACCAACGGGCCAAAAGCACTACGCAACACCCAAGCTTGCGCCCTCGGCTTTCTCCTCAAAGGCACACATCGCGGACGAGAGGCCCGAGAAAGTCCGCATTGGGTCCTTATCTCAACCCATCGTCGCACGATAGGAAACATGTCCCTCCGGAGCAAGCAGAAGGTTGTGGCCATCCCAACCCTTCGCGAAAGCCCTGTTCACACGTGATTTCCGCGACTGTAGAGCTACTTGCCCTAGGTGCAACCTCCTCAACCTCCTCACCGCGGCCAAGAACATCCATCTCGACCTCCAACTCGTCTACAAACGCTCGAGCAAACGCATCCGCCTCCTCCTCGGGATCACGCACAGGACATTTCTCCCACGGCCTACCTCGTGGATCGACCACGTCTCGTGGGCAGGTCCCGATGATCAGCCTCCCTCTCGCTACGTGTACGCCTCAAGCTACTCGAGCTAGAGGCTCCCTCAGTCCTCGAGCTAGCACTCTTACGAGATCTCGATCTCGTAACACCCACTAACCTCTCCTGCAACCAAACACAGCAAATACATACAGCTATAATACACGCAAGTACACAACTTGGCGTACACATACACAAGTACACACAAATAGTACATACACATAATACATATACATCCTTTAAACACACATTGCACTACACGCCCTACAGAGCATTTTTAGGCCTAATTCATAATTAAGCCGAAAACCGTTCTCTACATTTCAAAATTACAACTTTATGGTTTCTATGCGCCATAATAGTCCCCAACAACAACCCATTACAAGCAATTGCATTTTGGTCACCCCGATCAAAAACCCCTAATTCGCCTTAATTACTCCGTATAACTACGACTTAAGACGGCAATTTGAAAGCTTTAACTCGACTTTTTCGCAAAACTAACGTTATAGGCATGCTATACTCGCTATGGGCATCCTACACTGAAGTTTAATTGAAATTCCGGGTCGGAAAATCCGGGTTCGTTTTCGGGCCCGAAACCTAATTTGGACGTTTTTCACACAAAGACGGTCTAAATCACAATCAATTCACACATACACGTTCACATGACATAATGCAACACAATGACGTCAATTTCAAGCATTCAAACGGCAAATTTCGAGCAAAACTCGGGTTTTCATTCAAAACCCGTCTTTTCAACATTTCAAGGCAAAACTAGCTAATTACAACGACAAATAACGTAAAAGCAAGTTAAAATGGAGCAATACCTCGTTCCATAGCAAGGCAACGCAAGAAAAACGAGCAAAAACGGTTGAGAAATCGAAAAATGACGTTTTTATGATTTAGAAACCGAAAGTGATGAATGAAGCATAGCCACGGCTCAACTCGTGCTTATATAGCCCCTACAGCCAACAGGGGAAACCGCATAGGCTTATGCGGTTTATCCCCTGAACCGCATAAGCTTATGCGGTTCCTGTCCTTGGCTTTTCTCGGGTTTATCTCGTTTTACGCCTACTTTTTGATTCCTAATTCATTTTAGCCCCAATACAACTCCAAGTACGTCCCGTGCTTGGGTTAAGGCATCACCTACAGTCCGCCATACGCGTATATTAAGCATTTAATGTATGCGAAGCGAAGCTACCTAACGCTTTTCA
This sequence comes from Dianthus caryophyllus, assembly GCA_023091065.1. NCBI lineage: Eukaryota > Viridiplantae > Streptophyta > Magnoliopsida > Caryophyllales > Caryophyllaceae > Dianthus > Dianthus caryophyllus. Next base: position 20,424,628 of record CM041522.1, read on the forward strand.
CGAGCATTACATCATATTCTCCTCTACGGAAGACAACCATATGCAATTACAACTACATAGACACTCCTCGGCGAGCCTAAGCACATGCACTCTGCAATATACACCTAACTCCAAGCATTTCACTTCACATGGACGCTCCTCGGCGAGTTCAAGCACAAGCATTACACAGACGCTCTTTCACGAGTCGCCCTACACCTACACCTACCCAAACATCTTACAAGCATATGCACCCTGCACTCTAGCCCCTTATACACATGCAATACGAAGACATTACAAGCACCAGCACCAGGCATTTGACATTACAAGCACACGCAAAGGCACCAACAAACGACAGTACAACAAGCACGATTTAAGACATCGGCAGGTACGGCAGTTCTTATAGCATGCACGGACCGCCAAGTCCTAAAAATGCGCACGCCCCTCCCCGTCTAGCCCGGTTCGAAGTCCTCGTCTCACCCATGGACACATGCTTCGTTCCGCTGATCATATCGAGACTCTAATGGTCCGGATATGGTCGTGGAGTTTGACTAGCGCTCTAGTCCGAGCTCAGTCAAACTGGGGGCTCTGTGGATACCCATATCCGTACCCTCCCAAACAAAACCCTGTGATGTATCACGGACTTTTATTACGCATGCTTTAACGTTGACTTATACGGTTCTAACTAATGTCGAATTCATTTTGAGTCGTTTTAAATGTTAAAATGATTTAGGTCACCTCACATCGCATTTAAATAACGTTCCTTTTGTCCATTTGGAGTCTAGCTAGGTCCTTGTCCCGCTTCATTTGGCATGAGCTTCGCATTTGCACTACAATTAGCCCTTTTACATTAACAAGGTCTGATTCAGCATTCCTAAATTCCTAAATTTAGGCCCGGTAGCTAAAACCGCTATTTAGCCCCCTCTTACACAAAATACAACTTCACGTCTTACCTTATTTCACAAAAACTATGCAAATACACCCTTTTCATTTTTCCGGGTCTCGCCCAAACCGAAGCCTAAACTCCACCTTTGGCCCGCACTCCAAAGCCCTAAGCACCACAAAATATCTCACAAATATCCCAGCACTTTTCTTGAGCTTCACGTTCGAGATTATCTCATGATCTTTCAAAGATTCAATGCAACCGAAACTTGGAAAGTGGACCTAGAACCAGCCCCCCAAACCGCATAACCTTATGCGGTTTGAGGGGAGAACCGCATAAGCTTATGCGGTTTCCCCAGGCAACCGCATAAGGCTATGCGGTTCCTAGGCTTGTTTTTATCCCCTTATTTCCTAATTTCTCCGAGGTTTTTAGTATATATACAGCCCTATACCTCGACATTCAAACACACTTTCAGATCACAATTTCACACACAATTCACACCACACAAATTCCCTCATCTTACACTTTCACATCCACAAAAGCCTCAAGCACTCAAATCCTTGAGTTCAACACACCATCCCGTGTTGAATTCATCCTCCTTTCAAGTTCAAGAAGCGAAGCTCTGCCCAGATCTGAAGCGTCAGGACAAGGTAGGTACCGATCCACTTGGATCAAAGCTTTTTCTTAATTTCTATGGACTAACAAAGGGGTCTACACTTTAGCGCCCCCCCCCCGGCTTTGGCACCCGAGCGCGCTTGCCTTCCAAGTGTTCTTATTACTTCGGGTACACTCCATATCCGATGACACGCCAAAGTCGCATAAGCAACCGACCTCATAAAATAAACCAATGGACAATTGAACTTTATTTTATTTGCATGCATCTTGCACCTTCTTATTTTGCATTAAAATCAACTTAAACAATGAATTCGACCTTTAACTGAACCGTATTCGTTAACAAGTTAAACATGCTAAACTGAGGGTTTTAATCAATCTTTTTTTGCATCTGCATCTGCATTCTTTTACAAACTTATCGCACTTGTACGTAGCGATAACATTAGCTCAAATATCATCTTACAAGGATTGTTCTGGGTCAGTAGAGGCTATTTTTACATAGGCTTTTCTAAAAGGTTTTCATAAATCATTATTTGAATTAACTCTTTTTCTAAAGTACCCTCACCCCGAATCCAATCTGGTTTCATAAGCCTTAGATCTAGGGGTGTCGGCGTGCTCCAAAATCTAGGACATGTTTTTAACTTAGAACATGGTAGCAGGTTCCTATTTTCCGCGATAAATAGGTGGCGACTCCATAACAGTTCTTAAAGGTTTTTCCAACTTAATCTTTTTTAACTTTAAAATCCGCCCTTAAGCAAGACGCCGAGTTGGGTCCGATCCCGGGTTCCACAGTTGTATAAATAATGATAATAACTAAATAATGTTTTAAATAGATTATTGTAGTAATATGATAATATGTTTAGTTTAATTTATTTTGAGCATTTTTAATTATGATTCATATGATTTTTATGTTTAGTTATGTTTTATTTATGTTGTAGTTATATATAAAAATTATGTTAAGTTTTAACAATGAGTTTAAAGTAATTAAAAATCGAAAACAAAAATTTATGTATATGTATATAAGCTCACGGTTTTCCCTTATTTTTTTGATAAATTTTCACTTTTAATTTTTGTAAATTATATGTTGTGTTAAGTTAGTTAAAAATGGATATGTTCAAGTAAAAAAAAAATTAAATTAGAAAAATAATTTATAAGTTGTTAAATATGTATTTGTGTTCTTAACTTGTTATTTGTGTTCTTGATGTTCTTGAAAATGTTCATGTGTGTTCATCTTTATTACTCACTTTGATTTTGCTTTCTTTTATGTTTGTTAATAATTTGTGTTTATGTTTAGTTATTGTTTTATATATTGTTAGTATTATGTTATAAATCAACCTAAACATTATAAATCTTTAAGAATAAAAAGTTAGAAATTTAAAGTGTTGAAAAACACTATTCATAAATGTAAATGAAATTTTTAGTAAAATTTCATTTTAGTTTAAATCATTTTAGTATAATTAGAATAATTAAAATATAAAGACTTTAAGCTAGAAACCGATAAAATCAAAAAAATGAAATTTAGGACCCTAACATACATACTCACGGCATTCATGCCATTTTTGGGCCAAAATTGTATTTTTATCACTTTTTAGTTTATTGTTAAAATAATTTAATTAGTAGTTAATAAATTGAATTAAGAAATTAAAAAAAATTAATCAATTTTGACATATATATTAAACCACACGACATACCCACTTTAAATTGACTAAATTGGACCAAAATGAAATTATTACTAAGTCGCGTAATTAGAATTGAATTTTTGTATAAATCGATTTAGTTATAAATGAAATATATTAAACCGATTAAAATGAGTAACCGTTATAAAAATGAATTAAATCGTGTGCTACTGCCTTTGCAAATATTGGACTGTTGAACTTGGACATACGGACTAAAATGAACCATCCACGATACCATTATTTTAAAAATGAAAATCGCTAAATTTAGTACATAGACGACTAAATTTAACTAAGTTTCAGTTTTAAAATAAATATCATTATCACTAAATATAAAACGAACTTAACAACTTCGAAACTAGAAAAGTATACTTAGTAAATAAAAAATGGTTTAGTTTTATACCTAAAATATCTTAAGTATAAAAATACGTATAAAAATAAAAATACGTACAAGTATAAGAATACGTATAAGTATAAAAATACGTATAAAATACGAAGTATAAAAATACGAATACGTATAAAAATACGTATAAAATACGAAGTATAAAAATATGAATACGTATAAACATACGTATAAAATACGGTGAATAGTGAATAGTGAATAGTAAATAGTGAATAGTGAAAAATTTACGAAACTTGTAAAACAAGTTACGTCTCAAAATTCAAAGATATTTCAAATTCCAAAATTTGAAATATTGAAAATAATTGAAAATTTTACGAAGTGTAGAAAATTGAAAATGAATAAGTAAATAACTTAAAGTGTTTGAAAAACACTTGAATAAAATTGGACATACTAATAAACGTATCAATATAGAAACTTGAAAACGTTAATAATTAACAACACTTCAAATAATAAACGAATTTGTTACGTGATTATATGAAACCTACAATTCAAATAAAACATTTGACGCTGAGACTAGGGGAGTCTAGTAACATGTGATATAAAATATCAAATAAATAATAAATCTTGAGTAAGTTAAATAAAAGGTCAAACGCTTGGGCCTCAGATAAGGGAACGTGAATCGTGAGTGAAGTGGGGTTAAGATAGTCTTGTAGCGGACACCACTATCTCGGTCTCTGACGTTGGTCATCCCGGTTAGTGTGGTTAAGCCGGTAGCATTATATGCTTATGCGTTCTACCCATGCCGTTACGCCTTAAGTCGTATAGCCTGTTCCGTACAAGATAAAGAATAGGCTTTAGGAAATAGTCGTTTTATCCAGAGTTAAGGTGCTCTATGAATAGCATAGCCTACTCTTAACGTGGATATTAGTGTATATATACTAGACTAGGGTTTTATTCCCCTATTTCGCTAAAGTTACCAGGGCCACCGTGACCTTATTGCGATTGTCATCTTACGGTTCTGTCTCCTTGCCGTGTTTCGTTCTTAGTGGCGCGACACTTGCATTCGTTCTTACTCTGCGTAAAGATTACTTGACGAGATTGTATCTGAAGTTCGAATCATTTCGAACACTAGAAGATGAGATGCAAGTACTATAGTATTCGGCGTGGTTTACGAGTCGAGTAAGTTGCTGCACTATGGTAGTGAGATGCAAGCGACTAGAGTACAATAGCCTACTCAGTGGTCAGGCTCGTAAGCATTATGTGTTGTTTGTTGTTTGATTAAATGAGAACGAGTGTGTACCATCTTTGAAAATTAAAGACCACAAAATTTCTGGAGTGAATCGAGTCTGCATGATGTGAATGATACTATGTGTACGTCTGTTTGCGATCTGATATCGCGTTGTAAGCCTGTTGAATTATTGTGATACTAATGTTATGATATTATATGTTATATGCTTTCATAACTGATATCCTGCTTATATGATTTATCGCTTTAAACCGCATGCTTATTATGACTTATATGTCTTTATATGCTATTTGTAATAAGCATGTTAATGTTTTTATCATAACGTTATAGTTATAAAGCGATAATAATAAACCAAAGTAATTGAAATCGAGGGTAAGTATGAGCGTAGCTAGTCACTGTCCGCTCAGCGGGCACCCCCCATCAGTTTATTGTGCAGGACGTTCGTGGACCAGGAGCTGGGTTTTGGATGGAGCCACGGGACGTTTTTATTGCTTTTCCTTAGTTGTTTTAATTTCGAGAGAGATGTAATATATATAACGCTACTCTTTTGAATTTTCGTATTTAGAGTTGTTTTATTCAACTCTTAAACGATGATGTAATATTTTGGGTTATTGTATAATTAATAACGCTGGTTTAAGACTTAATTAATTTCCGCCTTAGTAATTAAAGTCGACTAAAAACCAGGTTGTTACACCACCCCTGCCTGCCTCTCCATGCTCCTCAGTTCCATATCCATTGGGTTACCATGTAGTCTCATCTGAAGATCCAAAAGCCATTGTCTAGCAATGGCATAAGCTTGTTCTATCTTAGAATACTTCCTCATATTCAGCCCTCGTAGAGGTCCCTTCAAACTTTTCAATCGACAAATCACTCTATACAAAGCCACACCAGCTATGTCCCTCTCCCACTCTTTGTGTACCAGAGAGGGAAATTCAGAATCTCTAGTCCACATATTATAAAACTTGAAAGCTTTCCTTTTAGTCACTTGTCTTCCTTTAAGATGTATCACACACGGTGAATGGTCAAAGGTCCCCTCAGGTAAGAAATCAGCATAAGCATCAGTATATAGCTTCCCCAATTCATCATTAACAACTACCCTATCAATCTTACTCATCACCCTCTTTTCTCCATCTTGTTTATTAGACCAAGTGAAGTATACCAGCCATTTTCATATCAGATAAACCACAATAATGTAGACAGTTCTGAAAACCTAACAATTCAAACAAATGAACTTGAGCCCCTATTCTCTCAGAAGGATAAAGAATGTTGTTAAAATCCCCCATAACTAGCCAGGGTTCATCAACCTTCATATCTTTCAAACCCTCCCATAATGGAACTCTAGCTGCACCTTCATTAAAACCATACACCACTGTTAACCACATTTTCACCGGACTCCCTTTCACTGTCACAAGACAATGAATACATTGAGCTGAAGTCTGATAAACTTGAACAACAACCAGTTTAGGGTTCCATAGCAACCATATACGGCCACCACTGTGACAACCATCATTAGTAACCATTGACCAATCTCTTTGAAAAACCTCCATTACTCTACTCTGCATACTAGGTTTTACCCTAGTCTCTATGAGTCCAAACAAGCTAACCCCTTGGCTCTGTAATAACCACATCACATCTTTTTGTATAGCTAGCTTGTTCAGACCCCTTACATTCCAAAAACCCAATCTATCCATTCCCAAACTGGGGATTAGGTCCCAGTTTGGAAACAGATTTGTTTATAGCAGAGTTTAAGACCTCCAAAAACGTGTCCTGTCCCCTTGAGCTACTGTAGATACCCGTATCCGTACTCCCCCAAAAACAAACCCGATGACGAAAAAGACTTTCATGCATGTTTTAAAATAAGACGAAACGGTACATAAGTGTCTAAAACATTTTAGTCATTTTTAACGTATTAATTTTGAATTTGCATACTTCGTAAAAATGAATATTAATTTAGTCATTTTAATCGTAAGTCGACACAACACACACAAGCACGACATAAAAATGCCTCACAAAAAGGCCCGAACACCCGAAGCGGACCAAAATGCGTCCCGGGTATACTAAACATTAATTAAAAATAAAAAGTAAAAAAGGAAGCAAAAGAAAAAAGGATGGAACATAAATTACTCACTAGCTGGGTGTTTAATCAATATAGAAAAATCAAATTAATAAACACGTAGTAATGATTAACCACACTACTCCAATGAAATTAAAATACCAGCAATAATTTTGAGTGCAAACTTAATGTAATCATTAATCCACAGTCTATTAAGAATGTCAAATAACAATATACCAATTCAATATCTTATTTTGGATTTTGTATGCAATAGGGACAATAAGTGGAATATATGGTGTGCGTTATCATATGAATGGTGTACACATTTCCCACAAGGTGAGTTAAAAATATTACCGTTTCACAACGCGTAATCAAATAGACACGAACAATTCCATGATACAAGATTGCAAGAAACACATAAATATGTGTAGTAGACTGACGCATACTTATGCAGTAATAAATAAAAAAATATTTTAGTTCATATAGCTTACGTCTTTAGAAATATTTGATTATATAATGACCTGTGTAAATTTTAAACAATAGCTTGATCTGAAACGTTCATGATGTGATTATTGGATTAGATGTTGAATGATTAAGGATCGAAAGGGAAATTAATGGAGTTACTGATAAACATCAATGGAGTTAAATGTTGATTTTTCGTATTTCAGAAAGATCACATCAATCGCTCAGATTATTTTGGTTGTTGAAAATGTGGGTAGAAGACATGGCAGGCGTTGTATGTAGAGGTGTCAAGTAGAGGTTGCTTCTTGCTACAAGCAAACTATAGATTATTTTTATTTTATTTTTTGAAGACGGAAAGACTAATTCAGTAAGTAGTCGCCAAATGACACTTACAAAGGATCAAAATAATCGAAAACAAACATGGAACGAAAAGAAGAAATGTCTCTTGTAAAACTAAGGATCTCAAGTCATGATGAGTCTCTTCGGCACGTCCTCGTATTGCTATCCTGATGTAGCTTTTGAGGGGATCCATCGTTCGATTGGATATATGAGAAATTGATCTTCAAATTGCACCAAGTACTATAGCCGAATAATTTGAATCCATTGAAGATAAGCGTAACGAACTATCAATGAATCATTCTTATCCTTGCATCCATTAAAACCAAAACCTAAGATGATACGAAGGATTCAAAAAACTACGAAAACGTAGACTGAAAATTAGATCTCATTAAAAGGGAGACTTTTATTGATAATACGATAGAGATTCAAGAAAATAACTACGAGTAATAATTTAAAGATTTTCGGGGCGTACCATCGATTAAATGTTGATGGTAGCCCTTGATTTAATTTTTAGAGTTTTTTTTTAGAGAGGAAAGGATGAGGGTTTTAGATAGTTATCCTTAAATTATTAGATTATCATCATGAGCAAACTATAGATTCAAGTGAGAATATAAATATAAATGTAAATTTAAATTTAAATATTCAAATAACAAAAATCGAATACAATTTAAGAAACAATGTTATCATACTGTTTTCAACTTTCATTATGAAATTAATAACGACAATTTTTTCTATTACTACATCCCTTCAAATTCAAAAACTACAATTTTTTTTAAAACATTTATCGAGGCGAATGTCGGAACGATTAAAAGAGAATTTTTTCTATAAATTGATTATTAATTTTGTACTCATAAGAATTAATCAAACAAGATCACACATAACTATATTTTCACTTATAGATTGTTGGGAATTTCAATGATTCCCGACATAGTTGAATAGTGTCAAAAAAATGAATGTAGTGTTTGGATTTGATGGGATAAAGTATATTCTATAAAGTTATTTTTAATTCAATAAGTAAAAGAAATTTTAAAATTTATAAAATGTTAATTATCATGGTAAATTTTATAAAGTTATTTTTAATTTAATAAGTACAAGAAATTTTAAATTTATAAAATGTTATTTATCATGGAATGAGTATGCCCCTTCCACTTCTGTTAGTTGGGCTTGGAAACAAATATGTAAGGTTCGGGATGTATTAAAAGCGGGCTATAACGGAAATCAGTGGTATGATAAAGGAGGAACCTACACTGTCAAGAGTGGTTATCAGTGGTTGATTGGTCCTCATCCTAAAGTGAATTGGGCTCATAGTGTTTGGAATAGATTTAACTTGCCTAAATGGTCATTCATTGGGTGGCTAATGCGACATCAGCGACTTCAGACTTTGGATAGGCTGCTTCGGTTTGGCATTGTGACTGATGGCTCTTGCTACATATGTGGGGCTGATAAAGAGTCGGCTGCTCATCTGTTCTTTGCGTGTCATTATAGTGATTTGTGTTTGCGAGGTCTGGAACTGTGGCTGGACATCAGGCTTCGTGGAGATGGGTGGAGGAAGACTAGCAGAGCGGCTCGAACCAGGTTTCAAGGACTGGTCAGTGCAGCGGCTGTTAATGGTCTGATTTACATGATTTGGTTTCAACGTAACTGTTGTCGGATAGATGCTTTGATTTTGAGACCTGTGGTGATACTACGGCTGATTAAGGAATCGATTCTAATGAGGTTAGATGCTTTGGAGCTTCGTACTTTGTCTAGTAAGGATGTCGCTTGGCTGGGTCGACTTAGGGGTGTAATGTAATGTGGCTCCTTCCCCTCTTGTAATACTTGATGTAGTATCGTCAAAACTGCTTGTATTTTGGTGCTTTTAATGAATACAACTTACCTTTTACCAAAAAAAAAAAAAAAAAATCATGAATGAAAAGTGAAACTAAAAAGGTGTAATAAAAGATAGTATTTATTTTTATTTTTTATTTTTATTTTTTTTAGTTGTGACATGTGGCTTAATATGGTGAAAATATAGACAAATAGAAGATTGTGGTGAGTTATAATAAGTTGTGTTCTTAAGTTGATTTAGTTTTAATATGTATTAGATTTTAAAAATGATTTTATAAAATATTTTTAAGTGTTTGTGCGGAAAAAAATAATGAAAGACTTGTGTTAAGTTAGTATTAAATGCATGAAAATTTAATTAGGTATTTATTTTTAATCTTTAATTAAAATAGGTGATGATGACTAATCTATATCTATCTATATCTATATCTATATCTATATCTATATCTATATCTATATCTATATCTATATCTATATTATAAATTAAAAGAGAATCCCTATAAGTATTTTTATGGAAAACCCTTAAAAACATACACTTTTTCCCCCCTTATTCCGCCACGTCATCTATTGGGGCCCACGTCCGCTTTGACTTTCCGGGTCAAATTCTCTACCTAATCGTCTTCCCATTGTTTTTTTAGTTTCCTTTTCCTTTCAAATTTTGAGTATACGAAAAGCCCATAATTGAATACCATAATTGAAGTCCATCATTCATTTGCTCGCATTCAATTGTCCGTGTTAAACAACATTCATCTCAACATGGCTGTTTTTCTTCTCCGGCTTTCATTTTCACCATTCACGTCGTACAACATTAGAGTGCCCGACAAACAAATTAAACCAAAAGATAGACTACTCAATTGGTATGTACTTACTAAAATAAAATGCACAGTTGAAACAATACAATTGAAACTAAAAAATATTCATCAAGCAGATGTAATAACACAAAAAATTTAATAATTGTAAACAAAGAATCAAACTTTTCAACTACATCGTCTTTTATTTCTCATTACATTATTATTATTATTTTTGAATTAATTATTTTGTGTCAACTAATTAATATAAAGAAAACCAAAAGACATAAGTTATTACATTATAAAATCATGCATCAATTCTATTATTTTAAAAATTCCAAAACTTTCAAAGTCATGGTAAAATTATTTCAATAATTTTTATAAATTTATATTTAGACACATTTTACTTTTGACTTTGTAGCTTTGATTTTAATATGTAATATAGATATAAGATATAAGATATAGATATGTAAATATTTACATATTTATTATATTTTATAGTACAATGTTGACTATTTTTTATATTTGCAGGAATGAGTCGGAGAATAACAAAGCTCATAATGATTACAAGGTATAATCTATGTGTTGACTATTATTCTATGTGTTGATAATTATTTTTAATGAGGGGATAAATACAAGGTGGATCAAATTTATTATTTTATAGTTTTCAAAATATTAAAAGTCATGCATCAAATATTTTAATAATGTTTAAAATTTGTAAATTTAGATATATTTTGCTTTTGATTTTGTGACATTGATTCTTGTTTTTCCTCTAATGTTATTTTATAGTACAATGTTAACTAATTTTTATCTTTTCAGGAACAAATCGAATAAAAAAAATCCACAATTACCAAGGTATAATCGATGTGTTGCTAATTTTTGGTTAATTATTTTTGAATGAAGGGATAAAGCCAATGCAGATTATTTGATATTTGTTTCAGTAATCTTTGACTTTATTTATTAACTTTAGATTTATCAAGAAGATGTTTAATAAGAGTATAAAAAAAATAATACAAATTCTACGGTGAAGTTGTCTCATTGTATGAGACACACTCAAAAGTAACTATATTATTCATTAAAAGTAACTAAATTTTCAAATTGAAATGTAATTTCATTATAGTTCAAAAGTAACTTTATTATATTACAAAAGTAACTGGTTACATATCGAGTGATTAAAAGTAAAAAAATAATTTCCGATCGATCAAAATCACTTATCCTGATCTTTCTATTGTTGAGCTTACCCAGGACCTCTATCAACCATGAACTCATAACTTCCGATATGTGATATCGTCACCGACGACGATATATTTTTGAACAATTAGAAATCCATGGTTGTTGGTCAAATAGATGATGAACCTGAAAATTTTGACAGCATGGTTAGATTCATGGTGGTCGCTGGGGAGTTCGACTGGTGGCTTTAGTTATAGAGTCCTACTGGTAAAGGTGGTTGGGTTGGAGTTCGATTAGTGGTGGTCGTTGAAGAGTTCGTCTAGTGGTGGTGGCTGCGGTGGAGATTGACTGGTGGTGGTGGTAGTTAAGTCCAACTGGTGGTGTTTGTTGTGGTGCGGTTTGATCGGTGGTGATGTTTATGGGTCCGAGTGGTGGTGGTGGTTGCGGGGGGGTTCGAGTGGTCGTGATTTTTGTGAGGTTGGGGTAGTGGTGGGCAGTGATGGACTCATGGTGGTAGAGTTTATACTTTACACAGTGAGTGAATGCATTGATAAAATACTGTGGAGAGATGATTCATGTGTCTTATTGTATAAGACAGCCTTATACTAGAATTACTCAAAAAATAATTGTGATGTATTTTTTTTTATTAAGGCTTAATAGTATGAAAGGAGATGAATAAGATAAATATATTCATTTAAATTGTTATTTCTACACAGTCAAAAACTATGAGAAATTATAATTTTTTAATGTGATTTTTATAGTAATTGTTTTAAAATTATATATTTTACAATATCATAACCTTACACTGGAAACAAAAAAATATATTGTCATTATTTTTTAGGGTTATTTCATAAGAATAATCCAAACTATGTCTACTCTTCCCATTTTAATCCAAACTACCGTTTAACCCAAAATAATCTGAACTATCATGTCATTTAACTCACACTGAACTCGTGGAAAGGCAACTTGTACAGCCGGTTATTTTGATTGTTTGACAATTGTTCTTTGAGCTCCATTTTAATGGCAAATATAAATACAAACATCACAAAGCTCAAAACCAATATCAATTAATAAAGAACATTTACCATAAGTCCACAAGTCCACAACCTTTAAAACTTAAGATTATTTTCTTTAATTGAGTTGAAATTGAAACTAATTATAAAAGTGGTAAAGTTTATGGCAAAGGTAGTGGCAGTTATTGTGGTCAAGGAGGTGAAGGTGGCGGCCCGCAACTAATGGAAATAGAGAAAAATAAAAGTGAAGGTGGGAGGAGGAAGAGGCTGCCCTCGATCCAAGGCCAGACACAGCTTTGTCGGAGACTCCAATGTTAATCGTCCCGACAAATGCTCCTTGCGAAAAATACGAAATGCTTTCTTTTCAAATTCAAGAAGTATACCATTTACATTCCACAATTTCTTTTGTTTGATTAACTTGACAAATTTGTTGAGAATCAATGACTAATTTTTGTTTGTATATTTTCTTTTTATTGGAAAAAATATTGTGAATTAAAAACGGTTTAGAGGTAGAATTTGGAACTTTGTGAAAAACGTTAGCATCACTACCATCACACATAAATATTTCATGGAAAAATAGTTTTATTAAAAAAAGAGGAGGAAGAAGAAAAAATGAAAAATGAAGAAGAAAAATTGAAGAAGGAAGAAAAAAAATGAAAGTGTAGAGACAAAGAAGGTGAAGATAAGAAGAATAGCAAAATATTTAAAAAAAAAAAACAACAAAAAAAAAAGGGTCCTACGAGGTGACCTGTTGGAAAACAGGTGATAGAAGGTCAAATATGGGACTAGTGCAACATGAGTTAGATAATGCGATAGTTGAGATTATTTTGAGTTAAACAGTAGTTTGGATTCAAATGAGAAGGGTGGGCTTAGTTTGGATTATTCTCGTGAAATAACCCTATTTTTTATTTGCTTAACTTTCTTATAACTAGAATGATTTTAAAGTCATCATCTAATAATAATTCATTTTTTCCCTTAATTTTTCATTTTTTAAAATTTATTTTAACAAATTAATTAAAATAAAAGAACCAAAATACAAGAATCATTCATTCAAAAAATTACAAGAATCATTCATTGAGAAAATTACAAGAATCATTCATTCATAAAATTGATGCATTAATTTAGTTGGTGTGAGAATTAAAAAATTTCAAAGGTCATGAAATAATAAAATCATTATTTCTCATCCATTTATCTTTAAATGCTTTTGCGTTCTTAATTTCATGTTTTTATTTTGATTCGAGAATTTATATTTATTCTGATAGTAACTATTTATTTTATATGTGTTCAGGACTATTCTTAAAATTACAAAATTTGATGATGATTATTATGAAATAAGTTCTAAATTATATTTTATAAATTAATCTAAACATATTCGAAATATATGAAAAAAAAAAAAAAACATACAATAAGTAATCTAACATACCTACTTAATATAAATATCATATTAAGCTTGATGTATAAAAATGAACATGTACTTTTTTAAATGTGAAAAGTGCTCGATGAATTTCTCAAAAACTCTTGAAAACTTCTTTGGAATCATTTTAGTATTATATAAATAAGAAATGTATCCACCATTATACGTGACTATAAAAAATTGTATTTCCTATTCGAATGCACGCAATATGTTTGATCTTTATTGTTAATTATTATTGTAACAACCCGATTTTCGTGACCTAATTAAATTTAGGCGGAAATATTAATTACGTACTTTGTATTACAAAACCAGCTGCAATCGTCTTACAACTCAAAATATATAATTAGAGTTATAAATATCCATGGTTATTAATTTAGCATCTCTCAAAATGCAAAAGAAGACCATCAATCCCCTGATGTTCATCGTCAATTAACCTCGGGCTACCTATGTAACAACTTGGTTTTTCGTGACTTTAATTAAACTAAGGCGGAAAATTAATTAAGTCTATATATTACAAACCAGCTGTTATCGTCATACAAACTCAATATACACGATACGAGTTTAAGGATAAACAAAGTATATGTTTGATTACATTCTCTCAAAAGCGTACAAAGTAAATAAGGTAAACTCTCCCCAGCATTCAATAGCGTTGGTCATCGGGGTACCTGCGTTAATATATTATCATTTTCCCGCAACACTCTTTCGACACATGCAGTTCTAAAACAATATGCAATATAAATAGTAAATAAGTAAAAATAAAGAGCAAGTAGGAAGGTAAAGCACATAAGGAATTCATGATGGTTCAAACATGAGTATAAATCAAATAACATATCGCACAACACTCATAAATAATCATTCTCAACAAGTCGTACTTCAATACTCAGGAAATCAAATCATTCAGACAATAATCAATCAAAACAAGGAAATACATTCAACATACGTTAACCAATGAATGTTCGTTAGCGAGGCGGAAGCATGCAGACGTAAAACGCGCTATAGTAGACAGGGCCGAACAAAGCGGACGTGTCTGACAGGCTAGAGATACCTAAAGTGATAAGGACAGCCAAATCCCGTGTCTAATGTATGCATACACCACTATAGATAGGATCGTAGCATACTCGCCCATCGAGTAAGTAGTCACCTAATAATTCGACTATCACCTTAGACGGGTACCCCCGGGTGGGGCTGGAGTTTAATTACCGTAGTATGGGCTCACGGAGATATCAAGTATGCCCCATCCCTGAGGTTGTATATCCCGCACCGAAATAATAATTTTAAAAATTATTAGATCGCCTTTAGCAACTCTGGGAGGGAGCCAAAGTCCCCATAGACGGCTACCTCATTAACTTCGAACTCAAGAGTCGCGACATGGCGAACAATCCAAGTATTTTATCAAGTACTTCATTTTTTTAAATTTCTTATCTCCTCGTTCATTCAAAATAGGTGACAATTCTGTAACTTAACAATATCGTCGAACTTTGTATAATGAAATTTTAGTTCTAGCAGTTCTTCAGGTAGACGGAACACATAGAAAATCTTAGTTATTTATTTTGAGTCCGTTTGTAAATTTTAAATATTTTCACTATTCATTATTTTACTATTCACCGTATTTTACTATTCATCGTATTTACTATTCATCGTATTTACTATTCATCGTATTTACTATTCCTCGTATTTTTATACGTATTCGTATTTTCGTATTTCGTATTTGTACGTATTTTTATACGTATGTGTATTTTTATACGTACATGTATTCTTATACTTAGTATTTATACTTTTTATAAATACATGTATTTTTATACTTAGTCTATTTTCTATACTTAGTATTTATTATTATATTTTTATACTTAGTATTTTCTTTATACTTAGTATTTTTATACTTAGGATATTTTTAGGTTACAAAACTAACTTTTATTTTCTAAGTACAAAATTCTAGTTTTAAAGTCGTTAAGTTCGTTTTGTATTTAGTGACTTGAAAAATTATTTTAAAAGTAAGACTCGGTTAAATTTAGTCATATACTTAACTAATATTTTAACGGTTTCATTTTTAGTGAGGTTGTCGTAGTTCATTTTAAATAGTCCGTATGTCCATATCCAAATTTAAGCAAAGGTAGTAACACACGAAATTGTTCATTTTAATACGTGTAACGTTTATTTTTATCGGTTTCGTTGATTCTTTTTATTAACGATTTATTATACAATCTAATATAATTCTAATTACTAATCAAATTTAGTGACTAAGTGACAAATTCATTTTGATCAAAATTGGTCCAATTTTAATGGTAAAACCGTGGCCCTTGTTTATGATTAGCTATTTATTTCTTTTTATGTTTTTATTAATAATTCATTACTTTAACTAATTAAATTACTTAAGTGATAAAAATAAAAAGTTACAAAAATCAATTTTGGACCAAAATTAAGCCTAAGGCCGTGGCCTATTATACTTGTGCAATTTATTTTTGTTTTCTAATTTTATCGGTTTTTTGACTTAAAGTTTTTATATACTAATTATTGAAATTATATCAAAGTGATTTAACTAGTTTACAATTCTCATTAAATATTTTATTTCATTTATGAATAGTGATTTTACTCACTTTAAATTCCTAACTTTTATATTTTAAAGACTTAGCTTATTTAACTTATGTGTTTTAGTATTGTATTTATTCACTAGTGAACTAAAACAACAATTTAATAAAACTTATAAAAATTATGAATCAAACTAATCATATACATGAAGAACATATGAATATGTGAAGAACACATATGATTTTCTAAAGAACACTTTTAACTCAAATTTTCATATTATCGTTTTATTTTCTCAAATTTTTATAGCAAGTCTAATTAACCTAGACTAATCATAATATGTTATTTAGAAAAATTAAAACTAAAAATTGGTCCAAATTAAAGGAAAAAACCGTGTATATTTATATAAGTTCACAATTTTTAATTTTTGATTTTTATACTTCTAATTCAATAACTAATTTCCTTTATATTATTTATGTGTTTAACGTGAGTGAAATCATATACAAACATTATCAAATAAAAGTAATTCGTTTCACACATCAAAATAACAACAATAATTTCAAGAACACACATGCTTTAAAACATTTAAATTTCACCACAATTTCATTTTAAGTCCAAAACATAAACTAATTATATTTTCATATGCATCTTATTCATAGTATTTTAAGCATGCAATTTACAAAAATTAAAACGAAAAATTAAGTGAAAAATTAGGGTTAGGCCGTGTGGTTTCAAGGTGAACAATATATTTTATTTTTCGATTTTTGTCTTCTAATTTAACATATAATACTTAGGTGACATAAAACTTTAAGCATGCAATTATAACATCATTTAGGAAAATAACACAAAATCAAATAATAGGTGCTTCTGCAATTATAGTGTGCGGGAGCACCTTAGGTTAGGTTAAGAGTGAAAAGATTAGCAGTTGTCAGGATCCACTATATGGTCAAACTGGCTCAAGTCGATGCCTCCACCTTGCTCCTCGTCTTTGGTTAAGATTAGTACATAAAAATGAAAATAAGCAAGTTAGTAATTTATTTTAAACTAGACTAACTATACTAAAATTTTTAAATGTAGTAGTATTTTATATTTAGGTGATGTTTAGTTTTTTTTAAATGATTTTGATTTATGTTCTTGATTATATACTAGTTAAAAGAGGTAGTGATTAACAAAAATGAATGGTGGAGAAGTATGTTAAGTGCTTAAGGAAATTAAAGAACAAGAAATAAAAGTTTAAGGAAGAAAAAGCAAGGAAGAAGATGAAGATTTTCATGGACATCCAAGGAGGAAGATGAAGTTTGCTTACTTGTGTTCTTGAGTTTGTGTTTTATTAGAGAGAAAAAGAGTTAAGTGTTTATGTGTTTGAGTGGAAATGAATGTGTAGGAGTAAGTTGTTGTATACTAGTAATGTATTAGTATGTATCATGTACTTGTATTTTGTATTTGCAAATGTATAATCTTTAAATTAAAAGAAGCTAAATTAAGTGATGATGAAATATAGGAGTGTAAGAAAAATAGGAGCATGCATGTGTAAGAGAAAAGAAGAATGGAAGAGGATAAGCAAAGACCAAAGAGAGTTCAAAGAACTCGGCCAACATGCATCAAGTTGGCTCGATTTTTCGTTTTTGAAATTTTTGATTTACGCGCACGTGAAAAGTCCCGAAATAAAATATATGATCTTAAAATAGTGGTTCGAAGTAAGATCGAAAATAAAAATGAAAATAAACCTTGAAGGGTGATCAAAACAAAAATTGGGTTTAACTTCCTCGAAACTTTGAATAAAAATTCGTTTGATCGAAATATATATTTTTTTCGTTGAATGTTATTGATTTAAATAAATATTATCCAACGTCAAAAAGTATATCAGTTTAGACTTAGTGTGACTCATTATTTCGATTTTTAGTGAAAGTGTTAGTTAAATCAAAACGAAATAGTAATTAGTTATTAATATAATATGATTTATTAAAATAAAAATCAAAATGATTATATTTGAACCAAAGTTGATGTTAAGGGTTCATATGTACGTGAACTTGAAAAAAAAAAAAAATTAAAGTGGCTTGACTTTGACTTGCGTGTTTGAAATCGTTGACTTGAATTTCAAAGCCGAGAAAAGTATAAGTGTCCATTTTTATTTTAAAAACGAAAGGTGTTCGAAATTGAATTTTATGAACAAAAGGTTTTACCTTTATCTTTATGAATAGTAAACTAGGCTTGACCATTTTGAAATTTTAAAGACGATATACGTTTTGTGTTGACTTTTATAAAATTTTGAATTGTGTTTCTTTTTGAATTCCAAAGGTAATGCAACAAACTTTATTTTTCAAAAAATTTATATTTGGACTTAGGAAAATTTAGTATTATTTGGCGAAAAAAAAATTCAGTCGCATTTTTATTATAATGTAAAAGGATGAGTTTAATTTAAGGAATTAAATTCTTTTACAAAATTATGCTACAAAAAACACGGGGTGTTACAACCTACGTATATCCCGTAAGACTCGATTCCATCCCGCACACGCTAAGCCATATAAACCCATAGCAGGTAAAATATACGGAGTACCATTATTATATACATGTGTAATTACAGCATAACACACATAAAGCATCTACATAACACATGATTATTAAGACTTAAAGCATTTCAAATTATATTTTAAGCATACCTCATTGCATTTTGATATAACGTAATAACATGATATATAAATGTAATACCCCCATTTAAGCCGGGCGGACCCCGCCTAAATGACGGTGTTACGGGACCCGACTGAACGGGTCCATGAGCAAACGCCTGTAATCTCAAACAAAACCTGGATATAAAGAAAAGGGAAACTGATAGCATCAAAAGGGTGAATAAACTCTCTAACTACAACAATCAACCCTGACAGTAACAAGGCACGCAGGCCGAGAAAACTGAAAGACAATAACGAAAAGTAACGTCTATGGTGGAGCTAGACTCGAGACCAGACTCCAGCGATTCCCTCCAAGCGTTCCCAACACAAGCACAGTCACGTCCGAGTACCTAAAGGGGGTGGGGAAGACAGGACAGAAACAACAACAAAAACCCTAGTTAGCCTTTACTCAAACGCATAATAAGCGCGAAAGGAAAAGCAACTTACTCAAACTCATAATAAGCGCGAAAAGAAAAGCAAAACTTTAAGTAACTTAAGACGTGAAAAGGGAGGCTATGAAACTACGCTTAAACTTTTAGTTATCATTAGAAACACTTCACGTGTACTAGCTCGGACGTGTAACAGACAATCTCATAAATCAAGCAAAGACAAGGACCCCACCGTGTAACTCCACACAGGGGACTTACCATATCGCCAACGCTCCACAACTCCGCCAATCATAACTCCTCCAAGTCACCGGGCCACACAGACCCAAACATCGGGCCACACAGACCCACAACACCGGGCCACACAGACCCACAACACCGGGCCACACAGACCCACATCACCGGGCCACACAGACCCACATCACCGGAGTACGAACGTCACGCCAAGAGAACAGTTGGCACATTACAATTATATATATACTTATATAACGGAGTAAGATTCAATACAAGCTTATAATCATTCGAGCCAACAACATACTCGAGGCATAGCCCACTCATTCATTCTAAACATTATGTATATTCCCGTTCATTCCGTCTAAGAAGTAGTCATACACTAAAGCATCCATAATCACAAGCTACATACTAACATTACCACACTATACTACTACAATCTCATACAACGCATACAATTCACGCATTACCAACGTCACCCATATAAGAACATACACATGGTGCTATACGTCATGGCAAAGAATTACAATACTGAAACATATACATTTCAAAATGGTGGCTTAAAAGATATCGCAACACGCTCGGCCCATATTCATTCTCGCATAAATCAAACGTAAGGTACTATCTTTCCCTCACAAGTTTTACCATCGAAGACATAAGGTTGAAATAAACATGGTTCTCAACTCACTCAACATAAGTACCAATCAGTCGCTTGTTAAATTACTCGAAGTCACATACATACAAGGCTAAAACTCTCGCGACCACTCTTCATGAGTAAATGTATATAAATATTCTAGACTGACTACGCTAATTTACAAAACATCACAACACCCATCACCATTAAATACCTCGACTAGCAACGCGACCCAACTACTGACGGTGAGTCACACACAAGTAAAATAGAGCGATTTCTAAAATGTGTCCCTTAAAACGTGTTAACAACAACAATGACTTGTAGCAACAACAACGAGAAGATGACGCAGACGATGGAGAAAACAAAGAAGAGAAGGGTAAGGAAAAGCTAGAGCGTATACAAAAATCTATAGCAAGAGGGGCTCCCAAGAACCGGGCAAAGAAGACCACTGCTACTTCTGGCTCAGAGCAGCCTTTCTCTACCACAAGAGCCCATCATGGCTCGACAAGAGCTCCTCAAACGACTCCACAACATGATAATAACCACAAGAACTTACAACAACACTCAATCAACTAGACAAAGCTTCAACAACACTAAACAGCAAAGAAGACAAAGACTTGCTCTACTTACCTACATACCCACAATGATCGATCATTACTGACCGACACAAATTCTATCCGATAGCCCACACCAACAAATCACTAAGAAACAAAAATGAACAGAAACCAAACAGAGGAGAACTACGGCCAAAAACAACAAAACCACGATACCAAGACTCAAACCAACTTCGCTTTACGTTGATTACTCTTTGATGCATTACACACGTGTTCACATACCTACATACGTACCTACATACATACTTACCCACATACTTTCATACAAACAAGCATTCAACCAACCTTATAATACATACCCCCACAATCAATGACCACTACTTACAATTAACAATTCACACGCACACAATTACAACACTAGCTAAGTAAGGGGGTGACCCTTACCTTAAAAGAGGAACAAGCTTGATTGTTGAGGACGAACACCGATTCACAAAGATTCTTCTAAGAATTCTTCTTCTATATCACCCAAAACACAACCAAAAACAACAATAATCACTTAAGGAATCAATATAAACTCGATTAACACACTTTCAAAACCGAGCCCTCGAAACCCTAAACTTAAAGCTTCGAACTTGACTTAGAAATAGGCCTTACCTTGGGGAAAAACTTGTATGAAAAGGTAGAGGGGAAAGAGAGGAACGGAACGCAACAAAAATCGGGAGAAACGGAGGCCGAACGAGGGAGACCCGGTCTCGGAACCGTCGGAGATTGTTTTCACGGTCTAAAATGGGGATATGTTGATCGTGTTTTTGGGTGAGGAAGCAAATGAGAGGTGCTTTCCTTTTTATTTTTATTTTTTTGTTATTAATTTCTTTTTGTTTATTTTAGAGAGATAAATGATATAATGAAGTGTGGGGAGATATGAGGGTGTTTAGATCATTATTCTCTTTACTAAAACATAGAGGGAGGGTCAATCTCGGTCAAACTCACTTAAAACACACTACTTACTAAAAATCGTCACTAGACCATTTGAAACACCAAACCGACTTCAAATCTCAGTTCCTCTCATTTCTACGAATAAAATGGGCACACACTTCACATATATCCTAGTTTAACTCGCAGGCCTTTAAAAGCTCAAAAATAGTTATTACCGGTTAACAATGACAGGAACGACTAAAAACTAGCGACTACGAAAAATACGGGATATTACAATAAAACTTGATACATTCCGATCGATATATAAAACAAAGCGCCACAAAGGAGACACAACAACAACTAAGTGAAGGAAACTCACAAATTATGAAAACAATAAAGAAAAATACAAATGGAACGATGTGTAACTGGGAACAACTCACAATAAAAAGGACACAGTAGTAACATTCCTCCACATTTATAGGACACAATATTAGTTTCTTCTCATTTAATAAAATATGTCTTCAATACATAAACAATTTCATAATTGTCCTTAGGAGTAAAAGTCCATTAATTTTGAGCTCTAACTCTTGGTGTTATGATTTGCGCTCATCTTAGCATAAAGGCGCAGTTGCACCTTTACGGAAAATTTATGATTTCATTAATTGTCCGATTGTGTAGTACATAGTATGTAACATGCAGTCGACATAATATGTGACATTTTCGATGTTTAAAGCCTAGAATTCATATTATGTCTATCAATTTAAGAGATTATTTTGAAATTTTAGATGGAAATTAATAATTATTAGTGACTATAATATTTACATGCACAAACACAATTGACAACCCACAAGAAATACGTATTGAAATGTGAGCGACTCGATCCGTGGATTCCACGGGGCACACCACTAGTTAGATGTGTAAATAAAAATGTGTACTTGTGTACGAAAAATGGAAGAGAATAAAACTTGGACTTGTGTGTACCAAAATACACGGTTCAAAAACCTTCTTTTCGGGCCGGGCTCGATTTTCGTTTTCGAAATTTTCGTATTGCGCGATCGCAAAAAGTTTCGAAATAGAAGATGTGATCGTAAAATATTGTTTTGAAATAAAATCGAAAACAAAAATAGAAATATTTTTCGAATGGGCACTAAAACAAAAGCGAGTTTTAATTCTTGAAATTTCAAATAAAATTTTCCTAAATCGAAATTCATATTTTTTTCGTTGAATGTTTTTGGTTCAAAGAATTATATTTAATCGTCAAAAAGTTAATTAACTTAAATTAGGGATTTACATAAAATTGATAATTTACAAAAGAGTTAGTAAAATAGAAATGGAATAGTAATTTTGATAATTGAATTAATGAGATTTAAACTTTATTTTAAATAAGAGAACATAATGATGAAAATCAATTATGTTGGAATGACATAAGCGATGACATAAGGTAGTGAGTCTTCCTCAACACACTTCACCTTGGTTTGCGTGTTTGGAATCGTTGACTTGAATTTCAAAGACGAAAAAAAGTATAAGTGTCCATTTTTATTCGAAAATGAAAAATGTTCGAAATTGAATTTTATGGATAAAAGGTTTTACTTTTATTTTTATGAATAGTTAACTTGACTTAACCTTTTTTTAAAAAAAAAATTGAAAGGCGAGATTAGTCCGGTGGTTGATTTTCATAAAAATTTGAAATGTGTTTCTTTTTTAATTCTAAAGATAATATATTTTATTTTATTTTTCAAAAATTTTAAATCTGGACTTAAGAAATATAGTATTATTTGACGAAAAATTTAGACGCATTTTTATTATAAGGAAAAAGGATGAATTAAATTTAATGAATTAAATTCTTTTATAATATTGTGTTAAAATAACACGGGGGGTTATAGGTTCGGATCCGTATATGGTAGTAGTCATTAACCGAACCAATACATTTGGTAGTAGTTACAAAGTCAAAAACGATGTGGGTGTAAGTTTGAAAAATGCACTAATAATGAGTGGGTGTAATTGTCAATTTACTCTATTTTTTATTTTGGTCTCACATTATTATAAGACTGTCTCTCTACTGTTTTGAACCATCGAGAACTTATATTTACTACTCGTAGAAGATAACTTCATCATTGTGCATCACTTAAAGTAAGCTAAAATGCTACGGTTATATCAGTAAGATTTCGTCACATGGAAGATTTTAATTGGTGCTGTATATAAGATTTTATACACTTAGTGTAATCCTATCATCTTCAGTAAGTAAATATGTCGCCCTAAGAAGTCAAACATGGTTCAAAACCAGTTTAACAGAAGGGGGGTTCAGTAAGACTAGATTTGGCCAGCAGACTTTTTTAGAGGTGCTTAACACTGCTACTCCTACGGTGGGTGTGGGCACTAAAGGTAGTGGTTCTCTCCCTCAGGGGGGAGGATGAGCTCTTTTGGTTTTTGGAATGTGAGAGGCCTGAACAAACCAAGTAAACAGAGAGCTATAAAGTGGTTTTTACATCAGCATAACTTGGGTTTGTTTGGGCTCTTGGAGACGAGGATTTGTGGAACCCGGGATCGGACCCAACTCGGCGTCTTGCTTAAGGGCGGATTTTAAAGTTAAAAAAGATTAAGTTGGAAAAACCTTTAAGAACTGTTATGGAGTCGCCACCTATTTATCGCGGAAAATAGGAACCTGCTACCATGTTCTAAGTTAAAAACATGTCCTAGATTTTGGAGCACGCCGACACCCCTAGATCTAAGGCTATGAAACCAGATTGGATTCGGGGTGAGGGTACTTTAGAAAAAGAGTTAATTCAAATAATGATTTATGAAAACCTTTTAGAAAAGCCTATGTAAAAATAGCCTCTACTGACCTAGAACAATCCTTGTAAGATGATATTTGAGCTAATGTTATCGCTACGTACAAGTGCGATAAGTTTGTAAAAGAATGCAAATGCAGATGCAAAAAGATTGATTAAAACCCTCAGTTTAGCATGTTTAACTTGTTAACGAATACGGTTCAGTTAAAGGTCGAATTCATTGTTTAAGTTGATTTTAATGCAAAATAAGAAGGTGCAAGATGCATGCAAATAAAATAAAGTTCAATTGTCCATTGGTTTATTTTATAAGGTCGGTTGCTTATGCGACTTTGGCGTGTCATCGGATATGGAGTGTACCCGAATTAAATAGAACACTTGGAGTGCAAGCGCGCTGGGTGCCAAAGCCGGGCGCTAAAGTGTAGACCCCTTTGTTAGTCCATAGAAAATAAGAAAAGCTTTGATCCAAGTGGATCGGTACCTACCTTGTCCCGACGCTCAGATGCGGGCAGAGCTTCGCTTGAACTTAAAAGGAGGATGAATTCAACACGGGATGGTGTATTGAACTCAAGGATTTGAGTGCGTGAGGCTTTTGTGAAAGAAAATTTGTGTGTTGTGAATTGTGTGTGAAATTGTGATCTGAAAGTATGATTTGAGGTCGAGGTATAGGGCTGTATATATACTAAAAACCTCGGAGAAATTAGGAAATCGGGGATAAAAACAGGCCTAGGAACCGCATAGCCTTATGCGGTTGCCTGGACAAACCGCATAGGCATATGCGGTGGCCTACCCAAACCCCACAAGCCTATGCGGTTCGAAGGTTGGGTTTTTTGTGTAGTTTCCTAGTTTCGGTTGAATTATATCTTGGAAAGATTTCGTGATAATCTCAAACGTGAAGCTCAAGAAAACCTCTAGGATATTTCTGAGATATTTTGTGATGCTTAGGGCTTTGGAGTGCGGGCCAAAGGCTGGGCTTGGGCTCGGTTTCGGGCCCGAGACCCGGAAAAATGAAAAGGGTGTAATTGCATAGTTTTTGTGAAATAAGGTAAGACGTGAAGCCGTATTTTGTGTAAGAGGGGGCTAAAGGGGTGATTTAGCCACCGGGCCTAAATTTAGGGATTTAGGAATGCTGAATTAGACCTTGTTAATGTAAAAGGGCTAATTGTAGTGCAAATGCGAAGCTCATGCCAAATGAAGCAGGACAAGGACCTAGCTAGACTCCAAATGGACAAAATGAACGTTTATTTAAGTGCGATGTGAGGTGACCTAAATCATTTTAACATTTCAAACGACTCAAAATGAATTCGACATTAGTTAGAACCGTTTAAGTCAACGTTAAAGCATGCGTAATAAAAGTCCGTGATACATCACAGGGTTTTGTTTGGGAGGGTACGGATATGGGTATCCACAGAGCCCCCAGTTTGACTGAGCTCGGACTAGAGCGCTAGTCAAACTCCACGACCATATCCGGACCACTACAGTCTCGACACAGTCAGCGGAACGAAGCATGTGTCCATGGGTGAGACGAGGACTTCGAACCGGGCTAAACGGGGAGGGGCGTGCGCATTTTAAGGACTTGGCGGTCCGTGCATGCTATAAGGGCCTGCCGGCCTGTTGAATGTCTTCGTCGTGCTTGTTGTACTGTCATGTAGTGCCGTTGTATATGCTTGGTGTCGTTGGATGCCTGTTGCTGCTGCTTGTAATGTCTTCGTATTGCATGTGTCGAAATGTGGGAAGGGCTAAAGTGCAGGGTGCATATGCTTGTAGGATGTTCGTGTAAGTGTTGGTGTAGGTCTCGTGAAAGAGCGTCTGTGTAATACTTGTGTTTGAACTCGCCGAGGAGTGTCCATGTGAAGTGAAATGCTTGGAGTTAGGTGTATGTTGCAGAGTGCTTGTGCTTGGGCTCGCCGAGGAGTGTCTATGTAGTCGTAATTGCATATGATTGCCTTCCGTTGAGGAGAATATGATGTAATGCTCGTGAAGAGCGTTCGTGCTTCTGCTTCTGTACCGTATATTAAATGCTTAATATACGCGTATGGCGGACTGTAGGTGATGCCTTAACCCAAGCACGGGACGTACTTGGAGTTGTATTAGAGCTAGGATGAGTTAGGGATCGAAAAGTAGGCGTAAAACGAGAAAAAACCGAGAAAAGCCAAGGGTAGGAACCGCATAAGCTTATGCGGTTCAGGGGACAAACCGCATAAGCTTATGCGGTTTCCCCTGTTGGCTGCTGGGGGCTATATAAGCACGAGCAAACCGTGAGCATGCCACATTCATCATTTATGGTTTTTCAACTCAAAAAACGTCATTTTTCGATTTTTCAACCGTTTTTGCTCATTTTCGTTGCGTTGTCTTGCTATGGAACGAGGTAATGCTCCATTTTAACTTGCTTTTACGTTATTTGTTGTTGTAATTAGCTAGTTTTGCCTTGAAATGTTGAAAAGACGGGTTTTGAATGAAAACCCGAGTTTTGCTTGAAGTTTGCCGTTTGAATGCTTGAAATTGACGTCATTGTGTTGCATTATGCCATGCTAGCATGTGTGTGTGAATTGATTGTGATTTAGACCGTCTTTGTGTGAAAAACGTCCAAATTAGGTTTCGCCCGAACGAACCCTAATTTCCGACCCGGAATTTCAATTAAACTTCGGTGTAGGATGCCCATAGCGAGTATAGCATGCCTATAGCGTTTGTTTTGCGAAAAAGTCGAGTTAGGGCTTTCAAATCGCCGTCTTAAGTCGTAGTTATACAGAGTAATTAAGGCGAATTGGGGGCTTTTGATCGGAGTGACCAAAATGCAATTGTTTGTAATGGGTTGTTGTTGGGGGCTATTATGGCGCGTAGAAACCATAAAGTTGTAATTTTGGAATGTAGAGAACGGTTTTCGGCTTAATTATGAATTAGGCCTAAAAATGCTCTGTAGGGCGTATAGTGTAATGTGTTGAGGGGTGTTTATGTATTATGTGCGTATTATTTGTGTGTATGTGTGTATGTTATAGCTGTATGTGTTTGCTGTGTTTGGTTGCTGGGGAAGATTCTAGTCGTGTTACGAGATCGAAATCTCGTAGGAGTGCTAGCTCGAGGACCGAGGGAGCCTCTAGCTCGAGTGGCTTAAGGCGTACTCGTAGTGAGAGGGATGCTGACCCTCGTGATCTGCCCACGAGACGTGGTCAGTCACGAGGTAGGGGCCGTGGGAGAAATGTCCCTGTGCGTGATCCTGAGGAGGAGGAGGCGGATGCGTTTGCTCAGGAGTTTGTGGATGAGCTGGAGGCTGAGATGGATGTTGCTGAGGAGCAGGCTGAGGAGGTCGAGGAGGTTGCGCCTAGGGCGAGTAGCTCTAGGCCGCGAAAATCACGCACGAACAGGGCCTTCGCGAAGGGTTGGGATGGCCACAACCTTCTGCTTGCTCCGGAGAGACATGTTTCCTATCGAGCGACGATGGGTTGGGATAAGGGCTCGATGAGGACTTTCTCGGGCGTCTCGTCCGCAATGTGTGCTTTTGAGGAGAGGCTTCCGCCGAGGGCGCAAGCTTGGGTGTTGCGTAGTGCTTTTGGCCCGTTGGTTGGCCATTGGAGGGAGATTGCGAGGAAGAAGCAGACGGCGAACCTGATGTTGATCAGGGCCTTCTTGGATAGGTATTGGGACACCACGACGACGTTCCATATGCCCGACTTTGAGGCCGGTATTACCTTGTCTGAGTACGCGGTCATAACGGGGCTGCCGTTTGGGGACCGCGACATGGATTTTGAGTTTTCGCCGTCCGTTGTGGACGAGGTTGTGACCGCCGCGGTTGGCGGTGCGTTGGTGGGGATTTGTGAGTGGGCGCCCCCTTATACTTTCAAGACGAGCTATATCTTGGAGTATTTTGAGGGGAAGACCAAGTATGGCCCCTCGGAGTGGAGCGACGAGCAGAATGCTCGTATGTGGTTGTGGTGGTTTGTGAGCGCCGTGTACTTCGGCGATAAGGGTGAACGGGCATCGACGTCGGTCCTTATGCATCTCCTGGACTGGAATGCAATTGGGACGTTTGACTGGGTGACGCCGTCTC
This sequence comes from Dianthus caryophyllus, assembly GCA_023091065.1. Lineage (NCBI taxonomy): Eukaryota > Viridiplantae > Streptophyta > Magnoliopsida > Caryophyllales > Caryophyllaceae > Dianthus > Dianthus caryophyllus. Next base: position 20,453,164 of record CM041522.1, read on the forward strand.
TGGGTTTGTGCATTCGTTTCTGCATGGATGCCGTGAGGCCGCGGGTCATGGATCGAGGGTCGAGACTGTCTTTGGTCGCGCCTGGCTTCTTGATGGAGGTACGTGTTGGTTTTGTTTTTGTCTTGTTGTTCATTTTTGTTGTCTTTGTCTTTATGACGTGTTTTTGTTTCTTGTGTGTGCAGTCATGGATTCTTAGCCATTTTCCTTTTCTGCTTCCCCCACATGCTGTGAGGATCGTGAGGGAGTACCTCAGACGCATTGGGGTACGATGTAATCGTCTTTGCGTCTAACCGGGTCGTATGACGAGGTTCGGGATCGTCTGAACCGGATGCGGTTTGATGAGGTTTGTGCTTGAACCATTTTAAATAGGGTGTACTTAAAATGATTGTATTGGTATTTATGAGTGTTTGTCTTGTCTTTGTTTGTAGTTCATGCCGTTCCCGTGGGGCCAGTACAGGGATATTCCTGAGGGCATTGGAGCTAGGTTTGCGATCACGAGAGACCAGCTTGTACTGGCGACGCCCGTATGGGCGGTTTGGTATCTTGGGAGCGCTTGGTCTTTCAGCGGGGTGGCTACTCGATGGTGCTGGATCCGCCGAGGGTCCTGTTTGAGCGAGGGTTTCGCCAGGATCGGGTGGCGTTATGCGGGAAGGAGAGTCGGTGAGTCTTCTGTCCCCGAGGAAGACTATGGCGGGCCATGAGTCTCGGCTTGCTTGTGGGCCGATTGAGGTATGCTTGTTTCTTTTGAGGTGCGTAGGGTAATTTTTGCGAAGAATTTCCCTAACGTGTGCGTTCTGAAATTGTTTTGTAGGAATTTGATCCGGAGATGGCGGAGCAGCCTGGTGACTTCCCTACCACCGTTGAGTACGACGAGTCGGGCGTGTGTCGTACTTTCACTTTGCCATCGTACTTGCCGGTGACCACTGACGCGGGCATGGACAGCTGGACGGGCAGGGTGAAGAAGGTATGTACTTGTCTTGTATATGTGAGTGAGCCCCAAGTTTGATCGAGGTATGAAGTATAGCGATGATCAAACTAGTGAGATCACTAGTAGAAAAACACCATACAGTGGCGGTTGTAAATGGCTTTTAGTGGCGATTTTGAAGCGACGTCTATGTGGGGGTCGTATACTTTTAGTGGCGGTTGTAAAAATCGCCACCAAAGGCCTCACTTTTGGTGGCGGTTGTAAGCTACAACCGCCACTAAAAGTCTTAAATATGGCTCTGATGAACTACTTTTAGTGGCGGTTGTAGCTTAGAACCGCCACTAAAAGTACACTTTTGGTGGCGGTTGTAGCTTAGAACCGCCACTAAAAGTACACTTTTGGTGGCGGTTGTAAGCTACACCCGCCACTAAAAGTCAAAAATATGGCTCTGATGAACTACTTTTAGTGGCGGTTGTAGCTTACAACCGCCACCAAAAGTGTACTTTTAGTGGCGGTTCTAAGCTACAACCGCCACTAAAAGTAGTTCATCAGAGCCATATTTAAGACTTTTAGTGGCGGGTGTAGCTTAGAACCGCCACTAAAAGTTGTTCAAAAAAGACATATTTTAGACTTTTAGTGGCGGTTTTAAGCTACAACCGCCACTGTATGTTATTTTTTTTTTTTTTTTAATACGAAAAAATTTCGGCATGACCTCGTCTAAATTTGACGATCCACATATGAGTACGTTCCTGCACGTACCACATCCGACAACACATATATATACACCACATTGTATCCCACAACAACATCCAGCCAACAACAACACATCCAACAACAATATATCCAACAACGACACGATATATAAAATTCATTTCAAATGTGCATGCAACCAACAACACATCCAACATAAAAATTCTAAGTTTACTCCAAATAAATATAAAACACAACAATAATTTACAAACATACATACACTACAACACTTCTCTAATCGATAACTCCATGAGATCGAACTTAGCAACTTCCCGTTGTTGATCTTCTCAAAACCACCTAGAAACACAAAATGAAAATATCGTCACGTGAAGATGTATGTGTAAAACACATTCACACGAAATACACAGCGATACGGATGATTAGGAGGAAGAAATCGACGAAAACCCATGTAGGCGTACTTCCCACTATGCTCTAACCAGTCAGACTCAGTGTCATCACCACATACCGGACAACCCTTGTCCGTCTTTAACCTATAACCGGAGAGGTTTCCATAAGCAGGAAAATCATTAATTGTACAATATAACATAGCATGCATTTGGAACCATGAACCAGCAGCGGCATCAAACACCCGCACTCCAACATCCCACAACAACTTCAAATCCTCTATAAGTGGTGCTAGATAAACATCAATGTCATTTCCCGGTTGTTTAGGACCAGATATTAACATTGTCAGTATAATGTACTTACTCTTCATTGTAAGCCAAGGGGGAAGATTATAAATTACTAACATTATCGGCCAAGTGCTATGCTGTGTACTTAAAGTTCCAAATGGATTGATTCCATCGGTACAAAGTCCTAATCTTAAATTTCTAGGCTCTTTGCCAAATTCCGGAAAGGTTCTATCGATCGTTCTCCATTGAGGAGCATCAGCAACATGTCGTAGTTTCTCATCTTGATTCCTCTCTTTGTGATGCCACAACATATACTCTGCATCCTTAGGATTTGCATACAAACGCTCGAACGTTGGTATTATTGGTAAAAACCACAAGGTTTTCGCTGGAGCACCTTTCTTGCAACCTTTAGAAGTATCTTTCCGTTTGTATCTTGACTCCTTACATCGTGGACATTCATCCAAGTCGCCATATTCTTTATTGATGCAGAATGCAATCCTTTGGACAAGCATGTATTTTTTGATATTTCGTGGCCAATGGACACAACACCTTTTTACATCGATAAGTGTTAGTGGGGAGTTCATTACCTTCCGGCAACATACTACATAAGAGTTCTAGTAAAGCGGTAAAACTCTTATCGCTCCATCCATTTCCAGCTTTCAAAGTATATAACTTCAAAACCGCTGTTAAACGAGTGAACTTAGAGCAACCAGGAAACAACGGCTTCTTCGAATCATTAGCCAACGTCAGAAAAATTTCCGGACATTCTACAAAATCATCTTCTAAATCATCCATCATCTTATCCATATTGTCATAGTGTAGATTAGTTTCATTGTCTTCCATATTCTCATTAGCCTCAACAACGTTACAATCCTCACCATCAACTTGAAAATGATCACAATCAACATTAGTCTCTTTTTCTCCGTGCCATATCCACAACCGATAATCTGGTTTGAAGCCTTTCATTACTATATGATTTCGCATTTCATTTCCAGATATCACTCTTTTTCGATTGTTACATACACTACACGGACAAATGAGAAGTTCGGAAGACCGTTGTTGTCGTTGATGTTTAATAGCATGATCAACAAATTCATCAACCTTTTGCAAGAAATTATAATCACGCTTTCCATACATCCAACTTCGATCCATACTAGTAACTAATAACCAAAAACAAACATTTATTAATTAAAATGAAAACCAAAATGATGCTACACTAACTTAAACTTAAACTTAAACTTAAACTTTGATTAAGTTAGCATTGCATTGTCTAGTGTTCCACGCTTTTCTGCCCCATAATTTGATGGCCATAACGCACTTGCTAACTCCCACATCGGCAGCTCTCACGCACACCCACACAACACACACGCGACCCATTCACGGGTCATGCTTTATTCACACTCGATTACACACGCCCAAGCACAGTAACCAACACGTACACTACGCTATTCGAAGATGGACAGCAGCAGAAATAACACGACACAGCTATTATATATATATACACACACCAAGTTTAACGTGCTACAAACATCCACGCGAATTCACGGCGTCACTCAAGGTTTAAGCATCCAATTCATTCTACATGGCAATCCTCATAATCGAAACATCAATTCAACTCACGACACCACCAAAACACGGCCATCAGTCGTGAATAAAAATCGGGCAAAGAAGAAATTCTAATTACAAAGAATGACAAAGAAGACGATAACTAAGAAGAAACAAGACTTGACAGCGGCAATAATAACGAAACGACAACCATAACAATAATGGGTACATCAACAACAACAGGCCATAATCCGACAAATACAACACTACCGCCAACAAATTTCTTTTCACGGCTAAACAACAACCCAAAGAATGATACAAATCATACAAAATGAAACTAAACAAATCCAACCTATTTTGAGTCACATACAGTCATACAACCACACACATACGTACAAGCATAGACAACAAAGCCAACCCCAAAATACGATTTTTACCAACTAGAATAAGCATCTGATTTGAGTATAAAATGAATCGAGTTAAATCGAGTATAAAATGAAACTAAACAAATCGATTTTTACAAGCATCTGATTTGAGTATAAAATGAAACTAAACAAAACGATTTTTACAAGCATCTGATTTGAGTATAAAATGAAACTCGTGGCATTCTGATAAATCGAGTTAAATCGAAGAAAATCAAATGAAATCGACACTTAAAACTAGTGGCATATTGATTAAATCGAAGAAAATCAAATGAAAGGATTAAATAGGAATAATACCTTTAATTACTCAGAATAATGGATTAGAATGGAGGAGAACTCCGGCTGACGAGCTGATTTTTTAAAACAATGGCAGTCAGAGAAGAAGGAGAAGAAGGGCTGAGCTGGTTTTTGATTAGAATGGAGGAGATGAGGGCTGAGGAGATGAGGGACGGACGAAGGAGGGACGAAGGAGAAGAGAAGAACGACGGAGAAGAAGGTCGGAGAAGAAGGGCTGAGCTGGTTTTTGATTTGAAGTGTTTTGGATACACCGCCACTTTGAAATATTTAGGTTTCTAACTTTTAGTGCGTGTCTATTTTTTAGCGCGAACAATCTCACTTTTAGTGCGTGCCTTTTAGTGGCGGTTGTATCTTACAACCGCCACTAAAAGTTTGGTTACTTATACTTTTAGTGGCGGTTTTAACATACAACCGCCACTAAAAACTATACTCAAAGTTTTTGTGAGACAAAAAAGAAGCATCTTTTAGTGGCGGTTTTATTTTAGAACCGCCACTATAGACCTATCGTGGCGGTTGTTTGTTAGAACCGCCACTAAAAGCCTCTTCCACATTGATTTTTAGTGTCGTTTCTAACTTGGAACCGCCACTATAGATCTTCCACCCTACTTTTGGTGTCGTTTTTTTAAGAACCGCCACGATAGCCTCGCCACTATAGGGGGATTTTCTACTAGTGGATGCATGTTTTTGTGTTACCCCCTCGAGTTTGGCTTAATTTGAGTGGAATTAAGGCAAAGTGGGGATGAGCGTTGTTAATTTGAAATTTCCCCCCTAAGTTTGACTTGATTTGAGTGAAATTAAGGCAAAATGGAGAGAAATGTGAAGTGTTTTTGTGTTGTGTATCACAGGTGGCTAAGGAGGCTCATAAGAAGCTATGGCGGATAGCCAACAGGTGGAGGATGGCTTGGGCTGAGCAGGCTGCTCAGTTGTGTCAGAGCCGGGCTGAGACGGCTCAGATTCGGCGTGAGTTTGACGAGTATCGTCGTCGTCGTCCCGAGTGAATTTGTATAATAAAGATTGTATGAACCTTTATGTACATGCCGTTGTAGCTTGATCGTTGAACTTGATTGTTGTAGCTTGAATTTGATTGTCGTTGATAAACCTGTTTGGTAGGCTTGTTTTGAAAAAGTGGTATGATTCCCGAGTGGGATGCATTGATGTTTATCTTAGATTGTAAAAATGTTTTTGCGAAAAGTTCGTTTTGAATGCGAAATGAGCTTGCGTGAATGTCGAAAATGTTTGTGTTTTGACTCGTGGTAAGAACCGTTGTTGACAAAGTGAAATGTAATGCCGGTGCATGGGAACAACAAAAGAATGTTGTAGCCGAATGTAGGTCGTAGTGTTTTAGGAAAGACGAAATTAGGAAAGTTGTGAGAAAGCCCGCCCCTTGAACCGCATAGCCTTATGCGGTTCAAGGTTCAAACCGCATAAGCTTATGCGGTTTGGTGGGCAAACCGCATAGGGCTATGCGGTTTGACGGCTTGGCTTTTAATGCTGAGTTTCCATATTCCGTAGGGTGTTTTGTATATAAGGAGGGGGGTGCGTGCTATAATCCTCATTCACAATTACTTTTCTCCTTCTCTCTTAATACAAGTTTTTGCTCTCATAAACATATTAGGTATATTTATAAAAGTTTTTGTATCCAAGAAAATGGAGGAGCATTTTGACGCTCTTTTGAAGAAGTGGACTTCCTCCTTAAGTTCGGCAATGAAGAAGGCGGTGTATGATGATGGCGCGGGTGTTTTTATTGGCTTTCGCCAAATGAAAGTCGATCTTGACTTCCTTGATTCGTGCTTAGATTATTGGGATCCTAGCTTGCATGTTTTTAGGTTTCCCGGGGGAGAGGTGTGCCCTTTGATGGAGGAGTTCTCGGCCATTGCTGGATGGTCGAAACGGACTACTCCTGTGGTTGTAAGGAGTGAGCTTTGCTATAATACGATGTTGCGAAACTTCCTTGGGATGACGAATGCTCATGCTGCAGGTTTGTTTGAGGGAGGCAAGGTAAACATGCTTCATTTGTGTCAACGATACATGAATAAAGTTGATACTAGTATTTCGGACCGTTCTAGGCGGAGGACCCTTGCTTTTTGTTTGGTTCATCGTTATGCTTTGCGGGGTCCATGCCGGATGGAGTGTTCGGAACGCGAGGTATGCTCGTGTTGTCGAAGAGATGGAGAGGGACATGATCCTTCTGCGTTGATCCTGGCGAGACCATACCGGGCTTAGACGACCGTTATGCTAATCGCCCGAGCTCGCACAGGTTGCGCTAGGATTCTCAACGCTTGGCTCATGGAGAGGCTAAGTGTGTATAAAGCTCTTCCCCTGGAAGTGTCTTCAAGGCGCGGACGACGTCGCGGAAGATGGAGTGGGTCGATCCTCGGGAGCGTTCGCTAAACTACTACCGGTGGTTTGTGAAGGAGAGCACCATTCGTTGGTGCGTGTCTTGGTGGGGTATTACAGTGATTCTGGTACCGTCTATTGCGAATCGTCTCGTGGAGTTGATGTTGTGCGGGTTTGAGCGAGGAGTGTGGATTCATCCTCTTCGCCAAGAGGCAAATCGGGCTTGCTCAAACCATACCCGAAAGGTGATACTCAGGTTGGAGGGGTTGTTGTCCTAAATAACCAAACGATTGATGCTTGGATCCGAGGATGGCCTGACCGTGTTACTTGGGTCGTTCCGAGCATATAGAGTCTAGCCGTGTTACGGACTTCTATACACGGTGGTACCGTTCCAATGATCCTAAGGAACGTGAGAATCAAAGGAGGAGGGAAAAGAATGGGCCAAGGCCCTCCTTGGCGTATGAGGCGGTGCGCGAAAGGAGAGACTATGGTGATCTTTGTACTGTTAGTGCAGGTGCTTCTACTTCGAGAGCGGTGCGGGAAAGGCTTGGACCAAAGGTGACCGTTAAAGATCGCCTAGGGTCAAGGATCGAGGAGCCCCCAGTCGAGCAGGATGAGGACCCGGTGGAGCCCCCAGGTTTCGAGAGATCTACTCCCGTCCTTAGGTCGAAAGTTGTGGCGGATCGGCCTCTTGAAGATGAAGAGGTCAACCCGAAGCGTCAGAAAATGACTTGAGTAGTTTGTTTTGTTTAGTTTAGAAAAATTCCTTTATTTAAATGCATGTTTTAGATTTGAATAAAGGGCTAAGGAGGCTTGTTCCTAGCTCGTTTCTAGATTGCGAAAATTCCAAATAAATTAATAAAATAGAATTAATTTGCTTTTGTCTTGTCTCGTTGCTTTCTTTTGTTTTGCTTTAAAATGTTCTCGACCTTTTTAAGCTTCGAACATTCGTATTTGTTTTAAAATCCTCGACTTTTTTAAGCTTTGGATTCGTTTGCTATTTTGCTTAAGATCCTCGACCTTTTTAAGCTTTGGATCTGAGTTGTTGATTCGTTTTGTGTTGACTGTGCTCTTGACCTTTTTAAGCTTTGAGCGTGTCTTTTTGTGAGTGCAACGCCCTTGACCTTTTTAAGCTTTGGGCATGCGTGCTAGAAAAGTTCGGTTGTGCTTTTGACAAGTCGCCACGATTCTGCTTTTTGAATACAGAATCAAACCGGCGTAGTTCGTGTGATTCGGTTGAGCTCTTTGCAAAGCTGCCTACGTATCCACAGTGCGTGGAATCAAACCGAGCGTAGTTCACCCATGCGAGAGTGAATTTTGTTTTTTTTTTTTTTTTTTTTTTTTTTTTTTGAAATACATTGCAAAAGTGTTTGTGTTTTAGGGGTAGTATTTCTTGAGTTGATCAAGATTAGTTGGTAATCGAAAGTCCTGACCGTCGAGGTCAGTTAGTTTCACGGCTCCTCCGGGAAGGATTTCCTTGACCAAGTACGGTCCGGCCCAATTGGGTTTGAATTTTCCTCGGGGTCGACCGTAATGGTGCTCGGACTGATTTGAGTACTAGGTCACCCACTTTGATGTTTCGTGGCTTAACCCGTTTGTTGTAGGCGCGTTGTAGGCGAGATTGATACATTCGGACTGTACTTAGTGAATGTAGTCGTCTTTTGTCTAAGAGGATGAGTTGTTCGTATCGTTCGCGTGCCCATTCGGCCTCAGGAATGTCTGCTTCCATGAGAATTCGAAGGGATTGCATTTCGATTTCTACAGGTTGAACGGCTTCCATCCCGTAGGTTAGGAAATAGGGTGTCATGCCTGTGGGTGTGCGTATGGTTGTGCGGTATCCCCATAATGCAAATGGGATTTTGTTGGGCCAGTCGTGGCAGGTGTCGATCATCTTTTTGAGGATTGATACGACGGTTTTGTTTGCTGCCTCGACCGCGCCGTTAGTTTGTGGTCGGTAGGGTGATGATTTGTGTCGTTGTATTTTGTATTTGAGGAGAAGTGGTTCGACCTCTCCTTGGAAGTGTGTGCCTTGGTCGCTGATGAATTCGTGGGGTACACCGTAGCGACAAATGATGTTGTTTTGTATGAATTTTGCAACTTCCTTTGTGCCTAGCGTACGGTATGATGCGGCTTCGACCCATTTGGTGAAATAGTCGATGGCCACGAGGATGAAGCAGTGTCCTCCTGCTCCTACGGGTTGAACTTTGCCTATGACGTCGATTCCCCAGGTTGAGAAAGGCCATGGCGAGGTTAAACTGTATAGTGGTGAAGGAGGGATGTGCTGTACGTTTGCAAAAATTTGGCAATTGTGGCAATGTTTGACATATTTCGCGCAATCGGCTTCCATGGTTGTCCAGTACCATCCTAGCCTTATGATTTGTTTGCACATGGCTCGTGCGTTCATGTGTGGTCCGCACTCGCCATCGTGTACTTGGGACATGATTTCGTGTCCCTTTTTGTGGTCGACGCACAAGAGTAGTGTACCTTGAGGCGTCTTTTTGAGTAGTTTGCCCATTTCCATCACGAATTGTGATGATAACAGGCGTAGGGCGCGTATGGCTCGTTTGTCAATGTTCGGTGGGTATTCACCGTTTGTTTTGTAGTTGATGATTGCTTGGTACCAAGGGTCGGTTTGTTCTTCCTCGGTTTCAATGTCACAGATGTAGGCGGGTTCGTTCCGTCGTTCCACGACAATGGGTAGTGTTTCCATCCCCGGGGGTATGTTGATTAGTGATGCGAGTTTGGATAATGCGTCGGCGAATTGGTTTTCTTCGCGTGGGAGGTGTATGAATTCTACGTGATAGAATTCGTTTATGAGCTCTTGTATTTTGCTTTGGTATAGTGCTAGGTTTTCATTAAATATCTTCCATGCTCCGGATACTTGGTTGATTATGAGAGAGGAGTCCCCATAAACTCTTATATTGCGGGCGTTGAGTACAAGCGCTGCTTGGAGACCGTGCAAGCATGCTTCGTATTCCGCGGCGTTGTTTGTAACGTCAAAATCCAGTTTGATGGATAAAGGTGTGTGTTCGCCATTCGGGGATATGAGAAGTATTCGTACTCCACATCCTCGATAGTTGGAGGAGCCATCGGAGTATAACTCCCATTGTTCTTAGTTGATGTTGTAAATCCCGTCGTCTGGAAGGGATGTTGTGTCGATGATTGGTTCTTCGTTGATTGCATTTTCGGCTAGGAAATCGGAGACTGCTCGTCCCTTGATTGCTTTGAGGGGTACGTACTTAAGATCGAATTCGGCTAGGAGCAATGTCCATCTGGCCATTCGTCCGTTAAGCACAGGTTTCTCGAAAAGGTATTTTACGGGGTCCATTTGGGAATAGACCTTCGTCTGGTGAGCTAGCATATAGTGACGGAGTTTCTTGGATGACCATACCAATGCTAGACAGCTCTTCTCGACGGGTGAATATCGAGTTTCGTAATCGAGAAATTTCTTGCTTATGTAGTAGATTGCATGTTCTTCGCCGTTTATTTCTTGAGCGAGCATGGCGCCCATGGCGGTAGGTGTTGTTGTAAGGTATAAGGATAGTGGTAAATCCGCTTGGGGTGGTCGTAGAACTGGTGGGTTAGTTAGCAATTCCTTGACCTTGTCAAATGCTTTTTGACATTCTTCGTCCCACTCAACGTGATCGGTTTTCTTGAGTTTCTTGAAGACTGGTTCACATATCATGGTGAGTTTGCTGATGAAGCGCGAGATGTATTGGATTTGGCCCAAGAAACTTCGAATTTCGTCGAGGTTCTCCGGGGGTCGCATTTCGAGGATAGCTTTGACTTTCGAGGGGTCGACCTCGATGCCTCTCTGGCTCACTACATGTCCTAGTAGTTTACCGGATTTAACTCCAAAAGTACATTTTTGGGGGTTGAGGCGCATTTTGTATTGTCGTAGGCGCGTGAAGAACTTGCGGAGGTTAGTGATGTGACCACTCCTTTCCTTTGACTTCACGATCACATCGTCGACGTAAACTTCGACTTCTTTGTGCATCATGTCATGTAAAAGGGTTGTAGCGGTGCGTTGGTATGTTGCGCCGGCATTGATTAGGCCGAAAGGCATGACCGTGTAGCAGTATGTGCCCCACGGTGTGATGAAGGCCGTTTTTGCCATGTCTTCGAGTGACATTTTGATTTGATTGTAGCCTGCGTAGCCGTCCATGAAGGATAGGAGGGCGTGATCGGCGGTGTTGTCGACTAGGACATCCACATGGGGTAATGGAAAGTCATCTTTGGGACTAGCTTTGTTCAAGTCGCGAAAGTCAACGCATACTCGAATTTTGCCATTCTTTTTCAGGACTGGGACCATGTTTGAGACCCATTCAGGATACTCGATGACTTGGATGAAACCGGCTTGTAGTTGTTTTTCGATTTCTTCCTTGACCATAAGGGACCATTCGGGACGTAGTCTTCTTAACTTTTGTTTGATGGGCTTATAACCAGGTTTGATGGGGATGCGGTGTTCGGCGATGCTTCTTCGATGCCGGGCATGTCTTTGTATGACCAAGCGAATACGTCCTTGAATTCGCTTAGGAGTTGTGTAAATTGGGTGCGCTCGTGTTCGTCTAGTGAGGCTCCTAGTTGTAGTTCCCTTGGTTCTTCGGGGGTTCCCACGTTTATGGTTATGGTTTCCTCGATGATTGGGTCTTGTGTTTTTGGGTGTACAAGGTTTGCAATGTATTTGTTTAAAGATTCGTTTGTTTGTTCATTTTCGCATGAGTTAGTGTCTTTTGTACTTTGTGTTTTGTTGATTGTTTGTTGATCTTTGTTTGTTTGTGTTTTGTTATTTTGAGACAAGACGTAAGCAAATTTATTCATTTCATTATTTTGAAGAGAATTATTCGACAAATCAGAAAATTGCTTGGAGTTAGCCTCCGTAAAAAGAAAATCTAAACTAAAGTTAGAAACTAGGATAGATGGGTCGACAGATGACCCGACACTAAGAGCATTAGAATCTAAAAGAATTTCTTCTTCTTCTTCATCGTCTTCTGTGTCGTTGGAGGTGCTTGAGCTGCTTGAGCTGCTTGAGTTGGAATCACTCTCGTCCTTGTTCTTGAGATTAGTGACATGGTCGAAAAGTGGTCCTTCACCGGTGATAAGCTGGAAGTGGTGACCTTGTGCGTCAGTCCATTTCAGCGTTTTATACCATCCGTTGAGGGTTTTGTCTGTGGCATCGGCTATGAGTAAGTTAGGATCGAAGTGACGGTCTCGCATGATCGTGGAGACAATTTCTTCGTTTTTGGTGCTCGGTGAGGCCTTGAGTGTATTAGGCTCGGCCTCACTAGAGAAACAAGCTTCGGGTGAATGGATGATGTCTCGAAGGGAGGTATTCCCGTCGACCATTCCTCCGGGGGTGAAATATGCTTTCAGGTCGAGGATGTAAGGTCGCAGGGTGACCTTGTGGGTTGACTTTCGTCTTTGGATTTCCTTAACCATCTTCTCGTGGTCGCCATTTTTGGGCTTGTAGCCTAAGCCCATGGTGAGCCAAAGGCTGTTATTGTTCTTTGTTCTGAAAGGTTTGTAGGTTTTGATTGGTGTACGCGTGATGGCGCCAACTTCGAAGTCGAAACCACATAAGTCTTCTGCGGGTTCAGCCACAATTTCGGCAGAATTGGGCTCTTTTGGTGTATCGAAAAGGGCTCGGAAGTTTGAGGCATTCAAGGTTATGATTTCCTCGTTGAGGGGGATCTTAACCTTTTGATGTAGAGTGGAAGTTACGGCCTTGGTGGAGTGAATCCATGGTCGTCCCAGGAGTATGTTATAGGAAGGGGTCATGTCGATGACTTGAAACTCGACTTTTCTTTCTATGGGACCACTGCGTATGTGAAGAGAAATGGTTCCTTTCACGTGACGTCGGGTTCCGTCGAAAGCCTTGACTCCGTCCATGCTTGGGGTGAAGTCTTTATCGGATAGGCCGAGGCGATGTGCGGTGGCCAATGTGTAACACCCCGGCCCCAACTGAAGGCCGAAATGTTCCTCACGGTAGCTCGCCAGGCTGCGTACATCGCCCACAAACCAACACGGGCCCTTTCTAGCGCACTTTGTCCTCACTCGTGCGCATCCTGAGAACTTCCCAGGAGGTCACCCATCCTAAGACTACTCTCCAGCAAGCACGCTTAACTGAAGAGTTCTTAAGATGAGCCACCAGAAAAGAAGATGCATCTTGTTGATATGAGTAGTACTTACAATCCTTTTAAGCACTAGGTCACTTGAGCCAACACATGAACCTCTTCAACGGGGTACCCGACCCGAATAACCTCGGACAACACCGGGTGTTACACACCCCCACTTGAAGAACGCAACGTCCTCGTTGCGCCTGGTAGCTACTTACAATATAGCATTCCAGAATCCTCCCCAGCTAGGTGCGTACCTAGAATTCGACCACACGGCTAGGTGCGTACCTAGGATTCGACCACACGGTCGCCGGGTTGCTCTGATACCATTTGTAACACCCCGGCCCCAACTGAAGGCCGAAATGTTCCTCACGGTAGCTCGCCAGGCTGCGTACATCGCCCACAAACCAACACGGGCCCTTTCTAGCGCACTTTGTCCTCACTCGTGCGCATCCTGAGAACTTCCCAGGAGGTCACCCATCCTAAGACTACTCTCCAGCAAGCACGCTTAACTGAAGAGTTCTTAAGATGAGCCACCAGAAAAGAAGATGCATCTTGTTGATATGAGTAGTACTTACAATCCTTTTAAGCACTAGGTCACTTGAGCCAACACATGAACCTCTTCAACGGGGTACCCGACCCGAATAACCTCGGACAACACCGGGTGTTACACAATGGTAGAACATTGACTGCAGATCCGTTATCAACAAGGGACACGGGCAAAGTTTTCTTCATACATTCAACGCTGATGTATAGGGCGAGGTTGTGGTTTGATCCAAATGCGGGGAGATCATCATTTGAGAAGGTGATAGCCCCCGGTAACCAATCCCTAGTGACATGGCTGACCATTTGATCTGGGGAGATCTCAGCGTCTGCACATGCTATTTGTAGAGCGCGAATGAATGCATTCCTATGTTCAGCTGAGTCTCGTAAAAGGGCCCAGATGGAAACATCGGCTTTTGTGCGAGCGAGCTGCTTCTGAAGCACCTCATTCGTGTTAGGTGGTGGAATCACTGTAGAGGTGGAGGGTGTATTTGTAGAGGGGTTATCCTCTTGGGCTACTACTTTGCCTTTCTACCGCAGCTTGCTTTTCTGGCATGTTCATCCGTGAAGATGTTACGATAAGGACGACTGCAGCGCGAGGTGTGAAACCTCGTCTTGGTCTTCCTTCTCGGGCTGTTTGCCCTTTTCTTCTTGATCTTTACTTTCGGACTGCTTGCCCTTCTTTTTCTTTCCCTTCTTGTTGCTTTTGTTTTTATTCGAGGAAGGAGTAGTCGAGAGTTGAGCTACCGTTTTGTTAGTGGGTGGCCACTCTTCGTCTTAAATCACCGAACCAGACCCCATTGATTTGGTTGTTGGTGGGTGTGACCAAGTAGGAGCAATCCATGACGGGTGCTGATCCGAGGAAGATTGCCGGATTGTCATAGATTGTGGGGTTGCTTTGGGCTCCGAGGGCAATTTCAATGAGTTCTTCGAAATTCTCGGCGTCGCCGTAATCAAAATGTCTTCGCCACTCGGGTCGTAGGCTACCGAGAATTGTGTACATGAGTTCGTCTTCGTGCGGAGGATTCGGAACCCGAGCAAGTAATCCTCTCCAACGGACGAGATATTGGGTGAAACCTTCTTCGTCCCTTTGGAGTTGGGTGACGAGAGTGTGGAGGGAGACATGCTTGTCGGCCTTGGAGCGTTGTTCCAAGCGTGCAACTTCGAATTGATGCAAGGCCTTCAAGTTGTCGATGTTTTTGGTGAGCTGATCAATGCGGCGACGGAGGGTTTTCAAATTTTTGTCGAGGTTAGCCATCTTTGAGGAGCGTTTGAAGGAAGGGGTGATGATGCGATTCATGGTGAGTAGTCAGCTGAGGCCTGCATTTCACTTTGTATATTAGCGACACGACTCGACCCACTAGACTCACATTCATTTTAGGCATTCATTTTAGCTCATTTCTTTGTTTAGAAAGACCTTTTAAGCTTGAAAAAGGAGGTTTTCGAAAAGGTTTTGCTAAGGGAAGCTTTTGAGGCGAGGATGCGTGCGCACATCTCGTCTCGATGTTAAAAGATTTTGCTTTGCATCCGTCGAACTGATATCGGTGATTTACCGAGGTGAGCTCGAGTCGGATGTGCAAAAAGAGAAGGATTCGGCTCGAGCGAGTCGAGTCGAGGATGTTAAAACGGAGTCTAGGCCGTGTGACCTAGAGGATTGAAATCCACGAGCTCGGGTTTTAGTCCTTGCTCGGGTTTTTGCTTGTTAGTGAAAAAGGAAGTTTTGAAAAAGCTTATTTCAAAAATTCGCGAGAGTTTTGTTTGAAAGGTGTTAGTTTGTTAGATGTTAGGTTCATTTATCTTTGAAACGTTTCAAGCGAGTTTTCGAAGATATGAATGCAAATGCTCGTTTTGAAAAAGACCATGGAGTGCATAGCCTCGAACTTGTACGTATGACTCAAAAGGGGTGAAAAATGAGTCAGTCGGGTACACCTCCAACTACCTCGAGTACGCTTTGGCAGATACTTAACCCCTTCATTTCCTTACGCCGGGCGATAGGTTTTCAAGGGAGCACCGGGGCGGTCGAGATAGCTGCTACGGCAAGCCGTGAGGGGCGAGAGGAAAGTTAGTCCGGCATGTGCTTTATCGAGTGGACAAGCTTTGCATGTGGGAACCTCCTCTCGAGGGTGCAAAGGGTGCCTAGATTCCAAAAGGAATGGACTCTAAACGAATGTGCATGGCCCAAATATGTATACTTGGATTGTTCAAGGCTTTCAGTTTCACCTCTTTATTTTTAAAAAGAAAAAGCTAGTTTTAAGTTTTAAAAATAAAATTTCCCCGATGGAGTCGCCAAACTGTGAACCCGGGATCGGACCCAACTCGTCTTGCTTAAGGGCGGATTTTAAAGTTAAAAAGATTAAGTTGGAAAAACCTTTAAGAATCGTATGGAGTCGCCACCTATTTATCGCGAAAATAGGAACCTCGCTACCATGTTCTAAGTTAAAAACATGTCCTAGATTTTGGAGCACGCCGACACCCCTAGATCTAAGGCTATGAAACCAGATTGGATTCAAAGTAGGGTACTTTAGAAAAAGAGTTAATTCAAATAATGATTTATGAAACCTTTTAGAAAAGCCTATGTAAAAATAGCCTCTCTTGACCTAGAACAATCCTTGTAAGATGATATTTGAGCTAATGTTATCGCTACGCACAAGTGCGATAAGTTTGTAAAAGAATGCAAATGCAGATGCAAAAGATTGATTAAAACCCTCGCTTTAGCATGTTTAACTTGTTAACGAATACGGTTCAGTTAAAGGTCGAATTCATTGATTAAGTTGATTTTAATGCAAAATAAGAAGGTGCAAGATGCATGCAAATAAAATAAAGTTCAATTGTCCAATGGTGTATTTTATAAGGTGCTGCTTTATGCGACTTTGGCGTGTCATCGGATATGGAGTGTACCCGAAGTAAATAGAACACTTGGAGTGCAAGCGCGCTGGGTGCCAAAGCCGGGGGGGCGCTAAAGTGTAGACCCCTTTGTTAGTCCATAGAAAATAAGAAAAAGCTTTGATCCAAGTGGATCGGTACCTACCTTGTCCTGACGCTTCAGATCTGGGCAGAGCTTCGCTTCTTGAACTTAAAAGGAGGATGAATTCAACACGGGATGGTGTATTGAACTCAAGGATTTGAGTGCGTGAGGCTTTTGTGAAAGAAAATTTGTGTGTTGTGAATTGTGTGTGAAATTGTGATCTGAAAGTATGATTTGAGGTCGAGGTATAGGGCTGTATATATACTAAAAACCTCGGAGAAATTAGGAAATCGGGGATAAAAACAGGCCTAGGAACCGCATAGCCTTATGCGGTTGCCTGGACAAACCGCATAGGCTTATGCGGTTGCCTACCCAAACCGCATAAGCTTATGCGGTTCGAAGGTTGGGTTTTTTGTGTAGTTTCCTAGTTTCGGTTGAATTATATCTTGGAAAGATTTCGTGATAATCTCAAACGTGAAGCTCAAGAAAATCTCTAGGATATTTCTGAGATATTTTGTGATGCTTAGGGCTTTGGAGTGCGGGCCAAAGGCTGGGCTTGGGCTCGGTTTCGGGCCCGAGACCCGGAAAAATGAAAAGGGTGTAATTGCATAGTTTTTGTGAAATAAGGTAAGACGTGAAGCCGTATTTTGTGTAAGAGGGGGCTAAAGGGGTGATTTAGCCACCGGGCCTAAATTTAGGGATTTAGGAATGCTGAATTAGACCTTGTTAATGTAAAAGGGCTAATTGTAGTGCAAATGCGAAGCTCATGCTAAATGAAGCAGGACAAGGACCTAGCTAGACTCCAAATGGACAAAATGAACGTTTATTTAAGTGCGATGTGAGGTGACCTAAATCATTTTAACATTTCAAACGACTCAAAATGAATTCGACATTAGTTAGAACCGTTTAAGTCAACGTTAAAGCATGCGTAATAAAAGTCCGTGATACATCACAGGGTTTTGTTTGGGAGGGTACGGATATGGGTATCCACAGGATTCAATCCTTGTCTAAGGTCAATTTGCTTAATTTCATAAATCGTGATTGGTGTGTGACTACGAATAACCTGTGTCATAAAGGAGGAAGGATTTGGGTAGTTTGGAATCCTGCTATCTTTGATGTAGTGATTGAAGGGGTTTCTGCTCAATGTGTACACATGAGAGTAGTGGATAGAGTGGCTTTGTTTAGTTTTTCTCTCAGCATGGTGTATGCTTTTAACAGTATGATTGAGAGGAGGTTGCTGTGGAAGCAATTTTGTAAGATACACTTGAAGGGGGGGACTCCTTGGGTGATATGTGGTGATTTTAACACTGTTTTAGCTCATTCTGAAAGGCTGGGTGCGCATTCTACTGATACTAAAATTGAGGAATTCCAGCAGTGTGTATTACAATGTGAAGTTAGTGATAGCTTGGCTACAGGTTCCTTTTTCACATGGAATAACAAGCAGGAACATCAGACTAGAATTTATAGTCGATTGGATAGAGTTTTGGTGGACCAACAGTGGATGGAGGAGAGGAGAGATATGGTAGCAAATTTTCTACCTGAAGGAATGTTTGATCATACTCCGTGTGTAATTCAGAGTAATGGGAGGACTATGGAGAAGAGAAAAACGTTCAAATACTTTAATATGTGGGGTAAGGCTGCGGAGTTTGGACATTTGATGAAGGAATGGTGGCCTGGGTGGTCTGATGGAACGAGAATGCATACATGTGTGAGGAAATTGAAGCTGTTGAAACATCATTTGAAGCTGTTTAATAGGGATCATTTCTCTGATGTGGGCAATTCTGCTGGGGTTGCTTTGAAGAATTTACATTACATTCAACAACAGATATGGCGACATCCGGGAGTGGAGGAATGGGTGAGTGATAGGCTAAGTCGCGTCACCTAATCAAAAGTAAATCCGGACAAACTCTAATGGGTAGCAAGGGTAAGTCGGGTATCGTATCCGCAGGGAGAAGGTCGAATTGTTGGTTATTTAGGATGATTCTAGTCTCGGTTCGAGTGCGGGATTGGTTAGCTAAAGCTAGAGCGCAAAAGTAAAGGATTAAACTTATGAGGGAAAGGTCTAGGGAATCGGGTTAGGCAATGGGTAAGTCAAGGCCAAGGATGATGATCAGAATGAGTAGGTATCGCACATGCTAAGGATAACGCTCGGCCTCTCGGTCTTAAGCTCCTCTGCAAGGGTGCTAGATACTCGCTAAAACGTGATCAAGGTATCAACGAGAGCAATCAAGCAAAGACTAAACAAAGCATGACAAAACCTAACTCAAGATAATCATCAAACTCAAGCCAAACAATCACCCATGCTTCACCCTCTCACCCTAGATAAAGAACTACTCACTCATAGCGAAAACAACAACGAAAACGAAAGCAAAAGATGAAATCATGATCAATGACAGTATATAATGAATTGACAAACAAAAGAAATGAGGAATTGAAAATACCAATCAGAAAATTCCAAGAACAAGAGGATGAATTCAAGCAACAAAACCAAATAGACGATCAAACGAACATAAACCGAGTCGGGAATTGAAATACAAGAAGGAAAATTAATCAAAACCTAATTTTTAGAGAGAAACTAGTTTAATGTGTCTAGAGAATCCTCCGAAAAATTCGTGCAAAAATAAGATGTTTTGGTCTCTCAAATAGACGATCAATTTTAAGCCAACGAAGAGACACAAGGCTGCCCCGGGCGGGGTGAGGGTGCCCCCGGGCGGGGTGGGTTGGTCCCGGACGAGATAAGAGCTTCCCGTGTTGTTCAGATTTTTCAGCTTTGGTTCTTGACTTGTACTTAGTTTTTTTCTTGCTTCTTTCTCTTCCCAAGGCTACGGGACAAGGCCTACATCGTCACAAGGAGTAGGGACAAGGTCTACATCGATCACATGAACTTCAAATCCCGTCCTGAGGTCCCGGGACACCTTCAAAAGCTAAAACGGGGCTCGTATGGCAGTTTAAACGCAACGAAACCAACTCTAACTTCACGAAACTTTGCGAAACTTCACGAAACCTCTCGAATAGCATCCTAACCTCCAAATATGCGTGTTTACCTGCAAAATAGACACAAAAACGCAGCAGTGCCAAATCGGAGAGAAATAGGAGCTGAAACGCATATAAAAGCACTAGAATCGCAAAGAAACGCTAACGACAGGGGCTATAAATATATATAAATATAGGACACATCAAACTCCCCCAAACCGAACCGTTGCTTGTCCTCAAGCAACCAAGCATGACAGAGAAAAGAGGACAAAGCGAGCATAAGAAAACTTCCCAAACAAACACCAAACCGCAAGCAGCATGAGCAATGGCAATCGATCCCGAAACAGCGTGGGACGTATGGAAATAGCTAGCTAACGGATGAGAATTACAAGACGGCGCAGAACGAATAGCATGGCTTAAACATAGGCTCTCTAGCAATCAGATCACGGACCTCTCGCGGTTTCCACTCTACTCAAATGATGAACAAGGTGATATATGTGATGACACTCACCTACTCGACTAGTGGAAGCACGCCCGCAATCTAATGTGGACCAAATCTCGCGGTTTCCGTACACAAATAATGTCACAAAAACGAAGCAAACATGAGGACTTACATAGGATATGAGGGTGTAAAAGCCATAGAGAGGTAAAGGGTTGTAAGGTGGAACAAATGATTATGGATTCGTGGAGCTAAGCCACTAGAAACCACTAGTACTACTCAAGTGCTCATCCAACCAAAACGGAACCCCACTCTCATGAAAAATGGACCGAAAGCAGCATATCGGTCTCCTCTACACATCATCGCAACAAAACAAATGATTACAAGTGCTCACTCATGCAACAACAACTACTTCTCATTTTTGTGCACACATTTTTCTTTTTCTTGTACTTTTGTGTTGTGTTTGATTTTTCTGATTTTTCCTTTTTTTCTTGAGCTTAAGAGCACACTCACATAGTATAGTTGCGGAAAACCTCATAAAAGTCGGGGAAACAGCAATCCCGACTCACATTCACCAACACTCTCAAGCAAACGACGTCAGTAAGTCGTAGCAAAATAATGATCACAACCCAACGAACGAGCACAAGAGTAAGCAAAAGCGGTCGCTAACTAGGCTAGGGTAGGCTATTTGGAAATGTAGCTAGCAAACTCATGTGGGTAAGGGGAATAGGATCATATATGAGAGGATAAAAGCAAAGTAGGAACAAGGTGAATAAAAAGCAATCAACTAAAGCCTCATATACATAACAAGTGACAAAATCGCGGGGAAAAACGGGATAGGGGCCACACTTATGCGTGTTGATATTACGTACCCCACGAGGAGAACTACTCACAATAAAAGCATGGGGACCGGGATAGATGAACCGGCCGCAGGAGGCTAAAAACCTCACAATATAAGTAGCTATAATCCGTAAAATGATAAAGCCAAACAGTAAAAGCACGCCATCATCTGCAAGCACGTCTAAACATCCCCGAAAGTGCTAATCCAACAATATAAATCATGCCATAGCTCAAAGCAAACAAGGGAAGGGATGTCGGGGAAAGAACAAGGTAAAAACAAGCTCGCACAACGATTCGGGATACGTATTTTTGGTATTTTTTGAGAATTTTTCTGATTTTTTGGAACTTTTCTGGATTTTTTAGATTTTTTGGTTTTTGTGATTTTTTGAAAAAGCGAAAAACGAAAAAGAAAATGCAAAATGAAAAGCAAAGCGTTTCTCCCCCCAAACCAAACAACACATTGTCCCCAATGTGTCCTAAAGCACATCAACACGGGGACCTTAAAAATAAGGGAGAAAAACACGCAAAAGTCTCAAAAGAACAAAGTACATACAATGATATTTACATGAGAAAACGTCCCCCCAAACCAGCTTCAAACGGGGGAAGCAGCACGGTACTAGAAGTACCACCAACCGTGGGTCTCGTCATAGACGAACCCGGTTCCATCATCGTCCTCATCGTCATCTCCATCTCCACGTCTATCCTCAATTGCTCGGCCATCACCATCATCAATAGCTCCAACTAGTTGGCTTGCAGCAAAGCCAACCTTATCTCCACTCAGCTCATCTTTAATCACAGCTCTACCCTCTTCCGGCCTCCCTAAAGTACCTGCAAGCATATCACAACAAAGCACAGCCTCAAGAGGATCCCTCTCGAGGACTTGAGGTAAGAACTCGTCAATACAATCATCTATGACGTCGACAGCAAAGACATGCTCCTCTAACATGGGACGCTTCAAAGCGGTAGAAAGATTGAAAGTAACTTTATCACCTCCTATTTCCAACGTCAATTTCCCGTTTTTGACGTCTATGATTGCACCAGCAGTGTGCAAGAAAGGCCGACCCAATATGATAGGAATTTGGGAGTCCTCGGCCATGTCAAGAACGATAAAGTCAACGGGGATGAAAAACTTACCGACTTTGACGGGAACGTCCTCCAAAACGCCTAGGGGGCGTTTGACAGAACGATCCGCCATCTGGAGCGTGATATTAGTTACTTTCAACTCGCCCATGTTCAGCTTCTCGCATACCGAATAAGGCATGACACTCACACTTTCACCTAAATCACACAAAGCTTTATCAATAAAAGTAGTACCGATAGTGCAAGGGATGGAGAAGCTACCGGGATCCTTTAGTTTAGGAGGAGACTGGTTTTGTAACAGAGCACTGCATTCCGCAGTAAAAGCCACAGTCTCGACCTCACTGAAGGATCTCTTGCGAGTAAGGATGTCTTTCAAAAATTTCGCATAAGCAGGAACTTGAGTAACGAGTTCAGTAAAAGGCACAGTTACCTTTAGATCCTTCACGACTTCCATGAACTTACCGAATTGCGAGTCGAGCTTTGACTTCACCACTCGGCTTGGGAATGGCAACTTGATTTGAATGGGTGGCTCGACCGGCTTAGCTGTCGCGTGCTCCTTTGTCTTGTCCTTCTCGGCCCCCTTAGCCTCATCTTGCACGTGCACACCACCACCACTAGCTCCCACGGCCACACCTCCATTCTTGGCCCCATGTTGATCCACGGCCTGCCCTCCTCCATGCTCAGCTCCAAGTCCCTTTGTACCTGCACCATTATCACTAGGAGCACTAAAAACGTTAGGGAAAAGGAAAGGGTCTACCTCACTTACCACCTTAGCGGGTGGAGCATCGTAAGTAGGCATTGGAGGACCGTCATAGCTCGTTCCGCTTCTCAAAGAGATGGCATTGATCGATTCATGTTGAGGTTGTGACCCTTGCGATGGTAGAGCACCCGGCTTCCGTTGAGAGCTAGAGGAAGCAAGTTGAGCCATTTGTGTCTCGAGCATTTTGATGGCCGCGTCCTTTGCTTGATCGCTCTTTTGCATTTGAGCCATCATAGTTTCTTGATTTTTAGCCATTTGCATCATCATGGCTTGCATTGCACTCATCGGGTCGGGAACCGGAGCGGCTTGCACCGGTGGCGGAGCATTTGGTTGTTGAAAATTGGGGCGATTAAAGCCCGGAGGGTTGTATGGTCGTGGAGCACTATCTATTGTTGTATGAGCTGAAATTTTGTGGAGGATTGTATTGTGGTTGTTGTGGTTGAGGATTCAAGACGTTTTGACTCTTGTAAGACAAGTTTGGATGATTTTTGTAACCTTCATTGTAAAAGTTAGAGTAGAAATTTGTTTTGGTGAGATTGAAAAGCGTGAACAGGGTACATACCTCGGCATTCTAAGGAAGAATGACCGGAAACGCCACATGACCCACAAGTCGGGTCATTGGAAGTATGCATAGCCGCCACCGTTTGTCCACTAGCGTTTGAGGGACCCGCTTGCATTTGACTCATCATCATAGCGGTCATAGCGTCAATCTTAGCCGAGAGCATGGCTACCATGTCTCCATCATTCTTACCACCGACTCGAGGAACATTCCGTGAGCTACCATATTGCGCATTGTGGATAGCCATGGCCTCGATCGTTTCAATGGCCTCCTCCACATCGATGTTATCGAACCTCCCATTAGCGGCGGAGTCTAGCACTTGGCGGGACTCGTTGTATAGACCATTATAGAATTGCATCACTATAAACCACTTGTCCATGCTATGATG
This sequence comes from Dianthus caryophyllus, assembly GCA_023091065.1. Taxonomy (NCBI): domain Eukaryota; kingdom Viridiplantae; phylum Streptophyta; class Magnoliopsida; order Caryophyllales; family Caryophyllaceae; genus Dianthus; species Dianthus caryophyllus. Next base: position 20,476,735 of record CM041522.1, read on the forward strand.
AGGGCATTGACGTTGTAAGTCCTTGTAACGCTCCCACGCATCAAACAAGGATTCATCTCCTCGTTGTCGGAAACTAGTAATTTGGCACCTCAACATTGCGGTCTTCTCCGGAGGAAAGTACTTTTGATAGAACGCGAGCACAAGAGAGTTCCAATCGGTGATCGCAAGAGCAACGCGATTCAAGGAGTTAAGCCACAGCTTGGCTTTGTCTCGGAGGGAGAATGGGAAGAGCATCTCCCGGATTTGGTCTTGAGTGACACCCGTCTGCTTTATTGTTGAGCAATAATCGCAGAAATTTTGAATGTGTAGGTTAGGGTCCTCACCGGGACTCCCTCCAAATTGACTTCGCTCGATCAAATTTATAAATGCGGGTTTGACCTCAAAGTTATTCGCCGCTATGGTTGGCATGGCATTGCCCCTTGGAACTTGAGCCGCAGTCGGCCTCGAGTGATCCGAAAGTTTAACCATCTCCTTTGCTTTGGGTGTGGGTTCAATGTGAGTGGATGAAGTAGGAGGAGAAGTAGCTTCCAAGTCCTTGAGCAAGTTCTTTCGCCTATGCAATGACGCTCCGGCTCCGAGTCAAATGGAATTGCCAAGCCTTTTTGAGACGTACGTGATAACCTGGGCATGCACAACACTCGAGGAAGCTATAAGTAACGGCCTCAAGGAATTGAGGTTCCTTGAGACAAAGAGTAACAAAGAGAAAAGAACCAAATAAACAACAAAAACAAAAGCCGTCTCCCCGGCAACGGCGCCAAAATTTGATAGGCTAAGTCGCGTCACCTAATCAAAAGTAAATCCGGACAAACTCTAAAGGGTAGTGAGGGTAAGTCGGGTATCGTATCCGCAGGGAGAAGGTCGAATTGTTGGTTATTTAGGATGATTATAGTCTCGGTTCGAGTGCGGGATTGGTTAACTAAAGCTAGAGCGCAAAAGTAAAGGATTAAACTTATGAGGGAAAGGTCTAGGGAATCGGGTTAGGCAATGGGTAAGTCAAGGCCAAGGATGATGATCGGAATGAGTAGGTATCGCACATGCTAAGGATAACGCTCGGCCTCTCGGTCTTAAGCTCCTCTAGGTCTCGAATGCGGGCTCTCGCAACTTACAAACGAGGGTCCTAATGTTTAGTCTCGCGCCTACCCTAGAACTAGGCTTCCGTTCTTAAGTTCAAGGGTGCTAGATACTCGCTAAAACGTGATCAAGGTATCAACGAGAGCAATCAAGCAAAGACTAAACAAAGCATGACAAAACCTAACTCAAGATAATCATCAAACTCAAGCCAAACAATCACCCATGCTTCATCCTCTCACCCTAGATAAAGAACTACTCACTCATAGCGAAAACAACAACGAAAACGAAAGCAAAAGATGAAATCATGATCAATGACAGTATATAATGAATTGACAAACAAAAGAAAGGAGGAATTGAAAATACCAATCAGAAAATTCCAAGAACAAGAGGATGAATTCAAGCAACAAAACCAAATAGACGATCAAACGAACATAAACCGAGTCGGGAATTGAAATACAAGAAGGAAAATTAATCAAAACCTAATTTTTAGAGAGAAACTAGTTTAATGTGTCTAGAGAATCCTCCGAAAAATTCGTGCAAAAATAAGATGTTTTGGTCTCTCAAATAGACGATCAATTTTAAGCCAACGAAGAGACACAAGGCTGCCCCGGGCGGGGTGAGGGTGCCCTCGGGCGGGGTGGGTTGGTCCCGGACGGGATAAGAGCTTCCCGTGTTGTTCCGATTTTTCAGCTTTGGTTCTTGACTTGTACTTAGTTTTTTTCTTGCTTCTTTCTCTTCTCAAGGCTACGGGACAAGGCCTACATCGTCACAAGGAGTAGGGACAAGGTCTACATCGATCACATGAACTTCAAATCCCGTCCCGAGGTCCCGGGACACCTTCAAAAGCTAAACGGGCTCGTGGCGCAGTTTAAACGCAACGAAACCAACTCGGAACTTCACGAAACTTTGCGAAACTTCAAGAAACCTCTCGAATAGCATCCTAACCTCCAAATATGGGTGTTTACCTGCAAAATAGACACAAAAACGCAGCAGTGCCAAATCGGAGAGAAATAGGTGCTGAAACGCATATAAAAGCACTAGAATCGCAAAGAAACGCTAACGACAAGGGCTATAAATATATATAAATATAGGACACATCAGTGAGTAAGGAGAGGGAGGCATCTGTTGAATATCTGGCACTTCAAAATGCTTATGATAGCTTCTTGAGACAACAAGCGAAGATGTCTTGGATCAAGGATGGGGACAGGAACACGAAATTTTTCCATAGTGTGCTGCGAACTAAAGCTGTAAGAAATCAAGTCACCTCTATTCAGGATGTGAATGGGGTTACCTGCTCTGATCCGTTAGAGATTCAAGAAGCTTTCCTGGATTTTTATAAATCTTTGTTGGGCACTGACATTGTTACTGCTAAGGTGAACCCCCAGGTGGTGAGGAGGGGGATAATTTGTGATGAAGAGATGGCTGCAATATTGAGGAGGCCTGTTTCTAAGGAAGAGGTGAGGAAGGTCATGTTTTCCATTCCTGAGGATAAGGCTCCTGGTCCCGATGGTTATACTAGTGGCTTTTACAAAGATGCTTGGAATGTGGTTGGCGATGAGATAAGTGAGGCTATAATTGATGCATACGAAAATGGGCATTGTGTGAGGCAAATCAGTGCTACTTTTATCACGTTGGTACCTAAGTGTGCTAGACCTATAAATGTCACTCAGTTCAGACCAATAGCCTGTTGCAATGTGATTTATAAGTGCTTATCTAAGCGTGTTTGCAACAGGTTGAATTTGGTTTTATCTTCCTTGATTAGTAGGAGTCAGGCAGGTTTTGTTAAAGGGAGAAGCATTATGGAAAATATACTTATTTGTCAGGATCTTGTGAAGCTGTACAACAGGAAGACTGTGTCTCCGAGGTGTATGTTCAAGATGGACCTGATGAAGGCCTATGATTCTATTTCTTGGGGGTTTGTGGAGCAATTGCTAGAAGCTTTTCAGTTTCCTACTCATTTCAGAAAGCTTTTCATGTTCTGTGTTACTTCTGTTTCCTATTCCTTGGTCCTCAATGGTTCGAGCTTTGGTTTTTTTAAGGGTAGGAGGGGTATAAGGCAAGGGGACCCACTGTCTCCGTTGCTTTTCACCCTCTGTATGGAATATCTAAGTAGAATTCTCAGAGGTGCTACAGAAAAGTTGAAGTTCAGGTTTCATCCTTTATGTAAAGAAGTGGGTTTGACCCATTTGCTTTTTGCTGATGACCTTTTAATGTTTTGCAAAGGAGATGCAGAGTCTATCATGGTGTTGTTGAGGGCCTTTGCTTCCTTCTCTGCTGCCTCTGGTCTGAAGATGAACTCCTCTAAATCTAATGTCTACTTTAATGGAGTGAAGGATAGCTTGAAGAAGGAGATTTTGTCTGTTTCAGGTTTTGTAGAGGGTAAGCTTCCCTTTAAATACCTGGGGGTACCTATTACAGCAGGTAGGCTGAAGAGAAGTGATTGTAATGAAATGATTGAGAAGGTGGTGAGCAGAATGAGAGTGGTTGGAGCCAGAAGACTCTCATATGCAGGACGGCTAACATTAGTTCAGTTCGTTTTTAGCACGCTCTTCAATTATTGGGCTTCCATGTTTGTGTTGCCTAAATGTGTGTTGCATAGAGTCTCTAACTTGTGTAGAAATTTTTTGTGGGATGCTGATGTGGTGCGGAGGAGGGTCCCTGCAGTAGCCTGGGAGAAGGTTTGCAGACCCAAAAAAGAAGGTGGGTTAGGATTGAAGGATGTGGTGAGGTGGAATAATGCTTTGATAGGGAAGTTGGTGTGGTGGCTAGTCTCAAAGGCTGATAGTCTATGGATCAAATGGGTGGATCATGTTTATATGAAGGGGAGGATGTCATGGATTGTGTTGTCAAGATGGATGATTGTTGGTATTGGAAGAGAACTATGAGAGTAAGGGACTTATTGAGGGAGGGGATTGAGAGTGAGGTCTGGAGTGAGAATGGTTACACTGTTAAATCAGGGTATAGATGGCTTGCTCCGCAGGCTGAGGAGGTTTGCTGGTTCAAAAGTGTGTGGTGCAGCAGAGGGGTGCCCAAACATCAGTTCTTGGCGTGGATGGTGCATCAGCAGGGATTACGGCTGAAGGAGAAACTGTTGCAGTATGGTGTAGTTTCTGATCCTTTCTGTTATCTGTGTGGAATTCAATTTGAAAATTTGCAGCATCTTTTTCAGCACTGTGTTTTTGTCATTCAAGTCTGGCAAGAGGTAGCTAGTTGGTTAAGAATAGCGTATATTGAAGGGGTGATGATGGAGACTGCTAGCAGGTGGCCTAAACTAAAAAAAAAACGTCTTCTGAATTTGGCTGAAATGGCAGTTCATTATAATGTATTGGAGCAGCGAAATAAGGCATGGAATGAAGGTATAGTTGAGAGACCTATTTTTGTAGCGAGGAAAATTGTACAATGTCTAAAGTTACATATTACCTTAGAGGACGATACGAAGTGGTCAATATTTGATAAGGCGTGATGGAGGAGTGTAATGTAAATTTGTATGTACTGGATTTAATGATTGAATGAAAGCTTACATTTCAACTAAAAAAAAAAATTATTTCATCAGTCTAATACTATACGTCTTCCTTTTTGCCATATTCTAATCAATAATCATATACAAAAATGTTATCTTTTTAGACTTTTTCAATTAATTGCATGTCTTTTTATCTGACATTTTATAGTCAACCCATATCGACATTTTATAATAGTGATATTCCAATTATCGGGAAATGTTTTCAAAATTCAATCCAAAAAGTGCAATATATTCGGTATATAACAATTTTTTGAAATGTCTAAGTATGTAATTGCTTGGATTGAATGTCTAAGTGCAATATATTCGGTATATAATAATATATTTTGTATATTCAAGAGTATTGATAAGTCTTGGATTGAATGTCTAAGTATGTAATTGCTTGTAATGTTGGTCATTTGCTGATTGGGCTTAATATAAGATTTACATTTTACAAAAAAAAAAAAAAAAAAAAAAAAAAAAAAAAAAAAAACAAATTTTTGAAATGGTATATAACAATTTTATGGAATTGAAGTACTTTTAAATATAAATTTTACGGAGACAGTCTCATTATATATGACAATTTAAAAATAATCATGTTATCTTTCAAATCTAAACTAATTATTTTACTAAAAAAGTAATAGTACCCCACTTCAAATGTAAACCTATTGTACATCAGAAACAAATTCGTACAAGTTACGACAAATACTAAACAAGAAAAACTTTTTAGTTTGCGCACTTTTACGTTACCATCTACTCATACTCGCTATTAAACACCATCAATCATAACATTAATACATTTTGATATTTTGTCTAATTATTGTGTTAAATTTTTTTTATATTGGTGTCACATATGTATTTGACGAACGTAGATTGATACTCTCCCCATTTTTTTCAATTAGCCCTATTGGTCCACCCTTTATTGATATACTTTGCAATTGTAGCGTGTCCTTCGTAGTCAAAATTTATAGATCAATTACCGTCCGACTTAAAATAAACTAGCTGTTAAAATAAGGGAGATTATATCTCCATGGCAAATCAACTCAAAATAAGGTAAAAAATACTCGGTAGTTCATTTGTCTGGCCCCATTAGAAATGTATTTGATAATTTTTTTTTTTTTTTTTTTTTTTTTTAATACTTGTTATTGTGGGATATACCTGGGATAAAATGCAAATGAAATGATGATGTTAATAAAAGTGGTGAGTATTTGGTTACGCATGTTGTTTAGCTTACGGGATACAAGTACACTTACTCCGAGTATTTTCAGGGGATTTTTTTTCCCAGCATTTAGGGGATCTTTTTGTAGCGAATTCTAATATTACGGACAACTTAGTTTTTGGGTCGGGTCGCATCGCTGCAAACTTTTCATATTTAAAAAGTTTAAAACTATTTTAGATTTGTGTTAATTATTACTTCCTCCATTCCGTTTGATTCTATACATTTGACCAAAATACGGTAATTAATGTAGAAGAAAATCAAGTGGGGTAGACAATAGAATTACCAAACTACTCCTACTTTATTCTTTAAAAAAGAACATTGCAAGTGGGTTGGGTGGGGTATTAATGAAGGGTATATTGGTCTTTTAGTTTAATAAAGTACGGACCAAAATAGAAATGTATAGAATTAATTGGAATTTCCAAAAAAGGAATATGTATAGAATCAAATGGAATGGAGGAAGTAGATAGGATGTGTTACGAATCCATTAAATTTTCTGAACAAATGTTACCCCTTGTATTGGAATGGTAATCGTGAAAATAACAAGACCGAAAACTCGCATATTTAGGGTCATTAATTAAAATAATTTACTATGCACTTCCCAAAATATAGTACTCCGTATATAACATCAAAATTATAATCTAATATATCGTTTGTGAGTCATTAATTGAAATAATTGTCAATTATACATATTTGTTTTTTGAAGCTATCAATTTTATATTATTTCAATTATTCTTATAGAAACTTTGCATGATTGAATTTAAAATTTCAATCAATTGACCTGTAATGAGTCGGATCACTGTCGGGTGGATCTTGATCCTAAATATGTGGATTTTCTGGTAGAGTTGGGTCCAGTTATATTTTGACATGTCTAATTGTAGTGTAAAAATTTGACGTTGATCGACAAACAAATTTATTCAACATTGATAATTTCAAAGACGAGTTACACATTTTATACAAATTACAACTAAAAAACAAAAAAGTAACTCAAATTACCTTAAAATTTAAACTTCTCCTTGTTATAGTACATATATCTTAAATATTAGCCTAAGAAATTCATATAACGTTGAGAAAATAAATTTATAATAGAGTAATTCAATGGTGCGGTCGTCTCATACAATGAGACATCATTAATTTTCTCATCATAATTATGTTGCACTGTCATTTATACACTACAACCTCATAACTACTCGATTATACACTTTATTCTAACTCTCACCATTCTCATTGTGTAATACAACCATTATCTTAATCCTGCTACGTTTACTAGTAAAAGTAACAAACCTTGGTCATCGTTCTACCACTAAACTCGATCTCATCCCATGATCTAGTTTTTATTTTTATTTTTTATTAATCACTCCCCAATCATATTCAAGCCTTTGCAATGACCGATTTAAAGCATTCATGATTTTAATGTTATGACGGGTGAAGTTTGATAGTGAGTACTCCCCCCATTCTTTCCATTTAGCCCCCACATACTTTTTATAGAGATTTTTTCCATTTAGCCCCATTTATCTTTTTAGTAACATTTTCTTTCATATACCTTACTTTTTCTCTTACATACCCCACTTTTTCTCACTCACAACTAATTTTTATTACTCCCTCCATTTCATTCATTTAGCCCCATTTCCCTTTTTTGGAAATTTCACTCATAGCTCCATTTCTAATTTTGGTTACCTTTAACAATCAAAATATCATTTTTACCCTTACTTTATATCTATTTTACCAAAATACCACAGACTTTATCTTCTAAAATGGGTCCCACTAAACTAAACTACCAATATTACCCTTAACTTTTCCACTTTTCTAAATATTTGTGTTAAAAGCAATGATGTTATCTCATTGAAATGGAGGGAGTATTAAACAATCATCCTTTTTCTCCATCCTAGTGATCCTACCCCACTTTTTCTTAATAATTGTGAAAAAATGAAGGTGGCCAAATGGAAAAAATGGAGGGAGTATGAGTTAATGATAGCGGAGATATGCGCAAATTAAGAAGTTTTCGTTGTTTTAGGGTTTGTCATAACTCGCAAGGATTTGTTTCCATATACATTTTAACTAATAAAAAATCGTTACGTTTCATGTACAACAGCACTACCTTTGAAAGATAACATAGTTACATTCAACCAAGTTACATTTCATCGATAATATAATTAGTTTTAAAAGATAACGCAGTTATTATTATTGTGTCCCGTACAATGAGATGGTCTTACCATAAAGTTTATAACAATATAGTTTGTGATCACCTTCTTTCTAATTCTGATTGAGTAGTTGTTAAGACTAATATAATATGAGTTCATAGAAATGATAGTATTATTATTGAGTTGATTTGATTTACATTACAACTAACCACCTTATATAGACTTTAGATAGAAAGTCAAAGGTTTACATTTATTATTAAACTTAATACTACTATTAATATTGAGACATAATTATATGTCTCCTCATATACTCTAATACCCTCCCGCAATCGTAACGGTAGTATTACGAAAGTTACGATTGGAGAACTAACAAAAAAATGTCTTCATCTTCGATCTTCATCTTCAGACTTCATCTTAGCAATAGGGGTAAAATAAGTGCGTATAGGACTCGCCAGTCAATACTTAGATGCGTATAGGACTCGCCAGACAATACTTAGAATACTTAGATGCGTAACTCGCCAGTAAATCTTTTTCAGTGCGTAACTCGTTAGTAATATTTTTCATATGCCTAATACCCTTCCGCAAGCGTAACGGTAGTGCAACGAACGTTGCGATTGGAGAATAGGCTGAAAAAAAAAAATGTCTTCATCTTCAATCTTCATCTTGGTAAAAATAAATGCGTATAGGACTCGCCAGACAATGCTTAGATGCGTATAGGACTCGTCAGACAATACTTAGATGCGTATAGGACTCGCCAGACAATACTAAGATGCGTATAGGACTCGCCAGACAATCTTTAAAATACGTATAGGACTCGCCAGACAACTTTTAAATGCGTATAGGAGTCGCCAGCCAATCTTTAAAATGCGTATAGGACTCGCCAGACAATTCTTTAAAATGCGTAACTCGCCAGTAATTTTCATTGCGTAACTCGCCAGTAATTATCATTGCGTAACTCGCCAGTATTTGAATATCAAGAAACCAATAAAATTGATGGAACTTTGATTGGAATGTGAATAGGGGTATGATGCTATGAGCACACGATAGCACTTCAAAGGCCAACAGCAAATGAGTAAAATATTGGGCAAATATCTTTTGGCCACAAGGCAAACTATGAATGTGTCAGAACCCACAAAAGGGTCATGCGCCCAACAATCCCAAAACAAGCACCATAAATTAGCTTTAAAACGGTGCATAACAAATAGACAGAGGGAGATGACTAGACCTGTCAAATGGGTCGAGCGAGCGGGTTTCGGGTTCGGGTAACTATTATACGGGTAACATACGGGTCGGGTGTATTTCGGGTTTGGGTAGTATACAGGTCGGATGTACACGGGTTCCAGGTCGGGTTAGGGTCAAAATACGGGTTAATCAACGTCTTTTTATCCATATTTTTTTTTTCTTTTTTTGGTAAAACGGTTTAATTTTCACTAAAAAAAACTACTCTCTTCATTTATAGTCAAATTTTACGTGATATCAAAACACAAATATTAAGATTAGTGGAAGTTGTCCCTTGTAACTGTACTTCATTAATCATTACTGACAAGTGGGTGAATTACTAATGTGAAGACTTTGGGTGGTAATGATACGTATTTCACTATTTCCCTCCCAAATTTAGAATTAATCACTTATCTTCTCCCCAAATTTATTCCTTGATTTTACATCCCACCAAATCAAAAAATTTAAACTTTTCAACTTCCCTCCAAATGCACTATTTACACTTTTAGGGTGCTTTAACAAAAAAAAAAAAAAAAAAAAAAAAAAAAAAAAAAAAAAAGGTCATTTTTTTGATCCCTCCAAAAAACCAACTCTAATTAATATATTATTGAAAAAATAATATTTTTTAATTATAAGATCCAAAATTGAAAATTTTAAAATAAGTATATAGATGCGTGTGTGTCTATTAAATCGATATTTATAATATTAGATCCATATATGTAGTTTCCAAGTTCTATCTTCAAATTTAAAATGTGACCTCGAACTACCGACTTAAACATATACTCCGTATCATTTTGTTTTTCTCATTTTTCTCATTTATTCTCCACATATATTTTGTTTCAAAATTTAATAATGATTTTAGATGCCTCAAATTCATAATGTCAAATGTAACTAACAAACACTATTAAAATGATTGATTCTATAATTATTGAATAATAAAGATTATAAATTAAGTGAAATTTTTCAATTATGAAAAATTTATTAAGTGTGAAATGTTTAAAATTAATTTGTAGTAGAAATTTTACATGTAAACTGAAACTGATAAAGACATTTTATATATAGGAACTCAAGTTTTTTTGACTCAACGGGTTAACCCGCTACGGGTCGGGTTTTGACCCATTGTTTTCGGGTCATTTCGGGTTCGGGTATATTTTGGGTTCGGGTCGAAAAAGGCAGGTTTATATCGGGTAATTTACAGGTCGGTTTCGGGCGGTTTATCGGGTCGGGTCAGATTTTGACAGCTCTAGAGATGACACTTTGAAACCATATCATTGTAATGCTTCGTAAGTGAGAATTGATGCTTTTTTTTTTGTTTTTTGAAAACAATCGAATAATAGTTATCGAGATTCCCGCCGGTGAACGTCGCTCACCGGCGAGAAAGGCGGAAGCGTATCGAGAGACCTCAAAATCGAGGCTCTGATACCATGTTAAGATTAATATAATACGGAGTATGAGTTCATAGAAATGATAGTATTATTATTGAGTTGATTTGATTTACATTACAACTAACCACCTTATATAGACTTTAGATAGAAAGCCAAAGGTTTACATTTATTATTAAACTTAATACTACTATTAATATCGAGACATAATTATATCAGTGGCGGATCTTAAAAAAAATATGTGGGGGGGCCGACCAAAACAAATAAAAGAATATAAACATAAGTTTTTTTATGAGCTCATGATACTCGATATAGTACATAATTAAAACAGAAATTCAAATTTGTCACTTAACTTCTTGTGATCCCAACTATTAAGTTGTAATATATGGTTGATCATATATTTAATATATATTAGATAATACAATTAAATCGTGTATTAACATTCATATACTCCAATGAGTTTGAACAATACAGACCTATCAATATCAATAATTTGTCGGACATGGACTTGAGGGGAACTCTAACTTCGGTTATATGGTGTAATATCATTAATATAAGGGTTAATCGCCAATTACAGCCTTCAAAATGCACGACTTTTGAAATTACAGCCCTTTAAAAAAAATTTAATCAATTACAGCCATATTTTTGGGGTCTCTTTTTAAATTGCGACCTCACCTAATCTCAGGTGAAAAAAGAAGAACCTGACCGTTTTGCCCTTCACTAAAGATACATGTGCCTATTCAATTTCTTTGTTTAATCCCTCCCCCTCAGCCTCATCTCCTTTCTCCTTTCATTTACTCTCTCTCTCCTCCTTTCATTTTCTTGAGCTTCCCTAACCACAAATTTTTTAATTTTTTGTCACTTTCTGACTCAGTGAGTCATCAATTATAGGGTTGCTCAGAAAGAGAGCATCTTCTTCTTCACTTTTTTGGTTTTCTGCTCCGAAAAGGTATTGTTTACTATTTTTTTTTTTTTTTTGTAAATTTGGTTGCTTTATTTAAAAAGTGAGTAACTTGTTTTATATTGCATGTTCTGTGAAACACTCGCTCATTTTTGCTATTAATCACCCAATTTTTTTGATTTATGTGAAACCCTAATTTTTCTGATAATAATAAAAAACATAAATTGTGTGAAATTGAATTGATGTGTAGGAATGATGCCTGATTTCCTCACCACAATTGGGTTCTCACGAAAGCAAGGGCATGTCTTCGAAGTATTATTCCAACTACCACAACTTTGATCAGACATTGAAAATTTGCTTTAAGATTTGAAGGAAAAAAGAAGGAAAAAAAATCGATTTCAGAGGACAAAAATCAAATTCAAACCCAGAAATTCAAATCCAACAATGAACCCTAATTTCAGAGGAACAAATCTGATTTTCCAATTTTTAATCACAAAATAGTGAAGGAAAGAGTTGAAAATATATATAAGATATGAGAAAGGGTATTTTCGTCAAGAAAAACTCTAATTTGGGGAGAAATTTGAATTCTATCACGTTTAAACATATTTTTATTGCCGGAGCTCCGTTTTGTATGTGATTTACAAACGGAGCAAAATATGTGGCTGTAATTGATTAAAAAGTTTTAAAAGGGCTGTAATTTCTAAAATCGAGTTTTTAAAGGGTTGTAATTTACCATTTTTCTTTAATATAATATGTTCGTTACAAATTTACGTTACAACTATAATGCATTATGTCATATAAATCAAAGACGATTCTTTTACTTGAGTATATGACAATTTTAAAATAATATTTTCTCGTTAAAATTAATCAAAAAATGATATTGTTTTCATGTTATGTTTTAAATTTCGGTTGTGGTGTACTGTTAAAAGATTGAATTGTAAACTCATTTCTTTAAGATTTATATAAAGTTCTCTATTTAAAGCAAAAAAGAATATTTAAAAAAGAAAAAACACAAAGAAGCAAATGTGGGGATTAGAACCCATGACCTGCAGTATCCCCAAGCCCAACCTTATCCACTATGCCACAACCATCTTCTTGTTTTCTAACTGTAACATTGTGTACTTAATTTCTAACCAAGGGTGGGCCGAGCCCAGTCCCACGCAAGGAAGAGCCGCCACTGAATTATATGTCTCCTCATATACTTTGATAGTAGTACCAAATATGAGACTATGTGTACGTACGTATTTTCATTAATTAAATATTGTATTTTGTATTATTATTATTATTATTATTATTATTATTATGGTGTAGCAGTTTGGTTAGCCAGCTACTCCGTACAATGTCGTGCGTTTTATATGGTACGCTACGGTACAACACATTTAATCGTTATCTTTTGAAGTAGGTTGACTATTTTCCAACCAATTGTCCTCCATATTGCTTCATAAACGCATCAACAGACATAATTTTTGGTACTAAACCAACTTCGCATCAACTAAAACAAAAACAATTAAAATTATTCTTATCATATATGTGCCTTGGCCACCGCTAAGTTGAAGGAATGGAGTACGCGTTACATATATGTTTACTTTGTTTCTATGTTAAATTGTACTCCATAGTCCATTACGTACTTTGAGATCCCTTAATGATTGAGGTATTGGAGCCTATTATAAGAATCAAAATGAAAATCAAATAGATTAATCTCAAATTCTATCATTATTTTGTTAATATGGGTAACGGTATTATTATTATATATAAATAATTCACATAAATAATTTAAATTATTGATGATCAATTTGAAATAATCCAAACTTTTACTTATGTCAATATTATCCAAAATATTTCTGTTATTTTGGCTTTTGTGTTCACATTCTTGCTGCTCTACAATCACACAGTAAACCAACATAATCATCTAATAGATCAATCTCAATTTTATCATTATTTCATTAATATCAATGAAAATTGATATATATTTCATCTGATTATTTATTCGTTTATTTTCTTTTTAAAATAATCTACCCAATTCATCATGTTGCCTTTTTTTTTCACATATATAATTCGAAGTACGAATCAATTGTCACCCACTTGCATATACCCCTTAAAAGGTTGATCTAAAAATAAACCTATATACTCCCTATGATCCATCCTTTTGTTAACATTTAAATTTGGATTAAATTTTTAGGTGAGTGAGATCTTTGTATTGTAGTTACTAAAATGCCTCTATGGTGGGAAATTGTGATTAGATAAGACAGAAAAATTAAGGATAAAAGTGATTTTTTGTAGTTTAAAAGTAAAATCAAAACAGAAATATTAATTATTGAATTAATCGTCCCAAAAGAAAAATGTTAACCAAAAAAATGAATCAGATAAGAGTAATTATGTGGATCCAATGGAATATGAGATAGTCTTATCCCAATATACCATATATAAGAACATTTTACTTTGTATTCAGTAAGCATTTTATATAATGTTGACAACATGTAAAATAACAGTCCTAATTATTTTAGACTATTTTGTGGTCTCATGTATCAGATATGACAGGCGCGGAATTTGGCAAAGGTGAACTCTTCTGTTCTAGTACCAGGAATTATTTGGAATTCAATGAAGGATTGTGTAGGTAGTAGAATTCGACTTTTGGCAAACAAGAGCGGTAGGGATATGCAGTGGTTAGTAGGGCTGAGCAAAACCGTATATACGATACGGATACGATACGGTTTCCGTATATACGGTTTTAAAATTTTAATTTTTTTGATACGGATACGATACGGTTTTCGTATATACGAATTTTCCGGATATACGAAAACCGTATATACGAATACGGTTTTAAGAAAAGCTAAAAAATAACATCTTAACACAAAAATCCAAATTTAATGCTACCAAATTTAATTAAATACAGGAATATAAAAAAAACGAAAAAAAAAACAGAAATTAAAAAAAAAAACGAAAATTTTATAAATATAAAATCCCGAAATATAAAAAAACGAAAAAAAATAAGGAAAAAAACGAGATAATTAAAATTAAAAAAAAAAAAAAAAAAAAAAAACAAATAATCTAATATTCACAATTTCTCATTCTAAAATAAACATAAACAAATATAATAAATTCGAGAAAGTACAACAAAAAACAATAAAATTGACATAAAATTGAATTATTGAAAATAAGATTAAAATGGTGAATTTAATTAAAATATTGATGAGAAAAAAAAAAAAAGATTAGTAGAGATTAATTGAGGAGGATTTAGGTTTTTTTAAGATCTAGAATTTCTAGATCTAAAACTGTAAAATTTGAGGGAGATTGGGCGATTCGGACGTTTGGGACTTTGGGGGAGAGAAAGTTTAAGGGTTTTCTGAATTTATGTGGTATGTCACTAATGTTAGTTTTGTCACTATGTCAGTATGTGTGTGATATGCGCAGTGCGCATGACTTGTTTTTATTTATTTATTTATTTATTTTTTTTTAATAAAACCGTATCAAACCGTATATACGAATTGTAGAAATATCGATACGGATATGGTACGGTTTTAACCGTATATACGGAATCCGTATATACGAAACTGATTTGATACGAAATTTCGTATATTTAAAACCGTATATCGTATCGTATTCGTATTTTAAAATCGTATCGTATCATTTTGCTCAGCCCTAGTGGTTAGATAATGTTTGTACTTGAAACATATAGTAAGTTGTATTCAATCTGTAGGGCTTAATAATATTTACATTTTGCCAAAAAAAAAAAAAAAAAAAAAAACAATCCTAATTATTAATTATAGTAACCATTTTCATAATATACTAGTGTTATGCCCGTGCAAATTGTACGGGTAAGTTTTTTATAAAATTTAAGTAGGAATATACGGATAATAAAGTCGTTGTATAATAAGTTTAATAAGAGCATCTTTTATAAAAATCAAATGTGTATACGTATCACTAAAAAACACTTAAAATAACGAAATTATATGACAAACAATCATAATCATAAATAATAGAAAAATGCAAACCATTAGATGAAACGTTAAGATAAAAGGAAATAGTACCCCAATAAGCTGATAAACGTACCATGATTTCTCAGAGACTTCTTTATAATCTATGTTATTTATTCTATATAAGACCTATTTTTCACTATCGCAAATCATAATTTTCAGATACTTTTTAATTGTGACTCTTAAAGTAGGGACAAATGATAATAATGAGTTTATAAATTGCGCCTTTTGATGCGACCACTATAAATTAGTATCATCAAAAGCACCTAAAAAAGGTAGTTATATGATACGGAGTAATAAATAATTTTATGCCCGTACAAATAGCAATTTTATGCCCGTGCAAATTATAATTATTATATGACAAATAAAATTTTTATGCCCGTACAAATAATAATTTTATATCACATGCAAATTAACATTATTATATGACAAACAACAATTTTATGCCTGTATAAATAACATTTTATGCACATGCACATTATCATTATTATATGACAAATAACAATTTTATACCCGTACAATTTATCATTATTATATGACAAATAACAATTCTATGCCCGTATAAATAACAATTTTATACCCGTGCAAATTATCATTATTATGACAACAAATCATTTTATGCCCGTGCAAATTGTAAAAAATAAAAATAAAAAATTGAATGTATAATTATATGCCCGTGCAAAATGCAAAAAGCATTACTGCATCTTTGTTATCCTACTAAATATTATGAAAATTGTTGTATAATTTTATGTCAGTGCAAAATACAAAAAGCTTATGCCCGTGCAAATTGTTAGAGGACTTTGAACAGGTACGGATATGTTATATCAAATTTTATAATAACATAACGTGCAATGTTAAATAACAAATACGTGTAATTTACATGGGTATTCAAGTTTGCTCATTACGTTTATACATACGTCTTTCATGTATTATACTTGGTAATAAATTATAAATTCATGTTGCGAGGAACAATTTTGAAATATGAGTGAAAGAAGTCAATTTGAGCTTTAAATAAAACAGGAGAATGAGTAAGAACCCGTAAAATGCATGGGTTTATTTTTACTCATAAGATTTAACCCGTATTTAACTCTTAAAAAAAAAAAAAAAAAAAAAAAAAAAAAAAAAACTCGTCTTGATGACAAATTCGCCCATTTTAAAAGTGTACATTCTGAAAATTTTGACTTGTACTCGGTATTAAATGAAATTTACACTTGTGCACATTAGAATGAAAATTATGTCCCTTGTATGTTTAAAATATAATAAACTCTGGTGCACAATTCGAAAATAAATCCCCAAATTTTCCTGTGAATCAATTTTGTTCGATTGAAATCATGGCAGTACAGATCCGCGAATATGAGCCTTCAACATCGACGATGAGTTCACTCTAATTCGATTAGCTCCGTCTCAGCATTGCCACCCACCGCTCCTACCACCCCGCCGGAGCAGTGACTCCATCCGCCGGCCCCACTCCCTCCGCCGGAGTGACCAGTGTGGTCGTCGTTGGTGGGTCTTTTGTGACGGTGATATAATTATAATTAATTATGTAATATAATAATACATTTATACGATTTTAATTGCAAAATTTTCATTTATATACTATATCCTATAATCATATTCTTTTTAGAAAAAAGTTGCTATAAAAAAGTTCAATGTTTATAATAATCTATTTTATTTTTCAAAATAATTTTTCAATTTTATAATCTGATTTATTTTAGGTTCAATTTAGTGTGTTAGTCTAATAAAATTGAAATTGTTTTATAATGGCTCTTTTTATAATTTATAATTTGTATTTTATAATTATGACCGTAATTTATATTTATGTTTTTAATTATATTATTACTCGTAATTGTTAGTTTAATGATATTTTATAATTTTTAGTTATTAAGCTAATAACAAAAGGTTTCAAAAAACTGAAAAATAAAATCAATATCATACTCCGTAATTTACTACTCCATATGCAGCAAGTATGATATTAAATTGTTACTGAAAAATTAATTGTGAAGAGATAGTGGGAGGGCCCACTATGAAAAGTCAACATTTAACCACAGGGTGCCCGTGCAAATGAAACTAATTGTTACTGAAAAATTAATTGTGAAGAGATAGTGGGACGTGTCCCTGTGGTTGTTGCTTTGTATATAAGATTCGTAAACTATTTATCAAATATAGGTTAACTATTTTTATCAAATGAAACTTTTACCAGGTTCACTACCATTCTTTTATTATAGGAATATGAATATCGTACACTAGAGTTGATCAAGTAAGAAGTCAGTGCTTGTGTGTTGTTCACTTGTGTACCGTAGATATATACGAAGTATTTTCGTGTTTTTTCATGGTTCGAGGTTCGGGTTTCGTTACAGGATGAGGCGCACACTCCTGCGTAGCACGTGACAGTGGCAGACCCAGGATTTTAGAGGCAGGGGGGCACGTTTCCTATTGGCGAATTAAATTTTTTTTACGACGGGTAAACCCGTCAAAATACGACCCAACCCGTAAATCCAGCCTACTCTCACGCGATTTTTTAGGGTCAATACCTGTAAATTTCAACTCGTGACTGAAATGAATGGAGTTCGAAATCACCCACTAATAATGGGTCAAAACTCAATTCGACTCATTGACCAATTAAAAGCAAAATTTTACATAGTGTAACCTTTTGAAACTTGAAAAATGAATAATTTTCTAATAAAAATATATAATTATTTGAACTTTAAGTTTTTGAGCTAAAAATATAAAAATGATATAAAAATGAAATTAAACTATATAATATGAAGTAGCATTATATAAATTTTATAACTTATTACGGATTAGAAAACTGATTATTTCTTATAAAGTATCCATATAACAAAAGAGCTTAATTTAGACATATATTTTAGTTTATTCATTTAGGAAAGTATTAATAAAGTAATTTAGTGAACATTCAATTTTTATAAATTAATATAAAGAGTATAAAATAATCATACCAAAAAAAAGAGTAAAATATAGGCTAATAGAATTGACAAAAAAAAAAATATAAAAATGAAATAAAGATAAGGAGAAACCAAAGAAACATATTAATTTCAAAAAAGATAGTCATGGGAATTGAACCCATGACCCTTGCAAGTATATTGAATAGTGAATACCTATTCTACCCTAACAACTACAAATTTGATAATTCTATTTTTAGCTTTTAATACATATTTGATTTTTTAGAAAAGGAGTAGGGGGCCCGTGCCCCCCTTGGGGCCGCCCCTGACACGTGATAAGAATGCGAGCAAATTGTTGGTGAAGGTCAAGCAGAAGATCATCCCCTAGCACTTGATAGAGAACCCAGGTCTCGAGACTCGGGGCTCCAGAATTAAAAAAAATAAAAAATTGTGACGGTTTAAAGCAATCAACACACGAGTTCAATTTCAAAAGCGATTTTAATAAATTCTTGTTTGCAACCAAAATACCCGTTTTAAACTTAAAACGGGTCGGGTCAACCCGTTATATTTTTTTTTTTTTTTTTTTTCTTTTTTTTTTGTGAAATTTTTTTTTTCAAGACCTTAAATTTATTTTTAAAAACTTTTGTCGGAAATCGTGTTTATAGGGTTATTGAAAATGGTAACAAAGTAATGTAAAATTGTAATATATTATATTAACATATTATAAAACATAGAAAATAAAAAATTATCATAACATTTGTTTATTATGTTACCATAATTGTATAATATGTTACCAAAATAGGTTCGTGTTTATAGGGTTATTGAAAATGGTAACAAAGTAATGTAAAATGGTAACATATTATATTATATTTGTAACATATTATAAAACATAGAAAATAAAAAATTGTCATAACATTTGTTTAATATGTTACCATAATTGTATAATATGTTACCAAAATAGGTTAATTATGTTTTAATTTTTTGAGAATATGTCACCAATATAATATAGTATGTTACCATTTTTATTAATATTGTTACCATTTAAAATTTATGTTTTATTCATTATTTGAGTTAAGTTTTTTTTAAAATAAAAAAAAATAAAAGGTTTTAAAAAAAATTCGAAAAAAAATAAAAAAAAGGAGTGGGAAACAATATCACCAGTTTTGGCTATAAGCAAGTTTTCAGCAACTAATTTCTCAATCCCTATAAAGAGAAAAATTTGTTCTACGACAATATAGTTCTAAATTTGTTGAACAAATCTCATGTACATGAGAAATGGTATCGACTATCGAGTACAACCTCTGGCACTACATCATTATCCTTGGCAACCTTTTCTACCTCAGAAGGCTTAAATGATGGACTCATGGACATATTAAAGGCTATTTAACGGTCACGTATACTACCATATACGAGTAGTATTATTGACTACAGAATACTCTATAAATCAGTAAGTACAAGTAAACAGTTGCCAATATAATGCTAACGATAACGAAAATTACGCAAATGATAACGACATACCTACACCAAGACGACATAGCACAAATAAAGTAACAAATTGACTTGAACAAAAGTAAAAAAAAAATATACAGTGACATTCAATACCCAAGCATCTCAGTCCGCCTAGTGACGGATTATTTGGTACCTGCTGAGCGTGTCTTCCTCAATCTGCCACGAGTAAGACGAATTGATTCCTCCATCACGGTCTCTTGTGGGCGGGTAGGAGACTTTACCGATGGCTTTTCCATCTTAGGAGGACCTTTTGAGAGCTGCATTGTTTCTGCTTTAGTAGTTATCGGACGTCTGGGGCTCGGTGGAGCAACAGGCATCGATATCGACTTCTTTAAAGGGCTTGGAGGAGGTAAATGAGGAAGAGCAGAAGCCGAGGTTGATGAGCCTTGGATAGAGCTCTGCTCGTCTTCTGTTTCGTCTTCCTGTGGA
The DNA here is from genome assembly GCA_023091065.1 of Dianthus caryophyllus. Classification (NCBI taxonomy): domain Eukaryota; kingdom Viridiplantae; phylum Streptophyta; class Magnoliopsida; order Caryophyllales; family Caryophyllaceae; genus Dianthus; species Dianthus caryophyllus. The sequence goes on from CM041522.1 coordinate 20,496,972, forward strand.
CTAGACGATGTGCTTGAAGTAGATGAGAGTGACTCGTCAGCAGGGGGATGAGGCTGTGGTTGAGGTTGTGGCGGTGGTGGTGGCTGAGCTTGCGCACGGGTTGGTTGTTGACGAGGACCTGCAGACTTAGAAGCAGCTACTGCCTCTGAAATTTGCGGAGCTCTAGGAGCCTGTTGTTCAGCCTGTGTAACAGATGCGAAGGTTTCAGTTTTGTCAATGTTACACCATTCAAAACTACTGTTGCACTGCGGCACTGCCTCTTTAAAGCACCCTTTCCATGATAAAAATTTACAGCTAAGTGCTTAAGGAGGGCAAAATCAATTTCGTCTGACCAATCTAATCAAATACTACGTACTACTCGTAATAAGTAATAACCACTATTGTGTTGTTTGGGGGTTGGTTGCTAGATCATAATCGAATTAAGTCCACTCATGAATTTGATGACAAGCGTTATTATCACGATTAAACCTAACCATGCATATTCCAAAGCCCAATAGCTACAAACTATTACTTGCTCAAAACAGATTCACTTAAATAAGCTAGCACAAAACAGATTCACTTAAATAAGCTAGCAGCATGATTTCGATCAAAAGGTCCGTAGCGAGCAGAATGTGCCGGAAAGTTAATTGCCTGACGTGCCGGGGATTGATGTGCAATGAGGTCACGACTATCTTCGGATAATACACCAACACATAGACAAACCATTCACTCTAGTAGTAAAGTTCAGTTATTTCTTTACTATTATTTGTTAGATAAATCATGTTACAAAAATTAATGGTTGAGAGGTAAGAAAAAATTAAAAATTATGAAAAAGAAAGATATTTAATTAAATTAAGGTTAATTATATTATTGAATCATAGTGTGTCTCATACTATGAGGCGACCTCATAGTAGAATTACTCGATTTAGCCTAACAGATCCTGAACATGTCCACTACAACAACAACATCATTACCCCAGTGCCATATGGCTCCCGCAAATTGCGAGGTGAAGGGGAGTCGGATGTACGCAGCCTTACCCCTGTGTTGAACATTCAACGCAGGGAGGCTGTTTCCGAATGACCCAAGGTGAAGAGTGTGTCGATAATTGAATAGAATGACTGATACTTCACTATAAAAGAAGCGCAACCCGTTTAGTGAGCCATTTTACTTTATTCCACTATATCCAGAACGAAGACATTGCAAGTACATGGTTCTCTCCTCAATGACATAAGTGGAAAAAGAACATGTCCACTCTAAAGTGAAAATAAAGATTCAGCCAGAGTAGATGGAGCTGGTTGTTAGTTTCACATGTGTAATGAATATGCAAGTACATGTTATGAAAATTCAGAATTTTGCTAATATTATCCCACCTAAATGCACTATCCAAAAGCGCATCCATAACATGGTCCCATTCACCTAGCACTTGCAAAAGATGCATTTAACTTTAAGGAGACACAATCCCACTCCCCATCTACCTCAACAATGACAACCATGAGTTCAATAACAAACTAAGCAAGTACCGAAGATAATGAGAATAGTGACCCAAGACCTAAGTAATGAGAGTCGGATTAGACTCTTGATTTAGAGAGATGCCACAATTTTAGGTAGTTCCGATATGAGTTTTAATATACTACGTATCAAAATTGATCATTTCCCTGAGATATCTTGTAATATACACTCAGATCTTAAACATTACCTAAACCAGCCTTTATTTCTGAAGTATTCCAAATTTCAATAAAGGGATGCAGTATCAAGAATCATAAGCAATACGATTACCTGTTTAAGATGAGGTATAGGTGTTGATCGTGTGGCAACATACTGCAAAACCTCAAAAATTCTTGTCTGACCAAAGCTTACAGCTCTCTGGCAGTACATAAAGGCCATATCACCAGCTCTGGATCTTAATTCCAGCAAATTCCGATCGATTTCCGTCTCATGCTTTGAGACATAAGGTTGAAAGAAGGAATCATACACAAATTTCGTTCCCTGCAATAATTTGATATCACATAAGAACGGCAAAAGCATTCTAGTGCATCATGAAAGAGAACTCTGATTTCCATGAAGACGATAATCATACCTTCGTCTTTGGGTACCACAAGTATATTATGAACGCAAGTTTGGCCTCGCTGTACATCGGAACCCTAGAAAAGGAGGGATTACATCAGAGCTCAGATGAGCATAAGTGCATAACACATTAACACACCAATATAGATGTGACCGAATAGATGTGTCGACATACCATGAAACAAAGGTGTCACCGACCCTCTCAAAGACGGTCATTACAGCAACTAGAATCCTGTAAAATAGGGCCAACAAACAACACAAAAATGTAGTCCTTTGTAGTAATAAAGATAATCAAAAAATGTTTTTCACATTTTCAGTTGAAAGCATCCATGAACACAAACAGGGCACTGCAGAAATTATATTTTTACCAATATTGACACCAAAAGCGGAGCTGCTCTATCTCGGGTTTATTCTTCTCCACAGTCTTGAAGCACTCGTATGCAGGATATGCATACCCGAGTATCATACTGAAAAACACAACAAACAAAATTTAAAGTTCATGCATGAAGCCGACATCTAAAAACTTCCAAATCATATTTTCCCCCTGAGTAAGAAAGCTTACACAAGTCCTCTGGTAAGAAAACTTCCAATCATTTTTCACTTATTCCTGAATTACACAACAATGTAAATGCAAAGGTCACAAAATCAGGAATGCTAAGCATATGCAGAATAAAAAACGTAAATTGAACGAATTCAACTACTCCATATCATCTAAAATCATTACCGTAAAACACACAAATTCTCATCATTGATCTATATGGATAAAATTACATATCTATATAAAGTAAATGGTCAGTTTAAGCTCGCTCTAAAACAGATGACCGAAACAAACCAGTCCACAATCATTAGCTATATAGACTCTTTTGTATAAAAAGTTTAAGAAAAATCCAAAAGAAGGAATCATTGGATCAAAAGTTCATCAAAATGATTACATTGAGTACATCAAAACGATACACATTATGCAATGATTCATGTATAACTAAGCTCGATTCTCCTCAATAATAACATCATGCAAGCTTAAAACAAACCAAATTGTATGCACCGGAAAAAGTAAGTCTTGTGTAAGGCCGTCTGCCGTAACAAAAATGCATTATCACAGTCACATTAAACCGATCGTTACATCAATCAATACTAAGATTTTTGTTTGCTCTCCAAAATTCAAGCAAAATATACAGTGCCGTACAAATCTACATAGAGCTTATTCATCATTTGATTTATGCAAATAAATTAATCCTCAAAAATGTGAGACAATAGACGATTAATATACCACGTCTTACACAAATTCTTGTTTAAAACAATTGTAGCTTACAAATTATGTTAAAACTTGGGAGTTTTAAATTCGTGGCAGATTCAACAAATTGAAGAGTAAATTAAAAACAGAAATGTACGAATTACGCACCACAAGTAGATTAATTCTTCAAGATTTAGTTAATGTAGAGTGAGATGACAAGAGAGAGGAGAGATTAGAGTGATTGATTTAAGTAGAGGACATAGGTGGATACGGCGTCGGTGGTAGCGGAGAATGCGGCGGCGGAGGAGGTGGAAGGTTTGAAATTGCCGCCGAGGAGCGACGGCGGACCGTTGAGTAGTCGGCAGAGAAGAGTGAGAGAGTGAGGAAGAGAGAGAAAAGGTAGAGTAAAAAAATTGCAAAAATCCGAAGATGTTTTTAACTGTGTTTTTTGCTATCATCCCACTTTTTGAATTTTTGATTACCTTGGACCCGCTGATTTTTTTTTTATTTTTTTTTTAATTCATTGACACTTATTTAAATTTTTAAGTTTGTGTTTATTAGGGATGGCAATGGATCGGGTTCGGATCGGGTTTAGTATGATCCAAACCCGATCCACTTTCCTAATGGATCATCGATCCAAATCCATATCCGATACAAACCCACAACCCTAATGTCCAAATCCGATCCATTATGAATTGTTTATATCCAAATCCATATTCGATCCATAATCCAACCTACAATCGATCCAAAATCCAACCCAAATCCGGTCTAAATTCAATTTTCTGACATTCTACATCAATTTTTATGATATTTTTCATATATAAAGCTAAAATTTTGAGCTTAACCCACTCTAAAACACGGTATTTTGGATCGGGTTGTATTTGGATCTGAAGTGGATCGATAATGGATATGGATCGTGTTAATCTATAATGGATATGGATCGGATTATTTTTGAGTGGATATGGATTTGGATTTTAAAGAAGTGGATTTGGATCGGGTTTTTATGCTCGGGTCAAGTCGGGTTCGGTTCGGATTTGGGCATAATTGCCATCCCTAGTGTTTATGGTGCCCTTTAACGTTAAGTATAGTACTTTTCATGACCTTTTCTCAATTATAATTATAATTATTTTTGTTTTTAAACGTACAGATTTTTTTTCCAATGTTTAGGTGTTTACTATGAAGAAAAACAAAAAAATTATTTCATGGTTGGTTTTTTTAGTTTTAAGGGTTTTCAAATCAATATTAGTTACCATGTTCGTAATTTCAAATTAAGTAAATTAGTTAGTTTAGAGCACAAATCTACTATCCTTGAGTTGGGATGTCATTGGGGCGGGGCGGGCGGGGGCTGGGGCGGGGGAAGCATCTCCACCATCGCATTCACCAACAAAAACCCACCTCCACCTCCGTCCCATCACCCGTGGCGGGGGACCACCCGTCCTCCACCACCTGCCTTACGGGGAATTTTTTAGACCCACCACCGCCCCACCACCCGCCCCAGACCCACCCCCGCCCCATAGAATTGCATTATGCACATAAATTCAATAATTTTTTATCGAAAATTTTCTAATAACGACATAGCCACATAGAAAATACATTTCAAATAACCAGTCAAAGTATTGTGAGGACCAAATTAAAATACATACGACACATATTTAAACTTTATGAATTAAATAAATATCAATCTGACACCAATACTTTAATTGGTTAAAGTGTTAAAGTTTAAGAATCAAAGTAAAGTTTTAAAGTGTTAAATTTTACTCTAATTTATATATTCTTAATAATATGAATAAGACGGGTATTGACGTGCGGGTATAGGCGGAACGAGTAAGGGCGGGGCGGGGCGGGTTTGGGGCGGAGGCGGAGTGGTGTTTGGATGAAATCCACCACCTCTCCACGACCCGCGGCGGGGATCACTCATAGGATCAACCCCCGCTCCACGACCCACTAAAGTGTCTCCTACCTCCACCCTAACTGGGGCAGATACGGGGCAGTATCCACGTTGACCCGTCCCACTGACATCCTTATCATTAAGGTTATAAATTATAAATAAATATATGTGCCTAAGTAAAACTTTGATTAATATGTTTAAACTTGACTACGTTATAAATCAAAAGTGAGTAAGGTCATGAGAAGTGCGAAGTCTAAAGTTGGAAGGTACCATGGACACAAACTTAAAATCTTGGATACCACTGGAAATGTGTCAAACCTCAGGGGTACCAAGGGAAATTTCCCTTTTTTTTTAAGCTGTATTTTTAGGGTCTTGTAAAATCGTATATATGATACAAATATGATATGGTTTTCGTATATACTCCCTCCGTTCGATGATTTGTTTATATTTACTTTATACACATTTATCAATATGATGAGAGAGATATAGCAAAAACTAATAAAATAATAATAAAAGTACAATGGAGGGTCCACTTTAGCAAAATTAGTAGATGTAATTTGTTAAAATAGTATGGGCCCGCGAGCATTTATGGAAATGTAAACAAATGACTCGTATACCCTAAAATAGAAAGTGTAAACAAATGACCGCGACGGAGAAAGTATGATTTTAGAACTTGTAAATTATTTATATGAATATGATATGGTTTAAATCGTTTATCCGGACTTTTGGATATATGTTTTTTGGTTATCGGTTTCCGTATATACGAATACGATTTCTATACTTCCTATGGAGTAAAATCAAACATATACTCCATTCATTTCAATAGGATAACCCCATTGTAATTTGCACAAGTATTTAAAATAGTTAAAAAGTTAAGGGTACTTTTGGTATTGTGGTTCAATGAATTCATTTTATTAGTTAAAGTGTGTGATATTTTGGTAAAATGAGTATAAAAGAAGTGTAAAAATGATATTTTCATTGTTAAAGGTAACCATAGATAGAAATGGGTTAAAAGAGTGAAATTGCTGGAAAAAAAAGTGGGAAAAATGAGTAAAATGGAGAGAGCAATAAAATAAGGATGAAAAGAACCGCATATACGATACAAATTCAATACCATTTTCATATATAAGGTTTTAAAACATGTAATTTTTTTATACAAATTATTTTTTCTTTTGTGTTTTTCAAAATCGTTTCAAAACATATGTATAAAAGTAAAAAAATACCATACGAATACGATACAGTTTTAATTGTATATACAAAATTCGTATATGCGATACAATTTTGACAATAATTTCCGTACATTTAAGACCGTTAACGTATTATCGTGTTCGTATATAAAAATCATGTCTTATATTTTTTTGTAAAGCCTTATATATACTAAATGAGTTTGGGATCAAATTCCTTTTGAATATATTAAATTAAATGTGATATATCAAAATAAAGTATCTTTTCCACAGATTTTTTTATGAATTAATAAATTTATTATTTGTGAGACCTCTTACAATAGATAGTTATTTTTTTTAATATTCGACATTTTTAACAATCATTTTGATGACTTTACATGTGTAACCCACCTTATTCAATAATCATGGTAAAATTTGAAAGGATACATAATTTAATTTATATTTTATTCATTCCATAAAATTCTATAGTTGGCGTTTTGAGCATTATTCATAACTGATTAGAATTTCGATAAAACTACTTCTAACATATAAAATAATAAATATCATGCGTGAATTTGTTTAGTTGGATTATCAAGTACGTGTATTATAATTTATAAATATGATATTTTAAAAATTTTAGTAATATATACCTAAACATATGAACAAAAAAGGTGTATAGATATAAATGCATAAAGCAAAAGTTTAGAATGCAATAATATAATTGTATGGGTATAGTTTATAACATTAAATCATTTTGCATGGGTCTAAATTTGGAATTGGGAATCATACCTGTGTGGTATGGGGTTGGAAGTTGGAACTTGATTACTCATACCTAGTATTTTGGTTTAATTTTAAATGCTATGGGTATGATCGAAAGTCAATTAAGAATAAAATTTACAAAATAAAATAATTAGAAAATAATTTTTAATATCATAAAATCATGTATTTAGTTTTTATCAATTAATTACTTATAAAAAGAGTCATTTTATAATGTCATAAATTTTTTCCAACATTTTTGTTACCTCTAATATGATACCCATGGGTATCAATCTCATACCCACACCCCTCCTAAGGTATGAGAAACCCATACCTCATGGGTTTGAGGTATGGGTATGAAACCCTTAAAATTTCCAAACAAACACTCAGTATGGATTTGGCTTATTCTAAACTCATACCTCGTACCTTTTATGTTGGAACCATACCTTTTACTCCCTCCATTCAACTTCATTCACTACAAAAGGAACAATTCCACAGAACATTCAACAAAAGGAGTGATAAGAGAGAAGAGCAGGCGGGGCCTCAGTCGGGATGGAGGGGTCCCTCTCGGAGGCACAACAACAGGAACAGTAACAATAACAACAACAACAGCAACAACCACAACAATCGCTGCGATCATCGAGAGGGCCGCGGTCAGCGAGGAGGCGGCCAAAGATTCGAAAACTGGACCCACTACACGCCGCTACTCAGATCACAGTCAGAGATTTTCGAGATAACTAAGAACGACATCAAATGGGCTACACCGAGACCAATAAGAAACCCGGGAAATGACGCGTCGGCATTCTGCGGATATCACCAAGTGGCCGGGCACTCAACAGAAGATTGCGTGTCCCTGAAAAACGAGGTCGAACGGTTGGTACAGCAAGGCACCCTACGACGTTTCGTTAAAGATAAGCGAGAAAGAGATGGAGGAAGGGAAGGAAGCAAGGACCAGGGCCAAACAAATCAGAAAAGGAACAAGCAGAGGATAAGCGAAATTCATGTGATCGCCGGGACAGAAGAATCGGTGTTGCCAGGGAGGAAGAGAAAAGCGGAGAAACGCGAACAGTCAAAGCTATGTGTGTACTCGGCGGAAAGGGAAGCGCCAAGGCCCGTCCCAGACTTGTCCATCAGCGCCGATGACTACCAGCGAGTCACCTACCCACACAGCGACCCGCTGGTAGTAGCCCTGGATATTGGACCTCACCTGGTCCACCGGTGCATGATAGACACCGGAGCCTGCACCAATCTCTTGTACCGGGAGGTGTTTGAGAAGCTGGGCCTGAAGAAATAGCAGTTGACCCTTTACATAGGGTCACTCTACGATTTTGCCAAGAACGGTGTAAGGCTGATGGGAACGATAACCTTGCTGGTCACAGTAGGAGAAGACGACATGGCCCGGAGCGTGGATGCGAGCTTTGTGGTCATGGATGCCCCGTCAGCATACAATGCCCTTATAGGCCGCGTCACCCTAGACGAAATTCATCTTTGTCGTGTCGATGCAGACGCGACCACGGCCTACATCGCGATAAGCTGGGTGGAAGATCTACGGTGACTGTTAGGCCCAAATTTCGCAGCCCAGATTCGGGCCCCTCAGCAGCAAGGACTAGTTCAAGACACTGGGAAGTTCAGGACCCTGGGCAGGACCCAGAGCATCTCAAGAAGCCAGACAGCGCAGGACCCTGGACAGCCAGGGCCCTCAGGAGTCTCACCAACGGATCTATCTCGAATTGCAACGGACAATTAAAGTAGTTGCGAGAAAGGGGGAAGCGTTACAACAGAAGGAGCAATTAAAGCCTATTCAAGAGGGAGCCACGACAGTTATGGGAGGAGGAATACTAGGAGCAAAGTCAGCAAGGATGCACGTATAAAAGAGGAGCTAGGGTTCAAGACAATGGGCATTCCGTATTCCACATTCTGCAACTATACTACAACAAACTGAACACTCTAAACATATTTTTCCAGCAAACACTTAGCATTATTCCACCAATATTGTATCAAATAACGTGCCTTAGCACCAAAATCTTGTAATCCCTCTTTGAATAGTGGATAATTGGTGGGACAAGAGCTTCCCCCCGCGGTCGTTTCCCACATCGAGTTTTCCGCGTAACCAAAAAACCTTCGTGTCTTATTTCATTTTCGTCGTCTCTTTTCCTTTAATTTTCGTTTACGATTCTTAGTTTGGCATACGATAAGGTCGCTTTAACCCCAACACAATAAATTAAGCTTTGGTAAATTTTTTGCCGAAACATTTGGCGCCGTCTGTGGGGAATTGCGATCATCTTTGTAGCCAGATTCATTCCTTCGTCTAGCAATCATGACAAGCAGTGCGCAGCCTAAGGATTCGCTCCGCATCCTCCTGGGGAGCGTGGAGTCACTGTCCACGGTTGTGGATCAGATGCGCAGGGAAAGCGAGGAGACCACCAGGCGGTTGCAGGCCTTGGAATCCAAGGTTCAACGAGGGGGCATTGGAGCAGCGTTCCAGGACCCTGGAGACATTGGAGGGACCTTCAGCAGCCCCTCCCGAAAGGTCACCAGCAACCGCAGAAATGGAAGAGCCAGACCATACGAAAGGCCAGCAACCCACCAAGTTTCGAGAGCCAGAGATTGGAGGAACAACCAGAACCTCCCACCCAAGGTAAGCGAATACAAATTCACTACTGATATTGATGGACTTCTCAAATATTTGCAGGACCTCGGAGACAAAGTCAGGTGGCCTCGCAGGAGCCCAAAGGACACCAGCCGGACAGATCCCAGGAGGAGGTGCGCGTTCCACGGCGATATCGGGCATAACACCCAGCACTGCGTAGCCCTAAGGAGGGAACTGAAGAACCTCCAGGACAGGGGGCACCTCGACCACATTCTGCCGAGAGCGTCCAGGTCCGGCAGGGTGGGGTCCGCAGATCAGGTCCAGCCGTCACCACCTCCATTGTATACAAAGATCGTGTATGTGGCAACTGGGGGGACCGGGGCTGTGTGGGCCAACCTGCTCGGCAACCAAGAGACAAGCCAGGAGCAGCAAGGAGAAGAGGCCAGTAAGGAGCAAATCAGGGCCCTGCCCCAGTTAGAATCCCCAAAGCAGCCCAAGGACGTACGGAGGTAGCTACGAACGCCGTGATGATCAGGGGGCATGAAGGATCCCAGCAGCCAGTTTGCAATGTAGGCAAGTCTCTGCTTCCAGCGGAGACCAGGTACACTGAACTCGGAAATCTTGTTCTTAATTACAGCCTCCTTTAGATTACGTCCTTATTCTAAGCCGCATACTGTCGCTGTGATTTCTAACCCTCCTCTAAAGAATGTTTTGCGAAAGCCTGAACTGGAACAGGAAGCTTAGGCTGTGATGTATGAAATCCACAGTGGCAACTGTGGAAATCATACAGGGGGCAGGAGCCTGGCCAACAGGACGCACAAAAAGACTACTACTCTCCAGCTTGACACTGCACTTCAAAACGGTGTACGGTGTTTCATTTTGAGGGCCTCGGCGCCCACCTCAACATTATGTTCTCAATAGGTTTATTCATTTTACTTTTTAATCCATTTTTTATTTTATTTTTCCGCTTTAAAAACTCTTTCATTCTTTTCTTAGGTTGCAAATTTTTCTTAAGTTCTCCCTCAAAAACCTTTTAAGTTACCCTTTCAATCGTTTTAAAAGTTATTTTACGCTTCGTTGCTGAGATACCCCTAGGATCTTGAGACCTGCGGACCCTGATGTGCTCTCAGGATCCTGGTGTGCCCTCACCATTCTGAGGTACCCTCAGCAAGTTTTACTGATTGTTCCTCCGTAAAAATTCTTTAATCCGCTTTTGAACCGTTTTAAAAGTATTTCTACAATCTACATTTGTGATTTGTTTAAGACCCCTTTGTCCTTTTTTAAAAGAAATTCTTATTTAAAACTCATTTTCATATGCAAAAAATACTTGAGTTCGTTCTGAAGAGCTTCCGAAGCTACATTCCTTCACAAGGTATCGACCTCTGAGGTCACAAGGGGCGCCTCTACGTAAATACCCTCCTTGAGAGGAAGTCGTGCGTGTGGCAACAGGTATAAACATGAACCCAGGGGATAAGCATGACCCACTTGGACATCTCAGCTTCCAGGCCACCACAGTCACCACTACGGGGCTCGGCATAGGGTATAAGCATGAACCCGCTTGGACATCACAGCTTCCCGGCCGGCACTAAGTCGACTCTAAAAGCATGCATACAAAACAAATACGCGCGATACAAACGAACGAACGAACGTATTAAAGCATGGTTGGCCACCATGACTTTCCATCATCATACTCAAGGTCCCTTGCAGCAAAGGACCCTGAGCGCAAACGTCCAGCAAAAGATAATGTTTAAGTACAAGCGTCCAAGCAAGGTACGCTACCCCAAAATAACAGTTCTAAACTCAAGTCTTAAACTAACCGAATGATTACAGCGTCGCAGGAAGCTACTCTTGTTTGTCAGGTACCTCAGGCGGGGCGTCCAGGACAGAAACACCCTCGTCAGCAGATGCAGCAGGATCATCATCATCAGAATCCTCAAAGCCTACCAGGACGCTGAGATCTGGAGGCTGGGGGAACGCAGCATGGAAGTCAGCTTCCTCTTGCTCCAGGTCAAAGGAAGAAGCGCCGTCAGCCTGAATCGCCTTGAAGCACTTGATCTTCGCGTCCCAAGCAGCGTAGACGACCACCTTCGCAAGAGTCTTCTTCAATTTGTGCCTAGAAGCCTCAAGCTCAGCGATTGTAGCACTCGACTTCTGGACATCCTGATCAGCAGCAGCCATCAACCTGTTCGCCTCCTGAGCCGCTGCCAGTGCTTCATCCTTTTCCTTGGTCAGAGCAGTCGCCTCAGTCTTCAATTTCTCAATCTGAAACGAGGCGCTAGCGTTCGCAGCTTGAAGGGATTTGACCCTGTGACGAAAGTACAGGGCAGACTGGAGGGCCTGCAAGCAACGGAATGCGTATATTAAAGGAAAGAAAGGAAAAAGGGAGGGAGAAAGAGCGGAACGAGAAAAAGGCGCATTACATCAAAGGCGGACTCGCAGAGGCCATCGCCAACCGTGGAGGTCTCCTGGCCCTCCAGGGCCTTCTTAGGGCCAGGAAGGAGGAACGTCTCCAGGTCAGGCCACATCGGGGCCGAACCGTCGTAGCCAAATCCGGGGGATAGGGCGATAGTCCACCCGTCGTCAGAAACCTCTATTGGGGCCTTGAAGGACCCAGGGGGGCGCAACTCAGGACCAGGAGCAGTTTTGTAGGAAAACCCAGAAGGGACCTTGGGATTCTTGGGCTCCTTCTTCAGGGGAGGTTTCTTGGAGCCTGAGGCAGGGTGCCTCCTCTTCTTCGATAGGAGGGAGTCTAGCACGTCAGGGGCAGCAGAACCTGGGAACGAAACAGGGTCAGGCACGGCCAAACAGCAGTGAAAGTCAACAGGAAAGTCAGGAGTTTACCAGATGCCATAGCCGGAGCGGGTGTTGGAGTTGGGGGGAAATGGAACAGCTCGGGAAAGAAGAGTTTAAAAAGAAGAAGGAGTTAAGAAGTGAAAGGAGGGGGTACTTATAAGGGAAATTGGGAAATGGAGTCATAAATGTGATATGACTCCTGATGTCACGTCACCACTAGGAGGGAAAAATTCCCGCCCAAAAACACATGCAAGATATGGGCGGAAATTTTGGGGGCAAATGTTAGGCCCAAATTTCGCAGCCCAGATTCGGGCCCCTCAGCAGCAAGGACTAGTTCAAGACACTGGGAAGTTCAGGACCCTGGGCAGGACCCAGAGCATCTCAAGAAGCCAGACAGCGCAGGACCCTGGACAGCCAGGGCCCTCAGGAGTCTCACCAACGGATCTATCTCGAATTGCAACGGACAATTAAAGTAGTTGCGAGAAAGGGGGAAGCGTTACAACAGAAGGAGCAATTAAAGCCTATTCAAGAGGGAGCCACGACAGTTATGGGAGGAGGAATACTAGGAGCAAAATCAGCAAGGATGCACATATAAAAGAGGAGCTAGGGTTCAAGACAAGGGGCATTCCGTATTCCACATTCTGCAACTATACTACAACAAACTGAACACTCTAAACATATTTTTCCAGCAAACACTTAGCATTATTCCACCAATATTGTATCAAATAACGTGCCTTAGCACCAAAATCTTGTAATCCCTCTTTGAATAGTGGATAATTGGTGGGACAAGAGCTTCCCCCCGCGGTCGTTTCCCACATCGGGTTTTCCGCGTAACCAAAAAACCTTCGTGTCTTATTTCATTTTCGTCGTCTCTTTTCCTTTAATTTTCGTTTACGATTCTTAGTTTGGCATACGATAAGGTCGCTTTAACCCCAACACAATAAATTAAGCTTTGGTAAATTTTTTTGCCGAAACAGTGACCAGAGCGCCGGGAGATCCTGCAACTCCCTATCGGCCTAGGGGGCAAAGAAGAAAACAGTATCGGAGGTAAAGCTCCCGGAGCGGGAAGAGAAGAAAGGTTTGGATGTGACCCCGGGCCCTGAGAATGAAACAAAGGAAATTGAGCTGTCGCCGGGAAGGAGTGTGATCATAGGGGCAGAGCTGGAGCCCGGCTTCCAAGAGAGTCTTATTAGCATCTTGGAAGAAAACAGAGACGTATTTGCTTACTCGGCGGCCGAGATGCTAGGAATCAGCCCGGAGGTGGTAGTACACCAGCTGAATGTGAACCCCAACTATAGGTCGATCAAACAGAGGCTGCGACCCATGAGTGCAGAAAAGGACGCAGCCATTCTTGAAGAAATAAACAAGTTATTGGAAGCAGCATTTATTGAACGCTGTGACTATCCCGAGTGGTTAGCAAACGTGGTGATGGTGAGGAAAGCGTCGGGGGCAGGGAGGATGTGTGTTGACTTCACAAACTTGAACAAGGCCTGCCCCAAGGACTGCTACCCGTTACCGAGGATTGATCAGCTGGTAGACTCCACCAGCGGCCATACTACTTTGAGCTTCCTGGATGCCTTTTCAGGATACCACCAGGTCTATTTGTAGGAGGAGGATAGATCCCGCTGTGCCTTCATCACGGGGCATGGGGTCTACATGTACAATATCATGCCGTTTGGTCTCAAAAATGCTGGGGCCACCTACCAACGCCTGGTAGACACAGTGTTTGCAAAACAGAAGGGGAGGAATATGGAGGTATATGTAGATGATGCAATTGTGAAAAGCAAGACTGATAAGCAGCACCTAGAGGATCTGAAAGAAACGTTCAGTTCGTTAAGAGAATACCAAATGAAGTTGAATCCAAAGAAATGCACCTTTGGAGTTCGCTCAGGAAAGTTCTTGGGCTACCTGGTCAGCTCGAGGGGGATTGATGCGAATCCCGAGAAAGTTCAGGCCATACTGGACCTACCGGCACCAAGGACGATCAAAGACATCCAAATTCTGACAAGGAGAATGACAGCACTCTCCAGGTTCATCTCCAGGTCCGCCGACAAGTCCACGCCGTTCTTTCAGGTATTGAAAGGAAACAAGAAGTTTGCATGGGGAAAGGAGCAGGATGAAGCCTTTGAACAACTGAAGAGACACCTTACGACATTGCCTACCTTGGCAAGACCGGTCACGGGCGAGACGCTAATCTTGTACATCGCCGTGACCGCGAGCGCAGTATCAGCGGTAATCCTAAGGGAGGATGCAAAACAACAACAACCAATCTACTTTATTAGTCATGCTTTGGGTCAGTCAGAGAAGAACTACCCGATCATTGAGAAGGCCGCGTACGCCGTTGTCATAGCCACCCGGAAACTGAGACCATACTTCGACGCTCACCCGGTAGAGGTACGCACCGACCAGCCCCTGGAGAAAGCACTCCAAAAATCTGAAAAATCTGGAAGACTCCTCAAGTGGGCGATCGAATTGTCAGGCTTTGGCATAACATACGCCGGGAGGACAGCAATCAAGGCACAGGCCCTGGCGGATTTCATTGCAGAATGCACGCACCCAGCCAGGGGGCATGTGCCGAGAGGAATATGGCAGGTATACACTAACGGGTCAGCTACTATTCACGGCTCGGGGCAGGTGTAGTTATTATCATTCCCGAGGGCCACGAGTTCGAACATGCTTTGAAATTCACCTTCCCGGCCACAAACAACGAATCTGAATATGAAGCGGTGCTCGCATGACTGGAACTTGCAATGGCCATGGGGGCTGACGAAATTGAACTAAGAACGGACTCGCAGCTGGTAGCGAGCCAACTCAAGGGAGAGTATGAAGCCCGGGAGGAAGGAATGGCTCTATACCTTCATAAGGCAAAGAATTTGACGTCAGGGCTGAAGTCTTTTGAAGCCCATCACATTCCAAGATCCGAGAACTACAAGGCTGATGCATTGGCCAAACTGGCCAGTGCAACAGCAGACAACAAGTCGAAGACGGTCACGGTTGATATCCGGCGACAAAAGGGCGTACTAACAATTAACGCTATTTCTGAGGACAGCGAATGGATGAAGCCGATACTGAAGTATAAGCTAGAGGGAGAGATACCGGGAGACAAGATTGAAGCGGCGAAATTAAAGAGACTAGCCCCCTGGTTCATCATGGTGGACGGGGAGCTTTATAAACGATCGTTTTCGGCTCCTTTGCTGAAGTGTGTAGGGGGCACGGACGCCGAATTCATACTGAGTGACATACATTCTAGGGTTTGCGGCCACCATGTAACCGGCCGCACGCTAGCCCACAAAGCTCCGAGGGCTGGATACTTTTGGCCCACCATGCTAAAGGATGCCAAGGAGCTAAGCAAGCGGTGCCGGCAATGCCAAATCTTCGCCCCAGATATCCACCTTCCCGCAAGGGATCTCAGGCTAGTCGTGAGCACGGTGCCTTTCGATCAATGGGGAATGCATATCCTGGGGCCATTTGCAACTGCGACCGAGGGCAAGAAATATGTGGTAGCAGCCATTGATTACTTCACCAAGTGGATTTAAGCAGAGGCTATCCCTACCATCACTGAACAAGCCGTGAGAAAATTTATTTGGAGGAATGCAATCACGAGATTTAGAGTGCCCAAGGTAGTTGTGTTTGACCACGGGAGACAATTCGATAATGATAGCATGCGGGACTGGCTGAAACGGAACGGAACAATCATTGCATATTCATTAGTCAGCCACCCGCAAAGCAATGGACAAGCTGAGGCCGCCAACAAGCAGATGTTGAACGGCATGAAAAAACGCCTTGATGAGCTAAAAGGAGCATGGGCCGATGAGCTGCCAAGCGTCCTGTGGTCAATCAGAATGACAGTCAAAGAATCCACCGGCCACACCCCATTCAACATGGTATACGGGGCCGAGGCTCTACTCCCGATTGAGGCAGTACTGCCCAGCCCTCGAGCGAGCTTACACGATCCCGCCAGCAATGAACAGACAAGAAGGGAGTCACTGGACCTCCTAGACGAGGTTCGGGACCAAGCAAGGGAAAATCTGGCGGTCTATCAGAACAGAATGAGAAGAATGTACAATCGAAGGGTAAAATACAGGGACTTTCAGCTTGGAGATTTGGTATTGAGAAGAGCATCCGCAACCGGGAAAGGAAACATTCACGGGAAGTTGTCAGCTACTTGGGAAGGGCCCTATCAAATCACAGAAGTAAAACAGCCATGGACCTTCATGCTCAGAGATATGACCGGCCACGACCTCCCGTCCCACTGGAACTCTGATACGTTAAAGAAATATTATGTGTAAGTGTTGTACTCTTATTCCTTACTCGTGGTTTTGTCCCACTGGGTTTTCCACGAGAAGGTTTTAACGAGGCAGCGTGTAGACATTTGTAAAGCGAGTGATCAGGATTGTTGACACCGCGAGCTTTTCCTTGTGAATTTGTGGTAGAATTTTTGCCCAACATTTGTTTAAATTTGCATCACACAAAAGCTGGCCAGGGGGCAAGGAGGGGGGACTACCCCCGACCCCGGCTAATCACGATAGTCTGATTCAAAAATAGGAATTTTTGAAAAATTTACTAACGAGGAGGGGTGACTACCCCCGACCCCGGCTAATCACGATAGTCTGATTCAAAAATAGGAATTTTTGAAAAATTTACTAACGCTTTTCAGGAAGGGGAACAAGAACGTCCCAGAACCCGCCTGGAACCGAATAGGGGCAAAAGGACCCTAGAACAACTGAAGGGAACATAAAAGGCCGGAGAAGGATAAGACCTTCCAGGCACCCGCCTGTAAGGCTCTCACCGCACAATGCTCATTTGTGGTCCTCGAACCCGGGTGAGGGTGCCTATGCAAAAGAGCCGGGATGTCCACGGCCCTCGTGCCTGGGCTGCTCTCACCGCAGCGCCTAATCACCGGCCCTCGTGCCGGGAAGACGGTTGCGCACCTCCTATGCACAATGCCCATCCGTGGTCCTCGTACCCGGGTGAGAGTGCCTATGCAAAAGAGCTGGGATGTCCACGACCCTCGTGCCTGGGCTGCTCTCACCGCAGCGCCTGATCACCGACCCTCGTGCCGGGAAGACGGTTGCGGACCTCCCTTGCACAATGCTCATCTGTGGTCCTCGTACCCGGGTGAGAGTGCCTATGAAAAAGAGCCGGGATGTCCATGGCCCTCGTGCCTGGGTTGCTCTCACCGCAGCGCCTGAAAACCGGCCCCCGTGCCGGGAAGACGGCTGCGGACCTCCCATGCACAATGCTCATCCGCGGTCCCCGCACCCGGGTGAGAGTGCCTATGCAAAAGAGCCGGGATGTCCATGGCCCTCGTGCCTGGGCCACTCTCACCGCAGCGCCTGATCACCGGCCCTCGTGCCGGGAAGACGGCTGCGGACCTCCCATGCACAATGCTCATCCCACGGTATAACACTCACCAACCATGGCCAACACGCCAAAAACTGATCATGAAACGGCTCTGGCAGCCTGAGACCATGAGTCCAGGAAGCCTATGAATACATACCAGGGCTGGCTAAACAAAAAATCTGACCAAGTGCTAAACAAGCATGCGGTCCCGGGATAAGCAACATACAAGGAAAAACGCGGAAATTTGACTAAGTATAAGCACAAAGACTTGGTAAGAAAAATCACCCGGTCGCGGGAAGAAATAATACGCATCAACATACCAAGCGAGACTAAAAGGAGAACACAATGAAAGTAAAGTAAAATTGGCTAAGTATAAAAGCGCGGGACAACATTGATGAAAGAAACAACACTTGACATAAAAGAAAGAATATTACAAGCTAAAGTACTGTCCCTGGACCCACAGACCGGGCAGGGAACAAAAGATACGAATGAAAAGAAAAGCTACAACTATTGACCTACCAGAGTCGGCGGCCGTCTACCACAAAAGGCCCGCCTACTGCAGACTGGTGTAAGTCTTATTAAAATAAAAAACAAACAAAATGTAGGCTAAAGGGAGACCCTCAAGTCATCCTGAGCATGAGGATTCGGACAACGGCGGCGAGTTCCTAGCAGCCGTGGCCACATCGGTTACCTCTGCTTCCGCCATGAGCAAAGACACTTTCTCTCCTACGGAAGGCGCGGTCCCTGGCCTCCTCCAGCTGGGCCAGGCGGTTGAAGTCAAACGCAGGGTAGACCTGATCAATAAGCTCTTTGGTCCCAAGAGCCCCCTGGTGCACTCTATCATAGAAGGAGTCAGTGCGAACCTTCAGCAGCTCCTCCTGATGGGCCGCTTTCAACTGACCCATCTCAAGAGCAAGCTGGGCAGCCTTAGCCTCCTCCGCCGCCGCCTTCGCCTCCGCGGCTTCTGCCCTGGCCGCTGCAGCTTCACGGGCCTGGGAAAGCTCATCGCATCGAAGAGCTAGGGCCTCTTTCTCCTTGCCAAGGTCCGAGAGCCGGAACTCAGCCTCCCTTAGCTGGTTGGAGAGGCGCTGGACCTCAGCCTTGAGGAAAGAAATTTCCCTGTCCCGGGCCGCCTCCTGTTTCCTCAGGCGGTCAACGATCTTTTGAAGCTCGCGCATGATGGAGGTGCTAGATGAGTGGCGCAGGCTGTCGATCTCCCGAGACGTATCCTCGGCAAACTTAAAAAGGTCCTTGAGGGCACGATGGGCCTGCACCACCAGCTCGGTTGCAGAGATGGCTAGCCCACCGGCAATAGGACTTATTTCGTGCACCGGATTCGCCCGCGGTGCAGTCGTATCGCCAATGCTCGAGGCCTCCATACCCGGGACCGCAACCGAAACCTTCATCTCCTCTGCCTGAGCCCGGGAGGATGAGCCCTGAATGGAAAAAGGCAACAAGTCAAATACGTCTTGCTCGCTGATTGGAAATACTGAGGAAAGGCCGTCCGAAGAAATATCCAAGAGGCGTCCCTCAGATAGAGTTCCCACGAGAGAACGGAACTAACCTTCTTCCGCTTCTTGTTTAAGGGCCTCTCCTCCCCAGAGGGCTCAGACTCAATAACCTCCACCTCCGGGGCTTGAGGGACAGGCTGGGGACGCTGGGAGGTCTCGGCCTCCCGGGGAGGGCTGGGAGGCTGAACCTCGCGTGCCTCTTCATGCACCTCTTCATGCACGGCCTCCTCTGCGGTCGGACGAGGAGAGGATACAGACGTTGCCTGTTTGGGTTTCCTCTCCCGTCGAGGCTTGTACACCGGTCGCTTCTTTCCTTTTGGTCTCTCGGGAATGTCCTGCATCTTGATTAACTCCTTGAGAGTAGGCTTGCGCAATTCGTAGTCGACAAAAGTCGGATCCTCAAGCGGTCTGTTTTTCTCGTCGAGACCGGTTGATGCTAAGTCTTCTGGTGTAAGATAACCCAAAGAACCTGCAAGAGATAAAATCACCATGTTTAGACCCGGAAAGAACGAAAAGAAACTAAATAAACACTAGTAAAAGCAATCATGGCACCAAGCTCTCGGCCACCCGGCCCTTGCATACCTGCTGGAAGGGCCGGGACCAGGCCGACCAAACTCAAGAACTTGTCTTGAGTGATTGTCTCCGCTGGAGGAAGCCAGTTCTTAGGGAACAACTTCTTGCCCACCTTGACGGCCTTGAAGTAGGCAGCGGCATCTGACTCCTCCTTCGTCAACGGGACCTTTTTCCGGGGATAGATCTTTCCTGGGGACCATTCCTCCCGTGTTTCCAGACGACACCTCACGTCGTTATGGAAACAACGGGGATGGTTGAGTGGCACCGGAGACTTGACGTAAAACCATCTCTCGTTCCATCCCTTCATCGATGTGAGCACCGGGAAGTGGGTCAAGTAGTCGGTCTCAGTGACCAGAGACCACCACCCTTTCATTGCAGGGGTGGTGCAAGGACGGAAGTGATGCAGACGACGAAACAGATTCACCGTAAGCGGGAACCCCAGGTACAAACACGTCCAGGCAAAGGCAACTATGGTCCTTATACCAAAACACGTCATTTGACAGATAGCAATGTTGGCCCGGGAGAGCACCTCTTCGATGAAGGAGTGGAGTGGAAATCGTAGCCCGTGCTTCAAATTTTTTATATATATGGCAGTGTGAAGCGCCGGGGGGTCAACCACATTCCCATGTTGTCCCGGCACGGAGAACTTCCAGCTCTTGGGTAGATGATAATGCTCGGCCGCAAGTGCAGGACAGTTGTTCATGTTCAGAAAATCCCTATAACCTAGGTCTATCCTAGTGTCCATAGGCCGCTGGAATACTGCAGTCACCAGGATTCTCACATGAGAAGGCCCAACCTGGGCCTCTACATCCGTCACCCCTTCCCGGCCAACAGTCAAGTCCTCTATTTCAACATCTACTTCGGAATCCGTCACTACGTTATAATCAGAAGCGGTTCTAGAAGAGGAATCGGTTGACGCACTCATTGTTCTCTACTAGACAATTGAAACTTATAAAATCGAAAGTCAAAGGTGAAAATTACCTCTCACAAGAACACGAGCAAAGACGAAGATGAAGGCGGGACGAAGAAAAGATGAAGTGCAAGCGAAATCTAGCGAAATTTAGCGAAATCTAGTGAATTTTTGTTAAGGAGCGAAGCGTTTGAGAAATGAATAAAGTAAGAAATGAAACGAAAAGAGGGGTTATTTATAGAGAAGGCGTGAACAGTGCTCCCTCACCCATCGTACGACACGTGTCAACCAGGGGAGGCGAAACGTCGCTTCCTTTGGGATCCGAAATTCAAAAGTTGCGCCAAAATTGGAAGTGTATTCAACACACAACCTTTAAGCGGGAGAAGGGAAGGCGTGAAGACAGAAAGTAGAAACACGGAGGGAGCTGACATACCCAGGCCACAAGGGAAGACAACCAACCAAGGAAAATCAAGGCATACAGGACAAGCTGGGAGCTTCCCCTGTATGGGGGCAGTTGTTGGGGGTGGTATCTCCTGGGCCTGACTACCTCGGGCCGGAGGGGTCAAAGGCCGGGGGCATCCCATATACCAAGAGGCCCATCGGTTTCTCTCGGGTCTGGGGCAAAGGTGTCTCACCCGGGTCCGTACTGTACGGCCTGGCAGCGCAAAAGGACAAATCAAGAGCAAGTATAAATAGAAAGCTAAACCCTAAAAACAAATCATCCACATATAACACACAAAACATCTCACTAAAGGTTTTTTCCCTCTCTTTTCTCTCTCTAAATTTACTAAGTTTACATAACTGACTTAAGTGTCGGAGGGCCATTCCCTGGAACCCCCCGGGCTAGGTTTGTTTTGTATTTCAGGCCGAGAGGAAAACCAACCAGCATTCAAGGAGCTAAGGACCACCCGGGACTTAGTTTAGCTAGTTCTTATCTTGTATTCAATTCATAATCACTTGTACTTAGTTTGTGTACTTAGTTCCCAACTTTGTACCCGAAACAACAGTGTAAGCAAGGTTCGTGAGATTGGTGTAACAGATAGAGTGGTTGAGTTATTTGTAGCTGTTGAAGAGGCTGTAAATTCAATGATGAAGAAGGGTGATCTTTGCAAGAATGGTAATACTGTTAAAAAACTAAAACCAAAGAAAAAGACTTCTAAAAAGAAGGGACCACATAGGGAATCTTCTCATAAAAGCCCTTTAAAAACAGCCACAAACCCTAAAATAGCAACACAAAGCAGCACACCACCAACCCTCATAACTCCATAAAAAAACCATTGAATCTTGTGACCAACAACTTCTAATAACCTCTCCCATATTTGCCTTCAAAACACCAGAAAAATCTTCCCCAATAATAGAAGACTTAGTGGTGTTTGACTGTACTGAAACCACTATATCAAGCTATTTCAATGAGTACGAGGAAGCTGCTGGAATTCAGTGGGATGATTTGAGTTCAGGTGAAGATCCTATTTATGAGCCTGACGTTGAGTGGGATGAGGAAACCAGTGACGAAGGGTTGTCAGAGTTGGAATTAATTGATGAGAATGAAGGTTTTTCTGATGTAGAGAATGAGGAAAATGAGAACCTAATCGAGGAAGAAATTGACATTGATGATAACTCTGATGATGAAGAGCTAGAACAAGCTAGAGAGACAGTGAAGAAGTGGAATGCGGGCGTTATAAAGGTCGCACGACAGCTACAAATTGAGGCAGCTTCTTGTTTACTCTTGTGTCAAGAGAAGCAACATGTGGGTGAGTCAAGTCGTCAAAGAGAGAGGCAACTGAGTGACTGTGATGACAGTGATGAGGAAAGGGACATTTCAGCTGATGATGAGAGTACACCACGTAAGAGAAATAGATCAGGTTTCCCTACAGTAGATGATTCAACTGATTTCACAAAGTTTACTTGGTGTGTTGGTATAAGATTCCCTAATCGACAAATCTTCAAGGATTGTGTGACTAGGTACGCTGTAGCTCAAGGTAGGAATTTAAAGTACAATGTCAGTGACAAGAGAAGAGGTTAAAGACTTGGTGTGAGATGTACCGAAGGTTGTCCTTTTAAATTGTACGGTAGTTGGGATAACAAACAAGGTTGTTTCATGGTGAAATCTGTTGTGTCTGAGCATCTCTGCCAAAGGTCAATGAAAAACATCATACAATTGAAGTCCACATGTTTAGCCAAACAATTACTCGACGTGTTCAAAACAAGGCCCCACTGGCCAGCAGCTGAGATTGTGGATACGGTGAGGACGACTTACAAAGTGCTAATCACGAAGGGGTTTACATACAAAGTGAAGTATTATGCTCATAGATTACTTCTGTAACAACCCGGATTTTCCAACTAAATAGAATAAGCTTTTTAAAAGGATTTATAAAAGAAAGTGAATAAAAATGAAAGCCACGGTGGCGGAAAACACCGTGAATTCGAGCTGTCACTCACGCAAACAATCTAATCAAATCAAAATGACAAAGTAGGCCTTACAACCCCATAAATGCAACATAAATGCGAAATGAAACGGTAAAGTCTAATCAAGTCTATCAAACAATCCCAAATCCACACGAGTAGGCTAGCTAAGGTCCATCCTCACGGCATCCTCACTTATCAATCCCGAACCCGCGCTAACCTGTCGCAAAAACATGCAACAGCCACAGTCAGTGGGGAGTAACTCAGACGTTCTCCCAGCCATATTACATCACAATAAAGTTAACAAGTAAGTAAAACAGCTCATAGAAATAATAACAGTAATAATAGTAATAGTATTAAAATGTAACAAGCACAAGCTATACAACCATTAATAAACAATACCAAGTCAATCTCAAACTGTCATCAACCAAGTGACATACAACCATTATCAAACGCAAGAGAAAGCACGGAGCACTGGGTAGCCACATAACCGTGAACCACCCCGGACCTCACCCTAACCGGTGATACCTCCAAACCCTATGGCGGAACCACATAACCGTGAATTCCCTTCAATGGATCCACATAACCGTGAAATCCTCAACACTGTCTTAATTTGGCCAAACCTCACCATAACCGGTGACGACATACAACTTACCATAGTCTCTAACCATAACCGGTTGAGAACCCAAAAGGGCGGCATCCGTCCAAACTAGGACGTCGTAACTCCTCACGCACGAGCCATAACCGTACCCGTACGCACACTAGTCTCAAGCTTACAACAATCAACTCAATAACCTGAGTCAACTCAATCTCAACATCATCCAATACCAACAACCAATCCAACATTATCATCAATTCACTACACAGGCTTAACAATGACAAATACTAGCAATATACGGAGTAATTAACAATGAAAAGCCAATGAAATCATACTCAAAACATTACCCATCTCAAGATACCATATTTTAGCATCAAACTATCACATCAAATATCAAACAGATGATAAAACAACCTAGACATGCTTCTAGACTCAAAATAATATGAGACCGACTCCGAACAAGCAGATATGATCATATGAACACAACAACACAAGTAAAGAGGACCCTAGACAATAAAACAGTCCGAAAGCGGATAAAAATATAATTGTTTCGTAACTTACTAAATCAAAACTAACGACTTAATAACCCACGACATATTACAATACAAACATGACATTCCAATTCTTGTCAATGTAATCACCTTCACCCATAGTATAACAAATTATAATAACCTATAACTTTAGTCAAACTAGATAAATTATTAACTAATCAAACCTACCAATACATACAAACAAATTAGATACACTAACATAGCCTAATTATCTATCATACATAAGACACGTAATATAACTTTCTTTAATAAACTCATGGACCATTATGACATATAACCCACACATAGACAATGTTTACATAAACAACGAATCCTACCCAAAAACAGAGCAGTCCCAACACATTCATTCATCATATTTGCGACAGAACCACGACTAACTCTAGTATATTAACTAGCAAACTCAATAGTGCATAGCTTACGATTACAAGCCAATAAGCAAGGATTTCACACAGCTTAAAGTCATCACCTAACACGTACGTAAAGCTCAAAGAAACGTAATATGAGTAACTCACAGTCATCACATACATACATACATACATACATACATACATACATACATACATACATACATACATACATACATACATACATACATACATACATACAAGTAGCTCAAACACACATAAATCGTCACATAACGTGACCACATAAACCTTAAAGTAATGTAATATCGAGTAACGTCATCACCGTTACCTTTTTACGCTAGTCCTCAATTGAGTCGTCCACCACGTACGTGTCAGCGTCAGGGTCGTCCTGGTTCAGTCCTACGGTTGATTAGGGTGAAAATCGAGTATAAATACGAGTTACGATATCAACGGCGATCCGAGCGACAGAGACGAAACGGAGTATAGCTTACCTTAATGTGAAGAGGATGAAGAGAGGATAATTATGGCGCAAGAATGGAGTAAAACGGTCAAGAAACGAAAGAGTAAAGGAGGAATGAAGGAGGGTGTTAATGGTGGTTGATTAGAGACGAAGAAGACACGGCTGTAAGCGTGTAAGGAGCATATGGTTAATTATTTAGGGTTTGCTATAATATACGAAGTAATAGTGTGGAGTATTTAACAAGTCTTCTACTCTTATTAAAAGTTTAATACCTTTTTAATAAGAAAAATAAATTAATTTAACATTCAGCTAATCTTAGTCAAAATAGTTTATAATACACAAAATAAGTCAAATTTAATATTTTAGGAAATACTAGTACCATATGATAACAAATATTTATAACCATAAAAATATTATTAATTTTTACTATTTTACTATTATTTACTATTTTTATATTATAAAGTAATAATATTATTTTCTAAATAATTTATTAATTTTTAGTATCAAAAAGCATTTAAAATATTATATAAATGAAAAGGCTCAAAATTAGCTTTAAAACTATTAAAATATAAGGTATTATGAAAAATAAATATAGTTTTAAATAAATTTTTGAATTAAAATATATTTTAATTAAATCTTAAAACACGGGGTGTTACAACTTCACGGGTCGATGAAAGAGCATTATAGCAAATTGGGGAGTTACATTGCAGCTCTTGAAAAAGGTAATCCGTCAAGTATTTTCACATTGTACACAAACCCCATTATTGTGAGAAGCCCTCCTACATTCCAAAGGTTTTTTGTCTGCTTTGATGCCCTTAAACAATGGTGGCTACTGGGTTGTAGGAAGTTATTGTGTGTTGATGCATGTTTTCTGAAGACGTTCTTGAGGGGGAGCTAATTAGTGTCATTGGTAGAGACGGAAATGAGCAGATGTTCCCATTAGCATAGGCAGTGGTTGAGGGAGAGAATAATGACAGTTACGAGTGGTTTTTTCATCAACTGAAGAAGGCACTTGAAGTCACTGAAGGAGATGGTGAGGGCTGGACATTTATATCTGACGAGCATCCGGTAAAATTTGTCATTCACTCTTGTTTAATTTTGTTGTTATAAATGTGTGTCGTATGTATGTACGTATGTATATTTGCACGTCTAATAAAGTTTTATATTTGTTGTTTTAGCGCATAATCACCACCATAGCTAAGGAGTTTCCTCGTGCTGAACATCGACATTGTGCACGTCATATTTTTGCAAACTGGCACAAGACTTATAGGGGTGATGAATTGAAGATGTTGTTTTGGTGGTGCGCAAAAGCTTATAACGAAGCAGATTTTGACGAAGCTTTGAAGGCAATGAGGGAGGTTGATGAGGCAGCTGCTGATGCATTCTTAAGATGCAATCCAAAACTTTTTTGTAGAGCTTTTGTGAGCAGAACAACCAAATGCGATGTTATAGTCAACAACCTTGCGGAGACTTTTAATGCGTACATCATAAAAAGCAAGGGCACAACACATCATCTATAAGCTTGAGGACATTAGAATGATGTTGATGGAGCGAATGGTTACTAAAAGGGGTGAGATGCAGAAAAAAACAGGGCATTTGTGCCCTAAAGTGCAGAAGAAATTAGAAGAGGAGAAAGTGAAGTCTTGTGAATGTAAAGCGGTGCCGGCAACTGAAGATATATATTAGGTACAATATGGAACTGATGATTTAGTCGTGAATTTGGCAGCACACACTTGTACATGTAAACAATGGGACTTAACTGGTATCCCATGTTTTCATGCCGTGTCTGCAATATCTTGCAAAAGTGAACGTCCCTAGGAGTATATATGTTGATGACATTTACAAGAGGGAAACTTACCTCAAAATGTATGATGGATCAATTAGCCCTTGTGAGGGTGAAAGACATTGGCCAAAGGTGAACCTTCCTTTAAATCCTCCACCCATTAAAGTTGGTCCTAGTAGACCAAGGAAAAATAGAAAGAGGGATCTATTTGAAGACCCTAAAAGAAGTGGCAGGTTGACAAATCACGGTATTGAGATGACGTGCTCAGTTTGCAAGTCCAAAACTCACAACAAACTATAACACCCCCATTTAGGCGAGGCGGGCCCCACTTAAATAAGGGTGTTACCAAGCCCGAGTTAACGGAGCATAAAACGGCATGACCAGAGTCACCTGTATAAAACTGGACGTCGCCAGGATAAAGGTATAAATCACGAGAAAATGAAAACATAACGAGGTGTAGCAATAAGAAAACCACAATACGACTCCATACAAGACTACGGCACGCAGGCCCGAATAGTACTAAAAGAAAGACATGACCCTAGGGTCCGGCAGGTCTAAAGACGCCACACAGCGATAACCCAGCCACGTGCCCCAACCAAATCAAACAGAATGCGTCCGAGTACCTAGGGGTGAGGGGACAACAAAGACACACAAAACAAACTAATTAGTCTTCACATTTACTAAGAATGAATAAAAAGAGGAGGAGAGTAAAAATGATAAGGTGGACTACCAAAACGTAGTATAAAGAGAATTCTTGACTCCTAATTCGGACGCAAACAAACATTGAAACGCAGTTAAGAGGAACCCCCTGTGTAACCTCCACACAGGGGACTTACCATGTCGCCAACAAATAATACTCCTCCCCCGAACTCGTCCAACTCAAAAATCACGGCAACACATGCCTCAAATCACGGCTAAACAAGCCTCAATATCACGGCGACACATGCCTCAAATCACGGCTACACAAGCCTCAATATCACGGCAACACATGCCTCAAATCACGGCTACACAAGCCTCAATATCACGTTTACGTCATGGCAAGAGAACGAGACGCTTTCAATGTAATTAACTAGTAATCTCATAAGTATAACCGAACTACAACTCGAAGATAAAATCACTTACCCACTCGTTTTAGCCATATTCTTACCATACTCAACTTACCCTTCCAAACATTTGCAACCCATGTCAAACCAACAATCTTTCTTGTTCACATAACACTTTAACACGGCACTAGATAACAACGGAAATGATGTAATTCAACACCCCTACGCAAGACAAAGCTACAATCATCAACATAACATTAGGGGCTCAACAAGACGTAGTAATACTCACTGATTATAGCTCCAAAACAGCCCCAACAGCTAGGCTTCGTAGCCCTCACACACAACCAACACAGGGCAGCAACTTCATTCCCTTTTAAGCTGGACAGAACACGGCTAAAAACAGCCCACGATACCACAAAAACAACAGCAGTAACACGGCAGCAGAGTAGCAGCAGCCGTGCAGTTTTCTGACAGTCCAAAACAGCCTTACTCGGCCTCCATACACTCACAACACACACACATTCACACAACAACATTACACACTGTGGAACCCGGGATCGGACCCAACTCGGCGTCTTGCTTAAGGGCGGATTTTAAAGTTAAAAAAGATTAAGTTGGAAAAACCTTTAAGAACTGTTATGGAGTCACCACCTATTTATCGCGGAAAATAGGAACCTGCTACCATGTTCTAAGTTAAAAACATGTCCTAGATTTTGGAGCACGCCGACACCCCTAGATCTAAGGCTTGTGAAACCCAGTTGGATTAGCGTGAGGGTACTTTAGAAAAAGAGTTAATTCAAATAATGATTTATGAAAACCTTTTAGAAAAGCCTATGTAAAAATAGCCTCTACTGACCTAGAACAATCCTTGTAAGATGATATTTGAGCTAATGTTATCGCTACGTACAAGTGCGATAAGTTTGTAAAAGAATGCAGATGCAGATGCAAAAAGATTGATTAAAACCCTCAGTTTAGCATGTTTAACTTGTTAACGAATACGGTTCAGTTAAAGGTCGAATTCATTGTTTAAGTTGATTTTAATGCAAAATAAGAAGGGTGCAAGATGCATGCAAATAAAATAAAGTTCAATTGTCCATTGGTTTATTTTATGAGGTCGGTTGCTTATGCGACTTTGGCGTGTCATCGGATATGGAGTGTACCCGAAGTAAATAGAACACTTGGAGTGCAAGCAACTGGGTGCCAAAGCCGGGGGGGGGCACTAAAGTGTAGACCCCTTTGTTAGTCCATAGAAAATAAGAAAAAGCTTTGATCCAAGTGGATCGGTACCTACCTTGTCCTGACGCTTCAGATCTGGGCAGAGCTTCGCTTCTTGAACTTAAAAGGAGGATGAATTCAACACGGGATGGTGTGTTGAACTCAAGGATTTGAGTGCGTGAGGCTTTTGTGAATGTAAAAGTGTAAGATGAGAGAATTGTGGTGTAAGAGATGTATTCTGGTTGTGAATTGTGATCTGAAAGTGTGTTTGAATGTCGAGGTATAGGGCTGTATATATACTAAAAACCTCGGAGAAATTAGGAAATAAGGGGATAAAAACAGGCCTAGAAACCGCATAGCCTTATGCGGTTGCTAGGGCAAACCGCATAGGCTTATGCGGTTGCTACCCCAAACCGCATAGGCTTATGCGGTTTGAGGGTCTGGTTTTTTGTGTAGTTTCCTAGTTTCGGTTGAATTATATCTTGGAAAGATTTCGTGATAATCTCGAACGTGAAGCTCAAGAAAACCTCTAGGATATTTCTGAGATATTTTGTGATGCTTAGGGCTTTGGAGTGCGGGCCAAAGGCTGGGTTTGGGCTCGGTTTCGGGCCCGAGACCCGGAAAAATGAAAAGGGTGTGTTTGCATAGTTTTTGTGAAATAAGGTAAGACGTGAAGCCGTATTTTGTGTAAGAGGGGACTAAATAGCGGTTTTAGCTACCGGGCCTAAATTTAGGAATTTAGGAATGCTGAATCAGACCTTGTTAATGTAAAAGGACTAATTGTAGTGCAAATGCGAAGCTCATGCCAAATGAAGCAGGACAAGGACCTAGCTAGACTCCAAATGGACAAAATGAACGTTATTTAAAGCGATGTAAAGCGACCTAAAACATTTTAACATTTCAAACGACTCAAAATGAATTCGACATTAGTTAGAACCGTATAAGTCAACGTCAAAGCATGCGTAATAAAAGTCCGTGATACATCACAGGGTTTTGTTTGGGAGGGTACGTATATGGGTACCCACAGAGCCCCCAGTTTGACTGAGCTCGGACTAGAGCGCTAGTCAAACTCCACAACCATATCCGGACCATTACAGTCTCGATACAGTCAGCGGAACGAAGCATGTGTCCATGGGTGAGACGAGGACTTCGAACCGGGCTAAACGGGGAGGGGCGTGCGCATTTTAAGGACTTGGCGGTCCGTGCATGCTATAAGGGCCTGCCGGCCTGCTGGATGTCTTCGTCGTGCTCGTTGTCGTTTGTTGGTGCCTTTGCGTGTGCTTGTAATGTCAAATGTTGATGCTGGTGCTTGTGCTTGTAATGTCTTCGTATTGCATGTGCAGGGTGCATATGCTTGTAAGATGCTCGTGTAAGTGCTAGTGTAGGTCTCGTGAAAGAGCGTCTGTGTAATGCTTGTGTTTGAATTCGCCGAGGAGCGTCTATGTGGAATGAAATGCTTGGAGTCAGGTGTATGTTGCAGAGTGCTTGTGCTTAGGCTCGCCGAGGAGTGTCTATGTAGTTATGGTTGCATATGATCGCCTTCCGTGGAGGAGAATATGATGTAATGCTCGTGAAGAGCGTTCGTGCTTCTGCTTCTGTACCGTACATTAAATGCTTAATATACGCGTATGGCGGACTGTAGGTGACGCCTTGACCCAAGCACGGGACGTA
Organism: Dianthus caryophyllus; assembly: GCA_023091065.1. Lineage (NCBI taxonomy): Eukaryota > Viridiplantae > Streptophyta > Magnoliopsida > Caryophyllales > Caryophyllaceae > Dianthus > Dianthus caryophyllus. The sequence goes on from CM041522.1 coordinate 20,527,862, forward strand.
CTTGAAGTTGTATTAGAGTTAGGATGAATTAGGAATCGAAAAGTAGGCGTAAAACGAGAAAAAGCCGAGAAAAACCAGGAGCATGAACCGCATAGCCTTATGCGGTTCGTTGGGCAAACCGCATAAGGTTATGCGGTTTCCCTAGTTGGTCTTTGAAATTTGTATAAAGCACCTAATATGCTCGGGCTTAGCTTCATTACTTCATTTTCGGTTTCTATCTCATAAAAACACCATTTTTCGATTTCTCAACCAAATTTGCTCGTTTTCGTTGCGTTGCCTTGCTATGGAACGAGGTATTGCTCCATTTTAACTTGCTTTTACGTTATTTGTTGTTGTAATTAGCTAGTTTTGCCTTGAAATGTTGAAAAGACGGGTTTTGAATGAAAACCCGAGTTTTGCTTGAAATTTGCCGTTTGAATGCTTGAAATTGTGTTGCATTATGCGATGTGAACGTGTATGTGTGAATTGATTGTGATTTAGACCGTCTTTGTGTGAAAAATGTCCAAATTAGGTTTCGGGCCCGAAAACGAACCCGGATTTTCCGACCCGGAATTTCAATTAAACTTCGATGTAGGATGCCCATAGCGAGTATAGCATGCCTATAGCGTTAGTTTTGCGAAAAAGTCGAGTTAAGGCTTTCAAATCGCCGTCTTAAGTCGTAGTTATACGGAGTAATTAAGGCGAATTGGGGGTTTTTGATCGGGGTGACCAAAATGCAATTGCTTGTAATGGGTTGTTGTTGGGGACTATTATGGCGCGTAGAAACCATAAAGTTGTAATTTTGAAATGTAGAGAACGGTTTTTGGCTTAATTGTGAATTAGGCCTAAAAATGCTCTGTAGGGCGTGTAGTGCAATGTGTTAAAAGGAATGTATATGTATTATGTGCATATTATTGGTGTGTATTTGCGTGTATTTGTGTATGCCAAGTTGTATACTTGCATGTATTATAGCTGTACGTATTGGTTGTGTTTGGTTGCAGGGGAAGGTTCTAGTCGTATTACGAGGTCGAGATCTCGTAAGAGTGCTAGCTCGAGGACTGAGGGAGCCTCTAGCTCGAGTGGCTTGAGGCGTACTCGTAGTGAGAGGGATGCTGACCCTCGTGATCTGCCCACGAGACGTGGTCAGTCACGAGGTAGGGGCCGTGGGAGAAATGTTCCTGTGCGTGATCCTGAGGAGGAGGAGGAGGCTGACGCGTTTGCTCAGGAGTTTGTGGAGGAGCTGGAGGCTGAGATGGATGTTGCTGAGGAGCAGGCTGAGGAGGTCGAGGAGGTCGTGCAGCTCTAGGCCGCGAAAATCACGCGCGAACAGGGCCTTCGCGAAGAGTTGGGATGGCCACAACCTTCTGCTTGCTCCGGAGAGACATGTTTCCTATCGAGCGACGATGGGTTGGGATAAGGGCCCGATGAGGACTTTCTCGGGCGTCTCGTCCGCAATGTGTGCTTTTGAGGAGAGGCTTCCGCCGAGGGCGCAAGCTTGGGTGTTGCGTAGTGCTTTTGGCCCGTTGGTTGGCCATTGGAGGGAGATTGCGAGGAAGAAGCAGACGGCGAACCTGATGTTGATCAGGGCCTTCTTGGACAGGTATTGGGACACCACGACGACGTTCCATATGCCCGGCTTTGAGGCCGGCATTACCTTGTCCGAGCACGGTCATAACCCGGCCGCTGCCGTTTGGGGATCGTGACATGGATTTTGAGTTTGCGCCGTCCGTTGTGGACGAGGTTGTGACTGACGCGGTTGGAGGTGGTTTGGAGGTGATTTGTGAGGGTGCGCCCCCCTATACCTTCAAGACGAGCTATATCTTGGAGTATTTTGAGGGGAAGACCGAGTATGGCCCCTCGGAGTGGAGCGACGCAGCGTAATGCTCGTATGTGGTTGTGGTGGTTTGTGGCCGTGTACTTGCCGGCGACAAGGGTGGCGGGCATCGACATCGGTCCTTATGCATCTCCTGGATTGGAATGCAATTGGGACGTTGGTAGGGTGACGCCAGATCTACGGGCTTGTGCATTCGTTTCTGCATGGATGCTGTGAGACCGCGGGTCATGGATCGAGGGTCGCGGCTGTCCTTAGTCGCGCCTGGCTTCTTGATGGAGGTACGTATTGATTTTGTTTTTGTCTTAGGTGCGTTGTTGTTCATTTTTGTTGTCTTTTGTAACATGTTTTTGTTTCTTGTTTGCAATCATGGATTCTTAGCCACTTTCCTTTCCTCGCTCCCCAGCGTCTTTGTGCGGATCGTGAGGAGTACCGTGATCTGCGCAGAATGCGATGTAGCAAATCTTTGCATTTAATTGGTCGTATGACGAGGTTAGGGATCGTCTGAACCGAATGCGGTTTGATGAGGTTTGTGCTTGAACCATTTTAAATAGGGTGTACTTAAAATGATTGTATTGGTATTTATGAGTGTTTGTTTTGTTTGCTTTGTAGTTCGTGCCATTCCCGTGGGGCCAGTACAGGGATATTCCTGAGGGCATTGGGGCTAGGTTTGCGGTGCGAGAGACCCAGCGCCTATACATAGCGACGCCGTATGGATCGGTTTGGTACCTTGGAGAGCGTTTGGTCTTTCAGGCAGGGTGGCCAGCTCCGGTGGTGCCTAAGGATCCGCCGAGGGTTCTGTTTGAGCGAGGGGTTTCTGCTCAGGATCGTGTGGCGTTGTATGGAGAGGGAGAGTCAGTGAGCCTCCTCTGTCCTGGGGAAGACTATGCCCATTTTGCTCAGTCTCGGCTTGCTTGTGGGCCGATTGAGGTATGTGTGCTTCGGTGTTTGGGGGTGCGTAGGGTAATTTTGCGAAAAATTTCCCTGACGTGTGCGTTTTGTATTTGTTTTGCAGGAGTTTGATCCCGAGATGGCAGAGCAGCCTGATGACTTCCCTACTACTATCGAGTATGATGACTCGGGCGTCCGTCGTACCTTTGTTCTGCCGACGTACTTGCCGGTGACTACTGACGCGGGCATGGACAGCTGGACGAGCAAGGTGAAGAAGGTATGTACTTGTGTGGTTGTATGTATGTGTATGAGCCCCCAGTTTGATCGAGGTATGAAGTATATCGATGATCAAACTTGTGAGAGTCGTTTTTTGTGTTACCCCCTCCAGTTTGGTTTAATTTGGGTGAAATTAAGGTAAAGTGGGGTTGACTGCGTTTGTTTTGAAATTTTCCCCCTGAGTTCGACTTAATTTGAGTGAAATTAAGGCAAAATGGAGAAAAGTGTGAACTGTGTTTGTGTTGTGTTTCACAGGTGGCTAAGGAGGCGCATAAGAAGTTATGGCGTATAGCCAACAGGTGGAGGATGGCTTGAGAGCAGATTTGCTTTCGGTTATTGTCGAGCCAGTGAGGCAGCTCGGTCGGCGTGAGTTTGTGAGTATCGGCAGATCACCCCGAGTGAATTTGTGTATCTAAAGATTGTATGAACCTTTATGTACATGTCGTTGTAGTTTGAACTTTGAACTTTGTTGTTGTAGCCTGAACTTCGTCGGTAAACCTGTTTGGTGGGCTTGTTTGAAGAAATGATATGATTCCCGAGTGGGATGCATTGATGTTCATTTTAGATTGTGAAAATGTTTTGCAAAAAAAATTCATTTTAAATGCGAAATGAGCTCGTATGAACGCGAAAAATGTTATGCGTTGACTCGTGGTAAGAATCGGAATTGCTAAAGTGAAGCGTGATGTTGATGTATGGGGAACAACGAAAGAATGTCGTAGCCCAAAGTAGGTTCTAGTGTTTTAGGAAAGACGAAATTAGGAAAATTTTGAGAAAAACCAGCCCCTGAAACCGCATAGGCTTATGCGGTTCGTGGGTTAAACCGCATAAGCTTATGCGGTTTGGACAGAAAACCGCATAGAGTCATGCGGTTTGTTGGCTTGGATGTAGCGCTGTATTTCCATATTTCGGACATTGTTTTCCTATATAAGGAGAGGGGGTGCGTGCCATAATATTCATTCACAACTACTCCTCTTCTCTTTTTTTCACTTTAGAATTTTGCTTTCACAAATATATTGGGTATATTTATAGAAGTTTTTTTTTGTGTCCAAGAAAATGGAGGAGCATTTTGATGCTCTTTTGAAGAGGTGGACGTCTTCCTTGAGTTCGGCAATGAAGAAGGCGGTGTATGATGACGGTGCGGGTGTATTTATTGGCTTTCGTCAAATGAAAGTCGATCTAGACTTCCTTGATTCGTGCTTGGATTATTGGGATCCTAGCTTGCATGTTTTTAGGTTTCCCGGGGGAGAGGTGTGTCCTTTGATGGAGGAGTTCTCGGCCATTGCTGGATGGTCGAAACGGACTACTCCTGTGGTCGTGAGGAGTGAGCTTTGTTATAACGGGATGTTGCGAAACTTCCTTGGGATGACAAACGCTCATGCGCGAGTTTGTTTGAGGAGGCAAGGTAAACATGCTTCTCTTGTGTCAACGATATATGAATAAGGTCGATACTAGTATTTCTGACCGTTCTAGGCGGAGGGCCCTTGCTTTTGTTTGGTTCATCGTTATGCTTTGCGGGATCCATGCGGATGGAGTGTTCGGAACGCGAGGTATGCTCGTGTTGTCGAAGAGATGGAGAGGGACATGATCGCCTGCGTTGATCTAGCGGAGACCATCTTGGGCTTAGGCGGCCGTTATGCTAATCGTGCGAGCTAAATGCGGGGGTTGCGCTAGGATTCTCAACGTTTGGCTCATGGAGAGGCTGAGTGTGTATAAAGCTCTTCCCCTTGGAAGTGTCTTCAAGGCGGCGGGGACGACGTCGCGGAAGATGGAATGGGCTGATCCTCGGGAGCGTTCGCTAAACTACTACCGGTGGTTTGTGAAGGAGAGCACCATTCGTTGGTACGTGTCTTGGTGGGGTATTACGGCGGTTACGGCGCCGTCTATTGCAAATGCGTCTCGTGGGTTGATGTTGTGCGGGTTTGAACGAGGAGTGTGGATTCATCCTCTTCGCTTGAAGAGGCAAATCGGACTTGCTCAAACCATACCCGAGCAGGATACTCAGGTTGGAGGGGTTGTTGTCCTAAACAACCAAACGATTGATGCTTGGGTCCGAGGATGGTCGGACCGTGTTACTGAATTTGTCTTGGAGCATATAGAGTCTAGCCGTGTTACGGACTTCTATACACGGTGGTATCGTTCCAATGATCCTAAGGAACGTGAGAATCAAAGGAGGAGGGAAAAGAATGGGCCAAGGCCCTCCTTGGCGTATGAGGTGGTGCGCAAAAGGAGGGACTATGGAGATCTTTGTCTTTGTTGGTGTAGGTGTTTCTACTTGAGGCCGTAGCGGGAAAGGCTTGGACCGAAGGTGACCAGTTAAAGATCGCCTAGGGCCAAGGATCGAGGAGCCCCAGATTGAAGCGGGATGAGGATCCGATCGAGCCCCCAGGTTTTGAGAGATCTACTCCCGTCCTTAGGTCGAAAGTTGTGGCGGATCGGCCTCTTGAAGATGAAGAGGTCAACCCAAAGCGTCAGAAAAAGACTTGAGTAGTTTGTTTTGTTTAGTTTAGAAAGATTCCTTTATTTAAATACATGTTTTAGATTTGAATAAAGGGCTAAGGAGGCTTGTTCCTAGCTCCTTTCTAAATTGCAAAAAATTCTAAATAAAGTAATAAAATAGAATTAATTTGCTTTTGTCTTGTCTCCTTGTTTTCTCTTGCTTGTTTGTTTTAAATGTTCTCGACCTTTTTAAGCTTCGAACATTCATACTTTGTCTTAAAATCCTCGACCTTTTTAAGCTTTGGATTTGCCTGTTTGACTTGTTCCGTTTTTTAAGTCCTCGACCTTTTTAAGCTTTGGACTTGGATCTTTGTTCTGTTTTGTGTTGACTGTGCTCTTGACCTTTTTAAGCTTTGAGCGTGTCTTTTTGTGAGTGCAACGCCCTTGACCTTTTTAAGCTTTGGGCATGCGTGCTAGAAAAGTTCGGTTGTGCTTTTGACAAGCTGCCTACGTATCTGCTTTTTGAATACAGAATCAAACCGGCGTAGTTCGTGTGATTCGGTTGAGCTCTTTGCAAAGCTGCCTACGTATCCACAGTGCGTGGAATCAAACCGAGCGTAGTTCACCCATGCGAGAGTGAGTTTTGTTTTGAATTTTTGCAGAAGCGTTTGTGTTTTAGGGGTAGTATTTCTTGAGTTGATCAAGATTCGTTGGTAATCGGAAGTCCTGACCGTCGAGGTCAGTTAGTTTCACGGCTCCTCCGGGAAGGATTTCCTTGACCAAGTACGGTCCGGCCCAATTGGGTTTGAATTTTCCTCTTGGGTCGACTGGTAATGGTGCTCGGACTGATTTGAGTACTAGGTCGCCCACTTTGATGTTTCGTGGCTTGACCCGTTTGTTGTAGGCGCGTTGTAGGCGAGATTGATACATTCGGACTGTACTTAGTGAATGTAACCGTCTTTCGTCTAAGAGGATGAGTTGTTCGTATCGTTCGCGTGCCCATTCGGCCTCAGGAATGTCTGCTTCCATGAGAATTCGAAGGGATTGCATCTCGATTTCTACAAGTTGAACGGCTTCCATCCCGTAGGTTAGGAAATTGGGTGTCATGCCTGTGGGTGTGCGGATGGTTGTGCGGTATCCCCATAATGCAAATGGGATTTTGTTGGGCCAGTCGTGGCAGGTGTCGATCATCTTTTTGAGTATTGATACATCGGTTTTGTTTGCTGCCTCGACCGCGCCGTTAGTTTGTGGTCGGTAGGGTGATGATTTGTGTCGTTGTATCCTGTATTTGAGGAGGAGTGGTTCCACCTCTCCTTGGAAGTGTGTGCCTTGGTCGCTGATGAATTCGTGGGGTATGCCGTAACGACAAATGATGTTGTTTTGTATGAATTTCGCAACTTCTTTCGTGCCTAGCGTACGGTATGATGCGGCTTCGACCCATTTGGTGAAATAGTCGATGGCCACGAGGATGAAGCAGTGTCCTCCTGCTCCTACGGGTTGAACTTTGCCTATGACGTCGATCCCCCATGTGGAGAAGGGCCATGGCGAGGTTAAACTGTATAGTGGTGAAGGAGGTATGTGTTGTACGTTTGCAAAGATTTGACAATTATGGCAATGTTTGACATATTTCGCGCAATCGGCTTCCATGGTTGTCCAGTACCATCCTAGCCTTATGATTTGTTTGCACATGGCTCGTGCGTTCATGTGTGGTCCGCACTCGCCATCGTGTACTTGGGACATAATATCGTGTCCCTTTTTGTGATCGACGCATAAGAGTAGTGTGCCTTGGGGTGTCTTTTTGAGTAGTTTGCCCATTTCCATCACGAATTGTGATGATAACAGGCGTAGGGCGCGTTTGGCTCGTTTGTCAATGTTTGGTGGATATTCACCGTTTGTTTTGTAGTTGATGATTGCTTGGTACCAAGGGTCGGTTTGCTCTTCCTCGGTTTCAATGTCACATATGTAGGCGGGTTCGTTCCGTCGTTCCACGACAATGGGGAGCGTTTCCATCCCCGGGGGTATGTTGATTAGTGACGCGAGTTTGGATAACGCGTCGGCGAATTGGTTTTCTTCGCGTGGGAGGTGTATGAATTCTACGTGATAGAATTCGTTTATGAGCTCTTGTATTTTGCTTTGGTATAGTGCTAGGTTTTCATTAAGTATCTTCCATGCTCCAGATATTTGGTTGATTATGAGGGAGGAGTCCCCATAGACTCTTATATTGCGGGCGTTGAGTACAAGCGCTGCTTGGAGACCGTGCAAGCATGCTTCGTATTCCGCGGCGTTGTTTGTAACGTCAAAGTCCAGTTTGATTGATAATGGTGTGTGTTCGCCATTCGGGGATATGAGAAGTATTCCTACTCCACATCCTCGATAGTTGGAGGAGCCATCGAAGTATAACTCCCATTGTTCTTGGTTGATGTTGTAGATCCCATCGTCTGGAAGGGAGGTTGTGTCGATGATTGGTTCTTCGTTGATTGCGTTTTCGGCTAGGAAATCGGAGACTGCTCGTCCCTTGATTGCTTTGAGGGGTACGTACTTAAGGTCGAATTCGGCTAGGAGCAATGTCCATCTGGCCATTCGTCCGTTAAGCACAGGTTTCTCGAAAAGGTATTTTACGGGGTCCATTGTGGAATAAACCCTTGTTTGGTGTGCTAGCATATAGTGACGGAGTTTTTTGGATGACCACACCAATGCCAGACAGCTCTTTTCGACGGGTGAATATCGAGTTTCGTAATCGAGAAATTTCTTGCTTATGTAGTAGATTGCGTGTTCTTCGCCGTTTATTTCTTGAGCGAGCATGGCGCCCATGGCGGTAGGTGTTGTTGTAAGGTATAAGGATAGTGGTAAATCCGCTTGGGGTGGTCGTAGAACTGGTGGGTTAGTTAGCAATTCCTTGACCTTGTCAAATGCTTTTTGACATTCTTCATCCCATTCAACGTGGTCGGTTTTCTTGAGTTTCTTGAAAACTGGTTCACATATCATGGTGAGTTTGCTAATAAAGCGCGAGATGTATTGGTTTTGGCCCAAGAAACTTCGAATTTCGTCGAGGTTCTCCGGGGGTCGCATTTCAAGGATTGCTTTGACTTTTGAGGGGTCGACCTCGATGCCTCTTTGGCTTACTACGTGTCCTAGTAGTTTACCGGATTTAACTCCAAAAGTACATTTTTGGGGGTTGAGGCGCATTTTGTATTGTCGTAGGCGAGTGAAGAACTTGCGGAGGTTAGTGATGTGACCACTTCTCTCCTTTGACTTTACGATCATATCGTCGACGTAAACTTCGACTTCTTTGTGCATCATGTCGTGTAAAAGGGTTGTAGCGGTGCGTTGGTATGTAAGCGCCAAAGATTGATTAGGCGAAGGGCATAGCGTATGCTGATATGTCCCCCACGGTGTAATGAAGGCTGTTTTTGCCATGTCTTCGAGTGACATTTTGATTTGATTGTAGCCTGCGTAGCCGTCCATGAAGGATAGGAGGGCGTGGTCGGCGGTGTTGTCGACTAGGACGTCCACGTGGGGTAATGGAAAGTCATCTTTGGGACTAGCTTTGTTCAAGTCGCGAAAGTCAACGCATACTCGAATTTTGCCATTCTTTTTCAGGACTGGGACCATGTTTGAGACCCATTCAGGATACTCGATGACTTGGATGAAACCGGCTTGTAGTTGTTTTTCGATTTCTTCCTTGACCATAAGGGACCATTCGGGACGTAGTCTTCTTAGCTTTTGCTTGACGGGTTTGTAACCGGGTTTGATGGGGATGCGGTGCTCGGCGATGCTTCGTTCGATGCCGGGCATGTCTTTGTATGACCAAGCGAATACGTCTTTGAATTCGCTTAGGAGTTGTGTAAATTGGGTGCGCTCGTGTTCGTCTAGTGAGGCTCCTAGTTGTAGTTCCCTTGGTTCTTCGGGGGTTCCCACGTTTATGGTTATGGTCTCCTCGATGATAGGGTCTTGTGTTTTTGGGTGTACAAGGTTTGCAATGTATTTGTTTAAAGATTCACTTTCGCATGAGTTAGTGTCTTTTGTATTTTGTGTGTTGTTTGTTGCTTGTTGATTTTTGTTTGTTTGTGTTTTGTTATTTTGAGACAAGACGTAAGCAAATTTATTCATTTCATTATTTTGAAGAGAATTATTCGACAAATCAGAAAATTGCTTGGAGCTAGCCTCCGTAAAAAGAAAATCTAAACTAAAGCTAGAGTCTAGGATAGATGGGTCGACAGATGACCCGACACTAAGAGCATTAGAATCTAAAAGAATTTCTTCTTCTTCTTCATCGTCTTCTGTGTCGTTTGAGGTGCTTGAGCTGCTTGAGCTGTTTGAGTTGCTTGAGGTTGAATCACTCTCGTCCTTGTCTTTGAGATTAGTGACGTGGTCAAAGAGTGGTCCTTCACCGGTGATAAGTTGGAAGTGGTGACCTTGTGCATCGGTCCATTTCAGCGTCTTATACCATCCGTTGAGGGTTTTGTCTGTGGCGTCGGCTATGAGTAAGTTAGGATCGAAGTGACGGTCTCGCATGATTGTGGAGACAATTTCTTCGTTTTTGGTGCTCGGTGAGGCCTTGAGTGTATTGGGCTCGGCCTCACTAGAGAAACAAGCTTCGGGTGAGTGAATGATGTCTCGAAGGGAGGTATTCCCGTCGACCGTTCCTCCGGGGGTGAAATATGCGTTCAGGTCGAGGATGTAAGGTCGCATGGTGACCTTGTGGGTTGACTTTCGTCTTTGGATTTCCTTAACCATCTTCTCGTGGTCGCCATTTTTGGGCTTGTAGCCTAAGCCCATGGTGAGCCAAAGGCTGTTATTGTTCTTTGTTCTGAAAGGTTTGTAGGTTTTGATTGGTGTACGCGTGATGGCGCCTAACCGAAGTCGAAACCGCATAAGTCTTCTAGGGTTCGACCACAATTTGGCGAGTGGGCTCTTTTGGTGTATCGAAAAGGGCTCGGAAGTTTGAGGCATTCAAGGTTATGATTTCCTCGTTGAGAGGGATCTTAACCTTTGATGTAAGTAGAGGTTACGGCCTTGGTGGAGTGAATCCATGGTCGTCCCAGAGTATGTTGTAGGAAGGGGTCATGTCGATGACTTGAAACTCGACTTTTCTTTCTATGGGCCCAGCTGCGTATGTGAAGAGAAATGGTTCCTTTCACGTGGCGTCGGGTTCGTCGAAAGCCTTGACTCAGATCCATGCTTGGGGTGAAGTCTTTATCGGATAGACCGAGGCGATGTGCGGTGGCCAATGGTAGAACATTGACCGCAGAGCCGTTATCAACAAGGGACACGGCAAAGTTTTCTTCATACATTCAACGCCGATGTATAGGGCGAGGTTGTGGTTTGATCCAAATGCGGGAGATCATCATTTGAGAAGGTGATAGCCCCGGTAACTAATCCCTAGTGACATGGTGACCATTTGATCTGGGAGATCTCGCGTCTGCACATGCTATTTATAAGCCTTGAATGAATGCATTCCTATGTTGGTGAGTCTCGTAAAGGGCCCAGATGGAAACATCGGCTTTGTGCGGCGAGTTGCTTTGAAGCACCTCACTCGTGTTTGGTGGTGGAATTATTGTAGAGGTGGAGGGTGTACTTGTAGAGGGGTTATCCTCTTGGGCTACGGCCTTGCCTTTCTCGGCCGCAGTCGCTTTTCTGGCATGTTCATCTGGGAAAATATTTTGATAAGGTCGACCAGAGCGTGTGAGATGTGAAACCTCGTCTTGGTTTACCTTCTCGGGCTGCTTGCCCTTTTCTTCTTGATCTTTACTTTGGACCGCCGCCTTTTCTTTTTGATCTTTGCTTTCGGACTGCTTGCCCTTCTTTTTCTTTCCTTTCTTGTTGCTTTTGTTTTTATTCGAGGAAGGAGTAGTCGAGAGTTGAGCTACCGTTTTGTTAGTGGGTGGCCACTCTTCGTCTTCGTCATCACTGAACCAGACCCCATTGATTTGGTTATTGGTGGGTGTGACCAAGTAGGAGCAATCTATGACGGGTGCTGACCCGAGGAAGATCGCAGGGTTGTCATAAATTGTGGGGTTGCTTTGGGCTCCGAGGGCAATTTCAATGAGTTCTTCGAAATTCTCGGCGTCGCCGTAATCAAAATGTCTTCGCCACTCGGGTCGTAGGCTACCGGGAAATGTGTACATGAGTTCGTCTTCGTGCGGAGGATTCGGAACCCGAGCAAGTAATCCTCTCCAGCGGACGAGATATTGGGTGAAATCTTCTTCGTCCCTTTGGAGTTGGGTGACGAGAGTGTGGAGGGAGACATGCTTGTCGGCCTTGGAGCGTTGTTCCAAACGTGCAACTTCGGATTGATGCAAGGCCTTCAAGTTGTCAATGTTTTTGGTGAGCTGATCAATGCGGTGACGGAGGGTTTTCAGCTTGTTGAGGTTAGCCATCTTTGAGGAGCGTTTGAAGGAAGGGGTGATGATGCGATTCATGGTGAGTAGTCAGCTGAGGCCTGCATTTCACTTGGTATATTAGCGACACGACTCGACCCACTAGACTCACATTCATTTTAGGCATTCATTTTAGCTCATTTCTTTGTTTAGAAAGACCTTTTAAGCTTGAAAAAGGAGGTTTTCGAAAAGGTTTTGCTAAGGGAAGCTTTTGAGGCGAGGATGCGTGCGCACATCTCGTCTCGATGTTAAAAGATTTTGCTTTGCATCCGTCGAACTGATATCGGTGATTTGCCGAGGTGAGCTCGAGTCGGATGTGTAAAAGAAGAGGATTCGGCTCGAGAGCGATTAGCAAGTCGAGTCGAGGATGTTAAATGTAGAGACTAGGCCGTATGACCTAGAAGATTGAAATTCGCGAGCTCGGGTTTTATTCCTTGCTCGGGTTTTTGCTTGTTAGTGAAAAAGGAAGTTTTGAAAAAAAAGTTTATTTCAAAAAATTCGCGATAGTTTTGTTTGAAAAGTGTTAGTTTGTTAGATGTTAGGTTCGTTTATCTTTGAAACGTTTAAGCGAGTTTTCGAAGATATGAATGCATATGCTTGTTTTGAAAAAGACCATGGAGTGCATAGCCTCGAACTTGTACGTATGACTCAAAAAGGGTGAAAATGAGTCAGTCGGGTACACCTCCAACTACCTCGAGTACGCTTTGGCAGATACTTAACCCCTTCATTTCCTTACGCCGGGGCGATAGGTTTTCTGAAGGGAGCACTGGGGCGGTCGAGATAGCCGTTTACGGCAAGCCGTGGAGGGGTGAGAGGAAAGCTAGTCCGGCATGTGCTTTATCGAGTGGACAAGCCTGCATGTGGGAACCACCTCTCGAGGGTGCAAAGGGTGCCTAGATTCCAAAAGGAATGGACTCTAAACGAATGTGCATAGCTCAAATATGTATGCTTGGATTGTTCAAGGCTTTCAAGTTTCACCTCTTTATTTTTAAAAAGAAAAAGCTAGTTTTTGGTTTTAAAAATAAGACTTCCCCAGCGGAGTCGCCAAACTGTGGAACCCGGGATCGGACCCAACTCGGCGTCTTGCTTAAGGGCGGATTTTAAAGTTAAAAAAGATTAATTTGGAAAAACCTTTAAGAACTGTTATGGAGTCGCCACCTATTTATCGCGGAAAATAGGAACCTGCTACCATGTTCTAAGTTAAAAACATGTCCTAGATTTTGGAGCACGCCGACACCCCTAGATCTAAGGCTTGTGAAACCAGTTGGATTAGGTGAGGGTACTTTAGAAAAAGAGTTAATTCAAATAATGATTTATGAAAACCTTTTAGAAAAGCCTATGTAAAAATAGCCTCTCTTGACCTAGAACAATCCTTGTAAGATGATATTTGAGCTAATGTTATCGCTACGCATTACAAGTGCGATAAGTTTGTAAAAGAATGCAGATGCAGATGCAAAAGATTGATTAAAACCCTCGGTTTAGCATGTTTAACTTGTTAACGAATACAGTTGATTAAAGGTCGAATTCATTGTTTAAGTTGATTTTAATGCAAAATAAGAAGGGTGCAAGATGCATGCAAATAAAATAAAGTTCAATTGTCCATTGGTTTATTTTATGAGGTCGGTTGCTTATGCGACTTTGGCGTGTCATCGGATATGGAGTGTACCCGAAGTAAATAGAACACTTGGAGTGCAAGCGCGCTGGGTGTGTTGGGACCAAAAACCCGGTGGTCGGAACCACTGGGCCAGGCCTAGGCAGTGCGAGATCCACGGCCAAGACCGAGCGTCTGAGACAACACCAGACGGGACAGACAAAACAAAGGTGCAGGTCAGGAGAGGAAAAGCCAAGAATGGGCCAAGCCCAACAAAAGAGTCAAGCGTCAAAGAAGAAAGCCCGAGGACGCAGCAGTAACCCTAAGAGAGACGTTGGAGAGACCCAGTCAAGCATGCTGAAACTCAGCCTTGAAGATAGGAACAGCTTCAGAAATCGTTGGAGAAGTTACCTACAACCAAGGAAAGGAACGTTGAACCCTAAGGACACTATAAAAGGAGTAGAATTCAGAAGAGAAAGACATCAGAATTTTTACACAACTCAAGCACACTAAACTCTACGCAATTCACAATCTTTTAAGCACTTTATATTTTCCTCGTCATTTTTGTACTCTGTACCAGCTGGTCCAGACTCTGTACCCATTATTTCAGAACTAGTGAAGATCCTCTCCTGGCTTGGCGCCCGTGGTTTTTCCCTTAACATTTAAGGGTTTTTCCCACGTAACCAAATTGTGTGTCTTGTTTCGTTTTTGCCATCTTCTTTTAAGTCTAAATTCAATCACATAAATCTCGATACAACTAAAAGGATAGTACTAGTAGACCCATGAATCACTTAATCGAGGCAGGTGAGAAAATCACCGAAACAGTTTGGCGATGCGTGGGGGATACTAGTTTATTAATCCTACAAAGTTTTCCAAATCAACAAGTCCAGCCAGCGTGAAAGATGGCAGATCCAAGTGCAGTAGCCATGCTCAAACTACGGGAGGAGCTGCGGCCAAGAAAGCGGCGAGAGGATGCTAAGGCGGAGGCTGCAAGATCAAGGAGGCCGAGGCCGCTCAAGAAACGACTAGAGACCTACGCTCGTAAAAAGCCTCGGGATCCAGGATCCCACGGGTACACCATTATCTGATGTGATCAAACAACTTGACTTCTCTACTTTCTCTTCTGTAGGTTCAAAGGGATCAAAAGACGATCCACTCAATGTGGAGGAGAATCCAGAGAACAATGCTGCAGGAGGAGGTGGAGACCCAAAGACACCAGAGGAGTTAGTGCGGCGAAGTCATGCGATTACATGATGATGGAAATCACGAAACTCTCGATTTGGTGCGCAAGGTTCCAGGGCTTCCACCACCCATAGAGGAGGCAACCAGGATGCTACTACGATTCACCCTTCGATGATTGCATTGCAATGGTCGAGATGCCAAAGAAGTACACGGTGCCCAACCTAAAACTCTATGATGGGATGCCAGATCCTGCGGAACACGTTGCTCAATCTGAGCAGAGGATGTTCAACGTCCCTATCCCGAGAGAAGAGGAGGCATGCATGTGCAAAAGCTTTGGTTCAACCTTGATCGTCCAAATTTCTCCAAAGGGTACATCAACTTGCCAATCAAGACCATCAAGTCGCTGCGGGTGATCAACCTTTTCAGCGTCCGATTCGCGATGCTTGATTGTTGGAGAAGCGGACCGGTGATCTATACCGGGTGGTCGAGCGAGAACGAGTCTCACGAGGGACTTCTGCACCGCTTCAACAAAGAGAAAGTGTCCATCCCGGATGTGACATCGGCCGCGACCATTGAGGCCTTGAGGCAAGGTTTGGTTAGAGATTACGATTTATATGTTGAACTAACTCGCTACCCTTGTTCTACCTTTGAGGATGTGCGAGGCTAAGGCTCGCCCGGATCGAGGTAGAAGAGGACCCGGCTGATTCGAGGCACGATATCGGGACGAGGCGGTGAACGTAAAGTCACCACCCAACCAAGACAAAGAACAACAGGCCTGGTCCATACCAGAGGCCAAGCAGGAGGAGGCCAGTGGATGAAACAGACCGATGCACCCAGGGTTCCACCTCGGTTTGAGTATTGCTTTCAGAGACTGCCAGGCACGATCAACAAAGCCGGACAAGTTGGGCTCGTGATCGGATGGCCAAAAGCAAGTGAAAAGCCTAATCCAAGGCGGGACACGACCAAGTGGTGTGAGTACCATTATGATATTGGACATACCACGAGGATTGCATAGCTCTCGGGAGGAGATAGCTCATCTCATCAAGAATGGTCACCTGAAGGATATCCCGCCAGAGCAGGAGGAACAAAGATGAGAGAGATGAGCCAGAGATCTTCCACCACCACCGCCAACACATGAGGTAAAATTTATTTACGGTGGTTCGGATATTTGTGGACTAACGATTCTGCCGCAGCGTGTGGCTCTGGAGAGCGAACAGCGGCCACGGCCAGACAAACAGTCGGCGGGACAAGCGAGTCCGGCCAGGAGATTGTGTTTGATGAGTCGACCTACAGGAGTGCATGGGCCGCACCACGATGGTGCAGTGATCAAGGTCGGGATTGGAACTGCATGGTCAAGAGTCCTGGTAGATGGAGGTAGCTCGGTCAACATCATTATGATGGAGGCGCTGGAAGCTATTTGAAAAGAGTGCGATGTAACCAAGAGGTCGGTGTCTGGTAGGATTGATGGAGAAACAAAGCACACCTGGGAGAGATCACCCCGCCAACCTATGTAGAAGGAGTCACCTCTTTCGAAAAGTTAGCGTAATAGGCGCTTATCCTCGCACAACGTGATCCTAGGGCGACCACTGGATCCACAACCTGGTACCTTCAACGTACCACCACGCGTCAAGATCCCAACAAAGTGGGGGACAAAGCGATCGAGAGAAGCGGATCGCACAGAATGTTACAAGACCCTGAAACCTTACGCCCAGGTAAGTCCCTCGCATAGCAATTAAAGCGACTGTCAGTGCTGTTGAGAATCTGTCCCACGCATGGAGACGGATGAAATTGTTTTGGTGAAGAAAGACCTGGCGGGAAGGTTACGGTTGGTTACGATGCTCCAGGTAATCGGACTGCTCTAATTGACTTTACGAGGAAGAAAGAGCATTGTTTTGCATGGTCCCATTTTGATATGGTGGTATAAGTTCAGACGTTATTACACACAAATTAAATATTGACCCAAGTTTTAAGCTTTGTGAAGCGAAGCGAGGAAGTTTGCACGAGCGTAATGAGATTGTGAACCAGGAGGTGCGAGAAATTCTTTGGACATGGACATGATAAAAGAAGTGATGTACCCAGTTGGTTGGCCAATGTAGTTGTGGTCGAGAAAAAGAATGGCAAGTGGAGAGTTTGCGTGGATTATCTGACTGAACAAGGCGTGCCCAAAGACTCATTTCCACTACCACACATAGATGCTATGGTAGATGCCCGCTGCGAGGACACGAGGTCTTGACATTCATGGATGCAAAGCGGATTCAACGGATCGGGATGCACCCACCGCAGGACCAGGAGCATACAGCGTTCATGACCAGCAGAGGAATATATTGCTACAAGGCAATGCCGTTTGGACTAAAGAATGCAGGTGCAACGTATCAAAGGCTCGTGAACATGATGTTCAAGGACCAGATTGGAGATACAATGGAGGTCTACATTGATGATATGGTGGTGAAGTCAAAGAAAGCTGAGGATCACATCCAGGACTTGGAAAAAGCGTTTGAGATTCTGGAAAAGTTTAATATGAAATTAAACCCTACTAAATGCACCTTTGGTGTCACTGCAGGAAAGTTTTTAGGTTATATGGTGACAAAAAGAGGCATAGAGGCTAGTCCAGAGCAGATCTCAGCAATAATCAACTTGCAGTCCCCTCAGAACCCGAAAGATGTCCAGCGGCTGGAAGAGTAGCGGCGAGCAGTTATCTCGAGGTCTTACGAAGGTGCAAGCCATTCTATGATCTTCTGAGAAAGAACAAACAGTTCAACTGGGGGACAGAGCATGAGAAAGCGTTCCAGGACCTGAAAGCATACCTATCATCAGCCCCACTCTTATCCAAACCTGAACCAGGGGAGTCACTGGTCCTATACCTGTCTGTAACAGAAAGCTCTGTAAGTGCAGTCTTGGTGAGAGAACCAGATGGACAGCAACATCCGGTGTATTATGTAAGTAAGAGTCTTCTGGACGCTGAGACCAGGTATTCTGTATTGGAAAAATTTGTTTTGGCTTTAACAGTTGCTTGTACCAAGTTGCGCCCATACTTTGAGGCGCATCATATTATCATTCGTACTAATGTTCCTGTAAGATCAGTGTTGTCTAGACCAGAACTTTCAGGTCGTATGTCAAAATGGTCAGTGAAGTTGAGCACCTATGATCTATCCTATGAGCGAGCAAAGAATCAAGTCTCAAGCATTAGCGAGACTTTGTGGTGACTTCACTCCAGCTAGAAGAAGCAGGTAACAAAAGAAATCTTCCATCTGGACGAAACAACGGACACTGGGAACTCGGGGCGGATGGTTCGATAACATCGAAGTCTTGGACTAGGTGTGGTCCTGAAGTCGCCACAGGGGGACAAGATAGTGCAGTAGTATCCTGTGAGTTCGGGACTACCAACAATGAAGGCGAGTATGAGGCAATCGATAGCGGGATGAATGTGTGTGCGGACATGAAGGTTGAGAATCTAAAGGTAAAGATAGACTCTTTGTTGGTTGCAAACCAAATCAATGGTACGTCTGTTGCTAAAGATTCTAAGATGATTGCATATCTTGATTTGGTCAAAAATCTTTTTCAAAGTTTACTAACGTTGAGGTTGAGCAAGTCCACTAGAGATCGAATGCACAAGCGGATGCTTTGGCTAACATAGGATCGACATTTGAACACAGTGCATTTGGATAGTATACCTATTGTGCACATCTTGGAACGGCGATCCAGAAAATTCAACGATCCTACGAGCATGATCCAAGCTACGGACACTGGACCAAACCGTATTACGAATGGTGGTCCAGGGCAAATTACCACAAGACAAGGTTGAGGCAAGGCGTTCAGAATCAAGGCATCCAAATACACGATCATACAGGGTGTACTATTCAAAAGGTCCTTTAGCAATTTGTACTGCTGCTAGAGCTGACCAGGTCGGAGGCGATCTTGTCAGAAATACACGATGGACATTGTGGAAATCACACAGGTGGTAGAAGCATGGTTAACAAAATTCTACGCATGGGCTATTACTGGCCCACAATGAAAACAGATAGCATCCAGTATGCCACAAAATGTGACGCCTGTCAAAGGCATGGTCCAGAGATACATCAGCCTGCACAGAACCTGCACTCGATATCTGCACCATGGCCATTCATGAAATGGGGCATGGACTTAGTTGGTAAACTACCAATGGCTCCAGGACAGAAGGTGTTTATGCTAGCAATGACAGACTACTTCTCTAAGTGGATAGAGGCAGACGCCTACAAAAACGTTACAGAAAAGGAAGTAATTGCTTTCATAAAGAAGAACATCATCAGCAGGTATGGAATCCCCTCAGAAATAGTATGTGACAATGGACTTGCATTCGTGGGAAACAAGACCAGAGATTTCTGTACAAGGTGGAACATCAACTTGGTGACCTCTCCACCAAGATATCCTCAAGCAAATGGACAAGCTGAATCCAGCAACAAAATTGTGATCAATTGCATCAAGAAGAAGCTGATGAGAAAACAAGGGAGATGGGTTGAAGAGCTGCCACTGGTACTATGGGCAGACAGGACCACGCCAAAGAGAGCAACAGGACAAACTCCATACTCAATGGTTTATGGATGTGAAGCTGTACTACCGGTAGAAGTGCACGTACCAACGGTCAGGTATGAACTCAATACGTTTTCTGAGAATAGTGAACTACTCTGTGACAGCCTGGACACAGCCCAGGAGTTTAGAGACTTAGCAGCAGTAAGGTTGGCAGCATACCAACAATCGGTGGCCAGAAGCTACAACAAGAATGTGAAATGCGAATGTTCGGGACGGAGACACAGTCACGAGGAAAGTATTTCAGAACCACGAAAGACAAAGGCTGCAGCAAGCTAGCTGACACAGGAAGGCCCATACCTTATTGATTCAAAGAATCGGGAAAGGCTCTTACAGGACTACAAACCCTGGAAGGAGACATGATCCCAAGACCTTGGAATACACTCCACCTCAAGCTCTATCACATGTAAAGTGTCCTGGACCAAGACATCTGGTAATACACAAAACTCAAAACTTTTCCTTTACAAATTATCCAATGCACCTGTACTGACTTGAGCGTCGGAGGGCCGTTGGCTAACGCCAACGGTCAAGCCCTGACCCTCTTTCTGTGCAGACAAAGCAGAACAGAAATCTGGTCCAGCCCAGAACCAAAGACAAAGACAAAACCTAAGGCTCCAGCCCCCGAACGACTGCACCAACGGGACAGGGAGTAATGTCCGTTAAGGGAGCCCCAAAGTGTAAGTCGCCTAAATTTTCAAACGCATGCATGCTACTTTACAAATTCACAACAAATTATATGCGCATCATAACAAAAAGCATAACGAAACATAGCATAAACAAAACATAGCATAACATAGCCTAGCATAACTAGCAAAAAGTTGACAAAAGTCAAACCATGCCTATGCATGGATAACAGAATTCAGAGACAAAGTTCAAACCCAAAGCAAAGTCTAAAAAAATTACAGACCAAATATCACAGGGGACATTCCCCCCCCGGCAAATTCATAGTTTGTTCAAAAAACCAATAACAAGGCCAAAGTTCAATTGATTGATTCATTAAATCGCCGACTCACCAGTCTTTTTCAAAGATGTTCCTCCAGGTCGATTGGAAGGCCCGATCCATCAAGACACGGAAATCCACACCGTCAGTTCCAACACTTGGACCAAAGAATTGCTCGGCGCCAGTCAGACAAAAAGTGACCTCGGACCGCTCGGGACGGCTTCATCGAGAACGATTGTTTGAAGGTGGCAATCTCCGCGGAAAGGTCCCAGCCGGCGCGAGCTTCAGAATTGGCATTCATCATCTCGATCCTGGTACGAAGCGTGTGGAAGATACTCAGGTCCCTCACCACCGCATCATGTCCTTTGACCGCCTCCCTCAGGTCCTCCAGCTCTTTGGTCAACTCACCAATCTGCTTATCCTGCTGCTTGATCCTTTTGAAGTTCGCCTTGTCCAGGGCAGCCATCTTTTCGCAGCGATGATTCGCACTCTCAAGTTCCTTATTGGCAATTTCGAGAGAAGAGCGCAGCACCTCATTTTCAGCCTCAGCTTTGTTCCTACCACTCTCCAAAACTGGCACCATGGAACCAAGATTGGCAGACATGACCAGCAGCTACAGGTACAAAACAAAACAAAAAATCAAAGCCATACCAAAGGCAACCCTGGGCAAAAGGAAAAGCATAAGAAGAGATCTGAGCACGAGCACAAAGAACCCACCATCTTGTGCGCGGCGGCGGGATCTAGAAACGGCAGTGCGAGGGGCCAGTAGCAAAGCTTTCGCTCGAGGACTTCCCAAAGAAACATACCAGGTCGACTCACGAGAGTGCGGTATGGGCAAAGACAGATTCATCTGAGGTAACTTCCCCTTCTTCCTTTTCTTCTGCTCAGGGGCAGCTTCAGGAGATTCAGCAACGGCTTTAGTGGACCTAGTCTGGACCCCCTCTGGTGCCTTCCTCTTGGAAGACTTCGAGGCGAGGGCCACCAGATTCACTGGCGAGCACAAGGCTAACACGGACTTTGTGGACTCGCGTGCCTGGTGATCGCGGCGGTGATATCCTCCATAGGCGAAACCCCTCTTACCAGACCCAGACGCAGCAGACATCATTGGAAATGAGTTACAAAGGTATGGTAAGTAAGGATCCCCCCAAAGTAAAGCGAAAATGTCAGTACCAGTAGTGACGCTGGGCACGGACCCCAGGCGGACACAGGAATCTTGATGGGGCGAGTTGAGTGGCCACTGGCCCCAGCAAGTATAGAGTTCAGTGGGGTCACATGGATGAGAGTCTGGTCAAAATGACCTGTACTGCTCTCACCAGCAACCCCACTCACAGACTTCTCACCCACCTCAGGCACAGCCTCTTCTTCATCCTCAGACTCTCCCTCATCCTCCTCGCTCTCTTCACCGTCACCAGCATGCTGCTCAGGGGCAGGAACCACCTCGACAACGTCATCATCGTCTTCATCGGGACGCATACATCTGGGCCAAGCCCTCTTCGAAGCTGGTAGCCTTAGAAACGCCTCAGTCCTCCTCCTTGACTCAGGGTCGTCGGGGGTAGGAACCCAATCAGAAACTACAAAACAAAGACACAACAAATTTAAACAAGGAAGTACATGCAAGAACGAGATGGACAGGAATTCAAAAGAACAGGGCACATACCAGCCCCCTTCAAAGAGAACTCAGCGCCAGGCGTTGGGACCCAATGTGTTGCTCTTGATGAACATATAGTAACTAGTCCAATTCCTCTCATCACGCATCCAAACGAGTGATAAGAGGCTGGCACTTATCCCTCAGACGAAACAAAACCCTTTTCTTCTTGTGCATGCGCAGATGATAAGTATTTCTTATATCGGCTAACTGAATCTCAACCCCATATTTTCGACACAGAGAATCAACCCCATGAATCAAGCGCCAGCTGGCGGCATAACTTGGCGAGGTGGAACACGAGCGATGTTCAAGAACGAATTCATCAATGGACAAAGAGGGAAAGTTGCTCCAAACCTAAAGGACGATTCGAAGATTGCAAACCAGCCAGGACTGACCCAATCCACCCTGACATCAGTGGTGTCTGGGGCCCAGACTTCGGTACTTTCCGGGATCTTTCCCTCCGTTTTTAGCCGTGCCTCAACTCCTTGGCGGCAGATTGGGGTAGATATTGACATCTTTGATTATGTCAGATTGCGTGGAAGGCGAACGCCATGGGGAGAAGGTGGCGGTGGAGAAGGACCAGTATCATTACGAGCCATGAACGGTGGAGGGAAAAAGAAGCTAGGGTTTTCTTTTTGCAAATCGATTTGGGAATTTTTGCTAGGGTTTTCGGTTGCAAAACATATAGAATCAAAGGAATGGGAGAGTTAGAGAGAGAAGCAAAAACAAAAATTAGGGTATATATAGAAGTCGGATGGTTTTTACAAAAATAAGCGCGCGAAGAGATATGACAAGACCCACGATGGGACGTGCGCAGTGTATAGAGCGCCAAAAAGGGGCGCAATTCCCCACAAAAAGCCAACTACCTCATTAATTACGAAGTTCAGGTCTCAGGACCAAAGGCACAAGAGAGGCGGCTGGGCCAGGCTCGATACCTGGACCAGGGTAAGGGCGATAGCATCTCCTAGCCCTCGATTCGGGTGAAAGGCAAGGAGATGGGGGACAAACTGTTGGGACCAAAAACCCAGGCTGGTCCAGAACCCTGGGCCAGGCCTAGGCAGTGCGAGATCCACGGCCAAGACCGTAACGTCTGCACAACACCAGACGGGACAGACAAAACAAAGGTGCAGGTCAGGAGAGGAAAAGCCAAGAATGGGCCAAGCCCAACAAAAGAGTCAAGCGTCAAAGAAGAAAGCCCGAGGACGCAGCAGTAACCCTAAGAGAGACGTTGGAGAGACCCAGTCAAGCATGCTGAAACTCAGCCTTGAAGATAGGAACAGCTTCAGAAATCGTTGGAGAAGTTACCTACAACCAAGGAAAGGAACGTTGAACCCTAAGGACACTATAAAAGGAGTAGAATTCAGAAGAGAAAGACATCAGAATTTTTACACAACTCAAGCACACTAAACTCTACGCAATTCACAATCTTTTAAGCACTTTATATTTTCCTCGTCATTTTTGTACTCTGTACCAGCTGGTCCAGACTCTGTACCCATTATTTCAGAACTAGTGAAGATCCTCTCCTGGCTTGGCGCCCGTGGTTTTTCCCTTAACATTTAAGGGTTTTTCCCACGTAACCAAATTGTGTGTCTTGTTTCGTTTTTTGCCATCTTCTTTTAAGTCTAAATTCAATCACATAAATCTCGATACAACTAAAAGGATAGTACTAGTAGACCCGCAATCACTTAATCGAACCGAGTGAGAAAATCACCCCGAACAGGGTGCCAAAGCCGGGGGGGGGCACTAAAGTGTAGACCCCTTTGTTAGTCCATAGAAAATAAGAAAAAGCTTTGATCCAAGTGGATCGGTACCTACCTACCTTGTCTGGCTTGAGATCTGGCGAGCCGCTTCTTGAACTTAAAAGGAGGATGAATTCAACACGGGATGGTGTGTTGAACTCAAGGATTTGAGTGCGTGAGGCTTTTGTGAATGTAAAAGTGTAAGATGAGAGAATTGTGGTGTAAGAGATGTATTCTGGTTGTGAATTGTGATCTGAAAGTGTGTTTGAATGTCGAGGTATAGGGCTGTATATATACTAAAAACCTCGGAGAAATTAGGAAATAAGGGGATAAAAGCAGGCCTAGAAACCGCATAGCCTTATGCGGTTGCTAGGGCAAACCGCATAGGCTTATGCGGTTGCTACCCCAAACCGCATAGGCTTATGCGGTTTGAGGGTCTGGTTTTTTGTGTAGTTTCCTAGTTTCGGTTGAATTATATCTTGGAAAGATTTCGTGATAATCTCGAACGTGAAGCTCAAGAAAACCTCTAGGATATTTCTGAGATATTTTGTGATGCTTAGGGCTTTGGAGTGCGGGCCAAAGGCTGGGTTTGGGCTCGGTTTCGGCAGAGACCGAGAAAAATGAAAAGGGTGTGTTTGCATAGTTTTTGTGAAATAAGGTAAGACGTGAAGCCGTATTTTGTGTAAGAGGGGACTAAATAGCGGTTTTAGCTACCGGGCCTAAATTTAGGAATTTAGGAATGCTGAATCAGACCTTGTTAATGTAAAAGGACTTATTGTAGTGCAAATGCGAAGCTCATGCCAAATGAAGCAGGACAAGGACCTAGCTAGACTCCAAATGGACAAAATGAACGTTATTTAAAGCGATGTAAAGCGACCTAAAACATTTTAACATTTCAAACGACTCAAAATGAATTCGACATTAGTTAGAACCGTATAAGTCAACGTTAAAGCATGCGTAATAAAAGTCCGTGATACATCACAGGGTTTTGTTTGGGAGGGTACGGATATGGGTACCCACACACACACAATTATAACTCCAACACACACACATACAAGGGTCTTTAACTAACAATTCATCCCACACAAATACTAAAACTTTTTATACTAACTAAAAGACTAAGTAAGGGGAAAACCCTTACCTTGTTGAAGAATTCCTCACAATATTGATTCAATGAAGAAGAAATAGGCTTGATCACAAGGGCTCCTCAAGGAACACTTCCTCTACAATGTTAAAATCACCACAAACATCACCATACTACCCAAGGATTATAAAGCTTTAACATTTAACAACAACAAGCCCAAACCAGTCAAACCCTAACTATAAAGACGTTAACTTGGGGGTGAAAAGAAGCTCACCTATGCTGAAAAATAGTAGGAATAGATAGAGGATGAGTCGAGGAATGCGTAGCAACGAAAACCGACGAATTTGAGCGAGAATCGAACCAAAACCGAGAGACCAAAGACAAGGCAGACTCACGGCTGCTCTTTTTAGGGAAAGTGGCTGATTTCTTTTTGTATTTAATTTGGTCTTATGTTTGTAGAGAGGAGGAGCAAAAATTTTAGTGATAGGATGTTTAAAATGAAAAGTGGGAAGGTTTGATGAGCTCACTCTAATAAATAGACCCTTATAAACAACTAACAAGGGTGGTCAATGCCCAGTCAACAATAATTAAATCTGGAAATATCCGACTCGGTCCAAAACTAGACCTTGACACACTTAACCGATAGAATTTCCTGAATCTTGCGATTTTTACGAGGCCAACGAGTATACACACGCTATATTTCCGAGTTAAGGTTTAAAACTCGCTAATAGCCCGAAATAATCTTACTAATCCAAAAATAATATATGCGACTCAAAAATACTGCCTACGAAAATACGGGGTATTACAGTCTTCCGCCCTTAAAAGAATTTCGTCCTGAAATTCACAATACCAAACAACCATCAGAGCAAAAATAGTCTACAAGTAAGGCACACCCTGACCTTGATCACAAGATCATCAATAACAATAAGCTTTGCAGAGCTACTCAATCATCCAGGCCCTGTAAATAACAACACAATAAAACAAAATTTTCGCGGTTTCTACCCCCTAAAGAAAAGAGTTACGCCCACGTAACTAACAAACATAGCTAAATTCTAATATTCACGATCACAATAGTCGTAAGGTACGACATACCACTAGGGTTATACGTTACGTTTCCTAAAACAATACTCCTCTGTTCTAAGCATGCAAATAACCACACTTCCTAGGTTAACCGCCCCATCAACAGGCCAGGTCTCCTGCCGTTATAACGCGCATCTGAAATCATTACACCACAACCGTAATTACACTTGTATCACACCTGTTGATTTTTAAGAAACTTGAGATATTACTGTAATCATACTCCTAAACATGGCTAATAGAGCTTTAGTTTAAACCAACTTCACAATTCTAATCCACTGATTTGTCAGCCACACTCATAACCATACACATACCACTAACCTTGAGTTCTAATCAAATAAACCAATAAGTGTAACCATGCCTACTCATTTATTCCATACTTGACTGAAACCGAATTCCTTAGTTAGTGACCCTTAAAATTTCCTTTGCCGAAACGTATTGTTACTATTACAAAGCTGTTATGCCAATGACGCAGTATAATCTAGATATCTATATTATTAATCCCCTCCTGCATCGACTCCATCATGATTATATCTAGAACCACTCGATCGATACACATATATTTTACTAGTTAGTTTGCTACGATTCTATGTTTCTGTCACTCTTTTATAACCGCTTGACTTGCATAACTGCCCCAACAATTCTGCTGGTTTGTTTCCTGTTATTCCGTAATCGACTTGCTCTTATGACTCTCTTTGACTTACTCATCATCTTCGTCGTGTACCAACTGTTGACGTTGTATAACTAACTACCTTTCTGCAGTTTATCCAACACTTTACTATCTTATGTATACGACTATTGAACATTATATCATGCATGTCTCATAAAGTCAAACATCTTTACACTTCCCAAATCTAATATAACATGTTTATTCCCCCAAGATTATACCGTCATCCAAAAGTATCACCTTTCATAACCGCTTTTAACAACACGTAGTTGTACACTCCTGAAGTCTAAACCTATATACCTTATACTTTTACTTGATATCATGCTTCACCGGCTTTGTGGTACCCCTTTCCATTCGATTCTAACGTATATCCAATAAGGTCTAGAATATGTTCTTTTAAGTTTTACACTCTGCATCAATTGCCATACCATTTTATATCCGGTATAACACATACTTCATTATGACATGCTATCTATAGAACGCATACTACGAAATCATCAACTTACTATGGTTGCAGTCAATCAATTTGGCTAACGTAGCCGGTTACTCGCGAGAGTTGGAATCACCTGGGTGAGCCCTCAAAGAATACAACTATCATAATACCTACCCATCATACTTCCCAAACACTAGCTACTAGAGAATAATCTTTAACTCCAAAGTCTCAGTTATGTTGTTTTACAAGGTTTAACAATCCATCATGTATTTAACCACTAAACATACGTATGACCATTTCCTCGAAACATATACCAATCTCATGACCTTTATAACTACAGACAAGTTATACTTCACCTCACCATCCAAACATACAATTTCATCTCTATTTATTCCACTACTACCCGATACACATGTTACTCATATAACTTATATAACTCATACTCTACACTATCCTTACATACCAGAACACTACCACATCATTCACCCACTAGCTCTTTCAACAAGGAGTTGTTTAACATTAACTCAGCCTCGACCAAACCTAAACGCACTCATAAAAC
Organism: Dianthus caryophyllus; assembly: GCA_023091065.1. Classification (NCBI taxonomy): domain Eukaryota; kingdom Viridiplantae; phylum Streptophyta; class Magnoliopsida; order Caryophyllales; family Caryophyllaceae; genus Dianthus; species Dianthus caryophyllus. The sequence goes on from CM041522.1 coordinate 20,555,135, forward strand.
AGAAGCAGCATCGTCAACGCAACCGAAACGATAGACGACATTAACCTAGCAATACACCGAAACAGCAGACCGAGGTAGCAGACATTAACACAGCCCGGAAACAGCAACAACAAAGACAACAGTATGGTGAGACCCACTCCATTTGACATACTCTTTATCATTTTCACATCTCAGCGCCTAATCACCAATTTACTTATCGTTAACATAATCCCGACATTCTCGACTTCCTTACAAATCACAATCATAATTACGCACAACCCATACTCAGACTTTGCTACATTATACACAACAAGTACATACCTGACAAAGCTCATAAATGTACGTACAAAACACCACAACTTATAAATAAACGAGTAAGCGCGCATTTAAAAACACTACGCAACCACCACTTGATTCAAGCTAAGCAAGGCACACAAACTAAATTATGGACAACCACCATTTTGTACGCATTTCCGTACTTATTGATAGGCTTAGTCGCACTCGCCTAGTCAAAGATAACCTGACAAACCTAATGGGTAGCTAGGGTAAGTCGGGATCGTATCCACAGGGAGATGGTCGCTATGTTGGTTATTTTGAATGATTCTAGTCTCGGTTCGAGTTAAGGTTCGATTACTAAAAACTAGAGCGCAAGATAAGGGGTTTAACGATAAGGAAAAGGTCTAGGGAGTCGGGGATAGCATAGGCAAAGCTAGGATGAAGGATGATGACAGAAATGAGTCGGGAATCGCAAGTGCTAAGGAATAGGCTCGGCCTCTCGGTCCTAAGCGTCCTCTAGGTCTCAAATGCGGGCTCTCGCAACTTACAAGTGAGGGTCCTAATGGTTAGTCTCGTGCCCTAACTTAAACTAGGCTTTCGTTCTTAAGTTTAAGGGTGGAAAAAGCTTGCTAAACCTTGGCCAAGGGATCAACAAACACGATCAAGACAAGACAACCAAAGACACATACAAAACCCTCATCAAAACATCACCAAAAGCATCCTAGACTACTCACCCATGATCACCCTTTCTCCCTAGATAATGAACTACTCACTCATGATGAAAACAACAACAAAAGCAAAGGAGAAAGATAAAAACATGATCAACAATGAAATATATTGAAATGATAATGAAAAGGGAGAAGAAAACAACAATACCAATCAGAAATATCCAAGGAGAACAAGATGAATTCAGGCAACAAACCGAAATAGATGATCAAAACCAAAGCAATCCGAGTCGGGAATTGAAATTACAAAAGCAGAAAAGTATGAAACCTAAGAATTCTTGAGAATGAACTTTAAAGGGTTTAGAAAATGCTGTAAAAGTTTCGTCCAAAAATATAATGTTTTGCTCCTTCAAATAGACGATGTAATTTAAGCACACGAGGAGTCGGACCCCGTCCCTGGGCTCCGGGACACACCTCCCGACCGGGACAAGCACCACCCCGACCGGGACACACTTGGTCCCGTGGTCTACAGCTTTTTTCTCTTTTTTTGCTCTTTCTTTACTTAGCTTATTTTTGCTTTCTTGTCGTCCCAAGGGTAAGGGACAAGGCCTAGTTCGTCCCAAGGAGTAGGGACGAGGTCAATATTGATCACATGAGTTTCAAATCCCGTCCCAAGGTCCCGGGACACCTTCAAACGCTAAAACGAGGCTCGTGCGCAACCGAAACGCAACGAAACCAACTCGAAACACTTCAAAACTTCACGAAACGTTACGAAACTTTACAAAACTTTACGAAACCTCCCGAACAGCATCCTAACCTCCAAATATGCGCGTTAACCTACAAAATAGGCACAAAAACGCAGCAGGGCCAAAACGGAGAGAAATAGGAAGCGAAACGCAAGTAAAAGCACAGGAAACGCAAAGAATCGCTAACGACAAGGGGCTATAAGTACGTAAATATATGACACATCACTTATACTCACATATAACATATCCAACTACCCAAAACATAACCACGCTTAGGCTACATAATGCTATCACATATTACTTACTTATTTAGGCCTATAAGATCGACTCAATAGGGAACTGACACAAACGAGTGGCTGAGTCAATCACCAATGTAACCACCCATAAACACTCCCAAGCATGATACAACTGAACCAAGCAAGTCTCACTTCATTATCCTACCTTTATCTGCAATAACAAACGTTAATCTATACAACATTCCAAAACAAACTGAGCTCATACAACAGATGCTATACACGGTCATAGCCACACAACTTACAATAATAAGTCACTCTCCCTGTGTAAACCACTACCGAAGTACAATAACTTCTATAGATACTCACCCAAGCACAACTCTCGTCCTCTTTGACACTAATACCTAAATACGACCTTGAATTGATGAAAACAACATTAACTTATCCATAATGAATACACCCTCAACAGAACCATACTCATATACGCTCATAAACCTAGCGCGAGGCCGAGATACCCCATTGACACCACTTAGAGCACATGGGTGCCCAACAACGGGAAGGACAACAATAAACGGCAGTAACAACAACACACAACAGCTACAGCACCACCGTAATACGAGTAGCAGCCCAGAAACACGAGGAAACAGCAGAAACAAATACACTGTAGCAGCCACCAAGATGGCAGGTGCTACAGCAGCCCACAGACAGCAGTGCCAGTTCAGAACGAGCCCGTTTTACAAATGAGTACACTAAGTCACCCACACACACTTACGGCATCAATCTCACATGTAACATTTACTACTACTACTAATTAACAGCCCACAAAACCTCTTATACACAAATACTAATAGTTCTTTAGCATAACGTTTCCTATTAACAGAACCACGTCTCATATCAGTAGCATTCACACTGTTGTTCTTGTCACTTTCACGCCCTTTCTTTTATTAGCTTATCATCTACGTGACTACATACGCACACATTTTTCATACTTTATCATTCCTTCCACTGTCTTATTCACATTTAGTTCTGTACTCTAAACCCTTACATCTCATAATCCTTATATTCTATACTTTATTACGACGTTCTAGTTTCACACATATCATTATATCATCAACGTGATTTGACCATTCTTGATCTATATGTCTACAAATTTAACTTTTTCCTTAATTCTTCTTACTCATCACTACAACCTTATACCGTTCATCTTTTCGTTTATGACTCTCTATTGACCACAATTATTACTGGACATAATCCAAGTTCTAGTCATTTCAATTCTCACATCGCAATAATCACTCATACGTTTAAATCAACAAGTTGCCCCTAGAACTCTATAAACTCTCTTGGCACATTTTATTTGTACAACACCCCCATTCAGGCGAGGCGGGCCCCACTTAAATAAGGGTGTTACTAAGCCCGAGTTAACGGAGCATAAAACGGCATGACCAGAGTCACCTGTATAAAACTGGACGTCGCCAGGATAAAAGTATAAATCACAAGAAAATGAAAACATAACGAGGTGTAGCAATAAGAAAACCACAATACGACTCCATACAAGACTACGGCACGCAAGCCCGAATAGTACTAAAAGAAAGACATGACCCTAGGGTCCGGCAATTCTAAAGACGCCACACAGCGATAGCCCAGCCACGTGCCCCAACCAAATCAAACAGAATGCGTCCGAGTACCTAGGGGTGAGGGGACAACAAAGACACACAAAACAAACTAATTAGTCTTCACATTTACTAAGAATGAATAAAAAGAAAAGGAGAGTAAAAATGATAAGGTGGACTACCAAAACGTAGTATAAAGAGAATTCTTGACTCCTAATTCGGACGCAAACAAACATTGAAACGCAGTTAAGAGGAACCCCCTGTGTAACTCCACACAGGGGACTTACCATGTCGCCAACAAATAATACTCCTCCCCCGAACTCGTCCAACTCAAAAATCACGGCAACACATGCCTCAAACCACGGCTACACAAGCCTCAATATCACGGCAACACATGCCTCAAATCACGGCTACACAAGCCTCAATATCACGGCAACACATGCCTCAAATCACGGCTACACAAGCCTCAATATCACGTTTACGTCATGGCAAGAGAACGAGACGCTTTCAATGTAATTAACTAGTAATCTCATAAGTATAACCGAACTACAACTCGAAGATAAAATCACTTACCCACTCGTTTTAGCCATATTCTTACCGTACTCAACTTACCCTTCCAAACATTTGCAACCCATGTCAAACCAACAATCTTACTTGTTCACATAACACTTTAACACGGCACTAGACAACAACGGAAATGATGTAATTCAACACCCCTACGCAAGACAAAGCTACAATCATCAACATAACATTAGGGGCTCAACAAGACGTAGTAATACTCACTGATTATAGCTCCAAAGCAATTTCAACAATTTGGCCGTAGCCTCACACACAACCACAACATTGCAAAGAACTTCACCTTTTAAGTTGGGATAACACGGTGAAAAACAGCCCACGACACCACAAAAACAACAAAGAAGAACACTACGGCAGAGAGATAGCAAGCTGCAAGTGCTTTCTGACAAATTAAAAACAAATTTTACTCTACTCCATGCACTCATAACACACACACATTCACACAACAACATTACACACACAATTATAACTCCAACACACACACATACAAGGGTCTTTAACTAACAATTCATCCCACACAAATACTAAAACATTTCATACTAACTAAAAGACTAAGTTAGGGGAAAACCCTTACCTTGTTGAAGAATTCCTCACAAAACTGATTCAATGAAGAAGAAAAAGGCTTGGTCACAATGGCTCCTCAAGGAACACTTCCTCTACAATGTTAAAATCACCACAAACATCACCATACTACCCAAGGATTATAAAGCTTTAACATTTAACAACAACAAGCCCAAACCAGTCAAACCCTAACTATAAAGACATTAACTTGGGGGTGAAAAGAAGCTCACCTATGCTGAAAAATAGTAGGAATAGATAGAGGATGAGTCGAGGAATGCGTAGCAACGAAAACCGACGAATTTGAGCGAGAATCGAACCAAAACCGAGAGACCAAAGACAAGGCAGACTCACAGCTGCTCTTTTTAGGGAAAGTGGTTGATTTCTTTTTGTATTTAATTTGGTCTTATGTTTGTAGAGAGGAGGAGCAAAAAATTTAGTGAGAGGATGTTTAAAATGAAAAGTGGGAAGGTTTGATGAGCTCACTCTAATAAATAGACCCTTATAAACAACTAACAAGGGTGGTCAATGCCAAGTCAACAATTATTAAATCCGAAAATATCCGACTCAGTCCAAAACTAGACCTTGACATACTTAACCGATAGAATTTCCTGAATCTTGCGATTTTTACGAGGCCAACGAGTATACACACGCTATATTTCCGAGTTAAGGTTTAAAACTCGCTAAAAGCCCGAAATAATCTTACTAATCCAAAAATAATATATGCGACTAAAAAATACTGCCTACGAAAATACGGGGTATTACATAAACGTAAGTGCCCAGATAAGGACACTACCACTGTGGGGCTGCCAACTCCAAAAAGAGGTAGAGGCAGGCCAAAGAACTCTCGTAATGTTGCCCAAAACCCAGAAGCTGCTGGACCTAGCACAAACGACGTCCACCATGATGTAACAGCTCAACCAACTAGGGTTGGGATGGGTGGAAGAGTTATCAGGAGTGGTAGGGGTGCAATATCGAGGTACTGCAAGTGGCGGTGGAAGGGGTGCAAGAGGTCGTGGAAGTGGCAGTGGAAGGGGTGGGACTGTTGGTGCAAGTGGCAGTGGAAGGGGTGGGAGAGGTGGTGGAAGTGGTAGTGGAAGGGGTGGGACTGTTGGTGCAAGTGGCTGTAGAAGGGGTGGGAGAGGTGGTGGTTCCGGACGTGGGATAAGGGGTGGAGCAAGACGTGGACGAGGACGTGGGATAACGGTAAGTGATTAACATGTTTATTTGTGTATTTAACACACTGTTCATCTAAATTTCAAATTTTTTCAATTAAGTTTTTCACTGCAGCCCTCTCAAGGTGTTGGAGTGCTTTTTAGTGACCAAGGAACCCCTATCGGCAATTGGTTTGAACCAACAAGCAATGTTTGTCAAGGCGAAGATCGTAACGGACCCCCCACTCAAGCTTCAGTGAATCAATGTCTCTAGTCAATTTGTTATGTAATCGACTTATGAACATGTACTAGTGTAGTCACGTACTTGTGAACTGAAGTACTTAACTTTGAACTTGTGAATTTAGAACTTGTGAACTTGGAAATTGGTAACGGCTGTGTGTTTTGTTGTAATTGCACATGTGAGATAATGTACTAATTAATGGCAGCCTCTTTTGATAATCGTTTTTGTTGCAACAGCTACGAATTTGGGAGCTCGTAATAATGTATACATGCTGTCGAAAATGGTAGGCTCTGATCTTTGGTTAATGTTTATGTTGCAAATACATGAATTTGGGACCTTGTAATAACGTTGACATGCTGTCCAAATTTTAATCGACAAAATATCCATCACAAATGGAGGAGTTGTAATAATGAAAAAGACAAAATGCTACAACGTCTATATAGTAAATATAGGGGTCCCACAACATTTACCGGAACCAAAAGGTAAGAAAACGGTCATATTTTAAGTGGTACTATTTTGAGAATATAGGTATAGTAGTTTGGATTATTGCGGGATTATTGATAGTCTGGATTATTGGGAGAAGAAGAGGCATAGTTTGGATTATTCCTGTTAAATAACCCTAAAAAAAATCCATAATATCAACAAGATTTTATTTCCTAAAATATTTATAAAATGTAACCAAACAATAGTTTGAATTAGAAGAATTTTTAAATATAGTATTCGTAAAAGTGTTGACATATTTTGAATATATGCTCGATAGTAACGTTTAAGGTTATACTTCCTCTGTTCCAATCAATTCTATACATTTGCTTTATAATACCAGTTTTGTTTTTCTGAACAAAGTGAGAGGTCCAAGTTTTACAAAACTCTATTTTTGTGAGGAATTTTTAACATTATACTTAAATCATAAAAATAAAAATCTAAAGAGATACTCCCTCCATCCCAATTTACTTGTCCCCTTTCCACTAAAGTTTTTCCCAAATTACTTGTCCCCTTTCTATTTTTAGTATGTTTTAACAAATGATTTTCAAAATTTTCTCATTTTCATTATCATCCCTTAAATCATCCCAAAATAGAAAGGGGACAATTAATTTGGAATGGAGGGAGTAAAAAATTGTACTTCTAGTAAGTCTTGTGATAAATTTTTGGATTATTTTAGGATCATAAATTTAGTTACTACTACTCAAAGTCTATTAAGAATAGGAGTCCTTGAACAATATCGGATTAAAATAGTTTTTATACAAAGCTTTGCAATTAGAACTCAATTGAACTCGCAAGCAATCATTTTTGTATTTTTATATATTTTTTATCCATGGTTTGTTCAAATTGCTATAAAAAAATGTGCTTCATTCTTTCTCAAATTGTATCTTCGTTTTTGTTAATTATTTATATTTTTCACGTACATGAGTTATCAAATAACTTACTACATGCCAAAGTATCTACTCCATCCGCCTGAGTGAGTAGTTTATATTTTTTCAATTATGTTTTATGGATGTGAGAGAAGTGTAAACAAATGATTGAGACAGAAGGAGTATATAAGGAGGTAATTCTTTTTATCATGAAATTATATGTATAGTTTCTTTATGTTTAGATTTAGATATTGAATTGTATATATGCTATTTTTATTAGAAACTTATAGAGTTTGATGTTTTTGTTTTGGGTTAAATTTGTTTCAATCGGAACGATGTTTTAAACTTACAGAGTATGATGTTTTTGTTTTGGGTTACATTTGTTTCCCTCGGAACAAGGATCTAGAAAAAGGGTCTCATATACTTCCTCCATTTCATTAGATTCTATACATTTGGTTTTTGCACGTACTCGATGCATGTTTTCTTTTGTTTATATCTTTAGTTACATAATTCTGAAAATTATAAAATTTGAATATTAATAATGCTCTCGAAAATGCAATTAAAACAATATCTCACATGACTATTTTTTATTTCATATATTAGACGATATATCGAAGATTCTCCTCTTTTGTAAATAGTGTCCAAAAAGTAAATGTATAGAATTTAATGAAATGGAGGAAATAAATTTTGTTTACACATTATATCACGTAACTCATGGTGGAATAGTACATTTTAATAGTAAATAAGTTCAACATTTCATTCCTTGCCTTTCTTTTTTGTTGTTACTTTATTACGGACTACGGAGTATGTATTATCATGTTATGTAAAAGTCAACAAATTATTGGTATAAAAAACGTAATTGATTTTTTATATACGGAATTTACTCATGTTGCATACTTTTTTCATTATTATTTTCAACCCTACTCTTTTTTACTCAAAAAAATATATACAATTCACTCTTTTTTCTCTTTTTTTTCCCTAACTAATCTTCAATCAAATTCATTCAATTTTTTAATTTCTTGATCATTAACCCCAATAATAAGTTCTAATCGTTTTTAATTTTAACTTTTGTATTTAAATTATCGATTTTTATTAATTTTCAATACATCTAAGTCAAATTTAAAATTAGGGTTTGTAAAGGGATGATTATAGGATTTGTGAAAGGATGGTTAGTGGCGGTGATCAGTGGCCGGTGGCGAGGGAATGGACGGCGCCGACATGGGTCAAGGCGGCGACGGTGTAGGGTGGAGGGCGGCTAGTTGGCCGGTTGGCGGTTGGTTATTTTAGTGGTTGTTTTTGTGGTGGTTTAAGGTGGTTTGTTGGTGGTGTGGTGAGATAAAAATGTATATTTTTTGAGTAAAAAAGAGTGATGTTGGAAATAATAATGAAAAAAGTATATTACTTGAATAAAATTCAAATATGAAAAATCAATACCCATAAAAAATATCTTTGAAGAATTCAACAAATTAAAAGTGACAAATTTTAGCTAAATATCAACCAATTGATCTAAGTTAAGTAAATATTGATGAAATTAAATGTTAAATAGAAAGAGAATATCTTGGCATTGTCTTGGATTAGATTAGTATTATGGTGGAGAGATGAAAAATGTCTAGCGTAGTTGGTGGAGATTATAAACCATTTGGTTATAAATTGTGAAAATGTTTTGAAAGAAATTATATAAGGTGTGAGAATTAAAATATACGGGGTTTTTGAAAACTCAAATATAATTCTTATGTTTAGTTTGAGTTTAATTTTAAGGGAAGAGAAATTTTTGGTGAATAATGTGTATGATAATAAATTAAATAATATTTGTCACAGATTTAATATGACCGTGTTTATTAATTTTGAGTGCCTTTATGTGTATTTTATAATATTAATTCAAATGTCAACCGTATAAAATTGGTCTCTTTCTTGCAATGAGTTGTAATAATATAATTGGTATGTTAATTAATTACTCTCTCTTATCCTAGCCATCCTTTTATTTACATGAGTCAACTTTTTTCCTCACAAAAATAGTTTCATGTAAACAAAAAGATGAAGAGGTAGTGAGTACTTATTATAAGCAAGAGGATTATATTAAGTTCTAGGGTAAAGTGTAAATAACTACGGAGTACCTTATAAAATACGTTTTTCTAAAATTACTACCTTTTAAAAAAAGTTTTAAAATTATTACCTTTTAAAAGCATTTTGTTTAAAATTTGCTATCAAAATTCATTTTTAATAATAATAAAACCGATGTTTCGAATGTTTTTTGACCAAAATCGTGTAGTTTGAAAACGTTTTTGGACATAAAGTTGTTTTCCACAAGTTTCCGATAGCAAAAAAAGTACTCCGTATACTTTTAATCACCAAAAACGTGTTTTGGTAGCAAAATTTAATAAAAATATTTTTAAAAGGTAGTTATAAGGTATTTATTTACAATAAACCCTAAGTTCTAATATAATTAGTCTGTTTTTTTATTATTATTATTATTATTATTATTATTATTATTATTATTATTATTATTATTATTATTATTATTATTATTATTATTATTATTATTATCATCCTAAAATTTTTGAAAATTATTCCTATTCTTACAATCTATTTACCTTTTTAGTTTATATGTATTTTATAATATTAATTCAAATGTCAATCGTATAAAATTAGTCTCTTTATTATGTAAAGAGTTGTAATAAAATAATTGCTATGTTTAGCTCCCTCCTATCCATCCTTTTGAGGAGGGAGTACTATTGTCAACAAGAGGATAATATTAGATTCTAATTTACATTGTCTATTCATTATTATTTTGAATTTCATCCTAAAATCCTTAAAATTATTATTATTCTTACAATCTATGAAGTATTTAGGTGATTCTTAATTAAAATAAAATAAAATGAAATGTTATCAAATATTCAAATCTACTAACTTTTTAGAAACTTTTATAAAATCAACACCTTTGTTAAACAATTTCACATATTCTATTCTTGTTATTTTAAAGCTGTTTTTATTTTCTTCTAACTGCAGTAGGAGAAGCAACCTGACGCTAAAATATTAAGTTTGTGAAAAAATACATCTTATAATTTTCTCCACTGTGAAAAGTAAAAAATGCCGACATGTCGTTTCATATAAAAAAGATTTAGATAAAAAGAAAATATATTGAGGACAAACTTTTGATTTTAGTTTATTATAATTACAGTATTACTTATATTTTTTAAATTTAATTTTTATTTTCTTTTTTCATTATGTCATTTTTAACATTCGTATTTTATACATCGCACAGAGTTTACTACAATTAAAAAATAATACGGAGTACTCCGTATTTGCCAGCCTTATTCATAATATTACTGTGGTAAATGCCTAAGTGGTAAGACCATCCCCATCGCAAGATCGCAAGAAATGGGGAACGTTCAAGTCTGACAAAATCATGAAAAAAAAGCTAAAATAATTTATCAACCTTGCTCGTGCGTGTCAGGTGGTGTGCAGTTGAACTACCAAGGCCAACGTTCATTCCTGTGAAACATCAACTTTGTTTCTCCTTTTTATGCCACATGGTATCAAGCAATTGGTTTCTATTTTAAAACTAATAAACACAAACTTTTTTTCTATACTTGATATAAATCGAGTTATATAAAATAAAAAATTATAAAAATTATGTAATTATTCACGATTTTTATTGCTCTACAAATAGAGACCACATTTGATATATTTTATAAATCAATTTAATTTTTTTTATTTCACCCCTAAATAACATGGAATAAGTGTTATACGGAGTACAAAGTATAAACTAAACCTTTTTACAAAGTACGTATGGACTACAAAAAAAATCTTAAAGACATTAACGTTTATTGATATTTCAAAAAAATTTAGAACAAATATAAATTTATTTTATTGTCACATTAATTTTACTTTCATGTGATGAAAATATTAATCCACAACAAATAATAAAGATAATAGTGGTAAAAAAAAGTTGTAAAAGTGGTGGTCACCAATGGGGGTGGAAAAGTTTAAATGGGTCATGAACATTTAAAATGAATAAAATCATCTTATTTTAATGGATGACCACTATTAAAGTGGTCATCCAATGGGGATGGTCTAAGTTTGCTTGAACGGCACACTAGGAATTCCGTTGTTCAGAGACTCTCGTGCTTGTTACTTTCTGTTTCAGGGGAGACATGTACCGCTTTGAGTAGCCATAATCATTACTGTCACCATACACATCTCCTACTCCACGTGTTCCTACTTTAGTTCTCACAAATGGTTTTGTTACTTTATTCGTCTCTTTTTCGCAAAGTCTAGTAGGCAGTAAAATATTTTCAGTACAATACTCGTGGCCCAAGAGAGGTGGATTCAAAATTTATAATAAGCGATTGACGATATTTCTTTTGTTTCGGTGATTTATTTGTATTTATTTTAGGCAAAATTATAAAAAACTACCTTATAAAACCAACATTTTGCAAACAACTACCTTATATAATTTTTTTTGCAAATAACTACCTTATAACGCCTTTAGTGTTCAAATCACTACCTAAATGTTACAAATTTTTTTCATTCCACTACCAAACGGTCTAAAAATTCAAAATTTTAGACAAATATGAACTTTTTTTCTCTCATTTTATTCGAAAATACCTAGTTTGGACTTACGAAACATCTCTGCTATGTTCGGAAGCTAAACAACGAGTGGCAAAAAGGTACAAAAACATGTTTTTTTTGGGGTTAAATAGGTGTTTTAGGCAAAGAGGTACCAATATGAATAAAAAATATGTTATAAGGTAGTTATTTGAAAAAAAAAATTATATAAGGTAGTTGTTTGCAAAAAGTTGGTTTTATAAGGTAGTTTTTTATAATTTTGCCTTTATTTTATATATATTTATCGATATGATGTGTAAAATCAGAGACGGGCCCGGGCCACACCCACGAATGGAAGGAGAGAGCTCGACCCATAAGGCCTAGAGAGTTCCATCCCAAAACCAATTGGTAATGGGAGGAGTAGCCCCTAGACTTATAAAGTGAGCAACTCTCACTTTCTTGAACGATGTGGGACTTTACATGTGAAGAGTCTTTTCCACATGATGAGATAGATAAAGAAAAAACTAATAAAATAATAATATAAGTACAATGAAAGTTCTACTTGCTCAAAATTATTTAATGTAATTAATTAAATAAGTACAAGTCCACTCCCCACATTCAACAAAGACTATATATTGAAATGTAAACAAAGAATCCATACACTCTGAAATGAAAAGTGTAAACAAATAATCGGGACGAATGAGTAATATTTTTATGGGAACAAATTAATAATAGATCAAAATATTTTGATAAAATCTTTTATAAATTCTAATTCTAATATTTACTTTTTTAAAGCAGGAGGGCGACCACCCTGACAAACCCCTATCGCTCCGCCCATGTGTCATGATCAAAAGGTTAGCAATGACACAAAACAACAACAACAACAACAACAACAACAACAACAACAACAACAATAATAATAATAATAATAAACAGAAGAAAGATTTTTGAATACAATGCTGTTATTTATGACCGTACATCTTTTGATAAGATTAACCTGGTGATTCAAACAATCTTTAACATAAATTTTTATTTTAATACTCTCTCCATTCAACTTTACACGAGTTAACCATAACATAAAGACCTCAACTATCCAACTTTTTTCTGTTAAGGACCTCAACTATGAAACTTTTCAGTTAAATGCTCATAACATGGATGCCGTTAGTTACTCACCACTCAAAGTTACTCATGTTAACCATGTACTAAATTTACTCTAAAATATACTTAAATCATTTTTGACACAATAGCTCACTAAGTTTATCCAATTCCAAAATATTACAAAACTAAAAAGCGGTCAAAGGAAATTATTAAATTCGCTCTCTTCTCTTTCTTTTCACCATGGCTAGGGTTTACTGATTTTTTTTCTCTTTTTCTCGATTCTATGGCGCGAGGTAAGGGAAGACCACCAAAAAATGTGGAGGTGGTATCTCCAATTGGTGAATCTACTCAAGGGGCTGTCTTGAATCCTTTGATTTCTTCTTCGATTGAAGCACATGCTACTCAGGTATCTCCTCAAATTACCTATGTTGATGTTCTTAATGGTGACCCTAAATCTTCTGAACCAGCGATTGCGACTGTTTTTAAGCCAACAAATGCTTCTCTTGAGGCAGCAGTTGAGAAAGTGGATCTGAGTATTGGTCCAGAGGTGGAGCCTAAAGATATTCCGTGGCGTGAGGTCGTGGTTCCTAAACAAAAGCTAGGCATGAGTCTCTATTATTGTGAAGAGTCAGCGAAATCCACTGAAGTTACTATTGAAATGGAAGACATTAAGGAGGAACTTGAGCTTTGGAGTTGTACACTGATGGGTAATGTTCTTGGTCTGAGGATGGATTTGCAGCACCTTAAGGAGTTTGTCTCCAAACACTGAAATCATGTATCATAACCATTGGTTCAATATTTTCGTAAGAGATGGTTTAGTTTTCGCTTTAAATCAAAGGAGGACCTTGACGTGATTTTCTGGGGTGGTCCTTGGTTAGTAGGGGGGCATGTGTTAATTTTGAAACAGTGGACTCCAACATTCTCTCAAGAACTCGACCATGTCTCAACGGTACCAGTATGGGTTCTGCTACCAGAGTTTGATCCCCACTTCTGGTCTCTAGTGGCTTTAAGTAAAATCGTAAGTAAAATAGGTACACCCTTATTTGCTGATCAGATTACTACCACAAAGGCGAGGCTCGGTTTTGCTAGAATACTTATTGAGGTGGATGTTACAGGGGAGATACCTGAATGTATTATTGTCAATACTCCCTTTGATGGTCAATTGGTGCAAAGGGCTGAGTATGAATGGTTACCTTTCTTCAGTCATACTTGCAATAAACTAGGGCATGAATCTAAGAGCTGCAAACTTAATAAGCCTAGGAAGGAGTACAGGCCTAAGCCTGTGGTGGCTACATCAGAGAGGGATAATGAGGTGCTGCAGACTCCTCCTCCTACGAAGGACTCCTTGGATGGTTTGGGGTTTATTGAAACTCGAAAAGGAACTATTACTCGACAGACAACAATGGTAGGAGGTGTGACTTTGTCAAATAAATTTGAGACGTTGCTGGAGCAGACTTCAAATGCGCCACTGTTGGGTTTAGATGCAGGAATTAGGGCTGATGTTAAGAAAGGTACGTTTCCACGTGATAAACAATGAACTTTGCAACTTGGAATATTAGGGGCTGCAATACTAGAATAAAGCAATGTGAGCTACAGCCTTTTCTTCGAGTAAATAAGCTGGATATGTTAGGTGTATTGGAAACTAGGGTAAAGGAGCGTAGAGCTACGACTATAGCTAGTAACATTTTTGGGCAATAGAGTCTACATCACAACTATGTTTCTTATTATAATGGTAGAATTTGGCTCATTTTTAATCCTCAAGAAGTACAACTTGATGTTATCAGTAAAGGAGACCCGTTTATTCACAGCAAAGTTGTTCATCATGCTACTCAATATACTTTCTACATGACTGTGATTTACGGTTTTAATAATGGCGCTGATAGGCTTCAGCTATGGCACTATTTAGAGTTGTTGGGCACTCATATGTCTGATGCTTGGATCGTTTTGGGGGATTTTAATGTGGTTCGTGGTAGGGAGGAGCGGTGTGTTGGTAACCCTCCTAACCAAACTTATATGGATGATTTCAACAAGTGCATTCAGAATTGTGGCCTTTTAGAGATCAATACTACAAGGCTGCGATTCAGTTGGACTAATAATCAGCTGGGCGATGCTAGGAGTTGGTCTCGACTAGATAGGGCTTTGGTGAATCTTATATGGCTAAATTCTTTTCCTAACTCTTGTGCTACTGTTCTTCCCTCCAGTATCTTAGATCACTCACCTATACGGCTTTCCTTGGATTCAGCGAAAAGGCTGACTAGGAGCTTCAAATATATCAATTTTTGGTCTTCACATGGTAATTTCCAACGTGTGGTCTCTGACGCCTGGGGAGTACATGTGCGAGGCACTCCTATGTTTCGTCTCTTTGAGAAGTTAAAAAACGTGAAGCAGAGTTTAAAGATTTTCAACACAAAGTACTCCTCTAAATTATCCCAAAGAGTAGTTGATGTTGGGCATAATCTAGAGAGGATATAATCCACCCTAATTGATCAACCATCTGATCACGATCTCATGAAGCAAGAACGGGAGACACAAGATCTTTTACTTAAACTAAAGGCTGTCGAATTGAGTATGCTCGTGCAAAGAGCAAAAGTAACACATCTGAAGAATGCATATTGTAGTTCCTCCTACTTCTTTGCTAAAATAGCTGAACGCCGGCATCTTAATAATATTGGGCAAATTCAGGACATGAATGGTATTCTTCGAAAGACAGAGGCTGAGGTTGCTAAAGCTTTTCTTGACTATTGTACTCGATTGCTTGGAACTGACTGCTCAGTGCTGCCTCTAGACGTGGTGTAACACCCTGACTCATTTCATATTTTAAATAATTCATTTTGTTAAAACTCGTATTTCATTTCTTGTGATATTCTAATTTTTGGCTCGAGAAAGTCGTTTCCTTAGCTTGCGTGTCGTGTCATTGAGTCGACCTACGGGTGTCGTGGTATGGATGCGTGAGTGGGTATGTATGGTGGTGTTTAGAGGTGTGACGAAAAGATGGCGAGGTGTTGGTCGCCACTTGTACACGGATAGGAGAGAAAAGCATCCGAAAATAACAGAGTAGAGAACACGCGACCAAGGGGCGAGAGACGCGCTAGCAGGAGGCAGGGAGCCGGCCGGCCGACAGCCGATCCAGACGGCCGGTCCCCAAAATTGCTTTTTCCGGATTTTTGTTTAATTATGATTCCTAATTTCCGTATTACTATATATTAATTTCTAAACCTAAATTTCGTCATTTACTTCATAATTAAACTTCTAAGCCCTAATTCTTTCTTCTCTCTCTAATCCCCATTAATTCTCCTCTCAAAAACTTCACTAAATTCACTAAAGTTCGTAGCTTTTTTTTCCCAATTTCATTCCTTTCATTCTCCTTCGGTAATCCTTCGCT
Source organism: Dianthus caryophyllus (assembly GCA_023091065.1). Taxonomy (NCBI): domain Eukaryota; kingdom Viridiplantae; phylum Streptophyta; class Magnoliopsida; order Caryophyllales; family Caryophyllaceae; genus Dianthus; species Dianthus caryophyllus. Next base: position 20,571,550 of record CM041522.1, read on the forward strand.
TCTACTTCGTTTTTAGCATAGTTTTGTTAGTTTTTATATTATTTAATGTGTTATATATTGTATGCTTATATTGTATGTGTATTATGTGATTATAATCAAAGGAGAATGCGAGACACCATTTACGTGGACTAGGACGAAGAATAGCGTTGTTTTTGCTTCATAAAAGGTAACTGGATGTAGCCCTAGTGATATTTTGACATGTATGAGGCCCTGATTGTTGTTTAGGATGTTGTTGCTGATTGTATGATTGTAAAGTTGCTGACTGTGAATTATGCGATTGTGACTAAGTTTGGAGTCGACCTTATAAACATGAGTCTAGAAGCATGTTTTAGGCTACTTGATCACTTGATTATCGTTGGTTTTGATGTTGAGATGTTTAAAGCTATGATCTAGAGATGACATATAACTTAATTATGGTTAATTATTAGCTATATCGTTGATTACTCCGTTTAAGCATGTTACTACATTGTTGGCTACAACTGTTGGTGAAAATGGATATAGAATGGGTTGTTGTAATCTTAACGAGTTAAAGATGATATTGTGATATTGAATATGAGTGGGTTGTGATGATTATTTTGAGTTAGGTTGTATGCTTGAGATGAGTGTGCGTACGGGTACGGTTATGGCACGTACGTGAAGAGCTATAACGTCCTTTCGGACAGATACTGCCCATAGTCCCCTCGACTATTCTTTTTGTTTAGTTAGAGCTATTGTGGGTTCTTAACCGATTATGGTTAGAGACTATGGTTTATTATGTCGTCACCGGTTATGGTGGGATTTGGCCAAATTTAGATAGTTGTTGGAACTACGGTTATGTTGTTCCGCCATAAGGTTTGGATGTTTCACTGGTTATGGTGAGATCCGGGGTGATTCTTGTCACTTCACCCAGTGCTCTGTGCTATCTCTTGCGTTGTTGTTTGATTGTTGAATTAAGTTGACGGTTTTGGACATTTGGAAATATAGTGGCTTGAGTTTGATTCATTCCTGTTGTAAGCATGGTGATTTTTTGTATATTGCTAGTGTATTCTGATAATAGGCCGTAGGCCAGGTAAGCTTGGTTGTTGTATTGTGGTTTACTTTAGTTTTGTTGAAATATGACTGAGAAGTACCTAGTTACTCCCCACTGACTGGGCTGTTGCATGTTTTGCGGCAGGCATGCGCGGGGACGGGTTTGAAGTGTGAGGAGCCGTGAGGATTGACTCCGTAGTTAGCTTGTTCGATAGACTTGATTTGTCTTTTTAGACTTGCTCGTTAGACTTATTTCAGTTTGTTAGACTTATGTTCTTGGAGTTTTGTATTTGTGCGGGTATGTACTCCCGACCGTTAGACCTCAAGGCCTACTTCGTTTATTTTGTTTCATTGGTTTAGTGAGTGACGATCCGGATCGATTACACGGTGTTTCCGCCACTGTGGTTTCTTTTATTTCATTTTCCTTAATTAAATCCTTTTAAATCGTATTTTATTATGTTCAAATAATCCGAGTTGTTACAGTTGGTATCAGAGCGAATACGCTCCCAACTCTCCTAGGTGATCGAGTGAGTAGGATTTGACATAGCACACCGAGTGAGAGCGTTGGGTAGACACATTAGGGGGTTACGTTGCTTATGCTTGTGTTTGAGTAGTTTCTTGAAAAGGCATGTTTAGTAAATTGCCGCTAATAATTAAACCTTTGTGTCGCAGATGGCTAGAAATGGACCTCAGAACGATCTACAACGCATCCGCAGGCTTGTGGATGCTATACTTGATATGACTGCGGCTCAAGCCAACAATCAGTCAGTGTTCGATCGCTTCGATCGACACCGACCGCCTACTTTTTACGAGACGGCAGATTCGGTTGTGCTGGAGTCTTGGATAAGAGAAATGGAGAAGCTCTTCGTTGCTACGAGGTGCCTTGATGCGCAGAAGGTCAACATTGCCATCTATTACTTGAAGGTAGAGGCCGATAACTGGTGGGCTCTATCAAAGGCTACCCTACAAGCCCAAGCTGGGTTTAATTTGGGCGGCTGTTTTGAAGCCTTGAAGAAGAGGTTTTACCTGGATGAGCTCCGTTGGCAGATGGAACAAGAGTTTATTCAATTGGCTCAGGGTTCGATGTCGGTTCAGGAGTATGCCGACAAGTTTGTGTCTTTAGCTCGGTTCGCTCCTGTAGAGTCCAAGGGCCCAACAATACTCTACAGGGGGGGGGGAATAGAGGATTGTCCCCTTTTTGAATTTCGCAACGAAAATATAAAAAGCGTAAAAGTAAATGCGTAAAGTAAAGGACACAAAGATTTAACGTGGTTCGGCCCAATTGAAAAGCCTACGTCCACCCCTTCTTCTATTAATTATTTATTAAGAGCACCTACTCCGGCCTAGCATACAACAAATAATTAATAACACCACAGACTCACCCTAGTTGTGGTGTGAAGCCCTCTTTGATATAGAGAAGCTAATCTCTATACAATATAATTATGAAATTGTTACAAGTCTCTCAACAAATATGAAAATACAATTCAATTGTCTAGAGAGTCTTATTGTAACTATGCACCTTTTTGAATAAATAATAATTTATAAATTTAAGTACATAAAATATTGACCTTTAAAAATGATTTTGCAAAAACAACAGAGTGGATAAAAATGCAACGGAAAACTAATGTTTTTGCAGTGTTGAAAATGTGATTAAAAAGTCAAAAAGGTCAAGTAAGATGTACGAAGTACATCACTTTTATAAGCAAGTGAAAGAGTCTTGTGAATCATAATTTTTGGCAAGTATTTTATTCAAACATTTTATTGCTTAATTAAAGAGGTTGAATGAAATCTTTAATTAAATGCCAAATGTGAAAGCAAAGTATTTTTGGATATTCTTGTCAATCAATATTGTGTAATTCTCGGCAACATTAAATTGTGTGTTTACAAACAAAATTAGGAACAAAATGATTGACACAATATTTAGTAATTTTTCTTTGTTACCAAAAACTTTGCTTATAAAAAGGATTAACTTGTATATAAAAGGAATGTTTCATATATTTTTACCATAGGAGGATTATCATATATCTTATTGACTAAGATATTAGAAAAGCTTCCACTTGAAAGATATATTCAACATCCATGCTAAATAAAATTTTACAAATCATTTTGTATTGATTTAGAAAAGAAAACGATAATTTTTAGAAGGAGTTTGTGCATAGTTATTAAAAGAGCTCTTTACAAGAATAACACCTATCCTTCAAGCTTCGTCTTTTCTTTTGTCTCGTTTCGAATGTTGTAGCGACGATTAGATTCTTCTTCCTTGATTATCATACATGTATCATAAGGAAAATAGATCAAGTGTGTAATGGCACAAGGAATAAACTTAGAAATAAATACTTGACATTAATCAAAACTTAAAACGAAAATAAAACCGAAGTCAACAAATTTCCCCTTTTTGATGATGTCAAGTCTCCTAAGATTTATTTCTAAGGTAATTCCCCCTCAAACGAAACTCGTACCAAAAACCAGAGAATTCACATGACAAAAGTACAAAGAATTAATCAAAGCCCATATGAGAACGTAGGACGATATAAAACAAAACACTTATATAAGAAACGAGTAAGAATCACAGTCAATGAAAGAGGTTAGCAAATGAGATAGAAATCTTAGGCCTATTTTCCCCCTCTTGACATCGTCGAAAAGGTGAAAAGACTAAAATAATACCACAAGATGCAAGCACACATATGATTAAGCAAGAATTGTATGGTTAAAACTGAAACATAAGCATCATAATTATTAAGTAGTAAGCAGAATTGGTCCAACGACATCACACCAAAAAAAAATGAACTGAAAAAGAAATCAAGGAGACCCTAAAGCTAACTAGGCTTAGAGCTTTATTTGGTAGGAGAAGAAGCAAAGCAGACTAAATGGCCCAAAAAGAACAACCAGCACAGTTCCGCGAGACAAGGTTTAGATATGGTGCATCTGCTCAAGAATATAAACGGTACGATCAGCGTTTTCTCCTATAGCCCACAAGCGATCCGTAATCTCAGTGAGACGCTGAGCAGGTAGAGTAGTATGGGAGCGGAAGAGCTGAACAACCTCACCGACATTAGTGGCCAAGGCATTTCCACGAGTATTAATTGCAGAAATATCATCCCTAATGAACCGTATGTTATCCTGCAATCGGTGAACCACATGCTGCACACTACACATTGTCTGTAGCATTTTAGTGTGGGTAGAATCTATGTCAGTAGCCAGAGCATCCAGTTTTTTATCATACAGTGACATCCATCCCCGGACCTCAGCATTCCCTCCAATTTCAGCGGTCTTACTTGACTCTCCACTTTTCTGCCATCCACGTATATCCGCAATCTGAGCGGTGAGACGCTCTTCTAATGCATCAAACCTAGACATGACCAAAGCTTGCAATTCATCAAAATACTCCTTGGTTCTCCCCACATCGACCAGATGTCCCTCAGCCTCTCTGTTTTCAGCAGCCTTACTAGTTTCTCCGACCTTTTCTTTACCCTTCCGGGAAACAGAAGTTCCATTCATAAACTCCTCGTCATCGAAAAGTCTCATTTTTTCCAGATTCAGAGTAGTCATAATGTCAGTCGGGATAACCGACATTGCGGTTTTACTGACTACACCTTTGGCTTTGAGAACTTTTGATAACCACATCCCATAGGGAATTAAGAGACTAGCGTCATCTTCTGAATTAGTCAACTGAGAGTGACTATGAGCAATGTGAGAGAATATAAGATAGGGCAGATTTATTTTATCACCCTTCAAAAGATGATACAAAAAGCGATTCTCATGAGCATTCACCCTTTGAGTCCCAGTTTTCCGAGGCAACACAGTAACATGCATAAAGTTGCAAAGGAAACGAACAACAGGACTAAAGTGGGAGACTATTACCGGAGAATTAACAGCAGCATCCTTGTCGAGGAATTGTTTATACTTCAGTATAGCAGCCTCATCGAAGCCATTCCAACTCACCCAAGCATCAATCTCTACACCTTCAGATGGAATACCCCATATGTCACCAAACTCAGCCATCGTCACTCTGATCAACTTATCTCCAAAATTCGCACATAAAACTTTATTCTCCACACGCAACGTCCCCCAAAATTGGGTCAGTTGGACAGGGAAAACAAGGTGCGAGCTGTCAAAGAACTCACGCCATCCTTGGGATTTCAGGATCTCAGCAAAGTCAGTCAACCCCACAATTTCATCATACCAACTAACAGGAAAAACTCGCCCCGAAACCAGAGGATATCGTAAAATTAGACAAACCTGAGCAAACTCTTTCTGAGTGAGACGAGTGTCTCGGACAGCATCAAGGATAGCACTGTTTTCATCGATAACCTTTGTTATCGAATCCTCTTGTGTGACACGAGTTGGTTAGACCCTGACTCGCTTCCCCACACTTTCTTCTTCGAGATGAAGCGAGTAATCGGAGGGAGCAGAGTCCTCATCAGACAAAACAGTAGTGGCTCGAGTGCGCACGTTTCGCTTAGGTGTTTTGGTTGCCTTTTTGGGGGCCATTGAAAAGCAGAGGGTGATGAATGGGAGAGGAAAAAAAATGGTTGACAAGGTGAGTGAATTGGGTGTGGGAAGTTGGAGACGGGAGAGATTAAATAGGGTCAAGTAGGAAAGAAAGGACGTGGGAAGGAATGAAGGAATCAAAATCTTGGGCATTGGGAATCTTATGGAAATCTTTTAAGATGATTTGACAATATATGGGTTTTAAAAAATAAAATAATACGGGAAAGATGGATAACTTTAGGACAGAGAATAAAAAAGTGATTTGATCACCCATGAGATTTTGGCAAGCATGTAATACGAGGGAATATGTTTAAGGTTGACTTGCCAAACTTGTAATATAGCAAGGTGAATTCTTTTCTTGTGGAATAAGACAAATGTTTTGTAGGAAGAGCTCTGAATATATTTAGGAATAATAGGTATATTTTGTAAAGATGGATAGGATGTATTTCATGTGAGAGACACAACGAATATATTTGCTGCTTTACTATATGGTGGGAAAAAAAAAACATTGAAGAAAGCATGGTTGAATAGCAAACATACTAGGAGTATTTTAAAAAAAATTAAAATACAAGGATCAATGAATTAATAACCATATGGCATGGAAAGAAGTCGGGAACAATTTTTAATACCCAAAAGTATGATGCACATTTCAGTATAAAACCACACACGAAAGCATGCAGAAACATATAGAATTTCACATCATATAGTACGGACACAGTCAAAATCACCAAAACTAGTCAGTCACCAAGGAAATAAAAGGACATGGAAAAATCAATCACCATTAACTAAGCCAATCTCAAGACGAAGTTTCTCAAAACGCTCCCTAGGTAGGGGTTTTGTAAAAATATCGGCTTTTTGATTTTCTGTTGGACAAAAAATTAATTCAATGTTGCCTTTCTCCACGTGATCCCTTAGAAAATGATGACGAATGTCGATGTGTTTGGTCCGGGAATGCATAGCAGGGTTTTTAGAAATAGCTATAGTACTCACGTTATCACAAAAAATAGGTACACTAGCAAAAACTACCCCATAGTCTTGTAGTTGTTGTCGAAGCCAGAGTAATTGAGAACATACCAAAGATGCTGCAATATACTCACTTTCAGTAGTAGAGAGTGCTACAGTGGCTTGTTTCTTCGAACCCCATGAGACTATACCCGAGCCAAGAAACGTGACCGTTCCAGATGTGCTTTTTCTGTCGATCGAACATCCTCCATAATCTGCATCTGAATATCCCTTGAGATCAAAAACATCATACATTGGATAGAACAGATATAAATTAATAGTACCAATTAAATATCTCAAAACGCGTTTAACTGCTGCGAGATGAGATTCTTTAGGATTTGCTTGAAACCTAGCACAAACACACACACTTTGCATAATATCAGGACGACTAGCCGTGAGATAAAGAAGAGAACCAATCATACCTCGATACGAAGTTTCATCGACAGGCTTACCGTTTTCATCTTTATCTAACTTTGTCGTCGTGGCCATTGGTGTGGTTATAGCCTTACCATTTGTCATTCCATATTTCTTAAGCAATTCCTTAATGTATTTCTGTTGATGCACCATAATTCCTTCTTTGGTTTGCTTAATTTGTAGACTGAGGAAGAAACCTAATTCTCCCATCATACTCATCTCAAATTCTGACTGCATTAAATCAGAAAAATAGCTACACAAGTTTTCGTTAGTAGAGCCGAATATGATATCATCAACATAAACTTGGACAATTAAAGTAGCTGACCCCTCAGTTTTCAAGAATAACGTTTTATCGACAGAGCCACGTTTAAAATCATTTTTGAGTAAAAATTGTGACAAACGATCATACCACGCCCTAGGCGCTTGTTTTAAGCCGTAAAGAGCTTTGTCGAGTAAATATACATGATTTGGAAACTCACTATTTTGAAAACCTGGGGGTTGCTCAACATACACTTTCTCTTTCAAGTAGCCATTAAGAAAGGCGGTCTTAACGTCCATTTGATAGAGTTTGAAACCTTTGTGAGCGGCAAAGGCAATTAGTAATCTAATCGCTTTTAAACGGGCTACTGGTGCGAAGGTTTCGTCGAAATCAATGCCTTCTTGTTGGTTATAGACTTGCACCACTAGCCTTGCCTTATTCCTCACAATGGCTCCCGAATCGTCAAGTTTGTTTCTAAAAACCCAACGAGTACCAATAACTTTACGATTCGGAGGCCTAGGTACCAAGTGCCAAACTTTGTTTTTCTCAAATTGTCGTAACTCATCTTGCATTGCAACTATCCAATCGGAATCGGTTAGTGAAACTTTGATGTTGTTAGGTTCAATGGTAGAGAGAAACGAGTTTAGCACACAGTAGTTATTCATGATGGACTTACGCGTTTCTATACCTTTGTTGTAGTCACTAAGTATCGCATCCGTGGGGTGAGAACTTTGATGTTTCCATTTCTTGAGTGTTGTTGGACCGTTGTTTGGATTTTCGTCTGATGTTACCTTAACATTATTCGTAACGTCAGATGTTTCCCCTGAATTCAAGCTGGATGTTTCTGTTGCTGTTACCTTAACATCTGTTTCCAACGGATCTTTTGGGGAGTCGTTAGAGTTAGATAACGAAGTAACATTAACATCATCCTTAACTTGAGTATCGTTCAAGTCTGACTTTTGAGCCTTTTCGGCATCGGTTCCAATAATTTGTGTTTCATCGTTTTCGTCCTTTAATTCGGGTAAGTCTTTGTGAGTAAGCCAGAAATCTGAATCTTCTTCTTCTTCCAAGTCATCTCCTTCATATTGCTCGAGAGTATCGTTTTCATCAAATACGACATGTATACTTTCTTCCACGCACATAGTTCGCTTGTTGTACACACGATATGCCTTACTATGATTAGAATAACCCAAGAGAACACCTTCGTCACTACGAGGATCAAACTTTCCCAATCTATTTTTACCATTATTATGTATAAAACATTTACTTCCAAAACATCTTAGATGGGATATGTTTGGTTTTCTTCCTTTTAGTAGTTCGTAAGGGGTTTTCTTTAAAATTGGTCTAATCATAGCCCGGTTGTGTATGTAACACGCGGTATTCACGGCTTCTGCCCAAAAATTTCTAGGCAAGCCGCTACATAGTAACATAGTGCGTGACATGTCCTCAATGGTTCGATTCATTCTTTCAACTACTCCATTTTGTTGAGGAGTTCTAGGAGCCGAAAAGTTATGATCGATACCATGCTCTCGACAATATTCAATGAAGGCTTGGTTATCAAACTCGGTACCATGATCCGTCCTAATAGATATGAGATTATGCAAATATTTGTTTTGGGCTAATTTTATCAAACACACAAATTCATCAAAGGTATGATCTTTGGAGCTTAAGAAAATCGGCCAAATAAATCTCGAATAATCATCTACTAATACAAAGACGTATCTAGCACCGGCTCTACTACTAACCCTCATTGGTCCACATAAATCCATGTGAACTAATTCAAGCGGCTTGGAAGTGCTTACCACATTTTTAGATTTAAACGATGTCCTCACATGTTTACAACGTATACACGTTCCACACAATTTATTGGTGTCAAACTTTACGGAGGGAAGTCCTTCAACAAGTTCCAATCTCTTCAACCTTTTTAGACAATGTGTGTTGATATGGCCGAACCTCTTGTGCCATATAGAGTGATCATTCGTGACCGCACTCATACACGTGAAAGATATAGAAGGAATACTTTCTATGTCAACGACATAGACATTATTCTTTCTTCTTCCTTCAAGTATAACGTGACTAGATCCTTCATGAATGATACGACACACACTTGAATGAAACACAACTTTGTTCCCGCGATCACACAATTGTGAGATACTTAGAAGGTTATGCTTAAGTCCTTGAACAAGTAGCACATTGTCAATGGAGTGCGTTTTGGAGATTCCAACTCGACCAATTCCAATGGTTTTTCCTTTACCATTATCTCCAAAAGTAACACTTCCACCTTCATAAGTCTCAAGTGAGAGGAACTTGCTTTTATCTCCTGTCATGTGTCTCGAGCAACCACTATCCAAGTACCATTGGTTGCTTCCTCTTACTTCATCCTACAAAAATTCACTTTGGTGATTTAGGTACCCACACAAAGTTGGGTCCTCTTCTATTAGTCACATCAGGAAGTAAATCTTTACGAATCCAAACACGTTTAACAACATACTTATGTTTATGATTATAGTACAAGTTAGGATTAAAAGATTCATACTTCTTCTTAGTCGATTCATGATTATATTGAGTTTTGGGTTTAGACATGTTATCATAACTAGACTTGACATAAGCCGTATTTCTTTTATAATGCAAGTCACGTTTTTTACACGAATTGACATAATGACCCGTTTTTCCACAAAAGTTACAAATTTTATATTCGGGAAGACCAACATACTGTCTTTTGCGAAAATCACGGTTAGTGGGTTCGTTCATTTTCTTAACGTGTTCTACGCGACATCTAGTTTGATAACCTAAACCTTCTTTATGGTGTCGATTAGATTGTTGAGTTAAAAAGTTAAGGACTTCTTGACTAGCTTCCCATTTCTTACTAACATTGAAAGCTTCTTTTAATTTCTCATTAAGTTCTTCCTTTTCTTTACTCAACTTTTTACAATTATTACAAGACTCGACCTCTTTACTTATGGTGGATTCCTTTTTACTCAACTCGGATTGAAGATCAACAATTTTCTTAATGAACGATGACTTCATAACTTTAAAGCTAGATTGTTGTTGAATAAGTTCATTTGTGAGGTTGTTTACTTGGTTATCTAACAATTTGACTTTTTCTTCAAGTTCATGATTTCGTTCAACACATGATGATGTTATAGTAACATCATCCAAAGCTGGTATATCCTCTTCAGATGTTAGGTTAACCTCATCTAGGGTTTCCTTTACCTGGTCAGATGTTGGAGTAACACTGACTGGAGGTTCATCAACTTCGGGTGATGGTATGGTAACGTCATCTCGTGTTAGACTAACATCACCGAACGAACTTTCAGAATTTTCAGAGTTTATGGACGAATTATCGTCTTCGGAAGCGTACTCAGAGTCAAGGTCATATTTGCTCCGATCCAAGTTTGACGTAGGTTCAACATATGTGTCAAAGCTTTGCTTTGAAACATTTGGTGGACTTACGTTCTTCTTAGAGCAAAGTTTTTTAACCTTTTCACTTAGAGAGCAATTGTCATCTTCAAGGTTTTTAATATAAGTCTCTTGATTAACACAAGTATTATAAACACCTTCAAAAATTTCTAAAATTCTATCTTTAGATAATTTTAAGAACTTATTCTTGACTTTATTAAAAGTTACCTCGATTTCTTCATCCGATTCGGAGTTAGACTTTCCCATTAAGCATAAGTCTTTGTAAGACCTTCCTTTTGTCGATTCAACACCATACGTGCTAAGACACACGTTGGCCTCTTCTTCCTCCTCGGTTTCCTCATCCGTATCAACCTCAAGATCTCCCCATCCATCGGAAGCTAGCATAGCCGTCTTGTACGTGTTCTTAGCTTTCTCACGTTTGGCTTTGTTTTTGATCTTTGCCCAAGTAGGACAATCTTTGATAATATGAGTAGTCTCTCCACATTTATAACAACCCTTGTTTGAATTTTTTGTCTTAAAGGGTTTAGAACCTTTACTCACATTTTTAGAGGAATTAAAACCAAACTTTTTACTGTTGAACCGTTTAACAAATAATCCTATTTCATCACCTGACTCTCCCTCATCACTGGACTCGGCTTGAAGAGCTATCCCTTTATTTTTGATTGGTTCTATGCGCCCTTTGTTGAGTGTTAAGTCATGGGCCATCAAAGATCCAATAAAACTATCATAGGAAAGTTTGGATAGATCTTTAGCTTCCTCTATCGCAGTGATTTTGGGTTGCCATTTATCGGTTAGGCTCCGAAGGACCTTATTGACAAGATCCTCGGTTGAATATACTTTGCCTAAATTATTTAACTCATTGATTATACTAATAAATCGATCAGACATGTCACTGATGTTTTTATTTTTCTCCATATGAAACATCTCGTACTGATGAGTTAATAAATTTTCCCGACACTTTTTAACTTGGGATGTTCCTTCATAGGAAGCCTCAAGACTATCCCAAATTTCTTTCGCACTTGCAGATGATGAAAAACGATTAGAAATTTCTTTGGTCAAACCTTTTTGCAACATAGTTAAAGCTTTAAAATTCTTTTGGGCAACTTTAAAATCTTTCTCATCATAGTCATCTTCTTGCTTTTCACTTTTCAAATCAGTAGAAAGTATAGCAATGGGTCCTTTGACTATGATTCTCCAACATTCAAAGTCAACTCCTTTTATATGATTTCTCATTTGATTTTTCCAGTGACTATAATCCTTACCATCGAAGATAGGATATTTTACCATATCACTAGATTCAATTTTTTGAAAACAAAAAGAACTAGGCCGAGATTTAGAGAGAAATAAAAAATAAAATATCAAAACTTAGAGTATTGGATAACCTCTTTAGCGGTAAAGCTATCAAGAGCACAAGGCTCTGATGCCAATTGTAGAGTCCAAGGGCCCAACAATACTCTAGAGGGGGGGGGGGGGGGGGGGGGGGGGGGTGAATAGAGGATTGTCCCCTTTTTGAATTTCGCAACGAAAATATAAAAAGCGTAAAAGTAAATGCGTAAAGTAAAGGACACAAAGATTTAACGTGGTTCGGCCCAATTGAAAAGCCTACGTCCACCCCTTCTTCTATTAATTATTTATTAAGAGCACCTACTCCGGCCTAGCATACAACAAATAATTATAACACCACAGACTCACCCTAGTTGTGGTGTGAAGCCCTCTTTGATATAGAGAAGCTAATCTCTATACAATATAATTATGAAATTGTTACAAGTCTCTCAACAAATATGAAAATACAATTCAATTGTCTAGAGAGTCTTATTGTAACTATGCACCTTTTTGAATAAATAATAATTTATAAATTTAAGTACATAAAATATTGACCTTTAAAAATGATTTTGCAAAAACAACAGAGTGGATAAAAATGCAACGGAAGACTAATGTTTTTGCAGTGTTGAAAATGTGATTAAAAAGTCAAAAAGGTCAAGTAAGATGTACGAAGTACATCACTTTTATAAGCAAGTGAAAGAGTCTTGTGAATCATAATTTTTGGCAAGTATTTTATTCAAACATTTTATTGCTTAATTAAAGAGGTTGAATGGAATCTTTAATTAAATGCCAAATGTGAAAGCAAAGTATTTTTGGATATTCTTGTCAATCAATATTGTGTAATTCTCGGCAACATTAAATTGTGTGTTTACAAACAAAATTAGGAACAAAATGATTGACACAATATTTAGTAATTTTTCTTTGTTACCAAAAACTTTGCTTATAAAAAGGATTAACTTGTATATAAAAGGAATGTTTCATATATTTTTACCATAGGAGGATTATCATATATCTTATTGACTAAGATATTAGAAAAGCTTCCACTTGAAAGATATATTCAACATCCATGCTAAATAAACTTTTACAAATCATTTTGTAATTATTTAGAAAAGAAAACGATAATTTTTAGAAGGAGTTTGTGCATAGTTATTAAAAGAGCTCTTTACAAGAATAACACCTATCCTTCAAGCTTTGTCTTTTCTTTTGTCTCGTTTCGAATGTTGTAGCGACGATTAGATTCTTCTTCCTTGATTATCATACATGTATCATAAGGAAAATAGATCAAGTGTGTAATGGCACAAGGAATAAACTTAGAAATAAATACTTGACATTAATCAAAACTTAAAACGAAAATAAAACCGAAGTCAACAGCTCCTAACATAGTTCCTGATGAGGCGGCTCGAGTTTGTCGTTTTGAGAAGAACCTAACCCCAAAGGTTAGGACTGTGCTAGCTGGAGTTCCTTCTACCAATTTCCAACAGGCCTATGACCGAGCTTTGAGTGCTTACGAGTCGGTTAAGGCCGAAGAAGCTGAAGTTGCTAGGACCCGTTTTGTGAAGAGACCGTTCGTTCCATAACAACCCTCTCCAGGCGTGAAGAAGGGTAGACTTGAGGTGTGACCTTTTGCGAACCGTGCTCAGGTTCCCGGGAAGCTGAACATGCTTTGCTATCGCTGCAAGAAGGCTTACCACCCGGGTAAGTCATGTGATGGGACACCGATCGTGTGCTTTAACAGCAAGGAGCCGGGACACAAAGCTAATGAATGTACTAAAGCCGTGAAGCCTACTACTGCCACCGGTTCTTCTTCTTCTGTGGTTCCTTCTACCGTGACCACGAAGACTAACCCTCCTGCTTAGAAGGGTCGTATCTTCGTCATGAGTCGTGTTGAGGCCGAGAGCCATCCAGATGTGATTACTGGTACATTCCTTGTTAACTATGTACCTGCTTTTGTTCTTTTTTATACGGGTGCATCCATGTCTTTCATATCCACTCCATTGATTGAAAAATCTCGTCTTACATCCTCTACTTCCGTGGACACCATTATATCCCTTCCTACGGAAGAAATTGTTCCTTGTTCACTTCTTTTCAAAGATGTCCCTATTTCTTTTGGGGATTCCATCTTATCAACTGACCTTGTGCGCTTTGATCTGTCCAAGTTTGATATCATCTTGGGTATGGATTAGTTGGTGAGGTATGATGCTCGTTTTGTTTGCTGCGATTAGAAGGTCTTGTTAAAAAGACCGTCTGGTTGTAGGATTTCCTATAAGTGTGCGGCGTCGAGGCCGGGTGTTCGTTGGGTGTCGGCTTTGAAAATGAGCAATATGAGGAGGGTCATCAAGTATTCTTATGTATGGTGAATGATGTCTCTAAGAAGCCGAAGTTAGGGGACATTCCTATAGTTCGTGAGTTCGAGGATGTGTTTCCTGAAGAGTTTCCTGGAATTCCAACTGAACGTGATGTGGAGTTCGCAATTGATCTAGTGCCGGGTACAGGGCCTATCTCTAAGGCTCCATATCAAATGGTGCCTGCTGAGTTGTAAGAGTTAAAGAAGCAGTTGGAGGAGATGATTGAGAAGGGGTTCATAAGACCGAGTGTATCGCCTTGGGGTAACCCGGTGTTGTTTGTGAAGAAGAAAGATGAGAGTATGCGTTTGTGCATTGATTATCGCGAGCTGAACAAGGTGACGATTAAGAACAAGTATCCTTTGCCACGCATTGAGGACTTATTCGATCAGTTGAATGGTGCAAGCGTGTTTTCGAAGATCGACTTGAAATCGGGTTATCATCAGATTCCAGTTCGAGAGCAGGACATCCCGAAGACCGCATTTCGATCGAGGTATGGGCATTATGAGTTCGTGGTGATGCCGTTTGGTTTGACTAATGCTCCTGCCGTGTTTATGGACCAGATGAATCGTACCTTTAGTGAGTACTTGGACCGATGTGTTGTTGTCTTCATTGATGACATATTGGTCTATTCTCGAGACAAGGCCGAGCATGAGAATCATCTACGCCTTATCTTGGAGGTGCTATGTAAGCAGAAGTGGTATGCTAAATTCTCCAAGTGTGAGTTATGGTTGAAAGAAGTGGCTTTCTTGGGTCATGTTATTTCTGGTGAAGGCGTGAAGGTTGATCCGTCTAAAATGTGGAAGCTCTGCTTGGTTGGGAAAGTCCTAAGAATGTGAATGTGATAAGGAGTTTCCTTGGGTTAGCTGGCTATTACAGGAGGTTCGTGCAGGACTTCTCAAAGATAGCTAGACCTTTGACTCAGGTGAAGAAGAAGGAGTCGAAGTTCATATGGAGTGAGGCGTGTGAAGCTGCGTTCCAAGAGCTGAAGAAGAGGCTGACTACCGCTCCTGTGTTGAAGCTACTTGAAGAGGGTGTTGAGTTTGATGTGTACACTGATGCCTCTAAGCTTGGTTTAGGGTGTGTGCTGATACAGAAGGGTAAGGTAATAGCTTATGCGTCAAGGCAGTTGAGGGTGCATGAGTTGAACTATCCTACCCATGATCTCGAGTTAGCTGCGGTTGTGTGTAACATACGCGATTTTTACTAAAATAAAAATATAAAATAAAGATCAAACGAATCTAAGGTGGCGGAAACACCTTAGTTACTAAAAACTAAAAAGGTTGAAAAAAAATAAAATATAAAAGTTTACAAAACTAGGTGAAAAAATACCCTTAAAATAGAATTAGAGATACCGAAATAAGAAAAATTTATTAAAAGAATTCTTCGAAATAAAATTAAACGTGACGCTTGCTAGCTCACTCGAAAACCCCCATAGCAGACAGCAGCTCAACAACCTGCCATTTTACAAGAAAATGACAGCCACAGTCAGTGGGGAGTAACTCAGACGTTCTCCCAGCCATTTTTTTTTTTTTTTGATGACGAGGGGGTTGAGTCCCCCCCGGGTACATGCATTCTCCCAGCCATATTACATTACAATAAAGCTGACAATTAAATAAAACAGCTCATATAATCTAATAATAATACTAATAATAATAAGAATAATAATAATAATAATAATAATAATAATAATAATAATAATAATAATAATAATAATAATAATAATAATAATAATAATAATAATAATAATAATAATAATAATAATAATAATAATAATAATAATAATAATAATAATAATAATAATAATAATAATAATAATAATAATAATAATAATAATAATAATAATAATAATAATAATAATAATAATAATAATAATAATAATAATAATAATAATAATAATAATAATAATAATAATAATAATAATATCAATTATAATAATAATAATAATAATAATAATAATCATAATAATAATAATAATAATAATAATAATAATAATAATAATAATAATAATAATAATAATCATAATAATAATCATAATAATAATCATAATAATAATCATAATAATAATAATTTTAATCATAATAATAATAATAATAATAATAATAATAACAATAATAATAATAATAATAATAATAATAATAATAATAAAAACAATAATAATAATAACAATAATAATAATAATAAAAATAATAATAATAATAATAACAATAATAATAATAATAATAATCATAATAATGATCATAATAATAATAATAATAATAATAATAATAATAATAATAATAATAATAATAATTATAATAATAATAATTATAATAATAATAATAATAATAATAATAATAATAATAATAATAATAATAATAATAATAATAATAATAATAATAATAATAATAATGATACAGAAACACATTTCCATGAAATTGATGGGGAGCCGAGAAACAATATGGGCGCCCACCTCCTTAGCTACAGCAAAGCTAAGTCTAGTAAAAATATAAGCGGACACCCTAGCCCCTGCATCATGGGAGGCAGAGAATGTCTGAATCCGCTTTAGCAAAGCTATTGCTTCCGAATCCAACTCCCCCAACGTAGAGAAAGAGAACGGTAGAAAACCATAACCAGCCGCCGCACATGAATCCCTGTACTTATCACACTTGCGATGCATCAGCAACAACCCTACCAGACTCAAACTCGGCCATCCCAGTCTGAGTCAAGGGGGAAGAGCCCGTTAGGTCCACACAAACATCCCGCCCCCTGTCCCATGAGTAAAGAAGCAAATCAGCAGGACGAAGGGATCCGCCGTGTCCATCAACCAGACCAATGTCAACCTCCTTCCTATGGATACCCACATCCGTACCTCCCACCAAAAACCCAGTGATGTAACAATGGACTTTTATTGCATGCTTTTACGTTGACTTAAATGGTTCTAATCTTGACGAATTCAAGTTAAATGTTTTAAAATGCCAAATGAGGTTTCTTTATGGGTCATCACTCTTAGGTAGGCGTCCTTAGGATGGCTAGAGTCTAGCTTGTCTCGAGTCTAGGTCCTAATCGGCATGCGCATACCCCTTTTACAAACACATAATCTAATGGGCCCTTTTACATTAACAAGGCCCAATTCGATCCCTAAATTTAGGCCCAGTTGCTAAAACCACCTTTTAGGACTGACAAACACCCGAGACAGCCTCGCGGTTTGTCTTATTTAACAAAACACTACAAAATACACCCTTTTTACATTTTCAGGGCTCGGGCCCAGAACCGAGCCCAAACCCATTCCTGGCCCGCTTCCCAAGGTCCAAGATAACCTAATCAAACCCTACACTCAGCCACAACTCCGTAACTTAGAGCTCAAGCAAGAATATACCATATATCCTAAAAGATATTTTGGAAATATACGGAAAAAGAGGACTCTGCCCGCCCTACCAATCGCAAGAGGCCTTGCGATTAGGGCAGGCAGCCGTAAGGGTCCTTGCGATTACCCTAAGCTATCGCAAGGTACCTTGCGATTCCTACGTCCGGTTTTATCCTCTAGGGTTTCCTAATTCTTGACGAGCTCTACACTATAAATACAACCCTCCATATACGTTCAAAAGACATTCAACTCACATCAGAATTTTACAACTCTCTCTCACAAAAGCCTCACTCATAAACACCCTTTGAATTCTTCATTTTCCCAGTGTTGAATTCTCCCCTTTAAAGCGAAGCGCTGCCGGTTTCCTAGATAAAGACAGGTATGTCTTAATCCTAACATGGATTAAGGTTTTCTTTACTTCTTTGACTTGCAAGGGCCTACACTAGGCTCACCCCGACTTTGGTACGCGAGTCTGCTTTTCATAAGGCGGCCATGCACCTCGAATACACACCCTATTCATAACACTTTTCCAAAGTCGCATAGACAACTAACCACCTTAAAATAAATCAATGGACAATTGAACTTTATTTTATGTATGGATTTAGCAAATCCTCATCTTGCATCTAAATCACTTAAAATGAATTCGTCATTAATTGAACTGTTTTTGTTAACAAGTTAAGCATGCTTAACTGAGGGTTTTAAACAATCTCTTTTTGCATTTGCATTTGCATTATTTTTACAACTTATATCGCACTTGTACGTAGCGAATTACTTAGGCTCATGTATGATTATTTGCATTGTTCTCAAGTCTAGTAGAGGCTATCTTTTGATAGGCTTTTCCAAAAGATCTTTCATAAAACATTATTTGAACTATGCTTTAGAAAAGTACCCTCACCTGAATCCGAATCTGGTTTCACAATAGCCTTAGACGGATGGGTGTCGACGTGCCTTGAACTTTAAGACGTGTCTTTGAGCTGAGGACACGGAGGCGGGTTCTAAATTTCCCTCATAATTTAGTGGCGGCTCCAAAACAGTTTTTAAAGGTTTTTCCTACTTAATCTTTTTCAACTTTTACGCCCTTAGCAAGACGTCGAGTGGTCCCATTTAATCCCGGTACCTACAGTTGGCGACTCCGCCGGGGATAGGTTTTATTTTTAAAAAAAAAAAAAATTAAACTAGCTTTTTCTTTTTAAAAATAAAAATGAGACTTGAACAACTTGAGAACAATCAACATACATGAGCTGAGCATATTCGTTTAGAGTCGAATCCAGTGGATTCACACACGAACACCCGAGAGGTGGTTCCAAACGCAGGCGTCGTCCATTCGATGAAGCATGTTCTGGAATAACCTTCCTCTCACCCCTCCACGGCTTGCCGTAGCAAACTGGTTTGACCGCCCCAGGGCTTCCTTCGTATCCTACACGTTATACTATGTAGGCGAAGGGCTAAAAGCATCTGCCAAAGCGTACTCAAACCAGTTGGAGGCGTACGAGACTTGACCAAACGACCAAGAGTCATACGTACGAGTGCGAGGCTATACACTATAGCCTTTTTCAAAATTCATTTGCATTGCATATCTTCGAAAACTCACTTAAAACTTTCAAGATAAGAATGAACCTAACAACTAACATCTAACATTTTACAAACAAAACTCTCGCGAATTATTGAAATATACATTTTTTCAAATTTCCTTTTTACAAAACTAGCAAAACCCGAGTCGAGGTCTTCCGACCTAAACTCGTGCACTCTATTCTTTGAACCCCGCAACCCAAATCTCTTTTAACGTCCTCGACTTGACTAGCTCGAGTCGAATCCTTTCAATACATTCAACTTTAGCCCACGACAACATATCGTCACTTGGGCTAAAATAAAACATCTTAACATCGAGGCGAGTTGCGCGCACGCATCCTCGTCTCAAAAATCTTTCTAGCTTAAAACTTTTCGAAAACCTTCCTTTTTAGTCTTAAAAGGACCTTCCAAAAGAAGTAAGCAAAAACTCGAGTAAGGTTTACAGCCCAAGCTCGTGGATTTTCTCTCACGAATTCTCGAACTAAACATTTTTCAAAACTTCTTCCTTTTGCAAAAACAAGCAAAAAACCCGAGCAAGGTCCAAAGCCCGAGCTCGTGGGCCTTACTCCCTGGAACACACGGCCCAACCCCATTTTTAGCACCCTTTTACAAAATACGCAAAACCCGAACAAGGTTTAAAACCCAAGCTCGTGGACTTTACTCTTCGGGTCACGCGGCCCAATCCACTTTTCACATCCTCGATTTGACTTGCTAGGCGCCCTCAACTCGAATCCCTTTTTCATACATCCGAGATCAAACCCACGACGACATGCCTTTCACATGGGCTCGATCGATTTAAAACGAAAGCATTCTAACATCGAGGCAAAATGCACGCCCGCATTTTTGTCTTAAAAACTTTTACAAACAAAACTCTTTCATTTTTTGAAATAATCTCTTTTCAAAATTCATCCTTTTACACAAGTTTAGCAAAAACATCTTCAACGATTTTTGAAATCAATCACTTTTCAAAAGTCTCACGTCAAACCAAATACTCCTACGCTATTTCGGCTTGACTCTTCAAGTATCCTTTTCAAATCACTCGGGAATAATTACCACATTCCCTAAGCCTTTAAAAACGTAAATGGATTAAATAACCCACGGTTATCTTAACCCATTTATCGCACGCTTTTTCACAAAGCATAACCAAGAATGGGAACACATTCTTGGTGAGTTTTTCAAAGCAAACTCACGGCCCTTGGCCTTTTCGAACCTTTCTAAACAAAATCTTTTCAAACGACTCATTGTCAAATCGGCCCAGTACGTAGCATCCCTCGCCAAACCCAAGAATGGCCAAGCCCAATCTTGTGGATTCTAACATCGGATCGAATGGCTGAAACCATCTCGATCCATTTCTTCCTTGACAAAATCCATGTGGACGAGCAAGCTCGTCCTCATCGCATTTTGACACCTTCGACTCAAATAGCTTAACGCCATTTCGAGCATCCACCAATAGGATCTTAGCGACACACCGTTAACATAAACCTCTAGCATTCTATCACCAAACATCGTCGAGCATGAAACGTTTTAAAACATTTCTAGCTCAAAATCTTTTCTAAAACATCTTTGTCCACACACGACAAACCAATTAATCCACACTATTTTGGCTTGACTTACACAAACACTCTCCTCGAAACACCCAAGAAAAATCAACACATTCTTGCGACACTTCGAAAACACAAATGTGCTGCATGACTCGCAACCCATTTATCGCAACATTTTTTTAAAAACCCGAGAATGTTAGCCCATTCTCGAGGACTTTCACAAAAACAAATCGAACGGCTCGTGACCTTTTCCTTTTTACACCTCTTTCAAAATAAGCAATTTTCAAAAGTTCTCACTGGCCCAAGGCCTTCTAGGATCAAGCATCGCTCTTTTGCAAAAGCACAAAACCCGGGAATGTGCAATCGCAATCCCGCGGACTTTTTATGTTGGACCAAGTGACTCATACTCGCTTCGGTTTAACTCTTCCTTAAGCACGTGCATGAAAACGAGCACGACCGTTTCCATCGCATTTTCAAAGCACCCTCGATTCGAGTAGCTCATCACTACCTCGGATCGACTTTCGTTCTACACCACAACCCAACGACAAGGCCATTGGGTTCAATCTTGAGACATCTCTTGCACAGAGTCGAAATGTGACAACGCATTTCAACTCAAAACACCCTTTCACTTTCAAAACAAAACCGTTTCAAAGACAAAATCGAGTCAAAGTATGCGTTAATCGAGTCTCGACACCAAAAGGCATCGACGTGTACCCACGGCACGTACATCACGAAGCAACCGACAAGGCATTCACTCAAATACCATCGACGATCTGGCGGATCTCCTCAAGCAATTCGAGTCTTTTAAATACGGGTCGAGTTTTTAAGCATCGAGTCAATCTCCGTCAGTCAAGGACAATCAAGTCTTCGACGTATGACATTTTAACAAATCGATAAGGGAATAAGTTTGCCTACAACCCAGTTTCCTTTTACCCATTTAACAATACCCATTTCACTCACATTTCTCATACAAAACCATTTTGCACCGACATACATTGCATCCGAGGAGTAGCTATCCGAAGGAGGTCTAGGCCGGGTACGAAGGTCCAAGTCAATATCAAGTAGAAGACAAAAACCAAAAGGTTCTCGACGACTAGACACCTAAGGTTCGGTAGTATGCTTGTGGTCTACTACTCCGCTGCTTTTGGAGGAGGATCCATTAATTTGAAGCTCCACAGTGGTCATGAATTTGATCGCGACCAAAAGTATGAGTATTCCTGGATCGCCCTCCGCGTACTCGATCGTATGCCTAATAAGCAAACGAACTTGTCAGAGGAATCCGGCGTGGTAGACACATGATCACATGCAACCTTCCCACCATAGGGTCTAGCAAAGTCGAAACTCGAGCCCAAGCCACAAAGGGCGCGACGAATTCTCAAACACAAAGGGGAATGCAATCAAAAGTGAAAACAACGGCAAAAGGAGCAAAATCGAAAAAGGGAAACAAGTCTCGAAGTCTCCAAGAAATCAAGAAGCAAACAGGTCTCAAAGTTTTCAAGAAATCAAAAAGCCACAAGTCTCAAAGAAAGGAAAAAACAACATTCAAAAAGCCCGAAAGTCAACAGGGCAAGTGGCTCAACAAACAAAGGTCTACTCAAAAATGGACCCAGTCAAATACTCCTTCGAGAAATCTGTGCCAAATGGACATATGGCACGATGAACTTCGCTCTTAGCCGAAATTGACATCAAAGGACGAGAAGTCTCAGATTTTCTCGCCAAATACGCAATCGACGAGGAACACATCGTCGACACTACATCATTTACCGACAACAGAATTTACAACATCAACGACGAGCAATATACTTCGATGGTTCATCCAATTATCGAGGTTGTGGAATAGGAATACTTCTCATTTTCCCAAACGGCGAACACGAACCCATCTCCATCAAATTGGACTTTGATGTGACAAACAAGCGGCCAAGATCAACTAAGGAGAACCTACCTTTAGGATGCAATGTATCAAGGTCAATCACATAAACACCTTTTTGGAACGGCGGGTCCTTAAACACGCACCTTTCCACACAAAAAAAACACCCTTTTGGACCGGCGGGTCCTTAAACACGCACCTTTCCACATAAGCACCTTTACACATAAACAAACACTTTTCACAAACACACTTCCCGGACCGGCAGGTCCTTAAACATGCGCCTTTGAACTACGCTAGGTTTGATTCCATACCCACGGATACGTAGGCCGCTCACCCGAGCTCAACCAACCCTTTACAAAAATTTCACAAAACATCCCTATGTCTAAAGCTTTCAAAGCCAAGGACATCCTCACAAAATTCACAAAAATCCAAGGCAAACTGTTTCTTTATCGAGGCGTTAAAACGACTACGTCAAGACAAAGTTGTGCTGGACCAAGGAGTAGTACTCTGCTTTTTCGTCTAACCATGTTTGTTTTGCAGGAACAACAACAAGCCACTGAAGCAACCATGCATCACCAAGCCGGAGGCTTTACCGATGCACGTGTCACAGTCACTCACATCCCTATCATTGTCGAGTCTCGAGTCACGCATACGATTCACCTTCGTCTTTGAAACACTTCAAACACTCGTGTTCTTAACAAGATTTTGACTCAGTTTCAAAGCTTTTCAGTTTTCAAAACTTCTAAAGCATCCACACATCCTTCAAACATTTCATCCACATCCACAAAGAGCACCTTTCAAAAATTAACTCAACACTCGAGTTAACGCACTTTGAAAAGAACTCGTTGTGAACCGACTCAACTCCCAAGTTAATGCCCTTTAGGAAGCACTCTCTAAAATTAACTCAACGCTTGAACAAAAATACGCCTTTAAGCATTTTCAAAATCTTCTTTTGCAAAAACGGCATTCTCAAAATCTTCTTCGGCAAAAACGGTTTTTCCTTCGAACAAAAGGCATTTCCAAAAAAAAAAAAAAAAAACGCGAGAGCATTTTCAAAAACTTTCTTTTCTCGAGTACTAACTATGCAGGTACAAGCAGGAGGGGGAGAAGACATCAAGCACGACATAAGCGAGCATTCACAATGCTCAAAATGCAGTCAAGCACATGAAGTACGCCCGACGACACTGGATACACGCTACACCAAACCACGCAAGACACACTCTATCCAACGACACTGGAATTGGATACACCACGCTCTATGGAATTGGATGCGCTGGGTCCGACAGTGCAAGACACAATCTATTCGACAGTACTAGATGCATCGTACCCTAGACAAAACAACAAAAACAACAACTTTTGACCAGTTACATCCACAACCATCCGTGATGCAGCCCATTTCCTACCACATGGAGAACGAAGCGCCAAACCTCAAGATTGGGGGCTTATCTATGATATCCCCTATATCGACAGATAACACATTCACCTCCTTAGACTAGGAAGCCACACAAGCGTTATGGTCGACTCATGCACCATGAGTGCGATATACATTACACATCTACAACAAAGACTGGGGGCTGACACTCCATTTTAGGATCATACTCCTATACAAAGTAAAACAAAATAGATATCCTTCACGGGCGTCCCAAAACTCTACAACAACAAACCGAAGCAAAAGTCCTACCTTACTAACGCCACAGAGCATAGTCCTAATTACAAACAAGACTTTGATTTAGCTTTACACTAAAGCTTCATTAAAAAAAAAAAGCCAACACCAAAAGCCAACACCATTTTGCCTTAATTCCAACCAATTTAAGCCAAACTACGGGGGGTAATTTTAAACACATAGGTTTTGTACTCCATTTTGCCTTATTTCTTTCACTACAATAAGTCAAACTCGGGGGGTAATCCCTAACCAAACACCGTACTCCATACTTTGACTCAGTTTTCATACAAAACTTCGTCAAACTCGAGGGGGTAGTCTTAAACTCTTTCCCCCAATACACATCTTTCCTCACACTTTGACTCAGTTTTCATATCAAAACTCAGTCAAACTCGAGGGGGTAATCCAAAAACACCTTCTCCCAACACAACTAATACCAAGCACATGCTCTTCATTTTGACCCAGTTCCATATCAAACTTAGTCAAACTCGAGGGGGTAACTCAAAAACATTTTCACTCGGCTTTTCACTCGAACAGACTTATCACCAAGTTTGACCATCGTTATACACTCTAACTCGGTCAAACTGGGGGCTCACACCATACACCCCTCAAGCTTCCGTCAACGAAAAATAGGGTTAAATGGGACCACTCGACGTCTTGCTAAGGGCGTAAAAGTTGAAAAAGATTAAGTAGAAAAAACCTTTAAAAACTGTTTTGGAGCCGCCACTAAATTATGAGGGAAATTTAGAACCCGCCTCTGTGTCCTCAGCTCAAAGTCACGTCTTAGAGCTCAAGGCACATCGACACCCATCCGTCTAAGGCTATTGTAAACCAGATTCGGATTCGGGTGAGGGTACTTTTCTAAAGCATAGTTCAAATAATGTTTTTATGAAAGATCTTTTGGAAAAGCCTATCAAAAGATAGCCTCTACTAGACTTGAGAACAATGCAAATAATCATACATGAGCCTAAGTAATTCGCTACGTACAAGTGCGATATAAGTTGTAAAAATAATGCAAATGCAAATGCAAATGCAAAAAGAGATTGTTTAAAACCCTCAGTTAAGCATGCTTAACTTGTTAACAAAAACAGTTCAATTAATGACGAATTCATTTTAAGTGATTTAGATGCAAGATGAGGATTTGCTAAATGCATACATAAAATAAAGTTCAATTGTCCATTGATTTATTTTAAGGAGGGGTCAGTTGTTCATGCGACTTTGGAAAGGTGTTACGAATAGGGTGTGTATTCGAGGTGCATGGCCGCCTTATGAAAAGCGGACTTGCGTACCAAAGTCGGGGTGAGCCTAGTGTAGGCCCTTGCAAGTCAAAGAAGTAAAGAAAACCTTAATCCATGTTAGGATTAAAACATACCTGTCTCGATCTAGGAAACCGCCAGCGCTTCGCTTCAAAGGGGAGAATTCAACAAGAAAATGAAGAATTCAAAGGGTGTTTATGCGTGAGGCTTTTGTGAGAGAGAGTTGTAAAATTCTGATGTGAATTGAATGTCTTTGGGACGTATGTGGAGGGTTGTATTTATAGTGTAGAGCTCGTCAAGAATTAGGAAACCCTAGAGGATAAAACCGGACGTAGGAATCGCAAGGTACCTTGCGATAGCTTGGGGCAATCGCAAGGACCTGTGGAACCCGGGAACCGCGTCGAGGGACCCAACTCGGCGTCTTGCTTAAAGGGCGGATTTAAAGTTAAAAAAGATTAAGTTAGAAAAACCTTTAAGAACTGTATGGAGTCGCCACCTATTTATCGCGGAAAATAGGAACCTGCTACCATGTTCTAAGCTAAAAACATGTCCTAGATTTTGGAGCACGCCGACACCCCTAGATCTAAGGCTTGTGAAACCAGAATGGATTCGGGGTGAGGGTACTTTAGAAAAAGAGTTAATTCAAATAATGATTTATGAAAACCTTTTAGAAAAGCCTATGTAAAAATAGCCTCTACTGACCTAGAACAATCCAAGTAAAATGATAATTGAGCTAATGTTATCGCTACGTACAAGTGCGATAAGTTTGTAAAAGAATGCAGATGCAGATGCAAAAAGATTGATTAGAACCCTCAATTTAGCATGTTTAACTTGTTAACGAAAACGGTTCAGTTAAAGGTCGAATTCATTGTTTAAGTTGATTTAATGCAAAAGATAAGGGGTGCAAGATGCATGCAAATAAAATAAAGTTCAATTGTCCATTGGTTTATTTTATAAGGGTCGGTTGCTTATGCGACTTTGGCGTGTCATCGGATATGGAGTGTACCCGAAGTAATAAGAACACTTGGAAGGCAAGCGCTCGGTACAAAGCCTGGGGCGCTAAAGTGTAGTCCCCTTTGTTAGTCCATAGAAAATAAGAAAAAGCTTTGATCCAAGTGGATCGGTACCTACACAGTCTGGCGCTTGAGATCTGGCGAGCCGCTTCTTGAATTTAAAAGGAGGATGAATTCAACACGGGATGGTGTGCTGAACTCAAGGATTTGAGTGCTTGAGGCTTTTGTGGGTGTTTTGCTGTGAAGGATGTAAGAAGAGTGTGTTGTGAGAGAATTCTGGTTGTGAATTGTGTTTCTGAGGTCGGGGTATAGGGGTGTATATATACTAAAAACCTCGGAGAAATTAGGAAAGCCGGGTATAAAAACAGGCCATGAAACCGCATAGGCTTATGCGGTTGCCAGGGCAAACTGCATAAGCTTATGCGGTTGCCCCTCCAAACCGCATAAGGTTGTGCGGTTTGGAGGTGTGGTTTTTAGCGTAGTTTCCTAGTTTCGGTTGAATTGTATCTTAGAAAGATTGCGAGATAATCTCGAACGTGAAGCTCAAGAAAACCCCTAGGATATTTCTGAGATATTTTGTGATGCTTAGGGCTTTGGAGTGAGGGCCAAAGGCTGGGTTTGGGCTCGGTTTCGGGCCCGAGACCCGGAAAAATGAAAAGGGTGCATTATGTGTAGTTTTGTGAAATAAGGTAAGACGTGAGGTTGTATTTTGTGTGAGAGGAGGCTAAATAGCGGTTTTAGCTACCGGGCCTAAATTTAGGAATTTAGGAATGCTGAATTAGACCTTGTTAATGTAAAAGGGCTAATTGTAGTGCAAATGCGAAGCTCATGCCAAATGAAGCAGGACAAGGACCTAGCTAGACTCCAAATGGACAAAATGAACATGTAATTAAATGCGATGTGAAGCGACCTAGACTCATTTAACATTTAAAACGACTCAAAATGAATTCGACATTAGTTAGAACCATTTAAGTCAACGTTAAAACATGCTTAATAGAAGTCCGTGTTACATCACAGGGTTTTGTGCGGGAGGGTACGGATATGGGTATCCACAGAGCCCCCAGTTTGACTGAGCTCGGACTAGAGCGCTAGTCAAACTCCTACGACCATATCCGGACCATTACAGTCTCGTCTGATCGGTGAGCAGTATGTGTCCATGGGCAAGACGAGGACTTCGAACCGGGCAAAGCGGGGAGGGGCGTGCGCATTTTAAGGACTTGGCGGTCCGTGCATATTATAAGGGCCTGCCGGCCTGCAGAGTGCCTTTGCTATGCTTGTCGTGCTTGATTGTCGTGTAATGCCTTCGTGTAGTGCGTGGTCTCGTGAAAGAGCGCAGGTGTAAGGGTGTAAGGTGCGAGGTTGAAATTGGATTTGAAGTGTAACCGTGCTTGTGCATAGGCGTGCGCCATAGGTTGCTTGCGTTGAATCTCGCCGAGGAGCGCAAGGGTTGAAGTGCAGGGGTGCTTGGATAGAGGAGTGCTTGGATGTAGAGGTGTCTAATCTCGCCTAGGAGCGCATGTGTAAAAGTCGCGTTGCTTGGATGTATGGCATTTGTGCTTGAACTCGCCGAGGAGTGTCTGTGTAGTTGTCAATGCTTATGATCGGGTTTATTGAGAGTGTCTATGCCTGGACTCGCCGAGGAGTGCTCATGTAGTCGTTAGTGCATATGGTTGCCTTCCGTTTAGGAAGGAAAATGATGTAAAAGCTCGTGAATGCTCGTGAAGAGCGCTTGTGCTTCTGCTTCTGTACCGCGTATGGCGGGTTGTAGGTGACTCCCTAACCCAAGCACGGGACGTACTTGGAGTTGCATTTGAGCTAGGGTGAATTAGGAATCGAAAAGTAGGCGTAAAACGAGAAAAACCGAGAAAAACCACAGGTAGAAACCGCATAAGCTTATGCGGTTCAGGGGGCAAACCGCATAAGCCTATGCGGTTTCCCCTGTTGGCTGTAGGGGCTGTATAAAGGCACGAGCACCGTAGCTTTGCTTCACTACTCTCATTTTCGGTTTCTAAGTTCTAAAAACACCATTTTTCGATTTCTCAACCAAATTTGCTCATTTTCGTTGTGTTGCCTTGCTATGGAAACAGGTAATGCTCCATTTTAACTTGCTTTTTCGTTATTTGTTGTTGTAATTAGCTAGTTTTGCCTTGAAATGTTGAAAAGACGGGTTTTGAATGAAAACCCGAGTTTTGCTTGAAATTTACCGTTTGAATGCTTGAAATTGTTGTCATTATGTTGCATTGTGCTATGCGAACATGTATGTGTGAATTGATTGTGATTTGGACCGTCTTTGTGTGAAAAACGTCCAAATTAGGGCTCGGGCCCGAAAACGAACCCGGATTTTCCGACCCGGAATTTCAATTAAACTTCGGTGTAGGATGCCCATAGTGTGTATAGCATGCCTATAGCGTTAGTTTTGCGAAAATGTCGAGCTAAGGCTTTCAATTCGCCGTCTTAAGTCGTAGTTATACGGAGTAATTAGAGCGAATTAGGGGTTTTTGATCGGGATGACCAAAACGCAATTGCTTGTAATGGGGTGTTGTTGGGGACTAATATGGCGCATTAAAACCATAAAGTTGCAATTTTGAGGTGTAGAGAACGGTTTTCGGCTTAATTGTGAATTAGGTCTAAAAATGCTCTGTAGGGCGTACAATGTAATGTGTAAAGGGTGTATATGTATATATTATGTGCGTATTATTGTGTGTGTTTGTATAATGTATGCCAAGTTGGGTGCTTGCATGTATTATAGTCGCATGTATTTGTTGCAGGAGAAGGTTCTGGTCGCGTTACGAGGTCAAGATCGTCTCGCAAGAGCACGGGTTCGAGGACTGAGAGAGCCCTCAGTTCGAGTGGTTTGAGGTGTACACGTAGCGAGAGGGAAGCCGACCCTCGTGATTTGTCCACGAGACGTGGGCAGTCACGAGGTAGGGGTCGTGGGAGGCATGTCCCTGTGCCTGATCTTGAGGAGGAGGAGGCGGATGCGTTTGCTCAGGAGATAGTGGATGAGCTGGAGGCTGAGATGGATGTTGCTGAGGAGGCTGTGGAGGCTGCGCCTAGGGCGAGTAGTTCTAGGCCGCGAAAATCGCGTGCGAACAGGGCGTTCGCTAAGGGCTGGGATGGCCATAACCTTCTACTTGCCCCGGAGAGACACGTTTCCTATCGAGCGACGATGGGTTGGCAGAAAGGTCCGATGAGGACTTTCTCGGGCGTGTCGTCCGTAATGTGTGTTTTTGAGGAGAAGCTTGCGCCGGGAGCGCAGGCATGGGTGTTGCGTAGTGCTTTTGGCCCGTTGGTTGGCCATTGGAGGGAGATTGCGAGGAGGAAGCAGACGGCGAACCTGATGTTGATCAGGGCCTTCCTAGACAGGTATTGGGACACCACGACGACGTTCCATATGCCCGGCTTTGAGGCCGGCATTACCTTGTCTGAGTATGCGGTCATAACGGGGCTGCCGTTCGGGGATGTTGACATGAGCTTTGAGTTTGCGCCGTCCGTGGTGGACGAGGTTGTGACTGCTGCGGTTGGCGGCGGTCTGGAGGTGGTTTGCGAGGGGGCACCACCTTATGTCTTCAAGACGAGCTATATCTTGGAGTATTTTGAGGGGAAGACCGAGTATGGCCCCTCGGCGTGGAGTGATGAGCAGAATGCTCGTTTGTGGTTGTGGTGGTTCGTCA
Source organism: Dianthus caryophyllus (assembly GCA_023091065.1). NCBI lineage: Eukaryota > Viridiplantae > Streptophyta > Magnoliopsida > Caryophyllales > Caryophyllaceae > Dianthus > Dianthus caryophyllus. The sequence continues at coordinate 20,601,735 of CM041522.1, forward strand.
GCGCCGTGTACTTCGGCGATAAGGGCGAGCGGGCGTCGACGTCGGTCCTTATGCATCTCCTGGATTGGAATGCAATTGGGACGTTTGGTAGGTAGCCGTCTTTGGGTTTGTGCATTCGTTTTTGTATGGACGCGGTGAGACCGCGGGTGATGGATCGAGGGTCGAGGCTGTCCTTAGTCTCGCCTGGATTCTTGATGGAGGTACGCATTGATTTTGTTTTTGTTTTAGGGTGCATTTGTTGTTTGTTTTTGTTGTCTTTGTAACGTGTATTCGCTTCTTGCACGTGCAGTCATGGATTCTTAGTCATTTTCCTTTTCTGCTTCCCCCGCATGCTACGAGGATCGTGAGGGAGTACCCGGCGGTACGCACTTGGCGTACGTGCAACCGTGCTGCGTTCAACTGGTCGTATGATGAGGTTCGGGTGCGTCTGAACCTTATGGAGTTTAATCAGGTTTGTGCTTGAACCATTTTAAATAGAGTGTACTTAAAATGATTGCATGTGCTCTTGACGATGTTGTTGCTTTTCGTTTGCAGTTCGAGCCGTTCCCGTGGAATCAGTATGCGGTTATTCCTGAGGGCATCGGAGCTAGGTTTGCAGTGCGTGATACCCAGCGTCTTTACTTGGAGACGCCGTACGGGCCGGTTTGGTATCTTGGAGAGCGTTTGGTCTATCGGTAGGGTGGCGGCTCAGATGGTGCCTAGAGACCCGTAGAGTCCTTTTTGAGAGGAGTTCTGCGCGAGGATCGGATATTTATGTCTGGCGAAGAGTCGGTGAGTCTTCTGCATCTGGGAAGACTACGACCATTTTGCTGAGTCTCGGCTTGCTTGTGGGCCGATCGAGGTATGTTTGCTTCGTTTTAGAAGTGCGTAAGGTAATTTTTTCAAAAAATTTCCCTGACGTGTGTGTTTTGTATTTGTTTTGCAGAAGTTTGATCCTGAGATGGCGGAGCAGCCTAGCGACTTTCCTGCGACGATTGAGTATGATGACTTGGGTGTGCGTCGTACCTTTGTGTTGCCTACGTACTTGCCGGTGACTACTGATGCCGGGATGGATAGCTGGACGGGCAAGGTGAAGAAGGTATGTGTTTCTGTTTTTGTATGTGTATAAGCCCCCAGTTTGATCGAGGTATGAAATATAGCGAAGATCAAACTAGTGAGAGTTGTGTTTTTGTGGTTACCCCCTCGAGTTTGTCCTAATTTGAGTGAAATTAGGGCAAAGTGGGGTGCTTGTGATTCGTTTTTGAAATTTCCCCCCTAAGTTTGGCTTAATTTGAGTGAAATTAAGGCAAAAATTGAGAGTATGTTGTAATGCGGGTTCGTGTTGCTATGTATTGTAGGTGGCAAAAGAGGTGCACAAGAAGCTGTGGAGGACAGCTAACCGGTGGAGGATGGCTTGGGAGCGAGCCCAGGCTCGGTTGTGTCAGTCGTCTTTGAGGCAGCTCAGATTCGACGTGAGTTCGACGAGTACCGTCGTCGTCATCCTGAGTGAACTTGTGTAATAAAGATTGTATGAACCTTTGTTTACATGCTGTTGTAGCTTGAACTTGAACTTGATTGTAGCTTGTAGACCTGTTTGGTAAGCTTGTTCGAAAACTGAAATGATCCCCGAGTGGGATGTGTTGATGTTGTATCAGGTAGTTTGTGAAATTGTTGTTTGAAAAGTTCATTTTAACTGCGAAATGAGCTTGCGTGAGTGTTAAAAATGTTATGCGTTGACCCGTGGTAGGAATCGTGTATGCGAAAGACGAGCTACAATGTTGCTGCGTGTGGAACAACAGGAGGGATGTCGTAGTGTAAAATGTCGTGTTTAGGGAAGTCGAAATTAGGAAAGTTGTGAGAAAACCAGACCCTGAAACCGCATGGCACTATGCGGTTTAGGGTGTAAACCGCATAGGCTTATGCGGTTTGGTGCGTAAACCGCATAGGGTCATGCGGTTTACAGGCTTGGCTTGGAACGCTGTATTTCCGTATTCCGAATGCGTGTTTTCCTATATAAGGAGGAGGGGTGCGTGACATATTGTTCATTCACAATCACTTCTCTTCTTTTCTTTTATTACAAGTTTTTGCTCTCATAAATATATTAGGTATATTTACAAAAGTTTTTTTTTTTTTTTTTTTTTTTTTTTTTTTTTTTTTTTTTTTTGTATTCAAGAAAAATGGTTGAGCATTTTGATGCTCTCATGAAGAGGTGGACTTCCTCATTAAGCTCGGCGATGAAGAAGGCGGTGTACGACGACGGTGCGGGTGTTTTTATTGGCTTTCGCCAAATGAAAGTCGATCTAGACTTCCTGGATGCGTGCTTGGATTATTGGGATCCTAGCTTGCATGTTTTTAGGTTTCCCGGGGGAGAGGTTTGTCCTTTGATGGAGGAATTCGCGGCCATTGCAGGATGGTCGAAACGGACTACTCCGGTGGTTGTGAGGAGTGAGCTTTGCTATAATGGGATGTTACGAAACTTCCTTGGGATGACAAATGCTCATGCTGCGGGTTTGTTTGAAGGAGGCAAGGTGAACATGCTCCTTTTGTGTCAACGGTACATGAATAAGGTTGACACCAGTATTTCGGACCGTTCTAGGCGAAGGGCCCTTGCTTTTTGTTTGGTTCATCGTTATGCTTTTGCGGGGTCCATGCCAGATGGGGTGTTCGGGAACGCGAGGTATGCTCGTGTTGTCGAAGAGATGGAGCGAGGACATGATCCTTCTGCGTTGATCCTAGCGGAGACCATCCGGGTTTAGGCATCGTTATGCCAATGCGAACTCGTCTGCATGGCTGTGCTAGGATTCTCAACGTTTGGCTCTTGGAGAGACTGAGTGTGTATGCTGCTCTTCCCTTGAACGGTGTGTTCAAGTCGGCGGCGACGACGTCTCGGAAGATGGAGTGGGCTGACCCGTGGGAGCGTTCACTCAACTACTACCGGGGGTTTGTGAAGGAGAGCACCATTCGTTGGTATGTGTCTTGGTGGGGTATTTCGGCGATTACGGCGCCGTCTGTTGCGAATGCGGCTTGCGGGTTGATGTTGTGTGGCTTTGAATGAGGGGTGTGGATTCATCCTCTTCGTTTGAAGAGGCAAATCGGGCTTGCGCAGACCATTCCCGAGCAGGATACTCAGGTTGGAGGGGTTGTTGTGCTAAACAACCGAATGAAGGATGCTTGGATCCGGGGATGGTCGGATCGTGTTACTTGGGCGGTTCCGGCGCATATAGAGTCTACTCGTGTTACGGACTTCTATACGCGTTGGTATCGTTCCAATGATCCTCGGGAGCGGGAGAATCAGCGGAGAAGGGAAAAGAATGGGCCAAAGCCCTCCTTGGCGTATGAGATGGTGCGCGATAGGAGGGACTATGGTGGTCTTGTTAGTGAGGATACTTCTACTTCGAGACCGGCGCGGGAAAGGCTTGGGCCGAAGGTAACTGTTAAGGATCGCCTAGGGCCGAAGGTCGAGGAGCCCCCAGTCGAGCTGGACGAGGATCCCATCGAGCCCCCAGGATTCGAGAGAACTGCTCCCGTGATTAGTTCGATGATTGTGGCGGATCGGCCTCTTGAAGATGAAGAGGTTAATCCGAAGCGACGGAAAACGTCATAGTAATTTGCTTATGTTTATGTTTAGAAAGTCCTTCCTTTATTCGAATAAAGTAGATGTAGTCAAATAAAGAGTTTAAGGAGGTTTGTTCCTTGCTCATTTCTAAGATTGTGAAAAATTCTAAATAAATTAATAAAATAGAATTAATCTGCATTTGCCTTGTCTCGTTGCTTTGTTTTTGTAATGAAAAATGTTCTCGACTTTTTTTAAGCTTCGAACACTTGTGTTTTGTTTTAAATCCTCGACCTTTTTAAGCTTCGGATTTGTTTGTTTGATTTGTTTTAAGTCCTCGACCTTTTTAAGCTTTGGATTTGAGTTTTTGTGTTGACTGTGCTCTCGACCTTTTTAAGCTTTGAGCGTGTCTTTTTGTGAGTGCAACGTCCTCGACCTTTTTAAGCTTTGGACGTGCGTGCTAAGAAGTTCGGTTGTGCTTTTTGCAAGCTGCCTACGTATCCGTGTTTCACGGAATCAAACCAGCGTAGTTCGTGTGATTCGGTTGAGCTCTTTGCAAAGCTGCCTACGTATCCACAGTGCGTGTAATCAAACCGAGCGTAGTTCACCCATGCGAGAGTGAGTTTTTGAAATACATTGCAAACTTGTTTGAGTGTTAAGGGTAGTATTTCTTGAGTTGATCAAGATTTGCTGGTAGTCTGAAGTCCTGACCGTCAAGGTCAGTTAGCTTTACGGCTCCTCCGGGAAGGATTTCCTTGACCAAGTACGGTCCGGCCCAATTGGGTTTGAATTTCCCTCTTGGGTCGACTGGTAATGGTGCTCGGACTGATTTGAGGACTAGGTCACCCACTTTGATATTTCGTGGCTTGACCCGTTTGTTGTATGCACGTTGCAGGCGTGATTGGTACATTCGGACTGTACTTAGTGAATGTAACCGTCTTTCGTCCAAAAGGATGAGTTGTTCGTAGCGTTCTCGTGCCCATTCGGTCTCAGGAATGTCTGCTTCCATGAGAATTCGAAGGGATTGCATCTCGATTTCTATGGGTTGAACGGCTTCCATTCCGTAGGTTAGGAAATAGGGTGTCATACCCGTGGGTGTGCGGATTGTGGTGCGGTACCCCCATAGTGCAAATGGGATTTTGTTGGGCCAGTCGTGGCAGGTGTCGATCATCTTTTTAAGGATAGATACGACGGTTTTGTTTGCTGCCTCGACCGCGCCGTTGGTTTGTGGTCGATAGGGTGAAGATTTGTGTCGTTGTATCTTGTATTTGAGGAGGAGTGGTTCGACTTCTCCTTGAAAGTGTGTGCCTTGATCGCTTATAAACTCGTGGGGTATGCCGTAGCGACAAATGATGTTGTTTTGTATGAATTTTGCAACTTCTTTTGTGCCCAGCGTACGGTACGAGGCGGCTTCGACCCATTTGGTGAAATAGTCGATGGCCACAAGGATAAAGCAGTGTCCTCCTGCTCCTACAGGTTGAACTTTGCCGATGACGTCGATTCCCCAAGTAGAGAATGGCCATGGCGAGGTTAGGCTATATAAAGGTGAAGGAGGGATGTGTTGTACGTTTGCGAAGATTTGGCAATTGTGACAATGCTTGACGTATTTTGCGCAGTCGGCTTCCATGGTTGTCCAGTACCATCCTAGCCTTATGATTTGCTTGCACATGGCTCGTGCGTTCATGTGCGGTCCGCACTCGCCATCGTGTACTTGGGACATGATCTCGTGTCCCTTTTTGTGATCGACGCACAAGAGTAGTGTGCCTTGAGGTGTCTTTTTGAGTAGTTTGCCCATTTCCATCACGAATTGCGACGATAATAGGCGCAGGGCTCTTTTGCCACGTTTGTCGGTGTTTGGCGGGTATTCGCCGTTTGTTTTGTAGTTGATGATTGCTTGGTACCAAGGATCGGTTTGTTCCTCTTCGGTTTCAATGTCACAGATGTATGCGGGTTCATTCCGTCGTTCCACGACAATGGGTAATGTTTCCATTCCCGGGGGTATGTTGATTAGTGATGCGAGTTTGGATAATGCGTCGGCGAATTGGTTTTCTTTGCGTGGGAGGTGTATGAACTCTACGTGATAGAACTCGTTGATGAGTTCTTGTATCTTGTTTTGGTAGAGTGCTAGGTTTTCATTAAGTATCTTCCATGCTCCGGATACTTGATTGATTATGAGGGAGGAGTCCCCATAGACTCGTATGTTGCGGGCGTTGAGTACAAGCGCTGCTTGGAGACCGTGCAAGCACGCTTCGTATTCTGCTGCATTGTTTGTTACGTCAAAATCCAGTTTGATGGATAAAGGGGTGTGTTCGCCATTCGGGGATATGAGAAGTATTCCTACTCCACATCCTCGATAGTTGGAGGAGCCATCGAAGTATAACTCCCATTGCTCTTGGTTGATGTTGTAAATCCCGTCGTCCGGAAGGGATGTGGTGTCTATGATTGGTTGCTCGTCGATTGCATTTTCGGCTAAGAAATCGGAGACTGCTCGTCCTTTGATTGCTTTGAGGGGTACGTACTTAAGGTCGAATTCGGCTAGGAGCAACGTCCATCTGGCCATCCGTCCGTTAAGTACAGGTTTCTCGAAGAGGTACTTTACGGGGTCCATTACGGAGTAGACCGTCGTTTGGTGGGCTAGCATGTAGTGACGGAGTTTTTTGGATGACCACACTAAGGCTAGGCAACTTTTCTCGACGGGTGAGTATCGAGTTTCGTAATCGAGGAATTTCTTGCTTATGTAGTATATTGCGTGTTCCTCGCCGTTTACTTCTTGAGCGAGCATAGCGCCCATGGCGGTGGGTGTCGTTGCGAGGTATAAGGATAGTGGCAGATCCTTTTGGGGTGGTCGTAGAACTGGTGGGTTGGTTAGCAATTCTTTGACCTTGTCAAATGCCTTTTGACATTCTTCGTCCCATTCAACGTGGTCGGTTTTCTTGAGCTTCTTGAAAACTGGTTCACATATCATGGTGAGCTTGCTGATGAAGCGCGAGATGTATTGGATTTGGCCCAAGAAACTTCGAATTTCGTCGAGGTTCTTCGGGGGTTGCATTTCGAGAATTGCTTTGACTTTCGAGGGGTCGACCTCGATGCCTCTTTGGCTCACTACGTGTCCTAGTAGTTTGCCGGATTTGACTCCAAAAGTACATTTTTGGGGGTTGAGACGCATTTTGTATTGTCGTAGGCGAGTGAAGAACTTGCGGAGATTAGTGATATGACCACTCCTCTCCTTTGACTTCACGATCATATCGTCGACGTAAACTTCGACTTCTTTGTGCATCATGTCGTGTAATAGGGTTGTGGCGGTGCGTTGGTACGTGGCACCGGCGTTGATTAGGCCGAAAGGCATGACCGTGTAGCAGTATGTGCCCCACGGTGTAATGAAGGCCGTCTTTGCCATGTCTTCGCAAGCCATTTTGATTTGATTATAGCCTGCGTAGCCGTCCATGAAGGATAGGAGGGCGTGGTCGGCGGTATTATCGACTAGGACGTCTACGTGAGGTAGCGGGAAGTCGTCCTTGGGACTAGCTTTGTTTAAGTCGCGGAAGTCGACGCACACTCGAATTTTGCCGTTCTTTTTCAAGACTGGGACCATGTTTGAGACCCATTCTGGATATTCGATGACTTGGATGAAACCGGCTTGTAGTTGTTTTTCGATTTCTTCCTTGACCATAAGAGACCATTCGGGCCGTAGTCTTCTTAGCTTTTGTTTGATTGGTTTATAACCGGATTTGATGGGGATGCGATGCTCGGCAATGCTTCGTTCGATTCCGGGCATATCTTTGTTTGACCATGCGAATACGTCCTTGAATTCGCTTAGGAGTTGTGTAAATTGGGTGCGTTCGTCCTCGTCCAGTGAGGCGCCTAAATGTAGTTCCCTGGGCTCTTCGGGGGTTCCCACGTTTATGGTTATGGTTTCCTCGATGATAGGGTCAGGGGTTTTTGGAGAGGCAAAGTTTGCAATGTATTTGTTTAATGATTCATTAGTTTGTTCATTTTCATCGCATGAGTTAGTGTCTTTTGTGTTTTGTGATGTGTTTGTTGCTTGTTGATTTTTGATTGTTTGTTCTTTGTTGTTTGTTTTAGCTTGAGACAAGGCATAAGCAAATTTATTCATTTCATTTATTTGAGAAGAATTATTCGACAATTCAGAAAGTTGCTTGGAGCTAGCCTCCGTAAAAAGGAAATCTAAACTAAAGCTAGAATCTATGATAGATGGATCGACAGTTGATCCGACACTAAGAGAATTAGAAGCTAATAGAATTTCTTCTTCTTCTTCATCGTCTTCGGTGCCGCTGGAGGAGCTGCTTGAGCTGCTTGAGTTGCTTGAGGTGCTTGAGGTGCTTGGGGTGTTTGGGTTGCTCGCCTCTTTGTTTTTGAGGTTGGTGACATGGTCGAAGAGTGGTCCTTCGCCGGTGATAAGCTGAAAATGGTGGCCTTGTGCGTCGGTCCATTTTAGCGTCTTATACCATCCATTGAGGGTTTTGTCGGTGGCGTCGGCTATGAGTAAGTTAGGGTCGAAGTGACGGTCTCGCATGATTGTGGAGACAATCTCTTCGTTTTTGGTGCTCGGTGAGGCCTTGAGTGTATTGGGCTCGGCCTCACTGGAGAAACAAGCTTCGGGTGATTGGATGATGTCTCGAAGGGAGGTATTCCCGTCGACCGTTCCTCCGGAGGTGAAATATGCATTTAGGTCAAGAATGTAAGGTCGTAGAGTGACCTTGTGAGTTGACTTTCGTCTTTGGACTTCTTTGACCATGTGTTCTTGGTCATGATCTTTGGGTTCATAGCCTAAGCCCATGGTGAGCAAAGGCTATTGTTGTCTTTTGTCTTAAAAGGCTTGTAGGTTTTGATTGGTGCGCGTGTAATGGCACCTATCTCGAGATCGAAACCACACAGGTCTTGCGCGGGCTCGACGACGATTTCTGCAGCGTTGGGCTCCTTTGGTGTGTCGAAAAGAGCTCGAAAGTTTGATGCGTTTAGGGTTACGATTTCCTCGTTAAGAGGGATCTTGACTTTTTGGTGAAGAGTAGAGGTCACGGCCTTGGTAGCATGAATCCAAGGCCGTCCTAAGAGTATGTTATAAGAAGGAGTCATGTCAATGACTTGAAACTCGATCTTCCTTTCTATAGGACCACTGCGTATGTGAAGGGAAATGGTTCCTTTCACATGACGTCGGGTTCCGTCAAAGGCTTTGACTCCGTCTGTGCTTGGGGTGAAGTCTTTATCGGACAAGCCAAGGCGGTGTGCGGTGGCCAATGGTAGGACATTGACCGCGGACCCGTTGTCGACAAGTGATACGGGCAAGGTTTTCTTCATACACTCCACGCTAATATAGAGGGCAACGTTGTGATTAGGCCCGAAAGCGGGTAGATCGTCATTTGAGAAAGTGATAGCCCCCGGTAACCAATCCCTTGTGATGTGGCTGACCATTTGATCCGGAGAGATCTCAGAATCTGCACACGCTATTTGTAGAGCGCGAATGAATGCATTCCTATGCTCCGCTGAGTCTCGTAAAAGGGCCCAAATGGAGACATCGGCTTTTGTGCGAGCGAGTTGCTTTTGAAGCACCTCGTTCGTGTTTGGTGGTGGGATTACTGTAGAAGTTGAAGGTGTGCTTGTAGAGGGAACATCTTCCTGAGCTATGGTTTTGCCCTTCTCGGCTGCGGTTGCTTTTCGGGCATGCTCATCCGTGAAGATATTTTGATAAGGACGACCAGAACGCGTGAGGTGAGAGACCTCGTCTTGGTTTTTCTTCTCGGGCTGCTCACCTTGGTCTTTGTTTTCGGGCTGTTTGCCCTTCTTTTTCTTCCCTTTTTTGTTCTTTTTGTTCTTTTTCGGGGAAGTAGTAGTTGAGAGTTGAGCTACCGTTTTGTTAGTAGGTGGCCACTCTTCGTCTTCCTCATCACTAAACCATACACCATTGACTTGATTATTATCGAGCGTGGTTAAGTATGAGCAGTCCAAGATTGGGGTTGATTTGGCGAAGATTGCGTGACTATCGCTGCTTGCGAAGTCACTTTGGGCTCCTGCGATCTCAATGAGTTCATTGAAGTTCTCAGCATCTCCGTAACTGAAGCATTTTTGCCATTCAGGTCGTAGACTGCCGAGAAAGGTGTATAGGAGCTCGTTTTCGTGCGGAGGGTTATTAACTTGGGCAAGCATTTTTCTCCATCGGATGAGGTATTGGGTGAAGTTTTCTTCGTCCTTTTGGTATTGGGTTAAGAAAGTGTAGAGAGAGACATGCTTGTCGGCCTTGTTCTTGACGCGTTGCTCTAAACGTTCAACTTCGATCTGATGCAAGGCCTTCAAGTTGTCAATGTTCTTGGTGAGTTGGGTGATACGGTGGCGAAGGGTCTTCACACGGTTGAGGTTGGCCGCGTTCACGGTACGTTGGCGTTTGAAGCGGGGGGTGATGATGCGATTCATGGTGTGATGAGTATCTAGCTGAGGCCTGCATTTCACCTCGTACATTAGCGACACGACTCGACCCACTAGTCTCACGTTCATTTTTAAGCATTCATTTTTAGCTCATTTCTTTGTTTAGAAAGACCTTTTAAGCTTGAAAAAGAGATGTTTTCGAAAAAGTTTTAGCTAAAGGGAAGCTTTTGAGGCGAGGATGCGTGCGCACATCTCGTCTCGATGTTAAAATGTTTTGCTTTGCACCCGTCGAACTAGTATCGGCGATTTGCCGAGATGAGCTCGAGTCGGATGTGTAAAAGAGAAAGGATTCGACTCGAGAGCGGTTAGCATGTCGAGTCGAGGATGTTAAAAAGGAGTCTAGGCCGTGTGACCTAGAGGACTAAAGTCCACGAGCTCGGGTTTTAATCCTTGCTCGGGTTTTTGCTTGTTAGTGAAAAAGGAGAATTTTGAAAAAGCTTGTTTCAAAAATTCGCGAGAGTTTTGTTTGAAAAGTGTTAGATGTTAGATGTTAGGTTCATTTATCTTTGAAACGTTTAAGTGAGTTTTCGAAGATATGAATGCATATGCTCATTTTGAAAAAGACTATGGAGTGCATAGCCTCGAACTTGTACGTATGACTCAAAAAAGGGATGAAAATGAGTCAGTCGGGTACACCTCCAACTACCTCGAGTACGCTTTGGCAGATACTTTAACCCCTTCATTTCCTTACGCCGGGGCGATAGGTTTTCACGAAGAGCACGAAGCGGTCGAGATAGCCGTTTACGGCAAGCCGTGGAGGGGTGAGAGGAAAGCTAGTCCGGCATGTGCTTTATCGAGTGGACAAGCCTGCATGTGGGAGCCACCTCTCAAGGGTGCAAGGTTGCCTAGATTCCAAAAAGGAATGGACTCTAAACGATTGTGCATAGCTCAAATATGCATAGATGGATTGTTCAAGGCTTTCAAGTTTCACCTCTTTATTTTTAAAAAGAAAAAAGCTAGTTTTAAGTTTTTAAAAATAAAATCTCCCCAGCGGAGTCGCCAAACTGTGGAACCCGGGAACCGCGTCGAGGGACCCAACTCGGCGTCTTGCTTAAAGGGCGGATTTAAAGTTAAAAAAGATTAAGTTAGAAAAACCTTTAAGAACTGTATGGAGTCGCCACCTATTTATCGCGGAAAATAGGAACCTGCTACCATGTTCTAAGCTAAAAACATGTCCTAGATTTTGGAGCACGCCGACACCCCTAGATCTAAGGCTTGTGAAACCAGAATGGATTCGGGGTGAGGGTACTTTAGAAAAAGAGTTAATTCAAATAATGATTTATGAAAACCTTTTAGAAAAGCCTATGTAAAAATAGCCTCTACTGACCTAGAACAATCCAAGTAAAATGATAATTGAGCTAATGTTATCGCTACGTACAAGTGCGATAAGTTTGTAAAAGAATGCAGATGCAGATGCAAAAAGATTGATTAGAACCCTCAGTTTAGCATGTTTAACTTGTTAACGAAAACGGTTCAGTTAAAGGTCGGATTCATTGTTTAAGTTGATTTAATGCAAAAGAGAAGGGGTGCAAGATGCATGCAAATAAAATAAAGTTCAATTGTCCATTGGTTTATTTTATAAGGGTCGGTAGCTTATGCGACTTTGGCGTGTCATCGGATATGGAGTGTACCCGAAGTAATAAGAACACTTGGAAGGCAAGCGCGCTCGGTGCCAAAGCCGGGGGGGCGCTAAAGTGTAGTCCCCTTTGTTAGTCCATAGAAAATAAGAAAAAGCTTTGATCCAAGTGGATCGGTACCTACCTGGTCCTGGTGCTTCAGATCTGGGCAGAGCTTCGCTTCTTGAACTTAAAAGGAGGATGAATTCAACACGGGATGGTGTGCTGAACTCAAGGATTTGAGTGCTTGAGGCATTTGTGGGTGTTTTGCTGTGAAGGATGTAAGAAGAGTGTGTTGTGAGAGAATTCTGGTTGTGAATTGTGTTTCTGAGGTCGGGGTATAGGGGTGTATATATACTAAAAACCACGGAGAAATTAGGAAAGCCGGGTATAAAAACAGGCCATGAAACCGCATAGGCTTATGCGGTTGCCAGGGCAAACCGCATAAGCTTATGCGGTTGCCCCTCCAAACCGCATAAGGTTGTGCGGTTTGGAGGTGTGGTTTTTAGCGTAGTTTCCTAGTTTCGGTTGAATTGTATCTTAGAAAGATTGCGAGATAATCTCGAACGTGAAGCTCAAGAAAACCCTTAGATATTTCTGAGATATTTTGTGATGCTTAGGGCTTTGGAGTGAGGGCCAAAGGCTGGGTTTGGGCTCGGTTTCGGGCCCGAGACCCGGAAAAATGAAAAGGGTGCATTATGTGTAGTTTTGTGAAATAAGGTAAGACGTGAGGTTGTATTTTGTGTGAGAGGAGGCTAAATAGCGGTTTTAGCTACCGGGCCTAAATTTAGGAATTTAGGAATGCTGAATTAGACCTTGTTAATGTAAAAGGGCTAATTGTAGTGCAAATGCGAAGCTCATGCCAAATGAAGCAGGACAAGGACCTAGCTAGACTCCAAATGGACAAAATGAACATGTAATTAAATGCGATGTGAAGCGACCTAGACTCATTTAACATTTAAAACGACTCAAAATGAATTCGACATTAGTTAGAACCGTTTAAGTCAACGTTAAAACATGCTTAATAGAAGTCCGTGTTACATCACAGGGTTTTGTGCGGGAGGGTACGGATATGGGTATCCACAGGACCCTTGCGGCTGCCTGTCCTAATCGCAAGGCTTCTTGCGATTGGTAGGGCGGGCAAAGTCCTCTTTTTCCGTATATTTCTAAAATAACTTTTAGGATATACGGTATATTCTTGCTTGAGCTCTAAGTTACGGAGTAGTGGCTGAGTGTAGGGTTTTGAAGGTACCGGAAAAAAATCGTCCTAAATGGGAAAACCTATCGACGCCTACTACTGCGCCGCACTCGCCAGTCTTGGCGTAGGGTCTTGAGAATGCGCCTCGCAGGAAAAAGTGCGAAGTTTGTAAAAATGGGGGAGATCATTGCATGAATATGTGACCAAAAAGAAAAAGTAGAAAATCGTTCTTGAAAATGTATTTTCGGAGTCGCCACCAAATATTAAAGGAATTTGGAACCTATTCAACGCGTCTTGAAATTCAAGACACGAGTGTCTCAGATTTCAAGGTGCGTCGATACCTATCTATCTGAGGTTTGAAACCAGAGAGGGGGTTCGGAGTGAGGTTACTTTTCGAAAGTTTTGACAAAGTGTATTTTGAAAACAGCAATCAAAAAGCCTACGTAAAAAGTAGTCTCTACTAGTTTGAAAACATTTGCTTAATTTCGATATTTGGGCTAAAAGTCACGCTACGTACAAGTGTGAATAGGTATGACTCGATTAAAATGCATAAGTAATGTAAATCGTCAAAATAATGACTTATTGCTATAGGAAATGTACGTTAAATAATAATTTATTGACTAAATTATTACCATAAACGTTATTTTCCGACCTCGTATTTGAATTTGTGAAAACCCTCAGTTTTGACATGCTAAAAGACTCTATGAAACGGTACAATTTAGTGTTGAATCCGTGATTCTAGTCGTTATTTAATGCATGAATGAGGACTTGCATTATTATAAAAGTGACGTCGGTTTGCTTTAGTGATAATGAGTCGTTTATTTATGCGATATTGGCGGGGTTTAGACGGATTATGAATCCGAATTGCTACAACCGAATTACGAATAAGGTTCGCTAAATGCCAATATCGGGTTGGGGTTAATGTAACCCCTTTTGTCCGAGTCTCAAACGTCCAAAACGTAGGTAAAATGTTTACCTTTCGAAAATGGAAAGACGGTATTTTTGAGTGGATTTTGTGAATAGTGTATGTGTGTTTTTAAAAACCGATCCTTTGAAATGAATGAAGGGGGTTGGTATTTATAGGAAAATGGCTCGTTTTTGTGCATGGACAAAACTTAATCGCCAGTGAGCCTGTGATTAAGTTTCAATGCAGCCGCCAAATGGAATAAAAGAACCAGGGTTGGGAGAAGAAAACATAATCGCCTGTAAACAGGCGATTTAGTTTTTAATCGCCTGTTTACAGTCAATTTTATTTTTGTTTTGGTGTGCTGCTTAAGCCGCCTTGGGCTTAATGACGTATTTTATTGTGATGATTATGTTTTGTGATGTAATTTGGTCGTGTGGGTTAAGTAATTTTTGGGCCAAATTAGTTTTTGGTCCAATTTTGATTTTCGTGTTTCGATTTTTGTCGTGTTTTTCGGTTTTGGCTCGAAATAAAATAATATTAAAGTATATTATTTTACGGTTTTGTAGAGTCTATTTTTGTGAAAATGTGACACGGGACGCACTATGGCCCGTTTTGCGTGTTGCGTTAGTGTGCGTTTTGGGTCGTTTTTGTGAGTTTGGGCCTTTTTGTAGCTGGTTGGGCTGTTTTTGTGGCTCGGCTTAATAGGACGTTCCTGTATTGTGCTCGTGTTGCGCTCAATATGACTAAGAATGACATTCATTTTTATGATTATGCAAATCCAAATTAATACGCTAAAAATGACTAAATACGTTTTAGACACTTTTGTACCGTTTCGACTCTTTTAAAAGCATGCATGAAAGTCCTTTTCGTCATCGGGTTTGTTTTTGGGGGGTACGGATACGGGTATCTATAGAGCCCCCAGTTTGACTGAGCTTGGACGAAGCGTTAGTCAAACTTAAAGATAGTATCCGGACCATTACAGCCTCGATACTACCTGGCGGCGCTAAGCATGTGTCTTATGGGAGAGACGAGGACTTAGCGTCGGGAAATGCGGGGAGGGACGACATGTTTTTAAGGACATGACGGTCCTACATGTTTAAGGGCGTGTCAGCCTGCATGTGGCCTGAGTACTCCCAGCTGGCGCCTTGCTTGTGTCTCCGTTTGGGCTTCTGCTTGTGCTTCTGCTTGTGCTTCCTTGCTTTGCTTCTTCGCTGGACGTCTCGTAGCAGAGGTTACGCGTTTTTGGGCTTGGTTTATAAGAATGGTTGGTGTTTCTGTGAACGTCTCGTAAGGAGGCTACGTGTTTTTGTGTTTCTCATAAAAAGGGCTAGGTTTTTATGAACGTCTCGTGAGGAGGCTACGTGTTTTTGTGTTTCTCATAAAAAGGGCTAGGTTTTTATGAACGTCTCGTGAGGAGGCTACGTGTTTTTGTGATTCTCATAAAAAAGGGCTAGGTTTTTATGAACGTCTCGTGAGGAGGCTACGTGTTTTTGTGTTTCTCATAAAAAGGGCTAGGTTTTTATGAACGTCTCGTGAGGAGGTTACGTGTTTTTGTGTTTCTCATAAAAAGGGCTAGGTTTTTATGAACGTCTCGTGAGGAGGTTACGTGTTTTTGTGTTTCTCATAAAAAGGGCTAGGTTTTTATGAACGTCTCGTGAGGAGGCTACGTGTCTTTGTGTTTCTCATAAAAAGGGTTGGGCTTTTATGAACGTCTCGTGAGGAGGCTACGTGTGTTTGTGTTTTTCATAAGAAGGGCTAGGTTTTTATGAACGTCTCGTGAGGAGGTTACGTGTTTTTGTCATAAAAAGTTAGGTTTTTATGGACGTCTCGTGAGGAGGCTACGTGTTTTTCTCATAAAAAGTTAGGTTTTTATGAACGTCTCGTGAGGAGGCTACGTGTTTTTGTGTTTCTCATAAAAAGGGCTAGGTTTTTATGAACGTCTCGTGAGGAGGCTACGTGTTTTTGTGTTTCTCATAAAAAGGGCTAGGTTTTTATGAACGTCTCGTGAGGAGGCTACGTGTTTTTGTGTTTCTCATAAAAAGGGCTAGGTTTTTATGAACGTCTCGTGAGGAGGTTACGTGTTTTTGTCATAAAAAGTTAGGTTTTTATGGACGTCTCGTGAGGAGGCTACGTGTTTTTCTCATAAAAAGTTAGGTTTTTATGAACGTCTCGTGAGGAGGCTACGTGTTTTTGTTATAAAAAGTTAGGTTTTTATGGACGTCTCGTGAGGAGGCTACGTGTTTTTCTCATAAAAAGTTAGGTTTTTATGAACGTCTCGTGAGGAGGCTACGTGTTTTTGTGTTTTGGGTTGAAATTGTGTTTGAGATGGGTTGGGTCTGTCTCAGAAAATATGGGTTTCTGGCCTTCTGTAGCGTTTTTTCCCTTTCTGCTATTTTTAGGTTAAAAAGGCTTGCTTTCTGCTGTTTTTGCGCGTGCTTGTTCTTGACTCGGCTGTGTATGACATACATATCGTACATGTGTCATGAAATATGCCTTTCTGCGCTTCTGCTTTATTTTGGCCTCATTCGTCAAGTATTTGGGCCTAATGCTCGCTTCCTGTCGCTTTTGTGTGCTTCCGCTTTCCTGAGTGATTTGCTGTTGCCGTTGTCTGAGTATGCTTTTTTAAATTTTGTGCAGGTGATCCTGCGCCTTCCGCGCCCACTTCCAGTTCCATAGACCGGGTCTTGGCTGGTGTTGACTTTACTGTTCCGAGGGACGAGCGTACTCCTACTTCGGGTATGCCTGCGCCTTTGGAGGTTTCTGACGGTCCGTCTCAGTCGGACCTGTTTCGAGTTTTCCCCCTCAGACGCCAGGAGCTTCTACGACGCCAGAAGCTTCTACGACGCCAGGGAGTGAGTGGCAGGGTGCTGCTGGGTCGTCCCCTGCCTTTTCTGCTAGTGGTGCAGGGGCTGGTAGTGAGTCGTCTGGGCCTTCTGCGAGTGGCTTGGGGCACGGTGCTGTCCCTGGAGGTCTCGGGCCTTCAGTTAGTGGCGCGGGTCGTGACGTTGCTGCCGAGTCACCTGCTCTTTCAGCTAGTGGCGCACGAGAGGAGGTTGCTGTTGAGCAGCCCGGGTCTTCTGCTGGCGGGGTTGAGCACGACGTTATTCTGAGGTCACCGCTTTTCGACTAGTGAAGTGCGTGAGAGGCTAGCTGGCTGGCGGGCCTTGATCTTATGGTGACGCTAGCGGTAGTGGAGCTGCTGTTGAGTCGTCGAGGTCTCCTGCTGGTGGCCGAGGTCAGGCTCAGGGTCTCGTCTCAGAGTCTTTGCAGGGGTGCGGACGTGGCGCTGCTGTGGAGACGTCTGAGACTCCTGGGGGAGGCCGTGGTAGAGGCCGAGGTGCGGCTGCAGGATCTTTGCAGGGGCGTGGTCGTGGCGCTGCTGCGGGGGTGCCTGCGGCTCCGGGAGGGGGCCGAGGCAGAGGTCGTGGTGTTGCTGCGGGATCTTCGCAGGGACGTGGCCACGGCGTTGCTTCAGGGGCACCTGCGGCTCCTGGAGGGGGCCAAGGTAGAGGTCGCGGTCGCGATCGGAGGAATCCGAGGCCGAAGAAGCGCAAGGTGGATGAGGCTTACGGCGAGGCGATGCTTGAGCCACGACGTCGAGCTCGTCTTCTGCCGAGGTGGTGGCCGGAGGCGGTGAGGTCGCCGGTATTCTTGAGGAGGTTGGGCGAGAGCCCTGCTGAGGCTCTGTGAGGCGTGGTCGCCCTCGAGGTCCGGAGCCGCTACGAGGATCCTTCCGAAGCCTGGAGGGGTCTTCGAGTGACGAGGAGGAGGTTTCGACGAGACCGCGGCCGAGGGCTTGCCGAGGCCGAGATTGCCGAGGTCGCCGCGGCCGCCGCCGCCAGCCGCCGACGCCGCCAGTTGGGCCGCTTAGCCGCCGCGGGCTACTTTTGTGGCCGGGGGTGAGGTTCAGGACCAGGTTCAGGATGAGGCTGAGGCCGAGGGCCATGCAGAGGCTGAGGTAGAGGCTGAGGGTCAGGCTCAGGACGCAGGTGCGGCAGCTCTTGAGGCTGCGACGGAGGTTTTCATGGGGATGGTTGACGAGCTGGGCGTGAGGCCTAACTATCCCCAGGGTCCGCGCTTGTGGTCGCAGGTGGCCCAGGACTGGGACGGCGTGACTCTGGTTTGGAGTCCTTTGGAGCACTTGTCGATCCGAGTGAAGGTCGGCTTCCCGTTAGGTGCGATGAGGACCTTCTCTGGGTTTCGGACGGTGTTTGACGTGTTTGACAAGAGGCTTACACAGGAGGAGCGGGACATAGTGCTCGGGACGGCTTTTGGTCCTCTGGTGCAAAAATGGAGAGAGGTGCGGGGTAAGCGGGTGAAGTCGCGTCTTGCTGTGCTTCGGGCGTTGCTGGATAGGTTTTGGGATACGACCAACACCTTCCGCATGCCTGGTTACGAGGTTGGCGTGACCCTTTCTTCGTGGGCAGTTGTCACGGGGTTGCCTCATGGTGAGGGCGTGCTTGACTGGGGACGTGAGCGCCCTCCTATCGATAGCCCACGCGTCGTACGGCTGATTGGTGACGGGGTTCGGTGCGGGATAGGTGAGGAGCACACGTTTCAGCCCTGACTATATGGTTTGCCGACTTTTTCGAGGGGAAGAAGAAGAAGAAGAGGTCTACTCGAGCGAGCGCTGAGCAGAGGGCCCGGTTGTGGTTGTGGTGGTTCCTGACGGCCACCCACTTTGGCGACAAGGGAAGCGGCGTCGGCCAGGTATCTTGATGGCCCTGTCAGACATGACACGCCTGGGCGATTTCGATTGGGTGACCCCTGCTCTGGGGTTGTTGATCCGATATTTGAGGGACGCGGTGCGTCCTGACCGGATCAACGAGAAATCAGATGTGTCGCTTGTGGGCCCTGGCCTTCTGATGGAGGTAGGGCTTGATTTCGTAGTGCTTTGTTGTTTCGTTTCTGCTTTTCTTTTATAACGTGTATTCTGTTTGCTTGCAGTCTTGGTGCTATGCTCACTTCCCCTCTCTGCTCCCGAACACGTTACAGGTGACGGCCACGTACCCGGCTTTCCATGCGTATGCGACAGCGGATCGGAAGGGTATTGGCCTGAACTATGACGCGGCTCGTGTGCGCTTCAACGGGATGACGATGGATAAGGTAAGGGTGATTATATTTTGTACTTTGGTCTTTTGTAGCCTGTATTTGGGTTTGTGTTTGTTTTTGTGGTTTATAATTTGGTTTTGTTTTGTAGTTCGTTCGCGACCCTTGGAGGAAGTTTACCGGCGTCCCTCCGTCGATTGCAGCTCGCTTTGGTCCCCTTGACGGACGGCGGCTGTACATTGAGACTCAGTACGGCTCGTACTGGAGTTTGGGTGAGCGTCTGTCTGCGCAGACGGGTCGCGGCGGCTTCATCGTACCTGCTCCTCCGCCCTCGGTTTTGTTTGTGGAGACGCCCGGCGCTAACGAGCGTCGTGACGTGTACCACGAGGGTTAGTCTGACTCCCTGCTACGGCCAGCTGAGGATTACGTGACTTGGGCACAGCATGCCCTTGCTGACGCTGTGATCGAGGTATGCTCTCTTATTCTTTTTTGCTTATGTGTTTTGGTTTCAAAAAGCAAAAATTTACCCTATTTTTGTTTTGTAGCGTCGTGATCCTGACCTTGAGTTCCAGCCTCCTCCGTTCGTCGAGGACCTGCTGGTTGTTCACGAGGGCTGCCAACATTCGATCTTGTTGCCGGCTTGTATGTCCGTGGTGACCGACGCGGGCTTGGAGAGCTGGGATCCGCGCGTGAAGAAGGTACTTTCAGTCTTCGTTTTTCGTGGAGTATTATGTAGTATAGCCCCCAGTTTGAATTAGATTTTTAAGGTTAAAAATCATTATTCAAACTCTGCTTGAAATTGCTTTTGATTATAGCCCCCAGCTTGAGTAAGATTTTATTGTAAAATCATTAGTCAAACTCTGCTTGAAATTGCTTTTGATTATAGCCCCCAGTTTGAGTTAGATTTTATTGTAAAATCTTTACTCAAACTCTGTTGAAGCAGCTTTTGATTGTAGCCCCCAGGTTTGAAAGCTAAGTGGATTTCTCTTGATTTGTGCAGGTGACGGCTGATGTGCACAGGAGGCTGTGGCGGGCAGCAAACCGGTGGAGGGCGGTCGTGAATGAGAAGGTAGTAGAGGCCTGCAAGGGGCAGAAGGAGGCGTCCGACGCTCGACGTGAGTTAGCTAGGGTCAGGGCTGAGGAGGGTGCGAGATCGCGGGCCGAGCTAGAGGCTGCGCATGCGGAGGAGCTGGCGAGTCAGAGGCGGAGTGAAGGGTCGCACGTGAGGAGGCTGGATAGAGGCGCGTCTTTGAGATTGATTCGCGCGTCTTTGTCTTACAGCGTCGTGACCAGTCGCAGTAGGCTTGGACTTGTATATTTTGGACTTTTATTATGAATATTAGTATTTTTGTAATGGTTTATGTATTAGGACTTGTGTATGGTTGGTTTTTGGACTTGCGGGTGTTTATGGGTATAATCCGGTTATTTTGTCTTGTTTGCGAAAAATGCATTCCTACGTCGTAGCCGGGTCTGAAATCTTTGCGTATTTGCTTCCCGAGCGTACCTGCAAAACTGTGTTAGTCGTAAAAACATATATACGTGTCTTGATTGAGACTGACTTGTTTGAAAAATAAAAACGTACGCAGAGCTTTGAAAAATGAATTTTAGAAAATAGTTTAGACTCGTAAAAAGACGCTTTTGACATTGTAAAAATCTGAGCTAAAACGACGTTTTGAGACGAAAATTGTGAATGCGAAAGTTGTATTTTTTAATTTTTGTGTGATTATTGTGTTTTGTAAAAGTGAAAAATTTGAAAAACGGGAGTCGATTACGCAAATCGAGGCAGCCTTGACGGAACCGTAAATGTCGACTAAGAGGTCGGTAAAGGGGTAAATGGGGTAATAAGTTAAAGGTTTAGGGCGTAGGTGTGTAAGAGTTGTAAGAAAATCGAATAATTTTGTCAGGGGAGAAAAAGAAAATCGCCTGTAAACAGGCGAATAAAAAGTTAATCGCCTGTTTACAGGCGATTAGGTTTTTGTTTTGTGATTTTTGTTTGATTTATTTTAATCGCCTGTTTACTGGCGTTTAAGTTTTTGTTTTGTATTTTGTTTTGTAAATCTCGGCTATAAAAGGAGGGCTAGGTTAACTCATTTTATTCATCCTTTCATCGTTCTATTCTCGGCATTCCAAAGATATTCAAAATATTTACGGAACGTTAGTCGAGTTATGGAGAATTTTGAAGGAAACTTGCGCCGTTGGTGTTCGTCGTTGTCGGGGCTAGAAAAGAAAAATTTGAAGGATTGCGGTGTTGGAGTATTTCGTGGGCTAAGGCAGGTTCGAATGGAGTACGAGTTCCTGGATGCTTGTCTTGAGTATTGGGACCCGAGCCTGCATGTGTTCCGCTTTCCTTGCGGAGAGGTTTGCCCTTTAGTCGAGGAATTCGGGGCCATTGGCGGGTGGCTTCGTATTAGCCTGCCTGTATGCGTCAGGCAGGAGTTTGGCTATAAGAGGCAAGTACAGAATTATCTCCAGATGACCCGCGACGAGGTAGAAGAGCTATTCGTTGGGAATCATATCAACCTCCTTCGCTTGTGTCAGTGGTTTAGGAACCATGAGAACAGGAATATCTCTGCCGTGGCCAGGAAGAGGGCGTTGGCCTTTTGCTTGGTACACCGTTACATGTTTAGGACTACGTATGCGAGGGATCGTTGGGAGACCCGCGTCTAATCGCCGTTGTTCAGCAGATGGAGCTGGGTTGTAATCCTTCTGCCTTGATCTTGGCAGAGACGATCCTTGGCTTGGATGACAGGGCAGGTAATAGAGAGCATGCATATAGAGGATGTCCCCTGATCCTTCAAATCTGGTTGATGGAGCGCTTGAATGTGTTGAACGACTTTGGCTTCGACGGCGAGTACGTCGCAGGAGCCATTACCAACCGTTATATGCGGTGGTTGGGTCCAGATGATCGTCCTAATGACTATTTCCCCGAGTTTGTGAGGTCGGCTGCTATCCGTTGGTCGGTGCCATGGTGGGGAGTGGTCGATGTGACTGCGAGTGCAGTAGGTGATGGTCCCTCTGGAGTTCTCCTATGTGGATTTGAGATGGGTGTTTATATTCATCCCCTGCGGGTAAGGCGGCAGATAGGGTATGCGCAGTTCATTCCCTGCCAGGACACCAAGGTACAGGACATGGTTGTGCTAAATAACCAGGTGACTGATGAGTGGGCAGGTGGTTGGATCATGCGTCCTAAGTGGCTTGTGGCTGGCACTGCTGGGACGATCAGGGTATCGAGGGCCTATGTTAAATGGACCGTTGCTCAAAGTGCTCATGAGAGGGCCCGTCTCCGCGCCATAGAGCTTAATGAGCCTCCACCGACGTCTGCTTATGACCCGATCCGCTTTGGAAGTAACCGTGGTGGGGGTGATGCCTCCAGCTCGGTGCCTCTCTCGGCGGCTGAGTGCGTGTTTGGTCGTCGCCGTATTCCGGGGCCAGGTGCTCCAGGTCGCCATGGTAATGTTGGGGATCGCCGCAGGGGTTGAGGGTCGGTGTTCCCCTATTCAATTGAAAGGTTTTAAGTTTGCTTTTGAGAAGGAAGAGAACCTGGTGTAGTTTTGTTCGTTGGTTTGTTAGTATTATGTTCATACTATGTTGTATTATGTATTATATTATGTGTTGTACTATGTAATATATTATCTATCCTAAACTCGATGTACATGCCGGGACTTGTATTGTAATATATTGTGGTGTTGTAGTTTATGCTCCTACGTTGAAAAATCCAAAATGTAACCGTTCTTTTTTTAAGATTAATAAAAATCAGGTTTTTATTTACGACTTTGCCTCATTTTGCTTATTATTCTGTGTGAGATTCCTTGGCTCTAATTATTTTTTCAAAGTTTAGAAAGTAAGTATGGTTTTTGTTCTTAGGAATTTTCTTGTATTGACTATTCCCTCGACCTTTTTAAGCTTTGGGTTTGCCGTTTTGTGTTGAATGTCGCCTAGTTTTAACCCTTCAGGTTATGAGGCGAGTTTTTGTGATGACTGTGTCCTTGGCCTTTTTAAGCTTTGGACGTGTCATTTTGTGTTGAATATCGTCCTTTCATGAACCTTCAACTCCACTCTACCATATTGGTATTTGGACAATATTCACAAATGAACCTTCAATCGCAATTTTCTCTCAATATATAAGTCAAAATATATTCAAGTGGGATATTGTTTTCTTCGTCTGTACTAGTACATTAAAAATATCTAACTTTTATAATTTTTCCAAATACGTAGCTAACGATATTTATCGCGTAAAAACCGCGTTGGCAAATTAAACTAGGTGGGGGAGAAAAGTGATCCTCACATAGTAAAAGACAAGCACGTGTAGAGTTTCAATTCTGTAACCAATGACCAAAACACAAAAGCGAGTCAAGTTAGCTATTTTATTGCATTGTCAGGTAAATAATTCAGAATTCAGAAATCACAGAATTTTCATAAAGTATAAAAGTGTTTCACTGCCGCTTGAATTGGGCTTGACCTTGAGCCACAAGCAAACTAAATCATCTTCCTCTAAAAGGGAAGTAAGTGGGTCCCCACACTTTAGACTACTTGTATTTGTCAAACAACTAGCCAATCACCTTTGAAGAGGTTTCAATACAATCTCTTGAATCTTGTTTCATACGGAGCATTTGACCCGGGCCGTTATGCGATAAACCAACATTAGTCTAACCTCGGATAATCGTGAAAAATGCATTAAAACTTGTTATTTGAGGTTGAAATCGAATAGGTTAACTCCTAAAATGACCTCGGACACGTGGTAAAAAAAACTGGGAGGAAATTTGAACAGCTCAAATTGAAGTGTATAATACATGATTTTTTAGATTCCATGGTCGCGAACAAAATTTTCCGGAAATCACACATAAGATTTCTTGGATCATATAAAGCGGCTACGCAAAATTTGAGGAGCAACGGAGAGTATTTGAGGGTGGCGGTGTACGTCAAACCATTATTATTAGTCGAACTTCGGATAATCCCGAAAAATTGATTAATACTCGTTATTTGGGTATGAAATCGAATTGGTTAACTCCTGAAATGAGCTCGGATATGTGGTTGAAAATCGGAGAAAAAGAAACATGATCCAGTATGACCTCTCAAAAGGCTCAAGTTGAAGTGTATGCTACCTGATTTTTTGGAATTCGGGGTCTTGAAACAAAATTCTCCGGAAATCACACAGAAGGTTTCTTGGATCAGATAAAGCGGCCACACAAAATTTAAGAAGCAACGGAGGATATTTGGTGGTGCTAGTATGCGATAAAACAACATTCGTCGAATCTCGGATAATTGTGAAAATGGATTAGTACTCGTTATTTAGGGTTAAAATCGAATAAGTGAACTCCATAAATGACCTCGGGTCACGTGGTAGAAAAACTAGAAGAAAAAGAAACGTGGTTAGGTACGACCTCCCGAACAGCTCAAATTAAAGTGTATAATACATTATTTTTGGGATTGGAGGGTGTCGGAACAAAATTCTCCGGAAATCACATAGAAAGTTCCTCGGGTTAGATAAAGCGGTCACACAAAATTTAAGGAGTATCTGAAGAAATTTGGGGGTGTCGGTAGTCGATAAACCAGTATTCGTCGAACTTCGGATAATCGTGAAAAATTGATTAATACTCGTTATTTGGGCTTGAAATCGAATTGGTTAACTCCTGATATGACCTCGGGCACGTGGTTGAAAATATGGGAGAAAAAGAAATGTGGTTCGGTACGACCTTTCGAACGGCTCAAATTGAAGTGTATAATACACGATTTTCGGGATTCCAGGGTCCCCGAACAAAATTATCTGAAAATCACACAGAAGGTTTCTCGGATCAGATAAAGCGGCCACACAAAATTTGAGAAACAACGGAGGATATTTGGTGATGCTAGTATGCGATAAACAGCATTCGTCGAATTTCGGATAATCGTGAAAAATGGATTAGTACTCGTTATTTAGGGTTAAAATCGAATAAGTTCACTCCAGAAATGACCTCGGGTCACGTGGTAGAAAAACCGGAAGAAAAAGAAACGTGGTTAGGTACGACCTCCCGAACAGCTCAAATTAAAGTGTATAATACATTATTTTCGGGATTGGAGGGTCTCGGAACAAAATTCTCCGGAAATCACATAGAAAGTTCCTCGGGTTAGATAAAGCGGTCACACAAAATTTAAGGAGTATCTGAAGAAATTTGGGGGTGCCGGTAGTCGATAAACCAGTATTCGTCGAACTTCGGATAATCGTGAAAAATTGATTAATACTCGTTATTTGGGCCTGAAATCGAATTGGTTAACTCCTAATATGACCTCGGGCACGTGGTTGAAAATATGGGAGAAAAAGAAATGTGGTTCGGTACGACCTTCCGAACGGCTCAAATTGAAGTGTATAATACACGATTTTCGGGATTCCAGGGTCCCGGAACAAAATTCTCTGGAAATCACACATAAGGTTTCTCGGATCAGGTAAAGCGGCCACACAAAATTTGAGGAGCAACGAAGGATATTTGGTGGTGTTAGTATGCGATAAAACAACATTCATCGAATCTCGAACAATCGTGAAAAATGGATTAGTTTTCGTTATTTAGAGTTGAAATCGAATAAGTTAACTCCTGAAATGACCTCAGGTCACGTGGTAGAAAACCGGAAGAAAAAAAAACGTGGTCCGGTACGACCTCCTGAATAGCTCAAATTAAATTGTATAATACATTAATACATGATTTTCGGGATTGTAGGGTCCTGGAACAAAATTCTCCGGAAATCACACAAAAGGTTCCTTGGGTCTGATGAAGCGGCCACACAAAAATTGATGAGCAACTAAAGACATTTGGGGGTGCCGGTAGTTCCTGACTATTATTGGGTTAATTATTCGTTATATATGTGGCTGAAAGTTTGATAGTTTAGAGTTTAGACTTTAGACGATGCTATCTACTCTTTGTCTAGGTATTAATCTGAACAAAAAGTATCTCTTTGTATTTTCTTTTCTTTTCCATTAATTTAATGGTCATTGAAAAAAATAAAGTAAACGTAAACTATTGACTAGAATGAAAGAAGTAGTACATAAGGGGGGAGTCTGGGGAGTAGAATGAGGAACACACTACGTGTGGGTGGGTGGGTGGGTGGGAGTCTGGGGAGTAGAATGAGGAACACACTACGTGTTATGATGGGCCGTCAGAAGCCCAGAATGAGTTGGTAGCATAATAGTGTATCATTGAGATGGTTTGAAGATGGGCCAATACAAAGGAATTTGGCCCAGTGTTGAAAGAATGCAAAATCTAGGTGTAGGAAGTTACAATAAGTCAACAACATTTGGGACGGTTGGTCGCCTTTTAGACGGTCATAACTCACAACTATTTCCTCCGTCTCGGTCATTTGCTTATCTTTGATTTTGGCACAAATACCAAGTTAAGAGGAGAAAGTCAATTTTTAGATAACAAACGGATTAAGTTGGGTGTGGAGGATCAAATTGTCAATGAAAGACATTTCAAAAATTGAAATGTAAATAATTGATTGAGACATCCCAAAATGAAATGTAGACAAATAACCAGGACGGGAGGAGTACTTCATATAGGAAAATATGACCTGTCATTTCTAAAAAATCCTGTTTTATTGTCTCATCCATTTATGTGACCCTTGATTTCTTGAGAGTGTCAAATAAGCCTACTACATTACGGTAAGAGCCGAATAAAGAATTTGAGTTTGTCGTGGACACATACATTTTAATTATTAGGCTAAAACTTTGTCAATATTAACAAAAAAAAAAGATTATTAAACTGCTCTAGAAAAAGTACATATTTTCGTCATTTTACATTATTAAACAAGTTTGGTAAACCAAACAATAATTTTAATTACCTTGACCATAGTCAATAGTGTGAAAAGTCATTAACAACTCCTTACAGTAATAAAGCCTTTTTTATTACCAAAAATCCACATCACATCTATCTTTTTTCTTTTTACAACATTTTTTTCATCAAAAAGTAAACAAAAAAAGAGTTTCTTTCTTGAAAATTCTTGTACTAAAAAACACACACATAAAAAGTAAATGATCTCTATATTATATTAAGTTCTAAGCAATAGCAATAGTATCCATGCCAATTTTGTTGTCCAAATTCTTCATAAGTTCAAACCTAGGCTCTTTTGCTTGGAATTTAAGTCCAACATACATCTTCATATAGTCATCAAACACAAACTTAGGATAAACTTGATTTTCCTCATTTCCACCTTTCACTAGCTCCGGCGCCGGGTAAATGACGGCGTCATTTTCCGGGTTGTAGAATGATGCTAACGACATTCTTGCCCCGTCCCTTTGGGCTATCACTCGATGCATTACACTCTTGTATTTTCCATTTGTGATCACCTACATCAATCAAACGACTGCTTTAAAGTTTCTATTTAATTTGTTTCCGAGTTACAAGGTTAAATATCAAGTATACGTGTATTAATAATAAACAATCGACATCTATTGGGCCTTGAATCAGGTTAATTTAGATCAGTTCCGGTTCACTAACTTTTCCTGTCCTAATATAGTAATATCAAGATACATTTCTCGGGTCATCAATCAACTTTTGCCAGCTCTATACAACGAATTTAAATTTATTCATAGTATCTTACACTAAATTACTCATGATTAAACAAATAATCCTACTTAAATCACAAAATCTAATCAAGTGATCATTAGCTAACAACATTATACTAGTATGGTAGTTCAAATATGTACCTCAAGTTGGTCACCAAGGTTGACAACAATCGAATGGCGCATCGGAGGGACATCAATCCATTGCCCATCTTTAAGGAGTTGAAGGCCACTAACTTTGTCATCTTGGAAGAGAAGGATGATGCCACCGGCGTCGGTGTGGGCCCGGAGACCCTTGATCAAGTCTGGCTTAGGGCATGGTGGGTAGTTGCTTACTTTAGTCCCAAAGTTTGGACCATTTTCTCCATAAAACACCTTCTTTAGATACCCTTTTTCTAGTCCTAGGTTCTCACATAGCAAGTCCAATAGCTCCTCCGCTAATTTTTCTAGCCTTAGAGCAAATTCCTTCATCACCTTCCTATATAATAGAAAGAAAAAAGAAACGAGTGATATTTATGATCTGGATTCAAACATTGTTAATTTTTCTAGTCAATTAAGTTTGTTGTTCACAATTTCAATTATTTATACATACTATACTATAGGTCCCATTGTCACATGTACATATATATTGGACTTTGAAAACGAGTGATATTTATGATATGGGTTCGAATATACCAGGTTCAAAATCGTTCTTTTGGGCATGTTACCTATGAAAGAACGTTTTAAAAGCTTTGGCATAGTATAACAAGTGAGAGGGTTAGTTGCATACAAATTCATCCCTTTGCTATAAATAATATAAGAAGAGATTGTTTCCAGATGACTCGAACCCATATATAAAAGACGAAATTGAGTCAAGAACTGCATATCGACTATTAGTTTACCTATAATCGTCGTCAAGATCCGGGAGTTGGGCCATGTTAGATTGAGGTAGATGGCGCAAGAAGAAGGTGCTTTCCCAATCCATGTCTTTGATCTCAGTAGACACATTTTCAAGACCTTTGTTAGCCACCAACTCTTTAAACCTTTGCTCCATACATTTCTTGTAATGCTCCTTTGTTAGCTTCTCCACCGTGTCCAATAGTTCATGAGGTATTCCATGATTCACCAACTACATACATACGTATGAACATCGGTTACATCAGTATTAAATCTGAGTCGTGATATTGCTCAAACCGTACTTTGAGAAAACAGATTCTAAGTAACCACTGTTGTTAAACTTATATTATCGTCGATGACATGTGCAAAATATCAGCTAGCTTAGCTTGTAAAGTAATGAGAAATAATAATCATGACATGGATTCGAATGCTGGTTTGTAAACTTAATAATGTGGCACACGTTAGTAGGTTACCTACTTCCAATTGATTTTAGGATAAAACCGAATTAATTCTGCCAATGTAATACTCCATAAATATAAACAAAAATGTAGTTTACCTCGAAGAAGCCCCAGTTTTCACAAGCATCATGAATCATAGCCATGGTAGCTTCCCTCTCTTCTCCATTTATTTTCTCCAAACTAATCACAGGGAAACTCAAGTTCTCCATTACTATATATACTTTTAGGTTTTTAAATGTTTTTTTAATGTATTTTTTATTTAATGCTATAACTTGTTATTGTGCTAAACCTAAGGGTAGGTTTGTGGGTATTTATAGGAGAATGGAAGGGAAGTATAGTTGGTATAAATAAGGATTAAGAATGTTGTTATGTACTTTAATCCTACTAGATTAGTGATTAGTGAAGCTAATTAAAGTAATTAAGTCGTATAATTGACAATGACATTGAAAGTGGGACCCGTATAGGAAATAATGCACGGGGCTTATACAAGCAGATCCATCTATCCAATTTTCGTGTTTCATCTTGTGTCTATATCACATTTTATTTGTCTGTTAAATGTCAGTTAGTATAATTGGTAAAACTATGACAAGTGGTATTCATAACTTGAATTCAAATCCCTCCAATATTAAATTTACCCTTATGCCTCTCTAATTTCTATCCAAAAAAAAAAAACATCAACCGATATCTTCTTATATATCATCCATTTAATATGACTTTTCTCGGTATTTTTTATTTAATTAATAATAATTATGCGATCATAAAAGCAGTAATAAAATACGAAATAAGACACGGAAATGAAACAGAAAATCATCGATGATTCGGACCTACCACATGGTTGCTTGTCAAACCCTCTTCCTTAAGTCTCATTGGTGGTGGAGGTGGCTTTTGACCAAGAAGAGGTCAAGAGAAGAGTGGAAGCCACCTTATGTCCTTATTAAAGCATATGTTTTGTGATTTTATTTGCTTGTCATTTTGTTTTTGGGTATGTTACCTTGTGTTTTGTATCTCTTGGACGATTTGTCTATCATACAAGTAGTTCTTAAGTGAAAATTTATATTGCAATTTGATTTAATGTATTATCATTACTTATACGATGATGTATGATATCTACCATTGTACAATAAATTATCTTATACGATAAATTTATCATGGCCCATGTTACAAAATGGATGATTATTGTTTCATCATTTTTTCTTCTAGCTTATACGAAGAGTGAATTATATATTAAGTCTCACGTTATCCTTATTATTTTCTGAAAACTTATCGGTTATCTTATGCATTATCTTGACCAAGGCACATGTTACAAAATGGATGATTATTGTTTCATCAAATGCCTTGAAGAGTTAGGAACGATTAACACCTAAGAGGGGGAGGGGGTGAATTAGGTGTACCTTTTAAAAATTTTCTCCTTAACTTGGTTAATTGATAACACAAGTAAGAGCTATGAAGTACAAGACTTGAGAAACTTAATCGATTTTAAGCTCACAAGAGTTACAGCAGATATATGCAACAGTATGGAGGACTGTGGCACAGATCTGATAAGAGATTGAATGCGTCACGATTTGCAGCGAAAGAAGAAGGTAAAAGTAAATAAACAAACAAGACGATGTTTAAAAGATTGGTTCAACTCCTACTCCGGAGTCTACGTCCAACCGTTATTTTATTGCTTGTTTAGAAATTTACTCAAACTTAACTAAACGATTACAATCAAAATAACTACGCCAACCAAACTCGGTTGCAACTCAAACTTAAAGCTACTCCACTTTAAGAGTTTTGTTCTATCTCTTGGTTTACAGAGTCTAGAATGTCATTGTCCACGTGAATGAACTTTGACGATTGCTAATAAGACTTAAACACGAGATCACCGAACTAGCTTAAATACCACAGTATCAAGGACTGTTTCATGGAGTGTATTGCTTTCAAAGATAAAATGAAGACTTTAATAAAAACGAGATTTTACTTTGAAAATACTGAAGAACATAAAGCTTTGAATGACAATGATTTGCAAAGTATTTTATCAATAAATGCTTTCAAGAGTCTTAGTTATAAATGAGGTGAAAGCCTTCTATTTATAGAAGAGGAAGGTAGTACTTCCTCTACTATTATAATAATACTTATGAAGATATTATTTAGATATTATGTAGATATTATTTAGATATTATGTAGATATTATCTCAATAATATTAAAGAAGAGAAGTACTACATATTTGTAGGCTCAATGCACAAAACACGTTTTTCGAGTTGCTTTTCAAAACGAGACTTTTCAATGCACAAAACGGTTTTGAGTACTTCCTCTACTATTATAATAGTTCTTATGAAGATATTATTTAGATATTATGTAGATATTATCTCAATAATATTAAAGAAGAGAAGTACTACATATTTGTAGGCTCAATGCACAAAACTCGTTTTTCGAGTCGCTTTTCAAAACGAGACTTTTCAATGCACAAAACGGTTTTGAGTTCTTTGAAAGCTGGCTGGTTTAATTCAAAGTAATAAAAGTATTAGAAGGCATCTTTTGATAAATAAGAAAGATTGAATACTTTTATTCGAAAAACTCCACTACCGTGAACCAGCAGCCACAGTGCCACAGTGACATGTACTGTGGCATCCAAGATACTTGACATTATTTACACATTCGATGACCGTATTTACAAAATGTTACTAAGACTAGACCGTCTTGATTCTTGATTATAATCCTTGAGCTTCATTGTTGATCATGAATGGAAGGACTTTAAATCTGCAATTGGCAAGCTAAGAGGACAAACACATTAAGCGATTATGGACTTGGCATCATCAATCAACATGGTCTAACAAATTCCCCCTTTGATGATGACAAGTCCATAATTAAGATTTGTTTCAAAATTCCCCCTTTCCCTTTGGTCTCTAAAGTCTACTACACATGATCAATTTTGAAAGGGCATATTAAGCTTACTTAAGCATGGAGTTCTAATCAGTTTGCAAGATATAATTACGGTGGACGTTAGCCTAAGAGTTAAACGATAAAGCATGCACACAATCTTAAACTATTTCCCCCTCTTGACATCATCAAGGGAGGATAAACATGGTGACGGACACAGTTTGACATAGTTTAACAACAAACAAGCCAAGGTTCAATAAATAAAACAATTATGGTTTGCAAAAGAGTTTAGGAAAACATTAAGCCAAAATGGGTTAAGGTAATGGATAATGAGGCTAGGAAAGAGTTAATCAAGTATCATCAATATTCTCGGAACTTTCCCCCTCAAATGTTTACATCCTCTCAAGAGTTATGCATTAAAAGTTCAAATGTTTCCAAGTTCCTCATAAAGCTTCAAGTTATCATTAGGCCACTAATTTATGGCTACAAGAGTCTTACCCAAGGCTCAAAGATTAGGGCAAAAGTTTGGTGATTAATGATTGCGGATAAGGTATCAAATGCAACATTCACCTTGACTGTGATAAAGATCTTCTTTCAGCCCTTCTTCGATTTTTTTTTTTTTTTTTTTTTTTTTTTTTTTTAAGACGATCTCCTTTGTCCTTTGTTTAGAACGAGCTTGGTGAGAATGAGCTTGTTATCTTAGTTTTCTTCAAATTCATCACCACAATTCGATGATTTTCTCATTTGTAGCATGTAACAAGAACAATGGGTCAAGACTATTATTGAACATATCATCTTTGTTCAAATTACCAACATCTACATGAGTTTCATTGCCATTTCCAACCCCGATATTCTGGTCATCTTCCTCAACTAGAACGGTGGTTTTCTTTAATGTCACAGTGGCATGGACTGTGGCATCTGATTTGGGAAGAAACATATAACCTTCAATTTCCTAGGAGAAATGAGAACTTCAACAAATGTGCTTCCGAAGTTTTTCATATGTGGCAGCGGATATGGTTGGTGAAGTCATTTGTTTATTTAACCTTTTAGGTTGTAAGAATCTTGAAGTTTCTTGGGTATTTGGTTGGATGAGGGTTTCGAAGGCAATTTTTGGAAGTGTTGATTTGTATGGTTTTAGTGACATGAGGGAAATGGAAAGTTTTGACTTTCGAATGTGGATTGGGTGGCCTAATGCAAATGAAAAACAACTCAAATGCAAGCATAATTGTTCATATATTTCTAACCATATTTTTGCATGAAATAAACTAATTAACAACTAGGGTAACCACATGTAAGTCCTCATCTTTAGTCAATCATAGAAGAAAATAGGAAAAGCAGATTTACGCTAAATCGAGTAAACCAATTTCCAACCGAAGTTTTACGAATTGTTCCCTTTCTAACGGTTTTGTAAAAATATCCGCAACTTGATTTTCAGTCGAACAAAATTTAAGACAAATATTTCCCTTTTCGACTTGATCACGTAAAAAATGATGTCGTATATCGATATGTTTAGTACGTGAGTGTTGTATAGGATTTTTCGAAATATTAATTGCACTCGTATTATCGCAAAATATCGGGGTTGTTTCGAAAGTAAGTCCATAGTCATGTAATTGTTGTCGTACCCAAAGAATTTGAGTACAACAAAGAGCGGCACTTACGTACTCACTTTCGGCCGTGGATAGAGCAACGGTATTTTGCTTCTTTGATGCCCATGAGATCATGCACGGTCCTAAGAACGTGGCAATACCGGACGTGCTTTTCCTATCCAACGAGCTACCCGCATAATCCGCATCGGAGAATCCTACAAGATCAAGTTCGTAGTGAGTGGGGTACCATAGATAAAAGCCTTGTGTTCCAATCAAATACCTAAAAATCCGTTTAACGGCTTTGAAATGTGATTCCTTAGGATTTGATTGGAAACGGGCACAAACACAAACGCTAAATTGTATATCGGGTCGACTAGCAGTCAAGTAAAGTAGTGAACCAATCATACCTCGATATACCTTCTCACTTACGCTCTTACCTTCTTCGTCTTTGTCGAGATGGATTTTGGAGACCATTGGTGTAGGCATAGGATTAGAATTGGTCAATCCAAATTTACTTAGCATTTCTTTTAAGTACTTTTGTTGATGGATCATAGTTCCTTGCGCACTTTGTTTAATTTGTAAGCCAAGAAAAAAACCAAGCTCACCCATCATACTCATTTCAAACTCGGAAGTCATTAGATCCGAAAAGTACTTATAAAGGACGTCATTAGTTGCACCAAAGATAATGTCATCGACATAAACTTGCACAAGCAACAGTTCCTCGGACTGTGCCTTTATGAACAATGTTTTATCAACCGAACCACGTAAAAAACCGTTTTCCAACAGAAAATTCGAAAGCCTATCATACCAGGCCCTGGGAGCCTGTTTTAATCCATAAAGTGCTTTATCGAGTTTGAAAACGTGATTAGGGAACTCATTGTTTATAAAACCCGGAGGTTGTTCGACAAAAACTTCCTCATCAAGATAACCGTTTAGAAAAGCGGTTTTAACATCCATTTGAAAGAGTTTCATGCCTTGAAATGACGCAAATGCTATGAGCATTCGTATGGCCTCAAGCCTAGCTACTGGTGCAAAGGTTTCGTCATAGTCAATACCCTCTTGTTGGTTAAAACCTTGCACCACTAGTCTAGCTTTGTTCCTTACAATTACTCCAACATCATCGAGTTTATTTCGAAAGACCCATCTCGTACCAATAACAGTACGCTTTGGGGGTCTAGAGACAAGATGCCATACCTGATTTCTTTCAAACTGCTCCAATTCTTCTTGCATAGAGACTACCCAATATTCATCGTCTAAGGCTTTTGTGATGTTTTCGGGTTCAAATTGTGAGATGAATACTTGGTGAGCACAAAAGTTTTGGAGTGAGGATCTGGTCTTTATTCCAGAGGTTAAATCACTAGTTAGGTTTGATAGAGGGTGAGAGCTTTGATGTTTCCATTTCTTAGGAACAAGTGGGTTAGATTCGTCGTTTGGTTCTGATGCCACAGTTGGTGTAACTGTTGCATCTGAAGCCACAGTTTGTGTCACTGTTGCATCTGGGTTATTGTGAGTGGGGGATTGTGGTACGTTTTCAGTTTGTGTGGTCTGTTCTTCTGTATCTACATTCCCCCTGGATGAACTAGCACCTTCTTGTGAGGCAGGATGGTTAGTTCCCCCTGAGTTTTGGCCAGCATCGTCATGCAACAGTGGCTCCAACTGTTGCTCAGCTTCTTCCACCACTTGATCCATGTCTCTTCGAGTCATTCCAAGTTCAAAGTCCTCATCATACTCATCATCCTCTTCGTCAACCTGTTCCTGTGATACAAAAAGACTAGATTCGTCAAATATTACATGAACGCTTTCTTCCATTTTCATAGTCCTCTTGTTGTAAATCTTATATGCTTTACTATGATCGGAATATCCAACAAATACACCTTCATCACTACGAGCATCAAATTTGCCAAGGCATTGTTGTGAACAAAGCATTTACTACCAAAGCATTTTACATGAGAGAGATTTGGTTTTCTTCCTCGTAATAATTCGTAAGGTGTTTTCTTAATAAATTTCCTAATCATGACACGATTGTAAATGTAACAAGATGTGCTTACGGCTTCGGCCCAAAAGTTCCTTGGTATCTTGGAGCTAATGAGCATGGTTCTAGCCATATTTTCAAGTGTTCGATTCATCCGTTCCACTACCCCATTTTGTTGTGGGGTTCTAGCGGCGGAAAAATTGTGGCTAATACCATACTCATTGCAATAGTTTTCAAATGATGAGTTCTCAAATTCGGTTCCATGGTCGGACCTTAAGGAAACGAGTTTGTAACCAAATCTATTTTGGACCTTTTTGACCCAAATTAAGAATTCATCAAATGTTTGATCTTTGGAACTTAAGAAGAGAAGCCAAACATATCTTGTAAAATCATCTACAATGACACAAATGTAGCGACTACCACCTTTGCTAGGTACACGCATTGGTCCACATAAGTCTATATGAAGAAGCTCAAGAGGTACTGAAGTGCTAACAATGTTTTTGGATTTAAAGGAGCATCTTACTTGTTTCCCTTTGACACAATCATCACATAAGGATTTGAATTCAAATTTGATGTTAGGAATGCCATCAACAAGATCAAGTCTCTTAATGGTGTTTAGTGTTTTAGCATTTACATGACCAAGACGTTTATGCCATAACCATGGGTCATTCTTTTGGACACTTAAGCAAGATAAGGTCTGACCGGGTACTAAGCACAAGTTAGTCATATAAACGTCTTTAACACGTTTTCCTTCAAGAATGGTTTCTCTAGTCATCTCGTTGATTATCCTACATTTTTTAGCATGAAATTCGACAATATTTCCACGGTCACACAATTGAGATATGCTTAAGAGATTGTGTTTCAAACCTTTGACAAGCAACACTTTGTCGACACATAGTGATTTCGACTTACCAACCTTACCAATACCGATAATTTCACCTCGTTTGTTATCGCCGAAAGTCACCGTGCCACCATCATAGGCTTCTAGTGAGAGGAATTGGTGTTCATTTCCCGTCATGTGGCGAGAACATCCGCTATCCAAGTACCAATTGCTGCTGCCCCCCACTGTAGCCTGCACGAAATCAGTTAGTTAGTTTAGGAACCCAGACTTTCTTGGGTTCCTTCTTGACAACAACCTCTTTGATATCATTGACGACATTTTTGCCTTTAGACACATCCTTTTTGACCCAACTTTGTTTAGCTACCTTTGTGTTATTTTCTAGGTCAAGGATTCTCTTTTTACATCCATAAAAATCATGTTCAGTGTTACCACAGTAGTTACAAACAATATACTCAGGAAGACCAACATACTTTCTTCTTCGATAATCAGTTTGGGTAGGGTCCTGGTTTCGAATGCAACAGTGTGTGTTACTGTTGCGTTTGAAACCAAGTCCAGCCTTCTTTTCAAGTTTTTCAAACTCTTGTGACTGTTTTAACAAGAACTCCAGGACTTCCTGACTTCCTTCCCATTTGAGATAAAACGTTTTTGCTTCATCCAATTCTTTGGTTAAGCTTTCAATTTTGGTTAGATACTCAAGATTCAATTTTTGGACCTTGTCGAAAGCTTGTTTGGTATGACTTACTTCATCACTTAGTAACAGGCCAATTTGTTCAAGTTGCTTGTTATCATACTGACAGGTAGTTAACTTTAGTAGTAATGAGTCATGTTCTTTGGTTAGTGTGGTTAAACGCTTGTTGAGGGTTTCAACTTGCATAATAGGATCTGATGCCACAGTACTGGGATCTGTGGCATTGATCTGTTCAGCCTTTTTCACGAGAAATAAATTCTGCTTTCTAAGACTCCTAATTTCTTTTTCAAGACCTGTTGAGGAACATGGTTTGTCATTCTCATTTAGATTCTCTTTTAGACTTATGTTTTCCTCAGCAATGTTTTCAATCTCATCTTGTTTGCTTCTAACTTAATGCTTTGGACGCGACATTTGTCTATAAATTGATCTAGGAGAATACAGATTTTGTCTTTTGAGAAAGATCTAGCTTTCTTTTTGAGTGAATTTACCTCGTCTTCTGCATCAGAGTCTGAATCAGTTGAATGAGCCATAAGGCAAAACATTTTTTCCTTTTTGGGAGACTTTAAAACATTTGTTGATGAACTTGATGATATGCACAACTTGGCATCCAATTCTTCCTCAAGGAGCTCATCCTCCTCAGAATCGGACATACCCCAAATTGCGGTCATGACCTTAGCCTTGTAATCTCGTTTTGCAAAATCACGTTTTTCTTTTGATTTAATGTCATTCCATTTTGGACATTCCTTTATTTGATGACCTTTGTCGCCACATTTAAAACATCCAACATTGGTGTTTGACCTTTTCTTTGGAAAACGACGTTTGTTAGGATTTGGTTTGAACCTTGAAGAGTTACGACCGTTTATCATACCTACAATGTTTTTCGTGAACATTGCAAACTCGTCATCTCCATCCTCCTCATCACTTGAGAGAGCATTGAGAGCAAGTCCTTTCCCTTTTGAGCTTTCACTAGATCGTTTCATGAGAGTTAACTCATGAGCCATAAGTGAGCCCATTAGTTCATTAAGGGGTAGTATGGAAAGGTCCTTTGCTTCTTCGATTGCCGTGACTTTGGGTTGCCATTTTTCAGTTAGGCTACGAAGAGTTTTACGGACTAGATCCTCGGGTTCAAAAACCCTCCCTAGGTTCTTAAGTTCATTTATGATGCAAGAAAAACGAGAGGACAAACCATTTATCGACTCATCTTTAGTCATGCTGAACAATTCGTACTGTTGCATTAGAAGATCTATCCGATACTTTTTGACTTGTGATGTTCCTTCGTAGGCAAGACACAAAGTATCCCAAATTTCTTTTGCGGTAGTACATCCTGATATTTGGTTGATTTCTTGTTCGCCAATGCCATATTGAAGAATAGACATGGCTTTAGAATTTTTCTCAACCACTTTGTAATCGGCCTCAGCATAAATTTCCTCGCTTTTTGGGCCACTAGTACCGTCGGTACTAGTAACCGTAATAGCAAGGGGACCATTTTTGATTATTAACCAACATTGATAGTCCTGACCCTTAACATAGTGTTCCATACGGTGCTTCCACCAAACGTAGTTATCTCCCCTAAAGATAGGGTATTTAGTATGTTTTGAATCGTCCATAACTATTTGATCAACTCTTTGGATTTAACCAATATCAAGAGCACGAGGCTCTGATACCAATTGAAGAGTTAGGAACGATTAACACCTAAGAGGGGGAGGGGGTGAATTAGGTGTACCTTTTAAAAATTTTCTCCTTAACTTGGTTAATTGATAACACAAGTAAGAGCTATGAAGTACAAGACTTGAGAAACTTAATCGATTTTAAGCTCACAAGAGTTACAGCAGATATATGCAACAGTATGGAGGACTGTGGCACAGATCTGATAAGAGATTGGTACGTACGATTTGCAGCGAAAGAAGAAGGTAAAAGTAAATAAACAAACAAGACGATGTTTAAAAGATTGGTTCAACTCCTACTCCGGAGTCTACGTCCAACCGTTATTTTATTGCTTGTTTAGAAATTTACTCAAACTTAACTAAACGATTACAATCAAAATAACTACGCCAACCAAACTCGGTTGCAACTCAAACTTAAAGCTACTCCACTTTAAGAGTTTTGTTCTATCTCTTGGTTTACAGAGTCTAGAATGTCATTGTCCACGTGAATGAACTTTGACGATTGCTAATAAGACTTAAACACGAGATCACCGAACTAGCTTAAATACCACAGTATCAAGGACTGTTTCATGGAGTGTATTGCTTTCAAAGATAAAATGAAGACTTTAATAAAAACGAGATTTTACTTTGAAAATACTGAAGAACATAAAGCTTTGAATGACAATGATTTGCAAAGTATTTTATCAATAAATGCTTTCAAGAGTCTTAGTTATAAATGAGGTGAAAGCCTTCTATTTATAGAAGAGGAAGGTAGTACTTCCTCTACTATTATAATAATACTTATGAAGATATTATTTAGATATTATGTAGATATTATTTAGATATTATGTAGATATTATCTCAATAATATTAAAGAAGAAAAGTACTACATATTTGTAGGCTCAATGCACAAAACACGTTTTTCGAGTTGCTTTTCAAAACGAGACTTTTCAATGCACAAAACGGTTTTGAGTACTTCCTCTACTATTATAATAGTTCTTATGAAGATATTATTTAGATATTATGTAGATATTATCTCAATAATATTAAAGAAGAGAAGTACTACATATTTGTAGGCTCAATGCACAAAACTCGTTTTTCGAGTCGCTTTTCAAAACGAGACTTTTCAATGCACAAAACGGTTTTGAGTTCTTTGAAAGCTGGCTGGTTTAATTCAAAGTAATAAAAGTATTAGAAGGCATCTTTTGATAAATAAGAAAGATTGAATACTTTTATTCGAAAAACTCCACTACCGTGAACCAGCAGCCACAGTGCCACAGTGACATGTACTGTGGCATCCAAGATACTTGACATTATTTACACATTCGATGACCGTATTTACAAAATGTTACTAAGACTAGACCATCTTGATTCTTGATTATAATCCTTGAGCTTCATTGTTGATCATGAATGGAAGGACTTTAAATCTGCAATTGGCAAGCTAAGAGGACAAACACATTAAGCGATTATGGACTTGGCATCATCAATCAACATGGTCTAACATGCCTTGTGTATATGTACTCCGTATTTGGTATGTGTATATATATTCGCACTATATTTTACACAGAAATTATTTTATCTGATTAGAAAACTCATTTATAAGGCAACTGAGCCACTAAACTTTAATTCTAACATATTTTTAAAAAATTAATGTAGGATAATCGCTTTAAAAGAAATAACAACAAAGCAATTAGTCCGATAAAAAGTAGTTCCGAAAGTTATACAACAAAGATATTAAATCTATTAAATCGATCAACAAAAAATTATACTCCGTACAACAAAGATAGTAAATTTTGCTGTATCTTATCTCAGCAAAGTCCTTAAACTGTAACTCCCTTTATATCTTTATGAAAAGAATTGCTCAACAGGGATCTCGATTCCAACCGTTAAATTACACCAACGGTCAGCTGGGAATCCATTCTCACACAGTAACTAATAGGACTAGGTGGTATAGAAATCAAAAGCTTGTGTTCTATCTTTTCCCCTCTTATCTAATATCTATGGCTTTTGCGATTCCTTAATCTGCAACTTAAAACATCCCATCTATGCTAAAGTCATTCAGTAATCTTCCAATCCTAAACTGAATCGGAAATTAAGTTTCTTAAGCAAATAAGAATAGGTTTAAACGAAGAAAAATCATACTTATATGAGAAGTTTTACTTACACGAGATAAACTTATAACTAGGAGTTGCTTATTTGCGCTAAAGTTGCTTTTACATCTTCGGGGAAATATGACAGTTTTTCATACACGAAATCTGCAAACTGTACCACCGCTACTGCACAACACAAGCAACACATATAGTCTAAATGCGCCATTTTGCTTATTACACTATGCTAAAATCCGACTCTTAGACTTCTTTGGGAATGACAATAGAATATACAAGTACGCCAAAAATCAATTCATAAAATTCAAGTGTCCCCTTCTGACTTCCAAACTATGCTAGTATGCTGCTTTAACACTTCCCTTTGGTTGCGTATCATGTGTTGGACATTCCGACACAATACTTTATAGGCCAAATCATATACAGAAATACAGTCGTGTTTGACACCATGTCACGTCCACTATTGTAAATGAGTCCCAGCAACAATGAAATATTTAGCAAGCTCAGAGCAATTAGATAAATAAATTTAAAACAACCACCTATAGTAGATAAATTTACAGAGAACGGAAAAATTTCAATTCAAAAGCAACAAAAGGGATATGAACTAACCATTTCTGGCTTGTACATGGACTCACAAGCACCATACAGAGATTCAGATGCAGTCTTAGCAACTACCAAATCTTTGGCAAGCTCTCTGCATTTGAAAAAATCATCAAATAAAAACATTTCACACTTCTAAGGAGTTCAGAAAGACATTGGAAGACGGCATTCAGAATACGTTTTTATGCTGTGATCCATCTGGCATTACTTCTTAAAGAACAGATTCATCATTGATTCATTCAAGTATAACAGGTAGTATTTATGCAGACCAACTGACAAAAGGCACATAACAGACATGTTGTCTAATAGCAGCTTCAGGCGTTCACCATAATTAGTTCAACAAAGAATGTGTATGTTAATCTCCATGTTTTCACGACCTCATTCTCTTAAGAAAAGAGATACTAGAAAGATTATAAAAGCCATACTCCATTACACTAAATTGTAAGACATAAATCACCATTACAGCGCCATCATTGGATGCGTATATTGATCTCCGAACTTTCACGACCCCATCTCTTAAGAAAAGAGATGCTTTAAATATATGCCAAATCGGACATGTAAAGGAGATACTTTATCTATGAATAAGGCAATAAGACATTCGCATCTCCACATAACTCACTGTTAGCATGATAAAATTCACGTCACTCCGCTCACTGACTTCAACTATCGAGAAAAACTGCTGCTATGTAACATAACAGGAACTGTACAGTACTTTGAACAGCTTCATCAGCACTATCTCGAAAACTACCCTATTTACCTCGATTACAAACAAACATGAGACGATAAGGCTAAAACAGATATTTGACACAACGCTGAGTATTTGTATCAATCTGCGAATTTTTCTTATAATTTTCTGAGAGGAAATTGTATTTTCAGCATAACCTGGACGAAGAACTTTCTTACTGAACATCACAATTCACAACTATGGAAACAAGTTGGCCTCTAAACTTGGCACATAACATGTAACATATACATTATCGTTAACTAGAACATGACAAATGTTTTCAGAAGAAAGATGTAACAACTTCATGTAAGGCAGAATTTCACACGATTCGACATCATCGTTTTCCAAGATACTAATTTCCCACATCCAATGCTACATTCTATTTGTCAACTGTACCAAATACGTCACTCAGCAAAGGAACAACCTAGTTAACCACAAAACTGTGAATGCAATGCAAAAACAAGGGAACAAACCTTTTCTCATACAGAATAGCAGAAACCAGGCTGGCAAAAGTTTCAGGCTTCATGCTCCTCTCTTCCCTCAGCTCATACAACTTATGACGAAAGTGCAATCGCTGATACCTTCAAAAACACAACACAACAACAATTTAATCGACCTAACACGCATCTTTTCCACTAATGGCGGTGAGGGGGTTAGTAAAGGTTGATTCTCCTATCAATCGACTTTTTTTAGCTAAAAATTTCCGACCTTTTCTAGGTCATTTCAGTACACTACTAGCTTGCTCCCTAACGATCGAAATTTTATAATTCTTGGTTCAATTTGCCGATGTTTTTCTAGGTCAGTCTAATAAATTACTAGCTTCCCGCTAACAATCGAAATTCTAAAACTTCCTAGTTAAAATTTCCGCCTTTTTCTAGATCACTTCAACAAATTACTAGTATGCCGTCTAACAATAAAAAAATTGGAACTTTTAGTTAAAATTTCCGACTTCTTCAGACGAATAGCCCGCCTGGAACAGAATAGTCATGTGTGCGATATTGCTGTAGTAGAGAAAGTTGGTGAAAGGTTGGTCATAAACAAATGATGGAAAGTTGGAGACGGAGGAACGAAGATATAAGTCAAAAGAGTTATCATCGAATAATGAGGCCCGGCCATATCGGTTTCACGTCACATGGGTATCCCTTGTAAAATTTCAAGGAACCCCAAGAAAAACTCAGCAGTAACAAAATGCTCGAACATGATTTTTTGCCAGATAACCGAAACTATGCTAGTCATGTACAATCACTAAACTCATGAATCTAGTAATTAATTTGGATGCTCAATGTGTCTTTGAGATGACTTCCTTTGTTTCTCTCGGCTGCATCTGCATCTTTGTTCTGGAATAAAGGGCATAAGGATGTTAACATAGACATGTAAAAGTCAAACGAATAATCATCGGATTTCGAATTAACTGAATGGAAGATTCCAAATAGCCTGGGAAGACACATTGCTAACGATGGTTAAGATCATTACCTCTGAACCTCAGTTTGCGATGCATTAATGTATGCCAGCAGGAGTTGTTTCTCTAGCAAAGTTGCCACCTCTCTTTGTTCATGACTTCAGCTTCGACATCTATCTCTGCATTTCTATGCTTCTCCTCAGCTCTCACAACACCTGCTTCCAACATCCCAACACGGTCGCTAGCCTTGCACAGTGCAGTTCTCCATAAACTTGCCTCCACAATTGCTGACTCTTTCTGTATAACCACTTCATCTTGAGCACTCTTGGCTTCTCCCTGCAGATAAACAGTTTCAACATATTATTCTATCAACTTTTACAAGTAACTTAACTTTGAAATACAACGAGAAAATGTGACCCACTAAAGCGAGCGTTAATTTTAATCCAAAAATGACTTTTCCCAAAAATACACATGGTACATATGAATGCCGAAATGTCAATCTAAATTACATGAGGGAACACATGTCAATGATGGACTAAAAGTCTAAAATACTACGGTAATTGTATATGAAATTTTCGCACCTGAGCTCTGATAATAGCACTCTTTTTGTCTTGCTCAGCTTTTTCCACAATGAACTTGGCTCTTTCAGCTTCCTGAGCTGCCACCGCTTAGCCTCAGTTGCTTGTGTGGACTCCTCAGAAGGTAAGCATAGTGATAGAAACATCATCCAGAGCAATGTTGAAGTTTGCCGCCCTCTCTGTTAATACCTTCCTTATTTCCTACCGACAAATGAGCAAAGAAGCAAATAACTTAATTGAATGTTAAAAAAAATAGTCCGCCACTTTCCCAGCATAAAATTGATGGCAATTTACTAATGTGCCGGACCCATAAATACACATAATAATGTAAATGACCGATGAAGAAAATATTGGGGCTTACCTCTCTCTGAGTAAGGAGCTGACTAGCATTGTACTGGGCAACCACAGCTTTCAGAGTCTCATGGATTATGGAAGGCAAGACCCTCTCATTGCAGTTCTCACCAAGAGTACGATAGACGGTAGGCAACATATCAGGCAAAGGACGGGTAAGAACTCTTAAACCAATCTTGAC
Source organism: Dianthus caryophyllus (assembly GCA_023091065.1). Lineage (NCBI taxonomy): Eukaryota > Viridiplantae > Streptophyta > Magnoliopsida > Caryophyllales > Caryophyllaceae > Dianthus > Dianthus caryophyllus. Next base: position 20,645,861 of record CM041522.1, read on the forward strand.
CTGCAACCAAAAATTATGTTGGTTTATATAGGTGAAACTTAAAATTCTCATCCAAAGAGTACGGTTGCTACAAACTTTTTAACAAATAAAAGAAAATATCAATGCAAGGACAACAAGGTGGTGCCCTTGTACAAAATACCAAGGGGTGACACTCGTAAAGACAAGGCAAGTTGGATGCTCAAACTCAGAGAATCACAAGAGTTGAAGGTCAGTGAAAAATTTGAATAAAAAAGGTATGTGCAAAATTTTCGTTAAAACGTCTACGTGTAAGATTTAACATAGGGAATGCCATCAAAGAACATAATTGACACACAAGTCATAACAGCAGTACACATCAAGCAATAATGGTCTCATTTTTGGCAATAAAAGCCACCAAGACTAGTCAAATATATAAGTGTGAAAATATAAAACTCAACTCTGGCGCCAGCCAAAATAACTCAACAGTTGGGGGAATTGGGGCAACAATCAACACTAACATAACTAGACTTTCTAAACCTGACTCTGTGATATGGCAGCAATCCCCTACTACTTTACTATCACTGGATTTCTAATGGAATTTTTTGGCCGTGACTAGATTAAAAAAGGAAAATATTTAATAAACTTTAAGAAAATCAGATATGTGATATAACAGAGTCATCGTGGAAGGCTGTGATTAGATATTGCACTGAAAGAAGTACCCTATAATTGAGTGTTGTATTTGTACTGTGTCAATTGCTAGACGAAGGGCACAGTCGAAGATGGAAGAGACATTCTCTATTCAGTATGGAAGGTCAAGATGTGGGCATGAGTGCATGACAACTATTGACCAAAATAATGGATTTCAGACGACAAGTTTGCACACAACAAAAATAAAGAAACAAAACAAACATCATCCAAGAGTGAAGTCCATGAGCACAAAAAGTTCAAAGTGGTACAAGGGAGAAGCAAGAGTTTACCATTTGAAGATCACGACTTCCACAAGTACTCTCCACTAGATGAGGTCGGGCAAGTACATCATAAATGACGGGTCTCTCAAACCATGGAATCATGAAATGTGTCCCTTCAGGGTAAACCTGACCAACCAAGTATTTTGATAAATGAATTATGGCCCTAAAAATATTGCAAGTTACAATGCCAAACTTGAACATGTCAGCAAAACATGAGCTGCACCATGAATACTACAGAGTACTTGAGTACGAGATATCCTACTAGTTCTTGAGTACGAGATATCTTAGTGTAAGTATGACAATTTTTATACACAAGAGAATGATACAAGAAGTTAATTGTATCACCCCTACTACACAATGCAACAATGCGTTTGGGTTAGCATGTCATTTTGCGTATTCCATTATGCAAAAAATCTTTTTTATTGGGAGTGGAAATAGAAGAATATATAAGAACGTCAAAATTCATTCAAAAAATCCAGGCAGGTGTCCTCTCTGGTTTCCAAGCTAAGATTACAAGCTATGTCATGTTTGAAACCATGTCAGGTCCGATACTGGTAAATGAGTAGGAGTAACACAACTTCCAAGCATATGTACTCACAAGCTGAAACACCCTCTCTCCCCTCCCTCCCTCCCTCCCTCCCTCCCTCCCTCCCGCCACACCCACACCCACCACAAAATCCCACACATAAAGCAATGGTAATATTGCAAAGATGTAGTCAGAACTCACGTACTCAAAGTTCAAACACAGCCAAGATATACATATTGCCATTTTAAACGACATCCTATATTAGATAAATTTTGAGAGCTCGGAACAATTTCAATCCAAAAGCAACAAAGTGGATAAGAACCAACCATTTCTGGCTTGTACACGGACTCACAATCACCATAAAGAGATTTAGATGCAGTCCCATCAACAGCGAAATCTTTGGCCAGTTCTCTGCAGTTGAAAAGATCATCAAATAATAACAACTCAAACTTTTTAAGAAGTTCAGAAAGAAATTGGAAGACGGCATTCAGAATACGCTTCTACGTTGTGATCCATCTGGCATTACTTCCTAAAGAACAAACTCTTCATGTTATCCAAAACGGCACAGAACCGACATGTTATCCAATATCAGCTTCAGGCTTTCAGTATACTAGATAAATATATATAATAATAATTAAGGCCAAAAAAGAATGTGTACGTTAATCTTCTTATTTTCACGACCTCATTCTATTAAGAAAATGGATACTAGAAAGAATATAAAGTTTTTTTAAGCAAAAAAGAACACGATCAAGAGAAGAAAAAATCAAATATGAGAAGTTTTACTTACGCGAGATTAACATGTGCTCCCCAACCATTCAGACAGTCCCTATCAACTGTCGCTTGCAGAGCCTGGGAGATAGGATCAAACAACTCTCCAGGTACCTAAATCACAAACAAATGATAGATATTTCATGCACTGCTCAATATAATAGGTAAAAGTACACTGACTAGTGACTACATTATCTGTTCATGCGCCCTCTGTGATAACAGGTATCTAAAATTTCAATCAGATGTGGCAGAACAAATTTTATAACTAGAAGTTGCTTCTCTGAACTAAAGATGCTTCTACATCTTAGGTAAGTATGCCCTTTTTTTTACACAAAAGATTGACACAGGGCGTGAATTGTATCAACACTATTACACGATACAAGCATATGTTCTCACCAATGAAAAGATCAAGCTGAAACACAACCTACTCATGTTAGTTAGCGTAATGCCTCAAGCTAAAAATTCAGGTCACTAAAAACCTATCAACCATATGTAGCTAACACAGAACTTAGTTCACAGATTGTCAAAACGCATCTGGACTGTCAAAGTCTTGAGATCGATATTGTTTGATCAAGACAGTTAAAGTTTGCCTTAATGAAAAATAAGTCTGCTACTTCACAAAAAGTATGCTCAACACCTCATCATGTTATTGTGGTTCTATGAAAACCGGAGCACTAACAAATCATAATCCAGTAATGAAAAAATAAATTAAACAATTTACATAAAAATATCATATGATCATCATTCATCAACCAGAAAAATAATAGCGGTTACATTTGCTAACAAATAGAGAGAACACAATGGATCATACCTTCATCATTGTTGTATCATTGGCTAGGTCAGCAAGGGATGGGTTAAAAATTGACTCCCACGCGTCCCTTGGAGACATTGCCATAGCTGGTGCATCAATTCCTGGCGTTGGCGTTGGTTCCAGAGCAGCTGAGTTTGCCTCAGGAAGCATCACTATCTTTGGCGGCGGTTTCTTCTTTGAGACGCTGATGCTTTGGCAGTCGCGGAAGTGAGGTTGCGACAGTTCGAAACAACGTACATCACACTCATAAGGAGTGTGACTCAACGCGTAGGGCACGTCCTCCCATCTCCCGAAGTACTTCTTCTCAAGCGCCAGCACCTCCTCGTCCTCCTCCCGTGTCCACTCTGCCTATAAACAACAACAACAACAACAACAACAAATTAATCGGTACCCAATTTTTCCCCAAATTATACAGAAATTAATCGGCAATTAATATTAACCCTAATAAAAACAATACGCAGTGGAAATCTAAAATAAACAAATCTATATTATATATTAAAACAAAATAACTCAAAAACACTCAAAAACATACACTAATTGCGTTCTTATTCCGCCACGTCATCCATTGTGTTCCACGTCAGACTTGACTTCCCATGTCAAATTTCGTTCCAAATCGTCTTACCTTTGTTTTTCAACTTCGTCGTCTTTTCATCTTTCACCTATAATTATTTTGAGAACTTGAAAAAACCCTCATTGAAGACCAACATTTATTTGCTCGCAATTAATTTTCCGTGTTAAATAACATTTAGAGTGTCCGACAAACAGATGAAACTAAAAAATAGACTACTTAATTGGTATGTACTTACTAACATAAAATGAAAAGTTGAAACAATACAAATGAAACTAAAAATATTCATCAAATAGATGTAATAACACAAAAATTTTAATAGTTATAAACAAAGAGCCACTTTTCAACTAAATCGTCTTTTATTTCTCATTACATTCATATTTTTTTGAATTAATTATTTTGTGTCAACCAAATAAAGGCGCCAGACCAAATAATTTGTTCCATGAAATTCTTTTGTCTCAAAACAATTTAATTGTCACAATATTTGTAACATATAATTAATTTTAGTCGTAATTTTTCATCGCATTTTATGCATTTTGTAGTAACAATGCTAACCACTTTACGATTTGTAGCTATGTTTGTCTTCTTGCCACGTGTGTTGTTTGACTTGTGGCAAAATAGAAATTTTTGCCATGATTTTAACAATTTATGTGGCACAAGTGATTTTTTGCCACAAATTTTTTTTCTTTCGTGGCATGAATAAATGTTGTTGCCACATGTGTGACTTAATTTGTGGCAAAATAACAATTTTTGCCACAATTATAACTATTTCTGTGGCACAAGTGATTATTTGCCACATAATTTTTTTTCGTGGCATAAATTTTTCTTGTGGCAATTAGAACAACTTTTTTCCGTGGCAAAATAAAATTATGCCACAATTTATAATTTTCGTGGCATATTTTGTGGCCCAAGTGATTAATTGTTGTAGTGCACCTTTGCGAAGAAAATTTATAATTTTATTAGTTGTCTGATTGTGTATTAAATATGCAATCGAAAGAGTATGTAACATTTTTGAGGTTTTCGCCTAGAACTCATATTATGTCTATCCATTTAAGAGATTATTTTGAAATTTTAGATAGAAATAAATAATTATTAGTGACTATAATATCTACATGCACAAACAAAATTGACAACCCACAAGAAATGTGCACTAAAATATGACCGACTCGGCCCGTAGATTCCACGGGTTACATCACTAGTTGAAAGATTAAACAATCGAAACGTAAATCAATGGATACGAAGAGATTACCAGAGGTATATCCGCCGGTAGTGACTTAAGCCAGTACATCGCGACGTACAGAAATTAGTCACCAAATAGAACGACGGTGTTGAATAAAGAAGATGATGATGTTGATTTGGGAAATTTAAGATTTGGGGAAAGAGGTTAATTATGATTTGTTTGGAAATTACTTGGGAAAGGGGTAAAATATGGGTTATTGGAATGGGAAAGATGGGTTGATTTGGGATTTTGGTTTTGGTTTGTTTTGGGTAGTAATTGGACCGCGTATTTCCTTTGCCTATTTTTTTTTTTAAATAGTATAATTGGTTTCCTATTTTAATTTTTTTTAGTTTTAATTAATATTCCAAATATGACTTACATTCATCATGCTTACTTGTAATGAAAATATTAAAATTAAGTAGTTTGTAAATTAATAGTAATTGAAAAAGTAAGAGATAAGTTTTAGTGGGGTAGAGAATGTGGGAAATGATAGGAAAGTGAAAAATGATTTGGTTGATGATCTAGGTAGTGACTTTCTGCTTGGGAGGGTGAGAGTAGGTCAAGATAAACAAATTGAGATTAAGAGTAAAACCGGGTCGCGACCTAATTAGCACGACCTCTGCTTGGGGATGGTCTTAAGAGGATCTATATATTTAGGTCTTTCCAACGTTTTTGTTCTTTGATATAGAACCGTACTCAATCTAATTAAATAAAACTAGTATAGCCCGTATTTATAGAGTTTTTATTTTTCAGTATATTATTTTTATATTATAAATCAAGACCTTAATAATATTTATATTTATATTTCACACAGTTGTATTTTGATATGGAACATAAAAACTATGAAATTTCGAGTTTAATTAAAGGTTGTAATTTAAGTATAAGATTATATTTTAAAGAAATGTAATATTTTATCAGAAGAAAGTTTCACATATTTCCTTACTGAGGCATATGCATTTTGGACTGAAAACTAAGAGAATTTTTATTTTCTTAGTAGTAAGAGAGATTTTAAATTGACTCTATTAAATTTTTATTTTTCACCTCATTGTAATTTTGATATAAGAAAAAAAAATTTGAACTATAACACTAATCACGAAGATTTACTATGTTGTGAAATGTCTATTTTAATGATTTTTTTTATCATAAAGCTAATGATTTTATGTTTTATATTTTCTAGAATTATTTTATTTATTTTTTTCACGAAGATAACTATATCGGTTGCATTTTCGTATTATACCGAATAAGTTTACGTCAAGGCATTCTCTAAAAAAATAGCAATATGTATTTTATAATTTTATATCACTTTTATTTTAATTTAATTAAAAGAATATAATTTGATGAAAGATTTTAATGAAAAGACAATAATGAAAAAAATAATATCATTTGTTTCCTAATTTAAATTGATTCCTTTTGAAGGGAAAATTTTAAAATTCTCTTATTCTTTTAGTATTAGAGGGGATTTTTACGAAGTACAAATTAATTAACTATCAATCAATCAATCAATCAATACTATATATTAATTCCAGAAACCAATGGCCTTCAATGTAAATAAATAAATCTATACAAATTAATTATACTATATAGTTTTAAATCAATAGCACTGTACGATGAACCTGGACAAGGGAATTCAATGTAAATATTACTTCCTCCATTCCATTTGATTCTATACATATTCCTTTTTCGGAAATTCCAATCAATTCTATACATTTCTATTTTGGTCCGTACTTTATTAAACTAAAAGACCAATATACCCTTCATTAATACCCCACCCAACCCACTTGCAATGTCCTTTTTTAAAGAATAAAGTAGGGGTAGTTTGGTAATTCTATTGTCTACCCCACTTGATTTTCTTCTACCTTAATTACCGTGTTTTGGTCTAATGTATAGAATCAAACGGAATGGAGGAAGTATATAGTTTTGGTTGAAGTATAAATTTAGAGAACATCGTAATATGGTAATTTTCCTTAAAATAAACATGTCTCACTTATGGTATTAATTAGTATAAAGATGTTAATTATTTTAACATAAACAAATATAATATAATATACTTTATTTTGGAAACTATTAAAAGGTAAATAAATCAAGCTAGATTTCCAAAAAAATATAATATTCCATTAATTATTTCGACTTAATTAATTTAATGCATATATGTAATATATTTATTTCGAATAGAGAGAGTAATAAATATAACCTTAGGATATAGTAATCACTCATTAGATACTTCAAGTGTAAAGTAATTTTGTTTCTGTTAGTAGTGAAAACAATTGTAGTAACATTGGATATTGTAAATTAGTAATTGATAGTAATCACTCATTTGAATAGTCAAAGTAACAATATTAGCAGCGAGCGGGAGTAGTGAAGGTAACATCAGTTAGAGGATTATACATCTGATGTACTACCATCAATTGTGTAGTTTCTGAGCATTATAATAAAGTTTTTGAGTTTGGTTTTAAAATTTATGAACTTTTACTATAAAATTTTCGAGTTCATTAACTTAAACATTAAACTCAAAAAATTACAATATATAACTAAAAAACATTAAGTTTTGACAGCAAAAAAAATTAAAATGAAACTTAAACACTTTAAAAAGCTAAAAAAAAAATTATACATAAGCTCAAAAACAGATGAAGTCTGAGCTAATACTATACATAAGCTCAAAAATAAATAAGGTCTGAGGTATTACATCCGATGTATGTTCTTATTTCTCAAGTAACAGCAGTAACAACGGGAGTAATGAAATTATCAATCTTAATGTACAAGTAGTAAAAGTAACAATAATTACGGCGGGGTAAGTGAAAGTAAAAGTAATAATAACGAATGTAATAAAAGTAACAATATTAAGAAGAAAAGAAAGTATATACGAACAATTAGCTAAGCAATCGACGACGTAAGTAAAATATTAATAGTAGGAGTAGTAAATTTGTCTCATAATTTACTTCATTGTAATTTTAAGATATACTCTGTATCATAGAAAATATATTAATAATACGAGTTATGCAACTTTAAAATAGTTCCCGGAAGAAGTGCCCAAACATTTGACTCTTGACCCATTTCCTTAGTTAATTGAAAATATATTTTAATGTTAAATAAATGTAGCCCGGGCGAAGCCAGGCACCCATATTAGTACTATATATTAAATTCAGAAACCAAGGTTTATTCACCATTTAAATTACCCGACATACACGAATATAATATTAGTATATTATATTTTGGAAAATATTAAAATGTAAATAAATAAGTTAAATTTCTCAAAAATATATAATTTACATAATTTTTTTGGTTTGATTTAATGCATTTATATAAATATATAAATCTATTAAAATTGCATTCCTAAATAGTAAAAATAATTTTCTTAATAGTGAAAAGAATTGTATTAGCATTGGATGTAGTAATACGAAGGTAATAACTCAGTTGAATAGTCAAAGTACCAATATTAGCAACAAGCGGGGGTAGTGGAAGTAATAGAAGTAACAACAAGAGTAGTGAAATTATCAATACTAATGCGGCTGTAGTAAAAGTAGCAATAATTACGGCGGGGTTAATTCCATGTCATCAGTATACCTCGCCAGCTCGTTGAACCGCTTGTAGTACTCAGCTACCGTCATAGTCTCCGTCATGCGAAAGTTAGAGAACTTCAGCCGCATCTTAGCCTTCAAGTGTTCAGGAACAAATTTCCTCCTCACAGCGCTCTTGAACTCCTCCCAAGGAACTGCGCCCCCGTCGTACTAGTTACGAGCATCCTCCTCGACACTGTTCCACCAAACCTGATGCGGGAGCATTAGAGGAGGTTGGAAACGAAGTACTTCTAAGCCAACATTTACCTAAGATCACTAAAGAGTTGAAGATTGGTTCGAATTATGTAACCATGGTTACTTGGAAACACAATGGAGAAGCTGGAAACGCAGGAATGGAAGCTGGAAACGCAGAAGGAAAAGCAGACTTTGAAGGTTCCTGGAAACTCACAGGAAACGCAGGAGCGTTTCCCACAGACTAGCTGGAAACGCTGGAAAACGTGTACAGCTCAACACGCTTTCCTTAAATTAGTTCGTAGGATCAGCTAGTGTAATCTTAATTATTCTTAGTTTATTTTCTTTATTTACTTGCAAATAAAGTAGGAAAATTTCCTAATTGTGTTAGGAATAATTTAGTTGATTTTATTTGATTTTGTTAGTTTGTTTCCTATTTAAATTAGGAAAGTCTTAGTTGGTGAATAATTTGGTTTCCTAATTATATTAGGACCAACATAGCTGTTTTAGAGTACTATAAATAGGGTCGACTTGTGACCTTATTTTCATATCTTATCATACATTGAATTATCAATAAAGTTTTATACTTTGCCTAAACTTGCGAGTTTAACCCTTGAATTCTTTCTTGCGAGATTGATTTCAAACTCTTCCTTGCGAGGTTGAGATTTAGCTAATCAAGTGATTTCCTTGCGAGGATTGATCAAGATTGCTTGTTTATCCGTTCTTGTTATCAAGAACTTGCATTATCCATCTTATTTGCAACCTCACGTTGCGCTTCCACCCAAAAACAGCAACCTCACGTTGCACACATATTCACAGTTACAAATTCCGCTGCTACGTTTCTAAAGAACCTACGCGTTCTATATCAAATTGGTTATCAGAGCTCGATTCTTGATTTATTTTCCAATAAATCTGTCTTGGGCAGCTTAAAACAATGGAAGATAATTCTGGTCAAGAGAAGCCATGGATGGAAGACATGAATTCCATGCAAAAGGAGCTAAGTCAGTTGACATACATGGTGAAGCACATGTTTAAAAGTGGTTATAAGAAACCAAAGAACCCGAATATAAGTGATGATGAAGGTTCGATTGAATCTGAAGAAGAAGAACGTCCGAGAGGAAGAAAGATCACCAAGAACGATGATGATCGAGGTCTCAAACTCGATATTCCAGATTTTAAAGGTGACATGGATCCGGAGAGTTTCTTGGATTGGATTCGACAAGCCGAGAGAATCTTTGAGTATAAGGAGTATGATGATAGGAAGCAATTTAAGGTTGCAACGTTGAAACTCACCAAATATGCTTCTTTATGGTATGAAAACCTAAAGAAACAAAGGAGGAGAGAAGGAAAGCCAAAGATTGAATCTTGGGTTAAATTGAAGAAGCATCTTATGAAACGTTTCTTGCCTCGTGATTATGAGCAAGAAAACTACTTGAAACTCCAATCTTTGATGCAAGAAAACTTGTCCGTGACTGAATACATCAAAGAATTTGAGAGGATAACAATCTTATGCGATCTTGAGGAGAAAGAAGAGCTGAGAATCGCAAGATTCATCAAGGGCCTAACACCTCGCCATGCCAAAGTTGAAATTCAGAATTTTGATGGTTTTAATGATGTGTGCAGGTTAGCCTTGAAGTTTGAGAAGCAAGAGAAGGCACGAAAGACTAATCCTTTTTCAAGAGGAGTGGTAATTGGTTCGAGTTCTCAAGCTAAAAACACTCCAAGCAAACCTAAAGAGACTCCAAAAGAGGAATCTCGAGACAAAGGAAAGGGAATCGCTGTGGAGACTAAAGGAAACTCAATGAGGCGTTGCTTTAAGTGTCAAGGCTATGGTCACATAGCAAACGAGTGTCCTCTAAAGAGAGCACTCACGGTTCAAGAATTGGAAGGGTTGGTTCCTAGCTTTGTCACGTCTAAGGAGGATGAAGAAACGGAAGACCAAGAGGGAGTGGTTTATGATTTGGATCCCTTGAGTGAAGATGAATGCTTGGTGCTTAGAAACCTTCATGTGGAAGCAAGCACGGCTGAAACGGAACAAAGAGAGCAGATTTTTCATACCCGGTGCAAGGTACGTGACAAGATTTGTAATCTTATCATTGATAGTGGGTCATGCACGAATGTAGTAGCAAAGACTTTGGTTGATGAACTTAAATTACAAACTAGAGACCGTGATAAGTCATATAAACTACATTGGTTGAATGGGGATGGTGGTGTTCATGTGAAGAAACAAGCCCTAATCTCTCTTAGTTTAGGACCATATACTGATGAGTTGTGGTGTGACGTGGTTCCAATGAATGCTTGTCATATTCTATTGGGGAGGCCGTGGCAATTTGATCGGAAGGTTGAGCATGATGGGAGAACTAATATCTATAGCGTGACCAAGGGAAACACAACTTACAATTTGAAACCTTTATCACCTCATAAGATTAAGGAAGCTAAATTGAAGAGGAAACTTATTTGGGGAGGCTAAGGAAGTAGAAGAGATTATTGCTCGTGGAGAACGCGTTTACATGCTTGTGGAACGTGATACTGATTCGGGGAAGATTGGTGATAACCGTGATGTGTAAGAGCTATTGGATGCATTTGGGGGTGTGTTTAGGATGATTTACCACAGGGGTTACCTCGCTTTACGTGGAATTGAGCATCAAATTGACTTGATTCAGGAGCGGCGTTACCAAACAAACCACTTATCGTTGTAATCCTGAGGAGGCAAAAGAACTTCAAAGACAAGTCCAAGAGCTACTTAATAGGGGTTACGTGCAAGAAAGCTTGAGCCCATGTGCGGTTCCAGCATTATTGGTTCCAAAGAAGGAAGGAACTTGGAGGATGTGCATTGATAGTAGAGCGGTAAACAACATTACCATCAAATACCGTTTTCCTATGCCAAGACTTGATGATATGCTTGATGAGCTTGCTGGCTCATGTGTGTTTTCTAAGCTTGATTTAAGGAGTGGGTATCATCAAATGCGAATTCGAGAAGGAGATGAGTGGAAGACCGCATTCAAAACGAAACAAGGACTATATGAGTGGCTTGTGATGCCATTTGGACTTTGTAATGCTCCTAGTTCGTTTATGAGACTTATGAATGAAGTGTTAAGGCCTTTCCTTAACAAGTTCGTGGTTGTGTATCTCGATGATATTTTGATCTATAGCAAGGATGAGGAGGAACACAAACAACACTTGAGAGCAGTTTTTGAGGTTCTACGAAAACAGAAACTTTATGGGAAACTTGAGAAGTCCTGGTTTATGGTTCCTAGTGTTGTGTTTCTTGGTTATATTGTAGGTAAAGATGGCGTGAGCATGGACCCATCTAAGGTTGAAGCTATTCAAGCCTGGCCGGTTCCAAAATCGACTACGGAGGTACGAAGTTTCCATGGATTGGCCTCATTCTATAGGCGATTCATCCAAGGTTTTAGTTCGATTATGGCTCCAATTACGGAGTTGACCAAGAAAGGAGAATTTGTGTGGACAACAAGCGCTCAAAAGGCATTTGAAGAAGTGAAGAGCAAGCTATGTTACGACCTGCTTTAGCACTTCCTGATTTCGACAAGTTGTTTGAAGTCGAATGTGATGCAAGTGGTGTTGGAATTGGTGCCGTGTTGATACAAGAGAAACGCCCTATTGCTTACTTTAGTGAGAAGTTAAATGGTGCAAGGTTGAACTACTCAACTTATGACAAAGAGTTCTACGCTATTGTGAGGGCATTGAACCATTGGAGTCACTATTTGCGGCCAAAACCGTTCGTGCTTCATTACGATCACGAAGCTCTTAAACACATACATGGGCAACAAAAATTGAATCCAAGACATGCTAAATGGGTTGAGTTTACGCAATCTTTTACGTTTTCATCGAAATATAAGACCTAAGTTCTAATATTGTAGGTGATGCACTTTCGAGAAGACATTGCTTATTAGTTGAAATTTGGATGCAAGATTGTTGGGATTTGAGCACGCCAAGGAGTTGTACAAGGATGATCCTCATTTTCTAAAGAGTTTCTTGAGCCTACGGAGATTTCACATTGCAAGATGGGTTCTTATTCAAGGGAAATCGACTTTGCATTCCACAAAGCTCGATTCGGGAGTTGTTGATTCGTGAGGCTCATGGAGGGGCAATTGCTGGTCACTTTGGAACTAATAAGACTTACGACGTTGTAAGTGAACACTTCTATTGGCCCAAGATGATCAAAGTCGTGCAAGACATCGTGGCTAAATGTGTTGTGTGTCAAAAGGCGAAGAGTTCGCTCAATAAGGGATTATACACAGCCTTCACTGTTCCCACGCAGACATGGAGTGGGGTAAGTATGGATTTTATACATGGGTTACCCAAAACGCAAAGAGGGAAGGATTCGATTATGGTTGTGGTTGATCGGTTTTCAAAGATGGCTCACTTTATTCCTTGTCATAAACCCGATGATGCTACTCATGTTCTTTGATCTTTATTATAAAGAAGTAGTGCGTTTACATGGGATTCCACTTACTATTGTGTCGGATCGAGATGTAAAGTTTCTTAGCTATTTTTGGAAGACATTGTGGAGATTAGTGGGAACCAAGCTATTGTTTAGTACTTCTCACCATCCACAAACTGATGGTCAAACGGAAGTGACTAATAGAACTCTTGGAAGTTTGTTGAGAGGGTTGGTTAGCAAGAGCACGAAGGATTGGGATGTGAAACTCGCACATGCCGAGTTTGCTTATAACCGTACTCCATAGGCTACCTCTCGGCGTGCTCCATTTGAGATCGTTTACGGAGTTAATCCATTCCTACCTGTTGATTTAATTCCGATTCCAAAGAAAGATCTCATGAGTTTTGAAGCAAAGGAGAGACAAACTGCGTTTCTTCGAACTTGTGAGCAAGTGAGAACTCAAATAGAGAAGGCAAACGCGAAATATAAGGAGAAAGCGAATAAACATCGAAAGCAACCTGTGTTTCAAGTGGGTGATCTTGTGTGGCTACACTTGAGGAAAGAGAGGTTTCCATCGAAACGAAAGAATAAGTTGATGCCAAGAGCTGATGGTCCATTCAAGGTACTTGAGTGTTACGGTTCTAATGCTTACAAGCTTGACTTGCCTAGTGAATATGGAGGAGTTAGTGCAACGTTCAATGTTGGAGATCTATCACCATATCTCGAAGACGACAATTTGGGGGCAAATTCTAAAAGAAGGAGAGAATGATGCGGGAGCATTAGAGGAGGTTGGAAACGAAGTACTTCTAAGCCAACATTTACCTAAGATCACTAAAGAGTTGAAGATTGGTTGAATTATGTAACCATGGTTACTTGGAAACACAATGGAGAAGTCGGAAACGCAGGAATGGAAGTCGGAAACGCAGAAGGAAAGCGGACTTTGAAGGTTCCCGGAAACTCACAGAAACGCAGGAGCGTTTCCCACGGACTAGCTAGGCTTATTTGGAAAACGTGTTGACTCAACACGCTTTCCTTAAATTAGTTCGTAGGATCGGCTAGTGTAATCTTAATTATTCTTAGTTTATTTTCTTTATTTACTTGCAAATAAAGTAGGAAAATTTCCTAATTGTGTTAGGAATAATTTAGTTGATTTTATTTGATTTTGTTAGTTTGTTTCCTATTTAAATTAGGAAAGTCTTAGTTGGTGAATAATTTGGTTTCCTAATTATATTAGGACCAACATAGCTGTTTTAGAGTACTATAAATAGGGTCGACTTGTGACCTTATTTTCATATCTTATCATACATTGAATTATCAATAAAGTTTTATACTTTGCCTAAACTTGCGAGTTTAACCCTTGAATTCTTTCTTGCGAGATTGATTTCAAACTCTTCCTTGCGAGGTTGAGATTTAGCTAATCAAGTGATTTCCTTGCGAGGATTGATCAAGATTGCTTGTTTATCCGTTCTTGTTATCAAGAACTTGCATTATCCATCTTATTTGCAACCTCACGTTGCGCTTCCACCCAAAAACAGCAACCTCACGTTGCACACATATTCACAGTTACAAATTCCGCTGCTACGTTTCTAAAGAACCTACGCGTTCTACATCAAAACCCCAACTTCATCTCTAAGGTAGAACGCAGCTTGGTCCACCATAAGTGCTTCTGGATAGCGAACCACTTCCAGAACATTCTCCATCTCTCTATGCCAGTTATCGAGCACATGAGGTAGCTCGGTACCCTCATAGGTGGCTTGGTTGAAGCGAGAGATAGTGGTGTTCATCCTCGCAGCGTCCACTACCACTTCCTTATCCCGATTTTCATTCTTGAGAGCCTCTAGCATAGCGTCATGTTGCTCGATTATCCAGGCCATCTGGTCTGTGCTCATCTCTTGAGCTCTGAGATACGAAGCTGATCTTTTGGGCAGCATTTTGCTGATATAAGAAAGAAACGTAAGCATACAGCCTACAGCTCAAAACAACAAATACGCCCAAGGAACAAGCTCGGTCGAGCCCAAACATGGCTCGGTCGAGCTGGTCTCGGCTCGGTCGAGCTACTACCTAGCTCGTTATATAGAGGTCAAATTCCTCAGAGAGCTCGGTAGTTGCTATGCAAGTTGTTATGGGGTGAACTTTATCTAAGTCGGTTACGATTGAATTGGTTAATTGATTTAGGCAAATAAATAGAAAACAATAATAATAAAAGGCATCTAGGAATTTCGGTTCAACATGTAAAAGATGTAAATGCATAAGATAAACATGAGTTGTTATAGTATTGTTTAGTTGTACGTTTAGGTCAATGACACCCGCCTCTCGACATTAGCATCATCAACCATAGAATGGTCCATTGATCTCTCGATTTAGTTCACTCTACCTACGCGGCTACGCATGTGAATGTCCTTCTCAAGTCCATCGTCTCTCGACTAAAGGAACGAGTTAACCCACTTAACCAATGTTTAAGGCCTTAAAACAAGATGAATATTAAACATAGCAAGCATGTGAAGGAAACAACATAGACAATATTTATATCTACTAATTAGTTATTTTGCAAATACTTTTATCACATGTTTCTCCTAGTCCCTAGATTAGTCATTTTGCACCAGTTTCGTTATTCCAAATTAGAATTTTCAGACCCTTCTTACTGGTTACCCTTGAAATAGCCACATAAAGTTGACCATGGCTGAAGACAGGCCTCGGAAGATAATCCCTAGCTTTTGTTTATAGTCATTGCGAAACATACTACCACCGGGAACTGCTTCCTCTCAAATCTAATAGGAAATTTTGTCGCACCTGAAGGTGTTAATGTGATCCGAGCAATATGTACTCTATCTCCCTTATTACTGCCAGTTAAGATAGTTGCACTAATAACTCGAGACCCAAGATTAATGACAACTAATCTTGTACCATTACACAATCCTCAGGATTGATCAATATTTCTCAATAGCATCACTGTGGCCCCTACCTTCAACTTTAACTCATGGTTCGGCAGACCTGAACATTTAATTGAGTTCAAGAATTCAGTAGAATATACATCATGTATCTCTGTATTGCCTTCATCTTTACTAATTTCATCTGAACTTAAGTACACTTTTTCTGTTGCAGGAATAAGAGACATCACATAATCATTGACCATCTCTACAATCTCATGAGTAGGGGCGAGAACTGCTCTCTCTTGGAGGTAACCTGAATCCAAAAAAATTGTGTCAAAAGATGGGTATGTGCTGTGAACAATAGCAGGAATTGGATCAATTGCATTTTTTATAAGAATGTCATTTGGGAGTTCTAAATCAATTTCCCCATCATTTTCACCTCCCGCTTTACCGTCTCCGACCTTTAAAATCCATTCTGAAAATTCTCTGATTTCATCAACGTTAGAATTGGAACTTCTAGATTGGAGACGCATGTTCTTCGTTAATGTTAACATCTTTTAAGACAGAGCAAATGACATGTTTAGAAACAAATGTCTAGTTTGAACTTTGAACGATGTATGAAAAATTTGGGACAATTGTTTAGTTTGAACGATGTATGAAAAATTTACCTTGCAAGAGTTCCAAATATTCGTATTAAGTTGGGACAATTGAACGTACTTAGACAATTCGAGTCGTAAAAATTGATGGAGAAAAAGAGTGATACAAAATATAGACATGACATGCATTAGTGCACTACTACCTTTCAAATGGAAAAAAGTACTCCCGTAGCCATTTTTAAAAAAATAAAAAAACCAAAAAAATAATTGGAAATAACTGTTTACCACAAAAATGTTGCAATACTATTTACCAATCACTTTTTTTTTTGATGAGGAAAGAAAATTAGGTCAATAAAAATTGACTTATAACATCCTCACGGATGAGAGCGGTAATAACATTTGGTAAATTATGTTTTACATGAGCCAACCATCTGGAGAAAGAGTGGTTATTGTGTGATGCGTAGGCTTTTAGAAATTTTTGTAGAACTGTTTACCTCAAGTTGTCATTGACTTTTACTTGTAAGTGTGATTCAATTGTCTTATTTGTTTCAATCATTTACTTACCTTGTTTAAAACTCTTTGCCCACAAAAATGAGCATTAAAATAGATTGAAGATGACAATTTGTTAGGAAAGACACCAACATTTTATGCTCCACGGGAGTATTATTACTAGACATCAACAGTTAAAATAGATCGAAGATGGCAATTCGGCCAGTTATTAGACAAAAGTGCCAATTATTTATTCGCTTTCTTACCCTTTGTAACAAAAGCAAAGATAAACAAATTATCGACGTTGGAAACTTGAATATAGACAAATCGTAAAGCTGCATCTTGACTCTTGAGTAGCTAGATTATAAAGCTATAATGGAGAACAAGTTTTGAAGAGTAAAAGACACGTTTTAAAATTTAAATAGAAGATTCTCCAAGAAAATCGTACACAAACTGAAGATGTCTAGTAAAAATTCAGCAGAATGAAAAGCCAATTTCTACACGAAAACAAACTCCGCATACACGGATTAGGGAGTTTTTCAACGCTAATTAAATTAATCCATCCTGCCCTTCAAGATCCTCTCCTTAATCTCAGTTGGAGTACTACACAAGAAACAAAACGAAAAAATATCGTTAACTATGCAAAAATTTCTAACAAGTCCACTAACACAGACAACGAATAATACCATTCTAATTCTCATACGGGTCAGTCCTATAGTTATGTTATCATTAGACGGTAATCCGGTATCATATAAGACTTTGTGAAAAAAAAAAATTAGGTACTTCGTAAGTTCGTAGTGATCAGGTCTCGAATGAAACAGGCAATTGAAATACTCATACAGACTTGGTAGAGCTTGATACCGAACTCTGGACTCATCGGCTTAAGGCGATGTTCAAACTCTCCTCCCACTTTTTAAAGCACTATAAGAAGATTCAAAATCATCATAATTCTTACCATTCTCAAAAGTTTGATTGATGTCTTTATTTCAATCTTTTTGTTTAACATCTTTCTCATTGGTAAGATTTCGGGTTTGATTGAACTTGGGCTAGCTTGAAACTCCATTTTCAGATATCGGTAGAAATTTAACTTAATGATTTAATTGACAGTAAATTTTGCTGTATCTTATCTCAGCAAAGTCCTTAAACTGTAACTCCCTTTATATCTTTATGAAAAGAATTGCTCAATAGGGATCTCGATTCCAACCGTTAAATTACACCAACGGTCAGCTGGGAATCCATTCTCACACAGTAACTAATAGGACTAGGTGGTATAGAAATCAAAAGCTTGTGTTCTATCTTTTCCCCTCTTATCTAATATCTATGGCTTTTGCGATTCCTTAATCTGCAACTTAAAACATCCCATCTATGCTAAAGTCATTCAGTAATCTTCCAATCCCAAACTGAATCGGAAATTAAGTTTCTTAAGCAAATAAGAATAGGTTTAAACGAAGAAAAATCATACTTATATGAGAAGTTTTACTTACACGAGATAAACTTATAACTAGGAGTTGCTTATTTGCGCTAAAGTTGCTTTTACATCTTCGGGGAAATATGACAGTTTTTCATACACGAAATCTGCAAACTGTACCACCGCTACTGCACAACACAAGCAACACATATAGTCTAAATGCGCCATTTTGCTTATTACACTATGCTAAAATCCGACTCTTAGACTTCTTTGGGAATGACAATAGAATATACAAGTACGCCAAAAATCAATTCATAAAATTCAAGTGTCCCCTTCTGACTTCCAAACTATGCTAGTATGCTGCTTTAACACTTCCCTTTGGTTGCGTATCATGTGTTGGACATTCCGACACAATACTTTATAGGCCAAATCATATACAGAAATACAGTCGTGTTTGACACCATGTCACGTCCAATATTGTAAATGAGTCCCAGCAACAATGAAATATTTAGCAAGCTCAGAGCAATTAGATAAATAAATTTAAAACAACCACCTATAGTAGATAAATTTACAGAGAACGGAAAAATTTCAATTCAAAAGCAACAAAAGGGATATGAACTAACCATTTCTGGCTTGTACATGGACTCACAAGCACCATACAGAGATTCATATGCAGTCTTAGCAACTACCAAATCTTTGGCAAGCTCTCTGCATTTGAAAAAATCATCAAATAAAAACAATTCACACTTCTAAGGAGTTCAGAAAGACATTGGAAGACGGCATTCAGAATACGTTTTTATGCTGTGATCCATCTGGCATTACTTCTTAAAGAACAGATTCGTCATTGATTCATTCAAGTATAACAGGCAGTATTTATGCAGACCAACTGACAAAAGGCACATAACAGACATGTTGTCTAATAGCAGCTTCAGGCGTTCACCATAATTAGTTCAACAAAGAATGTGTATGTTAATCTCCATGTTTTCACGACCTCATTCTCTTAAGAAAAGAGATACTAGAAAGATTATAAAAGCCATACTCCATTACACTAAATTGTAAGACATAAATCACCATTACAGCGCCATCATTGGATGCGTATATTGATCTCCGAACTTTCACGACCCCATCTCTTAAGAAAAGAGATGCTTTAAATATATGCCAAATCGGACATGTAAAGGAGATACTTTATCTATGAATAAGGCAATAAGACATTCGCATCTCCACATAACTCATCGTTAGCATGATAAAATTCACGTCACTCCGCTCACTGACTTCAACTATCGAGAAAAACTGCTGCTATGTAACATAACAGAACTCAGACAAGATTTTTGAGCTTTTTCATCAAAGACTATCTCGAAAACTACCCTATTTACCTCGACATAAACAAACATGAGACGATAAGGCTAAAACAGATATTTGACACAACGCTGAGTATTTGTATCAATCTGCGAATTTTTCTTATAATTTTCTGAGAGGAAATTGTATTTTCAGCATAACCTGGACGAAGAACTTTCTTACTGAACATCACAATTCACAACTATGGAAACAAGTTGGCCTCTAAACTTGGCACATAACATGTAACATATACATTATCGTTAACTAGAACATGACAAATGTTTTCAGAAGAAAGATGTAACAACTTCATGTAAGGCAGAATTTCACACGATTCGACATCATCGTTTTCCAAGATACTAATTTCCCACATCCAATGCTACATTCTATTTGTCAACTGTACCAAATACGTCACTCAGCAAAGGAACAACCTAGTTAACCACAAAACTGTGAATGCAATGCAAAAACAAGGGAACAAACCTTTTCTCATACAGAATAGCAGAAACCAGGCTGGCAAAAGTTTCAGGCTTCATGCTCCTCTCTTCCCTCAGCTCATACAACTTATGACGAAAGTGCAATCGCTGATACCTTCAAAAACACAACACAACAACAATTTAATCGACCTAACACGCATCTTTTCCACTAATGGCGGTGAGGGGGTTAGTAAAGGTTGATTCTCCTATCAATCGACTTTTTTTAGCTAAAAATTTCCGACCTTTTCTAGGTCATTTCAGTACACTACTAGCTTGCTCCCTAACGATCGAAATTTTATAATTCTTGGTTCAATTTGCCGATGTTTTTCTAGGTCAGTCTAATAAATTACTAGCTTCCCGCTAACAATCGAAATTCTGAAACTTCCTAGTTAAAATTTCCGCCTTTTTCTAGATCACTTCAACAAATTACTAGTATCTTAGTCTAACAATAAAAATTGGAACTTTTAGTTAAAATTTCCGACTTCTTCTGCATTTAATAGCCCGCTCGAATGTAATAGTCATGTGTGCGATATTGCTGTAGTAGAAAGTTGGTGAAAGGTTGGTCATAAACAAATGATGGAAAGTTGGAGACGGAGGAACGAAGATATAAGTCAAAAGAGTTATCATCGAATAATGAGGCCCGGCCATATCGGTTTCACGTCACATGGGTATCCCTTGTAAAATTTCAAGGAACCCCAAGAAAAACTCAGCAGTAACAAAATGCTCGAACATGATTTTTTGCCAGATAACCGAAACTATGCTAGTCATGTACAATCACTAAACTCATGAATCTAGTAATTAATTTGGATGCTCAATGTGTCTTTGAGATGACTTCCTTTGTTTCTCTCGGCTGCATCTGCATCTTTGTTCTGGAATAAAGGGCATAAGGATGTTAACATAGACATGTAAAAGTCAAACGAATAATCATCGGATTTCGAATTAACTGAATGGAAGATTCCAAATAGCCTGGGAAGACACATTGCTAACGATGGTTAAGATCATTACCTCTGAACCTCAGTTTGCGATGCATTAATGTATGCCAGCAGGAGTTGTTTCTCTAGCAAAGTTGCCACCTCTCTTTGTTCCATGACTTCAGCTTCGACATCTATCTCTGCATTTCTATGCTTCTCCTCAGCTCTCACAACACCTGCTTCCAACATCCCAACACGGTCGCTAGCCTTGCACAGTGCAGTTCTCCATAAACTTGCCTCCACAATTGCTGACTCTTTCTGTATAACCACTTCATCTTGAGCACTCTTGGCTTCTCCCTGCAGATAAACAGTTTCAACATATTATTCTATCAACTTTTACAAGTAACTTAACTTTCGAAATACAACAGAAAATGTGACCCACTAAAACAGAACGTTAATTTTAATCCAAAAAATGACTTTTCCCCAAAAAATACACATGGTACATATGAATGCCGAAATGTCAATCTAAATTACATGAGGGAACACATGTCAATGATGGACTAAAAGTCTAAAATACTACGGTAATTGTATATGAAATTTTCGCACCTGAGCTCTGATAATAGCACTCTTTTTGTCTTGCTCAGCTTTTTCCACAATGAACTTGGCTCTTTCAGCTTCCTGAGCAGCCACTTGCTTAGCCTCAATTGCTTGTGTGAACTCCCTACCGAAGGTAAGCATAGTGATAGAAACATCATCCAGAGCAATGTTGAAGTTTGCCGCCCTCTCTGTTAATACCTTCCTTATTTCCCTACTGACAGCCTGAACAGTAAGCAAATAACTTAATTGAATGTTAAAAAAAATAGTCCGCCACTTTCCCAGCATAAAATTGATGGCAATTTACTAATGTGCCGGACCCATAAATACACATAATAATGTAAATGACCGATGAAGAAAATATTGGGGCTTACCTCTCTCTGAGTAAGGAGCTGACTAGCATTGTACTGGGCAACCACAGCTTTCAGAGTCTCATGGATTATGGAAGGCAAGACCCTCTCATTGCAGTTCTCACCAAGAGTACGATAGATGGTAGGCAACATATCAGGCAAAGGACGGGTAAGAACTCTTAAACCAATCTTGACCTGCAACCAAAAATTATGTTGGTTTATAAAGGTGAAACTTAAAATTCTCATCCAAAGAGTACGGTTGCTACAAACTTTTTAACAAATAAAAGAAAATATCAATGCAAGGACAACAAGGTGGTGCCCTTGTACAAAATACCAAGGGGTGACACTCGTAAAGACAAGGCAAGTTGGATGCTCAAACTCAGAGAATCACAAGAGTTGAAGGTCAGTGAAAAATTTGAATAAAAAAGGTATGTGCAAAATTTTCGTTAAAACGTCTACGTGTAAGATTTAACATAGGGAATGCCATCAAAGAACATAATTGACACACAAGTCATAACAGCAGTACACATCAAGCAATAATGGTCTCATTTTTGGCAATAAAAGCCACCAAGACTAGTCAAATATATAAGTGTGAAAATATAAAACTCAACTCTGGCGCCAGCCAAAATAACTCAACAGTTGGGGGAATTGGGGCAACAATCAACACTAACATAACTAGACTTTCTAAACCTGACTCTGTGATATGGCAGCAATCCCCTACTCCTTTACTATCACTGGATTTCTAATGGAATTTTTTGGCCGTGACTAGATTAAAAAAGGAAAATATTTATTAAACTTTAAGAAAATCAGATATGTGATATAACAGAGTCATCGTGGAAGGCTGTGATTAGATATTGCGCTGAAAGAAGTACCCTATAATTGAGTGTTGTATTTGTACTGTGTCAATTGCTAGACGAAGGGCACAGTCGAAGATGGAAGAGACATTCTCTATTCAGTATGGAAGGTCAAGATGTGGGCATGAGTGCATGATAACTATTGACCAAAATAATGGATTTCAGACGACAAGTTTGCACACAACAGAAATAAAGAAACAAAACAAACATCATCCAAGAGTGAAGTCCATGAGCACAAAAAGTTCAAAGTGGTACAAGGGAGAAGCAAGAGTTTACCATTTGAAGATCACGACTTCCACAAGTACTCTCCACTAGATGAGGTCGGGCACGTACATCATTCAGACAGTCCCTATCAACTGACGCTTGCAGAGCCTGGGAGATAGGATCAAACAACTCTCCAGGTACCTAAATCACAAACAAATGATAGATATTTCATGCACTGCTCAATATAATAGGTAAACCGGAGCACTAACAAATCATAATCCAGTAATGAAAAAATAAATTAAACAATTTACATAAAAATATCATATGATCATCATTCATCAACCAGAAAAATAATAGCGGTTACATTTGCTAACAAATGAGAGAACACAATGGATCATACCTTCATCATTGTTGTATCATTGGCTAGGTCAGCAAGGGATGTGTTAAAAATTGACTCCCACGCGTCCCTTAGAGAAATTGCCATAGCTGCTGCATCAATTCCTGGCGTTGGTTCCAGAGCAGCTGAGTTTACCGCAGGAAGCATCACTATCTTTGGCGGCGGATTCTTCTTTGAGATGCTGATGCGTCAAATAAAAACAATTCACACTTTGTAAGAACTTTAGGCAGAAACTGGAAACCGAATTCAGAATATGCTAGAAAGACAACGACACATATTCATCCAACTATGAAAAGCTGATACAGAGAAGAGAGAGCATACTTGCTGTTAAAAGGTTTGTTGTGTGACCCAAACCATAGTTGTTGTTGTTGTTTTTGCAATTTAGTTACAAGGAGGCAGGATACTTGTTTGTTGATCTTTGGAGGGGCACGGTTCAACGGGCTTGGGAAATAGGTTGTTGCAAGGTAGTATAACTGTTCCCCCAAGGTATTAGGGAGCACAGACAGAGAGAAAAAATCGATCATTCTTCTAACCCTAAAGTACGGTATGCCATACCTCATACCACAAGGGGATTTAAGCCCACAATCAGCAAAGAGTATTCCTGTATCGAGGATTATAGCAGACATCGATGAAATCCGCAGTCACATGGATGGCAACTAGGCGCCCAAGAGGGTCTACCACTGCTGCACCAGATGATCCAGACCCTGACATGATGTCATAGGCTACGTAATCAGGGACGTGTTGGCTAAATACGTACCCTGGAATAAGTACTTGAGAGAGAGTACCATCGGTGTTCGAGACAATCGTAGAACCACCAACATATGAGGACATATATAAGCGCATTCCCTTGAACATAAATGGTCTGGACAGATTTAGAACAGTAGTAGAGACTCCTACATCAACAACCCATGTCCTCAGTATGGCCAACTCTTGCCTTGCATAGTATTCTGTTGTAATCAAACAAGCTTGTTGCCAATTAGAATTCCCAACTTTAACCCAAAACCTGACCGACTTGTTTGGGTCAAAATAAGCCATAACATTATGACCGCAAGTCAAAATCAGTTTATGAAATCCATCGTTGAATATGATATTTCCCGTACCGCTTCCCACCCCATGTCCACCCGAGTCCGTAACTATCTGAACACAAGACTTCTCTAGAGCATGATGGTCGAAATAATCATCCATATTGCAACCTAAAATCAAAAATTCAATTAATCAAAACTAACAAACTTAAATTTGTAAATTTTAATAGCATCAACAACATCAGTAACAACAGCATCAGTAACAACAACAACAACAACAACAACAACAACAACAACAACAACAACAACAACAACAACAACAACAACAACAACAACAGCAGCAACAAGGAAGTCGAAGTGGTTAAATAAGCATAACAAAAATAAAATTGAGAGAATTAAAAGACGTACTATTGTGATTTTCCAGCTGAATATGGCGAGGGAGAAATGTGTAGAGTAGACGCTGTGTATAATATAGCAACTTTTGGTAATTTTTTTGGGTTTATACCTGTCAAACGGGTCGGGCGGGCGGGTTTCGGGTTCGGGTAACTATTATACGGGTAACATACGGGTCGGGTGTATTTCGGGTTCGGGTAGTATACAGGTCGGGTGTACACGGGTTCCAGGTCGGGTTAGGGTCAAAATACGGGTTAATCAACGTCTTTTTATCCATATTTTTTTTTTTGTATAACGGATTAATTTTTAGTAAAAAAAACTACTCTCTTCCTTTATAGTCAAACTTTACCTGATGCCAAAACACAAATATTAAGATTAGTGGAAGTTGTCCTCAGGATCAGATTTCATTAGTCATTACTGACAAGTGAGTGAATTACTAATGTGAAGACTTTGGGTGGTACTGATACGTTTTCACTATTTTACTCCCAAATTTAGAATGTAGAAGCACTTATCTTCTCCCCAAATTTATTCCTTGATTTTACATCCCACCAAATCAAAAAATTTAAACTTTTTAGTTTCCCTCCAAATGCACTATTTACACTTTTAGGCTGCTTTAACAGGAAAAAAAATAGTCAAATATATGGTGCCTCCAAAAAAACCAACTCTAATTGATATATTATTGAAAAATTAATTTTTTTTAATTATAAGTTCCAAAACTGAAAACTTAAAAATAAGTTTATAGATGCGTGTGTCTCTATTAAATCGATATTTATAATATTAGATCCATATATGTAGTTTCCAAGTTGTATATTCAAATTTAAAATGTTACCTCGAACTACCGACTTAAAAATATATCATTTTCTTTTTCTTATTTTTCTCATTTATTCTCCATATATATTTTGTTTCAAAATTTAATAATAATGATTCAGATGCCTCAAATTCATAATGTCAAATGTAATTAACAAACACTATTAAAATGATTGATTTTATAATTATTGAATAATAAAGATTATTATTTAAGTGAAAATTTTCAATTATGAAAAATTTATTAGGTGTGAAATGTTTAAAATTAGTGTGTAGTAGAAATTTTACATGTAAATTGAAACTGATAAAGACATTTTATATATAGGAACGTAAGTTTTTTTACTCAACGGGTTAACCCGCTACGGGTCGGGTTTTGACCCATTGTTTTCGGGTCATTTCGGGTTCGGGTAGATTTTGGGTTCGGGTCGAAAAAGGCAGGTTTACTTCGGGTCATTTACAGGTCGGTTTCGGGCGGTTTATCGGGTCGGGTCAGATTTTGACAGCTCTAGTTCCAAGGGTAGATCTTTTTATGGTTAATCGGCCTATTTTAAGAATTTAGTACCATCCATCTACCTTCTTCCTCTCCCCTTCTTTACCACCTTTTCCCTTCTTACAATCGATTAATTTACAATTTTAGACAGCCAAACTTGACCATTTTACCCTTTACCATTTTTATTAATTTGTCATTTTAACCTGCCTCCGATTCTTAGAAAATGACCCCCATAATCTCAATTAGACCTAGCAAAATTTACTCAACTTGACACCTGAACTAATGACCCAAACTCGACTCATAACCCGAAGTGACACAAAGCAATATAACCCTTCCTAAATGTTTATTGTTATAAGTTGATCATTTTCTCTAAGCAAATCGTCAATAGCATACACTAATCTAAAACGATCCCAATCGAAAATATTGAATCTCACCAACCATAGCCGGACTTATTTTATGACTTTATTTATGCAAGTTGTGTAATATTTAATCCGTTTTAATCTTAAGACATATATTCATTTTAAGAGAGACTTATCGTAAAAAGTGTTGCACAATGGCCATTGCTACATTTTTGGACTCCAATGTGTGTGTGTTTTGAGTTTTGACTTCCCGCTTGAATTGGGCTTGACCTTGAGCCACAAGCAAACTAAATCTTCTTCCTCTTAAAAGAATTGGGTCGCACGCTTTCAACTACGAATATTTGTCAAACAACTAGCCAATCAACGGTGAGGAGGCTTTCATATGGACTATGGAGTACGTGACTTGAAACTCTAGTTTCTTTTTACCGTCTCACAAATTGTTGTTTAAGCCGATTATATAGGTTGTAAATTTAAAACGAGTTAAATAAGATAAAGAGATAAAATTAAAGGGTCCGTCACACCCAAATTAAGGAGAGACGTACCACTCAACAACGCATGACAGGTTTCATCCTAAAACCAATTGACAATAGGCAGGGCCGGCTATTTACCGGTGCAACCGGTTCATTTGAACCGGGCCCCCAGAAATTTGGGGCCCAATAATTTACCTGCCTGTTATGAAATACGAAATATATAGTACAGACGCCAATATGAATCATAGTGAAAGAGAAGGTCTAGTGGTTTGTGCATGCCAATTTTTACGTGGAGTCTTGAGTTCGATTCCCCTAGTGGTACTTTTTTTGGGTAGATATTTAATCAAGCCCTAGACTAGCATTCTAGCAAGTAGCAACAACACTCAAAGTCTCATAATAGAATAGGTAGTCCTTGTCATTTTTTTTTTTTTTTTTTGAAAAACCTTGTCATTTATTTCAGTAACAACAATGCAAAAAACGAGATAAAAACAACCATAAACATTATTACGAAAAATAGACGAGAGAAATAGGGCCCCATGTATAATTTTGTACTGGGCCCCTCAAATCTCCGAGCCGGCCCTGACAATAGGAGTAGACCCTTGGTTATACAATGTCGAAGTACTAATAAAAAATGTATCTTATCTATTTAAGTGAGGTTTTACGTAACTCGTTTTGATCTCTAAGGCCTCGTTTGGTTCATACGGGAATTAAATTCATGTGTTAATTTGCAACACACGGGAGTTTAATTCCTGCATCAAATTCACATGAATTGCAGAAAATCGTTTGGTTGTCATGTTGGAGTTTTATTCTCCTTGGAGTTTCTAATTAGGATTATTTCACAGGAATAATCCAACCTATTGCTCTCCAACCTGTATTAATCCATCCTATTCATAATCCCCCATTAATCCAACCTATTACCCGACTTTCCCAATTTGCACCAAGGTGAAGGGAAACCGGTTAAACAGGTAAACCTCAAATTTAAGTTACTTATTCATTTGTTTTCCCTCTTTTATTTCTATATCTTCCCTAACACACCTCTTCATAAATCATACAGTAACTAGTAACTACCAGAAATCGCAACAATTAGAATCCAAGCACAAAAGAACCAAATCAAATCCAGCATCAAAATCACTTCAATTCAATCAGCAACCGAGTTACAAAGGTTTTGGAGGTCACAAATTACAACAACCGCATTTTGAGACGATATTGACTGCATTTAGCGAGATTAGACCGAGACGATCACTACCGCGACCGCGACCGAAACCGATTCTTAATACTACGCCAGGACAAACTGTAAGAAATAACCTCCTTACCCGGGAAGCTATACCCGAAGAAATCCGGGAATGGTAATGGGAGGGGGAAGATGAGTTTATGGGCGATAATAGCGATTATTGTTGGCGATGTATTGCTATTGGCGTTGATTTCGGCATTGTTGTATTGTTATTTCTGGAGGAAGAAGAAGGGTGGAAGCGTCATTTCAGGTGGGGAGAAGATACTCTATTCCTCCAGTCCCTACAGAGGTAGTGGTGGTGGAGGCGGCGGTGGTATTCATGGGGGTGGTGTTGGGAGGATGGTGTTTTCGGAAGGAGTGAGGAGGTTTGAGTTGGAGGATTTGTTAAGAGCGTCGGCGGAGATGTTGGGGAAAGGAGTGTTTGGGACGGCGTATAAGGCGGTATTGGATGACGGGACGGTTGTCGCGGTTAAGCGGTTGAACACCGAATTTTAGATTGAGAGAAATGGGGAGAAAAAGACGAAGATTTAGAGAGAGATGTCCATGTGTGCGTCCTGCATTAGTGTAATTTAATGATTCTACCGGTTTTAGTAGGTCACTTAAGTTGTTTAGTGCAAACAAAGTGGGACTGGGTAATAGTTTGGATTAATGGGGGATTATGAATAGGATGGATTAATGCAGGTTGGAGAGCAATAGGTTGGATTATTCTTGTGAAATAATCCTTCTAATTACCATGAGGGGGGTAGGTAGTTAAATTCCCCCATCATGGAGTAATTAGAAACTCAAAGTTTGAAACTCCCCCATTTTACAAAAAAATGGGGTAACCAAACAACTTATAAAAACCACAATTCATTGGATTTTAGAATTCCCATGAATTTGATAGGCAACCAAATGAGGCCTAAGACTCGTATGTTTGTCGTAGGAGAAACCTATTAAAATCTACATATTTAGCATGTAAATAATCTTATTTAAATAATCTAACGACGGGTTTAGTTAGACCTAGCTTGTTTATGATAATTTTGATTATTAATTCGACATTAGTTAATTATAATCTAAAAATCAGACATAGCAAATTCAATTTACGATGGACCAGTATACTTGGTTCAATATGAATGTGCCTGGTTTAAAATAATTACTAGTTCAAAAAAGTAGGGGTACACCGTAGAACTTCAAAAAAGTAGGGGTACACCGTAGAAAACGAAAAATTCGAGAGTACACCGTAGAATATCCCTAATTTAAATATGTATTTTTGTAAAAAAACATCATTTGTTTTAATTAAATATTATGACATTATGTCATTTTTTTTTTGCTAGTTACTAAATATTTGTCATTTAGAAAAAAAAAAAAAAATATTATATTTAATTTTTTTCTAATTTAATTAATGACAAAAATCTGATCAATCATAATATAAATATAAATTTCATATAGTAAAGACAAATTAACGCGATATTTTTTTTGTTTTGTTAAAGTAACTTGATTATTTTCTACTACGTATAATGTTCAATGTTAATTCGTTTTAGAAAAAATGAAAGTAAAAGCTTCTGAAAAAAAGGAACTATGCAGTTTGTATTAATTTTCTTTACAATTTTCCATTTATTTTATCTTTAGTGTACGATTGAATGTATTTAATTTTTTTTTTCCATAAGCTTTTTAACATATGAATATGAATAAGATTAATCAAATAGAAATTGAGTTGATGAGAGGAGAAAAAGTAATTAAATGTTGTATAAACCATGGGGGTCCCATAGACAGCCAATTCTCTCAAATTCATCCGCCAATAAAAAGCCTCTAAAATACTTGACTTTTATATACTTTAGATTTTTAAATAAAAATAACTTATCCATGTGACAAATACTTTCTTGGTACCCTCACTTATATATAGAAGAAAATTGGCCAAGCGATTGATTAGCCGATTTAGGAGTTCTCTCGAGCACAAACCTCACCATTCTAGACTATCCACCGGCTGTTCTGCGTCCTATTCTTAGAGAGGATAATTCAAGGGTGACGGGTCGCCTTCGGACCAGGACTGGTCGATTTCGATTTGCAGCCATTGGGTTCGCTCAATGTTCGGGTCGGGTCACTCTAATTCAGCTGTCCAACCAGGCAACCAACACCACCACATGGGCCTGACTCATGAGGCCTCCATATACTCGTGTGCCTCATATCACTGTTTTTGGGCCTTTGTGACTCATCATATCATCGGGTAACTTGAGTTACCGACCCGACTTTCTTTTTCAAAGGACAAAACTTGGATAGTCGAGTATCGTACTATCCTGGTAAGAACTTATTAATACGGTATAGAGAAAATCTCAATCATTTGCTTACCTTCACCCGTAAATTAATATAAATAAACATATAATTGAGATGGAGGGGGAGTATATTTTCCGGACCAGTATGGCTCAAAGCTCTCACTCCGTATTATAAACCTTCTTCAATCCATCTAAACCTAAATAATGTCTACAGTAGATTACCGTCCGCTTACCGACACCGACACCGACACCGACACCACAACCTCACCATTGCATCCCGTCTTTGTTGAAGTCGACGAGGTTCCTCCACAATATTCCGGAGCAATAATAAAAGGAAAAACAATCACGTTAGATTTCGTACGTAAGATGATCGACGACTTTCAGAATGACAAGTGTCTACACCAAAAGTTCGAATACGAAATTCTGTTACAAATTAAGTGATTACTCCACCCATTATTCTGGTCGATATAACATTTACTAGTCTTAAACCCGTGCAAATTGCACGGATATTCTATTTCAGGAGTTTAGTACATGTTGTTAATTAGAGAGTAAGCATGTTAAAATGAAAATTATAACACGTACACATTTAAAATACAAATTTTGACCATACACTTTTAAAATGAAATCTTGACCGGTGCATGTGTAAAATACAAATTTTAACCAATACTCGTTCAAAATGAAATTTTTGACTCGTGCATTTAAAATGAAATTTGACTCGTGCACTTTTAAAAATGAAATTTTGACACGTTTTCATTTTGTACCGAAGATTATAGTCAAATAGGAGAAAATGAAAATTGCAACTCGTGCACTTTCAAAACGGTTTAATCGAGTTGTTAAATAGTGTCAACCTGTGTATTATCTTATATAATACGGAGTATATAGTATCTAAATAGTAAACAATAATAGTATATACTTGTGGCATTTAGTTTGTTCATGTCGATATCGTACCAAACACCCAAACCTTGCACGACTCTTGGAAATGCTACAGACACATAACAAAATTGTGTCTAATTTTTTTATCAAACATTTTAAAAATTGGACATTCTTAGACAGTCGAGCAAAAGTTCATAATAATAATAATTAGACTACATTTTTTATCAATTCTTATATCTATATATTTATAAATTTCTAAGAGTTCATTTTATTTTGTTCAATAGATAATAAATTTGTAGATAGTATAATTCCAGTCATTAATAATATAATGATTATGTTTTTAATTTCTATTTTATTCAAGTTAATTAATGGGATATTTCCGACTAATTATTTACATCGATTGTGGTACTAAGTATAAATAAATTGAGTTTGTAAAAAAAAACATGTTGATGGTAGAACATGGGCTATTGGGTGAGCCCTCTCTTTAAGAAAAATAAGAGTATGTACTTTCAACCACAGTCTATGGTTGTTTGATTAATAAAGAGGATTGATTCATCCTTCTTTTTTTTGTTTTCACTTTTTTTGAATTTTTTTTCGTATTAAAAATAAAAAATTTTGTTTAAAATTTTTCTTGGTAATTTTTTATTTTAATTAAATAATTGTCATTTATAATTATAAGCTAAACCTATTTCATGGTATTTTTTGCTTTATTATAAAAAAAAATATTTTTTTTGTAACCAAATTACTCCGTACTAAAGCGACTATATTGAACATGTTACTGCTTTGTTTTAGTTTAATACGGAGTATGATTAAATTGATATACTGATCACCATATTAAATGTTTTATTTTAAATTTTAAATGTTTCTATTCATCTATCGTAAACAAATTTCTGTTTTATTTTAAATGCTTGTATATTTACCCTTCAAATATTTGTAAGATCATGTAGTATATCACGTACTCCGTATATAAGTGTGATTTAATCACATCATATTCTTATTAATAAGTGTAAACACAAATTTTGTAATCTGCAAAATAAATTGACAAAATACAAAATAAATGCGAACAAAGTAAATAATTTTATTAATTTAAATTTGGGTTACAATTTCATGTATCCACTGATTCGATTTCCACACTACTCTTGAATTCGATTTGACTTCGAAAGAGGGTCTTGAAAGACTTGATTCTCCTTCTTCTGTCTTCTATCTTCTTCTCCTTTAAAACTTGACTGCACTTGAATGCTTGACGTCGGATGTTAAAGGATGAGTTTCTCTTTTAATTGTGAGAATTAAAAGAGATTTTGTTTTCTCTTTAAAGAGAGTTTTTTGAGTTTATTTTTGAGAGGTTTATATTTGAGAGAATTTTGTTTCAGAGGGTTTTCTGTTTTCTGCAGAGATTTTTCTGATTTCCGTTTCTCTCCCCTGAAAAATGAGAATGTGGTAGTATATTTATAGAAAATGTGGGCTTGGAGGTTTGGGCTTATGAGCTTCTATTTTCCTTTTATCTCGGAAAAATGATCCATTTACAAGATGACGCCCCATTTGTTTTACTAAACGGCTCGGGTTTGACTTTGACCGAAAATTTATTTATTAAAGACATTTTTTATGTCTACAAATTTGCCCCCTCGGGACCTTGTCGCGTACACATTTCCATGTTTCACCGTGGCGAGGTCGCGATCATTTTCTGCGACTTGTAAGTCTCGGTTGATTCATTGACTATTTGACTTGTAAGTCTCGACCAAATTTTCGACTTGTGAGTCTTGATATATTTTTTCTTGACTTGGGAGTTTTGACGAATTTTTTTTTTCTTCGACTTGTGAGCCTCAATCATTTGTCCGCGACTTATGAGTCTCGATCAATTTTTTCCCCCGACTTGAAAGTCTCGATCTTTTTTTTTTCGACTTGTGAGTCTTGATCAATTTTTTTTTTTCGACTTGAAAGTCTCGATCTTTTTTCCTTCGACTTGTGAGTCTTGATCAATTTTTGTTTCGACTTGAAAGTCTCGATCTGTTTTTCTTCGACTTGTGAGTCTTTATGATTTTTTTTTTTTTCGACTTGTGAGTCTCGATCATTTTTCCTTCGACTTGTGAGTCTCGACCGTTTTTTTCTCTCGACTCGATTGACAACCGCTTATTATTTTTTTTAACTCGAGCTGCGCTACTACGTACTATTGTATGATACGGACTTACGGAGTATGCGTTTGACTTGACCCAACAAATAGTTGACCCTCCCAAAATTCTGAACCTTCGTTTAGGATAGAGTTTGGGTTGTGCCCAATTTGTAAAGCTGGCAAACTCTAAATATATTGGATATTAAAAGATAGAATTTTACCCACTTATGTTTAGAGTTTGTAGGTGAGTAGGGTACTACAATGTACCACCCCCAAACTATATAAAGAGGTGCAGGGCTGTATTAATCGCAAATTTGATCAACCTAGCTTCCCTCATAAAATTCTTTGCTCAAAATTTCGTGACCCGACTACGAGACTATCAAGCTGGCCAGGACGACAGTCTGTGGTTTACGGAGTATTCAAACGCGCCCAAGCCACGCAGCGAACGACATAGTTGAGTCTTCAGGTAAGCCTTTCAACGTAATTAAATTACATATAACCTACTGACCTCTCTCCTTATCGTTGTCGATGACTTTTCAACCTCGCGACGGCACCACCTGACGGCACCACCCCACGGCAAGTGAAGCTCTATTGTGACGCGTGACGTTTTTCCTGAACCCGGAGTAATAACAAGTTGACGTTCTTCATGCCCCGGCGGTCCTGTCGTCAGCCATGGAGAAGGACGAGCGAGACGAGTCGATTATGGAGTTTGCGTCATCCACGGTGGTCTGACAAGTCAATTACAGAATTCGAGCAGCCCATGTTCGAGCTACTTTGCCCACGGTGATCTGACGAGCCAGCTACGGAGGTTGCCTCGCCCACGGTGGTCTGACGAGCCAATTACGGAGCTCGCGTCATCCACGGTGGTCATGTCGTCATCCATGGAGAAGGACGAGTGAGATGAGTCGACGCCTCCGTCCACCGTGCCCTGACGCCATCCATGGAGTACAGAGAAGTTGATGTTTTCGCCCACGGCGGGTCCCCTCAAAAGAACCATGGAGTACGAGGTGCGCTATCGACGGAGGTCAAGACAACTTCGCATAGCATCAGCCATTTACGAGGCGATACGACAGCCAACTACGGAGTGTGTGACAATGATTTTCGCGCCAAATCCGGAGTACGCAGCGAGCCATGGAGGACGAGACGACGTTTCCTTTGATTTCACCTCGGCGACTTCGTCTTCGACTTCAATACAGGAGCAATTCGATTTTTTTTATTTTGGAGCAGGAGCAGCCCTCACCCATGATTTTGTAGTTGTTTTTTTTTTTTTTTTCAGTGTTCACTTGATTTGAAGATGACACATCGGTGCTTGAAAGCTTGCTCCGACGACGATATCATTATTTTTTTACCAA
This sequence comes from Dianthus caryophyllus, assembly GCA_023091065.1. NCBI lineage: Eukaryota > Viridiplantae > Streptophyta > Magnoliopsida > Caryophyllales > Caryophyllaceae > Dianthus > Dianthus caryophyllus. The sequence continues at coordinate 20,680,655 of CM041522.1, forward strand.
GAACCAGTGCTTGACAGCTGTCTCCAGTCCTCACATGATTTTACGACGTACTATCGGTGCTTGGAAGCTTTCTCCGTAGACATCGTATTTGCGCATTTTGCGGAAAATTGGTGCTTAAGGGCTTTCTCCAATTTTCTTTTGGTTTGACGACGAAGTCTCAATGCTTCGAAGTTTTCTCCATTTTTTTCGATGAAGTCTCGGTGCTTGGAAACTTTCTCCGAATCTTCAATTGACATTTGATGCCCCCCTACGAGAGGAGTTTTTTTTTTTCGTGTGGCTGGACTCAAGTAAGACTCAAGCTGCCTACGTACTTGCAAAACAAGTTTGACGTTTTACAAGATCAAGCCGACGTAGTTCGCGAAAGGTTTTTTTTTTTTTTTTTTTTTTTTTTTTTCGCAGTTTATCGTCGTACTAAGGAGTCTTGATCAACAGTTTAAGCTCGTGCTTAGGAGCGTCTTCGACAGTTTAAGCTCGTGCTTAGGAGCGTCTTCGACAGTTTAAGCTCGTGTTTAGGAGCATTTTTTTTTTACAGTTTAACCTCGTGTTTAGGAGCGTCTTCGACGGTTTAAGCTCGTGTTTAGGAGCCTTTTTTTTTTCGACAGTTTAACCTCGTGTTTAGGAGCGTCTTCGACAGTTTAAGCTCGTGTTTAGGAGCGCCTTGCAGTTTCGACTCTTGCTTAGGAGGTTTTTTTTTTTTTTTTTTTTTTTTTTTTTTTTCCAGAATTTAATGACGGAGTTCGTTTTCTTCTTCATCAGAAGTATCCTCGACGGTGGAAGACTGTTCTTTTTCTTCGCCCGCTGACCCTTGCTTAATTTCTTCATCCGACAGAAAATATTTATTGCGCCTAGCGGAGATTTTTATGGGTGCGATACGGGTGTCGTACATATCCTCCATGGAGTTTTCCATTTGTTGGATCAAGTTTGAACGACGAAAAAGTTGCCCCCCATGACGAGTGATGGTGATCTCCATGTCATGAGCTCGTGTCGCCAACTCTTGAAATGTCCTTGGCTTAATTCCTTGGAGAATGTAAACCAAGTCCAAATTCATTCCTCGGATGCACATTTCCACCGCTGAAATTTCGGAAAGGCGATCTTTGCATTCCAAACTTAGTGTACGCCAACGATTGATGTAGTCGATCACTGACTCGCCTCTTCTTTGCTTTGTTTTCGTTAACTCAATGATGCTGACCACACGACGAGTATTATAGAAGCGGTTGAGGAATTCGACTTCCATTTGCCCCCAACTGTCGATTGATTGATGGGCCAAGTCAGTGTACCAGTCGAACGCGACTCCTTTGAGACTGCGAACAAACTGTTTCACTAAGAGATCACCCTCCGTGCCGGCATTGTTACAGGTCTCGACGAAGTGGGCGACATGTTGTCTTGGATTGCCTTGGCCGTCGAACAGTTGGAACTTTGGTGGCTTGTATCCAGGAGGAATTTCGAGACTATCAATTCTTTTCGTGTACGGCTTTACGTAGTGGTGATTGCGTCGAGGTTTCTCGCCAAGTTGCATTTTGATGGCATTCGAGATCATTTCTTGGACGTCTTCCACGGTGAACGTTCCATCCGAACCGGGTCTCTTTGATTTATTATCGTCATCGTTGGACGCGGCGTCATCATCGCTTTTCTCGTTATGCTTCGACGATTCTGGGCACTCTTCCAACTTCTTCTTCAACGACGAAATTTGTTTACTTTTTTCTTCGTTGTCACGCTTGAGTTCTTCGAGCGTTGCCTTCATTTGAGAAAATTCTTCCTCGAGAGTTAGGGCGTGCGTCGTCATAACGGAAGCAATAATCGAGTACGATGACTGACTTAACAATTCTTCGCTTTCGTCAGGCGACGGCGGTATCACTTGATCATCTTCCGTCACACAAGGCTCGAATAACGGACATGTGTAAATCGTCATTTTCTCGGGCGTTTCCTTCATGTATTCGACTCGGATCGGAGGCGTAACGTCAAAAATATGACAATCAAATGGTCTTGTTACGTCGTTTAAGCCTTCGTTCATATCGGCGGCGACAACTTCGGGATTGTAAGGACTTGCCTTCGTGGACGCCGACGCATATCGAGGTCTTACATCCGCAACAACATCAACGAGGGCGAATCTCGCGCGTCCCTTCGAGAGAATTGCCGTCGATCGACCACCAAAGGAGGCTCCACGGGCGATGAAACTTTCACCATCGGATGCGGACTTCGCGACACCATCGGACGTGGTAAAAACCTTCCTTGACACCATGGACTTGATTTCTTCGAAAACTTGATGTGGAAAAAGAGATGAGTGGTGAAATTGGTCCCACCGAGTGTGCCAAATTTGTAAACACAAATTTTGTAATCTGCAAAATAAATTGACAAAAATACAAAATAAATGCGAACAAAGTAAATAATTTTATTAATTTAAATTTGGGTTACAATTTCATGTATCCACTTATTCGATTTCCACACTACTCTTGAATTCGATTTGACTTCGAAAGAGGGTCTTGAAAGACTTGTTCTCCTTCTTCTGTCTTCTGTCTTCTTCTCCTTTAAAACTTGACTGCACTTGAATGCTTGACGTCGGATGTTAAAGGATGAGTTTCTCTTTTCATTGTGAGAATTAAAGAGATTTTGTTTTCTCCTTAAAGAGAGAGTTTTTGAGTTTATTTTTGAGAGGTTTATATTTGAGAGAATTTTGTTTCAGAGGGTTTTCTGTTTTCTGCAGAGATTTTTCTGATTTCTGTTTCTCTCCCCTGAAAAATGAGAATGTGGTAGTATATTTATAGAAAATGTGGGCTTGGAGGTTTGGGCTTATGAGCTTCTATTTTCCTTTTATCTCGGAAAAATGATCCATTTACAAGATGACGCCCCATTTGTTTTACTAAACGGCTCGGGTTTGACTTTGACCGAAAATTTATTTATTAAAGACATTTTTTATGTCTACAATAAGAACTATCATATATTCTTAATAATAAGAACTACGAGTATCATATTAATTTAATGACATAAAATCAATAATCTATCTATAAAATACTATTAAAAGCCTACCCTAAAATGTTAAATAAACGCCATATAGATAAAGCCACGTAGGATTCAAAAAAGCCACCTCAATGCCACCTAACATTCAAGTTAAACGTAAGCAGCAAAACTCATGTCCACACAGGCACACACCCATTCACCCCTATACCCCCGTCCCTCCTCGTCAATTTCTCTTCCAACATACAACCACCACCCAGACACTCACCATCATTCTCTCGCAACCGACAACCACCCTCACCATCATCCTTCAAGCACCTCAACCACCGCCATACTCCACCTTCTCTTCTTTACTCCCTCAAATGGTTGTCGGATTTATCGGCTTTGTTAGGGTAATAGCTGCGATTTATTACTGATTGTTCTCTGACGTAAAAAGCTGACAAACAGGTGGTTGTGGCGGTTCCGGTTTCTGGGCAAAGGCCAAGTATTGATTTTAATGCTTCCAACTTAGGAATACCCCATTTTTGTCGGTTACTAAAACCTTACATTCATGGCAATTAATTGCCATCTCTTCATCTGCCCAAATCGATTGCTTCATACAATTTTATTTAATTTTCGTTTTATTTGCATTCCCAATTTTCGTTTAATTTGCATTCCCCCACCTCTTTCCACTAATGTTTTTATTTGTTTTGCTCAGATTACATGTCCGTTGGCCTACAAGTTGGAGTTGAATCACAACAACCGTGTATGTCCTTCGTTTTCCCATTACTTCTCATTCCACTTTTTCACATTTCGTGTAATTATTGTTGAATGATATTCCATTCTTGACAAATGATGAGTTTTCTTATTTGGATTTTGCACTACTGTTGCTGTTCAATTTGTTGTTATGTTCTCCCCCTGACTTCGTTCGCCCCAAAATAGACTAATTTGGGCACTAATGTTTATTTGTAATCTCTACTATTGGAGTATTATTAAATCCTTGAGGGAGATCGTATCAGTGGTATCTATTGTTTCTTTTCTAATGTTTTGGTTGGATATTTTATAAATGGCCAATACCTTGATATTTGAATGGGGTTGAATCTCAGATATCGGCAACATAGACTAATTTGGACACTAATGTTTATTTTTTTAATTTCGACTATTGGAGTATTATTAATCGTTGTGCGAGATCGTATTACTGTTATCTATTGTTTCCTTTTTAATGTTTTTGTTGCATATTTTAAGATGGAAATGAGCAATCTCTTGATTTTTTAATGGAGTTGAATCTCAGTTTTTGGCAACCTTCTAAAGTCTCATTGTCACCATTGTTTCGCCCCAGTTTTATGTTCAAAGTAGTTGCGGCTTCTACGCTTTTCGCGCACCTTCTAAATAATTTCGTTACGCATGTATTAGTCATTGTTGCTCCCATATTCCTTATTCGTCCCATTTTGACAAGCTTGCTGCCCTCCAAAATATCAGACGGCGGTGTAGTTGTCGCAAACTATCTGGCCCGTGCTGCCCTTCAACGGCGTACCTGTAGCAACGTTTCTGCGTCACGATGCCCTCCAGTGTCCCTGTAGCTACCTATACGACTCTGTGGTGCCTAAGCCGGTGTTATGCAGGGCTGACACCTCACAGCTCGGGAATATGTACCGCCTATCATTAAAGGTGTGTTAAAGTATTCATTAATTAATGACACTTAAATGTCATCTGTTTGGCTCCCCTAAAATAATTAACCGTCACCATCTAATTATATTTGCCTCTTCAAAAAATCTTCTTGAGTCCGTGTAGAAGCGCAACTAAGGTACCGTACTATACTTGGTAGCTTTCTTCCAAGGTGTTAGTTTGGTTTATATTTCTAGATGATTTTAATGGTGGCGTTTTTGTTTGTGTTTTGCCTGCTTGTATCTTTTATGTATGGTTATTTGTGGAATTTTATGAAGATTTTATATATCTTATTTCTATCTCCTAAGCTATGCTAGAATCTCGAATTCGGAAACAATCAAATTGGCCTTATTGGTCCACAAATTCCTCATACTCTACTATCTATAAAGACAGCAGAGGTAAAGGATGATATCTATATTAGACGTTTTATACTTGCACAACTAAGTAGTATCCTACTAGCCTTAGAGCTCACCCGCCTCAAACTCTATTAACCAGCAATCGGATAATAAGAGCCACACACTTTACTCAACACAACTAACAAAGTCTTATAACATTTACTTTTTGGTGCATTTGCTATTTTTTTTATGATTAATGAGAGTGTTGACAACCCTGTTTGGAGTACTAGCGCCCCACAACAAGTAGTTTTGAGATGTGAAAACAACTCAAGTGGTAAACTTCTCCAATTTATTTATATTCTACAGTTTAAGAATTATACGAATCGTTCTTAACTTTATATACGAGTGAATCGCAAAAAAATAGGGTACACATCTGAATGCAGCTACAATCAAGGACCTATTGCTCCGTCCATGACTTACTCCGCTTCAAGTAGGCTATACTTTATATAATTTTTTAGTCTAACGTATCAGTTATCACTTTCATTGTTAATGTTTCTGGCCGAACCCTGCCTTACTTTTGTATTTTAGCTCATTCAACATGACAAGTATTGTTTTCGCTGGTAAAATTACACGGACAATGGTGGTGATGTTGTTGAGTGCAGTTATCGTCCAAGAGGTCAACCACGCAAGGTTAACAATGCAATCCGGCGAGAATAATTAGAGAATAACTAAGGGAGACCTCTATAAGCCAAATAAAGGAGTAAATGAGGAGTAAATTGACAACAACAAAGAGCCAGACAATTACACGACTACGACTACCAAGACAACTGGAGGAAACAAGCTAAGGGCGAGGATTGAGAAAGAGTTCTACAACCAGATATATGCCACTACTAGATAGTTGGATGAATAAAATTTAGGGTCAAGTGTTACATTGCTATATTGTGATATTTAACTTACTATATTACACAAACTATTAATAAAAAGTGTGCATATAAAGAAATCTTATACTTCTGATTCATTATGGTCAGAAAGTAAACAAACATCCTACTGTCCTGATAACCTACTACAAAAACAAACCCTTAGAGCATCGACATTGAAGAGGATGGACCATCCTTTTAGGACTCTCTCTCATCTAAGAGGATGTCCTCTTCAATGTGGAACCATTGTTATATGTCCTCTTTGAAGGAGGAAGAGGAACACTTCCTCTATTTTTAGATAACCATCCATTATTTAGCATGTGGCATATCATTTATTTCTTTTTTTTTTATTTTTTGGTTATAAAATATTTAGGAGAGGAGAGTAAGGGAATCCTCTTTGATGTAGAAATTTTTTAAGGAAAGTAAAGAGAAGAGGATGAAGATAGTGGAATATGGGTGTAAGTGAGGTGTCAAAATTAGAGAAGGAAAGAGAGGAAATAAGAGGACCAAATCATCCTCTTGGATGTGGATGCTCTTATATTTGTACTGTCTCTAATTCTTTAAAAGTGCATTTGCTTTAATTTATGCAAGTTTCAATCTACAAACCATAATGAATTCAAGAGTAGCCGGAAAAAGATGAACCCTGCTGAAAATTGAATATGGAGTGTATGGTAGTATTGTAGATGGCGGATTCCACTGGTGGATTATCGACATTTTTGTCTTGGTGTTTATTTAATTGTTCTCGTGGCCGTAGAGATTGATGTGGGTCCAAAGGGGTTGATGAGAGATGATGTCGGTACATTTGTTAACGAAATGGGGAAGGTAAGACTATCTTTATCAATAATAGGTCGTGACCTAGGTCATCAAATAAAATAATTCATTTATTTTATCAATAAGGGTCTGAAAGACTGGGTAAGGTGTTTGACAATTAGAAATATATTAGTTATAATTCCAAAACGAAACGACTACTTTATAATTTCACAACACTACTTTAGAAAAATAACCTGGACAAAGGCAACTACATTTTTAAAAGTTACTATAGGAAATAAAATGAGAAAGCAAAAACAGGAAAACCCGTGATTCCACGGGTACTAAAACTAGTTGAATAAATTAATAAGAACTATCAGATTTTGAACATTAATTAAATTTAGTGTTTCATGTAAATAAAAATAAAAAAAGCCTCTTAGAACATGGGTGAGTGGTGGGGCCAATTTGAAAAAAAATTAAAAAAAACTGAACTTTCAACCACAGAGCGACACGTAGGCTCTGTGGTTGTCGTAGGATAAATAGGAAATAGGATTCAAGATAAACGGTTTTCCTTCCGAAAGTAACATGTACCTATTCAATGGTGATTTTGTCAATCTGAGAGTTGTTTTAGCTCGAGGTTATACTTGGGCTTTTCGCGTTCAAGTGTGTATACCCGAATTCGTTCTACATTACCAGTGACTCGCCTACAATCCCGTGCTTACTGTATACAGTTATTTTGCTTTATTCAATTCTAATTTCTAAATACATGAGGTTGCAAATGTCATCTTCTTCCCGGGTATGTGAAAACCATAAGAACAGATTGAAAATAAAGAGGCGAGGACAGGGAAGATCTTGCCGGCAACCTAAAACAAGACTGGAGAGGCCACCGGCGAGAGAGGCGGTGCAAGGTTTAGTGGATGAGGAGGTTAGGGGAATTTATTTGTATTTGTAATTTGCTAAGGAAGTAATTTAAGCAAATTAAACAAACAATGGAGACGGAGGAAAGAAAATAGAAGTCAAAAGACAATCATAAATTAATCGGAGCCTTATCGGTTTCACATCGCTTACATGAGAACATCAACCATGCATATTTCGTTCCAGGTAAAAATTGCAAGAAATCCCAAAGAGACTCAGTACTCTGGATACTTAACAGGATTTTTTAGCCAAAAACTTCAACTAGTCATACTTATGTTACTCATGTACATCACTGAACTCACAAGTCTAGTAATTTGGATGTCAAAAACTTATATCATAAATCCTCATGTAAAGCGGCTTATGGCTAATGCAGTAATGCTTGTCAATCACTGGTTGGGTGTATGGAGCCTTGACTTCCTCCTGAAGAGTGAAGATAGTTTCCCTCCACGAAATTGGAACTGATTTTGAGACGTTTAGACGGCTTGTCCAAATTTTCGACTGCTGATTCTACATGCTTGGACAGCAATTGTGCATCACCCGTATCAGAAAAATGTCTCTTTAAGAAGTCTTCCTTTGTTTCTGTCTGCGTATTAGCTCTGGGATGAAGAACATAAGATGTTAACATGAGGAACAAAGAAATGAAGCTGATTTAGAGAATTAACTAAATGAAAGATTCCATACAGCCTGGGAAGACACATTGCTAATGATGGTTTAGATTATTACCTCTGAAACTCAGCTCGCAATCCATAAATGTATGCCAGGAGAAATTGCTTATCTAGCCTTCTCTCCGCCTCTCTTTGTTCCATGACTTTAGCCTCGACTTCTATCTCTGCATTTCTTTGCTTCTCCTCAGCTCTCACAACAGCAGCTTCCAAACACTTAACATGGTCTCTAACCTTGCCCAGTTCAGCTCTCCGTAAATGAGTCTCCTTAATTGCCAAGTCTTTCTGTTTTACTAGTTGATCTGTTTCTTTATGCAGCTCCCTGACTTTCTCTTCACACTCTCCCAACTACACACATTCCAGGAGCATTTCACAGCCACATTTTAAGAAAGAAATACAATTTCCACCGTAATGAAGTAAACCATGTAAGAGTTTCGATTAGGACCAAAGAGATGGCAAATTGGAAGGGGATCGCAGAAACATACTCCGTATTTTCACTATTTCATAGTAACATAGTATGAAAAAGAATTTAACGAGACAGGAAAAGGACTGTAGAAACATATTCCATTAATTTCATCAAGATTAACATAGTAAAACAAAAACAAATTTCAAGAACGGAAATCTACAGTGCCTTGGATCCAACTATTTCTCAAAACTTTGTTTCCAAATGCCCTTTCACTTCCCTGGTCATCCATTTTAGGAGCAGATTATTATTGTAGAATTCCATCCCCCCTATCCCGCAATTTGCAATAGCTATTGGGGGGCCCGGGTAATGTTGTTATTGTTAGTTAACGTAAAGCCTCAAGTTGAAAATTCAGGTCATTAAAAAGGTAGTGTTCTATCTTTACTATAAACCAATCAAACATATGTAGCAAACACAGAACTTAGTTCACAGATTGTCAAAGGCATCTGGATTGTCAAATTCTCAAGATCAATATTGTTTGATCAAGGCGGTTAAAGTTTGCCTCGATGAAAATAAAGTCCGTTATTTTCGCAAAAAGTATGCTCAACACCTCATCATCTTATTTGTGGTTCTATGAAAACTGGAGCACTAACAAATCATATTCCAGTCCTTTATTGAAAAAATAAATAAATCAAAATATCATATGATCATCGACAGGAAAAATAATAGTGGTTACGTACTTACGTATGCTAACAAATGAGAGAGCAGAGTGGACAATACCTTGATGATTGCTGTATCATTGGCTAGGTCATCAAGGGAATGTTAAAGATTGACTCCCACGCGTTCCGTAAAGAAATGGGCATAGCTGCATCAATTCCTGCCGTTGCTTCCAGGCGTTTGTGTTTCTTGCGACAAGCGGTCCAAGTTCACTTGTTGAATTCCCAGACTCTTTATCTTGTTTGGAAACCAACTGACTTGCATCTCTGTCATTAATAATGTTAAAAAGAGAAATAAAAAGTCAATCGACAGGTTATGTATTGTCGGTTCAGTGATGCAATAACGGCCATAACTGAAATATAGACTTGCAATTATCTAACGGTCATACATTGACACGTTTTAGATGGAGAATTTCTACAAATGAGGTGTGTTTCTCATATACTAAGTCTCACTGTGAAGGAGGGTTTGAAAGATAGTGATGATTCAATGTTGAGAATACGTAATGCCGTCAGGTTTGTGAGGTCTTCCCCTGCCAGATTGCTGAAGTTTAATCTTTGTGTGAAAAAAGAACAAATTGTTTCAAGTCGTCATCTTTGTTTGGATGTTGAAACTAGGTGGAACTCCACCTATTTGATGTTGGATAGTGCTTTAATCTATCGTAAAGCTTTCTTGAAACTTCAAACTTCTGACGGTGGTAAATTTGAAACTGAGATGAATAAGAATCTAGGTGTTCCAAATGCATCTGATTGGGAATCTGTTTCTTCTCTCTTACCTTTTCTTAAAATCTTTTATGATGCTACCTTGAGACTTTCGGGCTCGTTATACATTACGACAAATATGTACTTGCAAGAGATTGTTGGTATTGGTATGATGATTGATACGAAATGTGAGAGTACTGATGTTGGTGTGAGGTTAATGGCTTCTGGAATGAAGAAAAAAACATGCGAAGTATTGGCATAATGTTGACAAGGTGAACATATTGCTGTACATTGCCGTGGTTCTTGATCCTAGACGGAAACTTGAATATGTTAGATGGGCAATTAGTCAGCAATATGACTCTGAGAATTCTGCGAAGTTGCGTACTAAAGTTATGGAAACTTTGACTTCTTTGTTTGATCATTATAAGGGCTCCCAACCCACACAAGTCCGTACTCCACCAGTGCAAGTAGAGGTGTGTCCCGATCAGTGTGAGAACATGGATGATTGGCAAGATGTGGTGGAGTCACAATTTGAGAGAGACGTAAGTAGCGAAGTTACTAATGATAGGAAAAGTGATCTGGACAAGTATTTAGATGATGTGAGAGAAGTGAATTTTAAGAAATTTAAAGCCCTGGACTGGTGGAAAAGTCATGAGGAGGTATATCCTATTGTTGCTTTGATGGCTAGGGATGTTCTAGCAATTCCCGTTTCGACGGTTGCTTCAGAATCTGCATTTAGTACCGGTGGTAGGATCCTTGACCCATTTCGGAGCTCTCTCTCTCCAAAGATGGTAGAAGGATTAGTGTGCGCACAAGACTGGTTACGTGCTACACGTGGTCCGCTCCTAGCTGAAGAGTACATTGAAGAGGTTGAGAATTTTGATAAAGGTATACTTCTACTATTTTCGCTTGTACTATCATTATACTATTTGATTGCCAACAAATTTTAAAGTCTATTTGATTATGCATACTGGTTAGCTTATGTTTGGATTCTATTTTTAATTGATTGATTAACTAATGCTCTTATTCTTCTTTATTTGTAGGGCTGGCAGAGACTCAAGACGAGGACTCGACTTGCGAAGAGTACTATTGAAGTATTGAGGTGTCAATGGCGCCATGGCGGTGGCTTGCTTCATTTTCTTGTTGTGTCGAGGACACAGTATTTGGATGTTGATCTTTGTATTTGGCGGACTATTATGCTCGGAATGTTATGTATATGGATATTTATCTTTGTATTTGACGAACTATTACGCTAGTTTTCTGTCTTATTATGTAGCAGGCTTATGTTTTGTAATGTATTATGAATATGAATCAAACTAATATTATGTGATGCCAAAGTTTTAAATTTTTGTCGTTTTTATTACAATTTTGATAATATCTCAGAACGGATCAGATCTCGAGTATCAGATAATTGATCCGAAATTTTCGGATAGTAATTTTCGGATATCTGATCATTTCGGATCAGATCATGGATAATGAAATTTTGGATTTTCGGATCAGATACCCGAACCGAAGTATGGTTTCGGATCAGGTATCTGATCCATACTCTGGCCTACTATATACTACTACGTCTGTTCAACATTTGTTTTTTTATTAATATAGAACCGTACTCGACTACTCTCCCCACTTTATATACCAAGTAGTTTTGATCTGGTTATCCAATTTGATTTTTTTTGGACCTCTTCGTTAAATATGAATATTAGTTTTAAAATATTTCGATATGGATTTTATATGTAGGTAATAATCTAACTTGTGAATCAGATATCCAATTGGTGCACTATCCTAGATCAACCCCTAATTTTGCGGCCGGTGTTTTACTATTTTGAATGAGATGAGATTAACCCACGAGGATAATCTTTATGACAACGAAAAAACTACGGTAAGAAACTCGAGTATTTTAATCTCGCAAGGATGTTTCAAATTCAAGATTGGCCAAAATATAACCCCAAAGCGCTCAAATTATACTAAATTCAAAGTTGGATACTCATAAAAGTGGCGATTATGCTCCATAACTCTGAGGAATTGTGAGATTAAGCCCCATAACTTTCAAAAGTAGTGATTAGACCCCATAATTTTAAGTTAAAGTGAAATTGAATCTAATTTTTATATTTTCACCCAAAATTGCACCAAAAAAATCAATTTAATTCATTTATACAATTTATCCATACAATAAAAATTGTTATACATTTATAAATTGTATGAAATTTATTACACATTTTGAGAAAAGATTAATATTTGAACGAATTACATAAAATTTAGAATTTGTGAAGTAATTTCATATGTATATCAATTATATTAAAATTTGTGAAAATACTTAAAATATTGCATATAAAAAATATATTAATTAATAAATTATTTAAATATTTTTAAAATATTAAAAATCATTTAATGTACAATGAGTATAAAATGATTTAATGATATATTTATGTTAAAATTAATAATAGGGTTGAATTTCATTTTTGTCAAAGTTATGGGGGCTAATTGTTACATTTGTAAGTTTGGGGCTTAATCTCACAATTGCCCAGAGTTATGGGGCATAATCACCACTTTCGCGCTTTGTCATGTAATTAAAGTACTTTTATAAAAAGAAATGTGAAAGTAACTCGTTCTTGTTTTACAATTATTTAGAGTTTGCCAAACTAATGTTTAAAGTTTTGAAATCTTTTTTTTTTTTGACAATCAGGTTATCGAGATCTACATTTTAGTGGCACGCATCGCTATCCTATGAGCGGCTTTATTACAAATTCTAGGAACACAAGGAAATGAAATACAATTAAAGTTGCTGCTAGGTCAGTTATATCATCAAAACAGTATTCTTAGTCTAATGTTTAAGTTGAGGGAACCGTAGGACTTCAACAAAACCTATAGACAATCAGATAAAATGTAAATATGAAGGATGTTGCGAGAGAGTGGCCACTTTAAGGCTTCTCTAATTGCCAAGGCTTCTGCTTGTTCAACGTTCTCAACACTTCCGTTGATACAGAATTCAGAAGCAACGTCATTATCAAAGATGATACACCCACCAAAACCAGCAGAAACTCCTTAGACCATCCACATAAATATGAAATCGAAAGCAGCTCACAGAACTCTGAATCAAAGGAAAGGGTACTCCATTCCTAAGTTTATTCAATTCTTCCTCCACGGGTGTTTGAAAAGTTATGAACCCCAATTTCCTATCTTTAATAGAAAGAACTAAGTTAAGGGAATCTTGATATAATAAGATAGCACCCATAGGGGAGCACTCGTTATTATCAAAGATCTTTCTACACCTTACCACCCAAATAGTCCAAAAGATACACAAAAATGAGAGGCAAGCCTCTTACTTATTACTCCATATTAGCCTTAAAGAGAATAGAGAGCCAATTGCAAACCCAACACTAGAGGCTCAAATTATCCCTTGATTATGCCCAAATCTCCAATAGACTTCCAGTCCAAACTCTATTAGCAAATGAACAGTTCCGGAAAAGGCGGTTAGGTGATTCCGTTTCTTGTGAATCCCAAAGCATGCAAGTAATGGGGTCATGAAAACCTCTCCTGAAGAATCCTTCCCCAGCGGGCAACGATTCCGTGAGAAGTTTCCATATAAGAATGCTCCAGCTTTTCAGCCCTGGTAGGTTCCATAGAATTTTATGAAAAACACCCATACACACAGCATGAATTCTACTTCGTGGTATGGTTGAGACCCTGCTATTATAGTTATTCTTAATAAACCCAAAGCGCGCAAGTTATACTAAATTCAAAATTGGACAGACTCGTACGAAGTATTACTTTGTAGTGTATTTAAAGTACTTTTATTATGTAAAAAAATGTGAAAGTAATTCGTTGTTGTTTTAGAGTTTGCCGAACTAATGTTTAAAGTTTTGAAATCTTAACCGAGGTGACTCACGAAGAATTATCACCTATATAAGTAAAGACACTACATGTTTACCTTAATTTATTGCACAAATTCATGACGGACAAAATCCGTCACAAGCTTGTGACGTGAGACATAAAGGCAAGTGGGAGGGGTGGGAGAGCTTGTGACTTGTGAGAGGTGGTCACCGTCACAAGCAAGACGGACTGTATTGTGTTAAAAATCCTCATAGTCGAATATACATTTGAAACTCTTGAGCATAATTGTAAGCTATTGCGATCTTTAATTACACACAAATTCAAAAGGAGTTGTACTTGTAAGAGTTCTTATTACCAGAAATTTAGCTTATAATAATTACATGGTAACTTGTAATTCGAAAAAAAAAAAAGACATGTAAAAAACTATTTATAAATTTTATTTTAGGACTATTTTCTTAGAAACAAATAAAGATTTACCAAGAAGAAAGGCAAAAGATGCAAAGCTATACTGGTAAGTCTTTAGTTGAATCTGATGGAGGCCTGTACGGTAGCTCGACAATGTAGGACGGCCAGTGCCCACGGGTGGTATTGGATCTCGCAGTAGAATTCGATAACACCCTATAACGCTAATTGATAGCGGTGGCGCGAGAGCATTGAGCACAAACCAAGCACATCACTATTAATTTAGTTGAATCTGATTATATGCATACGATAATGTAATTAAACAACGAACGTTGTGCTTGAATTGTTTGCATCTACTAAATCAAGATTCACGAGCAATGATGGAGCAATGATGGAGCTGGGTTATTCAGAGGGGCGGTCTGCTAGCGCCCTCGATCAAGTGTATAACCTTGTAAATGAACATGGTGCTGCAACACATTTCTGCAACCCATCACAAATTCAACAACACACCGTTTTATAGTATACAACCAGCTTACAATACCTTTTACACCTCGTTTAAAAATAACTAGGCGAGTATAATAATAAATGATACTCCGTATATAGGAGCAGCAGACTGTTATTGTATCGTCAGGATGATTTGTGTGATATCACAGTAGCGAAAGTTGGCAAAAGGTCTTGGCTAGGTTAAAGACTCAATGTGGTGTAGTACTGAAGAGTGAAGATACTCCTTCCTGACAATAATTTTTTCATCCTATTTAATTCATTAAAGAAATATTTTAATAAAAGTTAAATTAAATGAGGGAGACCAAGACAAGAATTTAGAGTCAACAAAGATCATAAATTAATTAGGTTCATCGGCTTCACATCCCTTGCATACAAATTACAATACTACGTTTCCGGTAAAATTTCAACCAAACCCAAAAAGCTCAATAATCATTAAATGCTCCACATGTTTTTTTTTACCGGAAAACCTAACTTCGTCCATACTTAATTTAGTCATGCACGTCACTAAACTTACAAATCTGATCAATCATCGGTAGATCGTCGAGTGTCGCTTGATTCCCTTTACATTGAGCGTCATCGGTTGCTGAGTTGATGTAGCCTTGACTTGCCCACAACAAGTGAAGATGGTCGCCCTCCCCGGAACTGGAACTAATTTTGAGACATTTCGACGGTTTGTCCAAATTTTTGTCGGACCATTCGACATCCTTGATTGACCTAAGATACAAGAGGCATCATCACAAAAGTCAAGCAAAGAAGAGTCGATTTTCCTCTAAATTAATGAGGTTTTTCAACATAAAGAGCTGCAAAAATCACTACATTGAATGAACTGAATGAAAGACAGAATTTGCTTCAGCAAGAATCATAGCATTAATTTTTTAGAATTAACTGAATGAAAACCGAATAGCCTCCCATGTTACTAATGATGGTCTAGATCTTTACCTGTGAAACTGATGAGACTTAAATTAAATGAGTAAACTTGATAGGAAAGAAAGACAAAATTGTTAATATTAGAGAAAAAGGCAACTGTTCATCAATGATGATAGGCTGCTAAGGTAGAGCTGTTCATCAATGATGATAGGTTCCAAATTACAAGGTTTTCCCTTTGTGATTCTGATAAAATTAAGCATGAGAAGTTCTACCAACTCTCCCCCTATTTATAGTGCAATGCCTTGGGGATCAAGCATTGAATTAGGATGATAACAATTTAACAAAAAGACAAAATAACAGCTACTGGTGAGTCATGGGCTGTCTTCTTCTGCCAACGTCTCCATTTCTGCTTTGTGGTCCCTTGGTGTGCTGTCAGTGGCCAGCCTAGGATTGTCCTTCCTTGATTTCCTCCTATGTGCTGCACTGTGGGTACCACTGGTACATTCCAGAATTTCCATTGCATTCAGTGTGGCATTTGCATCATTACTCCTCCCTTCAAAGGATCCTTGACCCCAAGGATCAAAATGTGGAAATTTGTTCTGGAGATCATACAAAAACTCCCAAGTGGCATCTTCAATGGATGAATTGGACCATTTAACCAGGACTTTGGTGGCTTGAACCCTTCCCCTTTTGACAGTTTTGCGAGCCATAATTAATTCAGGACTGTGAGCCTCATGAGTTAAGTCAGGAAAGTTTATAGGACTCTGTGGAACCTCATGACATTTTTTGAGCAGGGAGACATGAAAAGTGTGGTGTATTTTGGCATTTGATGGCAGTTCAAGCTTGTATGCCACAGGTCCAACCCTTTTGAGAATTTTATAAGGCCCATAGTACCTTTTTGACAGTTTTTGATTGCTCCTTCCTGCTAAGGATTGTTGCCTATATGGCTGGAGTTTTAGGTAAACAAAGTCACCCACTGCAAAGTTCCTGTCACTCCTGTGTTTATCAGCTTGTTGTTTCATCCTAATTTTTGCCCTTGCAAGGTGGAGTTTGATTCTGTCCAGAGCCTCCTCTCTAGCTGCTAGAGTTCGATCCACTGCCTCTACTTTACTCTCACCAGGGAGGTAGGGTAAGTGTATTGGAGGTGGTATTCCATAAAGAACCTCGAAAGGGGAGGTCTTTAGAGAACTGTGGTAGGATGTATTGTACCAAAATTCTGCAGAGGGAAGCCATTTACACCAATCAGTGGGTGTCTCATGGCAAAAGCAACGAAGGTAAGTCTCTAGACATCTGTTTAAGACTTCAGTTTGACCATCACTTTGGGGGTGGTAGGCTGAGGAGAGGTGTAAACTAACTCCATGGATAGTAAACAATTCCTGCCAGAAATTGCTAAGGAAGAGAGAGTCCCTATCAGAGACTATGCTAACTGGCATGCCATGGAGTTTGTAAACATGATCAAAGTAGGCTTGAGCCGCTTCAGAGGCAGAGTAAGGGTGTTTCAAGGCCATGAAGTGAGCTGACTTGCTCAGTCTATCGACTACCACCAGAATGGAGTCCATTCCCATTGATGTAGGGAGGCCATCTATGAAATCCATACTGACTTCAGTCCAGATGGAGGATGGAATAGATAATGGTTGGAGCATCCCTGGTGATGCAGCATTGTCATATTTGCACTGCTGACAGGTTGAGCATTTTTGAATATACTCTTGCACTTGTTTTTTCATTCCCTTCCACCAGAATTTTTGCTTAATCCTTTGGTAGGTGGCCTCCACTCCAGAGTGGCCAGCTTGAAGAGTATCATGCATGATAGAAATAATAGTGGACTGTAAGTTCTCCACATTCCCCACCACCAACTTCCCCCTCCTTTTGAGTTGTTCCCCTATCCAGGAAAAATGTTTGTGTGACTGTGGATTCAGAGTGAGAGCCTGGATTATTTCACACAGATTTTTATCCTCCTTCCACCCTTGCTGTAATTTGGCATACAGATCAGTGCTAATAGTGCTGATATGTAATGCAAACAGTTCAGAGCTTTGCATCCTGGATAGTGCATCAGCTGCAATGTTTTCCTTCCCCTTTTTGTAAAGAATTTCATAATCATAGCCAAGTAACCTAGTCAACCACTTCTGTTGTAAAGGGCTGCTGACTTTTTGTTCCAGTAGGAATTTTAAACTCTGATGATCAGTCTTGACAATGAACCTTTTGCTCATCAAATATTGCCCCCATTTAGTCACAGCATGGATAAGAGCTAGGAGTTCTCTTTCATAAACAGATAGTGCTTGATGTTTTAAGGACAGAGCCTTACTGATGTATGCAATGGGGTGTCCTTCCTGCATCAACACTGCACCTATACCCCCACCAGAGGCATCTGTTTCAATAACAAAAGTTTTGTTCAAATCTGGCAGGGCCAACACTGGTGCTGAGGTCATGGCAAGCTTAAGGTTCTCAAATGCTTCTTGAGCTGCTTCATTCCACCCAAAGGCGTCTTTCTTTAGCAAATTGGTAAGAGGTTTACTGACAACCCCATACCCTTGAATGAATCTTCTGTAATACCCTGTCAGGCCTAGAAATCCCCTCAACTGTTTAATATTCTTTGGAATTGGCCAGTTGGCAACAGCAGCTACCTTAGATGGCTCTGTAGCCACTCCTTGCCTGGATATAATATGACCAAGGTATTCCAATTGGGCTGCTCCAAAGGAGCACTTGCTGGGTTTAGCATAGAGCTGGTGATTCCTCATTGTTTGGAGTACTTGCTGTAAGTGACCAAGGTGGGATTCCCAATGTGGACTATAAACCAATATATCATCAAAAAACACCAAGACAAACTTCCTTAAGAAGGGTTGGAATACTTTGTTCATGAGGCTTTGGAAAGTAGAGGGAGCATTGGTTAGGCCAAAGGGCATAACCAGGTATTCATAGTGCCCATTGTGAGTTCTAAATGCAGTCTTATATATATCATTGGGCTCCATTCTGATTTGGTGGAAGCCAGACCTCAAATCTATCTTTGTGAAGAACTGAGAGTCATGTAATTCATCCAAGAGTTCTGTTGGTACCAAAAACCCAGGCTGGTCCAGAACCCTGGGCCAGGCCTAGACGGGTACAGGATTCTCAGCCAGGACCAGAACGTACAGACAGTACCAGACAGCATAGACAAAGCAAAGGTGCAGGTCAGGAGAGGAAAAGCCAAGATGGGCCAGGCCCAACAAAGGAAGTAAAACACCAAAGAAGAAAGCCCAAAGACTAGGCATCAACCCTAGAGGAAGTCGTTGGAAGACTCAGTCAAGCATGCTGAAACTCGGCCTTGAAGATAGGAACAGCTTCAGAAATCGTTGGAGAGGTTACCTACAACCAAGGGAAGAGACCGTTGAAGCTAGAGACAATATATAAGAAGGAGAATTCAGAAGGAAAAGGCGATTCATTATTCTACGCAAGACACACTACTCAAATTCACTTCATTCAACGCGATTCAACAACATTCAAACACTTGATAATTAGTTTACGTCTTTATTATTCCACTGTGTACGGTTGGTCCAGTGCAGTACTCTATTTACGAACTAGTGAAGATCCTCTCCTGGCTTGGCGCCCGTGGTTTTTCCCTTAACATTTAAGGGTTTTTTCCCACGTAACATATCGTGTGTCTTGTTCAATTTTTGTTGTCCTTCATACGTCCTAAATTCCTGAACTACATAAAACGTACAACTAAACCTAAAGGATAGTACTAGTAGATCCACGAATACATAATCGAACCGTGTGAGAAAATCACCCCGAACAGTTTGGCTGCCTGTGGGGATACTAGTTTATTAATCCTACAAAGTTTTCCAAATCAACAAGTCCAACCAACGTGAAAGATGGCAGATCCAAGTACAGAGGCCATGCTCAAACTACAGGAGGAACTGCAGCAGGCCAAGAAAGCAGCAGAGGATGCTAAGGCAGAGGCTGCAAGAGGCGAAGGAGGTGAGGTCGCTCAAGAAACAGCTAGAGACCTCTGCTCAGAAAAAAGCCTCAGGATCCAGGATCCCACCAGGTACACCATTCTCTGATGTGATCAAACAACTTGACTTCTCTACTTTCTCTTCTGTAGGTTCAAAAGGATCAAAAGACGATCCACTCAATGTGGAGGAGAATCCAGAGAACAATGCTGCAGGTGGAAGTGGAGACCCAAAGACACCAGAGGGAGTTGGTGCAGGCGAGGTCATGCAGTACATGATGATGGAGATGCAGAAACTCTCGGATTTGGTGCGCAAGGTTCCAGGGCTTCCACCACCCATAGAGGAGGCAACCCCAGGATGCTACTCAGATTCGCCCTTTGATGATTGCATTGCAATGGTGGAGATGCCAAAGAAGTACTCAGCACCCAACCTTAAGCTCTATGATGGGGACGCAGATCCTCCCGGAACACGTTGTACAAAGATGCAGAGGATGTTCAATGTTCCTATCGGCCAGACAAGAGGGAGGCAGGCGTGTGCAAAAGCTTTGGATCAACCTTGACCGTCCAAATTTCTCCAGCTGGTACATCAACCCGCCAATCAAGACCATCAAGTCGCTGCGGGCTGATCAACCTTTTTCAACGTCGATTCGCGATGGCAGTTGTTGGAGAAGCAGACCAGTGATCTGTACCGGGTGGTCCAGAATGAGAACGAGTCTCTGAGGGACTTCTTGCACCGTTTCAACAAGGAGAAAGTGTCCATCCCCAGATGCGACATCGGCCGCGGCCATTGAGGCCTTGAGCAAGGTTTGGTTAGAGATTACGATCTTTATGTTGAACTAACTCGCTACCCTTGTTCTACTTTTGAGGATGTGCAGGCTAAGGCTCTGGCCCAGATCAGGGTAGAGGAAGACCCGGCGATTCGGGGCAAGGTATCGAGGACGAGGCGGTGAACGAAAAGTCACCACCCAGAGGCACAGCAGCAACAGGCCTAGTCCATACCAGAGGCCAAACAGGAGGGAAGCAAACGCCGTGGATGAACAAACTGATGCATCCAGGGTTCCACCTCCAGTTTCAGAGTATTGCTTTTCTGTAGATCTCCCAGGCCTGATCAACAAATTGGACAAGTTGGGCTCAGCAGTCAGATGGCCAAAAGCGAGCGAGAAGCCCAACCCAAGAAGAGACACAACCAAGTGGTGTGAGTACCATTCTGATATTGGACATACCACAGAGGATTGCATAGCTCTCAGGAGGGAGATAGCTCATCTACTAAAGAATGGTCACCTGAAGGATATCCTGCCCAGGAACAGGAGGAACAAGGATGAACGAGATGAGCCCAGAGATCTTCCACCACCACCGCCAACACATGAGGTAAAATTTATTTCTGGTGGTTCAGATATTTGTGGACTAACGTACTCTGCTGCAAAGCGTGTGGCTCTGGAGAACAGGCAACAGCCACCAACAGGACAAGCAGGTCCAGCCCAGGAGATTGTGTTTGATGAGTCAGACCTACAAGGAGTGCATGGGCCACACCACGATGGACTTGTAATCAAGGTCCAGATTGGAACCTGCATGGTCAGGAGGGTCCTGGTAGATGGAGGCAGTTCAGTCAACATCATCATGATGGAGGCACTGGAAGCTATGGGGCTAAAAGAATCTGATGTAACGAAGAAGTCCAGCGTCCTGGTAGGGTTCAGTGGAGAAACAAAGCACAGCCTGGGAGAGATCACCCTGCCAACCTATGTGGAAGGAGTCACCTCTTTCGAAAAGTTCTGCGTAATAGACTGCCTATCCTCGTACAACGTGATCCTAGGGCGACCCTGGATCCACAACCTCAAGGCTGTACCTTCAACGTACCACCAGTGCATCAAGATCCCAACAAAGTGGGGGCGACTTGATCGAGAGAGGAAGCGATCGCACAGAATGTTACAGGGGCGACCACGAAACCTTCGGCCCGAGTAAGTCCCTCGCATAGCAATTAAAGCGACTGTCAGTGCATTGAGAATCTGTCCCACGCATGGAGACAGATGAAATTGTTTTGGTGAAGAAAGACCTGGCGGAAGGTTACGGTTGGTTACGATGCTGCAGGTAATCGGACTGCTCTAATTGACTTTCTGAGGAAGAAAGAGCATTATTTTGCCTGGTCCCATTTTGATATGACTGGTATAAGTTCAGACGTTATTACGCACAAGTTAAATATTGACCCAACTTTTAAGCCTGTGAAACAGAAGCGCAGGAAGTTTGCACCAGAACGTAATGAGATTGTGAACCAGGAGGTACGAAGCGCTGAACATGGACATGATAAAAGAAGTGATGTACCCAGATTGGTTGGCCAATGTAGTTGTGGTCCAGAAAAAGAATGGCAAGTGGAGAGTTTGCGTGGACTATACAGACCTGAACAAGGCGTGCCCAAAAGATTCATTTCCACTTCCACACATAGATGCCATGGTGGATGCTACTGCAGGACATGAGGTGCTGACGTTTATGGATGCAGCAAGTGGGTTCAACCAGATCAGGATGCACCCCCCAGACCAGGAACATACAGCGTTCATGACCAGCAGAGGAATCTACTGCTACAAAGCTATGCCTTTTGGACTAAAGAATGCAGGCGCAACATGTTGGGACTAAAAACCCAAGCTGGTCCAGAACCCTGGGCCAGGCCTAGACGGGTACAGGATTCTCAGCCAGGACCAGAACGTACAGACAGTACCAGACAGCATAGACAAAGCAAAGGTGCAGGTCAGGAGAGGAAAAGCCAAGATGGGCCAGGCCCAACAAAGGAAGTAAAACACCAAAGAAGAAAGCCCAAAGACTAGGCATCAACCCTAGAGGAAGTCGTTGGAAGACTTCGATCAAGCATCTTTGAAACTTCGGCCTTGAAGATTGGAACAGCTTCAGAAATCGTTGGAGAGGTTACCTACAACCAAGGGAAGAGACCGTTGAAGCTAGAGACAATATATAAGAAGGAGAATTCAGAAGGAAAAGGCGATTCATTATTCTACGCAAGACACACTACTCAAATTCACTTCATTCAACGCGATTCAACAACATTCAAACACTTGATAATTAGTTTACGTCTTTATTATTCCCGCATCAGCTGGTCCAGTAGTCCAGACTCTATTTCGAACTAGTGAAGATCCTCTCTGGCTTGGCGCGTGGTTTTTCCCTTAACATTTAAGGGTTTTTTCCCACGTAACATATCGTGTGTCTTGTTCAATTTTTGTTGTCTTTCATACGTCCTAAATTCCTGAACCACATAAAACGTACAACTAAACCTAAAGGATAGTACTAGTAGATCCACGAATACATAATCGAACCGTGTGAGAAAATCACCCCGAACAGTTTGGCGCCGTCTGTGGGGATACTAGTTTATTAATCCTACAAAGTTTTCCAAATCAACAAGTCCAACCAACGTGAAAGATGGCAGATCCAAGTACAGAGGCCATGCTCAAACTACAGGAGGAACTGCAGCAGGCCAAGCGGCGAGAGGATGCTAAGGCGGAGGCTGAGGCGAAGGAGGCCGAGGCTCTGAAGAAACAGCTAGAGACCTCTGCTCAGAAAAAAGCCTCAGGATCCAGGATCCCACCAGGTACACCATTCTCTGATGTGATCAAACAACTTGACTTCTCTACTTTCTCTTCTGTAGGTTCAAAAGGATCAAAAGACGATCCACTCAATGTGGAGGAGAATCCAGAGAACAATGCTGCAGGTGGAAGTGGAGACCCAAAGACACCAGAGGGAGTTGGTGCAGGCGAGGTCATGCAGTACATGATGATGGAGATGCAGAAACTCTCGGATTTGGTGCGCAAGGTTCCAGGGCTTCCACCACCCATAGAGGAGGCAACCCCAGGATGCTACTCAGATTCGCCCTTTGATGATTGCATTGCAATAGTGGAGATGCCAAAGAAGTACTCAGCACCCAACCTTAAGCTCTATGATGGGACAGCAGATCCTCTGGAACACGTTGCACAGTACAGACAGAGGATGTTCAATGTTCCTATCCCAGCAGACAAGAGGGAGGCATGCATGTGCAAAAGCTTTGGTTCAACCTTGACTGGTCCAAATTTCTCCAAAGGGTACATCAACCCGCCAATCAAGACCATCAAGTCGCTGCGAGTCGATCAACCTTTTCAACGTCCAGTTCGCCAGTAGCAGATTGTTGGAGAAGCAGACCAGTGATCTGTACCGGGTGGTCCAGAATGAGAACGAGTCTCTGAGGGACTTCTTGCACCGTTTCAACAAGGAGAAAGTGTCCATCCCCAGATGCGACATCGGCACGGCCATTGAGGCCTTCAGGCAAGGTTTGGTTAGAGATTCTGATCTTTATGTTGAACTAACTCGCTACCCTTGTTCTACTTTTGAGGATGTGCAGGCTAAGGCTCTGGCCCAGATCAGGGTAGAGGAAGACCAGCAGTTCAGGGCAAGGTATCAGGACCAGGGCAGGGCTGAACGAAAAGTCACCACCCAGAGGCACAGCAGCAACAGGCCTAGTCCATACCAGAGGCCAAACAGGAGGGAAGCAAACGCCGTGGATGAACAAACTGATGCATCCAGGGTTCCACCTCCAGTTTCAGAGTATTGCTTTTCTGTAGATCTCCCAGGCCTGATCAACAAATTGGACAAGTTGGGCTCAGCAGTCAGATGGCCAAAAGCAAGCGAGAAGCCCAACCCAAGAAGAGACACAACCAAGTGGTGTGAGTACCATTCTGATATTGGACATACCACAGAGGATTGCATAGCTCTCAGGAGGGAGATAGCTCATCTACTAAAGAATGGTCACCTGAAGGATATCCTGCCCAGGAACAGGAGGAACAAGGATGAACGAGATGAGCCCAGAGATCTTCCACCACCACCGCCAACACATGAGGTAAAATTTATTTCTGGTGGTTCAGATATTTGTGGACTAACATATTACCGCAAAGCGTGTGGCTCGGAGAACAGCAACAGCCCACCGGCAGACAAGCAGTCGGCAGGACAAGCAGGTCCAGCCCAGGAGATTGTGTTTGATGAGTGAGACCTACAAGGAGTGCACGGGCCACACCATGATGGTCTGGTGATCAAGGTCCAGATTGGAACCTGCATGGTCAGAAGAGTCCTGGTAGATGGAGGTAGCTCAGTCAACATCATTATGATGGAGGCGCTGGAAGCTATGGGGCTGAAAGAGTCTGATGTAACCAAGAGGTCCAGTGTCCTGGTAGGATTCAGTGGAGAGACAAAGCACAGCTTGGGAGAGATCACCCTACCAACCTATGTGGAAGGAGTCACCTCTTTCGAGAAGTTTTACGTGATAGACTGCCTGTCCTCATACAACGTAATCCTAGGGCGACCCTGGATCCACAATCTCAAGGCTGTACCTTCTACGTACTACCAGTGCATAAAGATTCCAACAAAGTGGGGGACAAAGAATAAATGAGGAGAGCAACAAACAAAGACAGAGTGTTACGGGGCTGACCACGAAACCTCCTAGCCCAAGTAAGTCCCTCGCATAGCAATTAAAGCAGCCTGTCAGGTCTGTTGAGAATCCTGTCCCACGTATGGAGACAGAGGAAATCGTTTTGGCAAAGGAGAGACCTGACAGGAAGGTTCTGGTTGGTTCTGACGCTCCAGAGGTAATCAGACCTGCTCTAATTGACTTTCTGAGGCAGAAAGAGCATTGTTTTGCATGGTCCCATTTTGATATGACTGGTATAAGTTCTGATGTTATTACGCACAAGTTAAATATTGACCCAAGTTTTAAGCCTGTGAAACAGAAGCGCAGGAAGTTTGCACCAGAACGCAATGAGATTGTGAACCAGGAGGTACAGAAATTGCTGGACATGGACATGATCAAAGAAGTGATGTACCCAGATTGGTTGGCAAATGTAGTTGTGGTCCAGAAAAAGAATGGCAAGTGGAGAGTATGTGTGGATTATACAGACCTGAACAAGGCGTGCCCAAAAGACTCATTTCCACTACCACACATAGATGCTATGGTAGATGCCACTGCAGGACACGAGGTGCTGACATTCATGGATGCACGTGGCCGGATTCAACGGATCAGGATGCACCCACGGCACCAGGAGCATACGGCGTTCATGACCAGCAGAGGAATATATTGCTACAAGGCAATGCCGTTTGGACTAAAGAATGCAGGTGCAACGTATCAAAGGCTCGTGAACATGATGTTCAAGGATCAGATTGGAGATACAATGGAGGTCTACATTGATGATATGGTGGTGAAGTCAAAGAAAGCTGAAGATCACATCCTGGACCTGGATAAGGCGTTTGAGATTCTGGATAAATATAATATGAAATTAAACCCTACTAAATGCACCTTTGGTGTCACTGCAGAAAGTTCTTAGGCTATATGGTGACAAAAAGAGGCATAGAGGCTAGTCCAGAGCAGATCTCGCAATAATCAACTTGCGGTCCCCTCAACCCGAAAGATGTCCGTGAACTGATCGGAAGAGTAGCACAATAAATGTATTTATCTCCGTGTCTTACGAAAGGTGCAAGCCATTTTATGATCTCACGAGAAAGAACAAACAGTTCAACTGGGGACGAGCATGAGAAAGCATTCCAGACCTCAAAGCGCACTATCATCACCCACTTTTATCCAAACCTGAACCAGGGAGTCACCGGTCCTCTACCTCTCAGAATGTAAAGCTCGTAAGTGCGATCCTGGTGAGAGATCCCGATGGACAAAGAACATCCTGTATTATGTAAGTAAGAGTCTTCTAGATCTTTGAGACCAGGTAT
Source organism: Dianthus caryophyllus (assembly GCA_023091065.1). NCBI lineage: Eukaryota > Viridiplantae > Streptophyta > Magnoliopsida > Caryophyllales > Caryophyllaceae > Dianthus > Dianthus caryophyllus. The sequence goes on from CM041522.1 coordinate 20,706,909, forward strand.
TCTCAGATTGGAAAAATTTGTTTTGGCTTTAACAGTTGCTTGTACCAAGTTGCGCCCATATTTTGAGGCACATCATATTATCATTCGTACTAATGTTCCTGTAAGATCAGTGTTGTCTAGACCAGAACTTTCAGGTCGTATGTCAAAATGGTCAGTGAAGCTGAGCACCTATGATCTATCCTATGAGCCCAGAACAGCAATCAAATCTCAAGCATTAGCAGACTTTGTGGCTGACTTCACTCCCACACTAGAAAAGCAGGTAACAAAAGAAATCTTCCATCTGGACCAGAAACAGCAGATCTGGGAACTCTGGACAGATGGTTCAGCCAACATCAGGGGTACTGGACTAGGTGTGGTCCTGAAATCGCCACAGGGGGACAAGATAGTACAGGCTGTACCCTGTGAGTTCAGGACTACCAACAATGAAGCTGAGTATGAGGCACTAATAGCAGGACTGAATGTGTGTCTGGACATGAAGATCCAGAATCTAAAGGTAAAGATAGACTCTTTGTTGGTTGCAAACCAAATCAATGGTACGTACGCTGCTAAAGACTCTAAAATGATTGCATATCTTGATTTGGTTAAAAATCTTTTTCAAAAGTTTACTAACGTAGAGGTTGAGCAAGTTCCTAGAGATCAGAATGTGCAGGCAGATGCTCTGGCCAACATTGGATCAGCATTTGAACCTCGTGCTCTGGACAGTATACCAATTGTTCACATCTTGGAACCAGCAGTCCAGAAAGCGCAGCCAGTCCTGCAGAGCACAGTCCAAGCAACCCAGACCTGGACCAAACCATACTATGAGTGGCTAGTCCAGGGCAAGTTACCACAGGACAAGGTCGAGGCAAGAGCATTCAGGATCAAGGCATCCAGATACACGATCATACAGGGTATACTATTCAAAAGGTCCTTTAATCTGATCAGACTGGCCGCTTAGAGCCTGACCAGTCGTCGACGATCTTGTCAGAAATACACGATGGACATTGTGGAAATCACACAGGTGGTAGAAGCATGGTTAACAAAATTCTACGCATGGGCTATTACTGGCCCACAATGAAAACAGATAGCATCCAGTATGCCACAAAATGTGACGCCTGTCAAAGGCATGGTCCAGAGATACATCACCGCACGAACCTCGTGACTCGATATCTGCACCATGGCCATTCATGAAATGGGGCATGGACTTAGTTGGCAAATTACCAATGGCTCCAGGACAGAAGGTGTTTATGCTAGCAATGACAGATTACTTCTCTAAGTGGATAGAGGCAGATGCATACAAAAACGTCACAGAAAAGGAAGTAATTGCTTTCATAAAGAAGAACATCATCAGCAGGTATGGGATCCCCTCAGAAATCATATGTGACAATGGACTTGCATTCGTGGGAAACAAGACCAGAGATTTCTGTACAAGGTGGAACATCAACTTGGTGACCTCTCCACCAAGATATCCTCAAGCAAATGGACAAGCTGAATCCAGCAACAAAATTGTGATCAATTGCATCAAGAAGAAGCTGATGAAAAAACAAGGGAGATGGGTTGAAGAGCTGCCACTGGTACTATGGGCAGACAGGACCACGCCAAAGAGAGCAACAGGACAAACTCCATACTCAATGGTTTATGGATGTGAAGCTGTACTACCGGTAGAAGTGCACGTACCAACGGTCAGGTATGAACTCAATACGTTTTCTGAGAATAGTGAACTACTCTGTGACAGCCTGGACACAGCCCAGGAGTTTAGAGACTTAGCAGCAGTAAGGTTGGCAGCATACCAACAATCGGTGGCCAGAAGCTACAACAAGAATGTGAGAGTACGAATGTTCAGGACAGGAGACCTGGTCCTGAGGAAAGTATTTCAGAACACAAAAGACAAAGCTGCAGGCAAGCTAGCCCCAACCTGGGAAGGCCCATACCTTATTGATTCAGCAACTGGGAAAGGCTCTTACAGACTACAAACCCTGGAAGGAGACATGATCCCAAGACCTTGGAATACACTCCACCTCAAGCTCTATCACATGTAAAGTGTCCTGGACCAAGACATCTGGTAATACACAAAACTCAAAACTTTTCCTTTACAAATTATCTAATGCACCTGTACTGACTTGAGCGTCGGAGGGCCGTTGGCTAACGCCAACGGTCAAGCCCTGACCCTCTTTCTGTGCAGACAAAGCAGAACAGAAATCTGGTCCAGCCCAGAACCAAAGACAAAGACAAAACCTAAGGCTCCAGCCCCCGAACGACTGCACCAACGGGACAGGGAGTAATGTCCGTTAAGGGAGCCCCAAAGTGTAAGTCGCCTAAATTATCAAACGCATGCATGCTACTAGACAGATTCACAACAAATTATATGCGCATCATAACAAAAAGCATAACAAAACATAGCATAAACAAAACATAGCATAACATAGCCTAGCATAACCATCAAAAAATTGACAAAGGACAAACCATGCCTACGCATGGACAACAGAGTTCAAAGACAGAAAAGTTCAAACCAAAGACAAAGTCCAAGTAATTACAGGCCAAATAACACAGGGGACATTCCCCCCCGGCAAATTCATAGTTTGTTCAGAAAAACCAATAACAAAGCCAAAGTTCAATTGATTCATTCATTCGTCGGACTCACCAGTCTTTTTCAAAGATGCTCCTACGAGGTCACTTGGGAAGGACTAATCTCATCGACAAGATGCGAACCTCCACCAACAGTCTCAACACTTGGACCAAAGAATTGCTCGGCGCGGTCAGTCTGGTAAAGTGACCTCACCGCTGCGGGGCGGCTTCATCAGGGAACAGTTGTTTGAAGGTGGTAATCTCCGCGGAAAGGTCCCAGCCAGCGCGAGCTTCAGAACTGGCATTCATCATCTCGATCCTGGTACGAAGCGTGTGGAAAATACTCAGGTCCCTCACCACTGCATCATGTCCTTTGACCGCCTCCCTCAGGTCCTCCAGCTCCTTGGTCAACTCACCAATCTGCTTATCCTGCTGCTTGATCCTTTTGAAGTTCGCCTTGTCCAGGGCAGCCATCTTTTCGCAGCGATGGTTCACACTCTCAAGCTCCTTCTTGGCAATCTCGAGGGAAGAGCGCAGCACCTCGTTCTCAGCCTCAGCTTTGTTCACGCGCTCTCTCCAAAGCGCACCGTGGAACCTAGGTGGCGGACATGACCAAAGAACTACGGTACAAAACAAAGCAAGAAATCAAAACCATACCAAAGGCGACTCTGGGCAAAAACAAAAGCATAAGAAGAGATACAAACCTGAGCACAACAACCCACCATCTTGTGCGCCAAAGTAGCGAGATCTAGAAACGGCAGTGCGAGGGACAGTAGCAAAGCTTTCACTCAGGGACTTCCCCAAGAGTCATACTCAGACTGACTCTGAGAACGCAGAGGCACAGATAGCACAGGACTCATCTGAGGTAACTTCCCTTTCTTCCTTTTCTTCTGCTCAGGGGCAGGCTCAGGAGATTCAGTAACAGCTTTGGTGGACCTAGTCTGAACCCCCTCTGGTGCCTTCCTCTTGGAAGACTCAGAGGCAGGGGCCACCGGATTCACGGCAGGCACAAGGCTACCACCAGACTTTGTGGACTCGCGTGCCTGGGTGATCGCTGCGATGATATCCTCCATAGACAGAAGCCCCTCTTACTAGACCCAGACGCTGCAGACATCATTGGAAGCGAGTTACAAAGGAATGGTAAGTAAGGATCCCCACAAAGTAAAGGGAAAATGTCGATTACCCGATGGCGGCGGGCGCGGAGCTCAGGCTAGACCCAGGAATCTTCAGCGGGGGCAAAGTTGAGTGGCCTTTGGCCCCAGCGAGTATAGAATTCAGCGGAGTCACATGGATGGGAGTTTGGTCCAGGTGACCTATACCACTCTCACCAGCCACCCCACTCACAGACTTCTCACCCACCTCGGGCACAGCCTCCTCCTCATTTTCAGACTCCTCCTCATCTTCCTCAGACTCTCCACCATCACTAGCATGCTCAGGGGTAGGCGATACTTCGACAACGTCATCATCATCATCAGGATTCATACATTTGGGCCAGGCCCTCTTATCAGCTGGTAACTTTAGAAACGCCTCAATCCTCCTCCTTGACTCAGGATCGTCAGGGGTAGGAACCCAATCAGAAACTGCAAAGCCAAATTCACAACAAAACCTAAACAAAAGACACATGCAAGAACAAAGCAGATGGAATTGAAAGTTCGAAAGACATACCAGTCCCCTTCAAAGAGAACTCAGGCGCTCGAACATTTGGGCCCAAAGTCTTACTCCGGATGAACATGTAGTAACTGGTCCAGTTACTGTCATCACCCACGTCAGAGCGGGTCAAGAGATGCGAGCATTTGTCCCTCAAACGAAAATGAACCCTCTTTTGCTTATACATACGCAAACGGTAAGTATTCCTAATATCAGTCAGCTGAATATCGACTCCATACCTCCGGCAAAGGGAATCAATCCCGTGGATCAATCGCCAGACGGAAGGCATGACTTGACAAGGCGGCACTTGAACAGTGCCCAAGAAAGCGCTCATTAGTGGGCAAAGTGGGAAAGTTGCACCAAATTTGAAGGAAGATTCAAAAATTGAGAACCAACCAGGACTAACCCAATCTACTCTGACGTCTCTTGTCTCTGGGGCCCAAACCTCAGTACTTTCTGGGATTTTTCCTTCCCTTTTGAGCCTTGCCACAGCCCCTTGGGCAAGCAGGTTAGGGTAGATGTTGACATCCTTGATCAAGTCAGTCGCTTCAAAAATGGAGTCACCATGGGTGTAAGAAACAGCAGCGGAAGGGCCAACATCGTTGCGTGCCATGATTGAAGTTGGAAAAGGAGGGAGAAGGAAGCTAGGGTTTTCTTTCAAATCGATTTGGGGATTTTTGGAGGTATTCAGGGTTCAAAACAAAGAAATCAAAGCAAAATGAGTTAGAGAGAGAAGCAAAACAAAAATTAGGGTATATATAGTGGCACGAAAAAGAGATTGGATGGTTTTTTACAAAAATAAACGCGCGAAGAGACGTGATGTGACCCACGACTGACGTGCGCAGTACATTGAGCGCCAAAATAGGGCGCACTTCCCCACGAAGAGCCAACTACTTCATTAATTACAAAGTTTAGGTCTCAGGACCAAAGGCACAGCAAAACAGAAGGAGCCTGGGCCAGGTTCAGCCCTGGACCAGGATCAAGGACAGAAGCATCTCCTTACCCCTCAGTTCAGGGCTGTAGGGCAAGGAGATGGGGGACAAACTGTTGGGACCAAAAACCCAAGCTGGTCCAGAACCCTGGGCCAGGCCTGGCAGTCTGAGATTCTCGGCTAGGACCGAGCGTGCAGAGCGATGCAGACAGCATAGACAAAGCAAAGGTGCAGGTCAGGAGAGGAAAAGCCAAGATGGGCCAGGCCCAACAAAGGAAGTAAAACACCAAAGAAGAAAGCCCAAAGACTAGGCATCAACCCTAGAGGAAGTCGTTGGAAGACTTCGATCAAGCATCTTTGAAACTTCGGCCTTGAAGATAGGAACGACTTGAAATCGTTGGAGAGGTTACCTACAACCAAGGGAAGAGGCAGATTGAAGCTAGAGACAATATATAAGAAGGAGAATTCAGAAGGAAAAGGGGATTCATTATTCTACGCAAGACACACTACTCAAATTCACTTCATTCAACGCGATTCAACAACATTCAAACACTTGATAATTAGTTTACGTCTTTATTATTCCCAGTACCAGTTGGTCCAGAGTCTGTACCCCCTATTTCTGAACTAGTGAAGATCCTCTCCTGGCTTGGCGCCCGTGGTTTTTCCCTTAACATTTAAGGGTTTTTTCCCACGTAACATATCGTGTGTCTTGTTCAATTTTTGTTGTCTTTCATACGTCCTAAATTCCTGAACCACATAAAATGTACCACTAAACCTAAAGGATAGTACTAGTAGATCCACGAATACATAATCGAACCGTGTGAGAAAATCACCCCGAACACAACATATCAAAGGCTAGTAAACATGATGTTCAAGGATCAGATTGGAGACACAATGGAGGTCTACATTGATGATATGGTGGTGAAGTCAAAGAAAGCTGAGGATCATATCCAGGACCTGGAAAAGGCGTTTGAGATTCTGGAAAAGTATAACATGAAGTTAAATCCTACTAAATGCACTTTTGGCGTCACTGCAGGAAAATTTTTAGGTTACATGGTGACAAAAAGAGGCATAGAGGCTAGTCCAGAACAGATCTCAGCAATAATCAACTTGCAGTCCCCCCAGAACCCGAAAGATGTCCAGAACCGATCGAAGAGTAGAATAATAATGTATTCATCTCCAGGACCAGAAAGGTGCAAGCCATTCTATGATCTTCTGAGAAAGAACAAGCAGTTCAACTGGGGGACAGAGCATGAGAAAGCATTCCAGGACCTGAAAGTATACCTATCATCGCCCACTCGCCCAAGCCTGAACCGGGAGAGTCACGTCTGTGCACATGCATGCGTAGAAGCCTGCGTAAGTGCCGATCCTGGTAAGAGAACGGATGGACAAAGAACATCCTGTGTATTATGTAAGTAAAAGTCTTCTGGATGCTGAGACCAGGTATTCTGTATTGGAAAAATTCGTTTTAGCTTTAACAGTTGCTTGTACCAAGTTGCGCCCATATTTTGAGGCGCATCATATTATCATTCGTACTAATGTTCCTGTAAGATCAGTGTTGTCTAGACCAGAACTTTCAGGTCGTATGTCAAAATGGTCAGTGAAGCTGAGCACCTATGATCTATCCTATGAGCCCAGAACAGCAATCAAATCTCAAGCATTAGCAGACTTTGTGGCTGACTTCACTCCCACACTAGAAGAGCAGGTAACAAAAGAAATCTTCCATCTGGACCAGAAACAGCAGACCTGGGAACTCTGGACAGATGGTTCAGCCAACATCAGGGGTACTGGACTAGGTGTGGTCCTGAAATCGCCACAGGGGGACAAGATAGTACAGGCTGTATCCTGTGAGTTCAGGACTACCAACAATGAAGCTGAGTATGAGGCACTGATAGCAGGACTGAATGTGTGTCTGGACATGAAGATCCAGAATCTAAAGGTAAAGATAGACTCTTTGTTGGTTGCAAACCAAATCAATGGTACGTACGCTGCTAAAGACTCTAAAATGGTTGCATATCTTGATTTGGTCAAAAATCTTTTTCAAAAGTTTACTAACGTTGAGGTTGAGCAAGTCCCTAGAGAGCAGAATGTACAAGCAGATGCTTTGGCTAACATAGGATCAGCATTTGAACCTGGTACGCTGGACAGTATACCTATTGTGCACATCTTGGAACCAACAGTCCAGAAAGTTCAACCAGTCCTACAGAACGCAGTCCAAGCTACCCAGACCTGGACCAAACCATATTACGAATGGCTGGTCCAGGGCAAGTTACCACAGGACAAGGTCGAGGCAAGAGCATTCAGGATCAAGGCATCCAGATACACGATCATACAGGGTATACTATTCAAAAGGTCCTTTAATCTGATCCGCACTGGCCGCCAGAGCCCGACCAGGTCAGACAAGATCTTGTCGAAATACACGATGGACATTGTGGAAATCACACAGGTGGTAGAAGCATGGTTAACAAAATTCTACGCATGGGCTACATCGCCCACAATGAAAAGCAGATAGCATCCAAGTATGCCACAAAATGTGACGCTATCAAAGGCATGGTCCGTAGATACATCACCGCACGTAACCTCGTGACTCGATATCTGCACCATGGCCATTCATGAAATGGGGCATGGACTTAGTTGGCAAATTACCAATGGCTCCAGGACAGAAGGTGTTTATGCTAGCAATGACAGATTACTTCTCTAAGTGGATAGAGGCAGATGCATACAAAAACGTCACAGAAAAGGAAGTAATTGCTTTCATAAAGAAGAACATCATCAGCAGGTATGGGATCCCCTCAGAAATCATATGTGACAATGGACTTGCATTCGTGGGAAACAAGACCAGAGATTTCTGTACAAGGTGGAACATCAACTTGGTGACCTCTCCACCAAGATATCCTCAAGCAAATGGACAAGCTGAATCCAGCAACAAAATTGTGATCAATTGCATCAAGAAGAAGCTGATGAAAAAACAAGGGAGATAACACACGCCAAAGAGAGCAACAGGACAAACTCCATACTCAATGGTTTATGGATGTGAAGCTGTACTACCGGTAGAAGTGCACGTACCAACGGTCAGGTATGAACTCAATACGTTTTCTGAGAATAGTGAACTACTCTGTGACAGCCTGGACACAGCCCAGGAGTTTAGAGACTTAGCAGCAGTAAGGTTGGCAGCATACCAACAATCGGTGGCCAGAAGCTACAACAAGAATGTGAGAGTACGAATGTTCAGGACAGGAGACCTGGTCCTGAGGAAAGTATTTCAGAACACAAAAGACAAAGCTGCAGGCAAGCTAGCCCCGACCTGGGAAGGCCCATACCTTATTGATTCAGCAACTGGGAAAGGCTCTTACAGACTACAAACCCTGGAAGGAGACATGATCCCAAGACCTTGGAATACACTCCACCTCAAGCTCTATCACATGTAAAGTGTCCTGGACCAAGACATCTGGTAATACACAAAACTCAAAACTTTTCCTTTACAAATTATCTAATGCACTCAGCATCGACTTGAAGCCGGAGGGCCGCTATTAACGCCAACGGTCAAGCCCTGACCCTCTTTCTGTGCAGACAAAGCAGAACAGAAATCTGGTCCAGCCCAGAACCAAAGACAAAGACAAAACCTAAGGCTCCAGCCCCCGAACGACTGCACCAACGGGACAGGGAGTAATGTCCGTTAAGGGAGCCCCAAAGTGTAAGTCGCCTAAATTATCAAACGCATGCATGCTACTAGACAGATTCACAACAAATTATATGCGCATCATAACAAAAAGCATAACAAAACATAGCATAAACAAAACATAGCATAACATAGCCTAGCATAACCATCAAAAATTGACAAAGGACAAACCATGCCTACGCATGGACAACAGAGTTCAAAGACAGAAAAGTTCAAACCAAAGACAAAGTCCAAGTAATTACAGGCCAAATAACACAGGGGACATTCCCCCCCGGCAAATTCATAGTTTGTTCAGAAAAACCAATAACAAAGCCAAAGTTCAATTGATTCATTCATTCGCTTGACTCACTGGTCTTTTTCAAAGATGCTCCTCTACAGTGGTCACTTGGGAAGGACTAATCTCATCAAGACTAAGCACGTAACCTCCACCAACAGTCTCAACACTTGGACCAAAGAATTGCTTCCAAAGACCAGTCAGACAAATTAAGTGACCTCACCGCCTGGGACAGCTTCATCAGGGAACAGTTGTTTGAAGGTGGTAATCTCCGCGGAAAGGTCCCAGCCAGCGCGAGCTTCAGAACTGGCATTCATCATCTCGATCCTGGTACGAAGCGTGTGGAAAATACTCAGGTCCCTCACCACTGCATCATGTCCTTTGACCGCCTCCCTCAGGTCCTCCAGCTCCTTGGTCAACTCACCAATCTGCTTATCCTGCTGCTTGATCCTTTTGAAGTTCGCCTTGTCCAGGGCAGCCATCTTTTCACAGCGATGGTTCACACTCTCAAGCTCCTTCTTGGCAATCTCGAGGGAAGAGCGCAGTACCTCGTTCTCAGCCTCAGCTTTGTTCCTGCCACTCTCCAAAGCGCGCAGTGGAACCTAGGTGGCGGAGACATGACCAGCAACTACAGGTACAAAACAAAGCAAGAAATCAAAACCATACCAAAGGCGACTCTGGGCAAAAACAAAAGCATAAGAAGAGATACAAACCTGAGCACAACAACCCACCATCTTGTGCGCCAGGCGAGCAGGATCTAGAACAGCAGGTGCAGGGGACAGAGTAGCAAAGCTTTCACTCAGGGACTTCCCCAAAGAGACATACTCAGACTGACTCTGAGAACGCAGAGGCACAGATAGCACAGGACTCATCTGAGGTAACTTCCCTTTCTTCCTTTTCTTCTGCTCAGGCGGGCTCGGAGATTCGATACTTGACTTTGGTGGACCTAGTCTGAACCCCCTCTGGTGCCTTCCTCTTGGAAGACCCAGAGGCAGGGGCCACCGGATTCACGGCAGGCACAAGGCTACCACCAGACTTTGTGGACTCGCGTGCCTGGGTGATCACAAAGGTGATATCCTCCATAGACAGGAAGCCCTCTTACTAGACCCAGGCCAGCTGCAGACATCATTGGAAACGAGTTACAAAGGAATGGTAAGTAAGGATCCCCCCAAAGTAAAGGGAAAATGTCAAGATTAAAGATGGCGGCTGGGCACGGAGCTCAGGCTAGACCCAGGAATCTTCAGCGGGGGCAAAGTTGAGTGGCCTTTGGCCCCAGCGAGTATAGAATTCAGCGGAGTCACATGGATGGGAGTTTGGTCCAGGTGACCTATACCACTCTCACCAGCCACCCCACTCACAGACTTCTCACCCACCTCGGGCACAGCCTCCTCCTCATTTTCAGACTCCTCCTCATCTTCCTCAGACTCTCCACCATCACTAGCATGCTCAGGGGTAGGCGATACTTCGACAACGTCATCATCATCATCAGGATTCATACATTTGGGCCAGGCCCTCTTATCAGCTGGTAACTTTAGAAACGCCTCAATCCTCCTCCTTGACTCAGGATCGTCAGGGGTAGGAACCCAATCAGAAACTGCAAAGCCAAATTCACAACAAAACCTAAACAAAAGACACATGCAAGAACAAAGCAGATGGGAATTCGAAAGTTCGAAAGACATACCAGTCCCCTTCAAAGAGAACTCAGGCGCTCGAACATTTGGGCCCAAAGTCTTACTCCGGATGAACATGTAGTAACTGGTCCAGTTACTGTCATCACCCACGTCAGAGCGGGTCAAGAGATGCGAGCATTTGTCCCTCAAACGAAAATGAACCCTCTTTTGCTTATACATACGCAAACGGTAAGTATTCCTAATATCAGTCAGCTGAATATCGACTCCATACCTCCGGCAAAGGGAATCAATCCCGTGGATCAATCGCCAGACGGAAGGCATGACTTGACAAGGCGGCACTTGAACAGTGCCCAAGAAAGCGCTCATTAGTGGGCAAAGTGGGAAAGTTGCACCAAATTTGAAGGAAGATTCAAAAATTGAGAACCAACCAGGACTAACCCAATCTACTCTGACGTCTCTTGTCTCTGGGGCCCAAACCTCAGTACTTTCTGGGATTTTTCCTTCCCTTTTGAGCCTAGCCCACGGCCCTTGGGCAAGCGGTGTTAGGGTAGATGTTGACATCCTTGATCAAGTCAGTCGCTTCAAAAATGGAGTCACCATGGGTGTAAGAAACAGCAGCGGAAGGGCCAACATCGTTGCGTGCCATGATTGAAGTTGGAAAAGGAGGGAGAAGGAAGCTAGGGTTTTCTTTCAAATCGATTTGGGGATTTTTGGAGGTATTCAGGGTTCAAAACAAAGAAATCAAAGCAAAATGAGTTAGAGAGAGAAGCAAAACAAAAATTAGGGTATATATAGTGGCACGAAAAAGAGATTGGATGGTTTTTTACAAAAATAAACGCGCGAAGAGACGTGATGTGACCCACGACTGACGTGCGCAGTACATTGAGCGCCAAAATAGGGCGCACTTCCCCACGAAGAGCCAACTACTTCATTAATTACAAAGTTTAGGTCTCAGGACCAAAGGCACAGCAAAACAGAAGGAGCCTGGGCCAGGTTCAGCCCTGGACCAGGATCAAGGACAGAAGCATCTCCTTACCCCTCAGTTCAGGACTGTAGGGCAAGGAGATGGGGGACAAACTGTTGGGACCAAAAACCCAAGCTGGTCCAGAACCCTGGGCCAGGCCTAGACGGGTACAGGATTCTCAGCCAGGACCAGAACGTACAGACAGTACCAGACAGCATAGACAAAGCAAAGGTGCAGGTCAGGAGAGGAAAAGCCAAGATGGGCCAGGCCCAACAAAGGAAGTAAAACACCAAAGAAGAAAGCCCAAAGACTAGGCATCAACCCTAGAGGAAGTCGTTGGAAGACTTCGATCAAGCATCTTTGAAACTCGGCCTTGAAGATAGGAACAGCTTCAGAAATCGTTGGAGAGGTTACCTACAACCAAGGGAAGAGACCGTTGAAGCTAGAGACAATATATAAGAAGGAGAATTCAGAAGGAAAAGGGGATTCATTATTCTACGCAAGACACACTACTCAAATTCACTTCATTCAACGCGATTCAACAACATTCAAACACTTGATAATTAGTTTACGTCTTTATTATTCCCTGTACCAGTTGGTCCAGAGTCTGTACCCCCTATTTCTGAACTAGTGAAGATCCTCTCCTGGCTTGGCGCCCGTGGTTTTTCCCTTAACATTTAAGGGTTTTTTCCCACGTAACATATCGTGTGTCTTGTTCAATTTTTGTTGTCCTTCATACGTCCTAAATTCCTGAACCACATAAAACGTACAACTAAACCTAAAGGATAGTACTAGTAGATCCACGAATACATAATCGAACCGTGTGAGAAAATCACCCCGAACAAGTTCTTCAATGAGAGGGATAGGGAACTTGTCCTTAATGGTTTGCTTGTTAAGATCCCTATAATCAACACATAGCCTCCAAGTGCCATCCTTCTTCTTGGCTAAGACCACAGGTGAGGCATAAGGGCTTGTGCTGTTTCTAATGACTCCACTGTCAAGCATCTCCTCAGTCATTGCCTCAATGGCATCTTTTTGCAACATAGGATATCTGTAGGGCCTTTTGTTGACAGGTTCAACCCCTGAATTGAGGTTGATGTGATGATTATGCCCTTCCCTTAGTGGTGGCAGCCCCTTAGGTTCCTTAAATACATCAGCAAACCTGGCCAGAAGCTGCTGTATTTCTTCCTGGATTGTCTCCTCCACAGAGATCTGAATGGCAAAGAACTCAGCTTCTTGGTCAAATATAGGACACATCATGGCTAGCTGACCTCCATCCTCTAAGGTTTTGCTAATATTTTTGAGTGTTCGAACCTTAGTGGTGGGAGTTTGGGCACCTTTGAGTACATGATGCCTTCCCTCAAAGTTGAATTTCATGGTAAGCTGCTTAAAGTCCCAAGTGATTGGCCGAAGGGTCTCAAGCCATTGGATTCCTAGGACTGCATCACAACTGCCTAATGGTAAAGCAAAGAAGTCAGCAGTGAATTCTGTGTTGCGTATCCTCCATTTGAGATCCTTCAGTACTTGGGAACAAGATAACCTTCCACCATTGGCCACAGAGATGTTAAATGGGTTGTGTGGAACCCGGGATCGGACCCAACTCGGCGTCTTGCTTAAGGGCGGATTTTAAAGTTAAAAAAGATTAAGTTGGAAAAACCTTTAAGAACTGTTATGGAGTCGCCACCTATTTATCGCGGAAAATAGGAACCTGCTACCATGTTCTAAGTTAAAAACATGTCCTAGATTTTGGAGCACGCCGACACCCCTAGATCTAAGGCTTGTGAAACCAGATTGGATTCGGGGTGAGGGTACTTTAGAAAAAGAGTTAATTCAAATAATGATTTATGAAAACCTTTTAGAAAAGCCTATGTAAAAATAGCCTCTACTGACCTAGAACAATCCAAGTAAGATGATATTTGAGCTAATGTTATCGCTACGTACAAGTGCGATAAAGTTTGTAAAAGAATGCAGATGCAAATGCAAAAAGATTGATTAAAACCCTCAGTTTAGCATGTTTAACTTGTTAACGAATACGGTTCAGTTAAAGGTCGAATTCATTGTTTAAGTTGATTTTAATGCAGAATAAGAAGGTGCAAGATGCATGCAAATAAAATAAAGTTCAATTGTCCATTGGTTTATTTTATAAGGTCGGTTGCTTATGCGACTTTGGCGTGTCATCGGATATGGAGTGTACCCGAAGTAAATAGAACACTTGGAGTGCAAGCGCGCTGGGTGCCAAAGCCGGGGGGGGCGCTAAAGTGTAGACCCCTTTGTTAGTCCATAGAAAATAAGAAAAAGCTTTGATCCAAGTGGATCGGTACCTACCTTGTCCTGACGCTTCAGATCTGGGCAGAGCTTCGCTTCTTGAACTTAAAAGGAGGATGAATTCAACACGGGATGGTGTGTTGAACTCAAGGATTTGAGTGCTTGAGGCTTTTGTGGGTGCAAGAGTGTAAGATGAGAGAATTTGTGGTGTAAAGGATGTATTCTGATTCTGAATTGTGTTTTCGAGGTCAGGGTATAGGGCTGTATATATACTAAAAACCTCGGAGAAATTAGGAAATCGGGGATAAAAACAGGCCGGGGAACCGCATAGCCTTATACGGTTGCCTGGACAAACTGCATTGGCTTATGCGGTTGCCCCACCAAACCGCATAAGCTTATGCGGTTTGAAGGTTGGGTTTTTTGTGTAGTTTCCTAGTTTCGGTTGAATTATATCTTGGAAAGATTTCGTGATAATCTCAAACGTGAAGCTCAAGAAAACCTCTAGGATATTTCTGAGATATTTGGTGATGCTTAGGGCTTTGGAGTGCGGGCCAAAGGCTGGGTTTGGGCTCGGTTTCGGGCCCGAGACCCGGAAAAATGAAAAGGGTGTATTTGCATAGTTTTTGTGAAATAAGGTAAGACGTGAAGCCGTATTTTGTGTAAGAGGGGGCTAAATAGCGGTTTTAGCTACCGGGCCTAAATTTAGGAATTTAGGAATGCTGAATTAGACCTTGTTAATGTAAAAGGACTAATTGTAGTGCAAATGCGAAGCTCATGTCAAATGAAGCAGGACAAGGACCTAGCTAGACTCCAAATGGACAAAATGAACGTTATTTAAAGCGATGTAAAGCGACCTAAATCATTTTAACATTTCAAACGACTCAAGAATGAATTCGACATTAGTTAGAACCGTATAAGTCAACATTAAAGCATGCGTAGTAAAAGTCCGTGGTACATCACAGGGTTTTGTTTGGGAGGGTACGGATATGGGTATCCACAGAGCCCCCAGTTTGACTGAGCTCGGACTAGAGCGCTAGTCAAACTCCTACGACCATATCCGGACCATTACAGTCTCGATCTGATCGTGAACGAAGCATGTGTCCATGGGTGAGACGAGGACTTCGAACCGGGCTAAACGGGGAGGGGCGTGCGCATTTTAAGGACTTGGCGGTCCGTGCATGCTATAAGGGCCTGCCGGCCTGCTGAGTGTCTTCGTCGTGCTTGTCGTTGTTGATGCCTTTGTATATGCTTGTAATGTCAAATGTTGGTGCTGGTGCTTGTGCTTGTAATGTCTTCATGTTGCATGTGTTGGATGTAAAAAGGGGTAGAGTGCAGGGTGCATATGCTTGTAGGATGTTCGTGTAAGTGTTAGTGTAGGTCTCGTGAAAGAGCGTCTGTGTAATGCTTGTGTTTGAACTCGTGGAGGAGCGTCCATGTGAAGTGAAATGCTTGGAGTTAGGTGTATGTTGCAGAGTGCTTGTGCTTAGGCTCGCCGAGGAGTGTCTATGTAGTCGTAAATGCATATGATTGCCTTCCGTGGAGGAGAAAATGATGTAGTGCTCGTGAAGAGCGTTCGTGCTTCTGCTTCTGTACCGTATATTAAATGCTTAATATACGCGTATGGCGGACTATAGGTGATGTCTTAACCCAAGCACGGGACGTACTTGGAGTTGTATTAGAGCTAGGATGAGTTAGGGATCGAAAAGTAGGCGTAAAACGAGAAAAAAACCGAGAAAAACCAGGGGCATGAACCGCATAGCCTTATGCGGTTCGTGGGACAAACCGCATAAGGTTATGCGGTTTCCCTAGTTGGCTGCTGGGGGCTATATAAGAAGCTATGGCGGATAGCCAACAGGTGGAGGATGGCCTGGGCTGAGCAGGCTGCTCAGCTGTGTCAGAGCCGGGCTAAGACGGCTCAGATTCGGCGTGAGTTTGACGAGTATCGGCGTCGTCATCCCGAGTGAATTTGTGTGATAAAGATTGTATGAACCTTTATGTACATGCCGTTGTAGCTTGAACGTTGAACTTGATTGTTGTAGCTTGAACGTTGATTGTCGTCCATAAACCTGTTTGGTAGGCTTGTTTTGAAAAAGTGGTATGATTCCCGAGTGGGATGCATTGATGTTTATTTTAGATTGTAAAAATGTTTTTGCGAAAAGTTCGTTTTGAATGCGATATGAGCTGGCATGAATGTCGAAAATGTTTGTGTTTTGACTCGTGGTAAGAACCGTTGTTGCCCAAGTGAAATGTAATGCCAGTGCATGGGAACAACAAAAGAATGTCGTAGCCTAATGTAGGTCGTAGTGTTTTAGGAGGAACGAAATTAGGAAAGTTGTGAGAGAACCCCCCCTGAACCGCATAGCCTTATGCGGTTCAAGCTTCAAACCGCATAAGCTTATGCGGTTTGGTGGGCAAACCGCATAGGGCTATGCGGTTTGACGGCTTGGCTTTTAATGCTGAGTTTCCATATTCCGTAAGGTGTTTTGTATATAAGGAGGGGGGTGCGTGCTATAATCCTCATTCACAATTACTTCTCTCCTTCTCTCTTAATACAAGTTTTTGCTCTCATAAACATATTAGGTATATTTATAAAAGTTTTTTGTATCCAAGAAAATGGAGGAGCATTTTGACGCTCTTTTGAAGAAGTGGACTTCCTCCTTAAGTTCGGCAATGAAGAAGGCGGTGTATGATGATGGCGCGGGTGTTTTTATTGGCTTTCGCCAAATGAAAGTCGATCTTGACTTCCTTGATTCGTGCTTAGATTATTGGGATCCTAGCTTGCATGTTTTTAGGTTTCCCGGGGGATAGGTGTGCCCTTTGATGGAGGAGTTCTCGGCCATTGCTGGATGGTCGAAACGGACTACTCCTGTGGTTGTAAGGAGTGAGCTTTGCTATAATACGATGTTGCGAAACTTCCTTGGGATGACGAATGCTCATGCTGCAGGTTTGTTTGAGGGAGGCAAGGTAAACATGCTTCTTTTGTGTCAACGATACATGAACAAAGTTGATACTAGTATTTCGGACCGTTCTAAGCGGAGGGCCCTTGCTTTTTGTTTAGTTCATCGTTATGCTTTTGCGGGGTCCATGCCAGATGGAGTGTTCGGGAACGCGAGGTATGCTCGTGTTGTCAAAGAGATGGAGAGGGGACATGATCCTTCTGCGTTGATCCTGGCGGAGACCATACTGGGCTTAGACGACCGTTATGCTAATCGTCTGAGCTCGTACAGGGGTTGCGCTAGGATTCTCAACGTTTGGCTCATGGAGAGGCTAAGTGTATAAAGCTCTTCCTCTTGGAGGTGTCTTTAAGGCGGCGGGGACGACGTCGCGGAAGATGGAGTGGGCTGATCCTCGGGAGCGTTCGCTAAACTACTACCGGTGGTTTGTGAAGGAGAGCACCATTCGTTGGTACGTGTCTTGGTGGGGTATTACGGCGATCACGACACCGTCTATTGCGAATGCGTCTCGTGGGTTGATGTTGTGCGGGTTTGAACGAGGAGTGTGGATTCATCCTCTTCGCTTGAAGAGGCAAATCGGGCTTGCTCAAACCATACCCGAGCAGGATACTCAGGTTGGAGGGGTTGTTGTCCTAAACAACCAAACGATTGATGCTTGGATCCGAGGATGGTCGGACCGTGTCACTTGGGCTGTTCCGGAGCATATAGAGTCTAGCCGTGTTACGGACTTCTATACACGGTGGTACCGTTCCAATGATCCTAAGGAACGTGAGAATCAAAGGAGGAGAGAGAAGAATGGGCCAAGGCCCTCCTTGGCGTATGAGGCGGTGCGCGAAAGGAGAGACTATGGTGATCTTTGTACTGTTAGTGCAGGTGCTTCTACTTCGAGAGCGGTGCGGGAAAGGCTTGGACCAAAGGTGACCGTTAAAGATCGTCTAGGGTCAAGGATCGAGGAGCCCCCAGTCAAGCAGGATGAGGACCAGGTGGAGCCCCCAGGTTTCGAGAGATCAACTCCCGTCCTTAGGTCGAAAGTTGTGGCGGATCGGCCTCTTGAAGATGAAGAGGTCAACCCGAAGCGTCAGAAAATGACTTGAGTAGTTTGTTTTGTTTATTTAGAAAAATTCCTTTATTTAAATGCATGTTTTAGATTTGAATAAAGGGCTAAGGAGGCTTGTTCTTAGCTCATTTCTAAATTGCGAAAATTCTAAATAAATTAATAAAATAGAATTAATTTGCTTTTGTCTTGTCTCGTTGCTTTCTTTTGTTTGTTTTTAAATGTTCTCGACCTTTTTAAGCTTCGAACATTTGCATTTGTTTCAAAATCCTCGACTTTTTTAAGCTTTGGATTTGTTTGTTTGACTTGTTCCGTCCTTAAGTCCTCGACCTTTTTAAGCTTTGGACTTGGATCTTTGTTTTGTTTGTGTTGACTGTGCTCTTGACCTTTTTAAGCTTTGAGCGTTTCTTTTTGTGAGTGCAACGCCCTTGACCTTTTTAAGCTTTGGGCATGCGTGCTAGGAAAAGTTCGGTTGTACCTTTGACAAGTTGCCTACGTATCTGCTTTTTGAATACAGAATCAAACCGGCGTAGTTCGTGTGATTCGGTTGAGCTCTTTGCAAAGCGGCCTACGTATCCACAGTGCGTGGAATCAAACCGAGCGTAGTTCACCCATGCGAGAGTGAGTTTTGTTTTTGAAATACATTGCAAAGTTGTTTGTGTTTAGGGGTAGTATTTCTTGAGTTGATCAAGATTAGTTGGTAATCGAAAGTCCTGACCGTCGAGGTCAGTTAGTTTCACGGCCCCTCCGGGAAGGATTTCCTTGACCAAGTACGGTCCGGGCCAATTGGGTTTGAATTTCCCTCTTGGATCGACTGGTAATGGTGCTCGGACTGATTTGAGTACTAGGTCACCCACTTTGATGTTTCGTGGCTTAACCCGTTTGTTGTAGGCGCGTTGTAGGCGAGATTGATACATTCGGACTGTACTTAGTGAATGTAGTCGTCTTTCGTCTAAGAGGATGAGTTGTTCGTATCGTTCGCGTGCCCATTCGGCCTCAGGAATGTCTGCTTCCATGAGAATTCGAAGGGATTGCATCTCGATTTCTACAGGTTGAACGGCTTCCATCCCGTAGGTTAAGAAATAGGGTGTCATGCCTGTGGGTGTGCGGATGGTTGTGCGGTATCCCCATAATGCGAATGGGATTTTGTTGGGCCAGTCGTGGCAGGTGTCGATCATCTTTTTGAGGATTGATACGACGGTTTTGTTTGCTGCCTCGACCGCGCCGTTAGTTTGTGGTCGGTAGGGTGATGATTTGTGTCGTTGTATTTTGTATTTGAGGAGGAGTGGTTTCACCTCTCCTTGGAAGTGTGTGCCTTGGTCACTTATGAATTCGTGGGGTATGCCGTAACGACAAATGATGTTGTTTTGTATGAATTTCGCAACTTCCTTTGTGCCTAGCGTACGGTATGATGCGGCTTCGACCCATTTGGTGAAATAGTCGATGGCCACGAGGATGAAGCAGTGTCCTCCTGCTCCCACGGGTTGTACTTTGCCAATGACGTCGATCCCCCATGTGGAGAAAGGCCATGGCGAGGTTAAACTGTATAGTGGTGAAGGCGGGATGTGCTGTACGTTTGCAAAGATTTGGCAGTTATGGCAATGTTTGACATATTTCTGTGATCGGCTTCCATGGTTGTCCAGTACCATCCTAGCCTTATGATTTGTTTGCACATGGCTCGTGCGTTCATGTGTGGTCCGCACTCGCCATCGTGTACTTGGGACATAATCTCGTGTCCCTTTTTGTGGTCGACACACAAGAGTAGTGTGCCTTGGGGTGTCTTTTTGAGTAGTTTGCCCATTTCCATCACGAATTGTGATGATAACAGGCGTAGGGCTCGTTTGGCTCGTTTGTCAATGTTCGGTGGGTATTCACCGTTTGTTTTGTAGTTGATGATTGCTTGGTACCAAGGGTCTGTTTGTTCTTCCTCGGTTTCAATGTCACAGATGTAGGCGGGTTCGTTCCGTCGTTCCACGACAATGGGTAGTGTTTCCATTCCCGGGGGTATGTTGATTAGTGATGCAAGTTTGGATAACGCGTCGGCGAATTGGTTTTCTTCGCGTGGGAGGTGTATGAATTCTACGTGATAGAATTCGTTTATGAGCTCTTGTATTTTGCTTTGGTATAGTGCTAGGTTTTCATTAAGTATCTTCCATGCTCCGGATACTTGGTTGATTATGAGGGAGGAGTCCCCATAGACCTTTATATTGCGGGCGTTGAGTACAAGCGCTGCTTGGAGACCGTGCAAGCATGCTTCGTATTCCGCGGCGTTGTTTGTAACGTCAAAATCCAGTTTGATGGATAAGGGGGTGTGTTCGCCATTCGGGGATATGAGAAGTATTCCTACTCCACATCCTCGATAGTTGGAGGAGCCATCGAAGTATAACTCCCATTGTTCTTGGTTGATGTTGTAAATCCGAGTAAATGCGGAAGGGATGTTGTGTCGATGATTGGTTCTTCGTTGATTGCGTTTTCGGCTAGGAAATCGGAGACTGCTCGTCCCTTGATTGCTTTGAGGGGTACGTACTTAAGATCGAATTCGGCTAGGAGCAATGTCCATCTGGCCATTCGTCCGTTAAGCACAGGTTTCTCGAAAAGGTACTTTACGGGGTCCATTTTAGAATAGACCTTCGTCTGGTGAGCTAGCATATAATGACGGAGTTTCTTGGATGACCATACCAATGCTAGACAGCTCTTCTCGACGGGTGAATATCGAGTTTCGTAATCGAGAAATTTCTTGCTGATGTAATAGATTGCATGTTCTTCGCCGTTTATTTCTTGAGCGAGCATGGCGCCCATGGCGGTAGATGTTGTCGTAAGGTACAAGGATAGTGGTAAATCCGTTTGGGGTGGTCGTAGAACAGGTGGGTTAGTTAGCAATTCCTTGACCTTGTCAAATGCTTTTTGACATTCTTCGTCCCATTCAACGTGGTCGGTTTTCTTGAGTTTCTTGAAGACTGGTTCACATATCATGGTGAGTTTGCTGATGAAGCGCGAGATGTATTGGATTTGGCCCAAGAAACTTCGAATTTCGTCGAGGTTCTCCGGGGGTCGCATTTCGAGGATTGCTTTGACTTTCGAGGGGTCGACCTCGATGCCTCTCTGGCTCACTACGTGTCCTAGTAGCTTACCGGATTTAACTCCAAAAGTACATTTTTGGGGGTTGAGGCGCATTTTGTATTGTCGTAGGCGAGTGAAGAACTTGCGGAGGTTAGTGATGTGACCACTTCTCTCCTTAGACTTTACGATCATATCGTCGACGTAAACTTCGACTTCTTTGTGCATCATGTCATGTAAAAGGGTTGTAGCGGTGCGTTGGTATGTTGCGCCGGCATTGATTAGGCCGAAAGGCATGACCGTGTAGCAGTATGTGCCCCACGGTGTGATGAAGGCCGTTTTTGCCATGTCTTCGAGCGACATTTTGATTTGGTTATAGCCAGCGTAGCCGTCCATGAAGGATAGGAGGGCTTGATCGGCGGTATTGTCGACTAGGACATCCACATGGGGTAATGGAAAGTCATCTTTGGGACTAGCTTTGTTCAAGTCGCGAAAGTCAACGCATACTCGAATTTTACCATTCTTTTTCAGGACTGGGACCATGTTTGAGACCCATTCAGGATACTCGATGACTTGGATGAAACCGGCTTGTAGTTGTTTTTCGATTTCTTCCTTGACCATAAGGGACCATTCGGGACGTAGTCTTCTTAACTTTTGTTTGATGGGTTTATAACCGGGTTTGATGGGGATGCGGTGCTCGGCGATGCTTCGTTCGATGCCGGGCATGTCTTTGTATGACCAAGCGAATACGTCCTTGAATTCGCTTAGGAGTTGTGTAAATTGGGTGCGCTCGTGTTCGTCTAGTGAGGCTCCTAGTTGTAGTTCCCTTGGTTCTTCGGGGGTTCCCACGTTTATGTTTATGGTTTCTGTTGGGACCAAAAACCCAGGGTGGTCCAGAACCCTGGGCCAGGCCTAGACGGGTACAGGATCCACAGTCAGGTCCGGAACATACAGCCAGCACCAGGCAGTACAGACAAAACAAAGGTGCAGGTCAGGAGAGGAAAAGCAAAGATGGGCCAAGCCCAACGAAAGAAGTAAACGAACAAAGAAGAAAGCCCAAAGACCGCAGCAACAACCCTAAAAGAGACGTTGGAGAGACCCAGTCAAGCATGCTGGAACTCAGCCTTGAGGATAGGAACAGCTTCAGAAATCGTTGGAGAAGTTACCTACAAAGGAGGAGCCGAACGTTGAACCCTAAGGACACTATAAAAGGAGGAGAACTCAGAAGAAAAAGGGGATTCATTATCATACAACGCAAGCACACAATACTCTACGCAATTCTCAAGCACCTAAACACTTTATATTTTTCTCGCCATTTTTGTATCCTGTACCACTTGGTCCAGACTCTGTACCTAATTTTCCTGAACTAGTGAAGATCCTCTCCTGGCTTGGCGCCCGTGGTTTTTCCCTTAACATTTAAGGGTTTTTCCCACGTAACATATCGTGTGTCTTGTACCGTTTTTGTTATCTTTCGTGCCTTTAAAGTCAATCACATTAATCATCACTAAAAACAACCTAAGGGATAGTACTAGTAGATCCACAATCACTTAAACGAACCGTGTGAGAAAATCACCCCGAACAGTTTGGCGCCGTCTGTGGGGATACTAGTTTATTAATCCTACAAAATTTTACAAATCAACAAGATCAACCAGCGTGAAAGATGGCAGACCCAAGTGCAAGCACAGAAGCCATGCTCAAGCTCCAGGAGGAATTGCAACAAGCCAAGCAGATTGCAGAGCAAGCCAAGAAAGCTGCAGAGGATGCTAAGGCTGAGGCTGCAAGGCTGAAGGAGGCAGAGACTGTCCTGAAGAAACAACTGGAGTCCTCAGTCCAGAAAAAAGCCTCAGGATCCAGGATCCCACCAGGTACACCATTTTCTGATGTTATCAAACAACTTGACTTCTCTACTTTCTCTTCTACAGGGTCAAAAGGTACAAAAGGTGATCCACTCCATGTGGAGGAAGATCAAGAGAACAATGGCGCAGGAGGAGGCGGTGAACCAAAGACACCAGAGGGAGTAAGTGCAGGCCAGGTCATGGAATACATGATGATGGAGATGCAGAAACTCTCAGAGTTGGTACGAAAGGTTCCAGGACTTCCACCACCCATCAAGAGGCAAAGACCAGGGAGCTATGCTGATTCACCCTTTGACGATTGCATTGCAATGGTGGAGATGCCAAAGAAGTACTCAGCACCCAACCTAAAGCTCTATGATGGGACAGCAGATCCTCTGGAACATGTTGCACAGTACAGGCAAAGGATGTTCAACGTACCTATCCCAGCAGAGAAGAGGGAGGCTTGCATGTGCAAGAGCTTCGGTTCAACCTTGACTGGTCCAGCCTCCGGCGGTACATCAACCTCGCCACCAAGACCATCAAGTCCTTTCATGAGTGATCAACCTTTTCAACATCCGGTTCGCGATGGCAGTTGTTGGAGAAGCGGACCGATGATCATGCGGGTCATCCGAGCGAGAACGAGTCTCCGAGGGACTTCCTGCACCGCTTCAACAAGGAGAAAGTGTCCATCCCCAGATGTGACATCGGCACGGCCATAGAGGCCTTCAGGCAAGGTTTGGTTAGAGATTCTGGTCTTTATGTTGAACTAACTCGCTACCCTTGTTCTACTTTTGAGGATGTGCAGGCTAAGGCTCTGGCCCAGATCAGGGTAGAGGAGGACCCGGCTGATTGAGCACGATATCGGGACCAGGCGGTGAGCGAAAAGTCACCACCCAGAGGCACAAAGAACAACAGCCTGGTCCATATCGAGGCCAAGCGAAGGGAGGCAAACGCCGTGGATGAACAGCCGATGCACCTGTGGTTCCACCTCCAGTTTCAGAGTATTGCTTTTCTGTAGACCTGCCAGGCCTGATCAACAAGCTGGACAAGTTGCGCTCAGCAGTTAGATGGCCAAAAGCAAGTGAGAAGCCTAATCCAAGGCGAGACACAACCAAGTGGTGTGAGTACCATTCTGACATCGGGCACACCACAGGGGACTGCATAGCTCTCAGGAGGGAAGTAGCTCATCTGCTGAAGAATGGTCACCTGAAGGATATCCTGCCCAGGAACAGGAGGAACAGAGATGAACGAGATGAGCCCAGAGATCTTCCACCACCACCACCAACCCATGAGGTAAAATTCATCTCTGGTGGATCAGATATTTGTGGACTAACATATTCTGCTGCAAAGCGTGTAGCTCTGGAGAACAGGCAACAGCCACCAGCAGGACAAGCAGATCGAGTCCAGGAGATCGTGTTCGATGAGTCAGACCTACAAGGAGTACATGGGCCACACCACGATGGACTGGTAATCAAGATCCAGATTGGAACCTGCATGGTCAGAAGAGTCCTGGTAGATGGAGGCAGTTCAGTCAACATCATCATGATGGAGGCGCTGGAAGCTATGGGGCTGAAAGAGTCTGATGTAACAAAGAAGTCCAGCGTCCTGGTAGGATTCAGTGGAGAAACAAAACACAGCTTGGGAGAGATCACCTTACCAACCTATGTGGAAGGAGTCACCTCTTTCGAGAAGTTCTGCGTGATAGACTGCCTGTCCTCGTACAACGTCATCCTAGGGCGACCCTGGATCCACAACCTCAAGGCTGTACCTTCAACGTACCACCAGTGCATAAAGATACCAACAAAGTGGGGGCGGACAGCGGTCGAGAGGAGAGCAACAAGCGGACAGAGTGTTACGGGGCGGCCACGAAACCTCCTAGCCTGTAAGTCCCTCGTATAGCAATTAAAGCGACTGTCAGTCTGTTGAGAATCTGTCCCCACGCATGGAGACAGATGAAATTGTTTTGGTGAAGAAAGACTGACGGGAAGGTTACGGTTGGTTACGACGCTCCAGAGGTAATCGGACCGCTTCTAATTGACTTTACGAGGAAGAAAGAGCATTGTTTTGCCTGGTCCCATTTTGATATGACTGGTATAAGTTCTGATGTTATTACACACAAGTTAAATATTGACCCAAGTTTTAAGCCTGTGAAACAGAAACGCAGGAAGTTTGCACCAGAACGTAATGAGATTGTGAACCAGGAGGTACAGAAACTGCTGGACATGGACATGATCAAAGAAGTGATGTACCCAGATTGGTTGGCAAATGTAGTTGTGGTCCAGAAAAAGAATGGCAAGTGGAGAGTATGCGTGGACTATACGGACCTGAACAAGGCCTGCCCAAAGGATTCATTTCCACTACCACACATAGATGCTATGGTAGATGCCACTGCAGGACATGAGGTGCTGACATTCATGGATGCAGCTAGCGGATTCAACCAGATCAGGATGCACCCTCCAGACCAGGAGCATACAGCGTTCATGACCAGCAGAGGAATATATTGCTACAAGGCAATGCCTTTTGGACTAAAGAATGCAGGTGCAACATATCAAAGGCTGGTGAACATGATGTTCAAGGATCAGATTGGAGATACAATGGAGGTCTACATTGATGATATGGTGGTGAAATCAAAGAAAGCTGAGGATCACATCCAGGACCTGGAAAAGGCATTCGAGATTCTGGAAAAGTATAATATGAAGTTAAACCCTACTAAATGCACCTTTGGTGTCACTGCAGGAAAGTTCTTAGGCTATATGGTGACAAAAAGAGGCATAGAGGCTAGTCCAGAGCAGATCTCAGCAATAATCAACTTGCAGTCCCCCCAGAACCCGAAAGATGTTCAGAAACTGACTGGAAGGGTAGCAATACGAATGTATTCATCTCCAGGTCCTCTGAAAGGTGCAAGCCATTCTATGATCTTCTGAGAAAGAACAAGCAGTTCAACTGGGGGACAGAGCATGAGAAAGCATTCCAGGACCTGAAAGTATACCTATCATCAGCCCCACTCTTATCCAAGCCTGAACCAGGGGAGTCATTGGTCTGTGCACATGCATGTAAAGCTCTGTAAGTGCGATCCTGGTGAGAGAACGGATGGACAAAGAACATCCGGTGTATTATGTAAGTAAGAGTCTTCTGGATGCTGAGACCAGGTATTCTGTATTGGAAAAATTTGTTTTGGCTTTAACAGTTGCTTGTACCAAGTTACGCCCTTATTTTGAGGCGCATCATATTATCATTCGTACTAATGTTCCTGTGAGATCAGTCCTGTCTAGACCAGAACTTTCAGGTCGTATGTCAAAATGGTCAGTAAAGTTGAGCACCTATGATCTATCCTATGAGCCCAGAACAGCAATCAAGTCCCAAGCTCTGGCAGACTTTGTGGCTGACTTCACTCCCACACTAGAAGAACAAGTGACAAAGGAAATCTTCCATCTGGACCAGAAACAGCAGACCTGGGAACTCTGGACAGATGGTTCAGCCAACATCAGGGGTACTGGACTAGGTGTGGTCCTGAAGTCGCCACAGGGGGACAAGATAGTACAGGCTGTATCCTGTGAGTTCAGGACTACCAACAATGAAGCTGAGTATGAGGCACTGATAGCAGGACTGAATGTGTGTCTGGACATGAAGGTTCAGAATCTAAAGGTAAAGATAGACTCTTTGTTGGTTGCAAACCAAATCAATGGTACGTACGCTGCTAAAGATTCTAAGATGATTGCATATCTTGATTTAGTCAAAAATCTTTTTGCAAAGTTTACTAACATTGAGGTTGAGCAAGTCCCTAGAGATCAGAATGTGCAAGCAGATGCTTTGGCTAACATAGGATCAGCATTTGAACCTGGTACGCTGGACAGTATACCAATTGTACACATCCTGGAGCCAGCAGTCCAGAAAGTTCAACCAGTCCTACAGAACGCAGTCCAAGCTACCCAGACCTGGACCAAACCATATTACGAATGGCTGGTCCAGGGCAAATTACCACAAGACAAGGTTGAGGCAAGAGCATTCAGAATCAAGGCATCCAGATACACAATCATACAGGGTATACTATTCAGAAGGTCCTTTAACGGACTGTACCTGCGCTGCCTAGAACCTGACCAGGTCAGGACAGTACTGTCAGAAATACACGATGGACATTGTGGAAATCACACAGGTGGTAGAAGCATGGTTAACAAAATTCTACGCATGGGCTACTACTGGCCCACAATGAAAACAGATAGCATCCAGTATGCCACAAAATGTGACGCCTGTCAAAGGCATGGTCCAGAGATACATCAGCCTGCACAGAACCTGCACTCGATATCTGCACCATGGCCATTCATGAAATGGGGCATGGACTTAGTTGGCAAATTACCAATGGCTCCAGGGCAGAAGGTGTTTATGCTAGCAATGACAGACTACTTCTCTAAGTGGATAGAGGCAGATGCATACAAAAACGTCACAGAAAAAGAAGTTATAGCCTTCATAAAGAAGAACATCATCAGCAGGTATGGGATCCCCTCAGAAATCATATGTGACAATGGACTTGCATTCGTGGGAAACAAGACCAGAGATTTCTGTACAAAGTGGAAGATCAACTTGGTGACCTCTCCACCAAGATATCCTCAAGCAAATGGACAAGCTGAGTCCAGCAACAAAATTGTGATCAATTGCATCAAGAAGAAGCTGATGGAGAAACAAGGGAGATGGGTCAAGAAGCGCCACTAGTACTATGGGCAGACAGGACCACGCCAAAGAGAGCAACAGGACAAACTCCATACTCAATGGTTTATGGATGTGAAGCTGTACTACCGGTAGAAGTGCACGTTCCAACGGTCAGGTATGGACTCAATACTTCTTCTGGAAATAATGAACTACTCTGTGACAGCCTGGACACAGCCCAGGAGCTCAGGGACTTAGCAGCAGTAAGGTTGGCAGCATACCAACAATCAGTGGCCAGAAGTTACAACAAGAATGTGAGAGTACGAATGTTCAGGACAGGAGATCTGGTCCTGAGAAAGGTATTTCAGAACACAAAAGACAAGGCTGCAGGCAAGTTAGCCCCAACCTGGGAAGGCCCATACCTTATTGATTCAGCAACTGGGAAAGGCTCTTACAGACTACAGACCCTGGAAGGAGACATGATCCCAAGACCTTGGAACACACTCCACCTCAAGCTCTATCACATGTAAAATGTCCTGGACCAAGACATCTGGTAATCCACAAAACTCAAAACTTTTCCTTTACAAATTATCCAATGCAACTGTACTGACTTGAGCGTCGGAGGGCCGTTGGCTAACGCCAACGGTCAAGCCCTGACCCTATTTTTGTGCAGACAAAGCAGAACAGAAATCTGGTCCAGCCCAGAACCAAAAACAAATGCCAAGACAAAGACAAAATCTTGGGCTCCAGCCCCAGTACGACTGCAACAACGGGACAGGGAGTAATGTCCGTTAAGGGAGCCCCAAAGTGTAAGTCGCCTAAATTTTCAAACGCATGCATGCTACTAGACAGATTCATAACAAATTATATGCGCATCATAACAAAAAGCATAACAAAACATAACACAAGCAAAACATAACCTAACATAGCTTAGCATATAGCAAAAGAGTCAGAACCAAGCAACCCATGCCAGCACATGGATGCAAATGTCAGAACAGAATTCAGAAACAAAGTTCAAACCAAAAAGACAAAGTTTAAATACTTACAGGCCAAATAAACACAGGGGACATTCCCCCCCTGACAAATTCATAGTTTGTTCAAAAAACCAATAACAAGGCCAAAGTTCAATTGATTCATTCATTCGCTTGACTCACTCTTTTTCAAAGATGTTCCTCTACAGGGTCAGCATGGGAAGGACCAATCTCATCAAGACACGATGCGTAACCTCCACCAACAGTCTCAACATTTGGACCAAAGAATTGCTCCAAAGACCAGTCAGATAAAGTGACCTCACCGCCTGACAAATTTTCATCAGGGAACAATTGTTTGAAGGTGGTAATCTCCGCGGAAAGATCCCAATACGCAAGCTTCGTGAATCGGCATTCATCATCTCGATCCTGGTACGAAGTGTGTGGAAGATACTCAGGTCCCTCACCACTGCATCATGTCCTTTGACCGCCTCCCTCAAGTCCTCCAGCTCCTTGGTCAACTCACCAATGTGCTTATCCTGCTGCTTGATCCTTTTGAAGTTCGCCTTGTCCAGGGCAGCCATCTTTTCGCAGCGATGATTCGCACTCTCAAGTTCCTTCTTGGCAATCTCGAGGGAAGAGCGCAGCACCTCATTTTCAGCCTCAGCTTTATTCCTACCACTCTCCAAAACTGGCACCGTGGAACCAAGATTGGCAGACATGACCAGCAGCTACAGGTACAAAACAAAACTAAAAATCAAAGCCATACCAAAGGCAATTCTGGGCAAAAGCAAAAGCATAAGAGGAGATACAAACCTGAGCACAGCAACCCACCATCTTCTGCGCCAGGCGAGCAGGATCTAGAACAGCAGGTGCAGGGGACAGAGTAGCAAAACTTTCGCTCAGGGACTTCCCCAAAGAGACATACTCAGACTGACTCTGAGAACGCAGAGGCACAGATAGCACAGGACTCATCTGAGGTAACTTCCCTTTCTTCCTTTTCTTCTGCTCAGGGGCAGGCTCAGGAGATTCAGTGACAGCTTTGGTGGACCTAGTCTGAACCCCCTCTGGTGCCTTCCTCTTGGAAGACTCAGAGGCAGGGGCCACCAGATTCACGGCAGGCACAAGGCTACCACCAGACTTTGTGGACTCGCGTGCCTGGGTAATCGCAGCAGTGATATCCTCCATAGACAGGAAGCCCCTCTTACTAGACCCAGACGCTGCAGACATCATTGGAAACGAGTTACAAAGGAATGGTAAGTAAGGATCCCCCCAAAGCAAAGGGAAAATGTCAGTACCAGTAGCAACGCTGGGCACGGAGCTCAGGCTAGACCCAGGAATCTTCAGTGGGGGCAAAGTTGAGTGGCCTTTGGCCCCAGCGAGTATAGAGTTCAGCGGAGTCACATGGATGGGAGTTTGGTCCAGGTGACCTATACCACTCTCACCAGCCACCCCACTCACAGACTTCTCACCCACCTCGGGCACAGCCTCCTCCTCATTTTCAGACTCCTCCTCACCTTCCTCAGACTCTCCACCATCACTAGCATGCTCAGGGGTAGGCGACACTTCGACAACGTCATCATCATCATCAGGATTCATACATTTGGGCCAGGCCCTCTTATCACCAAGAACTTTAGAAACGCCTCAATCCTCCTCCTTGACTCAGGGTCGTCAGGGGTAGGAACCCAATCAGAAACTGCAAAGCCAGATTCACAACAAAACCTAAACAAAAGACACATGCAAGAACAAAGCAGATGGAAATTCGAAAGTTCAAAAGACATACCAGTCCCCTTCAAGGAGAACTCAGGCGCTCGAACATTTGGGCCCAAAGTCTTACTCCGGATGAACATGTAGTAATCGGTCGATTCGCTATCACCCACGTCAGAGCGGGTCAAGAGATGCGAGCATTTGTCCCTCAAACGAAAATGAACCCTCTTTTGCTTATACATACGCAAACGATAAGTATTCCTAATATCAGTCAGCTGGATATCAACTCCATACCTCCGGCAAAGGGAATCGATCCCGTGGATCAATCGCCAGACGGAAGGCATGACAGCAAGGCAGACTTGAACAAAGGCCCAAGAAAGCACTCATTAGTGGGCAAAGTGGGAAAGTTGCACCAAATTTGAAGGAAGATTCAAAAATTGAGAACCAACCAGGACTAACCCAATCTACTCTGACGTCTCTCGTCTCTGGGGCCCAAACCTCAGTACTTTCTGGGATTTTTCCTTCCCTTTTGAGCCTTGCCACAGCCCCTTGGGCAAGCAGGTTAGGGTAGATGTTGACATCCTTGATCAAGTCAGTCGCTTCGAAAATGGAGTCACCATGGGTGTAAGAAACAGCAGTGGAAGGGCCAACATCGTTGCGTGCCATGATTGAAGTTGGAAAAGGAGGAAGAAGAAAGCTAGGGTTTTTAGCAAATCAATTTGGGGGTTTTTCGTGGGTTATCAGATACAAAACAAAAAGAAATCAAGAAGAATGAGTTAGAAAGAGAAGCAAAACAAAAATTAGGGTATATATAGTGGCACAAAAAAGAAATTGGATGGTTTTTTACAAAAATAAACGCGCGAAGAGACGTGATGTGACCCACGACTGACGTGCGCAGTACATTGAGCGCCAAAATAGGGCGCACTTCCCCACGAAGAGCCAACTACTTCATTAATTACAAAGTTTAGGTCTCAGGACCAAAGGCACAGCAAAACAGAAGGAGCCTGGGCCAGGTTCAGCCCTGGACCAGGATCAAGGACAGAAGCATCTCCTTACCCCCCAGTTCAGGACTGTAGGGCAAGGAGATGGGGGACAAACTGTTGGGACCAAAAACCCAGGCTGGTCCAGAACCCTGGGCCAGGCCTAGACGGGTACAGGATCCACAGTCAGGTCCGGAACATACCCGACACTGAGCAAAGATGCAGACAAAACAAAGGTGCAGGTCAGGAGAGGAAAAGCAAAGATGGGCCAAGCCCAACGAAAGAAGTAAACGAACAAAGAAGAAAGCCCAAAGACCGCAGCAACAACCCTAAAAGAGACGTTGGAGAGACCCAGTCAAGCATGCTGGAACTCAGCCTTGAGGATAGGAACAGCTTCAGAAATCGTTGGAGAAGTTACCTACAAAGGAGGAGCCGAACGTTGAACCCTAAGGACACTATAAAAGGAGGAGAACTCAGAAGAAAAAGGGGATTCATTATCATACAACGCAAGCACACAATACTCTACGCAATTCTCAAGCACCTAAACACTTTATATTTTTCTCGCCATTTTTGTATCCTGTACCACTTGGTCCAGACTCTGTACCTAATTTTCCTGAACTAGTGAAGATCCTCTCCTGGCTTGGCGCCCGTGGTTTTTCCCTTAACATTTAAGGGTTTTCCCACGTAACATATCGTGTGTCTTGTACCGTTTTTGTTATCTTTCGTGCCTTTAAAGTCAATCACATTAATCATCACTAAAAACAACCTAAGGGATAGTACTAGTAGATCCACAATCACTTAAACGAACCGTGTGAGAAAATCACCCCGAACAGTTTCCTCGATGATAGGGTCTTGTGTTTTTGGGTGTACAAGGTTTGCAATGTATTTGTTTAGTGATTCGTTTGTTTGTTCATTTTCGCATGAGTTAGTGTCTTTTGTACTTTGTGTTTTGTTGATTGTTTGTTGATCTTTGTTTGTTTGTGTTTTGTTATTTTGAGACAAGACGTAAGCAAATTTATTCATTTCATTACTTTGAAGAGAATTATTCGACAAATCAGAAAATTGCTTGGAGCTAGCCTCCGTAAAAAGAAAATCTAAACTAAAGCTGGAGTCTAGGATAGATGGGTCGACAGATGACCCGACACTAAGAGCATTAGAATCTAAAAGAATTTCTTCTTCTTCTTCATCGTCTTCTGTGTCGTTGGAGGTGCTTGAGCTGCTTGAGTTGGAATCACTCTCGTCCTTGTTCTTGAGATTAGTGACATGGTCGAAAA
This sequence comes from Dianthus caryophyllus, assembly GCA_023091065.1. Classification (NCBI taxonomy): domain Eukaryota; kingdom Viridiplantae; phylum Streptophyta; class Magnoliopsida; order Caryophyllales; family Caryophyllaceae; genus Dianthus; species Dianthus caryophyllus. The sequence continues at coordinate 20,739,314 of CM041522.1, forward strand.
GTGGTCCTTCACCGGTGATAAGCTGGAAGTGGTGACCTTGTGCGTCAGTCCATTTCAGCGTTTTATACCATCCGTTGAGGGTTTTGTCTGTGGCGTCGGCTATGAGTAAGTTAGGATCGAAGTGACGGTCCCGCATGATCGTGGAGACAATTTCTTCGTTTTTGGTGCTCGGTGAGGCCTTGAGTGTATTGGGCTCGGCCTCACTAGAGAAACAAGCTTCGGGTGAATGGATGATGTCTCGAAGGGAGGTATTCCCGTCGACCATTCCTCCGGGGGTGAAATATGCCTTCAGGTCGAGGATGTAAGGTCGCAGGGTGACCTTGTGGGTTGACTTTCGCCTTTGGATTTCCTTAACCATCTTCTCGTGGTCGCCATTTTTGGGCTTGTAGCCTAAGCCCATGGTGAGCCAAAGGCTGTTATTGTTCTTTGTTCTGAAAGGTTTGTAGGTTTTGATTGGTGTACGCGTGATGGCGCCAACTTCAAGTCGAAACCACATAAGTCTTCATCGGTTCACCACAATTTGGCAGAGTGGGCTCTTTTGGTGTATCGAAAAGGGCTCAGAAGTTTGAGGCATTCAAGGTTATGATTTCCTCGTTGAGAGGAATCTTAACCTTTTGATGTAGAGTAGAAGTTACGGCCTTGGTGGAGTGAATCCATGGTCGTCCCAGGAGTATGTTATAGGAAGGGGTCATGTCGATGACTTGAAACTCGACTTTTCTTTCTATGGGACCACTGCGTATGTGAAGAGAAATGGTTCCTTTCACGTGACGTCGGGTTCCGTCGAAAGCCTTGACTCCGTCCATGCTTGGGGTGAAGTCTTTATCGGATAGGCCGAGGCGATGTGCGGTGGCCAATGGTAGAACATTGACTGCAGATCCGTTATCAACAAGGGACACGGGCAAAGTTTTTTTCATACATTCGACGCTAATGTATAGGGCGAGGTTGTGGTTTGATCCAAATGCGGGGAGATCGTCATTTGAGAAGGTGATAGCCCCCGGTAACCAATCCCTAGTGACATGGCTGACCATTTGATCTGGGGAGATCTCAGCGTCTGCACATGCTATTTGTAGAGCGCGAATGAATGCATTCCTATGTTCAGCTGAGTCTCGTAAAAGGGCCCAGATGGAAACATCGGCTTTTGTGCGAGCGAGCTGCTTCTGAAGCACCTCATTCGTGTTAGGTGGTGGAATCACTGTAGAGGTGGAGGGTGTACTTGTAGAGGGGTTATCCTCTTGAGCTACGGCCTTGCCTTTCTCGGCCGCAGTCGCTTTTCTGGCATGTTCATCTGTGAAAATATTTTGATAAGGACGACCAGAGCGTGTGAGATGTGAAACCTCGTCTTGGTCTTCCTTCTCGGGCTGCTTGCCCTTTTCTTCTTGCTTTTTACTTTCGGACTGCTTGCCCTTTTCTTTGCTTTCGGACTGCTTGCCCTTCTTTTTCTTTCCCTTCTTGTTGCTTTTGTTTTTATTCGAGGAAGGAGCAGCCGAGAGTTGAGCTACTGTTTTGTTAGTGGGTGGCCACTCTTCGTCTTCGTCATCACTGAACCAGACCCCATTGATTTGGTTATTGGTGGGTGTGACCAAGTAGGAGCAATCTATGACGGGTGCTGACCTGAGGAAGATCGCAGGGTTGTCATAAATTGTGGGGTTGCTTTGGGCTCCGAGGCCGATTTCAATGAGTTCTTTGAAATTCTCGGCGTCGCCGTAATCAAAATGTCTTCGCCACTCGGGTCGTAGGCTACCGAGAAATGTGTACATGAGTTCGTCTTCGTGCGGAGGATTCGGAACCCGAGCAAGTAATCTTCTCCAACGGACGAGATATTGGGCGAAATCTTCTACGTCCCTTTGGAGTTGGGTGACGAGAGTGTGGAGGGAGACATGCTTGTCGGCCTTGGAGCGTTGTTCCAAGCGTGCAACTTCGAATTGATGCAAGGCCTTCAAGTTGTCAATGTTCTTGGTGAGCTGATCAATGCGGTAACGGAGGGTTTTCAGCTTGTTGAGGTTAGCCATCTTTGAGGAGCGTTTGAAGGAAGGGGTGATGATGCGATTCATGGTGAGTAGTCAGCTGAGGCCTGCATTTCACTTTGTATATTAGCGACACGACTCGACCCACTAGACTCACATTCATTTTAGGCATTCATTTTAGCTCATTTCTTTGTTTAGAAAGACCTTTTAAGCTCAAATATGTATACAAGGATTGTTTTAGGCTTTCAAGTTTCACCTCTTTATTTTTTAAAAAGAAAACGCTAGTTTTAAGTTTTAAAAATAAGATCTCCCCAGCGGAGTCGCCAAACTGTGGAACCCGGGATCGGACCCAACTCGGCGTCTTGCTTAAGGGCGGATTTTAAAGTTAAAAAAGATTAAGTTGGAAAAACCTTTAAGAACTGTTATGGAGTCGCCACCTATTTATCGCGGAAAATAGGAACCTGCTACCATGTTCTAAGTTAAAAACATGTCCTAGATTTTGGAGCACGCCGACACCCCTAGATCTAAGGCTTGTGAAACCAGATTGGATTCGGGGTGAGGGTACTTTAGAAAAAGAGTTAATTCAAATAATGATTTATGAAAACCTTTTAGAAAAGCCTATGTAAAAATAGCCTCTACTGACCTAGAACAATCCAAGTAAGATGATATTTGAGCTAATGTTATCGCTACGTACAAGTGCGATAAAGTTTGTAAAAGAATGCAGATGCAAATGCAAAAAGATTGATTAAAACCCTCAGTTTAGCATGTTTAACTTGTTAACGAATACGGTTCAGTTAAAGGTCGAATTCATTGTTTAAGCTGATTTTAATGCAGAATAAGAAGGTGCAAGATGCATGCAAATAAAATAAAGTTCAATTGTCCATTGGTTTATTTTATAAGGTCGGTTGCTTATGCGACTTTGGCGTGTCATCGGATATGGAGTGTACCCGAAGTAAATAGAACACTTGGAGTGCAAGCGCATTTGGGTGCCAAAGCGGGGCGCTAAAGTGTAGACCCCTTTGTTAGTCCATAGAAAATAAGAAAAAGCTTTGATCCAAGTGGATCGGTACCTACCTTGTCCCGACGCTTGGATCTGGGCAGAGCTTCGCTTCTTGAACTTAAAAGGAGGATGAATTCAACACGGGATGGTGTGTTGAACTCAAGGATTTGAGTGCTTGAGGCTTTTGTGGGTGCAAGAGTGTAAGATGAGAGAATTTGTGGTGTAAAGGATGTATTCTGATTCTGAATTGTGTTTTCGAGGTCAGGGTATAGGGCTGTATATATACTAAAAACCTCGGAGAAATTAGGAAATCGGGGATAAAAACAGGCCGGGGAACCGCATAGCCTTATGCGGTTGCCTGGACAAACCGCATAGGCTTATGCGGTTGCCCCACCAAACCGCATAAGCTTATGCGGTTTGAAGGTTGGGTTTTTTGTGTAGTTTCCTAGTTTCGGTTGAATTATATCTTGGAAAGATTTCGTGATAATCTCAAACGTGAAGCTCAAGAAAACCTCTAGGATATTTCTGAGATATTTGGTGATGCTTAGGGCTTTGGAGTGCGGGCGAAAATTTGGAGTTTGGGCTCGGTTTCGGGCCCGAGACCCGGAAAAATGAAAAGGGTGTATTTGCATAGTTTTTGTGAAATAAGGTAAGACGTGAAGCCGTATTTTGTGTAAGAGGGGGCTAAATAGCGGTTTTAGTTACCGGGCCTAAATTTAGGAATTTAGGAATGCTGAATTAGACCTTGTTAATGTAAAAGGACTAATTGTAGTGCAAATGCGAAGCTCATGCCAAATGAAGCAGGACAAGGACCTAGCTAGACTCCAAATGGACAAAATGAACGTTATTTAAAGCGATGTAAAGCGACCTAAATCATTTTAACATTTCAAACGACTCAAGAATGAATTCGACATTAGTTAGAACCGTATAAGTCAACATTAAAGCATGCGTAGTAAAAGTCCGTGATACATCACAGGGTTTTGTTTGGGAGGGTACGGATATGGGTATCCACAGGTTGATATGTTCCAATGTCAAACCCAATTTGTTCGCTACCCCAGCATCTATGAAATTATGGGAGCTACCACTGTCTATAAGGATGCTTAAAGTTTTCTTGCTCACTTGACCAGGGATTCTCATAGTCTGGCACTGTGTCTGACCTGCCAGAGCATAGGCTGAGATCAGAGCTACCTCTGCCTCCTCAGTGTTAACCTCCTCCATTTCAGGGTCAGGGGCTTCCTCAGCCTCCCCCTCCTCTTCTTGTTCAATGGAGTACAACTGTCTCCTTCTATTTTGACAGACATGGGTAGGACTATACTTCTCATCACAATAGAAGCATAAACCTTTGGATCTCCTATCTTCTATCACAGAATCTGCTGCTTTGAATTTGGGTGGGTTTGTGGTTGGGGTAGATGTGTGTGGGGCTATTTTTGTGGGTGTGGTGTGGGGACTGGAAGGCTTGGATGGGGACTGTCTGGTATTGGAGAAAAAGGAAGTTTTGTTTAATGGAGTAAATTGGGTGTTTCTGAAAGGTTTAGGGGAAAGTTTGAGAGCAGACTCCTGCAATCTGGCTAGGCCATAGGCATCCTGGATAGTTTTTGGTTTTAGTAACCGCACCATTGCAGAAATCCTTTCTTCTAGGCCATTCATAAAGCAACTAAGAGCATAGGTGGGTAGCAGGTTAAGTTTGCTAATTAAAGCATCAAACTTGTCATGATACTCCTGTACTGAAGCTGTTTGCTTCAGGTTTAACAAGTCAGCCATGGGGTCATCATGTGTGTTACCAAATCCAGCAAAGATGGCTACTTTATATTCTTCCCAACCTAAAGGTGAGGTGGTCAGTCTGTTTTTGACAAAGGCTTGATGCCAAGCTAGGGCCTTTGACTCTAGATGCATTGACACATAGGTAACCTTCTGAATAGCATCAATACTAGTGACAGAAAAAAATTGGTCGCATTTAAACAAACATCCTTCAACATCATCACCATTAAACGTTGGAAATTTAATAGTAGGAGATCTAATGAGATTATTAGGAGAGTTACCACTAAATCCCTGGTTTGCCAGATTTGCCAGGCTTTGAGTGATGGTCTCCATTTGTACCTTCAACTGCAGAATTTCAGCATTAATGTCTGGATCTTCCATTGTAAAACTCTTACCTACTGGTTTGTGTTTTGAGATTTTTAGGATTTTTGGTTTTTTTGGTGCAAATAACAAATGAGGAATTGAATATCTTTGTGTTTTTCTTGGGGTTTTTTCTGAGATTTTCTCGAATTTTGATGATTGAAAAATATCCACAAGCGGGAGGAAGGAAGGCTCTGATAACCAAATGATGAGACTTAAATTAAATGAGTAAACTTGATAGGAAAGAAAGGCAAAATTGTTAATATTAGAGAAAAAGGCAACTGTTCATCAATGATGATAGGCTGCTAAGGTAGAACTGTTCATCAATGATGATAGGTTCCAAATTACAAGGTTTTCCCTTTGTGATTCTGATAAAATTAAGCATGAAAAGTTCTACCAACTCTCCCCCTATTTATAGTGCAATGCCTTGGGGATCAAGCATTGAGTTAGGATGATAACAATTTAACAAAACGACAAAATAACAGCTACTGGTGAGTCATGGGCTGTCTTCTTCTGCCAACATCTCCATTTCTGCTTTGTGGTCCCTTGGTGTGCTGTCAGTGGCCAGCCTAGGATTGTCCTTCCTTGATTTCCTCCCATGTGCTGCACTGTAGGTACCACTGGTACATTCCAGAATTTCCATTGCATTCAGTGTGGCATTTGCATCAGAAACTCAACTTGCAATGCATTCATGTATGCCAGGAGGAGTTGTTTCTCTACCAAAGTTGCCGTCTTTCTCTGTTCCATGTCTTTAGCCTCAGCAGCTATCTCTGCATTTCGGGCCCTCTTCTCAGCTCCCCTAACAGCTCCTTCCAAATACGAGACATGGTCTCTAGCCTTCTCCAACTCAATTCTCCATAGAAGCGCTTCCTGAATAGCTGAATCTTTGTGTTTGAGGAGTTCATCTCTTTGTTTGCTTAGTTCTACAGCTCTCTCTTCACACTCTGTCAACTACACACTCAAGTAGCATCCAGTAATCAGACTTCAAGAAAGAATTACAATTTACACCATCAAGAGGTGTCGAATTGAGAAGAACTTTCCTATAAGATCTTCCCGTAATATGAGACTAGTCCATAAAGGAAAATTGCCAAAGATTGGCTAAATATAAACATGAAAAATACAAAACATGCAACTTTATCAGCAAAAGAAAATTGCATTTTACACATACAATGATTTTTTAATTATGTTAATTGTTAATGCAATTGCTTATTATTGAAATAGCCACATATATCATTCTCTTATTTGCAAAAAGACATTTTAACAATGCAGGAAAGGGATCATCGAAACATATTCCATTAATTTCATCAATCAAACTTTCAAGAATGCAAAATCAACAGTGCCTTGGCCATAATCCAATCCAACAATTTCTCAAAACTCTGTTTGAACTGCTATTTCCACTATTGTAGAATTCCGCGAAAGCACTCATGTGCTAAATTCTGCAATTCTTCAAATTTTCACTCGTAGACTTTCATAAAAGTAAAATGAATTTGTTTTTCTCAACATTTTTAGCATAAAGCCTCCAGGTAAAATAAAATGGCAGTATACCATCTTAACCATAATAAAATCAAACATATGTAGCTAACATTGAGAGCCATTTCTAAGTTAGTCGATATCTCAACATCAATATTGTACGATGAAGTCAGTTAAAGTGTGCATGGATAAAGAATAAGTTTGCTACTTCAGAGTTCACAAAAAACATACTCAACACGTCAACGGTCAACATCTTATTTGTTGTTCTATTAAAAACCGAGCACAAACAGATCATCGTAAAGAGAAAACAATACCTTTATGATTGCTGGATCATCCACTTGGTCATCAACAGATATGTTAAACACTGAACCCAATATATTTCTTACAGAACTTATCGTAGCTGCGTCAATTTCTCTCGTTGCTCTGAGTGCAGAGTTATCTGCAGCAACTATCCCAAGTTGAGCACTGCCGCTTCCACTTAATGAATTTACAACCTCTTTATCTGCTTTAGAAACCAACTGACTTGCACTTCTGTTATCAAGAATGCCCAAACGAGAAACATAAAGTCATTCAAAAGATTATATATTGTAGGAGATTGAACAAGTATATAAACCAGATGACCCTATCTCCCACTCAGACTCTATCGCACCACAAGATAACGAGAGCGGGAAGAGAAAAATAGTACAAGACAAAGAGAATCAAGATAACCCACACCTTGACAACTGTGGATCCCAATTTTCCGAAGGAGGTAACATTTGCTTTGGCTCGTTTTGTAGCTGCCTTTTCGCCTTGAGCATCTGTTGCCTGAGTTCTAAGCAACGCACGTCACATTCAAATGGGGAGTGACTTAATTCATTAGGTATATCCTCCCATCTGCCATGAAACTTTTTCTCAAGTTCGAGCAATTTCTCATCTTCCTCCGGTGTCCACTTTGCCTATACACAATTAAAAAAAATGCCACTTATTGCATTAATACTCCGTCCCCTTCCAACATTACGCCACTTATTGCATTACTAGTACGCTTCGTTCTAGTATTCCGTTAGTTATTGCATTACTAGTCCGCCCCGTTTCAATATTATGACACTTAGTTCGCCCCAACCCCACCTACATATTTCACCAGCGATCATACAACCAACACCAGCGATTATTGCATTACTAATCAAACATATGTAGCAAACACAGAACTTAGTTCATAGATTGTCAAAGGCATCTGGATTGTCAAATTCTCAAGATCAATATTGTTTGATCAAGGCGGTTAAAGTTTCCCTCGATGAAAATAAAGTCCGTTATTTTCGCAAAAAGTATGCTCAACACCTCATCATCTTATTTGTGGTTCTATGAAAACTGGAGCACTAACAAATCATATTCCAGTCCTTTATTGAAAAAATAAATAAATCAAAATATCATATGATCATCGACAGGAAAAATAATAGTGGTTACGTACTTACGTATGCTAACAAATGAGAGAGCAGAGTGGACAATACCTTGATGATTGCTGTATCATTGGCTAGGTCATCAAGGGAATGTTAAAGATTGACTCCCACGCGTTCCGTAAAGAAATGGGCATAGCTGCATCAATTCCTGCCGTTGCTTCCAGAGCAGCTGTGTTTGCCGCAGCAACTGGTCCAAGTTCACTTGTTGAATTCCCAGACTCTTTATCTTGTTTGGAAACCAACTGACTTGCATCTCTGTCATTAATAATGTTAAAAAGAGAAATAAAAAGTCAATCGAGAGGTTATGTATTGTCGGTTCAGTGATGCAATAACGGCCATAACTGAAATATAGACTTGCAATTATCTAACGGTCATACATTGACACGCTTTGTGGTCTCCCCTCGCTCAAGCTCAAGCGTTGTTGCGACAGTTCAAACCGACGCAATTCACACTCATAAGGCGTGTGACTCAAGTTGTAAGGCACGTCCTCCCATCTACCGTAATACTTCTTCGCGAGGACCAGCAACTCCTCGTCCTCCTCCTTTAAAAAACTTTTTTTTCCAAAGACCACCTTTAAAAAAAAAGTTTGTCAAACACCACCTTTAATAAATGTTTTGTTGTCAAACACGACCTTTTGACCAAAGTTTGAGCGCTTGTAATGAGGTGACTTTCACTCGATTTTTGAGATAGCAAACGAGGTCGGTTTGAGGTGTTTTTGGACTTGTTGGAAAGGTGGGAGTATAGGCTTTCCAGCGGTTGTCAACACGGTGGTCAAAGGTGGCCTTATGTGGGGTAGATTTGTGTGTAAAGTAAGGCTGATCACAAGGGGTTGATGTAAGTCGAAATAGGATATTTTCGTGGGTCAATTCACTCCCCTTGAACCACCACTTGCAACTAACGACCACCACAAACAATACAACTATGACATACCCTTCACTCCCCTCAACCTACATACCAAATTTCAAACCAAACAAAACATCATAATTCCATTAAAAAACCCTTGAAAACCCCTCTAACAAACTGTTGTAAACCCAAACTTCTAGCCCTTTCTCCGACCAGCCTTACTTTATGCACAAATCTACCCCACATAAGGCCACCTTTGACCATCATGTTGACAACCGCTGTAAAGCACGTACTCCACCTTTCCACTGAGTCCAAAAACACCTCAAACCGACCTCGTTTGCTATCTCAAACATCGAGTGAAAATCACCTCATTACAAGCGCTCAAACTTTGGCCAAAAAGTCGTGTTTGACAAAAAAAAATTTATTAAAGGTGGTGTTTGACAAACTTTTTTTTTAAAGGTGGTGTTTGGAAGAAAAAGTTTTTTAAAGGTTGTGTTTGACAAAAAACCCTATTAGTTTTAAAATATTTCGATATGGATTTTATATGTAGGTAATAATCTAACTTGTGGATTAGATATTCAGCCGGTGTTTTACTATTTTGAACGAGAACTTATTAACCCGCGAGGATAATCTTTGACAACCAAAATCGAGTATTTATTTTGAATAAGTTTTGAAATCCTCTTTTATTTTTTATTTTTTTTTTTATTTTTTTTTACAATCTGGTTAGCGAGATTTACATTTTAGTAGCACGCATCGCTATCCTATGAGCGGCTTTATTACAAATTCTAGGAACACAAGGAAATGAAATACAATTAAAGTTTGCTGCTAGGTCGGTTATATCATCAAACAGTATTCTTAGTCCAATGTTTAAGTTGAGGGAACCGTAAGACTTCAACAAAACCTATAGACAATCAGATAAAATTTAAATATGAAGGATGTTGCGAGAGAGTGGCCACTTTAAGGCTTCCCTATTTGTCAAGGCTTCCGCTTGTTCAACGTTCTCAACACTTCCTTTGATACAGAATTTAGAAGCAACGTCATTATCAAAAATGATACACCCACCAAAACCAACAACAAGCTCCTTAGACCATGCAACATCCACATAAATATGAAACCGAGAGCAGCTCACATAACTCTGAATCAAAGGAAAGGGTACTCCATTCCTAAGTTTATTCAATTCTTCATTCCTCCACAGGTGTTTGAAAAGTTATGAACCCCGGTTTTCTATCTTCAATAGAAAGAATTAAGTTAAGAGAATCTTGATATAATAAGATAGCACCCATAGGGGAGCACTCGGTATTATCAAAGATCTTTCTGCACCTTACCACCCAAATAGTCCAAAAGATACACAAAAATGAGACGCAAGCCTCTTACTTATTATTAGCCTTGAAGAGAATAGAGAGCCAATTGCAAACCCAACACTAGAGGCTCAAATTATCCCCTGATTGTGCCCGAATCTCCAAGAGACTTCCAGTCCAAACTCTATTAGCAAATGCACAGTTTCGGAAAAGGTGGTTAGGTGATTCCGTTTCTTGTGAATCCCAAAGCACGCAAGTAATGGGGCCATCAAAACCTCTCCTTAAGAATCCTTCCCCAGCGGGCAACGATTCCGTGAGAAGTTATAAGAATGATCCAGCTTTTCGGCCCTGGTAGATTCCATAAAATTTTATGAAACACACCCATACACGCAGCATGAATTCTTACTTGTATAAGGAAGACACTACTTGTAATCATTCTACCTTAATTCGATTTGTTAAAAATCCCTTAAATTTGCGGACATCAAAATTATTGTTTTAGATGCACATGATCCTTTGCATTTCCTCCTCTGGTTACTTAATTCATGGTCGTAATTTAATTTGGAGGAAAAAAAAACGTGTCTCAAATAAATTGGACCCCTTATTTTTTATCCGAAAAAAAAAAACGTGCCTCAAATAAATTGGACCCCTTATTTTTTATCCCTCGACAACAAGTGGTAGAGAAAAGAAAAATGGGGAGAAACTTGACTCGTTTTAGATAATGTCACATTATTTTTTAACCAAGGTTGTTCATCAATATCCATGACCCCAATCCTCTATGAGAAAATCTTACATATTTCACCATTTATTTGTTTTAGAAAAATCTTTAAAATGTTTCCCACTTTTATTTTCACCATTTTGTGGGTACGATTCACCAATGTTCATCTTTTTTATCTATTAGTACATAAAATATCTATTCTGTATCTCGATATTATCTTAAACCAAGTATTTTTACTGTTATATCGTACTCCCTCCTATTCATTATACTTTCCGCTTTCCTTTATGCATAAAGAATAAGAAAATGATTTTAAACCACACAAAATACACTTCCCACATGTAAATGAATTTGGATTACATAAATCTTTCTGAAAAAAATAGGGAAAAAACCCCGAATAATCCGAAAATGAAAATAGTGAAGAATATAGTGAAAGGGGGCGTATAATTTCCGTATGTTGAAAGATATTTAAGAGATGGAGGGATTCATAGACTACACAACTGGATGTACAATAGCCTAAAACCTAAAACAAATCAAACCTAATCCCTTTTTTTTTTATAATGCTTCCCTATTCTAACTACTGATCTTCATCTCTATCTGATAGAATAAGTAATTATTTTGTAATATTGTAATTATTTATTTGTGATTTAGTTACCTAGTTTAGTGTAATTTGTTACATAGTTTAGTGTAACCTACCCCTTAATTGTAGCTTGTAATCTTTGTATTTATACCCCAAGTTTAATCAATAGAAGGCAACCATTATTCTCCTTTATGGTATCAGGTTTCTAGGTTAACACCTTCCGGAATCGCTTCCGCTCCTCTTCTTCCTCTCTCTCTGACCTCACGTCTCACAAATGGCACCCGAAGCAAAGTCGATTTTTCACCCGGCTCTTGCCGTCAACAACATCTCGAATCACATTCCAGTCAAACTTGGAATGGATAACGATCAATACCCCCTATGGGTAGCGTTGTTCACAAATCATGCCAAATCCAATCGAGTTCTTCACCACATCGTCAAACCGAAGGTCGCTATTCCACCGCCTTCCACAAATGACGAAAAGGAGATGTGGGAAACCCTCGATGCTACGGTTTTGCAGTGGATTTATTCCACCGTATCCACCGAACTCTTGGAAACTATCGTCGAGGCTGAGTCCACGGCCATGGAGGCTTGGCAACGCCTCGCAGATATTTTTCAAGATAACGAGAATTCCAGGGCAGTCACGCTTGAGCAGGAATTTTCGCACGTCGAGATGGCGGATTTCTCTTCCGTCTCGGCCTACTGTCAAAGACTCAAATCCTTGGCGGACCAATTGAAGAATGTCGGCTCTCCGGTATCAAATAGCCGTCTAGTTCTTCAATTGGTCTCCGGTTTATCTCCGGCGTATCATGGAGTCGGGACCATTATTCGACAAAGCACTCCGTTACCCGCTTTCTATCGTGCTCGCTCTATGTTGACTCTCGAAGAGGCTAGTTTTGCCAAGCAGGCTGCTACTGCCTCGTCCGAGGCTCTGTATGCTCGTGGTGGGGCTGATAGCGACAACGGGGGACAATCGTCGAAGGGTTCTGGTTCAGGGAACAACAAGGGTGGCAAAGGGCATGGTTCTGGTGGGAAGAAAAAGGGAAACAAGGGTGGCAAAGGCGGCAAAGGGCAAACTACTTCGTCTCCTACCGCTGCTCCGACTACTCCCGCTCCTGCTGTACCGCAACAGTGGTCAGGGGGGTATGGGCCGTGGCAGTGGCCCTCCTCTCCTTGGGGTTACCCACCGTGCCCGTATCCTTCTAGTCCATGGATGATGCGCCCCACCTACACACCTCGTCCTCAGCAAGGGATCTTAGGTCCTCGTCCTCAGGCATATGTCGCTGCTGATGGATCGCAACCGTCTCAAACTGACATTGAGGCGGCTATGTATACTCTTGGACTCACACCTCCCGAGCCATGGGTCATGGACACGGGTGCTACGTCTCATATGACAGCGAATCCAGGTATCCTATCCTCTTTTATTAATTAGAGCTTTCGTAATGGCATTATAGTCGGAAATGGTCAGTCGATTCCCATACATGGTCACGGACACACTACCCTCAATAAACCTCACCCGCCGTTAGTATTGAAAAACGTTCTTGTCGCACCAAAATTGGTTAAAAATCTTATTTCCGTTAGAAAATTCACCACAGATAATATGGTCAGTATTGAATTTGACCCATTTGGTTTTTGTGTGAAGGATTTGCGGACGGGGACTCGTCTAATGAGGTGTGAGAGTCGGGGTGGTCTTTATCCAGTGTCGTCCATCACCACGTCAGCCGCGCCGTTTTCGTCTTTTGCAGCTCTAGCTCCGTCCGAATGGCACAATCGCTTGGGTCATCCGGGCGATCCTATTCTTTCTGTTCTTAGGAAAAATAAATACATTGATTGTAATTCGAATTCTCTTAAATCGTTTTGTCAATCTTGTCCGCTTGGAAAACATGTTCGATTACCTTTTGCTAGATCTATTTCACATACTTTTATGCCATTTGATATTTTACATTGTGATTTATGGACCTCACCCGTGTTAAGCTCTTTAGGTCACAAGTATTATCTCGTCATTTTAGATGACTTTAGTAATTTTGTGTGGACTTTTCCTCTTGCTACAAAAACTCAAGTAAACTCCACATTAACAAAATTTCATGCTTTCGTCCAAACCCAATTTGAGCGAAAAATTAAAACGATTCAATGTGATAAAGGGACGGAATTTGTAAACAATTTGTTTCGAGAATTTTGTGCGAGTCAAGGGTTGGTCTTTCGCCTCTCATGCCCTCACACTTCATCTCAAAACGGGAAAGCTGAACGCAAAATTCGCTCCATTAATAACATAGTTCGTACCCTTCTTTTTCATGCCTCGATACCGGCCCGTTTTTGGCATCATTCACTCGAACTAGCAACCTACATTTTGAACGTTATTCCCAGCAAGCCCATTTCCTATAGAATTCCTCTTCAACTTCTATACAATCGCACACCTATTTATAGTCATTTACGTGTCTTTGGATGCTTATGCTTCCCCTTAGTCCCGTCCTCTACTATAAATAAGTTGCAACCGAGGTCTTCACCTTGCGTCTTTCTTGGCTATCCTAAGGATCATCGCGGTTATAAGTGTCTTGACATGTCGAAAAATAAAATCTTTATTAGTCGTCATGTTCTTTTTGATGAGCACACGTTTCCTTTTGCGTCTGTCCATCGCCCCGACACTCATACGTATGATTTTTTAGATGACGGAGTCAACCCGTATGTCCTACGCCATATGACCATGACTCCACCCAACCGTGACTCCTCTCCACGAGTCACCCCTGATAATTCCCCTGCCTCGGCAGAACCCGACTCTGCCCCACCCACGACAGACCCTGTCCCTGCACGTGCCTCACGCCATATCAACCCACCTTCCAAACCCACAACCCGAGCCGATCATGGCATTGTCAAGCCAAACCCGCGTTATGTCAAACCACCAGCTGAACAAAATTTGTCTCACACTTTAGCTCTTTCACCAATTCCTAGGAATCCCGTGTCAGCTATCCGTGACCCAAATTGGAAACTGGCCATGGATGACGAATACAAAGCTCTTATTGATAATAAGACATGGGTCTTGGTTCCTCGTCCTAAGAACGTAAATGTCATTCGCTCCATGTGGATTTTTCGTCATAAATTTCATTCTGACGGTTCTTTTGAGAGGTATAAAGCTCGTCTTGTAGGTGATGGTAAGACTCAATAGGTTGGCATCGATTGTGGAGAGACTTTTAGTCCAGTTGTGAAACCGGCCACGATTAGTACAGTTTTTTGCCTTGCGTTATCGAAGTCTTGGTCCATCAACCAACTTGACGTATGCTGAAAGTGCGAGCCTTGATCGCTGATGAACTCATGGGGTATGCCATATCGGCATATGATGTTCGTCTGGATGAACTTGGCGACTTCTTTGGAGCCGAGGGTTCGAAAAGTTGCTGCTTCTACCCATTTTGTAAAGTAGTCGATTGCCACTAGTACGAAACAGTGTCCTCCTGCTCCGATGGGGTGGACTTTTCCTATTACGTCGATGCCCCAAGTTGAAAAAGGCCAGGGTGAGGTTAGGCTGTATAGTGGTGAAGATGGTACATGTTGGACATTGCTGAAAATTTGGCAGTTGTGGCAGTGCTTGACGTATTGGATGCAGTCTGCTTCCATGGTTGTCCAATACCATCCTAGCCGTAGAATCTGTTTGCAGAGTGTTCGAGCGTTCATGTGGGGTCCGCATTCACCGTCGTGGACTTGCGCGATGATCTCTTGTCCCTTTTTGTAGTCGACACATATGAGGAGCGTGCCTTGTGGTGTCTTCTTGAGTAATTGTCCCATTTCTAACACGAACTGGGAAGCTAGGAGTCCAATGGCTCTCTGACCACGTTTATCGGTGTCGGGTGGATAAGTGTTGTTTGTTTTGTAGTTGACTATGGCTTGGTACTAGGGCTCTGTTTGCTCGGCTTCGTCTAAGTCAATGGTATGGATGTATGTGATGAGGCTAAAGTCGCACGCCTAATCAAAATAAACCTAGACAAACTACTAACAGAAGCTAGTGGTAAGCAGGGTCGAATCCACAGGGAGAAGGAGAAGTCAAAAGGATGCTCAGCTATCTAGGTCGGTCTCAAAGGGTGTGAAAGAGGGTGTTTAAGAGTGAACTAAACAAGGACAACAAATGAAAGAGTAATGAAAGTGTATGAGAAGAGAGATTAGGGCATCGGGGTCATGTGACATCGATTCAAGAACCAACTAAAAAGGGATTATCAATCAATTGAAGTCATGCAAGTGATTAGGTTTGGGAAAACGCTCTCTCGAGTCAATTTTAACCTTAAGCAAATTTAGCGGGCTCTCGCTACGTACTAAATTCAATTTATCAATTACGTGTGAGTCTAGTTTCAATTAGGCTTTCGATCTTAAACTGAAACAACCTAAATTCAATTCAATAAAGGCGTCCCTAAATTCAATTGATTATAAAACGCGCAGGAAGAAATCAACTTGTACAAATTCAATCGATAAAAGCAATTAAAACATATTCCGAATCAATATCACAATCACCCTAAACCCTAATTGAGAATTAGCTAGACATGGAAAGGGGAAGAACAAAGCAATTGCAATAAAAAGACATGATGAAATAAATAAGAACGATTGAAATTAAACCTGGAGTAATTCAAGAATTACAATGGAAAGATCGAATCTTGCAAGGAAACTTTAATCTAAACCAAGAGTTTTTGAGAGTTTAAAGGAGAGAAAACTATTTTCTATTCTAAAGCAGTAAAATAAATGAAAAGCATAACTAGCAAACCCTAACTCGAGCCTATTTATAGGCCTTTGAAAAATCCGGAGAAAAGAGCAAGTGAACCGCTCGGTTCGGGGCTGAACCGATCGGTTCAGGGGTGGCAACTGATCGGTTCTCGTAAAACCGTGCGGTTCTAAGGTTCTCAGAAATTGGCAGCAACTTTGGCTCATAAAACCGTGCGGTTCTAGGGGGTAAACCGATCGGTTCTCGTAAAACCGTGCGGTTCTAAGCATGTTAGCAACTTCCAGCGAGTTTTGGCCTTGATTCATGTATCCTGAACCTATAGGTTTGCTCTGAACCTATAGGTTTGACGTCCCAAATCGTCGTATGGCCTCCGAATCAACTCTCGAGCTTCATCTTGACGTCACGATACTCGTAAATGCTCCAATAACCTCAGGTTTTAGCTCAGGACAGCCAAAACCTGCAAAATACACACAAGGGACGACAGTATCGCAAAATAAAGCAAATAGCTCCTTAAACAATAATGAAATCGAGCGAATGCGAGCTAAATGCAACTATAACGGGGGCATAAAAGCTATATAAAAGACATACATCAGTATGCTGGTTCGTCTCGTCTTTCGACGATGATGGGTAGTAATTTCATGTTTGGTGGCATGTTTAGGAGGGATGAGAGTTTTGACAGTGCGTCGGCAAATTGGTTTTCTTCCCTTGGGAGATGATAAAATTCGATGCAGTCGAAGTTGGTTAGGAGTTTTTGGATTTTTGCTTGGTATTTGGTGAGGGTTTCGCTCATGATCTTCCTTGCCCCTGTCACTTGGTTTATGATGAGGAATGAATCTCCATGCACGCGAAGGTTCCTTATCTTGAGAGCGATTGCTGCTTGTAGGCCGTAAATGCAGGCTTCGTATTCTGCGGCGTTGTTCGTGACGCTAAAATCGAGCTTGATTGAGAGCGGAGTATGGTCGCCGTTTGGGGATATTAAGAGTATTCCTACTCCGTAGCCGTGGTAATTTGATGCTCCGTCAAATTATAATTGCCAGTATTCCTTTTCTATGGCAAAGATCCCATCGTCAGGAAATGACATTGTGTCGATCATGGGCTGTTCGATAATAGCATTTTCCGCAAGGAAGTCGGAAACTGCTCTTCCCTTGATTACCTTCAGAGGGAGGTACTTGAGTTCGTATTCGGCGAGAAGCAGAGTCCACCTAGCCATGCGTCCGTTTAGGACCGGTTTTTCAAATAGGTATTTGAGAGGGTCCATTAAGGAGTAGACTTTTGTTGTGCTGGTGAGTAGGTAGTGTCTGAGCTTTTTGGTTGCCCAGACCAGTGAGAGGCAGCTTTTCTCGACTGGTTCATACCGAGTTTCATAGTCGTGGAACTTTTTGCTGATGTAGTAGATGGCTCGCTCTTCGTTGTCGACCTCCTGGGCGAGCATGGCACCCATAGCGTTTGGCGTGGTCGTTAAGTATAGCGATAGTGGCAAGTCCTTTTGTGGAGGCACCAGAACGGGTGGATTCGTAAGCAGCTTCTTGACTTTGTCGAATGCTTGTTGACAGTCGTCGTCCCATTTCATGTGCTCTTCTTTCTTCAGCTTTTTGAAGATAGGCTCGCAAATCATGGTGAGTTTGGTGATAAATCGGGAGATATATTGGACTTGTCCCAAGAAGCTCCTTACTTTGTCAATGTTGCCTGGCGGTTTCATGCCCATTATTGCCTTGATTTTTGTTGGGTCTATTTCGATCCCGCGCTGGCTTACTATGTGACCCAACAACTTGCCTGATGTGACCCCAAAGGTGCATTTCTGTGGGTTTAATCGCATTTTATACTGCCTGATTCGGGTAAAGAATTTTCGCAGGTTTGTGACGTGGTCATCCCTTTCTTTTGACTTTACGATCATGTCGTCGACATATACCTCAACCTCCTTATGCATCATGTCGTGGAGCAAGGTGGTAGCAGTGCGTTGGTAGGTAGCGCCGGCATTGATGAGCCCAAATGGCATGACTGTGTAGCAGTATGTTCCCAGGGGGTCATGAAAGTAGTTTTTGGCATGTCGTCTGCTGCCATCTTGATTTGGTTGTATCCTGCATACCCATCCATGAATGATAGTAAGGCGTGGTCTGCTGTGTTGTCGATTAGGATGTCCATGTGAGGTAGTGGGAAGTCGTCTTTTGGGCAGGCTCTGTTCAGGTCTCGAAAGTCGGCACATACCCGTATTTTGCCGTTTTTCTTCATAACCGGGACCATGTTGGAGACCCAGTCTGAGTACTCGATGACCTGGATGAATCCAGCTTGTAGTTGCTTTTCGATCTCTTTTTTGACCATGAGAGACCATTCTGGCTTGATGCGTCGGAGTTTCTGCTTGACGGGTTTGCTACCTTGCTTTATCGGGATGCGATGTTCAGCTATCTCACGGTCGATGCCGGGCATGTCTTTGTACGACCATGCAAAGACGTCCTTGAATTCTGTGAGGAGCTTGGTGTATGTGGTCATTTCTTATGTGCTTAGGGAAGCCCCCAGCTGTAGTTCTCGAGGTTCTTCGGGCGTGCCTATGTTGATGGTTGTTGTGTCTTCGATGATGGGTTCCTGTTCGGGTTTTGAGACAATGCTTGCAATGTATCTATATAATGCAATGTTATTTAGTTTAAATTTATCGCAATTATCAGAATATGTAGATTTTAAATGAGGCAAAGAGTAACCAAAAACTTTCATGTTATTAATGTTATCAAAAGCGGTTACATTTGAAGATAGCTCAGACGAGGGAGCTTTGGACAACCTTAATGACTCTAGTTCCTTAGCTATATCGATTACATCCGGGGGATAGCCCGGGGGCTTAGTTGGGGTGTATGACTTAAAATGACGACGTGGGAGCCTAAACTTTACGATGGTCTTGGGGGTGTGGTCTTCATCTTGGTCAGAGTCAGAATTCTCGAAGGTGTAGCCTTGACCGGTAATGATTTTGAAGGTGCGGTCTTGTTCGTCGGTCCACTTGAGAGTCTTTGACCATCCGTCGTGCGTCTTCTCTTCGAAGGGGATGATTAGGTCTGTGGGGTTGAAATTGTGGCTGCGTATGATGTCGGAGATGAGCTCGATCCTGGCGATGGTGTATGTGGACATGTCCTTAGGAACTTTGCTAGTGCCTTCTTTGACGAAGTAGTTGCTGGGGAAGATGTGGTATGGCTGCATGTGGAAATCGTGATATTTCTTGCGATCGTTGTACGATTCCCAACCGTAAGAGACTTCGTAGGACCATGGCACATAAGATAGACCCATGGTGGGCCATTCATTGTTGTTGTCCTTAGAGTAGAGCGTAGCGATTTCTTCTTCACGAGTCACGGCATTGATGTCGAAGTCGAAATTGAAACCACACATGTCGTTGGCTGGATCGGCGTCTATTCCCGCAGTACTATTATTAGTCTTTTGCTGCTTGAGCGTAGCCCGAAAGTTTGAGGCGTCGATGGTGATGATCTCGTTATCTAAAGGTATCCTGACCTTTTGATGTAGGGTTGAGGTGACGGCCTTGGTAGCGTGGATCCATGGCCTTCCTAATAGCATGTTGTAGGTTGGGGGTATGTCGATGATTTGGAATTCGGTTTCTCTCATGAGTGGCCCCGTCATAATGGGAAAAGATATGGTTCCCTTTATGCTGCGACGTGTTCCATCGTAGGCCCTGACACCGTCGGTACATGGGATGAAATCATTTTCCCTAATTCCTAGTTTTTTGGCTGTTTCCAGGGGTAGGACGTTGACTGCAGATCCGTTGTCGATGAGGACGACTGGCAACGTCATGCCTTGGCATTCCACGTTGATGTAGAGAGGTAGATTGTGCGTGCCACCGAATGGAGGGAGGTCCTTATCGGAGAAGGTGACGGCATTGGCTTGCCATTCGCGTATGATATTACTGATGAGCTTTTCCGGAGACATTTCCGATGTCATCGGGGTGACCTGCAATGCTCGGTAAAGGGCTTCACGATGTCCCATTGAGTCCGCCAAGTTTGCCAGTTGAGATATCCGCCGTTTCTTTGGTTTGTTTGTGGAGCGTGTCCCCGATTTCAGGTGCAGGTAGGGGTGCTGGGGTAGTGCTTGATGACGCTACCTTGTTGACTGGTGATATTGGCGCAGGATTAGTGTTGGGTAGTGGTACATTGCTGGCCGGCGGCGTAGGAGCAATGCTTGCGGGTAACGTAGTAGAGCTTGTAGGAGCGGTGTGTGAGGGTGGTTTTGCGGTAGGCGAAATAGGCGGCGTGTCCTCGTCTATGATTATTCCCTTGTTCTTCTCTTGAATAGTCAACCTTGGTGGGAGATTTTGAGGTTCAAGTAATTCCAGAGAAGCTCGGTATGGGCGCCCAGAACGTGTCAGGTAAGCTACTTCGTCATCACTATCCGATAGCCTGATTGGGTATTTATGACGTAGCTCTCCGTATTTGCCTGGCGGGCGACGGGGTTGGGTCTCCTCTTCCTCGTAGGGTTCATTCTGGAGACACATGCGGATGTCATCATTGTCAGTTTCGTCCTCAGAAGTATTCCAGATGCCGTTGACTGCGTGATCACTTGAGACGATTAGGTTAGAGCAGTCTATGATGGGGTGTGTCCCTACAAACACAGCATGGTTATGCAAAGGATTGAGTTGGTTTGAAGGCTTAGGGCTTGGGCTAGGCTTCACAATAGTATTGTCGTCGATCAAGTTTTGAACTATGTTCTTCAGGCGAAAACATTGCTCGGTGTCGTGCCCTTTTCCTCTATGAAACTCGCAGTATGCGTTCTGATCCCATGATTTCGGTTTCTTATCTGGGGGAGGCTCGCTAGTAGGTCCTATGGGTTGAAGTACATTGCGGCTCACAAGCTTCTGTAGTGCCTTTGAGTAAGTCATGTATATTGGGTCAAAGTTTCGTCGCGCCTTTAGCGAGCTGGGACCCGCGGGTGAGTATGACGCTTTTGGCGGGCCTTGGCGAGGCCTTAGAGTCTTTGTAAAAATTGGCGGCGCCTCAAGTGCGTCCAGCGCGTTGATAGCATGTATGGGCTCGACTTTGGTAGTGGCTCGAGACGAGCTTCCTTGGTATCCGCGGCCCGTACTCTTATTCCTATTTTCTTTGCGGAGGTCGTCTTCAATGAGTTCGCCGACGACGCTGAGTGTTGAGAAGTTGTCAAAATTCCGTCTGGTAGGTGTTGTTGGTATCTTGAGGGTGAGGTTGTTGATGAATTTAGTGATTAGATCAGTGTCCTTTGGGCGGTTAGGTATTTGAGCACAGAGTTTCTTCCAACGTGTTAGGTACGCGGTAAACCCTTCATTGTCTTTCTGAGTCAGGACCTCCAAAGTACGTAGCGAGACTTGTATGTCATTGTTGTCCCGGTATTGTAAATCGAATGCCACCGTTATGTCCTCGAAACTACCGGTTTGATGTGGCTCTAAAGCATAGAACCATGCCCTAGGTTGTGCGTCCAATGAATGCGGAAATAATGTGGCCCATGCGGGGGGTTCGACACCCATGATGGCCATCTTAGCCTTGAAAGCTTTGACATGTACGAGCGGGCTTTCATGACCTTTGAAAATGGGAAGATCGCTGAGTGCTAGCTTGTCTGGTAGCATGGACCTGACGTTCTTTGGGATGTGCTCATTTTCTTGGTGTATGGAGTAACCTCTGGAGTTTGTAAGGCGTTCTTCCATGGTTCGAATCCTCTTGGCGTTTCGTTCGGATTCTTCGGCGAGGCGCGCGGCGTTCTTCTCTGCCTCAAATTTTTGCATGATGGCCATTTGCTCTATTGTTGCGGTGAGGCTAGCTATCCTGTCATTGAGTTGTCGGACTTGCTCGGCAGTTACTTCTGGGGGAGGTGGTGGCGGTCCGCCGAAGCCTTCATCGCGTTGCTGGGCCATGACGATTTTTGGTTTTGATCTGTTGTAGGTGCGCTTCTTTGGTGGTGGGCGAGGGTTTAGGTGGCGATCCTTGGTCCGTCGTGTATCCAGTATTTTTTTTTTCAATGAGTGAACCTGACAAAGTTTCAAACCTTTAGTGATTCTAAAAGGGAAGAAAAGACTCAACGAAAAATCACATTCATGACCAAAGAAAAACAAAAAACGTAGAAAGTGGGTGCATGACCTGACTCGTGTTTTTAGCTTTTAAAAAAGACACGGGAAGCTTTTGAGGTAGAGGCATATTGACACGTCTCTATTCTCGAGGTAGGAAGATTTGTATGATCATAACCAGATTAACCCAGTTTAGCGGTATGTTGCTAGGGGTTTATCATTTTAGGTTATGATAAAAAGGGTCAAACCGAAGTAGCGATAGGCTAGTCGATCTGAGGATGTTAAAATTGGGTAAAAGGCGATCACTTGTTCGCCTTTTATGTGTGACTCAGGAGATCAAATCAAAATGACGATAGGTCACTTGATTCAAAATTTAAATCAACGGGTTCGTATCTGAACGAGCTCGCGTTTTTGTTTTTGAGAGAAAAAGATCAATTTAAAATCGGGATGACTAAGGAGTCACTCGACTTAGAGCTAATTCTAATGTACTAAAAGTTAATTTCGTTTAAAATATCCGAAATGAATTGACATATTCGGGTTTTTGCTTTGTGAAAAGTTTTGAAAAAGACCTGGGATATAGTGATTATCCTGGATTGGTTTTAAATGTAGTGGCATTTTATTTATCAAACTCAAATGACTATAGGTCAAAGAGCATAACGGCGTGTTTTAAAAAGTATGACCCTTTTGAAAAAAGTTTGAAAAAGTAATTTCAAAAATGGACGTATTTTAAAAGTATAATGCCTAGGAAATGTTTTTTTTTTTGCATGCAAAAAGTTTTGAAAGACGACCATAGTGAGGGTACTATAGCTTCGCACTTGTACATATAAACACAGGTTTTTGGTTTATAGGGTAAGGTTCCCTCCGGCCATTCTCGCAACGTTTAGGTAGGGTTACCCGCGACATTGCACACGTCTTAAGCGTGAGTTCAATACGGACCCTAGAGCGTTCGAGTTTGACTGGTTACGATCGTTTGTACGGATGCCGTACTTGTAATCGTGGAGGGGTGAGAGATCGACGTGTCCAGAGTTATCCCGCTTATGAAGCGAGCTTTACTAGGGGCCGTCCCTCGAGGGGTGTGGTTATGAATCAGGAGGATTCGACTCAACGTACTTTTGCCCAAATATCGAAAGCGTAAATGTTTTCAAAGTTTCAAGCTTCACTTCTTTATGTTTTTAAAATAAAAGAAAAACTAGTTTTTCAAAAATAATAAAAATCATGCTCGTCCCAGTAGTCGCCAATTTGAAGATGCAGGAAAAAATCGTCCTAAATGGGAAAACCTATCGGCGCCTGTGGCGCTTGAGCCTACCGCCAGTCTTGGCGTAGGAGTCTTGAATGCGCCTCATGAGGAAAAAGTGCGAAGTTTGTAAAAATGGGGGAGATCATTGCATGAATTTGTGACCAAAAAGAAAAAGTAGAAAATCCTTTTTGAAAATGTATTTTCGGAGTCGCCACCAAATATTAAAGGAATTTGGAACCTATTCAACGCGTCTTGAAATTCAAGACACGAGTGTCTCAGATTTGAAGGTGCGTCGATACCTATCTATCTGAGGTTTGACACCAGAGAGGGGGTTCGGAGTGAGGTTACTTTTCGAAAGTTTTGACAAAGTGTATTTTGAAAACAGCAATCAAAAAGCCTACGTAAAAAGTAGTCTCTACTAGTTTGAAAATATTTGCTTAATTTCGATATTTGGGCTAAAAGTCACGCTACGTACAAGTGCGAATAGGTATGACTCGATTAAAATGCATAAGTAATGTAAATCGTCAAAATAATGACGTATTGCTATAGGAAATGTACGTTAAATAATAATTTATTGACTAAATTATTACCATAAACGTTATTTTCCGACCTCGTATTTGAATTTGTGAAAACCCTCAGTTTTGACATGCTAAAAGACTCTATGAAACGGTACAATTTAGTGTTGAATCCGTGATTCTAGTCGTTATTTAATGCATGAATGAGGACTTGCATAATTATAAAAGTGACGTCGGTTTGCTTTAGGGATAATGAGTCGTTTATTTATGCGATATTGGCGGGGTTTAGACGGATTATGAATCCGAATTGCTACAACCGAATTACGAATAAGGTTCGCTAAATGCCAATATCGGGTTGGGGTTAATGTAACCCCTTTTGTCCGAGTCTCAAACGTCCAAAACGTAGGTAAAATGTTTACCTTTCGAAAATGCAAAGACGGTATTTTTGAGTGGATTTTGTGAATAGTGTATGTGTGTTTTTAAAAACCGATCCTTTGAAATGAATGAAGGGGGTTGGTATTTATAGGAAAATGGCTCGTTTTTGTGCATGGACAAAACTTAATCGCCAGTGAGCCTGTGATTAAGTTTCAATGCAGCCGCCAAATGGAATAAAAGAACCAGGGTTGGGAGAAGAAAAACTTAATCGCCTGTAAACAGGCGATTTAGTTTTTAATCGTCTGTTTACAGGCGATTTTATTTTTGTTTTGGTGTGCTGCTTAAGCCGCCTTTGGCTTAATGACGTATTTTATTGTGATGATTATATTTTGTGATGTAATTTGGTCGTGTGGGTTAAGTAATTTTTGGGCCAAATTAGTTTTTGGTCCAATTTTGATTTTCGTGTTTCGGTTTTTGTCGTGTTTTTCGGTTTTGGCTCGAAATAAAATAATATTAAAGTATATTATTTTACGGTTTTGTAGAGTCTATTTTTGTGAAAATGTGACACGGGACGCACTATGGCCCGTTTTGCGTGTTGCGTTAGTGTGCGTTTTGGGTCGTTTTTGTGAGTTTGGGCCTTTTTGTAGCTGGTTGGGCTGTTTTTGTGTTTCGGCTTAATAGGACGTTCCTGTATTGTGCTCGTGTTGCGCTCAATATGACTAAGAATGACATTCATTTTTATGATTATGCAAATCCAAATTAATACGCTAAAAATGACTAAATACGTTTTAGACACTTTTGTACCGTTTCGACTCTTTTAAAAGCATGCATGAAAGTCCTTTTCGTCATCGGATTTGTTTTTGGGGGGTACGGATACGGGTATCTACAGGTTTGATTAGGTTATCTTGGACCTCGGGAAGCGGGCCAGGAATGGGTTTGGGCTCGGTTCTGGGCCCGAGCCGTGAAAATGTAAAAAGGGTATATTTTGTAGTGTTTTGTGAAATAAGACAAACCGCGAGACTGTCTCGGGTGTTTGCCAGTCCTAAAAGGTGGTTTTAGCAACTGGGCCTAAATTTAGGGAACGAATTGGGCCTTGTTAATGTAAAAGGGCCAATTAGATTATGTGTTTGTAAAAGGGGTATGCGCATGCCGATTAGGACCTAGATTCGAGACAAGCTAGACTCTAGACCATCCTAAGGACGCCTACCTAAGAGTGATGACCCATAAAGAAACTTCATTTTGCATTTTAAAACATTTAACTTGAATTCGTCATGATTAGAACCATTTAAGTCAACGTAAAAGCATGCAATAAAAGTCCATTGTTACATCACTGGGTTTTTGGTGGGAGGTACGGATGTGGGTATCCACAGAGCCCCCAGTTTGACCGAGCTTAGGACTAAAGCGAAAGTCAAACTACACGACAGCATCCGGACCGTTACAGTCTCGATACTATCAGCGGAGCTGAGTATGTAACACACGCGATTTTTACCAAAAATATAAAATATAAAATATACGTTAAATAAGTCCAAGGTGGCGGAAACACCTTGAAAACCGCGTAGTTAATAAAAACTGAAAAGGTTTAAAAGAAATAAATATAAGAGTTTCCAAAATAAGGGGAATAAATACCCTTAAAAATAGAAACTAAAATACTGAAATAAAATAATTTATTAAAAGAATTCTTGTAAATAAATCGTGACGCTCGCTAGCTCACTCCAAAACCCCCGAAAGCAGAAACCTGATCATCATCCTGCCATTTTACAAGAAAATGACAGCCACAGTCAACGGGGAGTAACTCAGACGTTCTCCCAGCCATATTACATCACAATAAAGCTGACAAGTAAATAAAACAGCTCATAATAAAAATAATGATATTAATAATAATAATAATAACCACAAGCTATATAAGAAATAGTTAACAACACTAAGCCAATCTCAACACAACTCAACACAGACTACTCCCTTTCATCCATCTTAACCTTATTCGACACAATACTCTTAATCTTTAACACAATTTAGTAAGCTGAAACGTTTATATGACATATCCCTACGGGGTCGACTACTAACCAGCTGACAATAGGACCTCAACTAGTTAGTCCCGCATACTTGACAATAGGACCTCAAGATACTCCCGGTAATACTGACAATAGGACCTCAATAAACTAGTTTAGGCCAACATTAGGACCTTGGACACTAAACTAGTCCGAAAGCGGATAAAAATATAATTGTTTCATACTTACTAAATCAAGTCCCCTGATGGATCACTAGAAATATACGTGTAAATCTAGTAGTAATTAACACCATTATCCCACGTTATTACGTATATAATCATACAATCAACTTGTGTATAGTATTAATATCTCAAATTAATCATTACACCATCATTAGAACAACTAACTTACATTATACATAAACATACGCACGTACAAAACCTACTAAATTGCATTAACTATAAAATAAAGTTCAATTGTCCATTGATTTATTTTAAAGAGGTCAGTTGTTTATGCAACTTTGGAAAGGTGTTACGAATAGGGTGTGTATTCAAGGTGCATGGCCGCCTTATGAAAAGCAGACTTGCGTACCAAAATTGGGGTGAGCCTAGTGTAGGCCCTTGCTAGTCAAAGAAGTAAAGAAAACCTTAATCCATGTTAGGATTAAGACCTACCTGTCTCAAGTCGGGAAACCGGCAGCGCTTCGCTTCAAAGGGGAGAATTCAACACTAGGAAAATGAAGAATTCTAAGGATGTTTATGTGTAAGGCTTTGAGAGGTTTGAGTTGTGAAATTCTGCTGTGAATTGAATGTCAAATTCTGTGTTGAAACGTATGTGGAGGGCTGTATTTATAGTGTAGAGCTCGTCAAGAATTAGGAAAGCCAGGGGATAAAACCGGACGTAGGAATCGCAAGGTCCCTTGCGGCTGCCTGCCCTAATCGCAATAGTCCTTGCGATTGGTAGGGCGGGCATTATCCTCCTTTCTCCATATATTTCTAAATTATATTTTAGGATATACGGTATATTCTTGCTTGAGCTCTAAGTTACGTTGTTGTAGCAGATGGTAGGGTTTGATTAGGTTATCTTGGACCTTGGAAAGCGGGCCAGGAATGGGTTTGGGCTCGGTTCTGGGCCCGAGACCCGAAAATGCAAAAAGGGTGTATTTTGTAGTGTTTCGTGAAATAGGACATTCCGTAAGGCTATCCCAGGTGTTTGCCAGTCCTAAAAGGTGGTTTTAGCGACTGGGCCTAAATTTAGGGATTTAGGAGAATCGAATTGAACCTTGTTAATGTAAGAGGATCAATTAGACTATGTGTTTAAAAAGGGGTGTGCGCATGCCGATTAGGACCTGAACTTGAGACAAGCTAGACTCTAGACCTAAGGACACTAAGAGTGATGACCCATAAAGAAACCTCATTTGCATTTTTAAAACATTTAACTTGAATTCGTCACAGTTAGAACCATTTAAGTCAACATAAAAGCATGCAATAAAAGGCCATTGTTACATCACTGGGTTTTTGGCGGGAGGTACGGATGTGGGTATCCACATTGGGCCTTTTGGGCCAAAGTAGGTGTTTGTATTGGTTTGTTTTTGTTGTATATGCTTGCTTTTGTGTTGGGTCGGTTTAAATAAAATGACTTAGCGAATACTCATTTTACACGACATGCAAATAAATCATTTTAGGCATTAAATGACTTAAAATGTTTACGACAAAATGTACCGTTTTTGACATTACGTTAAAAACATGCTTTTGTGAAAAGTCCATTTCATCATAGGGTTTGTGTTTGGGGGGTACGGATACGGGTATCTTCAGAGCCCCCAGTTTGACTGAGCTTGGACTATAGCGTTAGTCAAACTTAATGATAGTATCCGGACCTTTACAGTCTTGATACCACCTGGCGGTGCTAAGCATGTGTCTCGAGGGAGAGACGAGGACTTAGTGCCGGGAAATGCGGGGCGGGACAACATGTTTTAAGACATAACGGTCCGTGCATGTTTAAAGGCGTGTCTGCCTGTTGACGTCTGGTGTCTTTGAGCCGTCTGCTGATGTCGGATGCTTCTTGATGGCGCTTTGTAGTCTAGCCGAACTTTGCGTTGTGCTTGAGATGGTTGCTGATGTTGAATGCTTCGTGATGGCGCTTTGTTGTCTAGCCGAACCTTGCGTCGTGCGAATGCTCGTTTGCGTGCTTATGCTGATTTGTTGATGGCGCTTTGTAGTCTAGCCGAACTTTGTGTTGTGTGAATGCTTGCTTGCGTGCTTATGCTTCTGCTTATGTGTGAGTGTTTGTGCTTCGATGTTTATCTCGTAAAGAGTGTATGACTCGTATAAGAGGTTGTGTGTTTATGTATTTGACTCGTAGAAAAGGTATGTGTTTTTATGTTGGACTCGTAAAAGAGGTACGTTTTTTGTGATTGACTCGAAAAAGAGGTACGTGTTTGGTTGTTTGACTCGTGAAAGAGGTGTGTGTTTGGTGTTTGACTCGTAGAAGAGGTTTGTGTTTTAGGTGTTTGACTCGTAAAAGAGGTTTGTGTTTGACTCGTAAAAGAGGCTTGTGATTAGGTGTTTGACTCGTAAAAGAGGTATGTGTTTTTGTGTTTGACTCGTAAAAGAGGCTTGTGTTTATGTGTTTGACTCGTAAAAGAGGTTTGTGCTTAGGTGTTTGACTCGTAAAAGAGGTTCGTGTATAGTGTTTGACTCGTAAAAGAGGTATGTGTTTTTGTGTTTGACACGTAAAAGAGGCTTGTGTTTTTGTGTTTGACTCGTAAAAGAGGTACGTGTTTGGTTGTTTGACTCGTGAAAGAGGTGTGTGTTTGGTGTTTGACTCGTAGAAGAGATTTGTGTTTTAGGTGTTCGACTCGTAAAAGAGGTTTGTGTTTGACTCGTAAAAGAGGCTTGTGTTTAGGTGTTTGACTCGTAAAAGAGGTTTGTGTTTAGGTGTTTGATGTGTCATATATTTACTTATATATAGCCCCTGCTTCACGAACTTTTCTTAGTTTTTCTCATGCTTTTACTTGCGTTTCAGCTCCTATTTCTCTCCGTTTTGGCTCTGCTGCGTTTTTGTGTCCATTTTGTAGGTACAAGCGCTAATTTGGAGTTTAGGAGGCTTGTCGAGAGGTTTCGTGAAGTTTCGTGAAGTTTCGTGAAGTTTGGAGGTGATTCGAGTTGGTTTCGTTGCGTTTCGCTTGCGTACGAGCCTCGTTTCACTTATTGAAGGTGTCCCGAGACCTTGGCTCGGGATTTGATGCTCCCATAATCATTCTAAGACTCGTCCCTACTAAGTACAAAAGAAGAACAAAAGCTGAAAAAAATCTGAACAACACGGGACCAATCCCTCCCGTCCGGGTTAACCCTTGTCCCGTCTGGGACACACCCCATCCCGTCCGGGACCACCTAGGGACGGCTCCGACTCTTCGTTGGCTTAAAATAATTCGTCTTTTTGAAGGCCTTTTTGATCATATTTTTCGACGAAATTTTTACAGTAGTTCCTAGACTCTCTAAACTTGTTTCTCTCCAAAACTTAGGGTTTAAATAATTTTCCTTCTTGTATTTTCAATTCCCGACTTAAGTACGTTGTTTTGATCATCCTATTTCAGTTTGTTGCTTTAGTTCATCTTGTTCTCTTGCAATTTCTGATTTGGTTTTTGCTTGATACTTCTCCCTTTGATTGTTATTTCATTATATATTGTCATTGATCATGATTTCATCTATTGCTTTCGTTTTCGTTGTTTTTTTCGCTATGAGTGAGTAGTTCATTATCTAGGGAGAGAGGGTGAAGCATGGGTGTTGGTTTTGCTTGAGTTTGATGATCTTGTTGAGTTAGGTTTTGTCATGCTTTGTTTAGTCTTTGCTTGATTGCTCTCGTTGATTCCTTGATCACGTTTTAGCGAGTATCTAGCACCCTTGAACTTAAGAACGAAAGCCTAGTTCTAGGATAGGCGCGAGACTAAACATTAGGACCCTCGTTTGTAAGTTGCGAGAGCCCGCATTCGAGACCTAGAGGAGCTTAAGACCGAGAGGCCGAGCGTTATCCTTAGCATGTGCGATACCTACTCGTTCCGATCATCATCCTTGGCCTTGACTTACCCATTGTCTAACCCGACTCCCTAGACCTTTTTCCTAAGTTTAAACCCTCTTCTTTTACGCTCTAGCTTTAGTATACCTAAACCACTCGAACCGAGACTAGAATCACACAAAATAACCAACATTGCGACCATCTCCCTGCGGATACGATACCCGACTTACCCTTGCTGCCCGTTAGAGTTTGTTTGGATTTACTTTTGATTAGGTGACGCGACTAAACCTATCAAATTTTGGCGCCGTTGCCGGGGAGACGGCTTTGTTTTCTGTTGTTATTTGGTTCTTTTCTCATTTGTTACTCTTGTCTCAAGGAACCTCAATTCCTTGAGGCCGTTACTTATCGTTGCCTCTAGTGTTTTTGTATGCCCAGGCAAACGCGTACGTCTCAAAAAGGTTTGGCAATTCAGTTTGACCCGGAACCCGAGCGTACATTCTTAAGGCGCAAGAACTTATTGAGGGACTTGGAAGCTAGTGTTTCTTCTACTTCATCACCAAAGGCAGCTCACATTGAACCCATACCCGAGCCAAAGAAAATGGTGAAGCTTTCCGATCATTCGAGGCCTACCGCCGCTCAAGTTCCAACGGGCAATGCTATGCCAACCATAGCGGCCAACAATTATGAGGTTAAGCCCGCTTTCATCAACCTTATAGAGCGCACTCAATTTGGAGGGAGTCCCGGTGAGGATCCTAACTTGCACATCCAAAACTTTTGTGATTATTGCTCCACAATCAAACAAACGGGAGTGACGCAAGATCAAATTCGGGAGATGCTCTTCCCATTTTCCCTCCGAGACAAAGCCAAGCTGTGGCTTAATTCATTGAACCGGGTGGCTCTTGCGATCACCGATTGGAGCTCCCTCGTGTTGGCATTTTATCAAAAGTACTTTGCTCCGGAAAAGACCGCAATGCTAAGGAGCCAAATTACGAGCTTCCGCCAAAGGGGAGACGAGTCTCTCTTTGATGCGTGGGAGCGGTACAAGGACCTTCAACGTCAATGCCCTCATCATGGCATGGACAATTGGTTTATCGTGATGCAATTTTATAACGGTCTTTACAACGAGTCACGCCAAGTGCTTGACTCGGCGGCGAATGGTCGATTTGACAATATCGATGTGGAGGAGGCCATTGAAACGATTGAGGCTATGGCAATCTATAATGCGCAGTACGGGAGTTCTAGGAATGTCCCTCGAGTCGGTGGTAAGAATGATGGAGACGCGGTGGCCATGTGTGGATACCCAAATCCGTACCTCCCGCCAAAAACCCAGTGATGTAACAATGGACTTTTATTGCATGCTTTTATGTTGACTTAAATGGTTCTAATTATGACGAATTCGAGTTAAATGCTTTTAAAATGCAAAAGAGGTTTCTTTATGGGTCATCACTCTTAGTGTCCTTAGGTCTAGAGTCTAGCTTGTCTCAAGTTCGGGTCCTAATCGGCATGTGCACACCCCTTTTAAACACCTTAAGTCTAATTGATCCTTTTACATTAACAAGGTTCAATTCGATCCACCTAAATACCTAAATTTAGGCCCAGTCTCTAAAACCACCTTTTAGGATTGGTAAACACCTAGGATAGTCTCACGGAATGTCCTATTTCACAAAATGCTACAAAATACACCCTTTTTACATTTTCAGGGCTCGGGCCCAGAACCGAGCCCAAACCCATGCCTGGCCCGCTTCCCAAGGTCCAGGATAACCCTAAGCAAACCCTAGCATCAGCCACTACAACGTAACTTAGAGCTCAAGCAAGATTATACCGTATATCCTAAAAGATAATTTGGAAATATACGGAATAAAAGGATAATGCCCGCCCTACCAATCGCAAGAGTCCTTGCGATTAGGGCAGGCAGCCGCAAGGAGCCTTGCGATTGCCCCAAGCATTCGCAAGGAGCCTTGCGACTCCTAAGTCCGGTTTTATCCCCTGACTTTCCTAATTCTTGCCGAGCTCTACACTATAAATACAACCCTCCATTCATTCGATTCAGGACACAATTTCAGAATACAATCTACATCCAAAACACTCTCAAAGCCTCACGCATAAACATCCTTGAATTCTTCATTTTTCCGAGTGTTGAATTCTTCCCTTTGAAGCGAAGCGCTGCCGGTTTCCTAACTCGAGACAGGTAATACTTAATCCTAATATGGATTAATGTAACACCCGGTGTTGTCCGAGGTTATTCGGGCCGGGTTCCCCGTTGAAGTAGTCCATGTGATGAGCTCAAGTGACCTAGTGCTTAAAAGGATTTGTAAGTACTACTCATATCAACAAGATGCATCTTCTTTTCTGGTGGCTCATCTTAAGAACTCTTCAGTTAAGCGTGCTTGCTGGAGAGTAGTCTTAGGATGGGTGACCTCCTGGGAAGTTCTCAGGATGCGCACGAGTGAGGACAAAGTCTTGTTGGAAAGGGCCCGTGTTGGTGCGTGGGCGATGTACGCGACTGGCGAGCTACAGTGAATGACATTTCGGCCTTGATTGGGGCGGGGTGTTACAAATGGTATCGAGCAACCGGCGACCGTGTGGTCGAATCCTGTGTCTTGTTGGCAGTGCACGCACCTAGGCGGGAGGATTCTGGAATGCTATATTGTAAGTAGCTACCAGGCGCAACGAGGACGTTGCGTTCTTCAAGTGGGGGTGTGTAACACCCGGTGTTGTCCGAGGTTATTCGGGCCGGGTTCCCCGTTGAAGTAGTCCATGTGATGAGCTCAAGTGACCTAGTGCTTAAAAGGATTTGTAAGTACTACTCATATCAACAAGATGCATCTTCTTTTCTGGTGGCTCATCTTAAGAACTCTTCAGTTAAGCGTGCTTGCTGGAGAGTAGTCTTAGGATGGGTGACCTCCTGGGAAGTTCTCAGGATGCGCACGAGTGAGGACAAAGTCTTGTTTGGAAAGGGCCGTGTTGGTGCAGTAGGCGATGTCTGCGACTGGCGAGCTACCGTGAATGACATTTCGGCCTTCAGTTGGGGCCGGGGTGTTACAATTAAGGTCTTTCTTTACTTCTTAGACTAGCAAGGGCCTACATTAGGCTCACCTCGACTTTGGTACGCAAGTCTGCTTTTCATAAGGCGGCCATGCACCTCGAATACACACCCTATTCGTAACACCCTTCCAAAGTCGCATAAACAACTGACTTCTTTAAAATAAATCAATGGCTAATTGAACTTTATTTTACTGCATGCATTTAGCAAATCCTCTTATTGTATCTAAATCACCTAAAATGAATTCGTCATTAAACTGAACTGTTTTCGTTAATAAGTTAAGCATGCTTAACTGAGGGTTTAAACAATCTCTTTTTGCATTCTTTTTACATTTATATCGCACTTGTACGTAGCGAATTACTTAGGCTCATGTATCATTATTTGTATTGTTCTCAAGTCTAGTAGAGGCTATCTTTTGATAGGCTTTTCCAAAAGATCTTTCATAAAAACATTATTTTGATTTATGCTTTAGAAAAGTACTCTCACCCGAATCTGGTTTCACAATAGCCTTAGACGGATGGGTGTCGACGTGCCTTGAACTCTAAGACGTGTCTTTGAGCATGAGGACACGGAGGCGGGTTCTAAATTTCCCTCATAATTTAGTGGCGGCTCCAAAACAGTTTTTAAAGGTTTTTTGTACTTAATCTTTTTAACTTCACGCCCTTAGCAAGACGTCGAGTGGTTCCATGTTAATCCCGGTACTTACAGTTGGCGACTCCGCTGGGGACAGGTTTTATTTTTTAAAACTAAAATTAGCTTTTTCTTTTTAAAAATAAAAACGAGACTTGAACGACTTAAGAACAATCAACATACATGAGCTAAGCATATCCGTTAGAGTCGAATCTAGTCGGATTCACACACGAACACCCCGAGAGGTGGTTCCAAACGCAGGCATCGTCCATTCGACGAGGCGCGTCTTTGAACTAACCTTCCTCTCACCCTCCCGCGACTTGCCGTAGCAAACTGATTTGACCGCCCCAGGGCTTCCTTCGTATCCTACACGTTATACTGTGTGGGCGAAGGGCTAAAAGCACCTGCCAAAGCGTACTCAAATCAGTTGGAGGCGTACGAGACTTGACCAAACGACCAAGAGTCATACGTACGAGTGCGAGGCTATACAATATAGTCTTTTTCAAAATTCATCTGCATATTTTCAAAAAGTCGCTTTATGTTTTCAAAAATAATCAACCTAACAAACTAACCAGCTAACACTTTTCAAACAAAATAATCGCGAGTTTTTGAAATAAACATTTTTCAAACTTTCCTTTTACAAAATTAGCAAAACCCGAGTCAAGGTTTTTAACCTAAACTCGTCGATTTCATTCTTTGAGCCTCACGGCCCAAATCCTTTTTAACGTCTTCGACTTGGCCAGTCTGAGTCGATTCCTTTTTTATGCATCCATCTTTAGCCCATGACAACATACCGTCGCTCGGACTAAATGGATGCGGAGCAAAATCTTTTAACATCGAGATGAGCTGCGCGCACGCATTCTCGTCTCAAAAACACTCCTAGCTTGTTTTCGAAAGCTTCCCTTTTTCAAAACTTTAAAAGAGTCTTTTTCAAACGAAATGAACTAAAAACGAACATATAAATGAATGTGTCAGTCGGGTCTGTCATATAGCTGATGCACTCCATGCAAATGTAGGGAATTTCCAACTGGATACTCGCCGCACCCAAAACAACGTCCTGAAGATGTCCAAGCTGAACAAACTAGAAGCACTCCACAGCCGGATCAACCAACTTACCAAGGATATTGACGACTTGAAAGCCTTGCACCAAGCTGAAGTCGAACGCTTCAAAGAGCGCACTAAAAACAAGGCTGACAAGCACGTCTCCCTCTACACTCTCGCGACCCAACGTCAAAAGGACAACGAAGACTTCACATACTACCTCGCTCGATGGAGGAAACTGCTCTCACAGATTCCAAACCATCCACACGAAGACGAACTTATGTACACATTCATCAACAGCCTACGACTCTCGTGTCAATCCTACTTCAAAGATATGAACATCCGAAATTTCGAGCAAATCGCTAAATTCGGTACTGAAATGGAGGAGGACCTTACATTCTGCGCCATGTCCAGTTATGACGATCTCAGCGACTCGCCGGATTACATCCCTACAACCAAAAGCTACTCTGATGCTCCCGCCGTTATCAAGACAACACCTCCTAAGGCTAGGACAAGCTTTGACCCGCTATACATGTCTGACACTGAAGCATTCTGGAAACTAGTTGAAAAGAAATGCCTGCAACCGGTCGGGCCCACTAGCGAACCGCCCAATCACAAGAAATCAAGATCGTGGAATCCCAATGCTTTCTGTGCATATCACTGAGGCAAGGGACATGATACCGAGCACTATATTAAGCTTAAGCATGCCATTCAGGATCTCCTTGATCAAGGAAGGCTCGAAATACCCCATACAGGCGGATGACTGTCCAACAAAGGTAATAATGCAACTACTATGGGATCGACTCTCACCATGAATCGTCCAAATCCTTCCAATTCAAGTGACGACCAAACCAGTAACTTCTCATTTAGCGACGAAGAAAAGGAATGGCTTTGGCCAAAGCAAGCCCAGGAAAATGAAACAATCTATCTCACCGTCCCTCTACCACCCAATGAAGACAGTCCCCAGCACAATCAGGCGGATGTTTTAGAACCACCTCACCAGGTCAGCAACCCGATTATCAACGCAATAGGAGGAGGCAATCCTTTGCACCTACCTAAACCTCCAAAGCAGGAATGTAGGAGAACTACAACCAGGCCGGAATCAAGGGAGACGACGAAGAGGAGGAAATTCTTTTAGGATCTAATTCTCTAAGTGTCGGGTCATCTGTCGACCCATCCTCTAGTTTTAGCTTAGACTTTTTATTGAATAATACAGATAAGTTTGCTTACGTCTCGTCTCAAGCTAAAAAC
This sequence comes from Dianthus caryophyllus, assembly GCA_023091065.1. Classification (NCBI taxonomy): domain Eukaryota; kingdom Viridiplantae; phylum Streptophyta; class Magnoliopsida; order Caryophyllales; family Caryophyllaceae; genus Dianthus; species Dianthus caryophyllus. Next base: position 20,775,535 of record CM041522.1, read on the forward strand.
AAACAAATAAACAACAAACAACAAACAAAATTTAAACAAACAAACAAAATAACACAACACACCAATCCGTGCAATAAAAATGAACCAATGAATGAACAATCGTTAATTAAATACATTGCAAACATCATGGGCAACTCAACGCACAACCCGATCATCGAGGATACCGTAACCATTAACATAGGAACCCCCGAAGAACCAAGGGAGCTGCAACTAGGCGCTTCACTGAGTGAGGACGAGCGCACCAACTTCACCCAACTCTTAACCGAGTTCAAAGACGTCTTTACGTGGTCATATAAGGACATGCCCGGCATCGACAGAAGCATAGCCGAACATCACATCCCCATCAAACCCGGTTTCAAACCTATCAAACAAAAACTAAGGAGACTACGACCCGAGTGGTCCCTTATGGTCAAGGAAGAAATCGAGAAACAATTACAAGCCGGCTTCATTCAAGTCGTCGAGTACTCAGATTGGGTCTCAAACATGGTCCCAGTCCTAAAGAAAAATGGCAAGATACGAGTATGTGTCGACTTCCGCGATCTAAACAAGGCAAGTCCAAAGGACGACTTTCCACTGCCGCACGTAGATGTTCTAGTTGACAACACCGCTGATCATGCCCTTCTATCCTTCATGGACGGGTATGCAGGATACAACCAAATCAAGATGGCCCATGAGGACATGGCCAAGACCACATTCATCACACCATGGGGCACTTATTGCTACACAGTTATGCCTTTTGGTCTAATCAACGCGGGTGCGACCTACCAACGCACCGCGACCACGCTTCTACACGATATGATGCACAAGGAAGTTGAAGTATACGTAGACGACATGATCGTCAAATCCAAGGAAAGAGATGATCACATATCAAACCTCCGCAAGTTCTTCACACGACTCCGCCAATACAAGATGCGCCTCAATCCCCAAAAATGTACATTTGGAGTAAAGTCCGGCAAACTACTAGGACACGTAGTAAGCCCAAGAGGCATCGAGGTCGACCCCTCGAAAATAAAAGCAATTATGGCAATGCAACCCCCCAAGAACCTGGACGAAATCCGAAGCTTCCTGGGTCAAATCCAATACATCTCCCGCTTCATAAGCAAACTAACCATGATATGTGAACCGATCTTCAAGAAACTGAAGAAAACTGACCATGTAGAATGGGATGAAGCATGTCAACAAGCATTTGACAAGGTTAAGGAGTTGTTATCCAACCCCCCAGTCCTAAGGCCGCCGCAAAAGGACCTACCCTTGTCACTCTACCTCACAACAACATCAACTGCAATCGGCGCCATGCTCGCCCAGGAAGTCAACGGCGAAGAACATCCAATTTACTACATCAGCAAGAAGTTTCTCGACTATGAAACTCGATATGCACCCGTCGAAAAAAGATGTTTAGCATTAGTATGGGCATCCAAAAAGCTTCGTCACTATATGCTAGCACACCAAACAAAGGTCTACTCAAAAATGGACCCCGTCAAGTACCTTTTCGAGAAACCAGTGCCAAATGGACGCATGGCACGATGGACATTACTTCTAGCCGAGTTTGATATTGTCTACGTTCCCCTTAAAGCCATCAAAGGACGAGCGGTCTCAGACTTTCTCGCCGATCACGCGATCAACGAAGAACCCATCATTGACACCACATCATTCCCCGACGAAGGAATATACAACATAAACGAAGAACAGTGGGAATTATATTTCGACGGTTCATCAAATTACCGAGGCTGTGGAATAGGAATACTACTCATTTCCCCGAACGGTGAACACACACCTCTCTCCATCAAATTAGACTTTGATGTAACGAACAACGCCGCAGAATATGAGGCATGCCTGCATGGACTACAGGCCGCACTCATACTAAACGCAAGGAACCTACGGGTATACGGAGATTCCTCGCTAATCATCAACCAAGTGTCTGGAGCATGGAAGATACTTAACGAAAACCTCGCACTATACCAAAGCAAAATTCAAGAACTTATCGCCAAATTCCACCGCGTGGAGTTCTTGCACCTACCCCGCGAAGAAAACCAATTCGCAGATGCATTATCAAAGCTAGCATCACTACTAAACATCCCCCCGGGAATACAGACTATTCCCATCGTCGTGGAACGAAGCAGCGAACCCGCATACATATGCGACATCGCAGCCGAGAATGAACAAAACGAACCTTGGTACCAAGCCATAATCAACTTCAAACGAGACGGAGAATATCCGCCAAATACTGACAAACGCGGCAGAAGAGCTCTCCGGCTTCTGGCATCACAATTCGTGCTGGAAGAGGACAAACTACTCAAGAAAACGCCCCAGGGTACACTACTCTTGTGCGTTGATCACAACAAGGGGCGAGAGATTATATCTCAAGTCCACGATGCCGAGTGCGGACCTCACATGAACGCACGAGCCCTATGCAAACAGATCCTTAGGCTAGGATGGTACTGGACCACCATGGAAGCCGACTGCGCGAAATATGTCAAACACTGCCACAATTGCCAAATCTTCGCGAATGTTCAACACATACCCCCTTCACCCTTATACAGCCTCACATCTCCATGGCCATTCTCGACATGGGGAATCGACGTCATAGGTAAAGTACACCCGGTTGGAGCAGGAGGACACTACTTCATCCTCGTGGCTATCGACTATTTCACGAAATGGGTCGAAGCCGCGTCATACCGTAAGCTTGACACCAAGGAGGTCGCCCGTTTCATACAGAATAATATCATATGTAGATACGGCGTACCCCACGAGCTGATCAGCGATCAAGGCTCACATTTCCGAGGAGAAGTCGAACCTATCCTCACTAAATACAACATTCAAAGACATAGATCATCACCTTACCGACCCCAAACCAACGGAGCGGTAGAAGCTGCGAACAAAACTGTAGTGACCATCCTCAAGAAGATGATTGACACATGCCATGACTGGCCACACAAAATTCCTTTTGCCTTATGGGGATATCGAACCACAATACGCACACCAACAGGGATGACACCCTACTTCCTAACATACGGCATGGAAGCTGTACAACCTGTAGAAATCGAAATGAAATCACTTCGAATTCTAATGGAAGCGGACATACCAGAAGCAGAGTGGGCCCGAGAACGATATGAGCAACTCATCCTCCTGGACGAAAGGCGCTTACACTCACTAAGCACCGTTCGCATGTACCAATCAAGGTTACAACGCGCATACAACAAACGAGTCAAACCACGCAATATCAACGTGGGAGACTTGGTCCTTAAATCAGTAAGGGCTCCACTATCCGTCGACCCAAGAGGGAAATTCAAGCCTAATTGGGCCGGACCATACCTGGTTAAAGAAATCCTTCCCGGAGGAGCTGCAAGGCTAACCGACCTCGACGGTGAAGAGTTCAATCTACCCACCAACCTCGATCAGCTTAAGAAATACTACCCTTAGGCTCTACACAACTTTGCAATGTATTTCATAACGAACACAACGCACGGATGAACTACGCTTGGTTTGATTCCACAAAAATGGATACGTAGGCAGTCTCACAAAAGACTCAACCAAAATCACGAACTACGCCGGTTTGATTCTGTGTAAAACATAGATACGTAGGCAGCTTTTCAAAGCGCAACCGAACTTCTTCGCACGCACGCCCGAAGCTTAAAAAGGTCGAGGGCGATGCACTCAAAAAATGACACGCTCAAAGCTTAAAAAAGTCGAGAGCACAGTCAACACAAAACGACACGCTCAAAGCTTAAAAAAGTCGAGAGCATAGTCAACACAAAACGCATAAGTCTAAAGCTTAAAAAGGTCGAAGACTTAAAACAAAAAACATATATCCGAAGCTTAAAAAGGTTGAGGATGAACAAAATAAAACAAAAGAGACGAGACAATAGGCAAACACTTTCTTTATTTAGTCATGAATTTTTAAAATGTTTACATTTTAAGCAAAGAGTTTAAAACTAGCTTTCAAACTCATTTTATTCATTGAACAATTAAATAAATAAACAAGAATTCTTTGAATAAAACATCTATGGCCTAAGTCTAAGCATCCTTCCTACGGCGCTTTGGAGACTCCTCTTCGTCTTCACCCTTTGAAGCATCCGCACGAACAACAACCGACGCAATCACTGGATTCGGACCACTCCTCTCGAATCCTGGGGGCTCAATAGGGCCCTCTTCATCAGCATCTTCAATCTTGTCACCCAGACGATCCTGCACGGTCACCCTAGGTCCAAGCCGCTCCCTAAGTGGCCTAGAAGAAAACGCTCCCGCGCTAGAACTCGCAAAATCACTATAGTCCCGTCTTCCACGCACCGCAGCATGCGCCAACGACGGTCTTGGACCCGTCTGTTCGCGCCTCCGCATATTCTCCCTATCACGAGAATCCAGACTAATACACCATCTCGTATAGAAACCCGAGACACGAGTAGTCTCAGAACCAGCTGGTCGAGCCCAAGTCACTCGATCAGACCACCCTCGCACCCAAGCATCAATCATCTGGTTGTTTAGAACAACCGACTCACATATCTGAGTGTCCTGCGTTGGAATAACTTGTGCTAGACCGACCTGCCTCCTCAAACGATGAGGGTGGATCCACACACCTCGCTCGAACCCACACAACATTATCCCTTTAGCCGCATCCGCAACCGACGGTGCCGTGATGTGTCGAATGGACCACCACGACACGACCCACCTTATCGTCCTCTCCCGAACGAACCCTTGGAAGTAGTTCACTGACCGCTCCCGAGGCATAGCCCAATAAAGAGTACGAGTAGTCAACCCGGCAGGAACATACACATCACCTCCAGTAGGGGCCAACACACGAAGACGCTCCATCAGCCAAATCTGCAGAATCCTAGCACATCCACGATACGAGCTTAGACGAATCGCATGGCGGTCGTCCAAGCCTAAAATAGTCTCAGCCAAGATCAAAGCCGAAGGATCATGGCCCAGCTCCATCTCCTCCATGACCCGTGCATACCTAGCATGGCCATGCACACCATCCTCCATCGACCCAGCAAAGCAGTACCGATGTAGCAAGCAAAACCCTAGAGCTCTCCTCCTAGAACGAGCAGAAATGCTCACGTCACTCAAGTTCATGTGACGCTCGCACAACCGTCGCATGTTTACCACGCCTCCCTCGAACAAACCTTCAGACTGAGCGTTGGTCATTGAGAGATACTGTCGCAATCTCCCATTATAGCCAAACTCACTCCTAACCGCTACTGGGGTAATACGGTTAGACCATCCAGCAATAGCCGAAAATTCCTCTAACAACGGACATATCTCACCTCCCGGGAAACTGAAAACATGCACCCTAGGATCCTAGTAATCAAGACAAGCGTCAAGGAAGTCCACCTCGACGCGCATCTGCCTAAAACCTATGAAGACACCCGCACCAGTCAAAGACAACGCTTTCTTCTCCGAGTCACTAAGGGAAGATGTCCACCGCTTCAAAAGACCATCAAAATGGTCCATCTTTCAAAAACACAAAAATATTCTTAAAAATACTAAGCTTTTTAAGATAATACAAAATAAGCAAAGAAGAGAGTTGAGATTGAATGAGGATTATACCCCGTACCTCCCCTCTTTATATAGGAAAACAAAATCGCGAATTAGGAAAATTCGACGATAAAACCGGCAGTCTAAGCCGCAAGAGGCCTTGCGATTGGAAGTGCCAATCGCAAGACCCCTTGCGATTACCCGTCCCATTCGCAACATGTGTTGCGATTCCTAGGGACGGCTTTATCCCTAAATTTCCATATTTTCGACTTTCCAAATCCTAGCATGCATGCAATTACGACGTACATCTTAATTGGGCTCCCTATTTCGGGCCTAATTACAAACAATCGAACATGGATCCATCACAAAACGATGACTAATCCGATCACAACACATTTCATTTAATAATTCGTTTTAAAGCTCATTTCGAATTTTAAACGTCTAAAATGAACATTTTCAAACACGTTTTCAACAAAGCATTTTTCAAAGCAGAGTCTCCCACTCGGGAATCATTTTCAAATTTTTTCTAGCTACTAACTAACCAGGTACCAGAAGAAAAATGAAAGTACGACTACAACGACAACGACTACAAGTTCAAGCTACGATGACATGAAGCGACTAAGGACGACGACGACGACGAAGCTCCTCGACCTCCCTCTGAAGCCGAGCCACCTCTGCCCGACTTTGACAAAGCTCCGCTGCCTGCTTAGCCCAGGCCATCCTCCAGCGATGGGCTGTCCGCCACAACTTCTTGTGGACATCCTTCGCAACCTGCACAACACATTTTCAAGCACGTTTTACTCCATTTTGCCTTAATTATACACTAATTTAAGACAAACTACGGGGGCTAAATCTCAAACTCGCATCCTTAAGCCCAAAAACTTCATTTTGACCACAGTTTCATTAAACTGAGGTCAAACTCGGGGAGTAACACAAAACCCTGCCCAAAACTCAAGTTTGCCCTTTGTTAACCACTAACTCGGTCAAACTGGGGGCTTACATAGTATACAAATGACGAAGCCATACCTTTTTCACCTTATCACCCCAACTCTCCATCCCTGCATCCGAACCGCTGGCAGATACTCGGGCACGTGCCAAGTCTCCCGTACCCCGGCATTGTCCCGCTCCACCGTCGTAGGGAAATCTGGGGGCTGGAACGCCAGGTCAGCGTCTGGCACCTACAACATGAAACACAACAAAATTAGGGAAAATTTTTCACAAATTTTTACTCTACACAAATGAACAAGAATAAGACATACCTCGATAGGCCCACCAGCAAGCCTACCCCACGCAAACTGCGTGTAATCCAGCTCTCGAAGGAGGAGACTCTCCGACTCCCCCTCAAGATGCAGATGCCTCTGCTGCCGACTCAGGACCCGCGTCTCGAAATGAACTTTAGGTGGATCAAGCGGCACGACGAAGTCAGGATACCTCGTCTGAACCGCTAGACGCTCACCCAAGTACCAAACATACCCATACGGCGTAGCCAAGCACAACCGTTGGGAGTCACGCTCCCAGAAGCGCACCCACAACCCCTCAGGAATGTCCGTGTACTGCTCCCACGGAAGCGGACGGAACTGCAACAAGAAGAAACACGTTAAACACTATTTCAAGCAAAATCATTTAAATACATGCTATTTAAAAGGTTTCAATACATACCTCACCACCTCTCAGCTCGTTCAGTTTAACCCGAACGAAGTCATACGACCAGTCGTATCCAATACGGCTGCACGTACCCCATGTCCACACCGCAGGGTACTTCTTCTCCATAGCAACCGCCTCCTCGGGCAGAAAGAAGGGGAAGTGACTGTAGATCCAGCACTACACAAGAAACATAAAACAAGTTAGCACAAGTAAACAACATTTTGAGCAAAACAACTGAAGACAAGAACAACGTACCTCCAATAACAAGCCAGGGGACACGATGGAAATCCTAGACCCCCCATCCATCTTCCGTGGCCTCACAGCATCCATGCAGAAACGGATGCACAGGCCCAAAGCCGGGGACACCCAATCGTACGCCCCGATCGCACTCCAGTCCAGAAGATACATTAACACCGAAGTAGCAGCCCGCTCGCCCTTCTCGCCGAAGTAGGCAGAGCTAACGAACCACCAAAGTCACATACGAGCATTCTGCTCGTCACTCCAAGATCCAGGGCCATCGTCAGTCTTACCCTCGAAGTATTCCATGATGTAGCTCGTTTTGACATAATTAGGCGCCCTCCCCTGATAAGGCACCTCCAAACCAGCACCAACAGCCTCAAGCACCACCTTATCATCAATGGGTGGCGCCAAGGCAAAATCCATGTCACGGTCGCCGAAGGGCAGACCCGTGATGATAGCATACGAAGACAAGGTAATACCCGCCTCGAACCCCGGCAAATGGAACGTCGTGGTCGTATCCCAATACAGGTCAAGGAACGCCCGGATAACCCTCAAGTTCGCCGTGGTCCGGCTATCTATAATCTGGATCCAACGCTCGACCAATGGACCCAAAGCACACCTATCTATCTTCTCCCTCGCCCCGGGAGACAGGACATTTTGATACGCCCAAATGACAGACGAAATGCCTGAAAACTTCCTCATATATCCTACCGGAAGCCCAGTAAGGGCTCGATGTGACAAGTGACGCTCACGGTCCGCTAACAGGGTGTGACCATCCCAATTCTTCGCAAAAGGACGGTCAACACGCGGACCATGACTCGCACGGCCCCTAGCACAAGATCCTGAAGCCTGTGAAGACTCACCCTCCTCCATGGCCTCTACCTCTCTCTCCTCCTCGCCAATCGCGCCACCATGACGCCCACGAACGCCCATGCCTCGTCCACGACCCCTCCGGGTCGGAAAGTCGACGGATCCAGGAGAAGGATCTCTCGCACTAGCAACACGACGCAAACGCGTGCCACCAGGAGTGGTAGGCTCCTCAGCCCTAGAGCTAGTACTCCGACGAGACTGAGCCCTCGTCGTAGGAGGTCCAGACCAATCCTCATCTATGACATTTCAAGAACATAAACACTTACAAGACACAAGACGAAGATACAGAAATAACAACAATTCAAAAGAACACCCTATACAGGGCCCTTTCAGGCCTAATTCTCAATTTCGCTGAAAGCCGCTCTATACACATCAAAATTTCAACTTGATGGTTTCTATATACTCCATTAACCTCCAATTACACCCCAGAACAATCAATTGCATTTTGGACTTGTCAGTCAAAAACCCCTAATTTTGACCTAAGTTCTCCGTATTAATCGACTTTAAACCTCAATTTAAGGGACGATTACTAGCATCTTTCAAAAACTAACGCCATACACATACTATACTAGCCAAGGGGAACCTATGGCGAAGTTTAATTGCAATTCCGAGACCGAAAATCCGAGTCCGATTTTTGGGTCGGGACCATTTCATACGAAAATGGTCCAAAAACGCCTCAAACCATATACATTTCACACATACATTCAAGAATAGCATAATACAAGGGAATGGTATTGTTCTCTAGTAATCAAACGACGAATTTCAAGCCCAAAAGACGGTTTTTCATTAAAAACGTCTTTTCTACATTTCAAGAACGATCTAACAATTTACAACATCAAAATGCATAAAAACAAGTTAAATGGAGTATTACCTCGATCCATTTTGAAGCAAAGCAAGAAAAACGAGCGAAAACGGTCTTGAAAATCGCAAGGAACGGTTTTTAGAGAGAAAGAGTCGAAAATGGGAAATGAAGTAGTGAACTCGGTGTTTCCTTGTTTATAATGAGCAAAACGCCCAAGACCCTAATCGCAAGGACGCTTGCGATTTGGGGAAGGAGCCGCAAGGACGCTTGCGATTCCAGCTTTGGGCATTTTCGTGTTTTTCCTACTTTTAGGTCTAATTTGGATTTATAATCCACTTATAGCCCTTATAGACACTTTCTCACGTTACATCGCTCGGTTAAGGCGTCACCTAAAGTCCGCCACACTCTTAAACGAGTTTGAAGCACTATACACAACCTTTGTGTATACACTAAGCATAAGCATTTTCCTCGGACGATAATTCCCGACGGATGTAAGCACTCTTTACGAGATAAACACCAACACAAGCGCTAGCACGAAGCATGAAGCACCTACGCTCTTTTACGAGACCAAGCATCTACGCTCTTTGACGAGACCAAACAACAGCAACAGCACGCAAAGGCATTCGGCAGGCAGGCATGCCCTTACAAGTATGCGAGGACCGTCATGTCCCTAAACATGTTTGTCCCTCCCCGGATAAGCCGGTTCGGAGTCCTAGTCTCACCCATGGACACATACTCCGCGCCGCTGATGACATCGAGACTGTAACGGTCCGGATGTTGTCGTATAGTTTGACTTTCGCTTTAGTCCTAAGCTCGGTCAAACTGGGGGCTCTATGGATACCTAAATCCGTACCTCCCGCCAAAAACCCAGTGATGTAACAATGGACTTTTATTGCATGCTTTTATGTTGACTTAAATGGTTCTAATTATGACGAATTCGAGTTAAATGATTTTAAAATGAAAAAGAGGTTTCTTTATGGGTCATCACTCTTAGTGTCCTTAGGTCTAGAGTCTAGCTTGTCTCAAGTTCAGGTCCTAAACGGCATGCGCACACCCCTTTTAAACACCTTAAGTCTAATTAATCCTTTTACATTAACAAGGTTCAATTCGATCCACCTAAATACCTAAATTTAGGCCCAGTCTCTAAAACCACCTTTTAGGATTGGTAAACACCTAGGATAGTCTCACGGAATGTCCTATTTCACAAAATGCTACAAAATACACCCTTTTTACATTTTCAGGGCTCGGGCCCAGAACCGAGCCCAAACCCATGCCTGGCCCGCTTCCCAAGGTCCAGGATAACCCTAAGCAAACCCTAGCATCAGCCACTACAACGTAACTTAGAGCTCAAGCAAGATTATACCGTATATCCTAAAAGATAATTTGGAAATATACGGAATAAAAGGATAATGCCCGCCCTACCAATCGCAAGAGTCCTTGCGATTAGGGCAGGCAGTCGCAAGGAGCCTTGCGATTGCCCCAAGCATTCGCAAGGAGCCTTGCGACTCCTAAGTCCGGTTTTATCCCCTGACTTTCCTAATTCTTGCCGAGCTCTACACTATAAATACAACCCTCCATTCATTCGATTCAGGACACAATTTCAGAATACAATCTACATCCAAAACACTCTCAAAGCCTCACGCATAAACATCCTTGAATTCTTCATTTTTCCGAGTGTTGAATTCTTCCCTTTGAAGCGAAGCGCTGCCGGTTTCCTAACTCGAGACAGGTAATACTTAATCCTAATATGGATTAAGGTCTTTCTTTACTTCTTAGACTAGCAAGGGCCTACATTAGGCTCACCTCGACTTTGGTACGCAAGTCTGCTTTTCATAAGGCGGCCATGCACCGCGAATACACACCCTATTCGTAACACCCTTCCAAAGTCGCATAAACAACTGACCTCTTTAAAATAAATCAATGGCTAATTGAACTTTATTTTACTGCATGCATTTAGCAAATCCTCTTATTGTATCTAAATCACCTAAAATGAATTCGTCATTAAACTGAACTGTTTTCGTTAATAAGTTAAGCATGCTTAACTGAGGGTTTAAACAATCTCTTTTTGCATTCTTTTTACATTTATATCGCACTTGTACGTAGCGAATTACTTAGGCTCATGTATCATTATTTGTATTGTTCTCAAGTCTAGTAGAGGCTATCTTTTGATAGGCTTTTCCAAAAGATCTTTCATAAAAACATTATTTTGATTTATGCTTTAGAAAAGTACTCTCACCCGAATCCGAATCTGGTTTCACAATAGCCTTAGACGGATGGGTGTCGACGTGCCTTGAACTCTAAGACGTGTCTTTGAGCATGAGGACACGGAGGCGGGTTCTAAATTTCCCTCATAATTTAGTGGCGGCTCCAAAACAGTTTTTAAAGGTTTTTTGTACTTAATCTTTTTAACTTCACGCCCTTAGCAAGACGTCGAGTGGTTCCATGTTAATCCCGGTACCTACACCATGCTCAATGCCAAGATGGATGCTATGACCGCGATGATAATGAGTCAAATGCAAGCGGGTTCCTCAAACGCGGGTGGTCAAACGGTAGCGGCTATGCATACTTCCAATGACCCGACTTGTGGGTCATGTGGCGTTTCCGGTCATTCTTCCTTAGAATGCCGAGGTATGTACCCTGTTCACGCTTTTCAATCTCACCAAAACAGCCCCTACTCTAACCATTACAACGAAGGCTACAAAAACCACCCGAATTTGAGCTACAAAAGCCAAAACGTCTTGAATCCACCTCCCCACCAACAAAATTTCAGCCCACAACAACCATACAACAATCATCAACAAAATTTCAGCTACAATAATCCCCAACGACCTTATAACCCTCCGGGCTTTAATCGCCCCAATTTTCAACCACAAAATGCTCCGCCACTCGTTGCTCCCGCTCCGGTTCCCGACCCGATGAGCAAAATACGTGCCACGATGATGCAAATGGCCAAAACGCAAGAGACTATGATGACTCAAATGCAAAAGAGCGATCAAGCAAAAGACACCGCCATCAAAATGCTCGAGACACAAATGACTCAACTTGCTTCCTCAAGTTCTCAAAGGAAGCCGGGTGCTCTACCATCGCAAGGCACTCAACCGCAACAACATGAGTCGATCAATGCTATTTCCTTGCGAAGCGGAACGAGCTATGACGGTCCACCTATGCCTACTTTTGATGCTCCAAGGCCTAAGGTGGTAGGTGAGGTAGACCCTCCTCTTTCTCCTAATGATATGCATGCTTCTAGTGATGGTTTTGCAGGAGCATGTACGAGCACGAGTGGAACCAAGGAAGGTGGTGTGGCCGTGGGTCCACAAATGGGGCAGCCGTGAGTGGTGGTGCTGCACAAGGAAGTGGAGCCGTGGGTGGACAAGCCAAAGGAGCCGAGCAGAGCAAGGAAACGCAGCAAGCGCAGAGCAAGCCAAGCGAGCCACCGATACAAATCAAGTTGCCATTCCCGAACCGAGTGGTAAAGTCTAAGCTTGACACGCAATTCGGTAAGTTCATGGAGGTAGTCAAGGACTTGAAGGTAACGGTTCCTTTTACTGAACTTGTCACACAAGTTCCCGCATATGCTAAATTTTTGAAAGACATCCTCACCCGTAAGAGGTCGTTCAGTGAGGTCGAGACTGTGGCTTTCACTGCCGAGTGTAGTGCACTTTTACAAAACCAGTCTCCTCCTAAACTGAAGGACCCGGGTAGCTTCTCGATTCCTTGCACTATAGGCACTGTTTCTATCGATAATGCTTTATGCGACCTCGGTGCAAGTGTGAGTGTCATACCCTACTCGGTATGCGAGAAGCTCAACATGGGACCTTTGAAAGTAACCAACATCACGCTCCAAATGGCGGATCGTTCTGTCAAACGCCCTTTGGGTGTTTTGGAGGAAGTTCCCGTCAAAGTGGGTAAGTTTTTCATCCCCGTTGACTTTATTGTTCTTGACATGGTCGAGGACTCCCAAATTCCTATTATATTGGGTCGGCCTTTCTTGCACACTGCTGGTGCAATTATCGACGTCAAGAACGGTAAGTTAACGTTGGATGTCGGAGGTGATTCAATAACTTTTAATCTGTCGAACGCTTTAAAGCGTCCCATGTTAGAGGAGCATGTCTTTTCTGTTGACGTTATTGATGAATGTGTGGATGAGCACTTACCTCAAGTCCTCGAGAGGGATCCTCTTGAGGCCGTGCTTTGTTGTGATATGATCGCAGGTACATTAGGGAGGACGGACGTGGGTAGAGCTGTGATCAAATACGACATGCATGTTGTTGCGGGTGTTGATGGCCGAGTAGATGGAGCTGTTGGCCGAGCTATTGGAGTAGATGATGGAGATGGATATGACGATGATGAAGACGATGGAACCGGGTTCGTCTACGACGAGACCCATGGTTGGTGGTACTTCTAGTACCCTCTGCTGAGCTCCCTGTTTGAAGCTGGTTTGGGGGAGCGTTTTTCATTGTAAATATATCATGTATGTACTTTATTTTCTCTTGAGACTTTTATCGTTTTATCCCCCTTATTTTAAGGTCCCTGGTTGATGTGCTTTAGGACACATTGGGGACAATGTGTTGTTTGGTTTGGGGGGAGGAACGCTTTGCTTTTCGCTTTGCTCTATTTTTGTGTTTTCTTTTTCGTTTTTCGCATTTTCTAAAAACTCAAAAAAATCTGAAAAATTCAAAAATCCCAAAAAAATCAGAAAATTTCTCAAAAATACCAAAAATACGTATCCCGTTCCGTTGTATGCGAGCTTGTTTTTATCTTGATTTTTCCCGACATCCATTCCCTTGTTTGCTTTGAGCTTTGGCATGTTTCTTATTGTTTGGATTAGCGCTACGGGGATGTTTAGACGCTTGCGGATGATGGCATGTGCTTGACTTTGTTGGCTTTATCATTTCATGGACTTTAGCTACTTATAATGTGAGGTTTTTAGCCTCCTGAGGCCGGTTCATCTATCCCGGTCCCCGTGCTTATTTTGTGAGTAGTTCTCCTCGTGGGGTGCGTAACATTAACGCGCATAAGTGTGGCCCCTATCCCGTTTTTCCCCGCGATTTTGTCACATTTTATGCATATGAGGTGATGTATGCGTTTTATATTGATTTATATGCCCCCGTTTTGTCACATTTAGCTCGCGTTTAGTTGAGTATGTATGTATTTTATGAGCTATTTGTTGTGAATGTTGGTACTGCTGCTCTTTATTTACGTTTGGCAGAATTTGGCGGTCCTGAGCCAAGTTTGAAGTCAAAGAGAGCATTGCATGAATCGAGGCCGAAAGACCAAGCTTGAGCCACTACGGGAGCTTGGGATACGAGTAGAAAAGTAGAGAATCCGAGCTACGCACGAAAGAAGCGAGCTCAAGCCAATACACGTTTTTTTTGACCTGGGTCGGATTCTTGATGAATCCGGCCGGATTTCTCAGAAATCCTGCCCAGTACAGCTGACAGTTGGGCTAGTTCGTTTGGGCCTAATTTTGAGAACTTGTATAAATATGAGACTTAGTGTCTCGAAGCCAACATCTTTTGACACATCTTTCATTCTACTTTTTACTGCTTTAGTTAGTTTTAGTTTTTCTCTCTTTTAAACTCTAAAAACTCCTTAATTACTTTGCAAGGATCGATCTTTACTTCAACTCAGGATTAATTTCAGGTTTAATTTCATTGTTATTTCTTTCATCATGTCTTTTATTATCAATTGTTTTGTTTCAATTTCGATTATGTCTAGCTAATTCTCCAATTAGGGTTTGAGGGGAATTTGTGACTTTGATTCGGGAACATGTTTTTAGATTAAATTGGTTGAATATATTGTGCAATTGAATTTTTTTCTACGCGTTTTATACCAATTGAATTAGGATTATTTCGCCTGATCAACGAATTCATCTGAGTTTAATTGAACCTGAGTAAGTTTTGATTTAAGATCGAAAGCCGAGTTAAAACTAGACTTACGCGAGATTGATAAGTTGAATTTAGTACGTAGCGAGAGCCCGCTAAATTTGCTTAAGGCTAAAATTGACTCGAGAGAGCGTTTTCCAAACCTAATCATTTGCACAGTTTATTGCTTCCTTCTTATGAACTTGAGTTCCTGAATCATTGACATAATGAACCCGATTGCCCTAATCTTCCCCCTTATTGATTTCTATTCATTTCCTCTTTTGCCTTAGTTTATAATTCAAATCAACCCCTTTTCATACCCTAGAGTCTGACTTGTTTTACTCCGACTTTGCTAATAACTACACTGTTTCCCTGTGGATTCGACCCTGCTTACCACTAGCTTCTGTTAGTTGTCTGTCTAGGTTATTTTGATTTGGCGTGACGACTTTAGCCTCATCAATTTTGGCGCCGTTGCCGGGGAGACGGTTAGCTAGTTAGTGTTTTGCTTAGTTTTTGTTTAGGTTTTTCTCTCTTGTCTCAAGGAACCTAGTTCCTTGAGACCGTTTTTATCGTTTGCTTGTGGTTTTGTTTATGCACAGGTCACCTCGGACTCTTGTCCCATTTGAACCTGAACCTGAACGAGCATTACACAGGTTACGCAAGCAAGCTGTTCAAATCGTTGATCTTAACATCGAGGAAGCGTCGTCTAGTGCTACGCAATCGTCCTACGAAGAGGACACTCCTCCAAATTCTCCACCGCCAGTGACCATGCCTAAACTCTCTAGTCACTCGGTGCCTAAACCGGAATCCATTCCTAATGGATTCACGATGCCCGCTACGTTGCAGGGCAACTTTGAGATTCGCCCCGCCTTCTTAAACTTGGTGGAGCGGAATCAGTTTGGTGGTTATCCCACAGAGGATCCCGGTAGACATATGCAAATTTTCACGGACTACTGTTCGACGATTAAGCAAGCCGGGATTACACAAAACCAGGATAAGGAAATCTGTTCCCTTTTTCATTGAAAGATCGAGCAGTGAATGGATCACGGACCTCGACAAGGAAGGCTGCGAGGATCACTGATTGGAATGGTCTTGCCCTTGCGTTCTACTCTAAGTTCTACCCTCCCGAACGCACTAATCAAATGAGGAGCCAAATTCAAGGTTTCAAGCAAACATTTGACGAGTCTTTAGCTGAAGCTTGGGAGCGGTACAAGAAGCTCATCCGCGATTGTCCTCACCATGGGCTTAATACTTGGCTTGTGATTATGACATTCTACAATGGGTTATATGAGGAGAGTCGGGCTATCCTTGATTCAGCTGCAGAAGGACGTTTTGCTAATAACGTCGATGATGATAAGGCGTGGGGTTTGATTGAGGAGATGGCGATCCACTCGTCTCAGTTTGGTAAACCACGGGGTAACTCACGGTCCGCTCATAATGACCGTGATAAGGAGAGCATCAGCGCGCTCACTAGTCGGAGTTGCTCTGGCGACCACGCAAATTAGTATCTTTGCAGGAGGAGGTTCTTCTAGTGCCCATGTAAATCTTTGTTATGGGGCACGATTCAGGTTATTTCACGGGGTATGCTGCGCCCCACGAGCAAGTTCATGCTTACCAAACCTACCCACAGAACTTGCCCTACCAAAATGTGTTGAACCAAACCACCCCATCTCCACAAAACCAACCCTACATCCCTCCCCACAAAAACTACCAACCACCTCCACCCAACTACCAAAAACCACCCTACACACCACCACCTCTACCTACACAGGGTCCCGATCCTATGGCGAAATGAAGGCCATGATGATGCAGATGTCGCGGTGGCGATGGCGTCTGCGAAGTCCTGACAGATGATGTTGCAGCAGATGCAAAAAGATAGTCAAGCCAAGGATGCTGCGATCAAGTTACTGGAGAATCAAGTGGCGCAACTAGCCACTTCTCAAGCGTCAAGGCAACCCGGAACACTCCCCCCTCAAGGCCAACAACCTCCCGACACTGCATGTGCGATCACGTTGCGAAGTGGTACGCATTACGGTGGCCCAAAGCACTCGAACGAACTTGAAACTGAGAAGGGGAAAGCAAATACGGCTGAAACACCTGGGCAGGATTCTCAGAGAATCCGGCCGGATTCATCTGAAATCCGACCCAGGTCAATTTTTTTTGCTACGGAGCCTTTGGTTGCTTCTCAATATTCAAATCCTATGGTTCTTGACTCTGATAATGCTAATGCTTCTACAAAGGATTCTAAGGCAACTACTCCACCCCCGTACCAAGTCAAGCTACCTTTTAAGATTAGGTATGCGTCCGGCTACCGTGGACCCCAAGCTCGATAAGTTCTTTGAGATCCTAAAAACTTTGCAGGTAAATCTTCCCTTTATTGATTTAGTTAAGCAAATTCCTGCATATGCTAAGTTTCTTAAGGAGGTCATCTCTCGGAAGCGTTCTATAGACGGGGTTGAGACCATTGCCTTTTTGGGGGAGGGTAGTGCTTTATTGCAGGGTAATTCACCCCCGAAACTGAGTGACCCCGGGACTTTCTCCATCCCTTGTTCTATAGGGAAATATGTGGTCCAAAACGCTTTGTGTGATCTTGGGGCTAGTGTGAGTATCCTTCCCTACTCCATTTGCAAGAAACTTAATATGACTAAGTTAGGAGTGACCTCTATGACATTGCAGATGGTCGACCGAGCGTGCGAGAGACCCCTAGGTATCCTAGAGGGCGTCCGGTTAAGGTAGGGCGGTTTACATCCCGTGGACTTTGTGGTTTTAGACATTCAGAGGACCCCACATCCCGATCATTTTAGGGAGACCTTTCCTGCATACTGCGGGTGCTGTAATCGATGTGGGGAATAAGACCCTAACCTTTTCTGTAGGGGGGGAAAAGCTTACCTACACCAAGTCGAGTCTTCCTCGTTCCCCTATGCAGCCTGAGTCTGTGGCTGCTATTGACCTTGCCCCTCCGTCTCACTCTACTGGAGATTCTTTGGAGGATGTTTCTTCTGTTTTGTCTTGTGCAGGTCCTACACAGGTTGGCTACGACATTGGTTTAAGGAAAGGAAGGCTACGAGGGCGGATGTCTATGATCCTGGCGATGGAGGTGGAGTCCCGAGGTCTACGATGCTTGGAGCACGGGAGCGCTATGGTGAGCCATTTTGCGACGGAGTCCCCTGCGTGATGGACTATGCTGCTCTTCCTCGAGACGGTAGAGTTTTGTGGCGATCATCTGCTATTTCGCCAAGTGAAGGTTTTGCTAGTGGCCAACGTCCTTGGCCTGATTTGACATGATTTGATGAGCTTGCAGACGGTCGTGCGGGACCATTATAAACCAGCGCTTTCCGGGAGGCAACCCGATGACTTTTTGTAATTTGTTGTACTTTCTTTTGGTTTTGGTTTGCTTTTGACATTGACATTTTTTTTAGTCTACTTTTATTTGAGCGCGTGAGGATGAGGGATTTTATGATTGATTTAGCACGCAGGTACCTACGGACTCTGCGTCCCTAGTATTGTTGAGAACAGGCCCCTGCTATTCGGCCTACTTTTTCTCGCGTGCTATTCCGAAGCACTTTATAGCTGGACTGAAATTGATGCATATTCGTGGGTCATAAGCCGCACTCCATGCTTCGCTTCGGTTTGGGGGAGCTCCAACTTGACAAAATGTGAGCTTTCCTACTCTTTTTCCCTCACTTTCTCGCTTTTATTTCCCCCCGTATGCTTAGTGTCCTTTGCTTTGCTTGCTTATTTGTGCTCTTAGCTCACATTGAGGACAATGTGTAGTTCTGGTTTGGGGGAGGAAAGCACTTGCGCGCTTATTTATTTGCATTTTCCATTTTGTGTGCTTATTTTAAAAATTTTTGCGTTTCCAAACCTTTTTCGCTTTGAATTGTCAAGTTTGGAGAATTGATTAGTGTGCTGTTTTGATCTTTAGTATCTCCAAGTCGACTTCCTATCGTCGTAGCTTGCACTATATGTTTGTTTCCTGTTCATAGATTGCGAGTCTCAAACACTAGCCCACTTATATCTGCTTAATTCTTATCGCTTTCGTTCCTTTTACTTTCGATATTGGTATTCTTGCGAGGCAATTGGCTTGTGGAAAGTTTGGAATGTCGGAATGTGGTTTGTTTGGACCGATCATTTAATGATGGAGCAATGCTTCGATGCTCTCGGAGGGGACTCATTGATTTGAGTAACCACAGTGGCCATGAATTTGGTTGCGACCGAGAGTATGAGCAATGACGTAACCCTTAAGGAAATATGTGTACCCGAGCGCGATCTTTACCGAGTGAATGTCAAGCTAAACGGTATTACATACGAGGGATGCTCCACATTTGAGAAAAGAAAAAAAAAAAAGGAAATGAAAAAAAAAGAAAAGAAAAAATGGCATGATGTGGTAAGAATGGTATGATGGGAAGTGGTATGCTCGGTTGGCCTTGCTCGAATCCAATTGTCGTTAGTTTAATTTTTGCGAAAGCGTTAGAGGCTAGCATTACAATGTGTTGTGAATGGTTGAGACTTGTGCTCTATTTTCGGCGAAATAGACTATGGCTTGTATGGTTATGTGCATAGGTCGTCCACTTCGAGATGCTAACGTGATTAACTAGCTATACTTTGATTTTCTCCGATGCTTTTTGCTTGAGGACAAGCAAAGGTTTGGTCTGGGGGAGTTTGATGTATGCGTTTTATATTGATTTATATGCCCCCGTTTTGTCACATTTAGCTCGCGTTTAGTTGAGTATGTATGTATTTTATGAGCTATTTGTTGTGAATGTTGGTACTGCTGCTCTTTATTTACGTTTGGCAGAATTTGGCGGTCCTGAGCCAAGTTTGAAGTCAAAGAGAGCATTGCATGAATCGAGGCCGAAAGACCAAGCTTGAGCCACTACGGGAGCTTGGGATACGAGTAAAAAAGTAGAGAATCCGAGCTACGCACGAAAGAAGCGAGCTCAAGCCAATACACGTTTTTTTTGACCTGGGTCGGATTCTTGATGAATCAGGCGGATTTCTCGAAATCACCTTGATCTGGTGACAGTTGGGCTAGTTCGTTTGGGCCTAATTTTGAGAACTTGTATAAATATGAGACTTAGTGTCTCGAAGCCAACATCTTTTGACACATCTTTCATTCTACTTTTTACTGCTTTAGTTAGTTTTAGTTTTTCTCTCTTTTAAACTCTAAAAACTCCTTAATTACTTTGCAAGGATCGATCTTTACTTCAACTCAGGATTAATTTCAGGTTTAATTTCATTGTTATTTCTTTCATCATGTCTTTTATTATCAATTGTTTTGTTTCAATTTCGATTATGTCTAGCTAATTCTCCAATTAGGGTTTGAGGGGAATTTGTGACTTTGATTCGGGAACATGTTTTTAGATTAAATTGGTTGAATATATTGTGCAATTGAATTTTTTTCTACGCGTTTTATACCAATTGAATTAGGATTATTTCGCCTGATCAACGAATTCATCTGAGTTTAATTGAACCTGAGTAAGTTTTGATTTAAGATCGAAAGCCGAGTTAAAACTAGACTTACGCGAGATTGATAAGTTGAATTTAGTACGTAGCGAGAACCCGCTAAATTTGCTTAAGGCTAAAATTGACTCGAGAGAGCGTTTTCCAAACCTAATCATTTGCACAGTTTATTGCTTCCTTCTTATGAACTTGAGTTCCTGAATCATTGACATAATGAACCCGATTGCCCTAATCTTCCCCCTTATTGATTTCTATTCATTTCCTCTTTTGCCTTAGTTTATAATTCAAATCAACCCCTTTTCATACCCTAGAGTCTGACTTGTTTTACTCCGACTTTGCTAATAACTACACTGTTTCCCTGTGGATTCGACCCTGCTTACCACTAGCTTCTGTTAGTTGTCTGTCTAGGTTATTTTGATTTGGCGTGACGACTTTAGCCTCATCATGAGGCTTTAGTCGATTTCTTATTATTCACCTTGTTCTTTAATTGCTTTTATGCCTCTCATATATGATCCTTTTACCCTTACACACTTGTGTTTGCTAGCTACATTGCCAAATAGCCTACCCTAGCCTAGCTAGTTACCGCTTTGCTTACTCTTGTGTTGTCCGTTGGGTTGTGATCATTATTTTGCTACGACTTGCTGATGCCGTATGCTTTGAGAGTTTTTGGTGAATATGAGTCCCGCAACTATACATGTGAGTGTGCTTTTTGCTCAAGAGAAAACAAACAAAAATCAGAAAAATAAACACAACACACAAAATACAAAAAGAAAAGAAAGTGTGTGCACAAAAATAAGAAGTTGTTGTTGTTGATGATGAGTGAGCAGTCGTATCGTTTTCTATGTTGCGTTGATGTGTAAAGGAGACCGATATGCTGTTTTCGGTCCATTGTTCATGAGAGTTGGGTTTCGCTTTGGTTGGACGAGCACTTGAGTAGTACGAGTGGTTTCTAGTGGCTTAGCTCCACGATTCCATAACTATTTGATCCACCTTATCACCCTTTACCTCTCTTTGGCCTTTACACCCTCATATCCTATGTAAGCCCTCATGTTTGGTTCGTTTTTGTGACATTATGTGTTTTGGTAAAATTTCTACAAGGGTGAAAAAGAGCTAAGATGGGCCAACTAGTACTGTTTGTGAAACAGAACAGAACATAGTCTACTCCGAACAGAACTGATGACAACTAGATTAACGAGACCAAGCAGAACATAGCCTTCTCCGAACAGAATTGAGGGGACAACGAGATTGATGACGCAGAAACCCCGAGAAGAAGATGGGGAAAACTGCGGGCTACCAAGCCAGGACTTCTTTTATTAATCTCATGATGATTACAAGGCTTTTGATTACAATTGAATGATTTTCGTAGGAGAAACTAGCGAATAATGCTAATACATCGTTTATGTGTACTTCTATGTGAAAGTATAAGAAAATCCTATGAGAAAACATATGAGAGACCTCCTTAAAAATGACTAAGTGAGCCTCTATATATAGGTAGAATGCTCACAATACAACTCCTAAAATCTAGGGCCACTATCTCATGAACTTAGGTAGTTGGATAACTACCCACTATGCATGACTTGTAACTTCCCATTATGACTTCTATTCTGATCCGCAGAACTGCATGCCAATAACTACCCATGATCTTAGGTGGTTAAATAACTTCCATTGACTCCACTTCTGCTCAGCTATGATATCTTCCATTATCCCATGATCTTTGTAACCGCTATAGTTGACCTCTGCTGACCACAACTGCCATGCCTCTTCTGACCTGTTCTGGGCGATAACTGCCATACCTCTTCTGACCTGTTCTGGGCTATAACTGCCATACCTCTTCTGACCTGTTCTGGGCTATAACTGCCATTGTTCTTCTGACCTGTTCTGTACCATATTCGCAACGTCTATCCAGAACTGCCAATTCTGGGTAGTGTAAAATCTGGTCATAACAAATGCCCCTTGTTTTCTCAAGTGCAGCGTTCAGCAATCTTGAGGAAACAATCCTGTACAAACACTTCTATACAGAACAGACTAGAGTAGAAACAACGGCTATAAAATTTTGAACAACTATGCATCTGGCAAGACTTGTGTACCACATTCAAAGAGACAACGTTTAAATCAGAAGTAGGAGAGAATTAAAACCTGATTGACTGCTTCACGGTAGCGATGACTAGTAAATCGTAAGATGAACTTGAACATACAACGAATAGGTTATCGACGGGCTTACCGAGGGCTTGTACCTTGCTTTGAAACATTAGAGTTTGAACCTTGATATGGCTTGTTGGACAAGAGATATTCCCTTAGTATGCACGAGCTTTGGACTTTCCTTAACCTTAAAAAAGGAAGGCTAGCCACATGTTGTGCAATGTGGGGATAGTTGAGACCCATTAGATTGTACAAAACTTGCGGTGATTTGATCTGTAGAATACTTCGTTTGTCTTTTGATAATGCATCGTATGAACTATTGTTTAACCTTCTCGATGATGGTTAAATACTTTGTGCCTTGTCTTTCGAAGGGCTTTACGTGTGTATGCCTTATCTTTCAAAGGGCTTCTTCGTATGTGTGCCTTATGTCTTTCCAAAGGGCTTAACTTCTGTTGCTACTGTGGATCTTTTGCTTAGTCTGTAGAGCAAGACATTTTTCTAGTCTGCTCTGACAGCTTCGGTTGCTAAGTAATTAGCCTTGGTGGTCCAAGGACTTAATCACTATTGTCGCTATTGCTTCTATTGCTTCTATTGTTCTGTGAATGTACTAACCTCGCAGGTGTACACCCCAGACTTATGTACGCATGATCATGGCTAACCTTGAGGGATATTATAGGACTCTCTTAACGGCGGCTAAGCCCTGGTCCGTCAATCCGAGGACGCATCCTCTACAGCAGGACTGGCTGCTCTGCAGGACTGGCTGCACTGTGGTCTGGAGGAAGATCTCCACTGCAGGACTGGCTGCTCAAGGCTGAGGACTAAGCTCAAATCTGGAAGACAAGTTTCATTCTTACAGAACTGGAGGGGTAACTCCAAAAATATTGAGGACAAAGCTAAGAACTGGAGGTTAAGCTCCGTACCAGAACTGGAGGATAAACTCCTGAGTAGAATTGAAGGATAAACTCTTGATTAGATGTGGAAGATAGACTCTTGACTAGGACTGGAGGATAGACTCCTTTATTTGTAATATGTGGCATACTAGATTTTTAGTGGATTATTTGTGATAATAAAAATATTTACTCTTGTAATTAAACTGCAATCCGCAAAACAAGAAATAAAAATTAGACTATACCATTGGACATTGGCTCTACTTTTACAAGACTGGAGGTCTAGGCTCCAAGACTGACGATATGCTCGAGACCAAGGACTAGGCTCAATACTGGAGGGCAAGCTCCAAAGATGCTGAGGACGAGCTCAAAACTATAGATATGCTCAAGATTGAGAACTATACTCAAGATTAGAAAACCAGCTTCAAGAGTGCTGAAGATCCGCTCAGGACTGAAGGGTAAGACTCCAATATCAAGATTGCATAGAATAAGCTCCAAAAATAGTAGAATAAGATATATGGTAGAACTTGATGCAATTAGGATCCAAATAAGATGCTTCCGTATTCATATAATTCAAGGGCAGCAAGATAAGGTTGCAAGAGCGCTAGGATGAACTCCAAGGTTGGCCACATAGTGCGAGACTGTAATAAATAGAAAATATTCTTCAAGGTCTGTAGCGCAAGACCGCAAAAATAAGACAATATGCTCCGAGATAATATATATGCTCCAAGATAATATATGCTCCAAGATTGGCGACGTGACCGTAAACACAAGATAATATGCTCCAAGATTCTTGGTATAATATTATGAAGAAACATTTGATATATAATAAGCAAGATTGAAAATACTTTGAGACTTTGGGAAAATGTTGTAAAATGTAAAAACTTGGTTAGTATTAACCATTGATGTATTCAATGATTTTTCTCATAATAAAATAATATAAAGTAAAGCGATTATGAAAAATAAATTAATTGAAAATAAATAAATAGAGTTTGAGTTTGGTTGATTTCCAAGCTTTGGAATCAACTCTCCCTCAAGAGTTACCAATTCATGTGCCCCTTGACCGATGATGGAGTCAATGAGGTAAGGACCTCTCCACACTTGAGCAAACTTGTATGAACTACATCTCTTGCATTTTTGAATGTGCTTCTCTAGAATAATTCTCCTTTACCAAGGGCTCTCGCTTCGATATTCTTGTTGAATCTCTTTCACTATAACACCTTGACACGGGGTCGACTTAATCTTTACTGCATTTCACACTCGTTCAAAGTTTTCAAGGTTAGTGAACAAAGAATAATTTTAGAATCTAGAATACATAGGACATACCTTGGTGTTTGAATAACCAATTCTGGAAGGATAATAACTTCACGACCATAAACAGGTTAGAAAGAAAGAAATATGTCTTATAAAAAGCTATAAAGCTATAAAGCTATAAAGGTTGATGCAGCTAACTTAACGTCCGACTTATCGTTATAAACAAACTATAGATGAATTGCATACCTTTAGATTTTGCTTTCCTTAATAATGAAATTACCTCTTTCAC
Organism: Dianthus caryophyllus; assembly: GCA_023091065.1. NCBI lineage: Eukaryota > Viridiplantae > Streptophyta > Magnoliopsida > Caryophyllales > Caryophyllaceae > Dianthus > Dianthus caryophyllus. Next base: position 20,800,462 of record CM041522.1, read on the forward strand.
TGTTTCAAATATGTACAGCTTCTATTCTGGAGCAAACGACATCTTCTGTCTTGGAACAGACGACATCTTCTGTTCTAGGGCGAATGAAAACGTCTGTTCTGGGGCGAACGACAATGTCTGTTCTAGAGCGAACCACAACGTCTGTTCTGGAGCGAACCACAACGTCTGTTCTGGAGCGAACCACAACGTCTCTTCTGGAGCGAACGACAACGTCTGTTCTGGAGTGAATGACACCTTTCTAGTGTCATCAGTGCCCCACTTTGTATTTAGAAAACAAGGACAATAATCTTCTACACAAAGCTCTATCTTGACATTATTTCGTTATCTCTAACACCGTGAATTTTCACCTGCCACATACTTCTCAAAAAACATGTGAGCTCGCGTAAAAATTATAACCTTTAACCATTCTTGAAACAACTCGTCAACCTTGAGCAATAAACCATATGAGACCGTTCAGGAGTTCAATCACGATGGCACAAGGTTGAAAACAATCCTGCAAAAATAAACTGAAAAAGCAACGGCTACAAAGACAACATAAAAAATTCTGCAAGACACGTACCAGATCAGGATTAAAATCCGGAATCAGAACTGAACGAAAATTCAAACCTGTTCTGACAATCACTTCTGTGAATGTCATGCCGACCACGTACCAATGAATCCATCACCCTCATACTACTTGTTGGGTTGACTTGCTTTGACCAGCGCTGACTTGCGAATCTTGACTTTGTCAGTTCTAGTGACTTGCTAAAACTTCAGAGCTGACAGTCTTGAAGGATGAAAATTCAAGACACAAAAGATGCCCTTAATTTTCTCAAGGGAAACGTTTTAGCAAACTCAAGGAAACAATTCTGAAAAGCTAATTCAGAACACAACGAGCAGAAGAGAAACAACCAGAAAATATAACGGGTAGGAAATGAAAAGGGTCAAGATTCAAGAGACAAGCATCAAGACTTATATATAGACGTCAGACCAGAATTAATAAAAATTCAAACCTGACTTGGCTGATCATTGTAACAATGGTTTACCTCTGCAAAATTTGAAATTCTTCCAACGGTAGAGTCTTGAAGACTATAGGACTAATTCTTGCTCAAAGCCGTTAGCATGCAAATTTGAAAAAAACACCTCATGCAAAATCAAACATCTTCAAACGTTAGAAAAACTCAGATTTGTAAAGCATAATTAATCACAAACAAAATTTAAAAAGATAACCGAAAGAAAGCAACAACGCGTGAGAAAACTGATCACAAGATCAAGACAAGGCTGAAAATCGGATCTGTAACAAGTTTCACAACTTACAACCTTGGCTATTTTGTCCCCTTGTGGCGATTTCAGGACTGCGTCAATCCTGGTCCTTTGACATTTGCAACGCTATCAGTATAGATGGTCCAAGCTTTTAATATTCTTTCTTGACCAGAACTTCAAGGTCGAAGTTTTCTTCCAGAGCAGGACTGAAACTCGCCACAAAATCTGCCAAGGATTCTGACTTGATGGCAGTCTTGGGCCTGAAACTTATGTTATACATAATAATCTGCACAAAACCATTTAACCATTCTCCCGGACAGTTCAGACTTTCTCAAGACTGACTTGACTGAAAAGTTAGTCCAGACAATAATATGATAATTCTAAAAATAAGATTAAACTTAGTAATATACATTAATTAAATAAAAACATATATTTCTAGAAGAGTGTACCTTATTCCGGCATCCAAGAGGTTCTTACTTGCATAATATATGGGGTATCGTAGATCATCCTTTTCATTGATCAGAACTGGATAATTAGTATGACCTGCACAGCAGTGGATAGTAGTTTTGATTTGCACAGAACTGACTTCAGATCCACTCTTGCCAACAATGTGCCCTTAGAACTGTCTTGGTGAAACGCCAAATGAGTGCTTGACCAGACTGAACTTCATGTTATATCTCTCCAGGAATACAAAAGGATGCTTGCAAGTGTCGAATGTGATCTTTGACACTCTTGGACTTCATCACCAAATCATACGTGTACACCTTCGTTGTGTCCCCAATAAAAATACTCCAACATTATGCTAATCACCACTTTGGTAGGTTGCCCTTACATCTCTCAAAGCGTAAGGCGTAACAAATTAAAAATATATTATGCAAAAAATAAAATTCATCTTTTGATGAGTAGGATACACTTCGATTCGATTGTACTAGATGAAAGCATCCACAATTGTAAGCTACTTGTATCCTGAAATCTTGGCAAGCACAACGTTAGTATTGGGTAGATGAAAAGAATCTATGTGCAAACTTTATCTTAAATAAACATAATCAACACTTGAAACATACCATGTTTTTGTTGGATGATTACTACGATGGTTAACCAATCAAGATACATTACCTCTCTTACCATTTCATGTCTAGAAGCTCTTGAACCTCGTCGTTAATTATTTCCTTTCTAAAGGAAATCTCTTGCGTCTCCACTGTACAGACTTGAACGTTGGGCCAACATCAGACTTGTGAGCGATCAGACCAGGACATGACTTATACCAGTCCTGTCAAAGCGAGTCCACGCAGAACAGGATACTTTGGACTGTAAAAAAGGTTAACTACCAAGGTCATACCTGATTCTGGCCGGTACATCACCTACCAGTAGTTTCTCACCAGAACAGGAGTGGCTGAGGACGTCTCTGCTCTGTCTTGTCTGACTTATCCGTTGACTTGTTTCTTTGATTGCAATATAATGAATTTGTTGCTATGATAGCTTCAAGCCTATTCTGTAGCACTCTTGTGCATTCTGCCATTCTCCGTTGATCATCATTATTCCCTACTTGATTGACATTTCGACATATTAGTGGTACGTCGAAGGCACGAGCATGATATTATGAATTAAAACATACCAAGCAAGATACACAACGTCATCAAATTAAATCAATAAAATAACTAAGAGAAGAGACTCCCTTTGTAGGTAGAGAAATTTTGCCCAAAGTATGTTGGCCTAGGTCTCTCCGTAGAATCCACAAGCATGTTATAATTTGTAGTGAGTTTATCATGGTTGATCCTCATTTCTTCCAAGACACCAAGCATAACCATTCAGAACTGCCTTGACGATCTCCCTGATCAAGAGTCACTAGTTTCCAGTTCTGTTTAGTTCTGTTGGGGACGACATCATTTCTTCTTAAGTTATCATTTCTGGTACTACAACACAAGCCAAACCACAAATATTAGAACCGTCATTAGCATAATAAACTTTATGAGTGTAAGGAGAAAAAGGTGGAGATTGATTTGGCTCTTGTGATTGTGTTTTTTAGTCTTCTTTGTATTCCTCCGTGCAGGACTGGTTGTGTCCTTCAAGCGTCCAGAACTGAAACATCTATAACAAGACTCTCAAGCTTGGAAATCAATCCTGAAAAATCTATAACAAGAATGTTAATATCAAAATTGTCAATCCAGAATTGAAAACTAGACCGTTAATATCGAAATTATCAGTCTAGAACAAGACTGTTAACATCGAGTTTACTAGTCCAGAACTGAAAACAAGACTGCTAATATCGAGATTATCAGTCCAGAACTGAATACAAGACTGCTAAAATCGAGATTATCAATCCAGAACAGAAAACAAGAGAGTATTCAAAAGCTCTTATCTTAGGGCTGGATGAGTGGACATGTGTTCACTCTTGTCTCCGGTATGAACCAGTTCTGTTCTGCTGACGACCACTTCCGGCTTTTTTGTTAGGCCTGTTCTGACACAAACTCCGCTGCTCTGTTTGTTGAAGGCATCTTCTTCAAGTATGACGACCCTTGCTTGTAAGTACGAACTGCCCAGAACTACTCCAGGGTTCCAGGAGTTGAAAGCTGAGGAGCAGAACAAACTGGAGGTCCTACCCAGGACATCACTGTCAAACATGCCATCTACAGGCGTGGAGAAAATTGTCCAGAATACGACGGAAAAGATTAGCCCAGAATTGCTCAGGACTGACATTACAGAAGTGGAGCCTTTGCACATGCAAGTCTCCCTCAGATCTTTGGGAATAAGAACTATGAGCGTCCTCTATTTGTATTGCGCAACGTGGTCTTGAGGATGTTCTGTACTATAGCACAACTTCAATTGATGGAACGTTGAATTTTTTCGGAACGTCCTTCAAAGCCGCAAAATTGTTGAAGGGGAGGATCCTTCTTTTTCTTAGGAGAAGCTTCTGGTTCCTAGGAGAGTCCTCTTTAAGTTGATCTTCAAAGCCTTTGTCCCCATCATGATAGGAAAACACTTTACTTTTTATGCTGGATGTCAAGGACAATACTGGCCTGATTCTTATGTTGTAACCACTAGTATCGCTGGAGTTCTGTTCCGATTCAAGACTGACTCAATTCTCTTTGAGTCTTGTAACTTTTTTGTAGAATTGAAGCAATCCTTGAGCAAGATTTCTCCAAATATTGTGCTAGTTGTTCAAGGGTCTTGTCAACCATGTGGTCATGACAAGAGTGTGTTTTTTGTGGATTTTTGAGAAGAGAGTTTCACAAACTAATAAACTAGATGCCCCACGGTGGGCGCCAATTTGTTTTGGTAAAATTTCTACAAGGGTGAAAAAGAGCTAAGATGGGCCAACTAGTACTGTTTGTGAAACAGAACAGAACATAGTCTACTCCGAACAGAACTGATGACAACTAGATTAACGAGACCAAGCAGAACATAGCCTTCTCCGAACAGAATTGAGGGGACAACGAGATTGATGACGCAGAAACCCCGAGAAGAAGATGGGGAAAACTGCGGGCTACCAAGCCAGGACTTCTTTTATTAATCTCATGATGATTACAAGGCTTTTGATTACAATTGAATGATTTTCGTAGGAGAAACTAGCGAATAATGCTAATACATCGTTTATGTGTACTTCTATGTGAAAGTATAAGAAAATCCTATGAGAAAACATATGAGAGACCTCCTTAAAAATGACTAAGTGAGCCTCTATATATAGGTAGAATGCTCACAATACAACTCCTAAAATCTAGGGCCACTATCTCATGAACTTAGGTAGTTGGATAACTACCCACTATGCATGACTTGTAACTTCCCATTATGACTTCTATTCTGATCCGCAGAACTGCATGCCAATAACTACCCATGATCTTAGGTGGTTAAATAACTTCCATTGACTCCACTTCTGCTCAGCTATGATATCTTCCATTATCCCATGATCTTTGTAACCGCTATAGTTGACCTCTGCTGACCACAACTGCCATGCCTCTTCTGACCTGTTCTGGGCGATAACTGCCATACCTCTTCTGACCTGTTCTGGGCTATAACTGCCATACCTCTTCTGACCTGTTCTGGGCTATAACTGCCATTGTTCTTCTGACCTGTTCTGTACCATATTCGCAACGTCTATCCAGAACTGCCAATTCTGGGTAGTGTAAAATCTGGTCATAACATTATGCGTGTACGGGAATGCGAGATTTGGTCCACATTAGATTGCGGGCGTGCTTCCACTAGTCGAGTAGGTGAGTGTCATCACATATATCACCTTGATCATCATTTGAGTAGAGTGGAAACCGCGAGAGGTCCGTGATTTGATTGCTAGAGAGCCTTTGTTTAAGTCATGCTATTCATTCTGCGCCGTCTTGTAATTCTCATCCGTTAGGCAGCTATTTCCATACGTCCCACGTTGCTTCGGGATTGATTGCCATTTGCTCATGCTACTTGCGGTTTGGTGATTGTTCGGGGAAGTTCTCTTATTCTCGCCTTGTCCTCTATTTTCTGTCATGCTTTGTTGCTTGAGGACAATCAACGGTTCGGTTTGGGGGAGTTTGATGTGTCATATATTTACTTATATATAGCCCCTGCTTCACGAACTTTTCTTAGCTTTTCTCGTGCTTTTACTTGTGTTTCAGCTCCTATTTCTCTCCGTTTTGGCTCTGCTGCGTTTTTGTGTCCATTTTGTAGGTACAAGCGCTAATTTGGAGTTTAGGAGGCTTGTCGAGAGGTTTCGTGAAGTTTCGTGAAGTTTCGTGAAGTTTGGAGGTGATTCGAGTTGGTTTCGTTGCGTTTCGCTTGCGTACGAGCCTCGTTTCACTTATTGAAGGTGTCCCGGGACCTTGGCTCGGGATTTGATGCTCCCATAATCATTCTAAGACTTGTCCCTACTCATGAGTCTCGTCCCTTAGCCTTGGGACAACAAGAAGAAGCAAAAAACAAGGAAAAAAACTAAGTACAAAAGAAGAACAAAAGCTGAAAAAATCTGAACAACACGGGACCAATCCCTCCCGTCCGGGTTAACCCTTGTCCCGTCCGGGACACACCCCATCCCGTCCGGGACCACCTAGGGACGGCTCTGACTCTTCGTTGGCTTAAAATAATTCGTCTTTTTGAAGGCCTTTTTGATCATATTTTTGGACGAAATTTTTACAGTAGTTCCTAGACTCTCTAAACTTGTTTCTCTCCAAAACTTAGGGTTTAAATAATTTTCCTTCTTGTATTTTCAATTCCCGACTCAAGTACGTTGTTTTGATCATCCTATTTCGGTTTGTTGCTTTAATTCATCTTGTTCTCTTGCAATTTCTGATTTGGTTTTTGCTTGATACTTCTCCCTTTGATTGTTATTTCATTATATATTGTCATTGATCATGATTTCATCTATTGCTTTCGTTTTCGTTGTTGTTTTCGCTATGAGTGAGTAGTTCATTAATTAGGGAGAGAGGGTGAAGCATGGGTGTTGGTTTTGCTTGAGTTTGATGATCTTGTTGAGTTAGGTTTTGTCATGCTTTGTTTAGTCTTTGCTTGATTGCTCTCGTTGATTCCTTGATCACGTTTTAGCGAGTGTCTAGCACCCTTGAACCTAAGAACGAAAGCCTAGTTCTAGGGTAGGCGCGAGACTAAACATTAGGACCCTCGTTTGTAAGTTGCGAGAGCCCGCATTCGAGACCTAGAGGAGCTTAAGACCGAGAGGCCGAGCGTTATCCTTAGCATGTGCGATACCTACTCGTTCCGATCATCATCCTTGGCCTTGACTTACCCATTGTCTAACCCGACTCCCTAGACCTTTTTCCTAAGTTTAAACCCTCTTCTTTTACGCTCTAGCTTTAGTATACCTAAACCACTCGAACCGAGACTAGAATCACACAAAATAACCAACATTGCGACCATCTCCCTGCGGATACGATACCCGACTTACCCTTGCTGCCCGTTAGAGTTTGTTCGGATTTACTTTTGATTAGGTGACGCGACTAAACCTATCAGTGTTTGACTCGTAAAAGAGGTTTGTGTTTGGTGTTTGACTCGTAGATGAGGTTTGTGTTTAGGTGTTTGACTCGTAAAAGAGGTTCGTGTTTGGGTGTTAAAAGTATTTTTGTTTGGACTTTGTGAAGAGTGTATGTGCTTTGTCTCGTGAGAGAGTGTTTTTGATTTCGGTTTGTACAGAATGTATGTGTTTTGACTCGTAAAGAGTATTTTTGGTCTTGGTTTATGAAGGGTGTGTGTGTTTTTGACTCGTAAAGAGTATATGTGTCTTAGCTCGTAAAGAGTGTATGTGTTTGGTTTGTAAAGAGCGTTTTGACTCGTGAAAGAGTGTTTTTGTATTGTTTTGCTCTATGTCTGGACGTCTTGTACTTGACTTTGTTGTCGAGTGCTTGTGTTTATGTCTTGAGATGTGTGTTTTTCTCGAGTCGGAGTGTTCAGTTGTTTCAGCAATTATGCTAGTACTTATGTTTGTGTTTGTGTCTGTGCTTACGTTGGTTTTGAAGGTGATGCCTAACATTTTGCGTGAGGCGTTTTATGTTGTTGTTGAATTGTTTTTTGCTTGAGGCAGTTATAGGTGTTGCTAAACCGTTTTTGCGTGAGTCGGTGAGGTATTGTTAAACCGTCTCTAGGTGATGTAGTTTGAAGTGTTGCTAAACCGTTTTGCGTGAGGCGATTTGCGGTGTTTAAACCGTTTTGTGTGAGGCGGTTTGTTTGTGTTGTAGCGTGATTGTGTGGTGAGTTTGTTTATGTATGTCGCGTTGCGTTATCTGATGTGTATTTTGTCTTGTCTTTTGGAGAAGGTTGAATTGAACCTAATTTTGACTCGGTTCTGCTAGTGCTTTTTGCCAGATGTCTTGTCGTGAAGAGAGCTTGTTTTCTCGTTTGAACCTCATGTTTGGCATTTGTCTTTATGTGCTTGGTGCTCGCGTTCTGTTGCGTTTTAAAGTGTATGCGCGTGTTCATGCCTAAATGTGAAAGTTTGCTTAGCGGGCTTTGTCGGGGTTTGTTGTCAGTTTGTCGCGGGTATTAGGCCTTGTGTTGTTGTTTCGTGTTTATGTTAACGATGTTACGTATGTGTGAGTTTGTATAATCAGACTTGGATGTATGTGTTGCTATATGTGATGTTTAGGATGTGTTGTTTGTATTGTTGTTGTTGTTTATTGTTTTGTAGATGTAAGTCTGTTCTGAGGGTGGTTGTTTGTGTTTTTTGTTCTTTGTACTGTGTTTGTGTTGTATATCCGCTTGGGATGTACGCTAGGACGTATCCTCATGAGAAGGGAATATTTTTGTGTGTTGTATTTTGAAGGCTCGAATCTCGCTGGTGTTTTGCGTGCCTGTGTGTGAAAAAGGTTATCGGCAGTTGATAAGTGCTATTTATATAGATCATATGCCCCCGGTTTAGTTGCATTTAGCTCGATTTCATTCGATTTCATTATTATTTTAGGAGCTATTTGCTTTATATTGCGATACTGTTGTTCCTCGTGTGTATTTTGCAGGTTTTGGCGGTCCTGAGCTAAAACCTGAGTTGAGTGGAGCATTTACGAGTATCGTGACATCAAGACTAAGCTCGAGAGTTTATTTGGAGGCAATATTATGATTTGGGACGTCAAACCTATAGGTTCAGGATGAGTGATTTTGAGGCAGAAGTTGCTGGAATTGCTGGAAATTGTTAGAACCTATCGGTTTGATAGTGAACCGATCGGTTCAGGCACCAAAACCGATCAGTTTGAGCACGAACCGCTCGGTTTCCTCCTCTGTTTCACGAGTTTTCACGGGCCTATAAATATAACTCGAAGTTAGGGTTTTAGTTTATCTTTTCATTCTACTTTGACCGCTTTAGAATAGAAGTTGTTTTCTCTCTTTTTAAACTCTCTCAAAAACTCTTAGACTTAGATTTAATTACTCTTTGCAAGATTTGACCTTTTACACTTCAATTCAAGATTACTCCAGGTTTAATTCAATTGTTATTCTTTTGTCATGTCTTCTTATCATTATTGCTTTGTTCTAATTTCAATTATGTCTAGCTAATTCTCCAATTAGGGTTTGAGGGGAATTTGTGCCCTTGGTTCAGAAACATGTTTGTGGATTAAATTGGTTGAATATATTGTGCAATTGATTTCTTTCTACGCGTTTTATGCCAATTGAATTAGGATTATTTCGTCTGATCAACGAATTCATCTGAGTTTAATTGAACCTGAGTAAGTTTTGATTTAAGATCGAAAGCCGAGTTAAAACTAGACTTACGCGAGATTGATAAGTTGAATTTAGTACGTAGCGAGATCCCGCTAAATTTGCTTAAGGCTAAAATTGACTCGAGAGAGCGTTTTCCAAACCTAATCATTTTGCACAGTTTATTGTTCCTTCTTATAACTTGAGTTCCTGAATCATTGTCATGATGAACCCGATTGCCCTAATCTTTCTCCTTATAGATTTCTATTCATTACCTTTATTGCTTTAGTTTATTGTTCAAATCAACCCATTTTCACACCCTTGAGTCAAACCTGTTTTCGTCCGACTTAGCTTATACTACGCTGTTTCTCTGTGGATCTCGACCCTACTTACCGCTAGCTTCTGTTAGTTGTTTGTCTAGGTTTATTTTGATTAGGCGTGACGACTTTAGCCTCATCAATTTTGGCGCCGTTGCCGGGGTAACGGCTTTGTTAGTTATAGTTTTGTTTTGTTGCAGGTTTTTCTCTCTTGTCTCAAGGAACCTAGTTCCTTGAGACCGTTTCTCAACGTTTGCTTGTAGTTTTGTTTATGCGCAGGTCACCTCGGACTCTAGTTCCTTTTGAGCCCGAACCTGAGCGAGCATTACATAGGCTACGCAAGGACACAGTTAAAATAGTCGATCTTGATATCGAGGAAGCGTCGCAATCGGAGTCTAGTGCAAAGCAATCGTCCTACGAGGAGGACACAGCACCATTTACTCCAGTTTCTTCTCCACCACGTGTGACTATGCCGAAATTATATAGTCACTCATTGCCAAAGACCGAGTCAATCCCACAAGGATTCACGATACCGGCTACGGTCCAAGGTAACTTTGAGATTCGCCCCGCCTTTCTTACTTTGGTGGAGCGCAATCAATTCGGCGGTAATCCTACGGAGGATCCCGGGAAACACATGCAGGTTTTCACCGATTACTGCTCGACGATTAAGCAGAATGGGATCACGCAGAATCAGATTAGGGAGATGCTATTCCCTTTCTCTCTACGTGACCGGGCGCGGGATTGGATCACGGATCTTGATAAGGCTGCTGCGGGAATTACGGATTGGCCTAGTCTAGCTCTTGCTTTTTATCGCAAGTACTATCCTCCGGAGCGGACTAACCAACTCCGTAGTCAAATTCAAGGGTTCCAGCAGAACTTTGATGAGACATTAGCTGAGGCATGGGACCGTTACAAACGGTTAATTTGTGAATGTCCACACCACGGACTAGGCGATTGGTTGGTGATTATGACGTTTTACAACGGGTTGTATGCTGAGAGTCGCGCTACTCTTGACTCGGCCGCGGGAGGTCGATTTGCTAATAACACCGATGACGATAAAGCGTGGGCGTTGATCGAGGAAATGGCTATACATTCATCTCAGTTTGGTAAGCCTCGGGGTAATTCACGGTCCGCGCATAATGACCGTGGAAATGAGAGTATAAGTGCGGTTATGAGTCAACTTTCTGAGTTAAATAGGAAGTTTGATGCTATGCACGGGAGTGGTTCGTCGAGTGCTCATGTTAATGCTATTGCGGGGCACGATTCGGGTTATTCTACGGGGTATGCTGCACCCCACGAGCAGGTTCATGCGTATCAGTCTTATTCTTCGAACCTGCCGTACCAGAATCAACTAGGTTATGATCGTTCACTTTTATCTTATCATAACCAGAACGTACTCAATCCGACTCCCCCACCTCCACAAAATGCCCCTTACAACCCTCCCTACAAAAATCAACAACCACCCACTTACCAAAAACCACCCTACACACCACCTCCTCAACCTACACCGGTGCCCGATCCTTTGGCTGAGACTAAAGCTATGATGTTGCAAATGCAACAAACGATGTTGAGTATGCAAAAGTCTCAGGAAATGATGATTAATCAAATGCAAAAGGATGGGCAAGCTAAGGATGCGGCGATTAAGCTTTTGGAAAATCAAGTTGCCCAATTAGCTACTTCGCGAGCGTCCCGACAACCTGGAACACTCCCGTCCCAAGGTAATCCTCCTCCCGATACAGCATGTGCGATTACATTGAGGAGCGGCACGTCTTATGATGCTCCGAGGGGGAACACGCCTAAGCCGGTCGACCGAGATACGGGTGATGATGGTAGTGATGGTTTGGGTGATTCTCATGCTCCGAGGAAAGTTAGCTCGACAAGTGCTACTACTCAAACGCCCCCGATTCAAATCAAGCTCCCATTTCCGGGTCGACTACGAGATGCAGGGCCCGAGGCTAAGTTTAAGAAGTTCGTGGACGTCGTCAAAGCTCTACAGGTAAATGTTCCATTCATTGACCTTGTGACTCAAATTCCCGCGTACGCTAAGTTTTTAAAGGAAGTCTTAGCTAGGAAGCGTACGTTAGACGATGTTTCGACCGTTGCTTTTGTAGGGGAGGCTAATACTAGGCTGCAGGGTAGTAAACCCCCTAAACTTAGTGACCCCGGGACCTTTTCTATCCCCTGCTCCAGAGGTAAGTTTGAGGTTAAGAATGCCCTATGTGACCTAGGAGCTAGCGTCAGTGTCATCCCATATTCGATGTGTCAAAAGATAAATATAACAAATTTGGGACCCACCAGCATTACCTTGCAAATGGCCGACCGTTCCGTTAAGCGTCCCTTAGGTATCCTACAAGATGTCCCCGTACAGGTTGGAAAGTTCTTTATCCCTGTCGACTTTGTAGTGTTAGACATGCATGAGGATGTTGGAGTTAGTGTCCTCCACAGTTAGTGCAATAACATAAATAAACCTCTCAAGGTACACAGGGTACATTTTGTATGCAATCAGTTGATTAACGTTTATCAATAACGGTTGGCTTGCTAGATAAGTTTGACGTTATTGTCATACAGATGGCGGTGATCAACTGGTCCCTAAAAAGTCACACCTAAAGGATGTGTTTAAGAAATGTGATTATTTGAGAAATTAATCATATTGATGCCTTACTAAAAGACTAAAAGGTTAGTCGGAGTTTTTGACTAAGATGTTAGTCAAGTGTGTGATAATAATACGGCCATTTAATAAGGATTAAATGATATTAGCTAAGACGAATTAAATGTAATTCGTAAATTGAATATAAAATGTTATATTTAATTATTGAATATAATATACGCTAATTAATCATAAACTGTTATAATTAATTAGAAAATTATAAATATGAAAATATTAATAATTTAATGATATATTATAGTGGATCATATTTATGACACTAGTAATATTATATTATATTACAAAGCTAAAGGAAACCTCTAGGAAAGAGCCTTATTGCTCTTTGACTCCTTGGTCAACAAGGAATTGGTTTTTGGAAAGTGATTTTTGGAAAGCAAAAATTACTCCCCATAATTGATGGGTTAGCCGAAATTTGGAGTATATTAGGGGAGCTTTGGCTCAACCTAATTAACTAATTTATTGATCATAATTTACACACACAAATTTAGAAAATCAGTTTTCTTCTCTCTAAAGTTTTCTAGCAAGAACTAAGGGCATATCTTAAGCAATCTTGGGTGCAACTATTAGGAGATATCAAGCTTCTTGATATTCAATCTTAGGCCGTTTAAGCAAGGACTAAAGGTTGTTATTCTTAATCTTATGCTTATTTATGCAATTTCTTTTATGACTATTAATTATATAGAATAAGTTTCATTATAATCCTGGATGATTAAAGGGCATGTATACAGATATATTCCCACAAGTGGTATCAGAGCCTTAGGGCTATGAAATTGTTTATATGATTTTCATAAAAAAAAAAATATTGAATTTGTATAAGTTTAAAACAAGTTACAAGAATCGGTTTTTCATCAAAAAGATTTCGGCCAGATTTGGTATTGTTTGTGCCGTGTGTTTTTTGTGTGTTCTTGGTCCAATTTAATTCATATATTGTTAATTTAAAAGGTTAAGATGATAATATATGAACTTGTTTATGTTTTGATTCAATTTTGATTGAGTTAGGACTAAGTTGGATCTTTAAGATGGATGTTTATGAACATTAATTATTGCTTTATATTATTGGTATAAATTGATTGAGATATTCATGTTAATAGGTTAATTTGAATGATCTTAGTATTACATCAATGTTTAATCAAGATTAGATGTTGTTTTGTTTTATATCAATCGAGATAATATGAGCATGTTCAAGTTAAATCAGTTTAATTTGAGTTTGATTTAAAAACAAATTTAAAATAAATATATATAAAAAAAAAAAAAAAAAAAAAAGTTTCATTTCGGTTTTTGGAAAAAAAAATTTTAAAACCGTGTGTTTTTATTTTTTTTATTTGTTTCGGTTTGTTTTTATTTTGTTTAAACCGATTTGTATTATGCATTATAAAGATAAGGTATAATTAAGGCTTGTGAAAAGGTTCACATAAGATTGATACCCTATTATTTTAAAAAGGTTTAAAATAATGTTGGATTTAATTCATGTTATACTTGATAATATGTATTAAGATGGATTATGATTGATTAAGATTGTTGTGTGCAATTGAGGAATTGTCACATAATCTTTGTAACAACCTGGTTTTTAGTCGACTTTAATTACTAAGGCGGAAATTAATTAAGTCTAAAACCAGCGTTATTAATTATACAATAAAATCCCAAAATATTACATCATCGTTCAAGAGTCGAATTAAACGACTCTAAGTACGGAAGTTTAAAAGAGTAGCGTTAATTATATTACATATCTCTCGAAAAGCAAATAAAATAAGGCGTAAAAACATCTCGTGGCCCCGTCCAAAATCCAGCTCCCGGTCCACTGTTATCCTGCACAATAAACTGATGGGGGGGGTGCCCGCTGAGCGGACAGTGACTAGCTATGCTCATACTTACCCTCGGTTTCAATTACTTTGGTTTATTACTATCGCTTTATAACTATAACATTATGATAAAAATGTAAACATGCTTATTACATATAGCAATTAAAGACATATTAGTCATAATAAGCATGCGGTTTAAAGCGATAAATCATATAAGCATGATATTCAGTTACGAAAGCAATTAACAGATAATATCATAGCAATAGCGTCACAGTATTTCAACAAGATTACAAAGCGATATCAAATCGCATACAAACATACATAATGTATCATAATCATCCTACAGACTCGATTCACTTCAGAAAGTTGTGGTCTTTAATTTTCGAAGATGGTACACACTCGTTCTCATTTAATCATACAACAAACAACACATACTGCTTACGAGCCTGACCACTGAGTAGGCTATTGTACTCTAGTCGCTTGCATCTCACTACCATAGTGCAGCAACTTACTCGACTCGTAAACCACGCCGAATACTATAGTACTTGCATCTCATCTTCTAGTGTTCGAAATGATTCGAACTTCAGATACAATCTCGTCAAGTAATCTTTACGCAGGGTAAGAACGAATGCTAGTTTCGCGCCCACTAAGAACGAAACACGGCAAGGAGACCACCGCAAAATCGCCCGAATCCACAAGGCCACGGATGCCCTGATAACTTTAGCGAAATAGGGGAATAAAACCCTAGTCTAGTACATGTACACTAGTATCCAATTTAAGAATGGGCTATGCTAACCATAGAGCACCTTAACTCAGGATAAAACGACTATTTCCTAAAGCCTGACCCATCAAGAGTTGGCATATTCATTATCTTGTACGGCTTTGGCTATACGACTTAAGGCGTAACGGCATGGGCAGCATGCTAAGCAATAAAGCTGCCGGCTTAAACCACAATATTCGACATAGCCAACGCTAGAGGGCCGAGATACTGGTATCCGCACAAGACTATCTTAAACCCACTTCACTTACGATTGACGTTTTCATATCTGAGGCCCAAGCTTGACCTTTTATTTAACTTACTCAATATTCATTATTTATTTGATATTTATATATCACATGTTACTAGACTCTCCTAGTTTCATCGTCAAACGTTTTATTTGAATCGTAGGTTTCATATGATCACATAACACATTCGTTTATTATTTGAAGTGTTGTTAATTATTAATGTTTTTAAATTTCTATATTGAAATGTTTATTAATATGTCCAATTTATATAAGCGTTTTTCAAACACTTTAAGCCATTTACTTATTCATTTTAAATTTTCTATACTTAGTAAAATTTTCACTATTCATTTTTCACTATTCACTTTTCACTATTCATCGGTCACTATTCATCGGTCACTATTCATCGTATTTTATACGTATTTTTATACGTATTCGTATTTTTATACTCCGTATTTTATACGTATTTTTATACGTATTCGTATTCTTATACTTGTACGTATGTTTATACTTATACGTATTCCTATACTTGTACGTATTTTTATACTTATACGCATTTCTATACTTGTACGTATTTTTATACTTATACGTATTTTTATACTTAAGATATTTTAGGTATACAACTAATCCATTTTTATTTTCCAAGTATAGATTTCTAGTTTTAAAGTCGTTAGGTTCGTTTTGTACTTAGTGATTTTTGAAAATATTTTAAAAGTTTAGTTTTAAAAACGTTAAGTTCGATTTGTAAAAAGTGATTTGTGATATTTATTTTAAACTGAGACTTAGTTAAATTTAGTCGTCTATTTACTAAACTTAGCGATTTTCATTTTTAATAATAATGGTATCGTGAATGGTTCATTTTAGTCCGAATGTCCAAGTTCAACAGTCCAATATTTGCAAAGGTAGTAGCACACGATTGAGTTCATTTTTATAACGGTTAAACATTTTTATCGGTTTATTATATTTCATTTATAACTAAATCGATTTATACAAAAATTCATTTCTAATTACTATTTAACTTTAGTGACTTAGTGATGATTTCATTTTAGTCAAATTTAGTCAATTTTAAGTGGCAATGTCGTGTATATTAATATATGTGTCAAAATGGTTTTATTTCTTTTAATTTCTTAAATCTAACTTATTAACTAATAATTAAATTATATTAACAATAAACTAAAAAGTGATAAAAGTCAAATTTTGACCAAAAATAATGGGTAGGCCGTGAGCAAGAAGTAGTGTGTCCCAAATTTTCATTTTTCGATTTTATCGGTTTTTAGTTTAAAGTTTTTATATTTTAATTATTCTAAATATACTAAAATGATTTAAACTAAAATGAAATTTACTAAAAATTTCATTTGATTTATAAATAGTGTTTTTCAACACTTTAATTTTCTAACTTTTTATTTCTAAAGATTTATAGTGTTTAAGTTATATATTTAGTATTATAGTTACTTATTAGTAAATAAAAACAATATATAATAACAAACATAAAGTAAATCAAAATCAAAATGAGCTACTTTAAGCAATATCACATGAACATCAACTTGAACACAATAAGAACATCAAGAACACAAACAATAAAGTTAAGCACACAAAAGCATATTTAACAACTTATAATTTATTTTCCTAAATTAATTCTTTTAACATGATAACATCCATTTTAAACTAACTTAACTAAACATATTATTTACAAAAATTAAAAATGAAAATTTATTAAAATAAGGGGGTAATGCCGTGAGATTATACACACACACACAAGTTTTCATTTTTGATTTTTATCATTTTAAACTCATTGTTAATATTTCACATAATTTTTATATGTAACTATAACATAACTAAAACATAAATAAACACAAAAATCATAAGAATCATAATTAAAAATGCTTAAAATTAATTAAACTAAACATATGAATATAATACTACAATAATCTATTTAACATATTATTTAGTTATTATCATTTTATTATACAACACATAAACATTCAAAGCACACAAGTGATGTTTTATATATTTTAACATAATTTTCATACTTATAAAATTATACCAACAAAACAAATTAATTTACTAAAAGGATAATATAAGACAAGGCTAGTCACCTTATTTAGGATGTTAAACGTCGAGGGATCTAAAATAAATTTTAGATCCGGAATTTCTTCACCCATATAACCCATTATCTTCACCCAAAAACCAATCAAGTTAGCCCCTAAAATACCCACTAATGAACTTAAAACACTTAGGAATTATTAGAGTAATAATAGTGTTTTAATTTAGAGGTTTTTGTGAATAAAATGGAAGAAAATAAAGAGAGGAAAAGAGGGCAAGGGACTCGGCTAGAAGAGGAGAGAAATGAGTTGTTTTTGCACTTTGTAAAATAATGAAATAAGTTGTAATGAATTTGGGTGAGTATTGTATTGTATAAGTTTTGTTTATTAATTAGAAAGTAATGTTTTATTAAAATAAATTAAGCATGTGATGATGGTTTGTGTAGGGTGGCTTAGTAGGGTGGCTTGACTAAGAAAAGGGAAGCTAAAACTTGGTCATGGTGAGCTAAGGAGGGCCGGCCCATGTGAGCTCATGTGTGCTCGATTTTTCGTTTTCGGAATTTTCGATTTACGCGTACGCGAAAAGTCTCGAAAGAAAATATATGATTCTAAAATAATGTTTCGAAATAAGATTGAAAATAAAAATGAAAATAAAACTCGAAAGAGAATTAACACAAAAATTGGGTCTTGGCTCCTCGAAATTTGATTAAAAATTTACTAGTCCGAAATATATATTTTTTTGGATGAAAGTTAACGATTTAAATAATTAGAATCAAACGTCAAAACGTTTATCAGTTTAAGATGGTTATAACTCATAATTTCGATGTTTTGTGAAAATGTTAGCTTAATAGAATTGAAATAGTAATTTGTTATTAATAAAATAAGATTTATTAAAAATAATCAAAATGATTAAAAATGGAAAGGTTTGATGTTAAGTGTTGAATTTATTTATGTAGGAAAAGTAAGTGGAAAAGAAAATAGGTGGCTTGATTTTGGTTTGTGTGTTTGAAATTGTTGACCCGAATTTCAAAGACGAAAAATTATACGGGTCCATTTTTATTTTAAAACGAAAAATGTTCGAAATTAAATTTTATGAATAAAAGGTTTTACATTTATTTTTGTGAATAGTAAACATAACTTAACATTTCTGAAATTTGAAAGACAGTATAAATTTTTATATTGATTTTTATAAAATTTTGAAATGTGTTTCTTTTTCAATTCTAAAGATAATAGGACAAACTTTATTTTTCAAAATTTTTAGATTTGTACTTAGGAAATTTTAATTCTATTTGGCGAAAAAATTTCAGTCGCATTTTTATTATATGGAAAAATGATGAATTTAATCTAAGGAATTAAATTCTTTTATCAAATTGTGTTAAAATAACACGGGGTGTTACAATCTTGATCTTGTTAAAAGGTGGTTTCGATTAATAATAATTAATCTAGTTTAGTTGATGCATTTATCTTGGTTGAATGTTGTTTGAATGGTTTAATTTTTCGCATTATTTTGTACAAAAGGTTGTAATTTACTAGTGTGGCCTTAGAAGATTATGTTTTCGTAATGAAAGGAAACATGATCGTTGGTTGTATTATTGAGATCTCGTATCTCCCCTCTTGTAATAATATTTTTAAAGTTATTTTGAAATTAGAATGTAAATAGGTTTGCATTTGTAATTTTAATTGTAATTTGAGAAGACTCAAGATTCAAGATGGAGATCGGATGGCTCACTCCTACTATATGGATCAAACCAAGATGGAACATCAAGACAAGCTTCTAGGGTCCAAGGATGGATTCCAACTTGTATTTTTGTTTATTTTGGTAGGATAGGCCACACTAGGTGTTTTTATTTTGCGTTCTTTTTCATTCTCGTTGCGATGTTTGCTTGTTTAGATAGTTGCATCATATTCCGCCTAAACTAAACCAAACCACCTAATATTGCATGAAAATTGACTCATATAGTTTGCATTTTCATCCTAGACATACCGATGTCACATGTTTTAAGCCATCACCTTAGTTTATATCATTCTCGTTTTGCTAGACTTTTGTTCACTTAAAATGAATTAAATAAGATGATGGGATCTTCCTCTAAAGTTAAAAATTGAGATTAGTCTTTATAGGAAAAGCTACTATGAGCCCCTTCTTCGTCGGTAGGCATGTAGGACCTTACTCTCCACATGACCCCTTCTACGTTGGGTAAGTAGTACGTGTTGACCTATTTTACCTCAACATTATAGTTCGAGTAATATCTCGTAGTTATAATGGACTAATAGATAGGATTTGCTGAAATCAATCGACCGAGAGTTCTAACAGTAGAATTAGCCAAGAGGTTGGCTTATCAATTTAAAGAAATTGAGTCTTGGGATCACTTATATAATTCTTGAGGGAGGTCGATTATATGAGTGGACGAGTCATTGCATTAAATCATTATTGCTTTACGACTTAAACCTATAAAACGATGTTTTCTTATCTTTTCTCTTCTTCTTCTTTCTTTTCACAGTTTCGAATACGTTATATACAGATATAACTGCTAAAACAAAATGGCTGGTCGTATTGAAGGCCCAATGCCAAGTGTCACACTTGAACGTGAATCAGGGCTAAGAATATTTATGGACAGCATGAATCAGTCCACTCGACTGAAGAATGATGGGTCCAACTTTGCTGATTGGGAGGCCGCATTACGGAATGCCGCCATAGCTGACGGCAAGCTCAAGTACTGTAGGGATCGGATCCCATTCACTAATCAAGTATTAGTGTAAATCAAATTACTCTAATTTGATTTAGCAAGATCTATGTAGTTAACAAAAATATTTTGCTACAAGATAAGATATTTATACCTTTCTCTTAAAGGAAAATATGGGCACAAAACTAGAACTCCTTTCTAGTTTTGTTTCTTGATAATAGCTTAGGATGATCCTCCTTAATAACCCAAGTTTTCAATGTAGAAAACCTCCTTTAGATAGCACCCAAGAACTACTACAAATACTACAAGTGATTTAGACTAGAAATCACTAATAGCTTCCTTGATAATATGTGAAAAATAATATTACTAACACTTAGTAATATTAAGACTATTATTAGTATTAGTTATAATAGTTTTTAGAGAGGTTTAGATGTTGGAGATGGAGAGGATAGCTTGAATGAATCTCATTCACTCAATGCATTGTATTATATAACAAAAAACAAAACAATTGAAGTGTGTTGTACACTCCAAAAAACCGGCCCACCCTATGCATGAAGAGGAGAAGAGCTTTTTCACATTGTGAAGAACAAATGCTAGCATTGTAATAATTATGTTGTAGCATGCATGTGAAGAACAAGAACTAAAGACAAAAGAGAATCTCATTCTCCTTCTCCCCTCTCTTTACACGGTTTTAGGGCCCTTAATTTGGGTCCAATTTGTTTTCAATATTTGTCCCACAAATACTTATAATTTATCACTTAATCATCCAATATGATAAAGTACAAATTATCAAATTGAACTCACAATTCTTCTTTAACATATATGTACACTTACACATATATTAAAAATGTACTTTTACTAATCTCATTAGTAAAATATACATAATTAGTGAATTAACAGTTAATCACTAATTCTCATCTCCTCCAGTAATTTTATCAATATAAAATTAAATCATCCGAGTTCACAACTCGATTTCTCTCTAAATTAATTCACTGACTAACTGTTAGTCAAATTATCAAGTCACTAATATAATCGTATCTCATACAATTAATTAGCTTAAATATTTGGAGTACGTTCCTTTAGGTGTGACTTAAAGGGATCAATTGATCACCGCCGTTCTCACGACAATAACGTCAAACTCTAGTCAGCCAACCGTTATTGATTTACGTTAATCAATTGACAATAATTCAGGATTATCCCCACGTATTCCTTAATTGAGATTTATTAAGTAATCGCACTATTGTGGAGGACACATACTCCAACAATCTCCCACTTGTCCGAGACAAGTTGTGCATTACCAATTCTCATGTCCGTTTCACATCTCCCACTCGATGCAAGGTGTCTTACAGGTCGTACTTGCATCCTGAGATATATATCGTGAGTGGTTTCCTCGATAAGGAGAGTAGCTGTCTGACCGGGGAATCTACCGTAGATTCTTACCGAGCGTGGCCACGCATTTTCAGCGACTACTCCTCGAGTGGCCCAAAGATGTTTTACCCTGACGAGGGTGGACATTTCCCTTCCACTCGATTGTACTGTATAATGCAGATCACCATGACCCCAAAGATGCCCTTATAACCCCCTTTCACGGCATGGCTTAGGACATAAATGAAAGTCACTCGGAAACTGTACCGACTCAGACAATCAGCTCCAGTCAAAGAATCGACTCAAAGGAATACTATAGAATTCCCACCACGACCAGGTTTCAATCTCATTGAAAAGGAATTCTATAAGCGTCACTGTCCGACAGAGTGTTATCACAGTCTGTCTATGCAAACGATCAGTCATCACATATGACCCTATGGTGTTGAACCCACCATCGATCGACTTGCAATCTAGTCTCTCGGAGACGTCACCTCATATGAGAGACTAGGGACCAAATACTTAGTTTATTCCGTTCACTTGAATATGTTCAAAGTTGTCACACAAATATTCGGATAAACAAAGTATGCATTCAATAATGACTTAAGATAAAACAATGAATGTTGTTATTTTCATATATGTAATAGGATACATCATTCAATTACATATTACGAAACTAAAGGAAATCTGGCATACGCCGCAACCCCATAGAGGCGTGCGCTGGGCCATGCTTAGCCCTAGAAAGAGGCTTGGTTAAAGGATCAGCGATATTATCGTCTGTCCCAACCTTACAAATATCAATTTCCTTCCTTTCCACATTATCTCTAATAACGTGGTATTTCCTCAAAACGTGTCTAGACTTGTTACTAGACTTGGGCTCCTTTGCTTGAAAGATGGCCCCACTGTTATCACAATAAACAGTGACTGGATCCACGGCACTAGGGACTACTCTTAGTCCATCCAAGAATTGCCGAATCCACACAGCTTCTTTAGCAGCTTCAGATGCCGCCAAATATTCAGCTTCCGTTGTAGAATCCGCAGTGACACTCCGTTTGAAGCTCTTCCAACAAACAGCTCCTCCATTCAACATAAAGACATAGCCGGATTGGGATTTCAGATCATCCCCATCGGTTTGGAAACTTGCATCCGTGTAACCCTTTACACGTAGCTCAAGTTCTCCTCCAAACACTAGAAACGAATCCTTAGTTCTTCTCAAGTACTTAAGGATGTTCTTTACAGCTATCCAGTGACTCTCACCGGGATTAGCTTGATACCGGCTCGTCATGCTCAAGGCGAAAGCGACATCGGGACGAGTGCACATCATAGCATACATGATTGATCCTACAGCGGAAGCATAAGGGATCAATTTCATGCGTTCAATTTCCGCAGAAGTCTTAGGACATTGAGATTTCTTCAATGTTATTCCTACACTCATCGGAAGAAAGCCTCTCTTGGAGTCTTTCATATTGAACCTATCAAGAATCTTATCGATATAAGTTTCTTGACTTAATGCTAGTATCCTTTTGGATCTATCTCTATAGATCCGGATACCCAAGATGCGTTGTGCCTCTCCCAAGTCCTTCATTTGGAAATGGTTTCCCAATTCCACCTTTACCGAGTTGAGACTTGGAATATCATTTCCGATCAGTAGTATGTCATCCACATACAAAACAAGGAAGGTGATGAGGCTAAAGTCGTGGTCACCTAATCAAAATAAACCTAGAGTCAACTAACTAGGTAGCTAGTGGCAGTAGGGTCGAAATCCACAGAGAGAAGGAGTAGTTAAGGGAATGCTTAGCTAAGGAAGGTCAATCTCAAGGTATGAAAAAGGATTGGGTTTGAACTATGAACCAAGGGTAGACTGAAATAAGAGGCTAAAGAGATGAATAGGGAGAAGTCTAGGGTCTCAGGTTCACGGTGATTTCAACTAAGGTTGTCACTGAAAAAGGATACTAATGGTGGTTCGTGTTAATGGATTAGGACAAGTCCTCTCGGATCAAAGTCAATCCTAGAGCTCTACTAATCTGCTCGCTACGTATTAGTTTCGCTCTACTAACTCTCACACAAGGCTCACCTTAACCCGGCTTTCGATCTTAGGTTTAGGCTTCCTAGGTCAACACAATCAATCGTGGCCTTTGATCGATTGAGCGAAGAATTAGGGCATGAGATTAGATTAACAACAAGCAACCAAAAGATAATCAAAATCAGAAATCAAACCAAAGAATCAATCATCGATCCCCATAGAACCCTAGGATGAGATTAGCTATGCATAATTGGGGATGAATTCAAAGCAACAAAATAATAAGATGAAAACATAATGAATTAAAAGCAATTGAAATCAAACCTTGAATTAATCTTGAATTACAATGTAAAAGATCGGAACTTGCAAGAGAATTCAATCTAAAACTAAAGGGTTTTGAGTTTGAAAAGAGAGAAGAACTATTTCTAAAACCTAGGCTGAGTTATAATGTCAAAACGTAAATGAAACAAACCCTAACTTAAGCTATTTATAGAGCACGAAAATCCGGAGGAAGCAGAGCCCAGAACCGAGCGGTTCGAGCAAGAACCGAGCGGTTTGATGTATGAACCGATCGGTTCACATTGAACCGATAGGTTCTAAGCACGTCAGAAGTTTTCAGCAGCTCTGTTCCTTGATTCAAGTACCCGGAACCTATAGGTTTGCTCTGAACCTATAGGTTTGACGTCTTAACACATAGTATGACTTCCGAATCGACTCTCGGACTTCGCCATGACGTCACGATACACGATAATGCTCCATTTGACTCAGGTTTTAGCTCAGGACCGCCAAAACCTGCAAAATACACACAAGGAACGACAGTATCGCAATATAAAGCAAATAGCTACTAAAACAATAATGAAATCGAGCAAGTGTGAGCTAAATGCAACTATAACGGGGGCATAAATGCTATATAAATGACATGTATCAAACTCCCCCAAACCAAACCTTTGCTTGTCCTCAAGCAAATAGCGTCGGAGAAAATCAAAGCATAGCTAGTTAATCACGTTAGCATCTCAAAGTGGATGACCTATGCACATAAACCTACGACCATAGTCTATTTCGCTGAAAATAGAGCACAAGTCTCAACCATTCACAACACATTATAATGCTAGCCTCAACGCTTTCGCAAAAATTAAACTAACGACAATTGGATTCGAGCAAGGCCAACCAAGCATACCACTTTCCATCATACCATTCTTACCACATCATACCATTTTTCTCTTTTCTTTTCTTTTCATTTCTTTTGTTTTCTTTTCTCGCAATGTGGAGCATCCCTCGTATGTAGTACCGTTTAGCTTGACGTTCACTTGGTAAAAATCGCGCTCGGGTACACATATTTCCTTAAGGGTTACATTATTGCTCATACTCTCGGTCGCAACCAAATTCATGGCCACTGTGGTTACTCAAATCAATGAGTCCCCTCCGAGAGCATCGAAGCATTGCTCCATCATTAAAAGATCGGTCCAAACAAACCACATTCCAACATTCCAAACTTTCCACAAGCCAATTGCCTCGCAAGAATACCAATGTCGAAAGTAAAAGGAACGAAAAGCGATAAGAATTAAGCAAATACAAGTGGGCTAGTGTTTGAGACTCGCAATCTATGGACAGGAAACAAACATATAGTGCAAGCTACGACGATAGAAAGTCGACTTGGAGATACTAAAGATCAAAACAGCACACTAATCAATTCTCCAAACTGGCAATTCAAAGCGAAAAAGGTTTGGAAACGCAAAAATTTTTAAAATTAAGCACACAAAATGGAAAATGCAAAGCAATAAGCGCGAAAGAGCTTTCCTCCCCCAAACCAGAATCACACATTGTCCTCAATGTGGAAAACAGCACAACCACAAAGCAGGAAAGGGCAAACAATAACCGGGGGTAGGAAAAAGTAAGCGAGGAAATGAGGGAAAAGGGGTAAAGAAAGCTCACATGCTCGTGAAGGAGCTCCCCCAAACCGAAGTGAAGCGTGGAGTGCGGCTACTGATCCACAAATTTGCATCCAATTCAGTCCAGCTGTAAAGTACTTCGGAGTAGCATGCGAGAAAAAGTAAGGCCGACAGCAGTGGAGGCCGAGCAAGGCCTTGTCAAAGCCTGTTCTCAAGAATACTAAGGACAAGAGTCCTTGAGTACCTGCATGCTAAAACAGAGAATAATCCCTCATCCTCACGCGCTCAACAAAAAGTCTAAAAGTCATAAAGTCAAAGTCAAAAACAAACCAAACCAAAACAAAGTACAACAAAGTACAACGTCATCGGGTTGCCTCCCGGAAAGCGCTGGTTTATAATGGTCCCGCACGACCGTCGTCAAACTCAATAAATCATGTCAAATTGGGCCAAGGACGTTGGCCACTAGCAACAGCTTCATTTGGCGAAATAGTAGTCGTTCGCCACAAAATTCGGTCTCCACGAGGAAGAGCAGCATAATCCATCACGCACGGTATTCCGTCGCGAAATGGCTCTCCAAAACAGCTCCGTGCGCCGCGCACCGCCAACCGTGGGTCTCCTCCTCTATCTCCAGGATCGTAGACATCCGCCCTCGTGACCTTCCGTTCCCCCAAACCAAGATCGTAGCCCACCTGCGTAGGACCTGCACAAGGCAAAACAGAAGAAACAACCTCCAAAGTGTCTCCAAGAGAGTGAGACGGAGGGGCAAGGTCAATAGCAAAAGCAGACTCAGGCTGCATAGGGGCACGGGGGATACTAGACTTGGTATACGTAAGCTTTTCCCCTCCCACCGAGAACGTAAGTGTCTTATTCCCCACATCGATAACTGCACCAGCAGTGTGCAGGAAAGGTCTCCCGAGAATGATAGGAATGTGAGGGTCCTCGGGGATATCTAAGACCACAAAGTCGACGGGTATATAGAACTTCCCTATCTTGACCGGGACGTCCTCGAGGATACCTAAAGGTCTCTGGAGACTACGGTCGGCCATCTGCAACGTCATGGAGGTAACTCCTAACTTGGTCATGTTCAATTTCTTGCAGATGGAATAGGGAAGGATACTCACACTAGCCCCAAGATCGCATAAGGCATTTTGAACCACATACTTCCCTATAGAGCAAGGGATAGAAAAGGTCCCGGGGTCACTCAGCTTCGGAGGAGAACTGCCCTGCAAAAGAGCACTACCCTCCCCCACGAAAGACACGGTCTCGGTCGCATTGATGGCACGCTTCTTAGATATGACCTCCTTGAGAAACTTGGCATATGCAGGAATCTGTTTAACCAAATCAATAAAAGGAAGATTTACCTGCAGTGTCTTAAGGATCTCAAAGAACCTGTCAAGCTTGGGGTCCACTATAGCCGGTCGTACACGACCCGGAAAAGGAAGCCTGATTTGAATCGGGGGCGGGGAAGCAGCAGCAGGAGCATCACACGGCTTGGCCTTGTTGTCGGCCTCACTCTTCTCCTCTTCTTCAGGATGCTTCGGGGCATCGTAAACTGTACCACTACGCAAAGTAATAGCACAAGCAGTATCATGAGGAGGGTTAGGAGGATTACCTTGGGGTGGCAGGGTACCCTGCTGACGGGATGCCTGCGAAGAGGCGAGCTGTGCCACCTGATTCTCCAACATTTTGATTGCAGCATCCTTGGCTTGATCACTTTTTTGCACATGCTGCAGCATCATTTCTTGAGACTTCTGCATACCCATCATCATCTGTTGCATTTGCAACATCATGGCCTTAGTCTCGGCCAAAGGATCGGGTACCGGGGTAGCTGGAGGGGGTGTGTAGGTGGGTTTTTGGTAGTTGGGTGGAGGTGGTTGGTAGTTTTTGTGAGGAGGGATGTAGGGTTGGTTTTGTGGAGGTGGTGGAGTCGGGTTTAGCACGTTTTGGTTACGATATGATAGGAGTGATCGGTCAGAACTGGCCGGGTTTTGGTATGGCGAGTTCTCGAGAATAGGGTGATAAGCATAAACCTCGCTCTTGGGTGCAAAGATACCGGAGAATAACCCATGTCGTGCCCCGCGACAGCATTCACGTGAGCACCTGAAGAACCAACACCCTGCAGCTGGTCAATCTTTGCAGTCAGCGCAGCAAGCTGACTATGGACCGCGCTCATACTCTCCTTATCACGGTCACTATGTGCGGACCGTGAATTACCCCGTGGCTTCCCGAATTGAGATGAATGAACCGCCATTTCCTCGATCAAACCCCAAGCTTTGTCGTCATCGACGTTATTAGCAAAACGTCCCTCTGCAACTGAGTCAAGGATAGCCCGGCTCTCCGCATATAACCCATTATAGAACGTCATGATGACCAACCATTCATTAAGCCCATGGTGAGGACAATCGCGGATGAGCTTCTTGTATCGCTCCCAAGCTTCACCCAACGACTCGTCAAATGTCTGCTTGAAGCCCTGAATTTGGCTTCTCATCTGATTAGTGCGTTCAGGAGGGTAGAACTTAGAGTAGAACGCAAGAGCTAGGCCATTCCAATCAGCTATACCTGCGGCCTCCTTGTCGAGGTCCGTGATCCATTCACGGGCTCGATCCTTCAATGAAAAAGGGAACAGCATTTCCCTTATCTGGTTTTGTGTGATCCCGGCCTGCTTGATTGTAGAGCAGTAGTCTGTAAACACCTGCATGTGTCGCCCAGGATCCTCGGTGGGGTAACCACCAAACTGTTGCCGCTCCACCAAATTTAAGAAGGCGGGGCGGATCTCGAAATTGCCCTGTAGCGTCTCGGGCATTGTGAATCCATTGGGAATGGACTCCGGTTTAGGAACCGAGTGACTAGAAAGTTTAGGCATAGTCACTGGCGGTGGAGAATTTGGAGGTGTGTCCTCTTCGTAGGACGATTGCGTTGCACTAGATTCTCCTTGCGACGCTTCCTCGATATCAATAATTCGGATTGCTTGTTTGCGTAACCTGTGTAGCTCTCGTTCAGGTTCAGGCTCAAAGGGAACTAGAGTCTGGGGTGACCTGCGCATAAACACAACTACACAAAACAATGAGAAACGGTCTCAAGGAACTAGGTTCCTTGAGACAAGAGAGAAAAACCTAACAAAAACTAAGCAAACACTAACTAGCTAACCGTCTCCCCGGCAACGGCGCCAAAATTGATGAGGCTAAAGTCGTGGTCACCTAATCAAAATAAACCTAGAGTCAACTAACTAGGTAGCTAGTGGCAGTAGGGTCGAAATCCACAGAGAGAAGGAGTAGTTAAGGGAATGCTTAGCTAAGGAAGGTCAATCTCAAGGTATGAAAAAGGATTGGGTTTGAACTATGAACCAAGGGTAGACTGAAATAAGAGGCTAAAGAGATGAATAGGGAGAAGTCTAGGGTCTCAGGTTCACGGTGATTTCAACTAAGGTTGTCACTGAAAAAGGATACTAATGGTGGTTCGTGTTAATGGATTAGGACAAGTCCTCTCGGATCAAAGTCAATCCTAGAGCTCTACTAACGGGCTCTCGCTACGTATTAGTTTCGCTCTACTAACTCTCACACAAGGCTCACCTTAACCCGGCTTTCGATCTTAGGTTTAGGCTTCCTAGGTCAACACAATCAATCGTGGCCTTTGATCGATTGAGCGAAGAATTAGGGCATGAGATTAGATTAACAACAAGCAACCAAAAGATAATCAAAATCAGAAATCAAACCAAAGAATCAATCATCGATCCCCATAGAACCCTAGGATGAGATTAGCTATGCATAATTGGGGATGAATTCAAAGCAACAAAATAATAAGATGAAAACATAATGAATTAAAAGCAATTGAAATCAAACCTTGAATTAATCTTGAATTACAATGTAAAAGATTGGAACTTGCAAGAGAATTCAATCTAAAACTAAAGGGTTTTGAGTTTGAAAAGAGAGAAGAACTATTTCTAAAACCTAGGCTGAGTTATAATGTCAAAACGTAAATGAAACAAACCCTAACTTAAGCTATTTATAGAGCACGAAAATCCGGAGGAAGCAGAGCCCAGAACCGAGCGGTTCGAGCAAGAACCGAGCGGTTTGATGTATGAACCGATCGGTTCACATTGAACCGATAGGTTCTAAGCACGTCAGAAGTTTTCAGCAGCTCTGTTCCTTGATTCAAGTACCCGGAACCTATAGGTTTGCTCTGAACCTATAGGTTTGACGTCTTAACACATAGTATGACTTCCGAATCGACTCTCGGACTTCGCCATGACGTCACGATACACGATAATGCTCCATTTGACTCAGGTTTTAGCTCAGGACCGCCAAAACCTGCAAAATACACACAAGGAACGACAGTATCGCAATATAAAGCAAATAGCTACTAAAACAATAATGAAATCGAGCAAGTGTGAGCTAAATGCAACTATAACGGGGGCATAAATGCTATATAAATGACATGTATCAGAAGGTTACTTTACTCCCACTAAACTTCATGTACAAACAAGGTTCCTCGGCACTACGAGCGAATCCATGTTGTTTGATAACATGATCGAATCTGTGATTCCAACTCCTCGACGCTTGCTTAAGACCATAAATGGATCTCTTAAGCTTGCATACTTTCTTAGGGTTGGATGTATCTACAAAACCTTCAGGTTGTGTCATAAACACTTCCTCTTCTAGAATCCCATTCAAGAAGGCGGTTTTTACATCCATTTGCCATATTTCATAGTCATGAAATGCGGCAACCGCTAAGATTATCCTTATAGATCGAAGCATAGCAACCGGTGCAAAGGTTTCATCATAATGAATGCCTTGGACTTGTGAAAAGCCCTTTGCCACCAATCTAGCTTTGTAAACATCAATATGTTTATCTATGCCGAGTTTGATTTTGAATACCCATTTCCTCTGAAGGGGTCGCACCCCTTCTGGTAAATCTACCAAGTCCCAAACTTGGTTCTCGTACATAGAATCCGTTTCGGATTTCATGGCCTCAAGCCATTGTTCGGAGTTGGGGCTACAAATAAGCGCCTTGTAGGTTGAGGGTTCGTTGCTTTGAATAGCAACAAATCACCCTCCTACTCGATGTTACCGAGGTAACTGGCCAGGTTGTTGACTAACTCTTCCACGACCTCCTAGGGATTATAACCGTGTCCACGACGAGGAACAGCTTTCCTCATTTTCTGTCGGTTTGCCAGGGCTCTTGAACTTCATCAAGTTCAAATTTTCTCCCACTGCTTTCTTAGAAATAAATTCATTTTCTAGGAAAACAGATCACGAGCCACAAACACTTTGTTCTCGTGAGGGTTGTAGAAGTAATAACCACAGGTTTCCTTAGGATAACCTACAAATAGACATTTGTCGGACCTTGGAGCGAGTTTATCGCCAGCTTTATTCTTGACGAATGCCTCACATCCTGCATTCTCATGAATGACAAATAGGGAACTGCTCCCGCCCATATCTCATATGGAGTCTTATTGGCCGCTTTAGTCGGACTTGATTTAGTGAAAATACACAGATAATAGCGCAAAGCCCCAAAATGATCCAGAAGCTCGGTTTGACTCATCATAGACCGAACCATGTCAAGCAAAGTTCGGTTTCTCCTTTCTCGCAACACCATTCAATTGTGGTGTGCCCGGAGGAGTCCATTGTGATATTATACCACAATTCTTAAGATGTGAATCAAACTCATTACTTAGATATTCGCCACCACGATCCGATCGTAGTGCTTTTATCCTTTTGTTTAATTGGTTCTCAACCTCATTTTGAAATTCTTTAAATTTCTCAAAAGCATCACTTTTATGCCTTATTAAGTAGACATAACCATATCTACTTAAATCATCGGTAAAAGTAATGAAGTAATGATATCCTCCTCTAGCGGTGATGTTTAATGGACCACACACATCGGTATGTATGAGTCCTAAAACCTCACTTGCTCGTGTCCCTTTACCGCTAAAGGGTTGACGAGTCATCTTGCCTAAAAGGCAAGCTTCGCATGTACCATATGATTCGCAATCAAATGGTTTGAGAACCTTGGTCTCAACAAGTCTCTTTATGCGTCTATCGTTTATGTGACCTAAACGACAATGCCAAAGGTAGGATTTGTTTGATTCATCCCTTGTGAGCCTGTTGTCCGCGACATGATAAACATCATTAACATCATTTAAAACATAAATACCTCCAATTGAAATAGCTTCACCATAAACTATTTCATTAAATGAAAAAGTACAACGGTTGTTCTTAATCACAAAAGAAAAGCCTTCCGCATCTAAAACGGAGACGGAGATAATGTTTTTCGTTAGAGTTGGTACAAAATAACAGTTATTCAAAAGCAACTCTAATCCACTAGCAAGAGCGAGTACAAAAGTTCCCACTTTAAACGCCGCTACTCTAGCTCCATTGCTCATGCGGAGATCTACATCACCCTTGGCTAGGGCCCGCACGTTTCTCATCCCCTGCAAATGATTACAAAGATGAGATCCACATCCGGTATCCAATACCCATGTAGAAATGCAAGCATGATTGATGTCAATCATATAGAGATTAGAAGGAATACCTTTGGATGTCGCACATCCATTCTTGAGATCCTTCTTATACTTGAGACAATTGCGCATCCAATGACCCACTTCATTGCAATATTTGCAAGTGTCTTTTAGGGGTCTTCCCTTGTTGATCTTGGGCTTAGGCTTATGTGGAACACCTTCCACAATAGCCTTTCCCTTACCCTTGCCAATGTTAGATGGCCCCTTCTTGGCCACCTTCCCCTTCTTCACTCCCAAGTTCATGTTCTTCATTTTCATGGAGAGAACATCTTTCTTCTCCACCTCATTCACTTCCATATCCCTCTCGGCTTGAACCAAGAGTGCATGAAGTTCATGGTAACTCTTATCCATGTTATTCATGTTGTAGTTTACTCGAAATTGAGCAAACTTGTTAGGAAGAGAATGAAGGATGCGGTTGATCGCAAGAGCCTTGGGTATAGCACACTCTTGACGCTCAAGAGTGTCTATTTGCTCAATCATTTTGAGCACATGAGGACCAACTTTTTGGTTCCTCTCAAGCTTTGCATCGAAAAACCGCACCGCGGCTTCATAAAGCCTTATTTGCGGTGCTTTGGAGAACATGGTTGTCACTCGAGTGAATATCGCATATGCACTTTTTTGAGTAACCATTCGGAGTTTGAGAGCGGGTGTCATGGACCAAATTAAGACGTTTTTCACGTCATTGTCCACTTTCACATACTCATCATAGGCGGCACGAGCCGCGCCGGATCGAGAAGTGGGTTCGGCGGGTGGTTGATCGGTAAGGTGCTTGAGCACATTGTCGGATGTAGCGGCGCCCCTCATTGTCGAATCCCATTCGACGAAGTTGCTACCGTCATCCTTGAGGATACACTTATCCATCACGGTTCGCAACCATGAATCTTTGCCCAAAATGGGCGCGGGAGTTGATGATGATGATGCCAATGCGATAAACGATTCTACAATAAATATGAGGAAATATATAAGCATTCATTGTTCATTTATAACATTTGCTAAAACTCATTTTTAAACAAATGTCCATTTATATAATGATCTCCCACGAAATTATATAAATGATTCCAAGACTCGTTTTTCATATAAAATTAGACATCTCATGTTTCCTTTCATATAAAAACGATAAGTCAACACTTGACTAATTCTACACTAGAATGCTTGGTTGATGATTTTCTTATAAAATGCATCGATTAGCCCCAAATAACTCTTATTTGGTTGAGTTCAAACCAAATTAGCACGGGACTTCCTCCCATTACTTACCCATGGTAACAAGGTTCCACGTCGCGGAGGTCCTCACGAACATGGGGTTCATAGTTGCTACATTTGGAAAGGCTTAATCTCAATTCATTTTTGTTAAAATGTGGGTGATCTTGTCAATTTTTAGTCATTTAAAATCTTTATAAGTGAACTAATTTAAGAATGGCGACCTAAAAATGACAATCGGAGTGGGATATCGCGGCATACATGGCGATTTTGGCATGTGTGCGGAAAATATAAGCAATCAAACAAGCAAGCATAAACCTAGTATGGCCACCTAAAAGTAATTAAAATACAAGGAGTTACAAATTGGAAACCAACTCCTTTGGTCCCTCTTCAAATGGACTTCATCCAAGGCTCCTCCTTGCTAGCTTTAGAACACTTCTAAGGCTCCAAGTCGGTCTCCATCACCGGTCTTCGATTTACAAATAGTTACAAGTATGATTTACAAATGAATACATAGCAATCCTATTATACATTTATAAATGAAATAAACTATTAAATTACAAACCGGCGATACGAGATCGCATTTAATTACAAACCCACACGATATTCCCTTTCATTACGGGCAATATCGGTAAAAATATAACAACTATGGCCATACTAGTAAGAATAAACATTCATTCAACAATAAACATTCATCCAAACATGCATAATGTAAAGCTTATAAATAAAAACATGCCAAAATCGCCCTAAACAATAATCGCATTAACTTGTTTAAAACCGATCTCATTTTAATCGATTAATCTTATATTAATCAATAATGCTTAAAACACCTTTTAAGCTTGAACTAAAACTTCTAAACTGATTTTAGAACACCTAACATTAGTTTATACTAACATATGGTCATTTGCTAATTAGATCTAGCTTTAATCATAACCCTTTTATGAATAAAGCTTCATAAAATCAAAATAAAATAAAATAAAATTATTTTTATTTTGAAAAAATTTTGTATATTCTGGAACACTTCCAAAATATCAGAAAAGAAAAAATTTTGGTCAGAAAAATTTACGAATTATTTTATAACAAATAACATGCGATTTCATCGATTTTATCTCATAAAATCAAGAAAACGTCTAAAACAGTGAGAAAAAAATCCCAAATTTATACGAGAGCATCCTCATAATGTATAAAAATATTGGTATAAATTTCATGTCCAGAAAACAACATATACTATATTTTTGGACATAAAATCCATTATATACCGATTTTAAACAAAAATATGAATAAATAATCAAACCTCAAAATCTGACTTTGAAAATTTACATGCAGAATGTATAAATATGAAATATCACTGTGTAATAATTTCGTGACCAGATTCGAACTATAACTATTTATAGTAATTATTTTAGCCAAAAACACACTTTTTGACTCGGTTTTGTATAAAAATCATTTTAATTAGCAAACAAATTTCAAAAATTACGAAATTTGACCAGTAACTTCATGAGACCAGAAAATTTGCATGCAATAAAAATCTCGTGTTAAAACCATTTTTAACACTATTTTCGGATTTTATGTTATTTATTCTCAATAAATACATAAAACTCCAAAAACAACAAAATAAATTTGTAACTACAAGCCTTGGCTCTGATACCACTTGTAGGGATCGGATCCCATTCACTAATCAAGTATTAGTGTAAATCAAATTACTCTAATTTGATTTAGCAAGATCTATGTAGTTAACAAAAATATTTTGCTACAAGATAAGATATTTATACCTTTCTCTTAAAGAAAAATATGGGCACAAAACTAGAACTCCTTTCTAGTTTTGTTTCTTGATAATAGCTTAGGATGATCCTCCTTAATAACCCAAGTTTTCAATGTAGAAAACCTCCTCTAGATAGCACCCAAGAACTACTACAAATACTACAAGTGATTTAGACTAGAAATCACTAATAGCTTCCTTGATAATATGTGAAAAATAATATTACTAACACTTAGTAATATTAAGACTATTATTAGTATTAGTTATAATAGTTTTTAGAGAGGTTTAGATGTTGGAGATGGAGAGGATAGCTTGAATGAATCTCATTCACTCAATGCATCAGATTATATAACAAAAACAAAACAATTGAAGTGTGTTGTACACTCCAAAAAACCGGCCCACCCTATGCATGAAGAGGAGAAGAGCTTTTTCACATTGTGAAGAACAAATGCTAGCATTGTAATAATTATGTTGTAGCATGCATGTGAAGAACAAGAACTAAAGACAAAAGAGAATCTCATTCTCCTTCTCCCCTCTCTTTACACGGTTTTAGGGCCCTTAATTTGGGTCCAATTTGTTTTCAATATTTGTCCCACAAATACTTATAATTTATCACTTAATCATCCAATATGATAAAGTACAAATTATCAAATTGAACTCACAATTCTTCTTTAACATATATGTACACTTACACATATATTAAAAATGTACTTTTACTAATCTCATTAGTAAAATATACATAATTAGTGAATTAACAGTTTGTTGATACCCGTATCTGTCGATATGGAAATTTTTAGAGAACCCGACAAATACCCTATGATGATAGGACAACGTGTTTTCGTGTCATTTATTTGAGTACGTTTTACGATGTAAGCCGGACGCTGTC
Organism: Dianthus caryophyllus; assembly: GCA_023091065.1. Taxonomy (NCBI): domain Eukaryota; kingdom Viridiplantae; phylum Streptophyta; class Magnoliopsida; order Caryophyllales; family Caryophyllaceae; genus Dianthus; species Dianthus caryophyllus. The sequence goes on from CM041522.1 coordinate 20,835,952, forward strand.
GACGCAGTGCTTTTTAATTTAAAGGATATTTGATTTATTTGGCCCTGTCAAATTTAATTTTTGACGCAAGTATGTATTTTATTGAAAATAAAATATTTTGATTTGAAAAATCATTTTAAGTATTTCGATTTGAAAAGTCGCTTTTACAAATTCAATATTTGACTTGAAAAGTCATTTCTCATGCTTTTAAAACAGTTTATTAAATCGTATTCGACGAATTCGTTTTCTTAACAGCAAGTTTTAAAGCTCGTTTTAAGCTCGATTTTAAGAATGATTTCGATCCCGTTTCAACACGAATTTCAAGGCCCCTTTCACCCACATTCCTCTCCACATATCCGAGATTAAACCCAGCCCAAGACACATCCTAAACCCACCTTAAACAGCCCAAAACGTATCCAAAATAGAGCTGATACTGAGAAGCTCGTAGGCCCCAAAATCAGCCCTTATTTAGCCCAAATCCGACTCCCATTCACCTACCCGTGACCCATACCCGTATCCTAACTATCCTACCCTTATTACCCTTCCTTTCCCTCGAATAACCAGACTAAAACTCAGCCAGAAAGCTCGTCCAACCGCAGCCCATTACCCCATCCCGTGCTCTGTTTTTACGTAGCCCAAAACCCGACTTTCTGGCCACCAAACCCGTACCCACAACCAAGAACCCATGCCTGATCCTCATGCTCCAATTGCCTTTGCTTAACCCTCAAGAAAACCCACTCCAAAACCCTAGAACGAGCCTTGGACAGCACTCCTCGAAAAGAGGATGAAGCTGCTCTTTTCACTTAAAAAACCCTACCTTTTCTGACATTATATATACACACCCACCTCAGGCCTTCATTAGAGACAAAAGATACAACATACATACACAAGATCAAGCCACAAAAAGCCCTAAAAAAGCCTCAAAAAAGTCGAGATTTGCTGCACAAAAACAGAGCACGTTTTGCAGCTTTTCATTCTGCTGTCGCGTCTTTTGCCTCGTTTTTCGTGTTGAAAACACCATAGTCACTCTGATTTCTTTACACAATATTAAAGTTCACTTTACCACGATTCCAAAACATCTTTCGGTTCGAAATTTCGTTGAGAAACGAATAAGTTACAAGCTTTTGAAAATTGCTGTCAGTATTGGTTCAAAGTTACGGTTTTTGCAATTGTTTCGTCGACGACGGCCCCTCGGGATAAAATCTTACAATCGATTACGACTCAAAGAATTGGTCAACGATACATGTAAGTTGAGGGTGCAAAATACTCACTTTACTTCGTTTAAATTATTGTTTTTATCGCTTTTTATTGCTCTCTGTCGCTTTTATTGCTCTCTGTCGCTCCGTTGTGTGTCATCGTATTTGTTACGCTCATTGCTTGTTTTAGATTTATGTTCCTCGCATTATTTTGGATGTGTACGTATAGATAGGTCGTATACTTTGTTTGCTTAGTATTCATACTCGATTTCCTTGCGTACATGACCCGAAAATTCTTCGTTGGAGTGATTCTACTTGGCTCGTTAGTTTATTACGTAACTAGATCTTATTCATGTTAATTATGTTGATTGTCTTGAACCAGATTTATCGTATTCTTCCAGTTTTGTAACTCATGTGTGTAGGTTAGATTAGTTTTCATGATTTCATTTCATCATTTAGAGTTTGTATAGCTTGAAATCTTATGTGTCGAGTTTGAGTAGTCATGTACTGCGAATTTCTGTTGCTTGCTGTTTTTTTGCTTCGTCTGTCAAAACTCGAGTTGTGTAGGATTGAATAGCCTAGTTTCTTTTCGTATGTTGCGTTCTAGTGTCTATGTTAATCACTTTTGACTCTTGTGTACTTGCTTATGTATTCGTGTGATTAGTGGTGGACGATTATTAGTACTTAATTGATTGGTAGTTTCTATGTCTGCTTATGTTTGATTGTTACAATTCGCGTATGTTAGTGCAAGTTTTGTTAGTTGTGTTTAATTTTTGAACTGCACGTTTGCTTATGTTTGTATGTTGCTTCCTTCTTAATTATTAGAACCATTAATTTGTCCACTAGCTGCATCCAGGTTACTTGCATATGTTTATGTGTTTGTTTAGTCGTATTTAATTATTAGTTTGTACGATTGTTTGTGTTCGTTTGTCATTTCTTTGTGTTCGTGTGCAGTACTTAGTCGTTTATGTTAGTCATTCATATTTATATATATATTGTCCGTATGATTATTTTTTATTCGTCTGTCGCTAACGTTTGTTAATTTATCTTATGCTGTCGGTAAGTATTTCTGCTCCTTTTCTTTGTTTGCTAGAATAGTAAATGAACCCATGTTGAATTACTTTGACGAAGTCATATGTGCATTAAACGACATAGAATGGATATAATATGTTTAGGATTAAAACATTGTTTGCATATCCGCATATGTACTCGTAATAGCCATGATTTTACTTAGTAGAGACCGTTACTGTAACGGGCGGGGTTAGGCGTTAAATTAATGAAATTCTTTTAAACTTCCTAACACGTAAACTCACACGAACTCATTTTCTCTAAATTTGGTTTCTAAATTCCACCTAAAAATTTAGTGGCGACTCTCTTTTCAAATGAACATGTTTTTGAAATAAAACATCGCGTGGATCAAAATCCCTTGTCCACACAGTTAATCACTAATTCTCATCTCCTCCAGTAATTTTATCAATATAAAATTAAATCATCCGAGTTCACAACTCGATTTCTCTCTAAATTAATTCACTGACTAACTGTTAGTCAAATTATCAAGTCACTAATATAATCGTATCTCATACAATTAATTAGCTTAAATATTTGGAGTACGTTCCTTTAGGTGTGACTTAAAGGGATCAATTGATCACCGCCGTTCTCACGACAATAACGTCAAACTCTAGTCAGCCAACCGTTATTGATTTACGTTAATCAATTGACAATAATTCAGGATTATCCCCACGTATTCCTTAATTGAGATTTATTAAGTAATCGCACTATTGTGGAGGACACATACTCCAACAAGTACTTGACTGAGCCACTGCCGGCTGAACCAGCTCCCGATGCAGGAGCAAATGAAGTCGTTGCTTATAGTGATTTCATGATGGAGGCGGGTGTGTTAAGGAACGTACACATCTATGCAATGGAATCCAATTTGCAAAGACGATTCATTACCCAAGGTGCAAACAAGATTTTCACCACCATAACCAAAGAGTTCTTGAAAGCTCCGAGAATCAAGAGTTACGAGTATACCACTCGTTTCTTTGAAGCGAGACTCCAGAAGGGCCAACTGGTTGGTCCACACCTTCTCGACATGATCGAGAACGTTGAGAAACTGGAGGAGCTTTAGATCGATGAGAAGATCATCATTGATCGAGTGCTCCACTCTCTTCATGATGGGTATGCCCTCTTTAGGGCAAACTATTACATGAATGACATGCAGAAAAGTCTGCATGAGCTTCACTCACTCTTCGTGCAGACGGAGAGTGATCTGAAATTGAGTGGGAGCATAAAACAAGATGTACTCATGATAGGCAACAAGCATAAGGGTAAGGGTAAGGCTCCGGCTAACCTAACTGTAGGTAAGCCAAAGTTTAAAAAGCCAGTGGTTGCGAAGAGTGGGCCTGGTGAGTCTAGCGGTAGCTCACAAGGCAAGGCAAAAGCAAAGCCGAGCATGGAGTGCCACCATTGTCACAAGTATGGGCATTGGAGGCGTAACTGTCCCGTGTATGCTGAGGACATTAAAGCAGGCCGCGTCGTTCCTGTTGGTATGTCTTCTTTTATTCACATGATTGAGATTAACCATGCAAGTTTCGGAACTTGGGTACTTGATACTGGTTGTGGTTCTCATCTGTGCAATCATTTGCAAGGCCTAAGAAGCATCAAAACTCTGGCAAGAGGTGATGTAGACCTGCGAGTGGGGAATGGAGCAAGAGTTGCTGCCGTTTCAGTAGGAACATATGTAATCCAACTCCCAAGTGGATTTGAGTTATTTCTTAATAACTGTTACTAGACCTGTCAAACAGGTCGGTCGGGCGGGTTTCGGGTTCGGATAACCATAAACCGGGTAACATACGGGTCGGGTGTATTTTGGGTTTGGGTAATATACGGGTCGGGTGTATACGTGTTGCAGGTCGGGTTAGGGTCAAAATACGGGTTAATTAACGGCTTAACGCCCCTTTATCGATATTTTCTTTTTTTCGTTTTTTGTATAACGGTTTAGTTTTCACTAAGAAAAAATATTTTAATTGATGATACAATAGAAAAAAAAAAATTTTGAATTATAAGTTAAAATTGATAATATTTCAAAATAAGTATATATAGACGCGTAATTATTAATCAAATATTTACGTATAACATACGGAGTATTAATTATAAGCTGATGTGGATATTAAACACTCTAAATCATAAAGTAAAACAATAAAATATAACAATGAAGATTTTGATCTGTACTTGTAGAGGCCAAGTCGTGTCTTCAAATTCTAAAATGTTACCCCGAATTACCGACTTATAGTATCATATTTTTTTCCACATTTTTTCACTTATTCTCCACATGTAATTTTGTTTCAAAATTTCGTAAATAGTGATTTAAGATATCTCAAATCATAATTCGCAATGTCCAATGCAACTAATTAACAAATATCATTACTACGGAGTATGATTGTTTATACAATTATTAAATAATAAATATTATATTTAAGTGAAAATTGTAAATTATGAGTAGTTTGGTCAGTGTGAAATGTTTAAAATTAATTTAAAATAAAAAATTTCATGTGAAAAAAAAATTTGATATTGACATTTTCTATCTTGGAACGTAAATTTCTTAACTTAACGGGTTAACCCGCTACGGGTCGGGTTATGACCCATTTTTTTCGGGTCGTTTCGGGTTCGGGTCGTTTTTGGCTTCGGGTAAAAAAGCGAGTTTATTAGGGTTATTTTGGTCGGTTTGGGCGGTTTCAGGGTCGGTCGATTTTGACAACTCTAATCAAGCATTATGTACCTAGTTTATCGAAAAACATTATTTCAGTATCCGTTCTTGATAAAGAAGGATTTTCATTTTTAATAAAGAATAATATTTGTATTTTCTCTTTAAATGAAATGATTTATGGTAAAATTGTTTCCATGAACTAATTTATGTTTTAGATCAAACCACAGAAATCATGCATGTGAGTAACAAGAAAGCAAAGGTTGGTGACAAAGATCAAACCTATCTATGGCATTGCCGTATGGGACACATAAATGAGAAACGCGTGAAAAAGCTCATTGATAATGGGACAATCGCCCCATTTGACTATGAAACTTTTGGCACGTGTGAATCATGTCTTATAGGCAAGATGTCTCGAATTTCCTTCAAAGGTGTTGGAATGCGCGCTGCTGACCTATTAGGACTCATACATACTGATGTGTGTGGACCTATGTCAATCAACGCTAGAGATGGCTATAGGTATTTGTGGATACCCATATCCGTACCCTCCCAAACAAAACCCTGTGATGTATCACGGACTTTTATTACGCATGCTTTAACGTTGACTTACACGGTTCTAACTAATGTCGAATTCATTTTGAGTCGTTTGAAATGTTAAAATGTTTAAGGTCGCTTCACATCACACTTAAATACACGTTCATTTTGTCCATTTGGAGTTTAGCTAGGTCCTTGTCCTGCTTCATTTGGCATGAGCTTCGCATTTGCACTACAATTAGTCCTTTTACGTTAACAAGGTCTAATTCAGCATTCCTAAATTCCTAAATTTAGGCCCGGTAGCTAAAACCGCCTTTTAGCCCCCTCTTACACAAAATACGGCTTCACGTCTTACCTTATTTCACAAAAACTATGCAAACACACCCTTTTCATTTTTCCGGGTCTCGGGCCCGAAACCGAGCCCAAACCCAGCCTTTGGCCCGCACTCCAAAGCCCTGAACATCACAAAATATCTCAGGATTATCCTAGCTGTTTTCTTGAGCCACACGCACAAAATTATCACATAATCTTTCAAAGATTTCGTCAAACCGAAACTAGGAAATTAGGTTTGACCACACCTCCAAACCGCACAGCCTTATGCGGTTTGGAGGGGAAACCGCATAAGCTTATGCGGTTTGCCCTGGCAACCGCATAAGCCTATGCGGTTCCTCGGCTTGTTTTTATCCCCTGCTTTCCTAATTTCTCCGAGGCTTTTAGTATATATAGAGCCCTATACCTCGACATTCAAACACACTTTCAGATCACAATTTCACACACAATTCACAACACACAAATCCTCTTTCACAAAAGCCTCAAGCACTCAAATCCCTGAGTTCAACACACCATCCCGTGTTGAATTCATCCTCCTTTCAAGTTCAAGAAGCGAAGCTCTGCCCAGATCCGAAGCGTCAGGACAAGGTAGGTACCGATCCACTTGGATCAAAGCTTTTTCTTATTTTCTATGGACTAACAAAGGGGTCTACACTTTAGCCCCCCCCCCGGCTTTGGCACCCAGCGCGCTTGCACTCCAAGTGTTCTATTTACTTCGGGTACACTCCATATCCGATGACACGCCAAAGTCGCATAAGCAACCGACCTCTTAAAATAAACCAATGGACAATTGAACTTTATTTTATTTGCATGCATCTTGCACCCTTCTTATTTTGCATTAAAATCAACTTAAACAATGAATTCGACCTTTAACTGAACCGTTTTCGTTAACAAGTTAAACATGCTAAACTGAGGGTTTTAATCAATCTTTTTGCATCTGCATCTGCATTCTTTTACAAACGTATCGCACTTGTACGTAGCGATAACATTAGCTCAAATATCATCTTACAAGGATTGTTCTAGGTCAGTAGAGGCTATTTTTACATAGGCTTTTCTAAAAGGTTTTCATAAATCATTATTTGAATTAACTCTTTTTCTAAAGTACCTCACTTGAATCCAACTGGTTTCACAAGCCTTAGATCTAGGGGTGTCGGCGTGCTCCAAAATCTAGGACGTGTTTTTAACTTAGAACATGGTAGCGAGTTCCTATTTTCCGCGATAAATAGGTGGCGACTCCATATGATTCTTAAAGGTTTTTCCAACTTAATCTTTTTAACTTTAAAATCCGCCCTTAAGCAAGACGCCGAGTTGGGTCCGATCCGGGTTCCATGATTTGGCGACTCATTGGGAGATCTTATTTTTAAAACCAAAAACTAGCTTTTTCTTTTTAAAAATAAAGAGGTGAAACTTGAAAGCCTTGAACAATCCAAGTATACATATTTGAGCTATGCACATTCGTTTAGAGTCCATTCCTTTTGGAATCTAGGCACCCTTTGCACCCTCGAGAGGTGGTTCCCACATGCAGGCTTGTCCACTCGATAAAGCACATGCCGGACTAGCTTTCCTCTCGCCCCTCCACGGCTGTCAGAAGCGGCTATCTCGACCGCCCCAGTGCTCCCTCTAGAAAACCTATCGCTCCGGCGTAAGGAAATAGAGGGGTTAAGTATCTGCCAAATCGTACTCGAGGTAGTTGGAGGTGTACCCGACTGACTCATTTTTTCACCCTTTTTTGAGTCATACGTACAAGTTCGAGGCTATGCACCCCATAGTCTTTTTCAAAACGAGCATTTGCATTCATATCTTCGAAAACTCGCTTAAACGTTTCAAAGATAAACGAACCTAACATCTAACAAACTAACGCTTTTCAAACAAAACTATCGCGAATTTTTGAAATAAACTTTTTCAAAACTTCCTTTTTCACTAACAAGCAAAAACCCGAGCAAGGAATAAAACCCGAGCTCGCGGATTTCAATCTTCTAGGTCATACGGCCTAGTCTCTACGTTTAACATCCTCGACTCGACTTGCTAATCGCTCTCGAGCCGAATCCTCTTCTTTTACACATCCGACTCGAGCTCACCTCGGCAAATCACCGATATCAGTTCGACGGATGCAAAGCAAAATCTTTTAACATCGAGACGAGATGTGCGCACGCATCCTCGCCTCAAAAGCTTCCCTTAGCAAAAACCTTTTCGAAAACCTCCTTTTTCAAGCTTAAAAGGTCTTTCTAAACAAAGAAATGAGCTAAAATGAATGCTTAAAATGAATGTGAGTCTAGTGGGTCGAGTCGTGTCGCTAATATACAAAGTGAAATGCAGGCCTCAGCTGACTACTCACCATGAATCGCATCATCACCCCTTCCTTCAAACGCTCCTCAAAGATGGCTAACCTCAACAAGCTGAAAACCCTCCGTCACCGCATTGATCAGCTCACCAAAAACATTGACAACTCAAGGCCTTGCATCAATCCGGTTACACGTTTGGAACAACGCCCAAGGCCGACAAGCATGTCTCCCTCCACACTCGTCACCCAACTCCAAAGGGACGAAGAAGATTTCACCCAATATCTCGTCCGCTGGAGAGGATTACTTGCTTGGGTTCCGAATCCTCCGCACGAAGACGAACTCATGTACACATTTCCCGGTAGCCTACGACCCGAGTGGCGAAGACATTTTGATTACGGCGACGCCGAGAATTTCGAAGAACTCATTGAAATTGCCCTCGGAGCCCAAAGCAACCCCACAATTTATGACAACCCTGCGATCTTCCTCGGGTCAGCACCCGTCATAGATTGCTCCTACTTGGTCACACCCACCAATAACCAACTCAATGGGGTCTGGTTCAGTGATGACGAAGACGAAGAGTGGCCAGCCACTAACAAAACGGTAGCTCAACTCTCGACTACTCCTTCCTCGAATAAAAGCAAAAGCAACAAGAAAGGAAAGAAAAAGAAGGGCAAGCAGTCCGAAAGCAAAGATCAAAAAGAAAAGGGCGAGCAGTCCGAAAGTAAAGATCAAGAAGAAAAGGGCAAGCAGCCCGAGAAGGAAGACCAAGACGAGGTTTCACATCTCACACGCTCTGGTCGTCCTTATCAAAATATTTTCACAGATGAACATGCCAGAAAAGCGACTGCGGCCGAGAAAGGCAAGGCCGTAGCCCAAGAGGATAACCCCTCTACAAGTACACCCTCCACCTCTACAATAATTCCACCACCAAACACGAGTGAGGTGCTTCAAAAGCAACTCGCTCGCACAAAAGCCGATGTTTCCATCTGGGCCCTTTTACGAGACTCAGCTGAACATAGGAATGCATTCATTCGCGCTCTACAAATAGCATGTGCAGACGCGGAGATCTCCCCAGATCAAATGGTCAGCCATGTCACTAGGGATTGGTTACCGGGGGCTATCACCTTCTCAAATGATGATCTCCCCGCATTTGGATCAAACCACAACCTCGCCCTATACATCAGCGTTGGATGTATGAAGAAAACTTTGCCCGTGTCCCATGTTGATAACCCGCTCAAATCAATGTTCTACCATTGGCCACCGCACATCGCCTCGGCCTATCCGATAAAGACTTCACCCCAAGCATGGACGGAGTCAAGGCTTTCGACGGAACCCGACGTCACGTGAAAGGAACCATTTCTCTTCACATACGCAGTGGTCCCATAGAAAGAAAAGTCGAGTTCCAAGTCATCGACATGACCCCTTCCTATAACATACTCCTGGGACGACCATGGATTCACTCCACCAAGGCCGTAACCTCTACTCTACATCAAAATGTTAAGATCCCTCTCAACGAGGAAATCATAACCTTGAACGCCTCAAACTTCCGAGCCCTTTTCGATACACCAAAAGAGCCCAATTTTGCCGAAATTGTGGCTGAACCCGCAGAAGACTTATGCGGTTTCGACTTCGAAGTTGGCGCCATCACGCGTACACCAATCAAAACCTACAAACCTTTCAGAACAAAGAACAATAACAGCCTTTGGCTCACCATGGGCTTAGGCTATAAACCCAAGAACGACGACCACGAGAAGATGGTTAAGGAAATCCAAAGACGAAAGTCAACCCACAAGGTCACCATGCGACCTTACATCCTCGACCTGAACGCATATTTCACCCCCGGAGGAACTGGCCGACGGAATACCTCCCTTCGAGACATCATCCATTCATCCAAGCTTGTTTCTAGTGAGGCCGAGCCCAATACACTCAAGGCCTCACCGAGCACCAAAACGAAGAAATTGTCTCCACAATCATGCGAGCCCGCCACTCCGATCCTAACTTACTCATAGCCGACGCCACAGACAAAACCCTCAACGGATGGTATAAGACGCTGAAATGGACCGATGCACAAGGTCACCACTTCCAGCTTATCACCGGTGAAGGACCACTCTTCGACCACGTCACTAATCTCAAAGACAAGGACGAGAGTGATTCAACCTCAAGCAACTCAAGCAGCTCAAGCAGCTCAAGCACCTCCAACGACACAGAAGACGATGAAGAAGAAGAAGAAGAAATTCTTTTAGATTCTAATGCTCTTAGTGTCGGGTCATCTGTCGACCCATCTATCCTAGACTCTAGCTTTAGTTTAGATTTTCTATTTACGGAGGCTAGCTCCAAGCAATTTTCTGATTTGTCGAATGATTCTCTTCAAAATAATGAAATGAATAAATTTGCTTACGTCTTGTCTCAAACTAAAACAAATAACAAAATACAAACAAACAAAAATCAACAAGCAACAAACAACACACAAAATACAAAAGACACTAACTCATGCGAAAGTGAATCTTTAAACAAATACATTGCAAACCTTGTACATCCAAAAACACAAGACCCAATCATCGAGGAAACCATAACCATAAACGTGGGAACCCCCGAAGAACCAAGGGAACTACAACTAGGAGCCTCACTAGACGAACACGAGCGCACCCAATTTACACAACTCCTAAGCGAATTCAAGGACGTATTCGCTTGGTCATACAAAGACATGCCCGGCATCGAACGAAGCATCGCCGAGCACCGCATCCCCATCAAACCCTAAGCATAAACCCGTCAAGCAAAAGCTAAGAAGACTACGTCCCGAATGGTCTCTCATGGTCAAGGAAGAAATCGAAAAACAACTACAAGCCGGTTTCATCCAAGTCATCGAGTATCCTGAATGGGTCTCAAACATGGTCCCAGTCCTGAAAAAGAATGGCAAAATTCGAGTATGCGTTGACTTTCGCGACTTGAACAAAGCTAGTCCCAAAGATGACTTTCCATTACCCCATGTGGACGTCCTAGTCGACAACACCGCCGACCACGCCCTCCTATCCTTCATGGACGGCTTCGCAGTTACAATCAAATCAAAATGTCACTTCGAAGACATGGCAAAACGACCTTCATTACACCGTGGGGACATATCACATACGCTTATGCCCTTCGGCCTAATCAATGCTGGCGCTACATACCAACGCACCGCTACAACCCTTTACACGACATGATGCACAAAGAAGTCGAAGTTTACGTCGACGATATGATCGTAAAGTCAAAGGAGCAGAAGTGGTCACATCACTAACCTCCGCAGTTCTTCACTCGCCACGACAATACAAAATGCGCCAACCCCAAAATGTACTTTTGGAGTTAAATCCAGAAACTACTAGGACATGTAGTGAGCCAAAGAGGCATCGAGGTCGACCCTCGAAAGTCAAAGCAATCCTTGAAATGCGACCCTGAGAACCTCGACGAAATTCGAAGTTTCTTGGGCCAAATCCAATACATCTCGCGCTTTATTAGCAAACTCACCATGATATGTGAACCAGTCTTCAAGAAACTCAAGAAAACCGACCACGTTGAATGGGATGAAGAATGTCAAAAAGCATTTGACAAGGTCAAGGAATTGCTAACTAACCCACCAGTTCTACGACCACCCCAAGCGGATTTACCACTATCCTTATACCTTACAACCACACCTACCGCCATGGGCGCCATGCTCGCTCAAGAAATAAACGGCGAAGAACACGCAATCTACTACATAAGCAAGAAATTTCTCGATTACGAAACTCGATATTCACCCGTCGAGAAGAGTTGTCTAGCCTTAGTATGGTCATCCAAGAAACTCCGTCATTATATGCTAGCACACCAAACGAAGGTCTATTCCAAAATGGACCCCGTAAAGTACCTCTTCGAGAAACCTGTACCTAACGGACGAATGGCCAGATGGACATTGCTCCTAGCCGAATTCGATCTTAAGGCACGCACCTCAAAGCAATCAAGGGACGAGCAGTCTCCGATTTCCTAGCCGAAAATGCAATCAACGAAGAACCGATCATCGACACAACGTCCCTTCCAGACGATGGGATCTACAACATCAACCAAGAACAATGGGAGTTATACTTCGATGGCTCCTCCAACTATCGAGGATGTGGAGTAGGAATACTTCTCATATCCCCGAATGGCGAACACACACCTTTATCAATCAAACTGGACTTTGACGTTACAAACAACGCCGCGGAATACGAAGCATGCTTGCACGGTCTCCAAGCAGCGCTTGTACTCAACGCCCGCAATATAAGAGTCTATGGGGACTCCTCCCTCATAATCAACCAAATATCCGGAGCATGGAAGATACTTAATGAAAACCTGGCACTATACCAAAGCAAAATACAAGAGCTCATAAACGAATTCTATCACGTAGAATTCATACACCTCCCTCGCGAAGAAAACCAATTCGCCGACGCGTTATCCAAACTCGCATCACTAATCAACATACCCCCGGGGATGGAAACACTACCCATTGTCGTGGAACGAAGGAACGAACCCGCCTACATATGTGACATTGAAACCGAGGAAGAACAAACAGACCCTTGGTACCAAGCAATCATCAACTACAAAACAAACGGTGAATACCCACCAAACATTGACAAACGAGCCAAACGCGCCCTACGCCTGTTATCATCACAATTCGTGATAGAAATGGGTAAACTACTCAAAAAGACACCCCAAGGCACACTACTCTTGTGCGTCGACCACAAGAAGGGACACGATATTATGTCCCAAGTACACGATGGCGAGTGCGGACCACACATGAACGCACGAGCCATGTGCAAACAAATCATAAGGCTAGGATGGTACTGGACAACCATGGAAGCCGATTGTGCAAAATATGTCAAACATTGCCATAATTGCCAAATTTTTGCAAACATACAGCACATACCTCCTTCACCACTATACAGTTTAACCTCGCCATGGCCCTTCTCCACATGGGGGATCGACGTCATAGGCAAAGTTCAACCCGTAGGAGCAGGAGGACACTGCTTCATCCTCGTGGCCATCGACTATTTCACCAAATGGGTCGAAGCCGCTTCATACCGTACGCTAGGCACAAAGGAAGTTGCAAAATTCATACAAAACAACATCATTTGTCGCTACAAGATACCCCATTTAATTCATAGGTGACCAAGGCACCCACTTCCAAGGGGAGGAGGTGCCACTCCTCCTCAAATACAAAATACAACGACACAAATCATCACCCTACCGACCACAAACTAACAAGGCGGTCGAGGCAAAGAACAAAACCGTCAGATCAATCCTCAAAAGATGATCGACACCGCCACGACCGCCCAACAAAATCCCATTTGCATTATGGGGATACCGCGACAACAATCCGCACACCCACGGGCATGACACCCTATTTCCTAACCTACGGGATGGAAGCCGCCCAACCGTAGAAATCGAGATGCAATCCCTTCAATTCTCATGGAAGCGGACATTCCTCGGTCGAATTCGCACGCGAGCGATATGAACAACTCATCCTCTTAGACGAAAGGCGGTTACATTCACTAAGTACGGTCAGAATGTATCAATCTCGCCTACAACGCGCTTACAACAAGCGGGTCAAGCCACGAAACATCAAAGTGGGTGACCTAGTACTCAAATCACCCGAGCACCATTACCAATCGACCCAAGAGGAAAATTCAAACCCAATTGGGCGGACCGCATTTGGTCAAGGAAATCCTTCCGAGGAGCCGTGAAACTAATCGACCTCGACTGGCCAGGACTTCCGACACCAACAAATCTTGATCAACTCAAGAAATACTACCCTAAAACACAAACGCTTCGCAAAATTTCAAAACAAAACTCACTCGCATGGGTGAACTACGCTCGGTTTGATTCCACGACCTTTGTGGATACGAGGCGACTTGCAAAGAGCTCAACCGAATCACACGAACTCCACGCCGGCTTTGATTCTCAGATTCAAAAAGCGATACGTGAGGGCCTTTGTCAAAAGTACAACCGAACTTTTTCTAAGCACGCATGCCCAAAGCTTAAAAAGGTCAAGGGCGTTGCACTCACAAAAAGACACGCTCAAAGCTTAAAAAGGTCAAGAGCACAGTCAACACAAAACAAAACACAAATCCAAGTCCAAAGCTTAAAAAGGTCGAGGACTTAAAAACGGAACAAGTCAAACAGGCGAATCCAAAGCTTAAAAAGGTCGAGGATTTAATGCGAATGTTCGAAGCTTAAAAAGGTCGAGAACATTTAAAAACAAACAAAAGAAAACAACGAGACAAGACAAAAGCAAATTAATTCTATTTTATTACTTTATTTAGAATTTTCGCAATTTAGGAAGGAGCTAGGAACAAGCCTCCTTAGCCCTTTATTCAAATCTAAAACATGTGTTTAAATAAAGGAATCTTTCTCAACTAAACAAAACAAACTACTCAAGTCTTTTTCTGACGCTTTGGGTTGACCTCTTCATCTTCAAGAGGCCGATCCGCCACAACTTTCGACCTAAGGACGGGAGTAGATCTCTCAAAACCTGGGGGCTCGATCGGATCCTCATCCCGCTTCAACCTGGGCTCCTCGATCCTTGGCCCTAGGCGATCTTTAACGGTCACTTTCGGTCCAAGCCTTTCCCGCGCCGGTCTCGAAGTAGAAACACCTACACCAACAGTACAAAGATCACCATAGTCCCTCCTTTCGCGCACCGCCTCATACGCCAAGGAGGGCCTTGGCCCATTCTTTTCCCTCCTCCTTTGATTCTCACGTTCCTTAGGATCATTGGAACGGTACCACCGTGTATAGAAGTCCGTAACACGGCTAGACTCTATATGCTCCGGAACAGCCCAAGTAACACGGTCCGACCATCCTCGGACCCAAGCATCAATCGTTTGGTTGTTTAGAACAACAACCCCTCCAACCTGAGTATCCTGCTCGGGTATGGTTTGAGCAAGCCCGATTTGCCTCTTTAAGCGAAGAGGATGAATCCACACTCCTCGTTCAAACCCGCACAACATCAGCCCACGAGACGCATTTGCAATAGACGGCGCCGTAACCACCGTAATACCCCACCAAGACACGTACCAACGAATGGTGCTCTCCTTCACAAACCACCGGTAGTAGTTTAGCGAACGCTCCCGAGGATCAGCCCATTCCATCTTCCGCGACGTCGTCCCCGCCGCCTTGAAGACACTTCCAAGGGGAAGAGCTTTATACACACTCAGCCTCTCCATGAGCCAAACGTTGAGAATCCTAGCGCAACCCATGTACGAGCTCAGACGATTAGCATGACGGTCGTCTAAGCCCAGTATGGTCTCCGCTAGGATCAACGCAGAAGGATCATGTCCCCTTTCCATCTCTTCGACAACTCGAGCATACCTCGCGTTCCCGAACACTCCATTTGGCATGGATCCCGCAAAAGCGTAACGATGAACCAAACAAAAAGCAAGGGCCCTCCGCCTAGAACGGTCCGAAATACTAGTATCAGCCTTATTCATATATCGCTGACACAAGAGAAGCATGTTTACCTTGCCTCCCTCAAACAACCCCGCAGCATGAGCGTTTGTCATCCCAAGGAAGTTTCGCAACATCCCGTTGTAACAAAGCTCACTCCTCACGACCACAGGAGTAGTCCGTTTCGACCATCCAGCAATGGCCGAGAACTCCTCCATCAAAGGGCACACCTCTCCCCCGGGAAACCTAAAAACATGCAAGCTAGGATCCCAATAATCTAAGCACGAATCAAGGAAGTCTAGATCGACTTTCATTTGACGAAAGCCAATAAATACACCCGCACCGTCATCATACACCGCCTTCTTCATTGCCGAACTCAAGGAAGACGTCCACCTCTTCAAAAGAGCATCAAAATGCTCCTCCATTTTCTTGGACACAAAAAAAAACTTTTATAAATATACCCAATATATTTGTGAAAGCAAAATTCTAAAGCGAAAAAAAGAGAAGAGGAGTAGTTGTGAATGAATATTATGGCACGCTCCCCCTTCTCTTTATATAGAAAAACAATGTCCGAAATATGGAAACACAGCACTACATCCAAGCCAACAAACCGCATGACTCTATGCGGTTTGCTGTGCAAACCGCATAAGCTTATGCGGTTTAACCCACGAACCGCATAAGCCTATGCGGTTTCAGGGGCTGGTTTTTCTCGAAATTTTCCTAATTTCGTCTTTCCTAAAACACTACAACCTACTTTGGGCTACGACATTCTTTTGTTGCTCCCATGCACCGGCATTACATTTCCCTTTAGCAATTCCGATTCTTACCACGAGTCAGCGCATAACATTTTTCGCGTTCATACGAGCTCATTTCGCATTTAAAATGAACTTTTCGCAAAACATTTTCACAATCTAAAATGAACATCAACGCATCCCACTCGGGAATCATATCATTTCTTCAAAACAAGCCTACCAAACAGGTTTATCGACGACAACCAAATTCAAGCTACAACGTTCAAGCAACAACAACAAAGTTCAAAGTTCAAGCTACAACGACATGTACATAAAGGTTCATACAATCTTTAAATACATAAATTCACTCGGGGTGACGGCGCCGATACTCGTCAAACTCACGCCGAATCTGAGCCGTCTCAGCTCGGCTCTGACACAACTGAGCAGTCTGCTCAGCCCAAGCCATCCTCCACCTATTGGCTATACGCCATAGCTTCTTGTGCGCCTCCTTAGCCACCTGTGAAACACAACACAAACACAGTTCACACCTTTCTCCATTTTGCCTTAATTTCACTCAAATTAAGTCAAACTCAGGGGGAAAATTTCAAAACAAACCCAGTCAACCCCACTTTACCTTAATTAAACCTAACTAGAGGGGGTAACACAAAAAACGACTCTCACAAGTTTGATCATCGATATACTTCATACCTCGATCAAACTGGGGGCTTATACACATACATACAACCACACAAGAACATACCTTCTTCACCTTGCTCGTCCCAAATTGCCCATGCCCGCACAAGAGTCACCGGCAAGTACGTCAGAACAAAGGTACGGACGCCCGAGTCATCATACTCGACGATGGTAGGAAGTCATCAGCCGCTTCCGCCATCTCGGGATCGAACTCCTGCAAAACAAATACAAACGCACACGCCAGTGAAATTTTTCGCAAAATTACCTTACGCACCCCCAAACACCGGCACACATACCTCAATCGGCCCACAAGCAAGCCGAGATCGAGCAAAATGGGCATAGTCTTCCCCAGACGCAGGAGGCTCACCGACTCTCCTCTCCATACAACGCCACACGATCCCGAGCAGAACCCTCGCTCAAACAGACCTCGGCGGATCTCAGCACCACTGAGCCGCCACCCCGCTGAAAACCAAACGCCGCTAAGGTACCAAACCGATCCATACGGCGTCGCTATGTATAGGCGCTGGGTCTCTCGCACCGCAAACCTAGCCCCAATGCCCTCAGGAATATCCCTGTACTGGCCCCACGGGAATGGCACGAACTACAGAGCAAACAGAACAAACACTCATAAATACAGATACAATACAATCATTTTAAGTACACTCTATTTAAAATGGTTCAAGCACAAACCTCATCAAACCGCATCCGGTTCAGACGATCCCTAACATCATCAAACGACCCGGTTGAACGCAAAGATTTACATCGCACCCCAAGCACGCATCACGGGTACTCCCTCACGATCCGCACAGCATGTGGGGGGAGCAGAAAAGGAAAGTGGCTAAGAATCCACGACTGCACACAAGAAACAAAAACACGTTACAAAAACACGTCATAAAGACAAAAGACAACAAAAATGAACAACAATGCACCTAAGACAAAAACAAAATCAATACGTACCTCCATCAAGAAGCCAGCGCGACTAAGGGCGATCGCGACCCTCGATCCATGACGCGGTCTCACAAAGATCCATGCGTAAACGAATGCACAAGCCTGCAGAGGCGTCACCTACCAACGTCCCCAATTGCATTCCAATCCAGGAGATGCATATGACCGATGTCGACGCCCGCCGCCTCGTCGCCGGCCAAGTACACGGCGCCACAAACCACCACAACCACATACGAGCATTCTCGCTTGCCGCTTCCACTCCAGGGGCCATACTGGGCCTTCCCCTCAAGGTACTCCAAGATATAGCTCGTCTTGAAGGTATAGGGGGGCGCACCCTCACAAATCACCTCCAAACCACCGCCAACCGCGGCAGTCACAACCTCGTCCACAACGGACGGCGCAAACTCAAAATCCATGTCGCGATCCCCAAACGGCTGCCCCGGTATGACCGGCGTGCTCGGACAAGGTAATGCCGGCCTCGGCGGGCATATGGAACGCCGTCGTGGTGTCCCAATACCTATCCAAGAAGGCCCCGATCAACATCAGGTTCGCCGTCTGCTTCCTCGCAATCTCCCTCCAGTGGCCAACCAACGGGCCAAAAGCACTACGCAACACCCAAGCTTGCGCCCTCGGCGGAAGCCTCTCCTCAAAAGCACACATTGCGGACGAGACGCCCGAGAAAGTCCTCATCGGGCCCTTATCCCAACCCATCGTCGCTCGATAGGAAACATGTCTCTCCGGAGCAAGCAGAAGGTTGTGGCCATCCCAACCCTTCGCGAAAGCCCTGTTCGCGCGTGACTTTCGCGGCCTAGAGCTACTTGCCCTAGGCGCGATTTCCTCGACCTCCTCAGCCTGCTCCTCAGCAACATCCATCTCAGCCTCCAACTCCTCCACAAACTCCTGAGCAAACGCGTCAGCCTCCTCCTCCTCAGGATCGCGCACAGGAACATTTCTCCCACGGCCCCTACCTCGTGACTGACCACGTCTCGTGGGCAGATGACGAGGGTCGGCCTCCCTCTCACTACGAGTACGCCTCAAACCACTCGAGCTAGAGGCTCCCTCAGTCCTCGAGCTAGCACTCTTACGAGATCTCGACCTCGTAACACGACTAGAACCTTCCCCTGCAACCAAACACAACCCTTGGCATACACATACGCAAATATACACAAATAATACACACATAATACATATACATTCTCTAAACACATTGCACTATACGCCCTACAGAGCATTTTTAGGCCTAATTCACAATTAAGCCGAAAACCGTTCTCTACATTTCAAAATCACAACTTTATGGTTTCTACGCGCCATAATAGTCCCCAACAACAACCCATTACAAGCAATTGCATTTTGGTCACTCCGATCAAAAACCCCCAATTCGCCTTAATTACTCCGTATAACTACGACTTAAGACGGCGATTTGAAAGCTCTAACTCGACTTTTTCGCAAAACTAACGTTATAGGCATGCTATACTCACTATGGGCATCCTACACCGAAGTTTAATTGAAATTCCGGGTCGGAAAATCCGGGTTCGTTTTCGGGCCCGAAACCTAATTTGGACGTTTTTCACACAAAGACGGTCTAAATCACAATCAATTCACACATACACGTTCACATGGCATAATGCAACACAACGACGTCAATTTCAAGCATTCAAACGGCAAATTTCAAGCAAAACTCGGGTTTTCATTCAAAACCCGTCTTTTCAACATTTCAAGGCAAAACTATCTAATTACAACAACAAATAACGTAAAAGCAAGTTAAAATGGAGCAATACCTCGTTCCATAGCAAGGCAACGCAAGAAAAACGAGCAAAAACGGTTGAGAAATCGAAAAATGACGTTTTTATGAGATAGAAACCGAAAATGTTATAATGAGCAACAAACACGGTGCTCTCGTGCCTTTATAGCCCCCTACTGCCACTAAGGCAAACCGCATAACCTTATGCGGTTTGCCCCACGAACCGCATAAGGCTATGCGGTTTCCGCCTGTGGTTTCTCTCGGTTTTTCCTCGTTTTACGCCTACTTTTCGATTCCTAATTCATCCTAGCTCTAATGTAACTCCAAGTACGTCCCGTGCTTGGGTTAAGGCGTCACCTACAGTCCGCCATACGCGTATATTAAGCATTTAATGTATGCGATGCGAAGCGTATACCTAACGCTCTTCACGAGCATTACATCATATTCTCCTCTACGGAAGGCAACCATATGCAACCCCAACTACATAGACACTCCTCGGCGAGCCTAAGCATAAGCACTCTGCAACATACACCTAACTCCAAGCATTTCATTCCACATAGACGCTCCTCGGCGAGTTCAAGCACAAGCATTACACAAACGCTCCTTCACGAGACCTACACTAGCACTTACACGAGCATCTTACAAGCATATGCACCCTGCACATGCAACATGAAGACATTACAAGCACAAGCACAAGCATCAACATTTGACATTACAAGCACACGCAAAGGCACCAACAAACGACAACGAGCACGACGAAGACATCCAGCAGGCCAGCAGGCCCTTATAGCATGCACGGACCGCCAAGTCCTTAAAATGCGCACGCCCCTCCCCGTTTAGCCCGGTTCGAAGTCCTCGTCTCACCCATGGACACATGCTTCGTTCCGCTGACTGTATCGAGACTATAATGGTCCGGATATGGTCGAGGAGTTTGACTAGCGCTCTAGTCCGAGCTCAGTCAAACTGGGGGCTCTGTGGATACCCATATCCGTACCCTCCCAAACAAAACCCTGTGATGTATCACGGACTTTTATTACGCATGCTTTAACGTTGACTTACACGGTTCTAACTAATGTCGAATTCATTTTGAGTCGTTTGAAATGTTAAAATGTTTAAGGTCGCTTCACATCACACTTAAATACACGTTCATTTTGTCCATTTGGAGTTTAGCTAGGTCCTTGTCCTGCTTCATTTGGCATGAGCTTCGCATTTGCACTACAATTAGTCCTTTTACGTTAACAAGGTCTAATTCAGCATTCCTAAATTCCTAAATTTAGGCCCGGTAGCTAAAACCGCCTTTTAGCCCCCTCTTACACAAAATACGGCTTCACGTCTTACCTTATTTCACAAAAACTATGCAAACACACCCTTTTCATTTTTCCGGGTCTCGGGCCCGAAACCGAGCCCAAACCCAGCCTTTGGCCCGCACTCCAAAGCCACGAACATCACAAAATATCTCAGGATTATCCTATTTGTTTTCTTGAGCCACACGCACAAAATTATCACATAATCTTTCAAAGATTTCACAAACCGAAACTAGGAAATTAGGTTTGAA
Organism: Dianthus caryophyllus; assembly: GCA_023091065.1. Lineage (NCBI taxonomy): Eukaryota > Viridiplantae > Streptophyta > Magnoliopsida > Caryophyllales > Caryophyllaceae > Dianthus > Dianthus caryophyllus. Next base: position 20,857,072 of record CM041522.1, read on the forward strand.
CCACACCTCCAAACCGCACACTTTATGCGGTTTGGGGAAACCGCATAAGCTTATGCGGTTTGCCTGCAACAACCGCATAAGCCTATCACGGTTCCTCGGCTTGTTTTTATCCCTGCTTTCCTAATTTCTCCGAGGCTTTTAGTATATATAGAGCCCTATACCTCGACATTCAAACACACTTTCAGATCACAATTTCACACACATTCACAACACACAAATCCTCTTTCACAAAAGCCTCAAGCACTCAAATCCACGAGTTCAACACACCATCCCGTGTTGAATTCATCCTCCTTTCAAGTTCAAGCGAAGCTCTGCCCAGATCCGGCGTCGGGACAAGGTAGTGCCGATCCACTTGGATCAAAGCTTTTCTTATTTTCTATGGACTAACAAAGGGGTCTACACTTTAGCCCCGGCTTTGGCACCCAGCGCGCTTGCACTCCAAGTGTTCTATTTACTCGGGTACACTCCATATCCGATGACACGCCAAAGTCGCATAAGCAACCGAACCTCTTAAAATAAACCAATGGACAATTGAACTTTATTTTATTTGCATGCATCTTGCACCCTTCTTATTTTGCATTAAAATCAACTTAAACAATGAATTCGACCTTTAATCGAACGTTTTTCGTTAACAAGTTAAACATGCTAAACCGAGGGTTTTAATCAATCTTTTGCATCTGCATCTGCATTCTTTTACAAACGTATCGCACTTATGCGTAGCGATAACATTAGCTCAAATATCATCTTACAAGGATTGTTCTAGGTCAAGAGGCTATTTTTACATAGGCTTTTCTAAAAGGTTTTCATAAATCATTATTTGAATTAACTCTTTTTCTAAAGTACCTCACTTGAATCCAATCTGGTTTCACAAGCCTTAGATCTAGGGGTGTCGGCGTGCTCCAAAATCTAGGACATGTTTTTAACTTAGAACATGGTAGCAGGTTCCTATTTTCCGCGATAAATAGGTGGCGACTCCATAACAGTTCTTAAAGGTTTTTCCAACTTAATCTTTTTTAACTTTAAAATCCGCCCTTAAGCAAGACGCCGAGTTGGGTCCGATCCCGGGTTCCACAGTATTTTATCACTTTCACGGACGATTTGAGTAGATATGGTTATGTCTACTTAATGAAGCATAAAAGTGAGTCCTCTGACAAGTTCAAGGAATTCCAGAATAAGGTTGAGAACCAACTGGATAGAAAGATAAAAGCACTACGTTCAGATCGTGGTGGCGAATATCTTTCAACTGAGTTTGATCGACACCTGAAAGACCGCGGGATAGTACTACAATTAACTCCACCCGGAACACCACAACTGAATGGTGTGTCCGAACGCAGGAATCGAACATTACTTGATATGGTTCGATCCATGATGAGTCACACGGTTGTACCTGACTCGTTATGGGGCTATGCTCTTTTGTCAGCTGCTCTTATACTAAACCGAAGTCCGACTAAAGCTGTTGACAAGACTCCATACGAGCTATGGAAGGGAACGGTCCCTAACTTGTCCTTTATTCGGGTTTGGGGGTGCGAGGCTTATGTCAAGTGGAGACACGAGGATAAGCTCGGCCCGCGATCGGTCAAGACATACTTTATTGGTTATCCAAAAGGAATGTTTGGTCATTACTTCTATTCGCCTACCGAACACCGCGTTTTTGTTGCGGCTAGTGCGAAGTTCCTAGAGAAAGAGTTTCTCGAAGACAAGAGAAGTAATAGAACCTTCGATCTGTCGGAGATTCCTGAACCAACAACCGAGCAACCAATGGAGGAAACTGTTCCTTCTTCGTCTGCTGCGGTTCATATTCCCTTGGAACCCAGAAGGACGGGTAGACTCTCCATTCCTCCAGATAGATACATCAGTATGGTTGAGGAGAATGGGAGAGACGACGTTTTACTCCTTGAGAGTAACGAACCCGTAACCTATAAAGGTGCCATGACATGTTCCGACTCAAAGCTATGGCAAGAAGCCATGCAATCCGAGATGGACTCTATGTACGAGAACGATGTATGGGATCTGGTTGACTTACCTGATAAGGCTAGGCCTCTTCAGTGCAAATGGCTTTACAAGATAAAGCGATCTGTAGAAGGACAACCAGATATATACAAGGCACGACTAGTGGCAAAGGGTTTCACTCAAGTGCAAGGGTTGCACTATGATGAGATCTTTGCACCCGTAGTCATGCTTCGTTCCTTTCGGATTCTCTTAGCGATTGCCGCATTTCATGACTATGAAATTTGGCAAAAATGGATGTGAAAACCGCCTTCTTAAACGGTTATTTGGAGGAGGAGTTTTACATGGTACAACCCGAAGGTTACACAGATCCTGAAAATCCTAAGAAGGTTTGCAAGCTTAAGCGTTCCATCTATGGACTTAAGCAAGCTTCACGGAGTTGGAATCATCGCTTCGACCAAGTGATAAAGGAGAATGGATTCACTCGATCGGTCGAGGAACCATGTCTATATATCAAGTCGAGTGGGAGCAAGATTGTCTTCCTAATACTGTACGTCGATGACATACTCTTGATTGGGAATGAGATACCTTTCTTAACTTCGGTAAAAGTATGGTTAAAGAAGCATTTCCAAATGAAAGATCTGGGTGAGGCACAGCGTATTTTGGGGCTCCGTATCAATAGAGATAGATCACGACGGATATTATCCCTCAGTCAGGAGACTTATATAGATAAGATTCTTGAGAGGTTCAGCATGACCAACTCCAAGAAGGGGAACCTTCCAATGATTTCTGGAGTGCACTTGAGTAAAGCTCAAGCACCAAAGACATCGGAAGAGGTCGAGCGCATGAGTCGGATTCCTTATGCATCAGCTATAGGATCGATCATGTATGCCATGATATGCACACGTCCAGACGTGGCATATGCATTGAGTATGACGAGCCGATACCAAGGCAATCTAGGTGAAGCACACTGGATGGCCGTAAAGAACATTCTTAAGTACCTACGGAGGACTAAAGATTGGGTATTGACTTATGGAGGAGACACTGAGCTATGCCTTGATCGATTCTGTGACGCTAGTTTCCAAACGGATCGAGATGACTCAAAGTCTCAATCAGGATTCGTTTTTACTCTAAATGGCGCTACGGTCGGCTGGAAAAGCTCCAAACAAATAGTTATAGCAGATTCCACAACTGAGTCCGAGTACTATGCTGCTTCAGAGGCTGCGAAAGAAGTTATATGGATGCGTCAGTTCTTACAAGGACTAACATTAGTTCCAAGTTCGAATGACCCGATCACCATCTATTGCGACAATAGTGGTGCCATCTTCCAAGCGAAGGAGCCTAAGTCCAGCAACAAGTCTCGGCACGTGCAAAGGAAGGCTCACATGATCCGGGATTACGTGGAGCAGAAGGAGATAGTGATTGACAAGATTGCTACGGATGATAACATAGCAGATCCTCTCACTAAGCCGTTGAGACAAGATAAGCATGAAGGGCACGTTATTTCCATGGGAATTAAGCGTGTTCCTGAGTTGTATTAGTTGTTTGTATGGATTTGACACGTGTATTTTCCTAAAACTTCTAATAAAATCCTCGTTTTTGTTTTATATATTGTTTTTCATGAGGGTTGTACAGACAACGTTGAACACCTCAAAGTGAACTGAATTGCTTTATATTTTGTTTTGGTCCGTGATCGCCTACACGAGCTGATAACTCAGGCAATCATTTTGTGACGTCGATTGATGGTGGGTTCAACGAGCCATAAGTCAAACTGTTGACTGATCGATCGCAGATGCGGGTTTACTGAAATCGCGCAGGACATTTTTGTGACGACTACATGGAGTCCTAAATGTTTAAGAACATTAGGTGCCGGTTCGTGGATAGGACATCCATAGTGTTCCTAGAGTCTTGACTATCGACTGTCTCCTGAGATTAAGGCAGATTTTGTATGACTTTGGTTTCTTTCTCACGGTCGACCGTAACAGGAGGCTAAGTAGATTTTCACTGGGTCATTTCATGCTGCGCTTACATCTGCAGGATTCGAGTTGAGGAAAATATCCAACTTCTATCGAGTTATAATACTTTTTCTCAGGGCCACTCGAGGAGCTGTAACTGAAAATGCATGGCCATGCTCGAATATTGATTCGTTTATCAGTTAAGTTACTCTCTAGTCGGGGAAACCACTCTTGATTCTGATCACTTGTGAACTACGACCTTTGAAAGTACGGACTTTGCAAATTGGTTTACATTGAGTGGGAGAAATTTATTATGGATATGAGAATCGGTTATCGCACCTACACTTGTACGGACAAGTGGGAGATTGTTGGAGTTAGTGTCCTCCACAGTTAGTGCAATAACATAAATAAACCTCTCAAGGTACACAGGGTACATTTTGTATGCAATCAGTTGATTAACGTTTATCAATAACGGTTGGCTTGCTAGATAAGTTTGACGTTATTGTCATACAGATGGCGGTGATCAACTGGTCCCTAAAAAGTCACACCTAAAGGATGTGTTTAAGAAATGTGATTATTTGAGAAATTAATCATATTGATGCCTTACTAAAAGACTAAAAGGTTAGTCGGAGTTTTTGACTAAGATGTTAGTCAAGTGTGTGATAATAATACGGCCATTTAATAAGGATTAAATGATATTAGCTAAGACGAATTAAATGTAATTCGTAAATTGAATATAAAATGTTATATTTAATTATTGAATATAATATAAGCTAATTAATCATAAACTGTTATAATTAATTAGAAAATTATAAATATGAAGATATTAATAATTTAATGATATATTATAGTGGATCATATTTATGACACTAGTAATATTATATTATATTAAAAAGCTAAAGGAAACCTCTAGGAAAGAGCCTTATTACTCTTTGACTCCTTGGTCAACAAGGAATTGGTTTTTGGAAAGTGATTTTTGGAAAGCAAAAATTACTCCCCATAATTGATGGGTTAGCCGAAATTTGGAGTATATTAGGGGAGCTTTGGCTCAACCTAATTAACTAATTTGTTGATCATAATTCACACACAAAAATTTAGAAAATCAGTTTTCTTCTCTTTAAAGTTTTCTAGCAAGAACTAAGGGCATATCTTAAGCAATCTTGGGTGCAACTATTAGGAAATATCAAGCTTCTTGATATTCAATCTTAGGCCGTTTAAGCAAGGACTAAAGGTTGTTTTTTCTTAATCTTATGCTTATTTATGCAATTTCTTTTATGACTATTAATCATATAGAATAAGTTTCATTATAATCCTGGATGATTAAAGGGCATGTATACAGATATATTCCCACAGAGGATGTCCACATTCCGATTATTTTGGGGAGACCCTTTTTGCACACTGCTGGTGCACTTATTGATGTGGGTAAGAAGACCTTAACTTTCTCGGTGGGGGGTGAGCAGCTTACTTTTACGCAGTCTAGTACCCCACGGTCACCTATGCGTCTAGAGTCGGTTAATGCTATTAACGTTATACCTCCGTCTCACTCTATTGGAGACACTTTGGAGGTTTTGCATGTCTCTTCTCCTTGTACAGGTTTGTCAAAGAATAGCTGCAGGGATGGTTTGGGGGAGAGAAAGCTGCTTAAAGCCGACGTTTATGGTGCGAGCAATGGAGATAGAGGACCCACGGTCGAGCCGCTCGGAGCACGCAGGAGATATGGTGAGCCGTTTCGAGATGGTGATCCAATGTTGACAAGTTTTGCTGAGCTACCTCGAGGAGGTGATTTACTACGACACTCCGCCAGTGTCACTATGAGTGAGGGTGTCGCAAATGGCCAAAGACCTTGGCGAGATTATATGTTTTGATTGGACATTTGAAGAGTCGTGCGGGACTATAAACCAGCGCTTTCCGGGAGGCAACCCAATGACATTTTGTAATCAGTTGTACTTTATTTTGGTTTGTTTTTTACTTTGACATTATTAGTTTGCTTTTGAGCGCGCGAGGATGAGGGATTCTATGATTTCCGTTGAGTTTGAACAGGTTTTAATAATTCGTCACTGGCGAATTACGCGAGAAACGGACGAGCCAACCACCATTGGCCCTAATACAGGTGGCCGGCTCCTGAAATTTGTTGCGCAGACTCAGTTTTCTACGCTTCACTTCACGGAGCGCTTATGCACGGGTCTTTTGGGTGCGTATTTGGGGATGTTTAGCCATGACCCCTGCTTCGATTTGGTTTGTTGGAGCTCCTTCACGAGCATGTGAGTCCTCTTTACCCTTTACCCTCTTATTTTCTCGCTTTTATTTCCACCCCATATGATTTGTGTCCTCTATTTTGCTTGCTTATCTGTGCATTTAGTTCACATTGAGGACAATATGTGATTTGGTTTGGGGGAAGGGACGCACTTTTGCGCTTTTTAGTTGCATTTTTCATTTTTGTGTGCATTTAAAAATTTCAAAAAAACCCAAAATACGAGTCTTTTGTCCGTTCTTGTCGTCCTAGAAACCTTTTGTGCAGGATTAGCTTTAGTGTCTTTTGAGATACGCTCTTAGTCGCTATGTTGAGTCTTTTGATCGTGTTGATTTGATATGCTTTGCTTACCCTTTCCTTTCATCCTTGAGGTGATTTGAGTAGACTAGCTTATATTTGACATAGGGACATGTGACGCAGACGGGGCGCGTTTCTTAGACTACCCGTCCACTTGACATTGTATATACTCGTACTAGTGAAATGAAAACTTGAATCTATGTCATTGTTTGAGCCTTTTTGTTCTTAATTGATCGAGCATTGCACGAAGAGGTACTTGTTTTTGGTTATGATATTATATTAACTCCACATAACCAAATGGCCTATTTTTCTGTCCCTTTGGACTTAGGTCCCGCATTTGTAGCCCGTTCTAGCCTTTTTAGCCACATTATATATTTTGAGCTACATTCCAAATTATCCTACCCAGGCTGATCAGTTGCATTAGGGATCTTTTGTTATCACGGAGTATTCGGTTGGGAAGGAAGTGGGTTAAGTCCGTGATTGTCTATTACGTGAGTCGGAGTTATGGGTTGTTGTTGTGAGCATTCCCATATATATTGCGCTTTCCTACATGTTTCAAAGTTATTCCCGATCTCATTTCATTCCAAAGAAAAGAAAAAAAGAAAAAAAAAAAAGAAAAAAACCGAAAAAAGGAGAAAAGAGAAAAGAAAAGAAAAAAGAAAGAGTTGGTTGTTTATATGTTATTTCAATTCAATAAGAAGATCGGAAGTGTTGAATAGGAAGCGATGTTTATCACTCTTATGCGGGAGTCGTGGTTTATTTTGAATGGTGAGTTGAGGAGGAGTTGTGATTGGATGTGGGTGTTGATATAGATGCAGCTGTTAAGCCGTTGAGCTCCACATTTCCAAATACGTATATTCACCTTTTTACCCCTTTGACCCAAGCCTAACATTACAACCCTTGGAAACCTCGCTCGGTGTGATTTTGAGGCATTTTTGGTGACGACGTGCTTAGTTCGAGTAGTTTTCCTAGTTTCGATGTTTGTGAGATTATTTATAGTCTCAGCGTTATTGTGGATGCATACGGTCGAAAGTCTTTGCATGGAGTTTGCGCCATTTCGTTCCGCCGCCTTATGTTTGCTTAGTTTGCTCTCTAACTCTTCAATTTATTGAAGAGGAAGCTAGTATTGACTTGATTCACTTTTGTATGAGGCGACGATACTTGCGACTTTGAGTTTGCATTTTTCCTGTGCTAGTTTGTCCTCGCGATTATGTGCTATATTTGGGTAGTTTGCTTGAGGACAAGCAAAGGTTTGGTTTGGGGGAGTTTGATAAGTGCTATTTATATAGATCATATACCCCCGGTTTAGTTGCATTTAGCTCGATTTCATTCGATTTCATTATTATTTTAGGAGCTATTTGCTTTATATTGCGATACTGTTGTTCCTCGTGTGTATTTTGCAGGTTTTGGCGGTCCTAAGCTAAAACCTGAGTTGAGTGGAGCATTTACGAGTATCGTGACATCAAGACTAAGCTCGAGAGTTGATTTGGAGGCAATACTACGATTTGGGACGTCAAACCTATAGGTTCAGAGCAAACCTATAGGTTCAGGATGAGTGATTTTGAGGCAGAAGTTGCTGGAATTGCTGGAAATTGTTAGAACCTATCGGTTTGATAGTGAACCGATCGGTTCAGGCACCAAAACCGATCGGTTTGAGCATGAACCGCTCGGTTTCCTCCTCTGTTTCACGAGTTTTCACGGGCCTATAAATATAACTCGAAGTTAGGGTTTTAGTTTATTTTTTCATTCTACTTTGACTGCTTTAGAATAGAAGTTGTTTTCTCTCTTTTTAAACTCTCTCAAAAACTCTTAGACTTAGATTTAATTACTCTTTGCAAGATTCGATCTTTTACACTTCAATTCAAGATTACTCCAGGTTTAATTCAATTGTTATTCTTTTATCATGTCTTCTTATCATTATTGCTTTGTTCTAATTTCAATTATGTCTAGCTAATTCTCCAATTAGGGTTTGAGGGGAATTTGTACCCTTGGTTCAGGAACATGTTTGTGGATTAAATTGGTTGAATATATTGTGCAATTGATTTCTTTCTACGCGTTTTATACCAATTGAATTAGGATTATTTTGCCTGATCAACGAATTCATCTGAGTTTAATTGAACCTGAGTAAGTTTTGATTTAAGATCGAAAGCCGAGTTAAAACTAGACTTACGCAAGATTGATAAGTTGAATTTAGTACGTAGCGAGAGCCCGCTAAATTTGCTTAAGGCTAAAATTGACTCGAGACAGCGTTTTCCAAACCTAATCATTTTGCACAGTTTATTGTTCCTTCTTATAACTTGAGTTCCTGAATCATTGTCATGATGAACCCGATTGCCCTAATCTTTCTCCTTATAGATTTCTATTCATTACCTTTATTGCTTTAGTTTATTGTTCAAATCAACCCCTTTTCACACCCTTGAGTCAAACCTGTTTTCGTCCGACTTAGCTTATACTACGCTGTTTCTCTGTGGATCTCGACCCTACTTACCGCTAGCTTCTGTTAGTTGTTTGTCTAGGTTTATTTTGATTAGGCGTGACGACTTTAGCCTCATCAGCGGTTTGTAGGATACGCTTGAACCGTGAATGTCTGTGATATGTAGAGGAAAAACTTTGTGATTTTGCATTTAAAGTTAGCCCCCAGTTTGAGTTAGTTTTTGATGTGAAAACGTTAGTCAAACTTGCGATGTTTGCTTTAAAAGTTAGCCCCCAGCTTGAGTTAATTTTTGATGTAAAAATGTTAGTCAAACTTGTAGTAGTTGCGTGTGTGTCTTTGTTTTTGAATGTAGCCTGTGGATTGAGCTGTATTCCTGCTTTTTGATTTTGCTTTTGTGCTTTGTTGTTGTTTGTGTTATGCTCCTGAGACGAAAAATCCAAAACGTAATCGTATTTCTTTATAATTAATGAAATGAAGGTTTTTGCCTCCGTTTGCCTCGTATGCTATTTTGTGTAAGCAGTCGTGTACCCTCGACTGTTTAAAGTTTCGGATTTAGAGTTGATTTTGTGTTAGATTTCTGTGTTGACTGTGCCCTTGACTTTTTAAGTGTCGGGCGTGTCATTTTGTGTTGAATGTCGCCTTTTAACCTTTTGGGTTTTGTGACGAATTTTGTGATGACTATGTCGTCGACTTTTTCAAGCTTCGGACGCGTCATTTTTGTGTTGAACATCGGTTGTGCTTTTTGCAAAGCTCCCTACGTATCCATGTAAAATAGAATCAAACCGGCGTAGTTCGGAGTTGCATTTTGTGAAGGCACGTTTAAGGTCATGCCGGCCCATGAATTTGCTTGTAGGAGGTGCACGTTTAAGGGCATGTCGGCCCGAGAAGTGTGTTTGTAAAAAGGTGCATGTTTAAGGACATGCCGGTCCGCGGTGCAAGCTCCTGTTTGGATGATGATTGCTAGATTTTTATGTAGAGATGTCTGGTTGCGGGCCTATTAAGATAGGGATTTTGCTTGTGTTTTATTGTTGTGGAGTTTTGGGATGTTCGTGAGAACATCTTTTTGTTGGCCTATTGAAGTAGGGGTTCTGCTTTTGTTTTTGTTGTTGTAGGGTGTTAGTAATGAAAATTTGTTTGTTTGTGGGCCTACTGAAGTAGGACTTTTGTTTTTCGTTTGCTTAGGGTGTTTGTGAGGAACATTTGTTTTTGTTTGCCTATTGAAGTAGGACTTTTGTTTTTGTTTTAGGGTGTTCGTGAAGAACATTTGCTTGTAGACCTATCGAGGTAGTGCTTTTGTTTTTGTTTTGGGATGTTCGCGAGTAACATCTGTTTTCGTTTGCCTATTAAAGTAGGACTTTTGTTTTTGTTTTAGGGTGTTCGTGAAGAACATTTGCTTGTAGACCTATCGAGGTAGGGCTTTTGTTTTTGTTTTGGGATGTTCGCGAGGAACATCTGTTTTGTCGTGTTTGCATGTGATCTAAGATGAGGTGCTAGCCCCCTGTTTTTGTGGGTGAGTAATCGCATGTCGCGTTTATGGTGCATGGGCTAATTGTTGTTTTTGTGGTCAGTGATTAGGATGTGGTTTCTTGTTCAGGGTGGGGTTCCTGACTTAGGCAAGTATGGGTGTTAATTTAGTTGTCGTGAATATCGTAAGTGTGCTTCCGTTTGACGGGGATTTGTGTTTTGCCTTTGTTTTGTAGGTGAGAGGAGAATGCGTTCCGTTGTGTTTGTGAAACTTGAATGGCTGCGGTTGCGTTGGCGGTTATGGTTGAAGAGGTGTATCTAGTTGTGTTTTGAGTAGGGTGCTTCCAGTAGCGCTGGGTAGGGTGTGTCTTGTGCTGTTGTGTGTAGTCGTTGCACTTGACTGCGTTTTGAGCGTCGTGGATGCTTACTCATGTCATGCTCTTTGTCAACTTTGCCTTTTGCATTGTACCTGCATGGTTAGTGCTCAAGAAAAGACTATTTCTACAATGTATTTTTCAAAATGGGTCATTCGAAAATGCAAAGTGTTTTTGAAAATGCTTTTGTTCGAAATGTATTAACCTGAGTGTTGAGTTAATTTTTGAAAAATGCTTTTGAAAATGCTGACGAGCTGTTTGAAGGACGTGTTGTCTAGTGCATGTTTAAGGGCATGTCGGCCCGTGAAAATGTTTTTGTAAGTTTTTTTTTTTTTTTTTTGGTAGATTGAAACATTTGGGTAGGGCGGTTAAAATGTCGCCAAATCGTTTTTGTGTCAAAAATGCTTGTTGTTTTAAAAGTGTGAGGACTCGATGAGTGAGTCGAGGTTTTGATGGAAAACCAAGTTTTTGAGATGTTTTTAAGATTGAGACGAATCGTATGCATGACTCGAGACTCGACTGTTGCATGAATCTCACATTAGGGAATACGTGTGTTGTTAGAGCCCCCAGTGGTGTTTGCTTGTCTTCGGTAGGATGCTGTTGTTCCTGCAAAACAGATTTAGACTAAAAAGCAGATTATTACTCCTAGGTCTAGGACAACCTTGCCTCGACGTATTCGTTTTAAACGCCTCGATAAAGGAACAATTTGCTTTTTGGGTTGTGATTTTGGTGTGAACACGTCCTCAGCTTAATGAGCTTCAGACGGAGGAATGTTTTGTGGATTTTTGTAAAGGGTTGGTTGAGTTCGGGTGAGCGGCCTACGTATCCACGATTGTGGAATCAAACCAGCGTAGTTCGGGTGGTGCATGTTTAAGGACATGCCGGTCCAGGAGGGGTGTTTGCTTTTTGTAAAGAGTTTGAAAGTGCACGTTTAAGGGCATGCAGGCCCATGAGTTGTGTTTGCTTTTTTCGTATAAAATTTAAAAGTGCATGTTTAGAGGCGTGTCTGCCCGTGAGTTGTGTTTGTAAAAAGGCACATGTTTAAGGACATGCCGGTCCAAGAAATGTGTTTGTTTTTTTGTGGGGAATGTGCACGTTTAAGGGCATGTCGGCCCGAGAAATGTCTTTGCATTTTTGTGGTGAATGTGCACGTTTTAGGGCATGCCGGCCCGAGAAATGCGTTATGTGTTTGACCTCGATACATTGCATCCTAAGGGTAGATTCTCTTTAGTTGATCTAGGCCGCTTGTTGCTACTACTTGGTCTTCGATTTGGATTTTCAAAGACTTTGCCACTTGTTTGCGGGCATCGATGCTTCTTGCTTTTGCTTGCTTTGCCACTTGCTAGAGGGTTATTTTAGGCTTCTTTTTGCTTTGTCCCTTGCTTCAGAGCTTTGAGACTTTTTTTTCTTTTACTTTTGCTCTTTTTTTTTTTGCTTTTGCTCTTTTTTTTTTTTTGCTTTTGCTTTTTTCGTCTGTATTTGTGAATATGTCACGCCTTTTGTGGCCTAGGCTTGTGGTTTGTCCTTGCTAGACCTTGTGGTTCGGTGGTCGCTTGCGATCGTATGTCTATCACGCCAGACCCCTCTGGCAGGTTCGTTTGCTTATTAGGCACGCGATCGAGTACGCGGAGGGCGATCCAGGAATACTCGTACTTCTGGTCATGATCAAATTCATGATCACTGTGGAGCTCCAAATTAATGGATCCTCCTCCAAAAGCAGCGGAGTAGTAGACCACAAGCTGACTACCAGACCTTAGGTGTTTAGTCGTCGGAAGCCTTTTTTGTTTTTGTGTCTTGTATTGTTGTTGTCCTTGACCTTTGTATCTGGTCCAGACCTCTTTCGGATGGCTACTCCTAGGATGCAATGTATGTTGGTGCATAATGAATCTTGTGTAAGAAAAAGAAGCTGGGTTGTGGGCAAACTTGTTCCTTTATCGATTTGTTAAAATGTCGTTTGTTAAAGACTTGATTGTCCTAGACTGACAGAGATTGACTCGATGCTTAGGACTTGACCCTTATTGAAAAGTTGCAGGTTGCTTGATTAGATCGGCGGGATCGTTGATGATGCTTAGGTGGACGCTTCGTCGGTTGCTTGAGGTGCACGCGTCTTGAATATGAACCGGTGTCTTCATGTCGAGGTTCGCTTCACGCATAGTTAGACTCGTCTCATGACTTTGCGAAAAATGTTTTTTTTTTTTTTTTTTTTTTTTTTGAAGATAAGCGTAAAAGCTTTTTGTGCTAAAATGCGTTAACACATTTTGGCTTGATGCAAAGGTGTTTTTGAGATCGAATCCGATTAGCCCGTTTTGACAGTATGACGTCGTGGGCTTGTCGTTGGATTGTGATGAAAACGTGAGTCTGTGGACAAGGGAATTTGATCCACGCGATGTTTTATTTCAAAAACATTTTCATTTGAAAAGAGAGTCGCCACTAAATTTTATATGGAATTTAGAAAACCAATTTTAGAGAAAACGAGTTCGTGTGAGTTTACGTGTTAGGAAGTTTAAAAGAATTTCATTAATTTAACGCCTAACCCCGCCCGTCGTAAAGACGGTCTCTACTAAGTAAAACCATGGCTATTATGAGTACACATGCGGATATGCAAACAACGTTTTAACCCTAAATAAAATACATTCTTTCCAAGTCGTTTAATGCACACACAATTTCGTCAAAGTTGTTCAACATGGGTTCATTTACTATTCTAGCAAACAAAGAAAAGAAGCAGAAATACTTACCGACAGCATAAGATAGATTAACAAACGTTAGCGGCAAACGAATAAAAATAATCAAACACGACTAATATATATACAAGCATGAACGACTAACGTAAATAATTAAATGCTGCACACGAATATAAAGCAACGTCAAACGAATACAACCAAGCGTATAGACTAATAATCAAATGCAGCTAAGTAAACATGCAAACAAACACATACCGTAGCAAACCCCAACAGCGCATTTAATTAAAAATCAAATACAACAAAATAAACACAAGTGTAGGCAAATGACGTGGATACCACTAGTAATCAAACAATTTTCACACAATCAAAAGCCTAAGTAATCAAGGATACACAAACATAGAGGACAACAGAAGTATAACGTATAACACTGCTCAAATTGATTTAAGACTCAAAAGAAACCAGCGGCATGGATTAATCTAACATACGGTATGAATTATGAATAACTAAACGCTGCACACTAACGTAAGGAAACAGCCAACATACGCATGAATACAAACGACTGCACGAGGACCTAAAGTAATCACAACGATTAACAAATACATAAACGTGAGCAGATAGCATGAGCACTTAAACATGGTATACGAGGGCCTAAACTATACAATTCAACATGTCAAATAACCACACAACAGATTTTCTGAACAAGACAAAGCGACGGCCAACAGACCTATGTCAAACACGGCTCCTATATGATGAACGAGACAAACTATAAAACCAATACTAAATGACAGGGTAAGGTCATAAAACTAGTCATACACACGTGAATCATAAATCCGGAAAAGAACATGAAAGACCAGATTTCTGATAGTTAACATAGTCAAGCATGAATGAGACTTAATTACACATAAGCTAACGAGCAAATCCAAATCGAACTGAACGACAGCAAGTCATACTACGCAAGTCATACTACACAAGGAAACTGAACATGTATACTAGGTGAACATGGGGCACGAAACATCCACACACACGCATCACAATCATGCTAAAAATATAAGCCTAAAACGAACGATAAATCCGATAACTACGATGATAGACAGCTGAGCGACAGAGAGTAATAAAAAACGACAGAAAGCAATGAAAAGTGATAAAAAACAATAATTTAAACAAAGTAAAATGAGTAATTTGCACCCTCAACTTACATGTATCGTTGACCAAATATCCGAGTCGTAATCGATTGTAAGATTTTATCTCAAGGGGCCGTCGTCGACGAAAACCAATAATAAATCCAGATTGCACCAAAACTACAAATGATTTTCAAAAGCTTGTAGTTTCTTCGTTTCTCAACGAAATTTCGAAACGAAAGATGTTTTAGAATCATGGTAAAGTGAACTTTAAGATTTTGTAAAGAAATCAGAGTGACTATGATGTTTTCAACACGCAAAACGAAGCAGAAGAGGTGATAGTTGCACAAAAATCAGAAAAGTTGTGCTCTATTTTCTTGCAGCTATCTCGACTTCTTTGAGGGTTTTTTCTGGGAGCTTTTCGTGACTTGATGTGGAGTATGTATGCTGTATCTTTCCTCCGTATTGAAGGCTTGTGGATGGTGTATATATATAGGGTAGAAAAGTAGGGTTTTTTGAGGAAATGAGCAGCTTCTCGTTCTCTTTGAAAGCTGCTGTACACGGCTCTCTTCGTGGGGGTTTTAGGGTTTTTTGTAATGTTTCTTGTGGGTTAAGCAAATGGTATAAGGGTAGGATAGCTAGGGTTTTGATTTGGGTCATGGGTATGCGATTTGGAGTCGGATTGTGAGCTGCGTAAAACAGGGCATTGGATGGGGAATTGGGCTGCTATATTTCGAGCTTTCTTGGCTACTTTCTGGCCTGATTAGTCGAAGGGGAGAATGGGTAAGGGAAGCCTCGAAATTCATGTTGAAACGGGCTCAAAATC
Source organism: Dianthus caryophyllus (assembly GCA_023091065.1). NCBI lineage: Eukaryota > Viridiplantae > Streptophyta > Magnoliopsida > Caryophyllales > Caryophyllaceae > Dianthus > Dianthus caryophyllus. Next base: position 20,872,419 of record CM041522.1, read on the forward strand.
GCTCTTAAAATTGAGCTTAAAACGAGCTTTAAAATCTGCTGTTAAGAAAACGGATTCATCGAATACGATTTAATAAACTGCTTTAAAAGCACGAGAAGCGACTTTTCAAGTCAAATATTGAATTCGTAAAAGTGATTTTTCAAATCGAATTACGTAAAATAATTTTTCAAATCAAAACATTTTATTTTCAATAAAACATCCTTGCGACAAATAAAATTTGACAGAGCGTCTTTTACCAAATATTCTTTGAATTAAAAAACATTGTGTTGACAGCGCCCGGCTTACATCGTAAAACGAACTCAAATAAATGATACGAAAAACACGTTGTCCTATCATCATAGGGTATTTGTCGGGTTTTCTATAAATTTCCATATCGACAGATACGGGTATCTACAGAGCCCCCACTTTGACTAAGGCTTGGACAGGCGAAAGTCAAAGTAGACTCACGAGTCGATCGAAGATCACAACTTGAGAGCCTCGCGGGTCGTTTATGGTCCCTTAGACCTGTGTATATAAGCTCACCAGCCATAAGAAGAAATCATACCTGAAACTCGATTATGGATGCCTTTATTTTCATCAGGGCGTGGGTTGAGCCTTATTCTGAGGCGCCTACGTATCTGTTGTGACAGAATCAAACCCGTATCGTAGTTCGAGCCCGCTGGCCTGTAGCTTTCTGCTGCTTCGGCCCAAAACAAATGATATTTGTTTACTCGATTGAGTAAAGCCTACATCTGCATTCTTTTTGGAAGTGTCACTTCTTTTAGCTTCCGCTAGTACTTCTTCATTTCGAGGATGTCATCCTGTCGTCGGGGTCTAAGGTTGATGACTTTAGAGCCCCCGGTTGGAGCGTTCCTGCTCAATCTTAACAACAAATCATAGCACACGACTCACATAGTGAATTCTGCGATTTTGGAAACAAAAAGGATGGATCATCGATCCGAGCTGCGCATTTTATTTGAAAAAAAAAAATGGGTCTTCGACCTGCTTTTAAACAAAAGGATGGATCATCGATCCGAACTGAGAACTTTAATTCGAAAATGGGTCTACGACCGCTTTTTAACAGAAAGGATGGATCATCGATCCGAATTGAGACTTTTACTTTGGAAATGGGTCTACGACCTATTTTTTAAACAAAAACGATGGATCATCGATCCGAACTGAGAATATTAATTTGGAAATGGGTCTTCGACACGCTTATTAAACAAAAGGGATGGATCATCGATCCGAACTGAGAATGCTAATTTGGAAATGGGTCTTCGACCCGAGCTAAAACCAACATTTGCGTCCTCGATTCGTATTTCAAAATTTTTGTGTCCTCGACCTATTCAAAATTTTGTGTCCTCGACCTATATTTTTAGATTAAAGAGTGGTGGGTCTTTGACCGGAAACTGTAAACGTCTTTTGAAAATGGGTCGTCGACCCAAAATCGGAAACATCTTTTGAAAATGGGTCGTCGACCCGCATCTTGAAAACTGGATGAGTCATCGACTCGAACTATAAACATTTTCTGAAAATGGGTCGTCGACCTGAAACATTTTTTGAAAATGAGTCGTCGACCCGCATCTTGAAAAGTGGATGAGTCATCGACTCGAACTATAAACATTTTTTTTTGAAAATGGGTCTTCAACCCGCATTTTGATTTAAGTGGATGAGTCATCGACTCGAACTATAAACATCTTTTGAAAATGGGTCTTCAACCCGCATCTTGAAAAGTGGATGAGTCATCGACTCGAACTATAAACATCTTTTGAAAATGGGTCTTCAACCCGCATTTTGAAAAGTGGATGAGTCATCGACTTGAACTATAAACATCTTACGAAAATGAGTTTTCAACCCGCATTTTGATTTAAGTGGATGGGTCATCGACCCGAACTATGTTCATCATTTGAAAACTGGGGCCATCGGCCCGTATTTTGAGGAAAAGGCGGATAGGTCATCGACCCGAACTATAATGGTCATTGAAAACTGGGGCCATCGACCTCGATTTTGAAAGAAAAGGTGGATGGGTCATCGACCCGAGCGGAACACGGCATTTGAAATTGGGCCATCGACCCGCATTTTGGAAAGTGGGTAGGTCATTGACCTGTATAGCAAATTTCATTTGAAAATCAAAAGTGGTCATCGACATGAACTTTGGATTTGAAAACACGTCATCGACTCAATTTAGAGCACTTCGAATAATTCGGCCATTAACCTAGTTTAAAAACATCGTTTTTAAAGTTAGATTGCGAGTCTAACCTGGACTACAAAAGTTACTTGAAAATTGACCCGGGGTATTAGGTCCTCGACCCGCTTTGCAAACATCATTTTTTAAAAATTAAGAAGAGTCATCGACTCTGAATGTAAACAACATTTAGAAATTAAAATGGGCCATCGGCCCGCAAGCATCATTTTGAAAATTGAAGTGGGTCATCTGCCCGAATTTCAAATTTGACCTCGGATCATCGACCCAAACTTTGCAAAAAGGTTCTTGAAATGTCTGATATTTTGAAATTGAAGCAGGGCCAAGTCAGCATGAAATACGACACGAATGTGACATCAATGCGACAACAACATGACACGAGCAACTATCATTTGAATGTTCGACCATGACCGACTCGACCTAAGACAACGTTTCACTGACGGGTAGACTAGTAACTGTGCAAGGTCTTTTAGGATGATAGACGTGGGTTATTAGTATCATGTTCTCCCCCTAGGCAAATTCTTTGTCGAGATGCGAACTAACTGTCAAAGTAAACATCGTTGGCAATTCCCGTTAAGAAAAAAGATCATTCCAAGACTAGACAATTACTTATCAGAACATTGATTCTCATCTCAATCTAAATCGAGCACTAAGACAGACTCAACAAAAGTTGCTTCATTTGGACTTTGTAAAGACAGTAAAATATTGCCAAGATGACAAATTAGATGATGGGTGGTGGTGGATTGTATCCCATATTCTAAAGGATTGCCTACATATTCGCGTGCGGCGAAATCAAATCCGATGTAGTTCGATCAAGGTGCATAAACATGGCAATTTTCTTGTGTGTAACACTCGAAGGTTTCACCTAAGGTATCATGTTGTAGGATCCCTTCTGGACCCTAAACGCTTGGGTACAACTACATAAACCAAAGATTCTCAGAACTCAAGACTATGTCTCAATTCGCTTTTAAGAACGACTTAAAAAGAAATAGCGGTACTTTCGACCGCTTTGGCTTCGCCTTTAATTTTGACTTTGATCTTCGATCTCGACGTGTTGCCACTCAATTTTTGTATTTTTGTATTCTTGTTTGCGTTTTTGAGAATATGCCGCCTTTGTGGCTTGGGCTTGTTCCAACTTTCCTAGATCTTGCGATGGGCGTCGCATGTGGTCATATGTATATCACGCCGGACTCCTCTGACAAGTTCGTTTGCTTATTAGGCACGCGATCGAGTACACGGAGGGCGATCCATGAGTATTCGTACTTTTGGTCGCGATCAAATTCATGACCACTGTGGAGCTCCAAATTAATGGATCCTCCTCCAAAGGCAGAGGAATAGTATACCACAAGTTGACTAATGGAATTGAAACCCCTTTGATCTTTGTTCTTGTCTTGAGTTGGTGTTGCACCTCACCATTTAGAATTGAACACGTATTTCTACCCCAGGGACACCCTTCGAGTGCGTTGTGCATTTTCATCAGTTGGATTATGGAAGCAAATTAGTGACAAGATCAATTTCATTGATTTTGAGAAGGGTTAGAAATAATTGTGGAAAAAAATGAATCTTAAACTCAACTCAGACATAAGAGTTGTATACGAATTCTGACTAATAATCATCAGCCTCGGCTTTGAACTTTTCTCCTTTCAGGAGTTGATTCAGATGCTTGGTTCGAAAGTTATTCCACTTTTGCAACTTGATTTTGATTTAAGGAGGAGCGTATGCGACTCGGGTTCAGAAATCGACACGGTTTTGACACTATTCGTAAATAACAACTCGGGATGCAAATGAATTGGAACGGATTAAACATGAAGAGACTCAGAGCTTAACAACATAGTCTACGGTCTAACTATGCAAATGCATGCGACATATGGACTTAAAGACAGACTCATGGTATGAGACTTAGACCCAACTAGATATGGACTTAAGTAATTAGCTCGTGTTTGGACCAACAAGTTTCTAAGGTTTACATAAAACTTCTAAAAAAAGCCTAGATGAGACGTTATTATTCCCTGACTCAAACTTACTAATTGACATGCATGATTTGGGCCTAAGAATAGGCCTAGGTGGCCCAACTAGTTAAATCCTCTAAGACTTTTAGATGGACTAGACTTTCTATACACGGCTTAGACTCCAACTAGACTTGACTCGATGCATTTCATGACTCGAGAATGAAACTTGTTTTTTTGTTTTTTTTTCTTAAAGTCGATGTTTAAAATGGCAGCACTTCGACTACCAAAAGGGCTTATTTGGTTCGAAAATTCTAGTCCAACTGGGGTTAGATTTTACCTTCGAAAAACTTCGTTTTGGTTGGAAAAAATTCTATTCCTAAATGGGTAACATTTCAAAAGCGTTCGAGATTATTCTAATCCTAAACGTATAGCATTTCAGCTTAAAAACTATTCTTTTTCCAAAAGGCGCAGTGTTAAAAATCGTTCGGGATTAATCTAATCCTAAACGGGTAGCATTTCAGCTTGAAAAGGATTTTTTTTTCAAAAGAGTTAGTGTTGGGAACTGTTCGAGATTATTCTAATCTTAAACGGATAGCATTTCAGCTATAAAAGGATCTTTTTTCAAAAGAGTTAGTGTTAAGAACTGTTCAAGATTATTCTAATCTTAAATGGGTAGCATTTCAGCTTAAAAAGGATCTTTTTTCAAAAGACTTAGTGTAATGACTATTCGAGATTATTCTAATCTTAAATGGATAGCATTTCGGCTTATAAAAGGATTTTTTTTTTTAGAAGATATTTTTTAAGGGAGAAAAAGTTTTAGGATTTTCTAATCCTAACGAGGAGCATTTCAGCTTAGAAAAGATCTTTTTTCAAAAGAGCTAATATCGAAAATTATTTAAGATTATTCTAATCCTAAATGAAAGGCATTTCAGCAAGGAAGAGATCTTTTTTCAAAAGAGCTAACATCGAAAAAAAAAATGTTTAAGATTATTCTAACCCTAAACGAATAGCGTTTCAGCTAGGAAGAGATCTTTTTTTCCAAAAGAGCTAAACTCGGAAATTATTTAAGATTATTCTAATCCTAAGACGAAAATTATTTAAGATTGTTCTAATCCTAAACGAATAGCATTTCAGCTTGGAAAAAATCTTTTTTCAAAAGAGCTAATATCGAAAATTGTCTAAGATTATTCTAATCCTAAACGAATAGCGTTTCAGCTAGGAAGAGGTCTTTTTTAAAAAAAAGAGCTAATATCGGAAATTTGATTATTCTAATCCTAAATGAATAGCATTTCAGCTAGGAATGGATCTTTTTCAAAAGAGTTAATATCAAAAATTATTTAAGATTATTCTAAACTTAAACGAATAGCATTTCAGCTAGGAAGAGATCTTTTTCAAATGAGTTAATATCAAAAATTATTTAAGATTATTCTAACCTTAAACGAATAGCTTTTTAGCTTGGAGGAGATCTTTTTTCAAAAGAACTAGTATCGGAAATCTTTTAAGATTATTCTAATCTTAAGAGGATGACATTTCAACCAAGAAAAGATCTTTTTTCAAAAGAGCTAATATTCAGAAAATATCTAGGATTATTCTAATTTTAGAAGGAAAGCGTTTCAGCTTAAAAAAAACTTTGTTTTTCGAAAGAGATAGTGTTGGAAAATATTTAAGATTATTCTAATCCTAAAAAGACAAAGATTTCAAATTTAGAAAAAACTTTTGGAAAAAAAATATTCAATTGAAAAGAGATTTTTTTTCAAAAGAGCTAAAGTTGGAAAATATTTAAGATTATTCTAATCCTAAAAAAACAGCATTTCAGCTAGAAAAATCTTTTGGAAAAAATATTCGATTGAAATGATGACAGTTTTGATTAAAAAGGATTGAAAACATGGCTTCAGAATTCACAGAGCATTTAGTCATACGCAGTTCAAGGATGCAATGCATGAACTAGACTATTCTAAGTCTCAAAAAAGGGTCCATGCCAATGATTCCACGTTATTAGGGAACTCACAATCCTTCATAAGTCAGGGACGAAATGGGGAGACGGCGGTTGCTAACCTCGGCGGAACCACCTTGGTATTTAAACCAGACACGATGAACGCGTCATTTCCTACTTTGAGATCGACCCAAAGGGAGAAATGGTTCGAATCCTAACAGTATGATGCATAAATAACATAAAAGAGAAAGGGTACTCTAAATAGCCATCATTTTACTTTTCAAGTTTCACTGTCCCCAGCGGAGTCGCCAAATTGTGGACAAGGGAATTTGATCCACGCGATATTTTATTTCAAAAACATTTTCATTTGAAAAGAGAGTCGCCACTAAATTTTATATGGAATTTAGAAAACCAATTTTAGAGAAAACGAGTTCGTGTGAGTTTACGTGTTAGGAAGTTTAAAAGAATTTCATTAATTTAACGCCTAACCCCGCCCGTCGTAAAGACGGTCTCTACTAAGTAAAACCATGGCTATTATGAGTACACATGCGGATATGCAAACAACGTTTTAACCCTAAATAAAATACATTCTTTCCAAGTCGTTTAATGCACACACAATTTCGTCAAAGTTGTTCAACATGGGTTCATTTACTATTCTAGCAAACAAAGAAAAGAAGCAGAAATACTTACCGACAGCATAAGATAGATTAACAAACGTTAGCGGCAAACGAATAAAAATAATCAAACACGACTAATATATATACAAGCATGAACGACTAACGTAAATAATTAAATGCTGCACACGAATATAAAGCAACGTCAAACGAATACAACCAAGCGTATAGACTAATAATCAAATGCAGCTAAGTAAACATGCAAACAAACACATACCGTAACAAACACCAACAGGCGTACGAATTAAAAATCAAATACAACAAAATAAACACAAGTGTAGGCAAATGACGTGGATACCACTAGTAATCAAACAATTTTCACACAATAAAAAGCCTAAGTAATCAAGGATACACAAACATAGAGGACAACAGAAGTATAACGTATAACACTGCTCAAATTGATTTAAGACTCAAAAGAAACCAGCGGCATGGATTAATCTAACATACGGTATGAATTATGAATAACTAAACGCTGCACACTAACGTAAGGAAACAGCCAACATACGCATGAATACAAACGACTGCACGAGGACCTAAAGTAATCACAATGATTAACAAATACATAAACGTGAGCAGATAGCATGAGCACTTAAACATGGTATACGAGGGCCTAAACTATACAATTCAACATGTCAAATAACCACACAACAGATTTTCTGAACAAGACAAAGCGACGGCCAACAGACCTATGTCAAACACGGCTCCTATATGATGAACGAGACAAACTATAAAACCAATACTAAATGACAGGGTAAGGTCATAAAACTAGTCATACACACGTGAATCATAAATCCGGAAAAGAACATGAAAGACCAGATTTCTGATAGTTAACATAGTCAAGCATGAATGAGACTTAATTACACATAAGCTAACGAGCAAATCCAAATCGAACTGAACGACAGCAAGTCATACTACGCAAGTCATACTACACAAGGAAACTGAACATGTATACTAGGTGAACATGGGGCACGAAACATCCACACACACGCATCACAATCATGCTAAAAATATAAGCCTAAAACGAACGATAAAAACGATAACTACGATGATAGACAGCTGAGCGACAGAGAGTAATAAAAAACGACAGAAAGCAATGAAAAGTGATAAAAAACAATAATTTAAACAAAGTAAAATGAGTAATTTGCACCCTCAACTTACATGTATCGTTGACCAAATATCCGAGTCGTAATCGATTGTAAGATTTTATCCCAAGGGGCCGTCGTCGACGAAAACCAATAATAAATCCGTACTTCGTACCAAAACTGACAGCGATTTTCAAAAGCTTGTAGTTTCTTCGTTTCTCAACGAAATTTCGAACCGAAAGATGTTTTAGAATCGTGGTAAAGTGAAATTTAAGATTTTGTAAAGAAATCAGAGTGACTATGATGTTTTCAACACGCAAAACGAAGCAGAAGAGGTGATAGTTGCACAAAAATCAGAAAAGTTGTGCTCTGCTGCAAGCGACTATCTCGACTTCTTTGAGGGTTTTTTCTGGGAGCTTTTCGTGACTTGATGTGGAGTATGTATGCTGTATCTTTCCTCCGTATTGAAGGCTTGTGGATGGTGTATATATATAGGGTAGAAAAGTAGGGTTTTTTGAGGAAATGAGCAGCTTCTCGTTCTCTTTGAAAGCTGCTGTACACGGCTCTCTTCGTGGGGGTTTTAGGGTTTTTTGTAATGTTTCTTGTGGGTTAAGCAAATGGTATAAGGGTAGGATAGCTAGGGTTTTGATTTGGGTCATGGGTATGCGATTTAGAGTCGGATTGTGAGCTGCGTAAAACAGGGCATTGGATGGGGAATTGGGCTGCTATATTTCGAGCTTTCTTGGCTACTTTCTGGCCTGATTAGTCGAAGGGGAGAATGGGTAAGGGAAGCCTCGAAATTCGTGTTAAAACGGGCTCAAAATCGCTCTTAAAATTGAGCTTAAAACGAGCTTTAAAATCTGCTGTTAAGAAAACGGATTCATCGAATACGATTTAATAAACTGCTTTAAAAGCACGAGAAGCGACTTTTCAAGTCAAATATTGAATTCGTAAAAGTGATTTTTCAAATCGAATTACGTAAAATGATTTTTCAAATCAAAACATTTTATTTTCAATAAAACAACCTTGCGACAAATAAAATTTGACAGAGCGTCTTTTACCAAATATTCTTTGAATTAAAAAACATTGTGTTGACAGCGCCCGGCTTACATCGTAAAACGAACTCAAATAAATGATACGAAAAACACGTTGTCCTATCATCATAGGGTATTTGTCGGGTTTTCTATAAATTTCCATATCGACAGATACGGGTATCTACAGAGTCGATTCGGAGTAGCGATAGGCTACCTGAGTCAAGGGTGCTTGAAAATGTGATGAAGACGGTTATGCTCGTTTTCATACATTTTGTTGAAGGAAGGTTAGATTGAAGCGACAATGAGCCACTCGGTCTAACCGTGAAGAAACCGTTGGATGATGCGAGTTAATTCCTTGGTTTTGTTTTTAGTGAAAGAGAGATGCTTGGATTAAAATGGCGATAGGCCATTTGAACCGTAGATTTCAAAAAATGCTTATTTCAAAAAAGATGTTAAAAGGCCGTGAGCCGCTTGATTTTGCTTTCGAGAAGAGGTCCACGAGAATGGGTTACCACTCTCGGGTTTGGAAATGCTTTGTAATAAATGGGTTACTATGACCGTGAGTCATGTATCTCATTTATGTTTTGGAAATGTCACAAGAATAAAGTGATTATTCTTGGATGCTTTGAAGAGATCGCTTGTGTGGGTCAAACCATCATGACTTTGAGTCACTTGATTTAAAGGAAGGATTTTTGAAAAAGGTTATTTCAAAAATGTGATGAGGATTTTGTGAAAACAATTTGTCGTGTTTTGACAAAATGCTTGGAAGGTGTTCGAGCTAGAGACGTGTTGACACGTTCCCGACTCGATGCTTAAAGATTTCTCATTGAATCTGATTGGGCCGTGTTAAAGGCATGTCGTCGTGGGCCTATCGTAGGATTGCGATAGAATTGCTTGGAGTGAACCCGTGTTAGCGATAAGCTAGTTCGGTAGGATGTGGGCAAGTTTGTATGTCCACATGCTTTTTGCTTAAGAGGAATCGGGTCGAGATGGTTATGGGCCATTCGAACCAATGAAGAGACTGCGAGATTGGGTTTGGCCATTCTCGGGCCTTGCTTGCTTGTAAAAGATGATTTTTCTTGAATTGCGTCGACTTTGGGTCGGTTGGCCCAAAGAGATTCGCAAAGTGCTTTATTTGAAAAGTTGAGAAGGCTGGGGGCCGCATAAAGTCCAACAAGAGTATTGTGTAATTCTTGGGTTTGGGCTCGTGAAAGTGTTTTGCTAGAAATTGGCATATGATGACCGCGAGTTATGTAATCCATTGACGTTTTTGTAAGGTCTCGGGAATGTAGTGATTATTCCCGGACGGTTGCAGAGATTCGTGATTGGGTCGAATCGAACTAGGTATAAACTAGTTGACTTGACACAGAAATTTGAAAAATGTTATTTCAAAATGTGAAGGGCCGTGGGCCGCTTAGAATGAAATGTCTCCAAGAATGCGACGAGATTCTTGGGTTTTGTTTTATGCAGATGTTTTGAGATAAATAGGTTACGATGGCCAAGGGCCATGTAGTCAATTTGTGCTTTGACAAGATTCGGGAATGTGATGATTATTCCCGAATGACTCGTAAAGAGTGCTTAGTGGGTCAAACTGAAATAGTGAGAGACTATTTGGTTTGACCCGGAATTTCGAAAAGTGTTTGTTTCGAAGTTGAGGGAATTTTGAAGCGCGATTATTTCAAAATGTAAAAGTTTTGCTTGTTTTGTAAAACACATATATTTTCGAAAAGAGCTTATTTCAAAAATTTGTTGTGCGTATTGTTAAAACAGCTCGTCGTGTTTTGACAAAATGTTTGGAAGACTTTTGAGTTGGAGACGCGTTGACACGTTTTCAATCTCGATGTAAAAGATGCTTTATGCTTGAATCCTATGGGCCCGTATTAACAGTATGTTGTCGTGGGCTCATTGTTGGATTGCAGTAAAAGTTTGGAGTCGACTCGAGGTATCTATAGGCTAATCGAGTCGGAGATGCTTAAGATGCGATGAGAACGGCTTTGCGCGTTCTGTCGTTTTTTGCTTTGAAGGTGCTTAGTCGGCGCGACTATAGGTCGTTCAAACTAGATGAAAAAGTCTGCGGGAGTACTTTTGGGCATTCCCGGGCTTTGCTTGGTTGTAAAAATGATGCTTGGGCCGAAATGACCGTGGGGGAGTCTTTGGGAGTGTGTTTGGGCATTTCCGTGTTTTGCTTGGTTGTAAATGTGATGCTTTGGTCGAAATGACCGTGGAAAAAGTCCGAGGGAGTGCTTTTGGGCATTCTCGGGCTTTGCTTGGTTGATTGGTTTGAATATTTTGAAAAATGTTATTTCAAAAGTGCTTAAAACCGGCGTGTGCAGCTGTGTTGTGAAAAATCATTGAGGACATGTTGTTATTCTCGAGTTTGCTTTGTAGAAAAAAATTTGTATTAAAAGGGCTACGACGATGGCAAGTCATGTAGTCCATTCATGCTTTTGAAATGTCGACGGGAATTTCGTGATTATTCCCGGGTTTCGTTTTGAAAAGATTGCTTGTTTTGGTTAAAAACCAAAGTCGCTATCGGTTAGTCGGTTTGCAAAATTTTTGAAAAATGTTTATTTCAAAAATGTGTTGTGAGTATTGTTAAAACATCTCGTCGTGTCTTGACAAAATGTTTTGAAAGCTTTTGAGTTAGAGACGCGTTGACACGTTTTCGATCTCGATGTAAAAGATGCTTTGTGCTTGAATTCCATGGGCCCGTATGAACAGTATGTCGTCGTGGGCTCATTGTTGGATTGCAATGAAAAGTTTTGGACCCGATTTGAGATAGTGATGAGCTAGTCGAGTCGGGGATGTTAAAGCGCGTAAAAACGGTACTGCTCGTTTTCACGTGTTTTGTTTAAAATGAATCGAGTCAAATGACTATAGGTCAGTTGATTCAATGTAAATGACGGGATTGGGTCTGACCATTCCCGTGTTTTGTTTATTTGTAAGAGATGTTTGTCAAGTCGAAGTAACTAGAGGTCAATCGACTCGACGAGAGTTTTGCGAAAAAGTTTGTAAAAGGCCGAGGCCGTTTATTTTGAGTAAGTTCCGCAGGAATATGTTGATATTCTCGGGTTTTGCTTTATGAAAATTTTTTTGCGATAAATGAATTACAATGACCGTGCGTCGTGTAATCCGTTTATGTTTTTGAAAAGCCTCGTGAATACAGTGGTTATTCGTGGGCGCTTTAAAGACTGTGTTGTCGTGTTAAACCGAAATGGCTATAGGTCTGCCGGTTTATACGGAAGGTTTTTGAAAAATATTATTTCAAAAGTTGCAAAGAGAACTGTTCGTTCGTTTTTTTGAAAATGTAAATGCAATGTTGTAAAGTGCCTATGTATGATGCATTTTGAAAGATGACTATAGTGAGGGTACTATAGCCTCGCATTTGTACGTATATAACACGGGTTTTTGGCTTTCAGAGTAAGGTTCCCTCCGGTCATTCCCGCAACGTTTGGATAGGGTTATCCGCAAGATTGCACACGTTTAAGTGTGAATTCAATACGGGTCCTAGAGCTTCCGAGTTTGACTGTTACGATCGTTTGTACGGATGCCGTACTTGTAATCGTGAAGGGGTGAGAGATCAGCGTGTCCAGAGTAATCTCGCTTATGAAGCAAGCGTTACTAGGGGCCGTCCCTCGAGGGTGTATGGCTATGAATCAGGAGAATTCAACTCGAACGATTTCATGTGCTCAAACATCGAATTTGAAACTGTTTTCAAGTTTTCAAGTTACACCTCTTGTGTTTTTAAATAAAAGAAAAAAAATTCTTAAAAATAAAAACAGCTCGTCCCAGTGAGTCGCCAACCGAGGATCTGGAATCGGGATCCCTTTCGACGCCAAGGCGCTCGCTCATTTGTGAAAGCGTCGGGGCGGAATGCACGACGCGGGAAAATAGATGTGCAAAAGCGAAGGCGCGTATGAGGCGCGCCCTGCGGCTTTGCTCGAGTTGCTATGGGGGATGTCATTGCGTAATTTGTTTAAAGCATTTTAAAGAAATAAGGAAAAATCATTTAAAAGCCGCATTCGGAGTCGCCACCAAATTATGAGGGAATTTGGACCCGTTCAGCGCGTCTTGGACTCGAAGACGCGAATCTCAGAGTTCAAAGTGCGTCGATACCTATCCGTCTAAGGCAATTGTGAAACCAGAGCGGGTTCGGGGTGAGGGTACTCTCCAAAAGTTTGTCAAAATGTTTTATGAAAAACTGTAATTGAGAAGCCTACGTAAAAGTAGCCATTACTAGCTTGAAAACAGTGTATAATTCGATGTTTGAGTAAATGCAGACCGCTACGTACAAGTGCGATATGTGACTCGATAAATATGCGTAAAAGCAAATGTATACGTCAAAGCTATGACGGGTTGCTATAGGAAATGTGCACAAAATGATAATTCATTGTTTGAATTATCATTTAAATGCTATTTTCCGACTCATGTGTGTGTAAAAGTTTGTTTAAAACCCTCAGTTTTGCATGCTTTAAAACTAATGAAGACGGTACAAGTTTTGTCGAAATCATGTTTAGTCGTTTAATGCGTAAATGAGAATTTGCATAATGTAAAGTGACGTCGGTTTGTTTTAGTGATTTTGAGTCGTTGCTTATGCGATATTGGCGAGGTTTAAGACGGATTAGAAATCTGAATCGCTTCTGGCCGTATTACGAATCTGAGTTCGCATGATTCCAATCTGGTCGGGTTAGGAACATTATGAGTCGAGTGTAAGTGAGGTGTAGGGGGAGAATGAGAGTGATGATAATTCATGCCGAATAATGGTTGAATAAGGGGTGTATTTATAGGGGTTTTGAGCCGCAAAATATGAAAGACAACATTTAAATCGCCTGGTAACAGGGGATTTAAAAGAAAAACGCCAGTCAACTGGCGAATTTCATTTAAATCGCCTGTTGACAGGCGATTTAAATGTTGTTTTTCTGTTGTTTTGTGACGTATTTGTGTATGCGTATGGGTGATGTATGTGTATGTAATGAGTATGTTTTGTTTGTGTTTGTTGTGTGTTTTTGGTCGACATTGCTTGGGTCTGTTTTGTGTTTCGTGTTTCGTGTCATTTGGGTTTACGCCGAAAAGTTTTTTGCTTTGAATTGACTTATTTTTGTGAAATGTGTTTAGACGTGAACTCGACTTCAGCGTCTGACGCCTCGGGAGGCGTGTTTGGGTGCTTTTGTGGGGTTGTAATAAAAAGAAAAAGTCTAATTCGAAGGTAAAATGTTTACCTTAAAATGCAAAGACAATTTTTTTTAAGACTAATGTAGTCTTGTGATAATTCATTATGAATGAATTATGTATGTAGAGAGAGAGTAGAAGAGAGAGAAAGAGAAGATGAAGTTGTGTATGAATTCATTGTGAATGAATTGAAATTTTATGTGGGTGATAGGTGGGTATTTATAGAGTTTTGAGGGAGGGGTTGTTTTTAGGGTTTGAGGTATTTTTAGGGTTTGAGGGAGTTAGGGGAGGTTTGTTGATGGGCTTTTGGGTTGTTTGGGTGTGTTTGGGCATTTTGGGCCAAAGTAGGTGTTTGTGTTGGTTTGTTTTTGTTGTATATGCTTGCTTTTGTGTTGGGTCGGTTTAAATAAAATGACTTAGCGAATACTTATTTTACACGACATGCAAATAAATCATTTTATGCATTAAATGACTTAAAATGTTTTCGACAAAATGTACCGTTTTTGACATTACGTTAAAAACATGCTTTTGTGAAAAGTCCATTTCATCATAGGGTTTGTGTTTGGGTGGTACGGATCACGGTATCTACAGGTGTTTAAATGAAAGTGAGTCAAAACGTCTTTAAAAATTAAAGACAACAAATTTCTGAAGTGAATCGAGTATGCATGATTTGAATGGTATAGTGTGTTTGATAATTTGCGATCTGATATCGCACCGTAATCTTGTTGAATGCTTATTATATTATTGATATCAATTTACCTGTTATTTTTACTTATAACTGAATATCATGCTTTATATGATTTATCGCTTTAAATCACATGCTTATTTGGGACTTATTAAGTCTTTAAATGCTATATGTTTACCGCTATGGGTTTATATGGCTTAGCGTGTGCGGGTTGAAATCGAGTCTGAAGGAACGTTACCGTAGGTACCCCGAGGTTAATTGACGATGAGCATTACGGGATTGAAGGCTTTCTTTTGTTTCTTTTGAGAGAATGTAATATGACTTTGTTTATAGAGTATTGAGTTGTAATATCATAACATCCGGTTTTGTAATATAAAGTACTTAATTAATATTTCCGCCTTGTTTAATTAAGTCACGAAAAGCCGGGTTGTTACAATTAAAGTTCATCATGATTGCGAGTTATATAATTTATACATAAGCAGAATATATTTAGTAAGGAGTGCATGATTAATATTGAAATATTCAAGAAATTTTTAATCTCTTTAGGTATTTGTTTCGATAAAGAAAATAATATTAATATTTTATTAACTAAAAATTTTTCATTAAAAATAGGGAGTCTGTGTAACACCCCGACTTTTTCTTATATTTTATAATTCATTTCTTGAATATTCATATTTCATTTCAAGGGACTTTCTCAATTTTAGCTTGAGAAAATCATTTCTTATGCTTACGTGTCGTCTAGTCGTGTCGAGGTTGCGTTTATCGAGGTGCTTGTCGTAGTGTGTGAGTATAGGGGTGAGTTTAGGAGTGTTTAGGAGGTCTTAGAGTGGTCGAGAGGTGGTTGGCGAGCAAGGAACGTGTGTTGTTAGAGCCCCCAGTGGTGTTTGCTTGTCTTCGGTAGGATGCTGTTGTTCCTGCAAAACAGATTTAGACTAAAAAGCAGATTATTACTCCTAGGTCTAGGACAACCTTGCCTCGACGTATTCGTTTTAAACGCCTCGATAAAGGAACAATTTGCTTTTTGGGTTGTGATTTTGGTGTGAACACGTCCTCAGCTTAATGAGCTTCAGACGGAGGAATGTTTTGTGGATTTTTGTAAAGGGTTGGTTGAGTTCGGGTGAGCGGCCTACGTATCCACGATTGTGGAATCAAACCAGCGTAGTTCGGGTGGTGCATGTTTAAGGACATGCCGGTCCAGGAGGGGTGTTTGCTTTTTGTAAAGAGTTTGAAAGTGCACGTTTAAGGGCATGCAGGCCCATGAGTTGTGTTTGCTTTTTTCGTATAAAATTTAAAAGTGCATGTTTAGAGGCGTGTCTGCCCGTGAGTTGTGTTTGTAAAAAGGCACATGTTTAAGGACATGCCGGTCCAAGAAATGTGTTTGTTTTTTTGTGGGGAATGTGCACGTTTAAGGGCATGTCGGCCCGAGAAATGTCTTTGCATTTTTGTGGTGAATGTGCACGTTTTAGGGCATGCCGGCCCGAGAAATGCGTTATGTGTTTGACCTCGATACATTGCATCCTAAGGGTAGATTCTCTTTAGTTGATCTAGGCCGCTTGTTGCTACTACTTGGTCTTCGATTTGGATTTTCAAAGACTTTGCCACTTGTTTGCGGGCATCGATGCTTCTTGCTTTTGCTTGCTTTGCCACTTGCTAGAGGGTTATTTTAGGCTTCTTTTTGCTTTGTCCCTTGCTTCAGAGCTTTGAGACTTTTTTTTCTTTTACTTTTGCTCTTTTTTTTTTTCCTTTTGCTCTTTTTTTTTTTTGCTTTTGCTTTTTAAATGCCTGATTTGTGAATATGTCACGCCTTTTGTGGCCTAGGCTTGTGGTTTGTCTTTGCTAGACCCTGCGGTTCGATGGTCGCTTGTGATCGTATGTCTATCACGCCAGACGCCTCTGACAAGTTCGTTTGCTTATTAGGCACGCGATCCAGTATGCGGAGGGCGATCCAGGAATACTCGTACCTCTGGTCATGATCAAATTCATGATCACTGTGGAGCTCCAAATTAATGGATCCTCCTCCAAAAGCAGCGGAGTAGTAGACCACAAGCTGACTACCAAACCTTAGGTGTTTAGTCGTTGGAAGCCTTTTTGTTTTTATGTCTTGTACTGACGTTGTCTTTGACCTTTGTATCCGGTCTAGATCTCCTTCGGATGACTACTCTTAGGATGCAATGTATGTCGGTGCAGAATGAATTTTGTGTAAGAAAAAGAAACTGAGTTGTGGGCAAACTTGTTCCTTTAACGATTTGTTAAAATGTCGTACGTTAAAGACTTGATTGTCCTAGACTGACAGAGATTGACTCGATGCTTAGGACTTGACCCTTATTGAAAAGTTGCAGGTTGCTTGATTAGATCGGCGGGATCGTCGTTGATGCTTAGGTGGACGCTTAAGTCGGTTGCTTGAGGTGCACGCGTCTTGAATATGAACCGGTGTCTTCATGTCGAGGTTCGCTTCACGCATAGTTAGACTCGTCTCATGACTTTGCGAAAAATGTTTTTTTTTTTTTTTTTTTTTTTTTGAAGATAAGCGTAAAAGCTTTTTGTGCTAAAATGCGTTAACACATTTTGGCTTGATGCAAAGGTGTTTTTGAGATCGAATCCGATTAGCCCGTTTTGACAGTATGACGTCGTGGGCTTGTCGTTGGATTGTGATGAAAACGTGAGTCTGTGGATAAGGGAATTTGATCCACGCGATGTTTTATTTCAAAAACATTTTCATTTGAAAAGAGAGTCGCCACTAAATTTTATATGGAATTTAGAAAACCAATTTTAGAGAAAACGAGTTCGTGTGAGTTTACGTGTTAGGAAGTTTAAAAGAATTTCATTAATTTAACGCCTAACCCCGCCCGTCGTAAAGACGGTCTCTACTAAGTAAAACCATGGCTATTATGAGTACACATGCGGATATGCAAACAACGTTTTAACCCTAAATAAAATACATTCTTTCCAAGTCGTTTAATGCACACACAATTTCGTCAAAGTTGTTCAACATGGGTTCATTTACTATTCTAGCAAACAAAGAAAAGAAGCAGAAATACTTACCGACAGCATAAGATAGATTAACAAACGTTAGCGGCAAACGAATAAAAATAATCAAACACGACTAATATATATACAAGCATGAACGACTAACGTAAATAATTAAATGCTGCACACGAATATAAAGCAACGTCAAACGAATACAACCAAGCGTATAGACTAATAATCAAATGCAGCTAAGTAAACATGCAAACAAACACATACCGTAACAAACACCAACAAAGCGCATCTGAATTAAAAATCAAATACAACAAAATAAACACAAGTGTAGGCAAATGACGTGGATACCACTAGTAATCAAACAATTTTCACACAATCAAAAGCCTAAGTAATCAAAGATACACAAACATAGAGGACAACAGAAGTATAACGTATAACACTGCTCAAATTGATTTAAGACTCAAAAGAAACCAGCGGCATGGATTAATCTAACATACGGTATGAATTATGAATAACTAAACGCTGCACACTAACGTACGGAAACAGCCAACATACGCATGAATACAAACGACTGCACGAGGACCTAAAGTAATCACAACGATTAACAAATACATAAACGTGAGCAGATAGCATGAGCACTTAAACATGGTATACGAGGGCCTAAACTATACAATTCAACATGTCAAATAACCACACAATAGATTTTTTGAACAAGACAAAGCGACGGCCAACAGACCTATGTCAAACACGTCTCCTATATGATGAACGAGACAAACTATAAAACCAATACTAAATGACAGGGTAAGGTCATAAAACTAGTCATACACACGTGAATCATAAATCCGGAAAAGAACATGAAAGACCAGATTTCTGATAGTTAACATAGTCAAGCATGAATGAGACTTAATTACACATAAGCTAACGAGCAAATCCAAATCGAACTGAACGACAGCAAGTCATACTACGCAAGTCATACTACACAAGGAAACTGAACATGTATACTAGGTGAACATGGGGCACGAAACATCCACACACACACGCATCACAATCATGCTAAAAATATAAGCCTAAAACGAACGATAAATCCGATAACTACGATGATAGACAGCTGAGCGACAGAGAGTAATAAAAAACGACAGAAAGCAATGAAAAGTGATAAAAAACAATAATTTAAACAAAGTAAAATGAGTAATTTGCACCCTCAACTTACATGTATCGTTGACCAAATATCCGAGTCGTAATCGATTGTAAGATTTTATCTCAAGGGGCCGTCGTCGACGAAAACCAATAATAAATCCGTACTTCGTACCAAAACTACAGCGATTTTCAAAAGCTTGTAGTTTCTTCGTTTCTCAACGAAATTTCGAAACGAAAGATGTTTTAGAATCATGGTAAAGTGAACTTTAAGATTTTGTAAAGAAATCAGAGTGACTATGATGTTTTCAACACGCAAAACGAAGCAGAAGAGGTGATAGTTGCACAAAAATCAGAAAAGTTGTGCTCTATTTTCTTGCAGCTATCTCGACTTCTTTGAGGGTTTTTTCTGGGAGCTTTTCGTGACTTGATGTGGAGTATGTATGCTGTATCTTTCCTCCGTATTGAAGGCTTGTGGATGGTGTATATATATAGGGTAGAAAAGTAGGGTTTTTTGAGGAAATGAAGCGAACCGTTCTCTTTGAAAGGCTCTTTGTACCACGGCTCTCTTCGTGGGGGTTTTAGGGTTTTTTCTAATTTTTCTTGTGGGTTAAGCAAACAGTATAAGGGTAGGATAGCTAGGGTTTTAATTTGGGTCATGGGTATGCGATTTGGAGTTGGATTGTGAGCTGCGTAAAACAGGGCACTGGATGGGGAATTGGGCTGCTATATTTCGAGCTTTCTTGGCTACTTCCTAGCCTGATTAGTCGAAGGGGAGAAAGGGTAAGGGAAGCCTCGAAATTCGTGTTGAAACGGGCTCAAAATCGCTCTTGAAATTGGGCTTAAAACGCGCTTTTAAACTTGCTGTTAAGAAAACGAATTCGTCGAATACGATTTAATAAACTGTTTTAAAATCATGAGAAACGACTTTTCAAGTCAAATATTGAATTCGTAAAAGAGATTTTTCAAATCGAATTACGTAAAATGATTTTTCAAATCAAAACATTTTATTTTCAATAAAACATCCTTGCGACAAATAAAATTTGACAGAGCGTCTTTTACCAAATATTCTTTGAATTAAAAAACATTGTGTTGACAGCGCCCGGCTTACATCGTAAAACGAACTCAAATAAATGATACGAAAAACACGTTGTCCTATCATCATAGGGTATTTGTCGGGTTTTCTATAAATTTCCATATCGACAGATACGGGTATCTACAGAGCCCCCACTTTGACTAAGGCTTGGACAGGCGAAAGTCAAAGTAGACTCACGAGTCGATCGAAGATCACAACTTGAGAGCCTCGCGGGTCGTTTATGGTCCCTTAGACCTGTGTATATAAGCTCACCAGCCATAAGAAGAAATCATACCTGAAACTCGATTATGGATGCCTTTATTTTCATCAGGGCGTGGGTTGAGCCTTATTCTGAGGCGCCTACGTATCTGTTGTGACAGAATCAAACCCGTATCGTAGTTCGAGCCCGCTGGCCTGTAGCTTTCTGCTGCTTCGGCCCAAAACAAATGATATTTGTTTACTCGATTGAGTAAAGCCTACATCTGCATTCTTTTTGGAAGTGTCACTTCTTTTAGCTTCCGCTAGTACTTCTTCATTTCGAGGATGTCATCCTGTCGTCGGGGTCTAAGGTTGATGACTTTAGAGCCCCCGGTTGGAGCGTTCCTGCTCAATCTTAACAACAAATCATAGCACACGACTCACATAGTGAATTCTGCGATTTTGGAAACAAAAAGGATGGATCATCGATCCGAGCTGCGCATTTTATTTGAAAAAAAAAAATGGGTCTTCGACCTGCTTTTAAACAAAAGGATGGATCATCGATCCGAACTGAGAACTTTAATTCGAAAATGGGTCTTCGACCTGCTTTTTTAACAGAAAGGATGGATCATCGATCCGAATTGAGACTTTTACTTTGGAAATGGGTCTACGACCTATTTTTTAAACAAAAACGATGGATCATCGATCCGAACTGAGAATATTAATTTGGAAATGGGTCTTCGACACGCTTATTAAACAAAAGGGATGGATCATCGATCCGAACTGAGAATGCTAATTTGGAAATGGGTCTTCGACCCGAGCTAAAACCAACATTTGCGTCCTCGATTCGTATTTCAAAATTTTTGTGTCCTCGACCTATTCAAAATTTTGTGTCCTCGACCTATATTTTTAGATTAAAGAGTGGTGGGTCTTTGACCGGAAACTGTAAACGTCTTTTGAAAATGGGTCGTCGACCCAAAATCGGAAACATCTTTTGAAAATGGGTCGTCGACCCGCATCTTGAAAACTGGATGAGTCATCGACTCGAACTATAAACATTTTCTGAAAATGGGTCGTCGACCTGAAACATTTTTTGAAAATGGGTCTTCAACCCGCATCTTGAAAAGTGGATGGGTCATCGACCCGAACTACGAACATCTTTTGAAAATGGGTCTTCAACTCGCATCTTGAAAAGTGGATGAGTTATCGACTCGAACTATAAACATCTTTTGAAAATGGGTCTTCAACCCGCATCTTGAAAAGTGGATGAGTCATCGACTCGAACTATAAACATCTTTTGAAAATGGGTCTTCAACCCGCATTTTGAAAAGTGGATGAGTCATCGACTTGAACTATAAACATCTTACGAAAATGAGTTTTCAACCCGCATTTTGATTTAAGTGGATGGGTCATCGACCCGAACTATGTTCATCATTTGAAAACTGGGGCCATCGGCCCGTATTTTGAGGAAAAGGCGGATAGGTCATCGACCCGAACTATAATGGTCATTGAAAACTGGGGCCATCGACCTCGATTTTGAAAGAAAAGGTGGATGGGTCATCGACCCGAGCGGAACACGGCATTTGAAATTGGGCCATCGACCCGCATTTTGGAAAGTGGGTAGGTCATTGACCTGTATAGCAAATTTCATTTGAAAATCAAAAGTGGTCATCGACATGAACTTTGGATTTGAAAACACGTCATCGACTCGATTTAGAGCACTTCGAATAATTCGGCCATTAACCTAGTTTAAAAACATCGTTTTTAAAGTTGGATTGCGAGTCTAACCTAGACTACAAAAGTTACTTGAAAATTGACACGGGGTATTAGGTCCTCGACCCGCTTTGCAAACATCATTTTTTTAAAAATTAAGAAGAGTCATCGACTCTGAATGTAAACATCATTTAGAAATTAAAATGGGCAATCGGCCCGCAAGCATCATTTTGAAAATTGAAGTGGGTCATCTGCCCGAATTTCAAATTTGACCTCGGATCATCGACCCAAACTTTGCAAAAAGGTTCTTGAAATGTCTGATATTTTGAAATTGAAGCAGGGCCAAGTCAGCATGAAATACGACACGAATGTGACATCAATGCGACAACAACGTGACACGAGCAACTATCATTTGAATGTTCGACCATGACCGACTCGACCTAAGACAACGTTTCACTGACGGGTAGACTAGTAACTGTGCAAGGTCTTTTAGGATGATAGACGTGGGTTATTAGTATCATGTTCTCCCCCTAGGCAAATTCTTTGTCGAGATGCGAACTAACTGTCAAAGTAAACATCGTTGGCAATTCCCGTTAAGAAAAAAGATCATTCCAAGACTAGACAATTACTTATCAGAACATTGATTCTCATCTCAATCTAAATCGAGCACTAAGACAGACTCAACAAAAGTTGCTTCATTTGGACTTTGTAAAGACCCGTAAAAAATTGACAAGATGACAAATTAGATGATGGGTGGTGGTGGATTGTATCCCATATTCTAAAGGATTGCCTACATATTCGCGTGCGGCGAAATCAAATCCGATGTAGTTCGATCAAGGTGCATAAACATGGCAATTTTCTTGTGTGTAACACTCGAAGGTTTCACCTAAGGTATCATGTTGTAGGATCCCTTCTGGACCCTAAACGCTTGGGTACAACTACATAAACCAAAGATTCTCAGAACTCAAGACTATGTCTCCGTTACCGTTTTAAGAACGACTTAAAAAAGAAATGACGGTACTTTCTGACCGTTTTGGCTTCGCCTTTAATTTTGACTTTGATCTTCGATCTCCGACGTGTTGCCACTCAATTTTTTGTATTTTTGTATTCTTGTTTGCGTTTTTGAGAATATGCCGCGCCTTTGTGGCTTGGGCTTGTTCCAACTTTCCTAGATCTTGCGATGGGCGGTCGCATGTGGTCATATGTATATCACGCCGGACTCCTCTGACAAGTTCGTTTGCTTATTAGGCACGCGATCGAGTACACGGAGGGCGATCCATGAGTATTCGTACTTTTGGTCGCGATCAAATTCATGACCACTGTGGAGCTCCAAATTAATGGATCCTCCTCCAAAGGCAGAGGAATAGTATACCACAAGTTGACTAATGGAATTGAAACCCCTTTGATCTTTGTTCTTGTCTTGAGTTGGTGTTGCACCTCACCATTTAGAATTGAACACGTATTTCTACCCCAGGGACACCCTTCGAGTGCGTTGTGCATTTTCATCAGTTGGATTATGGAAGCAAATTAGTGACAAGATCAATTTCATTGATTTTGAGAAGGGGTTAGAAATAATTGTGGAAAAAAATGAATCTTAAACTCAACTCAGACATAAGAGTTGAATACGAATTCTGACTAATAATCATCAGCCTCGGCTTTGAACTTTTCTCCTTTCAGGAGTTGATTCAGATGCTTGGTTCGAAAGTTATTCCACTTTTGCAACTTGATTTTGATTTAAGGAGGAGCGTATGCGACTCGGGTTCAGAAATCGACACGGTTTTGACACTATTCGTAAATAACAACTCGGGATGCAAATGAATTGGAACGGATTAAACATGAAGAGACTCAGAGCTTAACAACATAGTCTACGGTCTAACTATGCAAATGCATGCGACATATGGACTTAAAGACAGACTCATGGTATGAGACTTAGACCCAACTAGATATGGACTTAAGTAATTAGCTCGTGTTTGGACCAACAAGTTTCTAAGGTTTACATAAAACTTCTAAAAAAAGCCTAGATGAGACGTTATTATTCACGACTCAAACTTACTAATTGACATGCATGATTTGGGCCTAAGAATAGGCCTAGGTGGCTGACTAGTTAAATCCTCTAAGACTTTTAGATGGACTAGACTTTCTATACACGGCTTAGACTCCAACTAGACTTGACTCGATGCATTTCATGACTCGAGAATGAAACTTGTTTTTTTGTTTTTTTTTCTTAAAGTCGATGTTTAAAATGGCAGCACTTCGACTACCAAAAGGGCTTATTTGGTTCGAAAATTCTAGTCCAACTGGGGTTAGATTTTACCTTCGAAAAACTTCGTTTTGGTTGGAAAAAATTCTATTCCTAAATGGGTAACATTTCAAAAGCGTTCGAGATTATTCTAATCCTAAACGTATAGCATTTCAGCTTAAAAACTATTCTTTTTCCAAAAGGCGCAGTGTTAAAAATCGTTCGGGATTAATCTAATCCTAAACGGGTAGCATTCGACTTGAAAGGATTTTTTTCAAAAGAGTTAGTGTTGGGAGCTGTTGAGATTATTCTAATCTTAAGCGGATAGCATTTCAAATTTATAAAAGGATCTTTTTTCAAAAGAGTTAGTGTTAAGAACTGTTCAAGATTATTCTAATCTTAAATGGGTAGCATTTCAGCCTAAAAAGGATCTTTTTTCAAAAGACTTAGTGTAATGACTATTCGAGATTATTCTAATCTTAAATGGATAGCATTTCGACATAAAAGGATTTTTTTTTTAGAAGATATTTTTAAGGGAGAAAAAGTTTTAGGATTTTCTAATCCTAACGAGGAGCATTCGACTTAGAAAGATCTTTTTTTCAAAAGAGCTAATATCGAAAATTATTTAAGATTATTCTAATCCTAAATGAAAGGCATTTCAGCAAGGAAGAGATCTTTTTTCAAAAGAGCTAACATCGAAAAAAAAAATGTTTAAGATTATTCTAACCCTAAACGAATAGCGTTTCAGCTAGGAAGAGATCTTTTTTTCCAAAAGAGCTAAACTCGGAAATTATTTAAGATTATTCTAATCCTAAGACGAAAATTATTTAAGATTGTTCTAATCCTAAACGAATAGCATTTCAGCTTGGAAAAAATCTTTTTTCAAAAGAGCTAATATCGAAAATTGTCTAAGATTATTCTAATCCTAAACGAATAGCGTTTCAGCTAGGAAGAGGTCTTTTTTAAAAAAAAGAGCTAATATCGGAAATTTGATTATTCTAATCCTAAATGAATAGCATTTCAGCTAGGAATGGATCTTTTTCAAAAGAGTTAATATCAAAAATTATTTAAGATTATTCTAAACTTAAACGAATAGCATTTCAGCTAGGAAGAGATCTTTTTCAAATGAGTTAATATCAAAAATTATTTAAGATTATTCTAACCTTAAACGAATAGCTTTTTAGCTTGGAGGAGATCTTTTTTCAAAAGAACTAGTATCGGAAATCTTTTAAGATTATTCTAATCTTAAGAGGATGACATTTCAACCAAGAAAAGATCTTTTTTCAAAAGAGCTAATATTCAGAAAATATCTAGGATTATTCTAATTTTAGAAGGAAAGCGTTTCAGCTTAAAAAAAACTTTGTTTTTCGAAAGAGATAGTGTTGGAAAATATTTAAGATTATTCTAATCCTAAAAAGACAGCATTTCAGCTAGAAAAAACTTTTGGAAAAAAAATATTCAATTGAAAAGAGATCTTTTTTCAAAAGAGCTAAAGTTGGAAAATATTTAAGATTATTCTAATCCTAAAAAAACAGCATTTCAGCTAGAAAAATCTTTTGGAAAAAATATTCGATTGAAATGATGACAGTTTTGATTAAAAAGGATTGAAAACATGGCTTCAGAATTCACAGAGCATTTAGTCATACGCAGTTCAAGGATGCAATGCATGAACTAGACTATTCTAAGTCTCAAAAAAGGGTCCATGCCAATGATTCCACGTTGTTAGGGAACTCACAATCCTTCATAAGTCAGGGACGAAATGGGGAGACGGCGGTTGCTAACCTCGGCGGAACCACCTTGGTATTTAAACCAGACACAGTGAACGTCATTTCCCTACTTTGAGATCGACCCAAAGGGAGAAATGGTTCGAATCCTAACAGTATGATGCATAAATAACATAAAAGAGAAAGGGTACTCTAAATAGCCATCATTTTACTTTTCAAGTTTCACTGTCCCCAGCGGAGTCGCCAAATTGTGGACAAGGGAATTTGATCCACGCGATATTTTATTTCAAAAACATTTTCATTTGAAAAGAGAGTCGCCACTAAATTTTATATGGAATTTAGAAAACCAATTTTAGAGAAAACGAGTTCGTGTGAGTTTACGTGTTAGGAAGTTTAAAAGAATTTCATTAATTTAACGCCTAACCCCGCCCGTCGTAAAGACGGTCTCTACTAAGTAAAACCATGGCTATTATGAGTACACATGCGGATATGCAAACAACGTTTTAACCCTAAATAAAATACATTCTTTCCAAGTCGTTTAATGCACACACAATTTCGTCAAAGTTGTTCAACATGGGTTCATTTACTATTCTAGCAAACAAAGAAAAGAAGCAGAAATACTTACCGACAGCATAAGATAGATTAACAAACGTTAGCGGCAAACGAATAAAAATAATCAAACACGACTAATATATATACAAGCATGAACGACTAACGTAAATAATTAAATCTTTGCACGAATATAAAGCAACGTCAAACGAATACAACCAAGCGTATAGACTAATAATCAAATGCAGCTAAGTAAACATGCAAACAAACACATACCGTAACAAACACCAACAGGCATACGAATTAAAAATCAAATACAACAAAATAAACACAAGTGTAGGCAAATGACGTGGATACCACTAGTAATCAAACAATTTTCACACAATAAAAAGCCTAAGTAATCAAGGATACACAAACATAGAGGACAACAGAAGTATAACGTATAACACTGCTCAAATTGATTTAAGACTCAAAAGAAACCAGCGGCATGGATTAATCTAACATACGGTATGAATTATGAATAACTAAACGCTGCACACTAACGTAAGGAAACAGCCAACATACGCATGAATACAAACGACTGCACGAGGACCTAAAGTAATCACAATGATTAACAAATACATAAACGTGAGCAGATAGCATGAGCACTTAAACATGGTATACGAGGGCCTAAACTATACAATTCAACATGTCAAATAACCACACAACAGACTTACAGAACAAGACAAAGCGACGGCCAGCAGGACCTATGTCAAACACGGCTCCTATATGATGAACGAGACAAACTATAAAACCAATACTAAATGACAGGGTAAGGTCATAAAACTAGTCATACACACGTGAATCATAAATCCGGAAAAGAACATGAAAGACCAGATTTCTGATAGTTAACATAGTCAAGCATGAATGAGACTTAATTACACATAAGCTAACGAGCAAATCCAAATCGAGGCGAGCAACGACAATGAAGTCATACTACGCAAGTCATACTACACAAGGAAACTGAACATGTATACTAGGTGAACATGGGGCACGAAACATCCACACACACGCATCACAATCATGCTAAAAATATAAGCCTAAAACGAACGATAAAAACGATAACTACGATGATAGAGCAATGGCGGCGAGAGTAATAAAAAGCGATGAAAGCGATGAAAAGTGATAAAAACAATAATTTAAACAAAGTAAAATGAGTAATTTGCACCCTCAACTTACATGTATCGTTGACCAAATATCCAGTCGTGTCGATTGTAAGATTTTATCCCAAGGGGCCGTCGTCGACGAAAACCAATAATAAATCCGTACTTCGTACCAAAACTGACAGCGATTTTCAAAAGCTTGTAGTTTCTTCGTTTCTCAACGAAATTTCGAACCGAAAGATGTTTTAGAATCGTGGTAAAGTGAAATTTAAGATTTTGTAAAGAAATCAGAGTGACTATGATGTTTTCAACACGCAAAACGAAGCAGAAGAGGTGATAGTTGCACAAAAATCAGAAAAGTTGTGCTCTGTTTTCGTGCAGCTATCTCGACTTCTTTGAGGGTTTTTTCTGGGAGCTTTTCGTGACTTGATGTGGAGTATGTATGCTGTATCTTTCCTCCGTATTGAAGGCTTGTGGATGGTGTATATATATAGGGTAGAAAAGTAGGGTTTTTTGAGGAAATGAGCAGCTTCTCGTTCTCTTTGAAAGCTGCTGTACACGGCTCTCTTCGTGGGGGTTTTAGGGTTTTTTGTAATGTTTCTTGTGGGTTAAGCAAATGGTATAAGGGTAGGATAGCTAGGGTTTTGATTTGGGTCATGGGTATGCGATTTAGAGTCGGATTGTGAGCTGCGTAAAACAGGGCATTGGATGGGGAATTGGGCTGCTATATTTCGAGCTTTCTTGGCTACTTTCTGGCCTGATTAGTCGAAGGGGAGAATGGGTAAGGGAAGCCTCGAAATTCGTGTTAAAACGGGCTCAAAATCGCTCTTAAAATTGAGCTTAAAACGAGCTTTAAAATCTGCTGTTAAGAAAACGGATTCATCGAATACGATTTAATAAACTGCTTTAAAAGCACGAGAAGCGACTTTTCAAGTCAAATATTGAATTCGTAAAAGTGATTTTTCAAATCGAATTACGTAAAATGATTTTTCAAATCAAAACATTTTATTTTCAATAAAACAACCTTGCGACAAATAAAATTTGACAGAGCGTCTTTTACCAAATATTCTTTGAATTAAAAACATTGTGTTGGCGGTACCGCTTACATCGTAAAACGAACTCAAATAAATGATACGAAAAACACGTTGTCCTATCATCATAGGGTATTTGTCGGGTTTTCTATAAATTTCCATATCGACAGATACGGGTATCTACAGAGTCGATTCGGAGTAGCGATAGGCTACCTGAGTCAAGGGTGCTTGAAAATGTGATGAAGACGGTTATGCTCGTTTTCATACATTTTGTTGAAGGAAGGTTAGATTGAAGCGACAATGAGCCACTCGGTCTAACCGTGAAGAAACCGTTGGATGATGCGAGTTAATTCCTTGGTTTTGTTTTTAGTGAAAGAGAGATGCTTGGATTAAAATGGCGATAGGCCATTTGAACCGTAGATTTCAAAAAATGCTTATTTCAAAAAAGATGTTAAAAGGCCGTGAGCCGCTTGATTTTGCTTTCGAGAAGAGGTCCACGAGAATGGGTTACCACTCTCGGGTTTGGAAATGCTTTGTAATAAATGGGTTACTATGACCGTGAGTCATGTATCTCATTTATGTTTTGGAAATGTCACAAGAATAAAGTGATTATTCTTGGATGCTTTGAAGAGATCGCTTGTGTGGGTCAAACCATCATGACTTTGAGTCACTTGATTTAAAGGAAGGATTTTTGAAAAAGGTTATTTCAAAAATGTGATGAGGATTTTGTGAAAACAATTTGTCGTGTTTTGACAAAATGCTTGGAAGGTGTTCGAGCTAGAGACGTGTTGACACGTTCCCGACTCGATGCTTAAAGATTTCTCATTGAATCTGATTGGTAGTGTTAAAGGCATGTCGTCGTGGGCCTATCGTAGGATTGCGATAGAATTGCTTGGAGTGAACCCGTGTTAGCGATAAGCTAGTTCGGTAGGATGTGGGCAAGTTTGTATGTCCACATGCTTTTTGCTTAAGAGGAATCGGGTCGAGATGGTTATGGGCCATTCGAACCAATGAAGAGACTGCGAGATTGGGTT
Source organism: Dianthus caryophyllus (assembly GCA_023091065.1). Lineage (NCBI taxonomy): Eukaryota > Viridiplantae > Streptophyta > Magnoliopsida > Caryophyllales > Caryophyllaceae > Dianthus > Dianthus caryophyllus. The sequence goes on from CM041522.1 coordinate 20,901,945, forward strand.
TGGCCATTCTCGGGCCTTGCTTGCTTGTAAAAGATGATTTTTCTTGAATTGCGTCGACTTTGGGTCGGTTGGCCCAAAGAGATTCGCAAAGTGCTTTATTTGAAAAGTTGAGAAGGCTGGGGGCCGCATAAAGTCCAACAAGAGTATTGTGTAATTCTTGGGTTTGGGCTCGTGAAAGTGTTTTGCTAGAAATTGGCATATGATGACCGCGAGTTATGTAATCCATTGACGTTTTTGTAAGGTCTCGGGAATGTAGTGATTATTCCCGGACGGTTGCAGAGATTCGTGATTGGGTCGAATCGAACTAGGTATAAACTAGTTGACTTGACACAGAAATTTGAAAAATGTTATTTCAAAATGTGAAGGTAGTGGGCCGCTTAGAATGAAATGTCTCCAAGAATGCGACGAGATTCTTGGGTTTTGTTTTATGCAGATGTTTTGAGATAAATAGGTTACGATGGCCAAGGGCCATGTAGTCAATTTGTGCTTTGACAAGATTCGGGAATGTGATGATTATTCCCGAATGACTCGTAAAGAGTGCTTAGTGGGTCAAACTGAAATAGTGAGAGACTATTTGGTTTGACCCGGAATTTCGAAAAGTGTTTGTTTCGAAGTTGAGGGAATTTTGAAGCGCGATTATTTCAAAATGTAAAAGTTTTGCTTGTTTTGTAAAACACATATATTTTCGAAAAGAGCTTATTTCAAAAATTTGTTGTGCGTATTGTTAAAACAGCTCGTCGTGTTTTGACAAAATGTTTGGAAGACTTTTGAGTTGGAGACGCGTTGACACGTTTTCAATCTCGATGTAAAAGATGCTTTATGCTTGAATCCTATGGGCCCGTATTAACAGTATGTTGTCGTGGGCTCATCGTTGGATTGCAGTAAAAGTTTGGAGTCGACTCGAGGTATCTATAGGCTAATCGAGTCGGAGATGCTTAAGATGCGATGAGAACGGCTTTGCGCGTTCTGTCGTTTTTTGCTTTGAAGGTGCTTAGTCGGCGCGACTATAGGTCGTTCAAACTAGATGAAAAAGTCTGCGGGAGTACTTTTGGGCATTCCCGGGCTTTGCTTGGTTGTAAAAATGATGCTTGGGCCGAAATGACCGTGGGGGAGTCTTTGGGAGTGTGTTTGGGCATTTCCGTGTTTTGCTTGGTTGTAAATGTGATGCTTTGGTCGAAATGACCGTGGAAAAAGTCCGAGGGAGTGCTTTTGGGCATTCTCGGGCTTTGCTTGGTTGATTGGTTTGAATATTTTGAAAAATGTTATTTCAAAAGTGCTTAAAACCGGCGTGTGCACCTGTGTTGTGAAAAATCATTGAGGACATGTTGTTATTCTCGAGTTTGCTTTGTAGAAAAAAATTTGTATTAAAGGGGCTACGACGATGGCAAGTCATGTAGTCCATTCATGCTTTTGAAATGTCGACGGGAATTTCGTGATTATTCCCGGGTTTCGTTTTGAAAAGATTGCTTGTTTTGGTTAAAAACCAAAGTCGCTATCGGTTAGTCGGTTTGCAAAATTTTTGAAAAATGTTTATTTCAAAAATGTGTTGTGAGTATTGTTAAAACATCTCGTCGTGTCTTGACAAAATGTTTTGAAAGCTTTTGAGTTAGAGACGCGTTGACACGTTTTCGATCTCGATGTAAAAGATGCTTTGTGCTTGAATTCCATGGGCCCGTATGAACAGTATGTCGTCGTGGGCTCATTGTTGGATTGCAATGAAAAGTTTTGGACCCGATTTGAGATAGTGATGAGCTAGTCGAGTCGGGGATGTTAAAGCGCGTAAAAACGGTACTGCTCGTTGTGGAACCCGGGATCGGACCCAACTCGGCGTCTTGCTTAAGGGCGGATTTTAAAGTTAAAAAAGATTAAGTTGGAAAAACCTTTAAGAACTGTTATGGAGTCGCCACCTATTTATCGCGGAAAATAGGAACCTGCTACCATGTTCTAAGTTAAAAACATGTCCTAGATTTTGGAGCACGCCGACACCCCTAGATCTAAGGCTTATGAAACCAGATTGGATTCGGGGTGAGGGTACTTTAGAAAAAGAGTTAATTCAAATAATGATTTATGAAAACCTTTTAGAAAAGCCTATGTAAAAATAGCCTCTACTGACCTAGAACAATCCTTGTAAGATGATATTTGAGCTAATGTTATCGCTACGTACAAGTGCGATAAGGATGTAAAAGAATGCAGATGCAAATGCAAAAAGATTGATTAAAACCCTCAGTTTAGCATGTTTAACTTGTTAACGAATACGGTTCAGTTAAAGGTCGAATTCATTGTTTAAGTTGATTTAAATGCAAAATAAGAAGGTGCAAGATGCATGCAAATAAAATAAAGTTCAATTGTCCATTGGTTTATTTTATAAGGTCGATTCTTATGCGTCTTTGGCGTGTCATCGGATATGGAGTGTATCCGAAGTAATAAGAACACTTGGAAGGCAAGCGCGCTCGGGTGCCAAAGCCGGGGGGGGGCGCTAAAGTGTAGACCCCTTTGTTAGTCCATAAGAAAATAAGAAAAAGCTTTGATCCAAGTGGATCGGTACCTACCTTGTCCTGACGCTTCAGATCTGGGCAGAGCTTCGCTTCTTGAACTAAAAAGGAGGATGAATTCAACACGGGATGGTGTGTTGAACTCAAGGATTTGAGTGCTTGAGGCTTTTGTGGATGTATTTGTGTGTTGTGAATTGTGTGTGAAAGATGATCTGAAAAAGTGTGTAGATGTGAAAGATGTGAATTGTGTGGAAAAAGATGATCTGAAAGTATGTTTTGAGGTCGAGGTATAGGGCTCTATATATACTAAAAACCTCGGAGAAATTAGGAAAGCAGGGAATAAAAACAGGCCGAGGAACCGCATAGGCTTATGCGGTTGCCAGGGCAAACCGCATAAGCTTATGCGGTTCTCTACCCAAACCGCATAGACTTATGCGGTTTGAGGGTCTGGTTTTTTGTGTAGTTTCCAAGTTTCGGTTGCATTGAATCTTTGAAAGATTTCGTGATAATCTCGAACGTGAAGCTCAAGAAAAGTGCTGGGATATTTGTGAGATATTTTGTGATGCTTAGGGCTTTGGAGTGCGGGCCAAAGGCTGGGTTTGGGCTCGGTTTGAACCGAGACAGAAAAAATGAAAAGGGTGTATTTGCATAGTTTTTGTGAAATAAGGTAAGGCGTGAAGTTGTATTTTGTGTAAGAGGGCTAAATAGCGGTTTTAGCTACCGGGCCTAAATTTAGGAATTTAGGAATCTTTGAATCAGACCTTGTTAATGTAAAAGGACTAATTGTAGTGCAAATCTGAAGCTCATGCCAAATGAAGCGGGACAAGGACCTAGCTAGACTCAAAATGGACAAAATGAGCGTTATTTAAGAGCGATGTAAAGCGACCTTAATCATTTTAACATTTAAGGCGACTCAAAATGAATTCGACATTAGTTAGAACCGTTTAAGTCAACGTTAAAGCATGCGTAATAAAAGTCCGTGATACATCACGGGGTTTTGTTTGGGAGAATGCGGATATGGGTATCCACAGAGCCCCGGTTTGGTGAGCTCGGACTAGAGCGCTAGTCAAACTCCACGACCATATCCAGGACCATTACGGTCTCGATATAGTCGGTAACGAAGCATGTGTCCATGGGTGAGGCGAGGACTTGAACCAGGGCTAAGCGGGGAGGGACGTGCGCATTTTTAGGACTTGGCGGTCGTGCATGCTATAAGAACTGACCGCTAAATGTCTTCGTCGTGCTTGTTGTCTTGTCGTTGATGGTGCCTTTGTATATGCTTGAATGCCGTCGGATGCACAGTCTTGGTGCTTGTAATGTCTTCGTATTGCATGTGTATAAGGGGCTGGAGTGCAGGGGTGCATGTGCTTGTAAGATGTTTGGGTAGGTGTAGGTGTAGGTCTCGTGAAAGAGCGTCTGTGTAATGCTTGAACTCGCCGGGGAGTGTCTATGTAGAGTGAAATGCTTGGAGTTAGGTGTATATTGGAGAGTGCTTGTGCTTGGGCTCGCCGAGGAGTGTCTATGTAGTCGTAGTTGCATATGATTGCCTTTCGTTGAGGAGAAGGTAGTGCCGTTGTCGTTGCTGATGCCTTTGTTGATGTTGAGCCAGGTCTCGTAGGAAGCGCAGGTGCTTAGTGTAGTATTTGCTGGAGAAGTTCTAGTTTGCTAGGGAAGGGTGTATATGTATGGTCTCGCCGAGGAGCGTAGGTGTAGTTGTGGTTGTTTGGGAGAGTAATGGTGTTTCGTCTTGTTAGGGGTGCAGGTGTATATTCGCCGAGATTATGGTCCGAGGAAGGTGTATGTGCTCAAGTGTACGGCTTCGTGTAATTGCTTGGATGTGCTGAATGTGCTGATGCAGACGCTTGGTGTTTATGTTTGTGATTTGCTGGGGAAGTCGAAGGGTATGTCTTGGACTCCGTAGGAAATGTCTGTATAGGTGTGTGGACTCCATGGGGAGGAAGCGATACTCCACAGGGACGTGTAAGAGGGTGTAAGGACTCGTGAAGAGTGTTCGTGTTTCTGCTTCTGTACGTGTATTAAATGCTTGGTACACGCGTATGGCGGACTGTAGGTGACGCCATAACCAAGGCATAGCGCATAATGTATGTGCTAGCGCTTGTGGCGGACTTTAGGTGACGCCTTAACCATCTAAGCTTGCGTGTATGAAGAAAAACGGGGGGAAAACGTGGAACAAAACATGCTCTGGAAATTGCCTGTAGACTAGTGACTCTTCCGGGGAATCGCTTATCAATTGGCGACTTCAAGCTTGGACTTATTCGCACATGTCGCGGTTTCGAACCCGGAAAAATTCAAACTCGCGATTTTCCTTCCGAAATCTTCAGTTTCGCTTGCTTCGACCATGAGACGTGGTATCTGGTGGTTCGTTTGGATTCACGTGATACTCATCTCTCGGACTTGGGGTGTAGGTGCTTGGGATTGTATGAGTGGCTTGATGTTTGGACGTACGGGATGTTTCTTGGATGTGTTTGGTGCTAGAACCTACGTTCGGGTGCTTGTTGTTTGATGCGCACATGAAAGTGTTATGCTTGTAGCGTGCATGCTCGTTTGTAGCGGTTCTGGAGGTGTCGCTTAACCGTAGATGCATATGTTGATGTGGGTATTTATAGCAAGGGTGTCTTCAAAAATGCGAAAAATTATCCCATTTTTCGTTGTGAAGGTTTTGATTCTTGATGGGAAGCGTCATTTGATTGTCTTAGTAATGGTGTCGGTGTATGTGAGCCCCGGTGGGTGTATCACGAAAAATGCGAAAAATTATCCCATTTTTCGTGATATTGAGGATGGGTGTATGTGAGCCCAGGTTTGGCGAGTTATGATGTATAACGATAGTCAAACTATGTGAAGAAGGCTGTTAGGTGTTAGGATAAGGGTGTTTTTGGATTACCCCCTCGAGTTTGACTAAGTTTTGAGTGAAAACTAAGTCAAAGTGGGGTGCAGGATGTGCATTGGTAGGAGGAGTCTTTTGGATAACCCCCTCGAGTTTGACTAAGTTTTGAGTGAAAACTGAGTCAAAGTGAAGAGAATGGTGTTTGGATTACCGTCGTCTTTGCCCGTAGTTGTCTAGGTGATCTTGTGTAATAAGGATTGTGTGAACCCTTCATTACATGACTTGTTGTGGTAGCTTGGCTTGGGCTTGTAGTTGCTTTCGTTGTCTTTCGCTTCCGTGTTGTGTTGTGCTTCCGTGGACCTGCGTAGTTAGTAGGCTTGGGTTTGAAAGCAAAATGATTCCCGATTGGGATGCTTGGATTAAAAAGCTTTTGTTGAAAAATCGTTTTTGTGAAAGATTCATTTTAGTTGTCGAAATGAGCTTTAAAAATGAACGCTAGAAATGTCGGTTGTAAGGATTCATGCGAGATGAAAGGGGTGTTAGACGTTGTAGGTTCAAGCTAGAGTTGTGAAGACCGTAGAGGGTCACTTGAGTGCAAAGGTTGAAAAGCCCCCAGTTGTCGGTGGAATCTCATGACAACACGGAGTGGGATGTAGTGCTAAAATCGGTTGTGCTTTGCGTAAGCTGCCTACGTATCCACGAATGTGGAATCAAACCGGCGTAGTTCGATAGAGATTTCGCTCAAAATGTGTTAACTCGAGTGAGTTAAATTCGAAGAATGCTGTTACTCAAAATGTATTAACTCGAGTGCCGAGTTAAATTTTTGGAAAAGTTTAGACTTCGAAGATTCGAGATGCATTTCAAGGATTTGAGATGCATTTACGAAAGATACATTTTGTTTGCGAAAGGGTGTGTTTGCAAAAAGTGAATTGCAAAGTGATATTATATTAACTCGAGTATTGAGTTAATTTTGAAAGGTGATTAGCTATGTTGGGGGTGCATGTTTGTTTTAAAGCTGAAAAGTCTTGAAAGGAGCGGTTTAAATGTCGCTAAATTGTTTGATTGGAAGAAGATTGACTCGAGCGGGTGAGTCGATGCTTAAAATGCCGAAAAGTTTGCAAAATAGAGACGAATCGTATGCGTGATTTGAGACTCGACGGTTGCATGGATGCCATATTCGGGAACACGTGCGTTGGTGGAGCCCCCAGTGGTGCTTGCTTGTCTGTGGTGTGATGCTATTGTTCCTGCAGAACAGTGTTAGACCAAAAAGCAGAGTTCTACTCCTAAGTCTATGACAACTTTGCCTTGACGAATTCGTTTTTAGTCGCCTTGATAAAGAAATAGTTTGCCTTTGGACTTCGTGAATTTTTGTGGATTTTTGTGAGGATGTCCTTGACTTTGGAAGCTTTAGACATAGGGATGTTTTGCGTAAAAGGGTTGGTTGAGCTCGGGAGAGCGGCCTACGTATCCGTGGTTACGGAATCAAACCTAGCGTAGTTCCGAAAGGGGTGTGTTTGTTTTAGTAAAGAGGTGTTTATGTGGAAAGGCGCGTGTTTAAGGACCCGCTGGTCCAAAAGGGGTGTTCATTTTTGTGGAAAGGTGCGTGTTTAAGGACCCGCTGGTCCGAAGGGTGTTTATGTGTTTGACCTTGATAATTGCATCCTAAGGGTAGGTTCTCCTCAGTCGATCTAGGTCGCTTATCGCTTCTGTCGAGTCTTGATTTGGACTTATAAAGACTTGGCCCCTTGTTTTTGGGCGCTTGCTTCTTGCTTTTGGGGTTTCGGCCCTTGCTTATTGATTTCTAAGCTTTTGACTTCTTAAGCTCTTGCTTCAGGCTTTTGACTTCTTGAGCTTTTGACTTTTGAGCTTTTAACTTCTTAAGCTTTTGCTTAGTTGTTTTGCCCCTTGTTTCGGAGCTTTTGAGACTTTTGCTTTTTGGTGACTTTGGTTTTTGATCTTTGTTCCTTGTATTCCCGTTTGGTTTGAGAATATCGTACGCCCTATGTGGCTTGGGCTTGAGCTCGGACCTTGCTAAACCCTATGGCTCGGTGGTCACCGTGATCGTGTGTCTATCACTGGGCTCCTCTGAAAAGTTCGTTTGCTTATTAGGCACGCGATCGTGTACGCGGAGGGCGATCCAGGAGTACTCATACTTTTGGTCGCGATCAAATTCATGACCACTGTGGAGCTCCAAATTAATGGATCCTCCTCCAAAAGCAGCGGAGTAGTAGACCACAAGCAGACTAGTGAACCTTCGGTGTTTAGTCGTCGAGAGCCTTCTTTGTCTTTGTGTCTTTGATTTACTTGTTGACTTGGACCTTCGTACCCGGCCTAGACCTCCTTAGGATAGCTTGTCCTGGGATGCAATGTATGTTGGTGTAGAATTGTGTTTTTATGGGAAAAGTGTGTAAAAAGGAAGCTGGGTTGTAGGCAAACTTATTCCTTTATCGATTTGTTAAAAATGTCGTGCGTCGAAGACTCGATTGCACTAGACTGACAGAGATTGACTCAAAGTTTAAAAAAACTCGACCCGTATTGAAAAGACTCGAATTTTTTTGAGGAGATCCGTGAGATCGTCGGCGGCGCCTTGATGGATTCTTCGCTGGGTGCTCGAGACGCACATGTCTCGGATGGGGTTGATGCTCGCGTCGGGACTTGGCTCATGCATACTTAGATTTGTCTTTGATTTTGCAAAGGTTTTGTTTTCGGCGAAAAGTAGGATGTTTTGATGAGCAAAATGTGTTGTCACATTTTGGCTCGATGTAAAGGCGTTTTGAAATCAAATCCGATAAGCTTGTGTTAGTGGCTTGTCGGTGAAAGTGTGAATCGATTCGGAGTGGCGATAGGCTATCCGAATCAAGGGTGTTTGAAAATGTGATGAAGACGGTTATACTCGTTTTCATACATTCGGTTTGAAAGAGGGTTAGATTAAAGCGACTATGAGCCACTTGGTCTAACCGTGAAGGATTTCTTGAGGATGATGCTAGTTCATTCCTAGGTTTTGCCGTCTTGCGAAAAGAGATGTTTGGATTAAAATGGCGTGAGCCATTTTGAATCATGGATGTCGAAAAAGTTTATTTTGAAAGGGTGTTAAAAAGCGTGAGTCGATTGATTTTTGTTTTCAACAAGAGGTCCACGAGAATAGGTTATCATTCTCGGGTTTGAAAATGCTTTGTAATAAATGGGTTCACGATGGTGTGGGTCATGTGATTCATTTATGCCGTGGAAATGTCACGAGAATAAAGTGATTACTCTCGGATGTTTTGAAGAGACTGTTTGTCTAGATCAAACCGTCATGACTATAGGTCATTCGGTTCGAAGGCAGGATTTTTGAAAAAGGTTATTTCAAAAACGTGATGAGGATTTTGTAAAAGTAGCTCGTTGTGGTTTGACAAAATGTTTGGAAAGAGTTTGAGCTAGAGACGTGTTGACACGTTTCTGGCTTGACCTTGAAGAGTGTGATTGGCCTAAGTTAACGGTATGTCGTTGTGGGCCGGTTGTAGATTGCTTGGGGTGAACCTATGATAGCGAAAAGCTAGTTGGGTTGAAAATGTGAAGGTGGGATATGGACGGGTTTGCACGTCCACGTGTTTTGCTTAAGAGGGAATGGACCAAGATCATTTGGTCCGATGAAAAGTCCACGAGATTGGGCTTGGCCATTCTCGGGTTTTGTTTGCTTGTAAAAGATGATTTTTGTTGAAACGGGTCGACTTTGGGCCGTTTGGCCCGAAGAGATTTGTAAAGTGTTTTATTTGAAAAATGTTTTGCTAGGAATCGGCGTACGATGACCGTGAGTCATGTGGCCATTGACGTTTTGAAAGGTCTGGGGAATGTAGTGATTATTCCCGAGTGATTCGCGAGGGATGCCTAGTGGGTTGAATCGAAATAGTGGAGAACTATTTGGTTCGACCCAGAACTTCGAAAAGCATTTATTTCGAAGTTGAAAGAATTTTGAAACGTGACTGTTTCAAAATGAAGAAGCTTTGGTTGTTTTGTAGGAAACAAGGGTATTTTTGAAAAGAGCTTGTTTTAAAATGAGAATGTTGTTGGTTGTCTTGTAAAAGCGAGAAACTTTTGAAAAGAGCTTAGTTGAAAAATGAGAGTGTATTGCTTTAGGAGCAATGTTGTGCCTAGTGACTCTTAAGGTGACTATAGGTGTGAGCATGTCGTCTCGGTGTTGAAAAGTGTTGGCTTTGCATTTGTCGAGCCCATGTTAGCAGTTCATCGTTAAGGGCTTGAAACTAGATGCATGAAAGGGATTCGACTCGAGAAAGGTTAGCTAGTCAGTCGAGGAGGTTGAGAATGATTTAGGTTGTGTGGGTGAGATTTGCATTTTTACTAGACCAACGTTGATTTTAAGTGTTCATTCTAGCTCATTTCTTTGTTAAGAAGACTCTTTTAAGCTTGAAAAGGGGTTTTGAAAAAGGTTTTGCTAAGGGAAGCTTTTGAGGCGAGGATGCGTGCGCACATCTCGTCTCGATGTTAAGGTTTTGCTTTGCACCGTCGGTGATGTCGGTGATTTACCGAGGTGAGCTCGAGTCGGATGTGTAAAAGAGAAAGGATTCGGCTCGAGAGTGATTAGCAAGTCGAACCGAGGATGTTAAATGTAGAACCTAGGCCGTATGACCTAGGGGATTGAAATCCTCGAGCTTGGGTTTTAATCCTTGCTCGGGTTTTGCTTGTTAGTGAAAATGAAAGTTTTGAAAAAGCTTGTTTCAAAAATTCGCGATAGTTTTGTTTGAAAAGCTGTTAGATGTTAGATGTTAGGTTCGTTTATCTTTGAAAAGGTTTAAGCGAGTTTTCGAAGATATGAATGCATATGCTCGTTTTGAAAAAGACCATGGAGTGCATGGCCTCGAACTTGTACGTATGACTCAAAGGGTGAAAGGGTCAGTCGGGTACACCTCCAACTACCTCGAGTACGCTTTGGCAGATACTTAACCCCTCTATTTCCTTACGCCGGAGCGATAGGTTTTCTAGAGGGAGCACTGGGGCGGTCGAGATAATCGTTTACGGCAAGCCGTGGAGGGGAGAGAGGAAAGTTAGTCCTGCACGTGCTTTATCGAGTGGACAAGCCTGCGTGTTGGAACCACCTCTCAAGGGTGCAAAGGGTGCCTAGATTCCAAAAGGAATGGACTCTAAACGAATGTGCATAGCTCAAATATGTATACTTGGATTGTTCAAGGCTTTCAAGTTTCACCTCTTTAAAAGAAAAAGCTAGTTTTAAGTTTTAAAAATAAGATCTCCCCAGCGGAGTCGCCAAACTGTGGAACCCGGGATCGGACCCAACTCGGCGTCTTGCTTAAGGGCGGATTTTAAAGTTAAAAAAGATTAAGTTGGAAAAACCTTTAAGAACTGTTATGGAGCCGCCACCTATTTATCGCGGAAAATAGGAACCTGCTACCATGTTCTAAGTTAAAAACATGTCCTAGATTTTGGAGCACGCCGACACCCCTAGATCTAAGGCTTATGAAACCAGATTGGATTCGGGGTGAGGGTACTTTAGAAAAAGAGTTAATTCAAATAATGATTTATGAAAACCTTTTAGAAAAGCCTATGTAAAAATAGCCTCTACTGACCTAGAACAATCCTTGTAAGATGATATTTGAGCTAATGTTATCGCTACGTACAAGTGCGATAAGGATGTAAAAGAATGCAGATGCAAATGCAAAAAGATTGATTAAAACCCTCAGTTTAGCATGTTTAACTTGTTAACGAATACGGTTCAGTTAAAGGTCGAATTCATTGTTTAAGTTGATTTAAATGCAAAATAAGAAGGTGCAAGATGCATGCAAATAAAATAAAGTTCAATTGTCCATTGGTTTATTTTATAAGGTCGGTTGCTTATGCGACTTTGGCGTGTCATCGGATATGGAGTGTATCCGAAGTAATAAGAACACTTGGAAGGCAAGCGCGCTCGGGTGCCAAAGCCGGGGGGGGGCGCTAAAGTGTAGACCCCTTTGTTAGTCCATAAGAAAATAAGAAAAGCTTTGATCCAAGTGGATCGCACTACCTTGTCCTGACGCTTCAGATCTGGGCAGAGCTTCGCTTCTTGAACTAAAAAGGAGGATGAATTCAACACGGGATGGTGTGTTGAACTCAAGGATTTGAGTGCTTGAGGCTTTTGTGGATGTATTTGTGTGTTGTGAATTGTGTGTGAAAGATGATCTGAAAAAGTGTGTAGATGTGAAAGATGTGAATTGTGTGGAAAAAGATGATCTGAAAGTATGTTTTGAGGTCGAGGTATAGGGCTCTATATATACTAAAAACCTCGGAGAAATTAGGAAAGCAGGGAATAAAAACAGTAGAGGAACCGTGATAGGCTTATGCGGTTGCAGGCAAACCGCATAAGCTTATGCGGTTCTACCCAAACCGCATAGACTTATGCGGTTTGAGGGTCTGGTTTTTGTGTAGTTTCAAGTTTGGTTGCATTGAATCTTTGAAAGATTTCGTGATAATCTCGAGCGTGAAGCTCAAGAAAAGTCTGGGATATTTGTGAGATATTTTGTGATGCTTAGGGCTTTGGAGTGCGGGCCAAAGGTGGGTTTAGGCTTCGGTTTGCCCGAGACCCGAAAAATGAAAAGGGTGTATTTGCATAGTTTTTGTGAAATAAGGTAAGACGTGAAGTTGTATTTTGTGTAAGAGGGGGCTAAATAAGCGGTTTTAGCTCACAGGGCCTAAATTTAGGAATTTAGGAATGCTGAATCAGACCTTGTTAATGTAAAAGGACTAATTGTAGTGCAAATGCGAAGCTCATGCCAAATGAAGCAGGACAAGGACCTAGCTAGACTCCAAATGGACAAAATGAACGTTATTTAAGAGCGATGTAAAGCGACCTTAATCATTTTAACATTTAAGACGACTCAAAATGAATTCGACATTAGTTAGAACCGTTTAAGTCAACGTTAAAGCATGCGTAATAAAAGTCCGTGATACATCACAGGGTTTTGTTTGGGAGGGTACGGATATGGGTATCCACACTCGTTTTCACGTGTTTTGTTTAAAATGAATCGAGTCAAATGACTATAGGTCAGTTGATTCAATGTAAATGACGGGATTGGGTCTGACCATTCCCGTGTTTTGTTTATTTGTAAGAGATGTTTGTCAAGTCGAAGTAACTAGAGGTCAATCGACTCGACGAGAGTTTTGCGAAAAAGTTTGTAAAAGGCCGAGGCCGTTTATTTTGAGTAAGTTCCGCAGGAATATGTTGATATTCTCGGGTTTTGCTTTATGAAAATTTTTTTGCGATAAATGAATTACAATGACCGTGCGTCGTGTAATCCGTTTATGTTTTTGAAAAGCCTCGTGAATACAGTGGTTATTCGTGGGCGCTTTAAAGACTGTGTTGTCGTGTTAAACCGAAATGGCTATAGGTCTGCCGGTTTATACGGAAGGTTTTTGAAAAATATTATTTCAAAAGTTGCAAAGAGAACTGTTCGTTCGTTTTTTTGAAAATGTAAATGCAATGTTGTAAAGTGCCTATGTATGATGCATTTTGAAAGATGACTATAGTGAGGGTACTATAGCCTCGCATTTGTACGTATATAACACGGGTTTTTGGCTTTCAGAGTAAGGTTCCCTCCGGTCATTCCCGCAACGTTTGGGTAGGGTTATCCGCAAGATTGCACACGTTTAAGTGTGAATTCAATACGGGTCCTAGAGCTTCCGAGTTTGACTGTTACGATCGTTTGTACGGATGCCGTACTTGTAATCGTGAAGGGGTGAGAGATCAGCGTGTCCAGAGTAATCTCGCTTATGAAGCAAGCGTTACTAGGGGCCGTCCCTCGAGGGTGTATGGCTATGAATCAGGAGGATTCAACTCGAACGATTGCATGTGCTCAAACATCGAATTTGAAACTGTTTTCAAGTTTTCAAGTTACACCTCTTGTGTTTTTAAATAAAAGAAAAAAAATTCTTAAAAATAAAAACAGCTCGTCCCCAGCGGAGTCGCCAACTGAGGATACCGGAATCAGGATCCCTTTCGACGCCCCGCGCGCGCCCGCTCTCGCTGTGAAAGCGTCGGGGCGGAATGCACGACGCGGGAAAATAGATGTGCAAAAGCGAAGGCGCGTATGAGGCGCGCCCTGCGGCTTTGCTCGAGTTGCTATGGGGGATGTCATTGCGTAATTTGTTTAAAGCATTTTAAAGAAATAAGGAAAAATCATTTAAAAGCCGCATTCGGAGTCGCCACCAAATTACGAGGGAATTTGGACCCGTTCAGCGCGTCTTGGACTCGAAGACGCGAATCTCAGAGTTCAAAGTGCGTCGATACCTATCCGTCTAAGGCAATTGTGAAACCAGAGCGGGTTCGGGGTGAGGGTACTCTCCAAAAGTTTGTCAAAATGTTTTATGAAAAACTGTAATTGAGAAGCCTACGTAAAAGTAGCCATTACTAGCTTGAAAACAGTGTATAATTCGATGTTTGAGTAAATGCGCAGGCCACGCATAAGTGCGATATGTGACTCGATAAATATGCGTAAAAGCAAATGTATACGTCAAAGCTATGACGGGTTGCTATAGGAAATGTGCACAAAATGATAATTCATTGTTTGAATTATCATTTAAATGCTATTTTCCGACTCATGTGTGTGTAAAAGTTTGTTTAAAACCCTCAGTTTTGCATGCTTTAAAACTAATGAAGACGGTACAAGTTTTGTCGAAATCATGTTTAGTCGTTTAATGCGTAAATGAGAATTTGCATAATGTAAAGTGACGTCGGTTTGTTTTAGTGATTTTGAGTCGTTGCTTATGCGATATTGGCGAGGTTTAAGACGGATTAGAAATCTGAATCGCTACAACCGTATTACGAATACAGGTTCGCAATTCCAATACCGGGTCGGGTTAGGAACCCGTATGAGTCGAGTGTAAGTGAGGTGTAGAGTGAGAATGAGAGTGATGATAATTCATGCCGAATAATGGTTGAATAAGGGGTGTATTTATAGGGGTTTTGAGCCGCAAAATATGAAAGACAACATTTAAATCGCCTGTCAACAGGCGATTTAAATGAAAATCGCCAGTCAACTGGCGAATTTCATTTAAATCGCCTGTTGACAGGCGATTTAAATGTTGTTTTTCTGTTGTTTTGTGACGTATTTGTGTATGCGTATGGGTGATGTATGTGTATGTAATGAGTATGTTTTGTTTGTGTTTGTTGTGTGTTTTTGGTCGACATTGCTTGGGTCTGTTTTGTGTTTCGTGTTTCGTGTCTTTTTCGGGTTTCTGGCCGAAAAGTTTTTTGCTTTGAATTGACTTATTTTTGTGAAATGTGTTTAGACGTGAACTCGACTTCAGCGTCTGACGCCTCGGGAGGCGTGTTTGGGTGCTTTTGTGGGGTTGTAATAAAAAGAAAAAGTCTAATTCGAAGGTAAAATGTTTACCTTAAAATGCAAAGACAATTTTTTTTAAGACTAATGTAGTCTTGTGATAATTCATTATGAATGAATTATGTATGTAGAGAGAGAGTAGAAGAGAGAGAAAGAGAAGATGAAGTTGTGTATGAATTCATTGTGAATGAATTGAAATTTTATGTGGGTGATAGGTGAGTATTTATAGAGTTTTGAGGGAGGGGTTGTTTCTAGGGTTTGAGGTATTTTTAGGGTTTGAGGGAGTTAGGGGAGGTTTGTTGATGGGCTTTTGGGTTGTTTGGGTGTGTTTGGGCATTTTGGGCCAAAGTAGGTGTTTGTGTTGGTTTGTTTTTGTTGTATATGCTTGCTTTTGTGTTGGGTCGGTTTAAATAAAATGACTTAGCGAATACTTATTTTACACGACATGCAAATAAATCATTTTATGCATTAAATGACTTAAAATGTTTTCGACAAAATGTACCGTTTTTGACATTACGTTAAAAACATGCTTTTGTGAAAAGTCCATTTCATCATAGGGTTTGTGTTTGGGTGGTACGGATACGGGTATCTACAGGTGTTTAAATGAAAGTGAGTCAAAACGTCTTTAAAAATTAAAGACAACAAATTTCTGAAGTAAATCGAGTATGCATGATTTGAATGGTATAGTGTGTTTGATAATTTGCGATCTGATATCGCACCGTAATCTTGTTGAATGCTTATTATATTATTGATATCAATTTACCTGTTATTTTTACTTATAACTGAATATCATGCTTTATATGATTTATCGCTTTAAATCACATGCTTATTTGGGACTTATTAAGTCTTTAAATGCTATATGTTTACCGCTATGGGTTTATATGGCTTAGCGTGTGCGGGTTGAAATCGAGTCTGAAGGAACGTTACCGTAGGTACCCCGAGGTTAATTGACGATGAGCATTACGGGATTGAAGGCTTTCTTTTGTTTCTTTTGAGAGAATGTAATATGACTTTGTTTATAGAGTATTGAGTTGTAATATCATAACATCCGGTTTTGTAATATAAAGTACTTAATTAATATTTCCGCCTTGTTTAATTAAGTCACGAAAAGCCGGGTTGTTACAATTAAAGTTCATCATGATTGCGAGTTATATAATTTATACATAAGCAGAATATATTTAGTAAGGAGTGCATGATTAATATTGAAATATTCAAGAAATTTTTAATCTCTTTAGGTATTTGTTTCGATAAAGAAAATAATATTAATATTTTATTAACTAAAAATTTTTCATTAAAAAGAGGGAGTCTGTGTAACACCCCGACTTTTTCTTATATTTTATAATTCATTTCTTGAATATTCATATTTCATTTCAAGGGACTTTCTCAATTTTAGCTTGAGAAAATCATTTCTTATGCTTACGTGTCGTCTAGTCGTGTCGAGGTTGCGTTTATCGAGGTGCTTGTCGTAGTGTGTGAGTATAGGGGTGAGTTTAGGAGTGTTTAGGAGGTCTTAGAGTGGTCCAGAGGTGGTTGGCGAGCAAGGAGCGAGCTAGGCGCGAGCAGGGGAAGAAAATAGGGTCATCCGAGGAAAACATGGTCAAGGCACGGTCAAGGCACGGTCAAGGCGCGGTCGGGGCGCGGTCAGCCCGCAGTCGGGCCGCAGTCGGCGCGCGGGCAACTCTGCATTTAGCGGGTTGCTTGTTTTTCAATCCGTGACTTATTATAACTTATCTTATACGTATTTTAACCTCTCCAAAACCCTAATAACCTCATTAATCTCATAATTCATATCCTTAAACATTAAAACCCCATCTTCTCTCTCCTCAAACTCCATTAATTCTCTCTCAAAGACACCATTAAACTCATTCAAGTTGCTTCCTTTCAAGCCCTAATCATCCCTAATCAATCTCTCTTGGTATCCTTTCAATTCTCTATCGTTTTAAGTTTAGTTTATATAGTTTTTACATTATTTTATGTGTTTTATATTGTATGCTCATACTGTATGTGTTCTATGTGTTGATTAATCGAAGGAGAAGGTGAATTGACCGAGGAGGACACTATACTCGTGAAGGAGGACGAAGAATAGATCGAATTTGCTTTGAGTAAGGTAACTAGGTGTAGCCCTAGACATATTTTGACTTGTGTAAGACCATATGACTAATTAAGGATGTTTGATTGTGTTAAGAATGTAAAGGTAAGAACTTTGGGTTGATTGTGCTATGAAATCATGTTCTTTGGTCATAATTGTGTTGGTCTCACACTATTATGTCTAATGGAATGTATTGGAATGTTTGTCATATTGAATTTAGGTTATATTGTCATTAAGTTGATTAAAGAGGATAACTTTGGGACATATGATGGTAAATTATGATTGTGTCGATTTATAGAGTTAATTACTCCGTACTTAACATGTTGATTATGGTTAGTGTTGAGAATGGTTACAAAAAAGGATAATTATGTTGTGATGAGTTTAAGATGGATGTTGTGATGATTTTGAGTAAAGGAATAATTAAATTGGTGTTGATTGTGAGTTGATTCAGGTTATTGGATTGGCTTATGTTGGTTATGAGTTAATTCAGGTTATTGAATTGGCTTGTTTGTATGCTTGAGTTAAGTGTGCGTACGGGTACGGTTATGACTCGTGCGTGAGGAGATACGACGTCTTTTGTAGGACGGATACTGCCCTTTGGGTTCTCAACCGGTTATGGTTAGAGACTATGGTAAGTTGTATGTCGTCACCGTTATGGTGAGGTTTGGCCAAATTAAGACAGTGTTGAGGATTTCACGGTTATGTGGGTCCATTGAAAGGGAATTCACGGTTATGTGGTTCCGCCATAGGGTTTGGAGGTATCACCGGTTAGGGTGAGGTCCAGGGTAGTTCACGGTTATGTGGCTATCCAGTGCTCCGTGCTTTCTCTTGCGTTGTTGATTGTTGATTGTTCACTGTTACTTTGTTGATGACAGGTTGTGCTTAAATATCTAAAATGAATCAGTTATATTTGGGTTGTATGATTTGTAAGATGGTTGTTTGCTTATACTTTAATTATAGGCCATAGGCCGGTTGAGTTGGTTAACTAATGGGTTAGCCTGAGGTTGTTTTATGTTTATCATACACTTGGGTTGTTTTGTTGTATATACCGGCTATGTTGAAATATGACTGGGGAGCACCTAGTTACTCCCCACTGATTGTGGCTGTTACATTCTTTGTGGCAGGTATGCTAGCAATGTTGGGCGAAGAGTGAAGATTTCCGCGAGAATAGGTCATTTATTATAGTCGTACCGTTTTAGTGGTTTGTATCAGTTTGAGCTTGTTTTTCAGTTATCTTTTGTAAGGGTATTTATTCCCGCTTATTTAGACTTTGAAGTCTAAACCGTTGTTTAGTTAGTGGCGATCCGGATTCCGCGGTGTTTCCGCCACCGTGGCTCGCTTTTATTCTATTTTCTTTTGTAAATCCTTTTATTTCTTTATTTTTATTTTGTTGGAAAATCCGGGTTGTTACAGTCTGGCCAGGGGCGGGCCCTAAAACTAGTTAGTTCTCATTCACGATTTTGTCACCAAGAACTATATATATAAAGTCATGTGCTGCACTATAAAGTTTCTTCTTATTTTTAAGAACTCAGTTCTAAAATAAGAACTCTGTTTTTATCCTTGAAATTTGGGAACATAATTAAAACACTATATATTTTTTTATTAAATAATTGTTGGAAATTGTCATTTAAGAACCTTTTTCTTGGTAGGTTTGAAGCTGGGTTAAGAAAAAAGAATTGAAAATAAAAATGAAAACTAAATTAAAAACTCAAACGGGAAACTAGGTCCAATTTGAGCCTACTTCACAAATTCTAAACCTAGTCCAAATGAACCACTGAGATAAGGGGAACATTTTTTTTTAAAAAGAAAATACAAAATGAAAAGTACCTTCCATTTGTGGTGCAACACATGGCAAATTGTGGTTAGCTAGTTTTTATTTTTAATTAAACGATTTTATTTCAAAACTTACAAAATATAAAATACTCCGCATTAAAAATTATACTAATATTCATAGTTTTTATTCTCTACAATTTAAGATCCAATTTGACATATTTTTATTAAGATTTTATTTTACATAGTTGGTAACATGAATTCTTATTTTAAATAAAACAAATTGTATTAAGTCACCAACAATTATAAAATTCATGCAATAAATTGAAAAGCTTGTATTGAATATAAACTCCTAATTGTTTATTATATTTAAATATATGTTTTTCAAAACTAAAATTGAATGTAGGTTAAGAAACCTACTAATAAAGTGTGAAATATATAAACAAGGTAACAAAAGTACGTTATAAATAAAAATGAATATTTAATACTTCACCTACTTTGAAATAGGTTTGCTTAACCTACCAATAAAGACGGTCTTAAAGTTCTATTGGAAATATACAAATTCTTACTTGCAACGGTTGCAAACAACCCATTTAAGCAATCTTGTGAAACGGATTTAAATATAACCCATTTTTTAACCCAATTAAATTAGTTAATCTAATTACAACCTCTATTCTCTCCAATAAAAGTTGTTACCCACTACATAACATTTTTGTTACTAGAATTATACTTTTTTTTGTCACTGTAATTTCATATATACTAATAAAAATATTTATATTTGTAGTATTTATTTTGTTATCACATCTCATTTTTTTATATCTAAATACTATTTTATCATTACGTCACATGTTATGATTTTGTTAACTGTGTATCACTCCATCAGATAGATTTGTCATATTGTTAGTACTATAAGGTCATTTTGTTACTATCAGATGTTATTTTTTAACTATTATCACAACAATTTTTATTGTAACCATTTTGTTACCAAATAAAGCTATTTTGATACCATGTATTTGACTTTTGTAACCACGTTAAAGTCATTTGGATAGTGTAAATTTTGTATCATTTAATATATAAAGTCTTTAATAATGAGAATTTTTCTGTTTATTTAACATATATAACTTGATCATCTAATTCTTCCATGCATGTCATTCGCTTGATCTTTTCTTTCTTCGACCCCTCTTTGGGAGGGGCAAGCTTCATCTAAATTCTCCCTGATACGGAAAACAAATACATCACACAACCAAATCAATTTAATCGTATCACTTTTGTATTTTGTTACCACAATCATACATTTTGTTATCACGATAAGGATTTTTGTCACCACTTTAAGTTGGTGACCAAAAATTATGAAATTATAGTTTACATATTCCAAAACCAACTTATAGTCAAATTGAAAAAAAACTTTTTTTTTTTTATCACATATATTTATTTTGTTACCACAACTATTCATTTTGTAACATTTGAAAAATAAAATCAGTTTATTACCAATGAAACCTTTTTGTTACTACATATATTCATTTTGTTACCATGATAATTAATTAGGTTGCTTGTTTAAGTTAATTCTCTCTGATACGGAAAACAAATACATTACACAACCAAATCAATTTAATCATATCACTTTTGTATTTTGTTACCACAATCATACTTTTTGTTATCACGATAAGTATTTTTGTCACCACTTTAAGTCAGTGACCAAAATTTATGAAATTATAATTTACATATTCCAAAACCAACTTACAATCACATTGAATATAATTTTTTTTTTTATCACTTATATTCATTTTGTTACCAAAACTATTCATTTTGTTACCAAAACTATTCATTTTGTAACCTTTGAAAAATAAAATCAATTTATTACTAATAAAACATTTTTGTTACCACATATATTCATTTTGTTACCACGGTAATTGATTATGTTGCCTGTTTAAGTTAATCTACAAAAATTACCACAAGTACTTTTGTCAAGGGTCAGAAGTTTTTTAATCAATATATGTAGTCAGTTTTGTTACCACTACCATGCATTTTGTAACCAAGATGAGTACTTTTTGACACCACTTTAAGCCAAACACTAACATTTCGAATTTCATACACAACCATGCATTTTGATACTACAAGAAGTATTTTTGTTATCACTTATAAGTCATGTGCCAACAATATAAAATCACGAAATTCATAACCACTAAAAGCTTTTTGTTACCAAAATAAGATCAATACAATTTCAGCAACAACAATGGCAGAAAATTAAATAAAAAGTGAGAGAAATTATTGCATTCAAACCTAATTTGGCGTCGTCCCTCTCGTAAGCGGAACTTCGACTTCCCCGGCGTTGTTTTGGAGCAGCAACTTGATTAGGAACATCGTTCTTCTGATTACCGGTCACCATCTTCTGCATAATTTGATAACAAACACAAAACGATAAGAATTATGCAGACAAAATACAATGAAAACTAACCAATTTGGTCGAAAATTAGGGTAGAAAGTGAAAGAAATCACCAACTAATTAGGGTAGAAAGCGAAAGAAATCAGTGATGGATGAAAGAAATTAGGGTTTTAGAAAAATTGGGAGAGAAAAGAGTAGCGTGAATAGGGAGGAGAGTAATTGAATGAAACGTAAATAGGGGAAGGGGGGTTTTTGTTTTTAATTTTAATAAAAGGGTAGATCCAATATCCGTTTTAAAGTTAAAACGGGTATAATCCGTCTTAAGAGAGAATAATTGTTGTAAATAAAATTCTAAATCTTGAGTTTGATATAATATGATGCATGACATATGATGAACTTTAATTTGTGTTTGTCTATTGCTAATGCTCTCTAGCCTAGGTAGAGATGGAAGTTGGGTCGTGGGCTACAACGCTAGCACGGCCCAGCATGACACGCAACCCAAGTTGGCACAACCCACATTAGGCACGACACAACACGCAATGGGTCATGGGCCGTGCCTGGGCCTTGTTTTTTTAATGAAATGGCGCATGCTGGCCCACTTATGACACGCCTTTGACCCGCACAACATGACATCAACCCGCATTTTTAGTGAATTATAATAAGTTTTTCATAGGTTTTTTTTTTTTTTATTATTATACTCCGTATATAATATAATATATTGAGATTTATGAGTGTTGATATCCTGCATTATATATCGAGTTCACGTTATGTGAGACTAATTAAGTTTAGTGGTTATATGTGAAGTCAGATCGTTTCGCATTTTTAATTTTGTAAATTTGAATAATTAATAATAAGA
The DNA here is from genome assembly GCA_023091065.1 of Dianthus caryophyllus. Classification (NCBI taxonomy): domain Eukaryota; kingdom Viridiplantae; phylum Streptophyta; class Magnoliopsida; order Caryophyllales; family Caryophyllaceae; genus Dianthus; species Dianthus caryophyllus. The sequence continues at coordinate 20,923,703 of CM041522.1, forward strand.
ATTCACTTTTTATTTGCATTACTTTAAGCTTAAAAAATCAAATTCTTTCAAATTTTTAATCGCCGTGACGAAAAAGCTCGATAAACAACATCGCGCGCACGCGGGCCAAAGACGCTAACGACGCAACGCACGACTCCAAGACAACACGCAGTGGGCCGCGCTTCGCTTTTATTTCAAAAAAAACAAGACGACACGCCAGACACATAATCGCGCTTCGCTACGCCAAATTTCGACTTCAAGACGCTTACGCCGCAAGACGCAGCCCGCCAAAGACGGCCCACTTCCATCTCTATCTCTAGGTGAGCCCAAAACATGTTGGCGGCAAAATAAACCAACAAAGCATGAGGTGGCAGCATTAAAAAAAAATTCCCGCGCTTTTGGCATTGAAGATTCCAAAACAAGGCGCCTCCAATCATTCATTCCCAAATTTCTTTAGAGAGAGAAGCTTACAAACAAACAAACGCACCACAACAAACTAGAGAGAGAAATATTCTGCAATTAAAAATAAAACCCCCAAATTCTAGGGTTTTCTTCATCTTTGATCTCTCTGTAGGTACGGATTTCCTCCTCAAATTTCCATCTTTTTGCTCGGGAAATTGAATTAGGGTTTCCAATTTTGTGTTTCTGGTGCTCAATTTACGTTTCTTGTCATATTTTTGCCGGAAAAAAAGTGGATATCTATTTTCCTTAAAGCTAGTTTATCTTTTTTGTTTTTGAGATTTCAGCTTTGTTTACATATTGTTTTTGTTTGTTTGGTGCTGATTTTTTTAGTTAGGGTTTTAAGGTCAGTGGTAGGCGAGCAATTTTCATGAGTCCATCTGCTATCACTATGGCGGAGTCAAATGTTGTGATTTCGACACTTGCCAACAGTGGTGATTCCGACATCGAAGCCCGTTTCGCAAGCTTCTGCCAGGTTTAATTTCCCCCTTTTTGTCATGGGTTTTGTCCTTGTAATTTTTTTCTTCTTTTTTTCTTTGTTAGTGTGTGGGTGGGTGGGTGGGTGGGTGGGTTGGGGGGTTGGAGGATGTAAGAGATCGTAGTTTAGTGGTTAAGACGGAGGTCCTATGACCAATACGTCAAAGATTTGAGTGTCATTCTCCTAGTATGCAGGCTTAACTTTATGCCCTCGTGTGAAGTATATGTTTGGTATATCCAATCGTTCGTGGTTTAGAACTATGGTGGTTGGGAGATCTATTTTAAATATGAAGTTTGGCTGCAGGACCAATTTGCGTTGGATGAAAGGAGATATTCCGATGCTGCTAAGATCTTTGCTCAGAGCAAAAGCATCTTGTTGGCTAACACATCACCAATTGGAAGCAGCAAGGTATACGGCCAAGAATTTTTTGTTTATTTCGTCGTTTCTGCAGTCTCATAGTCATATGTAATACACAGACAATCTCCTTGATTTTGACCAGTTTTCATTCTTGTAGCCTGAGGAGCTGGAGAGATATTTGTTTGCTTTTGTTCTATACTCTGTGAAGCGGTTGGGTGACATGAGTCCGAGTGGTGCAAGTGCATCTGAAGCCCCTAATCAGTGTGGACTTACTTTATGCCAAATACTAAGAGCTGCGAAGTTAAAGTAAATAGTTTTCAATCGATGTTTTGTTATTATAGTCTGCTGGTCATTGCGTGCCACAGCTAATTTTTGCTGTGCATTGCAGCTTTGTTGACTTCTTCAAGGAGCTTCCGCAGTTTGCCGTCAGGGTTGGTCCGATATTGAGTACCTTGTATGGTGCAGAATGGGAGAAGGGCCTAGAGGTTCGTATCATTATGTAATATTTTTCACTGATTTTCGTCAATTAACAGCTGCGGTAATTGAAGTATGAGACCTTTCTCTCTGTCACTCTGTATACAGGCAAAGGAGTTGCAAGCTAACTATGTGCATGTGACCTGTCTAAGAAAGTACGTTTTATTCATGGTTGTCAATTATCTGTCAAAGAAACTATGTGCATGTGGTCAATTACTTGAGGAGTTGAGGGTGCACTCGTTTAATTGACACTTCGTCCATCCAAATTTCATTAACACCATTCGAATCTGTTCGGCAATCATAATGTTGACTTTGACCAAATTGTTTTTTTTTTTTTTTTTTTTTTTTTTTTTTTTTTTTTTTTCAATGTAAAGAAGTTACTTTTTAAATAATTAAATCAGATAATTCAAAATTAGTTAATTGATAAATCAAAACTTCGTATTTTACATTATACACTTGTCTTTGGTCAAAGATGAATTTGGTTAACCACAAAGCCAATGGGTGATATAAATTTTGGATGGAGGTAGTAGTTAACTAGTTGTTAAGTTATTGTTACTTGTTCTACTGCTTGTTTATGAGATTCGATGGTTCACTGATGGAGGCTTTCTGTTGACCATGATTTTGAAGCTACTATAAGCGTGCATTCCAAGAATTTTTTGAGACAAAAGAAGCTGATATGAAGCTGGCAGTCGCTAGCACTTCGTCATCAGATCTCGTTGCTAACTACTCTAGATTTGGATGGCTGCTCTTTCTGGCCTTACGTGTACATGCTTTGAGCAGTTCTAAAGATCTAGTTACTTGCGTTCATGGATTAGTATCTATATTGGTAAGTTGTCCTTGGTCATTGTAAATGTCTATGTCTGGTTGTATTTCCATTTTAAATTGAGCCAAAGGTGCACCTTGGAGGCTCTAGCCAAAATGTCTTAGTGCATTTTTGGTGCGCTTTTTGACAAGGCTCACTTAACAACGCAAATATTGTCCGTATTTTGTTTTGCTAGATCTTTAACCTGTTACTCTCCACTTTTACTCCTTTACATGCTTCTCAACTTAAACCCCTAAAAAATGTATTTTGTCCAAATTTTTTTATTAAAAGTAGGGCACCTTGTGTCAATAAGGCAGGTGCCTAGTTGCCTCAGCTCGTTAGTGCCTTGCGCCTCTAAACCAGTTGAACCTTTTTCTTCTCTGTTCCTTTGTTTTTTAATCATGAAGTAGAGCCTTTATGTGCAAAATAGATTATGGGTAAGGTTTAACAAGGGTTAGGTAGTTATTTTACACGGACCGTTAATGGAATGGGATAACTTGCCTCTTCGTGTAAATGCAAGGGTAAAACTGGATACATTGAACTCTCATTGTCGCAGCATTTGTTGGATTCCTTCATCTGCTGGGGTCTTGCTGTTGTGTTGTTGCTGCTGTGCTATTTCTGTACTGGATTCAGAAAATGTTTTTAAAAATTTCCCTTCTAAGGACAAGATGATTTCTGCACAAGAAAACACAATTGTGTAATATCTGTTTGACTGCTTAGATGCAGCTTTTATCATTCATCACTGTTTTCATATTTCTAGTCAGATTTATATTTTTTGACTCTTATGGAAGGTTAATTGCATTGCAGGCAATCTTGATCATTCATATTCCAGTTCGCTTACGGAACTTCAATATTCTCGATTCCCCGCTGTTCGGTAAATAATCTTGATATACTGAAGTGCAATTGTTCAATGTATCCATTGTCAATTACTCCGTATCATTGTTTTTCTTGCATTTGAAGTGGTGGTAAATGCAGTTTTTATCTGTAAAAAGTGTGTCAAAGGGTGCTGATGAGGTAATTTTGCTTTCCAGAGAAAAAAACAGATAAAGGTGTCAACTTGATTGTATCGCTTTGCCAGAAATATGAGACATCGGAAGATGAGGTTAGGAGAATGCTGGAGAAAGCTTATGATCTTATTTCAGATATTCTGAAGATAAAGCCACAAGAAGCTACTGAATGCAAAATCGAAAACTTGGTCAACATGGACCCAGGTTCATAGTGATAACTCCCTGATTTACATAGACTGTCATTTCAATTTATATGAGCGATTTGCTTCTAATTACTATATTGCTGAGTGCAGATGCTTTAAAATATGCTAAAGATCTTTCAGAAGAATCTTCACTTTTAACTTTTATAGACCTATTAGAGAAGGATTATGACGCTGCAGATTGGAATAAGGGTGATATTGATGAAAGACTCTTTCTTAATGAGGATGACAGCATACTGGGTTCAGGAAGTCTCTCTGCAGGTGTCGTGTGTCTAAGTGGAACTAAGGTTTGCATCTACATACTCAACACCGCAATTATGAATGTGGACTACAACGATTCAGTAATCATTCTATAATATTTCATGCTGTTGTCCCATGATTCTCGCAAAGCTGTCATCCAGGAAAGCTTTTTGCTCCCTTGTTTGTTAGAGTTGGTTTGGGGGAGTTTTTTTATGAAAAATATTGTTACTATTTCTGTTGGTCCTGTTATCTACATGAAAGTTGTTTATATATATTCACTACTATTATTTCTGTTGGTCCTGTTATCTACATGAAAGTTGTCTTTATATATTCACTACTATTATTTCTGTTGGTCCTGTTATCTACATGAAAGTTGTCTTTATATATTCACTACGTATTATTTTGCATGAAAAGCTATCTAAATTGAAGTTGTCATGTTATCCACTATCATTATCAAGCAAAAGGCCATCTTCAAGTATGATTTTTACGAAGTATTATAGTATTGTCTGTTTATAAAATTCTTCTGTTTTTTTTTGTAGAGAAAATTTGACGCAATGGCCTCTCCAACGAAAACGATTACAAGTCCACTTTCACCGATTCGATCACCAGCGCCACATGCAAACGGGGCAAGTTGCAGTACTCCTTTGCAATCTTCTACACCTGTTAGCACTGCAATGTCAACTCTTAAGTGGCTTCGCTCTGTAATTTCACCGCTTCCATTACAGCCCTCTGTTCATTTAGAAAAGTACTTTATTTCGTGTGACAGAAACGTAAGTAGTGAGGTTGTTCGTAGGGCTCATATTATTCTGGAGGCCATTTTTCCTAATAATGTCCTTGGAGAGAGATGTACTAGTGGAGAACTACCAAATTCTGCTTTGGTGGACTCTATATGGGCACAACAAAGGCAGCAAGAAGCGTTGAAGTTATATTACAGGGTCTTGGAAGCTATGTGTACTGCAGAGAGCCAAATGTTAAATGCAAATAATTTGACCTCTTTGCTGACGAATGAAAGGTTCCACAGATGTATGCTTGCTTGTTCTGCGGAATTAATTTTAGCCACGCATAAGACAGTGACAATGTTGTTCCCAGCTGTTCTAGAAAAAACTGGAATTACAGCTTTTGACCTGAGCAAGGTGATTGAAAGTTTCATTAGGCATGAGGATACATTGCCTAGAGAGCTTAGAAGGCATTTGAATTCCCTGGAAGAAAGACTTTTGGAGAGTATGGTTTGGGAAAAGGGATCTTCAATGTACAATTCTTTGACAATTGCAAAACCTGCCTTGTCTGCTGAAATAAATCGTCTTGGCTTGCTTGCTGAGCCCATGCCATCACTGGATGCTATTGCTGTGCACACAAATATGTCCTGCGGAGGCTTGCCTCCTCTACCTTCTGTTCAAAAGCATGACACTGCAGCAGGTAACATGAACCCTTTCCCTTCATATCCAGCTGAAATTTTTGTTTATGCTGTATGGGTATTGCATAAATATGTTGTTTAGGACCGTCTTGTATAGGAGGACATGAGCTGCAGATGATTACTTAGAAAGTCTACCATTCGTCCATAGTGGGACAGTGTGATGGGTTGTGTTTTCTATTTCTGCTTTGTTAAGCTATAACTGGTTGACGAGGAAATTTAAATGTGGTAGAACAATGCATGAAGAAATCCCTTCAAATGTCAACCATACGCTTTGTATGCATAATTTATGTAATTTGAATGACAACTAACTTTGCTCAAATTCCAATTTCACTGCCTGGACTAAAAGAACTCAGATTGATTCTCATCACATAATACAAACTTCACCCGACTGATGGCTCGCTTTTAAATACCCGAAATCCTTAAAACGCATTATGTTTCAGGTCAACTATATCATCCAACTTAAACTGATGCACAGTATTTAATAGCTGGGTTGAAGGAAAGTGTGTGATTCTTGGTACCATGAGACGTTTGCAACATATGTTTGCCAGACCTTTAAATCATACTTTTTTTTTTCCTCGCAGGGCAAATCGGGGATATCAGGTCCCCAAAACGATCTGCCACGGAGTACCGTAGCGTGCTAGTGGAGCGGAATTCTTTTGCTTCACCCATGAAGGATCGTTTAATAAGCAACCTCAAGCATAAGTTAACCCCTCCAGCATTGCAATCTGCATTCGCAAGGTCAATTGCAGCTTAATGGATTAGTTTGAGTGTTAATACCATTTTCTATTCTGTGTTTGGATGAATACATTAGCATTTTGTATTGAAAGTTTTTGCATTTCTGGATTCTCCTTTTAGCCCAACAAGGCCAAATCCAGGAGGTGGAGGTGAAACTTGTGCTGAGACGGGGATCAATATATTCTTTTCTAAGGTAAACTTTATTGTTTATAGCATCACTTGATTATTAAACTAAATTTTCAGGCTATGATCGAACGTCTCAAGCTATCAACTACCCTTCCTCCAGTATTTTAGTATTATGCTTTTCTGTTTGGGTTGGACATATGGCTATTATCTAAATCTGTGTGGAATTTCCGAGAAAACCTCTTCTGCTTTGTAATCTAAGTCTGGCATTTGTTTACTCCGAGAAATAAAATTATTATTCTTATAACCTTTATTTTTAAAATCATTTTATATTTTTTTTATGTTTCACCTTTTTGATGAATTACATTTTTTTTTTTTTTTTTTTTTTTCTTTATATTTAGATTTTATTTTTAAGTTTTCTTTTTAATTTTGTCAACCAAAATTCTATTTGTATGCTTGTTTATTTCTTTAACTGTAATTTAAATATTGTAAAATTGTTTTTATTATAGATGGAGTACTACTGTTCTGTTTCCGTTCATTATCTAATTTGTTTGCCACCGGCTATTTACACCTTTTGTATGAGTTTTGCTTAGTTTGATTTTGTTCTAAATATAGATTGTGAAGTTAGCTGCTGTGAGAATCAACAACATGGTCGAAAAGTTGCGTGAGAAGCTACAACAGCTTCAAAAGACTGATGGTCCCGATTTGCCTCAATTGTTCAGAGAGAACGTATACTCTCTTTTCCAGAAGATATTGAATCAGCGAACTTCACTTTTCTTCAATCGGCACATTGACCAAATCATCCTCTGTTCATTCTATGGTGTTGCAAAGGTTGATTTGTGAATAAAGAACAACTACCCGAAACTTGTGAGATTGCACTAGTCACTGATTTTGCTATGTGCCTCCATGCAGATTTCTCGTGTGCCATTGTCCTTTAATGAGGATATTATATTTTACTATCGCAAGCAACCTCAATGTAAATTACCTGTTTTTCGCAGTGTATATGTTGACTGTTCATCAGCACAACGAAATGGAGTAAGCAAAACCTGTGACGTCTGTTCGCTTACATGGCCCCCAAGTTGTTTGTTCATTTGATGGTCTAATTTATACATACATTTGTAACAGAGACAAGGGCAGAAGCATGTTGACATTATAAGGTTTTACAATGAGGAATTTATGCTTTCCGTAAAACCTTTACTTGTGGAGCTGGTCACTCTTGGAACTGGAATCAAATCCGAGCTGGTTCCTCAACGAATTGATAACAAAGAAGGTATTTGGTTCCGTTTTGACTCCTTTCTTTTTCACTACGCTATACTCCTTAGTGCTTAAATTAGTATGAGGATCGTCTTCTTGATAAATCAGACAAGGTAAGTTCTTTACATTCTTTCTTGTAAATTTTGCCAAAGTCCAAAGCTACAGGAGTAGTAACAATTTTGGATGAAGTTAGCAACTTACGGGAAGTCTTAAATTTTATATCTTAATTCTTAAGTACAATGATGTTTCGTTTGAGTTTCTAATTCCGCCCTTTCTGGGAAATTAGCTCCATGCCCTGGATCACCTAAAGTGTCTGCTTTCCCAAGCCTACCAGACATGTCCCCGAAGAAAGTCTCGACCGTCCACAATGTCTATGTGTCTCCATTGCGATCATCCAAGGTACGATTTTCACCTCATTATGTTGATTTGGGATAATTTAGTTTATTGCTTTTGTTTTGTTTCTAAGAATGATGAAAAGGAGCGGTGAAAGATGTGACCATGGAGTAATTTGTTGTCATCTTAGACATTCATGCAAAATCAATGATGACCCATTGATTTTATCTTGGGGGATTATTTTAGGGTTTTTTGTCGGATAGTACCTTTTATTTAGGGTCATTTGTGAGTTAGTACCTTTTATTTTATTTTTTGTTTTCTAGTACCTTTTATTTTTCAATTTTGTGAAAAAGTACCAAATTATGAATTCCGGTGAAAAAAGTCAATTTTCCGTTGAGAGTTATTGTTTGACACTTAAACCTAATAAATTTTGCCTCCATTTGTTAAAACGTACCTAATTCTAAATTCTAGTTTTCCCAAAACATAACTCACCTAAAATGTTCTCTTTAAATTCACTCTTCACCCCCAAAATTAAATATTTCCTTCAACTCTTTCTACCTTCTTGTTGATTGAAATTGAATGTCCCAAAATTAAAGTTGTCAAGTAAAAGTATTTATTGAAAAGATCTTAAATGAGGATGATGAGGAAAAGTTTAAGGAAGTAATGAAATAGTTGACTAATGGTGTCTTGTTATTTGTTAAATTGAGAAAGGTGATGAGAGAATTGATGTTGGTTAATTTGGAATACTTTAATTGAAAGAGGGTGAAAGAGATAGTTAAATTAAAGAATAAAAGGAACAACAACAAGAAGATTACAAGAAGAAGAAGAAGAAGAAGAAGAAGAAGAAGAAGAAGAACAAATGTCAAATTAGGTTAGTTTAATGATAATTATGGAATTGATGGAAGAATTTAACAAATTAAGTTTATGTTAACAAAATAAACTAATTGAAGGAATGATTTAACAAATAAAAAGAACAAAATGAAGGAAATTGAAGGTCAACAACCGGAAAGTTGACTTTACTTACCGGATTCCATTATTTGGTATTTTTTAACAAAATTGAAAAATAAAAGGTACTTGAAAACAAAAAATAAAATAAAAGGTACTATGTCACAAATGACCCTAAATAAAAGGTACTATCTGACAAATTATCCATTATTTTATAACCATTGTCGATATATTTCATACATGACCATAGACCATAGTAGACATCCGACTTCTATATTTGAATGCTACCACCTTTTAGAGTTTGAGTGCTAATCACCTTTAGTACATGGGTCGGTAATTATCATATATAGTTGACATTTCTTCCCATTTCATAGATGGACGCCCTGATTTCACACAGCTCAAAAAGTTACTATGCGTGTGTGGGGGAAAGCACCCATGCTTACCAAAGCCCCTCAAAAGATCTAACAGCCATTAATGACCGCTTGAATAGGTACGCATCTTAACTTTCAAACTCCAAGACCCGTTAACTTAGCATTTGGTGTCCTAGCCTCTCAACCCTAAATTGTACGAATCTAACCATTTTGTGTGCTGCCTGATATTTGTGCCAAAAACATTCATTACGTCTAATTTTATACGGAGTATTATCTTCTCAATATAAATCCATAAGGAAATGTTATGTTGATTGCATGGTTGTCTGTCCTCCAGTACGCCACGTCGAATCAGAGGACCGCTGAATCTCGACACAGATGCTGGACTAGTAAGTGATTCTCTGGTGGCGAATAGCCTTTATCTACGAAACGGAAGTGGTGAAGCATCAACTTCACGGCCTGTGAAAACTGAGGTTCCTGACTCTTAGGTTTTCGGGTACATCAGTGATGTTAATTGTAGGGTTTGAAACTCGCCGACATGTTTTTAATTTCTAGTTTTTACGTCTGTAATTTTATTTGGAGGCCTCTCTAACGACAGAAGTGAGAGTGCAGCATGTTTTTAGTAAATAGCTGCCATCACACCCAGATGCTCTGTGTATGGTATAGTTTTTGGTTGATAGTTTTCATGTCTTTTGTTTTTTCTTGTAGTTTTTTTTAATGAATTAATCACCATTTAATTTGGTGAGAATAACATAGTTCAGGTTAGATTATAAGTAGTCGTAAGGTTGATAGATTTTTCACGTGTAACATAATTAAGTTGATGGGTTAGCTTTTGAATTTGATTTGTGTGTAGTTCAATTTAAATAAAGTTGAAGCCTAATTTGGCTCTTTTTAGTACAAGTACAATTTTGTTCGGTAAAAGTAATGAAACACCAAATGGAATAGAAAGTGGTACATGAGATTCGCTCTAATAGGGGAAGAATATTTTATATAACTTTTAATTTTACAAATAAAAAATAGTTATTTGGCTTTTCATGTACGAGTACATAATATGAAACTTATATGTACATGAAAAGCTTAAGACGTATAATAAAAAATTTAATATTATTTGGCTTTTTACGTACATAATATTAAATTTTTATAATTTTTTGCAATATGCAATTTAAAATATAAACAAAAGAAAAGTGTATTAATGCACACAAATGTTAGTTACATTTGGAACGGAGGACGTATGTTTATTTTAAGTTTTCATTCATGGTACCCTCAATTTTCGTAGTTTGGCAAGATCAATTGAAAGTGGTCTTCAATTTTGAGGGGTTTCAAAATCTAAATTCTTTTTAGGGTTTTTCTACATGGCAACTTTGTGTTTTTTCGGATTCCACGTGGTAACCCTACTTTCAGAAAGTTACACATGGTAACCCTCTACTCTATTTATTCCTATTAGCATGACCCTGTATTTGTATTCCGTCAATTGTTCCGTTAAGTAGTTGACGGAAAATGACGTGGCGTGTTTGATTTTAAGCTTCTTCTGTATGGTAACCTCGTGTTTTCAAAAAAAAAATTACATGATAACCTTATTTTTTGTACGAAACACACATTCTTAAAACAACACTCATTTAATTAATCTCTTTTTCTCTCATTTTCACTTGATCACATTATAAAATGTCAAACTTCAACCATGAGTGTTCGGAAGACGTTACATGGACTGAAACGGTTTGGTGAATTGGTTCCGATTTTTGGTCTAGGATCTAACCATGGTCCTTGGGCTAATGGTACAAGAAAAAGTCAGCCAAAGTAGGCCAATATCTCGGCTGAAAACCAAGTCCCATGATACACACTAATTCAAGTGCAAGTCCCTTTCAATATAGTTTGCTTTATTACTTTATATCTTTGTCACCTTTTAGTATATTGTAAGGAAGCTCAAAATCAGCTTGGGGACCTAAGTGGGACGTCCAAAACTTGCTCTCCAAGGAGCAATCAAGGGCCTTGGATGAACAATAACAATGAAGGGAGAGGATGCTTCAAAGGGTCGACTACAACAAATATACTTATAAAATTATTAGCTATTACTCCCTCCAACTTTTCCATTTAGCCACATGGGCCCACTTTTCTCCTCACAAAAAGTGAGCCCATCTCACAAAAAGTGGGCCCAGTAAATGGAAAAAGTTGGAGGGAGTATCATTTTATTATACTTCACATAAACACACAAGCACAAATAAAATAACTTAGCATATAATCAATATACATATATTATAACAATTTATTTATTTTTCACACACAAACTATATCATAATACAAGGAAAATAAACTAGTGTGCGGGGGCACCTTAAATTAGATGGTTATCGTCGGGGGATCTAAAATAAATTTTAGACCCGGAAATTTCTTCACCCAAAAACTCATGTTCTTCACTCAAAATAACCAAAGATGTTAGCTCCAAAAACCCACTAAAAAACTTAGAACACTTAGGAATTATTAGCATAATATTAAGGTTTTTATTTGAATTGTTTTTAGAAGAAAAATGAAGAAAAATAAATGAGAGAAAAGGGGGTGTAAGCCACGATCAAATGGGGCAATTAAGTACTCATTTTGGTCTTTAAAACTTGTGGAATAAGTTGTAAAAAAAAAGTTTACTTAGTTAAGGTGTTTACTTAAATTTTAATTAGATAAAGTTTAGTTAAAAAAATTTAAAAGTCATCATCACCTTTGAAAATAATGGTCATTACTATTTGGGTGTAGAATTTGTCCCCTTGATGTTTTTAAATATTTCGTCCTCGAAAATCGTGTTCCGAAATAAATCGGGCGTTAAAGACGGTAAATGTTAAAGTGTGCGGTTTTGACGATTTTTCGAAAAATATCTATTTTGAAATTATAAGACTAAAATATTTTATTTACTACTTTAGAAAATTTTTAAAAGTGAGGGAACGTCGATAAAATTTTCAAAACGAAAGTTTTAGCTAAAAGCGATTTTAAATGGTCGAAAGGTACAATTAAAGTTTAATAGTATAGAAATTGAGTTATACTATTTAATTATATTTATTTTTGATATGAAGTTTAAAAATGAGTTTATGAAATATTTATAAGTGTAAAAAGTAGGGATATTTTAATATAATTTTATTAAATTAAATTATAGCCTAATGATTTATAAAATTGAATAGTTAATGAAATTATTCGATTTGAAATTTGATAATGGTTTATCAAACTGAACAGTTGAAACATATTATGTTTCAGAATTATTTAGCGAGAAAAGAAACGCGAGAAACATAAGAAAAGTTAATCGACAAAGAAAGCATAATGATGAAAATCAATTATGTTGGAATGACATAAGCGATGACATAAGGTAGTGAGTCTTCCTCAACACACTTCACCTTGGTTTGCGTGTTTGGAATCGTCGACTTGAATTTTAAAGACGAGAAAAGTACAAGGGTCCATTTTTATTCGAAAATGAAAAATGTTCGAAATTGAATTTTATGGACAAAAGGTTTTACTTTTATTTTTATGAATAGTTAACATGACTTGACCTTTTTTGAAATTTGAAAGGCGACATTAATTTGAGGGTCGATTTTTATAAAAATTTGAAATGTGTTTTAATTTGAATTCTAAGGATAATATATTTTATTTTATATTTCGAATATTTTAAATCTGAACATAAGAAAAAGAGTATTATTTGACGAAAAAAATTTAGTCACATTTTTATTATAAGGCAAAAGGATGAATTTAATTTAAGGAATTAAATTATATTATTATATTTGTGTTAAAATAACACAGGGTGTTACATAACAGCAGTCCATTATTATTAGCACCCATTCCAAGTGATCGTGCTTGCACTTGTTGTTAGATCATTCTCTCGTTCGCCTTAAAACTTAAGCACCCACTCGCACTCATAAGGCCCTAACTGAATGTTCAAAAGTAGTGATCGAGCTGCACCTGCATCATTCTCCTCCACTTGCGAAGGAATTGCCCTCAATTTACCAACCTCCTCGCCATCTAAGTATGGTGTAATATCGCCCACATTGAAAGTTGATGATACCGCAACATCTCTCGGCAATTCGATCTTACAGGCTGATTCTCCAATTCGTTCTAACACCTTGAAAGGACCTTCAGCTCTCGGCATGAGTTTGTTCTTGCGCTTAGATGGAAAACACTCCTTCCTAAGAATATATAATTACCACATTATTAAAAATTATGTAAAGGATGTAAGGTAAATGTTGATTAAATGTAGGGATATTTCTCATGGTACCCCTGAGATTTGTCACTTTACCCATGATACCCCTCTTTTCATGCTAAAAAACTTTGACTGAGCTTAACTTGTAGTTACGAGTTTAGATTGACAATCGTTTTGCCTAAGCCGTAGATATCGTTGTGATGATCAATTTGAACATCGAATTTTCCAGATTCGCAACTCGTGACTAGTAGATATGGCCGGTCAAATTTTTTTTCGATAAAATAAATTTGACCGACCATAACTTGAAACTACGTGTTCAAAACATCAAATTTTTTTTATGTCAAATCGAAGAGCTCGAAAAGACGATTACTTTGAAAAAAAATAATGATCGAATTCTGAATTCGTAACTACAAGTTATGGTCACTTAAAGTTTTTTTCAGAAAACAAAAAGTATTTCGGGAAAAATTGCAAACTTCAAGGGTACCGTGGGAAATATCCCTTAAAATTTATTTACTAATCAAAATATAGTTACGAACAAAACATATGAGGTCTTCATATTTATCACTTGATCACGTACTTCGTAATATAGAAAACTAGTGACTATAATTGAAATCAAATTTATTTCATTCATGTAGATTTTGAGTAGTGATAGTCTTACAATTTAAAAAAAAAAAAAGTGAGTATAATTGACATCCGCGGAAAGCAACATTAACAAACTAATAACAGTATGATACGTAGTAACAAAAAAAATCACCAATTTGTCTTTAAGTAGAAACAATTTAAAAATATTCATTCGCCATATTATCATATTCAAATTGACAATCTTTCTTACTTGATGAATCTACAAAATATAAACAAATAATTTTGAAAAATACAATGATTTTTAGAAAATAAGATGTGTACTAAATGAGCATTAAAAAGCTGCAACAATAACAAAGCATTAATATTGATAACATAAAAAAAACTCTTGCTTTTTTCAATATGTAATAAATATATAACATTTTTTTAAATAAAAAAATAAAAAAAAAGACAAATTTCAACCCGTCAACATTAATATCAATCAATGTTATATTCTATGATATTGGTGTTAGAATCAAGATCTTCTAACAATAAAAAAGTGCTAGACGGTTTTATTTGAGACTTGTTCGTGTTTATAAGCATGCATGTTTTGTGAATAAAAAAATAAATAAGGTTATCATTTAGAATTTTTTAAATCTCGAGGTTACCAAAGAAAAAAAAACTCAAAATTAAATCCGTCATATCAATTTCCGTTAACTACTTAGTGGAAAATTTGACAGAATACAAATTCAGGGTCATACTGATGAGTATTCTATGGTGAGACTGCCTCATACTATAAGACATCACTAATATTCTCATCATAATTATTATACACCCACACCTAATCAAATTTTATACTTCATCCTCATTCTAAGCATTCACCCAAAACATCTAATAAAACCACCTACTGCATCTATTCATACATCATCACTGCAAGTCTACAACCACCGACACGCTGTCAAATTGCTCTGACCGCCATCATTGCCACCAAACTCATCAAAGTCCAATTATCCACCTTGAATTCTCATTCAATGATCTTCATCCCCAACAAATTTTGTTCAAATTGCAATCATCATCTTCTTTTTACAACCACCACCACCCTGCCACCACCTCACGGTGGTTCAAATCGCTCGATTCCACTTACCTCATTCCCGGAGAAATTTAATATCTATTTTCCCCAAATTTCATCAAGTACGGGTAACCCTAATTTTATCTCCTTTTTTAAAATGAAACATTCAAAATTTTGAAACGTAACCATAACTTTTTGAAACGTAACTCAATTTTTTTCAAAAATTTAATATTGTAATTATTTTTCAGAGGTATTAGCATTACTATTGAAAAATATATAAGTTACTTTTGATATAACGTAAACTAACTTTTTATCGTATATAAATGCCGTATGGATTTGGAATAGATCCGGTAAATCTCCTCCAACAATATTTTCAATTTTTTACATCAATTTCTTTATTTTTTGGACCTGATTGAATAATTTATAATAAATGAAATTGTAGAGTCCAAGGTCCCAACAATACTTTAGAGGGGGAGTGAATAGAGGATTGTGCCTTTTTAAAAATTTGCAGCGAAAATATAAAGCAATAAAATAAACTGCGTAAATTAAAAAGACACAAGGATTTAATGTGGTTCGACCCAATTGAAAAGCCTACATCCACCCCTTCTTCTTAGTGTGAAACTTTCTTCAATCAAGAGTACATACTCTGTCCTAGGTTACAATAAACAATTAATAACACTAATGACTAACCCTAATCTTAGTGTGAAGCTTTCTTCAATCTCGAGAAATTATTCTCTACAAGGTTGTATAAAAAAAAAATTGTTACAAGTCTCTCAATCAAAATCAAAATACAATTCAATTGTTTTAGAGAGAGACTTATCGTAACTTATGCACTTTAATAAAAGAATAAGAATTTAAGAACAAAAAGTACAAAGTAATTTGCTTTCAAAATCAAAAGAATAATTTTGCAAAAAGAATTGAAGTACACGGCTAAAAAGTAGCACAAAAATTTTGCAAAATAAAAGTTGTTAGTGAGTTTGAAAGACTTGAGTAGTAAAGATGAAAATACTACAACTTGCTTTATAAGTAGTAGTGTAGTGTGTAGGAAAAGAAAACAAACCCCAACAAATTAGCATATTTGACTTTTCAAAGCAAAACATATAGTATTATTTGAGATATTAATTTTGTTTGTTTGTTCCACATTTTTGGCAGCACAAGACTTAGTTGTGGGAAGCATGACCACATTTTGAATTGACTCATTCTCTAAAAAAACAATGTGTTTGTTAGGAGAGTGTATTAAGGAGTGTATCTAGACATTTTATTATGAAAACTATTATTTAGGATAAGGAATATATCTAGACAAATTAACAAGACTATTATTTAGAGATTATTTCTACAGTGAGGCCGTCTCATACAATAAGACATCAATAATTAGTGTACCATATCCTATTATACACCCTCAACCTAAAATAATTGGACTCCCACGTTAATTTTTTTACAGCACATCTTATATGAACAACCTCCACCACTAGTCCACCATAACTTCTCCTACTGATACCCCCACTAGGCTCGACGGAGCTCGGCGAGTCCGCAAAACACCTCAGATTCGACCACCCTTGTTTGTGGTTTGTTACTCTACTTGAAATATCAATTTTATTTTCTTGTTTATATCAAAATATTGTTGTACTCGCGTTTTTTGAAACCTAATCATACGTTTCTTGAAACGTAACCATGATTTCTTCAAAACTAACACAAATTCTACTTCAAAATTATTCAGTTGAGTTATGAGTGTTACTTTTGAATCTTATAAGCGTTACTTTTGAAAAAACCTGAAGATGTTATATTCAAAATTCGTACTCCATTGATCGGAGGTGCCGACATTGATCTGAGTTGTCGACGATGACTGGAGAACGACGGTGCGTATGAGGCTATCGATGCCGTGGAAGAGACTGTCAGTAACCATCGATCGAAATCGTGGTTGTCGATCAGATATTACTGTTGGTTTGATGATGTGGGGACGACGAAAGAGGCCGTATTAAAGGGGTGAGAAATTTCAGCGGTCATCGGAAATCGACGCCGGCAATGTTAGGGGATGAATGTTGTTTGGATGAGAATCAGTATCTTGTTGAGAAATTGGGGAAAGTAATTAGGGTATGAAAGTATAAAATTGGGGGTTTTTTTTATTTGGGGATTTATTTTTAGAGTATGTCTATTTTGATGATGTGGAAGGTAGTCTCATAGTATGAGACTACCTCATTGTAGAATTTGTCTTATTTAGAAGATGAGATTTCTATGGAGATAATATTGAGGATATTTAGTTAGAGTCAAATATCAACTTAACTAAAAAAATATTTTTATTTTTTTTCTCAAAAGGATAAAATAATATAGATTTAAATGAAAATAATTTATACTCCGTAATAAAGAATAATAATTTCTACATCTTTCACAACTAGATTTTTATCCATATATTGTTAAACAAGATATTGACAAATCTAATTCAAAGGATGAGGAAGTATATTTCTCTAATAATATAATTTTAAGGCTGAAAACATTTTGCATAAAATATCACTTTGAAAATAAAATAAGTTACGTTAAAAATATTTCAAAGTGGAAAATCGGTACAACACTAATGTTAGAGTAACATTGCTGTTGACTGTTGTCGCTCTTAAGTGCATAGTTTCGACACGACCCTTTACATAAAATTGTTCCTAAGGTCTTCTCTTGTATCGAAGCGTGATTTGTAGTGACGATTTTTCTTCCTCTTTTCGATCTTGATTCCTAAAATAGAAACACACACGAGCACCCGAGTAGCGACATAATAAATATTTAACAATCATCAAAACACGATAACTAAGATTGAACAGAAATTAAAGAGGATAGCAGAATGGCGGGAGATATGGGTGTAGTGGTGAAAAATGGAAGTCGTCGGAAGGTTGATTCAATGAGCCTTACAATGGATAAGTGGGACTGTGGGAGTGGAGTGATGGTGGGAGGCTGACTGATGTTTGGTGACAGTTAGTACAAGTCTTTATGACAAATTAAAATTTATTATAATTTAGATGATGTGGCATGGTGTTTTATACAATGAGGTTAACTCATTGTAGAAATTGTACATACTGATAGATAATTGTAGATTACAGGGTTAACATGCTTATCTTTCTGAAAGCAAGGATATCACATAAAATTTGGAAAAACATAGAGTTATCATAATAGAAAATCCTGTATAATAAAAAGAAGGGTTTTTCTACATGGTGACATCCTTGCTTTCACCATTGCCCCATTTGATCGTGGCTTACACCCCCTTTTCTCTCATTTATTTTTCTTCATTTTTCTTCTAAAAACAATTCAAATAAAAACCTTAATATTATGCTAATAATTCCTAAGTGTTCTAAGTTTTTTAGTGGGTTTTTGGAGCTAACATCTTTGGTTATTTTGAGTGAAGAACATGAGTTTTTGGGTGAAGAAATTTCCGGGTCTAAAATTTATTTTAGATCCCCCGACGATAACCATCTAATTTAAGGTGCCCCCGCACACTAGTTTATTTTCCTTGTATTATGATATAGTTTGTGTGTGAAAAATAAATAAATTGTTATAATATATGTATATTGATTATATGCTAAGTTATTTTATTTGTGCTTGTGTGTTTATGTGAAGTATAATAAAATGATACTCCCTCCAACTTTTCCATTTAGCCCCATGGGCCCACTTTTTGTGAGATGGGCTCACTTTTTGTGAGGAGAAAAGTGGGCCCATGTGGCTAAATGGAAAAGTTGGAGGGAGTAATAGCTAATAATTTTATAAGTATATTTGTTGTTGTTATTATGAAAGCATGTTGTGTATCATTTTTATTATGCACTTTAAATCTTTGTTTATATGTTTTGTTACGTTTTTATGAGTTTTAAATACATTATAAGTATATATAAAAATATGTGAATATATTAACTATGAGTTTAAAGTGAAAAAAATCAAAAATAAAAATATTGTACATGTTGTTAAAGGCCACAACCTACCCTTTTATTTTTGATCATTTTCATTTTTAATGGTATGTTATGTTAGTTATATTAAATATGCTTGTTATTATGCTTGTGAAATTTAATTAGGAAAATAATTTATTAAGTATAAAATGTTCATATGGTGTTCTTTGTGTTCTTGACTTTGTTTGGTGTTCTTAATGTTTATGAGTTGTTCATATTAATGTTCATGTTGTTTTGTTAAGTTAGCTCACTTTGATTCACAATGTTTTTATGTTTGTTGTTATTATTGTTTTATTTCACTAGTAAGTAATCTAATTACTAATAACATGAATTAAATAAACTAAAAACATTAGGAGAGTATAGTTTGAAATTTAAAGTGTGTTAAAACACTATTCATAAATATAATAAAACCTTTAAGTGAAAATTTCAACTTAGTTTAAATCATTTTAGTATAATTAGAATATACAAATTTTAAGCTAAAAACCGATAAAAATTTAAAAACGAAAATGAAACCTAAGCTAGTAAACCACACGGCATTTTGGACCATTTAGAGTTAAAAATGATTTTTATCACTAAAATAATTTAGCTAGTTAATTAATGAGTTAGAATTAAAAGTGAGAAGAAATAAACAAATTAAAATACATGTATAATTTCACACGACATTTGTATTGAAATGGACATAATTTGATCAAAATGAATTTATCACTAAGTCACTAAAATTAAATAGTTATTAGAATTGAATTTTAGTGTAAATCGAAATCGTTATAAAATAAATATTGTAAACCGATTAAATTTTGTTACCGATATAAAAATGAATGAAATCGTGTGCTACTACCGAACTTAACGACTTTAAAACTAGATTTGAACTTAGTAACTAAGTTTGAAAATGAATAGTGACCGATGTGAATAGTGACTGAGCTGAATAGTGATTGAGGTGAATAGTGACTGGGGTGAATAGTGACTGGGGTGAATAGTGACAGAGATGAATTGTGACCTAAGTGAATAGTGTCGATGAATAGTAAACCGGGACGAAACTTGTTAAACAAGTAACATCCCAAAAGCTTAAATAATAATCTTAGGCGAAACTTGTTGAACAAGTAACGTCTTGAAAACCGAACCGATGAATAGTAACCCGGGACGAAACTTGTTAAACAAGTAACGTCCCAAAAGTTTAAAAACTTATTATAAGGAGAATTAGAGGTAACTTGTTGAACAAGTTATCTTTTAAAATTCCGAGACGTGAATAGTGAAAAATTCACGTAACTTGTTAAACAAGTTACGTCTCAAAATTCAAAAATACTTCAAATTTCAAAATTTAAAATCTTGTAAATAATTGAAAATTTACCTAAGTATAGAAAAACTGAAAATGAATAATTTAAATAACTAAAGTGTTTCGAAAAACATTTAAATAAAATTGGACATATTAATAAACGTATCAACTTTGAAGCTTAAAGGCATAAATAATTAACAACACTTCAAATAATAAACGAACATGTTATGTGATCATATGAAACCAAATATACATTTAAACGTTTGACGATTAGACTAGGAGAGTCTAGTAACATGTGATATTAAATATCAAAGAAAATAATAAATCGTAAGTAAGTTAAAGAAAAGGTCAAAAGCTTGGGCCACTGTTATGAAAACGTCAATTGTGAGTGAAGTGGGGTTAAGATAGTCTTGTACGGATACCACTATCTCGGCCTTATTGCGATTATCATCCCGAATAGTGTGGTCTCTCAAGCGGGCGGCCTTATTGCTTTGTCATCCTGCCCATGCTTTTGCGCCTTAAGTCGCACTGCCTAAGCCGTACAAGATATTTTTAACTCTTTTGGGTCTGTCTCTAGGAAATAGTCGCTTTATTCATAGTTAAGGTGCTCTATGAATAGCATAGCCTACACTTAAAGTGAATATTAGAATATGCATATTAGACTAGGGTTGATCCCCTTATTTCGCAAGAGGTATTAGGGCCACCGCAGCCTTATTGCGATTGTCATCCTGCGGTTCTGTCTCCTTGCCGCGTTTCGTTCTTAGTGGGCGCAACGCTTGCATTCGTTCTTGCCACATATAAAGATCAGTTGACGGGATTATAACAGAAGTTCGGATCATTTCGAACACTAGAAGATGAGATGTAAGTAGTCTAGTATTCGGCGTGGTTTACGAGTCGAGTAAGTCGCTGCACTATTTTACTGAGATGCAAGCGATCAGAATACAAAGGCCTACTCAGTGGTCTGACTCGTAAGCAGTATGTGTTTGGTGTTTAAATGAAAGTGAGTCAAAACGTCTTTAAAAATTAAAGACCACAAATTTCTGTAGTGAATCGAGTATGCATGATGTGATTGATACAGTTTGTCTGATAGTTTGCGATTTGATATCGCACCGTAATTATGTTGAATACTTGTGATACTATTGATATTATTTTACTTGTTAATTGTTTTATAACTGTATATCATGCTGTAGATACCCGTATCCGCACCCCCCCAAAAACAGACCCGATGACGAAAAGGACTTTTCATGCATGTTTTAAAATAAGACGAAACGGTACAAAAGGGTCTAAAACATTTTAGTCATTTTTAACGTATTTTGAGTTTGCATATTTCGTAAAAATGAATATTAATTTAGTCATTTTTAATCGTAAGTCGACACAATACACACAAACACGACACAAAAACGCCTCACAAAAATGGTCCAAGAACACAAAAACGACCCAAACACACAAAAACGGACCAGAGCGCGTCCCGGGTCACATTTTTACAAAACAAAACTTCACAACGTCGTAAAAAAATATATTACAATATTATTTTATTTCGAGCCAAAATCGAAAAACACGAGGAAAAACCGAAACACGAAACGCGAAAACGGAGCCGAGAAATCAACTGACTCAAGTTGATTCTCGACCCCTAAAGTCAACAACAAACAAACACAATCATGAAACACCTACGAAAACATGTCATACTAAACACGACGCTACAAAATCAATTGAAAAACGCCCAAAAAATCGCCTGTACACAGGCGATTTTCAGGTTTCTCTGTCCTCTGTTGCACACTGGCGATTTTTACATTAATCGCTAGTTCACTGGCGATTTTCTGAGCAACTATATATGAAACACGAAGCAATTGCTATAAATAGCAGCCCTTATTCGACATAATTCATCATCAATCTTAACAACAATCAATACATACAATATCAAATCTTCAATACACACATACAAAGCCTCTCGCACTTATAAATTTCCACTCTAAAAACTTTCTTTGCATTTTAAGGTAAAAAAAACTTTACCTTCGGATTGGATGTTCGAGACTTGGACAAAAAGGGTTACTTTAACCCACCTTGATATTGGCTTTAACGAACCCGTATTCGCAATACGGTTGTAGTTATTCGAATTGAAAAATTCGTCTAAACCTTGCCAATATCGCATAAATAAACGACTCAAAATCACTAAATTAAACACCACTTTTACATTATGCAAATTCTCGATTCATGCATTAAATTATGACTAAAACACGGATTCGACATTAAATTGTTGATGTGTGCTTATTATATAGATTATATGCCCCCGGTTTAGTTGCATTTAGCTTACTTTTAGTCGAGATCATTATTGTTTTATGAGCTATTTGATATATATTGCGGTACTGCTGTTCCTATTTATATTTTGCAGGTTTTGGCGGTCTTGAGCCAAAACCCGAGTCGAGTGGAGCACGTACGAGTACCGAGACCATAGGACCAAGCTCGAGCTTAAACGGGAGCTCGGGACAAGAATAAAAGACGCATTGGATCAAGGCCCAAACAACAAACGAAGCCCAAGTGAACGAGAAGAAGCCCGGCCCAAGTTGGTGGACCGGCGGGTCAGGTCTGGCCAGCGGCCGGCCGGCCGGCTTCGGTGTCTTTTGCGTCGGTTTGATTTAATTCGGGATTGTTTTTGGGAAGTTGTATATAAATACTTTTAGGACGAAATTTGGAAACTTATGGTTTATTTTACTGTTTTAGTTTTAGTTTTAGTTTATCTCTCTAAAATTCTCTAAAACCATAGTTTAGTTTACTTTGCAAGATTTGTTCTTAAAGATTTCAAGATTCAGTCTTTATTTCAAGATTTATTTCAGGTTCATGTTTTATTGTTTTTATTTATTTATCATGTCCATTATTGATTGCTTAGGTTTAGTTTTAATTATGCATAGCTAAATTCTTGTTAGGGTTTAGGGGAATTTGTGATATTTGATTCAGGAACATGTTTTAATTGCTTAAATTGATTGAACTTGTGCAAGTTGATTTCTTCCTACGCGTTTATATTATCAATTGAACTTAGGGACGCCTGAATTGAATTGAATCTTGGTAGTTTTGATTTAAGATCGAAAGCCTAATTGAAACTAGACTTACGCGTATTTGATGAGTTAGGTTTAGTAAGTTGCGAGAGCCCGCTAAATCTGCTTAAGGTTAATATTGACTCGAGAGAGCGTATTCTTAAACCTAGTTACTTGCATAGCTTCAATTGATTGTTATTTCTTATTGAGTTGAGTTCTTGAATTAATATCACATTGAACCTGATGCCCTAATCTTTCTCCCATATACTCTTACACTCTTTTATTATTCGTTCTTAGTTTAGTTCTTATTCTTAAACATCAACTTTTACCTTTGAGATAGCCTAGTTGACTGAGTAACCCTTCTGATTACACTGTTTCTCTGTGGATTTCGACCATGCTTGCTGCTTGCTACTAGTTAGTTGTTTCGTAGGTTTATTTTGATTGAGGTGATACGACTTTAGCCTTGTCAAATTTGGCGCCGTTGCC
This sequence comes from Dianthus caryophyllus, assembly GCA_023091065.1. Taxonomy (NCBI): domain Eukaryota; kingdom Viridiplantae; phylum Streptophyta; class Magnoliopsida; order Caryophyllales; family Caryophyllaceae; genus Dianthus; species Dianthus caryophyllus. The sequence continues at coordinate 20,947,359 of CM041522.1, forward strand.
GGGGAAACGATTTAGTTAGTTAGATTGTTTGCTTAGTTTAGGTTTATTTCTCTCTTGTCTCAGGGAACACTAGTTCTTTGAGACCGTTCTCACTGTTTTCTTTGAGTTATTTATGCGCAGGTCACCTTCAAGTTTAATCCCTTTTGATCTTGAACCTGAGCGTACTTTTCACCGGACGCGAAATTTCTTCAAAGAGATCGCTGAGGCCTACGATTCTGAGATTGTGGAAACTTCGGACGAGGAATCTCGTGCGGAGCAATCGTCCTACGAAGAGGACAACCCACTTGATACTGCTACTGTTATTTCTGAGCCACCTGTAGTCTTGCCGAAGTTAGCTGATCACTCTAAGCTCAAGGCGACGCAGATTCCCAAGGGCACCCCAGAACCTGAGATCAATGCCAATTATTCTATTCCACCTGCTTTGATTGGGCTAATCGAGAGGAGTCAGTTTGGGGGTGCTGCTACTGAAGACCCGCACAGTCACATTGTTACCTTTTGTGACTATTGTTCTACGAAGAAGACGACGGGTATCACGTAGGCTCAGTTGCATGAGATGCTTTTTCTCTTCTCTCTACGGGATCAAGCTAAGCGGTGGTTGACAGCTCTTGATTAAACCGCCGCTGGGGTTACAGATTGGGATTCTTTGATGCTTGCATTCTACAACAAGTTCTTCCCTCCGGAGAATACGACCCTTCTCCGCAGTCAAATTACGAGTTTCCGTCAATCTTCGATGGAAAATTTGAGTGAGGCTTGGGAACGTTATAAACAGTACACTCGGGATTGTCCGCATCATAACTTGGACGAATGGTACTTGGTTGTGACGTTCTACAACGGATTGAGTGACGAGTCGAGGCAGATTTTAGACTCGGCCGCAGGAGGAAGGTTCACGCACAACGTGGACGACGCTAAAGCTTGGCAACTTATTGAAGATATGGCGGTGCACAGCGCCCAATATGCTAAGCCGAGGGGACCCACAAAAGGTGGGAAATATGAGGTAGATGCGATGACGCGGTTAGAGGCTCAACTGAGCCAAATGTCTCAACAGATTACAGGTATTCAGGCCAAGGTCGCAGGTTTATCTTCTAAACCTGTGTATGAGGGCAGCGCGGTGGGTCATCACTATTCTCCACCCACCCCGGTTTGTGAGCATTGCGGGGAACATCGACACCACTTTCAGGATTGCCGTACTTCGATGGAGCAGGTTCATGCCTTTCAGTCTCAGCAGGGCAACCCATATTCTAACACTTATAATGAGGGGATGCGCAACCATCCTAATTTTTCGTACCGAAGTCAAAATGTGTTGAATCCGGGTTCACAACCTTATGTTCCTCCGCCTTTTCGAGGTGGTAATTCGACTCCTCCGGCCTATAATCCTTCTTATGCTCCTCCACCGCGACCACCTCCAGTCGCGAATGACCCTTTAGCCGAGATGCGCATGATGATGATGGCTATGCAAAAGATGCAAATGGAGACAAATCAGGCCGTCAAACATCTCAAGACGCAGGTTGCCCAAATCGCTACGTCGCAGGCAACCCGTCAGAAGGGACAACTACCTCCACAGGGCGACCCTCCGAAGAATGTTGAGCATGTTAATGCAATCCAGTTGCGTAGCGGGAGGGCCTACGACGGTCCTGCGATGCCCTGGTCAGATGAGCCGAGTAGAGAGGCTGCTGTGGGTGATTAGAGTGTAGATGTGGAGAGGGTTACGGACGATGTTGCTGAAAACACGAGGAAGACGAGCCAGCCGGTCGACCGGCAGTCGGTCCGGGACCGGCCAGCTGAGAGGCAGCAAGTTGCGGGGGAAACTCCGGGAATTCAAATCAAGTTGCCTTTTCCAGGTCGAGTACGTCAAGCTAAAACGGACTCCCAGTTCAGTAAGTTCTTTGAAATCGTGAAAGGGTTGCAGGTGGATGTTACTTTTATTGACTTGATTAGAGAGATTCCTGCTTACGCTAAGTTCATGAAAGAAGTCTTGACTAGGAAGCGGTTCGTTGACGATGTTGAGTCTGTAGCTTTTCTGGGGGCGGGTAGTGCCTTTTTGCAGGCTCACCAGGCCCACTCTTAGCAACCACTGGCTTCTTGAATTTTGGCTTACCTACAGCTAGGTTAGCCGGAGCCTTACCCTTACCCTTCTTGTTCCCAATCATGAGAACATCTTGCTTCGTGCTCCCACTTAACTTCAGATCACTCCGTGCATGCGAGGTGAATGCGATTCATGCAGACTTTTCTGCATGCCATTCATGTAATAGTTTGCCCTAAAGAGGGCATACCCATCATGAAGAGAGTGAAGCACTCGATCAATGATGATCTTCTCGTCGATCGTGCAACCAAGCTCCTCCAATTTCTCAACGTTCTCGATCATGGCGAGAAGGTGTGGACCAACCGGTTGGCCCTTTTGGAGTCTAGCTTCAAAAAAACGAGTAGTATACTCGTAACTCTTAATTCTCGGAGCTTTCGAGAATTCCTTAGTAAGGGTGGTGAAAATCTTGTTTGCACCTTGGGTAATGAAACGTCTTTGCAAATTGAGTTCCACTGTATAGATGAGCACGCTCAGAACGCACCCGCTCCATCATGAAATCGTTATAAGCAAAAGTTTGACTTCTTACGCATCGGAGGTGGTAGAGCGGCGGTGGCTCGATCAAGTACTTGAGCTTACCGTCGGCGATAAGCGGCATTCGTAATGCGACCTCCCAATCGAAAAATTGGACCCATCACTTTTCGGTCGAGTTGGTGATTCATGGTGCCCATGAAAATTCTAAGCCATGATTCGCGCATTAGTGTGGCACTTGGCATTGGTTAAATGTCTGCGGACTGACCATTTGTTATAGTAGTTATATCTGTATATAACGATTCAAGCTGTGAAAAGAAAGAAGAAGAAGAGAATAGATAAGAGATCATGGTTTTCAAAGTTTAAGTCATAAAGCAATAACGATTTAATGCAATGACTCGTGCACTCATGTAATTGACCTCCCTCGAGAATTTCATAAGCGATCCCAAGACTCAATTTCTTTAAATTGATAAGCCAACCTCTTGCCTAATTCTACTCTTAGAATTCTTGGTCGATAGATTTCAGTAAATCCTATCTATTAGTCCACCATACTTTCGAGATATTACTCGAACCATAATGTTGAGATAAACTAAGTCGACAGCCACTACTTACCCAACGTAGAAGGGGTCATATTATGTCTACCGACGAAGAAGGGATTCATAGTGGTTCGACTTATAAAGACTAATTCTCAATTTCAGTTTTAGAGGAAGATCCCATCAACTCATTTTAATTCATTTTAAGTGAACTAATATCTAGCATTATCGTGAATGATTAAATTGAGGTGATAGCTCTAAACAAATGACATCCGTATGTCTATGATCTAGGATGCAACTATATGATCCATTTTCATGCATATTAGGTGGTTTGGTTTAATTTAGGCGGAATATGATGCTACTATCTAACGTGAATGCAATGAAAACGGTAAAGAAAAACGCAGAAAAGAAAAACACCTAGTGTGGCCTAACCCTATGAAAATAAAGACATATACAAATTTGGAATCCATCCATGGACCCTAAAGCTGTCTTCATTCTTCATCTTGGGCTTTAAGTGGGAGTCCATCTTGAATCTTCAACTTGAATCTTCTTAAAATTACATATTTGAATTACAAAAATAAACCTATTTACATTCTAATTCAAAATATGCCAAAATTAAAAATATTACAACATTGGAGATTCGAGATCTCAAAATACAACCAAAATTGTGTTTCCTTCATTACGAAAACACAACTTTCTAAGGCCACACTAGTAAATTACAACCGTTTGTACAAAAATGCGTAAAATAAAACCATTCATTCATTCATTCAAAAATAGCATCAACTAAACATAAATAATAACAATGTATACAATTGATTATTTATCCAAACCACCCTTTTTAAATGATTATAATTATGCAACAATTCCTTAATTGTTCATAATATCTTATAATCAAAACAATAATCCAAAAGAAATAATTTATATTATCATTATAACACAAATTATATCACAATAATATTTTAAACTTCTTTAAAATATAAGGTATCATATTTATTATGAACTGCTTCACAATAACATAAAATATATATTATCCTTATAATATAACAAAAATTGTAAAACAAAAATTTTCCAAAATTATGGAAGATTTCGGCCAAATCATCTAACAAACCAATTTTTTTTTTTTTTTTTTTATTTTTTTATGAACATCATACGGCCAACAATAAAATTACCAAAAAATATATATATATATTTTTTTTAAATTTTATACGGCCTATATTAAAATAAAAAAAACAATAATTAGAATTTAATTCGGCCAACATTAATAAAATGAATTAAACTGTTTTAATTCAATTATGCTAATGATTAGATCGATACTTACTCAATTTTAATCCGTATTAAACATTGACTTAAGATAATCAAAATAACTTTTTAGATTAAACATCTTAAATTAGTAGATCTAATGTTTAACAACATTATATGTTCATCAACATACACAAATTTGGTCCTTTTAAGTTTGAATTCAATCGGTATTAAATCAAAACTATTGCAAATTCATATGAGATAATTTTAACATCTTAAAATATCGACAATTATGAATCAAATGGACCAAAATTTCAATAAGAGCACACGGCCATACATCAAAACTTACGGCCAAACAATAAACTTGATTTAACAAACTTGATTTAACAAACTTGATTTAATCAAAACTTGATTTAACAAACTCACGGCCAAACTATTGCAAGTCACGTGCTCTTTTGATTTATGAGAATTTCATAAAAAACAAACTTGATTCTCTCAAAACATACGGCCAATTGATAAAATAATTCGGCCACTACAAAAATTTTATCAAAATTTGTACAAAATCGATTTTATGAAAACCTTATAAAAATTTCTTGTGCCCTAAGTCTCTGATACCACTTGTAGGTTTATATCCGTATATAGACCATTAAAATCACAGGATTATAATGAAAACTTTTATAAGATTTAAAGTCATAAATTGAAATTGCATAATAAAACAACAAGATATAGAAATAACCTTTAAAACCTTGTAATTTGGCCTAAGATCAATACCAAAGTAATGGTATCTCCTAATTATCTCACCCAAGATGCTTTGAGAAATACCCTTGAGATTTGCTAGAAAATTAGAGAGAAAAGAACAATTTCTTTTTACTCAAGTTTTGTGTTGTGTGCTAGTATGAATTATGAATTAGGTTAGATGAGTTTAGGAGAGTGATTAGGTTAAGTAGAGAAGAAGAAATCAATCTCCCCATAACCCTACATCACACGTCCAAATTGAAATAGGAGTGGACTTATCTACTTCTAAATTTCAAGCCCAATTCTAATTAAAAGGTTTAACCCAACTTGTTTAATTAGTTTCTTTGGCTTTTTAATCTATAATGTAATTATAATATCCTTATATTATATTAAATCATAAATATCCTTATATTTACAATTTAGTAATTAATTATAACTGATTAAAATTAATTAGCCTACATTATACATAATAACTAAATATAACCGTTTATATTCAGTTTCCGAATTACAGCTAATTCCTCTCATCTAATGTCATTTAATCTTTATTAAATAATATTCATTATCATATTTGACTAACCTCTTAGTCAAATTCGACTAACTGTTTAGTCGACAACACTGACTAACCATTTAGTCATTAAATAAGGTATCGATATGATCATTTTCTCAAATGATCACATCTCTCAAACACATCCTTTAGGTGTGACTCTTAGGGACCAGTTGATCACCGCCATCTGTATGACAATAACGTCAAACTTATCTAGCAAGCCAACCGTTATTGATAAACGTTAATCAACTGATTAAATACAAAATGTACCCTGTGTACCTTTAGAGATTTATTTATGTTATTGCACTCACTGTGGAGGACACTAACCCCAACAGTAGTTCACCCCCTAAGCTTAGTGACCCTGAGACTTTTTCCATTCCTTGCTCGATTGGTAGTTATGTTGTTAATAATGCTTTGTGTGACCTTGGGGCTAGTGTTAGTGTCATCCCATATTCTGTTTGTAAAAAGCTTAATATGACTACTTTGGTTTGCACTTCTATCACTTTGCAAATGGCAGATCGTTCAGTCCAGCACCCTTTAGGTATCCTAGAGGACGTTCCTGTACGGGTAGGAAAATTCTTTATCCCCGTAGACTTCATAGTGCTGGACATTCCTGAGGACACCCACATCCCGATCATTTTAGGGAGACCTTTCCTGCACACTGCAGGAGCTGTTATTGATGTGGGTAATAAGACCTTAACGTTCTCAGTGGGGGGTGAAAAATTGTCTTATACGCAGTCGAGTACCACGCGATCGCCTATGCAGTTAGAGTCGGTTTGTGCTATTGATGCTATACTTCCGTCTCACTCTACTGGAGACACTTTGGAGGTCTTTTCTGTTGTCTCTCCTTGTGCAGGTTCATGACGAGCAGCTAAAAGACTGGTTTGGGGGAGAGGAAACTATTGGAAGCCGACCTATTTGATGCTAGCGGTGGAGATGGACGCCCCACGGTTGAGTCACCAGGAGCGCAAGGGCGATATGGCGAGCCATTTCGAGAGGGAATTCCGTGCTTACTGATTATCGATGATCTACCTCGAGAAGGTAGAGTTTTGTGGCGCTCGGATGCTATTACCACGAGCGAGGCGGTCGCGAATGGTCAGCGACCTTGGCATGTTTATTTGAGTTGATTGGAGCTTTGAAGAAGGTCGTGCAGGACCGTATAAACTAGCGCTTCCGGGAGGCAACCCGATGACGTTTGTAATTATTTGTACTTTGGTTTGTTTGCGTGTTGACATTTTAGACTTTTATTGAGCGCGCGAGGATGAGGGTATTATTATGTGATTTTAGTGCGCAGGTACTCTACGATTTTTGGAACTTAGGATCTTGAAAAGGAGTCTCGAGAGGAGGTCCTAGCCGGCCTCCCGGCAGCCGGGCTCCAACTGGGGCCGTAGCCCAAATTTAAAAACTGGAGAAAAAATGCAAAAAATAAAAAAATTGGGTGCCAGCCGGCCGGCCGACACGTCCCCCCCCCCTCTTTTGGTTCTCCTTTTTGACGTATTACCTACCGAAGTACTTCATAGCACGGCTGATTCGGATGATTATTAGTGGATTCTCAAGCCACGATCTGTGCTTCGCTTCGGTTTGGGGGAGCTTCTTCGTGATATTGTGAGTCTTCTTTACCCTCCCTGTCTTTTCTTCGCATTTATTCCCACCCCATTTATTATGTGTCCTCTTTTCTGCTACTTGTGGTTGTGCTGTTTTTCACATTGAGGCAATGTGTGATTCTGGTTTGGGGGAGGAAGCGACTTTCGCGCTCTTTAGTTGCATTTTTATTCTGTGTGCATTATTCATAAAAAATCCAAAAAATTAAAAAATTTATTTAACAAAAATACAAAAATACGAGTCTTTTGCATTCTTTTTGGTCGTCTTAGAAACCTTTTGTGCAGGATTAACTTTAGTGTCTTTTGAGATACGCTCTTAGTCGCTTAGTTGAGTCTCTTGATTGTGTTGATTTGATATGCTTTGCTTACCCTTTCCTTTCATCCTTGAGGTGATTTGAGTAGACTGACTTATATTTGAAATAGGGACATGTGATGTAGACGAGGCGCGTTTCTTAGACTAACCATCCACTTGACTTTGTATATACTCGTACTAGTGAAATGAAAACTTGAATTTATGTCATTGTTTGAGCCTATTTGTACTTAAATGATCGAGCATTGCACGAAGAGGTACTTATTTTTGGTTACGATATTATTTGATACCCACATAGCCAAATGGCCTACTTTTCTACCCTTTAGACTTAGGTCCCTCATTTGAAGCCTGTCCTAGCCTTTGTAGCCTGTTTTTCTTGAGCCACATTATATATATTATGAGCTACATTCCAGAATTATCCTACCCAGGCTGATCAGTTGCATTAGGGATCTTGAGTTATCACGGAGTATTTGGTTGGGAAGGAAGTGGGTTAAGTCCGTGATTGCTTATTTTGTGTGTTGGAGTTATGGGTTGATATTATGCGAGTATTCCCGTTAATATTGCGCTTTCCTACAAGTTTAAAAGTCTCACCCGATCTCATTTCATTTCAGTTCAAAAAAAGAAAGAGAAAAAAGAAAAAGAAAAACAAAAATCCGAAAAAGAAAGAAAAAGAGAAAAGAAAAGAAAAACAAAAGAAAGAGCTGGTTCGTAAATATGTTGTTTAATTCAATAAAAAGATCGGGAGTGTTAAGTTGGAAGCGATATTTTATCATTCTTATGCGGGAATGGTGATTCATTTTTAATGCGGGAATTGATATACGGTTGAGAGGTGTTGTTGTTGGGATGTGAGTTAGATTTTTAATGCAGCTGTTATGCCGTTGAGCTCCACATTTCCAAATGCGTTTACCACCTTTTTACCCTCTTAACCCGAGCTAACATTATGATGAGGCTAAAGTCGTGGTCACCTAATCAAAATAAACCTAAAGACAACTAACTGGGTAGCTAGCGGCAGTAGGGTCGAAATCCACAGAGAGAAGGAGCAGTCAAGGGTTGCTTAGTCAAACAAGGTCAGTCTCGAGGTAACAAAAGATGGTGTTTTGAGAGGTTAAACTAAAAACGATAAGCAAAAGGAATATAAAATGAATGAGAGGGAGATTAGGGCATCGGGGTCATGTTACATCGATTCAAGAACTAACTCAAAAGGGATTATCAATCAATTGAAGTCATGCAAGCGATTAGGTTTAAGAAAACGCTCTCTCGAGTCAATTTTAACCTTAAGCAAATTTAGCGGGCTCCCGCTACGTACTAAATTCAACTTATTGATTACGCGTGAGTCTAGTTTCAATTCGGCTTTCGTTCTTAAACTGAAACAACCTAAATTCAATTCAATAAAGGCGTCCCTAAATTCAATTGATATTGAAACGCGCAGGAAGAAATCAACTTGCACAAATTCAATCGATAAAAGCAATTAAAACATGTTCCGAACCAATATCACAATCACCCTAAACCCTAATTGAAGGATTAGCTATGCATGATTAAAGTGAAAGCAATGGAAATAATAACAATAAACATGATGAGAAGAAGAACAATTAAATTAAACCTGGGAGAAATCTTGAATTACAATGAAAAGATCGAGTCTTGCCAAATAAATTCAATCTAAACTAAGAGTTTTATGAGAGTTTAAAAGAGAGGAAAAGTAGTTTCTAATCTAAAGCAGTAAAAATCAAACAAAGCATAAGTCTAAACCCTAACTTAAGTTGTATTTATAGGCCAACGAAAATCCGGAGCATAAGTCAGCAGAACCTATCGGTTCGGGTCAGAACCGATCGGTTCTGGGGGGTGAACCGATCGGTTCAGTGTGGAACCGAGCGGTTCTAAGGCATCCAGCAACTTCCAGCACGTTTAAGCCTTGATTCAACTATCCAGAACCTATAGGTTTGCTCTGAACCTATAGGTTCTAAGGATTTCCAGCAACTTTGGCCTAATTTACTCATCTTGAACCTATAGGTTTGCTCTGAACCTATAGGTTTGACGTCCCATATTGTCGTATTGACTTCAAATCAACTCTCGAGCTTCGTCTTGACGTCACGATACTCGTAAATGCTCCATTTGACTCAGGTTTTAGCTCAGGACCGCCAAAACCTGCAAAATATAAACGAGGAACAACAATATCGCAATATAAAGCAAATAGCTACTAAAACAATAATGAAATCGAGCAAATGCGAGCTAAATGCAACTATATATAACGGGGGCATAAAAGCTATATAAATGACATGTATCACATTACAACCCTTGGAAACCTCGCTCGATGTGATTTTGAGACATTTTGGGTGACGACATGCTTAGTTCTAGTAGTTTTCCTAGTGTCGATGTTTGTGACATTATTTATAGTCTCAGCGTTTTAGTGGATGCATACGGTCGAAAGTCTTTGCATGGAGTTTACGTTATAATGTTCCGCCGTCTTTTATTTGTTCAGTTTGCTCCCTAACTCTTTAATTTATTGAAGAGGAAGCGAGTATGGATTTGATTCACTTTTGTATGAGGTGACGATGCTTGTGACTTTGAGTTGCGATTTCCTGTACTAGTTTGTCCTCGTGATTATGTGCTATGTTTGGGTAGTTTGCTTGAGGACAAGCAAAGGTTTGGTTTGGGGGAGTTTGATGTGTGCTTATTATATAGATTATATGCCCCCGGTTTAGTTGCATTTAGCTTACTTTTAGTCGAGATCATTATTGTTTTATGAGTTATTTGCTATATATTGCGGTACTGCTTTTCCTATTTATATTTCGCAGGTTTTGGTGGTCCTAAGCCAAAACCCGAGTCGAGTGGAGCACGTACGAGCACTGAGACCATATGACCAAGCTCGAGCTTATACGGGAGCTCGGGACAAGAATAAAAGACGCATTGGATCAAGGCCCAAACAACAAACGAAGCCCAAGTGAACGAGAAGAAGCCCGACCCAAGTTGGTGAACCGGCCGGTCAGGTCTGGCCAGCGGCCGACCGGCCGGCTACGGTGTCTTTTGCGTCGGTTTGATTTAATTCGGGATTGTTTTTGGGAAGTTGTATATAAATACTCTTAGGACGAAATTTGGAAACTTATGATTTATTTTACTGTTTTAGTTTTAGTTTATCTCTCTAAAATTCTCTAAAACCTTAGTTTAGTTTACTTTGCAAGATTTGTTCTTTAAGATTTCAAGATTCAGTCTTTATTTCATGATTTATTTCAGGTTCATCTTTTATTGTTTTTATTTATTAATCATGTCCATTATTGATTGCTTAGGTTAAGTTTTAATTATGCATAGCTAAATTCTTGTTAGGGTTTAGGGGAATTTGTGATATTTGATTCAGGAACATGTTTTAATTGCTTAAATTGATTGAACTTGTGCAAGTTGATTTCTTCCTACGCGTTTATATTATCAATTGAACTTAGGGACGCTTGAATTGAATTGAATCTTGGTAGTTTTGATTTAAGATCGAAAGCCTAATTGAAACTAGACTTATGCGTATTTGATGAGTTAGGTTTAGTAAGTTGCGAGAGCCTGCTAAATCTACTTAAGGTTAATATTGACTCGAGAGAGCGTATTCTTAAACCTAGTCACTTGCATAGCTTCAATTGATTGTTATTTCTTATTGAGTTGAGTTCCTGAATTAATATCACATTGAACCTGATGCCCTAATCTTTCTCCCATATACTCCTACTCTCTTTTATTATTCGTTCTTAGTTTAGTTCTTATTCTTAAACATCGACTTTTACCCTTGAGATAGCCTAGTTGACTGAGTAACCCTTCTGATTACACTGTTTCTCTGTGGATTTCGACCATGCTTGCTGCTAGCTACTAGTTAGTTGTTTCGTAGGTTTATTTTGATTGAGGTGATACGACTTTAGCCTTGTCAATTGTACCGTTTTAACTAGTCTTTTAAACATGCAAAACCGAGGGTTTTTACAAAATCTTATAACTGAATACAAGTCGGAGAATAACGTTTATTTAGTAATTCAAAATACAATGAATTATTAATCTTACGTATATTTCCTATAGCAAATCGTCATAGCTTTGACGGCTTACATTCATTTTACATATTTGTCGAGTCACATATTTGCATTTGTACGTAGCGTCCCATTAGCCCAAATATCGAAATTAAAGCATTTGTTTTCAAATTAGTAAAGACTACTTTTACGTACGCTTTTTTATCACAGTTTTTCAATATACATTTTGTCAAAACTTTCGAAAAGTAACCTCACTCCGAATCCTCTCTGGTTTCACAATAACCTCTGAACGATAGGTATCGACGCACCTTGAAATCTGAGACCCCCGCGTCTTATGATTTTAAGACGCGCTGAAGAGGTTCCAAATTCCTTTAATATTTGGTGGCGACTCCGAAAATACAATTCAAAAGGATTTTCTACATTTCTTTTGTCACAAATTCAAGCAATGACATTCCCCCATAGCAAAAGAACGCTCGGGCGAGCATGCCTCATTACAAGTGCGCATGCATCTATACATTTTTCCTGCGTAGTGCATTCCGCCCAACCTCTCGAGGGAGGGCACGCGCGGGGCGTCGAGAGGTGGCACGGCACGTCCGGTACCTTCAGTTGGCGACTCCGCTGGGGACGAGCATTTTTTATTTTTTATTTTTTTATTTTGAAAACTAGTTTTTTCATTTTATTTTAAAAACATAAAGAAGTGAAACTTGAAACTTTGAAAACATTTCTGCTTTCGATATTTGGGCAATAGTACGTTGAGTCGAATCCTCCTGATTCATAACCACACCCCTCGAGGGACAGCTCCTAGTAAACGCTTGCTTCTTAAGCGAGATTACTTTGGACACGTCGATCTCTCACCTCTCCACGATTACAAGTACGGTATCCGTACAAGTGATCGTAACAGTCAAACTCGGACGCTCTAGGCCCCGTATTGAATCCACACTCAAACGTGTGCAATCTTGCGGATAACCGTAACAAACGTTGCGGGAATGACCGGAGGGAACCTTACCCTGAAAGCCAAAAACCCGTGTCTATACGTACAAATGCAAAGCTATAGTACCCTCACTATAGTTGTGTTCTAAACAAATGCATGCAAAAACATTTCATAGGCATTACACATTCAAAAGACGTCTGTTTTGAAAATACATTTTCGAACATTTTTTTTTCAAAAAGGCATACTTTTTAAGCATACTGTCAGGGTCATTGACCTATAGTCAACTGAACCTGACGAACAGTACATCACAATGTTCAAAACCGCTCGGAAATAATCACTACATTTCCGATCCTTTACAAAACATAAATGCAATATACGACTGACGTATCGTCATAATACATTTATCGCAAAAACATTTCGCAAAGCAAAACCCGAAAATGTCAATTCATTTCGGACATTTCAATGAAGCAAACACTTTTACATTTTGAGATAGCTCTAAACCGAGTGACTCGCTAGTCACCCCGACTTAAACAAACTATTTCTCTCAAAAAGAAGCCAAACGCGGGCTCGTTCAAACACGAACCCGTCGATTTACATGTCAGGTCGGGTGACTTATCGTCATTTTGGCTCGATATCCTGTGTCACACATAAAAAGCGAACAACAACCGCTTTTTACCCAATTTAACATCTCCAGGTCGACTAGCCTATCGCTACTTCGGTCTGATCCTTTTTACATCACAATCTAACGATAAACCCCTGGCGACACATCGCTAACTTGGGTTAATCAGGTTGTGATCATACAAATTTTTATTACATCGAGACTAGGGACGCACCAACGCATCCTTACCTCAAAAGCTTCCCGTGTCTTTTTAGCTAAAAAAACACGAGTTGAGTCCTGCACACACTTTTTCACAGTTTTGCTTTTCTTTTGCTACAAATGCGACTTTTCTTTGAGTCTTTTACTTTCTTTCGGGGGTCACTAAGGTTTGAAACTCTGGCAGGTTCATTCGCTAAAAAGTCCTGGATATACGACGTACTAAAGACCGTCATCTGAATCCTCCGCCACCTCCAAAGAAACGTACCTACAACAGATCGAAACAAAGAACTGTCATGGCACTTAACAGCGAAGAAAATATCGGAGGGATCCCGACTCCTCCCCCATCAGAAAAACGCCAAACACCTAGCTGAAGAAGCTGAACGAAATGCCAAAAGGATTCGGTCGATGGAAGAACGCCTTACTAACTCAAAAGGTTATTCCATTCATAAGGAAAATGAACATGTCCCAAAGAGCGTCAAGTCCATGCTACCAGCCAAGCTCTCACTCAGTGACCTCCCCATCTTCAAAGGTCACGAAAGTCCACTTGTACACATCAAGGACTTCAAAGCCAAAATGGCTGTCATGGGTGTCGATCCCTGAGCTTGGGCTACCCTGTTCCCACATTCTCTGGACGCGTAACCTAGAGCCTAGTTCTACGCCTTGGATTCACACAAAGTCATTACCTTCGAAGAAATCACGGTTGAGTTCGACCGTCAGTACCATGACAATAACGACATTCAAGTCTCACTGCATACTATAGAAGTCCTAGCGCAAAAGGACAATGAAGGTTTCACTGAGTAGCTCACACGCTGGAAGAAACTCAGTGCCCAGATACCTAACCGCCCTAAGGACACAGAACTGATCACCAGGTTCATCAACAATCTCACCCCTGCGTATCAGCAGCATTTGCGGTACGACAACTTTGACAATTTCTCTTCACTCAATACTATTGGTGAATTAATCGAAGACGACCTCCGTAAAGAGAAGCTAACTAAGGTTACGGGCAGAGGTTACCAGGGCAGCTCGTCACGAGTCGTCACCAAAACTGAACTAGTCCACTGCATCAACGCATTGGAAGCACTAGCGGCATCCCCAACTTTCACAACACCAGCAAAGTACACCGCGCCACCTCCAAAGGCGTCATACTCATCTGCAGGTCAAACTTCGGCAAAACCACGACAAAATTTTGAACCAATTTACATGACCTACTCCAAAGCACTGCAAAGACTTGTGAGCCGCAACGTGCTTCAACTCCTGGGACCTACTAGCGAGCCTCCCTAGGATAAAAAGCCCAAATCATGGGATCAGAATGCCTACTACGAATTCCACAGAGGAAAAGGACATGATACTGAAAAATGCTTCCGCCTAAAGAACATAGTTCAAAGACCTGATCGATAACAAGACCATCGAGAAGCCTACTCCGGGTCCTAAACCCTCAAACCAACTCAACCCCCTGCATACCCACGCCATCTTCGTGGGTACACACCCCATCATCGACTGTTCTCACCTAATCATCTCAAACGACCACGAGATCAATGGTATCTAGGACAGTTCTGATGAGGAGAACAATCACATAGACAACGACGTCTATCTATCCCCTTCAGAGGAAACTGAAGACTGCCGACCTACGGGGATATACGAGAAATTGCCCCATAAATACCAATCAGGTTATCCGACAGCGTGAAGGTACCGGGAAGAAGATGAAAACCTATCGACGCCCTGCGCGCGCCCGACCTCGCCCCGTGCGGGGGCGTAGGGTGCGGAATGCGCCTCGCAGGAAAAAGTGCGAAGTTTTGTAAAAATGGGGGAGATCATTGCATGAATTTGTGACCAAAAAAGAAAAGTAGAAAATCCTTTTTGAAAATGTATTTTCGGAGTCGCCACCAAATATTAAAGGAATTTGGAACCTATTCAACGCGTCTTGAAATACAAGACACGAGTGTCTCAGATTTCAAGGTGCGTCGATACCTATCTATCTGAGGTTTGAAACCAGAGAAGGGGTTCGGAGTGAGGTTACTTTTCGAAAGTTTTGACAAAATGTATTTTGAAAACAGCAATCAAAAAGCCTACGTAAAAAGTAGTCTCTACTAATTTGAAAACATTTGCTTAATTTCGATATTTGGGCTAAAATGACGCTACGTACAAGTGCGAATGAGTATGACTCGGTTAAAATGCATAAATAATGTAAATTGTCAAAATAATGACATATTGCTATAGGAAATGTACGTTAAATAATAATTTATTGACTAAATTATTACTATAAACGTTATTTTCCGACCTTGTATTTGAATTTGTGAAAAACCCTCAGTTTTGACATGCTAAAAGACTCTATGAAACGGTACAATTTAGTGTTGGATCCGTGATCTAGTCGTAATTTAATGCATGAATGAGGACTTGCATAATTATAAAAGTGACGTCGGTTTGCTTTATTGATAATGAGTCGTTTATTTATGCGATACTGGCGAGGTTTAGACGGATTAGGAATCCGAATTGCTACAACCGTATTACGAATACGGCTTCGCTAATGCCAATATCGGGTTGGGGTTAATGTAACCCCTATTGTCCGAGTCTCAAACGTCCAAAACGTAGGTAAAATGTTTACCTTTCGAAAATGCAAAGACGGTATTTTTTAGTGGATTTTAAGTGTATTTTGTGAATAGTGTATGTGTGTTGAAAAACCGATATTTGAAATGAATGAAGTGGGTTGGTATTTATAGAGGTTGGCTGATTTGAAGGTGAACAAAATATAAATCGCCTGTGTACAGGCGATTTATATTTTGTTTGGGTTGGATTTTGTAAGAAAAATGAAAAGGCGGCTGTGTGGGGAGGAATTTATAATCGCCTGTTAACAGGCGATTAGAAACTTAATCGCCTGTCAACAGGCGATTTCTATTTTGTTTTGGTGGGCTGTTTATGCCGCCTTTTGGTTTTGGACGTGTGATTAGGTGATGATTATGTTTTATTTGGATATTTTGGGCCAAATTAGTTTTTGGCTCAATTTTGATTTTCGTGCTTTGGTTTTTGTCGTGTTTTTCGGTTTTGGCTCGAAATAAAATAATATTAGGTTATATTATTTTACGGTATTGTAGAGTCTAGTTTTGTGAAAATGTGACACGGGACGCACTTTGGCCCGTTTTGAGTGTTGTGTTAGTGTGCGTTTTGGGTCGTTTTTGTAAGTTTGGGCCGTTTTGTAGCTAGTTGGGCTGTTTTTGTGGCTTGGCTTAATAAGACGTTCCTGTATCTTGCTTACAATGACTAAGAGTGACATTCATTTTTATGATTATGCAAATCCAAATTAATACGCTAAAAATGACTAAATACGTTTTAGATACTTTTGTACCGTTTCGACTCTTTTAAAAGCATGCATGAAAGTCCTTTTCATCATCGGGTTTGTTTTTGGGGGGTACGGATACGGGTATCTACAGAGCCCCCAGTTTGATTGAGCTTGGACTAAGCGTTAGTCAAACTTAAAGATAGTATCCGGACCATTATAGTCTCGATACTACCTGGCGGCGCCAAGCATGTGTCTTATGGGAGAGACGAGGACTTAGCGCCAGGAAATGCGGGGAGGGACGACATGTTTTTAAGGACATGACGGTCCTACATGTTTAAGGGCATGTCAGCCTGTATGTGGCCTTAGTATTCCCAGCTGGCGCCTTGCTTGTGCTTCTGGCTTGCGCTCCTGGCTGTGCTTTGCTTGCGCTTCTGGCTTGCGCTCCTTGCTGTGCTTCGCTCGCGCCGCTGCGCTCGCTGGCGTACTTTGCTGGCGCCGGCTTGCGCTCGCTGCGTGCCGGCTCGCCGGCTGCGCTCCTTGCGTGCCGCTTGCGCGCCGGCTTCTTGTTTGATGCGGACGTTCGTAAAGGAGGTTCTGGCGTTTCGTGTTTGGTTTATAAGAATGGCTGGTGTTTTGGTGAACGTCTCGTAAGGAGGCTACGTGTCTTTCTCATAAAAGGTTAGGTTTTTATGAACGTCTCGTGAGGAGGTTACGTGTTTCTGTATTTCTCATAAAAAGGGCTAGGTTTTTATGAACGTCTCGTGAGGAGGTTACGTGTTTTTGGTTTTCTCATAAAAAGGGCTAGGTTTTTATGAACGTCTCGTGAGTAGGTTACGTGTTTCTGTATTTCTCATAAAAAGGGCTAGGTTTTTATGAACGTCTCGTGAGGAGGTTACGTGTTTTTCTCATAAAAAGATAGGTTTTTATGAACGTCTCGTGAGGAGGTTACGTGTTTCTGTATTTCTCATAAAAAGGGCTAGGTTTTTATGAACGTCTCGTGAGGAGGTTACGTGTTTCTGTATTTCTCATAAAAAGGGCTAGGTTTTTATGAACGTCTCGTGAGGAGGTTACGTGTTTCTGTATTTCTCATAAAAAGGGCTAGGTTTTTATGAACGTCTCGTGAGGAGGCTACGTGTTTTTCTGTATTTCTCATAAAAAAGGCTAGGTTTTTATGAACGTCTCGTGAGGAGGTTACGTGTTTCTGTATTTCTCATAAAAAGGGCTAGGTTTTTATGAACGTCTCGTGAGGAGGCTACGTGTTTTTCTCATAAAAAGTTAGGTTTTTATGAACGTCTCGTGAGGAGGTTACGTGTTTTTGGTTTTCTCATAAAAAGGGCTAGGTTTTTATGAACGTCTCATAAGGAGGTTACGCGTTTTTGGTTTCTCATAAAAAGGGCTAGGTTTTATGAACGTCTCGTGAGGAGGCTACGTGTTTTTCTGTATTTCTCATAAAAAGGGCTAGGTTTTTATGAAAGTCTCGTGAGGAGGTTACGTGTTTATGTATTTCTCATAAAAAGGGCTAGGTTTTTATGAACGTCTCGTGAGGAGGTTACGTGTTTCTGTATTTCTCATAAAAAGGGCTAGGTTTTTATGAACGTCTCGTGAGGAGGCTACGTGTTTTTCTCATAAAAGTTAGGTTTTTATGAACGTCTCGTAAGGAGGTTACGTGTTTTTGGTTTTCTCATAAAAAGGGCTAGGTTTTTATGAACGTCTCATAAGGAGGTTACGCGTTTTTGGTTTTTGGGTTGAAATTGTGTTTAAAAATAGGTTGAAAGGTGTATTGGGCCGAAGAAAACAGCCCAAAACAAAACTGAAACCCGTAGAATGAAAATATAATCGTCAGAACAAAGTGACTAATTTTAATCGCCTGTTTACAGGCGATTAGGATTTTGTTTGTTATTCTTTGTTTAAAACACGGGTGAAGGAGAGAGAGGGATTCATTTCGTCCGAAAAGACAAAATTAAATCGAAAACCTCTAAAACTCGTCTCGGCGATTTTCTTGATCAAAACTCGATTTTCCGACCCCTACAATTCATCATGGACCAAGGTACGTACTCAACTCACTTGGTTTTTCGTGTTTTGAGTTTGGTTTGAGTCGGTTTTAGCTTGAAATACCGTTTTCTAGGGTTTAGGTAGAAAATGTCGGTTTGATTCGAATTTAGCCCTCGTCCTTGCTTGAAAACGTTAGCCATGGTTGGTATTGTGCTTGCATCGCTTGTCTTGCTGTCGTTGTGTGAAAACCCGGCTTGTGTCTCGATTTTCGTGCGTTTTGTAGTGTAGGGGCATTTTGGACATTTTCGAAAATGTCTCGGAATTGGCTCAAAACTTCAGTGTAGCTTACCCGTTAGTAGTATAATGCGTTGGTGAGTTTGGTTTGTTGAAATGGGCGCGAAAAGCGGTTCGTTTGGGTAAAAAACCGTGTAGAAGGGGGTGAAGTCGGGGCTCGGTTATTTTGAAAATGTTGTAGTATGCTTGTGTGGAGGTTTGGGTGGCTTGTGTGCGAAAAACGGCTCGAAAAACCGTGATTTTCGTGTGATTTGGTATAGGTGCTGAAATTTTGGTCGAAATTTTCGGTTCCGAAACTTACCCGTATTCTCTGTATTGCGTTGTTATGGCTAGCATGGTACATACTTGGCTTTGTTTTGTAGGAAATGTGTTGTTTGGAGGTGTTTTGGAGCGTTTTTCGTAGTTTAGGCTAGGTTACCAAAAATCGCTTTTCCTCGCTTTTCGTGCCCCGTTCATGGAATGTATGGTAATGTATGTCGTCTGTGTTGGCTAGGGGGTTGTTTTGTGGGAAGTGGGGGCTTTTTGGTTGAGTTACTGTCAAGAAAAGGCCGTTTTTGTAGTTTGTAAGCATTTTGTAAAAGCTATTCAGTCGAGGTGTCCGGGACGTCATTTTCGCATGGAATTTTTTGCACGTGTTTATTGTGATTTATGGGTTGGGTCTGTCTCAGAAAATGTGGGTTTCTGGCTTTCTGTAGCGTTTTTCCCTTTTCTGCTATTTTTGGGTTAAAAAGGCCTGCTTTCTGCCTTTTGGTTGGTTCTCTGATGCTTTTGCGCGTGCTTGTTCTCGACTTGACTGAGTAGGACGTATATATCGTATACGTCTTATGAGATATGCTCTCCTGTGCTTGTGCTTTGTTTTGGCCTCGTCTGTCTAGTATCTGGGCCTAATGCTTGCTTTCTTGATTCTTACGTATTATACCTTTCTTGAGTGATTTGTTGTTGTCGTCGTCTGAGTATGCTTTTTGAATCTTGTGTAGGTGATCCTACGCCTCCAGCACCTACTTCCAGTGACATGGATCGGGTATTGGCTGGTGTTGACTTTGCTGTTCCGGGGGGCGAGCATACTCCTACTTCAGGTATGCCCGCACCTTTGGAGGTTTCTGATGGTCCGTCTCAGTCAGACTTGCTGCGAGCTTTTCCTCCTCAGACGCCGGGGGCTCCTCCGACACCAGGGAGTGAGTTTCAGGGTGCTGCTGTGGAGTCTCCTGCCTTCTCTGCTAGTGGTGCTAGTGCTGTCAGTGCGTCGTCTGGGCCTTCTGCGAGTGGCCTGGGACGTGGTGCTGTTCCTGGTGGCCCTGAGCCGTCAGTTAGTGGTGTGGGTCGTGACGTTGCTGCCGAGTCACCTGCTTTTGTTAATGTAATGCGTGAGGAGGCCGTCATTGGCGGGCGGTCTTCTGGTGATACTAGCGGTAGTGGGGCTGCTGCTGGGTCGTCGAGGTCTCCTGTTGGTGGCCGAGGTCAGGCTCAGGGTGTCGTCTCAGACTCTTTGCAGGGGCGTGGACGTGGCGCTGCTGTGGAGACGTCTGAGGCTCCTGGGGGAGGCCGTGGTGGAGGTCGGGGCGTAGCTGCAGAGTCTTTGCAGGGCGTGGCGTGGCGGTCTTCGGAGAGGACGCTGTGGCTCGGGAGGCGGCGAGAGGTCGTGGTCCGGCGGCAGGGCTTTGCAGGGGCGTGGCCCGCAGGCTTAGCCAGGGTGCCTGCGGCTCTTGGAGGGGGCCAGGTTAGGCGTGGTCGTGGTCGGAGGAACCCGAGGAAGAAGCGCAAGGTGGATGAGGCTTACGGTGAGGCGGCGATGAGCCACGACGTCGAGCTCGTCTTTGCACGAGGTGGTGGCCGGGACGGTGAGTCGTCGGTGTTTTGAGGAGGTTAGGGAGCGAGGGAGACCTGGAGGTCACGCGGAGGCGTGGTCGTGCTCGGTCCGGGGAGCCGTTACGAGGACCCTTCCGAGTCGGAGGAGTCTTCGAGTGACGATGAGGGGGCTCTCGACAGACCGCTACCGAGGTCATTGCCGAGGTTGAGATTGCCGAGGCCGCCGCGTGCCGCCGCCAGCCGCCGCCGACGCCGCCAGCCGCCGCCGTTGTTCCCGCGGGCCGCCAGGTCGGGTCAGTTCAGGCCAGGCTCGGAGCGCGAGGGTGAGGCCGAGGCCGAGGCCGAGGCAGGCCGAGGAGGTGAGGCAGGCCGGCCGCCAGGCCCAGGATGCAAGTGCGACAGCTCTTGAGGCCGCGACGAAGGTTTTCATGGGGATGGTTGACGAGTTGGGCGAGAGGCCTAACTATCCTCACGGTCCGCGCTTGTGGTCGCAGGTGGCCATGGACTGGGATGGCGTGACTCTGGTTTGGAGTCCCTTGGAGCACTTGTCGATCCGAGTGAAGGTCGGCTTCCCGTTAGGCTCGATGAGGACCTTCTCTGGGTTCCGGACGGTGTTCGACGTCTTTGAGGGTAGGCTCACCCAGGAGGAGCGGGATATAGTGCTTGGGACAGCTTTCGGTCCCCTGGTGCAGAAGTGGAGGGAGGTGCGGCGTAAGCGGGTGAACTCGCGCCTTACTGTGCTCCGGGCGTTGCTGGATAGGTTTTGGGATACGACCAACACCTTCCACATGCCTGGTTACGAGGTTGGCGTGACTCATTCTTCGTGGGCAGTTGTCACGGGGCTGCCTCATGGTGACGGCGTGCTTGATTGGGGACGTGAGCGTCCTCCTATCGATAGCCCACGCGTGGTACGGTTGATTGGTGACGGGGTTAGATGTGGGATAGGTGAGGAGCACACGTTTCAGCCCCGGACTATATGGTTTGGCGATTTCTTTGAGGGGAAGAGGAAGAAGAAGGGGTCTACTCGAGCGAGCGCTGAGCAGAGGGCCCGGCTGTGGTTGTGGTGGTTCCTGACGGCCACCCATTTTGGCGACAAGGGGGAGCGAGCGTCGACGGCTGTGTCGATGGCGCTGTCGGACATGACGCGTCTAGGTGACTTTGACTGGGTCACTCCTGCTCTGGGTCTGTTGATCCGATACTTGAGGGATGCGGTGCGTCCTGACCGGATTGACGAGAACTCAGATGTGTCGTGGGCCCTGGTCTTCTGATGGAGGTAAGGTTCGATTTTTGTAGTATTTTGTTGTCTTGTTTCTGCTTTTCTTTTGTAACGTGTGTTCTGATTGCTTGCAGGCTTGGTGCTATGCTCACTTCCCTTCTCTGCTCTCGGACACGTTCCAGGTGACGGCTACGTACCCGGCTTTCCATGCGTACGCGACAGCGGATCGGAAGGGTATTGGCTTGAACTACGACGCGGCTCGTGTGCGCTTCAACGGGATGACCGTGGATAAGGTAAGGGTATTTGGTATTTGAGTTTTGTACTTTGGTCATTTGTAGCTTGTTTTTGAGTTTGTGTTTGCTTTTGTAGTTTATAATTTGGTTTTGTTTTGTAGTTTGTTCGCGACCCTTGGAGGAAGTTTACCGGCGTCCCTCCGTCGATTGCAGCTCGCTTTGGTCCCCTTGACGGACGGCGGCTGTACATTGAGACTCAGTACGGCTCGTACTGGCACTTGGGTGAGCGTCTGTCTGCGCAGACGGGTCGCGGCGGCTTCATCGTACCTGCTCCTCCGCCCTCGGTTTTGTTTGTGGAGACGCCCGACGCTAATGAGCGTCGTGACGTGTATCACGAGGGGGAGTCCGACTCCTTGCTGCGGCGGGATGAGGATTACGTGACTTGGGCACAGCATGCCCTTGCTGACGCTGTGATCGAGGTATGCTTGATTATCCCTTTTGCTTGTATGCGTTTTGGTTTTAGGAAGCAAAAATTTACCCTATTTTTGTTTTGCAGCGACGTGATCCTGATCTTGAGTTCCAGCCTCCTCCGTTCGTCGAGGATCTGCTGGTTGTTCACGAGGGCTGCTCTCATTCGATCGTGCTGCCGCCTTGCCTGTCTGTAGTCACCGATGCGGGCCTTGAGAGGTGGGATCCGCGCGTGAAAAAGGTATTCACTTTCTTCTTTGTACAGCATGAGTATTATGTAGTATAGCCCCCAGTTTGAATTAGATTTTATTGTAAAATCTTTATTCAAACTCTGTTGAAGCAGTTTTTGATTATAGCCCCCAGTTTAAGTAAGATTTTATTTGTAAAATCATTAGTCAAACTCCGTTGAAGCAGTTTTCAATTGTAGCCCCCAGTTTGAGTTAGATTTTATTGTAAAATTATTAGTCAAACTCCGTTGAAGCAGTTTTCAATTGTAGCCCCCAGTTTGAGTTAGATTTTATTGTAAAATCATTAGTCAAACTCCGTTGAAGCGATTCAATCAGAGCCCCAGGTTGGAAAGCTAAGTATATTTTTCGTGTTTGTGGCAGGTGACGGCTGAGGGGCACATGAGGCTGTGGCGGGCGGCAAACCGGTGGCGGGCTGTCGTGAATGAGAAGGTGGTTGACGCTTGCAGGGCTCAGAGGAGGCGTGACGCCTTCGACTTGAGTTAGCGAGGTCGTGGTGAGAGGGGCGAGATCGCGGAGCTAGAGGTCGCGCATCTTTGAGGAGTTAGCGAGAGTCCCGCGAGCGGAGCTGGAGAGTCGATCTGAAGGAGCTGGATAGGGCGCGTGCTGAGATTGATTCCTGCGTCGTCGCCTTACAAAGTCGTGACCCGATCGCGATGAGGCTTGGACTCGTGTATATATATTTTGGACTTGTATTAGTATTTTGTTTGTAATGGTTTATTTATCAGGACTTGTGTATGGTTGATTTTTGGACTTGTGTTTGTCGTTTTGGTTTTTTTTTTTTGTAGGTGTTTATGGGTATGATTCGGTTATTTTGTCTTGTTGCGAAAAAAAATGCGTTCCTGCGTCGTAGCCGAGTCTGAAATCCTTGCGTATTCGCTTGCCGAGCGCACCTGCAAAACATTGTTAGTCGTAAAAGCATATATATATATGTCTCGATTGAGACTGACTCGTTTATGACTAAACTAAAAGCAAATGTAAAGTTTGAAAAATGTTGTTTAGAAAATATTTTAAATTCGTGAAAAGACGTTTTTGACATAGTAAAAATGTGAGCTAAAACGACATTTTGAGACGAAAATTGTGAATGCGAAAGTCGTGTTTTGTGTTGTGTTTAATTTTTTTGCGATTATCGTGTTTTGTGAAAAATGAAAAATACGAAAGACGGGAATCGGTTACGCAAATCGAGACGACACGTTGGGATCGTAAACGTCGGCTAGGAGGTCGGTAAAAATAGTGTAGGGGTAATAGGTTAAAAATTTTAGGGTATAGGTGTGTAAGAAGTGTAAGAAATCGAATAATTTTGTCAGAAAGAAAAAGAAAATCACCTGTAAACAGGCGATTTCATTTTTAATCGCCTGTTTACAGGCGATTAAGTTTTTGTTTTGTGATTTTTCTTTGATTTATTTAATCGCTTGTTCACTAGCGTTTAAGTTTTTGTGTTGTATTTCGTCTTGCAAATCTCGGCTATAAAAGGAGGGCTAAGTTAGCTCATTTCACTCATCCTCTCGTCTTCTATTCTCGATTTTCCAAAAATATTCAGAATATTTATGGAACATTCGTCGAGTTATGGAGAATTTTGAAGGAAACTTGCGTCGTTGGTGTGCGTCCTTGTCGGGTATCGAGAAGAAGCAATTGAAGGATTGTGGTGTTGGCGTATTTCGTGGCTTGAGGCAGGTTCGGATGGAGTACGATTTCCTGGATGCTTGTCTCGAGTATTGGGACCCGAGCCTCCATGTGTTCCGCTTTCCTTGTGGAGAAATTTGCCCTTTGGTTGAAGAGTTTGGGGCCATCGGGGGGTGGGTGCGTATTAGCGTGCCTGTATGTGTCAGGCAGGAGCTTGGCTACAAGAGGCAAGTACAGAACTACCTCCAGATGACCCGCGACGAGGTGGAAGAGTTATTTGTTGGGGGTCGTATCAACCTCTATCGCTTGTGCCAATGGTTTAGGAACCATGAGAACGGGAATATCTCTGCTGTGGCCAGGAGGAGGGCCTTGGCCTTCTGCCTGGTACATTGTTACATGTTCCCGGGCTCTGTGTCTGAGGGGTCGTTAGGAGATCCGCGTTTAATTGCCGTCGTGGAGCAGATGGAAATAGGTTGCAATCCTTCTGCTTTGATTTTGGCAGAGACGATCCTTGGCTTGGACGACCGAGCATACAACAACGAGCATGCGTACCGAGGGTGTCCCTTGATCCTTCAGGTGTGGCTGATGGAGCGTCTGAGTGTGTTGGGCGATATTGGTTTTGACGGGTCGGAATATGCCCGGGGTGTGACTAATCGCTACATTAGGTGGTTGGATCCAAACCATCGTTCTGACGATTACTTTCCCGAATTTGTGAGGTCGTCGGCCATTCGCTGGTCGGTACCATGGTGGGGGATAGTTGATGTGACGGCTAGTGCGGCTGGTGATGGTTCCTCTGGAGTCCTCCTTTGCGGGTTTGACATGGGTGTCTACATCCATCCTTTGCGAGTGAGGCAACAGATAGGGTGGGCACAGTTCATCCCTGGTCAGGACACTAAGGTGCAGGGCATGCTCATGTTGACTAGCGATATAACCGATGCCTGGGCGAGCGGATGGATTATGCGCCCTAGGTGGCCTGTGGCTAGTATTCCTAGGACGACTCGGGTATCACAGGCCTATGCTAGGTGGGCCGTTGCCCAGAGCCCCCACAAGAGGTCACGCCTTCGTGCCCTAGAGCTCAACGGGCTTTCTCAGATGTCTGCTTATGACCCGATCGGCCTTGGACGTATCAGTGGTGATGGCGAGGGTTCGAGTCCGGAGCTACTCTCGGCCGCTGAAAGTGTGTTCGGCCGTCGGCATATTCCAGGGTCAGGTGATCAAGGTTGTTATGGCAATATTGGGGATCGCCGTTGGGGTTGAGGGTCGGTGCTCTCCGGTTCAGCTGAAAGTCGTTAAATCGGCCGGATAATGAAGGGAACCTGATGTAGTTTTATGTGTGTTTTGTTAGTATTATGTTCATATTATGCTGTATTATGTGATATATTATCTATCCTAAACCCGATGTACATGCCGGGATCTGTATTGTAATATATCGTAGTGTTTGTTAGCGTAGTTTATGCTCCTACGTTTGAAAAATCCAAAATGTAACCGTTCTTTTTAAGATTAATAAAAATCAGGTTTTTTATTTACGACTTTGCCTCATTTTGCTTGTTATTTTGTGTAAAATTCCTTGGCTCTAATCTCTTTTTAAAGGTTTAGAATGCGAGCCTGGTTTTTGTTTTTAGGAAATTTTTGTATTGACTGTTCCCTTGACCTTTTTAAGCTTTAGGTTTGTCGTTTTGTGTTGAATGTCGTTCTTTTCACCCTCAGGTTTAAAAGACGAATTTTTGTGTTGACTATGTCCTTAGCCTTTTTAAGCTTTAGACGTGTCATTTTTGTGTTGAATATCGGTTGTGCTTTTTGCAAAGCTGCCTACGTATCCATGGAAAATGGAATCAAACCGGCATAGTTCGGGAAGTGTATGTTTAGGGGCATACCGGCCCATGAGTTGTGTTTGCTTTTTTGTGGTGAATGTGCATGTTTAGGGGCATGCCGGCCCATGAATTGTGTTTGGTGGATGCATGTTTAGGGGCATGCCGGCCCATGAACATGTTTAAGGACATGTCGGTCCATGAATTGTGTTTGGTGGATGCATGTTTAGGGGCATGCCGGCCCATGAACATGTTTAAGGACATGTCGGTCCATGGTGTTTTTTAGAAAATTTCGCATTTTATAGATACATTGCAAGGCATTTTTAAGGGTAGTACTTCTTGAGCTGATCGAGGTTAGTGGCGAGGTTGAACTCTTGACCATCCAAGTCGGTTAGTTTGACCGCTCCGCCTGTGTAGATTTCCTTGACGAGGTAGGGTCCAGCCCAATTGGGCTTGAACTTTCCTCGTGGGTCGACTGGAAGCGGTGCTCGGACTGACTTTAGTACGAGATCACCTACTTTTATGTTTCGTGGCTTAACTCGCTTGTTGAATGCTCGTTGTAGTCGGGCTTGGTACATTCGTACGGTGCTTAGGGAATGAAGTCGGCGCTCGTCCAAGAGCATGAGTTGTTCGTAGCGTTCACGGGCCCACTCTGCTTCTGGGATGCTACTTTCCATTAGTATGCGTAGTGATTGTATTTCTATTTCCACTGGTTGAACGGCCTCCATGCCGTAGGTGAGGAAATAGGGGGTCATGCCTGTAGGGGTTCGGATGGTAGTACGGTATCCCCAGAGTGCATATGGTATCTTGTTGGGCCAATCTTTGCAACTGTCGATCATTTTCTCGAGTATGGTGACGACTGTCTTGTTTGCTGCTTCAACGGCTCCATTGGTTTGGGGTCGATAGGGTGAGGATTTGTGATGCTGGATGTTGTATTTTGTGAGTATGGCTTCTGTCTCGCGCTGAAAGTGCGAGCCTTGATCGCTGATGAACTCATGGGGTATGCCATATCGGCATATAATGTTTGTCTGTATGAACTTGGCGACTTCTTTGGAGCCGAGTGTTCGAAAAGATGCTGCTTCTACCCATTTTGTAAAGTAGTCGATCGCCACTAGTACGAAACAGTGACCTCCTGCTCCGATGGGGTGGACTTTTCCTATTACGTCGATGCCCCAGGTTGAAAAGGGCCAGGGTGAGGTTAGGCTGTATAGTGGTGAAGGTGGTACATGTTGGACATTGCTGAAAATTTGGCAGTTGTGGCAGTGCTTGACGTATTGGTGAAGGTACCGGGAAGAAACCTATCGACGCCTGCTTGCGCGGAGCCTCGCCCGTCTTGCGGCAGGCGGAATGCGCCTCGCAGGAAAAAGTGCGAAGTTTTGTAAAAATGGGGGAGATCATTGCATGAATTTGTGACCAAAAAAGAAAAGTAGAAAATCCTTTTTGAAAATGTATTTTCGGAGTCGTCACCAAATATTAAAGGAATTTGGAACCTATTCAACGCGTCTTGAAATACAAGACGCGAGTGTCTCAGATTTCAAGGTGCGTCGATACCTATCAATCTGAGGTTTGAAACCAGAGAAGGGGTTCGGAGTGAGGTTACTTTTCGAAAGTTTTGACAAAATGAGTTTTGAAAACAGTAATCAAAAAGCCTACATAAGAGTAGTCTCTACTAATTTGAAAACACTTGCTTAATTTCGATATTTGGGCTAAAAGTCACGCTACGTACAAGTGCGAATAAACATGACTCGATTAAAATGCATAAATAATGTAAATTGTCAAAATAATGACATATTGCTATAGGAAATGTACGTTAAATAATAATTTATTGACTAAATTATTACTATAGACGTTATTTTCCGACCTCGTATTAGAATTTGTAAAAAAACCCTCAGTTTTGACATGCTAAAAGACTCTATGAAACGGTACAATTTAGTGTTGGATCCGTGATTCTAGTCGTTATTTAATGCATGAATGAGGACTTGCATAATTATAAAAGTGACGTCGGTTTGCTTTAGTGATAATGAGACGTTTATTTATGCGATATTGGCAGGGTTTAGGCGGATTATGAATCTGAATTGCTACAACCGTATTACGAATACGGCCGCTTAGTGCCAATATCGGGTTTGGGGTTAATGTAACCCCATTGTCCGAGTCTCAAACGTCTAGCCCGTAGGTAAAATGTTTACCTTTCGAAAATGTAAAGACGGTATTTTTGAGTGGATTTTGTGAATAGTGTATAAGTGCTAAAAACCCGATTCTGAAAATGAATGAAGTGGGTTGGTATTTATAGAGTTTTGGTGGTTTCTGTGGGATAACAAAACTTAATCGCCTGTATACAGGCGTCTAAGTTTGCTTGAGTTGGATATTTTTAAAGAAAAATCAAAAAGGCGGCTGTATGGGAGAAGTTTATAATCGCCTGTTAACAGGCGATTAGAAACTTAATCGCCTGTCCACAGGCGATTCTTTTTTTGTTTTGGTGGGTTGTTTTATGCCGCCATTTGGTTTTTTGGATGTTTTGATTAAGTAATGATTATGTTTTGTTGTTTACTTATGGGCTAAGTATTTGCTCAGTTTTGGTCCGAATTTCGGTTTTCGTGTTTCGGTTTTTGTCGTGTTTTTCGGTTTTGGCTCGAAATAAAATAATATTAAGGTATATTATTTTATGGTTTTTTAAAGTTTAATTTTGTGAAAATGTGACACGGGACGCACTTTGGCCCGTTTTATGTGTTGTGTTGGTGTTCGTTTTTGGGTCGTTTTTGTAAGTTTGGGCCGTGTTGTAGCTAGTTGGGCTGTTTTTGTGGCTTGGCTTAATAAGACGTTCCTATTTTGTGCTCGTGTTACGCTCATGATGATTAAAAATTGACATTCATTTTCATGATTATGCAAATCCAAATTAATACGCTAAAAATGACTAATACGTTTTAGACACTTTTGTACCGTTTCGACTCTTTTAAAAGCATGCATGAAAGTCCTTTTCATCATCGGGTTTGTTTTTGGGGGGTACGGATACGGGTATCTACAGAGCCCCCAGTTTGACTGAGCTTGGACAAAGCGTTAGTCAAACTTAAAGATAGTATCCGGACCATTACAGTCTCGATACTACCTGGCGGCGCTAAGCATGTGTCTTATGGGAGAGACGAGGACTTAGCGTCGGGAAATGCGGGGAGGGACGACATGTTTTTAAGGACATGACGGTCCTACATGTTTAAGGGCATGTCGGCCTGAGTACTCCCAGCTGGTGCCTTGCTTGTGCTTTTAGTTGTGCTTCTGCTTTGCTTTTCTTGCGCTTCTGGCTTGCGCTTCTTGCTTTGCTTTCCTTGCGCTTCTGGCTTGCGCTTCTTGCTTCTGCTTTGCTCGCGCTCCTGGCTTGCGCAAACTGCGCTCGCTTCTTTGGGCGTCTTATAGAAGAGGTTACGTGTTTTGGGGCTTGGTTTATAAGAATGGTTTAGGTTTTTGTGAACGTCTCGTAAGGAGGCTACGCGTTTTTTTTGTGTTTTAACGTCTCGTGAGGAGGCTACGCGTTTTTGTGTTTCTCATAAAAAGTTAGTTTTTTTATGAACGTCTCGTGAGGAGGCTACGCGTTTTTTGGTTGATATGCACGTCTCGTGAGGAGGCTACGTGCTTTTCTGGTTCAAATGCACGTCTCGTGAGGAGGCTACGTGCTTTTCGGTTTTTCTCATAAAAAGTTAGGTTTTTATGAACGTCTCGTGAGGAGGCTACGCGTTTTTTGGTTGAAATGCACGTCTCGTGAGGAGGCTACGTGCTTTTCTTTTTCTCATAAAAAGTTAGGTTTTTATAAACGTCTCGTGAGGAGGCTACGCGTTTTTTGGTTGAAATGCACGTCTCGTGAGGGGGCTACGTGCTTTTCGGTTTTTCTCATAAAAAGTTAGGTTTTTATGAACGTCTCGTGAGGAGGATACGCGTTTTTTGGTTGAAATGCACGTCTCGTGAGGAGGCTACGTGCTTTTCTTTTTCACATAAAAAGTTAGGTTTTTATGAACGTCTCGTGAGGAGGCTACGCGATTTTTGGTTGAACTGCACGTCTCGTGAGGAGGCTACGTGCTTTTCTTTTTCTCATAAAAAGTTAGGTTTTTATGAACGTCTCGTGAGGAGGCTACGCGTTTTTTGGTTGAAATGCACGTCTCGTGAGGAGGCTACGTGCTTTTCTTTTTCTCATAAAAAGTTAGGTTTTTATGAACGTCTCGTGAGGAGGCTACGCGATTTTTGGTTGAAATTCACGTCTCGTGAGGAGGCTACGTGCTTTTCTTTTTCTCATAAAAAGTTAGGTTTTTATGAACGTCTCGTGAGGAGGCTACGCGTTTTTTGGTTGAAATGCACGTCTCGTGAGGAGGCTACGTGCTTTTCTTTTTCTCATAAAAAGTTAGGTTTTTATGAACGTCTCGTGAGGAGGCTACGCGTTTTTTGGTTGAAATGCACGTCTCGTGAGGAGGCTACGTGCTTTTCTTTTTCTCATAAAAAGTTAGGTTTTTATGAACGTCTCGTGAGGAGGCTACGCGTTTTTTGGTTGAAATGCACGTCTCGTGAGGAGGCTACGTGCTTTTCTTTTTCTCATAAAAAGTTAGGTTTTTATGAACGTCTCGTGAGGAGGCTACGCGTTTTTTGGTTGAAATGCACGTCTCGTGAGGGGGCTACGTGCTTTTCTTTTTCTCATAAAAAGTTAGGTTTTTATGAACGTCTCGTGAGGAGGCTACGCGTTTTTTGGTTGAAATGCACGTCTCGTGAGGAGGCTACGTGCTTTTCTTTTTCTCATAAAAAGTTAGGTTTTTATGAACGTCTCGTGAGGAGGCTACGCGTTTTTGTTTGGTTTTGTGGGTATATATGGGTATATTTGTGGTTCGGTTTTGATTGTAGTTGTTGGCTTTGTGTGTGACGCCCTAGGCTTCGAATATTTCGTCTTGTTGCAAAAATGCATGTTCGGGTTGTAGCCGGGTCTGAAATCCTTGCGTTTTTGCTTGCCGAGTGTACCTGCAAAAAGTCGTTAGTCGTAAAAACACATATATATATGTCTCGATTGAGATTGACTCGCTTAGGACTAAACTAAATGCAAATGCAGGGTTTTAAAATATCTTTGTTTAGAAAGTATTTTAGACTCAGAAAGACGCTGTTGACATTGTAAAAATGTGAGCTAAAACGACATTTTGAGACGAAAATTGTGAATGCGAAAATCGTGTTTTGTGTCGTGGTTAATTTTTGTGTTGTAGATTGTTTTGCAAATTCGGCTATAAAAGGAGGGCTAGGTTAACTCATTTAACTCATCCTTTCAACGTTCTATTCTCGGTATTCCAAAGATATTCAAAATATTTACGGAACGTTAGTCGAGTTATGGAGAATTTTGAAGGAAACTTGCGCCGTTGGTGTTCGTCGTTTGTCGGGTATAGAAGAGAAAGACTTTGAAAGATTGCGGTATCGGGGTACTCCTGGGTCTGGGGTAGGTTCAAATGGAGCCCGAGTTATTGGAGGTTTGTCTCGACTATTGGGACCTAAGTTTTCACGTGTTCCGCTTTCCTGGCGGGAAGGTCTGTCCATTGGTCGAGGAGTTTGGAGCTAATGGTGGCTAAGGGAATCTGGTGTTTGTTTTATTGTGTTGTTGTTAGTATTATGTTCATATTATTTTGTATTATGTTCGTATTATGTCTATCCTAAACCCGACGTAAATGTCGGGTTAAGTATAAGTATTATAATATATTGTAGTATTGTTAGTGTATCTCTAAGGTTGTAGTTACGCTCCTACTTTTGAAAGATCCAAAATGTAACCGTTCTTTTTAAGATTAATAAAAATCAGGTTTTATTTACGACTCTGCCTCATTTTGCTTGTTATTTTGTGTGAAATTCCTTGACTCTAATCTCTTTTCAAAGTTTAGAATGCAAGCATGGTTTTTGTTTTTAGGAAATTTTTGTATTGACTATTCCCTCGACTTTTTTAAGCTTTGGGTTTGTCGTGCATTGTTGAATGTTGTTCCTTTTACCCTTGGGTTATGGAACGTTTTTGTGACGACTGTATCCTTGGCTTTTTTAAGCTTTAGATGTGTCATTTTTGTGTTGAATATCGCCTTATGTTAACCCATTAGGTTACGAGGCGGTTTTTGTGTTGACTATGTCCTTGGCTTTTTTAAGCTTTAGACGTGTCGTTTTTGTGTTGAATATCGCCTTATGTTAACCCATCAGGTTACGAGATGGTTTTTGTGTTGACTATGTCCTTGGCCTTTTTTAAGCTTTAGACGTGTTATTTTTGTGTTGAATATCGTCCTTTTAACCCTTCAGGTCTAAAAGACGAATTTTTGTGTTGACTATGTCCTTGGCCTTTTTAAGCTTTGGACGTGTCATTTTTGTGTTGAATATCGCCTTATGTTAACCCATTAGGTTATGAGACGGTTTTTGTGTTGACTATATCCTCAGCCTTTTTAAGCTTTGGACGCGTCATTTTTGTGTTGAATATCGCCTTATGTTAACCTATTAGGTTATGAGACGGTTTTTGTGTTGACTATATCCTCAGCCTTTTTAAGCTTTGGACGCGTCATTTTTGTGTTGAATATCGGTTGTGCTTTTTACAAAGTTGCCTACGTATCCACGAAAAGTGGAATCAAACCGGCGTAGTTCGAGAATGTATGTTTAAGGGCATACCGGCCCAAGAGTTGTGTTTGCTTTTTTGTGGTGAATGTGCACGTTTAGGGGCATGCCGGCCCATGAGCATGTTTAAGGACCTGCCGGTCCATGAATTGTGTTTGGTGGATGCATGTTTAGGGGCATGGCGGCCCATGAATTGTGTTTGCTTATGGAATGTGCACGTTTAAGGGCATGCCGGCCCATGAGCATGTTTAAGGACCTGCCGGTCCATGGTGTTTTTTTTTTTAAAAATTGTATTTTATAGATACATTGCAAGGGGTTTTTAGGGGTAGTATTTTTTGAGTTGATCGAGGTTTGTGGCGAGGTTGAACTCTTGGCCGTCGAGGTCGGTTAGTTTGACTGCTCCGCCCGTGTAGATCTCCTTGACGAGGTAGGGCCCAGCCCAGTTAGGCTTGAACTTTCCTCGTGGGCCGACTGGGAGTGGTGCTCGAACTGACTTTAGCACGAGATCCCCCACTTTAATGTTTCGTGGCTTAACTCGTTTGTTGAAGGCTCGTTGTAATCGTCGTCCCATTTCGTATGCTCTTCTTTCTTCAGCCTTTTGAAGATTGGTTCGCAAATCATGGTGAGTTTACTGATAAATCGGGAGATATATTGGATTTGTCCCAAAAGGCTCCTTATTTCGTCGATGTTGCTTGGCGGCTTCATGCCCATTATTGCCTCGATTTTGGTCGGGTCTCGAAAGTCGGCACATACCCGTATTTTGCCGTTTTTCTTCATAACTGGAACCATGTTGGAGATCCAGTCTGAGTATTCGATGACTTGGATGAATTCAGCTTGTAGTTGCTTTTCGATCTCTCTTTTGACCATGAGAGACCATTCTGGCTTGATGCGTCGGAGTTTCTTTTTGACAGGTCTGGAGCCTTGCTTGATGGGGATGCGGTGTTCGGCTATCTCGCGGTCGATGCCGGGCATGTCTTTGTACGACCATGCGAAGACGTCCTTGAATTCTATGAGGAGCTTGGTATATGTGGTCCTTTCTTCTGTGCTAAGAGAAGCCCCCAGCTGTAGTCCTCGAGGTTCTTCAGGCGTGCCCATGTTGATGGTTGTTGTGTCTTCAATAATGGGGTCCTGTTCGGGTTCTGAGACAATGCTTGCAATGTATCTATATAATGCAATGTTATTTTGTTTAAAATTATCGCATTCATTAGAATATGTAGATTTTAAATGAGGCAAAGAGTAACAAAAACTTTCATGTTATTAATGTTATCAAAAGCAGTTACATTTGAAGATAGCTCAGACGAGGAGCTTGGATAACCTTAATGACTCTAGTTTTTCAATTAGGTTTACTACTTTAGTAATGTAACCTAGTGATCCTGCCGATTAAGAAAATTTTGGCGTCATAAGGACGCCAGACCTATACTCTAGGTGTAAATACTTGAATCAAACCGCCAGGTCGTTAGTAGATTGGGCGCCGCTTTCTTGAGCTTTAGCTGTTGGAGGGCGGCTTGGAAGTCTGAGGCCTTTGTGGTGATGATCTTGTCATCTAAAGGTATCCTAACCTTTTGGTGGAGGCGCGGCAGGCCTTGGGGGTGCTGTAAGAATCGGCGGTGCCTTTAGTGCGCCCAGAGCGTTGATAGCGTGTATGGGCTCGACTTTGGCAGTGGCTTGAGACGAGCTTCCTTGATATCCATGACTCGTGCTTTTATTCCTATTTTCTTTGCGGAGGTCGTCTTCAATGAGTTCACCGACGACGCTGAGTGTTGAGAAGCTGTCGAAGTTCTTGTACCGTAGATGTTGTTGGTATGCAGGGGTGAGGTTGTTGATGAACTTGGTGATTAAATCAGTGTCCCTTGGGCGGTTAGGTATTTGGGCACAGAGTTTCTTCCAACGTGTCAGGTATTCGGTAAACCCTTCATTGTCCTTCTGAGTCAGGACCTCCAAAGTACGTAACGAGACTTGGATGTCGTTGTTGTCCCTGATCGCAGATCGAATGCCACCGTTATGTCTTGAAACTACTACCTTGTGTGGCTCTAAAGAATAGAACCATGCCCTGGGTTGCGGGTCCAGTGAGTGTGGGAATAAAGTGGCCCAGGCGGGGGGGTCGACCCCCATAATGGCCATCTTGGCTTTGAAAGCTTTGACGTGTACGAGCGGGCTTTCGTGACCTTTGAAAATGGGAAGGTCGCCGAGCGCGCTAGCTCATCTGCAGCATGGATCCGACGTTCTTTGGGATGTGCTCATTCTCTTGGTGGATGGAGTAGCCCCTTGCGTTCGTGAGGCGTTCTTCCATGGTTCAATTCTTTTGCATTCCGTTCGGATTCTCGCCAGCGCATCGGCGCTTTTTCTCGACTTCAAACTTTTGCATGATAGCCATTTGCTCGATCGTCAGAGTGAGGCTAGCTATCCTATCATTGAGTCATTTGACTTGTTCGGCAGCTTACCTCCGGGGGTGGTGGTCCTCCGAGACCCTCATCGTGTTGAAAGGCCATGACAGGTTTTGGTTTTGATCTGTTGTAGGAGCGCTTCTTTGGAGGCGGAGGTGGGTTCAAGTGACGGTTCTTAGTTCGTCGTGTATCCAGGGTTTTTCAATGAGCGGACCTGACAAAGTTTTTCAAAACTTTAGTGATTCTAAAAGAGAAGGAAAAGACTCAAATGAAAAATCGCATTCACGACCAAAGGAAGACACAAAAGCGTAAAAAGTGGGTGACTTGACTTGACTCGTGTTTTTAGCTTTAAAAAGGACACGGGAAGCTTTTGAGATAGAGGCGCGTTAACACGTCCCTATTCTCGAGGTAGGAAAATTTGTATGATCATAATCTGATTGACCCAGTTTGGCGGTATGTTGCCAGGGGTTTGACATTGGATTATGATAAAAAGGATCAGACCGAAATAGCGATAGGCTAACCGACCTGAGGATGTTAAAATTGGGTAAAAGGCGATCAATTGTTCGCCTTTTACGTGTGACTCAGGGATTTAAATCAAAAATGACGATAAGTCATTCGATTCAAAGAGTAAATCAACGGGTTCGCATCACGAGCGAGCGCGTTTTTTGTTTTTGAGAGAAAAGATTAAATCGGGATGACTAAAGAGTCACTCGACTTAGAGCTAATTCTAATGTTCTAAAAGTTAATTTCATTTAAAATCTCAAATGAATTGACATACTCGTTTTTGCTTTGTGAAAGACCTTTAGCAATAAATGTATTATGACGATACGTCGATGTGATAATTCATTTACGTTTTGAAAAAGACCTGGGATATAGTGGTTATCCTAGGTCGGTTTTAAATGTAGTGGTATTTTATTTATTAAACTCAAATGACTATAGGTCAAAGAGCCTAACGGCGTGTTTTTTTTTTTTTTTTAAAAGTATGACCTTTTTTGAAAAAAGTTTTGAAAAAGCAATTTCAAAGATGGACGTATTTTAAAAGTATAATGCCTAGGAAAAGTTTTCACATGCAGAAAGTTTTTGAAAGACTACTATAGTGAGAGTACTATAGCTTCACACTTGTACATATAAACACAGGTTTTTGGTTTATAGGGTAAGGTTCCCTCCGGTCATTCCCGTGACGTTTAGGTAGGGGCACCCGCAAGACTACACACGTCTTAGGTGTGAATTCAAGACGGGCCCTAGAGCGTTCGAGTTTGACTGGTTACGATCGTTTGTACGGATGCCGTACTTGTAATCGTGGAGGGGTGAGAGAACAGTGTGTCCGGAGTTACTCGCTTATGAAGCGAGCCATCTTGAGCCGTTTCTCAAAGGGTGTGGTTTGAATCAGGAGGATTCGACTCAACGTATTTTTGCCCAAATATCGAAAGCGTAAATGTTTTCAAAGTTTCAAGCTTCACTTCTTTATGATTTTAAAATAAAAGAAAAACTAGTTTTTCAAAAATAAAAATCATGCTCGTCCCAATGAGTCGCCCGGTGAAGGTGCAGGAAGAAACCTATCGACGCATACTGCGCGCCGATCTCGCCCGTCTTGGCGGGGAAGGGGAATGCGCCTCGCAGGAAAAAGTGCGAAGTTTTGTAAAAATGGGGGAGATCATTGCATGAATTTGTGACCAAAAAAGAAAAGTAGAAAATCCTTTTTGAAAATGTATTTTCGGAGTCGCCACCAAATATTAAAGGAATTTGGAACCTATTCAACGCGTCTTGAAATACAAGATTGAGTGTCTCAATTTCAAGGTGCGTCGATACCTATCAATCTGAGGTTTGAAACCGCAGAAGGGGTTCTGAGTGAGGTTACTTTTCAAAGTTTTGACAAAATGAGTTTTGAAAACAGTAATCAAAAGCCTACATAAGAGTAGTCTCTACTAATTTGAAAACACTTGCTTAATTTCGATATTTGGGCTAAAAGTCACGCTACGTACAAGTGCGAATAAACATGACTCGATTAAAATGCATAAATAATGTAAATTGTCAAAATAATGACATATTGCTATAGGAAATGTACGTTAAATAATAATTTATTGACTAAATTATTACTATAGACGTTATTTTCCGACCTCGTATTAGAATTTGTAAAAAAACCCTCAGTTTTGACATGCTAAAAGACTCTATGAAACGGTACAATTTAGTGTTGGATCCGTGATTCTAGTCGTTATTTAATGCATGAATGAGGACTTGCATAATTATAAAAGTGACGTCGGTTTGCTTTAGTGATAATGAGTCGTTTATTTATGCGATATTGGCGGGGTTTAGACGGATTATGAATCCGAATTGCTACAACCGTATTACGAATACGGCTTCGCTAGTGCCAATATCGGGTTTGGGGTTAATGTAACCCCATTGTCCGAGTCTCAAACGTCTAGCCCGTAGGTAAAATGTTTACCTTTCGAAAATGTAAAGACGGTATTTTTGAGTGGATTTTGTGAATAGTGTATAAGTGCTAATAACCGGATCCTGAAAATGAATGAAGTGGGTTGGTATTTATAGAGTTTTGGTGGTTTCTGTGGGATAACAAAACTTAATCGCCTGTATACAGGCGTTTAAGTTTGCTTGAGTTGGATATTTTTAAAGAAAAATCAAAAAGGCGGCTGTATGGGAGAAGTTTATAATCGCCTGTTAACAGGCGATTAGAAACTTAATCGCCTGTCCACAGGCGATTCTTTTTTTGTTTTGGTGGGTTGTTTTATGCCGCCATTTGGTTTTTTGGATGTTTTGATTAAGTAATGATTATGTTTTGTTGTTTACTTATGGGCTAAGTATTTGCTCAGTTTTGGTCCGAATTTCGGTTTTCGTGTTTCGGTTTTTGTCGTGTTTTTCGGTTTTGGCTCGAAATAAAATAATATTAAGGTATATTATTTTATGGTTTTGTAAAGTTTAATTTTGTGAAAATGTGACACGGGACGCACTTTGGCCCGTTTTATGTGTTGTGTTGGTGTTCGTTTTTGGGTCGTTTTTGTAAGTTTGGTAGTGTTGTAGCTAGTTGAAATTTGTTTTGTGGCTTGGCTTAATAAGACGTTCCTATTTTGTGCTCGTGTTACGCTCATGATGATTAAAAATTGACATTCATTTTCATGATTATGCAAATCCAAATTAATACGCTAAAAATGACTAATACGTTTTAGACACTTTTGTACTGTTTCGACTCTTTTAAAAGCATGCATGAAAGTCCTTTTCATCATCGGGTTCGTTTTTGGGGGGTACGGATACGGGTATCTACAATTGGATGCAGTCTGCTTCCATGGTTGTCCAATACCATCCGAGCCGTAGAATCTGTTTGCAGAGTGCTCGAGCGTTCATATGGGGTCCGCATTCACCGTCGTGGACTTGTACGACGATTTCCTGCCCCTTCTTGTAGTCGACACATATGAGCAGTGTCCCTTGTGGTGTTTTCTTGAGTAATTGTCCCACTTCTAGCACAAATTGGGAAGCTAGGAGTCTGATAGCTCTCTGTCCACGTTTATCGGTGTCGGGTGGGTAAGTGTTATCTGTTTTGTAGTTGATTATGGCTTGATACCAAGGCTCTGTTTGCTCGGCCGTCCCAGGTCAATGGTGTGAATGTAGGGTGGTTCGCCACGTCTTTCGGCGATGATGGGTAGTAACTTCATGTCCGTGGCATGTTCGGGAGGGATGAGAGTTTTGGCAGTCGTCAAGAACTGGTTTTCTTCCCTTGGGAGGTGATAGAACTCGATGCAGTCGAAGTTGGCTAGGAGTTTTTGTACTTTTGCTTGGTATTTGGTGAGGGTTTCGCTCATGATCTTCCACGCCCCTGTCACTTGATTTATGATGAGGAATGAATCTCCATGTACCCGAAGGTTCCTTATCTTGAGAGCGATTGCTGCTTGCAGGCCGTAAATGCAGGTTCGTATTCTGCGGCGTTGTTCGTGACATTGAAGTCGAGCTTGATTAAGAGCGGCGTATGGTCGCCATCTGGGGATATTAGGAGTATTCCTACTCCGTAGCCGCGGTAGTTTGATGCTCCGTCAAAGTATAATTGCCAGTATTCCTTTTCTAAGAAAGATCCCTTCGCCGTGGAATGACGCCAGGTGTCGATCATGGGCTGTTCGACGATAGCGTTTTCTGCAAGGAAGCCGGAAACTGCTTTTCCCTTGATTACTTTCACAGGGAGGTACTTGAGGTCGCATTTCGGCGAGGAGCAGGGTCCACCTGGCCATGCGCCCGTTTAGGACTGGTTTTTCAAATAGGTATTTGAGGGGGTCCATCAAGGAGTAGACTCTCGTAGTGCTGGTGAGTAGGTAGTGCCTGAGCTTTTTGGTTGCCTAGACCAGCGAGAGGCAGCTTTTCTCGACTGGTTCATACCGAGTTTCGTAATCGTGGAACTTTTTGCTGATGTAGTAGATGGCCCGTTCTTCGTTGTTGACTTCTTGGGCGAGCATGGCACCCATGGCGTTTGGCGTAGTCGTTAAGTATAGCGACAGTGGCAAGTCCTTCTGTGGGGGTGCCAGAACGGGTGGGTTTGTAAGCAAGCTTTTGACTTTGTCGAACGCTTGTTGGCAGTCATCGTCCCATTTCGTATGCTCTTCCTTCTTCAACTTTTTGAAGATTGGCTCGCAAATCATGGTGAGCTTGCTGATGAACCGGGAGATATATTGGACTTGTCCCAAGAAACTCCTTATTTCGTCGATGTTGCTCGGCGTTTTCATGCCCATTATTGCTTTGATTTTGGTTGGGTCTATTTCGATCCCGCTACCGGGCTTACTATGTGACCCAAAGAACTTGCACGATGTGACCCCAAAGGTGCATTTACGTGGGTTTAATCGCATCTTATAACGCCTCGATTACGGTGAAGAATTTCCAGAAGGTTTGTGGCGTGGTCATCCCTTTCTTTTGATTTCACGATCATGTCGTCGACGTATACCTCGACCTCCTTATGCATCATGTCGTGGAGCAAGGTGGTGGCGAAGGCGTTGGTAGGTAGCGCCGCATTTATGAGCCCAAATGGCATGACTGCGTGTAGAAAGATGTTCCCAGGGGGTTACGAAAGTGGTTTTTGGCATGTCGTCTCACGCCATTTTGATTTGGTTGTATCCTGCATATCCATCCATGAATGACAGTAAGGCGTGGTCTGCTGTGTTGTCAATTAGGATGTCCATGTGAGGTAGTGGGAAATCATCCTTTGGGCAGGCTTTGTTCAGGTCCCGGAAGTCGGCACATACTCGTATTTTGTCGTTTTTCTTCATAACTGGCACCATATTGGAGACCCAGTCTGAGTATTCGATGACTCGGATGAACCCAGCTTGTAGCTGTTTTTCGATCTCTTCTTTGACCATGAGAGACCATTCTGGCTTGATGCGTCGGAGTTTCTGCTTGACCGGTCTGCTTCCTTGCTTGATCGGGATGCGGTGTTCGGCTATCTCACGGTCTATGCCGGGCATGTCCTTATAAGGCCAGGCAAAGACGTCCTTGAACTCTGCGAGGAGCTTGGTATATGTGGCCCTTTCTTCTGTGCTTAGGGAAGCCCCCAGCTGTAGTTCTCGAGGTTCTTCGGGCGTGCCTATGTCGATGGTTGTTGTGTCTTCAATGATGGGCTCCTGTTCGGGTTTTGAGACAATGCTTGCAATGTATCTATATAATGCAATGTTTTTTAGTTTAAATTTATCGCAATCATTAGAAAATGTAGATTTTAAATGAGGCAAAGAGTAACCAAAAACTTTCATGTTATTAATGTTATCAAA
Source organism: Dianthus caryophyllus (assembly GCA_023091065.1). Classification (NCBI taxonomy): domain Eukaryota; kingdom Viridiplantae; phylum Streptophyta; class Magnoliopsida; order Caryophyllales; family Caryophyllaceae; genus Dianthus; species Dianthus caryophyllus. The sequence goes on from CM041522.1 coordinate 20,988,287, forward strand.
AGCGGTTACATTTGAAGATAGCTCAGACGAGGGAGCTTTGGACAACCTCAATGACTCTAGTTCTTTAGCTAAATTGATTACATTTGGGAGATAACCCGGGGGCTTGGTTGGGGTATAAGACTTAAAGTGGCGACGAGGGAGCTTAAATTCCGTGACGGTCTTTTTGCTGAGGGCGTTGTCTTCATCTTCGTCGGAGTCAGAATCTTCGAAGGTATAGCCTTGGCCGGTAGTAATCTTGAAAGTGCGGCCTTGTTCGTCGGTCCATTCAAGGGTTTTTGACCATCCGTCGTGTGTTTTTTCCTCGTAAGGAACGATTAGGTTAGTGGGGTTGAAGTTGGAGTTGCGTATGATGTCGGAGACAAGTTCAATCCCGGCGATGGTGTATGTGGATACGTTTTTGGGAACTCTGCTAGTGCCTTCTCTGACGAAGTAGTGGCTAGGGAAGATGTGGTATGGCCGAATGTGAAAGTCGTGGTACTTCTTGCGATCGTTGTACGCTTCCCAACCCTGAGAGACTTCATATGACCATGGCACATAAGACAGACCCATGGTAGGCCATTTATTGTTGTTGTCCTTGGCGTAGAGCATAGCGATTTCCTCTTCACGCGTCATGGTACAGATGCTGAAGTCGAAGTCGAAACCACATATGTCATCGGTTGGATCGGCGTTTATTTCTGCGGTACTATTGCTTCCTTTGTGTTGTTTAAGCGTTGCCCGAAAGTTAGAAGCGTCGATGGTGACGATCTCGTCATCTAAAGGTATCCTGACCTTTTGATGTAGGGTCGAGGTGACGGCCTTGGTAGCGTGGATCCATGGCCTTCCCAATAGCATGTTATAGGTTGGGGGTATGTCGATGATTTGGAACTCAGTTTCTCTCATGACGGGTCCTGTCATGATGGGGAAGGAGATGGTTCCTTTTATGCCGCGCCGCGTTCCATCGTAAGTCCTGACGCCGTCTGTACATGGGATAAAGTCATTTTCCTTAATTCCCAGCTTCTTGGCCGTCTCGAGGGGCAAGACGTTGACTGCAGATCCATTGTCGATGAGGACGACTGGCAATGTCATGCCGTGGCATTCCACGTTGATGTAGAGAGGCAGGTTGTGCGTGCCCCCGAATGGAGGGAGGTCTTTATCCGAGAAGGTGACGGCGTTGGCTTGCCATTCACGCGTAATGTTACTGATATGTTTTTCTGGAGACATTTCCGATGTCATTGGGGTGACCTGTAAAGCTTGGTAAAGGGCTTCACGATGTCCCATTGAGTCCCTTAAGAGCTGCCAGATTGAAATGTCTGCCTTCGTTTTGTGAAGCTGTTTGTGGAGCGTGTCCCCAATCTCAGGTATAGGTAAGGGTGCTGGGGTAGCGCCTGACGATGCTACTTTATTAACTGGTGGTACAGGCGCAGGGTTAGCGCTAGGTAATGACACTTCGTTGGCTGGCGGCGTGGGGGTAGGAGCAGTGCTTGCAGGTGAACTAGTAAAGCCTGTAGGAGCGGCACTTGGGAGCGAGGCCGCGGAGGTAGGAGAAGTTGGCGGTGTATCCTTGTCTATGATTATTCCCTTGTTCTTCTCTTGAGCAGTCAACCTTGGCGGGGGGTTCTGAGGTTCAAGTAATTCCAGAGAAGCTCTGTATGGGCGCCCAGAACGCGTTAGGTAGGCTACTTCATCATCACTGTCCGATAGCCTGAATGGGTATTTGTGACGCAATTCTCCGTATTTGCCTGGCGGGCGACGGGGTTGAGTCTCCTCTTCGTAGGGCTCATCTTGGAGACATATGCGGATGTCATCATTGTCGGCTTCATCCTCAGAAGTATTCCAGATTCCGTTGACTTCGTGATCACTTGGGATGATCAGATTAGAGCAGTCGATGACGGGATGTGTCCCTATAAATATAGCATGGTTATGCAACGGATTGAGCTGGTTTGAAGGCTTAGGGCTTGGGCTAGGCTTCACAATGGTATTGTCGTCGATCAAGTCCTGAACTATGTTCTTTAGGCGAAAACATTGCTCGGTGTCGTGCCCTTTTCCTCTGCGGAAACTCGCAAAGACGCTGCTTTGATCCCACGACTTCGGTTTCTTGTCCGGGGGAGGCTCGCTAGTAGGTCCTATGGGTTGAAGTACGTTGCGGCTCACAAGCTTCTGTAGGGCCTTTGAGTAAGTCATGTATATGGGGTCAAAGTTTCGTCGTGCCTTCATCGAACTGGGATCAGGAGGTGAGTATGATGCTTTTGGCGGAGGCATGGCAGGCCTTGGTGGTGTCGTAAAAACCGGTGGTGCTTCTAACGCGTCCAGTGCGTTGATGGCATGGATGGGCTCGACTTTGGCAGTGGCTCGAGATGAGCTTCCTTGATATCCGCGACCCGTACTCTTATTCCTATTTTCTTTACGGAGGTCGTCATCGATGAGCTCGCCGACGACGCTGAGGGTTGAGAAGTTGTCAAAATTCCCGTACCGTAGGTGCTGTTGGTATGCGGGGGTGAGGTTGTTGATGAACTTAGTGATTAGATCAGTGTCCCCTGGACGGTTAGGTATTTGGGCACACAGTTTCTTCCAGCGCGTCAGGTACTCGGTAAACCCTTCATTGTCCCTCTGAGTCAGGACCTCCAAGGTACGTAGCGAGACTTGGATATCATTGTTGTCCCGATACTGTAGATCGAATGCAACCGTTATGTCCTCGAAACTACCCGTTTCGTGTGGCTCTAAAGCGTAGAACCATGCCCTGGGTTGCGCGTCTAATGAGTGAGGAAATAAGGTAGCCCATGCAGGGGGTTCGACACCCATGATGGCCATTTTGGCTTTGAAAGCTTTGACGTGAACGAGCGGGCTTTCGTGACCTTTGAAGACGGGAAGATCGCTGAGTGCTAGCTTGTCTGGTAGCATGGACCTGACGTTCTTTGGGATGTGCTCGTTTTCTTGGTGTATGGAGTAACCCCTTGAGTTCGTGAGACGCTCTTCCATGGTTCGAATCCTTTTTGCATTCCGTTCGGATTCTCGCCAGCGCACGGCGTTTTCTCGCTTCAAACTTTTGCATGGTAGCCATTTGCTCGATCGTCAGAGTGAGGCTAGCTATCCTATCATTGAGTCAGCTTGACTTGTTGGCAGCTTACCTCCGGGGGGGGGGGGTGGCGGTGGTCCTCCGAGACCTTCATCGTGTTGAAAGGCCATGACAGGTTTTGGTTTTGATTTGTTGTAGGAGCGCTTCTTTGGAGGCGGAGGTAGGTTTAAGTGACGGTTCTTGGTTCGTCGTGTATCCAGGGTTTTTCAGTGAGTGAACCTGACAAAGTTTCAAACCTTTAGTGATTTTAAAAGGGAAGAAAAGACTCAATGAAAAATCGCATTCACGACCAAAGAAAGGCAAGAAGTGCAAAAAGTGGGTGCAAGACTCGACTCGTGTTTTTAGCTTTTAAAATGACACGGGAAGCTTTTGAGGTAGAGGCATATTGACACGTCTCTATTCTCGAGGTTGAAAAATTTGTATGATCATAATCTGATTAACCCAGTTTGGCGGTATGTTGCCAGGGGTTCATCATTAGATTACGATAAAAAGGATCAAACCGAGTAGCGGATAGCTAAGCCGATCTGAGGATGTAAAAATGGGTAAAAGGGCGATCATTTGTTCGCCTTTTACGTGTGACTCAGAATTTAAATCGAAAATGACAATAAGTCACTCGATTCAAAGAGTAAATCAACGGTTCGCATCCGAACGAGCCCGCGTTTTTGTTTTTGAGAGAAAGGTTAAATCGACGACTAAAGAGTCACCCGACTTAGAGCTAAATCTAATGTTCTAAAAGTTAATTTCATTTAAAATCTCAAAATGAATTGACATATTCGGTTTTTGCTTTGTGAAATGTTTTTAGCAATAAATGTATTATGACGATACGTTAGTCGCATAATTCATTTACGCTTTGAAAAAGACACGGGATATAGTGATTATCCTGGATCGGCTTTTAAATGCAGGCATTTTATTTATCAAACTCAAATGACGATAGGTCAAAGAGCCTAACGGCGTGTTTTAAAAGTATGACCTTTTGAAAAAGTTTGAAAAAGTAATTTAAAAAATGGACGTATTTTAAAAGTATAATGCGTAGGAAAGGGTTACGTATGCAGAAAGATTTGAAAGACGACTATAGTGAGGGTACTACAGATTCGCACTTGTACATATAAACACAGGTTTTTGGTTTATAGGGTAAGGTTCCCTCCGGCCATTCCCGTAACGTTTAGGTAGGGGCACCCGCAAGACTACACACGTCTTAGGTGTGAATTCAAGATGGGCCCTAGAGCGTTCGAGTTTGACTGGTTACGATCGTTTGTACGGATGCCGTACTTGTAATCGTGGAGGGGTGAGAGAACAACGTGTCCAGAGTTATCCCGCTTATGAAGCGAGCTTTACTAGGGGCCGTTCCTCAAAGGGTGTGGTTATGAATCAGGAGGATTCGACTCAACGTACTTTTGCCCAAATATCGAAAGCGTAAATGTTTTCAAAGTTTCAAGCTTCACTTCTTTATGATTTTAAAATAAAAGAAAAACTAGTTTTTCAAAAATAATAAAAATCATGCTCGTCCCCAGCGGAGTCGCCAGCTGAAGGTACCGGGAAAGGGATGAAAACCTATCGACGCCAAGGCTCGATCTCGCCAAGTGGGCGTAGGGTGCGGAATGCGCCACGCAGGAAAAAGTGCGAAGTTTTGTAAAAATGGGGGAGATCATTGCATGAATTTGTGACCAAAAAAGAAAAGTAGAAAATCCTTTTTGAAAATGTATTTTCGGAGTCGCCACCAAATATTAAAGGAATTTGGAACCTATTCAACGCGTCTTGAAATACAAGACACGAGTGTCTCAGATTTCAAGGTGCGTCGATACCTATCTATCTGAGGTTTGAAACCAGAGAAGGGGTTCGGAGTGAGGTTACTTTTCGAAAGTTTTGACAAAATGTATTTTGAAAACAGCAATCAAAATGCCTACGTAAAAAGTAGTCTCTACTAATTTGAAAACATTTGCTTAATTTCGATATTTGGGCTAAAATGACGCTATGTACAAGTGCGAATGAGTATGACTCGGTTAAAATGCATAAATAATGTAAATTGTCAAAATAATGACATATTGCTATAGGAAATGTACGTTAAATAATAATTTATTGACTAAATTATTACTATAAACGTTATTTTCCGACCTTGTATTTGAATTTGTGAAAAACCCTCAGTTTTGACATGCTAAAAGACTCTATGAAACGGTACAATTTAGTGTTGGATCCGTGATCTAGTCGTAATTTAATGCATGAATGAGGACTTGCATAATTATAAAAGTGACGTCGGTTTGCTTTAGTGATAATGAGTCGTTTATTTATGCGATACTGGCGAGGTTTAGACGGATTAGGAATCCGAATTGCTACAACCGTATTACGAATACGGCTTCGCTAATGCCAATATCGGGTTGGGGTTAATGTAACCCCTATTGTCCGAGTCTCAAACGTCCAAAACGTAGGTAAAATGTTTACCTTTCGAAAATGCAAAGACGGTATTTTTGAGTGGATTTTAAGTGTATTTTGTGAATAGTGTATATGTGTTGAAAAACCGATATTTGAAATGAATGAAGTGGGTTGGTATTTATAGAGGTTGGCTGATTTGAAGGTGAACAAAATAAAAATCGCCTGTGTACAGGCGTTTTATATTTTGTTTGGGTTGGATTTTGTAAGAAAAATGAAAAGGCGGCTGTGTGGGGAGGAATTTATAATCGCCTGTTAACAGGCGATTAGAAACTTAATCGCCTGTCAACAGGCGATTTCTATTTTGTTTTGGTGAAATTTGTTTATGCCGCCTTTTGGTTTTGGACGTGTGATTAGGTGATGATTATGTTTTATTTGGATATTTTGGGCCAAATTAGTTTTTGGCTCAATTTTGATTTTCGTGCTTTGGTTTTTGTCGTGTTTTTCGGTTTTGGCTCGAAATAAAATAATATTAGGTTATATTATTTTACGGTATTGTAGAGTCTAGTTTTGTGAAAATGTGACACGGGACGCACTTTGGCCCGTTTTGAGTGTTGTGTTAGTGTGCGTTTTGGGTCGTTTTTGTAAGTTTGGGCCGTTTTGTAGCTAGTTGGGCTGTTTTTGTGGCTTGGCTTAATAAGACGTTCCTGTATCGTGCTTACAATGACTAAGAGTGACATTCATTTTTATGATTATGCAAATCCAAATTAATACGCTAAAAATGACTAAATACGTTTTAGACACTTTTGTACCGTTTCGACTCTTTTAAAAGCATGCATGAAAGTCCTTTTCATCATCGGGTTTGTTTTTGGGGGGTACGGATACGGGTATCTACAACTGTAGGGATCTCATACCCTTCACTAATCCAATATTAGTGTAAATCAAATTACTCTAATTTGATGAGCAAGATCTATGTAGTTACAATTTATTTTGTAGATCAAGTTTATAGAAACTTATACCTTTCAAAGAGGTTAAAATGGGCACAAAACGAGAACTCCTTTCTCGATTTGTTTCTTGAGCTTATAGTTTAGGATGATCCTCCAAAACCCGAGTTTCCAAAATAGGAAACCTCCTTCTTGTTGCACCCAAGAAGTACTCCAAAAACTACTAGTGATTTAGACTAGAAATCACTTAATAGTCACTTGATAATATGTATATTATTATTACTAACACTTAGTAATATTAGTAGTAATATTTTACAGAGTTTAAGAGGGTTTTTAGAGAGATGCTTGCATAGTTGCATGAATGCAAATGAATTTGGCTAGCCTTGTTTTATAAAGAAAAACAAAACAATGGTAGTGTGGTGGCCACACATGTAGGCCGGCCTAGGAGAGTGGGAGAGAGAGGAGAGTTTCTTTATTGTTTAGAGCAATGCATGCATGCTCAGCTTTTGTAATCATGATGTCTAAAACATGCTTGTCTAAAGCATAAGAAAACAAAACAAATAAGACAAAGAGAATCTCTCCCTTTGCTTTCATTTGGACGGTCCAAATGGACCCAATATGGGTCTATTTTGTTTTCAATATTTGTCCCACAAATACTTATAATTTATCACTTAATCATTCAATATGATAAAGTATAAATTATCAAATTAAACTCTTAACTCTCCTTTAATATATATGTACACTTACATGTATATTAAAATTGCACTAATACTAATCTCATTAGTCAATTAGTACATAATTAGTGAATTAACGATTAATCACTAATTCCCGTCTCCTCTATTAATTTTATCGATATAAAATTAATCACTCGAGTTCCTAACTCGATTTCTCTCTAAATTAACTCACTGACTAACCATTAGTCGATTTATCAAGTTACTAATCTAATTGTATCTCATACAATTAATTAGCTTATATATTTGGAGCACGTTCCTATAGGCGTGACTCAAAGGGATCAATTGATTACCGCCGTCTCACGACAATAACGTCAAACTCTAGTCAGCCAACCGTTATTGATTTACGTTAATCAATTGACAATAATACAGGATTATCCCCATGTATTCCTTAATTGAGATTTATTAAGTAATCGCACTATTTGTGGAGGACACTTACTCTAACAGTAACACCTAGAAATCAGAAGAACATAGGAGCCCCATATAAAAAAACCTTTTTTTTTTTTTTTTTTTTTTTTTTTTTTTATTCTATTCTAACACAATTCATGTAAACTTATTATTTTAAATATCTTTTTAGGTTAGGTAAATATAAATATAAAAGGTTTCCTATATGGTGCCCCTGTGTTTTTTATTTTATTTTTACGCGGTACCCCTCACATTTTTAGAAATATCTATGGTATGTACCCCCATGTTCAACCTGTAATAAATTTTGTTGCCTTCAATTATATTACCATCAATTACTCTGTTAAGTAGAGAGAGAAGCTCCTACCTCTCTCTACAATGAAAAGAAAAAAACCAAAATATGAAATCTCCCCACAAGCCTTGTACTTGGCAGCTCATATAAGAAAAATTAGCCCTTCTATCTCCATAATAATTATTAGTAATGCAAAAGATCTTTAATTTTATGAGGAGACAGACCATTTTTTGGGGCATGTTTTGTGGATTGTCATCACGGTTGTGGAGGCTTTTGGTCTTCGTTTGACGGTGATGCTCATGTCTCTCAATCTTTTGTTGATAGAGTGTTGCTTGAGCAAGCTATGCCATCGAAGGTGTAGATCTGTTCTCTGCCTTCGTTTTTGCCGTTTGATTTGCTTAGGTTTTGATTTTGTGGAAGGCCTTGCTTATAATAATGCACATTTCGATCTATTTGTTGGGTTTTCGTTATCATAACGATCCGACCAAGGCAGCTACAAAATTTTGGCTCATACGATGATGAACGTGTCTGGGCAGCCTTTGCTTTGCCAAGTAAAGATCTTTTCGACTCGATTTTTTCAACTATTGGGGTAGGCCTGTCCCGCCCTTCGATCTATCCTTCTTCTTTGGTTTATCAGGGTGGATGTATCTTTAATTCAGTTTGAGTATGTTTGTCTCCGATTATTTGGATTTCACATATCATTCGTCAAAATGTTTCCGTCATTTTTTATAGTCATATTCTTTCTTTGGTAGCACACATTTTATTGCTTTCCATTTTAGCATAGGAAAGCAAGTATAAGTCTTGTGTTTACCTTGAAAGTTTAGATCAAGAATTTGTTTTAGCTAAAAACTTCATTCAAGATAACTCTTTTGAGTTTTCTATTTTGGTTTTCTTTTGCACCTTGCTTATCAGTAGTATTCTATACTTCGTGCTTGATTTGCTATATCAAGCTACATGCTTTACCAATGTACGAGTAGTTGATTTGCTCTCGCTCTGTAATGGAAAACTTCTTTATCACTGCCTTACGTTGGCACATATTGTCATTAATCGTGATTTCTCTCTTGCATATAGATTCTTTATCAAGTGTCGAGTTTATCAAGCTCGTGGAGCTTTCTGTTTTGTTGGCACTTTTTATCCGGTTTAATGTAACGTGCGACCATTTTTTATGTTTGGCCGTACCTATTGGAACCAAATGTCGGGACGAAACTCGTATATTTGTTATAACTACCCACCCAACTTGTATCAAGACACTAAGCCTTGTATGGGGTTTTTTGCTTCTAGTTTTTATGTTTTAGCAGCCTCTGACATTATCTGTAACACCCCGACTCATTTCCTATTTAAATAATTCATTTTCGAAAAGCTTTGATATATTATTTCTCTCGATTTCCTCATTTTCAGACCCGAGGAAGCCATTTCACTTGATCACGTGTCGTTTTGGCGAGTCGAGGTCGTGCTAAACTAGGTGGTTTCCGAGTTGAGGGTGTTTGAGGGCCTATGGAGGAGTATGGAAGAGTAGGAGTATGAAAAACTAAGTTAGGAGGGAGAATTCGGAACCAAAAATCGCTGACCAAAATTTGGACCCTTGGAACCGACCGGTTCAGGCCCTGGAACCGACCGGTTCACCACAAAATCGGCCGGTTCGACTAGTTTCCTGCGAGCAGAATTCGTTTTCGCTTTTGACTTTGTTTGCACGAAATCCTTTTTATATCTTTAACTCCCTAACCCTAATACCTATTCTACACATCAGAAAACTCTCATCCTCATTTAATTCTCTCATCTCTCTACTCCAAACACCATTAATTCTCATTAAATTCTTCCTCAAATTCTCTCAAGTTCTCAACTTTTCTGCCCTAATTCTCCCCCTAATAATTCACTTCGGTAATCCTTTCATTCTCTATCGATTAGGGTTTAGTTTGCATAGCTTTTTACATTATTTCATGTGTTGTTATTGTATGCTTGTATATTTATGTGAATTATGTGTTTTAATCAAAGGAGAAGAAGCCTTAAACGAAGAGGACACGGTGTACATCGACGAGGACGAGGAATAGCACGTGGATTGACTTCATAAAAGGTAACTAGGTGTAGCCCTAGTGGTATTTTGACATGTATGAGGCCCTAGTATTGTCTAGGATTGTTGTTGGTGAATGATTCATTGTAAAGTTGCGAGCTTTGGCATGAATGGTTGTGAATTGTGACTAGTATGACTAAATTGGAGTGGGCCTCATACTTTGTGAGTCTAGAAGCATGTCTAGGCTATGTGGTTATATGAGCATTGATAAACTTGTTGTTTTGATAAGTAAAGTTAATAACTTGAGTTAGTAATTAATCTCGTTATGACCATGTAATGGCCTTATGATTAATACTCCGTAAATATTGATAAATACACCGTTGTTAACCTTTTGTATTGAGTTGGAATGATTTTGGTTTGGTATGTTGTGGTTGGTTGATGGCTATGGTTGTATTTGGGTCAGTTCAGGTTATTGAATTGACTATTGTAAGCTTGAGACTAGTGTGCGTACGGGTACGTTTATGGCTCGTGCGTGAGGAGTTACAACGTCCTAGTTTGGACGGATGCCGCCCTTTGGGTTCTCAACCGGTTATGGTTAGAGACTATGGTAATTAAGTTGTATGTTGTCACTGGTTAAGGTGAGGTTTGGCCAAATTAAGACATTTGAGGATCTCACGGTTATGTGGGTCCATTGAAAGGGAATTCACGGTTATGTGGTTCCGCCATAGGGTTTGGAGGTATCACCGGTTAGGGTGAGGTGCGGGGTAGTTCACGGTTATGTGGCTACCCAGTGCTCCTTGCTTTCTCTTGCGCTGGTTGATTGTTGTTATCCGTTATTGTAAATAATTGAGGTTAAACTAGAATGGTGAGTCGCGTTGTTATGGTTGTTATTGTTGTCATTGTTGTACTCTGATGTTAGGCCGTAGGCCAGGTGAGTTGTTTGTTGGTGTCGGTTATGTTTTGTATGTTGAAGTACGACTGGGGAGCACCTAGTTACTCTCCACTGACTGTGGCTGTTGCATGTTTTTGCGGCAGGTATGCGCGGGACGGGTATGAGTGAGATTGCCGCTAGATATGTTGACCGTAGCGCGTGTGGATTGGTTAGTCTAGACTTGATTTGGGATTGTTTGGAAGACTTGTTTAGACTTTATCGTTTTGGCTTATACTTATGTTTGTTTGGGATTGTAAGAGGTATTTATTCCCCATTTTGCTAGGCCTCAAGGCCTACTTTACTGTTTGGTTTGCTAGATTGTTTTTGTGAGTGACAGCTCGGATTCACAGTGTTTCCGCCACCGTGGCTTTCATCTTTCTTTTATTAAAACCTTTCTAAATTCGTATTTTATTTTGTTTAAATAATCCGGGTTGTTATAGTTGGTATTAGAGCGAACACGCTCCCAACTCTCCTAGATGAGCGCGTAGGGTTTGACTTAGAACCTTGAGTGGAGTGTTAGGTAGGCACCATAGGGGGCTACGTTGCTTTTGTATGCGTTTGAGTAGTTTCTTGGAAGTAGCATGTTTAGTAAAATGCTGCTATTAACCATGCTCTTGTGATGCAGATGGCCAGAAATGGAAACGTCGCTCAACAAGAACTACAGCGCATCCGTCGACTTGAGGATGCTATCTTGGCCATGACCGAAGCTCAGGCCAACAACTGGTCCATCTTTGATCGGTTCGACCGTCACCATCCACCCACTTACGATGGTAAGGCCGATCCGGTCGTGCTAGAATCATGGGTGAGAGAGATCGAGAAGCTCTTTGTGGCTACTGGGTGCCCGGAGGCACAAAAGGTGGACATTGTCACCTACTACTTGAAAATGGAGGCTGACAACTGGTGGGCCTTATCTAGAGCTACCCTCCCAGCTCAAGCTGGGTTCAATTGGACCGTGTTCTGCGAGGCGTTGAAGAAACGCTTCTATCCGGACGAGCTCTGCTGACAGAAGGAGCAGGAGTTTATTAATCTGGTTCAGGGCTCGATGTCGGTACAGTAGTATGCCGATAAGTTCGTGGCGTTAGTTCGTTTTGCTCCAAACATCGTTCCCGACGAAGCTGCACGGGTTCGACGCTTTGAGAAGAACATAACCCCAAAGGTTAGGACCGTGCTAGCTGTATTTCCTTCTACTACCTTCCAGCAAGCTTATGATCGAGCCTTGAGTGTGTTCGAGTCGGTTAAGGCCAAAGAAGCCGATGCTGCAGCAAGAAATCGCTTTGTGAAGCGACCGTTCGTTTCATCCCAGCCCTTCCACGCTGAGAAGAAGGGGAGATTCAAGACCCGACCTTTTGGGAACCGTGCTCAGGTTCCAGAGAGGCTGAACATGTTGTGCTACAAGTGCAAGAAGGCTTACCATCTGGGTATGTCATGTGATGGTACCCCAATTGTGTGCTTCAACTGTAGGGAGCCGGGACACAGGGCGAATGCATGCCCTAAGGCCGAGAAACCAGCCACTGCTGCTGCTGGATCATCCTCTGCTGTTGTTCCTTCCACTGTGACTACGAAGACTAACCCTCCTGTTCAGAAGGGTCGCATCTTCGTTATGAGCCGTGCTGAGGCTGAGGCCCATCCTGACGTGATTACCGGTACATTTCTCGTTAACTCTGTCCCTGTTTTTGTTTTATTTGATACGGGTGCGTCCATGTCTTTCATCTCTGTTTCCTTGATCGAGAAAGCGAAGCTTACTTCCTCTACTTCCGTGGATACACTCATTTCCCTTCCCACGGGAGAAACCATTTCATGCTCTACTATCTATAAGGATGTTCCTATTTCCTTTGGGATGTCCATCTTGCTTGTTGACCTTGTTCGTTTTGAGTTGTCTGAGTTCGACATTATCGTGGGTATGGATTGGTTAGCGAAGTTTGATGCTCGGTTCATTTGCCGTGATCAGAAGGTCTTGTTAAAAGGACCGTCTGGTTGCAAGATCTCACATAAGTGCTCTACTTCGAGGCCGAGTGTTCGTTGGGTATCTACGTTGAAGATGAGTAACATGAGGAGGAAGGGGCATCAGTTATATATGTGTATGGTAAAGGATGTCTCCAAGGAGTTGAAGTTGGGGGACATTCCTGTTGTTCGTGAGTTCGAGGATGTTTTTCTCGAAGAGTTGCCTGGAATTCCACCTGAGCGTGACGTGGAGTTCATGATCGACTTAGTGCTTGGTACATGGCCTATCTCTAAGGCTCCGTATCGAATGGCGCCTGCTGAACTGCAAGAACTGAAGAAGCAGTTAGAGGAGATTATTGAGAAGGGGTTCATTCGACCGAGTGTATCGCCGTGGGGTGCTCCTGTGTTGTTTGTGAAGAAGAAGGATGGTAGTATGCGGCTTTGCATTGATTACCGACAGCTGAACAAAGTGACTATCAAGAACAAGTATCCTTTGCCACGCGTTGAGGACTTGTTCGATCAGTTGAAGGGCGCGAGTGTGCTCTCGAAGATCGATTTGAGATCGGGTTATTATCAGATTCCAGTCCGTGAGCAGGATATACCGAAGACTGCGTTTCGTTGGAGATATGAGCACTATGAGTTCGTGGTGATGCCGTTCGGTTTGACTAATGCGCCGGCTGTGTTTATGGATCAGATGAACCGGACCTTTAGTGAGTATTTGGATCAGTGTGTCGTTGTCTTCATTGATGACATTTTGATCTATTCCCATGACGAAGTTAAGCATGAGAAGCATCTGCGTTTGATCTTGGAGGTGCTACGGAAACAGAAGTGGTATGCGAAGTTCTCCAAGTGTGAGTTTTGGTTGAAGGAGGTTGCATTCTTGGGTCATGTGATTTCCGATGAAGGTGTGATGGTTGACCCATCAAAGGTAGAGGCTGTGCTTAATTGGGAGAGTCCGAAGAACGTGAATGAGATTCGGAGTTTCCTTGGTCTAGCTGGTTATTATAGGACGTTCGTGCAAGACTTCTCAAAGATAGCGAGACCGTTGACTCAGTTGTCGAGGAAGGAGGCGAAGTATGTGTGGACTGAGGCGTGTGAAGCTGCGTTTCAGGAGCTGAAGAAGAGGTTGACTACAGCGCCACTGCTAACACTACCTGAAGAAGGTGTGGAGTTCGATGTCTAAAGTGATGCTTCTAAGCTTGGATTGGGATGCGTGCTGATGCAGAAAGGGAAGGTTGTTGCTTACGCGTCGAGGCAGTTGCGAGTGCATGAGCAGAACTATCCTACACATGACTTAGAGTTAGCCGCGGTTGTGTTTGCCTTGAAGCTGTGGAGGCATTATCTGTATGGTACTTCATGTTAGATTTACACTGACCATAAGAGTTTGAAGTACATCTTTACGCAGCGGGACTTGAATATGAGGCAGAGGCGTTGGTTGGAGCTGATCAAAGACTACAACATTGAGTTGCAGTATCACGAGGGGAAAGCGAACGTGGTAGCTGATGCCTTGAGTAGAATAGGGAAACATGTTCTGAATGCTGCGTGGGTCCTTCCCGATGAGTTGTGTCGGGAGTTTCAGAAGCTAGAATTGGAGGTGGTTGAACGTGGAGTTAATGTGAGTGCCATGGTTGTTGAACCAGAACTGTTTCATGAGTTTCGGGTGAAGCAGCGCGAGGATCCAGTGCTAGAGGCTATTCATACTACTAAGGAGAATGGGGGAGCTGAAGACTTCGCGATTGGTGCTGATGGTGGTTTGCGGTTCAAGAATAGATGGTGTGTTCCTAACTGTGAGGTCCTGAAGAAGAAGATTCTGAAGGAGGCTCATAGTTCTCCTTACTCGGTTCATCCAGGTGGTGAAAAGATGTATAAAGATCTGAGGCTGCATCTCTGGTGGCCTAACATGAAGATGGAGGTTGCTGACTATGTTGTTAGGTGCTTGGTTTGTCAAAAGGTGAAATTTGAGAATCAAAGACCAGGAGGTTTGTTGCAACCTCTTGAGATTCCGACATGGAAGTGGGATTCGATCTCTATGGACTTCATGATGGCATTGCCGAGGACTTCAAGTGGTAAGAATGCTGTGTGGGTAGTGGTCGATCGCTTGATGAAGGTTGCACATTTTATCCCTATGAAGGAGACGTGGAGTATGGAGGAATTGGCTAATGCTTACTAGAGGGAGATTGTTCGTTTGCATGGGGTTCCTAAGGATATCATATCGGACCGTGATCCTAGGTTCTGTTCCCAGTTTTGGAAGAAGCTGCATGTGGCGTTGGTTAGTGAGTTGAAGATGAGTACCGCGTTTCATGCAGTTACAGATGGCCAGACCGAGAGGACCATTCAGACGTTGGAAGATATGTTACGGGCTTGTGCGTTGGAGTTCCAAGTTGGTTGGGAGAAGAGTCTACCGTTGGTGGAGTTATCCTACAACAACAGTTACCAAGCAAGTATCCAGATGGCACCGAGAGAAGATGAAGGCGGCGCAGGATCGACAAAAGTCTTATGCCGATTTGCGTCGTAGACCGATTGAGTTTGAGGACGGTGATAAGGTGTTCTTGAAGGTGTCACCGATGAAGGGCGTGAAATGGTTTGGGATTAAGGGCAAGCTTAGTCCTAAGTACATTGGACCTTATGAGGTGTTGGAAAGGATAGGAGAAGTGGCATATCAGTTAGCCTTACCACCGAACTTGTCTAAGGTGCGTGAATTGTTTCATATATCGCAGTTAAGGAGGTACCGTAGTGATCCCTCGCACGTGGTTCAAGCCGATGTTTTGGAAGTGGAACCGAACTTGACCTATGAAGAGAGACCGGTTCAAATCCTTGATAGAAAGGAGAAGAGGCTTAGGAACAAGGTGGTTCCGTTAGTGAAGGTGCTTTGGAGGAGCCTGAAGTACGAGGAAGCTACATGGGAGACCGAGGCTTCTATGCGGGAGAAGTACCCTTTTCTTTTCGAGTCAGGTATTCCCTTGTCTTCAAGTTTCGAGGACGAAACTTCTTTTTAGGGGGCGAGACTGTAACACCCCGACTCATTTCCTATTTAAATAATTCATTTTCGTTAAGCTTTCATATATCATTTCTCTCGATTTCCTCATTTTCGGACCCGAGGAAGCCATTTCACTTGATCACGTGTCGTTTTGGCGAGTCGAGGTCGTGCTAAACTAGGTGGTTTTCGAGTTGAGGTTGTATGAGGGCCTATGGAGAAGTATGGAAGAGTAGAAGTATGAAAAACTAAGTTAGGAAGGAGAATTCGGAACCAAAAATCTCTGACCAAAATTTGGACCCTTAGAACCGACCGGTTCAAACCAAACCGACCGGTTCAGGCCTGGAACCGACCGGTTCACCTCAAAACAGGTCGGTTCGGCTGGTTTCCTGCGAGCATAGTTCGTTTTCGCTTTTGACTTTGTTTGCACGAAATCCTTTTTATATCTTTAACTCCCTAACCCTAATACCTATTCTAAACATCAGAAAACTCTCATCCTCATTTAATTCTCTCATCTCTTTTCTCAAAACACCATTAATTCTCATTAAATTCATCCTCAAATTCTCTCAAGTTCTCAACTTTTCTGCCCTAATTCTCCCCCTAATCATTCACTTCGTTAATCCTTTCATTCTCTATCGATTAGGGTTTAGTTTGCATAGCCTTTTACATTATTTCATGTGTTGTTATTGTATGCTTGTATATTTATATGAATTATGTGTTTTAATCAAAGGAGAAGAAGCCTTGAACGAAGAGGACACGGTGTACGTCGACGAGGACGAGGAATAGCACGTGGATTGACTTCATAAAAGGTAACTAGGTGTAGCCCTAGTGGTATTTTGACATGTATGAGGCCCTAGTATTGTCTAGGATTGTTGTTGGTGAATGATTCATTGTAAAGTTGCGAGCTTTGGCATGAATGGTTGTGAATTGTGACTTGTATGACTAAATTGGAGTCGGCCTCATACTTTGTGAGTCTAGAAGCATGTCTAGGCTATGTGGTTATATGAGCATTGATAAACATGTTGTTTTGATAAGTAAAGTTAATAACTTGAGTTAGTAATTAATCTCGTTATGACCATGTAATGGCCTTATGATTAATACTCCGTATATATTGATAAATACACCGTTTTTAACCTTTTGTATTGAGTTGGAATTATGTTGGTTTGGTATGTTGTGGTTGGTTGATGGCTATGGTTGTATTTGGGTCAGTTCAGGTTATTGAATTGACTATTGTAAGCTTGAGACTAGTGTGCGTACGGGTACGGTTATGGCTCGTGCGTGAGGAGTTACAACGTCCTAGTTTGGACGGATGCCGCCCTTTGGGTTCTCAACCGGTTATGGTTAGAGACTATGGTAAGTTGTATGTCGTCACCAGTTATGGTGAGGTTTGGCCAAATTAAGACAGTTGAGGATTTCACGGTTATGTGGGTCCATTGAAAGGGAATTCACGGTTATGTGGTTCCGCCATAGGGTTTGGAGGTATCACATGTAACACCCCGACTTTTCCTAATATTAATTATTCGTCTCAATAATATTTGTATTTCATTTCTCTTGATTTTCTCATTTTTGGCGCGAGAAAGTCGGTTCACTTGTCACGTGGAATAAGCGAGACCATAGTCAAAACTTAAAAACGATGTCATTTTCTCATACGGACTCCGATTCAGGCGATTCAAAAGGCTTAACTGCGTATTTTTTCGACGCCGTCGCAACTGCCAAAATTTCAAGTTGAACCGATCGGTTCAGGTCCGAACCGGCCGGTTCTGGTGTGTTTTCCGAATTAGTAATTTTCGTGTTGTTTTAAATTGTTAAGCATGAAATCCTTATATACCTATGACTCTCTAAACCCTAGAATCATTCTAAACACTCTGATAAACTAATCCCTCATAATCCTCTCTTCTCTGTCTTAATTTCCTCATCAATCATCTTCTAAATCATCACCAAAAACTCACCCAATCAAACCCTAATCATCTCCTCATCCTTTTGTAAGAATAATTTTATACGGTATTGTATTGAATTATTATTACGTTATTTTGGATCTATAGTTAATCTTAAGTTAATGCGGTAATTAGCTAAATATAATAGTTGGGCTTTTCAGTGGGAGTAGCCCAGTTAATTTAATTGTTGACGGACCGATTAAATTAATTAGGTTAAGAAGCTCGGTCCTCCTCTCGCCCTTATTAATATATACTAAACCGTCATTAGTAATATACAATTAAGGAAAAACACAATTAAAGGTTTAAGGGTTAGAGAGGAGAAAACCAAGCTCTGCCTCTCACGTTTCACCACCGACACCTCTGCCGGTTTCCGCCGCCGATTTTCGTCCTCCGTTTCACGCTCTCAACCCTGTCGGACCAAGGTATGTATTTCTCCATGTGATTTGTTTCTAATCGAAGGTCCTGTGAATGAATTAAGTTTGTATCGTTCGTAACTAGGTTATTATCGTTTGAACCTAGTTTATATGTGGTATCAGAGCCTTGTTTGTGATTAGAAACTAATCCATGATCATCAGACACGTTTTTTGTTTTTTTTTTGGGTCAATTTTTGGCTGAGAATTCTGGTCGGTTTTGGGACTGTTTTGACCGAGTTTTTGGTCGGAGTTTTGGCCGGCGTTCTGGCCGATGTTTTCTGGTCAGTTTTGTTGTGTTTTGGGCTGTGATTGGTCGGATTTTTTTGGTCGAGAATTTTGGGCAGAAATTGTGGTTGTCGTGTTGTGGTTGTTGTTTTATGGCCATGGTTGTTGGTTGTTATTGTCTTTGGTTAATGGAGTTCTAATGATGATGGTGGCTTAATGATGATGGTGTAATGATGATGGTCAGATTTGTTTAAAGGGGTTTTTTTGATGATTGTCGTGTAATGTTGTTCTTTTTTTTGTTTAAGTGGCATGTAATGGTGATGCCATGTAATGTTGATAATGATGTTTAATGGCCTTGTAAATTGTAATGTTTATGGGTTTAGTTTGTAAAAGTTAATGAATATGTGATGGTCTTCTGCTTACTTTTTATTTTGTTTTTAGTTTTGCTATTTGAAGTCTTTTTTTTTTGCTTAAGGCTTCGTAAGTACTCCGTTTATAATTTTAACGGATCAATGAATTTTTTTGGGGTTTTCTGTGGGGCTTTTCCGTATTCTTCCGCTGCGCTCTTTTATAGTCGATGTAATTGTTTGAAAAATCTCAGCAAGTTTATTTGGTTGCACATATAGTCGCTTCCATTCATAAGAGATTGAAATTTCAGTAAGAATTATTACACTTTGAATGAGGGAAATCATTATTAAGTTGAGTTGAGTTACACCGCAGTGGACCATCTCATGTTCTTTGATTTCATTAAAGTTTAAATAAGCCTCAGACATTCACATTAAGCTTGAGTTACACCACAGTGGACTCAATTAAGACAGTGAAGGTCAGAATAAGCCAGTATTGAGGATAAATTATTAGCCCTTAGGTCTTACCCGCAGGTGGACCGGCGTGTATTAGTGACTTATCCATAAAAGTGTAGAACACTTAATTAATTGAGATTAGACTGGTATAGGTTATCCGCAGATGCCGTACTTGGTTTAATCAAAATTGTTAAGTTTCTCAATTATTGCACAAATCTTATTCATTATTGCTAATTGTGTGTTTACTCAAAGATTAATGGTTGAGCATGTTTTCCAACTACGCTGAATGGATAGAGATTGTAACTTTCTCTATGTCCATGTTAAGTTTCAGTGATTGTTTGAAGGAGGACGGTCCTCCCGTGCCTAAGTCTGATGAGAAGGACGCATCAGTACTTAAGGCGTATAATTTAAGGGTTGGAAAGATAAGAATGGTAACTGTCTTTCCTTTCTACGTCTAGTCACTGTTGTGGACATTAAGAACTCAATTACAGAGACTGAATGTGACACAACTAAGAAATATCTTGCAAAACTTAAGGAGAAGTTCGAGCCTTCTGACAAGGCATTAATTGGCAAACTTCTCTCTGAACTGTCTCATTGTAAGTACGATGAAAAGAAAATAGACATGACTAAGCATATAATGCATATGCAAAGCTTAGCCACTAAGTTGTTCAAGTTAGGACTTAAAGTTGAGGATCCCATATTAACGCATTTCATCTTTGAGGGACTTCCTAAAGAGTTTGAGGCATTCCATGTCAGCTACAATGCTATAAAGGAGACATGGACAGTGGGTGAACTTGCTAATAAGCTTGTTCAGGAAGCCACGCGCCTGAGTAATGCTCAAGGGCATAACATACCTCAAGCGCACTTTGTGCATAAAGGTGAGGGCTCTAAGGGAAAGGGACAGTCCAAAAGGAAGGACTGGACGAGCAGTAAGTCAAGCTCATCCAGTATGCCAGGTCCATCAGGCAATAAGCCTTTGGTGCTACTGTACACGTTTCTAACTCATTACAGGGCTTAAGTTCGACCCGAACCATAAGAGAAAATTAAAGGAACCTACTCATGGGAAACAAGTCTGAAATATCCATTAAAGCTATAGGATGTTTTAGTTTGGAATTACGTAGTGGATTTAAATTACTTTTAGGGGATACAATTTTTGTTCCATCAATGTCTCGTAATTTAATTTCATTGTCTAAACTGGACAGTATTGGTTTTTCTGTGACTTTTGGAAATGGTTTTTTCAGTTTATTTAAAGATAATAGTATTGTTGGTGTGAAACGTGTAAGGTCGAATGAGAACTCAGCGTTCTTGTGGCATAAAAGGTTGGCCCATATTTCGAGGGAAAGAATGATGTTGTTAGTAAAAGACAACATTCTTCCTTCTCTTGATTTTACTGATTTTGGGACGTGTGTGGAATGCATTAAAGGCAAGCAAACCAAACACACTAAAAGGGGCGCCACAAGGAGCACTGCCCTTTTAGAGATCATTCATACAGACATATGTGGTCCATTTGATGTTCCCTCCTTTTCTAGAGAGAAATATTTCATCACCTTTATAGATGATTATTCACGGTATTGCTACATTTACTTGTTGCATGAAAAGTCTCAATCAGTAAATGCCGTAGAGCTTTACATTAAGGAGGTTGAGCGGCAACTTGGAAAGAAAGTGAAAATCATCAGATCTGACAGAGGTGCGTGGAGAATATTATGGTAGATATGATGAATCAGGACAACATCCTGGTCCATTTGCTAAACTTCTAGAAAGTTTGGGTACTGTCGCTCAGTACACAATGTTAGGTTCACCCTGGATGAACGGTGTCGCTGAAAGACGTAACAGAACCCTATTAGAGGCTGTAAGAGCAATGATGAGTATGACAAACTTACCCAAATCATTGTGGATGCACGCACTTATGACTGTAGTGTATGTCGCAAACCGGGTTCCTAGTAAGGCAGCTTCAAAGACACTATTTGAACAGTGGAAAGGGTGGAAACCGAGTTTGAGACATTTACACATTTGGGGTTGCCCCGCAGAAGCACGCATCTACAATCCTCAGGAGAAGAAACTCGATTCCAAAACCATTAACGGGTTTTTCATCGGGTATGCTTCTAAATTAAAGGGGTATAAGTTTTACTGTCATAGCCATAGCATTAGAATAGTAGAGACTGGAAATGCCAGATTTCTAGAGGATGGCGAAGTCAGTGGGAGAATTGATGAGGTCATCATCAATGAGATTAGAGAGGAACTTTCGGTTCCTATTTCTGTACCTTTAATCTCTAATCATGGCGTTCTAATCGACGATGTCGATGCAAGGGAACAATATAAGGATGATGAACCTCAACCCATCAATGTGACTTCTGCCATCCCTGAAGTCATGGAAGTGGCAGATACACCTATAGCTGAGGCTCCTATAAGGAGGTCCACAAGACCTCGTAGGTCGGCTATCTCAGATGACTATGAGGTTTATATGCTACAGCATGAGTTTGACATAGGATTCGATAAAAATCCGGTGACGTTTTCACAAGCAGTAAAAGGCAATGATTCTGATAAATGGATTGATGCCATGCATGAGGAATTGAAATCTATGACTACAGATAAAGTATGGGAATTAGTTGCTCTACCTAAAGGGCATAAAGCAGTCGGCAGTAAATGGGTCTTTAAGACCAAGCGCGACTCCCTTGGCCAAATAGAGCGACATAAAGCCCGCCTTGTAGCTAAAGGTTTCAACCAGAGAGAAGGCATCGATTACAATGAAACCTTCTCTCCAGTTTCGAAGAAGGATTCATTAAGGATCATTTTGGCGCTAGTAGCTCATTTTGATCTAGAGCTACATCAAATGGACATGAAAACGGTATTTTTGAATGGAAGTTTAGAGGAAGAAGTCTACATGTCTCAACCTGAAGGTTTTGTTGAAGACGGTAAGGAGGACCTAGTCTGTTTATCAAAGAAGTCAATATATGGACTTATGCAAGCCTCTCGGCAATGGTATATTAAGTTCCATGATAATAATAACTGCCTTCGATTTTACGGAAAACATTGTTGATTAATGTATATACCCGAAGGTCAGTGGGAGTAAGTTTGCCTTTTTAGTCCTGTATGTTGACGATATTTTGATCGCCAGCAGTGATCTGAGCTTACTCAAGGAGACCAAGAGTTTCTTATCAAGTAACTTTGAGATGAAAGATATGGGTGAGGCTTCCTATGTGATAGGGATAGAAATAACCCGTGACAGGTCACAGAGGACATTAGGTCTGTCTCAGAAGGCATATATCTCAAAGGTACTAGAGAGATTCAGTATGACTGGATGCAATTCCAGTATAGTTCCTATTCAGAAGGGCGATAAGCTTAACTTGAAGCAATGTCCCAAATCTGACGAGGAACATAAGAGAATGTAAGATATCCCTTACGCTTCAATAGTTGGAAGCCTGATGTATGCCCAAGTCTGTACCAGACCAGACATTAGTTTTGCAGTAGTTGTGCTGGGTCGCTATCAAAGCAACCCTGGTATGGAACACTGGAAGGCTGCGAAAAAGGTGTTAAGGTACTTACAAGGGAATAATAGTCACATGCTCACTTATAGGCATTCTAATCAGCTTGAAGTGATTGGCTACACTGATTCAGATTTTGGTGGATGCGAGGATAGCCGAAAGAGCACCTCAGATTACGTGTTTGTCATAGCGGGAGGAGCCATCTCCTGGAAAAGTGCTAAGCAAACTATTATTGCATCATCCACTATGGAGGCCGAGTTTGTAGCGTGCTTTGAGGCTACAAATCAAGGATTATGGTTACGGAACTTAATTTCGGGGTTGAACGTTCTGAGCTCGATCGCAAGACCGCTGAAAATCTTCTGTGACAATGCTGCGGCCGTCTTCATTTCGAAGAACGATAGGTATTCTAAGGGTATAAAACACATGGAAATGAAATACCTATCAGTTAAAGAGGAAGTTCGGAAGAGAACAGTATCTGTGGAGCACATTTCGGCCAGTGCTAATATAGCAAATCCACTCACTAAGGGGCTATCACCCAAGACATTTTTGATGCATGCTAGCCTTATGGGTCTTGAGAATAGCATTTAGTATTATGTTATGTGGATTACTAGTGTTTTGAAAAGACACTGTGTTTGATCAACCTTATGTTATGAATATTCTGAATTATTCTGTTTTCACATTATTGTTTTGTGTGTACACATGTTTGGTGGTTGAAAACAGAAATAATCTTTTCCTAGAGACATTAAAGGGACCATTATGCTTACTCCTCTATACGGATCGTTTGTCATGGGACAGCATTCAGTAGTAGATGGAAGGGACCATGTTGAGTAGATAATGTGGAACTGCCATTACTCTATTGTTGTTTCAAGACTCTCGAGGTAATTAAGATAAAGCCATTAAGTTGATTTAGCGCCCTTTGGAAACTTATGTTTACCTGCATATAACAGTAAGAAGATGTACCTATGGTCCAAGTGGGAGAATGTAAGAATAATTTTATACGGTATTGTATTTAATTATTATTACGCTATTTTGGACCTGTAGTTAATCTTAAGTTAATGCGGTAATTAGCTAAATATAATAGTTGGGCTTTTCAGTGGGAGTAGCCCAGTTAATTTAATTGTTGACGGACCGATTAAATTAATTAGGTTAAGAAGCTCAGTCCTCCTCTCGCCCTTATTAATATATACTAAACCGTCATTAGTAATATACAATTAAGGAAAAACACAATTAAAGTTTTAAGGGTTAGAGAGGAGAAAACCAAGCTCTGCCTCTCACGTTTCACCACCGACACCTCTACCGGTTTCCGCCGCCGATTTTCGTCCTCCGTTTCACGCTCTCAACCCTGTCGGACCAAGGTATGTATGTCTCCATGTGATTTGTTTCTAATCGAAGGTGCTGTGAACGAATTAAGTTTGTATCGTTCGTAACTAGGTTATTATCGTTTGAACCTAGTTTATACCTTTCTCTTCAATTCTCTTTGGTAAATTCTTCATCTTTAAGTTTATGTTTGTAGGTTTTATTATTATATGTGTTTATTGTGTTGTTCTTATGTATGGTATGATTTGTGTGTGCCCTAATCAATAGGAGAGAATTGGAGAGAAAACCGCAAGTTCGGATTTCTCTGACCCAGGTTCACTAATTGGAAGATCGCCGGAGATCCGACCGTCCGATTTTGCCGAAATTGTGACAGCATGTTCCTGACTCTTGGGGCTACCTTTTCACCGTTCTGTTTTTAATTTGGAGCTCTGGATCGTCTGTTATTGCGTCTGGACAGAAGGGTTAAAAACTGTGCTTTTCTTTGGCTTGTTTGGAGAAGGTAACTAGGTGTAGCCTTAGTGATATTTTGACTTGTGTGAGACTATATAATTGATTGAGGATGAATTGGTTGTTGTTATGTATGTAAAGCTATAATC
This sequence comes from Dianthus caryophyllus, assembly GCA_023091065.1. Taxonomy (NCBI): domain Eukaryota; kingdom Viridiplantae; phylum Streptophyta; class Magnoliopsida; order Caryophyllales; family Caryophyllaceae; genus Dianthus; species Dianthus caryophyllus. The sequence goes on from CM041522.1 coordinate 21,012,693, forward strand.
TTTGGGTTGGTTGTGTTGTGAAGTTATGATCTTTGGTCTAAATTGAATTGGTCTCACACTATTGTGTCTAATAACGTGAATTGGGATGTTTGTCATATTGAATTTGAGTTATATTGTTATTAAGTTGATTAAAGATGATCACTTTGGGAATTATAATGGTTTATTATGGCTACTCTTGAGTTCTTATTGTTATTACTCCGTATTAAGCTTGTTATTGTATAGTTGATCATAGGTCATGTTGAGAATGAGTATAAATTGGATAATTACGTTGTAACGAGTTTAAGATGGATAATATATTGGCGTGGCGAGTAAAGGATGATTGATATGATATGGATTATGAGTTGGTATATTGTTAAGCATGTTTACCTTTGTTATAATGATGTTTTGTTGAGACATGTTATGAATTGGGGTTATTTGGTTTGCTTTAATGGTTGTAATTGTTGTATTGTTGGTATTGGAGATGGGGTTGTGATGTATTGATTGAGATTGTGTTTATGCTTGAGTTAAGTTTGCATGCGTGTACTGTTCTGGCACGTATGTGAGGAGCTACGACGTCCTAGTTTGGACGGATACCGCCCATAGTCCCCTCGACTATTCTTGTTGCTTAATTAGAGCTATTATGGGTTCTCAACCTGTTATGGTTAGAGACTATGGTTTGATATATGTCGTCACCGTTCTTGTTGCTCGGTGGGATTTGACCAAATTTAGACTAATGAGTTTGAGGAACTTCTTGTTGGCTGTTCCGCCATAGGGTTGAGTGATTCTTGTTGCTTCACTCGGGGTGATTCTTGTTGCTTCACCTAGTGCTCTGCGCTTACTCTTGCGCTTGTGTTGATTGGTTACGAGATGGGTTGAGTAGGGAAGGTTGTTGGTGACGCGTGGTGAGTGTGTTGGATGTGCCGTGTGGTTGTGGTGGTGTGCCGTGTTGTTTGTTGTTGTTGTTGTTGTTGTTGTTGTTGTTCTTTTTAATGTCGGTAGTTTTGTACTTTGATTATAGGCCATAGGGCAGTTGAGTTGGTTAACTAATGAGTTAGCCTAAGGTTGTTTTATGTTGATCATGCACTTGGGTTGGATTGTTGTTTATTTCGATTATGTTGAACTCGGGTCCCAATACTCGAGACAAGCATCCAGGAACTCGTACTCCATTCGAACCTGCCTCAACCCACGAAATACGCCAACGCCACAATCTTTCAAGTTCCTCTTTTCTATACCCGACAAGGACGCACACCAGCGACGCAAGTTTCCTTCAAAATTTTCCATATTTCGACGAACGTTCCGTAAATATTTTGAATATTTTTGGAATATCGAAAATGAGAAGTTAGAAGGATGAGTATTTTGAGCCAACGTACCCCTTCTTTTATAGCCGAGATTTGCAAAACAACGTACAAAGACAAAACATAAACGCTAGTGAACAAGCGATTAAAAAGAAATCAAACAAAAACCACAAAACAAAAAATTAATCGCCTGTAAACAGGCGATTAAAATTTTAATCGTCTGTTTACAGGCGATTTTAAATTTGTTCTCTGACAAATTGATTCGATTTCTTACACTCTTACACATCTACACCCTACTCCCTTTAACTTATTACCCCTAATAGGTTTTTACCGACCTCAAGCCAACACTTACGGTCCCGTCGCGTCGTCTTGATTTGCGTGATCGACTCCCGTCTTTCATATTTTTCGCATTCACAAAACACGATAATCGCACAAAAATTAAACACTACACAAAACACGACTTTCGCATTCACAATTTTCGTCTGAAAAACGTCGTTTTTAAGCTCACATTTTTACAAATGTCAAAAGCGTCTTTTTACGAGTCTAAAATATTTTCCGAATTACATTTTTCAAACACTTTGCATACCTTTTGTCTTCACTCTAAACGAGTCAGTCTCAATCGAGACATCTATATATGTTTACGACTAAAACCATTTTGTAGGTATGCATGGCAAGCAAGTACGCAAAGGCTTCAGGTACAATAACGACGCAAGCCCGCATTCTTCGCGACAAGACAAAATAACCTAAGTTTAGGACGCCATACATAAAGCCTTTGGCTATGAGCAGAAGTCGAAACACGTTTCATACTTATAAACACCCACAAAACAAAACACACAAACGACCATATACACAAGTCCAAATACGAATAAGTACAATAAATACGAATAAGTCTTAAATACATAAATAGCCATATACGAAGTACACATACTACACACAAGGTCTCAAAAACAACCATATACATATGACAAGTCCAAAACTACAAAATCAACAAGCCCAGGTCACAACTAGAGCCTACGACGACCGGTCACGACGCTCGAGCGCAGCACGCAACGACTCGATCTCGGCGCGACAACCAGCCACCTCCTGCTCACTCTCAGCCCCTAGCTCTGCCCAGACTCTCGCCAACTCCTCTGCATGCGCAGCCTCCATTCGACGCGCCTCGCTCCTCCTCACCCGACCCTGGCTAAGTCCGAGTCGGCTTGACGCCTCCTTCTGACCCCTGCATGCCTCTACCACCTTCTCATTCACGACCGCCCGCCACCGGTTTGCCGCCCGCCACAACCTCTGTGCACGTCGGCCGTCACCTGCACAAAACAAAAAATTACACTTAGCTTTCAAAGCTGGGGGCTATAATCAAAAGCCATTTCAACAAAGTTTCACTAAAAAATTTCCTCCTAAAATCTAACTCAAACTGGGGGCTATAATCAAAAGCGACTTCAAACAGAGTGTGAATAATGATTTTCCAATAAAAATCTAATTCAAACTGGGGGCTATACTACATAATACTCCACGATAAACAAAAACAAAAGAATACCTTCTTCACGCGCCGGTCCAACTCTCCAGGCCCGCATCGGCTACCACAGACAGACACGCCAAGAAGACGATCGAACGCCGGCAAATTTCATGCTCAACCAGCAGATTCTCGACGAACGGAGGAGGCTGAAACTCAAGGTCAGGGTCACGTCGCTACAAAACAAAAACAGGGTAAATTTTTGCTTTTCGAAACCAAAACACACACAAGCGAAAAACACAACAAAAGAAACCTCGATCATAGCATCCGCAAGGGCATGCTGTGCCCACGTCACGTAATCCTCAGCCGGCCGCAGCAGAGAGTCGGACTCATCCTCGTGATACACGTCACGACGCTCATTAGCGTCGGGCGTCTCCATAAACAAAACCGAGGGCGGAGGCGCAGGAACGATAAAGCCGCCGCGATCCGTCTGCGCAGACAGGCGCTCACCCAAGCTCCAGTATGAGCCGAAATGAGTCGCAATGTACAGCCGTCGTCCGTCAAGGGGGGCAAAGCGGGCTGCAATCGACTCAGGGACGTCGGCAAAGTTCCTCCAAGGGTCGCGAACGAACTGCGAAAGAAAACCAAGTTATAAACTACAAAAACCAACACAAACCCAAACACAAGCTACAAAAGACCAATGTACAAAACACAAACGCTCTTACCTTATCCATGGTCATCCCGTTGAAGAGCACACGAGCCGCGTCGTAGCTCAGGCCAATACCCTTCCGATCTGCCGTCGCGTACGCATAGAAGGCCGGGTACGTCGCCGTGACCTTGAATGTCTTCGGGAGCAGAGAGGGGAAGTGAGTATAGCACCAAGCCTACAAGCAATCAGAATACGCGTTACAAAAAGAAAAGCAGAAACGAAACAACAAAACATTACAAAATCAACCTTACCTCCATCAGGAGACCAGGGCCCACAAGTGACGGCTGCGAATCACTGTCGATCTCATCAGGACGCACCGCATCCCTCAGATAACGGATCAACAGCCCCAGAGCAGGGGTAACCCAATCAAAGTCGCCTAGACGCGACATATCCGACAACGCCATCAGCACAGCCGTCGAGGCTCGCTCCCCCTTATCACCAAAATGGGTGGCCGTCAGGAAACCACCACAACCACAGCCGGGTCCTCTGCTCAGCGCTCGCTCGAGTAGCCCCCTTCTTCTTCTTCTTCCCCTTGAAGAAGTCGTCAATCCACACAGTCCGGGGCTGAAACGTGTGCTCCTCACCTACCCCGCACCTAACCCCATTACCGATCAACCGCACGACGCGCGGGCTATCGATAGCCGGGCGCTCACGTCCCCAGTCAAGTACGCCCTCGCCATGAGGCAGCCCAGAGACAACCGCCAGAGAAGAAAGGGTCACACCAACCTCGTACCCGGGCATGTGGAAAGTGTTGGTCGTATCCCAAAACCTATCCAACAACGCCCGGATCACAGCAAGGTGCGAATTCACCCGCTTAGCCCGCACCTCTCTCCATTTCTCCACCAGCGGACCAAAAGCCGTCCCAAGCACTATGCGCCGCTCCTCCTCGGTGAGCCTCTTTTCAAAGGCATCGAACACCGTCCGGAACCTAGAGAAGGTCCTCATCGTACCCAACGGGAAGCCGACCTTCACTCGGATCGACAAGTGCTACAATGGACTCCAAACCAGACTCGCACCGTCCCAATCCTTAGCTACCTCGGACCACAAGCGCGGACCCTGGGGATAAGCAGGCCTCATGCCCAGCTCGTCAACCATCCCCATAAACACCTCCCTCGCAGCCTCAAGAAGAAGAAGAAGAAGAATCGCCTCAAGAAGAAGAAGATCCGGCCGCACCTCCGTCATCCCCCTACCTCGCCGCTTCATCCTCAAGACTCAAGAAGAATGCGGCAAAGAACAAGAAGAAGAATAAATACGTCAAGAATGCAAGAGCAACCCTAGAAAGAGCCTCTCCGCTACGCCTCAACACCGCCTCGTCACTCGAAGACCCCTCCGACTCGGGGGGATCCTCGTAACGACTCCCCGGACCCCGAGGACAACCACTGTAACACCCCGACTTTTCCTAATATTTATTATTCGTCTCAATAATATTCGTAATTCATTTCTTTTGATTTTCTCATTTTTAGCTCGAGAAAATCAGTTCTCTTGTCACGTGGATAAGCTACTCTGTAGTCGAAACTTAATACGGAGTAATTTAGCTAAAAAACGGTGTAACTTCCTCATACGAACTCCGATTCAGGTGATTCAAAAGGCTAAATCACAGATTTTTTCGACGCCGCCGCAAGAATCGCCAAATTTTCAGGAGTCAGTTTGGACCGGCCCACTTCGGGCCGAGCTGAAACCCCTTTGCACGGGTTGGGTTTAGGGTTTTGGATAGATTTTTGATCAAGGCACTATAATATCCTATTATCTCCTAATCAAAGCAACATTATAATTCTGATTTCTCTCCTCCTAATCTCTCCTCTCATCCCTCATATCACATCCACATTCATCCTTCATTCATCTCTCAAACTCTCTCCAAATTCTCATCCAAACTCCATTGATTATCACCCAAGCTTTCATCTTTTGCATCCTAAACCTTTCCTAGTCAATTCCCTCGGTATATGATCTCTTTTAGCTCTTTTATTTTTTTGATTTTGCATTATTTTATATGTGTTTACGGTGTTGTTCATATGTATTGTATGATTTATGTGTGCCCTAATCAATAGGAGAGAATTAGAGATAAAACCCCAAGTTCGGATTTCTCTGACCCAGGTTCACTAAACGAAAGATCGCCGGAGATCCGACCGTCCGATGTTGCCGACATTTGGACAGCATGTTCCTGACTCTTGGGGCTACCTTTTCACCGTTCAGAATTTCATTTGGAGTTCTGGATCGTCTGTTATCGCGTCTGGACAGAAGGGTTGAAAACTGTGCTTTTCTTTGGCTTGTTTGGAAAAGGTAACTAGGTGTAGCCTTAGTGATATTTTGACTTGTGTGAGACCATATAATTGATTGAGGATGTCTTGATTGTTGATATGAATGAAAAGGTGTTACTTTGGGATATTTGAGATGTAAAGTTGCGGTCTTTGGTCTTGTTTGAGTTGGTCTCACACTCTTATGTCTAATAATGCGATTTGGGATGTTTGTTTACTTTGAATTTGGGTTATATTGTTATTAAGTTGATGAAAGATGATAACTTTGGGAATTATAATGGTTTATTATGGCTACTCTTGAGTTCTTATGGTTATTACTCCGTATTTAACATGTTGATTATGATTAGTGTTGAGATTGCTTACAAAAGGGGTCAATTATGTTGTAGTTGTGTATATGATGGACATTGTGATGATTTTGAGTAAAGGATGATTGGTTTATTGTTGATTGTGAGTTGATTCAGGTTATTGAATTGACTTGTTTGATTGCTTGAGTTGAGTGTGCGTACGGGTACTGTTCTGGCACGTACGTGAGGAGCTACGACGTCTTTTGTGGACGGATACCGCCCATGATCCCCTCGGCTATTCTTGTTGCTTGGTTAGAGCGACTATGGGTTCTCAACCATGTTGGTTAGAGACTATGGTTTATATAATGTCGTCACCGGTCTTGTTGCTCGGTGGAATTTGGCCAAATTTAGACTAATGAGTTTGAGGAACTTCTTGTTGCTGTTCCGCCATAGGGTTTGGATGATTCTTGTTGCTTCATCCGGGGTGATTCTTGTTGCTTCACCCAGTGCTCCGTGCTTACTCTTGCAGGTTGTTGTTGTTGTCTGTCATCTTGTTGTTGACAGTTTGAGCTTGTGCAACTAAATTGGACTAGTCATTGTCAGGTTGTATTGGTTATGTATGTTTACAGGTTTTTGAGTGACGGTTGGTTGAGTGTGGTAGCTAGTGAGTTGGCTTGAGGTTGCTTTGTGGTTACTATACCTTTGGGTTGTTTGTTGTATTGTTGTCTATTTTGGTTATGTTGAAATATGACTGGGGAGCACCTAGTTACTCCCCACTGATTGTGGCTGTTACATGTTTTTGTGGCAGGTATGCGCGGGGACGGGTATTTGTGTGAGGAAGCCGTGAGGAATGACCTCGTAGCTAGCCTTAGATGCTTGGATTGATTTTATTAGACTTGTGTTTAGACTTTATCGTTTTCTTATGGTTGTATATTGGAATTTTGGATGTACGGGGTATTTACTCCCCACTTTTAGACCTTGAGGTCTACTTTATTTTTGGTTTGGTTCGTTTTAGACGGTTTGTGAGTGACGATCCGGATTCACGGTGTTTCCGCCACCGTGGTTTTCATCTTTATTTTCATTTTCTCTTTTAAAACCCTTTTTAAATCGTATTTTAATTTGTTGAAAAATCCGGGTTGTTACAGTTGGTATCAGAGCGAATACGCTCCCAACTCTCTTAGGTGAGTGAGTAGGATTTGACCTAGAACACCGAGTGAGAGTGTTGGGTAGACACATTAGGGGGTCTACGTTATTTATGCATGTGTATGAGTAGTTGTGTGAATGGTGGTCTTAGGATTTCCACCATTAGATCATATGTTTGCTTTGGATGCAGGTACAGGAATGATGGAGTCATGCGAGGTCGGGTGTCGACTCGATAAATCTCTACATTTAAAAATTTACTAGTCCTACCTCTAAAATAGTCTTTAAAAGCTTTTGATTTGATTTAATCGTCGTTTTTAAATTTATTTCTTTATTTCAAAATGTTTTACTCTGATAATTGCTTTCTTATGTACTACTTGGTTTCTTTGCTGCCATCATACTCACCATTCTAAACTAAATCCTTTATACTTCTATTTTCTCATCAAATCATGTTAGCCTTCATTTTTAATATCGACAAAAAGGGAGTAATTTACATTCCGTTTTAATACACTTTTATGACCCTTGCTTTTTAATGTTATTCATTTGAGAGTTCAGTTTTAACGAAAATTTTAGTCTATTTATGCCTTGACGATCTCTTGTCTTAACTTTTCGATTTATTCGTTTCTTCGACTTTAATCATTTGATTATTCTACTTAAAAATCTTCCTCTTTCATTTGTCCTTTCGAAATATCTAGAAATTTAACTCTTAAAGGCTTTGATTCGTACTGATTGATCAACTGGAGTAAGAAACTTGAAGCCGAATTGCGAATGTATGGTCCTACCATCAGAGCACGCAGCGGAAACCCCTAATCTAAGTCACCTACCGTATTCGTAGGGACGTCTTTCAACTTGTTAGCTACGCTTGTCCTTAGTTCCTTCTAGTTCTTGATCTTATTATACAGTTGTTTTAAAACTATCAGCTCGTGATTACAGTTTGAGTTTCTTCTCCCCCAATAAAACTTCTTATTATGTTCATCCTCATCTTTTTCAATAGATCGTGCTAAAATAATTTCTAAACTCTTTATTCCAAGAGTGTTTTCAGTCAGTTCTATTAACAAAACCTATTTTTGTATAATTGTGCTATAATGGTTTGTTTATCCTTCTTGTACTTTCTTATTTTGTAACTGTGTAGAGGAAAATTTTAATCGGTATCGTTTTACTTTTCCATTCAATTTTAAACGCGTCAATATATTTTGATGGCTTTTTACTCAATCAAATTTGAAATGACTGACATGTATCTACTGCTTCCACTTTTGATCAAAACCTCTTTGTTATCCTAAACCTTCTTTTATTAAGTTTTCTAATTTTAGAATTTAGTTTATTTAAATATTATTTATTCTACATGGTATTTTGGTAGCTTCCTTTTTCTAAAATCGCTGTCGTTTTGAAACTCAACTTTGAGACTTCTCTTTTCAATCGTATCTTTTAATCATATTCCACATTTGTCAAACTTTTCAGCAATTACCTTTTCGTCTCTCCTTCATAACGAAACCAATTTGAATTCTCTATTGGAAACGAGTCTTATAACTTCATTTGTAACACCCCGGCCTCAACTAAAGGCCGAAATGTCATTCACGGTAGCTCGCCAGGCTGCGTACATCGCCCACAGACCAACACGGGCCCTTTCCAGCGCACTTTGTCCTCACTCGTGCGCATCCTGAGAACTTCCCAGGAGGCCACCCATCCTAAGACTACTCTCCAGCAAGCACGCTTAACTGAAGAGTTCTTAAGATGAGCCACCAGAAAAGAAGATGCATCTTGTTGATATGAGTAGCACTTACAATCCTTTTAAGCACTATGTCACTTGAGCTAACACATGAACCTCTTCAACGGGGTACCCGGCCCGAATAACCTCGGACAACACCGGGTGTTACACACCCCCACTTGAAGAACGCAACGTCCTCGTTGCGCCTGGTAGCTACTTACAATATAGCATTCGAATCCTCCCCCTAGGTGCGTGCATCTAGATTCGACCACACGGCTAGGTGCGTACCTAGGATTCGACCACTCGGTCGCCGGGTTGCTCTGATACCATTTGTAACACCCCGGCCTCAACTAAAGGCCGAAATGTCATTCACGGTAGCTCGCCAGTCGCAGACATCGCCTACTGCACCAACACGCCCTTTCCAACAAGACTTTGTCCTCACTCGTGCGCATCCTGAGAACTTCCCAGGAGGTCACCCATCCTAAGACTACTCTCCAGCAAGCACGCTTAACTGAAGAGTTCTTAAGATGAGCCACCAGAAAAGAAGATGCATCTTGTTGATATGAGTAGCACTTACAATCCTTTTAAGCACTATGTCACTTGAGCTAACACATGAACCTCTTCAACGGGGTACCCGGCCCGAATAACCTCGGACAACACCGGGTGTTACATCATTTGTGAACTCCTAAAGAATAATTTCATTTTCCTTCATCGTTTCATTTAAAAAATTCCTTTTCTCTAATTGGTGGTTGTTGAGCAGTTCTTGCAAAAGATTTGTTATGTCATATTTTACTTAATTCGTTTCATTCCTTCTTTTCTTTCTTATTCATCATAACTCATCATTTTTATATCATGACCCTATTGATCACCTTTTAGTCTTGTCATTCGGGTCTTATGTCATTCTATTCCTTAGGTTTCCCTCATCGCTACTTGATTCTCGCCTTACTTGTAGACTTTTAAGGCGTCGATCTTCTCTTATTTTCCATTCCTTTCCGTAGCTATTCACGTTCTCGATTTTGTAAGAACTCTTGATGTCTTAATGTCAATCTTGTCCCCGTTAAGTTTCCCTGATCTCTTGCTTGTCAACTAGCGGCCTAAGGTGCTTCACCCTTATCTAGCTCGAGATCTGATCCTTAGGCTGTCGCTGTCATTTGAGTCATAGATGATAGAGTTTGGTTAATAAGTATTTGATAGTACGAGTGGTTTACTAGCTAATGCACATGGTTGGTCGTTGTAACTTTTGAGGATTCTTAGTTTTGCGATTCTTAGCTAGTGCATCTTGAGACCGTTTTATAATTATGAGTTAATGCATATGTGATTCTTAGTCTTTGAGATTAATGATTTAATTTATGGTGAGCGAACGTTAGGGAGATTATAGTATCTGCGTAGGGAGTATTTTTAGGACTTAGTTATGTTGCTAGATGGGTTGTGACAATCATGAGTTAGTAAGAATTGGGAAGTGATATTGTGGTGAGCAATAATCGGCTTTGAGGAAAACTTAAAGGTTATAGTGAGTACAATAAAACATTGGGATTATACTTTAAAGGATAATGTAGGAATGACCAGTGTGCATCTTTGTGGTTTTGTGTATGTGTTGAGGATAAGGAAATTCATTAATGGAAGGAAAGAAATCGAGGTCAGTAAGGTAGTGACGTTCGAGGAAGGTATGGATAGACTTGTGTATGGTAACAATGGGTGGAGAGAGTAGTAAGCTTTTGACGACACATTTTGATAGTTACTGGATAATATACTTTTGATTTGGGGTTGAGACGATATGGTATGACATAATTATGGTTATTTCATTGTGGAGAGTGTGGATAGATGTGAGAAGCGATATAGACTAGAGCTTGGATCACGTTATGATTGAGGACATGAGGTTTGTCTTTGGCATTAGCATTGATTTGGGGATTAGCTTACGTGTTAGTTTGTCTTGGTAACATAGGTAATGGTGCCTTTTGGGTTGAAACCCGTCTGAGGTTTTGGTTAGACTTGGTGAGGAAGATGCTTGGTTGAACGATATGGTTTTGTTGTTGGAGTATGTGTCCTCCACAATAGTGCGATTACTTAATAAATCTCAATTAAGGAATACATGGGGATAATCCTGTATTATTGTCAATTGATTAACGTAAATCAATAACGGTTGGCTGACTAGAGTTTGACGTTATTGTCGTGAGAACGGCGGTAATCAATTGATCCCTTTAAGTCACACCTATAGGAACTTACTCCAAATATTTAAGCTAATATATTGTATGAGATACGATTATATTAGTAACTTGATAATTTGACTAACAGTTAGTCAGTGTATTAATTTAGAGAGTAATCGAGTTGTGAACTCGGATGATTTAATTTTATATCGATAAAATTATTAGAGGAGACGAGAATTAGTGATTAAGTGTTAATTCACTAATTGTGTATATTTTACTAATGAGATTAGTAAAAGTACATTTTAAATATGTGTAAGTGTACATATATTTTGAGAGGAGATTATTTAATTTATACTTTATCATATTGGATGATTTAAGTAATAAATTATAACTATTTCATGGGACAAATATTGAAAAACAAATAAGACCCACAATGGGTAGTTTGGACCGTCCAAACTAGAGGAGGAAGTTTCCTCTTGTTTTATTTGTTTTGTCTTATGTGCCTTGTATTGTTGTGAGTTGCTTTTGCATGCATAACATAATCATGAGCATGCTTGCAATTTCTCTTCACAAGAAAAAGCACTCATCTCTCTCTCACTTCTCCATATGGCCGGCCCCCCCTTAGTGTGTCATACACACTTTGGTTTTGCTAGTTTTTGTTTTAAAATGCAAGGCCTTGAGTAAAGGAGATTCATTCATGCATTTCCTCCTTATCTCTCTACTATTCTCTCTAAACTATATACTAGTATTATTCCACATATTACTAAGAGTTAGTAAGTATTAGTGGTAATATTAGACGTATTATCAAGTGTTTACTAGTGATTTCTAGATCAAAATCATTAGTAAGTTTGGTGTACTTCTTGGGTGCAACAAGAAGGAGGTTTCCTCTTTTGGAAACTCGGTTTTGGAGGATCATCCTAAACTATAGCTCAAGAAACAAAACTAGAAAGGAGTTCTAGTTTTGTGCCCAATATTTCCTTTAAGAGAAAGGTATAAATTTCTAATCTTGTAAACAAAGTGAATTTGTACTACATAGATCTTGCTAAATCAAATTAGAGTAATTTGATTTACACTAATACTTGATTAGTGAATGGGATCCGATCCCTTCAAGTGGTATCAAAGCCATGGCTTGTAGTTACAAATTTATTTTGTTATTTTTGGAGTTTTATGTATTTATTGAGAATAAATGACATAAAATCCGAAAATAGTGTTAAAAATGGTTTTAACACGAGATTTTTATAGCATGCAAAGTTTCTGGTCTCATGAACTTACTGGTCAAATTTCGTAATTTTTGGAATTTGTTTGCTAATTAAAATGATTTTTATACAAAACCGAGTCAAAAAGTGTGTTTTTGGCTAAAATAATTTCTATAAATAGTTATAGATCGAATCTGGTCATGAAATTTTTACACAGTGATATTTCATATTTATACTTTCTGCATGTAAATTTTCAAAGTCAGATTTTGAGTTTTGAATATTTAACCAAATTTTTGTTTAAAATCGGTATAATATGCATTTTAATGTCCAAAATATAGTAAACGTTGTTTTCTGGACATGAAATTTATACCAATATTTTTATACATTATGAGGATGCTCTCGTATAAATTTGGGATTTTTCCTCACTGTTTTAGACGTTTTCTTGATTTTATGAGATAAAATTGATGAAATCGTATGTTATTCATTATAAAATAATTCGTAAATTTTTCTGACCAAATTTTTCTTTTCTGATATTTTGGAAGTGTTCCAGAATATACAAAATTTTTTCAAAATAAAAATGATTTTATTTTATTTTATTTTGATTTTATAAAGCTTTATTCATAAATAGTTATGATTAAAGTACTTCTAATTAGCAAATGACCATGTTTATGAACTAAAATCACCATAAATTAGTATAAACTAATGTTGGGTGTTCTAAAATCAGTTTAGAAGTTTTAGTTCAAGCTTAAAAGGTGTTTTAAGCATTATTGATTAATATAAGATTAATCGATTAAAAATGAGATCGGTTTGAAACCAATTAATGCGATTATTGTTTGAGTCGATTTTGGCATGTTTTTATTTATAAGCTTTACATTATGCATGTTTGAATGAATGTTTATTGTTGAATGAATGTTTATTCTTACTAGTATGGCCATAGTTTGTTATAATTTTTTACCGATATTGCCCGTAATGAAAGGGAATATCGTATGTTTTGTAATTAAATGCGATCTCGTATCGCCGGTTTGTATTTTTCTAATAGTTTATTTCATTTATAAATGTATAATAGGATTGCTATGTATTCATTTGTATATTTATAATCAGAACTATTTGTAAAACCAAGACCGGCGATGGATCGAGATGATGCCTTAGAAGAGTTCTAATGCTTGCAAGAAGGAGCCTTGGATGAGATCCATGTGAAGAGGGACCAAAGGAGTTGGTTTCCAATTTGTAACTCCTTGTATTTTTAATTACTTTTAGGTGGCCATACTAGGTTTATGCTTATGCTTATTTATGCTTGTTTTGATTGCTTATTTTTTCCGCACACATGCCAAAATCGCCATGCATGCCACGATATCCCACTATGATTGTCGATTTAAGTCACGATTCCTAAATTAGTTCACTTATAAAGAATTTTATGACTAAAATTGACAAGATCACCCACATGTTTATCAAAATGAATTGAGATTAAGCCTTTCCAAATGTAGCAACTATGAACCCCATGTTCGTGAGGACCTCATGACGTGGAACCTTGTTACCATGGGTAAGTAGTGGGAGGAAGTCCCATGCTAATTTGGTTTGGACTCAACCGAATAAGAGTTATTTGGGGCTAATCGATGCATTTTAAAGAAAATCATCAACCAAGCATTCTAGTGTAGAATTAGTCAAGTGTTGACTTATCGTTTTTATATAAAAGGAAACATGAGATGTCTAATTTTATATGAAAAACGAGTCTTGGAATCATTTATATAATTTCGTGGGAGATCATTATATAAATGGACATTTGTTTTTAAAAAGAGTTTTAGCAAATGTCATTAATGAACTATGAATGTTAATATATTTCCTCATATTTGTTGTAGAATTATTTATTTGAAATCGCAATGACAACTTCAACTCCCGCACCCATTTTGGGTAAATATTCATGGTTGAGAACCGTGATGGATAAGTGTATCCTAAAGGATGACGGAAGCAACTTTGTCGAATGAGATTCAACTATAAGGGGCGCCGCTCAATCCGACAATGTGCTTAAATACCTTACCGAATAACCTCCCACCGAACCCGGACTTGGGGCCAATGTGGCGGCGCAAGCCGCGTACGATAAGCACCCAAAGGCTGACAATGACGTTAAAAGTGTTTTGATTTGGTCAATGTCACCTTCGCTCAAACTTCGCTTCGTTACTCATAAAAGTGCATATGAGATATTCACTAGAGTGACGACGATGTGCTTTAACACAAAGAGCATAAAAGTGAATAAGATTGAGAGAAAAGATGTTCTTTCAATGAGATTGAAGAGCATAAACATTAGGGTCATGAAAGGGAAGAGAGCTAATTAAGCTCGGTTCAAGGAAGATAAGGGTAAGGGGAAGGCTATTGAGAATAGCAAGCCCAAACCCGGTCGTTGAAAGCGCAATTTTGTCCCAAAGTCTTGAGGGAAAATAATGATGGATGTGCGACATCCAAAGATATTGTTCCTTCTAGTCTTTATATGATTGACATAAATCATGCTTGCATTTCCACATGGGTATGGGATACCGGATGTGGATCTCACCTTTGCAATTACTTGCAAGGAATGAGAAATGTGCGAGCACTAATTAACCAAGGGTGATGTGGATTTCCGCATGGTTAATGGAGCTAGAGTAGCGGCCGTTTCCGTGGGAACCTATGTACTCGCTCTAACTAGTGGTTTAGAGTTGTTTTTGAATAAGCGTTATTTTGTACCAACTCTAACCAAAAACATTATCTCCGTCTCCGTGTTTGATACGGAAGGCTTTTATGATTAAGAACAATCAACGTACTTTTTCATTTAATGAAATGGTTTATGGTGAAACCATTTCGATTGGAGGTATTTATGTTTTAAATGATGTCAATGATGTTGATCATATAGAGAACAAGAGGCTCAAAGCGAATGAATCAAACAAATCCTACCTTGGCATTGTCGTTTAGGTCACATAAACGATAGACGCACAAAGAGACTTGTTGAGACCAATGTTCTCAAACCATTTGATTGCGAATCATATGGTACATGCGAGGCTTGCCTTTTAAAGCAAGATGACTCGTGCACCCTTTAGTGGTAAAGGGACACGAGCAAGTGAAGTTTTTAGGACTCATACATATTGATGTGTGTGATCCATTAAACATCACTGCTAGAGGGGGATATCATTACTTCATTACTTTTACCGATGACTTAAGTAGATATGGTTATGTCTACTTAACAAGGTATAAAAGTGATGCTTTTGAGAAATTTAAAGAATTTCAAAATGAGGTTGAGAACCAATTTGATAAGAAGATAGAAGTACTACGATCGGATCGTGGTGGCGAATATCTAAGTAATGAGTTTGATTCACATCTTAAGAATTGTGATAGAGTATCACAAATTGACTCTTCCGGGCACACCACTGTTGAATGGTGTTGCAGAAAGGAAAAACCGAACCTTGCAAGATATGGTTCGGTCTATGATGAGTCAAAGTGAGCTTCCTGGATCGATTTGGGGCTTTACGCTGTCGTTTGCTGTTTTCTCACTAAATCGAAGTCCGACTAAAGCGGCTCCATATGAGATATGGACGGGAAAGGTTCCCTATTTGTAGGTTTTCCTAAGGAAACGTGTGGATTTTACTTCTACAACCCTCACGAGAACAAAGAGTTTGTGGCTCGTGATGCTGTTTTTCTAGAAAATGAGTACATTTCTAATAGACAGAGTGGGAGAAAATTTGAACTTAATGGAGTTCAAGAGCCACAAACCGAAGCAGAAAATGAGGAAACGGTTCCCTCATCTTCTAACACGGTTGTAATCCCTAGGAGGTCAGGTATAATTAGTCATCAACCTGATCGCTACCTCGGTAACATCGAGGAGGAGGGTGATTTGTTGTTATTCGAAAGCAACGAACCCTCAACCTACAAGGCGGCTATTAGTAGTCCTAACTCCGAACAATGGCTTGGGGCCATGAAATCCGAAATGGATTCTATGTACGAGAACCAAGTTTGGGACTTGGTAGATTTACCTGAAGGAGTGAGACCCTTTCAGTGTAAATGGATATTCAAAATCAAACTCGGCATAGATAAACATATTGATGTTTACAAAGCTAGATTGGTGGCAAAGGGCTTTGCACCGGTTGCTATGCTTCGATCCATAAGGATAATCTTAGCGGTTCCGCATTTCATGAATATGAAATATGGCAAATGGGTGTAAAACCGCCTTCTTGAATGAGATTCTAGAAGAGGAAGTGTACATGACACAACCTAAAGGTTTTGTAGATACATCTAACCCTAAGAAAGTATGCAAGCTTAAGAGATCCATTTATGGTCTTAAGCAAGCATCAAGGAGTTGGAATCACAGATTCGATCATGTTATAAAACAAAATGGATTCGCTCGAAGTGCCGAGGAACCTTGTTTATACATGAAGTTTAGTGGGAGTAAAGTAACATTCCTTGTTTTGTATGTGGATGACATACTACTAATTGGAAATGATGTTCCAAGTTTGAATTCGGTAAAGGTGGAATTGGGAAACCATTTCCAAATGAAGGACTTGGGAGAGGCACAACGCATCTTGGGTATCCGGATCTATAGAGATAGATCTAAAAGGATACTAGCATTAAGTCAAGAAACTTATATTGATAAGATTCTTGATAGGTTCAATATGAAAGACTCCAAATGAGGCTTTATTCCGATGAGTGTAGGAATAACATTGAAGAAATCTCAATGTCCTCTCAATGTCCTACGACTCCTGCGGAAATTGAACGCATGAAATTGATCCCTTATGCTTCCGCTGTAAGATCAATCATGTATGCTATGATGTGCACTCGTCCCGATGTCGCTTTCGCTTTGAGCATGTCGAGTTTGCAGATCAAGCTAATCCCGGTGAGAATCACTGGATAGCTGTAAAGAACATCCTTAAGTACTTGAGAAAAACTAAGGATTCGTTTCTAGTGTTTGGAGGAGAACTTGAGCTACGTGTAAAGGGTTACACGGATGCAAGTTTCCAAACCGATGGGGATGATCTGAAATCCCAATCCGGTTATGTCTTTATGTTGAATGGTGGTTTTCTTTGAAAAGGTTTCAAGCAAAGTGTCACTGTGGATTCTACAACAGAAGCTGAATATTTGGCATCTTCGGAAGCTGCTAAAGAAGCTGTATGGATTCGGCAGTTCTTGAATGGACTATGTGTAGTCCCTAGTGCCGCAAATCCAATCACTATTTATTGTGATAATAGTGGGGCCATCTTTTGATCAAAGGAGCCCAAGTCTAGTAATAAGTCTAGACACGTTTTGAGGAAATGCCATGTTATAAGAGATAATGTGGAAATGAAGGAAATGGATATTTGTAAGGTTGGGACAGACGATGAGATCGCTGATACTCTAACCAAGCCTCTTTCGAGGACTAAGCATGACGCTCACACCGCCTCTATGGGGTTGAGGCGTATGCCTAATTTCCTTTAGTTTTTGAGATATGTAATGGATAAAGTATCCTATTACATATATGAAAATAACATTCATTGTTTAGAGTATTTTTACTCTTTTAAGTCATTTTGAATGCATACTTTGTTTATCCGAATAGTTGTGTGACAACATTGAACATATTCAAGTGAACGGCATAAACAAAGTATTTGGTCCCTGGTCTCTCATATGAGGTGACGTCTCGGAGAGACTAGATTGCAAGTCGATCGATGGTGGGTTCAACACCATAGGGTCATATGAGATGACTGATCGTTTGCATAGACAGACTGTGAAAACACTGCGTCAGGCGTTGACGCTTATAAATTCCTTTTCAATGAGATTGAAACCTGGTCGTGGTGGGAATTCTATAGTATTCCTTTGAGTCGATTCTTTGACTGGAACTGATTGTCTGAGTCGGTGCAGTTTCCGAGTGACTTTCATTTTTGTCCTAAGCCATGCCGTGAAAGGGGGTTATAAGGGCATCTTTGGGGTCATGGTGATGCATTATACAGTACAATCGAGTGGAAGGGAAATGTCCACCCTCGTCAGGGTAAAACATCTTTGGGCCACTCGAGGAGTAGTCGCTGAAAATGCGTGGCCACGCTCGGGAAGAATCTACGGTAGATTCCCCGGTCAGACAGCTACTCTCCTTATCGAGGAAACCACTCACGATATATATATCTCAGGATGCAAGTACGACCTGTAAGACACCTTGCATCGAGTGGGAGATGTGAAACGGACATGAGAATTGGTAATGCACAACTTGTCTCGGACAAGTGGGAGATTGTTGGAGTATGTGTCCTCCACAATAGTGCGATTACTTAATAAATCTCAATTAAGGAATACATGGGGATAATCCTGTATTATTGTCAATTGATTAACGTAAATCAATAACGGTTGGCTGACTAGAGTTTGACGTTATTGTCGTGAGAACGGCGGTAATCAATTGATCCCTTTAAGTCACACCTATAGGAACGTACTCCAAATATTTAAGCTAATATATTGTATGAGATACGATTATATTAGTAACTTGATAATTTGACTAACAGTTAGTCAGTGTATTAATTTAGAGAGTAATCGAGTTGTGAACTCGGATGATTTAATTTTATATCGATAAAATTATTAGAGGAGACGAGAATTAGTGATTAAGTGTTAATTCACTAATTGTGTATATTTTACTAATGAGATTAGTAAAAGTACATTTTAAATATGTGTAAGTGTACATATATTTTGAGAGGAGATTATTTAATTTATACTTTATCATATTGGATGATTTAAGTAATAAATTATAACTATTTGTGGGACAAATATTGAAAAACAAATAAGACCCACAATGGGTAGTTTGGACCGTCCAAACTAGAGGAGGAAGTTTCCTCTTGTTTTATTTGTTTTGTCTTATGTGCCTTGTATTGTTGTGAGTTGCTTTTGCATGCATAACATAATCATGAGCATGCTTGCAATTTCTCTTCACAAGAAAAAGCACTCATCTCTCTCTCACTTCTCCATATGGCCGGCCCCCCCTTAGTGTGTCATACACACTTTGGTTTTGCTAGTTTTTGTTTTAAAATGCAAGGCCTTGAGTAAAGGAGATTCATTCATGCATTTCCTCCTTATCTCTCTACTATTCTCTCTAAACTATATACTAGTATTATTCCACATATTACTAAGAGTTAGTAAGTATTAGTGGTAATATTAGACATATTATCAAGTGTTTACTAGTGATTTCTAGATCAAAATCATTAGTAAGTTTGGTGTACTTCTTGGGTGCAACAAGAAGGAGGTTTCCTCTTTTGGAAACTCGGTTTTGGAGGATCATCCTAAACTATAGCTCAAGAAACAAAACTAGAAAGGAGTTCTAGTTTTGTGCCCAATATTTCCTTTAAGAGAAAGGTATAAATTTCTAATCTTGTAAACAAAGTGAATTTGTACTACATAGATCTTGCTAAATCAAATTAGAGTAATTTGATTTACACTAATACTTGATTAGTGAATGGGATCCGATCCCTTCATTTGTGAGGCTAGTGTGCCCAATTTGAGGACTGTCGAGCATAAGATATTAAAGGGTTATATGAGTGAGTTGAGCATCATTCGGGTGATATGTGATGTCAGGTTATCTTAAGCGTCGTTAAGCGTGTCTATGCCCTTGTTATCGAGGTGAGTAGAGTTAGCGATTCTTGTCTTGAGGACCATAAGAGTAGGTAGTTTTCTTAACCCTTTGGGGGTATTCTTTCGTTCTCAAGTTTCGAGGACGAAACTTCTTTTTAGGTGGTGAGATTGTAACACCCCGACTTTTCCTAATATCTATTATTCGTCTCAATAATATTCGTAATTCATTTCTTTTGATTTGCTCATTTTTAGCTCGAGAAAATCAGTTCTCTTGTCACGTGGATAAGCTACTCTGTAGTCGGAACTTAATACGGAGTAATTTAGCTAAAAAACGGTGTAACTTCCTCATACGAACTCCGATTCAGGTGATTCAAAAGGCTAAACTGCGTATTTTTTCGACGCCGTCGCAACTGCCAAATTTTCAGGAGTCAGTTTGGACCGGCCCACTTCGGGCCGAGCTGAAACCCCTTTGCACGGGTTGGGTTTAGGGTTTTGGATAGATTTTTGATCAAGGCACTATAATATCCTATTATCTCCTAATCAAAGCAACATTATAATTCTGATTTCTCTCCTCCTAATCTCTCCTCTCATCCCTCATATCACATCCACATTCATCCTTCATTCATCTCTCAAACTCTCTCCAAATTCTCATCCAAACTCCATTGATTATCACCCAAGCTTTCATCTTTTGCATCCTAAACCTTTCCTAGTCAATTCCCTCGGTATATGATCTCTTTTAGCTCTTTTATTTTTTTGATTTTGCATTATTTTATATGTGTTTATGGTGTTGTTCATATGTATTGTATGATTTATGTGTGCCCTAATCAATAGGAGAGAATTGGAGATAAAACCCCAAGTTCGGATTTCTCTAACCCAGGTTCACTAAACGGAAGATCGCCGGAGATCCGACCGTCCGATGTTGCCGAAATTTGGATAGCATGTTCCTGACTCTTGGGGCTACCTTTTCACCGTTCAGAATTTCATTTGGCGTTCTGGATCGTCTGTTATCACGTCTGGACAGAAGGGTTGAAAACTGTGTTTTTCTTTGGCTTGTTTGGAAAAGGAAATTAGGTGTAGCCTTAGTGATATTTTGACTTGTGTGAGACCATATAATTGATTGAGGATGTCTTGATTGTTGATATGAATGAAAAGGTGTTACTTTGGGATATTTGAGATGTAAAGTTGCGGTCTTTGGTCTTGTTTGAGTTGGTCTCACACTCTTATGTCTAATAATGCGATTTGGGATGTTTGTTTACTTTGAATTTGGGTTATATTGTTATTAAGTTGATGAAAGATGATAACTTTGGGAATTATAATGGTTTATTATGGCTACTCTTGAGTTCTTATGGTTATTACTCCGTATTTAACATGTTGATTATGATTAGTGTTGAGATTGCTTACAAAAGGGGTCAATTATGTTGTAGTTATGTATATGATGGACATTGTGATGATTTTGAGTAAAGGATGATTGGTTTATTGTTGATTGTGAGTTGATTCAGGTTATTGAATTGACTTGTTTGATTGCTTGAGTTGAGTGTGCGTACGGGCTGATCGCACGCACGTCGTGAGGAGCTCTGACGTCTTTTGTGGACGGATACCGCCCATGATCCCCTCGGCTATTCTTGTTGCTTGGTTAGAGCGACTATGGGTTCTCAACCATGTTGGTTAGAGACTATGGTTTATATAATGTCGTCACCGGTCTTGTTGCTCGGTGGAATTTGGCCAAATTTAGACTAATGAGTTTGAGGAACTTCTTGTTGCTGTTCCGCCATAGGGTTTGGATGATTCTTGTTGCTTCATCCGGGGTGATTCTTGTTGCTTCACCCAGTGCTCCGTGCTTACTCTTGCAGGTTGTTGTTGTTGTCTGTCATCTTGTTGTTGACAGTTTGAGCTTGTGCAACTAAATTGGACTAGTCATTGTCAGGTTGTATTGGTTATGTATGTTTACAGGTTTTTGAGTGACGGTTGGTTGAGTGTGGTAGCTAGTGAGTTGGCTTGAGGTTGCTTTGTGGTTACTATACCTTTGGGTTGTTTGTTGTATTGTTGTCTATTTTGGTTATGTTGAAATATGACTGGCGAGCACCTAGTTACACCCCACTGATTGTGGTCATTACATGTTTTGTGGCGGTATGCTGGGATCTGGTATTTGTGTGAGGAAGCCGTGAGGAATGACCTCGTAGCTAGCCTTAGATGCTTGGATTGATTTTATTAGACTTGTGTTTAGACTTTATCGTTTTCTTATGGTTGTATATTGGAATTTTGGATGTATGGGGTATTTACTCCCCACTTTTAGACCTTGAGGTCTACTTTATTTTTGGTTTGGTTCGTTTTAGACGGTTTGTGAGTGACGATCCGGATTCACGGTGTTTCCGCCACCGTGGTTTTCATCTTTATTTTCATTTTCTCTTTTAAAACCCTTTTTAAATCGTATTTTAATTTGTTGAAAAATCCGGGTTGTTACAACCACGCCTTGACCTATCCTCCACAGGGTCTTCCCTTGCTCCAACCTCCTCAACAACGCCGGCGACCTCAGCCTGGTCCCGATCACCACCCTCATCAGCAGCTTGAGCTCGACGTCGTGGCCTGCCGCTACCCTCAGCACTACTAGAACCCTCGCCAACCTTACGCTTCGGCCTCGGGTTCCTCCGGGCCTCACCTCGGCCTCTACCACGGCCTCCTCCAGAAGCCACAGGCGTCCCCGCAGCAGCGCCACGTCCGCGCCCCCGCAAAGACTCTAAGACTTCACCCTCTCTACGGCCTTCCCAGGAGCCGCAGACGACTGCACCGCAGCACCACGACCGCGCCCCCGCGAAGACTCTGCGACGACACCCTGGACCTGGCCTCGGCCACCAGCAGGAGACCTCGACGACTCGGCAGCAGCCCCACTACCGCTAGCACCACCAGAAGACCCTGGCAGCTCGGCACCGGTCCCCCCGCGTGCATCACTAGTTGAAAAACCAGCAATCCCCTCGCGCGCGTCACTTGCTGAAAAAGCGGGAGACTCCGTAGCAGCATCGCGCCCAACTCCGCTGACAGAAGGGCCAGACGACTCACTGACACCACCTGCGCCAGCGGTGGCAAAGACGGTGTCACTCTTTCGCAGGATCTAGCTGGGGGCAAGAGGCTTTACTCCCTCGATTCTGGCACGACCAGCATCAGCAGGAGGCTCTACTCTCTCGATTCTGGCACGACTAGCACCAGCAAAAGGCTCGGATGACGCACTAACAGCGTCGGCACCACTAGCAGAAAAGGCAGGAGACTCCACAGCAGCACCCTGAAACTCACTCCCGGGCGTCGGGGGAGCTCCTGGTGTCTGCGGAGGAAAAGCCCTCAGCAACTCTGACTGAGACGGACCATCGGAAACCTCCAAAGGCGCAGGCATACCCGAAGTAGGGGTACGCTCGCCCCTCGAAACTGTAAAGTCAACACCGGCCAGGACCTGGTCCATGGAACTAGAAGTAGGTACTGAAAATCCAGGATCACCTACACAAAATTCAAAAAGCATACTCAGACAACGGCAACAACAAATTACTCGGGAAAGCAGAAACACACAAAAACAACAAAAAACAAGCATCAGGCCCAAATACTTGACAGATGAGGCCAAAACAAAGCAGAAGCAAAGAAAAATATATCTCATGACACATATACAACGCATACGTCATACCCAGCTCATCCAAGCCGCAGGGATGCACAAGGACGAGGAGAAATCAAGACGAAGCAACGAAAAGCAAACCATAAGCCTATTTTCAACGAATAAGGCCCAGAACGAAGCAAAAACACAGCAAGGCATATTTTATGACTCGTATACGATATATATATATATAATATATATGTATATATATATATATATATGTATATATATGTATATATATATATATATGTATATATATACATATATATATATATATATATATATATATATATATATATATATATACATATATATATATGTATATATATACATATATATATATATATATATATATACATATATATACATATATATATATATACATATATATATACATATATATTATATATATATACATATATATTATATATACATATATATTATATATGTATATACATATATATTATATATATATATATATACATATATATTATATATATATATATATATATATATATATATATATATATATATATATATATATATATATATATATATATATATACATATATATATATATATACATATATATACATATATATATATATATATATGTATATATATATATATATGCCAATTCAAGAGCAAGCATGCACGAAAACAGCAGAGAATTAGCCAAAACAGCAGAAAGCAAGCCTTTTAAACCTAAAAATGACAGAAATGACAAAAACGCTACAGGAAGCCAGAAATTCATATTTTCTGAGACAGACCCAACCCATAAATCACAATAAACACGTACAAAAATTTTCATGTGAAAACGATGTCCCGAAGACCTCGACTGAATAGCGTTTACAAAACGCTTACAAACCACAAAAACGGCCTTTTTGTGACCATAACTCAGCCAAAAAGCCCCAACTTCCCAAAAAACAACCCCCTAGTCAACACATACGACATACATTACAATATACTCAGCCCTTGAGGCACGAAAAGCGAGGAAAAACAGTTTTTACAAACCTAGCCTAAACTACAAAAAACGCTCCGAAACATCTCCAAACAACACATTTTCTACAAAATAAGGCCAAATATGTACCATACTAGCCATAAAAACACAATACAGAGGATTTGAGCGAGTTTCGGGACCGAAAATTTTGAGCCAAAAATCGTCCCCTATATGAAACCACACGAAAATCACGGTTTTTCGCACACAAGCCACCCAAACCTCCGCACTAGCATACTACAACATTTTCAAAACAACCAAGCCGATCGGGATCGTTTTAAGCAACGAAAACAGAGCAAAACCCCGACTAAACCCCCCCTTTTACACGGTTTTCACCCAAACGAACCATTTTTCGCGCACATTTCAACGAAACGAGCTCACCCACGCATTATACAACTCATGGGTAAGCTAAACTGAAGTTTTGAGCCAGTTTCGAGACGGTTTCAAAAATGACCAAAACACCCTCACATACAAAACACGCGAAAATCAAGACGACAAGCCAGGTTTTTCACATACAATCAACAATGGCAGCAACACAAGCCTCATACGGATCCCAAGCATCAAGTTCAAGCAAAGACGAGGGCTAAATTCGAATCAAATCGATAAATTTCGACCTAAACCCTAGAAAACGGTTTTTCAAGCTAAAACTGGAGTGAAACCTAATAGGCTTAAGTTCACTCAAAGGAACAAACAAAATCGACTTTGAATTGATGAACTATCTCGGCTCGTTTTTGTGTTTTTGGTGTTTGATTTTTTGTGAAATGTAAACAAACTAACATAAAAACAAAGATAGTCTTCTTCCTAGCACTTAGCCAAGGATAGAAGGGTTGAGTAATTAAGCACAAAGCCACTAATTAACTCGAGAATACACTCAAAGCACAAAGCAAGAGAGTTTAGTTGAGCAACACTCAAACTAGGGTTTTTCTTCATTCAAACTAATCTGAAAATTTACAATGGCTTTAGCTTGGCTTATATAGGCCAAGCTTCTAATCTTAACCACACATCTAACACATGATCTAAGGGCTACAAAAGACTCTAAAAATACACCAATATACTCGGCCCTATTGGCCTTACAAAATCTGATCACAACTAACAACTAAAGTATAAAGTAGACAATGACACTTGAGGCTATCTACACCCTTGCATTAGGTAGAGATCCAAAGGTTAAGACTCAAACCTTGGAGAGCAAGGTATACTTGGTTCAAGGCCCCTTCTAATTTGATTTTAGCATACAAACAACATGAACAGAAAGTAGATGGTGACATAAAGTAGAACAAGGACTACTAGTGACAATGACATGTGAGCTGATTTTGATTTGTGGAATGAGCTAATGCTTTTGGTCCCCCTCTTGAGCTTACCACGGCTCATGTGTCTCTTAGGATGATTAGGAGGCTTCTAAAAGGTCCCCAAGGTGAGCTCACCCAAGGAGAATGATGTAGGTTAAGTTCATGGCTCATTACTCCAAAACAGTTTGTAACCGGATTTCCTGAGATTGAGGTGACTTGTGGGCTTCACCATTTCACCCTCACGTTGAATTAGAAGGCCCACGATTTCTCATTGGAAAGGTATTTGAGTTGGCTATCCAATTCAAAATGAATTACCCAAAAATATTGCCTAGAGCTCAAGATATGAAAGTTTTAGTACGGATATGTCGAATCCTCCTTTGGACTGAGTTTTCACAATCTGACCCCTGACTTGTAGAAGTCATAACTCTCAGCTCCCTTTGAACCAGATAGCCAACCATATGTCAAATGAAAGCCCTTTGAGCTAGCTTTCATATGAAAGTGGTTTCACCTCAATTGGATGAGTAGAGTGGGAGTTAATTTAAAATCTCTACCGACATGTCAAGATAAGCTTCATGGTTCATGGCCTAGGTTGTTGCTTTCCTTTCCTTTCCTTAGGGGCTTTTCTAGGCATCGACTCCTAGGGATAAAATGTGATTTAGGACCCAAGTTTACCACCTATGCCTCCTTGATCCATTGACCATGAGGTTTCCTTTGACAAAACTTGCATTTCTCTTCAAAGGTGTAAATGGGTTCCATGACCATTGCCTTGCAAGAGCACTCCTGTTGCAAAAACCGACCCAAACTAACTTCAAAACACGAAAAGCCAAGCGAGTTGAACACATACCGTGGTCCATGACGAATTTTAGGAGTCGGAATGTTGAATTTCGGTCAAGAAAATCGCCAAATAAAGTTTTAGAGGTTTTTGATTTTGTTTTTCGTTTTTACGGATGAAAATGACCCTCCCTCTCTCTTCCGTGGTTTTAAGCAGAAACACCAAACAAATTTCTAATCGCCTGTAAAAAGGCGATTTAAATTTAATTCGCCTGTTTACAGGCGATTTTTATTTTTATTTCTGGGTCTCTACTTTATATTGGGCTGATTCCTCGGCCCAATACACCTTCCACCCTATTTCAAACAAAATTTCAACCCAACACAAAAACACGTCACCTCTTTTACGAGTCGCCCACAAAAACACGTCACCTCTTTTACAAGTCGCCCACAAAAACACGTCACCTCTTTTACGAGTCGTTCATAAAAATACTAACCCCTTTTTATGAGTCAAACACAAAAACGCGTCACCTCTTTTACGAGTCGTTTATAAAAATACTATACCCCTTTTACGAGTCAAAACACAAAAACGCGTAACCTCTTTTACGAGACGTCCACAAGAACACTAACCATTCTTATAAACCATACACAAAAACGCGTAATCTCTTTTACGAGACGTCCATAAAAGTACAAACCATTTTTATAAACCAAACACAAAAACGCGTAACCTCTTTTACGAGACATCCATAAAAATACAAGCCATTTTTATAAACCAAACACAAAAACGCGTAACCTCTTTCACGAGACGTCCACAGAAACACTAACCACTATTATGAACCAAACACAAAAACGCGTAACCTCTTTCACGAGACGTCCACAAAAACACTGAACCTCCTATACAAGACAAGCACCAGCAAGAAGCATTCAAAGACCAAAGAAAAGCAAAGCACCAAAGAAGTTAAGCATTCAAAGACCAAAGAAAAGCAAAGCACCAACAGGAAGCACTCAAGCCGCACGCAGGCTGACATGCCCTTAAACAAGTAGGCCTGTCATGTCCTTAAAAACATGTCGTCCCTCCCCGCATTTCCCGGCACGAAGCCCTCGTCTCTCCCATAAGACACATGCTTAGCGCCGCCAGGTAGTATCGAGACTGTAATGGTCCAGATACTATCTTTAAGTTTGACTAACGCTTTGTCCAAGCTCAGCCAAACTGGGGGCTCTGTAGATACCCGTATCCGTACCCCCCCTCCCCCCCAAAACAAACCCGATGACGAAAAGGACTTTCATGCATGCTTTTAAATAAGTCGAAACGGTACAAAAGTGTCTAAAACGTTTTAGTCATTTTTAGCGTATTAATTTGAATTTGCATAATCGTAAAAATGAATGTCATTCTTTGTCATTTTAAGCACAACACGAGCACAATACAGGAACGTCCTACTAAAACGACTCACAAAAACAACCCAACAAGCTACAAAACGGCCCAAACTTACAAAAAACGACCCAAAACGCACACTAACTGTAACACCCCGACCCCAACCAAAGGCCGAAATGTCATTCACGGTAGCTCGTCAGGCTGCGTACATCGCCCACAGACCAACACGGGCCCTTTCCAGCGCACTTTGTCCTCACTCGTGCGCATCCTGAGAACTTCCCAGGAGGTCACCCATCCTAAGACTACTCTCCAGCAAGCACGCTTAACTGAAGTGTTCTTAAGATGAGCCACCAGAAAAGAAGATGCATCTTGTTGATATGAGTAGTACTTACAATTCTTTTAAGCACTAGGTCACTTGAGCTCATCACATGGACCACTTCAACGGGGAACCCGGCCCGAATAACTTCGGACAACACCGGGTGTTACACACCCCCACTTGAAGAACGCAACGTCCTCGTTGTGCCTGGTAGCTACTTACAATATAGCATTCCAGAATCCTCCCCAGCTAGGTGCGTACCTGGCCAACAAGACACAGGATTCGACCACACGGTCGCCGGGTTGCTCTGATACCATTTGTAACACCCCGGCCCCAACCAAAGGCCGAAATGTCATTCACGGTAGCTCGCCAGGCTGCGTACATCGCCCACAGACCAACACGGGCCCTTTCCAGCGCACTTTGTCCTCACTCGTGCGCATCCTGAGAACTTCCCAGGAGGTCACCCATCCTAAGACTACTCTCCAGCAAGCACGCTTAACTGAAGAGTTCTTAAGATGAGCCACCAGAAAAGAAGATGCATCTTGTTGATATGAGTAGTACTTACAATCCTTTTAAGCACTAGGTCACTTGAGCTCAACACATGGACCACTTCAACGGGGAACCCGGCCCGAATAACCTCGGACAACACCGGGTGTTACACTAACTCAACACGCAAAACGGGCCAAAGTGCGTCCCATGTCACATTTTCACAAAATTAGACTCTACAATACCGTAAAATAATATACTACAATATTATTTTATTTCGAGCCAAAACCGAAAAACACAACAAAACCAGAACACGAAAATCGAAATTTGGACCAAAACTAATTTTGTAACACCCCGGCCCCAACTAAACGCCGAAATGTTATTCACGGTAGCTTGCCAGGCTGCGTACATCGCCCACAAACCAACACGGGTCCTTTCCAGCGCACTTTGTCCTCACTCGTGCGCATCCTGAGAACTTCCCAGGAGGTCACCCATCCTAAGACTACTCTCCAGCAAGCACGCTTAACTGAAGTGTTCTTAAGATGAGCCACCAGAAAAGAAGATGCATCTTGTTGATATGAGTAGTATTTACAATCCTTTTAAGCACAATGTCACTTGAGCCAACACATGAACCTCTTCAACGGGGTACCCGGCCCGAATAACCTCGGACAACACCGGGTGTTACACACCCCCACTTGAAGAACGCAACGTCCTCGTTGCGCCTGGTAGCTACCAACAACATAGCATTCCAGAATCCTCCCCAGCTAGGTGCGTACCTGGCCAACAAGACACAGGATTCGACCACACGGTCGCCGGGTTGCTCTGATACCATTTGTAACACCCCGGCCCCAACTAAAGGCCGAAATGTTATTCACGGTAGCTCGCCAGGCTGCGTACATCGCCCACAAACCAACACGGGTCCTTTCCAGCGCACTTTGTCCTCACTCGTGCGCATCCTGAGAACTTCCCAGGAGGTCACCCATCCTAAGACTACTCTCCAGCAAGCACGCTTAACTGAAGAGTTCTTAAGATGAGCCACCAGAAAAGAAGATGCATCTTGTTGATATGAGTAGTATTTACAATCCTTTTAAGCACAATGTCACTTGAGCCAACACATGAACCTCTTCAACGGGGTACCCGGCCCGAATAACCTCGGACAACACCGGGTGTTACAAATTTGGCCCAAATTACCTTAACCCACACGTATTACACATCACTAAACATAATCATCACCCTACAATTGCATCACCATGACCAAAGGCGGTTTGTAGCCCACCAAAACAAAATAAAAATCGCCTGTTGACAGACGATTTAAATTTTAATCGCCTGTTAACAGGCGATTTTGTTTTTCTTTCTAACCCGCAGCCTTTTGTTTTTCTTACAAATTTCAGCCCAAACAAAATAAAAATCGCCTGTACACAGGCGATTTATATTTTTGTCGTACATAAACCAGCCATTTCCTAAAAATACCAACCATTATATTCACTCAAAACAACACTTAATCACCCAAAAAAAACGTCAACAACACACAACACATAATTCAACCTCAAAAAAAAACACACTTATAAAACCCACTTAAAAATACCGTCTTTGCATTTTCGAAAGGTAAACATTTTACCTACGTTTTGGACGTTTGAGACTCGGACAAAGGGGTTACATTAAACCCAACCCGATATTGGCATTAGCGAACCCGTATTCGTAATACGGTTGTAGCAATTCGGATTCAGAATCCGTCTAAACCTCGCCAATATCGCATAAATAAACGACTCAATATCACTAAAGCAAACCGACGTCACTTTTACAATTATGCAAATTCTCATTCATGCATTAAATTACGACTAAAATCACGGATTCGACACTAAATTGTACCGTTTCATTTAGTCTTTTAAACATGCAAAACCGAGGGTTTTTCACAAATTCTTAGAGTCAAATACGAGGTCAAAAAATAACTTTATTGTGATAATTCAGTCAATGAATTATTATTTAACGTACATTTCCTATAGCAGGACGTCTTAGCTTTGACGATTTACATTATTTACGCATTTTGACCGAGTCATACATATTCGCACTTGTATGTAGCGTAACTTTTAGCCCAAATATCAAAATTAAGCAAATGTTTTCAAACTAGTAAAGACTACTTTTATGTAGGCTTTTTTATTTCAGTTTTCAAAAACACATTTTGTCAAGACTTTCGAAAAGTAACCTCACTCCGAATCCTCTCTCTGGTTTCACAATAACCTCAGGCGGATAGGTATCGACGCACCTTGAAATCTGAGACACTCGTGTCTTATATTTTAAGACGCGTTGAATAGGATCCAAATTCCTCTAATATTTGCTGGCAACTCCGAAAATACATTTCAAAAAGACTTTTCTACATTTCTTTTTGGTCACAAACCACATGCAATGATCTCCCCCATTTTGCACATCGCACGCTCCACATTTTTCCTGCGAGGCGCATACCGCACCCAGCGACCCCACGCAGGGCGAGGTCGAGCGCGTGCAGGGCGTCGATAGGTTCACTCCCTTTCCCGGTACCTTCAGATTGACAAGATTGCCACGGATAATAACGTAGCAGATCCTCTCACTAAACCGTTGAGATATGATAAGCATGAAGGGCACGTTATTTCCATGCGAATTAAGCGTGTTCCTGAGTTGTATTAGTTGCTTGTATGGATTAGACACGTGTTTTTCCTAAGACTACTAATAAAATCATCGTTTTGTTTTATATATTGTTTTTCATGAGGGTTGTGCAGACAACGTTGAACACCTCAAAGTGAACTGAATTGCTTTATATTTTGTTTTGGTCCGTGATCGCCTACACGAGCTGATAACTCGGGCAATTATTTTGTGACGTCGATTGATGGTGGGTTCAACGAGCCATAAGTCAAACTGTTGACTGATCGATTACAGATGCGGGTTTACTGAAATCGCGCAGGACAATGTTGTGACGACAACATGGAGTCCTAAATGTTTCAGAACATTAGGTGCCGGGTCGTGGATAGGACATCCATAGTGTTCCTAGAGTCGATTCTTTTGACTATCGACTGTCTCTTGAGATTAGGGCAGATTTTGGGTGACTTTGGTTTCTTTCTCACGGTCGACCGTAACAGGAGGCCAACTAGATTTTCACTGGGTCATTTCATGCTGTGCTTACATCTGCAGGATTCGAGTTGAGGAAAATATCCAACTTCTATCGAGTTATAACACTTTTCTCAGGGCCACTCGAGGAGCTGTAACTGAAAATGCATGGCCATGCTCGAATAATGATTCGTTTATCAGTTAAGTTACTCTCTAGTCGGGGAAACCACTCATGATACTGATCACTTGTGAACTACGACCTTTGTGAATACGGACTTTGCAAATTGGTTTACATTGAGTGGGAGAAATTTATTATGGATATGAGAATCGGTTATCGCACATACACTTGTACGGACAAGTGGGAGATTGTCGGAGCTAGTGTCCTCCACAGTTAGTGCAATGACACAAATAAATCTCTAAAGGTACACAGGGTACATTTTGTATTTAATCAGTTGATTAACGTTTATCGATAACGGTTGGCTTGCTAGATAAGTTTGACGTTATTGTCATACAGATGGCGGTGATCAACTGGCCCCTAAGAGTCACACCTAAAGAATGTGTTTGAGAGATGTGATTATTTGAGAAAATAATCATATCGATGCCTTATTTAATGACTAAAAGGTTAGTCAGTGTTGTTGACTAAAAGGTTAGTCGAATATGACTAAGAGGTCAATCATATATGATGATGAATATTATTTAATAATGATTAAATGATATTAGATGAGAGGAATTAGCTATAATTCGTAAATTGAATATAAAAGGTTATATTTAATTATTGCGTATAATGTAGGCTAATTAATTTTAAACAGCTATAATTAATTAGCAAATTATAAATATACGGATATATATGATTTATTATAATATATGGATATTATAATTACATTATACATTAAAAGTTAAAGAAACTAATTAAATGAGTTTAGTTTAACCTTTGGGCTATTAAATTATGAGGTGGAAAAAGTCCACCCCATATTTTGGTGTTTTGGACGTGTGATGTGTTAAGGGAGATGGGAGTTTTCTTCATCTCTACTTAACCTAATCACTTTCTAAAATCTCATCTCAAGGAAAAACCCTAATTATTATTCATCATAGCACACAACACAATAACTTGTGAGAAAAGAAATAAGTTTTCTTCTCCAATTTCTCTAGCAATCTAAAGGGCATATCTCAACTCATCTTGGGTGTTACAATTAGGAGATACCATTCTTTTGGTATTGTTCTTAGGCCAAATCTCTAGGATTAAAAGGTTAATTCTAGATCTATTTACTTTGTTAAGCAATTTCAATTTATGACTATAAATCATATAAAGTTTTCATTATAATACTGTGTTTTTAATGGACTATATACCGATATAATCCTACAAAGCATGCTTAAACTTGTTAACAAAAACGGTTATGCTAGTGTCGAATTCATTGTTAAAGTTAATTAAATGCAAGATGAGGATTTGCTAGATGTATAAACTTAAAATAAAGTCCAATTATTGGTTCATTTTAAGGGCGGTTAGTTGCTTATGCGACTTTGGAAAGGTGTTACGAATAGGGTGTGTATTCGAGGTGCATGGCCGCCTTATGCAAAGCAGACTTGCGTACCAAAGTCAGGTGGGTACTAGAAGCTAGACCCTTTGCGTCTAAAAAGGTAAAGAAAGAACCTTAATCCAAGTTAGGATTAAGAACTACCTGTCTCAAGCTAGAAATCTGGCAGCGCTTCGCTTCTAAAGGTAAGAATTCAACACGGGATGTGTGAAGAATTCAAGTGTTTGTGCGTGAGGCTTTTGTGGATGTATTTGTGTGTGTGTGTGTGTGTAAGACCCATGTGTGGGTACTTAATGGTGTGAAACCATGCTTGAGAAGTTGTGTTTTTCTTGTGTGGAAAACTTATGAAAAACTTGTGTGAAAGGGTCGTGCAAAGTTTATATAGGAGAATTGCCGAAGAGATTTAGGAAACTCGGGGATAAAACCACCAGGATGAATCGCAAGATGCCAGGCGATTTGATGGTGAAATCGCATGGTCTTATGCGATTTGCTAGGGAAGCCGCAAGGCTTGTTTCGGATAGCTCGTCGGGCAAAGTCTCCAGATTTCGTATTTCCTTTATCCGATTTGTAATATCTTTGAGATATACGGCAATATCCTTTGCTTAAGCCTCAAGAAGGCTGAGTATAATCAGTCTAAAGGCTTTGTGGGTGAATTCTTGGGCCTTGGGAAGCGGGCTAAGAATTCGTTTGGGCTCGGTTTGAGCCCGAGACCCGAAAACGCAAGTTAGGTGCATTTTGTTGTATATTTCGCAATAGGAAGGTCTGCGACGCCGTATTTTGTGTTTGTGGATGCTAAATAGCGGATTTAGCCACCGGGCCTAAATTTAGGAATTTAGGAGAATTGAATTGGGCCTTGATAATGTAAAAGGGTCAATCAATTGTAAATTGTAAAGGGGAAGCGCATACCGATTAGGAACAGCTCGAGAGAAGCTAGACTCTAGGCTATCCTAAGGACACTTACCTAAGCGTGATGACCCATAAAAACCTCATTTTGCATTTTAAACAACTTAAGTTGAATTCGACACAGTTAGTACCGTCTAAGTTAACGTAAAAGCGTGCATGTAAAAGTCCATGGTTACATCACTGGGTTTTTGGCGGGAGGTACGGAAACGGGTATCCACAGAGCCCCAGTAAAGTCCACGGTTACATCACTGGGTTTTTGGCGGGAGGTACGGATACGGGTATCTACAGAGCCCCCAGTTTGACCGAGCTTGGACTAAAGCGAAAGTCAAACTACACGACGGTATCTGGACCGTTATAGTCTCGATACCATCAGCGGAACGGAGTATGTGTCCATGGGTGAGACGAGGACTCCGAACCGGGCTTATCCGGGGTGGGACAAACATGTTTAAGGACATGACGGTCCGTGCATACTGTACGGGCATGCCTGCATGCTGAATGCCTCTGCGTGTTGTGCTGTTGCTATTGCTGTTGCTTGGTCTCGCCGAGGAGCGCAGTTGCTTGTGCTTTGCTTGTGCTTGTGCTTGTGCTTGTGCTTGTGCTTGGTCTCGTGAAAGAGCACAGATGCTTGGTCTCGTGAAGAGCGCAGGTGCTTGGTCCCGTATAGAGCGCAGGTGCTTCGTCTCG
This sequence comes from Dianthus caryophyllus, assembly GCA_023091065.1. Lineage (NCBI taxonomy): Eukaryota > Viridiplantae > Streptophyta > Magnoliopsida > Caryophyllales > Caryophyllaceae > Dianthus > Dianthus caryophyllus. Next base: position 21,047,433 of record CM041522.1, read on the forward strand.
TAAAGAGTGCAGATGTATGCCCGCCGAAAATTATCGTCCGAGGGAAGGTGTATATGCTCGTGTGTAATGCTTATGTGTAATTTGCAAAGGCGTTTGTGTTTGTAGTTGTATAATGCTTAGACTCGCTAAGGAGTGCATGTGTATGTGTACGTGCAAGTGTATATAGATGCTTACGCAGAAGTGCATATAGATGCTTTGAGTTTAAACTCCGTTGGGGAGGTCAAGGATAATCTGTTTAAGATGCTTTGCGCAGAAGTGTACTTCTTACGACCCACTAGTGATAATGCCGCAGGGGATGTAGATTTGCTATGAGTGATCCACTGGGAGATGTGTATTTGCGATTTGCTTCGATCCGCTGGGGATGTGTGGTTGTAAGTGTAAATAGAGGTTATATGGAACCTGTAAAGGAATTTGCTGCGTATTCCTGCGTTTGCGTCGCATATTAAATGTTAATACACGTGCATGGCAGACTTTAGGTGACGCCTTAACCATAAAGGCTGCATGTGCTAACGCTTGTGGCGGAATGTAGGTGACGCCTTAACCATGAAAGCTTGCTTGGAACGAAACATGCCTCAGAATTTGCCTTGTTGACTAGTGATTCTTCCGGAGAATCTCTTATCAATTGGTGACTTCAAGCGTGAACTCATTCGCACATGTCGCTTTTTCGAATCCGGAAAAATTCGAATCTCGCGATTTTCTCTTCTAAAATCTTCAGATTTCGCTTGCTTAGGCCATGGAACGGTGGTATCATTGCGATTCGTTTGGGTTCAAGTGATACATGTCTCTTGGACTTGGGATGTTTCGTGCTTAAACGCATGTTCGAGTGCGTGATGTTTGGACCCACGTGCTTAATGCTCGATCCCATGTTTTGGTGCTTAGTGCTCGATCCCATGCTTCGGTGAGTGAAATCATGTTCGAGTGTTAGGTGTTCTTACGCTTTGGTGCTCGAACCCATGCTTGGGTGCGTGAACTCATGTTCGAGTGTTAGGTGTTCTTACGCTAGCTTGCGTGCTAGTGTGTTTGCATAGTGTTTTTGCTATATGTTCGTGCGTATAGCGGTTTTGAAGGTGTCGCCAACCGTAGGTGTTTGCGTGTTGCGTGATTTGTTGTTCTTTGGGCTTCATTTCGCAAAAAATTACCCTAGTCTTCGTTGACAGAAGCTTGAGGGGTGTATGGGTGTGAGCCCCCAGTTTGACCGAGTTAGGGGGTATAACGATGGTCAAACTTGGTGATAAGGCTGCTCGAGTGAAAGTGTTTTTGAGTTACCCCCTCGAGTTTGACTAAGTTTGGTATGGATCTGAGTCAAAATAAAGAGCATGTGCTTCATTTTTGATATACCCCGCGCAGTTTGACTAAGTTTTGTATGAAAACTGAGTCAAAGTGTAGTGATGGATGTGCTCGGTTTGAAGTTACCCCCTGTAGTTTGACTAAGTTTAGTATGAAACTAAGTCAAAGTGAAGTGGAATGTACTTGCTTTTGGTTGTGCCCCTTGAGTTTGTCTTAATTTGATTGAAATTAAGACAAAATGTAGCAAAATGCACTTGCTTTAAAATTTCACCGGTAGTTTGGCTTAATTTGTGTGAAATTAAGGCAAAATGGAGTAGAAGTGTAGTTGTTTTGAAATTTTCCCCCTTTAGTTGGCTGAGTTTCAGTGTAAAAACTAAGTCAAAATGGAAATTTTGCTTTCGTCCTTGCATGTAATGACATTTTTGTGTGGGGTGTCGGTCGTGCCTTTTGCGAGGCTGCCTACGTATCCACGGTGTGTGGAATCAGACCAGCGTAGTTCGGTATTTGCACGTTTAAGGGCATGCCGGCTCGCGGGGTGCTTGAGCCAAGTCGAATTGTGAATTTGACTCGCTTTTGCTTTTGGGGTGTTATTGTTTTGAGGGTTGTTTGGTGTTATCCTACGTGGATCATGAGTTGTCTTGTTAAAAAGTCGTCTTTGCACGTTTAAGGGCATGCCGGCCCGCTGAGCGCATCTATTTTGTTGTACTTTGTGTAGGAGTATGATCCTAAAATGGAGTGCTAGCCCCAGTCTTCGTTGTAAGTGTGGGATGTATATCGCACTCATGGTGCATGAGTCGACCATAATGCTTGCGGGATAGGAATGTGTGGCTTCCTAGTCTAAGGAGGTGCATGTGCTATATGTAGATATTGGGAATACCGTAGATAAGCCCCCAGTCTTGAGCTTTGGTGCAAAGAGATGGGTTATTTCCACCGTGAATGGTTGTTGTTGTTGTAAAGGGTGAACGATGGTTGTTCATTTGTTGTTTTGCTTGGGTACAGTGCATCTAGTACCGTCAGATAAGGTGTATCCAATGTCTTCGGATAGATTGTGTCTAGAACTGTTGGATTAGGTGTATCCAGTTCCACAGAGTGTGGTGTATCCAGTGTTGTTGGTTAAGCTGCATCCAATGTTGGTGGATAGGGTGTGTCTTGCGTGGTTTAGACATTTTTGGGGTAAGGTGTATCCAGTGTCGTGGGATGTACTCCATGTGTTTGACTGCATTTTGAGCATTGTGAATGCTCGCTTATGCCGTGTTTGATGTCTTCTCCATCTCTTGCTTGTACCTGCATAGTTAGTACTCGAGAAAAGAATTTTTTTTAAAATGCCCTCGCGCTTTTGGGAAATGGAGAAAGCAATTTTGCAAAAGAAATGCGCGAGGAGAAAAAGATGTTTCAAAGAGTGTGCTTTTGTCCAAAATGCAATAACTCGGGCGTTGAGCTAAATTTTGACGAATCCTTTTCAAAGTGCATAACTCGATGTTGAGTTAAACTTTGAAAAATGCTTCTTGTGGTGCATTAACTCGAGCGTTGAGTTGATTTTGTAAGATGCTTTTGTGAATGTGGGCAAGATGTTTGGAGGATGTGTTTCCTCGTGCATGTGCGGATGCTTTAGAAGTTTTGAAAACTGAAAAGCTTTGAAAATGAGTCAAAATCTTGTTAAGAAAACGAGTGTTTGAAGTGTTTCAATGACGAAAGTGAATCGTATGCGTGACTCGAGACTCGACAATGATAGGGATGTAAGTGACCGTGACACGTGCGTTGATAAAGCCCCCGGCTTGGCCGCGTGTGAGCGTCTTTGATGATAAGTTGTTGTTCCTGCAGCTGCAAAACAATGTTAGACGAAAAAGCAGAGTATTACTCCTAGGTCTAGCACAACTTTGTCTCGACGTAGTCATTTTAACGCCTCGATAAAGAAACAGTTTGCCTTTGATTTTTGTGGTTTTTGATGTGAGGACGTCGTTGGCTTTGGGGAAGCTTTAGACATTGGAATATTTTGTGAGATTTTGTAGAGGCTTGGTTGAACTCGGGTGAGCGGCCTACGTATCCACGTTTGTGGAATCAAACCTAGCGTAGTTCGAAGGCGCATGTTTAAGGACATGCCGGTCCGTCAAGTGTGTTTGTTGTAAGAAGGTGCACGTTTAGGGACATGCCGGTCCGTGAAGTGTTTTTGCTTTTGTAAAGAGAGTGTAAAGGTGCACGTTTAAGGGCATGCCGGCCCATAGAATGTGTTTGTAAAAGGTGCATATTTAAGGACCTGCCGGTCCGCGAGGTGTGTTTTGTAGAAAGGTACGTGTTTAAGGACCCGCCGGTCCACGAGGTGTGTTTGCTTTTTTGCGGTGAATGTGCACGTTTAAGGGCATGCCGGCCCATAGAGTGTATTTGAAAAGGGTGCACGTTTAGGGGCAGGCCGGCCCATGAAGTGTGTTATGTGTTTAACCTCGATACATTGCATCCTAAGGGTAGGTTCTCCTTAGTCGATCTAGGCTGCTTGTTGCTTAGGTCTTTGATTTGGGATTTCAAAGACTTTGCCACTTGTTTATGGGCTTCGGTGCTTCTTGTCCTTTGCTTGCTTTGCCACTTGCTAGAGGGCTTTTTGATCTCTTTGCAATTTGCTTTGTCTTTTGCTTAAAAGCTTTTAGACTTTGTTGTTGCTTTTTGCTTTGCTTTGCCTTTTTTTTTTTTTGTCTTTACTTCTTTGTTTTTGCTTTGCTTTTTGTATTTTGCTTTCTTGTATTCTCGTTTGTGTTTGAGAATATGTCACGCCCTTCGTGGCTTGGGCTTGAGTTTCGACTTTGCTAGACCTTGTGGTGGGAAGGTTAAATGTGATCGTATGTCTATCACGCCGGACTCCTCTGACAAGGTCGTTTGCTTATTAGGTACGCGATCGAGTACGCGAAGGGCGATCCAGGAATACTCGTACTTTTGGTCGCGATCAAATTCATGACCACTGTGGAGCTCCAAATTAATGGATCCTCCTCTAAAAGCAGCGAAGTAGTAGACCACAAGCTAACTACCGGACCTTAGGTGTTTAGTCGTCGAAGGCCTTCTTGTTTTTGTAGCTTGTGTTGATGTTGTCTTGGACCTTTGTACCCGGCCTAGACCTCCTTCGGATAGTTACTCCTAGGATGCAATGTATGTTGGTGCAAAGAAGTGGGTAAAAGGAAGCTGAGTTGTTTGCAAACTTATCCCTTTATCGATTTGTTAAAATGTCGTACGTCAAAGACTCGGTTGTCCTAGACTGACGGAGTTTGACTCGTTGCATAAAAACTTGACCCGTGAGTTGCTTAAGGAGATCCGCGAGATCGTCGATGGTGCTTGAGTGTACGGCTTGTCGGTTGCTTTGTGAAGCACGTGCCGTGGGTGCACTTTTATGCCTTTGTGTCGAGAATCGATTCACGCGTACTTAGATTCATCTTGTCTTTGAAACGGTTTTGTTTTGATGAAAATGAGAGGGTGTTTCGAGTTGAAATGCATTGTCACATTTCGACTCTGTGCAAAAGATGTCTTAAGATTGAACCCAATAAGCCCATGCTAACGGTTTGTTGTTATGGCCTTGTCGTTGGGTTGTGATGCAGAACGAAAGTTGATCCAAGGTAGTGATGAGCTACTCGAATCGAGGGTGCTTTGAAAATGCGATGAAAATGGTTGTGCTCGTTTTCATGCATTTGCTTAAGGAAGAGTTAAACCGAAGCGACTATGAGCCACTTGGTCCAACATCAAAAGTCCACGGGATTGAGTTTGCACATTCCCGGGTTTGTGCTTTTGCGAAAAGAGGGATGCTTAATCCTAAAAGGCTAGTGAAAACTTTTTAAAAATGCTTATTTCGAAAGAGGTGTAAAAGGGAAAAGGCCGCTAGCCGTTTGATTTGTTTTTGTGAAAGTCCTCGAGAATGGGTTGACATTCTCGGGTTTGAAGAGAGTTTTGCGATAGATGGCTTGTGATGACCGCGAGTCATGTAGCCCATTTGTGTTTTCGAAGTGTCGCAAAAATGTTGTGGTTAATCTTGGATGTTTCTAAAAGAGTGTTTGTGTAAGTGAGGATACCGGACTTGGGGTGATCCCTTCTCGACGCCCCGCTCGCGCCCGCCCTCGTGTCATGGGGCGGAATGCACGGCGCGGGAAAAAGGTTGATAAATTTTGCAAGAAGCTCGCGGGCGCTGGAGCTTCGCTTTTTTTTAGGGCGTTGCTTTGCTCAGCTCGCTCGAGCGTTCTTTTGTTAAAAAAGGGGGAATGTCATTGCATGTGATTGTAACAAAAAGAAGTATAAAAATCCTTTTGAAATGTATTTTTGGAGTCGCCACCAAATATTAAAGGAATTTGGAACCTATTCAACGCATCTTAAAATCATAAGACGCGAGGGTCTCAGATTTCAAGGTGCGTCGATACCTATCCTTCTGAGGCTATTGTGAAACCAGAGAGGATTCGGAGTGAGGTTACCCTTCTAAAGTTTTGACAAAGTATATTGAAAACTGCAATAAAAAGGCCTACTTAAAAGTAGTCTTTACTAATTTGAAAACATATGCTTTAATTTCGATATTTGGGCTAATAGGACGCTACGACAAATGCAAATATATGACTCGATAAATATGTAAAATAAATGTAAGCCGTCAAAGCTATGACGATTTGCTATAGGAAATATACGTAAAATTACTAATTCATTGAATTTGAATTAATAACTGAACGTTATTCTCCGACTTGTGTTCAATTCTAAGATTTTGTAAAACCCTCGGTTTTGCATGTTTAAAGAGACTAGTTGAAACGGTACAGTTAAATGTCAAATCCGTGTTTTAGTCGTAATTTAATGCATGAATCGAGAATTTGCATAATGTAAAAGTGGGTGCTTAATTTAGTGGTTTTGAGTCGTTTATTTATGCGATATTGGCGAGGTTTAGACGAATCATTTGATTCGAATTACTACAATCGTATTGCGAATACGAGTTCGTTAATGCCAATATCGGGGTGGGTTAGAGTAACCCTATAAGTCTCCAATGTCTAATCGGAAGGTAAAATTTCTTTACCTTGAAATGCAAAGACGGTTTTAAAGTGGAAATTTATAAGTGCGAGAGGCTTTTTGTGAATATGAGTATTGGTTTTGAATGTTGTTGTAATTGTTGTGGTTGGTTGAATTGATGATCGAATGAAGGATTGATTGTGAGAGTTGATGATTTTTGAGTCGAATGAGGGCTGCTATTTATAGCAAATGCTTCGTGTTTTATGCCTAATTGATCAGAAAATCGCCAGAGAACCAGCGATTGTACAAAAAATCGCCAGAATGTCAGAGGGAAGGGGGAAAATCGCCAGAGGTCAGGCGATTTTCCTGAAAATCGCCACTATTCTGGCGATTTTCTCTGCTATTTCTGACAAAATTGTTGCGCCGTAATACGTTATCGTAGGTGTGTAAGGCTATGCTGCAACGTCGAGCATGTTGATTGACTTTGGAGGCTGTATGTTTGTCAACTTACACAAGTTGTTTGGTCAACTTGTTGTGATTGGTCTCGTTTTTTGCGTTTCGTGCTTCGTGTTTCGGTTTTTCGTCGTGTTTTTCGATCTTGGCTCGAAGTAAAATAATATTGTAATGTATTATTTTACGATTTTGTGGGATTTTGTTTTGTAAGAATGTGACCCGGGACGCATTTTGGTCCGCTCGAGGGTTTAAGCCTTTTTTGTGTGTGTGGGTCGTTTTTGTATCCTTGGGCCATTTTGTGAGGCGTCTCTGTGTCGTGCTTGTGCGTATTGTGTCGACTTACGATTTAAAATGACTAAATTAATATCCATTTTTACGAAATATGCAAATTCAAATTTAATACGTTTAAAAATGACTAAAATGTTTTAGACACTTATGTACCGTTTTGTCTCATTTTAAAACATGCATGAAAGTCCTTTTCGTCATCGGGTTTGCTTTTGGGGGGTACGGATACGGGTATCTACAGAGCCCCCAGTTTGACTGAGCTTGGACTAAAGCGCTAGTCAAACTTAGAAGATAGTATCCGGACCATCACAGTCTCGATACTACCTGGCGACGCTAAGTACGTGTCTCGGGGAGAGACGAGGACTTGGCGTCGGGAATGCGGGGAGGGACGGCATGTTTAAGGACATGACGGTCCTGCATGTTTTAGGGCTTGCCGGCCTGCTGTTGTTTGGATGTGATTCAATGGCGTTTTGTAACTTGGCCATTTCCTGTGTCTCGTGCGTCTGCTGTGTGCTAGCTTGTGTATCTGTGTTTTGATTTGAATGAAAGTGTGTATTTTGTTTTATGTGTATTTGAAAAATATCGCTTTTTAATTATAATGTATTTTTGATTTGTAACTCGTAAAGAGTGTATTTGTTTTTGAAAATATACGTATTTAACTCGTGAGGAGTATAATGATTTTGATTTGTGACTCAGAAAGAGCGTATTTGTTTTGAAAAATATAATGATTTAACTTGTGAGGAGTATAATGATTTTGATTTGTGACTCGTAAAGAGTGTATTTGTTCTTGAAAATATACGTATTTAACTCGTGAGGAGTATAATGATTTTGATTTTGTAACTCAGAAAGAGTGTATTTGTTTTGAAAAGTATCGTATTTAACTCGTGAGGAGTATACGTATTTTGATTTGTAACTCGTAAAGAGTGTATATGTTTTGAAAAGTATAATGATTTAACTTGTGGGAAATATAATGATTTTTGATTTTGTGACTCAGAAAGAGTGTATTTGTTTTGAAAAGTATACGTATTTAACTCGTGAGGAGTATACGTATTTTGATTTTGTAACTCGTAAAGAGTGTATTTGTTTTGAAAAGGATAATGATTTAACTCGTGAGGAGTATAATGATTTTGATTTGTAACTCAGAAAGAGTGTATATGTTTTGAAAAGTATAATGATTTAACTTGTGGGAAATATACGTATTTTTGATTTTGTGACTCGTAAAGAGTGTATTTGTTTTGAAAAGTATACGTATTTAACTCGTGAGGAGTATACGTATTTTGATTTTGTAACTCGTAAAGAGCGTATTTGTTTTTGAAAATATACGTATTTAACTCGTGAGGAGTATACGTATTTTGATTTTGTAACTCGTAAAGAGTGTATTTGTTTTGAAAAGTATACGTATTTAACTCGTGAGGAGTATACGTATTTTGATTTGTAACTCGTAAAGAGTGTATATGTTTTGAAAAGTATACGTATTTAACTTGTGGGAAATATACGTATTTTTGATTTTGTGACTCGTAAAGAGTGTATTTGTTTTGAAAAGTATAATGATTTAACTCGTGAGGAGTATAATGATTTTGATTTTGTAACTTCGTAAAGAGTGTATTTGTTTTGAAAAGTATAATGATTTAACTCGTGAGGAGTATAATGATTTTGATTTGTAACTCGTAAAGAGTGTATATGTTTTGAAAAGTATACGTATTTAACTTGTGGGAAATATACGTATTTTTGATTTTGTGACTCGTAAAGAGTGTATTTGTTTTGAAAAGTATACGTATTTAACTCGTGAGGAGTATACGTATTTTGATTTTGTAACTCGTAAAGAGTGTACCTGTTTTTTGAAAATATACGTATTTAACTTGTGAGAAATATACGTATTTTGATTTTGTGACTCGTACAGAGTGTACCTGTTTTTGAAAATATACGTATTTAACTTGTGAGAAATATACGTATTTTGATTTTGTGACTCGTAAAGAGTGTACCTGTTTTTGAAAATATACGTATTTAACTTGTGAGAAATATACGTATTTTGATTTTGTGACTCGTAAAGAGTGTACCTGTTTTTGAAAATATACGTATTTAACTTGTGGGAAATATACGTATTTTGATTTTGTGACTCGTAAAGAGTGTATTTGTTTTGAAAGGTATACGTATTTAACTCGTGAGGAGTATACGTATTTTGATTTTGGGACTCGTAAAGAGTGTATTTGTTTTGAAAAATATACGTATTTAACTCGTGAGGAGTATACGTATTTTGATTTTGTGACTCGTAAAGAGTGTAAATGTGTTGTTATTTTGTAAGATTTGGGCTCTTGGCTCGTGACAAGCATGTGTATTCTCGCGTTTTATCATAGTAACGCCTAATGAGTGAATTAATAGCGTAAGGGACCGTAATAACAAGTCCAAACTAAAATTGACCGTGCGTTCGACCACTTAATCGCGGACTTGGCGATTTAGTGTGTGTGTGTATTTTTTTTTTTTTTTTTTCAAAAACACGGGAAGGAGGGAGAAGAGCATAGCAGCCGAAAACAAAACCACAAACACCTCCAAATCGAAAAATTCGTTCTCAGCGATTTTTCAACCAAAATTCGTGATTCTGACTCCTACGATTCGCAATGGACCAAGGTATGCACTCAACCATGGCGCTAATTCGTGTCTTGAAGTCGGTTTGAGTCGGTTTCAACTCAAAACTCGTTTTTTTAGGGTTTATGTGAAACCGTTTTGCTTGATTCGAATTTCGCCATTATTGTTGCTTGAAATTGGTTCTTGAGAGTGTTATGAGACTTGTTTTGTTATTGTTGATGATTGCATGTGAAAAACCCGACTCGTGGGGCTGATTTTCGTGTGTATGGTCAAGGGTATTTTGGTCATTTTTCGTTTTTGTCTCGAAACACGCTCAAATTTTCAATGCAGGTTACCCATTAGTAGTATAATGCGTGGGTAAATTTGTCTCGTTGAAATTGGCGCGAAAGTCGGGTTTTTTGGGCCAAAAACCGTGTGACAGGGGGGTTTTATCGGGGTTTCGTTCTGTTTTTGTCGTGCAAAACGACACTGATTGGCTTGGTTGTTTTTGAAACGTCATTGTATGCTAATGACGAGGCCATGGGTATTTTGTGTGTGAAAAACGGTTTGAAAATCCGTAATTTTCGTGTGTTTTTGTATGGAGACGGCTTTTCGGGTCGAAATTTCCGGTTCCGAAACTTGTCGAAAATTTTTGTCTTGGGTCATGATGACTTGTATGGTGCATGGTTTGTTCATTTTTGTTGAGCATGCGTGATTTGGAGGTGTTTTGGAGCGTTTTGGAGCGTTTTGGAGCTTTTTTGTGTAATTGGGCTAGGCCTCTTGAAACCGTTTTCCTTGCTTCTCGTGCTTCGAGTCTAGGACGTATTGTCAGGTAGGCCGTTTAGGTTGGCTAGGATGTTATTTCGTGGGAAGCTAGGGCCTCTTTGGTCAAGGAAAGGCCATGAAAAGGCCGTTTTTGTAGTTTGCGTGCGTTTTGCAAAAGCTATTCAATCGAGGTGCTCGGGACATGATTTTTGTACAAAACTCTTTGTGGGTGTTCGTTATGACTTGTATGTCGCATACGTGTCACGAACTGGGTATTTCTGCGTTTCTGCGCCGTTTTAGCCTTATCTGTCAAAAATAAGCTTAAAGCGTATTTTTCTTGCTTTTTTCTTGGTCTTTTGTCATTTTTGTACTTTCTAACTCTTTGTATTGGTTGTGTATGACGTATATATCGTATACGTGTCATAATATGCGCATTTCTGTACTCTTGCGTTGTTTTGGCCTCGTCTGTCAAAAATAGGCCTAAATCTTGTTTTTCGCTGTTTCGTCTGTTTTTTTTCTTTGCTTTTGCACATCGTTGCTCTTCGGATTTGCTGTGTATGCTGCCTGCATTGGACATGTGTCACAAACTGTGCATTTCCGGGTCTCTGCTTCATTTTAGCCTTTTCTGTCAAAGATAGGCCTGAAGATTGTTTTCTGCTGTTTTGCTTGATTTTTCTCTGTCTTTGTGCATCCTTGCTCCTTGGATTAAATGTGTATGACGTAGGTATCGTGTCCGTGTCATTAAAAATGCATTTCTGTACTTCTTTTCGCTTTTTAGCCCTTTCTGTCAAAGATAGGCGTAAGGCTTGTTTTTCTGTTACCTTTGTGCACGTGCATCCTTCTGTTGGTCATGAACTTGCTTTAATTGAATTGCATTTTTGTATCATCATATGGCTGCGTAGCTTAAGATTGTTCTTGAATCTATGTAGGTGACCCTGAGATCGTGATACCTACGACCAGTGCTATGCAGGATGTCATCGAGAACATTGACTTCAATGTTACCGGGGAGGAGCTTACCCCAATGTCCGAGCTGCGTCATCACTTAGCGACTTCTGAAGGTCCGTCGCAGTCTGATTTGTTCAAAACTCCTCCTATTTTGACGCCAGGGAATGAGGTACAGGGGGCTGTTCCGGAGTCTCCTATGCCTTCCATTAGTGAGCACAGCACTACCGTGGAGCCGACAGGGCCTTCTGCAGGGCGTGTTGCGGATGCGACTGGGGTTCCTGTAGAGCCTGCTGTGGGGTTGTCTAGGCCTTTTGCTAGTGGGCTTGGAGCTAATGTTGAGTTGCCTAGGCCTCCTGCTAGCGAGCCTGGAGTTGGTTCTGCACCTCTGCAGGGTGCCGGGCGTGGACGTGGGGTTCCGGAGGCACAGGTGTCTGCCGGGAGAAGCCGAGGTGGAGGTCGTGGAGGTGGTCGCAAGAATGATAGGCCTAGTAGAAAGCGCAAAGTGGATGCTGTTGCTGGAAATGCTGAGGGTGGCGTTCGGACACGTGGACGTCGCTCTGCTGAGGCTAGTGGTAGCCGTGAGCGAGATGAGGGTAGTAGTGTTGGTGTTTCTGACGAGGTAAGCTCTGATGAGGCTGGAGATGATCCTGCTGTTGATAGGCCGAGACGTGGTCGTTCTCGTCAGCTCGAGGATGCTTTTGAGAGTGATCCTGAGCCCGAGGAGGAGCAGGATGACGAGGAGCCTGTAGAGGTTGATGCTGAGGCCGCAGAGGGTGATGTTGTGGGTAATGTTGGGGGTGATGCCACGGCTGCTGGTGCCGTAGGTGGTGAGGTCGCCGATGTCGGCCGGCCGGCCGCGCAAAATATGTTCATGGGCGTGGTTGATGAGCTGGGCTTGAGGCCATCATTTCCTCATGGCCCGAGACTGTGGACGAAGGTTGCCAAGGACTGGGATGGTGTAAGCTTAGTTTGGAACACCATGGAGCATTTGTCTACTCGGGTGAAGGTTGGCTTCAAGTTGGGAAATATGAGGACATTCTCTGGTTTCCGTACTTGTATAGATGCTTTTAACAAGAAGTTGTCGCCTGAGTCGCGGAAAATAATCATTGGCACAGCCTTTGGTCCGTTGGTGACGAAGTGGAAGGAGGCGCGTAAGAAGAATGTGAATTCTCACCTTTCTGTGCTTCGAGCTTTGCTAGACAGGTTTTGGGACACTGCTAACACGTTCCATATGCCAGGGTACGAGGTTGGTATTACCTTCTCGTCCCTTGCGGTTGTTTCGGGGCTTCCTCATGGAGAGGAGATGATTGAGTGGGACAGAGTACGCCCTGCTATCTCGAGCCCTACGGTTGTTCGTTTGATCGGAGGCGGTATTAGGTGTGCGAGGGATGAGAGACACACTTTTCAGCCTCGGACATCATGGTTTGATGATTATTTTAAGGGCAAGGGAAAGAAGCAGGTGAGCGAAGTTAGTCATGAGCAGAATGCCCGATTGTGGTTATGGTGGTTTCTGACGTCCACTCACTTTGGTGATAAAGGAGAGCGGGCGTCGACTGCTGTTTTGATGGCGCTGCGGGACTTGTCCAGATTGGGTGCTTTTGACTGGGTTACTCCTGCTATGGGTCTCCTGATCCGATTTTGCAGGGACGCAGTTCGTCCTGATCGGATCGATGATGGGTCCCAACCGTCTTTGGTCGGCCCTGGCTTGCTGATGGAGGTATGGTTGCTTTTTGTGATGTTCTGTTGTTTTGTTTTGTTTTGCTTTCTCTTTTGTGACATATTTTTTGGCTTCATTGTAGTCCTGGTGCTATGCACATTTCCCGTCGTTGCTCCCTGCTAACTTTGCCGTGAAGGCGGAGTACCCTGCTTTTCACGCTTATGCAACGGCAAATAGGAAGGGTATTCGCTTGACTTATGACGATGCTCGAGTGAAGTTTAATGAGATGACCGTTGATAAGGTAAGAAAAGTTCATATTTCTTATATGCCTTGCGTTTGTGCTTTTGCAGATGTTTATTTCTCTCTTTTTTTTGTAGTTTGTTCCCAACCCTTGGGCGAATTACGCGGATGTCCCTCCGTCAATTACGACTCGTTTTGCTATTCGCGATACACAGAGGTTGTACGTTGCGACTCAGTATGATTCATACTGGTTCTTAGGCGAGCGTCTGTCAGCTCAAACAATTAGGGATAAGTTTGTTGTGCCTGAGGCTCCTCCTAAGGTTCTCTTCGTACAGACACCGGATGCTGATGTTCGCCGCGATGTGTATCACGAGGGTGAGTCGGAGTCCCTGTTGAGGCTAGATGAAGATTATACGTCGTGGGCGCGCCTTGCTTTGGCGCCTGCTGTCATTGAGGTTTGCTGTTATTTTCGCGTTTGCTTCTGCGTGTTATTTGCTTAAAAAGCAAAAATTGATCGTGATTTTTGTGTCTTGTAGCCACGTAATGCATGTGTACGTTATTGGCTTAAAAAGGCAAAATTTGATCGTGATTTTTGTATTTTGTAGCCACGTGACCCTGACCTTGAGGTCCAGCCTCCTCCTTTCTACGAGAGCTTGAATTTTGAGCATGATGGTGGCTGTCGGCATTCGATACCACTATCGCAAAGATTTATCTCGCGGATCGACGCCGCATGGATAGTTGGAGCCCTCGGGTGAAGCAGGTATGACTTGTTTTCTATGCTTGCGTGATATGTAGTATGTAGCCCCCAGCTTGAGTAAGATTTTGTCCTAAAATCGTTAGTCAAGCTTTGTTGAAACTGCTTTTGAGTGTAGCCCCCAGTTTGAGTTAGATTTTGTCCTAAAATCGGTAGTCAAACTTGAAATGAAGCTGGTTTTGATTATAGCCCCTAGTTTGAGTTAGATTTTGTCCTAAAATCGTTAGTCAAACTTGAAATGAAGCTGCTTTTGATTATAGCCCCCAGTTTGAGTTAGATTTTGTCCTAAAATCGTTAGTCAAACTTGAAATGAAGCTGCTTTTGATTATAGCCCCCAGTTTGAGTTAGATTTTGTCGTAAAATCGTTAGTCAAACTTGAAATGAAGCTGCTTTTGATGATAGCCCCAGTTTGAGTTAGATTTTGTCCTAAAATCGTTAGTCAAACTTGAAATGAAGTCGCTTTGATTATAGCCCGATTTGAGTTAGATTTTGTCCTAAAATCGTTAGTCAAACTTGAAATGAAGTCGCTGATTATAGCCCCCAGTTTGAGTTAGATTTTGTCGTAAAATCGTTAGTCAAACTTGAAATGAAGCTGCTTTTGATTATAGCCCCCAGTTTGAGCATATGAAGACCGTATTTGTTTGCAGGTGGCCGTGGATGTCCACAAGAATTTATGGAGGGTAGCTAACCGGTGGCGCGTGGCTTTCAATGATAAAGCGGTCGCGCTTTGCAAGGCGCAGAAGTATGCTTCAGAGTTGCAGGCTGCAGTCGCGCAGAGTCAGATAGAGCTGGGGCGGGCCAGGGCTGAGGAGGCACGTCTGCGAGCGGAATTTGACCTACAGCGGGAGCAGGAGCTGGCTGGTTACCGTGCTCAGATTGATTCGTTGCGCGCGGAGCTCAGTCGTCGAGATTAAGCTAATTGATTTGGGATGCATGCTAGGATCGTAGGCCTATTCTTATGGACTGGTTTTATTTTGTAATTGTATTTGCACGTATTTGGACATGTAGGATTTCGTATCAGGTTGATTTTGTGGCTGTGGCTTGACGCGAGATAGCCCCGTGACCTCGTGCGCGTGGGTCGATTATTTTGTATGGTCGGACTTTGCAGGAATCGTACGACGTTGACTCGTGTCCATGGCCTGACATGAGTAGGCTACGTGACCTCGTACACGTGCTTTGATTATGTAGTAGGTGTATTTGTTGACTATGGTAAGCGCTCCTGTTGACGTAGCTTTCGTGATTAATGATCATGCGTGCGGTGGCGGAAGCTTTATTGCTTATTTTGCCTCGTTTTGTAGTACGATCGTTTGTGTTGCCGTTTTCACTTGAAACCTTCGTGACGTGCTCATCTAGTGTTCCTGCAATTAGATTGTTAGTCGTAAAAAGAACACAAATCTCGATTGAGATTTTTCTGACCCGTAATAAGAGTATGCATACGTAAAGATTTTTATAAAACATGCCTTTTGAAGAAAATATTTTGAGTCTGTAAAATACGCTTTTGACGCTCATGAAAATGTAAATGAAGAACGTCGTGCTTCATCGTAAAACTTGCGAAAAATGATGAATGAATTTTGTGAGACCGTAAAGGCGTTTTTGAGGTTCGTAAAAATGAATTAAGAACGTCGTGCTTTAACGTAAGTTTACGAAATGTGACGGTTGAATTTTGCGAGACCGTAAAAGGTGCTTTTGACGTTCGTAAAGATGTGAATTAATTACGTCGTGCTTTAACGTAAGCTTGCGAAGTGTGACGGTTGAATTTTGTGAGACCGTAAAGGCGTTTTTTGAGGTTCGTAAAAATGTGAATTAAGAACGTCGTGCTTTAACGTAAGTTTACGAAATGTGACGGTTGAATTTTGCGAGACCGTAAAAGGTGCTTTTGACGTTCGTAAAGATGTGAATTAATTACGTCGTGCTTTAACGTAAGCTTGCGAAGTGTGACGGTTGAATTTTGTGAGACCGTAAAGGCGTTTTTTGAGGTTCGTAAAAATGTGAATTAAGAACGTCGCGCTTTAACGTAAGCTTACGAAATGTGACGGTTGAATTTTGTGAAGCGTATGTGCAAATCATTAGTCGAGAGTCGATCACGAAATGACCCAATACGACGTAAAGCCGCATCTAAACGTAATCGATAATGCGTCGTAAAAAGGTAAAAGCGGTCGTGGTTGTGAAAAGTTTCTTTGACTCGTAATCGCAAGGCGGTGTCGCGATCGTCGCGTCAAATCTGTCGGAAAAGCATAGAAAATCGCCTGTATACCAACGATTCTCACAAAAATCGCCGAAAGCGGCGATTATTGTGAAAATCGCCAGGAAGGGTGGCGATTTTGTGATAATCGCCGCTTTTTGGCGATTTTCATGGTGTTTTCTCGCTTTTGTTTTGATTTTTTGGTTAATCATTTGGTTCACTAGCGATTATATGTTGTGTTGTTGCCTCTCGAAGACGTTGCCTATAAGAAGGATGCTCATGTTTAGTTCATTCATCCATCTCCTCAATCACACTTCATATTACGTTTTAACTTGCCACTTCATTGCTCCTATAATAGCATTCATAATATCTCGGAGAGCGTTTTCCTTTTTGTGAGTAATGGAGCATTTGGAAGGACTTGTGAGGATGTGGTGTGTTATGCTATCGGGTATCGAGAAGAGAAACCTTAGGGTGTAGTGCGGGCGCATTCCTAGGTTTAAGGCGAGGTTCGGATGGGCAGGAGTTCTGGATGCCTGCACTACTGGGACTTGGCATACCACGTATTCCGCTTCCCTGATGGGGAAGTTTGCCCTCTGGTTGAGGAGTTTGCTGCCATCGGAGGTTGGACTCGCATTGTCACTCCAGTGTGTGTTCGCCAGGAGCTCGGGTACCAAAGGAATATGCAAAACTTCCTTAAGATGACGAGGCTCGAAACGGAGGACCTGTTCCTGGATGGGCGCTTGAATATGATCCGTCTTTGCCAAAAGTTCATGAATTATGATGATGGGAGCATTGGCGTGGTTGCTCGTAGGAGAGCTTTGGCTCTTTGCCTTGTGCACTGTTTCATGTTCCCCGATTCGGTGGACGGAATGGGATTCGGTGAGGCGCGACTGGTATGCGTTGTGCAGCAGATGGAGATGGGCTACAACCCTGCGGCGTTGATCCTGGCGGAGACGATCCTTGGTCTAGATGATCGGGCGTGTAATAGAGCGCATGCCTATCGTGGTTGTCGGTCATTACCAGTCCAGCTAATGGAGCGTCTGAACGTGCTGGGCGCTATCCCTTATGGCGCATCATATACGGCGGCTGGCGTGACTAGTCGTGGCTTGCGATGGAGGGGTCCCAATGGTCGGCCTAACGACTATTTTCCCACTTTTGTGAGAGCATCGGCTATCCGTTGGGTCGTGCCATGGTGGGAAGTTACCACTGTGACTGGCAGTGCTGTGGGTGATGGTCCTTCTGGAGTCATGCTATGTGGTTTTGACATTGGGGTGTTTATTCATCCTCTGAGAGTGAGAAGGCAAATGGGCTATGCCCGATTCATCCCGAGCGAGGATACCGTGATCCAGGACTTGGTTGTACTTAATAACGGACATGCGATGCATGGTCGCGAGGATGGCTTATCGTCCCAGGTGGCAAGTGGCGAGGATACCCGCCACGGTGAGGGTTTCGAGGTCGTATGTCCGGTGGACCACGGCGCCAACTACTCGCCCGGAGGGCGCCTCAGAGCTATAGAGCAAAACGAGCCGCCGACGTGCGCCTTCCACCCGGTGCGTTTGGCCGTGGAAGTAGGGAAGTTCGAGTTACGGAAGCGTCACGAGTCACGGAGGAGGAGCTTAGTCATCTCGGCTTCATCATGGTTAATGCTCCAGGCCAGGATGGTAGTGATGGTGCTCCTCATATGGGTTGAGTTCTCCTCCCAGTCGAAGAATGTTATCTGAATGCTTGTTGCTAGTTGTTTGTTTGTTTTTGTATTCCCTAAACCCGAAGGCAATGCCGGGATCATGTAATGCTTGTAGGTGTCGTGTGTGCTAGTAGTGTTATGTTTGTGCTCCCAGTTGCAAAATCCAAATGTAAATGTTTCCCTTTTTCAGCATAATAAAACAAAAGTTCTCTTTGCGTAACTTGCCTTGTTTCTTTTAAGGTTAAGGACATACGTGTCTTGTGCTTTGAATTTTGTCGTGTTCGTCATGTCCTTGAGATGTTTTGAGTATGTGGTTTTGTGTTGAATGTCGGCTGTGCTTTGAAAAGCTGCCTACGTATCCATGTAAATGGAATCAAGCCGGCGTAGTTCTGAGCTGTATTATTTTGAATGCATGTTTAGGGGCATGCCTGCCCGTAGAATTGTGTTTTGCTTTTTTGTGGTGGATGTGCATGTTTAGGGGCATGCCGGCCCGTAGAATTGTGTTTAATTACATGTTATAAATACATTGCAAGTGTTTCAAGGGTAGTATTTCTTTAGCTGGTCGAGATTTGTTGCCCGATTGAACTCCTGACCGTCCAGATCAGTTAGTTTGACTGCTCCTCCTGCGTAGATTTCTTTGACGAGGTAAGGTCCGGCCCAGTTAGGTTTGAACTTTCCTCGTGGGTCAGCAGGGAGTGGCGCGCGTACTGACTTCAATACCAGGTCTCCCACTTTTATGTTTCGTGGTCGAACTCGTTTGTTGAATGCTCTTTGTAGTCGTGCTTGGTACATTCGCACAATGCTTAAGGAATTTAGCCTGCGTTCGTCTAGAGCATGAGTTGCTCGTAACGTTCGCGAGCCCATTCTGCTTCTGGGATGCTACTTTCCATTAGTATCCGTAGAGATTTCATTTCGATCTCCACTGGTTGCACGGCTTCCATGCCATAGGTGAGAAAATAAGGCGTCATGCCTGTGGGTGTGCGTATGGTTGTGCGATATCCCCATAATGCGAATGGGATCTTGTTGGGCCAATCCCGACAACCGTCGATCATTTTCTCCAAGATGGTGACTATAGTTTTGTTTGCTGCTTCCACGGCTCCGTTGGTTTGGGGTCGGTAAGGAGAGGATCGGTGATGTTGTATGCTGTATTTGGCAAGTATGGCCTCTGCCTCGCCTTGAAAGTGTGAGCCTTGATCGCTTATAAACTCGTGCGGTATGCCGTATCGGCATATGATGTTTGTTTGTATGAACTTGGCGACTTCCTTTGAGCCGAGGGTGCGGAAGGATGCTGCTTCTACCCATTTCGTGAAATAGTCGATTGCTACTAGTACGAAGCAGTGTCCTCCGGCTCCGATAGGGTGGACTTTGCCTATCACGTCAATGCCCCAAGTTGAGAAAGGCCATGGAGATGTGAGGCTGTAGAGAGGCGAAGGGGGTACATGTTGTATGTTACTGAATATTTGACAGTTATGGCAATGTTTGACGTAATGAATGCAGTCTGCTTCCATAGTCGTCCAATACCACCCAAGTCGTAGGATTTGCTTGCATAGCGCTCTTGCATTCATGTGTGGACCACATTCGCCATCGTGCACCTGGGCTATGATTTCCTGCCCTTTCTTGAAGTCCACACACACGAGCAGTGTACCTTGTGGCGTCTTTTTGAGTAGTTGTCCCATTTCGAGTACGAATTGGGACGCAAGGAGTCTTATGGCTCTTTTACCGCGCTTGTCGGTGTCAGGTGGATAAGAGTTGTGTGTTTTGTAGTTGAGTATTGCTTGGTACCACGGCTCGGTATGTTCTGCTTCGTCGATGTCTATGGTGTGGATGTATGCGGGCTCACCACGTCTCTCGACGACAATGGGTAGTGTGTCAACATTCGGTGGCATGTTGAGAAGGGATGAAAGTTTTGACAGTGCGTCGGCAAATTGATTTTCTTCCCTTGGGAGGTGATAGAATTCTACGCAATCAAATTCTGTAAGGAGTGTTTGTATCTTCGCTTGGTATTTTGCGAGGGTTTCGTTCATGATTTTCCATGCTCCTGTTACTTGATTTATGATTAGGAAGGAGTCTCCGTGTACTCTGAGGTGTTTTATGTTGAGGGCCATGGTCGCTTGTAGTCGTAAATGCAAGCTTCATATTCTGCTGCATTGTTGGTGACGTTAAAGTCGAGCTTGATTGAGATGGGTGTATGATCGCCGTTAGGGGATATTAGGAGTATTCCTATGCCGTATCCGCGGTAGCTTGAGGCTCCATCAGTAGAGTGCCCGATTACTCGATGTCATTGTGAAGATCCCGTCGTCGGGGAATGATGTTGTGTCAATTTTAGGTTGTTCAATGATGGCATTCTCTGCGAGAAAGTCTGAAACAGCTCTTCCCTTAATGACTTTCAAAGGTAAGTATTTGAGCTCATATTCTGCTAGCAGTAGCGTCCATCTGGCCATGCGGCCGTTTAGTACTGGCTTTTCAAATAAGTACTTGAGTGGGTCCATTAGGGAGTATACCCTGGTTGTGTGAGCGAGGAGGTAATGTCTAAGCTTTTTGGTGGCCCAGACTAGAGCGAGGCAGCTTTTCTCCACAGGTTCGTAGCGAGTTTCGTAGTCTTGGAACTTCTTGCTGATGTAGTAAATTGCTCTTTCTTCGTTGTTAACTTCCTGAGCGAGCATGGCGCCCATGGCGTTTGGTGTAGTCGTTAGGTAGAGCGAAAGAGGTAGATTTTTCTGGGGCGGCATCAGAACAGGTGGATTGGTGAGTAGGGTTTTGACTTTGTCAAATGCTTGTTGACAGTTGTCGTCCCATTTTGTGTGTTCTTCCTTTTTTAGCTTCTTGAAAATTGGCTCGCAGACCATTGTGAGCTTGCTAATGAATCGAGAGATGTATTGGACTTGTCCCAAGAAGCTCCTGATCTCATCAATGTTGCCTGGAGGTTTCATCTCCAGTATTGCTTTGATTTTGACAGGGTCGATCTCGATTCCACGTTGGCTTACGATGTGACCCAATAACTTGCCTGATGTAACCCCAAAAGTGCATTTCTGTGGGTTGAGGCGCATTTTATATTGCCTGATTCTGGTGAAGAACTTACGAAGGTTGGTAATGTGATCTTCCCTTTGCTTTGATTTCACAATCATGTCGTCAACGTAGACTTCTACTTCTTTATGCATCATGTCATGTAGCAGAGTAGTTGCGGTGCGTTGATAAGTGGCGCCGGCGTTAATGAGTCCGAAAGGCATGACAGTATAGCAGTACGTGCCCCAGGGTGTCACAAATGTGGTTTTAGACATGTCATCTGCTGCCATTTTGATTTGGTTGTAACCCGCATACCCATCCATGAATGAGAGTAGCGCGTGGTCGGCCGTGTTGTCCACTAGTATGTCCATGTGCGGCAGTGGGAAGTCATCTTTTGGGCAAGCTTTGTTAAGGTCACGGAAGTCTGCACATACTCGTATTTTCCCATTCTTTCATGGCGGGACCATGTTTGATACCCAATCTGAGTACTCGATGACCTGGATGAAGCCTGCTTGTAGTTGTTTTTCGATCTCTTCTTTGACCATGAGAGACCATTCGGGTTTAATGCGTCGGAGTTTTTGTTTAACAGGTCTGGCTCCTGGTTTCAATGGGATGCGATGTTCGGCTATTTCGCGGTCAATACCCGGCATGTCCTTGTAGGACCAGGCAAAACGTCTTTGAATTACGTGAGTAGTTCAACGTATGCGACTTTTTCTTCCATGCTTAAGGAAGCCCCCAGCTGTAGTTTTCGGGGCTCTTCGGGTGTTCCCACATCGATGATTGTTGTGTTCTCAATGATGGGGTCCTGCTCAGGTTTTGAAACAATGTTTGCAATGTATTTATGTAATGCAATGCTGTTTTGTTTAATGTTATCGCAAGCATTAGAAAATCCAGATTTTAAAGTAAGACAAGGCAAGTAGTAACCAGAAACGTTGTTATTATTGTTTTCAAAAGCAGTTACATTTGAAGACAGCTCGGACAGAGGAGCTTTGGACAACCTTAGAGACTCTAACTCTTTATCTATGTCTATCACATCAGGAATGTAACCCGGGGGCTTAGTTGGGGTGAAAGATTTGAAGTGACGACGCGGGGGCCTAAACTCTATGATGGATTTGTCGCCAGGGTCCTCTCCTTCGCTTTCTCCCGAGTCAGAGCTCTCGAAAGTGTAGCCTTCTCCCGTAGTGATTTTGAAAGTGCGACCCTGCTCGTCAGTCCATTTAAGGGTTTTTGACCATCCGTCGTGCGTCTTCTCCTCAAACGGGACAATCAGGTCGGTAGGGTTAAAGTTGTGGTTGCGTAGGATGTCAGAGACGAGTTCAATCCCTGCAATGGTACGAGAGAAGTAGTCTTTGGGCATCTTGCTTGTGCCTTCTTTGACGAAGTATTTGTCTGTGAATATGTGATATGGCTCTATGCGAAAGTCACGACCTCTCTTGCGGTCATTGAATGCTTGTTCCCCACGGGTAACTTCGTAGGACCATGGCACATAACCTAGGCCCATGGTAGGCCATTTGTTGTCGTTATCCTTTACATAGAGTGCTGTAATTTCCTCCTCGCGAGTCAATGTGCAGATGTCAAAGTCGAAATCAAAACCACAGGTGATGGCCGAGGTTTCGGTGCTTATTCTTGCGATTAATCGTTATCGAGCCTGGCATTGCAGGGAAGCCCGAAAGTTTGATGCGTGGATAGTGACGACTTCATCGTCCAGGGGAAGTTTAACCTTTTGGTGTAAGCTGGAGGTGACTGCTTTGGTTGCATGGATCCAGGGTCTACCCAATAACATGTTGTATGCAGGGGGTATGTCGATTATCTGGAATTCAGTTTCCCTTATGACGGGTCCTGTCATGATAGGAAAAGAGATTGTCCCTTTTATGTTGCGGCGGGTACCATCGTAAGCCCTGACTCCGTCTGCGCAGGGGATGAAGTCATTTTCCTTGATTCCTAGCTTTTTAGCTGTTTCTAAGGGTAGGACGTTGACTGCAGATCCGTTGTCGATGAGCACAACGGGTAGTGTCATGCCATGGCATTCCACATTGATGTAGAGTGCTAGGTTGTGTGTGCCTCCGAATGGCGGGAGATCTTTGTCAGAGAAAGTGATGGCGCTAGCTTGCCATTCACGGGTGATGTGGCTGATTAGTTTTTCAGGCGACATCTCTGTTGTAATAGGGGTAACCTGCAAAGCTCGGTAGAGAGCTTCACGGTGTCCCAATGATTCTCTTAAGAGCCCAGTTGAGATATCCGCTTTTGTTTTTAGGAGTTTGTTTTTGAATTGAATCTCGATTTCAGGCGTATGTCTTTGGAGTGACGCTTGACGATGCTATGTCAGTCTGCGATTGAACAGGTGTAGTAGCTGCAGGCGGAGGCGTGGCTACTTGAGGCGATGGTGTGGTCGTTGTGGGTGGCGTTGTAGCCTCGTTTATGACTACGCCTTTGTTTTTGTCTTGGCTAGTTGTTTTTGATGGAAAACCTGGGGGTTCCAGCAGACTCAGCGAGGCTCTGTATGGACGGCCGGAGCGAGTTAAGTAGGCTATCTCATCGTCACTATCGAACAACCCGATTGGGTATTTGTGGGAGTATTTTCCGTATATCCTGTGGGTTCTCGATCTTCCTCTTCTTCTTACGGCGGGAATAGGTATCGGTATTGTCAGTGTGATTGTCCTCTTCATCGAATCGCCCCGGATACCATTGATTTCGTGGTCTTTTGAGACGATCGGTGAGAGCGATCGAGGATGGGGTGTGTACCCACGAAGATGGCATGGGTGTGCAGGGGATTGAAATTTGGTTCGAGGGTTTAGGACACAGGTAGGCTTCTCGATGGTCTTATCATCGATCGAGTCTGAACTATGTTCTTTAGGCGGAAGCATTGTTCAGTATCGTGTCCTTTTCCCCTGTGGAACTCACAGTATGCATTTTGGTCCCATGATTTAGGCTTTTTGTCCTGAGGAGGCTCGCTAGTAGGTCCTAGGAGTTGAAGCACATTTCGGCTTACAAGTCTTTGTAGTGCTTTGGAGTAGGTCATGTAGATCGGGTCAAAGCTTCGTCGTGGTTTTGACGAAGTCTGACCTGCAGATGGGTATGACGCCTTAGGAGGAGCGTGTGTATTTTGTTGGTGTGGTGTAAGTTGGGAAGGCGCTAGTTCTTCCAGAGCATTAATGATGAAAGTTCTGCTTTGGTGACGGCTCGTGACGAGCTACCCTGATAACCTCGGCTTGCAACCTTGGTCTTTTCTTTACGGAGGTCATCTTCGATCAATTGACCCACCGTACTGAGTGAAGCAAAATCATCAAAGTTGCCGTAAGCGCAAATCTTTGGCCGATATGCAGGGTGAGATTATTAATGAACTTGGTGATCGATTCTGCGTCTTTGGGACGGTTAGATATCTGGGCACCGAAGTTTCTTCCAACGCGTGAGGTATTCATCAAGCCTTCATTGTCCTTTTGTGATGTAACTTCCAGTGCGTAGCGAGACTTGAGTATCGTTATTGTCGTGATACTGATTGTCGAACTGGACCGTGATTTCTTTGAAAGTAGTAGTCTTGTGTGGGTCCAAGGCGTAGAACCAGGCCCTAGGTTGTGCATCCAAAGAATGCGGGAATAGAGTAGCCCAGGCTGAGGGATCGACGCCCATGACGGCCATTTTAGCCTTGAAATCCTTGATGTGTACAAGCGGACTTTCATGACCCTTGAAGATAGGGAGATCGCTGAGTGAGAGCTTAGCCGGTAGTAAGGACTTGACGCTTTTTGGGACATGTTCAGTTTCCTCATAAATGGAATATCCTTTCGAGTGGGTGAGGCGTTCTTCCATTGAACGAATTCTTTTAGCATTTCGTTCAGCCTCTTCAGCAAGGTACTTGGCATTTTTCTCGGCCTCGAGTTTCTGCATTGTGGCCATTTGTTCAATTGCAGCAGTGAGGCTAAGAATTTTGCTGTTGAGCTGTTGAACATGTTCTGCGGTAACCACTGATGGGGGAGGAGTTGGGATTCCTCCGACATTTTCTTCATTGTTGAGTGCCATGGTAGCTTTTGGTTTCGATCTGTTGTAGGTACGTTTCTTTGGAGGTGGCGGAGGGTTCAGATGACGATCTTTAGTACGTCGTGTATCCAGGACTCTTTAGGGGATGGACCTGCAGAGTTCTAAACCTTAGTGACCTCCGAAAGAAAATAAAGACTCAAAGAAAAGCCGCATTAAAAAAAGTAAAAGTGTGAAAGCGTGTGCAGGACTCGACTCGTGTTTTTAGCTTAAAAGACACGGGAAGCTTTTGAGGTAAGGATGCGTTGGCGCGTCCCTAGTCTCGATGTAAATAAAAGTTTGTATGATCGCAACCTGATTAACCCAAGTTAGCGGTATGTTGCCAGGGGTTAGGTTGTGATGTAAAAAGGAATCAGACCAGAGTAGCGATAGGCTAGTCGATCTGAGGATGTTAAATTGGGTAAAAAGCAGCTGTTGTTTGCTTTTTACGTGTGATACGGGGAGTCGAGTTGTAATGACGATAAGTCACCCAACCGACATGTAAATCAGCGGATTCGTATTTGAGCAGACGCGTTTTGTTTATTTTTGAGAGAGATAGTTTGTTTAAGTCGGGTGACTAGCAAGTCACTCGACTTAGAGCTATCTCAAAAATGTAAGAGTGTACGACCGTTGAAATATCCGAAATGTATTGACATATTCGGGTTTTGCTTTGCGAAATGTTTTTGCGATAAATGTATTATGACGATCGTCGGTCGTATAATGCATTTATGTTTTGTAAAGGATAGGAAATGTAGTGATTATTTCCGATCGGTTTTGAATATTGTGGTGTAATGTTGGTCGTTGATTGACTATAGGTCAATGACCCTGACTGTATGCTTAAAAGTATGCTTTTTTGAAAAATGTTTGAAAATGTACTTTCAAAATTGACGTCTTTTGAAAGTGTAATGCTCTATGAAAATGTTTTTGCATGCATTTGTTTGGAAGACGACCATAGCGAGGGTGCTATAGCTTTGGATTTATGCGTATAGACGCGGGTTTTTGGCTTTAGGGTAAGGTTCCTTCGGTCATCCCATAACGTTTGTGTAGAGTTATCCGCAAGATCACACACATCGGTGTGGATTCAATCTGGGGTCTAGGCGTTCGAGTTTGACTGCTACGATTCACTTATGCGGAATACCGGTTACTTGTGATGCGTGGAAGGGTGAGAGATCGGCGTGTCAGAGTATACACGCTTAGGAAGCGTGTTCTTACTGGGGCCGTCCCTCGAAGGGTGTGGTTATGAATCGGAGGATTCGACTCAAACGTACTATTGCCCAAATATCGAAAGCAGAAATGTTTTCAAAGTTTCAAGTTTCACTTCTTTATGTTTTTAAAATAAAATGAAAAGTTAATTTTCAAAATTAAAAAAACATGCTCGTCCCCAGTGAGTCGCCAACCGAGGATCTGACTTGGGGTGATCCTTCTCGACGCCTTTCGCGCCGCCCTCGTGTCATGGGGCGGAATGCAGCGCGGAAAAAGGTTGATAAATTTTGCAAGAAGCTCATGGTACTGGAGCTTCGCTTTTTTAGGGCGTTGCTTTGCTCAGCTCGCTCGAGCGTTCTTTTGTTAAACAAAGAGGAATGTCATTGCATGTAATTGTGACAAAAAGAAATATAAAAATCCTTTTGAAATGTATTTTGGAGTCGCCACCAAATATTAAAGGAATTTGGAACCTATTCAACGCGTCTTAAAATCATAAGACGCGAGGGTCTCAGATTTCAAGGTGCGTCGATACCTATCCTTCTGAGGCTATTGTGAAACCAGAGAGGTTTCGGTGTGAGGTTACCCTTCTAAAGTTTTGTCAAAGTATATTGAGAACTGCAATAAAAAGGCCTACTTAAAAGTAGTCTTTACTAATTTGAAAACAAATGCTGTAATTTCGATATTTGGGCTAATAGGGCGCTACGTACAAATGCAAATATATGACTCGATAAATATGTAAAATAAATGTAAGCCGTCAAAGCTATGACGATTTGCTATAGGAAATATACGTAAAATTACTAATTCATTGAATTTGAATTAATAACTGAACGTTATTCTCCGACTTGTGTTCAATTCTAAGATTTTGTAAAACCCTCGGTTTTGCATGTTTAAAGAGACTAGTTGAAACGGTACAGTTAAATGTCAAATCCGTGTTTTAGTCGTAATTTAATGCATGAATCGAGAATTTGCATAATGTAAAAGTGGGTGCTTAATTTAGTGGTTTTGAGTCGTTTATTTATGCGATATTGGCGAGGTTTAGACGAATCATTTGATTCGAATTACTACAATCGTATTGCGAATACGAGTTCGTTAATGCCAATATCGGGGTGGGTTAGAGTAACCCTATAAGTCTCCAATGTCTAATCGGAAGGTAAAATTTCTTTACCTTGAAATGCAAAGACGGTTTTAAAGTGGAAATTTATAAGTGCGAGAGGCTTTTTGTGAATATGAGTATTGGTTTTGAATGTTGTTGTAATTGTTGTGGTTGGTTGAATTGATGATCGAATGAAGGATTGATTGTGAGAGTTGATGATTTTTGAGTCGAATGAGGGCTGCTATTTATAGCAAATGCTTCGTGTTTTATGCCTAATTGATCAGAAAATCGCCAGAGAACCAGCGATTGTACAAAAAATCGCCAGAATGTCAGAGGGAAGGGGGAAAATCGCCAGAGGTCAGGCGATTTTCCTGAAAATCGCCACTATTCTGGCGATTTTCTCTGCTATTTCTGACAAAATTGTTGCGCCGTAATACGTTATCGTAGGTGTGTAAGGCTATGCTGCAACGTCGAGCATGTTGATTGACTTTGGAGGCTGTATGTTTGTCAACTTACACAAGTTGTTTGGTCAACTTGTTGTGATTGGTCTCGTTTTTTGCGTTTCGTGCTTCGTGTTTCGGTTTTTCGTCGTGTTTTTCGATCTTGGCTCGAAGTAAAATAATATTGTAATGTATTATTTTACGATTTTGTGGGATTTTGTTTTGTAAGAATGTGACCCGGGACGCATTTTGGTCCGCTCGAGGGTTTAAGCCTTTTTTGTGTGTGTGGGTCGTTTTTGTATCCTTGGGCCATTTTGTGAGGCGTCTCTGTGTCGTGCTTGTGCGTATTGTGTCGACTTACGATTTAAAATGACTAAATTAATATCCATTTTTACGAAATATGCAAATTCAAATTTAATACGTTTAAAAATGACTAAAATGTTTTAGACACTTATGTACCGTTTTGTCTCATTTTAAAACATGCATGAAAGTCCTTTTCGTCATCGGGTTTGCTTTTGGGGGGTACGGATACGGGTATCTACAGTAAGTCAAACCTAAATGAGTGTGGACCAATTGGTTTAGGAAAAAGCATTTTGAAAAATGTTATTTCAAAATGTAGTGAGAGCGTGGTGAAAGCCGCTTGCCGTGTGTTGATGAGGATGCTTAGGAAGAATTTTGAGCTAGAAACGTTTTAGAACATTTCCGGCTCGATGTAAATGATGTTTTGTGATAGAATCCAATACGTTCGTGTTAACGGTGTGTCGTTAAGATCTTATTGTTGGATTGCGGTGGATGCTCGAAATGGTGTTAAGCTATTTGAGTCGAAGGTGTCAAAATGCGATGAGGACGAGTCTGTACGCCCACATGAATTTTGTCAAAGGAGAATTGGGTTGAGATGGTTATAGGCCATTCGATCCAATGCTTAACTCCACAAGATTGGGCTTGGGCATTCTTGGGTATGGCGAAGGATGCTACTTGCTGGGCCGGTTTGACAATGAGTCGTTTGGCCCGATGAATTTTAAAAAAGAGTTTTGTTTGGGAGGTTCGAAAAGGCCATGGGCCGCGGGTTTGCTTTGAAAGACTCACCAAGAATGTGTTCTAATTCTTGGGTTATGCTTTGTGAAAAAGCGTGCGATAAATGGATTAGGATAACCGTGGGTTATTTAATCCATTTACGTTTTCAAAGGCTTAGGGAATGTGGTGATTATTCCCGAGCGACTTGAAAAGGATGCTTGAAGAGCCAAGCCGAAATAGCGCAAGACTATTTGGGTTGACGTGAGATATTTGAAAAGTGATTATTTCAAAAATCGACGGAAATGTTCTTGCTACGCTTGTGTAAAAGGGTGAAATTTTGAAAAGAGATTATTTCAAAAATGAAGGAGTGTTGTTCTGAAAAGCTTTTGAGACGAAAATGCGGGCGTGCATTTTGCCTCGATGTTAAAATGTTTTTGTTTCACATCCTTTAAGCCCATGTGAACGGTATGTCGTCGTGGGCTCAAGCTTGGATGTATGAGAAAGGGATTCGACTTGAGAGCGCCTAGCAAGTCAATTCGAGGATGTTAAAAGTGGATTGGGCCGCTTGACCCAAAGAGTAAAGTCCACGAGCTTGGGTTTTTGAACCTTGCTCGGGTTTTGAGTATTTTGTAAAAGGGTGCTAAAATGGGGTTGGGCCGTGTGACCCAAGGAGTAAAGCCCACGAGCTCGGGTTTTGGACCTTGCTCGGGGTTTTGCTTGTTTTTGCAAAAGGAAGTTTTGTAAAATGTTTATTTCAAAAATTCGCGAGAAAGAATCTACGAGCTCGGGTTGTAAACCTTGCTCAGGTTTTGCACGCTTTGCAAAAAGGAAATTTTGAAAAATGTTTATTTCAAAAATTTTCGAGAGTTTTGTTTGTAAAATGTTAGATGTTAGTTGTTAGGTTCATTTATATCTTGAAAATTTTAAACGAATTTTCGAAGATATGCAATGCAGACGCATTTTTGAAAAAGGCCATAGTGTATAGCCTCGCATTTGTACGTATGACTCTTAGTCGTTTGGTCAAGTCTCGTGCGCCTCCAACTAGTTTGAGTACGCTTTGGCATGTGCTTTGAGTCCTTCGCCCGCACGGTAAAACGTGTAAGATACGAAGGAAGCCCTAGGGCGGTCAAACTAGTTCGCTACGGCAAGTCGTGGAGGGGTGAGAGGAAAGTTAGTCCTATACGAGCTTTATCAAATGGACAAGCCTGCGTATTGGAACCACCTCTTGAGGGTGTTTGTGCTTTTGAATCCACTGGATTCGACTCTAACGAGTATGCTTGGCTCACATATAAAGATTGTTCTCAAGTGTTCGAGTCTCACCTTTATTTTTAAAAGAAAATGCTAGTTTTAATTTTAAAAATAAAATTGTCCCCAGCGGAGTCGCCAATTGTGGGTACAGAGGTTAAAGGGGACCACTCGACGTCTTGTTTAAGGGCGTCAAAAGTTGAAAATATTAAGTTGGAAAAACCTTTTGAAACTGCTTTGGAGTTGCTACTAAATTATGAGGGAAATTTAGAACCCGCCTTCGTGTCTTTAGCTCTAAGACACGTCTTAGATTTCAAGGCACGTCGACACCTATCCGT
Organism: Dianthus caryophyllus; assembly: GCA_023091065.1. Classification (NCBI taxonomy): domain Eukaryota; kingdom Viridiplantae; phylum Streptophyta; class Magnoliopsida; order Caryophyllales; family Caryophyllaceae; genus Dianthus; species Dianthus caryophyllus. The sequence continues at coordinate 21,077,541 of CM041522.1, forward strand.
CTAAGGTTATTGTGAAACCAGATTCGGATTCGGGTGAGGGTACTTTTCTAAAGAATGATTCAATTAATGTTTTATGAAAAACCTTTTGAAAAGCCTATTTGAAAATATCCCCTACTAAGCTTGAGAACAATGCAAAGATGTGTGAGCTTAAATAATTCGCTACGTACAAGTGCGATTTAAGTTGTAAAAGATGTATGAATGTATATGCAAAAGATTGTTTAAAACCCTCAGTTAAGCATGCTTAAACTTGTTAACGAAAACGGTTATGCTAGTGTCGAATTCATTGTTAAAATTAATTAAATGCAAGATGAGAATTTGCTAGATGTATAAACTTAAAATAAAGTCCAATTATTGGTTCATTTTAAGGGGGGTCAGTTGCTTATGCGACTTTGGAAAGGTATTAGGAATATGGTGTGTATTCTAGGTGCATGGTTGCCTTATGCAAAGCAGACTTGCGTACCAAAGTTGGGTGGGTACTAGAATGTAGACCCTTTGAGTCTAAAGAAGTAAAGAAAGAACCTTAATCCAAGTTAGGATTAAGAACTACCTGTCTCAAGCTAGAAATCTGGCAGCGCTTCGCTTCTAAATGTAAGAATTCAACACGGGATGTGTGAAGAATTCAAGTGTTTGTGCGTGAGGCTTTTGTGGATGTATTTGTGTGTGTGTGTTTAAGACCCATGTGTGGGTGCTTAATGGTGTGAAACCATGCTTGATAAGTTGTGTTTTTCTTGTGTGGAAAACTTATGAAAAACTTGTGTGAAAGGGTCGTGCAAAGGGTTGTTTTGTATAGGAGAATTGCCGAAGAGATTTAGGAAACTCGGGGATAAAACCACCAGGATGAATCGCAAGATGCCAGGCGATTTGATGGTGAAATCGCATGGTCTTATGCGATTTGCTAGGGAAGCCGCAAGGCTTGTTTCGGATAGCTCGTCGGGCAAAGTCTCTAGATTTCGTATTTCCTTAATCCGATTTGTAATTTCTTTGAGATATACTGCAATATTCTTTGCTTAAGCCTCAAGAAGGCTGAGTATAATCAGTCTAAAGGCTCTGTGGGTGAATTCTTGGGCCTTGGGAAGCGGGCTAAGAATTCGTTTGGGCTCGGTTTGGGCCCGAGACCCGAAAACGCAAGTTAGGTGCATTTTGTTGTATATTTTGCAATAGGAAGGCCCGCGAGGCCGTATTTTGTGCTTGTGGATGCTAAATAGCGGATTTAGCCACCGAGCCTAAATTTAGGAATTTAGGAGAATTGAATTGGGCCTTGTTAATGTGAAAGGGCCAATCAATTGCAAATTGTAAAGGGGAAGCGCATACCGATTAGGAATTGCTCGAGACAAGTTAGACTTTAGGCTATCCTAAGGACACTTACCTAAGCGTGATGACCCATAAAACCCTCATTTTGCATTTTAAACAACTTAACTCGAATTCGACACAGTTAGTACCGTCTAAGTTAACGTAAAAGCATGCATGTAAAAGTCCATGGTTACATCACTGGGTTTTTGGCGGGAGGTACAGAGTCTTTTGTAGGACGGATACCGCCCTTAGGGGTTCTCAACCGTTTTTGTCGCGGTTAGGGACTATGGTTTTGATTATTATGTCGACACCATTTTTGTCGCGGTGGGTTTGGCCAAATTTAGACAGTTTGAGGAGCTTTTGTCGTTCCGCCATAGGGTTAGGACTTTTGTCGTTCCGGGGTGATTCTAGTTGTTTCACCCAGTACTCCGTGCTTGCTCTTGCAGTTATTTGACTGTTGATTGTCGTATTGGCATTTGATTGTCATAGGCCATAGGCTAAGTAAGGTACATATTGTGTTGTTGGTTACGTATGTCATGTTGAAATATGACTGGGGAGCACCTAGTTACTCCCCACTAACTGTGGCTGTTGCATGTTTTTGCGGCAGGTATGCGCGGGGACGGGTCACGTGTGAGGTGCCGTGTGAGGACGACCCGTAGTTAGCTTGGATGGTGTTTAGACTGCGTTTTGGATTAGACTTCATTGGTTTTCTTACTTGTATTTTGGATTTATTTTGGATTGTACGGGTATTTACTCCCGATTGTGTAGACCTCATGGTCTATTTTAGTTTGTTTGGGTTTGTTAGTGAGTGACGATCCGGATTACACGGTATTTACGCCACCGTGGTTTCAGTTTTTTACTTTATTTTTGTTCAGAAAACCCTTTTTAAATCGTATTTTACTTTATTAAATAATGCGGGTTGTTACAGTTGGTGTCAGAGCGAATACGCTCGCAACTCTTTAGGTGAGTGAGTAGGATTTGACTTAGCACACCGAGTGAGAGCGTAGGTAGACACACTAGGGGGTTTACGTTGCTTATGCTTGTGTTTGAGTAGTTTCTTGAAGTGGCATGTTTAGTAAAGTGCCGCTAATAACTATACTTTTGTGTCGAAGATGGCTAGAAATGGAATACAAAACGATCTACAACGCATCCGTAGGCTCGAGGATGCTATTCTCGATATGACTGAGGCGCAAGCCAATAATTAGTCAGTATTTGACCGGTTTGACTGCCACCGTCCTCCTACGGTACGTCCGACCCGATGATGCTAGAGTCGTGGGTGCGAGAGATGGAGAAGCTCTTCGTCGCTACAAGGTGCCCAGACGCTCTGAAGGTGGACATTGCCACCTACTACTTAAAACAGGAGGTTGGTAATTGGTGGGCTCTTTCTAAGGCTGCTCTACAAGCCTTAGCTGGGTTTAATTGGGCGGCTTTTTGTGAAGCTCTCAAAAAGAGATTTTATCCTAATGAGCTCCGTTGGCAGAAGGAGCAAGAGTTCATCCAGCTTGTCCAAGACTCGATGACTGTTTAGGAGTATGCTGACAAGTTCGTGTCGTTGGCACAATTTGCTCCTAATATTGTGTCGGATGAATCTGCTCGAGTTCGATGTTTTGAGAAGAACCTTGTAACACCCCGTGTTATTTTAACACAATATTATAAAAGAATTTAATTCCTTCAATTAAATTCATCCTTTTTCCTTATAATAAAAATGTGAGTAAATTGTTTTTCGTCAAAAAGTACTATATTTCTTATGTTCAGATTTAAATTTTTTGAAATATAAAATAAAATATATTATTTTTAGAATTAAAAAAGAAATACATTTCAAATTTTTATGAAAATCAACCACAAGACTAATATCGCCTTTCAAATATCAAAAAGGTTAAGTCAAGATAACTATTCATAAAAATAAAAGTAAAATCTTTTATCATAAAATTCAATTTCGAACATTTTTCATTTTCGAATAAAAATGGACCCTTATACTTTTTCTCGTCTTTATCGATGATTACAAACACGTAAACCAAGGTGAAGTGTGTTGAAGAAGACTTACTACTTTATGTCATTCATTATGTCATTTCAACATAATGAAAATACATCATTATGTTTTCTTAAATAAAAATAAAGTTTAATCATTATTAATTTAATTATCAAATTTCTCAATATTTATCCATTAACTTTTCTTATCTTTATCGAGTCTCTTTTCTCGCTAAATAATTCTGAAACACAATAAGTTTCAACTTTTCAGTTTAATAAAACTTTTATCGAATTGCAAATCAAATGATTTCATTAACTATTCGATTTTATGAAATTTTTTAGCCTATCATTTATTTTAAGAAAATTTTATTTAACTATCCCTACTTTTATACTTATGAATGTTTCATAAAATCATTTCTAAACTTTATAACTAAAACAAAATATAATTAAATCGTATAATTCAATTTCTATATGATTAAACTTGAATTGTACCTTTCAGCCATTTAAAATCATTTTTAGCTAAAACTTTCGTTTTGAAAATTTTATCGACTTTCCTTAACTTTGAAATTTTTTCTTGAATATTAAATAAAATATTTTAGTCTTAGAATTCTAAAGTAGAGATATTTTGAAAAATCGTCAAAAGCGCACACTTTAACATTTACCGTCTTTCTTACCCGATTTATTTCGTAACACGTTTTTCGAGAACGAAACATTTTAAAAACATCGATGGGACAAATTCTTAGCCAAATAGTGTATTGGTCTTTTAAGTCAAAAGTGATGATTAGTTTTGATTTTTCTTGTAATTAAACTTTAATTAATTAATAATCTAAGTTAACACCTAACTTAAGTAAACTTTTTACAACTTTTCCACAAGTGTTAAAGACCAAAATGAGCACATATTTGCTTCATTTTGGATGTGCCATTTACCTCCCTTTATCTCTTTATTTTTCTTCCATTTTTCTTCCAAAAACCATTAAAATAAAAACCTTAATATTATTCTAATAATTCCTTAGTATTCCAAGTTAATTAGTGGGTATTTGGAGCTAACTTTCCAACTGGGTTTTCAAGGATAACATGGGTTTTGGGTGAAGAAATTTCTGGGTCTAAAATTTATTTTAGATCCCCCGACGATAACCATCTAATTTAAGGTGCCCCCGCACACTAGTTTATTTTCATGTATTATGCTTTTTATTATGTGTTTGTAGAAAATAATAATTTCTTATAATATGTTTATTTTGATTTTGTGCTAAGTTATGATATGTGTGTTTGTGTGTTTATGTGATGTATACTAAAATGATAATAACTAATAATATTGTGAGTAGATTTGTTGTAGTTTAATTTAAAGCATGTTTAGTATCATTTTTATTATGCACTTTAAATGTTGGTTTATATATTTAGTTATGTTTTTATGAGTTTTAAATTATTATAAGTATATATAAAAATATGTGAATATATTAACAATGAGTTTAAAGTGAAGAAAATCGAAAATAAAAATATTGTGTGTGTATTAAAAGGCCACGACCTACCCTTTAATTTTTGATCAATTTTTATTTTTAATTTTTGTGAATAATATGTTATGTTAAGTTATGTTAAAATGGTTGTTATTATGTTAGTAAAATTAATTTAGGAAAATAAATTATAAATTGTTAAGTGTGAAAATGTGTTGTAACACCCCGTGTTTTTGTAACACAATATTATAAAAGAATTTAATTCCTTAAATTAAATTCATCCTTTTTACTTATAATAAAAATGCATCTGAATTTTTTTCTCCAATTAATACTAAATATCCTAAGTCCTAATATAAAAATTTTGAAAAATAAAGTATGTTGTATTATCTTTAGAATTCAAAAAGAAACACAATTCAAAATTTTATAAAAATCAACACAAACCTAATATCGCCTTTCAAATTTTCAAAAAGGTTAAGTTATGTTTACTATTCATAAAAATAAAAGTAAAACCTTTTATTCATAAAATTCAATTTCGAACACTTTTAATTTTCGAATAAAAATGCACCCTTATAATTTTTCTCGTCATTGAAATTCAAGTCAACGATTTCAAACAATACAATTTTCATCGCGACTAAACTAAAAATATTTTTATATATCTCGAATTCGAACTTTATTTTTACATATTTGAACTCGTTAAATAAAACGACGAATCGACGACAAATTTTTCAACGACAAATTTCGGCGCGCAAAACGAGGTCAAAATTGACCAAGTGGCCGAGCCAGTTAAGGTGACTAAGTCACCTACTCTTTTTCCAATTTTACTTACACATAATCCAAATCTAACTAAATTAGTTAAGGTTTAATCATTTTGATTTTTATTTAATAAATCATACGGAGTATTTTCTTAATATCTATTACTATTTCGATTCTATTTAACTAACACTTTTGCAAAATGTCGAAATATTAAGCCATACCTAATCTAAACTGATCAAATTTTTGACGGTTGATTATAATTATTTAAATCGTTAACATTCAATGAAAAAAAAAGTATTTCGACCAAATGAATTTTTATTCAAAGTTTCGAAGGTTTTAAACCCAATTTTTGTTTTAGTCACCCTTCGAGGTTTATTTTCATTTTTATTTTCGATCTTATTTCGAAACATTATTTTAAGATCATATCTTTTACATCGAGACTTTTCGCGTGCGCGCAAATCGAAAATTTCAAAAACGAAAATCGGGCCCTTTTTTGTTCACTTTGGCCGACCTATATTGGTCATGTATGACCAATATTATCCTCTTCCATGCTTCTACTTTACTTACAAGCCACCCTATTTTCTTACACACCTAAATTCATCATTACTTGTTAGCTTAATTTAAATTAAAGATTATACAATCTAAATACTAAATACATACTACATACTTTACTAATACAATACACTACTACTACATTCATTTCCACACAAACATCAAAATTTACTAAGTTCTTTTCTCTCTAAAAAAAAAAAAAAAAAAAAAAAAAAAACTACTCTAAACTTTAGTAAGCAAAACTTCATCTTCAACCTCAAGAACATGAAGATCTTCATCTTCTCCATTTCACTTTTCTTCTTTAAATATTTATTTTCTTGTCTTTAATTTCCTTAAACTCTTAAATAAATTCTCCACCATTTTATTTAGTAATCACTTCCTCTTTTTACTTGTAAATATTTAAGAACATAAATAAAAGTAAATAAATCTATACGTCACCTAAACATAAAAATACTATTACACTTTAAATTTCTAGTTTAGTTAGTTCTAGTTAAAATAAATTACTAACTTATTTATTTGCATTTGTATGTACTAATCAACCAAAAGAAGAGAAGCAAGGTGGAGGCATCGATCTTAGCATTTTCGACCGTATTATCGATCCCGATAATTGCTAGGCTTTTGATTCACTAACCTAATTAAGGTGCTCTCGCACACTATAATTGCTAGAACTAAACCTAAGTGTTTACATGTTGTTTTTCCTATTTGATGTTTTATTTGCTTGCATGATTTATTTTTTTCTTTTTTTTTGATGACGAAGGGGTTGAGTCCCCCCCGGGTACATGCATTCCCGCACCACCACATGTACCATGTAAGCTACCGCCGACGGGGGCTGCGGTGGCCAAGTGGTGTGCTTTTGGTCGTTGTTTTATTCTTTTTTGGTTCCAGGTGGTGTGCATGATTTATTTTATCACCTAGCATCACATGTTAAATTAGAAGACAAAAATCGAAAAATAATATTTGTTGTCCACTTAAATTCCCCACGGCATTTCCCTTTCTTTTTGCTTAATTTTTCGTTTTAATTTTTGTTAAACATATGTTTAAAAGACTAAAATAATTAAGTACTAAAAATATGCTTTATATGTTGATGTTCTTTCCTCTTGTATTTTTTTATTGAAGTATAAGATTGTGTGTGTGAAATGACTTGTGTTTATTTGTTAATGTTTTATATGAAATTTACATATGATGGTTATATATAAATTTACAAAAGATAAAAGATATAGAATTAGTAGTATAAAAATCAAAAATAAAAATTGTGAAATAATATTAGAGTGCCACGGTTTTTGTACAAAATTTGGACCTATTTTTAGTTTTAATTTTTGAAAATAATATGTTATGTTAGTTTAGGTAAATTAGACTTGTTAGTAAAATTTGAGAAATTTATATGATAATGTGAAAATTTGAGTTTTTGATGTTCATATGAAATTCATAAGTGTTCTTCGTATATTCATGTGTTCTTGATAATTTAGCTCATTTTAATTTATAATATTTTTATGTTTGTTGTTATTTATTGTTTTTATTAACTACTAAGTAATTACAAAACTAAATATATAAGTTAAATAAGCTAAATCTTTAAAATACAGAAGTTAGAAATTTAAAGTGAGTAAAAACACTATTCATAAATATAATAAAATATTTAGTGAAATTTATATTTTAGTTTAAATCACCCTAGTATAGTTTAAATAATTAGTATATAAAAACTTTAAGTCAAAAACCGATAAATTAGAAAACGAAAATAAAATACTACAAGTGTATAAGCTGCTACGGTTTTAGGGACAAATTTGGACTTAGAATAAATTTTGTCACTTTTTATTTTTATCACTTAAGTAATTTAATTAGTTAAAGTAATGAATTATGAGTAAAAACAAAAAAAAGAAATAAATAGCTAAATAAATAAAAGCCACGGCTTATACACTAAAAATGGACCTATTTTTGATCAAAATGAATTTGTAACTAAGTCACTAAATTTGAATAGTAATTAGGATTATATTAAATTGTATAACAAATCGTTAATAAAAAGAAGCGACGAATCCGATAAAAATAAATGTTACATGTATTAAAATGAAGAAATTCGAGTGTTACTACCTTTGCTTAAATTTGGATGTGGACATACGGACTATTTAAAATGAACTACGACAACCTCGCTAAAAATGAAAACCGTTAAAATTTTAGTTAAGTATATGGCTAAACTTAACCGAGTTTCGCTTTTAAAATAATATTTCAAATCACTAAATACAAAACGAACTTAACGACTTTGAAACTAGAATTTTGTACTTAGAAAATAAAAGTTAGGTTTTCTACCTAAGTAGAAAACCTTAAGTATAAAAATACGTATAAAGTATAAAAATACGTACATGTATAAAAATACATACAAGTATGAAAATACGTACAAGTATAAAAATACGTAGAAATACGACGTATAAGAATACGTATAGGTATAAAAATATGTAGGAATACGAAATACAAAAATACGAATACGTATAAAAATACGTAGAAATACGAAATACGAAAATACGAATACGTATAAAAATACGTATATATCAGGATGAATAGTAACCGCGATGAATAGTAAAATGATGAATAGTAACCGTGATGAATAGTAAAATAATGAATAGTGAAAATATTTAAAATTTACGAACGGGCTCAAAATAAATATTTAAGTTTTCTATGTGTTTCCGTTTACCTGAAGAACTGCTAGAACTAATATTTCATTTTACAAAGTTCGACGATATTATTAAGATTCAGAATTGTCACGTAATTCGAATGAACGAGGAAATAAGAATTTGAGAAAACGAGCTACTTGATAAAATACTTGGATTGTTCGCCATGTTGCGACTCTTGAATTCGAAGTTAATGAGGTAGCTGTCTATGGGGACTTGGGCTCCCTCCCTGAGTTGCCCAAGGCTATTTAACGATCTTGAGATTGTTATTTGACACGGGATATACAACCCCAGGGATGCGGCATCATTGATATCTCCGTGGGCCCATAGATGGTAATTGGAAAATACCAGCCCCACCCGGGGGTACCCGTTTCTGGTAATAGTCGAATTTTTCTTGGTGAATACCTTTTGAATAGCGAATAAGTATGATCCTCGATAGGTGGTGTATGCATACATTAGACAAGGGATATGGCCGTCCTTATTCCCTTAGATATCTCTAGCATGTCAGCCATGTCCAAGTTATGTTGGCCCTGTCTGCTATTGCGCGGATGCTTATTAGGTCTGCATGATTCCGCCTTACTAACGAAGATTCTTTAGTTAACGTATGATGGATGTATTTCCTTGTTATGATTGGTATTTGCATGAGGGACTTTTGATCCTGGATATTGAGATGTGCCATGTTGAGAATGATTATTGATGCATGTTTTACGATTATATGGTTTGATTTATGCTTATGTTTGAATCATCATGTTTTCCTTATATGTTTTTGCTTGCCTACCTGCAATGTGATTTATTTATTTATTTACTATGTTGCACATGTTTAGAATTGCATGTATCGAAAGAGTGATGCGAGAAAATGATAAATTGCAAGTACCCCGAGGACTAATGTTATTGACTGCTGGGGATGGTTTTACTTTATTTTGTACTCCTTTGAGAGATTGTAATTCAAATACTCTGTTTTCTTTAACTCATATTATGTATATGGAGTTTGTAAGACGATGACAGTTGGTTTTGTAATATATAGACTTAATTAATCTTTCCGCCTTAGTTTAATTAAAGTCACGAAAAACCAGGTTGTTACAGTTGGTATCAGAGCTGTCTTGCGATCGTGAGTAACTTAAAGTTATCTCATCTAGCGAGAAGACACCTGGGCCAGACATACATATTAATATATATGTCAGGCATAGACTTATAGGATCAAATAATAAATTAGAAATCTTAGATCGCTAAAATAATAACTTAGATCGCTTAAAAATGTGTGGAAGAATAGAATCTTAAGGACCGACCTAAGAATAGAGGACTAATTAGATGAGCGATAGAATCTTAGCTTATTATAGTTCATTTACTTGCTATTTGCTCTATGACTAACCTGTTTGACTAACAAGTCTCTTATGCTAACCTTACCTCAGATCGAGACGTATAAATCGAAGTCAAGACTCATGACGACAAGATTTCAAACACAACAAATGGACGCAGTGAGAATTATGTGACACGAGAAGACATTCAAGATTTGAAGAATTCTGCCGATTTAGAAATATTCCTACAACCATATCAAACCGTTCTTGAATTATCACCATCATTTCAACGCTTTTCAATTTCCAGATTTCTAATCATAAAATCTCCTGACATTTAATCTCCCTATGATTTTAGGATTTCATTCTTACATTTTAAAATCCCTACTAAGAAGGAGTTAACTCAATGATTTATTAATCTCGTAAAATTTGTAACTTCTTCGAAACGTTTGATATTCTAAAATCAGTGATTCCTTATAAACTGATTGACTTTCCTCTCAATTTCGTAAAATGGGTCCAACCTTACTCTACGATTTCATAAACTTTTTTTTTCTTTACTTTCAAACGTTCTAACCTTATTCGTACTGTGCATAGTACCGAAGGCAAACTTTTTGTCAATTCTCAAACTCAACTCCATATCCCTTGAGAATATATTTGAACTCTTATGCTATTTTGCTGAGCTTGGTTTCTAAACTTCCGTCATAGTTCATTTCATCGAGGATGAATTAGGAAGCTTTGTAACTTTTTGTGATTTTAATATTTTCAGAATGGCTGCAAACGATATTCCCAACGAAGACTTCAACCAACAATTTGCTGAAGAGGAAGCAAGGAGAAAAGGTTTCGAAGATGCAATAATGAAAATCGCTCAGAATGCACACCAATATCAGGGTGGTGGTAATAACCAGACTGCGTTTGAGAGATTTTCCAAACATCGACCTCAGACGTATTCCGGCTCAGTGAACCCTATTGTGTTGACTGAATGGGTCGAAGAAATGGAAAAGCTGCTAGAACTTAGCAAGACCCCGCCTGCTGAAAGGGTGAGTGTAGTAGCATACTACCTCAAGGGGGAGGCCAACAGCTGGTGGCGTTTGATCCGATCCACTTTCCCTCTGAGAATTTATAATTGGAGCGAGTTCAAGTTGCTGTTAGAGAACAACTACTTCGGAGAAGAATTAAGATGGGAGAAGGAAGAGGAGTTCCGAAACTTAACCCAGGGTGATATGTCTCTGCAGACATACACCGAGAAGTATCAGGAGCTATCCAAGTTTGCTCCTAGAATAATACCGAACGAGGATGAACTCGCCAACTGCTACGTCAGAGGCATGACTTCCAGTCTGAGGATGATCATGAGCGGTTTCAACTGTAGGAACTTTGCTGCCGCTTATGAGAAGGCGACAAGCATCTGGGCATCCATCCAGAAGGGAGAGGCTGAAGAGAAAAAGAAGAAGAGAACTTTTACGCCTCCTGTGGCAAGTTCTAGCTTCATTCATAAGCCACTCTTTGGTCGCCCGGGTTATCGGAATCCGGACAATCGTAATAGGAACCAAGGCAGACCCTATTACCCCAACCGAAACCCCACTGCGTACGTCGCGAAGAACAATCAGCAACTTCTCGAAGCTCCGCCTTTCCAAGCGAATCAGTGTCGTTTCTGCCGACAGCCTAATCACCCGGGGACACGTTGTAACGGAGAGCCAGTAATGTGCTTCTTTTGTAAGGTAGAGGGGCACAAGGCAAACGAATGCCCGAAGAGGGGTACTGGTGGTAAGGAGAACGCGGGACCACCGCCAGCCGTAAAGGTTCAAGGACGTGTGTACGTCCTAACCGAATCTGAAGAGGGTGTCGAAGAATGTGTTGATGTCGACGTCATCACCGGTAAATTTCTAATGAATTCTGTACCAGCATTTAAAATTTTTAACATCAGAAATTCCTAACTATCTTCGAAAATTTACCTTCGTATTCCACCTTTAAAACATCTTCGAAAATTTATTCGTTTGTTTCGCAAAATTTTTATTTCGTAATTTGAATTATCTTGATACCTAATCGTCTTAAATTGCTTATTCTCATTCCATATAGTATTAAACTTTATTATTTTTTTATTTTTTTAGCCTCTTAAACTCATTATTACCTTCTAGTAAATTTTCATCCGTTTCGAACTCCTAGTTTTCTACGTAATAATCACTAAGTTGGATTTCCGCATCCTCACTTCTCTTCATAAAACCCCTTATTTTTTTTTTAAATCTTAGATATTTTCAAAACTTAAAGGTTTCGACCTCATTTTCTTCAAGTTTAAATACCTCTTTAAACTTGTCCTACCTATTTCAATATTCTTTCTTCGATGTATATATACATGTATCATTTTCCTTCCTTTTTGTATAACCCTTATTATGAATTTTGAATCTTATCCTAAATATGATTTATAACATTTTCGTTTCACCTAATAACATTATAATAATATTTTTAAGAAAATGAGCTATATCAACAAGGTTATCCATAATTCTCTAAAAATTTTATTTAATCATTCAACGATAACCTATATTCCCTTAATTTCATTAAAGCTCACATTTTCTTATGATCACTACGACTTTTAAATATTTTCCCTAAATGCCATTTTTCCTAAGGCTATATATCTTATGTATGTGATCATTAAAAGTACAATGATAATATTATTATGTATATAAGTTTAAAACTTCTTAAGGGGGTAGGATAATAATTTGATTATACCACATCCTTAATTAAATCTTAAAAGATATTATTTCAACATATTTAAGGTTAACACTTATTCTCAAATTTACATAAACGGTTTTTATTCTTAAAACACTTATTATTTTAATTTAATTTAATTCCGTACAAAACTTCTAGGCCCTACCTTTTTGTGAAACTCTTTCTCGTCATTGTAACACCCCGTGTTTTTGTAACACAAAATTATAAAAGAATTTAATTCCTTAGAATAAATTCATCCTTTTTCCTTATAATAAAAATGCGTCTGAATTTTTTTCGCCAAATAATACTAAATTTCCTAAAGTCCAAATATAAAAATTTTGAAAAATAAAGTATGTTGTATTATATTCAGAATTCAAAAAGAAACACAATTCAAAATTTTATAAAAGTCAACACAAAATTTATATCGTCTTTCAAATTTCAAAATGGTCAAGTCATATTTACTATTCATAAAAATAAAAGTAAAACCTTTTATTCATAAAATTTAATTTCGAACATTTTTGATTTTCGAATAAAAATGGACCCTTAAATTTTCCCGTCTTTGAAATTCAAGTCAACGATTTCAAACACGCAAACCAAAGTCAAACCATCTAATCCTCTTCCATTTTCTTACACCAAAATTTCAACACTTACCATCAACCTTTAATTAAAAGAATAATCATTTTGATCTTTATTTAATAAATCATATTATATTAATATCTAATTACTATTCCTATTCTATTTAACTATCACTTTCGCTAAACATCGAAAATTCAAGTCAAACTTAATTTAAAACGATAAACTTTTTGACGTTTGAGTATAATGATTTAATTCGTTAACATTCAACAAAAAAAATAAGTATTTCGATCAAATAAAATTTTTAATCAAAGTTACGAGGAACTAATACCCAATTTTTGTTTGATTTCGTTTTGAAGTTTATTTTCATTTTTATTTTCGATCTTACTTCAAAACATTATTTTAAGATCATATATTTTAAATTCGAGACTTTTCGCGTGCGCGCAAATCGAAAATTTGAAAAACGAAAAATCGGGCCATTGTTTTAATGTTGACCGATTTCACTCTTAGCTCACTCTACAAGATTAGTCTCTTCCTACTCTTACACACATGCTTCTACTTTACTAAAATGTCTAAATCACTTACACACCTACAATTACTTTCATCATCACACATTAGCTTATTTATATTTAAAGATTATATAGGCTAAATACCTACAACATACTACTACAACTTGCATTTTCCACTCAAGCCACCCTACCTCTCTTACACACCTACTTAACTCATCATCATTTATTTTAATTTACATTTAACATTACATATAACAAACCAATTTCCTTTTTGATGTAATGTAACCCGTAGGATTAATTTAGGCCTAACTTTAGAGGCTCAAAAAGTGGTCATACGGACTTGGAATTTAACGAAACAAAAGCCTAAACCACCTAATTTTTCGAGACGGATTTAATGGTACAGTTTTCATAACTATTAGACAGACCGAACTAAATTCATTTTTCTGTTTTCTTTCAGAGGTCAAATTTCATTCCTCGAAACCTCCTATTCTATTTTCGCCGTCTCAGCTCTTAAAATTTTATCGACGCTCCTTAACTTTTAAATATTTTCTTCAATAGTAGATAAAATATTTTAGTCTTAAAATTTTAAAGTAGAGATATTTCGAAAAATCGTCAAACGCGCACACACTAACTTTTATCGTCTTTTGACGCCCGACTTTTTTTTTTAAACCCGATTTATTTCGTAAAAGCATCTTAACATGTCAAGGGGACAAGCTCTTAGCCAAATAGTAAGTGAGACTTTGACTACCTTTGTGATGATGATGTTTAATTTCTTTTTTAATTAAACTTTACTTAATATATTACTTTAATTAATATCTAGCTTTTTGTACAACTTGTTCACAAGCTTTACAAGAGAACAAGTGAGCACCAATGCTCCTCATAATACCGTAGCATGACTTCCCATTTCCTCCCCTTTTCTCTCTTTTATTTCTTTCAATTTTTCTTCCTAAAAACCATAACATAAAACCTATAATATTTCCTTAATAAATCACTAGTGTTCTTAGCTTATTAGTGGGTATATTTGGAGCAACATTCATGGATTATTTTGGGTGAAGAAACTTAGTTTTATGGGTGAAGATTTCCCGATCTAAAATTTATTTTAGATCCCCGACGATTAACATCCTATTTAAGGTGACTAGTTATATCTCATATTAGTCTCTTTAGTAAATTAATTTGTTTTGTTATTATAATTTTATAAGTATGAAAACTATGTTAAAATATATTAAACATGACTTGTGTGCTTTGAATGTTTATATGTTGTATAAATAATGATAATAACTAAATAATGTTTTAAATAGATTATTGTAGTATATGTTCATATGTTTAGCTAAATTAATTTTGAGTATTTTTAATTATGATTCATATGATTTTTATGTTTAGTTATGTTTTAGTTATGTTGTAGTTATATATAAAAATTATGTTAAGTTTTTACAATGAGTTTAAAGTGATTAAAAATCGAAAACGAAAATATGTATGTTTATGTTCAAACCCACGGTTTTCCCTTTATTTTTCACTAACTTTTCACTTTTAATTTTTGTAAATAATATGTTATGTTAAGTTAGGATAAAATGGATGTTACTACGTAAAAAGAATTGAATTAGAGAAGTAATTTGTAAGTAGTTAAATATACATTTGTGTGCTTAACTTGTTGTTGATGTTCTTTAAATATTCATGTGTGTTCATCTTTATTGCTCACTTTGATTTGGCTTTCTTTTATGGTTGACATTTATTTTTGTTTATGTTTAATTATTATTTTATATTAAGTTAGTAGTGTTACATAAAAGTACTTAAACATTTAGAAAAACTCTTAGAAAATTTAAGTTTATATTCTAGCTCAAAATATGAGTCAAGTGAAGTTTTTAGCAAGATTTCATTTTAGTAAAAAAAATCATTTTGGTATATTTAGAATAATTAAAATATAAAGACTTTAAGCTAAAAACCGATAAAAATTGAAAAACAAAACTTTGACCACCACTAAGCTTGCTCACGGCATTCTTGCTATTTTTAAGGCTAATTTTTGTTTTTTATCACTTTTTAGTTTATTGTTAAAATAATTTAATTATTAGTTAATAAGTTAGAATTAAGAAATTAAAAGAAATAAATCAATTTTGACATATATATAGTATCACACGACATACTACTTTAAAATGGACTAAATTTGATCAAAATGAAATTATCACTAAGTCACTAAAGTTAAATAGTAATTAGAATCGAATTTTAGTATAAACCGATTTTGTTATAAATAAAATATGTTAAACCGATAAAAAAATAAATGTTACATATATTAACAATGAACAAACTCGTGTGATACTGTCTTTGCTTAAATTGGATGTGGGCTTATGGACTAATTAAAATGAACTACGACAACCTCACTGAAATTTGAAACCGTTAAAATATTAGTTAAGTATACGACTAAATCTAACCGAGTCTTACTTTTAAAATATATTTCAAAACCACTAAATACAAAACGAACTTAACGACTTTAAAACTAGGATTTTATACTTAGAAAATAAAAGGGTTAGTTTTATGTTTGGAAATAGCTTAAGTATAAAATACGTACAAGTATAAAAAAAATAATAATACGAATAAAATACGATGAATAGTAAATACGATGAATAGTAAATACGACGAATAGTAAATACGACGAATAGTAAATACGATGAATAGTAAATACGATGAATAGTAAAATATGATGAATAGTAAATACGATGAATAGTAAAATACGATGAATAGTAAAATACGATGAATAGTAAAATAAATAAAAATTTACGAACGGACTCAAATAAATTATCTAAATTTCCTACTTGCTTCTGTTTACCTGAAGAACTGGTAGAACTAAAATTTCATTATACAAAGTTCGACGATATTATTAAGTTACAGAATTGTCACCTATTTTGAATAAACGAGGAAATAAGAAATTGAGAAAATGAAGTACTTGATAAAATACTTGGATTGTTCGCCATGTCGCGACTCTTGAATTCGAAGTTAATGAGGTAGCCGTCTATGGGGACTTTGGCTCCCTCCCAGAGTTGCTAAAGGCGATCTAATATTTTTATATAAAGTATTATTTCGGTGCGGGATATACAACCTCAGGGATGGGGCATAATTGATATCTCCGTGAGCCCATACTACGGTAATTGGAAACTCCAGCCCCACCCGGGGGTACCCGTCTAAGGTGATAGTCGTATTATTAGGTGACTACTTACTCGAAGGGCGAGTATGATACGATCCTATCTATAGTGGTGTATGCATACATTAGACAAGAGATTTGGCTGTCCTTATTACCTTAGGTATCTCTAGCCTGTCAGACACGTCCGCTTTGTTCGGCCCTGATCGCTATTGCGCGGACGCCTAGCCTGTCAGACACGTCCGCTTTGTTCGGCCCTGATCGCTAGTCTAGCCTGTCAGACACGTCCGCTTTGTTCGGCCCTAATCGCTATTGCGTATTTTACGTCTGCATGCTTCCGCCTCGCTAACGAAGATTCATTTGTTATCACATGTTGAATGTATTTCCTTGTTTTGATTGGTTATTGCCTGAATGACGTTGTCATGAGTTTGAAATTGATTGTTGAGAATGATTATTGACGCATGTTTTACGATTATATGATTTGATTAATCACCATGTCTCCTTATATGTTTTGCCTGTTACTTGCATCATGTGTTACTTATTTATTCTACTACATTGCATATGTTTTAGAATTGCATGTATAGATTTGCTTATATGATTTATCGCTTTAAACCGCATGTTTATTATGACTTATATGTCTTTATATGCTATATGAAATAAGCATGTTTATGTTTTTATCATAACGTTATAATTATAAAGTGATAGTAATAAACCAAAGTAATTGAATTCGAGGGTAAGTATGAGCGTAGCTAGTCACTGTCCGCTCAGCGGGCATCCCCCCAACAGTTTATTGTGCAGGAAAAGCGTGGACTGGATGCTTGGATTTTGGGGCGGGACCAGCTTATATTTATTGCTTTACCTTTGGTTGTTTTGAGAGAAATTGTAATCGAATACTCTGTTTATTCTCTAAACTCGTATTATGTATACTGAGTTGTAAGACGATGACAGCTGGTTTTTAATATATGTACTTAATTAATATTTCCGCCTTAGTTTAATTAAGTCACGAAAAACCAGGGTTATTCTGATTAATTATCAGTGTCTTTGACCGTGAGTAACTTAAAGTTATTTCATCTAGCGAGACGACACCTGGGCCAGACATTCATATCGTATGTCAGGCATAGACTTATAGGATCAAATAATGAATTAGAAATCTTAGATCGCTAAATAATAAATTAGACCACTTTAAAGTGTGAGAATGGGTAGAAACATTAGGGATTGACCGACTGACCTAGACTTGAGGGTCTCGACTATTATTCTACCTCGTTAGTTTTTCTTTTATTTTTAGGCTTGCCTGCTAAGTGCTCTATGACTGATCTTTTTGACTAACAAGTCTTTTATACTAACGTTACCTAAACTCGAGACGTATAAAAATCGAGGACAAGACGACAAGGACTCAAGCACTTGCAAAGGGACGCATCAAGAGTCGAACAATCTGAAGTGACGCTCTGGACTTTGAAGAATTCGATTGCTTTGAAGACGTATATAACTTTCTCGAACATCCCTAATTAAATAGATTATCCTTTTCTCCTCGAAAAATTTGAAATCCATTTAACTTACTTCCTTCTTCGAAAATATAACTTTCTTAACTTATACTCCTATCATGAATTTATAAAATAAATTTTTATCTCTTTCCATTTCTCGCAAATGCAAGACTAGAAGACAAGACCTGAAGCTCATGCAGTGAGACGTATCAAGAGTCATGCTATCTGAGGCAACGTCCAAGACGTCGAAGACTTCTTTAACATTGAAAATTTCAAAAACCTTATTAAAATCATCCTTTAAATTTAAAGATTTTAAACTTGTTTAGTTTTCAAAATCTTAGTGTTACTATCTCGTTTTTAAATTTTTAACATCATGAATTTCTAACTACCTTCGAAAATTTACCTTCGTATTTCGTCTTAAAAACATCTTCGAAAGTTACTTATTTGCTTCGTAAAATTTTTATTTCGCCATTTGAAATATCTTTGATATTAAATTTTTTTAAATTGTTTATTCTAAGTTCCTCCACTTTCGAATCTTTCAAAAAAATTCTCATCTATTTTAAAACTTCTAGTTTTCTACGTATTAATCACTAAATTGGATTTCGTATTTTCACTTCGCTTCATAAATTCCTTATTTCTTAATTTTAGATACTTTCAAAACCTATTTGTTTCGACTTCCTTTTCTTTAAATTTTAAATACCTTTTTAAATTTATCCTACCTATTATAATTATCTCTATTCGAAGTATATATATATATACATATATCATTTACTTCTTCTTTTTATATAACCCCTTATTATCAATTTCGAATCATATTCTAAAGATGATTTATAACCTTTCCGTTTCACCTAATAACATCATAATAACAATTTTAAGAAAAAGAGCTATATCAACAAGGTTATCCGTAATTCTCTAGAAATTTAATTTAATCGTTCAACGATAACCTATATTTTCTTAATTTCATTAAAGCTTATATTTTCTTTATGATCACTACGACTTTTACATATTCTCCCTAAATGCCATTTTTCTAAGACTATATATCTTATTTAAGTGGTCATTAAAAGTAACAATAATAATATTATTATGTACATAAGTTTGAAACTTCTTAAGGGGATAGGATAATATTTTGATTATACCCCAACCTTAATTAAATTTTAAAACTTTTCATTTCAGCCTATTTTAAGGTTAACTTTTATTCTGAAATTTAAATAAACGGTTTTATCCTTAAAACGCTTATTATTTTAATTTCATTTAATTCCGTACAACACTTCTAGGCCCTACCTTTTTATAAATCTCTTTCGCGTCATTTTCAAAAATAACATTCTAGCAACATTTCTATTTTTATTTAAATATCTCATTAATAAATCAAACGCGATTTCATTCTCCAATATTATTACTCTATTCGACGTTTCTATATTAATTAGAGGACTCAAACGTTTCAAAAAGTCTTATTCCCATAAAACCAAATGTTATTATCCAAATTTGTAAAATCTCAATATTCTCTCTAACTGCCTTGTTTAAACTCGAACAGTTATCCACTCTTTTCAAGTTTCGGGGACGAAACTTCTCTTAAGGGGGTAGGATTGTAACACCCCGTGTTTTTGTAACACAAAATTATAAAAGAATTTAATTCCTTAGAATAAATTCATCTTTTTTCCTTATAATAAAAATGCGTCTGAATTTTTTTCGCCAAATAATACTAAATTTCCTAAAGTCCAAATATAAAAATTTTGAAAAATAAAGTATGTTGTATTATATTCAGAATTCAAAAAGAAACACAATTCAAAATTTTATAAAAGTCAACACAAAATTTATATCGTCTTTCAAATTTCAAAATGGTCAAGTCATATTTACTATTCATAAAAATAAAAGTAAAACCTTTTATTCATAAAATTTAATTTCGAACATTTTTGATTTTCGAATAAAAATGGACCCTTAAATTTTCCCGTCTTTGAAATTCAAGTCAACGATTTCAAACACGCAAACCAAAGTCAAACCATCTAATCCTCTTCCATTTTCTTACACCAAAATTTCAACACTTACCATCAACCTTTAATTAAAAGAATAATCATTTTGATCTTTATTTAATAAATCATATTATATTAATATCTAATTACTATTCCTATTCTATTTAACTATCACTTTCGCTAAACATCGAAAATTCAAGTCAAACTTAATTTAAAACGATAAACTTTTTGACGTTTGAGTATAATGATTTAATTCGTTAACATTCAACAAAAAAAATAAGTATTTCGATCAAATAAAATTTTTAATCAAAGTTACGAGGAACTAATACCCAATTTTTGTTTGATTTCGTTTTGAAGTTTATTTTCATTTTTATTTTCGATCTTACTTCAAAACATTATTTTAAGATCATATATTTTAAATTGAGACTTTTAGCGTACAAGAAATCGAAAATTTGAAAACGAAAAATCGGGCCATTGTTTTAATGTTGACCGATTTCACTCTTAACTCACTCTACAAGATTAGTCTCTTCCTACTCTTACACACATGCTTCTACTTTACTAAAATGTCTAAATCACTTACACACCTACAATTACTTTCATCATCACACATTAGCTTATTTATATTTAAAGATTATATAGGCTAAATACCTACAACATACTACTACAACTTGCATTTTCCACTCAAGCCACCCTACCTCTCTTACACACCTACTTAACTCATCATCATTTATTTTAATTTACATTTAACATTACATATAACAAACCAATTTCCTTTTTGATGTAATGTAACCCGTAGGATTAATTTAGGCCTAACTTTAGAGGCTCAAAAAGTGGTCATACGGACTTGGAATTTAACGAAACAAAAGCCTAAACCACCTAATTTTTCGAGACGGATTTAATGGTACAGTTTTCATAACTATTAGACAGACCGAACTAAATTCATTTTTCTGTTTTCTTTCAGAGGTCAAATTTCATTCCTCGAAACCTCCTATTCTATTTTCGCCGTCTCAGCTCTTAAAATTTTATCGACGCTCCTTAACTTTTAAATATTTTCTTCAATAGTAGATAAAATATTTTAGTCTTAAAATTTTAAAGTAGAGATATTTCGAAAAATCGTCAAACGCGCACACACTAACTTTATCGTCTTTTGACGCCCGACTTTTTTTTTTAAACCCGATTTATTTCGTAAAAGCATCTTAACATGTCAAGGGGACAAGCTCTTAGCCAAATAGTAAGTGAGACTTTGACTACCTTTGTGATGATGATGTTTAATTTCTTTTTTAATTAAACTTTACTTAATATATTACTTTAATTAATATCTAGCTTTTTGTACAACTTGTTCACAAGCTTTACAAGAGAACAAGTGAGCACCAATGCTCCTCATAATACCGTAGCATGACTTCCCATTTCCTCCCCTTTTCTCTCTTTTATTTCTTTCAATTTTTCTTCCTAAAAACCATAACATAAAACCTATAATATTTCCTTAATAAATCACTAGTGTTCTTAGCTTATTAGTGGGTATATTTGGAGCAACATTCATGGATTATTTTGGGTGAAGAAACTTAGTTTTATGGGTGAAGATTTCCCGATCTAAAATTTATTTTAGATCCCCGATGATTAACATCCTATTTAAGGTGACTAGTTATATCTCATATTAGTCTCTTTAGTAAATTAATTTGTTTTGTTATTATAATTTTATAAGTATGAAAACTATGTTAAAATATATTAAACATGACTTGTGTGCTTTGAATGTTTATATGTTGTATAAATAATGATAATAACTAAATAATGTTTTAAATAGATTATTGTAGTATATGTTCATATGTTTAGCTAAATTAATTTTGAGTATTTTTAATTATGATTCATATGATTTTTATGTTTAGTTATGTTTTAGTTATGTTGTAGTTATATATAAAAATTATGTTAAGTTTTTACAATGAGTTTAAAGTGATTAAAAATCGAAAACGAAAATATGTATGTTTATGTTCAAACCCACGGTTTTCCCTTTATTTTTCACTAACTTTTTACTTTTAATTTTTGTAAATAATATGTTATGTTAAGTTAGGATAAAATGGATGTTACTACGTAAAAAGAATTGAATTAGAGAAGTAATTTGTAAGTAGTTAAATATACATTTGTGTGCTTAACTTGTTGTTGATGTTCTTTAAATATTCATGTGTGTTCATCTTTATTGCTCACTTTGATTTGGCTTTCTTTTATGGTTGACATTTATTTTTGTTTATGTTTAATTATTATTTTATATTAAGTTAGTAGTGTTACATAAAAGTACTTAAACATTTAGAAAAACTCTTAGAAAATTTAAGTTTATATTCTAGCTCAAAATATGAGTCAAGTGAAGTTTTTAGCAAGATTTCATTTTAGTAAAAAAATCATTTTGGTATATTTAGAATAATTAAAATATAAAGACTTTAAGCTAAAAACCGATAAAAATTGAAAAACAAAACTTTGACCACCACTAAGCTTGCTCACGGCATTCTTGCTATTTTTAAGGCTAATTTTTGTTTTTTATCACTTTTTAGTTTATTGTTAAAATAATTTAATTATTAGTTAATAAGTTAGAATTAAGAAATTAAAAGAAATAAATCAATTTTGACATATATATAGTATCACACGACATACTACTTTAAAATGGACTAAATTTGATCAAAATGAAATTATCACTAAGTCACTAAAGTTAAATAGTAATTAGAATCGAATTTTAGTATAAATCGATTTTGTTATAAATAAAATATGTTAAACCGATAAAAAAATAAATGTTACATATATTAACAATGAACAAACTCGTGTGATACTGTCTTTGCTTAAATTGGATGTGGGCTTATGGACTAATTAAAATGAACTACGACAACCTCACTGAAATTTGAAACCGTTAAAATATTAGTTAAGTATACGACTAAATCTAACCGAGTCTTACTTTTAAAATATATTTCAAAACCACTAAATACAAAACGAACTTAACGACTTTAAAACTAGGATTTTATACTTAGAAAATAAAAGGGTTAGTTTTATGTTTGGAAATAGCTTAAGTATAAAATACGTACAAGTATAAAAAAAATAATAATACGAATAAAATACGATGAATAGTAAATACGATGAATAGTAAATACGACGAATAGTAAATACGATAAATAGTAAATACGACGAATAGTAAATACGATGAATAGTAAAATATGATGAATAGTAAATACGATGAATAGTAAAATACGATGAATAGTAAAATACGATGAATAGTAAAATAAATAAAAATTTACGAACGGACTCAAATAAATTATCTAAATTTCCTACTTGCTTCTGTTTACCTGAAGAACTGCTAGAACTAAAATTTCATTATACAAAGTTCGACGATATTATTAAGTTACAGAATTGTCACCTATTTTGAATAAACGAGGAAATAAGAAATTGAGAAAATGAAGTACTTGATAAAATACTTGGATTGTTCGCCATGTCGCGACTCTTGAATTCGAAGTTAATGAGGTAGCCGTCTATGGGGACTTTGGCTCCCTCCCAGAGTTGCTAAAGGCGATCTAATATTTTTATATAAAGTATTATTTCGGTGCGGGATATACAACCTCAGGGATGGGGCATAATTGATATCTCCGTGAGCCCATACTACGGTAATTGGAAACTCCAGCCCCACCCGGGGGTACCCGTCTAAGGTGATAGTCGTATTATTAGGTGACTACTTACTCGAAGTGTAACAACCTGGTTTTTAGTCAACTTTAATTACTAAGGCGGAAATTAATTAAGTCTTAAACCAGCGTTATTAATTATACAAATAACCCAAAATATTACATCATCGTTTAAGAGTTGAATTGAACAACTCTAATTACGGAAGTTAAAAGAGTAAAGTGTTATATATTACAAATCTCTCAAAAACGACTAAAAGTAAAGCATAAAAGCATTGCATGGCCCCGTCCAAAATCCAGCTTCCGGTCCATGATTATCCTGCACAATAAACTGTTGGGATGCTCATTGAGCGGACAGTGACTAGCTATGCTCATACTTACCCTCGATTTCAATTACTTTGGTTTAATATTATCGCTTTATAAACATAACATTATGATAAAAACATAAACATGCTTAATACAATTAGCATGTAAAGACATATATGTCATAATAAGCATACGGTTAAAGCGATAAATCATATAAGCATGATATTCAGTTATGAAAGCAATTAACATATAATATCATAGCCATAGTATCACAACATATCAGCAAGATTACAAAGCGATATCAGATCGCATACATACATACGTATCGTATTGTTCTCATCATGCAGACTCGATTCACTTCAGAAACTTGTGGTCTTTAATTTTCGAAGATGGTACACACTCGTTCTCATTTAATCAAACAACACACAACACATACTGCTTACGAGCCTGACCACTGAGTAGGCCCTTGTACTCTGATCGATTGCATCTCACTTCCATAGTGCAGAGGCTTACTCGACTCGTAAACCACGCCGAATACTATAATACTTGCATCTCATCCTCTAGTGTTCGAAATGATTCGAACTTCAGATACAATCTCGTCAAGTAATCTTTACGCAGGGTAAGAACGAATGCTAGTGTCGCGCCCACTAAGAACAAAACACGGCAAGGAGATCACCGCTATAATCGCCCAAATCGGCACGGATACCCTGGTAACTTTAGCGAAATAGGGGAATAAAGCCCTAGTCTAGTACATGTACACTAGTATCCAATTTAAGAATGGGCTATGCTAATCATAGAGCACCTTAACTCAGGATAAAACGACTATTTCCTAAAGCCTGAGACAAAAGCCTTGGCATATTCAATTATCTTGTCCGGCAATGGCGACCGCGACAAGACTATCTTAAACCCCACTTCACTCACGATTGACGTTCCTTTATCTGAGGCCCAAGCTTGACCTTTTATTTAAACATACTCATGATTTATTATTTATTTGATATTACATATCACATGTTTCTAGACTCTCCTAGTCTCAGCGTCAAACGTTTAAGTATTTGTAGGTTTCATATGATCACATAACACGTTCGTTTATTATTTGAAGTGTTGTTAATTATTAACGTTTTCAAGTTTCTAAATTGAAACGTTTATTAGTATGTCCAATTTTATTTATGTGTTTTTCAAACACTTGGTCATTTACTTCTTCATTTTAAATTTTCTATACTTAGTAAAATTTTCAATTATTTTCAGTATTTCACTATTCACTTTTCACTATTCATCGTATTTTACTATTCATCGTATTTACTATTCATTGTATTTACTATTCATCGTATTTACTATTCATTGTATTTACTATTCATCGTATTCTACACGTATTTTTATACGTATTCGTATTTTATATGTATTTTTATACTTATACTTATTATTTTTTTATACTTAAGGTATTTTAGTTATAAAACTAAATCTTGTTTTTATTTTCTAAGTACAAATTTTTAGTTTCAAAGTCGTTAGGTTCGTTTTGTACTTAGGCGATTTTTGAAAATATTCTAAAGTCTTGTTTTAAAAATGTTAAGTTCGGTTTGTATTTAGTCATTTATGAAAATATTCTAAAATTCTAGTTTTAAAAACGTTAAGTTCGGTTTATAAAAGGTGATCAATGATATTTATTTTAAAACGAGACTCGGTTAAATTTAGTCGTCTATTTATTTAAGTTAGTGATAGTATCGTGGATGATTCATTTATAGTCCGTATGTCCAAGATCAACAATCCAATAGCAAAGGTAGTATCACACGATTTAATTCATTTTTATAACGGTTACTCATTTTTATCGGTTTATCGTATTTCATTTATAACTAAAACAATTTATACAAAAATTCAATTCTAATTACTATTTAACTTTAGTGACTTAGTGATAATTTCATTTTGGTCAATTTTAGTCAATTTATAGTGTAAATGTAGTGTGATATTTTATATGTACAAAATTGATTTATTTCTTTTAATTTCTTAATTCTAACTTATTAATTACTAATCAAATTATTTTAACAATTAAACTAAAAAGTGGTAAAAACAATTTTGGACCTAAAAATAGTGAGGATGCCGTGAGCAATGATAGTAGAGTTCAAATTTTCATTTTTCGATGTTATCGAGTTTTAACTTAAAGTCGTTATATTTTAATTATTCTAATTAAACTAAAGCGATTTAAACTATAATGAAATTTACTAACAATTTCATTTATATTTATGAATAGTGTTTTTCAACACTTTAATTTTCTAACTTTTTAATCTAAATGATTTATAATGTTTAAGTTGTTTTAATACATAATACTAACAATATATATAAACAATAACTAAACATAAACACAAATTATTAACAAACATAAACTAAAACATAATCAAAGAGAGTAAAAATGAAGAACACATATGAACATCAACTTGAAGATTTCAAGAACACATAAACTAGCTCAAGAACACCATTTTTTAATTTTAACAACTTATATTTTATTTTCCTAATTTAATTTTTTTCACATGAACACATCTATTTTAACTAACTTATTCTAACATATTATTTACAAAAATTAAAAGTGAATATTTAGTAAAAAAAAATAGGGGAAAACCGTGATATATGTACATGAACATATAATTTTATTTTTCATTTTTAATCACTTTAAACTCATCTTTAATATTTCACATAATTTTTATATATGATTATTATTCAAATAAAACATAACTAAACATAAAAATCATATGAACATAAATTAAAAATGCTCAAAAATAAATTACCTACACATATGAACATATTACTACAATTACACTATTATCATTATTACTTATTTATTATCATTTTATTATACAACACATAACATATAAGTGATGTTTAACATATTTAACATAAAAATCATACTCATAAAATTATAATAACAAAACAAATTAATTTACTAAAAAGATAATATAAGACAAGGCTAGTCACCTTTAAAAGGATGTTAATCGTCGGGATCTAAAATAAATTTTAGATCGGAATTATTCTTCACCCATAACCCAAGTTCTTCACCCAAGAATCCTTGCAAGTTAGCTCCTAAAATACCCACTAATGAACTTAGGACACTTAAGAATTATTAGTAATAATATTAGGGTTTTATTTTAATTGATTTAGGAAGAAAAATGAAAGAAAATAATGGAGCAAAGGGGAAGGTATTCTACGGCATTTCTAAGAGCCAAGGAAGTTGATTTTTTGCTCCTTGAAATAATGAGGATGTTAGTATGCAATTTTAGGTTAAATGGATTTAGAATAAAGTTGGTTTTTATTTAATAAATAATGTTTAATTATAATGAAATTAGGGAACATCTAATTTCTAATTGGTTTAAAAAGTCTTTGACACTATTTGGCATTAAAAATGTTTAATTTGTGTTTTAAAATGTTTTCCACGAAATTCGTCAGTTTTAAAAAAGTCGGGTGTCAAAAGCGATAAAAGTTAAAAAGTGCTGTTTTGACGATTTTCTGAAAAGTATTCATTTTATAAATTTAAGACTAAAATATTTTATTTACTACTTTAGAAAAATTTTAAAAGTGACGGAAATGAAAATGGTAATATTAAAGTAGTAGTATTGAATTTGTATTTATATTCTTTTTATTATATATTAAACTTTAAATTTAAAAACAAAAATAAAAGTAATGATGATAAATGAAATGTGTAAGAAAATGTGTAAGAATATGGAAGATGATAAAATTTGACTAAGGAAAGTCAAAAGTCAAAAGTCAAATTTTCGGGCTCGATTATCGTTTTTGAAATTTTCGATTCTTGCGATCATGAAAGTCTCAAAATAAAAGATATGATCTTAAAATAGTATTTTGAAATAAAATCGGAAATAAAAATAAAACTAATTTTCAAAAGGTACTAAATATAAAAATCGAGTTTTAATCCTTGAAATTTTGAATAAAAACTTTCCTAGGTCGAAATACTTATTTTTTTCGTTGAATGTTATAGATTTAAAGAATTATAATCAAACGTCAAAAAGTAAATCAATTTAAAGTAAGTGTGACTTCAAATTTCGACAATTTAGAAAAAGCTAGTTTAATGAAAATGAAATAGTAATTAGATTTTAATATAATATGATTTATTAAAAATTAATCAAAATGATTATATTTTTATTAAAAGTTAGATGTGAAGTTTGCTTTTCCAAAATGGAAGAGGATAAGATATTTGATTTTTGATTTGCGTGTTTGAAATTGTTGATCCGAATTTCAGAGACGGGAAAAGTATAAGTGTTCATTTTTATAAAATTTTGAAATGTGTTTCTTTTTCAATTCTGAAGATAATAGGACAAACTTTATTTTTCAAAATTTAAAAATTTGTACTTAGGAAAATTTATTATTATTTGGCGAAAAAAATTCAGTCGCATTTTTATTATATGGAAAAAGGATGAATTTAATTTAAGGAATTAAATTCTTTTATCAAATTGTGTTAAAATAACACGGGGTGTTACAAACCTACCCCCTTAAGAAAAGTTTCGTCCCGAAACTTGAATAGAGTGGATAACTACTCGCAGTTAGGCAAGGCAGTTAGAGAGAATGTCAAGATTATACAAGTTTTGATAATGACATTTTATTTTGGTAGAATAAGACTTTTCAAAATGTGTGAATTTTTGCATTATTATAAAGATGTTAGATAGAGTGGGAAGATTGAAAGTTATAATCGTTTTATAATTACAAATGGAATATTTTGAATTAATATCGAAATATAGGTAGATTTTTATTTCTGAAATCGACTTCAAATGGATTTTCAAAAAGGTGGGGCCTAGAAGTTTTGTACGGAATTAATTTAAATTAAAATTATAAGGGTTTTAAAATAAAACAAATTATAATTTTACTTGAAATTAAATATATAGTTTAAAGTTGGTTGAAATAATGACTTTGAATAATTTTAATCAATGTTTTTTGTTTTTTTTAAAACATTATATTTTGTCCTACCCCCTTAAGAAAGTTTTAGACATATTTACCAAGTTCAAGAGAAAAGATAAAAATTCATTTTAAAGGTTGAGAATTTGGAAAAGAATTGATAAGTTGCAAATTTTGAAAATAATCAAATTCAATACTAAATGAGGTAAAGAATATATGTTTTAGAACAAAATAATTTCAAAGATACTTAAAATTTCGATATAAAATTTTGAGAATTGATTGAATAAGTTTCAAATATGTTTTAAAGGGAAAACATGAAAGTTATTTTTAGAAGATAATTAGAAACTATAGACTTAAGAAAATTTATATATTTTAAAAGAGATAGTAAGTTTAGAAGGATAAAAGTTACAAGATTCAAATATTTTTGAGAATTAATTTAAAGGAGTTTATTAGATTTGAAAGGTAACAATGAAATCATTTTGCGAGATTAAGGAAGAGGAATGCAAGTTCATTTGAAAAGTAGTTATTAGGAATTATAGATTTAGGAAATTAGAAAGTTAGAAGAAAAGGTTAGAAATGTTAAAATTTTAAAAGAGAACGAAATAAAATTTTTGGTTAGAGAGAATAATTAGATGAAGTTGTAGAAATCCTTTCTGCGACAGAAACCTTCTAGATCTTCAACGTCTCATCAGTTGTAAGGTCCTTAATGCGTCCAGTTGCTGTGTTTGAGGTCTTGTCGTCATGTATTGGATTAATGGCTTCGATCTTCGAGTATTAATATAAGACTTAGATTTTATATCCGAGGATAGTTGTTAGTTTTAGTTAGTCACAACAGCAAGTAGCAAGCATACGATAGTTAGTGTATTTTATTTTGAGGTAAGTAGTTCGTTATTTAGAAGTCCTTAGCCTATGGTTGGTCCTTAAGGTTTCTACCCATCCTCACACTTTAAAGCGATTTGAAGTTTATTATTTAAGTGATCTAATAAAAGAAAAATCTAATTTATTATTTGATCCTATAAGTCTATGCCTGACATACAATATGAATGTCTGGCCCAGGTGTCTCTCGTTAGGTAAGCATAAATCGCATTAGGCAATTCATGTTACGGTCACAAGACAGCTCTGATACCAACTGTAACAACCTGGTTTTTAGTCGACTTTAATTACTAAGGCGGAAATTAATTAAGTCTTAAACCAGCGTTATTAATTATACAAATAACCCAAAATATTACATCATCGTTTAAGAGTTGAATTGAACAACTCTAATTACGGAAGTTAAAAGAGTAAAGTGTTATATATTACAAATCTCTCAAAAACGACTAAAAGTAAAGCATAAAAGCATTGCATGGCCCCGTCCAAAATCCGACTTAGGTCCATGATTATCCTGCACAATAAACTGTTGGGGGGATGCCCGCTGAGCGGACAGTGACTAGCTATGCTCATACTTACCCTCGATTTCAATTACTTTGGTTTAATATTATCGCTTTATAAACATAACATTATGATAAAAACATAAACATGCTTAATACAATTAGCATGTAAAGACATATATGTCATAATAAGCATACGGTTAAAGCGATAAATCATATAAGCATGATATTCAGTTATGAAAGCAATTAACATATAATATCATAGCCATAGTATCACAACATATCAGCAAGATTACAAAGCGATATCAGATCGCATACATACATACGTATCGTATTGTTCTCATCATGCAGACTTTCGATTCACTTGAAACTTGTGGTCTTTAATTTTCGAAGATGGTACACACTCGTTCTCATTTAATCAAACAACACACAACACATACTGCTTACGAGCCTGACCACTGAGTAGGCCCTTGTACTCTGATCGATTGCATCTCACTTCCATAGTGCAGAGGCTTACTCGACTCGTAAACCACGCCGAATACTATAATACTTGCATCTCATCCTCTAGTGTTCGAAATGATTCGAACTTCAGATACAATCTCGTCAAGTAATCTTTACGCAGGGTAAGAACGAATGCTAGTGTCGCGCCCACTAAGAACAAAACACGGCAAGGAGATCACCGCTATAATCGCCCAAATCGGCACGGATACCCTGGTAACTTTAGCGAAATAGGGGAATAAAGCCCTAGTCTAGTACATGTACACTAGTATCCAATTTAAGAATGGGCTATGCTAATCATAGAGCACCTTAACTCAGGATAAAACGACTATTTCCTAAAGCCTGAGACAAAAGCCTTGGCATATTCAATTATCTTGTCCGGCAATGGCGACCGCGACAAGACTATCTTAAACCCCACTTCACTCACGATTGACGTTCCTTTATCTGAGGCCCAAGCTTGACCTTTTATTTAAACATACTCATGATTTATTATTTATTTGATATTACATATCACATGTTTCTAGACTCTCCTAGTCTCAGCGTCAAACGTTTAAGTATTTGTAGGTTTCATATGATCACATAACACGTTCGTTTATTATTTGAAGTGTTGTTAATTATTAACGTTTTCAAGTTTCTAAATTGAAACGTTTATTAGTATGTCCAATTTTATTTATGTGTTTTTCAAACACTTCAGGTCATTTACTTCTTCATTTTAAATTTTCTATACTTAGTAAAATTTTCAATTATTTTCAGTATTTCACTATTCACTTTTCACTATTCATCGTATTTTACTATTCATCGTATTTACTATTCATTGTATTTACTATTCATCGTATTTACTATTCATTGTATTTACTATTCATCGTATTCTACACGTATTTTTATACGTATTCGTATTTTATATGTATTTTTATACTTATACTTATTATTTTTTTATACTTAAGGTATTTTAGTTATAAAACTAAATCTTGTTTTTATTTTCTAAGTACAAATTTTTAGTTTCAAAGTCGTTAGGTTCGTTTTGTACTTAGGCGATTTTTGAAAATATTCTAAAGTCTTGTTTTAAAAATGTTAAGTTCGGTTTGTATTTAGTCATTTATGAAAATATTCTAAAATTCTAGTTTTAAAAACGTTAAGTTCGGTTTATAAAAGGTGATCAATGATATTTATTTTAAAACGAGACTCGGTTAAATTTAGTCGTCTATTTATTTAAGTTAGTGATAGTATCGTGGATGATTCATTTATAGTCCGTATGTCCAAGATCAACAATCCAATAGCAAAGGTAGTATCACACGATTTAATTCATTTTTATAACGGTTACTCATTTTTATCGGTTTATCGTATTTCATTTATAACTAAAACAATTTATACAAAAA
Source organism: Dianthus caryophyllus (assembly GCA_023091065.1). Classification (NCBI taxonomy): domain Eukaryota; kingdom Viridiplantae; phylum Streptophyta; class Magnoliopsida; order Caryophyllales; family Caryophyllaceae; genus Dianthus; species Dianthus caryophyllus. The sequence continues at coordinate 21,109,939 of CM041522.1, forward strand.
TTCAATTCTAATTACTATTTAACTTTAGTGACTTAGTGATAATTTCATTTTGGTCAATTTTAGTCAATTTATAGTGTAAATGCCGTGTGATATTATATATGTACAAAATTGATTTATTTCTTTTAATTTCTTAATTCTAACTTATTAATTACTAATCAAATTATTTTAACAATTAAACTAAAAAGTGGTAAAAACAATTTTGGACCTAAAAATAGTGAGGATGCCGTGAGCAATGATAGTAGAGTTCAAATTTTCATTTTTCGATTTTATCGGTTTTTAACTTAAAGTCTTTATATTTTAATTATTCTAATTAAACTAAAACGATTTAAACTATAATGAAATTTACTAACAATTTCATTTATATTTATGAATAGTGTTTTTCAACACTTTAATTTTCTAACTTTTTAATCTAAATGATTTATAATGTTTAAGTTGTTTTAATACATAATACTAACAATATATATAAACAATAACTAAACATAAACACAAATTATTAACAAACATAAACTAAAACATAATCAAAGAGAGTAAAAATGAAGAACACATATGAACATCAACTTGAAGATTTCAAGAACACATAAACTAGCTCAAGAACACCATTTTTTAATTTTAACAACTTATATTTTATTTTCCTAATTTAATTTTTTTCACATGAACACATCTATTTTAACTAACTTATTCTAACATATTATTTACAAAAATTAAAAGTGAATATTTAGTAAAAAAAATAGGGGAAAACCGTGATATATGTACATGAACATATAATTTTATTTTTCATTTTTAATCACTTTAAACTCATCTTTAATATTTCACATAATTTTTATATATGATTATTATTGAAATAAAACATAACTAAACATAAAAATCATATGAACATAAATTAAAAATGCTCAAAAATAAATTACCTACACATATGAACATATTACTACAATTACACTATTATCATTATTACTTATTTATTATCATTTTATTATACAACACATAACATATAAGTGATGTTTAACATATTTAACATAAAAATCATACTCATAAAATTATAATAACAAAACAAATTAATTTACTAAAAAGATAATATAAGACAAGGCTAGTCACCTTTAAAAGGATGTTAATCGTCGGGATCTAAAATAAATTTTAGATCGGAATTATTCTTCACCCATAACCCAAGTTCTTCACCCAAGAATCCTTGCAAGTTAGCTCCTAAAATACCCACTAATGAACTTAGGACACTTAAGAATTATTAGTAATAATATTAGGGTTTTATTTTAATTGATTTAGGAAGAAAAATGAAAGAAAATAATGGAGCAAAGGGGAAGGTATCCTACGGCATTTCTAAGAGCCAAGGAAGTTGATTTTTTGCTCCTTGAAATAATGAGGATGTTAGTATGCAATTTTAGGTTAAATGGATTTAGAATAAAGTTGGTTTTTATTTAATAAATAATGTTTAATTATAATGAAATTAGGGAACATCTAATTTCTAATTGGTTTAAAAAGTCTTTGACACTATTTGGCATTAAAAATGTTTAATTTGTGTTTTAAAATGTTTTCCACGAAATTCGTCAGTTTTAAAAAAGTCGGGTGTTAAAAGCGATAAAAGTTAAAAAGTGCTGTTTTGACGATTTTCTGAAAAGTATTCATTTTATAAATTTAAGACTAAAATATTTTATTTACTACTTTAGAAAAATTTTAAAAGTGACGGAAATGAAAATGGTAATATTAAAGTAGTAGTATTGAATTTGTATTTATATTCTTTTTATTATATATTAAACTTTAAATTTAAAAACAAAAATAAAAGTAATGATGATAAATGAAATGTGTAAGAAAATGTGTAAGAATATGGAAGATGATAAAATTTGACTAAGGAAAGTCAAAAGTCAAAAGTCAAATTTTCGGGCTCGATTATCGTTTTTGAAATTTTCGATTTGCGCGATCGCAGAAAGTCTCAAAATAAAAGATATGATCTTAAAATAGTATTTTGAAATAAAATCGGAAATAAAAATAAAACTAATTTTCAAAAGGTACTAAATATAAAAATCGAGTTTTAATCCTTGAAATTTTGAATAAAAACTTTCCTAGGTCGAAATACTTATTTTTTTCGTTGAATGTTATAGATTTAAAGAATTATAATCAAACGTCAAAAAGTAAATCAATTTAAAGTAAGTGTGACTTCAAATTTCGACAATTTAGAAAAAGCTAGTTTAATGAAAATGAAATAGTAATTAGATTTTAATATAATATGATTTATTAAAAATTAATCAAAATGATTATATTTTTATTAAAAGTTAGATGTGAAGTTTGCTTTTCCAAAATGGAAGAGGATAAGATATTTGATTTTTGATTTGCGTGTTTGAAATTGTTGATCCGAATTTCAGAGACGGGAAAAGTATAAGTGTTCATTTTTATAAAATTTTGAAATGTGTTTCTTTTTCAATTCTGAAGATAATAGGACAAACTTTATTTTTCAAAATTTAAAAATTTGTACTTAGGAAAATTTATTATTATTTGGCGAAAAAAATTCAGTCGCATTTTTATTATATGGAAAAAGGATGAATTTAATTTAAGGAATTAAATTCTTTTATCAAATTGTGTTAAAATAACACGGGGTGTTACACGAAGGGCGAGTATGATACGATCCTATCTATAGTGGTGTATGCATACATTAGACAAGAGATTTGGCTGTCCTTATTACCTTAGGTATCTCTAGCCTGTCAGACACGTCCGCTTTGTTCGTACGATCGCTATTCTTGCGCGGACGCTTAACTTTGTCGGACACGTCCGCTTTGTTAAATACCGATCGCTATTGCGTATTTTACGTCTGCATGCTTCCGCCTCGCTAACGAAGATTCATTTGTTATCACATGTTGAATGTATTTCCTTGTTTTGATTGGTTATTGCCTGAATGACGTTGTCATGAGTTTGAAATTGATTGTTGAGAATGATTATTGACGCATGTTTTACGATTATATGATTTGATTTATACTTGTGTTTGAATCACCATGTCTCCTTATATGTTTTGCCTGTTACTTGCATCATGTGTTACTTATTTATTCTACTACATTGCATATGTTTTAGAATTGCATGTATAGATTTGCTTATATGATTTATCGCTTTAAACCGCATGTTTATTATGACTTATATGTCTTTATATGCTATATGAAATAAGCATGTTTATGTTTTTATCATAACGTTATAATTATAAAGTGATAGTAATAAACCAAAGTAATTGAATTCGAGGGTAAGTATGAGCGTAGCTAGTCACTGTCCGCTCAGCGGGCATCCCCCCAACAGTTTATTGTGCAGGAAAAGCGTGGACCGGATGCTTGGATTTTGGGGCGGGACCAGCTTATATTTATTGCTTTACCTTTGGTTGTTTTGAGAGAAATTGTAATCGAATACTCTGTTTATTCTCTAAACTCGTATTATGTATACTGAGTTGTAAGACGATGACAGCTGGTTTTTAATATATGTACTTAATTAATATTTCCGCCTTAGTTTAATTAAGTCACGAAAAACCGGGTTGTTACAGTCATTTTCAAAAATAACGTTCCAGTAACATTTCTATATTTATTTAAATATCCTATTAATAAATCAAACACGATTTTATTCTCCAATATTTCCACCCTATTCGACGTTTCCATATTAATAAGAAAACTCAAACTTTTCAAAAAGTCTTATTCCAACAAAACCAAATGTTATTATCCAAAATTGTAAAATCTCAATATTCTCTCTAACTGCCTTGTTTAACCTTGAGTAATTATCCACTCTATCCAAGTTTCGGGGACGAAACTTTTCTTAAGGGGGTAGGATTGTAACACCCCGTGTTTTGCAACACAATATTATAAAAAAAATTTAATTCCTTAAATTAAATTCATCCTTTTTACTTATAATAAAAATGCGTCTGAATTTTTTTCGCCAAATAATACTCCCTCCATTCACATCCAAAGGCATCATTTGCCTTTTTGACACTATTCATATGTGTCGGTAATCTTTGAAATTCCCGACAATCTATAAGTGAAAATATAATCGTGTGTGATCTTGTTTTATTCGTCTTTATGCGTACTATATCATATCCAATTTTTAGATTTTTTTATCGTGTGAAATTATAAATATTTCCGTTCCGACATTCGCCTCGGCAAATATGATAAAGCAACCGATGCCTTTGGATGTGAATGGAGGGAGTACTAAATATCCTAAGTCCAAATATAAAAATTTTGAAAAATAAAGTATGTTGTATTATCTTTAGAATTCAAAAAGAAACACAATTCAAAATTTTATAAAAATCAACACAAAACTAATATCGCCTTTCAAATTTTCAAAAAGGTTAAGTTATATTTACTATTCATAAAAATAAAAGTAAAACCTTTTATTCATAAAATTCAATTTCGAACACTTTTGATTTTCGAATAAAAATGGACCCTTATAATTTTTCTCGTCATTGAAATTCAAGTCAACGATTTCAAACACTAGAATTTTCATCGCGACTAAACTAAAACTATTTTTATATATCTCGAATTCGAACTTTATTTTTACATATTTGAACTCGTTAAATAAAATGACGAATCGACGACAAATTTTTCAACGACAAATTTTTCAACGACAAATTTCGGCGCGCAAAACGAGGTCAAAATTGACCAAGTGGCCGAGCCACTTAAGGTGACTAAGTCACCTAATCTTTTTCCAATTTTACTTACAAATAATCCAAATCTAACTAAATTAGTTAAGGTTTAATCATTTTGATTTTTATTTAATAAATCATACGGAGTATTTTCTTAATATCTATTACTATTTCGATTCTATTTAACTAACACTTTCGCAAAATGTCGAAATATTAAGCCATACCTAATCTAAACTGATCAAATTTTTGACTGTTGATTATAATTATTTAAATCGTTAATATTCAATGAAAAAAAAAAAGTATTTCGACCAAATGAATTTTTATTCAAAGTTTCGAAGGTTTTAAACCCAATTTTTGTTTTAGTCACCCTTCGAGGTAAACAGTTTACTAGTTCAAAGACGAAAATCGGGCCCTTGTTTGTTCACTTTGGCCGACCTATATTGGTCATGTATGACCAATATTATCCTCTTCCATGCTTCTACTTTACTTACAAGCCACCCTATTTTCTTACACACCTAAATTCATCATTACTTGTTAGCTTAATTTAAATTAAAGATTATACAATCTAAATACTAAATACATACTACATACTTTACTAATACAATACACTACTACTACATTCATTTCCACACAAACATCAAAATTTACTAAGTTCTTTTCTCTCTAAAAAAAAAATTACTCTAAACTATAGTAAGCAAAACTTCATCTTCAACCTCAAGAACATGAAGATCTTCATCTTCTCCATTTCACTTTTCTTCTTTAAATATTTATTTTCTTGTCTTTAATTTCCTTAAACTCTTAAATAAATTCTCCACCATTTTATTTAGTAATCACTTCCTCTTTTTACTTGTAAATATTTAAGAACATAAATAAAAGTAAATAAATCTATACGTCACCTAAACATAAAAATACTATTACACTTTAAATTTCTAGTTTAGTTGCTAGCACTAAACCTAAGTGTTTACATGTTGTTTTTCCTATTTGATGTTTTATTTGCTTACATGATTTATTTTATCACCTAGCATCATATGTTAAATTAGAAGACAAAAATCGAAAAATAATATTTGTTGTCCACTTAAATTCCCCACGGCATTTCCCTTTCTTTTTGCTTAATTTTTCGTTTTAATTTTTGTTAAACATATGTTTAAAAGACTAAAATAATTAAGTACTAAAAATATGCTTTATATGTTGATGTTCTTTCCTCTTGTATTTTTTTTTATTGAAGTATAAGATTGTGTGTGTGAAATGACTTGTGTTTATTTGTTAATGTTTTATATGAAATTTACATATGATGGTTATATATAAATTTACAAAAGATAAAAGATATAGAATTAGTAGTATAAAAATCAAAAATAAAAATTGTGAAATAATATTAGAGTGCCACGGTTTTTGTACAAAATTTGGACCTATTTTTAGTTTTAATTTTTGAAAATAATATGTTATGTTAGTTTAGGTAAATTAGACTTGTTAGTAAAATTTGAGAAATTTATATGATAATGTGAAAATTTGAGTTTTTGATGTTCATATGAAATTCATAAGTGTTCTTCGTATATTCATGTGTTCTTGATAATTTAGCTCATTTTGATTTATAATATTTTTATGTTTGTTGTTATTTATTGTTTTTATTAACTACTAAGTAATTACAAAACTAAATATATAAGTTAAATAAGCTAAATCTTTAAAATACAGAAGTTAGAAATTTAAAGTGAGTAAAAACACTATTCATAAATATAGTAAAATATTTAGTGAAATTTACATTTTAGTTTAAATCACCCCAGTATAGTTTAAATAATTAGTATATAAAAACTTTAAGTCAAAAACTGATAAATTAGAAAACGAAAATAAAATACTACAAGTGTATAAGGTGCCACGGTTTTAGGGACTAATTTGGACTTAGAATAAATTTTGTCACTTTTTATTTTTATCACTTAAGTAATTTAATTAGTTAAAGTAATGAATTATGAGTAAAAACAAAAAAAGAAATAAATAGCTAAATAAATAAAAGCCACGGCTTATACACTAAAAATGGACCTATTTTTGATCAAAATGAATTTGTAACTAAGTCACTAAATTTGAATAGTAATTAGGATTATATTAAATTGTATAATAAATCGTTAATAAAAAGAAGCGACGAAACCGATAAAAATAAATGTTACATGTATTAAAATGAAGAAATTCGAGTGTTACTACCTTTGCTTAAATTTGGATGTGGACATACGGACTATTTAAAATGAACTACGACAACCTCGCTAAAAATGAAAACCGTTAAAATTTTAGTTAAGTATATGGCTAAACTTAACCGAGTTTCGCTTTTAAAATAATATTTCAAATCACTAAATACAAAACGAACTTAACGACTTTGAAACTAGAATTTTGTACTTAGAAAATAAAAGTTAGGTTTTGTACCTAAGTAGAAAACCTTAAGTATAAAAATACGTATAAAGTATAAAAATACGTACATGTATAAAAATACGTACATGTATGAAAATACGTACAAGTATAAAAATACGTAGAAATACGACGTATAAGAATACGTATAGGTATAAAAATATGTTGGAATACGAAATACAAAAATACGAATACGTATAAAAATACGTAGAAATCTGAAATCTGAGAATCTGAATCATTATAAAAATCATTAGAAATCTGAAATCTGAAAATCTGAATCATTATAAAAATACGTATAAATCAGGATGAATAGTAACCGCGATGAATAGTAAAATGATGAATAATAACCGTGATGAATAGTAAAATAATGAATAGTGAAAATATTTAAAATTTACGAACAGGCTCAAAATAAATTTTTAAGTTTTCTATGTGTTTCCGTTCCCCTGAAGAACTGCTAGAACTAATATTTCATTTTACAAAGTTCGACGATATTATTAAGATTCAGAATTGTCAAGTAATTCGAATGAACGAGGAAATAAGAATTTGAAAAAACGAGCTACTTGATAAAATACTTGGATTGTTCGCCATGTTGCGACTCTTGAATTCGAAGTTAATGAGGTAGCTGTCTATGGGGACTTGGGCTCCCTCCCTGAGTTGCCCAAGGCTATTTAACGATCTTGAGATTGTTATTTGACACGGGATATACAACCCCAGGGATGCGGGATCATTGATATCTCCGTGGGCCCATTGTAATTGGAAAATACCAGCCCCACCCGGGGGTACCCATCTCCGGTAATTTTTCTTGGTGAATACCTTTTGAATAGCGAATAAGTATAATCCTCGATAGGTGGTGTATGCATACATTAGACAAGGGATATGGCCATCCTTATTTCCTTAGATATCTCTAGCATGTCAGCCATGTCCAAGTTATGTTGGCCCTGTCTGCTATTGCGCGGATGCTTATTAGGTCTGCATGATTCCGCCTTACTAACGAAGATTATTTAGTTAACGTATGATGGATGTATTTCCTTGTTATGATTGGTATTTGCATGAGGGACTTTTGATCCTGGATATTGAGATGTGCCATGTTGAGAATGATTATTAATGCATGTTTTACGATTATATGGTTTGATTTATGCTTATGTTTGAATCATCATGTTTTCCTTATATGTTTTTGCTTGCCTACCTGCAATGTGCTTTATTTATTTATTTACTATGTTGCACATGTTCAGAATTGCATGTATCGAAAGAGTGATGCGAGAAAATGATAAATTGCAGGTACCCCGAGGACTAATGTTATTGACTGGTGGGGATGGTTTTACTTTATTTTGTACTCCTTTGAGAGATTGTAATTCAAATACTCTGTTATCTTTAACTCATATTATGTATATGGAGTTTGTAAGACGATGACAGCTGGTTTTGTAATATATAAACTTAATTAATCTTTCCGCCTTAGTATAATTAAAGTCACGAAAAACCAAGTTGTTACATGTGTTCTTGAGATGTTCATGGTGTTCTTCATGTGTTCTTGGTGTTCTTGAGTGTATTCATGTGCTCTTCATTTTTATGCACATTTTGATTCATAATGTTTTTATGTTTGTTGTTATTTATTGTTTTAGTTCACTAATAAGTAATTATATTAGTAAGTATATAAATTAAACAAGCTAAATCTTTAAGATATAAAAGTTAGAAATTTTAAGTATTATAAAACACTATTCATAAATATAATAAAATCTTTAGTGAAATTTTCAACTTAGTTTAAATCACTTTAGTATAATTAGAATAATTAGAATATAAAAATTTAAGTCAAAAACCGATAAAAATCGAAAAAACGATATTAGACCACCTACCTTAAAGTCCCACGGCATTTAGGGTCATTTAGGGTCAAATTAATTTTTATCACTTTTTAGATTATCGCTAAAATAATTATTTAGTTAAGTTAATAAATTTGATTTAAAAGATAAAAGCAATAAATGAATTATGATATATATTGTATCACACAACATTTCATTTAAAAATGGACATAATTTGATCAAAATGAATTTATCACTAAGTCACTAAAATTAAATAGTTATTATAATTGAATTTTAGTGTAAATCGAAATCGTTATAAAATAAATATGATAAACCGATTAAATTGAGTTACCAATATAAAAATGAATGAAATCGTGTGCTTACTGCTTTTGCATAATATTGGATTGTTTGACTTGGATGATACGGACTTAATTAACAAACCACGACACTATCTATAAAATGAAAATCGCTAAATTCAGTTAAGTAGATGACTAAATTTAATTGAGTATCACTTTTAAATAAATTTCGTTTATCACTTTTTACAAACCGAACTTAACGAATTCGAAACTAGATTTTAACTTAGTAGCTAAGTTTGAAAATGAATAGTGACCGATGTGAATAGTGACTAAGGTGAATAGTGACTGAGATGAATAGTGACCTAGGTGAATAGTATCGATGAATAGTAATTAGGGACGAAACTTGTTAAACAAGTAACATCCCAAAAGCTTAAATAATAATCTTAGGCGAAACTTGTTGAACAAGTAATGTCTTGAAAACCCAACCGTCATGAATAGTAACCCGGGACGAAACTTGTTAAACAAGTAACGTCCCAAAAGTTTAAGAACTTATTATAAGGAGAATTAGAGGTAACTTGTTGAACAAGTTATCTTTTAAAATCCCAAGACGTGAATAGTGAAAAATTAACGAAACTTGTTAAACAAGTTATGTCTCAAAATTTAAAGATACTTCAAATTTCAAAATTTGAAATCTTGTAAATAATTGAAAATTTACCTAAGTATAGAAAACTGAAAATGAATAATTTAAATAACTAAAGTGTTTTGAAAAACACTTAAATAAAATTGGACATATTAATAAACGTATCAACTTAGAAAGTTAAAAGCGTTAATAATTAACAACACTTCAAATAATAAACGAACATGTTATGTGATCATATGAAACCTACAATACAATTTAAACGTTTGACGATACGACTAGGAGAGTGTAATACCCCGTATTTTTGTAGTCGCCTGTTTTGTCTTTTTAAACTAGTGATAATTATTGTGGGCATTTTAGAGGCTTTTGAATTAAAATTCGAATATATGGCATGTGTATACCTGTTTGTTTCGTAAAAATGAGAAGAATTAAGATTTGAAGTCGGTTAAGCGTTTCGAGTGGCCTAGTGACGGTTTTTAGTAGGTAATGTGTTTTTAAGCGAGTTTGACCGAGATTGACCCTCCCTCAATATTTTAGTAAAGGGAATAAATTGACTTAATCCCCTAATCTCTTCCCACATTTTATTTTATCACTTATCTCTATAGAAAAAAAAATTGAATCAAGTGTCATCTCTCTCTCCCCTAACCCACGATCAAATAACAAAAACAAAACAACAGCCCTTCCCCATTGTTAAACCGTGAAAATCAAGCTCACGGGTCTCAACCTGGGTCTTCCTCCTTCGACCTCCGTTTCAGCCGATTTTGGTTGCGTTCTTTTCCTCTCTTTCCCCTCCACCTTCTCATACAAGTTTCAAGTCAGGGTAAGGACTCTATCTAGTTCAAGTTAGTGACTTTTGTTCTAGGTTTTGTTTTGAGTTTGTTTTGAAATACTTTGATAGCTCATGTCTCGGTTCATATGAGTAATTGAGAGTGTTTTTGGTGTATTTTGGGTGATGTAGAAGACATATTTTTGGAGGAGTCTCTTTGAGTTGATTCTACCATTCATGGATGGCACCTTTTCTTCCATAAACCAAGGTAAGGGCTTATCCCTTACTTAACCTCTAATTGTTGTGTACAATTGTGTGTATAGGTCATTAAATGTTTGTAAGAGTGTATGTGTTTGTCATATCTTGTTTGTGTTGCTAAGGGCAGCCGTGAGTGAGGCTATGGGAGCTGCCAGTTTTGCATCTTGTTGCTAAGGTCGCATAATCTTGATACTTATTTGCTATGATTTATGTGGTTAGTGAACGCTGCGTTGGGCTTTTGTCATTGATCTCTGTTGGGCTAATAATGTTGCCGTGTTGTTAAGGGTGAGTTGCCGTGTTATTGTAATTGTGACCAATCGTGTTGGGGCTGTTACTGATACCAATGTTGGCTGCGGTTGTTAGCCGTATCCAGGCTACGTGGTGACTGTATTTATTGTCGTTGCTGCCCTGCTTTGTGTAGTTAGTGCTGCCCTGTTTTCGTATGTGTGCTTGTGTGAGTGAATTCGAATGTATGTGATTGTTGTTAATTTGAGGTGTATGCGAAAGTTTGGGTGTATGGATTGTGTGTGTGTAATTGTGTATATGGAATGTGTGTGTGTAATTGTGTGTATGGATTGAGGAGGCATGTATGACAGTATGAGTGTATTATGCTAAGGAGAAGTCAATGTTATTGTCGAGTTTGGATGCTATTGAGGGCTTCAATGGGGGCTGCTATAGGCCACGTATAAGGCTGTCGATTGCTGTGGAATGTCCTCTGTTTTTGCCATGTTAAGCTCAAGTACGCTGAGCTCAAGTTTTCTGCTGTGTAAAGCTGTTGTCCGCTGTCGTGTCTTGGCTCCCTTTATTGCCGTGTTAAGGCTACCGTATCAGCCGTTAAAAATTTGTTATGCTACCTCAAAAAGGCTTTATGCTTGACCTCGAAGGCTCTTTATGCTTGACCTCGAAAATTTCTTTGTTAGCCGTGCTATTTGCTCTTTTGTGACGAAGTTTTGAATTCTTGTTTTTGTTGTCATGGTGCCAGGTATGCTCGTTATTCTTTGCCCATTTACGAGTTGTTGGTCGAGCTAGCATTGCGATAGTGCGAACCGTGATGTTTGTGTAATATGAATGGTAGGCCGTGAGTGTAGCCTATGAGCTCGCGTGAGTTGTGTAACGTATTTAACTTGGCATTAATGTTTATGTTGAGTAAAGTCGAGGAGGAAAGTATTATTTCACGGTTGATTGAAGTAAGTTAGTATATGGAACAAAGTTCTCGTGCTAGCCTCTATGAGTGTTAATGTGAATGTACATGATTAGTATCGTTTCTTGCCATGTCGTGAAGTACGTAACGCGAGTTGATTCATGTTGAATATGAGCGATGAAATACAATATTCATGAGTGTATGTTATACAATTTTATGAGTGAAAGAAGGCTTGACTATGAGATTTGATTACTCCGATTATGAGTGTGTGATTTTATGATTATATTGAGTGAATCACGATGTTGACTACGAGTGAATGATTGTATGAGTGAATGATGATGATGATTATGAATGTTGAAAGATTTTACTTTGTAATATAAGTATATATATATATAAGCTGTTCTCTTGCCAGGATGTTCCGTACCTTGTGATTATGATGAGGCCTGTGTGGCCCGATGTCATGTGGTCTGTGTGACCCGATGCGATGAGGTCTGTGTGGCCCGATGTCGCGATGCGATGAGGTCTGTGTGGCCCGATGTCGCGATACGATGAGGTCTGTGTGGCCCGATGTCGTAGTGTGATGAAGTCTGTGTGGCCCGATGTCACAGCGTGATGAGGTCTGTGTGGCCCGATGTCACGAGGAGGAGGCGCGGGGTATTGTTGGTATGGTAAGTCCCCTATGTGGAGGTTACATAGCGGGGTTCTTAACTTGATTATGTGCCTTGACTTTGTTGGTAAGCGTCCGAGTTAGTTTCTTGCATTTTCTTTCAAGACCAAGAATTGAACAGTACTAGTTTATTTCACCTACGCGTCTCGGTTTACTTTAAAGGCTTCTTTTCCCTTTTTCCTTTCTTGTATATTGAGTTAACTGTCGACTAACTAGGTGGTTGTTGTTTGTTGGCTTCATCCCTTAGGTACTCGGACGTGTGCATGCTGATTGAGGGACGCTTGGAGGGAATCACAATAATGCTAGTCTTATGTCTAGTTTACCACCATAGACGTCTCGTATTATTCCGCTATATTATTCAGTTTTGGGGCCTGCGTGCCATCTTGATGTTGTTGCAGTTTTTGAGTTTACTCCACTCGTAGCCTTGAGCTACCGCATATCCTATATTTATATACATTAGTCTTGTTCCAGGTGTCCATGTTTTGAAAGCAGGTGTTTGCTCAAGGACCCATTCAGTTGGGCCTCGTAACGCCCTTATTTAGGTGGGTTCCGCCCGGTTTAAATGGGGGGTGTTACAAAGTGGTATCAGAGAGGTGACCCTGATAAAGTGAACCTAAAATGATCTTTAAAATGAATTTAGGTGAGTCGTGTCTTAAAATGAATATAGGAATTAAAATGAACCCCATGGAAATGAATGGTGATCCAAGCAACACCAGGGTTAGGGAGACGTTCCGAAACCCTGGGTGGGAGACGTCCCTAGAGAGCTTGGTAGCCACGAGTTGAAGTGGTAAACGGGAGGTAAAAGTACGTCGGGTTGCGTGTCATGCTAATGATTGCCTTGTTTGTGTTGTGTTGCGTTGTGTTGTGCAAACATGGAGTATGGAGACTTGGTGTTGAGGTACGATGAGACGCATAAAAGCGGGTGGAGTTGGTGTGGAGTTGGCGTGGAGTCGGTGACTTCTTACGAAGTATTGTGGAGTTGTGGTGTGGGGATGAGTACAAGGAACGTCATGGCAAGAAAATGGCTGTTAGTACAGGTTATATAATTATAACGATGGTATATTATTATGATCCCACCCACCCTCCCTTTTAGCCAAATGTTGGGCTTATATTGTTATGGATATCACTGTTTTATGTTATATTGTTTTGATGCTTTTCATCTCATATCGTCTATACCTTGTTGTTTGATTGTGGAGGATGGGATTACGACCTTCGGGTCACTGGAGGCACTTATGGTGCAATTTTGTTGGAACTGTGGAATTGGTTGCTGTTAGATACACTATTGCTTATGCGTGATTGGTTAAATTGTTGGTAATAGTAGTATGTAATAGTAGTCATACTTGTATACTTTGTAGTTATAATGGTTGTGGTGTTACAGTAAAGGTTGAGAAGGTATAGTAGTTATTTACGTATGCAATTAATGTCATGTTTTGGTAATAGCTTGGTCTTCCAAGGATACATTGCACAATTTGATAATATGTTGGTAATATATGTCTGGTGGATGATATAAATAATATTAGTGGTGTCGAAATGGTAATAGAGCTATATATTGATGATGAATTATTATACTGATACTTATGATGATGTTTGGTAATGTTTGCTTATGTCTTGTGGATGATATAATATACTGGTAATGATGATGTAACCGCCCACCCTCCCCTTACAGTTAAATATTGATATAATGATGTTATTCGTCCTTGTTTTGTTTATGCTATCGTTTATAATTATGATTCATCCATGACTTGGTAAAATGGCTTGGTGATATGCTTTGGTAATGATATTGCTAATGGAGAATGGGTTTAGGACCTAATGGTCACTGGAGGCGCTGTGTTGTGCATTTGTGGAACTGTGGACTTGTTTGCTGCTAAAAATAGTTGAACATTGGATAATATGAAACTGTGGGTATTCTGTTGATACGTGATGCTGTATGTGGTTGATGTGACATAAATCCTTGTATAGTTCTACGATTACTCTATGTTATCCATGTGCCTATCAATGACTGATTAAGTCCTTGTATGTAACAAGCTTTGCAAATTAATCTTTTTCCTTAAAGTTTTCTATGTCATATGTTAGTGAGTTATCCATTGTTGCATACTGTATGAGGGTGTCAATGAAATCCATTGTATGAGGGTGTCAATGTCGTGCCTACCCTCCCACCCATTGGAAAATGGGGACTTGAGATGGTGATAGTAAATTTTTCTTAAGTATACTCGTGCCCTGAGTTATGAGTGTGATATTTGAAAAGTGTTTGATATATTAGAATTATGGTTGCATTGAGAAAAATGATATGATATGATGACTAGAGATACTTGTAAATGATTTAGATATGATTGAATGTGATTACCAATGATTTGAATTATGTTCATGAGTGCGTGTATAAATGAGATGCCTATTCTGTGATCTTTGACTCGTGACGAATGTTGTGAGTGTAAACATGAAGATGATATATTGGGAGTTAAGACCGGGCATATAGTTTAAACGTATGTTGTGCGTTGTAAAGTATACGGACCGTGGTGAGGTATGTTATGTCATATGATGGGTGTTGTGCTAGAAGATGAATGTTTAGCTATGTTGTTTAAGAATTTTACAAGATCACACTATATTTTGTGTGTGTTTGGATAGTGTAAAATGCTAGAATGCTTGTGTCCTTGATAGTCTTAGAGCACACAAAGGTTGCACGTTATATGTGGTAGCGTGGATGATTTAATATAAAGAGTAGGAATTAAGTATTCGGAGTGATGTACCCAACGAATGTGATGTGTGGGCTCGACGATTATAATGATTTGGGTAAGAGATGGTAGTTATGACGAGTACTTAGGAGTTTGAGGAGTGGAGATTTGGAAAAGATGATAAGTGTAAAGTATAAATATAATTACGGGTATAGGTCTCCATTCGATCAATGTGAGTATTGATATCTATAAATACCTGTGAGAATGTATAGTGTAACCTAGTAGCTTGTTTTGAATGATGATGTCACATGGGTACTCTTTCTTTTGAAAAGAGGCATTAAGTATAAAAATAATATGTGGGAGGTACATGACAAAGATAGTTGGGTGAATAAGGAGTAAACAAGTGTGTTATAGCAAAGAAAATTGTTTTAACGAACGGTTTAAGTTACATATATCTGAGGCTTAAGAACTTAACAAGTTGACAAATACGAATTGGTGGATGAGTTTAAGTGTGTAAACGTGTCTTTATATGATAAGAGCGAGATATTGATAATTATTAACAATGTCTGATTATTGATGTTTGAGAAAACGTTGTCTAGTATAGTTAACCTATTAAGGTGCACGTTAACAGAAATAAGTATGAACTCATAGTTATGTGAGTAGGTTAACAAAAATAATTATGGTTCGATGAGGTACACGTTCGGATACGATGTGAATGTGACACGAGTGAAGACGGACCTAATATACGAGAATGAGAACATGATAATGGGAGCATTATGAATCGTAAGGTTAACGGTGGCAAGTGAAAGTATCTGTTGAGTCTAGGTATGAGAGATTATATTTTGTCAGAAACATCTATGAGGTTGCTTATCGGGGGTTTTTGAGTAGTTTGGTTTGAGTACTTATTGGAATAGGTTTGAGTGCGATTGATGGATATATTGAAAAATTGATGTTGCGATATACAAATAAAATAAACCGAGGGTTTGGAAGGAAGTTAGAGGATAAGAGTGTAAACGAACAATGAAAATGGTGATACCTCGAAAGTTAGTTGGTACCAATAAGACATATGAGCGTACCAGAGGTCTCGTGGTTGTGAGGTATTAATTGACTGTGGTTGTTTGTGTGCGAGAATCTAGAAAATAACAACTAAACTTGGAACTGGAGGACAATTGGGAAGTATAGGATTGAAGGAAGTAGGCATACGCGTCTTATGGTTAGTAAATGTATTGATGTGAGGTAAGTTACGACCTTGTGGTAGAAGTGCGTGGGATCGTATGGTTATTTTATCGCGAGCGTTTAGATTATGTGTAGTAGTTGATGCTAAAATTTTGAATATTTTAAGGGATGTGAGTGAATTATGCAAGTGAGTAAAGTATGAGTTGTATAAGCGTATTATGTTGGAATGGAAATGAGTAAAGTGCATTGGGAGTACGTGTATAAACGGGTATGAGCAGCGAGGGCATGTGTGCGAAATGTAAAGACTGTTAGTTGATTACCCTACAAAAGAGTAAGGAATGTAAAGGTTTTTTTTTACGATAAGGGATGTAGGGGGATTAGTACTTATTTGGGGTTAATAGTCTAGTGATAATGTTATCAATTTGTGTTTAGAGATAAACTGAATAGTAATGATGATATGGACTATAAGCCGAGTACAATGATAAAAAGATCTTGGATATAGACACCTGTGAGTTTAGAGTTGAGAACAGGAAGATGGAATTATAAGACATTAGTCGTGAATACATGGATGAAGAGTGAACATGACGACGACAATGACGATAGGCAGCCTGTCGCACATGTGGTAATTATAGTAGACTAAGAGGCAAACATAAATGTTGTGAGCACCAAATCATGGATGAGTCGGTACGGCAATGACTAATAGTTCACATAAGGGTATAAAGATCGACGGTAGAAAGACTAGCACACTTAACATGGTGATGGATTAAAAGGATAACAGAGGTAGAGGTAGATAATAGCAGAACCGTATCTTCGAGCTCTAGGTTAGTCTTTTGAGTGCTAGAGACTAGTTGTAGTCATGGTAGTATGGTAATTACAATACATGGGTATGGGGATGTAAGGTTTGTGTTACGCAAAGTAGATAGTATATTAACAGTCTTGTATTGTTTGTACACAGAGATACTGTGTTTTGTTGATTTCAGTTACGCTTGTAGCTTAAGTTGTTTGACATAGGGTGTCGGGGAGCATTTGGCTGAAACATGGAGTACATGACACAAGTCATAGGGCACGATTGAAATGTTACAATACCCCTGTTAGAGAGAGGGGAACAAGGTCGTGGATCCAGTTTTGTGATGTTTTCTGTTTTGTTGTATAGTTTCTTCTATGCCATCATTTGTGTTCTGTCGGGCCTGGTTATGTCGTCGGTATATATCGTTCTTGTCGTGTAGAAATAAGGAAAAAGTCATAGTCATGATGCTATAGATGAGAACTCGGTGAATGAGCGTTACCCACACCTCTCAATTGAGGTAAGTCTATTAGTTACGAGGCCGTAACTTTTTTTTTTTAGGGGGGTAGGAAGCCCGAAAATTTTGTTTTGTTTGTGTTGTTATTTACAGGACATGGATGATTAAGTAGCGTTACCCAGAGCCTGCTGTTGTTGATCACGCTGTGACCAGGGTCAGTGTGTTTACAAGTTCGGTTGTTTGTGTTTTGGTGGCTTGATTAATGTTATGAATTTCGGGACGAAATTCTTTTAAGGAGAGAAGACTGTAATACCCCGTATTTTTGTAGTCGCCTGTTTTGTCTTTTTAAACTAGTGATAATTATTGTGGGCATTTTAGAGGCTTTTGAATTAAAATTCGAATATATGGCATGTGTATACCTGTTTGTTTCGTAAAAATGAGAAGAATTAAGATTTGAAGTCGGTTAAGCGTTTCGAGTGGCCTAGTGACGGTTTTTAGTAGGTAATGTGTTTTTAAGCGAGTTTGACCGAGATTGACCCTCCCTCAATATTTTAGTAAAGGGAATAAATTGACTTAATCCCCTAATCTCTTCCCACATTTTATTTTATCACTTATCTCAATAGAAAAAAAATTGAATCAAGTGTCATCTCTCTCTCCCCTAACCCACGATCAAATAACAAAAACAAAACAACAGCCCTTCCCCATTGTTAAACCGTGAAAATCAAGCTCACGGGTCTCAACCTGGGTCTTCCTCCTTCGACCTCCGTTTCAGCCGATTTTGGTTGCGTTCTTTTCCTCTCTTTCCCCTCCACCTTCTCATACAAGTTTCAAGTCAGGGTAATGACTCTATCTAGTTCAAGTTAGTGACTTTTGTTCTAGGTTTTGTTTTGAGTTTGTTTTGAAATACTTTGATAGCTCATGTCTCGGTTCATATGAGTAATTGAGAGTGTTTTTGGTGTATTTTGGGTGATGTAGAAGACATATTTTTGGAGGAGTCTCTTTGAGTTGATTCTACCATTCATGGGTGGCACCTTTTCTTCCATAAACCAAGGTAAGGGCTTATCCCTTACTTAACCTCTAATTGTTGTGTACAATTGTGTGTATAGGTCATTAAATGTTTGTAAGAGTGTATGTGTTTGTCATATCTTGTTTGTGTTGCTAAGGGCAGCCGTGAGTGAGGCTATGGGGCTGCCGTTTTTGCTACTGTTGCTAAGGTCGTACAATCTTGATAACGCTGCTATGATTTCTGTGGTTAGTGAACGCTGCGTTGGGCTTTTGTCATTGATCTCTGTTGGGCTAATAATGTTGCCGTGTTGTTAAGGGTGAGTTGCCGTGTTATTGTAATTGTGACCAATCGTGTTGGGGCTGTTACTGATACCAATGTTGGCTGCGGTTGTTAGCCGTATCCAGGCTACGTGGTGACTGTATTTATTGTCGTTGCTGCCCTGCTTTGTGTAGTTAGTGCTGCCCTGTTTTCGTATGTGTGCTTGTGTGAGTGAATTCGAATGTATGTGATTGTTGTTAATTTGAGGTGTATGCGAAAGTTTGGGTGTATGGATTGTGTGTGTGTAATTGTGTATATGGAATGTGTGTGTGTAATTGTGTGTATGGATTGAGGAGGCATGTATGACAGTATGAGTGTATTATGCTAAGGAGAAGTCAATGTTATTGTCGAGTTTGGATGCTATTGAGGGCTTCAATGGGGGCTGCTATAGGCCACGTATAAGGCTGTCGATTGCTGTGGAATGTCCTCTGTTTTTGCCATGTTAAGCTCAAGTACGCTGAGCTCAAGTTTTCTGCTGTGTAAAGCTGTTGTCCGCTGTCGTGTCTTGGCTCCCTTTATTGCCGTGTTAAGGCTCTAGTGTCGTAGTTAAAGGTTTATGCTTGCCTCAAAAGGTTTCTATGCTTGACCTCGAAGGCTCTTATGCTTGACCTCGAAGAATTTCATGGCCGTGCTAAGCTTTGATTAGCCGTGCTAGGCTGCTCTTTTGTGACGAGTTTTGGACTGCTGTTTTTGTTGTCATGGCTGCCGTATGCTACTGTTATTGCTGCCCATTTACGAGTTGTTGGTCGAGCTAGCATTGCGATAGTGCGAACCGTGATGTTTGTGTAATATGAATGGTAGGCCGTGAGTGTAGCCTATGAGCTCGCGTGAGTTGTGTAACGTATTTAACTTGGCATTAATGTTTATGTTGAGTAAAGTCGAGGAGGAAAGTATTATTTCACGGTTGATTGAAGTAAGTTAGTATATGGAACAAAGTTCTCGTGCTAGCCTCTATGAGTGTTAATGTGAATGTACATGATTAGTATCGTTTCTTGCCATGTCGTGAAGTACGTAACGCGAGTTGATTCATGTTGAATATGAGCGATGAAATACAATATTCATGAGTGTATGTTATACAATTTTATGAGTGAAAGAAGGCTTGACTATGAGATTTGATTACTCCGATTATGAGTGTGTGATTTTATGATTATATTGAGTGAATCACGATGTTGACTACGAGTGAATGATTGTATGAGTGAATGATGATGATGATTATGAATGTTGAAAGATTTTACTTTGTAATATAAGTATATATATATATAAGCTGTTCTCTTGCCAGGATGTTCCGTACCTTGTGATTATGATGAGGCCTGTGTGGCCCGATGTCATGTGGTCTGTGTGACCCGATGCGATGAGGTCTGTGTGGCCCGATGTCGCGATGCGATGAGGTCTGTGTGGCCCGATGTCGCGATACGATGAGGTCTGTGTGGCCCGATGTCGTAGTGTGATGAAGTCTGTGTGGCCCGATGTCACAGCGTGATGAGGTCTGTGTGGCCCGATGTCACGAGGAGGAGGCACGGGGTATTGTTGGTATGGTAAGTCCCCTATGTGGAGGTTACATAGCGGGGTTCTTAACTTGATTATGTGCCTTGACTTTGTTGGTAAGCGTCCGAGTTAGTTTCTTGCATTTTCTTTCAAGACCAAGAATTGAACAGTACTAGTTTATTTCACCTACGCGTCTCGGTTTACTTTAAAGGCTTCTTTTCCCTTTTTCCTTTCTTGTATATTGAGTTAACTGTCGACTAACTAGGTGGTTGTTGTTTGTTGGCTTCATCCCTTAGGTACTCGGACGTGTGCATGCTGATTGAGGGACGCTTGGAGGGAATCACAATAATGCTAGTCTTATGTCTAGTTTACCACCATAGACGTCTCGTATTATTCCGCTATATTATTCAGTTTTGGGGCCTGCGTGCCATCTTGATGTTGTTGCAGTTTTTGAGTTTACTCCACTCGTAGCCTTGAGCTACCGCATATCCTATATTTATATACATTAGTCTTGTTCCAGGTGTCCATGTTTTGAAAGCAGGTGTTTGCTCAAGGACCCATTCAGTTGGGCCTCGTAACGCCCTTATTTAGGTGGGTTCCGCCCGGCTTAAATGGGGGGTGTTACAGAGAGTGTAGTAACATGTGATATTAAATATCACATAAAATAATAAATCGTAAGTAAGTTGAAGAACAAGTCAACAGCTTGAGCCTCCGTTATGAAAACGTCATATCGTGAATGATGTAGGGTTTAGGATAGTCTTTTACGGACGCCACTATCTCGGCCTTATTGCGATTGTAATCCCGAATAGTGTGGTCATCAAGCCGGCAGCCTTATTGCTTTGTCATCCTGCCCATGCCTTTGCGCCTTAAGTCGCACTGCCTAAGCCGTATAAGATAATTGAATATGCCAACTCTTTTGCGTTTCGTTCTTAGTGGGCGCGACGCTTGTATTCGCTCTTGCCCTGCGTAAAGATCACTTGACGGGATTATAACAGAAGTTCGAATCATTTCGAACACTAGAAGATGAGATGCAACTAGTCTAGTATTCGGCGTGGTTTACGAGTCGAGTAAGTCGCTGCACTATTTTAGTGAGATGTAAGCGATCAGAGTACAAAGGCCTACTCAGTGGTCAGGCTCGTAAGCAGTATGTGTTTGGTGTTTAAATGAAAGTGAGTCAAAACGTCTTTAAAATTTAAAGACCACAAATTTCTGAAGTGAATCGAGTATGCATGATTTGAATGGTATAGTATGTTTGATAATTTGCAATTTGATATCGCACCGTAATCTTGCTGAATGCTTATTATATTATTGATATGAATTTACCTGTTATTTTTACTCATAACTAAATATCAAGCTTTATATGATTTATCGCTTTTGAAGGTACCGGGAGGATCGGGATCCCTTTCTCGAAGCCCCGCGCGCGCCCGCCCTCGTGAATGGGGCGGAATGCGCCTCGCGGGAAAATATGCGGGTAGGCATGCGTGGAAGCGCGCTCGGGAGATGCTTGATTTGCTATTGGGGAATGTCATTGCATGAATTTTTGACAAAAGAAATGTAGAAAATCCTTTTGAAATTTGATTTCGGAGTCGCCACCAAATATTTAAGGAATTTAGAACCTTTTTGACGCGTCTTAAATCACAAGACGCGAGGGTCTCAGATTTCAAGGTGCGTTGATACCTATCCTTCTGAGGTTATTGTGAAACCAGAGAGGATTCGGAGTGAGGTTACTTTTCGAAAGTTTTGACAAAATGTATTATGAAAACTGCAATAAAAAAGCCTACGTAAAAGTAGTCTTTACTAATTTGAAAACAAAAGCTTAATTTCGATATTTGGGCTAATAGAACGCTACCTATAAATGCGAATATGTGACTCGATAAATATGTAAAAATAAATGTAAGTCGTCAAAGCTATGACGTTTTGCTATAGGAAATATACGTAAAAATAATAATTCATTGTATTTGAATTACTAAATAAACGTTATTTTCCGAATCGTATCCAATTCTAAGATTTTATAAAAACCATCGGTTTTGCATGTTTAAAAAGACTGGTTGAAACGGTACAATTTAATGTCGAATCCGTGTTTTAGTCGTGATTTAATGCATGAATCGAGAATTTGCATAACGTAAAAGTGGTGTTTAATTTAGTGGTTTTGAGTCGTTTATTTATGCGATATTGGCGAGGTTTAGATGAATTTTGAATTTGAATTACTACAACCGTATTGCGAATACGGATTCGTTAAAGCCAATATCGAGTCGGGTTAAAGTAACCCTTTTGTCCAAGTCTCAAACGTCTAATCTGAAGGTAAAGTTTTTACCTTAAAATGCAAAGACGGTTTTTAGAGTAAAAATTTATAAGTGCGAGAGGCGTAAGTTGTGTTTTTTGTTAATGCCTTGTAATTGTGTATATTGATACTTAGTTGTGATTGTGAGGGCTGCTATTTATAGTAGTTGCTTCGTGTTTTATGTATGGTTTCTAAGAAAATCGCCAGTTAATCAGCGATTAAATAAAAAATCGCCGGTTTATAATTAGCAGGGAAGAAAATCGCTTGTGCACAGGCGATTTTCCAAAAAATTGCCTGTGCACAGGCGATTTTTTGGCTGTTTTGTGTGCTGTCGATTGGACTTGGGCCGCCGTATTTCATATGACACAAATACTTGAGTGTTTTGCTGTTTGTTGTTGACTTTTGCCGGGGAATCAACTTGGGTCAACTTGATTTCTCGGCTTCGTTTTCGCGTTTTTGTTTCGGTTTTTTGTCGTGTTTTTCGGGTTTGGCTCAAAATAAAATAATATTGTTATATATTATTTTACGATGTTGTGGAGTTTTGTATTATGAAAATGTGACCCGGGACGTGCTTTGGTCCGTTTCGGGTGTTTGGGCTTTTTTGCGTGTTTTGGGCCGTTTTTGTGATTTTGGGCCGTTTTGTGTTTTTGGGCCGTTTTTGTGAGGCATTTTTGCGTTGTGCTTGTGTGTATTGTGTCGACTTAAGACTAAAAATAACTAACTTAACACTCATTTTCACGAAGTATGCAAAATTAAATTAATACGTTAAAAATGACTAAAATGTTTTTGACACTTTTGTAATGTTTCGTCTTATTTATAAAACATGCGTGAAAAGTCCTTTTCGTCATTGGGCTTGTTTTTGGGAGGTACGTATACGGGTATCTACAGAGCCCCTAGTTTGGCTGAGCTTGGACTAAAGCGCTAGTCAAACTTAAAAGGTAGTATCCGGACCACTATAGTCTCGATACTACCTGGCGGCGCTAAGTATGTGTCTCGGGGAAAGACGAGGACTTAGTGCCGGGAATGCGGGGCGGGACAACATGTTTAAGGACATGATGGTCCTGCACATTTAAGGGCCTGCCAGCCTATCATTGCTTGAATGTCTTTTGATGGTGTTTGGCCACCTTCTGCGTCTTGGGTGCTTGCTGTGTGTCTGCTTCTGTGGTCGTGATCTTGAGTTCTTCTTTGTAGAGAGTGTAAGTGTTTTTGATTTGTGAAAAGCATACGTATTTGACTCGTGAGGAGTATACGTATTTTACTTGTTGACTCGTAAAGAGTGTATGTGTTCTTGTGTTTAACTCGTAAAAGAGTGTTAAAGAGTGGATTAATAGCGTAATGGGCCATATAAATCAGCCCAAACTAAACAGAAACCTGTGACCAAACTAAGAATCGCCAGTGTACTGGCGATTTTTGTGAAAATCGCCAGTAGACTGGTGATTTAGTGTGTGTTGTAGGGCTTTGTTTCAAAAACACGGGAAGAGGGAGAGTTGTACAACTTGTTCTGTTTGGTTTAATTGAAAGTAATCATAGAAAATAAATAATGTTATGTTTGGTTTAATTGAAATGAAAGGAAATGAAAGGAAAGCAAACCTGTAAACAAATTTCACAAATAATATTTCCCTTTTCATCACACCATCTTTGTATGCATTCTCGATGAGCAAACTGCAACATTAAAATTAAGGGAACCCACATATGACATATGTAAAGCTGTAATTTTTGAATTAATTAATATGATGAATGAATGAATGAATTAGAATTGTTATAATAAAAAAAGAAATGAAATGAAATACCTTAACAGTACCAGTGCAAGAACAAGGAGTCTCTAACTTTCTGCAACTTTCATATTCAGCTTCATGGCATATTCTGCAGTAATACGCTTGTGAATTTGTATGATAATCATCCATAAATAACACTATTTCTTCCATTTTTATTTTTATTATTATATAAAATAACAATTTTTTTTGTGGGATGAGTTTTGATTTTTGGGTATGTGAATAAAAATGAAAAAATTTGCACATGTGCATTCATCCGAAAATCAAAACACAAACACACTTCAATTAAAAAACTTGTTCTCGGCGATTTTTCAACCAAATTTCGTCTTTCCGCCTCCTACGATTTGCAATGGATCAAGGTATGCACTCAATCAAGTTGCTTTTTCGTGTTTTGAAGTCGGTTTGAGTCGGTTTTAACCCAAAATTCGTTTTTTAGGGTTTTTGTTGAACCGCTTTGTTTGATTTGAATTTTGCCGTTGTCGTTGCTTGAAATTGATGCTTGAGAGTGCTATGAAGCTTGTCTTGCTGTTTTTGGTGATTGCTTGCGAAAAACCCGTGTTTCGGGGCTGTTTTTCGTGTAACAGAGCAAGGGTATTTTGGTCATTTTTCGTTTTTCGTCTCGAAACACGTTCAAAATTTCAATGTAGGTTACCCGTTAGTAGTATAATGCATGGGTAAATTTGTTTCGTTGAAATAGGCGCGAAAAATGAGTCTTTCGAGGGAAAACGTGCGTTTTCATGGATAGGTCGATTTTGGGTCGAAAATTTTCGGTTTCGAAACATGCTGAAAACTTCCGTCTTGGATTGTCATGACTTGTATGGTGTATGGCTTACTTAATTTTGTTGAGAATGCGTCATTTGGAGGCGTTTTGGAGCGTTTTTGTGTAGTTGGGCTAAGTTTCTTGGAACCGTTTTCCTCGTTTTTCGTGCCTCGAGTCTTGAATATATTGTCATGTATGTTGCTTGGGTTGATTAGGGTGTTGTTTCGTGGGAAGTTATGACTCCTTTGGCCAAGAAAAGGCCATTTTTGTAGTTTGTGAGCGTTTTGTAAAAGGTATTCAGTCATGGTGTTCGGGACGTGATTTTTGCGTGAAATTTTTTGTGGGTGCTTATTATGACCTATATATCGTAGTGTCATAAAATATGCATTTTTGTGACTCTGCGTCATTTTGGCCTTATCTGTCAAAAATAGGCCTAAATCTTTTTTTTGTCATTTTGCTTGGTTTTTCGTTGATTTTGCACATTCTCGCTCTTTGGATTGGTCGTGTATGACGTAGATATTGTATCTGTGTCATAGAATACGCATTTCTGCGCTTTTGCTTTGTTTTAGCCTTATCTGTCAAAAATAGGCCTAAAGCTTGTTTTTTGTTGTTTCGTTTGCTTTTTCTTTGCTTTTGTGCATCCTTGTTCTTTGTATTAGATGTGTATGACGCATATACTGTATACGTGTCATAAAATAGGCATTTCTGCGCTTCTGCTTTGTTTTGGCCTTATCTGTCAAAAATAGGCCTAAAGCTTGCTTTTTGCCGTTTCGTTTGATTTTTCTTTGTCTTTGCACCTCCTTGTTTTTTTGGATTAACTGTGTATGACATATATATTGTATACGTGTCATAAAATATGCATTTCTGCGCTTCTGCTTTGTTTTAGCCTTATCTGTCAAAAATAGGCCTAAAGCTTGCTTTTTGCTGTTTTTGTGCATTTTTACCCTTTTGTTGGTCGCGAGTTTGCTTTGTCTGGACACATTTTTGTTGTATTGTACTGCTATCGTTGCTTTAAAGTGTTTCTTGAATTTGCGCAGGTGATCCTGAGATCGTGATACCTACGACCAGTGCTATGGAGAAAGTTATCCATAGTATTGATTTCAGTGTTGTAGGGGAGGAGCGCACTCCGATGTCTGAGTTTCGTCCACATTTAGAGGATTCTTAGGGTCCGTCTCAATCCGATTTGTTTAAGACTCCTCCTACATTGACACCAGGGAACGAGGTACAAGGAGCTGTCCGGGAGCCTCCTGAGCCCTCTGCTAGTGAGCGTAGTACTACTGTAGAGCCGACAAGGCCTTTTGTTGGCGATGCAGGGCGTGCTGCGAGGGCGTTTGGGGTTCCTGCGGAGCCTACTGTGGAGTTGCCTGTGTCTTCCGTTGGTGGATGTGGGGTTGCTGCTAAGTCGCCTAGGCCTTCTGTTGGCGGGCGTGGAGTCGGGTCTGTGCCTTTGCGGGGTGTTGGACGTGGCGTAGCTGTAGTGTCACCGGCGCCTGCCGGGAGATGTCGAGGCGGTGGTCGCGGGGGTGGTCGTAGGAACGACAGGCCTAGTAGGAAGCATAAGGTGGGTGATGTTACTGGTAGTGCTGAGGGTGTCATTCGGACGCGCAGTCGTCGTGCCGCCGAGGCTGGTGGCAGTCACGAGCGGGGTGAGGGTAGTAGCGTTGGTGGTTCTGGTAGGGTAGGCCGTAATGAGGTTGAGGCGGGAGACGATCCTGCCCTTGAGAGGCCGAGGCGTGGTGCTCCTCGTCGACTTGAGGATGCTTTCGAGAGTGACCCTGAGTTTGAGGAGGAGCAGGGTGACGAGGAGCAGGTTGTGGACGAGGCTGGCGATGCAGCTGAGGCTGAAGTTGGGAGTGAGGCTGCAGGTGAGGCCGGAGATGCTGCTGCTGCAGCTGCTGGTGCTGGGACCACTGCTGCGCGAGATAGGTGCATGGGTGTGGTCGAGGAGCTAGGCTTGAGACCATCGTATCCCCAGGGACCGCGATTGTGGGCGAATGTTGCCAAGGATTGGGACGGCGCGAGCTTAGTTTGGAACCCACTGGAGCACTTGTCACTTCGGGTGAAGGTGGGTTTCGAGTCAGGCATTATGAGGACCTTCTCTGGTTTTCGTACTGTCATGGATTCATTTGACCGGAGATTGTCTCCCGAGTCGCGGAGTATAATCCTTGGTAACGCTTTTGGTCCCCTAGTGTCGAAATGGAAGGAGGTGCGTGGGAAGAGCGTGAATGCGCACCTTACTGTGATCCGGGCGTTGTTAGATCGGTTTTGGGACACCACTAACACGTTCCATATGCCTGGATATGAGGTTGGTGTTACCTTTTCGTCGCTTGCGATCGTTTTGGGGCTTCTTCATGGAGACGAGGAGATTGATTGGGACAGAGCGCGTCCTGCTATCTCTAGCGCAGCAGTTGTTCGTTTGATCGGAAGTGGTATTAGGTGTGCGAGAGGTGAACAACATACATTTCAGCCTCGGACGTCATGGTTTGATGATTACTTTAAGGGCGGTGGGAAGAAGCAGGTGAGTGATGTGAGCGATGAGTAGAATGCTCGATTGTGGCTATGGTAGTTTCTGTCGGCCACTCACTTTGGGGATAAAGGCGAGAGGGCTTCGACTGCTGTGCTGATGACGCTGAGGGATTTGTCAAGGTTGGGTGAGTTTGACTGGTTTACTCCTACCCTGGGCCTTTTGATTCGGTTTTGTAGGGACGCAGTTCGTCCTGATCAGATCGACAATGCGTCGCGACCGTCTCTGGTAGGCCCTGGTCTACTGATGGAGGTATGATTTGCGTTTTCGGGGTGTTTTGTTTATTTTTGTTATTATTTTGCTCTGCTTTCCCATTGTGATGCGTCTTCTGTTTCTTTGTAGTCCTGGTGCTATGCTCACTTCCCGTCGCTGCTTCCTGAGAGCTTTGCCGCGGAGGCGAAGTACCCTGTCTTCCATGCTTATGCGACAGCAGATCGGAAGGGTATTCGTTTGACTTACGACGCGGCTCGGGTGCTATTCAACGGGATGACCGTTGATAAGGTAAAAGGAGTATGTGTTCCTTTTATGCTTTTGTGTTCGTGCTTTGTTTGTGTTTGTGGATTTTTGACTTATTTCTTGCTTCTGTAGTTTGTTCGCAACCCTTGGGCACATTATGAGAATGTCCCTGCGTCGATTGTGGCTCGCTTTGCTCTTCGTGACAGACAGAGGTTGTACATTGCGACCCAGTACGACTCGTACTGGTATTTAGGCGAGTGTTTGTCAGCGCTGACGAGTCGAGGTGAGTTCCTTGTGCCCGTGTCTCCTCCTAAGGTCCTTTTCGTACAGACGTCGGATGCTGATGTCCGTCGCGAGGTTCATCGTGAGGGTGAGTCGGATTCCTTGCTGAGACCGGACGAGGACTACCCGTCGTGGGCGCGTCTTGCTTTAGCACCTGCTGTGATTGAGGTGTGCTTTTGTCTTTGCGTTTGTTTGTGTGTATTGCTTGTCGAAAAGCAAAAATTGACCCTGATTTTTGTGTCTTGTAGCCGCGTGACCCTGACCTTGAGGTCCAGCCTCCTCCGTTCTATGAGGATTTGCATTTTGAGCATGATGGCTGTCAGCATTCGGTTGTACTGCCGCAGTGCCTATCTGTGGTGGCTGACGCTGGCATGGAGAGCTGGGGTTCTCGTGTGAAGAAGGTATGATGGCTATCTTTTGTATTTATTTGCTCCGTGTTATGTAGTATATAGCCCCTAGTTTGAGTTAGATTTTGTTGTAAAATCGCTAGTCAAACTTAGTTGAAGCTGCTTTTGATTATAGCCCCCAGTTTGAGTTAGATTTTATCGTAAAATCGCTAGTCAAACTTAGTTGAAGCTGCTTTTGATTATAGCCCCCAGTTTGAGTTAGATTTTGTCGTAAAATCGCTAGTCAAACTTAGTTGAAGCAGCTTTTGATTATAGCCCCCAGATTGAGAATAGTAAGGCTATTGTTGTTTGCAGGTGACAGCTGACATGCATAAGAGGTTATGGCGAACTGCAAACCTGTGGAACCCGGGATCGGACCCAACTCGGCGTCTTGCTTAAGGGCGGATTTTAAAGTTAAAAAAGATTAAGTTGAAAAACCTTTAAGAACTGTTATGGAGTCGCCACCTATTTATCGCAGAAAATAGGAACCTGCTACCATGTTCTAAGTTAAAAACATGTCCTAGATTTTGGAGCACGCCGACACCCCTAGATCTAAGGCTTGTGAAACCAGATTGGATTCGGGGTGAGGGTACTTTAGAAAAAGAGTTAATTCAAATAATGATTTATGAAAACCTTTTAGAAAAGCCTATGTAAAAATAGCCTCTACTGACCTAGAACAATCCTTGTAAGATGATATTTGAGCTAATGTTATCGCTACGTACAAGTGCGATAAAGTTGTAAAAGAATGCAAATACAGATGCAAAAAGATTGATTAAAACCCTCAGTTTAGCATGTTTAACTTGTTAACGAAAACGGTTCAGTTAAAGGTCGAATTCATTGTTTAAGTTGATTTTAATGCAAAAATAAGAAGGGTGCAAGATGCATGCAAATAAAATAAAGTTCAATTGTCCATTGGTTTATTTTATAAGGTCGGTTGCTTATGCGACTCTGGCGTGTCATCGGATATGGAGTGTACCCGAAGTAAATAGAACACTTGGAGTGCAAGCGCGCTGGGTGCCAAAGCCGGGGCGCTAAAGTGTAGACCCTTTGTTAGTCCATAGAAAATAAGAAAAAGCTTTGATCCAAGTGGATCGGTACCTACTACCTTGTCCTCGACGCTTGGATCTGGCAGAGCTTCGCTTCTTGAACTTGAAAGGAGGATGAATTCAACACGGGATGGTGTGTTGAACTCAAGGATTTGAGTGCTTGAGGCTTTTGTGAAAGAGGATTTGTGTGTTGTGAATTGTGTGTGAAATTGTGATCTGAAAGTGTGTTTGAATGTCGAGGTATAGGGCTCTATATATACTAAAAGCCTCGGAGAAATTAGGAAAGCAGGGGATAAAAACAAGCCGAGGAACCGCATAGGCTTATGCGGTTGCCAGGGCAAACCGCATAAGCTTATGCGGTTTCCCCTCCAAACCGCATAAGGCTGTGCGGTTTGGAGGTGTGGTTCTAGGCCTAATTTCCTAGTTTCGGTTTGACGAAATCTTTGAAAGATTATGTGATAATTTTGTGCGTGTGGCTCAAGAAAACAGCTAGGATAATCCTGAGATATTTTGTGATGTTCAGGGCTTTGGAGTGCGGGCCAAAGGCTGGGTTTGGGCTCGGTTTCGGGCCCGAGACCCGGAAAAATGAAAAGGGTGTGTTTGCATAGTTTTTGTGAAATAAGGTAAGACGTGAAGCCGTATTTTGTGTAAGAGGGGGCTAAAAGGCGGTTTTAGCTACCGGGCCTAAATTTAGGAATTTAGGAATGCTGAATTAGACCTTGTTAACGTAAAAGGACTAATTGTAGTGCAAATGCGAAGCTCATGCCAAATGAAGCAGGACAAGGACCTAGCTAAACTCCAAATGGACAAAATGAACGTGTATTTAAGTGTGATGTGAAGCGACCTTAAACATTTTAACATTACAAACGACTCAAAATGAATTCGACATTAGTTAGAACCGTGTAAGTCAACGTTAAAGCATGCGTAATAAAAGTCCGTGATACATCACAGGGTTTTGTTTGGGAGGGTACGGATATGGGTATCCACAGAGCCCCCAGTTTGACTGAGCTCGGACTAGAGCGCTAGTCAAACTCCACGACCATATCCGGACCATTACAGTCTCGATATAGTCAGCGGAACGAAGCATGTGTCCATGGGTGAGACGAGGACTTCGAACCGGGCTAAACGGAGAGGGGCGTGCGCATTTTAAGGACTTGGCGGTCCGTGCATGCTATAAGGGCCTGCCGGCCTGCTGAATGTCTTCGTCGTGCTTGTTGTACTGTCGTTGTTGGTGCCTTTGTATATGCTTGGTATCGTCGGATGCCTGGTGCTGGTGCTTGTAATGTCTTCGTATTGCATGTGTATAAGGGGCTGAAGTGCAGGGGTGCAGGTGCTTGTAAGATGTTTGGGTGCTTATGTATGAGGTGTATAACTGAGGGTGCTTATGTAGGTGTAGGTGTAGGTCTCGTGAAAGAGCGTCCGTGTAATGCTTGAACTCGCCGAGGAGCGTCTATGTAGAGTGAAATGCTTGGAGTTAGGTGTATGTTGCAGAGTGCTTATGCTTAGGCTCGCCGAGGAGTGTCTATGTAGTTGGGGTTGCATATGGTTGCCTTCCGTAGAGGAGAATATGATGTAATGCTCGTGAAGAGCGTTCGTGCTTCGCTCGCACCGCATACATTAAATGCTTAATATACGCGTATGGCGGACTGTAGGTGATGCCTTAACCCAAGCACGGGACGTACTTGGAGTTACATTAGAGCTAGGATGAATTAGGAATCGAAAAGTAGGCGTAAAACGAGGAAAAACCGAGAAAAACCACAGGCGGAAACCGTATAGCCTTATGCGGTTCGTGGGGCAAACCGCATAAGGTTATGCGGTTTGCCTTAGTGGCAGTAGGGGGCTATAAAGGCACGAGAGCACCGTGTTTGTTGCTCATTATAACATTTTCGGTTTCTATCTCATAAAAACGTCATTTTTCGATTTCTCAACCGTTTTTGCTCGTTTTTCTTGCGTTGCCTTGCTATGGAACGAGGTATTGCTCCATTTTAACTTGCTTTTACGTTATTTGTTGTTGTAATTAGATAGTTTTGCCTTGAAATGTTGAAAAGACGGGTTTTGAATGAAAACCCGAGTTTTGCTTGAAATTTGCCGTTTGAATGCTTGAAATTGTCGTCGTTGTGTTGCATTATGCCATGTGAACGTGTATGTGTGAATTGATTGTGATTTAGACCGTCTTTGTGTGAAAAACGTCCAAATTAGGTTTCGGGCCCGAAAACGAACCCGGATTTTCCGACCCGGAATTTCAATTAAACTTCGGTGTAGGATGCCCATAGTGAGTATAGCATTCCTATAACGTTAGTTTTGCGAAAAAGTCGAGTTAGAGCTTTCAAATCGCCGTCTTAAGTCGTAGTTATACGGAGTAATTAAGGCGAATTGGGGGTTTTTGATCGGAGTGACCAAAATGCAATTGCTCGTAATGGGTTGTTGTTGGGGACTATTATGGCGCGTAGAAACCATAAAGTTGTGATTTTGAAATGTAGAGAACGGTTTTCGGCTTAATTGTGAATTAGGCCTAAAAATGCTCTGTGAAGTGTATAGTGCAATGTGTTTAGAGAATGTATATGTATTATGTGTGTATTATTTGTGTATATTTGCGTATGTGTATGCCAAGGGTTGTGTTTGGTTGCAGGGGAAGGTTCTAGTCGTGTTACGAGGTCGAGATCTCGTAAGAGTGCTAGCTCGAGGACTGAGGGAGCCTCTAGCTCGAGTGGTTTGAGGCGTACTCGTAGTGAGAGGGAGGCCGACCCTCGTGATCTGCCCACGAGACGTGGTCAGTCACGAGGTAGGGGCCGTGGGAGAAATGTTCCTGTGCGCGATCCTGAGGAGGAGGAGGCTGACGCGTTTGCTCAGGAGTTTGTGGAGGAGTTGGAGGCTGAGATGGATGTTGCTGAGGAGCAGGCTGAGGAGGTCGAGGAGGTCGCGCCTAGGGCAAGTAGCTCTAGGCCGCGAAAATCACGCGCGAACAGGGCTTTCGCGAAGGGTTGGGATGGCCACAACCTTCTGCTTGCTCCGGAGAGACATGTTTCCTATCGAGCGACGATGGGTTGGGATAAGGGCCCGATGAGGACTTTCTCGGTCTACTCGTGCGCAATGTGTGCTTTGAGGAGAGGCTTCACGAGGGCGCAAGCTTGGGTGTTGCGTAGTGCTTTTGGCCCGTTGGTTGGCTCGGAGGAGATTGCGAAGAAGAAGCAGACGGCGAACCTGATGTTGATCAGGGCCTTCATGGATAGGTATTGGGACACCACGACGACGTTCCATATGCCCGGCTTCGAGGCCGGCATTACCTTGTCTGAGTACGCGGTCATAACGGGGCTGCCGTTTGGGGATCGCGACATGGATTTTGAGTTTGCGCCGTCCGTTGTGGACGAGGTTGTGACTGCCGCGGTTGGCGGTGGTTTGGAGGTGATTTGTGAGGGTGCGCCCCCCTATACCTTCAAGACGAGCTATATCTTGGAGTACTTTGAGGGGAAGACCGAGTATGGCCCCTCGGAGTGGAGCGACGAGCAGAATGCTCGTATGTGGTTGTGGTGGTTTGTGAGCGCCGTGTACTTCGGCGACAAGGGCGAGCGGGCGTCGACATCGGTCCTTATGCATCTCCTGGATTGGAATGCAATTGGGACGTTTGACTGGGTGACGCCGTCTCTGGGCTTGTGCATTCGTTTCTGCATGGATGCTGTGAGACCGCGGGTCATGGATCGAGGGTCGCGACTGTCCTTAGTCACGCCTGGCTTCTTGATGGAGGTACGTATTGATTTTGTTTTTGTCTTAGGTGCATTGTTGTTCATTTTTGTTGTCTTTTGTCTTTATGACGTGTTTTTGTAACGTGTTTTTGTTTCTTGTGTGCAGTCGTGGATTCTTAGCCACTTTCCTTTTTCTCGCTTCCCCACATGTCCGGCGGATCGTGAGGAGTACTCCGCAGACGCATTGGGGTACGCGGTAACCGCGTCGCGCTCAACCGGGTCGTATGATGATGTTAGGGATCGTCTGAACCGGATGCGGTTTGATGAGGTTTGTGCTTGAACCATTTTAAATAGAGTGTACTTAAAATGATTGTATTGTATCTGTATTTATGAGTGTTTGTTCTGTTTGCTTTGTAGTTCGTGCCATTCCCGTGGGGCCAGTACAGGGATATTCCTGAGGGCATTGGGGCTAGGTTTGCGGGGCGAGAGCCCCAGCGCCTATACATAGCGAGGCCGTATGGATCGGTTTGGTACCTTGGCGAGCGTTTGGTTTTTCAGGCAGGGTGGCGGCTCGGTGGTGCTGAAGGATCCGCCGAGGGTCTGTTTGAGCGAGGGTTTCGCCAGGATCGTGTGGCGTTGTATGGAGAGGAGAGTCGGTGAGCCTCCTCTCGTCTGGGAAGACTATGCCCATTTTGCTCGATCTCGGCTTGCTTGTGGCCGATTGAGGTATGTGTGCCGGTGTTTGGGGGTGCGTAAGGTAATTTTGCGAAAAATTTCCGACGTGTGCGTTTTGTATTTGTTTTGCAGAGTTCGATCCCGAGATGGCGAAGCGGCTGATGACTTCCCTACCATCGCCGAGTATGATGACTTCGGGCGTCCGTCGTACCTTTGTTCTCGCCGACGTACTTGCGGTGACTCATCGACGGGCATGGACAGCTGGACGAGCAAGGTGAAGAAGGTATGTTCTTGTGTGGTTGTATGTATGTGTATAAGCCCCCAGTTTGATCGAGGTATGAAGTATATCGATGATCAAACTTGTGAGAGTCGTTTTTCGTGTTACCTCCTCTAGTTAGGTTTAATTAAGGTAAAGTGGGGTTGACTGGGTTTGTTTTGAAATTTTCCCCCTGAGTTTGACTTAATTTGAGTGAAATTAAGGCAAAATG
This sequence comes from Dianthus caryophyllus, assembly GCA_023091065.1. Classification (NCBI taxonomy): domain Eukaryota; kingdom Viridiplantae; phylum Streptophyta; class Magnoliopsida; order Caryophyllales; family Caryophyllaceae; genus Dianthus; species Dianthus caryophyllus. Next base: position 21,144,742 of record CM041522.1, read on the forward strand.
GAGAAAGGTGTGAACTGTGTTTGTGTTGTGTTTCACAGGTGGCTAAGGAGGCGCACAAGAAGCTATGGCGTATAGCCAATAGGTGGAGGATGGCTTGGGCTGAGCAGACTGCTCAGTTGTGTCAGAGCCGAGCTGAGACGGCTCAGATTCGGCGTGAGTTTGACGAGTATCGGCGCCGTCACCCCGAGTGAATTTATGTATTTAAAGATTGTATGAACCTTTATGTACATGTCGTTGTAGCTTGAACTTTGAACTTTGTTGTTGTTGCTTGAACGTTGTAGCTTGAATTTGGTTGTCGTCGATAAACCTGTTTGGTAGGCTTGTTTTGAAGAAATGATATGATTCCCGAGTGGGATGCGTTGATGTTCATTTTAGATTGTGAAAATGTTTTGCGAAAAGTTCATTTTAAATGCGAAATGAGCTCGTATGAACGCGAAAAATGTTATGCGCTGACTCGTGGTAAGAATCGGAATTGCTAAAGGGAAATGTAATGCCGGTGCATGGGAGCAACAAAAGAATGTCGTAGCCCAAAGTAGGTTGTAGTGTTTTAGGAAAGACGAAATTAGGAAAATATCGAGAAAAACCAGCCCCTGAAACCGCATAGGCTTATGCGGTTCGTGGGTTAAACCGCATAAGCTTATGCGGTTTGCACAGCAAACCGCATAGAGTCATGCGGTTTGTTGGCTTGGATGTAGCGCTGTATTTCCATATTTCGGACATTGTTTTCCTATATAAAGAGAGGGGGTGCGTGCCATAATATTCATTCACAACTACTCCTCTTCTCTCTTTTTGCTTTAGAATTTTGCTTTCACAAATATATTGGGTATATTTATAAAAGTTTTTTTTTGTGTCCAAGAAAATGGAGGAGCATTTTGATGCTCTTTTGAAGAGGTGGACGTCTTCCTTGAGTTCGGCAATGAAGAAGGCGGTGTATGATGACGGTGCGGGTGTATTTATTGGCTTTCGTCAAATGAAAGTCGATCTAGACTTCCTTGATTCGTGCTTAGATTATTGGGATCCTAGCTTGCATGTTTTTAGGTTTCCCGGGGGAGAGGTGTGCCCTTTGATGGAGGAGTTCTCGGTCATTGCTGGATGGTCGAAACGGACTACTCCTGTGGTCGTGAGGAGCGAGCTTTGTTACAACGGGATGTTGCGAAACTTCCTTGGGATGACAAACGCTCATGCTGCAGGTTTGTTTGAGGGAGGCAAGGTAAACATGCTTCTCTTGTGTCAACGATATATGAATAAGGCTGATACTAGTATTTCGGACCGTTCTAGGCGGAGGGCCCTTGCTTTTTGTTTGGTTCATCGTTACGCTTTTGCGGGATCCATGCCAGATGGAGTGTTCGGGAACGCGAGGTATGCTCGAGTTGTCGAAGAGATGGAAAGGGGACATGATCCTTCTGCGTTGATCCTAGCGGAGACCATACTGGGCTTAGACGACCGTCATGCTAATCGTCTGAGCTCGCAGGGGTTGCGCTAGGATTCTCAACGCTTGGCTCATGGAGAGGCCGAGTGTGTATAAAGCTCTTCCCCTTGGAAGTGTCTTCGGGGGGGCGGGGACGACGTCGCGGAAGATGGAATGGGCTGATCCTCGGGAGCGTTCGCTAAACTACTCCCGGTGGTTTGTGAAGGAGAGCTCCATTCGTTGGTACGTGTCTTGGTGGGGTATTACGGTGATTCTACCGCCTATTGCAAATGCGCCTCGTGGGTCGATGTTGTGCGGGTTTGAACGAGGAGTGTGGATTCATCCTCTTCGCCAAGAGGCAAATCGGGCTTGTTTCAAACCATACCCGAGCAGATACTCAGGTTGGAGGGTTGTTGTTCTAAACAACCAAACGATTGATGCTTGGGTCCGAGGATGGCCTGACCGTGTTACTTGGGTCGTTTGAGCATATAGAGTCTAGCCGTGTTACGGACTTCTATACACGGTGGTACTGCTCCAATGATCCTAAGGAACGTGAGAATCAAAGGAGGAGGGAAAAGAATGGGCCAAGGCCCTCGCTTGGCGTATGAGGCGGTCTTGGCGAAAGGAGGGACTATGGTGATCTTTGTACTGTTGGTGCAGGTGTTTCTACTTCGAGACCGGCGCGGGAAAGGCTTGGAGCGAAAGTGGCCGTTAAAGATCGCCTAGGGCCAAGGATCGAGGAGCCCCCAGTTGAGCAGGATGAGGATCCGATCGAGCCCCCAGGTTTTGAGAGATCTACTCCCGTCCTTAGGTCGAAAGTTGTGGCGGATCGGCCTCTTGAAGATGAAGAGGTCAACCCAAAGCGTCAGAAAAAGACTTGAGTAGTTTGTTTTGTTTAGTTGAGAAAGATTCCTTTATTTAAACACATGTTTTAGATTTGAATAAAGGGCTAAGGAGGCTTGTTCCTAGCTCCTTCCTAAATTGCGAAAATTCTAAATAAAGTAATAAAATAGAATTAATTTGCTTTTGTCTTGTCTCGTTGTTTTCTTTTGTTTGTTTTTAAATGTTCTCGACCTTTTTAAGCTTCGAACATTCGCATTAAATCCTCGACCTTTTTAAGCTTTGGATTCGCCTGTTTGACTTGTTCCGTTTTTAAGTCCTCGACCTTTTTAAGCTTTGGACTTGGATTTGTGTTTTGTTTTGTGTTGACTGTGCTCTTGACCTTTTTAAGCTTTGAGCGTGTCTTTTTGTGAGTGCAACGCCCTTGACCTTTTTAAGCTTTGGGTATGCGTACTTAGAAAAAGTTCGGTTGTACTTTTGACAAGTCGCGCCACGATTCGCTTTTGAATACAGAATCAAACCGGCGTAGTTCGTGTGATTCGGTTGAGCTCTTTGCAAAGCTGCCTACGTATCCACAGTGCGTGGAATCAAACCGAGCGTAGTTCACCCATGCGAGAGTGAGTTTTGTTTTGAAATTTTGCAGAAGCGTTTGTGTTTTAGGGGTAGTATTTCTTGAGTTGATCAAGATTTGTTGGTGTCTAAGTCCCGACCGCCGAGGTCGCTTAGTTTCACGGCTCCTGGAAGGATTTCCTTGACCAAATGCGGTCCGCCCAATTGGGTTTGAATTTTCCTCTTGGGTCGACCGTAATGGTGCTCGGGTGATTTGAGTACTAGGTCACCCACTTTGATGTTTCGTGGCTTGACCCGCTTGTTGTAGGCACGTTGTAGGCGAGATTGATACATTCTGTGCATTAGTGAATGTAACCGTCTTTCGCCTAAGAGGATGAGTTGTTCATATCGCCGCGTGCCCATTCTGGCCAGGAATGTCTGCTTCCATGAGAATTCGAAGGGATTGCATCTCGATTTCTACAGGTTGGACGGCTTCCATCCCGTAGGTTAGGAAATAGGGTGTCATGCCTGTGGGTGTGCGGATTGTTGTGCGGTATCCCCATAATGCAAATGGGATTTTGTTGGGCCAGTCGTGGCAGGTGTCGATCATCTTTTTGAGGATTGATACGACGGTTTTGTTTGCTGCCTCGACCGCGCCGTTAGTTTGTGGTCGGTAGGGTGATGATTTGTGTCGTTGTATTTTGTATTTGAGGAGGAGTGGTTCCACCTCCCCTTGGAAGTGTGTGCCTTGGTCACTTATGAATTCGTGGGGTATGCCGTAGCGACAAATGATGTTGTTTTGTATGAATTTTGCAACTTCCTTTGTGCCTAGCGTACGGTATGAAGCGGCTTCGACCCATTTGGTGAAATAGTCGATGGCCACGAGGATGAAGCAGTGTCCTCCTGCTCCTACGGGTTGAACTTTGCCTATGACGTCGATCCCCCATGTGGAGAAGGGCCATGGCGAGGTTAAACTGTATAGTGGTGAAGGAGGTATGTGCTGTACGTTTGGAAAGATTTGGCAATTATGGCAATGTTTGACATATTTTGCCCAGTCGGCTTCCATGGTTGTCCAGTACTATCCTAGCCTTATGATTTGTTTGCACATGGCTCGTGCGTTCATGTGTGGTCCGCACTCGCCATCGTGTACTTGGGACATGATATCGTGTCCCTTCTTGTGATCGACACATAAGAGTAGTGTGCCTTGGGGCGTCTTTTTGAGTAGTTTGCCCATTTCCATCACGAATTGTGATGATAACAGGCGTAGGGCGCGTTTGGCTCGTTTGTCAATGTTTGGTGGGTATTCACCGTTTGTTTTGTAATTGATGATTGCTTGGTACCAAGGGTCCGTTTGTTCTTCCTCGGTTTCAATGTCACAGATGTAGGCGGGTTCATTCTGTCGTTCTACGACAATGGGGAGTGTTTCCATCCCCGGGGGTATGTTGATTAGTGATGCGAGTTTGGATAACGCGTCGGCGAATTGGTTTTCTTCGCGAGGGAGGTGTATGAATTCTACGTGATAGAATTCGTTTATGAGCTCTTGTATTTTGCTTTGGTATAGTGCCAGGTTTTCATTAAGTATCTTCCATGCTCCGGATATTTGGTTGATTATGAGGGAGGAGTCCCCATAGACTCTTATATTGCGGGCGTTGAGTACAAGCGCTGCTTGGAGACCGTGCAAGCATGCTTCAGATTCCGCGGGCGTTGTTTGTAACGTCAAAGTCCAGTTTGATTGATAAAGGTGTGTGTTCGCCATTCGGGGATATGAGAAGTATTCCTACTCCACATCCTCGATAGTTGGAGGAGCCATCGAAGTATAACTCCCATTGTTCTTGGTTGATGTTGAAGATCCCATCGTCTGGAAGGGACGTTGTGTCGATGATTGGTTCTTCGTTGATTGCATTTTCGGCTAGGAAATCGGAGACTGCTCGTCCCTTGATTGCTTTGAGGGGTACGTACTTAAGATCGAATTCGGCTAGGAGCAATGTCCATCTGGCCATTCGTCCGTTAGGTACAGGTTTCTCGAAGAGGTACTTTACGGGGTCCATTTTGGAATAGACCTTCGTTTGGTGTGCTAGCATATAATGACGGAGTTTCTTGGATGACCATACTAAAGCTAGACAACTCTTCTCGACGGGTGAATATTGAGTTTCGTAATCGAGAAATTTTTTGCTTATGTAGTAGATTGCGTGTTCTTCGCCGTTTATTTCTTGAGCGAGCATGGCGCCCATGGCGGTAGGTGTGGTTGTAAGGTATAAGGATAGTGGTAAATCCGCTTGGGGTGGTCGTAGAACTGGTGGGTTAGTTAGCAATTCCTTGACCTTGTCAAATGCTTTTTGACATTCTTCATCCCATTCAACGTGGTCGGTTTTCTTGAGTTTCTTGAAGACTGGTTCACATATCATGGTGAGTTTGCTAATAAAGCGCGAGATGTATTGGATTTGGCCCAAGAAACTTCGAATTTCGTCGAGGTTCTCCGGGGGTCGCATTTCAAGGATTGCTTTGACTTTCGAGGGGTCGACCTCGATGCCTCTTTGGCTCACTACATGTCCTAGTAGTTTACCGGATTTAACTCCAAAAGTACATTTTTGGGGGTTGAGGCGCATTTTGTATTGTCGTAGGCGAGTGAAGAACTTGCGGAGGTTAGTGATGTGACCACTTCTCTCCTTTGACTTTACGATCATATCGTCGACGTAAACTTCGACTTCTTTGTGCATCATGTCGTGTAAAAGGGTTGTAGCGGTGCGTTGGTATGTAGCGCCAGCATTGATTAGGCCGAAGGGCATAAGCGTATGTGATATGTCCCCACGGTGTAATGAAGGTCGCTTTTTGCCATGTCTTCGGAAAGTGACATTTTGATTTGATTGTAGCTCGCGAGTCAGCCCATGAAGGATAGGAGGGCGTGGTCGGCGGTGTTGTCGACTAGGACGTCCACATGGGGTAATGGAAAGTCATCTTTGGGACTATCTTTGTTCAAGTCGCGAAAGTCAACGCATACTCGAATTTTGCCATTCTTTTTCAGGACTAGGACCATGTTTGAGACCCATTCAGGATACTCGATGACTTGGATGAAACCGGCTTGTAGTTGTTTTTCGATTTCTTCCTTGACCATGAGAGACCATTCGGGACGTAGTCTTCTTAGCTTTTGCTTGACGGGTTTGTAACCGGGTTTGATGGGGATGCGGTGCTCGGCGATGCTTCGTTCGATGCCGGGCATGTCTTTGTATGACCAAGCGAATACGTCCTTGAATTCGCTTAGGAGTTGTGTAAATTGGGTGCGCTCGTGTTCGTCTAGTGAGGCTCCTAGTTGTAGTTCCCTTGGTTCTTCGGGGGTTCCCACGTTTATGGTTATGGTTTCCTCGATGATTGGGTCTTGTGTTTTTGGATGTACAAGGTTTGCGATGTATTTGTTTAAAGATTCACTTTCGCATGAGTTAGTGTCTTTTGTATTTTGTGTGTTGTTTGTTGCTTGTTGATTTTTGTTTGTTTGTATTTTGTTATTTGTTTTAGTTTGAGACAAGACGTAAGCAAATTTATTCATTTCATTATTTTGAAGAGAATCATTCGACAAATCAGAAAATTGCTTGGAGCTAGCCTCCGTAAATAGAAAATCTAAACTAAAGCTAGAGTCTAGGATAGATGGGTCGACAGATGACCCGACACTAAGAGCATTAGAATCTAAAAGAATTTCTTCTTCTTCTTCTTCATCGTCTTCTGTGTCGTTGGAGGTGCTTGAGCTGCTTGAGCTGCTTGAGTTGCTTGAGTTGTGATGTAAATTGCGTCATTGTTGGAGGAAGGTGCGGTTTTCCTCCGAGGTTTCTTGATTCTTCCTTGATCGATAAGATCTTGGATGGCATGTTTGAGTTTGAGACAACTCTGAGTGCTATGTCCCATGCCCCGGTGGTATGCACAGAAGGCGTTGGGATCCCATGATTTTGATTTCTTTCTCATGGGTGGTTCGCTAATAGGTCCGATTGGTGTGAGGTAGTCTTTTGCGATCAACTTTTGTAATGCCACAGCGTAGGGCATATAGAGTTTGTCAAAGTTCCTTGCGGAGCCATGCGAGTTGTGTATTTTTCGCCCGTTAAGAGTGCGTCCTCGAAGGGTGTTTCGGTAGGCGGGATCCTCATAGCTAGACGTGAGATCCTTTTCAATGCGAGTGCCAATTTCGATGAGATGTTCGAAGTTCTGAGCGTGGCAGAAGTGAAAGTAGTATCGCCATGCAGGTCGTAAGCTGAAGAGGAAAGTAGATATGAGCTCATCTTCGTGTGGGTGATCGGGCACTCGGGAAAGTAATTTCCTCCACTGTGTGAGATGTTTGACGAAGCCTTCGTTGTCTTTCTGACGAAAAGCTTCGAGGGTGTCGAGCGAGACTGGGTTGCTAAGTTCTTTTTGGACGCGACGTTCCAAACGCTCGATCGCGCGGCGATGTAGAGCTTTTAGGTGATCGATGTCTTTGCAAGTCGATTGATGTGACTTATCACTTCGCCGCAGGGTAGCCGCTGGCTGCCTTCGCCATCGCACCAAGAGACCGCATTAACTTGGTCGTCGGAGGGTGTGATTAGGTAGGAGCAGTCTAGAATAGGGATTGACCCCACGAAGATTGCATGGTTTCCAAGGGGGTTTTTGTTGTTTGAAGGCTTGGCGGGTTGAGATGGTTTGTTGAGCTTTCCTTGATCGATTAGATCTTGGATAGCGTTCTTGAGCCTAAAGCAGTTCTCGGTGTCATGCCCCTTGCCACGGTGGTATGCACAGAAGGCATTGGGGTTCCAAGATTTAGGCTTCTTGTCTTCGGGCGGCTCGCTAGTAGGCCCGATCGGTTGTAGGTAGTTTTTCTCGACCAACCTTTGAAATGCCTTGGAGTAGGTCATAAAGAGAGGGTCGAAGTTTCTCTTGGCCTTAGGAGGCGGCGAGAATGTGGTTGCGAAAGCGTCGAGGGTGTCATCATCAAGGTTACCGACGGTACGATTTTCGTCGTTCTTGACTGCGCGGGAGGACTTAGAGGAACTTCCTTGATTTGCATGGCCGGTGTATTTAGCCATGGTACCAGTCCTAAGGTCATCTTCGATTTGAGTGCCGACCTTAGTTAATTCTTTGAAGTTCTGAATGTTGCTGTACCTCATGTAAAATTGATACACGGGTCGCAGGTTATTTATGAACTTGATGCAGACGAGCTCGTCCTCGCGGGGACGGTTGGGGATTTGTGCGCTCAGCTTCTTCCAACGAGTAAGATAGTCGGTAAAGCCTTCAGTGTCCTTTTGAGATAGGACTTCTAAGGTGCGGATTGAGACTTGAGTGTCTTCATTGTCTCGATACTGTCGGTCGAACTCGACCGTGAGTTCTTCAAAAGTAGGGACCCGTTGTGGATCGAGTGAGTAGAACCATGTCTTGGGCACTGCTGCTAGAGAGTGCGGGAAGAGAGTTAGCCAATGCTTTGCGTCGACCCCCTTGATGGCCATTTGGGATTTGAAAGCTCGGATGTGGATGATCGGGCTCTCATGTCCTTGGAAGACAGGAAGGTCACTAAGGGCGAGCTTGTTAGGGAGCTCGTCCTTGATGCTAGTAGGCACGTTTTCATTCTCCTTGTGGATGGAGTAGGTGCTCGAGACGTAGAGTCTTTCTTCCATGGCTTGGAGTTTCTTGGCGTGCCTATCGGCCTCTTCCTTGATCTTGGCTTCCATACGTTCCACCTCAGTGGTGTGGGTGGCCAGGAGCCTGTCAAGGTCAGCGGTCAGCTTTGTGACTTGGTCACGGAGTGCGGTAACTTCGTCATTGCCGGCCATTTTGCGGGTGTAGGTTCGTTTCTTGTAAGGGATTACTAGGCGGTTCTTAGTACGACGAGTATCCAGCTGAGGCCTGCATTTCACTTTGTATATTAGCGACACGACTCGACCCACTAGACTCACATTCATTTTAAGCATTCATTTTAGCTCATTTCTTTGTTTAGAAAGACCTTTTAAGCTTGAAAAAGGAGGTTTTCGAAAAGGTTTTGCTAAGGGAAGCTTTTGAGGCGAGGATGCGTGCGCACATCTCGTCTCGATGTTAAAAGATTTTGCTTTGCATCCGTCGAACTGATATCGGTGATTTGCCGAGGTGAGCTCGAGTCGGATGTGTAAAAGAAGAGGATTCGGCTCGAGAGCGATTAGCAAGTCGAGTCGAGGATGTTAAACGTAGAGACTAGGCCGTATGACCTAGAAGATTGAAATCCGCGAGCTCGGGTTTTATTCCTTGCTCGGTTTTTTGCTTGTTAGTGAAAAAGGAAGTTTTGAAAAAGTTTATTTCAAAAAATTTGCGATAGTTTTGTTTGAAAAGCGTTAGTTTGTTAGATGTTAGGTTCGTTTATCTTTGAAACGTTTAAGCGAGTTTTCGAAGATATGAATGCAAATGCTCGTTTTGAAAAAGACTATGGGGTGCATAGCCTCGAACTTGTACGTATGACTCAAAAAAAGGGTGAAAAAAAAATGAGTCAGTCGGGTACACCTCCAACTACCTCGAGTACGCTTTGGCAGATACTTAACCCCTCTATTTCCTTACGCCGGAGCTATAGGTTTTCTAGAGGGAGCACTGGGGCGGTCGAGATAGCCGTTTACGGCAAGCCGTGGAGGGGCGAGAGGAAAGCTAGTCCGGCATGTGCTTTATCGAGTGGACAAGCCTGCATGTGGGAACCACCTCTCGAGGGTGCAAAGGGTGCCTAGATTCCAAAAGGAATGGACTCTAAGCGAATGTGCATAGCTCAAATATGTATACTTGGATTGTTCAAGGCTTTCAAGTTTCACCTCTTTATTTTTAAAAAGAAAAAGCTAGTTTTTGGTTTTAAAAATAAGATGTCCCCAGCGGAGTCGCCAAACTGTGGAACCCGGGATCGGACCCAACTCGGCGTCTTGCTTAAGGGCGGATTTTAAAGTTAAAAAAGATTAAGTTGAAAAACCTTTAAGAACTGTTATGGAGTCGCCACCTATTTATCGCGGAAAATAGGAACCTGCTTCCATGATCTAAGTTAAAAACATGTCCTAGATTTTGAGCACGCCGACACCCCTAGATCTAAGGCTTGTGAAACCAGATTGGATTCAAAGTGAGGTACTTTAGAAAAAGAGTTAATTCAAATAATGATTTATGAAAACCTTTTAGAAAAGCCTATGTAAAAATAGCCTCTACTGACCTAGAACAATCCTTGTAAGATGATATTTGAGCTAATGTTATCGCTACGTACAAGTGCGATAAAGTTGTAAAAGAATGCAAATACAGATGCAAAAAGATTGATTAAAACCCTCAGTTTAGCATGTTTAACTTGTTAACGAAAACGGTTCAGTTAAAGGTCGAATTCATTGTTTAAGTTGATTTTAATGCAAAAATAAGAAGGGTGCAAGATGCATGCAAATAAAATAAAGTTCAATTGTCCATTGGTTTATTTTATAAGGTTTGCTGTTTATGCGACTGGCGTGCCATCGGATATGGAGTGTACCAAGTAAATAGAACACTTGGAGTGCAAGCGTACTGGTGCCAAAGCCGGGCGCTAAAGTGTGGACCCCTTTGTTAGTCCATAGAAAATAAGAAAAAGCTTTGATCCAAGTGGATCGGTACCTACCTTGTCCTGACGCTTCAGATCTGGGCAGAGCTTCGCTTCTTGAACTTGAAAGGAGGATGAATTCAACACGGGATGGTGTGTTGAACTTAAGGATTTGAGTGCTTGAGGCTTTTGTGAAAGAGGATTTGTGTGTTGTGAATTGTGTGTGAAATTGTGATCTGAAAGTGTGTTTGAATGTCGAGGTATAGGGCTCTATATATACTAAAAGCCTCGGAGAAATTAGGAAAGCAGGGGATAAAAACAAGCCGAGGAACCGCATAGGCTTATGCGGTTGCCAGGGCAAACCGCATAAGCTTATGCGGTTTCCCCTCCAAACCGCATAAGGCTGTGCGGTTTGGAGGTGTGGTTCTAGGCCTAATTTCCTAGTTTCGGTTTGACGAAATCTTTGAAAGATTATGTGATAATTTTGTGCGTGTGGCTCAAGAAAACAGCTAGGATAATCCTGAGATATTTTGTGATGTTCAGGGCTTTGGAGTGCGGGCCAAAGGCTGGGTTTGGGCTCGGTTTCGGGCCCGAGACCCGGAAAAATGAAAAGGGTGTGTTTGCATAGTTTTTGTGAAATAAGGTAAGACGTGAAGCCGTATTTTGTGTAAGAGGGGGCTAAAAGGCGGTTTTAGCTACCGGGCCTAAATTTAGGAATTTAGGAATGCTGAATTAGACCTTGTTAACGTAAAAGGACTAATTGTAGTGCAAATGCGAAGCTCATGCCAAATGAAGCAGGACAAGGACCTAGCTAAACTCTAAATGGACAAAATGAACGTGTATTTAAGTGTGATGCGAAGCGACCTTAAACATTTTAACATTTCAAACGACTCAAAATGAATTCGACATTAGTTAGAACCGTGTAAGTCAACGTTAAAGCATGCGTAATAAAAGTCCGTGATACATCACAGGGTTTTGTTTGGGAGGGTACGGATATGGGTATCCACAAAACCGCTGGCGAGCAGCGTTGAATGAGAAAGCGGTCACGCTTTGCAAGGCTCAGAGGGACGTGATGGATTTGCAGGGTGCGCTTACGCAGAGTCAGCTAGAGCTTGGGCGGGCGAGGGCTGAGGAGGCACGTCTGCAAGCAGAGTTTGAGGTGCGGCGTGAGCAGGAGTTAGCTGATTACCGTTCTTAGATCGACTCGTTGCGCGCGGAGCTTAGTCGTCGGCATCGCGCGAGTTGATTTGGGATGTATGCTAGGATCGTTGGCTTGTTTTTATGGACTTGTTGTATTTTGTGGTCGTATTTGTATGCGGTTGTATTTGTAGGAGTTTGTACGACGTTTTATTTGTGACTGTGTGTTTGACGCGAGTAGGTTCTGTGACCTCGTATGTGTGCTTTTGAATTTGTAGCAGGTACGCATGTTGACTATCGCGAACGTCCTTGTTGGCGTAGCTTATTGCGGACGAAAATCGAGCGTGTGGCGACATAGGCCTTGTCGATTATCTTGTTTTGTTGTGTATTATGACCGCTTGTGTCGTTGTTGCGTTTTGAAGCCCTCGCGACTTGCTTATTCAGTGGTCCTGCATTAGACCGTTAATCGTAAAAGCGAACACAAACCTCGATTGAGATTGTTTTACTCGGAGTAAGAGTATGCACAAGTAAAAATATTTGGATAAAATATGCCGTTTTGCAAAAAGTATTTTGAGCCCGTAAAAGACGCTTTTGACGTTCGTAAAGTATGAATTAAAAACGTCGTGTAAATTTTGAGAAATGAGAAGGTTGAAATTTGTGAAGTGTTTAAATTGTATGTGAAAAATAACAGTCGGGAGTCGATGACGGGAATGAGACAATACGACTTACAGCCGGGTATCGAATACGTAATCGAAAATACGCCAGAAATCAGAAAAACAGCAGGCGTAGGGTCGCAAAGTTTTAATGCAACGCTAGGCTGCAAGACGGTGTGCAGTCGTCGCGTCAAATGTCAGAAATAGCTTGGAAAATCGCCTCTATACAGGCGATTGTTACAAAAATCGCCAGAGAATAGGCGATTTTTGTGAAAATCGCCAGTCCTCTGGCAATTTTTGTGATGTGTTCTGCTTTTGTTTTGATTTTTTTGGCTAATCGCTGGTTCACTAGCGATTATACTTCCTGCTGTTGCTGCTTGAAGACGTTGCCTATAAGAAGAACGTCCATGTTTACTTCATTCACTCATCCCTTCACTCAAACTTCACTCTCATTTCGACTTATAATTTTCTATACTCGCATTCTAATAATATTCATAATTTTTGTAGAACGTTTTTGTGGAGTATTGGAGAATTTTGAGGGGCTTTTGAGGGTCTGGTGTGCTTCATTGTCATGTCTCTAGAGAAGGAGTCTGAAAGAGTGTGGTATGGGTGTCTTCCAAGGGTTAAGGCAGGTCCGTGAGGAGATTGATTTCCTGGATGCCTGCCTTGACTATTGGGACTTGGCTTACACACATTTTTCGTTTTCCAGATGGGGAGATTTGTCCCCTGGTTGAAGAGTTCGCTGCCATTGGAGGTTGGACTCGTACGGTTGTTGGGGTTAGTGTCCTCCACAGTGAGTGCAATAACATAAATAAATCTCTAAAGGTACACAGGGTACATTTTGTATTTAATCAGTTGATTAACGTTTATCAATAACGGTTGGCTTGCTAGATAAGTTTGACGTTATTGTCATACAGATGGCGGTGATCAACTGGTCCCTAAGAGTCACACCTAAAGGATGTGTTTGAGAGATATGATTATTTGACAAAATGATCATATTGATGCCTTACTTAATGACTAAACAGTTAGTTAGTGTTGTTGACTAAAAGGTTAGTCAAATGTGACTAAAACGTTAGTCAAGTGTAATGAGGTTACTGGCTAAAATGTTAGTCAGTGTAATGTTGGTACGGCTATTTAATACTGATTAAATAATATTAGCTGATACGAGTTAAATGTAATTCGTGGATTGAATATAAAATGTTATATTTAATTGTTGTGTATAATGCAAGCTAATTAAATATAAACCGTTATAATTAATTAGTAAATTATAAATATATGGATATTTATAATATATTATAGTCGGTCCATTCAGATGATACGATTAATATAATGCATTATATAAAAAGCTAAAATGACCAAGTACAGTAGTGTCCCGATACATTATGAATTACTTGGTCAACAAGTGGAGTATTTGAGGAGAACTAAATCTCCCCAATAACTAGAAGAGGCCGGCCACCATAAGGAGTTTTAGAGGATTTTTGGTTCTTATATAATTCCTTAATTCATTCCTAATTCATTACTTCTTCTACAACACAAAATCCTCAAAAACAGAAAAGCTTTTCTTTCTAATCTTTCTAGCAATTCAAAGGGCATATCTCACATACATCTTGGGTGTTACAATTAGGAGATACCATAATTTTGGTATTATTCTTAGGCCAAATTCAAAGGATTAAAAGGTTAATTCTAGTATCTTTATACTTTACTATGCAATTTTATTTTATGACCTTAAATCTTATAAAAGCTTTCATTATAATCCTGTGAATTTAATGGTCTATATACGGATATAAACCTACAAGTGGTATCAGAGACTTAGGGCACATGAATTTTTTATAAGGTTTTCATAAAAATCGAGTTTTGTATAATTTTGATAAAAAATTTGAATTGGCCGAATGGTTTTACTATGTTGGCCGTGTGTTATTGTTTAATTTTTGGCTAATTTTGGTCTTTTTGATTCATAATTATCGATGTTTTAAGATGTTAAAATTATCTCATATGAATTTGTATAAGTTTTGATTTAATACCGATTGAATTAAAACATAAAAGGATCAAATTTTTGTATGTTATTGAACATATTGTTTGCTAATCATTAGATCTATCAGTTTTAAGTTGTTCAATTTAAAAGGTTAAATTGAATCTCTTAAGTCAATGTTTAATACGGATTAAAATTGAATTAGTATCGATCTAATAATTAACATAATCGAATTAAAACAGTTTAATTCATTTTTCTTATGTTGGCCGAATTAAAAATTTTATTTTTGGTAATTTTTATTATTTAAATTAATTTGGCCGAGTATTTAAAATAAAATAAAAAAAAAAAAAAATTATTTCGGCATTTATCTCTTTTTGGCCGTATATTTTTATTTTTTTTTTATTATTATTTGATTTTTGGAAAATTCTGTTATATTATAAAGATAATATATTTTGTGTTATTGTGAAGCAGTTCATAATAAATATGATACCTTATATTTTAAAGAAGTTTAAAATATTATTGTGATATAATTTGTGTTATAATGATAATATAAATTATTTCTTTTGGATTATTGTTTTGATTATAAGATATTATGAACAATTAAGGAATTGTTGCATAATTATAATCATTTAAAAAAGGGTGGTTTGAATAAAATCAATTCGTATGCATTGTTTTTATTTTGTTTAGTTGATGCTCTATTTTTGTGTTTGAATGGTTTGAATGGTTTATTTTTACGCATTAAAAATGTACAATCGGTTGTAATTTACTAGTGTGGCCTTAGAAAGTTGTGTTTTCGTAATGAAGGAAACACAATTTTGGATGTACTTTTGAGATCTCGAATCTCCAATTATGTAATATTTTTAATTTTGGCATATTTTGAATTAGAATGTAAATAGGTTTATTTTTGTAATTCAAAATTGTAAATTTAAGAAGATTCAAGATGAAGATTCAAGATGGACTCCCACTTAAAGCCCAAGATGAAGAATGAAGACTTGCTTAGGGTCCATGGATGGATTCCAATTTGTATTTGTCTTTATTTTCATAGGGTTAGGCCACACTAGGTGTTTTTCCTTTTTTGCGTTTTTCTTTACCGTTTTTAATTGCATTCACGTTAGATAGTTGCATCATATTCCGCCTAAATTAAACCAAACCACCTAATATGCATGAAAATGGATCATATAGTTGCATCCTAGTTTATAGACATACGGATGTCATTTGTTTAGAGCTATCACCTCAATTTAATCATTCACGATAATGCTAGATATTAGTTCACTTAAAATGAATTAAAATGAGTTGATGGGATCTTCCTCTAAAACTGAAATTGAGAATTAGTCTTTATAAGTCGAACTACTATGAATCCCTTCTTCGTCGGCAGGCATAATATGACCCCTTCTACGTTGGGTAAGTAGTGGCTGTCGACTTAGTTTATCTCAACATTATGGTTCGAGTAATATCTTGAAAGTATGGTGGACTAATAGATAGGATTTACTGAAATCTATCGACCAAGAATTCTAACAGTAGAATTAGCCAAGAGGTTGGCTTATCAATTTAAAGAAATTGAGTCTTGGGATCGCTTATGTAATTCTCGAGGGAGGTCAATTACATGAGTGCACGAGTCATTGCATTAAATCGTTATTGCTTTATGACTTAAACTTTTAAAACCATGATTTCTTATCTATTCTCTTCTTCTTTCTTTTTTCACAGTTTCGAATACGTTATATACCGATATAACTACTATAACAAATGGCTGTCCGTACAGACGAACCAATGCCAAGTGCCACACTAATGCGCGAATCATGGCTTAGAATTTTCATGGGCAAAGATGAATCGGTCTACTCGACTGAAGCATGATGGGTCCAATTTTTCTGATTGGGAGGCTGCATTACGGAATGCTGCCATTGCTGACGCTAAGCTCAAGTACTTGACTGAGCCACCGCCGGCTCTACCAACTCCCGATGCACAAGAAGCTGAAACCTTTGCTTATAACGATTTCATGATGGAAGCAAAAGCATGTAACGCACTCATCTATGCAATGGAACCCAATTTGCAAAGACGTTTCATTACCCAAGGTGCAAACAAGATTTTCACCACCCTTACTAAGGAATTCTCGAAAGCACCGAGAATTAAGAGTTACGAGTATACTACTCGTTTCTTTGAAGCTAGACTCCAAAAGGGCCAACCGGTTGGTCCACACCTTCTCGCCATGATCGAGAACGTTGAGAAATTGGAGGAGCTTGGTTGCACGATCGATGAGAAGATCATCATTGATCGAGTGCTTCACTCTCTTCATGATGGGTATGCCCTCTTTAGGGCAAACTATTACATGAATGACATGCAGAAAAGTCTGCATGAACTACATTCACTCCTCGTACAGACAGAGAGTGATCTGAAGTTGAGTGGGAGTACGAAGCAAGATGTTCTCATGATTGGGAACAAGAAGGGTAAGGGTAAGGCTCCGGCTAACCTAGCTGTAGGTAAGCCAAAATTCAAGAGGCCAGTGGTTGCTAAGAGTGGGCCTGGTGAGGCTAGCGGTAGCTCACAAGGCAAGGCAAAAGCCAAGCAGAGCATGGAGTGCCACCATTGCCACAAGCCTGGGCATTGGAGGCGGAACTGTCCCGTGTATGCTGAGGACATAAAAGCAGGCCGCCCCGTTGGTATGTCTTCTTTTATTCATTTGATTGAGATTAACCATGCAAGTTTGAACTTGGGTACTTGATAATCGGATGTGGTTCTCATCTCAGGCAATCATTTGCAGGGCCTAAGAAGCATCAGAACTCTGGCAAGAGGTGATGTAGACCTGCGAGTGGGGAATGGAGCAAGAGTTGCTGCCGTTTCAGTAGGAACATATGTAATCCAACTCCCGAGCGGTTTTGAGTTATTTCTGAATAACTGTTACTATGTACCTAGTTTATCTAAAAACATTATTTCTGTATCCGTTCTTGATAAAGAAGGATTTTCATTTTCAATTAAGAATAATAGCTGTATTTTCTCATTGAACGATATGATTTATGGTAAAGCTGTTTCCATGAACGGAATTTATGTTTTAGATCAAACCACAGAAATCATGCATGTGAGTAACAAGAAAGCAAAGGTTGGTGACAAAGATCAAACGTATTTATGGCATTGCCGAATGGGACACATAAATGAGAAACGCGTGAAAAAGCTCATTGATAATGGGACTATCGCCCCATTTGACTATGAAACTTTTGGCACGTGTGAATCATGTCTTATAGGCAAAATGTCTCGAATTTCCTTCAAAGGTGTTGGAATGCGCGCTGCTGATCTATTAGGACTCATACATACTGATGTGTGCGGACCTATGTCAATCAACGCTAGAGACGGCTATAGGTATTTCATCACTTTCACGGACGATTTGAGTAGATATGGACATGTCTACTTAATGAAGCATAAAAGTGAGTCTTTTGACAAGTTCAAGGAATTCCAGAATAAGGTTGAGAACCAACTGGATAGAAAGATAAAAGCACTACGCTCGTGATCGTGGTGGCGAATATCTTTCAACCGAGTTTGATCGACACCGAAAGACCGCTAATAGTATTACGATTAACTCCACCGAACACCACAACCGAATGGTGTGTCCGAACGCAGAATCGAACATTACTTGATATGGTTCGATCCATGATGAGTCACACGGTTGTACTCGACTCATTGTGGGGCTATGCTCTTTTGTCACCGCTCTTATACTTAATCAAGTCCGACTAAAGTCTGCCGACAAGACTCCATACGAGTTATGGAAGGAACGGTCCCTAACTTGTCCTTTATTCGGGTTTGGGGTGCGAGGCTTATGTCAAGTGGAGACACGAGGATAAGCTCGCCCGCGATCGGTCAAGACATACTTTATTGGTTATCCAAAAGGAATGTTTGGTCATTACTTCTATTCGCCACCGAACACCGAAGTTTTTGTTGCGCTTAGTGCGACGTTCTTAGAGAAAGAGTTTCTCAAGACAAGAGAGGTAATAGAACCTTCGACCGTCGGAGATTCTCGAACCAACAACCGAGCAACCAATGGAGGAAGTCGCCTTCTACGCCTGGCCGCGGTTAATGTCCCTTTGGAACCCAGGAGGTCGGGTAGACTCTCCATTCCTCCAGATCGATATATCGGTATAGTCGAGGAGAATGAGAGAGACGACGTTTTACTCCTTGAGAGTAACGAACCCGTAACCTATAAAGGTGCCATGACGTGTTCTGACTCAAAGCTATGGCAAGAAGCCATGTAATCCGAGATGGACTCGATGTACGAGAACGATGTATGGGATCTGGTTGACTTACCTGATAAGGCTAGGCCTCTTCAGTGCAAATGGCTTTACAAGATAAAGCGATCTGTAGAAGGACAACCAGATATATACAAGGCACGACTTGTGGCAAAGGGTTTCACTCAAGTGCAAGGGTTGCACTATGATGAGATCTTTGCACCCGTAGTCATGCTTCGTTCCATTCGGATTCTCTTAGCGATTGCCGCATTTCATGACTATGAAATTTGGCAAATGGATGTGAAAACCGCCTTCTTAAACGGTTATTTGGAGGAGGAGTTGTACATGGTACAACCCGAAGGTTACATTGATCCTGAAAATCCTAAGAAAGTTTGCAAGCTTAAGCGTTCCATTTATGGACTTAAGCAAGCTTCACGGAGTTGGAATCATCGCTTCGACCAAGTGATAAAGGAGAATGGATTCACTCGATCGGTCGAGGAACCATGCCTATATATCAAGTCGAGTGGGAGCAAGATTGTCTTCCTAATACTGTACGTCGATGACATACTCTTGATTGGGAATGACATACCTCTCTTAACTTCGGTAAAAGTATGGTTAAAGAACCATTTCCAGATGAAAGATCTGGGTGAGGCACAGCGCATTTTGGGGCTCCGTGTCTATAGAGATAGATCACGACGGATGTTATCCCTCAGTCAGGAGTCTTATATAGATAAAATTCTTGAGAGGTTCAGCATGACCAACTCCAAGAAGGGGAACCTTCCAATGATCTCAGGGGTGCACTTGAGTAAAGCTCAAGCACCAAAGACATCGGAAGAGGTCGAGCGCATGAGTCGGATTCCATATGCTTCGGCAATAGGATCGATCATGTATGCCATGATATGCACACGTCCGGACGTGGCATATGCATTGAGTATGACGAGTCGATACCAAGGCAATCCAGGTGAAGCACACTGGATGGCCGTAAAGAACATTCTTAAGTACCTACGGAGGACTAAAGATTGGGTATTGACTTATGGTGGAGACAGTGAGCTATGCGCAACCGATTCTGTGACGCTAGTTTCCAAACGGATCGAGATGACTCAAGTCTCAACTGGATTCGTTTTACTCTTAATGGCGCTGCGGTCAGCTGGAAAAGCTCCAAACAAACAGTTATAGCAGATTCAACGACTGAGTCCGAGTACTATGCTGCTTCAGAGGCTGCAAAGGAAGCTATATGGATGCGTCAGTTATTACAAGGACTAGCTGTAGTTCCTAGTTCGAATGACCCGATCACCATCTATTGCGATAATAGTGGTGCCATCTTCCAAGCCGGCGAGCCAAGTCCAAAGAACAAGTCTCAGACGCGTGCAAAGGAAGGCTCACATGATCCGGGATTACGTGGAGTAGAAGGAGATAGTGATTGACAAGATTGCTACTGATGATAACATAGCAGATCCTCTCACTAAGCCGTTGAGACAAGATAAGCATGAAGGGCACGATAAATCCATGGGAATTAAGCGTGTTCCTGAGTTGTATTAGTTGTTTGTATGGATTTGACACTTGTATTTCCTAAAACTTCTAATAAAATCATCGTTTTGTTATATATATTGTTTTTCATGAGGTTTGTACAGACAACGTTGAACACCTCAAAGTGAACTGAATTGCTTTATATTTTGTTTTGGTCCGTGATCGCCTACACGAGCTGATAACTCTGGCAATCATTTTGTGACGTCGATTGATGGTGGGTTCAACGAGCCATAAGTCAAACTGTTGACTGATCGATCACAGATGCGGGTTTACTGAAATCGTGCAGGACATTTTTGTGACGACAACATGGAGTCCTAAATGTTTCAGAACATTAGGTGCCTGGTCGTGGATAGGACGTCCATAGTGTTCCTAGAGTCGATTCTTTTGACTATCGACTGTCTCTTGAGATTAAGGCAGATTTTGGGTGACTTTGGTTTCTTTCTCACGGTCGACCGTAACAGGAGGCCAAGCAGATTTTCACTGGGTCATTTCATGCTGCGCTTACATCTGCAGGATTCGAGTTGAGGGAAATATCCAAACTTCTATCGAGTTATAATATTTATTCTCAGGGCCACTCGAGGAGTCAGAATGGCGAAAATGCATGGCCATGCTCGAATATTGATTCGCTTATCGCTTAAGTTACTCTCTAGCCTGGGAAACCACTCTTGATAATCGATCGCCAGGAACTACGACCTTTGAAAGTACGGACTTTGCAAATTGGTTTACATTGAGTGAGAGAAATTTATTATGGATATGAGAATCGGTTATCGCACTTACACTTGTACGGACAAGTGGGAGATTGTTGGGGTTAGTGTCCTCCACAGTGAGTGCAATAACATAAATAAATCTCTAAAGGTACACAGGGTACATTTTGTATTTAATCAGTTGATTAACTTTTATCAATAACGGTTGGCTTGCTAGATAAGTTTGACGTTATTGTCATACAGATGGCGGTGATCAACTGGTCCCTAAGAGTCACACCTAAAGGATGTGTTTGAGAGATATGATTATTTGACAAAATGATCATATTGATGCCTTACTTAATGACTAAACAGTTAGTTAGTGTTGTTGACTAAAAGGTTAGTCAAATGTGACTAAAACGTTAGTCAAGTGTAATGAGGTTACTGGCTAAAATGTTAGTCAGTGTAATGTTGGTACGGCTATTTAATACTGATTAAATAATATTAGCTGATACGAGTTAAATGTAATTCGTGGATTGAATATAAAATGTTATATTTAATTGTTGTGTATAATGCAAGCTAATTAAATATAAACCGTTATAATTAATTAGTAAATTATAAATATATGGATATTTATAATATATTATAGTCATCCATTCAGATGATACGATTAATATAATGCATTATATAAAAAGCTAAAATGACCAAGTACAGTAGTGTCCCGATACATTATGAATTACTTGGTCAACAAGTGGAGTATTTGAGGAGAACTAAATCTCCCCAATAACTAGAAGAGGTCGGCCACCATAAGGAGTTTTAGAGGATTTTTGGTTCTTATATAATTCCTTAATTCATTCCTAATTCATTACTTCTTCTACAACACAAAAATCCTCAAAAAAAGAAAAGCAGTTTTCTTTCTAATCTTTCTAGCAATTCAAAGGGCATATCTCACATACATCTTGGGTGTTACAATTAGGAGATACCATAATTTTGGTATTATTCTTAGGCCAAATTCAAAGGATTAAAAGGTTAATTCTAGTATCTTTATACTTTACTATGCAATTTTATTTTATGACCTTAAATCTTATAAAAGCTTTCATTATAATCTCGTGAATTTAATGGTCTATATACTGATATAAACCTACAAGTGGTATCGTAGACTTAGGGCACATGAATTTTTATAAGGTTTTCATAAAAATCGAGTTTTGTATAATTTTGATAAAAATTTGAATTGGCGAATGGTTTTACTATGTTGGCCGTGTGTTATTGTTTAATTTTGGCTAATTTTGGTCTTTTTGATTCATAATTATCGATGTTTTAAGATGTTAAAATTATCTCATATGAATTTGTATAAGTTTTGATTTAATACCGATTGAATTAAAACATAAAAGGATCAAATTTTTGTATGTTATTGAACATATTGTTTGCTAATCATTAGATCTATCAGTTTTAAGTTGTTCAATTTAAAAGGTTAAATTGAATCTCTTAAGTCAATGTTTAATACGGATTAAAATTGAATTAGTATCGATCTAATAATTAACATAATCGAATTAAAACAGTTTAATTCATTTTTCTTATGTTGGCCGAATTAAAAATTTTATTTTTGGTAATTTTTATTATTTAAATTAATTTGGCCGAGTATCTAAAAAAAAAAAAAAAAATTATTTCGGCATTTATCTCTTTTTGGCCGTATATTTTTATTTTTTTTTTATTATTATTTGATTTTTGGAAAATTCTGTTATATTATAAAGATAATATATTTTGTGTTATTGTGAAGCAGTTCATAATAAATATGATACCTTATATTTTAAAGAAGTTTAAAATATTATTGTGATATAATTTGTGTTATAATGATAATATAAATTATTTCTTTTGGATTATTGTTTTGATTATAAGATATTATGAACAATTAAGGAATTGTTGCATAATTATAATCATTTAAAAAAGGGTGGTTTGAATAAAATCAATTCGTATGCATTGTTTTTATTTTGTTTAGTTGATGCTCTATTTTTGTGTTTGAATGGTTTGAATGGTTTATTTTTACGCATTAAAAGTGTACAATCGGTTGTAATTTACTAGTGTGGCCTTAGAAAGTTGTGTTTTCGTAATGAAGGAAACACAATTTTGGATGTACTTTTGAGATCTCGAATCTCCAATTATGTAATATTTTTAATTTTGGCATATTTTGAATTAGAATGTAAATAGGTTTATTTTTGTAATTCAAAATTGTAAATTTAAGAAGATTCAAGATGAAGATTCAAGATGGACTCCCACTTAAAGCCCAAGATGAAGAATGAAGACTTGCTTAGGGTCCATGGATGGATTCCAATTTGTATTTGTCTTTATTTTCATAGGGTTAGGCCACACTAGGTGTTTTTCCTTTTTTGCGTTTTTTTTTACCGTTTTTAATTGCATTCACGTTAGATAGTTGCATCATATTCCGCCTAAACTAAACCAAACCACCTAATATGCATGGAAATGGATCATATAGTTGCATCCTAGTTTATAGACATACGGATGTCATTTGTTTAGAGCTATCACCTCAATTTAATCATTCACGATAATACTAGATATTAGTTCACTTAAAATGAATTAAAATGAGTTGATGGGATCTTCCTCTAAAACTGAAATTGAGAATTAGTCTTTATAAGTCGAACTACTATGAATCCCTTTTCGCTTCAGGCATAATATGACCCCTTCTACGTTGGGTAAGTAGTGGCTGTCGACTTAGTTTATCTCAACATTATGGTTCGAGTAATATCTCGAAAGTATGGTGGACTAATAGATAGGATTTACTGAAATCTATCGACCAAGAATTCTAACAGTAGAATTAGCCAAGAGGTTGACTTATCAATTTAAAGAAATTGAGTCTTGGGATCGCTTATGTAATTCTCGAGGGAGGTCAATTACATGAGTGCACGAGTCATTGCATTAAATCGTTATTGCTTTATGACTTAAACTTTTAAAACCATGATTTCTTATCTATTCTCTTCTTCTTCTTTCTTTTTCACAGTTTCGAATACGTTATATACCGATATAACTACTATAACAAATGGTCGTCCAGCATCGATTTAACCAATGCCAAGTGCCACACTAATGCGCGAATCATGGCTTAGAATTTTCATGGGCAGCATGAATCAGTCTACTCGACTGAAACATGATGTGTCCAACTTTTCTGATTGGGAGGCCGCATTACGGAATGCTGCCATCGCTGACGGTAAGCTCAAGTACTTGACTGAACCACCGCCGGCTCTACCAACTCCCGATGCAGAAGAAGCTGAAACCTTTGCTTATAACGATTTCATGATGGAAGCAAAGCATGTAACGTACTCATCTATGCAATGGAACCCAATTTGCAAAGACGTTTCATTACCCAAGGTGCAAACAAGATTTTCACCACCCTTACTAAGGAATTCTCGAAAGCACCGAGAATTAAGAGTTACGAGTATACTACTCGTTTCTTTGAAGCTAGACTCCAAAAGGGCCAACCGGTTGGTCCACACCTTCTCGCCATGATCGAGAACGTTGAGAAATTGGAGGAGCTTGGTTGCACGATCGATGAGAAGATCATCATTGATCGAGTGCTTCACTCTCTTCATGATGGGTATGCCCTCTTTAGGGCAAACTATTACATGAATGACATGCAGAAAAGTCTGCATGAACTACATTCACCTCGCATGCATGCAGAGTGATCTCAAGTTGAGTGAGTACGAAGCAAGATGTTCTCATGATTGGGAACAAGAAGGGTAAGGGTAAGGCTCTGGCTAACCTAGCTGTAGGTAAGCCAAAATTCAAGAGGCCAGTGGTTGCTAAGAGTGGGCCTGGTGAGGCTAGCGGTAGCTCACAAGGCAAGGCAAAAGCCAAGCAGAGCATGGAGTGCCACCATTGCCACAAGCCTGGGCATTGGAGGCGGAACTGTCCCGTGTATGCTGAGGACATAAAAGCAGGCCGCGTCGCTCCTGTTGGTATGTCTTCTTTTATTCATATGATTGAGATTAACCATGCAAGTTTCGGAACTTGGGTACTTGATACTGGATGTGGTTCTCATCTGTGCAATCATTTGCAGGGCCTAAGAAGCATCGTAACTCGGCAAGAGGTGATGTAGACTGCGAGTGGGAATGGAGCAAGAGTTGCCGCTGCTTCAAGAGGAACATATGTAATCCAACTCTCGAGCGGTTTTGAGTTATTTCTGAATAACTGTTACTATGTACCTAGTTTATCTAAAAACATTATTTCTGTATCCGTTCTTGATAAAGAAGGATTTTCATTTTCAATTAAGAATAATAGCTGTATTTTCTCATTGAACGATATGATTTATGGTAAAGCTGTTTCCATGAACGGAATTTATGTTTTAGATCAAACCACAGAAATCATGCATGTGAGTAACAAGAAAGCAAAGGTTGGTGACAAAGATCAAACGTATTTATGGCATTGCCGAATGGGACACATAAATGAGAAACGCGTGAAAAAGCTCATTGATAATGGGACTATCGACCCATTTGACTATGAAACTTTTGGCACGTGTGAATCATGTCTTATAGGCAAAATGTCTCGAATTTCCTTCAAAGGTGTTGGAATGCGTGGCTGGCGACCTATTAGGACTCATACATACCGATGTCGCGGACCTATGTCAATCAACGCTAGAGACGCCTATAGGTTTTTCATCACTTTCACGGACGATTTGAGTAGATATGGACATGTCTACTTAATGAAGCATAAAAGTGAGTCTTTTGACAAGTTCAAGGAATTCCAGAATAAGGTTGAGAACCAACCGGATAGAAAGATAAAAGCACTACGCTCGGATCGTGGTGGCGAATATCTTTCAACCGAGTTTGATCGACACCGAAAGACCGCGAATAGTATTACGATTAACTCCACGGAACACCACAACCGAATGGTGTGTCCGAACGCAGAATCGAACATTACTTGATATGGTTCGATCCATGATGAGTCACACGGTTGTACACGACTCATTGTGGGGCTATGCTCTTTGTCACCGCTCTTATACTTAATCAAGTCCGACTAAAGTCGCCGACAAGACTCCATACGAGTTATGGAAGGGAACGGTCCCTAACTTGTCCTTTATTCGGGTTTGGGGTGCGAGGCTTATGTCAAGTGGAGACACGAGGATAAGCTCGCCCGCGATCGGCCAAGACATACTTTATTGGTTATCCAAAAGGAATGTTTGGTCATTACTTCTATTCGCCACCGAACACCGAAGTTTTTGTTGCGGCTAGTGCGACGTTCTTAGAGAAAGAGTTTCTCAAGACAAGAGAGGTAATAGAACCTTCGATCCGTCTGAGATTCTGAACCAACAACCGAGCAACCAATGGAGGAAGTCGTTCCTTCTACGCCTGGCCGGTTAATGTCCCTTTGGAACCCCAGGAGGTCGGGTAGACTCTCCATTCCTCCAGATCGATATATCGGTATAGTCGAGGAGAATGAGAGAGACGACGTTTTACTCCTTGAGAGTAACGAACCCGTAACCTATAAAGGTGCCATGACGTGTTCTGACTCAAAGCTATGGCAAGAAGCCATGTAATCCGAGATGGACTCGATGTACGAGAACGATGTATGGGATCTGGTTGACTTACCTGATAAGGCTAGGCCTCTTCAGTGCAAATGGCTTTACAAGATAAAGCGACCTGTGGAAGGACAACCAGATATATACAAGGCACGACTTGTGGCAAAGGGTTTCACTCAAGTGCAAGGGTTGCACTATGATGAGATCTTTGCACCCGTAGTCATGCTTCGTTCCATTCGGATTCTCTTAGCGATTGCCGCATTTCATGACTATGAAATTTGGCAAATGGATGTGAAAACCGCCTTCTTAAACGGTTATTTGGAGGAGGAGTTGTACATGGTACAACCCGAAGGTTACATTGATCCTGAAAATCCTAAGAAAGTTTGCAAGCTTAAGCGTTCCATTTATGGACTTAAGCAAGCTTCACGGAGTTGGAATCATCGCTTCGACCAAGTGATAAAGGAGAATGGATTCACTCGATCGGTCGAGGAACCATGCCTATATATCAAGTCGAGTAGGAGCAAGATTGTCTTCCTAATACTGTACGTCGATGACATACTCTTGATTGGGAATGACATACCTCTCTTAACTTCGGTAAAAGTATGGTTAAAGAACCATTTCCAGATGAAAGATCTGGGTGAGGCACAACAAGATTTTGGGGCTCCGTGTCTATAGAGATAGATCACGACGGATGTTATCCCTCAGTCAGGAGTCTTATATAGATAAAATTCTTGAGAGGTTCAGCATGACCAACTCCAAGAAGGGGAACCTTCCAATGATCTCAGGGGTGCACTTGAGTAAAGCTCAAGCACCAAAGACATCGGAAGAGCTCGAGCGCATGAGTCGGATTCCATATGCTTCGGCAATAGGATCGATCATGTATGCCATGATATGCACACGTCCGGACGTGGCATATGCATTGAGTATGACGAGTCGATACCAAGGCAATCCAGGTGAAGCACACTGGATGGCCGTAAAGAACATTCTTAAGTACCTACGGAGGACTAAAGATTGGGTATTGACTTATGGTGGAGACACTGAGCTATGCGCAACCGGTTACGCAGACGCTAGTTTCCAAACGGATCGAGATGACTCGAAGTCTCAATCTGGATTCGTTTTTACTCTTAATGGCGCTGCGGTCAGCTGGAAAAGCTCCAAACAAACAGTTATAGCAGATTCAACGACTGAGTCCGAGTACTATGCTGCTTCAGAGGCTGCAAAGGAAGCTATATGGATGCGTCAGTTATTACAAGGACTAGCTGTAGTTCCTAGTTCGAATGACCCGATCACCATCTATTGCGATAATAGTGGTGCCATCTTCCAAGCGAAGGAGCCGAAGTCCAGCAACAAGTCTCGGCACGTGCAAAGGAAGGCTCACATGATCCGGGATTACGTGGAGCAGAAGGAGATAGTGATTGACAAGATTGCTACTGATGATAACATAGCAGATCCTCTCACTAAGCCGTTGAGACAAGATAAGCATGAAGGGCACGTTAAATCCATGGGAATTAAGCGTGTTCCTGAGTTGTATTAGTTGTTTGTATGGATTTGACACTTGTATTTCCTAAAACTTCTAATAAAATCATCGTTTTGTTATATATATTGTTTTTCATGAGGTTTGTACAGACAACGTTGAACACCTCAAAGTGAACTGAATTGCTTTATATTTTGTTTTGGTCCGTGATCGCCTACACGAGCTGATAACTCTGGCAATCATTTTGTGACGTCGATTGATGGTGGGTTCAACGAGCCATAAGTCAAACTGTTGACTGATCGATCACAGATGCGGGTTTACTGAAATCGTGCAGGACATTTTTGTGACGACAACATGGAGTCCTAAATGTTTCAGAACATTAGGTGCCTGGTCGTGGATAGGACGTCCATAGTGTTCCTAGAGTCGATTCTTTTGACTATCGACTGTCTCTTGAGATTAAGGCAGATTTTGGGTGACTTTGGTTTCTTTCTCACGGTCGACCGTAACAGGAGGCCAAGCAGATTTTCACTGGGTCATTTCATGCTGCGCTTACATCTGCAGGATTCGAGTTGAGGGAAATATCCAAACTTCTATCGAGTTATAATATTTATTCTCAGGGCCACTCGAGGAGCTGTAACTGAAAATGCATGGCCATGCTCGAATATTGATTCGTTTATCAGTTAAGTTACTCTCTAGTCGGGGAAACCACTCTTGATCGATCGCCATGAACTACGACCTTTGAAAGTACGGACTTTGCAAATTGGTTTACATTGAGTGAGAGAAATTTATTATGGATATGAGAATCGGTTATCGCACTTACACTTGTACGGACAAGTGGGAGATTGTTGGGGTTAGTGTCCTCCACAGTGAGTGCAATAACATAAATAAATCTCTAAAGGTACAGAGGGTACATTTTGTATTTAATCAGTTGATTAACTTTAATCAATAACGGTTGGCTTGCTAGATAAGTTTGACGTTATTGTCATACAGATGGCGGTGATCAACTGGTCCCTAAGAGTCACACCTAAAGGATGTGTTTGAGAGATATGATTATTTGACAAAATCATGATCATATTGATGCCTTACTTAATGACTAAACAGTTAGTTAGTGTTGTTGACTAAAAGGTTAGTCAAATGTGACTAAAACGTTAGTCAAGTGTAATGAGGTTACTGGCTAAAATGTTAGTCAGTGTAATGTTGGTACGGCTATTTAATACTGATTAAATAATATTAGGCGTCTGAGTTAAATGTAATTCGTGGATTGAATATAAAATGTTATATTTAATTGTTGTGTATAATGCAAGCTAATTAAATATAAACCGTTATAATTAATTAGTAAATTATAAATATATGGATATTTATAATATATTATAGTCGGTCCATTCAGATGATACGATTAATATAATGCATTATATAAAAAGCTAAAATAACCAAGTACAGTAGTGTCCCGATACATTATGAATTACTTGGTCAACAAGTGGAGTATTTGAGGAGAACTAAATCTCCCCAATAACTAGAAGAGGTCGGCCACCATAAGGAGTTTTAGAGGATTTTTGGTTCTTATATAATTCCTTAATTCATTCCTAATTCATTACTTCTTCTACAACACAAAAATCCTCAAGAAAAGAAAAGCAGTTTTCTTTCTAATCTTTCTAGCAATTCAAAGGGCATATCTCACATACATCTTGGGTGTTACAATTAGGAGATACCATAATTTTGGTATTATTCTTAGGCCAAATTCAAAGGATTAAAAGGTTAATTCTAGTATCTTTATACTTTACTATGCAATTTTATTTTATGACCTTAAATCTTATAAAAGCTTTCATTATAATCCTGTGAATTTAATGGTCTATATACGGATATAAACCTACAAGTGGTATCAGAGACTTAGGGCACATGAATTTTTTATAAGGTTTTCATAAAAATCGAGTTTTGTATAATTTTGATAAAAAATTTGAATTGGCCGAATGGTTTTACTATGTTGGCCGTGTGTTATTGTTTAATTTTTGGCTAATTTTGGTCTTTTTGATTCATAATTATCGATGTTTTAAGATGTTAAAATTATCTCATATGAATTTGTATAAGTTTTGATTTAATACCGATTGAATTAAAACATAAAAGGATCAAATTTTTGTATGTTATTGAACATATTGTTTGCTAATCATTAGATCTATCAGTTTTAAGTTGTTCAATTTAAAAGGTTAAATTGAATCTCTTAAGTCAATGTTTAATACGGATTAAAATTGAATTAGTATCGATCTAATAATTAACATAATCGAATTAAAACAGTTTAATTCATTTTTCTTATGTTGGCCGAATTAAAAATTTTATTTTTGATAATTTTTATTATTTAAATTAATTTGGCCGAGTATCTAAAAAAAAAAAAAAAAAAAAAAAAAAAAATTATTTCGGCATTTATCTCTTTTTGGCCGTATATTTTTTTTTTTTATTTATTATTATTTGATTTTTGGAAAATTCTGTTATATTATAAAGATAATATATTTTGTGTTATTGTGAAGCAGTTCATAATAAATATGATACCTTATATTTTAAAGAAGTTTAAAATATTATTGTGATATAATTTGTGTTATAATGATAATATAAATTATTTCTTTTGGATTATTGTTTTGATTATAAGATACTATGAACAATTAAGGAATTGTTGCATAATTATAATCATTTAAAAAAGGGTGGTTTGAATAAAATCAATTCGTATGCATTGTTTTTATTTTGTTTAGTTGATGCTCTATTTTTGTGTTTGAATGGTTTGAATGGTTTATTTTTACGCATTAAAAATGTACAATCGGTTGTAATTTACTAGTGTGGCCTTAGAAAGTTGTGTTTTCGTAATGAAGGAAACACAATTTTGGATGTACTTTTGAGATCTCGAATCTCCAATTATGTAATATTTTTAATTTTGGC
Organism: Dianthus caryophyllus; assembly: GCA_023091065.1. Taxonomy (NCBI): domain Eukaryota; kingdom Viridiplantae; phylum Streptophyta; class Magnoliopsida; order Caryophyllales; family Caryophyllaceae; genus Dianthus; species Dianthus caryophyllus. The sequence goes on from CM041522.1 coordinate 21,175,140, forward strand.
ATATTTTGAATTAGAATGTAAATAGATTTATTTTTGTAATTCAAAATTGTAAATTTAAGAAGATTCAAGATGAAGATTCAAGATGGACTCCCACTTAAAGCCCAAGATGAAGAATGAAGACTTGCTTAGGGTCCATGGATGGATTCCAATTTGTATTTGTCTTTATTTTCATAGGGTTAGGCCACACTAGGTGTTTTTCCTTTTTTGCGTTTTTCTTTACCGTTTTTAATTGCATTCACGTTAGATAGTTGCATCATATACCGCCTAAACTAAACCAAACCACCTAATATGCATGGAAATGGATCATATAGTTGCATCCTAGTTTATAGACATACGGATGTCATTTGTTTAGAGCTATCACCTCAATTTAATCATTCACGATAATACTAGATATTAGTTCACTTAAAATGAATTAAAATGAGTTGATGGGATCTTCCTCTAAAACTGAAATTGAGAATTAGTCTTTATAAGTCGAACTACTATGAATCCCTTTTTCGTCGGCAGGCATAATATGACCCCTTCTACGTTGGGTAAGTAGTGGCTGTCGACTTAGTTTATCTCAACATTATGGTTCGAGTAATATCTCGAAAGTATGGTGGACTAATAGATAGGATTTACTGAAATCTATCGACCAAGAATTCTAACAGTAGAATTAGCCAAGAGGTTGGCTTATCAATTTAAAGAAATTGAGTCTTGGGATCGCTTATGTAATTCTCGAGGGAGGTCAATTACATGAGTGCACGAGTCATTGCATTAAATCGTTATTGCTTTATGACTTAAACTTTTAAAACCATGATTTCTTATCTATTCTCTTCTTCTTCTTTCTTTTTCACAGTTTCGAATACGTTATATACCGATATAACTACTATAACAAATGGCTGTCCGTACTGACGAACCAATGCCAAGTGCCACACTAATGCGCGAATCATGGCTTAGAATTTTCATGGGCAGCATGAATCAGTCTACTCGACTGAAGCATGATGGGTCCAACTTTTCTGATTGGGAGGCCGCATTACGGAATGCTGCCATCGCTGACGGTAAGCTCAAGTACTTGACTGAGCCACCGCCGGCTCTACCAACTCCCGATGCAGAAGAAGCTGAAACCTTTGCTTATAACGATTTCATGATGGAAGCAGGTGCGTTACAGAACGTACTCATCTATGCAATGGAACCCAATTTGCAAAGACGTTTCATTACCCAAGGTGCAAACAAGATTTTCACCACCCTTACTAAGGAATTCTCGAAAGCTCCGAGAATTAAGAGTTACGAGTATACTACTCGTTTCTTTGAAGCTAGACTCCAAAAGGGCCAACCGGTTGGTCCACACCTTCTCGCCATGATCGAGAACGTTGAGAAATTGGAGGAACTTGGTTGCACGATCGATGAGAAGATCATCATTGATCGAGTGCTTCACTCTCTTCATGATGGGTATGCCCTCTTTAGGGCAAACTATTACATGAATGACATGCAGAAAAGCGCATGAACTACATTCACTCCTCGTACAGACGGAGAGTGATCTGAAGTTGAGTGGGAGTACGAAGCAAGATGTTCTCATGATTGGGAACAAGAAGGGTAAGGGTAAGGCTCCGGCTAACCTAGCTGTAGGTAAGCCAAAATTCAAGAGGCCAGTGGTTGCTAAGAGTGGGCCTGGTGAGGCTAGCGGTAGCTCACAAGGCAAGGCAAAAGCCAAGCAGAGCATGGAGTGCCACCATTGCCACAAGCCTGGGCATTGGAGGCGGAACTGTCCCGTGTATGCTGAGGACATAAAAGCAGGCCGCGTCGCTCCTGTTGGTATGTCTTCTTTTATTCATATGATTGAGATTAACCATGCAAGTTTCGGAACTTGGGTACTTGATACTGGATGTGGTTCTCATCTGTGCAATCATTTGCAGGGCCTAAGAAGCATCAGAACTCTGGCAAGAGGTGATGTAGACCTGCGAGTGGGGAATGGAGCAAGAGTCACGCTTAGTTTCAAAGAGGAACATATGTAATCCAACTCTCGAGCGGTTTTGAGTTATTTCTGAATAACTGTTACTATGTACCTAGTTTATCTAAAAACATTATTTCTGTATCCGTTCTTGATAAAGAAGGATTTTCATTTTCAATTAAGAATAAAGCTGTATTTTCTCATTGAACGATATGATTTATGGTAAAGTTGTTTCCATGAGCGGAATTTATGTTTTAGATCAAACCACAGAAATCATGCATGTGAGTAACAAGAAAGCAAAGGTTGGTGACAAAGATCAAACGTATTTATGGCATTGCCGAATGGGACACATAAATGAGAAGCGGCGTGAAAAAGCTCATTGATAATGGGACTATCGACCCATTTGACTATGAAACTTTTGGCACGTGTGAATCATGTCTTATAGGCAAAATGTCTCGAATTTCCTTCAAAGGTGTTGGAATGCGCGCTGCTGACCTATTAGGACTCATACATACTGATGTGTGCGGACCTATGTCAATCAACGCTAGAGACGGCTATAGGTATTTCATCACTTTCACGGACGATTTGAGTAGATATGGACATGTCTACTTAATGAAGCATAAAAGTGAGTCTTTTGACAAGTTCAAGGAATTCCAGAATAAGGTTGAGAACCAACTGGATAGAAAGATAAAAGCACTACGTTCAGATCGTGGTGGCGAATATCTTTCAACTGAGTTTGATCGACACCTGAAAGACCGCGGAATAGTATTACAGTTAACTCCACCTGGAACACCACAACTGAATGGTGTGTCCGAACGCAGGAATCGAACATTACTTGATATGGTTCGATCCATGATGAGTCACACGGTTGTACCTGACTCATTGTGGGGCTATGCTCTTTTGTCAGCTGCTCTTATACTTAACCGAAGTCCGACTAAAGCTGTCGACAAGACTCCATACGAGTTATGGAAGGGAACGGTCCCTAACTTGTCCTTTATTCGGGTTTGGGGGTGCGAGGCTTATGTCAAGTGGAGACACGAGGATAAGCTCGGCCCGCGATCGGTCAAGACATACTTTATTGGTTATCCAAAAGGAATGTTTGGTCATTACTTCTATTCGCCTACCGAACACCGAGTTTTTGTTGCGGCTAGTGCGACGTTCTTAGAGAAAGAGTTTCTCGAAGACAAGAGAGGTAATAGAACCTTCGATCTGTCGGAGATTCCTGAACCAACAACCGAGCAACCAATGGAGGAAGCTGTTCCTTCTACGTCTGCTGCGGTTAATGTCCCTTTGGAACCCAGGAGGTCGGGTAGACTCTCCATTCCTCCAGATCGATATATCGGTATAGTCGAGGAGAATGAGAGAGACGACGTTTTACTCCTTGAGAGTAACGAACCCGTAACCTATAAAGGTGCCATGACGTGTTCTGACTCAAAGCTATGGCAAGAAGCCATGTAATCCGAGATGGACTCGATGTACGAGAACGATGTATGGGATCTGGTTGACTTACCTGATAAGGCTAGGCCTCTTCAGTGCAAATGGCTTTACAAGATAAAGCGATCTGTAGAAGGACAACCAGATATATACAAGGCACGACTAGTGGCAAAGGGTTTCACTCAAGTGCAAGGGTTGCACTATGATGAGATCTTTGCACCCGTAGTCATGCTTCGTTCCATTCGGATTCTCTTAGCGATTGCCGCATTTCATGACTATGAAATTTGGCAAATGGATGTGAAACCCGCCTTCTTAAACGGTTATTTGGAGGAGGAGTTGTACATGGTACAACCCGAAGGTTACATTGATCCTGAAAATCCTAAGAAAGTTTGCAAGCTTAAGCGTTCCATTTATGGACTTAAGCAAGCTTCACGGAGTTGGAATCATCGCTTCGACCAAGTGATAAAGGAGAATGGATTCACTCGATCGGTCGAGGAACCATGCCTATATATCAAGTCAGTGGGAGCAAGATTGTCTTCCTAATCAGACGTCGATGACATACTCTTGATTGGGAATGACATACCTCTCTTAACTTCGGTAAAAGTATGGTTAAAGAACCATTTCCGGATGAAAGATCTGGGTGAGGCACAGCGTATTTTGGGGCTCCGTATCTATAGAGATAGATCACGACGGATGTTATCCCTCGCCAGAGTCTTATATAGATAAAATTCTTGAGAGGTTCAAAGATGACCAACTCCAAGAAGGGGAACCTTCCAATGATCTCAGGGGTGCACTTGAGTAAAGCTCAAGCACCAAAGACATCGGAAGAGCTTGAGCGCATGAGTCGGATTCCATATGCTTCGGCAATAGGATCGATCATGTATGCCATGATATGCACACGTCCTGACGTGGCATATGCATTGAGTATGACGAGTCGATACCAAGGCAATCCAGGTGAAGCACACTGGATGGCTGTAAAGAACATTCTTAAGTACCTACGGAGGACTAAAGATTGGGTATTGACTTATGGTGGAGACACTGAGCTATCTTGAACCGATTCTGTGCAGACGCTAGTTTCCAAAGCGGATCGAGATGACTCGAAGTCTCAACTGGATTCGTTTTACTCTTAATGGCGCGGTCGGTGGAAAAGCTCCAAACAAACAGTTATAGCAGATTCAACGACTGAGTCCGAGTACTATGCTGCTTCAGAGGCTGCAAAGGAAGCTATATGGATGCGTCAGTTATTACAAGGACTAGCTGTAGTTCCTAGTTCGAATGACCCGATCACCATCTATTGCGATAATAGTGGTGCCATCTTCCAAGCGAAGGAGCCGAAGTCCAGCAACAAGTCTCGGCACGTGCAAAGGAAGGCTCACATGATCCGGGATTACGTGGAGTAGAAGGAGATAGTGATTGACAAGATTGCTACTGATGATAACATAGCAGATCCTCTCACTAAGCCGTTGAGACAAGATAAGCATGAAGGGCACGATAAATCCATGGGAATTAAGCGTGTTCCTGAGTTGTATTAGTTGTTTGTATGGATTTGACACTTGTATTTCCTAAAACTTCTAATAAAATCATCGTTTTGTTATATATATTGTTTTTCATGAGGTTTGTACAGACAACGTTGAACACCTCAAAGTGAACTGAATTGCTTTATATTTTGTTTTGGTCCGTGATCGCCTACACGAGCTGATAACTCTGGCAATCATTTTGTGACGTCGATTGATGGTGGGTTCAACGAGCCATAAGTCAAACTGTTGACTGATCGATCACAGATGCGGGTTTACTGAAATCGTGCAGGACATTTTTGTGACGACAACATGGAGTCCTAAATGTTTAAGAACATTAGGTGCCTGGTCGTGGATAGGACGTCCATAGTGTTCCTAGAGTCGATTCTTTTGACTATCGACTGTCTCTTGAGATTAAGGCAGATTTTGGGTGACTTTGGTTTCTTTCTCACGGTCGACCGTAACAGGAGGCCAAGCAGATTTTCACTGGGTCATTTTATGCTGCGCTTACATCTGCAGGATTCGAGTTGAGGGAAATATCCAAACTTCTATCGAGTTATAATATTTATTCTCAGGGCCACTCGAGGAGCTGTAACTGAAAATGCATGGCCATGCTCGAATATTGATTCGTTTATCAGTTAAGTTACTCTCTAGTCGGGGAAACCACTCTTGATACTGATCGCTTGTGAACTACGACCTTTGAAAGTACGGACTTTGCAAATTGGTTTACATTGAGTGAGAGAAATTTATTATGGATATGAGAATCGGTTATCGCACTTACACTTGTACGGACAAGTGGGAGATTGTTGGGGTTAGTGTCCTCCACAGTGAGTGCAATAACATAAATAAATCTCTAAAGGTACACAGGGTACATTTTGTATTTAATCAGTTGATTAACTTTTATCAATAACGGTTGGCTTGCTAGATAAGTTTGACGTTATTGTCATACAGATGGCGGTGATCAACTGGTCCCTAAGAGTCACACCTAAAGGATGTGTTTGAGAGATATGATTATTTGACAAAATGATCATATTGATGCCTTACTTAATGACTAAACAGTTAGTTAGTGTTGTTGACTAAAAGGTTAGTCAAATGTGACTAAAACGTTAGTCAAGTGTAATGAGGTTACTGGCTAAAATGTTAGTCAGTGTAATGTTGGTACGGCTATTTAATACTGATTAAATAATATTAGCTGATACGAGTTAAATGTAATTCGTGGATTGAATATAAAATGTTATATTTAATTGTTGTGTATAATGCAAGCTAATTAAATATAAACCGTTATAATTAATTAGTAAATTATAAATATATGGATATTTATAATATATTATAGTCGGTCCATTCAGATGATACGATTAATATAATGCATTATATAAAAAGCTAAAATGACCAAGTACAGTAGTGTCCCGATACATTATGAATTACTTGGTCAACAAGTGGAGTATTTGAGGAGAACTAAATCTCCCCAATAACTAGAAGAGGCCGGCCACCATAAGGAGTTTTAGAGGATTTTTGGTTCTTATATAATTCCTTAATTCATTCCTAATTCATTACTTCTTCTACAACATAAAAATCCTCAAGAAAAGAAAAGCAGTTTTCTTTCTAATCTTTCTAGCAATTCAAAGGGCATATCTCACATACATCTTGGGTGTTACAATTAGGAGATACCATAATTTTGGTATTATTCTTAGGCCAAATTCAAAGGATTAAAAGGTTAATTCTAGTATCTTTATACTTTATTATGCAATTTTATTTTATGACCTTAAATCTTATAAAAGCTTTCATTATAATCCTGTGAATTTAATGGTTTATATACGGATATAAACCTACAACGGTCACCTCTGTGTGTGTCCGTCAGGAGTTGGGATACCAGAGGAATATTCAGACATTTCTCCAGATGACCAGAAACCAGACAGAGGACCTGTTTATGAAAGGCCGTCTGAACATTCTTCGTCTTTGTCGGAGATTCATGGACTGTAGTAACGAGGGTATCTCTACAGTGGCCCGTAAGAGGGCGTTGGCCCTTTGTTTGGTGCATTGTTTCATGTTCCCTGACTCAGTGGATGGAGGAGTGTTCGGAGAAGCACGTTTGGTTTGTGTAATGCAACAGATGGAGATGGGCTATAACCCTGCAGCTTTGATCGTTGCTGAGACGGTCCTTGGTTTGGACGACCGTGCATGTAACAGGATTCATGCTTATCGTGGCTGTCCACTCATTTTGCAAATTTGGCTAATGGAACGTTTGAGCGTGCTTGGTGTCATTCCCTATGGTGCATCCTATACGGCGGCCGACGTAACCAATCGTGGCATGAGGTGGATGGGCCCTAATGGTCAGCCTCACGATTACTTTCCCACTTTCGTGAGATCGTCTGCTATTCGTTGGGTCGTGCCGTGGTGGGAGGTAGTCACCGTGACGGGTAGTGCTGTCGGTGATGGTCCGTCTGGAGTAATGTTATGTGGTTTTGACATGGGCGTGTATATCCACCCCTTGAGGGTAAGGCGGCAGATGGGATACGCGCAGTTCATTCCTGGGCAAGACACCATGATTCAGGATTTGGTTGTGCTCAACAACCAAATTACTGACGCGTGGTCCCAAGGTTGGGTGATGCATCCTAGGTGGCATGTGGCGGGCATCACTGCTACAATGCGTGTCTCTAGGTCCTACATTCGGTGGACCACGGCGCGGAGTACTCGCCAAAGGGCTCGTCTACGCGCTATTGAGCAAAATGAACCTTCGCCAACGTCTGCTTTCGATCCTGTGCGTTTCGGACGTGGCAGCCGAGGAAGCTCAAGCTCTGATAGTGCGCCATCCACTGAGAGGGTGCTCAGTCGCCTTGGTTTTACCATGTTTAATGCTTAGAGCCATGATGGTCGCGATGGTGCTCCTCACATGGGTTGAGGTCAAATTCCCTTTCAGCCGAAGAATCGAAGACGATTTTTGTTTGTTTCGTTGCCAGTTGTTTGTTGTCTGTTCGTTTTTTCATTCCCTAAACCCGAGGGTTATGCCTGGGCCTTGTAATGTTTGTACTGGTCGCTTGTAATGGTAGTGTAGTGTTTAATAATGTGCCCTTGATTGCAAAATCCAAAATCTAACGCTTTCTTTTATCATTAATAAAACAAAAGTTTCTTGTGTATAACTTGCCTTGTTTTTAAAGTCAGAGATGTGCGTATATTTGTACTTTTAATTACGTTGTGTTGGCTATACCCTTAACCTTAGACATTTTTTGGCGCGCCGTTTTGTGTTGAATGTCGGCTGTGCTTTTGAAAAAGTTGCCTACGTATCCACATAAATGGAATCAAGCCGGCGTAGATCAGAGTTTGTTTTTGTGAATGCGTGTTTAGGGGCGTGCTAGCCCATAGAGTTGTGTTTGTAAAGGGTGAACGTTTAAGGGCATGCCGGCCCGTGAAATGCTTATTTGTAAGGGTTGCATGTTTAAGGGCATGTCGGCCCGTGAAATGCTTATTTGTAAGGGTTGCACGTTTAAGGGCATGCCAGCCCGTGAATTTTGTAGGAAATGCACGTTTAAGGGCATGACGGCCCGTGAAATTGTATTTTGTAGAAGGCGCACGTTTAAGGGCATGTCGGCCCGTGAATTTGTATTTATTACATGCTATAAATACATTGCAAGTGTTTTAGGGGTAGTATTTCTTTAGCTGATCGAGATTGGTTGGTAGGTTAAACTCTTGACCGTCCAGGTCAGTTAGTTTGACTGCTCCGCCTTTGTAGATCTCCATGACGAGGTAAGGTCCAGCCCAGTTAGGTTTGAACTTTCCTCGTGGGTCGACTGGGAGTGGTGCGCGTACTGATTTCAACAATAGATCACCCACTTTTATGTTTCGTGGTCGAACTCGCTTGTTGAATGCTCTTTGTAAACGTGCTTGGTACATACGTACAATGCTCAAAGAATTTAGTCGGCGCTCATCTAGGAGCATGAGTTGCTCATAGCGTTTGCGGGCCCATTCTGCTTCCGGAATGCTGCTTTCCATTAGTATTCGTAGGGATTGCATTTCAATTTCCACAGGCTGTACGGCTTCCATGGCAATTGTAAGGAAATAAGGCGTCATGCCTGTGGGTGTGCGGATGGTGGTACGGTACCCCCATAGTGCATATGGAATTTTGTTGGGCCAGTCCTGACAGCTATCGATCCTTCTCTCGAGGATGGTGACAACTGTTTTGTTCGCTGCTTCCACGGCTCCATTAGTTTGGGATCGGTAAGGAGAGGATTTGTGATGTTGTATGTTGTATTTTGCGAGTATAGCTTCTGCTTCGCCTTGAAAATGTGACCCTTGGTCGCTTATAAACTCGTGTGGTATGCCGTATCGGCATATGATGTTTGTTTGTATGAACTTGGCAACCTCTTTTGAGCCGAGGGTACGAAAGGATGCTGCTTCCACCCATTTTGTAAAGTAGTTGATTGCCACTAGTACGAAGCAATGTCCTCCTGCTCCGATGGGATGGATTTTGCCTATCACGTCAATGCCCCAAGTTGAGAAAGGCCATGGAGATGTGAGGCTGTAGAGGGGTGAGGGTGGTACATGTTGTACGTTGCTGAAAATCTGACAGTTCTGGCAGTGTTTGACGTAGTGGATGCAGTATGCTTCCATGGTCGTCCAATACCATCCTAGTCGTAAGATTTGCTTGCATAGTGCTCTTGCGTTCATGTGTGGGCCGCATTCGCCATCGTGTACTTGGGCGATGATTTCTTGTCCTTTTTTGTAATCAACACACATGAGTAGGGTGCCTTGTGGTGTCTTTTTGAGTAATTGTCCCATCTCTAGTACGAATTGGGATGCAAGGAGCCTGATGGCTCTTTTACCGCGCTTGTCGGTGTCGGGTGAATAGGAGTTGTTTGTTTTGTAGTTGAGTATGGCTTGGTACCACGGCTCTGTTTGTTCAGCTTCATCGATGTCGATGATGTGGATGTATGCGGGTTCATCACGTCTCTCTACGACAATGGGTAGTATGTCAATGCCTGGCGGCATGTTGAGAACGGAGGAAAGCTTTGACAGTGTGTCGGCAAATTGATTTTCTTCCCTTGGGAGATGATAGAATTCTACGCAGTCGAATTCTGTCAGGAGTTTTTGTACTTTTGCTTGGTATTTTGCGAGGGTTTCGTTCATGATTTTTCATGCCCCTGTTACTTGGTTTATGATGAGGAAGGATTCCCCATGTACCTGTAGGGGCTTTATGTTGAGGGTCATGGCTGCTTGTAAGCCGTAATGCAGGCTTCATATTCTGCGGCATTGTTGGTGACGTTAAAGTCGAGCTTGATTGAGATGGGTGTGTGATCGCCGCTAGGGGATATTAGGAGTATCCCTACGCCGTAGCCGCGGTAGTTTGAGGCTCCATCGAAGTAGAGTTGCCAGTACTCAGCTTCGACGGTGAAAATTCCGTCGTCAGGGAATGAGGTTGTGTTAATTTTAGGTTGTTCGATGATGGCATTCTCTGCAAGGAAATTTGAGACCGCTCTTCCCTTAATGACTTTCAAAGGCAAGTATTTGAGCTCGTATTCGGCTAGCAGTAGCGTCCATCTGGCCATGCGACTGTTTACTACTGGTTTTTCGAACAACTACTTGAGAGGATCCATTAGGGAGTATACCCTTGTTGTGTGTGCGAGGAGGTAGTGTCTGAGTTTCTTGGTGGCCCAAACTAGAGCGAGGCAGCTCTTCTCCACAGGCTCATATCGAGTTTCATAATCTTGGAACTTTTTACTAATGTAGGAAATTGCTCGTTCTTCGTTGTTAACCTCCTGGGCGAGCATGGCGTCCATGGCGTTTGGTGTAGTTGTTAGGTATAGTGAAAGTGGTAGGTCCTTCTTGGGTGGCACCAGAACGGGTGGATTTGTGAGTAGGGCTTTGACTTTGTCGAATGCTTGTTGACAGTTGTCGTTCCATTTTGTGTGCTCTTCCTTTTTTTAATTTATTGAAGATTGGTTTGCAAACCATTGTAAGCTTGCTGATGAATCGGGAGATATATTGGACTTGCCCCAAGAAACTCCTGATTTCGTCAATGTTGCTTGGAGGTTTCATCTCCATTATTGCTTTGATTTTGATAGGGTTTCGATCTCGATTCCACGTTGGCTTACGATGTGACCCAGTAGTTTGCCTGACGTAACTCCAAAAGTGTATTTCTGTGGGTTTAGTCGCATTTTGTACTGCCTGATTCTGGTGAAAAAATTTTGAAAGTTGGCGATGTGGTCCCCCCTTTGCTTTGATTTTACAATCGTGTCGTCGACGTATACTGTAGGAATATAAAACTCGATATTACTACTAAAATGTTAATCGTATTAACATGCCCAAGATTATACAAAACGATAGTAATATGAATTACAAGAATATAGAAATAACCTTTCTTAATCTTCAAAGAAAGGCCTAAAAACCTCCTAAAACGTACCCGAATTACGTTTTACAAACCAATATTCAACGTAGAATATCTCTTATAAGTTGCACCCAAAACGCCTTATGAAATGCCTTGTGTTTGTGCTAGAAAACAAGGTATATATTACAAATAATATATGAAGTGAATATGGAAATATGATATGTGAAAGTATGAGAACAAATTCTCTCTTTTCTCTTCAATATACACGGCTCACACACACATACATAAACAACAATATTTTTCTCATCATCTTATGAGTAGAATAATTAGTTTAGTAGTGTAGTTTAGTGGAGAAGTTACTTAGTTAGTGGGTAGTTTAATTAAGTAATGCTAGATGGAGGTTAATAAACTATTAACTACCCATTACTTACTAAAACAAACAAACTAAAAACATTATATATACACATATACCACACGACACACTTATAGTGTGTGTGTGTGTATTTTGTTTTTAGTATTTACATGTACATTACATGTAAAATAATATGTATAATACGTATTTAATTAATTGATTATCGTATAATACAATGAATTAAATAACATAACTTATAGCAACATTTTAACTATAAATATCAAATATATTCATAATATAAAAGTAGCTCATAACTATTATACACACGTGAATTAACACTTAATCCAGCTCATCTAGCTGAATTAACATTTAATTCACCACCCACTAATATAACAATAATCTATTTAATCACATTAAATAATTATTCAAATACATTTCCAAATTTCTAACTGCTTAGATATAATTAAGGCATCAATGTAATCACATTACATTTCATAAAATCGTCCTATAGGTGTGACCGATAAGGACCAGCTGATCACCGCCATCTATATGACAGTAACGTCAAACTTTCTAGCAAGCCAACCGTTACCGATATACGTTAATCAGCTGATTTTAAATACAAGTATCCTTTGTGATCCTGTAAGAGATTTAATAAATTAATCACACTAACTGTGGAGGACACCAGCTCCAACAATCTCCCACTTGTCCTTACAAGTGTTTGTGTGTGATTAACGATTCTCATATCCATATAAATCTCCCACTCAATGGTAGACAATTTGCAAAGTCGTACTTCCGCAAGGTCGTATCTAACAAGTGATCGTATCAAGAGTGGTTTCCTCGACTAGAGAGCAACTAACTGATATACAAATGTATTCACAACATTCGAGCATGGCCATGCATTTCAGTTACTACTCCTCGAGTGGCCCTGAGATTAAAAAAAACGATAAGATTGGATATTTTCCTTGACTCGAAACTTGCAGATTAAAGCACAGTATGAAATGACCCAGAAAAAATCTACTCGGCCTCCTTTTACGGTGCGAGCACGAGAATGAAACCAAAGTCACCCAAGCGCTCTTATCTCAAGAAGCGATCGGCGGTCAAAAGAATCGACTCTAGGAACACAATGAACGCCCTATCCACGACCAGGCAAAAATGTCCAGACATTTAGGACTTCATTTAAGTGGTCACTATGTCCTACGCAGTATCCTCTATACCTCGCAAATGTGTTTGATCAGACATCACATGTCCTTATGGTTATTGAACCTACCATCAATCAACCCACAATGTAATCACCTAGAGTTATCAGCTCACTTTGGTGATTATGGACAAAACATATATAAAGTAAATCAGTTCACTCAGTGGTGTTCAAAATTGTCACACAATCCACATGAAATACCATATATAAAATAATAATTTGATGATTACAAAGTAGTAGTTTTAACAGATACATTATCTAAAAAACAAACTAATGAAAATCAGGAACACTCTTCAGTCCCATTGATACAACATGTTCAACATGTTTATTGTACGACAATGGCTTCGTGAGAGGGTCCGCTATGTTGTCATCCGTGACAACCTTGCAAATCTCTATCTCCTTTTGCTTCACGTAATCTCGTATCATATGAGCCTTCCGCAACACATGTCTAGACTTATTGCTAGATTTAGGCTCTTTAGCTGGAATATGGCACCACTGTTATCACAATAAACAGTGATCGGGTCATTCACACTAGGAACTACCATTAGTCCTTGCAAGAACTGACGCATCCATATTGCCTTTTTAGCCGCCTCGGAAGTATGATATACTCAGATACATTGTGGAATCTGCTGTGACTGATTGTTTGGAACTTTTCCAACTCACTGCCGCACCATTAAGTGTAAAAACGAATCCGGATTGAGACTTAGAATCATCTCTATCCGTTTGGAAACTAGCATCTGTGAAACCTTTTGCACACAACTCTTCGTCTCCACCATATACTAACATCCAACCCTTAGTTCTTCTCAAGTACTTAAGGATGTTCTTAATAGCAATCCAGTGACTCTCACCTGGATCCTTTTGGTAACGACTCGTCATACTAAGTGCGAATGCCACGTCTGGACGTGTACACATCATAGCATACATAATCGATCCTACGGCCGAAGCGTACGGAATCCGATTCATGCGCTCTATTTCTTCTGGTGATTTAGGTGATTGAGTCTTACTTAAATGCACCCCATGAACCATCGGAAGATTACCCCTTTTTGAGTTCGTCATACTGAACCTCTCAAGAATTTTATCTATATAAGATTCTTGACTTAACGCCAACATTCTCTTGGATCTATCTCTATAGATTTGAATACCGAGTATTCTCTGTGCCTCACCTAAGTCTTTCATCTGAAAATGATTCTTTAACCATTCTTTTACAGAAGAAAGCATAGGAATGTGATTCCCTATTAATAGTATGTCATCTACATACAAAACTAGGAATGCAATATAGCTCCCACTTGATTTGACATATAAACATGGTTCCTCGTCTGATCGTCTAAAACCATATTGTTTAATCACGTGGTCAAATCGATGATTCCAACTCCTCGATGCTTGCTTAAGTCCATAAATGGAACGCTTAAGTTTGCATACTTTCTTAGGATATTTTGGATCTGTGAAGCCTTCGGGTTGTACCATGTACAATTCCTCGTCTAAACAACCATTTAAGAAGGCGGTCTTCACATCCATTTGCCATATTTCATAATCATGAAATGCAGCAATCGCTAAGATAATCCGGATAGATCGAAGCATGACGACAGGTGCAAAGATATCATCGTAGTGTAAACCTTGCACTTGGGTGAAACCTTTTGCAACAAGTCGTGCTTTATAGATATCTGGTTGTCCACCTAGTGAACGTTTTATCTTATAAATCCATTTGCACTGAAGAGGTCTTACCTTTTCAGGCAAATCAACCAGATCCCATACTTCGTTCTCGTACATGGAGTCTATCTCGGAGTGCATGGCTTCAAGCCATAGCTTCGAGTCAGAACTAGTCATTGCACCTTTGTAGGTAGTCGGTTCATTACTTTCAAGAAGCAATAAATCGTCTCCATTTCCTTCTTCAACGATACCAATGTATCGATCCGGAGGATAAGAGACTCGACTTGACCTCCTAGGTTCCGCAGGAATAGCTACTGCAGTGGAGGTTGAAGGAATATCTTCCTCCATCACATGTGCAGTGTCTGGTTCTGAGATTTCTGACAACTCAAAAACCCTATTACTTTGGTTATTCGTGATAAACTCTTTCTCTAAGAATTTAGCACTAGCTGCAACAAAAACTCGTTGTTCAGCAGGTGAATAAAAGTAATGACCAAACATTCCTTTTGGATATCCCACAAAGTATGTTTTGACCGATAGTGGACCTAGCTTATCGTCAGGTCTCCACTTGACGTAAGCCTCACATCCCCAAACCCGAATAAAGGACAAATCAGGAACTTTTCCTTTCCACATCTCATATGGGGTTTTGTCTGCCGCTTTAGTCGGACTTCGATTTAGAATGAGTGCAGCAGAATTTAGAGCAAACCCCCACAATGAATCTGGTAAAACCGTGTGACTCATCATGGAGCGAACCATGTCTAACAAGGTTCGGTTTCTCCGTTCGGACACACCATTCAATTGTGGTGTTCCAGGTGGAGTTAATTGTGATACAATGCCACAATCCTTTAGGTGTTGATCAAATTCATTAGATAAATATTCACCACCACGATCTGATCGTAATGCCTTTATTTTTCTATCGAATTGGTTCTCAACCTTATTTTGAAATTCCTTGAATTTCTCAAAAGATTCACTTTTATGTTTCATTAAATAGACATACCCATATCTACTTAAATCATCAGTAAAAGTGATGAAATATCTATAGCCATCTCGTGCTGTGACAGACATTGGTCCACATACATCGGTATGTATTAGTCCTAGTAAGTCACTGGCTCGCATTCCAATACCTTTAAAGGATATACGAGTCATCTTTCCAATGAGACATGATTCACAAGTACCAAATGATTCATAGCCAAAAGGTGAAATAATCCCATTCTTAATGAGTTTCTTTACTCGTTTTTCATTTATGTGTCCCATTCGACAATACCATAAATACGTTTGATCTTTATCACCTAATTTTGCCTTTTTATTATTCACATGAAATATTTCTTGCGTTTGATCTAGAACATAAATGCCATTCATGGAAAACGCTTGACCATAAATAACATCATTTAAAGAAAAAGTACAACAATTGTTCTTAATAATAAATGAAAAACCATAAACATCCAACATGTTAACGGAAATAATGTTCTTCGACAAACTAGGAACATAATAACAATTATCCAAACAAAGTTCCAAACCACTAGGTAATAACAAGATGTAAGTTCCTATAGAAACAGCAGCAACCTTTGCTCCATTCCCAACACGTAAATCAACATCGCCTTTAGCCAGACGTCTTACGTCCCGGAGGCCCTGCAAGTGATTACAAATGTGAGAACCACATCCAAAGATCAAATACCCAAACAGAGGAACTCGCATGATTAATTTCTATCATGTGAATATTAGATGACATACCTTGAGCTGTCGCACGTCCAGCTTTTATGTCCTCGAGGTACTTAGGACAATTCCTTCGCCAATGCCCAGACTGTTGGCAATGGTGACATTTTCCCTCCTTTTCTTTGCTCTTCTTGCCTTTGAGTGACTTGACTCCCCAGGACCACTCTTGGGTTTAGGTTGACCTTTCTTCTTGAAATGAGGTCGCTTAGCATTCGAGGCAGCAGGTGCCTTTCCCTTTCCCTTAGACTGTATCACAAGAACATCTTTCTTGTGACTCCCACTCAAATTAAGATCTTTCTCAGCTTGCACGAGCAGAGAATGAAGTTCGTGAAGAATTTTCTTCATGTCATTCATGTTGTAATTCACCCTAAACTGAGTGAATCCATCATGAAGTGAGTGTAGGATACGATCAACAATGATCGAGTCTTCAAGCTTGCAGCCAAGAGCCTTTAACTTCTCCACATTCTCAATCATATTAAGCATGTGGGCGCTAACAGGTTGGCCCCTTTGCAGCTTAGCCTCAAAGAAGCGTACAGCTGCATCATACCTAACAATTCTCGGAGCTTGCGAGAATTCATTAGTTAGCGTGGTGAAAATGCGATTTGCACCTTGGGAAATGAAGCGACGTTGCAAATGGGAATCTATTGCATATATGAGTACGTTCTTAATCGCACCCGCCTCTTTCACAAACTCATCGTATGCAGTTCGTTGAGCTCCAGATCTAGCAGTAGATTCAGCCGGAATTGGCTCCATGAGATACTTCAGCTTTCCGTCTGCGATAGCAGCATTCTTTAATGCTGCCTCCCATTCGGTGAAGTTACTACCATCTGACTTGAGACGGTAGTTTTGGTTGTAGGAGACATGGTCCATAAAGGAACGTAACCATGACTCCCTAGTCAAGACGGCACTAGGGCCGGGGGTAGCAGTATTATCAGCCATAATACAGCAGAAATAGCAACAAATATATCTACAATATAAGAAGATAAAGCAAACATAAGCAATCACCAAAAATAATGCGTCTATTTAAAACATGTAAATAAACTAAGAGCATTCATATAATTGATCCCACTCAAGAATTATATAAATGATTCCAAGACTCAAATTTCAATAAATCGATAAGTCAACCATTTGACTAATTTTTAACCTTTAAAAACTCTTGGTTCATAAATTTCTCAAATTTATTGATAGTCCATTTCAATTCTCACATATTAGTGAAAACCAAATGTTGAGTTCAACTAACATCGACATCAACTACTTACCCAAGGTAGAAGGGGGACACATGGATTTAACAACAGGTCCTATATGCCCACCGACGAACAAGGGATTCATAATGATTCGATTTAGAAAGACTATATCTCAATTTTAAAAGAGTGAGATCTCATCATCCATTAAAAACTCATTTAAGTGAACAATATAGGTGAGTCTAAAAGAACGATGACTTTAAAACATCATATGTTAACTAACACGTGGGAATGAATCAATATTCATCGATTTAGGTGTAGAAATATGAAACTCGATATTGCTACTAAAATGTTAATCGTATTAACATGCCCAAGATTATACAAAACGATAGTAATATGAATTACAAGAATATAGAAATAACCTTTCTTAATCTTCAAAGAAAGGCCTAAAAACCTCCTAAAACGTACCCGAATTACGTTTTACAAACCAATATTCAAAGTAGAATATCTCTTATAAGTTGCACCCAAAACGATATATGAAATGCCTTGTGTAAATGCTAGATTACAAGGTATATATTACTAATAATATATGAAGTGATTTTGGAAATTTGATAAGTGAAAATTATGAGACAAAAACTCTCCTTTTTTTCTCTAATTCACTCGACACACACACATACAATACACCAAAATTAATTCACTCATCTTATGAGTAAATTAGATGGTTTATAATGTAGTTTAGTGGGTAGGTTTATAAGTTAGTGCATGGGAAGTTAATTAAGTAGTGGTGAGAAGATATTAACCAACTAATAACCACCCATCATAACATAATAAACAAATTAAAAACATCATACATACACACATGATACACGACACACTTGCAAAGTGTGTGTGTGTGTGTATTTTGTTTTTATTTTCTTAATGTACATTACATTTAGAATTATATGTACAATACGTATTTAATTAATTGATTATCGTATAACACAATAGATTAAATAACATAACTTATAGCATCATTTTTACTATAAATATCAAATATATTTATAATATAAATGTAGCTCATAACTATTATACACATGTGAATTAACACTTAATCCAGCTCATCTAGCTGATTTAACATTTAATTCAGCTCACCCACTAATATAACAATAATCTATTTAATCACATTAAATAATTATTCAAATATATTTCCAAAATTCTAACTGCTTAGATATATTTAAGGCATCAATGTAATCACATTACATTTCATAAAATCGTCCTATAGGTGTGACCGATAAGGACCAGCTGATCACCGCCATCTATATGACAGTAACGTCAAACTTTCTAGCAAGCCAACCGTTACCGATATACGTTAATCAGCTGATTTTAAATACAAGTATCCTTTGTGATCCTGTAAGAGATTTAATAAATTAATCACACTAACTGTGGAGGACACGGCTCAACAATCTCCCACTTGTCCTTACAAGTGTTTGTGTGTGATTAACGATTCTCATATCCATATAAATCTCCCACTCAATGGTAGACAATTTGCAAAGTCGTACTTCCGCAAGGTCGTATCTAACAAGTGATCGTATCAAGAGTGGTTTCCTCGACTAGAGAGCAACTAACTGATATACAAATGTATTCACAACATTCGAGCATGGCCATGCATTTCAGTTACTACTCCTCGAGTGGCCCTGAGATTAAAAACGATAAGATTGGATATTTTCCTTGACTCGAAGCTTGCAGTTAAAGCACGCATTATGAAATGACCCGAGAAAAAACTACTCGGCCTCCTTTTACGGTGCGACCACGAGAAAGAAACCAAAGTCACCCAAAGCGCCTTATCTCAAGAAACAATGACAAATAAAAGAATCGACTCTAGGAACACAATGAACGTCCTATCCACGACCAGGCAAAAATGTCTGTACATTTAGGACTTCATTTAAGTGGTCACTATGTCCTACGCAGTATCCTCTATACCTCGCATATGTGTTTGATCAGACATCACATGTCCTTATGGTTATTGAACCTACCATCAATCAACCCACAATGTAATCACCTAGAGTTATCAGCTCACTTTGGTGATTATGGACAAAACATATATAAAGTAAATCAGTTCACTCAGTGGCGTTCAAAATTGTCACACAATCCACATGAAATACCATATACAAAATAATAATTTGATGATTACAAAGTAGTAGTTTTAACAGATACAATATCTAAAAAACAAACTAATAAAAATCAGGAACACTCTTCAGTCCCATTGATACAACATGTTCAACATGTTTATTGTACGACAATGGCTTCGTGAGAGGGTCCGCTATGTTGTCATCCGTGACAACCTTGCAAATCTCTATCTCCTTTTGCTCCACGTAATCTCGTATCATATGAGCCTTCCGCAACACATGTCTAGACTTATTGCTAGATTTAGGCTCTTTAGCTTGGAATATGGCACCACTGTTATCACAATAAACAGTGATCGGGTCATTCACACTAGGAACTACCATTAGTCCTTGTAAGAACTGACGCATCCATATTGCCTCTTTAGCGGCCTCGGAAGCTGCAATATACTCGTTACGTAGTGGAATCTGCTGTGACTGATTGCTTGGAACTTTTCCAACTCACTGCTGCACCATTAAGTGTAAAAACGAATCCGGATTGAGATTTGGAATCATCTCTATCCGTTTGGAAACTAGCATCTGTGAAACCTTTTGCACATAACTCTTTGTCTCCACCATATACTAACATCCAACCTTTAGTTCTTCTCAAGTACTTTAGGATGTTCTTAACAGCAATCCAGTGACTTTCACCTGGATCCTTTTGGTAACGACTCGTCATACTAAGTGCGAATGCCACGTCTGGGCGATGTACACATCATAGCATACATAATCGATCCTACTAGGCGCACGAATCCGATTCATGCGCTCTATTTCTTCTGGTGATTTAGGTGATTGAGTCTTACTTAAATGCACCCCATGAACCATCGGAAGATTACCCCTTTTTGAGTTCGTCATACTGAACCTCTCAAGAATTTTATCTATATAAGATTCTTGACTTAACGCCAACATTCTCTTGGATCTATCTCTATAGATTTGAATACCGAGTATTCTCTGTGCCTCACCTAAGTCTTTCATCTGAAAATGATTCTTTAACCATTCTTTTACAGAAGAAAGCATAGGAATGTGATTCCCTATTAACAGTATGTCATCTACATACAAAACTAGGAAAGCAATATAGCTCCCACTTGATTTGACATATAAACATGGTTCCTCGACTGATCGTTTAAAACCATATTGTTTAATCACTTGGTCAAATCGATGATTCCAACTCCTCGATGCTTGCTTAAGTCCATAAATGGAACGCTTAAGTTTGCATACTTTCTTAGGATATTTTGGATCCGTGAAGCCTTCGGGTTGTACCATGTACAATTCCTCGTCTAAATAACCGTTTAAGAAGGCGGTCTTCACATCCATTTGCCATATTTCATAATCATGAAATGCAGCAATCGCTAAGATAATCCGGATAGATCGAAGCATCACAACGGGTGCAAAGATATCATCGTAGTGTAAACCTTGCACTTGGGTGAAACCTTTTGCAACAAGTCGTGCTTTATAGATATCTGGTTGTCCACCTAGTGAACGTTTTATCTTATAAATCCATTTGCACTGAAGCGGTCTCACCTTTTCAGGCAAATCAACCAGATCCCATACTTCGTTCTCGTACATAGAGTCTATCTCGGAGTGCATGGCTTCAAGCCATAGCTTTGAGTCAGAACTAGTCATTGCACCTTTGTAGGTAGTCGGTTCATTACTTTCAAGAAGTAATAAATCATCTCCATTTCCTTCTTCAACGATACCAATGTATCGATCCGGAGGATAAGAGACTCGACTTGACCTCCTAGGTTCCGCAGGAATAGTTACTGCAGTGGAGGTTGAAGGAATATCTTCCTCCGTCACATGTGCAATGTCTGGTTCTAAGATTTCTGACAACTCAAAAACCCTATTACTTTGGTTATTCGTGATAAACTCTTTCTCTAAGAATTTAGCACTAGCTGCAACAAAAACTCGTTGTTCAGTAGGTGAATAAAAGTAATGACCAAACATTCCTTTTGGATATCCCACAAAGTATGTTTTGACAGATCGTGGGCCTAGCTTATCGTCAGGTCTCCACTTAACGTAAGCCTCACATCCCCAAACCCGAATAAAGGACAAATCAGGAACTTTTCCTTTCCACATCTCATATGGGGTTTTGTCTGCCGCTTTAGTCGGACTTCGGTTTAGAATGAGTGCAGCAGAATTTAGAGCAAACCCCCACAATGAATCTGGTAATACCGTGTAACTCATCATGGAGCGAACCATATCTAATAAAGTTCGATTTCTCCGTTCGGACACACCATTCAATTGTGGTGTTCCAGGTGGAGTTAATTGTGATACAATACCACAATCCTTTAGGTGTTGATCAAATTCATTAGATAAATATTCACCACCACGATCTGATCGTAATGCTTTTATTTTTCTATCTAATTGGTTCTCAACCTTATTGTGAAATTCCTTGAATTTCTCAAAAGATTCACTTTTATGTTTCATTAAATAGACATACCCATATCTACTTAAATCATCAGTAAAAGTGATGAAATATCTATAGCCATCTCGTGCTGTGACAGACATTGGTCCATATACATCGGTATGTATTAGTCCTAGTAAGTCACTGGCTCGCATTCCAATACCTTTAAAAGATATACGAGTCATCTTTCCAAACAAGTACCAAATGATTCATAGCCAAAAGGTGAAATAATCCCATTCTTAATGAGTTTCTTTACTCGTCTTTCATTTATGTGTCCCATTCGACAATACCATAAATACGTTTGATCTTTATCACCTAATTTTGCCTTTTTATTATTCACATGAAATATTTCTTGCGTTTGATCTAGAACATAAATGCCATTCATGGAAAACGCTTGACCATAAATAACATCATTTAAAGAAAAAGTACAACAATTGTTCTTAATAATAAATGAAAAACCAAAAACATCCAACATGTTAACGGAAATAATGTTCTTTGACAAACTGGGAACATAATAACAATTATCCAAACAAAGTTCCAAACCACTAGGTAATAACAAGATGTAAGTTCCTACAGAAACAGCAGCAACCTTTGCTCCATTCCCAACACGTAAATCAACATCGCCTTTAGCCAGACGTCTTACGTCCCGGAGGCCCTGCAAGTGATTACAAATGTGAGAACCACATCCAGTATCAAATACCCAAACAGAGGAACTCGCATGATTAATTTCTATCATGTGAATATTAGATGACATACCTTGGTATCATGACGTCCGACTTTTATGTCCTCGAGGTACTTAGGACAATTCCTTCGCCAATGCCCAGACTGTTGGCAATGGTGACATTTTCCCTCCTTTTCTTTGCTCTTCTTGCCTTTTGAGTGACTTGACTCCCCAGGACCATTCTTGGGTTTAGGCTGACCTTTCTTCTTGAACTGAGGTCGCTTAGCATTCGAGGCAGCAGGTGCCTTTCCCTTTCCCTTAGCCTGTATCACAAGAACATCTTTCTTGTGACTCCCACTCAAATTAAGATCTTTCTCAGCTTGCACGAGCAGAGAATGAAGTTCGTGAAGACTTTTCTTCATGTCATTCATGTTGTAATTCACCCTAAACTGAGTGAATCCATCATGAAGTGAGTGTAGGATACGATCAACAATAATCGAGTCCTCAAGCTTGCAGCCAAGAGCCTCTAACTTCTCCACATTCTCAATCATATTAAGCATGTGGGCGCTAACAGGTTGGCCCCTTTGCAGCTTAGCCTCAAAGAAGCGTACAGCTGCATCATACCTAACAATTCTCGGAGCTTGCGAGAATTCATTAGTCAGCGTGGTGAAAATGCGATTTGCACCTTGGGAAATGAAGCGACGTTGCAAATGGGAATCCATTGCATATATGAGTACGTTCTTAATCGCACCCGCTTCCTTAACAAACTCATCGTATGCAGTTCGTTGAGCTCCAGATCGAGCAGTAGGTTCAGCCGGAATTGGCTCCATGAGATACTTCAGCTTTCCGTCTGCGATAGCAGCATTCTTTAATGCCGCCTCCCATTCGGTGAAGTTACTACCATCTGACTTGAGACGGTAGTTTTGGTTGTAGGAGACATGGTCCATAAAGGAACGCAACCATGACTCCCTAGTCAAGACGGCACTAGAGTAGGGGTAGCGATATTATCACCATGTCTGTGAGAAAAAGCAACAAATATATCTACAATATAAGAAGATAAAACAAACATAAGCAATCATCAAAATAAAGCGTCTATTTAAAACATGTAAATAAACTAAGAGCATTCATATAATTGATCCCACTCAAGAATTATATAAATGATTCCAAGACTCAAATTTCAATAAATCGATAAGTCAACCATTTGACTAATTTTTAACCTTTTAAAAACTCTTGGTTCATAAATTTCTCAAATTTATTAATAGTCCATTCAATTCTTCACATATTAGTGAAAACCAAATGTTGAGTTCAACTAACACCGACATCAACTACTTACCCAAGGTAGAAGGGGTACACATGGATTTAACAACAGGTCCTATATGCCCACCGACGAACAAGGGATTCATAATGATTCGATTTAGAAAGACTATATCTCAATTTTAAAAGAGTGAGATCTCATCATCCATTAAAAACTCATTTAAGTGAACAATTTAGGTGAGTTTAACTGAATAATGACTTGTTAAAACATCATATGTTTAAACTATATATAAACTAGCACGTGGGAATGAATCAATATTCATCGATTTAGGTGGTTTGTTTTAGGCGGAAAAAGACGAAAAGCATAGATAAAACAAGCACATAAAACCTAGTGTGGCCTAACAAAACAATACAAGGCGGAATCCAATCAAATTGGACCCTATAAAATACAAATTGGAATCCTTCAAAAGGACCCTATCTTCATAAGCAAAGCTCCAAAAACAACTCCGTCTTGGATCACCAAAAGGATCTTCAATCTCCTCTTCTTTTACCACTAACTATTACATGAAAACCTATTTACATATAATCTAGGATAAAAGAAGATTACAAGTTGGAGACGTGAAAAATCCCAAAATCACATTTTCATCATTACGAAAATGCAATTAAAAACAAAAACTTAGGCCACACTAGATAAAAACGCAATCAAAAATAAACGCATTCATCTACTAAAACAAAAATTTCATACAAAATATGTTTAAGTGAAAATTTCACAAAAATTCACCTTTTAACATAAAAATCAATCATGTCATACATAAATTGATAAACAAAAATTAATTCAACATATCATATATAATGAATCAATTCAATAATTATTTTAAACTACTTTAAAATAAATGGCATCATATATACTCATATATCATAAACACTTTTATGATAATTCAATAAGGCATTTCAAAACAAGAACAATTTGACAATTCAAATTAAAAACAAAATGAATTAATCACATTAATTCAATTAATAAAAATCGGCCAACTTAAAAAAAAATTATATATATACATATATAACCATTTCGAAATAATTAATATATGCAAAAAAAATTGACATTTATAATTTCACAAATTATGTCACATACTTTATTATCATATAATAAACTTTATAATTATCACATAATTATATTATTTTGATTTTAATCACATTTAAACCAAAATTAAGTGTTATACTTTTTAAATAATGATCTTATCAAAATATTTACATATAACAAATTTCACATATCAATTTAATTTAATCATCCTAACAATTTAAAACAATTAAATTAAACAAAAATTTTCGAAAATTAAAAAAAAATTGATAATGCCGAATTGAAATAAAATATAAACAATTTTATACTTTCAATTTTAATCCATATTAAAATCATTTTGAGCCTAATGCTCTGATACCACTTGTAGAAATATGAAACTCGATATTGCTACTAAAATGTTAATCGTATTAACATGCCCAAGATTATACAAAACGATAGTAATATGAATTACAAGAATATAGAAATAACCTTTCTTAATCTTCAAAGAAAGGCCTAAGAACCTCCTAAAACGTACCCGAATTACGTTTTACAAACCAATATTCAAAGTAGAATATCTCTTATAAGTTGCACCCAAAACGATATATGAAATGCCTTGTGTAAATGCTAGATTACAAGGTATATATTACTAATAATATATGAAGTGATTTTGGAAATTTGATAAGTGAAAATTATGAGACAAAAACTCTCCTTTTTTTCTCTAATTCACTCGACACACACACATACAATACACCAAAATTAATTCACTCATCTTATGAGTAAATTAGATGGTTTATAATGTAGTTTAGTGGGTAGGTTTATAAGTTAGTGCATGGGAAGTTAATTAAGTAGTGGTGAGAAGATATTAACCAACTAATAACCACCCATCATAACATAATAAACAAATTAAAAACATCATACATACACACATGATACACGACACACTTGCAAAAAGTGTGTGTGTGTATTTTGTTTTTATTTTCTTAATGTACATTACATTTAGAATTATATGTACAATACGTATTTAATTAATTGATTATCGTATAACACAATAGATTAAATAACATAACTTATAGCATCATTTTTACTATAAATATCAAATATATTTATAATATAAATGTAGCTCATAACTATTATACACATGTGAATTAACACTTAATCCAGCTCATCTAGCTGATTTAACATTTAATTCAGCTCACCCACTAATATAACAATAATCTATTTAATCACATTAAATAATTATTCAAATATATTTCCAAAATTCTAACTGCTTAGATATATTTAAGGCATCAATGTAATCACATTACATTTCATAAAATCGTCCTATAGGTGTGACCGATAAGGACCAGCTGATCACCGCCATCTATATGACAGTAACGTCAAACTTTCTAGCAAGCCAACCATTACCGATATACGTTAATCAGCTGATTTTAAATACAAGTATCCTTTGTGATCCTGTAAGAGATTTAATAAATTAATCACACTAACTGTGGAGGACACCAGCTCCAACAATAGGTGGTTTGTTTTAGGCAGAAAAAAACGAAAAGCATAAATAAAACAAGCACATAAAACCTAGTGTGGCCTAACAAAAACTGTACAAGGCGGAATCCAATCAAATTGGACCCTATAAAATACAAATTGGAATCCTTCAAAAGGACCCTAACTCCAAAGGCAAAGCTCCAAAACCATTGTAAGCTTGCTGATGAATCGGGAGATATATTGGACTTGCCCCAAGAAACTCCTGATTTCGTCAATGTTGCTTGGAGGTTTCATCTCCATTATTGCTTTGATTTTGACAGGGTTTCGATCTCGATTCCACGTTGGCTTACGATGTGACCCAGTAGTTTGCCTGACGTAACTCCAAAAGTGTATTTCTGTGGGTTTAGTCGCATTTTGTACTGCCTGATTCTGGTGAAAAAATTTTGAAAGTTGGCGATGTGGTCCCCTCTTTGCTTTGATTTTACAATCATGTCGTCGACGTATACTGTAGGAATATAAAACTCGATATTACTACTAAAATGTTAATCGTATTAACATGCCCAAGATTATACAAAACGATAGTAATATGAATTACAAGAATATAGAAATAACCTTTCTTAATCTTCAAAGAAAGGCCTAAAAACCTCCTAAAACGTACCCGAATTACGTTTTACAAACCAATATTCAACGTAGAATATCTCTTATAAGTTGCACCCAAAACGCCTTATGAAATGCCTTGTGTTTGTGCTAGAAAACAAGGTATATATTACAAATAATATATGAAGTGAATATGGAAATATGATATGTGAAAGTATGAGAACAAATTCTCTCTTTTCTCTTCAATATACACGGCTCACACACACATACATAAACAACAATATTTTTCTCATCATCTTATGAGTAGAATAATTAGTTTAGTAGTGTAGTTTAGTGGAGAAGTTACTTAGTTAGTGGGTAGTTTAATTAAGTAATGCTAGATGGAGGTTAATAAACTATTAACTACCCATTACTTACTAAAACAAACAAACTAAAAACATTATATATACACATATACCACACGACACACTTATAGTGTGTGTGTGTGTATTTTGTTTTTAGTATTTACATGTACATTACATGTAAAATAATATGTATAATACGTATTTAATTAATTGATTATCGTATAATACAATGAATTAAATAACATAACTTATAGCAACATTTTAACTATAAATATCAAATATATTCATAATATAAAAGTAGCTCATAACTATTATACACACGTGAATTAACACTTAATCCAGCTCATCTAGCTGATTTAACATTTAATTCAGCTCACCCACTAATATAACAATAATCTATTTAATCACATTAAATAATTATTCAAATATATTTCCAAATTTCTAACTGCTTAGATATATTTAAGGCATCAATGTAATCACATTACATTTCATAAAATCGTCCTATAGGTGTGACCGATAAGGACCAGCTGATCACCGCCATCTATATGACAGTAACGTCAAACTTTCTAGCAAGCCAACCGTTACCGATATACGTTAATCAGCTGATTTTAAATACAAGTATCCTTTGTGATCCTGTAAGAGATTTAATAAATTAATCACACTAACTGTGGAGGACACCAGCTCCAACATATACCTCGACTTCTTTATGCATCATGTCGTGCAGCAGAGTAGTTGCGGTACGTTGATATGTAGCGCCTGCATTAATGAGTCCGAAAGGCATGACGGTGTAACAGTATGTGCCCCATGGCGTCACAAAGGTTGTTTTTGACATGTCGTCAGTTGCCATTTTGATTTGGTTGTATCCTGCAAACTCATCCATGAATGACAGCAATTCATGGTCGGCGGTGTTGTCCACAAGTATGTCCATGTATGGTAATGGGAAGTCGTATTTCGGACATGCTTTATTTAGGTCGCGAAAGTCGGCACATACTCGTATCTTCCCGTTTTTCTTCATGACTGGGACCATGTTTGATACCCAGTCTGAGTATTCGATGACTTGGATGAAGCCTGCTTGTAGTTGCTTTTCGATCTCTTCTTTGACCATGAGAGACCATTCTGGTTTAATGCGTCGTAGTTTTTGTTTTACAGGTTTGGCACCTGGTTTGAGTGGGATGCGGTGTTCGGCGATTTCGTGGTCGATGTCGGGCATGTCCTTGTAGGACCAAGCAAAGACGTCTTTGAATTCTATGAGTAGCTCGATGTATATAGCTTTTTTTTCCGTGCTTAAGGAAGCTCCCAGCTGTAGTTTTCGAGGTTCTTCGGGTGTTTCCACATCGATGATTGTCGTGTCCTCAATGATGTGTTCAGATTTTGAAACGATGTTTGCAATGTATTTATATAATGCAATGTTGTTTTGTTTAATGTTATCGTAAGCATTAGAAAATGCAGATTTTAAAGGAAAACAAGGCAAGTAGTAACCGGAAACGTTGTTATTATTAATGTTTTCAAAAGCAGTTACATTTGAAGATAGCTCGGACGAAGGAGCTTTGGACAATTTTAAAGACCCTAATTCTTTAGCTAAGTCTATCACATCAGGAATATAGCCCGGAGGCTTAGTCGGGGTGAAAGACTTGAAATGACGACGCGGGAGCCTAAACTCTATGACAGATTTGTTGTTGGGGTCATTGTCTTCGCCTACTTCCGAGTCAGAGTTCTCGAAGGTATAGCCTTCTCCAGTAGTGATTTTGAAGGTGCGGCCTTGCTCGTCAGTCCATTGAAGAGTCTTTGACCATCCGTCGTGTGTCTTTTCTTCATACGGGACGATCAAGTTGGTGGGGTTGAAGTTGTGGTTGCGCAGAATGTCGGAGACGAGTTCAATCCCAGCGACGGTGCAAGAGAAAATGTAGGGATCGGATCCCATTCACTAATCAAGTATTAGTGTAAATCAAATTACTCTAATTTGATTTAGCAAGATCTATGTAGTTACAAAAGTACTTTGTTACAAGTTTAGAAATTTATACCTTCTTACAAGGAATAAAATGGGCACAAAACTAGATCTCCTTTCTAGTTTTGTTTCTTGAGCTAACAATATGGATGATCCTCCAAACCCGAGTTTCCAAAATAGAAAACCTCCTCTTAGTTGCACCCAAGAACAACTCCAAAAACTACTAGTGATTTTGACTAGAAATCACTAATAGTTACTTGATAATATGTATATTATTATTACTAACACTTACTAACTCTTAGTAATATTAGTAATAGTATTTAGAGAGTTTTAGAGAGAGTTAGAGAATGAAATATGCTTGCTTGCATACTTGTGACTTTTGCTAGCTTTGTTCTTATAAAGACAAAGAACGAAACAAGTGTATACTACACTTGAAGTAGCCGGCCCACAAGAGAGAGGAAAGGAGAGTGTTGAGCATGCTATTTTTGATAAGAACAATCTCATGCATAATCATCATTATGTCTAGCATGCTTTTCCTTTTTACTAGTAAACAAAATGAATAAGACAAGAGGGAATCTCATTCCTCTTCTCCCTCTTATTTGGACGGTCCAAGGGGCCCTAAAAGGGTCTCATTTTGTTTTTAATATTTGTCCCACAAATACTTATAATTTATCACTTAATCATCTAATATGATAAAGAATAAATTAATTAAACTCTCCTTTAGTATACATGTACATTTACACATATATTAAGAATTGTACTTTTACTAATCTCATTAGTAAAATATACATGATTAGTGAATTAACAGTTAATCACTAATTCTCATCTCCTCTAATAATTTTATCGATATAAAATTCAATCATCCGAGTTCACAACTCGATTTCTCTCTAAATTAATTCACTGACTAACCGTTAGTCAATTTATCAAGTTACTAATCTAATCGTATCTCATACAATTAATTAGCTTCATATCTGGAGTACGTTCCTATAGGTGTGACTTAAAGGGATCAATTGATCACCGCCGTTCTCACGACAATAACGTCAAACTCTAGTCAGCCAACCGTTATTGATTTACGTTAATCAATTGACAATAATACATGATTATCCCCATGTATTCCTTAATTGAGATTTATTAAGTAATCGCACTATTGTGGAGGACACTTACTCCAACAATCTCCCACTTGTCCGAGACAAGTTGTGCATTACCAATTCTCATGTCCGTTTCACATCTCCCACTCAATGCAAGGTGTCTTACAGGTCGTACTTGCATTCAAAGATATATATCATGAGTGGTTTCCTCGATAAGGAGAGTAGCTGTCTGACCGGGGAATCTACCGTAGATTCTTACCGAGCGTGGCCACGCATTTTCAGCGACTACTCCTCGAGTGGCCCAAAGATGTTTTACCCTGACGAGGGTGGACATTTCCCTTCCACTCGATTGTACTGTATAATGCAGATCACCATGACCCCAAAGATGTCCTTATAACCCCCTTTCACGGCATGGCTTAGGACAAAAATGAAAGTGACTTAAAGCGCACCGACTGCATAATCGGTTCTAGTCAAAGAATCGACTCAAAGGAATACTATAGAATTCCCACCACGACCAGGTTTCAATCTCATTGAAAAGGAATTCTATAAGCGTCACTGTCCGACAGAGTGTTTCACAGTCTGTCTATGCAAACGAGCAGTCATCACTATGACCCCATGGTGTTGAACCCACCTTCGAACGACTTGCAATCTAGTCTCTCCGAGACGTCACCTCATATGAGAGACTAGGGACCAAATACTTAGTTTATACCGTTCACTTGAATATGTTCAATGTTGTCACACAACTATTTGGATAAACAAAGTATGCATTCAAAATGACTTAAAAGAGTAAATATACTCTAAACAATGAATGTTATATTCATATATGTAATAGGATACTTTATCCATTACATATCTCAAAAACTAAAGGAAATCAGGCATACGCCTCAACCCCATAGAGGCGGTGTGAGCGTCATGCTTAGTCCTCGAAAGAGGCTTGGTTAGAGGATCAGCGATCTCATCGTCTGTCCCAACCTTACAAATATCCATTTCCTTCATTTCCACATTATCTCTTATAACATGGCATTTCCTCAAAACGTGTCTAGACTTGTTACTAGACTTGGGCTCCTTTGCTTGAAAGATGGCCCACTATTATCACAATAAATAGTGATTGGATCTACGGCGCCGGGGACTACTCTTAGTCCATCCAAGAACTGCCGAATCCATCTGACTTCCTTAGCGATTAAAGCGCCAAATATTCACATTTGTAGAATCCGCAGTGACACTTTGCTTGAAACCTTTTCAGCAAATAGCACCCCCATTCAACATAAAGACATAGTCGGATTGGGATTTCAAATCATCCCTATCGGTTTGGAAACTTGCATCCGTGTAACCCTTTACACGCAGCTCAAGTTCTCCTCCAAACACCAGAAACTAATCCTTAGTTCTTCTCAAGTACTCAAGGATGTTCTTTACGGCTATCCAGTGACTCTCACCGGGATTGGCTTGATACCGGCTCGTCATGCTCAAAGCGAAAGCGACATCGGGACGAGTACACATCATAGCATACATGATTGATCTTACAGCGGAAGCATAAGGGATCAATTTCATGCGTTCAATTTCCGCAGGAGTCGTAGGACATTGAGATTTCTTCAATGTTATTCCTACACTCATCGGAAGAAAGCTTCTCTTGGAGTCTTTCGTATTGAACCTATCAAGAATCTTATCGATATAAGCTTCTTGACTCAATGCTAGTATCCTCTTGGATCTATCTCTATAGATCCGGATACCCAAGATGCGTTGTGCCTCTCCCAAGTCCTTCATTTGGAAATGGTTTCCCAATTCCACCTTTACCGAATTTAGACTTGGAACATCATTTCCAATCAGTAGTATGTCATCCACATACAAAACAAGGAAGGTTACTTTACTCCCACTAAATTTCATGTACAAACAAGGTTCCTCGACACTACGAGCGAATCCATGTTGTTTGATAACATGATCGAATCTGTGATTCCAACTCCTTGATGCTTGCTTAAGACCATAAATGGATCTCTTAAGCTTGCATACTTTCTTAGGGTTAGATGTATCTACAAAACCTTTAGGTTGTGTCATGTACACTTCCTCTTCTAGAATCTCATTCAAGAAGGCGGTTTTTACATCCATTTGCCATATTTCATATTCATGAAATGCAAGAACCGCTAAGATTATCCTTATGGATCGAAGCATAGCAACCGGTGCAAAGCCCTTTGCCACCAATCTAGCTTTGTAAACATCTATATGTTTATCTATGCCGAGTTTGATTTTGAATATCCATTTACACTAAAGAGGTCTCACTCTTTCAGGTAAATCTACCAAGTCCCTAACTTGGTTCTCGTACATAGAATCCATTTCGGATTTCATGGCCCCAAGCCATTGTTCGGAGTTAGGACTACTAATAGCCGCCTTGTAGGTTGAGGGTTCGTTGCTTTCGAATAACAACAAATCACCCTCCTCCTCGATGTTACCGAGGTAGCGATCAGGTTGATGACTAATTATACCTGACCTCCTAGGGATTACAACCGTGTTAGAAGATGAGGGAACCGTTTCCTCATTTTCTGCTTCGGTTTGTGGCTCTTGAACTCCATTAAGTTCAAATTTTCTCCCACTCTGTCTATTAGAAATGTACTCATTTTCTAGAAAGACAGCATCACGAGCCACAAACTCTTTGTTCTCGTGAGGGTTGTAGAAGTAAAATCCACACGTTTCCTTAGGAAAACCTACAAATAGGGAACCTTTCCCGTCCATATCTCATATGGAGCCGCTTTAGTCGGACTTCGATTTAGTGAGAAAACAGCAAACGATAGCGTAAAGCCCCAAATCGATCCAGGAAGCTCACTTTGACTCATCATAGACCGAACCATATCTAGCAAGGTTCGGTTTCTCCTTTCTGCAACACCATTCAACAGTGGTGTGCCCGGAGGAGTCAATTTGTAATACTCTATCACAATTCTTAAGATGTGAATCAAACTTATTACTTAGATATTCGCCACCACGATCCGATCGTAGTGCTTCTATCTTCTTATCCAATTGGTTCTCAACCTCATTTTGAAATTCTTTAAATTTCACAAAAGCATCACTTTTATGCCTTATTAAGTAGACATAACCATATCTACTTAAGTCATCGGTAAAAGTAATGATGTAATGATATCCTCCTCTAGCGGTGATGTTTAATGGATCACACACATCAATATGTATGAGTCCTAAAAACTTTACTTGCTCGTGTCCCTTTACCACTAAAGGGTGCACGAGTCATTTTGCCTTAAAAGGCAAGCCTCGCACGTACCATATGATTCGCAATCAAATGGTTTGAGAACATTGGTCTCAACAAGTCTCTTTATGCTTCTATCGTTTATATCATTTAAACGACAATGCCAAAGGTAGGATTTGTTTGATTCATTTGTTTTGAGCTTCTTGTTCTCTATATGATAAACATCATTGACATCATTCAAAACATAAATACCTCCGATTGAAATGGTTTCACCATAAACCATTTCATTAAATGAAAAAGAACACCGATTGTCCTTAATCATAAAACAAAAGCCTTCCGTATGAAACACGGAGACGGAGATAATGTTTTTGGTTAGAGTTGGTACAAAATAACAGTTATTCAAATACAACTCTAAACCACTAGCTAGAGCGAGTACATAGGTTCCCATGGAAACGGCCGCTACTCTAGCTCCATTACCCATGCGGAGATCTACATCGCCCTTGGCTAGTGCTCGCACATTTCTCATTCCTTGCAAGTGATTGCAGAGGTGAGATCCACATCCGGTATCTCATACCCATGTAGAAATGCAAGCATGATTTATGTCAATCATATAAAGTCTAGAAGGAACAATATCTTTGGATGTCGCACATCCATCATTCTTTTCCTTCAAGGATTTGGGACAATTGCGCTTTCAACAACCGGGTTTGGGCTTGCTATTCTCAATAGTATGCCCTTACCCTTATCTTCCTTGAACCGAGCTTTATAAGCTCCCTTCCCTTTCTTAACCCCAAAGCTTATGTTCTTCAATCTCATTGAAAGAACATCTTTTCTCTCAATCTCATTCACTTTCGTGCTCTTTGTGTTAAAGCACATCGTCGTCACTCTAGTGAATATCTCATATGCACTTTTATGAGAAACGAAGCGAAGTTTGAGAGAAGGTGACATTGACCAAATCAAAACACTTTTAATGTCATTGTCAGCCTTTAGGTGCTCATCGTACGCGGCTTGCGCCGCCACGCACTACTACAAAATAGAATTATAGCAACACCTAATATATGTTGCATAATACCCTAAAAATGTTGCCTTATTGTTTATGCAACACTTTTAAATACGCTGCTTAAAGTCTCGTTGCATTAGGTTAATGCAACATTTGTTGCAACATTTTTGGAACAAATGCAACACTTTAAACAAATGTTGCACCTATTTCGTGAATGCAACACTTTTCTTTTATGAGCTATTGCAGCATTTTAATGGAAGCATTGCAACACTTTTCTTATTGCAATTGCAACATTGTTCCCGTCTAAATGCAACACTTTAAAATATCATTTCTATCCCTTTTTATTGTACAATAGCAACACATAATTACATATAGTGCAACACTTTAAAATTATTGCTATAAAACCCCAATCAAATTTCATTATATTTATATATAAAGATGTAATATACAATATATAGTATTACCAATTATAAAACATACAATAAAAACAACTATGTAAAAGTACTCGAAAATAAAAGATAATACAAATATGACCGGCAGTATACAATAAACTTTCGACCCATCGTATGAGTTTTCGTCTCAATGATCAATTAAATCCTCCATTTTTCCACGTGTTCTTCAGTTTTTCGTTATTATTACCTGAAACATAACCACATAAGAGTTAGCATGGGTGATAAATGCTACTCTTCGAACATATTTTAAGCAATCACAAAGTTGTAAATTTTTATCACTAGCCTAATAATCATGAACACAAAAAAAGTTATCATATAAACACGGTTTTCCTTTCTGTCCAATACAGTTTTGTTGTATGCCCAAAATTACTAAACAAAGACATGATGGATCGACCTACTAAAGCTAAAGAGTCAAACATTACCTTAAGTAAATTATGTTAAATGTCGACCCTTCAAAATTTTAGGCGTGTGTAGAGTTGAAGTTCATAAGCAAATCATAACTAATGATTCGGAAATACAAGAAAGTGTGTCCCTATATATCACATTTATTAGTAAACAACCATAAAAGACGGGCATGGTAAGGAAACGATACTAGTCATAAACGATATTAGTAAACAACCATAAAAGACGGGCATGGTAATGATTCGGAAATACAAGAAAGTGTGTCCCTATATATCACATTTCATTCACTCATATAATCACTTCGTTCACTCTTAAAATATCGTCATCACTCTTATACAACATGTCAAGTTCACAATGACGTACTTCGCGACATGGTAAGGAAACGATACTAGTCATAAATAAGCTTTTATAACAAATCCAACATTAACTCATTGTCACCAAAGATTCCTCGAGTTTAGTCTATATCACAATGATAAATATAATGAGTACACGAGCATGGAAATATCACACAACGAATTACACTACTAACTCAACCAACCCGAGGCAAGATACACCCTCAAGACTAAGACCCTTTCCTGACAAAGTTAGCCTACTGTTTCTACTACTTCTCACCGCTTGGTCGTTTCTCATACACTCACGCAACGCAACACAACACTCATGTGTTCACTTCAACGAGCCAAGCTTCCTTTAACTACGATTACGCACCCAAGTACCTTAACCGACTCACAAGACACCACGAGGATAGAAAAGAAGAAGAAAATAAAATAAAATAAAATGACAAAGAATGACAAAGATTCTGATTACATAACAAAGAAATTTCAAACTCTACTGCAGCGAGAATACATGGCAGATTATAAAAGATAAACAAATGGCTGACAAAGAAGAACAACAAATGACATTACAGTCAAGGCGGACAAAGAAGAACAGCGGCGGACATGGCGATCGACCACAATTACGACATCAAAGCGATGCTACACTACAGAGAGCGGCGGTTTACTCAAGTAAAATAACAGAATACCGGCTATTAGCGACCCTACACACGACCTATAAGAAATTTCAAAGACCCTCATTTGTAATCGAAACTCGACTATAACCTCGACTATTCCGTATTATAATACACACACAAACATTCATACACCAAACTTTCACATACACACCACACTCAACAAACAATCACACACAATCAATAATTCACACACACTAACACATATACAAGCTAAGTAAGGTTTAACCCTTACCTCGAAGAAATCGCGCTCAAACCGAGTTTAAGAGTGCAAAAACGCCGCAAAGCCTCCTTCACCAATTCCCACACTACAAATGACGACAATATTATCAATTACTACTAAAATACTAGTTAATCGAGACTTTAAACTATGAAAACGGAGTCCAAAACATAAATCCCCAAATTCTAGGGTTAGGTTATACGAAAATCAATTTAATCGATTATAAACGAATTATACCTTAAATTAATCATAAAACAGCACTGAAACATGACATACCCCGACGAATTTAGATTAAAACCGAGATCCTAAGCGAACACGGATGGAAAACCACAAGAGATGAGGTAATTAATGCGCGACGTATGGCGGTGATAGCGGCGGTGGTGTTCTTTGCCACCTCTGGCCACCGTGACAGCAAGGATGGTGGTGGTGTGGGAGCTTGTCGGTGGTTAATGGAGGGAACAATGAAAGACGAAGGAAAGTGAAGAAGAAGAATCAAGAGCAAGAACCGAAGGTCGGGTTTTTTTGAGGTCAGGTTTTGTTTTCTTTGTTTTTGTTCTAAGGATATGAATGATAGTTATTTTGGGTCGATTTTATTATTTGACCCTATTATGTTATCACTTCATTTCTAAGGCTCGGTTCTACGTATAATTATTATGCTAGTATTATTATTACGTGGTTAGGTTAAGAGACTTCACTTGAAAGTATACAATATAATCTCATATACGCTCGACCATAATTCATATAATCGACCAAAAGAATATAGGACCGAGTTTAAAATAAAGATAAGGAAATATGGGGTATTACAGTTTATTTGATAAGTGTCATTTGAACTTACTCTACAAAATTTTTTAGTCTAAATTATTTGACCATAATATTTACTCTTCCATATAAATATTCATTTTAGTACACAAATTCCCACGTGAGACAGTAGAAATTTTGGCAAAACTTTAATCACCTGATATCTTATCACAATATAGAGTAACATTTAGCTTAATAATATGAAAATAAGCAACATTTAAAATAAGTGTTGCATTATGAATAAAAATAAGCAACATTAGAATAAATATGTTGCATATGGTAGTCAATATGGCAACACTCTTCTAATAATGTTGCAATAAATTGTATAATGCAACACTTTTAATAAAAGTGTTGTAGAGAGTATAGTTTATCTTCAGATTGCAACATATTTTATAAGTGTTGCCCATAAAATGTTGCAATATGCCATGTTTGTAGTAGTGACGGTGGCCCCAAGTCCGGGTTCGGTGGGAGGTTATTCGGTAAGGTATTTAAGCACATTGTTGGATTGAGCGGCGCCCCTTATAGTCCAATCTCATTCGACAAAGTTGCTTCCGTCATCCTTTAGGATACACTTATCCATCACGGTTCTCAACCATGAATATTTACCCAAAATGGGTGCGGGAGTTGAAGTTGTCATTGCGATTTCAAATAAATAATTCTACAACAAATATGAGGAAATATATTAACATTCATAGTTCATAATGACATTTGCTAAAACCCTTTTAAAACAAATGTCCATTTATATAATGATCTCCCACGAAATTATATAAATGATTCCAAGACTCGTTTTTCATATAAAATTAGACATCTCATGTTTCCTTTTATATAAAAACGATAAGTCAACACTTGACTAATTCTACACTAGAATGCTTGGTTGATGATTTTCTATAAAATGCATCGATTAGCCCCAAATAACTCTTATTCGGTTGAGTCCAAACCAAATTAGCACGGGACTTCCTCCCACTACTTACCCATGGTAACAAGGTTCCACGTCGCGGAGGTCCTCACGAACATGGGGTTCATAGTCGCTACATTTGGAAAGGCTTAATCTCAATTCATTTTTGTTAAAATGTGGGTGATCTTGTCAATTTTTAGTCATTTAAATTCTTTATAAGTGAACTAATTTAAGAATCGTGACTTAAATCGACAATCATAGTGGGATATCGTGGCATGCATGGCGATTTTGGCATGTGTGCGGAAAATAAGCAAACAAACAAGCATGATAAAGCAAGCAAAAGCATAAACCTAGTATGGCCACCTAAAAGTAATTAAAAATACAAGGAGTTACAAATTGGAAACCAACTCCTTTGGTCCCTCTTCTTATGGACTTGATCCAAACTTCTCCTTGCAAGCTTTAGAACTCTTCTAAGGCTCCATGTCGATCTCCATCGCCGGTCTTCGGTTTTACAAATAGTTACAAGTATGATTTACAAATGAATATATAGCAATCCTATTATACATTTATAAATGAAATAAACTATTAGAAAATTACAAACCGGCGATACGAGATCGCATTTAATTACAAAACCACACGATACTCCCTTTCATTACGGGTAATATCGGTAAAAATTTCGCAAACTATGGCCATACTAGTAAGAATAAACATTCATTCAACAATAAACATTCATTCAAACATGCATAATGTAAAGCTTATAAATAAAAACATGCCAAAATCGCCATAAACAAAAATCGCATTAATTCGTTTCAAACCGATCTCATTTTTAATCGATTAATCTCATATTAATCAATAATGCTTAAAACACCTTTTAAGCATGAACTAAAACTTCTAAACTGATTTAGAACACCCAAAATTAGTTTTCACTAATTCATGGTGCTTTTAGTTCACTTTAGTGGTCATTGTGCTAATTACTTTAACTTTAATCATAACACTTTATGAATAAAGCATTAAAATACAAAAAATTACTATATTTTCGACATTAACATTCATTTTATACCGATTTTTATCAAATAAATGAATAAATATTCAAAACTCAAGATCTGACTTTGAAAATTTACATGCAGAAAGTATAAATAACAAGATTCACTGTGTAAAAATTTCGTGACCAGATTCCAACTATAACTATTTATAGAAATTATTTTAGCCAAAAACACACTTTTTGACTCGGTTTTGTATAAAAATCATTTAAATTAGCAAACAAATTTCAAAATATACGAAATTTGACCAGTAACTTCATGAGACCAGAAACTTTGCATGCAATAAAAATCTCGTGTTAAAACCATTTTTAACACTATTTTCAGATTTTATCATATTTATTCTCAATAAATATAAAAAACACCAAAAACAACAAAATAAATTTGTAACTACAAGCCTTGGCTCTGATACCACTTGTAGGGATCGGATCCCATTCACTAATCAAGTATTAGTGTAAATCAAATTACTCTAATTTGATTTAGCAAGATCTATGTAGTTACAAAAGTACTTTGTTACAAGTTTAGAAATTTATACCTTCTTACAAGGAATAAAATGGGCACAAAACTAGATCTCCTTTCTAGTTTTGTTTCTTGAGCTAACAATATGGATGATCCTCCAAACCCGAGTTTCCAAAATAGAAAACCTCCTCTTAGTTGCACCCAAGAACAACTCCAAAAACTACTAGTGATTTTGACTAGAAATCACTAATAGTTACTTGATAATATGTATATTATTATTACTAACACTTACTAACTCTTAGTAATATTAGTAATAGTATTTAGAGAGTTTTAGAGAGAGTTAGAGAATGAAATATGCTTGCTTGCATACTTGTGACTTTTGCTAGCTTTGTTCTTATAAAGACAAAGAACGAAACAAGTGTATACTACACTTGAAGTAGCCGGCCCACAAGAGAGAGGAAAGGAGAGTGTTGAGCATGCTATTTTTGATAAGAACAATCTCATGCATAATCATCATTATGTCTAGCATGCTTTTCCTTTTTACTAGTAAACAAAATGAATAAGACAAGAGGGAATCTCATTCCTCTTCTCCCTCTTATTTGGACGGTCCAAGGGGCCCTAAAAGGGTCTCATTTTGTTTTTAATATTTGTCCCACAAATACTTATAATTTATCACTTAATCATCTAATATGATAAAGTATAAATTAATTAAACTCTCCTTTAGTATACATGTACATTTACACATATATTAAGAATTGTACTTTTACTAATCTCATTAGTAAAAAATATACATGATTAGTGAATTAACAGTTAATCACTAATTCTCATCTCCTCTAATAATTTTATCGATATAAAATTCAATCATCCGAGTTCACAACTCGATTTCTCTCTAAATTAATTCACTGACTAACCGTTAGTCAATTTATCAAGTTACTAATCTAATCGTATCTCATACAATTAATTAGCTTCATATCTGGAGTACGTTCCTATAGGTGTGACTTAAAGGGATCAATTGATCACCGCCGTTCTCACGACAATAACGTCAAACTCTAGTCAGCCAACCGTTATTGATTTACGTTAATCAATTGACAATAATACATGATTATCCCCATGTATTCCTTAATTGAGATTTATTAAGTAATCGCACTATTGTGGAGGACACTTACTCCAACAGAAAATGCCTTTGGGCATTTTGCCAACACCCTCCTTGACGAAGTATTTGTCAGTGAAGATGTGGTATGGCTCCATGCGAAAGTCGTGACATTTCTTACGGTCATCGAGCGCTTCCAAACCGCGAGCGACTTCGTAGGACCACGGCACGTAACCTAAACCCATGGTAGGCCACTTGTTGTCGTTGTCCTTCATGTAGAGTGCAGTGATTTCTTCCTCACGAGTTAACGTGCAGACGTCGAAGTCGAAATCAAAACCACACGTGATGTCTGGGGTTTCAGTGCTTATTCTTGCAGAGTCATTATCGATCTTTTGCTGCTGCAGGGAAGCTCGAAAGTTCGATGCGTGGATAATGACGACTTCGCCGTCAAGGGGGAGCTTAAATTTTTGGTGTAAGCTCGAGGTGACCGCTTTGGTTGCATGGATCCAAGGTCTACCCAATAACATGTTGTATGCGGGGGGTATGTCAATTATCTGGAATTCAGTTTCCCTCATGACAGTCCCTGTCATGATGGGAAAAGAGAGAGTCCCCTTTATGCTGCGGCGGGTACCGTCATAGGCTTTAACACCGTCTACGCAGGGGATGAAGTCGTTCTCCTTGATCCCTAGCTTTTTAGCTGTTTCTAGGGGCAGAACGTTGACAGCAGATCCATTGTCGATGAGGACGATAGGTAGTGTTATGCCATGACATTCTACGTTAATGTAAAGTGCTAGATTGTGTGTGCCTCCAAATGGCGGGAGATCTTTGTCAGAGAAAGTGATGGCGTTAGCTTGCCATTCACGGGTAATGTGACTGATGAGTTTTTCAGGAGACATTTCTGTCGTTATCGGGGTGACTTGCAGGGCTCGGTAAAGGGTTTCGCGGTGTCCTAGCGATTCCTTTAAGAGCTGCCAGATCGAGATATCTGCTTTTGTTTTGTGGAGCTGCTTTTGAAGCGTGTCTCCAATTTCAGGTATAGGCACCGGAGCGGTACTTGATGACGCAATGTCAGTCTGTGGCTGACTTGGCGTAGAAATTGCAGGTGGTGGTGTAGACTGGAGGCGGTGGCGTAGTCTCGTTTATGACTATACCTTTGTTTTTGTCTTGGCTATTTGCTTTTTACGGAAAACCTGGGGGTTCAAGCAAACTTAGTGGGCCTTGGTATGGACGTCCGGAACGAGTTAAGTAGGCTATCTCGTCGTCGCTGTGTAGATACCCGTATCCGTACCCCCCCAAAAACAAACCCGATGATGAAAAGGACTTTCATGCATGCTTTTAAAAGAGTCGAAACGGTACAAAAGTGTCTAAAACGTATTTAGTCATTTTTAGCGTATTAATTTGGATTTGCATAATCATAAAAATGAATGTCACTCTTAGTCATTGTAAGCACGATACAGGAACGTCTTATTAAGCCAAGCCACAAAAACAGCCCAACTAGCTACAAAACGGCCCAAACTTACAAAAACGAACCAAAACGCACACTAACACAACACTCAAAACGGGCCAAAGTGCGTCCCGTGTCACATTTTCACAAAACTAGACTCTACAATACCGTAAAATAATATAACCTAATATTATTTTATTTCGAGCCAAAACCGAAAAACACGACAAAAACCAAAGCACGAAAATCAAAATTGAGCCAAAAACTAATTTGGCCCAAAATATCCAAATAAAACATAATCATCACCTAATCACACGTCCAAAACCAAAAGGCGGCATAAACAGCCCACCAAAACAAAATAGAAATCGCCTGTTGACAGGCGATTAAGTTTCTAATTGCCTATTAACAGGCGATTATAAATTCCTCCCCACACAGCCGCTTTTTCATTTTTCTTACAAAATCCAACCCAAACAAAATATAAATCGCCTGTACACAGGCGATTTATATTTTGTTCACCTTCAAATCAGCCAACCTCTATAAATACCAACCCACTTCATTCATTTCAAATATCGGTTTTTCAACACACATACACTATTCACAAAATACACTTAAAATCCACTCAAAAATACCGTCTTTGCATTTTCGAAAGGTAAACATTTTACCTACGTTTTGGACGTTTGAGACTCGGACAATAGGGGTTACATTAACCCCAACCCGATATTGGCATTAGCGAAGCCGTATTAAATATCTGATTTGTAGCAATTCGGATTCCTAATCCGTCTAAACCTCGCCAGTATCGCATAAATAAACGACTCATTATCAATAAAGCAAACCGACGTCACTTTTATAATTATGCAAGTCCTCATTCATGCATTAAATTACGACTAGATCACGGATCCAACACTAAATTGTACCGTTTCATAGAGTCTTTTAGCATGTCAAAACTGAGGGTTTTTCACAAATTCAAATACAAGGTCGGAAAATAACGTTTATAGTAATAATTTAGTCAATAAATTATTATTTAACGTACATTTCCTATAGCAATATGTCATTATTTTGACAATTTACATTATTTATGCATTTTAACCGAGTCATACTCATTCGCACTTGTACGTAGCGTCATTTTAGCCCAAATATCGAAATTAAGCAAATGTTTTCAAATTAGTAGAGACTACTTTTTACGTAGGCTTTTTTATTGCTGTTTTCAAAATACATTTTGTCAAAACTTTCGAAAAGTAACCTCACTCCGAACCCCTTCTCTGGTTTCAAACCTCAGATAGATAGGTATCGACGCACCTTGAAATCTGAGACACTCGTGTCTTGTATTTCAATACGCGTTGAATAGGTTCCAAATTCCTTTAATATTTGGTGGCGACTCCGAAAATACATTTTCAAAAAGGATTTTCTACTTTTCTTTTTTGGTCACAAATTCATGCAATGATCTCCCCCATTTTTACAAAACTTCGCACTTTTTCTTGCGAGCGCATTCGCACCCTACGCCCACTTGCAGTGGTCGAGCGCGTCTTGAGGCGTCGATAGGTTTTCATCTTCTTCCCGGTACCTTCAGCTGGCGACTCCGCTGGGGACGAGCATGATTTTTATTATTTTTGAAAAACTAGTTTTTCTTTTATTTTAAAATCATAAAGAAGTTAAGCTTGAAACTTTGAAAACATTTACGCTTTCGATATTTGGGCAAAAGTACGTTGAGTCGAATCCTCCTGATTCATAACCACACCCTTTGAGGAACGACCCCTAGTAAAGCTCGCTTCATAAGCGGGATAACTCTGGACACGTTGTTCTCTCACCCCTCCACGATTACAAGTACGGCATCCGTACAAACGATCGTAACCAGTCAAACTCGAACGCTCTAGGGCCCGTCTTGAATTCACACCTAAGACGTGTGTAGTCTTGCGGGTGCCCCTACCTAAACGTTACGGGAATGGCCGGAGGGAACCTTACCCTATAAACCAAAAACCTGTGTTTATATGTACAAGTGCGAAGCTATAGTACCCTCACTATAGTCGTCTTTCAAAACTTTCTGCATACGAAAACCTTTCCTAGGCATTATACTTTTAAAATACGTCCATTTTTGAAATTACTTTTTCAAACTTTTTTTCAAAAAAGGTCATACTTTTTAAAACACGCCGTTAGGCTCTTTGACCTATCGTCATTTGAGTTTGATAAATAAAATGCCGCTGCATTTAAAACCGATCCAGGATAATCACTATATCCCAGGTCTTTTTCAAAACGTAAATGAATTATGCGACTGACGTATCGTCATAATACATTTATTGCTAAAAACATTTCACAAAGCAAAAACACGAATATGTCAATTCATTTCGGAGATTTTAAATGAAATTAACTTTTAGAACATTTGATTTAGCTCAAAGTCGAGTGACTCTTTAGTCGTCCCGATTTA
This sequence comes from Dianthus caryophyllus, assembly GCA_023091065.1. NCBI lineage: Eukaryota > Viridiplantae > Streptophyta > Magnoliopsida > Caryophyllales > Caryophyllaceae > Dianthus > Dianthus caryophyllus. The sequence goes on from CM041522.1 coordinate 21,219,780, forward strand.
ACCTTTTTCTCTCAAAAACAAAAAACACGGGCTCGTTCAGATGCGAACCCGTTGATTTACTCTTTGAATCGAGTGACTTATTGTCATTTTCGATTTAAATTCCTGAGTCACACGTAAAAGGCGAACAATTGATCGCCTTTTACCCAATTTTAACATCCTCAGATCGGCTAGCCTATCGCTACTTCGGTTTGATCCTTTTTATCGTAATCTAATGATGAACCCCTGGCAACATACCGCCAAACTGGGTTAATCAGATTATGATCATACAAATTTTTCAACCTCGAGAATAGAGACGTGTCAATATGCCTCTACCTCAAAAGCTTCCCGTGTCATTTTAAAAGCTAAAAACACGAGTCGAGTCTTGCACCCACTTTTTGCACTTCTTGCCTTTCTTTGGTCGTGAATGCGATTTTTCATTGAGTCTTTTCTTCCCTTTTAAAATCACTAAAGGTTTGAAACTTTGTCAGGTTCACTCACTGAAAAACCCTGGATACACGACGAACCAAGAACCGTCACTTAAACCCACCTCCGCCTCCAAAGAAGCGCTCCTACAACAAATCAAAACCAAAACCTGTCATGGCCTTTCAACACGATGAAGGTCTCGGAGGACCACCGCCACCCCCCCCGGAGGTAACTGCCGAACAAGTCCGACAGCTCAATGATAGGATAGCTAGCCTCACTACGACGATCGAGCAAATGGCTATCATGCAAAAGTTTGAAGCAGAGAAAAACGCGTGCGCCTGGCCGAGGAATCCGAACGGAATGCAAAAAGGATTCGAACCATGGAAGAGCGTCTCATGAACTCAAGGGGTTACTCCATACACCAAGAAAACGAGCACATCCCAAAGAACGTCAGGTCCATGCTACCAGACAAGCTAGCACTCAGCGATCTTCCCGTCTTCAAAGGTCACGAAAGCCCGCTCGTTCACGTCAAAGCTTTCAAAGCCAAAATGGCCATCATGGGTGTCGAACCCCCTGCATGGGCTACCTTATTTCCTCACTCATTAGACGCGCAACCCAGGGCATGGTTCTACGCTTTAGAGCCACACAAAACGGGCAGTTTCGTGGACATAACGGTTGCATTCGATCTACAGTATCGGGACAACAATGATATCCAAGTCTCGCTACGTACCTTGGAGGTCCTGACTCAGAGGGACAATGAAGGGTTTACCGAGTACCTGACGCGCTGGAAGAAACTGTGTGCCCAAATACCTAACCGTCCAAGGGACACTGATCTAATCACTAAGTTCATCAACAACCTCACCCCCGCATACCAACAGCACCTACGGTACGGGAATTTTGACAACTTCTCAACCCTCAGCGTCGTCGGCGAGCTCATCGAGGACGACCTCCGTAAAGAAAATAGGAATAAGAGTACGGGTTAGAAGCACCACCGGTTTTTACGACACCACCAAGGCCTGCCATGCCTCCGCCAAAAGCATCATACTCACCTCCTGGTCCCAGTTCGATGAAGGCACGACGAAACTTTGACCCCATATACATGACCTACTCAAAGGCCTTACAGAAGCTTGTGAGCCGCAACGTACTTCAACCCATAGGACCTACTAGCGAGCCTCCCCCGGACAAGAAACCGAAGTCGTGGGATCAAAACGCGTACTGCGAGTTTCACAGAGGAAAAGGGCACGACACCGAGCAATGTTTTCGCCTAAAGAACATAGTTCAGGACTTGATCGACGACAATACCATTGTGAAGCCTAGCCCAAGCCCTAAGCCTTCAAACCAGCTCAATCCGTTGCATAACCATGCTATATTTATAGGGACACATCCCGTCATCGACTGCTCTAATCTGATCATCCCAAGTGATCACGAAGTCAACGGCATCTGGAATACTTCTGAGGATGAAGCCGAAAATGATGACATCCGCATATGTCTCCAATATGAGCCCTACGAAGAGGAGACTCAACCCCGTTGCCCGCCAGGCAAATACGGAGAATTGCGTCACAAATACCCATTCAGGCTATCGGACAGTGATGATGAAGTAGCCTACCTAACGCGTTCTGGGCGCCCATACCGAGCTTCTCTGGAATTACTTGAACCTCAAAACCCCCCGCCAAGGTTGACTGCTCAAGAGAAGAACAAGGGAATAATCATAGACAAGGATACACCGCCTACTTCTCCTACCTCCGCGGCCTCGCTCCCAAGTGCCGCTCCTACAGGCTTTACTAGTTCACCTGCAAGCACTGCTCCTACCCCCACGCCGCCAGCCAACGAAGTGTCATTACCTAGCGCTAACCCTGCGCCTGTACCACCAGTTAATAAAGTAGCATCGTCAGGCGCTACCCCAGCACCCTTACCTATACCTGAGATCGGGGACACGCTCCACAAACAGCTTCACAAAGCGGCGGACATTTCAATCTGGCAGCTCTTAAGGGACTCAATGGGACATCGTGAAGCCCTTTACCAAGCTTTACAGGTCACCCCAATGACATCGGAAATGTCTCCAGAAAAACTTATCAGTAACATTACGCGTGAATGGCAAGCCAACGCCGTCACCTTCTCGGATAAAGACCTCCATCCATTCGGGGGCACGCACAACCTGCCTCTCTACATCAACGTGGAATGCCACGGCATGACATTGCCAGTCGTCCTCATCGACAATGGATCTGCAGTCAACGTCTTGCCCCTCGAGACGGCCAAGAAGCTGGGAATTAAGGAAAATGACTTTATCCCATGTACAGACGGCGTCAGGGCTTACGATGGAACGCGGCGCGGCATAAAAGGAACCATCTCCTTCCCCATCATGACAGGACCCGTCATGAGAGAAACTGAGTTCCAAATCATCGACATACCCCCAACCTACAACATGCTATTGGGAAGGCCATGGATCCACGCTACCAAGGCCGTCACCTCGACCCTACATCAAAAGGTCAGGATACCTTTAGATGACGAGATCGTCACCATGGACGCTTCTAAATTTCGGGCTACGCTTAAACAACACAAAGGAAGCAATAGTACCGCAGAAATAAACGCCGATCCAACCGATGACATATGTGGTTTCGACCCGACTTGACATCCGTACCATGACGCGTGAAGAGGAAATCGCTACGCTCTACGCCAAGGACAACAACAATAAATGGCCTACCATGGGTCTGTCTTATGTGCCATGGTCATATGAAGTCTCTCAGGGTTGGGAAGCGTACAACGATCGCAAGAAGTACCACGACTTTCACATTCGGCCATACCACATCTTCCCTAGCCACTACTTCGTCAGAGAAGGCACTAGCAGAGTTCCCAAAAACGTATCCACATACACCATCGCCGGGATTGAACTCATCTCCGACATCATACGCAACTCCAACTTCAACCCCACTAACCTAATCGTTCCTTACGAGGAAAAAACACACGACGGATGGTCAAAAACCCTTGAATGGACCGACGAACAAGGCCGCACTTTCAAGATTACTACCGGCCAAGGCTATACCTTCGAAGATTCTGACTCCGACGAAGATGAAGACAACGCCCTCAGCAAAAAGACCGTCACGGAATTTAAGCTCCCTCGTCGCCACTTTAAGTCTTATACCCCAACCAAGCCCCCGGGTTATCTCCCAAATGTAATCAATTTAGCTAAAGAACTAGAGTCATTAAGGTTGTCCAAAGCTCCCTCGTCTGAGCTATCTTCAAATGTAACCGCTTTTGATAACATTAATAACATGAAAGTTTTTGGTTACTCTTTGCCTCATTTAAAATCTACATTTTCTAATGATTGCGATAAATTTAAACTAAAAAACATTGCATTATATAGATACATTGCAAGCATTGTCTCAAAACCCGAACAGGAGCCCATCATTGAAGACACAACAACCATCGACATAGGCACGCCCGAAGAACCTCGAGAACTACAGCTGGGGGCTTCCCTAAGCACAGAAGAAAGGGCCACATATACCAAGCTCCTCGTAGAGTTCAAGGACGTCTTTGCCTGGTCATATAAGGACATGCCCGGCGTACACCGTGAGATAGCCGAACACCGCATCCCGATCAAGCAAGGAAGGCACGGCCAAGGTAAACTCCGACGCATCAAGCCAGAATGGTCTCTCATGGTCAAAGAAGAGATCGAAAAACAGCTACAAGCTGGGTTCATCCGAGTCATCGAATACTCAGACTGGGTCTCCAATATGGTGCCAGTTATGAAGAAAAACGGCAAAATACGAGTATGTGCCGACTTCCGGAACCTGAACAAAGCCTGCCCAAAGGATGATTTCCCACTACCTCACATGGACATCCTAATTGACAACACAGCAGACCACGCCTTACTGTCATTCATGGATGGATATACAGGATACAACCAAATCAAAATGGCAGCAGACGACATGCCAAAAACCACTTTCGTAACCCCCTGGGGAACATACTGCTACACAGTCATGCCATTTGGGCTCATAAATGCCGGCGCTACCTACCAACGCACTGCCACCACCTTGCTCCACGACATGATGTATAAGGAGGTCGAGGTATACGTCGACGACATGATCGTGAAATCAAAAGAAAGGGATGACCACGTCACAAACCTTCGGAAATTCTTCACTAGAATCAGGCAGTATAAGATGCGATTAAACCCACAGAAATGCACCTTTGGGGTCACATCAGGCAAGTTGCTGGGTCACATAGTAAGCCAGCGCGGGATCGAAATAGACCCAACCAAAATCAAAGCAATAATGGGCATGAAAACGCCGAGCAACATCGACGAAATAAGGAGTTTCTTGGGAAAAGTCCAATATATCTGCCGGTTCATCGAAGCTCACCATGATTTGCGAGCCAATCTTCAAAAAGTTGAAGAAGGAAGAGCATACGAAATGGGACGATGACTGCCAACAAGCGTTCGACAAAGTCAAAAGCTTGCTTACAAACCCACCCGCTCGCACCCTACGAAGGACTTGCCACCGCCGCTATACTTAACGACCACGCCAAACGCCATGGGTGCCATGCTCGCCAAGAAGTCAACAACGAAGAGCGGGCCATCTACTACATCAAAGAAAGTTCCACGATTACGAGCTTCGGTATGAACCGGCCGAGAAAAAGTCGCCTCGCCGGGTCTAGGCAACCAAAAAGCTCAGGCACTACCTACTCACCAGCACTACGAGAGTCTACTCCTTGATGGACCCCCTCAAATACCTATTTGAAAAACCAGTCCTACACGGGCGCATGGCCAGGTGGGCCTGCTCCTCGCCGTCACGAACTCAAGTACCTCCCCCTGAAAGTAATCAAGGGAAAAGCAGTTTCCGACTTCCTTGCAGAAAACGCTATCGTCGAACAGCCCATGATCGACACAACGTCATTCCCTGACGAAGGGAGCTTTGCCGTAGAAAAGGAATACTGGCAATTATACTTTGACGGAACATCAAACTACCGCGGCTACGGAGTAGGAATACTCCTAATATCCCCAGATGGCGACCATACGCCGCTCTCAATCAAGCTCGACTTCAATGTCACGAACAACGCGCGAGAATCTGGCTTTGCATTTACGGCTGCAAGCAAAGAATCGCTCTCAAGATAAGGAACCTTCGGGTACATGGAGATTCATTCCTCATCATAAATCAAGTGACAGGGGCATGGAAGATCATGAGCGAAACCCTCACCAAATACCAAGCAAAAGTACAAAAACTCCTAGCCAACTTCGACTGCATCGAGTTCTATCACCTCCCAAGGGAAGAAAACCCGGTTCTTGCCGACGCACTGTCAAAACTCTCATCCCTCTTGAACATGCCACCAGACATGAAGTTACTACCCATCATCGTCGAAAGACGTGACGAACCACCCTACATTCACACCATTGACCTGGACGAAGCCGAGCAAACAGAGCCTTGGTATCAAGCCATAATCAACTACAAAACAGATAACACTTACCCACCCGACACCGATAAACGTGGACAGAGAGCTATCAGACTCCTAGCTTCCCAATTTGTGCTAGAAGTGGGACAATTACTCAAGAAAACACCACAAGGGACGCTGCTCATATGTGTCGACTACAAGAAGGGGCAGGAAATCGTCGCACAAGTCCACGACGGTGAATGCGGACCCCATATGAACGCTCGAGCACTCTGCAAACAGATTCTACGGCTCGGATGGTATTGGACAACCATGGAAGCAGACTGCATCCAATACGTCAAGCACTGCCACAACTGCCAAATTTTCAGCAATGTCCAACATGTACCACCTTCACCACTATACAGCCTAACCTCACCCTGGCCCTTTTCAACCTGGGGCATCGACGTAATAGGAAAAGTCCACCCCATCGGAGCAGGAGGTCACTGTTTCGTACTAGTGGCGATCGACTACTTTACAAAATGGGTAGAAGCAGCATCTTTTCGAACACTCGGCTCCAAAGAAGTCGCCAAGTTCATACAGACAAACATTATATGCCGATATGGCATACCCCATGAGTTCATCAGCGATCAAGGCTCGCACTTTCAGCGCGAGACAGAAGCCATACTCACAAAATACAACATCCAGCATCACAAATCCTCACCCTATCGACCCCAAACCAATGGAGCCGTTGAAGCAGCAAACAAGACAGTCGTTACCATACTCGAGAAAATGATCGACAGTTGCAAAGATTGGCCCAACAAGATACCATATGCACTGCGGGATACCGTACTACCATCAGAACCCCCAGGCATGACCCTATTTCCTCACCTACGGCATGGAGGCCGTTCAACGATGGAAATAGAAATACAATCACTACGCATACTAATGGAAAGTAGCATCCCGTAAGCGAGTGGGCGTGAACGCTACGAACAACTCATGCTCTTGGACGAGCGCCGACTTCATTCCCTAAGCACCGCATTTAATGTACCAAGCCCGACTACAACGAGCATTCAACAAGCGAGTTAAGCCACGAAACATAAAAGTAGGTGATCTCGTACTAAAGTCAGTCCGAGCACCGCTTCCAGTCGACCCACGAGGAAAGTTCAAGCCCAATTGGGCTGGACCCTACCTCGTCAAGGAAATCTACACAGGCGGAGCGGTCAAACTAACCGACTTGGATGGTCAAGAGTTCAACCTCGCCACTAACCTCGATCAGCTCAAGAAGTACTACCCTTAAAAATGCCTTGCAATGTATCTATAAAATGCGAAATTTTCTAAAAAACACCATGGACCGACATGTCCTTAAACATGTTCATGGGCCGGCATGCCCCTAAACATGCATCCACCAAACACAATTCATGGGCCGGCTGTAGGGATCGGATCCCATTCACTAATCAAGTATTAGTGTAAATCAAATTACTCTAATTTGATTTAGCAAGATCTATGTAGTACAAATTTACATTGTTAACAAGTTTAGAAATTTATACCTTTCTTTTAAAGGATATTAGGGCACTAAACTAGAACTCCTTTCTAGTTTAGTTTCTTGAGTGAGAGCTTAGGATGATCCTCCTTAATAACCCAAGTTTTCAATGTAGAAAACCTCCTTTAGTTAGCACCCAAGAACACTCCAAACAACACTAAGTATTTTGATCTAGAAATACCTTAGTATTGATTTGATAATATGTGAAATAATATTACTAACACTTAGTAATAAAACTATTATTTAGAGAGGATTAGTATTAGAGAGATAAGCAAAACAAAACATGAATGAATATCTCTCACCAAGGCCTTGTATTTTAATGAGGAAAAACAAAAGCAAGTGTGTTGAACACACTTGCTAGGGGGGCCGGCCACTTTGGTCCAAAAGAGGAGAAAAAGAGCTTTGTCTTGGGTAGAAAAAACTTATGCATTGTAATGATTATGTTTACACATGCATTTACAAATATAAGAAAACAAAACAAATAAAAACAAATGGAAGCTCTTCCACTTGCTCTATTTGGACGGTCCATGTGACCTTATGTGGGTCCATTTTGTTTTCAATATTTGTCCCACAAAAGATATAATTTATCACTTAATTATCTAATATAATAAAGTGTAAATTAATTAAACTCTTCCTTAATATACATGTACACTTACACATATATTAAAAATGTACTTTTACTAATCTCATTAGTAAAATATGCGTAATTAGTGAATTAACGTTTAATCACCAATTCCCATCTCCTCTAATAATTTTATCGATATAAAATTAAATCATCCGAGTTCACAACTCGATTTCTCTCTAAATTAATACACCGACTAACCGTTAGTCAAATTATCAAGTCACTAATATAATCGTATCTCATACAATTAATTAGCTTAAATATTTGGAGTACGTTCCTATAGGTGTGACTTAAAGGGATCAATTGATTACCGCCGTTTTCACGACAATAACGTCAAACTCTAGTCAGCCAACCGTTATTGATTTACGTTAATCAATTGACAATAATACAGGATTATCCCTATGTATTCCTTAATTGAGATTTATTAAGTAATCGCACTATTGTGGAGGACACATACTCCAACAATCTCCCACTGGTCCGAGACAAGTTGTGCATTACCAATTCTCATGTCCGTTTCACATCTCCCACTCGATGCAAGGTGTCTTACAGGTCGTACTTGCATCCTGAGATATATATCGTGAGTGGTTTCCTCGATAAGGAGAGTAGCTGTCTGACCGGGGAATCTACCGTAGATTCTTACCGAGCGTGGCCACGCATTTTCAGCGACTACTCCTCGAGTGGCCCAAAGATGTTTTACCCTGACGCGGGTGGACAATTTCCTTCCACTCGATTATACTGTATAATGCAGATCACCATGACCCCAAAGATGCCCTTATAACCCCTTTCACGGCATGGCTTAGGACAAAAATGAAAGTCACTCTAAACCGCACCGACTGCATAATCGGCTCCAGTCAAAGAATCGACTCAAAGGAATACTATAGAATTCCCACCACGACTGTGTTTCAATCTCATTGAAAAAGAATTCTATAAGCGTCACTGTCCGACAGAGTGTTTTCACAGTCTGTCTATGCAAACGATCAGTCATCACATATGACCCTATGGTGTTGAACCTCACCATCGATCGACTTGCAATCTAGTCTCTCGGAGACGTCACCTCATATGAGAGACTAGGGACCAAATACTTAGTTTATGCCGTTCACTTGAATACGTTCAAAATTGTCACACAAATATTCGGATAAACAAAGTATGCATTCACAATGACTTAAGATAAAAACAATGAATGTTATTTTCATATATGTAAAAAGATACATCGTTCAATTACATATTACGAAACTAAAGGAAATCTGGCATACGCCGTAACCCCATGGAGGCGGTGTGCGCGTCATGCTTAGCCCTCGAAAGAGGCTTGGTTAAAGGATCAGCGATATTATCGTCTGTCCCAACCTTACAAATGTCTATTTCCTTCCTTTCCACATTATCTCTAATAACGTGGTATTTCCTCAAAACGTGTCTAGACTTGTTGCTAGACTTGGGCTCCTTCGCTTGGAAAATAGCCCCACTGTTATCACAATAAACAGTCACAGGATCTACGGCACTAGGGACTACTCTTAGTCCACCCAAGAATTGCCGAATCCACACAGCTTCTTTAGCAGCTTCAGATGCCGCCAAATATTCAGCTTCCGTTGTAGAATCCGCAGTGACACTCTGTTTGAAGCTCTTCCAACAAACAGCTCCTCCATTCAACATAAAGACATAGCCGGATTGGGATTTCAGATCATCCCCATCGGTTTGGAAACTTGCATCCGTGTAACCCTTTACACGTAGCTCAAGTTCTCCTCCAAACACCGTAAACGAATCCTTAGTTCTTCTCAAGTACTTAAGGATGTTCTTTACGACTATCCGTGACTCTCACCGGATTAGCTTGATACCGGCTCGTCATGCTCAAGGCGAAAGCGACATCGGGACGAGTGCACATCATAGCATACATGATTGATCCAACAACGGAAGCATAAGGGATCAATTTCATGCGTTCAATTTCCGCAGGAGTCGTAGGACATTGAGATTTCTTCAATGTTATTCCTACACTCATCGGAAGAAAGCCTCTCTTGGAGTCTTTCATATTGAACCTATCAAGAATCTTATCGATATAAGTTTCTTGACTTAATGCTAGTATCCTTTTGGATCTATCTCTATAGATCCGGATACCCAAGATGCGTTGTGCCTCTCCCAAGTCCTTCATTTGGAAATGGTTTCCCAATTCCACCTTTACCGAGTTTAGACTTGGAACATCATTTCCAATCAGTAGTATGTCATCCACATACAAAACAAGGAAGGTTACTTTACTCCCACTAAACTTCATGTACAAACAAGGTTCCTCGGCACTACGAGCGAAACCATGTTGTTTGATAACATGATCGAATCTGTGATTCCAACTCCTCGATGCTTGCTTAAGACCATAAATGGATCTCTTAAGCTTGCATACTTTCTTAGGGTTGGATGTGTCTACAAAACCTTCAGGTTGTGTCATAAACACTTCCTCTTCTAGAATCCCATTCAAGAAGGCGGTTTTTACATCCATTTGCCATATTTCATAGTCATGAAATGCTGCAACCGCTAAGATTATCCTTATGGATCGAAGCATCGCAACCGGTGCAAAGGTTTCATCATAATGAATACCTTGGACTTGTGAAAAGCCCTTTGCCACCAATCTAGCTTTGTAAACATCTATATGTTTATCTATGCCGAGTTTGATTTTGAATATCCATTTACACTGAAGAGGTTTAACTCCTTCAGGTAAATCTACCAAGTCCCAAACTTGGTTCTCGTACATAGAATCCATTTCGGATTTCATGGCCTCAAGCCATTGTTCGGAGTTGGGGCTACTTATAGCCGCCTTGTAGGTTGTGGGCTCGTTGCTTTCGAATAACAACAAATCACCCTCCTCCTCGATGTTACCGAGGTAGCGGTCAGGTTGTTGACTAACTCTTCCTGACCTCCTAGGGACTATAACCGTGTGAGAAGACGAGGGAACGGTTTCCTCATCTTCTGCGTCGGTTTGCCAGGCTCTTGAACTTCATCAAGTTCAAATTTTCTCCCACTGCTTCTTAGAAATAAACTCATTTTCTAGGAAAACAAAGATCACGAGCCACAAACACTTTGTTCTCGTGAGGGTTGTAGAAGTAATAGCCACAGGTTTCCTTAGGATAACCTACAAATAGACATTTGTCAGACCTTGGAGCGAGTTTATCGTCAGTTTTATTCTTGACGAATGCTTCACATCCCCAAATTCTCATGAATGACAAATAGGGAACCGTTCCCATCCATATCTCATATGGAGTCTTATTGGCCGCTTTAGTCGGACTTCGATTTAGTGAGAATACAGCAGATAATAGCGCAAAGCCCCAAAATGATCCAGGAAGCTCAGTTTGACTCATCATAGACCGAACCATGTCAAGCAAGGTTCGGTTTCTCCTTTCTGCAACACCATTCAATTGTGGTGTGCCCGGAGGAGTCCATTGTGATATTATACCACAATTCTTAAGATGTGAATCAAACTCATTACTTAGATATTCGCCACCACGATCGGATCGTAGTGCTTTTATCCTTTTGTTTAATTGGTTCTCAACCTCATTTTGAAATTCTTTAAATTTCTCAAAAGCATCACTTTTATGCCTTATTAAGTAGACATAACCATATCTACTTAAATCATCGGTAAAAGTAATGAAGTAATGATATCCTCCTCTAGCGGTGATGTTTAATGGACCACACACATCGGTATGTATGAGTCCTAAAACCTCACTTGCTCGTGTCCCTTTACCGCTAAAGGGTTGACGAGTCATCTTGCCTAAGAGGCAAGACTCGCATGTACCATATGATTCGCAATCAAATGGTTTGAGAACCTTGGTCTCAACAAGTCTCTTTATGCGTCTTTCGTTTATGTGACCTAAACGACAATGCCAAAGGTAGGATTTGTTTGATTCATTCGTTTTGAGCCTCTTGTTCTCGACATGATAAACATCATTAACATCATTTAAAACATAAATACCTCCAATTGAAATAGCTTCGCCATAAACCATTTCATTAAAAGAAAAAGTACAACGGTTGTTCTTAATCTCAAAACAAAAGCCTTCCGCATCTAACACGGAGACGGAGATAATGTTTTTCGTCAGAGTTAGTACAAAATAACAGTTATTTAAATGCAACTCTAAACCACTAGCAAGAGCGAGTACAAAAGTTCCCACGGAAACGGCCGCTACTCTAGCTCCATTGCCCATGCGGAGATCTACATCACCCTTGGCTAGGGCCCGCACGTTTCTCATCCCCTGCAAATGATTACAAAGGTGAGATCCACATCCGGTATCCAATACCCATGTAGAAATGCAAGCATGATTGATGTCAATCATATAGAGATTAGAAGGAATACCTTTGGATGTCGCACATCCATTCTTGAGATCCTTCTTATACTTGAGACAATTGCGCATCCAATGACCCACTTCATTACAATATTTGCAAGTGTCTTTGAGGGGTCTTCCCTTGTTGATCTTGGGCTTAGGCTTATGTGGAACACCTTCCACAATGGCCTTACCCTTACCCTTGCCTATGTTAGATGGCCCTTTCTTGGCCACCTTCCCCTTCTTCACTCCCAAGTTCATGTTCTTCATTTTCATGGAGAGAACATCTTTCTTCTCCACCTCATTCACTTCCATATCCCTCTCGGCTTGGACCAAGAGTGCATGAAGTTCATGATAACTCTTATCCATGTTGTTCATGTTATAGTTTACTCGAAAGTGAGCAAACTTGTTAGGAAGAGAATGGAGGATGCGGTTGATCGCAAGAGCCTTGGGTATAGCACACTCTTGACGCTCAAGAGTGTCTATTTGCTCAATCATCTTGAGCACATGAGGACCAACTTTTTGGTTCCTCTCAAGCTTTGCGTCGAAAAACCGAACCGCGGCTTCATAAAGCCTTATTTGCGGTGCTTTGGAGAACATGGTTGTCACTTTCGAGTGAATATCGCATATGCACTCTTTTGAGTAACCATTCGGAGTTTGAGAGTGGGTGCCATGGACCAAATCAAGACGTTTTTGACGTCATTGTCCACTCGCACATACTCATCATAGGCGCACGAGCCGCGCCCGGTTCGAGAAGTGGGTTGGCGGGTGGTTGATCGGTAAGGTGCTTGAGCACATTGTCGGATTGGCGGCACCCTTCATTGTCGAATCCCATTCGGCGAAGTTGCTACCGTCATCCTTGAGGATACACTTATCCATCACGGTTCGCAACCATGAATCTTTGCCCAAAATGGGCGGGAGTTGATGATGATGCTGCCATTGCGATAAACGATTCTACAATAAATATGAGGAAATATATAAGCATTCATTGTTCATTTATAACATTTGCTAAAACTCATTTTTAAAACAAATGTCCATTTATATAATGATCTCCCACGAAATTATATAAATGATTCCAAGACTCGTTTTTCATATAAAATTAGACATCTCATGTTTCCTTTTATATAAAAACGATAAGTCAACACTTGACTAATTCTACACTAGAATGCTTGGTTGATGATTTTCTTTAAAATGCATCTTTTAGCCCCAAATAACTCTTATTCGGTTGAGTCCAAACCAAATTAGCAGGGGACTTCCTCCCACTACTTACCCATGGTAACAAGGTTCCACGTCGCGGAGGTCCTCACGAACATGGGGTTCATAGTCGCTACATTTGGAAAGGCTTAATCTCAATTCATTTTTGTAAAAATGTGGGTGATCTTGTCAATTTTTAGTCATTTAAATTCTTTATAAGTGAACTAATTTAGGAATCGTGACTTAAAACGACAATCATAGTGGGATATCGTGGCATGCATGGCGATTTTGGCATGTGTGCGGAAAATAAGCAAACAAACAAGCATCAAACAAACATAAACCTAGTATGGCCACCTAAAGTAATTAAAAATACAAGGAGTTACAAATTGGAAACCAACTCCTTTGGTCCCACTTCATATGGATCTCATCCAAGCTCCTCCTTGCTAGCTTTAGAACACTTCTAAGGCTCCATGTCGATCTCCATCACCGGTCTTCGATTTACAAATAGTTACAAGAAAGATTTTACAAATGAATACATAGCAATCCTATTATACATTTATAAATGAAATAAACTATTAAAAATACAAACCGGCGATACGAGATCGCATTTAATTACAAACCACACGATATTCCCTTTCATTACGGGTAATATCGGTAAAAATATAACAAACTATGGCCATACTAGTAAAGATAAACATTCATTCAACAATAAACATTCATTCAAACATGCAAGATGTAAAGCTTATAAATAAAAACATGCCAAAATCGCCTAAACAATAATCGCATTAACTTGTTTAAACCGATCTCATTTTAATCGATTAATCTCATATTAACCAATAATGCTTAAAACACCTTTTAAGCTTGAACTAAAACTTCTAAACTGATTTTAGAACACCCAACATTAGTTTATACTAACTTAAGGTGATATTAGTTCATAAACTTGGTCATTTGCTAATTAGAAGTACTTTAATCATAACCCTTTTATGAATAAAGCTTTATAAAATCAAAATAAAATAAAATAAAATTATTTTTATTTTGAAAATTTTTTTGTATATTCTGGAACACTTCCAAAATATCAGAAAAGAAAAGTTTGGCCAGAAAATATTTACGAATTATTTTATATAAAATAACATACGATTTCATCGATTTTAACTCATAAAATCAAGAAAACGTCTAAAACAGTGAGGTAAAATCCCAAATTTATACGAGAGCATCCTCATAATGTGTAAAAATATTGGTATAAATTTCATGTCCAGAAAACAACATTTACTATATTTTTGGACATAAAATGCAAACCATACCGATTTTAAACAAAAATATGAATAAATATTCAAAACTCAAAATCTGACTTTGAAAATTTACATGCAGAAAGTATAAATATGAAATATCACTGTGTAAAAATTTCGTGACCAGATTCGAACTATAACTATTTATAGTAATTATTTTAGCCAAAAACACACTTTTTGACTCGGTTTTGTATAAAAATCATTTAAATTAGCAAACAAATTTCAAAAATTTCGAAATTTGACCAGTAATTTCATGAGACCAGAAACTTTGCATGCAATAAAAATCTCGTGTTAAAACCATTTTTAACATCATTTTCGGATTTTATGTTATTTATTCTCAATAAATACATAAAACTCCAAAAACAACAAAATAAATTTGTAACTACAAGCCTTGGCTCTGATACCACTTGTAGGGATCGGATCCCATTCACTAATCAAGTATTAGTGTAAATCAAATTACTCTAATTTGATTTAGCAAGATCTATGTAGTACAAATTTACATTGTTAACAAGTTTAGAAATTTATACCTTTCTTTTAAAGGATATTAGGGCACTAAACTAGAACTCCTTTCTAGTTTAGTTTCTTGAGTGAGAGCTTAGGATGATCCTCCTTAATAACCCAAGTTTTCAATGTAGAAAACCTCCTTTAGTTAGCACCCAAGAACACTCCAAACAACACTAAGTATTTTGATCTAGAAATACCTTAGTATTGATTTGATAATATGTGAAATAATATTACTAACACTTAGTAATAAAACTATTATTTAGAGAGGATTAGTATTAGAGAGATAAGCAAAACAAAACATGAATGAATATCTCTCACCAAGGCCTTGTATTTTAATGAGGAAAAACAAAAGCAAGTGTGTTGAACACACTTGCTAGGGGGGCCGGCCACTTTGGTCCAAAAGAGGAGAAAAAGAGCTTTGTCTTGGGTAGAAAAAACTTATGCATTGTAATGATTATGTTTACACATGCATTTACAAATATAAGAAAACAAAACAAATAAAAACAAATGGAAGCTCTTCCACTTGCTCTATTTGGACGGACCATGTGACCTTATGTGGGTCCATTTTGTTTTCAATATTTGTCCCATTAAAAGATATAATTTATCACTTAATTATCTAATATAATAAAGTGTAAATTAATTAAACTCTTCCTTAATATACATGTACACTTACACATATATTAAAAATGTACTTTTACTAATCTCATTAGTAAAATATGCGTAATTAGTGAATTAACGTTTAATCACCAATTCCCATCTCCTCTAATAATTTTATCGATATAAAATTAAATCATCCGAGTTCACAACTCGATTTCTCTCTAAATTAATACACCGACTAACCGTTAGTTAAATTATCAAGTCACTAATATAATCGTATCTCATACAATTAATTAGCTTAAATATTTAGATGCGTTCCTATAGGTGTGACTTAAAGGGATCAATTGATTACCGCCGTTCTCACGACAATAACGTCAAACTCTAGTCAGCCAACCGTTATTGATTTACGTTAATCAATTGACAATAATACAGGATTATCCCTATGTATTCCTTAATTGAGATTTATTAAGTAATCGCACTATTGTGGAGGACACATACTCCAACACCGGCATGCCCCTAAACATGCACATTCACCACAAAAAAAGCAAACACAACTCATGGGCCGGTATGCCCCTAAACGTACACTTCCCGAACTACGCCGGTTTGATTCCATTTTCCATGGATACGTAGGCAGCTTTGCAAAAACCACAACCGATATTCAACACAAAAATGACACGTCTAAAGCTTAAAAAGGCTAAGGACATAGTCAACACAAAAATTCGTCTTTTAAACCTGAGGGTGAAAAGAACGACATTCAACACAAAACGACAAACCCAAAGCTTAAAAAGGTCAAGGGAACAGTCAATACAAAAATTTCCTAAAAACAAAAACCAGGCTCGCATTCTAAACCTTTAAAAAGAGATTAGAGCCAAGGAATTTTACACAAAATAACAAGCAAAATGAGGCAAAGTCGTAAATAAAAACCTGATTTTTATTAATCTTAAAAAGGACGGTTACATTTTGGATTTTTCAAACGTAGGAGCATAAACTACGCTAACAAACATTACGATATATTACAATACAGATCCCGGCATGTACATCGGGTTTAGGATAGATAATATATCACATAATACAGCATAATATGAACATAACACTAACAAAACACACATAAAACTACATCAGGTTCCCTTCATTATCCGGCCGATTTAACGACTTTCAGCTGAACCGGAGAGCACCGACCCTCAACCCCAACGGCGATCCCCAACATTGCCATAACAACCTTGATCACCTGACCCTGGAATATGCCGACGGCCGAACACACTTTCAGCGGCCGAGAGTAGCTCCGGACTCGAACCCTCGCCATCACCACTGATACGTCCAAGGCCTACGTCATAAGGAACATCCGAGAAAGCCCGGGTTGAGCTCTAGGGCACGAAGGCGTGACCTCTTGTGGGGGCTCTGGGCAACGGCCCACCTAGCATAGGCCTGTGATACCCGAGTCGTCCTAGGAATACTAGCCACAGGCCACCTAGGGCGCATAATCCATCCGCTCGCCCAGGCATCGGTTATATCGCTAGTCAACATGAGCATGCCTTGCACCTTAGTGTCCTGACCAGGGATGAACTGTGCCCACCCTATCTGTCGCCTCACTCGCAAAGGATGGATGTAGACACCCATGTCAAACCCGCAAAGGAGGACTCCAGAGGAACCATCACCAGCCGCACTAGCCGTCACATCAACTATCCCCCACCATGGTACCGACCAGCGAATGGCCGACGACCTCACAAATTCGGGAAAGTAATCGTCAGAACGATGGTTTGGATCCAACCACCTAATGTAGCGATTAGTCACACCCCGGGCATATTTCGACCCGTCAAAACCAATATCGCCCAGCACACTCAGACGCTCCATCAACCACACCTGGAGGATCAGGGGACACCCTCGGTACGGACGCTCCCTATTGCAAGCACGGTCATCCAAGCTGTAGATACCCGTATATGTCGATATGGAGATTTATAGACAACCCGACAAATACCCGATGATGATAGGACAACGTGTATTTCGTGTCATTTATTTGAGTTCGTTTTACGATGTAAGTCGGGCGCTGTCGACGTAATGTTTATTAATTCAAAGAATGTTTTATTTTGCTCTGTCAAATTTTATTTGTCGCAAGTTTTTGTTCTATTGAAAATAAAATCTTTTGGTTTGAAAAATCATCTCAGGCATTTCGATTTGAAAAATCGCTTTCACAAATTTCTTTTGACTTGAAAAGTCGTTTCTCGTACTTTTAAAACAGTTTATTAAATCGTATTCGATTTAATTCGTTTTTAACAAAGAAGTTTTAAAGCTCGTTTTAAGCCCGATTTTAAGAACGATTTTGAGCCCGTTTCAACACGAATTTCAAAGCCCTTTCTACCCATTCTTCCCCTCGAACACCCAGACCAAAACCAAGCCAAGAGAGCTCGAAATACAGTAGCCCAAGCTCACCCAGAAAACGTCCCAAACCCCCTTTTCGTGCCCTGTTTTGACAGCCCGAAAACGACCCAAAAACCCGACTCTTTTCTACCCAGCCATGCTCCCTCCCTACCTGACCACAAACAGCCACGAATCAGCCCAAATAGCTCGTCAAAAACAACCCAACTCCCCTTCACCGTGCTCTGTTTTGGAGCAGCCCAAAACCCGCTTTTCTGGCCACCAAACCCATACCCACAACCAAAAAACTATACCTGATCCACATGCCCCACTTACCCTTGCTTAAACCTCAAAAAAACCCTCTCCAAAACCCTAAGACGAGCTTGGAACAGCAGCTCTCAAAGAGGGAGGAGGAAGCTGCTCTTTTCCCTCTAAAACCCTACTTTTTAACCTTATATATACACACCCTCCACGAGCCTTCATGACATACGAAAAATACAACACACATACACAATATCAAGTCACAAGAAAGCCCTAAGAAAACTCAAAAGAAGTCGAGATAGTCGTGTGAAAAACAGAGCACAATTTCTTCTGATTTTCATTCAACTATCACCTCTTCTACCTTGTTTTTCGTGTTGAGAACATCAAAGTCTCTCTGATTTCTTTACAAAATCTTAAAGTTCACGTTACCACGATTCTAAAACATCTTTCGGTTCGAAATTTCGTTGAGAAACGGAGAAGTTACAAGCTTTTGAAAATTGCTATCAGTTTTGCGTAAAGCTACGGATTTATTATTGGTTTTCGTCGACGACGGCCCCTCGGGATAAAATCTTACAATCGATTACGACTCGGATATTTGGTCAACGATACATGTAAGTTGAGGGTGCAAAATATTCACTTTACCTTTGTTTAAATTATTATTTTTTATCGTTTTTTTTGCTCTCTGTCGTTTTTCATTACTTTCTGTCGCTCTGTTGTTTACCGTCGTAGTTATTGTTTTCATCGTTTGTTTTAGTTTAATATTTTTAGTATGATTTCGATATGTGTATAGGTATGTCGTGCCCCTTACTTACTCATATAAGTTTATGTTCGTTCATCCCTGCGTAGTATGACTCGAATTTCCTCGTTAGATTAATCTGCTCTTTAGTTTGTCCTATAATGATATCTCATTCATGACTAATTGTGTTAATTGTCTTAGGCTTGATCTGTCGTGGTTAACCAGACTTTGTAATTCGTGTTTGTGCGTTAGGCTAGTGCTTGTGATATTTATCGTTTCGTTTTCGTGTGATGTTTAGCTTCGTAATCATGTATAAGTTATGTGCTGATAGCTTTATCTTGTTCATTAGATCTCGACTTGCTTAGTAGTTTGACAAGTTTGGTTAAGGTTTCTATGTGATGCATCTAGGTTTTGTCTGCTTATATTCGTGTATGTCTATTTATATTTATGTGCATATTACTTGCTTCATCTTTAGGGCACCTGTACGTAGGTATATTAGTTGATTTTGTTTTAGTGGTATCTGTGTCACTTGTGTATGTTAGTGTGCTTAGTTGTATTTAATTAGTGTTTTACACGTTTGTTTGCATGCTTATTTGGCCATGTTTGTCTATTGGTTTATATGTCTGTTTGTGTTGGTGTTTTGTTATAATTTGCGTAGGCCTGCACGTTAATTTAATTGTACTTGGTTATTCAATTTATGCGTTGGGTTGTGTTTATCTGTCGCTTCTTTATATTCGTATGCAGAGCTTGGTAATTGTTTACACCTGTTCATATATTAGTCACGTTTAATTATTTTTGCTTATTAACCGCTAACGTTTGTTGATCTATCTTATGCTGTCGGTAAGTATTTCTGCTTCTTTTCTTTGTTGGCTAGAATAATAAATGAACCCATGTTGAATAACTTCGACGAAACTATATGTGCATTAAACGACGTAGAATGGATGTATTTTTGTTTAGGATTAAAACGTTGTTTGCATATCCGCATGTGTACTCATAATAGCCATGGTTTTATTTAGTAGAGACCGTTTTTATAACGGGCGGGGTTAGGCGTTAAATTAATAAAATTCTTTTAAACTTCCTAACACGTAAACTCACACGAACTCATTTTCTCTAAAATTGGTTTTCTAAATTCCATACAAAATTTAGTGGCGACTCTTTTCGAATAAAAAATGTTTTTGAAATAAAACATCGCGTGGATCAAATTCCCTTGTCCACACAAGCCCAGGATCGTCTCAGCCAAGATGACAGCGGAAGGATTACAACCATACTCCATCTGTTGGACGACAGTGATTAGGCGAGGATCACCAAGCGCTCCCTCATACAAAGAATCGGGAAACATGTAACGGTGGACTAAGCAGAATGGCAACGCCCTTTTCCTAGCACCGAAGGAAATCGTCTCATTTTCGCGGTTCATAAACCGCTGGCACATGCAGTTGAGTTTGATACGACTCCCAACAAATAGCTCCTCCGTCTCCACGCGAGTCATCTGAAGATAGTTCTGCACATGCCTCTTATACCCAGGCTCCGGTCTAACACACACAGGCATGTTAGTTCGCAACCAACCACCAATGGCTCCAAACTCCTCGACCAATGGACAGACCTCCCCGCCAGGAAAGCGGAACACATGGAAACTCAAGTCCCAATAGTCGAGACACGCATCCAGGAACTCGGGCTCCATTTGGACTTGCCTCAACCAAAGGAATGCCCCGATACCGCAATCTTTCAAGTCTTTCTCCTCAATACCCGACAAGGACGCACACCAACGACGCAAGTTTACTTCAAAATTCTCCATAACTCGACGAATGTTCCGTAAATATTCTGAATATCTTTGGAAAATCGAGAATAGAAGACGAGAGGATGAGTGAAATGATCTAACTTATCCCTCCTTTTATAGCCGAGATTTGCAAGACGAAATACAACACAAAAACTTAAACGCTAGTGAACAAGCGATTAAAATAAATCAAAGAAAAATCACAAAACAAAAACTTAATCGCCTGTAAACAGGCGATTAAAAATGAAATCGCCTGTTTACAGGCGATTTTCTTTTTCTTTCTGACAAAATTATTCGATTTCTTACACTTCTTACACACCTATACCCTAAAATTTTTAACCTATTACCCCTACACTATTTTTACCGACCTCCTAGCCGACGTTTACGATCCCGACGCGTCGTCTCGATTTGCGTAACCGATTCCCGTCTTTCGTATTTTTCCTTTTTCACAAAACACGATAATCGCACAAAAATTAAACACAACACAAAACACGACTTTCGCATTCACAATTTTCGTCTCAAAATGTCGTTTTAGCTCACATTTTTACTATGTCAAAAACGTCTTTTCACGAATTTAAAATATTTTCTAAACAACATTTTTCAAAACTTTACATTTGCTTTTAGTTTAGTCATAAACGAGTCAGTCTCAATCGAGACATATATATATATGCTCTTACGACTAACAATGTTTTGCAGGTGCGCTCGGCAAGCGATTACGCAAGGATTTCAGACCCGGCTACGACGCAGGAACGCATTTTTTCGCAACAAGACAAAATAACCGAATCATACCCGTAAACACCTACAAAACACCAAAACCACAAACACAAGTCCAAAAATCAACCATACACAAGTCCTGATAAATAAACCATTACAAACAAAATACTAATACAAGTCCAAAATATATATACACGAGTCCAAGCCTCATCGCGATGGTCACGACGTCAGAAGACAAAGACTCGTGGAATCAATCTCAGCACGCGCCCTATCCAGCTCCTCTGCGTACCGCCCGGACTCTCGCCAACTCCTCAGCATGCGCAGCCTCTAGCTCGGCCCGCGATCTCGCCCCCTCCTCAGCCCTGACCCTCGCTAACTCAAGTCGAGCGTCGGCCGCCTCCCTCTGAGCCCTGCAAGCATCAACCACCTTTTCATTCACGACAGCCCGCCACCGGTTTGCCGCCCGCCACAGCCTCCTGTGCCCCTCAGCCGTCACCTGCCACAAACACGAAAAATATACTTAGCTTTCCAACCTGGGGGCTACAATTGAGAACTGCTTCAACGGAGTTTGACTAATGATTTTACAATAAAATCTAACTCAAACTGGGGGCTACAATTGAAAACTGCTTCAACGGAGTTTGACTAATGATTTTACAATAAAATCTAACTCAAACTGGGGGCTACAATTGAAAACTGCTTCAACGGAGTTTGACTAATGATTTTACAAATAAAATCTTACATAAACTGGGGGCTATAATCAAAAACTGCTTCAACAGAGTTTGAATAATGATTTTACAATAAAATCTAATTCAAACTGGGGGCTATACTACATAATACTCATGCTGTACAAAGAAGAAAGTGAATACCTTTTTCACGCGCGGATCCCACCTCTCAAGGCCCGCATCGGTGACCACAGACAGGCAAGGCGGCAGCACGATCGAATGAGAGCAGCCCTCGTGAACAACCAGCAGATCCTCGACGAACGGAGGAGGCTGGAACTCAAGATCAGGATCACGTCGCTGCAAAACAAAAATAGGGTAAATTTTTGCTTCCTAAAACCAAAACGCATACAAGCAAAAGGGATAATCAAGCATACCTCGATCACAGCGTCAGCAAGGGCATGCTGTGCCCAAGTCACGTAATCCTCATCCCGCCGCAGCAAGGAGTCGGACTCACCCTCGTGATACACGTCACGACGCTCATTAGCGTCGGGCGTCTCCACAAACAAAACCGAGGGCGGAGGAGCAGGTACGATGAAGCCGCCGCGACCGTCTGCCTGACAGACAGACGCCACCCAAGTGCCAAGACGAGCCGCATCGAAGTCTCAATGTATGGCCGTCCGTCAAGGGGACCAAAGCGAGCTGCAATCGACGGAGGGACGCCGGTAAACTTCCTCCAAGGGTCGCGAACAAACTACAAAACAAAACCAAATTATAAACTACAAAAGCAAACACAAACTCAAAAACAAGCTACAAAAGACCAAAGTACAAAACTCAAATACCAAATACCCTTACCTTATCCACGGTCATCCCGTTGAAGCGCACACGAGCCGCGTCGTAGTTCAGGCCAATACCCTTCCGATCCGCTGTCGCGTACGCATGGAAAGCCGGGTACGTAGCCGTCACCTGGAACGTGTCCGGGAGCAGAGAAGGGAAGTGAGCATAGCACCAAGCCTGCAAGCAATCAGAACACACGTTACAAAAGAAAAGCAGAAACAAGACAACAAAATACTACAAAAATCGAACCTTACCTCCATCAGAAGACCAGGGCCCACGAGCGACACATCTGAGTTCTCGTCAATCCGGTCAGGACGCACCGCATCCCTCAAGTATCGGATCAACAGACCCAGAGCAGGAGTGACCCAGTCAAAGTCACCTAGACGCGTCATGTCCGACAGCGCCATCAACACAAATTGCCGACGCTCGCTCCCCCTTGTCGCCAAAATGGGTGGCCGTCAGGAACCACCACAACCACAGCCGGGCCCTCTGCTCAGCGCTCGCTCGAGTAGACCCCTTCTTCTTCCTCTTCCCCTCAAAGAAATCGGCAAACCATATAGTCCGGGGCTGAAACGTGTGCTCCTCACCTATCCCACATCTAACCCCGTCACCAATCAACCGTACCACGCGTGGGCTATCGATAGGAGGACGCTCACGTCCCCAGTCAAGCACGCCCTCACCATGAGGCAGCCCCGTGACAACTGCCCACGAAGAAGGAGTCACGCCAACCTCGTAACCAGGCATGTGGAAGGTGTTGGTCGTATCCCAAAACCTATCCAAAGAACGCCGGAGTACCTGAGGCGCGAGTTCACCCGCTTACCCCGCACCTCCCTCCACTTCTGCACCAGGGGACCGAAAGCTGTCCCAAGCACTATATCCCGCTCCTCCTGGGTGAGCCTACCCTCAAAGACGTCGAACACCGTCCGGAACCCAGAGAAGGTCCTCATCGAGCCTAACGGGAAGCCGACCTTCACTCGGATCGACAAGTGCTCCAAGGGACTCCAAACCAGAGTCGCGCCATCCCAGTCCATGGCCACCTGCGACCACAAGCGAGGACCGTGAGGATAGTTAGGCCTCTCGCCCAACTCGTCAACCATCCCCATGAAAACCTCCGTCGCGGCCTCAAGAGTTGCCGCACTTGCATCTGGGCGACCGACCGGCCTCTGCCTCACCCTCGGCCTCTGCCTCAGCCTCGGCCTCACCCTCCGCACGCCTCCGAGCCTGGCCTGAACACGACCCGGCCACAAAGGCGGCCCGCAAAGAACAAGAGCGGCTGGCTGAAGAGCGGCGGCAGCAGCCTCAGCAATCTCAACCTCGGCGGCCGGCCTCGGTAGCGGTCGTCCAGAGCCCTCCTCGCTACTCAAGACTCCTCCGACTCGGAAGGGTCCTCGTGCGGCTCCGGACCGAACACGACCACGCCTCCGCGTGACCTCGCTGTGGTCTCCCTCGCTCCAACCTCCTCAAAATCACCGGCGACCTCAGCCTCGTCCCGGTCACCACCCTCAGAAGCAGCACGAGCTCGACGTCGTGGCCTACTGCTGCCCTCACCAGAAGCCTCATCCACCTTGCGCTTCTTCCTCGGGTTCCTCCGACCACGACCACGACCTCTAACCTGGCCCCCTCCAGGAGCCGCAGGCACCCTCAAGAACGCTGCGGCCACGCCCTCGCAAAGCCTCGCCGCAAAGACCACGACCTCTGCCTCGCCCCCCTCCTCGAGCCACAGGCGTCCCTCCAGCACCGCCACGGCCACGCCCGCAAAGACCTGCAGCCTACGCCCGAGCCTCCACCACGGCCTCCCGGGAGCCTCGGACATCTCCACAAAGACCGCCACGCCCACGCCGCAAAGAGTCCGAGACGACACTGACTCGACTCGCCACCAACAGGAGACCTCGACGACCCAAAGAAGAAATTTCCCACTACCGCTAGTATCACCAGAAGACCGCGGCCCGCCGGCCGACGCCTCTCACGCACTACATTACCGAAAGCGGTGACTTCAAAGAACGCCACGACTCCACACCACTAATCGACGGCCAGGGGCCACCAGAACAAAGACCACGCCCCAGGCCACTCGCAGAAGGCCCAGACGACGACCGACAAAGACTAGCACCACTAGCAGGCGCAGAGACTCCACAAAGAAGACTCAAACTCACTCCTGGTGTCGGAGGAGCCCTGCCTGAGGAGGAAAAGCTCGCAGCAAGTCCGACTGAGACGGACCCTCAGAAACCTCCAAAGGAGCAGGCATACCCGAAGTAGAGTATGCTCGCCGGGCAAAGAAAGTCAACACCGGCTAATACCCGATCCATGTCACTTTGGAAGTAGGTCTTTGAGGCGTAGGATCACCTACACAAGATTCAAAAAGCATACTGCATCGGCACGACAAAGAACAAATCACTCAAGAAAGCGCAGCGCGCGAAAAACGACGCAAAGCAAGCATTAGGCCCAGATACTAGACAGACGAGGCCAAAACAAAGCACAAGCACAGGAAAGCATATCTCATGAGACGTATACGATATATACGTCCTATTCAGTCAAGTCGAGAACAAGCACGCGCAAAAGCAGCAGGGAACCAACCAAAAGGCAGAAAGAAGGCCTTTTTAACCCAAAAATAGCAGAAAAGGGAAAAACGCTACAGAAAGCCAGAAACCCACATTTTCTGAGACAGACCCAACCCATAAATCACAATAAACACGTGCAAAAAAATTCCATGCGAAAATGACGTCCCGGACACCTCGACTGAATAGCTTTTACAAAATACTTACAAACTACAAAAACGGCCTTTTCTTGACCGTAACTCAACCAAAAAGCCCTCACTTCCCACAAAACAACCCCCTAGCCAACACAGACGACATACATTACCATACATTCCATGAACGGGGCACAAAAAGCGAGGAAAAGCGATTTTTGGTAACCTAGCCTAAACTACGAAAAACGCTCCAAAACACCTCCAAACAACACATTTCCTACAAAACAAAGCCAAGTACGTACCATGCTAGCCATAACAACACAATACAGAGAATACGGGTAAGTTTCGGAACCGAAAATTTCGACCAAAATTTCAGCCCCTATACCAAATCACACGAAAATCACGGTGTTTCGAGCCGTTTTTCGCACACAAGCCACCCAAACCTCCACACAAGCATACTACAACATTTTCAAAATAACCAAGCCACTCGGGATCGCCTTACACTACAAAAACAGAGCACAAGCCCCGACTTTACCCCCTTCTACACGGTTTTTTACCCAAACGAACCGCTTTTCGCGCCCATTTCAACAAACCAAACTCACCAACGCATTATACTACTAACGGGTAAGCTACACTGAAGTTTTGAGCCGATTCCGAGACATTTTCGAAAATGACCAAAATGCCCCTACACTACAAAACGCACGAAAATCGAGACCACAAGCCGGGTTTTCACACAACGACAGCAAGACAAGCGATGCAAGCACAATACCAACCATGGCTAACGTTTTCAAGCAAGGACGAGGGCTAAAATTGAATCAAACCGACATTTTCTACCTAAACCCTAGAAAACGGTATTTCAAGCTAAAACCGACTCAAACCAAACTCAAAACACGAAAAACCAAGTGAGTTGAGTACGTACCTTGGTCCATGATGAATTGTAGGAGTCGGAAAATTGATTTTTGATCAAAAAAATCGCTAAGACGAGTTTTAGAGGTTTTCGATTTAATTTTGTTTTTTCGGACGAAATGAATCCCTCTCTCTCCTTCACCCGTGTTTTAAACAAAGAATAGCAAACAAAATCCTAATCGCCTGTAAACAGGCGATTAAAATTTAATTCGCCTGTTTACAGGCGATTATATTTTTATTCTACGGGTTTCAGTTTTGTTTTGGGCTGTTTTCTTCGGCCCAATACACCTTTCAACCTATTTTTAAACACAATTTCAACCCAAAAACCAAAAACGCGTAACCTCCTTATGAGACGTTCATAAAAACCTAGCCTTTTTTATGAGAAAACCAAAAACACGTAACCTCCTCACGAGACGTTCATAAAAACCTATCTTTTTATGAGAAAAACACGTAGCCTCCTCACGAGACGTTCATAAAAACCTAGCCCTTTTTATGAGAAATACAGAAACACGTAACCTCCTCACGAGACGTTCATAAAAACCTAGCCCTTTTTATGAGAAATACAGAAACACGTAACCTCCTCACGAGACGTTCATAAAAACCTAGCCCTTTTTATGAGAAATACAGAAAAACA
The DNA here is from genome assembly GCA_023091065.1 of Dianthus caryophyllus. Classification (NCBI taxonomy): domain Eukaryota; kingdom Viridiplantae; phylum Streptophyta; class Magnoliopsida; order Caryophyllales; family Caryophyllaceae; genus Dianthus; species Dianthus caryophyllus. Next base: position 21,247,128 of record CM041522.1, read on the forward strand.
CGTAGCCTCCTCACGAGACGTTCATAAAACCTAGCCCTTTTTATGAGAAACCAAAAACGCGTAACCTCCTTATGAGACGTTCATAAAAACCTAGCCCTTTTTATGAGAAAACCAAAAACACGTAACCTTTTCACGAGACGTTCATAAAAACCTAACTTTTTATGAGAAAAACACGTAGTCTCCTCACGAGACGTTCATAAAAACCTAGCCCTTTTTATGAGAAATACAGAAACACGTAACCTCCTCACGAGACGTTCATAAAAACCTTACCCTTTTTATGAGAAATACAGAAAAACACGTAGCCTCCTCACGAGACGTTCATAAAAACCTAGCCCTTTTTATGAGAAATACAGAAACACGTAACCTCCTCACGAGACGTTCATAAAAACCTAGCCCTTTTTATGAGAAATACAGAAACACGTAACCTCCTCACGAGACGTTCATAAAAACCTAACTTTTTATGAGAAAAACACGTAACCTCCTCACGAGACGTTCATAAAAACCTAGCCCTTTTTATGAGAAATACAGAAACACGTAACCTCCTCACGAGACGTTCATAAAAACCTAGCCCTTTTTATGAGAAAACCAAAAACACGTAACCTCCTCACGAGACGTTCATAAAAACCTAGCCCTTTTTATGAGAAATACAGAAACACATAACCTCCTCACGAGACGTTCATAAAAACCTAACCTTTTATGAGAAAGACACGTAGCCTCCTTACGAGACGTTCAGCAAAACACCAGCCATTCTTATAAACCAAACACGAAAACGCGTAACCTCCTTTACGAGACGTCCGCATCAAATAAGAAGTTTGCGCAAGCGGCTAAGCACAAAGAAGGAGCTAGTTTAAGCCGAATAAGCACAAAGAAGGAGCAAGCGCAAGCAAAGCACAGCAAGGAGCGCAAGCCAGAAGCGCGAGTGGAGTGAAACTTAGTGGATCAAGTTTCACTCAAAGGATGAACAAAACCCAAGTGGTGATGATGATGAAAATTTCGGCCAATGTAACAATTTTGTGAAGTATTTTTTCTGAAATTTAGTGAAACAATAAAACATAAAGGATAGTCACTAATTCTAAGCACTAAGCAAGAGAATTAGGGTTTGATTAGTTTAAGCACAAAGCCACTAAACTAATCTTTCACTAACTCACACACAAAGTAATGAGATAAATGAAGGAAACTCAAAATAAACACTAGGGTTTTAATTCAACTCAAATCTGAAAATTTTGATGTGTGAGGGTGGGTTTATATATTACCCAAAGCCTCATCTAAACCCTTCATTACAAGTTGATCCAAGGGCCATAAAGGTCCCTCAATTCAGCCGAAAATACTTGGTCCTATTGACCATACAATTTGAAAATTAAACAAACAAAAACATAAAGTGGACAATGACATTTGGGCTCATCCTCTCCATGCATTTTAGGGAGCATCCAAGGGTCAAGATTTGACCTTGGAATGGCATGTGGGACGGTCCAAGTGACCAAAACAAAGGATTATATTGTCTCCTTACATAAAGCATAAAGTAGATAAGAGAGAAAGCATACGTATTTAAAAATGACTTAAACATAAAACAATGTGATTTGTTTGTTGGGATTTGTTGGGCCGGCTCCATTGGGACCTCCTTGAGCTAGCTTTGTGAACCATGTGAGTCCTTTTATTGGAGGGTTAACTCACATGGGTGCACCCACTTTGACCACATTCAAAAGTAGCATAATCTTTGACTTTAGGTTGCTCTCCACCTTGACTTCCTCTTGACTCTCCTTGATCACTAAGGTTGGCTTGACTTGACCATAGAATTGACTTTACTTAGCCCTTAGTGATCCCTTGACCCATGGCCTAGGCTTGGGTTTGAGCCCATGGCCCTAACCCATGGTCTCCCTCGGTTTCACCCTTGACCGCCTTGACCATTTCTGGTCCAATCTCCTCTCCTTGGAAAGGACTTGTCCTCAAGTCCTTGGAGATCCTCTTGCTTCCTCCCTTGCTCGATTTCAAGCTTGATTCTCGACTCAATCTTTGCTCGACTTTGGCCTTCACGTTTTTTGGCTTCCAAGGGCACCACTTGGCTAGGGCTTGGAGAATTGGTGGGACTCCTTTACTTTGGCTCGAAGAATTGTTCATGTTCTCTTCCTTGGTCACGGTTTGCTTGACCACACATTCTTCCTCGAGCATTTCTTTGAGCCCACGACTCATAGCCATGCCATCCATCCAATCTTGCTCATGATCGAGCCCTTCAATGATTCTCCATCTTAAAGACCCGCTTGATCTTTCCTTGCCATCGATTTTTGTTCTTTCATTGACCACATTCTCATTGTAGTCGGTTGTTTTCTTGTTGATTGATGCTTCACCTTCATGTTGCTCCTCTCCTAGAATCCTCCTTATCATGCTAGAGCTTCCCTCACATTCCAAGTTCATCTCTTCCCCTAGCTCTTCTCTACTCGGCTCAAGGCCCTTCAAGTCCTCAAGCTCATTCAAGCTCGGCTCCAACTTCATCTCCATGCTAGGTTTCGGTTCAATGAAGGATTCAAACAAGCACGCATTGGATTTACAACCCATCATTGGTGGTAGGGGAGCTAAGACGATAAGCTTTTCACCATACTTGAATGAGTAGGTGTTGTCTCTTCCATGGTGGGAAGAATTCTTTTCATACTCCCAAGGCCTACCAAGCAACACATGACATGCATCCATGTCCAACACTTCACACACAACTTCATCTTTGTAGTCTTGTCCAATGGAAAACAAGACTTTGCATTGTTTATCAACCTTTACCTCGGCTCCTTGATTAAGCCATCTTAGCTTGTAAGGATGAGGATGCTTCAAAGTGGGCAAGGCAAGCTTATCAATGAGGGTTTTAGAAGCAACATTAACACAACTTCCCCCATCAATAATCAAATTACACACTCTCCCCATGATTGTACATTTGGACCGAAATATTTGGTGCCTTTGGTCCATATTCTCGTTTGCTTCTTGAGTGTGCATCACTCGCCAAGTGACCAAGCTCAACCCCGAGTCCGGGGGCACAATTGTTTCGGCCACATTCACTTCCTCAACTCCCTCTTTTTTTTCTTCCTCACAAACTAACACTTCATCGTCTCCCCAATGCACAACCTCACTTGTGTTCAAGGTCCTCTTGCTAGGGCACTCCTTAGCAAAATGACCATACCCTTGACATTGGTAGCACTTCTTGAGAGGAATTGTTCTCTTGGGACCATAGTCAATTCCCTTCCCCTTGTCAACACTTGATGGCTTGATGGTAGGGCTAGGTTCGACAATTTTGACCCCTCCTTGGCTCGAGCTAGGGTTGGTCTTGGTGATGTTCTTAGCCGACTCTCCTCTCCCCTTCTCTAGCCTCTCCACACGTGTGGCCATGGTAACGGCCTCATCGAATGACCACAAGTTTTGCATTTTGACCCGATTTGCTATCCTAGGGTTTAGGCCCTCAACAAACCTTGCAATTTTTTGTTCGGGCTTCTCATTCATCTCACATTGTAGGGTGAGTTGCTCAAAGTCCCTAAGATAGGTTTCAATGGGGTGTGACTCTTGTTTTAGTTGAGCTAGCTTGAGGAACATGTCTTGAGTGTAGTCTTTGGGAACAAACTTGTCCTTGAGTTTCTTTTTGAGTTTGAGCCATGACTTGATGGGTTCCTTACCCTCTCGGTTTCGTTGGTTCTTGAGGTTTTCGTACCAAAGGAAGCATATCCCTTAAACTTCATGATGGCTACCTTGAAACACTTCCTATCGGGATACTCCTTAAATTCAAAGATCCTCTCTATCGACCTAAGCCAATCTAGGAGATCCTGGGTTCAAGCTACCATAAAAATCGGGTATATCCACTTTGATATCTCGGTCATGGTCTCTAGGGTGGGCTTCAGGGACTCTTCCGAATCCGAAAATTGATCTTCCATGTGAGGAGGAGGGTGTCCTCTCCCACGGCCCCCATAACCATGCCCACGCCCTCTTCCCCCTCCACCCCTTCTTGGTTCATTAAGGTTTTGGTCTAAGAGGGTGTTCAAAGCATTCATCATAGTATTACAACTACCGGCAAGTTGATTCAATTTATCTTCCAAATTCGAAAGTCTCTTATCCTCCTCCATTTTTGTGAATTTTTTGTGAGATCTTTTGTGGAAATTTTGTGGTAAATTTATAGAAAATAAACAAGGAAAAGAAGGAAGGAAAACGAAAAATTAAAAGAAGAAAATAAAAGAGTAACTCGACAATACTAAGATAAACCGAAAAAATAGAGAAAAAAAAAATGAAATCAAGAACAAACCTAGGCTTTGATGACCAATTTGGAGTGAAGCTTAGTGGATCAAGTTTCACTCAAAGGATGAACAAAACCCAAGTGGTGATGATGATGAAAATTTCGGCCAATGTAACAATTTTGTGAAGTATTTTTTCTGAAATTTAGTGAAACAATAAAACATAAAGGATAGTCACTAATTCTAAGCACTAAGCAAGAGAATTAGGGTTTGATTAGTTTAAGCACAAAGCCACTAAACTAATCTTTCACTAACTCACACACAAAGTAATGAGATAAATGAAGGAAACTCAAAATAAACACTAGGGTTTTAATTCAACTCAAATCTGAAAATTTTGATGTGTGAGGGTGGGTTTATATATTACCCAAAGCCTCATCTAAACCCTTCATTACAAGTAGATCCAAGGGCCATAAAGGTCCCTCAATTCAGCCGAAAATACTTGGTCCTATTGACCATACAATTTGAAAATTAAACAAACAAAAACATAAAGTAGACAATGACATTTGGGCTCATCCTCTCCATGCATTTTAGGGAGCATCCAAGGGTCAAGATTTGACCTTGGAATGGCATGTGGGACGGTCCAAGTGACCAAAACAAAGGATTATATTGTCTCCTTACATAAAGCATAAAGTAGATAAGAGAGAAAAGCATACGTATTTAAAAATGACTTAAACATAAAACAATGTGATTTGTTTGTTGGGATTTGTTGGGCCGGCTCCATTGGGACCTCCTTGAGCTAGCTTTGTGAACCATGTGAGTCCTTTTATTGGAGGGTTAACTCACATGGGTGCACCCACTTTGACCACATTCAAAAGTAGCATAATCTTTGACTTTAGGTTGCTCTCCACCTTGACTTCCTCTTGACTCTCCTTGATCACTAAGGTTGGCTTGACTTGACCATAGAATTGACTTTACTTAGCCCTTAGTGATCCCTTGACCCATGGCCTAGGCTTGGGTTTGAGCCCATGGCCCTAACCCATGGTCTCCCTCGGTTTCACCCTTGACCGCCTTGACCATTTTGGTCAATGGCGACAAGGAGCGCAAGCGGCGCAAGCAAAGCACAGCCAGGAGCGCCAGGCGAGCGCAAGTCAAGCCAGCGAGCGAGCGCAAGCCGAGCGGCACAAAGGTGCGCAAGCCGTGGCGCAAGCAAAGCACAGCCAGGAGCGCAAGCCAGAAGCGCAAGCAAAGCACAGCCAGGAGCGCAAGCCGGCGAAGCGGCGAAGCCTGGCGAAGCACAAGCAAGGCGCCAGCTGGGAATACTAAGGCCACATACAGGCTGACATGCCCTTAAACATGTAGGACCGTCATGTCCTTAAAAACATGTCGTCCCTCCCCGCATTTCCCAGCGCTAAGTCCTCGTCTCTCTCATAAGACACATGTTTGGCGCCGCCAGGTAGTATCGAGACTATAATGGTCCGGATACTATCTTTAAGTTTGACTAACGCTTTGTCCAAGCTCAATCAAACTGGGGGCTCTGTAGATACCCGTATCCGTACCCCCCAAAAACAAACCCGATGATGAAAAGGACTTTCATGCATGCATTTAAAAGAGTCGAAACGGTACAAAAGTGTCTAAAACGTATTTAGTCATTTTTAGCGTATTAATTTGGATTTGCATAATCATAAAAATGAATGTCACTCTTAGTCATTGTAAGCACGATACAGGAACGTCTTATTAAGCCAAGCCACAAAAACAGCCCAACTAGCTACAAAACGGCCCAAACTTACAAAAACGACCCAAAACGCACACTAACACAACACTCAAAAGGGGCCAAAGTGCGTCCCGTGTCACATTTTCACAAAACTAGACTCTACAATACCGTAAAATAATATAACCTAATATTATTTTATTTCGAGCCAAAACCGAAAAACACGACAAAAACCAAAGCACGAAAATCAAAATTGAGCCAAAAACTAATTTGGCCCAAAATATCCAAATAAAACATAATCATCACCTAATCACACGTCCAAAACCAAAAGGCGGCATAAACAGCCCACCAAAACAAAATAGAAATCGCCTGTTGACAGGCGATTAAGTTTCTAATCGCCTGTTAACAGGCGATTATAAATTCCTCCCCACACAGCCGCCTTTTCATTTTTCTTACAAAATCCAACCCAAACAAAATATAAAACGCCTGTACACAGGCGATTTATATTTTGTTCACCTTCAAATCAGCCAACCTCTATAAATACCAACCCACTTCATTCATTTCAAATATCGGTTTTTCAACACACATACACTATTCACAAAATACACTTAAAATCCACTCAAAAATACCGTCTTTGCATTTTCGAAAGGTAAACATTTTACCTACGTTTTGGACGTTTGAGACTCGGACAATAAGGGTTACATTAACCCCAACCCGATATTGGCATTAGCGAAGCCGTATTCGTAATACTCTGCCATGTAGCAATTCGGATTCCTAATCCGTCTAAACCTCGCCAGTATCGCATAAATAAACGACTCATTATCACTAAAGCAAACCGACGTCACTTTTATAATTATGCAAGTCCTCATTCATGCATTAAATTACGACTAGATCACGGATCCAACACTAAATTGTACCGTTTCATAGAGTCTTTTAGCATGTCAAAACTGAGGGTTTTTCACAAATTCAAATACAAGGTCGGAAAATAACGTTTATAGTAATAATTTAGTCAATAAATTATTATTTAACGTACATTTCCTATAGCAATATGTCATTATTTTGACAATTTACATTATTTATACATTTTAACCGAGTCATACTCATTCGCACTTGTACGTAGCGTCATTTTAGCCCAAATATCGAAATTAAGCAAATGTTTTCAAATTAGTAGAGACTACTTTTTACGTAGGCTTTTTGATTGCTGTTTTCAAAATACATTTTGTCAAAACTTTCGAAAAGTAACCTCACTCCGAACCCCTTCTCTGGTTTCAAACCTCAGATAGATAGGTATCGACGCACCTTGAAATCTGAGACACTCGTGTCTTGTATTTCAAGACGCGTTGAATAGGTTCCAAATTCCTTTAATATTTGGTGACGACTCCGAAAATACATTTTCAAAAAGGATTTTCTACTTTTCTTTTTTGGTCACAAATTCATGCAATGATCTCCCCCATTTTTTCAAAACTTCGCACTTTTTCCTCATGAGGCGCATTCAAGACCCTACGCCAAGACGGGCGAGGCTTGGCCACAAGGCAGGCGTCGATAGGTTTTCATCCCTTTCCCGGTACCTTCAACAGTTACCTCTCAACTTTTAGAAATATCAATGGTACCCCTAAATTTTAATTGTAATAAATTTCGTGACCTCCTAGTATATTTTCCGTTAGTTAATCTGTTAAATGCATTTGTTGGGTCTTTACTCTTTAACCTTTAGAAACTCAACCTTTATTATCCATCTTCAATGGTGTTCTCTAAATACAAACCATACCACCACCATAGTCATCACCAATAATTTAGCTATTATATAAATACCTAAAAAAAATCATTTCACTTTTCTCAATCACCCAAAGACACATAATAACTTCTCTTAATTAAAATTTAAACTGCCGAAAATTTCGCAAAAAAATTTGTGATATCAATTCAAACCCAATTCACTTCAATGGAAAGCTCAAACTTCCTGACACTTTGCACACAAATTTCATACTCAAATTGAAATCCTTTTATTTCAATAATAAATAGAAATTTCATATAAATTGAAATAAGTAAACCCTTGAAAAGTTTAGAAAAAAATTAAGTAAAAAAAAAATATTAAGACTATGATTTTACTTTTTTTTCTAATGGGCTTCCTAATAGAAAGACGTAGAAAATTTAAAAAAATTGTGAGAAAAATTTATATTATAGATTATAATTAAAAAATGAGAAAAATAAATAAATGGTTGAACATTATGATAATGGGTCTATATAAATTAAGATATGGGAGAAAAAAATAAAGATTGATAAGCAAGAAGATGAAGATGATAAAGAAGAAGATGAAGATTGTTGGATGAACAATGTAAATAGGTCAGAAAGTTAAAACTAACGGAATATTTAATGGAAATCTAAACTTAGGTTATGGTGTAGAATAAGTAAAACATTTCAGGGGTATCGTTGATGTTTTTCTAAATAGATGGATACCACATAGAAATAAAAAAAAAACGCGAGATTGTCACATAGAAAAACCCTAAATAAAAACATAAAATTTTATTCTAATTCTGATTTCAAATATTGCAATTAAAACATAAACCATACTCCCTTCTAACCACTATTTTTTTCACATATTCAATTTAAGGAAATACTCCCTCCATTCCAAAATAATATTCCCCTTTCTATTTTGGGTGGATTTAAAGAGTGGTAATGAAAATAATTTTTTTTTTTTTTTTAAATCCATTGTTAAAACTTACTACTCCGTATAAATAAAAAGGGAACAATTAATTTGGGAAAATTTTTAGTGGAAATGGGACAATTATTTTGGGATGGATGGAGTAACATTTTTTTTTTTTTTTCCTATATTCTATTTAATTACGGAGTAAATTTTTTGTTAAGTGAAATTATTCACTTCGTATGGTTTTTTATTTTTATATATCTTTTTATTTACTAAATTATTTTTATGTACTTTAATTTTTAGTATAAATATATTATTCTAATACTACGGAGTACAATCTACTTTCATTTAATTTTCGAATTTTTTATAAAAAAATTAGGGTTTTTTGTCAAATAGTACCTTTTATTTAGGGTCATTTGCGAGCTAATACCTTTAATTATTTTTTTTGTTATCTAGTACTCCCTCCATTCAAGTCCAAATGCTACATTTGCTTTATCACATTTGTCGAGGCGAATGTCGGAACGGAAATATCTATAATTTCACACGATAAAAAAATTTAAAAATTGGATATTAATATTGTACTCGTAAAGACGAATCAAACAAGATCACACACGGTTATATTTTCACTTATAGATTGTCGGGAATTTCAAAGATTACCGACACATATGAATAGTGTCAAAAAGGCAAATGTAGCCTTTGGACTTGAATGGAGGGAGTACCTTTTATTTTCAATTTTTGTTAAAAAGTACCAAATATCAGAATCCGGTGACTAAAGTCAACTTTCCGACGGTTGACCTTCGTTTTCTTTCTTTTTATTTGTTAAACACTACCTTAAATTTATTTATTTTGTTAAACCCTACCATAAATCACTAAATTTCTCTATCAATTTCATATTTCTCATTAATATATAATAAATCACAATTAAACAAACCTAAATTGACATACATAACCCCTTTCATCATCATCATCATCATCATCATCATCATCATCATCATCTTCTTCTTCTTCTTCTTCTTCTTCTTCTTCTTCTAACTAATTATTTCAATACTTTATAAACATTCTCTCATTATATTCTTTTCCAATCTTTTCAAGGATGACAACTTCAATTTTAAAGCTTAAAATTTTAATTCTTTGAATTTAACCAACTCTTTAACTACTTCCTTGGTTTTTCATCATCGTACCCACTTGAGATTTTTTCAATGTTTTATCTTACTTGACAACTTTAATTTCATTATTTTCCCCAAATTTTGTGAGGTTCTAAAAATCCGATTTACACAAGGTAAGTCACATTTGTTTTATTTACGTGTACCACGTGTTTGATGACAAAAACAATTTTTGGAATTTGTGGGGAAACGTTAAAGCGGTAGAAATTTGTGGGGAAAAGTTTGAATTTAGGTTTTAGATTGAAGATTTACAAAATTTGGTGGAATTTGGGGGAAATTTTTGGGTAAATCTAATATTGAAGACAAAGTAGGATAAAAATAGGATTTAACATAGTTTTATTAGGTTTCATTTGCCAAATAGAAATTATCACCGGAATACTGACTTTTTTCACCGGAAAATTGACTTTCATCGCCGGAATTCTTAGTTTGGTACCTTTTAACAAATTTTGAAAATAAAAGGTACTATAAAACAAAAAATAAAATTAAAGGTACTATCTCACAAATGACCCTAAATAAAAAGGTACTGTCTGACCAAAAAAAACCCCAAAAATTAAAAGCAAATTGGGAAGAAAAAGTTTGGGAGGGAATTTTAGATTTGACAATGAAGCAAAACAAAATTGAGCCAAACACTGATCATTGTCCCTAAATAAGTACTCCGTACTTGCGTTTGTTGAAGACAAGGATGTCCAGTTTTTGAATCAGATTAATCAATCTTTGCTCGAAAAAAGGATGTCCAGTTTCTTAATAAATAGCGTCGATAAAAACCACCGGCGCACGACGGCGGCGTTGGCGTTGGTACTCCTCTTCTCGATTCTATTGATAAAGACCGCCGTTTCCGTCGCAACATCCACCACTTCTGGCTCCGAAACCGTGTCTCGTATCGCATTCGGGTCTTGCTCCAATCAAAGCGATCCTCAGGTGCGTCTCTTTTCTCTCATTTTCCTGAACAATTTTCCCTGACACCACTTCCACTGTTCCATTCAATTCAATTTTATACATTCTTCTTAAGTACTCCTATGATTTTTAGTTTTCTAGACTATAAACGACTGTATCAACTCTCACAAGAGTTATTTATAAAGTGGAGAATTGGAGGAAATCGCTGGAATAAATGGTTTACCCAATTCACGCAAACAAAAACAATAGTCACTTAGACTGTGGAAATAGACACTATATTAAAAGGGTCATTTATCGGTCATATGATATATTAATGCTTTCGAATAAATGTATTATGGGTCAATTTCAGAAGTGTGTTGTAAGCAAATTGTTCCACGAAAAAAAAAAAAATCATACTCCTTTTTCATTCTTCAATTTTGCCAAGTTTGGAGGAATGTGAGGTGTATAGAAAAGGTTGTGGAGTCGGTTGAAATTATTTGCGTGTTATGTATAGAATTGTTGCAATTTCACCGAAGTAGACGTAAATGAAAACGGTGCAAATTCATTTAATTAGAGAGAGTACGAGAGTTAGGGTTGTTTTGCATGGTTTGTTTACTGTTCTAATTCCAATCATCTGTTGATGCGAGCAATGAAGTTTCAAATCTATGGTAAATGCAGATGATTTGGAATGCTATCATTGAGTACAATCCACAAGTTTTCATTTGGTTGGGAGACAATATTTACGGAGATCATAAACGTCCTTTTCGATTATTCGGGAAGGAGAGGACTATTGGCCCTTGGAAGAATGTGCCAAGGTTTTACCCTTCTTCGGAATATGAAATGGTGTCAAGCTACAAGAAGGCAAAATCAAATCCCGGTTACTCTTACATTCGCAAGCATGCCAAGGTACATCCCTTTTTATGCCTATTTTCTGTTTCGTTGACAATTTTGCATGTTCGTAGCTCTTATTCCTCCTGTATTATGGTTCACCGCTTATCTCTCTGTAAATTCACTTCAATAATGGTTTATCTGTTAGGTTATTGGAACATGGGATGATCATGATTATGGCTTGAATGATGCGGGTAAAGAATTCGCTGGGAAAGTCACCAACCAAAGGCTTCTTCTAGACTTCTTAGATGAACCTGCAGAGAGTCCAAGGTATAGCTGATTCATAGGTGTCATTTTTTTAGGCCAGTAGTTAACGAAAAGTTGTCCTTACAGATTTAGGTTAGGAGCCAATATATGGTTGGGGACACTTTGCTGTTAGAGTCAACGTTGTTGTTAGAGTCAACGTCTTTGAACGACCTTATGCTTTCTATTGCTGTATTTGTCTGTTCTTTGATTTCGTCAAATTTATCGTCTTTCTGAAAATAAGAGCAATATGTTCATCTTAGTACCATTTATATATTGTTGTTTCTCGGAAAGTAGTTTTCTTTTCCCCCTTTCTTGATCTTTTTTCTGCTGATAAAATCTTACTATCTTGACATTATTTTCTTATTTTAGGAGAAGTCAAGCTGGTGTTTACACTTCTTACACATTTGGTCCTGTTGGCAAGCAAATAAAGGTATTGTGCCAGCTTGTCATGGTCTTTCACCCGTGATTTTGTGTTGTTCTGTGTTGATTTATTTCCTAGAAATATCCATCTATTTCTCTCTTCAAAATGAGTCGCAGCATGATAGCCATCAGCGGATAAGGCCCGAGTTCTGATCTTATTAGTTGTAACACAGTAATGGGTCACTGATACATGTATTGGGAAATTCATCTTTGGCACTTTCATTTCGGCTAATGCTTTACTTTCAAGCATATATCAGTACATTTATTCATAAATGACATACCAATGCTCTCATCTTCAAGATTAAGGCTTATTTTCAGGGTGGATTACAATTCAAATGTCTTAAAATTCTTGATAAACAGATTTTAGGCTTCTCTATTCATACGTAAGATGATGTTGAAATTATACAATGCCTAATTTATAATTGATACATATGATACTCCCTCCATTTTAGTCGTAGTACTGTGCCTAGCTAACTGCTAGATGAGGCATTTTGGCTAGCACTACAGTGAACCTGGCCTTAGTTTTAAAAAGCACCACTTGGGTGTGCTTAAGGTCAAGGTATGGTGTGGGCGTGTGGTGTTAACCATAATCCTTGGGTGCGTTTATTGAGCAAGGCGCATCACTATGTGAATTGATTTTTTTTCATGCAAGGCTTTATGGTGCCTCATTATGCTTATCACAAATACGTGCCTCGTCTCGTTAAGGCACTTGCCTTGGCTTCTCATCACCTACAGTCTTTGTCGCTTGGTTCATCCTGGGCCTTTTAAAACTAAGAATCTAACGTCCCAGGCACAGTTTCTAGATAGGAAATCGAAACCAATACTCCATTAGTGGAAACCTGAGGTTTGGGAACCTTTGACTGCCTGGAACAGTAATGGCTTTTGGTCAGTGAGAAGACTGCCATGGGAATGTATTGTTGAAACCTGATGGTTCTAATAACTCCTTTTGATTGGAAAGCTAAGCATATGCGTTTGTAGTTTGATGTTAAGGTTGAGTTTCATACACTACGTTAAACTTGTAATGTGGCTTGTACGCAAGCACGCAACATGCTCAGTTATATGCACAGTTGAAATGAGGTATCGTGTTAAAATATTTTAAGAGCGCGAGAAATGAATTATTCAGTCTTGTCACCCGCTTTCACGATGTTTCTTAAATTTAAAGCATGTATTTTTATCCAGTTTCAATGATATTTCTACCATATGATTTCAGGTTATTCTTCTTGACACTAGATACTTCAGAGATCCATTGTTTAGTGATGGGAGTATTTTAGGAAGTTCACAGTGGGAATGGTTGGAGAAGCAGCTCTATGGTCCACCAACTGTCTTGACTGTTATTGCCTCGTCTATACAGGTATATGAGAAATTAATTATTTTGGACTTCAGTTTTGGAAGTTTCTTTGGTTGACTTGGCTGGTCTATTATACTGGTATCTATATGCAGACTCAATAAGTAGGTTTTGTTGGGAATAGTTGTATTTGAGTTAGCTGGTTAACTGAAACAGTTTCTCTTATCTTATATGGACTTTGTTGCTCACTGAGAGTATCAAATGAACCAATGACTGAATATGCGCTTGTCTTCCCTTGGTAACTATGATCCTGGTAACCCAAGGCTGTTATCAAGAACTCTTTGGAAACAGTTGTCTAGCGCCCACTTCGGTAAAAAAGAAAAAGCGTAATTGGTTTTTCTGTTTTCTTAGAAAAGTCCTCTTCTGCTTGCATTTTATCACAATATTGAGTTTTGTATACATGTGACCAACTCTGGTCCTCATACACAAAATGTTCTGGACTTATGGTCTTTGACTCTTTTGTACATCACCTTTTCACTATTTGAAACCTGCCTTGACACGGCATAACAGGATAATTAGATTAACTGTATACCCGACTTTCACTTGACTTATACCGGAAAAGAGAGAAATGAAAGCTGGTATGACAACTGATAATTCAAACTTGGTTTCAAGGCTGTCTCGACGTACATCGCGTTAAGTTTAGATATGGTCTTCAATTCCTAAATATTCAATCGTTCTATGCCGAATACTTGAACAGTTGAACCCATCTATGGCAACCATACAAACATCAACTAACACTTTCTAAATTCTGCAGAATGCTCTGAGAATCTTTTTACCGTTATCCCACACTCTTTCATAGACTACTAAATGTTTTCAATTATTCATTCTATTCTTTTGTCTGATTTTTGGCTAAGAGCCTAACATCAAGGGTGATTCTGTCCTTGCTAATTTTTAATGTCAATTCAGGTTATGTCCAATTTTTCAGCTGTTACCAGGCCATTCTTTTCCGTAGAGGGTTGGAGTCGTTTTCCAAAGGAGAGGAATCGTCTATTTGAGTTGATTCATGATAGTAAGGTGAAACCTCTGTTGGGTAAATAAATCATTCTCGCTATTAATACTGTGAAGGACTTGTGCTCAAAGTTTTTACCCTTTTTCAGTGATGTAAAATTTTAGTATGATGCGTAAACTTGTACATGTTTTGTACAGAGAGATGGCGTCCTTTTTATTAGTGGAGATGTCCATTTCGCGGAAATTACAAGATATGACTGCGCCACCAGATATCCACTCTATGACGTCACCTCAAGTGGGTTGACACAATCAGTCGAGGGAGTGGTCCCACCAGCATTGCAATATTTATTGAGATTTTTGTCATGGGTAACACCAGCAACACTCAGAGTAATGGAAAATTGCAGATACAAGTCGTGTGTGTTTGGTAAGTTTTGCCTTCCATTTTTTGATTCTTACAACGATTCACCTTTTTAACTCCTCAGTTGAAGTTAAGCGGGATTGTTTCTACAGGAAAACCAAATTTTGGTGTCATTGAAGTGGATTGGGAATCACAGCCTTTGACTTTGAAAATCGAAGTTAGAGATGTCAATGGAGTCCCTGTCGCCAGTAATAAGATCCTGATATCTGATTTGCAAGCAAACAATCAATGCACATCAGATCATCAGAAATATTGCACTCTTGAAGTTGATCTTCCATGGATTACTCGTTACCGATTAGCCATTATTGTATTCTCTGGTTTGTCAGGTATGTTTTTATTTTTGTAAAATTGGAACCTTTATTAGGTTGTTTGCATTTGTTGATATCTGCGAGCACAAGGCCAAGTCTGTTCACCATTTTATCCTTTATGGAAAAACCTTCACCTACCTCTTATTATCGATGACGTACTACCTATTCTAACTTTAGACATTGTGTATATTTTAATTTTATTATTTTTCGCTCTAGTTTGATTGGCATCCAAAAAGCTACCTGCGTTCCTGTTTCCCCTGTAATTCGACGTCGTACATTTCCTTTTTGGTTCTCCACTTTTAACTTCTCACTTTCATCTTCTTGTTAGTCCTATCTTCAGTCATTGATACTGTAACCCAACACATAATTTTTCAAATTTGCATTTTCCGCCGTATATGATTGAGCTCCTTAATTTTTAGTGTCTGAAGAGACCCAAAGTTGATCTTGCATAGTGGGATTAAAATAAATGATTTCGATGATGGATAATTTTTTTTTTCCATAGGCATTCACTACATTCTGAATAGATTGTTCTTTGTCAAGAATATGTTCATCATGGCGAACTAGACTGTGGCCTAAGCTTGATACACTTACTTCACTAAATTATGGGCTAACCAGTATTATTTTGACGTTGCAGTATTGTTTCTGGCCTTTATTGGGCTGGCTTGTCTAATAATATTTGCCAGCAAGAGTTGTCTTCACAAATGCAAGCGTGATTAGCAGTGAACTAAGGCGGAAAAGTCAGAAGCGAGTCAATTTATATGGAAGCCATGATATAAACTCAAGTTTGTCTCCTGCAAATGGTTGTGAATGTCTCGGTTTGCAGCATGTGTCATTGAGGTCAAATTGTGCGACGGTTATGCAGCATCTCATAACAATAGTGGCCATCGTGTAGGGGTCGAGACGATACTTGCTCTCAGCTGAGGCTGTGCACAGAAGTCCTCTTTAGTCGTAGCTCCTTGGCCTTTTAAATAATACTCCGCTTGAATGTTACATTGGACTCCTCATCGGCTTTGTTGAGATATCATTCCTACAATGTCGCTGACGAGTAATGGACATTCGAGTATGTCGGGTTCAACTAGGATCACAGATCACGATACATGAACTAGCGGAAGCTTGATCGAGCACTGGCTGCAAGTGGTGATTAATAATTAACATCAAATTGGTGACATATTTAGTTAGATATCATGATATCAACACGGTTATAACGAGTTATGGTGTTTGCTATACTGTAGTGACTAGTGAGACTGGCGACTGCAAATACGATCATAGTGGTTTTGTGTTTGTTTTTCCGCAGATGTTAATAGATTTGCTAAATCAGTAGCTCAAATGCTTTCCTAGCGATGTTAGCGTCCTGGTTTTTGGATCTAGGTCCTTGATAAATGCTAAAATTACAGGCATCAATTGAGTCACTTGCTCGGTTTTGGGTTGAGTTTGATTGGGTCAGGTTCATGTCGGGTCAAATTTGGTCCTTAGTTAATTTGGGTTCGGTTTGGGTCAGGTTCTGGTCAGGGTCAGCTAGGGTCATTGAAGTGAAATGTTTTTGTCGATTGGGTTCATGTGAAGTTTAGGTCAAGTTGAGTTGCTAATTGATTGGATCAAATTCTGGTGCACTAATTCTTGTGTAAGTCAGGACTTACAATAAATTATTGTAAGTCCGCCTCATTTGTACCCGATTATGTAGCTTTTGTACTATTTAAGTGATAATTATGTGCTAATAAATTTTTTTAGTGTCTCTGTTAGTGACTTTAGTAGATTTGTTTCATGTTTTGGTACCCTTTTAACTGCAATTTGTACCTTGGTCTCACATTAACTTAGTGTAAGTTCAGCCTTACTGGAGAATTATTGAATTCTGGTGCCGGAGGAAAATTTTGGAAGTTCAATGTTTGTAATAACCGAAATTTGAGTTTTTAACTTTATTTCTATATCAAAACTCTAATGTTACGGTTGACATAAATTTTGGGAGTTGATAATGCCAAGGGGCAAAACAACTACTCCACGGGATTTACCAAGCAAGCACACAATGATTATGTCACTCATGTGGGTTAAATCCTTAGAAGAAGTTTTTGTTTTGTGGATTTATGTCCACCCTAAATTTTAGGGTTGAAAAAAATCCAAAAAAACAAAAATAATCAAAATAGTGTTGTTAAAAAGATTAAAATTATTCAAGATAGTAATTTTATTAGTTGGTGAGCCCGTGTGATACACAAGTGTTAAAAGGGGAAAAATTATAGGGAATTGATTTTCCGCATACGGGTTTTACTCTCGTTGTATACTTTTTTTCGCTATTATTTCCAAATTTGCCCTTTTTTGCTCTCATAATATACAATTTTTTTATAACTTTTCCTAACCTAAATTCATTCAATTTCTAACTTTTCTTTAATCAAATTCATTAAATATTTCAGTTTCTCAATGACGAACTACGATAAATTATTCATTAAATTATTGAATTTTATTAATTTTTTTAATTTAATATCAAAATTAGGGTTTATAAGTTAGAGTAAAGATGGTTTGTAGTGGTGGGAGTGGCGATGATGGTATACGACTGTGGGGTGGGACACGGTCGATGGTTGAAGTCCGCAAGTGTGTTTCAGCTACTAAGACTTTCCTGTTTCGTACGTGATTAGCATTGATAGGTGCAATTTTGCTCAGCCAAATACTTGTTTTGACGATATCAGTTTGCATTTGGTTCTTTTTCCTTAATTCATGAAGGTATTTGACATATTATCCAAAACTCGTCGACGAACCCTAATTTGATTTTTTATCTAAATTTATCAAAATTAATAAAAATTAACATCATTTTACCAAAAGAAAAAAAAAATTAACATAATTTTAAGGAAAAAACTGAAATTGAATTAAATTACTACTTTGTTGAATTGATTATCGAAATTAATAATTGAAAAAATTACTATGAATTTAGAATAAGAAAAGTTAGAAAAAATAAAAGAGAGAATTTTGTATAGAAAGTGAGTAAAAAAGGGCAGTGAAGGGAAACTAAATGAAAAAATTATACAATGGGAGTAAAATCCATACACGGAAAATCAATAACGAAATTATAATGTAATTAAATGTAGAATCAATTGTAATATTATCAAGACCGAAACAATCTCATATTTTTATCAAATGGAATGATATTGTATTAAAAAAAATTTGTGAGACGGTCTCATAATAAATTATTATGAATTAGTTAGTTTCTTGAACAAGTAATAGGTATGTGAGACGGTCTCACAAGAGACCTATTAAAATTTTCAAACTTAGCGAATGAAAACCTTACAAAATATTAGTCAATTGTTGATGGTCTCCCAATCGGGAAAAAATAAATAAATATGTTAGGGATATTTCTCATGGTACCCCTGAGCTTTGTCACTTTACTCATAATACCCTTCTTTTCATGCTAAAAAACTTTGATTGAGCTTAACTTGTAATTACGAGTTTAGAAATTGACAATCGTTTTGCCTAAGTCGTAGATCTCGTTGAGACGATCAATTTGAACATTGAATTTTCCAGATTCGCAACTCGTGACTAGTAGATATGGTCGGTGAAATTTTTTCGATAAAATAACTTTGACCGACCATAACTTGAAACTACGTGTTCTAAACATGAATTTTTTGGGGATATTTCTCAGCGTACCCCTGAGTTTTGGCAGTTTTCCCAGGGTACCCCTGGTTTTAAGTTTCTTCCCAAGGTACCCCTGAACTTTAGTTTAAGTTCCCGGAATGCCCTTATTTTTTTTTTCAACTTAACGGCGTTAATTGAGTGTGAAACACCTTTTTGAAATTTAAATTAATAATTGGACATTGCCCATGGTACCCCTAAGTTTTGGCGGATTTGCCCATAGTACCCCTAAGTTTTATCAACTTTGCCCAAGGTACCCCTGAGTTTTCGCATTGAGCCCATTGTAACTAGTTGTAAAATAACGGCCACATTTGGAAAACTAGCCGTTAGAATGAGTCTTATAAGTACCTTCAACATTTGAGACATGTCATTACTCACATAATACATTTAAAAAAAAAAAAAAAAAAAAAAAAAAAAAAAAAAAAAAAAAAAAACTCATACATTTAAAATAAACATGTCTTTTGGATCTCAATCAAGCTTATATCGTAGCGGAGTTTTAGTCGAAAATAAACAATGTCCGAGATGTAATAGAAGGTCAAATATACGGTCTTCCGGACATACCGCGGCTAATCCTTACAAGTTATACTATAAATGTGATGAATGTGGATGGTTTTAATGGTGCAAAGCTAAAAATCAAGATTGCGGGCATTCTAATGCAAAAGAAGAAGTTGAACAAATGTTTGATCTACAACAATTGAAAAGGGACATGAACGAGCAAGTGCAAATTATTCGTGACATGAAAGTAAAAGTGGATGATATGTTGAAGTTGTTTCGTATTAGTCTAAAAATAGCAACAATATTGTACGTAGTCTTATTATATATTGTGATGAACGCAAAAAATTGAAACGCAATATTTGATTTAGAATGTAATGCAAATCAAAAATTGAAACGCAAGTCAGAAGACCGATGGGCCTGGTCAGAAGAAGGGTGAAGATGCTGGTGGGAGTCAAAGGTAGGGGAAAAGTGTTGGTGGAAGTCAGAAGACCAGTGGGACTACTCGTGGAACTGAAAATAAGAGGCCAAGGAAAAATGGACTTTCCGCAAGCTAAGTTAAGTAGGTTATTTGATAAGGATTAGCCGCGGTATGTCCGGAAGACCGTATATTGGACCTTCTATTACATCTCGGACATTGTTTATTTTCGACTAAAACTCCGCTGCGATATGAGCTTGATTGAGATCCAAAAGACATGTTTATTTTGAATGTATGAGTTTTTTTTTTTTTTTTTTTGGTTTTTTTTTTGAGTTGTAGATGTATTACGTGAGTAATGACATGTCTCAAATGTTGAAGGTACTTATAAGACTCATTCTAACGGCTAGTTTTCCAAATGTAGCCGTTATTTTACAACTGGTTACAAAGGGCAAAATGTGAAAACTCAGGGGTACCTTGGGCAAAGTTGATAAAACTTAGGGGTACCATGGGCAAATCCGCCAAACCTTAGGGGTACCATGGGCAATGTCCAATTATTAATTTAAATTTCAAAAAGGTGTTTCATATTAGTTAACGTCGTTAAGTTGAAAAAAAAAAATGACATTCTGGGAACTTAAACTAAAGTTCAGGGATACCTTGGGAAGAAACTTGAAAACAGGGATACCCTGGAAAAATTGCCAAAACTTAGGGGTACGCTGGGGAATATCCAAATTTTTTTGATGTCAAATTGAAGAGCTCGAAAAGACGATTACTTTAGAAACAATAATGATCGAATTCTGAATTCATAACTACAAGTTATGGCCTATTAAAATGTTTTTTTCACAAAACAAATGGTATTTTGGGAAAAATTACAAGGAGTACCGTGAGAAATATCCCAATATGTTAAGCTTAATACAAAGTATTTTGTGGGGTGAAAATAAAACAAACGTTAACAATTGACTAGAAGAGACAGTATTATTCAATCCATTTGTAGCAGGGCGGTGAGGGACTGAGCGTGTCCATTCAATGAACTAGAAAGACAAGATCCAAAATATAATCCCGTTGCTGCCGACCTTCCCAATATTTGTACAAGTAGTTAAAGTTACAGTAAGATAAAACTATTAATGCGCTAATTAGGCACATGGTATAAAGCCAAAAAGATTGATATTCTTGATTTTCTGGTTAATGATGTGCCATGATATGTGACAATGTGACATGGATTAGAAGAGAGACAATTAGACAAATCTCACATGTACGGAGTAATTCCAAATGAGTGGCTTATAATTATGGAGTACGGAGTATTATTATTTGGAAAGGCAATCAAACAAAATATTTTTGTTGTTTAATATATGTAGTACGGAGTACATAATTAATTTGATACCTATAATATAATTATAATATTATATTATATTATTAATGTAATTAGCATTCACTAAAGTAAAAACAAATTACCTATAATGATTCCTCCCCCTTTACTTTACACTTGAAAGAACTTCATCTATTAACAAAACCTACTACCTGTCCCGAGCCCAGAAAGTATACTTGGTGTATCTATAACAAAGCGGGGTAATGGAACACGGTTACAAAACAGTAAGATAAGTTACATTCTCAATGATAGGTTCATACCTCTGAAATTACATTGACCCGTAGCTAAAATTCTCCCAGTTCAATGGGACCGACATGCTTTTGAAGAAGAGGCAGACGCAAACACACACTGCAGCAATGCCAAGCATTGAATGGATAAAGGGACGATGAAGCATGCCATGAGAGCCCGGCATCCTAGAGTACGTCATCATCAACGCACACTTGGAACATGAGTCGGGTTTCTTGGTGAATTGTAGGCTCGACCTTTGTCTCACATCTGAGAGTTCTAAGGATTCGACTATCTCATTTGTGATGGACAGCGACACTTGACTGTTTCTTCTGTCAACGAGTTTCCGAGCTACTAAACTGTTTAAGGGATGGTCGTTTCTCATCGTAGCATAGGCACTAGGGGAGTGCCCGTTGTCGTCAAGGAGGGACTTCCAACATTGCAATCCAATCTACATCAAAAGATCGAAATAATTTAATCGTCCTTGCCTGCTAATTTCTCCAAACATATATACAAAAACGGTCTGATTCTAAGTTATGGTCAACGACGACACCAAAAATTTGAGGGAAGTGGGGAGGAAAAATGTACCCTCGATTCCGCAATTTCCTTACCTCAAATTTCCCAAACCAACTCACTGTTTAAATTGTGGAAATTATCTCCCGCCCTTTTCCTCACCCTCCAATTCCCTCCAAACGAGGAGTTTACGAGGAGTTGGTCTCAGAGTGCAAGAGTGCAAAAGGACTGGGAATGAATATTGGTCAAAATTAAAATCGTTTGATCATCAAAACCATACAAACCAAGGATAGGAGTAGCCGGACGAGTCATGGATCCCCAACTAGCTTAACTAAACTAGTATGCTCAAACTTCATTTTACATGTGGTGAATCAATATAACTTTCATATAGTATTTTATGCATACAAGGCAATAAGTGAAGCGCACTACCCACCCGAATCCCATACTGTTTTGTTTATAATCCTCGTTATACTGTGCAGCACAATTATATCTTACATGTTAGCCCTCTTTAAATCCATAAATAAGTATAAAACATGTATGGCCTAATGTGCAAAGTGTCCCATATGGCACAAGCTTTTGTTTAACATATTGCGCGGCGGCCCTCCTTGCCTTGGTGAGCCACGTGCAATTTAAAACTAAGACTGTTAAGTAAGATGCTGAGAAATGCAAATTACCTCCATGGGGTCATCGGTCAAGATGTCGACGATGTCATATGAGCCTGACGTGCAAGCAGCTAAATGCAGAGGGGTGATCCCCCCAGGTCCTTTCAAATCCGGGGGAAAGACGTATCGCTTATTTACACCATCGTCATCAGGTATTGAGTAGTGGACTAGCAGATCCACCATTCTTTTCGACCTCTTCTTAACTGCTCTGTGCAATAAGTTCGTCTTAGCAACGGCTTCTACACATTCTGTTGATAACTCGTCTGTTTTATTAGAAACTTCCTCAACAAAAATATCCAAAACTGTTTTGACCAAAGCGCAATAATCTCTTTCAATGGAAAACGTCAAGAGATACTGAACACGATGAGGGAGAAAATCATGATTGGCAACATCAGAAGAACTTTTCCTCTGAAAAAGCCATCCTAGTTCATTTAGGAAGCGCAAGATTTCTTCGTGTGAACCAAGACTTTGTATATCCTGGGACCGATCGTCAAACTCGTGTTCGAGAAGTCTGAGTTCTTGACATATTTTAGCGTCTGCTATTATGATGGGAAAGCTATTACCTCTCGTACCATTTTCTACCTGTGAAACGAATTCAAAATACACGGGGTTTAGTAACCGTACTCGTGCTGAATGGCATAATGCCGTAATCATAAACAGAGAAAAAAGAACCCAGAAGCTGATACCTCGATAAAACAACGTCCCAGAAAAGAAGTGGCAGCATGAACCTTAAAGTCACTCAATCTAATCTCATCAAGGGTGAAACCTTGAGAGGTTGATCCTGAGACGTCCTTGGATGAGTATCCACCCATATATGCGCAGTGTATCCTAACAAAGTTTCAACGCATAAGTTCCAAACACAGAAAATTACAAGAGGAAATAAGGACGTGTTAAGTGTAAATAGCAAAAGTTTACATACTTTGTACCAGGGGAAGTTAAGTTCCTGCCTCTTATCACAAGCGATGTGGCTTGTCCACTCACAACAGCCAAAGGGGAAACAACAACCAGCTCAGGAGAGTTAGGCATACTCCAAGGCTTACCAAAATTAAACTTTCCTGCAGATCAATAAAAAAATAGTTCATTTGTGTGTCCAGAAAAGAGAAAAAACCCATCAGTAATCTAAAGAAACAGTATGATCAGAATTGTTTAAGAGCCTTTTGCTCACCGTCTTTGTGAAATGCTAACTGCCTGCCAATATTCACAGAAAACCTTCCGCTTCTCCAGAACTCAGCTTCGGAACCATGAATTAAGTTATTGACTTGCGCGGTAAAGTTGTCTTCAAGCTGAAACATAATAGAAAAATCAGGAAAAAATTATCACTTGATAGGATTCTAATATCTTAGCGGTGGGACTCACTTTCTCCCACGCAGAAAATGGCATTGACACATATACTGATAGAACCACGCAACCAGGTCTGATGAAACTCTCCATCTCTGATGGACTGTCGGAAAGCCAGTTATAGATCTGCAGTTTGTACATCATTAACACAGTGTCAGGCATCACTGAAGCATGTTTGATCAATAAGCAACAGTAAAATAGAATCTATTTTCCCAATTCATACCTGTGTACGCAACCCCCCAGGAAATTGACCGGGATCCTTGTCAAACAGTTTGAACATTATTCGCCCAGTGCGATCCTTCTGAGCATTTTACACAAAAACAAGCTATTAAGCGACGTTCCAGAATCAATAAAATGTTTGGAGTTTAATTAAAAAAAAAAAAAATTAGAGTACATAATACCTGCGGATCTGAGTTAAAACTTGGTGGAGAATGATCTGACCCAGATGACGAAGTGTACCCTGCTTGATCCGGCAACCTCTGCAATATATTACTAACAGTTCTATTTCCAAGACTGAACAGTTCAAGAGTCGTTCCACACGCAATATTTCCTGTCTGGCTTGCCTCAACATTAGCCTCTTCGCATACTGACATTCTTTCAGTCCTATCCATTTCTGAGGTAGTTCCTAAAGGAAACAACATTCTCGTGATAGGAACAGATGATTGAGACCTCTCGTCAGAAGGACTGCAACTGTCAGACGAGAAATACTTCTGCGGAGAAACCATATTTGGCGAGCTATCAAACCCAGGGGATGGACTAAAGAGCTGCAATGGTGAGATTATTCGAGGGTCTTGCACTTGACCCACTGAATCATCAGTTGGAGACTGGTAGCTAGAACTGCTTCGCTCGAAAATGTCCATCATATTTGATTTTGTAGCAGGGTTCGAACCCATAGTGTTTCGACCCAAAGCAGCTTGCTCGAAAGTGTTCTTGGTTGTACCTGAAGGATTAGTAGCACCTGTTGGAGGAATTGGTGCGCGAGGCAGTGCACTTATCTTGCTCAGTATCTCAATAAGCTGATTTTTATCTGGCAAAGTCGGGCAATTCGAAACATTCTTCTCCACAATCCCTATATTTAAAATGCATGAGCATTAAAGTTATCATAAAGATGAAGAGGGAAAAAAAATCTTTCTAGGAATCACACAAAAGTCACACCTTGTCCACGGGCTAAAACTGTTAACAGGTTGACAATATCCAAATTTCCACTGACACTGTCATTGCCATTAGTAGGATGCACGCCCAAAGATGCAGCATCTTCTGGTTGAGTTTTCCTTCTTCGCCGATTATGACCAGCAAGCCTTCTTCGACAACTTCTTTTACCCTCATCAAACTCAGAAAGTGGATGGAACCTATGAAGAAATATTGTTAGCAAGACCACTTTTTTTCAGCATCAACAGCTTTTTCTGCATATAGCTATTATTTCTATGGGTATTTCCACGACGTTACTAATATCAGAAGATATCACCATAAATTGCCTGATATTTCAAAAGATGTCGTTAGTATACTGATATGACTGAGCTGAATGGATTTTGAACTTTGATGAGTTCAAAGTAACCTCCAAACTATGAATTAAATATATTATTTCTCATTGAATACCATAATTACAAACAAATGGAATATAACTAAAAAAGTAGAACTAATTTTAAAAAAAAAAAAAAATCAAAAAAATCCATTCAAGCCTCGTAAAGGGCTTGCTTAACTACAAATGGGTCAGGCTTCAATCTGTTGGACCCAGTTCAAGCTGAGATTTGATTGAACTGATTAAAGGGTCGAGGACTTGTTCAGCGGTCTCAGCTCATTTACAACATCGCTCGCCTACACTTCTAGCTGTAAGCTATCACTATGACTTGATAATACCTACAGTGTGCTCATGCATAACACTCAACACTTGACATTTCTATGAAACTTACACACTTCAATCAAAGCCAAAAAAAGAGAGTAACAAAAAACAGCCGGTCTTCACGATTGGATAAATAGGCTATATAAGTCTACAACTTAAAATCTTAACTAGTATTGATTCATATCATATGATAATGTTTTTAAAATTCAGACTGCATATTCTGCGATCCTTGAAGTGGCGTCTGCTACATCTGGATACTAATTTATTGCGACCATTACCACAACTGTTACAACAATTGAAAATCATGCTAACAAAATCAATTTTTCAAAGGTTTATAGGGAAAAAGTTAAGCACCTGCTACATTGCTGGCAGAACCTCTGCGTCTGCCTCCCTACGACAACATTGGTGGCTTTGCTATGTGGTACACAAACCTTATGTCGTCTGTGATAGTCCTTCGCTTTTGAGAGATCTTCCATACAATCATCCACCTGACACACTGGATAATTTCCACCACTACCAGGAGATCCAGACCGAACCTTCTTGTTTGGCCTCGATGAAGGACCCGTCTCCTCGGCAGAGTCAGAGCTCTGAACATTGCCCCCATTAGTTTTACTTGGGCTCATGTGAGCGTCCCCAACTTGCAACCGCAGATCACTACCATTTTTATCACCCTTGTCATGTGAATTGCTCGCCCTCGAGGCAGTAGAATCCCGTAAAACCGGATCAAAAACACCTCCTTCACGATTATCCCCTGGGGAGATACCTAGACAAAGCGTGTTGGTTTCAGGTTGTCTCGCTCTAGCCACAAACCGGGCACTATCCCATTCCCAATCTTTCGGGCTCCATCCGCCATCCCTAGCAAGCTCGATCTGAGAATGCGGCTGCTTATGACAAAGACTCCTCTTTATACCAACCAAACCCGCCTCACGAAATCGACTCTGGTGAATGAACAAGGGTGCTGCCACTTGTGCTCCCACCTCCTCCATCCCTTACAACTCCTACTATCCACAACACTCAACTCTCAAAACTTCAGTCTTTGATATATCGAGTCGATTTACGCAGCCTCTAATCTACCAACACTGAAACATAATAGCCACATATAACATCAAAGTTACAACTTTATTCTCAGCCATACATAATGAACTCATACAAAATACTTGAAAAAAACGAATTTTTAAAAAAGACCAGCTTTCACGATGAGACAATAACTTAACTTCATTCATCCATGAGTAGCTCAAGTAGTAAGCGCAGTCTTACCCTAAACATAAAGTTGGGTGTTCAATTCTCACACGTGACATAGTGCGCTCATTTGAAAAATAAATAAATAAATAAAAGCAAAAAGAACATCCATTTCAGGTCTTACAGTTTGAAGACTGAAAGACGGGCCTTCACAAGACTTAAACTCGATTATATAGGCATAATTAAAGGGATGGTCCAACGCAAAAATCAAGGGAGATGTACACAGAAAAATATGGCAAGAAGTGACATGAAATTTGCTAAAACTGAAGTCACACAAAGATCAACACATACATATTTTGCATCTAATTATAGCCAATAAAAAAGGATTGAGGCCAGATAAGTAGGATTCATTCATATATTATATCTCTACATTTGAGCACATATAATTATACAAAATCAATAAGGGTTGACCCCAAATAATTAGGATTCATAGAAATCCTTATCAAACACACAATTTCCCAATATTAACAAGAGGAACCCAAAAATTTATCTGGGTTTCATTCACATAACAATATCTAACAAAAGAAATTAACACCCCACATGACAACAACAACAACAACAACAACAACAACAACAACACAACAACAACAACAACAACAACAATAATAATAATAATAATAATAATAATAATAATAATAATAATAAGCAAGATCTGACCTTTTAATCAAGAGATTGCTCATGAGTAAACATTTCAAATGAACATTAAAAAAAAAAAATAGATGCAAATTAAAAGGAAAAAAAAAAGTTATATGGGTTAGATCTAAGAAAAGAGAAGGGAAAAGATAGGATCCTCAGAAAAGAAGGGTAAGAGTGAAGAGATCTGAAGAAGAAAGAGTAATTAAGAAGAAATAATTGAAGAGGGAAAAAGGAAAAAGAAAAAGAAAAATAGGGAATAAAAAAGGGGAAGAACCGAAGAAGTGATGAAAGCTCAATGAATGAATGTTAAAGAAATGAGAATGGAGGAATGAGTTGACTTGGATTATGCTTGCAAAGTTGCAGTTGCAGCTGTCACTTTATCGTACCATTTTTGTAAACAGTAAATTAGTAATTATAGAGGCCGTACATATTTCATGGACGTCTATCATTGCACTCACCGATAGGGATGTCGTTGGGGCAGGGCGGGGCGGAGGCGGATATATGATCCCACATACCCGTATCCACCAAGAAAAATCTCTATCCATACCCGCCCCACCACCCATGGCGGGTAAGAGTTTTCAAACCCGTACCCGCCCCACCACCCATGGCGGGTACGGGTAAGCGGGTATATGAGTATAAATAAGAAGGGTAAATTACAAAATACCACCTTTTAAAATTGAAAATTTTCAAATTACCACCTTTTAAAACATTCTTTGTAAATTACCACCTTTTATAAGGCTTTTCCACTCAAATTGCCACCTTACTCCAATTCCGGTGTAAAAATAATTTACTCTGTCTCAGTCATTTGTATCTGATTTGACTTTTTCACTCACAAAAGTCAGCGTAAATAATTCACTGAAAAGTGGGGGCAAAACGGATTGTTTTTTCACTGGAATTGGAGGAAGGTGACAATTTGAGTGGAAAAGCGTTATAAAAGGTGGTAATTTGAAAATTTTCAATTTTAAAGGTGGTATTTTGTAATTTACTCTATAAATAATATAAAAAATGTTTATATGAAGCGGGTATGCGGGTATTATGCGGAGATGCAACATCCACCCCCGCCCCATTCCCCATAGCGGGTACAATTTTAATACCCATACCCGCCCCACCACCATGTGAAATTTATACCCTCCCCACCCCAATCAAGTGCGAAGTGATGCACTAAGTATCCGCCACATTGACATCCCTACTCACCGAGTATGCCTACGTTCATTTCCCTCTTAAGTTATACGGAGTAGTATGAAAAACATGTCACCAATTTATAATGGATACTGATTTTTCATATACGGATTTTACATATATTTTTTTCATTTGTTTCCACAACTACCATTTTTTACTCCAACAATATACCAAATACAAGTTTTTCTTTTCTTTTTTCTCATTTAAAAATCAATCAATTTTCAATAATTCAATCATAAAGTGTGATAATCGATTTAATAATCTAATAATCGATTTCAATTTAAATATTAGTTTTGACTTATTATTTTTTAATTATTTTTTAAAATTTAATTGAAAAGAAGCTAGGGTTTGAATAAGTTGCAAGATTGATGGTTTGCGGCGGGAAGTACACCGGTAAAGGCGGCGCCGGTAGAGAATGGACGTTCGTCAATTTAAGTGTATTTAGTTGAATTTAAATAATGGACGTTCAATATTTAGTTAAATTTGGCATGAACGTTTAGTCTGAATGGACGTTCAATATTTAGTTGAATTTAAACGTCCATCAATCTTGGCCCACAACTAAATTTAAAAATGTGGGCTGCGGTATCACTCGACCTTCTCTGACTGAACGTCCAGCATAATGTGACAAACTTAGCATCGGGGATTGTAGATACCCGTATCCGTATCCCCCAAAAACAAACCCTATGATGAAAAGGACTTTAAGCATGTTTTATAAATTGACGAAACGGTACAAAGTGTCTAAAAAATTTTAGTCATTTTTAACGCATTAATTTGAATTTACATATTTTCGTAAAATGAATATCATTTTAGTCACTTTATTTCGAGCCGAGAAACACAACACAACACAAAGTCTTCACGACCAAACACGGCCCTAAACACCCAAAAACACACAAAATCCGCCCAAAAACTCACAAAACGGCCCAAGTCACATTTTCGTAAAACCAACATTTTACGACGTCACAAAATAACACATTACAAAACAATTTTATTTTAGGCCAAAACCGAAAAACACGGCAAAAACCGAGACGCGAAACACGAAAATCGAGACGAGAACGAAAACCGAGCCCAAAAGAATCTTGGCCCAAAAGTCTCGGCCTGCAGCGAGCTCGTCATCACAAACATCATACGTAACCATGACACAGGCGGCCCAAGTACAATCAATACCTAGAACTCACAATTATAATCGCCAGTTGCACATACACCCTAGGCGATTTTATTTCCTTACAAAAGTACACTGGCGATTAAAACTTTAACCGCTAGTAAACTGGCGATTTTATTTACAACCATACAAAACACGAGCCAACTTCTATAAATAGCAGGTTGCGGCGTCACTCAACCTTCTCTGACCGGATGTCCTGCACAAGTACACAAACCTAGCCTCGGAGGCGTCCGAGGAAAGCCCCTCAGATGCTTAAGTCAGCGTATATCCAAGAGAGAAGTCAGAGAATTGCTAGAATAGTTTAAGTGATACCTTTTTTGGGTGTATTTTGAATGAATCCTCGGCTGAGTGCCTTGCTCCTTATTTATACGGATCAACATTTGTCTTCTAGCATGTCATGTCAGCCCTAAAGCTGACTATTTGTCTTGTAGTGTTGTCCTTTAGTGGTTAGGTAGTAACAAACTCTGACATGTCCAGTTCTTGTCTTCAGCGGCCTGCCGCTAGGATCTGGCCGCATGAGGTCATAACCGGGCGGTCACGGCCACATACCAATCCCATGGGGGGACTGTGGCTGAGGGTGACCGGGCGGCTACATTTCACGACTTGCCTAACGGCTAGATATCCAGGCTGGCTATCCCCCATCAATTTGCCCCCACACAGCTGCTGCTGAAAGTTGATGCTGCGTGACTTACTGTGGTGGGTAGTCAGGCATGTCCCTCTAATTCAAGCTTGCTGAGGAAGCTAACCTCTATTTCGAATTTCGAATTCTTTCTTTGGGCTTTAGTTTTGGCGCCCAAGTTTATGGGCTTTCTCGTTCCTCTACATGTCTGACACGTGCGTAGTGAGGGTTGAGCGTGCACTGTTCACCTCCCCACCCTATAAATACTTATATTTTTCCTTATTTTCGCTCTTTTTACACTCTTAACACTTCTCAAAATTTCCTGCAAACTTTCCGCTATTTCGCTTTCACACTTGCTCGTTCCTGCCGCCGTTTGGGTCTCGCCGTCTCCTGTTTGCTTCTAGGTAATTTTTAACTTTCCGTCTTCTAATCTTTAAACATGTCTCATGCTGAAGACCCTTACTCTCCCCGCGTCCCCACACGAGATGAATTACTTGATGTGACTGATTCTGAGGTTGAGGAGGTAGTGCCATATGAGGCCGTACCTCTTCGCTGTGCTCTGCCAAGGGATGAGGACCTTCCTAAGGCTTCAACCTCTGCTCTAGGTCCTACGGTCCGCCGTCTCGAGAAACTGAACAAGGACACTTACCAACCCCCCCTCCTTCAACATATGGATGATAAGTATCGCGACTTGTTACTGTCCAAAGCCGGGGATCTCGTCGCCTCAGAGCATTACAACCTAGGGGACAGGTGGATGTTCCAGATCCCCGGTTACTACGGTACGGTTTGTAAACCTCCGACAGGTCATACCGCCGTCTTCACCAAACACTTAGAGTTTGGTCTTCAATTTCCTCTCCACCCCTTCGTAGAAGAGTTGGTTGTCCGTGGCAACGCAGCCCTTTGTCAGATGAACCCCTTCGCCATTCGTTTGATGGTCGCGTTCACCTGGACGTGTCTTTTTATGAAGCTTCCCTTATCCGTTGATGCATTCCGCATCATGCATACCCTTGGCTTTGCTATTAACAAAGAGGACGCTGGATATCTGAGCATAAAGACAGATCCTCATTATCAGACCGTCCACAAGAGGTTTTCTTCCATTAAAGATTGGAAAGAACGTTTCCTGTTTCTTTACAGCCCTAAACCGTGGAAAATTCCGGTCACTTCAGGAACTACTTTCACAGCCGCTTCGAGTCGGCGACTGAATTTCAGATCGGCGTGCCCCTAGATGTGGAGAAAATTCCTCCAACGGCCGAGGTTAAGGTCGTTCTAAATTTCTTCTGTCTGGGGTCACGTTCTAAACCTCAAAATTGGTTGCCGCCGGCGGAGGTCATATTCAATGACAAATTCCTCGGTAGGGTCAGCCTGATCCCGGCCCTGGAGCCAGGTAATCCGGGGCCGGTTTGCGTTTTCCTTTATCCGTAAGTTGTGTTCTTAGTTCAATTTTAGGTGTCTAACTGTTATCTCTTGCATTTCAGAAAGCTTTGAAGACTTTACAGCTGAGGAGCTTGGCCGGATTGGTCTGGACGATAACCATCAGCCCGTCGACTTAAGGTTTGTGAGGATACCGGGTCGGGATCCCTTCTCGACGCCCCGCTCGCGCCCGCCCTCGTGTCATGGGGCGGAATGCACGGCGCGGGAAAATAGATTTTGCAAGACGCTCGCTCGAGTGTTCTTTTGCTTAATTGGGGGGAATATCATTGCATGTGATTAAAATAAAAGGAAATATGAAAATCACTTTTGAAATGTATTTTTGGAGTCGCCACCAAATATTAAAGAAATTTGGAACCTATTCAACGCATCTTAAAATCATAAGACGCGAGGGTCTCAGATTTCAAGGTGCGTCGATACCTATCCTTCTGAGGCTATTGTGAAACCAGAGAGGATTCGGAGTGAGGTTACTTTTTGAAAGTTTTGACAAAATGCGTTATGAAAACTGTAATAAAAAAGCCTACGTAAAAGTAGTCTTTACTAATTTGAAAACATATGCTTTAATTTCGATATTTGGGCTAATAGGACGCTACGTACAAATGCAAATATGTGAATCGACAAACATGTAAAATAAATGTAAGCCGTCAAAGCTATGACGATTTGCTATAGGAAATATACGTAAAATTACTAACTCATTGTATTTGAATTAATAAATGAACGTTATTTTCCGACTTGTGTTCAATTTTAAGATTTTATAAAACCCTCGGTTTTGCATGTTTAAAGAGACTAGTTGAAACGGTACAGTTAAATGTCGAATCCGTGTTTTAGTCGTAATTTAATGCATGAATCGAGAATTTGCATAATGTAAAAGTGGGTGCTTAATTTAGTGATTTTGAGTCGTTCATTTATGCGATATTGGCGGGGTTTAGACGAATCATTTGATTCGAATTACTACAATCGTATTGCGAATACGAGTTCGTTAATGCCAATATCGGGGTGGGTTAAAGTAACCCTATAAGTCTCAAACGTCCAATCGGAAGGTAAAATTTCTTTACCTTGAAATGCAAAGACGGTTTTTAGAGTGGAAATTTATAAGTGCGAGAGGCTTATTGTGAGTATGATTGATATTTGATGATGAATGTATGTGAATGTTGTGTTTGATAAATGATGAGTTGATGTTGAAAATGATCGAATAAGGGCTGCTATTTATAGCAAATGCTTCGTGTTTTATGCCTAGTTGCTCAGAAAATCGCCAGTGAACCAGCGATTAACCAAACAATCGCCAGAATGTCAGAGGAGGACCAGAAAATCGCCAGAGGTCTGGCGATTTACCATAAAATCGCCAGTATTCTGGCGATTTTCCCCTCTTTTTCTGACAAATTTGTAGCGCCGCATACGTTATCGTAGGTATGTAAGACTATGGCTGTTTTGTCGAGCAAATGGGCTGACCTTGTGTGCCTTTGGTCATCAACTTGCACAAGTTGATTGGTCCACTTGTATGCTTGGCTTCGTTTCTCGTGTTTCGTGTTTCGTGCTTCGGTTTTTCGTCGTATTTTTCGATCTTGGCTCGAAGTAAAATAATATTGTAATGTATTATTTTACGACTTTGTGGGATTTTGTTTTGTAAGAATGTGACCCGGGACGCATTTTGGCCCGCTCGGGTGCTTGGGCCTTTTTGTGTGTTTTGGGCCGTTTTTGTGTGTGTGGGTCGTTTTTGTATCCTCGGGCCATTTTGTGAGGCATTCTTATGTCGTGCTTGTGCGTATTGTGTCGACTTACGATTTAAAATGACTAAATTAATATTCATTTTTACGAAGTATGTAAATTCAAAATTAATACGTTAAAAATGACTAAAATGTTTTAGACACTTATGTACTGTTTTGTCTCATTTTAAAACATGCATGAAAGTCCTTTTCGTCATCGGGTTTGCTTTTTGGGGGGTACGGATACGGGTATCTACAGAGCCCCCAGTTTGGCTGAGCTTGGACTAAAGCGCTAGTCAAACTTAGAAGATAGTATCCGGACCATTACAGTCTCGATACTACCTGGCGACGCTAAGTATGTGTCTCGGGGAGAGACGAGGACTTAGTGTCGGGAATGCGGGGAGGGACGGCACGTTTAAGGACATGACGGTCCTGCAGATTTAAGGGCTTGCCGGCCTGCTGTTGCTTGGATGTCATTTGATGGCGTTTTGTAGCTTGGCCATATCCTGCGTCTTGCACGTTTGCTGCGTGCTTGCTTGTGTATCTGTGATTTGCCTTTCCTTCTCGCAGAGAGCATGGGTGTTAGCGTTCTTGATATGCAAAGAAATCTGCGTTTCTGCGTCCTTGATTTGAAATAAGAAGTGTATATTTTGTTGGCGTAAAAAGTGTGTGTATTTGAGGAATATACGTATTTAACTCGTGAGGAGTATACGTATTTTGATTTGTAACTCGTAAAGAGTGTATTTGTTTTGAAAAGTATACGTATTTAACTTGTGAGGAGTATACGTATTTTGATTTGTAACTCGTAAAGAGTGTATTTATTTTGAAAAATATACGTATTTAACTCGTGAGGAGTATACGTATTTTGATTTTGAATTCGTGAAGAATGTCTGTGTTTTGATTTTAACTCGTAAAGAGTGTATGTTTTTTGAGAAATATACGTATTTAACTCGTGAGGAGTATACGTATTTGTTGGAGTTAGTGTCCTCCACAGTTAGTGCAATAACATAAATAAATCTCTAAAGGTACACAGGGTACATTTCGTATTTAATCAGTTGATTAACGTTTATCGATAACGGTTGGCTTGCTAGATAAGTTTGACGTTATTGTCATACAGATGGCGGTGATCAACTGGTCCCTAAGAGTCACACCTAAAGGATGTGTTTGAGAAATATGATTATTTGAGAAAATGATCATATTGATGCCTTACTTTATGACTAAACAGTTAGTTAGTGTTGTTGACTAAAAGGTTAGTCATCTGTGACTAAAATGTTAGTCAAAGTGTGATGATATTACTGACTAAAATGTTGGTCAGTGTAATGTTGGTACGGCAATTTAATACTGATTAAATAATTTTAGCTGATGCGAATTAAATGTAATTCGTGAATTGAATATAAAATGTTATATTTAATTGTTGTGTATAATGCAAGCTAATTAAATATAAACCGTTATAATTAATTAGTAAATTATAAATATAAGGATATTTATAATATATTACAGTCGGTCCATACATATGACACTAGTAATATGAGGTGCATTATATTAGTAGCTAAAATGATCAAAATAGAATGTCTAGATACATTATCTTATCTTGATCAATAAGTTATATTTTGGAGAGAAAATATCTCCCCAAAATAATAACCTAGGGGGTCGGCCATCAAGGTAGTATTAGGAGTATAATTGCTTTCCTAATCTTTCTCTAATTCTCTCTCTAATTGATTCACTCATACACAACACAAAATCTCAAGAAAAGAAAAACTGTTTTCTCTCTAATTATTCTAGCAAACTCAAAGGCATATCAAGAACACATCTTGGGTGAGATTATTAGGAGATACCATACTTTTGGTATTGATCTTAGGCCAATTTCATTAGGATTAAAGGTTAATTCTAAATCTTATTGTTTTATTATGCAATTTCAATTTATGACTTTAAATCTTATAAAAGTTTTCATTATAATCCTGTGAATTTAATGGTCTATATACGGATATAAACCTACAAGTGGTATCAGAGACTTAGGGCACATGAAATTTTTATAAGGTTTTCATTAAAAACGATTTTGTATAATTTTTAAACAAATCACAAACATGGCCGAATTGTTTTCATTAATGCCGTGTGTTTTTTTTTTGATTTGGCTTGTTTTGGTCCATTTAATTCATAATTATCGATGTTTTAAGATGTTAAAATTATCTCATATGAATTTGCATTAGTTTTGATTTAATAACGATTGAATTGAAACATAAAAGGACCAAATTTTATATGTTAATGAACATATTGTTTGCTAATCATTTGATCTATTAGTTTTAAGTTGTTTAATTTAAAAGGTTAAATTGAATTTCTTAAGTCAATGTTTAATACGGATTAAAATTGAGTTAGTATCGATCTAATTGTTAGCATAAACGAATTAAAACAGTTTAATTCTTGTTTTGAATAGGATTGGCCGAATTAAATTAATTTTGGAAAGTTAATGGTTGTTTTTTTTTTTTTTATTTGGCCGTATAATTCAATTTAAAAAAAAAAAAATTTTTTGGGTATTTTATTATAGATGGCCGTGAATTATAAAAAAAAAAAAAAAAAAAAAAAAATCGGATTTTTTTTTTTTTTTTTTTTTATTTGGCCGAAATTCTTCTTATTTTTGGAAATAATTGTTTTTGCAATATTTTGTTATATTATAAAGATAATATATTTTTGTGTTATTGTGAAGCAGTTTATAATAATGATGATACCTAATATTTTAAAAAGGTTTAAAATATTTTTTGAGATCTAATTTATGTTATAATGATAATATAAATAGATTTTGGATTATTGTTTTGATTAAGATATTATGAACAATTAAAGAATTGTTGCATAATGATAATCATTTAAAAGAGGTGGTTTGGATTTAAATCAATTCGTTTGCAATGTTTTTATCTTGTTTAGTTGATACTTTATTTTTGTGAATGAATGTTTGAATGGATGGTTTAATTTTACGCATTAATTTTGTACAAACGGTTGTAATTTACTAGTGTGGCCTTAGAAGATTGTGTTTTCGTAATGAAGGAAACACAATTTTGGTTGTATTTTTGAGATCTCGAATCTCCCATTTTGTAATATTTTAATTTTGGCATATTTTGAATTAGAATGTAAATAGGTTTATTTTGTAATTCAAATATGTAATTTTGAGAAGATTCAAGATGAAGATTCAAGATGGACTCCCACTTAAAGCCCAAGATGAAGAATGAAGACTTGCTTAGGGTTCATGGATGGATTCCAATTTGTATTTGTCTTTATTTTCATAGGGTTAGGCCACACTAGGTGTTTTTTTTTTCCTTTTTGCGTTTTTTTTTCTTTACCGTTTTTCATTGCATTCTCGTTAGATAGTAGCATCATATTCCGCCTAAACTAAACCAAACCACCTAATATGCATGAAATTGGATCATATAGTTGCATTCTTTTTCATTGACATACGGATGTCACTCGTTTAGGGCAATCACCTCAATTAATCATTCACGTAAATGCTAGATATTTGTTCACTTAAATGAATTAAAATGAGTTGATGGGACCTTCCTCTAAAACTAAAATTGAGATTAGTCTTTATAGGAAAAGCATACTATGAGCCCCTTCTTCGTCGGTAGGCATGTAGGACCTTACTCTCCACATGACCCCTTCTACGTTGGGTAAGTAGTATGCGTTGACCTATTTTACCTCAACACTATAGTTCGAGTAATATCTCGTAGTTATGGTGGACTAATAGATAGGATTTACTGAAATCTATCGACCAAGAATTCTAACAGTAGAATTAGCCAAGAGGTTGGCTTATCAATTTAAAGAAATTGAGTCTTGGGATCATTTATATAATTCTCGAGGGAGGTCGATTATATGACTGCACGAGTCATTGCATTAAAAAGTTATTGTTTTGACTTAAATTTTAAAACTATGATTTCTTATCTTTTCTCTTCTTCTTCTTTCTTTTCACAGTTTCGAATACGTTATATACAGATATAACTACTATAACAAAATGGCTGTACGTACTGACGAACCAATGCCAAGTGCTACACTAGATCGCGAATCATGGCTTAGAATTTTTATGGGCAGCATGAATCAGTCTACTCGACTGAAGCATGATGGGTCCAATTTTTCTGATTGGGAGGCCGCATTACGGAATGCCGCCATCGCTGACGGTAAGTTCAAGTACTTGACTGAGCCACTGCCGGCTAAACCAGCTCCCGATGCAGGAGCAAATGAACTCTATCTTTACAATGATTTCATGATGGAGGCGGGTGCGTTACAGAACGTACTCATCTATGCAATGGAATCCAATTTGCAAAGACGGCTCATAACCCATGGTGCAAACAAGATTTTCACCACCCTTACAAAGGAATTCTCGAAAGCTCCGAGAATTAAGAGTTACGAGTATACTACTCGTTTCTTTGAAGCTAGACTCCAAAAGGGCCAACCGGTTGGTCCACACCTTCTCGCCATGATCGAGAACGTTGAGAAATTGGAGGAGCTTGGTTGCAAGATCGATGAGAAGATCATCATTGATCGAGTGCTCCACTCTCTTCATGATGGGTATGCCCTCTTTAGGGCAAACTATTACATGAATGACATGCAGAAAAGTCTGCATGAACTACATTCACTCCTCGTACAGACGGAGAGTGATCTGAAGTTGAGTGGGAGCATAAAACAAGATGTTCTCATGATTGGCAACAAGAAGGGTAAGGGTAAGGCTCCGGCTAACCTAACTGTAGGAAAGCCGAAATTTAAGAAGCCAGTGGTTGCTAAGAGTGGGCCTGGTGAAGCTAGTGTTAGCTCACAAGGCAAGGCAAAAGCAAAGCCGAGCATGGAGTGCCACCATTGCCACAAGTCTGGGCATTGGAGGCGTAATTGTCCCGTGTATGCTGAGGACATTAAGGCAGGCCGCGTTGTTCCTGTTGGTATGTCTTCTTTTATTCATATGATTGAGATTAACCATGCAAGTTTCGGAACTTGGGTACTTGATACTGGATGTGGTTCTCATCTGTGCAATCATTTGCGCAGGCCTAAGAAGCATCGTAACTCGCAAGAGGTGATGTAGACTGCGAGTGGGAATGGAGCAAGAGTTGCCGCTGCTTCAATAGGAACATATGTAATCCAACTTCCGAGCGATTTGAGTTATTTACGAATAATCATTTACTATGTACCTAGTTTATCTAAAAACATTATTTCTGTATCCGTTCTTGATAAAGAAGGATTTTCATTTTTAATAAAGGATAATAGCTGTATTTTCTCTTTGAATGAAATGATTTATGGTAAAGCTGTTTCCATGAACGGAATTTATGTTTTAGATCAAACCACAGAAATCATGCATGTGAGTAACAAGAAAGCAAAGGTTGGTGACAAAGATCAAACGTATTTATGGCATTGCCGTATGGGACACATAAATGAGAAACGCGTGAAAAAGCTCATTGATAATGGGACAATTGCCCCATTTGACTATGAAACTTTTGGCACGTGTGAATCATGTCTTATAGGCAAAATGTCTCGAATTTCCTTCAAAGGTGTTGGAATGCGCGCTGCTGACCTATTAGGACTCATACATACTGATGTGTGCGGACCTATGTCAATCAACGCTAGAGATGGCTATAGGTATTTTATCACTTTCACGGACGATTTGAGTAGATATGGACATGTCTACTTAATGAAGCATAAAAGTGAGTCCTTTGACAAGTTCAAGGAATTCCAGAATAAGGTTGAGAACCAACTGGATAGAAAGATAAAAGCACTACGTTCAGATCGTGGTGGCGAATATCTTTCAACTGAGTTTGATCGATACCTGAAAGACCGCGGAATAGTATTACGATTAACTCCACGGAACACCACAACCGAATGGTGTGTCCGAACGCAGAATCGAACATTACTTGATATGGTTCGATCCATGATGAGTCACACGCAGTACTCGACTCATTGTGGGGCTATGCTCTTTGTCACCGCTCTTATACTTAATCAAGTCCGTCTAAAGTCAGTAGACAAGACTCCATACGAGTTATGGAAGGAACGGTCCCTAACTTGTCCTTTATTCGGTTTGGGGGTGCGAGGCTTATGTCAAGTGGAGACACGAGGATAAGCTCGGCCCGCGATCGGCTAAGACATACTTTATTGGTTATCCAAAAGGAATGTTTGGTCATTACTTCTATTCGCCAACCGAACAACGCGTTTTTGTTGCGGCTAGTGCGAAGTTCTTAGAGAAAGAGTTTCTCGAAGACAAGAGAGATAATAGAACCTTCGATCTGTCGGAGATTCCTGAACCAACAACCGAGCAACCAATGGAGGAAGCTGTTCCTTCTACGTCTGCTGCGGTTAATGTCCCTTTGGAACCCAGGAGGTTGGGTAGAATCTTCATTCCTCCAGACAGATACATCGGTATGGTTGAGGAGAATGGGAGAGACGACGTTTTACTCCTTGAGAGTAACGAACCCGTAACCTATAAAGGTGCCATGACATGTTCCGACTCAAAGCTATGGCAAGAAGCCATGCAATCCGAGATGGACTCGATGTACGAGAACAATGTATGGGATCTGGTTGACTTACCTGATAAGGCTAGGCCTCTTCAGTGCAAATGGCTTTACAAGATAAAGCGATCTGTAGAAGGACAACCAGACATATACAAGGCACGACTAGTTGCAAAGGGTTTCACTCAAGTGCAAGGGTTGCACTATGATGAGATCTTTGCACCCGTAGTCATGCTTCGTTCCATTCGGATTCTCTTAGCGATCGCCGCATTTCATGACTATGAAATTTGGCAAATGGATGTGAAAACCGCCTTCTTAAACGGTTTTTTGGAGGAGGAGTTGTACATGGTACAACCCGAAGGTTACATCGATCCTAAAGATCCTAAGAAGGTTTGCAAGCTTAAGCGTTCCATCTATGGACTTAAGCAAGCTTCACGGAGTTGGAATCATCGCTTCGACCAAGTGATAAAGGAGAATGGATTCGCTCGATCGGTCGAGGAACCATGCCTATATATCAAGTCGAGTGGGAGCAAGATTGTCTTCCCATCAGACGTCGATGACATACTCTTGATTGGGAATGACATACCTCTCTTAACTTCGGTGAAAGTATGGTTAAAGAACCATTTCCAGATGAAAGATCTGGGTGAGGCACAACGTATTTTGGGGCTCCGTATCTATAGAGATAGATCACGACGGATGTTATCCCTCAGTCAGGAGTCTTATATAGATAAGATCCTTGAGAGGTTCAGCATGACCAACTCCAAGAAGGGGAACCTTCCAATGATCTCAGGGGTGCATTTGAGTAAAGCTCAAGCACCAAAGACATCGGAAGAGGTCGAGCGCATGAGTCGGATTCCATATGCTTCAGCTATAGGATCGATCATGTATGCCATGATATGCACACGTCCGGACGTGGCATATGCATTGAGTATGACGAGCCGATACCAAGGCAATCCAGGTGAAGCACACTGGACGGCCGTAAAGAACATTCTTAAGTACCTACGGAGGACTAAAGATTGGGTATTGACTTATGGAGGAGACACTGAGCTATGCGCAATCGGTTACGCAGATGCTAGTTTCCAAACGGATCTAGATGACTCGAAGTCTCAATCAGGATTCGTTTTTACTCTAAATGGCGCTGCGGTCAGCTGGAAAAACTCCAAACAAACAGTTATAGCAGATTCCACGACTGAGTCCGAGTACTATGCTGCTCGCAGGTCGCGAAGGAAGTTATATGGATCGCTGGGCCTACAAGGACTAATCGTAGTTCCAAGTTCGAATGACCCGATCACCATCTATTGCGACAATAGTGGTGCCATCTTCCAGGCAAAGGAGTCAAGTCCAAAGAACAAGTCTCAAGACGTGCAAAGGAAGGCTCACATGATCCGAGATTACGTGGAGCAGAAGGAGATAGTGATTGACAAGATTGCTACGGATGATAACATAGCAGATCCTCTCACTAAGCCGTTGAGACATGATAAGCATGAAGGGCACGTTAAATCCATGGGAATTAAGCGTGTTCCTGAGTTGTATTAGTTGTTTGTATGGATTTGACACTTGTTTTTCCTAAAACTTCTAATAAAATCATCGTTTGTTTTATATATTGTTTTTTCATGAGGGTTGTGCAGACAACGTTGAACACCTCGAAGTGAACTGAATTACTTTATATTGTGTTTTGGTCCGTGATCGCCTACACGAGCTGATAACTCTGGCGATTATTTTGTGACGTCGATTGATGGTGGGTTCAACGAGCCAAAAGTCAAACTGTTGACTGATCGATCACAGATGCGGGTTTACTGAAATCGCGCAGGACAATTTTTGTGACGACTACATGGAGTCCTAAATGTTTCAGAACATTAGGTGCCGGGTCGTGGATAGGACATCCATAGTGTTCCTAGAGTCGATTCTTTTGACTATCGACTGTCTCTTGAGATTAAGGCAGATTTTGGGTGACTTTGGTTTCTTTCTCACGGTCGACCGTAACAGGAGGCCAAGTAGATTTTCACTGGGTCATTTCATGTTGCGCTTACATCTGCAGGATTCGAGTTGAGGGAAATATCCAAACTTCTATCGAGTTGTAATATTTATTCTCAGGGCCACTCGAGGAGCTGTAACTGAAAATGCATGGCCATGCTTGAATATTGATTCGTTTATCAGTTAAGTTACTCTCTAGTCGGGGAAACCACTCTTGATTCTGATCCCTTGTGAACTACGACCTTTGAAAGTACAGACTTTGCAAATTGGTTTACATTGAGTGGGAGAAATTTATTATGGATATGAGAATCGGTTATCGCACCTACACTTGTACGGACAAGTGGGAGATTGTTGGAGTTAGTGTCTCCACAGTTAGTGCAATAACATAAATAAATCTCTAAAGGTACACAGGGTACATTTCGTATTTAATCAGTTGATTAACGTTTATCGATAACGGTTGGCTTGCTAGATAAGTTTGACGTTATTGTCATACAGATGGCGGTGATCAACTGGTCCCTAAGAGTCACACCTAAAGGATGTGTTTGAGAAATATGATTATTTGAGAAAATGATCATATTGATGCCTTACTTTATGACTAAACAGTTAGTTAGTGTTGTTGACTAAAAGGTTAGTCATCTGTGACTAAAATGTTAGTCAAAGTGTGATGATATTACTGACTAAAATGTTGGTCAGTGTAATGTTGGTACGACAATTTAATACTGATTAAATAATTTTAGCTGATGCGAATTAAATGTAATTCGTGAATTGAATATAAAATG
Organism: Dianthus caryophyllus; assembly: GCA_023091065.1. Lineage (NCBI taxonomy): Eukaryota > Viridiplantae > Streptophyta > Magnoliopsida > Caryophyllales > Caryophyllaceae > Dianthus > Dianthus caryophyllus. The sequence goes on from CM041522.1 coordinate 21,289,922, forward strand.
TTATATTTAATTGTTGTGTATAATGCAAGCTAATTAAATATAAACCGTTATAATTAATTAGTAAATTATAAATATAAGGATATTTATAATATATTACTGATCATCATACAGATGACACTAGTAATATGAGGTGCATTATATTAGTAGCTAAAATGATCAAAATAGAATGTCTAGATACATTATCTTATCTTGATCAATAAGTTATATTTTGGAGAGAAAATATCTCCCCAAAATAATAACCTAGGGGGCCGGCCATCAAGGTAGTATTAGGAGTATAATTGCTTTCCTAATCTTTCTCTAATTCTCTCTCTAATTGATTCACTCATACACAACACAAAATCTCAAGAAAAGAAATACTGTTTTCTCTCTAATTATTCTAGCAAACTCAAAGGCATATCAAGAACACATCTTGGGTGAGATTATTAGGAGATACCATACTTTTGGTATTGATCTTAGGCCAATTTCATTAGGATTAAAGGTTAATTCTAAATCTTATTGTTTTATTATGCAATTTCAATTTATGACTTTAAATCTTATAAAAGTTTTCATTATAATCCTGTGAATTTAATGGTCTATATACGGATATAAACCTACAGTATTTTGATTTGTGACTCGTAAAGAGTGTACTTGTTTTTGAAAATATACGTATTTAATTCGTGAGGAGTATACGTATTTTGATTTGTGACTCGTACAGAGTGTATTTGTTTTTTTGAAAATATACGTATTTAACTCGTGAGGAGTATACGTATTTTGATTTGTAACTTGTAAAAAGTGTATTAGTTTTTTGAAAATATACGTATTTAACTCGTGAGGAGTATACGTATTTTGATTTGTGACTCGTACAGAGTGTATTTGTTTTTTTGAAAATATACATATTTAACTCGTGAGGAGTATACGTATTTTGATTTGTAACTTGTAAAAAGTGTATTTGTTTTTTGAAAATATACGTATTTAACTCGTGAGGAGTATACGTATTTTGATTTGTAGCTCGTAAAGAGTGTATTTGTTTTGAAAAGTATACGTATTTAACACGTGAGGAGCATACGTATTTTGATTTGTAACTCGTAAAAAGTGTATTTGTTTTTGAGAAATATACGTAGTTAACTCGTGGCGAGCATACGTATTTTGACTTGTAACTCGTAAAGAGTGCATATATGTTGCTATCTTGTAAAATTTGGGCTCTCGGCTTGTAGCGAGTATGTGCATTCTCGTGTTTTTATCATAGTAGCGTATAAAAGAGTGAATTAATAGCGTAATGGACCGTAATAACCAGCCCACACTAAAAATTGACCTGTGTCTGACCACTTAATCGCCAGACTTCTGGCGATTTAGTGTGTGTGTGTGTTATTTTGTTCAAAAACACGGGAAGGAGAAAGAGCAGGGCAGCCGAAAACAAAACACACAAACATATCCAAATCGAAAAGCTTGTTCTCAGCGATTTTTCAACCAAAATCCGTGATTCCGCCTCCTACGATTCGCAATGGACCAAGGTATGCACTCAATCAAGTTGCTATTTCGAGTTTTGAAGTTGGTTTGAGTCGGTTTTAACTGAAAATTCGTTTTCTAGGGTTTATGTTAAACCATCTTGCATGATTCGAATTTTGCTATCATTGTTGCTTGAAATCGATACTTGAGAGTAGTAAGAAGCTTGTCTTGCTATTGTTGATGATTGTATGTGAAAAACCCGACTTGTGGGGCTGATTTTCGTGCATATGGTCAAGGGTATTTTGGTCTTTTTTTTTTCGTTTTTGTCTCGAAATGCACTCAAAATTTCAATGTAAGTTACCCATTAATAGTATAATGCAGGGGTGAACTTGTTTTGTTGAAATCGGCGCGAAAGTCGGGTGTTTGGGTTGAAAAACCGTGTATAAGGGGTGTTTTTTGGTGGTTGTGTTCTGTTTTTAACGTGTGAGACGACTTCGGACGGCCTTGTTGTTTTTGAAACGTCGTTGTATGCTAGTGATGAGGCTTTGGGTGTCTTGTGTGCGAAAAACGGTTTGAAAATCCGTAATTTTCGTGTGTTCTTGTGTGGAGACGGTTTCTTGGGTCGAAATTTTCGGTTTCGAAACTTGTCAAAATGTTTTGTCTTGGGTCATGATGACTCGTATGGTGTATGTCCTGCTCATTTTTGCTGATCACGCGTGATTTGGGGGTGTTTTGGAGCGTTTTGGAGCGTTTTTGTGTAATTGAGCTAGGCTTCTTGAAACCGTTTTTCTTGCTTCTCGTGCTTCGAGTCTTGGATGTATTGTCATGTAGGTTGTTTGGGTTGGCTAAGGTGTTGGTTCGTGGGAGTTTAGGGCTTCCTTGGTCGAGAAAAGGCTATGAAAAGGCCGTTTTTGTAGCTCGCGTGCGTCTTACAAAAGCTATTCAGTCGAGGTGTTCGGGACATGATTTTTGTACGAAACTTTTTGTGGGCGTTTATTATGACTTGTATGTCGCATACGTGTCATGCACTGGGTATTTCTGCGTCTCTGCGCCGTTTTAGCCTTATCTGTCATAAATAGGCTTAAAGTGTATTCTCTGCTACTTTGCTTGATTTTTTTGTCATCTTTTGTACTTTCTTGCTCTTTGTATTGGTTGTGTATGACGTATATATCGCATACGTGTCATAATATGTTCATTTTTGCGCTCCCACATTGTTTCGGCCTTATCTGTCAAAATTTGGCCTAAAGTCTGCTTTTTGTTGTTTCATTTGCTTCTTCTTTGCTTTTGCATACCGTTGCTCTTCAGGTTTTCTGTGCATGTCGTGTATATTGTATATTTGTCACAAAATATGCATTTTCGGGTTCCTGCTTCGTTTTAACCTTTTCTGTCAAAGAAAGGCCTGAGGTTTGCTTTTTGCTGTTTTGCTTGATTTTTCTCTGTTCTTGTGCATCTTTGCTCCTTGGATTAAATGTGTATTAACGTAGATATCGTATCTGTGTCGTGAAATATGCATTTCTGTATTTCTGTTCCTTTCTAGCCCTTTCTGTCAAAGATGGGCCTGAAAGCTTGTTTTCCCGCTGTCTTTGCATACGTGCATTCTTCTGCTGGTTGTGAATTTGCTTTGCTTGAATTGTATCTTGTCATATCATACGGCTGCGTTGCTTAAGAGTGTTTCTTGAATTCGTGCAGGTGACCCTGAGTTCGCGATACCTACTACCAGTGCTATGCAGAAGGTCCTCAATAGTATTGATTTTACAGTCACAGGGGAGGAGCGTACCCCCATGTCCGAACTGCGTCATCATTTGGGGACCTCTGAGGGTCCGTCCCAGTCTGATTTGTTCAAGACTCCTCCCGCTGACGCTGTGGAACGAGGTACGGGTCGCTCCCAGTCTCCTATGCCTCCTATTAGCGAACATAGCACTACCGTGGAGCCGAGCGGGGCCTTACATTGGTGATGCGGCGGCGTCTGCGGATGCGGCCGGGTTCCTGTGGAGCCGGCTGTAGAGCCGCCTATGTCCTCTGTTGATGGACGTGGGGTTACTGCTGAGCGGCCTAGGCCTCCTATTGGCGAGCGTGGGGTTGGTTCTGCACCTCCCCAAGGTGCTGGTCGTGGACGTGGGGTTCTTGAGCCACCGGTGTCAGTCGGGAAAGGCCGAGGTAGAGGTCGTGGGGGAGGACGTAAGAATGATAGGCCTAGTAGGAAGCGTAAGGTAGCTGATGTTGCTAGCAGTGCCGAGGGTGGTGTTCGGACGCGTAGTCGTCGTGCTGCTGAGACCGGTGGTAGCTGTGAGCGAGGTGAGGGTAGTAGTGCTGGCGTTTCGGGAGAGTCGAGTTCTGACGAGGCTGAGGAGGGAGATGATCCTGCTGTTGATAAGCCGAGGCGTGGTCCTCCTCGTCGACTTGAGGATGCTTTTGAGAGTGACCCTGAGCCCGAGGAGGAGCCGGGTGACGAGGAACCTGTGGCGGGTGGTGCTGATGAGGAGGCCGTAGGTGATGAGGCCGCAGGTGAGGGTGTCGATCTTTGGGATCACGCCGCGCAGATATGTTTATGGGTGTGGTTGATGAGTTACGCCTGAGGCCATCATTTCCCCATGGGCCGAGATTGTGGGCAAATGTTGCTAAGGATTGGGACGGTCTGAGCTTAGTTTGGAACCCATTGGAGCACCTGTCTACCCGAGTGAAAGTTGGCTTCAAGTTAGGTATCATGAGGACTTTTTCTGGCTTCCGTACTGTCATGGACGCTTTTAACAAGAAGTTGTCTCCCGAATCGCAGAAAATAATTCTCGGCACGGCTTTTGGTTCGTTGGTGACGAAGTGGCAGGAGGTGCGTGAAAATAATGTGAATGCGCACCTTTCTATGCTTCGAGCGTTGTTAGATAGGTTCTGGGACACCACTAATACGTTCCACATGCCGGGATACGAGGTTGGTATCACTTTCTCGTCTCTTGCAGTTGTCTCGGGACTCCCCCATGGAGAGGAGGAGATTGAGTGGGACAGAGTGCGTCCTGCTATTTCTAGTGCAGCAGTAGTTCGCTTGATTGGAGGAGGTATTAGGTGTGCGAAGGGGGAACGAAACACATTTCAGCCTCGGGCGTCGTGGATCGATGATTACTTCAAAGGCCGTGGGAAGAAACGGGTGAGTGCTGCGAGTCATGAGCAGAATGCTCGATTGTGGTTATGGTGGTTTCTGTCGGCCACTCATTTTGGAGATAAAGGCGAGCGGGCATCAACTGCTGTTTTAATGGCGCTGAGGGATTTATCTAGATTGGGTGATTTCGACTGGGTTACTCCTGCCATGGGCGTCTTGATTCGATTTTGTAGGGACGCGGTTCGTCCTGATAAGATCGATGATGGATCTAGACCGTCTTTGGTTGGCCCTGGTTTGCTGATGGAGGTATGATTGCTCTGCTTTCTTCTTTTTGTAATGTTTTATTACTTTGCTGCTGTTACTCCCTCCTTTGATGATGTATTTTTGTTTTCTCGTAGTCCTGGTGTTATGCTCATTTCCCGTCGCTGCTTCCTGACACCTTTGCGGTGAAGGCGGAGTACCCTGCTTTCCATGCTTATGCGACGGCAAATAGGAGGGGTATTCGCTTGACTTATGATGCTGCTCGAGTGCGGTTCAACGGGATGACCGTTGATAAGGTAAAAGGAGCGTGTATTCCTTTTACGCTTTGTGTTGTTGCTTTGCTTGTGTTTGCAGATCTTAATTTATTTCTTGTTTTTGTAGTTTGTTCGTAATCCTTGGGCAGATTATACAGAAGTCCCTGCATCGATCGCGGCTCGCTTCGCTCTTCGCGATACACAGAGGTTGTACATCGCGACTCAGTATGACTCGTACTGGTTTTTAGGTGAGCGTCTGTCGGCACAGACGGCTAGGGGCGAGTTTGTCGTGCTTGTGTCCCCTCCTAAGGTCCTCTTTGTTCAGACGTCGGATGCTGACATTCGTCGTGATGTATATCGGGAGGGTGAGTCAGAATCCTTGCTGAGGCTGGATGAAGACTATCCGTCGTGGGCGCGTCTTGCTTTGGCGCCTGCCGTGATTGAGGTGTGTTGTTGATTTTGCGTTAGCTTGTGCATATTGCTTGTTTTAAAAAGCAAAAATTGATCGTGATTTTTGTATCTTGTAGCCACGTGACCCTGACCTTGAGGTTCAGCCTCCTCCTTTCTATGAGAGCCTGGATTTCGAGCATGATGATGGCTGTCGGCATTCGATGCCATTGCCGCAGTGCTTATCTGCGGTGACTGACGCTGGCATGGATAGTTGGAGCCCTCGGGTGAAGCAGGTATGATTTGTCTTCTATGCTTGCGTGTTATGTGGTATATAGCCCCCAACTTGAGTAAGATTTTGTCCTAAAATCATTAGTCAAGCTTTGTTGAAGCTGCTTTTGATTATAGCGCCAAGCTTAAGTTAGATTTTGTCCTAGAATCGTTAGTCAAACTTGAAATGAAGCTGCTTTTGATTATGGCCCCCAGTTTGAGTTAGATTTTGTCCTAAAATCGTTAGTCAAACTTGAAATGAAGCTGCTTTTGATTATAGCCCCCAGTTTGAGTTAGATTTTGTCCTAACATCGTTAGTCAAACTTGAAATGAAGCTGCTTTTGATTATGGCCCCCAGTTTGAGTTAGATTTTGTCCTAAAATCGTTAGTCAAACTTCAAATGAAGCTGCTTTTGATTATAGCGACCAGTTTGAGTTAGATTTTGTCCTGAAATCGTTAGTCAAACTTGAAATGAAGTCGCTTTTGATTATAGCCCCATTTGAGTTAGATTTTGTCCTAAAATCGTTAGTCAAACTTGAAATGAAGTCGCTGATTATAGCCCCACTTGAGTTAGATTTTGTCCTAAAATCGTTAGTCAAACTTGAAATGAAGTCGCTTTTGATTATAGCCCCGCTTGAACATATGAAGCGTCAGATTTGTTTGCAGTGACCACTGGATGTCCACAAGAATTTATGGAGGGTAGCTAACCGTGGCGCGTGGCTTTTAATGAGAAGCGGTCGCGCTTTGCAAGGTCGGAAATGCACGTGTCCAGTCGCAATGCTACAGAGCCGACAGAGCTAGGGCGGGCTAGGGCTGAGGAGGCACGTCTGCGAGCGGAATTTGAGCTACAGCGTGAGCAGGAGCTAGCTGGTTATCGTGCTCAGATTGATTCGTTGCGCGCGGAACTCAGTCGTCGAGATTGAGCTAATTGATTTGGGATGTATGCTAGGATCGTAGGCTTATTTTGTGGATTTGTCTTATTTTGTAATTGTATTTGTACGTACTTGGACATGTAGGATCTCGTATCAGGTTGATTTTGTGGCTGCGGCTTGACGCGAGAAAGCCCTGTGACCTTGTGTCCGTGATTTGGCATTTTGTATGGTCGTATTTTGCAGGAGTCGTATGACGATGACTTGTGGCCATAGCGTGACGCGAGTATGCTCCGCGATCTTGTATGCGTGCTTTGGTCATGTTGTAGGTTAACTTGTGGACTATGGTAATCGCCCTTGTTGGCGTAGCTTTCATAACTGATGATCCTGCGTGCGGTGTCATAAGTCTTGTCGGTTATTTTGCCTCGTTTTGTAGTACGACCGCGTGTGTCATCGTTTGCGTTTGAAGCCCTCGCGACTTGCTTATTTAGTGTTCCTGCATTAAACGGTTAGTCGTAAAAAGAACACAAATCTTGATTGAGATAGGCTTACTCGTAGTAAGCACATGCATACGTAAAGATTTTTATAAAACATGCCTTTTAAAGAAAATATTTTGAGTCCGTAAAAGACGCTTTTGACGCTCATAAAAATGTTAATTAAAAACGTCATGTAGGCTTGCGGAATGTGACGGTTGAATTTTGTGAGACCGTAAAAGGTGTTTTTGACGTTCGTAAAATGTGAATTAAGAACGTCGTGCTTTAACGTAAGCTTGCGAAATGAGACGGTTGAATTTTGTGAGACCGTAAAAGGTGTTTTTGACGTTCGTAAAATGTGAATTAAGAACGTCGTGCTTTAACGTAAGCTTGCGAAATGAGACGGTTGAATTTTGTGAGACCGTAAAAGGTGTTTTTGACGTTCGTAAAATGTGAATTAAGAACGTCGTGCTTTAACGTAAGCTTGCGAAATGAGACGGTTGAATTTTGTGAAGCGTATGTGCGAAACATTAGTCGAGAGTCGATCACAAAATGACCCAATACGACGTAAAGCCGGGTATCGGAAACGTAATTGATAATGCGTCGTAAAAAAAGTAAAAACAGCGGTGCGTAGGCTGTGAAAAACTTTCTGCAACTCGTAGGCTGCAAGGCGGTGTCGCAATCGTCGCACAACTGTTTGAAGCATAGAAATTCGCCTGTATACCAACGATTTTCACAAAAATCGCCAGAAAACAGGCGATTTATGTGAAAATCGCCAGTCAACTGGCGATTTTTGTGTAAATCGCCTGTTTTCTGGCGATTTTTGTGTTGTTTTTGGCTTTTTGTTTTGATTTTTTGGCTAATCGCTGGTTTACTAGCGATTATACTTCGTTTCGTTGCCTCTTGAAGACGTTGCCTATAAGAAGGATGCTCGTGTTAGTTCATTCGTCCATCTCTCCAATCACACTTCATATTACGTCTTAACTTGCAACTTCATTACTCGTATTATAAAAGTATTCATAATATCCTGCAGAGCGTTTTCCCTTTTTGTGAGTAATGGAGCATTTGGAGGGACTTGTGAGGATGTGGTGTGCTATGCTATCGGGTATCGAGAAGAGGAACCTCAGGGGCTCTGGCCTGGGCGTGTTCCTAGGTTTAAGGCAGGTTCGGATGGAGCCTGAGTTCCTGGATGCCTGTTTGTACTACTGGGACCTGGCCTATCATGTATTTCGCTTCCCTGACGGGGAAGTGTGCCCCCTGGTCGAGGAGTTTGCTGCCATCGGAGGTTGGACCCGCTCTGTTACTCCAGTGTGTGTTCGCCAGGAGCTTGGTTATCAGAGAACCATGCAAAACTTCCTCATGCTGACGAGGCCCGAGATGGAGGACTTGTTCCTAGATGGGCGTTTGAATATCATCCGACTTTGCCAGCGGTTCATGGATTATGATAATGGGCTCATTGGCGCTGTTGCTCGCAGGAGAGCCCTGGCCCTTTGTCTTGTGCACTGTTTCATGTTCCCCGATTCAGTGGACGGGATGGGGTTTGGCGAGGCTCGTTTGGTCTGCGTTGTGCAGCAGATGGAGATGGGGTATAACCCTGCGGCGTTGATCCTGGCGGAGACGATCTTGGGCCTAGATGATCGGGCGTGTAATACATCGCATGCCTATCGTGGTTGTCCCCTCATTTTGCAGGTCTGGCTGATGGAACGTTTGAGCGTACTTGGAGCCATCCCTTATGGCGTATCCTACACGGCGGCAGGCGTAACCAGTCGAGGCCTGAGGTGGTTGGGCCCTAATGGCCGTCCTCATGATTACTTCTCCACCTTTGTGAGGGCGTCGGCTATTCGTTGGGTTGTGCGATGGTGGGAGGTTACCTCCGTGACGGGCAGTGCAGTTGGCGATGGTCCTTCCGGGGTCATGCTATGCGGTTTTGATATTGGGGTGTTTATTCACCCTCTGAGGGTGAGAAGGCAAATGGGCTATGCTCAGTTTATCCCAGGGCAGGATACCACGATCCAGGATTTGGTTGTACACAATAACCAAATCACTGATGCATGGTCGCGAGGATGGGCTCTGCGTCCCCGGTGGCAGGTGGCAGGGATACCGGCCACGGTGAGGGTTTCAAGGTCGTATATCCGGTGAACTACGGCCACAACTACTCGCCAAAGGGCCCGTCTTCGTGCTATAGAGCAGAACGAGCCACCTCCGACGTCGGCCTTTGATCCAGTACGTTTTGGCCGCGGAAGGCGTGGGAGTTCGAGCTCTGGGAGTGCTGTGTCGGTGGAGACGGAGCTCAGTCATCTTGGCTTCATCATGGTTAACGCTCCTGGCCAGGATGGTGACGATCGTGCCCCGCATATGGGTTGAGCCCTCCTTTCAGTCGTGGAAAATGATGTTTGCTGGTGTTGTTGTTTGGTTACTAGTTGTATGTTTGTTGTTTTTTCCTTTTTTGTTTTTAATTCCCTAAAGCCCGAAGGTCATGCCGGGTGTTGCAATGTTGGTAGGGGTTGTAGTGTTTGGTGAGGCTCCCGATTAGGAAAATCCAAATTGTTCTGCTTTGCTTTTAATAATAAAACGAAAGTTCTTTGTATAAAACTTGCCCTGTTTCCTTTTAGAATTAAAGATTTGTGTTTCTTTTTTTTTATTATTATTATTATTATTTTTGTTTTTTTTTTTGGATTCTGTTGTTTATGCCCTTAACCTGAGATGTTTTGGGCATGTTATTTTGTGTTGAATGTCGGCTGTGCTTTTGAAAAAGCTGCCTACGTATCCATATGAATGGAATCAAGCCGGCGTAGTTCTGAGTTGTATTATTTTGAATGCATGTTTAGGGGCATGCCTGCCCGCAGAATCATGTTTTTGCTTTTTGTGATGGATGTGCATGTTTAAGGGCATGCCGGCCCGTGAAATTGTGTTTAATTACATGTTATAAATACATTGCAAGTGTTTCAGGGGTAGTATTTCTTTAGCTGGTCGAGATTGGTTTCCCGATTGAACTCCTGACCGTCTAGGTCAGTTAGTTTGACTGCTCCTCCTGCGTAGATTTATTTGACGAGGTAAGGTCCGGCTCAGTTTGGTTTGAACTTTCCTCGCGGGTCGACCGGGAGTGGCGCGCGTACTGATTTTAATACTAGATCTCCCACTTTTATGTTTCGTGGTCGAACTCGTTTGTTAAATGCTCTTTGCAGTCGTGCTTGGTACATTCGTACAATGCTTAAAGAATTTAGCCTACGTTCGTCTAGGAGCATGAGTTGCTCGTAGCGTTCGCGAGCCCATTCTGCTTCTGGGATGCTACTTTCCATTAGTATTCGTAGGGATTTCATTTCGATTTCCACTGGTTGCACGGCTTCCATGCCGTAAGTGAGAAAATAAGGCGTCATGCCTGTGGGTGTGCGTATGGTTGTGCGATATCCCCATAGTGCGTATGGAATTTTGTTGGGCCAATCCCGACAACTGTCGATCATTTTCTCCAGGATGGTGACTACAGTTTTGTTTGCTGCTTCCACGGCTTCGTTGTTTGGGGTCGGTAAGGAGATGATCTGTGATGTTGTATGCTGTATTTGGCGAGTATGGCTTCTGCCTCGCCTTGAAAATGTGAACCTTGATCGCTTATAAACTCGTGCGGTATGCCGTATCGGCATATGATGTTTGTTTGTATGAACTTGGCAACTTCTTTTGAGCCGAGGGTGCGGAAGGATGCTGCCTCTACCCATTTTGTGAAATAGTCGATTGCCACTAGCACGAAGCAGTGTCCTCCTGCTCCGATGGGATGGATTTTGCCTATCACGTCAATGCCCCAAGTTGAGAAGGGCCATGGAGATGTGAGGCTGTATAGTGGTGAAGGAGGTACATGTTGCACGTTGCTGAATATCTGACAATTATGGCAATGTTTGACGTAGTGAACGCAGTCTGCTTCCATAGTCGTCCAATACCATCCTAGTCGCAAGATTTGTTTGCATAAGGCTCGTGCGTTCAAGTGTGGGCCACATTCGCCATCGTGTACTTGGGCAATGATTTCCTGCCCTTTCTTATAATCGACACACATGAGCAAGGTACCTTGTGGCGTCTTCTTGAGTAGTTGTCCCATTTCAAGTACGAATTGGGACGCAAGGAGTCTGATGGCTCTTTTACCGCGTTTGTCGGTGTCAGGTGGATAGGAGTTGTTTGTTTTGTAGTTGAGTATTGCTTGGTACCATGGCTCTGTCTGTTCTGCCTCGTCGATGTCGATGGTGTGGATGTATGCGGGCTCACCACGTCTCTCGACGACAATGGGTAATGTGTCAAAGTTTGGCGGCATGTTGAGAAGGGATGAAAGCTTTGACAGTGCGTCGGCAAATTGGTTTTCTTCCCTTGGGAGGTGATAGAATTCTATGCAGTCGAATTCCGTCAGGAGTGTTTGTATTTTTGCTTGGTATTTTGCGAGGGTTTCGTTCATGATTTTCCATGCTCCTGTCACTTGATTTATGATGAGGAAAGAGTCTCCATGCACTCGCAGGTGTTTTATATTGAGGGCCATGGCTGCTTGTAGGCCGTAAATGCAGGCCTCATATTCTGCGGCATTGTTGGTGACGTTAAAGTCGAGCTTGATTGAGATGGGTGTGTGATCACCATTGGGAGATATTAGGAGTATTCCTACGCCGTAACCGCGGTAGTTTGAGGCTCCATCGAAGTAGAGCCGAGATTTCTGCTTCGATTTGTGAAGATTCCGTCGTCGGGAAATGACGTCGTGTCAATCTTAGGTTGTTCAATGATGGCATTCTCTGCGAGAAAATCTGAAACTGCTCTTCCCTTAATGACTTTCAAAGGCAAATATTTGAGCTCATATTCTGCTAGCTGTAGCGTCCATCTGGCCATGCGGCCATTTAGTACTGGTTTTTCAAATAAGTACTTGAGTGGATCCATTAGGGAGTATACCCTGGTTGTGTGAGCGAGGAGGTAATGTCTAAGCTTTTTGGTGGCCCAGACTAGAGCGAGGCAGCTTTTCTCCACAGGCTCGTAGCGAGTCTCGTAGTCTTGGAACTTCTTGCTAATGTAGTAAATTGCTCTTTCTTCGTTGTTGACTTCCTGAGCGAGCATGGCGCCCATGGCGTTCGGTGTAGTTGTTAGGTAGAGTGAAAGAGGTAGATCTTTTTGGGGTGGCATCAGAACAGGTGGATTGGTAAGTAGGGTTTTGACTTTGTCGAATGCTTGTTGACAGTTGTCGTCCCATTTTGTGTGTTCTTCCTTTTTTAGCTTCTTGAAAATTGGTTCGCAGACCATTGTGAGCTTGCTAATGAACCGAGAAATGTATTGGACTTGTCCCAAGAAACTCCTGATCTCATCAATGTTGCTTGGAGGTTTCATCTCCATTATTGCTTTGATTTTGACAGGGTCGATCTCGATTCCACGTTGGCTTACGATGTGACCCAATAACTTGCCTGACGTAACCCCAAAAGTGCATTTCTGTGGGTTGAGGCGCATTTTGTATTGCCTGATTCTGACGAAGAACTTACGAAGGTTGGTGATGTGATCTTCCCTTTGCTTTGATTTCACAATCATGTCGTCAACATAGACCTCTACTTCTTTATGCATCATGTCATGTAGCAGAGTAGTTGCGGTACGTTGATAAGTGGCGCCTGCGTTAATGAGTCCGAAAGGCATGACAGTATAGCAGTACGTGCCCCAGGGTGTTACAAAGGTGGTCTTAGACATGTCATCTGTTGCCATTTCGATTTGGTTGTAACCTGCATACCCATCCATGAATGACAGTAACGCGTGGTCGGCAGTGTTGTCCACAAGTATGTCCATGTGAGGCAGTGGGAAGTCATCCTTTGGGCAAGCTCTGTTAAGGTCACGGAAGTCTGCACATACTCGTATTTTCCCATTCTTTTTCATGACTGGGACCATGTTTGATACCCAATCTGAGTACTCGATGACCTGGATGAAGCCTGCTTGTAGTTGCTTTTCGATCTCTTCTTTGACCATGAGAGACCATTCGGGTTTAATGCGTCGGAGTTTTTGTTTAACAGGTTTGGCTCCTGGTTTCAATGGGATGCGATGTTCGGCTATTTCGCGGTCAATGCCCGGCATGTCCTTGTAGGACTAAGCAAAGACGTCTTTGAACTCTGTGAGTAGTTCAACGTATGCAGCTTTTTCTTCCATGCTTAAGGAAGCCCCCAGTTGTAGTTTTCGGGGTTCTTCGGGTGTTCCCACATCGATGATTGTTGTGTCCTCAATGATGGGGTCTTGCTCAGGTTTTGAAACGATATTTGCAATGTATTTATGTAATGCAATGCTGTTTTGTTTAGCGTCATCGTAAGTATTAGAAAATGCAGATTTTAAAGGAAAACAAGGCAAGTAGTAACCAGAAACGTTGTTATTATTGTTTTCAAAAGCAGTTACATTTGAAGACAGCTCGGACAGAGGAGCTTTGGACAACCTTAGAGACTCTAACTCTTTATCTATGTCTATCACATCAGGAATGTAGCCCGGGGGCTTAGTTGGGGTGAAAGACTTGAAATGACGGCGTGGGAGCCTAAACTCTATCACAGGTTTGTTGTCAGGGTTTTCGTCCTCGTCTTCTTCGGAGTCAGTGTTCTCAAAAGTGTAGCCTTCTCCAGTAGTAATCTTGAAAGTGCGACCTTGCTCATCAGTCCATTGAAGAGTTTTTGACCACCTGTCGTGTGTCTTTTCTTCATATGGGACAATTAGGTCGGTGGGGTTGAAATTGTGGTTGCGTAGGATGTCGGAGACGAGTTCAATTCCTGCGATGGTACAAGGGAAATAGTCCTTGGGCATCTTGTTTGTACCCTCCTTGACGAAGTACTCGTTGGTGAAGATGTGATATGGCTCCATATAGAAGTCACGACCTCTCTTGCGGTCTTTGAATGCTTGTTCGCCACGGGTAACTTCGTAGGACCACGGTACGTAACCTAAACCCATGGTAGGCCATTTGTTGTCGTTGTCCTTCACATAGAGTGCAGCAATTTCCTCCTCGCGAGTCAATGTGCAGATGTCAAAGTCGAAATCAGAACCACATGTGATGTCTGAGGTTTCGGTGCTTATTCTTGCAGTGTCATTATCGAGCTTTTGCTGCTGCAGGGAAGCTCGGAAGTTTGATGCATGGATAGTGACGACTTCATCGTCCAGGGGAAGCTTGACTTTTTGGTGCAAGCTTGAAGTGACGGCTTTAGTGGCGTGGATCCAGGGTCTACCCAATAACATGTTGTATGCGGGGGGTATATCGATTATCTGGAATTCAGTTTCTCTTATGACGGGTCCTGTCATGATAGGAAAAGAGATGGTCCCTTTTATGCTGCGGCGAGTACCGTCGTAGGCTCTGACGCCGTCCGCGCAGGGAATGAAATCATTTTCCTTGATCCCTAGTTTTTTAGCCGTTTCTAGGGGTAGGACGTTGACTGCAGATCCGTTGTCGATGAGGACAATAGGGAGCGTCATGCCATGGCATTCTACATTAATGTAGAGTACTAGGTTGTGAGTGCCTCCGAATGGCGGGAGGTCTTTGTCAGAGAAAGTGATGGCGTTGGCTTGCCATTCACGAGTGATGTGACTGATGAGCTTTTCAGGTGACATTTCTGTTGTCATAGGGGTGGTTTGCAGGGCTCGGTAAAGAGCTCCGCGGTGTTCTAGTGATTCCCTTAGGAGCTGCCAGATCGAGATATCCGCTTTTGTTTTGAGGAGCTGTTTCTGAATTGAGTCTCCAATTTCAGGCATAGGTGCTGGAGCGGCGCTTGACGATGCTATGTCAGTTTGCGGTTGAATTGGTGTAGTAATTGTAGGTATAGGTGTAGTCACTGTAGGTGGTAGCGTAGTCATTGCGGGCGGTGGCGTTACCTCGTTTATGACTATACCCTTGTTTTTGTCCTGGCTAGTTGCTTTTGACGGGAAACCCGGGGGTTCAAGTAGACTTAGTGAGGCTCTGTACGGGCGACCGGAGCGAGTTAAGTAAGCTATTTCATCATCACTGTCGGATAGCCTGATTGGGTATTTGTGGGGCACTTTTCCATATATCCCTGTGGGTTCTCGGTCTTCTTCCTCTTCTTCTGGAGGGAAAAGGTAGCCATTGTTGTTGGCGTGGTTATCTTCCTCATCAGAACTATCCCAGATACCGTTGATTTCGTGGTCATTTGAGATAATTAGGTGAGAGCAGTCAAGGATGGGGTGTGTACCCACGAAGATGGCATGGGTGTGTAAGGGGTTGAGTTGGTTTGAAGGCTTAGGACCAGGAGTAGGCTTTTCGATGGTATTGTCATCGATCAGGTCTTGAACTATGTTCTTTAGGCGGAAGCATTGTTCAGTGTCATGCCCTTTTCCCCTGTGGAATTCACAGTATGCGTTTTGATCCCATGATTTGGGCTTTTTATCCTGAGGGGGCTCGCTAGTAGGTCCCAGGAGTTGAAGCACATTTCGGCTCACAAGTCTCTGTAGTGCCTTAGAGTAAGTCATGTAGATCGGGTCAAAGTTCCGTCGTGGCTTGGACGAAGTTTGACCTGCAGATGAATATGGTGCTTTAGTAGGAGGCGCAGTGTATTTTGCTGGTGTGGTGTAAGTTGGGGAAGGCGCTAGTTCTTCCAGAGCGTTAATGCAGTGGACTGGTTCGGCTTTAGTGACGGCTCGTGATGAGCTGCCCTGATAACCTCGACCTGTAGCCTTGGTTAGCTTCGCTTTTCGGAGATCGTCTTCAATTAATTCACCCACAGCTCTGAGTGAAGAGAAGTTGTCAAAGTTGCCATAACGCAAATGCTGCTGATACGCAGGGGTTAGGTTGTTGATGAACTTGGTGATCAGTTCTGTATCCTTAGGACGGTTGGGTATTTGGGCACTAAGTTTCTTCCAGCGGGTGAGGTACTCAATGAAGCCTTCATTGTCCTTTTGTGCAAGAACTTCCAAGGTGCATAGCGAGACTTGAGTATCGTTATTGTCATGATACTGATTGTCGAACTGGACCGTGATCTCTTTGAAGGTAGTAACCTTGTGTGGGTCCAAAGCATAGAACCAGGCTCTAGATTGTGCATCCAGAGAATGCGGGAAAAGAGTAGCCCAGGCTGAGGGATCGACGCCCATGACGGCCATTTTAGCCTTGAAATCCTTGATGTGTGCAAGCGGACTTTCATGACCCTTGAAGATGGGGAGATCACTGAGTGAGAGCTTGGCTGGCAGCAAGGACTTGACACTTTTCGGGACGTGTTCAGTTTCCTCATAAATGGAATACCCCTTTGAATTAGTGAGGCGTTCTTCCATTGAACGAATTCTTTTAGCATTTCGTTCAGCTTCTTCAGCAAGGTATTTGGCATTTTTCTCGGCCTCAAGCTTCTGCGTAGTGGCCATTTGTTCGATTGCAGCAGTGAGGCTAAGGATTTTGCTGTTGAGCTGCTGCACATGTTCTGCGGTAACCACTGACGGGGGAGGAGTAGGGATTCCCCCGACATTTTCTTCATTGTTGAGTGCCATGGTAGTTTTTGGTTTCGATCTGTTGTAGGTACGTTTCTTTGGAGGTGGCGGAGGGTTCAGATGACGGTCTTTAGTACGCCGTGTATCCAGGACTTTTTAGGGGACGAACCTGCAGAGTCTCAAACCTTAGTGCCCTCCAAAAGAAAATAAAGACTCAAAGAAAAATCGCATTTGTTGTAAGGAAAAGTAAAAAGTGTGAAGAGCGTGTGCAGGACTCGACTCGTGTTTTTAGCTTAAATGACATGGGAAGCTTTTGAGGTAAGGATGCGTTGGCGCGTCTCCAGTCTCGAAGTAAATAAATTTTGTATGATCACGACCTGATTAACCCAAGTTAGCGGTATGTTGCCAGGGGTTTATCGTTAAATCGTGATGTAAAAAGGAATCAAACCGAAGTAGCGATAGGCTAGTCGGCCTGAAGATGTTAAATTGGGTAAAAAGCGGCTGTTGCCCGCTTTTTATGTGTGACACAGGACGTCGGGCCATAATGATGATAAGTCACCTGGCCTGACATGTAAATCAACGGGTTCATGTTTGAACGAGCCCGTGTTTTGCTTATTTTTGAGAGAGATAGTTTGTTTAAATCGGGGTGACTAGCGAGTCACTCGACCTAGAGCTATCTCAAAAGAGGAAGGTGTTTGTTTTATTGAAATATCCGAAATGCATTGACATTTTCGGGTTTTGCTTTCCGAAATGTTTTTGCGATAAATGTATTATGACGATACGTCAGTCGTATAATGCATTTATGTGTTGTAAAGGATAGGAAATGTAGTGATTATTTCCGATCGGTTTTGAATATCGTGGTGTATTGTTAGTCAGGTTCCGTTGACTATAGGTCAATGACCCTGACTGTATGCTTAAAAGTATGCCTTTTTTGAAAAATGTTTGAAAATGTTCTTTAAAAAATGGACGTCTTTTGAAAGTGTAATGCTCGATGAAAATGTTTTTGCATGCTTTTGTTTAGAAGACGACCATAGCGAGGGTACTATAGCTTTGGATTTGTACGTATAGACGCGGGTTTTTGGCTTTCAGAGTAAGGTTCCTTCCGGTCATTCCCGCAACGTTTGTGTAGAGTTATCCGCAAGATCACACACATCAGTGTGGATTCAACACGGGGTCTAGAGCGTTCGAGTTTGACTGCTACGATTCACTTGTACGGATACCATACTTGTGATCGTGGAAGGGTGAGAGATCGACGTGTCCAGAGTATACTCGCTTAGGAAACGAGTTTTTACTTGGGGCCGTCCCTCGAAGGGTGTGGTTATGAATCAGGAGGATTCGACTCAAACGTACTATTGCCCAAATATCGAAAGCAGAAATGTTTTCAAAGTTTCAAGTTTCACTTCTTTATGTTTTTAAAATAAAATGAAAAGTAAATTTTCAAAATAAAAAAAACATGCTCGTCCCCAGCGGAGTCGCCAACTGAGGATACCGGGTCGGGATCCCTTCTCGACGCCCCGCTCGCGCCCGCCCTCGTGTCATGGGGCGGAATGCACGGCGCGGGAAAATAGATTTTGCAAGACGCTCGCTCGAGTGTTCTTTTGCTTAATTGGGGGGAATGTCATTGCATGTGATTAAAATAAAAGGAAATATGAAAATCACTTTTGAAATGTATTTTTGGAGTTGCCACCAAATATTAAAGGAATTTGGAACCTATTCAACGCATCTTAAAATCATAAGACGCGAGGGTCTCAGATTTCAAGGTGCGTCGATACCTATCCTTCTGAGGCTATTGTGAAACCAGAGAGGATTCGGAGTGAGGTTACTTTTTGAAAGTTTTGACAAAATCCGTTATGAAAACTGTAATCAAAAAGCCTACGTAAAAGTAGTCTTTACTAATTTGAAAACATATGCTTTAATTTCGATATTTGGGCTAATAGGACGCTACGTATGTAACACCCCGTGTTTTTATAGCAAAATATTATGAAAGAATTTAATTCCTTAAATTAAATTCAACCTTTTCCCTTATAATAAAAATGCGACTGAATTTTTTTCGCTAAACTTGTAACACTCCATGACAAGTTAAGCCTATTTATAATTGCGCAAATCATTAATTAAGCAATCTCGCTCAAGATTTTTCTAAAACAATGCGCTACAACTTTTCTCGCACCTGAATTAAAACCATTTTGATATGCTTCAAATTTGAACTTTATTTTTACATATTCAAACTCGATAAATCAAATGGAGCACCTACGACAAATTTCTCAACGACAAATTTTGGCACGCAAATCGAGGTCAAATGTTGACTAAATAGCCAAGCCACCTAAGTGTGATTAAATCACCTAATTCCTTTTTCAAATACACTTACTCATAATCCTAATCTAATTAAAAAACTAGTTAAGCTTAATCATTTTGATTATTACTAACAAAACATATAATAATAATATCAAATTACTATTTCAATTTGATTTAACTAACACTTTCACTAAAACTCGATATATTGAGTTACACTAAGCCTAACCTGGTAAAATTTTTGACGTTTAAGCATAATGATTTAATTCAGCAACATTCCACAAAAAAAATATATATTTCAATCAAATAAGATTTTATTTCAAAGTTTCGAGGAACTAATACCCAATTTTTATTTTGATCACCCTTCAACGCTTTTCTTCATTTTTATTTTTGATCTTACTTCGAACCATCATTTTAAGACTATACATTTCATTTCGAGACTTTTCGCGTGCGCGTAAATCGAAAATTTCAAAAACGTAAAAGTCGGGACTTGGATGGTGATGTTGGCCGAAAATTTAGACCATTCTTGGTCTTACTTATCTTCTTCCATTCTTCTCTTCCTCTTACACCACCATGTCTCCTTTAGCATTATGTCTAATCCTCTTACAACCTACATACTTTCATCATCACTTCTTAGCTTGCTTTTAATTAAAGATTAAACATTATTATTATTACACAATTACATACTACATACTACAACTTACAACTACAACTACTACTACTACTATCATACGTACCACACACACACAAAACACAAACAAACACTTAACTCTTTTCTTTCTAAATATTAAACTTACTACAAGTTATTAGTATACAAGTTCTACTACTACAACTTTCATTACTTACAAACACAATAAAAATCTCTAACATTTTCTCTCTAAATAAAACCATACTCAAGAACACAAGTAAGACACAAACTCATGTTCAACCTTGAAGCTCATATGAACTTCATCTTCTTCCTCTTTATTTTCTTCTTTAATCAATTATTTTCTTACTTTAAATTCTTAGAACACCTAAATTAATTCCTCACCATTTATAACTTGTCATCACTTCCTCTTTTAGCTCATAAATAACTATGAACATAAATCAAAACACTTAAAATATAAACATCACCTAAAACATAAAATGATACTACAATTTAAATTTTTAGTTTAGTTAGTTTAGTTTAAAATAAATTACTAACTTATTTATTTTCATTTTTATGTACTACTCCTAACCAAAGACGAGGAGCAAGGTGAAGCCATCGACTTGAGCATCTTTGACCATATAGTCGATCCCGACAATTGCTAGGAGCCTTTTCATTAACCTAGATAAGGTGCTCCCAAGACACTATATTTGATAAGCACTTACACTTATTTGATTAAGTATGAATTGGTTTATCACCTTAGTATTGCATGACTAATTACAAGGCAAAAATCGAAAAATAAAAACTTGTGTAGTATACTAAAAACCTACGGCCACCCTTATTTTTCTCACTCAATTTTTCGTTTTAATTTTTGTAAATTGCATGCTTAAAATACTAATGCTAATATGTACATGAATATACAATTGGTTTTTGTTTAGGACTAAAAATGAATTTGTTATGAATTTAATTGTTTTAAAGTGTATTATGTTGTTCTTGAAATGTTGTTGTTATTCTTATGTTATAATGATTTTATTTTTGTTAATTAATGTTTGTAGTTGTTTTTCACTCATGATTAAGTATATAAATGATAATGAGTAAATTAGTTATTGAATTAGAAGAATAAAAATCAAAACTTAAAAATTGTGAAACTATATATATATACACGGTTTTACTATGCTTTTTGGACCAATTTTTAGTTTTAATTTTTCTAAATAACATATTATGATTAGTTTAGTTAAATTAGACTTGTATGAAAAATTTGAGAAAATTATATAAACATATGAAAATTTGACTAAATAATGTTCATATTAAAAGCATTGGTGTTCTTCACATATTCATGTGATCTTCATGTAGATGACTAATTTTGATTCATAAATTTTATAAAGTTAAAGTTAAAAGTTGTTTTAATCCATTAGTGAATAAACACATAACTAAATATATAAGTTAAATAAGCTAAATCTTTAGAATATAAAAGTTAGAAATTTAAAGTAAGTAAAAACACTATTCATAATCTTAATAAAATATTTAGTGAAATTTCAACTTAGCTTAAATCACTTTAGTATAAACTAAATAAATAGATTATAAAAACTTTAAGTCTAAAAACCGATAAAATTAGAAAACTAAAATAAATTGCTAAGTACATAGTGTGCCACGGTTTTGGTGAGTATTTTTGGACCTAAAATAAATTTGTCACTTTTTATTTTTATCACTTAAGTAATTTAAATAGTTAAAGTAATGATTTATTAATAAAAACAGAAATAAATAGAGTAGAGTATAACAAGGCCACGGTTTTCCTACTTTAAATGGGTCACTTTTGATCAAAATGAATTTATCACTTAGTCACTAAAGTTGAATAGTAATTAGGATTATATTAGATTGTATAATAAATCGTTAATAAAAAGAATCAACGAAACCGATAAAAATAAACGTTACACTTATTAAAATGAACAAATTCGAGTGTTACTACCTATGCTTAAATTTGGATGTGGATATACTGACTATTTAAAATGAACTACGACAACCTCGCTAAAAATGGAAACCGCTAAAAGCTTAGTTAAGTATACGACTAAATTTAATCAGAGTTTTACTTTTGAAATGTTATTTAAAATGACCAAGTACAAAATGAACTTAACAACTTTGAAATTAGAATTTGTACTTAAGTTTAAATCGAGTTTTTCATTTAAAATAATATTTCAAAATCACTAAATACAAAACGAACCTAACGACCTTGAAACTAGAATTTTATACTTAGTAAATAAAAAGAGTGTTTTGTAAAATACTCTAAAGTATAAAGAAAAGTATAAGATATAGAAATACTAAGTATAAGATATAATAATAAAATACTAAGTATAAGATATAATAATAAAATACTAAGTATAAAATATAATAATAAAATACTAAGTATACGAATAAAATACAAAGTATAAAAGTACGAATAAAATACTTAAGTATAAAAATACGATACGTATAAAAATACGCATTTAATCACTAAATACTTAAAATACGAATACATATAAAAATACGAAGATTAGAAAATACGATGAATAGTAAATACGATGAATAGTAAATACGATGAATAGTAAATACAATGAATAGTGAAAATAATGAATAGTAAAAATATTTAAAATTTAGGAACGGACTCAAAATAAATAATTAACTTTTCTATGTGCTTCCGCACTCAAGAATCGTTAGAACTAAACTTTTCATTATACAAGTTCGACGATACTAATTTATATGAACTATCACGTAAGTAATATGAGATTGAGAAAATGAGAAAATGAAGTACTTGCTAAATACTCGGGTGTCAGCGATGTTAAACGCTATAGGGTCGTGGTTAGTAAGGTAGCGCATATGGGGACACTATCATCGCTATTTGGTGCTAGTGGTAATCTAATGACTCTCCTAGTCTTTATTTAACGTGATTTTCACTGGGTAGTGATTCGTTCACGGGCCCATATGAGGTAACGGAAAATAGCCATTCCCACCCGGGGAATCTGTCGTAGTGTAATAGTCGTACCAATAGGGTAGTGTGTGCATACAAAAGACAAGGGACTGATCCTCCTTATTACCTGCTTGATATCTTCAGCATTTAAAGTCCGTTGATGTGACCGCCACGCTGTCGCGCGTTAGCATGCTATTTGTGTTAACGCATGTTTCCATCCTTGCTAGTTTGTTGGCTTATGGTCGTGTTTCATCTTAGATTATCCATGTTGTGTTGGATGTTAGGTAGCTGTATCTTATGCTACTTAGTGTTTGATCTGATGTACGAGTCTGAGTAACTAGTGTACTTTGATAGGAAATTATATGGGTAATTATCTATGAGAGTACAAAAGCCGCTCTGTAGTCAAGACTCGCGAGTATATGTTGCTATATGAATAATTGAAAAGGGTCGACTACCCCGAATGTGAATGAAATGATAATGATTTGCCTACATGATTATGAATTGAGAATAATTATCGATGATTGTTTTTTTATGGTTATATTATTTGACGCATGCTCCTGTTTGAATCACCATGATTCCTCTTATGTGTTGTTTAAACGCTTGCTATTTGTTTTTACTTATTTATATTATGTATTTCATATGTTTTAGAATTACATGTGTCGAAAGAGTGTTGCGGGAAAATGATAATGGTTAAACGCAGGTACCCCGAGACCAACGCTATTGAATGCTGGGGAGAGTTACCTTACTTATTTTGTACGCTTTTGAGAGAATGTAATCGAATAACTCTGCTTTATCTTAAACTCGTATTATGTATACAGAGTTTTATGACGATAACAGCTGGTTTTGTAATATATAGACTTAATTAATTTTCCGCCTTAGTTTAATTAAAGTCACGAAAAACCAGATTATTCTGCTTGGTATCAAAGTCGCTTCATGACCGTGAATGACTTAAAGTTATTTCATCTAGCGAGACGACACCTGGGCCAGACATTCATATCGTATGTCAGGCATAGACTTATAGGATCAAATAATGAATTTAGGAATCTTAGATCGCTAAAATAAATAACTTAGATCATTTTAAAGTGTGAGAATGGGTAGAAACATTAAGGACCAACTCTTGTAAATAAACGAATTACCGACCAAAAATAAAATACACTAACTATCGTATACTTGCTACTTGCTGATATGACTGACTAAAACTAACAACTATCCTCGGATATAAAAATCGAAATAATAAACTTAACTCTCGAGAAGTGAAATGCTGAAGGAGTACCAAACTATACGAAGTGAGGGCATCTACTAAATCCTTAACCAATTTCACTAATGAAATTCTTAAACCTTTTGATCCTATTCTTGTTCGATCAAAGTTTATATTCTCTTAATAGCCATTTTATTTCGTTCAAACAATATTTTTGTTGTTTGACTCCTTTCCTTAAAATCCCTCGTAGATGTCATCAACCGGCGATGCACCAGCTTGTGGAGACGGAAGGAATCACCGTTCGATCAACTGGAAGAAGAGCGCTCTACGTGCCATCCCTGTGCGTTCTGTTACCCCTGAGCTTGGACGAAATAACCATGACAGAGTTGTGGCCTACAGGAAAGTCTTAGGAAATGCTCCGCGCAAATTCGCAGGAGACCGCGACACTTGCGTGAGTTGGATACATGAGATGGAAGCGGAGTTCGTTGACGCAGGAGTTCATGAAGAGTGGAAAGTACGTCTGACCGAGAGATTCCTCAGAGGCGAAGCTCTTTATTGGTGGCTTACGGTGCGCCACACATCTACAGTTGGAGAAGGAAAGTTTCACGGGTGGATTCCCTTCAAGTGCGGCCTCATACTCGCATGCCGTGCCATTACTGAGGGACACACCTTTGATGATGATGATGAGCAGGAAGTCAGCGATGCGGAGTCTTCAAATGGGCTCTAGATCCAGTTAGCCCTATTAACTGATAGTTCGGACAACTTTTTGTAAAATCTCTAGTTTTTAACTACCTAACCTTAGAGATTCTGTATGGCACTATTAGGAGTCGTTGTCCCTAACTTCTACTTTCAGTTATCTTCCTAGAAAATGTGCTAGATGCATTTTGCTACTCAAGTCAATGTAACCTGTTTTTACCTTGTATTCTATAAAATGTCTCTTTTGGGAATTACTCAAATTCATACGGTTTAATATTTTTCAGAATGGCTGCAAATGACATTCCTGACAATGACCTCAACCAACAATTTCTTGAGGAAGAAGCAAGGAGAAAGGGGTTTGAAGATGCAATCACCAAGATTGCTCAAGGTATGTACCAACATCAGGGTGGCGGAAACAACCAATCCGCATTTGAGAGATTCTCAAAACATAGACCTCAACCATACTCAGGCTCCGTCAATCCTACTGTCTTGACGGAATGGATTGAGGAAATGGAGAAGCTTTTGGAACTAAGCAAGACGCCACCTAATGAAAAGGTGAATGTAGTAGCGTACTACTTAAAAGGGGAGGCCAATAGCTGGTGGCGCCTAATCAGATCCACGTTCCCCCTAAGGATCTATAATTGGAGCGAGTTCAAGACTCTATTGGAGAACAAATACTTTGGGGAGGAACTAAAATGGGAGATGGAAGAGAAATTCAGGAACTTAGATCAAGGTGATATGTCTCTGCAGGCATACACCGAAAGGTATCAGGAGCTATCTAAGTTTGCTCCTAGAATATTAACTAACGAGGAGGAACTCGCAACTCGTTATGTAAGGGGCATGACTAATGAGTTGAGGATTAACATGAGCGGGTTCAACTGTAAGAACTTTGCTGAGGCCTACGAAAAAGCGACAAGTATCTGGGCCTCCATCCAGAAGGGAGTGACTGAGGAGAAAATGAAGAGGAGAATTTTTACGCCTCCTGTGGCAAGTTCTAGTTTCATCCAGAAGCCGACCTTCCAACAAAGGAATTTCCAGAGGCCGAACTCCCAAAACAACAATTTCAACAAGCCGGTTTACAACCGCAACAACAACAACTCGAACAATGGGAGGCTGACTACAAAAGGTGGAAGAACTCCGCCGCCGATTGTACGATCGGACAATTGCTATTTCTGTCACAAGGCTCTACACCCTGGAAAACAGTGCAACGGATCCCCAATCGTCTGTTTCTTCTGCAATGAAGCGGGGCACAAATCTAACGCATGCAGAAGAAAGAAGCGATGGGAAGGAAGGACACGGACCACTACTGCAGTTAAGGTACAAGGACGTGTTTACGCCTTGTCGAGTTTGACGAAGACATCGAGGGTCGCCTCGACGTAGACAACATTACGTAAATTCCTGGTTAACTCAGCGCCTACCTTTATTTTATTCAACACAAATGCATCCTTGTTTTTCATCTCATCAAAGTAATTAACAAGATCCAAACTCACAAAGACTGAACAAATAATTACTAAGTTAGATTTTCATAAAACCCCTTTCTATTAAAATTTTTGAATTTTACCCAAAATACGACTTATAACATTTGCTCCATCTAATAACATTATAATATTAATTACGAAGGGAATAAGCTATATCGCCTAGGTTATCCATAATTCTCTAAAATTTTATTTAACCATTCAACGATAACCTATATTTCTTTTAACTTCATTAAAGCTCATATTCACCTTATGATCACTACGACTTTTACCTAATTTCCTAATTGCCGCTTTATTCCTAAGACTATACATTCTATTTAAGTGGTCATTAAAAGTAACAATAAAAATATTATTAAGTACATAAGTCCTAAACTTCTTAAGGGGTAGGACAATCTTCGATTTTACCCCAATCTTAATTTAATTTTAAAAAATTTTATTTTCAAATTTATTTTAAGGTTAAATTTTATTTAAAATTTAAATAAACGGTTTTATTCTTAAACGCTTATTATTTTAATTTCAATTAAACTGCACTCAAACTTCTAGGCCTCTACCTTTTGTGGACCTCTTTCAAGTCATTTTCGTAAATAACATTCTAGTAACATTTCTATATTTATTTAAATATCTTATTAATAAAACAAACGCAATTTTGTTCTCCAGTATTTTCACTCTATCCGATGTTTCTATATTATTTATAAAACTCAAACTCTTCAAAGAGTCTTATCCCACCAAAGCTAAATGTTATTATCCAAATTCGTAAAATCTCAATATTCTCTCTAATCGCCTTGTTTAACCTCGAGCAGTTATCCACTCTTTCCAAGTTTAGGATCTAAACTTTTCTTAAGGGTAGGATTGTAACACCCCGTGTTTTTATAGCAAAATATTATGAAAGAATTTAATTCCTTAAATTAAATTCAACCTTTTCCCTTATAATAAAAATGCGACTGAATTTTTTTTCGCTAAACTTGTAACACTCCATGACAAGTTAAGCCTATTTATAATTGCGCAAATCATTAATTAAGCAATCTCGCTCAAGATTTTTCTAAAACAATGCGCTACAACTTTTCTCGCACCTGAATTAAAACCATTTTGATATGCTTCAAATTTGAACTTTATTTTTACATATTCAAACTCGATAAATCAAATGGAGCACCTACGACAAATTTCTCAACGACAAATTTTGGCACGCAAATCGAGGTCAAATGTTGACTAAATAGCCAAGCCACCTAAGTGTGATTAAATCACCTAATTCCTTTTTCAAATACACTTACTCATAATCCTAATCTAATTAAAAAACTAGTTAAGCTTAATCATTTTGATTATTACTAACAAAACATATAATAATAATATCAAATTACTATTTCAATTTGATTTAACTAACACTTTCACTAAAACTCGATATATTGAGTTACACTAAGCCTAACCTGGTAAAATTTTTGACGTTTAAGCATAATGATTTAATTCAGCAACATTCCACAAAAAAAATATATATTTCAATCAAATAAGATTTTATTTCAAAGTTTCGAGGAACTAATACCCAATTTTTATTTTGATCACCCTTCAACGCTTTTCTTCATTTTTATTTTTGATCTTACTTCGAACCATCATTTTAAGACTATACATTTCATTTCGAGGCTTTTCGCGTGCGCGTAAATCGAAAATTTCAAAAACGTAAAAGTCGGGACTTGGATGGTGATGTTGGCCGAAAATTTAGACCATTCTTGGTCTTACTTATCTTCTTCCATTCTTCTCTTCCTCTTACACCACCATGTCTCCTTTAGCATTATGTCTAATCCTCTTACAACCTACATACTTTCATCATCACTTCTTAGCTTGCTTTTAATTAAAGATTAAACATTATTATTATTACACAATTACATACTACATACTACAACTTACAACTACAACTACTACTACTACTATCATACGTACCACACACACACAAAACACAAACAAACACTTAACTCTTTTCTTTCTAAATATTAAACTTACTACAAGTTATTAGTATACAAGTTCTACTACTACAACTTTCATTACTTACAAACACAATAAAAATCTCTAACATTTTCTCTCTAAATAAAACCATACTCAAGAACACAAGTAAGACACAAACTCATGTTCAACCTTGAAGCTCATATGAACTTCATCTTCTTCCTCTTTATTTTCTTCTTTAATCAATTATTTTCTTACTTTAAATTCTTAGAACACCTAAATTAATTCCTCACCATTTATAACTTGTCATCACTTCCTCTTTTAGCTCATAAATAACTATGAACATAAATCAAAACACTTAAAATATAAACATCACCTAAAACATAAAATGATACTACAATTTAAATTTTTAGTTTAGTTAGTTTAGTTTAAAATAAATTACTAACTTATTTATTTTCATTTTTATGTACTACTCCTAACCAAAGACGAGGAGCAAGGTGAAGCCATCGACTTGAGCATCTTTGACCATATAGTCGATCCCGACAATTGCTAGGAGCCTTTTCATTAACCTAGATAAGGTGCTCCCGCACACTATATTTGATAAGCACTTACACTTATTTGATTAAGTATGAATTGGTTTATCACCTTAGTATTGCATGACTAATTACAAGGCAAAAATCGAAAAATAAAAACTTGTGTAGTATACTAAAAACCTACGGCCACCCTTATTTTTCTCACTCAATTTTTCGTTTTAATTTTTGTAAATTGCATGCTTAAAATACTAATGCTAATATGTACATGAATATACAATTGGTTTTTGTTTAGGACTTAAAATGAATTTGTTATGAATTTAATTGTTTTAAAGTGTATTATGTTGTTCTTGAAATGTTGTTGTTATTCTTATGTTATAATGATTTTATTTTTGTTAATTAATGTTTGTAGTTGTTTTTCACTCATGATTAAGTATATAAATGATAATGAGTAAATTAGTTATTGAATTAGAAGAATAAAAATCAAAACTTAAAAATTGTGAAACTATATATATATACACGGTTTTACTATGCTTTTTGGACCAATTTTTAGTTTTAATTTTTCTAAATAACATATTATGATTAGTTTAGTTAAATTAGACTTGTATGAAAAATTTGAGAAAATTATATAAACATATGAAAATTTGACTAAATAATGTTCATATTAAAAGCATTAGTGTTCTTCACATATTCATGTGATCTTCATGTAGATGACTAATTTTGATTCATAAATTTTATAAAGTTAAAGTTAAAAGTTGTTTTAATCCATTAGTGAATAAACACATAACTAAATATATAAGTTAAATAAGCTAAATCTTTAGAATATAAAAGTTAGAAATTTAAAGTAAGTAAAAACACTATTCATAATCTTAATAAAATATTTAGTGAAATTTCAACTTAGCTTAAATCACTTTAGTATAAACTAAATAAATAGATTATAAAAACTTTAAGTCGAAAACCGATAAAATTAGAAAACTAAAATAAATTGCTAAGTACATAGTGTGCCACGGTTTTGGTGAGTATTTTTGGACCTAAAATAAATTTGTCACTTTTTATTTTTATCACTTAAGTAATTTAAATAGTTAAAGTAATGATTTATTAATAAAAACAAAAAAAGAAATAAATAGAGTAGAGTATAACAAGGCCACGGTTTTCCTACTTTAAATGGGTCACTTTTGATCAAAATGAATTTATCACTTAGTCACTAAAGTTGAATAGTAATTAGGATTATATTAGATTGTATAATAAATCGTTAATAAAAAGAATCAACGAAACCGATAAAAATAAACGTTACACTTATTAAAATGAACAAATTCGAGTGTTACTACCTATGCTTAAATTTGGATGTGGATATACGGACTATTTAAAATGAACTACGACAACCTCGCTAAAAATGGAAACCGCTAAAAGCTTAGTTAAGTATACGACTAAATTTAACCGAGTTTTACTTTTGAAATGTTATTTAAAATGACCAAGTACAAAATGAACTTAACAACTTTGAAATTAGAATTTGTACTTAAGTTTAAATCGAGTTTTTCATTTAAAATAATATTTCAAAATCACTAAATACAAAACGAACCTAACGACCTTGAAACTAGAATTTTATACTTAGTAAATAAAAAGAGTGTTTTGTAAAATACTCTAAAGTATAAAGAAAAGTATAAGATATAGAAATACTAAGTATAAGATATAATAATAAAATACTAAGTATAAGATATAATAATAAAATACTAAGTATAAAATATAATAATAAAATACTAAGTATACGAATAAAATACAAAGTATAAAAGTACGAATAAAATACGAAGTATAAAAATACGCATACGTATAAAAATACGTACGAATACGAAATACGAAAATACGAATACGTATAAAAATACGAAGAATAGTAAATACGATGAATAGTAAATACGATGAATAGTAAATACGATGAATAGTAAATACAATGAATAGTGAAAATAATGAATAGTAAAAATATTTAAAATTTAGGAACGGACTCAAAATAAATAATTAACTTTTCTATGTGCTTCCGCTACTCAAGAATCGTTAGAACTAAACTTTTCATTATACAAGTTCGACGATACTAATTTATATGAACTATCACGTAAGTAATATGAGATTGAGAAAATGAGAAAATGAAGTACTTGCTAAATACTCGGGTGTCTGCGATGTTAAACGCTATAGGGTCAGGGTTAGTAAGGTAGCCGCATATGGGGACACTATCATCGCTATTTGGTGCTAGTGGTAATCTAATGACTCTCCTAGTCTTTATTTAACGTGATTTTCGCCCTGGGTAGTGATTCGTTCACGGGCCCATATGAGGTAACGGAAAATAGCCATTCCCACCCGGGGAATCTGTCGTAGTGTAATAGTCGTACCAATAGGGTAGTGTGTGCATACAAAAGACAAGGGACTGATCCTCCTTATTACCTGCTTGATATCTTCAGCATTTAAAGTCCGTTGATGTGACCGGCACGCTGTCGCGCGTTAGCATGCTATTTGTGTTAACGCATGTTTCCATCCTTGCTAGTTTGTTGGCTTATGGTCGTGTTTCATCTTAGATTATCCATGTTGTGTTGGATGTTAGGTAGCTGTATCTTATGCTACTTAGTGTTTGATCTGATGTACGAGTCTGAGTAACTAGTGTACTTTGATAGGAAATTATATGGGTAATTATCTATGAGAGTACAAAAGCCGCTCTGTAGTCAAGACTCGCGAGTATATGTTGCTATATGAATAATTGAAAAGGGTCGACTACCCCGAATGTGAATGAAATGATAATGATTTGCCTACATGATTATGAATTGAGAATAATTATCGATGATTGTTTTTTTATGGTTATATTATTTGACGCATGCTCCTGTTTGAATCACCATGATTCCTCTTATGTGTTGTTTAAACGCTTGCTATTTGTTTTTACTTATTTATATTATGTATTTCATATGTTTTAGAATTACATGTGTCGAAAGAGTGTTGCGGGAAAATGATAATGGTTAAACGCAGGTACCCCGAGACCAACGCTATTGAATGCTGGGGAGAGTTACCTTACTTATTTTGTACGCTTTTGAGAGAATGTAATCGAATAACTCTGCTTTATCTTAAACTCGTATTATGTATACAGAGTTTTATGACGATAACAGCTGGTTTTGTAATATATAGACTTAATTAATTTTCCGCCTTAGTTTAATTAAAGTCACGAAAAACCAGGTTGTTACAACGTACAAATGCAAATATGTGACTCGACAAACATGTAAAATAAATGTAAGCCGTCAAAGCTATGACGATTTGCTATAGGAAATATACGTAAAATGACTAACTCATTGTATTTGAATTAATAAATGAACGTTATTTTCCGACTTGTGTTCAATTCTAAGATTTTATAAAACCCTCGGTTTTGCATGTTTAAAGAGACTAGTTGAAACGGTACAGTTAAATGTCGAATCCGTGTTTTAGTCGTAATTTAATGCATGAATCGAGAATTTGCATAATGTAAAAGTGGGTGCTTAATTTAGTGATTTTGAGTCGTTCATTTATGCGATATTGGCGGGGTTTAGACGAATCATTTGATTCGAATTACTACAATCAGATTGTAATACGAGTTCGTTAATGCCAATATCGGGGTGGGTTAAAGTAACCCTATAAGTCTCAAACGTCCAATCGGAAGGTAAAATTTCTTTACCTTGAAATGCAAAGACGGTTTTTAGAGTGGAAATTTATAAGTGCGAGAGGCTTATTGTGAGTATGATTGATATTTGATGATGAATGTATGTGAATGTTGTGTTTGATAAATGATGAGTTGATGTTGAAAATGATCGAATAAGGGCTGCTATTTATAGCAAATGCTTCGTGTTTTATGCCTAGTTGCTCAGAAAATCGCCAGTGAACCAGCGATTAACCAAACAATCGCCAAAATGTCAGAGGAGGACCAGAAAATCGCCAGAGGTCTGGCGATTTACCATAAAATCGCCAGTATTATGGCGATTTTCCCCTCTTTTTCTGACAAATTTGTAGCGCCGCATACGTTATCGTAGGTATGTAAGACTATGGCTGTTTTGTCGAGCAAATGGGCTGACCTTGTGTGCCTTTGGTCATCAACTTGCACAAGTTGATTGGTTCACTTGTATGCTTGGCTTCGTTTCTCGTGTTTCGTGTTTCGTGCTTCGGTTTTTCGTCGTGTTTTTCGATCTTGGCTCGAAGTAAAATAATATTGTAATGTATTATTTTACGACTTTGTGGGATTTTGTTTTGTAAGAATGTGACCCGGGACGCATTTTGGCCCACTCGGGTGCTTGGGCCTTTTTGTGTGTTTTGGGCCGTTTTTGTGTGTGTGGGTCGTTTTTGTATCCTCGGGCCATTTTGTGAGGCATTCTTATGTCGTGCTTGTGCGTATTGTGTCGACTTGCGATTTAAAATGACTAAATTAATATTCATTTTTACGAAGTATGTAAATTCAAAATTAATACGTTAAAAATGACTAAAATGTTTTAGACACTTATGTACCGTTTTGTCTCATTTTAAAACATGCATGAAAGTCCTTTTCGTCATCGGGTTTGCTTTTTGGGGGGTACGGATACGGGTATCTACAGTTTGAAGCTCCCAATTCGGACTGCAAAGACATATTACGAAAAGCGGTAATGGATGCAAACCCTGCCAACCCTACCTTCCAGCCTTCGGTCAAGCGTAAGGTAATTCCTACGCGAGTGCCGAAGGATAAGAAAAAGAAAAGACCGAGGACGGAGGAAGTTATCCAATCTCCGCCGCAGCAGCCGTCACCACCACCGCAGCCGTCATTTCCCGACTGGCCGCCTCAACAGCCGATGCAGCAGTCCCAGCCGCCGCCTCCGCCGTCTCCTAAACACTCTGCTCCTCAACAACTCGCAATTGTTGAGGATATCCTAGATTCTGAGGAGGAGGAGAACTAAGATCAGCTGGTCATCAGGAACCTGCGGTCTTCTACCTCTAAGGGGAAGGTGAGTTCAGATTCTTATTCAGACGGCCGCGTATCCGGGTGCAACGTCTTGGATGTACCTGCGGACAACTTATCTACTATTCCCATTTTTAGTGACATGGATCTGAACTCATCTTCCTTCTTTATGCAGAAGGTGGCCGTGACGCAGCAGCCTGCCGTGACTGCGGCCTCAACCCGTACCGCCCCCGACGGAAGCCGTGTTAGGGACGACAAGGGACTTGCTGACAAGGCCCGATGGATCACTGCTGGCCTCCGCACCCTTCTCAAGCATGCTGAATTGATGGAGAAAGGTGTCCAGCTGCTCATCTCGCCGCCTTCTGACCTCCAGACTACCGTCGATCAGATGTGCAAGGCTTGCGAGAAAGCTAAGGTGGCCATCACTGAGTCTAACCGTCAGCTGGAGCGGTTGAAGGATGATCATATCAAGCTCAAGGCTGAGATGCGGGACATGACCCGCAGCGTGCTGGAGTCTAAAGCCGTCGCGAAGGCGGCAGAAGAGAAGCTGAGGGTTGTGTCTGGCCAGCTACGTGTCGTTGAAGATGATGCGCGCGCTGCCAAGGCCGCTTTGGAGGAAAAAAAGATCCTCCTACGGGAAAAGGTGGCCGCGTTATCTGACTTGGCCAGCGAGGTTGACAGGCTGCGTTTGATGGTGGAGCAATGATAGTTGTTATTTTTATATGTTTTTACCCCCGTCCCGAGCTGCTTTTTATTGTCAAAATGCGTCCTACGGGGCCATTTTGTTCTCACATTACGTCCTAGAGGCCCTTTTGTTGTATTTCCGTGTTTTGCCGGATTTTATACATTTATTAGGCGTTTGAGCTGAAAAGTGGATAGACGGAAATCCAAAAGACGACGTGAAGTTGAGCTCGGGACCGAAAGCCGAGAATTAGATCATTGGGGCCGAAATGTAGAAGGATTTAGCAAAGGGCCCAAATTGGTGGAAGTCGTAAGCCCAAAACGTTGGGCTAAAGTCATCAGAGCACCGGAGCCGGTCAGACTGACCGGCGGCCGGTCGACCGGCCGTGATGAAATTTTAATTACGGAAGCTGCTAATTTATGATATTAATTAGAAACTTTAAGTAAAAGATGAGCTTATGTTTTAATTAGACCTAGTTGCACGAAAAATACTTCCTGAGTTCTCTCTCTAGTTATTTTTACTGTTTTTCATCTTCAACCTTGGATTTAACTTTGGGATTTGATCTTGAACTTTGTAACCGTCGGTACTTTGCAATTTCAATTCAAGCATTCAGTTCTGGTAATTATGTTTCTACTTTATTCCTTTGTCAATTTATCTCTTGCCCTAGTTATGAGTAGCTAATCCCCCAACTAGGGTTGAGGGGGAATTATGCCTTTAATCCGGTGTTTTGGTTAAATTGTTGTGATCAATTAGTTAATGCTAGTGTGATTTCTTCCTGTGCGATTTAATTACCAATTGAATTTAGGGACGCCTTGATTTAATTGAACTTAGGGTTATATTGATATAAGATCGAAAGCCTAATCAATATTAGACCACTACGCGTAATTGATAAGTTGATTTAGTAAGTCGCGAGAGCCCGCTAAATTGAACTTAAGGTAACATTGATTCGAGAGAGCGTGTTTTATCCTAATCGCCTTGCTTATTCTGATTGATTGCTATTTTGGTGAAAGTTATATTATCCGGATTATTGTCATAAGGAACCCGAGACCCTAGTCTTTTTACCCATCGTTTAAACCTTCTTTTTATCGTCTTAGTTTGTTCTATTAGTTTTATAGTTTTCTACAAAACCCCCAAATTTCATACCTTAGGAATAGCCTAGACTTAGTGAACCTGCGAGTACGTTTCCCTGTGGATTCGATCCCTTCTTACCACTAGCTATCGTTAGTAGTCCGTAGGATTATTTTGATATCGGTGATACGACTTAACCGTGTCAATTTTGGCGCCGTTGCCGGGGAGACGGTTTTATTTCGCTTTTGCTTAGTAGGTTATTTCTTTTGTCTCAGAGACCGTTTCTCACTTCTCCTTGTAGTTTTTGTTTATGCGCAGGTCACCTTCAGGTTTAGTTCCATTCGATCCCGAACCTGAGCGGACTTTTCGCAAAACGCGTAACTTCTTTAAGGAGATTGCTGAAGCTTACGCATCCAAGGTTGTGGAAGTTTCGGACGCAGAATCTAGTTCAGAAGCATCGTCCTACGAAGAGGACATTACTCCACCTTCTACTTCTACTATTGTTCTTGAGGCGCCTGTGATCATGCCTAAACTGTCGAGTCACTCTTTGCCCAAGACGGAGTCCATTCCTAATGGATTCCAGATGCCCGCAACTTTAACGGGCAACTTTGAGATTCGCCCCGCCTTTCTTACCTTGGTGGAGCGTAATCAGTTTGGAGGAAATCCCACGGAGGATCCCGGTCGTCATATGCAAGTTTTCACTGACATCGCTCGACGATTAAGCGAGCGGGATTACTCGTAACCAGATTAGGAAATGTCGCTCTTTCTCGTTACGTGATCGATCTCGTGAATGGATCACCGACTTAGACAGGACAGCCGCAGGTATTACGGATTGGGATGGGTTAGCTCTTGCATTTTACAAAAAGTATTATCCTCCAGAACGGACGAATCAAATGCGGAACCAAATCCAAAGCTTCAAGCAAACTCACGATGAATCGCTTGCTGAAGCTTGGGAACGTTATAAGAAGCTTATTCGCGACTGTCCTCATCACGGTTTGAATGATTGGCTCGTGATCATGACGTTCTACAATGGGTTGTACGCTGAAAGTCGGGCTATCTTGGATTCCGCCGCGGAGGGGCGGTTCGCTAATAATGTTGATGATGACCAGGCGTGGCAACTAATTGAGCAAATGGCAGTGCATTCCTCACAGTATGATCGACCTAGAGGAAATTCTCGCGCGGCTCATAGTGATCGGGAGAAGGATTCTATTAATGCTTTAACGAGCCAAATCTCGGCTCTATCAATGCAGGTCGCCAAGATGAGTGGTGCGGGTTCATCTAATGCGCAGCAGGTTAATGTGGTTACGGGGCACGAAGCAGGTTGCAACAATTGCGGGGCTTCAGGTCATTATGCATATGAGTGCATGGGTTCGCCGGAGCAAGTTCATGCTTTTAACTCCTATCGTTCTAACTTGCCGTATCAGAACCAACCGGGTTATGATCGTTCTTTACTATCCTATCGGAGCCAAAACGTTCTCAATCCTACTCCTCAGCCGCAACAACAACAACCAACGTACGTTCCGCCGCACAAGAACTTTCAATCGAATTAACAATGGCCGCCGTACAATCCGCCACAACAGTACAATAACAATCAGTTGCAACAAAGTTATCAGCCTCCTTCTCAACCGGCTAATGATCCTGTGGCCGAGATGCGTACGATGATGATGTCGATGCAGAAAATGCAGATGGAAACTAATCAAGCCGTCAAGCATTTGGAAACGCAAGTGGCGCAACTCGCTACATCTCAATCGACTCGTCAACTGGGACAATTACCACCACAAGGTAACCCGCCGCAAAAGCATGAGCAAGCGAATGCTATTCAGCTACGGAGCGGCACCACGTACGATGGTCCGAAAATGCCTGGATCCGATGAGCCTATTGTTGAGGATATTGAGAGCGACGAGGCAGATAAAGCTGAAACTGAAGTTATGGATGCTGAAAAACGGGCAGAATTTGATGAGAGGAGTAACCAGACACCGGAGCCGGTCGACCGGCAGCCGGTCGTCCGGACCGGCTCTGATGTTCTGACGTCTTCAAGAGTTTTTTGATAAAATTTCAAATGACTCCAAAGGTATATGGGGATTAAAGGTAAGGATTCTTCCTCTCCTGAAATACAAATTAAGCACCCGTTTCCGAACAGCGCTCGCAACACGAAGGTTGATCAACAATTCGGTAAGTTTATGGATGTTGTGAAAAATCTTCAAGTCACCGTTCCTTTCACCGAGCTCATCTTGCAGGTACCTTCCTATGCTAAGTTTATGAAAGATATTTTGACTAGGAAGCGTTCTATTGGTGATATAGAGACTGTAGCCTTTACGGGAGAGAGCAATTCCCTTTTACTAGGTAAAGCCCCTCCTAAGCTTAAAGACCCGGGTAGCTTTTCTATTCCTTGTACTATAGGAACCCAGGTCATTGATAAGGCATTGTGTGACTTAGGAGCGAACGTTAGTGTCATGCCCTATTCCGTCTGTGAGAAGTTGAACAGGGGGGGGGGGGTTGAAGTGCACTAATATGACCCTACAGATGGCAGATAGGTCGGTTAAGCACCCCTTAGGTGTCTTAGAGGATGTCCCTGTGAGAATTGGGAAGTTTTTCTTTCCGGTTGACTATGTTGTGCTAGATATAGCTGAGGACACCCATATACCTATCATCTTAGGGCGACCATTCCTACACACGGTAGGGGCGGTGATAGATGTTAAGAATGGGAAGTTGACTTTAGAGGTTGGTGAGGATAAGGTTACTGTTAACCTCACTAATGCTATGCGTAGTCCCATGATCGAGGAGTCTTGCTGTATGATAGATGTCGTTGATACTATCGTTGAGGGGAATTGGCCTCCGTCCCATTTGCGGGACCCCCTTGAGGCGTTTATGGTTTTAGATGCTTGTGCAGGTGACACAGGTTATGGAGCTGTCGTGGATGTGCTGGAGGCAGCTTTGGAAGGACGGCAGCTGAGCCGTAAGGAGAGCGCATTAGTAAGTGAGTTGGTTCAGCCTACCTATGCTGCAGAGGTAGCGACACCAGAACTCAAGCCGTTGCCGGCTCACTTGAAATATGCTTTTCTTGATGATACAAACTCTTTTCCTGTTATTGTTAGTGCGTCTTTATCTAAGAGTCAGTTATCTGAACTGCATGATGTACTTCGTCGTAATAAGAAGGCGCTTGGTTATTGTTTAGATGACTTGAAAGGTATTAGTCCTGATTTTTGTATGCATAGGATTAACCTTGAGGATGGTCATCGCCCCCGTATTCAGGGGCAACGCAGGCTTAACCCTAACATGCAGGAAGTTGTGAAAAAGGAGGTCATGAAATTGCTAGATGCCGGTATTATCTATTCGATCTCCGACAGCAAGTGGGTGAGCCCGGTGCAGGTGGTTCCTAAGAAAGGTGGAACTACGGTGGTTCGTAATGACAAGAACGAGCTCGTGCCCACTAGAGTTGTTACGGGGTGGCGAATGTGCATTGATTACAGGATGTTGAATGCGGCCACCCGTAAAGATCATTTTCCTCTTCCATTTATTGATCAGATGCTTGAAAGGTTAGCTTCTCACTCGTTCTTTTGCTATTTGGACGGGTACTCTGGGTTCTTTCAGATCCCTATTCATCCTGATGATCAGGAGAAGACTACCTTCACATGTCCCTATGGCACCTTTGCTTATCGCAGGATGCCATTCGGACTGTGTAATGCACCTGCCACATTTCAGCGATGTATGATGGGAATTTTCTCGGAATTCCTTGAATCTATTATGGAGGTGTTTATGGATGACTTTAGTGTCTATGGCACTGATTTTTCATCCTGTCCGATTAATTTGGAAAAAGTCTTAAAATGCTGTGTCTAGGGCTGTTCAACGGTCCAGAACCGGACCGACCCGGACCGGTAAGACCCGAAGACCGGTAAAGGGGAAAATTAGAACCCGGAGACCGGACCTTACAAGGTAAGACCGCACCCGGATCGACCCGTATATCCGGTCCTAGACCGGACCTAAGACCGAAGACCGCTTCAAGTTGAGTCTGTACGTAAAGGCTCTTGTAAGTTGTAAGTGCTACTATGATGTAATCTGCTACTATGATGTTTCAAACATTTTAATATTATCAATGTAAGTGCTATTGTGCTATTGTGCAAACTGCAAAGTCTCTTGTTTCCAAATTCTAAAGACTAAAGTCATAAGAAAACACCAAAATATAGAATCCAGCAAGTTGTAAGACTTTTAAACTAAATCAAAATTGATAACATGACAAAATTGCTCCCACAAATTAATAAATCTTGAACAACTAAAATTTTTTCAAGCTTCCATCTTCTTCACAGCTTCAAACAACAAAATCAGAAGTATCTTCTTCAATTATTGTTGTTTTCTCCAGATCTAATCAAAATAAACAAGAAAGTATAAATTACACTTCGAAAAGTTATTAATAATTAGAAAAATACAAACAAAAATTGTGCTCCGTAATAAAAACTTGTAACCTTTTTCAAGTTGCTCTAGTTTTTCTAGTTTCTCCTCCATGTCAATTCCATTCTCCTTTCTTGGACGAATCCAATCTTGAGTACATAAAAGCGCTTCCACAAGCTTCAATTAATAGTCAAGAAAAAAATAAAAATCAAAACTTGATAATATTTTAATACAAAGACAAAAGATTTTATAGAGTTAAAACTATATTACCTTGGGGGTTAAAGAGCTCCTAAATGGAGTAAGATGGCGACGACCTGCACTAAATGCAGACTCGGAAGCTACCGTAGAAATAGGCATAGCTAAAACATCACGAGCCAAACATGCCAAAATTGGTTATCGATGACCATTCAATTTCCACCATGTTAAAACATCACAATCTTGTTCATGATCACCGAGAACCTCATTCAAATACCTATCAAACTCGGACTTGGCATAACCACCATCAGACCGTCTCATCCTAACTTGCATTTCAATTGATTTTTTGAAATCTAAATAGTCATCTTGTCCAACATTAGCCCTTATACTATGTGAACCATGATCATTTTGAGGAGTCGAGGAGCCATATAGCCTTCTGTATTCGTCAAATAGGTCACATGCTTTACGATACACTTCGTTTGTCAACTCGTCATCTTTAGGTGTGCCATAAACGCGCGTAAAAGCAATTTTCAGCCCTACTAACTTCACATTAGGATCTAAAATAGCCCCCATATAAATCAATATATTCATTTTCTCTACATCACCCCAATACTTGTCAGATTTCTTTTTCATAGCACAAGCCATAGCTCTAAAGTCCTCATCATCACTAATAATCCACTTATTTAATTGTTCAAGAACACGAGCGATGAAAAAGATACTAGAATTACT
Organism: Dianthus caryophyllus; assembly: GCA_023091065.1. Lineage (NCBI taxonomy): Eukaryota > Viridiplantae > Streptophyta > Magnoliopsida > Caryophyllales > Caryophyllaceae > Dianthus > Dianthus caryophyllus. Next base: position 21,330,003 of record CM041522.1, read on the forward strand.
AGTCACGTACAATGAACCAGAAACTTGATCAGTCAACAGTTTAAACTCTTTCAAAAATATTACCAATGCTTCAACAACCAAGCAATCGTACTCGCATGGAGCACCAGAATGCTCTATTTCACCCTCAATTGGATTTCCATATTCATCTACATAATCTAAGTTTGTTCCGAGCTCATCGCCTTGAGGGTTAATTGGAACATTAACATCACCAAAAACATCCTTATATTTTAAAGCGGTTTCTAACATATTAAATGTGGAGTTCCATCGAGTTGGACAATCAAGAGATAATGACAACTCACATTTCGTATACTTTTGAGCAACATTTTTAAAGTAATGCAACCTTGCCGGAGAGCTCTTAACGAATTTCACCGCATACCTAACCTTACTAACCGACTTCTTATTCTTTTTCAGTCCATCCCACACAATAAGATTTATTACATGTGCGACACATCTTACATGCATATGATTACCCCTAGCTATTAAGTTATGCCTCTTTTGAAGCAACTTTTTCAATTCTACGCAAGCGGTATCATTAGCACTGGCATTGTCCACTGTCAAAGTAAACACTTTGTCATCCAAATCCCATGATTTAATGCAGAAATCAAGAGTATTAGCAATATCTTTACCCTTATGACTATAGATGGGACAAAAGCAAATAATTTTCTTGTGAAAAAGCCAGTCATTATCGATAAAGTGGGCAGTCAAGCACATATAATTAATTTTCTGGATGCTCGTCCATGTATCGGTGGTAAACGACACTCTTTGACATGAATCTCTAAACAACTCTTTCATTTTTATTTTTTCATTCGAGTAGAGCTGATAGCAATCCCGAGCAATAGTAATGCGAGATGGAATATGAAAGTTAGGGACACTTACGGACATAAGGCGTTTAAATCCAGGTTTCTCAACAAATCGAAAAGGTAACTCATCGATTATTATCATGTAAACCACGGCTTCTCTAACCTCATTCAAATTCAAAGTCCACCCTTTCAATTTACCTTCTCCATCATTAGCAAGCCTATCAAACACCAATTCAGTTTGTTTTCCTTTTGACTTATTTATTGGCGCATCAGGATTAGCAGGACAATTAAGCCAATGATATTTTATGTTTTTCGACCCATTTTTAGTGCCATCTGATGCAAAATCTTTTCCCTCACAGTAAATACACTCTGACCTTCTCATACCTTGCTCCGTATAATCTCGAAAATGAACCCAATATGCTGTTCGTCTTTTAACAGTGATGTATTGACGTCCTTTAACAGGAGGTCGAGGAGGTAGTAAAGCTTTACCCGATCGCTTTTCAGGCTCCTCAGTCAAATCATCGTCGCTTAGCTGAATTGTTTCTGTTGATTCTGCTTCCTGTGATTCCTGTGAACTAGATGAAGGTCTTTTCCTTTTTGAACCATGACTTTCTTGAGTATCCATCTAAGAAAATAATCATTACTTAATCAATTGTAAATAAGTCAACAAGACAACAATAATCATCAAAATTCAAACAGAAATCAAAGTAACATGTATAAACATAATTTGATGAAACAATAAATATTAAAATTATACATGAATGATGAATAATGGGGACAAATCAATTCATGAATACATTACCTTTAAATCAAAGTGAATGATTTTGGTGGAATATTTGTTCACTGACTTTGAGCATACACAAAGTGACGAAACCAATTTATCAAAAATCAAAATAATAAAGTTTGACATATGAAAAAAATTGAAAGAATAATTTTTATTCAAATATTAGTCAATGAGACAATAACTAAGTGCTTTATTTTAGGGAAAAATTTTAAATTTTCTAAGAAATTAGGGGAAGTTAAAGAAGGAAAGATATGGAGGAGCCAAAAATCTCTTTTGAACGGCAACTTTTTTTACAGTTTACTTGCAAGTTGCAACTTGCTATTAGGGTCTACGGGTTTTAACGGGTTCACCCCTAACCCGGACCGGATGGACCGGAGACCGGATAGGCTAATTATCATGACCCGTAGACCGGACCTTATATTAAACGGTCCGGGTCTGCCGTCTGCACGGTCCTGGACAGGTTCGGGTTCTTGGTCTGATCAAGCATTTTGAACAAATTTAGCCGTGGTCGAAGTTAACCTTGTTTTAAATTGGGAGAAATGCCACTTCATGGTCAATGAAGGAGTGGTATTGGGTCATATAGTGTCCGAAAAGGGCATCCAAGTCGATAAGGCAAAAGTGCAAGTGGTTGAGCAACTACCACCTCCCGTTTCTGTTAAGTGGGTGCGTAGTTTTCTTGGTCATGCCGGTTTCTATCGGCGGTTTATCAAAGATTTTTCTAAAATCGCTAAACCACTTACACAGTTGCTTTTGAAGGATGCCCCTTTCGCGTTTACTGATGAGTGTGTCGAGTCTTTTGACAGATTGCTGCATTAATTTCTCGCTACCGATTATGCAACTTTCGGATTGGAGTCTTCCGTTCGAGGTGATGTGCGATGCGAGTGATTACGCATTGGGCGCCGTTTTGGGTCAAAGACGAGACAAGGCCCTGCATGCTATCTACTATGCAAGTAAGACACTAGATGAGGCCCAGGTTAACTACGCGACAACAGAGAAGGAACTTCTTGCAGTGGTTTTCGCATTGGAGAAATTTCGGACTTACTTGGTTGGGTCGAAGGTCATAGTTTACACCGATCACGCGGCCTTGAAATATTTGCTAGCGAAGAAGGAGGCGAAGCCGCGGTTGATTCGTTGGATACTACTGTTGCAGGAATTTGACCTTGAGATCCGCGACAAGAAAGGGGCAGAAAATGTGGTTGCTGATCATTTGTCCCGACTGAGATTTGATGGAGGAGGCATTTCATTGCCTATTGATGATTCTTTTCCCGACGACTCGCTGATGTGCGTTGGGCATGTAGGTTCAGGCACCCAACCTGAGCCATGGTATGCTAACTTTGCCAACTTTATCGTTGGTGGCCATATACATGTTGATTTGAGCTCCCAACAGAAGAAGAAGTTCTTGCACGACGTAAAGAGCTACCTTTGGGATGATCCGCACCTGTTTAAGGTGTGTGCAGATGGGTTATATCGGCGATGCGTCCCTCAGTGGGAGGTTGCTGGTATTTTAGAGCGGTGTCACTCCTTTCCTTATGGAGGACACCACGGTCCTTCTCGTACAGTTGCTAAGGTGCTGCAGTCGGGTTTTTACTGGCCGACCATGTTTCGTGATACGAAGGACTTTGTTATGAGCTGTGATGCGTGTCCAAGACCGGGTATTTCTAGGAGGCACGAGATGCCTCAAAATCCGATACTCGAGGTTGAACTGTTCGACGTTTGGGGCGTAGATTACCAAGGACCGTTTCCTTCATCTAAAGGGAACCGTTACATTTTGGTTGCTGTTGACTATGTTTCGAAGTGGGTTGAGGCGGTCGCTTCTCCTACTAATGACGCCAAGACGGTCGTTCGTTTATTGAAGAAGACGATATTCCCTCGTTTCGGTGTACCTCGTGCTTTGATTAGTGATGGTGGAACTCATTTCCACGAACGACAGCTCACCGCTCTACTGGTTAAATACGGTGTCACTCATCGTACTGGGTTAGCTTACCACCCACAAACTAGTGGGCAAGTGGAGATTTCTAATCGCGAGATCAAATCGATCTTGGAAAAGGTGGTAGCGAAGTCCCGGAAAGATTGGAGTTTGAAGCTGGATGACACTCTTTGGGCATACAGGACAGCTTTCAAGACACCTATAGGCACCTCGCCTTATAGGTTGGTCTACGATAAGTCGTGTCATCTCCCTGTCGAGCTCGAGTACAAAGCTTATTGGGCGATCAAGGAGCTTAACCTCGACCCGACTCTGTGTGGGGAGAAGAGGCTACTGCAGCTGCATGAACTTGAAGAATTTCGGCTGCAGTCGTACGAGAATACGCGTCTCTACAAGGAGCGCACTAAGCGGTGGCACGACGCAAAGATTTTGCCTAGAGAGTTCACCGTTGGAGATAAGGTACTGCTCTTTAACTCTCGTCTGAAACTGTTTCCCGGGAAGCTGAGGTCCAAATGGTCTGGACCGTACACCGTAACGAAAGTCAGCAAGTTTGGCTATTGCGAGTTAGAGACAGATTCGGGAGAAAGATTTCAAGCTAATGGTCAACGGCTCAAACTTTATCATCCATCTGCTGTTGTGGGCGTCGTCGAGGTACTCTACCTTGCGCCCCCGGATTCCTCTTGCTGATGAGGTACATAGTCGACTTTAAACCAGCGCTTCCGGGAGGCAACCCGCGTATTTTTGTATTTATTGTAGCATTTTGCTTTTTGCATTTCTTTTAGTTCATTCGGTGAGGCGAGAGTGAGGGTACTAATAATCATTGAGTTGTGCAGGATTTCGTGGGATTTGGTACTTAGAATTTTTGAAGATTTCACGAGTAAAAAGCCCCGAAGCCGGCCGGCCGGCCGCCGGTCTCCAACCGGCGCCGTGCCTTAAATTTTAAAGGCTCAAAAACACTTAGAAAAAATTGGAAAAGCCTCAGAGCCGGTCGACCGGCCGCCGGTCCCGACCGGCCGTCCCGCAATTCTGCTGCCTTTAAATACCACGAAAACCCCTCAAAATCACTCATAATCTCACTTTCACTCCTTCTCTCTACCTTCCCTCTAAAAACCACGACCCCGAACTCTCTCAAAAAAAAAAAAAAAAAAAGACCCAAACCCTAACTATTTTCCTCCCCAAAACACCACTTCAAATTCCTACTCATTTCAATGGCGGATCGAGGACAACAACGCAAGCGTGGTAGAATCAACACTCGTCACCAAGCGTCTCTTCCCGATGTCGGGCCCGACATCGACTTTCCCGAGGTAATTTTCGCATCCGAACAACAAAAAACGAACTTTCTAGCTTTTAAGAAACGTCCCCTCCTCCCTACCCGGTTTATTTGCCGGAATACCTTGCGTGCTCTAGGTATAGACGGTGTTACTGAGAAGCTTTTTAAGGGTGTCGGTATGGATAAGATGTTCGGTATGATGTACTTGACTTATGCTCGTCTTATTTGGGAATTTTTGAGTTCGCTTACGGTGGACCGGGGGCGATCGGCGGATAGTATTGTGCTAACTTTCCGTCTAATGAATAATGACTGTACTTTGACGGTTCGTCAGCTTGGCACTATCTTTGGTTTCACGCACCATAATGAGTATACCGCTCCTGATTGGTTTAATGTTGGGGAGTTATGGAGAGCGATCTCGGGCGAACGACAGGAGCCCGGGAAACAAATGAGTGCCCCCTACATTCATCAGCCGGCCATTCGCATTTGGCAGAGATTCATGGGGCGGACGATATTTGGGCGTAATGAGCCACATAATGTTAGGACCGAGGAGATTGCTATCCTTGGTCAGTACTTGCGCAGGGAACCAGAGCGGTATTATATTGATCTCGCCTATCACCTTGCCCTCCATTTGAGGAAGCTTGCCTCGAGCCCGACTTCTAACGTCGGGATACATGTGGGTGGTCTTATCACCCGGATTGCTATTAAGGTTGCTGGTTTCACCGAAAACCCGGCAAGGGGGTGCAGGGCGGTGTCCTATTGGATATCTCTTACTTATGTTCGCCGTTGAATTGGCTTCGCCCTGCTTCTGATGGGAAACGTATATGGATGATCGGCAACAAGGAAAGCGTTCGTCTTCCTGCGCCCACACAAACTGGCCTTACTCCGAACCAGGACTCTTACCTGCTTCCTATTGAGGGCGCCCCTACGCCATCTGTTCCCGTCCAGACTTATGGGCGACGCGCCACGATGGGTGCTTCTTCTTCTTCGGCTGCTGTTGAGGAGCCGGTTCAGCAGTTTACGGTTCCACCACATACTCCTGCTGGTGGTACGCAGTATTTTGACCTACACCCTGATATTGTTTCGATGATGGGTCGTATGGAGTTGGGAGTCACTGGGCTCCGTTCTGATTTTGATGGCTTTCGTCATCAATACGGCGATGATTTGCGCGCGACGCACGCGCGTATTGACAGGGTTTATACTGATATGGCGTTGAGTCAGTTCCCCACGTATGATGCCTATGCGAGGCAGGGCTCCGTTCCACCAGAGGGACCTCACCCGTCCTTCTACACTTGGCCCGACGGCGGGTATACAGACCCGAGCGTCCATGGAGGGTTTAACCTTCAGCCCGATTATTACTCTACCCCTTATACTTGGCCGGATGGTGGATATGGAGCTCCGCAGCAGCCTTATACTGGTTTTGGTGACGCGGGCGCGTCCGGATCGGGTGCTGCCGCCTCTGGGATGCCGATTGATGACGAGGAAGACGACGATCTTAGAGCTATTGACGAGTACGAGGACGACGATTCTTAGTGGCGCGCTGGCCACTAACCCCTGAGCATCTGCTGGCTTGGAGGAACTCATTTGTACAGTACGTTTTCTATTCTCTATTCTATTTTCGTTCCTTCCCCATTTATTTTAGGTCCTTCAGTTGTGTTTTTATGGATGTTGGTTGATTGTTTGCTGCTGATCACACTGAGGACATTGTGATGTTTAGGCTTGGGGGAGGAATTAGGTTGCTTTATTTTCATTTTTTTTGTATTTGTGTGTTAGTTTGTCAGTTTTACTGCTTTCTTTTTCACTTCCTTTTTCCTTTAAAAAACAAAAAAAAAATTCCAAAAAAACCAAAAAATGTCAAAAAATCACAAAAATAGAGTCAGTTTAGATGTAGAAACGTGCAAAGCGACGATGATTTCATGTGCTTAATGCTTGCCCTTTTTCTATGCACTTGACGTGATTGAGTATGTGCTTTTCATGCTGTCTTGAGTCGATCTTACGAGTCAGTTGTTTGGTATGCTGTTGTTGAACCTAGACTTGACCGTGTTTTAGTGAAACTACATATATATAGTGAGAATTAGAGCCTCCAAGGCCGGTGACATCTATGACTGGTCTCCTTGTTTGTTAGGGTGTTTGTAGTTTCTCCTCGTGTAGGGCGTAATATTAACATGCATAAATGTGAATTCGATCTGCTTAATACTGAGTCGTGTCGGGTTGGTGGCTAGCGGTATTACATGAGGAAAGGCAGCATTATACTTGTTTTTTTTTTTTCGAGCTCCACATTAGCCAAATGGCCTATTTTTCTTACCCTTTAGATTATAGGTTACCACTTTTTGCACCCCGACCTAGCCTTAAAGCTTGTTTTCGTACCACATTTTGATTACCCGCTTACCTTTTTCAGTTTACTTACCCTGTTCGGGACAGTTGCATATTGATGTTGGTTTGTCGGTTATTGCTTGAGGCGTTGAGCAGAGGTTGCAGAAAAGAGTTGCAAGTTGGAGGTCTTTTGTTTTCTATCGTCAACCGTTACCCCTTTTATTTTCGTTTGCAGTTTATGTTTCAAAAAAAAAAAAAAAAAAAAAAAAAAAAAAAACAGAAAACAGAAAAATCGAAAAAAGAAAAAAAAAAAAAAAAGAGAAAAAGAACAAAAACACAAAAAATATGTTGTTTAATTCGGGGTTTGTACATAATACGGTTGCATGACGTGATTAGTCGACTACTCTTACGGAGGTTGTTATTTGAGCTTGAGTTCAGTTTTTGCCTCTTAGTCGATTGAGTTGGGTTGATTGTTGTGGCGAGTTGGTTTAGTAGATATATGCAACTACCGATCTTAGCTCCTCTTATCCTAAATGCGCTTGGCGCAACCACCTTTCACCCTTTACCCTGGCCTTCCCGCGTAAGTCCTTGGCATGTATTCTGGTCATTTGTTTGGTTGGACACGTACTTTGGTTGTAGAGGTCGTTTTCACATTAGATTGCAGGCGTGTTTCACGAGTCGAGTAGGTGAGTGTGTTATCTTGCATCTTTACAGAATATTCACATATACTCACCCTGTTCTCTTATGAGTGTAGAGTGAAACTCGTGAGGATACTAATTCAACGGTCTTGCAAGGTCGACGGTTCAACTTATTAGCTTCCTGCAGCTTGATTAGTTTGTATCGCACTTATTTCCGCAGTTGGGAATTTATTCCTGACACTTTTGATTGCTCATGATCGTTAAGTTGTATATGTTTGAGTGACTGTCGCATGTCTAGCTCTGAGTCGCTGTTTCTCGTCTTTTGTATATGGTTGTATGGTTTGTTTAGTAGTTAGTTATGTCGCTTGCTCGAGGACGAGCAAGAGTTTGGCTTGGGGGAGTTTGATAGTTGTTATTTTTATATGTTTTTACCCCCGTCCCGAGCTGCTTTTTATTGTCAAAATGCGTCCTACGGGGCCATTTTGTTCTCACATTACGTCCTAGAGGCGCTTTTGTTGTATTTCCGTGTTTTGCAGGATTTTATACATTTATTAGGCGTTTGAGCTGAAAAGTGGATAGACGGAAATCTAAAAGACGACGTGAAGTTGAGCTCGAGACCGAAAGCCGAGAATTAGATCATTGGGGCCGAAATGTAGAAGGATTTAGCAAAGGGCCCAAATTGGTGGAAGTCGTAAGCCCAAAACGTTGGGCTAAAGTCATCAGAGCACCGGAGCCGGTCAGACTGACCGGCGGCCGGTCGACCGGCCGTGATGCAATTTTAATTACGGAAGCTGCTAATTTATGATATTAATTAGAAACTTTAAGTAAAAGATGAGCTTATGTTTTAATTAGACCTAGTTGCACGAAAAATACTTCCTGAGTTCTCTCTCTAGTTATTTTTACTGTTCTTCATCTTCAACCTTGGATTTAACTTTGGGATTTCATCTTGAACTTTGTAATCGTCGGTACTTTGCAATTTCAATTCAAGCATTCAGTTCTGGTAATTATGTTTCTACTTTATTCCTTTGTCAATTTATCTCTTGCCCTAATTATGAGTAGCTAATCCCCAACTAGGGTTGAGAGGGAATTATGCCTTTAATCCGGTGTTTTGGTTAAATTGTTGTGATCAATTAGTTTATGCTAGTGCGATTTCTTCCTGCGCGATTTATTTACCAATTGAATTTAGGGACGCCTTGATTTAATTGAAATTAGGGTTATATTGATTTAAGATCGAAAGCCTAATTAGTATTAGACCACTACGCGTAATTGATAAGTTGATTTAGTAAGTCGCGAGAGCCCGCTAAATTGAACTTAAGGTAACATTGATTCGAGAGAGCGTGTTTTATCCTAATCGCCTTGCTTATTCTGATTGATTGCTATTTTGGTGAAAGTTATATTATCCGGATTATAGTCATAAGGAACCCGAGACCCTAGTCTTTTTACCCATCGTTTAAACCTTCTTTTTATCGTCTTAGTTTGTTCTATTAGTTTTATAGTTTTCTACAAAACCCCCAAATTTCATACCTTAGGAATAGCCTAGACTTAGTGAACCTGCGAGTACGTTTCCCTGTGGATTCGATCCCTTCTTACCACTAGCTATCGTTAGTAGTCCATAGGGTTATTTTGATATCGGTGATACGACTTAACCGTGTCAAGCAGCTGTCGCTGGAGAAGGAGCAAGCCTATGCCCGAGGCTTCTCCGACGGTTTTACTAGGGGTTATAAGCGCGGCGATGAAGACGCCAAAGGGCTCATCCAGCTTATCTCTCCCTACTTTGATTTCGCTCGGCATCACGAGCTGGAAAACGAGAGGAAGGCAAAGCGGAAAGAGATGGGCCTGGGAATGGATGTCCCTGTTCCCGACTATGAAATCAAAGACGCCGTTGAGTCCGACGGCAAAGAGTCCGAGGAGGAAGTTGGCCACTTCTATGCAGGCGCCGATCCCGCTTCATAGGAACTTCTGGCGGTCGTCATCCAAATTTCTTCTGCATCGTCTAGGAAGATTTTTGCCGCCGCCCTCATCATTGTATTCGGCTTGGGTATAGCTATCCCAGGCTGCTTACCGGCGAAGATCATCCCCTGCTGGTCCAGCCTGGGTGTCTTCTAGTCTAGCAGTTTACTTTCTTTTGCGCTAAATTTGTCGATGGCGACCATACGTGGGGTGACGCCCGACTCCGCGTAACTTTGTACTTAGCTTGTATTCTCTTTCATTAGGTTTCTGTAGCCACTTGTAATGTGCTTTCTTTTCAATGAAATTTGCCTTTCTTTCTGCTGCAACTGCTGATGCATTTACGTGAGAAAATCTCTAAGTGACCCTGCGGTCTTTCATGTTTACATTTTTTATTTTCCATAGTATATTCTTCACTCTTTCATAGATGAGTAAAATTTTCTAAGTGACCCTGCGGTCTTTCATGTAATATTCAATGTAGTGTTTGTCCAGGCCGGTGGCCGTTAATTTTCGTAATCGTTACCTTCTGTGCTCTACGGCCGCAAGAGATCTTAACTGTTTTTCACTTGTAGTTTGTGCTGCCTGTGCTCTGCGGCCGCAGGCTGACTTATTCAATTTTCATAGATTCTGGTTGATGGTGCCTGTGCTCTGTGGCCGCAGGCAGTCTTGTCCAACCTTTTTAGTTTCTGGTTGGTGCTGCCTGTGCTCTGTGGCCGCAGGCAGATTTATCCAACCTTCTCAGGTTCTGATTGGTGTTGCCTGTGCTCTGTGGCCGCATGCAGACTTATCCAACCTTCTCAAGTTCTGATTGGTGCTGCCTGTGCTCTATGGCCGCAGTCAGACTTATCCAACCTTCTCATTTCTTGGTTGGTGCTGCCTGTGCTCTATGGCCGCAGACAGACTTATCCAACCTTCTCATTTCTTGGTTGGTGCTGCCTGTGCTCTATGGCCGCAGGCAGACTTATCCAACCTTCTCAGGTTCTGATTGGTGCTGCCTGTGCTCTATGGCCGCAGACAGACTTATCCAACCTTCTCAGGTTCTGATTGGTGCTGCCTGTGCTCTATGGCCGCAGGCAGACTTATCCAACCTTCTCATTTTTCAAAAATTTCATGCTTTTTGAATCAACTTATCTTGATTCACCGGCACCGGGGTAGTCCTCCCTCCTTGCCCCCTGGCCAGCTTTTGTGTGACACAAGTCTAAACAAATGCTGGGCAAAGAACTTATCATTAATAAATTTCCTTTTCTCCGTGTGGTGTCAACAAGTCTGAGCACTCGCACGGTTCAAAAAATAAACAGGTCGACTGCCTCGTTAAAACCTTTCTATGGAAAACCCAGTGGGACAAAACCATACATAAGGAAAAAGAGTACAGTGACTTACACAAAATACTTCTTAAGGCTGTCAGCATTCCAGTGGGAAGGCAGCTCATACCCATCCATGTTGGTGAGGTTGTAGGTACCTGGCTGCTTGATGTTAGTGATTCTGTATGGGCCCTCCCAGGTGGCTGACAGCTTGCCGTGGATATTTCCTTTTCCTGTTGCGCTTGCTTTCCTCGACACAAGGTCTTCTAGCTCGAAGTTTCGGTGGCTGACCCTGTGGTTGTGCATTCGGCGCATTCTGTTCTGATAAATTGCTAGGTTCAGGCATGCCTGCTCCCTAGCTTCCTCTAGTAGGTCCAGAGATTCCTTTCTTGCATCCAGGTTGTCGGCTGCTTGAAACAAATCTACCCTTGGACTGGGGGACTAGATCTCCACCGGCAAGAGGGCTTCCGCGCCGTACACTAGGTTGAAAGGTGTATGGCCGGTTGCCTCTTTCTCCGTAGTCATGAGGGACCATAAGACGCTTGACAACTCATCAGCCCAAGCTCCCTTCAATTCATCCAGCCTCCTTTTCATTCCATTTAGCATCTACTTGTTGGCCGCCTCCGCTTGGTCGTTGCATTGAGGGTGAGTCACAGAGGAGTATGCGACCACCGTACCGTTGCTTTTTAACCAGTCCCTTATCCGGTCGTTATCAAATTGTCTTCCATGATCGAAGACTACCACTTTTGGTACGCCGAATCTGGTGATGACGTTTCGCCAAATGAACTTCCTCACCGCCGGCTCTGTTATCTGTGGGACAGCTTCTGCTTCAATCCACTTCGTAAAGTAATCCACCGCGGCAATCACAAATTTTCTGCCTCCGGTGGCTGTTGCAAACGGTCCCAAGATGTCCATTCCCCATTGATCAAAAGGGATGGGACACAAGAAAGTCCGCAGATCTCTGGCCGGCAGGTGGATGTCTGGTCCATGAATTTGGCAATTTCTGCACCGTTTCGTCAGTTCTTTCGCATCCTTGATCATTGTTGGCCAAAAGTATCCGGCTCTCAGAGCTTTGTGGGCCAAATTTCGCCCTCCTATGTGGTGGCCGTAGACCCCTGAATGGATTTCTTCAAGTATGTAGGCCGCTTGGTATGACCAACGCATTTTAGAAGCGGATCCGAAAAAGACCTTCGATATAATTCTCCGTTGATGATAATAAATCTGACATCCGCACGTATTACCTTAGCGACCTCTACCCTATCTGCTGGAAGTTCCCCTGTCATTTTGTACTTGATGATGGGGCGCATCCAGCTATCCCCGTCGGTTATCGCATTCACTGTCAATACCCCCTTCTGTCTTCTGATGTCCACGGTCACTGTCTTTGGTTTGTTATCAGGTGCTGCGCTTGCCAGTTTGGCGAGGGCGTCAGCTTTGTTGTTTTCTGACCGTAGAATGTGATGTACTTCAAAGGATTTTAAAGTTGCTGTCAGACCCTTGGCCTTGTGTAAGTACTGCGTCATGTCGTGGTCCCTAGCCTCGTACTCGCCTCTCAGCTGACTGGCTACTAACTAGGAGTCTACCCGTAGAACCAACTTTTCTGCCCCCATTGCGATTGCTAGTTCGAGTCCGGCCAGAACGGCCTCATATTCTGCTTCGTTGTTTTTTGCTGGGAAGGCAAATTTCAATGCGTGCTCAAATTCATGTACTTCCGGGCTGACTATGACAACTCCGGCTCCCGAGCCGTGTATGGTGGCAGAACCGTCTGTGTACACCTGCCATTCTCCATCTGGCTTATGCCCCCCAGCCGGTTGAGTACACTCGGCTAGGAAGTCGGCCAGAGCTTGGGCTTTGATGGCCGTGCGGCTGGTGTACTGTATCCCAAACCCTGATAATTCTATGGCCCATTTGAGGAACCGTCTTGATTTTTCAAATTTTTCCAGCGCCTTCTCTAGCGGCTGGTCCGTTCTTACCTCCACTAGGTGTGCATCAAAGTAGGGTCTGAGCTTGCGAGTGGCCAAAACTACTGCGTACTCCGCTTTCTCAATCATCGGATAATTTCTCTCAGATTGTCCCAGTGCGTGGCTGATGAAGTATATAGGCTGCTGCTGTTTTCCGTCCTCCCGCAGGATGACCGCTGACACCGTCTCCGTCGTCACCGCTATGTACAACACTATGGTTTCCCCCGTCACCGGCCTTGCCAGAGCTGGCAAAGTAATGAGGTGCTGCTTGAGCTGATCGAACGCTGTCTGCTGCTCTGCCCCCCAGTCAAATTTCTTGTTCCCCTTCAATACTTGAATGAAAGGTGTCGACTTGTCGGCTGACCGTGATATGAACCTGGACAGGGCAGCCATTCTCCCGGTGAAGATTTGGATGTCTTTGATGCTCTTAGGTGACGGTAGATCGATGATGGCTTTCACTTTCTCCGGATTAGCGTCTATTCCCCTTGAACTCACTAAGTATCCCAGAAATTTTCCAGACCGCACCCCGAAAGTACACTTTTTGGGGTTTAGCTTCATCTTGTATTCCCTGAGCGAACTGAAGGTTTCTTTGAGGTCTTCCAGATGCTGTTGGTCTGACCGGCTTTTGACGATTGCGTCGTCCACATACACCTCCATATTGCGCCCCTTTTGCTTGGCGAAGACAACGTCCACCAACCGTTGGTAAGTGGCCCCGACATTCTTCAGTCCGAAAGGCATCATTCGGTACATGAAGACTCCGTGGCTCGTGATAAAAGCACACCGCTGGCGGTCTTCCTCATTCAGGTAGACCTAATTGTAACCTGAGAAAGCGTCCAGGAAGCTCAGCGTCGAGTGACCGCTAGTGGAGTCTACCAGCTGGTCGATTCTTGGTAGTGGATAGCAGTCCTTGGGGCAGGCCATGTTCAAGTTAGTGAAGTCCACGCACATTCGCCATGCCCCCCGAAGCCTTCTTCACCATGACGACATTCGCCAGCCATTCCGGGTAATCGCATACTTCAATGAATTTCGTTTCTAGCAGTTTGTTTATCTCCTCCAGAATGGCAGCATCCTTCTCTACGCTCATGGGTCTCAGCCTTTGCTTGATCGATTTGAAACTTGGGTTCACATTCAGATTGTGAACAATGACCGTTGGGTCGATTCCCGACATCTCGGCGGCCGAGTATGCAAACACATCTTTGTTTTGTTCCAGGATATTAATAAGTTGCTCCTGAAATTGCTCCTCCAAAACTGCGTCTACAATGACCGCTCGGCCTGGCGACAGTTATATCTCCTTTGTCTCACAGCCCAGTCCCGGGCTAATATTCAGTCCCCTCTTCTCATCGACTTCTTTGGCTGGAGGTGCTCTCACCTCGGCCACTGATTTGCCTTTCACCTTCTCCGCGGTCATCGAGTTGTAGGACCAGCCGGCTTTCTGGTCACCGTACAGCTTGCCGGCGGTCCCTTCGTCTGTCACATTCCAGGGTTACTCTGCCAATCACGGCGTTGTATGCGGACAGTGCATCGATGACAACGAAGTCCGCCTGCACATTCCTGGCGTCATTTCCTTCTCCCACGGTTATAGGAAGTGTGGCCGTCCCCAAGGGTTTGATGCCATTCCCTGCGAAACCATATAGAGATCTGATGTATGGTGTTAGGTCTTTCTTGCTCAGTCCCAGCTTATCGAACACCTCCTTGTAAAAAAGGTTAGTGCAGGCCCGGTATCAACCATGCACCGGTGGACCAGGTGGTGATTGATATCTATGGCTACCACCAGCGGGTCATCATGCGGATAGCTAACACGTTCATAGTCCTCCCGGCTGATGGACAGTGTGGGTATCAGCCGCGGCTCTTCTGCGCTTGTTGAATAGATTTCTCCGAAGGTTTCCCTTCTCCTGTCGGCTTTTAAACTGTTCGACTGCCCGACCTCATGATCCCGAAATGACATGTATCTCTCGAAGCCTCGGCTTGGCATGCTTGCCGCTGTCGGCATCTTTGTCTTCTCCGTCTCTCACTCTTTTTCCCTCGGTGTATTTTTTCAAGTGCCCCTCTTGAATCAGGCGTTCTATCTCTTCTTTTCGGGACCGATAGTTTTCAGTGTCGTGTCCTTGGACTCTGTGGTACTTGCAGTACCTGTTCTTGTTTGGGCCAGGTGTCAGGGGCCTCGGCGTCTTGAACTTCACCTCCTTCGCTGCTAACTCGTAAATTTCGGCCCTTGGCCTATTGAGAGAGGTGAATTTATCGAACTGTGGCCCTTTGTCCCTGGTCCTTCTATCATTGCCACGGCTGGAGTTACCTCCCGGTGACCGCTGGCTCCATTTTTCCTTATTTTCATTTCGTTCTTCCTTCTTTCCCGACTTCTCTGGTTTCTTGCCAAACGTTCTACAGAACTGTTCTTCCCCGATGAACCCTTCAACCATCTCTCTGCCTTCAGTAAGTCAGAGGGTGGATTGCGGATCAGGAGGCTTCTCAGCTCCTCTTCCCCGAGTCCCACGGTCAGCGCGTGAACATCAATCTTTGAGTCTAGGTCTCTCACTTGTTGCGACTCACGGTCGAAACGGATCATGTAGTCCTTTAACTTTTTGCCCTTCCCCTGGATGACATTCAACAACTCTGCGGCTATCTTTTCCCGTCGGCGGTTCCCAGCATATTGTTGTTTGAACAGTCTTGTCATGTCCTCGTATCCTTTGATTGTCCCTGTCGGGTGATTGCTGAACCAAGTTTGAGCAAGTCCGGTTAAGGTAGTGGGGAACACCTTGCACCAGACGTGATCGGTTGTGTCGTACATCATCATGTGGCTCTCATACGTGGCCAGGTGCTCCTCTGGGCCAGTCTTCCCATCGTACTGGACGGTTGGCATCTTCATCTTTGGCAAGGGGCATTCCAGTACCGATGCAGCTAGGGGGGAAATTATGGTTACCTGTCCGCCCCTTTCTGAGGTACGGCGTGGCCTCTCTGCCCTTGAAATAATCTCGACCGACGGCTCCGTTCTGTACGAGTTTGTCTCATCCTTTGTTACCGGCTCCATCCTTACGTTCTCCTCTGATTCCTCACTCTCTACAAACAAATTCCTTGGAGTGACTTGCGTTCTTGGCTGTGAGCTTTCAGGATGTTCCACATGCGGTTCTTGGTCCTTCGGCGGCTCTCTATGTGGTGTCGCTCTCATCTATCTGAGGAACGCGTCCACCATCCTCTTCTCTTCGGGAGTTATAGGAGTGAGACCCTCTTCATGGGCTGGGTTCCCTCCAGCGGCTCCCTTCATCGGTGATGTGTTTTCCGGTTGTTTTTCTGGATTTCCTCCTTGTCCTGGCATGATTTTTTGTCTTTTCCCCACAGACGGCGCCAATTGTTTCGGGTGTAAACTACCTAGGGTAAATACAACTCGAAGCTTCTATAAGATTTCGTATTGTTTTGTGGGTTGCGGTGTCACTCAACCTTCTCTGTCCGGATGTCCTGCACAAGTACACAAACCTAGCCTCGGGGGCGTCCGAGGAAAGCCCCTCCAATGCTTAAGTCAGCGTATATCCAAGAGAGAAGTCAGAGAATTGCTAGAATAGTTTAAGTGATACCTTTTTTGGGTGTATTTTGAATGAATCCTCAGCTAAGTGCCTTGCTCCTAATTTATAGGGATCAACATTTGTAATCTAGCATGCCATGTCAGCCCTAAAGCTGACTATTTGTCTTGTAGTGTTGTCCTTTAGTGGTTAGGTAGTAACAAACTCTGACATGTCCAGTTCTTGTCTCCAGCGGCCTGCCGCTAGGATCTGACCGCATGAGGTCATAACCGGGCGGTCACGGCCACATACCAATCCCATGGGGGGACTGTGGCTGAGGGTGACCGGTGGCTACATTTCACGACTTGCCGAACGGTTAGATATCCAGGCTGGCTATCCCCCATCACGTCTAAACCTCGCCAATACCGCATAAATAACAACCCACATTTCGCTAAATAAATTGATATCACTTTTACATTATGCAAATTCTCATTCATGCATTATATACGACTAAAGCACGGATTCGACATAACTTGTATTGCTTCAACTAGTCTTTTAAACATGCAGATTTGAGGGTTTTACAAAATCTTAGAATTAAATACGGGTAAAAAAATAACGTTTATCTAATAATTCAAAACAATGAATTATTACTTTACGTATATTTCCAATAGCAAAACGTCATAACTTTGACGATTCACATTTATTATCTTACATATTTATTGAGTCATATTCGCATAATACGTAGCGTTCTATTAGCCCAAATATCGAAATTATGCATTTGTTTTCAAATTAGTAAAGACTACTTTTATGTAGGCTTTTTGACTAAAGTTTTTCATGATACATTTTGATAAAACTTTCGAAAAGTAACCTCACTCCAAACCTTTTCTGGTTTCACAATAACCTGAGAAGGATTGGTATCGACGCAGCTTGAATTCTGAGACCCGCGTCTTATGATTTTAGACGCGCTAAAAGGTTCCAAATTCCTTAAATATTTGGTGGCGATTCCAAAAGCAATTTCAAAACAACTTTAAAAAGATCTTTGACATTTCTTTTAAAATTTAGCAATGATATCCCACATAGCAAATGTTCGCACAATGCAACTCAACTCGACGATCGCCTTTAAACATTGGCGATCCAACGCAAGTTTTTCCCGCATAGCGTCCGCCCCCTCATCGGGCGGGCCCGCACGGGGCGTCGAGAGGTGACCCGCTTCCCGGTACCTTCAGTTGGCGACTCCGCTGGAGAAGAACATGTTTTTATTTCTAAAGAAAACTAGTTTTTTTCTTTTCTTTCAAAAACACAAGAAGTGAAACTTGAAACTTTGAAAACATTTGCGCTTTCGATATTTGGGCAATAGTACGTTCGAGTCGAATCCCCCTGATTCATAGCCATACACACTCAAGAATCGGCCCCTAATAACGTTCGCTTCACAAGCGAGCCTATTTTGGACAAACCGATTTCTCACCCCTTCACGATTACAAGTACGGTATCTGTACAAACGATCGTAACATTCAAACTCGGACGCTCTTGGACCCGTATTGAATTCACACTTAACGTGTGCAATCTTGCGGATAACCCTACACAAACGTTGCGGGAATGACCGAAGGAAACCTTACCCAAAACCAAAAACCTGTGTCTATACGTACAAATGCGAAGCTATAGTACCCTCACTATAGTCGTTTTCAAAACAAATTCATGAAAAATCATTTTCAAGGCATTACACATTCAAATACGTCTCTTCAAAAATACATTTTCAAACATTTTTCAAAACATCATGTTTTCAAAAAAAAATTACCGTCAAACTCTTTTAACCTATAGTCAACTTAGCACGACAAATACACACCGCATCATTCAAAATCGCTCGGAAATAATCACTACCTTTCCAAAGCTTTTCAAAAACATAAATGTGTTATACGACTGATGTATCGTCATAATTCATTTATCGCAAAAAAGTTTACAATGCAAAACCCGATAAAGTCAACGTTTTCGGGGCCTTTCACATAAGACAATGGTTTTTACCTTTTAAGCCGACACATCTAATGAAACCATGGGCCGAGTGACTCTCTAGTCACTTCGACCTAACCAAACATATTTTCAAAAACAAACAAAAACGCGGGATTGGTCAAATCCAAACCCGTCAGATTTAATGTTGGACCGAGTGACTTATCGTCGTCACGGCTCAACATCCTTAATCACACGTAAAAACCAAACCACAGTCGCTTTTTACCACTTTTTAACATCCTCGAATCGACCAGCTTATCGCTACTTCGTTTTGACTCTTTTTCAAATCACAATCTAATGATAAGCCCTTAGGCGACATACCGCCGACTTGGGCTAATCAGGTATGATCATACAAAACCTTTACTACATCGAGACTAGAAACTTGTCAATGCGTATCTACCTCAAAAGCCTCCCGTGTCTTTTGTGTCAAAATCACGAGTCGAGTCTTTTACACATTTTATTCAGTTTATTTCTTTTGTTGCAAAACGCGAGATTTGAGTCGATCTTTTCCTTTAATTTCTTTTTCGGGTCACTAAAGTTTGAAACTTTGACAGGTAAACCCGCTAAAAGTCTTGGATACACGACTCACAATAGATCGTCATCTCATTCCACCGGTTACTCCCAAACAGCGTTCGTACTACGGTCCTTACTTAACCTACGGTCTATTTGATACTCTACCACCAAAAGATAGAAGTAATATGGATCCCCGCTTTAACCTTGGAAATGACGTGGTTGTCCCTCCTCCGCCACCGCCGGGATTCGCAACCGTTGAACATATTCAGCTACTCAATGACAAGATCGTCAATCTTGCCGCACTCATTGAACAAATGGCCGTAATGCAAAAGTTCGAGGCCGAGAAAAATGCTAAAAGAATTCGGTCTATGGAAGACGACATCCGCCAATACAAAATGGCCAAAACTACAAGCCGCGGTTACCAAGGCAGCTCGCCACGGGCCGCAATTAAAACTATGTCGGTTCACTCTATCAACGCCCTAGGTGCACTAGCAGCATCACCGGTGTTCACAACACCATCAACATTCGCTACATCGCCTTCACCTAAGGCATTATCTGCATATGCGGGGCCATCTTCGTCAAAACAATGACGGAACTTCGACCCACTCAACATGACTTATGCAAGGGCACTACAGAAACTGGTGAACAAAAACGTCCTTCAACTCCTCGGCCCTACCAGCGAGCCGCCTGAGAACAAGAAGCCGAAGTTTTGGGATCAGAACGCCTACTGCGAATTTCACAGGGGAAAGGGGCACGATACTGAAAAGTGCTTTCATCTAAAGAACGGGATCCAAGACATGATTGACAACAAGACGATCGCTAAACCGGACGCAGTCCCCAAGCCTTCGAATCAGCATAACCCTCTTTATAGTCATACCTTTTTCGTGGGAACTCATCCCATTATCGACTGCTCTCACATGATAGTTACAAGCAACCACGAAATCAATGGCTTTTCGGACAGTATCGACGACGACAGCAGCAGCGATAAAGACATTTGTTTGGTTGCAATAAAAGAAAAAAAAAGACCAAGCGCAAACCGGCAATCCACGGAGAGGTCCATTTTCACTATCCCATCAGATTATCCAACATTGACGATGAGATCTCTTATCTAACTTGCTTCGGACGTCCATATCAAGCTCCTCTGAAATTGCTAGAACCCCCGGGGTTCCTATCAAAACTCACAAGTAAAGACAAAGGCAAAAGCATAGCTGTGGATGAGTCTACTTCACCTACTCCACCCAAAAATGACGTTCCTTCGTCAAGCACAACTTCGGCACTTGCGCCCGAAATTGGGGACACGCTTCAGAAGCAACTCCTTAAAACCAAAGCAGACATTTCAATCCGGTAGCTTTTAAAGGACTCACTAGGACATCGTGAGGCACTTTACCGAGCTTTACAGATCACTCCGGTCACAACAGAAACATCTCCGACACAGCTCATCAATCACATCACCCGGGACTGGTTATCGGGTGCCATCACCTTTCTGACGCGAATCTACCGCCCTTTGGAGGAACGCACAATTTAGCACTCTACATCAGCGTGGAATGCCATGGTATGACGCTAGTCGTTGTCCTCATCGACAATGGTTCTGCAGTTAACGTCTTACCACTTGCAACCACCAAAAAAACTCGGGTTAAAAGAAAACGACTTCATCCCCTACTCCGACGGCATAAGAGCATACGACAGAACACGACGTAGCATAAACGACAACATCTCTTTTCCTATCACGACGGATCCTGTCATGAGGGAAACCGAGTTTCCAGTGATCGATATCACCCTAACTTACAACTTGTTGTTGGGTAGGCCATGGATCCACGCTACGAAGGCTATCACTTCAACTCTACACTAGAAGGTTAAGCTGCATTTGGATGATCACATCGTTACTATCGAGGCCTCGAACTTCCGAGCCATGTTTGGACAACAAAAACTTGAAGACAACGCCGTCGAAATAACCGCCGAACCCACAGACGACATTGTAGATACCCGAATCCGTTATCCCCCAAAATACAAACGCTATGATGAAATGGACTTTTCACAAAAAACTTGTTTTTAACGTAATGTCAAAACGGTACATTTTGTCGAACACATTTTAAGTCATTTAATGCATAAAATGATTTATTTGCATGTCGTGTAAAATGAGTATTCGCTTAGTCATTTTATTTAAACCAACCCAACACAAAAGCAAGCCTATACAACAAAACAAGCCCACAAACAAAAGCTCAACAACACACAAAACACAAAAACAAGCTTTTTTCCACACCAAAAAACCCACAAAACACCTAAACACGTCTTCCGAGACGTCATATGCTCAAGCCGAGCTCACGTCTAAACACATTTCAGAAAAACAAATCAATTCAAGACAAAAATACTTTTCGGCCCGAGACCCGAAAAAGCCCACAAAAGCACCCGAGCACGCTTCCCGAGACGTAATACGCTCAAGCTGAGCTTGTAACAACCCGGATTTTCCAAATAAAATAAAATACGTTTAAAAAAGGTTTTAGGTAAGAAAAAGAATTAAAAATGAAAGCCACGGTGGCGGAAACACCGTGAATCCGAGTCATTACTCCCTACTCAACAAATAACTAAAGAAAGTAGGCCTTGAGCCTAGCAAATGGGGAATAAATACCCCTTACAATCCAACTCCAAAAGACATAAATATGAAAATGATAAATAACAACAAGTCTAAATCCAAAGTCTATCAAGGTTCTCCTCAAAGCTAGCTACGGGATCTACAATCCTCCCGACTTCTCACACAAACCCGTTCCCGCACAAACCTGCCACAAAAGAAAGTAACAGCCACAATCAGTGGGGAGTAACTAGGTGCTCCCCAGTCATATTTCAACATATAAAACGTAACCGACAACCCAACAAGTACCTTACCTGGCCTACGGCCTATGCTCAAAGTACCACATCAAATGCAACAACAATAGCTTGCTCAAACATAAACATTAGCACTAATATAACAACCTCAAGTCAAATAATCAATAGTCAATCTGATCATCAATCAAACATTCAAACCAATGCAAGAGTAAGCACGGAGGACTGGGTGAAGCAACAAGAATCACCCCGGAACGACAAAAGTCCCAACCCTATGGCGGAACGACAAAAACTCCTCAAACAGTTTAAATTTGGCCAAACCCACCGCGAACAAAGACG
Source organism: Dianthus caryophyllus (assembly GCA_023091065.1). Classification (NCBI taxonomy): domain Eukaryota; kingdom Viridiplantae; phylum Streptophyta; class Magnoliopsida; order Caryophyllales; family Caryophyllaceae; genus Dianthus; species Dianthus caryophyllus. The sequence goes on from CM041522.1 coordinate 21,352,096, forward strand.
GTGTCACCGCGACAAAAACGGTGTCGACATATAATCAAACCATAGTTGTAACACCCGGTGTTGTCCGAGGTTATTCGGGCCGGGTTCCCCGTTGAAGTGGTCCATGTGATGAGCTCAAGTGACCTAGTGCTTAAAAGGATTGTAAGTATTACTCATATCAACAAGATGCATCTTCTTTTCTGGTGGCTCATCTTAAAAACTCTTTAGTTAAGTGTGCTTGCTGGAGAGTAGTCTTACGATGGGTGACCTCCTGGGAAGTTCTCAGGACGCGCACGAGTAAGGACAAAGTGCGTTGGAAAGGGCCCGTGTTGGTCTGTGGGCGATGTACGCAGCCTGGCGAGCTACCGTGAATGACATTTCGGCCTTTAGTTGGGGCCGGGGTGTTACAAATGGTATTAGAGCAACCCGGCGACCGTGTGGTCGAATCCTGTGTCTTGTTGGCCAGGTACGCACTTAGCTGGGGAGGATTCTGTAGGGATCGGATCCCATTCACTAATCAAATATTAGTGTAAATCAAATTACTCTAATTTGATTTAGCAAGATCTATGTAGTTACAAAAGTACTTTGTTACAAGTTTAGAAATTTATACCTTTCTCTTAAAGGAAATTTGGGCACAAAACTAGAACTCCTTTCTAGTTTTGTTTCTTGAGCTAACTATATGGATGATCCTCCAAACCCGAGTTCCCAAAATAGGAAACCTCCTCTTAGTTGCACCCAAGAACAACTCTAAATACTACTAGTGATTTAGACTAGAAATCACTAATAGCTAGCTTGATAATATGTGTAATATTACTACTAATACTTACTAACTCTTAGTAATATTAGGAGTAGTATTTAGAGAGAGTTTTGAGGGAGATTGTGTAGGAAAAATGCATGCCCTTATGTTTCTCTTTCTAATGCTCATCTCATGAACCAAAAAGAAAACAATAGTGTATGTTATACACAATAGGGGCCGGCCACTTTAGGTGGGAAGGAGTGAAGAGTTTTGCATGCTTTTATCTTGATTAGTGTAATGTGGTGCATGCCAATGATGTTGTCTCAAGCATGCAAAAAGCAATTAGAAACAACCAAGACAAATAAGACAAAAGGGAATCAATCCCTCTTCCCTTCACTTGGACGTCCAAATGGACCTTTAGGGGTCCTATTTGTTCTCTTAATATTTGTCCCACAAATACTTATAATTTATTACTTAAATCATCTAATATGATAAAGTATAAATTAATTAAACTCTTCCTTAATATACATGTACTTTACACATATATTAAAAATGTACTTTTACTAATCTCATTAGTAAAATATACACAATTAGTGAATTAACGTTTAATCACTAATTCCCATCTCCTCAAATAATTTTATCGATATAAAATTAAATCACTCGAGTTCACAACTCGATTTCTCTCTAAATTAATTCACTGACTAACCGTTAGTCGATTTATCAAGTTACTAATTTAATCGTATCTCATACAATTAATTAGCTTTATTATTTAGATGCGTTCTGTAGGTGTGACTTAAAGGGATCAATTGATTCTGTAGTTCTCACGACAATAACGTCAAACTCTAGTCAGCCAATCGTTATTGATTTACGTTAATCAATTGACAATAATATAGGATTATCCCCATGTATTCCTTAATTGAGATTTATTAAGTAATCGCACTATTGTGGAGGACACTTACTCCAACAATCTCCCACTTGTCCGAGACAAGTTGTGCATTACCAATTCTCATGTCCGTTTCACATCTCCCACTCAATGCAAGGTGTCTTACAGGTCGTACTTGCATTCATAAGATATATATCATGAGTGGTTTCCTCGATAAGGAGAGTAGCTGTCTGACCGGGGAATCTACCGTAGATTCTTACCGAGCGTGGCCACGCATTTTCAGCGACTACTCCTCGAGTGGCCCAAAGATGTTTTACCCTGACGAGGGTGGACATTTCCTTCCACTCGATTGTCTTTGTATAATGCAGATCACCATGACCCCAAAGATGCCCTTATAACCCCCTTTCACGGCATGGCTTAGGACAAAAATGAAAGTCACTCGGAAACTGCACCGACTCAGACAATCAGTTCCAGTCAAAGAATCGACTCAAATGAATACTATAGAATTCCCACCACGACCAGGTTTCAATCTCATTGAAAAGGAATTCTATAAGCGTCACTGCCCGACAGAGTGTCTCACAGTCTGCCTATGCAAACGATCAGTCATCACATATGACCATATGGTGTTGAACCCACCATCGATCGACTTGCACTCTAGTCTCTCGGAGACGTCACCTCATATGAGAGACTAGGGACCAAATACTTAGTTTATGCCGTTCACTTGAATATGTTCAATGTTGTCACACAACTATTCGGATAAACAAAGTATGCATTCAAAATGACTTAAAAGAGTAAAAATACTCTAAACAATGAATGTTATTTTCATATATGTAGTAGGATACTTTATCCATTACATATCTCAAAAACTAAAGGAAATCAGGCATACGCCTCAACCCCATAGAGGCGGTGTGAGCGTCATGCTTAGTCCTCGAAAGAGGCTTGGTTAGAGGATCAGCGATCTCATCGTCTGTCCCAACCTTACAAATATCCATTTCCTTCATTTCCACATTATCTCTTATAACATGGCATTTCCTCAAAACGTGTCTAGACTTATTACTAGACTTGGGCTCCTTTGCTCGAAAGATAGCCCTACTATTATCTCAATAAATAGTGATTGGATCTACGGCACTAGGGACTACTCTTAGTCCATACAAGAACTGCCGAATCCATACAGCTTTCTTAGCAGCTTCCGAAGCTGCCAAAAATTCAGCTTCTGTTGTAGAATCCGCAGTGACACTTTGCTTGAAACTTTTTTCAGCAAATTGCACGCCCATAAAGACATAGCCATATTGGGATTTCAAATCATCCCCATCGGTTTGGAAACTTGCATCCGTGTAACCCTTTACACGTAGCTCAAGTTCTCCTCCAAACATTTGAAACGAATCCTTAGTTCTTCTCAAGTACTTAAGGATGTTCTTTACAGCTATCCAGTGACTCTCACCGGGATTAGCTTGATACTGGCTCGTCATGCTCAAAGCGAAAGCGACATCGGGACGAGTGCACATCATAGCATACATGATTGATCCAACAGCGGAAGCAAAAGGGATCAATTTGATGCGTTCAATTTCCGCAGGAGTCGTAGGACATTGAGATTTCTTCAATGTTATTCCTACACTCATCGGAAGAAAGCCTCTCTTGGAGTCTTTCGTATTGAACCTATCAAGAATCTTATCGATATAAGCTTCTTGACTCAATGCTAGTATCCTCTTGGATCTATCTCTATAGATCCGGATACCCAAGATGCGTTGTGCCTCTCCCAAGTCCTTCATTTGGAAATGGTTTCCCAATTCCACCTTTACCGAATTTAAACTTGGAACATCATTTCCAATTAGTAGTATGTCATCCACATACAAAACAAGGAATGTTACTTTACTCCCACTAAACTTCATGTATAAACAAGGTTCCTCGGCACTTCGAGCGAATCCATTTTGTTTTATAACATGATCGAATCTGTGATTCCAACTCCTTGATGCTTGCTTAAGACCATAAATGGATCTCTTATGCTTGCATACTTTCTTAGGGTTAGATGTATCTACAAAACCTTTAGGTTGTGTCATGTACACTTCCTCTTCTAGAATCTCATTCAAGAAGGCAGTTTTTACATCCATTTGCCATATTTCATAGTCATGAAATGCGGCAACCGCTAAGATTATCCTCATGGATCTAAGCATAGCAACCGGTGCAAAGGTTTCATCATAATGAATACCTTGGACTTGTGAAAAGCCCTTTGCCACCAATCTAGCTTTGTAAACATCAATATGTTTATCTATGCCGAGTTTGATTTTGAATATCCATTTACACTAAAGGGGTCTCACTCCTTCAGGTAAATCTACCAAGTCCCAAACTTGGTTCTCGTACATAGAATCCATTTCGGATTTCATGGCCTCAAGCCATTGTTCGGAGTTGGGGCTACTAATAGCCGCCTTATAGGTTGAGGGTTCGTTGCTTTCGAATAACAACAAATCACCCTCCTCCTCGATATTACCGAGGTAGCGGTCAGGTTGATTACTAATTCTTCCTGACCTCCTAGGGATTATAACCGTGTCGAGAAGGCGAGGAAGCGGTTTCCTCATTTTACATCTGGGTTTGTGGCTCTTGAACTCCATTAAGTTCAAATTTTCTCCCACTCTGTCTATTAGAAATGTACTCATTTTCTAGAAAGACAGCATCACGAGCCACAAACTCTTTGTTCTCGTGAGGGTTGTAGAAGTAAAATCCACACGTTTCCTTAGGAAAACCTACAAATAGGGAACCTTTCCCGTCCATATCTCATATGGAGCCACTTTAGTCGGACTTCGATTTAGTGAGAAAAGCGACAAGCGATAGCGTAAAGCCCCAAATCGATCCAGGAAGCTCACTTTGACTCATCATAGACCGAACCATATCTAGCAAGGTTCGGTTTCTCCTTCTCGCAACACCATTCAACAGTGGTGTGCCCGGAGGAGTCAATTTGTGATACTCTATCACAATTCTTAAGATGTGAATCAAACTCATTACTTAGATATTCGCCACCACGATCCGATCGTAGTGCTTCTATCTTCTTATCTAATTGGTTCTCAACCTCATTTTGAAATTCTTTAAATTTCTCAAAAGCATCACTCTTATACCTTATTAAGTAGACATAACCATATCTACTTAAGTCATCCGTAAAAGTAATGATGTAATGATATCCTCCTTTAGCTGTGATGTTTAATGGATCACACACATCAATATGTATGAGTCCTAAAAACTTCACTTGCTCGTGTCCCTTTACCACTAAAGGGTGCACGAGTCATTTTGCCTTAAAAGGCAAGCCTCGCACGTACCATATGATTCGCAATCAAATGGTTTGAGAACATTGGTCTCAACAAGTCTCTTTGTGCGTCTATCGTTTATGTGACCTAAATGACAATGCCAAAGGTAGGATTTGTTTGATTCATTCGTTTTGAGCCTCTTGTTTTCTATATGATAAACATCATTGACATCATTTAAAACATAAATACCTCCAATTGAAATGGCTTCACCATAAACCATTTCATTAAATGAGAAAGTACGTCGATTGTTCTTAATCATAAAAGCCTTCCGTATCAAACACGGAGACGGAGATAATGTTTTTCGTTAGAGTTGGTACAAAATAACGCTTATTCAAATACAACTCTAAACCACTAGCTAGAGCGATTACATAGGTTCCCACGGAAACGGCCGCTACTCTAGCTCCATTATCCATGCGGAAATCTACATCACCCTTGGCTAGTGCTCGCACATTTCTCATTCCTTGCAAGTAATTGCAAAGGTGAGATCCACATCCGGTATCTCATACCCATGTAGAAATGCAAGCATGATTTATGTCAATCATATAAAGTCTAGAAGGAACAATATCTTTGGATGTCGCACATCCATCGTTCTTTTCCTTCAAGAATTTGGGACAATTGCGCTTTCAACGACCGGGTTTGGGCTTGCTATTCTCAATAGCCTTCCCCTTACCCTTATCTTCCTTGAACCGAGCTTTATAAGCTCCCTTCCCTTTCATGACCCTAATGTTTATGCTCTTCAATCTCATTGAAAGAACATCTTTTCTCTCAATCTCTTTCACTTTCATGCTCTTTGTGTTAAAGCACATCGTCGTCACTCTAGTGAATATCTCATATGCACTTTTATGAGTAACGAAGCGAAGTTTGAGAGAAGGTGACATTGACCAAATCAAAACACTTTTAATGTCATTGTCAGCCTTTAGGTGCTCATCGTACGCGGCTTGCGCCGCCACGGTGGCCCCAAGTCCGGGTTCGGTGGGAGGTTATTCGGTAAGGTATTTAAGCACATTGTTGGATTGAGCGGCGCCCCTTATAGTCGAATCTCATTCGACAAAGTTGCTTCCGTCATCCTTTAGGATACACTTATCCATCACGGTTCTCAACCATGAATATTTACCCAAAATGGGTGCGGGAGTTGAAGTTGTCATTGCGATTTCAAATAAATAATTCTACAACAAATATGAGGAAATATATTAACATTCATAGTATATGATGACATTTGCTAAAACTCCTTTTAAAACAAATGTCCATTTATATAATGATCTCCCACGAAATTATATAAATGATTCCAAGACTCGTTTTTCATATAAAATTAGACATCTCATGTTTCCTTTTATATAAAAACGATAAGTCAACACTTGACTAATTCTACACTAGAATGCTTGGTTGATGATTTTCTATAAAATGCATCGATTAGCCCCAAATAACTCTTATTCGGTTGAGTCCAAACCAAATTAGCATGGGACTTCCTCCCACTACTTACCCATGGTAACAAGGTTCCACGTCGCGGAGGTCCTCACGAACATGGGGTTCATAGTCGCTACATTTGGAAAGGCTTAATCTCAATTCATTTTTGTTAAAATGTGGGTGATCTTGTCAATTTTTAGTCATTTAAATTCTTTATAAGTGAACTAATTTAGGAATCGTGACTTAAATCGACAATCACAGTGGGATATCGTGGCATGCATGGCGATTTTGGCATGTGTGCGGAATAAATAAGCAATCAAAACAAGCATAAACAAGCATAAGCATAAACCTAGTATGGCCACCTAAAAATAATCAAAAATACAAGGAGTTACAAATTGGAAACCAACTCCTTTGGTCCCTCTTCATATGGACTTGATCCAAGCTCCCCTTGCAAGCTTTAGAACTCTTCTAAGGCTCCATATCGATCTCCATCGCCGGTCTTCGGATTTTACAAATAGATACAAGTATGAATTACAAATGAATACATAGCAATCCTATTATACATTTATAAATGAAATAAACTATTAAAAATTACAAACCGGCGATACGAGATCGCATTTAATTACAAACCACACGATATTCCCTTTCATTACGGGCAATATCGGTAAAAATATAACAAACTATGGCCATACTAGTAAGAACAAACATTCATTCAATAATAAACATTCATCCAAACATGCATAATGTAAAGCTTATAAATATAAACATGCCAAAATCGCCTTAAACAATAATCGCATTTAATCGTTTCAAACCGATCTCATTTTTAATCGATTAATCTCATATTAATCAATAATGCTTAAAACACCTTTTAAGCTTGAACCAAAACTTCTAAACTGATTTAGAACACTCAAAATTAGTTTTCACTAATTCATGGTGATTTTAGTTCATAAACTTGGTCATTTGCTAATTAGATGTACTTTAATCATAACCCTTTTATGAATAAAGCTTTATAAAATCAAAATAAAATAAAATAAAATCATTTTTATTTTGACAAAATTTTGTATATTCTGGAACACTTCCAAAATATCAGAAATGAAAAGTTTTGGTCAGAAAAATTTACGAATTATTTTATAATAAATAACATACGATTTCATCGATTTTATCTCATAAAATCAAGAAAACGTCTAAAACAGTGAGGAAAAATCCCACATTTATACGAGAGCATCCTCATAATGTATAAAAATATTGGTATAAATTTCATGTCCAGAAAACAACGTTTACTATATTTTGGACATTAAAATGCATATTATACCGATTTTAAACAAAAATTTGGTTAAATATTCAAAACTCAAGACCTGACTTTGAAAATTTACATGCAGAAAGTATAAATATGAAATCTCACTGTGTAAAAATTTCATGACCAGATTCGATCTATAACTATTTATAGAAATTATTTTAGCCAAAAACACACTTTTTGACTCGGTTTTGTATAAAAATCATTTAAATTAGCAAACAAATTTCAAAAATTACGAAATTTGACCAGTAACTTCATGAGACCAGAAACTTTGCATGCAATAAAAATCTCGTGTTAAAACCACTTTTAACACTATTTTCGGATTTTATCATATTTATTCTCAATAAATATATAAAACTCCAAAAATAACAAAATAAATTTGTAACTACAAGCCTTGGCTCTGATACCACTTGTAGGGATCGGATCCCATTCACTAATCAAATATTAGTGTAAATCAAATTACTCTAATTTGATTTAGCAAGATCTATGTAGTTACAAAAGTACTTTGTTACAAGTTTAGAAATTTATACCTTTCTCTTAAAGGAAATTTGGGCACAAAACTAGAACTCCTTTCTAGTTTTGTTTCTTGAGCTAACTATATGGATGATCCTCCAAACCCGAGTTCCCAAAATAGGAAACCTTCTCTTAGTTGCACCCAAGAACAACTCTAAATACTACTAGTGATTTAGACTAGAAATCACTAATAGCTAGCTTGATAATATGTGTAATATTACTACTAATACTTACTAACTCTTAGTAATATTAGGAGTAGTATTTAGAGAGAGTTTTGAGGGAGATTGTGTAGGAAAAATGCATGCCCTTATGTTTCTCTTTCTAATGCTCATCTCATGAACCAAAAAGAAAACAATAGTGTATGTTATACACAATAGGGGCCGGCCACTTTAGGTGGGAAGGAGTGAAGCGTTTCGCAAGCTTTTATCTTGATTAGTGTAATGTGGTGCATGCCAATGATGTTGTCTCAAGTATGCAAAAAGCAATTAGAAACAACCAAGACAAATAAGACAAAAGGGAATCAATCCCTCTTCCCTTCACTTGGACGTCCAAATGGACCTTTAGGGGTCCTATTTGTTCTCTTAATATTTGTCCCACAAATACTTATAATTTATCACTTAAATCATCTAATATGATAAAGTATAAATTAATTAAACTCTTCCTTAATATACATGTACTTTACACATATATTAAAAATGTACTTTTACTAATCTCATTAGTAAAATATACACAATTAGTGAATTAACGTTTAATCACTAATTCCCATCTCCTCAAATAATTTTATCGATATAAAATTAAATCACTCGAGTTCACAACTCGATTTCTCTCTAAATTAATTCACTGACAAACCGTTAGTCGATTTATCAAGTTACTAATTTAATCGTATCTCATACAATTAATTAGCTTTATTATTTGGAGTACGTTCCTATAGGTGTGACTTAAAGGGATCAATTGATTACCGCCGTTCTCACGACAATAACGTCAAACTCTAGTCAGCCAATCGTTATTGATTTACGTTAATCAATTGACAATAATATAGGATTATCCCCATGTATTCCTTAATTGAGATTTATTAAGTAATCGCACTATTGTGGAGGACACTTACTCCAACAGATTCTAGAATGCTATATTGTAAGTAGCTACCAGGCGCAACGAGGACGTTGTGTTTTTCAAGTGGGGGTGTGTAACACCCGGTGTTGTCCGAGGTTATTCGGGCCGGGTTCCCCATTGAAGTGGTCCATGTGATGAGCTCAAGTGACCTAGTGCTTAAAATGATTGTAAGTATTACTCATATCAACAAGATGCATCTTCTTTTCTGGTGGCTCATCTTAAGAACTCTTCAGTTAAGCGTGCTTGCTGGAGAGTAGTCTTAGGATGGGTGACCTCCTGGGAAGTTCTCAGGATGCGCACGAGTGAGGACAAAGTCTTGTTTGGAAAGGGCTGTGTTGGTGCAGTGGGCGATGTCTGTGACCTGGCGAGCTACCATGAATGACATTTCGGCCTTTAGTTGGGGCCGGGGTGTTACAATAGTCCCTATCTGTGACAAAAGCGGATGGGAACCCCTAAGGGCGGCATCCGTCCTACAATGGACGTTGTATCTCCTCACGCACGTGCCCCACAGTGCACGTACGCACACTCAACTCAAGCTCAATCAAACCAACTCAAATTCAATGTCAAAACAACCATCTCAATATCAAACATTATCACAGCAAGCCATTTCCAAACTCAAACTCATTACAATACAATTTAGCATCCTTAACGTAGTTATAAACGGAGTAATAATCAAGGTGATCAACATAAGCTCATAACCAAGTCAATTTACTTAACAAGTTAGTAACTTTAAGCAATATAACAACATACTCAACGATAACATATGATCAAACAAGCCTAGACATGCTTCTAGACTCACGATGTATGAGGCCGACTCACTAATTCAAGTACAACGATTAGGGCACAACCAAACAAACCAAAGCATGCAACTTTATCATCATACAACCATTCAAAACATCCTAGACAACATCTAGGGCCTCATACATGTCAAAATATCACTAGGGCTACACCTAGTTACCTTTTCCAAACAAGCCAAAGAAAAGCACAGTTTTCAACCCTTCTGTCCAGACATGATAACAGACGATCCAGAGCTCCAAATGAAAACTGAACGGTGAAAAGGTAGCCCCAAGAGTCAGGAACATGCTCACAAAATTTCGGCAAAATCGGACGGTCGGATCTCCGGCGATCTTCAGTTTACCGAACCTGGGACTGAAAAGTCCGAAATTGCGGTTCTCCCTCCCACTCTCTCCTTTTGATTAGGGCACACATAAATCATACAATACATAAGAACAACACAATAAACACATATAATAATAAAACCTACAAAAATAAACTTAAAGATGAAGAATTTACCAAAGAGAATTGAAAAGAAAAGATGAGGAGATGATTAGGGTTTGATTAGAGGATGAATTGAATGAATTTATGTGATGATTTAATGAGGATTAATGAGTGATTGAAGAGAGAGAAGAGAGAATAATGATGTTGAGGATGAAAAGCAGCTAATAAAGCATATTAGGGTTAAGGGGAGTTTAGGTATTAAAGGATTTCGTGCAAAACAAATAAAACAAACTCGAATTGACCGATCTGAAAAAGCAGCCAGAACCGGTCGGTTCGGAGTTGAACCGATCGGTTCAACTTGAAAATTTGGCAGTTGCGACGGCGTCAAAAAAATACACAGTTTAGCCTTTTGAATCGCCTGAATCGGAGTCCGTATTAGGAAATGACATCGTTTTTAAGTTCTGACTACGGTTTCGCTTATTCCACGTGACAAGTGAACCGACTTCCTCGAGCCAAAAATGAGAAAATTGCTAGAAATGAAATACGAACTTAACGAAATGAATTATTTAAATAAAAGGGGAAAAGTCGGGGTGTTACAATCTCACCACCTAAAAAGAAGTTTCGTCCACGAAACTTGAGAACGAAAAGATACCAAGATAAATGAGAAAAAAAACGTACCTATTACGATTGTTACTCTAAGAATGACCAACTCCACTCACCCCATTAACGAAAAAGTAGATCTCCTAACCTATGTCAACTCCACTAAGCATCCCATACCCCACGATGAAACTACACTCGGACAACTAAAGCGCACACGGAAAAGAGCTAGGACGGATTTCCCAAAAGAATAGGAGCATCCAAGAATAGGAGTAAACATGGAACGGTGTTCTCCCGTGGAAGAGTAATAAGAGTATCCACGAAATTAGAGGAAGTGAGCTAAGCTTTCTCGATCAATGGAGAGTTAAGAATGACATAAAGGCACCAGAATTACTATAGCATCCTTGAGTCGGCGGATGCGTTGCAAGTCGTTGTTGGCTCCTCCTCCGTTTCTGGTCATCTGCAACACAAAAGCATAGGTGATAGCGGCATTTACAAAACATGCCACACCAAGCAACTACTCAAACGCATACATAAATAACGACGCAACCCATAATGTGTCTACCCCAACGCTCTCACTCGATGCTTTAAGTCAAACCTACTCACTCGACTAAGAGAGTTGGGAGCGTGTTCGCTCTGATACCAACTGTAACAACCCGGATTTTCCAAATAAAATAAAATACGTTTAAAAAAGGTTTTAGGTAAGAAAAAGAATTAAAAATGAAAGCCACGGTGGCGGAAACACCGTGAATCCGAGTCATTACTCCTTATTCAACAAATAACTAAAGAAAGTAGGCCTTGAGCCTAGTAAATAAGGAATAAATACCCCTTACAATCCAACTCCAAAAGACATAAATATGAAAATGATAAATAACAACAAGTCTAAATCCAAAGTCTATCAAGGTTCTCCTCAAAGCTAGCTACGGGATCTACAATCCTCACGGCTTCTCACACAAACCCGTCCCCGCACAAACCTGCCACAAAAGAAAGTAACAGCCACAATCAGTGGGGAGTAACTAGGTGCTCCCCAGTCATATTTCAACATATAAAACATAACCGACAACCCAACAAGTACCTTACCTGGCCTACGGCCTATGCTCAAAGCACCACATCAAATGCAACAACAATAGCTTGCTCAAACATAAACATTAGCACTAATATAACAACCTCAAGTCAAATAATCAATAGTCAATCCGATCATCAATCAAACATTCAAACCAATGCAAGAGTAAGCACGGAGGACAGGGTGAAGCAACAAGAATCACCCCGGAACGACAAAAGTCCCAACCCTATGGCGGAACGACAAAAGCTCCTCAAACAGTCTAAATTTGGCCAAACCCACCGCGAACAAAGACGGTGTCACCGCGACAAAAACGGTGTCGACATATAATCAAACCATAGTCCCTATCCGTGACAAAGCGGATGGGAACCCCTAAGCGGCATCAGTCCTCTGATGGACGTTGTATCTCCTCACGACGCGTGCCCAGCGATGCGTACGCACACTCAACTCAAGCTCAATCAAACCAACTCAAATTCAATGTCAAAACAACCATCTCAATATCAAACATTATCACAGCAAGCCATTTCTAAACTCAAACTCATTACAATACAATTTAGCATCCTTAACGTAGTTATAAACGGAGTAATAATCATGGTGATCAACATAAGCTCATAACCAAGTCAATTTACTCAACAAGTTAGTAACTTTAAGCAATATAACAACATACTCAACGATAACATATGATCAAACAAGCCTAGACATGCTTCTAGACTCACGAAGTATGAGGCCGACTCACTAATTCAAGTAAAACGATTAGGGCACAACCAAACAAACCAAAGCATGCAACTTTATCATCATACAACCATTCAAAACATCCTAGACAACATCTAGGGCCTCATACATGTGAAAATATCACTAGGGCTACACCTAGTTACCTTTTCCAAACAAGCCAAAGAAAAGCACAGTTTTCAACCCTTCTGTCCCGACACGATAACAGACGATCCAGAGCTCCAAATGAAAACTGAACGGTGAAAAGGTAGCCCCAAGAGTCAGGAACATGCTCACAAAATTTCGGCAAAATCGGACAGTCGGATCTCCGGCGATCTTCAGTTTACCGAACCTGGGACTGAAAAGTACGAAATTGCGGTTCTCCCTCCAACTCTCTCCTTTTGATTAGGACACACATAAATCATACAATACATAAAAACAACACAATAAACACATATAATAATAAAACCTACAAAAATAAACTTAAAGATGAAGAATTTACCAAAGAGAATTGAAAAGAAAAGATGAGGAGATGATTAAGGTTTGATTAGAGGATGAATTGAATGAATTTATGTGATGATTTAATGAGGATTAATGAGTGATTGAAGAGAGAGAAGAGAGAATAATGATGTTGAGGATGAAAAACAGCTAATAAAGCATATTAGGGTTAAGGGGAGTTTAGGTATTAAAGGATTTCGTGCAAAACAAATAAAACAAACTCGAATTGACTGATCCAAAAACGCAGCCAGAACCGGTCGGTTCAGAGTTGAACCGATCGGTTCAACTTGAAAATTTGGCAGTTGCGACGGCGTCGAAAAAATACGCAGTTTAGCCTTTTGAATCGCCTGAATCAGAGTCCGTATGAGGAAATGACATCGTTTTTAAGTTCTGACTACGGTTTCGCTTATTCCACGTGACAAGTGAACCGACTTCCTCGTTCCAAAAATGAGAAAATTGCTAGAAATGAAATACGAACTTAACGAAATGAATTATTTAAATAAAAGGGGAAAAGTCGGGGTGTTACAATCTCACCATCTAAAAAGAAGTTTCGTCCTCGAAACTTGAGAACGAAAAGATACCAAGACAAATGAGAAAAAAACGTACCTCTTAAGATTGCTACTCTAAGAATGACCAACTCCACTCACCCCATTAACGAAAAAGTAGCTCTCCTAACCTATGTCAACTCCACTAAGCATCCCATACCCCACGATGAAACTACACTTGGACAACTAAAGCGCACACGGAAAAGAGCTAGGGCCAGTTTCCCAAAAGAATAGGAGCATCCAAAAATAGGAGTAAACATGGAACGGTGTTCTCCCGTGGAAGAGTAATAAGAGTATCCACGAAATTAGAGGAAGTGAGCTAAGCTTTCTCGATCAATGGAGAGTTAAGAATGACATAAAGGCACCAGTATCACTATAGCATCCTTGAGTCGGCGGATGCGTTGCAAGTCGTTGTTGGCTCCTCCTCCGTTTCTGGTCATCTGCAACACAAAAGCATAGGTGATAGCGGCATTTACAAAACATGCCACTTCAAGCAACTACTCGAACGCATACATAAATAACGACGCAACCCATAATGTGTCTACCCCAACGCTCTCACTCGGTGCTCTAAGTCAAACCTACTCACTCGACTAAGAGAGTTGGGAGCGTGTTCGCTCTGATACCAACTGTAACAACCCGGATTTTCCAAATAAAATAAAATACGTTTAAAAAAGGTTTTAGGTAAGAAAAAGAATTAAAAATGAAAGCCACGGTGGCGGAAACACCGTGAATCCGAGTCATTACTCCATACTCAACAAATAACTAAAGAAAGTAGGCCTTGAGCCTAGCAAATGGGGAATAAATACCCCTTACAATCCAACTCCAAAAGACATAAATATGAAAATTGGAGTGAAACCTATGGGGATTGATTTCACTCAAGGAGACAATAAGAATCGATCTTACAAGGCTTGTGTTTTACTCGGCCAAGTGATGTTTTTTTGTGATGAAATTTTCTGATTTTTAGTGAAACAAAGGAAAACATAAAAGATAGGACTAAATCTAAACACAAAGTAATAGATTTAGGTTTTGATTAATCAAGCACAAAGCCACTAATTAATCATTCACTAACTGAAGCACTAAGCTAAGAGAATAATGAAGAACACTCAACTCAAACACTAGGGTTTTCTTTTCATTCCAATCTGAAAATTATAATGTGAGAGTGAGGGGTTATATAGCACCCACACTCTAATCTTGACCTTACATTTTAAAGGAGATCTAAGGGCTACAAGTAACCCACAAAAGATACAAAAAAAAGGCTCATATGGCCTTACAAGAGCTGAAAATTTGAAGGCTAACAAACAAATATAAAAGTATAAAGTAGACGATGAGCAGGGACCCAACCTACCCTTGCTTTTGGGAGAGCATCCAAGGGCCAAGATTTGGGGACTTGGGGATCAAGGGGGACGGTCCAAGGGGGGTTATTACAAGGTTTATATTGTCTACATTCAATAAAACATAAAGCATAAAGTAATGAAAGTGACATGAATGAAAAAGACATAAAGCACCAAAATAATGTGATGGTTGTGGGGACTTGATTGAAGTCGGCCCCATGGACCTCCTTGAGCTAGCTTTTGTGAGCCATGTGAGTCTTTTATTGGAGGGTTAACTCACATGGGTGCACCCAAGGTGACCACATTCAAAAATAGCATTCCATTGACTTTTTAGTTGCTCTCCAACTTAACCTTCCTTTGACTTCCCTTGACCACTAAGTATGGCTCGATTTGACCATAAAATTGACTTGACTTAGCTCTTAGTGGCCCCTAGGTCCAAGGCCTAGGCTTGGGTTTGAGCCCAAGGTCCCAACCCTCGTCCTTCTTCTTCTCCATCATTGATCACCTTGACCATTCTTGGTCCAAAAATGATAAATAACAACAAGTCTAAATCCAAAGTCTATCAAGGTTCTCCTCAAAGCTAGCTACGGGATCTACAATCCTCACGGCTTCTCACACAAACCCGTCCCCGCACAAACCTACCACAAAAGAAAGTAACAGCCACAATCAGTGGGGAGTAATAACTAGGTGCTCCCCAGTCATATTTCAACATATAAAACATAACCGACAACCCAACAAGTACCTTACCTGGCCTACGGCCTATGCTCAAAGTACCACATCAAATGCAACAACAATAGCTTGCTCAAACATAAACATTAGCACTAATATAACAACCTCAAGTCAAATAATCAATAGTCAATCCGATCATCAATCAAACATTCAAACCAATGCAAGAGTAAGCACGGAGGACTGGGTGAAGCAACAAGAATCACCCCGGAACGACAAAAGTCCCAACCCTATGGCGGAACGACAAAAGCTCCTCAAACAGTCTAAATTTGGCCAAACCCACCGCGAACAAAGACGGTGTCACCGCGACAAAAACGGTGTCGACATATAATCAAACCATAGTCCCTATCCGTGACAAAAGCGGATGGGAACCCCTAAGGGCGGCATCCGTCCTACAATGGACGTTGTATCTCCTCACGCACGTGCCCAACAGTGCACGTACGCACACTCAACTCAAGCTCAATCAAACCAACTCAAATTCAATGTCAAAACAACCATCTCAATATCAAACATTATCACAGCAAGCCATTTCTAAACTCAAACTCATTACAATACAATTTAGCATCCTTAACGTAGTTATAAACGGAGTAATAATCATGGTGATCAACATAAGCTCATAACCAAGTCAATTTACTTAACAAGTTAGTAACTTTAAGCAATATAACAACATACTCAACGATAACATATGATCAAACAAGCCTAGACATGCTTCTAGACTCACGAAGTATGAGGCCGACTCACTAATTCAAGTACAACGATTAGGGCACAACCAAACAAACCAAAGCATGCAACTTTATCATCATACAACCATTCAAAACATCCTAGACAACATCTAGGGCCTCATACATGTCTAAATATCACTAGGGCTACACCTAGTTACCTTTTCCAAACAAGCCAAAGAAAAGCACAGTTTTCAACCCTTCTGTCCCGACACGATAACAGACGATCCAGAGCTCCAAATGAAAACTGAACGGTGAAAAGGTAGCCCCAAGAGTCAGGAACATGCTCACAAAATTTCGGCAAAATCGGACAGTCGGATCTCGTGATCTTGATTCATCAACCTGGGACTGAAAAGTACGAAATTGCGGTTCTCCCTCCAACTCTCTCCTTTTGATTAGGACACACATAAATCATACAATACATAAAAACAACACAATAAACACATATAATAATAAAACCTACAAAAATAAACTTAAAGATGAAGAATTTACCAAAGAGAATTGAAAAGAAAAGATGAGGAGATGATTAAGGTTTGATTAGAGGATGAATTGAATGAATTTATGTGATGATTTAATGAGGATTAATGAGTGATTGAAGAGAGAGAAGAGAGAATAATGATGTTGAGGATGAAAAACAGCTAATAAAGCATATTAGGGTTAAGGGGAGTTTAGGTATTAAAGGATTTCGTGCAAAACAAATAAAACAAACTCGAATTGACTGATCCGAAAACGCAGCCAGAACCGGTCGGTTCAGAGTTGAACCGATCGGTTCAACTTGAAAATTTGGCAGTTGCGACGGCGTCGAAAAAATACGCAGTTTAGCCTTTTGAATCGCCTGAATCAGAGTCCGTATGAGGAAATGACATCGTTTTTAAGTTCTGACTACGGTTTCGCTTATTCCACGTGACAAGTGAACCGACTTCCTCGTTCCAAAAATGAGAAAATTGCTAGAAATGAAATACGAACTTAACGAAATGAATTATTTAAATAAAAGGGGAAAAGTCGGGGTGTTACAATCTCACCACCTAAAAAGAAGTTTCGTCCTCGAAACTTGAGAACGAAAAGATACCAAGACAAATGAGAAAAAAACGTACCTCTTAAGATTGCTACTCTAAGAATGACCAACTCCACTCACCCCATTAACGAAAAAGTAGCTCTCCTAACCTATGTCAACTCCACTAAGCATCCCATACCCCACGATGAAACTACACTTGGACAACTAAAGCGCACACGGAAAAGAGCTAGGACGGATTTCCCAAAAGAATAGGAGCATCCAAGAATAGGAGTAAACATGGAACGGTGTTCTCCCGTGGAAGAGTAATAAGAGTATCCACGAAATTAGAGGAAGTGAGCTAAGCTTTCTCGATCAATGGAGAGTTAAGAATGACATAAAGGCACCAGTATCACTATAGCATCCTTGAGTCGGCGGATGCGTTGCAAGTCGTTGTTGGCTCCTCCTCCGTTTCTGGTCATCTGCAACACAAAAGCATAGGTGATAGCGGCATTTACAAAACATGCCACTTCAAGCAACTACTCGAACGCATACATAAATAACGACGCAACCCATAATGTGTCTACCCCAACGCTCTCACTCGGTGCTCTAAGTCAAACCTACTCACTCGACTAAGAGAGTTGGGAGCGTGTTCGCTCTGATACCAACTGTAACAACCCGGATTTTCCAAATAAAATAAAATACGTTTAAAAAAGGTTTTAGGTAAGAAAAAGAATTAAAAATGAAAGCCACGGTGGCGGAAACACCGTGAATCCGAGTCATTACTCCATACTCAACAAATAACTAAAGAAAGTAGGCCTTGAGCCTAGCAAATGGGGAATAAATACCCCTTACAATCCAACTCCAAAAGACATAAATATGAAAATTGGAGTGAAACCTATGGGGATTGATTTCACTCAAGGAGACAATAAGAATCGATCTTACAAGGCTTGTGTTTTACTCGGCCAAGTGATGTTTTTTTGTGATGAAATTTTCTGATTTTTAGTGAAACAAAGGAAAACATAAAAGATAGGACTAAATCTAAACACAAAGTAATAGATTTAGGTTTTGATTAATCAAGCACAAAGCCACTAATTAATCATTCACTAACTCAAGCACTAAGCTAAGAGAATAATGAAGAACACTCAACTCAAACACTAGGGTTTTCTTTTCATTCCAATCTGAAAATTATAATGTGAGAGTGAGGGGTTATATAGCACCCACACTCTAATCTTGACCTTACATTTTAAAGGAGATCTAAGGGCTACAAGTAACCCACAAAAGATACAAAAAAAAGGCTCATATGGCCTTACAAGAGCTGAAAATTTGAAGGCTAACAAACAAATATAAAAGTATAAAGTAGACAATGACTTGGGGATCCATCCTATCCTTGCATTTTGAAGAGCATCCAAGGGCCAAGATTTGGGGACTTGGGGATCAAGGGGGACGGTCCAAGGGGGGTTATTACAAGGTTTATATTGTCTACATTCAATAAAACATAAAGCATAAAGTAATGAAAGTGACATGAATGAAAAAGACATAAAGCACCAAAATAATGTGATGGTTGTGGGGACTTGATTGAAGTCGGCCCCATGGACCTCCTTGAGCTAGCTTTTGTGAGCCATGTGAGTCTTTTATTGGAGGGTTAACTCACATGGGTGCACCCAAGGTGACCACATTCAAAAATAGCATTCCATTGACTTTTTAGTTGCTCTCCAACTTAACCTTCCTTTGACTTCCCTTGACCACTAAGTATGGCTCGATTTGACCATAAAATTGACTTGACTTAGCTCTTAGTGGCCCCTAGGTCCAAGGCCTAGGCTTGGGTTTGAGCCCAAGGTCCCAACCCTCGTCCTTCTTCTTCTCCATCATTGATCACCTTGACCATTCTTGGTCCAAAAATGATAAATAACAACAAGTCTAAATCCAAAGTCTATCAAGGTTCTCCTCAAAGCTAGCTACGGGATCTACAATCCTCACGGCTTCTCACACAAACCCGTCCCCGCACAAACCTACCACAAAAGAAAGTAACAGCCACAATCAGTGGGGAGTAATAACTAGGTGCTCCCCAGTCATATTTCAACATATAAAACATAACCGACAACCCAACAAGTACCTTACCTGGCCTACGGCCTATGCTCAAAGTACCACATCAAATGCAACAACAATAGCTTGCTCAAACATAAACATTAGCACTAATATAACAACCTCAAGTCAAATAATCAATAGTCAATCCGATCATCAATCAAACATTCAAACCAATGCAAGAGTAAGCACGGAGGACTGGGTGAAGCAACAAGAATCACCCCGGAACGACAAAAGTCCCAACCCTATGGCGGAACGACAAAAGCTCCTCAAACAGTCTAAATTTGGCCAAACCCACCGCGAACAAAGACGGTGTCACCGCGACAAAAACGGTGTCGACATATAATCAAACCATAGTCCCTATCCGTGACAAAAGCGGATGGGAACCCCTAAGGGCGGCATCCGTCCTACAATGGACGTTGTATCTCCTCACGCACGTGCCCAACAGTGCACGTACGCACACTCAACTCAAGCTCAATCAAACCAACTCAAATTCAATGTCAAAACAACCATCTCAATATCAAACATTATCACAGCAAGCCATTTCCAAACTCAAACTCATTACAATACAATTTAGCATCCTTAACGTAGTTATAAACGGAGTAATAATCAAGGTGATCAACATAAGCTCATAACCAAGTCAATTTACTTAACAAGTTAGTAACTTTAAGCAATATAACAACATACTCAACGATAACATATGATCAAACAAGCCTAGTCATGCTTCTAGACTCACGAAGTATGAGGCCGACTCACTAATTCAAGTACAACGATTAGGGCACAACCAAACAAACCAAAGCATGCAACTTTATCATCATACAACCATTCAAAACATCCTAGACAACATCTAGGGCCTCATACATGTCAAAATATCACTAGGGCTACACCTAGTTACCTTTTCCAAACAAGCCAAAGAAAAGCACAGTTTTCAACCCTTCTGTCCAGACACGATAACAGACGATCCAGAGCTCCAAATGAAAACTGAACGGTGAAAAGGTAGCCCCAAGAGTCAGGAACATGCTCACAAAATTTCGGCAAAATCGGACGGTCGGATCTCCGGCGATCTTCAGTTTACCAAACCTGGGACTGAAAAGTCCGAAATTGCGGTTCTCCCTCCAACTCTCTCCTTTTGATTAGGGCACACATAAATCATACAATACATAAAATTAACACAATAAACACATATAATAATAAAACCTACAAAAATAAACTTAAAGATGAAGAATTTACCAAAGAGAATTGAAAAGAAAAGATGAGGAGATGATTAGGGTTTGATTAGAGGATGAATTGAATGAATTTATATGATGATTTAATGAGGATTAATGAGTGATTGAAGAGAGAGAAGAGAGAATAATGATGTTGAGGATGAAAAGCAGCTAATAAAGCATATTAGGGTTAAGGGGAGTTTAGGTATTAAAGGATTTCGTGCAAAACAAATAAAACAAACTCGAATTGACTGATCCGAAAAAGCAGCCAGAACCGGTCAGTTCGGAGTTGAACCGATCGGTTCAACTTGCAAAGTTGGCAGTTGCGACGGCATCGAAAAAATACGCAGTTTAGCCTTTTGAATCGCCTGAATCGGAGTCCGTATGAGGAAATGACATCGTTTTTAAGTTCTGACTACGGTTTTGCTTATTCCACGTGACAAGTGAACCGACTTCCTCGAGCCAAAAATGAGAAAATTGCTAGAAATGAAATACGAACTTAACAAAATGAATTATTTAAATAAAAGGGAAAAAGTCGGGGTGTTACAGAGCTCACGTCTAAGCACGATTCACAAAAACAATTCAATTCAAAATAAAAACATTTTTCGGCCCGAGACCCGAAAAAGGCACGAAACACGAAGCACGAAACACGAAACACAAAACAGACCCAAAGAATCTGGACCAAATAATCAACCAACACAATCATCACAAACATACATCATCACTTACGCATCACAAAAGGCGGCAGAACACAAAATAAACCGCTAGTTAACAGGCGATTAAAAATAAAATAGCCAGTGAACAGGCGATTTTATTTTTAATCGCCAGTGCATTGGCGATTAAAACTTTAATCGCCAGTTCACAGGCGATTTTTAGCTTGTTTTTGACAGTTTACGGCGCTCAAAACTCTATAAATACCCCCTCCTTCGACATTATAACACATGAATTGTCATCACTCCTTCTCTCTCTACTCCTCAATTGCACTGACTCAAACTTACGGGTTCTTAACCTGACCCGGTATTGGTATTGCGAATCTGTATTCGTAATACGGTTGTAGCGATTCAGATTTCTAATCCGTCTTAAACCTCGCCAATATCGCATAAGCTTGAGTGAAACTTAATAGGCTTAAGTTCACTCAAAATCTTAATCAAAATCGACTTAAAAATGGTGAACTAATCTCGGTTGATTTGTGATGTTTTTGTGTTTGAGTTTTCTGATTTTTGTGAGTTTAAGTGATACAAGAAAGATAGCCTAATCCAAGCACTTAGCCAAGGAATTAGGGATCGAATACTCAAGCACTAAGCCACTAAGTATCCTACACAAACACTCAAGCACAAAGCAAAGAGTTTTAAAGAGAGAATGAACTCAACTTTAGGGTTTTTTCATTTGATTCAAAGCTGAAAATTACAAGGTATGAGTGTGGGTTTATATAATACCCAAGCTCTCATCCTAACCCTACATTACAATGTTGATCTAAGGCCTTAAGAGGGCCTTCAATTCAGCCGAAATAATGGTCCCAAGGACCTTACAAAATCTGAAAATATAACTAACAAACACATAAAGTAGATAGTGACCCTTAGGAACATCCTCACCTTGCAAAGATTTATTCATCCAAGGGTTAACATGAGCTCCTTGGAGAACAAGTAGGCCGGTCCAAAGGGTCCCCAAATTGACCTTAACTACACTACAATATAAGCTAAAAGGTGATAGGGACATAAAGTAAAAAGCAACTACAATGAAAAGGACTTGCAACACAAAATAGAGTGTATCATGTGGGTGATGTAGCTCAGCCAAAATTGGCCCCTCCATGCTGATTTTCTTGACCATTTGGGTCTTGGTTTATTGGGGGTCTTCCCCAAATGGTCACCCATGATGGTTCATACACCAAAAATAGCTTATCGACTTTGATTGTGCTCTCCTCCTTGAACTTTTACCTTACCTCCTTAGGTCCACCAAGCTTGGCTGAATTTTACCACTTGGTTTACTTGACATTTCACTTGGGTGGACCCTAGGACCAAGGTCTAACCCATGGTTCGAGCCCAAGGACCCAAACCATGGTCTTCCTTCAAACCGCTCTCATTTAGCTTGATCAATCCTTGTTCATAAGCAACGATCCAAATCACTAACAAATGAACACTACTTTTACACTTATGCAAATTCTCATTTACGCATTAAACGACTAAACATGATTCCGACGAAACTTGTACCGTCTTCATTAGTCTTAAAGCATGCAAAACTGAGGGTTTTAAACAAACTTTTACACACACATGAGTCGGAAAATAGCATTTAAATGATAATTCAAACAATGAATTATCATTTTGTGCACATTTCCTATAGCAACCCGTCATAACTTTGACGTATACATTTGCTTTTACGCATATTTATCGAGTCACATATCGCACTTGTACGTAGCGGTCTGCATTTCCTCAAACATCGAATTATACACTGTTTTCAAGCTAGTAATGGCTACTTTTACGTAGGCTTTTCGATTACAGTTTTTCATAACGCATTATGACAAACTTTCGGAGAGTACCCTCATCCCGAATCCTCTCTGGTTTCACAATTACCTTAGACGGATAGGTATCGACGCACCTTGAACTCTAAGATTCGCGTCTTCGAGTCCAAGACGCGGTGAACGGGTCCAAATTCCCTCATAATTTGGTGGCGACTCCGAAAACGGCTTTTAAATGATTTTTTAATATTTCTTTAAAATGCTTTAAACAAATTACGCAATGACATCCCCCATAGCAACTCGAGCAACCATAGAGCGCGCTTTTACGCGCCGTTTTTACATTATTTTCCTGCGTCGTGCATTCCGCCCCATCACGTGGACGGGCGCGCGCGGGGCGTCGAGAAGAGATCCCGATTCCCGGTACCTTCAGTTGGCGACTCCGCTGGGGACGAGCTGTTTTTATTTTTAAGAAAATAAACTTTTTCTTTTATTTAAAAACACAAGAGGTGAAACTTGAAAACTTGAAAACAGTTTCAAATTCGATGTTTGAGCACATGCAACCATTTGAGTCGAATCCTCCTGATTCATAACCACACCCCTCGAGGGACGACCCCTAGTAACGCTTGCTTCTTAAGCGAGATTATTCTGGACACGTCGATCTCTCACCCCTTCACGATTACAAGTACAACATCCGTACAAACGATCGTAACAGTCAAACTCGGACGCTCTGTAACACCCCGACTTTTTCTAATTTATTTTATTCACTTTCGCATATTCGTTAATTTCCTAAACTGGTGATTTTCCATTTTTAGCTCGAGAAAATCAGTTCTCCTGTCGCGTGGATTAAGCTACTATGTAGTCAGGACTTAAAAACGGAGTAATTAGCTTAAAGACGGTGTAATTTCCTCATACGGACTCCGATTCAGGTGATTCAAAAGGCTAAACTGCGTATTTTTCCGACGCCGTCGCAACTGCCAAACTTTCAGGAGTAAGAGCGAACCGCTCCACCCTTGGGAGCGAGCCGCTCCATTAGAGCGAGCCGCTCTGGGCCTCAGAGCGAGCCGCTCCTCAGCTCGGGATCAAGTCTAGGGTTTTTTCCCGTGTTTTCTTTTGGCTCAAGTCACTATATCTTTTCGTACCCTCTCAACCCTAGCTCCCTTATGATCATTTTAGCAACTCCATCCTCTCATCTCTCATCCTCATTCATCTCTCAAAATTCATCAAAACTCCATTGTTATTCCTCCAAACTCTCATCTCTTGAGCCCTAATCTCTTCCTATTCAATTCCCTTGGTAAATCATCCCTTTTAGCTATTGTACTTTTCTGATTTTGTATTATTTTATGTGTATTTATGTTGTGTACTTATTTCTTGTGTGATTTGGCTTGGAAATTCAAAGGAGAAGGTGATTTGGAGGAAGGAGACACCATCTTGGTAGAAGAGGAAGAAGAATAGCAAGGAGTTAATCTTGACAAAGGTAACTAGGTGTGTTCTAGTTGTATTTTAACATGTATGAGGCCTATGAGTGGTTGATCTTGTATTCTACTTTGTTGAACTATTGTATGAGTGCAAGAATTCATGTTGTTGGTTATTGTATTTGTCATAAAATCATGCTAGATCTATGGCCTCATACTAGGGTTGTCTTTTATTCATATTTTCATGCATAATTCACCTAGTTTATCATTAATCATGCTTGTAAAACTTGGAAAAACGATTTGGTGTTGTTGTGATGTGTTGGCCGAAACATGTAGGTAGGGGCCGTGGCCCTTGCTTGATTTTTCTCACGTTTTTCCTTATTATTATAGCTTAATTATGTTGAATCTTGATGTTTGAATGAATCACCTTAAGTTAAATTATGAATTATGATGATTTGATTAAGTCTAGAAGTGTTTGAATGCGTGTTTAATTGAGTTAATCACATGAATTGTCAATGGATCACATGAGCATTGAGTTTGTTGCATGAAAAGGGATGATGTGTTGTGATGGCCGTGTGTATGCACACAAGCCGTGTAGTGTGTGTGTGTGTGTGAGGGTTTGTTGGTCACTTGTTTGAGTCTTGGCATGTATTAGGATGTTATCTATGCTAAATCGAATTGAGATATACTTTGTTTGATCACTAAATAATGAATTATGAGCATGTTAATTGAATGTATGACTTGTAAAGCATGTTGATCATATTGTACTCCGTATGTATGGTTGGTTATGTTGGTAATGATGCTTGTGTATGTATGAGTATGGTTGTTGTGGATGTATGGTTGTGTTGGAAGTGTTGGAGACAGGTTAACAGGTTGTGCTTGAGTTAAGTTTGCACATGGGTACTGTTCTGGCACATGTGTGAGGAGATACAACGTCCTAGGATGGACGGATACCGCCCATATTCCCCTTGACTATTCTTGTTGCTTAGTTAGAGCGACTATGGGTTCTCAACCAGAAGGGTTAGAGACTATGGTTATTTATGTCGTCACCGTTCTTGTTGCTCGGTGGAATTTGGCCAAATTTAGACTTGTGATTATTGAGGAACTTCTTGTTGCTGTTCCGCCATAGGGTTTGGGTGATTCTTGTTGCTTCACCCGGGGTGATTCTTGTTGCTTCACCCAGTTCTCCGCGCTTACTCTCGCAAATGGTTGGAAGAAAGATCGTCATGAGTGCTCGATTGGTTTGGGCACGACTTGGTTGTGCCATGTCATTTGGTTACTTGTGTATTATTGTACCATTGTTGTATGTTGTTATTCATGTTTGTTTGTACTTTGATCATAGGCCGTAGGCCAGGTGAGCTTGTTTGCATTGTTGTTGTCTACGTTTGTTATGTTAAAATATAACTGGGGAGCACCTAGTTACTCCCCACTGATTGTGGTTGTTGCCTCTCTTTTATAGGTATGCGCGAGACGGGTTTGAGTGAGTTGGATGCGAGGACATGATCGTGTACACCTTAGAAGAGATGTGGCTTTGGATAGACTTTTGGACTTGTATTTTGGTTTCGTTTTAGATTTTCTTTTGGGCTTGAACTTTCATTTTAGAGCTGGTTTTGTAAGGGGTATTTACTCCCCACTTCTAGGCCCCAAGGCCTACCTTGCTATCGTTGTTTAGTTGGTTTAGTGAGTAATGATCCGGATTCCACGGTGTTTCCGCCACCGTGGCTCGCTTTTATTTTCTTTTATTTTATAAATCCTTTTTATTTCTTTATTTTATTTTGTTGGAAAATCCGGGTTGTTACACGCTCTAGGACCCGTACTGAATTCACACTTAAACGTGTGCAATCTTGCGGATAACCCTACACAAACGTTGCGGGATTGACCGAAGGGAACCTTACCCTAAGCTAAAAACCCGTGTCAGATACGTACAAATGCGAGGCTATAGTACCCTCACTATAGTCGTCTTTCAAAATGCATCATACATAGGCATTTTACAACATTGCATTTATTTTCGAAAAAAAAAAAACGAACAAACAGTTCTTTTTGCAACTTTTGAAATAACATTTTTCAAAACTCTTCCGCATGAACCGATTAACTTATAGTCATTTCGGTTTAGCACAACAACACAGTCTTTCAAAACGCCCACGAATAATCACTACATTTGCGAGGCCTTTCAAAAACGTAAACGGATTACGTGTCACGGTCACTATAATTCATTTATGGAAAAACATTTTACAAAGCAAAACCCGAGAATATCAACATATTCCTGCGGAACTTACTCGAAACAAACGGCCTCGGCCTTTTGCAAACATTTTCATAAAACTCACGTCGAGCCGAACGACTCTCTAGTCACTTCGAGTCGAACGACTCTCTAGTCACTTCGACTTGACAAACATCCCTTGCAAACAAACAAAACTCGAGAATGGTCATACCCAATCCCGTCATTTACGCTGAATCGACTGACTGTGGATACCCATATCCGTACCCTCCCAAACAAAACCCTGTGATGTACCACGGACTTTTTTTACGCATGCTTTAACGTTGACTTAAACGGTTCTAACAATGTCGAATTCATTTTGAGTCGTTTTAAATGTTAAAATGATTTAGGTCGCTTCACATCACACTTAAATAAACGTTCATTTTGTCCATTTGGAGTCTAGCTAGGTCCTCGTCCTGCTTCATTTGGCATGAGCTTCGCATTTGCACTACAATTAGCCCTTTTACATTAACAAGGTCTAATTCAGCATTCCTAAATTCCTAAATTTAGGCCCGGTGGCTAGATCTTCCCTTTAGCCTCCTCTTACGCAAAATACAACCTCACGTCTTACCTCATTTCACAAAATCTATGTAAATACACCTCTTTCTTTTTTCCGGGTCTCGGGCCCAAAACCGAGCCCAAGCCCAGCCTTTGGCCCGCACTCCAAAGCCCTGAACATCATAAATATCTCAGAAATATCCCAGGTGTTTTTTTGGCGTGCAAGGTTAAGATTATATTATACCGTATCTCTTAGAGATATAATCAAACCGAAACTAGGAAACTAGGTAAAAAGCCACACCTTCAAACCGCATAAGCTTATGCGGTTTGGGGTGCCAACCGCATAAGCCTATGCGGTTTGCCTAGGCAACCGCATAAGGCTATGCGGTTTCCTGGCTTGTTTTTATCCCCGGATTTCCTAATTTCTCCGAGGTTTTTAGTATATATACACCCTTATACCTGACCTCGAAAAACACAATTCACACCCAGCTTTCACAGCAAACACACTCCCAAACTCTCTAAAAGCCTCACGCACTCAAATCCTTGAGTTCAACACACCATCCCGTGTTGAATTCATCATCCTTTTAAGTTCAAGAAGCGAAGCTCTGCCCAGATCTAAAGCGTCAGGACAAGGTAGGTACCGATCCACTTGGATCAAAGCTTTTTCTTATTTTCTATGGACTAACAAAGGGGACTACACTTTAGCGCCCCCCCGGCTTTGGCACCCAGCGCGCTTGCACTCCAAGTGTTCTATTTACTTCGGGTACACTCCATATCCGATGACACGCCAAAGTCGCATAAGCAACCGACCCTTATAAAATAAACCAATGGACAATTGAACTTTATTTTATTTGCATGCATCTTGCACCTTCTTATTTTGCATTAAAATCAACTTAAACAATGAATTCGACCTTTAACTGAACCGTTTTTGTTAACAAGTTAAACATGCTAAACTGAGGGTTTTAATCAATCTTTTTGCATCTGCATCTGCATTCTTTTACAAACTTTTTCGCACTTGTACGTAGCGATAACATTAGCTCAATTATCATCTTACATGGATTGTTCTAGGTCAGTAGAGGCTATTTTTACATAGGCTTTTCTAAAAGGTTTTCATAAATCATTAATTGAACTACTCTTTTTCTAAAGTACCCTCACCCCGAATCCAATCTGGTTTCACAGCCTTAGATCTAGGGGTGTCGGCGTGCTCCAAAATCTAGGACATGTCTTTAGGCTTAGGACATGATAGCAGGTTCCTAATTTCCGCGATAATTAGGTGGCGACTCCAAAACAGTTTTAAAGGTTTTTCTAAATTAGTCTTTTTAACTTAAATGCGCCCTTACGCAAGACGCCGAGTTGGGTCCCATTCGATCCCGGGTTCCACAGTTTGGCGACTCCGCTGGGGAGATTTTATTTTTAAAACTTAAAACTAGCTTTTTCTTTTTAAAAATAAAGAGGTGAAACTTGAAAGCCTTGAACAATCCATGTATACATATTTGAGCTATGCACATTCGTTTAAAGTCCATTCCTTTTGGAATCTAGGCACCCTTTGCACCCTCGAGAGGTGGTTCCAACACGCAGGCTTGTCCACTCGATAAAGCACGTGCAGGACTAACTTTCCTCTCGCCTCCACTGCCGTCAGAACGACTATCTTGACCGCCCCAGTGCTCCCTTTAGAAAACCTATCGCTCCGGCGTAAGGAAATAAAGGGGTTAAGTATCTGTCAAAGCGTACTCAAGATAGTTGGAGGTGTACCCGACTGACCCTTTTCACCCTTTTTGAGTCATACGTACAAGTTCGAGGCCATGCACTCCTTGGTCTTTTCAAAATGAGCATTTGCATTCATATCTTCGAAAACTCGCTTAAACGTTTCAAAGATAATTGAACCTAACATCTAACAAACTAACACTTTTCAAACAAAACTATCGCGAATTTTTGAAACAAGCTTTCTTAAAATTCTCCTTTTTCACTAACAAGCAAAAACCCGATCAAGGATTAAAACCCGAGCTCGTGGATTTCATTCCTCTAGGTCACACGGCCCAAACTCCTCTCTTAACATCCTCGACTCGACTTGTTAACCACTCTCGAGTCGAATCCCTTCTCTTTTACACATCCGAACTCGATCTCACCTCGGCAAATCACCGATATCAGCTCGACGGGTGCAAAGCAAAACGTTTTAACATCGAGACGAGGATGCGTGCCAAAAGCTTCCTTTAGCTAAAACCTTTTCGAAAATCTCCTCTTTTCAAAACATAAAAGGTCTTCCTAAACAAAGAAATGAGCTAAAATGAATGCTTAAAATGAATGTGAGTCTAGTGGGTCGAGTAGTGTCACTAATATACGAAGTGAAATGCAGGCCTCAGGCGGATACTCATCGTACTATGAATCGCATCATCACCCCTCGCTTCAAACGCCAACGCACCTCGAACATGGTTAACCTCGACCGATTGAAGACTCTCCGCCACCGTATTAGCCAATTCACCAAAGACATTGACAACTTGAAGGCCTTGCATCAGATTGAAGTTAAACGTCTAGAACGACGCGCTAAGAACAAGGCCGACAAGCATGTTTCTCTCTATACTCTCACAGCTCCGCGTCAAAAGGGGGATGAAGATTTTACCCACTACCTTGCTCGATGGAGAAAGCTACTTGCCCAAGTTCCAAACCCTCCACATGAAGACGAGCTCATGGACATATTTCTCACCAGCTTGCAACCCAAATGGCAAAGGCATTTCGACTACGAAGATGCCGAAAACTTCGAAGAACTCATTGAGATCGGCATCCGAGCCCAAAACGACTTCACAAACAGTGATGATCACGCGATCCTCGTCGAATCAGTCCCGATCGTAGATTGCTCCTACTTAACCACTGTAACACCCCGTGTTAATTTAATTCAATTTTTAACCATCAAATACTAATATCAAATACTAAATCTAATCTTAGCCTTTTTGCCTTTCAAAATCACAATTTTTGCAAAACTTTCGTTTTGTAAATTTTATCGACTTCTTTAAAACTTTTTAAAATTTTTGAATAATGAAATTTATATTTTAGTCTTAGAATTCAAAAGTAGAAATATTTCGAAAAATCGTCAAACGCGCACGCATTAACTTTTATCGCTTTTGACGCCCGACTTTTTAAAACTGACCAAATTCGTGAAAAACATTTTTAAACACAAAAGAGACAATTTCTACACCTAATAGTAATGTTGACATTAGCAAGTCTATTATGACATTTGGTTCCCTAATTACATAATAATAAAACATTATTTTCTTAATAAATCAAAACTTATACTACACATTTCATTTAACCTAATTGCATAACATCATTTTCATTTATTCTAAGTACAAAATCACCTCATTTTCTTCTTCATTAGGCCGGCCCCCTTAGTCCATTTTCTCTCTATATTTTTCTTTCATTTTTCCTTCTAAAACTCCTAAATTAAAACCCTAAATATTACTCTAATAGTTTACTAGTATTCTAAGCTTAATCTTGGGTATTTGGAGCTCACTTTGTTACGGGTTTTTGAAGGTGAAGACGGGTACTTGGGTGAAGACTTAGACCTAGATAACATCGTTGATCCGGACAACCAATAAACTTACCGATTAAGGTGACTAGCTTTGTCTTGTTTTAACCTTTTAATAAATTAATTTGTGATGTTATTATAATTTTCTAAATATGATTTTTATGTTAAGATTATGTTAAACATCACTTGAGTACACTTGAATGATTTGATGATGTATAATAATGATAATAACTAAATAATGTATTAAATAGACTTGTGTAGTAATATGATGATATGCTTAGTCTAATTGATTTTGAGCATTTTAATTATGATTCATGTAATTTTTATGTTTAGTTATGTTTTAATTAAGTAGTAATCTTATATAAAAATTATGTGAAATATTAACAATGAATTTAAAGTGTTAAAAATCGAAAATGAAAATTATATGTTCATATATAAATGGCTCGGCATTTCCACTTTTTTTTAATATATTTTCACTTTTAATTTTTGTAAATAATATGTAGTGTTAAGTTAGTTAAAATAGATGTGTTCATGTGAAAAAAATTAAATTAGGAAAATAAATTATAAGTTGTTAAAATTGATTATGGTGTTCTTGAGTTTATTTTTGGTCTTCATGTGTGTTCATGAGTATCTTCATATCTGTTCATCATGTTAGCTTATTTTGATTTTTGATTATTGTATGTTTGTTGTTATTTATTGTTTTATTTAACTAACAAGTAATTATATTACTAACTATATAAATTAAACTAGCTAAATCATTTAGAATAAAAAGTAATAAATTTAAAGTGTTGAAAAACACTATTCATAAATATAAATGAAATTTTTTTAGTAAATTTCATTTTAGTTTAAATCGTTTTAGTTTAATTAGAATAATTAAAATATAAAGACTTTAAGCTAAAAACCGATAAAATCGAAAAATGAAAATTTAGGACCACCTTAAGCTTACTCACGGCATCCCCTTCATTTTAGGGTTAAATTTTGCTTTTATCACTTTTTAGTTTATTGTTAATATAATTTAATTAGTAGTTAATAAATTGAATTAAGAAATTAAAAGAAATAAATCAATTGTGACACATATATAAAACCACACGACACATATACTTTAAATGGACTAAATTTAATCAAAATGAATTTATCACTAAGTCACTAAAGTTAAATAGTAATTAGAATTGAATTTTTGTATAAATCGATTTAGTTATAAATGAAATATTATAAACCGATAAAAATATGTAACCGTTATAAAAATGAACTAAATCGTGTGGCTACCGCCTTTGCATATTGGACTGTTGATATTGGACATACGGACTAAAATGAATCATCCACGATACTATTATTTTAAAAACGAAAATCGCTAAATTTAGTTAATAGACGACTAAATTTAACTAAATCTCATTTTAAAATAAATATCATTATCACTTTTTACAAATTGAACTTAACATTTTTAAAACTAGATTTTTAAAATGAATATCATTATCACTTTTTACAAATCGAACTTAACATTTTTAAAACTAGGATTTTAAAATGAATATCATTATCACTTTTTACAAACCGAACTTAACGTTTTTAAAACTAGACATTTAGAATATTTTCAAAACTCACTAAGTACAAAACGAACTTAACGACTTTGAAACAAGAAATTTATACTTAGAAAATAAAGGGGTTTAGTTTATTTTCTAAAATATCTTAAGTATAAATACCTAAAATATCTTAAGTATAAAAATACGTATAAATATAGAAATACGTACAAGTATAAGAATACGTACAAGTATAAGAATACGTATAAGTATAAAAATACGTATAAAATACGAGGTATAAAATACGAATACGTATAAAAATACGTATAAAATACGGTGAATAGTGAATAGTGAATAGTGAATAGTGAATAGTGAAAAGTGAATAGTGAAATACTGAAAATAATTGAAAATTTTACTAAGTATAGAAAAATTTAAAATGAATAAGTAAATGACTTAAAGTGTTTTGAAAAATACTTAACTAAAATTTGGACATACTAATAAACGTTTCAATTTAAAATCTTGAAAACGTTAATAATTAACAACACTTCAAATAATAAACGAATGTGTTATGTGATCATATGAAACCGAATACAAATACTTAAACGTTTGACGATGAGACTAGGAGAGTCTAGTAACATGTGATATGGAATATCAAATAAATATTAAACATTGAGTAAGTTAAATAAAAGGTCAAACGCTTGAGCCTCCGATATGAAAACGTCAATCGTAAGTGAAGTGGGACTAAGATAGTCTTGTAGCGGTCGCCATTGCCGTACAAGATAATGAATATGCCAAGGCTTTTGTCTCAGGTTTTAGGAAATAGTCGTTTTATCCAGAGTTAAGGTGCTCTATGATTAGCATAGCCCATTCTTAAAGTGGATATTAGTGTATGCATACTAGACTAGGGTTTTATTCCCCTATTTCGCTAAAGTTAACAGGGCAGCCGTGACCTGTGGATTCAGGTCGATTATAGCGGTTCTGTCTCCTTGCCGTGTTTCGTTCTTAGTGGGCGCGACACTTGCATTCGTTCTTACCCTGCGTAAAGATTACTTGACGAGATTGTATCTGAAGTTCGAATCATTTCGAACACTAGAAGATGAGATGCAAGTACTATAGTATTCGGCGTGGTTTACGAGTCGAGTAAGTCGCTGCACTATGGTAGTGAGATGCAAACGACTAGAGTACAAAGGCCTACTCAGTGGTCAGGCTCGTAAGCAGTATGTGTTGTTTGTTGTTTGAATTAAATGAGAATGAGTGTGTACCATCTTCGAAAACTAAAGACCACAACTTTCTGAATTGAATCGAGTCTGCATGAGGAGAATGATACGATATGTATGTTTGATTGCGATCCGATATCGCCTTGTAATGTTATTGAATTATTGTGATACTATTGCTATGCTATTATATGTTATTTGCCTTCATAATTGAATATCATGTTTATATGATTTATCGCTTTAAACCGCATGCTTATTATGACGTATATGTCTTTATATGCTATATGTAATAAGCATGTTTATGTTTTTATCATAATGTTATAATTATAAAGCGATAGTAATAAACCAAAGTAATTGAAATCGAGGGTAAGTATGAGCATAGTTAGTCACTGTCCGCTCAGCGGGCACCCCCCCATCAGTTTATTGTGCAGGATAACCGTGGACCAGAAGCTGGATTTTGGACGGGGCCACGAGATGTTTTTATGCTTTACTTTTAGTTGTTTTTGAGAGATTTGTAATATATAACACTATACTCTTTTAATTTCCGTACTTAGAGTTGTTATATTCAACTCTAGAACGATGATGTAACATTTTGGGTTTTATTGTATAAAAAATGACGCTGGTTTAAGACTTAATTAATTTTCGCCTTAGTAATTAAAGTCGACTAAAAACCAGGTTGTTACAACCACACCCAATGATAACCAAATCAATGGCGTTTGGTTCAGTGATGATAAAGACGAAGAGTGGCCACCCACTAACAAAACGGTAGCTCAACTCTCAACTACTCCTTCCTCGATTAAAACCAAAAAGAACAAGAAAGGGAAGAAAAAAAAGGGCACGCAACCCGAGAAGAAAGACCAAAACGAGGTCTCGCACCTCACACGTTCTGGTCGTCCTTATCAGAATATCTTCACGGATAAGCATGCCCGAAAAGCAACCGCAGCCGAGAAAGGCAAGGCCATAGCCCAGGAAGATGTTCCTTCTACAAATACACCCTCCACCTTTGCAATAATTCCACCACCAAACACGAACGAGCTGCTTCAGAAGCAACTCGCTCGCACAAAAGCCGACTTTTCCATCTGGGCCCTCTTGCGGGACTCAGCGGAACACAGGAATGCATTCATTCGCGCTCTACAAATAGCATGCGCAGATTCTGAGATCTCTCCAGATCAAATGGTCAGCCACGTCACAAGGGATTGGCTACCGGGAGCTATTACCTTCTCAAATGATGATCTACCCGCGTTCGGACCCAATCACAACCTCACTACAAAAAAAACTGGTTATAGCGACGGACGCATCCGTCGCAAAAATACCAAAATCCGTCGCCAAACAGTTATAGCGACGGAATATTCGTCACAAATGGGTCGACGCAATAATTCGTCGCAAAAAACGTCTTGCGACGGAAATGCCGTCGCAAAGAGGGATATTGCGACGGATATTCCGTCGCGAAGAGTCGTCAGGGGACCATAAGAAAGTCAAGGAATCTTGACCTTTTGCGACGGAATTTCCGTCGCAAACGTCCGTGGTTTGACTTTTCTTGACCATTGGCGACGGAAATTCCGTCGCATAAGGCGTCAGCGGACCACTGGAAAGTCAAGAAATTTTGACTTTTGCGACAGACGTTCCGTCGCAGGTTCTGTTTCTATTTTTTTGGGCAGTAGGTTTCTGCCGTGTTCCACACCATTTTGGTGTTTTTATCTATTACAATTCCGATAGCAATGACCCCTGCATTCAGAAAATTACAGTACACCAAAACCAATTGAACAGCTGACACTGTACCTAAATACGGAAAAGTCACCATTCCATAAATTTTCGAACTTAAATAATACAAAGTACGTCTTCACAAGTTCGAGAAATCAAACTTACTAAACTACCTACATTCACATAACTAAGTGGGAGGGACAACACTACCGAACCCGTGCGCATCGCCGTGGTCGTCGGAGAAGTCGTCGCGACGAAATGGTTGCGGGCCGGGATTACATGATGATTGACCAGGAGGAATGAAACCGAACTGTTTCATGAATGTCTCCATCATGTTCTGCCATTGTTCAAATTCATTCAATTTCGCCTTTAAGTGTTCGTTCTCGGCCATTGTCTTCGATAGGACGCCGGGAACATAACTAGACGCGTGACCGGCTCTACTACTCCTCGTGACATTTGGCGGTTCAAAGAACTGCGTAGCCGTCTCTCCGGTACCAAAAACTCTACCTTTTTTGTCGAAGCCTCCTGCGGTTTCAAGGTAGATTTGGTCCTCGGTCATATCTAGTTTCCCGGCCTCCTTTTCCGCCATTTTCTTCATGTAATCGTTCTGAAAACAATACAAATTTCAGTAAATACAATGAAATATATTACTACTAATAATAACAAAACAACTAATACTACTAACTATTACTAATAAATGATACTATTATAACTATAAAAGTTTAAACTACTACTAATAATATAACTAATTGTACTACTAATAATTAAAAAAAACAAGTATATTACGTACTGCGATTTGTTCGGTACGAGGAGTGATCCATTTTCCCTGCTTGTTCTTTTTCGACAACTCCAACAACTTGAAAGGACTCACATCATCGGTGTCGTCCTTACTCTGCAAGTTAATAATTTAATCATTAATAAATAATGTCTAACAAGTTTTAGTAAATAATAATAATAATAATAATGCATAATGTATACTTATATTAAAAAAACAAAAAAACTAAGACTTACACAAGCACTATCCAACGCTCGAGCTGCACTTTTCCGACCTAAGACGTGTGTCGGTAGTGCTTTTCCCTCTTTCCCTCCCTTGCATCGGCTTTCCGTCGCCTTCTTCGAAATCTCGGCGAATTTCGGGTCATCCTTCTTTCTAGTTAACAACTTTGCAAAACATCAAGGAGTCATCCAAACTGGTTTATCTTTCTTCCTCGCTGCTCTGAATATCTGATCTCTAAACTTCTTTTTAATGTACATGTAGTAACATAATTCCAGCTCCTTGAGATCGTCAGCCTTCACCTTATTCTATTCAACAACCATTTAAAAAATTAAGGTTAGAAATAAATTTAACTTCGAAATTAACCTTACGACCAAAAATATATATAAATTAACCTTGAAATGATTCCACATATGCTCTTGACGTTTACGAGGAGTTTTTGACCAGCTTGGATAGTAGCCGTCGTAGTTGGCATGAATGCTGGCGATCATAAACTCAGTCACCTTTGAATGACCAAACCTGCAATTTCATTAATATGCAACTAAAGAAAATATATATACAATAAACAAAAATAATATTTAAGTCCAAAATTATATAATATGCAACAACTATAACATAATTTCTTACCAAACGCCATCTGATTCTTCGTCGGGGTTCATGATCAATTTACCGTCTTTATCATATTTCGCCGGTTTTTCCTTCTTGTTCTGCGGTCGTGCCTCCTCGTTCTCATCGTCATGACGCTGAGAATTGCTTCCACTTCCTTTTTTCCTAGCCATTTGTACCTAAAAACAATACAAATTAAAACACAAGTCAAAACATTCAATTAAAATAACACAAGTTAAAACACATGTTTTAAACACAAGTTCAAGTTTTTTCCTTACAATTTAATATTCATTAGAATCGTCGTCACTATGATTATCCGACTCCAGACAACGAAAAAGTGCATTAACACCTTCCTCTTCGTCCTCATCATCATCATCATCATCATCATCATCATCTTCTTCTTCTTCTTCTTCTTCTTCTTCTTCTTCTTCTTCTTCTTCTTCTTCTTCTTCATCATCATCATCACCATCACCATCCAATGCCTCTTCTACTTCATCTTCATCATATTCCATCTCATTCTCCACATCCTCTTCTTCCCGCACCCCGTCGTTATCTTCTTCGCCCACATCGTCCGTCTCGGCAATGTCAGTTACATCTTCATCCTCTTCCACTAATTGAGGTTGCGGATAACTGACATTTATATCTTCTTGGTATACAATATCTTCAATGGGAATATCAAAATTTGATCTTAAATACGGCAGACCACTGATTATCTTTCTTTGTGTTAGGATATGAACTGTAACACACTTGTTCCGCTTGGTATGCCAACACAAATGGATCATATGTTGGATACTTTTTGAACGGTTCACATCTACTAACTTGTATTTCTTATGCACATTCAAGCCTCTAGCTGAGTTGTCTATCCAATCACATTTGAACAAAATCGTTTTATAGCTCCTTTCAGAAGACGTATAGACAATCTCAATCACTTCATTCAGGGTTCCATAAGTCTCAACTCCTTCCATTGAACTGACATATACCCCATTACTTACTGTAGATTTTGGTACATCAATCCCTTCCTTGAAAGCTCGAAAACGATATCCATTAATCGCATATCGTCTCCAAGTTCTGACTGAGCGAGAAGGACCTAACGCTAAAACTTTAACTAATGGATCTTCTATCCTGAACACCTATTATGAGACAATTAATGTTTTCATAATTCGTTCATAAATTTAAATACAAAAATTCATAGTCAAAAAAAAATAAAATTCATACTTGTTTTCCAAACCACTTGGGAAATTTTTTTTCATGTTTCTTCCAAACTTCGTCAGTACAACTGATTTGAGGATACTCATTGAAGATATACTTTTCAAACTCACTGCAGATTTCATATCATTATAGTTAAATATGCTACAATTGCTCGTTCATGGTAATTAAAGATAAGTGTTATGTTAAAAAAAAAATTAAAAAACTCACATTTCGTATGGTCTTAGTATCTCACAATTTGATAAAATATAAAAATGAGCTTGTTCATACTCTTCCTCTGTCAAGTATCTCTTAACACATTTTCCTGTCGTACTCCCAGAATGGTCTCTAAACATCTCAGGTATAGATTTATCTTCTTGGTCTTTCATGTTGCCAACGTCTAAATCTTTTGCTCTTGTGACCACGTGATCCTCAAAATAAAGGGAGCAAAAGTTTGATATTTCTTCAAGCAGATACGCATTGGTTATAGACCCTTCAACTCGTGCTTTATGACCAATTTTTTTTTAATGTGATTAAGAAACCTACATTTAAGTTACAGGTTTTAATGTTAAATTTATGTCATAGTTTATAGGTGAACAATTGTTCAAATTCAGTAAAAAAAATCACCTTTCAAAGGGGTACATCCATCGATAGTGAACCGGTCCCCCAACCTTTGCCTCATAAGGTAGGTGAACAGGTAAATGCTCCATGCAATTGAAAAAAGACGGAGGAAATATCTTCTCCAACTTACAAATAATCTCAGCAATGTTTTGCTCCAAAAGAATTACATTCTAAACTTTAAGATTGGAGACACACAAATCTCTAAAGAATTGACTCAACTCAGTTATTGCACTCCACGTATTACACGGCAATAACTCTTTGAGTGCGACAGGCAGTAAGCGCTCCATAAAAACATGACAATCATGACTCTTCATCGCATGCAATTTCAAGTTCACGTTGTCTACACACCTGCTCATATCAGAAGCGTAACCGTCTGGAAACTTTAGCTGAGAAACCCAATCACACAGAGCTTTTTTTTGGACCTTATCGAGAACAAATCTCAACGATTTGGGTCTTGACTTGCAATATTTCTTGAAATCTAACTTACCCTTAGGTCCAAACGCTGTTTTATTTGGGACTTCCATGATTGTGTTTATTAGTTGTTCGAAAAAATTCTTCTCAATGTGCATGACATCCAAATTATGTCGAATCAACAGTGTCTTCCAATAAGGAAGTTCCCAGAATATACTACGCTTCCACCAACCCTCTTTCTTGCCTTTCAATTTTTTCAACTCAAGAGCTGTTGAGCCAACAATTGTTGGCAAATTCCTCACAATATCCCAAGTTTGTTCTCCGGTCAACCGCGCTGGGGCTGTATCAATTTCATTTGGTCGATCTTTTCTAAAATCGGAACATTTCCATCGAAATTTATGATCGATTGGCAACATTTGACGACGACAATCAAACCAACATACTTTCCGACTACCTTCAAGGTAAAAGGACTTAGGCGGGAGCCGGTGACAATAAGGACATGCTAGATGACCTTGAGTGGTCCATCCAGAAAGCATCCCGTAAGCTAGAAAATTGTTAATAGTCCACATCAATGCTGCTCGTAGTTGAAAGTTTTGTTTCTTTGATACATCATAAGTGTACAACCCCGTACTCCGCAGTTGTTTCAACTCTTTTATCAACGGTTGCAAATACACATCCATTTTCGACTTAGGATTTTTTGGACCAGGGATTACCAACGTTAGAAAGATAAACTGCTTCTTCATGCACAACCAAGGAGGAAGGTTGTACGGAGTCACATTACAGGCCACGTCGAGTACGGTTTTCCAAACTGACCGTAAGGAGAAAACCCATCGCTGCATAGGCCAAGGCGAACATTGCGAGGCTCACTTGCAAATTCAGGATGCTCATTGTCGAAATGTTTCCAGGCTTCACCGTCACTAGGATGTGACATAGTCCCAGTTTCATGACGACTATCAGAATGCCATGTCATTTGACTAGCAATACTTTTGGTAGCATAAATTCGCTGCAACCTTGGTCCTAACGGAAAATAAGTTAGCACCTTTTTTCCAACTCTTTTGTTGGACGAATTTAGGTTAGCCTTATATCTATCTCTACCACAATCAGGGCACTTCAGAAGGTTTGCATTCTCTTCCCAAAACAACATACATCCAATGGGACAAGCGTCGATCTTTTCACATGGCAATTGAAGAGCTTTTAGCACATTTTTGATCTCATAGAAGTTGCGTGACATGACATTGCGCTTCGAAATCATGTCCCCGATCAACGACGCGATACGGTCCATAACTTCGTGAGCTAAGTTGAACTCGCACTTAAGTGACACCAGTCTTGAGGCCACCTCTAGAACTGACATTTCACTTCCTTCATACACTGGCAGCTCGGATTTTTTAAGCATTTCAAAGAAGGCTACGACTTCTGGGTTTGGAGTCTCTTCAAACTCCTCAACTCCATCACGATTTAAGGCTTCCTCACGAATTTGATCAATCCGATCACGTAACGCATCCTCCACCATATCGTGATACGGATTTTGAGAATTCGATCCACTACCCTCTTCTTCATTAGAGGTTGGAAAAGATTCTCCATGAGCGATCAAAGAGAAATAATTACTATCGAACCCTCTTAAAGCAAGATGGTTTTTCACTTCAAATTCATATAATATGGTATGTTTTTGCATTTCGAACATGGACACCTAATCTTTTTTGTCGTCTTAAACTCTTCACTTTGCTTAGCAAATTTAAGAAACTCCAAAA
Organism: Dianthus caryophyllus; assembly: GCA_023091065.1. NCBI lineage: Eukaryota > Viridiplantae > Streptophyta > Magnoliopsida > Caryophyllales > Caryophyllaceae > Dianthus > Dianthus caryophyllus. The sequence goes on from CM041522.1 coordinate 21,393,121, forward strand.
CTCCTTTAGCGTACTCACTCCTAATTTTTTTGTTATCATCTAAACGCTCATACATCCATTTTCGCTCCGTTCTCTTCATTTCAATCTAAAAGAATCATAAATAATCACACATATACACAAACAATTAATATTTCACACAAGTAATAGTCAAGTACTCAAAAACAACAAATTAACAACAAATAATCATATACAACGATAACATTTAGTAATAATTGAATTTTTATTAGTCAACTCCACGTTTTGGGTCCTTAATTATCACTCCAACCTAAACCCATCTTTAAACGTCTTCTATCACTAGTAAATACAATTCTTGTATAACTTAGAATGAAGAAAATTAGTGACAATATTTCTTCAGCTTCTCCAAATACATTATATAAACGAATAAAATCCGTCTACATATGTATTCAGAGAACATATAAGAAATTGCCATCGAACTTTCTTCCTTCTAACTTATTCAAGAATTGTATTTACTACCTAAGTGATAGAAAACGTTTAAAGATAGTCCCAAAATGGGGACTATTCAAAAGTTATTCCTAATGAATAACTTTTGAACGGGTACTAAGTCATGAATGATTAAGAAAGTATATATACAAAATAATAATACGAAACAAGATCAATTAAGTTGACAAATATTGGTACGCTCACTACGGTGGCGAAACTGTTATTAATATTTTGTGAAACTGTTGTTCTTTGTAAATGAAACTGTATTTCACAAATTTTTGTGAAACTGTTGTTCTTTGTAAATTTACAGTTTCATTTACAAAGAACAAAAGTTTCACAAAATATTAATAACAGTTTCGCCAGCGTAGTGAGCGTACCAATATTTGTCAACTTAATTGAACTTGACTCATAATAATACTATTATATATGTATGATACTATTAACAAATAACACTAAATATTAACAAATATTATCAAATATAACTACTACTAGTAATATTATACTACTACTATTATAATACTACTAAACAAGAACAACAACAACAAGAACAATACTACAATACAACAACAATAACAAGAACAATACTACAATACAACAACAATAACAAGAACACAATACAACAACAATAACACCACCAACATCTATCACAATAAACAAAAACAACAAAAACAACCACAACCACCTCACAATACAACTAGAATAACAACACTAACATCACAATACAACAACAATAACAACAACAATAACAACAACACTATCAAAATACAACAACAATGCATCTATCTTAGGTCAAATTGATATCAATCACAACAACAACAACATCAAAACCCTAATTTTAAAATTAATATCAATTGAAAATGAAAACACACACATGGCATCTATCTTAGGTCATAATTATACTCTAATAATATACAATTAAGATATAATTTCAATAATTGATTGAAAAACAATCAAAAAATCAAAAAAAAAAAATCAAAACGAACCTCAAGGTGGTGGTGGTGGCCGGCGGCGACGGTCGAAAGTGGTGACGGTGGTGGTCGGGAATACGGTGGTGGTGGCCGGAGAGTTACTTGTAATCTAGGGTGGTGGTTGTGTCGTCGTCGCCTCTATTCTCTCTCTTTTTATTTTTTTTTATTTTTTTTCCCATCAAACATTAGATCTGCTGCAGAAGAGGGGTTTTATTTTTTTTGTCTTGCGACGGATCTTCCGTCGCAACAACCGTCGCCATAACTATTTTTGCGACGGAAAATCCGTCGCAAAGACCGTCCCTCAGTTGTCTTGTTTTTACTCGAAAATGTTTTCCCCTGCGACGGAATAGCCGTCGCAACATCCGTCACTACACCTTCGTATGCGACGGATATTCCGTCGCAAATGCCGTCACAAAGCTTTTTTTGGGTTTGGCGGGTTTACAATTTTTGGCGCTGAGAAGTTGCGACGTATTAATATACCCGCGACGGAAATTCCGTCGCAACAATAAATGTCTGCGACGGATATTACCATCCGTCGCAGTGTCCGTCGCAAGTGCTTATATCGTGCGACGGCACGTAAATCCGTCGCAAGAACCGTCGCTATAAGCAGTTTTTTTTGTAGTGCCTTGCTCTCTATATCAGTGTGGAGTCGAGCCGTCTCCCTGGTTGACAACGGGTCTGCGGTCAACGTTCTACCTTTGGCTACCGCACATCGCCTCGGTCTATCCGACAAAGACTTCACCCCGAGCATGGATGAAGTCAAAGCTTTCGACGGAACCCGACGTCACGTGAAAGGAACCATTTCTCTTCACATACGCAGCGGTCCCATAGAAAGAAAGGCCGAATTTCAAGTCATTGACATGACCCCTTCATACAACATACTCTTGGGGCGGCCGTGGATTCACTCCACCAAGGCCGTAACTTCTACCCTTCACCAAAAGGTTAAGATCCCCCTCAACGAGGAGATCATAACCTTGAATGCCTCGAACTTCCGAGCTCTTTTCGATACACCAAAGGAGCCCAATTCTGCGGAAATTGTAGCTGAACCCGCAGAAGACTTATGTGGCTTCGACTTTGAAGTCGGCGCCATTGCACGCATGCCAATCAGAACCTACAAACCTTTCAAAACAAAGAAGAACAACAGTCTTTGGCTCACCATGGGACTAGGCTATAAACCTAAAAACGGCGACCAAGAACGAATGGTCAAAGAGGTCCAAAGGCGAAAATCAACCCACAAGGTCACCCTACGACCTTACACTCTCGACCTAAGCGCATATTTCACCTCTGGGGGAAAGGTCGACGGAAACACCTCCCTTCGAGAAATCGTACACACGTCTGAAGCATGCTACTCTAGTGAAGTCGAGCCTAACTGTAACACCTCGTGTTATTTTAACACAATTTGATAAAAGAATTTAATTCCTTAAATTAATTTCATCCTTTTTCCTTATAATAAAAATGCGTCTGAATTTTTTTTCGCCAAATAATACTAAAATTTCTTAAGTCTAAATTTAAAATTTTGAAAAATAAAGTTTGTTGTATCATCTTTAGAATTGAAAAAGAAACACATTTTAAAATTTTATAAAAATCAACACAAAATTTATATCGCCTTTCAAACTTCAAAAATGTTAAGTTATATTACTATTCATAAAAATAAAAGTAAAACCTTTTATTTATAAAATTCAATTTCAAACATTTTTCATTTTCGAATAAAAATGAACCCTTATACTTTTCCCGTCTCTGAAATTCGGGTCAACAATTTCAAACACGCAAATCAAAAATCAAACAATCTTATCCTCTTCCACTTTCTTTTCATTTTCAAAAGTAAACTTAACATCAAGTTTATTAATCATTTTGATTGTTTTTAATAAATAATTATATATTAATATCTAATTACTATTTCATTTCTATTAAACTAGCTTTTTTCTAAATTGTCTAAATTTGAAGTCACACCTATTTTAAATCAATTAAATTTTTGACGTTTGAATATAATTCTTTAAATCTATAACATTCAACGAAAAAAATAAGTATTTCGACCTAGGAAATTTTTATTCCAAATTTCGAGGATTAGGATCCGATTTTTGTTTTAATACCCTTTCGAAAATTATTTTTATTTTTAATTCCGATTTTATTTCAAAACACTATTTTAAGATCATATCCTTTATTTTGAAACTTTTTGCGATCGCGCAAATCGAAAATTTCGAAAACGAAAATCGAGCCCGAAAAATTTATTTGAACCATTTGACTTAGACTTTTCTAAGTTTATCCTCTTCCATTTTTTCTTACACAAGTCACATGCATTTACTTACACCTTTAAAATTGTCATCATCATTTTAATTCTAGTATTAAAAATTTAATGTTTATACATAATAATAATAATACATACAAAATACAATACTACTACTTTAATACTACCATTTTCATTTCCATAACTTTTAAATATTTTCTTCAATAATAAATAAAATATTTTAGTCTTAAAATTTAAAAGTAGAAATATTTCGAAAAATTGTCAAACGCGCACACTTTAACTTTTATCGCTTTTGACACCCGACTTTTTAAAACTGACCAATTTCGTGAAAAACATTTTAAAACATCGGGGGGACATTATCTAACCCCAAATAGTGATGAAGACTTTGGTAGCCAATTAGGATCATTGTGTTCCCTAATTACCTTTTAATTAAACTTTAAATAACTAAATGCTTTATTTAACCTAAACTTTCTAACTTATCTAATACACTACTTTACCTAAAATGCATACTAACATCCTCATTTATTTTCACAAGTGCAAAATCACTTTCATTGCCCTCAAAATGTCGAGCCAACCTCCCTCCATTTTCTCTCTTTTATTTTCTTTCTTTTTCTTCCAAAATCACTTAAATAAAAAAACCTTAATAATATTTCTAATAAATTCATAAGTGTTCTAGTAATTAGTGGGTATATTTTAGGGGCTAACTTACTAGGATTTTATGGGTGAAGAACATGGGTTTTATGGGTGAATATTTTCCGATCTAAAATTTATTTTAGATCCCCGACGATTAACATCCTTTTTAAGGTGACTAGTTATTTCTTATATTAGCCTCTTTGAAAATTAATTTGATTTTTATTATGATTTTATAAGTATAATTTTTATGTTCAAAATATGTTAAACATCATTTATGTGTATGTGTTTGTTATGTGAAGTATAATAAAATGATAATAAATAAGTAATATTGATAATAGATTAGTTGTAGTAATATGTTCATATGTTTAGTTTAATTAGTTTTGAGCATTTTTAATTATTGTTCATATGATTTTTATGTTTAATTATGTTTTAGTTATGTTGTTATTATATATAAAAATTATGTTAAGTTTTAACAATGAGTTTAAAGTTATTAAAAATCGAAAACAAAATTTATGTAAACATATACATGCTCACGGTTTTTCTCTATATTTTTAATAAATTTTCACTTTTAATTTTTGTAAATAATATGTTGGATTAAGTTAGGTTAAAATGGATGTTGTTGTGTGAAAAAAATTAAATTAGAAAAATAATGTATAAGTTGTTAAATATGCTTTTGTGTTCTTAACTTGTCATGTCTGTTCTTCATGTTCTTGAGTTATTCATGTGATGTTCATGTTGTTCTTGAATTAGTAGCTCTCTTTGATTCATAATATTTTTGTGTTTGTTTTTATTTATTGTTTTATATAACTAACAAGTAATTATATTAATAACTATATAAATTAAACTAGCTAAATCATTAAGATTAAAAAGTTAGAAAATTAAAGTGTTGAAAAACACTATTCATAAATATAAATGAAATTTTTAGTAAATTTCATTTTAGTTTAAATCGTTTTAGTATGTTTAGAATAATTGAATATAAAAACTTTAAACTAAAAACCGAAAAAAATTGAAAAGTTAAAATTGACCACCATCACCGTTAGGCCACGGCATCCCTTAAGTTTTTGGGTCAAAAATTGCTTTTATCACTTTTTAGTTTTTGTTAAAATAATTTAATTAGTAGTTAATAAGTTAGGATTAAGAAATTAAAAGAAATAAATCAATTTTTATACATATATTATATCACACGGTTTCACTAATTAAAATGGACCAAATTTAATCAAAATGAAATTATCACTAAGTCACTAAAGTTAAATAGTAATTAGAATTGAATTTTAGTATAAATCGATTTAGTTATAAATGAAATATATTAAACCGATAAAAATGATCAACCGTTATAAAAATGAACTAAATCGTGTGCTACCGCCTTTGCTATTTGGACTGTTGAACTTGGACATACGGACTAAAATGAACCATCCACGATACTATTATTTAAAAATGAAAATCACTAACTTTAGTTAATATACGACTAAAATTAACTAAGTCTCATTTTAAAATGAATATCATTATCACTTTTTACAAATCGAACTTAACGTTTTTAAAACTAGTATTTTAAAATGAATATCATTATCACTTTTTACAAACCGAACTTAACGTTTTTAAAACTAGACTTTTAGAATATTTTCAAAAATCACTAAGTACAAAACGAACTTAACGACTTTGAAACTAGAATTTATACTTAGGAAATAAAAAGATTTAGTATTATACCTAAAATATCTTAAGTATAAAAATACGTATAAATATAAGAATACGTATAAGTATAAAAATACGTATAAAATACGAAGTATAAAAATACGAATACGTATAAAAATACGTATAGAATACGAAGTATAAAAATACGAATACGTATAAAATACGGTGAATAGTGAATAGTGAATAGTGAATAGTGAATAGTGAATAGTGAATAGTGAATAGTGAATAGTGAAAAATGAATAGTGAAATACTGAAAATAATTGAAAATTTTACTAAGTATAGGAAAATTTAAAATGAATAAGTAAATGACTTAACGTGTTTTGAAAAACACTTAAATAAAATTGGATATACTAATAAACATATCATTATAGAAACTTAAAAATGTTAATAATTAACAACACTTCAAATAATAAACGAACGTGTTATGTGATTATATGAAACCGAATACAAATACTTAAACGTTTGACGATGAGACTAGGAGAGTCTAGAAACATGTGATATGTAATATCAAATAAATAATAAACATTGAGTAAGTTAAATAAAAGGTCAAACGCTTGGGCCTCAGATATGAAAACGTCAATCGTGAGTGAAGTGGGGTTTAAGATAGTCTTGTAGCGGTCGCCATTGCCGTACAAGATAATTGAATATGCCAACTCTTTTGGGTCAGGCTTTAGGAAATAGTCGTTTTATCCAGAGTTAAGGTGCTCTATGAATAGCATAGCCCATTCTTAAAGTGGATATTAGTGTATGCATACTAGACTTGGGTTTAATTCACTCTATTTCGCTAAAGTTACCAGGGCCACCGTGACCTTATTGCGATTGTTATCTCACGGTTCTGTCTCCTTGCCGTGTTTCGTTCTTAGTGGGCGCGACACTAGCATTCGTTCTTGCCACATGTACAGATCACTTGACGGGATTGTATCTGAAGTTCGAATCATTTCGAACACTAGAAGATGAGATGCAAGTACTACAGTATTCGGCGTGGTTTACGAGTCGAGTAAGTTGCTGCACTATGGTAGTGAGATGCAAGCGACTAGAGTACAATAGCCTACTCAGTGGTCAGGCTCGTAAGCAGTATGTGTTGTCTGTGGTACGATTAAATGAGAATGAGTGTGTACCATCTTCGAAAACTAAAGACCACAACTTTCTGAATTGAATCGAGTCTGCATGAGGAGAATGATATGATATGTATGTTTGATTGCGATCCGATATCGCCTTGTAATGTTATTGAATTATTGTGATACTATTGCTATGCTATTATATGCTATTTGCCTTCATAACTGAATATCATGTTTATATGATTTATCGCTTTAATCGCATGCTTATTATGACTTATATGTCTTTATATGCTATATGTAATAAGCATGTTTATGTTTTTATCATAATGTTATGTTTGTAAAGCGATAATATTAAACCAAAGTAATTGAAATCGAGGGTAAGTATGAGCATAGCTAGTCACTGTCCGCTCAGCGGGTATCCCCCCAACAGTTTATTGTGCAGGATAATCATGGACCGGAAGCTGGATTTTGGACGGGGCCATGCAATGCTTTTATGCTTTACTTTTAGTCGTTTTTGAGAGATTTGTAATATATAACACTTTACTCTTTTAACTTCCGTATTTAGAGTTGTCCAATTCAACTCTTAAACGATGATGTAATATTTTGGGTTATTTGTATAATTAATAACGCTGGTTTAAGACTTAGTTAATTTCCGCCTTAGTAATTAAAGTCGACTAAAAACCAGGTTGTTAAACTAACACACTCAAGACTTCACCGAGCACCAAAAACGAAGAGATCGTTGCTACCATCATGCGCGACCGTCGCTTCGACCCTAACCTGCTTATAGCCGACGTCGCCGACAAAACCCTTAACGGATGGTATAAAACGCTGAAATGGACCGATGCACAAGGTCACCACTTCCAGCTTATCACCGGTGAAGGACCGCTTTTCAACCATGTCACTAATCTCAAAGACATGGACGAGAGCGATTCAAACTCAAGCGACTCAAGCAACTCAAGCAGCTCAAGCAGCAACCAAGACGACGAAGAAGAAGAGATTCTTCTAACTTCTAATGCTCTTAGTGTCGGGTCAACTGTCGGCCCATCTATCCTAAACTCTAGCTTTAGTTTAGACTTTCTTTTTACGGAGGCTAGCTCCAAGCAATTTTCCGATTTGTCGAATAAATCTTTTCAAAGTAATGAAATGAATAAATTTGGTTACGTCTTGTCTCAAGCTAAAACAAACAACGAACAAACAATTACAAATCAACAAACAATAAACAAATCACAAAATACAAAAGACACTAACCCATGCGATGAAAATGAACAAACTAATGAATCATTAAACAAATACATTGCAAACATCATCTCTCCGAAAACACAGGACCCTATCATCGAGGAAACCATAACCATAAACGTGGGAACCCCCGAAGAACCAAGGGAATTACAACTAGGTGCCTCACTAGACAAGGACGAGCGCGCCCAATTTACACAACTCCTAAGCGAATTCAAGGACGTATTCGCTTGGTCATATAAGGATATGCCCGGAATCGAACGAAGCATAGCCGAACACCGCATCCCTATTAAACCCGGTTACAAACCAATCAAACAAAAGGTAAGGAGACTACGCCCGAATGGTCCCTTATGGTAAAAGAAGAAATCGAGAAACAACTACAAGCCGGTTTCATCCAAGTCATCGAATATCCTGAATGGTTCTCAAACATGGTCCCAGTCTTGAAGAAGAACGGCAAAATTCGAGTATGCGTTGACTTTCGCGACTTGAACAAAGCCAGTCCTAAAGATGACTTCCCATTACCCCATGTGGACGTCCTAGTCGACAACACCGCCGACCACGCCCTCCTATCCTTCATGGACGGCTACGCAGGCTATAATCAAATCAAAATGTCTTGCGAAGACATGGCAAAAACGGCCTTCATTACACCGTGGGGCACATACTGCTACACGGTCATGCCTTTCGGCCTAATCAATGCCGGTGCTACATACCAGCGCACCGCCACAACCCTCTTACATGACATGATGCACAAAAAAGTCGAAGTCTACGTCGACGACATGATCGTGAAGTCGAAGGAGAGAAGTGATCACCAACCTCCGCAAATTCTTCACTCGCCTACGACAATACAAAATGCGCCGCAATCCCCAAAAATGTACTTTTGGAGTCAAATCCGGTAAACTACTAGGACACATAGTGAGCCAAAGAGGCATCGAGGTCGACCCCTAAAAAGTCAAAGCAATTCTCGAAATGCAACCCCCGAAGAACCTCGACGAAATTCGAAGTTTCTTGGGCCAAATTCAATACATCTCACGCTTCATTAGCAAACTCACCATGATATGAGAACCAGTTTTCAAGAAACTCAAGAAAACCGACCACATTGAATGGGACGAGGAATGTCAAAAAGCATTTGACAAGGTCAAAGAATTACTAACCAACCCGCCAGTTCTACGACCACCCCAAAAGGATTTGTCACTATCCTTATACCTCACAACAACCTCCACCGCCATGGGCGCCATGCTCGCTCAAGAAATAAATGGTGAAGAACACGCAATCTATTACATAAGCAAGAAGTTTCTCGATTACGAAACTCGATATTCACCCGTCGAGAAGAGTTGTCTAGCTTTAGTATGGTCATCCAAGAAACTCCGTCACTATATGCTAGCACACCAAACGAAGGTCTACTCTAGAATGGACCCCGTAAAGTACCTTTTCGAGAAACCTGTGCTTAACGGACGAATGGCCAGATGGACGTTACTCCTAGCCGAGTTCGACCTTAAGTACGTACCCCTCAAAGCAATCAAGGGACGAGCAGTCTCTGATTTCCTAGCCAAAAATACAATCGTCGAAGAGCCAATCATCGACACAACGTCCCTTCCCGACGATGGGATTTACAACATCGACCAAGAACAGTGGGAGTTATACTTTGATGGCTCATCCAACTATTGAGGTTGCGGAGTGGGAATACTTTTAATATCCCCAAATGGCGAACACACACCCTTATCCATCAAACTAGACTTCGATGTAACTAACAACGCCGCCGAATACGAAGCATGCTTGCACGGTCTCCAAGCAGCGCTTGTACTCAACGCCCGCAACGTAAGAGTCTATGGGGACTCCTCCCTCATAATCAACCAAGAATCCGGAGCATGGAAGATACTTAATGAAAACCTAGCACTATACCAAAACAAGATACAAGAGCTCATCAACGAATTCTACCACGTAGAGTTCATACACCTCCCGCGCAAAGAAAACCAATTCGCCGATGCGTTATCCAAACTCGCATCACTAATCAACATACCCCCGGGAATGGAAACACTACCCATTGTCGTGGAACGACGGAACGAACCCGCCTACATCTGTGACATCGAAACCGAGGAGGAACAAACCGATCCTTGGTACCAAGCAATCATCAATTACAAAACAAACGGCGAATACCCACCAAACATCGACAAGAGGGCCAAACGAGCCCTACGTCTATTATCGTCACAATTCGTGATGGAAATGGGCAAACTACTTAAAAAGACGCCTCAAGGTACACTACTTTTGTGCGTCGACCACAAAAAAGGACACGAAATCATGTCCCAAGTACACAATGGCGAGTGCGGACCACATATGAACGCACGAGCCATGTGCAAACAAATCATAAGACTAGGATGGTATTGGACCACCATGGAAGCCGACTGCGCAAAATATGTCAAACACTACCACAATTGTCAAATCTTTGCAAACGTACAACACATACCCCCTTCACCACTATACAGTTTAACCTCGCCGTGGCCATTCTCAACTTGGGGAATCGACGTCATCGGCAAAGTTCAACCCGTAGGAGCAGGAGGACACTGCTTCATCCTCGTGGCCATCGACTATTTCACCAAATGGGTCGAAGCCGCATCATATCGCAAGCTGGGCACAAAAGAAGTTGCAAAATTCATACAAAACAACATCATTTGTCGCTACGGCATACCCCACGAATTCATAAGCGATCAAGGCACACACTTCCAAGGAGAAGTCGAACCCCTTCTTCTCAAATACAAGATACAACGACATAAATCATCACCCTATCGACCACAAACCAACGGCGCGGTCGAGGCAGCAAACAAAACAGTTATATCAATCCTCAAAAAGATGATCGACACCTGCCACGACTGGCCCAACAAAATCCCATTCGCATTATGGGGATATCGCACTTCAATCCGCACACCTACGGGTATGACACCCTAATTCCTAACCTACGGGATGGAAGCCGTCCAACCTGTAGAAATCGAGATGCAATCCCTTCGAATTCTCATGGAAGCAGACATTCCTGAAGCGGAATGGGCACGCGAACGATATGAACAACTCATCCTTTTAGACGAGAGACGATTACATTCACTAAGTACAGTCCGAATATACCAATCCCGTCTACAACGCGCCTACAACAAACGGGTCAAACCACGAAACATCAAAGTGGGTGACCTCGTTCTCAAATCCGTCCGAGCACTAATACCAGTCGACCCAAGAGGGAAATTCAAACCTAATTGGGCCGGACCGTACTTGGTTAAGGACATCCTTCCCGGAGGAGCCGTGAAGCTAACTGACCTTGACGGCCAAGGCTTCCGATTACCAACCAATCTTGATCAACTCAAGAAATACTACCCTTAAGCTTAGACAAAATTTGCAATGTATTTCATATAAAAGAAACTCACTCTCGCATGGGTGAACTACGCTCGGTTTGATTCCACGCACTGTGGATACGTAGGCAGCTTTGCAAAGAGCTCAACCGAATAACGCGAACTATGCCGGTTTGATTCTGTATTTAAAACACAGATACGTAGGCAGCTTATCAAAAGCACAACCGAACTTCTTCGCACGCACGCCCAAAGCTTAAAAAGGTCAAGGGCAATGCATCCACAAAATGACACGCCCAAAGCTTAAAAAGGTCGAGGGCACAGTTAACACAAAAGTCTAAGTCCAAAGCTTAAAAAGGTCAAGGATTTAAAGACAAAGCAAATCAAACAAACAAGTCCAAAGCTTAAAAAGGTCGAGGATTTGAGACGAAATACGAGTGTTCGAAGCTTAAAAAGGTCGAGAACATTTCAAATCAAAACAAACGAAAGCAACGAGACAAGACAGAAGCAAATTAATTCTATTTTATTACTTATTTAGAATTTTCCACATTTTAGAAATGAGTTAGGAACAAGCCTCCTTAACCCTTTATTCGAATCTAAAAACATGTATTTGAATAAAAGTCTATTTCTAAACAAAACAAAACAAACTAAGCCGTCTTCCGCCGCTTCGAATTAGCCTCTTCATCTTCAAGAGGCCGATCCGCCACAATCTTCGAACTAATAACGGGAATAGGTCTCTCAAAACCTGGGGGCTCGATCGGATCCTCGTCCTGCTCGACTGGGGGCTCCTCGATCCTTGGCCCTAGACGATCCTTAACAGTCACCTTTGGCCCAAGCCTTTCCCGCGCCGGCCTCGAAGTAGAAGCATCCGCACTAACAGCACAAAGATCACCATAGTCCCTCCTTTCGCGCACCACCTCATACGCCAAGGAGGGCCTTGGCCCATTCTTCTCCCTCCTCCTCTGGTTCTCCCGCTTCTGAGGATCATTGGAACGATACCACCGCGTGTAGAAGTTTGTGACACGAGTAGACTCTACATGCGCCGGAACCGCCCAAGTAACACGATCTGACCACCCTCAGACCCAACCATCGATCGTTTGGTTGTTTACCACAACAACCCCTCCAACCCGCGTATCCTGCTCCGGGATGGTCTGAGCAAGCCCGATTTGCCTCTTCAAGCGAAGAGGATGAATCCACACACCCCGTTCAAAACCACACAACATCCACCCATGAGCCGCATTCGCCACGGACGGCGCCGTAACCGCCGTAATACCCCACCACGGAACATACCAACGGATACTGCTCTCCTTCACAAACCCCCGGAAGTAGTTGAGTGAACGCTCCCGAGGGTTGGCCCATTCCATCTTCCTCGACGTCGTCGCCGCAGCCTTGAAGACACCGTTGAGAGGAAGAGCAGCATAAACACTTAGCCTCTCCATGAGCCAAATGTTGAGAATCCTAGCACAACCGCGGTACGAGCTCAGACGATTAGCACAACGGTCGTCTAAGCCTAGTATGGTCTCCGCTAGGATTAACGCGGAAGGATCGTGTCCTCGCTCCATCTCTTCGACAACACGAGCATACCTCGCGTTCCCGAACACCCCATCTGGCATGGACCCCGCGAAAGCATAACGGTGAACCAAACAAAAAGCAAGGGCCCTCCGCCTAGAACGGTCCGAAATGCTAGTGTCTACCTTATTCATATACCGTTGACACAAGAGAAGCATGTTCACCTTACCTCCCTCAAACAAACCCGTAGCATGAGCATTCGTCATTCCAAGGAAGTTTCGCAACATCCCGTTAAAGCAAAGCTCATGCCTCACAACCACAGGAGTAGTCCGTTTCGACCACCCAGCAATGGCCGCGAACTCCTCCATCAAAGGACACACCTCTCCCCCGGGAAACCTAAACACATGCAAGCTAGGATCCCAATAATCCAAGCACGAATCCAGGAAGTCTAGATCGACTTTCATTTGGCGAAAGCCAATAAAAACACCCGCACCATCATCATACACCGCCTTCTTCATCGCCGGACTTAATGAGGAAGTCCACCTCTTCAAGAGAGCATCAAAATGCTCAACCATTTTTTTTAGAACACAAAAACTTTTGTAAATATACCAAATATATTTATGAGAGCAAAAACTTGTAATAAAAGAAAAGAAAGAAGTGATTGTGAATGAAGATTATAGCACGCACCCCCTCTCCTTATATAGGAAAAACATCTCCGAAATATGGAAATACAGCGTTACAAGCCAAGCCACCAAACCGCATAGCCTTATGCGGTTTGGACCCTATACCGCATAAGCTTATGCGGTTTGCACCCCAAACCGCATAAAGCTATGCGGTTTTAGGGGCTGGTTTTTTCTTACAGTTTCCTAATTTCGTCTTTCCTAAATACTACAACCTACACTAGGCAACGACATCCCTCTGTTGTTCCCCATGCAACAACATTACATTTCGTTTTAGCAAATACGATTCCTACCACGAGTCAAAGCAAAGCATTTTCAACATTCATTCAAGCTCATTTCGCTTTTAAAATGAACTTTTCGCAAAACATTTTCACAAACTAATTCAACATCAAAGCATCCCACTCGGGAATCATTTCGTTTTTCAACCAAGCAAACAAACACAACAGGTTCACGATAATACAAACGACGATCAAGTTCAAGCTGCAAAGACATGTAAACGAGGGTTCATTCAATCCTTATTACACAAATTCACTCATGATGACGACGACGATACTCGTCGAACTCACGCCGACCGAGCTGCCTCAAAGACGACTGACACACCGAGTCACCGTCACCCCAAGCCATCTCTCCACCAATTGCCCTCCACAGCTTCTAGTGCACCTCCTTGGCCACCTGCAACACGTAACAACGCAGACACACGTTACATTTCTCTCCATTTTGCCTTAATTTCACTCAAATTAAGCCAAACTTAGGGGGAAATTTCAAAAAACAACCGCAGTCAATCCTACTTTACCCTAATTTCACCCAAATTAAGACAAACTCGAGGGGGTAACCACAAAAGCACGACCGTCACTAGTTTGATCATCACTATATTCCTATACCTCGATCAAACTAGGGGCTCACACATATACAAAGACGAAGATACATACCTTCTTCACCTTGCCGCTCCAAATTGGCCCATCCTCACACAAGAGTCACCGGCAAGTACGTCGGCAACGCAATAGTACGACGGACGCCCGAGTCATCCCACTCAACGGTAGTAGGAAAGTCACCAGGCTGCTCCGCCATCTCAGGATCAAACAGCTACAATTCAAACATAAAACACACACGTCAGGGAAATTTTTCTAAATAGTAACCCTGCGCACCCTTAAAACAAAGCAAGCATACCTCAATCGGCCCACAAGTAAGCCGAGATCGAAAGCGACCGCCATAGTCTTCCCCAGACGTAGAAGACTGGACGCCCCTCTCCATACAAAGATCACGCGATCCTCGCAGAAACTCCCTCTAAAAGCGGACTCTCGGCGGGTCTCAGCACCATCGAGGGCCACCCTGACAGGTAGACTAGGCGCTCTCCAAGATACCAAACCGGTTCGTACGGCGTCGCCAAGTACAGACGCTGGGTATCACGCAATGCAAACCGCGCCCCAATGCCCTCAGGAATACCCGTAATCGCCCCACTGAACGGCAGACGAATCAAAAGAAGAACAAACATCCATAAATACAATCGTTTTAAGTGCACTCCATTTAAAATGGTTCAAACACAAATCTGGTTAAACTCCATAAGGTTCAGACGCACCCGAACCTCATCATACGACCAGTCGAAGGCCGCACGGTTACACGTGCCCAATGTACGCACCGCCGGATACACCTTCGCGATAGTCACGGCATGCGGAAGCTGCAGAAAGGGGAAATGACTGAAGATCCACGACTGCACATACAAAAACAAGTCAACAAAATCAAGCAAAACAAGTCAACGAAATCAAGCAAGACAAACGCAACAAAATCAAATAATGATACACCCAAGACGAAAACAAAAGCAATACATACCTCCATCACAAATCCGGGCGAGACTAAGGACAGTCTCGATCCTCGTTGCATGACCCGCGGCCTCACCGCGTCCATGCAAAAGCGAATGCACAAACCCAAAGACGGCGACACCCAGTCAAACGTCCCAATCGCACCCCAGTCTAGGAGATGCATAAGAACCGACGTCGTCGCCCGCTCACCCTTATCGCCGAAATACACGACACTAACAAACCACCACAGCCACAAACGAGCATTCTGCTCGTCGCTCCAGTCAGAGGGGCCTCGCTCGGTCTTCCCCTCGAAATACTCCAAGATGAAGCTCGTCTTGATGATGTAGGGTGGTTTACCCTCATACTCCACCTCCAAACCACCGCCAATCGCGGTAGTTACCACCCCGTCCTCAATGGACGGCGCAAATCCAAAGCTCATTTCACGGTCCCCGAACGGCAGCCCCGTCATGACCGCATACCCTGACAAAGTAATACCGGCCTCGAAGTCGGGCATGTGAAATGTCGTGGTAGTGTTCCAGTACCTGTCAAGAAAAGCACGAATCAACATGAGGTTCGCCGTCAACCTCGACCTCGCAATCGCCCTCCAGTCCTCGACCAAAGAACCAAAAGCACTACGCAACACCCAACCCTGTGCGCCCTCCGAAAGCTTCTCCTCAAAAACACACATCACGGACGAGACGCCCGAGAAAGTCCTTATCGGACCCTTGGGGCAGCCCATCGTCGCCCGATAGGAAACATGTCTCTCCGGAGCCAACAGAAGGTCGTGGCCATCCCAACCTTTGGCGAACGCCCTGTTCGCACGCGACTTTCGCGGCCTAGAGCTACTCGCCCTAGGCGCAGCCTCCTCAGCCTCCTCGGCCTCCTCCTCAACGTCCATCGTAGCTTTTAGCTCGTCCACTAGATCAAAAGCAGCCTCCTCATCCTCCTCCTCATGCCTAGGGTTATGCCTCGCACGGCCCCTGCCTCGTGACTGGCCACGCCTCGTGGGCAAGTCACGAGGATCAGCCTCTCTCTCACTATATGAACGCCTCATACGACTACTCGAACTGGAGGCTCCCTCAGTCCTCGAGCCCGTACTCTTACGAGCTTTCGACCTCGTAACACGACCAGAACCTTCTCCTGCAACAAAACACGACCAATGCAAACAGCTATAAAGCATGCAAGCATACAAACTTGGCATACATTATACATATATGCAAATAACACGCACATAATATGTGTACATACACATAACACGCACGGCAGAGCATTTTTAGGCCTAGTTCATAATTAAGCCGAAAACCGTCTCTACATTTCAAAATCCCAACTTTATGGTTTCTACACGCCATAATAGCCCCCAACAACAACCCATTACAAGCAATTGCATTTTGATCACTTCGATCAAAAACCCCCAATTTACGAAGAACACTCATGTTCAATCACGAAGAATCGTCGAATTGAAAACCTTAACTCGACATTTTCGCAAAATTGAAGCTATAGGCATGCTATACACACTATGGGCATCCTACACCGAAGTTTAATTGAAATTCCAGGTCGGAAAATCCGGGCTCGTTTTCGGGCCCGAACCCTAATTCACACGTTTTGGGCAAATAGACGGTCTAAATCACAATCAATTCACACATACATGCTAGCATGGCATATTGCAACACAATAACGTCAATTTCAAGCATTCAAACGGCGAATTTCAAGCAAAACTCGGGTTTTCATTCAAAACCCGTCTTTTCAACATTTCTAGCTAAAACTAGCTAATTACAACAACAAATAACGTAAAAGCAAGTTAAAACGGAGCATTACCTGGTTCCATAGCAAGGCAACGCAAGAAAATCGGTTGAGAAATCGAAATTTGGTGTTTTAGAGAGTAAGAAGCCGAAATGAGTAAGTGAAGCAATGATACGGTGTACTCGTGCTTTATACAAAGACTTCCCAAATTGTGGGGAAACCGCATAGGCTTATGCGGTTTGCACCCCAAACCGCATAAGCTTATGCGGTTTCTGCCCCTGATTTGTCTCCGGTTTTTCTCGTTTTGGACCTACTTTTGAATTCCTAATTCATCTTGGCCCTAATGCAACTCCAAGTACGTCCCGTGCTTGGGTTAAGGCGTCACCTACAATCCGCCATACGCGTATATTAAGCATTTAATGTACGGTACAGAAGTAGAAGCACGAACGCTCTTCACGAGCATTTACATCATATTCTCCTCTATGAGAGGCAATCATATGCAATTACAACCACATAGACACTCCTTGGCGAGCTCAAGCATAGACACTCTGCAATATACCCAATTACATGCAACTACAACTACATAGACGCTCCTCGGCGAGTTCAAGCACAAGTACCACACACACAAGCTTTGCAACCTTTACACATGCGCTCCTAGGCGAGATAGACATTTCCACATCCCATGCACTTTTACCCAATCACCTTGCACCCTTGCACACGCGCTCTTTCGCGAGACCACGCACTACACGAAGACATTACAAGCAACGGCACTAGGCATACGACGACACCAGGCATATACAATGGCATTACCCGACAGCACGACAAGCATAACGACGACGCTCAGCAGGCCGGCAGGCTCTTACAGTATGCACGGACCGCCAAGTCCTTAAAATGCGCACGCCCCTCCCCGTTTAGCCCGGTTCGAAGTCCTCGTCTCACCCATGGACACAGGCTTCGTTCCGCTGGCTATATCGAGACTGTAATGGTCCGGATATGGTCGTGGAGTTTGACTAACGCTCTAGTCCGAGCTCAGTCAAACTGGGGGCTCTATGGATACCCATATCCGTACCCTCCCAAACAAAACCCTGTGATGTACCACGGACTTTTTTTACGCATGCTTTAACGTTGACTTAAACGGTTCTATCAATGTCGAATTCATTTTGAGTCGTTTTAAATGTTAAAATGATTTAGGTCGCTTCACATCACACTTAAATAAACGTTCATTTTGTCCATTTGGAGTCTAGCTAGGTCCTCGTCCTGCTTCATTTGGCATGAGCTTCGCATTTGCACTACAATTAGCCCTTTTACATTAACAAGGTCTAATTCAGCATTCCTAAATTCCTAAATTTAGGCCCGGTGGCTAGATCTTCCCTTTAGCCTCCTCTTACGCAAAATACAACCTCACGTCTTACCTTATTTCACAAAATCTATGCAAATACACATCTTTCTTTTTTCCGGGTCTCGGGCCCAAAACCGAGCCCAAGCCCAGCCTTTGGCCCGCACTCCAAAGCCCTGAACATCATAAATATCTCAGAAATATCCCAGGTGTTTTCTTGGCGTGCAAGGTTAAGATTATACCGTATCTCTTAGAGATATAATCAAACCGAAACTAGGAAACTAGGTAAAAAGCCACACCTTCAAACCGCATAAGCTTATGCGGTTTGGGGTGCCAACCGCATAAGCCTATGCGGTTTGCCTAGGCAACCGCATAAGGCTATGCGGTTTCCTGGCTTGTTTTTATCCCCGGATTTCCTAATTTCTCCGAGGTTTTTAGTATATATACACCCCTATACCTGACCTCGAAAAACACAAGTCACACCCAGCTTTCACAGCAAACACACTCCCAAACTCTCTAAAAGCCTCACGCACTCAAATCCTTAAGTTCAACACACCATCCCGTGTTGAATTCATCCTCCTTTTAAGTTCAAGAAGCGAAGCTCTGCCCAGATCTGAAGCGTCAGGACAAGGTAGGTACCGATCCACTTGGATCAAAGCTTTTTCTTATTTTCTATGGACTAACAAAGGGGACTACACTTTAGCGCCACCCCCCAAGCTTTGGCACCCAAATACGCTTGCACTCCAAGTGTTCTATTTACTCCAGGTACACTCCATATCCGATGACACGCCAAAGTCGCATAAGCAACCGACTTTATAAAATAAACCAATGGACAATTGAACTTTATTTTATTTGCATGCATCTTGCACCTTCTTATTTTGCATTATAATCAACTTAAACAATGAATTCGACCTTTAATCGAACTGCTGCGTTAACAAGTTAAACATGCTAAACTGAGGGTTTTAATCAATCTTTTTGCATCTGCATCTGCATTCTTTTACAAACTTTTTCGCACTTGTACGTAGCGATAACATTAGCTCAATTATCATCTTACATGGATTGTTCTAGGTCAGTAGAGACTATTTTTACATAGGCTTTTCTAAAAGGTTTTCATAAATCATTAATTGAACTACTCTTTTTCTAAAGTACCCTCACCCCGAATCCAATCTGGTTTCACAGCCTTAGATCTTGGGGTGTCGGCGTGCTCCAAAATCTAGGACATGTCTTTAGGCTTAGGACATGATAGCAGGTTCCTAATTTCCGCGATAATTAGGTGGCGACTCCAAAACAGTTTTAAAGGTTTTTCTAAATTAGTCTTTTTAACTTAAATGCGCCCTTACGCAAGACGCCGAGTTGGGTCCCATTCGATCCCGTGTTCCACACTGACCTATAGTCATTTGACTCAGTTCATTTTACACAAAACACGTGAAAACGATCAATACCGTTTTTACACACTTTAACATCCCCGACTCGACTAGCCTATAGCTATCTCGAGTCGGATCCAAAACTTTTTACTGCAATCCAATGATGACCCCGCGACGACATACTGTTAATACGGGCCCATAGGATTGAAGCACAAAGCATCTTTTACATCAAGATTGGAAATGCGTCAACGCGTCTCTAACTCAAAAGCTTTCCAAACATTTTTGTCAAAACACGACGAGTTGTTTTAACAATGCTCACAACACATTTTTGTAATAAATATTTTTCAAAAATTTTGCAAACCGACTAACCAATAACCATTTTGGTTTTTAACCAAAACAAGCAATCTTTTCAAAACGAAACCTGAGAATAATCATAAAATTCCCGTCGACATTTCAAAGCATGAACGGACTACATGACTCATCGTTGTCGTAGCCCATGTAATACAAATCTTTTTCTACAAAGCAAACTCGAGGATAACAACATGTCCTCGATGATTTTTCACAACATATCGAGCGGCACACGCCCATTTTAAGCACTTTTGAAATAACGTTTTTCAAAATATTCAAAACAATCGGCCCACGGTCATTTCGGCCCAAGTATCATTTTACAACCAAGCAAAGCCCGAGAATGCCCAAAAGCACTCCCGCGGACTTTTTTCACGGTCATTTCGGCCCAAGCATCATTTTTACAATCAAACAAAACCGGGGAATGCCCCAAAGCACTCCCCCGGACTTTCTCTTCTGTCATATCGGCCTAATCATCATTTTTACAACTAAGCAAACTCGGGAATGCCCAAAAGCACTCCCGCGGACCTTTTCTTCGGTCATCTCGACCAGAGCAACACTTTTACAACAAAGCAAACCCCGGGAATGCCCAAGCGCACTTCCGCGGATTTTTTCTTTGGTCATTTCGACCAAAACATCTCCTTTACAACCAAGCAAAACCCGGGAATGCCCAAAAACACTCCCGCGGACTTTTTCTTCGGTCATCTCGAACAAAGCATCACCTTTACAACCACGCAAAACCCGGGAATGCCCAGAAGCACTCCCGCGGACTTCTTCTTCGGTCATCTCGACCAAAGCATCACTTTTACAACCAAGCAAAACACGGGAATGCCCAAACGCACTCCCGCAGGCTTTTTCTTCGGCTATTTCAGCCCAAGGCTCACTTTTACAACCAAGCAAACCCAGGAATGCCCAAGCACAGCGCGGACTTTTTCATATAGTTTGAACGACCTATAGTCGCGCCGACTAAGCACCTTCAAAGCAAAAACGACAGAACGCGCAAAGTCGTTCTCATCGCATCTTAAGCATCTCCGACTCGATTAGCCTATAGCTACCTCGGGTCGGCTCCAAACTTTTTATCGCAATCCAACGAAAAGCTCACAACGACACACTGTTAACACGAGCTAATCAGATTCGATCTCAAAAACACCTTTTACATCGAGCCAAAACGTGTTAACGCATTTTAGCTCAAAAAGCTTTTACGTTTACCTTCAAAAACAACATTTTTAGCAAAGTCACAAGACGAGTCTAACTATGCGTGAATCGAACCTCGACACGACGACGCCGACTCATATTCAAGACGTGTGCACCTCAAGCAATCGACGAAGCATTCAGCCAAGCATCATCGGCGGTCTCACGGATCTAGTCAAGCAACTTGCAACTTTTAAATAAGGGTCAAGTCCTAAGCATCGAGTCAATCTCTGTCCATCTAGGGCAATCGAGTCTTTGACATACGACGTTTTTACAATCGATAAAGGAATAACTTTGCTTACAACACAGCTTCTTTTCAATGTGCAGTTCTTTTATGAACTTCCTATTCGCACCAAAAATACATTACAAAAGTCTGAGACAACACCATTACAAAAACAAAAACAAAAAAAGCAGGGGGCTCCCGACGACCAAACGTCAAAGTCCGGTAGTCCACTTGTGATCTACTACTCAGCTGCTTTTGGAGGAGGATCCATCGATTTGGGGCTCCATAGTGATCATGAATTTGATCACGACCACAAGTACGAGTATTCCTGAATCACCCTCCGAGTACTCGATTGCGTGCCTTATAAGCAAACGAACTTGTCAGAGAAATCTGGTGTGACAGACATACGATCACATACGACCGCCGAACCGCAAGGTCCAACAAAATTCATATTCAAGCCTGGATAATGCCAAACAAGGCATGGCAAGTTCTCAAAAGCATGTGAGAACACAAAAAAAAAAAAAAAAAAAAGCAAAAAAGCAACAAACAAAAGGCAAAAACAAAAGAACCTCAAAAGCCCACAAATAAGTGGCACAACCTTTGAATTTCCAAATCAAAGTCTCGGCAAAAACAACAAGTAACTTAGACCAACCAAGGAGACCTTGTCCTTAAGATGCAATGTATCGAGGTCAAACACATAACACAACTTCACGGACCGGCATGTCTTTAAACATGCACCTTTTTTATAAACACACTCCTGGACCGGCATGTCCTTAAACATGTGTCTTTCTACAAACAAACTTCACGGACCGGCATGTCCTTAAACATGCACCATTTTTAAAAACACAATCTCGGACCAACATGTCCTTAAATATGCACCGTCGAACTACGCTGGTTTGATTCCACCATCATGGATACGTAGGCCGCTCACCCGAGCTCAACCAAACCCTTACAAAATCTCACAAAAACATCTTTTCTCGTCAAACGCTTACCAAGGACGAGAACATCTTCCAATCACAAAAAGCAAAAGCAAACTACTTTCTTTATCAAGGCGTATGAACGTTTACGTCGAGACAAAGTTGTTTCGGGACGCAAGAGTAGTACTCTGCTTTTTCGTCCATCTTGTTTTGCAGGAACGACAACATGCTGTCAAGTGCAAGCTACCACTGCTGGCCAAACCGGGGGCTTCATCAACGCACGTATCACGATCATTAACATTCAGGCAACAGTCGAGCCTCGAGTCACGCATACGATTCGTCTCAATCTTTGAAGCATCTCAAAAACTTGGTTTTCTGTCAAAACCTCGACTCACTCATCGAGTCCTCACACATCGATACAACCAGTGGCGGATCTTCACAAATTTGTTTAGGGGGGCCGGTAAACAAATAGCAAAAGTATTCACTAATTAATAATTTTTTTTTCAAATAACATGATTAAATCAAATGAGTTTCTCTTATATTCGAAACAAATGTGTAAAATGATATTCTAAATGTAAAATTTTTTAATTGAAATTGTAAGTAATACGAAGTATTATTATGCAAAAAAAAAAACAAACAAAAAATAAAAATAATCATCAACATTTTTCTTTCAAATGGTACGAGACTTTGACAAATACATGGTCAATCTGTATTTTGGCAGTTGCATAAAATTTTAAAATTTATTGTACTATCTCTGATTAGTCAATTAATTAACATTCGATAATTTGTGAATTTTTTAAATATTTGATCGATTAGGAGGAGTATATCATGGACTTATGTGCCATCCGTAGAAAGTAATATAGTGTGTTCGTCATATTATCTCGTTAACAAAAATCTAAAGTCATAAAGAATTGAGAATTAAAATTTAAGAAAGTAAAAATTTGTAATATAATTTGTAGTGTAATTAAGTAACACAATGTATTCTTAATATTAACTAGTTAAAATAGGCAAAAGGGAGTGAGAAATAAAATTGAAAAAAAATCCAAAATAAAGGAGAGGAGTGTCGAACCCCAGACCTTCACCACATCAAATCTATACCTTATAACCACTAAGCCACTGAGGTACTAATGCATATGGATAAAGTTGTTTACTAATTGTTAGAAAACTTAGGGGGGGCCAGGCCCACCCCTAGCCAAACAAAAATCCGCCGTTGGATACAACAAGCATTTTTCGACATCAAAAACGATTTGGCGACATTTTAACCGCCCTAACCAAATGTTTCAGTCTTCCAAGAACTGGAGTGAAACTTAAAGGACTTAAGTTCACTCAAAATATTAATCAAAATCGACTTGAAAATGATGAGCTAATCTCGGCTGTTTTTGTGTTATGTTGTGAATAATTTTGTGAGATTAGGTGGTAACAATAAAGATAACCTAACCCAAGCACTTAGCCAAGGAATTAGGGATCGAATACTTAAGCACTAATCCACTAAGTATCCTACACATACACTCAAGCACAAAGCAAAGAGTTTAAAGAGAGAATGAACTCAACTTTAGGGTTTTTTCATTTTATTCCAAGCTGAAAATTACAATGTTTGAGTGTGGGTTTATATAATACCCAAGCTCTCATCCTAACCCTACATTACATTTCCCATCTAAGGGCTGAAAAATGCCCTCTAACAACAACAAGAATAACGGCCACAAGGCCTTACAAATTCTGAAAATAAAACAAACAAACACATAAAGTAGATAGTGACCCTTAGGAACATCCTCACCTTGCAAAGGTTTATTCATCCAAGGGCTAACATGAGCTCCTGAGGGCAAGTAGGCCGTTCAAAAGGGTCCCCAAATTGACCTTAACTACACTACAACATAAGCTAAAAGGTGATAGGGACATAAAGTAAAAAGCAACTACAATGAAAAGGACTTGCATCACAAATAGAGTGTATCATGTGGGTGATGATTTCAGCGGAAATATGGCCCCTCCTTGTTGATTTTCTTGACCATTTGGGTCTTGGTTTATTGGGGGTCTTCCTCAAATGGTCACCCATGATGATTCGTCCTCCAAAAATAGCTCATCGACTT
The DNA here is from genome assembly GCA_023091065.1 of Dianthus caryophyllus. Classification (NCBI taxonomy): domain Eukaryota; kingdom Viridiplantae; phylum Streptophyta; class Magnoliopsida; order Caryophyllales; family Caryophyllaceae; genus Dianthus; species Dianthus caryophyllus. The sequence goes on from CM041522.1 coordinate 21,417,899, forward strand.
GATTGCGCTCTCCTCCTTGAATTTTACCTTACCTCCTTAGGACCTAGCTAGGGCTGATTTTACCACTCGATTTTTCTTGACTTTTCACTTGGATGGACCCTAGGACCAAGGTCTAGCCCATGGTTCGAGTCCAAGGACCCAAACCATGGTCTTCCTTCAAACCGCTCTTATTTGGCTTGATCATTCCTTGTTCAATCTTCTCTCCTTGGAAAGGATTTGCCCTCAAATCCTTGGAGATCCTCTTGCTTCCATCGTGACTTGACTTCTTGCTTGATTCTCGGCTTAGCTCATGGTTCATAGAGGTTGGCTTCTGATGAGCCCCTTGGTCAACTTTGGCTTTCATGATTCTAGGCTTCCAAGGACACCATTTGATCAAGGTTTGGAGAAGAGGTTGGACCCTCTTGACTTGGCTCGTGTGAGTGGCCTTGTCTTCCTCCTTGCTCACGGTTTCTTTGATCACACATTCATCCTCTAGCACACCCTTGAGCCCATCATTTGTAGGGATGCCATCCATCCACTCTTGGTCATGGTTGAGTCCCTTTATGATCCTCCATCTCAAAGACCCACTTGATCTTTCCAAGCCATCAATCTTAGCTATCTCCTTAACCTTACTCTCATTGAATTTGATTGAGTTCTTCACATTTTTGATTGGATTGTCATTCTCTTGCTCCTCTCCTTGATTTCCCCTCATTGCTCTAGGGTTTCCCTTGACTTCTAGGCCTATCAATTCCTCATTCTCACTCATTCTCGGCCCTAGATTCGCCTCTTTGCTAGAATTATCTCCAATGGATGACTCAAACAAGCATGAATTGGTTTTGCATCCCAAAGTTGGAGGTAGTGGGGCTAGAACAATGAGCTTCTCTCCATACTTGAATGAGTTCCCATGGTGGGATGAATCTTTCTCATACTCCCAAGGTCTTCCAAGCAACAAGTGACAAACATCCATATCTAGAACTTTACAAACAACTTCATCCTTGTAATCTTTCCCAATCGAGAATGGCACCTTGCATTGTTTGTTGACTTTCACTTCGGCTCCCTTGTTGAGCCACCTTAGTTTGTAGGGACTTGGGTGCTCCAAGGTGGGTAGGCTTAGCTTTTCCACAAGTGTCTTGGAGGCTACATTTGTGCAACAACCACCATCGATGATTAGGTTACAAACTCTTCCCATGATCGTGCACTTGGACCTAAAGATTAGTTGTCTTTGGTCCATGCCTTCGGTTGAATTTTGAGCATGCATTACCCTCCATGTGACTAAGCTTAACCCCGAATCCGGGGGCACCAAAGTTTCGGCCTCCTTCTCTTCTACCATTCCCTCTTGTTTTTCTTCCTCTTCACAAATCAAGACTTCATCATCACCCCAATGTACCACTTCACAAGTACTCAAAGCCCTCTTGCTAGGGCATTCTTTGGCAAAGTGTCCATACCCTTGGCATTGATAACACTTCTTGAGAGGAACCGTTCTCCTTGAGCCAAAGTCGATGCCTTTCCCCTAGTCGACAATTGGTGGCTTTGAAGTAGTACTAGGCTCGGCTATCCTTACTCCCCCTTGGCTTGTGGTGGTTGTTGTTTTGGGTGTGGTCTTGACCGTTTCAACCCTTCCCTTATCAATTTTCTCAACCCTCATGGCCATGGTGACCGCCTCATCAAAAGACCACAAATTTTGCAACTTCACTCGATTAGCCACTTTAGGGTTTAGGCCCTCAACGAACCTTGCAATTTTTTGTTCGGGCTTCTCATTCATTTCGCATGAGTTGCTCGAAATCTCTTAGGTAGGACTCAATGGGTTGGTGTTCTTGGACTGAAACGGTTTGGTGATTTGGTTCCGATTTTTGGTCTAGGATCTAACCATGGTCCTTGGGCTAATGGTTCAAGAAAAATCAGCCAAAGTAGGCCAATATCTCGGCTGAAAACCAAGTCCCATGACACACTCTAATTCAAACGCAAGTCCCTTTCACTATAGTTTGCTTTAATGCTTTATGTCTTTGTCACCTTTTAGTATTTTGTATGGAGGCATGAAAATCAGCATGGGGACCTTAGATGGACCGACCAAACTTGCTCTCCAAGGACCAATCAAGGGCCTTGGATGAACAATATCAATGAAGGGTGAAGATGCTTCCAAGGGTCGCTATGTACTTTAGTTGTTGTTGTTCTTTTGTATGCTGATTTTGTAAGGCTCCCATGAGCCGTTTTTTTGTTGTATTTTGGGGCCATTTTTAGCCCTTAGATTAGGAGTCAATTGTAAGGTCAAGATGTTAGCCTTGGTCCTATATAAACCAAGCATTTCTCTTGTAATTTTCAGATTTGAGTTTATAAAAAAGTTGAGTTTTAAAGTGAGGTTTCTCTTTAAAAACCCTCTCCTCTCTCATGGCTAAGTGCTTGAGAAAACCTCCTTAGCTTAGTGCTTGGAGTTCTTTGGGTGATGACCCTTGCTTAGTGCTTGGTCAGATCCTTAGTCTTAGACTTTGGCTTTGTGCTTTGTCTAATTCATATCCATCTATCCTTTGTTTTTATGTTTTACAAATAATCAGAAATTAACCACCCAAAACAGCCCCTAAAAACGTGTGATTGGAGTGATGTTCATGAGTGAACCGTGTTTAGGGTGAGTGTGGTTACAAGGTTCAAAGAGGCCCGCTTTCGGTTTGCTTCAATTGGTATCAGAGCTACGGCTCTTGTGTTTTCTTAAACCGAGACGATCTTGGAATAAGGTGGTACTTGGTGTTTTGGGGAGTAACCTTGCAAATCTGGGTGTGAATTGATTTGTGAGTGTTGGCTTTGATTCGAACACTTTGTGAGTGTTTGAATCGAGGTTATTAACAAGAGGGTTCTATGAAATTGCTATGTGCTTTTCATAGGATGTGCTCTTGTTGTTTTCCTCTTTTACATCTAAACTACATTCTTTCAAAATTGTTTTGTTTTATGAAAATTTATTTTCGATAACATGTTTTAGTTGGCCAAAGTTTGAGGACAAGCTTTTTTTGAAGAAGGGGAGAGTTGGACTGAAACGGTTTGGTGATTTGGTTCCGAGTTTTGGTCTAGGATCTAACCATGGTCCTTGGGCTAATGGTTCAAGAAAAATCAGCCAAAGTAGGCCAATATCTCGGCTGAAAACCAAGTCCCATGACACACTCTAATTCAAACGCTAGTCCCTTTCACTATAGTTTGCTTTAATGCTTTATGTCTTTGTCACCTTTTAGTATTTTGTATGGAGGCATGAAAATCCGCATGGGGACCTTAGATGGACCGAACAAACTTGCTCTCCAAGGAGCAATCAAGGGCCTTGGATGAACAATATCAATGAAGGGTGAAGATGCTTCCAAGGGTCGCTATCTAATTTAGTTGTTGTTGTTCTTTTGAATGCTGATTTTGTAAGGCTCCCATGAGCCGTTTTTTTGTTGTATTTTGGGGCCATTGTTAGCCCTTAGATTAGGAGTCAATTGTAAGGCAAGATGTAAGCCTTGGTCCTATATAAACTAAGCATTCCTCTTGTAATTTTCAGATTAGAGTTTATAAAAAAGTTGAGTTTTAAAGTGAGGTTTCTCTTTGAAAACCCTCTCCTCTCTCATGGCTAAGTGCTTGAGAAAACCTCCTTAGCTTAGTGCTTGGAGTTCTTTGGGTGATGACCCTTGCTTAGTGCTTGGTCAGATCCTTAGTCTTAGACTTTGGCTTTGTGCTTTTTCTAATTCATTTCCATCTATCCTTTGTTTTTATGTTTTTACAAATAATAAGAAATTAACCACCCAAAACAGCCCCTAAAAACGTGTGATTGGAGTGATGTTCATGAGTGAACCGTGTTTAGGGTGAGTGTGGTTACAAGGTTCAAAGAGGCCCGCTTTCGGTTTGCTTCAATTGGTATCAGAGCTACGGCTCTTGTGTTTTCTTAAACCGAGACGATCTTGGAATAAGGTGTGATAGGCTTAGTCGCGTCACCTAATCAAAAATAAACCGAACAAACTCTAACGGGTAGCAAGGGTAAGTCGGGTATCGTATCCGCAGGGAGAAGGTCGAATTGTTGGTTATTTTGAACGATTCTAGTCTCGGTTCGAGTATGGTTGGTTAACTAAAGCTAGAGCGATGGAATAAGGGAATAAACGATTAGGGAAAAGTCTAGGGAATCGGGGTTAGCAAGGGCAAAGCTAGGATGAACAATGATGACAGAAATGAGTCGGGAATCGCATGTGCTAAGGAATAGGCTCGACCTCTCGGTTCTAAGCGTCCTCTAGGTCTCAAGTGCGGGCTCTCGCAACTTACAAATGAGGGTCCTAACGGTTAATCTCGTGCCCTACCTTAAACTAGGCTTTCGTTTTTAAGTTTAAGGGTAGCAAAGGCTCACTAATCCTTGGCCAAAGGATCAACAAACACAAACAAAACAAGACAACCAAAATCACAAGCAAAACCCTCATCAAAACATCACCAAAATCGACCTAGACTACTCACCCATGATCACCTTTTCTCCCTAGATGATAAAACTACTCACACATAGCGGAATTGATAACAAAAGCAAAAGACAAGGATGAAAACATGATCGAAGATGATAAACAATGAAATGATAATCAAATAAGAGAAATATGGGACAAAACCTAATCAGAAATTGCACGGAGAAAGAGTAGAACAAAGACAACAATACCGAAATAGAGCGATCAAACAACGTTTCCGAGTCGAGAATTCAAAGTGCAAGAAGAAAAATTAATCAAAACCTAAATTTTGGTGAGAATGAAGTTTAGAGAGTTTATGAACTACTGTAAAAATTTCATACGAAAATAATGTGTTTTGCTCCTTCAAATAGACGATCTATTTTAAGCCAACGAAGAGTCACAGGGTTGCCCCGGGCGGGGTGAGGGTGCCCCCGGGCGGGGTGGCGTTGTCCCGGACGGGATGGAGTTGTCCCGTGTTGTTCAGTTTTTTTCAGCTTTTGTTCTTGACTTGTACTTAGTTTTTTCTTGCTTCTTTCTCGTCCCAAAGCTACGAGACAAGGCCTACATCGTCCCAAGGAGTAGGGACAAGGTCAACATTGATCACATGAACTTCAAATCCCGTCCCGAGGCCCGGGACACCTTCAAAGGCTAAAACGGAGCTCGTGCGCAAGCGAAACGCAACGAAACCAACTCGGAACTTCACGAAACTTTGCGAAACTTCACGAAACCTCTCGAATAGCCTCCTAACCTCCAAATATGCGCGTGTACCTGCAATATAGACACAAAAACGCAGCAGGGCCAAAACGGAGAGAAATAGGAGCTGAAACGCAAGTAAAAGTGCGGGAAACGCAATGTAAAGCTCGTGAACAAGGGGCTATATACACGTAAATATATGACACATCAAACTCCCCCAAACCGAACCGTTGCTTGTCCTCAAGCAACCAAGCATGACAGAAAATAGAGGACAAAGCGAGCATAAGAAAACTTCCCCGAACAAGTAGCATGAGCAAATGGCAATCAATCCCGAAGCAGCATGGGACGCGTGGAATTAGCAAGCTAACGGATGAGAATTACAAGACGGCGCAGAATGAATGGCATGGCTTAAACATAGGCTCTCTAGCAATCAAATCACGGACCTCTCGCGGTTTCCACTCTAGCACAAATGATGATCAAGGTGATATATGTGATGACACTCACCTACTCGACTAGTGGAAGCACGCCCGCAATCTAATGTGGACCAAATCTCGCATTCCCGTACACAATAATGTCACAAAAACGAAGCAAACATGAGGGCTTACATAGGAAATGAGGGTGTAATGGCCAAAGAGAGGATAAGGGTGATAAGGTGGATCAAATAGTTATGGATTCGTGGAGCTAAGCCGCTAGAAACCACAAATAGTACTCAAGTGCTCATCCAACGAAAACGGAACCCAACTCTCTATATAAACGGACCGAAAACAGCATATCGGTCTCCTTTACACGTCAACGCAACATAACAATCAAATACGAGTGCTCACTCATGTAACAACAACAACAACTTATCACTTTGCACACATTTTCTTTTCTTTTGTATTTTGTGTTGTGTTCGATTTTTTCAGATTTTTGTTTTTTTTTTCTTGAGCAAAGAGCACACTCACATAGTTGCGGAAATACCTCATAAAAGGGTCGGGGATACAGCAATCCCGACTCAAATTCACCAACACTCTCAAGCATACGACATCAGCAAGTCGAAGCAAACAACGATCATAACCCAACGGACAAGCACAAGAGTAAGCAAAAGCGGTAACTAGCTAGGCTAGGGTAGGCTATTTGGCAATGTAGCTAGCAAACTCAAGCGGGTAAAGGGTAAGAGGATCATATAAGAAAGGATATAAGCAATGTAAGAACAAGGTGAATCATGTGAAATCAACTAAAGCCTCATATGCGAAAACAAGTGACAAAATTGCGGGAAACACGGGATAGGGGCCACACTTATGCGCGTTAATATTACGTACCCCACGAGGAGAACTACTCACAATCAAAGCAGGGACCGGGATAGATGAACCGGCCTCTGGAGGCTAAAAACCTCACAATATAAGTAGCTATAGTCCATGAATGATAAAGCCAACAGTAAAAGCACGCCATCATCTGCAAACGCGTCTAAACATCCCCGAAAGCGCTAAACCAACAATATAATGTAGGGATCGGATCCCATTCACTAATCAAGTATTAGTGTAAATCAAATTACTCTAATTTGATTTAGCAAGATCTATGTAGTTAACAAAAATATTTTGCTACAAGATAAGATATTTATACCTTTCTCTTAAAGGAAAATATGGGCACAAAACTAGAACTCCTTTCTAGTTTTGTTTCTTGATAATAGCTTAGGATGATCCTCCTTAATAACCCAAGTTTTCAATGTAGAAAACCTCCTTTAGATAGCACCCAAGAACTACTACAAATACTACAACTGATTTAGACTAGAAATCACTAATAGCTTCCTTGATAATATGTGAAAATAATATTACTAACACTTAGTAATATTAAGACTATTATTAGTATTAGTTATAATAGTTTTAGAGAGGTTTAGATGTTGGAGATGGAGAGGATAGCTTGAATGAATCTCATTCACTCAATGCATTGTATTATATAACAAAAACAAAACAATTGAAGTGTGTTATACACTCCAAAAACCGGCCCACCCTATGCATGAAGAGGAGAAGAGCTTTTTCACATTGTAAAGAACAAATGCTAGCATTGTAATTATTATGTTGTAGCATGCATGTGAAGAACAAGAACTAAAGACAAAAGAGAATCTCATTCTCCTTCTCCCCTCTCTTTACACGGTTTTAGGGCCCTTAATTTGGGTCCAATTTGTTTTCAATATTTGTCCCACAAATACTTATAATTTATCACTTAATCATCCAATATGATAAAGTACAAATTATCAAATTGAACTCACAATTCTTCTTTAACATATATGTACACTTACACATATATTAAAAATGTACTTTTACTAATCTCATTAGTAAAATATACATAATTAGTGAATTAACAGTTAATCACTAATTCTCATCTCCTCCAGTAATTTTATCAATATAAAATTAAATCATCCGAGTTCACAACTCGATTTCTCTCTAAATTAATTCACTGACTAACTGTTAGTCAAATTATCAAGTCACTAATATAATCGTATCTCATACAATTAATTAGCTTAAATATTTGAGTACGTTCCTTTAGGTGTGACTTAAAGGGATCAATTGATCACCGCCGTTCTCACGACAATAACGTCAAACTCTAGTCAGCCAACCGTTATTGATTTACGTTAATCAATTGACAATAATTCAGGATTATCCCCACGTATTCCTTAATTGAGATTTATTAAGTAATCGCACTATTGTGGAGGACACATACTCCAACAATCTCCCACTTGTCCGAGACAAGTTGTGCATTACCAATTCTCATGTCCGCTTCACATCTCCCACTCGATGCAAGGTGTCTTATCGGGTCGCATTTGCATCCTGAGATATATACCGTGAGTGGTTTCCTCGATAAGGAGAGTAGCTGTCTGACCGGGAAATCTACCGTAGATTCTTACCGAGCGTGGCCACGCATTTTCAGCGACTACTCCTCGAGTGGCCCAAAGATGTTTTACCCTCGACGAGGTGGACATTTCCTTCCACTCGATTATCAGTATAATGCAGATCACCATGACCCCAAAGATGCCCTTATAACCCCTTTCACGGCATGGCTTAGGACATAAATGAAAGTCACTCTAAACCTGCACTCGACTGCATAATCACCCACCAAAGAATCGACTCAAAGGAATACTATAGAATTCCCACCACGACCAGGTTTCAATCTCATTGAAAAGGAATTCTATAAGCGTCACTGTCCGACAGAGTGTTATCACAGTCTGTCTATGCAAACGATCAGTCATCACATATGACCCTATGGTGTTGAACCCACCATCGATCGACTTGCAATCTAGTCTCTCGGAGACGTCACCTCATATGAGAGACTAGGGACCAAATACTTAGTTTATTCCGTTCACTTGAATATGTTCAAAGTTGTCACACAAATATTCGGATAAACAAAGTATGCATTCAATAATGACTTAAGATAAAACAATGAATGTTATTTTCATATATGTAATAGGATACATCATTCAATTACATATTACGAAACTAAAGGAAATCTGGCATACGCCGCAACCCCATAGAGGCGGTGTGCGCGTCATGCTTAGCCCTAGAAAGAGGCTTGGTTAAAGGATCAGCGATATTATCGTCTGTCCCAACCTTACAAATATCAATTTCCTTCCTTTCCACATTATCTCTAATAACGTGGTATTTCCTCAAAACGTGTCTAGACTTGTTACTAGACTTGGGCTCCTTTGCTTGAAAGATGGCCCCACTGTTATCACAATAAACAGTGACTGGATCCACGGCACTAGGGACTACTCTTAGTCCATCCAAGAATTGCCGAATCCACACAGCTTCTTTAGCAGCTTCAGATGCTGCCAAATATTCTGCTTCCGTTGTAGAATCCGCAGTGACACTCTGTTTGAAGCTCTTCCAACAAACAGCTCCTCCATTCAACATAAAGACATAGCCGGATTGGGATTTCAGATCATCCCCATCGGTTTGGAAACTTGCATCCGTGTAACCCTTTACACGTAGCTCAAGTTCTCCTCCAAACACTAGAAACGAATCCTTAGTTCTTCTCAAGTACTTAAGGATGTTCTTTACAGCTATCCAGTGACTCTCACCGGGATTAGCTTGATACCGGCTCGTCATGCTCATGGCGAAAGCGACATCGGGACGAGTGCACATCATAGCATACATGATTGATCCTACAGCGGAAGCATAAGGGATCAATTTCATGCGTTCAATTTCCGCAGAAGTCTTAGGACATTGAGATTTCTTCAATGTTATTCCTACACTCATCGGAAGAAAGCCTCTCTTGGATTCTTTCATATTGAACCTATCAAGAATCTTATCGATATAAGTTTCTTGACTTACTAGTATCCTTTTGGATCTATCTCTATAGATCCGGATACCCAAGATGCGTTGTGCCTCTCCCAAGTCCTTCATTTGGAAATGGTTTCCCAATTCCACCTTTACCGAGTTCAGACTTGGAATATCATTTCCAATCAGTAGTATGTCATCCACATACAAAACAAGGAAGGTTACTTTACTCCCACTAAACTTCATGTACAAACAAGGTTCCTCGGCACTACGAGCGAATCCATGTTGTTTGATAACATGATCGAATCTGTGATTCCAACTCCTCGACGCTTGCTTAAGACCATAAATGGATCTCTTAAGCTTGCATACTTTCTTAGGGTTGGATGTATCTACAAAACCTTCAGGTTGTGTCATAAACACTTCCTCTTCTAGAATCCCATTCAAGAAGGCGGTTTTTACATCCATTTGCCATATTTCATAGTCATGAAATGCGGCAACCGCTAAGATTATCCTTATGGATCGAAGCATAGCAACCGGTGCAAAGGTTTCATCATAATGAATGCCTTGGACTTGTGAAAAGCCCTTTGCCACCAATCTAGCTTTGTAAACATCAATATGTTTATCTATGCCGAGTTTGATTTTGAATATCCATTTACACTGAAGGGGTCGCACTCCTTCAGGTAAATCTACCAAGTCCCAAACTTGGTTCTCGTACATAGAATCCATTTCGGATTTCATGGCCTCAAGCCATTGTTCGGAGTTGGGGCTACTAATAGCCGCCTTGTAGGTTGAGGGTTCGTTGCTTTCGAATAGCAACAAATCACCCTCCTCCTCGATGTTACCGAGGTAATCTGGCCAGGTTGTTGACTAACTCTTCCTGCCCTCCTAGGGATTATAACCGTGTCAGGCGACGAGGGAACGGCTTCCTCATTTTCTGTCTCGGTTTGTGGCTCTTGAACTTCATCAAGTTCAAATTTTCTCCCACTCTGTTTCTTAGAAATAAATTCATTTTCTAGGAAAACAGTATCACGAGCCACAAACACTTTGTTCTCGTGAGGGTTGTAGAAGTAATAACCACAGGTTTCCTTAGGATAACCTACAAATAGACATTTGTCAGACCTTGGAGCGAGTTTATCGTCAGTTTTATTCTTGACGAATGCCTCACATCCCAGATTCTCATGAATGACAAATAGGGAACCGTTCCCGTCCATATCTCATATGGAGTCTTATTGGCCGCTTTAGTCGGACTTCGATTTAGTGAAAATACAGCAGATAATAGCGCAAAGCCCCAAAATGATCCAGGAAGCTCAGTTTGACTCATCATAGACCGAACCATGTCAAGCAAAGTTCGGTTTCTCCTTTCTGCAACACCATTCAATTGTGGTGTGCCCGGAGGAGTCCATTGTGATATTATACCACAATTCTTAAGATGTGAATCAAACTCATTACTTAGATATTCGCCACCACGATCCGATCGTAGTGCTTTTATCCTTTTGTTTAATTGGTTCTCAACCTCATTTTGAAATTCTTTAAATTTCTCAAAAGCATCACTTTTATGCCTTATTAAGTAGACATAACCATATCTACTTAAATCATCGGTAAAAGTAATGAAGTAATGATATCCTCCTCTAGCGGTGATTTTTAATTGACCACACACATCGGTATGTATGAGTCCTAAAACCTCACTTGCTCGTGTCCCTTTACCGCTAAAGGGTTGACGAGTCATCTTGCCTAAAAGGCAAGCTTCGCATGTACCATATGATTCGCAATCAAATGGTTTGAGAACCTTGGTCTCAACAAGTCTCTTTATGCGTCTATCGTTTATGTGACCTAAACGACAATGCCAAAGGTAGGATTTGTTTGATTCATTCGTTTTGAGCCTCTTGTTCTCGACATGATAAACATCATTAACATCATTTAAAACATAAATACCTCCAATTGAAATAGCTTCACCATAAACTATTTCATTAAATGAAAAAGTACAACGGTTGTTCTTAATCACAAAAGAAAAGCCTTCCGCATCTAAAACGGAGACGGAGATAATGTTTTTCGTTAGAGTTGGTACAAAATAACAGTTATTCAAAAGCAACTCTAATCCACTAGCAAGAGCGAGTACAAAAGTTCCCACGGAAACGGCCGCTACTCTAGCTCCATTGCCCATGCGGAGATCTACATCACCCTTGGCTAGGGCCCGCACGTTTCTCATCCCCTGCAAATGATTACAAAGATGAGATCCACATCCGGTATCCAATACCCATGTAGAAATGCAAGCATGATTGATGTCAATCATATAGAGATTAGAAGGAATACCTTTGGATGTCGCACATCCATTCTTGAGATCCTTCTTATACTTGAGACAATTGCGCATCCAATGACCCACTTCATTGCAATATTTGCAAGTGTCTTTTAGAGGTCTTCCCTTGTTGATCTTGGGCTTAGGCTTATGTGGAACACCTTCCACAATAGCCTTTCCCTTACCCTTGCCAATGTTAGATGGCCCCTTCTTGGCCACCTTCCCCTTCTTCACTCCCAAGTTCATGTTCTTCATTTTCATGGAGAGAACATCTTTCTTCTCCACCTCATTCACTTCCATATCCCTCTCGGCTTGAACCAAGAGTGCATGAAGTTCATGGTAACTCTTATCCATGTTATTCATGTTGTAGTTTACTCGAAATTGAGCAAACTTGTTAGGAAGAGAATGAAGGATGCGGTTGATCGCAAGAGCCTTGGGTATAGCACACTCTTGACGCTCAAGAGTGTCTATTTGCCCAATCATTTTGAGCACATGAGGACCAACTTTTTGGTTCCTCTCAAGCTTTGCATCGAAAAACCGCACCGCGGCTTCATAAAGCCTTATTTGCGGTGCTTTGGAGAACATGGTTGTCACTCGAGTGAATATCGCATATGCACTTTTTTGAGTAACCATTCGGAGTTTGAGAGCGGGTGTCATGGACCAAATTAAGACGTTTTTCACGTCATTGTCCACTTTCACATACTCATCATAGGCGGCACGAGCCGCGCCGGATCGAGAAGTGGGTTCGGCGGGTGGTTGATCGGTAAGGTGCTTGAGCACATTGTCGGATGTAGCGGCGCCCCTCATTGTCGAATCCCATTCGACGAAGTTGCTACCGTCATCCTTGAGGATACACTTATCCATCACGGTTCGCAACCATGAATCTTTGCCCAAAATGGGCGCGGGAGTTGATGATGATGATGCCATTGCGATAAACGATTCTACTATAAATATGAGGAAATATATAAGCATTCATTGTTCATTTATAACATTTGCTAAAACTCATTTTTAAACAAATGTCCATTTATATAATGATCTCCCACGAAATTATATAAATGATTCCAAGACTCGTTTTTCATATAAAATTAGACATCTCATGTTTCCTTTCATATAAAAACGATAAGTCAACACTTGACTAATTCTACACTGGAATGCTTGGTTGATGATTTTCTTATAAAATGCATCGATTAGCCCCAAATAACTCTTATTTGGTTGAGTTCAAACCAAATTAGCACGGGACTTCCTCCCACTACTTACCCATGGTAACAAGGTTCCACGTCGCGGAGGTCCTCACGAACATGGGGTTCATAGTTGCTACATTTGGAAAGGCTTAATCTCAATTCATTTTTGTTAAAATGTGGGTGATCTTGTCAATTTTTAGTCATTTAAAATCTTTGTAAGTGAACTAATTTAAGAATGGCGACCTAAAAATGACAATCGGAGTGGGATATCGCGGCATACATGGCGATTTTGGCATGTGTGCGGAAAAAATAAGCAATCAAACAAGCAAGCATAAACCTAGTATGGCCACCTAAAAGTAATTAAAATACAAGGAGTTACAAATTGGAAACCAACTCCTTTGGTCCCTCTTCAAATGGACTTCATCCAAGGCTCCTCCTTGCTAGCTTTAGAACACTTCTAAGGCTCCAAGTCGGTCTCCATCACCGGTCTTCGATTTACAAATAGTTACAAGTATGATTTACAAATGAATACATAGCAATCCTATTATACATTTATAAATGAAATAAACTATTAAATTACAAACCGGCGATACGAGATCGCATTTAATTACAAACCCACACGATATTCCCTTTCATTACGGGCAATATCGGTAAAAATATAACAACTATGGCCATACTAGTAAGAATAAACATTCATTCAACAATAAACATTCATCCAAACATGCATAATGTAAAGCTTATAAATAAAAACATGTCAAAATCGCCCTAAACAATAATCGCATTAACTTGTTTAAAACCGATCTCATTTTAATCGATTAATCTTATATTAATCAATAATGCTTAAAACACCTTTTAAGCTTGAACTAAAACTTCTAAACTGATTTTAGAACACCTAACATTAGTTTATACTAACATATGGTGATATTAGTTCATAACATGGTCATTTGCTAATTAGATCTAGCTTTAATCATAACCCTTTTATGAATAAAGCTTCATAAAATCAAAATAAAATAAAATAAAATTATTTTTATTTTGAAAAAATTTTGTATATTCTGGAACACTTCCAAAATATCAGAAAAGAAAAAATTTTGGTCAGAAAAATTTACGAATTATTTTATAACAAATAACATACGATTTCATCGATTTTATCTCGTAAAATCAAGAAAACGTCTAAAACAGTGAGGAAAAATCCCTAATTTATACGAGAGCATCCTCATAATGTATAAAAATATTGGTATAAATTGTATGTCCAGAAAACAACATATACTATATTTTTGGACATAAAATCCATTATATACCGATTTTAAACAAAAATATGAATAAATAATCAAAACTCAAAATCTGACTTTGAAAATTTACATGCAGAATGTATAAATATGAAATATCACTGTGTAAACATTTCGTGACCAGATTCGAACTATAACTATTTATAGTAATTATTTTAGCCAAAAACACACTTTTTGACTCGGTTTTGTATAAAAATCATTTTAATTAGCAAACAAATTTCAAAAATTACGAAATTTGACCAGTAACTTCATGAGACCAGAAACTTTGCATGCAATAAAAATCTCGTGTTAAAACCATTTTTAACACTATTTTCGGATTTTATGTTATTTATTCTCAATAAATACATAAAACTCCAAAAACAACAAAATAAATTTGTAACTACAAGCCTTGGCTCTGATACCACTTGTAGGGATCGGATCCCATTCACTAATCAAGTATTAGTGTAAATCAAATTACTCTAATTTGATTTAGCAAGATCTATGTAGTTAACAAAAATATTTTGCTACAAGATAAGATATTTATACCTTTCTCTTAAAGGAAAATATGGGCACAAAACTAGAACTCCTTTCTAGTTTTGTTTCTTGATAATAGCTTAGGATGATCCTCCTTAATAACCCAAGTTTTCAATGTAGAAAACCTCCTTTAGATAGCACCCAAGAACTACTACAAATACTACAAGTGATTTAGACTAGAAATCACTAATAGCTTCCTTGATAATATGTGAAAATAATATTACTAACACTTAGTAATATTAAGACTATTATTAGTATTAGTTATAATAGTTTTTAGAGAGGTTTAGATGTTGGAGATGGAGAGGATAGCTTGAATGAATCTCATTCACTCAATGCATTGTATTATATAACAAAAAACAAAACAATTGAAGTGTGTTGTACACTCCAAAAAACCGGCCCACCCTATGCATGAAGAGGAGAAGAGCTTTTTCACATTGTGAAGAACAAATGCTAGCATTGTAATAATTATGTTGTAGCATGCATGTGAAGAACAAGAACTAAAGACAAAAGAGAATCTCATTCTCCTTCTCCCCTCTCTTTACACGGTTTTAGGGCCCTTAATTTGGGTCCAATTTGTTTTCAATATTTGTCCCACAAATACTTATAATTTATCACTTAATCATCCAATATGATAAAGTACAAATTATCAAATTGAACTCACAATTCTTCTTTAACATATATGTACACTTACACATATATTAAAAATGTACTTTTACTAATCTCATTAGTAAAATATACATAATTAGTGAATTAACAGTTAATCACTAATTCTCATCTCCTCCAGTAATTTTATCAATATAAAATTAAATCATCCGAGTTCACAACTCGATTTCTCTCTAAATTAATTCACTGACTAACTGTTAGTCAAATTATCAAGTCACTAATATAATCGTATCTCATACAATTAATTAGCTTAAATATTTGGAGTACGTTCCTTTAGGTGTGACTTAAAGGGATCAATTGATCACCGCCGTTCTCACGACAATAACGTCAAACTCTAGTCAGCCAACCGTTATTGATTTACGTTAATCAATTGACAATAATTCAGGATTATCCCCACGTATTCCTTAATTGAGATTTATTAAGTAATCGCACTATTGTGGAGGACACATACTCCAACATATAAAACATGCCAAAGCTCAAAGCATACAAGGGTAGGGATGTCGGGAAAGAAAAAGGTAAAAACAAGCTCGCAAACAACGATCGGGATACGTATTTTTGGTATTTTTGAGAATCTTCTGATTTTTTTTGTATTTTGTGAATTTTCAGATTTTTTTTGGATTTTTGTGATTTTTTGTAAATAAAAAACGAAAAAGAAAGCGCAAAAATAAAGCAGAACAAATAGCAAAGCGTTCCTCCCCCCAAATCAGACGACACATTGTCCCCAATGTGTCCTAAAGCACATCAACACGGGGACCCTTAAAATAAGGGGGATAAACGATAAAAGTCTCAAGAGAAAACAAAGTACATACATGCTATATTTACAATGAAAAACGTCCCCCCAAACCAGCATAAAACGGGGGCTCAGCAGAGGGTACTTAGAAGTACCACCAACCATGGGTCTCGTCGTAGACGAACCTGCTACCATCATCTTCTTCATCATCATATCCATCATCATCAGCAGCTCTGCCATCAACATACGCAGCAGCACTTATGTTGTCTTTGATCACACTTCTACCCGCGTCCGTCCTCCCTGAAGTACATGCAATCAAATCACAACAGAGCACGGCCTCAAGAGGATCCCTCTCGAGGACTTGAGGTAAGCACTCGTGCACACAATCATCGATAACATCAACCGCAAAGACCGTCTCCTCCAACATGGGACGCTTCAAAGCATTCGACAGATTGAAAGTTATTTTATCACCTCCGACATCCAAAGTCAATTTGCCGTTCTTGACGTCAATGACTGCACCAGCAGTGTGCAGGAAAGGCCGACCCAAAATAATAGGAATTTGGGAGTCTTCGACCATGTCAAGAACAACAAAGTCAACAGGGATGAAAAATTTACCGACCTTGACGGGAACGTCCTCCAAGACACCCAAAGGGCGTTTGACAGAACGATCCGCCATCTGGAGAGTGATGTTCGTAACCTTTAAAGGCCCCATGTTGAGTTTCTCGCATACAGAGTAAGGCAGAACGCTTACACTTGCACCTAAATCGCATAAAGCGTTAGAAATAGAAACAGTGCCAATTGTGCAAGGTATGGAGAAACTACCTGGATCCTTTAGCTTAGGAGGAGACTGGTTTTGTAAAAGTGCGCTGCATTCAGCAGAAAAAGCGACAGTCTCGACCTCGCTAAACGACCTCTTACGGGTAAGGATGTCTTTTAGAAATTTAGAGTACGCAGGGACTTGTGTAACAAGTTCAGTGAAGGGTACCGTTACCTTTAAATCCTTGACGACCTCCATGAATTTACCGAATTGACTATCGAGCTTTGATTTTACCACTCGGCTCGGGAATGGCAGTTTGATTTGAATTGGCGGCTCGACCGGCTTGCTCTGCGCTTGCTCTTTCTCGGCCTCCTTGGGCTTGTCATTCACGGACACCTTTGCATGTCCTCCTACGGCTACCCCACTTCCTTTCACATCATCAACCCCCACGGCTTTCCCCACTTTGGCCCCCACGGCCTCACCTCCTAGTGCACCATCTCCATCGCTCTTCGTACCTGCAAAAGCATCACTAGGCACACTAAAATCGTTAGCGAAAAGGGAAGGATCTACCTCACTTACCACCTTAGCGGGAGGGGCATCATAGGTAGGCATAGGCGGACCGTCATAGCTCGTCCCACTTCTCAAGGAAATGGCGTTGATCGATTCATGTTGTTGCGGTTGAGTGCCTTGTGATGGTAGAGCACCCGGCTTCCGTTGAGAGCTAGAGGAAGCGAGTTGAGCCATTTGCGTCTCAAGCATTTTAATGGCTGCATCCTTTGCTTGATCGCTCTTTTGCATTTGAGCCATCATCGTTTCTTGTGTTTTGGCCATTTGCATCATCATGGCCCTCATTTCGCTCATCATCGGGTCACCACTCGAAGACGGAGCGGCTTGCACGGGTGGTGGAGCGTTTTGTGGTTGAAAATTAGGGCGATTGAAGCCTAGGGGGTTGTATGGTCTTGGAGCATTGTATTGGCTGAAATTTTGAGAAGTATGGTGTTGTGTTTGTTGTGGGCTGAAATTTTGTTGTTGTGGAGGTGGATTCAAAACGTTTTGACTCTTGTAGGACAGGTTCGGGTGGTTTTTGTAGCCTTCATTATAGTAGTTCGAATAGGGGCTGTTTTGGTGAGATTGAAAAGCGTGAACAGGGTACATACCTCGGCATTCTAAGGAAGAATGAGCGGAAACGCCACATGACCCACAAGTCGGGTCATCGGAAGCATGCATAGCCGCTACCGTTTGACCACCCGCGTTTGAGGAACCCGCTTGCATTTGACTCATTATCATCGCGGTCATAGCATCCATCTTGGCATTGAGCATGGCCACCGCATCACCATCGGTCTTTCCACCGACTCGAGGGACATTTCTAGAGCTCCCGTATTGCGCGTTATGGATGGCCATAGCCTCAATTGTATCAATAGCCTCCTCCACATCAATATTGTCAAACCTCCCATTTGCCGCGGAGTCAAGCACTTGGCGTGACTCGTTATAAAGACCGTTATAGAATTGCATAACGATGAACCACTTGTCCATGCCATGATGAGGACATTGGCGTTGCAGGTCTTTATACCTCTCCCAAGCGTCAAAGAGAGACTCATCTCCCCGTTGTCAAAAACTAGTGATTTGTCTCCTCAACATTGCGGTCTTCTCCGGAGGGAAGTACTTTTGATAGAAAGCCAACACGAGGGAGTTCCAATCAACGATAGCAAGCGCAACCCGATTCAAGGAATTAAGCCACAGCTTGGCTTTGTCTCGGAGTGAAAACGGGAAGAGCATCTCCCTAATTTGGTCTTGAGTGACACCCGTCTGCTTTATTGTTGAGCAATAATCGCAGAAATTTTGAATGTGTAGGTTAGGGTCCTCACCGGGACTCCCTCCAAATTGACTTCGCTCGATAAAATTGATGAATGCGGGCTTCACTTCAAAGTTGTTAGCCGCTCTGGTTGGCATGGCATTGCCCCTTGGAACTTGAGCCGCGGTCGACCTCGAGTGATCGGAAAGCTTAACCATTTTCTTTGTTTCAGGTGTATGTTCAACGTGAGATGAAGTAGAAGGGGAAGTAGCAGCTTCCAAGTCCCTCAACAAGTTCTTGCGCCTTAAAAATGTACGCTCCTGTTCCGGGTCAAACTGAATTGCCAAACCTTTTTGAGACGTACGCGTGTTTCTGGGCATGCAAAAACACTAGAGGAAACTATAAGTAACGGCCTCAAGGAATCGAGGTTCCTTGAGACAAGAGTAACTAAGAGAAAAGAACCAAACAAACAAAAAAACAAAAGCCGTCTCCCTGGCAACGGCGCCAACATTTGATAGGCTTAGTCGCGTCACCTAATCAAAAATAAACCGAACAAACTCTAACGGGTAACAAGGGTAAGTCGGGTATCGTATCCACAGGGAGAAGGTCGAATTTGGTTGTTATTTTGAACGATTCTAGTCTCGGTTCGAGTATGGTTGGTTAACTAAAGCTAGAGCGAAGGAATAAGGGAATAAACGATTAGGGAAAAGTCTAGGGAATCGGGGTTAGCAAAGGCAAAGCTAGGATGAACAATGATGACAGAAATGAGTCGGGAATCGCATGTGCTAAGGAATGGGCTCGACCTCTCGGTTCTAAGCGTCCTCTAGGTCTCAAGTGCGGGCTCTCGCAACTTACAAATGAGGGTCCTAACGGTTAATCTCGTGCCCTACCTTAAACTAGGCTTTCGTTCTTAAGTTTAAGGGTAGCAAAGGCTCACTAATCCTTGGCCAAAGGATCAACAAACACAAACAAAACAAGACAACCAAAATCACAAGCACTACCCTCATCAAAACATCACCAAAATCGACCTAGACTACTCACCCATGATCACCCTTTCTCCCTAGATGATAAAACTACTCACACATAGCGGAATTGATAACAAAAGCAAAAGAGAAGGATGAAAACATGATCAAAGATGATAAACAATGAAATGATAATCAAATAAGAGAAATATGGGACAAAACCTAATCAGAAATTGCAAGGAGAAAGAGTAGAACAAAGACAACAATACCGAAATAGAGCGATCAAACAACGTTTCCGAGTCGAGAATTCAAAGTGCAAGAAGAAAAATTAATCAAAACCTAAATTTTGGTGAGAATGAAGTTTAGAGAGTCTATGAACTACTGTAAAAATTTCAGACGAAAATAATGTGTTTTGCTCCTTCAAATAGACGATCTATTTTAAGCCAACGAAGAGTCACAGGGTTGCCCTGACGGGTTAGGGTGCAAGGCGGGTGGCGTTGTCCCGGACGAGATGGAGGTGTCCCGTGTTGGACAGTTTTTTTCAGCTTTTGTTCTTGACTTGTACTTAGTTTTTTCTTGCTTCTTTCTCGTCCCAAGGCTACGGGACAAGGCCTACATCGTCCCAAGGAGTAGGGACAAGGTCAACATTGATCACATGAACTTCAAATCCCGTCCCGAGGTCCCGGGACACCTTCAAAGGCTAAAACGGAGCTCGTGCGCAAGCGAAACGCAACGAAACCAACTCGGAACTTCACGAAACTTCACGAAACCTCTCGAATAGCCTCCTAACCTCCAAATATGCGCGTGTACCTGCAATATAGACACAAAAACGCAGCAGGGCCAAAACGGAGAGAAATAGGAGCTGAAACGCAAGTAAAAGTGCGGGAAACGCAATGTAAAGCTCGTGAACAAGGGGCTATATACACGTAAATATATGACACATCAAGGTGGTACTTGGTGTTTTGGGGAGTAACCTTGCAAATCTGGGTGTGACTTGATTTGTGAGTGTTGGCTTTGATTCGAACACTTTGTGAGTGTTTGAATCGAGTTGATTAACAAGAGGGTTCTATGAAATTGCTATGTGCCTTTCATAGGATGTGCTCTTGTTGTTTTCCTCTTTTACATCTAAACTACATTCTTTCAAAATTGTTTTTTTTTTTCTGAAAATTTATTTTGGATAACATGTTTTAGTTGGCCAAAGTTTGAGGACAAACTTTTTTTGAAGAAGGGGAGAGTTGGACTGAAACAGTTTGGTGATTTGGTTTCGATTTTTGGTCTAGGATCTAACCATGGTCCTTGGGCTAATGGTTCAAGAAAAATCAGCCAAAGTAGGCCAATATCTTGGCTGAAAACCAAGTCCCATGACACACTCTAATTCAAACGCTAGTCCCTTTCACTATAGTTTGCTTTAATGCTTTATGTCTTTGTCACCTTTTAGTATTTTGTATGGAGGCATGAAAATCCGCATGGGGACCTTAGATGGACCGAACAAACTTGCTCTCCAAGGAGCAATCAAGGGCCTTGGATGAACAATATCAATGAAGGGTGAAGATGCTTCCAAGGGTCGCTATCTAATTTAGTTGTTGTTGTTCTTTTGAATGCTGATTTTGTAAGGCTCCCATGAGCCGTTTTTTTGGTTTATTTTGGGGCCATTGTTAGCCCTTAGATTAGGAGTCAATTGTAAGGCAAGATGTAAGCCCTGGTCCTATATAAACCAAGCATTCCTGTTTTAATTTTCAGATTTGAGTTTATAAAAAAGTTGAGTTTTAAAGTGAGGTTTCTCTTTGAAAACCCTCTCCTCTCTCATGGCTAAGTGCTTGAGAAAACCTCCTTAGCTTAGTGCTTGGAGTTCTTTGGGTGATGACCCTTGCTTAGTGCTTGGTCAGATCCTTAGTCTTAGACTTTGGCTTTGTGCTTTTTCTAAGTCATATCCATCTATCCTTTGTTTTTATGTTTTACAAATAATCAGAAATTAACCACCCAAAACAGCCCCTAAAAACGTGTGATTGGAGTGATGTTCATGAGTGAACCGTGTTTAGGGTGAGTGTGGTTACAAGGTTCAAAGAGGCCCGCTTTCGGTTTGCGTCAATTGGTATCAGAGCTACGGCTCTTGTGTTTTCTTAAACCGAGACGATCTTGGAATAAGGTGTGATAGGCTTAGTCGCGTCACCTAATCATAAATAAACCGAACAAACTCTAACGGGTAACATGGGTAAGTCGGGTATCGTATCCGCAGGGAGAAGGTCGAATTGTTGGTTATTTTGAACGATTCTAGTCTCGGTTCGAGTATGGTTGGTTAACTAAAGCTAGAGCGAAGGAATAAGGGAATAAACGATTAGGGAAAAGTCTAGGGAATCGGGGTTAGCAAGGGCAAAGCTAGGATGAACAATGATGACAGAAATGAGTCGGGAATCGCATGTGCTAAGGAATAGGCTCGACCTCTTGGTTCTAAGCGTCCTCTAGGTCTCAAGTGCGGGCTCTCGCAACTTACTAATGAGGGTCCTAACGGTTAATCTCGTGCCCTACCTTAAACTAGGCTTTCGTTCTTAAGTTTAAGGGTAGCAAAGGCTCACTAATCCTTGGCCAAAGGATCAACAAACACAAACAAAACAAGACAACCAAAATCACAAGCAAAACCCTCATCAAAACATCACCAAAATCGACCTAGACTACTCACCCATGATCACCCTTTCTCCCTAGATGATAAAACTACTCACACATAGCGGAATTGATAACAAAAGCAAAAGAGAAGGATGAAAACATGATCAAAGATGATAAACAATGAAATGATAATCAAATAAGAGAAATATGGGACAAAACCTAATCAGAAATTGTAAGGAGAAAGAGTAGAACAAAGACAACAATACCGAAATAGAGCGATCAAACAACGTTTCCGAGTCGAGAATTCAAAGTGCAAGAAGAAAAATTAATCAAAACCTAAATTTTGGTGAGAATGAAGTTTAGAGAGTCTATGAACTACTGTAAAAATTTCAGACGAAAATAATTTGTTTTGCTCCTTCAAATAGACGATCTATTTTAAGCCAACGAAGAGTCACAGGGTTGCCGGGCGGGTGAGGTGCCCGGCGGGTGGCGTTGTCCCGGACGGGATGGAGTTGTCCCGTGTTGTTCAGTTTTTTTCAGCTTTTGTTCTTGACTTGTACTTAGTTTTTTCTTGCTTCTTTCTCGTCCCAAGGCTACGGGACAAGGCCTACATCGTCCCAAGGAGTAGGGACAAGGTCAACATTGATCACATGAACTTCAAATCCCGTCCCGAGGTCCCGGGACACCTTCAAAGGCTAAAACGGAGGTCGTGCGCAAGCGAAACGCAACGAAACCAACTCGGAACTTCACGAAACTTCACGAAACCTCTCGAATAGCCTCCTAACCTCAAAATATGCGCGTGTACCTGCAATATAGACACAAAAACGCAGCAGGGCCAAAACGGAGAGAAATAGGAGCTGAAACGCAAGTAAAAGTGTGGGAAACGCAATGTAAAGCTCGTGAACAAGGGGCTATATACACGTAAATATATGACACATCAAGGTGGTACTTGGTGTTTTGGGGAGTAACCTTGCAAATCTGGGTGTGACTTGATTTGTGAGTGTTGGCTTTGATTCGAACACTTTGTGAGTGTTTGAATCGAGTTGATTAACAAGAGGGTTCTATGAAATTGCTATGTGCTTTTCATAGGATGTGCTCTTGTTGTTTTCCTCTTTTACATCTAAACTACATTCTTTCAAAATTGTTTTGTTTTCTGATAATTTATTTTGGATAACATGTTTTAGTTGGCCAAAGTTTGAGGACAAACGTTTTTTGAAGAAGGGGAGAGTTGGACTGAAACGGTTTGGTGATTTGGTTCCGATTTTTGGTCTAGGATCTAACCGTGGTCCTTGGGCTAATGGTTCAAGAAAAATCAGCCAAAGTAGGCCAATATCTCGGCTGAAAACCAAGTCCCATGACACACTCTAATTCAAAGGCTAGTCCCTTTCACTATAGTTTGCTTTAATGCTTTATGTCTTTGTCACCTTTTAGTATTTTGTATGGAGGCATGAAAATCCGCATGGGGACCTTAGATGGACCGAACAAACTTGCTCTCCAAGGAGCAATCAAGAGCCTTGGATGAACAATATCAAAGAAGGGTGAAGATGCTTCCAAGGGCCGCTATCTAATTTAGTTGTTGTTGTTCTTTTGAATGCTGAATTTGTAAGGCTCCCATGAGCCGTTTTTTTGTTGTATTTTGGGGCCATTGTTAGCCCTTAGATTAGGAGTCAATTGTAAGGCAAGATGTAAGCCCTGGTCCTATATAAACCAAGCATTCCTCTTGTAATTTTCAGATTTGAGTTTATAAAAAAGTTGAGTTTTAAAGTGAGGTTTCTCTTTGAAAACCCTCTCCTCTCTCATGGCTAAGTGCTTGAGAAAACCTCCTTAGCTTAGTGCTTGGAGTTCTTTGGGTGATGACCCTTGCTTAGTGCTTGGTCAGATCCTTAGTCTTAGACTTTGGCTTTGTGCTTTTTCTAATTCATATCCATCTATCCTTTGTTTTTATGTTTTACAAATAATCAGAAATTAACCACCCAAAACAGCCCCTAAAAACGTGTGATTGGAGTGATGTTCATGAGTGAACCGTGTTTAGGGTGAGTGTGGTTACAAGGTTCAAAGAGGCCCGATTTCGGTTTGCTTCAATTGGTATCAGAGCTACGGCTCTTGTGTTTTCTTAAACCGAGACGATCTTGGAATAAGGTGTGATAGGCTTAGTCGCGTCACCTAATCAAAAATAAACCGAACAAACTCTAACGGGTAACAAGGGTAAGTCGGGTATCGTATCCGCAGGGAGAGGTCGAATTGTTGGTTATTTTGAACGATTCTAGTCTCGGTTCTGTAGGGATCGGATCCCATTCACTAATCAAGTATTAGTGTAAATCAAATTACTCTAATTTGATTTACCAAGATCTATGTAGTACAAAGTTTACTTTGTTAACAAGATTAGAAATTTATACCTTTCTCTTAAAGGAAATTTAGGGCACAAAACTAGAACTCCTTTCTAGTCTTGTTTCTTGAGTATGAGCTTAGGATGATCCTCCTTAATAACCCAAGTTTTCAATGTAGAAAACCTCCTTTAGATAGCACCCAAGAACTACACCAAAAATAATAAGGATTTTGATCTAGAAATCACTTAGTAATGCTTGATAATATGTGAAAATAATATTACTAACACTTAGAAATATTAAGACTATTATTTGTATGAGTTATAATAGTTTTAGAGAGGTTTAGATGTTAGAGATGGAGAGGATGGCTTGAATGAATCTCATTCACTCAATGCATTGTCTTTTATAACAAAAACCAAAACAATTGAAGTGTGTTGTACACTACAAAAACCGGCCCACCCTATGCATGAAGAGGAGAAGAGCTTTTTCACATTGTAAAGAACAAATGCTAGCATTGTAATTATTATGTTGTAGCATGCATGTGAAAAACAAGAACTAAAGACAAAAGAGAATTTTATTCTCCTTCTCCCCTCTCTTTACACGGTTTTAGGGCCCTTAATTTGGCTCCAATTTGTTTTCAATATTTGCCCCACAAATACTTATAATTTATTACTTAATCATCCAATATGATAAAGTACAAATTATCAAATTGAACTCACAATTCTTCTTTAACATATATGTACACTTACACATATATTAAAAATGTACTTTTACTAATCTCATTAGTAAAATATACATAATTAGTGAATTAACGTTTAATCACTAATTCCATCTCCTCTAATAATTTTATCAATATAAAATTAAATCATTCGAGTTCACAACTCGATTTCTCTCTAAATCAATACACTGACTAACCGTTAGTCAAATTATCAAGTCACTAATATAATCGTATCTCATACAATTAATTAGCTTAAATATTTGGAGTACGTTCCTATAGGTGTGACTTAAAGGGATCAATTGATTACCGCCGTTCTCACGACAATAACGTCAAACTCTAGTCAGCCAACCGTTATTGATTTACGTTAATCAATTGACAATAATTCAGGATTATCCCCACGTATTCCTTAATTGAGATTTATTATGTAATCGCACTATTGTGGAGGACACATACTCCAACAATCTCCCACTTGTCCGAGACAAGTTGTGCGTTACCAATTCTCATGTCCGTTTCACATCTCCCACTCGATGCAAGGTGTCTTACAGGTCGTACTTGCATCCTGAGATATATATCGTGAGTGGTTTCCTCGATATGGAGAGTAGCTGTCTGACCGCGGAATCTACCGTAGATTCTTACCGAGCGTGGCCACGCATTTTCAAATGACTACTCCTCGAGTGGCCCAAAGATGTTTTACCCTGACGAGGGTGGACATTTCCCTTCCACTCGATTATCAGTATAATGCATCACCATGACCCCAAAGATGCCCTTATAACCCCTTTCACGGCATGGCTTAGGACAAAAATGAAAGTCACTCGGAAACCGCAGACCGACTGCATAATCAGCCCAGTCAAAGAATCGACTAAAGGAATACTATAGAATTCCCACCACGACTGTGTTTCAATCTCATTGAAAAGGAATTTATAAACGTCACTGTCCGACAGAGTGTCTTCACAGTCTGTCTATGCAAACGATCAGTCATCACATATGACCCTATGGTGTTGAACCCACCATCGATCGACTTGCAATCTAGTCTCTCGGAGACGTCACCTCATATGAGAGACTAGGGACCAAAAACTTAGTTTATACCGTTCACTTGAATATGTTCAAAGTTCTCACACAAATATTCGGATAAACAAAGTATGCATTCAATAATGACTTAAGATAAAACAATGAATGTTATTTTCATATATGTAATAGGATACATCATTCAATTACATATTACGAAACTAAAGGAAATCTGGCATACGCCGCAACCCCATAGAGGCGGTGTGCGCGTCATGCTTAGCCCTAGAAAGAGGCTTGGTTAAAGGATCAGCGATATTATCGTCTGTCCCAACCTTACAAATATCAATTTCCTTTCTTTCCAAATTATCTCTAATAACGTGGTATTTCCTCAAAACGTGTCTAGACTTGTTACTAGACTTGGGCTCCTTCAATTCGCTTGAAAGATGGCCCCACTGTTATCACAATAAACAGTGACTGGATCCACGGCACTAGGGACTACTCTTAGTCCATCCAAGAATTGCCGAATCCACACAGCTTCTTTAGCAGCTTCAGATGCCGCTAAATATTCAGCTTCCGTTGTAGAATCCGCAGTGACACTCTGTTTGAAGCTCTTCCAACAAACAGCTCCTCCATTCAACATAAAGACATAGCCGGATTGGGATTTCAGATCATCCCCATCGGTTTGGAAACTTGCATCCGTGTAACCCTTTACACGTAGCTCAAGTTCTCCTCCAAACACTAGAAACGAATCCTTAGTTCTTCTCAAGTACTTAAGGATGTTCTTTACAGCTATCCAGTGACTCTCACCGGGATTAGCTTGATACCGGCTCGTCATGCTCAAGGCGAAAGTGACATCGGGACGAGTGCACATCATAGCATACATGATTGATCCAACAGCGGAAGCATAAGGGATCAATTTCATGCGTTCAATTTCCGCAGGAGTCGTAGGACATTGAGATTTCTTCAATGTTATTCCTACACTCATCGGAAGAAAGCCTCTCTTGGAGTCTTTCATATTGAACCTATCAAGAATCTTATCAATATAAGTTTCTTGACTCAATGCTAGTATCCTCTTGGATCTATCTCTATAGATCCGGATACCCAAGATGCGTTGTGCCTCTCCCAAGTCCTTCATTTGGAAATGGTTTCCCAATTCCACCTTTACCGAGTTCAGACTTGGAATATCATTTCCAATCAGTAGTATGTCATCCACATACAAAACAAGGAAGGTTACTTTACTCCCACTAAACTTCATGTACAAACAAGGTTCCTCGGCACTACGAGCGAATCCATGTTGTTTGATAACATGATCGAATCTGTGATTCCAACTCCTCGATGCTTGCTTAAGACCGTAAATGGATCTCTTAAGCTTGCATACTTTCTTAGGGTTGGATGTGTCTACAAAACCTTCAGATTGTGTCATAAACACTTCCTCTTCTAGAATCCCATTCAAGAAGGCGGTTTTTACATCCATTTGCCATATTTCATAGTCATGAAATGCGGCAACCGCTAAGATTATCCTTATGGATCGAAGCATAGCAACCGGTGCAAAGGTTTCATCATAATGAATACCTTGGACTTGTGAAAAGCCCTTTGCCATCAATCTAGCTTTGTAAACATCTATATGTTTATCTATGCCGAGTTTGATTTTGAATATCCATTTACACTGAAGGGGTCTCACTCCTTCAGGTAAATCTACCAAGTCCCAAACTTGGTTCTCGTACATAGAATCCATTTCGGATTTCATGGCCTCAAGCCATTTTTCGGAGTTGGGGCTACTAATAGCCGCCTTGTAGGTTGAGGGTTCGTTGCTTTCGAATAACAACAAATCACCCTCCTCCTCGATGTTACCGAGGTAGCGGTCAGGTTGATGACTAATTCTTCCTGACCTCCTAGGGACTATAACCGTGTGAGAAGACGAGGGAACGGTTTCCTCATCTTCTGCGTCGGTTTGTGGCTCTTGAACTTCATCAAGTTCAAATTTTCTCCCACTCTGTTTCTTAGAAATAAACTCATTTTCTAGGAAAACAGCATCACGAGCCACAAACTCTTTGTTCTCGTGAGGGTTGTAGAAGTAATAACCACACATTTCCTTAGGATAACCTACAAATAGGGAACCTTTCCCGTCCATATCTCATATGGAGTTTTGTTGGCTGCTTTAGTCGGACTTCGATTTAGTGAGAAAACAGCAGATAACAGTGCAAAGCCCCAAAATGATCCAGGAAGCTCAGTTTGACTCATCATAGACCGAACCATGTCTAGCAAAGTTCGGTTTCTCCTTTCTGCAACACCATTCAATTGTGGTGTGCCCGGAGGAGTCCATTGTGATATTATACCACAATTCTTAAGATGTGAATCAAACTCATTACTTAGATATTCGCCACCACGATCCGATCGTAGTGCTTTTATCCTTTTGTTTAATTGGTTCTCAACCTCATTTTGAAATTCTTTAAATTTCTCAATAGCATCACTTTTATGCCTTATTAAGTAGACATAACCATATCTACTTAAGTCATCGGTAAAAGTAATGAAGTAATGATATCCTCCTCTAGCAGTGATGTTTAATGGACCACATACATCGGTATGTATGAGTCCTAAAACCTCACTTGCTCGTGTCCCTTTACCATTAAAGGGTGCACGAGTCATCTTCCCTAAAAGGCAAGCCTCGCACGTACCATATGATTCGCAATCAAATGATTTGAGAACATTGGTCTCAACAAGTCTCTTTATGCGTCTATCGTTTATATGATCTAAACGACAATGCCAAAGGTAGGATTTGTTTGATTCATTCGTTTTGAGCTTCTTGTTCTCTATATGATAAACATCATTGACATCATTCAAAACATAAATATCTCCAATTGAAATGGCTTCACAATAAACCATTTCATTAAATGAAAAAGTACACCGATTGTGCTTAATCATAAAACAAAAGCCTTCCGCTTCTAACATGGAGACGGAGATAATGTTTTGGTTAGAGTTGGTACAAAATAACAGTTATTCAAGTACAACCCTAAACCACTAGCTAGAGTGAGTACAAAAGTTCCCACGGAAACGGCCGCTAATCTAGCTCCATTGCCCATGCGGAGATCTACATCACCCTTAGCTAGTGCTCGCGTGTGTCTCATCCCCTGCAAGTGATTGCAAAGATGAGACCCACATCCGGTATCCCATACCCATGTGGAAATGCAAGCATGATTTATGTCAATCATATAAAGACTAGAAGGAACAATATCTTTGGATGTCGCACATCCATCATTCTTTTCCTTCAAGAACTTGGGACAATTGCGCTTCTAACGACCGGATTTGGGCTTGCTATTCTCAATAGCATTCCCCTTACCCTAATCTTCCTTGAACCGAGCTTTATAAGCTCCCTTCCCTTTCTTAACCCCAAAGTTTATGTTTTTCAATCTCATTGAAAGAACATCTTTTCTCTCAATCCTCATTCACTTTCTTGCTATCTAGGTCGAAGCACATCGTCGTCACTCTAGTGAATATCTCATATCCACTTAAGTGAGTAACGAAGCGAAGTTTGAGAGAATGAGACATTGACCAAATCAATATATTTTTAACGTCATTGTCAACCTTTAGGAGCTCATCGTAGGCGGCTCGTGCCGCCGCGGTGGCCCTAAGTCCGGGTTCGGTGGGAGGTGGTTCGGTAAGGTTCTTAAGCACATTGTCGGATTAAGCGGCGCCCCTTATAGTCGAATCCCATTCGACGAAGTTGCTACCGTCATCCTTGAGGATACACTTATCCATCACGGTTCGCAACCATGAATCTTTACCCAAAATGGGTGCGGGAGTTAAAGTTATCATTGCGATTTCAAATAAATTATTCTACAACAAATATGAGGAAATTAACATTCATAGTTCATTAATGACATTTGCTAAAACCCTTTTAAAAACAAATGTCCATTTATATAATGATCTCCCACGAAATTATATTAATGATTCCAAGACTCGTTTTCCATATAAAATTAGACATCTCATGTTTCCTTTTATATAAAAACGATAAGTCAACACTTGACTAATTCTAAAATAGAATGCTTGGTTGATGATTTTCTTTAAAATGCATCCTTAAGCCCCAAATAACTCTTATTTGGTTGAGTTCAAACCAAATTAGCATGAGACTTCCTCCCACTACTTACCCATGGTAACAAGGTTCCACGTCGCGGAGGTCCTCACGAACATGGGGTTCATAGTCGCTACATTTGGAAAGGCTTAATCTCAATTCATTTTTGTTAAAATGTGGGTGATCTTGTCCATTTTTAGTCATTTAAATTCTTTATAAGTGAACTAATTTTAAGAATGGTGACCTAAAAAAGACAATCGGAGTGGGATATCGTGGCATGCATGGCGATTTTGGCATGTGAGCGGAATATATAAGCAAACAAACAAGCAAAACCAAGCAAGCAAGCATAAACCTAGTATGGCCACCTAAAAGTAATTAAAAAATACAAGGAGTTACAAATTGGAAACCAACTCCTTTGGTCCCTCTTCATATGGACTTGATCCAAACTCCTCCTTCCAAGCTTTAGAACTCTTCTAAGGCTCCAAGTCGATCTCCATCGCCGGTCTTCGGATTATAAATAGTTACAAGTATGATTTACAAATGAATACATAGCAATCCTATTATACATTTATAAATGAAATAAACTATTAAATTACAAACCGGCGATACGAGATCGCATTTAATTACAAACCACACGATATTCCCTTTCATTACGGGCAATATCGGTAAAAATAACAAACTATGGCCATACTAGTAAGAATAAACATTCATTCAATAATAAACATTCATCCAAACATGCATAATGTAAAGCTTATAAATAAAAACATGCCAAAATCGCCCTAAACAATAATCGCATTAACTTGTTTAAAACCGATCTCATTTTAATCGATTAATCTTATATTAATCAACAATGCTTAAAACACCTTTTAAGCTTGAACTAAAACTTCTAAACTGATTTTAGAACACCTAACATTAGTTTATACTAACATATGCTGATTTTAGTTCATGACTTGGTCATTTGCTAATTAGATCTACTTTAATCATAACCTTTTTATGAATAAAGCTTTATAAAATCAAAATAAAATAAAATAAAATTATTTTTATTTTGAAAAAATTTTGTATATTCTGGAACACTTCCAAAATATCAGAAAAGAAAAGTTTGGTCAGAAAAATTTACGAATTTATTTTATAATAAATAACATACGATTTCTTCGATTTTATCTCATAAAATCAAGAAAACGTCTAAAACAGTGAGGAAAAATCCCAAATTTATACGAGAGAATCCTCATAATGTATAAAAATATTGGTATAAATTGCATGTCCAGAAAACAACATTTACTATATTTTTGGACATAAAACTCATTATATACCGATTTTAAACAAAAATATGAATAAATATTCAAAACTCAAAATCTGACTTTGAAAATTTACATACAGAAAGGATAAATATGAAATATCACTGTGTAAAAATTTCGTGACCAGATTCCAACTATAACTATTTATAGTGATTATATTAGCCAAAAACACACTTTTTGACTCGGTTTTGTATAAAAATCATTTTAATTAGCAAATAAATTCCAAAAATTACGAAATTTGACCAGTAGCTTCATGAGACCAGAAACTATGCATGCTATAAAAATCTCGTGTTAAAACCACTTTTAACACTATTTTCGGATTTTATCATATTTATTTTCAATAAATATATAAAACCCCAAAATTAACAAAATAAATTTGTAACTACAAGCCTTGGCTCTGATACCACTTGTAGGGATCGGATCCCATTCACTAATCAAGTATTAGTGTAAATCAAATTACTCTAATTTGATTTACCAAGATCTATGTAGTACAAAGTTTACTTTGTTAACAAGATTAGAAATTTATACCTTTCTCTTAAAGGAAATTTAGGGCACAGAACTAGAACTCCTTTCTAGTCTTGTTTCTTGAGTATGAGCTTAGGATGATCCTCCTTAATAACCCAAGTTTTCAATGTAGAAAACCTCCTTTAGATAGCACCCAATAACTACACCAAAAATAATAAGGATTTTGATCTAGAAATCACTTAGTAATGCTTGATAATATGTGAAAATAATATTACTAACACTTAGAAATATTAAGACTATTATTTGTATGAGTTATAATAGTTTTAGAGAGGTTTAGATGTTAGAGATGGAGAGGATGGCTTGAATGAATCTCATTCACTCAATGCATTGTCTTTTATAACAAAAACCAAAACAATTGAAGTGTGTTGTACACTACAAAAACCGGCCCACCCTATGCATGAAGAGGAGAAGAGCTTTTTCACATTGTAAAGAACAAATGCTAGCATTGTAATTATTATGTTGTAGCATGCATGTGAAAAACAAGAACTAAAGACAAAAGAGAATCTTATTCTCCTTCTCCCCTCTCTTTACACGGTTTTAGGGCCCTTAATTTGGCTCCAATTTGTTTTCAATATTTGCCCCACAAATACTTATAATTTATCACTTAATCATCCAATATGATAAAGTACAAATTATCAAATTGAACTCACAATTCTTCTTTAACATATATGTACACTTACACATATATCAAAAATGTACTTTTACTAATCTCATTAGTAAAATATACATAATTAGTGAATTAACGTTTAATCACTAATTCCATCTCCTCTAATAATTTTATCAATATAAAATTAAATCATTCGAGTTCACAACTCGATTTCTCTCTAAATCAATACACTGACTAACCGTTAGTCAAATTATCAAGTCACTAATATAATCGTATCTCATACAATTAATTAGCTTAAATATTTGGAGTACGTTCCTATAGGTGTGACTTAAAGGGATCAATTGATTACCGCCGTTCTCACGACAATAACGTCAAACTCTAGTCAGCCAACCGTTATTGATTTACGTTAATCAATTGACAATAATTCAGGATTATCCCCACGTATTCCTTAATTGAGATTTATTATGTAATCGCACTATTGTGGAGGACACATACTCCAACAGGTTCGAGTATGGTTGGTTTACTAAAGCTAGAGCGAAGGAATAAGGGAATAAACGATTAGGGAAAAGTCTAGGGAATCGGGGTTAGCAAGGGCAAAGCTAGGATGAACAATGATGACAGAAATGAGTCGGGAATCGCATGTGCTAAGGAATAGGCTCGACCTCTCGGTTCTAAGCGTCCTCTAGGTCTCAAGTGCGGGCTCTCGCAACTTACAAATGAGGGTCCTAACGGTTAATCTCGTGCCCTACCTTAAACTAGGCTTTCGTTCTTAAGTTTAAGGGTAGCAAAGGCTCACTAATCCTTGGCCAAAGGATCAACAAACACAAACAAAACTAGACAACCAAAATCACAAGCAAAACCCTCATCAAAACATCACCAAAATCGACCTAGACTACTCACCCATGATCACCCTTTCTCCCTAGATGATAAAACTACTCACACATAGCGGAATTGATAACAAAAGCAAAAGAGAAGGATGAAAACATGATCAAAGATGATAAACAATGAAATGATAATCAAATAAGAGAAATATGGGACAAAACCTAATCAGAAATTGCAAGGAGAAAGAGTAGAACAAAGACAACAATACCGAAATAGAGCGATCAAACAACGTTTCCGAGTCGAGAATTCAAAGTGCAAGAAGAAAAATTAATCAAAACCTAAATTTTGGTGAGAATGAAGTTTAGAGAGTCTATGAACCATCAGAAAAATTTCTGCATTTAAAATAATGTGTTTTGCTCCCGCAAATAGACGATCTATTTTAAGCCAACGAAGAGTCACGTGGTTGCCGGCGGGTGAGGGTGCCCCCGGGCGGGGTGGCGTTGTCCCGGACGGGATGGAGTTGTCCCGTGTTGTTCAGTTTTTTTCAGCTTTTGTTCTTGACTTGTACTTAGTTTTTTCTTGCTTTTTTCTCGTCCCAAGGCTACGGGACAAGGCCTACATCGTCCCAAGGAGTAGGGACGGGGTCAACATTGATCACATGAACTTCAAATCCCGTCCCGAGGTCCCGGGACACCTTCAAAGGCTAAAACGGAGCTCGTGCACAAGCGAAACGCAACGAAACCAACTCGGAACTTCACGAAACTTCACGAAACCTCTCGAATAGCCTCCTAACCTCCAAATATGCGCGTGTACCTGCAATATAGACACAAAAACGCAGCAGGGCCAAAACGGAGAGAAATAGGAGCTGAAACGCAAGTAAAAGTGCGGGAAACGCAATGTAAAGCTCGTGAACAAGGGGCTATATACACGTAAATATATGACACATCAAGGTGGTACTTGGTGTTTTGGGGAGTAACCTTGCAAATCTGGGTGTGACTTGATTTGTGAGTGTTGGCTTTGATTCGAACACTTTGTGAGTGTTTGAATCGAGTTGATTAACAAGAGGGTTCTACGAAATTGCTATGTGCTTTTCATAGGATGTGCTCTTGTTGTTTTCCTCTTTTACATCTAAACTACATTCTTTCAAAATTGTTTTGTTTTCTGAAAATTTATTTTGGATAACATGTTTTAGTTGGCCAAAGTTTGAGGACAAACTTTTTTTGAAGAAGGGGAGAGTTGGACAGAAACGGTTTGGTGATTTGGTTCCGATTTTTGGTCTAGGATCTAACCATGGTCCTTGGGCTAATGGTTCAAGAAAAATCAGCCAAAGTAGGCCAATATCTCGGCTGAAAACCAAGTCCCATGACACACTCTAATTCAAAGGCTAGTCCCTTTCACTATAGTTTGCTTTAATGCTTTATGTCTTTGTCACCTTTTAGTATTTTGTATGGAGGCATGAAAATCCGCATGGGGACCTTAGATGGACCGAACAAACTTGCTCTCCAAGGAGCAATCAAGGGCCTTGGATGAACAATATCAATGAAGGGTGAAGATGCTTCCAAGGGTCGCTATCTAATTTAGTTGTTGTTGTTCTTTTGAATGCTGATTTTGTAAGGCTCCCATGAGCCGTTTTTTTGTTGTATTTTGGGGCCATTGTTAGCCCTTAGATTAGGAGTCAATTGTAAGGCAAGATGTAAGCCCTGGTCCTATATAAACCAAGCATTCCTCTTGTAATTTTCAGATTTGAGTTTATAAAAAAGTTGAGTTTTAAAGTGAGGTTTCTCTTTGAAAACCCTCTCCTCTCTCATGGCTAAGTGCTTGAGAAAACCTCCTTAGCTTAGTGCTTGGAGTTCTTTGGGTGATGACCCTTGCTTAGTGCTTGGTCAGATCCTTAGTCTTAGACTTTGGCTTTGTGCTTTTTCTAATTCATATCCATCTATCCTTTGTTTTTATGTTTTACAAATAATCAGAAATTAACCACCCAAAACAGCCCCTAAAAACGTGTGATTGGAGTGATGTTCATGAGTGAACCGTGTTTAGGGTGAGTGTGGTTACAAGGTTCAAAGAGGCCCGCTTTCGGTTTGCTTCAATTGGTATCAGAGCTACGGCTCTTGTGTTTTCTTAAACCGAGACGATCTTGGAATAAGGTGTGATAGGCTTAGTCGCGTCACCTAATCAAAAATAAACCGAACAAACTCTAACGGGTAACAAGGGTAAGTCTGCATCGTATCCTTGAGGAGAAGGTCGAATTGTTGGTTATTTTGAACGATTCTAGTCTCGGTTCGAGTATGGTTGGTTAACTAAAGCTAGAGCGAAGGAATAAGGGAATAAACGATTAGGGAAAAGTCTAGGGAATCGGGGTTAGCAAGGGCAAAGCTAGGATGAACAATGATGACAGAAATGAGTCGGGAATCGCATGTGCTAAGGAATAGGCTCGACCTCTCGGTTCTAAGCGTCCTCTAGGTCTCAAGTGCGGGCTCTCGCAACTTACAAATGAGGGTCCTAACGGTTAATCTCGTGCCCTACCTTAAACTAGGCTTTCGTTCTTAAGTTTAAGGGTAGCAAAGGCTCACTAATCCTTGGCCAAAGGATCAACAAACACAAACAAAACAAGACAACCAAAATCACAAGCAAAACCCTCATCAAAACATCACCAAAATCGACCTAGACTACTCACCCATGAACACCCTTTCTCCCTAGATGATAAAACTACTCACACATAGCGGAATTGATAACAAAAGCAAAAGAGAAGGATGAAAACATGATCAAAGATGATAAACAATGAAATGATAATCAAATAAGAGAAATATGGGACAAAACCTAATCAGAAATTGCAAGGAGAAAGAGTAGAACAAAGACAACAATACCGAAATAGAGCGATCAAACAACGTTTCCGAGTCGAGAATTCAAAGTGCAAGAAGAAAAATTAATCAAAACCTAAATTTTGGTGAGAATGAAGTTTAGAGAGTCTATGAACTACTGTAAAAATTTCAGACGAAAATAATGTGTTTTGCTCCTTCAAATAGACGATCTATTTTAAGCCAACGAAGAGTCACGTGGTTGCCCGAGGCGGTGAGGTGCCCCGGGCGGGTGGCGTTGTCCCTGACGGGATGGAGTTGTCCGTGTTGTTCGGTTTTTTCAGCTTTTGTTCTTGACTTGTACTTAGTTTTTTCTTGCTTCTTTCTCGTCCCAAGGCTACGGGACAAGGCCTACATCGTCCCAAGGAGTAGGGACAAGGTCAACATTGATCACATGAACTTCAAATCCCGTCCCGAGGTCCCGGGACACCTTCAAAGGCTAAAACGGAGCTCGCTACAAGTTTAAACGCAACGAAACCAACTCGGAACTTCACGAAACTTCACGAAACCTCTCGAATAGCCTCCTAACCTCCAAATATGCGCGTGTACCTGCAATATAGACACAAAAACGCAGCAGGGCCAAAACGGAGAGAAATAGGAGCTGAAACGCAAGCAAAAGTGCGGGAAACGCAATGTAAAGCTCGTGAACAAGGGGCTATATACACGTAAATATATGACACATCAAGGTGGTACTTGGTGTTTTGGGGAGTAACCTTGCAAATCTGGGTGTGACTTGATTTGTGAGTGTTGGCTTTGATTCGAACACTTTGTGAGTGTTTGAATCGAGTTGATTAACAAGAGGGTTCTATGAAATTGCTATGTGCTTTTCATAGGATGTGCTCTTGTTGTTTTCCTCTTTTACATCTAAACTACATTCTTTCAAAATTGTTTTGTTTTCTGAAAATTTATTTTGGATAACATGTTTTAGTTGGACAAAGTTTGAGGACAAACTTTTTTTGAAGAAGGGGAGAGTTGGACTGAAACGGTTTGGTGATTTGGTTCCGATTTTTGGTCTAGGATCTAACCATGGTCCTTGGGCTAATGGTTCAAGAAAAAGCAGCCAAAGTAGGCCAATATCTCGGCTGAAAACCAAGTCCCATGACACACTCTAATTCAAAGGCTAGTCCCTTTCACTATAGTTTGCTTTAATACTTTATGTCTTTGTCACCTTTTAGTATTTTGTATGGAGGCATGAAAATCCGCATGGGGACCTTAGATGGACCGAACAAACTTGCTCTCCAAGGAGCAATCAAGGGCCTTGGATGAACAATATCAATGAAGGGTGAAGATGCTTCCAAGGGTCGCTATCTAATTTAGTTGTTGTTGTTCTTTTGAATGCTGATTTTGTAAGGCTCCCATGAGCCGTTTTTTTGTTGTATTTTGGGGCCATTGTTAGCCCTTAGATTAGGAGTCAATTGTAAGGCAAGATGGAAGCCCTGGTCCTATATAAACCAAGCATTCCTCTTGTAATTTTCAGATTTGAGTTTATATAAAAGTTGAGTTTTAAAGTGAGGTTTCTCTTTGAAAACCCTCTCCTCTCTCATGGCTAAGTGCTTGAGAAAACCTCCTTAGCTTAGTGCTTGGAGTTCTTTGGGTGATGACCCTTGCTTAGTGCTTGGTCAGATCCTAAGTCTTAGACTTTGGCTTTGTGCTTTTTCTAATTCATATCCATCTATCCTTTGTTTTTATGTTTTACAAATAATCAGAAATTAACCACCCAAAACAGCCCCTAAAAACGTGTGATTGGAGTGATGTTCATGAGTGAACCGTGTTTAGGGTGAGTGTGGTTACAAGGTTCAAAGAGGCCCGCTTTCGGTTTGCTTCAATTGGTATCAGAGCTACGGCTCTTGTGTTTTCTTAAACCGAGACGATCTTGGAATAAGGTGTGATAGGCTTAGTCGCGTCACCTAATCAAAAATAAACCGAACAAACTCTAACGGGTAACAAGGGTAAGTCGGGTATCGTATCCGCAGGGAGAAGGTCGAATTGTTGGTTATTTTGAACGATTCTAGTCTCGGTTCGAGTATGGTTGGTTATCTAAAGCTAGAGCGAAGGAATAAGGGAATAAACGATTAGGGAAAAGTCTAGGGAATCGGGGTTAGCAAGGGCAAAGCTAGGATGAACAATGA
Organism: Dianthus caryophyllus; assembly: GCA_023091065.1. Taxonomy (NCBI): domain Eukaryota; kingdom Viridiplantae; phylum Streptophyta; class Magnoliopsida; order Caryophyllales; family Caryophyllaceae; genus Dianthus; species Dianthus caryophyllus. The sequence continues at coordinate 21,456,387 of CM041522.1, forward strand.
TGACAGAAATGAGTAGGGAATCGCCTGTGCTAAGGAATAGGCTCGACCTCTCGGTTCTAAGCGTCCTCTAGGTCTCAAGTGCGGGCTCTCGCAACTTACAAATGAGGGTCCTAACGGTTAATCTCGTGCCCTAGGCTTTCGTTCTTAAGTTTAAGGGTAGCAAAGGCTCACTAATCTTTGGCCAAAGGATCAACAAACACAAACAAAACAAGACAACCAAAATCACAAGCAAAACCCTCATCAAAACGTCACCAAAATCGACCTAGACTACTCACCCATGATCACCCTTTCTCCCTAGATGATAAAACTACTCACACATAGCGGAATTGATAACAAAAGCAAAAGAGAAGGATGAAAACATGATCAAAGATGATAAACAATGAAATGATAATCAAATAAGAGAAATATGGGACAAAACCTAATCAGAAATTGCAAGGAGAAAGAGTAGAACAAAGACAACAATACCGAAATAGAGCGATCAAACAACGTTTCCGAGTCGAGAATTCAAAGTGCAAGAAGAAAAATTAATCAAAACCTAAATTTTGGTGAGAATGAAGTTTAGAGAGTCTATGAACTACTGTAAAAATTTCAGACGAAAATAATGTGTTTTGCTCCTTCAAATAGACGATCTATTTTAAGCCAACGAAGAGTCACAGGGTTGCCCCGGGCGGGGTGAGGGTGCCCCTGGGCGGGGTGGCGTTGTCCCGGACGGGATGGAGTTGTCCCGTGTTGTTCAGTTTTTTTCAGCTTTTGTTCTTGACTTGTACTTAGTTTTTTCTTGCTTCTTTCTCGTCCCAAGGCTACGGGACAAGGCCTACATCGTCCCAAGGAGTAGGGACAAGGTCAACATTGATCACATGAACTTCAAATCCCGTCCCGAGGTCCCGGGACACCTTCAAAGGCTAAAACAGAGCTCGTGCGCAAGCGAAACGCAACGAAACCAACTCGGAACTTCACGAAACTTCACGAAACCTCTCGAATAGCCTCCTAACCTCCAAATATGCGCGTGTACCTGAAATATAGACACAAAAACGCAGCAGGGCCAAAACGGAGAGAAATAGGTGTAGGGATCGGATCCCATTCACTAATCAAGTATTAGTGTAAATCAAATTACTCTAATTTGATTTAGCAAGATCTATGTAGTACAAATTCACTTTGTTTACAAGATTAGAAATTTATACCTTTCTCTTAAAGGAAATATTGGGCACAAAACTAGAACTCCTTTCTAGTTTTGTTTCTTGAGCTATAGTTTAGGATGATCCTCCAAAACCGAGTTTCCAAAAGAGGAAACCTCCTTCTTGTTGCACCCAAGAAGTACACCAAACTTACTAATGATTTTGATCTAGAAATCACTAGTAAACACTTGATAATATGTCTAATATTACCACTAATACTTACTAACTCTTAGTAATATGTGGAATAATACTAGTATTTAGTTTAGAGAGAATAGTAGAGAGATAAGGAGGAAATGCATGAATGAATCTCCTTTACTCAAGGCCTTGCATTTTAAAACAAAAACTAGCAAAACCAAAGTGTGTATGACACACTAAGGGGGGGCCGGCCATATGGAGAAGTGAGAGAGAGATGAGTGCTTTTTCTTGTGAAGAGAAATTGCAAGCATGCCACGACATGATTATATTATGCAAAAGCAACTCACAACAATACAAGGCACATAAGACAAAACAAATAAAACAAGAGGAAACTTCCTCCTCTAGTTTGGACGGTCCAAACTACCCATTGTGGGTCTTATTTGTTTTTCAATATTTGTCCCACAAATAGTTATAATTTATTACTTAAATCATCCAATATGATAAAGTATAAATTAAATAATCTCCTCTCAAAATATATGTACACTTACACATATTTAAAATGTACTTTTACTAATCTCATTAGTAAAATATACACAATTAGTGAATTAACACTTAATCACTAATTCTCGTCTCCTCTAATAATTTTATCGATATAAAATTAAACCATCCGAGTTCACAACTCGATTTCTCTCTAAATTAATACAATCGACTAACTGTTAGTCAAATTATCAAGTTACTAATATAATCGTATCTCATACAATATATTAGCTTAAATATTTGAGTAATGCGTTCCTATAGGTGTGACTTAAAGGGATCAATTGATTACCGCGTTCTCACGACAATAACGCCAAACTCTAGTCACCAACCGTTATTGATTTACGTTAATCAATTGACAATAATACAGTGATTATCCCCATGTATTCCTTAATTGAGATTTATTAAGTAATCGCACTATTGTGGAGGACACATACTCCAACAATCTCCCACTTGTCCGAGACAAGTTGTGCATTACCAATTCTCATGTCCGTTTCACATCTCCCACTCGATGCAAGGTGTCTTACAGTGTCGTGACTTGCATCCCGAGATATATATATCGTGAGTGGTTTCCTCGATAAGGAGAGTATTGCCCTGACCGGGAATCTACCGTAGATTCTTACCGAGCGTGGTCACGCATTTTCAATGACTACTCCTCGAGTGGCCCAAAGATGTTTTACCGACGAGGGTGGACATTTCCCTTCCACTCGATTATCTTTGTATAATGCAGATCACCATGACCCCAAAGATGCCCTTATAACCCCTTTCACGGCATGGCTTAGGACAAAAATGAAAGTCACTCTGAACCGCACCGACTGCATAATCGGTTCCCAAAGAATCGACTAAAGGAATACTATAGAATTCCCACCACGACCAGGTTTCAATCTCATTGAAAAGGAATTTATAAGCGCCACCGCCTCGACAGAGTGTTTTCACGATCTGTCTATGCAAACGATCGGTCATCTCATATGACCCTATGGTGTTGAACCCACCATCGATCGACTTGCAATCTAGTCTCTCCGAGACGCCACCTCATATGAGAGACCAGGGGACCAAATACTTAGTTTATGCCGTTCACTTGAATATGTTCAATGTTGTCACACAACTATTCGGATAAACAAAGTATGCATTCAAAATGACTTAAAAGAGTAAAAATACTCTAAACAATGAATGTTTTTTTCATATATGCAATAGGATACTTTATCCATTTCATATCTCTAAAACTAAAGGAAATTAGGCATACGCCAACCCCATAGAGGCGGTGTGGCGTCATGCTTAGTCCTCGAAAGAGGCTTGGTTAGAAGGATCGGCCGGCGATCTCATCGTGCATCCCAACCTTGCATATATCCATTTCCTTCATTTCCACATTATCTCTTATAACATGGCATTTCCTCAAAACGTGTCTAGACTTATTACTAGACTTGGGCTCCTTTGATCAAAAGATGGCCCCACTATTATCACAATAAATAGTGATTGGATTTGCGGCACTAGGGACTACACATAGTCCATTCAAGAACTGCCGAATCCATACAGCTTCTTTAGCAGCTTCCGAAGATGCCAAATATTCAGCTTCTGTTGTAGAATCCACAGTGACACTTTGCTTGATACCTTTTCAAAGAAACCCACCATTCATTCAACATAAAGACATAACCGGATTGGGATTTCAGATCATCCCCATCGGTTTGGAAACTTGCATCCGTGTAACCCTTTACACGTAGCTCAAGTTCTCCTCCAAACACTAGAAACGAATCCTTAGTTCTTCTCAAGTACTTAAGGATGTTCTTTACAGCTATCCAGTGATTCTCACCAGGATTAGCTTGATACCGGCTCGTCATGCTCAAAGCGAAAGCGACATCGGGACGAGTGCACATCATAGCATACATGATTGATCTTACAGCGGAAGCATAAGGGATCAATTTCATGCGTTCAATTTCCGCAGGAGTCGTAGGACATTGAGATTTCTTCAATGTTATTCCTACACTCATCGGAATAAAGCCTCACTTGGAGTCTTTCATATTGAACCTATCAAGAATCTTATCAATATAAGTTTCTTGACTTAATGCTAGTATCCTTTTAGATCTATCTCTATAGATCCGGATGCCCAAGATGCGTTGTGCCTCTCCCAAGTCCTTCATTTGGAAATGGTTTCCAATTCCACCTTTGCCGAATTAGTAGTATGTCATCCACATACAAAACGAGGAATGTTACTTTACTGCCACTAAACTTCATGTATAAACAAGGTTCCTCAAGACTTCGAGCGAATCCATTATGTTTTATAACATGATCGAATCTGTGATTCCAACTCCTTGATGCTTGCTTAAGACCATAAATGGATCTCTTAAGCTTGCATACTTTCTTAGGGTTAGATGTATCTACAAAACCTTTAGGTTGTGTCATGTACACTTCCTCTTCTAGAATCTCATTCAAGAAGGCGGTTTACACTCCATTTGCCATATTTCATATTCATGAAATGCTAAGAACCGCTAAGATTATCCTTATGGATCAAGCATAGCAGGTGCAAAGCCCTTTGCCACCAATCTAGCTTTGTAAACATCAATATGTTTATCTATGCCGAGTTTGATTTTGAATATCCATTTACACTGAAAGGGTCTCACTCCTTCAGGTAAATCTACCAAGTCCCAAACTTGGTTCTCGTACATAGAATCCATTTCGGATTTCATGGCCCCAAGCCATTGTTCGGAGTTAGGACTACTAATAGCCGCCTTGTAGGTTGAGGGTTCGTTGCTTTCGAATAACAACAAATCACCCTCCTCCTCGATGTTACCGAGGTAGCGATCAGGTTGATGACTAATTATACCTGACCTCCTAGGGATTACAACCGTGTTAGAAGATGAGGAACCGCTTCCTCATTTTCGCTTGGTTTGTGGCTCTTGAACTCCATTAAGTTCAAATTTTCTCCCACTGCCTATTAGAAATGTACTCATTTTCTAGAAAGACAAAGATCACGAGCCACAAACTCTTTGTTCTCGTGAGGGGTGTAGAAGTAAAACCCACACGCTTCCTTAGGGAAACCTACAAATAGGGAACCTTTCCCGTCCATATCTCATATGGAGCGGCTTTAGTCGGACTTCCATTTAGTGTGAAAACAAAGAACGATAGCGTAAAGCCCCAAATCGATCCAGAAGCTCACTTTGACTCATCATAGACCTAACCATATCTAGCAAGGTTCGGTTTTCCTTCTCGCAACACCATTCAACAGTGGTGTGCCCGGAAGAGTCAATTTGTGATACTCTATCACAATTCTTAAGATGTGAATCAAACTCATTACTTAGATATTCGCCACCACGATCCGATCGTAGTACTTCTATCTTCTTATCAAATTGGTTCTGAACCTCATTTTGAAATTCTTTAAATTTCTCAAAAGCATCACTTTTATACCTTGTTAAGTAGACATAACCATATCTACTTAAGTCATCGGTAAAAGTAATGAAGTAATGATATCCCCTCTAGCAGTGATGTTTAATGGATCACACACATCAATATGTATGAGTCCTAAAAACTTCACTTGCTCGTGTCCCTTTACCACTAAAGGGTGCACGAGTCATCTTGCTTTAAAAGGCAAGCCTCGCATGTACCATATGATTCGCAATCAAATGGTTTGAGAACATTGGTCTCAACAAGTCTCTTTGTGCGTCTATCGTTTATGTGACCTAAACGACAATGCCAAGGTAGGATTTGTTTGACTCATTCGTTTTGAGCCTCTTGTTCTCTATATGATCAACATCATTGACATCATTTAAAACATAAATACCTCCAATCGAAATGGTTTCACCATAAACCATTTCATTAATCGAAAAAGTACGTCGATTGTTCTTAATCATAAAAGCCTTCCGTATCAAACACGGAGACGGAGATAATGTTTTTGGTTAGAGTTGGTACAAAATAACGCTTATTCAAAAACAACTCTAAACCACTAGCTAGAGCGAGTACATAGGTTCCCACGGAAACGGCCGCTACTCTAGCTCCATTAACCATGCGGAAATCCACATCACCCTTGGTTAGTGCTCGCACATTTCTCATTCCTTGCAAGTAATTGCAAAGGTGAGATCCACATCCGGTATCCCATACCCATGTGGAAATGCAAGCATGATTTATGTCAATCATATAAAGACTAGAAGGAACAATATCTTTGGATGTCGCACATCCATCATTATTTTCCCTCAAGACTTTGGGACAAAATTGCGCTTTCAGCGACCGGGTTTGGGCTTGCTATTCTCAATAGCCTTCCCCTTACCCTTATCTTCCTTGAACCGAGCTTAATTAGCTCTCTTCCCTTTCATGACCCTAATGTTTATGCTCTTCAATCTCATTGAAAGAACATCTTTTCTCTCAATCTTATTCACTTTCATGCTCTTTGTGTTAAAGCATATCGTCGCTACTCTAGTGAATATCTCATATGCACTTTTATGAGTAACGAAGCGAAGTTTGAGCGAAGGTGACATTGACCAAATCAAAACACTTTTAACGTCATTGTCAGCCTTTGGGTGCTTATCGTACGCGGCTTGCGCCGCCACGGTGGCCCCAAGTCCGGGTTCGGTGGGAGGTTATTCGGTAAGGTAATTAAGCACATATCATTTGACCGAGCGGCGCCCCTTATAGTTGAATCTCATTCGACAAAGTTGCTTCCGTCATCCTTTAGGATACACTTATCCATCACGGTTCTCAACCATGAATATTTACCCAAAATGGGTGCGGGAGTTGAAGTTGTCATTGCGATTTCAAATAAATAATTCTACAACAAATATGAGGAAATATATTAACATTCATAGTTCATTAATGACATTTGCTAAAACTCTTTTAAAAAACAAATGTCCATTTATATAATGATCTCCCACGAAATTATATAAATGATTCCAAGACTCGTTTTTCATATAAAATTAGACATCTCATGTTTCCTTTTATATAAAAACGATAAGTCAACACTTGACTAATTCTACACTAGAATGCTTGGTTGATGATTTTCTTTAAAATGCATCGATTAGCCCCAAATAACTCTTATTCGGTTGAGTCCAAACCAAATTAGCATGGGACTTCCTCCCACTACTTACCCATGGTAACAAGGTTCCACGTCGCGGAGGTCCTCACGAACATGGGGTTCATAGTTGCTACATTTGGAAAGGCTTAATCTTAATTCATTTTGATAAACATGTGGGTGATCTTGTCAATTTTAGTCATAAAATTCTTTATAAGTGAACTAATTTAGGAATCGTGACTTAAATCGACAATCATAGTGGGATATCGTGGCATGCATGGCGATTTTGGCATGTGTGCGGAATAAATAAGCAATCAAAACAAGCATAAATAAGCATAAGCATAAACCTAGTATGGCCACCTAAAAGTAATTAAAAATACAAGGAGTTACAAATTGGAAACCAACTCCTTTGGTCCCTCTTCACATGGATCTCATCCAAGGCTCCTTCTTGCAAGCATTAGAACTCTTCTAAGGCACCATCTCGATCCATCGCGGCCTTTCGGTTTTACAAATAGTTACAATTATAAATATACAAATGAATACATAGCAATCCTATTATACATATATAAATGAAATAAACTATTAGAAAAATACAAACCGGCGATACGAGATCGCATTTAATTACAAAACACACGATATTCCCTTTCATTACGCAATATCCAGAAAAATTATAACAAACTATGGCCATACTAGTAAGAATAAACATTCGTTCAACAATAAACATTCATTCAAACATGCATAATGTAAAGCTTATAAATAAAAACATGCCAAAATCGCCTCAAACAATAATCGCATTAATTGGTTTCAAACCGATCTCATTTTTAATCGATTAATCTTATATTAATCAATAATGCTTAAAACACCTTTTAAGCTTGAACTAAAACTTCTAAACTGATTTTAGAACACCCAACATTAGTTTATACTAATTTATGGTGATTTTAGTTCATAAACATGGTCATTTGCTAATTAGAAGTACTTTAATCACAACTATTTATGAATAAAGCTTTATAAAATCAAAATAAAATAAAATAAAATCATTTTTATTTTGACAAAATTTTGTATATTCTGGAACACTTCCAAAATATCAGAAAAGAAAAATTTTGGTCAGAAAAATTTACGAATTATTTTATAATGAATAACATACGATTTCATCAATTTTATCTCATAAAATCAAGAAAACGTCTAAAACAGTGAGGAAAAATCCCAAATTTATACGAGAGCATCCTCATAATGTATAAAAATATTGGTATAAATTTCATGTCCAGAAAACAACGTTTACTATATTTTGGACATTAAAATGCATATTATACCGATTTTAAACAAAAATTTGGTTAAATATTCAAAACTCAAAATCTGACTTTGAAAATTTACATGCAGAAAGTATAAATATGAAATATCACTGTGTAAAAATTTCATGACCAGATTCGATCTATAACTATTTATAGAAATTATTTTAGCCAAAAACACACTTTTTGACTCGGTTTTGTATAAAAATCATTTTAATTAGCAAACAAATTCCAGAAAATACGAAATTTGACCAGTAAGTTCATGAGACCAGAAACTTTGCATGCTATAAAAATCTCGTGTTAAAACCATTTTTAACACTATTTTTGGATTTTATGTCATTTATTCTCAATAAATACATAAAACTCCAAAAATAACAAAATAAATTTGTAACTACAAGCCATGGCTCTGATACCACTTGTAGGGATCGGATCCCATTTACTAATTAAGTATTAGTGTAAATCAAATTACTCTAATTTGATTTAGCAAGATCTATGTAGTACAAATTCACTTTGTTTACAAGATTAGGAATTTATACCTTTCTCTTAAAGGAAATATTGGGCACAAAACTAGAACTCCTTTCTAGTTTTGTTTCTTGAGCTATAGTTTAGGATGATCCTCCAAAACCGAGTTTCCAAAAGAGGAAACCTCCTTCTTGTTGCACCCAAGAAGTACACCAAACTTACTAATGATTTTGATCTAGAAATCACTAGTAAACACTTGATAATATGTCTAATATTACCACTAATACTTACTAACTCTTAGTAATATGTGGAATAATACTAGTATTTAGTTTAGAGAGAATAGTAGAGAGATAAGGAGGAAATGCATGAATGAATCTCCTTTACTCAAGGCCTTGCATTTTAAAACAAAAACTAGCAAAACCAAAGTGTGTATGACACACTAAAGGGGGGGCCGGCCATATGGAGAAGTGAGAGAGAGATGAGTGCTTTTTCTTGTGAAGAGAAATTGCAAGCATGCTCATGATTATGTTATGCATGCAAAAACAACTCACAACAATACAAGGCACATAAGACAAAACAAATAAAACAAGAGGAAACTTCCTCCTCTAGTTTGGACGGTCCAAACTACCCATTGTGGGACTTATTTGTTTTTCAATATTTGTCCCACAAATAGTTATAATTTATTACTTAAATCATCCAATATGATAAAGTATAAATTAAATAATCTCCTCTCAAAATATATGTACACTTACACATATTTAAAATGTACTTTTACTAATCTCATTAGTAAAATATACACAATTAGTGAATTAACACTTAATCACTAATTCTCATCTCCTCTAATAATTTTATCGATATAAAATTAAACCATCCGAGTTCACAACTCGATTTCTCTCTAAATTAATACACTGACTAACTGTTAGTCAAATTATCAAGTTACTAATATAATCGTATCTCATACAATATATTAGCTTAAATATTTGGAGTACGTTCCTATAGGTGTGACTTAAAGGGATTAATTGATTACCGCCGTTCTCACGACAATAACGTCAAACTCTAGTCAGCCAACCGTTATTGATTTACGTTAATCAATTGACAATAATACAGGATTATCCCCATGTATTCCTTAATTGAGATTTATTAAGTAATCGCACTATTGTGGAGGACACATACTCCAACAATAGGAGCTGAAACGCAAGTAAAAGTGCGGGAAACGCAATGTAAAGCTCGTGAACAAGGGGCTATATACACGTAAATATATGACACATCGAGGTGGTACTTGGTGTTTTGGGGAGTAACCTTGCAAATCTGGGTGTGACTTGATTTGTGAGTGTTGGCTTTGATTCGAACACTTTGTGAGTGTTTGAATCGAGTTGATTAACAAGAGGGTTCTATGAAATTGCTATGTGCTTTTCATAGGATGTGCTCTTGTTGTTTTCCTCTTTTACATCTGAACTACATTCTTTCAAAATTGTTTTGTTTTCTGAAAATTTATTTTGGATAACATGTTTTAGTTGGACAAAGTTTGAGGACAAACTTTTTTTGAAGAAGGGGAGAGTTGGACTGAAACGGTTTGGTGATTTGGTTCCGATTTTTGGTCTAGGATCTAACCATGGTCCTTGGGCTAATGGTTCAAGAAAAAGCAGCCAAAGTAGGCCAATATCTCGGCTGAAAACCAAGTCCCATGACACACTCTAATTCAAAGGCTAGTCCCTTTCACTATAGTTTGCTTTAATGCTTTATGTCTTCGTCACCTTTTAGTATTTTGTATGGAGGCATGAAAATCCGCATGGGGACCTTAGATGGACCGAACAAACTTGCTCTCCAAGGAGCAATCAAGGGCCTTGGATGAACAATATCAATGAAGGGTGAAGATGCTTCCAAGGGTCGCTATCTAATTTAGTTGTTGTTGTTCTTTTGAATGCTGACTTTGTAAGGCTCCCATGAGCCGTTTTTTTGTTGTATTTTGGGGCCATTGTTAGCCCTTAGATTAGGGGTCAATTGTAAGGCAAGATGTAAGCCCTGGTCCTATATAAACCAAGCATTCCTCTTGTAATTTTCAGATTTGAGTTTATAAAAAAGTTGAGTTTTAAAGTGAGGTTTCTCTTTGAAAACCCTCTCCTCTCTCATGGCTAAGTGCTTGAGAAAACCTCCTTAGCTTAGTGCTTGGAGTTCTTTGGGTGATGACCCTTGCTTAGTGCTTGGTCAGATCCTTAGTCTTACACTTTGGCTTTGTGCTTTTTCTAATTCATATCCATCTATCCTTTGTTTTTATGTTTTACAAATAATCAGAAATTAACCACCCAAAACAGCCCCTAAAAACGTGTGATTGGAGTGATGTTCATGAGTGAACCGTGTTTAGGGTGAGTGTGGTTACAAGGTTCAAAGAGGCCCGCTTTCGGTTTTCTTCAATTGGTATCAGAGCTACGGCTCTTGTGTTTTCTTAAACCGAGACGATCTTGGAATAAGGTGTGATAGGCTTAGTCGCGTCACCTAATAAAAAATAAACCGAACAAACTCTAACGGGTAACAAGGGTAAGTCGGGTATCGTATCCGCAGGGAGAAGGTCGAATTGTTGGTTATTTTGAACGATTCTAGTCTCGGTTCGAGTATGGTTGGTTAACTAAAGCTAGAGCGAAGGAATAAGGGAATAAACGATTAGGGAAAAGTCTAGGGAATCGGGGTTAGCAAGGGCAAAGCTAGGATGAACAATGATGACAGAAATGAGTCGAGAATCGCATGTGCTAAGGAATTGGCTCGACCTCTCGGTTCTAAGCGTCCTCTAGGTCTCAAGTGCGGGCTCTCGCAACTTACAAATGAGGGTCCTAACGGTTAATCTCGTGCCCAACCTTAAACTAGGCTTTCGTTCTTATGTTTAAGGGTAGCAAAGGCTCACTAATCCTTGGCCAAAGGATCAACAAACACAAACAAAACAAGACAACCAAAATCACAAGCAAAACCCTCATCAAAACATCACCAAAATCGACCTAGACTACTCACCCATGATCACCCTTTCTCCCTAGATGATAAAACTACTCACACATAGCGGAATTGATAACAAAAGCAAAAGAGAAGGATGAAAACATGATCAAAGATGATAAACAATGAAATGATAATCAAATAAGAGAAATATGGGACAAAACCTAATCAGAAATTGCAAGGAGAAAGAGTAGAACAAAGTCAACAATATCGAAATAGAGCGATCAAACAACGTTTCCGAGTCGAGAATTCAAAGTGCAAGAAGAAAAATTAATCAAAACCTAAATTTTGGCGAGAATGAAGTTAGAGAGTCTATGAACCATCAGAAAAATTTCGCATTTAAAATAATGTGTTTTGCTCCTTCAAATAGACGATCTATTTTAAGCCAACGAAGAGTCACAGGGTTGCCCCGGGCGGGGTGAGGGTGCCCCTGGGCGGGGTGGCGTTGTCCCGGACGGGATGGAGTTGTCCCGTGTTGTTCAGTTTTTTTCAGCTTTTGTTCTTGACTTGTACTTAGTTTTTTCTTGCTTCTTTCTCGTCCCAAGGCTACGGGACAAGGCCTACATCGTCCCAAGGAGTAGGGACAAGGTCAACATTGGTCACATGAACTTTCAAATCCGTCCGAGGTCCCGGACACCTTCAAAGGCTAAAGCGGAGCTCGTATGCGCAGTTTAAACGCAACGAAACCAACTCGGAACTTCACGAAACTTCACGAAACCTCTCGAATAGCCTCCTAACCTCCAAATATGCGCGTGTACCTGCAATATAGACACAAAAACGTAGCAGGGCCAAAACGGAGAGAAATAGGAGCTGAAACGCAAGTAAAAGTGCGGGAAACGCAATGTAAAGCTCGTGAACAAGGGGCTATATACACGTAAATATATGACACATCAAGGTGGTACTTGGTGTTTTGGGGAGTAACCTTGCAAATCTGGGTGAGACTTGATTTGTGAGTGTTGGCTTTGATTCGAACACTTTGTGAGTGTTTGAATCGAGTTGATTAACAAGAGGGTTCTATGAAATTGCTATGTGCTTTTCATAGGATGTGCTCTTGTTGTTTTCCTCTTTTACATCGAAACTACATTCTTTCAAAATTGTTTTTTTTTCTGAAAATTTATTTTGGATAACATGTTTTAGTTGGCCAAAGTTTGAGGACAAACTGTTTTTGAAGAAGGGGAGAGTTGGACTGAAACGGTTTGGTGATTTGGTTCCGATTTTTGGTCTAGGATCTAACCATGGTCCTTGGGCTAATGGTTCAAGAAAAATCAGCCAAAGTTGGCCAATATCTCGGCTGAAAACCAAGTCCCATGACACACTCTAATTCAAAGGCTAGTCCCTTTCACTATAGTTTGCTTTAATGCTTTATGTCTTTGTCACCTTTTAGTATTTTGTATGGAGGCATGAAAATCCGCATGGGGACCTTAGATGGACCGAACAAACTTGCTCTCCAAGGAGCAATCAAGGGCCTTGGATGAACAATATCAATGAAGGGTGAAGATGCTTCCAAGGGTCGCTATCTAATTTAGTTGTTGTTGTTCTTTTGAATGCTGATTTTGTAAGGCTCCCATGAGCCGTTTTTTTGTTGTATTTTGGGGCCATTGTTAGCCCTTAGATTAGGAGTCAATTGTAAGGCAAGATGTAAGCCCTGGTCCTATATAAACCAAGCATTCCTCTTGTAATTTTCAGATTTGAGTTTATAAAAAAGTTGAGTTTTAAAGTGAGGTTTCTCTTTGAAAACCCTCTTCTCTCTCATGGCTAAGTGCTTGAGAAAACCTCCTTAGCTTAGTGCTTGGAGTTCTTTGGGTGATGACCCTTGCTTAGTGCTTGGTCAGATCCTTAGTCTTAGACTTTGGCTTTGTGCTTTTTCTAATTCATATCCATCTATCCTTTGTTTTTATGTTTTACAAATAATCAGAAATTAACCACCCAAAACAGCCCCTAAAAACGTGTGATTGGAGTGATGTTCATGAGTGAACCGTGTTTAGGGTGAGTGTGGTTACAAGGTTCAAAGAGGCCCGCTTTCGGTTTGCTTCAATTGGTATCAGAGCTACGGCTCTTGTGTTTTCTTAAACCGAGACGATCTTGGAATAAGGTGTGATAGGCTTAGTCGCGTCACCTAATAAAAAATAAACCGAACAAACTCTAACGGGTAACAAGGGTAAGTCGGGTATCGTATCCGCAGGGAGAAGGTCGAATTGTTGGTTATTTTGAACGATTCTAGTCTCGGTTCGAGTATGGTTGGTTAACTAAAGCTAGAGCGAAGGAATAAGGGAATAAACGATTAGGGAAAAGTCTAGGGAATCGGGGTTAGCAAGGGCAAAGCTAGGATGAACAATGATGACAGAAATGAGTCGGGAATCGCATGTGCTAAGGAATAGGCTCGACCTCTCGGTTCTAAGCGTCCTCTAGGTCTCAAGTGCGGGCTCTCGCAACTTACAAATGAGGGTCCTAACGGTTAATCTCGTGCCCTACCTTAAACTAGGCTTTCGTTCTTAAGTTTAAGGGTAGCAAAGGCTCACTAATCCTTGGCCAAAGGATCAACAAACACAAACAAAACAAGACAACCAAAATCACAAGCAAAACCCTAATCAAAACATCACCAAAATCGACCTAGACTACTCACCCATGATCACCCTTTCTCCCTAGATGATAAAACTACTCACACATAGCGGAATTGATAACAAAAGCAAAAGAGAAGGATGAAAACATGATCAAAGATGATAAACAATGAAATGATAATCAAATAAGAGAAATATGGGACAAAACCTAATCAGAAATTGCAAGGAGAAAGAGTAGAACAAAGACAACAATACCAAAATAGAGCGATCAAACAACGTTTCCGAGTCGAGGATTCAAAGTGCAAGAAGAAAAATTAATCAAAACCTAAATTTTGGTGAGAATGAAGTTTAGAGAGTCTATGAACTACTGTAAAAATTTCAGACGAAAATAATGTGTTTTGCTCCTTCAAATAGACGATCTATTTTAAGCCAACGAAGAGTCACGTGGTTGCCCAAGTGGGTGAGGGTGCCTGGCGGGTGGCGTTGTCCCTGACGGGATGGAGTTGTCCCGTGTTGTTCGGCTTTTTTCAGCCTTTGTTCTTGACTTGTACTTAGTTTTTTCTTGCTACTTTCTCGTCCCAAGGCTACGGGACAAGGCCTACATCGTCCCAAGGAGTAGGGACAAGGTCAACATTGATCACATGAACTTCAAATCCCGTCCCGAGGTCCCGGGACACCTTCAAAGGCTAAACGGAGCTCGTAAGCAGTTTAAACGCAACGAAACCAACTCGAACTTCACGAAACCTCTCGAATAGCCTCCTAACCTCCAAATATGCGGCGTGTACGTGCAATATAGACACAAAAACGCAGCAGGCCAAACGGAGAGAAATAGGAGTCAAACGCAAGTAAAAGCGGGAAACGCAATGTAAAGCTCGTGAACAAGGGGCTATATACACGTAAATATATGACACATCAAGGTGGTACTTGGTGTTTTGGGGAGTAACCTTGCAAATCTGGGTGTGACTTGATTTGTGAGTGTTGGCTTTGATTCGAACACTTTGTGAGTGTTTGAATCGAGTTGATTAACAAGAGGGTTCTATGAAATTGCTATGTGCTTTTCATAGGATGTGCTCTTGTTGTTTTCCTCTTTTACATCTAAACTACATTCTTTCAAAATTGTTTTGTTTTCTGAAAATTTATTTTGGATAACATGTTTTAGTTGGCCAAAGTTTGAGGACAAACTGTTTTTGAAGAAGGGGAGAGTTGGACTGAAACGGTTTGGTGATTTGGTTCCGATTTTTGGTCTAGGATCTAACCATGGTCCTTGGGCTAATGGTTCAAGAAAAATCAGCCAAAGTAGGCCAATATCTCGGCTGAAAACCAAGTCCCATGACACACTCTAATTCAAAGGCTAGTCCCTTTCACTATAGTTTGCTTTAATGCTTTATGTCTTTGTCACCTTTTAGTATTTTGTATGGAGGCATGAAAATCCGCATGGGGACCTTAGATGGACCGAACAAACTTGCTCTCCAAGGAGCAATCTGTTGGAGTATGTGTCCTCCACAATAGTGCGATTACATAATAAATCTCAATTAAGGAATACATGGGGATAATCCAGTATTATTGTCAATTGATTAACGTAAATCAATAACGGTTGGCTGACTAGAGTTTGACGTTATTGTCGTGAGAACGGCGGTAATCAATTGATCCCTTTAAGTCACACCTATAGGAACGTACTCCAAATGATAAAGCTAATTAATTGTATGAGATACGATTAAATTAGTAACTTGATAATTCGACTAACGGTTAGTCAGTGAATTAATTTAGAGAGAAATCGAGTTGTGAACTCGAGTGATTTAATTTTATATTGATAAAATTATTAGAGGAGATGAGAATTAGTGATTAACTGTTAATTCACTAATCATGTATATTTTACTAATGAGATTAGTAAAAGTACATTTTTAAATATGTGTAAGTGTACATATATTTTGAGAGGAGATTAATTAATTTATACTTTATCATATTAGATGATTTAAGTGATAAATTATAAGTATTTGTGGGACAAATATTGAGAGAACAAATTTGACCCCTAAAGGACCCTTTGGACGTCCAAAATGAAGGCAAGAGGGATTGATTCCCTTTTGTCTTATATGTCTTGGTTCTAGCTAATTACTTTATGCATGCCCAACACAATGATTCACATGCAAGTGATTACTCTTATCAAGAAGCACTCCTCTCCTCTCCTTCTCCTAGAGGGCCGGCCCCTTGTGTTCCACACACATCATCTTGGCTCTTTTATTTTACAAAGTAAGGAGCATAGAATGGATGTGTATTCATTCATGCATTTTTCCTTCTTCTCTCTTATTTCTCTCTAAACTTTTTCCTCTCATTATTCTTACTAAGAGTTAGTAATAATAATATCATCACATATTATCAAGTTAGTACTAAGTGATTTCTAGCTCAAGATCCTTAGTGTTTTTGGAGTAGTTCTTGGGTGTATCTCAAAGGAGGTTTCCTTGTTTGGAAACTCGGTTTTGGAGGATCATCCTAAGCTTGTATTCAACAAACAAAACTAGAAAGGAGTTCTAGTTTTGTGCCCTTTTTTCCTTTAAGAGAAAGGTATAAATTTCTTATCTTGTAGCAAAATACTTTTGTTAACTACATAGATCTTGCTAAATCAAATTAGAGTAATTTGATTTACACTAATACTTGATTAGTGAATGGGATCCATAATGAAGAGGGACCAAAGGAATTGGTTTCCAATTTGTAACTCCTTGTATTTTAATTACCTTTAGGTGGCCATACTAGGTTTATGCTTTTGCTTGCTTTATCATGCTTGTTTTGATTGCTTATTTATTCCGCACACATGCCAAAATCGCCATGCATGCCCCGATATCCCACTATGATTGTCGATTTAAGTCACGATTCCTAAATTAGTTCACTTATAAAGAATTTAAATGACTATAAATTGACAAGATCACCCACATTTTTAACAAATGAATTGAGATTAAGCCTTTCCAAATGTAGCGACTATGAACCCCATGTTCGTGAGGACCTCCGCGACGTGGAACCTTGTTACCATGGGTAAGTAGTGGGAGGAAGTCCCGTGCTAATTTGGTTTGAACTCAACCAAATAAGAGTTATTTGGGGCTTAAAGATGTATTTTATAGAAAATCATCAACCAAGCATTCTAGTGTAGAATTAGTCAAGTGTTGACTTATCGTTTTTATATAAAAGGAAACATGAGATGTCTAATTTTATATGAAAAACGAGTCTTGGAATCATTTATATAATTTCGTGGGAGATCATTATATAAATGGACATTTGTTTTAAAACCGTTTAGCAAATGTCATTAATGAACTATGAATGTTAATATATTTCCTCATATTTGTTGTAGAATTATTTATTTGAAATCGCAGTGACAACTTCAACTCCCGCACCCATTTTGGGTATATATTCATGGTTGAGAACCGTGATGGATAAGTGTATCCTAAAGGATGACGGAAGCAACTTTGTCGAATGAGATTCGACTACAAGGGGCGCCGCTCAATCCGACAATGTGCTTAAAGACCTTACCGAATAACCTCCCACCGAACCCGGACTTGGGGCCACCGTGGCGGCGCAAGCCGCGTACGATGAGCACCTAAAGGCTGACAATGACGTTAAAAAGTGTTTTGATTTGGTCAATGTCACCTTCTCTCAAACTTCGCTTCGTTACTCATAAAAGTGCATATGAGATATTCACTAGAGTGACGATGATGTGCTTTAACACAAAGAGCATGAAGGTGAATGAGATTGAGAGAAAAGATGTTCTTTCAATGAGATTGAAGAGCATAAACATTAGGGTCATGAAAGGGAAGGGAGCTTATAAAGCTCAGTTCAAGGAAGATAAGGGTAAGGGGAAGGCTATTGAGAATAGCAAGCCCAAACCCGGTCGTTGAAAGCGTAATTGTCCCAAATTCTTGAAGGAAAAGAACGATGGATGTGCGACATCCAAAGATATTGTTCCTTCTAGACTTTATATGATTGACATAAATCATGCTTGCATTTCTACATGGGTATGAGATACCGGATGTGGATCTCACCTTTGCAATCACTTGCAAGGGATGAGAATCGTGCGAGCACTAGCCAAGGGTGATGTAGATCTCCGCATGGGCAATGGAGCTAGAGTAGCGGCCATTTCCGTGGGAATTTTTGTACTCACTCTAGCTAGTGGTTTAGAGTTGTACTTGAATAAGCGTTATTTTGTACCAACTCTAACCAAAAACATTATCTCCGTCTCCGTGTTTGATACGGAAGGCTTTTATGATTAAGAACAATCGACGTACTTTTTCATTTAATGAAATGGTTTATGGTGAAACCATTTCAATCGGAGGTATTTATGTTTTGAATGATGCCAATGATGTTTATCATATAGAGACCAAGAAGCTCAAAACAAATGAATCAAACAAATCCTACCTTTGGCATTGTCGTTTAAATGATATAAACGATAGACGCATAAAGAGACTTGTTGAGACCAATGTTCTCAAACCATTTGATTGCGAATCATATGGTACGTGCGAGGCTTGCCTTTTAAGGAAAAATGACTCGTGCACCCTTTAGTGGTAAAGGGACACGAGCAAGTGAAGTTTTTAGGACTCATACATATTGATGTGTGTGATCCATTAAACATCATCGCTAAAGGAGGATATCATTACATCATTACTTTTACCGATGACTTAAGTAGATATGGTTATGTCTACTTAATAAGGTATAAGAGTGATGCTTTTGAGAAATTTAAACAATTTCAAAATGAGGTTGAGAACCAATTGGATAAAAAGATAGAAGCACTACGATCGGATCGTGGTGGCGAATATCTAAGTAATGAGTTTGATTCACATCTTAAGAATTGTGATAGAGTATCACAAAATGACTCCTCCGGGCACACCACTGTTGAATGGTGTTGCAGAAAGGAGAAACCGAACCTTGCTAGATATGGTTCGGTCTATGATGAGTCAAAGTGAGCTTCCTGGATCGATTTGGGGCTTTACGCTATCGTTTGCTGTTTTCTCACTAAATCGAAGTTCGACTAAAGCGGCTCCATATGAGATATGGACGGGAAAGGTTCCCTATTTGAAGGTTTTCCTAAGGAAACGTGTGGATTTTACTTCTACAACCTTCACGAGAACAAAGAGTTTGTGGCTCGTGATGCTGTCTTTCTAGAAAATGAGTACATTTCTAATAGACAGAGTGGGAGAAAATTTGAACTTAATGGAGTTCAAGAGCCACAAACCGAAGCAGAAAATGAGGAAACGGTTCCCTCATCTTCTAACACGGTTGTAATCCCTAGGAGGTCAGGTATAATTAGTCATTAACCTGATCGCTACCTCGGTAACATCGAGGAGGAGGGTGATTTGTTGTTATTCGAAAGCAACGAACCCTCAACCTACAAGGCGGCTATTAGTAGTCCTAACTCCGAACAATGGCTTGGGGCCATAAAATCCGAAATGGATTCTATGTACGAGAACCAAGTTTGGGACTTGGTAGATTTACCTGAAGGAGTGAGACCCCTTCAGTGTAAATGGATATTCAGAATCAAACTCGGCATGGATAAACATATTGATGTTTACAAAGCTAGATTGGTGGCAAAGGGCTTTTCACAAGTCCAAGGTATTCATTATGATGAAACCTTTGCACCGGTTGCTATGCTTCAATCCATAAGGATAATCTTAGCGGTAGCTGCATTTCATGAATATGAAATATGGCAAATGGATGTAAAAACCGCCTTCTTGAATGAGATTCTAGAAGAGGAAGTGTACATGACACAACCTAAAGGTTTTGTAGATACATCTAACCCTAAGAAAGTATGCAAGCTTAAGAGATCCATTTATGGTCTTAAGCAAGCATCAAGGAGTTGGAATCACAGATTCGATCATGTTATAAAACAAAATGGATTCGCTCAAGCCCGAGGAACCTTGTTTATACATGAAGTTTAGTGGGAGTAAAGTAACATTCCTTGTTTTGTATGTGGATGACATACTACTGATTGGAAATGATGTTCCAAGTCTAAATTCGGTGAAGGTGGAATTGGGAAACCATTTCCAAATGAAGGACTTGGGAGAGGCACAACGCATCTTGGGTATCCGGATCTATAGAGATAGATCCAAGAGGATACTAGCATTGAGTCAAGAAGCTTATATCGATAAGATTCTTGATAGGTTCAATACGAAAGACTCCAAGAGAGGCTTTCTTCCGATGAGTGTAGGAATAACATTGAAGAAATCTCAATGTCCTACGACTCCTGCGGAAATTGAACGCATGAAATTGATCCCTCATGCTTCCGCTGTAAGATCAATCATGCATGTTATGATGTGCACTCGTCCCGATGTCGCTTTCGCCTTGAGCATGACGAGCCGGTATCAAGCTAATCCCGGTGAGAGTCACTGGATAGCTGTAAAGAACATCCTTAAGTACTTGAGAAGAACTAAGGATTCGTTTCTAGTGTTTGGAGGAAAACTTGAGCTACGTGTAAAGGGTTACACGGATGCAAGTTTCCAAACCGATGGGGATGATTTGAAATCCCAATCCGGCTATGTCTTTATGTTGAATGGTGGAGCTGTTTGTTGGAAAAGTTTCAAACAAAGTGTCATGTGGATTCTACAACAGAAGTTGAAAATTTAGCAGCTTAGGAAGCCGCTAAAGAAGCTGTATGGATTCGGCAGTTCTTGAATGGACTAAGAGTAGTCCCTAGTGCCGCAGATCCAATCACTATTTATTGTGATAATAGTGGGGCTATCTTTCATGCAAAGGAGCGCAAATCTAGTAATAAGTCTAGACACGTTTTGAGGAAATACCATGTTATAAGAGATAACGTGGAAAGAAAGGAAATAGATATTTGTAAGGTTGGGACAGACGATGAGATCGCTGATCCTTTAACCAAGCCTCTTTCGAGGACTAAGCATGACGCGCACACCACCTCCATGGGGTTGCGGCGTATGCTAGATTTCCTTTAGATTCGTGATATGTAATTGAATAAAGTATCCTATTACATATATGAAAATAACATTCATTGTTTAGAGTATATTTACTCTTTTAAGTCATTTTTGAATGCATACTTTGTTTATCCGAATAGTTGTGTGACAACATTGAACATATTCAAGTGAACGGTATAAACTAAGTATTTGGTCCCTAGTCTCTCATATGAGGTGACGTCTCGGAGAGACTAGATTGCAAGTCGATCGATGGTGGGTTCAACACCATAGGGTCATATGTGATGACTGATCGTTTGCATAGACAGACTGTGAAGAACACTCTGTCGGGCAGTGACGCTTATAGAATTCCTTTTCAATGAGATTGAAACCTGGTCGTGGTGGGAATTTCTATAGTATTCCTTTGAGTCGATTCTTTGACTGGAACTGATTGTCTGAGTCGGTGCAGTTTCCGAGTGACTTTCATTTTTGTCCTAAGCCGTGCCGTGAAAGGGGGTTATAAGGGCATCTTTGGGGTCATGGTGATCTGCATTATACAGTACAATCGAGTGGAAGGGAAATGTCCACCCTCGTCAGGGTAAAACATCTTTGGGCCACTCGAGGTGCAGTCACTGACAATGCGTGGCCACGCTCGGTACGAATCTACGGTAGAGATTCCCGGTACGATACCTACTCTCCTTATCGAGGAAACCACTCACGATTTATATCACAGGATGCAAGTACGACCTGTAAGACACCTTGCATCGAGTGGGAGATGTGAAACGGACATGAGAATTGGTAATGCACAACTTGTCTCGGACAAGTGGGAGATTGTTGGAGTATGTGTCCTCCACAATAGTGCGATTACATAATAAATCTCAATTAAGGAATACATGGGGATAATCCAGTATTATTGTCAATTGATTAACGTAAATCAATAACGGTTGGTCGACTAGAGTTTGACGTTATTGTCGTGAGAAGCGGTAATCAATTGATCCCTTTAAGTCACACCTATAGAACGCATCTAAATGATAAAGCTAATTAATTGTATGAGATACGATTAAATTAGTAACTTGATAATTCGACTAACGGTTAGTCAGTGAATTAATTTAGAGAGAAATCGAGTTGTGAACTCGAGTGATTTAATTTTATATTGATAAAATTATTAGAGGAGATGAGAATTAGTGATTAACTGTTAATTCACTAATCATGTATATTTTACTAATGAGATTAGTAAAAGTACATTTTTAAATATGTGTAAGTGTACATATATTTTGAGAGGAGATTAATTAATTTATACTTTATCATATTAGATGATTTAAGTGATAAATTATAAGTATTTGTGGGACAAATATTGAGAGAACAAATTTGACCCCTAAAGGACCCTTTGGACGTCCAAAATGAAGGCAAGAGGGATTGATTCCCTTTTGTCTTATATGTCTTGGTTCTAGCTAATTACTTTATGCATGCCCAACACAATGATTCACATGCAAGTGATTACTCTTATCAAGAAGCACTCCTCTCCTCTCCTTCTCCTAGAGGGCCGGCCCCTTGTGTTCCACACACATCATCTTGGCTCTTTTATTTTACAAAGTAAGGAGCATAGAATGGATGTGTATTCATTCATGCATTTTTCCTTCTTCTCTCTTATTTCTCTCTAAACTTTTTCCTCTCATTATTCTTACTAAGAGTTAGTAATAATAATATCATCACATATTATCAAGTTAGTACTAAGTGATTTCTAGCTCAAGATCCTTAGTGTTTTTGGAGTAGTTCTTGGGTGTATCTCAAAGGAGGTTTCCTTGTTTGGAAACTCGGTTTTGGAGGATCATCCTAAGCTTGTATTCAACAAACAAAACTAGAAAGGAGTTCTAGTTTTGTGCCCTTTTTTCCTTTAAGAGAAAGGTATAAATTTCTTATCTTGTAGCAAAATACTTTTGTTAACTACATAGATCTTGCTAAATCAAATTAGAGTAATTTGATTTACACTAATACTTGATTAGTGAATGGGATCCGATCCCTACACAATCAAGGGCCTTGGATGAACAATATCAATGAAGGGTGAAGATGCTTCCAAGGGTCGCTATCTAATTTAGTTGCTGTTGTTCTTTTGAATGCTGATTTTGTAAGGCTCCCATGAGCCGTTTTTTTGTTGTATTTTGGGGCCATTGTTAGCCCTTAGATTAGGAGTCAATTGTAAGGCAAGATGTAAGCCCTGGTCCTATATAAACCAAGCATTCCTCTTGTAATTTTCAGATTTGAGTTTATAAAAAAGTTGAGTTTTAAAGTGAGGTTTCTCTTTGAAAACCATCTTCTCTCTCATGGCTAAGTGCTTGAGAAAACCTCCTTAGCTTAGTGCTTGGAGTTCTTTGGGTGATGACCCTTGCTTAGTGCATGGTCAGATCCTTAGTCTTAGACTTTGGCTTTGTGCTTTTTCTAATTCATATCCATCTATCCTTTGTTTTTATGTTTTACAAATAATCAGAAATTAACCACCCAAAACAGCCCCTAAAAACGTGTGATTGGAGTGATGTTCATGAGTGAACCGTGTTTAGGGTGAGTGTGGTTACAAGGTTCAAAGAGGCCCGCTTTCGGTTTGCTTCAATTGGTATCAGAGCTACGGCTCTTGTGTTTTCTTAAACCGAGACGATCTTGGAATAAGGTGTGATAGGCTTAGTCGCGTCACCTAATAAAAAATAAACCGAACAAACTCTAACGGGTAACAAGGGTAAGTCGGGTATCGTATCCGCAGGGAGAAGGTCGAATTGTTGGTTATTTTGAATGATTCTAGTCTCGGTTCGAGTATGGTTGGTTAACTAAAGCTAGAGCGAAGGAATAAGGGAATAAACGATTAGGGAAAAGTCTAGGGAATCGGGGTTAGCAAGGGCAAAGCTAGGATGAACAATGATGACAGAAATGAGTCGGGAATCGCATGTGCTAAGGAATAGGCTCGACCTCTCGATTCTAAGCGTCCTCTAGGTCTCAAGTGCGGGCTCTCGCAACTTACAAATGAGGGTCCTAACGGTTAATCTCGTGCCCTACCTTAAACTAGGCTTTCGTTCTTAAGTTTAAGGGTAGCAAAGGCTCACTAATCCTTGGCCAAAGGATCAACAAACACAAACAAAACAAGACAACCAAAATCACAAGCAAAACCCTAATCAAAACATCACCAAAATCGACCTAGACTACTCACCCATGATCACCCTTTCTCCCTAGATGATAAAACTACTCACACATAGCGGAATTGATAACAAAAGCAAAAGAGAAGGATGAAAACATGATCAAAGATGATAAACAATGAAATGATAATCAAATAAGAGAAATATGGGACAAAACCTAATCAGAAATTGCAAGGAGAAAGAGTAGAACAAAGACAACAATACCGAAATAGAGCGATCAAACAACGTTTCCGAGTCGAGGATTCAAAGTGCAAGAAGAAAAATTAATCAAAACCTAAATTTTGGTGAGAATGAAGTTTAGAGAGTCTATGAACTACTGTAAAAATTTCAGCATTTAAAAATAATGTGTTTTGCTCCTTCAAATAGACGATCTATTTTAAGCCAACGAAGAGTCACGTGGTTGCCCGGCGGGCGAGAGGTGCCGGGCGGGTGGCGTTGTCCCTGACGGGATGGAGTTGTCCCGTGTTGTTCGGCTTTTTCAGCCTTTTGTTCTTGACTTGTACTTAGTTTTTTCTTGCTTCTTTCTCGTCCCAAGGCTACGGGACAAGGCCTACATCGTCCCAAGGAGTAGGGACAAGGTCAACATTGATCACATGAACTTCAAATCCCGTCCCGAGGTCCCGGGACACCTTCAAAGGCTAAAACGGAGCTCGTGCGCAAGCGAAACGCAACGAAACCAACTCGGAACTTCACGAAACCTCTCGAATAGCCTCCTAACCTCCAAATATGCGCGTGTACCTGCAATATAGACACAAAAACGCAGCAGGGCCAAAACGGAGAGAAATAGGAGCTGAAACGCAAGTAAAAGTGCGGGAAACGCAATGTAAAGCTCGTGAACAAGGGGCTATATACACGTAAATATATGACACATCGAGGTGGTACTTGGTGTTTTGGGGAGTAACCTTGCAAATCTGGGTGTGACTTGATTTGTGAGTGTTGGCTTTGATTCGAACACTTTGTGAGTGTTTGAATCGAGTTGATTAACAAGAGGGTTCTATGAAATTGCTATGTGCTTTTCATAGGATGTGCTCTTGTTGTTTTCCTCTTTTACATCTAAACTACGTTCTTTCAAAATTGTTTTGTTTTCTGAAAATTTATTTTGGATAACATGTTTTAGTTGGCCAAAGTTTGAGGACAAACGTTTTTTGAAGAAGGGGAGAGTTGGACTGAAACGGTTTGGTGATTTGGTTCCGATTTTTGGTCTAGGATCTAACCATGGTCCTTGGGCTAATGGTTCAAGAAAAATCAGCCAAAGTAGGCCAATATCTCGGCTGAAAACCAAGTCCCATGACACACTCTAATTCAAAGGCTAGTCCCTTTCAGTATAGTTTGCTTTAATGCTTTATGTCTTTGTCACCTTTTAGTATTTTGTATGGAGGCATGAAAATCCGCATGGGGACCTTAGATGGACCGACCAAACTTGCTCTCCAAGGAGCAATCAAGGGCCTTGGATGAACAATATCAATGAAGGGTGAAGATGCTTCCAAGGGTCGCTATCTAATTTAGTTGTTGTTGTTCTTTTGTATGCTGATTTTGTAAGGCTCCCATGAGCCGTTTTTTTGTTGTATTTTGGGGCCATTGTTAGCCCTTAGATTAGGAGTCAATTGTAAGGCAAGATGTAAGCCTTGGTCCTATATAAACCAAGCAATCCTCTTGTAATTTTCAGATTTGAGTTTATAAAAAAGTTGAGTTTTAAAGTGAGGTTTCTCTTTGAAAACCCTCTCCTCTCTCATGGCTAAGTGCTTGAGAAAACCTCCTTAGCTTAATGCTTGGAGTTCTTTGGGTGATGACCCTTGTTTAGTGCTTGGTCGGATCCTTAGTCTTAGACTTTGGCTTTGTGCTTTGTCTAATTCATATCCATCTATCCTTTGTTTTTATGTTTTACAAATAATCAGAAATTAACCACCCAAAACTGCCCATTAAAACGTGTGATTGGAGTGATGTTCATGAGTGAACCGTGTTTAGGGTGAGTGTGGTTACAAGGTTCAAAGAGGCCCGCTTTCGGTTTGCTTCTATTGGTATCAGAGCTACGGCTCTTGTGTTTTCTTAAACCGAGACGATCTTGGAATAAGGTGGTACTTGGTGTTTTGGGGAGTAACCATGCAAATCTGGGTGTGACTTGATTTGTGAGTGTTGGCTTCGATTCGAACACTTTGTGAGTGTTTGAATCGAGTTGATTAACAAGAGGGTTCTATGAAATTGCTATGTTCTTTTCATAGGATGTGCTCTTGTTGTTTTCCTCTTTTACATCTAAACTACATTCTTTCAAAATTGTTTTGTTTTCTGAAAATTTATTTTGGATAACATGTTTTAGTTGGCCAAAGTTTGAGGACAAACTTTTTTGAAGAAGGGGAGAGTTGGACTGAAACGGTTTGGTGATTTGGTTCCGATTTTTGGTCTAGGATCTAACCATGGTCCTTGGGCTAATGGTTCAAGAAAAATCAGCCAAAGTAGGCCAATATCTCGGCTGCAAACCAAGTCCCATGACACACTCTAATTGAAATGCAAGTCCCTTTCACTATAGTTTGCTTTAATGCTTTATGTCTTTGTCACCTTTTAGTATTTTGTATGGAGGCATGAAAATCAGCATGGGGACCTTAGATGGACCGACCAAACTTGCTCTCCAAGGAGCAATCAAGGGCCTTGGATGAACAATATCAATGAAGGGTGAAGATGCTTCCAAGGGTCGCTATCTAATTTAGTTGTTGTTGTTCTTTTGTATGCTGATTTTGTTAGGCTCCCATGAGCCGTTTTTTTGTTGTATTTTGGGGCCATTTTTAGCCCTTAGATTAGGAGTCAATTGTAAGGTCAAGATGTTAGCCTTGGTCCTATATAAACCAAGCATTTCTCTTGTAATTTTCAGATTTGAGTTTATAAAAAAGTTGAGTTTTAAAGTGAGGTTTCTCTTTAAAAACCCTCTGCTCTCTCATGGCTAAGTGCTTGAGAAAACCTCCTTAGCTTAGTGCTTGGAGTTCTTTGGGTGATGACCCTTGCTTAGTGCTTGGTCAGATCCTTTGTCTTAGACTTTGGCTTTGTGCTTTTTCTAATTCATATCCATCTATCCTTTGTTTTTATGTTTTACAAATAATCAGAAATTAACCACCCAAAACAGCCCCTAAAAACGTGTGATTGGAGTGATGTTCATGAGTGAACCGTGTTTAGGGTGAGTGTGGTTACAAGGTTCAAAGAGGCCCGCTTTCGGTTTGCTTCAATTGGTATCAGAGCTACGGCTCTTGTGTTTTCTTAAACCGAGACGATCTTGGAATAAGGTGTGATAGGCTTAGTCGCGTCACCTAATAAAAAATAAACCGAACAAACTCTAACGGGTAACAAGGGTAAGTCGGGTATCGTATCCGCAGGGAGAAGGTCGAATTGTTGGTTATTTTGAACGATTCTAGTCTCGGTTCGAGTATGGTTGGTTAACTAAAGCTAGAGCGAAGGAATAAGGGAATAAACGATTAGGGAAAAGTCTAGGGAATCGGGGTTAGCAAGGGCAAAGCTAGGATGAACAATGATGACAGAAATGAGTCGGGAATCGCATGTGCTAAGGAATAGGCTCGACCTCCTGCTCTAAGCGCCCTCTAGGTCTCAAGTGCTCTCGCAACTTACAAATGAGGGTCCTAACGGTTAATCTCGTGCCCTACCTTAAACTAGGCTTTCGTTCTTAAGTTTAAGGGTAGCAAAGGCTCACTAATCCTTGGCCAAAGGATCAACAAACACAAACAAAACAAGACAACCAAAATCACAAGCAAAACCCTAATCAAAACATCACCAAAATCGACCTAGACTACTCACCCATGATCACCCTTTCTCCCTAGATGATAAAACTACTCACACATAGCGGAATTGATAACAAAAGCAAAAGAGAAGGATGAAAACATGATCAAAGATGATAAACAATGAAATGATAATCAAATAAGAGAAATATGGGACAAAACCTAATCAGAAATTGCAAGGAGAAAGAGTAGAACAAAGACAACAATACCGAAATAGAGCGATCAAACAACGTTTCCGAGTCGAGGATTCAAAGTGCAAGAAGAAAAATTAATCAAAACCTAAATTTTGGTGAGAATGAAGTTTAGAGAGTCTATGAACTACTGTAAAAATTTCAGACGAAAATAATGTGTTTTGCTCCTTCAAATAGACGATCTATTTTAAGCCAACGAAGAGTCACAGGGTTGCCCCGGGCGGGGTGAGGGTGCCCCCGGGCGGGGTGGCGTTGTCCCGGACGGGATGGAGTTGTCCCGTGTTGTTCAGTTTTTTTCAGCTTTTGTTCTTGACTTGTACTTAGTTTTTTCTTGCTTCTTTCTCGTCCCAAGGCTACGGGACAAGGCCTACATCGTCCCAAGGAGTAGGGACAAGGTCAACATTGATCACATGAACTTCAAATCCCGTCCCGAGGTCCCGGGACACCTTCAAAGGCTAAAACGGAGCTCGTGCGCAAGCGAAACGCAACGAAACCAACTCGGAACTTCACGAAACCTCTCGAATAGCCTCCTAACCTCCAAATATGCGCGTGTACCTGCAATATAGACACAAAAACGCAGCAGGGCCAAAACGGAGAGAAATAGGAGCTGAAACGCAAGTAAAAGTGCGGGAAACGCAATGTAAAGCTCGTGAACAAGGGGCTATATACACGTAAATATATGACACATCGAGGTGGTACTTGGTGTTTTGGGGAGTAACCTTGCAAATCTGGGTGTGACTTGATTTGTGAGTGTTGGCTTTGATTCGAACACTTTGTGAGTGTTTGAATCGAGTTGATTAACAAGAGGGTTCTATGAAATTGCTATGTGCTTTTCATAGGATGTGCTCTTGTTGTTTTCCTCTTTTACATCTAAACTACATTCTTTCAAAATTGTTTTGTTTTCTGAAAATTTATTTTGGATAACATGTTTTAGTTGGCCAAAGTTTGAGGACAAACGTTTTTTGAAGAAGGGGAGAGTTGGACTGAAACGGTTTGGTGATTTGGTTCCGATTTTTGGTCTAGGATCTAACCATGGTCCTTGGGCTAATGGTTCAAGAAAAATCAGCCAAAGTAGGCCAATATCTCGGCTGAAAACCAAGTCCCATGACACACTCTAATTCAAAGGCTAGTCCCTTTCACTATAGTTTGCTTTAATGCTTTATGTCTTTGTCACCTTTTAGTATTTTGTATGGAGGCATGAAAATCCGCATGGGGACCTTAGATGGACCGACCAAACTTGCTCTCCAAGGAGCAATCAAGGGCCTTGGATGAACAATATCAATGAAGGGTGAAGATGCTTCCAAGGGTCGCTATCTAATTTAGTTGTTGTTGTTCTTTAGTATGCTGATTTTGTAAAGCTCCCATGAGCCCTTTTTTTTGTTGTATTTTGGGGCCATTGTTAGCCCTTAGATTAGGAGTCAATTGTAAAGCAAGATGTAGCCTTAGTTCTATATAAACCAAGCATTCCTCTTGTAATTTTCAGATTTGAGTTTATAAAAAAGTTGAGTTTTAAAGTGAGGTTTCTCTTTGAAAACCCTCTCCTCTCTCATGGCTAAGTGCTTGAGAAAACCTCCTTAGCTTAATGCTTGGAGTTCTTTGGGTGATGACCCTTGTTTAGTGCTTGGTCGGATCCTTAGTCTTAGACTTTGGCTTTGTGCTTTGTCTAATTCATATCCATCTATCCTTTGTTTTTATGTTTTACAAATAATCAGAAATTAACCACCCAAGCGCCCCATTAAAGCGTGTGATTGGAGTGATGTTCATGAGTGAACCGTGTTTAGGGTGAGTGTGGTTACAAGGTTCAAAGAGGCCCGCTTTCGGTTTGCTTCAATTGGTATCAGAGCTACGGCTCTTGTGTTTTCTTAAACCGAGACGATCTTGGAATAAGGTGGTACTTGGTGTTTTGGGGAGTAACCATGCAAATCTGGGTGTGACTTGATTTGTGAGTGTTGGCTTCGATTCGAACACTTTGTGAGTGTTTGAATCGAGTTGATTAACAAGAGGGTTCTATGAAATTGCTATGTGCTTTTCATAGGATGTGCTCTTGTTGTTTGCCTCTTTTACATCTAAACTACATTCTTTCAAAATTGTTTTGTTTTCTGAAAATTTATTTTGGATAACATGTTTTAGTTGGCCAAAGTTTGAGGACAAACTTTTTTGAAGAAGGGGAGAGTTGGACTGAAACGGTTTGGTGATTTGGTTCCGATTTTTGGTCTAGGATCTAACCATGGTCCTGGGGCTAATGGTTCAAGAAAAATCAGCCAAAGTAGGCCAATATCTCGGCTGCAAACCAAGTCCCATGACACACTCTAATTGAAATGCAAGTCCCTTTCACTATAGTTTGCTTTAATGCTTTATGTCTTTGTCACCTTTTAGTATTTTGTATGGAGGCATGAAAATCAGCATGGGGACCTTAGATGGACCGACCAAACTTGCTCTCCAAGGAGCAATCAAGGGCCTTGGATGAACAATATCAATGAAGGGTGAAGATGCTTCCAAGGGTCGCTATCTAATTTAGTTGTTGTTGTTCTTTTGTATGCTGATTTTGTTAGGCTCCCATGAGCCGTTTTTTTGTTGTACTTTGGGGCCATTTTTAGCCCTTAGATTAGGAGTCAATTGTAAGGTCAAGATGTTAGCCTTGGTCCTATATAAACCAAGCATTTCTCTTGTAATTTTCAGATTTGAGTTTATAAAAAAGTTGAGTTTTAAAGTGAGGTTTCTCTTTAAAAACCCTCTGCTCTCTCATGGCTAAGTGCTTGAGAAAACCTCCTTAGCTTAGTGCTTGGAATTCTTTGGGTGATGACCCTTGCTTAGTGCTTGGTCAGATCCTTAGTCTTAGACTTTGGCTTTGTGCTTTGTCTAATTCATATCCATCTATCCTTTGGTTTTATGTTTTACAAATAATCAGAAATTAACCACCAAAAACAGCCCCTAAAAACGTGTGATTGGAGTGATGTTCATGAGTGAACTGTGTTTAGGGTGAGTGTGGTTACAAGGTTCAAAGAGGCCCGCTTTCGGTTTGCTTCAATTGGTATCAGAGCTACGGCTCTTGTGTTTTCTTATACCGAGACGATCTTGGAATAAGGTGGTACTTGGTGTTTTGGGGAGTAACCTTGCAAATCTGGGTGTGACTTGATTTGTGAGTGTTGGCTTCGATTCGAACACTTTGTGAGTGTTTGAATCGAGGTTATTAACAAGAGGGTTCTATGAAATTGCTATGTGCTTTTCATAGGATGTGCTCTTGTTCTTTCCCTCTTTTACATCTAAACTACATTCTTTCGAAATTGTTTTGTTTTTCTGAAAATTTATTTTCGATAACATGTTTTAGTTGCCCAAAGTTTGAGGACAAACTTTTTTTTGAAGAAGAGGAGAGTTGGACTTAAACGGTTTGGTGATTTGGTTCCGATTTTTGGTCTAGGATCTAACCATGTTCCTTGGGCTAATGGTTCAAGAAAAATCAGCCAAAGTAGGCCAATATCTCGGCTGAAAACCAAGTCCCATGACACACTCTAATTCAAACGCAAGTCCCTTTCACTATAGTTTGCTTTAATGCTCTATGTCTTTGTCACCTTTTAGTATTTTGTATGGAGGCAAGAAAATCCGCATGGGGACCTTAGATGGACCGACCAAACTTGCTCTCCAAGGAGCAATCAAGGGCCTTGGATGAACAATATCAATGAAGGGTGAAGATGCTTCCAAGGGTCGCTATCTAATTTAGTTGTTGTTGTTCATTTGTATGATGATTTTGTAAGGCTCCCATGAGCCGTTTTTTTGTTGTATTTTGGGGCCATTGTTAGCCCTTAGATTAGGAGTCAATTGTAAGGCAAGATGTAAGCCTTGGTCCTATATAAACCAAGCATTCCTCTTGTAATTTTCAGATTTGAGTTTATAAAAAAGTTGAGTTTTAAAGTGAGGTTTCTCTTTGAAAACCCTCTCCTCTCTCATGGCTAAGTGCTTGAGAAAACCTCCTTAGCTTAATGCTTGGAGTTCTTTGGGTGATGACCCTTGCTTAGTGCTTGGTCGGATCCTTAGTCTTAGACTTTGGCTTTGTGCTTTGTCTAATTCATATCCATCTATCCTTTGTTTTTATGTTTTACAAATAATCAGAAATTAACCACCCAAAACTGCCCATTAAAACGTGTGATTGGAGTGATGTTCATGAGTGAACCGTGTTTAGGGTGAGTGTGGTTACAAGGTTCAAAGAGGCCCGCTTTCGGTTTGCTTCAATTGGTATCAGAGCTACGGCTGTTGTGTTTTCTTAAACCGAGACGATCTTGGAATAAGGTGGTACTTGGTGTTTTGGGGAGTAACCATGCAAATCTGGGTGTGACTTGATTTGTAAGTGTTGGCTTCGATTCAAACACTTTGTGAGTGTTTGAATCGGGTTGATTAACAAGAGGGTTCTATGAAATTGCTATGTGCTTTTCATAGGATGTGCTCTTGTTGTTTTCCTCTTTTACATCTAAACTACATTCTTTCAAAATTGTTTTGTTTTCTGAAAATTTATTTTGGATAACATGTTTTAGTTGGCCAAAGTTTGAGGACAAACTTTTTTGAAGAAGGGGAGAGTTGGACTGAAACGGTTTGGTGATTTGGTTCCGATTTTTGGTCTAGGATCTAACCATGGTCCTGGGGCTAATGGTTCAAGAAAAATCAGCCAAAGTAGGCCAATATCTCGGCTGCAAACCAAGTCCCATGACACACTCTAATTGAAATGCAAGTCCCTTTCACTATAGTTTGCTTTAATGCTTTATGTCTTTGTCACCTTTTAGTATTTTGTATGGAGGCATGAAAATCAGCATGGGGACCTTAGATGGACCGACCAAACTTGCTCTCCAAGGAGCAATCAAGGGCCTTGGATGAACAATATCAATGAAGGGTGAAGATGCTTCCAAGGGTCGCTATCTAATTTAGTTGTTGTTGTTCTTTTGTATGCTGATTTTGTAAGGCTCCCATGAGCCGTTTTTTTGTTGTATTTTGGGGCCATTTTTAGCCCTTAGATTAGGAGTCAATTGTAAGGTCAAGATGTTAGCCTTGGTCCTATATAAACCAAGCATTTCTCTTGTAATTTTCAGATTTGAGTTTATAAAAAAGTTGAGTTTTAAAGTGAGGTTTCTCTTTAAAAACCCTCTGCTCTCTCATGGCTAAGTGCTTGAGAAAACCTCCTTAGCTTAGTGCTTGGAGTTCTTTGGGTGATGACCCTTGCTTAGTGCTTGGTCAGATCCTTAGTCTTAGACTTTGGCTTTGTGCTTTGTCTAATTCATATCCATCTATCCTTTGTTTTTATGTTTTACAAATAATCAGAAATTAACCACCCAAACAAATTTCTAAAAACGTGTGATTGGAGTGATGTTCATGAGTGAACTGTGTTTAGGGTGGGTGTGGTTACAAGGTTCAAAGAGGCCCGCTTTCGGTTTGCTTCAATTGGTATCAGAGCTACGGCTCTTGTGTTTTCTTAAACCGAGACGATCTTGGAATAAGGTGGTACTTGGTGTTTTGGGGAGTAACCTTGCAAATCTGGGTGTGACTTGATTTGTGAGTGTTGGCTTGGATTCGAACACTTTGTGAGTGTTTGAATCGAGGTTATTAACAAGAGGGTTCTATGAAATTGCTATGTGCTTTTCATAGGATGTGCTCTTGTTGTTTTCCTCTTTTACATCTAAACTACATTCTTTCGAAATTGTTTTTTTTTCTGAAAATTTATTTTCGATAACATGTTTTAGTTGCCCAAAGTTTGAGGACAAACTTTTTTTTGAAGAAGAGGAGAGTTGGACTGAAACGGTTTGGTGATTTGGTTCCGATTTTTGGTCTAGGATCTAACCATGTTCCTTGGGCTAATGGTTCAAGAAAAATCAGCCAAAGTAGGCCAATATCTCGGCTGAAAACCAAGTCCCATGACACACTCTAATTCAAACGCAAGTCCCTTTCACTATAGTTTGCTTTAATGCTTTATGTCTTTGTCACCTTTTAGTATTTTGTATGGAGGCATGAAAATCCGCATGGGGACCTTAGATGGACCGACCAAACTTGCTCTCCAAGGAGCAATCAAGGGCCTTGGATGAACAATATCAATGAAGGGTGAAGATGCTTCCAAGGGTCGCTATCTAATTTAGTTGTTGTTGTTCTTTTGTATGCTGATTTTGTAAGGCTCCCATGAGCCCTTTTTTTTGTTGTATTTTGGGGCCATTGTTAGCCCTTAGATTAGGAGTCAATTGTAAAGCAAGATGTAAGCCTTGGTCCTATATAAACCAAGCATTCCTCTTGTAATTTTCAGATTTGAGTTTATAAAAAAGTTGAGTTTTAAAGTGAGGTTTCTCTTTGAAAACCCTCTTTTCTCTCATGGCTAAGTGCTTGAGAAAACCTCCTTAGCTTAGTGCTTGGAGTTCTTTGGGTGATGACCCTTGCTTAGTGCTTGGTCGGATCCTTAGTCTTAGACTTTGGCTTTGTGCTTTGTCTAATTCATATTCATCTATCCTTTGTTTTTATGTTTTACAAATAATCAGAACTTAACCACCCAAAACAGCCCATTAAAACGTGTGATTGGAGTGATGTTCATGAGTGAACCGTGTTTAGGGTGAGTGTGGTTACAAGGTTCAAAGAGGCCCGCTTTCGGTTTGCTTCAATTGGTATCAGAGCTACGGCTCTTGTGTTTTCTTAAACCGAGACGATCTTGGAATAAGGTGGTACTTGGTGTTTTGGGGAGTAACCTTGCAAATCTGGGTGTGACTTGATTTGTGAATGTTGGCTTGGATTCGAACACTTTGTGAGTGTTTGAATCGAGTTGATTAACAAGAGGGTTCTATGAAATTGCTATGTGCTTTTCATAGGATGTGCTCTTGTTGTTTTCCTCTTTTACATCTAAACTACATTCTTTCGAAATTGTTTTGTTTTTCTGAAAATTTATTTTCGATAACATGTTTTAGTTGCCCAAAGTTTGAGGACAAACTTTTTTTGAAGAAGAGGAGAGTTGGATCAAACGGTTTGGTGATTTGGTTCCGATTTTTGGTCTAGGATCTAACCATGTTCCTTGGGCTAATGGTTCAAGAAAAATCACCAAAGTAGGCCAATATCTCATTTGAAAACCAAGTCCCATGACACACTCTAATTCAAACGCAAGTCCCTTTCACTATAGTTTGCTTTAATGCTTTATGTCTTTGTCACCTTAAGTACTTTGTATGGAGGCATGAAAATCCATGGGGACCTTAGATGGACCGACCAAACTTGCTCTCCAAGGAGCAATCAAGGGCCTTGGATGAACAATATCAATGAAGGGTGAAGATGCTTCCAAGGGTCGCTATCTAATTTAGTTGTTGTTGTTCTTTTGTATGCTGATTTTGTAAGGCTCCCATGAGCCCTTTTTTTTGTTGTATTTTGGGGCCATTGTTAGCCCTTAGATTAGGAGTCAATTGTAAAGCAAGATGTAAGCCTTGGTCCTATATAAACCAAGCATTCCTCTTGTAATTTTCAGATTTGAGTTTATAAAAAAGTTGAGTTTTAAAGTGAGGTTTCTCTTTGAAAACCCTCTGCTCTCTCATGGCTAAGTGCTTGAGAAAACCTCCTTAGCTTAGTGCTTGGAGTTCTTTGGGTGATGACCCTTGCTTAGTGCTTGGTCAGATCCTTAGTCTTAGACTTTGGCTTTGTGCTTTGTCTAATTCATATCCATCTATCCTTTGTTTTTATGTTTTACAAATAATCAGAAATTAACCACCCAAAACAGCCCCTAAAAACGTGTGATTGGAGTGATGTTCATGAGTGAACTGTGTTTAGGGTGAGTGTGGTTACAAAGTTCAAAGAGGCCCGCTTTCGGTTTGCTTCAATTGGTATCAGAGCTACGGCTCTTGTGTTTTCTTAAACCGAGACGATCTTGGAATAAGGTGGTACTTGGTGTTTTGGGGAGTAACCTTGCAAATCTGGGTGTGACTTGATTTGTGAGTGTTGGCTTGGATTCGAACACTTTGTGAGTGTTTGAATCGAGGTTATTAACAAGAGGGTTCTATGAAATTGCTATGTGCTTTTCATAGGATGTGCTCTTGTTGTTTTCCTCTTTTACATCTAAACTACATTCTTTCGAAATTGTTTTTTTTTTCTGAAAATTTATTTTCGATAACATGTTTTAGTTGCCCAAAGTTTGAGGACAAACTTTTTTTTGAAGAAGAGGAGAGTTGGACTGAAACGGTTTGGTGATTTGGTTCCGATTTTTGGTCTAGGATCTAACCATGTTCCTTGGGCTAATGGTTCAAGAAAAATCAGCCAAAGTAGGCCAATATCTCGGCTGAAAACCAAGTCCCATGACACACTCTAATTCAAACGCAAGTCCCTTTCACTATAGTTTGCTTTAATGCTTTATGTCTTTGTCACCTTTTAGTACTTTGTATGGAGGCATGAAAATCCGCATGGGGACCTTAGATGGACCGACCAAACTTGCTCTCCAAGGAGCAATCAAGGGCCTTGGATGAACAATATCAATGAAGGGTGAAGATGCTTCCAAGGGTCGCTATCTAATTTAGTTGTTGTTGTTCTTTTGTATGCTGATTTTGTAAGGCTCCCATGAGCCCTTTTTTTTGTTGTATTTTGGGGCCATTGTTAGCCCTTAGATTAGGAGTCAATTGTAAAGCAAGATGTAAGCCTTGGTCCTATATAAACCAAGCATTCCTCTTGTAATTTTCAGATTTGAGTTTATAAAAAAGTTGAGTTTTAAAGTGAGGTTTCTCTTTGAAAACCCTCTGCTCTCTCATGGCTAAGTGCTTGAGAAAACCTCCTTAGCTTAGTGCTTGGAGTTCTTTGGGTGATGACCCTTGCTTAGTGCTTGGTCAGATCCTTAGTCTTAGACTTTGGCTTTGTGCTTTGTCTAATTCATATCCATCTATCCTTTGTTTTTATGTTTTACAAATAATCAGAAATTAACCACCCAAAACAGCCCCTAAAAACGTGTGATTGGAGTGATGTTCATGAGTGAACTGTGTTTAGGGTGAGTGTGGTTACAAAGTTCAAAGAGGCCCGCTTTCGGTTTGCTTCAATTGGTATCAGAGCTACGGCTCTTGTGTTTTCTTAAACCGAGACGATCTTGGAATAAGGTGGTACTTGGTGTTTTGGGGAGTAACCTTGCAAATCTGGGTGTGACTTGATTTGTGAGTGTTGGCTTGGATTCGAACACTTTGTGAGTGTTTGAATCGAGGTTATTAACAAGAGGGTTCTATGAAATTGCTATGTGCTTTTCATAGGATGTGCTCTTGTTGTTTTCCTCTTTTACATCTAAACTACATTCTTTCGAAATTGTTTTGTTGAAAATTTATTTTCAATAACTTGTTTTAGTTGCCCAAAGTTTGAGGACATTCTTTTTTTTGAAGAAGAGGAGAGTTGGACTGAAACGGTTTGGTGATTTGGTTCCGATTTTTGGTCAAGGATCTAACCATGTTCCTTGGGCTAATGGTTCAAGAAAAATCAGCCAAAGTAGGCCAATATCTCGGCTGAAAACCAAGTCCCATGACACACTCTAATTCAAACGCAAGTCCCTTTCACTAAAGTTTGCTTTATCGCTTTATGTCTTTGTCACCTTTTAGTATTTTGTATGGAGGCATGAAAATCCGCATGGGGACCTTAGATGGACCGACCAAACTTGCTCTCCAAGGAGCAATCAAGGGCCTTGGATGAACAATATCAATGAAGGGTGAAGATGCTTCCAAGGGTCGCTATCTAATTTAGTTGTTGTTGTTCTTTTGTATGCTGATTTTGTAAGGCTCCCATGAGCCCTTTTTTTTGTTGTATTTTGGGGCCATTGTTAGCCCTTAGATTAGGAGTCAATTGTAAAGCAAGATGTAAGCCTTGGTCCTATATAAACCAAGCATTCCTCTTGTAATTTTCAGATTTGAGTTTATAAAAAAGTTGAGTTTTAAAGTGAGGTTTCTCTTTGAAAACCCTCTGCTCTCTCATGGCTAAGTGCTTGAGAAAACCTCCTTAGCTTAGTGCTTGGAGTTCTTTGGGTGATGACCCTTGCTTAGTGCTTGGTCAGATCCTTAGTCTTAGACTTTGGCTTTGTGCTTTGTCTAATTCATATCCATCTATCCTTTGTTTTTATGTTTTACAAATAATCAGAAATTAACCACCCAAAACAAATTTCTAAAAACGTGTGATTGGAGTGATGTTCATGAGTGAACTGTGTTTAGGGTGAGTGTGGTTACAAAGTTCAAAGAGGCCCGCTTTCGGTTTGCTTCAATTGGTATCAGAGCTACGGCTCTTGTGTTTTCTTAAACCGAGACGATCTTGGAATAAGGTGGTACTTGGTGTTTTGGGAGTAACCTTGCAAATCTGGGTGTGACTTGATTTGTGAGTGTTGGCTTGGATTCGAACACTTTGTGAGTGTTTGAATCGAGGTTATTAACAAGAGGGTTCTATGAAATTGCTATGTGCTTTTCATAGGATGTGCTCTTGTTGTTTTCCTCTTTTACATCTAAACTACATTCTTTCGAAATTGTTTTTTTTTCTGAAAATTTATTTTCGCTAACATGTTTTAGTTGCCCAAAGTTTGAGGCCAACCTTTTTTTTGAAGAAGAGGAGAGGTGGACTGAAACGGTTTGGTGATTTGGTACCGATTTTTGGTCAAGGATCTAACCATGTTCCTTGGGCTAATGGTTCAAGAAAAATCAGCCAAAGTAGGCCAATATCTCAGCTGAAAACCAAGTCCCATGACACACTCTAATTCAAACGCAAGTCCCTTTCACTATAGTTTGCTTTAATGCTTTATGTCTTTGTCACCTTTTAGTATTTTGTATGGAGGCATGAAAATCCGCATGGGGACCTTAGATGGACCGACCAAACTTGCTCTCCAAGGAGCAATCAAGGGCCTTGGATGAACAATATCAATGAAGGGTGAAGATGCTTCCAAGGGTCGCTATCTAATTTAGTTGTTGTTGTTCTTTTGTATGCTGATTTTGTAAGGCTCCCATGAGCCCTTTTTTTTGTTGTATTTTGGGGCCATTGTTAGCCCTTAGATTAGGAGTCAATTGTAAAGCAAGATGTAAGCCTTGGTCCTATATAAACCAAGCATTCCTCTTGTAATTTTCAGATTTGAGTTTATAAAAAAGTTGAGTTTTAAAGTGAGGTTTCACTTTGAAAACCCTCTCCTCTCTCATGGCTAAGTGCTTGAGAAAACCTCCTTAGCTTAGTGCTTGGAGTTCTTTGGGTGATGACCCTTGCTTAGTGCTTGGTCAGATCCTTAGTCTTAGACTTTGGCTTTGTGCTTTGTCTAATTCATATCCATCTATCCTTTGTTTTTATGTTTTACAAATAATCAGAAATTAACCACCCAAAACAGCCCCTAAAAACGTGTGATTGGAGTGATGTTCATGAGTGAACTGTGTTTAGGGTGAGTGTGGTTACAAAGTTCAAAGAGGCCCGCTTTCGGTTTGCTTCAATTGGTATCAGAGCTACGGCTCTTGTGTTTTCTTAAACCGAGACGATCTTGGAATAAGGTGGTACTTGGTGTTTTGGGGAGTAACCTTGCAAATCTGGGTGTGACTTGATTTGTGAGTGTTGGCTTGGATTCGAACACTTTGTGAGTGTTTGAATCGAGGTTATTAACAAGAGGGTTCTATGAAATTGCTATGTGCTTTTCATAGGATGTGCCCTTGTTGTTTTCCTCTTTTACATCTAAACTACATTCTTTCGAAATTGTTTTTTTTTCTGAAAATTTATTTTCGATAACATGTTTTAGTTGCCCAAAGTTTGAGGACAAACTTTTTTTTGAAGAAGAGGAGAGTTGGACTGAAACGGTTTGGTGATTTGGTTCCGATTTTTGGTCAAGGATCTAACCATGTTCCTTGGGCTAATGGTTCAAGAAAAATCAGCCAAAGTAGGCCAATATCTCGGCTGAAAACCAAGTCCCATGACACACTCTAATTCAAACGCAAGTCCCTTTCACTATAGTTTGCTTTAATGCTTTATGTCTTTGTCACCTTTTAGTATTTTGTATGGAGGCATGAAAATCCGCATGGGGACCTTAGATGGACCGACCAAACTTGCTCTCCAAGGAGCAATCAAGGGCCTTGGATGAACAATATCAATGAAGGGTGAAGATGCTTCCAAGGGTCGCTATCTAATTTAGTTGTTGTTGTTCTTTTGTATGCTGATTTTGTAAGGCTCCCATGAGCCCTTTTTTTTGTTGTATTTTGGGGCCATTGTTAGCCCTTAGATTAGGAGTCAATTGTAAAGCAAGATGTAAGCCTTGGTCCTATATAAACCAAGCATTCCTCTTGTAATTTTCAGATTTGAGTTTATAAAAAAGTTGAGTTTTAAAGTGAGGTTTCACTTTGAAAACCCTCTCCTCTCTCATGGCTAAGTGCTTGAGAAAACCTCCTTAGCTTAGTGCTTGGAGTTCTTTGGGTGATGACCCTTGCTTAGTGCTTGGTCGGATCCTTAGTCTTAGACTTTGGCTTTGTGCTTTGTCTAATTCATATCCATCTATCCTTTGTTTTTATGTTTTACAAATAATCAGAACTTAACCACCCAAAACAGCCCATTAAAACGTGTGATTGGAGTGATGTTCATGAGTGAACCGTGTTTAGGGTGAGTGTGGTTACAAGGTTCAAAGAGGCCCGCTTTCGGTTTGCTTCAATTGGTATCAGAGCTACGGCTCTTGTGTTTCTTAAACCGAGACGATCTTGGAATAAGGTGGTACTTGGTGTTTTGGGGAGTAACCTTGCAAATCTGGGTGTGACTTGATTTGTGAGTGTTGGCTTCGATTCGAACACTTTGTGAGTGTTTGAATCGAGTTGATTAACAAGAGGGTTCTATGAAATTGCTATGTGCTTTTCATAGGATGTGCTCTTGTTGTTTTCCTCTTTTACATCTAAACTACATTCTTTCGAAATTGTTTTGTTTTTCTGAAAATTTATTTTCGATAACATGTTTTAGTTGCCCAAAGTTTGAGGACAAACTTTTTTTGAAGAAGAGGAGAGTTGGACTGAAACGGTTTGGTGATTTGGTTCCGATTTTTGGTCTAGGATCTAACCATGTTCCTTGGGCTAATGGTTCAAGAAAAATCAGCCAAAGTAGGCCAATATCTCGGCTGAAAACCAAGTCCCATGACACACTCTAATTCAAACGCAAGTCCCTTTCACTATAGTTTGCTTTAATGCTTTATGTCTTTGTCACCTTTTAGTATTTTGTATGGAGGCATGAAAATCCGCATGGGGACCTTAGATGGACCGACCAAACTTGCTCTCCAAGGAGCAATCAAGGGCCTTGGATGAACAATATCAATGAAGGGTGAAGATGCTTCCAAGGGTCGCTATCTAATTTAGTTGTTGTTGTTCTTTAGTATGCTGATTTTGTAAAGCTCCCATGAGCCCTTTTTTTTGTTGTATTTTGGGGCCATTGTTAGCCCTTAGATTAGGAGTCAATTGTAAAGCAAGATGTAGCCTTAGTTCTATATAAACCAAGCATTCCTCTTGTAATTTTCAGATTTGAGTTTATAAAAAAGTTGAGTTTTAAATTGAGGTTTCTCTTTGAAAACCCTCTCCTCTCTCATGGCTAAGTGCTTGAGAAAACCTCCTTAGCTTAGTGCTTGGAGTTCTTTGGGTGATGACCCTTGCTTAGTGCTTGGTCAGATCCTTAGTCTTAGACTTTGGCTTTGTGCTTTGTCTAATTCATATCCATCTATCCTTTGTTTTTATGTTTTACAAATAATCAGAAATTAACCACCCAAAACAGCCCCTCAAAACGTGTGATTGGAGTGATGTTCATGAGTGAACTGTGTTTAGGGTGAGTGTGGTTACAAGGTTCAAAGAGGCCCGCTTTCGGTTTGCTTCAATTGGTATCAGAGCTACGGCTCTTGTGTTTTCTTAAACCGAGACGATCTTGGAATAAGGTGGTACTTGGTGTTTTGGGGAGTAACCTTGCAAATCTGGGTGTGACTTGATTTGTGAGTGTTGGCTTGGATTCGAACACTTTGTGAGTGTTTGAATCGAGGTTATTAACCAGAGGGTTCTATGAAATTGCTATGTGCTTTTCATAGGATGTGCCCTTGTTGTTTTCCTCTTTTACATCTAAACTACATTCTTTCGAAATTGTTTTTTTTTTCTGAAAATTTATTTTCGATAACATGTTTTAGTTGCCCAAAGTTTGAGGACAAACTTTTTTTTGAAGAAGAGGAGAGTTGGGTGAAAGCGGTTTGGTGATTTGGTTCCGATTTTTGGTCTAGGATCTAACCATGTTCCTTGGGCTAATGGTTCAAGAAAAATCAGCCAAAGTAGGCCAATATCTCGGCTGTAAACCAAGTCCCATGACACACTCTAATTCAAACGCAAGTCCCTTTCACTATAGTTTGCTTTAATGCTTTATGTCTTTGTCACCTTTTAGTATTTTGTATGGAGGCATGAAAATCCGCATGGGGACCTTAGATGGACCGACCAAACTTGCTCTCCAAGGAGCACTCAAGGGCCTTGGATGAACAATATCAATGAAGGGTGAAGATGCTTCCAAGGGTCGCTATCTAATTTAGTTGTTGTTGTTCTTTTGTATGCTGATTTTGTAAGGCTCCCATGAGCCCTTTTTTTTGTTGTATTTTGGGGCCATTGTTAGCCCTTAGATTAGGAGTCAATTGTAAAGCAAGATGTAAGCCTTGGTCCTATATAAACCAAGCATTCCTCTTGTAATTTTCAGATTTGAGTTTATAAAAAAGTTGAGTTTTAAAGTGAGGTTTCTCTTTGAAAACCCTCTCCTCTCTCATGGCTAAGTGCTTGAGAAAACCTCCTTAGCTTAGTGCTTGGAGTTCTTAGGGTGATGACCCTTGCTTAGTGCTTGGTCGGATCCTTAGTCTTAGACTTTGGCTTTGTGCTTTGTCTAATTCATATCCATCTATCCTTTGTTTTTATGTTTTACAAATAATCAGAACTTAACCACCCAAAACAGCCCATTAAAACGTGTGATTGGAGTGATGTTCATGAG
Source organism: Dianthus caryophyllus (assembly GCA_023091065.1). Classification (NCBI taxonomy): domain Eukaryota; kingdom Viridiplantae; phylum Streptophyta; class Magnoliopsida; order Caryophyllales; family Caryophyllaceae; genus Dianthus; species Dianthus caryophyllus. The sequence continues at coordinate 21,499,485 of CM041522.1, forward strand.
TGAACCGTGTTTAGGGTGAGTGTGGTTACAAGGTTCAAAGAGGCCCGCTTCGGTTTGCTTCAATTGGTATCAGAGCTACGGCTCTTGTGTTTCTTAAACCGAGACGATCTTGGAATAAGGTGGTACTTGGTGTTTTGGGGTGTAACCTTGCAAATCTGGGTGTGACTTGATTTGTGAGTGTTGGCTTCGATTCGAACACTTTGTGAGTGTTTGAATCGAGTTGATTAACAAGAGGGTTCTATGAAATTGCTATGTGCTTTTCATAGGATGTGCTCTTGTTGTTTTCCTCTTTTACATCTAAACTACATTCTTTCGAAATTGTTTTGTTTTTCTGAAAATTTATTTTCGATAACATGTTTTAGTTGCCCAAAGTTTGAGGACAAACTTTTTTTGAAGAAGAGGAGAGTTGGACTGAAACGGTTTGGTGATTTGGTTCCGATTTTTGGTCTAGGATCTAACCATGTTCCTTGGGCTAATGGTTCAAGAAAAAATCAGCCAAAGTAGGCCAATATCTCGGCTGAAAACCAAGTCCCATGACACACTCTAATTCAAACGCAAGTCCCTTTCACTATAGTTTGCTTTAATGCTTTATGTCTTTGTCACCTTTTAGTATTTTGTATGGAGGCATGAAAATCCGCATGTGGACCTTAGATGGACCGACCAAACTTGCTCTCCAAGGAGCAATCAAGGGCCTTGGATGAACAATATCAATGAAGGGTGAAGATGCTTCCAAGGGTCGCTATCTAATTTAGTTGTTGTTGTTCTTTTGTATGCTGATTTTGTAAGGCTCCCATGAGCCCTTTTTTTTGTTGTATTTTGGGGCCATTGTTAGCCCTTAGATTAGGAGTCAATTGTAAAGCAAGATGTAAGCCTTGGTTCTATATAAACCAAGCATTCCTCTTGTAATTTTCAGATTTGAGTTTATAAAAAAGTTGAGTTTTAAAGTGAGGTTTCTCTTTGAAAACCCTCTCCTCTCTCATGGCTAAGTGCTTGAGAAAACCTCCTTAGCTTAGTGCTTGGAGTTCTTTGGGTGATGACCCTTGCTTAGTGCTTGGTCGGATCCTTAGTCTTAGACTTTGGCTTTGTGCTTTGTCTAATTCATATCCATCTATCCTTTGTTTTTATGTTTTACAAATAATCAGAACTTAACCACCCAAAACAGCCCATTAAAACGTGTGATTGGAGTGATGTTCATGAGTGAACCGTGTTTAGGGTGAGTGTGGTTACAAGGTTCAAAGAGGCCCGCTTTCGGTTTGCTTCAATTGGTATCAGAGCTACGGCTCTTGTGTTTTCTTAAACCGAGACGATCTTGGAATAAGGTGGTACTTGGTGTTTTGGGGAGTAACCTTGCAAATCTGGGTGTGACTTGATTTGTGAGTGTTGGCTTCGATTCGAACACTTTGTGAGTGTTTGAATCGAGTTGATTAACAAGAGGGTTCTATGAAATTGCTATGTGCTTTTCATAGGATGTGCTCTTGTTGATTTCCTCTTTTACATCTAAACTACATTCTTTCGAAATTGTTTTGTTTTTCTGAAAATTTATTTTCGATAACATGTTTTAGTTGCCCAAAGTTTGAGGACAAACTTTTTTTGAAGAAGAGGAGAGTTGGACTGAAACGGTTTGGTGATTTGGTTCCGATTTTTGGTCTAGGATCTAACCATGTTCCTTGGGCTAATGGTTCAAGAAAAATCAGCCAAAGTAGGCCAATATCTCGGCTGAAAACCAAGTCCCATGACACACTCTAATTCAAACGCAAGTCCCTTTCACTATAGTTTGCTTTAATGCTTTATGTCTTTGTCACCTTTTAGTATTTTGTATGGAGGCATGAAAATCCGCATGGGGACCTTAGATGGACCGACCAAACTTGCTCTCCAAGGAGCACTCAAGGGCCTTGGATGAACAATATCAATGAAGGGTGAAGATGCTTCCAAGGGTCGCTATCTAATTTAGTTGTTGTTGTTCTTTTGTATGCTGATTTTGTAAGGCTCCCATGAGCCCTTTTTTTTGTTGTATTTTGGGGCCATTGTTAGCCCTTAGATTAGGAGTCAATTGTAAAGCAAGATGTAAGCCTTGGTCCTATATAAACCAAGCATTCCTCTTGTAATTTTCAGATTTGAGTTTATAAAAAAGTTGAGTTTTAAAGTGAGGTTTCTCTTTGAAAACCCTCTCCTCTCTCATGGCTAAGTGCTTGAGAAAACCTCCTTAGCTTAGTGCTTGGAGTTCTTAGGGTGATGACCCTTGCTTAGTGCTTGGTCGGATCCTTAGTCTTAGACTTTGGCTTTGTGCTTTGTCTAATTCATATCCATCTATCCTTTGTTTTTATGTTTTACAAATAATCAGAACTTAACCACCCAAAACAAATTCCCATTAAAACGTGTGATTGGAGTGATGTTCATGAGTGAACCGTGTTTAGGGTGAGTGTGGTTACAAGGTTCAAAGAGGCCCGCTTTCGGTTTGCTTCAATTGGTATCAGAGCTACGGCTCTTGTGTTTCTTAAACCGAGACGATCTTGGAATAAGGTGGTACTTGGTGTTTTGGGGAGTAACCTTGCAAATCTGGGTGTGACTTGATTTGTGAGTGTTGGCTTCGATTCGAACACTTTGTGAGTGTTTGAATCGAGTTGATTAACAAGAGGGTTCTATGAAATTGCTATGTGCTTTTCATAGGATGTGCTCTTGTTGTTTTCCTCTTTTACATCTAAACTACATTCTTTCGAAATTGTTTTGTTTTTCTGAAAATTTATTTTCGATAACATGTTTTAGTTGCCCAAAGTTTGAGGACAAACTTCTTTTTGAAGAAGAGGAGAGTTGGGTGAAACGGTTTGGTGATTTGGTTAGATTTTTGGTCTAGGATCTAACCATGTTCCTAGGGCTAATGGTTCAAGAAAAATCAGCCAAAGTAGGCCAATATCTCGGCTGAAAACCAAGTCCCATGACACACTCTAATTCAAACGCAAGTCCCTTTCACTATAGTTTGCTTTAATGCTTTATGTCTTTGTCACCTTTTAGTATTTTGTATGGAGGCATGAAAATCCGCATGTGGACCTTAGATGGGCCGACCAAACTTGCTCTCCAAGGTGCAATCAAGGGCCTTGGATGAACAATATCAATGAAGGGTGAAGATGCTTCCAAGGGACGCAATCTAATTTAGTTGTTGTTGTTCTTTTGTATCCTGAATTTGTAAGGCTCCCATGAGCCCTTTTTTTTGTTGTATTTTGGGGCCATTGTTAGCCCTTAGATTAGGAGTCAATTGTAAAGCAAGATGTAAGCCTTGGTTCTATATAAACCAAGCATTCCTCTTGTAATTTTCAGATTTGAGTTTATAAAAAAGTTGAGTTTTAAAGTGAGGTTTCTCTTTGAAAACCCTCTCCTCTCTCATGGCTAAGTGCTTGAGAAAACCTCCTTAGCTTAGTGCTTGGAGTTCTTTGGGTGATGACCCTTGCTTAGTGCTTGGTCGGATCCTTAGTCTTAGACTTTGGCTTTGTGCTTTGTCTAATTCATATCCATCTATCCTTTGTTTTTATGTTTTACAAATAATCGTAACTTAACCACCCAAAGCGACCCATTAAAACGTGTGATTGGAGTGATGTTCATGAGTGAACCGTGTTTAGGGTGAGTGTGGTTACAAGGTTCAAAGAGGCCCGCTTCGGTTTGCTTCAATTGGTATCAGAGCTACGGCTCTTGTGTTTTCTTAAACCGAGACGATCTTGGAATAAGGTGGTACTTGGTGTTTTGGGGAGTAACCTTGCAAATCTGGGTGTGACTTGATTTGTGAGTGTTGGCTTCGATTCGAACACTTTGTGAGTGTTTGAATCGAGTTGATTAACAAGAGGGTTCTATGAAATTGCTATGTGCTTTTCATAGGATGTGCTCTTGTTGATTTCCTCTTTTACATCTAAACTACATTCTTTCGAAATTGTTTTGTTTTTACGAAAATTTATTTTCGATAACATGTTTTAGTTGCCCAAAGTTTGAGGACAAACTTTTTTTTGAAGAAGAGGAGAGTTGGACTGAAACGGTTTGGTGATTTGGTTCCGATTTTTGGTCTAGGATCTAACCATGTTCCTTGGGCTAATGGTTCAAGAAAAATCAGCCAAAGTAGGCCAATATCTCGGCTGAAAACCAAGTCCCATGACACACTCTAATTCAAACGCAAGTCCCTTTCACTATAGTTTGCTTTAATGCTTTATGTCTTTGTCACCTTTTAGTATTTTGTATGGAGGCATGAAAATCTGCATGTGGACCTTAGATGGACCGACCAAACTTGCTCTCCAAGGAGCAATCAAGGGCCTTGGATGAACAATATCAATGAAGGGTGAAGATGCTTCCAAGGGTCGCTATCTAATTTAGTTGTTGTTGTTCTTTTGTATGCTGATTTTGTAAGGCTCCCATGAGCCCTTTTTTTTGTTGTATTTTGGGGCCATTGTTAGCCCTTAGATTAGGAGTCAATTGTAAAGCAAGATGTAAGCCTTGGTTCTATATAAACCAAGCATTCCTCTTGTAATTTTCAGATTTGAGTTTATAAAAAAGTTGAGTTTTAAAGTGAGGTTTCTCTTTGAAAACCCTCTCCTCTCTCATGGCTAAGTGCTTGAGAAAACCTCCTTAGCTTAGTGCTTGGAGTTCTTTGGGTGATGACCCTTGCTTAGTGCTTGGTCGGATCCTTAGTCTTAGACTTTGGCTTTGTGCTTTGTCTAATTCATATCCATCTATCCTTTGTTTTTATGTTTTACAAATAATCAGAACTTAACCACCCAAAACAGCCCATTAAAACGTGTGATTGGAGTGATGTTCATGAGTGAACCGTGTTTAGGGTGAGTGTGGTTACAAGGTTCAAAGAGGCCCGCTTTCGGTTTGCTTCAATTGGTATCAGAGCTACGGCTCTTGTGTTTCTTAAACCGAGACGATCTTGGAATAAGGTGGTACTTGGTGTTTTGGGGAGTAACCTTGCAAATCTGGGTGTGACTTGATTTGTGAGTGTTGGCTTCGATTCGAACACTTTGTGAGTGTTTGAATCGAGTTGATTAACAAGAGGGTTCTATGAAATTGCTATGTGCTTTTCATAGGATGTGCTCTTGTTGTTTTCCTCTTTTACATCTAAACTACATTCTTTCGAAATTGTTTTGTTTTTCTGAAAATTTATTTTCGATAACATGTTTTAGTTGCCCAAAGTTTGAGGACAAACTTTTTTTGAAGAAGAGGAGAGTTGGACTGAAACGGTTTGGTGATTTGGTTAGATTTTTGGTCTAGGATCTAACCATGTTCCTTGGGCTAATGGTTCAAGAAAAATCACCAAAGTAGGCCAATATCTCATTTGAAAACCAAGTCCCATGACACACTCTAATTCAAACGCAAGTCCCTTTCACTATAGTTTGCTTTAATGCTTTATGTCTTTGTCACCTTTTAGTATTTTGTATGGAGGCATGAAAATCCGCATGTGGACCTTAGATGGACCGACCAAACTTGCTCTCCAAGGAGCAATCAAGGGCCTTGGATGAACAATATCAATGAAGGGTGAAGATGCTTCCAAGGGTCGCTATCTAATTTAGTTGTTGTTGTTCTTTTGTATGCTGATTTTGTAAGGCTCCCATGAGCCCTTTTTTTTGTTGTATTTTGGGGCCATTGTTAGCCCTTAGATTAGGAGTCAATTGTAAAGCAAGATGTAAGCCTTGGTTCTATATAAACCAAGCATTCCTCTTGTAATTTTCAGATTTGAGTTTATAAAAAAGTTGAGTTTTAAAGTGAGGTTTCTCTTTGAAAACCCTCTCCTCTCTCATGGCTAAGTGCTTGAGAAAACCTCCTTAGCTTAGTGCTTGGAGTTCTTTGGGTGATGACCCTTGCTTAGTGCTTGGTCGGATCCTTAGTCTTAGACTTTGGCTTTGTGCTTTGTCTAATTCATATCCATCTATCCTTTGTTTTTATGTTTTACAAATAATCAGAACTTAACCACCCAAAACAGCCCATTAAAACGTGTGATTGGAGTGATGTTCATGAGTGAACCGTGTTTAGGGTGAGTGTGGTTACAAGGTTCAAAGAGGCCCGCTTTCGGTTTGCTTCAATTGGTATCAGAGCTACGGCTCTTGTGTTTTCTTAAACCGAGACGATCTTGGAATAAGGTGGTACTTGGTGTTTTGGGGAGTAACCTTGCAAATCTGGGTGTGACTTGATTTGTGAGTGTTGGCTTCGATTCGAACACTTTGTGAGTGTTTGAATCGAGTTGATTAACAAGAGGGTTCTATGAAATTGCTATGTGCTTTTCATAGGATGTGCTCTTGTTGATTTCCTCTTTTACATCTAAACTACATTCTTTCGAAATTGTTTTGTTTTTCTGAAAATTTATTTTCGATAACATGTTTTAGTTGCCCAAAGTTTGAGGACAAACTTTTTTTGAAGAAGAGGAGAGTTGGACTGAAACGGTTTGGTGATTTGGTTCCGATTTTTGGTCTAGGATCTAACCATGTTCCTTGGGCTAATGGTTCAAGAAAAATCAGCCAAAGTAGGCCAATATCTCGGCTGAAAACCAAGTCCCATGACACACTCTAATTCAAACGCAAGTCCCTTTCACTATAGTTTGCTTTAATGCTTTATGTCTTTGTCACCTTTTAGTATTTTGTATGGAGGCATGAAAATCCGCATGTGGACCTTAGATGGACCGACCAAACTTGCTCTCCAAGGAGCAATCAAGGGCCTTGGATGAACAATATCAATGAAGGGTGAAGATGCTTCCAAGGGTCGCTATCTAATTTAGTTGTTGTTGTTCTTTTGTATGCTGATTTTGTAAGGCTCCCATGAGCCCTTTTTTTTGTTGTATTTTGGGGCCATTGTTAGCCCTTAGATTAGGAGTCAATTGTAAAGCAAGATGTAAGCCTTGGTTCTATATAAACCAAGCATTCCTCTTGTAATTTTCAGATTTGAGTTTATAAAAAAGTTGAGTTTTAAAGTGAGGTTTCTCTTTGAAAACCCTCTCTCTCTCATGGCTAAGTGCTTGAGAAAACCTCCTTAGCTTAGTGCTTGGAGTTCTTTGGGTGATGACCCTTGCTTAGTGCTTGGTCGGATCCTTAGTCTTAGACTTTGGCTTTGTGCTTTGTCTAATTCATATCCATCTATCCTTTGTTTTTATGTTTTACAAATAATCAGAACTTAACCACCCAAACAGCCCATTAAAACGTGTGATTGGAGTGATGTTCATGAGTGAACCGTGTTTAGGGTGAGTGTGGTTACAAGGTTCAAAGAGGCCCGCTTTCGGTTTGCTTCAATTGGTATCAGAGCTACGGCTCTTGTGTTTCTTAAACCGAGACGATCTTGGAATAAGGTGGTACTTGGTGTTTTGGGAGTAACCTTGCAAATCTGGGTGTGACTTGATTTGTGAGTGTTGGCTTCGATTCGAACACTTTGTGAGTGTTTGAATCGAGTTGATTAACAAGAGGGTTCTATGAAATTGCTATGTGCTTTTCATAGGATGTGCTCTTGTTGTTTTCCTCTTTTACATCTAAACTACATTCTTTCGTAATTGTTTTGTTTTTACGAAAATTTATTTTCGATAACATGTTTTAGTTGCCCAAAGTTTGAGGACAAACTTTTTTGAAGAAGAGGAGAGTTGGGTGAAACGGTGTGGTGATTTGGTTCCGATTTTTGGTCTAGGATCTAACCATGTCCCTTGGGCTAATGGTTCAAGAAAAATCAGCCAAAGTAGGCCAATATCTCGGCTGAAAACCAAGTCCCATGACACACTCTAATTCAAACGCAAGTCCCTTTCACTATAGTTTGCTTTAATGCTTTATGTCTTTGTCACCTTTTACTATTTTGTTTGGACGCATGAAAATCCGCATGTGGACCTTAGGTGGATCGACCAAACTTGCTCTCCAAGGAGCAATCAAGGGCCTTGGATGAACAATATCAATGAAGGGTGAAGATGCTTCCAAGGGTCGCTATCTAATTTAGTTGTTGTTGTTCTTTTGTATGCTGATTTTGTAAGGCTCCCATGAGCCCCTTTTTTTGTTGTATTTTGGGGCCATTGTTAGCCCTTAGATTAGGAGTCAATTGTAAAGCAAGATGTAAGCCTTGGTTCTATATAAACCAAGCATTCCTCTTGTAATTTTCAGATTTGAGTTTATAAAAAAGTTGAGTTTTAAAGTGAGGTTTCTCTTTGAAAACCCTCTCCTCTCTCATGGCTAAGTGCTTGAGAAAACCTCCTTAGCTTAGTGCTTGGAGTTCTTTGGGTGATGACCCTTGCTTAGTGCTTGGTCGGATCCTTAGTCTTAGACTTTGGCTTTGTGCTTTGTCTAATTCATATCCATCTATCCTTTGTTTTTATGTTTTACAAATAATCAGAACTTAACCACCCAAAACAAATTCCCATTAAAACGTGTGATTGGAGTGATGTTCATGAGTGAACCGTGTTTAGGGTGAGTGTGGTTACAAGGTTCAAAGAGGCCCGCTTTCGGTTTGCTTCAATTGGTATCAGAGCTACGGCTCTTGTGTTTTCTTAAACCGAGACGATCTTGGAATAAGGTGGTACTTGGTGTTTTGGGGAGTAACCTTGCAAATCTGGGTGTGACTTGATTTGTGAGTGTTGGCTTCGATTCGAACACTTTGTGAGTGTTTGAATCGAGTTGATTAACAAGAGGGTTCTATGAAATTGCTATGTGCTTTTCATAGGATGTGCTCTTGTTGATTTCCTCTTTTACATCTAAACTACATTCTTTCGAAATTGTTTTGTTTTTCTGAAAATTTATTTTCGATAACATGTTTTAGTTGCCCAAAGTTTGAGGACAAACTTTTTTTGAAGAAGAGGAGAGTTGGACTGAAACGGTTTGGTGATTTGGTTCGATTTTTGGTCTAGGATCTAACCATGTTCCTTGGGCTAATGGTTCAAGAAAAATCAGCCAAAGTAGGCCAATATCTCGGCTGAAAACCAAGTCCCATGACACACTCTAATTCAAACGCAAGTCCCTTTCACTATAGTTTGCTTTAATGCTTTATGTCTTTGTCACCTTTTAGTATTTTGTATGGAGGCATGAAAATCCGCATGTGGACCTTAGATGGACCGACCAAACTTGCTCTCCAAGGAGCAATCAAGGGCCTTGGATGAACAATATCAATGAAGGGTGAAGATGCTTCCAAGGGACGGTATCTAATTTAGTTGTTGTTGTTCTTTTGTATGCTGATTTTGTAAGGCTCCCATGAGCCCTTTTTTTTGTTGTATTTTGGGGCCATTGTTAGCCCTTAGATTAGGAGTCAATTGTAAAGCAAGATGTAAGCCTTGGTTCTATATAAACCAAGCATTCCTCTTGTAATTTTCAGATTTGAGTTTATAAAAAAGTTGAGTTTTAAAGTGAGGTTTCTCTTTGAAAACCCTCTCCTCTCTCATGGCTAAGTGCTTGAGAAAACCTCCTTAGCTTAGTGCTTGGAGTTCTTTGGGTGATGACCCTTGCTTAGTGCTTGGTCGGATCCTTAGTCTTAGACTTTGGCTTTGTGCTTTGTCTAATTCATATCCATCTATCCTTTGTTTTTATGTTTTACAAATAATCAGAACTTAACCACCCAAAAGCGGCCCATTAAAGCGTGTGATTGGAGTGATGTTCATGAGTGAACCGTGTTTAGGGTGAGTGTGGTTACAAGGTTCAAAGAGGCCCGCTTTCGGTTTGCTTGATTGGTATCAGAGCTACGGCTCTTGTGTTTCTTAAACCGAGACGATCTTGGAATAAGGTGGTACTTGGTGTTTTGGGGAGTAACCTTGCAAATCTGGGTGTGACTTGATTTGTGAGTGTTGGCTTCGATTCGAACACTTTGTGAGTGTTTGAATCGAGTTGATTAACAAGAGGGTTCTATGAAATTGCTATGTGCTTTTCATAGGATGTGCTCTTGTTGTTTTCCTCTTTTACATCTAAACTACATTCTTTCGAAATTGTTTTGTTTTTCTGAAAATTTATTTTCGATAACATGTTTTAGTTGCCCAAAGTTTGAGGACAAACTTTTTTGAAGAAAGAGGAGAGTTGGGTGAAGCGGTTTGGTGATTTGGTTCCGATTTTTGGTCTAGGATCTAACCATGTTCCTTGGGCTAATGGTTCAAGAAAAATCAGCCAAAGTAGGCCAATATCTCGGCTGAAAACCAAGTCCCATGACACACTCTAATTCAAACGCAAGTCCCTTTCACTATAGTTTCTTTAACGCTTTATGTCTTTGTCACCTTTTAGTATTTTGTATGGAGGCATGAAAATCCGCATGTGGACCTTAGATGGACCGACCAAACTTGCTCTCCAAGGAGCAATCAAGGGCCTTGGATGAACAATATCAATGAAGGGTGAAGATGCTTCCAAGGGTCATTATCTAATTTAGTTGTTGTTGTTCTTTTGTATCTTTGATTTTGTAAGGCTCCCATGAGCCCTTTTTTTTGTTGTATTTTGGGGCCATTGTTAGCCCTTAGATTAGGAGTCAATTGTAAAGCAAGATGTAAGCCTTGGTTCTATATAAACCAAGCATTCCTCTTGTAATTTTCAGATTTGAGTTTATAAAAAAGTTGAGTTTTAAAGTGAGGTTTCTCTTTGAAAACCCTCTCCTCTCTCATGGCTAAGTGCTTGAGAAAACCTCCTTAGCTTAGTGCTTGGAGTTCTTTGGGTGATGACCCTTGCTTAGTGCTTGGTCGGATCCTTAGTCTTAGACTTTGGCTTTGTGCTTTGTCTAATTCATATCCATCTATCCTTTGTTTTTATGTTTTACAAATAATCAGAACTTAACCACCCAAAGCGACCCATTAAAGCGTGTGATTGGAGTGATGTTCATGAGTGAACCGTGTTTAGGGTGAGTGTGGTTACAAGGATCAAGGAGGCCCGCTTGCGGTTTGCTTCAATTGGTATCAGAGCTACGGCTCTTGTGTTTTCTTAAACCGAGGCGATCTTGGAATAAGGTGGTACTTGGTGTTTTGGGGAGTAACCTTGCAAATCTGGGTGTGACTTGATTTGTGAGTGTTGGCTTCGATTCGAACACTTTGTGAGTGTTTGAATCGAGTTGATTAACAAGAGGGTTCTATGAAATTGCTATGTGCTTTTCATAGGATGTGCTCTTGTTGATTTCCTCTTTTACATCTAAACTACATTCTTTCGAAATTGTTTTGTTTTTCTGAAAATTTATTTTCGATAACATGTTTTAGTTGCCCAAAGTTTGAGGACAAACTTTTTTGAAGAAGAGGAGAGTTGGGTGAAACGGTTTGGTGATTTGGTTCAGATTTTTGGTCTAGGATCTAACCATGTTCCTTGGGCTAATGGTTCAAGAAAAATCGACCAAAGTAGGCCAATATCTCTTTGAAAACCAAGTCCCATGACACACTCTAATTCAAACGCAAAGTCCTTTTCACTATAGTTTGCTTTAATGCATTATGTCTTTGTCACCTTTTAGTATTTTGTATGGAGGCATGAAAATCAGCATGGGGACCTTAGATGGACCGACCAAACTTGCTCTCCAAGGAGCAATCAAGGGCCTTGGATGAACAATATCAATGAAGGGTGAAGATGCTTCCAAGGGTCGCTATCTACTTTAGTTGTTGTTGTTCTTTTGTATGCTGATTTTGTAAGGCTCCCATGAGCCCTTTTTGGTTGTATTTTGGGGCCATTTTTAGCCCTTAGATTAGGAGTCAATTGTAAGGTCAAGATGTTAGCCTTGGTCCTATATAAACCAAGCATTCCTCTTGTAATTTTCAGATTTGAGTTTATAAAAAAGTTGAGTTTTAAAGTGAGGTTTCTCTTTGAAACCCCTCTCCTCTCTCATGGCTAAGTGCTTGAGAAAACCTCCTTAGCTTAGTGCTTGGAGTTCTTTGGGTGATGACCCTTGCTTAGTGCTTGGTCGGATCCTTAGTCTTAGACTTTGGCTTTGTGCTTTGTCTAATTCATATCCATCTATCCTTTGTTTTTATGTTTTACAAATAATCAGAACTTAACCACCCAAAACAGCCCATTAAAACGTGTGATTGGAGTGATGTTCATGAGTGAACCGTGTTTAGGGTGAATGTGGTTACAAGGTTCAAAGAGGCCCGCTTTCGGTTTGCTTCAATTGGTATCAGAGCTACGGCTCTTGTGTTTTCTTAAACCGAGACGATCTTGGAATAAGGTGGTACTTGGTGTTTTGGGGAGTAACCTTGCAAATCTGGGTGTGACTTGATTTGTGAGTGTTGGCTTCGATTCGAACACTTTGTGAGTGTTTGAATCGAGTTGATTAACAAGAGGGTTCTATGAAATTGCTATGTGCTTTTCATAGGATGTGCTCTTGTTGTTTCCCTCTTTTACATCTAAACTACATTCTTTCGAAATTGTTTTGTTTTTCTGAAAATTTATTTTCGATAACATGTTTTAGTTGCCCAAAGTTTGAGGACAAACTTTTTTTGAAGAAGAGGAGAGTTGGACTGAAACGGTTTGGTGATTTGGTTCCGATTTTTGGTCTAGGATCTAACCATGTTCCTTGGGCTAATGGTTCAAGAAAAATCAGCCAAAGTAGGCCAATATCTCGGCTGAAAACCAAGTCCCATGACACACTCTAATTCAAACGCAAGTCCCTTTCACTATAGTTTGCTTTAATGCATTATGTCTTTGTCACCTTTTAGTATTTTGTATGGAGGCATGAAAATCAGCATGGGGACCTTAGATGGACCGACCAAACTTGCTCTCCAAGGAGCAATCAAGGGCCTTGGATGAACAATATCAATGAAGGGTGAAGATGCTTCCAAGGGTCGCTATCTACTTTAGTTGTTGTTGTTCTTTTGTATGCTGATTTTGTAAGGCTCCCATGAGCCCTTTTTTGTTGTATTTTGGGGCCATTTTTAGCCCTTAGATTAGGAGTCAATTGTAAGGTCCAGATGTTAGCCTTGGTCCTATATAAACCAAGCATTCCTCTTGTAATTTTCAGATTTGAGTTTATAAAAAAGTTGAGTTTTAAAGTGAGGTTTCTCTTTGAAAACCCTCTCCTCTCTCATGGCTAAGTGCTTGAGAAAACCTCCTTAGCTTAGTGCTTGGAGTTCTCTGGGTGATGACCCTTGCTTAGTGCTTGGTCGGATCCTTAGTCTTAGACTTTGGCTTTGTGCTTTGTCTAATTCATATCCATCTATCCTTTATTTTTATGTTTCACAAATAATCAGAACTTAACCACCCAAAACAGCCCATTAAAACGTGTGATTGGAGTGATGTTCATGAGTGAACCGTGTTTAGGGTGAGTGTGGTTACAAGGTTCAAAGAGGCCCGCTTTCGGTTTGCTTCAATTGGTATCAGAGCTACGGCTCTTGTGTTTTCTTAAACCGAGACGATCTTGGAATAAGGTGGTACTTGGTGTTTTGGGGAGTAACCTTGCAAATCTGGGTGTGACTTGATTTGTGAGTGTTGGCTTCGATTCGAACACTTTGTGAGTGTTTGAATCGAGTTGATTAACAAGAGGGTTCTATGAAATTGCTATGTGCTTTTCATAGGATGTGCTCTTGTTGTTTCCCTCTTTTACATCTAAACTACATTCTTTCGAAATTGTTTTGTTTTTCTGAAAATTTATTTTCGATAAAATGTTTTAGTTGCCCAAAGTTTGAGGACAAACTTTTTTTGAAGAAGAGGAGAGTTGGACTGAAACGGTTTGGTGATTTGGTTCCGATTTTTGGTCTAGGATCTAACCATGTTCCTTGGGCTAATGGTTCAAGAAAAATTAGCCAAAGTAGGCCAATATCTCGGCTGAAAACCAAGTCCCATGACACACTCTAATTCAAACGCAAGTCCCTTTCACTACAGTTTGCTTTAATGCTTTATGTCTTTGTCACCTTTTAGTATTTTGTATGGAGGCATGAAAATCCGCATGGGGACCTTAGATGGACCGACCAAACTTGCTCTCCAAGGAGCAATCAAGGGCCTTGGATGAACAATATCAATGAAGGGTGAAGATGCTTCCAAGGGTCGCTATCTAATTTAGTTGTTGTTGTTTTGTATGCTGATTTTGTAAGGCTCCTATGAGCCCTTTTTTTGTTGTATTTTGGGGCCATTGTTAGCCCTTAGATTAGGAGTCAATTGTAAGGCAAGATGTAGGCCTTGGTCCTATATAAACCAAGCATTCCTCTTGTAATTTTCAGATTTGAGTTTATAAAAAAGTTGAGTTTTAAAGTGAGGTTTCTCTTTGAAAATTAAACCCTCTCCTCTCTCATGGCTAAGTGCTTGAGAAAACCTTCTTAGCTTAGTGCTTGGAGTTCTCTGGGTGATAACCCTTGCTTAGTGCTTGGTCGGATCCTTAGTCTTAGACTTTGGCTTTGTGCTTTGTCTAATTCATATCCATCTATCCTTTGTTTTTATGTTTAATAATCAGAACTTAACCACCCAAAACAGCCCATTAAAACGTGTGATTGGAGTGATGTTCATGAGTGAACCGTGTTTAGGGTGAGTGTGGTTACAAGGTTCAAAGAGGCCCGCTTTCAGTTTGCTTCAATTGGTATCAGAGCTACGGCTCTTGTGTTTTCTTAAACCGAGACGATCTTGGAGTAAGGTGGTACTTGGTGTTTTGGGGAGTAACCTTGCAAATCTGGGTGTGACTTGATTTGTGAGTGTTGGCTTCGATTCGAACACTTTGTGAGTGTTTGAATCGAGTTGATTAACAAGAGGGTTCTATGAAATTGCTATGTGCTTTTCATAGGATGTGCTCTTGTTGTTTCCCTCTTTTACATCTAAACTACATTCTTTCGAAATTGTTTTGTTTTTCTGAAAATTTATTTTCGATAACATGTTTTAGTTGCCCAAAGTTTGAGGACAAACTTTTTTTGAAGAAGAGGAGAGTTGGGTGAAACGGTTTGGTGATTTGGTTCCGATTTTTGGTCTAGGATCTAACCATGTTCCTTGGGCTAATGGTTCAAGAAAAATCAGCCAAAGTAGGCCAATATCTCGGCTGCAAACCAAGTCCCATGACACACTCTAATTCAAACGCAAGTCCCTTTCACTACGCCGCTTTAATGCTTTATGTCTTTGTCACCTTTTAGTATTTTGTATGGAGGCATGAAAATCCGCATGGGGACCTTAGATGGACCGACCAAACTTGCTCTCCAAGGAGCAATCAAGGGCCTTGGATGAACAATATCAATGAAGGGTGAAGATGCTTCCAAGGGTCGCTATCTAATTTAGTTGTTGTTGTTCTTTTGTATGCTGATTTTGTAAGGCTCCCATGAGCCCTTTTTTTGTTGTATTTTGGGGCCATTGTTAGCCCTTAGATTAGGAGTCAATTGTAAGGCAAGATGTAAGCCTTGGTCCTATATAAACCAAGCATTCCTCTTGTAATTTTCAGATTTGAGTTTATAAAAAAGTTGAGTTTTAAAGTGAGGTTTCTCTTTGAA
This sequence comes from Dianthus caryophyllus, assembly GCA_023091065.1. Lineage (NCBI taxonomy): Eukaryota > Viridiplantae > Streptophyta > Magnoliopsida > Caryophyllales > Caryophyllaceae > Dianthus > Dianthus caryophyllus. The sequence continues at coordinate 21,514,816 of CM041522.1, forward strand.
AACCCTCGCCTCTCTCATGGCTAAGTGCTTGAGAAAACCTCCTTAGCTTAGTACTTGGAGTTCTTTGGGTGATGACACTTGCTTAGTACTTGGTCGGATCCTTAGTCTTAGACTTTGGCTTTGTGCTTTGTCTAATTCATATCCATCTATCCTTTGTTTTTATGTTTTACAAATAATCAGAAATTAACCACCCAAAACAGCCCATTAAAACGTGTGATTGGAGTGATGTTCATGAGTGAACCGTGTTTAGGGTGAGTGTGGTTACAAGGTTCAAAGAGGCCCGCTTTCGGTTTGCTTCAATTGGTATCAGAGCTACGGCTCTTGTGTTTTCTTAAACCGAGACGATCTTGGAATAAGGTGGTACTTGGTGTTTTGGGGAGTAACCATGCAAATCAGGGTGTGACTTGATTTGTGAGTGTTGGCTTCGATTCGAACACTTTGTGAGTGTTTGAATCGAGTTGATTTCGAGTTGATTAACAAGAGGGTTCTATGAAATTGCTATGTGCTTTTCATAGGATGTGCTCTTGTTGTTTTCCTCTTTTACATCTAAACTACATTCTTTCAAAATTGTTTTGTTTTCTGAAAATTTATTTTGGATAACATGATTTAGTTGCCCAAAGTTTGAGGACAAACTTTTTTGAAGAAGAGGAGAGCTGGACTGAAACGGTTTGGTGATTTGGTTCCGATTTTTGGTCTAGGATCTAACCATGTTCCTTGGGCTAATGGTTCAAGAAAAATCAGCCAAAGTAGGCCAATATCTCGGCTGAAAACCAAGTCCCGTGACACACTCTAATTCAAACGCAAGTCCCTTTCACTACAGTTTGCTTTAATGCTTTATGTCTTTGTCACCTTTTAGTATTTTGTATGGAGGCATGAAAATCCGCATGGGGACCTTAGATGGACCGACCAAACTTGCTCTCCAAGGAGCAATCAAGGGCCTTGGATGAACAATATCAATGAAGGGTGAAGATGCTTCCAAGGGTCGCTATCTAATTTAGTTGTTGTTGTTCTTTTGTATGCTGATTTTGTAAGGCTCCCATGAGCCCTTTTTTTGTTGTATTTTGAGGCCATTGTTAGCCCTTAGATTAGGAGTCAATTGTAAGGCAAGATGTAAGCCTTGGTCCTATATAAACCAAGCATTCCTCTTGTAATTTTCAGATTTGAGTTTATAAAAAAGTTGAGTTTTAAAGTGAGGTTTCTCTTTGAAAACCCTCTCCTCTCTCATGGCTAAGTGCTTGAGAAAACCTCCTTAGCTTAGTACTTGGAGTTCTTTGGGTGATGACACTTGCTTAGTGCTTGGTCGGATCCTTAGTCTTAGACTTTGGCTTTGTGCTTTGTCTAATTCATATCCATCTATCCTTTGTTTTTATGTTTTACAAATAATCAGAAATTAACCACCCAAAACAGCCCATTAAAACGTGTGATTGGAGTGATGTTCATGAGTGAACCGTGTTTAGGGTGAGTGTGGTTACAAGGTTCAAAGAGGCCCGCTTTCAGTTTGCTTCAATTAGTATCAGAGCTACGGCTCTTGTGTTTTCTTAAACCGAGACGATCTTGGAATAAGGTGGTACTTGGTGTTTTGGGGAGTAACCATGCAAATCAGGGTGTGACTTGATTTGTGAGTGTTGGCTTCGATTCGAACACTTTGTGAGTGTTTGAATCGAGTTGATTAACAAGAGGGTTCTGTGAAATTGCTATGTGCTTTTCATAGGATGTGCTCTTGTTGTTTCCCTCTTTTACATCTAAACTACATTCTTTCGAAATTGTTTTGTTTTTCTGAAAATTTATTTTCGATAACATGTTTTAGTTGCCCAAAGTTTGAGGACAAACGTTTTTTGAAAAGAGGAGAGTTGGACTGAAACGGTTTGGTGATTTGGTTCCGATTTTTGGTCTAGGATCTAACCATGTTCCTTGGGCTAATGGTTCAAGAAAAATCAGCCAAAGTAGGCCAATATCTCAGCTGAAAACCAAGTCCCATGACACACTCTAATTCAAACGCAAGTCCCTTTCACTATAGTTTGCTTTAGTGCTTTATGTCTTTGTCACCTTTTAGTATTTTGTATGGAGGCATGAAAATCCGCATGGGGACCTTAGATGGACCGACCAAACTTGCTCTCCAAGGAGCAATCAAGGGCCTTGGATGAACAATATCAATGAAGGGTGAAGATGCTTCCAAGGGTCGCTATCTACTTTAGTTGTTGTTGTTCTTTTGTATGCTGATTTTGTAAGGCTCCCATGAGCCCTTTTTTGTTGTATTTTGGGGCCATTTTTAGCCCTTAGATTAGGAGTCAATTGTAAGGTCAAGATGTTAGCCTTGGTCCTATATAAACCAAGCATTCCTCTTGTAATTTTCAGATTTGAGTTTATAAAAAAGTTGAGTTTTAAAGTGAGGTTTCTCTTTGAAAACCCTCTCCTCTCTCATGGCTAAGTGCTTGAGAAAACCTCCTTTGCTTAGTACTTGGAGTTCTTTGGGTGATGACACTTGCTTAGTGCTTGGTCGGATCCTTAGTCTTAGACTTTGGCTTTGTGCTTTGTCTAATTCATATCCATCTATCCTTTGTTTTTATGTTTTACAAATAATCAGAAATTAACCACCCAAAACAGCCCATTAAAACGTGTGACTGGAGTGATGTTCATGAGTGAACGGTGTTTAGGGTGAGTGTGGTTACAAGGTTCAAAGAGGCCCGCTTTCAGTTTGCTTCAATTGGTATCAGAGCTACGGCTCTTGTGTTTTCTTAAACCGAGACGATCTTGGAATAAGGTGGTACTTGGTGTTTTGGGGAGTAACCATGCAAATCAGGGTGTGACTTGATTTGTGAGTGTTGGCTTCGATTCGAACACTTTCTGAGTGTTTGAATCGAGTTGATTAACAAGAGGGTTCTATGAAATTGCTATGTGCTTTTCATAGGATGTGCTCTTGTTGTTTTCCTCTTTTACATCTAAACTACATTCTTTCAAAATTGTTTTGTTTTCTGAAAATTTATTTTGGATAACATGTTTTAGTTGCCCAAAGTTTGAGGACAAACTTTTTTTGAAGAAGGGGAGAGTTGGACTGAAACGGTTTGGTGATTTGGTTCCGATTTTTGGTCTAGGATCTAACCATGGTCCTTGGGCTAATGGTTCAAGAAAAATCAGCCAAAGTAGGCCAATATCTCGGCTGCAAACCAAGTCCCATGACACACTCTTATTCAAATGCAAGTCCCTTTCACTATAGTTTGCTTTAATGCTTTATGTCTTTGTCACCTTTTAGTATTTTGTATGGAGGCATGAAAATCAGCATGGGGACCTTAGATGGACCGACCAAACTTGCTCTCCAAGGAGCAATCAAGGGCCTTGGATGAACAATATCAATGAAGGGTGAAGATCCTTCCAGGGGTCGCTATCTACTTTAGTTGTTGTTGTTCTTTTGTATGCTGATTTTGTAAGGCTCCCATGAGCCCTTTTTTTGTTGTATTTTGGGGCCTTTGTTAGCCCTTAGATTAGGAGTCAATTGTAAGGCAAGATGTAAGCCTTGGTCCTATATAAACCTAGCATTCCTCTTGTAATTTTCAGATTTGAGTTTATAAAAAAGTTGAGTTTTAAAGTGAGGTTTCTCTTTGAAAACCCTCTCCTCTCTCATGGCTAAGTGCTTGAGAAAACCTTCTTAGCTTAGTGCTTGGAGTTCTTTGGGTGATGACCCTTGCTTAGTGCTTGGTCGGATCCTTAGTCTTAGACTTTGGCTTTGTGCTTTGTCTAATTCATATCCATCTATCCTTTGTTTTTATGTTTTACAAATAATCAGAACTTAACCACCCAAAACAGCCCATTAAAACGTGTGATTGGAGTGATGTTCATGAGTGAACCGTGTTTAGGGTGAGTGTGGTTACAAGGTTCAAAGAGGCCCGCTTTCGATTTGCTTCAATTGGTATCAGAGCTACGGCTCTTGTGTTTTCTTAAACCGAGACGATCTTGGAATAAGGTGGTACTTGGTGTTTTGGGAGTAACCTTGCAAATCTGGGTGTGACTTGATCTGTGAGTGTTGGCTTGATTGAACACTTTGTGAGTGTTTGAATCGAGTTGATTAACAAGAGGGTTCTATGAAATTGCTATGTGCTTTTCATAGGATGTGCTCTTGTTGTTTCCTCTTTACATCTAAACTACATTCTTTCGAAATTGTTTTGTTTTTACGAAAATTTATTTTCGATAACATGTTTTAGTTGCCCAAAGTTTGAGGACAAACTTTTTTGAAGAAGAGGAGAGTTGGGTGAAAGCGGTTTGGTGATTTGGTTCCGATTTTTGGTCTAGGATCTAACCATGTTCCTTGGGCTAATGGTTCAACAAAAATCAGCCAAAGTAGGCCAATATCTCAGCTGAAAACCAAGTCCCATGACACACTCTAATTCAAACGCAAGTCCCTTTCACTATAGTTTGCTTTAGTGCTTTATGTCTTTGTCACCTTTTAGTATTTTGTATGGAGGCATGAAAATCCGCATGGGGACCTTAGATGGACCGACCAAACTTGCTCTCCAAGGTGCAATCAAGGGCCTTGGATGAACAATATCAATGAAGGGTGAACCGGCTTCGAAGGGCCGGTATGTAACTTAGTTGTTGTTGTTCTTTTGTATGCTGATTTTGTAAGGCTCCCATGAGCCCTTTTTTTGTTGTATTTTGGGGCCATTGTTAGCCCTTAGATTAGGAGTCAATTGTAAGCCAAGATGTAAGCCTTGGTCCTATATAAACCAAGCATTCCTCTTGTAATTTTCAGATTTGAGTTTATAAAAAAAGTTGAGTTTTAAAGTGAGGTTTCTCTTTGAAAACCCTCTCCTCTCTCATGGCCAAGTGCTTGAGAAAACCTCCTTAGCTTAGTGCTTGGAGTTCTTTGGGTGATGACACTTGCTTAGTGCTTGGTCGGATCCTTAGTCTTAGACTTTGGCTTTGTGCTTTGTCTAATTCATATCCATCTATCCTTTGTTTTTATGTTTTACAAATAATCAGAAATTAACCACCCAAAACTGACCCATTAAAACGTGTGATTGGAGTGATGTTCATGAGTGAACCGTGTTTAGGGTGAGTGTGGTTACAAGGTTCAAAGAGGCCCGCTTTCGCTTGCTTGATTGGTATCAGAGCTACGGCTCTTGTGTTTTCTTAAACCGAGACGATCTTGGAATAAGGTGGTACTTGGTGTTTTGGGGACTAACCATGCAAATCTGGGTGTGACTTGATTTGTGAGTGTTGGCTTCGATTCGAACACTTTGTGAGTGTTTGAATCGAGTTGATTAACAAGAGGGTTCTATGAAATTGCTATGTGCTTTTCATAGGATGTGCTCTTGTTGTTTTCCTCTTTTACATCTAAACTACATTCTTTCAAAATTGTTTTGTTTTCTGAAAATTTATTTTGGATAACATGTTTTAGTTGGCCAAAGTTCGAGGACAAACTTTTTTTGAAGAAGGGGAGACTTGGACTGAAACGGTTTGGTGATTTGGTTCCGATTTTTGGTCTAGGATCTAACCATGGTCCTTGGGCTAATGGTTCAAGAAAAATCAGCCAAAGTAGGCCAATATCTCGGCTGCAAACCAAGTCCTATGACACACTCTTATTCAAATGCAAGTCCCTTTCACTATAGTTTGCTTTAATGCTTTATGTCTTTGTCACCTTTTAGTATTTTGTATGGAGGCATGAAAATCAGCATGGGGACCTTAGATGGACCGACCAAACTTGCTCTCCAAGGAGCAATCAAGGGCCTTGGATGAACAATATCAATGAAGGGTGAAGATGCTTCCAAGGGTCGCTATCTACTTTAGTTGTTGTTGTTCTTTTGTATGCTGATTTTGTAAGGCTCCCATGAGCCCTTTTTTTGTTGTATTTTGGGGCCTTTGTTAGCCCTTAGATTAGGAGTCAATTGTAAGGCAAGATGTAAGCCTTGGTCCTATATAAACCTAGCATTCCTCTTGTAATTTTCAGATTTGAGTTTATAAAAAAGTTGAGTTTTAAAGTGAGGTTTCTCTTTGAAAACCCTCTCCTCTCTCATGGCTAAGTGCTTGAGAAAACCTTCTTAGCTTAGTGCTTGGAGTTCTTTGGGTGATGACCCTTGCTTAGTGCTTGGTCGGATCCTTAGTCTTAGACTTTGGCTTTGTGCTTTGTCTAATTCATATCCATCTATCCTTTGTTTTTATGTTTTACAAATAATCAGAACTTAACCACCCAAAACAGCCCATTAAAACGTGTGATTGGAGTGATGTTCATGAGTGAACCGTGTTTAGGGTGAGTGTGGTTACAAGGTTCAAAGAGGCCTGCTTTCGATTTGCTTCAATTGGTATCAGAGCTACGGCTCTTGTGTTTTCTTAAACCGAGACGATCTTGGAATAAGGTGGTACTTGGTGTTTTGGGGAGTAACCTTGCAAATCTGGGTGTGACTTGATCTGTGAGTGTTGGCTTCGATTCGAACACTTTGTGAGTGTTTGAATCGAGTTGATTAACAAGAGGGTTCTATGAAATTGCTATGTGCTTTTCATAGGATGTGCTCTTGTTGTTTCCCTCTTTTACATCTAAACTACATTCTTTCGAAATTGTTTTGTTTTTCTGAAAATTTATTTTCGATAACATGTTTTAGTTGCCCAAAGTTTGAGGACAAACTTTTTTTGAAGAAGAGGAGAGTTGGACTGAAACGGTTTGGTGATTTGGTTCCGATTTTTGGTCTAGGATCTAACCATGTTCCTTGGGCTAATGGTTCAAGAAAAATCAGCCAAAGTAGGCCAATATCTCAGCTGAAAACCAAGTCCCATGACACACTCTAATTCAAACGCAAGTCCCTTTCACTATAGTTTGCTTTAGTGCTTTATGTCTTTGTCACCTTTTAGTATTTTGTATGGAGGCATGAAAATCCGCATGGGGACCTTAGATGGACCGACCAAACTTGCTCTCCAAGGTGCAATCAAGGGCCTTGGATGAACAATATCAATGAAGGGTGAAGATGCTTCCAAGGGTCGCTATCTAATTTAGTTGTTGTTGTTCTTTTGTATGCTGATTTTGTAAGGCTCCCATGAGCCCTTTTTTTGTTGTATTTTGGGGCCATTGTTAGCCCTTAGATTAGGAGTCAATTGTAAGGCAAGATGTAAGCCTTGGTCCTATATAAACCAAGCATTCCTCTTGTAATTTTCAGATTTGAGTTTATAAAAAAAGTTGAGTTTTAAAGTGAGGTTTCTCTTTGAAAACCCTCTCCTCTCTCATGGCCAAGTGCTTGAGAAAACCTCCTTAGCTTAGTGCTTGGAGTTCTTTGGGTGATGACACTTGCTTAGTGCTTGGTCGGATCCTTAGTCTTAGACTTTGGCTTTGTGCTTTGTCTAATTCATATCCATCTATCCTTTGTTTTTATGTTTTACAAATAATCAGAAATTAACCACCCAAAACAGCCCATTAAAACGTGTGATTGGAGTGATGTTCAAGAGTGAACCGTGTTTAGGGTGAGTGTGGTTACAAGGTTCAAAGAGGCCCGCTTTCGGTTTGCTTCAGTTGGTATCAGAGCTACGGCTCTTGTGTTTTCTTAAACCGAGACGATCTTGGAATAAGGTGGTACTTGGTGTTTTGGGGACTAACCATGCAAATCTGGGTGTGACTTGATTTGTGAGTGTTGGCTTCGATTCGAACACTTTGTGAGTGTTTGAATCGAGTTGATTAACAAGAGGGTTCTATGAAATTGCTATGTGCTTTTCATAGGATGTGCTCTTGTTGTTTTCCTCTTTTACATCTAAACTACATTCTTTCAAAATTGTTTTGTTTTCTGAAAATTTATTTTGGATAACATGTTTTAGTTGGCCAAAGTTCGAGGACAAACTTTTTTTGAAGAAGGGGAGACTTGGACTGAAACGGTTTGGTGATTTGGTTCCGATTTTTGGTCTAGGATCTAACCATGGTCCTTGGGCTAATGGTTCAAGAAAAATCAGCCAAAGTAGGCCAATATCTCGGCTGCAAACCAAGTCCTATGACACACTCTTATTCAAATGCAAGTCCCTTTCACTATAGTTTGCTTTAATGCTTTATGTCTTTGTCACCTTTTAGTATTTTGTATGGAGGCATGAAAATCAGCATGGGGACCTTAGATGGACCGACCAAACTTGCTCTCCAAGGAGCAATCAAGGGCCTTGGATGAACAATATCAATGAAGGGTGAAGATGCTTCCAAGGGTCGCTATCTACTTTTGTTGTTGTTGTTCTTTTGTATGCTGATTTTGTAAGGCTCCCATGAGCCCTTTTTTTGTTGTATTTTGGGGCCTTTGTTAGCCCTTAGATTAGGAGTCAATTGTAAGGCAAGATGTAAGCCTTGGTCCTATATAAACCTAGCATTCCTCTTGTAATTTTCAGATTTGAGTTTATAAAAAAGTTGAGTTTTAAAGTGAGGTTTCTCTTTGAAAACCCTCTCCTCTCTCATGGCTAAGTGCTTGAGAAAACCTTCTTAGCTTAGTGCTTGGAGTTCTTTGGGTGATGACCCTTGCTTAGTGCTTGGTCGGATCCTTAGTCTTAGACTTTGGCTTTGTGCTTTGTCTAATTCATATCCATCTATCCTTTGTTTTTATGTTCTACAAATAATCAGAACTTAACCACCCAAAACAGCCCATTAAAACGTGTGATTGGAGTGATGTTCATGAGTGAACCGTGTTTAGGGTGAGTGTGGTTACAAGGTTCAAAGAGGCCTGCTTTCGATTTGCTTCAATTGGTATCAGAGCTACGGCTCTTGTGTTTTCTTAAACCGAGACGATCTTGGAATAAGGTGGTACTTGGTGTTTTGGGGAGTAACCTTGCAAATGGGTGTGACTTGATCTGTGAGTGTTGGCTTGATTGAACACTTTGTGAGTGTTTGAATCGAGTTGATTAACAAGAGGGTTCTATGAAATTGCTATGTGCTTTTCATAGGATGTGCTCTTGTTGTTTCCCTCTTTTACATCTAAACTACATTCTTTCGAAATTGTTTTGTTTTTCTGAAAATTTATTTTCGATAACATGTTTTAGTTGCCCAAAGTTTGAGGACAAACTTTTTTTGAAGAAGAGGAGGGTTGGAGTGACAAGGATTGGTGATTTGGTTCCGATTTTTGGTCTAGGATCTAACCATGTTCCTTGGGCTAATGGTTCAAGAAAAATCAGCCAAAGTAGGCCAATATCTCAGCTGAAAACCAAGTCCCATGACACACTCTAATTCAAACGCAAGTCCCTTTCACTATAGTTTGCTTTAGTGCTTTATGTCTTTGTCACCTTTTAGTATTTTGTATGGAGGCATGAAAATCCGCATGGGGACCTTAGATGGACCGACCAAACTTGCTCTCCAAGGTGCAATCAAGGGCCTTGGATGAACAATATCAATGAAGGGTGAAGATGCTTCCAAGGGTCGCTATCTAATTTAGTTGTTGTTGTTCTTTTGTATGCTGATTTTGTAAGGCTCCCATGAGCCCTTTTTTTGTTGTATTTTGGGGCCATTGTTAGCCCTTAGATTAGGAGTCAATTGTAAGGCAAGATGTAAGCCTTGGTCCTATATAAACCAAGCATTCCTCTTGTAATTTTCAGATTTGAGTTTATAAAAAAAGTTGAGTTTTAAAGTGAGGTTTCTCTTTGAAAACCCTCTCCTCTCTCATGGCCAAGTGCTTGAGAAAACCTCCTTAGCTTAGTGCTTGGAGTTCTTTGGGTGATGACACTTGCTTAGTGCTTGGTCGGATCCTTAGTCTTAGACTTTGGCTTTGTGCTTTGTCTAATTCATATCCATCTATCCTTTGTTTTTATGTTTTACAAATAATCAGAAATTAACCACCCAAAACAGCCCATTAAAACGTGTGATTGGAGTGATGTTCATGAGTGAACCGTGTTTAGGGTGAGTGTGGTTACAAGGTTCAAAGAGGCCCGCTTTCGGTTTGCTTCAGTTGGTATCAGAGCTACGGCTCTTGTGTTTTCTTAAACCGAGACGATCTTGGAATAAGGTGGTACTTGGTGTTTTGGGGACTAACCATGCAAATCTGGGTGTGACTTGATTTGTGAGTGTTGGCTTCGATTCGAACACTTTGTGAGTGTTTGAATCGAGTTGATTAACAAGAGGGTTCTATGAAATTGCTATGTGCTTTTCATAGGATGTGCTCTTGTTGTTTTCCTCTTTTACATCTAAACTACATTCTTTCAAAATTATTTTGTTTTCTGAAAATTTATTTTGGATAACATGTTTTAGTTGGCCAAAGTTCGAGGACAAACTTTTTTTGAAGAAGGGGAGACTTGGACTGAAACGGTTTGGTGATTTGGTTCCGATTTTTGGTCTAGGATCTAACCATGGTCCTTGGGCTAATGGTTCAAGAAAAATCAGCCAAAGTAGGCCAATATCTCGGCTGCAAACCAAGTCCTATGACACACTCTTATTCAAATGCAAGTCCCTTTCACTATAGTTTGCTTTAATGCTTTATGTCTTTGTCACCTTTTAGTATTTTGTATGGAGGCATGAAAATCAGCATGGGGACCTTAGATGGACCGACCAAACTTGCTCTCCAAGGAGCAATCAAGGGCCTTGGATGAACAATATCAATGAAGGGTGAAGATGCTTCCAAGGGTCGCTATCTACTTTAGTTGTTGTTGTTCTTTTGTATGCTGATTTTGTAAGGCTCCCATGAGCCCTTTTTTGTTGTTTTTTGGGGCCATTTTTAGCCCTTAGATTAGGAGTCAATTGTAAGGTCAAGATGTTAGCCTTGGTCCTATATAAACCAAGCATTCCTCTTGTAATTTTCAGATTTGAGTTTATAAAAAAGTTGAGTTTTAAAGTGAGGTTTCTCTTTGAAAACCCTCTCCTCTCTCATGGCTAAGTGCTTGAGAAAACCTCCTTAGCTTAGTGCTTGGAGTTCTTTGGGTGATGACCCTTGCTTAGTGCTTGGTCGGATCCTTAGTCTTAGACTTTGGCTTTGTGCTTTGTCTAATTCATATCCATCTATCCTTTGTTTTTATGTTATACAAATAATCAGAACTTAACCACCCAAAACAGCCCATTAAAACGTGTGATTGGAGTGATGTTCATGAGTGAACCGTGTTTAGGGTGAGTGTGGTTACAAGGTTCAAAGAGGCCCGCTTTCGGTTTGCTTCAATTGGTATCAGAGCTACGGCTCTTGTGTTTTCTTAAACCGAGACGATCTTGGAATAAGGTGGTACTTGGTGTTTTGGGGAGTAACCATGCAAATCAGGGTGTGACTTGATTTGTGAGTGTTGGCTTCGATTCGAACACTTTGTGAGTGTTTGAATCGAGTTGATTAACAAGAGGGTTCTATGAAATTGCTATGTGCTTTTCATAGGATGTGCTCTTGTTGTTTTCCTCTTTTACATCTAAACTACATTCTTTCAAAATTGTTTTGTTTTCAAAAATTTATTTTGGATAACATGTTTTAGTTGCCCAAAGTTTGAGGACAAACTTTTTTTGAAGAAGGGGAGAGTTGGACTGAAACGGTTTGGTGATTTGGTTCCGATTTTTGGTCTAGGATCTAACCATGGTCCTTGGGCTAATGGTTCAAGAAAAATCAGCCAAAGTAGGCCAATATCTCGGCTGCAAACCAAGTCCCATGACACACTCTTATTCAAATGCAAGTCCCTTTCACTATAGTTTGCTTTAATGCTTTATGTCTTTGTCACCTTTTAGTATTTTTTATGGAGGCATGAAAATCAGGATGGGGACCTTAGATGGACCGACCAAACTTGCTCTCCAAGGAGCAATCAAGGGCCTAGGATGAACAATATCAATGAAGGGTGAAGATGCTTCCGAGGGTCGCTATCTACTTTAGTTGTTGTTGTTCTTTTGTATGCTGATTTTGTAAGGCTCCCATGAGCCCTTTTTTTGTTGTATTTTGGGGCCTTTGTTAGCCCTTAGATTAGGAGTCAATTGTAAGGCAAGATGTAAGCCTTGGTCCTATATAAACCAAGCATTCCTCTTGTAATTTTCAGATTTGAGTTTATAAAAAAGTTGAGTTTTAAAGTGAGGTTTCTCTTTGAAAACCCTCTCCTCTCTCATGGCTAAGTGCTTGAGAAAACCTTCTTAGCTTAGTGCTTGGAGTTCTTTGGGTGATGACCCTTGCTTAGTGCTTGGTCGGATCCTTAGTCTTAGACTTTGGCTTTGTGCTTTGTCTAATTCATATCCATCTATCCTTTGTTTTTATGTTTTACAAATAATCAGAACTTAACCACCCAAGTGACCCATTAAAACGTGTGATTGGAGTGATGTTCATGAGTGAACCGTGTTTAGGGTGAGTGTGGTTACAAGGTTCAAAGAGGCCCGCTTTCGATTTGCTTCAATTGGTATCAGAGCTACGGCTCTTGTGTTTTCTTAAACCGAGACGATCTTGGAATAAGGTGGTACTGTAGGGATCGGATCCCATTCACTATTCAAGTATTAGTGTAAATCAAATTACTCTAATTTGATTTAGCAAGATCTATGTAGTTAACAAAAGTATTTTGTTACAAGATTAGAAAATTATACCTTTCTTTTAAAGGATATTAGGGCACAAAACTAGAACTCCTTTCTAGTTTTGTTTCTTGAGAATAGCTTAGGATGATCCTCCTTAATAACCCAAGTTTTCAAAGTAGAAAACCTCCTTTAGATAGCACCCAAGAACAATACTCCAAAAATACACTAGTGATTTTGATCTAGAAATCACTAAGTATAAACTTGATATTATGTGATAATAGTATTACTAACTCTTAGTAATATAAGAAATAATATTAAGAGAGTATTTAGTTTAGAGAGATTAGAGAGATAGAAATGAGAAAAGCATGAATGAATACTTTCTCTAAGGCCTAATGTTTTATATCAAAAATAAAACAAAATGAAGTGTGTAGCACACACTTGGGGTGGCCGGCCTAGAGGAGAGAGGAGAGGAGAAGTGTCTTTTCTTTTTATTGTTTAGAACAATTTGTAGCATGCTAATCATAATGCTCCAACATGCAAAAGGTGAACAAAAGCAAAAAGACAAAAGAGAATCTTTCTCTTCTTCTCCCCTTGTGTTGGACGGCTATAAGGCCCTAATTGTGGGCCCAATTTGTTTACAATATTTGTCCCACAAATACTTATAATTTATCACTTAATCATCTAATATGATAAAGTACAAATTATCAAATTGGACTCACAATTCTTCTTTAACATATATGTACACTTACACATATATTAAAAATGTACTTTCACTAATCTCATTAGTAAAATATACATGATTAGTGAATTAACAGTTAATCACTAATTCTCATCTCCTCTAATAATTTTATCGATATAAAATTCAATCATCCGAGTTCACAACTCGATTTCTCTCTAAATCAATACACTGACTAACCGTTAGTCAATTTATCAAGTTACTAATATAATCGTATCTCATACAATTAATTAGCTCAAATATTTGGAGTACGTTCCTATAGGTGTGACTTAAAGGGATCAATTGATCACCGCCGTTCTCACGACAATAACGTCAAACTCTAGTCAGCCAACCGTTATTGATTTACGTTAATCAATTGACAATAATTCAGGATTATCCCCATGTATTCCTTAATTGAGATTTATTAAGTAATCGCACTATTGTGGCGGACACATACTCCAACAATCTCCCACTTGTCCGAGACAAGTTGTGCATTACCAATTCTCATGTCCGTTTCACATCTCCCACTCGATGCAAGGTGTCTTACAGTCGCATTTGCATCCCGAGATATATATCGTGAGTGGTTTCCTCGATAAGGAGAGTAGGCCTGACCGGGAATCTACCGTAGATTCTTACCGAGCGTACACGCATTTTCGTGACTACTCCTCGAGTGGCCCAAAGATGTTTTACCCTCGACGAGGGTGGACATTTCCTTCCACTCGATCAGATCTTGTATAATGCAGATCACCATGACCCCAAAGATGCCCTTATAACCCCTTTCACGGCATGGTTTAGGACAAAATGAAAGTCACTCGGAGCGCAGACCGACTGGACAATCACCCAGGTCAAAGAATTGACTCAAAGGAATACTATAGAATTCCCACCACGACTGTGTTTCAATCTCATTGAAAAGGAATTTATAAGCGCCACCGCCTCGACAGAGTGTTCTTCACGATCTGCCTATGCAAACGATCACCATCACATATGACCCTATGGTGTTGAACCCACCATCGATCGACTTGCAATCTAGTCTCTACGAGACGTCACCTCTTATAAGAGACCAGGGACCAAATACTTAGTTTATACCGTTCACTTGAATACGTTCAAAGTTGTCACACAAATATTCGGATAAACAAAGTATGCATTCACAATGACTTAAGATAAAAACAATGAATGTTATTTTCATATATGTAAAAAATACATCGATCAATTACATATTACGAAACTAAAGGAAATTGGCATACGCCGCAACCCCATGGAGGCGGTGTGCGCGTCATGCTTAGCCCTCGAGAGGGGCTTGGTTAAAGGATCAGCGACATTGTCGTCTGTCCCAACCTTACAAATATCTATTTCCTTCCTTTCCACATTATCTCTAATAACGTGGTATTTCCTCAAAACGTGTCTAGACTTGTTGCTAGACTTGGGCTCCTTCGCTTGGAAAATAGCCCCACTGTTATCACAATAAACAGTCACAGGATCCACGGCACTAGGGACTACTTTTAGTCCATCCAAGAATTGCCGAATCCACACAGCTTCTTTAGCAGCCTTCGATGTCGCCAAATACTCGACTTAGTCGTAGAATCGCGGTGACACTGCTTTGAAGCTCTTCCAACAAACGGCTCCTCCATTCAACATATAGACATAGCCGGATTGGGATTTCAGATCATCCCCATCGGTTTGGAAACCGCATCCGTGTAACCCTTTACACGTAGCTCAAGTTCTCCTCCAAACACAAGAAACGAATCCTTAGTTCTTCTCAAGTACTTAAGGATGTTCTTCACACTATCCAGTGACTCTCACCGGATTAGCTTGATACGCTCGTCATGCTCAAGGCGAAAGCGACATCGGACGAGTGCACATCATAGCATACATGATTGATCCTACAAATGAAGCATAAGGGATCAATTTCATGCGTTCAATTTCCGCAGAGTCTTAGGACATTGAGATTTCTTCAATGTTATTCCTACACTTCATCTAAGAAAGCCTCTCTTGAGTCTTTCATATTGAACCTATCAAGAATTTTATCAATATAAGTTTCTTGACTTAATGCTAGTATCCTTTTGGATCTATCTCTATAGATCCGGATACCTAAGATGCGTTGTGCCTCTCCTAAGTCCTTCATTTGGAAATGGTTTCCCAATTCCCCTTTTACCGAGTTCAGACTTGGAATATCATTTCCAATCAGTAGTATGTCATCCACATACAAAACAAGGAAGGTTACTTTACTCCCACTAAACTTCATGTACAAACAAGGTTCCTCGGCACTACGAGCGAAACCATGTTGTTTGATAACATGATCGAATCTGTGATTCCAACTCCTCGATGCTTGCTTAAGACCATAAATGGATCTCTTAAGCTTGCATACTTTCTTAGGGTTGGATGTATCTATAAAACCTTCAGGTTGTGTCATAAACACTTCCTCTTCTAGAATCCCATTCAAGAAGGCGGTTTTTACATCCATTTGCCATATTTCATAGTCATGAAATGCCAAGAACCGCTAAGATTATCCTTATGGATCGAAGCATAGCAATCGGTGCAAAGGTTTCATCATAATGAATACCTTGGACTTGTGAAAAGCCCTTTGCCACCAATCTAGCTTTGTAAACATCAATATGTTTATCTATGCCGAGTTTGATTTTGAATATCCATTTACCTTTGAAGGGTCGCACTCCTTCAGGTAAATCTACCAAGTCCCAAACTTGGTTCTCGTACATAGAATCCATTTCGGATTTCATGGCCTCAAGCCATTTTTTCTGAGTTAGGGCTACTAATAGCCGCCTTGTAGGTTGAGGGTTCGTTGCTTTGAATAACAACAAATCACCCTCCTCCTCGATGTTACCGAGGTAACTGGCCAGGTTGTTGACTAACTCTTCACGACCTCCTAGGGATTATAACCGTGTCGCATTTACGACGAGGAATCCGCTTTCCTCATTTTCTGTCTCGGTTTGTGGCTCTTGAACTTCATCAAGTTCAAATTTTCTCCCACTGCTTTCTTAGAAATAAATTCATTTTCTAGGAAAACAAAGATCACGAGCCACAAACACTTTGTTCTCGTGAGGTTGTAGAAGTAATAGCCACAGGTTTCCTTAGGATAACCTACAAATAGACATTTGTCGGACCTTGAGCGAGTTTATCGCCAGCTTTATTCTTGACGACGCCTCACATCCCCAAATTCTCATGAATGACAAATAGGAACTGCTCCCATCCATATCTCATATGGAGTCTTATTGGCCGCTTTAGTCGGACTTGATTTAGTGACAATACACAGATAATAGCGCAAAGCCCCAAAATGATCCAGAAGCTCGCTTTGACTCATCATAGACCGAACCATGTCAAGCAAAGTTCGGTTTCTCCTTTCTCGCAACACCATTTAATTGTGGTGTGCCCGGAGGAGTCCATTGTGATATTATACCACAATTCTTAAGATGTGAATCAAACTCATTACTTAGATATTCGCCACCACGATCCGATCGTAGTGCTTTTATCCTTTTGTTTAGTTGGTTCTCAACCTCATTTTGAAATTCTTTAAATTTCTCAAAAGCATCACTTTTATGCCTTATTAAGTAGACATAACCATATCTACTTAAATCATCGGTAAAAGTAATGAAGTAATGATATCCTCCTCTAGCGGTGATGTTTAATGGACCACACACATCGGTATGTATGAGTCCTAAAACCCCACTTGCTCGTGTCCCTTTACCGCTAAAGGGTTGACGAGTCATCTTGCCTAAAAGGCAAGCTTCGCATGTACCATATGATTCGCAATCAAATGGTTTGAGAACCTTGGTCTCAACAAGTCTCTTTACGCGTCTTTCGTTTATGTGACCTAAACGACAATGCCAAAGGTAGGATTTGTTTGATTCATTCGTTTTGAGCCTCTTGTTCTCAACATGATAGACATCATTAACATCATTTAAAACATAAATACCTCCAATTGAAATAGATTCACCATAAACCATTTCATTAAAAGAAAAAGTACAACGGTTGTTCTTTATCTCAAAACAAAAGCCTTCCGCATCTAACACGGAGACGGAGATAATGTTTTTGGTTAGAGTTGGTACAAAATAACAGTTATTCAAAAGCAACTCTAATCCACTAGCAAGAGCGAGTACAAAAGTTCCCACTTTAAACGGCCGCTACTCTAGCTCCATTGCCCATGCGAGATCTACATCACCCTTGGCTAGGCCCGCACGCTTTCTCATCCCCTGCAAATGATTACAAAGGTGAGATCCACATCCGGTATCCAATACCCATGTAGAAATGCAAGCATGATTGATGTCAATCATATAGAGATTAGAAGGAATACCTTTGGATGTCGCACATCCATTCTTGAGATCCTTCTTATACTTGAGACAATTGCGCATCCAATGACCCACCTCATTGCAATATTTGCAAGTGTCTTTGAGGGGTCTTCCCTTGTTGATCTTGAGCTTAGGCTTATGTGGAACACCTTCCACAATAGCCTTTCCCTTACCCTTGCCTATGTTAGATGGCCCTTTCTTGGCCACCTTCCCCTTCTTCACTCCCAAGTTCATATTCTTCATTTTCATGGAGAGAACATCTTTCTTCTCCACCTCATTCACTTCCATATCCCTCTCGGCTTGGACCAAGAGTGCATGAAGTTCATGGTAACTCTTATCCATGTTGTTCATGTTATAGTTTACTCGAAAGTGAGCAAACTTGTTAGGAAGAGAATGGAGGATGCGGTTGATCGCAAGAGCCTTGGGTATAGCACACTCTTGACGCTCAAGAGTGTCTATTTGCTCAATCATTTTGAGCACATGAGGACCAACTTTTTGGTTCCTCTCAAGCTTTGCATCGAAAAACCGCACCGCGGCTTCATAAAGCCTAATTTGCGGTGCTTTGGAGAACATGGTTGTCACTCGAGTGAATATCGCATATGCACCTTTTTGAGTGACCATTCGGAGTTTGAGAGCGGGTGACATGGACCAAATTAAGACGTTTTTCACGTCATTGTCCACTTTCACATACTCATCATAGGCGGCACGAGCCGCGCCGGATCGAGAAGTGGGTTCGGCGGGTGGTTGATCGGTAAGGTGCTTGAGCACATTGTCGGATGTAGCGGCGCCCTTCATTGTCGAATCCCATTCGACGAAGTTGCTACCGTCATCCTTGAGGATACACTTATCCATCACGGTTCGCAACCATGAATCTTTGCCCAAAATGGGCGCGGGAGTAGTTGATGATGATGCCATTGCGATAAACGATTCTTCAATAAATATGAGGAAATATATAAGCATTCATTGTTCATATATAACATTTGCTAAAACTCATTTTTAAAAACAAATGTCCATTTATATAATGATCTCCCACGAAATTATATAAATGATTCCAAGACTCGTTTTTCATATAAAATTAGACATCTCATGTTTCCTTTTATATAAAAGCGATAAGTCAACACTTGACTAATTCTACACTAGAACGCTTGGTTGATGATTTTCTTTAAAATGCATCTTTTAGCCCCAAATAACTCTTATTCGGTTGAGTCCAAACCAAATTAGCACGGGACTTCCTCCCACTACTTACCCATGGTAACAAGGTTCCACGTCGCGGAGGTCCTCACGAACATGGGGTTCATAGTCGCTACATTTGGAAAGGCTTAATCTCAATTCATTTTTTTTTGTAAAAATGTGGGTGATCTTGTCAATTTTTAGTCATTTAAATTCTTTATAAGTGAACTAATTTAGGAATCGTGACTTAAATCGACAATCATAGTGGGATATCGTGGCATGCATGGCGATTTTGGCATGTGTGCGGAAAATATAAGCAAACAAACAAGCAAAACCAAGCAAGCAAGCATAAACCTAGTATGGCCACCTAAAGTAATTAAAATACAAGGAGTTACAAATTGGAAACCAACTCCTTTGGTCCCTCTTCATTATGGATCTCATCCAAGGCTCCTCCTTGCAAGCTTTAGAACTCTTCTAAGGCTCCAAGTCGATCTCCATCACCGGTCTTCGATTTACAAATAGTTACAAGTATGATTTACAAATAAATACATAGCAATCCTATTATACATTCATAAATAAAATAAACTATTAAATTACAAACCGGCGATACGAGATCGCATTTAATTACAAACCCACACGATATTCCCTTTCATTACGGGCAATATCGGTAAAAATATAACAACTATGGCCATACTAGTAAGAACAAACATTCATTCAATAATAAACATTCATCCAAACATGCTTAATATAAAGCTTATAAATAAAAACATGCCAAAATCGCCTTAAACAATAATCGCATTAATTCGTTTTATACCAATCTCATTTTTAATCGATTAATCTCATATTAATCAATAATGCTTAAAACACCTTTTAAGCTTGAACCAAAACTTCTAAACTGATTTAGAACACCCAAAAATAGTTCATACTAACTTATGGTGATTTTAGTTCATAAACATGGTCATTTGCTAATTAGGAGTACTTTAATCATAACCCTTTTATGAATAAAGCTTTATAAAATCAAAATAAAATAAAATAAAATTATTTTTATTTTGAAAAAATTTTGTATATTCTGGAACACTTCCAAAATATCAGAAAAGAAAAGTTTGGCCAGAAAATATTTACGAATTATTTTATATAAAATAACATACGATTTCATCGATTTTAACTCATAAAATCAAGAAAACGTCTAAAACAGTGAGGTAAAATCCCAAATTTATACGAGAGCATCCTCATAATGTGTAAAAATATTGGTATAAATTTCATGTCCAGAAAACAATATTTACAATATTTTTGGACATAAAATGCAAACCATACCGATTTTAAACAAAAATATGAATAAATATTCAAAACTCAAAATCTGACTTTGAAAATTTACATGCAGAATGTATAAATATGAAGTATCACTGTGTAAACATTTCGTGACCAGATTCGAACTATAACTATTTATAGTAATTATATTAGCCAAAAACACACTTTTTGACTCGGTTTTGTATAAAAATCATTTAAATTAGCAAACAAATTTCAAAAAATACGAAATTTGACCAGTAATTTCATGAGACCAGAAACTTTGCATGCAATAAAAATCTCGTGTTAAAACCATTTTTAACACTATTTTCGGATTTTATGTTATTTATTCTCAATAAATACATAAAACTCCAAAAACAACAAAATAAATTTGTAACTACAAGCCTTGGCTCTGATACCACTTGTAGGGATCGGATCCCATTCACTAATCAAGTATTAGTGTAAATCAAATTACTCTAATTTGATTTAGCAAGATCTATGTAGTTAACAAAAGTATTTTGTTACAAGATTAGAAAATTATACCTTTCTTTTAAAGGATATTAGGGCACAAAACTAGAACTCCTTTCTAGTTTTGTTTCTTGAGAATAGCTTAGGATGATCCTCCTTAATAACCCAAGTTTTCAAAGTAGAAAACCTCCTTTAGATAGCACCCAAGAACAATACTCCAAAAATACACTAGTGATTTTGATCCAGAAATCACTAAGTATAAACTTGATATTATGTGATAATAGTATTACTAACTCTTAGTAATATAAGAAATAATATTAAGAGAGTATTTAGTTTAGAGAGATTAGAGAGATAGAAATGAGAAAAGCATGAATGAATACTTTCTCTAAGGCCTAATGTTTTATATCAAAAATAAAACAAAATGAAGTGTGTAGCACACACTTGGGGTGGCCGGCCTAGAGGAGAGAGGAGAGGAGAAGTGTCTTTTCTTTTTATTGTTTAGAACAATTTGTAGCATGCTAATCATAATGCTCCAACATGCAAAAGGTGAACAAAAGCAAAAAGACAAAAGAGAATCTTTCTCTTCTTCTCCCCTTGTGTTGGACGGCTATAAGGCCCTAATTGTGGGCCCAATTTGTTTACAATATTTGTCCCACAAATACTTATAATTTATCACTTAATCATCTAATATGATAAAGTACAAATTATCAAATTGGACTCACAATTCTTCTTTAACATATATGTACACTTACACATATATTAAAAATGTACTTTCACTAATCTCATTAGTAAAATATACATGATTAGTGAATTAACAGTTAATCACTAATTCTCATCTCCTCTAATAATTTTATCGATATAAAATTCAATCATCCGAGTTCACAACTCGATTTCTCTCTAAATCAATACACTGACTAACCGTTAGTCAATTTATCAAGTTACTAATATAATCGTATCTCATACAATTAATTAGCTCAAATATTTGGAGTACGTTCCTATAGGTGTGACTTAAAGGGATCAATTGATCACCGCCGTTCTCACGACAATAACGTCAAACTCTAGTCAGCCAACCGTTATTGATTTACGTTAATCAATTGACAATAATTCAGGATTATCCCCATGTATTCCTTAATTGAGATTTATTAAGTAATCGCACTATTGTGGAGGACACATACTCCAACAGGTACTTGGTGTTTTGGGGAGTAACCTTGCAAATCTTAGTGTGACTTGATTTGTGAGTGTTGGCTTCGATTCGAACACTTTGTGAGTGTTTGAATCGAGTTGATTAACAAGAGGGTTCTATGAAATTGCTATGTGCTTTTCATAGGATGTGCTCTTGTTGTTTTCCTCTTTTACATCTAAACTACATTCTTTCAAAATTGTTTTGTTTTCTGAAAATTTATTTTGGATAACATGTTTTAGTTGGCCAAAGTTCGAGGACAAACTTTTTTTGAAGAAGGGGAGACTTGGACTGAAACGGTTTGGTGATTTGGTTCCGATTTTTGGTCTAGGATCTAACCATGGTCCTTGGGCTAATGGTTCAAGAAAAATCAGCCAAAGTAGGCCAATATCTCGGCTGCAAACCAAGTCCTATGACACACTCTTATTCAAATGCAAGTCCCTTTCACTATAGTTTGCTTTAATGCTTTATGTCTTTGTCACCTTTTAGTATTTTGTATGGAGGCATGAAAATCAGCATGGGGACCTTAGATGGACCGACCAAACTTGCTCTCCAAGGAGCAATCAAGGGCCTTGGATGAACAATATCAATGAAGGGTGAAGATGCTTCCAAGGGTCGCTATCTAATTTAGTTGTTGTTGTTCTTTTGTATGCTGATTTTGTAAGGCTCCCATGAGCCCTTTTTTTGTTGTATTTTGGGGCCATTGTTAGCCCTTAGATTAGGAGTCAATTGTAAGGCAAGATGTAAGCCTTGGTCCTATATAAACCAAGCATTCCTCTTGTAATTTTCAGATTTGAGTTTATAAAAAAAGTTGAGTTTTAAAGTGAGGTTTCTCTTTGAAAACCCTCTCCTCTCTCATGGCCAAGTGCTTGAGAAAACCTCCTTAGCTTAGTGCTTGGAGTTCTTTGGGTGATGACACTTGCTTAGTGCTTGGTCGGATCCTTAGTCTTAGACTTTGGCTTTGTGCTTTGTCTAATTCATATCCATCTATCCTTTGTTTTTATGTTTTACAAATAATCAGAAATTAACCACCCAAAACAGCCCATTAAAACGTGTGATTGGAGTGATGTTCATGAGTGAACCGTGTTTAGGGTGAGTGTGGTTACAAGGTTCAAAGAGGCCCGCTTTGGTTTGCTTCAGTTGGTATCAGAGCTACGGCTCTTGTGTTTTCTTAAACCGAGACGATCTTGGAATAAGGTGGTACTTGGTGTTTTGGGGACTAACCATGCAAATCTGGGTGTGACTTGATTTGTGAGTGTTGGCTTCGATTCGAACACTTTGTGAGTGTTTGAATCGAGTTGATTAACAAGAGGGTTCTATGAAATTGCTATGTGCTTTTCATAGGATGTGCTCTTGTTGTTTTCCTCTTTTACATCTAAACTACATTCTTTCAAAATTGTTTTGTTTTCTGAAAATTTATTTTGGATAACATGTTTTAGTTGGCCAAAGTTCGAGGACAAACTTTTTTTGAAGAAGGGGAGACTTGGACTGAAACGGTTTGGTGATTTGGTTCCGATTTTTGGTCTAGGATCTAACCATGGTCCTTGGGCTAATGGTTCAAGAAAAATCAGCCAAAGTAGGCCAATATCTCGGCTGCAAACCAAGTCCTATGACACACTCTTATTCAAATGCAAGTCCCTTTCACTATAGTTTGCTTTAATGCTTTATGTCTTTGTCACCTTTTAAGATTTTGTATGGAGGCATGAAAATCAGCATGGGGACCTTAGATGGACCGACCAAACTTGCTCTCCAAGGAGCAATCAAGGGCCTTGGATGAACAATATCAATGAAGGGTGAAGATGCTTCCAAGGGTCGCTATCTACTTTAGTTGTTGTTGTTCTTTTGTATGCTGATTTTGTAAGGCTCCCATGAGCCCTTTTTTGTTGTATTTTGGGGCCATTTTTAGCCCTTAGATTAGGAGTCAATTGTAAGGTCAAGATGTTAGCCTTGGTCCTATATAAACCAAGCATTCCTCTTGTAATTTTGATTTGAGTTTATAAAAAGTTGAGTTTTAAAGTGGGGTTTCTCTTTGTACACCCTCTCCTCTCTCATGGCTAAGTGCTTGAGAAAACCTCCTTAGCTTAGTGCTTGGAGTTCTTTGGGTGATGACCCTTGCTTAGTGCTTGGTCGGATCCTTAGTCTTAGACTTTGGCTTTGTGCTTTGTCTAATTCATATTCATCTATCCTTTGTTTTTATGTTATACAAATAATCAGAACTTAACCACCCAAAACAGCCCATTAAAACGTGTGATTGGAGTGATGTTCATGAGTGAACCGTGTTTAGGGTGAGTGTGGTTACAAGGTTCAAAGAGGCCCGCTTTCGGTTTGCTTCAATTGGTATCAGAGCTACGGCTCTTGTGTTTTCTTAAACCGAGACGATCTTGGAATAAGGTGGTACTTGGTGTTCTGGGGAGTAACCTTGCAAATCTGGGTGTGACTTGATTTGTGAGTGTTGGCTTCGATTCGAACACTTTGTGAGTGTTTGAATCGAGTTGATTAACAAGAGGGTTCTATGAAATTGCTATGTGCTTTTCATAGGATGTGCTCTTGTTGTTTCCCTCTTTTACATCTAAACTACATTCTTTCGAAATTGTTTTGTTTTTCTGAAAATTTATTTTCGATAACATGTTTTAGTTGCCCAAAGTTTGAGGACAAACTTTTTTTTGAAGAAGAGGAGAGTTGGACTGAAACGGTTTGGTGATTTGGTTCCGATTTTTGGTCTAGGATCTAACCATGTTCCTTGGGCTAATGGTTCAAGAAAAATCAGCCAAAGTAGGCCAATATCTCGGCTGAAAACCAAGTCCCATGACACACTCAAATTCAAACGCAAGTCCCTTTCACTATAGTTTGCTTTAATGCTTTATGTCTTTGTCACCTCTTAGTATTTTGTATGGAGGCATGAAAATCCGCATGGGGACCTTAGATGGACCGACCAAACTTGCTCTCCAAGGAGCAATCAAGGGCCTTGGTTGAACAATATCAATGAAGGGTGAAGATGCTTCCAAGGGTCGCTATCTAATTTAGTTGTTGTTGTTCTTTTGTATGCTGATTTTGTAAGGCTCCCATGAGCCCTTTTTTTTGTTGTATTTTGGGGCCATTGTTAGCCCTTATATTAGGAGTCAATTGTAAGGCAAGATGTAAGCCTTGGTTCTATATAAACCAAACATTCCTCTTGTAATTTTCAGATTTGAGTTTATAAAAAAGTTGAGTTTTAAAGTGAGGTTTCTCTTTGAAAACCCTCTCCTCTCTCATGGCTATGTGCTTGAGAAAACCTCCTTAGCTTAGTGCTTGGAGTTCTTTGGGTGATGACCCCTGCTTAGTGCTTGGTCGGATCCTTAGTCTTAGACTTTGGCTTTGTGCTTTGTCTAATTCATATCCATCTATCCTTTGTTTTTATGTTTTACAAATAATCAGAAATTAACCACCCAAAACAGCCCATTAAAATGTGTGATTGGAGTAATGTTCATGAGTGAACCGTGTTTAGGGTGAGTGTGGTTACAAGGTTCAAAGAGGCCCGCTTTCGGTTTGCTTCAATTGGTATCAGAGCTACGGCTCTTGTGTTTTCTTAAACCGAGATGATCTTGGAATAAGGTGGTACTTGGTGTTTTGGGGAGTAACCATGCAAATCTGGGTGTGACTTGATTTGTGAGTGTTGGCTTCGATTCGAACACTTTGTGAGTGTTTGAATCGAGTTGATTACCAAGAGGGTTCTATGAAATTGCTATGTGCTTTTCATAGGATGTGCTCTTGTTGTTTTCCTCTTTTACATCTAAACTACATTCTTTCAAAATTGTTTTGTTTTCTGAAAATTTATTTTGGATAACATGTTTTAGTTGGCCAAAGTTTGAGGACAAACTTTTTTTGAAGAAGGGGAGACTTGGACTGAAACGGTTTGGTGATTTGGTTCCGATTTTTGGTCTAGGATCTAACCATGGTCCTTGGGCTAATGGTTCAAGAAAAATCAGCCAAAGTAGGCCAATATCTCTACTGCAAAACCAAGTCCCATGACACACTCTTATTCAAATGCAGTCCCTTTCACTATAGTTTCTTTAACGCTTTATGTCTTTGTCACCTTTTAGTATTTTGTATGGAGGCATGAAAATCAGCATGGGGACCTTAGATGGACCGACCAAACTTGCTCTCCAAGGAGCAATCAAGGGCCTTGGATGAACAATATCAATGAAGGGTGAAGATGCTTCCAAGGGTCGCTATCTACTTTAGTTGTTGTTGTTCTTTTGTATGCTGATTTTGTAAGGCTCCCATGAGCCCTTTTTTGTTGTATTTTGGGGCCATTTTTAGCCCTTAGATTAGGAGTCAATTGTAAGGTCAAGATGTTAGCCTTGGTCCTATATAAACCAAGCATTCCTCTTGTAATTTTCAGATTTTAGTTTATAAAAAAGTTGAGTTTTAAAGTGAGGTTTCTCTTTGAAAACCCTCTCCTCTCTCATGGCTAAGTGCTTGAGAAAACCTCCTTAGCTTAGTGCTTGGAGTTCTTTGGGTGATGACCCTTGCTTAGTGCTTGGTCGGATCCTTAGTCTTAGACTTTGGCTTTGTGCTTTGTCTAATTCATATCCATCTATCCTTTGTTTTTATGTTATACTAATAATCCGAACTTAACCACCCAAAACAGCCCATTAAAACGTGTGATTGGAGTGATGTTCATGAGTGAACCGTGTTTAGGGTGAGTGTGGTTACAAGGTTCAAAGAGGCCCGCTTTCGGTTTGCTTCAATTGGTATCAGAGCTACGGCTCTTGTGTTTTCTTAAACCGAGACGATCTTGGAATAAGGTGGTACTTGGTGTTTTGGGGAGTAACCATGCAAATCTGGGTGTGACTTGATTTGTGAGTGTTGGCTTCGATTCGAACACTTTGTGAGTGTTTGAATCGAGTTGATTACCAAGAGGGTTCTATGAAATTGCTATGTGCTTTTCATAGGATGTGCTCTTGTTGTTTTCCTCTTTTACATCTAAACTACATTCTTTCAAAATTGTTTTGTTTTCTGAAAATTTATTTTGGATAACATGTTTTAGTTGGCCAAAGTTTGAGGACAAACTTTTTTTGAAGAAGGGGAGAGTTGGACTGAAACGGTTTGGTGATTTGGTTCCGATTTTTGGTCTAGGATCTAACCATGGTCCTTGGGCTAATGGTTCAAGAAAAATCAGCCAAAGTAGGCCAATATCTCGGCTGCAAACCAAGTCCCATGACACACTCTTATTCAAATGCAAGTCCCTTTCACTATAGTTTGCTTTAATGCTTTATGTCTTTGTCACCTTTTAGTATTTTGTATGGAGGCATGAAAATCAGCATGGGGACCTTAGATGGACCGACCAAACTTGCTCTCCAAGGAGCAATCAAGGGCCTTGGATGAACAATATCAATGAAGGGTGAAGATGCTTCCAAGGGTCGCTATCTACTTTAGTTGTTGTTGTTCTTTTGTATGTCGATTTTGTAGGGCTCCCATGAGCCCTTTTTTGTTGTATTTTGGGGCCATTTTTAGCCCTTAGATTAGGAGTCAATTGTAAGGTCAAGATGTTAGCCTTGGTCCTATATAAACCAAGCATTCCTCTTGTAATTTTCAGATTTGAGTTTATAAAAAAGTTGAGTTTTAAAGTGAGGTTTCTCTTTGAAAACCCTCTCCTCTCATGGCTAAGTGCTTGAGAAAACCTCCTTAGCTTAGTGCTTGGAGTTCTTTGGGTGATGACCCTTGCTTAGTGCTTGGTCGGATCCTTAGTCTTAGACTTTGGCTTTGTGCTTTGTCTAATTCATATCCATCTATCCTTTGTTTTTATGTTATACTAATAATCAGAACTTAACCACCCAAAACAGCCCATTAAAACGTGTGATTGGAGTGATGTTCATGAGTGAACCGTGTTTAGGGTGAGTGTGGTTACAAGGTTCAAAGAGGCCCGCTTTCGGTTTGCTTCAATTGGTATCAGAGCTACGGCTCTTGTGTTTTCTTAAACCGAGACGATCTTGGAATAAGGTGGTACTTGGTATTTTGGGGAGTAACCATGCAAATCTGGGTGTGACTTGATTTGTGAGTGTTGGCTTCGATTCGAACACTTTGTGAGTGTTTAAATCGAGTTGATTACCAAGAGGGTTCTATGAAATTGCTATGTGCTTTTCATAGGATGTGCTCTTGTTGTTTTCCTCTTTTACATCTAAACTACATTCTTTCAAAATTGTTTTGTTTTCTGAAAATTTATTTTGGATAACATGTTTTAGTTGGCCAAAGTTTGAGGACAAACTTTTTTTGAAGAAGGGGAGAGTTGGACTGAAACGGTTTGGTGATTTGGTTCCGATTTTTGGTCTAGGATCTAACCATGGTCCTTGGGATTATGGTTCAAGAAAAATCAGCCAAAGTAGGCCAATATCTCGGCTGCAAACCAAGTCCCATGACACACTCTTATTCAAATGCAAGTCCCTTTCACTATAGTTTGCTTTAATGCTTTATGTCTTTGTCACCTTTTAGTATTTTGTATGGAGGCATGAAAATCAGCATGGGGACCTTAGATGGACCGACCAAACTTGCTCTCCAAGGAGCAATCAAGGGCCTAGGATGAACAATATCAATGAAGGGTGAAGATGCTTCCAAGGGTCGCTATCTACTTTAGTTGTTGTTGTTCTTTTGTATGCTGATTTTGTAAGGCTCCCATGAGCCCTTTTTTGTTGTATTTTGGGGCCATTTTTAGCCCTTAGATTAGGAGTCAATTGTAAGGTCAAGATGTTAGCCTTGGTCCTATATAAACCAAGCATTCCTCTTGTAATTTTCAGATTTGAGTTTATAAAAAAGTTGAGTTTTAAAGTGAGGTTTCTCTTTGAAAACCCTCTCCTCTCTCATGGCTAAGTGCTTGAGAAAACCTCCTTAGCTTAGTGCTTGGAGTTCTTTGGGTGATGACCCTGCTAGTGCTTGGTCTGATCCTTAGTCTTAGACTTTGGCTTTGTGCTTTGTCTAATTCATATCCATCTATCCTTTGTTTTTATGTTATACAAATAATCAGAACTTAACCACCCAAAACAGCCCATTAAAACGTGTGATTGGAGTGATGTTCATGAGTGAACCGTGTTTAGGGTGAGTGTGGTTACAAGGTTCAAAGAGGCCCGCTTTCGGTTTGCTTCAATTGGTATCAGAGCTACGGCTCTTGTGTTTTCTTAAACCGAGACGATCTTGGAATAAGGTGGTACTTGGTGTTCTGGGAGTAACCTTGCAAATCTGGGTGTGACTTGATTTGTGAGTGTTGGCTTCGATTCGAACACTTTGTGAGTGTTTGAATCGAGTTGATTAACAAGAGGGTTCTATGAAATTGCTATGTGCTTTTCATAGGATGTGCTCTTGTTGTTTCCCTCTTTTACATCTAAACTACATTCTTTCGAAATTGTTTTGTTTTTCTGAAAATTTATTTTCGATAACATGTTTTAGTTGCCCAAAGTTTGAGGACAAACTTTTTTTGAAGAAGAGGAGAGTTGGACTGAAACGGTTTGGTGATTTGGTTCCGATTTTTGGTCTAGGATCTAACCATGTTCCTTGGGCTAATGGTTCAAGAAAAATCAGCCAAAGTAGGCCAATATCTCGGCTGAAAACCAAGTCCCATGACACACTCTAATTCAAACGCAAGTCCCTTTCACTATAGTTTGCTTTAATGCTTTATGTCTTTGTCACCTCTTAGTATTTTGTATGGAGGCATGAAAATCCGCATGGGGACCTTAGATGGACTGACCAAACTTGCTCTCCAATGAGCAATCAAGGGCCTTGGTTGAACAATATCAATGAAGGGTGAAGATGCTTCCAAGGGTCGCTATCTAATTTAGTTGTTGTTGTTCTTTTGTATGCTGATTTTGTAAGGCTCCCATGAGCCCTTTTTTTGTTGTATTTTGGGGCCATTGTTAGCCCTTATATTAGGAGTCAATTGTAAGGCAAGATGTAAGCCTTGGTTCTATATAAACCAAACATTCCTCTTGTAATTTTCAGATTTGAGTTTATAAAAAAGTTGAGTTTTAAAGTGAGGTTTCTCTTTGAAAACCCTCTCCTCTCTCATGGCTATGTGCTTGAGAAAACCTCCTTAGCTTAGTGCTTGGAGTTCTTTGGGTGATGACCCTTGCTTAGTGCTTGGTCGGATCCTTAGTCTTAGACTTTGGCTTTGTGCTTTGTCTAATTCATATCCATCTATCCTTTGTTTTTATGTTTTACAAATAATCAGAAATTAACCACCCAAAACAGCCCATTAAAATGTGTGATTGGAGTAATGTTCATGAGTGGACCGTGTTTAGGGTGAGTGTGGTTACAAGGTTCAAAGAGGCCCGCTTTCGGTTTGCTTCAATTGGTATCAGAGCTACGGCTCTTGTGTTTTCTTAAACCGAGACGATCTTGGAATAAGGTGGTACTTGGTGTTTTGGGGAGTAACCATGCAAATCTGGGTGTGACTTGATTTGTGAGTGTTGGCTTCGATTCGAACACTTTGTGAGTGTTTGAATCGAGTTGATTAACAAGAGGGTTCTATGAAATTGCTATGTGCTTTTCATAGGATGTGCTCTTGTTGTTTCCCTCTTTTACATCTAAACTACATTCTTTCGAAATTGTTTTGTTTTTCTGAAAATTTATTTTCGATAACATGTTTTAGTTGCCCAAAGTTTGAGGACAAACTTTTTTTGAAGAAGAGGAGAGTTGGACTGAAACGGTTTGGTGATTTGGTTCCGATTTTTGGTCTAGGATCTAACCATGTTCCTTGGGCTAATGGTTCAAGAAAAATCAGCCAAAGTAGGCCAATGTCTCGGCTGAAAACCAAGTCCCATGACACACTCTAATTCAAACGCAAGTCCCTTTCACTATAGTTTGCTTTAATACATTATGTCTTTGTCACCTTTTAGTATTTTGTATGGAGGCATGAAAATCAGCATGGGGACCTTAGATGGACCGACCAAACTTGCTCTCCAAGGAGCAATCAAGGGCCTTGGATGAACAATATCAATGAAGGGTGAAGATGCTTCCAAGGGTCGCTATCTACTTATTTGTTGTTGTTCTTTTGTATGCTGATTTTGTAAGGCTCCCATGAGCCCTTTTTTGTTGTATTTTGGGGCCATTTTTAGCCCTTAGATTAGGAGTCAATTGTAAGGTCAAGATGTTAGCCTTGGTTCTATATAAACCAAACATTCCTCTTGTAATTTTCAGATTTGAGTTTATAAAAAAGTTGAGTTTTAAAGTGAGGTTTCTCTTTGAAAACCCTCTCCTCTCTCATGGCTATGTGCTTGAGAAAACCTCCTTAGCTTAGTGCTTGGAGTTCTTTGGGTGATGACCCTTGCTTAGTGCTTGGTCGGATCCTTAGTCTTAGACTTTGGCTTTGTGCTTTGTCTAATTCATATCCATCTATCCTTTGTTTTTATGTTTTACAAATAATCAGAAATTAACCACCCAAAACAGCCCATTAAAATGTGTGATTGGAGTAATGTTCATGAGTGGACCGTGTTTAGGGTGAGTGTGGTTACAAGGTTCAAAGAGGCCCGCTTTCGGTTTGCTTCAATTGGTATCAGAGCTACGGCTCTTGTGTTTTCTTAAACCGAGACGATCTTGGAATAAGGTGGTACTTGGTGTTTTGGGGAGTAACCATGCAAATCTGGGTGTGACTTGATTTGTGAGTGTTGGCTTCGATTCGAACACTTTGTGAGTGTTTGAATCGAGTTGATTAACAAGAGGGTTCTATGAAATTGCTATGTGCTTTTCATAGGATGTGCTCTTGTTGTTTCCCTCTTTTACATCTAAACTACATTCTTTCGAAATTGTTTTGTTTTTCTGAAAATTTATTTTCGATAACATGTTTTAGTTGCCCAAAGTTTGAGGACAAACTTTTTTGAAGAAGAGGAGAGTTGGACTGAAACGGTTTGGTGATTTGGTTCCGATTTTTGGTCTAGGATCTAACCATGTTCCTTGGGCTAATGGTTCAAGAAAAATCAGCCAAAGTAGGCCAATGTCTCGGCTGAAAACCAAGTCCCATGACACACTCTAATTCAAACGCAAGTCCCTTTCACTATAGTTTGCTTTAATGCATTATGTCTTTGTCACCTTTTAGTATTTTGTATGGAGGCATGAAAATCAGCATGGGGACCTTAGATGGACCGACCAAACTTGCTCTCCAAGGAGCAATCAAGGGCCTTGGATGAACAATATCAATGAAGGGTGAAGATGCTTCCAAGGGTCGCTATCTACTTATTTGTTGTTGTTCTTTTGTATGCTGATTTTGTAAGGCTCCCATGAGCCCTTTTTGTTGTATTTTGGGGCCATTTTTAGCCCTTAGATTAGGAGTCAATTGTAAGGTCAAGATGTTAGCCTTGGTTCTATATAAACCAAACATTCCTCTTGTAATTTTCAGATTTGAGTTTATAAAAAAGTTGAGTTTTAAAGTGAGGTTTCTCTTTGAAAACCCTCTCCTCTCTCATGGCTATGTGCTTGAGAAAACCTCCTTAGCTTAGTGCTTGGAGTTCTTTGGGTGATGACCCTTGCTTAGTGCTTGGTCGGATCCTTAGTCTTAGACTTTGGCTTTGTGCTTTGTCTAATTCATATCCATCTATCCTTTGTTTTTATGTTTTACAAATAATCAGAAATTAACCACCCAAAACAGCCCCATTAAAATGTGTGATTGGAGTAATGTTCATGAGTGGACCGTGTTTAGGGTGAGTGTGGTTACAAGGTTCAAAGAGGCCCGCTTTCGGTTTGCTTCAATTGGTATCAGAGCTACGGCTCTTGTGTTTTCTTAAACCGAGACGATCTTGGAATAAGGTGGTACTTGGTGTTTTGGGGAGTAACCATGCAAATCTGGGTGTGACTTGATTTGTGAGTGTTGGCTTCGATTCGAACACTTTGTGAGTGTTTGAATCGAGTTGATTAACAAGAGGGTTCTATGAAATTGCTATGTGCTTTTCATAGGATGTGCTCTTGTTGTTTCCCTCTTTTACATCTAAACTACATTCTTTCGAAATTGTTTTGTTTTTCTGAAAATTTATTTTCGATAACATGTTTTAGTTGCCCAAAGTTTGAGGACAAACTTTTTTGAAGAAGAGAGAGTTGGATCAAACGGTTTGGTGATTTGGTTCCGATTTTTGGTCTAGGATCTAACCATGTTCCTTGGGCTAATGGTTCAAGAAAAATCAGCCAAAGTAGGCCAATGTCTCGGCTGAAAACCAAGTCCCATGACACACTCTAATTCAAACGCAAGTCCCTTTCACTATAGTTTGCTTTAATGCATTATGTCTTTGTCACCTTTTAGTATTTTGTATGGAGGCATGAAAATCAGCATGGGGACCTTAGATGGACCGACCAAACTTGCTCTCCAAGGAGCAATCAAGGGCCTTGGATGAACAATATCAATGAAGGGTGAAGATGCTTCCAAGGGTCGCTATCTACTTATTTGTTGTTGTTCTTTTGTATGCTGATTTTGTAAGGCTCCCATGAGCCCTTTTTTGTTGTATTTTGGGGCCATTTTTAGCCCTTAGATTAGGAGTCAATTGTAAGGTCAAGATGTTAGCCTTGGTCCTATATAAACCAAGCATTCCTCTTGTAATTTTCAGATTTGAGTTTATAAAAAAGTTGAGTTTTAAATTGAGGTTTCTCTTTGAAAACCCTCTCCTCTCTCATGGCTAAGTGCTTGAGAAAACCTCCTTAGCTTAGTGCTTGGAGTTCTTTGGGTGATGACCCTTGCTTAGTGCTTGGTCGGATCCTTAGTCTTAGACTTTGGCTTTGTGCTTTGTCTAATTCATATCCATCTATCCTTTGTTTTTATGTTATACTAATAATCAGAACTTAACCACCCAAAACAGCCCATTAAAACGTGTGATTGGAGTGATGTTCATGAGTGAACCGTGTTTAGGGTGAGTGTGGTTACAAGGTTCAAAGAGGCCCGCTTTCGGTTTGCTTCAATTGGTATCAGAGCTACGGCTCTTGTGTTTTCTTAAACCGAGACGATCTTGGAATAAGGTGGTACTTGGTGTTTTGGGGAGTAACCATGCAAATCTGGGTGTGACTTGATTTGTGAGTGTTGGCTTCGATTCGAACACTTTGTGAGTGTTTGAATCGAGTTGATTAACAAGAGGGTTCTATGAAATTGCTATGTGCTTTTCATAGGATGTGCTCTTGTTGTTTTCCTCTTTTACATCTAAACTACATTCTTTCAAAATTGTTTTGTTTTCTGAAAATTTATTTTGGATAACATGTTTTAGTTGGCCAAAGTTTGAGGACAAACTTTTTTTGAAGAAGGGGAGAGTTGGACTGAAACGGTTTGGTGATTTGGTTCCGATTTTTGGTCTAGGATCTAACCATGGTCCTTGGGCTAATGGTTCAAGAAAAATCAGCCAAAGTAGGCCAATATCTCGGCTGCAAACCAAGTCCCATGACACACTCTTATTCAAATGCAAGTCCCTTTCACTATAGTTTGTAGGGATCGGATCCCATTCACTAATCAAGTATTAGTGTAAATCAAATTACTCTAATTTGATTTAGCAAGATCTATGTAGTTAACAAATGTATTTTGTTACAAGTTTAGTAATTTATACCTTTCTCAAAGGAAAATGGGCACAAATACAAGAACTCCTTTCTTGATTTGTTTCTTGAGCTATGAGTTAGGATGATCCTCCAAAACCCGAGTTTCCAAAAGAGGAAACCTCCTTCTTGTTGCACCCAAGAACAACTCCAAATTTACTAATGATTTTGATCTAGAAATCACTTAGTAAACACTTGATAATATGTGAATATTATTACTACTAACTCTTAGTAGTGTATGTAAAATATGAAAACAAGTTTCTTATATTTTAGAGAAAGGTTTTAGAGAGAAATGGAGAGGATGAGGAGGAAAGAATGCATGAATGCCTTATCTTCTCTTAGCCTTATGTTTTAAAAGAAAAACAAAACAAATGAAGTGTCTTGGACACTCATTAGGCCGGCCCCCTTTTAGTCAAAAGAGGAGAAGAGTTCTTCTCTTGATAAGTGGAAATGTATGCATGGCAATCATATTGTCTTCACATGCATATCCAAGTAACAAGAGGACAAAACCAATAAAAACAAGAGGAATCTCTCCTCTCTTGTTTGCACGGTCCACAAGCCCACAAGTGGGTCTTATTTGTTTTCCAATATTTGTCCCACAAATACTTATAATTTATCACTTAATTATCTAATATAATAAAGTGTAAATCAATCAAACTCTTCCTTAATATACATGTACACTTACATGTATATTAAATTGTACTTTTACTAATCTCATTAGTAAAATATACATGATTAGTGAATTAACAGTTAATCACTAATTCTCATCTCCTCTAATAATTTTATCGATATAAAATTCAATCATCCGAGTTCACAACTCGATTTCTCTCTAAATAAATTCACCGACTAACCGTTAGTCAAATTATCAAGTCACTAATCTAATCGTATCTCATACAATTAATTAGCTTTAATATTTGGAGTACGTTCCTATAGGTGTGACTTAAAGGGATCAATTGATCACCGCCGCTTTCACGACACTAACGTCAAACTCTAGTCAGCCAACCGTTATTGATTTACGTTAATCAATTGACAATAATACAGGATTATCCCCACGTATTCCTTAATTGAGATTTATTAAGTAATCGCACTATTGTGGAGGACACATACTCCAACAATCTCCCACTTGTCCGAGACAAGTTGTGCATTACCAATTCTCATGTCCGTTTCACATCTCCCACTCGATGCAAGGTGTCTTACAGGACGTACTTGCATCCTGAGATATATATCATGAGTGGTTTCCTCGATAAGGAGAGTAGCTGTCTGACCGGGGAATCTACCGTAGATTCTTACCGAGCGTGGCCACGCATTTTCAGCGACTACTCCTCGAGTGGCCCAAAGATGTTTTACCCTGACGAGGGTGGACATTTCCCTTCCACTCGATTGTACTGTATAATGCAGATCACCATGACCCCAAAGATGCCCTTATAACCCCCTTTCACGGCATGGCTTAGGACAAAAATGAAAGTCACTCGGAAACTGCACCGACTGCATAATCGGCCCAGTCAAAGAATCGACTCAAAGGAATACTATAGAATTCCCACCACGACCAGGTTTCAATCTCATTGAAAAGGAATTCTATAAGCGTCACAGTCCGACAGAGTGTTTTCACAGTCTGTCTATGCAAACGATCAGTCATCACATATGACCCTATGGTGTTGAACCCACCATCGAACGACTTGCAATCTAGTCTCTTCGAGACGTCACCTCATATGAGAGACTAGGGACCAAATACTTAGTTTATGCCGTTCACTTGAATATGTTCAAAGTTGTCGCACAACTATTCGGATAAACAGAGTATGCATTCAGAATGACTTAAAAGAGTAAATATACTCTAAACAATGAATGTTATATTCATATATGTAATAGGATACTTTATTCAATTACATATCACGAAACTAAAGAAAATCTGGCATACGCCTCAACCCCATAGAGGCGGTGTGAGCGTCATGCTTAGTCCTCAAAAGAGGCTTGGTTAGAGGATCAGCGATCTCATCGACTGTCCCAACCTTAAAAATATCCATTTCCTTCATTTCCACATTATCTCTTATAACATGGCATTTCCTCAAAACGTGTCTAGACTTATTACTAGACTTGGGCTCCTTTGCTCGAAAGATAGCCCTACTATTATCTCAATAAATAGTGATTGGATCTACGGCACTAGGGACTACCCTTAGTCCATCCAAGAACTGCCGAATCCATACAGCTTCTTTAGCAGCTTCCGAAGCTGCCAAATATTCAGCTTCTGTTGTAGAATCCACAGTGACACTTTGCTTGAAACCTTTTCAGCAAACAGCTCCACCATTCAACATAAAGACATAACCGGATTGGGATTTCAGATCATCCCCATCGGTTTGGAAACTTGCATCCGTGTAACCCTTTACACGTAGCTCAAGTTCTCCTCCAAACACTAGAAACGAATCCTTAGTTCTTCTCAAGTACATAAGGATGTTCTTTACAGCTATCCAGTGATTCTCACCGGGATTAGCTTGATACTGGCTCGTCATGCTCAAAGCGAAAGCGACATCGGGACGAGTGCACATCATAGCATACATGATTGATCCAACAGCGGAAGCAAAAGGGATCAATTTGATGCGTTCAATTTCCGCAGGAGTCGTAGGACATTGAGATTTCTTCAATGTTATTCCTACACTCATCGGAAGAAAGCCTCTCTTGGAGTCTTTCGTATTGAACCTATCAAGAATCTTATCGATATAAGCTTCTTGACTCAATGCTAGTATCCTCTTGGATCTATCTCTATAGATCCGGATACCCAAGATGCGTTGTGCCTCTCCCAAGTCCTTCATTTGTAAATGGTTTCCCAATTCCACCTTTACCGAATTTAGACTTGGAACATCATTTCCAATCAGTAGTATGTCATCCACATACAAAACAAGGAAGGTTACTTTACTCCCACTAAACTTCATGTACAAACAAGGTTCCTCGACACTACGAGCGAATCCATGTTGTTTGATAACATGATCGAATCTGTGATTCCAACTCCTTGATGCTTGCTTAAGACCATAAATGGATCTCTTAAACTTGCATACTTTCTTAGGGTTGGATGTATCTACAAAACCTTTAGGTTGTGTCATGTACACTTCCTCTTCTAGAATCTCATTCAAGAAGGCAGTTTTTACATCCATTTGCCATATTTCATAGTTATGAAATGCGGCAACCGCTAAGATTATCCTTATGGATCTAAGCATAGCAACCGGTGCAAAGGTTTCATCATAATGAATACCTTGGACTTGTGAAAAGCCCTTTGCCACCAATCTAGCTTTGTAAACATCAATATGTTTATCTATGCCGAGTTTGATTTTGAATATCCATTTACACTAAAGGGGTCTCACTCCTTCAGGTAAATCTACCAAGTCCCAAACTTGGTTCTCGTACATAGAATCCATTTCGGATTTCATGGCCTCAAGCCATTGTTCGGAGTTGGGGCTACTAATAGCCGCCTTGTAGGTTGAGGGTTCGTTGCTTTCGAATAACAACAAATCACCCTCCTCCTCGATGTTACCGAGGTAGCGATCAGGTTGTTGACTAATTATACCTGACCTCCTAGGGATTATAACCGTGTCAGAAGACGAGGGAACGGTTTCCTCATTTTCTGTCTCGGTTTGTGGCTCTTGAACTCCATTAAGTTCAAATTTTCTCCCACTCTGTCTATTAGAAATGTACTCATTTTCTAGAAAGACAGCATCACGAGCCACAAACTCTTTGTTCTCGTGAGGGTTGTAGAAGTAAAATCCACACGTTTCCTTAGGAAAATCTACAAATAGGGAACCTTTCCCGTCCATATCTCATATGGAGCCACTTTAGTCGGACTTCGATTTAGTGAGAAAACAGCAAACGATAGCGTAAAGCCCCAAATCGATCCAGGAAGCTCACTTTGACTCATCATAGACCGAACCATATCTCATAAAGTTCGGTTTCTCCTTTCTGCAACACCATTCAACAGTGGTGTGCCCGGAGGAGTCCATTGTGACACTCTATCACAATTCTTAAGATGTGAATCAAACTCATTACTTAGATATTCGCCACCACGATCCGATCGTAGTGCTTGTATCTTCTTATCAAATTGGTTCTCAACCTCATTTTGAAATTTGTTAAATTTCTCAAGAGCATTACTTTTATGCCTTATTAAGTAGACATAACCATATCTACTTAAGTCAACGGTAAAAGAAATGAAGTAATGATATTCTCCTCTAGCGGTGATGTTCAATGGACCACACACATCGGTATGTATGAGTCCTAAAACCTCACTTGCTCGTGTTCCTTTACCACTAAAGGGTGCACGAGTCAATTTTGCCTTAAAAGGCAAGCATCGCACGTACCATATGATTCGCAATCAAATGGTTTGAGAACATTGGTCTCAACAAGTCTCTTTGTGCGTTTATCGTTTATGTGACCTAAACGACAATGCCAAGGTAGGATTTGTTTGATTTATTCGTTTTGAGCTTCTTGTTCTCTATATGATAAACATCATTATTCAAAAGATAAATACCTCCAATTGAAATGGCTTCCCATAAACCATTTCATTAAATGAAAAAGTCCATCGATTGTCCTTAATCATAAAAATCTTCCGTATCAAACACGGAGACGGAGATAATGTTTTTGGTTAGAGTTGGTACAAAATAACGCTTATTCAAAAACAACTCTAAACCACTAGCTAGAGCGAGTACATAGGTTCCCACGGAAACGGCCGCTACTCTAGCTCCATTAACCATGCGGAGATCTACATCACCCTTGGCTAGTGCTCGCACATTTCTCATTCCTTGCAAGTGATTGCAAAGGTGAGATCCACATCCGGTATCTCATACCCTTGTAGAAATGCAAGCATGATTTATGTCAATCATATAAAGTCTAGAAGGAACAATATCTTTGGATGTCGCACATCCATCATTCTTTTCCTTCAAGGATTTGGGACAATTGCGCTTTCAACAACCGGGTTTTTGGCTTGCTATTCTCAATAGCTTTCCCTTTACCCTTATCTTCCTTGAACCGAGCTTTCTAAGCTCCCTTCCCTTTCATGACCCTAATGTTTATGCTCTTCAATCTCATTGAAAGAACATCTTTTCTCTCAATCTCATTCACTTTCATGCTATCTAGGTCGAAGCACATCGTCATCACTCTAGTGAATATCTCATATGCACTTTAGTGAGTAACGAAGCGAAGTTTGAGAGAATGTGACATTAACGTAAATCAATAACACTTTTAACGTCATTGTCAGCCTTTGGGTGCTCATCGTACGCGGCTTACGCCGCCACGGTGGCCCCAAGTCCGGGTTCGGTGGGAGGTTATTCGGTAAGGTATTTAAGCACATTGTCGGATTGAGCGGCGCCCCTTATAGTCGAATCTCATTCGACAAAGTTGCTTCCGT
Organism: Dianthus caryophyllus; assembly: GCA_023091065.1. Taxonomy (NCBI): domain Eukaryota; kingdom Viridiplantae; phylum Streptophyta; class Magnoliopsida; order Caryophyllales; family Caryophyllaceae; genus Dianthus; species Dianthus caryophyllus. The sequence goes on from CM041522.1 coordinate 21,554,224, forward strand.
CATCCTTTAGGATACACTTATCCATCACGGTTCTCAACCATGAATATATACCCAAAATGGGTGCGGGAGTTGAAGTTGTCATTGCGATAAATAATTCTACAACAAATATGAGGAAATATATTAACATTCATTGGTACATTAATGACATTTGCTAAAACTCTTTTTAAAACAAATGTCCATTTATATAATGATCTCCCACGAAATTATATAAATGATTCCAAGACTCGTTTTCTATATAAAATTAGACATCTCATGTTTCCTTTTATATAAAAACGATAAGTCAACACTTGACTAATTCTACACTAGAATGCTTGGTTGATGATTTTCTTTAAAATGCATCCATTTAGCCCCAAATAACTCTTATTTGGTTGAGTCCAAACCAAATTAGCACGGGACTTCCTCCCACTACTTACCCATGGTAACAAGGTTCCACGTCGCGGAGGTCCTCACGAACATGGGGTTCATAGTCGCTACATTTGGAAAGGCTTAATCTCAATTCATTTTTGTTAAAATGTGGGTGATCTTGTCAATTTTTAGTCATTTAAATTCTTTATAAGTGAACTAATTTAAGAATGGCGACCTAAAAACGACAATCATAGTGGGATATTGTGGCATGCATGGCGATTTTGGCATGTGTGCGGAAAATAAGCAAACAAACAAGCATCAAGCAAACATAAACCTAGTATGGCCACCTAAAGTAATTAAAAATACAAGGAGTTACAAATTGGAAACCAACTCCTTTGGTCCCTCTTCATATGGATCCCATCCAAGCTCCTCCTTGCAAGCTTTAGAACACTTCTAAGGCTCCAAGTCGATCTCCATCACCGGTCTTCGATGTACAAATGATTCTAGTATGATTTACAAATGAATACATAGCAATCCTATTATACATTTATAAATGAAATAAACTATTAAATTACAAACCGGCGATACGAGATCGCATTAAATTACAAACCCACACGATATTCCCTTTCATTACGGGTAATATCGGTAAAAAATATAACAAACTATGGCCATACTAGTAAGAATAAACATTCATTCAACAATAAACACTCATTCAAACATGCATAATGTAAAGCTTATAAATAAAAACATGCCAAAATCGCCCTAAACAATAATCGCATTATATCGTTAAAAACCGGTCTCATATTTAATCGATTAATCTCATATTAATCAATAATGCTTAAAACACCTTTTAAGCTTGAACTAAAACTTCTAAACTGATTTAGAACACCCAAAATTAGTTTTCACTAATTCATGGTGATTTTAGTTCACTTTAGTGGTCATTGTGCTAATTACTTTAACTTTAATCATAACACTTTATGAATAAAGTATTAAAATACAAAATAATATAAAATAAAACCATTTTTATTTTAACAAAATTTTGTATATTCTGGAACACTTCCAAAATATCAGAAAAGAAAAGTTTGGTCAGAAAAATTTACGAATTTATTTTATAAAAAATAAAATACGATTTCATCGATTTTAGCTCATAAAATCAATAAAACGTCCAAAACAGTGAGGAAAAATCCCAAATTTATACCTTAGCATCCTTGTAATGTATAAAAACAGTGGTATAAAATTTATGTCCAGAAAACTAATATTACTATATTTTCAACATTAACATGCACTTTATACCGATTTTTATCAAATAAATGAATAAATAATCAAAACTCAAAATCTGACTTTGAAAATTTACATGCAGAATGTATAAATATGAAATATCACTGTGTAAAAATTTCGTGACCAGATTCGAACTATAACTATTTATAGTAATTATTTTAGCCAAAAACACACTTTTTGACTCGGTTTTGTATAAAAATCATTTAAATTAGCAAACAAATTTCAAAAATTACGAAATTTGACCAGTAACTTCATGAGACCAGAAGATTTGCATGCTATAAAAATCTCGTGTTAAAACCATTTTTAACACTATTTTCGGATTTTATGTCATTTATTCTCAATAAATACATAAAACTCCAAAAATAACAAAATAAATTTGTAACTACAAGCCATGGCTCTGATACCACTTGTAGGGATCGGATCCCATTCACTAATCAAGTATTAGTGTAAATCAAATTACTCTAATTTGATTTAGCAAGATCTATGTAGTTAACAAATGTATTTTGTTACAAGTTTAGTAATTTATACCTTTCTCAAAGGAAAATGGGCACAAATACAAGAACTCCTTTCTTGATTTGTTTCTTGAGCTATGAGTTAGGATGATCCTCCAAAACCCGAGTTTCCAAAAGAGGAAACCTCCTTCTTGTTGCACCCAAGAACAACTCCAAATTTACTAATGATTTTGATCTAGAAATCACTTAGTAAACACTTGATAATATGTGAATATTATTACTACTAACTCTTAGTAGTGTATGTAAAATATGAAAACAAGTTTCTTATATTTTAGAGAAAGGTTTTAGAGAGAAATGGAGAGGATGAGGAGGAAAGAATGCATGAATGCCTTATCTTCTCTTAGCCTTATGTTTTAAAAGAAAAACAAAACAAATGAAGTGTCTTGGACACTCATTAGGCCGGCCCCCTTTTAGTCAAAAGAGGAGAAGAGTTCTTCTCTTGATAAGTGGAAATGTATGCATGGCAATCATATTGTCTTCACATGCATATCCAAGTAACAAGAGGACAAAACCAATAAAAACAAGAGGAATCTCTCCTCTCTTGTTTGCACGGTCCACAAGCCCACAAGTGGGTCTTATTTGTTTTCCAATATTTGTCTGACAGATGCTTATAATTTATCACTTAATTATCTAATATAATAAAGTGTAAATCAATCAAACTCTTCCTTAATATACATGTACACTTACATGTATATTAAATTGTACTTTTACTAATCTCATTAGTAAAATATACATGATTAGTGAATTAACAGTTAATCACTAATTCTCATCTCCTCTAATAATTTTATCGATATAAAATTCAATCATCCGAGTTCACAACTCGATTTCTCTCTAAATAAATTCACCGACTAACCGTTAGTCAAATTATCAAGTCACTAATCTAATCGTATCTCATACAATTAATTAGCTTTAATATTTGGAGTACGTTCCTATAGGTGTGACTTAAAGGGATCAATTGATCACCGCCGCTTTCACGACACTAACGTCAAACTCTAGTCAGCCAACCGTTATTGATTTACGTTAATCAATTGACAATAATACAGGATTATCCCCACGTATTCCTTAATTGAGATTTATTAAGTAATCGCACTATTGTGGAGGACACATACTCCAACATAGTTTGCTTTAATGCTTTATGTCTTTGTCACCTTTTAGTATTTTGTATGGAGGCATGAAAATCAGCATGGGGACCTTAGATGGACCGACCAAACTTGCTCTCCAAGGAGCAATCAAGGGCCTTGGATGAACAATATCAATGAAGGGTGAAGATGCTTCCAAGGGTCGCTATCTACTTTAGTTGTTGTTGTTCTTTTGTATGCTGATTTTGTAAGGCTCCCATGAGCCCTTTTTTGTTGTATTTTGGGGCCATTTTTAGCCCTTAGATTAGGAGTCAATTGTAAGGTCAAGATGTTAGCCTTGGTCCTATATAAACCAAGCATTCCTCTTGTAATTTTCAGATTTGAGTTTATAAAAAAGTTGAGTTTTAAAGTGAGGTTTCTCTTTGAAAACCCTCCTCTCTCATGGCTAAGTGCTTGAGAAAACCTCCTTAGCTTAGTGCTTGGAGTTCTTTGGGTGATGACCCTTGCTTAGTGCTTGGTCGGATCCTTAGTCTTAGACTTTGGCTTTGTGCTTTGTCTAATTCATATCCATCTATCCTTTGTTTTTATGTTATACAAATAATCAGAACTTAACCACCCAAAACAGCCCATTAAAACGTGTGATTGGAGTGATGTTCATGAGTGAACCGTGTTTAGGGTGAGTGTGGTTACAAGGTTCAAAGAGGCCCGCTTTCGGTTTGCTTCAATTGGTATCAGAGCTACGGCTCTTGTGTTTTCTTAAACCGAGACGATCTTGGAATAAGGTGGTACTTGGTGTTCTGGGGAGTAACCTTGCAAATCTGGGTGTGACTTGATTTGTGAGTGTTGGCTTCGATTCGAACACTTTGTGAGTGTTTGAATCGAGTTGATTAACAAGAGGGTTCTATGAAATTGCTATGTGCTTTTCATAGGATGTGCTCTTGTTGTTTCCCTCTTTTACATCTAAACTACATTCTTTCGAAATTGTTTTGTTTTTCTGAAAATTTATTTTCGATAACATGTTTTAGTTGCCCAAAGTTTGAGGACAAACTTTTTTTGAAGAAGAGGAGAGTTGGACTGAAACGGTTTGGTGATTTGGTTCCGATTTTTGGTCTAGGATCTAACCATGTTCCTTGGGCTAATGGTTCAAGAAAAATCAGCCAAAGTAGGCCAATATCTCGGCTGAAAACCAAGTCCCATGACACACTCTAATTCAAACGCAAGTCCCTTTCACTATAGTTTGCTTTAATGCTTTATGTCTTTGTCACCTCTTAGTATTTTGTATGGAGGCATGAAAATCCGCATGGGGACCTTAGATGGACTGACCAAACTTGCTCTCCAATGAGCAATCAAGGGCCTTGGTTGAACAATATCAATGAAGGGTGAAGATGCTTCCAAGGGTCGCTATCTAATTTAGTTGTTGTTGTTCTTTTGTATGCTGATTTTGTAAGGCTCCCATGAGCCCTTTTTTTGTTGTATTTTGGGGCCATTGTTAGCCCTTATATTAGGAGTCAATTGTAAGGCAAGATGTAAGCCTTGGTTCTATATAAACCAAACATTCCTCTTGTAATTTTCAGATTTGAGTTTATAAAAAGTTGAGTTTTAAAGTGAGGTTTCTCTTTGAAAACCCTCTCCTCTCTCATGGCTATGTGCTTGAGAAAACCTCCTTAGCTTAGTGCTTGGAGTTCTTTGGGTGATGACCCTTGCTTAGTGCTTGGTCGGATCCTTAGTCTTAGACTTTGGCTTTGTGCTTTGTCTAATTCATATCCATCTATCCTTTGTTTTTATGTTTTACAAATAATCAGAAATTAACCACCCAAAACAGCCCATTAAAATGTGTGATTGGAGTAATGTTCATGAGTGGACCGTGTTTAGGGTGAGTGTGGTTACAAGGTTCAAAGAGGCCCTTTCGGTTTGCTTCAATTGGTATCAGAGCTACGGCTCTTGTGTTTTCTTAAACCGAGACGATCTTGGAATAAGGTGGTACTTGGTGTTTTGGGGAGTAACCATGCAAATCTGGGTGTGACTTGATTTGTGAGTGTTGGCTTCGATTCGAACACTTTGTGAGTGTTTGAATCGAGTTGATTAACAAGAGGGTTCTATGAAATTGCTATGTGCTTTTCATAGGATGTGCTCTTGTTGTTTCCCTCTTTTACATCTAAACTACATTCTTTCGAAATTGTTTTGTTTTTCTGAAAATTTATTTTCGATAACATGTTTTAGTTGCCCAAAGTTTGAGGACAAACTTTTTTTGAAGAAGAGGAGAGTTGGACTGAAACGGTTTGGTGATTTGGTTCCGATTTTTGGTCTAGGATCTAACCATGTTCCTTGGGCTAATGGTTCAAGAAAAATCAGCCAAAGTAGGCCAATATCTCGGCTGAAAACCAAGTCCCATGACACACTCTAATTCAAACGCAAGTCCTTTTCACTATAGTTTGCTTTAATGCATTATGTCTTTGTCACCTTTTAGTATTTTGTATGGAGGCATGAAAATCAGCATGGGGACCTTAGATGGACCGACCAAACTTGCTCTCCAAGGAGCAATCAAGGGCCTTGGATGAACAATATCAATGAAGGGTGAAGATGCTTCCAAGGGTCATTATCTACTTTAGTTGTTGTTGTTCTTTTGTATGCTGATTTTGTAAGGCTCCCATGAGCCCTTTTTTGTTGTATTTTGGGGCCATTTTTAGCCCTTAGATTAGGAGTCAATTGTAAGGTCAAGATGTTAGCCTTGGTCCTATATAAACCAAGCATTCCTCTTGTAATTTTCAGATTTGAGTTTATAAAAAAGTTGAGTTTTAAAGTGAGGTTTCTCTTTGAAAACCCTCTCCTCTCTCATGGCTAAGTGCTTGAGAAAACCTCCTTAGCTTAGTGCTTGGAGTTCTTTGGGTGATGACCCTTGCTTAGTGCTTGGTCGGATCCTTAGTCTTAGACTTTGGCTTTGTGCTTTGTCTAATTCATATCCATCTATCCTTTGTTTTTATGTTTTACAAATAATCAGAACTTAACCACCCAAAGCGACCCATTAAAACGTGTGATTGGAGTGATGTTCATGAGTGAACCGTGTTTAGGGTGAGTGTGGTTACAAGGTTCAAAGAGGCCCGCTTTCGGTTTGCTTCAATTGGTATCAGAGCTACGGCTCTTGTGTTTTCTTAAACCGAGACGATCTTGGAATAAGGTGGTACTTGGTGTTTTGGGGAGTAACCTTGCAAATCTGGGTGTGACTTGATTTGTGAGTGTTGGCTTCGATTCGAACACTTTGTGAGTGTTTGAATCGAGTTGATTAACAAGAGGGTTCTATGAAATTGCTATGTGCTTTTCATAGGATGTGCTCTTGTTGTTTCCCTCTTTTACATCTAAACTACATTCTTTCGAAATTGTTTTGTTTTTCTGAAAATTTATTTTCGATAACAAGTTTTAGTTGCCCTAAGTTTGAGGACAAACTTTTTTTGAAGAAGAGGAGAGTTGGACTGAAACGGTTTGGTGATTTGGTTCCGATTTTTGGTCTAGGATCTAACCATGTTCCTTGGGCTAATGGTTCAAGAAAAATCAGCCAAAGTAGGCCAATATCTCGGCTGAAAACCAAGTCCCATGACACACTCTAATTCAAACGCAAGTCCCTTTCACTATAGTTTGCTTTAATGCTTTATGTCTTTGTCACCTTTTAGTATTTTGTATGGAGGCATGAAAATCCGCATGGGGACCTTAGATGGACCGACCAAACTTGCTCTCCAAGGAGCAATCAAGGGCCTTGGTTGAACAATATCAATGAAGGGTGAAGATGCTTTCAAGGGTCGCTATCTAATTTAGTTGTTGTTGTTTTTTTGTATATGCTGATTTTGTAAGGCTCCCATGAGCCCTTTTTTTGTTGTATTTTGGGGCCATTTTTAGCCCTTCGATTAGGAGTCAATTGTAAGGTTAAGATGTTAGCCTTGGTCCTATATAAACCATGCATTCCTCTTGTAATTTTCAGATTTGAGTTTATAAAAAAGTTGAGTTTTAAAGTGAGGTTTCTCTTTGAATACCCTCTCCTCTCTCATGGCTAAGTGCTTGAGAAAACCTCCTTAGCTTAGTACTTGGAGTTCTTTGGGTAATGACCCCTTGCTTAGTGCTTGGTCGGATCCTTAGTCTTAGACTTTGGCTTTGTGCTTTGTCTAATTCATATCCATCTATCCTTTGTTTTTATGTTTTACAAATAATCAGAAATTAACCACCCAAAACAGCCCCTAAAAACCTGATGATTGGATTGATGTTCATGAGTGAACCGAATTTAGGGTGAGTGTGGCTACAAGGTTCAAAGAGGCCCGCTCCGTTTTGCTTCGGTTCTTGCTTGAGTTGGGTTAACCTAAGGAACATGTCTTGGGTGTAGTCTTTGGGTACGAATTTATCTTCGAGTTTCTTCCTTAGTTTAAGCCATGACCTAATAGGCTCCTTACCCTCTCTAACTCGCTGATTTTTCAAATTCTCATACCAAGGAGAGGCATAGCCCTTAAACTTCATGATAGCAACTTTAAAGGACTTCCTATCCGAGTACCCTTTGAATTCAAAGACTCTCTCAACGGATCTAAGCCAATCTAACAAATCCTCGTGGTTTAAACTACCATGAAAGTCGGGGATGTCTACCTTTAAGTCGTGATCATGCTCTCTTTGATGGACTTCGATGGACTCCTCCAAATCCGAATTGTAGTCACCCTTGTTAGGAGGTGGTTGTCCTCTTCCTCGGCCTCCCATGCCTCGGCCTCTACCTCCTCCTCTTGGTGGTGGTCGATTTTCATGAAGGTTATGCTCCATTAGAGTGTTGAGAGCATTCATCATGGTGTTACAATTCCCGGCAAGTTGATTCATCTTCTCCTCTAAGGCCGAGAGCCTCTTTTCTTCAGCCATCTCTTTACTTTTTTTTTTTTGTGAAAGTTTTGTGAATTTTTTGTGAAAGAAAACAAAGGAAAACAAAAGAAAACAAAGAAAATAACCTAAGCTCTGATGACCAAGTTGGAGTGAAACTTAAAGGACTTAAGTTCACTGAAAATCTTAATCAAAATCGACTTGAAAATGATGAGCCAATCTCGGCTGTTTTTGTGTTATGTTGTGAATAATTTTGTGAGATTAGGTGGTAACAATAAAGATAACCTAACCCAAGCACTTAGCCAAGGAATTAGGGATCGAATACTTAAGCACTAAGCCAATAAGTATCCTACACATACACTCAAGCACAAAGCAAAGAGTTTAAAGAGAGAATGAACTCAACTTTAGGGTTTTTTCATTTGATTCTAAGCTGAAAATTACAATGTATGAGTGTGGGTTTATATAATACCCAAGCTCTCATCCTAACCCTACATTACATTTCTCATCTAAGGGCTGAAAAATGCCCTCTAACAACAACAAGAATAACGGCCACAAGGCCTTACAAATTCTAAAAATAAAACAAACAAACACATAATAGTGACCCTTAGGAACATCCTCACCTTGCAAAGGTTTATTCATCCAAGGGCTAACATGAGTTCCTTGGAGCGCAAGTAGGCCGTCCAAAAGTGTCCCCAAATTGACCTTAACTACACTACAACATAAGCTAAAACGTGATAGGGACATAAAGTAAAAAAGCAACTACAATGAAAAGGACTTGCATCACAAAATAGAGTGTATCATGTGGGTGATGATTTCAGCCGAAATATGGCCCCTCCTTGTTGATTATCTTGACCATTTGGGACTTGGTTTATTAGGGGTCTTCCTCAAATGGTCACCCATGATGATTCGTACTCCAAAAATAGCTCATCGACTTGATTGCGCTCTTCTCCTTGAATTTTACCTTACCTCCTTAGGTCCACCAAGCTAGGGCTGATTTTACCACTCGATTTTTCTTGACTATTCACTTGGATGGACCCTAGGACCAAGGTCTAGCCCATGGCTCGAGTCCAAGGACCCAAACCATGGTCTTCCTTCAAACCGCTCTTATTTGGCTTGATCATTCCTTGTTCAAGAACTTACAAAAACATTTTCACGGGCCGACATGCCCTTAAACATGCACGAGGCAACATGTCCTCCAAACTGCTCGTCAGCACTTTCAAATGCATTTTTCAAAAATTAACTCAATACTCGAGTTAAAACATTTTGAACAAAGGCACTTTCAAAAACACTTTGCATCTCGCATTTTCAAACAACTTTTTTTAAAAAATACAATTTCAAAAACAGTATCTCTTCAGCACTAACCACGCAGGTACAATGCAAAAGGCGAAGCAGACAAAGAGCATGACATGAGCAAGCATTCACGATGGCCAAGATGCAGTCAAGCACAACGACTACGCACAAACGGTACTAGTTACACTCTACCCAATGGTACTGGATACACCCCATCCAAACACTACTGGATACATCCTATCCGGCCACAACAACAAATGCAACCGCAGCCATTCAAGCTTCACAACCACAACGGAACGCATTCGCCTCCCGCCTACAAAACAAATGCAAAATATAAATCGCCGTCAAACACACTTACGAGATTCACGATATCTAAATTAGCATCCCTACTTACCTAAGCCAACAACCCCTTCCTAAACGGAAAAATCATAAACACGACAGTCAACCGAAGCACCATAATGCAACATACAAATTCGTAAAACTGAAGGTACCGGGAATCGGATCGCTCCTCGACACCTCGCGCGGGCCCCCCTGATTAGGGGGCGGGTCGCTACGCGAGAAAATGAGTATGAGAAATGCACGAGTAGCTATGGGGGATGTCATTGCTTAAATACTTAAAAATCGTTTTTGCAATTGGAGTCGCCACCAAATTTTTAATGGAATTTCGAACCTTTTTAACACGTCTTGAATTGTAAGACGCGAGTCTTAGAATTCAAGGCGCGTCGATACCTATCCTTCTAAGGTTATTGTGAAACCAGAAAGGATTCGGGGCAAGGTTACTTTTCGAAAGTTATATCAAAATCAAAAAGCCTACGTAAAGTAGTCTTTACTAATTTGAAAACAAGTGCTTACTTTCGATGTTTGAGCTAATAAAACGCTACATACAAGTGCTTAATTTCGATGTTTGAGCTAATAAAATAATGAATGTGAGTCGTCAAAGTCATGACGTTTTGTTATAGGAAATATACGAGAAATAATTATTCATTGATTTGAATTAATATAAAACGTTATTTTCCGACTTTTGTCTAATTCTAGTATTTCGAAAACCCTCAGTTTTGCTTGTTTAAAAGACTAGTTGAAACGGTACAAGTTCATGTCGAATCCGTGTTTAGTCATATTTAATGCATGAATGAGAATTTGCATAATGTAAAATGTAATGTCGGTTCGCTTTAGTGAAAGTGGGTCGTTCGTTTATGCGATATTGGCGGGGTTTAGACGGATTGGGAATCCGAATTACTACAACCGTATTACGAATACGGGTTCGTTAGGCCAATATCGGGTTGGGTTAAGGTAACCCTTTGTCCGAGTCTAAAAAGTCCGGTCCGAAGGTAAATTGTTTACCTTAAAACGCAAAGATGGTTTTTACAAAAAGCTAAGTATGAATTGAGTAGTAGATTAGAGTGTTGTGAAGATGTTAAGTTGTGTAGATGTGTTGTGTATGAATTGTGTGAATAAGTGAATGGAAGGGTGAGTATATATAGAAATTGGTTAGATTCGTGCATGGCCTCAAAACAAATCGCTAGTGATGATTTATGGCCAAAACAAATCGCCAGTGTGCTGTGGAGAACAAAACAAATCGCCAATGGTGAAAACAATGGGAAAACAAATCGCCAGTCAACTAGCGATTTGTTTTTGTGTGTGTAGAACCAGGATTTGGGCCGCCTTTTGTATTTTGACGTGTGATTTGATTTGGGCTGATGTGGTTTATGCTTTGGTCCAATGGACCAAAGCCTTACGTTTTGGGCCATGTTTTTGTGTTTCGTGTTTCGTATTTCGATTTTTGTCGTGTTTTTCGATTTTGGCTCGAAATAAAATTGTCACGTATTTTATTATTTTGTAATGTCGTAAAATTTAGTTTTACGAAAATGTGATTCGGGAGGCGAATCGACTCGTTTTGGGTGCGTAATTTTGTGGTTTGCGGGTTGTTTTTATGGGTTGATTTTGTGGGCTGCTTTTGTGGGTTGCTTTTGTGGGTTGCTTTTGTGAGTAAATAATCGTGTCGTGTCTCTCGGCTTAAAATAGAACGACAAAATTAATGTTTATTTTACGAAATATGCAATTTTAAATTAATACGTTAAAAATGACTAAAATGTTTTAGACACTTTGTACCGTATCGTCTATTTATAAAACATGCATAAAAGTCCTTTTTCATCATCGGATCTGTTTTTGGGGGGGTACGGATACGGGTATCTACAGAGTCCCAGTTTGACTGAGCTTGGACTAAAGCGCTAGTCAAACTTAAAAAAGATTGTATCCGGACCACTACAGTCTCGATACTGTCTGCCGGCGCTAAGTATGTGTCTCGGGGAGAGACGAGGACTTAGTGCCGGGAAATGCGGGGCGAGACGATGGGTACATGTTTAAGGACATGACGGTCCTGCATATTTAGGGGCATGCCAGCCTGTTCGACTCGTGACAGCAGTTTGAGGCTTTTGTTGGACGCGTAAAAGAGGTTTTTGGTGGCTCGTAAAAGAGGTTTAATGTTTTCGTGACTCGTAAAAGAGGTTTAGTATTTTTGTGACTCGTCAAAGAGGTTTAATGCTTTTTGTGACTCGTAAAAGAGGTTTTGTGTTTTTTGTAACTCGTAAAAGAGGTTTAGTGTTTTTTTGTGACTCGTAAAAGTGTTTTTCGTGACTCGTAAAAGAGGTTTAATGCTTTTTGTGACTCGTAAAAGAGGTGTAGTGTTTTTTGTGACTCGAAAAAGAGGTTTAGTGTTTTTTTTGTGACTCGTAAAAGAGATTTAGTGTTTTTTGTGACTCGTAAAAGAGGTTTAGTGTTTTTTTGTGACTCGTAAAAGAGGTTTAATGCTTTTTGTGACTCGTAAAAGAGGTTTAGTGTTTTTTTGTGACTTGTAAAAAAGGATTAGTATTTTGTTTGACTCGTAAAAGAGGTTTAGTGTTTTGTGTGACTCGTACAAAAGGTTTAATGTTTTTGAGTAGACTCGTAAAAGAGGTTTAGTGTTTTTGTTTGACTCATAAAAGAGGTTTAGTGTTTGACTTGTAAAAGAGGTTTTGTGTTTTGTGTGACTCGTGAAAGAGGTTTAATGCTTTTTGTGACTCGTAAAAGAGGTTTAGTGTTTTGTTTGACTCGTAAAAGAGGTTTAGTGTTTTTTGTGACTCGTACAAGAGGTTTAATGTTTTTGAGTAGACTCGTAAAAGAGGTTTAGTGTTTTTGTTTGACTCGTAAAAGAGGTTTAGTGTTTGACTTGTAAAAGAGGTTTTGTGTTTTGTGTGACTCGTGAAAGAGGTTTAATGCTTTTTGTAACCCGTAAAAGAGGTTTAGTGTTTTCTTTGTGACTCGTAAAAGAGGTTTAGTGTTCTGTTTGACTCGTAAAAGAAGTTTAGTGTTTTTTTGTGACTCGTAAAAGAGGTTTAGTGTTTTTTGTGACTCGTAAAAGAGGTTTAGTGTTTTTTTCTGTCTCGTAAAAGAGGTTTAGTGTTTTTTTGTGACTCGTAAAAGAGGTTTATTGTTTTTTGTGACTCGTAAAAGAGGTTTTGTGTTTTGTGTGACTCGTGAAAGAGGTTTAGTATTTTTGTGACTCGTAAAAGAGGTTTAATGTGACTCGTAAAAGAGGTTTTTTTTGTGACTCGTAAAAGAGGTTTAATGTTTTTGTTGTTTTTGTTGTAGCGGCTTTTGATTTTAGCCCCCAGTTTGACTTAGGTTTTAGTGTAAAACGTTAGTCAAACTTGTTGTAGCTGCTTTTGATTTTAGCCCCAGTTTGACTTAGGTTTTAGTGTAAAACGTTAGTCAAACTTGCTGTAACTGCTTTTGATTTTAGCCCCCAGTTTGACCTATACGTTGTTTGGCAAGTGACGGCTGAGGTACATCGGAGGCTGTGGCGGACGGCGAGCAAGTGGCGGATTGCACTGAACGATCATGCCGTTAATTTGTGCATGAGCCAGCGCGAGGTTGCAGAGCTGCAGGCCAGTCGGGCGCGATGCGAACGGGAGAACGCTAGAGTGAGGGCCGAGAGTGAGGCTCGTCGTGTAGAGGCGGCTGAGACGGAGGCCAGACTTCGAGACGAGGTCGAGGTGCAGCGTGAGCAAGAGCTGGGTGACTACCGGGCCCAGATTGACGCGCTTCGCGAGGAGCTGCGCCGTCGTGATCAGTCGTAGTCTTTGTTGATTGTTATGATGACTTATGATCGTGTAGCGAACTTTGGACTTGGACTTGTGTATTTGGACTTTGTTTATTTGGACTTTATGTTGTTGCATATTGTACGTAGTTGTGGTGATTGTTGTCGTTAAGACGTTGTTGTGGCTGTTTGTATGTTTTTGTATGGAGCTGTAAGGTCTGTGGTCATGGAGATGAGCGTGCTTGTACGGCTTGGCCGGAATATAATCGTCTTGTGTTAGTGCCGTTGGTCGTATTTTGTTAGATGGATTTTGCTGTTGGAGGACCTCGCTTCTGGTTGTACTAAAGACCTGCAATGTAATGTTAGTCGTGCGAATATGCGAATCTCGATTGAGATCATGCGTTTTTGAAATTCGTGAAAATGCGATTTCAGGAAAAATGCGTATTGGTTTTATGAAAAACATGCGTAAAACGCGTTTCGAAAAGTGAAGTATGAAAGTTGCAAAGGGTGCTCTGACGAAAACGTGATATAAAAATTGTACTTTATAAAGGTTGCGAAATGCGAGAATAGTAATTTGCGTAGTGTCGAAAATGTGTTTTAGGATGGTGGGTTTTTTGAATGTGAAAAACAAAAGACGTAAAGCAAGGATGTAAAACGAGGTGATGTGATACAAGGCTGCGTTGTTTTGAGTAAAGGGAGGTGTTTTTAGTGCAAAAAGGGGTGTAACTGCCGTAGTGGAGAGGGTTTGCGGTCGGGCGGTGCGTTGTCTGAGAGGGTGGTGTTTGGTGTTTTGGTGTCGAAAAGTTGTTGCCTCCTCATGTGATCCGTGATCCATGGAATTGAAAGGATGTCGAGATTAACATGTGCAGCTGATGGATATGGCGTCGAAGGAACTTTGTTGTAGTTCGTCGTCAATTCCAAACCCTGGTGACATTGTAGTTTGATTTGTCATTCCTAAGACCTAGGGAGACATCGGAGGTCGTAGTTTTGTCTTTTGCTCTAGAGACGAAAAATCCAAAACGTAACTACTTTTGACTATCGTTAATGAAATGAACGTTTTCGTTTACGTTTGCCTCATCTGCTATTTTGTTAGGAGAGTTATATCCTTGAATTTTTTAAGTTTCGGATCATGATCTTGCGTTTGTATTGACTGTACCCTTGACCTTTTTAAGCTTTGAGCGTGTCGTCTTTGTGTTGAATGTCATCTTTTTAACCGTTTGGGTTTTTAGACGATTGTTTTGCGTCGACTATGCCCTCGACCTTTTTAAGCTTCAGGCGCGTCATTTTTGTGTCGGATATCGTCTTTTTAACCGTTTGGGTTTTTAGACGAATGTTTTGTGTCGACTATGCCCTCGACCTTTTTAAGCTTTGGGCGCGTCGTTTTTGTGTTGAATATCGTCTTTTTAACCGTTTGGGTTTTTAGACGAATGTTTTGCGTCGACTATACCCTCGACCTTTTTAAGTTTCGGGCGCGTCGTTTTGTGTTGAATATCGTCTTTTTAACCGTTTGGGTTTTTAGACGAATGTTTTGTGTCGACTATGCCCTCGACCTTTTTAAGCTTCGAGCGCGTCGTTTTTGTGTTGAATATCCGTTGTGCTTTTTGAAAAGCTGCCAACGTATCCATGTGAGTGGAATCAAACCGGCGTAGTTCGGAGTTGCATTTTTGTGTGATGCACGTTTAGGGGCATGCCAGCCCAGTTTGAGATCTTTTGGAATTTTGTTTGTTTTATTGACATTTTATATAAATACATTGCAACATGTTTCGCGGGTAGGTATTGTCTGTTTTGTAGTTGAGGACGGTTTGATACCAGGGTCCTGTGTGTTCAGCCTCAGTGTTGTTGATAGCATGATTATATGCGGGTTTGCTGTGTCGTTTTGCGCCAATGGGTGGTGTCTCGATGTGCGAAGGTTTATTTAGCAGGGATGTGGACCAAAAATAGTCAAGGTGGTCAAGGGTGAAGTCGAGGGAGACCATGGGTTGGGGCCATGGGCTCAAACCCAAGCCTAGGTCATGGACCAAGGGATCACTAAGGGCTAAGTAAAGTCAATTCTATGGTCAAATCGAGCCAACGTTAGTGATCAAGCAAAGTCAAGAGAAGTCAAAGTTGGAGAGCAACCTAAAGTCAAAGATTATGCTATTTTTGAATGTGGTCAATTAGGGTACACCCATGTGAGTCAACCCTCCAATAAAAAGGCTCACATGGTTCAACAAGCTAGCTCAAGGAGGTCCCAAGGAGCCAGCTTCAATTAAAATCCCCAAGCCATCACATTGTTTTATGTTTCATGTCATTTTCATACACGTCGCTTTCTTACTTTTTACTTTATGCTTTAATGTAAGGAGACAATATA
Organism: Dianthus caryophyllus; assembly: GCA_023091065.1. Classification (NCBI taxonomy): domain Eukaryota; kingdom Viridiplantae; phylum Streptophyta; class Magnoliopsida; order Caryophyllales; family Caryophyllaceae; genus Dianthus; species Dianthus caryophyllus. The sequence goes on from CM041522.1 coordinate 21,569,992, forward strand.
ATCCCTTGTATTTGTTTGGATGGACCGTCCCACATGCCTCCCCAAGACCAATTCTTGACCCTTGGATGCTACCTAAAGTGCATGGAGAGGATGAACTCTAATGTCATTGTCTACTTTATATTTTGTTTGTTTTCTTTTCAAAATTTCGGTACATGTAAGGCCTTGAGGCCGTTTTTTTTATGTTGTTTGTGGGACTAATCTTAGCCCTTAGATCATCTTGTAATGTATGGTCAAGATTAGAATGAGGGTAGTATATAAACCCTCATTCTCACATCATATTTTTCAGATTTGGAATGATAAAGAAAACCCTAGTGTTTATTGAGTGTTCTTCATTTTTCTCATTACTTTGTGTTTGAGATTTGTGAACAATTAGTGTTGGGGTTAGTGTCCTCCACAGTTAGTGCAATAACATGAATAAATCTCTAAAGGTACACAGGGTACATTTTGTATTTAATCAGTTGATTAACGTTTATCGATAACGGTTGGCTTGCTAGATAAGTTTGACGTTATTGTCATACAGATGGCGGTGATCAACTGGTCCCTAAGAGTCACACCTAAAGGATGTGTCTGAGAGATGTGATCATTTGAGAAAATGATCATATCGATGCCTTAATTTATGACTAAATGGTTAGTCAGTGTTGTTGACTAAAAGGTTAGTCAAATGTGATGATATTACTGACTAAAATGTTAGTCAGTGTAATGGTGGTACGGCTATTTAATACTGATTAAATAATTTTAGCTGAGGCGAATTAAATGTAATTCGTGAATTGAATATAAAATGTTATATTTAATTGTGGTGTATAATGCAAGCTAATTAAATATAAACTGTTATAATTAATTAGTAAATTATGAATATAAGGATATTTATAATATATTATAGTCATTCATTCAGATGACACTAGTAATAAAATGCATTATACTATAAGCTAAAATGACCAAGAGAATTCTGTCCCGATACACTTTGTATCTTGGTCAACAAGTAGAGTATTTGAGGAGAACCAAAACTCCCCAAATAGAAGATGTAGGCCGGCCATTAGGAGTGAATTGAGAGTATATTTAGTTTCCTAATTCTCTTCTAAAAACACACTTATTCATTCATTCAATCACAGCACTAAAATCCTTAAGAAAGAAAATCAGTTTTCTCTCTAATTTTCTAGCAAATACAAGGGCATATTTCAACACATCTTGGGTGAGATTATTAGGAGATACCATACTTTTGGTATTGATCTTAGGCCAAATTCATTAGGATTAAAGGTTAATTCTAATTCTCTATTTTATGTTATGCAATTTCTTTTATGACTTTAAAATCTTATAAAGTTTTTCATTATAATCCTGTGGATTTTAAGGTCTATATACGGATATAAACCTACAAGTGGTATCAGAGCCAAGGGTTATGAAATTATTTTATATGATTTTCATTAATGATTTTGTATATTTTTTAAATAAAAAAAAAAAAAAAAAACAAGTTTTTGGCCTTTGTGCCGTGGGTTTTTTTTTATTTTGTTCCAAATTGATTCATAGATATTTGTTGTTTTAAACTGTTAAAATAATAATATTATGAATATGTTGTTGTTTTGATTTAATAATGATTAAATTAAAATAAAATTGGATTTTGATTTGGATGTTAAAGAACATTCATAAGATTAGTTTTGGTATAGATGAACAAATCTATTATGATTAGTTAAATATTATGGTAATTAATTAATCATGATTTAGATATTCTCTTTAAAAGGTTAATTTGAATAATCTAGTTTGTATCAATATTTAATAATGATTAGATGTTGATAGTTTATACCGTTTTTTTTAGCATGATTAAATTAAAAAGGTTTAATTTGATTTTTTAAAAAAAAAAAAAAAATTAAAAAAAAAAAAAAAAAAAAAAAAAAAAAAAAATTACTGTTCACGTGAATAGTGCCGTGAACAGTAACTTTTATAAAAGAAAATTTTTTTACTGTTCGCGTGAATAGTGCCGTGAACAGTAACTTTTATAAAAAAAAAAAATTTATTATTTTTTTTTTTATTTTGTTATATTATAAAGATAATATATTTTGTGTTATTGTGAAGCAGTTCATAATAAATGTGATACCTAATATTTTAAAGAAGTTTAAAATATTTTTGTGATCTAATTTATGTTATACTGATAATATAAATTATTTCTTTTGGATTATGTTTTGATTAAGATATTATGAACAATTAAGGAATTGTTGCATAATTATAATCATTTAAAAGAGGTGGTTTGGATATTTTAATCAATTGTATGCATTGATTTTATATTTTGTTTAGTTGATGCTATTTTTGTGAATGAATGTTTTGAATGGTTTATTTTACGCATTAATTATGTACAAAAGGTTGTAATTTACTAGTGTGGCCTTAGAAAGTTGTGTTTTTCGTAATGAAGGAAACACAATTTTGGTTGTATTTTTGAGATCTCGAATCTCCCATCTTGTAATATTTTATTTTTTGGCATATTTTGAATTAGAATGTAAATAGGTTTATTTTGTAATTCAAAATGTAATTTTGAGAAGATTCAAGATGGACTCCCACTTAAAGTTAAAGATGAAGAATGAAGATAGCTTTAGGGTCCATGGATGGATTCCAAATTGTAATATGTCTTTATTTTCATAGGGATAGGCCACACTAGGTGTTTTTCCTTTTTGCGTTTTCTTTACCGTTTTTCATTGCATTCTCGTTAGATAGTTGCATCATATTCCGCCTAAACAAACCAAACCACCTAATATGCATGAAAATGGATCATTTAGTTGCATTTTATCATGGACATACGGATGTCATTCGTTTAGGGCCATCACCTCAAATTAATCATTCACGAAAATGCTAGATATTTGTTCACTTAAAATGAATTAAAATGAGATGATGGGACCTTCCTCTATTAATAAAATTGAGATTAGTCTTTATAGGAAAAACATGCTATGAGCCCCTTCTTCGTCGGTAGGCATGTAGGACCTTACTCTCCACATGACCCCTTCTACGTTGGGTAAGTAGTATGCGTTGACCTATTTTACCTCAACACTATAGTTCGAGTAATATCTCGTAGTTATGGTGGACTAATAGATAGGATTTACTGAAATCTATCGACCAAGAATTCTAACAGTAGAATTAGCCAAGAGATTGGCTTATCAATTTAAAGAAATTGAGTCTTGGGATCATTTATATAATTCTCGAGGGAGGTCGATTATATGAGTGAACGAGTCATTACATTAAAATGTTATTGTTTTTGACTTAAATTTTTAAAACGATGTTTTTTTATCTTCTCGCTTCTTCTCTCTTTTCACAGTATCGAATTCGTTATATACAGATATAACTACTATAACAAATGGCTGTACATACTGACGAACCAATGCCAAGTGCCACACTAACACGCGAATCATGGCTTAGAATTTTCATGGACAGCATGAATCAGTCCACTCGACTGAAGAGTGATGGGTCCAATTTTTCTGATTGGGAGGCCGCATTATTGAATGCCGCCATCGCTGACGGTAAGCTCAAGTACTTGACTGAGCCACTGCCGACTATACCAGCTCCCGATGCAGGAGCAAATGATCTCTATCTTTACAATGATTTCATGATGGAGGCGGGTGCGTTACAGAACGTACTCATCTATGCAATGGAATCCAATTTGCAAAGACGGTTCATAACCCAAGGTGCAAACAAGATTTTCACCACCCTAACAAAAGAATTCTCGAAAGCACCGAGAATTGAGAGTTACGAGTATACTACTCGTTTCTTTGAGGCTAGAATCCAGAAGGGCCAACAGGTTGGTCCACACCTTCTCGACATGATCGAGAACGTTGAGAAACTGGAGGAGCTTGGTTGCAAGATCGATGAGAAGATCATCGTTGATCGAGTGCTTCACTCTCTTCATGATGGGTATGCCCTCTATAGGGCAAACTATTATATGAATGACATGCAGAAAAGTCTGCACGAACTACATTCACTCCTCGTACAGACGGAGAGTGATCTGAAGTTGAGTGGGAGCATGAAACAGGATGTTTTCATGATTGGCAACAAGAAGGGTAAGGGTAAGGCTCCGGCTAACCTAACTGTAGGAAAGCCGAAATTTAAGAAGCCAGTGGTTGCGAAGAGTGGGCCTGGTGAGTCTAGCGGTAGCTCACAAGGCAAGGCAAAAGCAAAACATAGCATGGAGTGCCACCATTGCCACAAGTCTGGGCATTGGAGGTGGAACTGTCCCATGTATGCTGAGGACATAAAAGCAGGCCACGTCATTCCTGTTGGTATGTCTTCTTTTATTCATATGATTGAGATTAACCATGCAAGTTTCGGAACTTGGGTACTTGATACTGGTTGTGGTTCTCATGCATGCAGTGGGGAATGGAGCAAGAGTTGCCGCTGCTTTCAAGAGGAACATATGTAATCCAACTCCCGAGCGGATTTGAGTTATTACTGAATAACTGTTACTATGTACCTAGTTTATCCAAAACATTATTTCTGTATCCGTACTTGATAAAGACGGATTTTCGTTTTAAAGAATAATAGCTGTATTTTCTCTTTAAACGATATGATTCATGGTAAAACAGTTTCCATGAACGGAATTTATGTTTTAGATCAAACCATAGATATAATGCATGTGAGTAACAAGAAAGCAAAGGTTGGTGACAAGATCAAACATATCTATGGCATTGCCGTATGGGACACATGAATGAGAAACGCGTGAAAAAGCTCATTGATAATGGGACAATTGCCCCATTTGACTATGAAACTTTTGGCACGTGTGAATCATGTCTTATAGGCAAAATGTCTCGAATTTCCTTCAAAGGTGTTGGAATGCGCGCTGCTGACCTATTAGGACTCATACATACTGATGTGTGTGGACCTATGTCAATCAACGTTGGAGATGGCTATAGGTATTTTATCACTTTCACGGACGATTTGAGTAGATTTGGACATGTCTACTTAATGAAGCATAAAAGTGAGCCCTTTGACAAGTTCAAGGAATTCCAGAATAAGGTTGAGAACCAACTGGATAGAAAGATAAAAGCACTACGTTCAGATCGTGGTGGCGAATATCTTTCAACTGAGTTTGATCGACACCTGAAAGACCGCGGGATAGTATTACAGTTAACTCCACCCGGAACACCACAACTGAATGGTGTGTCCAAACGCAGGAATCGAACATTAATTGATATGGTTCGATCCATGATGAGTCACACGGTTGTACCTGACTCATTATGGGGCTATGCTCTTTTGTCAGCTGCTCTTATACTTAACCGAAGTCCGACTAAAGCTGTTGACAAGACTCCATACGAGTTATGGAAGGGAACGGTCCCTAACTTGTCCATTATTCGGGTTTGGGGGTGAGAGGCTTATGTCAAGTGGAGACACGAGGATAAGCTCTACCGCGATCGGCCAAGACATACTTTATTGGTTATACAAAGGAATGTTTGGTCATTACTTCTATTCGCCTACCGAACACCGAAGTTTTGTTGCGCTTAGTGCGAAGTTCTTAGAGAAAGAGTTTCTCAAGACAAGAGAAGTAATAGAACCTTCGATCCGCTTGAGATTCCTGAACCAACAACCGAGCACCCAATGGAGGAAACTGTTCTTTCTTCGTCTGCTGCGGTTAATATTCCCTTGGAACCCAGAATGTCGGGTAGACTCTCCATTCCTCCAGATAGATACATCGGTATGGTTGAGGAGAATGAGAGAGACGACGTTTTACTCCTTGAGAGTAACGAACCCGTAACCTATAAAGGTGCCATGACGTGTTCTGACTCAAAGCTATGGCAAGAAGCCATGCAATCCGAGATGGACTCTATGTACGAGAACAATGTATGGGATCTGGTTGACTTACCTGATAAGGCTAGACCTCTTCAGTGCAAATGGCTTTACAAGATAAAGCGATCTGTAGAAGGACAACCAGATATATACAAGGCACGACTAGTGGCAAAGGGTTTCACACTAGTGCAAGGGTTGCACTATGATGAGATCTTTGCACCCGTAGTCATGTTTCGTTCTATTCGGATTGTCTTAGCGATTGCCGCATTTCATGACTATGAAATTTGGCAAATGGACGTGAAAACCGCCTTCATAAACGGTTATTTGGAGGAGGAGTTGTACATGGTACAACCCGAAGGTTACACTGATCCTGAAAATCCTAAGAAGGTTTGCAAGCTTAAGCGTTCCATCTATGGACTTAAGCAAGCTTCACGGAGTTGGAATCATCGCTTCGACTAAGTGATAAATGAGAATGGATTCACTCGATCGGTCGAGGAACCATGTCTATATATCAAGTCGAGTGGGAGCGAGATTGTCATCCTAATACTGTATGTCGATGACATACTTTTGTTTGGGAATGATATACCTCTCTTAACTTCGATAAAAGTTTGGTTACAGAACCATTTCCAGATGAAAGATCTGAGTGAGGCACAACGAATTTTGGAGATCCGTATCTATAGAGATAGATCACGACGGATGTTATCCCTCAGTCAGGAGTCTTATATAGATAAGATTCTTGAGAGATTCAGTATGACCAAGTCATGTTCCTTATGCTTCGGCAGTAGGATCGATCATGTATGTCATAATATGCTCACGTACAGACGTGGCATCTGAAATGGGTATTGACTTATGGAGGTGCTATAAGGCTATGCGCAATCGATTCTTGTGACGCTAACTTCCACACGAATCGAGATGACTCGATATCTCGGCTAAACCGTCTTTACTCTTTATGGCAATCGCTGTCAAAGAAACAGTTCCAAAATATAGTGTCATAGTAGATTCTACGATCGTGTCCGAGTACTATGCTATTTAGTCATAGGAAGTCGTATGGATGCGTCAGTTCTTACAAGGATTAACTGTAGTTCCTAGTTCGAATGACACTATCACCATCTATTATATTAATAGAGGTGCCATCTTCCAGGCTAAAGAGCCTAAATTCCAGCAACTAGTCTAGATATGTACGTCGGTATATGATAAGCATGAAGGGCACGTTATTTTCATGAGAATTGAACGTGTTCCTGGTTATAATAGTACTTGACATGGATTGGATAAATGTATCTTTTTCATATACTATTTCTAACATCATCGTTTTGTTTTATATATTGTTTTAAATGAGGGTTGTGCAGACAACGTTGAACACCTCAAAGTGAACTGAATTACCTTATATTTTGTTTTGGTCCGTGGTCGCCTACACGAGCTGATAACTCTGGCAATCATTTTGTGACGTCGATTGATGGTGGGTTCAACGAGCCATAAGTCAAACTGTTGACTGATCGATCACATATGCGGGTTTACTGAAATCGCGCAGGACATTTTTGTGACGACTACATGGAGTCCTAAATGTTTCAGAACATTAGGTGCCTGGTCGTGGATAGGACATCCATAGTGTTCCTAGAGTCGATTCCTTTGACTATCGACTGTCTCTTGAGATTAAGGCAGATTTTGGGTGACTTTGGTTTCTTTCTCACGGTCGACCGTGACAGGAGGCCAAGTAGATTTTCACTGGGTCATTTCATGCTGCGCTTACATCTGCAGGATTCGAGTTGAGTGAAATATCCAAACTTCTATCGAGTTGTAATATTTATTCTCAGGGCCACTCGAGGAGCTGTAACTGAAAATGCATGGCCATGCTCGAATATTGATTCGTTTATCAGTTAAGTTACTCTCTAGTCGGGGAAACCACTCTTGATAATCGATCGCCATGAACTACGACCTTTGAAAGTACGGACTTTGCAAATTGGTTTACATTGAGTGGGAGAAATTTATTATGGATATGAGAATCGGTTATCGCACCTACACTTGTACGGACAAGTGGGAGATTGTTGGGGTTAGTGTCCTCCACAGTTAGTGCAATAACATGAATAAATCTCTAAAGGTACACAGGGTACATTTTGTATTTAATCAGTTGATTAACGTTTATCGATAACGGTTGGCTTGCTAGATAAGTTTGACGTTATTGTCATACAGATGGCGGTGATCAACTGGTCCCTAAGAGTCACACCTAAAGGATGTGTCTGAGAGATGTGATCATTTGAGAAAATGATCATATCGATGCCTTAATTTATGACTAAATGGTTAGTCAGTGTTGTTGACTAAAAGGTTAGTCAAATGTGATGATACATCGACTAAAATGTTAGTCAGTGTAATGGTGGTACGGCTATTTAATACTGATTAAATAATTTTAGCTGAGGCGAATTAAATGTAATTCGTGAATTGAATATAAAATGTTATATTTAATTGTGGTGTATAATGCAAGCTAATTAAATATAAACTGTTATAATTAATTAGTAAATTATGAATATAAGGATATTTATAATATATTATAGTCGGTCCATTCAGATGACACTAGTAATAAAATGCATTATACTATAAGCTAAAATGACCAAGAGAATTCTGTCCCGATACACTTTGTATCTTGGTCAACAAGTAGAGTATTTGAGGAGAACCAAAACTCCCCAAATAGAAGATGTAGGCCGGCCATTAGGAGTGAATTGAGAGTATATTTAGTTTCCTAATTCTCTTCTAAAAACACACTTATTCATTCATTCAATCACAGCACTAAAATCCTTAAGAAAGAAAATCAGTTTTCTCTCTAATTTTCTAGCAAATACAAGGGCATATTTCAACACATCTTGGGTGAGATTATTAGGAAATACCATACTTTTGGTATTGATCTTAGGCCAAATTCATTAGGATTAAAGGTTAATTCTAATTCTCTATTTTATGTTATGCAATTTCTTTTATGACTTTAAAATCTTATAAAGTTTTTCATTATAATCCTGTGGATTTTAAGGTCTATATACGGATATAAACCTACAATTAGTTAGTGGCTTAGTGCTTAACTAATTACAAACCTAAATCTATTACTTTGTGTGTGGATTTAGATACTATCTTTATGTTTTTCATTTGTCACAAAAAATCAGAAAATTTTCTCACAAAAAACATCATACTCGGCCGTTTTTATTTCAAGGTTTCAAGTTCGATTTTTGTTCATCCTTTGAGTGAGACTTAACCCTTCAAGTTTCACTCCAAATTGGTCATCAAAGCCTAGGTTTGTTCTTGTTTTTCGATTTGTTCTTGTTCTTAGTTCTCTCGAGTTACTCCTTTGTTTTTCTTCTTTTAATTTTCGTTTTTCTTCTTTCTTTTCCTTGTTTATTTTCTATAAATTTCCCACAAAATTTCCACAAAAGATCTCACAAAATTTTCACATAATGGAAGGGGATAGAGGGGAGGGTAAAAGGCTTTCCGATTTAGAAGAGAAGTTAACTCAACTCACCGGTAATTGTACTTTAATGATGAATGCTCTAAACACCCTCTTAGACCAAAATCTTAATGAACCAAGAAGGGGTGGAGGGGGAAGAGGGCGTGGGTATGGGTATGGGGGCCGTGGGAGAGGACAACCTCCTCCTCACATGGAAGATCAATTTTCGGATTCGGAGGAGTCCCTTGAAACCCACCCAAGAGACCATGACCGAGATATCAAAGTGGATATACCCGATTTTTATGGTAGCTTGTGTAGGGATCGGATCCCATTCACTAATCAAGTATTAGTGTAAATCAAATTACTCTAATTTGATTTAGCAAGATCTATGTAGTACAAATTTACATTGTTAACAAGTTTAGAAATTTATACCTTTCTTGAAAAGGAAATTAGGGCACTAAACTAGAACTCCTTTCTAGTTTAGTTTCTTGAGTATGAGCTTAGGATGATCCTCCTTAAAAACCCAAGTTTCCAATAATAGAAAACCTCCTAAAGTTGCACCCAAGAACTTAACTCCAAAATACTAAGTATCTTGAACTAGAGATCACTTAGTATTACTTGATAATATGTAAAATATTAATACTAACTCTTAGTAATAATATTAAGGAGAATATTAGAGTTTTAGAGAGAATATGTATTGAGAGATATTAGAAGAAGTTAGGAGATGTATGCATGCACTTTCTCTTTCTTTTTATGCTCTAATATAAGCCAAAATGAGAAAAGCAAAAATGGGTTCCAAAGACCATAATGGCCGGCCCCCTATGCATGGAGAGGAGAAGAGTTTTTTTCTCATGGAATAGAACAATCTTATGCTTTGTAATGATGGTGCTTTTACATGCAAAAGTAGGATAAAAAGCAAAAGACAAAACAAAGCATCTCCTCTCCTTTTTCTTTGCATTTGGACGGCTAAATGGCCCTTATAATGGGTCCAATTTGTTTTCAATATTTGTCCCACAAATACTTATAATTTATCACTTAATCATCCAATATGATAAAGTACAAATTATCAAATTGAACTCACAACTCTTCTTAAACATATATGTACACTTACACATATTTAAGAATTGCTCTTTTACTAATCTCATTAGTAAAATATGTATGATTAGTGAATTAACAGTTAATCACTAATTCCCATCTCCTCAAATAATTTTATCGATATAAAATTAAATCACTCGAGTTCACAACTCGATTTCTCTCTAAATTAATTCACTGACTAACCGTTAGTCAATTTATCAAGTTACTAATCTAATCGTATCTCATACAATTAATTAGCTTAAACATTTGGAGTACGTTCCTATAGGTGTGACTTAAAGGGATCAATTGATTACCGCCGTTCTCACGACAATAACGTCAAACTCTAGTCAGCCAACCGTTATTGATTTACGTTAATCAATTGACAATAATTCAGGATTATCCCCATGTATTCCTTAATTGAGATTTATTAAGTAATCGCACTATTGTGGAGGACACATACTCCAACAATCTCCCACTTGTCCGAGACAAGTTGTGCATTACCAATTCTCATGTCCGTTTCACATCTCCCACTCAATGCAAGGTGTCTTACAGGTCGTACTTGCATTCTAAGATATATATCATGAGTGGTTTCCTCGATAAGGAGAGTAGCTGTCTGACCGGGGAATCTACCGTAGATTCTTACCGAGCGTGGCCACGCATTTTCAGCGACTACTCCTCGAGTGGCCCAAAGATGTTTTACTGACGAGGGTGGACATTTCCTTCCACTCGATTATCTTGTATAATGCAGATCACCATGACCCCAAAGATGCCCTTATAACCCCTTTCACGGCATGGCTTAGGACAAAAATGAAAGTCACTCGGAGCTGCACCGACTGGATAATCGGCTCGGTCAAAGAATCGACTCAAAAGGAATACTATAGAATTCCCACCACGACCAGGTTTCAATCTCATTGAAAAGGAATTCTATAAGCGTCACTGCCCGACAGAGTGTTCTTCACAGTCTGTCTATGCAAACGATCAGTCATCACTCATGACCCTATGGTGTTGAACCCACCATCGATCGACTTGCAATCTAGTCTCTCCGAGACGTCACCTCATATGAGAGACCAGGGACCAAATACTTAGTTTATTCCGTTCACTTGAATACGTTCAAACTTGTCACACAAATATTCGGATAAACAAAGTATGCATTCAATAATGACTTAAGATAAAAACAATGAATGTTATTTTCATATATGTAAAAAGATACATCGTTCAATTACATATTACGAAACTAAAGGAAATCTGGCATACGCCGCAACCCCATGGAGGCGGTGTGGCGCGTCATGCTTAGCCCTCGATAGAGGCTTGGTTAAAGGATCGGCGATGTTATCGTGCATCCCAACCTTACAAATGTCTATTTCCTTCCTTTCCACATTATCTCTAATAACGTGGTATTTCCTCAAACGATATCTAGACTTGTTGCTAGACTTGGGCTCCTTCGCTTGGAAAATAGCCCCACTGTTATCACAATAAGCGATGGCGGGATCCACGGCACTAGGGACTACTCTTAGTCCATCCAAGAATTGCCGAATCCACGGCCTTCTTTAGCGACTTCAGATGTCGCCAAATACTCGACTTAGTCGTAGAATCGCGGTGACACTCTGTTTGAAGCTCTTCCAACAAACAGCTCCTCCATTCAACATAAAGACATAGCCGGATTGGGATTTCAGATCATCCCCATCAGTTTGGAAACTTGCATCCGTGTAACCCTTTACACGTAGCTCAAGTTCTCCTCCAAACACCAGAAACGAATCCTTAGTTCTTCTCAAGTACTTAAGGATGTTCTTTACAGCTATCCAGTGACTCTCACCGGGATTAACTTGATACCGGCTCGTCATGCTCAAGGCGAAAGCGACATCGGGACGAGTGCACATCATAGCATACATGATTGATCCTACAGCGGAAGCATAAGGGATCAATTTCATGCGCTCAATTTCCGCAGGAGTCGTAGGACATTGAGATTTCTTTAATGTTATTCCTACACTCATCGGAAGAAAGCCTCTCTTGGAGTCTTTCATATTGAACCTATCAAGAATCTTATCGATATAAGTTTCTTGACTTAATGCTAGTATCCTTTTGGATCTATCTCTATAGATCCGGATACCCAAGATGCGTTGTGCCTCTCCCAAGTCCTTCATTTGGAAATGGTTTCCCAATTCCACCTCTACCGAAGTTCAGGACTTGGAATATCATTTCCAATCGGTAGTATGTCATCCACATACAAAACAAGGAAGGTTACTTTACTCCCACTAAACTTCATGTACAAACAAGGTTCCTCGGTACTTGAGCGAATCCATGTTGTTTGATAACATGATCGAATGGTGATTCCAACTCCTCGATGCTTGCTTAAGACCATAAATGGATCTCTTAAGCTTGCATACTTTCTTAGGGTTGGATGTATCTATAAAACCTTCAGGTTGTGTCATAAACACTTCCTCTTCTAGAATCCCATTCAAGAAGGCGGTTTTTACATCCATTTGCCATATTTCATAGTCATGAAATGCGGCAACCGCTAAGATTATCCTTATGGATCGAAGCATCGCAACCGGTGCAAAGGTTTCATCATAATGAATACCTTGGACTTGTGAAAAGCCCTTTGCCACCAATCTAGCTTTGTAAACATCTATATGTTTATCTATGCCGAGTTTGATTTTGAATATCCATTTACACTGAAGAGGTTTAACTCCCTCAGGTAAATCTACCAAGTCCCAAACTTGGTTCTCGTACATAGAATCCATTTCGGATTTCATGGCCTCAAGCCATTGTTCGGAGTTGGGGCTACTTATAGCCGCCTTGTAGGTTGAGGGCTCGTTGCTTTCGAATAACAACAAATCACCCTCCTCCTCGATGTTACCGAGGTAGCGGTCAGGTTGTTGACTAACTCTTCCTGACCTCCTAGGGACTATAACCGTGTGAGAAGACGAGGGAACGGTTTCCTCATCTTCTGCGTCGGTTTGTGGCTCTTGAACTTCATCAAGTTCAAATTTTCTCCCACTCTGTTTCTTAGAAATAAACTCATTTTCTAGGAAAACAGCATCACGAGCCACAAACACTTTGTTCTCGTGAGGGTTGTAGAAGTAATAGCCACAGGTTTCCTTAGGATAACCTACAAATAGACATTTGTCAGACCTTGGAGCGAGTTTATCGTCAGTTTTATTCTTGACGAATGCCTCACATCCCCAAATTCTCATGAATGACAAATAGGGAACCGTTCCCGTCCATATCTCATATGGAGTCTTTTTGGCCGCTTTAGTCGGACTTCGATTTAGTGAAAATACAGCAGATAATAGCGCAAAGCCCCAAAATGATCCAGGAAGCTCAGTTTGACTCATCATAGACCGGACCATGTCAATCAAGGTTCGGTTTCTCCTTTCTGCAACACCATTCAATTGTGGTGTGCCCGGAGGAGTCCATTGTGATATTATACCACAATTCTTAAGATGTGAATCAAACTCATTACTTAGATATTCGCCACCACGATCCGATCGTAGTGCTTTTATCCTTTTGTTTAATTGGTTCTCAACCTCATTTTGAAATTCTTTAAATTTCTCAAAAGCATCACTTTTATGCCTTATTAAGTAGACATAACCATATCTACTTAAATCATCGGTAAAAGTAATGAAGTAATGATATCCTCCTCTAGCGGTGATGTTTAATGGACCACACACATCGGTATGTATGAGTCCTAAAACCTCACTTGCTCGTGTCCCTTTACCGCTAAAGGGTTGACGAGTCATCTTGCCTAAGAGGCAAGACTCGCATGTACCATATGATTCGCAATCAAATGGTTTGAGAACCTTGGTCTCAACAAGTCTCTTTATGCGTCTTTCGTTTATGTGACCTAAACGACAATGCCAAAGGTAGGATTTGTTTGATTCATTCGTTTTGAGCCTCTTGTTCTCGACATGATAAACATCATTAACATCATTTAAAACATAAATACCTCCAATTGAAATAGCTTCACCATAAACCATTTCATTAAAAGAAAAAGTACAACGGTTGTTCTTAATCTCAAAACAAAAGCCTTCCGCATCAAGTACGGAGACGGAGATAATGTTTTTAGTTAGAGTTGGTACAAAATAACAGTTATTTAAATGCAACTCTAAACCACTAGCAAGAGAGAGTACAAAAGTTCCCACGGAAACGGCCGCTACTCTAGCTCCATTGCCCATGCGAGATCTACATCACCCTTGGCTAGAGCTCGCACGCTTCTCATCCCCGCAAATGATTACAAAGGTGAGATCCACATCCGGTATCCAATACCCATGTAGAAATGCAAGCATGATTGATGTCAATCATATAGAGATTAGAAGGAATACCTTTGGATGTCGCACATCCATTCTTGAGATCCTTCTTATACTTGAGACAATTGCGCATCCAATGACCCACCTCATTACAATATTTGCAAGTGTCTTTGAGGGGTCTTCCCTTGTTGATCTTGGGCTTAGGCTTATGTGGAACACCTTCCACAATAGCCTTTCCCTTACCCTTGCCAATGTTAGATGGCCCTTCTTGGCCACCTTCCCTTCTTCACTCCCAAGTTCATGTTCTTCATTTTCATGGAGAGAACATCTTTCTTCTCCACCTCATTCACTTCCATATCCCTCTCGGCTTGGACCAAGAGTGCATGAAGTTCATGGTAACTCTTATCCATGTTGTTCATGTTATAGTTTACTCGAAATTGAGCAAACTTGTTAGGAAGAGAATGGAGGATGCGGTTGATCGCAAGAGCCTTGGGTATAGCACACTCTTGACGCTCAAGAGTGTCTATTTGCTCAATCATTTTGAGCACATGAGGACCAACTTTTTGGTTCCTCTCAAGCTTTGCATCGAAAAACCGCGCAGCGCTTCATAAAGCCTTATTTGCGGTGCTTTGGAGAACATGGTTGTTACTCGAGTGAATATCGCATATGCACTCTTTTGAGTAACCATTCGGAGTTTGAGAGTGGGTGCCATGGACCAAATCAAGACGTTTTTGACGTCATTGTCCACTCGCACATACTCATCATAGGCGGCACGAGCCGCGCCGGTTCGAGAAGTGGGTTCAAGGGTGGTTGATCGGTAAGGTGCTTGAGCACATTGTCGGATCTTGGCGGCACCCTTCATTGTCGAATCCCATTCGACGAAGTTGCTACCGTCATCCTTGAGGATACACTTATCCATCACGGTTCGCAACCATGAATCTTTGCCCAAAATGGGCGCGGGAGTTGATGATGATGATGCCATTGCGATTTGAAACAAATAATTCTACAACAAATATGAGGAAATATATTAACATTCATAGTTCATTTATAACATTTGCTAAAACTCATTTTTAAAACAAATGTCCATTTATATAATGATCTCCCACGAAATTATATAAATGATTCCAAGACTCGTTTTTCATATAAAATTAGACATCTCATGTTTCCTTTTATATAAAAACGATAAGTCAACACTTGACTAATTCTACACTAGAATGCTTGGTTGATGATTTTCTTTAAAATGCATCTTTTAGCCCCAAATAACTCTTATTCGGTTGAGTCCAAACCAAATTAGCACGGGACTTCCTCCCACTACTTACCCATGGTAACAAGGTTCCACGTCGCGGAGGTCCTCACGAACATGGGGTTCATAGTCGCTACTTTTGGAAAGGCTTAATCTCAATTCATTTTTGTAAAAAAGTGGGTGATCTTGTCAATTTTTAGTCATTTAAATTCTTTATAAGTGAACTAAAAAAAGAATGGCGACCTAAAAACGACAATCGGAGTGGGATATCTTGGCATGCATGGCGATTTTGGCATGTGTGCGGAAAATAAGCAAACAAACAAGCATGATCAATCAAGCAAGCATAAACCTAGTATGGCCACCTAAAAGTAATTAAAATACAAGGAGTTACAAATTGGAAACCATTTCCTTTGGTCCCTCTTCAAATGGACTTCATCCAAAGGCACCTCCTTGCAAGCTTTAGAACTCTTCTAAGGCTCCAAGTCGATCTCCATCACCGGTCTTCGATTTACAAATAGTTACAAGTATGATTTACAAATGAATACATAGCAATCCTATTATACATTTATAAATGAAATAAACTATTAAAAATTACAAACCGGCGATACGAGATCGCATTTAATTACAAACCACACGATATTCCCTTTCATTACGGGTAATATCGGTAAAAATATAACAAACTATGGCCATACTAGTAAAAATAAACATTCATTCAACAATAAACATTCATTCAAACATGCAAGATGTAAAGCTTATAAATAAAAACATGCCAAAATCGCCCTAAACAAAAAACGCATTTAATCGTTTCAAACCGATCTCATTTTTTAACCGATTAATCTTATATTAATCAATAATGCTTAAAACACCTTTTAAGCTTGAACTAAACTTCTAAACTGATTTTAGAACACCCAACATTAGTTTATACTAACTTATGGTGATTTTAGTTCATAAACATGGTCATTTGCTAATTAGAAATACTTTAATCATAACCCTTTTATGAATAAAGCTTTATAAAATCAAAATAAAATAAAATAAAATTATTTTTATTTTGAAAAAAATTTTGTATATTCTGGAACACTTCCAAAATATCAGAAAAGAAAAGTTTGGCCAGAAAAATTTACGAAATTATTTTATAATAAATAACATACGATTTCATCGATTTTATCTCATAAAATCAAGAAAACGTCTAAAACAGTGAGGAAAAATCCCAAATTTTTACGAAAGCATCCTCATAATGTATAAAAATATTGGTATAAATTTCATGTCCAGAAAACAACATTTACTATATTTTTGGACATAAAATGCAAACCATACCGATTTTAAACAAAAATATGAATAAATATTCAAAACTCAAAATATGACTTTGAAAATTTACATGCAGAATTTATAAATATGAAATATCACTGTGTAAAAATTTCGTGACCAGATTCGAACTATAACTATTTATAGTAATTATTTTAGCCAAAAACACACTTTTTGACTCGGTTTTGTATAAAAATCATTTAAATTAGCAAACAAATTCCAAAAATTACGAAATTTGACCAGAAATTTCATGAGACCAGAAACTTTGCATGCTATAAAAATCTCGTGTTAAAACCATTTTTAACACTATTTTCGGATTTTATGTTATTTATTCTCAATAAATACATAAAACTCCAAAAACAACAAAATAAATTTGTAACTACAAGCCTTGGCTCTGATACCACTTGTAGGGATCGGATCCCATTCACTAATCAAGTATTAGTGTAAATCAAATTACTCTAATTTGATTTAGCAAGATCTATGTAGTACAAATTTACATTGTTAACAAGTTTAGAAATTTATACCTTTCTTGAAAAGGAAATTAGGGCACTAAACTAGAACTCCTTTCTAGTTTAGTTTCTTGAGTATGAGCTTAGTATGATCCTCCTTAAAAACCCAAGTTTCCAATAATAGAAAACCTCCTAAAGTTGCACCCAAGAACTTAACTCCAAAATACTAAGTATCTTGAACTAGAGATCACTTAGTATTACTTGATAATATGTAAAATATTAATACTAACTCTTAGTAATAATATTAAGGAGAATATTAGAGTTTTAGAGAGAATATGTATTGAGAGATATTAGAAGAAGTTAGGAGATGTATGCATGCACTTTCTCTTTCTTTTTATGCTCTAATATAAGCCAAAATGAGAAAAGCAAAAATGGGTTCCAAAGACCATAATGGCCGGCCCCCTATGCATGGAGAGGAGAAGAGTTTTTTTCTCATGGAATAGAACAATCTTATGCTTTGTAATGATGGTGCTTTTACATGCAAAAGTAGGATAAAAAGCAAAAGACAAAACAAAGCATCTCCTCTCCTTTTTCTTTGCATTTGGACGCTAAATGGCCCTTATAATGGGTCCAATTTGTTTTCAATATTTGTCCCACAAATACTTATAATTTATCACTTAATCATCCAATATGATAAAGTACAAATTATCAAATTGAACTCACAACTCTTCTTAAACATATATGTACACTTACACATATTTAAGAATTGCTCTTTACTAATCTCATTAGTAAAATATGTATGATTAGTGAATTAACAGTTAATCACTAATTCCCATCTCCTCAAATAATTTTATCGATATAAAATTAAATCACTCGAGTTCACAACTCGATTTCTCTCTAAATTAATTCACTGACTAACCGTTAGTCAATTTATCAAGTTACTAATCTAATCGTATCTCATACAATTAATTAGCTTAAACATTTGGAGTACGTTCCTATAGGTGTGACTTAAAGGGATCAATTGATTACCGCCGTTCTCACGACAATAACGTCAAACTCTAGTCAGCCAACCGTTATTGATTTACGTTAATCAATTGACAATAATTCAGGATTATCCCCATGTATTCCTTAATTGAGATTTATTAAGTAATCGCACTATTGTGGAGGACACATACTCCAACAGCTTGAACCCCGAGGATCTCCTAGATTGGCTTAGGTCGATAGAGAGGATCTTTGAATTTAAGGAATATCCCGATAGGAAGTGTTTTAAGGTAGCCATCATGAAGTTCAAGGGATACGCTTCCCTTTGGTACGAAAACCTAAAGAACAAACGAAACCGAGAGGGTAAGGAACCCATTAAGTCGTGGCTCAAACTCAAAAAAAAAAACTCAAAGACAAGTTTGTTCCAAAGGATTATACCCAAGACATGTTCCTCAAGCTAGCCCAACTAAAACAAGAGACACACCCCATTGAAACCTATCTTAGGGACTTTGAGCAACTCACTCTACAATGTGAGATGAATGAGAAGCCCGAGCAAAAAATTGCAAGGTTTGTTGAGGGCCTAAACCCTAGGATAGCAAATCGGGTCAAGATGCAAAACTTGTGGTCATTCGATGAGGCCGTTACTATGGCCACACGTGTGGAAAGGTTAGAAAAGGGGAGAGGAGAGTCGGCTAAGAGCACCACCAAGACCAACCCTAACTCGAGCCAAAGAGGGGTCAAAATTGTCGAACCTAGCCCTACCATCAAGCCATCGAGTGTTGACAAGGGGAAGGGAATTGACTATGGTCCCAAGAGAACAATTCCTCTCAAGAAGTGCTACCAATGTCAAGGGTATGGTCATTTTGCTAAGGAGTGCCCTAGCAAGAGGACCTTGAACACAAGTGAGGTTGTGAATTGGGGAGACGATGAGGTGTTAGTTTGCGAGGAAGAAAAAAACGAGGGAGTTGAGGATGTGAAGGTGGGCGGAACATTAGTTCCCCTGACTCGGGGTTGAGCTTGGTTACTTGGCGAGTAATGCACACTCAAGATTCAAGCGAAAGCATGGATCAAAGACACCAACTATTTCAACCAAGTGTACAATCATGGGGAGAGTGTGTAATCTCATTATCGATGGGGGAAGTTGTGTTAATGTTGCTTCGAAAACCCTCATTGATAAACTTGCCTTACCAACCTTGAAGCATCCTCATCCTTACAAGCTAAGGTGGCTTAATCAAGGAGCCGAGGTAAGAGTTGATAAGCAATGTCAAGTTTCGTTCTCGATTGGACAAGACTATAAGGATGAAATTGTGTGTGAAGTGTTGGACATGGATGCATGTCATGTGTTGCTTGCTAGGCCTTGGGAGTATGAGAAGAATTCTTCCCACCATGGAAGAGATAACACCTACTCATTCAAGTATGGTGACAAGCTTATTGTCTTAGCTCCCCTACCAACAATGATGGGTTATAAAACCAATTCATGCTTGTTCGAATCAATCAATGGAGTGAGCTCTAGCCAAGAGATGGGAGAAGAGCCGAATGTGGGCTTTGGAAAGAAGTGATGAGCTTGGAAATCAAGAGAAACCCTAGAGCAACAAGGGGAGTTCTAGGAGAGGAGCAACATGAAGGAGATACTTCAATCAACAATGAAACAACCGACTACAACAAGAATGTGGTCAATGAAAGAGCAAAAATTGATGGCAAGGAAAGATCAAGTGGGTCTTTAAGGTGGAGAATCATTGATGGGCTCGATCATGAGCAAGAATGGATGGATGGCATGGTTATGAGCCGTGGGCCCAAAGAAATGCTCGAGGAAGAGTGTGTGGTCAAGCAAACCGTGACCAAGGAAGAAAACATGATCAATTCTTCGAGCCAAGGCAAAGGGGTCCAACCATTTCTACAAACTCTAGCTAAGTGGTGCCCATGGAAGACCAAAACCGTGAAAGCCAAGATCGAGCAAAGATTGAGCCGAGAATCAAGCATGAAATCGAGCAAGGGAGGAAGCAAGAGGATCTCCAAGGACTTGAGGACAAGTCCTTTCCAAGGAGAGGAGATTGGACCAAAAATGGTCAAGGTGGTCAAGGGTGAAGTCGAGGGAGACCATGGGTTGGGGCCATGGGCTCAAACCCAAGCCTAGGTCATGGACCAAAGGATCACTAAGGGCTAAGTAAAGTCAATTCTATGGTCAAATCGAGCCAACCTTAGTGATCAAGCAAAGTCAAGAGAAGTCAAAGTTGGAGAGCAACCTAAAGTCAAAGATTATGCTATTTTTGAATGTGGTCAATTAGGTTACACCCATGTGCGTCAACCCTCCAATAAAAAGGCTCACATGGTTCAACAAGCTAGCTCAAGGAGGTCCCAAGGAGCCGGCTTCAATTAAAATCCCCAAGCCATCACATTGTTTTATGTTTCATGTCATTTTCATACATGTCGTTTTCTTTACTTTTTACTTTATGCTTTAATGTAAGGAGACAATATAATCCCTTGTATTTGTTTGGATGGACCGTCCCACATGCCTCCCCAAGACCAATTCTTGACCCTTGGATGCTACCTAAAGTGCATGGAGAGGATGAACTCTAATGTCATTGTCTACTTTATATTTTGTTTGTTTTCTTTTCAAAATTTCGGTACATGTAAGGCCTTGAGGCCGTTTTTTTATGTTGTTTGTGGGACTAATCTTAGCCCTTAGATCATCTTGTAATGTATGGTCAAGATTAGAATGAGGGTAGTATATAAACCCTCATTCTCACATCATATTTTTCAGATTTGGAATGATAAAGAAAACCCTAGTGTTTATTGAGTGTTCTTCATTTTTCTCATTACTTTGTGTTTGAGATTTGTGAACAATTAGTTAGTGGCTTAGTGCTTAACTAATTACAAACCTAAATCTATTACTTTGTGTGTGGATTTAGATACTATCTTTATGTTTTTCATTTGTCACAAAAAATCAGAAAATTTTCTCACAAAAACATCATACTCGGCCGTTTTTATTTCAAGGTTTCAAGTTCGATTTTTGTTCATCCTTTGAGTGAGACTTAACCCTTCAAGTTTCACTCCAGGATGAAAGGTTTGGTAACGTGTCCGTGGATCCTCAAAGGTCGTAGACATGTGCTTCGTATGCTGTGGTGTTGGAGGTGACTTTGAAGTTTTGATAGAAAGGGGTACGTGGTTGTCATTAGGGGTCATTAGGAGTATTCCTATGTTATAATCGTGATAGTCGGATAACTGGTTGATTGTGGGGTCCTTAGCGAGTGTGTTTTCTGCGGTGTCATCGACGAGGATGTCGATGTATGAAAGGTTGTTTCTTGGATATGCTTTGTTTAGGTTGTGGAAGTCAGTGTATACTGGAACTTTGCCGTTTTTCTTCGTAGCTGGGATTGTGTTTGATATCCAGTTAGCGTTTTTGTTAGCTTGGATTATGCGTCCTGGCTTTTGTTTGACGGGCTTGATACCCGGCTTTTGTTGGGGTGTGGTGTTTCGTGATTTAGTGGTCAATGTCGGGCATGTCTTTGCGTGCCCCAGGTGAGGATGTCGTCGATTTTTGTAAGTAGCTTGGTGGATGCAGATTTTTATCTGTGCTTAAGGAAGCTCACAGTGGTAATTCCCTGGATTCTTGTGGTATTTTGGCGTTAGTGTTGGGACGCTGTTTTAGGCTTGGAAACAGTGCTTGCAATGTATTTGATATGATGCAATGTCGTTTTGTTTAATGTTATCGCAAACGTTAGAATATGCAAAAGTTAATGGACCAAGAATGGTCAAGCCGAGCAAAGACGATTTTTGTCTAGATCACGGTTTGGGTCCTTGGGCTCGAACCATGGGCTAGGCCACGGTCCTAGGGTCCACCCAAGCTTATTTTGAGTGAATTAAACAATAATATTTTGGTCAAGCTTGGTGGGTCAAGGAAAGTCAAGGGAAAGTCAAGAAGGAGAGCAACAAATGCAACCATGAGCTATTTTTGAGTGTGATCGCTTGAAGTGCACCCATGTGGGTTCGAACCCAATAAAACACGAGCCAACAAGGTCCAGGAAAGTCAGCCATGGGGAACAATTCGGCTGACCCAAAAGGTCCTCACATGATACATTATTTTTGAATCAAGTCCCTTTCACCACATGTCACTATCTTCCTTTATGCTTTATGCTTTATGCTTTATGTATTTGTTTGTTTGTCTTCAAATTTTCAGAATTGTAAGGTCTTTAGGACCATGTTTTTTCGGCTGATTTGAGGAGGCTTTAGGGCCCTTAGATCAAGCTTAGATTGTAGGGCTTAGATGATAGCAAGGGTATTATATAAACCCTCACTCTCTCATTGTATTTTTCAGATTTGATGTTGAATGAAAAAAACCCTAATTTGAGAGCTTCCTTCATTTTCTCTTAGCTAAGTGCTTGAGTGAGTGAGTGATTAATTAGTGGCTTGGTGCTTGATTAATCAAAATTTAAATCTATTGCTTTGTGCTTAGATTTAATCTATCCATTTATGTTTTCTTTTACTTTCAAAATTTCAGAAAATTTATCACAAAAAACAACACTTTGGCCGAAATTTTCAAGGGTTTACAAGTTTGATTTTTGTTGTTCTCTTGAGTGAAATCAAACCCCATAGGTTTCACTCCAGTTAAAAAGAAAAACGAGGCAAAGAGTACCCGAAATCGTTCTTGTCATTAATGTTTTTAAAAGTAGTTACATTTGAAGATTACTCAAACTATGGAGCATTGGACGACATTACAAACTCTAATTCCTTAACTAGGTCTACTATTTTAGGAATGTAATCACGCGATGTTTGTTGGCTTAGAAGACCTGGCGTCATGATGACGTGGGAGTCTAAACTTTAGGCGCAGATGTTCGAATCGAAACCACCTATGTTATTGAGGGATTCAGTGGTGTTTTCTTCAAACTTTGGCTGCCGGAGGGTGGCTCGGAAGTTCGAGGCCTTGATGGTGATGATTTCGTCGTCCACAGGTAGTTTAACTTTCTGGTGCAGAGTTGATGTAACAGTTCTGGTAGCGTGAATCCAAGGTCTGCCGAGCAACATGTTGTATGTCGGGGGAATGTCCATGACTTGGAATTCGGTTTCCGCCACGACATATTCTGTCATGATGGATAATAAGATGATACCCTTTATGCCGCGACGTGTACCGTCGTATGCTCTTATGTCGTCGGAGCAGGGAGTGAAGTCACTTTTCTTTAATCCCAGTTTGATGGCAGTTGTTAGAGGCAGAATGTTGATTGCAGAACCGTTATCGATGAGGGTAATGGGTAATGTCATGCTTCGACACTCTACGTTTATGTAGAGTGCTAGATTGTGTGCATCTCTAAAGGGTGGCAGGTCCGCGTCAGAGAAAGTTATGGCCCCTGGTAGCCAATCCTGTAGGGATCGGATCCCATTCACTAATCAAATATTAGTGTAAATCAAATTACTCTAATTTGATTTAGCAAGATCTATGTAGTACAAATTCACTTTGTTACAAGTTAAGAAATGTTATACCTTTCTCAAAGGGAAAAATTGGGCACAAAATAAGAACTCCTTTCTTATTTTGTTTCTTGAGCTAACAACATGGATGATCCTCCAAACCCGAGTTTCCAAAATAGGAAACCTCCTCTTAGTTGCACCCAAGAACAACTCCAAAAACTACTAGTGATTTTGACTAGAAATCACTAATAGTTACTTGATAATATGTATATTATTATTACTAACACTTACTAACTCTTAGTAATATTAGTAATAGTATTTAGAGAGTTTTTTAGAGAGAGTTAGAGAATGAAATATGCTTGCGTGCATACATGTGACTTTTGCTAGCTTTGTACTTATAAAGACAAAGAACAAAACAAGTGTATACTACACTTGAAGAGGCCGGCCCACATGAGAGAGGAAAGGAGAGTGTTGAGCATGCTATTTTTGATAAGAACAATCTCATGCATAATCATCATTATGTCTAGCATGCTTTTCCTTTTTACTAGTAAACAAAATGAATAAGACAAGAGGGAATCTCATTCCTCCTTTCCCTCTTATTAGGACGGTCCAAGGGGCCCTAAAAGGGTCTCATTTTGTTTTCAATATTTGTCCCACAAATACTTATAATTTATCACTTAATCATCTAATATGATAAAGTATAAATTAATTAAACTCTCCTTTAATATACATGTACATTTACACATATATTAAAATGTACTCTTACTAATCTCATTAGTAAAATATACATGATTAGTGAATTAACAGTTAATCACTAATTTCCATCTCCTCATAAAATTTTATCGATATAAAATTAAATCATCCGAGTTCACAACTCGATCTCTCTCTAAATTAATACACTGACTAACCGTTAGTCAAATTATCAAGTTACTAATATAATCGTATCTCATACAATATATTAGCTTAAATATTTGGAGTACGTTCCTATAGGTGTGACTTAAAGGGATCAATTGATTACCGCCGCTCTCACGACAATAACGTCAAACTCTAGTCAGCCAACCGTTATTGATTTACGTTAATCAATTGACAATAATACAGGATTATCCCCTTGTATTCCTTAATTGAGATTTATTAAGTAATCGCACTATTGTGGAGGACACATACTCCAACAATCTCCCACTTGTCCGAGACAAGTTGTGCATTACCAATTCTCATGTCCGTTTCACATCTCCCACTCAATGCAAGGTGTCTTACAGGTCGTACTTGCATTCAAAGATATATACCGTAGATTCTTACCGATTCAAAGAGAGTAGCTGTCTGACCGGGGAATCTACCGTAGATTCTTACCGAGCGTGGCCACGCATTTTCAGCGACTACTCCTCGAGTGGCCCAAAGATGTTTTACCCTGACGAGGGTGGACATTTCCCTTCCACTCGATTGTCTTTGTATAATGCGGATCACCATGACCCCAAAATGCCCTTATAACCCCTTTCACGGCATGGCTTAGGACAAAAATGAAAGTCACTCTAAACCGCACCGACTGCATAATCGGCCCAGTCAAAGAATCGACTAAAGGAATACTATAGAATTCCCACCACGACCAGGTTTCAATCTCATTGAAAAGGAATTCTATAAGCGTCACTGTCCGACAGAGTGTTTCACAGTCTGTCTATGCAAACGAGCAGTCATCACTATGACCCCATGGTGTTGAACCCACCATCGAACGACTTGCAATCTAGTCTCTCCGAGACGTCACCTCATATGAGAGACTAGGGACCAAATACTTAGTTTATACCGTTCACTTGAATATGTTCAATGTTGTCACACAACTATTCGGATAAACAAAGTATGCATTCAAAATGACTTAAAAGAGTAAATATACTCTAAACAATGAATGTTATATTCATATATGTAATAGGATACTTTATCCATTACATATCTCAAAAACTAAAGGAAATCAGGCATACGCCTCAACCCCATAGAGGCGGTGTGAGCGTCATGCTTAGTCCTCGAAAGAGGCTTGGTTAGAGGATCAGCGATCTCATCGTCTGTCCCAACCTTACAAATATCCATTTCCTTCATTTCCACATTATCTCTTATAACATGACATTTCCTCAAAACTTGTCTAGACTTATTACTAGACTTTGGCTCCTTTGCTCGAAAGATAGCCCTACTATTATCTCAATAAATAGTGATTGGATCTTCGGCACTAGGGACTACTCTTAGTCCATACAAGAACTGCCGAATCCATACAAATTTTCTTAGCCTTCCGGTCGCCAAAAATTCAAATTCGTTGTAGAATCCGCAGTGACACTTTGCTTGAAACTTTTTCAGCAAATTGCACCCCCATAAAGACATAGCCATATTGGGATTTCAAATCATCCCCATCGGTTTGGAAACTTGCATCTGTGTAACCCATTACAAGTAGCTCAAGTTCTCCTCCAAACATTTGAAACGAATCCTTAGTTCTTCTCAAGTACTTAAGGATGTTCTTTACAGCTATCCAGTGACTCTCACCGGGATTAGCTTGATACTGGCTCGTCATGCTCAAAGCGAAAGCGACATCGGGACGAGTGCACATCATAGCATACATGATTGATCCAACAGCGGAAGCAAAAGGGATCAATTTGATGCGTTCAATTTCCGCAGGAGTCGTAGGACATTGAGATTTCTTCAATGTTATTCCTACACTCATCGGAAGAAAGCCTCTCTTGGAGTCTTTCGTATTGAACCTATCAAGAATTTTATCGATATAAGCTTCTTGACTCAATGCTAGTATCCTCTTGGATCTATCTTTATAGATCCGGATACCCAAGATGCCTTGTGCCTCTCCCAAGTCCTTCATTTGGAAATGGTTTCCCAATTCCACCTTTACCGAATTTAGACTTGGAACATCATTTCCAATCAGTAGTATGTCATCCACATACAAAACAAGGAAGGTTACTTTACTCCCACTAAACTTCATGTACAAACAAGGTTCCTCGACACTACGAGCGAATCCATGTGGTTTGATAACATGATCGAATCTGTGATTCCAACTCCTTGATGCTTGCTTAAGACCATAAATGGATCTCTTAAGCTTGCATACTTTCTTAGGGTTAGATGTATCTACAAAACCTTTAGGTTGTGTCATGTAAACTTCCTCTTCTAGAATCTCATTCAAGAAGGCGGTTTTTACATCCATTTGCCATATTTCATATTCATGAAATGCGGCAACCGCTAAGATTATCCTTATGGATCGAAGCATAGCAACCGGTGCAAAGCCCTTTGCCACCAATCTAGCTTTGTAAACATCTATATGTTTATCTATGCCGAGTTTGATTTTGAATATCCATTTACACTAAAGAGGTCTCACTCTTTCAGGTAAATCTACCAAGTCCCTAACTTGGTTCTCGTACATAGAATCCATTTCGGATTTCATGGCCCCAAGCCACTGTTCGGAGTTAGGACTACTAATAGCCGCCTTATAGGTTGAGGGTTCGTTGCTTTCGAATAACAACAAATCACCCTCCTCCTCGATGTTACCGAGGTAGCGATCAGGTTGATGACTAATTATACGACCTCCTAGGGATTACAACCGTGTTAGAAGATGAGGGAACCGCTTTCCTCATTTTCTCGGTTTGCCAGGCTCTTGAACTCCATTAAGTTCAAATTTTCTCCCACTGCCTATTAGAAATGTACTCATTTTCTAGAAAGACAAAGATCACGAGCCACAAACTCTTTGTTCTCGTGAGGGTCGTAGAAGTAAAATCCACACGCTTCCTTAGGACAACCTACAAATAGGGAACCTTTCCCGTCCATATCTCATATGGAGCCGGCTTAGTCGGACTTCGATTTAGTGAGAAAACAAAGAAACGATAGCGTAAAGCCCCAAATCTATCCAGGAAGCTCACTTTGACTCATCATAGACCGAACCATATCTAGCAAGGTTCGGTTTCTCCTTTCTGCAACACCATTCAACAGTGGTGTGCCCGGAGGAGTCAATTTGTGATACTCTATCACAATTCTTAAGATGTGAATCAAACTTATTACTTAGATATTCGCCACCACGATCCGATCGTAGTGCTTCTATCTTCTTATCCAATTGGTTCTCAACCTCATTTTGAAATTCTTTAAATTTCACAAAAGCATCACTTTTATGCCTTATTAAGTAGACATAACCATATCTACTTAAGTCATCGGTAAAAGTAATGATGTAATGATATCCTCCTCTAGCGGTGATGTTTAATGGATCACACACATCAATATGTATGAGTCCTAAAAACTTTACTTGCTCATGTCCCTTTACCACTAAAGGGTGCACGAGTCATTTTGCCTTAAAAGGCAAGCCTCGCACGTACCATATGATTCGCAATCAAATGGTTTGAGAACATTGGTCTCAACAAGTCTCTTTATGCGTCTATCGTTTATATCATTTAAACGACAATGCCAAAGGTAGGATTTGTTTGATTCATTTGTTTTGAGCTTCTTGGTCTCTATATGATAAACATCATTGACATCATTCAAAACATAAATACCTCCGATTGAAATGGTTTCACCATAAACCATTTCATTAAATGAAGAAGAACACCGATTGTCCTTTATCATAAAACAAAAGCCTTCCGCATCTAACACGGAGACGGAGATAATGTTTTTGGTTAGAGTTGGTACAAAATAACAGTTATTCAAGTACTACTCTAAACCACTAGCTAGAGTGAGTACAAAAATTCCCACGGAATTGGCCGCTACTCTAGCTCCATTGCCCATGCGGAGATCTACATCACCCTTGGCTAGTGCTCGCACGTTTCTCATCCCTTGCAAGTGATTGCAAAGGTGAGATCCACATCCGGTATCTCATACCCATGTAGAAATGCAACCATGATTTATGTCAATCATATAAAGTCTAGAAGGAACAATATCTTTGGATGTCGCACATCCATCGTTCTTTTCCTTCAAGAATTTGGGACAATTGCGCTTTCAACGACCGGGTTTGGGCTTGCTATTCTCAATAGCCTTCCCCTTACCCTTATCTTCCTTGAACCGAGCTTTATAAGCTCCCTTCCCTTTCATGACCCTAATGTTTATGCTCTTCAATCTCATTGAAAGAACATCTTTTCTCTCAATCTCTTTCACTTTCATGCTCTTTGTGTTAAAGCACATCGTCGTCACTCTAGTGTATATCTCATATGCACTTTTATGAGTAACGAAGCGAAGTTTGAGAGAAGGTGACATTGACCAAATCAAAACACTTTTAATGTCATTGTCAGCCTTTAGGTGCTCATCGTACGCGGCTTGCGCCGCCACGGTGGCCCCAAGTCCGGGTTCGGTGGGAGGTTATTCGGTAAGGTTCTTAAGCACATTGTCGGATTGAGCAGCGCCCCTTATAGTCGAATCGCATTCGACAAAGTTGTTACCGTCATCCTATAGGATACACTTATCCATCACGGTTCTCAACCATGAATATTAACCCAAAATGGGTGCGGGAGTTTATGTTGTCATTGCGATTTCAAATAAATTATTCTACAACAAATATGAGGAAATTAACATTCATTGTACATTAATGACATTCGCTAAAACACTTTAAAACAAATGTCCATTTATATAATGATCTCCCACGGAATTATATAAATGATTCCAAGACTCGTTTTTCATATAAAATTAGACATCTCATGTTTCATTTTATATAAAAACGATAAGTCAACACTTGACTAATTCTACACTAGAATGCTTGGTTGATGATTTTCTATAAAATGCATCTATTAGCCCCAAATAACTCTTATTTGGTTGAGTCCAAACCAAATTAGCATGGGACTTCCTCCCACTACTTACCCATGGTAACAAAGTTCCACGTCGCGGAGGTCCTCACGAACATGGGGTTCATAGTCGCTACATTTGGAAAGGCTTAATCTCAATTCATTTGTTAAAAAATGTGGGTGATCTTGTCGATTTTAGTCATTAAAATTCTTTATAAGTGAACTAATTTAAGAATGGCGACCTAAAAACGACAATCGGAGTGGGATATCGAGGCATGCATGGCGATTTTGGCATGTGTGCGGAAAATAAGCAAACAAACAAGCATCAAACAAGCATAAGCATAAACCTAGTATGGCCACCTAAAAGTAATTAAAAATACAAGGAGTTACAAATTGGAATTGGAAACCAACTCCTTTGGTCCCTCTTCATTATGGATCTCATCCAAGGCTCCTCCTTGCAAGCTTTAGAACTCTTCTAAGGCTCCCAGTCGATCTCCATCGCCGGTCTTCGGATTACAAATAGTTACAAGTATGATTTACAAATGAATACATAGCAATCCTATTATACATTTATAAATGAAATAAACTATTAAATTACAAACCGGCGATACGAGATCGCATTTAATTACAAACCACACGATATTCCCTTTCATTACGGGCAATATCGGTAAAAATATAACAACTATAGCCATACTAGTAAGAACAAACATTCATTCAATAAAAAACATTTATCCAAACATGCATAATGTAAAGCTTATAAATAAAACATGCCAAAATCGCCCTAAATAATAATCGCATTATATCGTTTAAAACCGATCTCATATTTTATCGATTAATCTCATATTAATCAATAATGCTTAAAACACCTTTTAAGCTTGAACCAAAACTTCTAAACTGATTTAGAACACCAATAATTAGTTTTCACTAATTCATGGTGATTTTAGTTCACTTTAGTGGTCATTGTGCTAATTACTTTAACTTTAATCATAACACTTTATGAATAAAGCATTAAAATACAATATAATATAAAATAAAACCATTTTTATTTTGGAAAAATTTTGTATATTCTGGAACACTTCTAGAATATCAACAAAGAAAAGTTTGGTCAGAAAATATTTACGAATTATTTTATAACAAATAACATACGATTTCATCGATTTTATCTCATAAAATCAAGAAAACGTCTAAAACAGTGAGGAAAAATCCCAAATTTATACGAAAGAATCCTCATAATGTATAAAAATATTGGTATAAATTTCATGTCCAGAAAACAAAATTTACTATATTTTCGGACATAAAAAGGATTATATACCGATTTTAAACAAAAAAATGAATAAATATTCAAAACTCAAAATCTGACTTTGAAAATTTACATGCAGAATGTATAAATATGAAATATCACTGTGTAAAAATTTCATGACCAGATTCGATCTATAACTATTTATAGAAATTATTTTAGCCAAAAACACACTTTTTGACTCGGTTTTGTATAAAATACATTTAAATTAGCAAACAAATTTCAAAAATTACGAAATTTGACCAGTAACTTCATGAGACCAGAAACTTTGCATGCAATAAAAATCTCGTGTTAAAACAACTTTTAACACTATTTTCGGATTTTATCATATTTATTCTCAATAAATATATAAAACTCCAAAACTAACAAAATAAATTTGTAACTACAAGCCTAATCTCTGATACCACTTGTAGGGATCGGATCCCATTCACTAATCAAATATTAGTGTAAATCAAATTACTCTAATTTGATTTAGCAAGATCTATGTAGTACAAATTCACTTTGTTACAAGTTAAGAAATGTTATACCTTTCTCAAAGGGAAAAATTGGGCACAAAATAAGAACTCCTTTCTTATTTTGTTTCTTGAGCTAACAACATGGATGATCCTCCAAACCCGAGTTTCCAAAATAGGAAACCTCCTCTTAGTTGCACCCAAGAACAACTCCAAAAACTACTAGTGATTTTGACTAGAAATCACTAATAGTTACTTGATAATATGTATATTATTATTACTAACACTTACTAACTCTTAGTAATATTAGTAATAATATTTAGAGAGTATTAGAGAGTTAGAGAATGAAATATCTTTAACTGCATACATGTGACTTTTGCTAGCTGTGTACTTATAAAGACAAAGAACAAAACAAGTGTATACTACACTTGAAGAGGCCGGCCCACATGAGAGAGGAAAGGAGAGTGTTGAGCATGCTATTTTTGATAAGAACAATCTCATGCATAATCATCATTATGTCTAGCATGCTTTTCCTTTTTACTAGTAAACAAAATGAATAAGACAAGAGGGAATCTCATTCCTCCTTTCCCTCTTATTAGGACGGTCCAAGGGGCCTAAAAGGGTCTCATTTTGTTTTCAATATTTGTCCCACAAATACTTATAATTTATCACTTAATCATCTAATATGATAAAGTATAAATTAATTAAACTCTCCTTTAATATACATGTACATTTACACATATATTAAAATGTACTCTTACTAATCTCATTAGTAAAATATACATGATTAGTGAATTAACAGTTAATCACTAATTTCCATCTCCTCATAAAATTTTATCGATATAAAATTAAATCATCCGAGTTCACAACTCGATCTCTCTCTAAATTAATACACTGACTAACCGTTAGTCAAATTATCAAGTTACTAATATAATCGTATCTCATACAATATATTAGCTTAAATATTTGGAGTACGTTCCTATAGGTGTGACTTAAAGGGATCAATTGATTACCGCCGCTCTCACGACAATAACGTCAAACTCTAGTCAGCCAACCGTTATTGATTTACGTTAATCAATTGACAATAATACAGGATTATCCCCTTGTATTCCTTAATTGAGATTTATTAAGTAATCGCACTATTGTGGAGGACACATACTCCAACAAATCCCTGATGTTGTGGCTAACAAATTGTGCGGGAGACATTTGTTTTGCTACTGGAGTGATCTGTAGGGCTCTGTAAAGGGCCTCACGATGTCCTGGTGAGTCCTGCATGAATTGCCAAATTGAAGTGTTTGGTTTTGTTTCCGGAAGTTGCTTTGGAAGCATATCCTCGGCGCCAGGCAAGGTTGTACTAAATGAAAGAACGTCTGTTACAGATGAAGCAGTCTTATTCGCGATTATGCCCTTGTCTCTGTTTTTGTTTGTGAGTTTAGACGGGAACCCTGGCGGTTCTAGTAGTTTCAACGGAGCTTGGTACGGACGTTGGAGGTATGAAACCTCACCGTCGCTGTTGCACCGTCTGATGGGATATTGATAAGGGATCTGCACGAAAACCCTTCCCTCGTCTGCATGTTTTGCTTTTGTTTTTGTTTTAGTTTGGCGAATGCGCTTGGTACTGTCGCCGCTGTCGTTGGTACCGTTGCAAACGACATTGACTTCATGGTCGTCTGTGGGAATCAAATGGGAGCAGTCGAGAATAGGATGCGTTCTCACATAGATAGTGCGAGCATGGGGTGTGTTTTGCTGGTCCGATAGCTTAGGAGCTGCGTTTGGTTTGTCGATCGTGTTGTTGTCGATCATGTCTTGGATCATATTCTTTAGACGGAAGCAGTTTTCAGTGTCACGCCCCTTCCCCCTGTGGAATTCACAGTAGGCGTCTTGCTTCCATGACGGTGGTTTCTTATTCTCAGGTGGTGTGCTATTGGGGCTGGGAAGCTGCAGAATGTTCTTCTTCACGAGCTTTTTCAATGCTTTGGAGTAGGTCATATAAAGGGGGTCAATGTTTCGTCGTTGTTTTGACGAAGATGGCCCAACAGATGATGACTTGGGTGTAGCGAGTGTGGGCTGTGTTAGAAACACAGGTGATGCCGCTAGTGCATTTGAGTCGAAAGAGTTAAACGGTCCAGTTGTTGCTGTGGTTCGAGATGTGTTGCCTTGATGACCATGGTCTGTAGTTTTGGTCAGCTTGTATTTGCGAATTTCGTCCTCCAGGGATCGAATTCTTTTAGCATGTCGAGCAGTTTCCTTGGCGAAAATTCTAGCATTCTTCTCGGTTTCGAACTTTTGCATAACGGCCAAATGTTCGAGCAGGGCGGTGAGATTGGTGATCTTGTCGTTGAGTAGTTGAATATGTTCAGCGATCGTCATTAGCGGTGGAGTGGCGACTTCGTTGTTCACAGGGTTGAAACGGAGATTCATATTGCTTCTGCGAGCCGTGTATCCGGGGCTTTTAGTGGGTAAACCTGTCAAAGTTTCAGACTTTAGTGACTCGAAAATGAAAGAAAAGACTCAAACTCGCATTCACAACCCAAATAAAATGTGTAAAATTACGTGAAGGACTCGACTCGTGTTTTTGGCTGGAAAGACACGGAAAGCTGTTGAGGTAGAGATATGTCAACACATCTCTAGTCTTGAGGTAATAAAATGTTTTGTATGATCACATCTGATTGGCCCAGATTGGCAGTATGTCGCTTTGGGGCTTATCGTTAGATTGTGATATGAAAAGGAGTCAAAAACGAAATAGCGATAGGCTATTCGATTTGAGGATGTTAAAACGGGTAAAAAGCAAATATTGTTCCCCTTTTACGTGTGGTAGGGGACGTCGAGCCAAAATGACGATAAGTCACTTGGTTCGACATGTAAATTGACGGGTCCGCGTCTGAACGATCCGGTGTTTTGTTTCTTTTTGAAAAGATGTTTGTTTAAGTCGAGATGACTAGGGAGTCATTCGGATTAAAATTGTTTCAAATGCATAGCGTAAAAGTAGTTGTTTTTTTTTTTTTATTAAATACCCTAAATGAATTGTCATTTCGGGTTTTGCTTTGTGAATTTTTTTTGCGATAAACGAATTATTACGGTACGTCAGTCGTACAGCTCGTTTATGTTTTATAAAGGTTCAGTAATGTAGTGATTATTTCCGAACGATTTTAAATGTAGCGGCGTGTTGTTTGTCTGGTTCATTTGGCTATAGGTCAATGAACCTGACGTTAATGTTTTTAAAAGCATGCTTTTTTGAAAAACGTTTGAAAATTTATTTTGATGAGATGTTTTTCTGAATGCTTAATGCCCTGAAAAATATTTTGCATGAGTCTGTTTGAAAGACGACTATAGTGAGGGGACTATAGCTTCGCATTTGTACGCATATGACACGGGTTTTTGGCTTTCGGGGTAAAGTTCCCTCCGGTCATTCCCGCAACGTTTGTGTTGGGTTATCCGCAAGATTGCACACGTTTATGTGTGAATTCAATACGGGTCCTAAAGCGCCCGAGTTTGACTGCTACGATCGTTTGTACGGATACCGTACTTGTAATCGTGAAGGGGTGAGAACTCGGTTTGTCCAGAATAGGCTCGCTTATGAAGCGAACGTTATTAGGGGCCGATTCTCGAGGGGGCATGGCTCGGAAATCCCGAAGGATGTGACTCAACGTAACATTGCTCAAACATCGAAAGCGTAATTGTTTTCAAATTTTCAAGCTTTACCTCTTGCTTTTTTAAATAAAAAAAGTTTATTTTCTTAAATAAAAGCAGCTAATCCCTAGCGGAGTCGCCAACTGAAAGTACCGGGAATCGGATCGCTCCTCGACGCCTCGTGTGGGCCCGCCCGATTAGGGGGCTGGTCTATACGCGAGAAAATGAGTATGCGAAATGCCCGAGTTGCTATGGGGGATGTCATGGCTTAAATACATGAAAATCGTTTTTGCAATTGGAGTCGCCACCAAATTTTTAAAGGAATTTGGAACCTTTTTAACACGTCTTGAATTGTAAGACGCAAGTCTTAGAATTCAAGACGCGTCGATACCTATCCTTCTAAGATTATTGTGAAACCAGAGAGGATACGGGGCAAGGT
Source organism: Dianthus caryophyllus (assembly GCA_023091065.1). Taxonomy (NCBI): domain Eukaryota; kingdom Viridiplantae; phylum Streptophyta; class Magnoliopsida; order Caryophyllales; family Caryophyllaceae; genus Dianthus; species Dianthus caryophyllus. The sequence goes on from CM041522.1 coordinate 21,605,410, forward strand.
TTCTTTTCGAAAGTTTTATCAAAATGTTTTATGAAAAACCGAAATCAAAAAGCCTACGTAAAGTAGTTTTTACTAATTTGAAAACAAGTGCTTAATTTCGATGTTTGAGCAAATAAAACGCTACATACAAGTGCGAATATGACTCGATAAAAATGCAAAATAATGAATGTGAGTGGACCAAGAATGGTCAAGGTGGTCAAGGATGAGATGGAGTTGAGCCAAGGGTTGAGTCCTTGGGCTCAAACCCAAGCCTAGACCATGGTTCAAGGGGCCACCAAGAGTTAAGTGAAGTCAATTCTATGGTCAAATCAAGCCATACTTGGTGGTCAAGAGAAGTCAAGAGAGGTCAAGTTGGAGAGCAATGAAAAAGTCAAGGAAAATGCTATTTTTGAATGTGGTCAAATTGGGTGCACCCATGTGAGTCAATCCTCCAATAAAAAGACTCACATGGCTCACAAAAGCTAGCTCAAGGAGGTCCCATGGAGCCGGCTACAATCAACCCCCACAACCATCACATTGTTTTATGTTTATGTCATTTTCATTCATGCCGCTACATTTTTACGCTTTGTTGTTTTAGTTTGTAAAAATCAAAATGTGGAGCACATGGACCGTCCTCCCTCAAGACCAAGGCTCACTCAAAGACCCTTGGATGATCCTAAACAATGAATGGAGAGGATTGAGTCAAGTGTCAACATCAACCTTTATGCTTTTATATTTTGTTTGTTAGCCTTCAAAATTCAGCTCATGTAAGGCCTCTTGGCCGTTTTTTTGTTGTTTCCAAAGGCTCATGTGAGCCCTTAGATCCTCTTTGAATTGTATGGCCAAGATTAGAGTGAGGGTAATATATAAACCCTCATTCTCACAACATATTTTTCAGATTTGGATGAATTATAAACCCTAGAGTTTAAGTTGTGTGTTCCTCATTTTTCTCCTTGCTTTGTGCTTGAGATTTATGATTAATTAGTTAGTGGCTTAGTGCTTAACTAATTAAACCCCTAAATCTATTACTTTGTGTTTAGATTTAGGTACTATCTTTTATGTTTTCCTTGTTTTCACAAAATTTCAGAAAATTATCTCATAAAAACAACATACTTGGCCGAAATTTTCAATAGCTTCAGAAATCGATTTGAGTTCATTTCTTGAGTGAAACTTGACCCACCTAGTTTCATTCTAAATTGGTCATCAAAGCCTAGGTTTGTTCTTGCTTTCGATTTGTTTTTGTTTACTCGGTTTTTTACTCTTGTTTTCCTCTTCATTTTTTCGTTTTCTTTCCTTTTTTTTTTCCTTGTTTATTTCCACAAAACTTCCACAAAAATCTCACAAAATTTTCACAAAATGGAAGAGGATAAAAGGCTTTCCGATTTAGAAGAGAAGTTGACTCAACTCACCGGTAATTGTACCTTAATGATGAATGCTCTAAACACCCTCTTGGATCAAAACATTCATGAACCAAGACCACCACCTAGGGGTGGAGGAGGAAGAGGCCGTGGGTTAGGAGGACGTGGGAGAGGCCAACCACCTCCTCACATGGAAGATCAATACTCGGATTCGGAGGAGTCCCTTGAAGTTCACCCAAGAGATCATGACCGAGACATCAAGGTAGAATTTCAGACTTTTATGGTAGTCTTAATCCCGAGGATCTACTAGATTGGCTTAGGTCAGTCGAAAAGAATCTTTGAATTTAAAGAATACCCGATAGAAAGTGTTTTAAGGTGGCCATCATGAAATTCAAAGGCTATGCCTCCCTTTGGTATGAAAACCTTAAGAACCAAAGAAATCGAGAGGGAAAGGAACCCATTAGGTCATGGCTCAAACTCAAGAAAAAGCTCAAAGATAAGTTCGTTCCCAAGGATTACACCCAAGACATGTTTCTTAGGCTAGCCCAACTCAAACAAGAAACACAACCCATCGAATCCTACCTTAGGGACTTTGAACAACTCACCTTACAATGTGAGATGAATGAAAAACCCGAGCAAAAGATAGCTAGGTTTGTCGAGGGCCTAAACCCTAGGATAGCTAACCGGGTGAAGATGCAAAACTTGTGGTCATTCGATGAGGCCGTCACTATGGCCACTCGTGTGGAAAGGTTAGAGAAGGGGAGAGGGGATTCGGCTAAGAGCACTACCAAGACCAACCCTACCTCGAGCCAAGGAGGGGTCAAAGTAGCCGAGCCTTGCCCTACCATCAAGCCATCAAGTGTTGACAAGGGAAAGGGAATTGACTATGGCCCTAGGAAAACGGTTCCTCTCAAGAGATGCTACCAATGTCAAGGGTATGGTCATTTTGCTAAGGAGTGCCCTAACAAGAGAGCCTTGAACACAAGTGAAGTAGTGCATTGGGGAGACGATGAGGTCTTAGTTTGTGAGGAAAAAAAGAAAGAGGGAGTAGATGAGTTGAAGATGGCCGAAACCCTAGTTCCCCCGGACTCGGGGTTGAGCTTAGTCATATGGCGAGCGATGCACACTCAAGAATCAAGTGAGAACATAGACCAAAGGCAACAAATATTTCGGTCTAAGTGTACAATCATGGGGAAAGTGTGCAACCTCATCATCGACGGTGGAAGTTGTACTAATGTGGCTTCCAAAATGCTTGTGGAGAAGCTAAACCTACCCACCTTGGAACACCCTAGCCCCTACAAACTAAGGTGGCTCAACAAAGGAGCCGAGGTGAAGGTCAACAAACAATGCAAGGTGCCATTTTCGATTGGCCAAGATTACAAAGATGAGGTTACTTGTGAAATTCTCGACATGGATGCATGTCACTTGTTGCTTGGGAGACTATGGGAGTATGAGAGGGATTCTTCTCATCATGGAAGGAGCAATACTTACTCCTTCAAATACAAGGAGAAACTCATTGTGCTCACACCACTACCTCCTATGATGGGCTACAAAACTAACTCGTGCTTGTTTGAATCGATCATTGAAGGAAGCTCTAGCGTGGAGATGAAATTGGAGCCGAGTTTAAGTGGGTATGAAGGCTTGAGAGGCCTTGAACCGAAAAGGAATGGGCAAGAGGAAATGGTGAGCCTAGACCTTGAGGAAAACCCTAGAGCAACAAGGAGGATTCTAGGAGAGGAGCAACATGAGCATGACAAACCAATCTACAATGAGAATGAAATCCAAGAGAGGGCTAAAATTGATGGCAAGGAAAGATCAAGTGGGTCTTTAAGATGGAGAATCATTGATGGGCTCGATCATGAGCAAGAATGGTTGGATGGCATGGCCATAAGTCGTGGGCTCAAAGAAATGCTCGAGGAAGAATGTGTGGACAAGTAAACCGTGATCAAAGATGAAACCATGGCCATTCACGAGAACCAAGCCAAGGGGGTCCAACCTTTCCTCCAAACCATCATCAAGTGGTGCCCTTGGAAGTCCAAAACCGTGAAAGCCAAGATCGAGCAAGGGTTAAGTCGAGAATTGAGCATGAAGTCGAGCCAAGGAAGAAGCAAAAGGATCTCCAAGGATTTGAGGGCAAATCCTTTCCAAGGAGAGGAGATTGGACCAAGAATGGTCAAGGTGGTCAAGGATGAGATGGAGTTGAGCCAAGGGTTGAGTCCTTGGGCTCAAACCCAAGCCTAGACCATGGTTCAAGGGGCCACCAAGAGTTAAGTGAAGTCAATTCTATGGTCAAATCAAGCCATACTTGGTGGTCAAGAGAAGTCAATAGAGGTCAAGTTGGAGAGCAATGAAAAAGTCAAGGAAAATGAAATTTTTGAATGTGGTCAAATTGGGTGCACCCATGTGAGTCAATCCTCCAATAAAAAGACTCACATGGCTCACAAAAGCTAGCTCAAGGAGGTCCCATGGAGCCGGCTACAATCAACCCCCACAACCATCACATTGTTTTATGTTTATGTCATTTTCATTCATGTCGCTTTCGTTACTTTATGCTTTGTTGTTTTAGTTTGTAAAAATCAAAATGTGGAGCACATGGACCGTCCTCCCTCAAGACCAAGGCTCACTCAAAGACCCTTGGATGATCCTAAACAATGAATGGAGAGGATTGAGTCAAGTGTCAACATCAACCTTTATGCTTTTATATTTTGTTTGTTAGCCTTCAAAATTCAGCTCATGTAAGGCCTCTTGGCCGTTTTTTTGTTGTTTCCAAAGGCTCATGTGAGCCCTTAGATCCTCTTTGAATTGTATGGCCAAGATTAGAGTGAGGGTAATATATAAACCCTCATTCTCACAACATATTTTTCAGATTTGGATGAATTATAAACCCTAGAGTTTAAGTTGTGTGTTCCTCATTTTTCTCCTTGCTTTGTGCTTGAGATTTATGATTAATTAGTTAGTGGCTTAGTGCTTAACTAATTAAACCCCTAAATCTATTACTTTGTGTTTAGATTTAGGTACTATCTTTTATGTTTTCCTTGTTTTCAGAAAATTTCAGAAAATTATCTCACAAAAACAACATACTTGGCCGAAATTTTCAATAGCTTCACAAATCGATTTGAGTTCATTTCTTGAGTGAAACTTGACCCACCTAGTTTCATTCCAAATTGGTCATCAAAGCCTAGGTTTGTTCTTGCTTTCGATTTGTTTTTGTTTACTCGGTTTTTTACTCTTGTTTTCCTCTTCATTTTTTCGTTTTCTTTCCTTTTTTTTTTTCCTTGTTTATTTCCACAAAACTTCCACAAAAATCTCACAAAATTTTCACAAAATGGAAGAGGATAAAAGGCTTTCCGATTTAGAAGAGAAGTTGACTCAACTCACCGGTAATTGTACCTTAATGATGAATGCTCTAAACACCCTCTTGGATCAAAACATTCATGAACCAAGACCACCACCTAGGGGTGGAGGAGGAAGAGGCCGTGGGTTAGGAGGACGTGGGAGAGGCCAACCACCTCCTCACATGGAAGATCAATACTCGGATTCGGAGGAGTCCCTTGAAGTTCACCCAAGAGATCATGACCGAGACATCAAGGTAGAATTTCCCGACTTTTATGGTAGTCTTAATCCCGAGGATCTACTAGATTGGCTTAGGTCGGTCGAAAGAATCTTTGAATTTAAAGAATACCCCGATAGAAAGTGTTTTAAGGTGGCCATCATGAAATTCAAAGGCTATGCCTCCCTTTGGTATGAAAACCTTAAGAACCAAAGAAATCGAGAGGGAAAGGAACCCATTAGGTCATGGCTCAAACTCAAGAAAAAGCTCAAAGATAAGTTCGTTCCCAAGGATTACACCCAAGACATGTTTCTTAGGCTAGCCCAACTCAAACAAGAAACACAACCCATCGAATCCTACCTTAGGGACTTTGAACAACTCACCTTACAATGTGAGATGAATGAAAAACCCGAGCAAAAGATAGCTAGGTTTGTCGAGGGCCTAAACCCTAGGATAGCTAACCGGGTGAAGATGCAAAACTTGTGGTCATTCGATGAGGTCATTACTATGGCCACTCGTGTGGAAAGGTTAGAGAAGGAGAGGGGATTCGGCTAAGAGCACTACCAAGACCAACCCTACCTCGAGCCAAGGAGGGGTCAAAGTAGCCGAGCCTTGCCCTACCATCAAGCCATCAAGTGTTGACAAGGGAAAGGGAATTGACTATGGCCCTAGGAAAACGGTTCCTCTCAAGAGATGCTACCAATGTCAAGGGTATGGTCATTTTGCTAAGGAGTGCCCTAACAAGAGAGCCTTGAACACAAGTGAAGTAGTGCATTGGGGAGACGATGAGGTCTTAGTTTGTGAGGAAAAAAAGAAAGAGGGAGTAGATGAGTTGAAGATGGCCGAAACCCTAGTTCCCCCGGACTCGGGGTTGAGCTTAGTCATATGGCGAGCGATGCACACTCAAGAATCAAGTGAGAACATAGACCAAAGGCAACAAATATTTCGGTCTAAGTGTACAATCATGGGGAAAGTGTGCAACCTCATCATCGACGGTGGAAGTTGTACTAATGTGGCTTCCAAAATGCTTGTGGAGAAGCTAAACCTACCCACTTTGGAACACCCTAGCCCCTACAAACTAAGGTGGCTCAACAAAGGAGCCGAGGTGAAGGTCAACAAACAATGCAAGGTGCCATTTTCGATTGGCCAAGATTACAAAGATGAGGTTACTTGTGAAATTCTCGACATGGATGCATGTCACTTGTTGCTTGGGAGACCATGGGAGTATGAGAGGGATTCTTCTCATCATGGAAGGAGCAATACTTACTCCTTCAAATACAAGGAGAAACTCATTGTGCTCACACCACTACCTCCTATGATGGGCTACAAAACTAACTCGTGCTTGTTTGAATCGATCATTGAAGGAAGCTCTAGCGTGGAGATGAAATTGGAGCCGAGTTTAAGTGGGTATGAAGGCTTGAGAGGCCTTGAACCGAAAAGGAATGGGCAAGAGGAAATGGTGAGCCTAGACCTTGAGGAAAACCCTAGAGCAACAAGGAGGATTCTAGGAGAGGAGCAACATGAGCATGACAAACCAATCTACAATGAGAATGAAATCCAAGAGAGGGCTAAAATTGATGGCAAGGAAAGATCAAGTGGGTCTTTAAGATGGAGAATCATTGATGGGCTCGATCATGAGCAAGAATGGTTGGATGGCATGGCCATAAGTCGTGGGCTCAAAGAAATGCTCGAGGAAGAATGTGTGGACAAGCAAACCGTGATCAAAGATGTAACCATGGCCATTCACGAGAACCAAGCCAAGGGGGTCCAACCTTTCCTCCAAACCATCATCAAGTGGTGCCCTTGGAAGTCCAAAACCGTGAAAGCCAAGATCGAGCAAGGGTTAAGTCGAGAATTGAGCATGAAGTCGAGCCAAGGAAGAAGCAAAAGGATCTCCAAGGATTTGAGGGCAAATCCTTTCCAAGGAGAGGAGATTGGACCAAGAATGGTCAAGGTGGTCAAGGATGAGATGGAGTTGAGCCAAGGGTTGAGTCCTTGGGCTCAAACCCAAGCCTAGACCATGGTTCAAGGGGCCACCAAGAGTTAAGTGAAGTCAATTCTATGGTCAAATCAAGCCATACTTGGTGGTCAAGAGAAGTCAAGAGAGGTCAAGTTGGAGAGCAATGAAAAAGTCAAGGAAAATGAAATTTTTGAATGTGGTCAAATTGGGTGCACCCATGTGAGTCAATCCTTCAATAAAAAGACTCACATGGCTCACAAAAGCTAGCTCAAGGAGGTCCCATGGAGCCGGCTACAATCAACCCCCACAACCATCACATTGTTTTATGTTTATGTCATTTTCATTCATGTCGCTTTCGTTACTTTATGCTTTGTTGTTTTAGTTTGTAAAAATCAAAATGTGGAGCACATGGACCGTCCTCCCTCAAGACCAAGGCTCACTCAAAGACCCTTGGATGATCCTAAACAATGAATGGAGAGGATTGAGTCAAGTGTCAACATCAACCTTTATGCTTTTATATTTTGTTTGTTAGCCTTCAAAATTCAGCTCATGTAAGGCCTCTTGGCCGTTTTTTTGTTGTTTCCAAAGGCTCATGTGAGCCCTTAGATCCTCTTTGAATTGTATGGCCAAGATTAGAGTGAGGGTAATATATAAACCCTCATTCTCACAACATATTTTTCAGATTTGGATGAATTATAAACCCTAGAGTTTAAGTTGTGTGTTCCTCATTTTTCTCCTTGCTTTGTGCTTGAGATTTATGATTAATTAGTTAGTGGCTTAGTGCTTAACTAATTAAACCCCTAAATCTATTACTTTGTGTTTAGATTTAGGTACTTTCTTTTATGTTTTCCTTGTTTTCACAAAATTTCAGAAAATTATCTCACAAAAACAACATACTTGGCCGAAATTTTCAATAGCTTCACAAATCGATTTGAGTTCATTTCTTGAGTGAAACTTGACCCACCTAGTTTCATTCCAGTGAGTCGTCAAAGTTATGACGTTTTGTTATAGGAAATATACGAGAAATAATAATTCATTGATTTGAATTAATATAAAACGTTATTTTCCGACTTTTGTCTAATTCTAGTACTTTTGAAAACCCTCAGTTTTGCATGTTTAAAAGACTAGTTGAAACGGTACAAGTTTATGTCGAATCCGTGTTTAGTCATATTTAATGCACGAATGAGAATTTGTATAATGTAAAATGTAGCGTCGGTTTGCTTTAGTGAAAGTAGGTCGTTTGTTTATGCGATATTGGCGGGGTTTAGACGGATTAGGAATCGAATTACTACAACCGTATTACGAATACGGGTTCGTTAGGCCAATATCGGGTTGGGTTAAGGTAACCCTTTGTCCGAGTCTAAAAAGTCCGGTCCGAAGGTAAAATGTTTACCTTAAAACGCAAAGATGGTTTTTAGAAAATGCTAAGTATGAATTGAGTAGTAGATTAGAGTGTTGTGAAGATGTTAAGTTGTGTAGATGTGTTGTGTATGAATTGTGTGAATAAGTGAATGGAAGGGTTAGTATATATAGAAATTGGTTAGATTCGTGCATGGCCTCAAAACAAATCGCTAGTGATGATTTATGGTCAAAACAAATCGCCAGTGTGCTGTGGAGAACAAAACAAATCGCCAGTGGTGAAAACAGGGGGAAAACAAATCGCCAGTCAACTGGCAATTTGTGTTTGTGTGTGTAGAACCAGGATTTGGGCCGCCTTTTGTATTTTGACGTGTGATTTGATTTGGGCTGATGTGGTTTATGCTTTGGTCCAATGGACCGAAGCCTTACGTTTTGGGCCATGTTTTTGTGTTTCGTGTTTCGGTTTTTGTCGTGTTTTTCGATTTTGGCTCGAAATAAAATTGTCTCGTATTGTATTATTTTGTAATGTCGTAAAATTTAGTTTTACGAAAATGTGATTCGGGAGGCGAATCGACTCGTTTTGGGTGCGTAATTTTGTGGTTTGCGGGTTGTTTTTGTGGGTTGATTTTGTGGGCTGCTTTTGTGGGTTGCTTTTGTAGGTTGCTTTTGTGCGTAAATAATCGTGTCGTGTCTCTCGGCTTAAAATAGATCGACAAAATTAATGTTCATTTTACGAAATATGCAATTTTAAATTAATACGTTAAAAATGACTAAAATGTTTTAGACATTTTGTACCGTTTCGTCTATTTATAAAACATGTACAAAAGTCCTTTTTCATCATCGGGTCTGTTTTTGGGGGGGTACGGATACGGGTATCTACAAAAATAGGGGGCTAGCACCTCGCCACAGACCATACGGAAACAAAAACAAATGTTCTTTACAACAACAAAAACAAAAGCCCTACCTCAATAGGCAAACAAAAACAAATGTTTCCCACGAACACCGTACAACAACAAAAATAAAAGTCCTACCTCAATAGGCAAACAAAAACAAATGTTCCTCACGAACACTGTACAACAAAAAAGCAAAAGCCCACATTTATACACCTACAAACAAACGTTCCTCGCGAACACCCTGAAACAACACAAGCAAAAGCCTACCTCGATAGGCCCACAAACAAATTTTCATTACAAACACCCTACAACAACAAAAGCAAAAGCCTTACCCCGATAGGCATATAAACAAATTTTTCACCATACAACAAAAACCAAAAGCCCTACATCACTAGGTCAACAAGAAGATGTTCTCACGAACATCCCAAAACTCGACAATAACAAAACACATGCAAAATCCCTATCCTGATAAGCTCGCAACCAGACATTTGTATACAAAAATCTCGCAATCATCATCCAAACAAGAGCTTGCACCACGGACCGACATGTCCTTAAACATGCACGACGGACATACATGTCCTTAAACATGGGCGGGGTAGCAAACCTCTAAAATACATCCAGAACCACGCCAGTTTAATTCCATAAACATAGATACGTAAGCAACTTTGCAAAAACACAGTCAACGAAAAACACAAAAACGACACGCCTGAAACTTAAAAAGTCAAAGGCATGGTCAACGCGACACGCCTGAAACTTAAAAAGTCAAAGGCATAGTCAACGCAAAAACGACACGCCTGAAACTTAAAAGTCAAAGGCATAGTCAACGCAAAAAAGACACGCCTGAAACTTAAACAAGTCAAAGGTATAGTCATCACAAAATTCGTCTCAATATCCAAAAGCTTAAAAGGCAACATTCAACACAAAAAGACACGCCCGACACTTAAAAAGGTCAAAGACATAGTCAACACAAAAAAACGACACACCTGAAGCTTAAACAAGACGAAGAGCACAGTCAACAAAAAATGTAAGTCCAAAGACTCAAAACAACTTTCAACATAAAAGAACACAAAAACGACACGTTCGTCGAGGGCACAGTTGGCACAACATTTTCTGAAAAGATTTCAAAAACACCTTTCAACACAAAATAAAACACAAACAACAACAAAACACAAAAACAAAATCAAAAAGCAGGAATACAGCTCAATCCACGGGCTACATTCAAAAGTAAAGACACTCAAGCAGCTACTACAAGTTTGACTAACGTTTTTACATCAAAAACTAACTCAAACTGGGGGCTAACTTTAAAAGCAAACATCGCAAGTTTGACTAACGTTTTTACATCAAAAACTAACTCAAACTGGGGGCTAACTTTTAAAGCAAAACCACAAAGTTTCCCTCCGCACAGTACAAACATTCACGGTTCAGGCGTCCCCTACAGACAACCGTTAACCTTTTCACATACTAGCATACGAAATACCAGCGAGATTCGAGCTTTCTAAATATAATACGCAAAAACATGCCCTTCTCATGAGGATGCATCCTAGCATATATCCCAAGCGGATATATGACACAAAACATACAAAGAACAAAAAACACAAACAACCACATCCCGAGCAGATATACGACACAAAACATCATACAAAAAACAAAAAACACATACGCCTACAAAACATTAAGCAACAACAACAATACAAATCGCACATCCTGAACATCACATATAGCAACACATATATCTAAGCCCGATGATGCGCAACCTCACACATACATAACATCGTTAACAAAAACGCGAAGCAACAACACAAGGCCTAACGCCGGCGTCGAACTAAAAACAAACCCCGACAATGACCGCTAAACACATTACATAATGAAACATGAGCACGCGCATGCACTTTAAAAGCATCAGAACACGAGCACCAAATGCACAAACTCAAATCCCAAACATGAGGTTCAAGCAAACAAACAAGCTATCTCCACGACAAGACATCTGGCAAAAAGCACTAGCAGAACTAATTTAAAACTATGTTCAGCTCAAATTTTACACCTGATAGAACAAGCCAACAATAACATAAACAAACTCACCACACAATCACGCTACAACACGAACAGATCACCTCACACAAAAAAAACGGTTTAGCACACCTCAAACTGCCACACACAAGAACGGTTTAGCAACACCTCATATTGCCCCACACAAAAACGGTTTAGCAACATCTCAAATTGTCTCACGCAAAAAAACAGCTTAGCAACACCTCAAACTGCCTCACGCAAAAACAGTTTAACAGCATGTCAAAACTGACTCACGCAGAAACGGTTCAACAGTACCTTACACTGCCGTAAGCGAAAACAGATTCAACAACACCTTAAAACTGCCTCATGCAAAATGTTTAAGCACAACCTCCAAACCAACGTAAGCACTGACATTAACACCAACACTAGACAACAGCATCAAACACAAGACATTCAAACGAAAAGCATAATCGAGAACGCTCAAAAACATGAGCCAATCATATATATTCTTTACGAGTCAAATTATATACACTCTTTCACGAGTCAAGGCAACATACACTCTTCATGAGTCAAGACATATCCTCTCTTTCACGAGTAACAAAACGTATACACTCTTTACGAGTCAAGACAATATACTCTTTACGAGTCAAATCACAATACTCTTTCACAAGTCAAGACAAATATACACTCTTCACGAGTCAAAACAAAAATACTCTTTACAAGTCAAATCACCTGCATTCTTCAGGAATCGAGACAAAAACGCTCTTTACAAATCAAATTACATACACTCTTTACGAGTTAAAACATATACACCCTCTTTACGAATCAAAACAAAATGCTCTTTCATGAATCAAAACACTCTTATACGAGACAACGACACTCCTCCACGAGTCAGAAGCAAGTACTTACTCATTGAAAACAATTCGAGCACCTAAGCATTTACACTTTTTACAAATCAAACACCTAAAACATCTACACTTTTTAACGAGTCAAATACCTAAAACACATGCCTCTTTTACGAGTCAAACACTATACACGAAACCTCTTTTACGAGTCAAACAACCAGACACGTACTCTCTTTTCTGAGTCAAACACCAAACACGAGCCTCTTTCACGAGTCAAACACTATACGCGAGCCTCTTTTACGAGTCAAACATAAACACAAACCTCTTTTACGAGTTAAACACAAACCTCTTTTATGAGTAGAACACACAAACACATAGCTCTTTCACAAGTTATACACTAAACACATGCCTCTTTTACGAGTCAAACAGCTAAACACAATACCTCTTTTACGAGTCAAACAACCAAACACGCACGTACCTCTATTACGAGTCAAACAACCAAACACGTACTCTCTTTTCTGAGTCAAACAACCAAACACATGCCTCTTTTACGGGTCAAACAGCTAAACACAATACCTCTTTTACGAGTCAAACAACTAAACACGCACGTACCTCTTTTACGAGTCAAACAACCAAACACGTACTCTCTTTTCTGAGTCAAACAACCAAACACGTAACTCTTTTACGAGTCAAACACAAAAACACAAACCCCTTTTACGAGTCAAACAACCAAGCACACGCCTCTTTCACGAGTCAAACAACCAAACACGTACCTCTTTTACGAGTCAAACACAAAAACACATACCTCTTTTACAAGTCAAACATAAACATAAGCCTCTTCTACGAGTCAAATACATAAACACACAACCTCTTATACGAGTCATACACTCTTTACGAGATAAACATCGAAGCACAAACACTCACACATAAGCACAAGCATAAGCACGCAAGCAAGCGTTCACACAACACAAAGTTTGGCTAGACTACAAAACGTCATCAACAAATCAACACGAGCACGCAAACGAGCATTCGCACAACACGAAGTTCGGCTAGACTACAAAGCGCCATCAAGAAGCATTCAACATCAGCAACCATCTCAAGCACAACGCAAAGTTCGGCTAGACTACAAAGCGCCATCAAGAAGCATTCGACATCAGCAGACGGCTCAAAAACACCAGACGTCAACAGGCAGGCATGTCCTAAAACACGTTGTCCCACCCCGCAATTCCTGGCAATAAGTCCTCGTCTCTCCCTCGAGACACATGCTTAGCGCCGTCAAGTGGTATCGAGACTGTTGTAACACCCTCGATTTCTAGCCTCGTTTACATACATAAAATCAACAATTCGAAAGGCCAAAAATCGAGAATGCTACTAATAGTAACTGAGATATTTAAAATTTAAAACCAAAATAAAAATTCTTAACAAAATAAACTATAAAAATTACATAAAAACAAAATCCATTTAATGAGAAATTAAGTAGCAAAAGAATAATTAAAGAGTTTAGTCAAATGTATTAAAATCAAAACGCAGCGTCTCTCACGATACCCATCCCCGCGATCACATACTAACCTGCAAGTTATTTAAAAACAAAAACAAAGTCAACAAAAACGTTGAGTAAGTACGACCCATATCTAGTAAAAACGATTTTGAAAACCATTTTAGAAAGTCTTTTACTTGCAGTTTTCGAAAACATTAATATTAACAAATCACTGAAAAATAATCAAAGAAGATATAAATAAGTTTCATTCACAAGTACTCGATACAGAAAAGATTTTAGTCCCATAAGAATGAGACTCTTCCGATGGCCAATAACTCTCTGTTATTTTTTTCCTCACCGACCAACCAAAAGTTGGCCCTTGATAGTGGGCAATAAGATAAGAGACCCAATAGTCCCGAATACGCGTATCCCCCAATGAGTACTACAAAGGGGAGGATCTAGAGGTGAGGGCTCGATCAACTGACCCTACATTTGAACTTTAATGAATCATCACTATCGATAACAACTCTCAGAATAATGCCCATAGAAGGGACGGGATATCATCGGGATAACCAAAATAATTTAAAGTACTTGAGAAAGATAATTCAAATGAAAATTCGAGATAACAATAAGATGAGAAAATATAAATCAAACCTTTTCAGAATAGTTCAAGAACAATTTGACTTAAAAGTATTTGTAAGTATAGACTTGATCAAGAGTAAGTCAAACATGAAGAGATTCGAGAAAAGTATTATCGAAACGTATTTGTAAGACAATTTAAAATAACATAATCTTTAAAACTTTAAAACAACAAATATAGTAAACTTGAATAAAATTGTATAGAATAGATAAAACTGTTTGAGAAACAATCTTTAAAACATTACAATAGAGATTTTAAAATAAAATATTTAATAAGGAGATAAGCAATCGTACTTACCTTAAGAGTGCACACAGATAATCACATAGACATGAAATAATCCCGAAAGACTCCTCGATGAACCCACAATCATAGTAAAGCAGAAAACTATTATCAAATTACATCAACGCAGACATGCTAGGCGATAGATTAGTGGCAATATTTGACGATCAACTTTAATGAAATCAACATATGGAGGAATATATAGATTGGTTGGGTGTTTTAGGTAATCTCGCGGTTGCTTTTAGGAAAGCACTCTTATAAGAAATAAATTTAGGATTAATTAATGTAGTCATAGAAGTCCTAGGAGTTGAGGAGATTATTTTTCGTACAACTTTCTCTCAATTATATTTTTATTGATTCCTCATTTAATTTGTTAATTTATGAGATTAGATAATCTAAACAATTTCTTTCATCTTCTTACAAATAGAATTAAGGTTGAATAAAAAAAACAATAATGGTACAAAATATTGTTGGACTAATTAGCTAAATAAGATACCAATTCAACCAACACTGTTAATTAATCAATTAGGTGTAAATAATTAGAGTTTCATGTTTAGTACAATTTATTACTAGAAAGACGTTACTAGTTGTTAGTTACAACTTATAAGTTATCATCGTATGCTAAATATTAAATATAATTATTAGTTTTTTTTTTTTTTTTTTAATTACCGAGTGTTACATTTAATTATACACTGTTTTCAAGCTAGTAATGGCTACTTTTACGTAGGCTTTTCGATTACATTTTTTCATAACGCATTTCGACAAACTTTTGGAGAGTACCCTCAACCCGAATCCTCTCTGGTTTAACAATTGCCTTACACGGATAGGTATCGACGCACCTTGAACTCTAAGATTCGCGTCTTCGAGTCCAAGACGCGCTGAACGGG
The DNA here is from genome assembly GCA_023091065.1 of Dianthus caryophyllus. Lineage (NCBI taxonomy): Eukaryota > Viridiplantae > Streptophyta > Magnoliopsida > Caryophyllales > Caryophyllaceae > Dianthus > Dianthus caryophyllus. Next base: position 21,620,644 of record CM041522.1, read on the forward strand.
TCCAAATTCCCTCATAATTTGGTGGCGACTCCGAAAACGGCTTTTAAATGATTTTTTAATATTTCTTTAAAATGCTTTAAACAAATTACGTAATGACATCCCTCATAGCAACTCGAGCAACCATAGAGCGGGCTTTTACGCGCCACTTTTTACATTATTTTCCCGCGTCGTGCATTCCGCCCCATCACGTGGGCGGGTGCGCGCGGGGCGTCGAGAAGGGATCCTGATTCCCGGTACCTTCAGACATATGTGGTTTCGACTTCGACATCTGCACCCTAATGCTTCAAGGTATCAAAAACCGTCGACTTACCAATGATGTCAACATGCAATCCTACTATCTCCGCTTCGGCAAGTATTTCATCAAAGAGGGTGCCGCCTGTAAATACCCGTATCCGTAACCCCCAAAAACAAGCCCGATGACGAAAAGGACTTTCATGCATGTTTATAAATAAGACGAAACGGTACAAAAGTGTCTAAAACATTTTAGTCATTTTTAACGTATTAATTTGAATTTGCATATATCGTAAAAACGAATGTCATTTTTAGTCATTACAAGCACAACACAACCACAATACAAGAACGTCTTACTAAAACGACCCACAAAAACAACCCGACAAGCTACAAAACGGCCCAAATTTACAAAACGGCCCAAAACGCACACTAACACAACACGCAAAACGGGCCAAAGTGCGTCCCGTGTCACATTTTCGTGAAATTAGACTCTACAATACCGCAAAATAATATACTTCAATATCATTTTATTTCGAGCCAAAACCGAAAAACACGACAAAAACCGAAGCACAAAAATCGAATCTTGGGCTAAAAAATCAATTTGGCCCAAAATATCCGAAAAACACAATCATCACACCTACATACATACGTGACATGACAAAGGCGGCCCAGTAGCCCACCAAAACAAAATAAAAATCGCCTGTGAAAAGGCGATTTAATTTTAAATCGCCTGTTAACAGGCGATTTTGTTTTTGTTTTGTCCCGAAGCCTTTTTTTTGTTTCTTTCTCTTTCAGTTCCCAGCCAAACAAAATAAAAATCGCCTGTGCACAGGCGATTTATATTTTGGTCATGAAAAAATTTGAGCCATTCCCTATAAATACCACCCTTTTTACATTCAAAATTGTGGATACCCACATCCGTACCACCCGCCAAAAACCCAGTGATGTAACAATGGACTTTTATTGCATGCTTTTACGTTGACTTAAACAGTACTAACTATGCCGAATTCAAGTTAAATGTTTTACAATGTAAAATGAGGTTTATTATGGGTCATCACTCTTAGGTTAGTGTCCTTAGGATAGTCTAGAGTCAAGCTTGTCTCGAGTCGGTCCTAATCGGTATGCGCTTCCTTTTTACAATTTCATTTGATTGGCCCTTTTACATTAACAAGGCCCAATTCAATCTTCCTAAATTCCTTACATTTAGGCCCGGTAGCTAAATCCACTATTTATCCCCCACAAACACAAAAGACGACCTCACGGGCCTTCCTATTACAAAATATACAACAAAATACACCTAACTTGCGTTTTCGGGTCTCGGCCCAAACCGAGCCCAAACGAATCCTTGGCCCGCTTCCCTAGGTCCAAGAACTCACCCACCTAAACCCTAGAAGATCATACATGGTCTACTTGGAGCACAAGCAAAGAGATAGCAAAGAATATTGCCGAGATATTGCAAATCGGATTAAGGAAATACGAAATTTGGAGGTTTTGCCCGACGTACAAGCCGCAAAGGGCCTTGCGGCTCCTAGGGGCAATCGCAATAGCTCATGCGATTTGCCCAGGTGATCGCATTGGTCCTTGCGATTTGGACTGCCGGTTTTATCCTCTAGGGTTTCCTAAATCTCCTCGGCTATTCTACTATAAATACAACCCTTTGCTCGACCCTTCAACACAAGTTTTCCACACAAGAGAAACACCTCTCCTCACAACCTTTCTTCCTAGGTTTTAGCACACACAATTAACACAGCTAGAAACACCAGCAAACTCTCACAAAATCTTCACACATAAACATCTTTTGAATTCTTCATTTTCTCTTGTTGAATTCTCCCCTTTAAAGCGAAGCGCTGCCGGTTTCCTGATACGAGACAGGTAGGTCTTAATCGTAGCATGGATTAAGGTTTTTCTTTACTTCTTTGACTTGCAAGGGTCTACATTAGGCTCACCCCGACTTTGGTACGCGAGTCTACTTTTCATAAGGCGGCCATGCACCTTGAATACACACCCTATTCGTAACACCTTTTCAAAGTCGCATAAACAACTGACCGCTTTAAAATAAACCAAATGGACTTTATTTTATGTATGCATTTAGCAAATCCTCTTATTGCATTAAATCACTTAACAATGAATTCGACATTAACTGAACCATTTTCGTTAACAAGTTAAGCATGCTTAACTGAGGGTTTTAAACAATCTCTTTTTGCATTATTTTTACAACTTATATCGCACTTGTACGTAGCGAATTACTTAGGCTTACATATCATTCATTTGCATTGTTCTCAAGCTTAGTAGAAGCTATCTTTTGATAGGCTTTTACAAAAGATCTTTCATAAAACATTATTTGAACTATTCTTTAGAAGGGTACCCTCACCCGAATCTGGTTTCACAATAGCCTTAGACGGATGGTTGTCGACGTGCCTTGAACTCTAACACGTGTCTTTGAGCATAAGGACACGGAGGCGGGTTCTAAATTTCCCTCATAATTTAGTGGCGGCTCCGAAACAGTTTTTAAAGGTTTTCCTACTTAATCTTTTTCAACTTTACGCCCTTAGCAAGACGTTGAGTGGTCCCATTTAATCCCGGTATGTACCTACAGTTGGCGACTCCGCTGGGGACATGTTTTATTTTTTAAAACTAAAACTAGCGTTTTCTTTTTAAAAATAAAAACGAGACTCGAACAACTTAAGAACAATCATCATATGTAAGCTAAGCATATTCGTTTAGAGTCGAATCCAGTGGATTCACACACAAACACCCCCGAGAGGCGGTTCCAAACGCAGGCATCGTCCATTCGACGAGGCACGTTCTGGACTAACTTTCCTCTCATCCCTCCACGGCTTGCCGTAAAGGACTGGTTTGACCGCCCCAGGGCTTCCTTCATATCCCACACGTTTTACTGTGTGGGCGAAGGGCTAAAAGCATCTGCCAAAGTGATATGGCTAAATCGTCACGCCTAACAAAAATAAACCTAGACAAACAACTAACAGAAGCTAGCGGCAAGCAGGATCGTATCCACAGAGAAACAGCGTAGTTATTAGTTAAGTTGGACGAAAACAGGTCTGACTCAAGGGTGTGAAAAAGGCTTGGTTTAAGCTATAAACTAAAACAATAATAAAGATGAGTTGAAACTTATAAGGAGGGAGATTAGGGCATCGGGTTCATTATGACAATGATTCAGGAACTCAAGTTCATAAGAAGAAACAATAAACTGTGCAAATGATTAGGTTTGGAATACGCTCTCTCGAGTCAATATTAACCTTAAGCAAATTTAGCGGGCTCTCGCAACTTACTAAACTCAACTTATCAATCTCGCGTAAGTCTAGTTTTAACTCGGCTTTCGATCTTAAATTAAAACTTACTCAGGTTCAATTAAACTCAGACAAATCGTTGATCAGGCGAAATAATCCTAATTCAATTGGCATAAAACGCGTAGAAAGAAACTCAATTGCACAAGATATTCAACCAGTTTAATCTAAAAACATGTTCCTAAGCCAAAGGCACAAATTCCCCTCAAACCTTAATAAAGAATTAGCTAGACATAACTAGGGCAAAACAATAACAATAATAAGAATAAGACATAGCGATTGAATGAATAAAAGCAATTGAAATAAACCTGAAGTTTTACTGAATGCAGTGATTTACAAAGTAAATCAATCTTGAACTAAACTAGAGAGTTTTTGAAAGAGAGAAAATAAAAGCAATAAACTAAAACCTAAACTTGAAAACTAAAATAAAGCATAAACTAAAGATCATTCCTAAGTAATTCGTTCTCAAGTATATATATGAGTTTCTTAAAAAGCAAACTCGTATTAAATCAAAACCGAGGAAATATACACCTGGGCCGCCGGCTGCCGGCCTGACCCAACCGGCTGGTCCCCCCAAACTTGGGCCGGCTCTCTTCAATTCAATTCAGGCCCAAATCTTTACTTGGGCTCCTTTTCTCTCGTGGCCTTTAGTCTTTTGGTCTTTCTTTGCCTTCCCGAGCTCCCGTGTAAGCTCGAGCTTGGTCTCGTAGTCTCGAATCTCGTATTAGCTCCAAATGTCTCGGGTTTGGCTCAAAGCCACCAAAACCTGCAAAATATAAATAAAAGGCAGCAATATCGAGAAATATAACAAATAGCTCATAAAACTAGTAATGAACTCGAATAAATGCAGCTAAATGCGACTAAACCGGGGGCATATAATCTATATAAATGGCACGTATCAAACTCCCCCGAACCAAACCTTTGCTTGTCCTCAAGCAAACTACCCAAACATAGCACATAATCACGAGGACAAACTAGTACAGGAAAATGCAACTCAAAGCCTCAAGTATCGTCGCCTCATACAAAAGTGAATCAAATCAATACTAGCTTCCTCTTCAATAAATTGAAGAGTTAGGGAGCAAACTAAACAAATATAAGACGGCGTAACAAAATGGCGCAAACTCCATGCAAAGACTTTTGACCATATGCATCCACAATAACGCTGAGACTATAAATAATCTCACAAACATCGACACTAGGAAAACTACTCGAACTAAGCATGTCGTCACCCAAATGTCTCAAAATCACGTCGAGCGAGGTTTCCAAGGGTTGTAATGTTAGGCTCGGGTCAAAGGGGTAAAAAGGTGGAAAATGTATTTGGATATGTGGAGCTCAACGGCTTAACAGCTGCATCTAAAATCAACAGACTCCTCCAATTACAATTCCTCCTCAACTCACCATTCAAAAATGAACCACAACTCCCGTATAAGAATGAAAAACATCGCTTTCAACTAAGGGCCTGTTCTCCTCATCTTAAATTTTTCTCTGGTTCAGAAAACTTCAGAAAACTTCAGATAACTTAAGAAAACTTCAGATAACTTCAGAAAACTTCAGATTACTTCAGACAACTTCAGAAAACTTCAGATTACTTCAGAAAACTTCAGAGTTCTAAATAAATAAATTAACTAATAATAATAATAATAATAATAATAATAATAATAATAATAATAATAATAATAATAATAATAATAATAATAATACCTAAGTTATATATAACATTAATGTTATAAATAATAGTGATAATAATAATAATATTATTAAGAATAATAATTATAATAATATTGATAATTAGTTCAAATTAAATATATAGACCGTTAATAAAATTTTCATAAATACTTATCAAATATTAGTAGAAAAAGCGCATGTATATAAAGATTTGAATATTCTTGTAACTACAAATATTATCCTCAAAGTTTATCGTAAATGAAACAAAAAGTTAAGTTAATAATTCTAAAAGAAGATAAATTTAGGCGAAACTCGTTAAAAAAAATAAATAAAAGTAGCAAATATAATAACAATTACAATAATAATAATAATAATAATAATAATAATAATAATAATAATAATAATAATAATAATAATAATAATAATAATAATAATAATAATAATTTCATATTATTTCCAAAAACTAACTTCAGAAAACTTCAGATAACTTCAGAAAACTTCAGATTACTTCAGACAACTTCAGAAAACTTCAGATTACTTCAGAAAACTTCAGATAACTTCAGAAAACTTCAGAAAACTTAAGATTGGTTCAGAAAACTTCAGACGAAGAGAACAGGCCCTAACACTTCCGATCTTTCTTTATTGAATTGAAATAACAAATATACAAACCAACTCTTTCTTTTTGTTTTCTTCTCTTTTTCTCTTTTTTTTTTTTGGATTTTTGCTTTTTTTTTTTTTTTCTTTTCTGAACTGAAATGAAATGAGATCGGGTGAAACTGTAAAACATGTAGGAAAGCGCAACATTAACGGGAATACTCGCAGAACAACAACCGAATACTCCGTGATAACTTAAAATCCCTAATGCAACTGATCAGCCTGGGTAAGATAATTCTGGTATGTAGCTCAATATATATATATATATATATATATATATATATATATATACATATATATATATATATATAATGTGGCTCAAAAACAGGCTACAAAGGCTAAGACGGGTTACAAATGCGGGACCTAAGTCTAAAGGGTAGAAAAGTAGGCCATTTGGCTAATGTGGAGTTATATAATATCGTAACTAAAATCAAGAACCTCTTCGTGCAATGCTCGATCATTTAAGAACAAGTAGGCTCAAACAATGACATAAATTGAAGTTTTCATTTCACTAGTACGAGTGTATACAATGTCAAGTGGATGGGTAGTCTAAGAAACGCGCCCCGTCTACGTCACATGTCCCTATGTCAAATTATAAGTTAGTATACTCAAATCACCTCAAGGGTGAAAGGAAAGGGTAAGCAAAGCATATCAAATCAACACAATCAAGAGACTCAACATAGCGACTAAAAGCGTATCTCAAAAGACACTAAAGCTAATCCTGCACAAAAGGTTTCTAAGACGACAAAAAGAACAAAAAGACTCGTATTTTTGTGTTTTCTGAATTTTTTTATTTTTTTTGGAATTTCATATAAATGCACACAAAACGGAAAAAGCAAATGCAAAGCCCGAAAGTGTTTTCCTCCCCCAAACCAGAATCGCACAGTGTCCTCAATGTGGAAAACAGCACAACCACAAGTAGCAGAAAGGACAAATAATAAGCAGGGGTAGGAAAATAAAAGCGAGGAAAAGAGGGTAATGAAAACACACATTTATGAAGTCGGAGCTCCCCCAAACCGAAGCGAAGCATGGAGTGCGGCTAATAATCCACGAATATGCATCCAATTCAGTCCAGCTATGAAGTACTTCGGAACAGCAGACGAGTAAAAACGAACAGAAGAGCAAAGATGGGGTCCTGGCGGCCCAGACCGGCACTGGCCACTACTGGGACCCCAAACTTCAATTTTTTTGCGTTTTTCTCAGTTTCCAATTTTGAGCTACGGCCCCGGTCCGGGCCCGGCAGCCGGTAGGCCGGTTGGCATGCCTCCTCGTGAGCATTCTCAAGAATACTAAGGATCAAAAGTCCTAAAGTACCTGCGCGCTAAAAACACAATATAGTACCCTCATCCTCGCGCGCTCGAATAAACGTAAAATGTCGTCAAAAACAATCCAAACCAAAATAAAGTACAACAAAAATATAACGTCATCGGGTTGCCTCCCGGAAGCGCTGGTTTATGGTCCCGCACGACTCTTCAAAGCTCCAAATTCAAGTATAACCAGGCCAAGGACGTTGGCCATTCGCAACAGCTTCACTTGGCGAAACAGCATCCGATCACCAAAAGAACTCTACCATCCCGCGGCAAAGCGTTATAATCCATCACACAAGGGACCCCATCTCGAAATGGCTCTCCAAATCTCCCGCATGCTCCAAGAAAATCAACCGTGGGTCCTCTATCTCCATTGCTTGCGTCGTAAAGATCGGCTTTGAGCAGCTTTCTCTCCCCCAAACCATCCTTGCAGCTAACCTGTGACAAACCTGCACAAGGAGAAGAGACATGCAAAACCTCCATAGTGTCTCCAGTAGTGTGAGACGGAGGTATGGAATCAATAGAGCAAACCGTCTCCAAACGCATAGGTGACCGCGGGGAACTAGAGTGAGTAAAAGTAAGCTGCTCACCCCCCACCGTGAATGCTAAGGTCTTATTACCCACGTCAGTGACTGCACCAGCAGTGTGCAGAAAGGGTCTCCCCAGAATGATCGGGACGTGGACATCTTCAGGTATGTCTAACACTACAAAGTCGACAGGGATAAAGAACTTTCCAACCTGCACAGGGACAACTTGTAGGATACCTAAGGGACGCTTAACGGAACGGTCGGCCATCTGCAAAGTAATGTGAGTGGGCCCCAAAGCTGTCATATTCATCTTTTGACACATAGAGTAGGGGATGACACTAACACTCGCTCCTAGGTCACATAAGGCATTCTTAACCACAAACTTACCTATGGAGCATGGGATGGAAAAAATCCCGGGGTCACTAAGCTTAGGGTGTTTACAACCCTGCAACCTAGTACTAGCCTCCCCCACAAAAGCAACAGTCGAGACGTCATCTAACGTACGCTTCCTAGCTAAGACTTCCTTTAAAAACTTAGCGTACGCGGGGATTTGAGTTACAAGGTCAATGAAAGGAACATTTACCTGTAGAGCTTTGATGACATCCACGAACTTCTTAAACTTAGCCTCGGCCTCTGCACCTCGTTGTCGACCCGGAAATGGAAGCTTGATCTGAATCGGGGGCGAAGGAGTACCAACAGGAGCACCAGAAATAACACCCGAATCATCTTTTCCGCGGCCAGTCCGGTAGGTTGACGGCCGGCCGATCGGCCGGTGGCCGTATTTCTCCTCGGATCATCGTAAAACGTGCCGCTCCTCAATGTAATTGCACATGCTGTATCAGGAGGAGGGTTAGGAGGATTACCTTGCGATGGTAAGGAACCCGGTTGACGCGTCGCTTGTGAAGTGGCGAGCTATGCCACTTGAGACTCCAACATCTTTATTGCTGCGTCCTTAGCTTGCCCGTCCTTTTGCATCTGCTGCAGCATCATTTCTTGCGACTTCTGCATACACATCATCATTTGTTGCATTTGCAACATCAGAGCCTTAGTCTCGGCTAAAGGATCGGGTACCGGGGTAGGAGGTGGTGGAGTATAAGCTGGTTTTTGGTAATTAGGTGGGGGTGGTTGGAAATTTTTGTGAGGAGGGATGTAGGGAGCGTTTTGGGGTGGTTGAGTGGTCGGGTTAAGGACATTGTGATTACGATAGGATAGAACCGATCGGTCGTAACCCGGCTGGTTTTGGTAAGGCAGGTTTTGAGAATAGGATTGGTAAGCATAAACCTGCTCGTGGGGTGCAGCATACCCCGAAGAATAACCCGAATCGTGCAGCATAACAGCATTCACTTGAGCACTAGAAGAAACACCCCTTTGTACCATATCAATCGTCGTAGTCAGCGCAGCTACCTGACTAGTGAGTGCACTAATGCTCTCCTTATCGCGGTCATTATGCGCGGACCGTGAACTACCCCTCGGCTTCCCAAACTGAGATGAATGGACCGCCATCTCCTCAATAAATCCCCAAGCCTTATCATCATCGACGTTATTAGCGAAACGTCCCTCTGCAGCAGAATCAAGAATGGCACGGCTCTTAGCATATAAGCCGTTATAAAAGGTCATAATCACGAGCCAATCGTTCAACCCATGATGTGGACAATCCCGAATCAGCTTTTTATACCTCTCCCATGCTTCAGCTAAAGACTCATCAAACGTCTGCTTGAAGCCCTGAATCTGGCTGCGCATTTGATTGGTGCGCTATGGAGGATAGAACTTTGAATAGAAAGACAGGCCAACCCCCTCCAATCCGTAATACCATCTGCAATCCTATCAAGGTTCGTGATCCATTCACGAGCTCGATCCTTCAATGAAAAAGGGAACAGCATCTCCCATATTTGATTTTGAGTGATCCCGGCCTGCTTAATCGTCGAACAATAATCAGTAAACATCTGCATATGCCGACCAGGATCCTCGGTGGGATAACCACCAAACTGATTCCACTCCACCAAGTTTACGAAGGCGGAGCGAATCTCAAAGTTGCTCGTCAAAGTAGCGGGCATAATGAATCCATCAGGAATGGACTCCTGGTTAGGAAGCGAGTGACTATAAAGCTTTGGCATAGTCACAGGTTCCTCTAGATCAACGATAACGTGTATATTGTCCTCTTCGTAGGACTGTCGTTCCGCAGGAGATTCCTCGCCTGAACTTTGCACACTCTCAGTTGAGTAGGCTTCTGCGATCTCCTTGAAGAAATTACGCGTACGGTGAAGGGTACGCTTAGGTTCAGGATCAAAAGGAACTAAACCTGTATGTGACCTGCGCATAAATAACTCAAGGAAATGATGAGAACGGTCTCAAGGAACCAGAGTTCCCTGAGACAAAAGAGAAAAACCTGCAACAAACAATAACTATAACTAACAAAACCGTTTCCCCGGCAACGACGCCAAAATTTGATGTGGCTAAATCGTCACGCCTATCAAAAATAAACCTTGACAAACAACTAACAGAAGCTAGCGGCAAGCAGGATCGTATCCACAGAGAAACAGCGTAGGTATTAGTTAAGTTGGACGAAAACAGGTCTGACTCAAGGGTGTGTAGAAGGGTTGGTTTAAGCTATAAACTAAAACAATAATAAACATGAGTAGAAACTTATAAGGAGGGAGATTAGGGCATCGGGTTCATTATGACAATGATTCAGGAACTCAAGTTCATAAGAAGGAACAATAAACTGTGCAAATGAATAGGTTTGGAATACGCTCTCTCGAGTCAATATTAACCTTAAGCAAATTTAGCGGGCTCTCGCAACTTACTAAACTCAACTTATCAATCTCGCGTAAGTCTAGTTTTAACTCGGCTTTCGATCTTAAATTAAAACTTACTCAGGTTCAATTAAACTCAGACAAATCGTTGATCAGGCGAAATAATCCTAATTCAATTGGCATAAAACGCGTAGAAAGAAACTCAATTGCACAAGATATTCAACCAGTTTAGTCTAAAAACATGTTCCTGAGCCAAAGGCACAAATTCCCCTAAAACCCTAATAAAGAATTAGCTAGACATAACTAGGGCAAAACAATAACAATAATAAGAATAAGACATAGCGATTGAATGAATAAAAGCAATTGAAATAAACCTGAAGTTTTACAGAGTACCGGCGGTTACAAAGTAAATCAATCTTGAACTAAATTAGAGAGTTTTTGAAAGAGAGAAAATAAAAGCAATAAACTAAAACCTAAACTTGAAAACTAAAATAAAGCATAAACTAAAGATCATTCCTAAGTAATTCGTTCTCAAGTATATATATGAGTTTCCTAAAAAGCAAACTCGTATTAAATCAAACCCGAGGAAATATACACCTTGGCCGGCCGGCCGGCTGCCGGCCTGACCCAACCGGCCGGTCCCCCCAAACTTGGGCCGGCTCTCTTCAATTCAATTCAGGCCCAAATCTTTACTTGGGCTCCTTTTCTCTCGTTGCCTTTAGTCTTTTGGTCTTTCTTTGCCTTCCCGAGCTCCCGTGTAAGCTCGAGCTTGGTCTCGTAGTCTCGAATCTCATATTAGCTCCAAATGTCTCGGGTTTGGCTCAAAACCACCAAAACCTGCAAAATATAAATAAAAGGCAGCAGTATCGAGAAATATAACAAATAGCTCATAAAACTAGTAATGAACTCGAATAAATGCAGCTAAATGCGACTAAACCGAGGGCATATAATCTATATAAATGGCACGTATCACAAAGCATACTCAAACCAGTTGGAGGCGTACGAGACTTGACCAAACGACCAAGAGTCATACGTACAAATGCGAGGCTATACACTATAGCCTTTTTCAAAATTCATTTACATTGCATATCTTCGAAAACTCACTCAAATTTTCAAGATATAAATGAACCTAACAATTAACATCTAACATTTTACAACTAACACCTAACATTTTACAAACAAAACTCTCGCGAATTTTTGAAATAAACTTTTTTTTTTTCAAAACTTCCTTTTTGCAAAGCTGGCAAAACCCGAGTCAAGGTCCCAAACTTGAACTCGTGGATTTCACTCTTGGGATCACGCAACCCAAATCTCTTTTAACATCTTCGGCTTGACTAGCTCGAGTCGAATCCTTTCCATGCAATTAACTTTAGCCCACGACAACATACCATCACTTGGGCTAAATGGTTGTAAGACAAAACAAAACATTTTAGCATCGAGGCGAGTTGCGCGCACGCATCCTCGTCTCAAAAATCCTCCTAGCTTAAAACGTTTCGAAAACTTTCCTTGTTCAAGCTAAGAAAACAAGCAAAAACCCGAGCAAGGTTTAAAACCAGAGCTCGTGGATCTTCTCTCGCAATTTTTTGAAATATACATCTTTCAAAACTTTATTTTGCAAAAACAAGCAAAAACCCGAGCAAGGTTCAAAACCCAAGCTCGTGGACTTTACTCGTTGGGTCACACGGCCCAATCCCATATTTTAACATCCTCGACTCGACGTGCTAACCGCTCTCGAGTCGAACTCCTTTTCATACATCCAAGCACGAGCCCTAAACAACATACCGTTAACATGGGCTCAATGAATGTAAAACGAAAGCATTTTAACGTCAAGGCAAAATGCACGCCCGCATTTTCGTCTCAAAAACTTTTACAAATAGAACTCCTTCATTTTCGGAACAATCTCTTTTCAAAAATTCATCCTTTTGCACAAACATAGCAAAAACATCTTCAACGATCTTTGAAATAAATCACTTTTCAAATATCTCACGCCAAACCAAATAGTCTTACGCTATTTCGACTTGGCTCTTCATCCTTCTCAAAGTTGCCCGAGAATAATCACCGCATTCCCTAAGCCTTCGAAAACACAAATGGATTAAATAACCTACAGTTATCTTAACCCATTTATCGCACAGCATAATCCAAGAATACTTTTCCCAAACCAATTGATCCACACTCATTTTGGCTTGACTTACACAAACACTCTCCTCGAAACATCCAAGAATAACCAACACATTCTTGCGACACTTCGAAAACACGAATGGGCTGCATGACTCGCAACCCATCTATCGCAAAAATCTCTTCAAACCCGAGAATGTCAACCCATTCTCGAGGACTTTCACAAAAATAGATCGAACGGCCCGCGGCCTTTTCCTTTTTACACCTCTTTCGAAATAAGCATTTTTTTTCAAAAGTTTTCACCGGCCCAATGCCTTTTAATATTAAGCATCCCTCATTTTGCAAAATCACAAAACCTGGGAATGTGCAATCGCAATCCCGCGGACTTTTGATGTTGGACCAAGTGACTCATACTCGCTTCGGTCTAACTCTTCCTTAAGCAAGCGTATGAAAACGAGCACAACCGTTTCCATCGCATTCTCAAAACACCCTCGATTCGAGTAACTCATCACTACCTTGGATTGACTTTTGTTTTGCATCACAACCCGATAACAAGGCCATAACGACCAACCGTCAGCATGGGCTTATTGGGTTCGATCGCAAAACATCTTTTGCACAGAGTCGAAATGTGACAACACATTTCAGCTCGAGACACCCTCTCACTTTCATCAAAAACAAAACCGTTCCAAAGAAAAGACGAATCAAAGTATGCGTTAATCAAGTCTCGACACTAAGGGAATCGACGTGTACCCACGACACGCACATCACGAAGCAACCGACAAGGCGTCCCCTCAAGCACCTGAACAAAAATGAATAAGCTCATTTTTGCTCGGTTTGAGACTTGGGCTGGTTTAGGTGCTAGGACTCGAACCATGGCCTAAGTGGTGATCCCAAAGGTTCCTGGAGCGATTTGAAGCGGGCCTCTTTGTACCTTGTAACCACACTAACCCTAAACTCGACTCACTCATGAGCCTCACTCAATATACACGGTTTTAGGGGCTGTTTTGGTGAGGATTGTTTCGGTTTTTATTTGCAAAAACATAAAACGAAAAATAAAGGATATGAATTAGACTAAGCACAAAGCCACTAGTCTAAGACTAAGGTTCCGATCAATCATCGCACTAAGCTATGACCTTCACCCATGGAAACTCGAATCTCCAAGCACAAAGCTAAGGAGGTTTGAAGAGAAAACCCTCTCTAAAACTCATTTTTTTATAATTCAACAAATCTGAAAATTTACATGGTTTTAGCTTGGCTTATATAAGCCTAAGCTTCTAATCTCAACCACTCATCTAACTAAGGATCTAAGGGCTACAAATGCCTTACAATACATACAAAAAAACGGCTCTCTATAGCCAACAAAAATCTGATTACAACAAACAAATATAACAACTAAAGATAAAGGTTGATAGTGACCCATTGAAGCTTCTCCACCTTGGATTTGTGTTGTTCAATCCAAGGGTCTTCATTTGCTCCTTGGAGCTCAAGATACACGGCTCACATGACATCCCTTAGCTGATTTGTTGTTTGAAATCAAAAGTCCAAAAGGTGACAAAGACATAAAGAACAACAACAAACTAAAATGAAAGGGACATGTATGAATTATGATGTATCACTTGAACAACAATAAACCACCGATTTTGGCCTCCTTTGAGTGAAAATTCGTGACCATGGGTCCAAGGACCATGGTTAAATCAGAGACCAAAAATCGGGTCCAAATCGCTGCCGCTTCAAAGGCAACTCTCCTTCTTCAAAAAAAAAGTTTGTCCTCAAACTTTGGCCAAATAAAATGGTATCCAAAAAGATGAATTTTCAGAAAACAAAAACCGGATTTTTTGAAGAATAAAGTTTTGGTAAACAACGAGGGAAACAACAAGACTCGAATCCTATGAAAAGCACATAGCAAATTCATCGAATCCTCATGTTAGCCAACTCGACCCAAACACCCACAAAGTGTGCTCGAATCAAGTCGACACTCACAAATCAAGCCTCACCCAGATTTGTAAGGAGACACCCGAAAATACCAAGACCCCACTCATCCCAAGATCGTCCCGGTTTAAGAAAACTCGAGAGCCGTAGCTCTGATACCAATTGGAGCGATTTGAAGCGGGCCTCTTTGTACCTTGTAACCACACTAACCCTAAACTCGACTCACTCATGAGCCTCACTCAATATACATGCTTTAGGGGCTGTTTTGGTGAGGATTGTTTCGGCTTTTATTTGCAAAAACATAAAACGAAAAATAAAGGATAAGAATTAGACTAAGCACAAAGCCACTAGTCTAAGACTAAGGTTCCGATCAATCATCGCACTAAGCTATGACCTTCACCCATGGAAACTCGAATCTCCAAGCACAAAGCTAAGGAGGTTTGGAGAGAAACCCTCTCTAAAACTCATTTTTTTATAATTCAACAAATCTGAAAATTTACATGGTTTTAGCTTGGCTTATATAAGCCTAAGCTTCTAATCTCAACCACTCATCTAACTAAGGATCTAAGGGCTACAAATGCCTTACAATACATACAAAAAAACGGCTCTCTATAGCCAACAAAAATCTGATTACAACAAACAAATATAACAACTAAAGCATAAAGGTTGATAGTGACCCATTGAAGCTTCTCCACCTTGGATTTGGGTTGTTCAATCCAAGGGTCTTCATTTGCTCCTTGGAGCTCAAGATACACGGCTCACATGACATCCCTTAGCTGATTTGTTGTTTGAAATCAAAAGTCCAAAAAGGTGACAAAGATATAAAGTAACAACAACAAACTAAAATGAAAGGGACATGTATGAATTATGATGTATCACTTGAACAACAATATACCAAATTGATTTTGGCCTCCTTTTGAAATGAAAATTGCGTGACCATGGGTCCAAGGACCATGGTTAAATCAGAGACCAAAAATCGGGTCCAAATCGTCAAGCCGCTTCAAAGGCAACTCTCCCCTTCTTCAAAAAAAGTTTGTCCTCAAACTTTGGCCAAATAAAATGGTATCCAAAAAGATGAATTTTCAGAAAACAAAAAAACGATTTTTTGAAGAATAAAGTTTTGGTAAAAAAACGAGGGAAACAACAAGACTCGAATCCTATGAAAAGCACATAGCAAATTCATCGAATCCTCTTGTTAGCCAACTCGACCCAAACACCCACAAAGTGTGCTCGAATCAAGTCGACACTCACAAATCAAGCCTCACCCAGATTTGTAAGGAGACACCCGAAAATACCAAGACCCCACTCATCCCAAGATCGTCCCGGTTTAAGAAAACTCGAGAGCCGTAGCTCTGATACCAATTGGAGCGATTTGAAGCGGGCCTCTTTGTACCTTGTAACCACACTAACCCTAAACTCGACTCACTCATGAGCCTCACTCAATATACACGGTTTTAGGGGCTGTTTTGGTGAGGATTGTTTCGGTTTTTATTTGCAAAAACATAAAACGAAAAATAAAGGATAAGAATTAGACTAAGCACAAAGCCACTAGTCTAAGACTAAGGTTCCGATCAATCATCGCACTAAGCTATGACCTTCACCCATGGAAACTCGAATCTCCAAGCACAAAGCTAAGGAGGTTTGAAGAGAAAACCCTCTCTAAAACTCATTTTTTTTATAATTCAACAAATCAAAATTTACATGGTTTTAGCTTGGCTTATATAAGCCTAAGCTTCTAATCTCAACCACTCATCTAACTAAGGATCTAAGGGCTACAAATGCCTTACAATACATACAAAAAAACGGCTCTCTATAGCCAACAAAAATCTGATTACAACAAACAAATATAACAACTAAAGCATAAAGGTTGATAGTGACCCATTGAAGCTTCTCCACCTTGGATTTGTGTTGTTCAATCCAAGGGTCTTCATTTGCTCCTTGGAGCTCAAGATACACTACCACATGACATCCCTTAGCTGATTTGTTGTTTGAAATCAAAAGTCCAAAAAGGTGACAAAGACATAAAGTAACAACAACAAACTAAAATGAAAGGGACATGTATGAATTATGATGTATCACTTGAACAACAATAAACCAGCCGATTTTGGCCTCCTTTTGAGCTGAAAATTCGTGACCATGGGTCCAAGGACCATGGTTAAATCGTAGACCAAAAATCGGGTCCAAATCGTCAAGCCGTTTCAGTGCAACTCTCCCCTTCTTCAAAAAAAGTTTGTCCTCAAACTTTGGCCAAATAAAATGGTATCCAAAAAGATGAATTTTCAGAAAACAAAAAAACGATTTTTTGAAGAATAAAGTTTTGGTAAAAAACGAGGGAAACAACAAGACTCGAATCCTATGAAAAGCACATAGCAAATTCATCGAATCCTCTTGTTAGCCAACTCGACCCAAACACCCACAAAGTGTGCTCGAATCAAGTCGACACTCACAAATCAAGCCTCACCCAGGATTGAAAGGGGACAACCGAAAATACCAAGACCCCACTCATCCCAAGATCGTCCCGGTTTAAGAAAACTCGAGAGCCGTAGCTCTGATACCAATTGGAGCGATTTGAAGCGGGCCTCTTTGTACCTTGTAACCACACTAACCCTAAACTCGACTCACTCATGAGCCTCACTCAATATACACGGTTTTAGGGGCTGTTTTGGTGAGGATTGTTTCGGTTTTTATTTGCAAAAACATAAAACGAAAAATAAAGGATATGAATTAGACTAAGCACAAAGCCACTAGTCTAAGACTAAGGTTCCGATCAATCATCGCACTAAGCTATGACCTTCACCCATGGAAACTCGAATCTCCAAGCACAAAGCTAAGGAGGTTTGAAGAGAAAACCCTCTCTAAAACTCATTTTTTTATAATTCAACAAATCTGAAAATTTACATGGTTTTAGCTTGGCTTATATAAGCCTAAGCTTCTAATCTCAACCACTCATCTAACTAAGGATCTAAGGGCTACAAATGCCTTACAATACATACAAAAAAACGGCTCTCTATAGCCAACAAAAATCTGATTACAACAAACAAATATAACAACTAAAGCATAAAGGTTGATAGTGACCCATTGAAGCTTCTCCACCTTGGATTTGTGTTGTTCAATCCAAGGGTCTTCATTTGCTCCTTGGAGCTCAAGATACACGGCTCACATGACATCCCTTAGCTGATTTGTTGTTTGAAATCAAAAGTCCAAAAAGGTGGCAAAGACATAAAGAACAACAACAAACTAAAATGAAAGGGACATGTATGAATTATGATGTATCACTTGAACAACAATAAACCAAATTGATTTTGGCCTCCTTTTGGTGAAAATTCGTGACCATGGGTCCAAGGACCATGGTTAAATCAGAGACCAAAAATCGGGTCCAAATCGCTGCCGCTTTCAAAGGCAACTCTCCCCTTCTTCAAAAAAAGTTTGTCCTCAAACTTTGGCCAAATAAAATGGTATCCAAAAAGATGAATTTTCAGAAAACAAAAAAACGATTTTTTGAAGAATAAAGTTTTGGTAAAAAACGAGGGAAACAACAAGACTCGAATCCTATGAAAAGCACATAGCAAATTGATCGAATCCTCTTGTTAGCCAACTCGACCCAAACACCCACAAAGTGTGCTCGAATCAAGTCGACACTCACAAATCAAGCCTCACCCAGATTTGTAAGGAGACACCCGAAAATACCAAGACCCCACTCATCCCAAGATCGTCCCGGTTTAAGAAAACTCGAGAGCCGTAGCTCTGATACCAATTGGAGCGATTTGAAGCGGGCCTCTTTGTACCTTGTAACCACACTAACCCTAAACTCGACTCACTCATGAGCCTCACTCAATATACACGGTTTTAGGGGCTGTTTTGGTGAGGATTGTTTCGGTTTTTATTTGCAAAAACATAAAACGAAAAATAAAGGATAAGAATTAGACTAAGCACAAAGCCACTAGTCTAAGACTAAGGTTCCGATCAATCATCGCACTAAGCTATGACCTTCACCCATGGAAACTCGAATCTCCAAGCACAAAGCTAAGGAGGTTTGAAGAGAAAACCCTCTCTAAAACTCATTTTTTTTATAATTCAACAAATCTGAAAATTTACATGGTTTTAGCTTGGCTTATATAAGCCTAAGCTTCTAATCTCAACCACTCATCTAACTAAGGATCTAAGGGCTACAAATGCCTTACAATACATACAAAAAAACGGCTCTCTATAGCCAACAAAAATCTGATTACAACAAACAAATATAACAACTAAAGCATAAAGGTTGATAGTGACCCATTGAAGCTTCTCCACCTTGGATTTGTGTTGTTCAATCCAAGGGTCTTCATTTGCTCCTTGGAGCTCAAGATACACGGCTCACATGACATCCCTTAGCTGATTTGTTGTTTGAAATCAAAAGTCCAAAAAGGTGACAAAGACATAAAGTAACAACAACAAACTAAAATGAAAGGGACATGTATGAATTATGATGTATCACTTGAACAACAATAAACCAGCCGATTTTGGCCTCCTTTTGTGCTGAAAATTCGTGACCATGGGTCCAAGGACCATGGTTAAATCGAAGTCCAAAAATCGGGTCCAAATCGCTGCCGCTTTCAGGCAACTCTCCCTTCTTCAAAAAAGTTTGTCCTCAAACTTTGGCCAAATAAAATGGTATCCAAAAGATGAATTTTCAGAAAACAAAAAACGATTTTTTGAAGAATAAAGTTTTGGTAAAAAAACGAGGGAAACAACAAGACTCGAATCCTATGAAAAGCACATAGCAAATTCATCGAATCCTCTTGTTAGCCAACTCGACCCAAACACCCACATAGTGTGCTCGAATCAAGTCGACACTCACAAATCAAGCCTCACCCAGATTTGTAAGGAGACACCCGAAAATACCAAGACCCCACTCATCCCAAGATCGTCCCGGTTTAAGAAAACTCGAGAGCCGTAGCTCTGATACCAATTGGAGCGATTTGAAGCGGGCCTCTTTGTACCTTGTAACCACACTAACCCTAAACTCGACTCACTCATGAGCCTCACTCAATATACGGTTTTAGAAATTTGTTTTGGTGAGGATTGTTTCGGTTTTTATTTGCAAAAACATAAAACGAAAAATAAAGGATAAGAATTAGACTAAGCACAAAGCCACTAGTCTAAGACTAAGGTTCCGATCAATCATCGCACTAAGCTATGACCTTGACCCATGGAAACTCGAATCTCCAAGCACAAAGCTAAGGAGGTTTGAAGAGAAAACCCTCTCTAAAACTCATTTTTTTTATAATTCAACAAATCTGAAAATTTACATGGTTTTAGCTTGGCTTATATAAGCCTAAGCTTCTAATCTCAACCACTCATCTAACTAAGGATCTAAGGGCTACAAATGCCTTACAATACATACAAAAAAACGGCTCTCTATAGCCAACAAAAATCTGATTACAACAAACAAATATAACAACTAAAGATAAAGGTTGATAGTGACCCATTGAAGCTTCTCCACCTTGGATTTGTGTTGTTCAATCCAAGGGTCTTCATTTGCTCCTTGGAGCTCAAGATACACTACCACATGACATCCCTTAGTTGATTTGGTGTCTGAAAACAAAAGTCCAAAAAGGTGACAAAGACATAAAGTAACAACAACAAACTAAAATGAAAGGGACATGTATGAATTATGATGTATCACTTGAACAACAATAAACCAGCCGATTTTGGCCTCCTTTTGAGCTGAAAATTCGTGACCATGGGTCCAAGGACCATGGTTAAATCGTAGACCAAAAATCGGGTCCAAATCGCTGCCGCTTCTGCAACTCTCCCTTCTTCAAAAAAAAAAGTTTGTCCTCAAACTTTGGCCAAATAAAATGGTATCCAAAAAGATGAATTTTCAGAAAACAAAAAAACGATTTTTTGAAGAATAAAGTTTTGGTAAAAAACGAGGAAACAACAAGACTCAATCCTATGAAAAGCACATAGCAAATTCATCGAATCCTCTTGTTAGCCAACTCGACCCAAACACCCACAAAGTGTGCTCGAATCAAGTCGACACTCACAAATCAAGCCTCACCCAGATTTGTAAGGAGACAGGGGAAAATACCAAGAGCCCACTCATCCCAAGATAGTCCCGGTTTAACAAAAGTCGACGGCCGTACCTCTGATACCAATTGGAGCGATTTGAAGCGGGCCTCTTTGTACCTTGAAACCACACTAACCCTAAACTCGACTCACTCATGAGCCTCACTGACTATACACGCCTTTAGGCCCTGTTTTGGTGAGGATTGTTTGGGTTTTTATTTGCAAAAACATAAAACGAAAAATAAAGGATAAGAATTAGACTAAGCACAAAGCCACTAGTCTAAGACTAAGGTTCCGATCAATCATCGCACTAAGCTATGACCTTCACCCATGGAAACTCGAATCTCCAAGCACAAAGCTAAGGAGGTTTGAAGAGAAAACCCTCTCTAAAACTCATTTTTTTATAATTCAACAAATCTGAAAATTTACATGGTTTTAGCTTGGCTTATATAAGCCTAAGCTTCTAATCTCAACCACTCATCTAACTAAGGATCTAAGGGCTACAAATGCCTTACAATACATACAAAAAAACGGCTCTCTATAGCCAACAAAAATCTGATTACAACAAACAAATATAACAACTAAAGCATAAAGGTTGATAGTGACCCATTGAAGCTTCTCCACCTTGGATTTGTGTTGTTCAATCCAAGGGTCTTCATTTGCTCCTTGGAGCTCAAGATACACGGCTCACATGACATCCCTTAGCTGATTTGTTGTCTGAAATCAAAAGTCCAAAAAGGTGACAAAGACATAAAGTAACAACAACAAACTAAAATGAAAGGGACATGTATGAATTATGATGTATCACTTGAACAACAATAAACCAGCCGATTTTGGCCTCCTTTTGAGCTGAAAATTGCGTGACCATGGGTCCAAGGACCATGGTTAAATCAGAGACCAAAAATCGGGTCCAAATCGCTGCCGCTTCAAAGGCAACTCTCCCCTTCTTCAAAAAAAGTTTGTCCTCAAACTTTGGCCAAATAAAATGGTATCCAAAAAGATGAATTTTCAGAAAACAAAAAAACGATTTTTTGAAGAATAAAGTTTTGGTAAAAAAACGAGGGAAACAACAAGACTCGAATCCTATGAAAAGCACATAGCAAATTCATCGAATCCTCTTGTTAGCCAACTCGACCCAAACACCCACATAGTGTGCTCGAATCAAGTCGACACTCACAAATCAAGCCTCACCCAGATTTGTAAGGAGACACCCGAAAATACCAAGACCCCACTCATCCCAAGATCGTCCCGGTTTAAGAAAACTCGAGAGCCGTAGCTCTGATACCAATTGGAGCGATTCAAGCGGGCCTCTTTGTACCTTGTAACCACACTAACCCTAAACTCGACTCACTCATGAGCCTCACTCAATATACACGGTTTTAGGGGCTGTTTTGGTGAGGATTGTTTCGGTTTTTATTTGCAAAAACATAAAACGAAAAATAAAGGATAAGAATTAGACTAAGCACAAAGCCACTAGTCTAAGACTAAGGTTAGATCAATCATCGCACTAAGCTATGACCTTCACCCATGGAAACTCGAATCTCCAAGCACAAAGCTAAGGAGGTTTGAAGAGAAAACCCTCTCTAAAACTCATTTTTTTTATAATTCAACAAATCTGAAAATTTACATGGTTTTAGCTTGGCTTATATAAGCCTAAGCTTCTAATCTCAACCACTCATCTAACTAAGGATCTAAGGGCTACAAATGCCTTACAATACATACAAAAAAACGGCTCTCTATAGCCAACAAAAATCTGATTACAACAAACAAATATAACAACTAAAGCATAAAGGTTGATAGTGACCCATTGAAGCTTCTCCACCTTGGATTTGTGTTGTTCAATCCAAGGGTCTTCATTTGCTCCTTGGAGCTCAAGATACACGCCTCACATGACATCCCTTAGCTGATTTGTTGTTTGAAATCAAAAGTCCAAAAAGGTGACAAAGACATAAAGTAACAACAACAAACTAAAATGAAAGGGACATGTATGAATTATGATGTATCACTTGAACAACAATAAACCAGCCGATTTTGGCCTCCTTTTGAGCTGAAAATTCGTGACCATGGGTCCAAGGACCATGGTTAAATCGTAGACCAAAAATCGGGTCCAAATCGCTGTCAAGCTTCAAAGGCAACTCTCCCCTTCTTCAAAAAAAGTTTGTCCTCAAACTTTGGCCAAATAAAATGGTATCCAAAAAGATGAATTTTCAGAAAACAAAAAAACGATTTTTTGAAGAATAAAGTTTTGGTAAAAAAACGAGGGAAACAACAAGACTCGAATCCTATGAAAAGCACATAGCAAATTCATCGAATCCTCTTGTTAGCCAACTCGACCCAAACACCCACAAAGTGTGCTCGAATCAAGTCGACACTCACAAATCAAGCCTCACCCAGATTTGTAAGGAGACACCGAAAATACCAAGACCCCACTCATCCCAAGATCGTCGGTTTAAGAAAACTTCGAGAGCCGTAGCTCGATACCAATTGGAGCGATTTGAAGCGGGCCTCTTTGTACCTTGTAACCACACTAACCCTAAACTCGACTCACTCATGAGCCTCACTCAATATACACGGTTTAGAAATTGTTTTGGTGAGGATTGTTTCTGCTTTTATTTGCAAAAACATAAAGCGAAAAATAAAGGATAAGAATTAGACTAAGCACAAAGCCACTAGTCTAAGACTAAGGTTCCGATCAATCATCGCACTAAGCTATGACCTTCACCCATGGAAACTTCGAATCTCCAAGCACAAAGCTAAGGAGGTTTGAAGAGAAACCCTCTCTAAAACTCATTTTTATAATTCAACAAATCAAAATTTACATGGTTTTAGCTTGGCTTATATAAGCCTAAGCTTCTAATCTCAACCACTCATCTAACTAAGGATCTAAGGGCTACAAATGCCTTACAATACATACAAAAACGGCTCTCTATAGCCAACAAAAATCGATTACAACAAACAAATATAACAACTAAAGATAAAGGTTGATAGTGACCCATTGAAGCTTCTCCACCTTGGATTTGTGTTGTTCAATCCAAGGGTCTTCATTTGCTCCTTGGAGCTCAAGATACACTACCACATGACATCCCTTAGCCGATTTGTTGTGCAAATCAAAAGTCCAAAAAGGTGACAAAGACATAAAGAACAACAACAAACTAAAATGAAAGGGACATGTATGAATTATGATGTATCACTTGAACAACAATAAACCAGCCGATTTTGGCCTCCTTTTGAGCTGAAAATTCGTGACCATGGGTCCAAGGACCATGGTTAAATCGTAGACCAAAAATCGGGTCCAAATCGCTGCCGCTTTGGTCAACTCTCCTTCTTCAAAAAAGTTTGTCCTCAAACTTTGGCCAAATAAAATGGTACCCAAAAAGATGAATTTTCAGAAAACAAAAGACAATTTTTGAAGAATAAAGTTTTGGTAAAAAAACGAGGGAAACAACAAGACTCGAATCCTATGAAAAGCACATAGCAAATTCATCGAATCCTCTTGTTAGCCAACTCGACCCAAACACCCACATAGTGTGCTCGAATCAAGTCGACACTCACAAATCAAGCCTCACCCAGATTTGTAAGGAGACACCCGAAAATACCAAGACCCCACTCATCCCAAGATCGTCCCGGTTTAAGAAAACTCGAGAGCCGTAGCTCTGATACCAATTGGAGCGATTTGAAGCGGGCCTCTTTGTACCTTGTAACCACACTAACCCTAAACTCGACTCACTCATGAGCCTCACTCAATATACACGGTTTTAGGGGCTGTTTTGGTGAGGATTGTTTCGGTTTTTATTTGCAAAAACATAAAACGAAAAATAAAGGATAAGAATTAGACTAAGCACAAAGCCACTAGTCTAAGACTAAGGTTCCGATCAATCATCGCACTAAGCTATGACCTTCACCCATGGAAACTCGAATCTCCAAGCACAAAGCTAAGGAGGTTTGAAGAGAAAACCCTCTCTAAAACTCATTTTTTTTATAACTCAACAAATCTGAAAATTTACATGGTTTTAGCTTGGCTTATATAAGCCTAAGCTTCTAATCTCAACCACTCATCTAACTAAGGATCTAAGGGCTACAAATGCCTTACAATACATACAAAAAAACGGCTCTCTATAGCCAACAAAAATCTGATTACAACAAACAAATATAACAACTAAAGCATAAAGGTTGATAGTGACCCATTGAAGCTTCTCCACCTTGGATTTGTGTTGTTCAATCCAAGGGTCTTCATTTGCTCCTTGGAGCTCAAGATACACGGCTCACATGACATCCCTTAGCTGATTTGTTGTTTGAAATCAAAAGTCCAAAAAGGTGACAAAGACATAAAGTAACAACAACAAACTAAAATGAAAGGGACATGTATGAATTATGATGTATCACTTGAACAACAATAAACCAGCCGATTTTGGCCTCCTTTTGAGCTGAAAATTCGTGACCATGGGTCCAAGGACCATGGTTAAATCGTAGACCAAAAATCGGGTCCAAATCGTCTGCCGCTTCAAAGGCAACTCTCCCCTTCTTCAAAAAAAGTTTGTCCTCAAACTTTGGCCAAATAAAATGGTATCCAAAAAGATGAATTTTCAGAAAACAAAAAAACGATTTTTTGAAGAATAAAGTTTTGGTAAAAAACGAGGGAAACAACAAGACTCGAATCCTATGAAAAGCACATAGCAAATTCATCGAATCCTCTTGTTAGCCAACTCGACCCAAACACCCACAAAGTGTGCTCGAATCAAGTCGACACTCACAAATCAAGCCTCACCCAGATTTGTAAGGAGACACCCGAAAATACCAAGACCCCACTCATCCCAAGATCGTCCCGGTTTAAGAAAACTCGAGAGCCGTAGCTCTGATACCAATTGGAGCGATTTGAAGCGGGCCTCTTTGTACCTTGTAACCACACTAACCCTAAACTCGACTCACTCATGAGCCTCACTCAATATACACGGGTTTAGAAATTTTGTTTGGTGAGGATTGTTTCGGTTTATTTGCAAAAACATAAAACGAAAAATAAAGGATAAGAATTAGACTAAGCACAAAGCCACTAGTCTAAGACTAAGGTTCCGATCAATCATCGCACTAAGCTATGACCTTCACCCATGGAAACTCGAATCTCCAAGCACAAAGCTAAGGAGGTTTGAAGAGAAAACCCTCTCTAAAACTCATTTTTTTTATAATTCAACAAATCTGAAAATTTACATGGTTTTAGCTTGGCTTATATAAGCCTAAGCTTCTAATCTCAACCACTCATCTAACTAAGGATCTAAGGGCTACAAATGCCTTACAATACATACAAAATAACGGCTCTCTATAGCCAACAAAAATCTGATTACAACAAACAAATATAACAACTAAAGCATAAAGGTTGATAGTGACCCATTGAAGCTTCTCCACCTTGGATTTGTGTTGTTCAATCCAAGGGTCTTCATTTGCTCCTTGGAGCTCAAGATACACGGCTCACATGACATCCCTTAGCTGATTTGTTGTTTGAAATCAAAAGTCCAAAAAGGTGACAAAGACATAAAGTAACAACAACAAACTAAAATGAAAGGGACATGTATGAATTATGATGTATCACTTGAACAACAATAAACCAGCCGATTTTGGCCTCCTTTTGAGCTGAAAATTCGTGACCATGGGTCCAAGGACCATGGTTAAATCGTAGACCAAAAATCGGGTCCAAATCGTCAAGCCGTTTCAGTGCAACTCTCCCCTTCTTCAAAAAAAGTTTGTCCTCAAACTTTGGCCAAATAAAATGGTATCCAAAAAGATGAATTTTCAGAAAACAAAAAAACGATTTTTTGAAGAATAAAGTTTTGGTAAAAAAACGAGGGAAACAACAAGACTCGAATCCTATGAAAAGCACATAGCAAATTCATCGAATCCTCTTGTTAGCCAACTCGACCCAAACACCCACAAAGTGTGCTCGAATCAAGTCGACACTCACAAATCAAGCCTCACCCAGATTTGTAAGGAGACACCCGAAAATACCAAGACCCCACTCATCCCAAGATCGTCCCGGTTTAAGAAAACTCGAGAGCCGTAGCTCTGATACCAATTGGAGCGATTTGAAGCGGGCCTCTTTGTACCTTGTAACCACACTAACCCTAAACTCGACTCACTCATGAGCCTCACTCAATATACACGGTTTTAGGGGCTGTTTTGGTGAGGATTGTTTCGGTTTTTATTTGCAAAAACATAAAACGAAAAATAAAGGATAAGAATTAGACTAAGCACAAAGCCACTAGTCTAAGACTAAGGTTCCGATCAATCATCGCACTAAGCTATGACCTTCACCCATGGAAACTCGAATCTCCAAGCACAAAGCTAAGGAGGTTTGAAGAGAAAACCCTCTCTAAAACTCATTTTTTTATAATTCAACAAATCTGAAAATTTACATGGTTTTAGCTTGGCTTATATAAGCCTAAGCTTCTAATCTCAACCACTCATCTAACTAAGGATCTAAGGGCTACAAATGCCTTACAATACATACAAAAAAACGGCTCTCTATAGCCAACAAAAATCTGATTACAACAAACAAATATAACAACTAAAGCATAAAGGTTGATAGTGACCCATTGAAGCTTCTCCACCTTGGATTTGTGTTGTTCAATCCAAGGGTCTTCATTTGCTCCTTGGAGCTCAAGATACACGGCTCACATGACATCCCTTAGCTGATTTGTTGTTTGAAATCAAAAGTCCAAAAAGGTGACAAAGACATAAAGTAACAACAACAAACTAAAATGAAAGGGACATGTATGAATTATGATGTATCACTTGAACAACAATAAACCAGCCGATTTTGGCCTCCTTTTGAGCTGAAAATTCGTGACCATGGGTCCAAGGACCATGGTTAAATCGGTGACCAAAAATCGGGTCCAAATCGTCAGCCGCTTTCAGGCAACTCTCCTTCTTAAAAAAAAGTTTGTCCTCAAACTTTGGCCAAATAAAATGGTATCCAAAAAGATGAATTTTCAGAAAACAAAAAAACGATTTTTTGAAGAATAAAGTTTTGGTAAAAAAACGAGGGAAACAACAAGACTCGAATCCTATGAAAAGCACATAGCAAATTCATCGAATCCTCTTGTTAGCCAACTCGACCCAAACACCCACAAAGTGTGCTCGAATCAAGTCGACACTCACAAATCAAGCCTCACCCAGATTTGTAAGGAGACACCCGAAAATACCAAGACCCCACTCATCCCAAGATCGTCCGGTTTAAGAAAACTTCGAGAGCCGTAGCTCGATACCAATTGGAGCGATTTGAAGCGGGCCTCTTTGTACCTTGTAACCACACTAACCCTAAACTCGACTCACTCATGAGCCTCACTCAATATACACGGTTTTAGAAATTGTTTTGGTGAGGATTGTTTCGGTTTTATTTGCAAAAACATAAAGCGAAAAATAAAGGATAAGAATTAGACTAAGCACAAAGCCACTAGTCTAAGACTAAGGTTCCGATCAATCATCGCACTAAGCTATGACCTTCACCCATGGAAACTCGAATCTCCAAGCACAAAGCTAAGGAGGTTTGAAGAGAAAACCCTCTCTAAAACTCATTTTTTTATAATTCAACAAATCTGATAATTTACATGGTTTTAGCTTGGCTTATATAAGCCTAAGCTTCTAATCTCAACCACTCATCTAACTAAGGATCTAAGGGCTACAAATGCCTTACAATACATACAAAAAAACGGCTCTCTATAGCCAACAAAAATCTGATTACAACAAACAAATATAACAACTAAAGCATAAAGGTTGATAGTGACCCATTGAAGCTTCTCCACCTTGGATTTGTGTTGTTCAATCCAAGGGTCTTCATTTGCTCCTTGGAGCTCAAGATACACGGCTCACATGACATCCCTTAGCTGATTTGTTGTTTGAAATCAAAAGTCCAAAAAGGTGACAAAGACATAAAGTAACAACAACAAACTAAAATGAAAGGGACGTGTATGAATTATGATGTATCACTTGAACAACAATAAACCAGCCGATTTTGGCCTCCTTTTGAGCTGAAAATTCGTGACCATGGGTCCAAGGACCATGGTTAAATCGTAGACCAAAAATCGGGTCCAAATCGTCAAGCCGTTTCAGTGCAGTTCCTACCAAGTGACATCAAGTGAAAATAAGGTGAAGTCGGTCCACACTTGGGTTAAGTCTCCAAAAATCGGTTAAGGAGCTGTTTTGGGAGAAAGAGCCAAGTCACTTTCAAACTTGGGTTTTTCTACGGTGTACCCTCCAACTTTTTTGTTTTCTATCGTATACCCCTATTTTTTTTTCACTAACACGGTGTACCCTCAAACTTCATTATCCATTCTTAACCGTGACCTAAAGTTACTTAACCGTTAATTAAACACTAACACCGTTACATTAAGCTCTCATTACTCCCTCTTTTTAATATTTCCTTCTAAATTTATGAATTTCAAATATTCATGATTATTTTACGATAAAGTAAATCAATAAAGTTTATGACTTTTAACAACAATTTTAAAAAAAATTATAAACTATAGAAAAAAATGAATAAGGATGAAAAATAGTGGAAAATTAGAAAAAAGAAGGGGATATTTCGTAATTTTGAAGGGAAAACATAAAAAATAGAAAAAATAGGAGTTTATTCTAACGGTGATAGTATTTAGTTAACAGTTTAGTGACTTCAGGTCATCTTATAGAATGAGTAATGAAGTTCAATGGTACACGGTATAAGGAAAAAAAATAGGGGTACACGATAGAAAACCAAAAACTTGGAGGGTACACCGTAGAAAAACCCTTCAAACTTTCTCCTTTTGGGTTGAGCACTTTTTGGGGACCATTTGAGGACTTCCTTATGACCCTAAGGCCTCATTTGAACCGTGAAAAGAAGCCAAGAAGACCCAAGATCAGCTGATTTCAAGTTCAAAACAAAAAGCTCAACTTTAGCTAGTGTCATTGTCAATGTATTACTTTATGTCATTATCTACTTTATGTCCTTGTTGTTTGTTAGTTTAGGATCAGCAATGTGAAGCCAAATTGGCTGATCATACATGCTCTCCACGGCCTTAACCTTGGCCATTAGATTAAAGCATCAATTGTAGGGTGTAGATGTTTGTCTAGTGTCATTTTCAACCTTTATGCTTTAGTTGTAGTAGTTGTAGTTTGTATCAGATTTGTAAGGCCTTTTGGCCGACTTTCTTTGCTGTATTTTGAGGTCAATTTGTGACCCTTAGATCCTTAGGAAGTGTAGGGTTAAGATGCAAGCCTTGGTATTATATAAACCAAGCATAACTCATTGTAGAAATCAGAATTTGATGAATGAAAAAAACTTGAGTTTGAGTGTTTGCTCAACTATGTCTCTTTGCTTTGTGCTTGAGCTGAAAACTTAGGGTGTTTAGTGGCTTAGTGCTTAAACACTCAATCCTTCTATCATTGGCTAAGTGCTTGGAAGAAGACTATCCTTGTTTACCTTTTAATGTTTACACAATTTCACAAAATCAATCACAAAAACCACAAAAATAGCCGAGTTTGTTCATTGTTGTTCAAACCGATTTTGCTTGAGTCTTGAGTGAACTTTGAGCCCTTGAAGATTCACTTCAGCACCACCGACGATCTCGCGGATCTTCTCAAGAAACTCGAGTCTTTTTCAATATGGGTCAAGTTTTTAAGCTTTGAGTCAATTTTTGTCAGTCTAGGACAACCGAGTCTTCGACCTACGATATTTTAACAAATCGATAAGGGAATAAGATTGCCTACAACTCAGCTTCCTTTATACCCATTTCTTATACCAAAACATTTACCACCAATATACATTGCATCCTAGGAGTAGCTATCCGAAGGAGGTCTAGGCCGGCTACGAAGGTCCAACTCAACATCAATACAAGACAAGAACAAGAAGATTTTCGACGACTAAATACCTAAAGTCCGGTAGTCTGCTTGTGGCCTACTACTTCGCTGCTTTTGGAGGAGGATCCATTAATTTGGAGCTCCACAGTGGTCATGAATTTGACCGCGACCAAAAGTATGAGTATTCCTGGATCGCCCTCCGCGTACTCGATCGCGTGCCTAATAAGCAAACGAACTTGTCAGAGGAGGCCGGCGTGATAGACACATGATCACATACAACCTGGTATCTTCCACATGCAACCTGGTATCACCGCAAGGTTTAGCAAAGTCGAAGCTCGAGCTCAAGCCACAAAGGGCCCGACGAATTCTGAAACATAAAAGGGGAATACAATTAAAAGTGAAAACAACGGCAAAAGGAGAAAAATCAAAAAAGGAAACAAGTCTCAAAGTCTTCAAGAAATTAAGAAGCCACAAGTCTCAAAGTCTTCAAGAAATCAAGAAGCCACAAGTCTCAAAGTCTTTAAGAAAGGGACAAAACAACATTCAAAAAGCCCGAAAGTCAACAGGGCAAGTGGCTCAGCAAATAAAGGTCTACTCAAAAATGAACCCAGTCAAATACTCCTTCGAGAAATCTGTGCCAAATGGACATATGGCACGATGAACTTTGCTCTTAGCCGAAATTGACATCAAAGGACGGGAAGTCTCAGATTTTCTGGCCAAATACACAATCGACGAGGAACCCATCGTCGACACTACATCATTTCCCGACAACAGAATTTACAACATCAACGACGAGCAATATACTTTGATGGTTCATCCAATTATCGAGGTTGTGGAATAGGAATACTCCTCATTTCCCAAAATGGCGAACACATACCTCTCTCCATCAAATTGGACTTTGATGTGACGAACAAACGTTCAAGATCAACAAAGGAGAACCTACCCTAAGGATGCAATGTAGCAAGGTCAATTACATAAACACCCTTTTGGATCGGCGGGTCCTTAAACACGCACCTTTCCACATAAACACATTTTACGGACCAGCATGTCCCTAAACGTGCATTTTCTCACAAAAACAAACACATTTTCACAAACACACTTCCCGGACCGGCATGTCCTTAAAAATGCGCCATCGAACTACGCTAGGTTTGATTCTGTACCCACGGATGCGTAGGTCACTTTCACGAGCCCAACCAAATCTCACAAAAACATTCCTATGTCTAAAGCTTTCAAAGCCAAGGACATCCTCACAAAAATTCACAAAAAATCCAAGGCAAACTGTTTCTTTATCGAGGCGTTAAAACGACTACGTCGAGACAAAGTTGTGCTAGATCTAGGAGTAGTACTCTGCGTTTTCATCTAACCTTGTTCATTTTGCAGGAACAATAACATGCCACTGAAGCAACCATACGCCACCAAGCCGGGGGCTTTACCGATGCACGTGTCACAGTCACTTACATCCCTATCAATGTCGAGTCTCGAGTCACGCATACGATTCACCTTCGTCTTTGAAACACTTCAAACACTCGTTTTCTTTCAAAGCTTTTCAGTCTTCAAAACATCTAAAGCATCCGCACATGCACGAGGAAACACGTCCTCCAAACATCTCCTCCACATTCACAAAGGGCAACTTTCAGAAGTTAACTCAACACTCGAGTTAACGCACTTTGAAAAGAACTCGTTGTGAACCGACACAACCCCCGAGTTAATGCACTTTCTAAAAATTAACTCAACGCTCGAGTTAATGCTCTTCAAACAAAAATACGCCTTTAAGCATTTTTCAAAATCCTCTTTTGCCAAAAAAAAACAGCATTTTTCAAAATATTCTTTTACAAAAACGGCATTTTCAAAATCTTTTTTTACGAAAACGGCATTTTTAAAATCTTTTTTTGCGAAAAACGGTTTTTCCTTCATACAAAAGGCATTTCCGAAAAACACGAGAACATTTTCAAAAACTTTCTTTTCTTGAGTACTAACTACGCAGGTATAAGCACGAGATGGGGAAGACATCAAGCACGACATAATCGAGCATTCACAATGCTCAAAATGTAGTCAAGCACATGGAGTACGCCCGACGACACTGGATACACGCTATGCCAAACCACGCAAGACACACTCTATCCAACGACACCGGATACACCACGCTCTACGGATATGGATACACCTAGTCTGACGGTGCAAGACACAATCTATCCGACTGATGTGTCATATATTTATATACTTATAGCCCCCTTGTTCACGAGCGATTCTTTGCGTTTCCCGTGCTTTTATACGCATTTTGCCTCCTATTTCTCTCCGTATATGCTCTGCTGCGTTTTTATGTCTATTTTGTAGGGAAACGCGCTTATTTGGAGGTAAGGATGCTGGTCGGGAAGTTTCGTGAAGTTTCGTTAAGTTTCGTGATGTTTCGAGTCGGTCTCGTGCCGTTTCGGTTGCGTACGAGCCACGTTTCAATGTTTGAAGGTGTCCCGGGACCTTGGGACGGGATTTGAAGCTCACATGATCATTATTGACCTCGTCCCTACCCCTTGGGACGACTTAGGCCTCGTCCCTATACCTTGGGACGACTTTGAAGCAAAGAAAAGCTAAGTAAGAGAAGGGACCAAAAGGTGAAACTTGCTGAAACCAACGGGACAAGGAGTGTCCCGGTCGGGATGGGGTGGTCCTGGACGGGATGGTCATCCCGGAGCCTAGGGATGGGTCCCGACTCCTCGTTTGCTTGATTAGTTCGTCTATTTTAAAGGGGTTTCGTACATTATATTCCTCTGAACTTTTTACAGCATTTTAAGCACTCTTTAAACTTTGTTCTCTAAAAATCCTACGTTTCATACTTTTCATATTTTGTACATTGAATTCCCGACTCGGATACGTTGTTTGATCATCCTATTTGGTAATTGTTGTCTTTGTTCTTTCACTTTCTCTTTGAATTTCTGATTAAGTATTGTTTTATACTTCTCTCTTTTGATTATCATTTCAATTTACATTGTTGTTGATCATGTTTTCATCTATTGCTTTCGCTTTTGTTATTGTTTTCGCTATGTGTGAGTAGTTCTTTATCTAGGGAGGAAGGGTGATCATGGGTGATTAGTTTAGGATGATTTTGATGATGTTTTGATGAGGGTTTTACATGTGTCTTGGGTTATCTTGTTTGATTGTGTTTGTTGACCCTTTGGCCAAGGTTTAGCAAGCGTCTAGCACCCTTAAACTTAAGAACGAAAGCCTAGTTTAAGGTAGGGCACAAGACTAACCATTAGGACCCTCGGTAGTAAGTAGCGAGAGCCCGTTACCGAGACCTAGAGGACGCTTAGGACCGAGAGGCCGAGCCTATTCCTTAGCACATGTGATTCCCGACTCTTTTCTGTCGCCATCCTTAGTCCTAGCTTAACCTATGCTATCCCCGACTTCCTAGACCTTTCTCCTTTAAGTTTAACCCCTTACTTTTCGCTCTAGCTTTAGTAAACCTCATTCACTCGAACCGAGACTAGAATCACTTCAAAGTAACCAACATTGCGACCATCTCCCAGCGGATACGATCCCGACTTACCCTAGCTATCCTAGTGTTGAGTTCAGTTTATTTTTGATTAGGTGACGCGACCGAGCCTGCCAAATTTTGGCGCCTTTGCCGGGGAGACGGCTTAGTTTTGTTGTTTATTTGGTTCTTGTCTTTTCCTTTCTCTTGTCTCAAGGAACCTCAATTCCTTGAAGCCGCTTCTTACCGTCTACTCTAGTGTTGTTTTATGCCCAGGCAATCTCGTACGTCTCAAAAAGGTTTGGCAATTCCTTTTGACCCAGAACCGGAGCGTACATTCCTAAGGCGAAAGAACTTGCTAAGGGACTTGGAAGCTACCTCCCCTTCTACTTCATCCACCGAGGAAGCTCACGTTGAACCTGTCCCTAAGAAAATGGTGAAGCTCTCTGATCATTCTAAGCCAACCGCGGCTCAAATTCCAACGGACAATGCCATGCCAAACATAGCGGCCAATAATTTCGAGGTGAAACCCGCGTTTATAAACCTCATAGAGCGTAGTCAATTTGGGGGAAGCCCCGGTGAGGACCCTAACCTTCACATACAAAACTTCTGTGACTATTGCTCCACGTTCAAACAAACGGGTGTGACTCAAGATCAAATTAGAGAAATGCTTTTCCCGTTCTCCCTTCGGGACAAAGCCAAGCTGTGGTTAAACTCTTTGAACCGCGTTGCGCTTGCCATTGTTGATTGGAACTCCTTGGTTTTGGCATTCTACCAAAAGTACTTTCCTCCGGAGAAGACCGCCATGCTAAGGAGTCAAATCACTAGCTTCCGCCAAAGGGGTGATGAGTCTCTTTTTGATGCGTGGGAAAGGTACAAGGACTTGCAACGCCAATGCCCTCACCATGGTATGGACAAGTGGTTTATCGTCATGCAATTCTACAACGGTCTCTACAATGAGTCACGCCAAGTGCTTTACTCCGCGGCGAATGGTAGGTTTGACAATATTGACGTGGATGAGGCTATTGATACGATTGAGGCCATGGCGATTCATAACGCGCAATACGGTAGCTCTAGGAATATTCCTAGGAGCGGAGGTAAGCACGATGTCGATGCGGTGGCATTGCTTACGGCGAAAATGGATGCAATGACCGCTATGATGAGCGAGATGCGGGCGTATGGTAGTTCCTCACATGCTGTGGACAAACGGTAGCGGTGATGCACACTTCCCATGACCCAACTTGCGGTTCATGTGGCGTTTCCAGTCATTCTTGCTTAGAATGCCGAGGTATGTACCCCGTTCATGCTTTTCAATCTCAAAACAGCCCCTCCTCTAACTTTTACAATGAAGGTTACAATAGTCATCCCAATTTGTCCTACAAAAGCCAAAATGTTTTGCAACCTCCACCACAACAACCACAACACAATACTCAAAATTTCAGCCAATATAATCATCCACGACCCTACAACCCACCGGGCTTTAATCACCCTAATTTTCAATCTCAAAATGCTCCGCCACCGATGCAAGCCGCTCCGTCTTCGAGTAGTGATCCTATGATGAGTGAAATGAGAGCCATGATGATGCAAATGGCTAAGACACAAGAGACGATGATGGCTCACATACAAAAGAGCGATCAAACGAAGGATGCGGCTATAAAAATGATTGAAACGCAAGTGGCTCAACTTGCTTCCTCAAATCCTCAAAGGAAGGCGGGTTCTCTTCCATCGCAAG
The DNA here is from genome assembly GCA_023091065.1 of Dianthus caryophyllus. Taxonomy (NCBI): domain Eukaryota; kingdom Viridiplantae; phylum Streptophyta; class Magnoliopsida; order Caryophyllales; family Caryophyllaceae; genus Dianthus; species Dianthus caryophyllus. The sequence goes on from CM041522.1 coordinate 21,656,201, forward strand.
GATCACAACCGCAACCACATGAGTCGATCAATGCCATCTCTTTGCGAAGCGGCACAAGCTATAATGGTCCGCCTATGCCTATTTTTGATGCTCCACCCGCAAAGGTGGTAAGTGAGGTAGACCCTTCTCTTATTCCCAATGATTTTAGTGTTGCTAGTGGTGGTTTTGCAGGTGCAAGTACGAGTGGAGCCCAGCAAGGAGGGCTGGCCGTGGACCCTAGTGGAGCTAAAGGAAGTGGCGTGTCCGTGGAGCCCAAGGAGGCCGCGAAGAGTAAGCCGAATGAGCCAACAATTCAAATCAAATTGCCATTCCCGAGCCGAGTGGTAAAGCCTAAACTTGATGCTCAATTCGGTAAGTTTATGGAAGTGGTAAAAGACTTGAAGGTAACCGTTCCCTTCACTGAATTAGTCACTCAAATTCCTGCTTACGCTAAATTTCTTAGAGACATCCTCACCCGTAAACGATCATTTAGTGAGGTCGAGACTGTGGCTTTTACTGCGGAATGCAGCGCTCTCTTGCAAAACCAGTCTCCTCCTAAGCTAAAGGATCCGGGTAGTTTCTCCATACCTTGCACTATTGGTACCGTTCCTATCGCTAACACTCTTTGTGATTTAGGTGCAAGTGTAAGCATTATGCCTTACTCCGTATGCGAGAAACTCAACATGGGCGAGTTAAAGGTTACGAACATCACGCTCCAAATGGCGGATCGTTCTGTCAAACGCCCTCGCGGTGTTTTGGAGGACGTTCCTGTCAAGGTTGGTAAGTTTTTCATTCCGGTCGACTTTGTTGTTCTTGACATGGCCGAGGACTCCCAAATTCCTATCATTTTGGGTCGGCCCTTCTTGCGCACTACTGGTGCAATTATCGACGTCAAGAACGGAAAGTTGACTTTGGATGTAGGAGATGATAAAATTACTTTTAACCTTTCTAACACTTTCAAGCGCCCGATGTTGGAGGAGCATCTCTTTGCCATAGACGTCATTGATGATTGTGTAGATGAGATGTAACACCCCGACTTTTCCTAATATTAATTATTCGTCTCAATAATATTCGTAATTCATTTCTCTTGATTTTCTCAATTTTTTAGCTCAAGAAAATCAGTTCACTTGTCGTGTGGATTAAGCTACACTGTAGTCAGAACTTAAAAACGGTGTAATTTCCTCATATGGACTCCGATTCAGGTGATTCAAAAGGCTAAAGTGCGTATTTTTCCGACGCCGTCGCAACTGCCAAATTTTCAGGGGTTAGAGCGAACCGCTCCTCCCTAGGCAGAGCCGCTCCCTCAACTCGGGTTTGAGTTTTAGGGTTTCATGTATTTGCTTTTTGCTCAAGTCATTATAATATCTTGTTCACTCCTAGCCCTAGCAACCTCAAGATCAGTTTTACATCTCCCTTATCTCATTCCACATCTCACATCATAATTCTCCCTCAAACTCTCTCAAGAACTCATCAAAACTCCATTGTTCTTCATCCTTTCACTCATCTTTTAAGCCCTAATCTTTCCCTAGTCGATTTCCTTGGTAAATCAGCCCTTTTTGTCCTTCTATTTTTCTGATTTTGTATTATTTTATGTGTGATTGTGTTATGTGCTCATTGTTTGTGTACTTTGGCTTGGTTATGCAAAGGAGGAGGAGATCTAGAGGAAGGAGACACCATCTTGGTAGAAGAAGAAGAAGAAGAAGAGTAGCAAGGCTTGGACACTACTAAGGTAACTAGGTGTGATCTAGTTGTATTTTAACATGTATGAGGCCTATGTGTTGTTGATCTTGTGCTCTATATTGTTGTTTTAATGAGTGAATGCAAATTTATGATTGTTTGAATGTTGTTTTGTCATAAAATCATGCTAGATCTATGGCCTCATACTAGGGTTGTCTTCTTATCATATTATAGTGCATAATTTACATAGTTTATTCGTTATTCATGATTGTTAATCTTGGAAAATCGAATTGGTGTTGATGGGTGATGATGGCCGAATTAGGTGAGGGCCGTGGCCTTTGCTTGTGTTGTTCCTCTCGTTTTCTTCTTGTTTTGGCTTAATTATATTAGATCTTGATGTTTGAATGATTCACCTAAAGTTAAATTATGAATTATGATGATTTGATTAAGTCTAGAAGTGTTTGAATGCGTGTTTAATTGAGTAAATCACATGAATTGTTAATGGATCGCATAAGAATCGATTGTGTTGCAAGAAAATGGGTGTTGTGTGTGGTGGCCGTGTGTAGTGCACATGGGCCGTGAGGTTTGTGTGTGTGAGTCGGTTTGTTTGTCACTTGTTTGAGTCTAAGCATGTCTTAAGATGTTAACTATGCTATAATGAATCGAGTTATACTTTGTTTGATCACTAAATGAAGGATTATGAGCATGTCAATTGAATGTATGACTTGTAATGTATGTTACTCATATTGTACTCCGTATGTATGGTTGATTATGATTGTAATGAGGCTTGTGTATTTATGAGTATGGTTGTTGTGGTTGTATGGTTGTGTTGGAAGTGTTGGAGACAGGTTAACAGGTTAACAGGTTGTGCTTGAGTTAAGTTTGCACATGAGTACTGTTCTGGCACATGTGTGAGGAGATACAACGTCCTAGGATGGACGGATATCGCCCATGATCCCCTCGACCATTCTTGTTGCTTAGTTAGAGCGACTATGGGTTCTCAACCAGAAGGGTTAGAGACTATGGTTATTTATGTCGTCACCGTTCTTGTTGCTCGGTGGAATTTGGCCAAATTTAGACTTGTGATTGAGGAACTTCTTGTTGCTGTTCCGCCATAGGGTTTGGGTGATTCTTGTTGCTTCACCCGAGGTGATTCTTGTTGCTTCACCCAGTTCTCCGCGCTTACTCTCGCAATTGGTTGGAAGGAAGATCGTCTTGAGAGCTCAGTTGGTTTGGACACAACTTTGGTTGTGCCGTGTTGTTCGTTGTTATGTATTGTTGTCTTTGGTTGTTTGTTGGTTGTAAATGTTGTTGTACTTGTTATTAGGCCGTAGGCCAGGTGAGCTTGTTGCATTGTTGTTTACGTTTTGTTATGTTAAAATATGACTGGGGAGCACGTAGTTACTCCCCACTGATTGTGGTTGTTGCCTCTCTTTTATAGGTATGCGCGGGATCGGGTTTGTCAAATGAGCACGCCTTGAGGATGACCTATAGCTAACCTTGGAGTGATTTTGGATTAGGCTTGCGAGCATGTTTAGATTTATTATTGTTATTTTACTTTCATTTTGGAGTTTGAATGTGTAAGGGGTATTTACTCCCCATTCTGTTAGGCCTCAAGGCCTACACTTTTTCTTTCAGTTTTGTTTAGTAGTTTGTATGAGTAATACTAATCCGGGCCACACGGTGTTTCCGCCACCATGATTTCAGTTTTAAACCCTTTATTTTCCTAAAACCTTTTTAAATCGTATTTTATCTCTTTTGAAAAACCCGGGTTGTTACAGTTGGTATCAGAGCGAATACGCTCTCAACTCTCTTAGGTGAGTGAGTAGGATTTGACCTAGAACACCGAGTGAGAGTGTTGGGTAGACACATTAGGGGGTATGCGTTATTTGTGCATGTGCATGAGTAGTTGTATAAGTGGTGGACTTAGGATCTCTACCATTAGATCACACGTTTTCTTTGGATGCAGGTACAAGAGTAATAGTGACGTGGGGGATCGTGTACCGCCTCGATATTTCTTTAAAGATTCCTTGTTTATCTCTAAAATAAATGGTTAAGGCTTTTCATTCGATTTAATCTGTAACACCCCGTGTTATATTAACACGATTTGATAAAAGAATTTAATTCCTTAAATTAAATTCATCCTTTTTCCTTATAATAAAAATGCATCTCAATTTTTTTTCTTTCTCGCTAAATAATACTAAATTTTCTTAAGTCCGAATTTAAAAATTTTGAAAAATAAAATTTGTTGTATTATCTTTAGAATTGAAAAAGAAACACATTTCAAAATTTTATAAAAATCAACACAAAATTAATATCGCCTTTCAAATTTCAAAAATGTTAAGTTATGTTTACTATTCAAAAAAATAAATGTAAAACCTTTTATTCATGAAATTCAATTTCGAACATTTTTCGTTTTCAAAATAAAAAATGGACACTTATACTTTTCTCGGCTTTGAAATTGAAGTCAACGATTTCAAACACGCAAATCAAGATCAAGTATCTTATCCTCTTCCATTTTTTTAAAGTAAACTTATCATCAAAAATTTTTATTTAAGTTAGTAATCATTTTGATTTTTTATTAAATCATTATAATATTAATATCTAATTACTATTCCATTTCTATTAAACTAGCTTTTTCTAAATTGTTGAAATTTGAAGTCACACCTAATTTAAATTGATTAACTTTTTGACGTTTGATTATGATTCTTTAAATCTATAACATTCAACGGAAAAAATAAGTATTTCGACCTAGGAAAATTTTATTCAAAATTTCGAGGATTAAAACTCAATTTTTGTTTTTAGTACCTTTCAAAAATTTATTTTATTTTTATTTCTGATTTTATTTCAAAACACTATTTTAGGATCGTATCTCTTATTTCGAGACTTTTCGCGTGCGCGCAAATCGAAAATTTCGGAAACAAAAATCGAGCCCGATTGTTCTTATTTGAGCCGACTTACTTGGACCTTTAGTCCAAGTATATCCTCTTCCACTTTTACTTACGCAAATACAATTTGTCGTACACACATCTAATTATTCATCATTATTTTGTTTTTATAATTAAACTTTAAGTTTATACATAATAATAATAATACATATACAAAATACAATACTACTACTTTAATACTACCATTTTCATTCCCGTCGCTTTTAAATATTTTCTCGAGTAATAAATAAAATATTTTAGTCTTAGAATTCAAAAGTAGAGATATTTCGAAAAATCGTCAAACGTGCACACATTAACTTTTATCGCTTTTGACACCCGACTTTTTAAAACTGATTAAGTTCGTGAAAAACTTTTTTTAACAAAATATCAAAGGGAACCTTCCAAATGAATCAAGTTGTGCCACTTTATTATTTTGTCACCTAATTTCATTTAATAAAACATTATTTACAAAAAAAACCTAAACTTAATCTAAATAACTTAACCTAATTTTTCTACAACTTGTGCTCACAAATTTTGAAGAGCAAAAATCACTCCTTGTCTCTCCAAAAGGGACGTAGCATTACAACCCTTTTCTCTCTTTTGTTTTCCTCATTTTTCTTCCTAAAAACCTCTAAAATAAACCTTATAATATTTCCTTAATAATTCATAAGTATTCTAGTAATATTAGTGGGTCTTTAGGAGCTAACTTGCAAGGATTTTTGGGTGAAGAACTTGGGTATTTTGGGTTAAGGAAATTCCGGTCTAAAATTTATTTTAGATCCTCGACGGTTAACATCCAATTTAAGGTGACTAGTTATTTCTCATATTAGCCTCTTTGTAAATTAATTTGATTTTTATTATAAGTTTTATGAGTATGATTCTTATGTTAAAATATGTTAAACATCACTTGTATGCACTTGTATGTTATGTGGAGTATAATAAGATGATAATAAATAAGTAATATTGATAATAGTTAAAGTGTAGTAATATGTTAATAGGTTTAGTTAAATTAGTTTTGAGTATTTTTGATTATGATTCATATGATTTTTATGTCTAATTATGTTTTAGTTATGTTGTAATTATATATAAAAATTATGTTAAGTGTTAACAATGAGTTTAAAGTGATTAAAAATCGAAAACGAAAATATGTGTGTCAGTGTGTGTGTATCATGGCTCACGGCATCACCCTTTTATTTTAATAAATTTTCACTTTTAAATTTTGTAAATAATATGTTGGTTTAAGTTAGGTTAAAATGGATGTTGTCATGTAAAAAAAAATTAAATTAGGAAAATGAATTATAAGTTGTTAAAAGTGAAAATGGTGTTCTTGATTTGATTTTTGTGTTCTTGAAAGTTCATGTGATGTTCATGTGTGTTTATCTTTTGTGTTCATTTTGATTTTGTTTTATTTTATGTTTGTTAATAATTTGTGTTTATGTTTAGTTATTGTTTTATATTATGTTAGTACTATTACATAAATCAACTTAAACATTTAGAAAAAAAAAAACATTTAGAAAATTTCACTTTATATTTTAGCTCAAATTTTAGGCTAATGAATTTTTTAGTAAGATTTCATTTTAGTTTAAATCGCTTTAGTATAATGAGAATATTTGAAATATAAAAACTTTAAGCGAAAAACCGATAAAATCAAAAAAATGAAAATTTAGAACACCACCTACATAGCCACGGCATTCTTGATGTTTTTAGGGTTAAATTTGTTTTTATCACTTTTTAGTTTATTGTTAAATTAATTTAATTAGTAGTTAATAAGTTAGAATTAAGAAATTAAAAGAAATAAATGAATTTTGATTATATATATAATCCACTCGACATTTCCATTTTAATTGGACTAAATTTGATCAAAATGAAAATATCACTAAGCCACTAAAGTTTAATAGTTAGTAGAATAGAATTTGAGTATAAATCGATTTAGTTATAAATGAAATATATTAAACCGATAAAAATGATTAACCGTTATAAAAATGAACTGAATCGTGTGCTACTGCCTTTGCAATTTGGACTGTTGGACTTGGACATACGGACTAAATGAATCATCCACGATACTACTATTTTAAAAATGAAAATCGCTAAATTTAGTAAATAGATGACTAAATTTAACTAAGTCTCAGTTTTAAAATAAATATCATTATCACTTTTTACAAACTGAACTTAACGTTTTTAAAACAAGATTTTAAACTTAGTAACTAAGTTACGATTTTTGACTTAGAAAATATTAGATATTTTCAAACAAGATCATGAATAGTGACGGATATGAATAGTGACTGAGATGAATAGTGACAAGTGAATAGTGATTGATGAATAGTAACCTAGGTGAATAGTGTCGATGAATAGTAGTTCGGGACGAAACTTGTTAAGCAAGTAACGTCCCAAATTTCAAGACGGTGAATAGTACCATGGACGAGACTTGTTGAGCAAGTAATGTCCCAAAACCTATTTTAATGGGATTTGAGGTAACTTGTTGAACAAGTTATCTTTTCAAATCCCGAGACGTGAATAGTGAAAAATTCTCGAAACTTGTAAAACAAGTTACGTCTCAAAATTCAAAGATATTTCAAATTTTAAAATTTGAAATATTGTAAATAATTAAAAAATTTACTAAGTATAGAAAATTTAAAATGAATAAGTAAAATGACTTAAAGTGTTTTGAAAAACACTTAAATAAAATTTGACATACTAATAAACGTATTAGTATAGAAACTTGAAAACGTTAATAATTAACAACACTTCAAATAATAAACGAATGTGTTACGTGATCATATGAAACCGAAAATAAAATACTTAAACGTTTGACGATGAGAATAGGAGAGTCTAGTAACATGTGATATGTAATATCAAATAAATAAATCATGAGTAAGTTAAATAACGGGTCAAACGCTTGAGCCTCGGATATGAAAACGTCAATCGTAAGTGAAGTGGGGTTAAGATAGTCTTGTGCGGACACCACTATCTCGGTCTCTGGCTTGGGTCATATCGAATAGTGTGGTTTAAGCTGGCAGCTTTATTGCTTAGCATCCTGCCCATGCCGTTACGCCTTAAGTCGTATAGCCTAAGCCGTACAAGATAAGGAATATGCCAACTCTTTTGGGTCAGACATTAGGAAATAGTCGTTTTATTCAGAGTTAAGGTGCTCTATGAATAGCATAGCCCATTCTTAAAGTGAATATTAGTGTATGCATACTAGACTACGGTTTTATTCCCCTATTTCGCTAATGTTACCCGGGCCACCGTAACATTATATGCTTAGCGCATCTCGCGGTTCTGTCTCCTTGCCGTGTTTCGTTCTTAGTGGGCGCGACGCTTGCATTCGTTCTTTCCCTGCGTAAAGATTACTTGACGAGATTGTATCTGAAGTTCGAATCATTTCGAACACTAGAAGATGAGATGCAAGTACTATAGTATTCGGCGTGGTTTACGAGTCGAATAAGTCGCTGCACTATGGTAGTGAGATGCAAGCGACTAGAGAACAATGGCCTACTCAGTGGTCAGGGTCGTAAGCAGTATGTGTTGTTTGATTAAATGAGAATGAGTGTGTACCATCTTTGAAAACTAAAGACCACAAATTTCTGAAGTGAATCGAGTCTGCATGATGTGAATGATACAATATGTACTCCCTCCGTCCCGGTCATTTGTTTACACTTTCCATTTATGGGTGTACGGGTCATTTGTTTACACTTTCCATAAATGTCTATGGTGACCCACTTGTGGAGGTGGACCCAACTTCCTTAACCAATCACATTGTTTTATTTTACCCACTTTGTACTTATATTATTATTTTATAGTTTTTTTTATTTACCTCTCTCCTCACATAGATAAATGTGTATAAAGTAAATGTAAACAAATCACCGAAACGGAGGGAGTATGTTTGTTTGCGATCTGATAGCGCTTCGTAATCTTGCTGATATGCTGTGACACTATTGCTATGATATTATCTGTTATTTGCTTTCGTAACTGAATACCATGCTTATATGATTTATCGCTTTAAACCGCATGCTTATTATGACTTATATGTCTTTATATGCTATATGTACTAAGCACGTTTATGTTTTTATCATAATGTTATAATTATAAAACGATAGTAATAAACCAAAGTAACTGAAATCGAGGGTAAGTATGAGCATAGCTAGTCACTGTCCGCTCAGCGGGCATTCCCCCAACAGTTTATTGTGCAGGATAATCGTGGACCGGAAGCTGGATTTTGGACGGGGCCACTCGACGTTTTTATGCTTTACCTTTAGTTGTTTTTCGAGAGATTTGTAATATATAATACTTTACTCTTTTAAATTCCGTACTTAGAGTTGTTTTATTCAACTCTGAAACGATGTTGTAACATTTGGGTTTTATGTATAATTAATGACGCTGGTTTAAGACTTAATTAATTTTCGCCTTTGTAATTAAAGTCGACTAAAAACCAGGTTGTTACATAATCATTCTCTTTAAACCAATTTCTTTACTGCAACATGTTTCACTTTGATAATTACATTCTTAGTTATTAGCAGACATCATTGATTTCCTCAAAACTCATCTTTTACGATTAAATACCCTATTCTTCTATTTTCTTATCGAATGATAATACACCTATTTTCCTTCCAAATGTATTTTTGTATTTCCCTTTATTGTTAATGACGCTTGCTTTTAACAATATTTGTTTGACTGCTCAATTCCTTTGAAATTTTAATTTATCTATTTCTTGATGATTTATTGCCTTAATTTCTTTTTTGTTTATACGAATTTAATCATTTGATTATTCTACTTTAAAATCTTCCTCTTTCATTTGACCTTTCGAAATATCTACAAATTTAACAATTAAAGTCTTTGATTCGTACTGATTGATCAGCTGGAGTAAGAAACTTGAAGCCAAATTGCGAATGTATGGTCCTACTATCAGAGCACGCAGCGGAAGCTCCTAATCTAGGTCACCTACCGTATTCGTAGGGACGTCTTTCAGCTTGTTAGCTACACTTGTCCTTAGTATATCCTTCTAGTTCTTGATCTTATTATACAGTTGTTTTAAAACTATCATCTCGTGATTATAGTTTGAGTTTCTTTTTCCCCAATAAAATTTCTTATTATGTTCATCCTCATCTTTTTCAATAGATCGTGCTGAAATAATTTCTAAACTCTTTTATTTCAAGAATGTTTCCAGTCAGTTCTATTAACAAAACCTATTTTTGTATAATTGTGCTATAGTGGTTTGTTTGTCCTTCTTGAACTTTCTTATTTTGTAACCATGTTGAGGAAAATTTTAATCGGTATCGCTTTACTTTACCATTCAATTTTCAACGCGTCAATACATTTTGATGGCTTTTTACTCAATCAAATTTGAAATGATTGACACTTATCTACTGCTTTCACTTTTAATCAAAACCTCTTTGTTATCCTAAACATTCTTTTATTAAATTTTCTAATTTGAGCATTTGGTTTATTTGATTATTATTTATTCTACCTGGTATTTTAGTAGCTTCATTTTTTTCTAAAATCGCTGTCGTTTTGAAACTCAACTTTGAGACTTCTCCTTTCAATCGTATCTTTTAATCATATTCCATATTTGTCAAACTTTTCAGCAATTACCTTTTCGTCTCTCCTTCATAACGAAACCAATTTGAGTTCTTTGTTGGAAACGAGTCTTATGCCTTCATTTGTGAACTGTTAAAGAATACTTCCATTTTCTTTCATCGTTTCATTTTAAAAATTTCTTTTGTCTAATTGGTGGTTGTTGAGCAGTTTCTTGCAAAAGATTTATTATGTCATATTTTTACTTAATTCGTTTCACTCCTTCTTTTCTTTCTTATTCATCATAACTCATCACTTTTATATCATGACCATGTCGATCACCTTTTAGTCTTGTCATTCGGGTCTTATGTCATTTCATTCCTTAGGTTTCCCTCTAGTGGCTACTTCAGTTCTATTGCCTTTGAGCCGACTTTTAAGACGTCGATCTTCTATTATTTTCCATTCCTTTCCGTAGTTATTCACGTTCTTGATTTTGTAAAAAACTCTTGATGTATTAACATCAATCTTGTCCTTGATAAATTTCTATAATCGTATTCCTTGGCATCTAGCCGTAAGGAGCTTCACCCTTCTCTAGCTCGAAATCTGATCCTTAGGCTGTCGCTGTTATTTGAGTCATAGATGATAGAGTTTGGTTAATAAGTATTTGATAGTATGAGTGGTTTACTAGCTAATGCACATGGTTGGTCGTTGTAACTTTTGAGGATTCTTAGTTTTTCGATTCTTAGCTAGTGCATCTTGAGACCGTTTTATAATTATGAGTTAATGCACATGTGATCCTTAGTCTTTGAGATTAATGATTTAATTTATGGTGAGTGAACGTTAGAGATATTATAGTATCTGCGTAGGGAGTATTTTTAGGACTTAGTTATGTTGCTAGATGAGTTGTGACAATCATGAGTTAGTGAGAATTGGGAAGTGATGATATTGTGATGAGCAACAATCGGCTTTGAGGAAAACTTCAAGGTTATAGTGAGCACGATAAAACTTTGGGGTTTGTACTTTAAAGGATATTGTAGGAATGACAAGTGTGCATCTTGTGGTTTTGTGTATGTGTTAAGTATAAGGAAATTCATTAATGGAAGGAAAGAAATCGAGGTCAGTAAGGTAGTGACGTTCGAGGAAGGTATGGATTGACTTGTGTATGGTAACAATGGGTTGAGAGAGTAGTAAGCTTTTGACGACACATTTTGATAGTTACTGGATAATATACTTTTGATTTGGGGTTGAGATGATATGGTATGACATAATTATGGTTATTTCATTGTGGAGAGTGTGGATAGATGTGAGAAGCGATATAGACTTGAGCTTGGATCACGTTATGATTTAGGGTATGAGGTTTGTCTTTGGCATTGATTTGAGGATTAGTTTGTGCGGCAATTGTATTGGTGACGTTAGTTAGGATGTCCACGGTTTTAAAATGCGTTTGGAGTGTGTTAAGATTTTGGATTGAGATACTATGTTGAGTCGTTATGGACATACGAAGCTAATAATAGTCAATTTGGGTTGGTCGAGCATACGATGTATCTATGGTATACAAGTTTACATAAACTAGCGATCCACATCCGAGCAGTTGGTGATATTGAGCTAATATAAGCGTCGTTAAGCGTGTCTATGCCCCTGTGATCAAGGTGAGTAGAGTTAGCGATTCTTGTCTTGAGGACCATAAGAGTAGGTAGTTTTCTTAACCCTTTGGGGGTATTCTTTCGTTCTCAAGTTTCGAGGACGAAACTTCTTTTTAGGTGGTGAGATTGTAACACCCCGACTTTTCCTAATATTAATTATTCGTCTCAATAATATTCGTAATTCATTTCTCTTGATTTTCTCATTTTTTTTAGCACGAGAAAATCAGTTCACTTGTCGCGTGGATTAAGCTACACTGTAGTCAGAACTTAAAAACGGTGTAATTTCCTCATACGGACTCCAATTCAGGTGATTCAAAAGGCTAAACTGCGTATTTTTCCGACGCCGTCGCAACTGCCAAATTTTCAGAGGTCAGAGCGAACCGCTCCTCCCTGGGCCGAGCCGCTCCCTCAACTCGGGTTTGAGTTTTAGGGTTTCATGTGTTTGCTTTTTGCTCAAGTCATTATAATATCTTGTTCACTCCTAGCCCTAGCAACCTCAAGATCAGTTTTACATCTCCCTTATCTCATTCCTCATCTCACATCATAATTCTCCCTCAAACTCTCTCAAGATCTCATCAAAACTCCATTGTTCTTCATCCTTTCTGCAACGGGAGTTGAGAGCTCGCAATCTATTGACCTAGGGCCCGCTTCCAACCTTAGGTCCAAAGGTCAACCACAAGTCAATTAAATTATCAAGAGCCAAAGTCAAGTGGGAGAGACCCAAAATCAGCCGAAAATAGACCCCAAAGAAGCTTCACATGTGTTCCTCAATAAGTCCCTTTCAACACATGTCACTATCTACCTTTTATGCTTTATGCTTTATACTTTAAGTATTTGTTGTTTTCCATTCAAAATTTCAGCTCATGTGAGCCTTTTGGACCGAGTATTAAGTTGTTTTGTGGGTTATTTGTGAGCCCTTAGATCCTCTTGTAATGTATGGTCAAGATTAGAATGAGGGTAGTATATAAACCCTCATTCTCACATCATATTTTTTCAGATTTGATATTGAATGAAAACCCTAGAGTTTATGAGTTTAGTGTTCTTCATTTTCTCCTTGCTTTGTGCTTGAGATTGTGAAAGATTAATTAGTGGCTTTGTGCTTGATTAATCACAACCTAAATCTATTACTTTGTGTGTAGATTTAGTACTATCTTTTATTGTTTTCTCTTATGTTACAAAATTTCAGAAAATTATCCCACAAAAACACATCTTTTAGCCGAGATTTTCAAGACTCTTCAAGTTCGATTTTTGTTAGTCTCTTGAGTGGAATCAAACCCCATAGGTTTCACTCCAAATTGGCATCAAAGCTTTTGTTGGGTTTCGAAGCATAAGATCCCATCTTTTGTGCTTACACACGGTCCAAAAGCAATCTTGCTTAACCGAAATTTTTCAGGTTTGTTCTTCTTTGTTTTCTCAATGAGTATGCCTCTTTCTTGTGATTCTACTCTTGAGGGAACCATATATGACTCTATGGGAAAATTGAGAAGGGAAATAGAGGCTAAGTTGAGCCGATCGAATGGAGGAGTTGGGTCAAAAATTGGTCTTGTAACTTGGAGGGTTATGCATACCCAACCCCATTCCTTGGAAGAAAGTCAAAAAAATCAGATTTTTAGGTCTAAGTGTACCATTGGGAAGAGGGTTTGTAACCTCATTATTGATGGGGGGAGTTGTGTTAATGTTGCTTCAAAAACCCTCATCGATAAGCTTGCCTTACCCACACAAAAACACCCAAACCCTTACAAGTTGAGATGGTTGAATAGGGAGGCCGAAATTGTGGTTGATAGACGATGTTTGGTTTCTTTTTCGATGGGAAGAGACTATGTGGATGAAGTGTGGTGTGATGTGATTCCTATGGATGCTTGTCACCTTTTATTAGGGAGACCTTGGGAATTTGATCAAAATGCGACTCATGAGGGAAGAGACAACACTTATACTTTCAAGTTTAGAGACAAGAGGATTAAACTCACCCCCTTGCCTCCAAACATGGGTGGCCGAGGCACTCCTCCTCTAACCAAGCCACTTGAGGGAATTCTATTGGTTGGGGAACAAGAAATGAAACAAGAGCTTAGCAAGGGAATGGTTGTTTATGCCCTCATTGCCAAAGAAACTCCTAAGGAAAGTGAAAAACCGATTCCATGTGAAGTTCAAGAGCTCTTAGAACTCTACAAGGATGTGTTTCCTCTCGAGCTACCACACGGCCTACCCCCTATTAGGGGCATTGAGCATCAAATTGATCTTGTTCCGGGGGCTACACTACCTAATAAGGCCGCATATCGAAGTGATCCTAAGGCTACACAAGAACTTCAACAACAAATTGGGGAACTCATGGAAAAGGGGTTTGTAAGAGAATCTCTTAGTCCTTGTGCCGTACCTACACTCTTGGTACCTAAGAAGGATGGAACTTGGAGAATGTGTACGGATAGTCGAGCTATTAATAATATTACGGTCAAGTATAGGTTTCCTATACCTAGACTTGATGACATTCTTGATGAGCTTAGTGGGGCTCGATTGTTTTCCAAGATTGATTTGCGACAAGGATACCATCAAGTGAGAATCAAAGAGGGTGATGAATGGAAGACGGCTTTTAAAACGAAGCATGGGTTATATGAATGGCTAGTCATGCCTTTTGGACTATCCAATGCTCCTAGCACCTTCATGAGATTGATGACCGGGGTTTTGAGACCTTACTTGGGAAGGTTCGTTGTGGTTTACTTTGACGATATCTTGGTGTATAGCCCTTCCAAAGAGGCTCATCTACATCACTTGCAAGTGTTGTTTGAGACACTTCGAGACCACAAGTTGTATGGCAAGCTAGAAAAGTGTTCCTTCATGCAAAGCGAAGTCGATTCTTGGGCTATATCATCTCTAGCCGAGGTATACTAGTGGATCAAGAGAAAGTGGAGGCTATCAAATCATGGCCCATTCCGAAGAACATAACCGAGGTGAGAAGCTTTCATGGCTTGGCTTCTTTTTATCGACGATTTATCAAGGATTTTAGCACCGTCATGGCACCCATCACCGAGTGTATGAAGAAAGGGGAATTCAAGTGGAGTGAGGGGGCCGAGATTTCCTTCAATAAAATCAAGAAGTTGTTGTGTGATTCACCTATTCTTACACCACTGATTTCAATAAGCTTTTTGAAGTCGAATGTGATGCTAGTGGAGTTGGAATTGGGGCCGTGCTATTACAAGAACACAAGCCAATCGCTTACTTTAGTGAGAAGTTGAATGGTGCCAAGCTCAATTATTCCACCTATGACAAAGAATTCTATGCCATCGTTAGGGCTCTCGCTCATTGGAGCCATTACCTCAAGCCCAAACCGTTTGTTCTTCATTCGGATCATGAGGCTCTCAAATACATCAATGGACAACATAAGTTGAATCATAGGCACGCCAAGTGGGTAGAATTTCTTCAATCGTTCTCTTTCTCAAGCAAGTTCATTGAAGGAAAGAATAACGTGGTGGCCGATGCATTATCTCGGAGGCACACCATGCTAAGCTACATGGAGCAAAGAGTGTTGGGTTTTGAATTCATGAAAGAACTCTATGTGGAAGACCCCGACTTCAAGGATGAATGGAATTCTATTCGAGAAGGGCAAAGCAAGGTAGGGAGCAAGTACACACTTCAAGAGGGATTCCTATTCTTGGGGAATCGGTTGTGCATTCCTAAGGGTCCCTATCGACTTCTCCTAGTGCGTGAGGTTCACTCAAATGGTTTAGCCGGGCATTTTGGAATTCAAAAGACTTACGACATCCTCCAAGACCAATTCTATTGGCCGAAAATGCTTGGAGATGTCCAAGATGTGATCAAGAGATGCGCTTCGTGCCAACAATCCAAGTCCTTCTTTCAAACGGGGCCCTATACTCCTCTACCCACCCCAAATCGGCCATGGGAGGACGTTAGCATGGATTTCATCGTCGCTTTGCCTAGAACTCAACGAGGTAAGGATTCCATCATGGTTGTGGTGGATCGATTTAGCAAGATGGCTCACTTCATTGCGTGCAAGAAAACCGAAGATGCCATGAGTGTGGCCGAGTTGTATTTCAAGGAAGTGGTCAAACTACACGGAGTTCCCAAGACCATTGTATCCGATCGAGACACCAAGTTCATGAGCCACTTTTGGAAGACCTTGTGGAAATTGTTGAAAACAAGGCTCTTGTTTAGCACGAGTCACCACCCTCAAACGGATGGTCAAACCGAGGTCACTAATAAAACCTTGGGGAGGATCCTTAGGAGCATCGTTTCAAAGTCCTTGAAAGATTGGGATCTCAAGCTTGCCCACGCCGAATTCGCTTTTAATCGTGCCCCTTCTTCTAGCACGGGACAATCACCGTTTGAAGTGGTCTATGGAACCAACCCTCTCATGCCCACGGACCTAGCCCCCATCAAGAGCAAGGAGATGAGCTACGATGCCAAGAAGCGGGTTGAGTTCATGATGAGCATCCACAATCAAGTCAAGAAGCAAATTGAGAAAACGAATGAGACCTACAAGACTAGGTCCAGGGGCCGAAGGACTCCAAAAGATTTCGAGCCGGGAGACTTGGTATGGTTGCACTTGAGGAAGGAAAGGTTTCCGGATAAGAGAAAGAACAAGCTCATGCCTAGGGCCGAGGGTCCCTTCGAGATACTTGAGAAAATTGGACCGAATGCTTACAAAGTTGATTTACCGGGAGAGTACGGAGTCCATGGCACGTTTAACGTGGGAGACCTTAGCCCGTATCTTGAAGACTTGGAGGATGAAGAAGGAGAGGATTTGAGGGCAAATCCTTTTCAACCCGGGGAGATTGCAACGGGAGTTGAGAGCTCGCAATCTATTGACCTAGGGCCCGCTTCCAACCTTAGGTCCAAAGGTCAACCACAAGTCAATTAAATTATCAAGAGCCAAAGTCAAGTGGGAGAGACCCAAAATCAGCCGAAAATAGACCCCAAAGAAGCTTCACATGTGTTCCTCAATAAGTCCCTTTCAACACATGTCACTATCTACCTTTTATGCTTTATGCTTTATACTTTAAGTATTTGTTGTTTTCCATTCAAAATTTCAGCTCATGTGAGCCTTTTGGACCGAGTATTAAGTTGTTTTGTGGGTTATTTGTGAGCCCTTAGATCCTCTTGTAATGTATGGTCAAGATTAGAATGAGGGTAGTATATAAACCCTCATTCTCACATCATATTTTTTCAGATTTGATATTGAATGAAAACCCTAGAGTTTATGAGTTTAGTGTTCTTCATTTTCTCCTTGCTTTGTGCTTGAGATTGTGAAAGATTAATTAGTGGCTTTGTGCTTGATTAATCACAACCTAAATCTATTACTTTGTGTGTAGATTTAGTACTATCTTTTATTGTTTTCTCTTATGTTACAAAATTTCAGAAAATTATCCCACAAAAACACATCTTTTAGCCGAGATTTTCAAGACTCTTCAAGTTCGATTTTTGTTAGTCTCTTGAGTGGAATCAAACCCCATAGGTTTCACTCCACTTTCACTCATCTTTTAAGCCCTAATCTTTCCCTAGACGATTTCCTTGGTAAATCAGCCCTTTTTGTCCTTATATTTTTCTGATTTTGTATTATTTTATGTGTGATTGTGTTATGTGCTCATTGTTTGTGTAATTTGGCTTGATTATGCAAAGGAGGAGGAGATCTAGAGGAAGGAGACACCATCTTGGTAGAAGAAGAAGAAGAAGAAGAAGAAGAGTAGCAAGGCTTGGACACTACTAAGGTAACTAGGTGTGATCTAGTTGTATTTTAACATGTATGAGGCCTATGTGTTGTTGATCTTATGTTCTATATTGTTGTTTTAATGAGTGAATGCAAATTTATGATTGTTTGAATGTTGTTTTGTCATAAAATCATGCTAGATCTATGGCCTCATACTAGGGTTGTCTTCTTATCATATTATAGTGCATAATTTACATAGTTTATTCGTTATTCATGCTTGTTCATCTTGGAAAATCGAATTGGTGTTGATGGGTGATGATGGCCGAATGGTGTAGGTGAGGGCCGTGGCCCTTGCTTGTGTTGTTCCTCTCGTTTTCTTCTTGTTTTGGCTTAATTATAATAGATCTTGATGTTTGAATGATTCACCAAAAGTTAAATTATGAATTATGATGATTTGATTAAGTCTAGAAGTGTTTGAATGCATGTTTAATTGAGTTAATGGAGTGAAACCTATGGGGTTTGATTTCACTCAAGGGGACAACAAAAATCGAATTGAAAAGCTCTTAAAAATCTCGGCCAAATGATATGTTTTTTGTGATGATTTTTCTGATTTTGTGAAACAAAAGGAAAACATAAAAGATAGTAACTAAATCTAAACACAAAGTAATAGATTTAGGTTTTAATTAGTTAATCACTAAGCCACTAACTAATTACTCATAAATCTCAAGCACAAAGCTAGGAGAAAAATGAAAACACTCAAATAAACTCTAGGGTTTTTCTTCTCATTCAAATCTGAAAATATAATGTGGAGAGGCTTGGTTTATATAGACCAAGGCTTTACATCTTGACCCTACAATACATTGTTGATCTAATGGCCATAAGGGCCTTACATAATCAGCCGAAAATAAGGGTCCTAAAGACCTTACAAATCTGAAAATAAAGCAACCTAATACATAAAGTAGATGGTGACCTTCAAGAGCATCCACACCTTGCATTGTTCTTTATTCATCCAAGGGTTGAGATCACTCCTTGGAGCACAAGTTTGTGGATCACCAATTCTGATTTCTAAGCACCATTCAACAAAACTAAAAGTGAAAATGACATAAAGTAAATAAGAAAAAGACATAAAGCATAAAGGTGGTTCTTTGACAATGACTTGAATCAAAATAGTGTGCTTGTATGAGGAGCCTTGGTCAGCCGAGAATGGCCCCCCTTGGGCTGACCTTTTGGACCATTTTGGGTCTAACTTTATTGGAGGACTTAACCCATACGGTGGCACCTAAGGTGATCACACTCAAAAATAGCACATTCATTGACTTTTGGTTGCTCTCCTTCTAAACCTCCCTTGACTTCTTTGACCCACCAAGCTAGACCAAGATATTATTGTTTAATTCACTCAAAATAAGCTTGGGTGGACCCTAGGACCGTGGCCTAGCCCATGGTTCGAGCCCAAGGAACCAAACCGTCTTCCAGACTAAAACCGCTTTAAGCTCGACTTGACCATTTTGGTCCAATCTCCTCTCCTTGAAAAGGATTTGCCCTCAAATCCTCGGTCTCTCTTCCGCTTGCTCGGTTTGAGCTTTGATCATCGATGAGTTTGATTGATACCCCTTTTGCTTCTTGACAAGAATTGGACTCCATGGTTATTGACGCCCAAGAACTCGTTAGGCCTAGAGATTGATCGAGAGAGTAATTGTTCCTTGTTTGGCTCGTGCAAATGACCCTACTCTCTTCTCTTTACCATGGCTTCCTTGAATCTACATTCATTTCCTAGATCATCCTCAAGCTCTTCACACCCAAACTCAATTGAAGCTTGCTTAGGATCACCATGACGCCACTCCTTGCTACGGTCATTCCTTTCCATGATCCTCCATTTCATGGTTCTTCTTGGCCTTTCCATGCCATCATTCCTTGCACTCCCATTTGACTCATCCTCGTAATGGTTCGGATTTTTCAATATAAGGACGGTGGACCCATCAATTTTATCCTCCTCTCCTTTGTTCCTTCTTATTGTCCTAGGGTTGTTCTTGACCATTAGGATTGATTTTTCTTCTCCAACACTTTCGGTTTCCCTTGGCTCGAGTGCTAACCCTAGTACATCCTTAGGATCTTCTTTCTTGAACTTAGGAAAGGATTGTAGGAGATCATCACTTAGCTCTTTTTGTTCAAGCTTAGTTACTCCTTTGATGAATCCCCATTTCATGAATCCACTTAGAAAGACTTGATTAGGATAATCACATAGTAGCACCTTGTTGTTGTTAGTCACTTTGAATTTCCATCTTAGGAAATCCCAAAACTCCTTGCTTGCATTAACATTCCCAACCCAAATGTATCTCTTTTCCTTGTACTTAGGTAGACTTCTCATTCCCAAGTCATCTTCTTCCTTGGTCTCCCTAATCTGATTTGGAAATGCTTGAGTAGCCCTCGGTTCGTTCCCATGGGCAGCCTTGTTGGGTAACAAAGCTCCGGAAATAAACTCATTTAGAACCTCAATGCCACTAATGGATGATGATCCACTAAGTAGCTCAATGAGATAGGCATCCTCATAGGAGTCCAACGGCTCTTGCTCTTCCTTGAGGGGTGGTTTGCATTGCTCTTTGGGGACTTCCTTAGCAAGGACATCAAAGACACTCTCCCTCTTGCTAAGCTCTTGTTTCATTTCTGGTCCCCCTTCATTCTTTGCATTTTCGTGTGATTCAACCAAGGAGGGTGGGTTAGGGTTCTTCAAAATTGGAGGTAAGGGTGTAAGTTTGATATTCTTAGCTCCAATTTTAAAATTATAAGTATTGTCCCTCCCATCATGATTAGCATTTCTTTTCAACTCCCAAGGTCTCCCCAAGAGGAGATGACAAGCCTCCATGGGAATCACATCACACAAAGCCACATCCATGTATTTTTTTTTGGTAAAATGTGAGCATTTCATTAATTACTTCCAAAAGATTACATCATGACAGTGCACTTTAATAACAATCAGAACTAAAAACTTATCATCCACATCCATGTAGTCCCCTCCAATGGAGAAAGAAACCAAGCATTGTCTAACCACACTTACACTCATCTCGGCTCCTTTGTTTAGCCACTTCATCTTGTAAGGGTTAGGGTGATCTTGTGTAGGTAAGGCTAGTTTTTCAATGAGAGTACTTGAGGCAAAGTTATTGCAACTTTCCCCATTAACAATCAAATTACAAACCCTTCCCATAATGGTACACCTAGATCTAAAGATTTGGACTTGGTGATTCTCTTTTAGGGTTAGGGTTTGAGCAAGTAGGTCCCTACAAACCACACGGCCTTGGCTAGGGGGTGGTTCTCCTCATAACCGAGCCATTCTAGCCTCTAACTCCCTTTGAACCCTCAAAGTCACAAGATCAAGGTTAGGGTTAGGTTTAAGTCTACCCCTCATTCGACTCATTTTGGTTTCAAGCTCCCTTCTAGTTTTCTCCATAGAATCATACATGGTCTCACCAAGAGTAGTATCACAAGAAACATCAAAAGGAAGAAACATACCCATTGAAATAACCAAAGGAACAAAACTGAAAATTTCGAGTAGAGCAAAGATCTTGGACGTATGAACCCTTTAGCACAAGGTGGTTCTTGTGCCTTCAAATCCAACCAATGTTTTGATGATCAATTTGGAGTGAATCCTATGGGGTTTGATTTCACTCAAGGAGACAACAAAAATCGAATCAAAAGCTCTTAAAAATCTCGGCCAAATGATATGTTTTTGTGATGATTTTTACGATTTTGTGAAACAAAAGGAAAACATAAAAGATAGTAACTAAATCTAAACACAAAGTAATAGATTTAGGTTTTAATTAGTTAAGCACTAAGCCACTAACTAATTACTCACAAATCTCAAGCACAAAGCTAGGAGAAAAATGAAAACACTCAAATAAACTCTAGGGTTTTTCTTCTCATTCAAATCTGAAAATATAATGTGGAGAGGCTTGGTTTATATAGACCAAGGCTTTACATCTTGACCCTACAATACATTGTTGATCTAATGGCCATAAGGGCCTTACATAATCAGCCGAAAATAAGGGTCCTAAAGACCTTACAAATCTGAAAATAAAGCAACCTAATACATAAAGTAGATGGTGACCTTCAAGAGCATTCACACCTTGCATTGTTCTTTATTCATCCAAGGGTTGAGATCACTCCTTGGAGCACAAGTTTGTGGATCACCAATTCTGATTTCTAAGCACCATTCAACAAAACTAAAAGTGAAAATGACATAAAGTAAATAAGAAAAAGACATAAAGCATAAAGGTGGTTCTTTGACAATGACTTGAATCAAAATAGTGTGCTTGTATGAGGAGCCTTGGTCAGCCGAGAATGGCCCCCCTTGGGCTGACCTTTTGGACCACTTTGGGTCTAACTTTATTGGAGGACTTAACCCATATGGTGGCACCTAAGGTGATCACACTCAAAAATAGCACATTCATTGACTTTTGGTTGCTCTCCTTCTAAACCTCCCTTGACTTCTTTGACCCACCAAGCTAGACCAAGATATTATTGTTTAATTCACTCAAAATAAGCTTGGGTGGACCCTAGGACCGTGGCCTAGCCCATGGTTCGAGCCCAAGGAACCAAACCGTCTTCCAGACTAAAACCGCTTTCGCTCGACTTGACCATTTTTGGTCCAATCTCCTCTCCTTGAAAAGGATTTGCCCTCAAATCCTCGGTCTCTCTTCCGCTTGCTCGGTTTGAGCTTTGATCATCGATGAGTTTGATTGATACCCCTTTTGCTTCTTGACAAGAATTGGACTCCATGGTTATTGACGCCCAAGAACTCCTTAGGCCTAGAGATTGATCGAGAGAGTAATTGTTCCTTGTTTGGCTCGTGCAAATGACCCTACTCTCTTCTCTTACCATGGCTTCCTTGAATCTACATTCATTTCCTAGATCATCCTCAAGCTCTTCACACCCAAACTCAATTGAAGCTTGCTTAGGATCACCATGACGCCACTCCTTGCTACGGTCATTCCTTTCCATGATCCTCCATTTCATGGTTCTTCTTGGCCTTTCCATGCCATCATTCCTTGCACTCCCATTTGACTCATCCTCGTAATGGTTCGGATTTTTCAATATAAGGACGGTGGACCCATCAATTTTATCCTCCTCTCCTTTGTTCCTTCTTATTGTCCTAGGGTTGTTCTTGACCATTAGGATTGATTTTTCTTCCCCACCACTTCCGGTTACCCTTGGCTCGAGTGCTAACCCTAGTACATCCTTAGGATCTTCTTTCTTGAACTTAGGAAAGGATTGTAGGAGATCATCACTTAGCTCTGTTTGTTCAAGCTTAGCTACTCCTTTGATGAATCCCCATTTCATGAATCCACTTAGAAAGACTTGATTAGGATAATCACATAGTAGCTCCTTGTTGTTGTTAGTCACTTTGAATTTCCATCTTAGGAAATCCCAAAACTCCTTGCTTGCATTAACATTCCCAACCCAAATGTATCTCTTTTCCTTGTACTTAGGTAGACTTCTCATTCCCAAGTCATCTTCTTCCTTGGTCTCCCTAATCTGATTTGGAAATGCTTGAGTGGCCCTCGGTTCGTTCCATGGGCTGACCTTGTTGGGTAACAAAGCTCCTAAATAAACTCATTTAGAACCTCAATGCCACTAATGGATGATGATCCACTAAGTAGCTCAATGAGATAGGCATCCTCATAGGAGTCCAACGGCTCTTGCTCTTCCTTGAGGGGTGGTTTGCATTGCTCTTTGGGGACTTCCTTAGCAAGGACATCAAAGACACTCTCCCTCTTGCTAAGCTCTTGTTTCATTTCTGGTCCCCCTTCATTCTTTGCATTTTCGTGTGATTCAACCAAGGAGGGTGGGTTAGGGTTCTTCAAAATTGGAGGTAAGGGTGTAAGTTTGATATTCTTAGCTCCAATTTTAAAATTATAAGTATTGTCCCTCCCATCATGATTAGCATTTCTTTTCAACTCCCAAGGTCTCCCCAAGAGGAGATGACAAGCCTCCATGGGAATCACATCACACAAAGCCACATCCATGTATTTTTTTTGGTAAAATGTGAGCATTTCATTAATTACTTCCAAAAGATTACATCATGACAGTGCACTTTAATAACAATCAGAACTAAAAACTTATCATCCACATCCATGTAGTCCCCTCCAATGGAGAAAGAAACCAAGCATTGTCTAACCACACTTACACTCATCTCGGCTCCATTGTTTAGCCACTTCATCTTGTAAGGGTTAGGGTGATCTTGTGTAGGTAAGGCTAGTTTTTCAATGAGAGTACTTGAGGCAAAGTTATTGCAACTTTCCCCATTAACAATCAAATTACAAACCCTTCCCATAATGGTACACCTAGATCTAAAGATTTGGACTTGGTGATTCTCTTCTAGGGTTAGGGTTTGAGCAAGTAGGTCCCTACAAACCACACGGCCTTGGCTAGGGGGTGGTTCTCCTCATAACCGAGCCATTCTAGCCTCTAACTCCCTTTGAACCCTCAAAGTCACAAGATCAAGGTTAGGGTTAGGTTTAAGTCTACCCCTCATTCGACTCATTTTGGTTTCAAGCTCCCTTCTAGTTTTCTCCATAGAATCATACATGGTCTCACCAAGAGTAGTATCACAAGAAACATCAAAAGGAAGAAACATACCCATTGAAATAACCAAAGGAACAAAACTGAAAATTTCGAGTAGAGCAAAGATCTTGGACGTATGAACCCTTTAGCACAAGGTGGTTCTTGTGCCTTCAAATCCAACCAATGCTTTGATGACCAATTTGGAGTGAAACCTATGGGGTTTGATTTCACTCAAGGAGACAACAAAAATCGAATTGAAAAGCTCTTAAAAATCTCGGCCAAATGATATGTTTTTTGTGATGATTTTTCTGATTTTGTGAAACAAAAGGAAAACATAAAAGATAGTAACTAAATCTAAACACAAAGTAATAGATTTAGGTTTTAATTAGTTAAGCACTAAGCCACTAACTAATTACTCACAAATCTCAAGCACAAAGCTAGGAGAAAATGAAGACACTCAAATAAACTCTAGGGTTTTTCTTCTCATTCAAATCTGAAAATATAATGTGGAGAGGCTTGGTTTATATAGACCAAGGCTTTACATCTTGACCCTACAATACATTGTTGATCTAATGGCCATAAGGGCCTTACATAATCAGCCGAAAATAAGGGTCCTAAAGACCTTACAAATCTGAAAATAAAGCAACCTAATACATAAAGTAGATGGTGACCTTCAAGAGCATCCACACCTTGCATTGTTCTTTATTCATCCAAGGGTTGAGATCACTCCTTGGAGCACAAGTTTGTGGATCACCAATTCTGATTTCTAAGCACCATTCAACAAAACTAAAAGTGAAAATGACATAAAGTAAATAAGAAAAAGACATAAAGCATAAAGGTGGTTCTTTGACAATGACTTGAATCAAAATAGTGTGCTTGTATGAGGAACCTTGGTCAGCCGAGAATGGCCCCCCTTGGGCTGACCTTTTGGACCATTTGGGTCTAACTTTATTGGAGGACTTAACCCATACGGTGGCACCTAAGGTGATCACACTCAAAAATAGCACATTCATTGACTTTTGGTTGCTCTCCTTCTAAACCTCCCTTGACTTCTTTGACCCACCAAGCTAGACCAAGATATTATTGTTTAATTCACTCAAAATAAGCTTGGGTGGACCCTAGGACCGTGGCCTAGCCCATGGTTCGAGCCCAAGGAACCAAACCGTCTTCCAGACTAAAACCGCTTTCGCTCGACTTGACCATTTTTGGTCCAATCTCCTCTCCTTGAAAAGGATTTGCCCTCAAATCCTCGGTCTCTCTTGCGCTTGCTCGGTTTGAGCTTTGATCATCGATGAGTTTGATTGATACCCTTTGCTTCTTGACAAGAATTGGACTCCATGGTTATTGACGCCCAAGAACTCCTTAGGCCTAGAGATTGATCGAGAGAGTAATTGTTCCTTGTTTGGCTCGTGCAAATGACCCTACTCTCTTCTCTTACCATGGCTTCCTTGAATCTACATTCATTTCCTAGATCATCCTCAAGCTCTTCACACCCAAACTCAATTGAAGCTTGCTTAGGATCACCATGACGCCACTCCTTGCTACGGTCATTCCTTTCCATGATCCTCCATTTCATGGTTCTTCTTGGCCTTTCCATGCCATCATTCCTTGCACTCCCATTTGACTCATCCTCGTAATGGTTCGGATTTTTCAATATAAGGACGGTGGACCCATCAATTTTATCCTCCTCTCCTTTGTTCCTTCTTATTGTCCTAGGGTTGTTCTTGACCATTAGGATTGATTTTTCTTCTCCAACACTTTCGGTTTCCCTTGGCTCGAGTGCTAACCCTAGTACATCCTTAGGATCTTCTTTCTTGAACTTAGGAAAGGATTGTAGGAGATCATCACTTAGCTCTTTTTGTTCAAGCTTAGTTACTCCTTTGATGAATCCCCATTTCATGAATCCACTTAGAAAGACTTGATTAGGATAATCACATAGTAGCTCCTTGTTGTTGTTAGTCACTTTGAATTTCCATCTTAGGAAATCCCAAAACTCCTTGCTTGCATTAACATTCCCAACCCAAATGTATCTCTTTTCCTTGTACTTAGGTAGACTTCTCATTCCCAAGTCATCTTCTTCCTTGGTCTCCCTAATCTGATTTGGAAATGCTTGAGTAGCCCTCGGTTCGTTCCCATGGGCAGCCTTGTTGGGTAACAAAGCTCCGGAAATAAACTCATTTAGAACCTCAATGCCACTAATGGATGATGATCCACTAAGTAGCTCAATGAGATAGGCATCCTCATAGGAGTCCAACGGCTCTTGCTCTTCCTTGAGGGGTGGTTTGCATTGCTCTTTGGGGACTTCCTTAGCAAGGACATCAAAGACACTCTCCCTCTTGCTAAGCTCTTGTTTCATTTCTGGTCCCCCTTCATTCTTTGCATTTTCGTGTGATTCAACCAAGGAGGGTGGGTTAGGGTTCTTCAAAATTGGAGGTAAGGGTGTAAGTTTGATATTCTTAGCTCCAATTTTAAAATTATAAGTATTGTCCCTCCCATCATGATTAGCATTTCTTTTCAACTCCCAAGGTCTCCCCAAGAGGAGATGACAAGCCTCCATGGGAATCACATCACACAAAGCCACATCCATGTAGTCCCCTCCAATGGAGAAAGAAACCAAGCATTGTCTAACCACACTTACACTCATCTCGGCTCCATTGTTTAGCCACTTCATCTTGTAAGGGTTAGGGTGATCTTGTGTAGGTAAGGCTAGTTTTTCAATGAGAGTACTTGAGGCAAAGTTATTGCAACTTTCCCCATCAACAATCAAATTACAAACCCTTCCCATAATGGTACACCTAGATCTAAAGATTTGGACTTGGTGATTCTCTTCTAGGGTTAGGGTTTGAGCAAGTAGGTCCCTACAAACCACACGGCCTTGGCTAGGGGGTGGTTCTCCTCCTAACCGAGCCATTCTAGCCTCTAACTCCCTTTGAACCCTCAAAGTCACAAGATCAAGGTTAGGGTTAGGTTTAAGTCTACCCCTCATTCGACTCATTTTGGTTTCAAGCTCCCTTCTAGTTTTCTCCATAGAATCATACATGGTCTCACCAAGAGTAGTATCACAAGAAACATCAAAAGGAAGAAACATACCCATTGAAATAACCAAAGGAACAAAACTGAAAATTTCGAGTAGAGCAAAGATCTTGGACGTATGAACCCTTTAGCACAAGGTGGTTCTTGTGCCTTCAAATCCAACCAATGCTTTGATGACCAATTTGGAGTGAAACCTATGGGGTTTGATTTCACTCAAGGAGACAACAAAAATCGAATTGAAAAGCTCTTAAAAATCTCGGCCAAATGATATGTTTTTTGTGATGATTTTTCTGATTTTGTGAAACAAAAGGAAAACATAAAAGATAGTAACTAAATCTAAACACAAAGTAATAGATTTAGGTTTTAATTAGTTAAGCACTAAGCCACTAACTAATTACTCACAAATCTCAAGCACAAAGCTAGGAGAAAAATGAAAACACTCAAATAAACTCTAGGGTTTTTCTTCTCATTCAAATCTGAAAATATAATGTGGAGAGGCTTGGTTTATATAGACCAAGGCTTTACATCTTGACCCTACAATACATTGTTGATCTAATGGCCATAAGGGCCTTACATAATCAGCCGAAAATAAGGGTCCTAAAGACCTTACAAATCTGAAAATAAAGCAACCTAATACATAAAGTAGATGGTGACCTTCAAGAGCATCCACACCTTGCATTGTTCTTTATTCATCCAAGGGTTGAGATCACTCCTTGGAGCACAAGTTTGTGGATCACCAATTCTGATTTCTAAGCACCATTCAACAAAACTAAAAGTGAAAATGACATAAAGTAAATAAGAAAAAGACATAAAGCATAAAGGTGGTTCTTTGACAATGACTTGAATCAAAATAGTGTGCTTGTATGAGGAACCTTGGTCAGCCGAGAATGGCCCCCCTTGGGCTGACCTTTTGGACCATTTTGGGTCTAACTTTATTGGAGGACTTAACCCATACGGTGGCACCTAAGGTGATCACACTCAAAAATAGCACATTCATTGACTTTTGGTTGCTCTCCTTCCAAACCTCCCTTGACTTCTTTGACCCACCAAGCTAGACCAAGATATTATTGTTTAATTCACTCAAAATAAGCTTGGGTGGACCCTAGGACCGTGGCCTAGCCCATGGTTCGAGCCCAAGGAACCAAACCGTCTTCCAGACTAAAGCGCTTTAAGCTCGACTTGACCATTTTTGGTCCAATCTCCTCTCCTTGAAAGGATTTGCCCTCAAATCCTCGGTCTCTCTTCCGCTTGCTCGGTTTGAGCTTTGATCATCGATGAGTTTGATTGATACCCTTTTGCTTCTTGACAAGAATTGGACTCCATGGTTATTGACGCCCAAGAACTCCTTAGGCCTAGAGATTGATCGAGAGTAATTGTTCCTTGTTTGGCTCGTGCAAATGACCCTACTCTCTTCTCTTACCATGGCTTCCTTGAATCTACATTCATTTCCTAGATCATCCTCAAGCTCTTCACACCCAAACTCAATTGAAGCTTGCTTAGGATCACCATGACGTCACTCCTTGCTACGGTCATTCCTTTCCATGATCCTCCATTTCATGGTTCTTCTTGGCCTTTCCATGCCATCATTCCTTGCACTCCCATTTGACTCATCCTCGTAATGGTTCGGATTTTTCAATATAAGGACGGTGGACCCATCAATTTTATCCTCCTCTCCTTTGTTCCTTCTTATTGTCCTAGGGTTGTTCTTGACCATTAGGATTGATTTTTCTTCTCCAACACTTTCGGTTTCCCTTGGCTCGAGTGCTAACCCTAGTACATCCTTAGGATCTTCTTTCTTGAACTTAGGAAAGGATTGTAGGAGATCATCACTTAGCTCTTTTGTTCAAGCTTAGTTACTCCTTTGATGAATCCCCATTTCATGAATCCACTTAGAAAGACTTGATTAGGATAATCACATAGTAGCTCCTTGTTGTTGTTAGTCACTTTGAATTTCCATCTTAGGAAATCCCAAAACTCCTTGCTTGCATTAACATTCCCAACCCAAATGTATCTCTTTTCCTTGTACTTAGGTAGACTTCTCATTCCCAAGTCATCTTCTTCCTTGGTCTCCCTAATCTGATTTGGAAATGCTTGAGTAGCCCTCGGTTCGTTCCCATGGGCAGCCTTGTTGGGTAACAAAGCTCCGGAAATAAACTCATTTAGAACCTCAATGCCACTAATGGATGATGATCCACTAAGTAGCTCAATGAGATAGGCATCCTCATAGGAGTCCAACGGCTCTTGCTCTTCCTTGAGGGGTGGTTTGCATTGCTCTTTGGGGACTTCCTTAGCAAGGACATCAAAGACACTCTCCCTCTTGCTAAGCTCTTGTTTCATTTCTGGTCCCCCTTCATTCTTTGCATTTTCGTGTGATTCAACCAAGGAGGGTGGGTTAGGGTTCTTCAAAATTGGAGGTAAGGGTGTAAGTTTGATATTCTTAGCTCCAATTTTAAAATTATAAGTATTGTCCCTCCCATCATGATTAGCATTTCTTTTCAACTCCCAAGGTCTCCCCAAGAGGAGATGACAAGCCTCCATGGGAATCACATCACACAAAGCCACATCCATGTAGTCCCCTCCAATGGAGAAAGAAACCAAGCATTGTCTAACCACACTTACACTCATCTCGGCTCCATTGTTTAGCCACTTCATCTTGTAAGGGTTAGGGTGATCTTGTGTAGGTAAGGCTAGTTTTTCAATGAGAGTACTTGAGGCAAAGTTATTGCAACTTTCCCCATCAACAATCAAATTACAAACCCTTCCCATAATGGTACACCTAGATCTAAAGATTTGGACTTGGTGATTCTCTTCTAGGGTTAGGGTTTGAGCAAGTAGGTCCCTACAAACCACACGGCCTTGGCTAGGGGGTGGTTCTCCTCCTAACCGAGCCATTCTAGCCTCTAACTCCCTTTGAACCCTCAAAGTCACAAGATCAAGGTTAGGGTTAGGTTTAAGTCTACCCCTCATTCGACTCATTTTGGTTTCAAGCTCCTTTCTAGTTTTCTCCATAGAATCATACATGGTCTCACCAAGAGTAGTATCACAAGAAACATCAAAAGGAAGAAACATACCCATTGAAATAACCAAAGGAACAAAACTGAAAATTTCGAGTAGAGCAAAGATCTTGGACGTATGAACCCTTTAGCACAAGGTGGTTCTTGTGCCTTCAAATCCAACCAATGCTTTGATGACCAATTTGGAGTGAAACCTATGGGGTTTGATTTCACTCAAGGAGACAACAAAAATCGAATTGAAAAGCTCTTAAAAATCTCGGCCAAATGATATGTTTTTTGTGATGATTTTTCTGATTTTGTGAAACAAAAGGAAAACATAAAAGATAGTAACTAAATCTAAACACAAAGTAATAGATTTAGGTTTTAATTAGTTAAGCACTAAGCCACTAACTAATTACTCACAAATCTCAAGCACAAAGCTAGGAGAAAAATGAAAACACTCAAATAAACTCTAGGGTTTTTCTTCTCATTCAAATCTGAAAATATAATGTGGAGAGGCTTGGTTTATATAGACCAAGGCTTTACATCTTGACCCTACAATACATTGTTGATCTAATGGCCATAAGGGCCTTACATAATCAGCCGAAAATAAGGGTCCTAAAGACCTTACAAATCTGAAAATAAAGCAACCTAATACATAAAGTAGATGGTGACCTTCAAGAGCATCCACACCTTGCATTGTTCTTTATTCATCCAAGGGTTGAGATCACTCCTTGGAGCACAAGTTTGTGGATCACCAATTCTGATTTCTAAGCACCATTCAACAAAACTAAAAGTGAAAATGACATAAAGTAAATAAGAAAAAGACATAAAGCATAAAGGTGGTTCTTTGACAATGACTTGAATCAAAATAGTGTGCTTGTATGAGGAACCTTGGTCAGCCGAGAATGGCCCCCCTTGGGCTGACCTTTTGGACCATTTTGGGTCTAACTTTATTGGAGGACTTAACCCATACGGTGGCACCTAAGGTGATCACACTCAAAAATAGCACATTCATTGACTTTTGGTTGCTCTCCTTCTAAACCTCCCTTGACTTCTTTGACCCACCAAGCTAGACCAAGATATTATTGTTTAATTCACTCAAAATAAGCTTGGGTGGACTCTAGGACCGTGGCCTAGCCCATGGTTCGAGCCCAAGGAACCAAACCGTCTTCCAGACTAAAACCGCTTTCGCTCGACTTGACCATTTTTGGTCCAATCTCCTCTCCTTGAAAAGGATTTGCCCTCAAATCCTCGGTCTCTCTTCCGCTTGCTCGGTTTGAGCTTTGATCATCGATGAGTTTGATTGATACCCCTTTTGCTTCTTGACAAGAATTGGACTCCATGGTTATTGACGCCCAAGAACTCCTTAGGCCTAGAGATTGATCGAGAGAGTAATTGTTCCTTGTTTGGCTCGTGCAAATGACCCTACTCTCTTCTCTTACCATGGCTTCCTTGAATCTACATTCATTTCCTAGATCATCCTCAAGCTCTTCACACCCAAACTCAATTGAAGCTTGCTTAGGATCACCATGACGCCACTCCTTGCTACGGTCATTCCTTTCCATGATCCTCCATTTCATGGTTCTTCTTGGCCTTTCCATGCCATCATTCCTTGCACTCCCATTTGACTCATCCTCGTAATGGTCCGGATTTTTCAATATAAGGACGGTGGACCCATCAATTTTATCCTCCTCTCCTTTGTTCCTTCTTATTGTCCTAGGGTTGTTCTTGACCATTAGGATTGATTTTTCTTCTCCAACACTTTCGGTTTCCCTTGGCTCGAGTGCTAACCCTAGTACATCCTTAGGATCTTCTTTCTTGAACTTAGGAAAGGATTGTAGGAGATCATCACTTAGCTCTTTTTGTTCAAGCTTAGTTACTCCTTTGATGAATCCCCATTTCATGAATCCACTTAGAAAGACTTGATTAGGATAATCACATAGTAGCTCCTTGTTGTTGTTAGTCACTTTGAATTTCCATCTTAGGAAATCCCAAAACTCCTTGCTTGCATTAACATTCCCAACCCAAATGTATCTCTTTTCCTTGTACTTAGGTAGACTTCTCATTCCCAAGTCATCTTCTTCCTTGGTCTCCCTAATCTGATTTGGAAATGCTTGAGTAGCCCTCGGTTCGTTCCCATGGGCAGCCTTGTTGGGTAACAAAGCTCCGGAAATAAACTCATTTAGAACCTCAATGCCACTAATGGATGATGATCCACTAAGTAGCTCAATGAGATAGGCATCCTCATAGGAGTCCAACGGCTCTTGCTCTTCCTTGAGGGTGGTTTGCATTGCTCTTTGGGGACTTCCTTAGCAAGGACATCAAAGACACTCTCCCTCTTGCTAAGCTCTTGTTTCATTTCTGGTCCCCTACATTCTTTGCATTTTCGTGTGATTCAACCAAGGAGGGTGGGTTAGGGTTCTTCAAAATTGGAGGTAAGGGTGTAAGTTTGATATTCTTAGCTCCAATTTTAAAATTATAAGTATTGTCCCTCCCATCATGATTAGCATTTCTTTTCAACTCCCAAGGTCTCCCCAAGAGGAGATGACAAGCCTCCATGGGAATCACATCACACAAAGCCACATCCATGTAGTCCCCTCCAATGGAGAAAGAAACCAAGCATTGTCTAACCACACTTACACTCATCTCGGCTCCATTGTTTAGCCACTTCATCTTGTAAGGGTTAGGGTGATCTTGTGTAGGTAAGGCTAGTTTTTCAATGAGAGTACTTGAGGCAAAGTTATTGCAACTTTCCCCATCAACAATCAAATTACAAACCCTTCCCATAATGGTACACCTAGATCTAAAGATTTGGACTTGGTGATTCTCTTCTAGGGTTAGGGTTTGAGCAAGTAGGTCCCTACAAACCACACGGCCTTGGCTAGGGGGTGGTTCTCCTCCTAACCGAGCCATTCTAGCCTCTAACTCCCTTTGAACCCTCAAAGTCACAAGATCAAGGTTAGGGTTAGGTTTAAGTCTACCCCTCATTCGACTCATTTTGGTTTCAAGCTCCCTTCTAGTTTTCTCCATAGAATCATACATGGTCTCACCAAGAGTAGTATCACAAGAAACATCAAAAGGAAGAAACATACCCATTGAAATAACCAAAGGAACAAAACTGAAAATTTCGAGTAGAGCAAAGATCTTGGACGTATGAACCCTTTAGCACAAGGTGGTTCTTGTGCCTTCAAATCCAACCAATGCTTTGATGACCAATTTGGAGTGAAACCTATGGGGTTTGATTTCACTCAAGGAGACAACAAAAATCGAATTGAGAAGCTCTTAAAAATCTCGGCCAAATGATATGTTTTTTGTGATGATTTTTCTGATTTTGTGAAACAAAAGGAAAACATAAAAGATAGTAACTAAATCTAAACACAAAGTAATAGATTTAGGTTTTAATTATTTAAGCACTAAGCCACTAACTAATTACTCACAAATCTCAAGCACAAAGCTAGGAGAAAAATGAAAACACTCAAATAAACTCTAGGGTTTTTCTTCTCATTCAAATCTGAAAATATAATGTGGAGAGGCTTGGTTTATATAGACCAAGGCTTTACATCTTGACCCTACAATACATTGTTGATCTAATGGCCATAAGGGCCTTACATAATCAGCCGAAAATAAGGGTCCTAAAGACCTTACAAATCTGAAAATAAAGCAACCTAATACATAAAGTAGATGGTGACCTTCAAGAGCATTCACACCTTGCATTGTTCTTTATTCATCCAAGGGTTGAGATCACTCCTTGGAGCACAAGTTTGTGGATCACCAATTCTGATTTCTAAGCAACATTCAACAAAACTAAAAGTGAAAATGACATAAAGTAAATAAGAAAAAGACATAAAGCATAAAGGTGGTTCTTTGACAATGACTTGAATCAAAATAGTGTGCTTGTATGAGGAGCCTTGGTCAGCCGAGAATGGCCCCCCCTGGGCTGACCTTTTGGACCATTTTGGGTCTAACTTTATTGGAGGACTTAACCCATATGGTGGCACCTAAGGTGATCACACTCAAAAATAGCACATTCATTGACTTTTGGTTGCTCTCCTTCTAAACCTCCCTTGACTTCTTTGACCCACCAAGCTAGACCAAGATATTATTGTTTAATTCACTCAAAATAAGCTTGGGTGGACCCTAGGACCGTGGCCTAGCCCATGGTTCGAGCCCAAGGAACCAAACCGTCTTCCAGACTAAAACCGCTTTCGCTCGACTTGACCATTTTTGGTCCAATCTCCTCTCCTTGAAAAGGATTTGCCCTCAAATCCTCGGTCTCTCTTCCGCTTGCTCGGTTTGAGCTTTGATCATCGATGAGTTTGATTGATACCCCTTTTGCTTCTTGACAAGAATTGGACTCCATGGTTATTGACGCCCAAGAACTCCTTAGGCCTAGAGATTGATCGAGAGAGTAATTGTTCCTTGTTTGGCTCGTGCAAATGACCCTACTCTCTTCTCTTACCATGGCTTCCTTGAATCTACATTCATTTCCTAGATCATCCTCAAGCTCTTCACACCCAAACTCAATTGAAGCTTGCTTAGGATCACCATGACGCCACTCCTTGCTACGGTCATTCCTTTCCATGATCCTCCATTTCATGGTTCTTCTTGGCCTTTCCATGCCATCATTCCTTGCACTCCCATTTGACTCATCCTCGTAATGGTTCGGATTTTTCAATATAAGGACGGTGGACCCATCAATTTTATCCTCCTCTCCTTTGTTCCTTCTTATTGTCCTAGGGTTGTTCTTGACCATTAGGATTGATTTTTCTTCTCCAACACTTTCGGTTTCCCTTGGCTCGAGTGCTAACCCTAGTACATCCTTAGGATCTTCTTTCTTGAACTTAGGAAAGGATTGTAGGAGATCATCACTTAGCTCTTTTTGTTCAAGCTTAGTTACTCCTTTGATGAATCCCCATTTCATGAATCCACTTAGAAAGACTTGATTAGGATAATCACATAGTAGCTCCTTGTTGTTGTTAGTCACTTTGAATTTCCATCTTAGGAAATCCCAAAACTCCTTGCTTGCATTAACATTCCCAACCCAAATGTATCTCTTTTCCTTGTACTTAGGTAGACTTCTCATTCCCAAGTCATCTTCTTCCTTGGTCTCCCTAATCTGATTTGGAAATGCTTGAGTAGCCCTCGGTTCGTTCCCATGGGCAGCCTTGTTGGGTAACAAAGCTCCGGAAATAAACTCATTTAGAACCTCAATGCCACTAATGGATGATGATCCACTAAGTAGCTCAATGAGATAGGCATCCTCATAGGAGTCCAACGGCTCTTGCTCTTCCTTGAGGGGTGGTTTGCATTGCTCTTTGGGGACTTCCTTAGCAAGGACATCAAAGACACTCTCCCTCTTGCTAAGCTCTTGTTTCATTTCTGGTCCCCCTTCATTCTTTGCATTTTCGTGTGATTCAACCAAGGAGGGTGGGTTAGGGTTCTTCAAAATTGGAGGTAAGGGTGTAAGTTTGATATTCTTAGCTCCAATTTTAAAATTATAAGTATTGTCCCTCCCATCATGATTAGCATTTCTTTTCAACTCCCAAGGTCTCCCCAAGAGGAGATGACAAGCCTCCATGGGAATCACATCACACAAAGCCACATCCATGTAGTCCCCTCCAATGGAGAAAGAAACCAAGCATTGTCTAACCACACTTACACTCATCTCGGCTCCATTGTTTAGCCACTTCATCTTGTAAGGGTTAGGGTGATCTTGTGTAGGTAAGGCTAGTTTTTCAATGAGAGTACTTGAGGCAAAGTTATTGCAACTTTCCCCATTAACAATCAAATTACAAACCCTTCCCATAATGGTACACCTAGATCTAAAGATTTGGACTTGGTGATTCTCTTCTAGGGTTAGGGTTTGAGCAAATAGGTCCCTATAAACCACACGGCCTTGGCTAGGGGGTGGTTCTCCTCCTAACCGAGCCATTCTAGCCTCTAACTCCCTTTGAACCCTCAAAGTCACAAGATCAAGGTTAGGGTTAGGTTTAAGTCTACCCCTCATTCGACTCATTTTGGTTTCAAGCTCCCTTCTAGTTTTCTCCATAGAATCATACATGGTCTCACCAAGAGTAGTATCACAAGAAACATCAAAAGGAAGAAACATACCCATTGAAATAACCAAAGGAACAAAACTGAAAATTTCGAGTAGAGCAAAGATCTTGGACGTATGAACCCTTTAGCACAAGGTGGTTCTTGTGCCTTCAAATCCAACCAATGCTTTGATGACCAATTTGGAGTGAAACCTATGGGGTTTGATTTCACTCAAGGAGACAACAAAAATCGAATTGAAAAGCTCTTATAAATCTCGGCCAAATGATATGTTTTTTGTGATGATTTTTACGATTTTGTGAAACAAAAGGAAAACATAAAAGATAGTAACTAAATCTAAACACAAAGTAATAGATTTAGGTTTTAATTAGTTAAGCACTAAGCCACTAACTAATTACTCACAAATCTCAAGCACAAAGCTAGGAGAAAAATGAAAACACTCAAATAAACTCTAGGGTTTTTCTTCTCATTCAAATCTGAAAATATAATGTGGAGAGGCTTGGTTTATATAGACCAAGGCTTTACATCTTGACCCTACAATACATTGTTGATCTAATGGCCATAAGGGCCTTACATAATCAGCCGAAAATAAGGGTCCTAAAGACCTTACAAATCTGAAAATAAAGCAACCTAATACATAAAGTAGATGGTGACCTTCAAGAGCATCCACACCTTGCATTGTTCTTTATTCATCCAAGGGTTGAGATCACTCCTTGGAGCACAAGTTTGTGGATCACCAATTCGATTCCTAAGCACCATTCAACAAAACTAAAAGTGAAAATGACATAAAGTAAATAAGAAAAAGACATAAAGCATAAAGGTGGTTCTTTGACAATGACTTGAATCAAAATAGTGTGCTTGTATGAGGAGCCTTGGTCAGCCGAGAATGGCCCCCCTTGGGCTGACCTTTTGGACCATTTTGGGTCTAACTTTATTGGAGGACTTAACCCATATGGTGGCACCTAAGGTGATCACACTCAAAAATAGCACATTCATTGACTTTTGGTTGCTCTCCTTCTAAACCTCCCTTGACTTCTTTGACCCACCAAGCTAGACCAAGATATTATTGTTTAATTCACTCAAAATAAGCTTGGGTGGACCCTAGGACCGTGGCCTAGCCCATGGTTCGAGCCCAAGGACCCAAACCGTCTTCCAGACTAAAACCGCTTTCGCTCGACTTGACCATTTTTGGTCCAATCTCCTCTCCTTGAAAAGGATTTGCACTCAAATCCTCGGTCTCTCTTCCTCTTGCTCGGTTTGAGCTTTGATCATCGATGAGTTTGATTGATACCCCTTTTGCTTCTTGACAAGAATTGGACTCCATGGTTATTGACGCCCAAGAACTACTTAGGCCTAGAGATTGATCGAGAGAGTAATTGTTCCTTGTTTGGCTCGTGCAAATGACCCTAATCTCTTCTCTTACCATGGCTTCCTTGAATCTACATTCATTTCCTAGATCATCCTCAAGCTCTTCACACCCAAACTCAATTGAAGCTTGCTTAGGATCACCATGACGCCACTCCTTGCTACGGTCATTCCTTTCCATGATCCTCCATTTCATGGTTCTTCTTGGCCTTTCCATGCCATCATTCCTTGCACTCCCATTTGACTCATCCTCGTAATGGTTCGGATTTTTCAATATAAGGACGGTGGACCCATCAATTTTATCCTCCTCTCCTTTGTTCCTTCTTATTGTCCTAGGGTTGTTCTTGACCATTAGGATTGATTTTTCTTCTCCAACACTTTCGGTTTCCCTTGGCTCGAGTGCTAACCCTAGTACATCCTTAGGATCTTCTTTCTTGAACTTAGGAAAGGATTGTAGGAGATCATCACTTAGCTCTTTTTGTTCAAGCTTAGTTACTCCTTTGATGAATCCCCATTTCATGAATCCACTTAGAAAGACTTGATTAGGATAATCACATAGTAGCTCCTTGTTGTTGTTAGTCACTTTGAATTTCCATCTTAGGAAATCCCAAAACTCCTTGCTTGCATTAACATTCCCAACCCAAATGTATCTCTTTTCCTTGTACTTAGGTAGACTTCTCATTCCCAAGTCATCTTCTTCCTTGGTCTCCCTAATCTGATTTGGAAATGCTTGAGTAGCCCTCGGTTCGTTCCCATGGGCAGCCTTGTTGGGTAACAAAGCTCCGGAAATAAACTCATTTAGAACCTCAATGCCACTAATGGATGATGATCCACTAAGTAGCTCAATGAGATAGGCATCCTCATAGGAGTCCAACGGCTCTTGCTCTTCCTTGAGGGGTGGTTTGCATTGCTCTTTGGGGACTTCCTTAGCAAGGACATCAAAGACACTCTCCCTCTTGCTAAGCTCTTGTTTCATTTCTGGTCCCCCTTCATTCTTTGCATTTTCGTGTGATTCAACCAAGGAGGGTGGGTTAGGGTTCTTCAAAATTGGAGGTAAGGGTGTAAGTTTGATATTCTTAGCTCCAATTTTAAAATTATAAGTATTGTCCCTCCCATCATGATTAGCATTTCTTTTCAACTCCCAAGGTCTCCCCAAGAGGAGATGACAAGCCTCCATGGGAATCACATCACACAAAGCCACATCCATGTAGTCCCCTCCAATGGAGAAAGAAACCAAGCATTGTCTAACCACACTTACACTCATCTCGGCTCCATTGTTTAGCCACTTCATCTTGTAAGGGTTAGGGTGATCTTGTGTAGGTAAGGCTAGTTTTTCAATGAGAGTACTTGAGGCAAAGTTATTGCAACTTTCCCCATCAACAATCAAATTACAAACCCTTCCCATAATGGTACACCTAGATCTAAAGATTTGGACTTGGTGATTCTCTTCTAGGGTTAGGGTTTGAGCAAGTAGGTCCCTACAAACCACACGGCCTTGGCTAGGGGGTGGTTCTCCTCCTAACCGAGCCATTCTAGCCTCTAACTCCCTTTGAACCCTCAAAGTCACAAGATCAAGGTTAGGGTTAGGTTTAAGTCTACCCCTCATTCGACTCATTTTGGTTTCAAGCTCCCTTCTAGTTTTCTCCATAGAATCATACATGGTCTCACCAAGAGTAGTATCACAAGAAACATCAAAAGGAAGAAACATACCCATTGAAATAACCAAAGGAACAAAGCGAAAATTTCGAGTAGAGCAAAGATCTTGGACGTATGAACCCTTTAGCACAAGGTGGTTCTTGTGCCTTCAAATCCAACCAATGCTTTGATGACCAATTTGGAGTGAAACCTATGGGGTTTGATTTCACTCAAGGAGACAACCAAAATCGAAATGAAAAGCTCTTAAAAATCTCGGCCAAATGATATGTTTTTTGTGATGATTTTTCTGATTTTGTGAAACAAAAGGAAAACATAAAAGATAGTAACTAAATCTAAACACAAAGTAATAGATTTAGGTTTTAATTAGTTAAGCACTAAGCCACTAACTAATTACTCACAAATCTCAAGCACAAAGCTAGGAGAAAAATGAAAACACTCAAATAAACACTAGGGTTTTTCTTCTCATTCAAATCTGAAAATATAATGTGGAGAGGCTTGGTTTATATAGACCAAGGCTTTACATCTTGACCCTACAATACATTGTTGATCTAATGGCCATAAGGGCCTTACATAATCAGAAAATAAGGGTCCTAAAGACCTTACAAATCTGAAAATAAAGCAACCTAATACATAAAGTAGATGGTGACCTTCAAGAGCATCCACACCTTGCATTGTTCTTTATTCATCCAAGGGTTGAGATCACTCCTTGGAGCACAAGTTTGTGGATCACCAATTCTAATTTCTAAGCACCATTCAACAAAACTAAAAGTGAAAATGACATAAAGTAAATAAGAAAAAGACATAAAGCATAAAGGTGGTTCTTTGACAATGACTTGAATCAAAATAGTGTGCTTGTATGAGGAGCCTTGGTCAGCCGAGAATGGCCCCCCTTGGGCTGACCTTTTGGACCATTTTGGGTCTAACTTTATTGGAGGACTTAACCCATATGGTGGCACCTAAGGTGATCACACTCAAAAATAGC
Organism: Dianthus caryophyllus; assembly: GCA_023091065.1. Classification (NCBI taxonomy): domain Eukaryota; kingdom Viridiplantae; phylum Streptophyta; class Magnoliopsida; order Caryophyllales; family Caryophyllaceae; genus Dianthus; species Dianthus caryophyllus. The sequence continues at coordinate 21,696,235 of CM041522.1, forward strand.
ACATTCATTGACTTTTGGTTGCTCTCCTTCTAAACCTCCCTTGACTTCTTTGACCCACCAAGCTAGACCAAGATATTATTGTTTAATTCACTCAAAATAAGCTTGGGTGGACCCTAGGACCGTGGCCTAGCCCATGGTTCGAGCCCAAGGACCCAAACCGTCTTCTAGACTAAAACCGCTTTCGCTCGACTTGACCATTTTTGGTCCAGTTAATCACATGAATTGTTAATGGATCGCATAAGAATCGATTGTGTTGCAAGAAAATGGGTGTTGTGTGTGGTGGCCGTGTGTAGTGCACATGGGCCGTGAGGTTTGTGTGTGTGAGTCGGTTTGTTTGTCACTTGTTTGAGTCTAAGCATGTCTTAGGATGTTAACTATGCTATAATGAATCGAGTTATACTTTGTTTGATCACTAAATGAAGGATTATGATCATGTCAATTACATGTATGACTTGTATTGTATGTTACTCATATTGTACTCCGTATGTATGGTTGATTATGATCGTAATGAGGCTTGTGTATGTATGAGTATGGTTGTTGTGGTTGTATGGTTGTGTTGGAAGTGTTGTTTACGTTTTGTTATGTTAAAATATGACTGGGGAGCACTAGTTACTCCCCACTGATTGTGGTTGTTGCCTCTCTTTTATAGGTATGCGCGGGATCGGGTTTGTCAAATGAGGACGCCGTGAGGATGACCTATAGCTAACCTTGGAGTGATTTTGGATTAGGCTTGCGAGGATGTTTAGATTTATTATTGTTATTTTACTTTCATTTTGGAGTTTGAATGTGTAAGGGGTATTTACTCCCCATTCTGTTAGGCCTCACGGCATACACTTTTTCTTTCAGTTTTGTTTAGTAATTTGTATGAGTAATAATCCGGGCCACACGGTGTTTCCGCCACCGTGATTTCAGTTTTAAACCCTTTATTTTCCTAAAACCTTTTTAAATCGTATTTTATCTCTTTTGAAAAACCCGGGTTGTTACATGAGAACTTACCTAGAGTCCTCGAGAGGGATCCTCTTGAGGTCGTTCTTTGTTGTGATTATTTTGCAGGTGAGCTCGGGTGGACGGATGAGGGTCGAGCTGTGATCAAGAATGAGTTGAGTGGTAATGGAGTTGGCTTTACTGCAAGCCAAGCGAGTGTACGTGTAGGCCTTGACAAGGGTGGCCGAGATGGTGATGAGGACGGACTTGATGATGAAGAGAATGATGGTAGCGGGTTCGTGTTCGACGCGACCCGTGGATGGTGGTACTTCTAGTACCCGTTGCTGAGCCCCCGTTTCAAGCCGGTTTGGGGGGGGATTTCATTTCATAAATATCTTGTATGTACTTTATTTCTTTTGAGACTTTACCCTTTTTCTCCCTTATTTTGAGGTCCCCGTGTTGATGTGTTTTCGGACACATTGGGGACAATGTGTCGTTTGGTTTGGGGGGAGAGGAACGCTTTGCTTTTCGCTTTGCTTTTCGTTTTTTATTTTCCAAAAATCACAAAAGCCAAAAAAAAAAAATCAGAAAATTTCTCAAAAATACCAAAAATACGTATCCCGAATCGTTGTTGCGAGCTTGTTTTTACCTTGTTCTTTCCCGACATCCCTTCCCTTGTTTGCTCTTAGCTTTGGCATGATTTTATTGTGTTGGATTAGCGCTACGGGGATGTTTTGACGCTAGTAGATGATGGCTTGTTTACGGACTTTAGCTACTCTTTTCGTGAGGTTTTTTGCCTCCAGAGGCCGGTTCATCTATCCCGGTCCCCGTGCTTTTATTGTGAGTAGTTTTCCTCGTGGGGTGCATAACATTAACGCGCATAAGTGTGGCCCCTATCCCGTTTTTCCCCGCGATTTTGTCACATGTTTTGCATATGAGGTTTAGTTGATTTCATATTATTCACCATGTTCATGCATTGTCTTTATCCTCTCATATATGATCCTATTACCCTTTCCCACATGAGTTCACTAGCTACATTGCCAAATAGCCTACCCTAGCCTAGCTAGTTATCGCTTTTGCTTACTCTTGTGCTCGTTCGTTGGGTTGTGATCATTGCTACGACTTGCTGATGTCGTTTGCTTGAGAGTGTTGGTGAATATGTGTCGGGATTGCTGTTTCCCCGACCTTTGATGAGGTTTTTCGCAACTTGTGAGTGTGCTCTTTGCTCAAGAAAAAAAAGAAAAAAAAGAAAATCTGGAAAAAAACAAACACAACACAAAAATACAAAAGAAGAAGAGAATGTGTGCACAAAATGAAAGCGTTGTTGTTGTTGTTGTTGTTGTTGCATGAGTGAGCACTTGTTTTCGATTTCTATGTTGCGATGATGTGTGGAGGAGACCGATATGCTGCTTTCGGTCCATTTTTCATGAGAGTTGGGTTCCGTTTTGGTTGGACGAGCACTTGAGTACTACTAGTGGTTTCTAGTGGCTTAGCTCCACGATTGTATAACTATTTGTCCACCTTTTCTACCCTTACCTCTCTTTGGCCTTTACACACCTCATTTCCTATGTAAGCCCTCATGTTTGTATCGTTTTAGTGACATTATTTGTGTACGGGAATGCGAGATTTGGTCCACATTAGATTGCGGGCGTGCTTCCACAAGTCGAGTAGGTGAGTGTCATCATATATATCACCTTGTTCATCATTTGTGTTAGAGTGGAAACCGCGAGAGGTCCGTGATTTGATTGCTAGAGAGCCTAAGTTTAAGCCATGCTATTCATTCTGCGCCGTCTTGTAATTCTCATCCGTTAGCAAGCTATTTCCATACGTCCCATGCTGTTTCGGGATCGATTGCCATTTGCTAAAGCTACTTGCGGTTTGGTGATTGTTTGGGGAAGTTTTCTTATTCTCGCTTTGTCCTTTATTTTCTGTCATGCTTTGTTTCTTGAGGACAAGCAACGGTTCCGTTTGGGGGAGTTTGATGTGTCATATATTTATATACTTATAGCCCCCTTGTTCACGAGCGATTCTTTGCGTTTCACGTGCTTTTATATGCATTTTGCCTCCTATTTATCTCCGTATAGGCTTTGCTGTGTTTTTATGTCTATTTTGTAGGGAAACGCGCTTATTTGGAGGTTAGGATGCTGGTCGGGAAGTTTCGTGAAGTGTCGTTAAGGTTCGTGAAGTTTCGAGTTGGTCTCCTGCCGTTTCGGTTGCATACGAGCCACGTTTCAATGTTTGAAGGTGTCCCGGGACCTTGGGACGGGATTTGAAGCTCACATGATCATTATTCACCTCGTTTCTACCCCTTGGGACGACCTAGGCCTCGTCCCTATACCCTGGGACGACTTTGAAGCAAAGAAAAGCTAAGTAAGAGAAGGGACCAAAAGGTGAAACTTAGCTTGCTGAAACCAACGGGACAAGGAGTGTCCCGGTCGGGATGGGGTGGTCCTGGACGAGATGGTCATCCCGTAGCCCAGGGACGGGTCCCGACTCCTCGTGTGCTTGATTACTTTGTCTATTTTAAAGGGGTTTCGTACATTATATTCCTCTGAACTTTTTACAGCATTTTAAGCACTCTTTAAACTTTGTTCTCTAAAAATCCTAGGTTTCATACTTTTCATATTTTGTACTTTGAATTCCTGACTCGGATACGTTGTTTGATCATCCTATTTGGTAATTGTTGTCTTTGTTCTTCCACTTTCTCTTTGAATTTCTGATTAGGTATTGTTTTATACTTCTCTCTTTTGATTATCATTTCAATTTACATTGTTGTTGATCATGTTTTCATCTATTGCTTTCGCTTTTGTTATTGTTTTCGCTATGTGTGAGTAGTTCTTTATCTAGGGAGGAAGGGTGATCATGGGTGATTAGTTTAGGATGATTTTGATGATGTTTTGATGAGGGTTTTACATGTGTCTTGGGTTATCTTGTTTGATTGTGTTTGTTGACCCTTTGGCCAAGGTTTAGCAAGCGGCTAGCACCCTTAAACTTAAGAACGAAAGCCTAGTTTAAGGTAGGGCACAAGACTAACCATTAGGACCCTCGGTAGTAAGTAGCGAGAGCCCGTTACCGAGACCTAGAGGACGAGAGGCCGAGCCTATTCCATAGCACATGTGATTCCCGACTCTTTTCTGTCGCCATCCTTAGTCCTAGCTTAACCTATGCTATCCCCGACTTCCTAGACCTTTCTCCTTTAAGTTTAACCCCTTACCTTTCGCTCTAGCTTTAGTAAACCTCATTCACTCGAACCGAGACTAGAATCACTTCAAAGTAACCAACATTGCGACCATCTCCCAGCGGATACGATCCCGACTTACCCTAGCTATCCTAGTGTTGAGTTCGGTTTATTTTTGATTAGGTGACGCGACTGAGCCTATCACCGACAGTATTGGATACATCGTACCCTAGACAAAACAAAAAAACAACAACTACATCCACAACCACCCGTGATGCAGCCCATTTCCTACCACATGGGAAACAAGACGCCAAACCTCAAGACTGAGGGCTTATCTATGATATTCCAAATATCTACAGATAGCACACGCACCTCCTTAGACTAGGAAGCCACATATTCCTATCTCACAAGCATTATGGTCGACTCATGCACCATGAGTGCGACATACATCTCACACTTACAACGAAGACTGGGGGCTAACACTCCATTTTAGGAACATACTCCTCTACCAAGTACAACAAAATAGATATCCTTCACAGACGTCCCAAAAACTTTACAACATAAAGCTAGAGCAAATGCCCTCTCGATGGCATGCCCTATCTCGATGGTATCCCTAAAACGCTCCAAGCCGAAGCAAAGACCCTACCTTGATAGGAGACACCCTCAGAACAATAACACCCCAGAAGCAAAAGCGAGTCAAATTCACAATTCGACTTAGCTCAAACACCCCCCGAGCCGACATGCCCTTAAACATGCAATACCGAACTACGCTGGTCTGATTCCACACACCGTGGATACGTAGGCAGCTTTGCAAAAGGCACGACAGACACCCCATGCAGAAACTGTAACACCCCCGATTTTCAGCCTCTTTTACATACATAAAATCAACAACTCACAAGGCCAAAAATCGACAATGCTACTAATAGTAACTGAGATATATTATAATAAAACCAACATAAAAATTCTTAACAACGTAAATTATAAAAATTACATAAAACTAAATCCATTTATTGAGAAATCTAGTCGCAAAAGAATAATTAAAGAGTTTATTCAAATGTAACAAAATCAAAGCGCAACGTCTCTCACGATCCCTATACCCGCGATCACATACTAACCTGCAAGTTATTTAAAACACAAAAACAAAGTCAACAAAAACGTTGAGTAAGTACGACCCATATCTAGTAAAAGCGATTTTGAAAACCTTTTTGAAAGTCTTTTACTCACAGTTTTCGAAACATTAATAATGATAAATCACTGAAAAACCATCAAAGAAGATATAAATAAATTCCAATCACAAGTACTCGATACAGAAAATATTTTAGTTGTAACACCCGGTGTTGTCCGAGGTTATTCGGGCCGGGTTCCCCCTTGAATTGGTCCATGTGATGAGCTCAAGTGACCTAGTGCTTAAAAGGATTGTAAGTACTACTCATATCAACAAGATGCATCTTCCTTTCTGGTGGCTCATCTTAAGAACTCTTCAGTTAAGCGTGTTTGCTGGAGAGTAGTCTTAGGATGGATGACCTCCTGGGATGTTCTCAGGATGCGCACGAGTGAGGACAAAGTGCACTGAAAAGGGCCCGTGTTGATTTGTGGGCGATGTACGCAGCCTGGCGAGCTACCGTGAATGACATTTCGGCCTTTAGTTGGGGCCGGGGTATTACAAATGGTATCAGAGCAACTCAGCGACCGTATGGTCGAATCCTGTGTCTTGTTGGCCAGGTACGCACCTAGCTGGGGAGGATTCTGGAATGCTATATTGTAAGTAGCTACCAGGCGCAACGAGGACGTTGCGTTCTTCAAGTGGGGGTGTGTAACACCCGGTGTTGTCCGAGGTTATTCGGGCCGGGTTCCCCCTTGAATTGGTCCATGTGATGAGCTCAAGTGACCTAGTGCTTAAAAGGATTGTAAGTACAACTCATATCAACAAGATGCATCTTCTTTTATGGTGGCTCATCTTAAGAACTCTTCAGTTAAACGTGCTTGCTGGAGAGTAGTCTTACGATGGGTGACCTCCTGGGAAGTTCTCAGGATGCGCACGAGTGAGGACAAAGTGCACTGGAAAAGGCCCGTGTTGATCTGTGGGCGATGTACGCAGCCTGGCGAGCTACCGTGAATAACATTTCGGCCTTTAGTTGGGGCCGGGGTGTTACATTAGTCCCATAAGAATGAGACTCTTCCGATGGCCAATAACTCTCTTTTTTCCCTCACCGACCAACCAAAAGGTAGGCCCCTAATAGTGGCTAGAATAGTATATTTAAGCGGGTTCCCTCTTTTCAATAAGAGGAGGACTTCACTCGTGATACTATCTTTAAGATAAGAGACCCAATAGTCCCGAATACGCGTATCCCCCAATGAGTACTACAAATGGGAGGATCAAGAGGTGAGGGCTCGATCAACTGACCCTACATTTGAACTTTATGAATCATCACTATCGATAACAACTCTCATATAAATGCCCATAGAAGGGACGGGATATCATCGGGATAACTAAAATAATTTGAAGTACTTGAGAAAGATAATTCAAATGAAAATCGAGACAATAATAAGATGATGAAATAGAATAATTAGGAAATTCTCAGAAGAATTCTTGAACAACAATTCAGAAGCAGTCATAAACATACACTTGAACAAAATTACATAAAATATGAAGAGATTTGAGAAAGACATAATCCAAAATTATTTGTAAGCCAATTTAAAATAATATGAGCCTTTAGAACTTGAAAACGTTAAATACGGTAAACTTCAATAAAATCATATAGAAAAGATAAAACAATTTGAGGAATTCTTTAAAAGGTTAAATTATAAGTATTAAAATAAAATACTTAATAAGGAGATAAGCAATCGTACTTACCTTAAAATAGCACACAACACACAGGTGATTACGTAAATTAAGAATTCAGAAAGGCTCCTCGCCAAATTCCAAATCTACATTTAATATGTAAAAACTACATTAGTATACAAATTTACTACGATAGAACTAGGTCTGTAAAACCTAAGTTAATTGTTCTACCCTACAAATCGCTGTGATAGATTTAGGGTACTTTCCTTTGAAATCATAGACAGGGCATAAGAAATGACGTTTAATCACACATGTCCAAAGCACTCGATTTATTATTAAAGTTCCTAGCTAAACTTACTTGGTATCCTTACAATCTGACACCAACATAAACCTAATACTCCGTACAACAATTAGAAGTTTGGTCTAACCATCAATGCAACTCACTCCCATTACTGAAACTTACCAGTCATAATTTCCATCCTCCACATAATCATCATCATTATAATTATTATTATTATTATTATTATTATTATTATTATTATTATTATTATTATTATTATTATACTTTAATTATCCTGATTTGTCAACAACATGCCATTACAGGGTGTAAAGCACTTATGATAATTCGACCTACTAGCACTCAAAGTAATACCAGTATACCGATTCGCTTGACCACCACCAAGTTTCGCATCACCCTCGACACAGCAACTTCCTAGCCCACCTTGATATTTGACCTTCCTCGAACTCACTTAACATCGAATATAGACAACCCAAAGTCCCAACAAAAGGTCAAACCATATGTACATGTACCACAACGGGACAACCACTCACGCTTGCATGACCATCATAATTCACATACTTTTCTCTCATGATGTTGCTACCTAGACTATATCTAATATTACCACACATTCTCTGGACATTGTATATATATATATATATATATATATATATATATATATATATATATATATATATATATATATATAGATTTAGGACTGCATTTAACTCCTTATCAGATTTAACTGCATTTAACTCCATATCCACCCTTCGATAGAAAAATTATAATTAAATCTAAGGCTCTTAGAAAACCCCTCAATACTCATCTCTCACCCTGAAACATTACTTTACACCGACGACCACCATACGCCGATCGACAACCACCATCACGTCACCGACGACCACCATACGCTGATCATCCCAACTCCGGTGACCTAACGCCGGAGTTACAGCCCATCTCACGATTGGTGAACCAAGACGACGATGATTCTGACATCGACAACGAAGGATCGGCGGAGAAGAGTCATTGAAGATTCTGATGAAGATGATAATGAAGCTCTTCGATATGAAGCTCTTCAATTTCTATAGCTTGTCGCGGTCACGAATTCAAGGTTTTTTGTGTTTTTACTTTTTATTGTTCGATTTTGAGTAAATTAATTGGGTAACTTATCTATTATCTATGATAACGATTCCATTTGTCAAACTTTCGCAATAGACCAGAAATCGAATGAAAAGTGTGGAGATTGGGTTAGTTTACTGTGGTGGTCGTGTTAATTTTTGGTGGCGTGGTGGTATTTCGCTGTCAAAGTTACCACCATCTGCGTAGCTGATGGTGATGGTGGTAGTTGGTGGTGTAGTGGCTGGGCTGGCCCGTGGGTGCCAATGTTCCGATCGGTAGTGGATACATGTAAAACCACTCTAGGTACATAAATCACTAGTCTAGATACACAAATCGATTTGTGTATCCACAGTATCGATTTGTGTATCCACTGTATCGATTTGTGTATGAGTATCAATTTGTACGCAAACCTCATCCTACCTTTTTATTTTTGGGAAATTGTATTTGGGCAGTAATTAAGGTGGATACATAATGTTAGATGCCGGATACAATAATTAGTATACTAGATACACAAATTTTGTCGTATTTTGTGGTGTTGTACTTTTAACCCCTTTGAATTGCCTTTGAATGTTGTTAGTTGTGAATGAGATTGAAATGTATGGTGGTCGGGTAGTGACAGTCATATCTTGTTGACAAACTTTCTGATTGTTGCTGTGTAAGGTGTAGTATAATGTGAATTTGAATTGGTGATGGATTAAGGTGAGGTTACGAGTGATTCTAATGGCAGGTTTATGTGATGGTCAGGTAGTGACAGTCATGTTGGATGAGTGGTGGTGCACAGTGGTAATTGACGAAGAGTAATAACGAGTGGATACACGAGTATTATGTTTAGATGTATTAATAATCAGTCTAGATACATGTATATATGCAGTTGCATTTTATGTATCTGGAGTTGTATTTTATGTAGCTGGAGTCGTGTTTTGTGTAACTGTGTGTCTTGCACGATTCGAACTATATAATGGATGTTAATCTATACAAATTTGAATGGGTTAATGTCTATGCAAATAAGATGATTATGTTCAACATTTTATCTTGTAGTAGTATCATGATTAAAACTTAACTCGTCATATGATGGATGTTATTTGATTATTAGCCCGAAATAGGCGGCGACGATCTGGTGGCGTCAAGTGTCAAAGTGAAGGTTAGTATATCCATTATTATTTTGTGTATATGCATCGTGTATATGTTTTATTTACTAGCTTCTCACCGTCTTTTTCTAGCTTCTTATGTTGGTTTCTGCTAAAGCTTGCTAAAGCATTCATCTATTTTTTATTTATAAAAGCAGCAATAATGTTCGTTAAGGTGTGAGAATGGGCGGTTGAATGTGATAGTAGTGTCAGTGGTCGTGGTGTGGTGGTGGTATTAAGGATGCACAAAATACAACTCAAGATACACACATTAGTACTCTAGACATACAGATTGATTTATGTATCAAGAGTACTAATCTTTGTATCCATTCGACCAATATATGTATCTACATACAATTTTGATATGGTGGTTCAAATTATTGTGATTGAGATTGCCCTGTCGATTTGTGCCTCTCAAAATCTCACCTTATTGATGGAGATACAAGTTAGGTACATAAGACTTAAGTCCATGTGGTTAGATACAAAACTTTTATGTATCTGAGTCACTCATTTGTGTATTTGAAACACTTGTTCGTGTATCAGTAGTAGTGATATGTGTTCAGTCACTCATTTCTGTCATGTGTGACATTTGTGTGAGATTATTTGGTTTCGTTGCAGATTGTAAGACGGTTTATGTAAGGCCTACTCAAAATGGAGATGTCAATTTTGAATCATACTTGCTCAAAATGGGATATGTCATTTTTGTGGGATTGACGAGAGATTGAGTCATGGTGGGCAAGTTGTTGGTCATGGAGGTTCTCAATTCCGATGGTGGTTATGAGGTGGCTATCGTTGGTCAATGGTGGACTGCGTTGGGCTATGGTGGTTCACTTACGTTGGGCTATGGTCGGTTATGTAGCTGTCGGGGCTGTTACTTATGATGGTGGTGGCTATGTGACCAGTGAAAGAAAAGGCGAAAAAGTGATTCGTGGAGGTCTATGGTTGGCAGGTCGGTGGTGGCTATGGTCGGTTAAGTTGCTTTCTCATGCTTCAGACAATTAAATCATGATATTTAAAATTTAATTATGTTCTCGACAATATGTTTTCCTCCTTCGATTTCGAATGTGTCTCTTTATCCAACTTCTTCAATGTAAAAATAACCTAATATATTTAGTTGCCCCGTATGAAAATGGCATCCATGGTTCATATGGTTTGTTGGACATATGCTATATAATGTCTATACAATTCACCCTCAAAGGCTCAAAGTTGTCCATGAATTTAGACCCGGTTCAAGGGTTATAAAACTTATGGAATGAATGGGGTCAAAACCTACTCCAAAACAGAAGCGGGTACGCCGCATGAACAAATTTGACTTGGTTGAAAAGAAGCTTATACTGAGTTATAGTATTTCAGAATGCGTTTTGGTCTTACTTTTTTTTGGTTCATCCTTCCACAGGGTGTAGGAGGTCACTGTGTCGATTCATAGCATGAGTTAGCAGAGGCTGATTTGGCTGTGGAGATTTTATTTATCGCCTCAATGGTATATTATATGAAGAAGCGAGGGGTTTCATTTCTCAAATATGTTTTTACTGGCTCCAGAGGTAGGATCAACTCCAAGTGGTAATGGAGGCTCAACGAGTATTTCCTCCCACATAAAAGTTCAATAAATATCAGTTTGGTTTAGCAGGTATCTAGTTTAATTAGATTTAGTGTTTTTCTGATATGTTTTGATGTTAGTTCATCGGTTCACTTGTTTATAGAGTTATATTCTATCTTTGCATCAGGTTTCCAACAACAACATAAAGTACCTTAAACGTATTTCAATATGCCTCAGACTTTTTTCTTTTTACAGCATCTTTGACAACATCAGGTTCGCGGCAAAAATTTTTTGAATATCCAGGACTTTTTTGTATGTATCCACAACACATTTGCATGATGTCTTCTGTTGCGTGCTATTGTCTGCTGAAGGTTGCTACTTTTCCCAGCCACATGTTGTTGTCTTCTACATCTTTGTCTCTTTGTTGCATGTTGCTTTCTCTTGATGCATTCGGTTATGCTATTATTGTGCTGCTTTCCGTTGCTGTGTGATGTCGTTTGTCGTGCTTCTTTTTGCCGCCTCGTCCTGCTCCTTATTGTTGCACGCTATTTTCTGCTGCGCGCTGCTGCATGCTGTCATCTTCTGCTCATTTTTGTCCTGTCCTGTGTGTTGTCGTCCGCTACTATGTGATGTCGTCCTTGTTATTGTTTGTGTCGTTTTTGCACTTTTGATTTGGTTGTGCATCTGTACCTTTCAAATATTCTTTGAATTAGGTAACTGAGCTAGAAAATAGGCATTAGTTAAAATATTTGAGTAATGATTCTAATGGTACATATTTAAAGAATACACATACCTCTGTAGCTAAATCTACAACATCGGCGTCACTTGGAAGAGGACTTCCTGCTTGGCTCTTAACAGTTTTTAGATGCTTGGATGGTTCACACTCGTCAACTGGTCAATGTGTAGTATGTAAACCGTCTCACGAGGGTTTGCTGATAAAAATCTAGCTGACTTGTTGCATATTGTTATGAGTGTTTGTTTTAACAAATCTTTGTGCTGTCAGTTGCAGGATAATATAAATCCCTTCTGTCATGCACGAGACAATATCAACAACATTAATCACATCCTAAACAAGTATGGATACAATATCTACAATTTTTAACTATCTACAGTTGAGTCAGTAGGCTTGCATGTTTACTGGACCTTCTGATTAATGATCTCTGAAATGATTGCAGCATGAAAGATTTCTCTTTTAAAATGGGACAGATGTAAGATCTTCCTAAGATCTATTGATCGAATCTACCTAACAAAGATTTTGCCACGCATTTATTAATCGTAAATTCTCTAAGTTTGACTAATTATCGTTTCCTGAAGAGTGTAGGCATCTTACTTCATGCAATTTTATATGCATTGTATTGGGTTAATTCTTTTTTCATTGGAAAGTCGACTCAAATAACTTAACAATGGTATAACATGGGCTTTATGATTTAACCTGAAGATTAAATGGTGCAGCTTCAAAGTCACTTCAGGTTCCGAAGTTCAGAAATCATACTTGTCTGCCTCACTATTTATTATGGTTGAATGTAACGGTTTGGTGAGCATGAAGTACTTTCGCGATGATCTTAGGAAGTGTATCGACCGCGGGCGCTCCCACCTTAGCTAGCCCATCTCCACCATCACCTCAGCCGCCTCTGCCCCACTCCTTAAGTGAGGTTTCTGTCATCCTTCATCACACCGGAGTTGGTGACTGACGACCTTCACCAGTGGTGGTGGAAAACGTGTTATTTGTAGAGGCGGCAGTGGTAATGGGAAGTTGGAGTCTTGGAGGGGTAGATACGCAGAACATGAGACCGGATACACAAATTAGTGGCCTAGATACTTATATTGACGTGTGTAAGTTGTGTTGTTTAGTTTATCTAGAGCATTGTTTTATGTATATTGATAGTGGCAGCTCGTTTAACTTTTGGTCTATTGCACTATTTTGCATGTATGTTCTAAACTAAAACATGTTAATTTAGTTTGGATACACATATACAGTCAGTTTTTTTTTTTACGTATCTAGAGTACTGATTCATGAATCTGGAGTGCTGTTCTGTGTATCTAGGTGGTCACATGGTTATGGTTAAGTTATTTTTTTCACGTAATAAGTTTAATAAAGGCTATTAGCTCAACGGTAGAGCAATGTGCAATGCACATAAGGTATGGGTTCAATTCCCATATAGCCTACATATTACTCCGTACTATAGGTATGGGTTCAATTCATGTAACTAGAGTGGAAATTCATATAACTAGAGGGAAAATTCGTGCAACTAGAGGGAAAATAATTGTAACTAGAGGGGAAATTCATGTAACTAGAGGGGAAATTCATGTAACTAGACGGGAAATTCGTGTAACTAGAGGGGAAATTCGTGTAACTAGAGGGGAAATAACTGTAACTAGAGGGGAAATTTATGTAACTAGAGGGGAAATTCATGTAACTAGACGGGAAATACGTGTAACTAGAGGGGAAATTCATGTAATTAGAGGGAAAATAGCTGTAACTAGAGTGGAAATTCATGTAACTAGAGGGGAAATTCATGTAACTACAACGAAATAAAGTGTAACTAGAAAATGTGATGCTTATTTCAACATACTACAAGGGAAATGTGATGCTTGATTTTTCAACAATGTAACTAAAACGATAAAACCTGTAGCTACACTCATAATAGGCGTAGCCACAAAAGGGAAACAATTCATAATTACTAGAGGTAAAATAACCGTAACTAGAGGGGAAATTCATGTAACTAGACGGGAAATTCGTGTAACTAGAGGGGAAATTCATGTAACTAGAGGTAAAATAACCGTAACTAGAGGGGAAATTCATGTAAGTAGACGGGAAATTCGTGTAACTAGAGGGGAAATTCGTGTAACTAGAGGGAAAATAATTGTAGCTAGAGGGGAAATTCATGTAACTAGAGGGGAAATTCATGTAACTAGACGGGAAATTCGTGTAACTAGAGGGGAAATTCATGTAACTAGACGGGAAATTCGTGTAACTAGAGGGGAAATTCATGTAACTAGAGGGAAAAATAACTGTAACTAGAGGGAAAATTCATGTAACTAGAGAGGAAATTCGTGTAACTAGAGGGGAAATTCATGTAACTAGAGGGAAAATAACTGTAACTAGAGTGAAAATTCATGTAACTAGAGGGGAAATTCATGTAACTACAACGAAATAAAGTGTAACTAGAAAATGTGATACTTATTTCAACATACTATAAGGGAAAAGTGATGCTTGATTTTTCAACAATGTAACTAAAACGGTAAAACCTGTAGCTACACTCATAATAGGCGTAGCCACAAAAGGGAAACAATTCATAATTACTAGAGGTAAAATAACCGTAACTAGAGGGGAAATTCATGTAACTAGACGGGAAATTCGTGTAACTAGAGGGGAAATTCATGTAACTAGAGGTAAAATAACCGTAACTAGAGGGGAAATTCATGTAAGTAGACGGGAAATTCGTGTAACTAGAGGGGAAATTCATGTAACTAGAGGGAAAATAATTGTAACTAGAGGGGAAATTCATGTAACTAGAGGGGAAATTCATGTAACTAGACGGGAAATTCGTGTAACTAGAGGGGAAATTCATGTAACTAGAGGGGAAATTCGTGTAACTAGAGGGGAAATTCATGTAACTAGAGGGGAAATTCGTGTAACTAGAGGGGAAATTCATGTAACTAGAGGGAAAAAATAACTGTAACTAGAGGGAAAATTCATGTAACTAGAGAGGAAATTCGTGTAACTAGAGGGGAAATTCATGTAACTAGAGGGAAAATAACTGTAACTAGAGTGAAAATTCATGTAACTAGAGGGGAAATTCATGTAACTACAACGAAATAAAGTGTAACTCGAAAATGTGATGCTTATTTCAACATACTTCAAGGGAAAAGTGATGCTTGATTTTTCAACAATGTAACTAAAACGATAAAACCTGTAGCTACACTCATAATAGGCGTAGCCACAAAAGGGAAACAATTCATAATTACTAGAGGTAAAATAACCGTAACTAGAGGGGAAATTCATGTAACTAGACGGGAAATTCGTGTAACTAGAGGGGAAATTCATGTAACTAGAGGTAAAATAACCGTAACTAGAGGGGAAATTCATGTAAGTAGACGGGAAATTCATGTAACTACAACGAAGTAAAGTGTTACTAGAAAATGTGATGCTTATTTCAACATACTACAAGGGAAAAGTGATGCTTGATTTTTCAACAATGTAACTAAAACGATAAAACCTGTAGCTACACTCATAATAGGCGTAGCCACAAAAGGGAAACAATTCATAATTACTAGAGGTAAAATAACCGTAACTAGAGGGGAAATTCATGTAACTAGACGGGAAATTCGTGTAACTAGAGGGGAAATTCATGTAACTAGAGGGAAAATAATTGTAACTAGAGGGGAAATTCATGTAACTAGAGGGGAAATTCATGTAACTAGACGGGAAATTCGTGTAACTAGAGAGGAAATTCATGTAACTAGACGGGAAATTCGTGTAACTAGAGGGGAAATTCATGTAACTAGAGGGAAAATAACTGTAACTAGAGGGGAAATTCATGTAACTAGAGGGGAAATTCGTGTAACTAGAGGGGAAATTCATGTAACTAGAGGGAAAATAACTGTAACTAGAGTGGAAATTCATGTAACTAGAGGGGAAATTCATGTAACTACAACGAAATAAAGTGTAACTAGAAAATGTGATGCTTATTTCAACATACTACAAGGGAAAAGTGATGCTTGATTTTTCAACAATGTAACTAAAACGATAAAACTTGTAGCTACACTCATAATAGGCGTAGCCACAAAAGGGAAACAATTCATAATTACTAGAGGTAAAATAACCGTAATTAGAGGGGAAATTCATGTAACTAGACGGGAAATTCGTGTAACTAGAGGGGAAATTCATGTAACTAGAGGGAAAATAATTGTAACTAGAGGGGAAATTCATGTAACTAGAGGGGAAATTCATCAATCAAAGTTTATTGCATTTCTACGGTTTTCGTCAATATTCTGATTTCAATTGCTTCGATTTCTGATTTTATTGCATAGTATTAGTGTTTATACATCGTGAATGTGTTAAATTGTTGATTCCTTGCTGCATAATGTATCGATTTGGTGAATGAAACTGTCGATCGAAGTGTTTGTAGTAGTTACGGCAGTTTCACAGCGAAATCATATTTTTGTCGATGAATGTAATGAAAAATGTACCTTGCTTATAAGCTGAGAACTTGACGCGGTTTGCTTACCTATACTGCTACAAACTCATATGAATAAATTCATCAATCAAAGTGTTTGTAGGCCTTAATGATTGCAACGTCTGACGAAAATCAAACTGTCGATTGAAGTGTGTATAGTAGTTGTCGTTGTCCGTACCACCACTCGGACTGATTTTGAGTCCAAATCGCCCAACAGCTTCTTTTTTTAGGTTCATTTTGAATATTAGACCTATTTTTGTAAATCTATCATTTAATTTTGTGAAAATTAGGGTAGATTTATGGTGGTCATATCGATGGTCGTTGTGTATGTCCGTAGTTCTGGCTTTGGATAATAATGGTGGGTGTGAGTTGGGTGATGGCATGTCGTAATGAGATAACCCAAGAGAGTAAGTGGTGGTCAAGGGTGGTCGTCGAGCAGGTACTATATTAATTGTGGGGGTGGTCATGTTTTGGTGGGTATGGTGTTAGTCGGTAGTGCCAGGCCCGACGATAGTGGTCAGTGTGCTCGTGGTAGATGATATTCGTGGCTAATTGATGGATACACGAAATATGAGCTCATGTACACTGTTACATATGCTGGACACACGAAATACGACATAACGAATAGCTTACCGCCTTGATTGTTGTCTTCCTGGTTAAGATCTTACTGGAGAAACAGCAGCTTCCTTGGCTGCAATTTCAATGCCTTCAAATTATATTAGGTACATTAGTTTTGTATATAGATTCATTGATTATGATAGTAGCTACATAAAATATATTGGGGAACAGACGTATGTGACTATTTTTTTAGTGTTGTTGGATACATGAAAAATAATTACAGATACACAAAATAGTCTTCTAGATACACAAGTTGATATATGTATCTGGACTACTAACTAATGTTTTTTGGACTACTCCAAAAATTGGGAGGAAATTAGGTGGAACATGTCGATATTGATTGATGTGTGCTAAGTTTTTGGAGCCTACTAGTAATCGTGCTAGGTTACTCTTTGTTACCTGAGCTCGTCGATGGACGATGGTAAGGAGGATTTGCAAACGCTACAACGTGATGAATTATGGGCTTCTATTGTAGAAGATGGTTGTCTTAGTTATGGTGGGTTATGTATGTGGACAAAGGATGGAACACTCGCCACAGAGTTAATGAGCTTGGTATGGCGCGAAGGCCGTTTTTGTATTTGAAAAACAAGAATGATGTAGTTCTATTGAAAACTTACTCTTCAGTACCGACCTTAATGTATTCTGTTGCAGTCTGTGGAAAGTAGACCTGTTTAGACACCATTTTTGGGCATCTCTAGGCTACGATTATATTCCTGTCTGTAGGATTTTTACTTCTCAGAAAGATCTGTCACACTACATGAGCATGAATTAAGAATAGAGATACTGTAAGACAGTTCGTACGGCATCTTGAATTAAGAATAGAGTTACCGACTTTGCTAAATCTCTAGTGATGATTGCGAAGATACGTAAAATTTGACACTAGATACATGAATTTGTATCTCAGATACGCAAAAGTGCTTGTGTATCTAGAACATTGATTTGCGTATCTGAAATACGTAAACATGTATCCTAATTCTTTGCACATAACAGTTGTTTTTGTACACCTTAATATTAGGTCTAACAAAGGCTATTAGCTCAATGGCAGAGCAATGTGCATTTGCACAGAGGTATGGGTTCAAATCTCATATAGCCTACAAAATACTTTCAGAAGTACTAAATCTTATTTATCCTTTGATTTCAAATTTGTAATTATCTATGTTAAATGACTTTATTGGTTCAATTTCCACTTTTCTAAAGTCGGTGTGGGAATCGAACCTACACTTTGTGCATCACACAACGCTCTTCCATTTGAGCTAACCGACTTCAAATGCATGATTATACTTCGCTAAATATTGAGAATAGTAAGTAAAAACCAAAGTAAACTACACCAATTTGTCACAACATACTCGAATTAAGAACGAGATGGTTCTGCTAGTTAGAGATCGCCATCAGGAAAAAGATGTGGGAATGTGGTTAAAAAATAAGCACCATCGGCATAACACCAATGTAAGCAACAACAACGCTGGGCCAGCGACACATCAGCCACAACGGTAGTGATACCAACAAGAAAGACAAAGATCACGACAAAGAAGGTACAATGACAAAGAATAAATACAAACAAAGACACAACGACAAAGCAGCTACATTAGTGTGCAGCAACAACATCTACATTAGTGAGTACCGACAAGAGTAGCACAGAGCGACTACTGTGACAACAAGAACAACACTC
Organism: Dianthus caryophyllus; assembly: GCA_023091065.1. NCBI lineage: Eukaryota > Viridiplantae > Streptophyta > Magnoliopsida > Caryophyllales > Caryophyllaceae > Dianthus > Dianthus caryophyllus. Next base: position 21,714,646 of record CM041522.1, read on the forward strand.
AACGACAAAAGGGCTGCCCCAAGCATAGTAACACTAAACTTGAAGGTGAAACGCATCACTAAAGTATCATTGTTCAAAAGAATTTGATATCTGAAATGAAATTGATAAATACACAAAACATTACTTCGGATACATGATATAAAACTACATGTGTATCTAGACTAATTAAATATGTATCTGGACTAAGTGTTCATGTATCCAGCTGTTTACTGTCCGTCAACTACCAGTACATACCAGTACATACTACCATGTACGTCACGAAGTGTACCATTAAGCGTATCACTATGTAGAGGCACAACTTATCATACCTTTAAATTACCAGCATATATGTCGACAAATTGGAATAATTTATTAAATACCATAATTTTGTATGCGTACCTTAACCTAAAGAAAAACATCCTCGTTTGGATATTGCAATGAACTCGACGAGTTATTTTGTATTCCTCGACTCACTTACCTCAATAGGAACTTGACATTTAGAGCCACATGAATTAAATGACATTTACATACATAAAAAACACAAGAAAAGTTAGTCCGGTTCACGTCACATACAATTCACATCAGTTAAAAACCACATAAGACAAGGTGAGAGCATTTCATCCCCACTCCCTTCACTACTCTATCATCTGTCTTTTCATTACAACCCGACACCGATATCTCGTACTCCTTGTACATATACACGTCCCAACACCAATATCTCAACATCCTTATACATTTTACGTTTCATTTCTAACACGTTCCAACATGGTCACATATATACAAGGCACATTCTCATTCAAGAGCAAGCAATATATATGTATGTATAAACCAAAAGCACTCAATATAACTGAGTCAGTCTATGTGCTATGCAAGAAACATTCCTAAGTGAGAATTAGAACAGTACTACTAACTTTGGTTGCTAGCCAACCACGAGCAGAGCATTAACTTTCAGATAAATCTTAATTTAATCAACTTGATCAAAAGCAGCAAGTTCACAAGTTAAGAATTAAAACTTTTTCGGTGGAAGTCACTTAGGCAAGTTGCAATACTAAATTGTAATCAGATTCAAGTCCGTGAACAAACACAATCCAGACCAAAAAAAAGAATGACATTATTAAGAGCCACCTTCTCCAACATTCATTCCATTTGTTTATGTGCCCATATGCTCACATAGTGGTAAAAAATCCTGAGATTACTACATACATCTGTATGACATTCCTTTCATTTGTCTCAAACACACAAGAGCAAATGAAAAATGACAGACAAAATTACCATGTGTATCTACTCGTAATACCATGTGTACCCGGGCTGGTACTTTGTGTATCCACGGTCTAAATATCATTTATAAACAATTATAATCGACAATTGAAACAAGGGTTAGGTTAATAATCGACAATTGAAACGATTATAAACGATTATGGTACACAAAATTATGTATCCACCTACTGTCTATTTAACACACATTGAAATTGACTTGAAGAGCAAATGATAAAAGTTCATAAATATCGGTCAAAGTTACTAATTGAACTTAAGGACCATTAGCTCCAGTCTACTCTAACCATGAATTTATTTGATGGATACACTTGTCTAAGTTCCTAGATACAACATATAGCTAGCTGGTTACAGTTTTAAGTTGCTGGATACATCAAAATTAACTACAATCAATAAATTTCAACTATGAGAAGAGTCAAAATCCGAAAAACCAATTACAGAATATCAAAAGTTCAAACTTTAAAAACCCTAATTTTTCCAATTATACTAATTTTTTCATTTATCAGGACGATTGTTCACAAAATTACATCAAAAATGAACAGCAATTTAAAAGATTCAATAAAAAAAATGACCAAACCTCAATTTTACAGTGAACTAAGATCGATTTGTAAACCGATGTCAGAAACGATCCAGTGAAAGAGGAAATGTATAGAGAAAGCACGAGAGAGAGCGAAATTCAAAGCTCAATTTCAGTAAAAGTAGACATGAATACTTACCCTTTTGAGGGTGAAATAGAATGAAGAAGTGACGACGGTGACTGCTGACGGTGGAGGTTGACTTTTGACGGTGGTTGACTCCCGTCGCCGGTGAAATAGAGTGTCGTTAAGTGAGGTGATTGATTTTTGTTTTGATTTTTTTGAATAGTTGATGAAGGAAGATAGCTGAGGGAGGGGATGGGTTGATTATAAGTGTCATAGGTAGTTAAATGCAGTTAAGTAACGAATGGGAGTTAAATGCCAGATCTCACCTATATATATATATATATATATATATATATATATATATATTTATATATATATATATATATATATATATAGAGGTGGGATCTGGTGCGAACTCCTATTCACTACGAACTAACGAACTAAATATGAACCGCCCATCTAATATTCTAATCTACGGCTGAGAACCTTCCCCTCTCTCTCACCTTGAAGTGAACAAAGCCTAATCATCTCCCCTTTCTCTTATCAGCCACCACCACCCCCGACGTCGACGCCACCACCGCCACCACCGTCACCACCGCCACCACCACCACCAAACAACATTAACCGCCCTTATGTCCTCCTACCACGTCCTCCGCACCTCCCTTGCTCGGCAACCACCACGAAAAGTCTATCTCACCTCCACATTGCGCCGCCGTTATCATCGGACTCACAGAGTTTTGTCGCAGTAAATGAGCAATGAGTGCATTAATTATGGGTTTACTTATGATTCTCCTCTTCCTATTGGCCGCCTCGTTCAACTCACTGATAAAGCACTAATTTTGAGTTGTGAGTTTGATTTCTAATATTTGCTCTAAGTTTTTTTGATTTGCTATTGATTGTTTTTTAAGGGTTATTTGAAATGAATTGGAGTTTAGTTTAGGAGTCTAATTTGTGTTGTTTTAAGGATCTGGGATTTCGAAACTTGTGTTAACTTGATTGGTAATTTACTAGTGGTAACGGTGGCGGTATTTGAACTAATGGACGTGGTGGTGGTGACGGTTACAAAGGAGTTTTAAAGTAAGTCTGAAATGGTGGGAGCATGGAGGTCAATGTCTGGTGAGTAGTGGGTAAAACTCGGTGGTAGCTCTAGGTGGATGCTTCGACGAGGCAAACGAGGGAGGTTAAATGGGCGCTGCTTGCACTGTTGTTCACGGTGGTGGTGGTGGGTGCTGGTGAGGTGGTTGGGTAGCATTGACGTGGAGAGTCTGAGGGGGTAGTTAGTGGGTTAAGTGGTGGTCATGTGATCGAGCAAATTCACCTAAAATATGACTCCAGTTACACAAAATATGACTCTAGGTACGCAAAAAAGTTATCGTAAATACACCTGTCAACTTACGTATCTAGTGCGATGATATGTGTAACCGAAGTTTCAGTAGGTGTATCCACTTCATTTACTATGGGACTTGAGGTGTAATCAAAGACATTCCTATAAATCATATTGTAGTCGATTCTTGCGGGCCATGTATGAAATAGAATGTGATGGTTGTGTAGCCTATATATCAGAGGCTTTTCTGTTCCAGCTTTATGTGTCAATAACATGAATGGTGATCTTTCTTTCCGGTTTTAAAGGCACTTCATTTCCCCATGATTGTCACTTTGGTACAGTTCATTGTTGAGCCGGTCTTTCTGATCTTGAGGTTGATGTTGAATCACTACAAGAAACCCAAGGTTATAATTAGCAGTGTGCACATATCGTGAAATTCAAATGCTTATCTCACACACTATTAAGTCTCACGGATTATGTTGTTGTAATGGCGTGAATGCGTATCTTGCAGCTACTTGCTATTCTGCCATTAACAGTCACCCACACCCTAGGCAACATTTTCGCCAACATGAGTCTCGGAAAGGTGCTGTATTCTATACTGCAGACGGTCAAAGCTATGGAGCCATATGTTTTTATTCTCCTTTCAGTCCTTTTCCTTGGGGAGGTATTATATCACACCTTATCATATCTGTTGTTTCCACCTTGTAACAACTGATGTTCATTGGAAAACTTTACAATACTAGTTTCATTCGTTCAATAATGTTAATTTCGGTTAATATTCGTTACATTTTTGTGTAGAGGCCTACTCGTTGAGTTTTTCTTACACTGCTTCCCATTGTCGGTGGTGTGCATCTATGATGGTGGCTTCCTTTAACTGGTTAGTTCGTTTACAGGTTGCATCTTGTTTAAGTTATGCATATATTACTCATAATCTTCTATGGACACATCTGTTTTGCTTTCAGATCACAACTAAATCACTTGTTTGATAATCACTTGTTCTGGATTGAGATGGCTTCCAGTGTGACCAACCAAACCTTGTAACATTCTTAGCAAAAAGCTCATGGTGAAGAAAGAGGTAATAAATATTGACAAGGTCTTATATGAAAATCTTTAGTGAAATTTTGGTGCTTTTTGACCTCGTATCAAGTGTCTTAGGAAAATGGATCAGATAATAAGTTTTCCAGATGATTAGAGTGGATCACTAGATTGCTGCATTTTTTTTTCTGATTCATCTTTTTGTGGCAATTCTAATCAAAGCTAATCTTCTCACAGGAATCACTGGACAATATCACCTTGTTCTCGGTTATAACTATCATGTCATTTTTACTGTTAACTCCATCAATTCTTTTCACAGAAGGTGTCAAGTACTTACGTATCTGGTAGGGTGAATTTATATTTCTGAATTAATGGTCATGTACTTTACATTTTTTTTCCTCTTACTTTTAGAGTGGTGGAGGTGGTCATAGTTATATCGTATATTGAGGCTACTCTTCAGGACGATCAAATACTTCGAGGTAAAACCAGTTACTCTTAAGACCTTGTTTTCGTAACACTTTCTTTTTTCAAATTTTAGTGTATCTACCGCAGCCCTGAAATGAGTGACGACGTGAAGTTTGCTGTCAATTTTCCACCACCGTCGAGACCATTGCTGCTCTAAATGCCAAAATAAACGTGACAGTTTATCTTTGATGGTGCTGCACAATTTTGTGTTGAGATAGCAACTCATCGTCATGGCTGCTATGTCCTGCAACGCTGCATTGCTCATTCCAGTGGCGACCACCGGAAAAAGCTGATTGATAAAGTTTGCACCAACGGCCTAATTCTTGCTCAAGATCCTTTCGGGTAAATTCCTTGACATTCCTCAGTACTTTCTGAACAAGCAGTCTTATCATTTTACATGCTTTTCTTTTCTGTAATATGCGTGGCTTATCGAGGACAGTTTATAAAATTAGTTGAGTGGCTACTCACAGTTCGGAACAGTTTGTCATACCGAAAACATTATGATTATTGTAGCTATGCGCTGCTCGTTTTTACTCGATTTTTGGCATGTCAGAGGTATTTGTGCATTTGTTACTCATATTTGTGCATTCTTGTACAGTACTTGAGTATGACTTTGTGAGTTTCAGAAGGTGTTGCTGGAAGCAAGCAAAGTTCAACAGTTGAGACATGTTTTAAAGTCCTCATTTTGTTTCAGGAACTATGTTGTATCTGAAGTTCAATTTGATGTATCTTATAGCTGTAGAACCTAGTTTCGCTTTCAGTTTAACTGATAGGGCCTTGTATAGATGTTGAATATGCAGGGTTTTTAGAGCCACCGGATGATGATTGAAGATACTTCTTCGACGATTGTGTCAGGATTGTGCAGAAAGGTCAAAGAGGACGGCGCTTGCCACCCTCGACGGTGTAGTATTTTCTGGTAGTTTAGATGTATTATGAGTGCACATATGATTATGCTTCAGACCCCAATTTCAGGTGCTTATCCATTAACTCAAATAATTAAATGTGGACCCGTTTATTACCATCTATGCGGTACTTTCCTCTACGGCTACGCTGCATTCATCTGCTCAACCCCATTGCTAGGAACCAACACGTTCGTACCAGTGTCGATGCTCCTTTTGGATATGCTATAGATGAAGGAACTACATACTCGGCCAACTAGAATTGTTGGTAAAGCGGTTGACTACGTCCCATAGTTAAGGTTCGTTCATTGTCTTGGAAACGTGTGGTATGACTACCTTGACAGTCTGTGTAACCCAAGTGACAACTTTGGAGTTATTCGGTTACTTATTTTGTATTCTCTTTTATCCCGGGTGTTAGACTACGCAACTTGTACAAAACACCTAAAGTTGAGAGTTCAGAAAAGATTCCAGCTCAATATTTCTCTATTTTTTAAAAGTCGATTAGCTCAACTGGTAGAGTATTGTGCGATGCACAACATATGGGTTCGACTCCCATATCGGCTATGAATGTAAGATTACTCTACGCATCTTTGGATAACTGCCTCGTGAGCCTACATATATGCATACTACATGCAAATGCACTTATAAATATCAGTTACACCGAATACCTGCTCTGATACGCAAAAGGTGAGATTAGATACACTAATAATGTCAATGAATACTCAGTGCATTTGATACAATTTCTATTATGTACGTCGTTTCCATTTTTTTATGTTTGCGGAGCTCAATTGAAGAATAAAGAAACGATGGTACTGTGCTTTAACATCTGCAGCGTGTCGATGTCTCCTATACGTTGTTGTAGTGTGCTTTAATTCGTTTTCTGGTTACAATAATGTTGCCTTTAGTTACACGATTTTTCCCCCTAGTTACAATTTTTTTTACCTAATTAATTTGGGCTTTAGTTAATTCATTTTGGCTTTACTTACAGTTTTTTTACCTAATTAAAAACTTTTATTGTTCAATTAATTTCTAGTTACACTAATTTTGGCTTTAGTTACACGATTTCCCCCCTAGTTACAGTTTTTTTTACCTAATTCATTTTGGCTTTAGTTAATTCATTTTCTGGTTACAGTAATTTTGCCTTTAGTTACACTAATTTTGGCTTTAGTTACACGATTTCCCCCCTAGTTATATGCATACTACATGCAAATTCATGTAACTAGAGGAGAAATTCATGTAATTAGAGTGGAAATTCATGTAACTAGAACAAAATAAAGTGTAACTAGAAAATGTGATGCTTATTTCAACATACTACAAAATAACTAGAAAGTGTAACTAGAACAAAATAATTGTAACTAGAGGGGAAATTCATGTAATTAGAGGGGAAATTAAGGTAACTAGAGGGGAAATTACTGTAACTAGAGGGGAAATTCATGTAACTAGAAAATGTGATGCTTATTTCAACATACTACAAAATAAGTAGAAAGTGTAACTAGAACAAAATAATTGTAAGTAGAGGGGAAATTCATGTAACTAGAGGGGAAATTACTGTAACTAGAGAGGAAATTCATGTAACTAGAGGAGAAATTCATGTAACTAGAGTGGAAATTCATGTAACTAGAACAAAATAAAGTGTAACTAGAAAATGTGATGCTTATTTCAACATACTACAAAATAAGTAGAAAGTGTAACTAGAACAAAATAATTGTAACTAGAGGGGAAATTCATGTAATTAGAGGGGAAATTAATGTAACTAGAGGGGAAATTACTGTAACTAGAGGGGAAATTCATGTAACTATAAAATGTGATGCTTATTTCAACATACTACAAAATAAGTAGAAAGTGTAACTAGAACAAAATAATTGTAACTAGAGGGGAAATTCATGTAACTAGAGGGGAAATTCATCAGAACTAGGGGAAATTCATGTAACTAGAGGGGAAATTCATGTAACTAGAACAAAATAAAGTATAACTAGAAAATGTGATACTCATTTCAACATACTACAAGGGAAAAGTGATGCTTGACTCATAATAAGTGTAACCACAAAGGGGAAACAATTCATAATTATTAGAGGGAAAAAAACTATAACTAGATGGGAAATTCATGTAACTAGAGGGAAATAACTGTAACTAGAGGGGAAATCATGTAACTAAAGAGGAAATTACTGTAACTAGAGGGGAAATTCAAATAACTAGAGGAGAAATTCATGTAACTAGAGGAGAAATTCATGTAACTAGAGTGAAAATTCATGTAACTAAAACAAAATAAAGTGTAACTAGAAAATGTGATGCTTATTTCAACATACTACAAAATAAGTAGAAAGTGTAACTAGAACAAAATAATTGTAACTAGAGGGGAAATTCATGTAATTAGAGGGGAAATTAATGTAACTAGAGGGGAAATTACTGTAACTAGAGGGGAAATTCATGTAACTAGAAAATGTGATGCTTATTTCAACATACTACAATATAAGTAGAAAGTGTAACTAGAACAAAATAATTGTAAGTAGAGGGGAAATTCATGTAACTAGAGGGGAAATTACTGTAACTAGAGGGGAAATTCATGTAACTAGAGGGGAAATTCATGTAACTAGAACAAAATAAAGTATAACTAGAAAATGTGATGCTCATTTCAACATACTACAAGGGAAAAGTGATGCTTGACTCATAATAAGTGTAACCACAAAGGGGAAACAATTCATAATTATTAGAGGGAAAAAAAATATAACTAGATGGGAAATTCATGTAACTAGAGGGAAATAACTGTAACTAGAGGGGAAATCATGTAACTAGAGAGGAAATTACTGTAACTAGAGGGGAAATTCATATAACTAGAGGAGAAATTCAAGTAACTAGAGGAGAAATTCATGTAACTAGAGTGGAAATTCATGTAACTAGAACAAAATAAAGTGTAACTAGAAAATGTGATGCTTATTTCAACATACTACAAAATAAGTAGAAAGTGTAACTAGAACAAAATGATTGTAACTAGAGGGGAAATTCATGTAATTAGAGGGGAAATTACTGTAACTAGAGGGAAAATTACTGTAACTAGAGAGGAAATGATGTAACTAGAGAGGAAATTACTGTAACTAGAGGGGAAATTCATATAACTAGAGGAGAAATTCATGTAACTAAAGGAGAAATTCATGTAACTAGAGTGGAAATTCATGTAACTAGAACAAAATAAAGTGTAACTAGAAAATGTGATGCTTATTTCAACATACTACAAAATAAGTAGAAAGTGTAACTAGAACAAAATAATTGTAACTAGAGGGGAAATTCATGTAATTAGAGGGGAAATTACTGTAACTAGAGGGGAAATTACTGTAACTAGAGGGAAAATTCGTGTAACTAGAAAATGTGATGCTTATTTCAACATACTACAAATTAAGTAGAAAGTGTAACTAGAACAAAATAATTGTAAGTTGAGGGGAAATTCATGTAACTAGAGAGGAAATTACTGTAACTAGAGGGGAAATTCATGTAACTAGAGTAGAAATTCATGTAACTAGAGTAGAAATTCATGTAACTAGAACAAAATAAAGTATAACTAGAAAATGTGATGCTCATTTCAACATACTACAAGGGAAAAGTGATGCTTGACTCATAATAAGTGTAACCACAAATGAAAAAACAATGTAACTAGGACGATAAAACCTGTAGCTACACTCATAATAAGCGTAACCACAAAGGGGAAATAATTCATAATTACTAGAGGGAAAATAACTATAACTAGAGGGAAATTCATGTAACTAGAGGGGAAATTCATGTAACTAGAGGGAAAATAACTATAACTAGATGGCAAATTCATGTAACTAGAGGGGAAATTCATGTAACTAGAGTGAAAATTCATGTAACTAGAACAAAATAAAGTGTAACTAGAAAATAAGATGCTTATTTCAACATACTACAAAATAAGTAGAAAGTGTAACTAGAACAAAATAATTGTAAGTAGAGGGGAAATTCATGTAACTAGAGGGGAAATTACTGTAACTAGAGGGAAAATTCATGTAACTAGAGGGGAAATTCATGTAACTAGAGTGGAAATTCTGAGGAAAGGAGTTGAGTGATGAACGTACTATACAGTACTGTCTCTTGCTCCACCTACTTTCTCTAGGTTTCTTTCTAATTAATTATTCATCATTTTATGTTTTTCTTTTTAACATTACAAAATGAGTTCACTTATGGTAATTGACTAATTGGTGAGTAAGATCCATACTCTTCCTCTTAAATTGAAAATTTTCGATTTATTTAAAAAAAAAAAAAAAGAAGAAAAAAGGATTAATTAGATTGTCTCACACTAAAATAGCGTGAGACTAACTACCCCAATACACAATATCAATTTAAGAAAAGAAGAGGTAGTTCAAGCGGTAAGAGAACATGAAAGTGCGACAGAAAATCCGCTCTACTTACCCTAACCAGATTATCACCTGCGACATAGTACGCTCATTTGAAAAAAAAAAAAAAAAAAAAAAAAAAATTATGACATTATCGTGAGGCCATCTCACACAATAACAATTTAAGAAAAGAAGAGGTATTTCAAGTGATAAGAGCACTCTTACCTCAACCATAAAGTTGGAGGTTCGATGTAACTATAGGGGAAATTCATGTAACTATAGGGGAAATTACTGTAACTAGAGGGGGAAATTCATGTAACTAGAGGGGAAATTCATGTAACTAGAACAAAATGAAGTGTAACTAGAAAATGTGAAGCTCATTTCAACATACTACAAGGGAAAAGTGATGCTTGACTCATAATAAGTGTAACCACAAATGAAAAAACAATGTAACTAGGACGATAAAACCTGTAGCTACACTCATAATAAGCGTAACTAGAGGGGAAATTCATGTAACTAGAGGGAAAATAACTATAACTAGATGGGAAATTCATGTAACTAGATGGGAAATTACTGCAACTAGAGGGAAAATTCATGTAACTAGAGGGGAAATTCATGTAACTAGAAGAAAAATAACTGTAACTAGAAGAAAAATAACTGTAACTAGAGGGGAAATTCATGTAACTAGAGGGGAAATTACTGTAATTAAAGGGAAAATACTGTTAGTAGAGTGAAAATTCATGTAACTAGAGGGAAAATTATTGTAACTAGAGGGAAAATTACTGGAAAAACAATTTTTGTGACAAGTATTTATGTTAATATTTGAAGTCGGTTAGCTCAAATGGTACAGCATTGTGCTATGCACAAAAAGTGGGTTCGATTCCCACACCGACTTTGGAAAAAATTGGAAATTGGAAGGATGAAGTCGTTTAATACGGTAAATTATGAATTTTAAAATCAACGGATTCACTCATGAGTAATTGTAGGCTATATGGGATTTGAACCCATAACTGTGTGCATTGCACATTGCTCTACCATTGAGCTAATAACCTTTATTATACCTATTACTCAAAAAAAATTAATCAAAATATTATTAAGGTGTACAAACACAATTATTATATGCAAAGAAGTCAACGGATACACATATCAGTGCTTGTGTAACTGAGATACAAATTCGAGTATCTGGCCTCAAATTTCACGTATCTTCACATATTAGTTGGACATCATACTTGGCAGCTACTTTCTTTATCCACGAAATCATGTCGTGCTGAAAAGCCATATCAAAACAGCCCCAGATGAGGAAGGTGGCAACCGATCCGACGCTTGCCGGTCTCATCATATGTGGAAGCAGGTCGAGGTTCGGAAGCTAGTCTAAAAGAGAAGGCCGACAAATGAAACCCAGTGAGCTTACGTCCACGCCACCATCGATTGGCTAAGCAGTTGGTTTGAATAAATGAATCTCAGAGCATGGGCTACTTTATTTTTGGGAAACTGGAAAATCATCTAAACCAGACTGTAAAAACTGCTAAACAAAGATGTATTCTCAAAAGTTACACTAAATAAGAAAGATGTATGAAACTCAGGAGACGATGGGAATGTATTACTGACCGGAACCATCTGGCGGATGCTCTACTTTCAAAACTTTTCGAGCTTTGCCTTCATGGGAGGAACGGTGATATATGTCCCTGTTACAAATGCGTTTTTGTAAGATACGTAAACAAATGCTCTACATACTTGAAAATATGTCTTAGATACAAAAATGCACATAGTAAAAGGAAAAATAATAGGTGCTCAAAACAAAATGTTCTGGATACATGAACAAACATCTTATATACGCAAAAGTGCATTATAAAAACATGGAATCTGTCCCTGTCACAAAAACACAGTTTTTTTGTTTTCTCAATACACAAACATATATTCGAGAGACACTAAAAATGCGTCAAAAATAGGTAAAAAAGCTCTAGATACTTGAATATGTCTACATACATAAAAGCGCAGACTAAGAACAAAAGATAGGTCTCCAATACGATACGTCCCAAATTTATAACAAATGAGCCTATGATACAAAACTAAATGTGGTGGGTGCATAAAAAAACGTCTTAGATACGCAAAAGTACATTCTAAGAACAGGAAAATATGTCCCTGTAATAGTTTGTTCTAGATATGCAAATCTATATTCCAGATACTGATTACGGATAACTAATATAAAGTAAAGGATTAGAATACCTTGTTTTGTGATTATGTCCTCTGCTAACTTAAATAACTTCGTACACTGCTAACAACTTCGTACAATGCTCCAGTTTAATGCGTTTATATCGATGAAGATTCATCCATGCAGTCATCAGGGTATTCTAGAGTGATCACAAGCAAAGCAACTGGCCAAAAGTCTTTGATGTCCAAGAGAGGCAAACCTAAAAACAAGAACAGTCAGTGGCAATGATCTGGCAATTATCACTATGATCTATAACTTTGAGCAATGATGAACTAAAAGCTACAAACAATGTATATCTTGGACAAACTAACATAAAGTGTGAATCGTACGAACTACAGATACACTTATAAGTACTCAAGATACGTAAATTGATTCTCCGGATACGTAAATACTTGCTCCATATACACAAATAGATTTGTGTACGATAAACTACTGATTTATGTATCTGGACTTATATTTCATGTATCAACTCCCAACCTTGAACTGCCCATCACAATCACCGCTAAACCACGACGTCCATCATCACAATCATGTTCAGCCTATTATCTTCAAATGAAATTTAATTGATCTTTTTAAGAATGTCCAACACAACTAAATACAAGTTTTAATTAGTAGTGTATGTGAGGATCTTTAAAGGAAATATTTTACCATTGGACAATATAAAGTTAGAAAACAAGCAGGTCTATCCTCTTAACTCATAAATTTAGCACACTATACTTTGCAAGATAAATTTTTGTGCAGTAATAGGTCGTCACAACATTCTTTCAAATCTCAATTGTGGACTCAGATGTGATTAAAATCAAGACCATCGTTGGAGTTTGTGTTTAGAATGAGCTAGAAAAAGAGTGGAGTAATATCTGAACCAGGCAGTCAATAATCAAGGCGTTAATATGTTCGTGATGTCGTCATATCCTCAGCTAGATCCCCGCAACTCTGATCAGATTCCTCGTCTCCCTCTACAATTAGATACATTAAAAACATAATCAGATACATTGAACACAAAATTAGATACATTAAATATACATCATTGACACTACCTTACTAATACGACATCGAACTTCGTTGGTGCAATGGTGCTTGACTCCGGTGTGTGGAAGAACGAAATGATACCGGCTTGAGTTGGGGCAGAGGTGGGCAAGGTGATGGTGAAGAAAGGCGAGCTCAGGTCGGATTATGTGACTGCAATCCTTTAAAAATGATGATATCAGCAAATTCAGAAACGTTAGACAATAAAAGGTGAACAAATACACCGATCGACCTTTAAACCCCATATCCAAACTTTGTAAATTTAACAAATTTAGATAAAATTGGACGTTCAGAAAACTTCGAAAAACACTACAGAAGACTTTATTAACTTTATATGACTTTCAAAAAGTTTAGAAAATTTCAAAAGAATGACTACTTAATAGAACACTAAAGTTCAAAAAAGGACTTCCGGCATATGTTAAGACGAAGAGAACAGATCCTAGAAGGTCAATGCTGATTTCTTTCAACCTTTAAAAGCCCAAGGGCCAAGGTAATATTTTTAACGATATGAATAGGATGGTTCGAGAAACGATTTTGTGAACATTGCCATGAAGCGCGTACCTTGATTACTTGTTTGCCGTTAGTGGAAGACCAAGTTGAGTTAGTTTCTTTGTTCCCAAATTTTTGAACCAATGAAGGCCAGCACACTCAGCCAACATATGAATAACAGCTGATTGTGTGATGATATTCTCAATCTTAGCCCCACCCACAATCGGAACACTCTTCATTTTGTATTTTGATAGCAAAAGCAGGACCGTCAACATAGAGTTTGTATCCTGCAGTGCCAGAAACGGGGCCCATCGAAATGTACCTGAAATGTCTCCAACCTGTGCGAATCATGTTAGTCACCGCTAAACTAGTATCTAATGTTATCTGTAAGCGATAGATGGCTGAAAATTATGAGTAAACCTTGGTTTTCTTGTACAGCTCGGACGCTGTAAGCGCGCCAAAAAGTTTCTAGACGTCACTGCGGCTGATCTTGGGCTCATGTTTCCAAGTTTTGTAGCCTGGTTTACTCCGCTTGCAGCTACGGTTGCATTATAGCCACCGTTACTCGTCTCTTTGGGCAATACTCGATTCGATTCATCAGAATCAGACTGAAAATGAAGCAATAAACTCTTTAGCATATAACCTATAAGATTAATCTAGAAAACATCCTAAACATTGCAACATATATGCGTAATGCCAAAATGGTATCAAGTACCATTTGATCGATCTATCAGCATAAACTTCACACCATAGTGCGCAAGAAATTAGTTTGTTTTTGTAAAGGTATGTAATGAGCTTAGTTTGCAATTTACAGAAATAACAGATGAAATTTCAGAATAATGGACATATACCACCAGACACCGTCAACCATAAATCTCAAAAACAGCCAATTTAGCGTTTAGTCTCATGCCAACAGTTGTAAGGTGGAAATTACGGAAGTAGAGAAGCAGTCAAGAGAGTGAAAATAACCTGATGAAGTATCCAAACAGCGATACCAGCAAATTCGACAACCCCAATATACCTATCAATCCAAGTAGCGTCATCTGGCGCCTGATTATCCACAACCAAGACTTAGCGCTTTATGCTCGGAAAGTATGTGCGACTACGCCAGACTACAATCTGAACTTATCTCAACTGCATCTCAGAAATTTAAAAATATCAGCCATGAAACAAGGACATCTCTATTATTATAATTAAGTCTACACATCATTAATTGGTCCCAAATTGAAAATTCAGGCATAAAATGGTGACATAAAGCTGATGATCAGTCGAGAGTACCATGACAGACACAAAGCGGACCAAATTGAAACGGCTATACATGTTATCATCCAATCAGATATGGATGTGTCGGGAGAACAACGGTCATGGTGGTCGCACTCCGGGAAGAACGTTTACCGGCAAATGACAAACAAAGAGGGAGGCACAGATCTATAAATGGGGGTTGCTTCCTCCATCAATAGAGGCTGAACCCGATGGAGGTGATCAAATCTACATACATTTACGACGATGGGCGATGAGGATGTTCACCATTAACGGCGGTGGTGTTAAACAAACGTCAGTGGTGACGCTGGAATCAACCTTCTTGCTTCCTCCAATGGCTACCACCACCACGTCCTCAACACCGGAGTTTTAATGTCACCGCCGATGAACCACCAATGTAATCAAGGCCACCCACGTCGGCGTCTGTTCTCTCTCCTCTGCTGAACATTGTGCTCAGTATCTGCCTCGCTTCCATGACTCCGACGGACCACCAACCGGCACAAGGTGGCCGACGTGAGTTAGTAGGTGTTGGAGTATGTCTGTGATGGTGGTGGTCTGATCAATTTTGATTTGATAGTTTTAAATTATTAGGGTTACTATGTTAGGAGAGTCGATAGAGATTTGGGGGTTTTCATACGAGCGCTCAGATCTCCCCTCTAATCTGACGGTGTATATGGAGTTCGTACGGTTCGTATTGAATGAATAGTTCGTACGGGATCCTAAATCTATATATATATATATATATATATATATATATATATATATATATATATAGATTTAGGATCATGTGAGAACCATATACTCGGTGAGAACCGTGAGAACCAATCATAACCATACAATAAGAATAGAATCAAAGGTCAGGATTGATTTACATATTTGTTGTCGCACACTAATTTTTTTCCTCCATTATACCCTCTAATTACAACCTACTGCTACCTACCCCACCTTAATCATCAACGGCCATCAAAATTGCTTTTGAATACCACCAAAACCCTTCGATGAATTGAATCTTGTCGCCGTTTGCCGTCAACACTACTGAAAACTACAAAAACCTCGTCTTGTTCCCCTTTTTCCTCACCACCGGAAACTAATCGTTGACGAGAATCTCGCCATCGTTGACACTGCAAAAAAATCCAAGAGCCCCACCTCGATCCCCATCTTCATCACCAAGTAGCAAGATGCACCACCGTAATCTCATCAGCGACGCAAAGCCTTCCACCGTCGACATCACAAGAAATGACAAGAGTCCCACTATTAGGTCGATTAGCCTTTGATTTTCAGGTTTGATCGATTAATTACCACTCTTAAGTCGATTACAAGTAAAGTAATTGTGGCACAAAAAAAAGTTTTTATAGATTGGAAATCACGATTTTAGTGACAAAATTGACGGTGTGGAGAAAATTACAATAACTATAATGACGTTTCCATGGTAGCGGAGCAATTTTGGTGTCGATGGCGATCAATTAAGAAATTATGGTGGTGGACGGTGATTTATATTTGATGTATCTAACATCAATTTTATTGTACCTACTATGCTTTTGAATGTATCTACTATACTATCTAATGTATATATCTTAGATACACTAGATACTATCCCAGGTACACTAATATGAGTAATAGATACACTAGATACTCTCCCAGGTACACTAATATGAGTAATAGATACTATCTCAGGTATACTATCTAATGTATTTAGAGACATTATGGTTCATTTTAAAACACTATTTTCAGTGTGAATAATTTTTTCTTTGAAATTTGTGGAAGAAAAAAAATTTAAATATAACTATTTAAAAATAAAATAAATATAAATTTTTCCATGAGAATCCCAATCTAAAACATTGATCAACGGAGATGTCGACGGCGAGGGCAGATAGACTTACAACATTAACGGTGACAAAAAAATTTCAAGTTATGAAGAGTAGGTTGAAGATTGTGGGGAGGACCAGAGATAACAGAGTATATATTGGAAACTCTGGTTAGTAATCGAAAGTTGAAGGTGGTCGTAGCGGTGCTTGTTAACACAGTGGTCAAGGAGCGACGATGCGATGATTCTATGTGGAACTTGTGGTGGTTTACTGTGGTGGTGCAGGTGGTTGTGGTGTTTAACGGTGGTGGTAGTGGTGATGGGGGCCGTGATTGTGGTGGTTTATGGTGGCAGTAATATGGTTGTGGAGGTTAATTAATGGTGGGTAGTTGTGTTTATATTCACGTGGTCATGCTGGTAACTTTTGAGTAATATGTGGCTACAAAACAAAAGAATAAATTGATTGTTTAATTTTAGCCGTTCTTTGATGTGAGATCTAAGGGTCCTTATTGGTTCTCACAGTTCTCACCGAGTTAATGGTTCTCACCGGATCTTAACTCTATATATATATATATATATATATTACAACGGACGATTATAGTGACGTCGAACTAACGCAGCGAAGGCACCCAAACAAGGCATACAACCCATTTTGTTTTGCACATATAAGCCTAAAATGAGCCGCTTAAAGGTCAATACTAGTTGCTGACAGAAGAGGGAAGAAATCGACATGCTAGGGTGACGTACCTTAAAACAACGGATAGGTGAGACGTTTTCGGTGCGGCAAAATTCCAACTTGGTCAAATTAGGTTTAGAGGGACGTATTATTTATAGGGCTGAGGCAGGAATTTTAGTTGAATTAGGAAAGTATTCTACCATGTGGATAGTATACTAATTTAATAAATCCATATTTTGGCAAGAATATATTTGAGCTTATCCTATGCGTAGTATGGCTAACATAATTAAATATATTACTCTACTATGATTAGGTCAACTAGGAAAACAAAGTCGGAGTATATATTTGATACTACTACTAAGTTATTTTAATTTAATAATTTAATAACCCCCTAAATATGTCGGATATAATTATAGTAAAATTATGACTAAATTGTATTGATATTTGCGAATCAGCGGTGGCTTTATTATATAAAATTCAAATTTATAAGTGCTAATAATTAAGTCACTAAAAATGTAGGGTATTACAGTCTACCCCCCTTAAAAATAAAGATACGTCCTCGTAACTTAGCTTATAAAAGTTTAGATAAGAAATAATGAGTACCTGCATCTTTGTCGGCAGATTCCTCTTGTGTAATAGCATTAATTTGACCAAAGGTCTTTGTTCCTGTCGTTGCACCACTAGCACTTGGTTTGTTAGTATTGGGGTTGTTAATCTTACTATTGTAGTTATTTCCACCTTGAAAGTTTCGATTGAGAGCTGGGTTGGCTACACTTCCTACCCCACTGGCTTGGGCGGTTCTAGTTTGGTTACCCTGTTGATTCACCTGATCTCTAAGTCTACTACGACACTCAGGGGCTCTATGACCCAATTTGTTACAGTAGTGACATACCCATAACATTCCATTGCAATTACAACCTTGATGGCTACGACCACATTTCCTACAAAGAGATTGACTTCCACTTGTATTATTAATAGAGGTTTGTGAGTAAGTAAGGTTACTAACTCTACCTTGGTTCCAAGATGGTTTTTTTGTTAGACCCTGCTCCCCATTTCTAGGGTTAACCTTCCTTTTCTCACCCGCCAAGGTCTTTTTCTCATTTAACACCCTCTCTATGTTACTTGCCCTAGTATACACCTCAAGAATTGTCTCAAAATTCCACCCTCCAAGAGCTGTTCTAATATCAATGTCTAATCCCTGCTCAAATCTAGAGGCACAGGACTCAAAGGTAGGGACTAACTCCGAGGCAAATCGAGCTAACTCTTGGAATTCATTATAGTACTCTTGAACGGAAGGTTCCCTTGTTTTAAATTGTTAAACTCCATTCTCTTACCCCTTTTAAGGTGCTCTGGGAAAAACTCAGTCCTAAGTGCAGTCTTAAATTCTTCCCAATTTATCGCTCTCACTACCTCTACTTCTCCATCTAAATGTGGTCCTGGAGCCATCAGTCTAGCCCTATTTTCAGTCCACCAAATATCAGCGTTTACTGTAAGGTAATGGGTGGCTTGAGCAATTTTAAGGTCCTCGGGACAATTAAGGGTAGCAAATATTTTATCAAAAGATCTAATCCAAGCCTCTAACTTAACAGGGTCTCATTTTCCATCAAAGTAGGTTGGTCTCTGGAGTGAAACCTATGGGGGTTGATTTCACTCAAGAAGACAACTAAAATCGATTTATAAAACTCGAAAGAATTTCGGCCAAGGTGTAGTATTTTTGTGGGAATTTTCTGATTTTTGAAAGTAAAAGCAAAACATAAAGGATAGACTAAATCTAAGCACAAAGCAATAGATTTAGGTTTTGATTAATCAAGCACAAAGCCACTAATTAATCATAAACTCACTAACTCAAGCACTAAGCTAAGAGAAAATGAAAAGCTCTCAAATTAGGGTTTTTTCATTCAACTTCAAATCTGAAAAATACAAGGGGAGAGTGAGAGTTTATATAATACCCACACTCTAATCTTGACCTTACAATTCAAAGATGATCTAAGGGCTCACAAGAGTCCCTCAAATGCAACAAAAAAACGGCTCACATGCCTTACAAGAGCTGAAATTTTCAAAGATAAATACAAACTACAAAAGCATAAAGTTGGATGGTGACACTTGACTCAATCCTCTCCTTTCTTTGTTAGATGATCATCCAAGGGTCTTGAGAGAACCTTGGGGCTCAAGTGGGACGGTCCAAGGCTCCATTTTTCAGATTTCATAAACTAAAAAACAATAAAGCATAAAGTAATGAAAGTGACATGAATGAAAGGGACTTAAAGCACAAAATAATGTGGGACTTGTTGGCTTGTTGGAGCCGGCTCCTAGGGCCTCCATGAGTCGACTTTTTCAAGCCATGTGGGTCATGATTATTAGAGGACTTAACCCACATGGTTGCACCCAAAATTCACATTTCAAAAATAGCACATGTATCGACTTTTTAGTTGCTCTCCATCATGACTTTTCCATGACTTCCCTTGACTCACTAAGTTTGGCTAAATTGACCATTATATTGACTTGACTTAACACTTAGTGGTCCCTAAGTCCAAGACCTAGGTTAGGGTTTGAGACCATGGACCCAACCCATGGTCTAACTCCTCTCCATCCTTGATCGCCTTGACCATTCTTGGTCCAATCTCCTCTCCTTGGAAAGGATTTGCCCTCAAATCCTTGGAGATCCTTTTGCTTCCCTCTTGGCTCGATTTCTTGCTTGATTCTCGACTTAACCCTCGGCTCACCTTGGCTCTCATGACCCTAGGCTTCCAAGGACACCACTTGATCAAAGTTTGGAGAAGAGGATGGACCCCTTTGGCTTGGCTCGTGTGATTGACTATGTTTTCATCCTTGACCATGGCTTGCTTGTCGACACATTCTTCCTCGAGCATCTCCTTGAGCCCACGACTTGTAGCCATGCCATCCATCCATTCTTGCTCATGGTCGAGCCCATCAATGATTCTCCATCTCAAAGATCCACTTGATCTTTCCTTGCCATCAATTTTTGCTCTTTCTTTGACCACATTCTTGTTGTAGTCGGTTGTTTCATTGTTGGCTGATGCATCACCCTCATATTGCTCCTCTCCTAGAATCCTCCATGTTGCTCTAGGGTTTTCCTCAAGGTCTAGGCTCACCATTTCCTATTGCCCTTTCCTTTTCGGTTCAAGGCCTCTCAAGTCTTCATGCTCCCCCAAACTCGGCTCTAACTTCATCTCCATGCTAGAGTTTTCTTCAATGATTGATTCAAACAAGCACGAGTTAGTTTTGTATCCCATCATAGGAGGTAGTGGTGTGAGCACAATGAGTTTCCCCTTGTATTTGAAGGAGTAAGTATTGCTCCTTCCATGATGAGAGGAATCCCTCTCATACTCCCATGGCCTCCCAAGCAACAAGTGACATGCATCCATGTCGAGAATTTCACAAGTAGCCTCATCCTTATAATCTTGACCAATCGAAAATGGCACCTTGCATTGTTTGTTGACCTTCACCTCGGCTCCCTTGTTGAGCCACCTTAGTTTGTAGGGGCTAGGGTGCTCCAAAGTGGGTAGGTTTAGCTTCTCCACAAGCATTTTGGAAGCCACATTAGTACAACTTCCACCATCGATGATGAGGTTGCACACTTTCCCCATGATGGTACACTTAGACCGAAATATTTGTTGCCTTTGGTCCATGCTCTCACTTGATTCTTGAGTGTGCATCACTCGCCATATGACTAAGCTCAACCCCGAGTCCAGGGGAACTAGGGTTTCGGCCATCTTCTCTCCCACAACTTCCTCTTTTTTTTCTTCCTCACAAACTAAGACCTCATCGTCTCCCCAATGCACTACTTCACTCGTGTTCAAGGCCCTCTTGTTAGGGCACTCCTTAGCAAAATGACCATATCCTTGACATTGGTAGCACCTCTTGAGGGGAATCGTCTTTTTAGGGCCATAGTCAATTCCCTTCCCCTTGTCAACACTTGATGGCTTGATAGTAGGGCAAGGCTCGGCTACCTTGACCCCTCCTTGGCTTGTGGTGGGATTGGCCTTGGTAGTATGCTTGGCCGAATCCCCTCTCCCTTTCTCTAGCCTTTCCACTCTCATGGCCATAGTGACGGCCTCATCGAATGACCATAAGTTTTGCATCTTGACCCGGTTTGCTATCCTAGGGTTTAGACCCTCGACAAATCTTGCAATCTTTTGCTCGGGTTTTTCACTCATCTCACATTGTAGAGTGAGTTGTTCAAAGTCCCTAAGGTAGGATTCGATGGGTTGTGTCTCTTGTTTGAGTTGAGCCAATCTAAGGAACATGTCTTGAGTGTAATCCTTGGGAACGAACTTTTCTTTGAGCTTTTTCTTGAGTTTGAGCCATGACCTAATGGGTTCCTTTCCCTCTCGATTTCTTTGGTTCTTAAGGTTTTCATACCAAAGGGAGGCATATCCTTTGAATTTCATGATGGCCACCTTAAAACACTTTCTATCGGGGTATTCTTTAAATTCAAAGATTCTTTCGACCGACCTAAGCCAATCTAGTACATCCTCGGGATTAAGACTACCATAAAAATCGGGAATATCTACCTTGATGTCTCGGTCATGATCTCTTGGGTGGACTTCAATGGACTCCTCCGAATCCGAGGGGTGATCTTCCATGTGAGGGGGTGGTTGCCCTCTCCCTCGGCCAAACCCACGGCCTCTTCCTCCTCCACCCCCTCTTGGTTCATTAAGGCTTTGCTCTAAGAGAGTGTTTAGAGCATTCATCATCGTATTGCAACTACCGGCTAGTTGGGTCATCTTCTCTTCTAAATCCTAAATTCTCTTATTCTCATCCGTTTTGTGAAAATTTTGTGAGAATCTTGTGGAAGTTTTGTGGAAGGAACAAGGTAAGAAAACGAAGAAACTAAAACGAAAAATTTGAAAAGAAAACAAGAGTGAAACCGAAAACAAGGAACAAATCGAAAACAAGAACAAACCTAGGCTTTGATGACCAATTTGGAGTGAAACCTATGGGGGTTGATTTCACTCAAGAAGACAACTAAAATCGATTTATAAAACTCGAAAGAATTTCGGCCAAGGTGTAGTATTTTTGTGGGAATTTTCTGATTTTTGAAAGTAAAAGCAAAACATAAAGGATAGACTAAATCTAAGCACAAAGCAATAGATTTAGGTTTTGATTAATCAAGCACAAAGCCACTAATTAATCATAAACTCACTAACTCAAGCACTAAGCTAAGAGAAAATGAAAAGCTCTCAAATTAGGGTTTTTTCATTCAACTTCAAATCTGAAAAATACAAGGGGAGAGTGAGGGTTTATATAATACCCACACTCTAATCTTGACCTTACAATTCAAAGATGATCTAAGGGCTCACAAGAGTCCCTCAAATGCAACAAAAAAACGGCTCACATGCCTTACAAGAGCTGAAATTTTCAAAGATAAATACAAACTACAAAAGCATAAAGTTGGATGGTGACACTTGACTCAATCCTCTCCTTTATTTGTTAGATGATCATCCAAGGGTCTTGAGAGAACCTTGGGGCTCAAGTGGGACGGTCCAAGGCTCCATTTTTCAGATTTCATAAACTAAAAAACAATAAAGCATAATGTAATGAAAGTGACATGAATGAAAGGGACTTAAAGCACAAAATAATGTGGGACTTGTTGGCTTGTTGGAGCCGGCTCCTAGGGCCTCCATGAGTCGACTTTTTCAAGCCATGTGGGTCATGATTATTAGAGGACTTAACCCACATGGTTGCACCCAAAGTTCACATTTCAAAAATAGCACATGTATCGACTTTTTAGTTGCTCTCCATCTTGACTTTTGCTTGACTTCCCTTGACTCACTAAGTTTGGCTAAATTGACCATTATATTGACTTGACTTAACACTTAGTGGTCCCTAAGTCCAAGACCTAGGTTAGGGTTTGAGACCATGGACCCAACCCATGGTCTAACTCCTCTCCATCCTTGATCGCCTTGACCATTCTTGGTCCAGTCTCTGTAAGCTAACCGACTTAGTCATGTCTGAGGCTGCATTTGGGTTTCTAGCTTGGGCTAGTTGGGTAACAGCTTGGACTAAGTTTTGGTTCATGGTAACTAGTTGTTGCATTGCAGCAACCAAATCAATCTGGTTATTGTTACCGATATTGTTATCATTGTCATTATTAGGGATTCCTCCTCCTCTGCCTCTTCCTCTTCCTCTTCCAGACATTGTCTAAACAAATAAGGGTATAGGGTTATTCTAAATTGCTAGGAAATAAATGACAAAATCTCACAACATACAATAAAATAGCAAGCCTACTATCCTAGTTTCAACATTCTCTACAACATTCTTTCTAATCATAGCAACAATAACAACCACATCGTACAAACAAGAAATTAATAAAATCATAAATATCATACAACGATAACACTTAGCCCCGAATCACTCACTCTCACTTCGTGAAAAATATTTTTATTTAAATATATAAATATTCTAAAAAAGATTTTAGAAAGAGATTTTTTTTTTTAACATTAAATCGATTAAGAAATAGTTTAAGTAAGCACATTTTGCGTAGTTTGGAAAGAACCGCTCTGATACCACCTGTAACACCCCCGATTTTCAGCCTCTTTTACATACATAAAATCAACAACTCACAAGGCCAAAAATCGACAATGCTACTAATAGTAACTGAGATATCTTATAATAAAACCAACATAAAAATTCTTAACAAAGTAAATTATAAAAATTACATAAAACTAAATCCATTTATTGAGAAATCTAGTCGCAAAAGAATAATTAAAGAGTTTATTCAAATGTAACAAAATCAAAGCGCAACGTCTCTCACGATCCCTATACCCGCGATCACATACTAACCTGCAAGTTATTTAAAACACAAAAACAAAGTCAACAAAAACGTTGAGTAAGTACGACCCATATCTAGTAAAAGCGATTTTGAAAACCTTTTTGAAAGTCTTTTACTCACAGTTTTCGAAACATTAATAATGATAAATCACTGAAAAACCATCAAAGAAGATATAAATAAGTTCCAATCACAAGTACTCGATACAGAAAATATTTTAGTCCCATAAGAATGAGACTCTTCTAATGACCAATTACTCTTTATTTTTTTCCTCACTGACCAACCAAAGGTAGGCCCCTGATAGTGGCTAGAATAGTATTACTTAAGCGGGTTCCCTCTTTTCAATAAGAGGAGGACTTCACTCGTGATACTATCTTTGAGATAAGAGACCCAATAGTCCCGAATACGCGTATCCCCCAATGAGTACTACAAATGGGAGGATCAAGAGGTGAGGGCTCGATCAACTGACCCTACATTTGAACTTTGTGAATCATCACTATCGATAACAACTCTCATATAAATGCCCATAGAAGGGACGGGATATCATCGGGATAACCAAAATAATTTGAAGTACTTGAGAAAGATAATTCAAATGAAAATCGAGACAATATTAAGATGACGAAATAGAATAATTAGGAAATTCTCAGAAGAATTCTTGAACAACAATTCAGAAGCAGTCATAAACACACACTTGAACAAAATTACATAAAATATGAAAAGATTTGAGAAAGACATAATCAAAAATTATTTGTAAGCCAATTTAAAATAATACGAGCCTTTAGAACTTGAAAACGTTAAATACGGTAAACTTCAATAAAATCATATAGAAAAGATAAAACAATTTGAGGAATTCTTTAAAAGGTTAAATTAGAAGTATTAAAATAAAATACTTAATAAGGAGATAAGCAATCGTACTTACCTTAAAATAGCACACAACACACAGGTGATTACGTAAATTAAGAATTCAGAAAGGCTCCTCGACAAATTCCAAATCTACATTTAATATGTAAAAACTACATTAGTATACAAATTTACTACGATAGAACTAGGTCTGTAAAACCTAAGTTAATTGTTCTACCCTACAAATCGTTGTGATAGGTTTGGGGTACTTTCCTTTGAAATCATAGACAGGGCATAAGAAATTGCAACGGGAGTTGAGAATTTACGATACATTGACCTAGGGCCCGCTTCCAACCTTAGGTCCAAAGGTCAACCCCAAGTCAATTAAAACAATCAAGAGCAAAAATCAAGTGGGAAAAGGTCCCAAGTCAGCCGAAATTGGATCAAATGAAGGCTCACATGTTGTTCCACAATATGTCCCTTTCCCACATGTCACTATCCACCTTTATGCTTTATGCTTTAGTAGTTGTTGTCTTCTTTCAAAATTTTCAGCTATGTGCAAGGCCTTTTGGCCGTTTTCTTTGTTGCTTTTCAAGGCTCATGTGAGCCCTTAGATGATCTTGAAATGTAAGGTTAGGATGTAAAGACTTGGTCTATATAAACCAAGCTCAAACAACATAATTTTCAGATTTGAGATATTGAATGAAAACCCTAGAGTTTTATGAGTTGAGTGTTCTTCATTTTCTCCTTGCTTTGTGCTTGAGATTTATGATTAATTAGTTAGTGGCTTAGTGCTTAACTAATTAAACCCCTAAATCTATTACTTTGTGTTTAGATTTAGGTACTATCTTTATGTTTCCTTTTGTTTTACAAAAATCAGAAAAATCATCACAAAAACACAACACTTTGGCCGAAAATTTCAAGGGTTTCACAAGTCGATTTTATTTCATCCTTTGAGTGAAACTTGACCCACCTAGTTTCATTCCAAATTGGTCATCAAAGCTTTGGTTGGGTTTGAAGAAACACACGGTCCAAACAAATCTTGTTTACCCGAAATTTTCAGGTTTGTTCTTCTTTCTTTTCTCAATGAGTATGCCTCTTTCTTATGATACTACTCTTGAGGGAACCATGTATGACTCTATGGAGAAATTGAGAAGGGAAATAGAGGCTAAGTTGAGCCGAATGAAAGGAGGAATGGGGTCAAACCTTGGTCTTGTAACTTGGAGGGTTATGCATACCCAACCTCAACCTTTGGAGGAAAGTCAAAAAAATCAGATTTTTAGGTCTAAATGTACCATTGGGAAGAGGGTTTGTAACCTCATTATTGATGGAGGGAGTTGTGTTAATGTTGCTTCAAAAACACTCATCGATAAACTTGCCTTACCCACACAAAAACACCCAAACCCTTACAAGTTGAGATGGTTGAATAGGGAGGCCGAAATTTTGGTTGATAAACGATGTTTGGTTTCTTTTTCTATGGGAAGAGACTATATGGATGAAGTGTGGTGTGATGTGATTCCTATGGATGCTTGTCACCTTTTATTAGGGAGACCTTGGGAATTTGATCGAAATGCGACTCATGAGGGAAGAGACAACACCTATACTTTCAAATTTAGAGACAAGAGGATCAAACTCACACCCTTGCCTCCAAACATGGGTGGCCGAGCCACTCCTACCCTAACCAAGCCACTAGAGGGAGTTCTACTAGTTGGGGAACAAGAAATGAAACAAGAGTTTAGCAAGGGGATGGTTGTTTATGCCCTCATCGCCAAAGAAACTCCTAAAGAAAGTGAAGAACCGATCCCATGTGAAGTTCAAGAGCTCGTAGAATCTTATAAGGATGTGTTCCCTCTTGAGCTACCACACGGCCTACCCCTTATTAGGGGCATTGAGCATCAAATCGATCTTGTTCCGGGAGCTACACTACCTAATAAGGCCGCATATCGAAGTGATCCCAAGGCTACACAAGAACTTCAACAACAAATTGGGGAACTCATGAAAAAGGGGTTTGTAAGGGAATCTCTTAGTCCTTGTGCCGTACCTACGCTTTTGGTACCTAAGAAGGATGTGATGGAGTATGTGTCCTCCACAATAGTGCGATTACTTAATAAATCTCAATTAAGGAATACATGGGGATAATCCTGTATTATTGTCAATTGATTAACGTAAATCAATAACGGTTGGCTGACTAGAGTTTGACGTTATTGTCGTGAGAACGGCGGTAATCAATTGATCCCTTTAAGTCACACCTATAGGAACGTACTCCAAATATTAAAGCTAATTAATCGTATGAGATACGATTAGATTAGTGACTTGATAATTCGACTAACGGTTAGTCGGTGAATTAATTTAGAGAGAAATCGAGTTGTGAACTCGGATGATTGAATTTTTATTGATAAAATTATTAGAGGAGATGGGAATTAGTGATTAAACGTTAATTCACTAATTGTGTATATTTTACTAATGAGATTAGTAAAAGTACATTTTAATATATGTGTAAGTGTACATGTATATTAAGGAAGAGTTTAATTAATTTACACTTGATTATATTAGATAATTAAGTGATAAATTATGTATATTTGTGGGACAAATATTAAAAACAAATAAGACCCATTTGTGGGTTGATGGACCGTCCAAAAGCAAGAGGGGACCTTCCTCTTGTTTTATTTGTTTTGTCCTCTTGTGTTTTGGATATGCATGCAAATACACTATGATTACAATGCATGCATTTCCTCTTATCAAGAGAAAAACTCTTCCCATTTCTCTCCTAGGGTGGCCGGCCCACTTGGTGTGCTAGACACACTTCTAGTTTTTGTTTTGGTTATTAAAAACACAAGGCATAAGTGAGAGAATGATTCATGCAAGTCTCTCTTTCTCTCATACAAAAACTTTCTCTCTATAATAAGAAGTATGTTCTTATATTTTTCTATATACTACTAAGAGTTAGTAGTAATTATATTCACATATTATCAAGCTTCTATTATTGATTTCTAGATCAAAATCATTAATAGATTTTGGTGTACTTCTTGGGTGCAACAAGAAGGAGGTTTCCTTATTTGGAAACTTGGGTTGGAGGATCATCCAATATTTTAGCTCAAGAAACAAAATAAGAAAGGAGTTCTTATTTTGTGCCCAATATTTCCTTTGAGAAAGGTATAACATTTCTAAACTTGTAACAAAGTGAATTTGTTACTACATAGATCTTGCTAAATCAAATTAGAGTAATTTGATTTACACTAATATTTGATTAGTGAATGGGATCCGATCCCTACAAGTGGTATCAGAGACATGGCTTGTAGTTACAAATTTATTTTGTTATTTTTGGAGTTTTATGTATTTATTGAGAATAAATGACATAAAATCCGAAAATAGTGTTAAAAATGGTTTTAACACGAGATTTTTATAGCATGCAAAGTTTCTGGTCTCATGAAGTTACTGGTCAAATTTCGTATTTTTTGAAATTTGTTTGCTAATTTAAATGATTTTTATACAAAACCGAGTCAAAAAGTGTGTTTTTGGCTAAAATAATTACTATAAATAGTTATAGTTCGAATCTGGACACGAAATTTTTACACAGTGATATGTCATATTTATACATTCTGCATGTAAATTTTCAAAGTCATATTTTGAGTTTTGGATATTTATACATATTTTTGTTTAAAATCGGTATTGTTTGCATTTTATGTCCAAAAATATAGTAAACATTATTTTCTGGACATGAAATTTATACCAATATTTTTACACATTATGAGGATACTCTCGTATAAATTTGGGATTTTTCCTCACTGTTTTAGACGGTTTCTTGATTTTATGAGATAAAATCGATAAAATCGTATGTTATTTATTATAAAATAATTCGTAAATTTTTCTGACCAAAACTTTTCTTTTCTGATATTTTGGAAGTGTTCCAGAACATACAAAATTTTGTCAAAATAAAAATGATTTTATTTTATTTTATTTTGATTTTATAAAGCTTTATTCATAAATAGTTATGATTAAAGTACTTCAAATTAGCAAATGACCATGTTTTGTTGGAGTATGTATCCTCCACAATAGTGCGATTACTTAATAAATCTCAATTAAGGAATACGTGGGGATAATCCTGTATTATTGTCAATTGATTAACGTAAATCAATAACGGTTGGCTGACTAGAGTTTGACGTTATTGTCGTGAAAGCGGCGGTGATCAATTGATCCCTTTAAGTCACACCTATAGGAACGTACTCCAAATATTTAAGCTAATTAATTGTATGAGATACGATTATATTAGTGACTTGATAATTTGACTAACGGTTAGTCGGTGTATTGATTTAGAGAGAAATCGAGTTGTGAACTCGGACGTTTGAATTTTATAACGATAAAATTATTAGAGGAGACGAGAATTAGTGATTAAGCGTTAATTCACTAATCGTGTATGTTTTACTAATGAGATTAGTAAAAGTACATTTTTAATATATGTGTAGAGTACATGTATATTAAGGAAGAGTTTAATTAATTTACACTTTATTATATTAGATAATTAAGTGATAAATTACAAGTATTTGTGAGACAAATATTGATAAACAAAATGGACCCATGAAGAGAGTCATGGACCGTCCAAAAGGGCAAAGGAAGGAGAAGGAAGCTTCTCTTGTTTTGTCTTATTAGTTTTGTTTTATTTCTTTTGCTTTTGCATGAAAAGCACAATGATTATCATGCAAGCAATTTGTCTTAACAAGAAAAAGACTCTTCACTCTCTTTTCTTCTCTTGGTGGCCGGCCCCCTCTAGTGTACAACACACACTTGCTTTGTTTTATTTCTAGTATAAAACACAAGGCTTTGAGAGATAAAAAGTAATAAATTCATTCATGCATTGTTTTTGTTTATCTCTCAAAAACCATTCTCTCTAATAATCTCCCTAATATTATTACTAAGAGTTAGTATTAATATTATCACATATTATCAAGTATATACTAAGTCATTTCTCGATCAAAATATTTAGTATTTTTGGAGTAT
Source organism: Dianthus caryophyllus (assembly GCA_023091065.1). Lineage (NCBI taxonomy): Eukaryota > Viridiplantae > Streptophyta > Magnoliopsida > Caryophyllales > Caryophyllaceae > Dianthus > Dianthus caryophyllus. The sequence continues at coordinate 21,744,696 of CM041522.1, forward strand.
TTTCTTGGGTGCATATTTTAGGAGGTTTCCTCTTTGAAAACTTGGGTTAAGGAGGATCATCCTAAGCTTTGCTCAAGAAACAAAACTAGAAAGGAGTTCTAGTTTTGTGCCCTAATATCCTTTAAGAGAAAGGTATAAATTTCTAAACTTGTTAACAATGTAGATTTGTACTACATAGATCTTGCTAAATCAAATTAGAGTAATTTGATTTACACTAATACTTGATTAGTGAATGGGATCCGATCCCTACAAGTGGTATCAGAGCCAAGGCTTGTAGTTAGAAATTTATTTTGTTATTTTTTGGAGTTTTATATATTTATTGAGAATAAATATGATAAAATCCGAAAATAGTGTTAAAAATGGTTTTAACACGAGATTTTTATTGCATGCAAAGCTTCTGGTCTCATGAAGTTTCTGGTCAAATTTCGTAATTTTTGAAATTTGTTTGCTAATTTAAATGATTTTTATACAAAACCGAGTCAAAAAGTGTGTTTTTGGCTAAAATAATTACTATAAATAGTTATAGTTCTAATCTGGTCACGAAAGTTTTTCACAGTGATATTTCATATTTATACATTCTGCATGTAATTTTTCAAAGTCAGATTTTGAGTTTTGATTATTTATTCATATTTTTGTTTAAAATCGGTATATAATGGCCTTTATGTCCAAAAATATAGTAAATGTTGTTTTCTGGACATGAAATTTATACCAATATTTGTACACATTATAAGGATGCTCTCGTATAAATTTGGGATTTTTCCTCACTGTTTTAGACGTTTTCTTGATTTTATGAGATAAAATCGATGAAATCGTATGTTATTTATTATAAAATAAATCCGTAAATTTTTCTGACCAAACTTTTCATTTCTGATATTTTGGAAGTGTTCCAGAATATACAAAATTTTTTCAAAATAAAAATAATTTTATTTTATTTTATTTTGATTTTATAAAGCTTTATTCATAAAAGGGTTATGATTAAAGTACTTCTAATTAGCAAATGACCAAGTTTATGAACTAAAATACACCTTAAGTTAGTATAAACTAATGTTGGGTGTTCTAAAATCAGTTTAGAAGTTTTAGTTCAAGCTTAAAAGGTCTTTTAAGCATTGTTGATTAATATAAGATTAATCGATTAAAATGAGATCGGTTTTAAACAAGTTAATGCGATTATTGTTTAGGGCGATTTTGGCATGTTTTTATTTATAAGCTTTACATTATGCATGTTTGAATGAATGTTTATTATTGAATGAATGTTTATTTACACTAGTATGGCCATAGTTTGTTATATTTTTACCGATATTACCCGTAATGAAAGGGAATATCGTGTGGTTTGTAATTAAATGCGATCTCGTATCGCCGGTTTGTAATTTAATAGTTTATTTCATTTATAAATGTATAATAGGATTGCCATGTATTCATTTGTAAATCATACTTGTAACTATTTGTAAATCGAAGACCGGTGATGGAGATCGACTTGGAGCCTTAGAAGAGTTCTAAAGCTTGCAAGAAGGAGCTTGGATGTGATCCATATGAAGAGGGACCAAAGGAGTTGGTTTCCAATTTGTAACTCTTTGTATTTTAATTACTTTAGGTGGCCATACTAGGTTTATGTTGTTTGATGCTTGTGTGTTTGCTTATTTTCCGCTCACATGCCAAAATCGCCATGCATGCCACGTTATCCCACTATGATTGTCGTTTTTAGGTCGCCATTCTTAAAATTAGTTCACTTATAAAGAATTGAAATGACTAAAAATTGACAAGATCACCCACATTTTAACAAATGAATTGAGATTAAGCCTTTCCAAATGTAGCGACTATGAACCCCATGTTCGTGAGGACCTCCGCAACGTGGAACCTTGTTACCATGGGTAAGTAGTGGGAGGAAGTCCCTTGCTAATTTGGTTTGGACTCAACCGAATAAGAGTTATTTGGGGCTAAAAGATGCATTTTAAAGAAAATCATCAACCAAGCATTCTAGTGTAGAATTAGTCAAGTGTTGACTTATCGCTTTTATATAAAAGGAAACATGAGATGTCTAATTTTATATGAAAAACGAGTCTTGGAATCATTTATATAATTTCGTGGGAGATCATTATATAAATGGACATTTGTTTTAAAAATGAGTTTTAGCAAATGTTATATATGAACAATGAATGCTTATATATTTCCTCATATTTATTGTAGAATCGTTTATCGCAATGGCATCATCAACTCCCGCGCCCATTTTGGGCAAAGATTCATGGTTGCGAACCGTGATGGATAAGTGTATCCTCAAGGATGACGGTAGCAACTTCGTCGAATGGGATTCGACAATGAAGGGCGCCGCGACATCCGACAATGTGCTCAAGCAGCTTACCGATCAACCACCCGCCGAACCCACTTCTCGAACCGGCGCGGCTCGTGCCGCCTATGATGAGTATGTGCGAGTGGACAATGACGTGAAAAACGTCTTGATTTGGTCCATGTCACCCGCTCTCAAACTCCGAATGGTTACTCAAAAAAGTGCATATGCGATATTCACTCGAGTGACAACTATGTTCTCCAAAGCACCGCAAATTAGGCTTTATGAAGCCGCGGTGCGGTTTTTCGATGCAAAGCTTGAGAGGAACCAAAAAGTTGGTCCTCATGTGCTCAAAATGATTGAGCAAATAGACACTCTTGAGCGTCAAGAGTGTGCTATACCCAAGGCTCTTGCGATCAACCGCATCCTCCATTCTCTTCCTAACAAGTTTGCTCACTTTCGAGTAAACTATAACATGAACAACATGGATAAGAGTTATCATGAACTTCATGCACTCTTGGTCCAAGCCGAGAGGGATATGGAAGTGAATGAGGTGGAGAAGAAAGATGTTCTCTCCATGAAAATGAAGAACATGAACTTGGGAATGAAGAAGGGGAAGGTGGCCAAGAAAGGGCCATCTAACATTGGCAAGGGTAAGGGAAAGGCTATTGTGGAAGGTGTTCCACATAAGCCTAAGCCCAAGATCAACAAGGGAAGACCCCTCAAAGACACTTGCAAATATTGCAATGAAGTGGGTCATTGGATGCGCAATTGTCCCAAGTACAAGAAGGATTTGAAAGATGGATGTGCGACATCCAAAGGTATTCTTCCTTCTAATCTCTATATGATTGACATCAATCATGCTTGCATTTCTACATGGGTATTGGATACCGGATGTGGATCTCACCTTTGTAATCATTTGCAGGGGATGAGAAACGTGCGGGCCCTAGCCAAGGGTGATGTAGATCTCCGCATGGGCAATGGAGCTAGAGTAGCGGCCGTTTCCGTGGGAACTTTTGTACTCGCTCTTGCTAGTGGTTTAGAGTTGCATTTGAATAACTGTTATTTTGTACCAACTCTAACCAAAAACATTATCTCCGTCTCCGTGTTAGATGCGGAAGGCTTTTGTTTTGAGATTAAGAACAACCGTTGTACTTTTTCTTTTAATGAAATGGTTTATGGCGAAGCTATTTCAATTGGAGGTATTTATGTTTTAAATGATGTTAATGATGTTTATCATGTCGAGAACAAGAGGCCCAAAACGAATGAATCAAACAAATCCTACCTTTGGCATTGTCGTTTAGGTCACATAAACGAAAGACGCATAAAGAGACTTGTTGAGACCAAGGTTCTCAAACCATTTGATTGCGAATCATATGGTACATGCGAGTCTTGCCTCTTAGGCAAGATGACTCGTCAACCCTTTAGCGGTAAAGGGACACGAGCAAGTGAGGTTTTAGGACTCATACATACCGATGTGTGTGGTCCATTAAACATCACCGCTAGAGGAGGATATCATTACTTCATTACTTTTACCGATGACTTAAGTAGATATGGTTATGTCTACTTAATAAGGCATAAAAGTGATGCTTTTGAGAAATTTAAAGAATTTCAAAATGAGGTTGAGAACCAATTAAACAAAAGGATAAAAGCACTACGATCGGATCGTGGTGGCGAATATCTAAGTAATGAGTTTGATTCACATCTTAAGAATTGTGGTATTATATCACAGTGGACTCCTCCGGGCACACCACAATTGAAGGTGTTGCAGAAAGGAGAAACCGAACTTTGCTTGACATGGTTCGGTCTATGATGAGTCAAACTGAGCTTCCTGGATCTTTTTGGGGCTTTGCGCTATTATCTGCTGTTCTCTCACTAAATCGAAGTCCGACTAAAGCGGCCAATAAGACTCCATATGAGATATGGATGGGAACGGTTCCCTATTTGTCATTCATGAGAATTTGGGGATGTGAGGCATTCGTCAAGAATAAAACTGACGATAAGCTCGCTCCAAGGTCTGACAAATGTCTATTTGTAGGTTATCCTAAGGAAACCTGTGGTTATTACTTCTACAACCCTCACGAGAACAAAGTGTTTGTGGCTCGTGATGCTGTTTTCCTAGAAAATGAATTTATTTCTAAGAAACAGAGTGGGAGAAAATTTGAACTTGATGAAGTTCAAGAGCCACAAACCGACGCAGAAGATGAGGAAACCGTTCCCTCGTCTTCTCACACGGTTATAGTCCCTAGGAGGTCAGGAAGAGTTAGTCAACAACCTGACCGCTACCTCTGAACATCGAGGAGGAGGGTGATTTGTTGTTATTCAAAGCAACGAACCCTCAACCTACAAGGCGCTATTAGTAGCCCCAACTCCGAACAATGGCTTGAGGCCATGAAATCCGAGATGGATTCTATGTACGAGAACCAAGTTTGGGACTTGGTAGATTTACGAAGGAGTGCGACCCTTCAGTGTAAATGGATATTCAAAATCAAACTCGGCATAGATAAACATATTGATGTTTACAAAGCTAGATTGGTGGCAAAGGGCTTTTCACAAGTCCAAGGTATTCATTATGATGAAACCTTTGCACCGGTTGCTATGCTTCGATCCATAAGGATAATCTTAGCGGTTGCCGCATTTCATGACTATGAAATATGGCAAATGGATGTAAAAACCGCCTTCTTGAATGGGATTCTAGAAGGGGAAGTGTACATGACACAACCTGAGGGTTTTATAGATACATCCAACCCTAAGAAAGTATGCAAGCTTAAGAGATCCATTTATGGTCTTAAGCAAGCATCGAGGAGTTGGAATCACAGATTCGATCATGTTATCAAACAAGATGGATTCGCTCGAAGTGCCGAGGAACCTTGTTTGTACATGAAGTTTAGTGGGAGCAAGGTGACCTTCCTTGTTTTGTATGTGGATGACATACTGCTGATCGGAAATGATATTCCAAGTCTGAACTCGGTAAAGGTGGAATTGGGAAACCATTTCCAAATGAAGGACTTGGGAGAGGCACAACGCATCTTGGGTATCCGGATCTATAGAGATAGATCCAAAAGGATACTAGCATTAAGTCAAGAAACTTATATTGATAAGATTCTTGATAGGTTCAATATGAAAGACTCCAAGAGAGGCTTTCTTCCGATGAGTGTAGGAATAACGTTGAAGAAATCTCAATGTCCTACGACTCCTGCGGAAATTGAACGCATGAAATTGATCCCTTATGCTTCATTGTAGGATCAATCATGTATGCTATGATGTGCACTCGTCCCGATGTCGCTTTCGCTTTGAGCATGACGAGCCAGATCAAGCTAATCCGGTGAGAGTCACCGGATAGTTGTGAAGAACATCCTTAAGTACTTGAGAAGAACTAAGGATTCGTTTCTAGTGTTTGGAGGAGAACTTGAGCTACGTGTAAAGGGTTACACGGATGCAAGTTTCCAAACCGATGGGGATGATCCAAATCCCAATCCGGCTATGTCTTTATGTTGAATGGAGGAGCTGTTTGTTGGAAGAGCTTCAAACAGAGTGTCACTGCGGATTCTACAACGGAAGCTGAATATTTGGCGGCATCTGAAGCTGCTAAAGAAGCTGTGTGGATTCGGCAATTCTTGGATGGACTAAGAGTAGTCCCTAGTGCCGTAGATCCTGTGACTGTTTATTGTGATAACAGTGGGGCTATTTTCCAAGCGAAGGAGCCCAAGTCTAGCAACGAGTCTAGACACGTTTTGAGGAAATACCACGTTATTAGAGATAATGTGGAAAGGAAGGAAATAGATATTTGTAAGGTTGGGACAGACGATAATGTCGCTGATCCTTTAACCAAGCCTCTTTCGAGGGCTAAGCATGACGCGCACACCGCCTCCATGGGGTTGCGGCGTATGCCAGATTTCCTTTAGTTTCGTAATATGTAATTGAACGATGTATCTTATTACATATATGAAAATAACATTCATTGTTTTATCTTAAGTCATTATTGAATGCATACTTTGTTTATCCGAATATTTGTGTGACAAGTTTGAACGTATTCAAGTGAACGGAATAAACTAAGTATTTGGTCCCTAGTCTCTCATATGAGGTGACGTCTCCGAGAAACTAGATTGCAAGTCGATCGATGGTGAGGTTCAACACCATAGGGTCATATGTGATGACTGATCGTTTGCATAGACAGACTGTGAAAAACACTCTGTCGGGCAGTGACGCTTATAGAATTCCTTTTCAATGAGATTGAAACCTGGTCGTGGTGGGAATTTCTATAGTATTCCTTTGAGTCGATTCTTTGACCGAGCCGATTATGCAGTCGGTGCAGTTTCCGAGTGACTTTCATTTTTGTCCTAAGCCATGCCGTGAAAGGGGGTTATAAGGGCATCTTTGGGGTCATGGTGATCCGCATTATACAGTACAATCGAGGGGAAGGAAATGTCCACCTCGTCAGGGTAAAACATCTTTGGGCCACTCGAGGAGTAGTCATTTGAAAATGCGTGGCCACGCTCGGTAAGAATCTACGGTAGATTCCCCGGTCAGACAGCTACTCTCCTTATCGAGAAAACCACTCATGATTTTTATCTCAGGATGCAAGTACGACCTGTAAGACACCTTGCATCGAGTGGGAGATGTGAAACGGACATGAGAATTGGTAATGCACAACTTGTCTCGGACAAGTGGGAGATTGTTGGAGTATGTGTCCTCCACAATAGTGCGATTACTTAATAAATCTCAATTAAGGAATACGTGGGGATAATCCTGTATTATTGTCAATTGATTAACGTAAATCAATAACGGTTGGCTGACTAGAGTTTGACGTTATTGTCGTGAAAGCGGCGGTGATCAATTGATCCCTTTAAGTCACACCTATAGGAACGTACTCCAAATATTTAAGCTAATTAATTGTATGAGATACGATTATATTAGTGACTTGATAATTTGACTAACGGTTAGTCGGTGTATTGATTTAGAGAGAAATCGAGTTGTGAACTCGGACGTTTGAATTTTATAACGATAAAATTATTAGAGGAGACGAGAATTAGTGATTAAGCGTTAATTCACTAATCGTGTATGTTTTACTAATGAGATTAGTAAAAGTACATTTTTAATATATGTGTAGAGTACATGTATATTAAGGAAGAGTTTAATTAATTTACACTTTATTATATTAGATAATTAAGTGATAAATTACAAGTATTTGTGAGACAAATATTGATAAACAAAATGGACCCATGAAGAGAGTCATGGACCGTCCAAAAGGGCAAAGGAAGGAGAAGGAAGCTTCTCTTGTTTTGTCTTATTAGTTTTGTTTTATTTCTTTTGCTTTTGCATGAAAAGCACAATGATTATCATGCAAGCAATTTGTCTTAACAAGAAAAAGACTCTTCACTCTCTTTTCTTCTCTTGGTGGCCGGCCCCCTCTAGTGTACAACACACACTTGCTTTGTTTTATTTCTAGTATAAAACACAAGGCTTTGAGAGATAAAAAGTAATAAATTCATTCATGCATTGTTTTTGTTTATCTCTCAAAAACCATTCTCTCTAATACTCTCCCTAATATTATTACTAAGAGTTAGTATTAATATTATCACATATTATCAAGTATATACTAAGTCATTTCTAGATCAAAATATTTAGTATTTTTGGAGTATTTTCTTGGGTGCATCTTTTAGGAGGTTTCCTCTTTGGAAACTTGGGTTAAGGAGGATCATCCTAAGCTTTGCTCAAGAAACAAAACTAGAAAGGAGTTCTAGTTTTGTGCCCTAATATCCTTTAAGAGAAAGGTATAAATTTCTAAACTTGTTAACAATGTAGATTTGTACTACATAGATCTTGCTAAATCAAATTAGAGTAATTTGATTTACACTAATACTTGATTAGTGAATGGGATCCGATCCCTACATGTTTATGAACTAAAATCACCATAAGTTAGTATGAACTAATGTTGGGTGTTCTAAAATCAGTTTAGAAGTTTTAGTTCAAGCTTAAAAGGTGTTTTAAGCATTATTGATTAATATGAGATTAATCGATTAAAAAATGAGATCGGTTTGAAACGAATTAATGCGATTATTGTTTAAGGCGATTTTGGCATGTTTTTATTTATAAGCTTTACATTATGCATGTTTGAATGAATGTTTATTATTGAATGAATGTTTATTTTTACTAGTATGGCCATAGTTTGTTATATTTTTACCGATATTACCCGTAATGTAAGGGAATATCGTGTGGTTTGTAATTAAATGCGATCTCGTATCGCCGGTTTGTAATTTTTTAATAGTTTATTTCATTTATAAATGTATAATAGGATTGCTATGTATTCATTTGTAAATCATACTTGTAACTATTTGTAAAAACCGAAGACCGGCGATGGAGATCGACATGGAGCCTTAGAAGAGTTCTAAAGCTTGCAAGGAGTAGTTTGGATCAAGTCCATATGAAGAGGGACCAAAGGAGTTGGTTTCCAATTTGTAACTCCTTGTATTTTAATTACTTTTAGGTGGCCATACTAGGTTAATGCTTGCTTGCTTTATCATGCTTGTTTGTTTGCTTTTTTCCGCACACATGCCAAAATCGCCATGCATGCCACGATATCCCACTATGATTGTCGATTTAAGTCACGATTCCTAAATTAGTTCACTTATAAAGAATTTAAATGACTAAAAATTGACAAGATCACCCACATTTTAACAAAAATGAATTGAGATTAAGCCTTTCCAAATGTAGCGACTATGAACCCCATGTTCGTGAGGACCTCCGCGACGTGGAACCTTGTTACCATGGGTAAGTAGTGGGAGGAAGTCCCATGCTAATTTGGTTTGGACTCAACCGAATAAGAGTTATTTGGGGCTAATCGATGCATTTTATAGAAAATCATCAACCAAGCATTCTAGTGTAGAATTAGTCAAGTGTTGACTTATCGTTTTTATATAAAAGGAAACATGAGATGTCTAATTTTATATGAAAAACGAGTCTTGGAATCATTTATATAATTTCGTGGGAGATCATTATATAAATGGACATTTGTTTTAAAAGGAGTTTTAGCAAATGTCATCATATACTATGAATGTTAATATTTCCTCATATTTGTTGTAGAATTATTTATTTATCGCAATGACAACTTCAACTCCCGCACCCATTTTGGGTATATATTCATGGTTGAGAACCGTGATGGATAAGTGTATCCTAAAGGATGACGGAAGCAACTTTGTCGAATGAGATTCGACTATAAGGGGCGCCGCTCAATCCGACAATGTGCTTAAATACCTTACCGAATAACCTCCCACCGAACCCGGACATGGGGCCACCGTGGCGGCGCAAGCCGCGTACGATGAGCACCCAAAGGCTGACAATGACGTTAAAAGTGTTATTGATTTACGTTAATGTCACATTCTCTCAAACTTCGCTTCGTTACTCACTAAAGTGCATATGAGATATTCACTAGAGTGATGACGATGTGCTTCGACCTAGATAGCATGAAAGTGAATGAGATTGAGAGAAAAGATGTTCTTTCAATGAGATTGAAGAGCATAAACATTAGGATCATGAAAGGGAAGGGAGCTTATAAAGCTCGGTTCAAGGAAGATAAGGGTAAAGGGAAAGCTATTGAGAATAGCAAGCCCAAACCCGGTTGTTGAAAGCGCAATTGTCCCAAATCCTTGAAGGAAAAGAATGATGGATGTGCGACGTCAAAAGATATTGTTCCTTCTAGACTTTATATGATTGACATAAATCATGCTTGCATTTCTACATGGGTATGAGATACCGGATGTGGATCTCACCTTTGCAATCACTAGCAAGGGATGAGAAACGTGCGAGCACTAGCCAAGGGTGATGTAGATCTCCGCATGGGCAATGGAGCTAGAGTAGCGGCCATTTCCGTGGGAATTTTTGTACTCACTCTAGCTAGTGGTTTAGAGTTGTACTTGAATAAGCGTTATTTTGTACCAACTCTAACCAAAAACATTATCTCCGTCTCCGTGTTTGATACGGAAGGCTTTTATGATTAAGAACAATCGACGTACTTTTTCATTTAATGAAATGGTTTATGGTGAAACCATTTCGATTGGAGGTATTTATGTTTTAAATGATGTCAATGATGTTGATCATATAGAGAACAAGAGGCTCAAAACGAATGAATCAAACAAATCCTACCTTGGCATTGTCGTTTAGGTCACATAAACGATAGACGCACAAAGAGACTTGTTGAGACCAATGTTCTCAAACCATTTGATTGCGAATCATATGGTACGTGCGAGGCTTGCCTTTTTTAAGGCAAAATGACTCGTGCACCCTTTAGTGGTAAAGGGACACGAGCAAGTGAAGTTTTTAGGACTCATACATATTGATGTGTGTGATCCATTAAACATCACCGCTAAAGGAGGATATCATTTACATCATTACTTTTACCGATGACTTAAGTAGATATGGTTATGTCTACTTAATAAGGTACAAGAGTGATGCTTTTGAGAAATTTAAAGAATTTCAAAATGAGGTTGAGAACCAATTGGATACGAAGATAGAAGCACTACGATCGGATCGTGGTGGCGAATATCTAAGTAATGAGTTTGATTCACATCTTAAGAATTGTGATAGAGTATCACAAATTGACTCTTCCGGGCACACCACTGTTGAATGGTGTTGCAGAAAGGAGAAATCGAACCTTGCTAGATATGGTTCGGTCTATGATGAGTCAAAGTGAGCTTCGTGGATCGATTTAGGGCTTTACGCTATCGTTTGCTGTTTTCTCACTAAATCGAAGCCCGACTAAAGCGGCTCCATATGAGATATGGACGGGAAAGGTTCCCTATTTGTAGGTTTTCCTAAGGAAACGTGTGGATTTTACTTCTACAACCCTCACGAGAACAAAGAGTTTGTGGCTCGTGATGCTGTCTTTCTAGAAAATGAGTACATTTCTAGAAGACAGAGTGGGAGAAAATTTGAACTTAATAGAGTTCAAGAGCCACAAACCGAAGCAGAAAATGAGGAAACGGTTCCCTCATCTTCTAACACGGTTGTAATCCCTAGGAGGTCAGGAATAATTAGTCCTCAACCTGATCGCTACCTCGGTAACATCGAGGAGGAGGGTGATTTGTTGTTATTCGAAAGCAACGAACCCTCAACCTACAAGGCGGCTATTAGTAGTCCTAACTCCGAACAATGGCTTGGGGCCATGAAATCCGAAATGGATTCTATGTACGAGAACCAAGTTTGGGACTTGGTAGATTTACCTGAAGGAGTGAGACCCCTTCAGTGTAAATGGATATTCAAAATCAAACTCGGCATAGATAAACATATTGATGTTTACAAAGCTAGATTGGTGGCAAAGGGCTTTGCACCGGTTGCTATGCTTCGATCCATAAGGATAATCTTAGCGATGCCGTGATTTCATGAATATGAAATATGGCAAATGGATGTAAAAACCGCCTTCTTGAATGAGATTCTAGAAGAGGAAGTGTACATGACACAACCTAAAGGTTTTGTAGATACATCTAACCCTAAGAAAGTATGCAAGCTTAAGAGATCCATTTATGGTCTTAAACAAGCATCAAGGAGTTGGAATCACAGATTCGATCATGTTAAAAAAAAAAAAAATGGATTCGCTCGAAGTGCCGAGGAACCTTGTTTATACATGAAGTTTAGTGGGAGTAAAGTAACATTCCTTGTTTTGTATGTGGATGACATACTACTAATTGGAAATGATGTTCCAAGTTTAAATTCGGTAAAGGTGGAATTGGGAAACCATTTCCAAATGAAGGACTTGGGAGAGGCACAACGCATCTTGGGTATCCGGATCTATAGAGATAGATCTAAAAGGATACTAGCATTAAGTCAAGAAACTTATATTGATAAGATTTTTGATAGGTTCAATATGAAAGACTCCAAGAGAGGCTTTATTCCGATGAGTGTAGGAATAACATTGAAGAAATCTCAATGTCCTACGACTGGCGAAATTGAACGCATGAAATTGATCCCTTATGCTTCCGCTGTAAGATCAATCATGTATGCTATGATGTGCACTCGTCCCGATGTCGCTTTCGCTTTGAGCTTGACGAGCCGGTATCAAGCTAATCCCGGTGAGAATCACTGGATAGTCAGAAAAACATCCTTAAGTACTTGAGAAGAACTAAGGATTCGTTTCTAGTGTTTGGAGGAGAACTTGAGCTACGTGTAAAGGGTCACATGGATGCAAGTTTCCAAACCGATGGGGATGATCTGAAATCCCAATCCGGTTATGTCTTTATGTTGAATGGTGGAGCTGTTTGCTGAAAAGGTTTCAAGCAAAGTGTCACTGTGGATTCTACAACAGAAGTTGTATATTTGGCAGCTTCGGAAGCTGCTAAAGAAGCTGTATGGATTCGGCAGTTCTTGGATGGACTAAGGGTAGTCCCTAGTGCCGTAGATCCAATCACTATTTATTGAGATAATAGTAGGGCTATCTTTCGAGCAAAGGAGCCCAAGTCTAGTAATAAGTCTAGACACGTTTTGAGGAAATGCCATGTTATAAGAGATAATGTGGAAATGAAGGAAATGGATATTTGTAAGGTTGGGACAGACGATGAGATCGCTGATCCTCTAACCAAGCCTCTTTCGAGGACTAAGCATGACGCTCACACCGCCTCTATGGGGTTGAGGCGTATGCCAGATTTCCTTTAGTTTTGAGATATGTAATGGATAAAGTATCCTATTACATATATGAAAAAATAACATTCATTGTTTAGAGTATATATTTACTCTTTTAAGTCATTATGAATGCATACTTTGTTTATCCGAATAGTTGTGTGACAACATTGAACATATTCAAGTGAACGGTATAAACTAAGTATTTGGTCCCTAGTCTCTCATATGAGGTGACGTCTCGGAGAGACTAGATTGCAAGTCGTTCGATGGTGGGTTCAACACCATGGGGTCATAGTGATGACTGCTCGTTTGCATAGACAGACTGTGAAATACTCTGTCGGACAGTGACGCTTATAGAATTCCTTTTCAATGAGATTGAAACCTGGTCGTGGTGGGAATTCTATAGTATTCCTTTGAGTCGATTCTTTGACTGAACCGATTGTCCGAGCCTGCAGCTCCGAGTGACTTTCATTTTGTCCTAAGCCATGCCGTGAAAGGGGGTTATAAGGTCATCTTTGGGGTCATGGTGATCCGCATTATCCAAAGACAATCGAGTGGAAGGGAAATGTCCACCTCGTCAGTAAAACATCTTTGGGCCACTCGAGGAGTAGTCATTTGAAAATGCGTGGCCACGCCGGTAAGAATCTACCAGTAGATTCCCCGACAAATGCCTACTCTCCTTATCGTGGAAACCACTCTCGATATATATCTTTAGTATGCAAGTACGACCTGTAAGGCACCTTGCATTGGGTGGGAGTTGTGAAACGGACTTGTGAATTGGTAATGCACAACTTGTCTCGGACAAGTGGGAGATTGTTGAGTATGTGTCCTCCACAATAGTGCGATTACTTAATAAATCTCAATTAAGGAATACATGGGGATAATACAGTATTATTGTCAATTGATTAACGTAAATCAATAACGGTTGGCTGACTAGAGTTTGACGTTATTGTCGTGAGAACGGCGGTAATCAATTGATCCCTTTAAGTCACACCTATAGAACGCATCTAAATATTAAAGCTAATTAATCGTATGAGATACGATTAGATTAGTGACTTGATAATTCGACTAACGGTTAGTCGGTGAATTAATTTAGAGAGAAATCGAGTTGTGAACTCCTGATGATTGAATTTTTATTGATAAAATTATTAGAGGAGATGGGAATTAGTGATTAAACGTTAATTCACTAATTGTGTATATTTTACTAATGAGATTAGTAAAAGTACATTTTAATATATGTGTAAGTGTACATGTATATTAAGGAAGAGTTTAATTAATTTACACTTGATTATATTAGATAATTAAGTGATAAATTATGTATATTTGTGGGACAAATATTAAAAACAAATAAGACCCATTTGTGGGTTGATGGACCGTCCAAAAGCAAGAGGGGACCTTCCTCTTGTTTTATTTGTTTTGTCCTCTTGTGTTTTGGATATGCATGCAAATACACTATGATTACAATGCATGCATTTCCTCTTATCAAGAGAAAAACTCTTCCCATTTCTCTCCTAGGGTGGCCGGCCCACTTGGTGTGCTAGACACACTTCTAGTTTTTGTTTTGGTTATTAAAAACACAAGGCATAAGTGAGAGAATGATTCATGCAAGTCTCTCTTTCTCTCATACAAAAACTTTCTCTCTATAATAAGAAGTATGTTCTTATATTTTTCTATATACTACTAAGAGTTAGTAGTAATTATATTCACATATTATCAAGCTTCTATTATTGATTTCTAGATCAAAATCATTAATAGATTTTGGTGTACTTCTTGGGTGCAACAAGAAGGAGGTTTCCTTATTTGGAAACTTGGGTTGGAGGATCATCCAATATTTTAGCTCAAGAAACAAAATAAGAAAGGAGTTCTTATTTTGTGCCCAATATTTCCTTTGAGAAAGGTATAACATTTCTAAACTTGTAACAAAGTGAATTTGTTACTACATAGATCTTGCTAAATCAAATTAGAGTAATTTGATTTACACTAATATTTGATTAGTGAATGGGATCCGATCCCTACAGGATGGAACTTGGAGAATGTGTACGGATAGTCGGGCTATCAATAATATTACGGTCAAGTATAGGTTTCCTATACCTAGACTTGATGACATTCTTGATGAGCTTAGTGGAGCTCGATTGTTTTCCAAGATTGATCTACGACAAGGATACCATCAAGTGAGAATTAAAGAGGGTGATGAATGGAAGACGGCTTTTAAAACGAAGCATGGGTTATATGAATGGTTAGTCATGCCTTTTGGACTATCCAATGCTCCTAGCACCTTCATGAGATTGATGACCGAGGTTTTGAGACCTTACTTGGGGAGGTTCATTGTGGTTTACTTTGACGATATCTTGGTGTATAGCCCTTCCAAGGAAGCTCATCTACATCACTTGCAAGTGTTGTTTGAGACACTTAGAGACCACAAGTTGTATGGCAAGCTAGAGAAATGTTCCTTCATGCAAAGCGAAGTCCAATTCTTGGGCTTTATCATTTCTAGCTGTGGAATACTAGTGGACCAAGAGAAGGTGGAGGCTATCAAATCATGGCCAATTCCGAAGAACATAACCGAGGTGAGGAGTTTTCACGGCTTAGCTTCTTTTTATCGAAGGTTCATCAAGGATTTTAGCACTATCATGGCACCCATCACCGAGTGTATGAAGAAAGGTGAGTTCAAATGGAGTGAGGGGGCCGAGATTTCTTTCAATAAGATCAAGGAGTTGTTGTGTGATTCACCTTATCTTACGCCACCGGATTTCAATAAGCTTTTTGAGGTTGAATGTGATGCTAGTGGAGTTGGAATTGGGGCCGTTCTCTTGCAAGAACACAAACCGATAGCTTACTTTAGTGAGAAATTGAATGGAGCCAAGCTCAACTATTCCACCTACGACAAAGAATTCTATGCCATTGTTCGAGCCCTCGCTCATTGGAGCCATTATCTCAAGCCCAAACCGTTCGTGCTACATTCGGATCATGAGGCACTTAAGTACATCAATGGGCAACACAAGTTGAATCATAGGCACGCCAAATGGGTAGAATTTCTTCAATCCTTCTCTTTCTCAAGCAAGTTCATTGAAGGGAAGAATAATGTGGTAGCCGATGCTTTGTCTCGAAGGCACACTATGCTAAGCTACATGGAACAAAGGGTGTTGGGCTTTGTGTTCATGAAAGAACTCTATGTGGAGGATCCCGACTTCAAGGATGAATGGAGCTCCCTACACAACGGACAAGGCAAGCAAGGAGGCAAATACA
The DNA here is from genome assembly GCA_023091065.1 of Dianthus caryophyllus. Lineage (NCBI taxonomy): Eukaryota > Viridiplantae > Streptophyta > Magnoliopsida > Caryophyllales > Caryophyllaceae > Dianthus > Dianthus caryophyllus. The sequence goes on from CM041522.1 coordinate 21,760,831, forward strand.
CACTTCAAGAGGGGTTCTTGTTCTTTGGGAATCGGCTATGTATACCTAAGGGCCCTTATCGAAATCTCCTAGTGAGGGAAGTTCATTCTAATGGTTTAGCCGGGCATTTTGGAATTCAAAAGACTTATGACATCCTCCAAGATCAATTCCATTGGCCCAAAATGCTTGGAGATGTCCAAGATGTGATCAAGAGATGCGCTTCGTGCCAACAATCCAAGTCCTTCTTTCAAACGGGGCCCTACACTCCTCTACCCGTCCCAAATCGGCCATGGGAGGATGTTAGCATGGATTTCATCGTCGCTTTGCCTAGAACTCAACGAGGTAAGGACTCCATCATGGTTGTGGTGGATCGATTTAGCAAGATGGCTCACTATCAAGTGCAAGAAAACCGAGGATGCCATGAGTGTGGCCGAGTTATACTTCAAAGAAGTGGTCAAACTACACGGAGTTCCCAAGACCATTGTATCCGATCGAGACACCAAGTTCATGAGCCACTTTTGGAAGACTTTGTGGAAATTGTTGAAAACAAGGCTCTTGTTTAGCACAAGTCACCACCCTCAAACGGATGGTCAAACCGAGGTCACTAATAAAACCTTGGGGAGGATCCTTAGGAGCATCGTTTCCAAGTCCTTGAAAGATTGGGATCTCAAACTTGCTCACGCCGAGTTTGCTTTTAACCGTACCCCTTCTTCTAGCACGGGACATTCACCGTTTGAAGTGGTCTATGGGGCCAACCCCCTCACGCCCACGGACCTAGCCCCCATCAAGAGCAAGGAGATGAGTTACGATGCCAAGAAGCGTGTTGAATTCATGATGAGCATCCACAACCAAGTCAAGAAACAAATCGAGAAGTCAAACGAAGCCTACAAGGCTAAGTCCAAGAATCGAAAAACTCCAAGGGAGTTTGAAGCGGGAGATTTGGTGTGGTTGCACTTGAGGAAGGAAAGGTTCAGGGATAAGAGAAAGAACAAGCTCATGCCTAGGGCCGAGGGTCCCTTCGAGATACTTGAGAAAATTGGACCGAATGCTTACAAAGTTGATCTACCAGGAGAGTACGGAGTCCATGGCACGTTTAATGTGGGAGACCTTAGCCCTTATCTTGAAGACTTGGAGGATGAAGAAGGAGAGGATTTGAGGGCAAATCCTTTTCAACCCGGGGAGATTGCAACGGGAGTTGAGAATTTACGATCCATTGACCTAGGGCCCGCTTCCAACCTTAGGTCCAAAGGTCAACCCCAAGTCAATTAAAACAATCAAGAGCAAAAATCAAGTGGGAAAAGGTCCCAAGTCAGCCGAAATTGGATCAAATGAAGGCTCACATGTTGTTCCACAATATGTCCCTTTCCCACATGTCACTATCCACCTTTATGCTTTATGCTTTAGTAGTTGTTGTCTTCTTTCAAAATTTTCAGCTATGTGTAAGGCCTTTTGGCCGTTTTCTTTGTTGCTTTTCAAGGCTCATGTGAGCCCTTAGATGATCTTGAAATGTAAGGTTAGGATGTAAAGACTTGGTCTATATAAACCAAGCTCAAACAACATAATTTTCAGATTTGAGATATTGAATGAAAACCCTAGAGTTTTATGAGTTGAGTGTTCTTCATTTTCTCCTTGCTTTGTGCTTGAGATTTATGATTAATTAGTTAGTGGCTTAGTGCTTAACTAATTAAACCCCTAAATCTATTACTTTGTGTTTAGATTTAGGTACTATCTTTATGTTTCCTTTTGTTTTACAAAAATCAGAAAAATCATCACAAAAACACAACACTTTGGCCGAAAATTTCAAGGGTTTCACAAGTCGATTTTAGTTCATCCTTTGAGTGAAACTTGACCCACCTAGTTTCATTCCAGAAATGACGTTTAATCACACATGTCCAAAGCACTCGATTTATTATTAAAGTTCCTAGCTAAACTTACTTGGTATCCTTACAATCTGACACCAACATAAACCTAATACTCTGTACAACAATTAGAATTTTGGTCTAACCATCAATGCAACTCACTCCCATTACTGAAACTTACCAATCATAATTTCCATCCTCCACATAATCATCATCATCATCATCATCATCATCATCATCATCATCATCATCATCATCATTATTATTATTATTATTATTATTATTATTATTATTATTATTATTATTATTATTATTATTATTATTATTATTATTATTATTATTATTATTATTATTATTATTATTATTATTATTATTATTATTATTATTATTATTTATTTATTTATTTATTTATTTATTTATTTTATTATTATTATTTTTAATAATAACGCAATTATTATTGATATAAACACAGTTTACATGAAATTGTTGGGGAGCCGAGAAACAATCTGGGCCCTCACCCCCTTCGCTACAGCAAAGCCTAGTCGAACAAAAATGTAAGCGGACATCCGAGCCCCTGCTTCATGGGAGGCAGACTTGGACAGCTCCTGATATTTCTCGGTGTATGCCTGCAGCGACATATCACCCTGGTTTAGGTTCCTGAATTCCTCTTCCTTTTCCCATCTCAATTCTTCAACAAAGTACTTGTTCTCTAATAGGGTCTTGAACTCGGTCCAGTTATAGATCCTCAAGGGAAAAGTAGATTTGATTAAACGCCACCAACTATTGGCTTCCCCTTTTAGGTAATATGCCACTACGTTCACCCTTTCATTAGCCGGAGTCTTGCTAAGTTCTAGCAGCTTCTCCATCTCTTCAATCCACTCTGTCAAGACTGTGGGGTTGACAGAGCCCGAGTATGTCTGAGGTCTATGTTTCGAGAACCTCTCAAATGCAGATTGGTGGTTACCGCCACCCTGCTGTTGGTACATATTTTGAGCAATCTTTGTGATTGCATCTTCGAACCCCTTTCTCCTTGCCTCTTCCTCGATAAATTGTTGGTCGAGGTCATTGTTGGGAACAAAGTTTGCAGCCATTCTGAAAAATATTAAATCGTATGAATATTGAGTAGTTCCAAGAGAGACACATTATAAGATGCAAGGTAAAAGACATTTCACTGATAATGTAAAAGGGTTTACATCAAAACGTTACAAAGCTTCCTAATACATTTTCTATGAAATGAACTACGATGAAATTTTAATACATAGTCCAGCAAAATTAACATAAAGTTCAGATACATTCTCATGTGATAAGAAATTTGGTCGAGAATGACAAAAAGTTGGTCGTCGGTACTTATGGAAAGTACGCATAGTGGTGCTCCTCTTCTGAGAAGTTGTACTTATACTTGATAGCATAAGTTGCGTCGCTCAAGCCGAGCTTGAAATCCTCCCAACTCAGGTAGTAGTCGCCCTCGAGAATAGCGGGGGAGCGTAGTCGTCTCCACCAAGCTTTGGCTTCTTCATCAAGGCAAGCAGCTGCTAGGGAGGTTTTCCATTCCTCTCTAACGGAGTGTTCCAGGAACTTCGCATTCATGCCCCTGATCCATGTGTAGAGTGTCTCACTATCTCCCTCAAAGGTATCGGGGTTGCTCTTCATGAACGCCTCAATCACCTCGGTCTTCTCTGAAGATCGGCGAAGGTGATCAGGAACTCGATGCTCCATGTAGGGAGTCTTGAGAGCCCTAGTCTTCCAGTCAATTCTCGAATTCTTCAAGTTTTGCTTTATCCTCCACGTCTTCACCTGGCCGACGCCGCAGACAAATGCCTGGGCTACATTCACGAGCTTTCTCGTCTAGGTCTACTTCGCGTACTCCCTGTCGTGCGGTAGTCATATCTGAAATAAGTGGGAGGAACAACCTAAATGAGAATTGAAATTTTCAGATATGTACGTAGAATTTAAAATAATGTGCTGCGAAAAGTATACGACTAGGTTGCAACATAACGTCTCCATATATATAAATATATATGGGTAAAATATTACATTCAGAAAATATAATACATAAGTCCACACAACGTCACGTCCGAAAATGAAACCCATAGCCGTTAGGGAAAAGTGACGATATTAAGGTCGTTCTTAAGATAGTTAAAAGTCAATTACAAATATTTTACAATTTGGAGTCGAATGACCCTAAATATGATTTGAGACCCTGAAAAGTCTCCCAGATAAGAGATCCCTCTCCCAGATTGGAAGTAAGGCGCCTGGCAGTGTGGGATAGTCACGTTCATACTCTTGATTCATCAAGTTCTCGAGTAGTACATCGTACTCCATCCATGCGGGTGGTTCCATCACCCTCTGAAGTGGGTCTGGGGGGTACATGCGGTCCATGTACAGTTCGTAGTCAAGGAGAAGTCGCCATCCTAGCGGTGTCCAAAACTCGTCGTATGGATGGAAGCTCTCAATCAGAGTCAAACTGGTACCAATGCTCCTCGTGTGGTAGCTCCTGCTCGTCGTGATTCCATGAGTTTCCACGTGTTGCTCAATGATGAGGGACTGGCGATGTATATAACTTCCTAGTGGCATCATCGGTGGACGTCGTGGTGCTTAGCAGCGGAAAGAAAGGAAGGATGACATCCTAAGGGCCTTTGTCAGACTAAAGTTAGCCATAGAGCAAGTAGCAAGTAAAAGAATTATAATAATTCAAGACGCTATCTCTCGTCTAACTAGTTTATTATTATTATTAGGTCGGTCCTTAAGATTCTACCCTTTCTCACCTTTTAAAATGATCTAAGTTATTATTTTAGCGGTCTAGAGATCTCTAATTTATTATTTGATCCTATTAGTCTTTGCCTGCCATATATATCAATATGTATGTCTGGCCCAGGTGTCGTCTCGCTAGATGAGATAACCTTAAGTTATTCACGGTCGCAAGACAGCTCTGATACCAACTGTAACAACCTGGTTTTTCGTGACTTTAATTAAACTAAGGCGGAAAATTAATTAAGTCTAAATATTACAAACCAGCTGTTATCGTCTTACAAACTCAGTATACATAATACGAGTTTAGAGATAAAAACAGAGTATTTAGGGTACAAATTCTCTCAAAAAGGATTACAAAAGAAGGTAAACACTCCCCAGCGTGCATAAGCGTTAATGTCTCGGGGTACCTGCATTAATTATCATATTCTCGCATCACTCTTTCGACACATGAGTTTCTAAAACATATGCAATGGTAAATAAATAATAAATAAACAATTAACAAGTAGGCATATAAAGCATACAAGGAGAATATAATAATTCAAACATGATGATACAGCAGATCACATAACGCACAATATTCCTCGATCAACTATCTCAACAAGTCATATTTCAACACTTAAGAAGCCAAGTCATTCAGACAATAATCCAACAAAACAAGGAAATGCATTCAACATGTGATAACAAATGAGTCTTCGTTAGTAAGGCGGAAGCATGCAGACATAATCCGCGCAGTAGCAGTCAGGGTTGTCAAAGCGGACGTGTCTGAATATGCTAAAGATATCTAAGGTAATAAGAACGATTCAATCCCTTGTCTAATGTATGCATACACTACCTATCGAGGATCATACGTATTCGCTATTCAAAAGGTATCACCGACGAAAAAGTTCGACTATCACCAGAGACTGCACTTTGATGGGTGGGCGTTTCCAATTACTAATATATGGGCCCACGGAAGTATCAAGTATGCCCCATCCCTGAGGTTGATACCACGTGTCAAATAGCAATCTTAAGATCGTTAAATAGCCTTGGGCAACTCTGGGAGGGAGCCCAAGTCCCCATATACAGCTACCTCGTTAACTTCGAATTTCAAGAGTCGCAACATGGCGAACAATCCTAGTATTTTATTCAAGTAGCTCGTTTTCTCAAATTCTTATTTTCTCGTTCAAATGTAACAAAATGACAATTCTGTAACTTGATTATATCGTCGAACTTTGCATAATGAAATTTTAGTTCTAGCAGTTTTTCAGGTAAACAGAACACATAGGAAAACTTAATTAATTATTTTGGGTCCGTTCGTAAATTTTAAATATTTTCACTATTCATTATTTTACTATTCATGTATTTACTATTCATCGTATTTACTATTCATCGTATTTACTATTCATCGTATTTACTATTCCTCGTATTTTTATACGTATTTGTATTTTCGTATTTCGTATTTGTACGTATTTTTATACTTCGTATTTATACGTATTTTTATACGTATGCGTATTTTTATACTTCGTATTTATACGTATTTTTATACGTATGTATTTTTATACTTTATACATGTTTTATACTTAGGATATTTTATTTGGTTGCAAAACCAACTTTTATTTTCTAAGTACAAAATTCTAGTTTTAAAGTCGTTAAGTTCGTTTTGTACTTAACGATTTTAAATAATATTTCGGAAGTAAAACTCGGTTAAATGTAAGTATAAAATTTTTAGTTTCAAAGTTGTTAAGTTCGTTTTGTACTTAGTGATTTTAAATAATAATTCAAAAGTAAAACTCGGTTAAATTTAGTCATATACTTAACTAAAATTTTAGCGGTTTCCATTTTTAGCGAGGTTGTCGTAGTTCATTTTAAATAGTCCGTATGTCCACATCCAAATTTAAGCAAAGGTAGTAACACTCGAATTTATTCATTTTAACACATGTAACGTTTATTTTTATCGGTTTCGTTGATTCTTTTTATTAACGATCCATTATACAATCTAATATAATCCTAATTACTAATCAAATTTAGTGGCTAAGTGACAAATTCATTTTGTTCAAAATTGACCCAAAAATAAGGTGAATGTCGTAGCCCCCTTCACACTACTCTATTTATTTCTTTTTTGTTTCTATTAATAATTCAATACATTAACTAATTAATTTATCTAAGTGATAAAAATAAAAAGTGACAAAATCAATTTTGGACCAAAACTAAGCCTAAGGCCGTGGCCCTCTACTCACTTAGCCTTTTTATTTTCGTTTTCTAATTTATCGGTTTTTTTGACTTAAAGTTCTTATATACTAATTATTTAAATTATACTAAAGCGATTTAACTAGTTTACGATTTTTACTAATTATTTCATTTCATTTATGAATAGTGTTTTTGTGACACTTTATATTTCTAACTTTTATATTTTAAGGATTTAGCCTATTTAACTTATATAACTATTATTGTAATTTTTCACTAATGAATTTAAACAACAATTAACTAAAACTTATAAATATTATGAATCAAACTAATCACATAAATGAAGAACACATGAATATGTGAAGAACCCTAATATTTTTCATATGAACATCAATTAGTCAAATTTTTATATGTTTATATAATTTTCTCAAATTTTACCTACAAGTCTAATTTACCTAAACTAATACTAATATGTTATTTAGAAAAATTAAAACTAAAAATTGGTCCATTTTATTTAATAAAACCGTGTATATGTGTATATATATGTTCAAATTTTTATTTTTGATTTGTATACTTCTAATTCAATAACTAACTTACTTTATATCATTTATGTATTTAACATATGTGAAAATCATATACAAACATTAACAAACAAAAGTAAATTATTTCAAACACAAAGATAACAACAATAATTTCAAGCACAAGAATACCTTAAAAACATTTAAATTTCATAACAATTTCATCTTAAGTCCTAAACATAAACTAATTATATTTTCATATACATCTTATTCATAGTATTTTAAGCATGCAATTAACAAAAATTAAAACGAAAAATTAAGTGAAAAAATTAAGGAATGCCGTGTGGTTTTATAGGTGATACACAAATTTTATTTTTTGATTTTTGTCTCCTAATTTAACATATGATACTTAAGTGACATAATACATCATTTAAGAAAATAACACATAATCAATTAATAGGTGCTTAGCAATTATAGTGTGCGAGAGCACCTTAATTGAGTTGGTTAGTGAAAGCTTAACAGTTGTCGGGATCGACGATGTTGTCAAATTGGCTCAAGTCGATGCCTCCACCTTGCTCCTCGTCTTTGGTTAAGATTAGTACATAAAAATGAAAATAAGCAAGTTAGTAATTTATTTTATACTAGACTAACTATAATAAAAAATTTAAGTGTAGTATATTTTTTTAGGTTTAGGTGATGTAAATATTTTAAATGATTTTGATTTATGTTCATGTTTATCTACAATTTAAAAGATGTAGTGATTATTAAATATAAATGGTGGAGAATTAATTTAAGTGTTCTAGTGAATTTAAAACAATAAAATGAAAGATTTAAGGAAGAAAAAGAATTAAAGAGGATGAAGATCATAAGAGCTTCTAGGTTGAACATGAGTTTGTTCTTACAAGTGTTCTTGAGTGGTGTTTATTAGAGAGAAAATAGTTAGAGTATTTAGTTGTGTTTGTGTGTAATGAAATGTAGTAGTAGTAGTAATATGTATACTAGTAAACTTGTATGTATTTGTGTATTTGGTTTGTATAATCTTTAAATTTAATTAGGTTACTAAAGTGATGATGAAAGTATGTAGGATGGTAAGTGTCTTAGACAACTTAGTAGAGTAGAAGCATGTTGTGTAAGAGAAGAGGAGAGGAGACAAGAGCATGCTAGAGCATGGCTCAAAAATCTCGGCCAAATGAGCACAAGTGGCTCGAATTTTCGTTTTTGAAATTTTCGATTTACGCGCACGCGAAAAGTCTCGAAATAAAATATATGGTCTCAAAATAATGGTTCGAAGTAAGATCGAAAATAAAAATGAAAATAAACCTCAAAACGAAATCAAAACAAAAATTGGGTACTAGATCCTCGCAACTTTGATTAAAAATTTTATTTGATCGAAACACTTATTTTTTTCGTTGCATGTTATCGATTTAAATAATTATACTCAAACGTCAAAAAGTTTATCCATTTAGACTTAGTGTGACTCATTATTTCGATATTTAGCGAAAGTGTTAGGTAAATCAAAACGAAATAGTAAATTGATATTAATATAATATGTTTTGTTAGTAATAACCAAAATGATTAAGCCTTAACTAATTTTGTTAGGTTTGGATTATGGGTAAGTATATTTGAAAAAGGAATTAGGTGATTTAATCACCTTAAGTGGCTCGGCCACTTTGGTCAACATTGACCTCGATTTGCGTGCCAAAATTTGTCGTTGAGAAATTTGTCGTCGATTCATCATTTGATTTATCGAGTTTGAAAATGTAAAAATAAAGTTCAAAATCGAAGTGTATCAAAATGGTTTTAGTTTAGGTGCGAGAAAAATTGTAGTGTATTGTTTTAGGAAAATAATTGAGCGAGATTGTCTAATTATTGATTTCCTAATTATGATTAGTTTAAATTAACACGGGGTGTTACAAGTATACCGATTCGCTTGACCACCACCAAGTGTCGCGTCACCCTCGACACAGCAACTTCCTAGCCCACCTTGATAACTGACCTTCCTCGAACTCACTTAACATCGAATATAGACAACCCAAAGTCCCAACAAAAGGTCAAACCATATGTACATGTACCACAACGGGACAACCACTCACACTTGCATGACCATCATAATTCACATACTTTTCTCTCATGATGTTGCTACCTAGACTATAATATTACCACACATTCTCAGGACATTGTATACATATATATATATATATATATATATATATATATATATATATATATATATATATATATATATATATATATATATTTTGAGTCAGCTAAATATTTTGAGTCGCAAAGTCAAGATTTTCAGATTCTCCAAAATAGTGGATTTTAACCCGAAAAAAATGGATTTTAACCCAAAAAAAATGGATTTTAACAAAACACAAAATATTACAAGATGGGAGATTCGAGATCTCAAAAATACAACCAAAATTGTGTTTGCTTCATTACGAAAACACAATCTTCTAAGGCCACACTAGTAAATTACAACCGTTTGTACAATAATTAATGCGTAAAATTAAACCATTCATAACATTCATTCACAAAAATAGCATCAACTAAACATAGATAAAACAATGCATACAAATTGATTATATCCAAACCACCTCTTTTAAATGATTATTATTATGCAACAATTCCTTAATTGTTCATAATATCTTATAATCAAAACAATAATCCAAAAGAAATAATTTATATTATCAGTATAACATAAATTAGATCTCAAAAATATTTTAAAATTTTTTTTTTTTTTTTTTAAATATTAGGTATCATATTTATTATGAACTGCTTCACAATAACACAAAATATATTATCTTTATAATATACTAAAATATCACAAGATATAATTTCCACAAATAAAATTTCCAAAAATCAAATTTCGGCCACCTCTTAAAATTGCCGAATAAATTTTTTTTTTTTAATTTTTTTTTATTTTTAATAGTTACAAAACCCGGCCAAAAACTCAAAATTACCAAAAACAACAAATTTTGATACGGCCAACTGTAAAATTGAATCAAACTGATTTAATTCAATTATGCTAATAATTAGATCGATCCTAACTCAATTTTAATCCATATTAAACATTGGTTTAAGAGATTCAATTTAACCTTTTAAATTAAACAACTTAAAACTGATAGATCTAATGAAAAGCAAACGATATGTTCATTAACATACACAAATTTGGTCCTTTTAAGTTTTAATTCAATCGGTATTAAATCAAAACCTATACAATCATATATTATAGTTTTAACATCTTAAAACATTGAAAAATATGAATCAAATAGACCAAATTAAGCCAAAAACCAAACAAAAAAAAAAATACACGGCCATGAAACATACGGCCAATTCAAAATCAATTCAATTAATTAAAGTTGGTTTAAGTTGACTTTAGCAATTAAAGCATACGGCCATCACACAAAACAATTCGGCCAAGTACATACACCAAACCGTGAGTTTTCAAATATGTTTTAAAATTATACAAAATCGATTTTTATGAAAACCTTATAAAAATTTCATGTGCCCTAAGTCTCTGATACCACTTGTAGGTTTATATCCGCATATAGACTATTAAAATCACAGGATTATAATGAAAACTTTTATAAGATTTAAAGTCATAAATTGATATTGCATAATAAAGTATAAAGATTCAAGAATTAACCTTTTAATCCTTTTGAATTGGCCTAAGAACAATACCAAAGTAATGGTATCTCCTAATTATCACACCCAAGATGTTTTGAGAAATACCCTTGAGATTTGCTAGAAAATTAGAGAGAAAAGAACAACTTCTTTTTACTCAAGTTTTTGTGTTGTGTGCTATATCAAAAGTGAATTAGGTTAGATGAGATTTAGGAGGATGATTAGGTTAAGTAGAGAGGAAGAAAAAACTCCCTCTCCCACCCTAATTCTACACGTCCCAAATAAGGGGAGAAGTGGACTTTTCACTTCTAAATTTCAAGCCCAAACTAATTAAAAGTTCTACCCATTTAATTAGTCTTATTAAGCTTTTAATATATAATGTAATTATAATATCCTTATATTATAGTGAATCATAAATATCCTTATATTTATAATTTACTAATTAATTATAACTGATTAAAATTAATTAGCCTACATTATACGTAATAATTAAATATAACCTTTTATATTCTATTCCCGAATTACAGCTAATTCCTCTCATCTAATATCATTTAATCATTATTAAATAATACATTTGACTAACCTCTTAGTCATATCCGACTGACCTTTCAGTCCACAACACTAACTAACCATTTAGTCATTAAATAAGGTATCGATATGATCATTTTCTCAAATACATCCTTTAGGTGTGACTCTTAGGGACCAGTTGATCACCGCCATTTGTATGACAATAACGTCAAACTTATCTAGCAAGCCAACCGTTATCAATAAACGTTAATCAACTGATTAAATACAAAATGTACCCTGTGTACCTTTAGAGATTTATTTATGTTATTGCACTAACTGTGGAGGACACTAACTCCAACATTACACACGAAAAAATGCCATGTTCATGCACCTTGACCGAACTACATCGGATTTGATTTCGCCCCACGCGAATATGTAGGCAATCCTTTAGAATATGGGATACAATCCACCACCACCACCACCCATCATCTAATTTGTCATCTTGTCATTTTTTGTTGGGTCTGTCTTAGTGCTCGATTTAGATTGAGATGAGAATCAATGTTCTGATAAGTAATTGTCTAGTCTTGGAATGATCTTTTTTTCTTAACGGGAATTGCCAAAGATGTTTACTTCGACAGTTAGTTCGCATCTCGACAAAGAATTTGACTAGGGGGAGCATATGATACTAATAACCCACGACTATTTCAAACCACGTGTCAATCATCCTAAAAGACCTTGCACATTTACTAGTCTACCCGTCAGTGAAACGTTGTCTTAGGTCGAGTCGGTCATGGTCGAACATTCAAATGACAGTTGCTCGTGTCACGTTGTTGTCGCATTCATGTCACATTCGTGTCGTATTTCATGCTGACTTGGCCATGCTTCAATTTCAAAATATCAGACATTTCAAGAACCTTTTTGCAAAGTTTGGGTCGATGATCCGAGGTCAAATTTGAAATTCGGGCAGATGACCCACTTCAATTTTCAAAATGATGCTTGCGGGCCGATGGCCCATTTTAATTTCTAAATGATGTTTACATTCAGAGTCGATGACTCTTCTTGATTTTTAAAATGATGTTTACAATGCGGGTCGAGGACCCAATTCGATTTGATGCATGCTAACCAATACCCCACGTCAATTTCCAAGTAATTTTTGTAGTCTAGGTTGGACCCGCAATCCCACTTTAAAAACGATGTTTTTAAACTAGGTTAATGGCCGAATTATTAGAGGTGCTCAAAATCCAAAGTTCAGGTCAATGACCTCTTTCGATTTTCAAATGAAATTTGCTATACGGGTCAATGACCTAATCAGTTTCCAAAATGTGGGTCGATGACCCATTTCTCAAATGATGCCTTCCGCTCGGGTCGATGACCCATTCACCTTTTCCTTCAAAATATGGGTCGATGGCCCCTATTTTCAAATGATAAATATAGTTCGAGTCGATGACTCATCTACTTTTCAAAATGCGGGTTAAAGACCCATTTTTTCAAAAGATGTTTATAGTTCGAGTCAATGACTCTTCCACTTTTCAAGATGCGGGTTAAAGACCCATTTTTCAAAAGATGTTTATAGTTGTTCGAGTCGATGACTCATCCACTTTTCAAGATGCGGGTTGAAGACCCATTTTCAGAAGATGTTTATAGTTCGAGTCGATGACTCATCCACTTTTCAAGATGCGGGTCGAAGACCCATTTTCAAAAAATGTTTCCGGTCGGCGACCCATTTTCAAAAGATGTTTACGGTTTCCGGTCGACGACCCATTTTCAAAAGATGTTTACGGTTTTGGATCGATGATCCATCCTTTTGTTTAAAAAGCAGGTCGAAGACCCATTTTCAAATTAAAATTCTCAGCTCGGATCGATGATCCATCGTTTTTGTTTAAAAAGCAGGTTGAAGACCCATTTCCAAATTAAAATTCTCATTTCGGATCGATGATCCATCCTTTTGTTTAAAAAGCAGGTCGAAGACCCATTTTCAAATTAAAATTCTCAGCTCGGATCGATGGTCCATCCTTTTGTTTAAAAAGCAGGTCGAAGACCCATTTCCAAATTAAAATTCTCAGTTCGGATCGATGATCCATCCGTTTTGTGTAAAAAGCAAATCGACGACCCATTTTCGAATGAAATTCCCAGCTCGAATCGATGATCCATCCTTTTTGTTTCAAAAGTCGCAGAATTCACTATGTGAGTCGTGTGCTATGATTTGTTGTTAAGATTGAGCAGGAACGCTCCAACCGGGGGCTCTAAAGTCACCGACCTTAGACCCTGACGACAGGATGACATCCTCGAAATGAAGAAGTACTAGCAGAAGCTAAAAGGAGTGACACTCCCAAGAAGAATGCAGATATTGGCTTTACTGAATCAAGTAAACAAATATCATTATTTTGGGCCGAAGCGGCAGAAAGCTACAGGCCAGCGAGCTCGAACTACGATACGGGTTTGATTCTGTCACAACGGATACGTAGGCGCCTAAGGATAAGGCTCAACCCACACTTTGATGAAAATGAAGGCATCCAGAATCATGTTTCAGGTATGATTTCTTCTTATGGCTGGTGAGCTTATATACACAGGTCTAAGGGACCGTAAACGACCCGCGAGGCTCTCAAGTTGTGATCTTCGATCGACTCGAGAGTCTACTTTGACTTTCGCCTGTCCAAGCCTTAGTCAAAGTGGGGGCTCTGTAGATACCCGTATCTGTCGATATGGAAATTTATAGAAAACCCGACAAACACCCAATGATGATAGGACAACATGTATTTCGTGTCATTTATTTGAGTTCGTTTTACGATGTAAGCCGAGCGTCGTCGACATAATGTTTTATTAATTTAAATGATATTTAAATTAATTATTTGACAAGGTAAATTTATTTCGATCAAAATTATTTGCCTCAAGTTTATTTTATTGAAAATAAAATATTTCAATTTGAAAAATTATTTTAAGTAATTCGATTTGAAAAGTCGCTTTTACAAATTCGATATTTGACTTGAAAAGTCGTTTCTCGTATCCTTAAGCCATTTTATTAAATCGTTTTCGATGAATTCGTTTTCTTAAAAGCAAGTTTAAAGCTCGTTTTGAGCTCGATTTAAAGAGCGATTTTGAGCCCGTTTCAACACGAATTTCGAGGCCCTTTTACCCACTTTCTTCCCCACATATCTGAGATTAAATCCAGCCCAAATCACGACCTAAACCCACCATTAGAAGCCAAAACGCGTCCAAAAGCAGAGCTAATCTACAACAGCTCGTAGGCCCCCAAATCAGCCCTTAATTAGCCCAAACCCGACTCCAATTCGCCTACCCATGACCCATACCCGTATCCTAACTATCCTACCCATATACCCTTGCCTTGACACTCAAGAAAACACCCTACCAAGCCCTAAAACGAGCCTTGGACAGCAGCCCTCGAAAAACATAGCAAAGCTGCTCTTCTTCCCTCAAAACCCTACTTTCGACCCTATATATACACACTAACCACAAGCATTCAAGGGGGGACGGGTTTTATAGCATACACACATAATACTAAGCCACAAAAGCCATCAAAAAGCCTCAAAAGAAGTCGAGATAGCCTCTCGAAAAACAGAGCACCGCTTTCTGTTTTTCGTTCAGTTATCCCCTGTTCTTCCTCGTTTTTCGTGTTACAAACTTCATAATCTCTCTGGTTTGTTTACAAAATCTTAAAGTTCACTTTATCACGATTCCAAAACATCTTTCGGTTCGAAATTTCGTTGAGAAACGAAGAAGTTACAAGCTTTTGAAAATCGCTGTCAGTTTCATTCAAAGTTACGGTTTTTGTTATTGGTTTTCGTCGACGACGGCCCCTCGGGATAAAATCTTACAATCGATTACGACTCGAAGATTTGGTCAACGATACATGTAAGTTGAGGGTGCAAAAACTCTATTTTTACTTTGTTGAATTATCGTTTTTTATTGTTTTTATAGCCCTCTGTCGTTTTTAATCACTTTCTGTCGCTCTGTTGTTTATCATCGTAGTTATTGTTTTATCGTACGTTTTAGGCGTATATCTTTAGCATGATTTTGATGCGTATATATGAATATGTCGTGCCCCTTGTTCACCTAGTATGCATGTTTAATTTCCTTGCGTAGTATGACTCGAAAATTCTTCGTTAGCTTGGTTCTGTTTAACTCGTTAGTTTATTGTGTAATTAGATCTTACTCATGTTAGTTATGTTGATTGTCTTAAGCTAGGTTTATCGTATTCTTCCAGATATGTAATTCACGTCGGTATGTTAGATTAGTTTTCGTGGTTTTATTTCGTCATTTAGCATTGGTGTAGCAGTTGGTTTCGTTAGTCATGTAAAAGTCTTGCGTTGCATGGTTCTGCTTGTTGCTGGTTTTGTCTTGTCTGTTAAATCTTGAGTTGTGAAGTTGTTTGACACGAAGGCTTGTATGGTTTAGGTTTTCATATGATGTGTTTAAAGTATTAGTTGGATTTGTTTAAGCACTTGTTTGTTTTTTGCTTATTTATTTGTGTGTATTAGTTGGATTTGTTTAAGCACTTGTTTGTTTTTTTTAGTTGATTATTAGTTGTATTCGATTGATTATTAGATTGCACGTTTGTTTGTGTTTGTACGTTGCTTCTTTATTTTTTCGTATGCAGTACTTAGTCGTTTATGTTAGTCGTTCATGTCTGTTTATATACTAGTCGCGTTTGATTATTTCTAGTGCCGCTAACGTTTGTTAATCTATCTTATGCTATCGGTAAGTATTTCTGCTTCTTTTCTTTGCTTGCTAGAATAGTAAATGAACCCATGTTGAACAACTTTGACGAAATCATATGTGCATTAAACGACATAGAATGGATGTATTTTATTTAGGGTTAAAACATTGTTTGCATATCCGCATGTGTACTCATAATTGCCATGGTTTTACTTAGTAGAGACCGTCTTTACGACGGGCGGGGTTAGGCGTTAAATTAATGAAATTCTTTTAAACTTCCTAACACGTAAACTCACACGAACTCATTTTCTCTAAAATTGGTTTTCTAAATTCCATATAAAATTTAGTGGCGACTCTCTTTTCGAATAAAAATGTTTTTGAAATAAAACATCTCGTGGATCAAAATCCCTCGTCCACAGAATGGCTAGAGGGAACCTGACCCTATAAACCAAATACCTGTGTTTATACGTACAAATGCGAAGCTATAGTACCCTCACTATAGTCGTCTTCTAAACAAATGCATGCAAAAACATTTCCTAGGCATTACACATTCAAAAGACGTCCATTTTTGAAATTACATTTTCAAATATTTTTCAAAAGGTCATACTCTCTTAATATACTATCAGGATCATTGACCTATAGTCATTTGAACTTGACAAACGATACATCACAACATTCAAAACCGATCAGGGATAATCACTACATCCCAGTTCTTTTTCAAAACGTAGATGGATTATACGACTGACGTATCGTCATAATACATTTATTGCAAAACATTTCGCAAAGCAAAAACCGAAAATGTCAATTCATTTCGGATATTTTAAACAAATCAAACACCTTTACATTAGAAATAACTCTAAGCCGAGTGACTCACAAGTCACCCCGACTTAAACGAACTTTTTCTCTCAAAATTAAGCAAAACACGGGCTCATTCAAACACGAACCCGTCATTTTATATGTCAGGTCAAATGACTTATTGTCATTTTGACTTGATATCCTATGTCTCACATAAAGAGCGAACAAACAATCGCTTTTTACCAAGTTTAACATCTTTAGATCGATTAGCCTATCACTACTTCGGTTTGACCCATTTTTCTATCATAGTCTAAACGATAAACCCATAGCAACATACTGCTAACCTTGGGTTAATCTGACTATGATCATACAACTTTTAACATCGAGATTAGGGACGTTTCAACGCGCCTCTGCCTCAAAAGCTTCCCGTCACTAGTAGAAAATAGCCCTATCGTGTCGAGGTTATCGTGGCGGTTCTTCTAATAACGACACAAAAAGTAAGGTAAAAGACCTTTAGTGGCGGTTTCAAGGTAAAACTGCCACTAAAAATAAATGTGGAAGAGGCTTTTAGTGGCGGTTCTAACAAACAACCGCCACTATAGACCTATCGTGGCTATTTTTAATTAAAACCGCCACTAAAGGATGCTTCTTATTTTGTCTCACAAAGACTTTGAGAATAGTTTTTAGTGGCGGTTGTATTTAACAACCGCCACCGTAGGTCTATTGTGGCGGTTGTAGCTTAGAACCGCCACTAAAAGTATAAGTAACCAAATGCTTCTTATTTTGTCTCTCAAAGACTTTGAGAATAGTTTTTAGTGGCGGTTGTTTGTAACAACCGCCACCGTAGGTCTATTATGGCGGTTAAAGCTTAGAACCGCCACTAAAAGTATAAGTAACCAACTTATTGTGGCGGTTGTAGCTTAGAACCGCCACTAAAAGGTTGTTTCTTTGAAGGACCTTAGATGGCGGTTGTACTAAAAAACCGACACTAAAAGAGAGAAACCTAAATATTTTAGGTGTATCCCAAAACACTTCAAAATAAAAAACATAAAAATTAAATCAACCTCCACTTCAAATCAAAAACCGTCCTCCGACAATCATCTCCATCGTCAGCCCTCCGACCTTCTTCTCCATCGTTCTTCTCTTCTCCTTCGTCCGTCTCTCCTCCTTCGTCCGTCGTCAGCCACTTCTCCTCCGTCGCCCTCCATCTCTTTTCATCGGCCGGAGTTCTTCTCCATCTCCTCGGCCAGCGCCGTCTGCTTGCTCGCCGGAGGCCTCTTCGTCCTCACCGTTTACTCGCCGGAGTTCTCCTCTGACTGCTCGCTAGTTTTCTCTCCTCCCGGATTTCTGGCGCCTGCCACAACGGGCATTCCGTTGTCATTTTCTCGGCCATATTATTTTCAGTTCGCAATTCATCGATTCTAATCCATTATTCTGAGTAATTAAAGGTATTATTCCTATTTAATCCTTTCATTTGATTTTCTTCGATTTAATCAATATGCCACTAGTTTTAAGTGTCGATTTCATTTGATTTTCTTCGATTTAACTCGATTTATCTGCTTAAAAAAATGCCACGAGTTTCATTTTATACTCAAATCAGAATGCTTATTCTAGTTGGTAAAAATCGTATTTTGGGGTTGGCTTTGTTGTCTATGGTTGGTTGTCTATGCTTGGATTCAAGTAATGAGTACAAGTCGTGGGTTTTGGGGTTAGCTTTGTTGGCTAAAATTAAAGCATTAAACAATTCTCCATAGCCTTTAGTAGTTGGTTTCATTCTAGTATTAAAGATTTGTGCTGAATTACAGAGGTATTAATTAGTAGTAGATAGAGTAGTAAAGTAAAGATTATTATTATTATTATTATTATTATTGTTGTTGTTGTTGTTGTTGTTGTTGTTGTTGTTAATATTGGAGAGGAAGAAGGAAAAATAAAAGAGAGATAGCATTTTTGCTAACTTACGGAGTAGTGTATTTTTGTGGGATTGTGGGATTACGGAGTAGTGTATTTTTGCTCACATTAATAAGTTGATGAGTGAAAGTTGATGAGTTGGCAAGAAATGAGGTAGATGAATTATGGGGCAAAAACCTTGACCACATTTCAATTGTGCGTTATGGCCATCAAATTATGGGGCAGAAAAGCGTGGAACACTAGACAATGCAATGCTAACTTAATAAAAGTTTAAGTTTAAGTTTATGTTAGTGTAGCATCATTTTGGTGACACGTACATAGCATTTTAATATCGTAATGTCCAAATATTATTTAGCGTTGTTGTACAACTTAGTTAATTAAGCGGTGGTGTACAAGGGTTTTCATTTTAATTAAAAAATGTTTGTTTTTGGTTATTAGTTACAAGTATGGATCGAAGTTAGATGTATGGAAAGCGTGATTATAATTTCTTAAAAAAAAGGTTGATGAATTTGTTGATCATGCTATTAAACATCAACGACAACAACGGTCTTCCGAACTTCTCATTTGTCCGTGTAGTGTATGTAACAATCTATCTAACAATTTGTAGAGGTTTGGGCAAACAAATGTATAGAGAACATGTAGTGTTGGTTAGTCATTAATCTATCTAACAATTTGCTTGTATAGATGGAAGAGATTTGGGCGACACATTATAATTCTACTAAAGTGACAACCTTGCTTTACACATACATCTTCACGTGACGATATTTTCATTTTGTGTTTCTAGGTGGTTTTGAGAAGATCAACAGCGGGAAGTTGCTAAGTTCGATCTCATATGGATTAGAGAAGTGTTGTAGTGTATGTATGTTTGCAAATTATTGTTGTGTTTTATATTTATTTGGAGTAAACTTAGAATTTTTATGTTGGATGTGTTGTTGCTTGCATGCACATTCGAAATGAATTTTTATATCGTGTTGTTGGATATATTGTTGTTGGATGTGTTGTTGTTGGATGTTTTAATTGAAACATTTGGTGTGTTGTCGGATGTGTTGTTGTTGGATGTTGTTGGATGTTGTTGTGGGATGCAATGTGGTGTGTTGTCGGATGTGGTACGTGCAGGAACGTATTCATATGTGGATCGTCAAATTTAGACGAGGTCATGCCGAAATTTTTTCCTATTAAAAAAAAAGATAACATACAGTGGCAGTTGTAGTTTAAAACCGCCACTAAAAGTCTAAAATATGACTCTTTTGAACAACTTATAGTGGCGGTTCTTTGTAAAAACCGCCACTAAAAGTTAGTTAACAATACTTTTAGTGGCGGTTGTAGCTTAAAACCGCCACTAAAAGTCTAACATATGACTCTTTTGAACAGCTTTTAGTGGCGGTTCTTTGTAGAAACCGCCACTAAAAGTTAGTTAACAATACTTTTAGTGGCGGTTATAGCTTAAAACCGCCACTAAAAGTCTAACATATGACTCTTTTGAACAACTTTTAGTGGCGGTTCTTTGTAGAAACCGCCACTAAAAGTTAGTTAACAATACTTTTAGTGGCGGTTGTAAGTTAAAACCGCCACTAAAAGTCTAAAATATGACTCTTTTGAACAACTTTTAGTGGCGGTTTTAGCTAAGAACCGCCACTAAAAGTCTAAAATATGACTCTTTTGAACAACTTTTAGTGGCGATATTAGCTAAGAACCGCCACGAAAAGGTGGCCTTTTAGTGGCGATTTAACCAAAGAACCGCCACGAAAAGGGATGCCTTTTGGTGGCGGTTTTTTACAACCGCCACCAAAACTATACGACCCCTACATACACGTCGCTTCAAAACTGCCACTAAAACCTATTTACAACCGCCACTAAAAGGTGTTTTTCTACTAGTGCGTGTCTTTTAAGCTAAAAACACGAATCGAGTCATGCACCCACTTCTTACATTTTTGCTTTTCTTTGGTTACGAATGCGATTTTCCTTTGAGTCTTTTCCTTCCTCTTTCAAGTCACTAAGGTTTGAAACATTGTCAGGTTCACTCATTGAAAAATCCTGGATACACGACGGACTAAAGATCGTCACCTAAACCCTCGTCCACCTCCGAAGAAGCGTGCCTACAACAGATCAAAACCAAAACCCATCATGGCATTTGTACACGACGACAACATCGGCGGACCGCCACCTCCTCCTCCGGAAGTAACTGCCGAGCAAGTCCGACAGCTCAATAACAAAATTGCCAATCTCACAACGGCAATCGAACAAATGGCCGCTATGCAAAAATTCGAGGCCGAGAAAAACGCTATGCGCCTCGCCGAAGAGTCTGAGCGAAACGCTAAAAGAATTCGAACTATGGAAGAACGCCTTACAAATTCGAAAGGTTACTCCACACACCAAGAAAATGAGCACATCCCGAAGAACGTAAGTCCATGCTACCGGACAAACGGCACTCAGTGATCTTCCCATTTTCAAAGGTCACGAAAGCCCGCTCGTGCACCTCAAGGCTTTCAAAGCTAAAATGGCCATCATGGGTGTCGAACCCCCAGCATGGGCTACATTATTTCCACACTCACTGGACGCACAACCTAGAGCATGGTTCTATGCCTTAGAGCCACACAAAATCGATAGTTTCGAGGACATAACAGTTGCATTCGATCTACAGTACCGGGACAACAACGACATCCAGGTCTCGCTACGTACCTTGGAGGTCCTAACTCAAAGGGACACTGAAGGGTTTACCGAGTACCTAACACGCTGGAAGAAGCTCTGTGCTCAAATACCTAACCGCCCTAGGGACACTAATTTGATCACTAAATTCATCAACAACCTCACCCCTGCATAACAACAACACCTGTGGTACAGGAACTTTGACAGCTTCTCGACACTCAGCGTCGTGGGTGAACTCATCGAAGACGACCTCCGCAAAGAAAATCTGAATAAAAGAACGGGTCGCGGCTACCAAGGCAGCTCATCTCGACCCCCTGCCAAAGTTGAACCCATACATGCTATCAACGAACTAGATACACTACAAGTGCCGCCAGTATTCACAACACCAGCAAGGTCTGCTGCGCCACCACCAAAGGCGCCATACTCACCCGCAGGTCCTAGTTCGTCAAGGCCACGATGAAATTTTGACCCAATATACATGACTTACTCAAAAACACTACAGAAGCTTGTAAGTCGCAATGTACTTCAACTCTTTGGGCCTACTAGCGAGCCTCCCCCAGACAAGAAACTGAAGTCATCGGATAAGAATGCATACTGCGAGTTTGACAGAGGAAAAGGTCACGACATCGAGCAATGCTTCCGCCTGAAGAACATAGTTCAAGACCTGATCGATGACAATACCATCGTGAAGCCCACTCCGAGCCCTAAGCCTTCAAACAAACTCAACCCTCTGCACACCAGATATAGAACAGACTCGATATTTTGCAGCGGAAAATAAAAGATATGAATTAGCTAAGAAAATCTCGCAACACCCCTCAACTAAGACTAGAATTAAACTAGCAATCTCGCAAGACTACTCGATTAACTCGTTTTTGGTAACTCTCAACCTCGCAAGGAATCAGGTTAACAAGAATTCAACCTCGGAAGGAAGAATTTACACTCTTATAACTCGCAAGTTAATAAGAATACACAAGTATAAACTTGAATTTTTTTTTTTCTCAAAGTAATCTGAAAAATAAGGCCACAATCCAACCTTATTTATAATACTCTAAACAACTATATTGGCCCTAGGCTTATTAGGAAACAAAATTATGAATCAACTAATACATTCCTAATCTAATTAGGTAATAAACTAACAAAATATAATCAACTAAAAGAAATTATTACTCCTACCACTTCTAGGAAACATTCCCAAGTTTATTTGCAACTAAATAAACTAAATAAAGATAATAAAATAAGCTATATTATCACGATTCAATTTTAGGAAAGTCGTGTTTCCAGCAGCCTGTTTCACGCGTTTCCAGTTAACAGCTGGAAACGTGTTTCTGCGTTTCCTGTCTGACAGTTTCTGCGTTTCTACTGTTTGTGCTTGCGTTTCGACTGGTTGTGCTTGCGTTTCCACTGTGATTCCAGGCTCCCGCATCATACTCCATTTCTTCAAAAAAGAATCGTCCCGATTCTTGAAAGAACGACCTCCCGAATCAAATACAAATCTCATAAATCTGAATGCAAAGTTATTGACAGGGAATATCAATGATCTTGAATCATCCTTGAGCTCATCATCCTCGATCCAAACTTGAAACTGATTCATGTTCTTCCTAGGATTTCTATAATAACTCCAATTCTACTCGTACTTTCCAAGATTGTAATTTCCTAGAATTTGTCGTTTTTTAGATCTTGTCTTGGGCTTTCCAATCTAGCACCCTTGTTGTACATGTTTACCAAAACCAAAAGAGAGCTTGCTTGGTTTGATAAGACTATCATCTACAATCACTTTAATATGAGAGTCCAAGTTAATATTATATTCCAAAACCTCCTCATCTAAGGTCGGTGTAGGTTCATCGTCATAACTTGTACAATCACTTTCTTCCACACTAATTCCATCACAATCTTCCTTAAATTCTTCGTCAAAATTAGGTGGCAGATCATGATCAAATAACGATGTATTGTTTGTATGTGATTCCTCCTTAAAAGAAAATAATTTATCTTCTATCACAACGTCATCTATATCACCTTTCTCTACTGCTTCAAAAATATTGGTTTCCATCTCGTCTTTTGCACGATTTACTTCATCGTGGATGAAATCAAAATACTCCATATTTGCCTCTTCTTTCTTCTCTTCATAAAATTGCTCAAGTTTACTTTTCATATTATCTAACATGAAAGAAACCCGATCAACCTTTCTTAGTGCCTCTTTCGAAAATAAAGAAAGCTCAATTCTTTTCAATTCCTTTAATTCATATTTGAGTTTCTTTAACGCCAAGATATTGTTGCTCCCAAGATAAATTTGTTAAGAAACAAATTTGAACATAGCTCTGGTAACCAATTTGATATAGAACAGACTCGATATTTTGCAGCGGAAAATAAAAGATATGAATTAGCTAAGAAAATCTCGCAAGACCCCTCAACTACGACTAGAATTAAACTAGCAGTCTCGCAAGACTACTCGATTAACTCGTTTTTGGTAACTCTCAACCTCGCAAGGAATCAAGTTAACAAGAATTCAACCTCGCAAGGAAGACTTAACACTCTTATAACTCGCAAGTTAATAAGAACACACAAGTATTGATGTAGAACAGACTCGATATTTTGCAGCGGAAAATAAAAGATATGAATTAGCTAAGAAAATCTCGCAAGACCCCTCAACTAAGACTAGAATTAAACTAGCAATCTCGCACGACTACTCGATTAACTCATTTTTGGTAACTCTCAACCTCGCAAGGAATCAAGTTAACAAGAATTCAACCTCGCAAGGAAGAATTAACACTCTTATAACTCGCAAGTTAATAAGAACACACAAGTATTGATGTAGAACAGACTCGATATTTTGCAGCGGAAAATAAAAGATATGAATTAGCTAAGAAAATCTCGCAAGACCCCTCAACTAAGACTAGAATTAAACTAGCAATCTCGCACGACTACTCGATTAACTCATTTTTGGTAACTCTCAACCTCGCAAGGAATCAAGTTAACAAGAATTCAACCTCGCAAGGAAGAATTAACACTCTTATAACTCGCAAGTTAATAAGAACACACAAGTGTGAACTTGAATTTTATTTCTCAAAGTAATCTGAAAAATAAGGTCATAATCCAACCTTATTTATAGTACTAATTAAATTAAGAATTTCCTAAACTAATTAGGAAACTTAAGCAATCTAATTCTAAAACTTTCCTAAATAAATTAGGAAACACACTAATAAAAATCAGCTTTAAGAGCTTTATTAATCCTGCTATGATTAGGAAACTTTCATAAACTTATTTGCAACTAAATAAACATAATAAACTAAGAATAATAATATTATAGTAGCTAGTTTTGCATGGTCTAATATTAGGAAATTCGTGTCCAGCTGCTTGTTTCCATGTGTTTCCACCCTTTGTGCTTGCGTTTCCACTGTGGTTCCAATGCTCCCGCATCAAATTCCGCGTTTCCACCGTGGTTTCAACGCTCCCGCATCATTCTCCCCTTCTTTGAAAAAGAATCGTCCCGATTCTTGAACGAACGACCTCCCGGATCAAATACAAATCTCATAAATCTGAATGCAAAGTTATTAACAACCAATAACAAGAATCTTGAATCATCCTTGAGCTCATCATCCTCGATCCACACTTGAAACTGATTCATGTTCTTAGGCTTTCAATAATAACCCCAATTCAACTCGTACTTTTCAAGGATGTGACTTCCAAGAATGTGTCTTTTTTTAGATCTTGTATTGGACTTTCCAATCCAGAACGCTTGTTGCACATGTTTACCAAAACCAAAAGTGATCTTGCTTGGTATGATAAGACTATCATCTACAATCACTTTAATATGAGAGTCCAAGTTAATATTATATTCCAAAACCTCCTCATCTAAGGTCGGTGTAGGTTCATTGTCATAACTTGTACAATCACTTTCTTCCACACTAATTTCATCACAATTTTCCTTAAATTCTTCGTCCAAAATAGGTGGTAGATCAGGATAAAATAACGATGTATTGTTTTTATGCGATTCCCCCTCCAAAGAAAATAGTTTATCTTCTATCACAACGTCATCTAAATCACCTCTATCTACTGGCTCAAAAATACTGGTTTCCATCTCGTCTTCTGCACGATTTACTTCATCGTGGATGAAATCAAAAGACTCTATATTTGCCTCTTCTTTCTTCTCTTCATAAGATTGCTCAAGTTTACTTTTCATATTATCTAACATGAAAGAAACCCGATCAACCCTTCTTAGTGCCTCTTTCCAAAATAAAGAATGCTCAATTCTTTCAAATTCTTTCAAAGCATATTTGAGTTTCTTTAACTTCATGATTTTGTTGCTCCCAAGATAAATTTGTTAAGAAACAAATTTCAACAAGGCTCTGATACCAATTTGATGTAGAACAGACTCGATATTTTGCAGCGGAAAATAAAAAATATGAATTAGCTAAGAAAATCTCGCAAGACCCCTCAACTAAGACTAGAATTAAACTAGCAATCTCGCAAGACTACTCGATTAACTCGTTTTTGGTAACTCTCAACCTCGCAAGGAATCAAGTTAACAAGAATTCAACCTCGCAAGGAAGAATGAACACTCTTATAACTCGCAAGTTAATAAGAACACACAAGTGTAAACTTGAATTTTATTTCTCAAAGTAATCTGAAAAATAAGGTCACAATCCAACCTTATTTATAGTACTAATTAAATTAAGAATTTCCTAAACTAATTAGGAAACTTAAGCAATCTAATTCTAAAACTTTCCTAAATAAATTAGGAAACACACTAATAAAAATCAGCTTTAAGAGCTTTATTAATCCTGCTATGATTAGGAAACTTTCCTAAACTTATTTGCAACTAAATAAACATAATAAACTAAGAATAATAATATTATAGTAGCTAGTTTTGCATGGTCTAATATTAGGAAATTCGTGTCCAGCTGCTTGTTTCCATGTGTTTCCACCCTTTGTGCTTGCGTTTCCACTGTGGTTCCAATGCTCCTGCATCAAATTCCGTGTTTCCACCGTGATTCCAACGCTCCCGCATCAAGTATAAACTTGAATTTTTTTTCTCAAAGTAATCTGAAAAATAAGGTCACAATCCAACCTTATTTATAATACTCTAAACAACTATATTGGCCCTAGGCTTATTAGGGAACAAAATTATGAATCAACTAATACTTTCCTAATCTAATTAGGTAATAAACTAACAAAATATAATCAACTAAAAGAAATTATTACTCCTACCACTTCTAGGAAACATTCCCAAGTTTATTTGCAACTAAATAAACTAAATAAAGATAATAAAATATGCTATATTATCACGATTCAATTTTAGGAAAGTCGTGTTTCCAGCAGCCTGTTTCACGCGTTTCCAGTTAGCTAATACCGGAAACGTGTTTCGCTTCTGTCACGGCGGTTTCTGCGTTTCTACTGTTTGTGCTTGCGTTTCCACTGGTTGTGCTTGCGTTTCCACTGTGATTACAGGCTCCCGCATCAACACCCATGCTATATTCGTAGGGATACACCCCATCATCGACTGCTCTAATCTGATCATCTCAAATGACCTTGAAATTAACGGCATTTGGAATACTTCTGACGATGAAGCCGACAATGACGACATCCGCATGTGTCTTCAAAACAAACCCTTCGAAGAGGAAAATAAACCTCGTCGCCCGCCAAGTAAATACGGAGAACTACGTCACAAATACCCGATCAGGCTATCGGACTGCGATGACGAGGTAGCCTACTTGACACGTTCTAGACGTCCGTACCAAGCCTCACTAAAGTCACTTGAACCACCAGGCCCTCCGCTAAGGTTGACTGCTCAAGAGAAAAACAAGGGTATAATCATAGACGAGGTTACGCCGCCTACTTCGCCTACAGCACTCGCACCTCAAAGCACTACTACAGCACTCGCACCTCAAAGCGCTACTCCTGTAACCACACCCTCAAGCTCTACTCCTGCACCAGCGTCTCCAGCCAACAATGTAGCATCGTCAAGCATGATTGCTGCACCCACGCCTCCAGCTAACAATGTGCCGTCGTCAAGCACAACTCCAGCACCCACACCTACGCCTGAGATTGGAGACATTCTCCATAAGCAACTCAACAAAACGAAAGCTGACATCTCGATATGCCAGCTCTTAAAAGATTCACTAGGACATCGTGAGGCCCTCTACCGAGCATTGCAGATTGCCCCAATGAGGTCAGAAATGTCGCCGGACCAGCTAATCAGCCACGTCACAAGTGAATGGCAAGCCAACGCCGTTACTTTCTCTGACAGGGATCTCCCCCCATTCGGGGGCACGCACAATTTACCGCTCTACATAAACGTAGAATGTCACGGCATGACACTACCAGTCGTCCTCATCGACAACGGATCTGCAGTCAATGTCCTACCCTTTGAAATAGCCAAAAAGTTAGGGATCAAGGAAAATGACTTCATCCCATGTACAGACGTCGTCAGGGCCTACGACGGAACACGTCGCAGCATAAAGGGAAACCGAGTTCCAGATCATTGACATACCCCAAACATACAACATGCTACTGGGTAGACCATGGATTCACGCTACCAAGGCAGTCACCTCGACCTTACACCAGAAGGTCAGGCTACCTTTGGACGACGAGATCGTCACCATCGACGCCTCAAACTTTCGGGCCACCCTCAAACAACACAAGGCCAACAACAGTACTGCAGAAATAAACGCTGAGACAGTAGGTGACATATGTGGTTTTGACTTCGACTTCGACATCTGCACCATGTGTAACACCCGGTGTTGTCCGAGGTTATTCGGGCCGGATACCCCGTTGAAGAGGTTCATGTGTTGGCTCAAGTGACCTAGTGCTTAAAAGGATTGTAAGTGCTACTCATATCAACAAGATGCATCTTCTTTTCTGGTGGCTCATCTTAAGAACTCTTCAGTTAAGCGTGCTTGCTGGAGAGTAGTCTTAGGATGGGTGACCTCCTGGGAAGTTCTCAGGATGCGCACGAGTGAGGACAAAGTGCGCTGGAAAGGGCCCGTGTTGGTCTGTGGGCGATGTACGCAGCCTGGCGAGCTACCGTGAGTGACCTTTCGGCCTTTAGTTGGGGCCGGGGTGTTACAAATGGTATCAGAGCAACCCGGCGACCGTGTGGTCGAATCCTAGGTACGCACCTAGCCGTGTGGTCGAATCCTAGGTACGCACCTAGCTGGGGAGGATTCTGGAATGCTATATTGTAAGTAGCTACCAGGCGCAACGAAGACGTTGTGTTCTTCAAGTGGGGGTGTGTAACACCCGGTGTTGTCCGAGGTTATTCGGGCCGGGTACCCCGTTGAAGAGGTTCATGTGTTGGCTCAAGTGACCTAGTGCTTAAAAGGATTGTAAGTGCTACTCATATCAACAAGATGCATCTTCTTTTCTGGTGGCTCATCTTAAGAACTCTTCAGTTAAGCGTGCTTGCTGGAGAGTAGTCTTAGGATGGGTGACCTCCTGGGAAATTCTCAGGATGCGCACGAGTGAGGACAAAGTGCGCTGGAAAGGGCCCGTGTTGGTTTGTGGGCGATGTACGCAGCCTGGCGAGCTACCGTGAGTGACCTTTCGGCCTTTAGTTGGGGCCGGGGTGTTACACCATGACTCGCCAAGAAGAGATTACTTCACTCTATGCAAAGGACAACGACACTAAATGGCCCACCATGGGCCTATCCTATGTCCCATGGTCACATGAAGTCTCTCGCGGTTGGGAAGCATACAACGACCGCAAGAAATACCACGACTTTCACATGCAACCGTACCACATCTTCCCCAGCAACTACTTCGTCAAGGAGGGCACTAGCAAAGTCCCTAAAGACGTATCCTTATACACTGTCGCGGGGATTGAACTCATCTCCGACATCATACGCAGCCACAACTTCAACCCCACAGACCTGATCGTTCCCTTCGAAGAAAAAACGCACAACGGATGGTCAAAAACTCTCAAGTGGACCGTCGCACAGGGTCGCACTTTCAAAATCACTACTGGAGAAGGCTATACCTTCGAGGATTCTGACTCCGACTCCGACGAAGACAATGACCCCAACACTAAGTTTGTCATAGAGTTTAGGCTCCCGCATCGTCATATCAAGTCCTACACCCCACTAAGCCCCCGGGCTATCTCCCTGATGTAATTAATTTAGCTTAGGAACTAGAGTCATTAAGGTTATCCAAAGCTCCCTCGTCTGAGCTATCTTCAAATAATGTAACCGCTTTTGATAACATTAATAACATGAACGTTTTCGGCTACTCTTTGCCTCGTGTTCCTTCAATTTCTGCATATTCTAAAGATTGCGATAATTTAAAACAAAATAACATTGCATTATGTAGATACATTGCAAGCATTGTCTCAAAACCCGAACAGGATCTCATCATTGAAGACACAACAACCATCAATGTAGGCACGCCTGAAGAACCTCGAGAACTGCAACTGGGGGCTTCCCTAAGCACAGAAGAAAAAGCCACATACACCAAGCTCCTCACGGAATTCAAGGACGTCTTCGCATGGTCATACAAGGACATGCCCGGCATCGACCGCGAGATAGCCGAACACCGCATCCCGATTAAGCAAGGTGTCAAACCTGTCAAGCAAAAACTCCGACACATCAAACCTGAATGGTCTCTCATGGTCAAAGACGAGATCGAGAAGCAACTACAAGCTGGGTTCATCCAAGTTATCAAAAACTCTGACTGGGTCTCGAACATGGTCCCGGTTATGAAGAAAAATGGAAAAATACGGGTATGCGCCGACTTTCGGGACCTGAACAAAGCCTGCCCAAAAGACAACTTCCCACTGCCGCACATGGACATTCTAGTTGACAATACAGCCGACCATGCCCTACTGTCATTCATGGACGGGTATGCAGGTTACAACCAGATCAAAATGGCGACAGACGACATGTCAAAAACAACTTTCGTAACCCCCTGGGGAACATACTGTTACACGGTTATGCCATTCGGACTCATAAACGCCGGCGTTACATACCAACGCACTGCTACCACCTTACTTCACGACAAGATGCATAAGGAGGTTGAGGTATACGTCGACGACATGATCGTGAAATCAAAGGAAAGGGATGACCACATCACCAATCTCCAGAAATTCTTTACCCGGATCAGGCAATACAAAATGCGATTAAACCCACAGAAATGCACCTTCGGGGTCACATCGGGCAAGCTACTAGGCCACATAGTAAGCCAGCGCGGGATTGAAATAAACCCGACCAAAATCAAAGCAATAATGTGCATGAAACCACCAAGCAACATCGACGAAATAAGGAGCTTTTTGGGACAAGTCCAATACATCTCCAGATTTATCGGCAAACTCACCATGATTTGTGAGCCAATCTTCAAAAAACTGAAGAAAGAAGAACATACAAAATGGGACGATGACTGTCAACAAGCATTCGACAAAGTCAAAAGCCTGCTCACAAATCCACCCGTTCTGGTACCTGCACAAAAGGATCTGCCACTATCATTGTACTTAACAACTACAGCAAATGCTATGGGCGCCATGCTCGCCCAGGAAGTCAACAACGAAGAATGGGCAATCTACTACATTAGTAAAAAGTTCCACGACTACGAAACTCGGTACGAACCAGTCGAGAAAAGCTGTCTCTCACTGGTCTGGGCAACCAAAAAGCTCAGGCATTACCTACTCGCGCACACAACGAGAGTATACTCCTTAATGGACCCTCTCAAATACCTATTTGAAAACCAGTCCTAAACAGACGCATGGCCAGATGGACTCTGCTTCTCGCCGAGTACGAACTCAAGTACCTCCCATTGAAAGTCATTAAGGGAAGAGCGGTTTCAGACTTTCTCGCAGAAAATGCTATCATCGAACAACCCACGATTGATACAATGTCATTTCATGACAATGGAATCTTTGCCATAGGAAAAGAATATTGGCAATTATACTTTGACGGAGCATCAAACTACCGTGGTTACGGGGTAGGAATACTCCTAATATCCTCAAGCGGCGACCAAACGCCACTCTCAATCAAACTCGACTTCAGCGTCACAAACAACGCCGCAGAATACGAAGCGTGTATTTACGGCGTGCAAGCAGCTATTGCTCTCAACATAAAGACTCTTCGTGTGCACGGGGATTACTTTCTCATCATAAATCAAGTGATAGAGGCATGGAAAATCATGAGCAAAACCCTCACAAAATACCAAGCAAAAGTGCAAAAACTCCTAACCATGTTCGACTGCGTCGAATTCAATCACCTCCCGAGAGAAGAAAACCAGTTTGCCGAAGCATTGTCAAAGCTGTCATCCCTCCTCAACATGCCTCCAAACATGGAGACGCTGCCCATTATCGTCGAAAGACGTGACGAACCAGCATACATTCACACTATTGACATAGACGAAGCCGAGCAAACAGAGCCATGGTATCAAGCCATCATTAACTACAAAACAAATAACACTTACCCACCCGACACCGACAAGCGCGGCGAGTGAGCCATAAGGCTCCTAGCATCCCAGCTCGTGCTAGAAATGGGGCAATTACTCAAAAAGACACCACAAGGCACCCTACTCATATGTGTCGACTACAAAAAGGGACAAGAAATCATCGCGCAAGTTCATGACGGCAAATGCGGTCCCTACATGAATGCTCGAGCACTCTGCAAACAAATCCTACGGCTAGGATGGTACTGGACGACCATGGAAGCAGACTGCATCCAATATGTCAAGCACTGTCACAACTGCCAAATCTTCAAAGAACGCACAAAGACGTACTTCTTCACCACTATACCGCCTAACCTCACCTTGGCCCTTTTCAACTTGGGGCATCGACGTAATAGGAAAAGTACACCCCATCGGAGCAGGAGGTCACTGCTTCGTACTGGTAGCAATTGACTACTTTAAAAAATGGGTAGAAGCAGCTTCTTTCCGCACACTCGGCTCCAAAGAAGTCGCCAAGTTCATACAGACAAACATCATATGCCGATACGGCATACCGCATGAGTTTATCAGTGATCAAGGCTCGCACTTTCAAGGCGAAACTGAAGCTATCCTCACAAAATACAACATACTACATCACAAATCCCCACCTTATCGACCCCAAACCAATGACGCCGTTGAAGCAGTAAACAAAACAGTCGTCACCATACTCGAGAAAATGATCGACAGCTGTCGAGACTGGCCCAACAAAATACCATATGCACTATGGGGGTACCGCACTACCATCCGCACACCTACAGGCATGACGCCTTATTTCCTCACCTACAGCATGGAAGCTGTCCAACCAGCGGAAATAGAAATACAATCACTACGCATACTAATGGAAAGTAGCATCCCAGAAGCAGAGTGGGCCCGCGAACGCTACGAACAACTCATGCTTCTAGACGAACGTAGACTTCATTCTTTGAGCACCGTACGAATGTACCAAGCACAACTACAACGAGCATTTAACAAACGAGTTAAGCCACGAAACATAAAAGTGGGTGACCTCGTACTAAAGTCAGTTCGAGCACCACTTCTAATCGACCCACGAGGAAAGTTCAAGCCTAACTGGGCTGGACCTTACCTCGTCAAAGAGATCTACACCGGCGGAGCAGTCAAACTAACTGACCTTGACGGCCAAGAGTTCAACCTCGCCACCAACCTTAATCAACTCAAGATATACTACCCTTAAAAACATCCTGCAATGTATCTATTAAATGCAAAATTTTCAAAAAAAAAAAAAAAAAAAAAAAAAAAAAAAAAAACGCAATCATGGGCCGGCTGCCCTTAAACGTGCACCCCCTGCAAACAAATGGGTCGGCATGCCCTTAAGCGTGCACCTCCTACAAAGCAAATGCATGGGCCGGTATGCCCCTAAACGTACATTCACAAACTACAACTCCGAACTACGCCGGTTTGATTCTATTTTACATGGATACGTAGGCAGCTTTGCAAAAAGCACAACCGATATTCAACACAAGAATGGCGCGTCCAAAGCTTAAAAAAGCGGACGACATAGTCAACACAAAAGTCGTCTGGCGACCCGAGGGGTTAAAAGGACGACATTCAACACAAAATGACGCGTCCAAAGCTTAAAAAGCCGAGGGTATAGTCACCACAAAAATTCGTCTCTTAACCTGAAGGGTTAAAAGGACGATATTCAACACAAAAACGACACTTCTAAAGCTTAAAAAAGCTGAGGATATAGTCATCACAAGAACCGTTTCACAACCCAGGCGGTAAAAGGAACAACATTCAACAATAAACGACAAACCCAAGGCTTAAAAAAGTCGAGGGAATAGTCAATACAAAATTCCTAAAAACAAGAATCATACTTATTTCCTAAACTTTGAAAAAAAAAGTTAAGGACAAGGAATTTCACACAAAATAATAAGCAAAATGAGGCAAAGTTGTACACGGAAACCTGAGTTTTATTAATCTTAAAATAAAATGATGACATTTTGGATTTTCTTGACAGGAGCATAATTACAACATAACACAACTACTACAAATATCTACAATACTACAAATACAAGCCCCGACATGTACCTCGGGTTTAGGACAAAGTAAAAATACAACACAATATTAACATAATACAAACAACAAAACGATAAACACATGAAAACTACACCAGGTTCCCTTCATCATCAAGCGGACTCAAATTTTTCAGCTGAACGGGGGAGCACAAACCCTCAACCCCTGCGACGATCTCCGACACTACCATGACGAGCTGGAGCACCCGGCCTTGGTATATGGAGACGACCAAACACACACTCGGCGGCCGAGAGGGGCTCTGAGCTCGAACCCTCGCCACCACCACTGTTGCGACCAAAGCGGACCGTGTCATAGGCGGACGTTGGTGGAGGCTCGTTGCACTCTATAGCACGGAGGCGGGCCCTCTTATGGGGACTCTGGGTAACGATCCATTCAGTATAGGCCCTTGACACCCTAATCATCCCAGGAATACCAGCCACAGGTCACCTAGTGCGCGTAATCCAGCCACCTGCCCAAGCATCAGTCACCTGGTTATCCAAAATAACCATGTCCTGCACCGTAGTGTCCTGACTATCGCCTCACTCGCTGAGGATGGATGTAAACACCCATCTCAAACCCGCAAAGGAGAATTCCAGAGAGGCCGTCACCAACTGCGCTCCCCGTCACGGAGACTATCTCCCACCACGGTACCGTCCAACGGATGACCGATGACCTTACAAACTCGGGGAAGTAATCGTCCGGACGACCGTTTGGACCCATCCACCTCATATAGCGGTTGGTTACGCTTCCTGCAGTATGCGTTCCGTCGAAGCCGATGTCGCCAAAGACACTCGTGACGCTCCATCGCCCACACTGAAGCGATCGGGGACATCTCGACGCTGCGTGCTCTATTGCATGCACGGTCGTCCAGACCAAGAATCGTCTCGGCCAACAGCACAGCAGAGGGATTGTAGCCCAACTCCATCTGCTGAACAACGGTGATTAAGCGCGGATCGCCAAATGCTCCCTCGTCCATCGAGTTTGGGAACATGTACTGGTGAACCAAGCAGAAAGCCAACACCCTCTTCCTAGCTTCGACAGAGATGGTCCCGTTTTCACGGTTCATAAACCGCTGGCAAAGGCGATGGAGGTTGATACGGCTCCCGGCAAACATTTCCTCCGTCTCGTCACGAGTCATCTGGAGGTAGTTCTGCACATGCCTCTTATACCCCAGCTCCTGCCTAATACATACAGGCATGTTAGTACGCAGCCAACCGCCAATGGCTCCAAACTCCTCGACCAGTGGACAAACCTCTCCGCCAGGAAAGCGGAACACGTGAAAGCTCAGGTCCCAATAGTCGAGACAAGCATCTAGGAACTCAGGCTCCATCCAAACCTGCCTCAGCCCAAGGAAGACGCCGACGCCGCAATCCTTCAAGTTCCTTTTCTCCAAACCCGACAAGGACGCACACCAACGACGCAAGTTTCCTTCAAAGTTCTCCATAACTCGACGAGCGTTCCGTAAATATTTTGAATATTTTTTGAATGTCGAAGAATAGAAAGTTGAAAGGATGAGTAAAATGAGTTAACATAGCCCTCCTTTTATAGCCGTCATTTGCAAACAGCATACATACAAAAACATAATCGCTAGTGAACAAGCGATTAAACAGAAATCAAACAAAACCTGCAAAACAAACATTAAATCGCCTGTAAACAGGCGATTAAAATTAAAATCGCCTGTTTACAGGCGATTTTCCTTTTGTTTTCTAACAAATTGATTCGACTACTTACACTCTTACACACCTACACCCTACATTATTTTTCACCGACCTCGGGTCACTTTTTACGGTCCCGTCGCGTCGTCTCGATTTGCGTGATCGACCCCCGTCTTTCATATTTTTCACATTTACAAAACACGACAATTGCACAAAATTTAAACACTACACAAAATAAGGCCTTCGCATTTGCAATTTTCATATCAAAACGACGTCCCAGCTCACATTTTCACAATGTCAAAAGCGTCTTTTTACGAGTTGTAAATACCCGTATCTGTCGATACGGAAATTTATAGAAAACCCGACAAATACCCAATGATGATAGGACAACTTGTATTTCGTGTCATTTATTCGAGTTCGTTTTACGATTTAAGCCGAGTGTCGTCGACAAAATGTTTTATTAATTTAAATGACATTTAAATTAATGTTTTGCCAAGGTAATTTATTTCGATCAAAATTATTTGCCTCAAGTTTATTTTATTGAAAATAAAATATTTCGATTTGAAAAATCATTTTAAGTAACTCGATTTGAAAAATCGCTTTTATAAATTTGATATTTGACTTGAAAAGTCGTTTCTCGTGTCTTTAAGCCATTTTATTAAATCGTATTCGATGAATTCGTTTTCTTAAAAGCAAGTTTAAAAGCTCGATTTGCGCTCGATTCAAAGAGCGATTTTGAGCCCGTGTCAACACGAATTTCGAGGCCCCTTGATGCAGGAGCATTAGAGGAGGTTGAAAACGAAGTACTTCTAAGCCGACATTTACCTAAGATCACTAAAGAGTTGAAGATTGGTTCGAATTATGTAACTATGGTTACTTGGAAACACAATGGAGAAGCTGGAAACGCAGAAGGAAACGCAGACTTTGAAGGTTCCTGGAAACTCACAGGAAACGCAGACGCTGCTTTCTCGGACTAGCCGAAACGCTGGAAAACGTGTACAGCTCAACACGCTTTCCTTAAATTAGTCCGTAGGAATCAGCTAGTATAATCTTAATTATTCTTAGTTTATTTTCTTTATTTACTTGCAAATAAAGTAGGAAAATTTCCTAATTGTGTTAGGAATAATTTAGTTGATTTTATTTGATTTTGTTAGTTTGTTTCCTAATTAAATTAGGAAAGTCTTAGTTGATGAATAATTTGGTTTCCTAATTATATTAGGACCAACATAGCTGTTTTAGAGTACTATAAATAAGGTTGGATTGTGACCTTATTTTTCATATCTTATCATACATTGAATTATCAATAAAGTTTTATACTTTGCCTAAACTTGCGAGTTTAACCCTTGAATTCTTTCTTGCGAGATTGATTTCAAACTCTTCCTTGCGAGGTTGAGATTTAGCTAATCAAGTGATTTCCTTGCGAGGATTGATCAAGATTGCTTGCTTATCCGTTCTTGTTATCAAGAACTTGCATTATCCATCTTATTTGCAACCTCACGTTGCGTTTCCACCCAAAAACAGCAACCTCACGTTGCATACATATTCACAGTTACAAATTTTGCTGCTTCGTTTCTAAGGAACCTACGCGTTCTATATCAAATTGGTTATCAGAGCTCGATTCTTGATTTATTTTTCAATAAATCTGTCTTGGGCAGCTTAAAACAATGGAAGATAATTCTGGTCAAGATAAGCCGTGGATGGAAGACATGAATTCCATGCAAAAGGAGCTAAGTCAGTTGACATACATGGTGAAGCACATGTTTAAAAGTGGATATAAGAAACCAAAGAACCAGAATATAAGTGATGATGAAGGTTCGATTGAATCTGAAGAAGAAGAACGTCCGAGAGGAAGGAAGATCACCAAGAACGATGATGATCGAGGTCTCAAACTCGATATTCCAGATTTTAAAGGTGACATGGATCCGGAAAGTTTCTTGGATTGGATTCGACAAGCCGAGAGAATCTTTGAGTATAAGGAATATGATGATAGGAAGCAATTTAAGGTTGCAACGTTGAAACTCACCAAATATGCTTCTTTATGGTATGAAAACCTAAAGAAACAAAGGAGGAGAGAAGGAAAGCCAAAGATTGAGTCTTGGGCTAAGTTGAAGAAACACCTTCTGAAACGTTTCTTGCCTCGTGATTATGAGCAAGAAAACTACTTGAAACTCCAATCTTTGATGCAAGAAAACTTGTCCGTGACTGAATACATCAAAGAATTTGAGAGGATAACAATCTTATGCGATCTTGAGGAGAAAGAAGAGCTGAGAATCGCAGGATTCATCAAGGGCCTAACACCCTCGCTTGCGACTAAAATTGAAATTCAGAATTTTGATAGTTTTAATGATGTGTGCAGGTTAGCTTTGAAGTTTGAGGAGCAAGAAAAGGCACAAAAGACTAATCCTTATTCAAGAGGAGTGGTCATTGGTTCGAGTTCCCAAGCTAAAAACACTCCAAGCAAACCTAAAGAAATTCCAAAAGAGGAATCTCGAGACAAAGGAAAGGGAATCGCTGTGGAGACTAAAGGAAACTCAATGAGGCGTTGCTTTAAGTGTCAAGGCTATGGTCACATAGCAAACGAGTGTCCTCTAAAGAGAGCACTCACAGTTCAAGAATTGGAAGGGTTGGTTCCTAGCTTTGTCACGTCTAAGGAGGATGAAGAAACAGAATACCAAGAGGGAGTGGTTTATGATTTGGATCCCTTGAGTGAAGATGAATGCTTGGTGCTTAGAAACCTTCATGTGGAAGCAAGCACGGCTGAAACGGAACAAAGAGAGCAGATTTTTCATACCCGGTGCAAGGTACGTGACAAGATTTGTAATCTTATCATTGATAGTGGGTCATGCACGAATGTAGTAGCAAAGACTTTGGTTGATGAACTTAAATTACAAACTAGAGACCGTGATAAGTCATATAAACTACATTGGTTGAATGGGGATGGTGGTGTTCATGTGAAGAAACAAGCCCTAATCTCTCTTAGTTTAGGCCCATATACTGATGAGTTGTGGTGTGACGTGGTTCCAATGAATGCTTGTCATATTCTATTGGGGAGGCCGTGGCAATTTGATCGGAAGGTTGAGCATGATGGGAGAACTAATATTTATAGCGTGACCAAGGGAAACACAACTTACAATCTGAAACCTTTATCACCTCATAAGATTAGGGAAGCTAAATTGAAGAGGGGAAACTTATTTGTGGAGGCTAAGGAAGTAGAAGAGGTTATTGCTCGTTGAGAACGCGTTTACATGCTTGTGGTACGTGATTCTGATTCGGGGAAGATTGGTGATAACCGTGATGTGAAAGAGCTATTGGATGAATTTGGGGATGTGTTTCCGGATGATTTACCACAAGGGTTACCTCCTTTACGTGGAATTGAGCATCAAATTGACTTGATTCCGGGAGCGGCGTTACCATACAAACCAGCTTATCGTTGTAATCCCGAGGAGGCAAAAGAACTTCAAAGACAAGTCCAAGAGCTACCTGATAGGGGTTACGTGCAAGAAAGCTTGAGCCCCTGTGCGGTTCCAGCATTATTGGTCCCAAAGAAGGAAGGAACTTGGAGGATGTGCATTGATAGTAGAGCGGTAAGCAACATTACCATCAAATACCGTTTTCCTATGCCAAGACTTGATGATATGCTTGATGAGCTTGCTGGCTCATGTGTGTTTTCTAAGCTTGATTTAAGGAGTGGGTATCATCAAATGCGAATTCGAGAAGGAGATGAGTGGAAGACCGCATTCAAAACGAAACAAGGACTATATGAGTGGCTTGTGATGCCCTTTGGACTTTGTAATGCTCCTAGTTCGTTTATGAGACTTATGAATGAAGTGTTAAGGCCTTTCCTTAACAAGTTCGTGGTTGTGTATCTCGATGATATTTTGATCTATATAGCAAGGATGAGGAGGAACACAAGCAACACTTGAGAGCTGTTTTTGAGGTTCTACGAAAACAAAAACTCTATGGGAAACTTGAGAAGTGCACGTTTATGGTTCCTAGTGTCGTGTTTCTCACCATCCACAAACTGGGTTCTTATTCAAGCTATTGTTTAGTACTTCTCACCATCCACAAACTGATGGTCAAACGGAAGTGACTAATAGAACTCTTGGAAGTTTGTTAAGAGGGTTGGTTAGCAAGAGCACGAAGGATTGGGATGTAAAACTCGCACATGCTGAGTTTGCCTATAACTAGGGCTGAGCAAAATATCAAATATCCGAAATCCGAAAATTGTAATCCGATATTCGATCCGATTTTTTGGATATCCGATCCGAATATTTAAAAATTTTGGATATCCGTATCCGAAAGTTTTGGATATTGGATATCCGTGGATATTTAGTTTTGAAATTTTGGATATCCGATATCAGAAAAATATCCGAAAATTGTCTTGATATTTTGATTATTTTTAATATTTCTTTTTTATTGGTTACTAAAAATTGAATTTTATTAAATATAGTTGTAATTTTCATAGCATCCAATGTCCTATACTACAATTTTCAATTTTTTTGTATCTTTAAATATAATGTACTAATTCAAATATATAATTTTTTATTTAGCTAAATCTAAAATGCAAAGAACTAATAATATATATAAACAATATAATGTGATATGTGTTGCTATTAATACATTCATACTTAAAAGTTCATTATCAAATTTAAAAGGAAAAAAAAGGGAAGAATGAACGAGTAAAACGAAAAATTAAACGATAAATCAACATTTTTGTTTGTGCAATGACGCTATAAGGATATCCGAACGGATATCCGCCTCTGATCCGAAATATCTTGGATATCCGAACATTGGATATCCGAAATATTTGGATTGGATATGGATATTAAAATTTAGAAATTTCGAGTTTGGATATCCGATCCGAACTATCAGTTTGGATCGGATATCCGATCCGTGCACACCCCTACCTATAACCGTAGTCTATCGGTTACTACTGGTCGTGCCCCATTTGAGATCGTTTACGGAGTTAATCCATTCCTACCTATTGATTTAATTCCGATTCCAAAGAAAGATCTCATGAGTTTTGAAGCAAAGGAGAGACAACTGCGTTTCTTCGAACTTGTGAGCAAGTGAGAGCTCAAATAGAGAAGGCAAACGCGAAATATAAGGAGAAAGCGAATAAACATCGAAAGCAACCTGTGTTTCAAGTGGGAGATCTAGTGTGGCTACACTTGAGGAAAGAGAGGTTTCCATCGAAAAGAAAGAATAAGTTAATGCCAAGAGCTGATGGTCCATTCAAAGTACTTGAGTGTTACGGTTCTAATGCTTACAAGCTTGACTTGCCAAGTGAATATGGAGGAGTTAGTGCAACGTTCAATGTTGGGGATCTATCACCATATCTCGAAGACGACAATTTGAGGTCAAATTCTCAAAAAGAAGGAGAGAATGATGCAGGAGCATTAGAGGAGGTTGAAAACGAAGTACTTCTAAGCCGACATTTACCTAAGATCACTAAAGAGTTGAAGATTGGTTCGAATTATGTAA
This sequence comes from Dianthus caryophyllus, assembly GCA_023091065.1. Classification (NCBI taxonomy): domain Eukaryota; kingdom Viridiplantae; phylum Streptophyta; class Magnoliopsida; order Caryophyllales; family Caryophyllaceae; genus Dianthus; species Dianthus caryophyllus. The sequence continues at coordinate 21,801,853 of CM041522.1, forward strand.
CTATGGTTACTTGGAAACACAATGGAGAAGCTGGAAACGCAGGTATGGAAGCTGGAAACGCAGAAGGAAACGCAGACTTTGAAGGTTCCTGGAAACTCACAGGAAACGCAGACACGTTTCTCACAGACTAGCTGGAAACACTGGAAAACGTGTACAGCTCAACACGCTTTCCTTAAATTAGTCCGTAGGAATCAGCTAGTATAATCTTAATTATTCTTAGTTTATTTTCTTTATTTACTTGCAAATAAAGTAGGAAAATTTCCTAATTGTGTTAGGAATAATTTAGTTGATTTTATTTGATTTTGTTAGTTTGTTTCCTAATTAAATTAGGAAAGTCTTAGTTGATGAATAATTTGGTTTCCTAATTATATTAGGACCAACATAGCTGTTTTAAAGTACTATAAATAAGGTTGGATTGTGACCTTATTTTTCATATCTTATCATACATTGAATTATCAATAAAGTTTTATACTTTGCCTAAACTTGCGAGTTTAACCCTTGAATTCTTTCTTGCGAGATTGATTTCAAACTCTTCCTTGCGAGGTTGAGTTTTAGCTAATCAAGTGATTTCCTTGCGAGGATTGATCAAGATTGCTTGCTTATCCGTTCTTGTTATCAAGAACTTGCATTATCCATCTTATTTGCAACCTCACGTTGCGTTTCCACCCAAAAACAGCAACCTCACGTTGCATACATATTCACAGTTACAAATTCCGCTGCTACGTTTCTAAGGAACCTACGCGTTCTATATCACCCCTTTTACCCACTTTCTTCCCCACATATCCGAGATTAAACACAGCCCAAAGCCACATCCTTAGCCCACCTTAAACAGCCAAAACGAAGTCATTAACGGAGCTACAGCAGCTCGTAGGCCCTAAAATCAGCCCTTATTTGACCCAAACCCGACTCCTATTCGCCTACCCATGACCCATACCCGTATCCTAACTATCCTACCCATATACCCTTGCCTTGACACTCAAGAAAACACCCTAAAAGCCCTAAAACGAGCCTTGGACAGCAGCTCTCGAAAACAGGGCAGAGCTGCTCTTCTCCCCTAAAAAAAACCCTACTTTCGACCCTATAAATACACACTAACCACAAGAATTCAAAGGGGACGGATTCTTAGAGCATACACACATAATACTAAGTCACAAAAAGCCCTCACAGAGTCTCAAAAGAAGTCGAGATAGCCGCTCGAAAACAGAGCACTACCTTCTGTTTTTCATTCTGCTATCACCTCTTCTTCCTCGTTTTTCGTGTTACAAAGCTCATAATCTCTCAGTTTGGTTTACATAATCTTAAAGTTCACGTTGTCACGTTTCCAGAACATCTTTCGGTTTAAAATTTCGTTGAGAAACGAAGAAGTTACAAGCTTTTGAAAATCGCTGTCAGTTTCATTCAAAGTTACGGTTTTATTATTGATTTTCGTCGACGACGGCCCCTTGGGATAAAATCTTACAATCGATTACGACTCAAAGAATTGGTAAACGATACATGTAAGTTGAGGGTGAAAAAATACTCATTTTACTTTGTTTAAATTATTGTTTTTTATCGCTTTTTATTGCTCTCTGTCGCTTTTTATTGCTTTCTGTCGCTTCGTTGTTTGTCATCGTAATTGTTACGTTCATTGTTCGTTTTAGATTTATGTTCCTCACATGATTTTGATATGTATGTATGGATTTGTCGTGTCCCTTGTTTGCTTAGTATGCGTGCTCGATTTCCTTGTGTAATATGATCGGAGATTCCTCGTTAGTTTGATTAGTTCGTTAGCCTATTATATAAGCAGACTTTACTCATGTTTAGTTACGTTGATTATTTAAAATTGGTCTATCATGTTTTCTGGCTTGTGATTCACGTTTGTATGTCAAATTAGTTTTCGTGAGTTTATGTAACAACCTGGTTTTTCGTGACTTTAATTAAACTAAGGCGGAAAATTAATTAAGTCTATATATTACAAAACCAGCTGTTGATCGTAATAAAACTCTAAGTACATAGTACGAGTTCAGAATAACAGAGTATAAGTTTGATTACATCCTCTCAAGCGTACAAAATAAAGAAGGTAAACTCTCCCCCAGTATTCAATAGCGTTGGTCTCGGGATACCTGCATTAAACTCTCATCATTTCCCCGCACACTCTTTCGATACATGCAATTCTAATACAATATGCAATATGAATAACAAATAAGTAAAATAAAGAGCAAGTAGCAATTTAAACACGTATGAAATTCATGATGATCCAAGCATAGGCATAAATCAATCAAATAACGTAACATGCTCACAAATAATCATACTCAATAGATCGTATTCCAACACTCATAACCAAGTCATTCAGACAATCATCCAACAAACAAGACAAGGAAATGCATTCAACATGTGATAACAAATGAGTCTTCGTTAATAAGGCGGAAGCATGCAGACATAATCCGCGCAGTAGCGATCAGGGCCAACTTCACTTGGACATGACTGACAGGCTAAAGATATCTAAGGTAATAAGGATGATTCAATCCCTTGTCTAATGTATGCATACACTACCTATCGAGGATCATACTTATTCGCTATTCAAAAGGTATCACCGACGAAAAAGTTCGACTATCACCAGAGACGGGTACTCCCGGATGGGGTTGGCGTTTCCAATTACTATTCTATGGGCCCGCGGAAGTATCAAGTATGCCCTATCCCTGAGGTTGATACCACACGTCAAACAGCAATCTTAAGATCGTTGAATAGCCTTGGGCAACTCTAGAAGGGAGCCCAAGTCCCCATAGACAGCTACCTCGTTAACTTCGAATTTCAAGAGTCGCAACATGGCGAACAATCCTAGTATTTTATTCAAGTACTCGTTTTCTCAACTTCTCATTCACTCATTCACAAATATTAATAATGACAATCTTGTAATATAAATATAACGTCGAACTTGTATAATGAAATTTTAGTAACAGCAGTTCTTCAGGTAAAACAGAACACATAGAAAAACTTAATTATTTATTTTGAGTCCGTTCGTAACTTTTAAATATTTTTCACTATTCATTATTTTACTATTCATCGTATTTACTATTCACCGTATTTACTATTCACCGTATTTACTATTCATCGTATTTTATACGTATTCGTATTTTCGTATTTCGTATTTGTACGTATTTTTATACTTCGTATTTTATTCGTATTTTATACGTATGTGTATTTCTATGCTTCGTATTTATACGTATTTTTATACGTACTTGTATTCTTATACTTAGTATTTATTTATTATATTTTCTTTATACTTAGTATTTTCTTATCATATTTTATTTATACTTAGTATTTTTATTATATTTCATTTATACTTACTATTTTTATACTCTTATACAAATTATTATACTTAGGAGTTTTCTTAGATACAAAACTAAATTTTATTTTCTAAGTACAAAATTCTAGTTTTAAAGTCGTTAGGTTCGTTTTGTATTTAGCGATTTGAGAATTTATTTTAAATGTAAAACTCGATTTAAACTTAAGTACAAAATCTAGTTTCAAAGTTGTTAAGTTCATTTTGTACTTGGTCATTTTAAATAACATTTCAAAAGTAAAACTCGGTTAAATTTAGTCGTATACTTAACTAAGATTTTAGCGGTTTCCATTTTTAGTGAGGTTGTCGTAGTTCATTTTAAATAGTCCGTATGTCCATATCCAATTTAAGCAAAGGCAGTAACACTCAACATTATTCATTTTAATACGTGTAACGTTTATTTTTATCGGTTTAAATCAATTACATTTATTAACGATTTAATACATAAACAAATATAAACCTAATTACTATTCAAATTTAGTGACTAAGTGATAAATTTATTTTGACCAAAATTGACCCAAATAAAATAGAAATGCCGTGAGCCTTTATTTATATTAGCTATTTATTTCTTTTGTTGTTTTTATTAATAAATCATTACTTTAACCATTTTAATTACTTAAGTGATAAAAATAAAAAGTGACAAATTCATTTTAGGTCAAAAATAGACTCTAAACCGTGGCCTTATACTACTTAGCAATTTATTTTCGTTTTGTAATTTTATCGGTTTTTGACTTAAAGTTTTTATATACTAAATAATTTGTTTATGCTAAAGTGATTCAAACTAGTAATTAAAAACAACAAATACTAAAACTTATGAAAATTTATAAATCAATCTTAGTCATAAAAATGAAGAACACATAAGGATATGAAGAACTCTAATATTTTTCATATGATTACTAATTAGTCAAATTTTCATATGTTTATATAATTTTCTCAAATTTTTTCCTACAAGTCTAATTTAACTAAATTAATCATAATATGTTATTTTGAAAAATTAAAACTAAAAATTGGTCCATTTAATTCATGTTGGCCGTGTATATATTGTAACACCCCGTGTTAATTTAAGCTAATTATAATTAGGAAATCAATAAATAATCATCCTCGCTCATCATATTCCTAAAACATTACACTACAATTATTTTTGCACCTAAACCAAAACCATTTTGAATTACTTAGAATTTGAACTTTATTCTTTCATATTCAAACTCGATAAATCAAATGAAGCACACACGACAAATTTCTCAACGACAAATTTTAGCAAGCAAATCGAGGTCAAACGTTGACTAAATGGCCAAGCCACCTAAATGTGATTAAGTCACCTAATCTTTTCTTAAATATAATTACTCATAATCCAAACTTTATTAAAGTAGCTTAGGCTTAATCATATTGATTATTACTAACACAACATATAATAATAATATCAAATTACTATTCCACTTTAATTTAACTAAACATTCACTAAAACTCGATATATTGAGTTACACTAAGCCTAAACTGATAAACTTTTTGACGTCTGAGCATAATGATTTAATTCGATAGCATTCCACGAAAAAAATATATATTTCGATCAAATAAAATTTTATTTCAAACTTGCGAGGAATCTAATACCCAATTTTTATATTGATTTCGTTTTGAGGTTTATTTTCATTTTTATTTTCGATCTCACTTCTAAACATTATTTCAAGACTATATATTTCATTTTGAGACTTTTCGCGTACGCGTAAATCGAAAATTTCAAAAACGTAAAAATCGGGACTTGTGTGTGTGTGTGGCCGAGATATTAAGGACCATTGGTCCAACTTTGCTTCTTCCATTTTCTTCCCTACTCTTACACACCATACCTCCTTTTGCACTATGTCTAATCCACCTTACACACTACTAAATCATCATCACTTAGTAGCTAGTTTAATTTAATTATTAATACAACTAAATACTTTGCATTCACACCTTACAATTCATTACAAAAACAAAACACAATTACTACAACTACTACTACACTACTCGACACACTACTCACACAAACACAAACAAACACTTAACTCTTTTTCTCTCTAATAAACTCAACTCAAACATTCAAGTAAGCTTGTTCATGTGCAAGCTCAAGAAACCCTTTGATCTTCATTTTCTTCCTTACCCTTTTCTTCCTAAATCATTTATTTTTCTTGTCTTTAAATCACTCAAGCTCTTAATATGCTTCTCCACCATTTATATTCATTAATCACTACTTCTTTTAACTAGTAAATAAACATGAACCTAAATCAAAAAGCACTTAAAAGATTTGAATCACCTAAACCTAAAAATAATACTACAACTTTAAATTTAAGTTTAACTAGTTTAGTTTTAAAATAACTTACTAACTTGTTTATTTCATTCTTATGTACCTCTCCTAACCAAAGACGAGGAGCAAGGTGGAGGAGTCAATTTAAGCCAGTTCGATCACATCATTGACCCGGACAACTGCTAGGATAATTTTCAATAACCTAAACTAAGGTGCTTCCCGCACACTTACGTGATAAGCGCCTCGAATTTGATTATATGTTAATGTTTTGATGTATGTATGTCTTAACCTTATCACCTAGTAATCACATGTTAAATTAGGAGACAAAAATCGAAAAATAAAATGTATTGTCCATATGTATATCACACGGCCTAACCCTTAATTTTTGTCTAATTTTTCGTTTTAATTTTTGTAAATTGCATGCTTAAAATACTCGTAATAAGGTGAGCATGAAAATATAATTAGTTTATGTTTAGGACTTAAAATGAATTTGTTATGAATTTTAAGTGTTTTGATATGTTTATGTGTGTTCTTAAACTTTTGTGTTAATTTTATGTTTAAATGATTTTATTTATGTGTGTTAATGTTTTGTTATGTTTTCCACTTATGATTAAATACATAAATAAAATAAGATAAATTAGTTGTTGAATTAGAAGTATAAAAAAATCAAAAATCAAAGTTTATGAATATATATATATATACACGGCTATAATCAATTTAATGGACCAATTTTTAGTTTTAATTTTTCTAAATAACATATTATGATTAGTATAGTTAAATTAGACTTGTAGGAAAAATTTGAGAAAATTATATAAACATATAAAAATTTGACTAATCGATGTTCATTTTAAAAGTATTAGGGTTCTTCAAATAACCATGTGTTCTTCATTTATATAGTTAGTTTGATTCATAATTTTATAAGTTTTTAGTTATTTATTGTTTATGTTTACTAGTTTAAATCACCTTAAGTTAATATGAATAATTAGTATATAAAAACTTTAAGTTAAAAACCGATAAAATTAGAAAACGAAAATAAATTGCTATGTATGTTAGGCCACGGTTTTGGGGTCCATTTTAGACCTAAAATGAATTTGTCACTTTTTATTTTTATCACTTAAGTAATTAAAATAGTTAAAGTAATGATTTATTAATAAAAACAACAAAAGAAATAAATAGCTTATATAAATAAAGGCACACGGCATTTAGGATATTTTTGGGTCAATTTTGGTCAAGATAAATTTATCACTTAGTCACTAAATTTGAATAGTAATGAGGTTTATATTTGTTTATGTATTAAATCGTTAATAAAAAGAATTGACAAACCGATAAAAATAAACGTTACACGTATTAAAATGAATGAAATCGAGTGTTACTACCTATGCTTAAATTTGGATGTGGACATACGGACTATTTAAAATGAACTATGACAACCTCGCTAAAAATGGAAACCGCTAAAAGATTAGTTAAGTATAAGACTAAATAAACCGAGTTTTACTTTTAAAATGTTATTTAAAATCACTAAGTACAAAATGAACTTAACAACTTTGACCCTAGAATTTTGTACTTAGATTATGTTAAGTTTTTACTTCCGAAATCATTTTTCAAATCACTAAATACAAAACGAACCTAACGACTTTAAAACTAGAGTTTTGTACTTAGAAAATAAAATTGGTTTTTACATCTAAAATCTCCTAAGTATAACAATTTGTATAAAAGTATAAAAAAATTATTACTAAGTATAAATGAAATATAATAATAATACTAAGTATAAATGAAATATAATAATAATACTAAGTATAAATAAAATATTATAATAAATACTAAGTATAAGAATACGCATACGTATAAAATACGAATAAAATACGAAGTATAAAAATACGTACAAATACGAACTACGAAAATACGAATACGTATAAATACGAGGAATAGTAAATACGATGAATAGTAAATACGATGAATAGTAAATACGATGAATAGTAAATACGGTGAATAGTAAATACGGTGAATAGTAAAATAATGAATAGTGAAAAATATTTAAAAGTTACGGACGGACTCAAAATAAATAATTAAGTTTTTCTATGTGTTCTGTTTTACCTGAAGAACTGCTGTTACTAAAATTTCATTATACAAGTTTGACGTTATATTTATGTTACAAGATTGTCACTATTATTATTTATGAGCAAGAAAATGAGAAGTTGAGAAAGCGAGTACTTAAGTAAAATACTAGGATTGTTCGCCATGTTGCGACTCTTGAAATTCGAAGTTAACGAGGTAGCTGTCTATGGGGACTTGGGCTCCCTATCAGAGTTGCCCAAGGCGAAATAACGATCTTAAGATCGCTACTCGACACGGTATATACAACCTCAGAGATGGGGCATTCTTGATATTTCCGTGGGCCCATATATCAGTAATTGGAAAATCCAGCCCCAACCGGGGGTACCCGTCTCTGGTGATAGTCGAACTTTTTCGTCGGTGATACCTTTTGAATAGCGAATACGTATGATCCTCGATAGGTAGTGTATGCATACATTAGACAAGGGATTAGGTCGTCCTTATTACCTTAGATATCTTTTGCCTGTCAGACACGTCCGATTTCGTTCGGCCCTGACCGCTTCTGCGCGGAGTATATCTGCATGCTTCCGCCTTATTAACGAAGACTCATTTGTTATCACATGTTGAATGTATTTCCTTGTTTGTTTGATGATTATCGGAATGACTTGGTTGAGTATTGGAATGTGATTTGTTGAGTATGATTATTTGTGAGCATGGTATGTTATTTGATTGGTTTATACTCGTATTGAATCATCATGAATCCCTTATGTGTTTTACTTGCATGCTTGCTATTTGTTTTCCTTGTTTATTTAATATTCATATTGCATATTGTTTTAGAATTGCATGTATCGAAAGAGTGTGCGGGAAAATGATGAGAGTTTAATGCAAAAATTTTGAGTATTGACCAGTTGATCTATCGTGGATTGAAGGCCTTATTTTGTAATCTATTTTGAGAGGATGTAATCAAACTTATACTCTGTTATTCTAAACTCGTACTATGTACTTGGAGTTTTATTACGATTAACAGCTGGTTTTGTAATATATAGACTTAATTAATTTTCCGCCTTAGTTTAATTAAAGTCACGAAAAACCAGGTTGTTACAGTTGGTATCAAAGCTGTCTTGCGACCGTGAATGACTTAAAGTTATCTCACATAGCGAGACGACACCTGGGCCAGACATTCATATCGTATGTCAGGCATAGACTTATAGGATCAAATAATAAATTAGAAATCTCTAGACCGCTAAAAATAATAACGTAGATCAGTTTAAATGTGAGAAAGGGTAGAATCTTAAGGACCGACCAATTAATAATAAACTAGTGAGACGAGCAATAGAGTCTTATATTGTTATAATTCTTTTACTTGCTATTTGCTCTATGGCTAACTTTAGTCTGACAAAGGCCCTTAGGATGTCATCTTTCCGCTCTTTCCGTTACTACGCACCACAACGCCCGCCGATGATGCAACTAGGAGAGTACATACGTAGCCATTCCCTCCACATAGAGCGATATGTGGAAGCGCATGGAATCATGACGGGCAGGATCTACCACACGAGGGGCATTGGCATCAGTTTGACCATGATTGAGAGCTTTCATCCATACGATGAGTTTTGGGCACCTCTAGGTTTGCGACTTCTCACCGATTACGAGCTGTACATGGATCGCATGTACCATCCAGATCCACTTCAGAGGGTGGAGGGACCACCTGCGTGGATGGAGTATGATGAACTACTCGACAGTTTGATGATCCAAGAATATGAGCGCGACTATCCTCCATTCCCACCCGACGCCATCATACCTCCAATCATATGGGAGAGGGATCTCACCTCTGGGAGACTCTTGAGGGTCGCAAATCACATTTAGGGTCATTTGACTCCAGTTTGTAAAATATATGTAACCGACTTTTAACCATCCTAAGAACGATCTTAATATCGTCTTCTTTTCCTACGGCTATGGATGTTATATTCGGATGTGACGTTTGGTGAACTTATGTATTATGTTCCTCTGAAATGTAATATTTTACCCATGTATATATTTATATATATGGAGACGTTATATTGCTACCTAGTCGTGTGCTCTTCTTTACTCGTTATTTTTAAAGATGTTACATACATGTTTGTACTTCCAAATCTCATTTAAATTATCTTATCCAAATTGATTTCAGATGAGACTACCGTGCGGTAAGAGGTACTCTGAGTGGACACCAAAAGAGAAGGCCCGCAAGAAAGCCATCGAGGCCTACGCGCGACGTCAACAATTGAAGTCCTGGAAGAGATCACAGGACTCGAGCAATTCGGAAGTCGACTGGAAGACTAGGGCACTTAAGACTCCGTATATGGAACATCGAATTCCTGATCATCTCCGCCGATCCTCAGAATATACAGATGTGATCGAGGCGTTCATGCAGGGAAAACCTGAGACATTTGAGGGAATCAGTGGGACACTCTACCCATGGATCAGGAGTATGAATGCGAGGTTCCTGGAACACTCCGTTAGAGAGGAATGGAAAACCTCCCTAGCAGCTGCGTGCCTTGACGAGGAGGCCAAAGCATGGTGGAGGCGACTACGCTCCCCAGCTATACTTGAGGGTGAGTACTACCTAAGCTGGGAGGATTTCAAACTTGGTTTGAGCGACATGACTTATGCTGTTAAGTATAAGCATAGCTTCGCGGAGGAGGAGCATCGCTACTCAAAATTTGCTTAGGAACTAGGGCTAATCTTTTGTCATTCTCGATCCAATTTCATATCTCTTGAGAATGTATCTAAACTTTTATGTTATTTTGCTGAACTTATATCTAAGTTTTCACCTTAGTTCATTTCATAGAGAATGTATTAGGAGGCTTTGTAACTTTTTGATGTAACCCTTTTACATTATCAATGAAATGTGTTTTACCTTGTACTCTATAATGTGTCACATTTTGGAACTACTCAAAACTCATACGGCCTAATATTTTTCAGAATGGATGCAAACAACTTAAACAACATGGATGACCCGAACTTCGCCCAACATTTTGCTGAAGAAGAAGCAAGGAGGAAAGGGTTCGAAGATGCAATCACAAAAATTGCACAAAATATGCACCAACATCAGGGTGGCGGAAACAACCAGTCCGCATTTGAGAGATTCTCCAAACATCGACCCCAACCATATTCTGGCTCTGTCAACCCCACAGTCTTGACAGAGTGGATTGAAGAGATGGAGAAGTTGCTAGATCTTAGCAAGACTCCGGCTAACGAGAGGGTGAACGTAGTGGCCTACTACCTCAAGGGAGAGGCAAACAGTTGGTGGCGTTTAATCAGGTCCACCTTTCCCTTAAGAATCTACACCTGGAGTGAATTCAAGACTCTGCTAGAAAACAAGTACTTTGGAGAGGAATTGAAATGGGATAAGGAAGAAGAGTTCAGAAACCTGAGCCAGGGCGATATGTCCCTACAAGCATACATGGAAAAATACCAGGAACTGTCCAAGTTCGCTCCTAGGATTATAACTAACGAGGAGGAACTCGCAACCAGGTACGTAAGGGGCATGACTTACGGCCTGAGGACGAACATGAGCGGGTTCAACTGCAAGAACTTCGCGGAAGCCTACGAAAAGGCAACGTGTATCTGGGCCTCCATCCAAAAAGGAGAAGGCGAGGAGAAAAGAAGAAGAAAACATTTACGCCTCGTGGCGAGTGCTAGTTTCATCCACAAACCGATGTTGGTACGCGGGTTTCCAAAATCAGGACAATCGAAATAAAGGCCAGGGCAGACCCCTGTATACCAACCGAAACCCCACCGGGTTCGTAGGGAGGAACAACCAACAACCTCCCGGAGCTCCAGCCATTCAAGCAGGTCAATGTCGTTTCTGTCGACAGCCACAACACCCGGGGAAGCGTTGCAACGGGGAGCCGGTAGTGTGCTACTTCTGCAAAGTAGTGGGACACAAGTCGAATGAATGCCCGAAGAGGGGTAATGCTGCCAAAACAAATGCAGGGCCACCTCCAGCCGTTAGGGTTCAGGGACGTGTCTACGTCCTGACCGAGTCTGAAGAAGGGTCTGATGATATTATCGATGTCGACGTCGTCACCGGTAAATTTTTGGTTAATTCTGTACCTGCTTTCATTTTGTTTGATACCGGAGCATCTTTATCTTTTATATCCTCAAAATTTATCAAACAATCCAAACTCACAAACCCCACACAAATTAAAACTAATATATCACTACCAGATGGTAAAAACATTCTTTGTTCGTCAAAATACAGTAATGTAAAAATCTCAATTCACAACACAGATTTCCTGTCAGACCTTGTATTGTTTGACCTTCCCGAGTTCGATGTAATTCTGGGAATGAACTGGCTAGCTCGTCATAACGCAACATTTAAATGCCACGACCAGAAGATCACCTTGAAAACTAACCAAGGGAAGGAGGTATCATATCAGAGTTTGAAGAGGAAAAGGGGAGTGAAACTAATGTCGGTACTGAAGCTTCGAAGTATGGAGAGAAAGGGACACCAGGTGTATTTTTGCAGCATTACTAAGGTCGAGGACAACCTACGCATAGAAGACATTCCAATCGTGAATGAATACCCCGATGTTTTCCCAGACGTGTTACCAGGCATGCCTCCTGCACGAGATGTCGAATTCTCGATCGACCTCATACCAGGCACCTCACCTATATCTAAAGCACCATACAGGATGGCCCCTGTCGAGCTCCAGGAACTCAAGAAACAGTTGGAGGAGATGATTGAATTGGGATTTATAAGACCGAGTGTTTCACCTTGGGGTGCACCGGTACTCTTTGTAAAGAAGAAGGATGGGAGCATGAGGCTCTGCATCGATTACAGGGAATTGAACAAAGTGACGATCAAGAATCGTTATCCTCTGCCTAGGATAGACGATCTCTTTGACCAGCTCAAGGGAGCAGGAGTTTTCTCCAAGATTGACCTGAGATCAGGATACCATCAGATCGCGGTTCGTAAAGAAGATATACAAAAGACCGCTTTCAGATCAAGGTACGGATATTACGAGTTCAAAGTAATGCCGTTCGGCCTCACCAACGCTCCAGCAGTATTTATGGACCAAATGAACAGGACCTTTCACGAATATCTCGACATCTGTGTTGTCGTGTTCATTGACGACATCCTAATCTACTCCAAGGATAAAGAGGAACACGCAGAACACCTACGCATTATCCTGAGCATCTTGAGAGATCATAAGTGGTATGCTAAATTTTCAAAGTGTGAATTTTGGCTAGACCAAGTGGCATTCCTAGGCCACGTAATCTCCAAAGAAGGGGTAATGGTGGATCCAGCCAAGATTGAAGCTGTCAAGGAATGGGTAGCGCCAAAAGCGATCCAAGTCAGAAGCTTCCTAGGGTTGGCTGGCTATTATCGAAGGTTTGTTCCTGATTTCTCGAAGGTAGCCCGTCCAATGACCAAACTGCTACAAAAGGAATCAAAGTTCATATGGAGCGACGACTGTGAGAAAGCGTTTCAAAAACTGAAGACAAGGCTTACTACGGCCCCAGTTTTAACCTTGCCAACCGATGGGGACGAGTACGAAGTATACAGTGACGCCTCACTGAATGGTTTGGGTTGCGTTTTGATGCAACAGGGGAAAGTAATAGCATACGCATCCAGACAACTTAAGGTACATGAAAAGAATTACCCAATTCACGACCTAGAACTTGCCGCGGTTGTGTTTGCACTAAAGATTTGGCGTCATTATCTCTACGGGGTCAGCATTAAGTTCTACACTGATCACAAGAGCTTGAAATACATCTTCACCCAAAGAGATTTGAACATGAGGCAGCGAAGATGGTTAGAACTGATCAAAGATTACAAGATTGAGTTACTTTACCACGAGGGAAAGGCTAATGTAGTTGCCGATGCACTGAGTCGTAAGACAATACACACTCTGAACAACATTTGGGAGATTCCCTCAGACATCGTCCAGGAGCTAAAAAGGCTGAGCTTAGACCTGGTACAATCAGACGACACAGACCTAAATGCAATGGTGGTTGAACCAGAGTTATATCATGACATCCGAGTGCTACAATGGGAAGACCCGGCATTGTTGGAAATTAGGGAAAGAATTCCATCAGAAGGAACAGAAGGGTTTGAAGTTTACACTGACGGGAGTCTACGCTTCAATGGCAGGTGGTGCATACCTAATAATGAGAACTTGAAACGCAAAATCCTTGACGAAGCACATAGTACCCGCTACTCGGTACATCCTGGCTCAGACAAGATGTACAAGGACCTGAAATTACGTTTCTGGTGGATAAGGATGAAGGCAGAGATCGCCGAGTACGTGGCTAGATGTATGATTTGCCAGAAGGTAAAATTTGAACACCAGAGACCAGGAGGACTACTCCAACCGTTGGAAATTCCTCAAGGGAAGTGGGATTCCATATCCATGGATTTTATCATGGGGTTACCAAGGACAGCAGGTGGCAAGGATGCTATATGGGTTATTGTGGATCGTCTAACTAAATCAGCTCACTTCGTCCCGATCAAAGAGACTTGGGGATTGGAAGAACTGGCCAAAGCTTACGAAAAAGAAATAATACGACTCCATGGCGTTCCCCTCGACATCATATCAGATAGGGACGCAAGATTTACATCGCATTTCTGGAAGAAATTGCAAGAGGCTTTGGGTAGTAAATTGAAAATGAGTACGGCGTTTCATCCAGCAACTGACGGTCAGACAGAGCGAACCATCCAGACACTGGAAGACATGTTGAGGGCATGCACGATGGAATTCAGCGTGAACTGGGAAAGGAGCTTACCTCTCGTTGAATTCTCATACAACAATAGTCATCACGCTAGCCTTGGTTGTGCTCCTTTTGAAGCACTATACGGGAGAAAATGTCGCAGTCCTGTGTGTTGGGATGACGCTAGTGACAACGTGGGTACTGGACCCCAGGTTATACAAAATCAGATTGAGCACATCAAGATCATCCGAGAACGACTACAGGCAGCTCAAGATCGGCAGAAGAAATATGCAAACGAGCACCGTCGACCTATTGAGTTCAACAGTGGAGATAAGGTCTTCTTAAAGGTCTCACCCATGAAAGGGGTAAGACGCTTCGGACTAAAGGGGAAGCTTAGTCCAAAGTACATCGGACCCTATGAAATACTTGAACGAATTGGCGAGGTGGCATACCGACTCGCCTTACCGCCAAACTTATCCAAGGTACACGATGTATTTCACGTATCTCAGCTCAGAAGATACAGAAGCGACCCGAGTCACATTGTTACGCCCGATGTGATCGCCATCGAGCCTAACATGCTTTACTCTGAAAAACCAGTGGAAATTCTCGCCAGAGAGACCAAGTTCTTACGACGCAAGTCGATACCCTTAGTCAAGGTTCTCTGGAGGGGACAGAAGACTGAACAAGCGACATGGGAGACCGAAGCGTCGATGAAGGAAAAGTACCCGGAGCTGTTTAGCACAGGTAACCTTAACCACCCAGATTACTTTAAGTTTCGGGGACGAAACTTCTTTAAGGGGGGAGGATTGTAACACCCCGTGTTAATTTAAGCTAATTATAATTAGGAAATCAATAAATAATCATCCTCGCTCATCATATTCCTAAAACATTACACTACAATTATTTTTGCACCTAAACCAAAACCATTTTGAATTACTTAGAATTTGAACTTTATTCTTTCATATTCAAACTCGATAAATCAAATGAAGCACACACGACAAATTTCTCAACGACAAATTTTAGCACGCAAATCGAGGTCAAACGTTGACTAAATGGCCAAGCCACCTAAATGTGATTAAGTCACCTAATCTTTTCTTAAATATAATTACTCATAATCCAAACTTAATTAAAGTAGCTTAGGCTTAATCATATTGATTATTACTAACACAACATATAATAATAATATCAAATTACTATTCCACTTTAATTTAACTAAACATTCACTAAAACTCGATATATTGAGTTACACTAAGCCTAAACTGATAAACTTTTTGACGTCTGAGCATAATGATTTAATTCGATAGCATTCCACGAAAAAAATATATATTTCGATCAAATAAAATTTTATTTCAAACTTGCGAGGAATCTAATACCCAATTTTTATATTGATTTCGTTTTGAGGTTTATTTTCATTTTTATTTTCGATCTCACTTCTAAACATTATTTCAAGACTATATATTTCATTTTGAGACTTTTCGCGTACGCGTAAATCGAAAATTTCAAAAACGTAAAAATCGGGACTTGTGTGTGTGTGTGGCCGAGATATTAAGGACCATTGGTCCAACTTTGCTTCTTCCATTTTCTTCCCTACTCTTACACACCATACCTCCTTTTGCACTATGTCTAATCCACCTTACACACTACTAAATCATCATCACTTAGTAGCTAGTTTAATTTAATTATTAATACAACTAAATACTTTGCATTCACACCTTACAATTCATTACAAAAACAAAACACAATTACTACAACTACTACTACACTACTCGACACACTACTCACACAAACACAAACAAACACTTAACTCTTTTTCTCTCTAATAAACTCAACTCAAACATTCAAGTAAGCTTGTTCATGTGCAAGCTCAAGAAACCCTTTGATCTTCATTTTCTTCCTTACCCTTTTCTTCCTAAATCATTTATTTTTCTTGTCTTTAAATCACTCAAGCTCTTAATATGCTTCTCCACCATTTATATTCATTAATCACTACTTCTTTTAACTAGTAAATAAACATGAACCTAAATCAAAAAGCACTTAAAAGATTTGAATCACCTAAACCTAAAAATAATACTACAACTTTAAATTTAAGTTTAACTAGTTTAGTTTTAAAATAACTTACTAACTTGTTTATTTCATTCTTATGTACCTCTCCTAACCAAAGACGAGGAGCAAGGTGGAGGAGTCAATTTAAGCCAGTTCGATCACATCATTGACCCGGACAACTGCTAGGATAATTTTCAATAACCTAAACTAAGGTGCTTCCCGCACACTTACGTGATAAGCGCCTCGAATTTGATTATATGTTAATGTTTTGATGTATGTATGTCTTAACCTTATCACCTAGTAATCACATGTTAAATTAGGAGACAAAAATCGAAAAATAAAATGTATTGTCCATATGTATATCACACGGCCTAACCCTTAATTTTTGTCTAATTTTTCGTTTTAATTTTTGTAAATTGCATGCTTAAAATACTCGTAATAAGGTGAGCATGAAAATATAATTAGTTTATGTTTAGGACTTAAAATGAATTTGTTATGAATTTTAAGTGTTTTGATATGTTTATGTGTGTTCTTAAACTTTTGTGTTAATTTTATGTTTAAATGATTTTATTTATGTGTGTTAATGTTTTGTTATGTTTTCCACTTATGATTAAATACATAAATAAAATAAGATAAATTAGTTGTTGAATTAGAAGTATAAAAATCAAAAATCAAAGTTTATGAATATATATATATATACACGGCTATAATCAATTTAATGGACCAATTTTTAGTTTTAATTTTTCTAAATAACATATTATGATTAGTATAGTTAAATTAGACTTGTAGGAAAAATTTGAGAAAATTATATAAACATATAAAAATTTGACTAATCGATGTTCATTTTAAAAGTATTAGGGTTCTTCAAATAACCATGTGTTCTTCATTTATATAGTTAGTTTGATTCATAATTTTATAAGTTTTTAGTTATTTATTGTTTATGTTTACTAGTTTAAATCACCTTAAGTTAATATGAATAATTAGTATATAAAAACTTTAAGTTAAAAACCGATAAAATTAGAAAACGAAAATAAATTGCTATGTATGTTAGGCCACGGTTTTGGGGTCCATTTTAGACCTAAAATGAATTTGTCACTTTTTATTTTTATCACTTAAGTAATTAAAATAGTTAAAGTAATGATTTATTAATAAAAACAACAAAAGAAATAAATAGCTTATATAAATAAAGGCACACGGCATTTAGGATATTTTTGGGTCAATTTTGGTCAAGATAAATTTATCACTTAGTCACTAAATTTGAATAGTAATGAGGTTTATATTTGTTTATGTATTAAATCGTTAATAAAAAGAATTGACAAAACCGATAAAAATAAACGTTACACGTATTAAAATGAATGAAATCGAGTGTTACTACCTATGCTTAAATTTGGATGTGGACATACGGACTATTTAAAATGAACTATGACAACCTCGCTAAAAATGGAAACCGCTAAAAGATTAGTTAAGTATAAGACTAAATAAAACCGAGTTTTACTTTTAAAATGTTATTTAAAATCACTAAGTACAAAATGAACTTAACAACTTTGACCCTAGAATTTTGTACTTAGATTATGTTAAGTTTTTACTTCCGAAATCATTTTTCAAATCACTAAATACAAAACGAACCTAACGACTTTAAAACTAGAGTTTTGTACTTAGAAAATAAAATTGGTTTTTACATCTAAAATCTCCTAAGTATAACAATTTGTATAAAAGTATAAAAAAATTATTACTAAGTATAAATGAAATATAATAATAATACTAAGTATAAATGAAATATAATAATAATACTAAGTATAAATAAAATATTATAATAAATACTAAGTATAAGAATACGCATACGTATAAAATACGAATAAAATACGAAGTATAAAAATACGTACAAATACGAACTACGAAAATACGAATACGTATAAATACGAGGAATAGTAAATACGATGAATAGTAAATACGATGAATAGTAAATACGATGAATAGTAAATACGGTGAATAGTAAATACGGTGAATAGTAAAATAATGAATAGTGAAAAATATTTAAAAGTTACGGACGGACTCAAAATAAATAATTAAGTTTTTCTATGTGTTCTGTTTTACCTGAAGAACTGCTGTTACTAAAATTTCATTATACAAGTTTGACGTTATATTTATGTTACAAGATTGTCACTATTATTATTTATGAGCAAGAAAATGAGAAGTTGAGAAAGCGAGTACTTAAGTAAAATACTAGGATTGTTCGCCATGTTGCGACTCTTGAAATTCGAAGTTAACGAGGTAGCTGTCTATGGGGACTTGGGCTCCCTATCAGAGTTGCCCAAGGCGAAATAACGATCTTAAGATCGCTACTCGACACGGTATATACAACCTCAGAGATGGGGCATTCTTGATATTTCCGTGGGCCCATATATCGAATGGTGGAAAATCCACCAACCTGGGGTACCCGAGTCTCTGGTGATAGTCGAACTTTTAGTCGGTGATACCTTTTGAATAGCGAATACGTATGATCCTCGATAGGTAGTGTATGCATACATTAGACAAGGGATTAGGTCGTCCTTATTACCTTAGATATCTTTTGCCTGTCAGACACGTCCGATTTCGTTCGGCCCTGACCGCTTCTGCGCGGAGTATATCTGCATGCTTAGCCTTTATTAACGAAGACTCATTTGTTATCACATGTTGAATGTATTTCCTTGTTTGTTTGATGATTATCGGAATGACTTGGTTGAGTATTGGAATGTGATTTGTTGAGTATGATTATTTGTGAGCATGGTATGTTATTTGATTGGTTTATACTCGTATTGAATCATCATGAATCCCTTATGTGTTTTACTTGCATGCTTGCTATTTGTTTTCCTTGTTTATTTAATATTCATATTGCATATTGTTTTAGAATTGCATGTATCGAAAGAGTGTGCGGGAAAATGATGAGAGTTTAATGCAGGTACCCCGAGTATTGACCGTTGATCTATCAGGGGATTGAAGGCCTTATTTTGTAATCTATTTTGAGAGGATGTAATCAAACTTATACTCTGTTATTCTAAACTCGTACTATGTACTTGGAGTTTTATTACGATTAACAGCTGGTTTTGTAATATATAGACTTAATTAATTTTCCGCCTTAGTTTAATTAAAGTCACGAAAAACCAGGTTGTTATAGTTGGTATCAAAGCTGTCTTGCGACCGTGAATGACTTAAAGTTATCTCACATAGCGAGACGACACCTGGGCCAGACATTCATATCGTATGTCAGGCATAGACTTATAGGATCAAATAATAAATTAGAAATCTCTAGACCGCTAAAAATAATAACGTAGATCAGTTTAAATGTGAGAAAGGGTAGAATCTTAAGGACCGACCAATTAATAATAAACTAGTGAGACGAGCAATAGAGTCTTATATTGTTATAATTCTTTTACTTGCTATTTGCTCTATGGCTAACTTTAGTCTGACAAAGGCCCTTAGGATGTCATCTTTCCGCTCTTTCCGTTACTACGCACCACAACGCCCGCCGATGATGCAACTAGGAGAGTACATACGTAGCCATTCCCTCCACATAGAGCGATATGTGGAAGCGCATGGAATCATGACGGGCAGGATCTACCACACGAGGGGCATTGGCATCAGTTTGACCATGATTGAGAGCTTTCATCCATACGATGAGTTTTGGGCACCTCTAGGTTTGCGACTTCTCACCGATTACGAGCTGTACATGGATCGCATGTACCATCCAGATCCACTTCAGAGGGTGGAGGGACCACCTGCGTGGATGGAGTATGATGAACTACTCGACAGTTTGATGATTCAAGAATATGAGCGCGACTATCCTCCATTCCCACCCGACGCCATCATACCTCCAATCATATGGGAGAGGGATCTCACCTCTGGGAGACTCTTGAGGGTCGCAAATCACATTTAGGGTCATTTGACTCCAGTTTGTAAAATATATGTAACCGACTTTTAACCATCCTAAGAACGATCTTAATATCGTCTTCTTTTCCTACGGCTATGGATGTTATATTCGGATGTGACGTTTGGTGAACTTATGTATTATGTTCCTCTGAAATGTAATATTTTACCCATGTATATATTTATATATATGGAGACGTTATATTGCTACCTAGTCGTGTGCTCTTCTTTACTCGTTATTTTTAAAGATGTTACATACATGTTTGTACTTCCAAATCTCATTTAAATTATCTTATCCAAATTGATTTCAGATGAGACTACCGTGCGGTAAGAGGTACTCTGAGTGGACACCAAAAGAGAAGGCCCGCAAGAAAGCCATCGAGGCTCACGGCGACGTCAACAATTGAAGTCCTGGAAGAGATCACAGGACTCGAGCAATTCGGAAGTCATTTGGAAGACTAGGGCACTTAAGACTCGGTATATGGAACATCGAATTCCTGATCATCTCCGCCGATCCTCAGAATATACAGATGTGATCGAGGCGTTCATGCAGGGAAAACCTGAGACATTTGAGGGAATCAGTGGGACACTCTACCCATGGATCAGGAGTATGAATGCGAGGTTCCTGGAACACTCCGTTAGAGAGGAATGGAAAACCTCCCTAGCAGCTGCGTGCCTTGACGAGGAGGCCAAAGCATGGTGGAGGCGACTACGCTCCCCAGCTATACTTGAGGGTGAGTACTACCTAAGCTGGGAGGATTTCAAACTTGGTTTGAGCGACATGACTTATGCTGTTAAGTATAAGCATAGCTTCGCGGAGGAGGAGCATCGCTACTCAAAATTTGCTTAGGAACTAGGGCTAATCTTTTGTCATTCTCGATCCAATTTCATATCTCTTGAGAATGTATCTAAACTTTTATGTTATTTTGCTGAACTTATATCTAAGTTTTCACCTTAGTTCATTTCATAGAGAATGTATTAGGAGGCTTTGTAACTTTTGATGTAACCCTTTTACATTATCAATGAAATGTGTTTTACCTTGTACTCTATAATGTGTCACATTTTGGAACTACTCAAAACTCATACGGCCTAATATTTTTCAGAATGGATGCAAACAACTTAAACAACATGGATGACCCGAACTTCGCCCAACATTTCTTTGAAGAAGAAGCAAGGAGGAAAGGGTTCAAGATGCAATCACAAAATTGCACAAAATATGCACCAACATCGTGGTGGCGAAACAACCATCCGCATTTGAGAGATTCTCCAAACATCGACCCCAACCATATTCTGCTCACAACCCCACAGTCTTGACAGAGTGGATTGAAGAGATGGAGAAGTTGCTAGATCTTAGCAAGACTCCGGCTAACGAGAGGGTGAACGTAGTGGCCTACTACCTCAAGGGAGAGGCAAACAGTTGGTGGCGTTTAATCAGGTCCACCTTTCCCTTAAGAATCTACACCTGGAGTGAATTCAAGACTCTGCTAGAAAACAAGTACTTTGGAGAGGAATTGAAATGGGATAAGGAAGAAGAGTTCAGAAACCTGAGCCAGGGCGATATGTCCCTACAAGCATACATGGAAAAATACCAGGAACTGTCCAAGTTCGCTCCTAGGATTATAACTAACGAGGAGGAACTCGCAACCAGGTACGTAAGGGGCATGACTTACGGCCTGAGGACGAACATGAGCGGGTTCAACTGCAAGAACTTCGCGGAAGCCTACGAAAAGGCAACGTGTATCTGGGCCTCCATCCAAAAAGGGGAAGCTGAGGAGAAAAAGAAGAAGAAAACATTTACGCCTCCTGTGGCGAGTGCTAGTTTCATCCACAAACCGATGTTCGGTCGCCCGGGTTTCCAAAATCAGGACAATCGAAATAAAGGCCGAGGCGGACCCAGATACCAACCAAACCCCACCGGGTTCGTAGGAGGAACAACC
The DNA here is from genome assembly GCA_023091065.1 of Dianthus caryophyllus. Lineage (NCBI taxonomy): Eukaryota > Viridiplantae > Streptophyta > Magnoliopsida > Caryophyllales > Caryophyllaceae > Dianthus > Dianthus caryophyllus. The sequence goes on from CM041522.1 coordinate 21,824,081, forward strand.
AACAACCTCCGGAGCTCCACCATTCAAGCGGTCAATGTCGTTTACGCCGACACCACAACACCCGGGGAAGCGTTGCAACGGGGAGCCGGTAGTGTGCTACTTCTGCAAAGTAGTGGGACACAAGTCGAATGAATGCCCGAAGAGGGGTAATGCTGCCAAAACAAATGCAGGGCCACCTCCAGCCGTTAGGGTTCAGGGACGTGTCTACGTCCTGACCGAGTCTGAAGAAGGGTCTGATGATATTATCGATGTCGACGTCGTCACCGGTAAATTTTTGGTTAATTCTGTACCTGCTTTCATTTTGTTTGATACCGGAGCATCTTTATCTTTTATATCCTCAAAATTTATCAAACAATCCAAACTCACAAACCCCACACAAATTAAAACTAATATATCACTACCAGATGGTAAAAACATTCTTTGTTCGTCAAAATACAGTAATGTAAAAATCTCAATTCACAACACAGATTTCCTGTCAGACCTTGTATTGTTTGACCTTCCCGAGTTCGATGTAATTCTGGGAATGAACTGGCTAGCTCGTCATAACGCAACATTTAAATGCCACGACCAGAAGATCACCTTGAAAACTAACCAAGGGAAGGAGGTATCATATCAGAGTTTGAAGAGGAAAAGGGGAGTGAAACTAATGTCGGTACTGAAGCTTCGAAGTATGGAGAGAAAGGGACACCAGGTGTATTTTTGCAGCATTACTAAGGTCGAGGACAACCTACGCATAGAAGACATTCCAATCGTGAATGAATACCCCGATGTTTTCCCAGACGTGTTACCAGGCATGCCTCCTGCACGAGATGTCGAATTCTCGATCGACCTCATACCAGGCACCTCACCTATATCTAAAGCACCATACAGGATGGCCCCTGTCGAGCTCCAGGAACTCAAGAAACAGTTGGAGGAGATGATTGAATTGGGATTTATAAGACCGAGTGTTTCACCTTGGGGTGCACCGGTACTCTTTGTAAAGAAGAAGGATGGGAGCATGAGGCTGCATCGATTCTGAGGAATTGAACAAAGTGGCGATCAAGAATCGTTATCCTCCGCCTAGGATAGGCGATCTCTTTGACCACTCAAGGAGCAGGAGTTTTCTCCAAGATTGACTGAGATCGAGGATACCATCGGATCGCGGTTCGTAAAGAAGATATACAAAAGACCGCTTTCGGATCAAGGTACGGATATTACGAAGTTCAAAGTAATGCCGCTCGGCCTCACCAACGCCCAAAGGTATTTATGGACCAAATGAACAGGACCTTTCACGAATATCTCGACATCTGTGTTGTCGTGTTCATTGACGACATCCTAATCTACTCCAAGGATAAAGAGGAACACGCAGAACACCTACGCATTATCCTGAGCATCTTGAGAGATCATAAGTGGTATGCTAAATTTTCAAAGTGTGAATTTTGGCTAGACCAAGTGGCATTCCTAGGCCACGTAATCTCCAAAGAAGGGGTAATGGTGGATCCAGCCAAGATTGAAGCTGTCAAGGAATGGGTAGCGCCAAAAACAGTCACGGAAGTCAGAAGCTTCCTAGGGTTGGCTGGCTATTATCGAAGGTTTGTTCCTGATTTCTCGAAGGTAGCCCGTCCAATGACCAAACTGCTACAAAAGGAATCAAAGTTCATATGGAGCGACGACTGTGAGAAAGCGTTTCAAAAACTGAAGACAAGGCTTACTACGGCCCCAGTTTTAACCTTGCCAACCGATGGGGACGAGTACGAAGTATACAGTGACGCCTCACTGAATGGTTTGGGTTGCGTTTTGATGCAACAGGGGAAAGTAATAGCATACGCATCCAGACAACTTAAGGTACATGAAAAGAATTACCCAATTCACGACCTAGAACTTGCCGCGGTTGTGTTTGCACTAAAGATTTGGCGTCATTATCTCTACGGGTCGACATTAAGTTCTACATCGATCACAAGAGCTTGAAATACATCTTCACCCAAAGAGATTTGAACATGAGGCAATAAGATGGTTAGAAGCGATCAAAGATTACAAGATTGAGTTACTTTACCACGAGGAAAGGCTAATGTAGTTCTTAGATGCACTGAGTCGTAAGACAATACACACTCTGAACAACATTTGGGAGATTCCCTCAGACATCGTCCAGGAGCTAAAAAGGCTGAGCTTAGACCTGGTACAATCAGACGACACAGACCTAAATGCAATGGTGGTTGAACCAGAGTTATATCATGACATCCGAGTGCTACAATGGGAAGACCCGGCATTGTTGGAAATTAGGGAAAGAATTCCATCAGAAGGAACAGAAGGGTTTGAAGTTTACACTGACGGGAGTCTACGCTTCAATGGCAGGTGGTGCATACCTAATAATGAGAACTTGAAACGCAAAATCCTTGACGAAGCACATAGTACCCGCTACTCGGTACATCCTGGCTCAGACAAGATGTACAAGGACCTGAAATTACGTTTCTGGTGGATAAGGATGAAGGCAGAGATGGCCGAGTTCGTGGCTAGATGTATGATTTGCCAGAAGGTAAAATTTGAACACCAGAGACCAGGAGGACTACTCCAACCGTTGGAAATTCCTCAAGGGAAGTGGGATTCCATATCCATGGATTTTATCATGGGGTTACCAAGGACAGCAGGTGGCAAGGATGCTATATGGGTTATTGTGGATCGTCTAACTAAATCAGCTCACTTCGTCCCGATCAAAGAGACTTGGGGATTGGAAGAACTGGCCAAAGCTTACGAAAAAGAAATAATACGACTCCATGGCGTTCCCCTCGACATCATATCAGATAGGGACGCAAGATTTACATCGCATTTCTGGAAGAAATTGCAAGAGGCTTTGGGTAGTAAATTGAAAATGAGTACGGCGTTTCATCCAGCAACTGACGGTCAGACAGAGCGAACCATCCAGACACTGGAAGACATGTTGAGGGCATGCACGATGGAATTCAGCGTGAACTGGGAAAGGAGCTTACCTCTCGTTGAATTCTCATACAACAATAGTCATCACGCTAGCCTTGGTTGTGCTCCTTTTGAAGCACTATACGGGAGAAAATGTCGCAGTCCTGTGTGTTGGGATGACGCTAGTGACAACGTGGGTACTGGACCCCAGGTTATACAAAATCAGATTGAGCACATCAAGATCATCCGAGAACGACTACAGGCAGCTCAAGATCGGCAGAAGAAATATGCAAACGAGCACCGTCGACCTATTGAGTTCAACAGTGGAGATAAGGTCTTCTTAAAGGTCTCACCCATGAAAGGGGTAAGACGCTTCGGACTAAAGGGGAAGCTTAGTCCAAAGTACATCGGACCCTATGAAATACTTGAACGAATTGGCGAGGTGGCATACCGACTCGCCTTACCGCCAAACTTATCCAAGGTACACGATGTATTTCACGTATCTCAACTCAGAAGATACAGAAGCAACCCGAGTCACATTGTTACGCCCGATGTGATCGCCATCGAGCCTAACATGCTTTACTCTGAAAAACCAGTGGAAATTCTCGCCAGAGAGACCAAGTTCTTACGACGCAAGTCGATACCCTTAGTCAAGGTTCTGCGGAGGGACGGAAAGGCGAACAAGCGACATGGGAGACCGAAGCGTCGATGAAGGAAAAGTACCCGGAGCTGTTTAGCACAGGTAACCTTAACCACCCAGATTACTTTAAGTTTCGGGGACGAAACTTCTTTAAGAGGGGAGGATTGTAACACCCCGTGTTAATTTAAGCTAATTATAATTAGGAAATCAATAAATAATCATCCTCGCTCATCATATTCCTAAAACATTACACTACAATTATTTTTGCACCTAAACCAAAACCATTTTGAATTACTTAGAATTTGAACTTTATTCTTTCATATTCAAACTCGATAAATCAAATGAAGCACACACGACAAATTTCTCAACGACAAATTTTAGCACGCAAATCGAGGTCAAACGTTGACTAAATGGCCAAGCCACCTAAATGTGATTAAGTCACCTAATCTTTTCTTAAATATAATTACTCATAATCCAAACTTAATTAAAGTAGCTTAGGCTTAATCATATTGATTATTACTAACACAACATATAATAATAATATCAAATTACTATTCCACTTTAATTTAACTAAACATTCACTAAAACTCGATATATTGAGTTACACTAAGCCTAAACTGATAAACTTTTTGACGTCTGAGCATAATGATTTAATTCGATAGCATTCCACGAAAAAAATATATATTTCGATCAAATAAAATTTTATTTCAAACTTGCGAGGAATCTAATACCCAATTTTTATATTGATTTCGTTTTGAGGTTTATTTTCATTTTTATTTTCGATCTCACTTCTAAACATTATTTCAAGACTATATATTTCATTTTGAGACTTTTCGCGTACGCGTAAATCGAAAATTTCAAAAACGTAAAAATCGGGACTTGTGTGTGTGTGTGGCCGAGATATTAAGGACCATTGGTCCAACTTTGCTTCTTCCATTTTCTTCCCTACTCTTACACACCATACCTCCTTTTGCACTATGTCTAATCCACCTTACACACTACTAAATCATCATCACTTAGTAGCTAGTTTAATTTAATTATTAATACAACTAAATACTTTGCATTCACACCTTACAATTCATTACAAAAACAAAACACAATTACTACAACTACTACTACACTACTTGATAAGTGCGTAAATGGATGTATTTTAATTATATAATTTTACACTTTTAGAGTCGTCTTTTATATTATTTGAGCTACATTTATATATTTTTGTAAAATTAGATTTATAATGAGTGAAATATTATTTAATGATAATTTAATACTTTATACTCCGTATTTGTCTGTAGGTATGTCCGAGAATGATAATAGCAGGACCAACACAAGACACGACTAAGTCAAATAATGAAGAGGTGGTAAGTGGGCTACAAGACCCACGTGCAAATCAAAAGAAAAGAAGACAAGGAAAGAAGAGCAAAAAGAAGACCACAACCAATTTATCAAACACAACAAAAACGCAGCAGCACAACACAAGGGAAGACCTCCGTTGGAAATACGGGTTCTCCAGCCCTTTCCAAATTCTATTTTCTTTCCTATTTTCAGGCCCCAAAATCTATTCTTTGATCTCAAAATATTTCCAAACTCTATCAGATTATCACCCCCAAAATCAGTATATATACACAGCAATTGTACAGGGACAAGGAAAAAAAATGAGACGGAACAATACCCGATTTATACAGAGATTGTGAGCGAATTTGAGTGACGATTTTGAGACCTAATTGGGTCGAGAGAGCGATTGGAGACACGTGCTCGGCGTCGCCCTAGTACAGGGTCGGGTAAGGGCGAATTTGGAGCTCTTGTGGAGGTGCGACATCCGAAATTCGAGTTTGCAAGTTCCGGGCTAAAATTAAGTTCTCTTTACTCTCTTGTATCTAATTACGGTTCGAATTCGTTGATTAATTTTAGTTTTCAAACTGATTTCGAGTTGAGTTGATTTTGAAGTTGATTAGTGTTCATCGTTTTACTGATTTTATTATAAAGATTCGATTTTTATTCATAATTTGCTATCTTATTGTGAGTGATTATTGAATTATCTGCTATTTGTGTGATTTTGGCCTAGTTCGAATTGCATAGAGTGAGTAGCAACTAATTTAAACTGAAATCTGCGAATTGAGTTTAGTTTAGATTAGGGTAAAACGTGATCGATTAAGGCTTGAGTATTGACGACACTTGAGAATTAATTGGGTTAATGATGTCTTCTTTGTTCAGTAATGCTGCTAAATTGATTAGTTAAGAATTAATCTCGGCCTAGTTCAGGTTAATTGCAATCTAAGAGAAGATAGGGAGGTTTTGCTATCTTAATCTCCGCAGTTAATCCATTAATCGCTTAGAAATCGAAACAATTTGTTGTCAGTTAACAAACTAGAATTACCTATAAGAAATACGAGCTTAAATTGTGGGTATTTGTCTGTCGCGTGTAAATATTAGTTAGGTTAGTTTATTCTTCTGTTAATTATTTTAAGCTTAGGAAGACCGAATTTAATCCCCCCTTAAATCGTAAATATAACTAACGCTTTTAATTTATAGGCTAATTAACTAATAAAATTATCACATTTAGAGTTTTTCCAATCTCTCCGTGGGATCGACCCTACTTATCCTTTACTACCGTTTATATTTTTGAGGCTAAGCTAGGTTTATAAATTATTAATTTGTAGCGCTTAACGACACGCTATCAAATTTTGGCGCCGTTGCCGGGGAGATTTGGCGTGAAATAATAATTTGTGTGATAACTAATAGTATAACATTAGTCATAAAGTTGTTTTCTTTTAGGTCGAGTGAATTGCGTATTTGACATTTTCTGTGACCTTTTTACATGTTTTTTTAGCTTGATTTATCTCGTCCTATTTTCTGCGGTCGTAGCTTATGAAACTGTCTTATTATTTTTGTATAAATTTTACATTAATTTTCATGTTAACAGTTAACACTAGTTTATCCATATGTTCTGTTGTTTTTTTTGGATTTTGTTTTTTAGGTTGAATCAGTCGAGTATGTGGCATGTTCTGTGACCGTTTTTGCATGTTATTATCTTGACTTAGCTCGACCTGTTTTCACAAGATCCATCGAGCTTATCTTTCTGTTTAGTTTATGTGCAATCCTTTACATGTAGCTGAAAATTGTACGGAGTAATTATTTTATTCTGCTTGAACATATTAGACTATAGGCGTATACAATTTACTGCTGCTTTATTTTACTCTTATGATTTAGTGTAGACTTCTCTTTTTTGTACCAGCTTATTCTTTTATTTTACGTTTAGTTTGTTTTACTTTCACGAGTCGAGTCGGCTTAAGTGCCTCCCCGAGTTCGGAGCCTTTGTAGGGGGATGTTTATAGTGTCGGCCACCAAAAAAATCAGAAAAATCAAAAAATACAAAAAAATTAGGAAACACAAATAAAAATCAGCTCATTATTAGGGGTATTTCGCTTCTGTCAGATTTCACTTGTCTTGGTCGAGTACTCTGTTTTGCAGGTTGTTGAATGATCTTTTGAGTTCTCGGGATGACTATTTCATGGTAAAGGCGTGCACGGGAAGGCACAGTGCAAAATTTGGAGCTGGAATTACGACTACGATCAAATGGCAGAGATGATTTTTAGGCTTCACGACGACTCTACGCAACTGTCACAGTAGCGATCACTTGATTTATACATTGCTGTCAACAATACACTTAACCAGCTAAGTGCTTCTTTCCCTCTCGTTTTGTTTTATACGCGATGCTTTTATATATCTCGATGTCGAGTTGCCATTGAGGACAATGTCAGAAGTAAGTGTGGGGGAGAGGCAAGCTGAATTCTTTAATGAATCATGTGCTGATAAGCTGTTCTTATTTCATTTTCAATATGAACGTACTACAGACTACTTTCTGGATGATTTTATCATGGCATATAATTTGGTAGATATTAAGCTTATATGTTCTGCTTGGTTTTTTGGGCTGAAAACTTGATTAATCGTGATGATATAAGCACATGTGCTAATGTCTAGAAATTGTGTCATCTGGTTTTCGTTTTACACAATAAATGATATATAACCTTTGGATTTAATTTTTAGACTAAGATGAGTCGACGACAAACTCGAATTGAACTGTTTTTCGGAAAAATTGATATATTATAATTTTAAAGTAGCAATTGCATGAATTTTTCCTCCCTATTTAAACTTGAGTTGATTAATTTCTTAACATTGCGTATTTTAGTTCTCTTTTAAATTTGAATTATGAATGAATAATAAAGAATAGCACTCGTTTAACGATCTTAACCCTATTGTTGACTTATTAGTAGTGTGGTGTGTAAGCCGGTCTTGTGCTTAATTATTTACTTTCGTGGTGACTCCTTTAATGGACCGACAGGGAGATTACTCGACCTCAAAAGAGCGTAATGGCCGTCTTGTGACTCGAGTTCTTAGCCCGAGGGGAACCCAATCCTAGCTATTGGGAGAATGCCTGATGACTTGTCCGGTTGGACGGGATCCATCGGTTGAGGCTCGCTACATGGGTCACAGGACGGATATTTTGAAAAAAAAAAAAGTGGAAAAAGCAGAAAAAAAAGAAAATGATGAATGAAAAAAAAGGAAAAAAAAAAGCAAATTTTGTGAGGAGGTATCGAGTACACCTTAGGTAACCGGGAGAACGATCCACGCACTGATGTGGTAATACAAGGTGCCGAAAGTAAACCCCTTCCCCTAAGACCTTAATATTTGGCTGAAACCCACCGTCTGATTGTTGATATGTGGGGTGAAAGGTAGTGAAATCGAGTTGTGAAGGATGAAAAGTTCGTTAATAATTTTAATTTAAAAGCGTCTTAAATTTGTAATGTTGTTTAATTAGTCGATTGTATAGTTTGTAGTGGAGGAGAATTTTCATTGTATGCGCTGCTAATTCATATGATTTGTTTGAAATGATCTCGAAGTAAATATTTTAAGTTTGTCGTTGACCGTTCTTAAGTCACTTTAAGGTTAAGGATGTTGATATTTGTAGTAGCTTCGGTTTGTCATTGTCGAGGACGACAATAGGCTAAGTGTGGGGGAATTTGATAAGTGCGTAAATGGATGTATTTTAATTATATAATTTTACACTTTTAGAGTCGTCTTTTATATTATTTGAGCTACATTTATATATTTTTGTAAAATTAGATTTATAATGAGTTAAATATTATTTAATGATAATTTAATACTTTATACTCCGTATTTGTCTGTAGGTATGTCCGAGAATGATAATAGCAGGACCAACACAAGACACGACTAAGTCAAATAATGAAGAGGTGGTAAGTGGGCTACAAGACCCACGTGCAAATCAAAAGAAAAGAAGACAAGGAAAGAAGAGCAAAAAGAAGACCACAACCAATTTATCAAACACAACAAAAACGCAGCAGCACAACACAAGGGAAGACCTCCGTTGGAAATACGGGTTCTCCAGCCCTTTCCAAATTCTATTTTCTTTCCTATTTTCAGGCCCCAAATCTATTCTTTGATCTCAAAATATTTCCAAACTCTATCAGATTATCACCCCCAAAATCAGTATATATACACAGCAATTGTACAGGGACAAGGAAAAAAAATGAGACGGAACAATACCCGATTTATACAGAGATTTTGAGCGAATTTGAGTGACGATTTTTGAGACCTAATTGGGTCGAGAGAGCAGTTGGAGACACGTACTCGAGCGTCGTCCTAGTACACGATCGGGTAAGGGCGAATTTGGAGCTCTTGTGGAGGTGCGACATCCGAAATTCGAGTTTGCAAGTTCCGGGCTAAAATTAAGTTCTCTTTACTCTCTTGTATCTAATTACGGTTCGAATTCGTTGATTAATTTTAGTTTTCAAACTGATTTTGAGTTGAGTTGATTTTGAAGTTGATTAGTGTTCATCGTTTTACTGATTTTATTATAAAGATTCGATTTTTATTCATAATTTGCTATCTTATTGTGAGTGATTATTGAATTATCTGCTATTTGTGTGATTTTGGCCTAGTTCGAATTGCATAGAGTGAGTAGCAACTAATTTAAACTGAAATCTGCGAATTGAGTTTAGTTTAGATTAGGGTAAAACGTGATCGATTAAGGCTTGAGTATTGACGACACTTGAGAATTAATTGGGTTAATGATGTCTTCTTTGTTCAGTAATGCTGCTAAATTGATTAGTTAAGAATTAATCTCGGCCTAGTTCAGGTTAATTGCAATCTAAGAGAAGATAGGGAGGTTTTGCTATCTTAATCTCCGCAGTTAATCCATTAATCGCTTTAGAATCGAAACAATTTGTTGTCAGTTAACAAACTAGAATTACCTATAAGAAATACGAGCTTAAATTGTGGGTATTTGTCTGTCGCGTGTAAATATTAGTTAGGTTAGTTTATTCTTCTGTTAATTATTTTAAGCTTAGGAAGACCGAATTTAATCCCCCCTTAAATCGTAAATATAACTAACGCTTTTAATTTGTAGGTTATTTAACTAATAGAATCATCACGATTATAGTTTTTCCAATCTCTCCGTGGGATCGACCCTACTTATCCTTTACTACCGTTTATATTTTTGAGGCTAAGCTAGGTTTATAAATTATTAATTTGTAGCGCTTAACGACACGCTATCACTACTCGACACACTACTCACACAAACACAAACAAACACTTAACTCTTTTTCTCTCTAATAAACTCAACTCAAACATTCAAGTAAGCTTGTTCATGTGCAAGCTCAAGAAACCCTTTGATCTTCATTTTCTTCCTTACACTTTTCTTCCTAAATCATTTATTTTTCTTGTCTTTAAATCACTCAAGCTCTTAATATGCTTCTCCACCATTTATATTCATTAATCACTACTTCTTTTAACTAGTAAATAAACATGAACCTAAATCAAAAAGCACTTAAAAGATTTGAATCACCTAAACCTAAAAATAATACTACAACTTTAAATTTAAGTTTAACTAGTTTAGTTTTAAAATAACTTACTAACTTGTTTATTTCATTCTTATGTACCTCTCCTAACCAAAGACGAGGAGCAAGGTGGAGGAGTCGATTTAAGCCAGTTCGATCACATCATTGACCCGGACAACTGCTAGGATAATTTTCAATAACCTAAACTAAGGTGCTTCCCGCACACTTACGTGATAAGCGCCTCGAATTTGATTATATGTTAATGTTTTGATGTATGTATGTCTTAACCTTATCACCTAGTAATCACATGTTAAATTAGGAGACAAAAATCGAAAAATAAAATGTATTGTCCATATGTATATCACACGGCCTAACCCTTAATTTTTGTCTAATTTTTCGTTTTAATTTTTGTAAATTGCATGCTTAAAATACTCGTAATAAGGTGAGCATGAAAATATAATTAGTTTATGTTTAGGACTTAAAATGAATTTGTTATGAATTTTAAGTGTTTTGATATGTTTATGTGTGTTCTTAAACTTTTGTGTTAATTTTATGTTTAAATGATTTTATTTATGTGTGTTAATGTTTTGTTATGTTTTCCACTTATGATTAAATACATAAATAAAATAAGATAAATTAGTTGTTGAATTAGAAGTATAAAAAAAATCAAAAATCAAAGTTTATGAATATATATATATATATATATACACGGCTATAATCAATTTAATGGACCAATTTTTAGTTTTAATTTTTCTAAATAACATATTATGATTAGTATAGTTAAATTAGACTTGTAGGAAAAATTTGAGAAAATTATATAAACATATAAAAATTTGACTAATCGATGTTCATTTTAAAAGTATTAGGGTTCTTCAAATAACCATGTGTTCTTCATTTATATAGTTAGTTTGATTCATAATTTTATAAGTTTTTAGTTATTTATTGTTTATGTTTACTAGTTTAAATCACCTTAAGTTAATATGAATAATTAGTATATAAAAACTTTAAGTTAAAAACCGATAAAATTAGAAAACGAAAATAAATTGCTATGTATGTTAGGCCACGGTTTTGGGGTCCATTTTAGACCTAAAATGAATTTGTCACTTTTTATTTTTATCACTTAAGTAATTAAAATAGTTAAAGTAATGATTTATTAATAAAAACAACAAAAGAAATAAATAGCTTATATAAATAAAGGCACACGGCATTTAGGATATTTTTGGGTCAATTTTGGTCAAGTTAAATTTATCACTTAGTCACTAAATTTGAATAGTAATTAGGTTTATATTTGTTTATGTATTAAATCGTTAATAAAAAGAATTGACAAAACCGATAAAAATAAACGTTACACGTATTAAAATGAATGAAATCGAGTGTTACTACCTATGCTTAAATTTGGATGTGGACATACGGACTATTTAAAATGAACTATGACAACCTCGCTAAAAATGGAAACCGCTAAAAGATTAGTTAAGTATAAGACTAAATAAAACCGAGTTTTACTTTTAAAATGTTATTTAAAATCACTAAGTACAAAATGAACTTAACAACTTTGACCCTAGAATTTTGTACTTAGATTATGTTAAGTTTTTACTTCCGAAATCATTTTTCAAATCACTAAATACAAAACGAACCTAACGACTTTAAAACTAGAGTTTTGTACTTAGAAAATAAAATTGGTTTTTACATCTAAAATCTCCTAAGTATAACAATTTGTATAAAAGTATAAAAAAATTATTACTAAGTATAAATGAAATATAATAATAATACTAAGTATAAATGAAATATAATAATAATACTAAGTATAAATAAAATATTATAATAAATACTAAGTATAAGAATACGCATACGTATAAAATACGAATAAAATACGAAGTATAAAAATACGTACAAATACGAACTACGAAAATACGAATACATATAAATACGAGGAATAGTAAATACGATGAATAGTAAATACGATGAATAGTAAATACGATGAATATTAAATACGATGAATAGTAAATACGGTGAATAGTAAATACGGTGAATAGTAAAATAATGAATAGTGAAAAATATTTAAAAGTTACGGACGGACTCAAAATAAATAATTAAGTTTTTCTATGTGTTCTGTTTTACCTGAAGAACTGCTGTTACTAAAATTTCATTATACAAGTTTGACGTTATATTTATGTTACAAGATTGTCACTATTATTATTTATGAGCGAGAAAATGAGAAGTTGAGAAAGCGAGTACTTAAATAAAATACTAGGATTGTTCGCCATGTTGCGACTCTTGAAATTCGAAGTTAACGAGGTAGCTGTCTATGGGGACTTGGGCTCCCTATCAGAGTTGCCCTAGGCGTAAAAACGATCTTAAGATCGCTACTCGACACGGTATATACAACCTCAGAGATGGGGCATTCTTGATATTTCCGTGGGCCCATATATCAGTAATTGGAAAATCCAGCCCCAACCGGGGGTACCCGTCTCTGGTGATAGTCGAACTTTTTCGTCGGTGATACCTTTTGAATAGCGAATACGTATGATCCTCGATAGGTAGTGTATGCATACATTAGACAAGGGATTAGGCCGTCCTTATTACCTTAGATATCTTTTGCCTGTCAGACACGTCCGATTTCGTTCAGCCCGACCGCTTCAACGTGAGTATATCTGCATGCCAGCCTTATTAACGAAGACTCATTTGTTATCACATGTTGAATGTATTTCCTTGTTTGTTTGATGATTATCGGAATGACTTGGTTGAGTATTGGAATGTGATTTGTTGAGTATGATTATTTGTGAGCATGGTATGTTATTTGATTGGTTTATACTCGTATTGAATCATCATGAATCCCTTATGTGTTTTACTTGCATGCTTGCTATTTGTTTTCCTTGTTTATTTAATATTCATATTGCATATTGTTTTAGAATTGCATGTATCGAAAGAGTGTGCGGGAAAATGATGAGAGTTTAATGCAGGTACCCCGAGTATTGACCGTTGATCTATCAGGGGATTGAAGGCCTTATTTTGTAATCTATTTTGAGAGGATGTAATCAAACTTATACTCTGTTATTCTAAACTCGTACTATGTACTTGGAGTTTTATTACGATTAACAGCTGGTTTTGTAATATATAGACTTAATTAATTTTCCGCCTTAGTTTAATTAAAGTCACGAAAAACCAGGTTGTTATATATATATGTACTTCAAAATTTTATTTTTGATTTTTATACTTCTAATTCAACAACTAATTTACTTAATATCATTTACGTGTTTAACATATATGAAATCATAAACAAACATTAACACACATAAGTAAAAACCATTCAAACACAAGAATAACAACCAAAAATTTAAGAACACACATAACACTTTAAAACATTTAAAATTCATAACAAATTCATTTTAAGTCCTAAACATAAACTAATTATATTTTCATGTTCACCTTGTTACGAGTATTTTAAGCATGCAATTTACAAAAATTAAAACGAAAAATTAGACAAAAACAAAGGGTGATGCCGTGTGGTATTATAGTGTTACACAAATGTTATTTTTCGATTTTTGTCTTCTAATTTATCATATGAATACTAGGTGATAAAATAAACTATGCATGCATCAAAACATCATCTAGGAAAACATAAATCATTTACGAGGCGCTTATCACATAAGTGTGCGGGAAGCACCTTAGGTTAGGTTTAGGAGCTAAAAGATCAACAGTTGTCGGGGTCTACGATATGATCGAATTGGCTCAAATCGACTCCTCCACCTTGCTCCTCGTCTTTGATTAGGATTAGTACATAAAAATGAAATAAGCAAGTTAGTAATTTATTTTTAAACTAAACTAGCTAAATTAAGAATTTAAAGTGTAGTTTCATTTTTATGTTTAGGTGATGTTTTAATTTCTTTTATGATTTCGATTTATGTTCATATTTTAATTGTAAGTAAAACGAGTAAGTGAGTACTAAATATAAATGGTGAGGAGTTTATTTAAGTGTGCTAATTAATTTAAGCAAATAAAATGAAAGTTTAAGGAAGAAAAGAATTAAAGAGGATGAAGATTCATATGGTGTTCTTGAGTTGCATAAGAACAAGGCTTACTTTGCTCTTGAGTTAGGTTTATTTAGAGAGGAAATAAGTTAAGTGTTTGAGTTGTGTTTGTGTGTTGTGTAGTAATAAAAAAAACGTGTAGTAGTAGTGTAGTAGTAGTAGTTGTGCTTTGTTATATTATGTAGTAGTAGTAGTAATATGTATACTAGTATGTAAGTTGTATGTATGTAAAGTAATGTGTGAATGCATTTCTATTTAGTTGCTTAAATCATTAAATTTAATTAAGCTAGTATGATGATGAATTTAGTAGTGTGTAAGATGGATTAGACAAGTTACTAAAGGAGGCATGGTGTGTAAGAGTAAGGAAGAAAATGGAAGAAGATAAGTTGGACCAAAGGTCCTCAAAAATCTCGGCCAAATCAACAAGCCAAGACCCGATTTTCTCGTTTTTGAAATTTTCGATTTACGTGCAAGTGAAAAGTCCCGAAATGAAATATATAGTCTTAAAATAATGTTTAGAAGTAAGATCGAAAATAAAAATGAAAATAAAACTCAAAACGAAATCAAAACAAAAATTGGGTACAAGCCCCTCGTAACTTTGAATTAAAATTTTATTCGATCGAAATATATATTTTTTTCGTTGAATGTTATCGAAATAAATCATCATCCTCAAACGTCAAAAAGTTTATCAGTTTAGGCTTAGTGTAACTCATTATTTCGATTTTTAGTGAAAGTGTTAGTTAAATCAAAATGAAATAGTAATTTGTTAATAATATAATATGTCTTGTTAGTATTAATCAAAATGATTAAGCTTAAACTACTTTAATTAGATTTGGATTATGAGTAAGTATATTTAAGAAAAGATTAGGTGACTTAATCACAATTAGGTGGCTTGGTCATTTAGTCAATGTTTGACCTCGATTTGCGTGCCAAAATTTGTCGTTGAGAAATTTGTCGTCGATTCATCATTTGATTTATCGAGTCCGAATATGTAAAAATAAAGTTCAAATTCAAAGTAATTCAAAATGGTTTTAGTTTAGGTGCAATATTAATTGCAGTGTATTGTTTTAGAAGAATAAGTGAGCGAGGATGATTAATTATTGATTTCCTAATTATAATTAGCTTAAATTAACACGGGGTGTTACAGTTTATTTCATCGTTTCGCGTTCGTATGGTAATAAGCTTCGTTAATCATGTCAAAGTCGTACACGTTTCTGCTTGTCGCTGGTTTCGTTTTGCTTGTTGAGTCTTAAGTTGTGTAATTAAACCACATGTAGGTTTGTATGGTCTAGGTTTTCGTATGATATGTTTAAGTGCTTATGTTAGTTGCCTATATTTGTGTAGGTTTGATTATAGGCTTTCGTACATATGTCTGTACTTGTGTGTACTTCTGTTGTCTTTTATGTTTGTGTATATTTGACTATTTAGGCGCTTGCTTAGTTGGTTATTAGTTGATTATTATTAGTATCCGTGCAATTTGCGTACGTTTGCATGTTTAGTTAGTTGTATGTGTTCGTTGGTTTATGTGTTTGGTTGTGTACGTTTGTCACTTCCTTATAGGTGTGCAGTATTTAATTACTTACGTTAGTCGTTCATACTTGTTCATATCTTAGCCGTTTGATTATTTTTATTCGTCTGTCGCTAACGTTTGTTAATCTATCTTATGCTGTCGGTAAGTATTTCTGCTTCTTTTCTTTGTTTGCTAGAATAGTAAATGAACCCATGTTGAATAACTTTGACGAAATTATATGTGCATTAAACGACGTAGAATGGATATTTTTTGTTTAGGGTTAAAATATTGTTTGCATATCCGCATGTGTACTCATAATAGCCATGGTTTTACTTAGTAGAGACCGTCTTTACGACGGGCGGGGTTAGGCGTTAAATTAATGAAATTATTTTAAACTTCCTAACACGTAAACTCACACGAACTCATTTTCTATAAAATTGGTTTCTAAATTCCACCTAAAAATTTAGTGGCGACTCTTTTCAAATGAAAATGTTTTTGAAATAAAACATCGCGTGGATCAAAATCCCTTGTCCACAATTTGGCGACTCCGCTGGGGACGGTGAAACTTGAAAAGTAAAATGATGGCTATTTAGAGTACCTTTTCTTTTTTTACGTTATTTATGCATCATACTGTTAGGATTCGAACCATTTCTCCCCTTGGATCAATCTCAAGGTAGGGAAATGACGTTCACTGTGTCTGGTTTAAATACCAAGGTGGTTCCGCCGAGGTTAGCAACCGCCGTCTCCCCATTTCGTCCCTGACTTATGGAGGATTGTGAGTTCCCTAACAACGTGGAATCATTGGCATGGACTGTAACACCCCGTGTTAATTTAAGCTAATTATAATTAGGAAATCAATAATTAATCATCCTCGCTCACTTATTTTCCTAAAAACAATACGCTACAAGTTATTATTGCACCTAAACTAAAACCATTTTGAATTACTTTGAATTTGAACTTTATTTTTACATTTTCAAACTCGATAAATCAAATGATGAATCCTCGACAATTTTCTCAACGACAAATTTCGGCACGCAAATCGAGGTCAATGTTGACCCAAAATGGCCGAGCCACTTAGGTGGTTAAATCACCTAATCTTTTTCCACATTTTCTTACATGTAATCCTAATCTAATTAAAAAACTAGTTAAGCTTAATCATTTTGATTATTACTAACAAAACATATTATATTATTATCAAATTACTATTCCATTTTGGTTTAACTAACACTTTCACTAAAAGTCAGAATAATGAGTTACACTAAGCCTAAACTGGTAAACTTTTTGACGTTTGAGGATAATGATTTAATTCGATAACATTCAACGAAAAAATAATATTTTTCGATCGAATAAAATTTTAATTCAAAGTTACGAGGAACTAATACCCAATTTTTGTTTTGATTTCGTTTTGAGTTTTATTTTCATTTTTATTTCCGATCTTACTTCTAAACATTATTTTAAGACTATATATTTCATTTCGAGACTTTTCACGTGCGCGCAAATCGAAAATTTTTAAAAAACGAAAATCGGGACATGTGTTGTGTAAATTGGCCGAGATTTTGGTTATGGTCTTGCTTATCTTCTTCCATTTTTTCTTCCTTTCTCTTACACACCATGCCTCCTTTACTTAAACATCTAAAGCACTTACACCACCTATATTAATTCATCATCACATCCTAGCTTGATTTAATTTAATCATTTAAGCAACTAAATACACAAGTGCATTCACACATTACATCACTAGTATACATACATACAACTTACTACTACATAACATACAAGGCACAACTACTACTACACTACTACTACACTACACGGCCACAACACAAACACACACAAACACAACTCAAACACTTACTCTTTTCTCTCTAAATAAAATCATCTCAAGAACAAGTAAGCAAAGTTCATATACAACCTCAAGAACACATATTACTCTTCATCCTCTTTAATTCTTTTCTTCCTTAAAACTTTCATTTTATTTGCTCAAATTTATTAGCACACTTAAATAAAATCCTCACCATTTATATTTAGTACTCACTTACTCTTTTTACATACAATTAAAATATGAACATAAATCGAAATCATAAAAAGAATTAAAACATCACCTAAACATAAAAATGAAACTACACTTTAAATTTTTAGTTTAGCTAGTTTAGTTTTAAAATAAATTACTAACTTGTCTTTTTACATTTTTATGTACCATCTTAACCAAAGACGAGGAGCAAGGTGGTGGTGTCGATTTGAGCCAGTTTGATCATATCGTTGATCCCGACAACTGTTAATCTTTTCCCTCTTAAACCTAACTTAAGGTGCCTCCGCACACTAGTTTTAATTTTGGTAAATCGCATGCTATTAAATGTTATGTGTTATAATTGTTGTGTTGTTTATCACCTAGTAATCATATGTTAAATTAGAAGACAAAAATCGAAAAATAACATTTGTGTAACACTTGTAAACCACACGGCCTACCCTCCATTTTTGGTTTAATTTTTCGTTTTAATTTTTGTAAATTGCATGCTTAAAATACTAAGGATGAGATGTACATGAAAATATAATTAGTTTATGTTTAGGACTTAATATGAAATTGTTATGAAATTTAAATGTTTTTAAGTGTTTATGTGTTTCTTGAAATGTTATTGTTATTCTTGAATTTGAAATGATTTTACTTATGTTTGTTAATGTTTTGTATATGATTATCACATATGTTAAATACATAAATAATATAAAGGAAATTAGTTGTTAAATTAGAAGTATAAAAATCAAAAATTAAAAACCTTGAACATATATATATATACACGGTTTTAATAAATAACATGGACCAATTTTTAGTTTTAATTTTTCTAAATAACATATTATGATTAGTTTAGTTAAATTAGACTTGTATGGAAAATTTGAGGAAATTATATAAACATATAAAAATTTGACTAAATTGAGTTCATATGAAAAATATTAAAGTTCATCACATATTCATGTGTTCTTCATTTAGATGACTAGTTTGTTCCAAAATAATTATAAGTCTTATTTTATTGTTGTTTAAATCCACTAGTAAACAAAGACAATACTAATTATATTAGTTAAATAAGCTAAATCTTGATAATGAAAAAGTTAGAAATTTAAAGTTAGCAAAAACACTATTCATAAATGAAATAAAATATTTAGTGAAAATCGTAAACTAGTTAAATCGCTTTAGTATAATTTAAATAATTAGTGTATAAAAACTTTAGGTCAAAAACCGATAAGTTAGAAAACGAAAATAAAAATGGACCAAATAGAGGGCCACGGTTTAGGGTAAATTTTTAGACCTAAAATGAATTTGTCACTTTTTATTTTTGTCACATAAGTATTTTAATTAGTTAAAGTAATGAATTATTAATAAAAACCAAAAAAAGAAATAAATAGAGTATTGTATAAGGAGGCCACGGCATTCACCTTATTTTTGGCCAATTTTGGTCAAAATAAATTTATCACTTAGTCACTAAATTTGAATAGTAATTAGGTTTATATTTGTTTATGTATTAAATCGTTAATAAAAAGAATTGACAAAACCGATAAAAATAAACGTTACACGTATTAAAATGAATCACTTCGAGTGTTACTACCTTTGCTTAAATTTGGATATGGACATACGGACTATTTAAAATGAACTACGACAACCTCGCCAAAAATGGAAACCGCTAAAATGTTAGTTAAGTATATGACTAAATGTAACCGAGTTTTATTTTTGAAATATTAACTAAAATCACTAAGTACAAAATGAACTTAACAACTTTGAAACTAGGATTTTGTACTTAAGTTTAAAACGAGTTTTACTTCCGAAATGATTTTTCAAATCACTAAATACAAAACGAACTTAACGACTTTAAAACTAGAATTTTATACTTAGTAAATAAAGAGGGTTGTTTTGTAAAAATATTCTAAGTATAAAGAAATGTATAAAGTATAAAATACTAAGTATATAAATATAATAATAAAATACTAAGTATAAAAATATAATAGTAAAATACTAAGTATAAAATTATAATAGTAAAATACTAAGTATAAAAATATAATAATAAAATATCAAGTATAAGAATACATATACGTATAAAAATACGTATAAATACGAAGTATAAAAATACGTACAAATACGAAATACGAAAATACGAATACGTATAAAAATACGGTGAATAGTAAATACGATGAATAGTAAATACGATGAATAGTAAATACGATGAATAGTAAATACAATGAATAGTAAAATACGGTGAATAGTAAAATAATGAATAGTGAAAATATTTAAAATTTACGAACGGACTCAAAATAAATATTTAAATGTTTCTATGTGTTCTGTTTATCTGAAGAATTGCTAGAATTACAATTTCATTATACAAAGTTCGACGATATATTTAAGTTTCAGAATTGCCATTTATTAAGATTGAACGAGGATATGAGAATTGAGAAAACGAGCTATTTGAATAAAATACTAGGATTGTTCGCCATGTTGCGACTCTTGAAATTCGAAGTTAACGAGGTAGCTGTCTATGGGGACTTGGGCTCCCTTCCTGAGTTGCCCAAGGCTATTCAACGATCTTAAGATTGCTGTTTGACACGTGGTATCAACCTCAGGGATGGGGCATACTTGATACTTCCGTGGGCCCATAGAATAGTAATTGGAAACGCCAGCCCCATCCGGGGGTACCCGTCTCTGGTGATAGTCGAACTTTTTCGTCGGTGATACCTTTTGAATAGCAAATACGTATGATCCTCGATAGGTAGTGTATGCATACATTAGACAAGGGATTGAATCGTCCTTATTACCTTAGGTATCTTTAGCATATTCAGACACGTCCGCTTTGACGGCCCTGACTGCTACTGCGCGGATTATGTCTGCATGCTTCCGCCTTACTAACGAAGACTCATTTGTTATCACATGTTGAATGTATTTCCTTGTCTTGGTTGATTATTGTCTGAATGACTTGGTTGCCTGAGTATTGAAGTATGACTTTTGAGCATGATTGTCCATGAGTGTTGTACGATATGTTATTTGATTTATACACATGTTTGAATACTCATGAATTCCTTTATGTGCTCTACTTGTCTGCTTGCTATTTGTTTTATTTATTTATCATGTATATCGCATGCGTTTAGAGTTGCTATACTACGTGAACTATTGATGTCGCTTAGTATGTGTGGGGGAGAAAACACTAATTACGGGACTGAATGCAGGTACCCCGAGGACTTATGTTATCAAATGCTGGGGATGGTTTACCTTATTTTGTACTCCGTTGTTTTTGGAGAGATTTGTAATCAAACTTACACTCTGTTTATCTTAAACTCATTGTAACACCCCGATTTAAGCCAGGCGGACCCCACCTAAATAAGGGTGTTACGGGACCCAACTGAATGGGTCCATGTGCAAACACCCGCTTCCAAAACATGATGACCTGGAGTAAAACAAGGTATAAGAATAAAATAGGACATGGTAGCTCTCGGCTACAAGCGGGGTAAACTCAAAATCAGAATAACGCTTAAAAGGCACGCAGGCCGTAAAACTGAAAAGTGACATAAGCAAAAAGAGACGTCTATGGTGGAAAACTAGACATGAGACTAGCGTTATTGTGAATCCCTCCAGGCGTCCCACAATCAGCAAACAGTCGTCCGAGTACCTAAGGGGAAGAAACCAAAAGACGACAACCAACTAGTTAGTCAACAGTTAACTCGAAGGACAAATAAGGAAAAGAAAATAGAAATCATTAATTTAAGCCGAAATGCGTAAGTAAACAACTAGTTCACTTCTATTCTCGGACCGCAGGATAAATACAAGGACTAACTCGGACGAGTACAGCAAATCAAGCACCAACAGAGTTAAGGACCCCGCTGTGTAACCTCCACACAGAGGACTTACCATCCAAACATCACCCCACTCCTCCTCCTCGTTACATCGGGCCACACAGACCTCATCACGCTATGACATCGGGCCACACAGACCTCATCATAGTACGACATCGGGCCACACAGACCTCATCGTATAGCGACATCGGGCCACGCAGACCTCATCGCATCGCGACATCGGGCCACACAGACCTCATCGCATTAGGTCACACAGACCTCATCATAATCACAAGCTACAGGACGTCATGGCAAGAGAATGTAAGCTTCTTTAATAACCATCAAGGAAAGTCTAGTTAGCATCCACATGATCCAACACAAGTGCACATCAACTTACTCAAGGCGTTAAATTGACCTGTACATAATATATATATGACTACTATACTCAATTGATTCCTAGTATAGTATAACCAAACGAGTCAACTTAATTGATTCCTAAAGATGGTTATATAATCAAACGAACGAGACAACAATAGTATATACTCGAATGACTACCACGATAATATATACTCAATTGATTCCTACTATAATCAAACAAACGAGACCACTTTACAACAATGACTTACAATGAACTCGAACTTAGATAACAACAACTCCTGGTTTATTTTCCCCCTCATGACAGCTATACATGGCTGCCCAAGGATCACCCTCACACCCTGAGCATTTAAGACAGTAACCAGCCCTTCCAGAGTGACCCAAAACGGCTTCAACGGCTCCTAACGTGGCCTGACAGCAGCCGATAAAATCTGCCCAGAAAGTCTCGGCTACGGGCAGCCTTCAGACTGATGTTTCCGACACTCGTATGCAGCCCATAAACACTTAATCCACGACTCACAACACTTCCTCTGACGACAGGCTACACATTCTACAGATACAATCATGCTGCGCGTACTACATATAACATACATATATTGCATACATACCCACATACTGCAAATTACATACCTACACAAGTTACAACCCACATTTATTTGCATTTGGTATTCTACACAACACACATACTTACCTTTGTAGTTGTACTTACACATACACATGTATATTACCCATAGTTACACATTCACAATTACTAGTTCACTAATTCGTAACTCCACTTCCAAGAGTATTCACTTGCAAGGTAACAATCCCGCACTTTCCTATTCAATTCATCATACGAATTTTGTACCACACAATATACAAATCAAGGGTGTACTCTCACAAGTACCCCTAATCAAGAACAAAATACAATCACATGTATATCGACCCTATTTTCGTAAGGTGCTCGGTCATCACTCCGAGCACCTCGCTTTCACAGCAATACGGCCAAACCGTCCACCAATAATCTCGGCCAGACATCATCACACACAAACATTACTTTAAACCAACACTATTATCTTACACAACCATCATTATCAATCTCAACAACATTATCACACACAATCACGACATTAAAACAACATGTACACACAAATTACATACATAACAACAAGACTAAGTAAGGAGTGAGTCCTTACCTTGGCCAAGTAGAGAAAAGAGTCAAACACCGAGTCAAAGGGGCTCCTCCGAAAATCGACCCCTATAGTGCCCAAATCACCCAAGACGTACTCCATTAATACATAGCAATTAAGGTATTATTACATAACGCATAAAAACAACGTTTCATAAAACCCTAAATCACAAAGTCACTAACTTGAACTACAAAAAGACCTCACCTTGCCTTCAAAGTTGTACGAGAAGATAGAGAGGAAGAAGAGGAAGATAATGCAACGAAAATGGAGCGATTTGGTGGAGAAACACGAAAAACCCATTTGATTTAGTGGTGACAGATGAACACGGGTAGGGGGAGCTCTCCTTGCTGCGTTTTTTCCTTTTCTTTTGAGTTCTGATCTTTTATTTCATTAAAGAGAAAATGAGTAAGTTGTTTTTCTTTTTTTTTTTTTTTAGTTTCTTTTCTTTTCTTTTAAATGATAAGAGACTAAAAGAAAGTGTAGGGAGGTTTGTGCATGCCTATCACTTAAATAACTCACTTGACTAGGTTAAAGGGCGGTCAAACTAGTCAACCTAAACTAAAATTAATGATTTCTCAAAAGAATCGACCCAAGCAAACCCGCCACATTAAAAATAATAAGCCCTCCCAAAACTCACCATTTTTACGAGTACATCAAGCACACAGTCCTGTTTTTCCGAATTTCTAGATTTAACTTTCATAAACCTACTAAAAATGACATGGTCAAACTAAAACCATAGGACGACTCTAGAATATCAACTACAGAAAATACGGGGTATTACAGTCTTCCCTCCTTAAAAGAATTTCGTCCCGAAATTCATAACACTAACCAACCAACAAACTGTTCACGACAGGCTAACGTATAGACACGACCACAACCAAGTTCACAACATGATCAACAGACACTACGGTCAAGGTGTTGCCACTTAAACAGACATAACATGTTAACAACACAAAACAAAAATTGCGCGCCTTCTACCCCTCTAAAAAGAGTTACGTCCACGTAACTAACAATATACGTCAAGAAAGAGGAAAAAAAAAACGTGTCTCCATCACACCTATCAAGAATATTAATTAGCGTTGGACATATTATTATTACACTCATGTATATCTAGGTACTAGTTACAAGCATCATGGCAATCCAAAATTCTCATAACTAGACCTATAAGGCGTGCAACCTCATCATATCAAAACTTTGACCTACGTCAGCGACTTCCCTGTGTCATCATAACTATAATCTTTTCTTATCTTTTACTACAAAACATGACTGCTAGGTCCAAAGGTACAAGATAAAAATATGGCTCCACGTTCTCTAATCAAACACCTATAAAGACGACGTGACTATATATATAATCGTAGCGAAAAACATGATAGAAATAAAACACTCGACTTTCATCCTTCCTTCCTGAGAAACTTCGTCCTCGAAGTTTAGGTCACTATATACTTCTAAATCCGACTATTAATCGCATCATATACAAATACAGTATACCTACTAACGTCTATTCCACTTAACCAAACCAATACTGACAGCAACAAAACAGACTGTACAACACACGTACAATAATAGCAAAAACAGGGTAACAACTTTTACATATGGCTACAATAATATAATGGGATTGATACGACTCCAGTAGCAATATTCATGTAATAATAGCACAACAGCGAAAATAAGATATCAGATTAACAACGTTTCAGCAACCTATATCGTACAAGAGCACCATCACCCGTCTATAGCCGCAATAGTAGAGTAGTGTATAACTGACTCATGTAAATCACTCACCTAAAACCAGCTCAATACAATCACAATGCTAGCACACTCTTAACAAGATATTACACTAACGATTAGCGGCAGAGTAATCGTGAATAGTAGCCATTCACACGACATAAGCACTCCCAAACCAGACACTTACACAGGACACTTCGTCTTCACGCTTCAAATTAAACACACACATTTCCCTAATGTTAAATCACAGAAATTAAAACTGACCAGCACCCTAAACTAGGCTATTTGTGCTCACAGAACACCCGTAAACCACAGAAAACACTTCCCGTACATTCTCGCATATGCACAACACATTCCTTTAATAGTTAAACCAAATTTTAAATTTTATAAGGTGATAAAACTGTTAAACAACTTAAAATAAAGATGACTTGTTACCAGGACATCATTACAAGCTTCCTTAACTCACCACACGTACACTAAACTCATTACAAGCTTCTCACAACAATAATCCACTAGATCTTACCAGAAAAGGCACTCAACACCACAATGTAGCAATAACTCTGGGTCTTTCACAACATGGATTAGAGAAAACGAAATATAATCACATGGCAAAGAAATCCTAATTCAAACTCGTCCGACACTCGATTTAGGTCTGAGTCTAAACCTCGTCCTTAGTAAAACAACACGCGGCAGCAGCTGCATTATAAAGACACAAGCAAAACACAAGCAAGGTTTGATCAGTTCAACTTCTTCGGTCTTACTCACATAGCATCACTAATACTTACTCCTGCGTTCACGCATCACACACATTCTATGACAACCACACGTCGTAACAACAACAGAAATGGAACAACGTTAATAGGGGAGGGCATATAGCTGCAACAGCACGTACAATAGACAAAGACAACAACATGTAGCCGAAGTAGCAGCGAACTACAGGCGTACAACAGACTCGAAGGACCATAGTGATATTACCCTTATCTATTACAATCCATGTCTTTATTCCTGACCTATTAATCACACACCAAAATTTACCACAACAGCAGCATATACATGTGTTAAGCACTCACAACGCTACAATGACGCACTCATGAAACAAGCACATATGCAAATGAAAGCTAAATGCACTCACAGTTAAGTATATACACCAACGCTACCCTCTATTCACCTTAGACCAAAACAAGGATCATACTATTACATACTAAAATAAACGGGCAACGAATTTTTCCCATTGATTATCTACTTTTAATTGACACACTACTTGTTCCAAATTACTTCACAATATATGCCAATTCATTCTATAACTCGTTATGGACGTATACAAGCTAGAAGATACAACATAACATGAATTCGAACACCGGAGGAGAACCTACCAACCTTGGACAGCAGCTATATTATACGAATTCTCATAAGTACGCATATGAAAGACTCATATATTCGCCTCATAACTCAACCGAAACCCATACCACTTCATCCAACCGCCAATTACTACAATCAACAAGTTTACAATGTCAATCTTGAATAAAACCAAACCTAAACAAGTGGCATAAGGCCACGATCAGCAGTTATCTCAACATGGATTACAGGTAACGTGGACACTTTTATACCAACATAATGTATTAAGCCTATCATAAACTCGCACCTTAAAGACAGCATCGTCTAAAGCCTTTTTCCTTAGCACATATTCACATTAAAATTCAGCGTTCAGTCATCTTTTGAGATTAGCAAACATATATCACGTATCAGCATGATCTCTCTTCTTGGTGCTCAAGCAGACAATTCGAAACGTAGGCAATTTGTACTCATAAATCCTTAATTAGTACTCATAAATCCCGACTACGAAAATACGAAAATAGTCCTTTCAATTTGTACTCATAAATCCACCAGAGTAAAGCAATTCAATTAGTAGAAATTAAGGAAGCGGCTAAAAAAAAAAAAAAAAAAAAAAAAAAAAAAAAAAAAAAAAAAAAAAATTATCTAATTAGTAAATGAACTTTCAGAGACCTATTCCATGATAGTTTCTGCTACAGTCAAAGAAGAAAATAAAATTGTTTTTGCACCACATATATCAGCCACCAATACAAAACGAAGAGGGTTTCCAATCCCAAATCTTTCCAGCTTATATAACAAATAGTTAAATACACCGTTAAAAATGGGCGATGTTTCTTATTTTCCCAAATATCCAGATATACAAGCAGCTGCAAGATTGTGAGTAATCTTCCAAGAACCCCTTCATTCAAATCACACACAACTATTCTGTCTCACATCAACGCCATCCTTTACTAGTGGAATAACGTGCATAAACTTTATATCCTCAGAAGCACGTAGATCTTGTAAAGAATACTACATAGATACCTATAATTACACAGCTATTCAATAAGACCATCCACAATGGTTCTAATTTTTTTCATCTTCTACTTATATTGTTTTCCTAACTTTTTACTTTTCATCTTCTTCATTTTCACCCATTGTGGGTGCTCTAAGGTGAATATATGAAATGTCAATAGATGATCACTTTTAAACAGGCACGCCTTGCTATCATGCACAAAGACAATCGATGAGCCTATTATTCTCTTTGAAAAAATATACTGCCTAAAAGTCAATCCTGCTTTTGACAACCAAACATAAAATTCTTAGGACAACATACATATATCACCTTCCGTAATTACCCAACAGTAAAGTATAAGAAGAAAGTAACTAAGTCGGTTTTCCACTATCACACGGGACTTTGAGTCCTTAAATATTAAGAGTCTGAAGTGAACATAACGGCCTATATATTGTTACGACTAAAGTGCATCTCATAAAGACGATAAACTCAAATGTTCCACAATGACATCGATATTCTTGATGACCTTACATCCTCGAACAACCCTCATATAGCTTCACTGCACTCCAAATGCCACACACCCCCAACTCAGACTCACCTACACAACATCTCACCCTCGGGCCTCACATACACAACGCCATACACATCTACTCAACAACAATAATTCTAAGTACAACAATACCACCACGAGCAGAACAACAAGGACAATAAACAGTAACTCAAAATGACAGCACACGTTGAGCAACTCACGAAAGCAGTAACAACGACGAAGAGACAACCATCAACAGCAGCAAAATAACGTAAGAATAGCAAAGACGGCCAAAGAAGAAAGACACAGAGGACAATGGCAGCCAAGAGTGCATTGACAAAAGCATATCAAAGCACACTTGATTAAGCGCACACACACTCACGATCAACCCACACGCACACTAAGACCATACACACACGCGCACACGTCATCATCATCGTTTCACACTTTAAACGACACATAAACCAGACATACATACATTTATATCATCATAGCATATGTCGATAACAACAATGACACACGTCACAAGGCACAAGGTAGCCATACACACTTCATGACTATAATCAAAACGTATAAGAAATCTAACGGAAGCATATATCATAACTCATATTTAAGCATACATTTCACATCAACAGTGAGTTCATATAAGTACTAATATTATCAGTCAAAATCAGTTATGACTATATATATATCTATGTATCAGCAGCCAAAAGCACAGTTTCCAAAATGCACATCACAGTGCCTCCAGTGACCATATGGTCCTAGTCCCATCCTCCATCAATCAAACTAACAATGTACATACTAAATAAAACTAGGACGTATAAGAAAATATAAGATAATGAAGCAATGGTATATAACAACAACTTCTACGAATTATAAAGGAAACTGATAAAGAACAAGGTATATCAATATTTGGCTTAAGGGGAGGGTGGGCGGGATCATAGTAATATATAAACACTATACTTACTTAACCTGTAATGTTTACTGCTCCTCGCCATGACGTTCCTAAATGCAGATCCCACACCAAAGATCAACAACACCACCATAATATCTCCATAACTCCATAACAACTCCTCATGCCACGACACGTCTCATCGTCGTATCTCCATGATCACACAACACAATCACAACCAAGACAATCAACAACACATCAACGCAACCCGACACACTTACCCCTCGTTAACCACTTCAATTCATGGCTACCAAGCTCTCTAGGGACGTCTCCCACCCAGGGTTTCGGAACGTCTCCCTAACCCTGGTATTGCTTGGATCACCATTCATTTCCATGGGGTTCATTTTAATTCCTATATTCATTTTAAGACACGACTCAACTATGTTCATTTTAGGGTTCATTTTAGATTCAATTTATCAGGGTCGCCTCTCTGATACCACTTTGTAACACCCCGATTTAAGCCAGGCGGACCCCACCTAAATAAGGGTGTTACGGGACCCAACTGAATGGGTCCATGTGCAAACACCCGCTTCCAAAACATGATGACCTGGAGTAAAACAAGGTATAAGAATAAAATAGGACATGGTAGCTCTCGGCTACAAGCGGGGTAAACTCAAAATCAGAATAACGCTTAAAAGGCACGCAGGCCGTAAAACTGAAAAGTGACATAAGCAAAAAGAGACGTCTATGGTGGAAAACTAGACATGAGACTAGCGTTATTGTGAATCCCTCCAGGCGTCCCACAATCAGCAAACAGTCGTCCGAGTACCTAAGGGGAAGAAACCAAAAGACGACAACCAACTAGTTAGTCAACAGTTAACTCGAAGGACAAATAAGGAAAAGAAAATAGAAATCATTAATTTAAGCCGAAATGCGTAAGTAAACAACTAGTTCACTTCTATTCTCGGACCGCAGGATAAATACAAGGACTAACTCGGACGAGTACAGCAAATCAAGCACCAACAGGGCTAAGGTCCTCACCAGGTAACCTCCACACAGAGGACTTACCATCCAAACATCACCCCACTCCTCCTCCTCGTTACATCGGGCCACACAGACCTCATCACGCTATGACATCGGGCCACACAGACCTCATCATAGTACGACATCGGGCCACACAGACCTCATCGTATAGCGACATCGGGCCACGCAGACCTCATCGCATCGCGACATCGGGCCACACAGACCTCATCGCATTAGGTCACACAGACCTCATCATAATCACAAGCTACAGGACGTCATGGCAAGAGAATGTAAGCTTCTTTAATAACCATCAAGGAAAGTCTAGTTAGCATCCACATGATCCAACACAAGTGCACATCAACTTACTCAAGGCGTTAAATTGACCTGTACATAATATATATATGACTACTATACTCAATTGATTCCTAGTATAGTATAACCAAACGAGTCAACTTAATTGATTCCTAAAGATGGTTATATAATCAAACGAACGAGACAACAATAGTATATACTCGAATGACTACCACGATAATATATACTCAATTGATTCCTACTATAATCAAACAAACGAGACCACTTTACAACAATGACTTACAATGAACTCGAACTTAGATAACAACAACTCCTGGTTTATTTTCCCCCTCATGATGACTATACATGGTCGCCCAAGGATCACCCTCACACCCTGAGCATTTAAGACAGTAACCAGCCCTTCCAGAGTGACCCAAAACGGCTTCAACGGCTCCTAACGTGGCCTGACAAAGAACGATAAAATCGCCAGAAAGTCTCACACGGCAAATTTCTTCTGATCGACAGCCCGACACTCGTATGCAGCCCATAAACACTTAATCCACGACTCACAACACTTCCTCTGACGACAGGCTACACATTCTACAGATACAATCATGCTGCGCGTACTACATATAACATACATATATTGCATACATACCCACATACTGCAAATTACATACCTACACAAGTTACAACCCACATTTATTTGCATTTGGTATTCTACACAACACACATACTTACCTTTGTAGTTGTACTTACACATACACATGTATATTACCCATAGTTACACATTCACAATTACTAGTTCACTAATTCGTAACTCCACTTCCAAGAGTATTCACTTGCAAGGTAACATTCCCGCACTTTCCTATTCAATTCATCATACGAATTTTGTACCACACAATATACGAATCAAGGGTGTACTCTCACAAGTACCCCTAATCAAGAACAAAATACAATCACATGTATATCGACCCTATTTTCGTAAGGTGCTCGGTCATCACTCCGAGCACCTCGCTTTCACAGCAATACGGCCAAACCGTCCACCAATAATCTCTACAGACATCATCACACACAAACATTACTTTAAACCAACACTATTATCTTACACAACCATCATTATCAATCTCAACAACATTATCACACACAATCACGACATTAAAACAACATGTACACACAAATTACATACATAACAACAAGACTAAGTAAGGAGTGAGTCCTTACCTTGGCCAAGTAGAGAAAAGAGTCAAACACCGAGTCAAAGGGGCTCCTCCGAAAATCGACCCCTATAGTGCCCAAATCACCCAAGACGTACTCCATTAATACATAGCAATTAAGGTATTACTACATAACGCATAAAAACAACGTTTCATAAAACCCTAAATCACAAAGTCACTAACTTGAACTACAAAAAGACCTCACCTTGCCTTCAAAGTTGTACGAGAAGATAGAGAGGAAGAAGAGGAAGATAATGCAACGAAAATGGAGCGATTTGGTGGAGAAACACGAAAAACCCACTTGATTTAGTGGTGACAGATGAACACGGGTAGGGGGAGCTCTCCTTGCTGCGTTTTTTCCTTTTCTTTTGAGTTCTGATCTTTTATTTCATTAAAGAGAAAATGAGTAAGTTGTTTTTCTTTTTTTTTTTTTTTAGTTTCTTTTCTTTTCTTTTAAATGATAAGAGACTAAAAGAAAGTGTAGGGAGGTTTGTGCATGCCTATCACTTAAATAACTCACTTGACTAGGTTAAAGGGCGGTCAAACTAGTCAACCTAAACTAAAATTAATGATTTCTCAAAAGAATCGACCCAAGCAAACCCGCCACATTAAAAATAATAAGCCCTCCCAAAACTCACCATTTTTACGAGTACATCAAGCACACAGTCCTGTTTTTCCGAATTTCTAGATTTAACTTTCATAAACCTACTAAAAATGACATGGTCAAACTAAAACCATAGGACGACTCTAGAATATCAACTACAGAAAATACGGGGTATTACACTCATATTATGTATATGGAGTTTGTAATACGATAACAGCTAGTTTGTAATAAACAGACTTAATTAATTTTCCGCCATAGTTTAATTAAAGTCATGAAAAACCAGGTTATTCTGATTGGTATCGAGCTGCCTCTTCATGACCGTGAATGACTTAAAGTTATCTCACATAGCGAGACGACACCTGGGCCAGACATTCATATTATATGTTAGGCATAGACTTATAGGATCAAATAATAAATTAGGAATCTCCAGATCGCTAAAATAATAACTTAGATCATTTTAAAATGTGAGGAAGGGTAGAATCTTAAGGACCGACCTAATAATAATGTACGAGTTAGATGAGAGTTCGAATCCTTACCTTTATAACTCTTTACTTGCTATTTGCTCTGTGGCTAACTCTAGTTTGACAAAGGCCCTTAGGATGACGTCGTTCAGTTACTCTCGTAACAATTTACCACAACGTCCACCGATGATGCTACTAGGAGAGTATATACGTAGCCATTCCATCCACATAGAGCGATATGTGGAAGCTCATGGAATCATGACGGGCAGGATCTACCACACGAGGGGCATTGGTATCAGTCTGACCATGATTGAGAGCTTTCATCCATACGATGAGTTTTGGGCACCTCTTGGTTGGCGACTTCTCCGCGATTACGAGCTGTACATGGACCGCATGTACCACCCAGACCCACTTCAGAGGGTGATAGGACCACCTGCGTGGATGGAGTACGATGTGCTCCTCGACGACTTGATGGATCAAGAATATAGATGCGACTATCCCCCAATGCCAGACGACGCCATTATACCCCCAATCATATGGGAGAGAGATCTCACCTCTGGGAGACTCTTAAGGGTCGCAAATCATATTTAGGGTCATTCGACTCCAATTTGTAAAATATTTGTAACCGTCTTTTAACTATCCTAAGAACGATCTTTATGTCGTCACTTTTTCCTACCGGCTATGGGTTTTATTTTCGAACATGACGTTGTGTGGACTTATGTATTATATTTTCTGAATGTAATATTTTACCCATATATATTTATATATATGGAGACGTTATGTTACAACCTTGTCGTGTACATTTCGCAGCGCATCATTTTAAAATTTTACGTACATATCTGAAAATTTCAATTCTCATTTAAATTTATCCCCCACTTATTTCAGATATGACTATTTCGCGACAGGGGACACGAGGAGTGAACCTGGAGGAGAAGGCTCGTAAGAAAGCTGTCCAGGCATTTGCACGTCGTCAACAGAGGAAAGCGTGGAAGAAGATGCACAACTTGAGGAATTCAAGAATTGACTGGAAGACCAGGGCACTCAAAACTCCATACGTTGAACATCGAGTTCCTGAACACCTCCGCCGATCTTCGGGTAAGACCAACGCGGTCGAGGCATTCATGAGGAGTGAGCCTGACGAATTTGAAGGAGTTGGAGATACCTTGTACACTTGGACCAGACACATGGGTGCAAAGTTCCAAGAACACTCGGTCCCGGAGGAGTGGAAAACCTCCTTTGCTGCTGTCTGCCTTGATGGAGAGGCCAAAGCCTGGTGGTTACGATTTCGATCCCCAGCTGTACGCGAGGGTGAATACTACCTTAGTTGGGAAGACTTCAAGCTCGGCTTGAGTGATGCAACTTATGCTATCAAGTATAAGTGTAGCTTCTCAGAAAAGGAGCACTGCTATTCGTACTTTGCATAAGTACCGACGACCAACCTTTTTGCCATTCTCGATCAAATTTCCTATCACTTGAGAATGTATCTGAACTGCTATGTTAACCTTGCTGAACTATGTATTTAAATTTCAACGTAGTTCATTTCATAAAGAATGTATTAGGGAGCTATGTAACTTTTTGATGTAATCCTTTTACGTTATCAATGAAATGTCTTTTACCTTGTATTTCATAATGTGTCTATCTTGGAACTACGCAATATTCATACAGTTTAATATTTTCAGAATGGCTGCAAACGGTATTCCTGACAATGACCTCGACCATCAATTCTTAGAAGAAGAGGCAAGAAGAAGAGGCTTTGAAGAAGCAATCATAAAGATTGCTCAGAACACACACCAACATTAGGGTGGCGGAAACAACCAGTCCGCATTTGAGAGGTTCTCCAAACATCGACCCCAAACATATTCTGGCTCTATCAACCCCACAGTCTTGACAGAGTGGATCGAGGAAATGGAGAAGTTGCTGGAACTTAGCAAGACTCCGGCTAACGAGAGGGTGAACGTAGTGGCGTATTATCTGAAAGGGGAGGCCAACAGTTGGTGGCGTTTGATCAAATCCACCTTCCCCTTGAGGATCTATAACTGGACCGAGTTCAAGACCCTGTTAGAAAACAAATACTTTGGGGAAGAATTGAAATGGGAAAAGGAGGAGGAATTTAGGAACCTGAGCCAGGGTGATATGTCGCTACAGGCATACACCGAGAAATACCAGGAGCTGTCCAAATTTGCTCTTAGAATAATAACTAACAAGGAGGAACTCGCCACTCGTTACGTTAGGGGCATGGCCAACACCCTAAGGATAAACATGAGCGGGTTCAACTGCAAGAACTTTGCGGAGGCCTACAAAAAAGCCACAAGTATCTGGGCTCCCATCCAGAAGGGAGAGGCGGAAGAGAAAAAGAAGAAAAAAGCCTTTACGCCTCCTGTGGCAAGTGCCAGCTTTATCCACAAACCAATGTTCGGCCGCCCTGGTTATCAGAATCAAGACAATCGCAACAGGAACCAGGGCAGGACCCAATACCCCAATCGAAACACTACCACATACGTCACAAAGAATAACCAGCCACTTCCCGGAGCTCCGGCTCTGCAAGCAAATCAATGCCGTTTTTGCCGTCAGCCGAACCACCCGGGGAAGCGTTACAACGGAGAACCGGTAGTGTGCTACTTCTGTAAGGTAGTGGGACACAAGTCGAATGAATGCCCAAAGAGGGGCACTGCTGCTAAGGCAAACGCGGGACCACCGCCAGCTGTCAGGGTTCAGGGACGCGTTTACGTCCTGACAGAGTCTGAAGAAGGGGCGGATGATATTATCGATGTCGACGTCGTCACCGGTAAATTCTTGGTTAATTCTGTACCTGCTTTCATTTTATTTGATACCGGAGCATCTTTATCTTTTATATCCTCAAAATTTATCAAACAATCCAAACTCACAAATCCTGAACAAATAAGAACTAACATATCACTACCAGATGGTAAAAACATTCCTTGTTCTTCAAAATTCAATAATGTAAAAATTTCAATTCACAACACAGACTTTCTGTCAGATCTAGTATTGTTCGACCTTCCTGAGTTCGATGTAATTCTGGGGATGAACTGGCTAGCTCGTCATAATGCAACGTTCAAATGCCATGACCAGAAGATCACTTTGAAAACTAACCAAGGGAAGGAGGTATCATATCAGAGTTTGAAGAGGGAAGGGGGAGTGAAACTAGCGTCTGTACTGAAACTTCAGAGTATGGAGAGAAAGGGACACCAGGTATATTTTTGCAGCATTACCAAGGTCGAGGACAACTTGCGCATCGAGGACATTCCAATTGTAAATGAATACCCTGATGTATTCCCGGACGTACTACCGGGTATGCCTCCTGCACGAGACGTCGAATTCTCTATCGACCTTATACCCGGTACTTCACCTATATCAAAGGCACCATACAGAATGGCGCCTGTCGAACTCCAGGAACTCAAGAAACAGTTAGAGGAGATGATTGAGTTAGGGTTTATAAGGCCGAGTGTTTCACCCTGGGGTGCACCGGTACTCTTTGTAAAGAAGAAGGATGAGAGTATGAGGCTCTGCATTGATTATAGAGAACTGAACAAGGTGACAATCAAGAATCGTTATCCTCTGCCTAGGATAGACGATCTCTTTGACCAACTCAAAGGAGCAGGAGTTTTCTCCAAAATTGACCTGAGGTCAGGATACCATCAGATCGCGGTCCGTAAGGAAGATATACTAAAGACTGCATTCAGATCAAGGTACGGACAATACGAGTTCAAAGTAATGTCGTTCGGCCTTACCAACGCTCCAGCAGTATTTATGGACCAAATGAACAGGACCTTTCACGAATATCTCGACATCTGCGTTGTCGTGTTCATTGACGACATCCTAATCTACTCCAAAAATAAAGAGGAGCACGCGGAACACCTACACATTATCCTGAGCATCTTGAGAGATCATAAATGGTATGCTAAGTTTTCAAAGTGTGAATTTTGGCTAGACCAAGTGGCGTTCCTAGGCCACGTAATCTCCAAGGAGGGTGTAATGGTGGATCCAGCCAAGATTGAGGCTGTCAAGGAATGGGTAGCACCAAAAACAGTCACTGAAGTCAGAAGTTTCCTAGGATTGGCTGGCTATTAGAGGAGATTTGTTCCTGACTTCTCAAAAGTAGCCCGCCCAATGACTAAACTACTACAAAAGGAATCGAAATTCATATGGAGTGACGACTGTGAGAAAGCATTCCAAGAGCTTAAGACAAGGCTTACTACGGCACCAGTTTTAACCTTACCAACAGATGGGGATGAATATGAAGTGTACAGCGACGCGTCATTGAATGGTTTGGGTTGCGTTCTGATGCAACAAGGGAAGGTAATAGCGTACGCATCCAGACAACTTAAAGTGCATGAAAGAAATTACCCAACTCACGACCTAGAACTTGCTGCGGTCGTGTTTGCACTGAAGATTTGGCGTCATTATCTCTACGGGGTCAGCATCAAGTTCTACACCGATCATAAGAGTTTGAAGTACATCTTCACCCAGAGGGAATTAAACATGAGGCAACGGAGATGGTTAGAACTGATCAAAGATTACAAGATCGAGTTATTATACCACGAGGGGAAGGCTAATGTAGTTGCCGACGCACTGAGTCGTAAGACAATACATACTCTGAACAACATTTGGGAAATTCCCTCAGACATCGTCCAGGATCTGAAGAGACTAAGTTTAGACCTGGTACAATCGGATGACACCGACCTGAATACAATGGTGGTAGAACCAGAAATATTTCATGACATTCGGGCACTACAGTGGGAAGACCCGGCATTGTTAGAGATCAGAGAAAGGATTCCATCAGAAGGAACAGAAGGGTTTGAGGTTTACACTGACGGGAGTCTACACTTCAACGGCAGGTGGTGCATACCTGATAATGAAGACTTGAAACGCAAAATTCTCGATGAGGCACATAGCACCCGCTACTCAGTACATCCTGGCTCAGATAAGATGTACAAGGATCTGAAATTGCGTTTCTGGTGGATAAGGATGAAGGCGGAGATCGCCGAGTACGTGGCAAGATGTATGATTTGCCAGAAAGTAAAATTTGAACACCAGAGGCCAGGAGGACTGCTCCAACCTTTGGAAATTCCCCAAGGAAAGTGGGATTCCATATCGATGGATTTTATCATGGGGTTACCAAGGACATCAGGCGGCAAGGATGCGATATGGGTTATTGTGGATCGTCTAACTAAAGCGGCTCATTTTGTTTCAATCAAGGAGACATGGGGATTAGAGGAACTAGCCAAAGCCTACGAGAAGGAGATAATACGACTCTATGGCGTCCCCCTCGATATTATATCGGACAGGGACGCAAGATTTACATCGCATTTTTGGAAGAAATTGCAAGAGGCTTTGGGTAGTAAATTGAAGATGAGTACAGCTTTTCATCCAAAGAATCGACGGCCGACAGAGCGAACTATCCGCATAATCGAAGACATGTTGAGAGCGTGCACGATGGAATTCAACGTGAACTGGGAAAAGAGCCTACCTCTCGTTGAATTCTCATACAATAATAGTCATCACGCTAGTTTGGGGTGTGCTCCTTTTGAAGCACTCTATGGGAGAAAATGTCGCAGTCCTGTGTGTTGGGACGACGCTAGTGACAACGTGGGTACTGGACCCCAGGTCATACAAGATCAGATTGAGTACATCAAGATCATCCGAGAACGACTACAAGCAGCTCAAGACCGGCAGAAGAAGTATGCGAACGAGCATCGTCGACCTATTGAATTCAACAGTGGAGATAAGGTCTTTTTGAAAGTGTCACCCATGAAAGGGGTAAGACGCTTCGGGCAAAAGGGAAAGCTTAGCCCAAAATACATCGGACCCTACGAAATACTTGAACGAATTGGCGAAGTGGCATACCGACTCGCCTTACCGCCAAGCCTATCCAAAGTGCACGATGTATTTCATGTGTCACAACTTAGGAGATACAGAAGCGACCCGAGTCACATTGTTACGCCCGATGTGATCGCCATCGAGCCTAACATGCTCTACTCTGAGAGACCAGTGGAAATTCTCGCCAGAGAGACTAAATCCTTACGACGCAAGTCGATACCCTTAGTAAAGGTTCTCTGGAGGGGACAGAAGACTGAACAAGCAACGTGGGAGACCGAGGCGTCGATGAAGGAAAAATACCCGGAGCTGTTCAGCGCAGGTAACCTTAACCACCTGGATTACTTTAAGTTTCAGGGACGAAACTTCTTTAAGGGGGGAGGATTGTAACACCCCGTGTTAATTTAAGCTAATTATAATTAGGAAATCAATAATTAATCATCCTCGCTCACTTATTTTCCTAAAAATAATACGCTACAAGTTATTATTGCACCTAAACTAAAACCATTTTGAATTACTTTGAATTTGAACTTTATTTTTACATTTTCAAACTCGATAAATCAAATGATGAATCCTCGACAATTTTCTCAACGACAAATTTCGGCACGCAAATCGAGGTCAATGTTGACCCAAAATGGCCGAGCCACTTAGGTGGTTAAATCACCTAATCTTTTTCCACATTTTCTTACATGTAATCCTAATCTAATTAAAAAACTAGTTAAGCTTAATCATTTTGATTATTACTAACAAAACATATTATATTATTATCAAATTACTATTCCATTTTGGTTTAACTAACACTTTCACTAAAAGTCAGAATAATGAGTTACACTAAGCCTAAACTGGTAAACTTTTTGACGTTTGAGGATAATGATTTAATTCGATAACATTCAACGAAAAAAATATATATTTCGATCGAATAAACTTTTAATTCAAAGTTACGAGGAACTAATACCCAATTTTTGTTTTGATTTCGTTTTGAGTTTTATTTTCATTTTTATTTCCGATCTTACTTCTAAACATTATTTTAAGACTATATATTTCATTTCGAGACTTTTCACGTGCGCGTAAATCGAAAATTTCAAAAACGAAAATCGGGACATGTGTTGTGTAAGTTGGCCGAGATTTTGGTCATGGTCTTGCTTATCTTCTTCCATTTTTTCTTCCTTTCTCTTACACACCATGCCTCCTTTACTTAAACATCTAAATCACTTACACCACCTATATTAATTCATCACATCCTAGCTTGATTTAATTTAATCATTTAAGCAACTAAATACACAAGTGCATTCACACATTACATCACTAGTATACATACATACAACTTACTACTACATAACATACAAGGCACAACTACTACTACACTACTACTACACTACACGGCCACAACACAAACACACACAAACACAACTCAAACACTTACTCTTTTCTCTCTAAATAAAATCATCTCAAGAACAAGTAAGCAAAGTTCATATACAACCTCAAGAACACATATTACTCTTCATCCTCTTTAATTCTTTTCTTCCTTAAAACTTTCATTTTATTTGCTCAAATTTATTAGCACACTTAAATAAAATCCTCACCATTTATATTTAGTACTCACTTACTCTTTTTACATACAATTAAAATATGAACATAAATCGAAATCATAAAAAGAATTAAAACATCACCTAAACATAAAAATGAAACTACACTTTAAATTTTTAGTTTAGCTAGTTTAGTTTTAAAATAAATTACTAACTTGTCTTTTTACATTTTTATGTACCATCTTAACCAAAGACGAGGAGCAAGGTGGTGGTGTCGATTTGAGCCAGTTTGATCATATCGTTGATCCCGACAACTGTTAATCTTTTCCCTCTTAAACCTAACTTAAGGTGCCCCCGCACACTAGTTTTAATTTTGGTAAATCGCATGCTATTAAATGTTATGTGTTATAATTGTTGTGTTGTTTATCACCTAGTAATCATATGTTAAATTAGAAGACAAAAATCGAAAAATAACATTTGTGTAACACTTGTAAACCACACGGCCTACCCTCCATTTTTGGTTTAATTTTTCGTTTTAATTTTTGAAAATTGCATGCTTAAAATACTAAGGATGAGATGTACATGAAAATATAATTAGTTTATGTTTAGGACTTAATATGAAATTGTTATGAAATTTAAATGTTTTTAAGTGTTTATGTGTTTCTTGAAATGTTGTTGTTATTCTTGAATTTGAAATGATTTTACTTATGTTTGTTAATGTTTTGTATATGATTATCACATATGTTAAATACATAAATAATATAAAGGAAATTAGTTGTTAAATTAGAAGTATAAAAATCAAAAATTAAAAACCTTGAACATATATATATATACACGGTTTTAATAAATAACATGGACCAATTTTTAGTTTTAATTTTTCTAAATAACATATTATGATTAGTTTAGTTAAATTAGACTTGTATGGAAAATTTGAGGAAATTATATAAACATATAAAAATTTGACTAAATTGAGTTCATATGAAAAATATTAAAGTTCATCACATATTCATGTGTTCTTCATTTAGATGACTAGTTTGATCCAAAATAATTATAAGTCTTATTTTATTGCTGTTTAAATCCACTAGTAAACAAAGACAATACTAATTATATAAGTTAAATAAGCTAAATCTTGATAATGAAAAAGTTAGAAATTTAAAGTTAGCAAAAACACTATTCATAAATGAAATAAAATATTTAGTGAAAATCGTAAACTAGTTAAATCGCTTTAGTATAATTTAAATAATTAGTGTATAAAAACTTTAGGTCAAAAACCGATAAGTTAGAAAACGAAAATAAAAATGGACCAAATAGAGGGCCACGGTTTAGGGTAAATTTTTAGACCTAAAATGAATTTGTCACTTTTTATTTTTATCACATAAGTATTTTAATTAGTTAAAGTAATGAATTATTAATAAAAACCAAAAAAAGAAATAAATAGAGTATTGTATAAGGAGGCCACGGCATTCACCTTATTTTTGGCCAATTTTGGTCAAAATAAATTTATCACTTAGTCACTAAATTTGAATAGTAATTAGGTTTATATTTGTTTATGTATTAAATCGTTAATAAAAAGAATTGACAAAACCGATAAAAATAAACGTTACACGTATTAAAATGAATCACTTCGAGTGTTACTACCTTTGCTTAAATTTGGATATGGACATACGGACTATTTAAAATGAACTACGACAACCTCGCTAAAAATGGAAACCGCTAAAATGTTAGTTAAGTATATGACTAAATGTAACCGAGTTTTATTTTTGAAATATTATCTAAAATCACTAAGTACAAAATGAACTTAACAACTTTGAAACTAGGATTTTGTACTTAAGTTTAAAACGAGTTTTACTTCCGAAATGATTTTTCAAATCACTAAATACAAAACGAACTTAACGACTTCAAAACTAGAATTTTATACTTAGTAAATAAAGAGGGTTGTTTTGTAAAAATATTCTAAGTATAAAGAAATGTATAAAGTATAAAATACTAATGTAACAACCTGGTTTTTCGTGACTTTAATTAAACTAAGGCGGAAAATTAATTAAGTCTATATATTACAAAACCAGCTGTTAATCGTAATAAAACTCTAAATACATAGTACGAGTTTAGAATAACAGAGTATAAGTTTGATTACATCCTCTCAAAATAGATTACAAAATAAGGCCTTCAATCCCCAGATAGATCAACGGTCAAGACTCGGGGTACCTGCATTAAACTCTCATCATTTTCCCGCACACTCTTTCGATACATGCAATTCTAAAACAATATGCAATATGAATATTAAATAAACAAGGAAAACAAATAGCAAGCATGCAAGTAAAACACATAAGGAGATCATGATGATTCAATACGAGTATAAACCAATCAAATAACGCACCACGCTCGCAAATAATCATACTCAACAGATCGCATTCCAATACTCAGCCAGATCATTCAGATAATCATCAAACAAACAAGGAAATGCATTCAACATGTGATAACAAATGAGTCTTCGTTAGTAAGGCGGAAGCATGCAGATATAATCCGCGCAGAAGCGGTCAGGGCCGAACGAAATCGGACGTGTCTGACAGGCAAAAGATATCTAAGGTAATAAGGACGGCCTAACCCCTTGTCTAATGTATGCATACACTACCTATCGAGGATCATACTTATTCGCTATTCAAAAGGTATCACCGACGAAAAGTTCGACTATCACCAGAGACGGGTACTTTGGCCAGGCTGGATTTTCCAATTACTGATATATGGGCCCACGGAAATATCAAGAATGCCCCATCTCTGAGGTTGTATATACCGTGTCGAGTAACGATCTTAAGATCGTTATTTCGCCTTGGGCAACTCTGATAGGGAGCCCAAGTCCCCATAGACAGCTACCTCTGTAACACCCCGTGTTTTTATTAATACTAATTAACTATTTTAACAAAATTCGTTAATTAAAATTTATATAAATTAACTTTTATTCAATTACTTCAAAAACGCGGCTGAAAAATTTCGTTTCAATAAACATTCTCAAATACATTTCTAATTAAACTTTCTTGATTTTATATTAATTTGTATTATATATTTATTTCTAAAATACGCGTCGAACTAAAACTTTACTTCCGCTATTATTATTGATTTTATAAATTTGCATTATATATTAAAATCATTAATTTCATAAAATGTAGTTTTTATAGGAATAATCTTTGAAATAAACATTAGTTTGAAATTCTACGAGACCGTAATAGAAATTGTAATCGACAACTTTTATACTTTTATATTTGCGTACTATAAATTTTGTAATACGAATAATGTAACTCAAATTTAAAATAAATAATTTAGAGTATAGTATATTTTATAAAATATAAAAGTTTATAAATAAGAGTAAATAAAACGGAGCGAACAAACAAAACAGACCCAAATTCTCCTTAGCTTATGTCGGTACACCATCTAGATATTATTTTTTTTAGGTTAAAGCTTCTTCAGCACAATTTCATTTACCTTATTACCTCCCTCAATTAAACCTTCCTTTCACCTCCCTCATTTTTTTTATTCCTGATCTTCTTCTTCCCCTTCTTCTTCCTCTTTACTTCCTCCATTAATAAAAACCAAATGAAACAACAACAACAACAACATCGACAACATCGACAATAACAACAACAAACAAAATAATAATAATGATAATAATAATAGCAGCAGCAACAACATAAAAACGACAACAATAACAC
Organism: Dianthus caryophyllus; assembly: GCA_023091065.1. NCBI lineage: Eukaryota > Viridiplantae > Streptophyta > Magnoliopsida > Caryophyllales > Caryophyllaceae > Dianthus > Dianthus caryophyllus. The sequence goes on from CM041522.1 coordinate 21,867,481, forward strand.
AAACAACAACCACAAGCACGACAACACAACAGCAACAATGGCGACCTTGAGCTCCGACCACCACCGAGCCGCCTGCAACCACCACCACGAGGCCCTTCCTTTTCTCCCCTGTATATCCTCTTTTCGGTTTCGATTACGATGCCGGAGTTGAGCCTAGCGAGCCACCACCACCTCAGACCACCGTGGCCATCACCACCACCGTGCTCACCATCACCATGGCTGTCGTCGAGCCACGTCACCTGCCACCACCTCCTTCCTCGACCAACACCACCACCGTCACCACGGTGCTCTGCTCTCTCTCTTCTCGGCCCTGCTCTTTTCCCTTCTCGCCTTCCCTGTTTTCGGCCACCATGGCCATGGTTGCCGGAGTTCCGACCACCATCACCGGAGCTCCCTGCTCCGTTCATCACCACCGTGACCACCACCTGGACCCTCCCTGCTCACCGTGGTCCATCTCTTTCTCCCCTGTTTTTCCTCGGCCTTATTCCGTTTTCAGCTCGCCGGAGCACCGTCACCTGCCCACCGTGGCCCTGCCCACCGTGGCCCTGTGCTCTACCTTGCCGTCGTATTTTTTATCGTCGGTAAGTTAAACCGTTTTCAGTCCATAATTTTATCGTTAATTTAGTTTGCCGACTTTAATTCATTTTGCCTTTCTCCTCTGCGTGTTTTTGTTCATTTGCCGAGGACGAAATCGACTCGAGCTTGACGCCCTGCTCTTCCCATGTTGGCTGCCGTGTTTTCTTCCTTTCCTTCCTTTGCTCTTTCTTTCTCGATTTGCCCTGCCCATCACCACCGTCCCTTTTTATTTTGGGTGAGCTCCGCTTCTATTTCTATTTCCCGACTTCAATTCGTTTCATATTTCTATTTTGTCTCGATCAATTAATTAAATATCGACTTGACTTGAGTCTCACTTCCCGTTTCTTTTCCCGTCTCTTGTGAATGAAATATCGCCGTCACTTATCGAGATCGTTGGAGTTGTACTGCTGCCGTTGTTTATTTTCGCTTCACTGTGGCTAATTTCGGGTTCACAAGAAAATGGGTTGGATTTTATTTGGAGGCCCTCTGTTCGTGAGCCAAATTTAAGGTGTCCCCGCACACTAGTTTTAATTTTGTAAATCGCATGCTATAAATGTTTATGTGATGTATAATAAAATGATAATAACTAATAATATTGTAAATAGAATTGTTGTAGTTTAATTTACGTATTTAGAATATATAATTTTTGTGTTCATGTGATATATAAATAATTTATGTGATTTTGTGAATTTTGATTGTATTATTTCTGTTACAATATAATGTCGAATTGAATTGTGAAATATGATATTTATATGATTATATGATAATATGTTTTAAGTGAAAAATAGGTGTTGTTAAATTATTGTTGAAGTTATATGAAATTTTATCATGTTGAAATTATATGTTATGTGTAAAGTATTTACCATATTAATTATAAGTATCACAGTATAAGATGTGACTAAAATGTTATTAAATTAACTTAAGTAAATAAATTAAATTTAAATAAAATAATTATAGTAATAAAATATTTATCGTCACTAAAAAGTACAAGTCAAAATATAACTAAAAATGAAGAATTTAATTTGAAGAGTATTAAGTTTAAATTAGGGTTAAATCAATTTTGAAGTAAAGCTCATTTTAATATAAATTAAAAGTTACTCATATTAAATTTTCTAAAATAAATAGTTATATAAAAAGTTATATATCACATTTAATAAGACGATTACTTTATTTAAAACTCTAAAGTTGATAATGAACTTAAAATATACTAAATAAGTATTTAGTTAAAATAATATAATAAAATGAAGAACTTGAAATTTATAATAATCCTAAGTAAAACTATTATCAAATAAAGCTAAAAATTAGTATCACTAACAAGATTTTTGAAAATAAAATAAAGTTAGACGAAGTCTTTTAATTAAAAAGTAATTTAAGAACTAACGTCACAAATATAAATTAGGACAAAAATAAAGTGTCAAAAATTTACTAAGTATGAAATATAAGGGCCAAAAAGATTATCGAACCATATATATAATTTAGTAAGTATAACATCTTATATGAAAATATTAAGTTAAAGCAAAACTCATAAAATTAAACAATATCTTTAAAAATAAGAATTAATCTTAAAATCGACAACTCACTAAATCAATGTAAGTCGTATAATAAAAAAATCAAACATATAAAACGTAAGACAATATAAAAAGATACGAATGGTTTCATAAAAATAATGTAGAAAAGATTTCTAAGTTATACAAACTTAAATAAAATTCTACGATCAAATTATACTTTCACTTTAATCGAATAAGTTAAAATTATAATACAAAGTTGTATTAAGGAGTTAAACCACCTAAAAGAAATTTAACTAAATGTCACTTAATTATATTTTATCAAGAATACTAAAATGTGTCAAGTATCGTTAAATAATATTTATAAGTGAAAATGAATATTATAAGATTCATATAACTAACCAACCTCACAAAGTAAATTAGTTAGGTAATGATTATAAATTGAAAATGAAGTTTAGAAAATTTAAAATCAATACCTTACTTAATTTTGAATCGAAACTAAATCATATACCTTAATCAAATAAAATACTTACACTTGAATAAAATAAAGTAGTTACTTAAACCTATTTAAGTTACTCGAAATAAAGAACTTTAAAGTAAACTCAGTAACGAGAATAAATATTTAAAAGAAAATAATGAATAGTAAAAATATTTAAAGTATACAAACGGACTCAAAATAAATATTTAAGTTTTCTATGTGCTTCCGTTTACCTGAAGAACTGCTAGAATTAAATTTTCATTATACAAGTTCGACGATGATATAATTAGTAAGAATTGTCACCTAAGTTTTGAACGATAAAAGAAATAATGAATTAAGAGTTAAATACTTAGAGTTAAAACTCTCGTCACATGATTAGAATAATTGTCGCGCCACCCTTGTGAATTGACCTATTATTGACTTCACTTTGACCGTCCGCTCTAACTTGGGAACCCTTAGACTCTCTGCGGTTGTTTGGGTTGAATCCGATAATGAGCGAGTTATTCCTCATACTCGATATTCCCTCGACAACTTAGGATTTGGGTTCAAAGGCACGGCCTGACATGAGATTAAACCCTTCGATTATAACGTTGTATGATTAGTACTCGGGTGTCTGCGATGTTAAACGCTATAGGGTCAGGGTTGGTAAGGTAGCCGCATATGGGGACACTATCATCGCTATTTGGTGCTAGTGGTAATCTAATGACTCTCCTAGTCTTTATTTAACGTGATTTTCGCCCTGGGTAGTGATTCGTTCACGGGCCCATATGAGGTAACGGAAAATAGCCATTCCCATCCGGGGAATCTGTCGTAGTGTAATAGTCGTACCAATAGGGTAGTGTATGCATGCAAAAGACAAGGGACTGATCCTCCTTATTACCTGCTTGATATCTTCAGATTTAAAGTCCGTTGATGTGACCGGCACGCTGTCGCGCGTTAACATGCTATTTGTGTTAACGCATGTTTCCATCCTTACTGGTTTGTTGGCTTATGGTCGTGTTTCATCTTAGATTATCCATGTTGTGTTGGATGTTAGGTAGCTGTATCTTATGCTACTTAGTGTTTGATCTGATGTACGAGTCTGAGTAACTAGTTCACTTTGATGGCGAATCATATGGGTGATTTACCATGAGAGTACACAAGTCACTCTGTAGTCAAGACTCGCGAGTATATGTTACTATATGAATAATTGAAAAGGGTCGACTACCCCGAATATGAATGAAATGATAATGATTTGCCTTCATGATTATGAATTGGGATAATTTGATGATTAAATTGTTGTGTTATATGAATTGATATGATCTGATAATTTAATTGCCATGTTTAAATGAACTGTTTATGTTATGCTTTATGAACTGCATGATTGTATGTATATATGTGTTGTTTAGAATGTGCGGGGCTGAAGAAGCTATTTTTGATAACAGTCCCAGGTACCCCGAGACTTGATTGTTGATCTACACAAGGGGATTGGAGGCCTTATTTTATATTTTGAGAGAATGTAATCGATTAAACTCTGTTTTATCTATGACTCTTATTATGTATAATGAGTTGTAATACGATGACAGCTGGTTTTGTAATAAATAGACTTAATTAATATTCCGCCTTAGTTTAATTAAAGTCACGAAAAACCAGGTTGTTACAGTTGGTATCAGAGCTGTCTTGCGACCGTGAGTGACTTAAAGTTATCTCATCTAGCGAGACGACACCTGGGCCAGACATACATATTAATATATATGTCAGGCATAGACTTATAGGATCAAATAATGAATTAGAAATCTTAGATCGCTAAAATAATAATCTTAGAACGCTTTAAATGTGAGAATGAGTAGAAATATTAAGGATTGACCGACTGACCTAGATTTTAGAATCTTCGACCGTCATTCAACCTCGATAGATTTTTATTTCCCTTTTCTTGCCTGCTAAGTGCTCTATGACTAATCTTTTTGACTAACAAGTCTTTTATACTAACGTTACCTAAACTCGAGACGTACAAATCGAAGACTCAAGACGACAAGAATTCAAGCTCGACAAATGGATGCAACAAGAACTATACAACGTGAGAAGACATTGAAGATTTGAAAAATTTTGTTGAATTGAAGACCTCTACAACTATATTAACAAATCAATCTCTGGTTAGCATTAGCTTTTCAACTAACCTCGAATTATAAATCTCCTAATCTTAAAAATCCTAATATTTATTCATTTAAAAATGAATTTTAGTTTTCTTTTTAATCGTTAATCCTTGCCTTTTTAAAGATTTGTGGATTCGAATATTTTTCTACCTTCTAAACTTTTTGACTCCTTTTAAAACTTCTAACTTCCTAAATCAATAGTTCTTAATAATTGTCTTCTCAATAAATTCTCATCTCTTCTCTTCAATCTCGTAAATTATATCATCCTTACTTGTTATCAACTTCTAAAATTCCTAATCTCGAAATCTATAATACCTACTAATTGATTTCGTAAAGACAATTTTCATTTGTTCTATTTAATCTTGAAAAAAAAAAAAAAAAAAAAAAAAAAATGATTTTTACCTTTCCTTTATAATTTCGTTAACTTTTTATTCAATCTCTGAAACTTTTTACCTTGTCTAAAATTTTGAACTCTCAAATTTTAATTTCTACGAAATACGTATTAATCTCATACGATTAAATTTTGTCCGTTTTCTTCATTTTTGTAAACTCTTCATCTTTTTATTAAATATCTTTTGAACTTGTCCTATCTTTTACAATTATCTCTTTTCGATGTTTATATACATATATCTTTTTCTTTTTTTTTTTTTCTTTTATATAACCCTTTATTATAAATTTCGAATCTTATCCTAAATATGATTTATAACTTTCCGTTTCACCTAATAACATCATAATAACAATTTTAAGAAAAAGAGCTATATTAACAAGGTTATCCGTAATTCTCTAATTTAATCATTTAACGATAACCTATATTTCCCCTAATTTCATTAAGGCTCATATTTTCCTTATGATCACTACGACTTTTACATATTTTCCTTAAATGCCGTTTTTCCTAAGGCTATATATCTCATGTATGTGATCATTAAAAGTAACAATAATAATATTATATAGATACGCTTAAAACTTCTTAAGGGGGTAGGACAATAATTTGATTATATCACAATCCTAATTAAATATTAAAACTCTTTATTTCAACGTATTTTAAGGTTAACATTTATTTTCAAATTTAAATAAATTGTTTTAATTCTGAAAACGCTTATTATTTTTATTTAATTTAATTCCGTACAAAACTTCTAGGCCCTATCTTTTTGAAAACCTCTTTCTCGCAGATTTTGAAATTGTCAATAGAGCAACATTTAGATATTAATTCGAAAAAGAATTATTTATCTTTGAAATTAATGAATACACCAATCTTTTCTTTTTAGAAAATTCATACCCAATCATGAGCAATATTACTATTTCAATTCCAAAAACCTTGATGTTTTCTCCAACTGCTTTTTAATCTGTAGCAGTTATCCATCCTATTCAAGTTTCGAGGACGAAACTTTTCTTAAGGGGGTAGGATTGTAACACCCCGTGTTTTTATTAATACTAATTAACTATTTTAACAAAATTCGTTAATTAAAATTTATATAAATTAACTTTTATTCAATTACTTCAAAAACGCGGCTGAAAAATTTCGTTTCAATAAACATTCTCAAATACATTTCTAATTAAACTTTCTTGATTTTATATTAATTTGTATTATATATTTATTTCTAAAATACGCGTCGAACTAAAACTTTACTTCCGCTATTATTATTGATTTTATAAATTTGCATTATATATTAAAATCATTAATTTCATAAAATGTAGTTTTTATAGGAATAATCTTTGAAATAAACATTCCGTTTGAAATTCTACGAGACCGTAATAGAAATTGTAACTGACAACTTTTATACTTTTATATTTGCGAACTATAAATTTTGTAATACGAATAATGTAACTCAAATTTAAAATAAATAATTTAGAGTATAGTATATTTTATAAAATATAAAAGTTTATAAATAAGAGTAAATAAAACGGAGCGAACAAACAAAACAGACCCAAATTCTCCTTAGCTTATGTCGGTACACCATCTAGATATTATTTTTTTTAGGTTAAAGCTTCTTCAGCACAATTTCATTTACCTTATTACCTCCCTCAATTAAACCTTCCTTTCACCTCCCTCATTTTTTTTATTCCTGATCTTCTTCTTCCCCTTCTTCTTCCTCTTTACTTCCTCCATTAATAAAAACCAAATGAAACAACAACAACAACAACATCGACAATAACAACAACAAACAAAATAATAATAATGATAATAATAATAGCAGCAGCAACAACATAAAAACGACAACAATAACACAAACAACAACCACAAGCACGACAACACAACAGCAACAATGGCGACCTTGAGCTCCGACCACCACCGAGCCGCCTGCAACCACCACCACGAGGCCCTTCCTTTTCTCCCCTGTATATCCTCTTTTTGGTTTCGATTACGATGCCGGAGTTGAGCCTAGCGAGCCACCACCACCTCAGACCACCGTGGCCATCACCACCACCGTCCTCACCATCACCATGGCTGTCGTCGAGCCACGTCACCTGCCACCACCTCCTTCCTCGACCAACACCACCACCGTCACCACGGTGCTCTGCTCTCTCTCTTCTCGGCCCTGCTCTTTTCCCTTCTCGCCTTCCCTGTTTTCGGCCACCATGGCCATGGTTGCCGGAGTTCCGACCACCATCACCGAGCTCCCCGCCCGCTCATCACCACCGATTACCACCACCTGGACCCTCCTCGCCACCGTGGTCCATCTCTTTCTCCCCGCTTTTCCTCGGCCTTATTCCGCTTTCACCGCCGAGCATCGCCACCGCCCACCGCGGGCCTCGCCACCGTGGCCCTGCGTGCTCTACCTTGCCGTCAGATTTTTTTATCGTCGGTAAGTTAAACCGTTTTCAGTCCATAATTTTATCGTTAATTTAGTTTGCCGACTTTAATTCATTTTGCCTTTCTCCTCTGCGTGTTTTTGTTCATTTGCCGAGGACGAAATCGACTCGAGCTTGACGCCCTGCTCTTCCCATGTTGGCTGCCGTGTTTTCTTCCTTTCCTTCCTTTGCTCTTTCTTTCTCGAATTGCCCTGCCCATCACCACCGTCCCTTTTTATTTTGGGTGAGCTCCGCTTCTATTTCTATTTCCCGACTTCAATTCGTTTCATATTTCTATTTTGTCTCGATCAATTAATTAAATATCGACTTGACTTGAGTCTCACTTCCCGTTTCTTTTCCCGTCTCTTGTGAATGAAATATCGCCGTCACTTATCGAGATCGTTGGAGTTGTACTGCTGCCGTTGTTTATTTTCGCTTCACTGTGGCTAATTTCGGGTTCACAAGAAAATGGGTTGGATTTTATTTGGAGGCCCTCTGTTCGTGAGCCAAATTTAAGGTGTCCCCGCACACTAGTTTTAATTTTGTAAATCGCATGCTATAAATGTTTATGTGATGTATAATAAAATGATAATAACTAATAATATTGTAAATAGAATTGTTGTAGTTTAATTTACGTATTTAGAATATATAATTTTTGTGTTCATGTGATATATAAATAATTTATGTGATTTTGTGAATTTTGATTGTATTATTTCTGTTACAATATAATGTCGAATTGAATTGTGAAATATGATATTTATATGATTATATGATAATATGTTTTAAGTGAAAAATAGGTGTTGTTAAATTATTGTTGAAGTTATATGAAATTTTATCATGTTGAAATTATATGTTATGTGTAAAGTATTTACCATATTAATTATAAGTATCACGAGTATAAGATGTGACTAAAATGTTATTAAATTAACTTAAGTAAATAAATTAAATTTAAATAAAATAATTATAGTAATAAAATATTTATCGTCACTAAAAAGTACAAGTCAAAATATAACTAAAAATGAAGAATTTAATTTGAAGAGTATTAAGTTTAAATTAGGGTTAAATCAATTTTGAAGTAAAGCTCATTTTAATATAAATTAAAAGTTACTCATATTAAATTTTCTAAAATAAATAGTTATATAAAAAGTTATATATCACATTTAATAAGACGATTACTTTATTTAAAACTCTAAAGTTGATAATGAACTTAAAATATACTAAATAAGTATTTAGTTAAAATAATATAATAAAATGAAGAACTTGAAATTTATAATAATCCTAAGTAAAACTATTTATCAAATAAAGCTAAAAATTAGTATCACTAACAAGATTTTTGAAAATAAAATAAAGTTAGACGAAGTCTTTTAATTAAAAAGTAATTTAAGAACTAACGTCACAAATATAAATTAGGACAAAAATAAAGTGTCAAAAATTTACTAAGTATGAAATATAAGGGCCAAAAAGATTATCGAACCATATATATAATTTAGTAAGTATAACATCTTATATGAAAATATTAAGTTAAAGCAAAACTCATAAAATTAAACAATATCTTTAAAAATAAGAATTAATCTTAAAATCGACAACTCACTAAATCAATGTAAGTCGTATAATAAAAAAATCAAACATATAAAACGTAAGACAATATAAAAAGATACGAATGGTTTCATAAAAATAATGTAGAAAAGATTTCTAAGTTATACAAACTTAAATAAAATTCTACGATCAAATTATACTTTCACTTTAATCGAATAAGTTAAAATTATAATACAAAGTTGTATTAAGGAGTTAAACCACCTAAAAGAAATTTAACTAAATGTCACTTAATTATATTTTATCAAGAATACTAAAATGTGTCAAGTATCGTTAAATAATATTTATAAGTGAAAATGAATATTATAAGATTCATATAACTAACCAACCTCACAAAGTAAATTAGTTAGGTAATGATTATAAATTGAAAATGAAGTTTAGAAAATTTAAAATCAATACCTTACTTAATTTTGAATCGAAACTAAATCATATACCTTAATCAAATAAAATACTTACACTTGAATAAAATAAAGTAGTTACTTAAACCTATTTAAGTTACTCGAAATAAAGAACTTTAAAGTAAACTAAGTAACGAGAATAAATATTTAAAAGAAAATAATGAATAGTAAAAATATTTAAAGTATACAAACGGACTCAAAATAAATATTTAAGTTTTCTATGTGCTTCCGTTTACCTGAAGAACTGCTAGAATTAAATTTTCATTATACAAGTTCGACGATGATATAATTAGTAAGAATTGTCACCTAAGTTTTGAACGATAAAAGAAATAATGAATTAAGAGTTAAATACTTAGAGTTAAAACTCTCGTCACATGATTAGAATAATTGTCGCGCCACCCTTGTGAATTGACCTATTATTGACTTCACTTTGACCGTCCGCTCTAACTTGGGAACCCTTAGACTCTGCGGTTGTTTGGGTTGAATCCGATAATGAGCGAGTTATTCCTCATACTCGATATTCCCTCGACAACTTAGGATTTGGGTTCAAAGGCACGGCCTGACATGAGATTAAACCCTTCGATTATAACGTTGTATGATTAGTACTCGGGTGTCTGCGATGTTAAACGCTATAGGGTCAGGGTTGGTAAGGTAGCCGCATATGGGGACACTATCATCGCTATTTGGTGCTAGTGGTAATCTAATGACTCTCCTAGTCTTTATTTAACGTGATTTTCGCCCTGGGTAGTGATTCGTTCACGGGCCCATATGAGGTAACGGAAAATAGCCATTCCCATCCGGGGAATCTGTCGTAGTGTAATAGTCGTACCAATAGGGTAGTGTATGCATGCAAAAGACAAGGGACTGATCCTCCTTATTACCTGCTTGATATCTTCAGCATTTAAAGTCCGTTGATGTGACCGGCACGCTGTCGCGCGTTAACATGCTATTTGTGTTAACGCATGTTTCCATCCTTACTGGTTTGTTGGCTTATGGTCGTGTTTCATCTTAGATTATCCATGTTGTGTTGGATGTTAGGTAGCTGTATCTTATGCTACTTAGTGTTTGATCTGATGTACGAGTCTGAGTAACTAGTTCACTTTGATGGCGAATCATATGGGTGATTTACCATGAGAGTACACAAGTCACTCTGTAGTCAAGACTCGCGAGTATATGTTACTATATGAATAATTGAAAAGGGTCGACTACCCCGAATATGAATGAAATGATAATGATTTGCCTTCATGATTATGAATTGGGATAATTTGATGATTAAATTGTTGTGTTATATGAATTGATATGATCTGATAATTTAATTGCCATGTTTAAATGAACTGTTTATGTTATGCTTTATGAACTGCATGATTGTATGTATATATGTGTTGTTTAGAATGTGCGGGGGCTGAAGAAGCTATTTTTGATAACAGTCCCAGGTACCCCGAGACTTGATTGTTGATCTACACAAGGGGATTGGAGGCCTTATTTTATATTTTGAGAGAATGTAATCGATTAAACTCTGTTTTATCTATGACTCTTATTATGTATAATGAGTTGTAATACGATGACAGCTGGTTTTGTAATAAATAGACTTAATTAATATTCCGCCTTAGTTTAATTAAAGTCACGAAAAACCAGGTTGTTACAACCTCGTTAACTTCGAATTTCAAGAGTCGCAACATGGCGAACAATCCTAGTATTTTATTCAAGTACTTGCTTTCTCAATTTCTCATTCTCTCGTTCATAAATAATAATAATGACGAACTTGTAATATAAATATAACGTCGAACTTGTATAATGAAATTTTAGTAACAGCAGTTCTTCAGGTAAAACAGAACACATAGAAAAACTTAATTATTTATTTTGAGTCCGTTCGTAACTTTTAAATATTTTTCACTATTCATTATTTTACTATTCACCGTATTTACTATTCACCGTATTTACTATTCATCGTATTTACTATTCATCGTATTCCGTATTTGTACGTATTTTTATACTTCGTATTTTATTCGTATTTTATACGTATATGTATTCTTATACTTAGTATTTATTATTTTATTTTCTTTATACTTAGTATTTTTATTTTATTTTACTTTATTTATACTTAGTATCTTTATACTCTTATACATTTTTGTTATACTAAGGATATTTTAGAAAATAAAACTAAGCTTTTTTTTATTTACTAAGTGTAAAATTCTAGTTTTAAAGTCGTTAGGTTCGTTTTGTATTTAGTGATTTGAAAAATGATTTCGGAAGTAAAACCTAATATAATCTAAGTACAAAATTCTAGGGTCAAAGTTGTTAAGTTCATTTTGTACTTAGTGATTTTAAATAACTTTTTAAAAGTGAAACTCGGTTTTATTTAGTCATATACTTAACTAATCTTTTAGCGGTTTCCATTTTTAGCGAGGTTGTCGTAGTTCATTTTAAATAGTCCGTATGTCCACATCCAAATTTAAGCATAGGTAGTAACACTCGATTTCATTCATTTTAATACGTGTAACGTTTATTTTTATCGGTTTTGTCAATTCTTTTTATTAACGATTTAATACATAAACAAATATAAATCTAATTACTATTCAATTTTAGTGACTAAGTGATAAATTCATTTTGACCAAAATTGACCCAAAAATATCCTAAATGCCGTGTGCCTTTATTTATATAAGCTATTTATTTCTTTTGTTGTTTTTATTAATAATTCATTACTTTAACTATTTTAATTACTTAAGTGATTAAAATAAAAAGTGACAAATTCATTTTAGGTCTAAAATGGACTCCAAAACCGTGGCTTAACATACATAGCAATTTATTTTCGTTTTCTAATTTTATTGGTTTTTAACTTAAAGTTTTTATATACTAATTATTCATATTAACTTAAGGTGATTTAAACTAGTAAACATAAACAATAAATAACTAAAAACTTATAAAATTATGAATCAAACTAACTATATAAATGAAGAACACATGGTTATTTGAAGAACCCTAATACTTTTAAAATGAACATCGATTAATCAAATTTTTATATATTTATATAATTTTCTCAAATTTTTCCTACAAGTCTAATTTAACTATACTAATCATAATATGTTATTTAGAAAAATTAAAACTAAAAATTGGTCCATATAAATCATTTTGGCCGTGTATATGTATATATGTTCATAAATTTTGATTTTTGATTTTTATACTTCTAATTCAACAACTAATTTATCTTATATTACTTATGTATTTAATCATAAGTGGAAAACATAACAAAACATTAACACACTTAAATAAAATCATTCAAACATAAAATTAACACAAAAATTCAAGAACACACATAACACCTTAAAACACTCAAAAATTCATAACAAATTCATTTTAAATCCTAAACAAAAACTAATTATATCCTCATGTTCATTTCATTATAAGTATTTTAAGCATGCAATTTACAAAAATTAAAACGAAAAATTAGACAAAAATTAAGGGGGATGCCGTGTGGTTTTTCAATGTTACTCAAATATTATTTTTCGATTTTTGTCTCCTAATTTAACATATGAATACTAGGTGATATAATAAAACAATACATACATCAAAAACAATAACACATAATCAAATTCGAGGCGCTTTTCACATAAGTGTGCGGGAAGCACCTTAGTTAGGTTATGAGTAAAATAGCTTAGCAGTTGTCGGGATCAATGATATGATCGAATTGGCTAAGATCGACTCCACCACCTTGCTCCTCGTCTTTGGTTAGGAGTAGTACATAAAAATGAAATACACAAGTTAGTAATTTATTTTAAAACTAAACTAACTATACTAAAATTTTAAAGTGTAGTAGTATTTAGGTTTAGGTGATGTTTTAATTCTTTTTATGATTTCGATTCATGTTCATATTTTAATTGTATTGTAAAAGAGTAAGTGAGTACTAAATATAAATGGTGAGGATTTATCTAAGTATGCTAATGAATTTAAGCATATGAAATGAAAGTTTTAAGGAAGAAATGAGTTAAAGAGGATGAAGATTCATATGGTGTTCTTGAGTGGTATAAGAACATGGCTTACTTGTTCTTGAGTTAGGTTTTTATTAGAGAGAAAATAAGCTAAGTGTTTGAGTTATATTGTGTGTGTGTGTGTGAGTATGTCGAGTAGTGTAGTAGTAGTTGTAGTAATTGTGTTTTGTTTTTGTAATGAATTGTAAAGTGTGAATGCATATCTATTTAATTGCATAAATCATTTTATTTAATTAAGCTACTAAATGATGATGACTAATATAGAGTGTAAGAAGGATTAGACAACATGCAAAAGGAGGTAAGGTGTGTAAGAATAGGGAAGAAAATGGAAGAAGCAAAGTTGGACTAGAGGTCCAAATATCTCGGCCACCACACACACCCAAGTCCCGATTTTTACGTTTTTGAAATTTTCGATTTACGCGTACGTGGAAAGTCTCAAAATGAAATATATAGTCTTGAAATAATGTTTAGAAGTGAGATCGAAAATAAAAATGAAAATAAACCTCAAAACGAAATCAATATAAAAATTGGGTATTAGATTCCTCGCAAGTTTGAAATAAAATTTTATTTGATCGAAATATATATTTTTTTTGTTGAATGCTATCGAATTAAATCATTATGCTCAGACGTCAAAAAGTTTATCAGTTTAGGCTTAGTGTAACTCCATATATCGAGTTTTAGTGAATGTGTTAGTTAAATCAAGGTGGAATAGTAATTTGATATTATTATTATATGTTGTGTTAGTAATAATCAATATGATTAAGCCTAAGCTCCTTTAATTAGGTTTGGAATATGAGTAATTATATTTAAGAAAAGATTAGGTGACTTAATCACATTTAGGTGGCTTGGCCATTTAGTCAACGTTTGACCTCGATTTATGTACAAAATTTGTCGTTGAGAAATTTGTCGTGTGTGCTTCATTTGATTTATCGAGTTTGAATATGAAAGAATCAAGTTCAAATTCTAAGTAATTCAAAATGGTTTTGGTTTAGGTGCAAAAATAATTGTAGTGTAATGTTTTAGGAATATGATGAGCGAGGATGATTATTTATTGATTTCCTAATTATAATTAGCTTAAATTAACACGGGGTGTTACAATCCTCCCCCCTTAAAGAAGTTTCGTCCCCGAAACTTAAAGTAATCTGGGTGGTTAAGGTTACCTGTGCTAAACAGCTCCGGGTACTTCTCCTTCATCGACGCTTCGGTCTCCCATGTTGCTTGTTCAGTCTTCTGTCCCCTCCAGAGAACTTCACTAAGGGTATCGACTTGCGTCGTAAGAATTTGGTCTCCCTGGCGAGAATTTCCACTGGTTTCTCAGAGTAAAGCATGTTAGGCTCGATGGCGATCACATCGGGCGTAACAATGTGACTTGGGTCACTTCTGTATCTTCTGAGCTGAGATACGTGAAATACATCGTGTACTTTGGATAAGTTTGGCGGTAAGGCGAGTCGGTATGCCACCTCGCCAATTCGTTCAAGTATTTCGTAGGGTCCGATGTACTTTGAACTAAGCTTCCCCTTTAGTCCGAAGCGTCTTACCCCTTTCATGGGTGAGACCTTTAAGAAGACCTTATCTCCACTGTTGAACTCAATAGGTCGACGGTGCTCGTTTGCATATTTCTTTTGGCGATCTTGAGCTGCTTGTAGTCGTTCTCGAATAATCTTTATGTGTTCAATCTGATCCTGTATAACCTGGGGTCCAGTACCCACGTTGTCACTAGCGTCATCCCAACACACAGGACTGCGACATTTTCTCCCGTATAGTGCTTCAAAAGGAGCACAACCAAGGCTAGCGTGATGACTATTGTTGTATGAGAATTCAACGAGAGGTAAGCTCTTTTCCCAGTTCACGCTGAATTCCATCGTGCATGCCCTTAACATGTCTTCCAGTGTCTGGATAGTTCGCTCTGTCTGACCGTCAGTTGCTGGATGAAATGCCGTACTCATTTTCAATTTACTACCCAAAGCTTCTTGTAGTTTATTCCAGAAATGCGATGTAAATCTTGCGTCCCTGTCTGATATGATGTCGAGGGGAACGCCATGGAGTCGTATTATTTCCTTTTCGTATGCTTTGGCCAGTTCTTCCAATCCCCAAGTCTCTTTGATCGGGACGAAGTGAGCTGATTTAGTTAGACGATCCACAATAACCCATATAGCATCCTTGCCACCTGCTGTCCTTGGTAACCCCATGATAAAGTCCATGGATATGGAATCCCACTTCCCTTGAGGAATTTCCAACGGTTGAGCGATCCTCCGGTCTCTGGTGTTCAAATTTTACTTTCGCAAATCATACATCTAGCCACGCACTCGCTATCTCTCGCCTTCATCGTTATCCACCGTAAACGTAATTTGTGTCCTTATACATCTTGTGCGAGCCAGGATGTACCGAGTAATGGTACTATGTGCTTCCGTCAAGGATTTTGCTTTCGGTCCTCATTATTAGGTATGCACCACCGCCATCAAGCGTAGACTTCGCCGGTATACTTCAAACCCTTCTGTTCCTTCTGATGGAATTCTTTCCCTAATTTCCAACAATGCCGGGTCTTCCCATTGTAGCACTCGGATGTCATGATATAACTCTGGTTCAACCACCATTGCATTTAGGTCTGTGTCGTCTGATTGTACCAGGTCTAAGCTCAGCCTTTTTAGATCCTGGACGATGTCTGAGGGAATCTCCCAAATGTTGTTCAGAGTGTGTATTGTCTTACGACTCAGTGCATCGGCAACTACATTAGCCTTTCCCTCGTGGTAAAGTAACTCAATCTTGTAATCTTTGATCAATTCTAACCATCTTCGTTGCCTCATGTTCAAATCTCTTTGGGTGAAGATGTACTTCAAGCTCTTGTGATCAGTGTAGAACTTAATGCCGACCAGTAGAGATAATGACGCCAAATCTTTAGTGCAAACACAACCGCTGCAAGTTCTAGGTCGTGAATTGGGTAATTCTTTTCATGCACCTTAAGTTGTCCGGATGCGTATGCTATTACCTTCCCTGTTGCATCAAGACGCAACCCAAACCATTTAGTGATGCGCCATCAGACACCTCATATTCATCCCCATCGGTTGGCAAGGTTAAAATCGACCGTAGTAAGCCTTGTCTTCGATTCTTGAAACGCTTTCTCCACGATCGTCGCTCCATATGAACTTTGATTCCTTTGTAGCGATTTGGTCATTAGGCGGGCTACCTTCGAGAAATCAGAACAAACCTTCGATAATAGCCACCAATCCTAGGAAGCTTCGACTTAGTGGATCGCTTTTGGTGCTACCCATTCTTTGACGCCTTCAACCTTTCTTTGGATCTACCATTACTCCCTCCTGGAGATTACGTGGCCTAGAACGCCACTTGGCCTAACCAAAATTCACACTTTGAAAATTTGGCATACCATTTATGGTCTCTCAAGATACTTAGGATAATGTGTAGGTGCTCTGCGTGTTCTTCTTTATTCTTGGAGTAGATCGGGATGTCGCCAATGAACACGACCAATGCCAGATGTCGAGATATTCATGAAAGGTCCTGTTCATTTGGTCCATAAATACTTTGGGGCGTTGGTAAGGCGAACGGCATTACTTTGAACTCGTAATGTCCGTACCTTGATGCAAAGCGGTTTTACGGATATCTTCTTTACGAACCGCGATCCGATGGTATCCGGACCTTAGGTCAATCTTGGAGAACACTCGCTCCCTTGAAATGGTCAAAGAGATCGTCTATCCTAGGCAGAGGATAATGATTCTTGATCGTCACTTTGTTTAGCTCCCTGTAATCAATGCAGAGCCTCATACTCCCATCCTTCTTCTTTACAAAGAGTACCGGTGCACCCCAAGGTGATACACTCGGTCTTATAAATCCTAACTCAATCATCTCCTCTAATCAAGCTTCTTGAGTTCCCGGAGCTCGACGGTGCCATTCTCAGACGGTGCCTTTGATATAGGAGCAGTGCCGGGTACAAGGTCGATAGAGAATTCGACATCTCTTGCAGGAGGCATACCTGGTAATACGTCTGGGAAAACATCGGGGTATTCATTCACGATTGGGATATCTTCAATGTGTAGGGTGTCCTCGACCTTAGAAATGCTGCAAAAATACACCTGGTGCCCCTTCCTCTCCATACTCTGAAGTTTCAGTACAGATACTAACTTCACTCCTCCTTTCCTTTTAAAACTCTGGTATGACACTTCCTTCCCCTGGTTAGTTTTCAAAGTGATTTTCTGGTCGTGGCATTTAAATGTTGCGTTATGACGAGCTAGCCAGTTCATTCCCAGAATTACATCGAACTCGGGAAGGTCAAATAATACAAGGTCTGATAGGAAATCTGTGTTGTGAATTGAGATTTTTACATTACTGTATTTTGACGAACAAAGAATGTTTTTACCATCAGGTAGTGATATATTAGTTTTAATTTGTGTGGGATTTGTGAGTTTGGATTGTTTGATAAATTTGGAGGATATAAATGATAATGAAGCTCCGGTATCAAACAAAATGAAAGTGTACGTAATTAACCAAAATTTACCGGTGATTTACGCCGACATCGATAATATCATCGGACCTTCTTCAGACGGGCCAGACGTAGACACGCCCTCAACTCTAATCTACCGGCGGGTGGCCCTGCATTTGTTTTGGCAAAGATTACCCTCTTCGGCATTCATTCGACTTGTGTCCCACTACTTTGCAGAAGTAGCACACTACCGGCTCCCCGTTGCAACGCTTCCCCGGGTGTTGTGGCTGGCGACAGAAACGACATTGGCCTGCTTGAATGGCTGGAGCTCCGGGAGGTTGATGGTTGGTCCTCCCTACGAACCCGGCGGGGTTTGGTTGCATATCTGGTCCGCTCGCCTTTATTTCGATTGTCCCGATTTTGAAACCCGGCGGTAGAACATCGGCCAGGATGAAACTAGCACTCGCCACATGAGGCGTAAATGTTTTCTTCTTCTTTTTCTCCTCAGCTTCCCCTTTTTGGATGGAGGCCCAGATACACGTTGCTTTTTCGTAGGCTTCCGCGAAGTTCTTACAGTTGAACCCGCTCATGTTCGTCCTCAGGCCGTAAGTCATGCCCCTTACGTACCTGGTTGCGAGTTCCTCCTCATTAGTTATAATCCTAGGAGCGAACTTGGACAGTTCCTGGTATTTTTCCGTGTATGCTTGTAGGGACATATCGCCCTGGCTCAGGTTTCTGAACTCCTCTTCCTTATCCCATTTCAATTCCTCCCCAAAGTACTTGTTTTCTAGCAGAGTCTTGAATTCACTCCAGGTGTAGATCCTTAAGGGAAAGGTGGACCTGATTAAACGCCACCAACTGTTGGCCTCTCCCTTTAGGTAGTAGGCCACTACGTTCACCCTTTCGTTAGCCGGAGTCTTGCTAAGATCTAGCAACTTCTCCATCTCTTCAATCCACTCTGTCAAAACTGTGGGATTGACAGAGCCAGAATATGGTTGGGGTCGATGTTTGGAGAATTTCTCAAAAGCGGACTGGTTGTTTCCGCCACCCTGATGTTGGTGCATATTTTGTGCAATTTTTGTGATTGCATCTTCGAAGCCTCTTCTTCTCGCCTCTTCTTCTAAGAACGCATGGTTGAGGTCATCATCTTGAATATCGTTTGCAGCCATTCTGAAAATATTACACTGTATGAATTTTGAGTAGTTCCAAAAGATAGACATAATATATAATGCAAGGTAAAAGACATTTCATTGATAATGTAAAAGGTTTACATCAAAACGTTACAAGCCTCCTAATACATTCTCTATGAAATGAACTAAGGTGAAAACTTAGATATAAGTTCAGCAAAATAACATAAAAGTTTAGATACATTCTCATGAGATATAAAATTTGATCGAGAATGACAAAAGATTAGCCCTAGGTCCTATGCAAATTTCGAGTAGCGATGCTCCTCCTCCGCGAAGCTATGCTTATACTTAACAGCATAAGTCATGTCGCTCAAACCAAGTTTGAAATCCTCCCAGCTTAGGTAGTACTCACCCTCAAGTATAGCTGGGGAGCGTAGTCGTCTCCACCATGCTTTGGCCTCCTCGTCAAGGCACGCAGCTGCTAGGGAGGTTTTCCATTCCTCTCTAACGGAGTGTTCCAGGAACCTCGCATTCATACTCCTGATCCATGGGTAGAGTGTCCCACTGATCCCCTCAAATGTCTCAGGTTTTCCCTGCATGAACGCTTCGATCACATCTGTATATTCTGAGGATCGGCGGAGATGATCAGGAATTCGATGTTCCATATAAGGAGTCTTAAGTGCCCTAGTCTTCCAGTCGACTTCCGCATTGCTCGAGTCCTGTGATCTCTTCCAGGACTTCAATTGTTGACGTTGCGCGTAGGCCTCGATGGCTTTCTTGCGGGCCTTCTCTTTTGGTGTCCATTCAGAGTACTTCTTACCGCACGGTAGTCTCATCTGAAATCAATATGGATAAGATAATTTAAATGAGATTTGGGAGTACAAACATGTATGTAACATTTTTTTTTAAAATAACGGGTTAAGAAGAGCACATGACTAGGTAGTAACATAACGTCTCCATATATATAAATATATACATGGGTAAAATATTACATTTCAGAGGAACATAATACATAAGTTCACCAAACGTCACATCCGAATATAACATCCATAGCCGTAGGAAAAGAAGACGATATTAAGATCGTTCTCAGGATAGTTAAAAGTCGGTTACATATCTTTTACAAACTGGAGTCAAATGACCCTAAATGTGATTTGCGACCCTCAAGAGTCTCCCAGAGGTGAGATCCCTCTCCCATATGATTGGAGGTATGATCGCGTCGGGTGGGAATGGAGGATAGTCGCGCTCATACTCTTGAATCATCAAACTGTCGAGTAGTTCATCATACTCCATCCACGCAGGTGGTCCCTCCACCCTCTGAAGTGGATCCGGATGGTACATGCGATCCATGTACAGCTCGTAATCGGAGAGAAGTCGTAAACCTAGAGGTGCCCAAAACTCATCGTATGGATGAAAGTTCTCAATCATGGTCAAACTGATGCCAATGCCCCTCGTGTGGTAGATCCTGCCCGTCATGATTCCATGAGCTTCCACATATCGCTCTATGTGGAGGGAATGGCTACGTATGTACTCTCCTAGTTGCATCATCTACAAGGCCGTGGTGCGTAGTAACGGAAAGAGCGGAAAGATGACATCCTAAGGGCCTTTGTCAGACTAAAGTTAGCCATAGAGCAAATAGCAAGTAAAAGAATTATAATAATATAAGACTCTATCGCTAGTCTCACTGGTTTATTATTAATAGGTCGGTCCGTAAGATTCTAGCCTTTCTCACATTTAAACTGATCTACGTTATTATTTTTAGCGGTCTAGAGATTTCTAATTTATTATTTGATCCTATAAGTCTATGCCTGACATACGATATGAATGTCTGGCCCAGGTGTCGTCTCGCTATGTGAGATAACTTTAAGTCATTCACGGTCGCAAGACGACTCGATACTAATCAGAATAACCTGGTTTTTCGTGACTTTAATTAAACTAAGGCGGAAAATTAATTAAGTCTATATATTACAAAACCAGCTGTTAATCGTAATAAAACTCTAAATACATAGTACGAGTTTAGAATAACAGAGTATAAGTTTGATTACATCCTCTCAAAATAGATTACAAAATAAGGCCTTCAATCCCCTGATAGATCAACGGTCAAGACTCTGGTACTGCATTAAACTCTCATCATTTTCCCGCACACTCTTTCGATACATGCAATTCTAAAACAATATGCAATATGAATATTAAATAAACAAGGAAAACAAATAGCAAGCATGCAAGTAAAACACATAAGGAGATCATGATGATTCAATACGAGTATAAACCAATCAAATAACGCACCACGCTCGCAAATAATCATACTCAACAGATCGCATTCCAATACTCAGCCAGATCATTCAGATAATCATCAAACAAACAAGGAAATGCATTCAACATGTGATAACAAATGAGTCTTCGTTAGTAAGGCGGAAGCATGCAGATATAATCCGCGCAGAAGCGGTCAGGGCCGAACGAAATCGGACGTGTCTGACAGGCAAAAGATATCTAAGGTAATAAGGACGGCCTAACCCCTTGTCTAATGTATGCATACACTACCTATCGAGGATCATACTTATTCGCTATTCAAAAGGTATCACCGACGAAAAGTTCGACTATCACCAGAGACGGGTACCCCCGGTTGGGGCTGGATTTTCCACCATCGATATATGGGCCCACGGAAATATCAAGAATGCCCCATCTCTGAGGTTGTATATACCGTGTCGAGTAACGATCTTAAGATCGTTATTTCGCCTTGGGCAACTCTGATAGGGAGCCCAAGTCCCCATAGACAGCTACCTCGTTTACTTCGAATTTCAAGAGTCGCAACATGGCGAACAATCCTAGTATTTTATTCAAGTACTTGCTTTCTCAATTTCTCATTCTCTCGTTCATAAATAATAATAATGACGAACTTGTAATATAAATATAACGTCGAACTTGTATAATGAAATTTTAGTAACAGCAGTTCTTCAGGTAAAACAGAACACATAGAAAAACTTAATTATTTATTTTGAGTCCGTTCGTAACTTTTAAATATTTTTCACTATTCATTATTTTACTATTCACCGTATTTACTATTCATCGTATTTACTATTCATCGTATTTACTATTCATCGTATTCCGTATTTGTACGTATTTTTATACTTCGTATTTTATTCGTATTTTATACGTATATGAATTCTTATACTTAGTATTTATTATTTTATTTTCTTTATACTTAGTATTTTTATTTTATTTTACTTTATTTATACTTAGTATCTTTATACTCTTATACATTTTTGTTATACTAAGGATATTTTAGAAAATAAAACTAAGCTTTTTTTTATTTACTAAGTGTAAAATTCTAGTTTTAAAGTCGTTAGGTTCGTTTTGTATTTAGTGATTTGAAAAATGATTTCGGAAGTAAAACCTAATATAATCTAAGTACAAAATTCTAGGGTCAAAGTTGTTAAGTTCATTTTGTACTTAGTGATTTTAAATAACTTTTTAAAAGTGAAACTCGGTTTTATTTAGTCATATACTTAACTAATCTTTTAGCGGTTTCCATTTTTAGCGAGGTTGTCGTAGTTCATTTTAAATAGTCAAGTATGTCCACATCCAAATTTAAGCATAGGTAGTAACACTCGATTTCATTCATTTTAATACGTGTAACGTTTATTTTTATCTGCTTTGTCAATTCTTTTTATTAACGATTTAATACATAAACAAATATAAATCTAATTACTATTCAATTTTAGTGACTAAGTGATAAATTCATTTTGACCAAAATTGACCCAAAATATCCTAAATGCCGTGTGCCTTTATTTATATAAGCTATTTATTTCTTTTGTTGTTTTTATTAATAATTCATTACTTTAACTATTTTAATTACTTAAGTGATTAAAATAAAAGTGACAAATTCATTTTAGGTCTAAAATGGACTCCAAAACCGTGGCTTAACATACATAGCAATTTATTTTCGCTTTTCTAATTTTATTGGTTTTTAACTTAAAGTTTTTATATACTAATTATTCATATTAACTTAAGGTGATTTAAACTAGTAAACATAAACAATAAATAACTAAAAACTTATAAAATTATGAATCAAACTAACTATATAAATGAAGAACACATGGTTATTTGAAGAACCCTAATACTTTTAAAATGAACATCGATTAATCAAATTTTTATATATTTATATAATTTTCTCAAATTTTTCCTACAAGTCTAATTTAACTATACTAATCATAATATGTTATTTAGAAAAATTAAAACTAAAAATTGGTCCATATAAATCATTTTGGCCGTGTATATGTATATATGTTCATAAATTTTGATTTTTGATTTTTATACTTCTAATTCAACAACTAATTTATCTTATATTACTTATGTATTTAATCATAAGTGGAAAACATAACAAAACATTAACACACTTAAATAAAATCATTCAAACATAAAATTAACACAAAAATTCAAGAACACACATAACACCTTAAAACACTCAAAAATTCATAACAAATTCATTTTAAATCCTAAACAAAAACTAATTATATCCTCATGTTCATTTCATTATAAGTATTTTAAGCATGCAATTTACAAAAATTAAAACGAAAAATTAGACAAAAATTAAGGAGGATGCCGTGTGGTTTTTCAATGTTACTCAAATATTATTTTTCGATTTTTGTCTCCTAATTTAACATATGAATACTAGGTGATATAATAAAACAATACATACATCAAAAACAATAACACATAATCAAATCCGAGGCGCTTTACTCATTTGTGTGCGGGAAGCACCTTAGTTAGGTTATGAGTGAAATAGCTTAGCAGTTGTCGGGATCAATGATATGATCGAATTGGCTAAGATCGACTCCACCACCTTGCTCCTCGTCTTTGGTTAGGAGTAGTACATAAAAATGAAATACACAAGTTAGTAATTTATTTTAAAACTAAACTAACTATACTAAAATTTTAAAGTGTAGTAGTATTTAGGTTTAGGTGATGTTTTAATTCTTTTTATGATTTCGATTCATGTTCATATTTTAATTGTATTGTAAAAGAGTAAGTGAGTACTAAATATAAATGGTGAGGATTTATCTAAGTATGCTAATGAATTTAAGCATATGAAATGAAAGTTTTAAGGAAGAAATGAGTTAAAGAGGATGAAGATTCATATGGTGTTCTTGAGTGGTATAAGAACATGGCTTACTTGTTCTTGAGTTAGGTTTTTATTAGAGAGAAAATAAGCTAAGTGTTTGAGTTATATTGTGTGTGTGTGTGAGTATGTCGAGTAGTGTAGTAGTAGTTGTAGTAATTGTGTTTTGTTTTTGTAATGAATTGTAAAGTGTGAATGCATATCTATTTAATTGCATAAATCATTTTATTTAATTAAGCTACTAAATGATGATGACTAATATAGAGTGTAAGAAGGATTAGACAACATGCAAAAGGAGGTAAGGTGTGTAAGAATAGGGAAGAAAATGGAAGAAGCAAAGTTGGACTAGAGGTCCAAATATCTCGGCCACCACACACACCCAAGTCCCGATTTTTACGTTTTTGAAATTTTCGATTTACGCGTACGTGGAAAGTCTCAAAATGAAATATATAGTCTTGAAATAATGTTTAGAAGTGAGATCGAAAATAAAAATGAAAATAAACCTCAAAACGAAATCAATATAAAAATTGGGTATTTGATTCCTCGCAAGTTTGAAATAAAATTTTATTTGATCGAAATATATATTTTTTTTGTTGAATGCTATCGAATTAAATCATTATACTCAGACGTCAAAAAGTTTATCAGTTTAGGCTTAGTGTAACTCCATATATCGAGTTTTAGTGAATGTGTTAGTTAAATCAAGGTGGAATAGTAATTTGATATTATTATTATATGTTGTGTTAGTAATAATCAATATGATTAAGCCTAAGCTCCTTTAATTAGGTTTGGAATATGAGTAATTATATTTAAGAAAAGATTAGGTGACTTAATCACATTTAGGTGGCTTGGCCATTTAGTCAACGTTTGACCTCGATTTGCGTGCCAAAATTTGTCGTTGAGAAATTTGTCGTGTGTGCTTCATTTGATTTATCGAGTTTGAATATGAAAGAATCAAGTTCAAATTCTAAGTAATTCAAAATGGTTTTGGTTTAGGTGCAAAAATAATTGTAGTGTAATGTTTTAGGAATATGATGAGCGAGGATGATTATTTATTGATTTCCTAATTATAATTAGCTTAAATTAACACGGGGTGTTACAACTAAGTATAAAAATATAATAATAAAATACTAAGTATAAAAATATAATAGTAAAATACTAAGTATAAAATTATAATAGTAAAATACTAAGTATAAAAATATAATAATAAAATATCAAGTATAAGAATACATATACGTATAAAAATACGTATAAATACGAAGTATAAAAATACGTACAAATACGAAATACGAAAATACGAATACGTATAAAAATACGGTGAATAGTAAATACGATGAATAGTAAATATGATGAATAGTAAATACAATGAATAGTAAAATACGGT
Organism: Dianthus caryophyllus; assembly: GCA_023091065.1. Taxonomy (NCBI): domain Eukaryota; kingdom Viridiplantae; phylum Streptophyta; class Magnoliopsida; order Caryophyllales; family Caryophyllaceae; genus Dianthus; species Dianthus caryophyllus. The sequence continues at coordinate 21,892,995 of CM041522.1, forward strand.
GAATAGTAAAATAATGAATAGTGAAAATATTTAAAATTTACGAACGGACTCAAAATAAATATTTAAATGTTTCTATGTGTTCTGTTTATCTGAAGAATTGCTAGAATTACAATTTCATTATACAAAGTTCGACGATATATTTAAGTTTCAGAATTGTCATTTATTAAGATTGAACGAGGATATGAGAATTGAGAAAACGAGCTATTTGAATAAAATACTAGGATTGTTCGCCATGTTGCGACTCTTGAAATTCGAAGTTAACGAGGTAATGTTTATGGGGACTTGGGCTCCTCCCCGAGTTGCCCAAGGCTATTCAACGATCTTATGATTCTTTGCTTTGACACGTGGTATCAACCTCAGGGATGGGGCATACTTGATACTTCCGTGGGCCCATAGAATAGTAATTGGAAACGCCAGCCCCATCCGGGGGTACCCGTCTCTGGTGATAGTCGAACTTTTTCGTCGGTGATACCTTTTGAATAGCAAATACGTATGATCCTCGATAGGTAGTGTATGCATACATTAGACAAGGGATTGAATCGTCCTTATTACCTTAGGTATCTTTAGCATATTCAGACACGTCCGCTTTGACGCTCGATCGCATCAAGGCGGATTATGTCTGCATGCTTCCGCCTTACTAACGAAGACTCATTTGTTATCACATGTTGAATGTATTTCCTTGTCTTGGTTGATTATTGTCTGAATGACTTGGTTGCCTGAGTATTGAAGTATGACTTTTGAGCATGATTGTCCATGAGTGTTGTACGATATGTTATTTGATTTATACACATGTTTGAATACTCATGAATTCCTTATGTGCTCTACTTGTCTGCTTGCTATTTGTTTTATTTATTTATCATGTATATCGCATGCGTTTAGAGTTGCTATACTACGTGAACTATTGATGTCGCTTAGTATGTGTGGGGGAGAAAACACTAATTACGGATGAATGCAAAAATTTCCGAGGACTTATGTTATCAAATGCTGGGGATGGTTTACCTTATTTTGTACTCCGTTGTTTTTGGAGAGATTTGTAATCAAACTTACACTCTGTTTATCTTAAACTCATATTATGTATATGGAGTTTGTAATACGATAACAGCTGGTTTGTAATAAACAGACTTAATTAATTTTCCGCCATAGTTTAATTAAAGTCATGAAAAAGCAGGTTGTTACATGGACCCTTTTTGAGACTTAGAATAGTCTAGCTCATGCATTGCATCCTTGAACTGCGTATGACTAAATGCTCTGTGAATTCTGAAGCCATGTTTTCAATCCTTTTTAATCAAAACTGTCATCTTTTCAATCGAATATTTTCCAAAAATCTTTTCTTTTAGCTGAAACGATGTCTTTTTAGGATTAGAATAATCTTAAATATCTTTCAACACTATCTTTTCCGAAAAACAAAGATTTTTGTCCAAGCTGAAACGCTTTCCTTCTAGGATTAGAATAATCTTAAATATTTTCCAACTTTAGCTCTTTTGAAAAAAGATCTCTTTCCAATCGAATATTTTTCCCAAAAGATTTTTCTAGCTGAAATGCTGTCTTTTTAGGATTAGAATAATCTTAAATATTTTCCAACTTTAACTCTTTTGAAAAAAGATCTCTTTTCAATCGAATATTTTTTTTTTTTCTAAAAGTTTTTTCTAGCTGAAATGCTATCTTTTTAGGATTAGAATAATCTTAAATATTTTCCAACACTATCTCTTTCAAAAAACAAAGTTTTTTTTAAGCTGAAACGCTTTCCTTCTAAAATTAGAATAATCTTAGATATTTTCTGAATATTAGCTCTTTTGAAAAAAAGATCTTTTCTTGGCTGAAATGCCATCCTCTTAGGATTAGAATAATCTTAAAAGATTTCCGATACTAGTTCTTATGAAAAAAGATCTCCTCCAAGTTAAAAAGCTATTCGTTTAGGATTAGAATAATCTTAAAAGACTTCTGATATTAGCTCTCTTGAAAAAATATCCTTTCTTGGTTGAAATGCCATCCTCTTAATTAGGATTAGAATAATCTTTAATAATTTTCGATTCTAGCTTTTTCTGAAAAAAGATCCATTTCTAGCTGAAATGCTATTCATTTAGGATTAGAATAATTTTAAAAGATTTCCGATATTAGTTCTTTTGAAAAAAGATCCATTCCTAGCTGAAATGCTATTCGTTTAAGGTTAGAATAATCCTAAGCAATTTTCGATATTGTCTCTTTTGAAAAAAATCTCTTCTAAGCTGAAATGCTATCCGTTTAGGGTTAGAATAATCTTAAACAATTTTCGATATTAGCTCTTTTGAAAAAAGATCTTTTCTTGGCTGAAATGTCATCCTCTTAGGATTAGAATAATCTTAAATAATTTTCGATTCTAGCTCTTTTGAAAAAGATCTCTTCCGAGCTAAAATGCTATTCGTTTAGGGTTAGAATAATCTTAAACAATTTTCGATATTGCCTCTGTTGACAAAAAGATCTCTTCTAAGCTGAAATGCTATTCTTTTAGGGTTAGAACAATCTTAACCAATTTTCGACATTAGCTCTTTTGAAAAAGGATCTTGCTGAAATGCTATTCGTTTAGGATTAGAACAATCTTAAATAATTTTCGATATTTGCACTTTATAAAAAAAAAAAGATCGTTTCTAAGCTGAAATGCTCCTCGTTAGGATTAGAAAATCCTAAAACTTTTTTTTTTTCTTTAAAAGAAAATTATCTTTTGAAAAAAGATCCTTTTATAAGTCGAAATGCTATCCATTTAAGATTAGAATAATCTCGAACAGTTCTTAACACTAACTCTTTTGAAAAAAGATCCTTTTATAGCTGAAATGCTATCCGTTTAAGATTAGAATAATCTCGAACAGTTCCCAACACTAACTCTTTTGAAAAAAAAAAAATCCTTTTAAGCTGAAATGCTACCCGTTTAGGATTAGATTAATCTTGAACGATTTTTAACACTACGTCTTTTAAAAAAAGAATAGTTTTTAAGCTGAAATGCTATACGTTTAGGATTAGAATAATCTTGAGCGCTTTTGAAATGATACCCATTTAGGAATAGGATTTTTTTTTTCAAACCAAAACGAAGTTTTTCAAAGGTAAAATCTAGCCCAAGGTAAACTGAAATTTCGAACCAAATAAGCCTTTTTTGTAGTCGAAGTGCTGCCCATTTCAAACCTCAACTTCGAAAATAAGTTTTTTTTCAAGTCGCGAGTAAGCATGAAATGCACTGAGTCGAGTCTAGTTGGAATCTAAGCCGTGTGTAATAAGTCTAGTCCATCTAAAAGTCATAGAGGATTTACCTAGTTGGGTCACCTAGGCCTACTCTTGGGCCCAAGTCATGCATGTCATTTTTTAGTTTTGAGTCAGGGCACAGCAACGTCTCATCCGGGCTTTTTTTTGAAAGTTTTGTATAAGCCTTAGAAACTTATTGGTCCAAGCACGAGCTAATTACTTCAAGTCCATGTCTAGTTGGGTCTAAGTCCCATACTGTGAGTCTGTCTTCAAGTCCATATGTCGCATGCATTTGCATAGTTAGGTCGTAGACCATGTCGCTAAGCTCTGAGTCTTGTCATGTTTAATCTGGTCCAGTCCATTTGCATCTCGAGTTGTAAAATAGAATGAAACCTCTACCAATTTACAAATAGTGTCGAAACCGTGTCGATTTCTGAACTCGAGTCGTATATTCTCCTCCTTAAGTCAAAATCAAGTTGCAAAAGTGGGGTAACTTTCAAACCAAGCATCTGAATCAATTCCTGAAAGGAGAAAAGTTCAAAGCCGAGGTTGGTGATTATAAGTCAGAATTCGTATTCAAGTCTTATTTCTGAGTTGAGTCTAAGATTCGTTTTTTCCACAATTATTTCTAAACCCTTCTCAAAATCAATGAAATTGATCTTGTCTCTAATTTGCTTCCATAATCCAACTGATAAAAATGCACAACGCACTCGAAGGGTGTCCCTGGGGTAGAAATACGTACTCAATTCTAAATGGTAAGGTGCCACACCAACTCAAAACAAAAACAAAGACAAAGGGTTTCCGACAACCAAAACAAAAGAGTTTCAATTCTGGTAGTCAACTCGTGGTATACTACTCCTCTGCCTTTGGAGGAGGATCCATTAATTTGGAGCTCTACAGTGGTCATGAATTTGATCGCGACCAAAGGTACGAATATTCATGGATCGCCCTCCGTGTACTCGATCGCGTGCCTAATAAGCAAACGAACTTGTCAGAGGAGTCCGGCGTGATATACATATGACCACATGCGACCGCCCACCGCAAGATCTAGGAAAGTTGGAACAAGCCCAAGCCACAAAAGGCGCGGCTTATTCTCAAAAACGCAAACAAGAATACAAAAATACAAAAAATTGAGTGGCAACACGTCGGAGATTGAAGATCAAAGTCAAAATTAAAGGCGAAGCCAAAACGGTCAGAAAGTACCATCAATTCTTTTTTTAAGTCGTTCTCAAAACGGTAATGGAGACATAGTCTTGAGTTCCGAGAATCATTCTCTTATGTAGTTGCGCCCAAGCGTTTAGGGTCCACAAGGGATCTGCTAGTACTTCACAAGCTAGAACAGGATACAACATGGTACCTTAGGTGAAACCTTCGAGTGTTACACACGAAAAAATGCCATGTTTATGCACCTTGATCGAACTACATCGGATTTGATTTCGCCCCACGCGAATATGTAGGCAATCCTTTAGAATATGGGATACAATCCACCACCACCCATCATCTAATTTGTCATCTTGTCAATTTTTTACGGGTCTTTACAAAGTCCAAATGAAGCAGCTTTTGTTAAGTCTGTCTTAGTGCTCGATTTAGATTGAGATGAGAATCAATGTTCAGATAAGTAATTGTCCAGTCTTGGAATGATCTTTTTCTTAACGGGAATTGGCAAAGATGTTTACTTTGACAGTTAGTTCGCATCTCTACAAAGAATTTGCTTAGGGGGAGAACATGATACTATTAACCCACGTCTTTTTCAAACAACGTGTCAATCATCCTAAAAGACTCTGTACAGTTACTAGTTTTCTCGTCATTGAAACGTTATCTTAGGTCGAGTTGGTCATAGTCGAACGTTCAAATGTCAGTTGCTCGTGTCACGTTCTCGTCGCATTCATGTCACATTCGTGTCGTATTTCATGCTAACTTGGCCATGCTTCGATTTTATAATATCATGCATTTCAAGAACCTTTTTGCAAAGTCTGGGTCGATAATCCGAGGTCAAATTTCAAATTCGGGCAGATGACCTACTTCAATTTTCAAAATGATGCTTGCGGGCCGATGGCCCATTTCAATTTCTAAATGATGTCTACATTCAGAGTCGATGACTCTTCTTGAATTTTAAAATGATGTTTACAATGCGGGCCGAGGACCCAATTCGATTTGATGCATGCTAACCAATACCCCACGTCAATTTTCAAGTAATTTTTGTAGTCTAGGTTGATGTAACACCCCCATTTAAGCCGGGCGGACCCCACCTAAATAAGGGTGTTACGGGACCCAACTGAATGGGTCCTTGAGCAAACACCTGTTTTCAAAACATGAAGACCTGGAAAAGATAAACAGTATATATATAGATAGGATACGCGGTAGCTCAAGGCTACGAGTGGAGTAAACACAAAAACTGCAACAACATCAACATGGCACGCAGGCCCCCAAAACTGAGTAATGTAGCGGAATAAAACGAGACGTCTATGGTGGTAAAACTAGACATAAGACTAGTATTATTGTGATTCCCTCCAAGCGTCCCACAATCAGCAAGCACACGTCCGAGTACCTAAGGGGAGAAGCCAACAGACAACAACCACCTAGTTAGTCAACGGTTAACTCAAAAAAACGAGAAAGGAAAAAGAAATAGAAGCCTTTAAAGTAAAACCGAAACGCGTAAGTAAAATAAACTAGTTCTGTTCCATTCTTGGTCTGAAAGAAAATACAAGAACTAACTCGAACGATTACCAGCAAACCAAGGCATATAAATCGAGTTAAGAACCCCGCTGTGTAACCTCCACACAGGGGACTTACCATACAGTCTACACCCCGCACCTCCTCCTCGTGACATCGGGCCACACAGACCTCATCACGCTATGACATCGGGCCACACAGACCTCATCATAGTACAACATCGGACCACACAGACCTCATCGTATCGCGACATCGGGCCACACAGACCTCATCGCCTCGCGACATCGGGCCACACAGACCTCATCGCATTAGGTCTCACAGACCACATGACATCGGGCCACACAGACCTCATCATGATAACCAAGTACAAACGTCATGGCAAGAGAACAGCTTATACATATACTTATATTACAAAGTAAAATAGTTCAACATTCATTCTCATGCATACACAACTTATTACCTCTCAAATACACAATTATAAAGTAGCCTTAACACAAACCAAACATTCACTCTCACAACCCGACAATTCAACATTACAACGATTACAATAAAACAATTCACATACCTACACATGAATTCCATACATTCACATACACACACATGATTACAATAACACAATTCACCAACGCAACCCCATACCCATATCATCACATGGTGCTCGGTCCAAACCACAACAAACCTTCATCATTTCACAAGCCATAGCACTCTACATACACTCTTTATCATTGTCGTCAATCACACGAAATCAATTCATCATCACTCATAATCAATTCACTCATAATCACTTCCTTCATTCGCACAATCATTTCGTTCACTCGTGAAATCATTTCATTCACTCATATAAATATCGTCATCACTCTTATATAACATATTCCACGTTCACAAGGACGTACTTCGCGACATGGCAAGGAAATGATATCACACATATACATTCACATTAAATCACGAAGAGGCTAGCACAACAATTTCGAACCATAAACTTACATGCTTTGATTGGCCGTTAAGTAATACTTTCCTCCTCGACTTTACTCATCATAAGAATATACACCAAGCTTACCGCGTTACACATCTCCCTCATAACCATAAATACTCTCAAGGTTTGATATCCAACAAGGTTGAAAACGGCAGCCCAAACGAGGCCAAACAATCAACTTATACGCACACACAATTCTTTCCACGGTCCTACTACATACTCAACTTGTACGGCACAAAGCTACCACTCATTATCAACATGGATATGTTAACCAGAGACCATTTCTCGAAATTAGGGGTATGACATTAAATACAGCCTCAGCCACGGCGAATGCACTACCATAAAAGCATTACAACTAACACAAAGACATAACGTGTCTCGGCCAGCCATGACCATCGAAAACCCAGCCTGCAACGACACCACTACACGGCCTGCCACCACCATAAGTACAGCCAGCAGCAGTCGAACACGAGGCCAGCAGCAGCCCATAAAACACGGCTAAAAGAAGACAAAAATCAGCAGCAACAAGGCAGCGTAGTCGGTAGAATAAACAGCAGAAACAGCAGCAGTAAAGAGTAGTAAAAACAGCCATTCGCGGCTGAAAATGGCAGCAACTCATGACAACATATAGCAGCTAAAAAAAAATAGCAGAAACCAGCAACAATTAACAGCAGAACGCAGCAACCTTTCACGGCGGAATAGGACAGCCATACACAACAGATTACAGGCTCTAAACTCGGCAGATTTCAGCTACTATACACGGTAAACTACAGCTATTATACACGGCTGATTACAACAACTATACACCGCTTAAATTCATGACTATGGCTCGACCACAACACCGATTACTTCTTGACATAACACACACACGCATTCCTACTTCCAACACATTAGTATTCATCACACATTACCACAACAAAAGTCATACAATCATTTATTCACACACAAGTACACATAAAAACTAAGTAAGGGTTAGGCCCTTACCTTGCGAAGAGGAACCTCAAATTCGAGCTTGATAATGCCAAAATCGCTCCAACGACACATACTCAAGCAACATCAAGGATGTAACTCGCGCCAAAGCTCGTGGGGTGCACGTAGAAGCTAAAATCAACCCCAAAGGCAGCAATAAAAGGGTTTAGTATCAAACAAAACGCAACACGAAAAGAACAAACCGAAAGCACACTTAAACTAGAGGAACAAGGACTGACCACGCAAAATCGATGAAGTAGCCGATATGGGCTCGCTTGAAACGAATTTAGCAACTCCAAACCGACCTAATTGAACCTCCAATCAATCCAAAAGCGATAGAGTGAGAAAGCCCCAAATTTGGAAATTAGGGTTTAGGGCGAAAATTAAAATAAACGATTAATTAAAGATAATACCTTCGATAAATCGAATGGTGGGCTAGAACTCAAGGAACTCGACCCAAAAAGAGCCAAGACACCGGAGAAATCACCGAAAATCGGCCGGAAATCGACTGGAACAAAAAGCAGCAGTAGCTCGAGAAGATAGGTATATTGGTGGTGATTTGATAACGACGAGGAGGATGATGATGATTATGAATTGGCGAACGATAGGTGATGATGAAAGAGACGGGTTTGGTAATGAATGACGGAGATGAGGTGAGGGAGACAAAGGTCGAAGGAGAGGTAACCAAGTCTCACGTGAAAATGAGTTCGATTTGGTTTTGTTATTTATTTCAGTCCATTTCATTTCGGTCTTAATCTTATTATTATAATTATTATGATTATTATTATTATTATACCGAGCTGAAAAGATAAATATAACAAATACTCCTCCAACTCGATCTTAAAATATAAAACTCGACTAAAATCCCAATACTCGGCTAATAAAGACACGGAAAAACACGGGGTATTACAGTTGAACCCGCAATCCAACTTTAAAAACGATGTTTTTAAACTAGGTTAATGGTCGAGTTATTCGAGGTGCTCAAAATCCAAAGTTCAGGTCAATGACCTCTTTCGATTTTCAAATGAAATTTGCTATACGGGTCAATGACCTAATCAGTTTCCAAAATGTGGGTCGATGACCTATTTGTCAAATGATGCCTTCCGCTCGGGTCGATGACCCATTCACCTTTTCCTTCAAAATATGGCTCGATGGCCCCAATTTTCAAATGATGAACATAGTTCGAGTCGATGACTCATCCACTTTTCAAAATGCAGGTTAAAGACCCATTTTTTCAAAAGATGTTTATAGTTCGAGTCGATGACTCATCCACTTTTCAAGATGCGGGTTAAAGACCCATTTTTCAAAAGATGTTTATAGTTGTTCGAGTCGATGACTCATCCACTTTTCAAGATGCGGGTTGAAGACCCATTTTTAGAAGATGTTTATAGTTCGAGTCGATGACTCATCCACTTTTCAAGATGCGGGTCGAAGACCCATTTTCAAAAAATGTTTCCGGTCGACGACCCATTTTCAAAAGATGTTTACGGTTTCCGGTCGACGACCCATTTTCAAAAGATATTTACGGTTTCGGATCGATGATCCATCCTTTTGTTTAAAAAGCAGGTCGAAGACCCATTTTCAAATTAAAATTCTCAGCTCGGATCGATGATCCATCGTTTTTGTTTAAAAAGCAGGTCGAAGACCCATTTCCAAATTAAAATTCTCGTTTCGGATCGATGATCCATCCTTTTGTTTAAAAAGCAGGTCGAAGACCCATTTTCAAATTAAGCTCTAACTGTTGGCGTCACGATTTGCACTCATCTTAGCCTCAAAGGCACAGTTGCACCTTTGCGGAAAATTTATGATTTCATTAATTGTCTGATTGTGTTGTACATAGTATGTAATATGCAGTCGACATAATATGTAACATTTTCGATTTTTTCGTCTAAAACTCATTTTATGTCTATCCATTTAAGAGATTATTTTGAAATTTTAGATGGAAATTAATAATTATTAGTGACTATAATATTTACTTGTACAAACACAATTGACAACCCACAAGAAATGCGTATTAAAATGTGAGCGACTCGGTACGTGGATTTCACGGGGCACACACTAGTTAGATATAAAAAACAACACAACACAAATATAGTAACAAGCTTAACTTGAACATAATTTTCGTTCATTTTTTTTTTTTGGGGGGGAAATTGTTAATATTATAAATGAGTTTTAATTTTCATAATCTAATATTTAAAACTTAGAAAAATAAAAATAAAACTCCGTAGTAAAAAGCTTAGATAAAAACAAAACCATAACGAGTATAAAGAATAGGTTTATGAAAATTGTAATTTAGGACAAAATATGGTACAAAACTTAACATAAAAATAATGAGCAAAAAAATAAATAAATTGTCAGACCTAGGGATTGAACCCTGGGCCTCCTACACCCAATTCAATGCTCTAACCAACTGCACTAGCATAAATAGTTGACTATTTTTTGGTCATTTAATACTTATTTAATTTTTCAGAAAATGAGTGGGGGGCACAGATCCCCCTTGGTCCCCTTAGGCCCGCCACTATACTAGAGTCATTGTATATGTCCATGCCCCAAGACCTGAGCTCCGTAGCGATGGAGAGTTCAACGTGATTGTATTGTGTATTTCGTTCTGATTTTGGCTTGCCTTTTTCATGATCATACAAAAAATCATAATCTTCTCCTTTTATTGTTGGGATACAACAGTTACGAATTCCAAAGGGCAGCCTACTAATTAGCCATTAATCACAATTAAGTGGCTTTATTATCATTGCCTTAATCACACATATTAGGCCTGATTATGACAGCTAATATGGGCCGTACAAAATTCAATACTCCACTTGACCACATATCCGAGTCTACGCTCCCACTTGGCTACACAACCAAGTTGGTCAGAACGCAACACTCTACTTTAGAACAACCAAATACGTTTCATGCAGGAAATGAGGTGTGCGACCGATTTTTTTGAAACAAGTAGTGTATGTATGTCTCCATCAAACTAACATTACACTTTCACAATAATGATCCCCTAAATCACTTAAATAACACCGCAACATACAAAGTCCCTTTTATACTATAACATGTTACTTAGTTATATACTCAATATATATAAGAAATAATTGTCAAAAATAATCCGAACTGGTCCTCTTATTCCATAAATAATCTGAACTTGCATTAATCCACGAATAATCCTAACTATTGAAAAATCATTTCAATAATGTACTTTGACCAATTTCAATCGACTCTAACACGAAAAAAAATAGTGAAACTGACATTACCTCACTCTTATTTTAAGTAAAATTCAAATCGGTTTCACCTATTTTTTTTAATCAATTAAAGCAGGTTAAAATTGGTCAAAATACATTATTGGAATAATTTTCAATACTTGGGATTATTCGTGAATTAATCTGAGTTCAGATTATTTATGGTTAAGAGGAACAGTTTGAATTACTACTGACAATTAATCCAATATCTAATTCGATTAAATTTTCAATTACCCGATCCAAAAAAAAAAGCTAAATTATAAAATATTACATGGAGGTTACGTGCGTTGGCAAATCAACGACCCTGGGCATGACCCAACACGGCATTCTGAGCCATGGACCGCGCCTGAGCCTTCATTTTGGAAATTTGAAATAAAGCACAACATGACAGGACCCGTGCCACGCTTAGGCGTGCCTGGGCCATGCCTACTTCTAGTTTCAACACGTTACGCTGATACATAGGCCAGCTCAGCATAGCCCACTTCCACCTCTATTACAACTGTATGGAAAAGGTTGCATTGAATTACCCAATATGCATACATGGCATCACACGGGCAAAACTCAATAGCAGAAGTAAATGAGAATGTTAGGACTTCTATATCTCACCAATGTGGGACTTAACTGTTATAACGGAAGTGCTGACAACTGACGTTGGGCCTCTGCTGCATCGGTGTTCACGGTCCATAATAGTATGATATTGTCCGCTTTGGGCCTAGCCCTCACGGATTTACTCTTGGGCTCCTTCCCAAAAGGCCTCATACTATTATATTTGATAACCCCTTATATAGATCATCTTCCACCTATTCTCCACCGATGTGGGACTTGGGTTTGTATCCTAACAAATCCTCCCCTTAAACCAAGGACCATCATTATGACTCGGAACTTGAACTATTTGGAGAACCTCTCACACTTTTGCAGCCCCAACTTCTAGGCACCCTTTCTCATCACCAAGACTTGGTAGCCTCCCCTTAACGGGCATCTGAAACTCCTCTGCATCCAATATACCCTGGACCGGGTCCGCCACTTCAGAAGTCCTAGAACACAACGGTCTCTGGCATCCAATCTGGAAAGGACCCACTAGACCTGTGGCAACCAATCTGATAAGGGTCCACCTGATCAACAGTTATAGTACACATAAGGTCTTCCGCTTGACCTATGGCGCCTTCTAGGTCCATTTTCACCATGGACCAAACTTGCTTAAGACTCCACTCGAGCTAGGAGTTTCGGCAAATGCTTCTCCAGTGATGCCCAGCCCAAGTCGACCTTGGGCTCTGATACCAATTTGTTAGATATATGCCTTAAATCTGTCTGTTGCCACTTCGAGTGACTATTCGGGGGTCCCACTGCCCAAACGGTATCTGTCATCTGATATTGGGCTAGGGTTCTGTCTGGGCCTATATTAGGTCAAACTCTGTATTAGGGTTTAGAGAGTTATATAAACTCTCTAACCCTCACCCTAGTTTCATGTGCTTATCATACCGTCTGAAATCTGTAATCTGAAACTCCTCTCAAATTAATAAAACTCTCTCCCATCCGCCCTGTGGACGTAGCTAATACAACGTTAGTGAACCACGTAAATCTGTGCGTTCTTTTCTTTGTTGTTCGTTTTTCTCTTTATTCTTTGCTTATGTTACAACAAATTGATAAATCAGACAATTAAATGACTTAAAGTTCAGGAATTACACTATGTATAAACGGGTTACATAATCTCACACAAAAATTCTGCAAAACAACAAACTGTGGATTGTTGAAGCCTCCAATAGTCCAACTAGTGTACATTGAAATACAATAAGATTACACCTCAATGTGTAAGCGAGGAAAGGCGTACGAAAAGTTTGAACTTTCGATCGTTTAATTCTAATAAACGATTCGAAGATATATTTTTAGCCTTAGATGACACCAAAGCTAATCATCGGGGAAAACTGTTCATCGGAAAGTTTCTGAGCGGATTTTCTTTCAGTAATTCAGACTCCCTGCATATTAACAATGACAGTCAATTACATTTTGAATAGAATAATATGATTGGACGAATCGAAAACCGTATCGATTACAATGACATACTGTTTGAGTTCGCGTTCGTCCCTCTCTTTCAGCTGCACATTTGTATTGTTCCGAACCTCTTCGCCAGTCTGATGCAGCCTGAAGATAGGTAGACACGTTATCAGTTCGCCAATTGGTGCAGCGCATTCAGCAGAAAAGTGACAACAGTTCTATATTCAATCAAACAGCATAATATTGTTTACATGGTAAACAAAACAATTATCATTTTCCATGGATCAGTGTACTTGCTGTCTTTGGTAATTTCACATACGCCGTGTGATGGAATCACTCACTGAGCAGTCTTCGTTTCATATCGTTAAGATACTTGGAGGAAGTAGCAAATGGTTGATGCAAATCTTAAATTAGTTTTCGTTTTGGGTCATTTAAAAAGATGATAACAGTTGAAGTTTAGGTCAATCACCCTCTCTGTGCCAAAGTATGCTTTCATTGTAATGCTTTCATTGTAAGGTCAATGTTTCTTACAACCATTCCTCGTTGAGTTTTTTTTTAAGGGAGAGCTAAATGCTAGGTCGTTGCAGAGGTATTGTTCTTCACAGAAACTTTTAAAACCAAGTTACAAACAAAACCAAAACATGTGCAGCTGATAACGTGTCTACCTATTCTGTATTGTTCCAAACCTCTTCTGTAAAAAAGAATTGGGACCGGAGTTATTGAGTTGAAAAATCTGAGACGTATAATATTGTTGCAAGCAGCAACTCCATCCGAGGAAAATTTGGAGAATGCTATTGATGAGTTCCAACATTAACTTCTCACTAAACTAGTACGCAACCATGAATGAAACAGTATTAACTTTGAGTGCTACTTACTCGGAACTTTGCTGATCGGCAAACACCTCAATGACTGGAGAGGCAGGTACAGCAATTCTAGTGCCGGGTCTTTGAGGAACCTGAGGTACAACACTGTGTAAGCATCCTGTAACGATCTTATATACTGTTCTAAAATAAATGTTGGCATAAGTACCTTGAAAGAGGTCCATTTTCCTGGGATTGCTGAATTCTCTTTGTTTCTATCTCTGTGAGTAGGAAGACTGTCCCAAGTTTTCAGTTCTACTTTTGATAAATCTGCCTGATGAGCAGAGCTGTTCTCCTTATTCGTATCCTTAAAGACCGACAGAGGAGTCCGCTCGCTCCTACAGTTGTAGATGACTAAGTTAGTACAGGAGTAAACATGACTTAAGAACATTACAATCTAAACAAGTCTAACTTTCGGACTCTTAACAACAGTCTTTTCTTACCTATTTCCCTTGGTATGTTTCTTGCCAACATTGACCGCGTGTGTTCCTGGATCACGAAAATAATGTTTACAACAATAGTGAATAAAGGGTTAAAAACGAATTGTTCCAAAGCTAAATAGAAAACTTACTGTTTTCTGCTGTGGACAGCACAGTTCCAAAGCTTCGAACAGGCTGACTAATCTCTTGTCCATCCTCCTGAAGAAGTAAAATAAAGGGTTAAAACGAATTGTTCAATCAGCATTCAGCAATTTGATGGCATGAACTAAAGATGGTAGCTTAACATTCATACGTCTGTGGTAGTTTTAGACTTTGCCATGGAGCGAGCAATAAACTTCCTGTATGCTGCTTCTAATTTTTCAACTGGTTGCACATTTCTACACATAGCACAGACATCTTAGTCACAGTTGAAGCAAGTAATAAAGAGTGCGCGATCTTCAGAATTTTTTTTTGGAAAGATAACAGTTAAAAGCTAATAAAAAAAATGTAATGTTCAGAATAAAATAGGAAGAATGAAATCCAAGAATCCCATATCTAATAAACTTCGCCGCTAAAAAAAGAAGCGGATTAATTTATCTTGACAGAATCACAAGAGCTTCACTCACGCTATTGTCACAAAAAGAGCTGAGATATATAGTCACCTACATGTATCTCACTTGACACTACTTTAGTCCAGATAGAGTAATAGTGGCCCGAGATAGTATTAATACAAGTTCCCATGAGTCTTCTAAGATTTCAGCAAAGCTACAGGCAGTTGAAGCTTGAACATTCAGAAACGACATATGAGAGTACTTGAGCTAGTATCGATAATGTTAGCTGAACCACAATAAATGTCGAAACCATTTACCAAAAACTTCTCATTTAAAGGAATTGTAAATGCATGAGAGAAAGAAAAGGCTTCATTTGTAGCACATTGCAGTTCCGGAACCCACAGGATCTCTAAACCTTCCCTCTGCTGAATAATTGTCGACAATCCTTATGGTTACTTAGACACTTATCTTTTATACATGCCCGACACTTGAAATCAGCACGACATCTCAACACTTTGTTTTCGACTACAAAACATGAACTTCTTCACAAAATGTCCGTGTGCAAGTGTGCAACCTTCCGACACCATGTCGTATCCGACACTGGTAGCCGAGTCTTTGTAACATTGGTTATATAGTGTCAACAATGTTTATAGATTGGCCGATAGAAGTGAGATTCTCGCCGTCAGGCCATAGGGCTTCGATGCTTCATTTCCTCAAAAGAAAAATGAGATAAAAAATACATAATGCTTAGCCTAATCTAGACTTAAAAGTAGAAACTCCAGCCATTCTTAAAGCCATCTACAAGCACATTTCTATCATGGATAGATGCAATCTACAACTTCATTAGGCGCAAAATGATAAACAGATTTGGTTCATATATTATGGCCTAAATAAACCAAATTAATACGACGTATCAAAGAAGATAAAAACATCAGTAAACGAAACTAATTTAACCAAAATAGAACCCAGTCATCGGCTATACACGCTCTATTTAAGACAAGAATGAAAAAGGAGTGTCACGAGACTTACATAGATAGGCCTCGGTTAAAAACCTCGTTAGCTGTTTTAATCTTGTGTTTATTTTCCAAGTGCAAAGCATATGATATATAGTAAGCGGCGTGAGACTGCCCAATCTTGTTGGCTTCCAGAAATCTGTATATGACTTCAGCATCAGAGCAACTTTCGGCCTGAAATTAAGTAACAAAAACAACTTAAGTTTTACATAATACTCATGAACTACAGGAGCCAAAAAGTCCTGTCATTTTCAACAATTGTGCATAAACAAACTTACATATTCCAGCCACACTTTAAGGTAGCGAAGATCGTTCTTGTACCGATCATCATGCCAAAATGCACGTACACATTGCTCATACATGAGTACGAGTCCAGAAGAGTCTCCCGCAGCTGGAAATGCCTCTTGAACCCACTTGATACACCTACAACGGTAATTTATTCAAAATAAAGCACGAATTAGGATAACAAGAATTCTTTGTAGAACTCTAAGGTCCGTTTGGATTGAAGGAATTGGAGGGAAAGGGAGGGGAGGGAAAGGGAGGGGAGGGAAAGGGAGGGAAGCATTTTACTTTGTTTGGATACAAAATATGAAATCTCTCCCAAATAGGCAAGATTTGGAGGGAAAATGGTATCCAAACACCACCATTTCTCCTCCCCTCCCCTCCCCTTCCTTCACCTTCCTTCCCCTTCCCTCATTTCCCCTCCCTCCCTTTCCCTCCTATTTTGCTATCCAAACACACCTTAAAGCATAATGAGTACACACAAAACTAAAGCTACTGTTGTAAGACTGTCTCGTGGTTTTTTGGGGGGGATCCGAGGACTGTAACTGTGGAGACAATCTGACGCTATACTATGGTTAGTTATATGACGTGTCACGAGTGTATCGAACATGGGTAAAATTAGAAATATGAAAGATAATACTAACTTACTATGAAAGAAAGTGTCTTCTAATCCATCATTGTAAACATGTCTAATAGAAGAGCGTTTTACGGAAGTTTATACTTCAACCGCTTTTAAACATTCTACTATCCTGTTTGAGCTATTCATCTTTTAATTTGTACTTGTAATTGTTCTTCTGTCTGAATGTTGTGTCAATTACGAATTTTTTTTGTCCGCTTTACTTACCACTGCATATCAGTAACTTCTTTAATTGTGAAAACATGAAGAATAAAAACAGACGGAAGAGGTATCTGATTGACAGAATGTCCAACACATGATAAAAATTAAAATTTTCAAGGGAAATCGAAGTTACATTCTCTCGAAACAGACCTATTCTTCTCATCGTATCTTATTAAATAAAACAGCAAACTCAAAGAAAACTTCACACAATTTCAGAAAACTTAAAAAACTTCAGCGAAAGACTAATTAAGAAACCGAAAACATCAGAAAACAACTGAAGAAAACATTAGACTTCAGACAGCGAAGAGAACAAATCCATTAGAAATGTGAGTTACATAGGACGAAATCCAAGGTCCGTCTATTACAAGATAATTGAAATGAACCCGCGTAGTTAGAAAACCCGATAATTATAGAACAAATAAAATCAAACAGGAAACGAGAATCATACTCGAGCCAAGGCTGAAGAGGATCATCACCACGGTATTCATCAATGGCCTCAATCAACTTCCTAAAACAAAATAAAAAAGCCAATTTAATCAGATGAAACAAATGAGATAAAAGAGAGGAAAGAACTACACGAACCTGCGAGTAGCGAGAAGAGAGTGTTTAAGAGGGATATTAGAGTAGGACTTGAGGGCATTGTTCAAGATCTTGACGTTGCGGCCGCGCTTAAGTGGTTTCACATTTTCCTTGAAATTGTCCCATCCGAATTCGTCATCGTCGTCGTTGGAAGGAGGGCGTTTGTTGGAATTGAGGCGGATTTGGAGGAGGAGCCGGGTTTCGGGATCTAGGGTATCTTCCAGGGATTGAGCTGCTGCTGCCATTTGATGGGGAGATGAGGGGATTCAAAATGGAGGATTTTAGCCGTTGGTGGGTTAGACCAAAGGGATATTCAAAATTTCAAATATACTCCCTCCGATTCACCAGATTCTTAACATTTTCCTTATTTGGGTGATTTTCCATTTCTTAACATTTCCCTTTTTGGAAAGTTTTTTATCTCACAATTAAAACCTACCCCACTTGTTTTCCCACTTTTCCACCCATTTTTTGGTCCACCTAAATTATCGTGTATAAAGTAAACGTTAAGAACCTGAGAATCGGAGGGAGTATATATATATGGGGGAGCCGGTAAGAATAAAGACGTAAGAAAGGAAAAAAAAGAATTCAATTTTTACAATAAGGCAAGCATCATGCCACATCGTTAAAATTTTAATAAATCATACTCCCTCTCTTTTATTCATTTAGCCACATGGTCCCACTTTTCTCCTCACAAAAAGTGGAACCATAGGGCTATCCCATTGAAAAGAAGGGAGTAATAATTTGTCAAAAGATTGACACTAACAGTCACCAAAAGTCAGTCAACCTCCCACCATCACTCCGACGACCTCCATTTTTCAAAATACCATGCTAATTGAATCAACCTTCCCGACGACCTCCATTTTTCACCACTACACCCCATCCTCTCTCGCCATTCTTTTATCCTCTTAATTTCATTAGTATAAGTTGTTCAATGAAGTCCAAAAAATAAAGTTTTGATATTAAAAATTGAACATTGTTAGAGGTGATTTACCAGATCTACTACCAATTTATACGCCATTATTATATGATAAAGGTAATTTACGTTATGTCAAAAGTAAGTTATATATGTTTCAATAGTAACGCTAATGTCTTTGAATATTACGTTTAAAAAAGTTAAGGTTACGCTTCACGAATTTCGATTATTTTGATTTAAAATAAATAAAATTAGGGTATACCCGTACTTGACGAAATTTGAGGAAAATAGAAATCGAGTATCTTCGAGAATGAGGTAATTGGAACCAAACTATTTGAACCACCATGAGGCGGTGGCAGGGTGGTGGTCGTTGTAAGGAGGAGATGATGGTTGCAATTGAACGAAATTGGTATTAGTTGGGGATGAAGATCATTCAATGGAAAATTAAGGTGAGTAATTGTACTTTGATGAGATTGGTGATGGTGCTAGTGGTCGGAGCTGTTGGAGTGTTATTGACCACATGTGAGAAGTTCCATATTGATTGTGGAAGAGAGTTTGGTGTGGTTTATAAAGTCTAAGGGAACTCCTCTAATTCCCAATTAGTTTTGAGAAATGTGGATACCCTTGGATTTGTAAACCGGACTTGCTCTCTTATACTCGGGTTTGGCCAGGCCCGTTTCATGATTTTAACAGGAGCAATTTAACAGTTTGTCTTATAAGTGGTGGTTGCAGACTCGCAGTGATGTGTTAATTGATATAGTCGGTTGTTTTATTAGAGGTTGTGGGTGAATGTTGAGGATAGATGAATTATATGTAACACCCCGTGTTTTTGTAACACAATATTATAAAAGAATTTAATTCCTTAAATTAAATTCATTCTTTTTCCTTATAAATAAAAATGCGTCTGAATTTTTTTCGCCAAATAATACTAAATTTCACAAGTCCAAATTTAAAATTTTTGAAAAATAAAATATGTTGTATTATCTTTAGAATTCAAAAAGAAACACAATTCAAAACTTTATAAAAATCAACCACAAAACTTATGTCGTCTTTCAAATTTCAAAATGGTCAAGTCATGTTTACTATTCATAAAAATAAAAGTAAAACCTTTTATTCATAAAATTCAATTTTGGACACTTTTGATTTTCGAATAAAAATGGACCCATATACTTTTCCCCTTTTTGAAATTCAAATCAACGATTTCAAACACTACAATTTTCATCGCGACTAAACTAAAACTATTTTTGTATATATCGAATTTGAACTTTTTTTTTACTTATTTGAACTTGATAAATAAAATGACGAATCGACGACAAATTTCGGCGCGCAAAACGAGGCCAAAATTGGCCAAAGTGGCCGAGCTACCTAGGTGACTTAGTCACCATGATCCTCTTCCTTTTTCTTTCTTTTTGATAAAGTAAACTTACACATCAAATTTATTTAATCATTTTGATTATTAAAAATAAATCTTATTATATTACTTCCTCCATTTCATTAGATTCTATACATTTACTTTTTGGACACTATTCACGAGTGAGGAGAATCTTTGATATATCGTCTAATATATGAAATAAAAAATAGTCATGTGAGATCTTGTTTTAATTGCCTTTTCGAAAACATTATTAATATTCAAATTTTATAATTTTCAAAATTATGTAACTAAAGATATAAACAAAAGAAAACGTGCATCGACGTACGTGCAAAAATCAAATGTATAGAATCTAATGAAATGGAGGAAGTAATAACAAATTACTATTCAAATTCTATTTAACTAACTTTTTCACTTAATCTCGAAATTCTGAGTTATACCTAATTTAAATTGATAAACTTTTTGACGGTTGATTATAAATATTTAATTCGTTAACATTCAACGAAAAAAAATAAGTATTTCGACCAAACGATTTTTATTCAAACGAAAATGAAATGGACTAGTGATGTGTCATATATTTACGTACTTATAAACCCTGTTCACTAGCGTTTCTTTGCGATTCTCGTGCTTTTATATGCATTTCAGCTCCTTTTTCTCTCCGTTTTGGCCCTGCTGCATTTTTATGTCCATTTTGTAGGTAAACGCGCTAATTTGGAGGTTAGGATGCTAGTCGGGAAGTTTCGTGAAGTTTCATAAAGTTTCGTGGTGTTTCGAGTTGGTTTCGTGCCGTTTCGGTTGCGTACGAGCCACGTTATAGCGTTTGAAGGTGTCCCGGGACCTTGGGACAGAACACGGAGCTCAATTAATCACTTTAGACCTCGTCCCTATCCTTTGGGATGAACCATGCCTTGTTCCTAGGCCTTGGGACGACATACGATAAGTTAGAAGCAAGTACAAGTGAAGACCAAGCGAGGAGACGAAGCCAAAACTTGCTGAATTTTTCTGTACACCTCGGGACAAGTGTCCCGGAGCCTTGGGACGTGTCTTCATGGTGTCCCGGAGTGTGTCCCGGTCGGGATGGGGGTGGTCCCGGTCGGGATGGCCGTCCCTACCCCTTGGGACGGGCCCCGACTCCTCGTGTGCTTAATTTGATCGACTTATTTGAAGGGGTTTCGCTCATTATCTTCGTCTGAAATTTTTACAGCATTTCTAGGACACTTAAAACTTCATTCTCACAAGAAATTAGGGTTTGAATCTTTGAATAAGTTGTACTTTGAATTCCCGACTCGAATTCGTTGTTTTGATCATCCATTTGGTTTTGCTGCTTTTGTTCATCCATTTCTCCTTTGGTCTTCTCTCTTTTCATTGTGATTTCATTTCTTATTGTTTGTGACCATGTTTTCATCCTTTCCCCTTGCTTTGATTATCGTTTTTATCATGTTTGAGTAGTTTTATCATCTAGGGAGAAGGGTGAAGCATGGGTGTTGGTTTTGGTTGTATTTGATGATCATTTTGAGTTAGATTTTGTAACACCCCGTGTTAAATTAAGCTAATCACAATTAGAAAATCAATAATTAGACAATCTAGATCAATTATTTTCCTAAATTAATACACTATAATTTTTCTCGCACCTAAACTAAAACCATTTTGAAATACTTCGAATTTGAACTTTATTCTTTCATATTCGAACTCGATAAATCAAACGGAGGATCTACGACAAATTTCTCAACGACAAATTTCGGCACGCAAAACGAGGTCAATGTTGACCCAAAATGGCCGAGCCACTTAGGTGGTCAAACCACCTAATTCTTTCTCAAATATATGATTACTCATAATCCAAATCTAACTAAGTTAGTTAAAAGTTAATTATTTTGATTATTACTAACAAACTTATTATATTATTATCAAATCACTATTTCAAATTGATTTAACTAACACTTTCACTAAAAATCGGAATAATGAGTTACACTAAGCCTAAACTGATAAACTTTTTGACGTTTGAGGATAATGATTTAATTCGATAACATTCAACGAAAAAAATATATATTTCGATCGAATAAAATTTTATTTCAAAGTTGCGAGGAAAACTAGTACCCAATTTTTGTTTGATTTCGTTTTGAGGTTTATTTTCATTTTTATTTTCGATCTTACTTCTAAACATTATTTTAAGACTATATATTTCATTTCGAGACTTTTCGCGTGCACGTAAATTGAAAATTTCAAAAACGTAAAAATCGGGTCTTGGGTGTCATGTTGGCCGAGATATTTGGCCAAGGATCAAGGTGATCCTCTTCCATTTTTCTTCTCCTTTACTAAGTTGTCTAATCTCTTACACTCTAGCTTATTTCATCATCACATCCTATTTTTAATTAAATTGAACATTATTTTCTAAATATTAAACTTACTACAAAGTTTACTAGTATACAAGTTTTACTACTACACTTTACATTTCACACAAAACACACAAACACAACTAAAACACTCTAACTTTTCCTCTCTAAATAAACCCAACTCAAGAACAAAGTAAGCCATATTCTTATGCAACTCAAGAACACCATATGAATCTTCATCCTCTTTAATTCTTTTCTTCCTTTAAACTTTCATTTTATTTGCTTAAATTTATTAGCACACTTAAATAAACTCCTCACCATTTATATTTGGTACTCACTTACTCTTTTTACATACAATTAAAATATGAACATAAATCGAAATCATAAAAAAATTAAAACATCACCTAAACATAAAAATGAAACTACACTTTAAATTTTTAGTTTAGCTAGTTTAGTTTTAAAATAAATTACTAACTTACTTATTTCGTTTTTATGTACTATCCTAATCAAAGACGAGGAGCAAGGTGGAGGAGTCGATTTGAGCCAATTCGATCATATCGTAGACCCCGACAACTGTTGACCTTTTGCTCTTAAACCTAACCTAAGGTGCTTCTCGCACACTTATGTGATAAGCGCCTCGTAACTGATTTTATGTTATTTTCCTAAGTGAAGTTATAATTATATGCATGATGTTATATGTCACCTAAGCATCACATGTTAAATTAGAAGACAAAAATCGAAAAATAGAAATTGTTGTTCATTATGAAAACCCACGGCCTCCTCTTTATTTTTCACTCAATTATTCGTTTTAATTTTTGTAAATTGCATGCTTAAAATACTTGTAATAAGATGAACATGAAAATCTAATTAGTTTATGTTTTAGACTAAAAATGAATTTGTTATAAAATTTATATGTTTAAAGTGTATATGTGTGTGTTTGAAATATTGTTATTCTTATGTTTGGAATGATTTTCACTTATGTATGTTAATGTTTTGTATATGATTTTTACACATGTTAAGTACATAAATAATATAAAGTAAGTTGGATATTGAATTAGAAGTATATAAATCAAAAATAAAACTTCGAACATATACATACACATACACGGCCAACTTAAATATTTTGGACCAATTTTTAGTTTTAATTTTTCTAAATAACATATTATGATTAGTTTAGTTAAATTTGACTTGTATGAAAAATTTGAGAAAATTACATAAACATATAAAAATTTGACTAATAAATGTTCATATGAAAAATATTAGGGTTCTTCATATCTTCATGTGTTCTTCATTTAGATGACTAATTTGATCCAAAATATTTATAAGTTTTATTTTATTGTTGTTTAAATACTTTAGTGAATAATCACAATAATAAACATATAGGTTAAATAAACTAAATCATTAAAATATGAAAGTTAGAATTATAAAGTGTCACAAAATCACTATTCATAAATGAAATAAAATAATTAGTAAAAATCGTAAACTAGATAATTCACTTTAGTATAATTTAAATAATCAATACATAAAAACTTTAAGTGAAAATCGATAAAAATTAGAAAACGAAAATAAACTACTAAGTACATAGAGGGCCACGGTTTAGGGTCAATTTTTAGACCTAAAATGAATTTGTCACTTTTTATTTTTATCACATAAGTATTTTAATTAGTTAAAGTAATGATTTATTAATAAAAACAAAAGAAGAAATAAATAGAGTAGTGTATAAAGAGGCCACGGCATTCATTTTATTTTTGGCCAATTTTGGTCAAAATGAATTTATCACTTAGTCACTAAATTTTAATAGTAATTAGGTTTATATTTGTTTATGTATTAAATCGTTAATAAAAAGAATTGACAAAACCGATAAAAATAAACGTTACACGTATTAAAATGAATAATGTCGAGTGTTACTACCTTTGCTTAAATTGGATATGGACATACGGACTATTTAAAATGAACTACGACAACCTCACTAAAAATGGAAACCGCTAAAATCTTAGTTAAGTATACGACTAAATTTAACCGAGTTTTACTTTTGAAATGTTATTTAAAATGACCCAGTACAAAATGAACTTAACAACTTTGAAACTAGGATTTTGTACTTAAGTTTAAATCGAGTTTTACATTTAAAATAAATTCTCAAATCGCTAAATACAAAACGAACCTAACGACTTTAAAACTAGAATTTCGTACTTAGGAAATAAAAGTAATTTTGATACTTTAGTAAAATATCTAAGTATGAAAATTGTATAAAATGTAAGTATACTAAGTATAAGAATAAATATAACAACCTGGTTTTTTCGTGACTTTAATTAAACTAAGGCGGAAAATTAATTAAGTCTATTTATTACAAAACCAGCTGTTATCGTATTACAAACTTCATATACATGATATGAGTTTAAGATAAACAGAGTGTATGTTCGATTATAAATCTCTCCAAAACAACGGAGTACAAAATAAGGTAAACCATCCCCAGCATTTGATAACATAAGCCCTCGGGGTACCTGCATTCAGTCCCATAATTAGTGTTTTCTCCCCCACACATACTAAGCAACATAAATATACATACAGAAATGCAGTTCATAAAGCATAATATAAAACAGTTCATTTAACAAGGCAATTAAATTATCAGATCATCTCAATTCATAATCATGCAGGCAAATCATCATCACTTCATTCAATTTCGGGGTAGTCGACCCTTTTCAATTATATTCATATAGTAACATATACTCGCGAGTCTTGACTACAGAGCGGCTTGTGTACCCTCATGGTAAAACACCCATATGATTCGCCATCAAAGTGCACTAGTTACTCAGACTCGTACATCAGATCAAACACTAAGTAGCATACGATACAGCTACCTAACATCCAACACAACATGGATAATCTAAGATGAAACACGACCATAAGCCAACAAACCAGTAAGGATGGAAACATGCAGACCTAATAAGCGTCCGCGCAATAGCGTGCCGGTCACATCAACAGACTTTAAATTGCTAAAGATATCAAGCAGGTAATAAGGAGGATCAGTCCCTTGTCTTTTGTATGCATACACCACCCTATTGGTGCGACTATTACACTACGACAGATTCCCCGGATGGGAATGGTCATTTTCCATTACCTCATATGGGCCCGTGAACGAATCGCTACCCAGGGCGAAAATCACGTTAAATAACGACTAGGAGAGCCATTAAATGTACCACTAGCACCAAATAGCGATGATAGTGTCCCCATATGCGGCTACCTTACCAACCCTGACCCTATAGCGTTTAACATCGCAGACACCCGAGTATTTAACCAGTACTTCGTTTTCTTATTTTCTCAATCTCTTATTACTTACGTGATAGTTCATATAAATCAGTATCGTCGAACTTGTATAATGAAAATTTAGTTCTAGCAGTTCTTCAGGTAAATGGAAGCACATAGAAAACTTAAATATTTTATTGGAGTCCGTTCGTAAATTTTAAATATTTTCACTATTCATTATTTTACTATTCATTGTATTTACTATTCATCGTATTTACTATTCATCGTATTTACTATTCCTCGTATTTTTATACGTATTTGTATTTTTGTATTTCGTATTTGTACGTATTTTTATACGTATGCGTATTTTTATACTCCGTATTTTATTCGTATTTTTATACGTATCCGTATTTTTTTATACTTAGTATCTTTTTCTATACTTAGTTATTTATTATTATATTATCTTTATACTTTAGTATTTTTATACTTTATACAAATTTTATACTTAGGATATTTTATTTAGTTACAAAACCAACTTTTATTTTCAAAGTACAAAATTCTAGTTTTAAAGTCGTTAAGTTCGTTTTGTATTTAGTGATTTGAAATATTATTTTAAAAGCGAAACTCGGTTATGTTTAGTCATATACTTAGCTAAATTTCTTTAACGTTTTCTTTTTTTTAGCGAGGTTGTCGTAGTTCATTTTAAATAGTCCGTATGTCCACATCCAAATTTAAGCAAAGGTAGTAACACTCGAATTTGTTCATTTTAACACGTGTAACGGTTATTTTAATCGGTTTCGTCGATTCTTTTTATTAACGATTTAATTTCCAATTTAATATAATCCTAATTACTATTCAACCTTAATGACTAAGTGATAAATTTCATTTTGATCAAAATTGGTCCAATTTAAGTGCTAAAACCGTGACTCTCTATTATATTTAGCTATTTGTTTCTTTTTTTTTTTTTTTATTAATAATTCTTTACTTTAACTAATTAATTTATCTAAGTGATAAAAATAAAAAGTGACAAAATCAATTTTAGGTCTAAAAACAATCCCAAAACCGTGGCCCCTTTATACTTAAGCATTTTATTTTCATTTTCTAATTTATCGGTTTTTTTTGACTTAAAGTTTTTATATACTAATTTCTTAAATTATACTAAAGCGATTTAACTAGTTTACGATTTTCACTAAATATTTTATTTCATTTATGAATAGTGTTTTTGCTAACTTTAAATTTCTAACTTTTTCATTATCAAGATTTAGCTTATTTAACTTATATAATTAGTATTGTATTTGTTTACTAGTGGATTTAAACAACAATAAAATAAAACTTATAATTATTTTGGATCAAACTAGTCATCTAAATGAAGAACACTTGAATATGTGAAGAATCTAATATTTTTCATATGAACATTAATTAGTCAAATTTTTCATACAAGTCTAATTTACCTAAACTAACCATAATATGTTATTTAGAAAAGTTAAAACTAAAAATTGGTCCATTTAATTTATGTTGGCCGTGTACATGTATATATGCTCATGGTTTTTGATTTTTGATTTTTATATTTCTAATTCAACAACTAATTTACTTTATATCATTTATGAATTTAACATATGTGAAAAAATCATATATAAACATTAACAAACATAAGTAAATTATTTCAAACACAAAGATAATAACAATAATTTCAAGCACAATAATACTTTAAAAACACTTAAATTTCATAACAATTTCATCTTAAGTCCAAAACATAAACTAATTATATTTTCATATACATCTTATTCATAGTATTTTAAGCATGCAATTAACAAAAATTAAAACGAAAAATTAAACCAAAAATGGAGGTTAGGCCGTGTGGTTTACAAGTGTTACACTAATGTTATTTTTCGATTTTTGTCTCCTAATTTAACATGTGAAGCTAGGTGATCATAAACACAATAAATATAACACATAAACATTTATAACATGCGATTTACAAAATTAAAACCTAGTGTGCGTGTAACACCCCGTGTTATTATAGCATAAAATTATAAAAGAAATTAATTCCTTTAATTAAATTCATCCTTTTTCCTTTTAATAAAAATGCGTCTGAATTTTTTTCGCCAAAGTATACTAAATTTTCCTAAGTCCAAATATAAAATTTTTGAAAAATAAAGTTTGTTGCATTATATTCAGAATTCAAAAAGAAACACATTTCAAAATCTTATAAAAGTCAACACAAAACTTGTATCGTCTTTCAAATTTTGAAATGGTCAAAGCATGTTTACTATTCACAAAAATAAAAGTAAAACCTTTTGTTCATAAAATTCAATTTCGAGCACTTTTAATTTTTATTTATAAATCTTATTATATTAATATCAAATTACTATTTCATTTTGATTTAACTAACACTTTCACTAAAACACGATATATTGAGTTACACTAAGCCTAAACTGGTAAAATTTTTGACGTTTAAGCATAATGATTTAATTCGATAACATTCAACGAAAAAAATATATATTTCGATCGAATAAAATTTTATTTCAAAGTTGCGAGGAAAACTAGTACCCAATTTTTGTTTGAATTCGTTTTGAGGTTTATTTTCATTTTTTATTTTCGATCTTACTTCTAAACATTATTCCAAGACTATATATTTTATTTCGAGACTTTTCACGTGCGCGCAAATCAAAAATTTCAAAAACGAAAAATCGGACCAACTTGGTCCATGTTGGCCGAAAATTTGAGCATGCTCTAGCATGCACTTGTCTTCTCTTTTTCTTCCTTTCTCTTACACACACCTTACATGTCTTACACACATGCTTCTTCACTTGTACAAGCATGCTCCTACCCTTCTTACACACATCAAATCCTCTTACAACATGCCTTACACATCCATGATTTTGATCATCACTTGGTTGAGCTTAGTTGCTTCACTTGTTAGCTCTCCATCCATACCCAAACATACTCTAACTACAAGGCACACACACCCTACATTACCAAGTATACACTTACCACAACCTTCACACATTACTTAACATACTACAAAAAGGAAAACAAAACACAACTACTACATACTACTACTCGGTTTTCTATCACACACATAACAAACACTTCAACTTATTTTTCTCTCTAATAAACTCCCCCAAAAACATTGTAAGCTTGTTCATCCTCAAGAACCTAAGATCTTCATCTTCTTCCTCCTCATTTTCTTTCCTTAAACTTCTTTTTATTGTTTTAAATTCACTAGAACATTTTAATTAATTCCTCACCATTTATATTTAGTACTCATTTTTTTTTTAAAACTTATGAATGAGCATGAACATAAATCAATTTAGTGAAGAATTTAAAACAACACCTAAACCTAAAATACTACTACACATTAAAAAGTTCTAGTATGGTTAGTTTAGTTTTAAAATAAATTACTAACTTGTTATTTATATTCTTATGTACCTATCCTAACCAAAGACGAGGAGCAAGGTGGAGGTGTCGACTTGAGCCAATTCGATCATATCATCGACCCCGGCAATTGCTAGGAGCATTTTCATTAACCTAACCTAAGGTGCTTCCCGCACACTTATGTGATAAGCGCCTCGAATTTGATTTTATGTTATTTTTCCTAAGTGATGTTTTGATTTGTATGTATGATTTTATGTCACCCAAGTATCACATGTTAAATTAGAAGACAAAAATCAAAAAATAAAATATATTGTCCATATATAATCTACACGGCCTAACCCTAATTTTTCGTTTAATTTTTCGTTTTAATTTTTGTAAATTGCATGCTTAAAATACTTGTGGTGAAATGAACATGAAAATATAATTAGTTTATGTTTAGGACTTAAAATGAATTTGTTATGAATTTAAATGTTTTAATGTGTTTATGTGTGTTCTTGAACTTTTATGGTTATTCATGTGTTTAAATGATTTTTAGTTAAGTGTGTTAATATTTGTATATGATTTTCACATATGTTAAATACATAAAAAAAACATAAAGTAAATTAGTTATTGAATTAGAAGTATAAAAATCAATAATCAAAATTTATGGGTATATATACATATACACGGTTTTCCCCTTAAATTTGGACCAATTTTTAGTTTTAATTTTTCTAAATAACATATTATGATTAGTTTAGGTAAATTAGACATGCCATAAAAATTTGAGAAAATAAAACGATAATATGAAATTTGACTAAATAATGTTCATATGAAAAACATTAGAGTTCTTAACATCTTCATGTGTCCTTCACATTTATTTCTAGTTTGATTAATAATTTTTATAAAGTTGTACTCAAATGTTGTTTTATTCCACTAATGAATAAATACAATAACTAATTATATAGGTTAAATAGACTCAATCATTAAAATTAAAAAGATAGGAAATTAAAGTGAGTAAAAACACTATTCATAAATGAGATAAAATATTTAGTGAAAATCGTAAACTAGATAAATCGCTTTAGTATAATTTAAATAATTAGTATATAAAAACTTTAAGTCAAAAACCGATTAAATTGGAAAAACGAAAATAAATTGCTAAGTATATGAAGTCCACGGCCTTAGGAGTATTTTTGGACCAAAATGATTTTGTCACTTTTTATTTTTATCACTTAAGTAATTAAATTAGTTAAAGTAATGAATTATTAATAAAAAAAAAAAAAAAAGAAACAAATAGCTAATGTAAATAAAGGCCACGACATTTCACCCTATTTTTGGTCAATTTTGGTCAAAATGAATTTATCACTTAATCACTAAAGTTGATTTGTAATTAGGATTACATTAAATTGTATAATGAATCATTTATAAAAAGAATCAACGAAACCGATTAAAATAAATGTTACATATATTAAAATGATTTAAATCGAGTGTTACTACCCTTGCTTAAATTTGGATTTGGACATACGGACTATTTAAAATGAACTACGACAACCTCGCTAAAAATAGAAACCGTTAAAAGAAATTTAGCTAAGTATATGACTAAACATAACCGAGTTTCGCTTTTAAAATAATATTTCAAATCACTAAATACAAAACGAACCTAACGACTTTAAAACTAGAAATTATACTTAGAAAATAAAAATAGAACTTTACACTTAGATTAAAAAGTCTAGATACTTTTTAGATATTTTTAGAAAGGCTAAGTATAAAAATTAAAAAGAAACTAAATAATTAGAAAATCTAGTTACATTAACTAAATCACTTAACTTAATCAAATAAAATATCTTAAGGTATAAAAATACTAAGTATAAAAATATAATAATAAATACTAAGTATAGAAAATACACTAAGTATAAGAATACATGTACGTATAAAATACGAATAAAATACGAAGTATAAAAATACGCATACGTATAAAAATACGTACAAATACGAAATACTAAAATACAGATACGTATAAAAATACGGTGAATAGTAAATACGATGAATAGGAAATACGATGAATAGTAAATACGATGAATAGTAAAAATATTTAAATTTTACGAACGGACTCAAAATAAATAATTAAGCTTTTCTATGTGTTCTGTTTTACCTGAAGAACTGCTTTTACTAAAATTTCATTATACGAAGTTGGACGATATATTTAAGTTACAGAATTGTCACCTATTTGGAATGAACGAGGAAATAAGAAATTGAGAAAATGAGCTACTTGAATAAAATACTTGGATTGTTCGCCATGTTGCGACTCTTGAAATTCGATGTTAATGAGGTAGCTGTCTATGGGGACTTGGGCTCCCTACCAGAGTTGCCCAAGGCTTATAACGATCTTAAGATTGCTATTCGGCACGGTATATACAACCTCAGGGATGGGGCAACATTGATATTTCCGTGGGCCCATAGATGGTAATTGGAAACTCCAGCCCCACCCGGGGGTACCCGTCTAAGGTGATAGTCGTATTTTTCGTCGGTGATACCTTTTGAATAGCGAATACGTATGATCCTCGATTAGATGGTGTATGCATACATTAGACAAGGATTTAGCTGTCCTTATTACCTTAGGTATCCTTAGCCTTGTCGACCATGTCCAAGTTATGTTGGCCTGTCGGCTATTGCTTGCGGACGTCTAGTATGTCGACCATGTCCAAGTTATGTTGGCCTGTCTACTATAAGCGCGATTCGTCTGCATGCTTAGCCTTACTAACGAAGACTCATTTGTTATCACATGTTGAATGCATTTCCTTGTTTGTTTGATGATTATCTGAATGACCTGGCTGAGTATTGGAATGCGATTTATTGAGTATGATTATTTGTGAGCGTGGTGTGTTATTTGATTGTGTTATACTCATGTTGAATCATCATAAATTCCTTACGTGTTTTACTTGCTACTTGCTCTTCATTTTTGTTTATTTATTATTTATACCGCATATTGCTTTAGAATTGCATGTGTCGAAAGAGTGTGCGGGAAAATGATGAGAGTTTAATGCAGGTACCCCGCGTCTTGACCGTTGATCTATCAGGGGATTGAAGGCCTTATTTTGTAATCTATTCTGAGAGAACTTGTAATCTAAATACTCTGCTTTATCTCTAAACTCGTATTATGTATACTGAGTTTGTAAGACGATAACAGCTGGTTTTGTAATATATAGACTTAATTAATTTTCCGCCTTAGTTTAATTAAAGTCACGAAAAACCAGGTTGTTACAGTGCGGGGGCACCTTAATTTACTCGGTATGATTTTTCTAGCAATTATCCGGATCCACTATATTGTCGAATATGCTTAAATCCACCCCGTCACTTGGCTCTTCGTCTTTGGATTTCAAAGTACATACAAGAAATTTAACTAAGTTAGTAACAAGTTTCACTAAAATAAACTAAGACTATTGTTTTAGAAATTAATTTATTTTAGGTGAAGTATAGTTTAATTTTATTCTATGATTTATGTCCATTAAAATTTAGTAGGAAAAAGAGGAAGTGAAAAGAAGCAACTTATGAAGAATTTTCATTTTTATGAATAGTGAAAATTTAAGTGGAAACTTAAATAAAGAAGATGAAGATCTTGAGTTTTTATTTACAAAACACATACTTTAATTTCCTAAGTTTCATTTTATAAGTGTAGTAGTAGTATGATTTATGTGGAAATGATCTAAATTAAATAGTGAACTAAGTGGAGTAATTTATGAAATAAACATAAGTGAATTAAATTTAGAAATAAAAATAAAGAAGAGTGGAAGATGAAGTTGCTCATGAAAATGAAGAACACCAAGGTTGTGTTCTTACTTAGAAATAAATTGGTTTTGTTTTAGAGAGGTTTTTGTGAGTGTATGTTATGTGTTTGTATCAAAAATGAACTTAATGAATTAAAATGTATTTGGATGAAAATGTAAGAGAATAAATGGGGAACAAAGGGGCAAAACCTACGGCTCACATGCATGAATAACAAGTGATTTTGGCTCTTGTACAAATTGTTTACAAGTTGTACAATTTAATTAAGTGTTTTAGTTTTAATTTAATTAAATAAAGTTTAATTAAAAGAATATTAGGGAACATCTTATTTCTAATTGGTGAATAAAGTCTTTGACACTATTTGGCATTAAAAATGTCTTTTTGTTGTTTAATAATGTTTTTCACGAAATTAGTCAGTTTTAAAAAGTCGGGCATCAAAAGCGATAAAAGTTAATGTGTGCGCGTTTGACGTTTTTTCGAAATATTTCTACTTTTGAATCCTATGACTAAAATATTTTATTAATATTTAAAAGTTAAGGAACGTCGAGGATAGACGAATAGAATGTTTTCGAGGAATGAAATTTGACCTTTGAAAGAAAACAGAAAAATAAATTTAGTTCGGTCTGTCTAATATTTATGAAAACTGTACCATTAAATCCGTCTCGAAAAATTAGGTGGTTTAGGCTTTTGTTTCGTTAAATTCCGAGTCCGTATGACCACTTTTCGGACCTCGAAAGTTAAGCTCTAAAAAGTTATACGGGTTGCATAAAATCAAGAAGGAAATTGGTTTGTTAAATAATGTCAAAGTAAATAAATAAAATGACAACTTTGAATAGGTGTGTAAGTGAATTGATGTGTGTAAGTAAAACAAGAAATGGAAGAGGATAAGTTGGACCAAGAAGGTCAAAATTTTCGGCCTACATGGTGATCATGTGGCTCGATTTTTCTTTTTTTGAAATTTTCGATTTACGCGCACGCGAAAAGTCCCAAAATAAAATATATGATTTTAAAATAGTGGTTCGAAGTAAGATCAAAAATAAAAATGAAGAAAAACGTTGAAGGGTGATCAAAACAAAAATTGGCCTTAGGATCCTCGAAATTTTTAATAAAAATTTCGTTTGGTTGAAATATATATTTTTTTTTTGTTGAATGTTATCGAATTAAATCATTATAACCAAACGTCAAAAAGTTTATCAGTTTAGGCTTAGTGTGATTCATTATTTTGATTTTTAGCGAAAGTGTTAACTAAATCAAAACGAAATAGTAACTTATAATAATTAAATAAGGCTTGTTAGTAATAAACAAAATGATTAACCTTAACTAGTTTTAATTAGATTAGGATTATATGTAAGTAGATTTGGAAAAAGATTAGGTGATTTAATCACCTTAAGTGGCTCGGCCACTTTGGTCAAGATTGACCTCGATTTGCGTGCCGAAATTTGTCGTTGAGAAAATTGTCGTGGATTCTTTGTTTGATTTATCGAGTTCGAATATGAAAGAATAAAGTTCAAATTCGAAGTGTATCAAAATGGTTTTAGTTTAGGTGCGAGAAAACTTGTAGTGTATTGTAAATGTTGATTTTTATAAAATTTTGAATTGTGTTTCTTTTTAAATTCTGAATATAATAAAACATACTTTATTTTTCAAAATTTTATATTTGTACTTGGGAAATATAGTATTATTTGGCGGAAAATATTCAGTCGCATTTTTAATGTAATGAAAAAGGATGAATTTAATTTAAGGAATTAAATTTTTTTATAAAATTGTGTTACAAAAACACGGGGTGTTACAATAAAGTAATCAATACTAATAATACATGTACTTAATAAAAATACGAATAAAATACGAAGTATAGAAATACGCATACGTATAAAATACGAATAAAATACGAAGTATAAAAATACGCATACGTATAAAAATACGTACAAATACGAAATACGAAAATACGAATACGTATAAAATACGATGAATAGTAAATACGATGAATAGTAAATACGCTGAATAGTAAATACGGTGAATAGTAAAATAATGAATAGTGAGAAATATTTAAAATTTACGAACGGACTCAAAATAAATAATTAAGTTTTTCTATGTGTTCTGTTTACGAAGAATCATTACTAAAATTTCATTATATAAAGTTTGTGATATATTTATGTTTAGAAATAATACATGTTGCGATTAAAGGAGGTTATAAAATTGAGAAAAAGCGAGCTACTTGAATAAAATACTAGGATTGTTCGCCATGTTGCGACTCTTGAAATTCAAGTTAATGAGGTAGTGTATATGGGGACTTGGGCTCCTCCCTGAGTTGCCCAAGGCGATTTAACGTTTAAGATTGTTATTTGTACGGTATATACAACCACAGGGATAGGGCATCCTTGATATTTCCGTGGGCCCATATATGGTGATTGGAAAATACCACCCATCCGGAGTACGTCTCAGTGATAGTCGAACTTTTTCGTCGGTGATACCTTTTGAATAGCGAATACGTATGATCCTCGATAGGTAGTGTATGCATACATTAGACAAGGGATTGAATCGTCCTTATTACCTTAGATATCTTTAAGCCTGGCAGCCATGTCCAAGTTATGTTGGCCCTATCGGCTACTGCGCGGATTATGTCTGCATGATTCCGCCTTACTAACGAAGATTCATCAGTTATCACATGTTGAATGCATTTCCTCGTTTGTTTGATGATTGTCTGAATGACTTGGTTATGAGTATTGGAATACGATTTATTGAGTATGATTATTTGTGAGCGTGGTACATTATTTGATTGAATTATACTCATGTTTGAATCATCATAAATTCCTTACGTGTTTTATTTTCTACTTGCTCTTCATTTCTCCTTATTTATTATTTATACCGCATATTGTTTTAGAATTGCATGTGTCGAAAGAGTGTGCGAGAAAATGATGAGAGTTTAATGCAGGTACCCTGAGACTACCGCTTTTGAATGTCGGGGATGGTTTACCTGTATTTTGTACTCCTTTTTGAGAGAATGTAATCGAATAACTCTGGTTATCTTAAACTCATATTATGTATATGGAGTTTGTAATACGATAACAGCTGGTTTTGTAATATATAGACTTAATTAATTTTCCGCCTTAGTTTAATTAAAGTCACGAAAAACCAGGTTGTTACACACAAATCACTATTCATAAATGAAATAAAATGTTTAGTGGAAATTTGTAAATTAGTTAAATCGCTTTAGTATAATCTAAATAATTAGTATATAAAGACTTTAAGCTAAAAACCGATAAAATCGAAAAATGAAAATTTTGAACACCACCATCATCCTCCACGGCATTCTTGCCCATTTTAGGGTTAAATTTGTTTTTATCACTTTTTAGTTTAATTGTTAAAATAATTTAACTAGTAGTTAATAAATTGAATTAAGAAATTAAAAGAAATAAATAAATTTTGACATATATATTAAACCACACGACATTACCATTTAAAATTGACCAAATTTGATCAAAATGAATTTGTCACTTAGTCACTAAATTTGATTTGTATTTAGGATTATATTAGATTGTATAATGAATCGTTAATAAAATGAATCAACGAAACCGATAAAAATAAACGTTACACGTATTAAAATGAACCTTGTCGAGTGTTACTACCTTTGCTTAAATTTGGATTTGGACATACGGACTATTTAAAATGAACTACGACAACCTCGCTAAAAATGGGAACCGCTAAAATGTTAGTTAAGTATATGACTAAATTTTAAACCGAGTTTTACTTCCGAAATAATTTTTCAAATCACTAAATACAAAACGAACTTAACGACTTTAAAACTAGAATTTTGTACTTAGAAAATAAAAGTTAGTTTTGTAACCTAAAAATATCCTATGTATAAAAATACTAAGTATAAAGAAAATACTAAGTATAAAAATATAATAATAAATACTAAGTATAGAAAAGATACTAAGTATAAGAATACATGTACGTATAAAAATACGTATAAATATGAAGTATAAGAATACGCATACGTATAAATACGAAGTATAAAAATACGTACGAATACGAAATACAAAAATACGAATACGTATAAAAATACGAGGAATAGTAAATACGATGAATAGTAAATACGATGAATAGTAAAATACGGTGAATAGTAAAATAATGAATAGTGAAAATATTTAAAATTTACGAACGGACCCAAAATAAATAATTAAGTTTTTCTATGTGTTCTGTTTACCTGAAAAACTGCTAGAACTAAAATTTCATTATACAAAGTTCGACGATATATTTAAGTTTCAGAATTGTCATTTATTAAGATTGGACGAGAAAATAAGAATTGAGAAAACGAGCTACATGAATAAAATACTTGGATTGTTCGCCATGTCGCGACTCTTGAAATTCGAAGTTAGCGAGGTAGCTGTATATGGGGACTTGGGCTCCCTCCCTGAGTTGCCCAAGGCGATTTAACGATTTAAGATTGTTATTTGGCACGGTATATACAACCCTAAGGATAGGGCATCCTTGATATTTCCGTGGGCCCATATATGGTAAGTGGAAAAGTCAGCCCCATCCGGGGGTACCCGTCTCTGGTAATATTCGTATTATTAGGTGACTACTTACTCGATGGGCGAGTATGCTACGATCCTATCTATAGTGGTGTATGCATACATTAGACAAGGGATTGAATCGTCCTTATTGCCTTAGATATCTCTAGCCTATTGGGTTTTCCCAACTGTACCCCTGCGTATATCGTATTCCCAACTGTACCCCTGAGTTTCTTTAATAACTCCAACTGTACCCCTGAGTTTCTTTAATTTACCCAAAATCATAACTGAAATCATACCTGAAATTGAACAGAGGAAGGAAGGACTACAAAAGTTCAACGATGAAGATGTTGCAACGACGATGAACTGCAAAAGTTCAATAGTAAAAGGAAGGAGATGAAGAGAACAAAGGAAGGAAGGTGAAAGGGTTTCAAAGGGTTTTAAAAAAAATTGAATCAAAAGAAAGAAATGACGGTTAATAAATTGACTCAACTTCTAATTTACAACTAATCCTTCCACGTAGGCAAATTAGGCGCTCCACGTAGGCAAATTACGCATCCTAATTGGCATTTAACGGTGATAATTGACGGCTTAAGCATAAATAGTTATGGTTGGGAGTAATTAAGGAAACTTCGAGTCTGAGTTGGGAATCACGATATACTGAGGATCTGATTAGGAAAAGCCGATAATGCAGAGTCTGATTGAAAAAACCCTAAAATTAAAGAAAAAATTGCACTCACTCACTCATTTATTAATATAAAACAACATTACGGCACCAAGGTCTCACTCACTTATCTATTAATATATAACGTAAGTTTGAACTATTTATAAATGAGTAATTTTATTGTTAGATTGAACTCATACAATGAGACATTCCTAGATTTCTCACCGTTGTTATGTTACACCCTCATCTACACGTAACAACTTCATTTTATGTCACCATTATTATCGATTACTACAACCATCGTTTTTATGTCACGTCATTCACTAGCAAAAGTATCAAAGTGGTACCCAAATCGAAACTTTTATTGTTGTGATAGTTTGTCGTTACTCGCAAGAATGAGTTTCT
Source organism: Dianthus caryophyllus (assembly GCA_023091065.1). Classification (NCBI taxonomy): domain Eukaryota; kingdom Viridiplantae; phylum Streptophyta; class Magnoliopsida; order Caryophyllales; family Caryophyllaceae; genus Dianthus; species Dianthus caryophyllus. Next base: position 21,931,168 of record CM041522.1, read on the forward strand.
GAAATACATTTTTTAAAATAAAACATCGTTAATATTAGATTAGCTTTGAAAGATAATATAAGTACTTTTAAATTGTCTCATACGATGAGACGAATGCACCAACAAATTTCTAATTATAAATAATACTGAAACTAAAAAAAAAAAGTTAAATCATGTTTTTATTTAAAACCACTGTACAACCCAGGAGAAAATAAAATTGTAAAAAAAGGAAATTGTCAATATTACTCCATCCACCTTTAAAGTTTTACTTTCCTTTTTCATCCCATTTTCATCCATAATTCTTGGTTATTATCAATTGTAATCCCACAATTTTTCTCAACTTTCTTTTTCCACCCCAAATCTTACTTTACTCTTAAATTTTGTACCCCTCCACCCATGAATTTTAAATTTGGATGGAGGAAGTATCTTAGAAGATACGAGTACGTTTTGTTAAAATTAATGCCACAAAATAAAAATATTCTAACATTACTATCTTTAACAGCCTTTTTATTAAATTTTGGTGATTAAAAAGATACTCCCTCCATTCCACAATTTTCTTCCCACTTTCCTTAAAAGGAAATTCCACAATCTTCTACCCATTTCTATTTTTATCAATTTTCCATCAATTTCAACCACACAATCTATTTTATTATTTTTCTACTTTAATCTCACCCACACAATTTATCCATCTAAATATTTGAGCCATACCAATATGGGAAGAACATTATGGAATGAAGGGAGTAATTTTTACGTTGATTTTTGTAGGTCACTTGCGGAAAAACATTTTTATTACCAAAAACTAAATGCATTTAGTCGAATAGCATCCAAAAATTTGGTTTTATTATCAATAAAATTTGGTAACAAGTAACAACTCTTAAACAAAATTAAAATAACATTTTCAGAAATAGTCAAGAGGGTCCGTGGAGTGGACTTTGAAGTGAAGTGAAGTAGAGTGCCCACGAGTAGCTCGTGCGAAGTAAAGCCGTTTTCAACGTATGTTTGTTTGCGCGCTTCATAAAATGTTACCGACTACTCGAGTAGTAAGAACCAAAACCCCTCGACTCTCCCTCAACACACTGCTCTCCTTGCTGCTTATCCTTCATCGGTAATCTTTTTTTTCTTTTCTTTTCTTTTCTTTTTTCTGTTTTTATTTACTTTTTTTTTTTTTTCAAATCTTATTTGTTCCTTACAAAATACAAGTAATTGGTTATTTCTTTTGAGATTTGGTGCAATACAAAAGAACTATGAAAGATTGAAAGTTGAGTCGATTTGATGAGCATAACTGCATTACACTAGTAACGTTTGCTATTTTTATTGTGTGCACACAACGAGGTTATGGTGTTTTAAGACATTTAGAAACATCAGTTTTTGAACTTTTGATGATTGTTGCACACATTAACGGCTATAATTTTCAATAGGCTGTGCAGCGTTTAACGATGTTGTAACTAATTATCCCAAATGAATTGAGTAAAACAATGACCAGAATCAATAGATAATGATCAGTAGCAGTGACTGGTGAGGTGAGCAGGTGACTTGAAATTGTTCCGATTCGATTTAATTTGACATGTTTCAGGTAACTTTACTCTGTTGCTGTATAAAATGGCTGACACATCCTCATTTATTGCTAAAAAAAGGTACTACATCTCTGTTCATTTTGTTGATATGAGAAATACTATTATTCATTTTGAGCACTCATATGACCTCCCTATACCGAGTAATTACATTAACCGACAGTAAGGTAGTCGTTTTTTTTCCATCGAATTCTATAATTACATAAATATGCTCTAAGATTAAAATGTTATCCATCCATAAATATGTTTGTGTTATACGGAGTAACTTGGTAAGATGACTTTGTTCAAGTTAGTTTTATCAATTATTATAACATACACACGCGAGCATGTAGTTACAAACACCCAAGGTAGTTTTTAATATTCAATTTACGTTGTTACCCCTAGCAAATATAACTATAATCTAATAATGAATATGTCAAGTGCAAATTATGAATAAGTTGTTTTTAAAATTGATGAATATGTATGTTGATGAATATGGTTGATGTAGGTTATGAATATGCCAGTTTAAAAAATGATTATGTGTTTTAATGAATAACTTTTGTATAGATGATGAATATGCTAGTCTTAAAAATAATTCTATCAATAAAAAAAATGAGTATGTCAATATAAAAATTGAATATTTGAAATGATTAATATTGATTATAGAGCTATAGGTTATGTAACAAATGATTGTGTGTTAATGAATAATTCTTATACAGATGATAAATATGTCAGTCTTAAAAATGAATCTATCAGTCTAACAAATGAATATGTTGATATAAAAAATGAATATTTCAAATGATTAATATTCATGATGTAGTTAATGAATATGTCGTTTTTAGAATTGAGTATGTATGTTGAAAAATATGGTTGATGTAGGTTATAAATATTAAATATGTCAGTTAAAAAAATGATTATGTGAGTTAACATAATTCTTATACAGCTGTTGAATATGTCACTCTAGAAAAATGAATCTATCAGTCTAGAATTTGAATATGTCGACATAGAAAATAAATATTCAAGAGATTAATATTCATGAATCATGATGTAGCTAATGATTATGTAAATGGATTTGCGGAGATGAAAATTAAGAATAGCTTCGTGAAAATATTTTGATTTCAAAAATTAGAAATAAATATATATGAAAAAAAAAAACAAAAAAAACTGTTTACTACGTGCTACAATTGTGCAATTGTGATTATGGTTATATAGGGGTATAATGGTAAAAACATCATGGTGGGAGTATGGACTTCCATGCAAGCGGGAGTATGTTATAATTTGCCAGTTTCATCGGATGACTTGGCACTTGTTCTATCTTGTACTCCGTATTTATCAATAACATTATCACTATCGCCTTAAGGCTTAAAGGGTTCATATCAAAAAGGGTTCGAGTCACTTTGGTTTATTCCATTAATATTTCAAACCAAAGAATTTTGATTTTGTCTCCATTGGAAATTGTTATAAACCAACTGGAAAAAAAAAAAACAATAATTAAATTAATGGTTGGAGGCTTAAGATAAGTTTTTATACTCTAAAAGAAATAGCCTTCAGTTTTTGTAAAAGTTCGTGAAAGAATATTTATCTACAGGAGACACAAACCGATACTCTGTATTACACAACTTTCTAATGTATGTCCTCTAGGTATGCTGTCGTGACCGGAGCAAACAAAGGCCTAGGACTTGAAATTTGCAAACAGCTTGCTTCACAGGGGATTGTCGTACTGCTGACATCTCGAGATGAAAAACGAGGCTTGGAAGCCATCGAGGAGCTTAAGAAATCTGGAATAAGTTCGGAAAATCTTGAATATCACCAACTTGATGTTACTAACCCATCTACGTTTGCTTCTCTGCCTGATTTCGTCAAGGCCAAATTTGGCAAGCTTGATATCCTGGTACTCAATCACTTACAGCTTCACCTTTCTATTAGTCTCAAATGATAGTTATTGAATGTTTTGGGGATTTCAGCTGTACGGCTTAAAGATCGGAAATTATATGCCTAGCTTTGACGCAAAAATAAAAATAGCCCACGTCTTTTAACAAAATAACAGGCCCAATTATCGGAAATTTCTGTTCCCTGTGACAGTTTATACTAATATTCATAAACCATGCTGAGTATGTTCTCTTAGGTTACTATAATAGGCACACTGGCACAATAACATTAATGGAATTACTCTCCCCCATTTGCAGGTGAACAATGCAGGGATCAGTGGTGTTATTGTTGATTATGCGGCTTTAATGCAAGCCATTCGCAATGTATGTAGAAAATCACTCTATAATTTCAACACACGACACATAAGGCTGCATACATTTACCCCTTTATCAGTCACCTTCTATAGGCGATGAGTCACATGAGTGTAATCTGTTGATTGATTTTTTTTAAGATAACCTAGCGTATGAAATATTCGGGATTTTTATGTCATTTGTAAGCGTACTTCTGAAATTTATATCAACTGAAATGCAGCGAGGTGCAGAGATCAATTACGACGGAGTGATGAAACAGACCTACGAGCTGGCTGAGGAATGCTTGCAAACAAATTACTTTGGCGTGAAACGGACCATTGAAGCCCTACTTCCACTCCTTCAGTTATCAGATTCACCAAGGATCGTCAATATTTCCTCGGATGTTGGCCTGCTTAAGGTACACGGATGCGTTTTTTACTATTGGCTAGGTAATCATTGCGATCCATCCATTGGTAATCCGTAATTCCGATCACAATGATATGGGTTGATTTTCTTACAGAAAATACCTGGCGAGTGGCTCAGAGACGCTTTAGGTGATGAGGAAAAACTTACAGAAGAAAGCGTAGACGGGATTTTGGACGCATTCCTAAAAGATTTTAAAGAATGCACAATCAAGGAGAAAGGTTGGCCTACTTTTAAGAGTGCCTATTCTATGTCGAAGGCGGCGCTAAATTCGTACACTCGTGTTTTGGCTCGGAAATATCCGTCAGTCATCATCAATTGCGTCTGCCCGGGGGTTGTCAAAACGGATCTCAACCTTAAAATGGGACACTTGACGGTTGAAGAAGGTGCGGTTGGTCCAGTGAGGTTAGCACTCCTGCCTCACGGTTCGCCTTCGGGGTTGTTCTACACCAGAAATGAAGTAACACCTTTTTAAATGATTTTTCTCTAATCAAGGCTGTAAGAGAATCTTTGTAATTTAGATCTTACTTCGGTTTTATATGGGAGCGTGTAACAGAGTTTCTATATGTCGAGACAATTTCTAGTGATATTTGAAGTGGTGTTTTCAGTGGCGGATCTTGACCACATTTTTTTTTTTTTTTGGGGGGGCTTAAGCAATTAGTACGTATTTGAGTCTTAATAGAAGATTAATCGGAAATCTAACTTCTAGAGGCAAGCTACTCTAGCTAAAATCGTAAAATATTCCGTAATCAACAACTCAACAAACAAGTAAGAGCGATACAATATTGTTAATTGATCGTCAGCAGGGGCGGATTTAGGGTAGGGCTGTAACACCCCGTGTTAATTTAAGCTAATTATAATTAGGAAATCAATAATTAATCATCCTCGCTCACTTATTCTTCGAAAACAATACACTACAATTAATATTGCACCTAAACTAAAACCATTTTGAATTACTTTGAATTTGAACTTTATTTTTACATTTTCAAACTCGATAAATCAAATGAAGAATCCTCGACAATTTTCTCAACAGCAAATTTTGGCACGCAAATCGAGGTCAAACATTGACTAAATGACAAAGCCACCTAATTGTGATTAAGTCACCTAACCTTTTCTTAAATATACTTAATCATAATCCAAATCTAATTAAAGTAGTTTAAGCTTAATCATTTTGATTATTACTAACAAAACATATAATAATAATATCAAATTACTATTTCATTTTGATTTAACTAACACATTCACTAAAACTCGATATAATGAGTTACACTAAGCCTAAACTGGTAAACTTTTTGACGTCTGAGTTTAATGATTTAATTCGATAACATTCAACGAAAAAAATATATATTTCGATCGAATAAAATTTTATTTCAAAGTTGCGAGGAAAACTAGTACCCAATTTTTGTTTGGATTCGTTTTGGAGTCTATTTTCATTTTTATTTTCGATCTTACTTCTAAACATTATTTTAAGACTATATATTTCATTTCGAGACTTTTCACGTACGCGTAAATCGAAAATTTCAAAAAACGTAAAAATCGGGTCTTGTGTCCTTGGATGGCCGAGATTTTTGACCCATGGGTCAATACTATCCTCTTCCATTCTTTGCTCTTACACATGAGCATGCTTTGGTCATATTTTTCTCTTACACATTACCAACACTTACCATCCTACATTATTTCATCATCACACCCTATTTTAATTAAATTAAACATTATACTTTCTAAATATTAAACCTACTACAAGTTTACTAGTGTGCAAATTTTATTACTACACATTTCATTACTTAAACTAACAACCAAAACAAAGCAAAACAACTACTACTACATTACTACACATACACGGCCACACATAAACACACACACAACTCAAACACTTTCTTTTTCTCTCTAATAAACCTACTCAAGAACATTGTTAGCTTGTTCAGTTCAAACCTCAAGAACACCTTTGAATCTTCATCTTCTTCCTTACACTTTCTTCTTTAAAATCTTTATTTTCATGTCTATAATTCACTTAAGCTCTTAACATTAATCCTACACCATTTATACTTAATAATCATTAACTCTTTTAAACTTATGAATGAGCAATGAACATGAATCAAAATCATTGAAAATATTTAAATCACCTAAACTTAAAAATAATACTACAACTTTAAATTTTAGTTTAGCTAGTTTAGTTTTAAAATAAATTACTAACTTGTTTATTTCATTCTTATGTACCTCTCCTAACCAAAGACGAGGAGCAAGGTGGTGGTGTCGATTTGAGCCAGTTTGATCACATAGTCGACCCGGACAACTGTTGATCTTTTAGCTCATAAACCTAACTAAGGTGCTTCCCGCACACTTATGTGATAAGCGCCTCGTAAATGATTTATGTTTTCCTAGATGATGTTTTTGATGCATGCTTAGTTTATTTTATCACCTAGTATTCATATGTTAAATTAGGAGACAAAAATCGAAAAATAACATTTGTGTAACCTTAGTATATCACACGGCATCCCTTTGATTTTTGGCTTAATTTTTCGTTTTAATTTTTGTAAATTGCATGCTTAAAATACTTGTAATGAAATGAACATGAAAATATAATTAGTTTTTGTTTAGGATTTAAAATGAATTTGTTATGAATTTTTAAGTGTTTTAAGGTGTTATGTGTGTTCTTGAATTTTTTTGTTAATCTTATGTTTAAATGATGTTTATTTATTTGTGTTAATGTTTTGATATGTTTTCCACTCATGATTAAATACATAAATGATATAAGATAAATTAGTTGTTGAATTAGAAGTATAAAAATCAAAAATCAAAATTTATGAACATATATATATATATACACGGCTATTATAAATTTAATGGACCAATTTTTAGTTTTAATTTTTCTAAATAACATATTATGATTAGTCTAGTTAAATTAGACTTGTATGAAAAATTTGAGAAAATTATATAAACATATGAAAATTTGACTAAATAATGTTCATATTAAAAGTATTAGTGTTCATCACATCTTCATTGTGTTCTTCATCCTATGACTAAGTTTCGATTTATAAATTTTATAACTTTTTAGTATTTATCGTTTTTGTTTACTAGTTTATGTCACTTTAGTATAAACTAAATAATTAGTATATAAAAACTTTAAGTCGAAAACCGATAAAATTAGAAAACGAAAATAAATTGCTAAGTAGTTAAGTGCCACGGTTTAGGGTCCATTTTTGACCTAAAATGAATTTGTCACTTTTTATTTTTATCACTTAAGTAATTTAAATTAGTTAAAATAATGATTTATTAATAAAAACAACAAAAGAAATAAATAGCTAAAATAAATAAAGGCTCACGGCATCTATGTTATTTTTGGGTCAATTTTGGTCAAAATGAATTTATCACTTAGTCACTAAAATTGAATAGTAATTAGATTTATATTTGTTTATGTATTAAATTGTTAATAAGAAGAATCAACGAAACCGATAAAAATAAACGTTACACGTATTAAAATGAATGTTGTCGAGTGTTACTACCTTTGCTTAAATTGGATATGGACATACGGACTATTTAAAATGAACTACGACAACCTCACTAAAAATGGAAACCGCTAAAATCTTTGTTAAGTATACGACTAAATTTAACCGAGTTTTACTTTTGAAATGTTATTAAAATTGACCAAGTACAAAATGAACTTAACAATTTTGAAATTAGATTTTATACTTAAGTTGAAATCGAGTTTCACATTTAAAATAAATTCTCAAATCGCTAAATACAAAACGGACCTAACGACTTTAAAACTAGATTTTTGTACTTAGATTATATTGAGTTTTACTTCCGAGATAATTTTTCAAATCACTAAATGCAAAACGAACCTAACGACTTTAAAACTAGATTTTTGTACTTAGAAAATAAAATTTAGTCTTGTATCAAAGAAAACTCCTAAGTATAATAATGTGTATAAGAATAATAAAAATACTAAGTATAAAAGAAATATAATAAAAATACTAAGTATAAAGAAAATATAATAATAAATACTAAGTATAAGAATACAAAACCGTAAAAAAATACGTATAAAATACTTAAGTATAAAAATACGTACAAATACGAAATCTGAAAATACGAATACATTATAAATACGAGGAATAGTAAATACGATGAATAGTAAATACGATGAATAGTAAATACGATGAATAGTAAATACGGTGAATAGTAAATACGGTGAATAGTAAAATAATGAATAGTGAAAAATATTTAAAAGTTACGAATGGACTCAAAATAAATAACTAAGTTTTTTCTATGTGTTCTGTTTTACCTGAAGAACTGCTGTTACTAAAATTTCATTATACAAGTTCGACGTTATATTTATGTTATAAGATTGTCATTATTAATATTGTGAAGGAGTGGATGAGAGGTGGAGAAAGCGAGTACTTGAATAAAATACTAGGATTGTTCGCCATGTTGCGACTCTTGAAATTCGAAGTTAACGAGGTAGGTCTACATGGGGACTTGGGCTCCTGCACGAGTTGCTTGAGGCTATTCAACGATCTTAAGATTCTTTGTTTGGCGTGTGGTATCAACCTCGGGGATGAGGCATACTTGATACTTCAGCGGGCCCATAGAATAGTAATTGGAACGCATGACCCCATCAGAGTGCAGTCTCTGGTGATAGTCGAACTTTTTAGTCGGTGATACCTTTTGAATAGCGAATAAGTATGATCCTCGATAGGTAGTGTATGCATACATTAGACAAGGGATTGAATCATCCTTATTACCTTAGATATCTTTAAGCCTGGTAGTCACGTCCAAGTTATGTTGGCCCTACCAGAGCTTCTTGTGATTATGTCTGCATGCTTCCGCCTTGCTAACGAAGACTCATTTGTTATCACATGTTGAATGTATTTCCTTGTTTGTTTGATGATTATCGGAATGACTTGGTTGAGTTTTGGAATGTGATTTGTTGAGTATGATTATTTGTGAGCGTGGTATGTTATTTGATTGGTTTATACTCGTATTGAATCATCGTGATCTCCTTATGTGTTTTACTTGCATGCTTGCTATTTGGTTTCCTTGTTTATTTAATATTCATATTGCATATTGTTTTAGAATTGCATGTATCGAAAGAGTGTGCGGGAAAATGATGAGAGTTTAATGCAGGTACCCCGAGTCTTGACCGTTGATCTACCAGGGGATTGAAGGCCTTATTTTGTAATCTATTTTGAGAGGACTTGTAATCTAAATACTCTGTTTTATCTCTAAACTCGTATTTTGTATACTGAGTTTGTAAGACGATAACAGCTGGTTTGTAATATTTAGACTTAATTAATTTTCCGCCTTAGTTTAATTAAAGTCACGAAAAACCAGGTTGTTACAGTTGGTATCAAAGCTGTCTTGCGACCGTGAATGACTTAAAGTTATCTCACATAGCGAGGCGACACCTGGGCCAGACATTCATATCGTATGTCGGGCATAGACTTATAGGATAAAATAATAAACTAGGAATCTCTAGATCGCTAAAATAATAACTTAGATCAGTTTAAAATGTGAGAAAGGATAGAACCTTAAGGACCGACCAAATAATAATGAACTAGTTAGATGAGCGTTAGAATCTTAACTTTATGATTCTTTACGTGCTATTTGCTCTATGGCTAACTTTAGTCTGACAAAGGCCCTTAGGATGTCATCTTTCCGCTCTTTCCGTTACTACGCACCCACGGCCTTGTAGATGATGCAACTGGGAGAGTACATACGTAGCCATTCCCTCCACATAGAGCGATATGTGGAAGCTCATGGAATCATGACGGGCAGGATCTACCACACGAGGGGCATTGGCATCAGTTTGACCATGATTGAGAGCTTTCATCCATACGATGAGTTTTGGGCACCTCTAGGTTGGCGACTTCTCTCCGGTCTGGTGTACATCGATCGCATGTACCATCCAGATCCACTTCAGAGGGTGGAGGGACCACCTGCGTGGATGGAGTATGATGAACTACTCGACAGTTTGATGATTCAAGAATATGAGCGCGACTATCCTCCATTCCCACCCGACGCCATCATACCTCCAATCATATGGGAGAGGGATCTCACCTCTGGGAGACTCTTGAGGGTCGCAAATCATATTTAGGGTCATTTGACTCCAGTTTGTAAAATATATGTAACCGACTTTTAACCATCCTAAGAACGATCTTAATATCGTCTTCTTTTCCTACGGCTATGGATGTTATATTCGGATGTGACGTTTGGTGAACTTATGTATTGTGTTCCTCTGAAATGTAATATTTTACCCATGTATATATTTATATATATGGAGACGTTATGTTACTACCTAGTCATGTGCTCTTCTTAACTCATTGTTTTAAAATGTTACATACATGTTTGTACTTCCAAATCTCATTTAAATTACCTTATCCAAATTGATTTCAGATGAGACTACCGTGCGGTAAGAGGTACTCTGAGTGGACACCAAAAGAGAAGGCCCGCAAGAAAGCCATCGAGGCCTACGCACGACGTCAACAATTGAAGTCCTGGAAGAGATCACAGGACTCGAGCAATTCGGAAGTCATTTGGAAGACTAGGGCACTTAAGACTCGTATATGGAACATCAATTCTGATCATCTCCGTAGATCCTCAGAATATCTGGATGTGATCGAAGCGTTCATGCGAGGAAAACACGAGACATTTGAGGGAATCAGTGGGACACTCTACCCATGGATCAGGAGTATGAATGCGAGGTTCCTGGAACACTCCGTTAGAGAGGAATGGAAAACCTCCCTAGCAGCTGCGTGCCTTGACAAGGAGGCCAAAGCATGGTGGAGGCGACTACGCTCCCCAGCTATACTTGAGGGTGAGTACTACCGAGTGGGAGGATTTCAAACTTGGCTTGAGCGACATGACTTATGCTGTTAAGTATAAGCATAGCTTCGCGGAGGAGGAGCATCGCTACTCAAAATTTGCTTAGGATCTAGGACTAATCTTTTGTCATTCTCGATCCAATTTCATATCTCTTGAGAATGTATCTAAACTTTTATGTTATTTTGCTGAACTTATATCTAAGTTTTTACCTTAGTTCATTTCATAGAGAATGTATTAGGAGGCTTGTAACTTTTTGGATGTAAACCTTTTACATTATCAATGAAATGTCTTTTACCTTGTATTCTATAATATGTCTCTTTTGGAACTACTTAAAAATTCATACAGTTTAATATTTTCAGAATGGCTGCAAACGATATTCAAGATGATGACCTCAACCATGCATTCGTAGAAGAAGAGGCGAGAAGAAGAGGCTTCGAAGATGCAATCACAAAAATTGCACAAAATATGCACCAACATCAGGGTGGCGGAAACAACCAGTCCGCATTTGAGAGATTCTCCAAACATCGACCCCAACCATATTCTGGCTTTGTCAACCTGTAGATACCCGTATCCGTACCCCCCAAAAGCAAACCCGATGACGAAAAGGACTTTCATGCATGTTTTAAAATGAGACAAAACGGTACATAAGTGTCTAAAACATTTTAGTCATTTTTAAACGTATTAAATTTGAATTTGCATATTGCGTAAAAATGGATATTAATTTAGTCATTTTAAATCGTAAGTCGACACAATACGCACAAGCACGACACAGAGACGCCTCACAAAATGGCCCAAGGATACAAAAACGACCCACACACACAAAAAAGGCTTAAACCCTCGAGCGGACCAAAATGCGTCCCGGGTCACATTCTTACAAAACAAAATCCCACAAAATCGTAAAATAATACATTACAATATTATTTTACTTCGAGCCAAGATCGAAAAACACGACGAAAAACCGAAACACGAAGCACGAAACGCAAAAAACGAGACCAATCACAACAAGTTGACCAAACAACTTGTGTAAGTTGACAAACATACAGCCTCCAAAGTCAATCAACATGCTCGACGTTGCAGCATAGCCTTACACACCTACGATAACGTATGCAGTACAACAATTTTGTCGAGAAATAGCGGAGAAAATCGCGAGAATAGTGGCGATTTTTCGGAAAAATCGCGACCTCTGGCGATTTTCCCTTCCTCGACATTCTGGCGATTTTTGTACAATCATTTGGTTCTCTGGCGATTTTACGATCAATTAGGCATAAACACGAAGCATTTGCTATAAATAGCAGCCCTCATTCGACTCAAAAATCATCAACTCTCACAATCAATCCTTCATTCGATCATCAATTCAACCAACCACAACAATTACAACAACATTCAAAACCAATACTCATATTCACAAAAAGCCTCTCGCACTTATAAATTTCCACTTTAAAACCGTCTTTGCATTTCAAGGTAAAGAAATTTTACCTTCCGATTAGACATTGGAGACTTATAGGGTTACTCTAACCCACCCCGATATTGGCATTAACGAACTCGTATTCGCAATACGATTGTAGTAATTCGAATCAAATGATTCGTCTAAACCTCGCCAATATCGCATAAATAAACGACTCAAAACCACTAAATTAAGCACCCACTTTTACATTATGCAAATTCTCGATTCATGCATTAAATTACGACTAAAACACGGATTTGACATTTAACTGTACCGTTTCAACTAGTCTCTTTAAACATGCAAAACCGAGGGTTTTACAAAATCTTAGAATTGAACACAAGTCGGAGAATAACGTTCAGTTATTAATTCAAATTCAATGAATTAGTAATTTTACGTATATTTCCTATAGCAAATCGTCATAGCTTTGACGGCTTACATTTATTTTACATATTTATCGAGTCATATATTTGCATTTGTACGTAGCGTCCTATTAGCCCAAATATCGAAATTAAAGCATATGTTTTCAAATTAGTAAAGACTACTTTTAAGTAGGCCTTTTTATTGCAGTTTTCAATATACTTTGTCAAAACTTTAGAAGGGTAACCTCACTCCGAATCCTCTCTGGTTTCACAATAGCCTCAGAAGGATAGGTATCGACGCACCTTGAAATCTGAGACCCTCGCGTCTTATGATTTTAAGATGCGTTGAATAGGTTCCAAATTCCTTTAATATTTGGTGGCGACTCCAAAAATACATTTCAAAAGGATTTTTATACTTCTTTTTGTTACAATCACATGCAATGACATTCCCCCTTTTTTAACAAAAGAACGCTCGAGCGAGCTGAGCAAAGCAACGCCCTAAAAAAAAGCGAAGCTCCAGCGCCCGCGAGCTTCTTGCAAAATTTATCAACCTTTTTCCCGCGCCGTGCATTCCGCCCCATGACACGAGGGCGGGCGAGCGTGAAGGCGTCGAGAAGGGATCACCCCAAGTCCGGTATCCTCAGTTGGCGACTCCGCTGGGGACGAGCATGTTTTTTTTAATTTTGAAAATTAACTTTTCATTTTATTTTAAAAAAACATAAAGAAGTGAAACTTGAAACTTTGAAAACATTTCTGCTTTCGATATTTGGGCAATAAATGCGTTTGAGTCGAATCCTCTGATTCATAACCACACCCTTCGAGGGCGGCCCCAGTAAGAACACGCTTCCTAGCGTGTATACTCTGAACACGTCGATCTCTCACCCTTCCACGATCACAAATCTTGGTATTAGTACAAGTGAATCGTAGCGAGTCAAACTTCGAGCGCTCTAGACCCGTATTGAATCCACACTGATGTGTGTGATCTTGCGGATAACTCTACACAAACGTTGCGGGAATGACCGGAAGGAACCTTACCCTAAAGCCAAAAACCCGCGTCTATACGTACAAATCCAAAGCTATAGCACCCTCGCTATGGTCGTCTTCCAAACAAATGCATGCAAAAACATTTTCATAGAGCATTACACTTTCAAAAGACGTCAATTTTGAAAGTACATTTTCAAACATTTTTCGAAAAAGCATACTTTTAAGCATACGGTCAGGGTCATTGACCTATAGTCAACTGAACCTGACCAACATTACACCACAATATTCAAAACCAATCGGAAATAATCACTACATTTCCTATCCTTTACAAAACATAAATGCATTATCACGGTGACGTATCGTCATAATACATTTATCGCAAAAACATTCGTAAAGCAAAACCGAATATGTCAATACATTTCGGATATTTCAACAAGCGTACACTCTTACATTTTTGAGATAGCTCTAAGTCGAGGTGACTTGCTAGTCACCCCGACTTAACCAAACTATCTCTCTCAAAAAATAAACAAAACGCGGGCTCGTTCAAATACGAATCCGTTGATTTACATGTCAGGTTGGGTGACTTATCGTCATTACAACCCGACTCCCCGTGTCACACGTAAAAGGCAAACAACGGTTGCTTTTACCAATTTAACATCCTTAGATCGACTAGCCTATCGCTACTCCGGTCTGATTCCTTTTTACATCACAACCTAACGATAAACCCCTGGCAACATACCGCTAACTTGGGTTAATCAGGATGCGATCATACAACCTTTTATTTACAACGAGACTAGGGACGGTAGCGCATCCTTACCTCAAAAGCTTCAGTGTCTTTTAAGCTAAAAACAGTCGAGTCCCGCTGCGCTTTCACACTTTTACTTTTTTTAATGCGGCTTTTCTTTGAGTCTTTATTTTCTTTCGGAGGTCACTAAGGTTTAGAACTCTGCAGGTCCATCCCCTAAAGAGTCCTGGATACACGACGTACTAAAGATCGTCATCTGAACCCTCCGCCACCTCCAAAGAAACGTACCTACAACAGATCGAAACCAAAAGCTACCATGGCACTCAACAATGAAGAAAATGTCGGAGGAATCCCAACTCCTCCCCCATCAGTGGTTACCGCAGAACATGTTCAACAGCTCAACAGCAAAATTCTTAGCCTCACTGCTGCAATTGAACAAATGGCCACAATGCAGAAACTCGAGGCCGAGAAAAATGCCAAGTACCTTGCTGAAGAGGCTGAACGAAATGCTAAAAGAATTCGTTCAATGGAAGAACGCCTCACCGCTCGAAAGGATATTCCATTTATGAGGAAAGCGAACATGTCCCAGCGTCAAGTCCTTACTACGGCTAAGCTCTTACTCGTGATCTCCACTATCTTGAGGTCATGAAAGTCCGCTTGTACACATCAAGGATTTCAAGGCTAAAATGGCCGTCATGGGCGTCGATCCCTCGGCTGGGCCACTCTATTCCGCATTCTTTGGATGCACAACCTAGGAGCCTGGTTCTACGCCTTGGACCCACACAAGACTACTACTTTCAAAGAAATCACGGTCGATTCGACAATCGGTATCCGCGACAATAACGATACTCAAGTCTCGCTCGTGCCACTGGAAGTTACGTCACAAAGGACAATGAAGGCTTGATGAATACCTCGCGCGTTGGAAGAAACTTCGGTGCCCAGATATCTAACCGTCCCAAAGACGCAGAACTGATCACCAAGTTCATTAATAATCTCACCCCTGCATATCAGCAGCATTTGCGCTACGGCAACTTTGACAGTTTTGCTTCACTCAGTACGGTGGGTCAATTGATCGAAGATGACCTCCGTAAAGAAAAGACCAAGGTTCTGGCCGAGGTTATCGGGTAGCTCGTCACTGGCCGTCACCAAAGCGAACCAGTTCTTTGCATTTATGCTCTGGAAGATCAAGCGGCTACCCAAAGTTACACCACACCAACAAAATACACAGCGCCTCCTCCTAAGGCGTCATACCCATCTGCAGGTCAGACTTCGTCAAAACCACGACGAAGCTTTGACCCGATCTACATGACCTACTCCAAAGCACTACAAAGACTTGTAAGCCGAAATGTGCTTCAACACCTAGGACCTACTAGCGAGCCTCCTCGGGACAAAAAGCCTAAATCATGGGACCAAAATGCATCTTGTGAGTTCCACGGGGAAAAGGACACGATCTTGAACAATGCTTCGCCTAAAGAACATAGTTCAGGACACGATCGATGATAAGACCATCGAGAAGCCTACTCCAGTCCTAAACCCTCGAACGGCTTTCGATCCCTGCACACCCATGCCATCTTCGTGGGTACACACCCCATCCTCATTGCTCTCACCTGATCGTCTCAAAGACCACGAAATCAATGGTATACGGGGCGATTCGATGAAGAGGACAATCACACGGACAATACGATTACCTATTCGCGGAGAAGAAGAAGAAGAGGAAGATCGAGAACCCAGGGGATATCACGGAAAATACCCCACAAATACCCAATCGGGTTGTCGATAGTAGCGATGAGATAGCCTACTTAACTCGCTCGGCCGTCCATCTGAGCCTCGTTGAGTCTGCTGGAACCCCAGGTTTTCCATCAAAAACAACTAGCCAAGACAAAAACAAAGGCGTAGTCATAAGCGAGGCTACAACGCCACCCACAGCGACCACACCATCGCCTCAAGTAGCCACGCGCTCGCTGCGGCTACTACACTGTTCAATCGCGGTGACCGACATAGCATCGTCAGCGTCACTCCAGACATCGCTGAAATTGGAGATTGAATTCAAAAGCGACTCCTAAAAACAAGCGGATATCTCAATCTGGCGGCTCTTAAGAGAATCATTGGGACAGTGAAGCTCTCTGCAGAGCTTTGCCAGGTTACCTCTATTACAACAGAGATGTCGCTGAAAAACTAATCGACCACATCACGTGAATGGCAAGCT
Source organism: Dianthus caryophyllus (assembly GCA_023091065.1). Taxonomy (NCBI): domain Eukaryota; kingdom Viridiplantae; phylum Streptophyta; class Magnoliopsida; order Caryophyllales; family Caryophyllaceae; genus Dianthus; species Dianthus caryophyllus. Next base: position 21,947,899 of record CM041522.1, read on the forward strand.
AGCGCCATCACTTTCTCGACAAAGATCTCGCCATTCGGAGGCACGCCTGACCTAGCACTCTACATCAATGTGGAATGCCATGGCATGACACTACCCGTTGTGCTCATCGACAGCGGATCTGCGATCAACGTCCTACCCTTAGAAAGCGACTAAAAAGCTAGGAATCAAGGAAAATGACTTCATCCCTGCGCCAGGCGGAGTCGGGGCTTACGATGGTACCGCCGCAACATAAAGGGACAATCTCTTTTCCTATCATAGCGGGACCGTCATAAGGAAGCGAATTCGGATAATCGACATACCCCTGCATACAACATGTTATTGGGTAGACCACGGATCCATGCAACCAAAGCGATCACCTCGACTTACACCAAAGGTTAAACTTCCCTGGGCGATGAAGTCGTCACTATCCACGCATCAAACTTTCGGGCTTCCTGCAGCGTGAAGCTCGATGCGACTTCTGCAGAATAAGCACGAAACCGGGACATCACTGTGGTTTTGATTTACGACTTTGACATCTGCGCATTGACTCGCGAGGAGGAAATTCTGACACTCTATGTAAAGGATAACGACAACAAATGGCCTACCATGGGCCTAGGTTATGTGCCATGGTCCTCTGAAGTTGCAGTGGGAACAAGCATTGATAGCCATGAGAGGTCGTGACTTTCGCATAGAGCCATATCACATATTCACGGACAAATACTTCGTCAAAGAAGGCACAAGCAAGATGCCCAAAGACTACTTCTCGTACCATTGCGAGGATTGAACTCGTCTCGACATCCTCACGCAACCACAACTTTAACCTGCAGGCACGATTGTCCGTTTGAGGAGAAGGCATACGACGGATGGTCAAAAACCCTTAAATGGGTGACGGCGGTCGCACTTTAAAATCACTACGGGAGAAGGCTACACTTTGAGAGCTCGACTCGGGAGAAGCGAAGGAGAGGACCCTGGCGACAAATCCATCATAGAGTTTAGGCCCCCGTCGTCACTTCAAATCTTTCACCCCAACTAAGCCCCGGGTTACATTCACGATGTGATAGACATAGATAAAGAGTTAGAGTCTCTAAGGTTGTCCAAAGCTCCTCTGTCATTTGTCTTCAAATGTAGCGCTTTTGAAAACAATAATAACAGCGTTTACAGTTACTACTTGCCTTGTCTTCCTTTAAAATCTGCATTTTCTAATGCTTGCGATAACATTAAACAAAGCGACATTGCATTACATAAATACATTGCAAACATCGTTTCAAAACCGAAGCGAGGACCCCATCATTGAGAACACAACAATCATCGATGTGGGAACACGAAGAGCCGAAAACTACGGTTTGGGGGCCTTAAGCATGGAAGAAAAAGGCTGCATCGTTGAACTACTCCACGAGAATTCAAAGGCGTTTTGCCTGGTCCTACAAGGACATAGGGTATTGACCGCGAAATAGCCGAACATCGCATCCCATTGAAACCAGGAGCGGACACGTTAAACAAAAACTCAAGCGCATTAAACCGAATGGTCTCTCATGGTCAAAGAAGAGATCGAAAAACAACTACAAGCGAGGCTTCATCCAGGTCATCGAGTACTCAGTTGGGTATCAAACATGGTCCAGTCATGAAAAAGAATGGGAAAATACGGTATGTGCGGACTTAGTGACCTTAACAAAGCTTGCCCAAAGATGACTTCCCAACTGCGCGCATGGACATACTAGTGGACAACACGGTAGACCACGCTTACTCTCATTCATGGATGGGTATGCGGGTTACAACCAAATCAAAATGGCGGACGGATGACATGTCTAAAACCACATTTGTGACACCACAGGGCACGTCTTTGCTATCTTGTCATGCCTTCCGGACTCATTAACGCCGGCGCCACTTATCAACGCACCGCAACTACTACGCTACATGACATGATGCATAAAGAAGTAGAAGTCTCGTTGGCGACATGATTGTGAAATCAAAGCAAAGGAAGATCACATTACCAACCTTCGTAAGTTCTTCACGAGAATCGGGCAATATAAAATGCGCCTCGACCCACGAAATGCACTTTTGGGGTTACATCGGGCAAGTTATTGGGTCACATCGTAAGCCAGCGTGGAATCGAGATCGACCTGTCAAAATCAAAGCAATCGGAGATGAAACCTCCAGGCAACATTGATGAGATCGGGAGCTTCTTGGGACAAGTCCAATACATCTCTCGATTCATTAGCAAGCTCGCGATAGTGCGAGCCAATTTTCAAGAAGCTAAAAAGGAAGAACACACAAAATGGGACGACAAGCGTCAACAAGCATTTGACAAAGTCAAAACCCTACTCACCAATCCACTGTTACGATGCGCCCCGGAAAAATCTACCTCTTTCGCTCTACCTAACGACTACACCAAGCGCCATGGCGCCATGCTCGCTCGGGAAGTTAACAACGAAGAAAGAGCAATTTACTACATCGGCAAGAAGTTCCAAGACTACGAAACTCGCTACGAACTGTGGAGAAAAGGCGCCTCGCTCTAGTGCGGGCCACCAAAAAGCTTAGACATTACCTCCTCGCTCACACAACCAGGGTATACTCACTAATGGACCCACTCAAGTACTTATTTGAAAAGCCGATTACTAAGCGGCGCATGGCGGATGGGCCTTCGCTAGCGAATATGAGCTCAAATACTTACCTTTGAAAGTCATTAAGGGAAGAGTACATTTCGGACTTTCTCGAGAGAATGCCATCATTGAACAACCTAAAATTGACACAACATCATTCCCGACGGCGGGATCTTCACGATCGATCTCGAGTCTTGGCGGCTCTGCCGATGGAGCCTCGAGCTACCGCGGATACGGCATAGGAATACTCCTAATATCCCCTAACGGCGATCATACACCCATCTCGATCAAGCTCGACTTTAACGTCACCAACAATGCGAGAATATGAAGCTTGCATTTCACGGCTTCTGGCGACCATGGCCCTCGACATAAAACACCTCGGAGTACCACGGAGACTCCTTCCTAATCATAAATCAAGTAACGGGAGCATGGAAAATCATGAGCGAAACCCTCGCAAAATACCAAGCGAAGATACAAACACTCGCTACGAGAATTTGATTGCGTAGAATTCTATCACCTCCCAAGGGAAGAAAATCAATTTCTTGAAGCCTTTGTCAAAACTTTCATCCCTTCTCAACATGCCACCAGAATGTTGACACACTTACCCATTGTCGTCGAGAGGCGTGGTGAGCCCGCATACATCCACACCATAGACATCGGCGAAGCGAGAACATCTGGCCGGTGGTACCAAGCAATACTCAACTACAAAACACCTGACTCTTATCCACGACGCAGGCAAAGCGCGGTAAAGAGCCATAAGACTCCTTGCGTCCCCGATTAAATTTTCGAAATGGGACAACTACTCAAAAAGGCGCCACAAGGTACCTTTGCTCGTGTGTGTGGACTTGAAGAAAGGCGGAAATCATAGCCCAGGTGCACGATGGCGAATGTGGTCCACACATGAATGCAAGCGCTATGCAAGCAAATCCTACGACTTGGGTGGTATTGGGCGACTATGGAAGCGGTGCATTCATTCGTCAAACATTGCCATAAGCATCAAATATTGATAACATACAACATGTACCCCTTCGCCTCTCTCTGACCTCACATCTCCATGGCCTTTCTCAACTTGGGGCATTGGCGTGATAGGCAAAGTCCACCCTATCGGGCCGGGAGGACAACGCCCGTACTAGTAGCAATCGACTATTTCACGAAATGGGTAGAAGCGGCATCCTTCGCGCCCCTCGGCTCAAAGGAAGTCGCCAAGTTCATACAAACAAACATCATATGCCGTCTGACATACCGCCTGGTTTATAAGCGATCAAGGCTCACACTTTCAAGGCCGAGGCGGAGGCCATACTTGCCAATCTGAAGATACAACATCACCGATCCTCTCCTTACAGGCCCCGAACCAGCGGAGCCGTAGGCGACAAACAAAACTATAGTCACCATCTTGGAGAAAATGATCGGCGGTTGTCGGGATTGGCCCAACAAGATCCCATTCGCATTATGGGGATATCGCACAACCATACGCACACCCACGGGCATGGCGCCTTATTTTCTCACCTATGGCATGGAAGCCGTGCAACGATGGAGATCGAAATGAAATCTCTACGGATACTAATGGAAAGTAGCATCCCGAGAAGCGAGAATGGGCTCGCGAGCGTTACGAGCAACTCATGCTTCTAGGCGAGCGAGCTAAATTCCTTAAGCATTGTGCGAATGTACCAAGCACGACTACAAAGAGCATTCAACAAGCGAGTTCGACCACGAAACATAAAAGTGGGAGACCTGGTATTGAAGTCGATCTGCGCGCCACTCCTGGCGACCCACGAGGAAAGTTCAAACCTAAGCTGGCGGACCTTACCTGCGTCAAAGAAATCTACGAGAGGAAGCGGTCAAACTAAGCGATGCGGGCGGTCGGGGAGTTCAATCGGGCAACAAATCTCGACGACTAAAGAAATACTACCCTCCACACACTTGCAATGTATTTATAACATGTAATTAAACACAATTCTACGGGCCGGCATGCCCCTACACATGCACATCCACCACAAAAAAAGCAAAACACAATTCTACGGGCGGGCATGCCTAAACATGCATTCAAAATAATACATTTCGAACTTCTGAAGCTTGATTCCATTTACATGGATACGTGGGCAGCTTATCAAAGCACAGCCGACATTCAACACAAAACCACATACTCAAAACATCTCAAGGACATGGCGAACACGACAAAATTCAAAGCACAAGACACGTATGTCCTTAACCTTAAAAGAAACAAGGCAAGTTACGCAAAGAGAACTTTTGTTTTATTATCTTTGAAAAAGGGAAACATTTACATTTGGATTTTGCATTGGGAGCACAAACATAACACTACTAGCACACACGACACCTACGAGCATTACATGATCCCGGCATTGCCTTCGGGTTTAGGGCATACAAAAACAAACAAACAACTAGCAACAAGCATTCAGATAACATTCTTCGAGTGGGAGGAGAACTCAACCCATATGAGGAGCACCATCACTACCATCCTGGCCTGGAGCATTAACCATGTTGAAGCCGAGATGACTAAGCTCCTCCTCAGTGACTGATGCGCTTCGAACTTCGAACTTCCCCTACTTCCACGGCCAAAGCGCCTTTGGGTGGAAGGCGACGTCGGCGGCTCGTTTTGCTCTATAGCTCGGGCGTGCCCTCTGGCGAGTAGTTGGCGCCGTGGTCCACCGGACATACGACCTCGAAACCTCACCGTGGCGGTATCCCTGCCCCTTGCCACCTGGGCCGCATAAGCCATCCTCGCGACCATGCATCAGTAATCTGGTTATTAAGTACAACCAAGTCCTGGATCACGGTATCCTGCCCTGGGATGAACTGGGCATAGCCCATTTGCCTTCTCACTCTCAGAGGATGAATAAACACCCCAATGTCAAAACCACATAGCATGTCTCCAGAAGGACCATCACCCCAGATCGCCGATCCACGGTGGTAACTTCCCACCATGGCACGACCCGGCGGATAGCCGATGCTCTCACAAAGTGGGAAAATAGTCGTTAGGCCGACCATTGGGACCCCTCCGCCATAAGCCCACGACTAGTCACGCCACCGGCCAGTATATGATGCGCCATAAGGGATAGCGCCCAGCACGTTCAGACGCTCCATTAGCCAGACCAGCAGAATGACCGGACAACCACGATAGGCATGCGCTCTATTACACGCCCGATCATCTAGACCAAGGATCGTCTCCGCCAGGATCAACGCCGCAGGGTTGTAGCCCATCTCCATCTGCTGCACAACGCATACCAGTCGCGCCTCACCGAATCCCATTCCGTCCACCGAATCGGGGAACATGAAACAGTGCACAAGGCAAAGAGCCAAAGCTCTCCTACGAGCAACCACGCCAATGCTCCCATCATCATAATTCATGAACTTTTGGCAAAGACGGATCATATTCAAGCGCCCATCCAGGAACAGGTCCTCCGTTTCGAGCCTCGTCATCTTAAGGAAGTTTTGCATATTCCTTTGGTACCCGAGCTCCTGGCGAACACACACTGGAGTGACAATGCGAGTCCAACCTCCGATGGCAGCAAACTCCTCAACCAGAGGGCAAACTTCCCCATCAGGGAAGCGGAATACGTGGTATGCCAAGTCGATGGTGCGAGCAGGCATCCGGGAACTCCTGCCCATCCGAACCTGCCTTAAACCTAGGAATGCGCCCAGACCACAGCCCCTAAGGTTTCTCTTCTCGATACCCGATAGCATAACACACCACATCCTCACAAGTCCTTCCAAATGCTCCATTACTCACAAAAAGGAAAACGCTCTCCGAGATATTATGAATGCTATTATAGGAGCAATGAAGTGGCAAGTTAAAACGTAATATGAAGTGTGATTGAGGAGATGGATGAATGAACTAAACATGAGCATCCTTCTTATAGGCAACGTCTTCGAGAGGCAACAACACAACATATAATCGCTAGTGAACCAGCGATTAACCAAAAAAAATCAAAACAAAAGCAGAAAACACCATGAAAATCGCGAAAAGCGGCGATTATCACAAAATCGCCCGATCCTCTGGCGATTTTCACAATAATCGCCTGTTTTCTGGCGATTTTTGTGAGAATCGTTGGTATACAGGCGATTTTCTATGCTTTTCCGACAGATTTGACGCGACGACTGCACACCGCCTTGCAGCCTACGAGTTGCAGCAAACTTTTCACAGCCTACGCACCGCTGTTTTTACCTTTTTTACGACGCATTATCGATTACGTTTCCGATACCCGGCTTTACGTCGTATTGGGTCATTTCGTGATCGACTCTCGACTAATGATTTGCACATACGCTTCACAAAATTCAACCGTCACATTTCGTAAGCTTACGTTAAAGCACGACGTTCTTAATTCACATTTTTACGAACCTCAAAAAACGCCTTTACGGTCTCACAAAATTCAACCGTCACACTTCGCAAGCTTACGTTAAAGCACGACGTAATTAATTCACATCTTTACGAACGTCAAAAGCACCTTTTACGGTCTCGCAAAATTCAACCGTCACATTTCGTAAACTTACGTTAAAGCACGACGTTCTTAATTCACATTTTTACGAACCTCAAAAAACGCCTTTACGGTCTCACAAAATTCAACCGTCACGCCGCAAGCTTACGTTAAAGCACGGCGTAATTAATTCACATCTTCTGACGTCAGCACCTTTACGGTCTCGCAAAATTCAACCGTCACATTTCGTAAACTTACGTTAAAGCACGGCGTTCTTAATTCATTTTACGAACCTCAAAAACGCCTTTACGGTCTCACAAAATTCATTCATCATTTTTCGCAAGTTTTACGATGAAGCACGACGTTCTTCATTTACATTTTCATGAGCGTCAAAAGCGTATTTTACAGACTCAAAATATTTTCTTCAAAAGGCATGTTTTATAAAAATCTTTACGTATGCATACTCTTATTACGGGTCAGAAAAATCTCAATCGAGATTTGTGTTCTTTTTACGACTAACAATCTAATTGCAGGAACACTAGATGAGCACGTCACGAAGGTTTCAAGTGAAAACGGCAACACAAACGATCGTACTACAAAACGAGGCAAAATAAGCAATAAAGCTTCCGCCACCGCACGCATGATCATTAATCACGAAAGCTACGTCAACAGGAGCGCTTACCATAGTCAACAAATACACCTACTACATAATCAAAGCACGTGTACGAGGTCACGTAGCCTACTCATGTCAGGCCATGGACACGAGTCAACGTCGTACGATTCCTGCAAAGTCCGACCATACAAAATAATCGACCCACGCGCACGAGGTCACGGGGCTATCTCGCGTCAAGCCACAGCCACAAAATCAACCTGATACGAAATCCTACATGTCCAAATACGTGCAAATACAATTACAAAATAAAACCAGTCCATAAGAATAGGCCTACGATCCTAGCATGCATCCCAAATCAATTAGCTTAATCTCGACGACTGAGCTCCGCGCGCAACGAATCAATCTGAGCACGGTAACGGCCCGACTCCTGCTCATTGTAGGTCAAATTCCGCTCGCAGACGTGCCTCCTCAGCCCTGGCCCGCCCCAGCTCTATCTGACTCTGCGCGACTGCAGCCTGCAACTCTGAAGCATACTTCTGCGCCTTGCAAAGCGCGACCGCTTTATCATTGAAAGCCACGCGCCACCGGTTAGCTACCCTCCATAAATTCTTGTGGACATCCACGGCCACCTGCAAACAAATACGGTCTTCATATGCTCAAACTGGGGGCTATAATCAAAAGCAGCTTCATTTCAAGTTTGACTAACGATTTTACGACAAAATCTAACTCAAACTGGGGGCTATAATCAAAAGCAGCTTCATTTCAAGTTTGACTAACGATTTTAGGACAAAATCTAACTCAAACTGGGGGCTATAATCAAAAGCAGCTTCATTTCAAGTTTGACTAACGATTTTAGGACAAAATCTAACTCAAACTGGGGGCTATAATCAAAAGCAGCTTCATTTCAAGTTTGACTAACGATTTTAGGACAAAATCTAACTCAAACTGGGGGCTATAATCAAAAGCAGCTTCATTTCAAGTTTGACTAACGATTTTAGGACAAAATCTAACTCAAGCTGGGGGCTATAATCAAAAGCAGCTTCATTTCAAGTTTGACTAACGATTTTAGGACAAAATCTAACTCAAACTAGGGGCTATAATCAAAACCAGCTTCATTTCAAGTTTGACTACCGATTTTAGGACAAAATCTAACTCAAACTGGGGGCTACACTCAAAAGCAGTTTCAACAAAGCTTGACTAACGATTTTAGGACAAAATCTTACTCAAGCTGGGGGCTACATACTACATATCACGCAAGCATAGAAAACAAGTCATACCTGCTTCACCCGAGGGCTCCAACTATCCATGCGGCGTCGATCACTTGAGATAAATCGCGGTAGTGGTATCGAATGCCGACAGCCACCATCATGCTCAAAATTCAAGCTCTCGTAGAAAGGAGGAGGCTGGACCTCAAGGTCAGGGTCACGTGGCTACAAAATACAAAAATCACGATCAAATTTTGCCTTTTTAAGCCAATAACGTACACATGCATTACGTGGCTACAAGACACAAAAATCACGATCAATTTTTGCTTTTTAAGCAAATAACACGCAGAAGCAAACGCGAAAATAACAGCAAACCTCAATGACAGCAGGCGCCAAAGCAAGGCGCGCCCACGACGTATAATCTTCATCTAGCCTCAACAGGGACTCCGACTCACCCTCGTGATACACATCGCGGCGAACATCAGCATCCGGTGTCTGTACGAAGAGAACCTTAGGAGGAGCCTCAGGCACAACAAACTTATCCCTAATTGTTTGAGCTGACAGACGCTCGCCTAAGAACCAGTATGAATCATACTGAGTCGCAACGTACAACCTCTGTGTATCGCGAATAGCAAACCGAGACGTAATTGTCGGAGGGACATCCGCGTAATTCGCCCAAGGGTTGGGAACAAACTACAAAAAAAAGAGAGAAATAAACATCTGCAAAAGCACAAACGCAAGGCATATAAGAAATATGAACTTTTCTTACCTTATCAACGGTCATCTCATTAAACTTCACTCGAGCATCGTCATAAGTCAAGCGAATACCCTTCCTGTTTGCCGTTGCATAAGCGTGAAAAGCAGGGTACTCCGCCTTCACGGCAAAGTTAGCAGGGAGCAACGACGGGAAATGTGCATAGCACCAGGACTACAATGAAGCCAAAAATATGTCACAAAAGAGAAAACAAAACAAAACAAAACAACGAGAACATCACAAAAAGCAACCATACCTCCATCAAGAAGCCAGGGCCGACCAAAGGCGGTTGGGACCCATCATCGATCCGTCGGAATGACTGCGTCCTGCAAAATCGGATCGGCAGGCCCATAGCGGGAGTAACACAGTCAAAAGCTCCCAGTCTGGACAAGTCATGGCGCCATCAAAGCAATGATCGGCGCATTCTCCTTTATCACCAAAGTGAGTGGACGTCAGAAACCACCATAACCACAATCGGGCATTCTGCTCATGACTAACTTCGCTCACCTGCTTCTTTCCCTTGCCCTTAAAATAATCATCAAACCATGATGTCAGAAATTTGAAAAGTGTGTCTCGTCCCTCGCACACCTAATACCGCCTCCGATCAAGCGAACAACCGTAGGGCTCGAGATAGCGAGGCGTACTACGTCCCACTCAATCATCTCCTCTCCATGAGGAAGCCGAAACAACCGCAAGGGCGAGAAGGTAATACCAACCTCGTACCCTGGCATATGGAACGTGTTAGTAGTGTCCCAAAACCTGTCTAGCAAAGCTCGAAGCACAGAAAGGTGAGAATTCACATTCTTCTTACGCGCCTCCTTCCACTTCGTCACCAACGGACCAAAGGCTGTGCCAAGGATTATTTTCCGCGACTCAGGCGACAACTTCTTGTTAAGCATCTATACAAGTACGGTAACCAGAGAATGTCCTCATATTTCCCAACTTGAAGCCAACCTTCACCCGAGTAGACAAATGGTCCTTGGTGTTCCAACCTAAGCTTTCACCATCCCAGTCCTTGGCAACCTTCGCCCGCAGTCACGGGCCATGAGGAAATGATGGCCTCAAGCCCAGCTCATCAACCACGCACATGAACATATTTTGCGCGGCGGCCCGACATCGGACGCGACCTCACCACCTCGGCACCCGGCCGGTAGTGGCATCACCCCCAACATTACCCACAACATCACCCTCTGCGGCCTCAGCATCAACCTCTACAGGCTCCTCGTCATCCTGCTCCTCCTCGGGCTCAGGATCACTCTCCAAAGCATCCTCGGGGTGACGAGAACGACCAAGGCTCGGCCTAACCACAGCAGGATCATCTCCCGCCTCATCGAGCTCACCTCGCCGTAAACACCAACACTACTACCCTCATCTCGCCACTCCGCCACTAGCCTCAGAGCGACGTCCACGTGTCCGAACGCCACCCTCAGCATTTCCAGCAACAGCATCCACTTTGCGCTTCCTACTAGGCCTATCATTCTTGCGACCACCTCCACGACCTCCACCTCGGCTTCTCCTGGCAGACACCTGTGCCTCCGGAACCCCACGTCCATGCCCGGCACCTTGCAAAGGTGCAGAACCAACTCCAGGCTCGCTAGCAGGAGGCCTAGGCAACTCAACATTAGCTCCAAGCCCACTAGCAAAAGGCCTAGACGACCCCACAGCTGGCTCCACAGGAACCCCAGTCGCATCCGCAACGCGCCCTGCATCACCAACAGAAGGCCCTGTCGGCTCTACGGTAGTGCTATGCTCGCTAATAGAAGGCATAGGAGACTCTGGAACAGCCCCCTGTACCTCATTCCCTGGCGTCAAAATAGGAGGAGTTTTGAACAAATCAGACTGAGACGGACCTTCAGAAGTCGCTAAATGATGACGCAGCTCAGAAATGGGAGTAAGCTCCTCCCCGGTAACATTGAAGTCAATGTTCTCGATGACATCCTGCATAGCACTGTGATAGGATTTAGTCGCGTCTCCTAATCAAAAATAAGTCCAAACTCACTCTAATAGGTAGCAAGGGTAAGTCGGGTCGATATACACAGGGAGATGGTCGCTTAAGTTGGTTATTTTTAGTGATTCTAGTCTTGGTTCGAAGGGTCGAGGTTACTAAAGCTATAGCGGAGAATAAGGGTTTAAAACTTAGAGGAAAAAGGTCTAGGGAATCGGGTTAGGCACGGGGAATGCTAGGTCAAAGGATGGTGACAAAAATGAGTAGGAAAACGCTCTCGCTAAGGGTAAGCTAGGCCTCTCGGTCTTAAGCTCCTTTAGGTCTCAAATGCGGGCTCTCGCAACTTACAAGTGAGGGTCCTAATGATTGGTCTCGTGTCCTACCCTAAACTAGGCTTTCGGTCTTAAGTTTAAGGGTGACAAACGCTCACAAATCCTTGGCCAAAGGATCAACAAACGCATACAAAACGAGACAATCAAAACGAGCGAACACCTAACTCAAAACATCATCAAAAACAACCCAAGCATGCACCCATGATTCACCCTTCTTCCCTAGAATAAGAACTACTCAAGCATAGCGGAAATGATAACAAAAGCAATAGAGAAAGGCGAAGACATGATTACAAACAATATAAAATGAAATCACAATGAAAATAGGAGAAGAAGTTGATAATAGCAATGAGAAGTTTGATGAAACAAAGGATGAATACGACAACAAAAAACAAATAGACGATAAAACTAGAGCAATGCGAGTCGGAATTGAAAGTACAAGAGATCAAATTATTTAAACCTAAGTTTTCTTGAGAATAAACTTAAAAGTGTTGTAAAAATCTTTGGAGAAAGAATGATCAGAAATTATAATGTTTAGGCCTTCAAATAGGCGAAGTATTTTTGAGCCAACGAGGAGTCACAGGGCCGTCCCGACCGGGACAAGGGTGGTCCCGTCAGGGACATAGTCATCCGTCAGGGACGAGGGTCATCCAGGAGGGTTCAGGTCTTTAAACCGTAACTCACTCGTTTCTTGGCGGAATTAAGCGTGTGACCTGCCGTTGGAAAGCTATCGAGACGAACTATCATCTCCACTTGGTCTTGCATCCATTGGAGGTCTAAAACTTGAGATATAACCATTTGAAGTTGACCTTGCGGTCGGCTTTTGTTCACCTTGACTTGACTTTGACCTTGATCTTGGTCCTAACTTGTCGTATGTTGACCCAAGGCCTAGGGACAAGGCGTGGATCATCCCAAAGGGTAGGGACGGGGTCTAAAGTGAATAATTGAGCTCCGTGCTCCGTCCCATGGTCGGGGACGCCTTCAAGCGTCAAACGCGGCTCAGACAGCGGCGAATCGACATGAAACCAACTCGGATCTTCACGAAACTTTATGAAACTTCACGAAACCTCTCAACAAGCATCCTATACTCCAAATATGCGTGTGTACTGCAGAATGGACACAAAAACGCAGCGTGCCCAAAGCGGGGAGAAATAGGAGCTAAAGCGGCAGATAATAGCACAGAAACGCAGAGAAAGGCTCGTGAAGCGAGGGGCTAATTATGAGTAAATATATGAGATATCAAATCCCCCAAACCGAACCGTTGCTTGTCCTCAAGCAACAAGCGTGAAAGAAAGCAGAGGACAAGGCGAGCAAAAGAAAACTTCCCAAACAAGCGCCAAACCGCAAGTAGCTCAAGCGAAAGGCAATCAATCCCAAGCGACATGGGACGCAAGGAAATAGCAAGCTAACGGTACCGAGAATTACAAGGCGGCGCGGGATGAATAGCATGGCTTAAACATAGGCTCTCTAGCAATCAAATCATGGACCTCTCGCGGTTTCCACTCTAGCACACATGATGAGCAGGCGATATATGTGATGACACTCACCTACTCGACTAGTGGAAGCACGCCCGCAATCTAATGTGGACCAAATCTCGCATTCCCGTACACAATAATGTCACAAAAACGAACCAAACATGAGGGCTTACATAGGAAATGAGGGTGTAAAGGCCAAGAGAGGTTAAGGGTGATAAGGTGGAACAAATGATTATGGAATCGTGGAGCTAAGCCACTAGAAACCACTCGTACTACTCAAGTGCTCGTCCAACCAACAAAGGACCCAACTCCCATGAAAACGGACCGAAAACAGCATATCGGTCTCCTTTACACGTCAACGCAACAATAGCAACAAATTTCAAGTGCTCGCTCATGTAAAACAACAACAACTTCTTCATTTTGTGCACACACTTTCTTCTTCTTTTTGAATTTTTGTGTTGTGTTTGATTTTTTTCAGATTTTTGTTTGAATTTTTCTTTCTTGAGCAAAAGAGCACACTCACAAGGTGCGGAAATACCTCATTAAAAGGTCGGGGAAGCGGCAATCCCGGCTCATATTCACCATCCCACTCAAAGCCAACGACGCCAGCAAGTCGTAGCAAAACAAAGATCACAACCCATCGGACAAGCACAAGAGTAAGCAAAGCGGTAACTAGCAAGGCTAGGGTAGGCTATTTAGGCAAGTAGCTAGCAAACTCATGTGGGTAAAGGGTAAAGGGATCGTATAAGAGAGGATAAAAGCAATGCATGAACATGGTGAATCATAAGCAATCAACTAAAGCCTCATATACCAAAACAAGTAGCCAGAATCATGGGAAGCACGGGATAGGGGCCACACTTATGCGCGTTGATATTACGCACCCCACGAGGAGAACTACTCTCAATAAAGCACGGGGACCGGGATAGATGTACCGGCCGCAGGAGGCTAAAAACCTCACAAAATAGTAGCTCAAGTCCATGAAATAATAAAGCCAACAGTAAAAGCACGCCATCATCTGCAACACGTCTCAACATCCCCGAAAGCGCTAATCCAACAATGAAAAATCATGCCAAAGCTCAAAGCACACAAGGGAAGGGATGTCGGGAAAGAATAAAGGTAAAAACATGCTCAAAACAACGGAACGGGATACGTATTTTTGGTATTTTTGTGAAATTTTCTGATTTTTTTGTAATTTTTGGGATTTATCAGATTTTTTTGATTTTTGTGATTTTTTGAAAAATGAAAGACGAAAAAGAAAACGCAAAAATAAAGCAAAGCGGAAAGCAAAGCGTTTCTCCCCCCAAACCGAACGACACATTGTCCCCAATGTGTCCTAAAGCACATCAACACGGGGACCCGTAAAATAAGGGAGAAAAACGAGCAAAGAAAGTCTTAAAAGAAAGCAAAGTACATACAATTTATATACAAATGAAATCGTCCCCCAAACCCGACTTCAAGCGGGCGCGGCAGGTGCGGAAGTACCACCAACCATGGGCCTCGTCATAAACGACCCCACTACCATCGTCTTCTTCATCATCGTATCCAACGTCATCATCCACAGCACCATCATCTCGGCCAAAACCAGCATCAATTCGGCCAACAGCAGCAACACCGCGCACATCGTCTTTGATTACACTTCGCCCTGCGTCCGTTACTCCAAAGTCACCTGCAAGAATATCACAACAAAGTACGGCCTCAAGAGGGTCCCTCTCGAGGACTTGAGGTAAGTACTCGTCCATACAATCATCAATGACATCAACCGCAAAGATTTGCTCCTCCAACATGGGACGCTTTAAGGCGTTCGACAGATTAAAAGTTATTGAATCACCTCCTACATCCAAAGTCAATTTGCCGTTCTTGACGTCAATGACTGCACCAGCAGTGTGCAAGAAAGGTCGACCCAATATAATAGGAATTTGGGAGTCTTCGACCATGTCAAGAACAACAAAATCAACAGGGATGAAAAACTTACCCACTTTGACAGGAACGTCCTCCAAAACGCCTAGAGGGCGTTTGACAGAACGATCCGCCATCTGGAGAGTGATGTTCGTAACCTTTAAAGGCCCCATGTTGAGTTTCTCGCATACAGAGTAAGGCAGAACGCTTACACTTGCACCTAAATCGCATAAAGCGTTAGAAATAGAAACAGTGCCAATCGTGCAAGGTATGGAGAAACTACCCGGGTCCTTCAGTTTAGGTGGAGACTGGTTTTGTAAAAGCGCGCTGCACTCGGCAGTGAAAGCCACAGTCTCGACCTCACTGAACGACCGCTTACGGGTGAGGATGTCTTTCAAAAATTTAGCATATGCGGGAACTTGTGTGACAAGTTCAGTAAAAGGAACCGTTACCTTCAAGTCCTTGACGACCTCCATGAACTTACCGAATTGACTATCGAGCTTTGATTTTACCACTTGACTCGGGAATGGTAATTTGATTTGAATTGGCGGCTCGACAGGCTTGGCTTGCGCTTGCTGCGTCTCCGTGTTCCTACTCTTCTCGGCTGCCCCCTGCACACCACCACCATCCACGGCCTGTTCTCTTTGGGGCACGGCTGCCCCATTTCCCTTGCCCGCTCCACTCGTGCTTGCTCCATTGCTCTTCGTACCTGCTCCTGCAAAACTATCACTAGAAACATGCATATCGTTAGGAGAAAGAGGAGGGTTTACCTCACTTACCACCGTAGGCATGGGTGGACCATCATAGCTCGTGCCACTCCTTAAAGAAATGGCGTTGATCGACTCATGTTGTTGAGGTTGAGTGCCTTGCGATGGAAGGTTACGGTTCCGTTGAGAACTTGAAGAAGCAAGTTGAGCCATTTGTGTTTCAAGCATCTTGATGGCGGCGTCTTTAGCTTGATCGCTCTTTTGCATTTGAGCCATCATTGTTTCTTGATTTTTAGCCATTTGCATCATCATGGCTTGCATGGCATCCATTCGATCGGGAACCGGAGCGGGAACAACGGGTGGTGGGGCATTTTGTTGTTGAAAATTAGGGCGATTGAAGCCCGGAGGGTTATAAGGTCGAGGAGCATTGTTGTAGCTGAAATTTTGTGGACTGTTTTGGTATTGTGGTAGTTGTGGGCTGAAGTTTTGTTGTTGGGGGAGGAGATTCAAGACATTTTGGCTCTTGTAAGACAAATTCGGATGGTTCTTGTAGCCCTCGTTGTAATAGTTCGAGTAGGGGCTGTTTTGAGAATGTAAAGCATGCACATGATGAGATTGTGTGTTCATACCTCGGCATTCCATTGAAGTGTGACCGGAAACGCCACATGTATTGCAAGGTACATCATAAGAAGTGTGCAAAGCCGCTACCGTTTGTCCACTAGCACTCGAGGAACTACTACCCGCTTGCATTTGACTCATAATCATCGCGGTCATAGCATCCATTTTTGCGGAAAGCATGGCTACCATATCACCATCGGTCTTACCTCCAATCCTAGGCACATTCCTAGAGCTCCCATATTGCGCGTTGTGAATCGCCATTGCCTCGATCGTATCGATGGCCTCCTCCACATCGATGTTGTCAAAGCGTCCATTCGCCGCGGAGTCAAGCACTTGGCGTGACTCGTTGTAAAGACCGTTATAAAACTGCATGACAATAAACCATTTATCCATACCGTGGTGAGGGCATTGACGTTGAAGGTCTTTGTATCGCTCCCACGCATCATACAACGTCTCATCCCCTCGTTGGCGGAAGCTCGTGATTTGGCTTCTTAGCATGGCGGTCTTTTCAGGCGGAAAATATTTTTGATAGAATGCCAAGACTAAGGAGTTCCAATCGGTGATGGCTAGTGCAACCCGGTTCAATGAATTAAGCCACAGCTTGGCTTTGTCTCGGAGTGAAAAAGGGAAGAGCATCTCCCTAATTTGGTCTTGAATGACCCCCGTTTGCTTAATAGTGGAGCAATAATCACAAAAGTTTTGGATGTGCAAGTTAGGGTCCTCGCCGGGACTCCCTCCAAACTGAGTGCGCTCAATGAGATTGATAAACGCGGGCTTGACTTCAAAATTGTTGGCGGCAATGTTGGGCATAGCATTGCCCGTAGGAACTTGATCCGCGGTAGGCCTCGAGTGATCCGATAGCTTAACCATTTTCTTTAGCTCGGGCGTCGGTTCAATGTGAGCTTCTTTGTTGGATGATGGAGAAGAGGAAGTAGCCTCCAAGTCTTTGAGCAAGTTCTTGCGCCTCAAGAATGTACGCTCCGGTTCCGGGTCAAATTCGATTGCTAAACCCTTTTGTGACGTACGCGTTTGCCTGGGCATACAAAAACACTAGAGGTAACGATAAGTAGCGGCCTCAAGGGCGCGAGGCTCCTTGAGACAAGAGTAACAAATAAGAAAAGAACCAAATAAACAACGAAAAACAAAGCCGTCTCCCCGGCAACGGCGCCAAAATTTGATAGGATTTAGTCGCGTCTCCTAATCAAAAATAAGTCCAAACTCACTCTAATAGGTAGCAAGGGTAAGTCGGGTCGATATCCACAGGGAGATGGTCGCTTAAGTTGGTTATTTTTAGTGATTCTAGTCTTGGTTCGAAGGGTCGAGGTTACTAAAGCTATAGCGGAGAATAAGGGTTTAAAACTTAGAGGAAAAAGGTCTAGGGAATCGGGTTAGGCACGGGGAATGCTAGGTCAAAGGATGGTGACAGAAATGAGTAGGAAAACGCTCTCGCTAAGGGTAAGCTAGGCCTCTCGGTCTTAAGCTCCTTTAGGTCTCAAATGCGGGCACTCATGACTTACAAGTGAGGGTCCTAATGATTGGTCTCGTGTCCTACCCTAAACTAGGCTTTCGGTCTTAAGTTTAAGGGTGACAAGCGCTCACAAATCCTTGGCCAAAGGATCAACAAGCATACAAAGCGAGACAATCAAAGCGAGCGAAAACCTAACTCAAAACATCACCAAAAACAACCCTAGCATGCACCCATGATTCACCCTTCTTCCCTAGAATAAGAACTACTCAAGCATAGCGGAAGTGATAACAAAAGCAATAGAGAAAGAGGAAGACATGATTACAAACAATATAAAATGAAATCACAATGAAAATAGGAGAAGAAATTGATAATACCAATCAGAAATTTGATGAAACAAAGGATGAATTCGACAACAAAAACCAAATAGACGATAAAACTAGAGCAATCCGAGTCGGGAATTGAAAGTACAAGAGATCAAATTATTTAAACCTAAGTTTTCTTGAGAATAAACTTAAAAGTGGTGTAAAAATCTTTGGAGAAAGAATGATCAGAAATTATAATGTTTAGGCCTTCAAATAGGCGAAGTATTTTGAGCCAACGAGGAGTCACAGGGCCGTCCCGACCGGGACAAGGGTGGTCCCGTCAGGGACATAGTCATCCCGTCCGGGACGGGGTCATCCGGAGGGTTCAGTCTTTTAAACCGTAACTCACTCGTTTCTTGGCGGAATTAAGCGTGTGACTGCCGTTGGAAAGCTATCGAGACGAACTATCATCTCCACTTGGTCTTGCATCCATTGGAGGTCTAAAACTTGAGATATAACCATTTGAAGTTGACCTTGCGTCGGCTTTAGTTCACCTTGACTTGACTTTGACCTTGATCTTGGTCCTAACTTGTCGTATGTTGACCCAAGGCCTAGGGACAAGGCGTGGATCATCCCAAAGGGTAGGGACGGGGTCTAAAGTGAATAATTGAGCTCCGTGCTCCGTCCCATGGTCGGGGCGCCTTCAAGCGTCAAAGCGCGGCTCGTCTGTGGCGAATCGGCATGAAACCAACTCGGATCTTCACGAAACTTTATGAAACTTCACGAAACCTCTCAACAAGCATCCTATACTCCAAATATGCGTGTGTACCTGCAGAATGGACACAAAAACGCAGCAGTGCCCAAAACGGGGAGAAATAGGAGCTAAAACGCGTATAATAGCACAGGAAACGCAGAGAAAGGCTCGTGAAGCAGGGGCTAATTATGAGTAAATATATGAGATATCACACTGGTCGTAGGTATCACAATCTCAGGGTCACCTACATAGATCCAAGAACAATCTTAAGCTACGCAGCCGTATGATGGTACAAAAATGCAATTCAATTAAAGCAAGTTCATGACCAACAGAAGGATGCACGTGCACAAAGGTAACAGAAAAGCAAGCCTTAGGCCTATCTTTGACAGAAAGGGCTAAAAAGCGAAAAGAAATACAGAAATGCATTTTTAATGACACAGACACGATACCTACGTCATACACATTTAATCCAAGGAGCAAGGATGCACAAAGACAGAGAAAAATCAAGCAAAACAGCAGAAAACAATCTTCAGGCCTATCTTTGACAGAAAAGGCTAAAATGAAGCAGAGACCCGAAAATGCACAGTTTGTGACACATGTCCAACGCAGGCAGCATACACAGCAAATCCGAAGAGCAACGATGTGCAAAAGCAAAGAAAAAACAGACGAAACAGCGAAAAACAAGATTTAGGCCTAGTTTTTACTGACCAGGCCAAAACAACGCAAGAGTACAGAATGCACGCATATTATGACACGCATTATCGATATATCGTCATACACAACCAATACAAAGAGTTAGAAAGTACAAAAATGACAAAAGACCAAGAAAAAGCAAGAAAAATACGCTTTAGGCTTATTTTTGTGAGATAAGGCTAAAGCGGCGCAGAGGCGAAATACCCAATTAAGTGACACGTGTGCGACATACAAGTCATAACGAACACCCACAAAAATTTTTGTACAAAAATCATGTCCCGAGCACCTCGATTGAATAGCTTTTGCAAAACACACGCAAGCTACAAAAACGGCCTTTTCATGGCCTTTCCTTGACCAAAGAGGCCCTAGCTTCCCACGAACTAACATCCTAGCCAACCTAAACGGCCTACCTGACAATACGTCCTAGACTCGAAGCACGAGAAGCAAGGAAAACGGTTTCAAGAAGCCTAGCCCAATTACACAAAAACGCTCCAAAACGCTCCAAAACACCTCCAAATCACGCATGCTCAACAAAAATGGGCAAGCCATACACCATACAAGTCATCATGACCCAAGACAAAAAAAAATTTTCGACAAGTTTCGGAACCAAAAATTTCGACCCGAAAAACCGTCTCCATACAAAAACACACGAGAATTACAGATTTCCAAACCATTTTTCGCACACAAAACACCCATGGCCTCATCACTAGCATACAACGACATTTCAAAAACAACCAAGCCAATCGGTGTCGCTTTACACGACAAAAACAGAGCAAAACCCCGACAAAACCCCTGTCACACACGGTTTTGGCCCAAAAACCCGACTTTCGCGCCAATTTCAACGAGACAAATTTACCCACGCATTATACTACTAATGGGTAACTTTGCATTGAAAATTTGGCGTGTTTGAGACAAAAGCGAAAAATGACCAAAATGCCCTTGACCATACACACGAAAATCAGCCCCACGAGTCGGGTTTTTCACATGCAATCATCAACAATAACAAAACAAGTCTCATAACACTCTCAAGAACCAATTTCAAGCAACAATAATGGCGAAATTCGAATCAAGCAAAACGGTTTCACATAAACCCTAAAAAACGAGTTTTGAGTTGAAACCGACTCAAACCGACTTCAAAACACGAATTAGCGCCATGGTTGAGTGCATACCTTGGTCCATTGCGAATCGTAGGAGTCGGAATCACGAATTTTGGTTGAAAAATCGCTGAGAACGAATTTTTCGATTTGGAGGTGTTTGTGGTTTTGTTTTCGGCTGCTATGCTCTTCTCCCTCCTTCCCGTGTTTTTGAAAAAAAAAAAAAAAAAATACACACACACACTAAATCGCCAGAAGTCTGGCGATTAAGTGGTCAGGCACGGGTCAATTTTTAGTTTGGACTTGTTATTACGGTCCCTTACGCTATTAATTCACTCTGTTAGGCGTTACTATGATAAAACGCGAGAATACACATGCTTGTCACGAGCCAAGAGCCCAAATCTTACAAAATAACAACACATTTACACTCTTTACGAGTCACAAAATCAAAATACGTATACTCCTCACGAGTTAAATACGTATATTTTTCAAAACAAATACACTCTTTACGAGTCCCAAAATCAAAATACGTATACTCCTCACGAGTTAAATACGTATACCTTTCAAAACAAATACACTCTTTACGAGTCACAAAATCAAAATACGTATATTTCCCACAAGTTAAATACGTATATTTTCAAAAAACAGGTACACTCTTTACGAGTTACAAAATCAAAATACGTATACTCCTCACGAGTTAAATACGTATACTTTTCAAAACAAATACACTCTTTACGAGTCACAAAATCAAAAATACGTATATTTCCCACAAGTTAAATACGTATACTTTTCAAAACATATACACTCTTTACGAGTTACAAATCAAAATACGTATACTCCTCACGAGTTAAATACGTATACTTTTCAAAACAAATACACTCTTTACGAGTTACAAAATCAAAATACGTATACTCCTCACGAGTTAAATACGTATATTTTCAAAAACAAATACACTCTTTACGAGTCACAAATCAAAATACGTATACTCCTCACAAGTTAAATACGTATATTTTTCAAAACAAATACGCTCTTTACGAGTTACAAAATCAAAATACGTATACTCCTCACGAGTTAAATACGTATACTTTTCAAAACAGATACACTCTTTACGAGTCACAAAATCAAAAATACGTATATTTCCCACAAGTTAAATACGTATACTTTTCAAAACATATACACTCTTTACGAGTTACAAATCAAAATACGTATACTCCTCACGAGTTAAATACGTATACTTTTCAAAACAAATACACTCTTTACGAGTTACAAAATCAAAATACGTATACTCCTCACGAGTTAAATACGTATACTTTTCAAAACAAATACACTCTTTACGAGTCACAAAATCAAAAATACGTATATTTCCCACAAGTTAAATCATTATACTTTTCAAAACATATACACTCTTTACGAGTTACAAATCAAAATCATTATACTCCTCACGAGTTAAATCATTATACTTTTCAAAACAAATACACTCTTTACGAGTTACAAAATCAAAATCATTATACTCCTCACGAGTTAAATCATTATATTTTCAAAAACAAATACACTCTTTCTGAGTCACAAATCAAAATCATTATACTCCTCACAAGTTAAATCGTATATTTTTCAAAACAAATACGCTCTTTCTGAGTCACAAATCAAAATCATTATACTCCTCACGAGTTAAATACGTATATTTTCAAAAACAAATACACTCTTTACGAGTTACAAATCAAAAATCATTATAATTAAAAACGTATATTTTCAAATACACATAAAACAAAATACACACTTTCATTCAAATCAAAACACAGATACACAAGCTAGCACACAGCGGGCCTTACGAGACACGTGAAATGGCCAAGTTACAAGCGCCATTGAATCACATCCAAACAACGGCCGGTAGGCAAGCCCTAAAACATGCAGGACCGTCATGTCCTTAAACATGCCGTCCTCCTCGCATTCCCGACGCCAAGTCCTCGTCTCTCCCGAGACACGTGCTTAGCGCGTCGCCAGGTAGTATCGAGGCTGTGATGGTGGGATACTATCTTCTAAGTTTGACTAGCGCTTTAGTCCAAGCTCGATCAAGCTGGGGGCTCTGTAGATACCGTATCCGTACCCCCAAAAGCAAACCCGATGTGAAAAGGACTTTCATGCATGTTTTAAAATGAGACAAAACGGTACATAAGT
This sequence comes from Dianthus caryophyllus, assembly GCA_023091065.1. Taxonomy (NCBI): domain Eukaryota; kingdom Viridiplantae; phylum Streptophyta; class Magnoliopsida; order Caryophyllales; family Caryophyllaceae; genus Dianthus; species Dianthus caryophyllus. The sequence goes on from CM041522.1 coordinate 21,970,939, forward strand.
GTCTAAAACATTTTAGTCATTTTTAAACGTATTAAATTTGAATTTGCATATTGCGTAAAAATGGATATTAATTTAGTCATTTTAAATCGTGAAGTCGACACAATACGCACAAGCACGACACGAGGCGCCTCACAAAATGGCCCAAGGATACAAAAACGACCCACACACACAAAAAAGGCTTAAACCTCGAGCGGACCAAAATGCGTCCCGGGTCACATTCTTACAAAACAAAATCCCACAAAATCGTAAAATAATACATTACAATATTATTTTACTTCGAGCCAAGATCGAAAAACACGACGAAAAACCGAAACACGAAGCACGAAACGCAAAAAACGAGACCAATCACAACAAGTTGACCAAACAACTTGTGTAAGTTGACAAACATACAGCCTCCAAAGTCAATCAACATGCTCGACGTTGCAAAGATAGCCTTACACACCTACGATAACGTATTACGGCGCAACAATTTTGTCAGAAATAGCAGAGAAAATCGCCAGAATAGTGGCGATTTTCAGGAAAATCGCCTGACCTCTGGCGATTTTCCCCCTTCCCTCTGACATTCTGGCGATTTTTTGTACAATCGCTGGTTCTCTGGCGATTTTCTGATCAATTAGGCATAAAACACGAAGCATTTGCTATAAATAGCAGCCCTCATTCGACTCAAAAATCATCAACTCTCACAATCAATCCTTCATTCGATCATCAATTCAACCAACCACAACAATTACAACAACATTCAAAACCAATACTCATATTCACAAAAAGCCTCTCGCACTTATAAATTTCCACTTTAAAACCGTCTTTGCATTTCAAGGTAAAGAAATTTTACCTTAGATTAGACATTGGAGACTTATAGGGTTACTCTAACCCACCCCGATATTGGCATTAACGAACTCGTATTCGCAATACGATTGTAGTAATTCGAATCAAATGATTCGTCTAAACCTCGCCAATATCGCATAAATAAACGACTCAAAACCACTAAATTAAGCACCCACTTTTACATTATGCAAATTCTCGATTCATGCATTAAATTACGACTAAAACACGGATTTGACATTTAACTGTACCGTTTCAACTAGTCTCTTTAAACATGCAAAACCGAGGGTTTTACAAAATCTTAGAATTGAACACAAGTCGGAGAATAACGTTCAGTTATTAATTCAAATTCAATGAATTAGTAATTTTACGTATATTTCCTATAGCAAATCGTCATAGCTTTGACGGCTTACATTTATTTTACATATTTATCGAGTCATATATTTGCATTTGTACGTAGCGTCCTATTAGCCCAAATATCGAAATTAAAGCATATGTTTTCAAATTAGTAAAGACTACTTTTAAGTAGGCCTTTTTATTGCAGTTTTCAATATACTTTGTCAAAACTTTAGAAGGGTAACCTCACTCCGAATCCTCTCTGGTTTCACAATAGCCTCAGAAGGATAGGTATCGACGCACCTTGAAATCTGAGACCCTCGCGTCTTATGATTTTAAGATGCGTTGAATAGGTTCCAAATTCCTTTAATATTTGGTGGCGACTCCAAAAATACATTTCAAAAGGATTTTTATACTTCTTTTTGTTACAATCACATGCAATGACATTCCCCCTTTTTTAACAAAAGAACGCTCGAGCGAGCTGAGCAAAGCAACGCCCTAAAAAAAAGCGAAGCTCCAGCGCCCGCGAGCTTCTTGCAAAATTTATCAACCTTTTTCCCGCGCCGTGCATTCCGCCCCATGACACGAGGGCGGGCGCGAGCGGGGCGTCGAGAAGGGATCACCCCAAGTCCGGTATCCTCACAACCCCACAGTCTTGACAGAGTGGATTGAAGAGATGGAGAAGTTGCTAGATCTTAGCAAGACTCCGGCTAACGAGAGAGTGAACGTAGTGGCCTACTACCTCAAGGGAGAGGCCAACAGTTGGTGGCGTTTAATCAGGTCCACCTTTCCCTTAAGAATCTACACCTGGAGTGAATTCAAGACTCTGTTAGAAAACAAGTACTTTGGGGACGAATTGAAATGGGATAAGGAAGAGGAGTTCAGGAACCTGAGCCAGGCGATATGTCCCTTGGCGTACGGAAAAATACCAAGAAGCTGTCCAAGTTCGCTCCTAGGATTATAACTAACGAGGAGGAACTCGCATGACAGTGCGTAAGAGGCATGACTTACGGCTGAGGGCGAACATGAGCGGGTTCAAGCTGCAAGAACTTTGCGGAAGCCTACGAAAGGCAGCGTGTATGGGGCCTCCATCCAAAAGGAGAAGCTGAGGAGAAAAAGAAGAAGAAGACCTTTACGCCTTCTGTGGCGAGTGCTAGCTTTATCCATAAGCCAATGTTCGGTCGCCCCGGTTATCAGAATCAAGACAACCGCAATAGGAACCAGGGCAGGTCTCAGTTCTCCAACCGCATTACCACTCCTTACGTCGCAAAGAATAATTCCCAAATTCCCGGACCTCCGGCCTTCCAAGCAAATCAGTGCTGTTTCTGTCGACAACCTATTCACCCGGGAAAGCGTTGTAATGGGGAACCCGTGGTGTGCTTCCTATGCAAAGTTGTAGGGCACAAAGCTAATGAATGTCCTAAGAGGAATGCTGGCAGTAAGGCAAATACGGGACCACCGCCAGCCGTCAGAGTTCAGGGGCGCGTTTACGTCCTGTCAGAAGCTGAGGAAAGTGCTGACGACATTATCGATGTCGACGTCATCACTGGTAAATTTCTGGTTAACTCTGTGCCTGCTTTTATTTTATTCGATACGGGAGCTTCATTATCATTTATATCCTCAAAATTTATCAAACAATCCAAACTCACAAATCCCGCACAAATTAAAACTAATATATCACTACCAAATGGTAAAAACATTCCTTGTTCGTCAAAATACAATAATGTAAAAATCTCAATTCACAACACAGAGTTCCTGTCAGACCTTGTATTGTTTGACCTTCCCGAGTTCGATGTAATTCTGGGGATGAACTGGCTAGCTCGTCATAACGCAACATTTAAATGCCACGACCAGAAAATCACTTTGAAAACTAACCAGGGGAAGGAAGTGTCATACCAGAGTTTTAAAAGGAAAGGAGGAGTGAAGTTAGTATCTGTACTGAAACTTCAGAGTATGGAGAGGAAGGGGCACCAGGTGTATTTTTGCAGCATTACTAAGGTCGAGGACACCCTACTCATTGAAGATATCCCAATCGTGAATGAATACCCCGATGTTTTCCCAGACGTATTACCAGGTATGCCTCCTGCAAGAGATGTCGAATTCTCTATCGACCTTGTACCCGGCACTGCTCCTATATCAAAGGCACCGTACAGAATGGCACCCGTCGAGCTCCAGGAACTCAAGAAACAGTTAGAGGAGATGATTGAGTTAGGATTTATAAGACCGAGTGTATCACCTTGGGGTGCACCGGTACTCTTTGTAAAGAAGAAGGATGGGAGTATGAGGCTCTGCATTGATTCTGAGGAGCTAAACAAAGTGGCGATCAAGAATCGTTATCCTCTGCCTAGGATAGGCGATCTCTTTGACCCGGCTCAAGGAGCGAGTGTTCTCCAAGATTGACCTAAGGTCTGGATACCATCAGATCGCGGTTCGTAAAGAAGATATCCAGAAAACTGCTTTTAGATCAAGGTACGGACATTACGAATTCAAAGTAATGCCGTTTGGCCTCACCAACGCTCCAAAGCAAGATTTATGGACCAAATGAACAGGACCTTTCACGAATATCTCGACATCTGTGTTGTCGTGTTCATTGACGACATCCTGATCTACTCCAAGAATAAAGAAGAACACGCAGAGCACCTACACATTATCATAAGTATCTTGAGAGACCATAAATGGTATGCCAAATTTTCAAAGTGTGAATTTTGGTTAGGCCAAGTGGCGTTCCTAGGCCACGTAATCTCCAAGGAGGGAGTGATGGTGGATCCAGCAAAGATTGAAGCTGTCAAAGAATGGATAGCACCAAAAGCGATCACTAAGTCGAAGCTTCCTAGGATTGGCTGGCTATTATCGAAGGTTTGTTCCTGATTTCTCAAAGGTAGCCCGCCCAATGACCAAACTACTACAAAAGGAATCAAAGTTCGTATGGAGCGATGACTGCGAGAAAGCGTTCCAAGAACTTAAGACGAGGCTTACTACGACCTGCCAGGTCTTGACCTTGCCAACCGATGGGGACGAGTCACGAAGTATACTGATGACGCCTCGAATGGTTTGGGTTGCGTTTTGATGCAACAGGGGAAAGTAATAGCATACGCATCCAGACAACTTAAGGTGCATGAAAAGAATTACCCAATTCACGACCTAGAACTTGCCGCGGTTGTGTTTGCACTAAAGATTTGGCGTCATTATCTCTACGGGTCGACATTAAGTTCTACCCGATCACAAGAGCTTGAAGTATATCTTCACCCAAAGAGATTTGAACATGAGGCAGCGAAGATGGTTAGAACTGATCAAAGATTACAAGATTGAGTTACTATACCACGAGGGAAAAGCTAATGTAGTTGCCGATGCACTGAGTCGTAAGACAATACACACTCTGAACAACATTTGGGAGATTCCCTCAGACATCGTCCAGGATCTAAAAAGGCTGAGCTTAGACCTGGTACAATCGGACGATACAGATCTAAATGCAATGGTGGTTGAACCAGAGTTATATCATGACATCAAGGTGCTACAATGGGAAGACCCGGCATTGTTGGAAATTAGGGAAAGAATTCCATCAGAAGGAACAGAAGGGTTTGAAGTTTACACTGACGGGAGTCTACGCTTCAACGGCAGGTGGTGCATACCTAATAATGAAGACTTGAAGCATAAAATCCTTGTGAAGCACATAGTACGCTACTCGGTACATCCTGGCTCGGACAAGATGTACAAGGACACGAAATTACGTTTACGGTGGATAAGGATGAAGCGAGAGATCGCGAGCACGTGGCTAGATGTATGATTTGCCAGAAGGTAAAATTTGAACACCAGAGACCAGGAGGACTGCTCCAACCGTTGGAAATTCCTCAAGGGAAGTGGGATTCCATATCCATGGATTTTATCATGGGGTTACCAAGGACATCAGGTGGCAAGGATGCGATATGGGTTATTGTGGATCGTCTAACTAAAGCGACTCGCCGTTCCGATCAAGGAGACTTGGGGATTGGAAGAACTGGCCAAAGCTTACGAAAAGGAAATAATAAGACTCCATGGCGTTCCCCTCGACATCATATCAGACAGGGACGCAAGATTTACATCGCATTTCTGGAAGAAATTGCAAGAGGCTTTGGGTAGTAAATTAAAAATGAGTACGGCTTTTCATCCAAAGAATCGGCGGTCGACAGAGCGAACTATCGGTTAATCGGAAGACATGTTGAGGGCATGCACGATGGAATTCAACGTGAATCGGGAAAGAGCTTACCTCTCGTTGAATTCACATCCAACAATAGCCATCATGCTAGTCTAGGGTGTGCTCCTTTTGAGGCACTGTATGGCAGGAAGTGCCGCAGTCCGGTTTGTTGGGACGACGCTAGTGATAATGTGGGTACTGGACCCCAGGTTATACAGGATCAGATTGAACACATAAAGATTATTCGAGAACGACTACAAGCAGCTCAAGATCGCCAAAAGAAATATGCAAACGAGCACCGTCGACCTATTGAGTTCAACAGTGGAGATAAAGTCTTCTTAAAGGTCTCACCCATGAAAGGGGTAAGACGCTTCGGACTAAAGGGGAAGCTTAGTCCAAAGTACATCGGACCCTATGAAATACTTGAACGAATTGGCGAGGTGGCATACCGACTCGCCTTACCGCCAAACTTATCCAAGGTACACGATGTATTTCACGTATCTCAGCTCAGAAGATACAGAAGCGACCCGAGTCACATTGTTACGCCCGATGTGATCGCCATCGAGCCTAACATGCTTTACTCTGAAAAACCAGTGGAAATTCTCGCCAGAGACCAAGTTCTTACGACGCAAGTCGATACCCTTAGTCAAGGTTCTCTGGAGAGGACAGAAGACTGAACAAGCAACATGGGAGACCGAGGCGTCGATGAAGGAAAAGTACCCGGAGCTGTTTAGCACAGGTAACCTTAACCACCCAGATTACTTTAAGTTTCGGGGACGAAACTTCTTTAAGGGGGGAGGATTGTAACACCCCGTGTTAATTTAAGCTAATTATAATTAGGAAATCAATAATTAATCATCCTCGCTCACTTATTCTTCAAAAACAATACACTACAATTAATATTGCACCTAAACTAAAACCATTTTGAATTACTTTGAATTTGAACTTTATTTTTACATTTTCAAACTCGATAAATCAAATGAAGAATCCTCGACAATTTTCTCAACAGCAAATTTTGGCACGCAAATCGAGGTCAAACATTGACTAAATGACAAAGCCACCTAATTGTGATTAAGTCACCTAACCTTTTCTTAAATATACTTAATCATAATCCAAATCTAATTAAAGTAGTTTAAGCTTAATCATTTTGATTATTACTAACAAAACATATAATAATAATATCAAATTACTATTTCATTTTGATTTAACTAACACATTCACTAAAACTCGATATAATGAGTTACACTAAGCCTAAACTGGTAAACTTTTTGACGTCTGAGTTTAATGATTTAATTCGATAACATTCAACGAAAAAAATATATATTTCGATCGAATAAAATTTTATTTCAAAGTTGCGAGGAAAACTAGTACCCAATTTTTGTTTGGATTCGTTTTGGAGTCTATTTTCATTTTTATTTTCGATCTTACTTCTAAACATTATTTTAAGACTATATATTTCATTTCGAGACTTTTCACGTACGCGTAAATCGAAAATTTCAAAAAACGTAAAAATCGGGTCTTGTGTCCTTGGATGGCCGAGATTTTTGACCCATGGGTCAATACTATCCTCTTCCATTCTTTGCTCTTACACATGAGCATGCTTTGGTCATATTTTTCTCTTACACATTACCAACACTTACCATCCTACATTATTTCATCATCACACCCTATTTTAATTAAATTAAACATTATACTTTCTAAATATTAAACCTACTACAAGTTTACTAGTGTGCAAATTTTATTACTACACATTTCATTACTTAAACTAACAACCAAAACAAAGCAAAACAACTACTACTACATTACTACACATACACGGCCACACATAAACACACACACAACTCAAACACTTTCTTTTTCTCTCTAATAAACCTACTCAAGAACATTGTAAGCTTGTTCATTTCCAACCTCAAGAACACCTTTGAATCTTCATCTTCTTCCTTACACTTTCTTCTTTAAAATCTTTATTTTCATGTCTATAATTCACTTAAGCTCTTAACATTAATCCTACACCATTTATACTTAATAATCATTAACTCTTTTAAACTTATGAATGAGCAATGAACATGAATCAAAATCATTGAAAATATTTAAATCACCTAAACTTAAAAATAATACTACAACTTCAAATTTTAGTTTAGCTAGTTTAGTTTTAAAATAAATTACTAACTTGTTTATTTCATTCTTATGTACCTCTCCTAACCAAAGACGAGGAGCAAGGTGGTGGTGTCGATTTGAGCCAGTTTGATCACATAGTCGACCCGGACAACTGTTGATCTTTTAGCTCATAAACCTAACTAAGGTGCTTCCTGTTGGAGCTAGTGTCCTCCACAGTTAGTGTGTTTAATTTATTAAATCTCTTACAGGATCACAAAGGATACTTGTATTTAAAATCAGCTGATTAACGTATATCGGTAACGGTTGGCTTGCTAGAAAGTTTGACGTTACTGTCATATAGATGGCGGTGATCAGCTGGTCCTTATCGGTCACACCTATAGGACGATTTTATGAAATGTAATGTGATTACATTGATGCCTTAAATATATCTAAGCAGTTAGAAATTTGGAAATATATTCGAATAATTATTTAATGTGATTAAATAGATTATTGTTATTAATTAGTGGGTGAGCTGAATTAAATGTCAATTCAGCTAGATGAGCTGGATTAAGTGTTAATTCACATATGTATAATAGTTATGAGCTACATTTATATTATAAATATTTGATATTTATAGTTAAAGTGATGCTATAAGTTATGTTACTTAATTTATTGTATTATGCGATAATCAATTAATTAAATACGTATTATACATATTATTTTACATGTAATGTACATGTAAATATTAAAAACAAAATACACACACACACACACTTTAAGTGTGTCGTGTAATATGTGTATTTGTAGGATGTTTTTAGTTTGTTTATTTTGTAATGATAAGTGGTTATTAGTTGGTTAATTACTACTTCCCATTACTTAAAATAAACTACCCCCACTAACATGTAACTTCTCCACTAAACATACTAATAAACCAACTTATAAACTCATTATATGATGATGAGAAAATTGGTGTTAATGTATGTATGTGAGCCGTGTATATTGAAGAGAAAAGGAGAGATTTTATCTCATATTTTCACTCATCAAATTTCCAAGTTTACTTCATATATTATTTGTAATATATACCTTGTTTTCTAGTACAAACACAAGGCATTTCATAAGGCGTTTTGGGTGCAACTTATAAGAGATATTCTACGTTGAATATTGGTTTGTAAAACGTAATTCGGGTACGTTTTAGGAGTTTCTTAGGCCTTTCTTTGAAGATTAAGAAAGGTTATTTCTATATTCTTGTAATTCATATTACTATCGTTTTGTATAATCTTGGGCATGTTAATACGATTAACATTTTAGTAGTAATATCGAGTTTTATATTCCTACAAGTGGTATCAGAGCATTAGGCTCAAAATGATTTTAATATGGATTAAAATTGAAAAATATAAAATCGTTTATATTTAAATTCATCTCGGCATTTTCAAATTTTTTTTATTTTCGAAATTTTTTTTGGGTTTAATTTAATTGTTTTAAGTTGTTAGAATAAGTTAAATTAAATTGATATGCAAATTTGTTATATGTTTGTATTTTGATATGATCATTTTTAAGATATATAACACTAAATTTTGGTTTAAATATGATTAAAATCAAAATAATATGATTATGTGATAATTATAAAGTTTATTATATGATAATAAAATTTGTGACATAATTTAAGAAATTATATAAAAGTCAATTTATTTTGCATATATATCAATTATTTCGAAATTTGCTATATATATATATACATGTCAATTTTTGTTGTTAAATATGATTTAATAAAATAATTGTTTATATATATGTATATAAAATTTTGGCCGATTTAAAATTTAAAAAAAAATTTGTTTTTGTTTTTTTAATTTTGGCCGAATTTTTTTTTTAAATTGAATTAATATGATTGATTCATTTTTTTTTAATTTGAAAGTCAAATTGATATTGTTTTGAAATGCCTTATTGAATTGTCATAAAAGTGTTTATGATATATGAGTATATATATGATGCCATTTATTTTAAAATAGTTTAAAATAATTATTAAATTGATTCATTATATATGATATGTTGAATTAATTTTTGTTTATCAAGTTATGTATGACATGATTGATTTTTATGTTAATAGGTGAATTTTTATGAAATTTTCACTTAAACATATTTTTATATGGTGGTTTGTGTTTTTCATGCATATGGATGTATGAAATTTTTGTTTTAGTAGATGAATGCGTTTATATTTGATTGCGTTTTATATCTAGTGTGGCCTAAGTTTTTGTTTTAATTGCATTTTCGTAATGATGAAAATGTGATTTTGGGATTTTTCACGTCTCCAACTTGTAATCTTCTTTTATCCTAGATTATATGTAAATAGGTTTTACAATGTAATAGCTAGTGGTTCAAGAAGAGGAGATTGAAGGTTTGCCATTCCTTTTGGTGATCCAAGACGGAGGTTTTGGAGCCTTGCTTATGAAGATAGGGTCCTCTTGAAGGATTCCAATTTGTATTTTATAGGGTCCAATTTGATTGGATTCCGCCTTGTACAGTTTTTGTTAGGCCACACTAGGTTTTATGTGCTTGTTTTATTTATGCTTTTCGTCTTTTTCCGCCTAAAACAAACCACCTAAATCGATGAATATTGATTCATTCCCACGTATTAGTTAACATATGATGTTTTAAAGTCATCGTTCTTTTAGACTCACCTAAATTGTTCACTTAAATGAGTTTTTAATGGATGATGAGATCTCACTCTTTTAAAATTGAGATATAGTCTTTCTAAATCGAATCATTATGAATCCCTTGTTCGTCGGTGGGCATATAGGACCTGTTGTTAAATCCATGTGTACCCCTTCTACCTTGGGTAAGTAGTTGATGTCGATGTTAGTTGAACTCAACATTTGGTTTTCACTAATATGTGAGAATTGAAATGGACTATCAATAAATTTGAGAAATTTATGAACCAAGAGTTTTTAAAAGGTTAAAAATTAGTCAAATGGTTGACTTATCGATTTATTGAAATTTGAGTCTTGGAATCATTTATATAATTCTTGAGTGGGATCAATTATATGAATGCTCTTAGTTTATTTACATGTTTTAAATAGACGCATTATTTTTGGTGATTGCTTATGTTTGGTTTATCTTCTTATATTGTAGATATATTTGTTGCTTTTACGCATCATTATGGTGATAATATCGCTACCCAGGCCCTAGTGCCGTCTTGACTAGTGGAGTCATGGTTACGTTCCTTTATGGACCATGTCTCCTACAACCAAAACTACCGTCTCAAGTCAGATGGTAGTAACTTCACCGAATGGGAGGCAGCATTAAAGAATGCTGCTATCGCAGACGGAAAGCTGAAGTATCTCATGGAGCCAATTAAAATTTGAACCTCTTTGCTAGATCTGGAGCTCAACGAACTGCATACGATGAGTTTGTGAAAGAGGCGGGTGCGATTAAGAACGTACTCATATATGCAATGGATTCCCATTTGCAACGTCGCTTCATTTCCCAAGGTGCAAATCGCATTTTCACCACGCTGACTAATGAATTCTCGCAAGCTCCGAGAATTGTTAGGTATGATGCAGCTGTACGCTTCTTTGAGGCTAAGCTGCAAAGGGGCCAACCTGTTAGCGCCCACATGCTTAATATGATTGAGAATGTGGAGAAGTTAGAGGCTCTTGGCTGCAAGCTTGAAGACTCGATCATTGTTGATCGTATCCTACACTCACTTCATGATGGATTCACTCAGTTTAGGGTGAATTACAACATGAATGACATGAAGAAAAGTCTTCACGAACTTCATTCTCTGCTCGTGCAAGCTGAGAAAGATCTTAATTTGAGTGGGAGTCACAAGAAAGATGTTCTTGTGATACAGTCTAAGGGAAAGGGAAAGGCACCTGCTGCCTCGAATGCTAAGCGACCTCATTTTAAGAAGAAAGGTCAGCCTAAACCCAAGAGTGGTCCTGGGGAGTCAAGTCACTCAAAAGGCAAGAAGAGCAAAGAAAAGGAGGGAAAATGTCACCATTGCGGTGATCTGGCATTGGCGAAGGAATTGTCCTAAGTACCTCGAGGACATAAAAGTGGGCGTCACGGCGGCTCAAGGTATGTCATCTAATATTCACATGATAGAAATTAATCATGCGAGTTCCTCTGTATGGGTATTTGATCTTTGGATGTGGTTCTCACATTTGTAATCACTTGAGGGCCTCCGGACGTAAGGCGTGCGGCTAAAGGCGATGTTGGTTTACGTGTTGGGAATGGAGCAAAGGTTCTTCTTTGTTTACGTAGGAACTTACATCTTGTTATTACCTAGTGGTTTGGAACTTTGTTTGGATAATTGTTATTATGTTCCTAGTTTGTCGAAGAACATTATTTCCGTTAACATGTTGGATGTTTATGGTTTTTCATTTATTATTAAGAACAATTGTTGTACTTTTTCTTTAAATGATGTTATTTATGGTCAAGCGTTTTCCATGAATGGCATTTATGTTCTAGATCAAACGCAAGAAATATTTCATGTGAATAATAAAAGGCAAAATTAGGTGATAAAGATCAAACGTATTTATGGCATTGTCGAATGGGACACATAAATGAAAAACGAGTAAAGAAACTCATTAAGAATGGGATTATTTCACCTTTTGGCTATGAATCATTTGGTACTTGTGAATCATGTCTCATTGGAAAGATGACTCGTATATCCTTTAAAGGTATTGGAATGCGAGCCAGTGACTTACTAGGACTAATACATACCGATGTATGTGGACCAATGTCTGTCACAGCACGAGATGGCTATAGATATTTCATCACTTTTACTGATGATTTAAGTAGATATGGGTATGTCTATTTAATGAAACATAAAAGTGAATCTTTTGAGAAATTCAAGGAATTTCAAAATAAGGTTGAGAACCAATTAGATAGAAAAATAAAAGCATTACGATCAGATCGTGGTGGTGAATATTTATCTAATGAATTTGATCAACACCTAAAGGATTGTGGCATTGTATCACAATTAACTCCACCTGGAACACCACAATTGAATGGTGTGTCCGAACGGAGAAATCGAACTTTATTAGATATGGTTCGCTCCATGATGAGTCACACGGTTTTACCAGATTCATTGTGGGGGTTTGCTCTAAATTCTGCTGCACTCATTCTAAACCGAAGTCCGACTAAAGCGACTGACAAAACTCCATATGAGATGTGGAAAGGAAAAGTTCCTGATTTGTCTTTTATTCGGGTTTGGGGATGTGAGGCTTACGTTAAGTGGAGACCTGACGATAAGCTAGGCCCACGATCGGTCAAAACATACTTTGTGGGATATCCAAAAGGAATGTTTGGTCATTACTTTTATTCACCTACTGAACAACGAGTTTTTGTTGCAGCTAGTGCTAAATTCTTAGAGAAAGAGTTTATCACGAATAACCAAAGTAATAGGGTTTTTGAGTTGTCAGAAATCTCAGAACCAGACACTGCACATGTGATGGAAGAAGATATTCCTTCAACCTCCACTGCAGTAGCTATTCCTGCGGAACCTAGGAGGTCAAGTCGAGTTTCTTATCCTCCGGATCGATACATTGGTATCGTTGAAGAAGGAAATGGAGACGATTTATTGCTTCTTGAAAGTAATGAACCGACTACCTACAAAGGTGCAATGACTAGTTCTGACTCGAAGCTATGGCTTGAAGCCATGCACTCCCAGATAGACTCCGTATGCGAGCGAAGTATGGGATCTGGTTGATTTGCCTGGAAAGGTGAGACCTCTTCAGTGCAAATGGATTTATAAGATAAAACGTTCACTAGGTGGACAACCAGATATCTATAAAGCACGACTTGTTGCAAAAGGTTTCACCCAAGTGCAAGGTTTACACTACGATGATATCTTTGCACCTGTCGTCCTGCTTCGATCTATCCGGATTATCTTAGCGATTGCTGCATTTCATGATTATGAAATATGGCAAATGGATGTGAAGACCGCCTTCTTAAATGGTTATTTAGACGAGGAATTGTACATGGTACAACCCGAAGGCTTCACAGATCCAAAATATCCTAAGAAAGTATGCAAACTTAAGCGTTCCATTTATGGACTTAAGCAAGCATCGAGAAGTTGGAATCATCGATTTGACCACGTGATTAAACAATATCGTTTTAGACGATCAGTCGAGGAACCATGTTTATATGTCAAATCAAGTGGGAGCTATATTGCTTTCCTAGTTTTGTATGTAGATGATATACTATTAATAGGGAATCACATTCCTATGCTTTCTTCTGTAAAAGAATGGTTAAAGAATCATTTTCAGATGAAAGACTTAGGTGAGGCACAGAGAATACTCGGTATTCAAATCTATAGAGATAGATCCAAGAGAATGTTGGCGTTAAGTCAAGAATCTTATATAGATAAAATTCTTGAGAGGTTGATGTATGTGAACTCAAAAAGGGGTAATCTTCCGATGGTTCATGGGGTGCATTTAAGTAAGACTCAATCACCTAAATCACCAGAAGAAATAGAGCGCATGAATCGAATTCCGTACGCTTCGGCTGTAGGATCGATTATGTATGCTATGATGTGTACACGTCCAGACGTGGCATACGCACTTAGTATGACGAGTCGTTACCAAAAGGATCCAGGTGAGAGTCACCTGGATTCTTTGTTAAGAACATCCTTAAGTACTTGAGAAGAACTAAGGGTTGGATGTTAGTATATGGTGGAGACGCAGAGTTATGTGCAAAAGGTTTCACAGATGCTAGTTTCCAAACGGATAGAGATGATTTTAAATCTCAATCCGGATTCGTTTTTACACTTAATGGTGCGGCAGTGAGTTGGAAAAGTTCCAAGCAATCAGTCACAGCAGATTCCACTACGAACTGAGTATATTGCGACTTAGAGGCAGCTAAAGAGGCAATATGGATGCGTCAATTCTTGCAAGGACTAATGGTAGTTCCTAGTGTGAATGACCCGATCACTGTTTATTGTGATAACAGTGGTGCCATATTCCAAGCTAAAGAGCCTAAATCTAGCAATAAGTCTAGACATGTGTTGCGGAAGGCTCATATGATACGAGATTACGTGGAGCAAAAGGAGATAGAGATTTGCAAGGTTGTCACGGATGACAACATAGCGGACCCTCTCACGAAGCCATTGTCGTACAATAAACATGTTGAACATGTTGTATCAATGGGACTGAAGAGTGTTCCTGATTTTCATTATTTTATTTTTTAGATAATGTATCTGTTAAAACTACTACTTTGTAATCATCAAATCATTTCTTTATATATCGTATTTCATGTGGATTGTGTGACAATTTTGAACGCCACTGAGTGAACTGATTTACTTTATATATGTTTTGTCCATAATCACCAAAGTGAGCTGATAACTCTAGGTGATTACATTGTGGGTTGATTGATGGTAGGTTCAATAACCATAAGGACATGTGATGTCTGATCAAACACATATGCGAGGTATAGAGGATACTGCGTAGGACATAGTGACCACTTAAATGAAGTCCTAAATGTACAGACATTTTTGCCTGGTCGTGGATATGACGTTCATTGTGTTCCTAGAGTCGATTCTTTTGACTGTCGACTGTTTCTTGAGATAAGGGCAGTTTTGGGTGACTTTGGTTTCTTTCTCGTGGTCGCACCGTAAAAGGAGGCCGAGTAGATTTTTTCTGGGTCATTTCATACTGTGCTTTAATCTGCAAGAAAAACAAAAACAAATTTTTTTTTTTCGAAATTTTTTTTGGGTTTAATTTAATTGTTTTAAGTTGTTAGAATAAGTTAAATTAAATTGATATGGAAAATATCCAATCTTATCGTTTTTTAATCTCAGGGCCACTCGAGGAGTAGTAACTGAAATGCATGGCCATGCTCGAATGTTGTGAATACATTTGTATATCAGTTAGTTGCTCTCTAGTCGAGGAAACCACTCTTGATACGATCACTTGTTAGATACGACCTTGCGGAAGTACGACTTTGCAAATTGTCTACCATTGAGTGGGAGATTTATATGGATATGAGAATCGTTAATCACACACAAACACTTGTAAGGACAAGTGGGAGATTGTTGGAGCTAGTGTCCTCCACAGTTAGTGTGTTTAATTTATTAAATCTCTTACAGGATCACAAAGGATACTTGTATTTAAAATCAGCTGATTAACGTATATCGGTAACGGTTGGCTTGCTAGAAAGTTTGACGTTACTGTCATATAGATGGCGGTGATCAGCTGGTCCTTATCGGTCACACCTATAGGACGATTTTATGAAATGTAATGTGATTACATTGATGCCTTAAATATATCTAAGCAGTTAGAAATTTGGAAATATATTCGAATAATTATTTAATGTGATTAAATAGATTATTGTTATTAATTAGTGGGTGAGCTGAATTAAATGTCAATTCAGCTAGATGAGCTGGATTAAGTGTTAATTCACATATGTATAATAGTTATGAGCTACATTTATATTATAAATATTTGATATTTATAGTTAAAGTGATGCTATAAGTTATGTTATTTAATTTATTGTATTATGCGATAATCAATTAATTAAATACGTATTATACATATTATTTTACATGTAATGTACATGTAAATATTAAAAACAAAATACACACACACACACTTTAAGTGTGTCGTGTAATATGTGTATTTGTAGGATGTTTTTAGTTTGTTTATTTTGTAATGATAAGTGGTTATTAGTTGGTTAATTACTACTTCCCATTACTTAAAATAAACTACCCCCCACTAACATGTAACTTCTCCACTAAACATACTAATAAACCAACTTATAAACTCATTATATGATGATGAGAAAATTGGTGTTAATGTATGTATGTGAGCCGTGTATATTGAAGAGAAAAGGAGAGATTTTATCTCATATTTTCACTCATCAAATTTCCAAGTTTACTTCATATATTATTTGTAATATATACCTTGTTTTCTAGTACAAACACAAGGCATTTCATAAGGCGTTTTGGGTGCAACTTATAAGAGATATTCAACGTTGAATATTGGTTTGTAAAACGTAATTCGGGTACGTTTTAGGAGTTTCTTAGGCCTTTCTTTGAAGATTAAGAAAGGTTATTTCTATATTCTTGTAATTCATATTACTATCGTTTTGTATAATCTTGGGCATGTTAATACGATTAACATTTTAGTAGTAATATCGAGTTTTATATTCCTACACTTCCCGCACACTTATGTGATAAGCGCCTCGTAAATGATTTATGTTTTCCTAGATGATGTTTTTGATGCATGCTTAGTTTATTTTATCACCTAGTATTCATATGTTAAATTAGGAGACAAAAATCGAAAAATAACATTTGTGTAACCTTAGTATATCACACGGCATCCCTTTGATTTTTGGCTTAATTTTTCGTTTTAATTTTTGTAAATTGCATGCTTAAAATACTTGTAATGAAATGAACATGAAAATATAATTAGTTTTTGTTTAGGATTTAAAATGAATTTGTTATGAATTTTTAAGTGTTTTAAGGTGTTATGTGTGTTCTTGAATTTTTGTGTTAATCTTATGTTTAAATGATGTTTATTTATTTGTGTTAATGTTTTGATATGTTTTCCACTCATGATTAAATACATAAATGATATAAGATAAATTAGTTGTTGAATTAGAAGTATAAAAATCAAAAATCAAAATTTATGAACATATATATATATACACGGCTATTATAAATTTAATGGACCAATTTTTAGTTTTAATTTTTCTAAATAACATATTATGATTAGTCTAGTTAAATTAGACTTGTATGAAAAATTTGAGAAAATTATATAAACATATGAAAATTTGACTAAATAATGTTCATATTAAAAGTATTAGTGTTCATCACATCTTCATTGTGTTCTTCATCCTATGACTAAGTTTCGATTTATAAATTTTATAACTTTTTAGTATTTATCGTTTTTGTTTACTAGTTTATGTCACTTTAGTATAAACTAAATAATTAGTATATAAAAACTTTAAGTCGAAAACCGATAAAATTAGAAAACGAAAATAAATTGCTAAGTAGTTAAGTGCCACGGTTTAGGGTCCATTTTTGACCTAAAATGAATTTGTCACTTTTTATTTTTATCACTTAAGTAATTTAAATTAGTTAAAATAATGATTTATTAATAAAAACAACAAAAGAAATAAATAGCTAAAATAAATAAAGGCTCACGGCATCTATGTTATTTTTGGGTCAATTTTGGTCAAAATGAATTTATCACTTAGTCACTAAAATTGAATAGTAATTAGATTTATATTTGTTTATGTATTAAATTGTTAATAAGAAGAATCAACGAAACCGATAAAAATAAACGTTACACGTATTAAAATGAATGTTGTCGAGTGTTACTACCTTTGCTTAAATTGGATATGGACATACGGACTATTTAAAATGAACTACGACAACCTCACTAAAAATGGAAACCGCTAAAATCTTTGTTAAGTATACGACTAAATTTAACCGAGTTTTACTTTTGAAATGTTATTAAAATTGACCAAGTACAAAATGAACTTAACAATTTTGAAATTAGATTTTATACTTAAGTTGAAATCGAGTTTCACATTTAAAATAAATTCTCAAATCGCTAAATACAAAACGGACCTAACGACTTTAAAACTAGATTTTTGTACTTAGATTATATTGAGTTTTACTTCCGAGATAATTTTTCAAATCACTAAATGCAAAACGAACCTAACGACTTTAAAACTAGATTTTTGTACTTAGAAAATAAAATTTAGTCTTGTATCAAAGAAAACTCCTAAGTATAATAATGTGTATAAGAATAATAAAAATACTAAGTATAAATGAAATATAATAAAAATACTAAGTATAAAGAAAATATAATAATAAATACTAAGTATAAGAATACAAATACGTATAAAAATACGTATAAAATACGAAGTATAAAAATACGTACAAATACGAAATACGAAAATACGAATACGTATAAATACGAGGAATAGTAAATACGATGAATAGTAAATACGATGAATAGTAAATACGATGAATAGTAAATACGGTGAATGTAAATACGGTGAATAGTAAAATAATGAATAGTGAAAAATATTTAAAAGTTACGAATGGACTCAAAATAAATAACTAAGTTTTTTCTATGTGTTCTGTTTTACCTGAAGAACTGCTGTTACTAAAATTTCATTATACAAGTTCGACGTTATATTTATGTTATAAGATTGTCATTATTAATATTGTGAACGAGTGAATGAGAGGTTGAGAAAACGAATACTTGAATAAAATACTAGGATTGTTCGCCATGTTGCGACTCTTGAAATTCGAAGTTAACGAGGTAGCTGTCTATGGGGACTTGGGCTCCCTACCTGAGTTGCCCAAGGCTATTCAACGATCTTAAGATTGCTGTTTGACGTGTGGTATCAACCTCAGGGATGGGGCATACTTGATACTTCCGCGGGCCCATAGAATAGTAACTGGAAACGCCAACCCCATCCGGGGGTACCCGTCTCTGGTGATAGTCGAACTTTTTCGTCGGTGATACCTTTTGAATAGCGAATAAGTATGATCCTCGATAGGTAGTGTATGCATACATTAGACAAGGGATTGAATCATCCTTATTACCTTAGATATCTTTAAGCCTGGTAGTCACGTCCAAGTTATGTTGGCCCTACCGGCTACTGCGCGGATTATGTCTGCATGCTTCCGCCTTACTAACGAAGACTCATTTGTTATCACATGTTGAATGTATTTCCTTGTTTGTTTGATGATTATCGGAATGACTTGGTTGAGTTTTGGAATGTGATTTGTTGAGTATGATTATTTGTGAGCGTGGTATGTTATTTGATTGGTTTATACTCGTATTGAATCATCGTGATCTCCTTATGTGTTTTACTTGCATGCTTGCTATTTGGTTTCCTTGTTTATTTAATATTCATATTGCATATTGTTTTAGAATTGCATGTATCGAAAGAGTGTCTTGGGAAAATGATGAGAGTTTAATGCAGTACCCAGAGTCTTGACCAGTTGATCTACCAGGGATCAAGGCCTTATTTTGTAATCTATTTTGAGAGGACTTGTAATCTAAATACTCTGTTTTATCTCTAAACTCGTATTTTGTATACTGAGTTTGTAAGACGATAACAGCTGGTTTGTAATATTTAGACTTAATTAATTTTCCGCCTTAGTTTAATTAAAGTCACGAAAAACCAGGTTGTTACAAGGGCGCTCTGGGCCTTGGCCCAAGTAATTTTTGGGCTTCGAAAAAATCTGCTGCAATAGTATATATTTTGAAATGTTTGAAGTAAATTGACAAAGAGATGATAAGTGGTGCAATGGTAAAGCTACTGAAATTTTTTCTCATGGTCAAGGGTTCAAAACCCAATGCCCCTATTTTTTGAGGAATTCATTAAAATGTTATTGTTATTCCAATAAATTCATATTTTTTAAATAACTTTTTTTTTGGTAAGATGGTTTCAAAATCACATAATTTCCTTTGTATTTATTTTCTTTATGGTCTATTTACAATATAAATTTTCAAATTTCATGTACAATAACAATACTAATATAAAAAGTTAACTAACAATTTTCGCGATATTTTTCCAAATTGTGTTAGGACATATTTAACAATAATATAAGAAAACGAATAATTTAACATGCCCTTGCTTACTTTATAAAAGTAAATATTTGTCCTCGATTGACAATTATATTCACTATTATTTTGCGTCCTATAATAATTATGAAGATAGGTTTCACTTTTGTAAAATTGGAATTGTCGAAAAAAAAATTTTGGCCCAAGGTACATTTGATTCCTGGATCCGCCCCTGATCGTCAGGTTAGATTTTTATTATTATTATTTTTTTTTTTAAGTTTACGATTTATATGATTAAGTGTTTTACGTATAATAATAAATCTTACTTCTATAGTACATTGTATTAGTGGCAGTGGCGGATCTAAAAATAATTTTCATGGTGTCTTTTTCAATTTTCATATTGGTAATAAATAACCAAAAAAAAAAAAAAAAAGAGTATACATAATGTGTCTTATAATACAAAAACTTAAATAAGTTACATTAATGTTCAAATAAAATGTCCTCTACGTGCTTTCATGTTTTGAAAGCGATACATGACAATTTCATTAGAAACTGACTCACATAAATCTCTTTCAATATACGTAACCAAGCAATCATTCAAAAAATCATCGCACATCCGATTACGTAACTTTGTCTTGATGTACTTCATAGCCGAAAAGGCTCTTTCCACAGTAGCCGTAGCAACCGGTAGAATTAGAGCCAATTTTAACAACAAATACACACATGGATAAATGATATTTTTTCGAGTCTCTACCATAACCCGAGCAAAATCTCCCAATCCTTTAAGCCCAACAAATGCTTCATGACATCGAACATCGTGTTGGAGTAGGTGTCCTCCACAATAGTGCGATTACTTAATAAATCTCAATTAAGGAATACGTGGGGATAATCCTGTATTATTGTCAATTGATTAACGTAAATCAATAACGGTTGGCTTACTA
Organism: Dianthus caryophyllus; assembly: GCA_023091065.1. Taxonomy (NCBI): domain Eukaryota; kingdom Viridiplantae; phylum Streptophyta; class Magnoliopsida; order Caryophyllales; family Caryophyllaceae; genus Dianthus; species Dianthus caryophyllus. Next base: position 21,991,836 of record CM041522.1, read on the forward strand.
GAGTTTGACGTTATTGTCGTGAGAACGGCGGTAATCAATTGATCCCTTTAAGTCACACCTATAGGAACGTACTCCAAATATTGAACCTAATTAATTGTATGAGATACCATTAAATTAGTAACTTGAAAAATCGACTAACGGTTAGTCAGTGTATTGATTTAGAGAGAAATCGAGTTGTGAACTCGGATGATTTAATTTTATATCGATAAAATTATTAGAGGAGATGGGAATTAGTGATTAAACGTTAATTCACTAATTAAGTATATTCTACTAATGAGATTAGTAAAAGTACAATTTTAATATATGTGTAAGTGTACATGTATATTAAGGAAGAGTTTAATTAATTTATACTTTATCATATTAGATGATTAAGTGATAAATTATAAGTATTTGTGAGACAAATATTGATAAACAAAATGGACCCATAAAAGGGGCTTTGGACCGTCCAAAATAGGGCAAAGGAGGAAGGAAGCTTCTCTTGCTTTTGTCTTATTCATTTTGTACACTAGTGTGTTTGTTGATGCATGAAAAACATCATGATTAATATGCATACAATTACACTAATCAAGAGGAAAACTCTTCCCCCCCTTTTCTCCTTGAGGCCGGCCCAAAGGTAGTGTGTGAGTGTGTATCACACACTACTTTTGCTCTTTTTTCTTGTTAAATACAAGACTTGGATGAAAGAGTATTCATTCATGCATTCTCCTCTCTTTCTCTCTAAAACTTCTTTTCAAAAATATAAGAAATATATTCTCATATTTTCACAATATTACTAAGTGTTAGTAATAATATTTTCACTAATTATCAAGTCTATACTAAGTGATTTCTAGATCAAAATCCTTAGTATTTTTGGAGTATTTCTTGGGTGTATCTCAAAGGAGGTCTCCTACTTTGGAGACTTGGATTTTTGGAGGATCATCCTAATCTTAAGCTCAAGAAACAAAACTAGAAAGGAGTTCTAATTTTGTGCCCAAATTTCCTTTTTAGAAAGGTATAAATTTCTATAAACTTAGAACAAAGTATATTTGTAATCACATAGATCTTGCTCATCAAATTAGAGTAATTTGATTTACACTAATATTTGATTAGTGAATGGGATGAGATCCCTACAAGTGGTATCAGAGCTTAGGCTTGTGGTTACAAATTTATTTTGTTATTTTTGGAGTTTTATATATTTATTGAGAATAAATATGATAAAATCCGAAAATGGTGTTAAAAATAGTTTTAACACGAGATTTTTATAGCACGCATAGTTTCTGGTCTCATGAAGTTACTGGTTAAATTTCGTAATTTTTGAAATCTGTTTGCTAATTAAAATGATTTTTATACAAAACCAAGTCAAAAAGTGAGTTTTTGGCTAAAATAATGACTATAAATAGTTATAGTTGGAATCTGGTCTCGAAATGTTTACACAATGATATTTCATATTTATACTTTCTGCATGTAAATTTTTAAAGTCAGATTTTAATTTTTGAATATTTATGCATTTATTTGTTTAAAATCGGTATATAATGCATTTTATGTCCAAAAATATAGTAAACATTGTTTTCTGGACATGAAATTTATACCAACATTTTTATACATTATGAGGATGCTCAATTATAAATTTGGGATTTTCCCTCACTGTTTTGGACGTTTTGTTGATTTTATGAGATAAAATCGATGAAGTCGTATGTTTATTGTTATAAATATAATTCGTAAAACTTTTTGACCAAGCTTTTCTTTTTTGACATCTTGGAAGTGTTCCAGAATGTACAAAAGTTTTCCAAAATAAAAATGGTTTTATTTTATATTATATTGTATTTTTAATGCTTTATTCGTAAAGTGTTATGATTAAAGTTAAAGTAAGTAGCAAAATGACCATTAAAGTGAACTAAAATCACCATGAATTAGTGAAAACTAATTTAGGGTTTTCTAAATCAGTTTAGAAGTTTTAGTTCAAGCTTAAAAGGTGTTTTAAGCATTATTGATTAATATAAGATTAATCGATTAAAAATGAGATCGGTTTTAAAACTTTTTAATGCGATTATTGTTTAGGGCGATTTTGGCATGTTTTTATTTATAAGCTTTTCATTATGCATGTTTGGATGAATGTTTATTTTTGAATGAATGTTTATTCTTACTAGTATGGCCATAGTTTGATATATATTTTTACCGATATTACCCGTAATGAAAGGGAATATCGTGTGGGTTTGTAATTAAATGCGATCTCGTATCGCCGGTTTGTAATTTTAATAGTTTATTTCATTTACAAATGTATAATAGGATTGCTATGTATTCATTTGTAATTTAAACTTGTAATTATTTGTAAACCGAAGACCGGCGATGGAGATCGACATGGAGCCTTAGAAGTGTTCTAAAGCTTGCAAGGAGGGCCTTGGATGAAGTCCATATGAAGAGGGACCAAAGGAGTTGGTTTCCAATTTGTAACTCCTTTTAATTTTAATTACTTTTAGGTGGTCATACTAGGTTTATGCTTATGCTTGCTTATGCTTGTTTGATTGCTTATTTTTCGCACACATGCCAAAATCGCCATGCATGCCACGATATCCCACTATGATTGTCGATTTAAGTCACGATTCCTAAATTAGTTCACTTATAAAGAATTTTTATGACTAAAATTGACAAGATCACCCACATTTTAACAAATGAATTGAGATTAAGCCTTTCCAAATGTGGCGACTATGAACCTCATGTTCGTGAGGACCTCCGCAACGTGGAACCTCGTTACTATGGGTAAGTAGTGGGAGGAAGTCCCATGCTAATTTGGTTTGGACTCAACCAAATAAGAGTTATTTGGGGCAAATGGATGCATTTTATAGAAAATCATCAACCAAGCATTCTAGTGTAGAATTAGTCAAGTGTTAACTTATCGTTTTTATATAAAAGGAGACATGAGATGTCTAATTTTATATGAGAAATGAGTCTTGGAATCGTTTATATAATTTCATGGGAGATCATTATATAAATGAACATTTGTCTTAAAATGAGTTTTAGCAAATGTTATTAATAAACAATGAATGCTTATTATATTTCCTCATATTTGTTGTAGAATTTTTCATTTCAAATCGCTATGGCATCACCATCAACTCCCGCGCCCATTTTGGGCAAAGATTCATGATTGAGAACCGTGATGGATAAGTGTATCCTTAAGGATGACGGTAGCAACTTTGTCGAATGGGATTCGACGATGAGGGGCGCCGCTACATCCGACAATGTGCTCAAACACCTTACCGATCAACCACCCGCCGAACCCACTTCTCGATCCGGGGCGGCACGAGCCGCCTATGATGAGTATGTGAAAGTGGACAATGACGTGAAAAACGTCTTGATTTGGTCCATGGCACCCACTCTCAAACTCCGTTTTGTCACTCAAAAAAGTGCATATGCGATATTCACTAGAGTGACAACTATGTTCTCCAAAGCACCGCAAATTAGGCTTTATGAAGCCGCGGTACGGTTTTTCGATGCAAAGCTTGAGAGGAACCAAAAAGTTGGTCCTCATGTGCTCAAAATGATTGAGCAAATAGACACTCTTGAGCGTCAAGAGTGTGCTATACCCAAAGCTCTTGCGATTAACCGCATTCGCTTCTTCATTCTCTTCCAAACAAGTTTGCTCACTTTAGAGTAAACTATAACATGAACAACATGGATAAGAGTTACCATGAACTTCATGCTCTCTTGGTCCAAGCCGAGAGGGATATGGAAGTGAATGAAATAGAGAAGAAAGATGTTCTCTCCATGAAAATGAAGAACATGATCTAGGAGTGAAGAAGGGGAAGGTGGCTAAGAAAACGCCATCCGTCAAAGGCAAGGGTAAGGGCAAGGCTATTGTGGAAGGTGTTCCACATAAGCCTAAGCCCAAGATAAACAAGGGAAAACCTCTCAATGACACTTACAAATATTGCAATGAAGTGGGTCATTGGAAGCGCAATTGTCCCAAGTACAAGAAGGACTTAAAAGATGGATGTGCGACATCCAAAGGTATTCTTCCTTCTAATCTCTATATGATAGACATCAATCATGCTTGCATTTCTACATGGGTATTGGATACCGGATGTGGATCTCACCTTTGTAATCATTTGCAGGGGATGAGAAACGTGCGAGCTCTAGCCAAGAGTGATGTAGATCTCCGCATGGGCAATGGAGTTAGAGTAGCGGCCGTTTCCGTGGGAACTTTTATACTCGCTCTTGCTAGTGGTTTAGAGTTGCGTTTAAATAACTGTTATTTTGTACCAACTCTAACTAAAAACATTATCTCCGTCTCCGTGTTAGATGCAGAAGGCTTTTGTTTTGTGATTAAGAACAACCGTTGTACTTTTTCATTTAATGAAATAGTTTATGGTGAAGCTATTTCAATTGGAGGTATTTATGTTTTAAATGATGTCAATGATGTTTATCATGTGGAAAACAAGAGGCTCAAAACGAATGAATCAAATAAATCCTACCTTTGGCATTGTCGATTAGGTCACATAAACGACAAACGCATAAAGAGACTTGTTGCGACCAAGGTTCTCAAACCATTTGACTATGAATCATATGGTACATGCGAATCTTGCCTCTTGGGCAAGATGACTCGTCAACCCTTTAGCGGTAAAGGGACACGAGCAAGCGAGGCTTTAGGACTCATACATACTGATGTGTGTGGTCCATTAAACATCCCCGCTAGAGGAGGATATCATTACTTCATTACTTTTACCGATGACTTAAGTAGATATGGTTATATCTATTTAATATGGCATAAAAGTGATGCTTTTGAGAAATTTAAAGAATTTCAAAATGAGGTTGAGAACCAATTGAACAAAAGGATAAAAGCACTACGATCGGATCGTGGTGGCGAATATCTAAGTAATGAGTTTGATTCACATCTTAAGAATTGTGGTATAATATCACAATGGACTCCTCCGGGCATACCACAATTGAATGGTGTTGCAGAAAGGAGAAACCGAACCTTACTCGACATGGTTCGGTCTATGATGAGTCAAAGTGAGCTTCCTGGATCCTTTTGGGGCTTTGCACTGTTGTCTGTTGTTTTCTCACTAAATCGAAGTCCGACTAAAGCGGCTAATAAGACTCCATATGAGATATGGACGGGAACGGTTCCCTATTTGTCATTCATGAGAATTTAGGGTTGTGAGGCATTCGTTAAGAATAAAACTGACGATAAACTCGCACCAAGGTCTGACAAATGTCTATTTGTAGGTTATCCTAAGGAAACCTGTGGTTATTACTTCTACAACCCTCACGAGAACAAAGTGTTTGTGGCTTGTGATGCTGTTTTTCTAGAAGATGGATATATTTCTAAAAAACAGAGTGGGAGAAAATTTGAACTTCATGAAGTTCAAGAGCCACAAACCGAGACAGAAAATGAGGAAAACGTTCCCTCGTCTTCTGACACGGTTATAATCCCTAGGAGGTCAGGAAGAATTAGTCATCAACCTGACCGTTACCTCGGTAACATCGAGGAGGAGGGTGATTTATTGTTATTCGAAAGCAACGAACCCTCAACCTACAAGGCGGCTATAAGTAGCCCCAACTCCGAACAATGGCTTGAGGCCATGAAATCCGAAATGGATTCTATGTACAAGAACCAAGTTTGGGACTTGGTAGATTTACCTGAAGGAGTGAGACCTCTTCAGTGTAAATGGATATTCAAAATCAAACTCGGCATAGATAAACATATAGATGTCTACAAAGCTAGATTGGTGGCAAAGGGCTTTTCACAAGTCCAAGGTATTCATTATGATGAAACCTTTGCACCGGTTGCAATGCTTCGATCCATAGGGATAATCTTAGCGGTTGCCGCATTTGATGACTATGAAATATGGCAAATGGATGTAAAAACCGCCTTCTTGAATGGGATTCTAGAAGAGGAAGTGTATATGACACAACCTGAAGGTTTTGTGGATACGTCCAGCCCTAAGAAAGTATGCAAGCTTAAGAGATCCATTTATGGTCTTAAGCAAGCATCAAGGAGTTGGAATCATAGATTCGATCATGTTATCAAACAAAATGGATTCACTCGAAGTACCGAGGAACCTTATTTGTACATGAAGTTTAGTGGGAGCAAGGTAACCTTCCTTGTTTTGTATGTGGATGACATACTATTGATTGGAAATGATATTTCAAGTTTGAATTCGGTAAAGGTGGAATTGGGAAACCATTTCCAAATGAAGGACTTGGGAGAGGCACAACGCATCTTGGGTATCCGGATCTATAGAGATAGATCTAAAAGGATATTAGCATTGAGTCAAGAAACTTATATTGATAAGATTCTTGATAGGTTCAATATGAAAGACTCCAAGAGAGGATTTCTTCCAATGAGTGTAGGAATAACATTGAAGAAATCTCAATGTCCTACGACTCCTGCGGAAATTGAACGCATAAAATTGATCCCTTATGCTTCCGCTGGAGAATCAATCATGTATGCTATGATTTGCACTCGTCCCGACGTCGCATTCGCCTTGAGCATGACGAGCCGGTATCAAGCTAATCCCGGTGAGAGTCACTGGATAGCTGTGAAGAACATCCTTAAGTACTTGAGAAGAACTAAGGATTCGTTTCTAGTGTTTGGAGGAGAACTTGAGCTACGTGTAAAGGGTTACACAGATGCAAGTTTCCAAACTGATGGGGATGATTTAAAATCCCAATCCGGCTATGTCTTTATGTTGAATGGAGGAGCTGTTTGTTGGAAGAGCTTCAAACAGAGTGTCACTGCGGATTCTACAACTAAGTGAGTATTTGGCGACATCTCAAGTCGCTAAAGAAGCTGTGTGGATTCGACAATTCTTGGATGGACTAAAAGTAGTCCCTAGTGCCGCAGATCCGATCACTATTTATTGTGATAATAGTGGGGCCATCTTTCAAGCAAAGGAGCCCAAGTCTTGTAACAAGTCTAGACATGTTTTGAGGAAATACCACGTTATTAGAGATAATGTGGAAAGGAAGGAAATAGATATTTGTAAGGTTGGGACAGACGATAACATCGCTGATCCTTTAACCAAGCCTCTTTCGAGGGCTAAGCATGACGCGCACACCGCCTCCATGGGGTTGCGGCGTATGCCAGATTTCTTTTAGTTTCGTAATATGTAATTGAATGATGTATCCTATTACATATATGAAAATAACATTCATTGTTTTTATCTTAATTCATTATGAATACATACTTTGTTTATCCGAATATTTGTGTGACAACTTTGAACATATTCAAGTGAACGGCATAAACTAAGTATTTGGTCCCTAGTCTCTCATATGAGGTGACGTCTCGGAGAAACTAGATTGTAAGTCGATCGATGGTAGGTTCAACACCATGTGGTCATAAGTGATGACTGATCGTTTGCATAGACAGACTGTGAAACACTCTGTCGGGCAGTGACGCTTATAGAATTCCTTTTCAATGAGATTGAAACCTGGTCGTGGTGGGAATTTCTATAGTATTCCTTTGAGTCGATTCTTTGACTGGAAACTGATTGTCTGAGTCGGTGCAGTTTCCGAGTGACTTTCATTTTTGTCCTAAGCCATGCCGTGAAAGGGAGTTATAAGGGCATCTTTGGGGTCATGGTGATCTGCATCATACAGTACAATCGAGTGGAAGGGGAATGTCCACCCTTGTCGGGGTAAAACATCTTAGGGCCACTCGAGGAGTAGTCGCTGAAAATGCGTGGCCACGCTCGGTAAGAATCTACGGTAGATTCCCCGGTCAGACAGCTACTCTCCTTATCGAGGAAACCACTCATGATATATATATCTTTGAATGCAAGTACGACCTGTAAGACACCTTGCATTGAGTGGGAGATGTGAAACGGACATGAGAATTGGTAATGCACAACTTGTCTCGGACAAGTGGGAGATTGTTGGAGTACGTGTCCTCCACAATAGTGCGATTACTTAATAAATCTCAATTAAGGAATCACTACTACAAAAATCGCTTTTAAAAACGGGTATAAACCGTTTTAAACGAAAAAAAGCTCCGTTTTATAGTCGACCGTTGTTTATAATATAAACAACGCCAACAAAAATGGAAACACCGTTGTTAAAATCAAATACAACGCTCTAAAAAAACCGTTATAATTGATTAAAAACAACGGTTATATTAGAAAAACTGTTATCTTTGTTATATATAAAAGAGTAAATTGACGATTACATCCATCGTTTATGGCCAACTTGAAACTTACATCCACATCGTTTTCGACTTTGTAACTACTACCACTATCTTTGGTTCGGTTAATGGTTACTACCATGTACAGACCCGAACCTATAAAAACCGAATCTGAGCCGTTGATCTATGTTTGGGTTATTTAATGATAATTTGTATACCTATTTTACCCTTACTCTTCTAATTACTACCCTATACTCTAATTCTTCGGCAAACTCTTATGACATCCCCCATTTTTTTTTTCCCCTGAAGCTCTTCCTCCATTTTCATTTCAATTTCGTTTTCAATCTCTTCCTTCAATTTCGTTTCAATTTCGTTTTCAATCACGTAAACATCTATTTTTTCGGGTTCTTTCGTTTCAATCTCTTCCTTGTATTTCGTTTCAATTTTTTTTGGCATTTTCGGCTTCAGCTCGAAATTTGTGCGAATTTGAATTGATTTCATACAATTTCTTGCATTGTTGTCATCCTCATTCTTATCAGGTTAATATGAATTTTAATTTCGTACAATTTCTGGGAATTTCAATTGATTTCGTGAAATTAGGTTTTTTTCTGGAAATTTAGGGTTTTCTGGGAATTTAGGGATTTCTGGGAATTTAGGGTTTAATTCATTTCAATTTTCTTTTTGATTTCTGTTTGTTTCGGATTTGTTTGATTTTCTGTTTGAATTTTATGTCTGAAATTTTATGCGAGTTCGTTCTTTGTCGAGTGACTAAAGATACATTTACTTTCGTTTGAGCTAAAGTACCGGTTCGTAGAGCTAAAATTCGATGAAATCCTTGGTTGTTGTAGTTTTCGTCACCAGGCATACGCAAATGTACTCTGTAGTATCGACTGACATGCTTGGGCAATTTTTGATTCGTGTGTTTCGATTTTTTATTGTTACTACAGCTTCAAAAGAAAGCATCAGTGAATATACACCTGAAGTCATAAGCTATGGTTGCGATTTCGTCTTGCCTTTGTGCATTAAATTCAATCTGTGGACCGAAAGACTACCATAGACTGTCTCAGAACTCTTCATCTGAATTTTTCGGCGTAGATCATTCAAATGAGAGGATCACCCAAGCCAACCAGGTTCATATTCGCACAAGGTTACGTCAAGATGCGTGGTGGTAGCAGCTACTAAAAGGCCTGCGAAGTCGAGTGAGTCCGATGAGAAAGTCCCACCTATACTCGCTTTCTTATGTACTGGCAAAATCCAAATATATAGAGATACAATGTAAATTTGTCGTTTTTTAATTTTATTTTACAAGCAACGATTTTCGTGTGATCAATTTTATGATTTGTATCTATGTACATTGTGAGAACGGCAAATCCAACATTTCGACAGATAACCCATATTGAATGCTTCTAAATGCACTTGACACAAACTGCAATCCTTGCAAACAATACGAGCTCAGACTGAAGTTCGCTATCGAGTCACAACACCGTACCAAATTACAGCAATTTATTTGTCGATAAGCGCAAGAATGAAAATATGAAACAAACCACGGATAGTAAAGAAATGCTAGAAAGTTGTTTTTACAACAATGTGATACGAAAATTATTTATGTCACTTATCGGGTTAAATGTGTTCTCCAGTAGAATATGATAAACTTATACGGAGTAGAAGCCTGTCAACATTGAAAATCAATAAATGTCAAAAATCAATAGTTGCAGAACGCCGACATAATTGTTTGCCCCGTAACCTCGAGAGAATGGATGCCCCGTCACAAAGCGAGTTGAAGTGCCCAGGTACACGTGACTTGGCACAGACGATTGTTTCCCGAAAACACACAATTTCTGCGCAAAACAAGGATGATAAACACTTCCTAATTTGTTCAGATTCAAGCAAAGTAGATCGCATGGGCACAAGTGCACAACACTCCCCTCGCATGTTTGACGTACACTGCCGCATTTCCGAGACTCAAAAACATGAAGATCACAACTAAAAATCTAAAATAAACAAAACAATCACACTCATCAACATTGACCCAAAATGCAAATGTTATTATTGAAATCGTTTACCAGAGTAATTACGGAGTACTCCGTATTATAATTGGAGCACAAATTGCTTCACTCTACAGTGAGATGGACCAAAAGACTACAAACCGATTCTAAAAGCACAAATTCTTGTACTCCGTATGTGACGGTTATATTCTGAATCCATCCCAATACCCAAGTACGCATTACATTACGTTGAAAATATTGGCTACCACAGAGTACACGTGTGAGACCATCTCATATGAGACTTACACACGTTCCAAAACAACCCACTTCAACAAAATGAATTTGAAGAGCAACATCTACTCGTTAACAACGACACTGATCTGGGCCTTCTCGAGCATGTCGTAGAATGCTTGAACTTTCATCTGCTCATTCCAGTGATGCATTGTCCACAAACCACCACCCGCCAAACCAACGCCCGTAACAACATCATGAGCAATCTTCGAACCAGCCATATTGCTCACCTGTAGGTCCACAGAACGAGAACTTCGGAAATTAGAGGTTTCCCCAGAAATAATTCGCAAATCGGCTCATTCAATAAAATTTGGTGACGAATTTCATGAAATCAGCTAATTCAAGATAATTTCGCAAATGAAAAATTCCCAGAAAAAATCGAAATTGGGGAAGCAAAGCATGAAATCAGAAATACCCAGAAAAAATCGAAATTGGGGAAGAAAAGCATCAAATCAGAAATTCCCAGAAAAAATTCAACAAAAAAGGATGAAATTGCCATACCTAATCGAGATAATAACAATACGCACGATTTGTCGACAGCTAATTCATGAACAATTTCGTCAAAAGCTCAGTAATTTAGTGGGAGTATTGTAAATAATAAGTGAAAGTATGAACCTCAGTAATTTGAAGTAGAAAAACGAAATAGGGAGGAAGGGTGAGTAAAAGGAGTGCTACTCAAAGTAAGGGCATTTTAGACTTTTCAAGTGGTGTTTTTAGGTTCGGGTTAAAAATGGTAGTAACCATTAACCGAACCAAAGATAGTGGTAGTAGTTACAAAGTCGAAAACGACGTGGATGTAAGTTTCAAGTTGGCCATAAACGGTGGATGTAATCGTCAATTTACTCTATATAAAACAACGGTTTTATTTCAGAACCGTTGTTTTTGATTCATTAAAAACAACGGTTCTTTATAAAACCGTTGTGTTTTATACATTAAAAACGACGGTTATTATAAGAAACCGTTGTTTTTGATATATTAAAAACAACGGTTTTATAAAGAACCGTTGTTTTTTATATATCAAAAACAACGGTTATTTATTTATTACCGTTGTTTTTGTTCTTATTTATTTCTTTTACAGATTTTTTTTTACTAAAATTACAAACGGTTTTAAGTGTAGAACCGTTATGTTTTGTATATTTTTTTTTTAGAAATTTGCTAATAATTTTAATATCCCGTCAATACGACGTTCCAAAATAATATTGCTGCACAAAATCAACCAGGTATTCAACATCATTCCATATACACCGCAATCAAAGAACGGTTTCAACATATATTATATACATAGAACGCAAAAAATGATTTACAAGATCGACCGCTAATCACTTACACTAAATCGTCTTCTTTTGGATGGTTAAACACATATTTTGCCCATGTATCGCGTATCTCGTCGATTTCCTAGTTTGTAAATGTTTTAGCGGCTGTGTAACAACCTGGTTTTTTTGTGACTTTAATTAAACTAAGGCGGAATATTAATTAAGTCTATTTATTACAAAACCAGCTGTCATCGTATTACAACTCATTATACATAATAAGAGTTATAGACAAAACAGAGTCATTCGGTTACAATCTCTCAAAACACAAAAGAAGGCTCTCACAACCCCTGGTGTAGATAGACACTCAAGTCTCGGGACGCCTGCAACAAATCCCATAATTAGTGTTTTCTCCCCCAACACATCTAAACACATCAAATAAATCATGTAGTGTAGCAATTATAAACATATGCGATATACATGACAATTAACTAAAGCAGATGGCAAGCAGGCAAACAAAACACATAAGGAATATCAGGATGATTCAAACTTGAGTATAAACTAAACAATATATCATGCAACACCTATAACCAATCTTGTTCAATAAATCATTATCATTTCAATCATAATCATATAGGCAATTCATCATCATCTCAATCATCATCGGGGTAGTCGACCCTTTTCAATTATTCAAGTAGTAACATATACTCGCGAGCCTTGACTACAGAGTGGCTTGTGTACTCTCATGGTAAATCACCCATATGATCCGCCATCAAAGTGCACTAGTTACTCAGACTCGTACATCAGATCAAACACTAAGTAGCATAAGATACAGCTACCTAACATCGAATACAATATGGATAATCTAAGATGAAACACGACCATAAGCCAACAAACTAGCAAGGATGGAAACATGCGGCCTAATAAGCGTCCGCGCATTAGCGTGCCGGTCACATCAACGGACTTTAAATGCTAACGATATCAAGCAGGTAATAAGGAGGATCAGTCCCTTGTCTTTTGTATGCACACACTACCCTATTGGTACGACTATTACACTACGACAGATTCCCCGGATGGGAATGGCTATTTTCCGTTACCTCATATGGGCCCGTGAACGAATCGATACCCAGGGCGAAAATCACGTTAAATAACGACTGTGAGAGTCATTAAATGCACCACTAGCACCTAATAAGCGTGATAGTGTCCCCATATGCGGCTACCTTACCAATCCTGACCCTATAGCGTTTAACATCGCAGACACCCGAGTAATTCACATTTACTTTCTTTATCATTTTCTCATTCTTATATTACTCAAGTGACAACTCATACTAATTATTATCGGCGAACTTGTATAATGAAAATTTAGTTCTAGCAGTTCTTCAGGTAAACGGAAGCACATAGAAACTTAAATAATTTATTTGGAGTCCAATCGTAAATTTTAAATATTTTTACTATTCACGTATTTTACTATTCACGTATTTACTATTCATCGTATTTACTATTCATCGTATTTACTATTCATCGTATTTTACACTTAGAATTTTATTCGTATATTTATACTTAGTATTTTATTCGTATATTTATACTTAGTATTTTATTCGTATATTTATACTTAAGATATTTCTAAAAATAAAACTAACCCTTTTATTTACTAAGTATAGAATTCTAGTTTTAAAGTCGTTAAGTTCGTTTTGTACTTAGTGATTTTTGGAAATATTTTAGGAGTCTAGTTCTAAAGTTGTTAAGTTCATTTTGCATTTAGTGATTTTGAAATATATTTAAATCAAAGTGGTTAAGTTCATTTTTATACTTGGTGATTTGAATGATATTTCAAAAGTAAATCTAGGTTTAGCTTTAGTCGTATACTTAGCTAAAATTTAAGCGGTTTCAAATTTTAGCGAGGTTGTCGTAGTTCATTTTAAATAATCCATATCTCCATATCCACAACTAAGCATAGGTAGTAACACACGATATGATTCATTTTTAATATATGTAACGTTTATTTTTATCGGTTTCGTTGATTCTTTTTATTAACGATTCATTTTACAAACTAAAACAATTCTAATTACAAATCAAATTTAGTGACTAAGTGGTAAATTCATTTTGACCAAAATTGACCCATTTAAAGTGATGATGCCGTGTATATATATATTGTTAGTCTATTTATTTCTTTTTTTGTTTTTATTAACAATTCATTACTTTAACTAATTTAATTACTTAAGTGATAAAAATAAAAAGTGACAAATTCATTTTAGGTCCAATTTACTCACTAAAACCGTGGCACTTATATACTTAAGTGTTTTATTTTCGTTTTCTAATTTATCGGTTTTTGACTTAAAGTTTTTATATACTAATTATTTGAGTTATACTAAAGTGACTTAAACTAACTTGAAATTTTCACTAAACATTTTATTATATTTATGAATAGTGTTTTTACTTACTTTAAATTTCTAACTTTTATATTTTAATGATTTAGTTTATTTAACTTATATATTTGGTTTTGTAATTACTTATTAGTTAATAAAAACAATAAATAATAACAAACATATAAACATTATAAATCAAACTAAGCTAGATCATCAAGAACACATGAAGAAATAAAGAACACTCATGAATTTCATATGAACATCAAATACTCAAATTTTCATATTATCGTTTTATTTTCTCAAATTTTTATAGCATGTCTAATTTATCTAGACTAATCATAATATGTTATTTAGAAAAATTAAAACTAAAAATTGGTCCATTTTATTCAAGAAAACCGTGTATATATATATGTATTCCCTAATTTTTATTTTTGATTTTTATACTTCTAATTCAATAACTAATTTACTCATTATCATTTATATACTTATTCATGAGTGGAAAATAACTATGAGCATTAATACACAAAAATAAACTCATTAGAACATAAGAGTAACAATGATAATCAAGAACACAATAAAACATTTCAATACAATTTAATTCATAACAAATTCATTTTAAGTCTTAAACAAAAACTAATTATATATTCACGTACATATTAGCCTAAGTATTTTAAGCATGCAATTTACAAAAATTAAAACGAAAAATTAAATGGAAAAATGAAGGGAGGCCGTGGGTTTCAAGGTGAACATACAAGTTTTATTTTTTCGATTTTTGTCTTCTAAATTAACATGTGAATGCTAGGTGGTCATAAACACAATAAATATAACACATAAACATTTATAGCATGCGATTTACAAAATTAAAACCTAGTGTGCGAGGGCACCTTAATTTACTCGGTATGATTTTTCTAGCAATTATCTGGATCCACTATATGGTCAAAGATGCTTAAATCCACCCCGTCACTTGGCTCCTCGTCTTTGGTTAGGATTAGTACATAAAAATGAAATACACAAGTTAGTAATTTATTTAGCTAGCTAAACTATACTAACAAAATTTAAGTGTAGTTTTGTTTTTAGTTTAGTTGATGTTTTCATTTTAAAAGATTTCGATTTATGTTCATATTTCAATTGTATGTAAATAGAGCAAGTGAGTACCAAATATAAATGATGAAGAGCTTATTTAAGTGTGCTAATTAATTTAAGCAAATAAAATGAAGAATTAAAGAAGGAAAAGAATTAAAGAGGGTGAAAAATAGATGTGTTCTTGAGGTTGAAGGTTGCTTACTAAGTTTTTAAGTGGTGTTTTATTTAGAGAGGAAAAGAAAAGACTTAGAATAAAAATGGATGTGTGTTGTGTTGTGTTTGTTTGTTTTGTGCGTGTAAGTGTATGTATGTAGTAGTATTGTTTTGTTTTACTTGTATTATTTAAGTAATGTAATGTATGTATGAATGCTAGTAATGTAAGGTGTGAATGCACTTGTTTATTTGTAATATATAAACTTTAATTTAAATGCAATTATAGGTGATGATGAAAGGGAACATGATGGTAAGTGTCTTAGGGGCTTAAGTAAGTAGGCATGGTGTGTAAGAAAAGGGAAGAAAATGGAAGAAGATAATGTTGACCAAAGGTCCCCAAAATTTCGGCCACCATTAATGACAAAGGCCCGATTTTTCGTTTTTGAAATTTTCGATTTGCGCGCACGCGAAAAGTCTCGAAATAAAAGGTATAGTCTTAAAATGATGGTTCGAGGTAAGATCAAAAATTAAAATGAAGAAAAACGTAGAAGGGTGATCAAAACAAAAATTGGGTCTAGAATCCTCGAAACTTTGAAATAAAATCTTATTTGATCTGAAATATATATTTTTTTTGTCGAATGTTGCTGAATTAAATCATAATGCTCAAACGTCAAAAAGCTTATCAGTTTTAAATAAGTGTGGCTCATTATATCGAGTTTTAGTGAATGTGTTAGTTAAATCAAAAAGGAATAGTAATTTTATATTATTATAATATGTTTTGTTAGTAATAATCAAAATGATTAAGCTTAAACATTTTTAATTAGATTTGGATTATGAGTAAGTATATTTAAGAAAAGATTAGGTGACTTAATCACACTTAGGTGGCTTGGCCATTTAGTCAAAGTTTGACCTCGATTTGCGTGCCAAAATTTGTCGTTGAGAAATTTGTCGAGGATTCATCGTTTGATTTATCGAGTTTGAATATGTAAAAATAAAGTTCAAATTCGAAGTATTTCAAAATGGTTTTAATTCAGGTGCGAGAAAAGTTGTAGCGCATTGTTTTAGAAAAATCTTGAGCGAGATTGCTTAATTAATGATTTGCGCAATTATAAATAGGCTTAACTTGTCATGGAGTGTTACAAGTTTAGCGAAAAAAATTCAGTCGCATTTTTATTATAAGGGAAAAGGTTGAATTTAATTTAAGGAATTAAATTCTTTCATAATATTTTGCTATAAAAACACGAGATTATTCTGATCCTACCTCTTAAGAAAGTTTCGTCCCCGAAACTTAGATAGAGTGGATAACTGCTCGAGGTTTAAACAAGGCAGTTAGAGAGAATATCGAGATTTTACAGATTTGGATAATAGTATTTGGCTTTGTTGGAATAAGACTTTTTGAAAAGTTTGAGTTTTCTAACTAATATAGAAACGTCGGATAGAGTGCAAATATTGGAGGACAAAATCGCTTTTGATTTGTTAATGAGATATTTAAATAAACAGAGAAAAGTTACTAGAATGTTATTTTTGAAAGTGACGCGAAAGAGATTTATTAAAAGGTAGGGCCTAGAAGTTTTGTACGGAATTGACTGAAATTAAAATATCAAGCGTTTTAAGAATAACACCGTTTATTTAAATTTCAGAAATAAAAGTTAACCCTAAAATAGGCCGAAATTAAACCTTTAAAATTTAATTAAGACGGAGATAAAATCAAATTATTATCCTACCCCCTTAAGAAGTTTTAAACGTATATACCTAATATTATTACTGTTACTTTTATTGATCACATGTATATGAATATAGCCTTAGGAAAACGGCATTTAGAGAAGTTATGTAAAAAGTCACTGTGATCGAAATTGAAACATGAGCTTTAATGAATTTACGAGAATATAGGCTATCGTTGAATGATTAAGTAAAATTTTAGAGAATTATGGATAACCTTGTTGTTATAGCTCATTTTCTAAAATTTATTATTATAATGTTATTAGATAAAACAAAAATGTTAAAGATCATATTTAGGATATGATTCGAAATTTATAATAAGGGGTTTAGATACGATATATGCAAGAATATCTTGACGAGAGAAAATTGTAATAGATAAGATAAGTTCGAAAGGTATTTAAAATTTAAAGAAATGAATGCTCCAGTGTCGAATAAAATTAAGGTAGGTACTGAGTTAACCAGGAATTTACCCGTAATGATGTCTATGTCAGGGCAATTCTCGGTGTCTTCGTCAATCTCCGACAAGACGTAAACACGTCCTTGCACCTTAACTGCGGGTAGTGGTCCCGTGTTCATCCTTCCCATTGCTTCTTTCTGCGGGCACACGTTAGCCTTGTGTCCCTCTTCCTTGCAAAAGAAACAGACAAATGGTGACCCGTTGCATTGCTTCCCAGGGTGTAGAGCCTTGTGACAGAAACGACAATCGTCCGAACGCACAATAGGCGGCGAGTCCTTCCACCTCGGTAGTCACCTTCCCTGGTTCGAGTTGTTGTTGTTCTTGATTTATAAACCGGCTTGTTGAAACCTCTGCTTTGAAAGTTTGGACTCTGAAAATTCCTCGGTTGGAAGGTAGGCTTCTGGATGAAACTAGAACTTGCCACAGGAGGCGTAAAAATTCTCCTCTTCATTTTCTCCTCAGTCACTCCCTTCTGGATGGAGGCCCAGATACTTGTCGCTTTTTCGTAGGCCTCAAAGAAAGTTCTTCTGATTGAACCCGCTCATGTTTATCCTAAGGTCGTTAGTCATGCCCCTTACATAACGGGTTGCGAGTTCCTCCTCGTTCGTTAATATTCTAGGAGCAAACTTAGATAGCTCCTGATATTTCTCGGTGTATGCCTGCAGAGACATATCACCTTGATCTAAGTTCCTGAATTTCTCTTCCATCTCCCATCTTAGCTCTTCCCCGAAGTACTTGTTCTCTAGCAGTAGTTTGAACTCGCTCCAATTGTATATCCTCAGGGGAAAGGTGGACCTGATCAAGCGCCACCAGCTGTTGGCTTCTCCCTTGAGATAGTAAGCTACCACATTCACCTTCTCTGTAGGCGGTGTCTTACTGAGCTCTAACAGCTTCTCCATTTCTTCGATCCACTCAGTCAGAACGGTAGGGTTGACCGAGCCTGAGTACGGTAGAGGTCTATGTTTTGAGAACCTCTCAAACGCGGATTGGTTATTTCCGCCACCCTGGTGTTGGTACATGCCTTGAGCAATCTTGGTGATTGCATCTTCAAACCCCTTTCTCCTTGCCTCTTCCTCAAGAAATTGTTGATTGAGGTCATTGTCAGGAATATCATTTGCAGCCATTCTGAAAAATAATATTTAAAACAAAAGTTATAAAGCTTCCTAATTCCTTCTCAATGAAGTGAACTATGACAGAGGGTTAGCAACCAAGCTCAGAAAATAACATAAGAGTTCAGATATATGTTCAAGGGGTATGGAATTGAGTCTGAGAATTGACAAGGGTTAGCCTTCGGTACTATGAACAAGATTTAACAAGGTTAGAAGGTTTGAAATAAAGAGAAAGAAGTTTATGAATTCGTAGAGTGAGGTTGAAACATTTTACGAAGTTGGGAGAAAAGAAAATCAGTTCACAATACTGATTTAGAACATTAAAAGTCTCGAATAAGTTAAAAATTTTACAAGATTGACTCTTTATTAGTAGGGATTTTAGAATGTAAAAAGAAAATCCTAAAAATCATGAGGAGATTAAAGTCAAGAGGTTTTATGATTTTTTTGAAAGTCTGAGAGTTGAAAAGCGTTGCAATGATGGTGATAATTCAAGCACGGTTAGAGATGGTTGTAGGAATTTTTAAAGCTACAGAAGTCTTCGTCGTCTTGGAAGCCGCTTCAGATAGCATGATTCTTGATACGTCTCTCTGCATGCGCTTCAGTCATGTCTTCGATTCTTACGCCTTGATTCTTGTAAAGTTAGTATAAGGGGCTAGTTAGTCAAACAGGTTAGCCATAGAGCAATTAGCAGGTAAAAGAATTATAAAAAGTTAGGATTCTATCGCTCATCTAACTAGTTTATTATTATTAGGTCGGTCCTTAAGATTCTACCCTTTCTCACATTTTAAAATGATCTAAGTTATTATTTTAGTGACCTATAATTTCTAATATATTATTTGATCCTATAAGTCTATACCTGACATATATATTAATATGTATGTCTGGCCCAGGTGTCGTCTCGCTAGATGAGATAACTTTAAGTCATTCACGGTCATGAAGACACTGATACCAGCTGTAATAACTTTGGTTTTTCGTGACTTTAATTAAACTAAGGCGGAATATTAATTAAGTCTATTTATTACAAAACCAGCTGTCATCGTATTACAACTCATTATACATAATAAGAGTTATAGACAAAACAGAGTCATTCGGTTACAATCTCTCAAAACACAAAAGAAGGCTCTCACAACCCCTGGTGTAGATAGACACTCAAGTCTCGGGACGCCTGCAACAAATCCCATAATTAGTGTTTTCTCCCCCAACACATCTAAACACATCAAATAAATCATGTAGTGTAGCAATTATAAACATATGCGATATACATGACAATTAACTAAAGCAGATGGCAAGCAGGCAAACAAAACACATAAGGAATATCAGGATGATTCAAACTTGAGTATAAACTAAACAATATATCATGCAACACCTATAACCAATCTTGTTCAATAAATCATTATCATTTCAATCATAATCATATAGGCAATTCATCATCATCTCAATCATCATCGGGGTAGTCGACCCTTTTCAATTATTCAAATAGTAACATATACTCGCGAGCCTTGACTACAGAGTGGCTTGTGTACTCTCATGGTAAATCACCCATATGATCCGCCATCAAAGTGCACTAGTTACTCAGACTCGTACATCAGATCAAACACTAAGTAGCATAAGATACAGCTACCTAACATCGAATACAATATGGATAATCTAAGATGAAACACGACCATAAGCCAACAAACTAGCAAGGATGGAAACATGCGGCCTAATAAGCGTCCGCGCATTAGCGTGCCGGTCACATCAACGGACTTTAAATGCTAACGATATCAAGCAGGTAATAAGGAGGATCAGTCCCTTGTCTTTTGTATGCACACACTACCCTATTGGTACGACTATTACACTACGACAGATTCCGGATGGGAATGGCTATTTTCAGATTACCTCATATGGGCCCGTGAACGAAGCGATACCCAGGCCGAACATCACGTTAAATAACGACTGTGAGAGTCATTAAATGCACCACTAGCACCTAATAAGCGTGATAGTGTCCCCATATGCGGCTACCTTACCAATCCTGACCCTATAGCGTTTAACATCGCAGACACCCGAGTAATTCACATTTACTTTCTTTATCATTTTCTCATTCTTATATTACTCGGTGACAACTCATACTAATTATTATCTACGAACTTGTATAATGAAAATTTAGTTCTAGCAGTTCTTGAGTGTAAGCACATAGAAACTTAAATAATTTATTTGGAGTCCAATCGTAGAATTTTAAATATTTTTACTATTCACGTATTTTACTATTCACGTATTTACTATTCATCGTATTTACTATTCATCGTATTTACTATTCATCGTATTTTACACTTAGAATTTTATTCGTATATTTATACTTAGTATTTTATTCGTATATTTATACTTAGTATTTTATTCGTATATTTATACTTAAGATATTTCTAAAAATAAAACTAACCCTTTTATTTACTAAGTATAGAATTCTAGTTTTAAAGTCGTTAAGTTCGTTTTGTACTTAGTGATTTTTGGAAATATTTTAGGAGTCTAGTTCTAAAGTTGTTAAGTTCATTTTGCATTTAGTGATTTTGAAATATATTTAAATCAAAGTGGTTAAGTTCATTTTTATACTTGGTGATTTGAATGATATTTCAAAAGTAAATCTAGGTTTAGCTTTAGTCGTATACTTAGCTAAAATTTAAGCGGTTTCAAATTTTAGCGAGGTTGTCGTAGTTCATTTTAAATAATCCATATCTCCATATCCACAACTAAGCATAGGTAGTAACACACGATATGATTCATTTTTAATATATGTAACGTTTATTTTTATCGGTTTCGTTGATTCTTTTTATTAACGATTCATTTTACAAACTAAAACAATTCTAATTACAAATCAAATTTAGTGACTAAGTGGTAAATTCATTTTGACCAAAATTGACCCATTTAAAGTGATGATGCCGTGTATATATATATTGTTAGTCTATTTATTTCTTTTTTTGTTTTTATTAACAATTCATTACTTTAACTAATTTAATTACTTAAGTGATAAAAATAAAAAGTGACAAATTCATTTTAGGTCCAATTTACTCACTAAAACCGTGGCACTTATATACTTAAGTGTTTTATTTTAGTTTTCTTATTTATCGGTTTTTGACTTAAAGTTTTTATATACTAATTATTTGAGTTATACTAAAGTGACTTAAACTAACTTGAAATTTTCACTAAACATTTTATTATATTTATGAATAGTGTTTTTACTTACTTTAAATTTCTAACTTTTATATTTTAATGATTTAGTTTATTTAACTTATATATTTGGTTTTGTAATTACTTATTAGTTAATAAAAACAATAAATAATAACAAACATATAAACATTATAAATCAAACTAAGCTAGATCATCAAGAACACATGAAGAAATAAAGAACACTCATGAATTTCATATGAACATCAAATACTCAAATTTTCATATTATCGTTTTATTTTCTCAAATTTTTATAGCATGTCTAATTTATCTAGACTAATCATAATATGTTATTTAGAAAAATTAAAACTAAAAATTGGTCCATTTTATTCAAGAAAACCGTGTATATATATATGTATTCCCTAATTTTTATTTTTGATTTTTATACTTCTAATTCAATAACTAATTTACTCATTATCATTTATATACTTATTCATGAGTGGAAAATAACTATGAGCATTAATACACAAAAATAAACTCATTAGAACATAAGAGTAACAATGATAATCAAGAACACAATAAAACATTTCAATACAATTTAATTCATAACAAATTCATTTTAAGTCTTAAACAAAAACTAATTATATATTCACGTACATATTAGCCTAAGTATTTTAAGCATGCAATTTACAAAAATTAAAACGAAAAATTAAATGGAAAAATGAAGGGAGGCCGTGGGTTTCAAGGTGAACATACAAGTTTTATTTTTTCGATTTTTGTCTTCTAAATTAACATGTGAATGCTAGGTGGTCATAAACACAATAAATATAACACATAAACATTTATAGCATGCGATTTACAAAATTAAAACCTAGTGTGCGGGGGCACCTTAATTTACTCGGTATGATTTTTCTAGCAATTATCTGGATCCACTATATGGTCAAAGATGCTTAAATCCACCCCGTCACTTGGCTCCTCGTCTTTGGTTAGGATTAGTACATAAAAATGAAATACACAAGTTAGTAATTTATTTAGCTAGCTAAACTATACTAACAAAATTTAAGTGTAGTTTTGTTTTTAGTTTAGTTGATGTTTTCATTTTAAAAGATTTCGATTTATGTTCATATTTCAATTGTATGTAAATAGAGCAAGTGAGTACCAAATATAAATGATGAAGAGCTTATTTAAGTGTGCTAATTAATTTAAGCAAATAAAATGAAGAATTAAAGAAGGAAAAGAATTAAAGAGGGTGAAAAATAGATGTGTTCTTGAGGTTGAAGGTTGCTTACTAAGTTTTTAAGTGGTGTTTTATTTAGAGAGGAAAAGAAAAGACTTAGAATAAAAATGGATGTGTGTTGTGTTGTGTTTGTTTGTTTTGTGCGTGTAAGTGTATGTATGTAGTAGTATTGTTTTGTTTTACTTGTATTATTTAAGTAATGTAATGTATGTATGAATGCTAGTAATGTAAGGTGTGAATGCACTTGTTTATTTGTAATATATAAACTTTAATTTAAATGCAATTATAGGTGATGATGAAAGGGAACATGATGGTAAGTGTCTTAGGGGCTTAAGTAAGTAGGCATGGTGTGTAAGAAAAGGGAAGAAAATGGAAGAAGATAATGTTGACCAAAGGTCCCCAAAATTTCGGCCACCATTAATGACAAAGGCCCGATTTTTCGTTTTTGAAATTTTCGATTTGCGCGCACGCGAAAAGTCTCGAAATAAAAGGTATAGTCTTAAAATGATGGTTCGAGGTAAGATCAAAAATTAAAATGAAGAAAAACGTAGAAGGGTGATCAAAACAAAAATTGGGTCTAGAATCCTCGAAACTTTGAAATAAAATCTTATTTGATCTGAAATATATATTTTTTTTGTCGAATGTTGCTGAATTAAATCATAATGCTCAAACGTCAAAAAGCTTATCAGTTTTAAATAAGTGTGGCTCATTATATCGAGTTTTAGTGAATGTGTTAGTTAAATCAAAAAGGAATAGTAATTTTATATTATTATAATATGTTTTGTTAGTAATAATCAAAATGATTAAGCTTAAACATTTTTAATTAGATTTGGATTATGAGTAAGTATATTTAAGAAAAGATTAGGTGACTTAATCACACTTAGGTGGCTTGGCCATTTAGTCAAAGTTTGACCTCGATTTGCGTGCCAAAATTTGTCGTTGAGAAATTTGTCGAGGATTCATCGTTTGATTTATCGAGTTTGAATATGTAAAAATAAAGTTCAAATTCGAAGTATTTCAAAATGGTTTTAATTCAGGTGCGAGAAAAGTTGTAGCGCATTGTTTTAGAAAAATCTTGAGCGAGATTGCTTAATTAATGATTTGCGCAATTATAAATAGGCTTAACTTGTCATGGAGTGTTACAAGTTTAGCGAAAAAAATTCAGTCGCATTTTTATTATAAGGGAAAAGGTTGAATTTAATTTAAGGAATTAAATTCTTTCATAATATTTTGCTATAAAAACACGGGGTGTTACAGGCTGGTCTTTTTGGTTGATACTTCAAAAAAAATTAGAAAACATATCACAAGTTGTACGTAAAATAATAAACAAAACATATCACAAATTAAACTTAAAAATCAACTTAATAACACTTACCCAATTTTTCAATGTTCTACATCCACGGCTTATCAATTTATACATATAGCGACAAACATAATAGCCGCATGAGTCTGAATCGGTTTGTCGGGGACACTAAAATAATAACATGGCATGGAAACAAACAATCAATGCGTTATAAATAAATTAAAATATAGTTGACACGATATATATTATTTATGATTTAAATCATATACGGAGTATATAACATACCATGGTCATCGGAATAAATGTAGGGCTAGTATCTGTTTCCATCACTTGCAACAATGGATCACGAGCCCTATTTATCGCATAAGCACTACAAAAAAATTATAAATATCGCTTAGAAATGCCGACGATTATATATAGCTATTTATAATAGATAGTAAATATAATAATAAAGACATATAATTAAACGCATATATGCATGTGATTTAAATTAATAACTTACGCATTCACCAAATCTTTAAATGTGTCTGATGGCCGACCACCACATGAGTCTAACCAAAATACTTTCTTCGTTGAAAGCTCAAACGCCGTCAATACCCAATGATTCCTATACATTTACAATATTTAGTTAAGATATAATTAAAATGAATTAACACGACAATACCCAACAAGCGCACGACAACAATTAACAGCAGAAAACCCGTAGCCACAAGCAAAAAAACACGACAACAATAACCAAAACAACAGCCCAAACACAGCAAGTCAGCAGCCGCCCAACACAATCTTCAAACGCGTCCAAAACTCGATTACAACATCTCATAGTCAATAAACGATCACATACATTCCACAATTCACACACACACAATCACACAGACAAGCGTATACGTACAATATTGAATCATATTGAAGGTACCGGGAAAATGTGAGAAATCGCTAGTCCCTATCGACGCCCTGCGCGCGCCCGCCCTCGCCCCGTGTGGGGCGCCGGGGCGGAATGCGCCTCGCAGGAAAAAGTGCGAAGTTTTGAGAAAAATGGGGGAGATCATTGCATGAATTTGTGACCAAAAAGAAAAGTAGAAAATCCTTTTTGAAAGTGTATTTTCGGAGTCGCCACCAAATATTAAAGGAATTTGGAACCTATTCAACGCGTCTTGAAATACAAGACACGAGTGTCTCAGATTTCAAGGTGCGTCGATACCTATCTATCTGAGGTTTGAAACCAGAGAAGGGGTTCGGAGTGAGGTTACTTTTCGAAAGTTTTGACAAAGTGTATTTTGAAAACAGTAATCAAAAAAGCCTACGTAAAAAGTAGTCTCTACTAATTTGAAAACATTTGCTTAATTTCGATATTTGGGCTAAAAGTCACGCTACGTACAAGTGCGAATAAGTATGACTCGATTAAAATGCATAAATAATGTAAATTGTCAAAATAATGACATATTGCTATAGGAAATGTACGTTAAATAATAATTTATTGACTAAATTATTACTATAGACGTTATTTTCCAACCTTGTATTAGAATTTGTACAGAAAAACCCTCAGTTTTGACATGCTAAAAGACTCTATGAAACGGTACAATTTAGTGTTGGATCCGTGATTCTAGTCGTTATTTAATGCATGAATGAGGACTTGCATAATTATAAAAGTGACGTCGGTTTGCTTTAGTGATAATGAGTCGTTTATTTATGCGATATTGGCGGGGTTTAGACGGATTATGAATCCGAATTGCTACAACCGTATTACGAATACGGCTTCGCTAGTGCCAATATCGGGTTTGGGGTTAATGTAACCCCATTATCCGAGTCTCAAACGTCCAGCCCGTAGGTAAAATGTTTACCTTTCGAAAATGTAAAGACGGTATTTTTGAGTGGATTTCGTGAATAGTGTATAAGTGTTAAAAAACCGGGTCTTGAAAATGAATGAAGTGGGTTGGTATTTATAGAGTTTGGCTGGTTTCTGTGGGATAGCAAAACTTAATCGCCTGTATACAGGCGTTTAAGTTTGCTTGAGTTAGATATTTTTGAAGAAAAATCAAAAAAAGCGGCTGGTACAAAACAAAAATTAAATCGCCTGTTGACAGGCGATTTGAATTTTAATCGCCTGTCAACTGGCGATTTCATTTTTGTTTTGGTGGGCTGTTTATGCCGCCGTTTGGTTTTGGCGGTTTGATTAGGTAATGATTATGTTTTGTTGTTTACTTAGGGGTTAAGTATTTGTTCAGTTTTGGTCCGAATTTCGGTTTTCGTGTTTCGGTTTTTGTCGTGTTTTTTCGGTTTTGGCTTGAAATAAAATAATATTAAGTTATATTATTTTATAGTTTCATAAAACCTAACTTTGTGAAAATGTGACACGGGACGCACTTTGGCCCGTTTTGAGTGTTGTGTTAGTGTGCGTTTTTGGGTCGTTTTTGTAAGTTTGGGCCGTTTTGTAGCTAGTTGGGCTGTTTTTGTGGCTTGGCTTAATGAAACGTTCCTATATTGTGCTCGTGTTACGCTCATGATGACTAAAAATTGACATTCATTTTCATGATTATGCAAATCCAAATTAATACGCTAAAAATGACTAATACGTTTTAGACACTTTTGTACCGTTTCGACTCTTTTAAAAGCATGTATGAAAGTCCCTTTCATCATCGGGTTTGTTTTTTTGGGGGGGTACGGATACGGGTATCTACAGAGCCCCCAGTTTGACTGAGCTAGGACAAAGCGTTAGTCAAACTTAAAGATAGTATCCGGACCATTACAGTCTCGATACTACCTGGCGGCGCTAAGCATGTGTCTTATGGGAGAGACGAGGACTTAGCGTCGGGAAATGCGGGGAGGGACGACATGTTTTTATGGACATGACGGTCCTACATGTTTAAGGGCATGTCAGCCTGCATGTGGCCTGAGTACTCCCAGCTGGCGCCTTGCTTGTGTTTCCGTCTGTGCTCCTCGCTTTGCTTGCGCGGCTGCGCTCGCCTTGCTTTGCTTGCGGCTTGCGCTCCTTTGCTTTGCTTTAGCCGGCTTGCGCTCCTTTGCTTTGCGGCTTACGGCTTGCGCTCCTTTGCTTTGCTTGCGCTTCTGGCTTGCGCTCCTTTGCTTTGCTTTCCTTGCTGGACGTCTCGTAGAAGAGGTTACGCGTTTTGGTATTTTTCATAAAAGGTTAGGTTTTTATGAACGTCTCGTGAGGAGGTTACGTGTTTTTGTATTTTTCATAAAAGGTTAGGTTTTTATGAACGTCTCGTGAGGAGGCTCTGGCGTTTTTGTATTTTTCATAAAGGATAGGTTTTTATGAACGTCTCGTGAGGAGGTTACGTGTTTTTGTATTTTAACGTCTCGTGAGGAGGCTACGTGTTTTTCTCATAAAAGGTTAGGTTTTTATGAATGTCTCGTGAGGAGGCTACGTGTTTTTCTCATAAAAAGTTAGGTTTTTATGAACGTCTCGTGAGGAGGTTACGTGTTTTTGTATTTTAACGTCTCGTGAGGAGGCTACGTGTTTTTCTCATAAAAGGTTAGGTTTTTATGAACGTCTCTTAAGGAGGCTACGTGTTTTTGTATTTTTCATAAAAGGGTAGGTTTTTATGGACGTCTCTTAAGGAGGCTCGTGTTTTTGTATTTTTCATAAAAGGTTAGGTTTTTATGAACGTCTCTTAAGGAGGCTACGTGTTTTTTGTATTTTTCATAAAAGGTTAGGGTTTTATGAACGTCTCGTGAGGAGGCTACGCGTTTTTGTATTTTTCATAAAAGGTTAGGTTTTTATGAACGTCTCGTGAGGAGGTTACGTGTTTTTGTATTTTAACGTCTCGTGAGGAGGCTACGTGTTTTTCTCATAAAAGGTTAGGTTTTTATGAACGTCTCGTGAGGAGGCTACGCGTTTTTGTATTTTAACGTCTCGTGAGGAGGCTACGTGTTTTTCTCATAAAAGGTTAGGTTTTTATGAACGTCTCGTGAGGAGGCTACGCGTTTTTGTATTTCTCATAAAAAGGGCTAGGTTTTTATGAACGTCTCGTAAGGAGGCTACGTGTTTTTCTGTTTCTCATAAAAAGGGCTAGGTTTTTATGAACGTCTCTTGAGGAGGCTACGCGTTTTTGGTTTTTCTCATAAAAAGCTTGGGTTTTATGAGCGTCTCGTGAGGAGGCTACGTGCTTTTGTGGTTCTCATAAAAAGGGCTAGGTTTTTATGAGCGTCTCTTGAGGAGGCTACGCGCTTTTGGGTTTTTCATAAAAAGTTAGGTTTTTATGACACGTCTCGTGAGGAGGCTACGTGTTTTTTGGTTGAAATGCACGTCTCGTGAGGAGGCTACGTGCTTTTTGTGGTTCTCATAAAAAGGGCTAGGTTTTAATGAACGTCTCTTGAGGAGGCTACGCACTTTTGGTTGAAATGCACGTCTCGTGAGGAGGCTACGTGCTTTTCTTTTTCTCATAAAAAGTTAGGTTTTTATGAACGTCTCGTGAGGAGGCTACGCGTTTTTTGGTTGAAATGCACGTCTCGTGAGGAGGCTACGTGCTTTTCTTTTTCTCATAAAAGGTTAGGTTTTTATGAACGTCTCGTGAGGAGGCTACGCGTTTTTTGGTTGAAATGCACGTCTCGTGAGGAGGCTACGTGCTTTTCTTTTTCTCATAAAAGGTTAGGTTTTTATGAACGTCTCGTGAGGAGGCTACGCGTTTTTTGGTTGAAATGCACGTCTCGTGAGGAGGCTACGTGCTTTTTGTGGTTCTCATAAAAAGGGCTATGTTTTTATGAACGTCTCTTGAGGAGGCTACGCGCTTTTTGGTTGAAATGCACGTCTCGTGAGGAGGCTACGTGCTTTTCTTTTTCTCATAAAAAGTTAGGTTTTTATGAACGTCTCGTGAGGAGGCTACGCGTTTTTGTTTGGTTTTGTGGGTATGTATGGGTATATTTGTGGTTCGGTTTTGATTGTAGTTGTTGGCTTTGTGTGTGACGTCCTAGGCCTCGAGTATTTCGTCTTGTTGCAAAAATGCATGTTCGGGTTGTAGCCGGGTCTGAAATCCTTGCGTTTTTGCTTGCCGAGTGTACCTGCAAAAAGTCGTTAGTCGTAAAAACACATATATATATATATATATGTCTCGATTGAGACTGACTCGCTTAGGACTAAACTAAATGCAAATGCAGGGTTTTGAAATATGCTGTTTAGAAAGTATTTTAGACTCGTAAAAAGACACTTTTGACATTGTAAAAATGTGAGCTAAAACGACATTTTGAGACGAAAATTGTGAATGCGAAAATCGTGTTTTGTGTTGTGGTTAATTTTTGTGTTGTAGATTGTTTTGCAAATTCGGTTATAAAAGGAGGGCTAGGTTAACTCATTTTACTCATCCTTTCAACGTTCTATTCTCGGTATTCCAAAGATATTCAAAATATTTACGGAACGTTAGTCGAGTTATGGAGAATTTTGAAGGAAACTTGCGCCGTTGGTGTTCGTCGTTGTCGGGTATAGAAGAGAAAGACTTTGAAAGATTGCGGTATCGGGGTACTCCTGGAGTGCAGGGCGAGTTCAAATGGAGCCCGAGTTATTGGAGGTTTGTCTCGACTATTGGGACCTAAGTTTTCACGTGTTCCGCTTTCTGGCGGGAAGGTGCATCCATTGGTCGAGGAGTTTGGAGCTATTGGTGGCTAAGGGAATGGTGTTTGTTTTATTGTGTTGTTGTTAGTATTATGTTCATATTATTTTGTATTATGTTCGTATTATGTCTATCCTAAACCCGATGTAAATGCCGGGTTAAGTATAAGTATTATAATATATTGTAGTGTTGTTAGTGTATCTCTAAGGTTGTAGTTACGCTCCTACTTTTGAAAGATCCAAAATATAACCGTTCTTTTTAAGATTAATAAAAATCAGGTTTTATTTACGACTTTGCCTCATTTTGCTTATTATTTTGTGTAAAATTCCTTGGCCTTAACCTTATTTCAAAGTTTAAGTATAATTCTTGTTTTTAGGAATTTTTGTGTTGACTGTTCCCTTGACTTTTTTAAGCTTTGGGTTTATTGTTGAATGTCGTCCTTTTTACCTTTTAGGTTTAAAAGACGAATTTTTGTGTTGACTATGCCCTTAGCCTTTTTAAGCTTTGGACGCGTCATTTTGTGTTGAATATCGTCCTTTTAACCCTTCAGGTCTAAAAGACGAATTTTTGTGTTGACTATGTCCTTAGGCTTTTTAAGCTTTAGACGTGTCATTTTTGTGTTGAATATCGGTTGCGCTTTTCGCAAAGCTGCCTACGTATCCACGAAAAGTGGAATCAAACCGGCGTAGTTCGGAAGTGTACGTTTAGGGGCATACCGGCCCATGAATTGTGTTTACTTTTTTGTGGTTAATGTGCACGTTTAGGGGCATGCCGGCCCATGAATTGTGTTTGCGAGGGGTGCACGTTTAAGGGCATGCCGGCCCATGAATTATTTTATTATTTTTTTTTTTAAAATTGTATTTTATAGATACATTGCAAGGGGTTTTTAAGGGTAGTATTTTTTGAGTTGATCGAGGTTTGTGGCGAGGTTGAACTCTTGGCCGTCGAGGTCGGTTAGTTTGACTGCTCCGCCCGTGTAGATCTCCTTGACGAGGTAGGGCCTAGCCCAGTTAGGCTTGAACTTTCCTCGTGGGCCGACTGGGAGTGGTGCTCGAACTGACTTTAGCACGAGATCCCCCACTTTAATGTTTCGTGTCTTAACTCGTTTGTTGAAGGCTCGTTGTAATCGTCGTCCCATTTCGTATGCTCTTCTTTCTTCAGCTTTTTGAAGATTGGTTCGCAAATCATGGTGAGTTTACTGATAAATCGGGAGATATATTGGATTTGTCCCAAAAGGCTTCTTATTTCGTCGATGTTGCTTGGCGGCTTCATGCCCATTATTGCCTTGATTTTGGTCGGGTCTCGAAAGTCGGCACATACCCGTATTTTGCCATTTTTCTTCATAACTGGAACGATGTTGGAGACCCAATCTGAGTATTCGATGACTTGGATGAATCCAGCTTGTAGTTGTTTTTCGATCTCTCTTTTGACCATGAGAGACCATTCTGGCTTGATGCGTCGGAGTTTCTTTTTGACAGGTCTGGAGCCTTGCTTGATGGGGATGCGGTGTTCGGCTATCTCGCGGTCGATCTGGGCATGTCTTCGCACGACCATGCGAAGGCGTCCTTGAATTCTATGAGGAGCTTGGTATATGTGGTCCTTTCTTACGTGCTAAGAGAAGCCCCGGTGTAGTCCTCGAGGTTCTTGAGCGTGCCCATGTTGATGGTTGTTGTGTCTTCAATAATGGGGTCTGTTAGGGTTACGAGACAATGCTTGCAATGTATCTATATAATGCAATGTTATTTTGTTTAAAATTATCGCATTCATTAGAATATGTAGATTTTAAATGAGGCAAAGAGTAACAAAAACTTTCATGTTATTAATGTTATCAAAAGCGATTACATTTGAAGATAGCTCAGACGAGGAGCTTGGATAACCTTAAGGACTCTAGTTTTTCAATTAGGTTTACTACTTTAGTAATGTAACCTAGTGACCTGTAGTTAAGAAAATTTTGGCGTCATAAGGGCGCGGACCCTATACTCTAGGTGTAGATACTTGAATTGAAACCGCTGGAGTCGTTAGTAGATTGGGCGGTGTTTTCTTCGAGCTTTAGGCTGTTGGAGGCGGCTTGGAAGTCCGAGGCCCTTTGTGGTGATGATCTTGTCATCTAAAGGTATCCTAACCTTTTGGTGGGCGCGGCAGGCCTTGGGAGTCTTTGTAAGAATTGGCGGTGCCTTTAGTGCGCCCGATGCGTTGATAAGCGTGTATGGGCTCGACTTTGGCGGTGGCTTGAGGCGAGCTTCCTTGATATCCATGACTCGTGCTTTTATTCCTATTTTCTTTGCGGAGGTCGTCTTCAATGAGTTCACCAAGCGACGCCGAGTGTTGAGA
This sequence comes from Dianthus caryophyllus, assembly GCA_023091065.1. NCBI lineage: Eukaryota > Viridiplantae > Streptophyta > Magnoliopsida > Caryophyllales > Caryophyllaceae > Dianthus > Dianthus caryophyllus. Next base: position 22,023,920 of record CM041522.1, read on the forward strand.
AGTCGAAGTTCTTGTCACCGTAGATGTTGTTGGTATGCGAGGGTGAGGTTGTTGATGAACTTGGTGATTAAATCGGTGTCCCTTAGGCGGTTAGGTATTTGGGCACGAGTTTCTTCCAACGTGTCGGTGTATTGGTAAACCCTTCATTGTCCTACGAGTCGGGACCTCCAAAGTGCGTAGCGAGACTTGGATGTCGTTGTTGTCCCTGATCGCGGTCGAATGCCACTGTTATGTCTTCGAAACTACCAGTCTTGTGTGGCTCTAAAGAATAGAACCATGCTCTGGGTTGCGGGTCCAGTGAGTGTGGGAATAAAGTGGCCCAGGTGGGGGGGTCGACACCTATGATGGCCATTTTAGCCTTGAAAGCTTTGACATGTCTGGCGGGCTTTCATGACCTTTGAAAATGGGAAGATCGGCCGAGTGCTAACTCGTGCAGTAGCATGGACCTGACGTTCTTTGGGATGTGCTCATTTTCTTGGTGTATGGAGTAACCCCTGGAGTTTGTGAGACGCTCTTCCATGGTTCGAATCCTTTTTGCATTCCGTTCGGATTCCTCGCCAGCGCCGCGGCGTTTTCTCTGCTTCAAACTTTTGCATGATAGCCATTTGCTCGATCGTCGTAGTGAGGCTAGCTATCCTATCATTGGTGTCGGACTTGTTCGTGATTACCTCGAGGGTGGTGGTGGTCCTCCGAGAACCTCATCGTGTTGAAAGGCCATGACAGGTTTTGGTTTTGATACATTGTAGGAGCGCTTCTTTGGAGGCGGAGGTGGGTTCAAGTGACGGTTCTTAGTTCGTCGTGTATCCAGGGTTTTTCAATGAGCGGACCTGACAAAGTTTTCAAAACTTTAGTGATTCTAAAAAAAGGAAAGACTCAAATGAAAAATCGCATTCACGACCAAAGGAAGACACAAAAGCGTAAAAAATGGGTGACTTGACTTGACTCGTGTTTTTAGCTTTTAAAAGGACACGGGAAGCTTTTGAGATAGAGGCGCGTTAACACGTCCCTGTTCTCGAGGTAGGAAAATTTGTATGATCATAATCTGATTGACCCAGTTTGGCGGTATGTCGCCAGGGGTTTAGCATTGGATTATGAAAAAAAAGGATCAGACCGAAGTAGCGATAGGCTAATCGACCTGAGGATGTTAAAATTGGGTAAAAGGCGATCAATTGTTCGCCTTTTACGTGTGACTCAGGGATTTAAATCAAAAATGACGATAAGTCATTCGATTCAAAGAGTAAATCAACGGGTTCGCATCTGAACGAGCCCGCGTTTTTTGTTTTTGAGAGAAAAAGATTAAATCGGGATGACTAAAGAGTCACTCGACTTAGAGCTAATTCTAACGTTCTAAAAGTTAATTTCATTTAAAATCTCCGAAATGAATTGACATACTCGGGTTTTTGCTTTGTGAAAGACCTTTAGCAATAAATGTATTATGACGATACGTCAGTCGCATAATTCATTTACGTTTTGAAAAAGACCTGGGATATAGTGGTTATCCTAGGTCGGTTTTAAATGTAGTGGCATTTTATTTATTAAACTCAAATGACTATAGGTCAAAGAGCCTAACAGCGTGTTTTTAAAAGTATGACCTTTTTGAAAAAGTTTGAAAAAGCAATTTCAAAGATGGGCGTATTTTAAAAGTATAATGCCTAGGAAAAGTTTTCACATGCAGGAAGTTTTGAAAGACTACTATAGTGAGGGTACTATAGCTTCACACTTGTACATATAAACACAGGTTTTTGGTTTATAGGGTAAGGTTCCCTCAGGTCATTCATGACGTTTAGGTAGGGGCACCCGCAAGACTACACACGTCTTAGGTGTGAATTCAAGACGGGCCCTAGAGCGTTCGAGTTTGGTAGTTCTGATCGTTTGTCACGGATGCCGTACTTGTAATCGTGGAGGGTGAGAGAGCAGTGTGTCGGAGTTACCTCGACATGAAGCGAGGATTCCGGGGCCGTTCCTCAAAGGGTGTGGTTTGAATCGGGAGGATTCGACTCAGCGTATTTTTGCCCAAATATCGAAAGCGTAAATGTTTTCAAAGTTTCAAGCTTCACTTCTTTATGATTTTAAAATAAAAGAAAAACTAGTTTTCAAAAATAATAAAAATCATGCTTCTCCCAAGTCATGGCCCAGAAGGTGCAGGAAAATGTGAGAAATCGCTAGTCCCTATCGGCGCCTGCGCTTGCCTCGCCAGGTGTGGGGCGTAGAGCGGAATGCGCCTCGCGAGGAAAAAGTGCAGTTTTGAGAAAAATGGGGAGATCATTGCATGAATTTGTGACCAAAAAGAAAAGTAGAAAATCCTTTTTGAAAGTGTATTTTGAGTCGCCACCAAATATTAAAGGAATTTGGAACCTATTCAACGCGTCTTGAAATACAAGACACGAGTGTCTCAGATTTCAAGGTGCGTCGATACTATCTATCCGAGGTTTGAAACCAGAGAAGGGGTTGGAGTGAGGTTACTTTTGAAAGTTTTGACAAAGTGTATTTTGAAAACAACAATCAAAAGCCTCGTAAAAAGTAGTCTCTACTAATTTGAAAACATTTGCTTAATTTCGATATTTGGGCTAAAAGTCACGCTACGTCTGAAGTGCGAATAAGTATGACTCGATTAAAATGCATAAATAATGTAAATTGTCAAAATAATGACATATTGCTATAGGAAATGTCGTTAAATAATAATTTATTGACTAAATTATTACTATAGGCGTTATTTTCCGACCTTGTATTAGAATTTGTCTGCAGAAAAACCCTCGGTTTGACATGCTAAAAGACTACATGAAGCGGTACAATTTAGTGTTGGATCCGTGATTCTAGTCGTTATTTAATGCATGAATGAGGACTTGCATAATTATAAAAGTAGCGTCGGTTTGCTTTAGTGATAATGAGTCGTTTATTTATGCGATATTGGCGGGGTTTAGGCGGATTATGAATCAATTGCTACTGGCAGTATTACGAATCACGGCCGCTAGTGCCAATATCGGGTTTGGGGTTAATGTAACCCCATTATCCGAGTCTCAAACGTCCAGCCCGTAGGTAAAATGTTTACCTTTCGAAAATGTAAAGACGGTATTTTTGAGTGGATTTCGTGAATAGTGTATAAGTGTTAAAAAACCGGGTCTTGAAAATGAATGAAGTGGGTTGGTATTTATAGAGTTTGGCTGGTTTCTGTGGGATAGCAAAACTTAATCGCCTGTATACAGGCGTTTAAGTTTGCTTGAGTTAGATATTTTTGAAGAAAAATCAAAAAAAGCGGCTGGTACAAAACAAAAATTAAATCGCCTGTTGACAGGCGATTTGAATTTTAATCGCCTGTCAACTGGCGATTTCATTTTTGTTTTTGGTGAAATTTTATTTATGCCGCCGATTTGGTTTTGGCGGTTTGATTAGGTAATGATTATGTTTTGTTGTTTACTTAGGGGTTAAGTATTTGTTCAGTTTTGGTCCGAATTTCGGTTTCGTGTTTCGGTTTTGTCGTGTTTTTTCGGTTTTGGCTTGAAATAAAATAATATTAAGTTATATTATTTTATAGTTTCATAAAACCTAACTTTGTGAAAATGTGACACGGGGCACTTTGGCCCGTTTGAGTGTTGTGTTAGTGTGCGTTTTTGGGTCGTTTTGTAAGTTTGGTAGTTTGTAGCTAGTTGAAATTTGTTTTTGTGGCTTGGCTTAATGAAACGTTCCTATATTGTGCTCGTGTTACGCTCATGATGACTAAAAATTGACATTCATTTTCATGATTATGCAAATCCAAATTAATACGCTAAAAATGACTAATACGTTTTAGACACTTTTGTACCGTTTCGACTCTTTTAAAAGCATGTATGAAAGTCCCTTTCATCATCGGGTTTGTTTTTTTGGGGGGGTACGGATACGGGTATCTACACATATACGTACCCGGATTCATTATAAGGAGCGAAAATAATTTTTTTGCCTTTAGTCAAACGGTCAGCTACGTGTTGGGTTCGTTCTTTCCATGTGAATTCTGCGATATGCATTGACAATGCGTACGGGCACATAAATCCGTAGCTGTCATAAGGAATGTCCGCATGTTCGCTGATGAATACAGTTAAGAACCTACACGTTCAGTAAAATAAATAAAGCATTAGTACATATATAAATATAATTTTGATAATCATAAAACTAATTAATAATCATGTGACTTACTTGATCCAGACGAGCATATGATGAGCATCAATTTTGCGTAAGCCACACCAATCGAGTAAAAAGTCGTAAGACAAAAATGCAATTTCCGCTCTTCCCGTTATTTCCGCTACGAGACTAATTTGAATAAGACTCTCATCGTTAAAGCGAGCTAACCCCTCGGTATGCACTTTTTTCATTGTCTCGGTTCTCACCTTTTGCTTAAACTCGATTGTGGTGTAATGCTCAGGTAACGCCCTCTTAACCTTAGGCGTCGGTTTGGGCACCACATCAACGTCTGAGCTACTCGCAAGTTTCTACGAAAAATAATATAATCATCATTAACATAATTAATAAATGAAGTCAAAACCAAAGAAGTAAATTAATTAAATTTATAACTAATTAGTGGCCGGTAACTAGCTAATTAATAAATTACCTCGTCGTCAAATAGTGCCTTTGCGAGATTCTTTGAAGATGATGGTCTCTCCTGCAAAATAAAATTAATTAATAAATTACCTCGTAACTATTTATTCACGCATTTAAGTTGATAATAATATATATATATATATATATATATATATATATATATATATATATATAGAATTAGGATCAAATAAGTTCTCTAGTTTTTGCTAAGTCCGTAAGTTCTAATCCTGGCCCTTAGATCAAAACAAGATGGAGGGCTGAGATTAAATGGCAAAACCCTACCTCACCCTCTCATTTTCAGCCACCCTCCCTCTCTCTCTCTAAACAACTCCCTCTCTCTCTACCCTCTCTCTCTTTTCATTAATCCCACACCACAACCACACCACCACACCACAAACCCACACCGGCGACGCTCCACACACCACACCACACACCCACCACCGGCGACGCTCCACACCGCACCGCACCCACCACCACAAGTCGCTTCTTCCAGACGCCACCCCCGCCACTTCCTCCACCACCGCCGCCGTCAATCTTCATTATTTTTAAGATTTGAATTTAGGTTTTTTAAATTACGATTTTTTTTTTTTTTTAGATCTTGTTTTTCAAATGATTTTGGTGGTATTGGCGGTGTGGTGGTGGCGACAGCGGCGTGGGCCATGGTGGTGGTGTGGTTTTCAATTTCATTACTTGTAAGATTTGAATTTAGGTTTTTTTTTTTTTAAATTCTGCGATTTTTTTTAGATCTTGTTTTCAAATTATTTTGGTGGTATTGGCGGTGTGGTGGTGGCGACGGCGGCCGTGGGCCCCGGTGGTGGTGTGGTGGGGCGCCGGCGGCAGGTGTTTAAGGTTAGGGTTGTTTTTGTTTTTTTTTTTTCCCTTCAGCTCTATTTGTTGGTGGCGGCGGTGGTGGTGGTGGCGGTGAGCGGTGGTGGTGGTCGCGGACTAGGGCCAAGGTGACGGCGGCGATGGTGGTGGTGACAATTGAATGGTGGTGGTGTTAAAAGTTTCACTCGTAAAAACATTAGTTTCACTCGTAAGAACAAAGAAGATATCACCCACTAAACAAGCTATTACAAATCGTAATATCTGGCCAGTTTCACTCTTAAAAAATAAAATTATATAAATTTAATTTTTGCACCAGTTTCAATCTTAAAATACTGTGATTACATTCTTAAAAGTATTAAATTATAAAAATTTATCCAAATATTACATAAATTCAATTTATGTATTAAATAACACATTTTATTTATTAAAAATCACATTTTAATCTAAAGTTTCAAAATAAATTATTAATAGTTTCAATCGTAAAACGCTAAAGTTACATTCGCAAAAGTCCGAAATTTGAAAAAAAAAATCTTCGAATAACAAAAATTCAAATTTATTTATTAAAAATTACATTTTTGTATGAAAATTACAGTTTCATTTACAAGTATTACGATTCTGATTTCATTTACAAGTTTATGATTCTGGAACTTACGGACTTACCAATATTTAGGAACTTATTTGAACTAATCTCTATATATATATATATATATATATATATATATATATATTTATATAGAGGTGGGATCTGGTGCGAACTCCTATTCACTACGAACCCTGCGAACTCCCTCCCCCTCCATCACTTCAACATACCTAAACCCTAAATCAGAAAATCAAACCAATACATCCATGGTATCCAAACACCATTACCCAAACCCAACCTACCTACACATCACCACCACGACCTGACGACGCCGGAGTTCAGGCCACCGTGGACCTCGCCGGAGGCCGCCGGAGACCACCACCCGGAAACCTCTCCTCACTCTTTCTCTTTTATTTTTTTTTCTTTTTCATTCTATCTTTTCCCTCTTTATCACTCATTCAATCACTCTCTCTCTCTCTCTCTCTCTCTCTTTGACTTACCGGAAATCGCCCTCTCGCCGGAACCGTCACTTGAACTCGAGGCCAAAAGCCACTCACCGGAGTCAACCTCAACGCTTCTGCCGATCTCTTCCACCCTCGAGTTTTTTGTCGCTTCGACCATCGCCGAAGTTCAGTACCACCACAATGCCCCTACTTTCTGCCCTACTTCTTTTCTGTTTCTGCTCTGTTCCACCTCCGAGCACCGAAGCTTTCGTTGAATTTAACCATCACGGGTGAGTCATACCCTTCTCCTCCTTTCTTGTCTTCTGATTCACTCATTCTTTCTCTCAGTCACTAACTTGAAGAAAACAAGAAGAGTGTTATTGAATTTAATTTGATGTTCAGTTGTTGAGTCTTGTCGTCTTGAGACTTGAGGAAAAGTCTTTAAAATGAGGAAAAGTCTGTTACATTTTTTTTAAAAGTAAATCGCTGTTACTCGTAACTGCAGAAAAAACTAATTCATTCTTAGATGCTGTATACTTGATGCAGTGGAAAGAAACATGCAACGCATTCCTAGTGGAAGCAAAGTGGTTTGCCTCTGGACACACGCCTTTGACTGACGAGTATCTGAAGAATGGAATAGTTAGCGGTGGATTTAATATTATCTATGCATACCTCATCGTTTGTTTGGGTGAAGGAGGAAGCAACACAAGCAGAGATCTTTTGACCAGACGTCCGCACATTGTATATTTAGCGGCTACTATTTTACGTCTTGGGAATGATCTCGGAAATCCTAAGGTTTGTCTATCTGACCTGCATTTTCCACTACTTTCTCGGAAATTCAAAGATGTTCCCGATTAGATTTTTACAAACTACTAATGTACAGGATAAGAATCCGTATGGATACGATGGGTCATTTGTAGACTGCTACATGAATGAACACCTCGGCAGCTCAACAGAAAACGCACAAGAACATGGACATAAAATGATCTCGGATGCATGGAAATGCCTTAATGAGGAGTGCCTGTCTTCTACTCCATTTCCGGAAGACTTCAAAGAGGCTGTACTTAATATAGCTAGGTTGTCGTCAGTTATATCTAACTACGACAACAGTCGCCTCACTGATAATGAGTAAGCAGATTAATCGATACATAAGATCTCAGAAGCATGACGGACCTTTGTATTCCTCTGTCCCGTCAAAATTTTCTGCGTTACAAGAACAAGTTTTGCAGCAATTTATATTGATTGTCAAATAAAATTGTAACTATAAATTTTCATATAAGTTTTGCAGCAATTTATATTGATTGTCAAATAAAATTGTAACTATAAATTTTCATATGTAGAGTGTCGGGAAAAGAGTTAGTTGAGGTCTTTGGTCTATAAATAGCAGAATTATCATTCTTTGTAATTCATTCATGAAATCAATAACAAGAACATTTTCCAGTCTTTCTGTCTAGTTCTCTCAATTGTCTTTGGAAACTCAATTGTAATTCATTCATGAAATCAATTGTCTTTCTGTCTAGTTCTCTCAATAACAAGAACATTTTCCCTTGTATTATGTTGAAATAAGCATCACATTATCTAGTTACACTTTATTTTGTTCTAGTTACATGAATTTCCATTCTAGTTACAGTAATTTCCCTTCTAGTTACAGTAATTTCCCCTGTAGTTACATGAATTTCCCCTCTAGTAATAGTTATTTTCCCTCTAGTTACATGAGTTTCCCCTCTAGTTACAGTAATTTCCCCTCCAGTTATAGTAATTTCCCCTCTAGTTACATGAATTTCCCCTCTAGTAATTATGAATTGTTTTCCCTTTGTGGTTACGCTTATTATGAGTGTAGGTACAGGTTTTATCGTCCTAGTTACATTGTTTTTCCCTTTGCGGTTACACTTATTATGAGTCAAGCATCACTTTTCCCTTGTACAATGTTGAAATAAGCATCACATTTTCTAGTTACACTTTATTTTGTTCTAGTTACATGAGTTTCCCCTCTAGTTACAGTAATTTTCCCTCTAATTACAGTAATTTTCTCGCTAGTTACATGAATTTCCCCTCTAGTTACATGAATTTCCCCTCTAGTTACATGAATTTCCCCACTAGTTACAGTTATTTTCCCTCTAGTTACATGAATTTTCCCTCTAGTTACATGAATTTCCCCACTAGTTACAGTTATTTTCCCTCTAGTCACATGAATTTCCCCACTAGTTACAGTTATTTTCCCTCTAGTTACATGAATTTCCCCTCTAGTTACAGTAATTTTCCATCTAGTTATAGTAATTTCCCCTCTAGTTACATGAATTTCCCCTCTAGTTACAGTTATTTTCCCTCTAGTTACATGAATTTTTCCTCTAGTTCTGATAATTTTCCCTCTGAGTTGTGATAATTTTCCCTCTAGTTACATGAATTTCCCCTCTAGTTACAGTAATTTTCCCTCTAGTTACATGAATTTTTCCCTCTAGTTACATGAATTTCCCCTCTAATTACAGTAATTTTCCCTCTAGTTACAGTAATTTCCCCTCTAGTTACATGAATTTCCCCTCTAATTACAGTTATTTTCCCTCTAGTTACATGAATTTCCCCTCTAGTTACATGAATTTCCCCTCTACTACAGTTATTTTCCCTCTAGTTACATGAATTTTCCCTCTAGTTACATGAATTTTCCCTCTAGTTACAGTAATTTTCCCTCTAGTTATAGTAATTTCCCCTCTAGTTACATGAATTTCCCCTCTAGTTACAGTTATTTTCCCTCTAGTTACATGAATTTCCCCTCTAGTTACAGTAATTTCCCTCTAGTTACATGAATTTCCCCTCTACTACAGTTATTTTCCCTCTAGTAATTATGAATTATTTCCCCTTTGTGGTTACGCTTATTATGAGTGTAGCTACAGGTTTTATCGTCCTAGTTACATTGTTTTTCCCTTTGTGGTTACACTTATTATGAGTCAAGCATCACTTTTCCCTTGTACTATGTTGAAATAAGCATCACATTTTCCAGTTACACTTTATTTTGTTCTAGTTACATGAGTTTCCCCTCTAGTTCTGATAATTTCCCTCTAGTTCTGATAATTTTCTCTCTGGTTACATGAATTTCCCCTCTAGTTACAGTAATTTCCCTTCTAGTTACAGTAATATGTAGGCTATATGGGAATTGAACCCATACCTTATGTGCATTGCACATTGCTCTACCGTTGAGCTAATAGCCTTTATTAAACTTATTACGTGAAAAAAATAACTAATGCCTATTTTCTAACTCAGTTACACTAATACAAAGAATATTTGAAAGGTACAGATGCACAACCAAATCAAAAGTGCAAAAACGACACGAACAATAACAAGGACGACATCACATAGTAGCGGACGACAACACACAGGACAGGACAAAAATGAGCAGAAGATAGATGACATTGCGTATGCGGCGAAAATAGCGTGCAACAACAAGGAGCAGAACAAGGCGGCAAAAAGAAGCACGACAAACGACATCACACAGCAACGGAAAGCAGCACACAATAGTAGACAACTGAATGCATCAGTAGAAAGCAACATGCAACAGCAGCATGTAGAAGACAACAACATGCGGCTGGGAAAAGTAGCAACCGTCAGCAGACAATAGCATGCAACAGAAGACAGCATGCAAATGTGTTGTGGATACATACAAAAAAGTCCTGGATATTCAAAAATATTTTGCCGCGAACCTGATGTTGTCAAAGATGCCGTAAAAAGAAAAAAGTCTGAGGCATATTGAAATACGTTTAAGGATGGAATTCAAGCAAACTCATAAGCGCGTTTAGCTGAGTCGAGTGTATTGCAAAGCAGCATGGAGATTGTGACGGGTCCTAAACCTCCCGGAACTGGCGTTATTGCAGATGCTACCTTAACTGCTTCCTTGAAGCATACATCGCCTGTTAGATGGAACCCGTGTTTTCCATGCGGGTCCTGCAAAAAAATTAACGATGAAAGTGTTATGTTTGTCGATTTACATTGATCTGGCGTGATTTTATTTCCATTTAAACAAGGTGATGCACGAAGGTGAAAGCGTAAATTCAAGTTTTACCTTAAGCTGCGATTGTTCTGCGTCGATTACAAATGAGCCTGGTTTTAACCAATCGCCTCGGATCATGTTTGGCACACCTACATCAACAATGACGATATCTGCTTCCCGTGTGATCTCTTGCGGATTCTTGGTGAACGAGTTCACGTGAAATCTGATCACGCGTTATGTCTCTTCACATGAGAATAAAAATAACATTAATTTTCAGAGAAAGCGATTATGTAAAAATACGAGATCACGGTGTATAAGCGAAAATACGAGTATGCATGCGGTACACTGTGAATAACAACGAAGTAGGTAATGCGACAATCTTACTTGTCCCAACCACGACAGCCTTTTTTCCAGCGAGTTCTATGCCTGACCTCAGCAACAAATAAATGCAGGCCTTGGCTGCGCATGGAATGAAATACGGCTCCCTTCGCTTCAGCGCTAGGTTCCCCATATTTTGGGGATGAAAACCGTCGACATCCTTTTCTGGGCTTACAACATTCACTACCATCTCCTCGTCAAAATGCTGCGCCAAATAGTTCAGTTAATAGTCATGGAACCGAGAACAAAATTGATAATTTTGCACACAACTCATGCAAATAATTCCTAATGAAAGAGTTTAACTAAAATGAACTAAAATTATATCCAAATGAACGGATTATAACGCAACATTTCAAAGAATTATTTGACACGATTTCATTATCGAACTTCCATTTATAGTTCAGTTTGCTGCATTACCACTTGGAGTTGATCCTACCCCTGGAGCCAGTAAAAACATATTTGAGAAATGAAACCCCTCGCTTCTTCATATAATATACCATTGAGGCGATAAATAAAATCTCCACAGCCAAATCAGCCTCTGCTAACTCATGATATGAATCGACACAGTGACCTCCTACACCCTGTGGAAGGATGAACCAAAAAAGTAAGACCAAAGCGCGTTACGAAATACTATAACTCAGTATAAGCTTCTTTTCAACCAAGTCAAATTTGTTCACGCGGCGTACCCGCTTCTGTTTTGGAGTAGGTTTTGACCCCATTCATTCCATAAGGTTTATAACCATATGACAAGAGAAATTCACGTGTTTCCCAAGGATAGCCAATACTTTATCACTACACAATACATCAAACTAACTAATCGAAAGAGCAAGCAGCCATCATCACGATTAAGTGCAACTCCCTCAACGATAGTGTTTCACATTACGATGTCGAACTTTGAAACCCAAATTCTAACTAGAGACCTTTTTTTCTTCACTCAACAAACACTCAATTCGCAGAAATCCATCTTTTACCCAATTAAAATACATGCCCTTGATTCCTCTAAACAATAAGTAACAAATTTCGGAATTTGGGACTTCAATTGGAAATCAAATTCCAAATCAGTTTCAATGGTCGACAAATCCAACCACTTCACAAATCACAACCAATCCAACACGATACGAACTCTAAAATTCCATCCAATCCTATCGAAAATTACTCCAAACACACATTTGAGATTCAAAGTACAAAAATTTGACAAATTGAACAACAACAATCACAATTAATCCAGTACCGCAAAAACCCTAAAATTCAATTCAATAATAACGCATAAATACAACTAAGTTAATACAAAAGACTACAAATATGAAAAAAACGAAAAAGAATTGAGTAACTACTGATAATTTTGAGTATAGTTAAGAATAATTAGGAATCAAAAATAATTAGGAAACTATGAGAATAATTGTAGAAAACTATGAGAATAATTAGGAATCAAAAATAACTTACATGAAATTTGATTGAATTATGAAGAAATGAAGCGATAAAATTAGGCAAAACTCGATCAAGTTTTGGTTATAATCATCATCATTATTATCATCGTCATCATAGGGTACTAAAAAACGATTAAATTCACGAATCGCCGGAAAATCAACTTCTCCGTTGAAAATACACCGTAGAAGCTAACCTACAACGTCGTAGAATTCGCCGGAGGTGCAACGGTGATCGAACGCGAGGTGTGTTGGCTTTGCTGAACGGGAATTGAGATGCAGAGGTTAGGTATTTAATTTTTTAGGTTTATTGTTTCAGAGGAGAGGGATGAGAGTATTGGGGGTTTTGATATCAACCGTAGATTCTTTTCTATCGGAGGGTTTATAAGTAGTTCGTATGGTTCGTATTGAATGAGTAGTTAAATGCAAGGATCCTAAATCTATATATATATATATATATATATATATATATATATATATATATATATATATATATATATATATATATATATAAACAAGTTCAAACGAGACACCTAAATATTGCGAGACACAAACGAGACACAGCATTTTAGCCTTTTTGGTGAAACTTTAACATAGTTTCATGAAACTTCAAAAATTGTGAAACTTTAATGTCTTAAAGTTTTACAATTTTGTTAAAGTTTCACAATTTTTGAAGTTTCATAAAACTATGTTAAAGTTTCACAAAAAAGGCTAAAATGTTGTGTCTCGTTTGTGTCTCGCAATATTTGCTGTCTTGATATAACTTTACTCTATATATATATATATATATATATATATAGAAATAGGTTCTTTAGAGTCCATGGAGGGTGGGAGAGTCCTTGAGTCCTAATCCTGACCATTGGATTGAAAATGATCAATGGACAAGATTAACCCAACATTTATTACAACTTTGCATTAAAAAAAAAAAAGGAAAAACAAACATTAAAATAAAAAAGAAAATAGAAAATAATTTCACTTTCCCCCATAATTCATACGACATATTTCACCCTTCCCAAAACATTTTTATTTTTGATTTTTCTAACTTCTCTTTTCATTTTTTCTCCTGCCAATTTTATTTCCTCAATCAAACATTTTTTCTTCATGGATGCTTTTTTCATCTCCTCCATTGTTTTTGCTCTTTTTCATCTCCATTTTTGGTCATGCTTCATCCCCTTCATTGGATTTCGGTTAGATTGTCAATTTCGAGTAGAGGTAATTTCATTTCTTGCTTTTTCACTTTGTAATATCGTTTTTAATTTAGATATTTTTCATATTTGAAATATCAATCAATTAAATATTGAGATTTCATGTTTTATTAACTTTGTAATTTGATTTGATAATTTTTTTTGGGATTTGACAGGTTTTTAGATCTTGTTTGGTCCAGCATAATTCCATTGAAATTTCATGTTTAAATAATTTTTTCATATTTGAAATATCAATCAATGAAAGATTGAGATTTCATATTTAATTAATTTTGAAATTTGATTTAGTTAAAGGTTTAATTTTTATGTTTTATTCATCATTTATTTTGTGAATTTTTACTTTTTTGAGTTAATTTGTTATTGAATTTTGTATATTTTCTGGTTTTGGTCGAATCTCAATTAAAAATTTGAAAACCCTAAAAATTGATTGTTATTCCTTTTTCTGCTGTTGGTATTTCAAAATTTTAATTGATTTTTTCAGTTTCTTATTTGTTTAATTTCAAATTAGGTTGAAATTTTTAAGTTAATAGTTTAATTTTTAGGGTTTGTTCTTCATGTATTTTGTGCAATTTGAATTTTTTTAATTTTTGTGGTAATTTGTTATTGAATTTTATATTTAGGGTTTTCTTTTGTTAAATACCCACCTTTTTTTATTAACTTCTTACTGTAATGTTCATTCACTAATATGTGTTTTCATATTTTTTAGGTGTCATTAATCAAAATTTATTAAATCAAAATTTGTAGCATCAATTATGGAAGATGATGGTGGAAGTTAAACGGACGCGCTGTAATTTTCGGGTAAGTGTATTAAAATTTCAAATTTTTGTGTTGAAATTTTAAAAATTTGTGTTGGAATTTCAAAATTTTTTTTGTCGATATTTTTTTTGTCAATAGTCGTAGTTTCCTTATTTTTGCTTGCTTATGCAAACTTTTTTGCTCGCGTTAAAATTTTGTCTACAGTTTGTGTTTGAAATATAAATGACAACATAGGAATAAATGAAGATTTACGAAATCTCTTATACACCCGATTTTATTTTCGCAGATTTGTAATTAGTTGTGGAGAAACTGTTTATATTTTTAGTCTCATTCGACGTTTTTATATTCACAAATTGTTTTCAGTTCTAATGAAAATGAGATCGATGAAGTGAAGACGTCTGAAGATGCGCGAGCAGTAGAGCAGTCTTGTTATGTCGGAAAGTGTCGCATTGAAAGCTTATGCAAATGGTGGGCAAAACACAAATTGAAGAGGAAGGCTGACAAGCGGTCCAAATGATTTTCATCTATTCTCGAACTTTGTTTTTATTTTGCTATTTTATTTTGGGAGATTCCATATCAACATTCATGTGTGGTGCTCCATTTTTTTTTATAGAGATAAGGTCTTTAAGAATGACCAATTTCAAAACAACAGTTACACCAATTTATGAAATTGTAATACTTATTTTTAGAATTTTAATATCTGTAATTAGAATTTCAATCTTTCAGAGTAAATCTTTTTATACAATTCAAGAATATGTAATCAAATTTATGTCATGTAATATTAGTACAATAACAATTCAATGCAAATGAACTTCAAACCAAAAAAGTGAAATTACAACCTCTAAGTCAAGAATTCCAATACATTGATTAAGATGATTCTCGTTTAATAACGAACCTAAGTTAATTAACACCACCTACAATAACAATACAAACCTCTAAATTTCAATGATAAAATAATTACTGCTTAATTTTGGAACTTTAACTAGTTAAATTGAATAAAAATAGTACATAAATGTCAAAACAAGAATTTAACTACAAAACATCAAAACTAAACTTCAATTTCTTCATCAATATAACTCTCATTTGTCTCACT
The DNA here is from genome assembly GCA_023091065.1 of Dianthus caryophyllus. Classification (NCBI taxonomy): domain Eukaryota; kingdom Viridiplantae; phylum Streptophyta; class Magnoliopsida; order Caryophyllales; family Caryophyllaceae; genus Dianthus; species Dianthus caryophyllus. The sequence continues at coordinate 22,039,172 of CM041522.1, forward strand.
TTAAATTAGAGCCCTTTCCACAACAAGAGCGCTTTCTACTACATCTGCTTCCTAATCCCCTTGTTCCTCCTCCAATATTCAACTGCTCCAATATTCAACTGCCATGAAGTTCACAACAAAAGGAAAAAAATGAAATTTTAACAAGAAAATATAGAATTTCAACAAGAAAATATAGATTTCCAAAACATAAGCAGTGTAATTATATTAATTCCAAAACATAAGCAATGTAATTAATTCAACTGCCATTTCTCGTGAATGAAAGATTTCATGTCGCGCTGGAAATTTTTAAACTGGTTGAGAGTTGCCCCTCTGTTTTCGAACCCGTTAACATGTTCTTTCATCATTCTATACGTCTTTGTAGCACCGATATTAAGCTGCCAAGAAAAATTTCAATCAGCTGTTAAAATGAAATAACAACAGATTTTTTTGAAATTTCAATAGCAATTTATAGAATTCCAACGAAGGAAAGTAAAGTCCAAACGTACAACATCTACAACTGATATATTTCATAAAATAATAAAACGAAATTCCATGCACCATAACTAAGATTTCAAACGAAAATTTGAATCACCAACTTCATATATACCTTTTTTAATCAGTTTTCATTCATTAATTTTGAAACTAAAATTCCAATAACCATAAAAAACATCTTATACGATTTTTTTAAACTCCAAATTCAGAGCTAACTCTCCAGTCAATGACCCATTCAATTAAATGAAATTCCAAGAAGGAAAAAACGCATTTTAACAAATAATAAAAGAATTGTTAACTACTAACCCTTATATTCGACACAATGAAATATTTGTGATAATCAGTCAAATTTGATGCAAGCTTATTGAACTCCCACTCTTGAACCGAAAGAAGCTCATGGTTGGGATCTCCGATAAACTGGTTTACACCTTCAATCGAACCTATAACATTAAAAAAAGAATTTATTAATTTCTGACCATTTAACCTAATTTTAAACATAATACCAAAAAAAAAAAAAAAAAAAAAAAAAAAAAAAATCAAACAGAAAGTTCAAATTCACAAACGACGAAACAATGAAATTACTTGAAATACATTCATCAACATTCAGTGCTACCATATTACCCATATTCGAAATAGAAAAAAAAAATTAGATTTCAAATTTTCAAAGGATTATTTTCAATTAAAAATTATTGTGAATTAAAAAAACTAAAAGATGAAGGAAGAAGAAGAGTAAAAACGAGTAAAAAAAAAAGGAAAGAACAACAAGCAGTAGAATGAAATTTACCTGGAAAAACAATAAAAGAAGAAGAAGAAGAAGAAGAAGAAGAAGTCAATTAATGGAGGGAGAGAAAAACCAGTGAAGAAGAAGAAGAAGAAGAAGAAGAAGAAGAAGAAGAAGAAGAAGAAGTAAAATAAATTATACCTGGATGAAGAAAAAATTTAGAGGTAACTGAATAGGTTTTTGGTTCCTTCAATATGTCGTTCCCAAAAAAAAACAGTTGAAGAAGGAGAATTTTTCTATTGGCTGGAAATAACTTTCAATTTCTAATTTTTTAATTAATTAAGATCAAATCTCAACCCTCCATTTTATCTTAATCCAATGGCTCTAGATAGGACTCTAGGACTCTATACAATAATAGGACTCTATATAACCTTTCACTATATATATATATATATATATATATATATATATAGATTCAGGATCTTGTGAGAACCATCAACCCAATGAGAACCGTGAGAACCAATAACAACCATAAGATGATGATAAAATAAAGGGTCAAGATCTTACTAAAATTTTATTTCTGACTCATATATACTACTGCCCACCCATCATTGATAACAAGTGAGACCACTGAAAACATTAACCACCACCAAGTGTTGTGCTCTACCACCATTACCGACGACCACCACTACCTGAAACCACCGACCACCACCAACTGTCGTCCTCCACCACCATAAACGGCGACCACCACCTAAAAGTAACCAAAAATACCACTTAAATCACACCACGACATGAATCTCGACAATCTTCGTCGTTGCAAGAATAACACCGACGACGATCGAATCTCAAAGGCATCCTCAGTCAACTCCACCATAAACTTACCGTCGATGCGAATCTTGCCACGTCTGCTGTTGAAACCATCAGAAGCTCATCAAGGATACAAATATCGTCATTCTCCACCATGGATCCCACAATAAAATAATCGATGGTGTCACTTTCTACGATTGTTGGTGTCACGAATCACGTCACCCTCCGCCATTGACACGACCTAGAACCACAATCAAACACTAGAAAGTACCTCAGATTTTTAAATCGATTCTTCTCTCCGGCTTAATTGATGATTCACGTTGTAGGATTAAAGCTGTTTATGTTATAGTGTTGATGATTGATGAATGAAATTGAGGTTTTGTGGTGAACTAATTTCAGATGTATTTAGAATATCTATTTTAATGTGCCCATTGTAATTTTTGATGTATCTAATTGACTTTTTAAGCAGTCAATTGTAAATACACCGTATTCATGTGATTTGCAAACCGACTCTGCTTACCGGGTTAATTGATAGTTCATTTTATAGTTATACAAATGTCGATTTGGTGGTGGTGAGTGTCGTAGAGGTTTTTGAATGTGATTCATGTTTAATGTATCTAGAATATATTATAATGTACGTATTGTAATTTTTAATGTATCTGATTGATTATGTAAGTTAGATGCATCATATAAACTATTGCGTATGTACGGAGTAATTTAGAGTTATACCTTAGTATTGGTGGTGAAAAAAGTCACTGAGTTGGTGGTGTTGAGAGATGTAAATGGAGAAATGCATGTGTACTATAAGATGATAAACAATTAAATTTAATTATGTATGTAACATTTTTATTGATGTCGAGTTACTGTACACTCCCACGTGTTTCGTGTTTTGATGTATCTAATGAACTTTGAAATGTATCTATCAATCATTATAATGAACCTAAACCATTTTTTCATATATTTAAAAGTTGAATTTTTAGTGTATCTAGTTAATCATTTAGTGTATCTAATAGAAATATTAGTGTATCTAATAGAAATATTAGTGTATCTAATAGAAATATTAGTGTATCTAATAGAAATATTAGTGTACCTTATAAAATTAGTGACATACTCCATATGAAATATGAAGTATATATATTTTTTGATGTAGATAAATTTTAAATTATCCAATACAAAGTATTGAATGATAATTTATTTTTTATGAAAATCCAAGACTCTTAAAAGACGAAGTCACTTTGACAAATCAATCGAAAAATCTAAATCAAAATAAAAATAATGGCAAAGTTAGACAAAATAATGGAGGAATTGAAGAAATAACTCTGCTACAAGGAAAGCTACGATAGTGTTAGCTTTGACTTTGATGAAGGCAATCAAGATGATTAGAGGATTAGAGTGAAAGATAAAGTATGATGGTTCAATTATTCTTTACCTGAAGTTTGTACTCGGAAAGTCCGATGTATTCGTCAGTGACTCCGGTGGTCCTTTACAACGGTGTATTACTCGGATATTCCGGCGAGTTATTGGAAGTTGACAGTGGTCGTGAAAGTTGTCGACACATTCGTAAAGGAGCGGCAGCACGGAGATCGACACAGTGATCCCATGTGTAAGTAGTGGTGGGGTTAATGGTGGTGGCGTAAGTGGGTGAGATGGTTAACGTTGGTGGTGGCTGTTACCGTAGTTATCGTAGTGGTGGTGGATGGTGACATTGGTTGAGGTGGTATATTTGGGCTTTGATGATTGTGTTATCGTAGTGGTTTGGGTAGAATCAAGGGTATAATTAGATAGAAAGAGTGATTTGATTGTTTAATGTCAGCCGTTCAATGTGTTGGATCTAATGGTCCTCATTGGTTCTCACAGTTCTCACCGAGTATATGGTTCTCACCGGATCTTAACTATATATATATATATATATATATATATATATATATATATATATATATATATATATATATATATATATATATATATATATATATATATATATATATATAAGTAATTATTAGTAATATACCGTTTCATCATGTTTGCGGGAATAAGTAATAGTAGGTTCAGCTTGAGGTTGTTGTTCAGGTTCAAGAGGTGGTTGTTCGAGTTGAGTTCATTGACTTGTTGATTTCAAAGAGTTGAGTTCATTGACTTGCTTGACATCCTTCGTTAACGCATTCAGGACCTATTCTTTTGTTTCCTACAATATATATATATATATATATATATATATATATATATATATATATATATATATATATATAGGGTTGGGTTCCGGTAAGAACAATACCTTTGGTAAGAACGGTAAGAACAGTTAAGGTACATTATAAATATACGTAAAATACATTCGTTTAACACATAAAGTACATTTTGTAAGGTACATTATAAATATATATTAGGTACATTTAAAAATGAAGAGTTATATTTGAAATTTTTGGGTACATTTCAAGTTCAAAACTAAAATGTACTTTTAGTATAGTGAAAATGTACCTTAAAATTTGAAAGAAATCTTCAATTTAATGACAATTTACCTTCTAAATTTTAAAATGCGTATCAACTATTATTAATGACTAACCCGCACGTTAAATTTAAAATGTACCTTATGTATATTAATAATGTATTTTGATTTATTCTTCTGATTCTTACCAAAAGGAATTTATTCTTTGATCTTATTCCTCTATATATATATATATATATATATATATATATATATATATATATAGGGTTGAGTTCCCATGAGAAATACCCCTTATATGAGAAATATGAGAAATAATCATAACCATTCATTATTTTAATCTAAGGGTTGAGATTTATAGTTTTTTGGTGAGGAGAGATTAATATTTTTTTTTTTTTTTTTTTTAATGTGAGGAGAGATTTATTTAATTTTTTTTTTTTTAAGAGGGTGGATTTTTTTTTTTTTTTGTTTTTTTTTTTTTGAGGAGGGATTTTTTTTTTGTTTTTTTTCCTTTCATATTTTTTCTTTCATTTTTTTTTTTTCAATTTTTTTTTTCAATTTATTTTTTTTTTTTCAATTTATTTTTTTCAATTTTTTTTATTTAATTTTTTTTTTTCAAATTTTTTTTTCAATTTATTTTTTTATTTTTTTCAAATTTTTTTTCAATTTTTTTCAATTATTTTTTCTTTCTTTGTTTTGAAATGACCCTCGTATGTAAATGAAATGAACCTCGTATTTGAATGAAATGAATCTCGTATGTAAATGAAATGAACCTCGTATGTAAATGTAATGAACCTCGTTTGTAAATGTAATAAACCTCGTATGTAACTGAAATGAACCTCATTTGTTACTGAAATGAACCTCGTATGTAACTGAAATGAATCTCGTATGTAAATGAAATGAATCTCGTATGTAAATATAATGAACCTCGTATGTAAATGAAATGAACCTCGTATTTGAATGAAATGAATCTCGTATGTAAATATAATGAACCTCGTATGTAAATGAAATGAACTCGTATTTGAATGAAATGAATCTCGTATGTAAATGAAATGAATCTCGTATGTAAATGAAATGAACCTCGTATTTGAATGAAATGAATCTCGTATGTAAATGAAATGAACCTCGTATTTGAATGAAATGAATCTCGTATGTAAATGAAATGAATCTCGTATGTAAATGTAATGAACCTCGTTTGTAAATGTAATGAACCTCATATGTTACTGAAATGAACCTTGTATGTAAATGAAATGAACCTCGTATGTAAATGAAATGAATCTCGTATGTAAATGTAATGAACCTCGTTTGTAAATGAAATGAATCTCGTATTTGAATGAAATGAATCTCGTATGTAAATGAAATGAATCTCCAATGTAAATGTAATGAACCTCGTTTGTAAATGTAATGAACCTCGTATGTAACTAAAATGAACCTCATTTGTTACTGCATTGAACCTCGTATTTATCTGAAATGAACCTCGTATGTAAATGAAATGAACCTCATTTGTTCTTGAAAATGAACCTCGTATGTAAATGAAATGAACCTCGTATGTAAATGAAATGAATCTCGTATGTAAACGTAATGAACCTCGTTTGTAAATGAAATGAACCTCGTATTTGAATGAAATGAATCTCGTATGTAAATGAAATAAATCTCGTATGTAAATGTAATGAACCACGTTTGTAAATGTAATGAATCTCGTATGTAACTGAAATGAACGTCATTTGTTACTGAAATGAACCTCGTATGTAACTGAAATGAACCTCGTATGTAAATGAAATGAATCTCGTATGTAAATATAATGAACCTCGTTTGTAAATGAAATGAACCTCGTATTTGAATGAAATGAATCTCGTATGTAAATGAAATGAATCTCGTATGTAAATGTAATGAACCTCATTTGTAAATGTAATGAACCTCGTATGTAACTGAAATGAACCTCATTTGTTACTGAAATGAACCTCGTATGTAACTGAAATGAACTTCATTTGTTACTGAAATGAACCTCGTATGTAAATGAAATGAACCTCGTATGTAAATGAAATGAACCTCGTTTGTAAATGTAATGAACCTCGTATTAAAAAAATCAAAAGAAAAAAATTTAAAAAAACAAAAAAATAGAAAAACAAAAATGAAATTAAAAAAATAATTTGAAAAATAAAAAGAAAAAAAAAAAAAAAAAAACAAATCACCCTCAAAAAAAAAAAAAGCTTTCCTCACAAAAAAAAAAAAACAAATCTCCCATCACAAAAAGGAGAAAAATATCTCCTCAAAAAAAAAAAAAAAATAAATAAATAAAAAAAAAAAAACAAATCTCCCATCACAAAAAAAAAAAAAAAAAAAGAAAAAAAAAAAAAACAAATCTCCCATAAAAAAAAAAAAAAAAAAAAAAAAAAAAAAAAAAAAAAAAAACAAATCTCCCATCACAAAAAAATAAATCTCCCATCACAAAAAAAAAAAAAAAAAAAAAAGAAGAAAAAAAAAAAAACAATGTATATCAACCCTTAGATTAAAACAATCAATGGTTATGATTATTTCTCATATTTCTCACCTAAGCCCTATTTCTCATATGAACCTAAATCTATATATATATATATATATATATATATATATATATATATATATATAAAACATAAAATTATCATTAACAAAATACGGTTTAATTTACATATAAAAAAAATTGTAGTCCATAAAATAAATGATTACCTTATCTTTTTTGCCGGTTAACGCAGTAGGAATAATATCATCCGCAGGCCACTCGACAAAGGAGTGCATGACACTCTTTAACGTCACTTGTAACACCCCGTGTTATTTTAACACAATTTGATAAAAGAATTTAATTTCTCAAATTAAATTCATCCTTTTTCCGTATAATAAAAATGCGACTGAATTTTTTTCGCCAAATAATACTAAATTTTGAAAAATAAAGTTTGTTGTGTTATCTTTAGAATTGAAAAAGAAACACATTTCAAAATTTTATAAAAATCAACACAAAATTTATCTCGCCTTTCAAATTTCAAAAATGTTAAGTTATGTTTACTATTCATAAAAATAAATGTAAAACCTTTTATTCATAAAATTCAATTTCGAACATTTTTCATTTTCGAATAAAAATGAACCTTTATACTTTCCCCGTCTCTGAAATTCGGGTCAACAATTTCAAACACGCAAATCAAAAATCAAACAATCTTATCCTCTTCCATTTTCTTCTTAATTTTGAAAAGCAAACTTAACATCACTTTTAATGAAAATATAATCTTTTTGATTTATTTTTAATAAATCATATTATATTAATATCTAATTACTATTTCATTTTCATTAAACTAACTTTTTTCTAAATTGTCGATATTTGAAGTCACACCTAATTTAAATTGATTAACTTTTTGACGTTTGAATATAATTATTTAAATCTAAAACATTCAACGAAAAAAATAAGCATTTCGACCTAGGAATTTTTATTCAAAATTTCGAGGATTAAAACTCAAATTTTGTTTTTTAGTAACATTCGAAAATTATTTTTATTTTTAGTTCCGATTTTATTTCAAAATACTATTTTAAGATCATATCCTTTATTTTGAGACTTTCTGCGATCGCGCAAATCGAAAATTTCAAAAACGATAATCGAGCCCGAAAAATAGACCTTTGACTTTCGGACACCAAAGTCAAATTCTATCCTCTTCCATTTTTTTCTTACACAAATCTTTACTTTACTTACACATCTAATTTTATCATCATCATTTTTATTTTGTTTTAAAGATTTAAAGTTTATACTTAATAATAATACATAAATACAAATTCAATACTACCATTTTCATTTCCATCACTTTTAAATATTTTCTAAAGTAGTAAATAAAATATTTTAGTCTTAAATTTATAAAATGAATACTTTTCAGAAAATCGCCAAAACAGCACATTTTAACTTTTATCGCTTTTGACGCCCGACTTGTTAAAACTGATTAATTTCGTGAAAAACATTTTAAAAATATATAAGGAACATTTTCTTTACCTACATAGTAATTTATGACACATTTAAGCCACTTGCTTTTATTTGTCTCCTAATTTCATTTAAATAAAACATTATATACTAAATAAATCCAATTTAACCTAATTCATTTAACCTAAATTTTTTACAACTTGTTCCACAAGTTCTAAGGACCAAAATGAGCTCATTATACTCCAAAATGTCGTGCCATATGCCCCCATTTTCTCTCTTTTGTTTTCTTTCATTTTTCTCCTAAAACCTCTAAAATAAAACCTTAATAATATTTCTAATAAATCCTAAGTATTCTAAGTTCTTTAGTGGGTCTTTTAGGAGCTAACTTGCAAGGATTTTTGGGTGAAGAATATGGGTAACATGGGTGAAGAAATTCCGATCTAAAATTTATTTTAGATCCTCGACGATTAACATCCAATTTAAGGTGACTAGCTACATCTTATATTAGCCTCTTTTAAAATTAATTTGATTTTTATTATAAGTTTTATGAGTATGATTTCTATGCTAAAATATGTTAAACATCATGATTATGTGTTTGTATGTTATGTGTAGTATAATAAAATGATAATAAATAAGTAATATCGATAATAGTTAAGTTGTACTAATATTCTAATATGTTTAGTTAAATTTGTTTTAAGCATTTTAATTATGATTCATATGATTTTTATGTTTAGTTATGTTTTAGTTAAGTTATAATCATATATAAAAATTATGTGAAATATTAACAATGAGTTTAAAGTGATTAAAAATCGAAAATGAAAATTTATACATATATACTACTCCTCACGGTTTTCCTTATTTTTTTTTTAATAAATTTTCACTTTTAATTTTTGTAAATAATATGTTAGATTAAGTTAGTTAAGATGGATGTTATCATGTGAAAAAAATTAAATTAGGAAAATAATTTATAAGTTGTTAAAATTGAAAATGGTGTTCTTGAGTTTATTTTTGATGTTCATAATGTTCAAGTGATCTTCATGTTGATGTTCTTCATTTTACTCATTTTGATTTTGTTTTATTTTATGTTTGTTAATAATTTGTGTTTATGTTTAGTTATTGTTTTATATATTGTTAGTATTATGTTATAAATCAACTTAAACATTATAAATCTTTAGGAATTAAAAAGTTAGAAAATTAAAGTGTTGAAAAACACTATTCATAAATATAAATGAATTTTTTAGTAAATTTCATTTTAGTTTAAATCGTTTTAGTATAATTAGAATAATTAGAATATAAAAACTTTAACCTAAAAACTGATAAAAATCGAAAAATGAAATTTTGAACAACTACATGCTTGCTCACGGCATTCACACTTATTTTTGGTCAAAAATTACTTTTATCACTTTTTCGTTTATTGTTAAAATAATTTAATTATTAGTTAATAAGTTAGAATTAAGAAATTAAAAGAAATAAAAAGAATTATAACATATAAATACACCACATGACATTTCTATTTAAATAGACTAAATTTGATCAAAATGAAATTATCACTAAGTCACTAAAGTTTAATAGTTATTAGAATTGAAATTTTGTATAAATCGTTTTAGTTATAAATGAAATATAATAAACCGATAAAAATGATTAACCGTTATAAAAATGAACTAAATCATGTACTCTTTGCTGTGCATTTAATTTGTTGGACTTGGATATACGGACTAAAATGAATCATCCACGATACTATTATTTTAAAATGAAAATCATTAACTTTAGTAAATAGACGACTAAATTTAACTGAGTCTCATTTTAAAATAAATATCGTTGATCAGTTTTTACAAACCGAACTTAACGTTTTTAAAACTAGACTTTTAAAATATTTTCACAAATTACTAAATACAAAACGAACCTAACGACTTTGAAACTAGAAATTTGTACTTAGGAAATAAAAGGGTTTTGTAACACCCCGTGTTTTTATAGCAAAATATTATGAAAGAATTTGATTTCTTAAATTAAATTCATACTTTTTCCTTATAATAAAAATGCGACTGAATTTTTTTCGCTAAACATGTAACACTCCATGTTAAGTTAAGCCTTTATAATTGCGCAAATCATTAATTAAACATCCTCGCTCACTTATTTCCCTAACACATTATACTACAAGTTATTTTGCACCTAAATTAAAACCGTTTTGAATTACTTTTAATTTGAACTTTATTTTTACATTTTCAAACTCGATAAATCAAACAAAGAATCTACGACAATTTTCTCAACGACAAATTTTGGCACGCAAATCGAGGTCAAACGTTGACCAAATGGCCAAGCCACCTAAAGGTGATTAAGTCACCTAATCCTTTCTTAAATATACTTACTCATAATCCAAATCTAATTAAAGTAGTTTAAGCTTAATCATTTTGATTATTACTAACAAAACATATAATAATAATATCAAATTACTATTCCATTTTGATTTAACTAACACTTTCACTAAAACTCGATATATTGAGTTACACTAAGCCTAAACTGATAAACTTTTTGACGTCTGAGCATAATGATTTAATTCGATAACCTTCAACGAAAAAAATAAGTATTTCGATCAAATAAGATTTTATTTCAAAGTTTCGAGGATCCTAAAGCCAATTTTTGTTTTGATCACCCTTCAACGTTTTTCTTCATTTTTATTTTTGATCTTACTTCGAACCATCATTTTAAGACTATATATTTCACTTCGAGACTTTTCGCATGCGCGTAATTCGAAAATTTCAAAAAACGTAAAAATCGGGACTTGATGATGATGTTGGCCGAAAATTTTGACCTCTTTGGTCAAGTATTATCTTCTTCCATTCCTTCTATTTCTCTTCCACTTTGTTCCCCCTTTACTAAGTTGTCTAATCCTTATAACAACCTACAAATTCATCATCACTTCTTAGCTTGTTTTTATTTAAAGTTTAAACATTATTATTACTACAAATTACAACTTACAACATACTACAATTACTACTACACACAACTACTACTACACGTTACATTTACATACAACACACACACAAAACAAAAACACTACTACTCCTTTTCTCTCTAAATAAACAAACACAAGTAAGCTATCTTCATTGAGCAACCTCAAGAACACATACAATCTTCATCCTCTTTAATCATTTTCTTCCTTAAACTTTCATTTTATTTGCTTAAATTAATTAGCACACTTAAATAAACTCCTCACCATTTATATTTAGTACTCACTCCTTATTCTTTTTGCATGCAATTAAAAATGAACATAAATCAAAATCACTTAAAATATAAACATCACCTAAACTAAAAACAATACTACACTTAAATTTTGTAGTATAGTTTAACTAGCTTAAATAAATTACTAACTTGCTTATTTCATTTTTATGTACCAACCCTAACCAAAGACGAGGAGCAAGGAGGAGGTGTCGATTTGAGCCAGTTTGATCATATCGTAGACCCCGACAACTGTTGATCTTTTAGCTCCTAAACCTAACTAAGGTGCTTCCCGCACACTTATGTGATAAGCGCCTCGAATTTGATTATATGTTAATGTTTTTGATGCATGTATGTCTTAACCTTATCACCTAGTAATCACATGTTAAATTAGGAGACAAAAATCGAAAAATAAAATATATTGTCCATATGTATATCACACGGCCTAACCCCTTGTTTTTGCTTAATTTTTCGTTTTAATTTTTGTAAATTACATGCTTAAAATACTAAGGATGAAATGAACATGAAAATATAATTAGTTTATGTTTAGGACTTAAAATGAATTTGTTATGAATTTAAATGTTTCTAATGTGTTTATGTGTGTTCTTGAACTTTTATGGTTATTCATGTGTTTAAATGATTTTTAGTTATGTGTGTTAATGTTTGTATATGATTTTCACCTTAGCTAAATACATAAATGATATAAGATAAATTAGTTGTTGAATTAGAAGTATAAAAATCAAAAATCAAATTTATGAATATATATACAATATACACGGCTATTTTGAAATTTATGGACCAATTTTGAGTTTTAATTTTTCTAAATAACATATTATGATTAGTCTAGGTAAAATAGACTTGCTATAAAAATTTGAGAAAATAAAACGATAATATGAAATTTGAGTTAAAAATGTTCATATGAAAAATATTAGAAGTTCTTCTTATATTCAAGTGTTCTTCATTTATATAATTAGTTTGATTCATAATTTTTATAAGTTTTAGTTATTTGTTGTTTCTTTTTACTAGTTTAAATCACCTTAGATTAATTTGATTAATTAGTATATAAAAACTTTAAATCAAAAACCGATAAAATTAGAAAACGAAAATAAATGGTGTAAGTATAGTAGGCCACGGTTTTGGGTTGATTTTTAGACCAAAAATGATTTTTGTCACTTTTTATTTTTATCACTTAAGTAAATTAAATAGTTAAAGTAATGATTTATTAATAAAAATAACAAAAGAAATAAATAGCTAACATAAATAAAGGCTCTCGGCATTTCTAGTTATTTTGGGTCAATTTTGGTCAAAATAAATTTATCACTTAGTCACTAAATTTGAATAGTAATTAGGTTTATATTTGTTTATGTATTAAATCGTTAGTGAAAAGAATTGACAAAACCGATAAAAATAAATGTTACACGTATTAAAATGAATGAAATCGAGTGTTACTACCTATGCTTAAATTTGATTGTGGACATACGGACTATTTAAAATGAACTATGACAACCTCGCTAAAAATGGAAACCGCTAAAAGATTAGTTAAGTATATGACTAAATAAAACCGAGTTTCACTTCTAAAATGTTATTTAAAATCACCAAGTACAAAATGAACTTAACAACTTTGACTCTAGAATTTTGTACTTAGATTATATTAAGTTTTGTTTAAAAATCATTTTTTCAAATCACTAAATACAAAACGAACCTAACGACTTTAAAACTAGAATTTTACACTTAGTAAATAAAAAGCTTAGTTTTATTTTCTAAAATATCCTTAGTATAAAAAAATGTATAAGAGTATAAAAATACTAAGTATAAATAAAGTCAAGTAATAAATACTAAGTATAAAGAAAATAAAATAATAAATACAAAGTATAAGAATACATATACGTATAAAATACGAATAAAATACGAAGTATAAAAATACGTACAAATACGGAATACGAAAATACGAATACGTACAAATACGAGGAATAGTAAATACGATGAATAGTAAATACGAAGAATAGTAAATACGATGAATAGTAAATACGGTGAATAGTAAATACGATGAATAGTAAATACGGTGAATAGTAAAATAATGAATAGTGAAAAATATTTAAAAGTTACGAACGGACTCAAAATAAATAATTAGGCTTTTCTATGTGTTCTGTTTTATCTGAAGAACTGCAGTTACTAAAATTTCATTATACAAAGTTAGACGATATATTTAAGTTACAGAATTGTCACCTATTTGGAATGAACGAGGAAATAAGAAATTGAGAAAATGAGCTACTTGAATAAAATACTTGGATTGTTCGCCATGTTGCGACTCTTGAAAATCGATGTTAATGAGGTAGCTGTCTATGGGGACTTGGGCTCCCTACCAGAGTTGCCCAAGGCTTATAACGATCTTAAGATTGCTATTCGGCACGGTATATACAACCTCAGGGATGGGGCAACATTGATATTTCCGTGGGCCCATAGATAGTAATTGGAAACTCCAGCCCCAACCGGGGTACCGTCCTAAGGTGATAGTCGTATTTTTCGTCGGTGATACCTTTTGAATAGCGAATACGTATGATCCTCGATTAGATGGTGTATGCATACATTAGACAAGGATTTAGCTGTCCTTATTACCTTAGGTATCCTTAGCCTGTCAGCCATGTCCAAGTTATGTTGGCCCTGTCGGCTATTGCGCGGACGTCTAGTATGTCAGTCATGTCCAAGTTATGTTGGCCCTGTCTACTATAGCGCGATTTACGTCTGCATGCTTCTGCCTTACTAACGAAGACTCATTTGTTATCACATGTTGAATGTATTTCCTTGTTTGTTTGATGATTATTGGAATGACTTGGTTGAGTATTGGAATGTGATTTGTTGAGTATGATTATTTGTGAGCGTGGTATGTTATTTGATTGGGTTATACTCGTATTGAATCATCGTGATCTCCTTATGTGTTTTACTTGCATGCTTGCTATTTGTTTTCCTTGTTTATTTAATATTCATATTGCATATTGTTTTAGAATTGCATGTATCGAAAGAGTGTGCGGGAAAATGATGAGAGTTTAATGCAGGTACCCTGAGTCTTGACCGTTGATCTATCAGGGGATTGAAGGCCTTATTTTGTAATCTATTTTGAGAGGATGTAATCAAACTTATACTCTGTTATTCTAAACTCGTACTATGTACTTAGAGTTTTATTACGATTAACAGCTGGTTTTGTAATATATAGACTTAATTAATTTTCCGCCTTAGTTTAATTAAAGTCACGAAAAACCGGGTTGTTACAGTTGGTATCAGAGCTGTCTTGCGACCGTGAATAACTTAAAGTTATCTCATCTAGCGAGACGACACCTGGGCCAGAGATTCATATCGTATGTCAGGCATAGACTTATAGGATCAAATAATGAATTAGAAATCTTAGATCGCTAAAATAAATAACTTAGATCACTTTAAAGTGTGAGGATGGGTAGAAACTTTAAGTACCGACCATACGCTAAAATCTTCTTAAATAAACGAGCTACTACCCTAAAATAAAATACGCTAACCATCGTATGCTTGCTACTTGCTGATGTGACTGACTAAAACTAACAACTAGCCTAGAATATAAAATCGAATTAATAAACTTAACTCTCGAGAAGTGAAACGCTGAAGGAGTACCAGGCTATACGAAGTAGGGACATCTACTAAATCCTTAACCAAATTCACTAATAAAATCCTTAAACCCTTGTTAATCCTGTTTTCGTTCAATCAAAAATTTATATTCTCCTAATAGCCATTTTATTTCCGTTCAAACAATGTTTTTGTTGTTGTTTGACTCTTTCCCTTAAAATCCCTTGTAGATGTCATCAACCGGCGATTCACCAGTATGCAGAGACGAGAAGGGCAATCGTTCGATTAAGCAGCGCGCCCTACGTGCTTTCATGCCTGCACTTCCGGTTACTCCGGAGCTTGCATGGACTGACCCTGCCAGGATCGATGCTTACGGGATTTTCTTAGGAGATCCCCCGCGCACATTCGCAGGAGACCATGACACCTGCTGGTTTTGGTTATGCGAAATGGAGGCAAAGTTCGTTGAGGCGGGAGTTCACGAAGAGTGGAAAGTACGTTTAACCGAGAGGTTCCTCAGAGGTGAAGCTTTCCATTGGTGGTTTACAGTACGCCACCTGTCTACAGTTCGAGAGGGAAAGTTCCACGGGTGGAATTTCTTCAAATGCGGCCTCAAGATTGCATGCCGTGCCATTGCTCAGGGACACACCTTCGATGATGAGGAGGAGGTCAGCGATGCGGAGTCTTCAAACGGACTCTAGAGCCTTTTAGTCTTATGAACTACTAGTATGGATAACAATTTGTAAAATCTCTAGATTTTAACTACCTAACCTCAGTGATTTTGTATGACACTATTAGGAATCGTTATCCCTACCTTCTACTTTCAGTTATCTTCCAAGGAAATGTATTAGATGTTTTTGCTACTCGAAATCTATGTAAACAACTCCTATCTTGTATTCTATGTTATGCCTCTTTTAGAACTACTCAAATTCACACAGTTTAATATTTTCAGAATGGCTGCAAACGGTATTCCTGACAATGACCTCGACCCTCAATTCTTAGAAGAAGAGGCACGGAGGAAAGGTTTTGAAGATGCAATCACCAAGATTGCTCAAGGCATGTACCAACACCAGGGTGGCGGAAACAACCAGTCCGCATTTGAGAGGTTCTCAAAACACAGACCTCAACCATACTCAGGCTCCGTCAACCCTACCGTTCTGACTGAATGGATCGAAGAAATGGAGAAGCTGTTAGAGCTCAGTAAGACACCGCCTACAGAGAAGGTGAATGTGGTAGCTTACTATCTGAAGGGAGAAGCCAACAGCTGGTGGCGCTTGATCAGGTCCACCTTTCCCCTGAGGATATACAATTGGAGCGAGTTTAAACTGCTGTTGGAGAACAAGTACTTCGGGGAAGAGCTAAGATGGGAGATGGAAGAGAAATTCCGAAACTTGAACCAAGGTGATATGTCTCTGCAGGCATACACCGAAAAGTATCAGGAGCTATCGAAGTTTGCTCCTAGAATATTAACTAACGAGGAGGAACTCGCGACTCGTTATGTAAGGGGCATGACTAATGATCTGAGGATAAACATGAGCGGGTTCAACTGTAAGAACTTTGCTGAGGCCTACGAAAAGGCAACAAGTATCTGGGCGTCAATCCAGAAGGGAGAAGCCGAGGAGAAAAAGAAAAAGAGGGTTTTTACTCCTCCTGTGGCGAATGCCAGCTTCATACACAAGCCACTCCTTGGTCGCACGGGTTATCAGAATCAAGATAATCGCAATAGGAACCATAACAGGCCCCATTATCCTAACCATAACCCCACCCCAAACGTGGCAAGGAACAACCAACAACTTCTCGGGAATCCGCCTTTCCAAGCAAACCAGTGTCGTTTACTGTAAGCGGTAGAATCACCCGGGAAGCGTTGTGACGGAAAACCAGTAGTGTGTTTTCATCTGTAATGAAGTAGGACACAAGTCTAACGAATGCCCAAAGAAGGGTATTGTTGCTAAGGCAATGCAGGGCCATTACCCGATGAAAGGTTCAGGACGCGTGTGTATGTCCTGACCGAGTTTGAAAAGGGTGCTGACGATATTATCGATGTCGACGTCATCACCGGTAAATTTCTAATTAACCTCGTACCAACACTTATTCTATTCGATTAGAGAGTTTAATTATCTTTTAGTTCCTCCCAAAATTTATCACACAATCCATCACACAAATTTCCTTTACGACCTCCTATATTTAAAATTCTTATCAATCTCTTAAATATATCCCTCTAAAAAAAAAAAAAATTGTTTTCATACGCTTTCTATAAAAATACCCTTGAAAATTTTTGCTTGTTCCGTCAAATCTTGTAACGTAATTTGAAACACTTTTGAAACTTCATGGTTCAAATTTTTCATTCCACTATTTCTAAAATCTTTGAAATTGTTTCATTTCTACTATTTCCTCTATTTTAGAAGTATATACAAAATTTTATATTTCTACGTCATCCATTATTATAAATCTTCAATCTTACCCGAAATATGATTTATAACATTTTTGTTGCACCTAGTAACATTATAATAATAATTTTAAGAAAATGAGCTATATCAACTGGGTTATCCATAATTCTCTAAAATTTTAATTAACCATTCAACGATAACCAATAATTCTCTTAATTTCAATAAAGCTCACATTCTCCTCGTGACCACTACGACTTTTATCCATTTTCCCTAATTGCCGTTCTTTTCCAAAGGGCTATACATCTAAATTGAGTGGTCATTAAAAGTAACAATAATAATATTAGGTATATACGTTTAAAAATTCTTAAGGGGGTAGGATAATAATTTGACTATACCCCAACCTTAATTAAATTTTTAAAAGTTTTTACCGCAACCTATTTTAAGGTAAATTTTTTTTATTCTGAAGTTTAAATAAACGGTTTTATTTTGAGAACACTTATTATTTTAATTTCATTTCAGTCCGTACAAAACTTCTAGGCCCTACCTTTTTGTGAGCCTCCTTCGCGTCATTTTCAGAAATAACATTCTAGTAACATTTCTATATTTAATTAAATATCTCAGTAATAAAACAAACGCGATTTTGTTCTCCAACATTTCCACTCTATCCGACGTTCTTATATTAGCTAGGAACTCAAACTTTTCCAAAAAGGTCTTAATCCCTACAAAATCAAATGTTGTTATCCAAATTTGTAAAATCTCTATATTCTCGCTAACTGCCTTGTTTGGCCTCGAGCAGTTATCCACCCTATCCAAGTTTCGGGGACGAAACTTTTCTTAAGGGGGTAGGATTGTAACACCCCGTGTTTTTATAGCAAAATATTATGAAAGAATTTGATTTCTTAAATTAAATTCATCCTTTTTCCTTATAATAAAAATGCGACTGAATTTTTTTCGCTAAACATGTAACACTCCATGTTAAGTTAAGCCTTTATAATTGCGCAAATCATTAATTAAACATCCTCGCTCACTTATTTCCCTAACACATTATACTACAAGTTATTTTGCACCTAAATTAAAACCGTTTTGAATTACTTTGAATTTGAACTTTATTTTTACATTTTCAAACTCGATAAATCAAACAAAGAATCTACGACAATTTTCTCAACGACAAATTTTGGCACGCAAATCGAGGTC
Organism: Dianthus caryophyllus; assembly: GCA_023091065.1. Taxonomy (NCBI): domain Eukaryota; kingdom Viridiplantae; phylum Streptophyta; class Magnoliopsida; order Caryophyllales; family Caryophyllaceae; genus Dianthus; species Dianthus caryophyllus. Next base: position 22,057,930 of record CM041522.1, read on the forward strand.
AAACGTTGACCAAATGGCCAAGCCACCTAAAGGTGATTAAGTCACCTAATCCTTTCTTAAATATACTTACTCATAATCCAAATCTAATTAAAGTAGTTTAAGCTTAATCATTTTGATTATTACTAACAAAACATATAATAATAATATCAAATTACTATTCCATTTTGATTTAACTAACACTTTCACTAAAACTCGATATATTGAGTTACACTAAGCCTAAACTGATAAACTTTTTGACGTCTGAGCATAATGATTTAATTCGATAACCTTCAACGAAAAAAATAAGTATTTCGATCAAATAAGATTTTATTTCAAAGTTTCGAGGATCCTAAAGCCAATTTTTGTTTTGATCACCCTTCAACGTTTTTCTTCATTTTTATTTTTGATCTTACTTCGAACCATCATTTTAAGACTATATATTTCACTTCGAGACTTTTCGCATGCGCGTAAATCGAAAATTTCAAAAAACGTAAAAATCGGGACTTGATGATGATGTTGGCCGAAAATTTTGACCTCTTTGGTCAAGTATTATCTTCTTCCATTCCTTCTATTTCTCTTCCACTTTGTTCCCCCTTTACTAAGTTGTCTAATCCTTATAACAACCTACAAATTCATCATCACTTCTTAGCTTGTTTTTATTTAAAGTTTAAACATTATTATTACTACAAATTACAACTTACAACATACTACAATTACTACTACACACAACTACTACTACACGTTACATTTACATACAACACACACACAAAACAAAAACACTACTACTCCTTTTCTCTCTAAATAAACAAACACAAGTAAGCTATCTTCATTGAGCAACCTCAAGAACACATACAATCTTCATCCTCTTTAATCATTTTCTTCCTTAAACTTTCATTTTATTTGCTTAAATTAATTAGCACACTTAAATAAACTCCTCACCATTTATATTTAGTACTCACTCCTTATTCTTTTTGCATGCAATTAAAAATGAACATAAATCAAAATCACTTAAAATATAAACATCACCTAAACTAAAAACAATACTACACTTAAATTTTGTAGTATAGTTTAACTAGCTTAAATAAATTACTAACTTGCTTATTTCATTTTTATGTACCAACCCTAACCAAAGACGAGGAGCAAGGAGGAGGTGTCGATTTGAGCCAGTTTGATCATATCGTAGACCCCGACAACTGTTGATCTTTTAGCTCCTAAACCTAACTAAGGTGCTTCCCGCACACTTATGTGATAAGCGCCTCGAATTTGATTATATGTTAATGTTTTTGATGCATGTATGTCTTAACCTTATCACCTAGTAATCATATGTTAAATTAGGAGACAAAAATCGAAAAATAAAATATATTGTCCATATGTATATCACACGGCCTAACCCCTTGTTTTTGCTTAATTTTTCGTTTTAATTTTTGTAAATTACATGCTTAAAATACTAAGGATGAAATGAACATGAAAATATAATTAGTTTATGTTTAGGACTTAAAATGAATTTGTTATGAATTTAAATGTTTCTAATGTGTTTATGTGTGTTCTTGAACTTTTATGGTTATTCATGTGTTTAAATGATTTTTAGTTATGTGTGTTAATGTTTGTATATGATTTTCACCTTAGCTAAATACATAAATGATATAAGATAAATTAGTTGTTGAATTAGAAGTATAAAAATCAAAAATCAAATTTATGAATATATATACAATATACACGGCTATTTTGAAATTTATGGACCAATTTTGAGTTTTAATTTTTCTAAATAACATATTATGATTAGTCTAGGTAAAATAGACTTGCTATAAAAATTTGAGAAAATAAAACGATAATATGAAATTTGAGTTAAAAATGTTCATATGAAAAATATTAGAAGTTCTTCTTATATTCAAGTGTTCTTCATTTATATAATTAGTTTGATTCATAATTTTTATAAGTTTTAGTTATTTGTTGTTTCTTTTTACTAGTTTAAATCACCTTAGATTAATTTGATTAATTAGTATATAAAAACTTTAAATCAAAAACCGATAAAATTAGAAAACGAAAATAAATGGTGTAAGTATAGTAGGCCACGGTTTTGGGTTGATTTTTAGACCAAAAATGATTTTTGTCACTTTTTATTTTTATCACTTAAGTGAATTAAATAGTTAAAGTAATGATTTATTAATAAAAATAACAAAAGAAATAAATAGCTAACATAAATAAAGGCTCTCGGCATTTCTAGTTATTTTGGGTCAATTTTGGTCAAAATAAATTTATCACTTAGTCACTAAATTTGAATAGTAATTAGGTTTATATTTGTTTATGTATTAAATCGTTAGTGAAAAGAATTGACAAAACCGATAAAAATAAATGTTACACGTATTAAAATGAATGAAATCGAGTGTTACTACCTATGCTTAAATTTGATTGTGGACATACGGACTATTTAAAATGAACTATGACAACCTCGCTAAAAATGGAAACCGCTAAAAGATTAGTTAAGTATATGACTAAATAAAACCGAGTTTCACTTCTAAAATGTTATTTAAAATCACCAAGTACAAAATGAACTTAACAACTTTGACTCTAGAATTTTGTACTTAGATTATATTAAGTTTTGTTTCCGAAATCATTTTTTTTCAAATCACTAAATACAAAACGAACCTAACGACTTTAAAACTAGAATTTTACACTTAGTAAATAAAAAGCTTAGTTTTATTTTCTAAAATATCCTTAGTATAAAAAAATGTATAAGAGTATAAAAATACTAAGTATAAATAAAGTCAAGTAATAAATACTAAGTATAAAGAAAATAAAATAATAAATACAAAGTATAAGAATACATATACGTATAAAATACGAATAAAATACGAAGTATAAAAATACGTACAAATACGGAATACGAAAATACGAATACGTACAAATACGAGGAATAGTAAATACGATGAATAGTAAATACGAAGAATAGTAAATACGATGAATAGTAAATACGGTGAATAGTAAATACGATGAATAGTAAATACGGTGAATAGTAAAATAATGAATAGTGAAAAATATTTAAAAGTTACGAACGGACTCAAAATAAATAATTAGGCTTTTCTATGTGTTCTGTTTTATCTGAAGAACTGCAGTTACTAAAATTTCATTATACAAAGTTAGACGATATATTTAAGTTACAGAATTGTCACCTATTTGGAATGAACGAGGAAATAAGAAATTGAGAAAATGAGCTACTTGAATAAAATACTTGGATTGTTCGCCATGTTGCGACTCTTGAAATTCGATGTTAATGAGGTAGCTGTCTATGGGGACTTGGGCTCCCTACCAGAGTTGCCCAAGGCTTATAACGATCTTAAGATTGCTATTCGGCACGGTATATACAACCTCAGGGATGGGGCAACATTGATATTTCCGTGGGCCCATAGATAGTAATTGGAAACTCCAGCCCCAACCGGGGGTACCCGTCTAAGGTGATAGTCGTATTTTTCGTCGGTGATACCTTTTGAATAGCGAATACGTATGATCCTCGATTAGATGGTGTATGCATACATTAGACAAGGATTTAGCTGTCCTTATTACCTTAGGTATCCTTAGCCTGTCAGCCATGTCCAAGTTATGTTGGCCCTGTCGGCTATTGCGCGGACGTCTAGTATGTCAGCCATGTCCAAGTTATGTTGGCCCTGTCTACTATAGCGCGATTTACGTCTGCATGCTTCCGCCTTACTAACGAAGACTCATTTGTTATCACATGTTGAATGTATTTCCTTGTTTGTTTGATGATTATTGGAATGACTTGGTTGAGTATTGGAATGTGATTTGTTGAGTATGATTATTTGTGAGCGTGGTATGTTATTTGATTGGGTTATACTCGTATTGAATCATCGTGATCTCCTTATGTGTTTTACTTGCATGCTTGCTATTTGTTTTCCTTGTTTATTTAATATTCATATTGCATATTGTTTTAGAATTGCATGTATCGAAAGAGTGTGCGGGAAAATGATGAGAGTTTAATGCAGGTACCCTGAGTCTTGACCGTTGATCTATCAGGGGATTGAAGGCCTTATTTTGTAATCTATTTTGAGAGGATGTAATCAAACTTATACTCTGTTATTCTAAACTCGTACTATGTACTTAGAGTTTTATTACGATTAACAGCTGGTTTTGTAATATATAGACTTAATTAATTTTCCGCCTTAGTTTAATTAAAGTCACGAAAAACCGGGTTGTTACAGGTTTAGTTGTATACCAAAAATATCTTATGTATAAAAATACGTTTAAAGTATAAAAATACGTACAAGTATAAGAATACGTATAAGTATAAAAATACGTAGAAATACGAAGTATAGGAATACGTATAAGTATAAAAATACGTATAGAATCACTTAAGTATAAAAATACGAATACGTATAAAAATCATTATAAAATACGAATTATAAAAATACGAATACATTATAAAAATCATTATAAAATACGATGAATAGTGAATAGTGAATAGTGAAAAATTTACGAAACTTGTAAAACAAGTTACGTCTTAAAATTTAAAGATAATTCAAGTCTCAAAATTTGAAATATTGAAAATAATTGAAAATTTTACTAAGTCTGAAAATTTAAAATTGATTAAGTAAATGACTTAAAGTGTTTAAAAACACTTAAATAAAATTGGACATACTAATAAACTTATTAAAATAGAAACTTAAAAGCGTTAATAATTAACAACACTTCAAAAATAAACGAGCGTGTTATGTGATCATATCCAACCGAGATAAAATACTTAAGCGTTTGTGATGATCGAGACTAGGAGAGTCTAGTAACATGTGATATGTAATATCAAATAAATAATAAACTTTGAGTAAGTTAAATAAAAGGTCAAGCGCTTGAGCCTCCGATATGAAAACGTCAATCGTGAGTGAAGTGGGGTTAAGATAGTCTTGTAGCGGACGCCACTATCTCGGCCTTATTGCGATTGTCATCCCGAATAGTGTGGTTTAGCCGGCAGCATTATATGCTTTGTGCATCCACGCCCATCTTGAATTCACGCCTTAAGTCGTATAGCCTCTCCGTACAAGATAAGGAATATGCCAACTCTTTTGGGTGAGGCTTTAGGAAATAGTCGTTTTATCCAGAGTTAAGGTGCTCTATGAATAGCATAGCCTTTTCTTAAAGTGTATATTATGCTATGCATACTAGTCTATGGTTTTATTCCCCTATTTCGCTAAAGTTAACAGGGCCAGCGTGACCTTATTGCGATTGTCATCTCACGGTTCTGTCTCCTTGCCGTGTTTCGTTCTTAGTGGTAGCGACACTTGCATTCGTTCTTACCTGCGTAAAGATTACTTGACGAGATTGTATCGAAGTTGAATCATTTCGAACACTAGAAGATGAGATGCAAGTACTATAGTATTCGGCGTGGTTTACGAGTCGAGTAAGCATTGCACTATGATAGTGAGATCTGGCGACTAGAGTACAATGGCCTACTCAGTGGTCAGGCTCGTAAGCAGTATGTGTTGTTTGTTGTTTGATTAAATGAGAATGAGTGTGTACCATCTTCGAAAACTAAAGACCACAAATTTCTGAAGTGAATCGAGTCTGCATGATGTGAATGATACGATATGTATGTTTGTTTGCGATTTGATATCGCCTCGTAATACTGCTGATATGCTGTGACACTATTGCTATGATATTATATGTTATTTGCTTTCATAACTGAATATCATGCTTATTTGATTTATCGCTTTAAACCGCATGCTTATTATGACTTATATGTCTTTATATGCTATATGTAATAAACATGTTTATGTTTTTATCATATTATTATAATTATAAAGCGATAGTAATAAACCAAAGTAATTGAAATCGAGGGTAAGTATGAGCATAGCTAGTCCTTTGTCAGCTCGTGGCACCCCCATCGATTTATTGTGCGGGATGATCGTGGGTAGGAAATTTGGATTTTTGGACGGGGCCACACTACGTTTTTATTGTTTTACCTTAGTTTGTTTTCAAAAGAGATGTATTATATACAACGCTACTCTTTTAAGTTTCCGTATTTAGAGTTGTTTTATTCAACTCTTAAACGATGATGTAATATTTTGGGTTATTTGTATAATTAATAACGCTGGTTTAAGACTTAATTAATTTCCGCCTTAGTAATTAAAGTCGACTAAAAAACCAGGTTGTTATATCACTAGCTCCGTGTTAACTGGGAAGGGTAGTAGAAGTTCTTCGCACCCTGGCCGTATCCTCGTGATCGACACTTTTGCATGATTCTCCGGGATAACTTTGCCATGAATTGTTAGACTCTCGGCCGTGCCTCGTTTGAACGCAAATCCGGCCCCAACTTGGGCGAAACCTATTTCTCCTGGGACTTTTGGGTGAAGTAGTACACACCCGTACTTGTCACCCTATATATATAATTAGGAAAATTATTTCTAAAATTATTAATGATTTACAATTAGGAAAATTATTACTAAAATTTAAATTATATAGTAAATGAACATTGCAACAGTACCTGAATGCCAAAGCTCGGTATTATAATCTTAGCCGGTGGCGTTTTGAAAGCATCATTCGAGCATTCGATTATCTCCTTGCTAGCCATAGGCGGGTCTTCATTTTCCTTCTTAAATATAATTTACCACATCAAGAATTAGTATCGAAACTAAATTAAAATACGCTAAAAACGTTATTTACCTCATCACCTGCTGCAGTGGATTGATCAACGACCCCGACGTCTTCCGCCGTCGTGTTCTCGTTCCCAGCCAATTGATCAATCATTTCAAATTGTTCGGTAGTCAACTTACCACTCTTGGCCATTTTTACGAGCATCTGAGCCATCATTTTTACCTGCAATGCAATAACGGATATATATATATATATATATATATATATATATATATATATATATATATATATATATATATATATATATATATATATATATATATAGAGTAAAGTTCTAGCGAGACACCTAAATATTGTGAGGCGGAGAGGCACGATCTCAACCATTAGATGGAGGAAATGGAGGGCTGAGATTGAATCTCGTGAAGGAGCGTCTTGGTCAGTCCAGGCCGGCCGTGTGACAAGCCGCCGTAGAACTATAACAAAATTTGTTAAAGTTTCACAGTTTAGTGTTATAGTTTCGCAGTTTACTGTTAAAGTTCTAATCTGCCGTGCTGGTCTCACTTAAAGTAGGGTGTCTCGTTTGAACTTAATTCTATATATATATATATATATATATATATATATATATATATATATATATATATATATATATATATATATATATAGAGGCGGGATCCCCTACGAACTCACTTATAATACGAACTCTACGAACCCCTCCCCCATCTACTGACACGAAGCACTCAATCAACAAACAGTATGCATAAGGCACATAACCTAATGGCGACCTTACAAAATCCCTTTTATCCATCCAAACACCACATTACCCAAATCCCTCCTACATATCCACCACCGCCACCACCGCCACCAGTAACTTACCACCACCACGGCCACCTGAAACCGCCGGAGTTCAGACCTCAACGGAGCTCGAGCCCAAAAATCACTCACTGAAATCGACCTTAACGCCTTTGCTTCCCTCCTCCACCCTCGATCTTTCTGTTGCCTCGAGCCTTCCCGGAGTCGATCACTCTCACCGGAGTTCATTACCTTACTTCCCCTTGCTTCTCTTTTGTTTCTGTTATGTTCCATCTCCGTCCACCGGGGTTTTCGTCGGAGTCGCTTACATTAGAGTTGACAACCATAGTAAGTCTTACCCTTCTCCTCCCTCATTCTGGTCTTCTGATTTGCCCCTTATTTCTCCAACTTACTAACTCGTCTCCTGTGTTTGTGGTAGTTCGATCAAACTAATATTAGGTTAGTTACATCAAAAATCATGCAAGGTACACTCCACTTACTTTGAGATACAGAAATCGATTTTATGTGTGTGGAATATCATCTCTTTTTATTGGTTTTGTATGATTATCCATGATTTAACAGATTTTGGGGCTTTTGTTGTTTCACATACACGGATTGGCAATCGTTTTTGGCTAATTGGCTTCCATGGTATTGATATGTATTGACGATTTGGGGGCTTTTCGAGGTGGTAGTTAAACTAATTAGATTGCATACATGAAATATTGCTCCAGAAACACAAATTGTGACTCTAGATACACCTGTCGATTTGTGCAAATCTTTGAATTTACTACAACTTTGTGGAGTAATAATTTGATTTATAATGTACTAATGCATCAATGAGCCTTGTTAACATGAATGGAGTTATCGGAATATAAAAAGTGTTCTTTATCGCTCTTGGATTCGAGGCACCTAGGCAAGCTTCATCACCCCTTTTCGATTGCTCTGTCGAAAATTTTATTAAAGCTTTGCTACCCATTTTATATTATGATTCTCTTGTAGGAAAAATCTGAACTCCAAGTTATGTGCTATACTAATTCTTTGATCAGAGTTGGTGTAGCCTCCAGCTTGTACCATACTTCATGAGGCAGAATAAGAAAGATTATATCATGATAACTACTTCAACTGTGGATAACCTCATCAAGTTTAGATATACAAATCACGGTTGTGGATAACCTCATCCCTGTGTGGATGATATTATAATCGTTTTCTTAATCTTTGTGGTAAGAAATCGACTACCTTTCTTTATTACCCTAATTTTTTGTCATTTGCTTTTGAATTGTGTACTGTAATTTTCTGGTTGTGTTCATCTGTTACATGGCGCTTTCTAGTAGCAGGTTTGTGTTGCTACTAAAGTCACATTAAGCTCATCCTTATATGATTATTATCCTTGAAAATACTCCTTGTTAAAGATACAACCTTTTCTCAGTCAAATACTATGATTTTTGAACTTGCTCTCACAATAGTATCATTGTTCTTATTAGAACATACTCCGTAAAACCCACTCAAATAGTAATGTTTTCGCTACAATGATGTGTCAGATTGACAAAAGTTATACGAGGTCAACAATTTAAAGGTATACCAGCTTTTACATATCTGAAGCGGTGAACAGTACTATGAAAATCATAAATATATTAAAAGTTCATTTATGTCTCCTCCTTAAACTAATCAGAGTTTGTGGCGCTCTTTCACTTTGCCTACTGATTTCTTTGGGTGATAAGCAAATGTATGTTCTTCCCCACCTCATACCTTTTCATTTTTGAAGGAGGATTGTCTTTGAAAGAGATCTAAAAATGTCGGTATATTCAGGTTCAAAGAAAAATATGAGAATCCCATTCTTCGGGATAATGACAAAAAAGCCTCGGAGAGGGATAAGCGCATCGGTGCTATGGTTGCAAAGGTAATAGCTCATCCTGCATACTTTTGTTCCTCCCTGTTGACTGTGTATCTCGGTAATAATAAGAAGGCTATTAGCTTAATGGTAAAGCGATGTGCAATATATATTGCGCATTGATATGGGTTCGAATCCCATATAGTCTATTATGTCTTTGTCGTTGCTTAAATATTCTTGTATAATCTGGAAATTTAATTTTTTGCGTAACAAATTTAATGAGTCGAGATACACATATGTCGTTCGTGTGTTTTACGTATCTAGAGTAGTATTCATTTATCTGGATTGTTGTTTTCTGTATTTTAGTGATTCACAAGGTGTCAGCTGTCGTCTCCTATGTCATTCTAGTAACATTTTCTAGTTACACTTTATTTTGTTCTAGTTACATGACTTTCCCCTCTAGTTACAGTAATTTTCCCTCTAGTTACAGTAATATTCCCTCTAGTTACATGAATTTCCCCTCTAGTTACATGAATTTTCCCTCTAGTTACAGTAATTTTCCCTCTACTTACATGAATTTCCCCGATAGTTATAGTTATTTTCCCTCTAGTTACATGAATTTCCCCTCTAGTTACATGAATTTCCCCTCTAGTTACAGTAATTTCCCCTCTAGTTATAGTAATTTCTCCTCTAGTTACATGAATTTCTCCTCTAGTTACAGTTATTTTCCCTCTAGTTACATGAATTTCCCCTCTAGTTACATGAATTTCCCCTCTACTACAGTTATTTTCCCTCTAGTAATTATGAATTGTTTTCCCTTTGTGGTTACGCTTATTATGAGTGTAGCTACAGGTTTTATCGTCCTAGTTACATTGTTTTTCCCTTTGTGGTTACACTTATTATGAGTCAAGCATCACTTTCCCCTTGTACTATGTTGAAATAAGCATCACATTTTCTAGTTACACTTTATTTTGTTCTAGTTACATGAGTTTCCTCTCTAGTTACAGTAATTTCCCCTCTAGTTCTGATAATTTCCCTAATTTCCCCTTTAGTTACATGAATTTCCCTCTAGTTCTGCTTATTTTCCCTCTAGTTACATGAATTTCTCCTCTAGTTCTGATAATTTCCCCTCTAGATACAGTTATTATCCCCCTAGTTACAAGTATTTCCCCTCTAGTTACATGAATTTCCCCTCTAGTTACAGTAATTTCCCCTCTAGTTATAGTAATTTCCCCTAATTTCTCCTCTAGTTACATGAATTTCTCCTCTAGTTACAGTTATTTTCCCTCTAGTTACATGAATTTCCCCTCTACTTACATGAATTTCCCCTCTACTACAGTTATTTTCCCCTTGTACTATGTTGAAATAAGCATCACATTTTCTAGTTACACTTTATTTTGTTCTAGTTACATGAGTTTCCTCTGAATTCTGATAATTTCCCTCTAGTTCTGATAATTTCCCTAATTTCCCCTCTAGTTACATGAATTTCCCCTCAATTCTGCTTATTTTCCCTCTAGTTACATGAATTTCCCCTCTAGTTACATGAATTTCCCCTCTAGTTACAGTAATTTCCCCTCTAGTTACAGTTATTTTCCCTCTAGTTACATGAATTTCCCGTCTAGTTACATGAATTTCCCCTCTAGTTACAGTAATTTCCCCTCTAGTTATAGTAATTTCTCCTCTAGTTACATGAATTTCTCCTCTAGTTACAGTTATTTTCCCTCTAGTTACATGAATTTCCCCTCTAGTTACATGAATTTCCCCTCTACTACAGTTATTTTCCCTCTAGTAATTATGAATTGTCTCCCCTTTGTGGTTACGCTTATTATGAGTGTAGCTACAGGTTTTATCGTCCTAGTTACATTGTTTTTCCCTTTGTGGTTACAATTATTATGAGTCAAGCATCACTTTCCCCTTGTACTATGTTGAAATAAGCATCACATTTTCTAGTTACACTTTATTTTGTTCTAGTTACATGAGTTTCCCCTCTAGTTACAGTAATTTCCCCTCTAGTTACAGTAGTTTTCCCTCTAGTTACATGAATTTCCCCTCTAGTTACAGTAATTTCCCCTCTAGTTACAGTAATTTCCCCTAATTTCCCCTCTAGTTACATGAATTTCCCCTCTAGTTACAGTTTTTTTCCCTCTATTTACATGAATTTCCCCTCTAGTTACATGAATTTCCCCTCTAGTTACAGTAGTTTCCCCTCTAGTTACAGTTATTTTCCCTCTAGTTACATGAGTTTCCCCTCTAGTTACAGTAATTTTCCCTCTAGTTACAGTAATTTTCCCTCTAGTTACATGAATTTCCCCGCTAGTTATAGTTATTTTCCCTCTAGTTACATGAATTTCCCCTCTAGTTACATGAATTTCCCCTCTAGTTACAGTAATTTCCCCTCTAGTTATAGTAATTTCTCCTCTAGTTACATGAATTTCTCCTCTAGTTACAGTTATTTTCCCTCTAGTTACATGAATTTCCCCTCTAGTTACATGAATTTCCCCTCTACTACAGTTATTTTCCCTCTAGTAATTATGAATTGTTTTCCCTTTGTGGTTACGCTTATTATGAGTGTAGCTACAGGTTTTATCGTCCTAGTTACATTGTTTTTCCCTTTGTGGTTACACTTATTATGAGTCAAGCATCACTTTCCCCTTGTACTATGTTGAAATAAGCATCACATTTTCTAGTTACACTTTATTTTGTTCTAGTTACATGAGTTTCCTCTCTAGTTACAGTAATTTCCCCTCTAGTTACAGTAATTTCCCCTAATTTCCCCTTTAGTTACATGAATTTCCCCTCTAGTTACAGTTATTTTCCCTCTAGTTACATGAATTTCTCCTCTAGTTACAGTAATTTCCCCTCTAGTTACAGTTATTTTCCCTCTAGTTACAAGAATTTCCCCTCTAGTTACATGAATTTCCCCTCTAGTTACAGTAATTTCCCCTCTAGTTATAGTAATTTCCCCTAATTTCTCCTCTAGTTACATGAATTTCTCCTCTAGTTACAGTTATTTTCCCTCTAGTTACATGAATTTCCCCTCTACTTACATGAATTTCCCCTCTACTACAGTTATTTTCCCCTTGTACTATGTTGAAATAAGCATCACATTTTCTAGTTACACTTTATTTTGTTCTAGTTACATGAGTTTCCCCTCTAGTTACAGTAATTTCCCCTCTAGTTACAGTAATTTCCCCTAATTTCCCCTCTAGTTACATGAATTTCCCCTCTAGTTACAGTTATTTTCCCTCTAGTTACATGAATTTCCCCTCTAGTTACATGAATTTCCCCTCTAGTTACAGTAATTTCCCCTCTAGTTACAGTTATTTTCCCTCTAGTTACATGAATTTCCCGTCTAGTTACATGAATTTCCCCTCTAGTTACAGTAATTTCCCCTCTAGTTATAGTAATTTCTCCTCTAGTTACATGAATTTCTCCTCTAGTTACAGTTATTTTCCCTCTAGTTACATGAATTTCCCCTCTAGTTACATGAATTTCCCCTCTACTACAGTTATTTTCCCTCTAGTAATTATGAATTGTCTCCCCTTTGTGGTTACGCTTATTATGAGTGTAGCTACAGGTTTTATCGTCCTAGTTACATTGTTTTTCCCTTTGTGGTTACAATTATTATGAGTCAAGCATCACTTTCCCCTTGTACTATGTTGAAATAAGCATCACATTTTCTAGTTACACTTTATTTTGTTCTAGTTACATGAGTTTCCCCTCTAGTTACAGTAATTTCCCCTCTAGTTACAGTAGTTTTCCCTCTAGTTACATGAATTTCCCCTCTAGTTCTGATAATTTCCCTCTAGTTCTGATAATTTCCCCTAATTTCCCCTCTAGTTACATGAATTTCCCCTCTAGTTACAGTTTTTTTCCCTCTATTTACATGAATTTCCCCTCTAGTTACATGAATTTCCCCTCTAGTTACAGTAGTTTCCCCTCTAGTTACAGTTATTTTCCCTCTAGTTACATGAGTTTCCCCTCTAGTTACAGTAATTTTCCCTCTAGTTATAGTAATTTCTCCTCTAGTTACATGAATTTCCCCTCTAGTTACAGTTATTTTCCCTCTAGTTACATGAATTTCCTCTCTAGTTACATGAATTTCCCCTCTAGTTACAGTAATTTTCCCTCTAGTTATAGTAATTTCTCCTCTAGTTACATGAATTTCCCCTCTAGTTACAGTTATTTTCCCTCTAGTTACATGAATTTCCTCTCTAGTTACATGAATTTCCCCTCTACTACAGTTATTTTCCCTTTAGTAATTATGAATTGTTTTCCCTTTGTGGTTACGCTTATTATGAGTGTAGCTACAGGTTTTATCGTCCTAGTTACATTGTTTTTCCCTTTGTGGTTACACTTATTATGAGTCAAGCATCACTTTCCCCTTGTACTATGTTGAAATAAGCATCACATTTTCTAGTTACACTTTATTTTGTTCTAGTTACATGAGTTTCCTCTCTAGTTACAGTAATTTCCCCTCTAGTTACAGTAATTTCCCCTAATTTCCCCTTTAGTTACATGAATTTCCCCTCTAGTTACAGTTATTTTCCCTCTAGTTACATGAATTTCTCCTCTAGTTCTGATAATTTCCCTCTAGTTCTGATTATTTTCCCTCTAGTTACAAGAATTTCCCTCTAGTTACATGAATTTCCTCTACAGTTCTGATAATTTCCCTCTAGTTATAGTAATTTCCCCTAATTTCTCCTCTAGTTACATGAATTTCTCCTCTAATTCTGCTTATTTTCCCTCTAGTTACATGAATTTCCTCTACTTACATGAATTTCCTCTACTACGCTTATTTTCCCTTGTACTATGTTGACATAAGCATCACATTTTCTAGTTCCACTTTATTCTGTTCAAGTTACATGAGTTTTCCCTCTAGTTACAGTAATTTCCCCTCTAGTTACAGTAATTTCCCCTAATTTCCCCTCTAGTTACATGAATTTCCCCTCTAGTTACAGTTATTTTCCCTCTAGTTACATGAATTTCCCCTCTAGTTACATGAATTTCCCCTCTAGTTCTGATAATTTCCCCACTAGTTCTGATTATTTTCCTCTAGTTACATGAATTTCCGCCTAGTTACATGAATTTCCTCTAGTTCTGATAATTTCCCCTCTAGTTATAGTAATTTCTCCTCTAGTTACATGAATTTCTCCTCTAGTTACAGTTATTTTCCCTCTAGTTACATGAATTTCCTCTCTAGTTACATGAATTTCCCCTCTACTACAGTTATTTTCCCTCTAGTAATTATGAATTGTCTCCCCTTTGTGGTTACGCTTATTATGAGTGTAGCTACAGGTTTTATCGTCCTAGTTACATTGTTTTTCCCTTTGTGGTTACAATTATTATGAGTCAAGCATCACTTTCCCCTTGTACTATGTTGAAATAAGCATCACATTTTCTAGTTACACTTTATTTTGTTCTAGTTACATGAGTTTCCTCTAGTTCTGATAATTTCCCCTCTAGTTCTGATAGTTTTCCCTCTAGTTACATGAATTTCCCTCTAGTTCTGAGTAATTTCCCTCTAGTTACGATAATTTCCCTAATTTCCCTCTAGTTACATGAATTTCCCCTCTAGTTCTGAGTTTTTCCCTCTATTTACATGAATTTCCCCTCTAGTTACATGAATTTCCCCTCTAGTTACAGTAGTTTCCCCTCTAGTTACAGTTATTTTCCCTCTAGTTACATGAGTTTCCCCTCTAGTTACAGTAATTTTCCCTCTAGTTATAGTAATTTCTCCTCTAGTTACATGAATTTCCCCTCTAGTTACAGTTATTTTCCCTCTAGTTACATGAATTTCCTCTCTAGTTACATGAATTTCCCCTCTAGTTACAGTAATTTTCCCTCTAGTTATAGTAATTTCTCCTCTAGTTACATGAATTTCCCCTCTAGTTACAGTTATTTTCCCTCTAGTTACATGAATTTCCTCTCTAGTTACATGAATTTCCCCTCTACTACAGTTATTTTCCCTCTAGTAATTATGAATTGTTTTCCCTTTGTGGTTACGCTTATTATGAGTGTAGCTACAGGTTTTATCGTCCTAGTTACATTGTTTTTCCCTTTGTGGTTACACTTATTATGAGTCAAGCATCACTTTCCCCTCTAGTTACATGAATTTGCCCTCTAGTTACAGTTATTTTCCCTCTAGTTACATGAATTTCCTCTCTAGTTATAGTAATTACTATTAGCTGTTGTTCGATCAGTTCTTTGTTGTTGATAATTTTATATGTACAACACTCAATAATGCACTTGAGCGTAGAGTAATCTCTTGATTTTACGCAATTTCTTTGAAAGATAAGAGAAAATCAAAAGGCATTGTTTGATCAATTTTTGGTACTTGTCGATAACGATGAGCGTTGATTGGTGCCAGTACTGCGTCATCAGAGGAATGAACAATAAAATCGGATGAGGAAGTTGTTTGACGACAGTTGCTCAATGCTCGTTGCAGCCATGATCGACCGCTTTACATCCTCTCCATTCATACTAAGGGTATTTTGTAGGCTATATGGGATTCGAACCCATACCTATGTGCGTTGCACATTGCTCTACCGTTGAGCTAATAGCCTTTAGTAGAGCTATAAGTAAAAAGATAATTTAAGCATAAATTTACTAAGGTGTACAAAAACCACCGTCATCTGCAAAGAACTAGTTTCATAGATATATTAGTACTTCAGATACACAAATAATTACGGCTCCAGATACACAAACACATTCTTGTATCTTATATACAACTTCGTGTATCGAGCTTCAAATTTCACGTATTTGTTGCAATACGTATTCCATCTTTTCTATTATATCATACGCATGACTGTGTGAGATATCCTCCGATCGTTCTGGACACTCACGAGGACACTCATGAGAGACATGGCCAACTTTCTTACATTTGTATCATATTTTCGGTGCATATTTAGAGCCTGCAAATTGAGATAATCATTTCTTGATCTTTACTAATTTCCCTACCAACACGAAATACATTAACTACAAAACAAGGACGACATCATATAGTAGTGGACAACAGCGCAGCAAACATTAGCACGTGGAAGAGAGCAGCACGCAAAATTAAAAAATTGTTCGCGATAGTGCGAAGCACCACGACAACCATCATCTTAAAACAGCGGAAAACAGCACGCAACTGCGGATAGCAGCCCATGTCAGCGGATAACAGAACGCAATAGCAAAAAGTAGCACCTAGAATACAATAGCACGCAGCAGCGGCAAGTAGCAGGTGACAACAAAAAGCAGTGTGTATGTAACACCCCCGTTTAAGCCAGGCGAACCCCACTTAAAAGAAGGTGTTACGGGACCCGACTGAACGGGTCCTGGGCAAACATCTGTAATCTCAAATCAACCTGGATATATATATATAAATATATAAAGGAAAACTGGAAGTTTCAAAAAGAGGTGAACAAACTCTCAAACTACAACTATCAACCACGAGCGAATAAGGCAAGCAGTCGAGAAAACTGAAAGTCGATAAACAAAAGAAACGTCTACGGTGGAAGCTAGACTCAAGACCAGACTCCAGTGATTCCCTCCAAGCGATCCCAAAGCAAGCACAGTCACGTCCGAGTACCTACGGGGTGGGGAAAGACAAGACAGAAGCAACAACAGAAAACCCTAGTTAGCCTTAATCAAAACTCGTAAAGGTTGCTCAAGGAAACAAAGCTTAAAGTAACTTGGGACGTGATAAAGGAGGTTACATAACGTTGCTTAAGCTTAAGTTTTACAAGCTAGAAATACTTCACGTGTACTAACTCGGACGTGTATCAAACACTCTCAAGAAGTCAAGCAAACCAAGAATCCCCCTTGTGTAACCTCCACACAAGGGGCTTACCTGTCGTCAACACTCCCACCTCCTCCAATATATCACCTCCGATCACTGGGCCACACAGACCTCATAACATTGGGCCACACAGACCTCATAATATCGGGCCACACAGACCTCGTAATATCGGGCCACACAGACCTCGCAATATCGGGCCACACAGACCTCGCAATAATGGGCCACACAGACCTCGCAATAATGGGCCACACAGACCTCGCAATAATATCGAGTACGGAACGTCATGACAAGAGAACAACAACTTATATAAACTTATATTACAAGGCAAATCATTCCATATTCAATCTCATACATGTATCATCATAAGGTCGTCAACTCATATCAAACCACAATTACATACTTATACACATACATACCCATTACCTTTCACGTACACAATTACAAGATAGCCATAACTCAAGCCAAACATTCACTTTCACAAGCCGCTATTACAACTCTTATCAATATTACAACATTTACAACATTACAACGGTTACAATAACACGAGTCACACACACATGCATACGAAGTCCATACAACACCAACACAACCCAAATCACACATACACAAGGTACAATACGTCATGGCAAGTCAACGCTACTCATTCCTATACGGATCCTCAACAATATAAAGACGCATTAACAAAAGGCACTCAAGTGTGTATACATATTCACCTAATTAGACCGCTTCGACAAGGTTCCTTCCCCTACGAACCTAAGCCACCCTAGGCCTACGTGTCAAGCCAACAACAATTCCTACTCCTATTAATTCCACATCGTCACGATTTCAAAACAATAACCAAGAAAGTATCTCGACACTCTCAAACCATAAAGTAACAACTCCAAACATTAACTTGACAACAAGACCCATCAAAACGTAGTAACAACCCACCATTACATCCCGAAACGACCCCCAAGCGGCTGGCCACACTGCCCACATACGACCAACCCTCACCGTCGTCACCCTAAAACTAGCAGCATTACGCCCAACACCGCTCCATAGCCGACAAGACAAAGAGCCCCAAAACGCACTAAAACAAAGAGAGCATTTGAACTCTGACAAAGAACCCAAAAAGAGCAGAGGTCACCCCAAAACGGCCCTAAACACGATCTTAATGCAGCTTTTACATAGCCCCTAAACCGACCAAATCACGGCCTTTACGCGGCCGTGAACCGACCAAACCATCACCAGACACTACTCTAAATCGACAGAAAACAAACATGGCACGCACAAATTTCTAACATTCACTTACACACACACGTATTTATACTCACATTCACACAGACAATACATTCATTCAATTCACCCACATTCAAGGGTTTACAAGCTCACAATTCACTTCACACAGTTGCAACAACAACACACACTATACTAAGAGACTAAGTAAGGGAGTAGCCGCACCTTTTCGAAGAGACGGTAGTGAATTCTAACTTGACACAGTCGAGTTCGCCGAAACCGCTCCAAAACGACGTCAACTCTACAAGTCACGATTATTCTATCAATCACTAGTTAAATACACACTAAATCGACAAATGAAATGATGACAGATGACTTCAACTCGGAAAGCCCCAAATTCTAGGGTTTATTCAAATGAAAACCAAATTGGTGGATTGAAAATGAATCATACCTTATTTAATCTAATAAGGAGTTTAAAACTCAAAGAGTATCGACGAATGAAAGCAAAATAGAGGATCAACGCAGCAAAAACCGAGGAGGATCGTTGAGCGAGAAGCGAACAAAGACAACGAAAGATGGCGAAAGCGGTGATGATGACGATGATGAGGATGATGGAGATGATGTCGATAATGAGGATGATGGAGATGATGATGATAATGAGGAGTGATGATGATAATGATGAGTGATGATGATGAATTGAATGAGGCCAGGGAAGAAGAAGAATAACGAAGAAGGCTCTCAGCCTCTTTTTTATTTGTTTTGTTTTTTTTTTGTACGAATCAATTCAAGGAATGGTGGGTTTGAGTTATTCATTTATTTATTCATTTCTAGGTCTATCTCATACTACTCTTATTATTATTACTATTATTTAAAACTCCATTTAAGAAAAATAATTTAAACTCGTATAAGTTCGACTTAAAATATTAAAAACGACCTAAAGGAAAGATGAGATTCGCTTATAACAAGATACGAAAATACGGAGTATTACAGTCTTCCTCCCTTAAAAGAACTTCGTCCCGAAGTTCAACTACTCCCGACAACTCAACAAGTCAAACTCGACACATATAAAACGTGACATATAAAACGTGTGCACACATAAATCTAAATAACCATAACAACCAAAACAATCTCAAATTATAACAGAACCACGAAACTCAATACCATTCAACTTGCTTTAACCGAGCCATAAGTAACATGTGCATAGGGCAATGCATAAAACATGACAGAACGAGCGCGACATTTTATCCCTCACTCTTAAAGAAACTTCGTCCTCGAAGTTTAAACTACCACAACACTTCTAAACCTGACTAGTAATCACGCCATAGACGACTACAATACACCTACTTAAGTCTATATATTACACAAACACAAATTATCCAATCCTTCTTGCTATATCTCCCATATTGCACTACGAACGCGGCTCATTAATTTAAGTCTATTCCCTACGAAACTACTATACAACAGTAAAACAAACTGTACTGCACACGTTCAACAATAGCAATAATACGTCACCAGCTTTCCATATTGTCACAGTGGCAGCAAGTGATAAATATGATTTCAGCAGCTATAAATCACGTAATAGCAACACAACGAGTATAAAAGAGTAGATTAACAACGTTTTCAACAATCTTATCATACAACAGAACCTTAGCACGTCTGTAGCAGCAACTGCAATTTAGAGTATAACTCGCACCCGTCAATCACTCACCAAAAACGGTACACCAGCTCAACCAGCTCAGTACTTTCACAATATGAGCACTCTTCACAAAATATTACACTAATAAAAAACAGTAGGGTAACCGTGAACAATGGTCATTCACACAACATGACCATACTCAAACGACACACTTACACCGAACACACATGGCCCTTAATAAACCACTTCTATCTCAAATCCAAGTCAATGTACACACACTCATATAGTAATGCACACAAACGGAAGCACTGAAGTGGTCACTTCATACTTAATGACACAAGATACTATTTACGTCGAGACACTAACATAAACTTTCAATTGCGAAACAATATATTATAAAACCGGGCAGCACCTGATTGTAAACGGTACACCTTTAAATGAAACGTATCCCAAATCACTTCCCAAGATGTTCTAGCACAAGCCAATCTCCTACGACTCTTTATACAAATACTTCTATTTGCCAAGTCAACCCATCCTGACCCCATAGTTTAAATGAAATTACCCGGAGTTTATTCTCCGGGAGTCAAAAAGATTTTTTTACGATTTTTTTTATGTTACGATACGAAAAAAAATCGGGAGTCTTGGGTTTTTTTAGAATAAAGCGGTAATTCGTGTTTGAGTTCAAATTCCTTTTTTTATTTTTTTATTCAACTCCATTCTTATTATCAATTAAATAAAGAAAAAGTCTATTATTATTATTTTTTTTTTTATTTCTTTTTGGTTCTAAAACTATAAGTTTTAGTAGTCGATTCATTTTTTTTTTTATACACACAAACATGTACAAGCTTATCACTACCAACCACGCAATAAGGCACACACATACAGTAATCAAACGTATAACGTTTCTATGTTAATTAAGCAAAGATAGTAACGTCAACACTCTGATCATTTAGTACACTTCACCCTAAATTCCCATACATGCCAATACATTACTCGACCTATTAGACATGAACTTAAGCCTATAAAGCGAAGAACTAAACAACTCCATTAATGGTCGAATCAATATTCGGTCGGCAACTAATGAGGATAGTTACACGAATCAAACATATTCGACATATACTAAGGTATGCATCCGCCTATTACCATTAATCATGAGTTTACATTGACAAACATGGCATAAATACACACACAACACTTCCTACAACACAACACTAAAACTCTCAACTCGACTCTTAACCGACCATCGCTGAAACGCACACATCTACAACCCTTCATATGACATCACAATCCTGCCACCAGGACTAAAATTGCAGTAGCAAACAGAACACCGGTGTAGCAGCAGACAGAACAGTAGCGTAGCTGTAGACACTAACCACAACAATAGGCACACTAACACTGGACAATAACAGCAAATAGCAACAACTAGCAGTAGGCGTAGTAGCGCATGTAAGACGAAGAGTAAATGTTAGCGCAGCAAGAAGACAGCATGCACTAATACTCAGCATATACACTAGCGGACAACTACGACAACAAATCACACATACTACCTCACTCGGCTTCTACACTTTTCAATTGACTCAAATCCATGACTAAACTATTCATCACCTAAAGAAGTTTATAGATCATCAAACGACATTGTAAATCCTCATTCACATACTCATTCATATCTCGGCTGTTCATTCACCTTCTCACGACTATTCCTAAACCATTTTGCTTCCATATATTACCTATACAGACTCAGCTTACCGCAATCCGACCCCGTTACCTTATAACCCAGCTTACTCATGACATAAATACATCTCAAAACCAATATCACCATATTACATGCACACACATACACATATTTGCGTTCACACACCAACACACACTCACCCACTTACACTCGCTCGCATATATACATTTACCACGAGCAGAAACACACACACACACTCGCTCATAGTCATTCCTACTAACCATACAGCAGCTATAAAACATCACAGTTTAGTAAGTGACCAGAACCTAATACGCTTCCTTACACTTCAAAACCACTCACCATGGGTCCAAATACTTCATAACGCATTGTTATCCACACTGACTCGTAACCATACCTTTTAGACATGGATTCAATTAATTTACATCTAAACTTGTGATAACGGAGGTCAAAAATGTCCAATATTGCATCACGACCAGCAGCTAAATCACATTCTCATGACACCGAAAGTCCCAGCCAACACATTTCTATATTATTCACAAAACAACTCGAGCAATCTTACTTTTACAACGCAATAACGACATAATTAGTAGAACACAAGCGTAAACACATACAACGATGAAAGCCTATCATAAACTCGACCTAAATTTGATACAAGACCTAGCTTAGGCCTCGACCTACCACCTAACAACATTTGGCAGCAGCACTAATTCAGAGCAGCAGCAACACTACCGAGCAGCCGCCATATGGCCTAGCCAACCCCGCCGTACCATCGATCAATCTTTGTCCCGAAACATTTCGCATTTGCAATGCTCTACACATTCGTATACCACACCAAACCAACCTACTTTCCACTGAAAATCACGGCCAACAGCAGCAGCCACACACCCCCACTCGTACTCACCTACAAACAACTCACCCTCGGGCCTCACATACACAGCGCCACACACATGTACTTAAACAACAATAATTCTAAGCACAATAAAACCACCACGAGCAGAACAACCAAGAACAATACAGCAGTAACTCAAAATGACAGCACACATTGAGCAACTCACGAAAGCAGTCACAACGACGAAGAGACAACCACTAGCAGCAAAATAACGTAAGAACAGCAGCGCGACCAGCCGTAAAGACACAGTAGACGACAAAAGCATATCAAAGCACACTCGATTGAGCGCACACACTCACGATCAACACACACAACCCACACGCACACTAAGACCATACACACACGCGCACACATCATCATCTGTCGTTTCACACTTTAAACAACTCATAAACCAGACACACATACATTTATATCATCATAGCATATGTCGATAACAACAATGACACACGTCACAAAGAACAAGGTAGCCATACACACTTCATGACTATAATCAAAACGTATAAGAAATCTAACGGAAGCATATATCATAACTCATATTTAAGCATACATTTAATGTCAACAGAGAGTTCATATAAGTACCAATATTATCAGTCAAAATCAGTTATGACTATATATATATATATATCTATGTATCAGCAACCAAAACCACAGTTCCCAAAATGCACATCACAGTGCCTCCAGTAACCATATGGTCCTAGTCCCATCCTCCATCAATCAAACTAACAATGTACATACTAAATAAAACGAGGACGTATAAGAAAATATAAGATAATGAAGCAATGGTATATAACAACTTCTACGAATTATAAAGGAAACTGATAAAGAACAAGGTATATCAATATTTGGCTTAAGGGGAGGGTGGGTGGGATCATAATAATATACCATCGTTATAATTATATAACCTGTACCGATAGCCATTTTCTTGCCATGACGTTCCCTGTACTCATCTCCACATCACAACTCCATCATACTTCGTAAGAAGTCACCAACTCCACGCCAACTCCACACCAACTCCACCCGCCTTAATGCGTCTCATCGTATCTCAACACCAAATCTCCATACTCCATGTTTACACAACACAACACAACACAACACAACACAATACAACACAACACAAACAAGGCAATCATTAGCATAATAACACAACCTGACGTACCTTTATCCCCCATTAACCACTTCAACTCATGGCTACCAAGCTCTCTAGGGACGTCTCCCACCCAGGGTTTCGGAACGTCTCCCTAACCCTGGTGTTGCTTGGATCACCATTCATTTCCATGGGGTTCATTTTAATTCCTATATTCATTTTAAGACACGACTCACCTAAATTCATTTTAGAGTTCATTTTAGGTTCATTTTATCAGGGTCGCCTCTCTGATACCACTTTGTAACACCCCCGTTTAAGCCAGGCGAACCCCACTTAAAAGAAGGTGTTACGGGACCCGACTGAACGGGTCCTGGGCAAACATCTGTAATCTCAAATCAACCTGGATATATATATATAAATATATAAAGGAAAACTGGAAGTTTCAAAAAGAGGTGAACAAACTCTCAAACTACAACTATCAACCACGACAGTAACAAGGCGCGCAGGCCGAGAAAACTGAAAGTCGATAAACAAAAGAAACGTCTACGGTGGAAGCTAGACTCAAGACCAGACTCCAGTGATTCCCTCCAAGCGATCCCAAAGCAAGCACAGTCACGTCCGAGTACCTACGGGGTGGGGAAAGACAAGACAGAAGCAACAACAGAAAACCCTAGTTAGCCTTAATCAAAACTCGTAAAGGTTGCTCAAGGAAACAAAGCTTAAAGTAACTTGGGACGTGATAAAGGAGGTTACATAACGTTGCTTAAGCTTAAGTTTTACAAGCTAGAAATACTTCACGTGTACTAACTCGGACGTGTATCAAACACTCTCAAGAAGTCAAGCAAACCAAGAATCCCCCTTGTGTAACCTCCACACAAGGGGCTTACCTGTCGTCAACACTCCCACCTCCTCCAATATATCACCTCCGATCACTGGGCCACACAGACCTCATAACATTGGGCCACACAGACCTCATAATATCGGGCCACACAGACCTCGTAATATCGGGCCACACAGACCTCGCAATATCGGGCCTCACAGTCCTCGCAATAATGGGCCACACAGACCTCGCAATAATGGGCCACACAGACCTCGCAATAATATCGAGTACGGAACGTCATGACAAGAGAACAACAACTTATATAAACTTATATTACAAGGCAAATCATTCCATATTCAATCTCATACATGTATCATCATAAGGTCGTCAACTCATATCAAACCACAATTACATACTTATACACATACATACCCATTACCTTTCACGTACACAATTACAAGATAGCCATAACTCAAGCCAAACATTCACTTTCACAAGCCGCTATTACAACTCTTATCAATATTACAACATTTACAACATTACAACGGTTACAATAACACGAGTCACACACACATGCATACGAAGTCCATACAACACCAACACAACCCAAATCACACATACACAAGGTACAATACGTCATGGCAAGTCAACGCTACTCATTCCTATACGGATCCTCAACAATATAAAGACGCATTAACAAAAGGCACTCAAGTGTGTATACATATTCACCTAATTAGACCGCTTCGACAAGGTTCCTTCCCCTACGAACCTAAGCCACCCTAGGCCTACGTGTCAAGCCAACAACAATTCCTACTCCTATTAATTCCACATCGTCACGATTTCAAAACAATAACCAAGAAAGTATCTCGACACTCTCAAACCATAAAGTAACAACTCCAAACATTAACTTGACAACAAGACCCATCAAAACGTAGTAACAACCCACCATTACATCCCGAAACGACTCTGCTGGCCGCCACACCGCCCACATACGATCCAACCCCAGCACACACAAATTTCTAAACTAGCAAAGAATTACGCCCAACACCCGCCTCCTAGCCGACAAAGACAAAGAGCCCCAAAACGCACGAAAAACAAGAGAGAGCATTTGAACTCCTGTGACAAAGAACCCAAAAAGAATACAGAGGTCACCCCAAACGCCCTAAAACACGATCTTAATGCAGCTTTTACATAGCCCCTAAACCGACCAAATCACGCCTTTACGCAGCCAGAAGCGACCAAACCATCACCAGACACGGCCTCTAACCGACAGAAAAATTTCAAACATGGCCTCAGACAAATTTCTAACATTCACTTACACACACACGTATTTATACTCACATTCACACAGACAATACATTCATTCAATTCACCCACATTCAAGGGTTTACAAGCTCACAATTCACTTCACACAGTTGCAACAACAACACACACTATACTAAGAGACTAAGTAAGGGAGTAGCCCTTACCTTTTCGAAGAGGACAGCCGTGAATTCTAACTTGACATAGTCGAGTTCGCCGAAACCGCTCCAAAACGACGTCAACTCTACAAGTCACGATTATTCTATCAATCACTAGTTAAATACACACTAAATCGACAAATGAAATGATGACAGATGACTTCAACTCGGAAAGCCCCAAATTCTAGGGTTTATTCAAATGAAAACCAAATTGGTGGATTGAAAATGAATCATACCTTATTTAATCTAATAAGGAGTTTAAAACTCAAAGAGTATCGACGAATGAAAGCAAAATAGAGGATCAACGCAGCAAAAACCGAGGAGGATCGTTGAACAGGAACGAACAAAGACAACGAAAGATGGCGAAACAGTGATGATGACGATGATGAGGATGATGGAGATGATGACGATAATGAGGATGATGGAGATGATGATGATAATGAGGAGTGATGATGATAATGATGAGTGATGATGATGAATTGAATGAGGCCAGGGAAGAAGAAGAATAACGAAGAAGGCTCTCAGCCTCTTTTTTATTTGTTTTGTTTTTTTTTTGTACGAATCAATTCAAGGAATGGTGGGTTTGAGTTATTCATTTATTTATTCATTTCTAGGTCTATCTCATACTACTCTTATTATTATTACTATTATTTAAAACTCCATTTAAGAAAAATAATTTAAACTCGTATAAGTTCGACTTAAAATATTAAAAACGACCTAAAGGAAAGATGAGATTCGCTTATAACAAGATACGAAAATACGGAGTATTACAGTGTAGCAGACAACACCACGTAGACAGCATGTTGTCCCTGACTGCAGCGGGCATTAGTGGACAACATCTAGTAGGGAACACACAAACAACATATAAATACAATCATGTTCGTACACTTTTTTTTGGTATCTACATATTCTTTTTATGTATCGGAGTGTTCTAGATTGTGCAGAAAGCCAATCATAAAATATTTGCTACACACCTGGACAGTATGCAATGCAAGATACCATAAAGACGAAGGGCATCCAAGAGCTTTCCTTTCCCTACGGAGAAGAAGAAACTGGTCCACATAACTTTTTCCTGAGAAAGGCCGCGGGAATGGAGGAGGCACTTCAAATATTTGTCACCAAACAGAAAACCGCGAAACATCAGACATGTATGCCACTTACTATTTGTCACCAAACAGAAAACTGAGATAGATAGTCTACGCCGTGCAAAACCTACAAAAACAAACAAACAAAAAAAATACGACATTGATTAACAGAGAATTTGAAGAAAATGTAATTACGTGATCAGCTTGCTTTGCAAATTACCGGCAAAGAGTTAGGACGAAGACATGAAGCGAGAAACGATTTTTCATAACGGCCCTTCAATTATCTGCCAATCAACTTTAAATTAGTAATTTAGTATAGAGTCAAAATTTCAATCCATATTAGCTGCTCCCGTACAGCTCACTTGCCCCATGCTCGACGTTGTCGGGTTCATTTAACATCCATTATATGGCGTGAATTGTGCAAACCACCTAAATACACAAAACACGACCCCAGCTACATAAAATACTACTATAGATACGTAGAACGCAATTGACTATATATGTGTATCTAGACTGATTATTTATGTATCACTACACCTCCACTAAACATAAAAAATTAATTTCTTTGACACCTACCCATACAAAACTCACCCCACCTGCTATACACATGCCGAGAACATCGCCAACAACCAAATATCTATGGCTACCCAAATCTGTCCGCTCGTTGTCGTATTAGTTTTGGCAAGGGCAACGACAGAGTGAGGACATTACGTAGTAGCAAGCAGTGTGCATGAGCAGACATCACACATTAGTGGAATATCACGCAGCAGACGGCAACCAGCAGGAAACAACAGCGCTTTACAGATGACCGGAAGGTAACGGACATCAACGCGCAAGACAACATGTAGGAACGAAAAGCAGAATGCAACAGCAAAAAGTAGGACGCAGTAGGTGACAGCCCACAACATCAGACATTAGTGCACAACAGACTTCCACGGTGGTTGGTTGCTTAATCGAAAACATCACTTGTGACTGTCCTTCGTTTTCCAAATTTCAAGTAATATATTCAAATTGATACGGATATGGTAGATCTACCAAAAAAAGCTTAATTTCAAAAAACTAACCTCAACGTAGATTTGATCGGGTAATTTTGACTCAAACAGTCCGAGTTGTCCCGGCAGGGACAACGACGACAAAGATGAAGCGCTCTAGAGGTCGATGTCGTATCGCCGACATCTTGATGGCTGAAAAATATCTGTTGAGGGTGGTGGAGGGTAAGCATGAATGAACTAAGTTTCATTGTTTGCGGTTAGAGAAAGAGATATAGTCCGGTTCTTGGGAATTTACGACAATTATTCATGCATGATATGTCTGTCTGACGTTCGGATCCATGAAAAATACATGACATATCTGTGTGGCGAACTACTTAAATACATAAAAGAGTACTCCAGTTACATAAAATAGTACGCAAGGTACGTAATTTACACTTGACAATATATGTGTATTTAGGCTAATTACTTATGTATCTATAGTTATTATTCATGTATCCTATCGTTATGACTCTCAGTAAACAACCAATATGCACCATTACCCATCCACCACGGCTACCACCACCCAACCACCACACAAGGCTGCCTTGTTTACAAAATAAGACCCCTAAAACAGATGAAAATTTTATTTTTGATCAACTTTGCTTATGAAAGCATGTTTATATCTACTTATGGATAATTTGACTTAGTTGCCTCTCAATAAATACATTTACTATTACTAGTTCGTAATAAACAATCCCAGACAATAGATTCAAGTAAAATGTAATCAACTCAACAATTTGAAGGTCAATTAAAACAATTCATCGCAACAAGAATCTAGGACGAGCATAATGTACTAGGTTTATCAAAATGTTAATAATCAAAAACTAATTAATTAGGCCGAAAACAATTTTAAAAATAGCAGTTTGTTAAACTGAATACACTCAGGATGAAGAAAATTATATGAACAATTGAATTTCCACCAAGTATCATACTATACTAGTCGAACAACGAAGAATATTTCATTAATTTTTATTTCAATTAAAATGGTTGATCTAGTCATCTAGAGAAAAAGAAAAATAATTTTTAATAAAAACAAACAGTACGGAATCGTGAAATTCGAACCTGTAGACAATATATATTTGCCAGAGACTAGTCGGAGTGGGTCGACATCGACTATGTTGGAGATGCTCCGATGTCGGGGGCAGTGTATGACAAAGAAAAAATTAGAGAGACAATTACGATGAAAGTTATCTTTGAAGCATTTGGGTCGTCGTCGCATTCCCGACAGATCGACGGTGGTGGTAGGCGGTGTGAAGTGTGGCCGGAGAAGAATAAGCAGGTTGTGGCCGGAGCAGATCGACATGTGGTGAGAGGTGGGATGGTAGTGAGAGACGTGGTGGTAGGCGGTGCGAAGTGTGGTGGTCGATGGTGAGAGACGTGGTGGTCGACAGTGAGTCACGTGGTGGTCGGCGATGGCTGATCAGAGGCGTGACGGCGGTGAGAAGTGATTGAGTTGGAGGAAGGTGAGAAGGAGTAGGGAGGAAGGTGATAAGGGTAGCTTTGGTAGGGATGAAATGAGAAGCTGGTATTGTAATATGACCGTACAATAGAAGTTCGTAGAGTTCGTATTATATTTGAGGTTCGTACAGGATCCTAAATCTATATATATATATATATATATATATATATATATATATATATATATATATATATATATGTGAATGTAATTATTATTCTATATTTATCAACAAATTAAAATAAGGAACATTTAGTTTATTACGTACTAATGGATCATCGGTAGATATAGCCGTTCGTTGTTTTTTGGCGGCCCTTCCAAAAGCCATAGTCACGCTGACTCCACCTGGCATACCTCTCAAACGACCCTTGTGCTCAGGTCGACCAATTGCCTCAGCAAGTATGTCCTTTTCGGGTCCAGGAGTGAATGTACCTTTTTTCACCTTTTCAACTACTACATCCAAATTCATTGAAAAAATTAATTCATGCAAGTATTATAATACGGTGATAAATTGCACAAATAGTTCATGAATAATCAAATATAAAGAGTACGTAGTACGTACAATTGCCGCTTTTGCCTTTTCACTCGGTCCTGATAATTTGCCGGATTTCGGAGTGTGGCCTAGGACCCATACATCATGTCGGTTTACTATCACACCTGATTCATCCTTTTTGACCTAAATATTCACAAAAAAGAATATAATAATACGTACAAGAGAGAATATAATAATACCTAAACATTCATCCTAGGGTTTCTAAATTGAAAAAAAGATAGTGTAGTTTATTATAAGTCTTACAACTTTCTCCACAAGAGGCAGAAAACCGTCTCGATCGGTGCATTGATAATACTCTTTCTTTTCAATGTTTGCCTTGTTTCTTTGACTTACAACCTTCAAATGAAATCAATAAATTAAAGACACACATATATATATAAATTAGTTAATTTAAATCAACTAAATTATGTCGTAGTATATACCTTAAATTCAGGTGTTTGACGTTGTGTTTTAAACTTCTCCCAAACTTGGGGTGTGATCCCGGGATATGTTTCTGGTGGCATCTTTGGATCTGTCACCTTCCCTTTCTCCTTTTTGTTCAAGTGCTTTTTAGCCACTTGAGTCTTCCACGATCTAAAAGAATTTGCTACCTTGGTCATACAATATTTATTGTATTTATCGAGCACATTGTAAGCTTTCTGCAGATAAAATAATTTACATAATTAAATACTTACTTTCATTAAAAAAATAACCATGACAAAAGTTTTAGAATTAATTAAATAATGAATAATATGTATACCTTCAACATACTTAAAATTTCATCCCTCAACTTGGGATTCAATTGCTTTATATTTGGTAGATCGAAAGGAACATAGTGCTTTGTGACAATCCCAATGAAAGAAGCAAACTTCTTTCTCAACGGTCCATTTGGCAAGCCAAGATCTTCGTTCCAAGTAAGAGGAAGCGGATTACCATCGGCAATGGCCTTCATTGCCTCTGGTTGTTTGGAACGTCCTCTACCTTTTCGTTTCGGTACACTATCATTTTCACGCTCTTTATCGTCCATAGCAAGCCTTCAAAAATAGAACATTAACTCGACATTATTACTCCGTATAAACAACAAAGAATAACAAAGAATGCTACCAAAGATTGCAACAACAAAGCAAAGATCTACCCACCCTAAACCCTCACATCCTCGCCTCTAAATTAACAAAGAATAACAACAATAACGATAACAAAGAAGAAGAATAACAAGCTGCAAAGAAAGAATAACAACGACAACAAAGAAAGAAAGAATAACAACAACAACAACGACAACAACATCAACCTAAATTAACAGCAACAGCAACAACGGCAACATAGGCAACGACACCCTAAACCCTCACATCCCCTGCCCCACCCGCCTAAACCCTCATACCCACCGTAAACCTACCTTCATACCCACCCTAAACCCCATAACCTACCCACCCACTGTCACCCTCACGTAAAATTAACAACACTAACCCTAAATTAACAACACTAAACCCTCAACACTAACGACAATAATTCAACAACAACAACATTAATTCAATAACAACAACATCAATTCAATTCATTAGGGTTTAAAAAACGGAATAAAAGGGAAAGAAAGAACCTGTTTAAATCAACTAAATTAGGGTTTAAGCCCAACGTCGAACAGAGTACGAACTTTGAAAACGAAAAAACAACGGAGAAATTAAGTTTGAATCTTGGTGCGAAAGCGTAATGAAAGAAACTTTTAAACTGAGAGTAGAGGAGAAAAATGGTGCGAAAGCGTAATGAAAAAGACAAAGTATAACTTTTGAACTGCCTAAAATGAAAATATATATGAGCATTTTTTTTTTTTTAAAAAAAAAACAAAGTATAAACAACGGTTTTTAAAAAAACCGTTTGAAAACATATAAATAAACAACGGTTTGACATTAAAACCGTTGTTTATATAACTTTCAGAAACGGCTTTTCCTATAAACCGTTGTTTTAAATAGATTTAACTAAACGGTTTTTTAAAAGAACCGTTTCAAAAAAACGTTTTTTAAAACGGGTTTTGACTAAAAACCGTTATTTAAGTGTTTTTGAAATCTAAATATCTAGTATACATAAAATCAATAAAATAGTACTGAAAGTTTATATTTAGTTCAAAACCGTTGTTTTATATAGGTTTAAAACAACGGTTTTTATTTAACACCGTTTTAGAAATATGTTTTTTTAAGAAATTACATTATTTATGCAAGGTCAATACATTTTTCAACAACTACAAACTCAATAATTACAAAAGTCTATTTCAAACTAAAAAACAACTCGGTACTACATTACATTATTATAATTCATACAAATACATTATATTATTAAAACTACATTACATTATTCATACATAAATTTAAAAAAAAAAAAAAAAAAAAAAAAAAAAACAACTCCGTACATTACATTATTCATACATTACCTTATCTCTGGATAAACACTTTTAATAGCATCAAAAACAGCAGAATAAACATCTTCCTCATCACGTGGTATCATTGCATGTCTTTCAGCAGTCGATAGTAAGACAAAATCTTTGGGACGGTTAAATAGATGCAAGTCTTCTTTTCTTGCAACCCAACTGTAACACCCCGTGTTAATTTTAAGCTAATTATAATTAGGAAATCAATAAATAATCATCCTCGCTCATCATATTCCTAAAACATTACACTACAATTATTTTTTTTGCACCTAAACCAAAACCATTTTGAATTACTTAGAATTTGAACTTTATTCTTTCATTTTCAAACTCGATAAATTAAATGAAGCACACACGACAAATTTCTCAACGACAAATTTTGGCACGCAAATCGAGGTCAAACGTTGACTAAATGGCCAAGCCACCTAAATGTGATTAAGTCACCTAATCTTTTCTTAAACATAATTACTCATAATCCAAACCTAATTAAAGTAGCTTAAGCTTAATCATATCAATATCAATATAATACTATTAAAACAAAATAACCTCCTATGCAACCCCTTAAAAACAACCCAGAATTCCTCCTAATGCAGCCACGTCATCGTTGGGTTACAAGTCAGCTCAATTTTAAAGGAACGTCAAAATTGAAGAGGAGAAGAGGAAGCGCACGACAAAATTGAAGTCCATAATTCAACATCTCACCCTTTACTCATCATTATTTTTTGTTGCTATTTCCCAGTTTTTTTTTCCATCATTTTGATCTTCTTCACCCATATTAATTTGTTGTTTTATTGTATTTTGTTTTGTTATTTTGCAGGTGAAGTACACAAGAGAACCCGATAATCCCACCAAATTGTATGAAATTTTTGTGTCATTTTTTTAGTTGGTGAGTTTTATTTGATTTATTTGTGTTTTATTATTGTGAAAATTATTGATTGAATTTTTGTTTATTGCTTTTACAGCATGCAAAGGTAGGGGTTCAGAACTTGGGGTTCATTTCAAGGTACATCTATTTCTTAAATTTGATTTTACATTATCTCGATATTTGATTCTAATTTTAGTTTGTATTGATTGATAAAGTTGGTAACTTTATCTGTTGAAATTGTTTTATTTTGTAATGTAAATTGATGGTAATTACTGAAGTTTGATTTCGTTGATTTTTCTCATTTTTTTTTTGAGTGTTTGGAATTTGATTAACAAGTCAGTGTAAAAGTTTGGATGTGGCGCTTTGTTTTCGTCTGATATCAAAAAATTTTTGAATGCGCGTTTTTTAAGTCGTGAAACCTGATGAAAAAAGCAGGGATCTGTTGCCTTAATGTGGATAGGTCTCCCGTAAACTTCAGGAATATCAAGTTTCATTGTTATTGGGTGAACCACCTGAGTTTCCGATGATATGATGGTTCAGTAAACGATGTTACATTTCCGCTTCTTATGTTTTATGTATTGATGATTAGCAGTGATTTGATAATGTTCTTAGATTAGTATGTATAGGCGTTAGTAGTAATTTACTCGGTACAACTTGTATCAAAATATTTTGATGAGTGTTTGTTGTGATGACATGATCATTCCTTTTTAATTTTGTAATTAGGACGTGAACCTGTCAGTAACAATGATTTTCTTTGTTTTGCTCAGGTCATTTTCATTTGACAAATCTGTTACTGGATGCTATGAAATAGACGGCCCATGAAAGCAAAACTGAAGGCAGGATAGTCATCGTTTCTTCGGAGGGTCATCGTTTTGCTTATAGTGAAGGGATTCAGTTTAACAAATTAAACGACGAGTCAAGGTAACAGTCAGTTTTCGTGATGTTGGCACAAACTCATATTTTGACACTACTTCATAGACCAATATAGAGTTTGAATTGCGAACGATACTGACGAACACAGATTTCCAATATGATATTTGTCACAATTGGAGCCTTATAATTGCTAAATACTGCAGATACAGCAGCTTTCAGGCGTATGGGCAATCAAAGCTTGCAAACATCGTGCACGCTAATGAGCTCGCTAGGAGATTAAAGGTACTTGTGTAGTCGTATCTATCCATATTCATAGTAATTACTCCGTACTAAACTTAGCTTAATCATTACTAATACGTAATTAATACTAAGCTCATGAGTAAAAAATCCTGATAATTCAGATTTACCATGTTTGTTTGTTCATTTTAGGAGGAAGATATCAACAAAACCGCTAACTCGCTTCATCCTGGATCCATCTTAACCAACCTCCTGTGTCACCGTAGTTTCATCAATGGTACATTTCTCCGCTCCTTTGCTCACGTCCTTGAATATGAGGATATTTGTTTGGATAATGTGGCATTATAGGATTTTGACTTTGATGCTAGCAGAGGGCTGGCGTACTGCCAGGATTTTAAGTAGCTATTGAATACGATTTTCGAATTTTCTAACTAATGATTAGTAAATTAAGAACTACATTGGTGATAGAAAGAATTCTCTCTACAACAATCTTCTGCCAAGTGCCAACACACAAACAGAAGGCACCCTATAGAGGCTAGCATCTCTAGCTAACCAACTCGTATGAGCACGTGTATCTTTTCCTTAATCCTGATACTTACTATAACCACGATCAGAAAGCAAGTCTGATCATGTAGGTAGTCTCCTATCCTGGTCCCACAGTTATCTTTATTTGAATTTGAAACTCCTAATAAAAAAAATCACAATAGATAACATTGATTGTAAGAGTAGTATCAAATGTGCACCATATTAGTTGCTGCAGTCCATTTGACGTGATACCATGTCTTATGATATAGGTAAGACACTTGCCAGTTGGCGATGGAATCTGGATTGCACGTCATAAGCAGCTTCACACGGATTACGTTCTTGATTTCATTGTTGAGAGGAAAAATGTTGATGACTTGCGTAGTTCAATTAGAGAACCGCTACAGGGATCAGAAACTGAGACTCCTGATACTTCTACTGCTCGATACACCTAATTCTTACTGAGATTGATCATTGATGAGAATACATTTGCTGTTTTTCACGCATTCCATTATTATTATTATAAATACTACTCCGTATAAAAGCATAGTTGGTGGATTGGTTTTTAGATTTTAGCTATTAGCCGATGCCTAAGTGGCCTATGGTGTCCCATTCTGACGCTTTTCACTGCATTATTCATTTAGAGAACGGGAATCAAGAAGATCATTCATTTGGTGGAGGGTGTTCCAAATACTTGTGAAGCAGCCGACAGCATTAAAACTGTGTAAGAATTTTCAATTTGGGATTTTGTTAATATCGTGAATTGAGTTTGTCTATTTTGTCCTCTTCCCTCCCCAAAAGCTTCCTACAGCGGGTATGCCTCTGGCGTTAAGTATATGGCGTAGGCTACAACTAAATTATTCATAATTGTACTTTTGAACTTTATTTCACTTGTATGGAAAAGTTTGATTTGTAAAGTTTGATTTTCAAAGAGCAAGCTTCTAGACTTAACTAAAGTTTTTTTTTTTCCTGGTATTTCAGTTGTTTTACTACAGAGCTGCTGGAGGGATTTGACGTGCAAAGAACAAGTAGTCTAAGTGACACCCTCCATCGATATGGTTTTCTCACTTTGGCAATTACAGATCAGTATCAGTTGAATTCATCTTTGACCGACTGTAGTCTTTGCAGTTCAACGCCTTGAATACGACAAATTCATCAAAAAGTGCGATGATGTTGATAAGATGACTGTTAGTGATGTCTTTGCCACCCAACTCATGCAGGTTGGTGTTCTTTGTAACTCCGCATGTACCTACTTTCAGTTCAAATAGACACGTGTATCTGAAAAACAAATATGATACTCCATTCATATGGGTCATCTGATTTCTTGATTTTGGACAATTTTATATCCTCACTAATTCTCACTTCGGGGAAAAAAAAAAAAAAATTCGTTGTGAAACGACAACTTTGCCCACGTGACTTTAAACAAGCCCACTTGCTGTGAACTAATTCTTGTGATATACAATGCAGGTTTCTCAGGTAACTGAGGAAATTGCTGTTGCTGTCCTCGATTGTTATCCAACACTTTATTCTCTGGCTTTAGCATATGCAGCTTTGGTAAGCGGTTGACCCTTAATTATATGCAGCTTTGGACGACATGTATCTTTCCCCAATTTGAGAGAATTTGTGCGATGCTTGTGTTAGCTTCAGAGTAGTAGAATTTGACGTGACAGTTTGAGATCATTAGGAATTAGGACAAATAATAGCTGTTTTTTTGGCAAATGAGCATGAGATGGGGGTCGTAGCTAGGCATCTTTGTAGGTTAGTCTAACTGTCTAAGTCGATCGAGCAGACGTTACTACGTTAGTGCACATAATTTTCTCTTTTAATAAGAAACTTTGTCTATGCTATACGACCACATTGGCAGCTTAATTTGTGCTGCAGCGACCAATATCAAGTTGTATCGTTGATTCCCAAAAAATAAGTGTCGTAAATGGATAGTACTCAAAGTATATTAATTTAGTGGTGGGTTTTGTTGGAAATAATGCTAATAATAAAGAAAGATACCAAAGACAAAGTGAGAAGAAATATAAAATGTTGGTACTTTAATTATTACTCCGTATTTTTTTAATTTTTAATACTTTAAAATTAAAACTCTTCAGCCGCTCCTCACTTTTGGGAGTACTTGGCTATCCGTCTTGTAGTACGATGTAACCGTATGTATAGTCTTCTCCATTTCAAAGGACTTACCCTCATTTCCTTAAATTTGTCAAACTAAATTTTTATAGGAGTATTATTTTCATTTATTGATATATATTTACTTTTTAAATACTATTTGAAGATAAAAAATTTGTCTCCAATTGTACATTATAATTACTTGAAAGGAAATTTGTGAATAAAATGCAATTTTTTATTGTACTGTTAACTTAAGAATTAATGATATTGGGATTTTAGTAAGTTGCGAACATTTTTGTTTTTTAACTTCTAACTGACGGATCAGTACGGCCTAACTATGCACGATACTTCAAGCTTGAGAATTGAGCTGTATTGTTTGAGCATGTCAACGAAAACTACTTCTGTTTTCAATGCGATTAATTCTATCGTTTCAAGAGATTTATGGCTTATCAATGTGTTATGGGTTGCTATCTTAGGATCAAATAATTGATCTTACTCATCGTTAACCGTTTTAAGCTTTTCTTATGACTTACGAGCGGTTCAGGGTGCGGTGGGTTAGGGTTGGTGCTCCCTAACTTTATACCTGACCTTATAATGGGTTTAGACGGGTCATAAATTTATTCTAATCATAATGGATTTAGACGGGTCATAATGGGTTTAGACGGGTCATAAATATTATTCTAATCATAAAATCTAATTATTGATGAATTTTTTTAGCTCTGATCTTTGGGTTGTTGCTCAATTTTTATATATATATATATATATATATATAAATCAGAAATAAATATTAGCCAGTTTAAGTTAGTGGAATTGGATCGAACTGAAATCTCGTACTATACATTTATTTGTACTCACTTAATGTAGTTTGAAAATCACCAAAATTGTAGATGGTTGTTTATAAATTACCTCATTTAAATTTTTTTCTATCTTTGTAGGATGCTTCTTGAGACACATGGTAATGTGCTAGCAAAATCGCAACCGACAAATTGAGGCAGCTTTACCGTTATCCAACCAGGTACATTTCGCTGACCTTACAAGAACCCAAAATGCTCCTGATATTTGACGACAAAGCATATCTCATGCATAGGCTTAGGTCGCCTCTGTCAAGCTTTTGCTGACGGTTCGCGTTGCTGTCAGGCTGCTCGTACCACACGATGTGCGCTGTTCCTGCTGCTTATGTCGCCAAGTAACTTCCGCTGTCATTGAGTAAGCCGATGTCCCTGCTGTGTTGTCGCAGTTACTTCGACTTGCTGATGCGGCAGTGACTGTCGATATTAATAACGCTACATAACGCTACAGCAACCTGATGCTATTGGTGCAACATGAACATGACCGATACAATGTACGGAAATAAGTTGAAATTGCATAATGGAATCACATTTTCAGCAGTGGAATAGAGCATCCAAAACAACCGACTTGGAAATCTTCTTTTCAAACTTGTCAAATTTATAGTGAGATCAGAAACTCTCTTCTTTTCAAACTCGTATGTCCTCTTTTGTTTTCCCGACTATGATCTGTTGACACAAATGCCGATGTATTACAGTTCAAATTAACCAAAGACGGTATTGACAAGATTCATTGCAATCTGAGCGATATGGAACTCCATTGACTATGCACGGTTCTGAACGCGCCCGAAAAAATAAGCGACAATTATATGTGATATGGACATCGTCACAATATGCAATACGTAATGTTTACATTTAACGAACAATGCAACCCATCATACGTGTATAACCGTCTCATCTCGAGAAATCTCAAAAATGCTAGAAAAACATTGTCAAAATATGCAATACGTAATGTTTACATTTTACGAACAATGCAACCTATCATATGTGTGAGCGACTCGGTCCGTGGATTCCACGGGGCACACCACTAGTTGATTATTACTAACACAACATATAATAATAATATCAAATTACTATTCCACCTTGATTTAACTAACACTTTCACTAAAACTCGATATATTGGGTTACACTAAGCCTAAACTGATAAACTTTTTGACGTCTGAGCATAATGATTTAATTCGATAGCATCCAACAAAAAAAATATATATTTCGATCAAATAAAATTTTATTTCAAACTTGCGAGGAATCTAATACCCAATTTTTATATTGATTTCGTTTTGAGGTGTATTTTCATTTTTATTTTCGATCTCACTTCTAAACATTATTTCAAGACTATATATTTCATTTTGAGACTTTTCGCGAACGCGTACATCGAAAATTTCAAAAACGTAAAAAGCGGGCCTTGGCTTGCATGTTGGCCGAAATATCTTGGCCCTTGGTCAAGATTATCTTCTTCCATTTTCTTCCCTATTCTTACACACCTTACCTCCTTTTGCATGTTGTCTAATCCTTCTTACACTCTATATTAGTCATCATCATTTAGTAGCTTAATTAAATAAAATGATTTATGCAATTAAATAGATATGCATTCACACTTTACAATTCATTACAAAAACAAAACACAATTACTACAACTACTACTACCCTACACGACATACACACAACACAAACACCAAATATTTCTAAGTCATTTCCTCTCTAAAATAAACTCAAACTCAAGAGCATTAGTAAGCTCATTCATGTACAACTTCAAGAACACCATCCTTCCACTTCTCCTTTTCCTTTAAATCATTTATTTCTTTCCTTAAATCATTTAAGTTCATAAATAAATCCTTCATTAATTATGTTAGTAATCACATCCTCTTTATGCTTATATTTATTTTAGAATATGAATCAAATTAATTAAAATACAAACATCACCTAAACATAAATACTACAACACTTTAAATTTTTAGTTTAACTAGTTTAGTTTCAAAATAAATTACTAACTTGTTTATTTCATTCTTATGTACCTCTCCTAACCAAAGACGAGGAGCAAGGTGGTGGAGTCGATCTTAGCCAATTCGATCACATCGTTGACCCGGACAACTGCTAGTATAACTTTCCATAACCTAACCTAAGGTGCTTCCCGCACACTTATGTGATAAGCGCCTCGTAGTTGATTTATATTTTCCTAAATGATGTTTTGATGCATACTTAGTTTATTTTATCACCTAGTGTTCATATGTTAAATTAGGAGACAAAAATCGAAAAATAATATTAGGGTAACATTAGAAAACCACACGGCATCCCCTTAATTTTTGTCTAATTTTTCGTTTTTAATTTTTGTAAATTGCATGCTTAAAATACTTATAATAAAATGAACATGAGGATATAATTAGTTTTTGTGTAGGATTTAAAATGAATTTGTTATGAATTTTTAAGTGTTTTAAATTGTTATTAGTGTTCTTGAATTCTTGTGTTAATTTTATGCTTAAATGATGTTTATTTATTTGTGTGAATGTTTTGATATGTTTTCCACTCATGATCAAGTACATAAATAATATAAGATAAATTAGTTGTTGAATTAGAGGTATAAAAATCAAAAATCAAAGTTTATGAACATATATAATTATACACGGCCAACTTGATTTATATGGACCAATTTTTAGTTTTAATTTTTCTAAATAACATATTATGATTAGTATAGTTAAAATAGACTTGCTATAAAAATTTGAGAAAATAAAACGATAATATGAAATTTGAGTTAAAAATGTTCATATGAAAAGTATTAGAAGTTCTTCATATAATCAAGTGTTCTTCATTTATATAATTAGTTTGATTCATAAATTTTATAAGTTTTAGTTATTTGTTGTTTCTTTTTACTAGTGTAAATCACCTTAGGTTAAATTGATTAATTAGTATATAAAAACTTTAAATCAAAAACCGATAAAATTTGAAAACGAAAATAAATGTGTAAGTATAGAAGGCCACGGTTTTGGTTGATTTTTAGACCAAAAATGATTTTGTCACTTTTTATTTTTATCACTTAAGTAATTAAAATAGTTTAAGTAATGATTTATTAATAAAAACAAAAAAAGAAATAAATGGCTAACATACTAAACCACACGACATTCACCCTATTTTTGGGTCAATTTTGGTCAAAATGAATTTATCACTTAGTCACTAAATTTGAATAGTAATTAGGTTTATGTTTGTTTATGTATTAAATCGTTAATAAAAAGAATTGACAAAACCGATAAAAATAAACGTTACACGTATTAAAATGAATGAAATCGAGTGTTACTACCTATGCTTAAATTTGGATGTGGACATACGGACTATTTAAAATGAACTACGACAACCTCGCTAAAAACGGAAACCGCTAAAAGATTAGTTAAGTATATGACTAAATAAAACCGAGTTTTACTTTTAAAATGTTATTTAAAATCGCTAAGTACAAAATGAACTTAACAACTTTGACCCTAGAATTTTATACTTAGATTATATTAAGTTTTACTTCCGAAATCATTTTTCAAATCACTAAATACAAAACGAACCTAACGACTTTAAAACTAGAATTTTACACTTAGTAAATAAAAAGCTTGGTTTTATTTTCTAAAATATCCTTAGTATAACAAAAATGTATAAGAGTATAAAGATACTAAGTATAAATAAAGTCAAATAATAAATACTAAAGTATAAAGAAAATAAAATAGAAATGCTAAGTATAAAGAAAATAAAATAATAAATACTAAGTATAAGAATACATATACGTATAAAATACGAATAAAATACGAAGTATAAAAATACGTACAAATATGGAATACGAAAATACGAATACGTATAAATACGAGGAATAGTAAATACGAGGAATAGTAAATACGAGGAATAGTAAATACGATGAATAGTAAATACGAG
Source organism: Dianthus caryophyllus (assembly GCA_023091065.1). NCBI lineage: Eukaryota > Viridiplantae > Streptophyta > Magnoliopsida > Caryophyllales > Caryophyllaceae > Dianthus > Dianthus caryophyllus. The sequence goes on from CM041522.1 coordinate 22,099,577, forward strand.
GAATAGTAAATACGATGAATAGTAAATACGGTGAATAGTAAATACGGTGAATAGTAAAATAATGAATAGTGAAAAATATTTAAAAGTTACGAACGGACTCAAAATAAATAATTAAGTTTTTCTATGTGTTCTGCTTTACTCAAGAATCACATTACTAAAAATTTCATTATACAAGTTCGACGTTATATTTATATTACAAGTTCGTCATTATTATTATTTATGAACGAGAGAATGAGAAATTGAGAAAGCAAGTACTTGAATAAAATACTAGGATTGTTCGCCATGTTGCGACTCTTGAAATTCGAAGTTAACGAGGTAGCTGTCTATGGGGACTTGGGCTCCTGCACCCGAGTTGCCCAAGGCTATTCAACGATCTTAAGATTCTTTGTTTGACGTGTGGTATCAACCTCGGGGATGGGGCATACTTGATACTTCCATGGGGCCCATAGAATAGTAATTGGAACGCCAACCCCATCCGGGTACCCGCCTCTGGTGATAGTCGAACTTTTTCGCTTGGTGATACCTTTTGAATAGCGAATAAGTATGATCCTCGATAGGTAGTGTATGCATACATTAGACAAGGGATTAGGCCGCCCTTATTGCCTTAGATATCTTTAGTAGATAATCCAGGACACGTCCGACTTCGTTTCTACCTGCCATCGCGGATTATGTACGCATGCTTCCGCCTTACTAACGAAGACTCATTTGTTATCACATGTTGAATGCATTTCCTTGTTTGTTTGATGATTATCTGAATGACCTGGCTGAGTATTGGAATGCGATTTGTTGAGTATGATTAATTGTGAGCGTGGCATGTTATTTGATTGGTTTATACTCGTATTGAATCATCATGATCTCCTTACGTGTTTTACTTGCATGCTTGCTATTTGTTTTCCCTTGTTTATTTAATATTCATATTGCATATTGTTTTAGAATTGCATGTATCGAAAGAGTGTGCGGGAAAATGATGAGAGTTTAATGCAGGTACCCCGAGTATTGACCGTTGAACTATCAGGGGATTGAAGGCCTTATTTTGTAATCTATTTTGAGAGGATGTAATTAAACTTATACTCTGTTATTCTAAACTCGTACTATGTACTTGGAGTTTTATTACGATTAACAGCTGGTTTTGTAATATATAGACTTAATTAATTTTCCGCCTTAGTTTAATTAAAGTCACGAAAAACCAGGTTGTTACAGTTGGTATCAAAGCTGTGTTGCGACCGTGAATGACTTAAAGTTATCTCACATAGCGAGACGACACCTGGGCCAGACATTCATATCGTATGTCAGGCATAGACATATAGGATCAAATAATAAATTAGAAATCTCTAGACCACTAAAAAAATAATAACGCAGATCAGCTTAAATGTGAGAAAGGGTAGAACCTTAAGGACCGACCTATTAATAATAAACCGGTGAGACTAGCGATAGAGTCTTATATTATTATAATTCTTTTACTTGCTATTTGCTCTGTGGCTAACTTTAGTCTGACATAGGCCCTTAGGATGTCATCTTTCCGCTCTTTCCGTTACTACGCACCACAACGCCCGCCGATGATGCAACTAGGAGAGTACATACGTAGCCATTCCCTCCACATAGAGCGATATGTGGAAGCTCATGGGATCATGACGGGAAGGATCTACCACACGAGGGGCATTGGCATCAGTTTGACTATGATTGAGAGCTTTCACCCATACGACGAGTTTTGGGCACCTCTAGGTTTACGACTTCTCTTCGATTACGAGCTGTACATGGATCGCATGTACCATCCGGATCCACTTCAGAGGGTGGAGGGACCACCTGCGTGGATGGAGTATGATGAACTACTCGACAGTTTGATGATTCAAGAGTATGAGCGCGACTATCCTCCATTCCCACCCGACGCCGTCATACCTCCAATCATATGGGAGAGGGATCTCACCTCTGGGAGACTCTTGAGGGTCGCAAATCACATTTAGGGTCATTTGACTCCAGTTTGTAAAATATATGTAACCGACTTTTAACTATCCTAAGAACGATCTTAATATCGTCTTCTTTTCCTTCGGCTATGGGTGTTATACTCGGATGTGACGTTTGGTGAACTTATGTATTATATTCCTTGAAATATGAGACTACCGTGCGGTAAGAAGTACTCTGAATGGACACCAAAAGAGAAGGCCCGCAAGAAAGCCATCGAGGCCTACGCGCGACGTCAACAATTGAAGTCCTGGAAGAGATCACAGGACTCGAGCAATGCGGAAGTCGACTGGAAGACTAGGGCACTTAAGACTCGTGATATGGAACATCAATTCTGATCATCTCCGCCGATCCTCAGAATATACAGATGTGATCGAAGCGTTCATGCAGGGAAAACCTGAGACATTTGAGGGGATCAGTGGGACACTATACCCATGGATCAGGAGTATGAATGCGAGGTTCCTGGAACACTCCGTTAGAGAGGAATGGAAAACCTCCCTAGCAGCTGCGTGCCTCGACGAGGAGGCCAAAGCATGGTGGAGGCGACTGCGCTCCCCAGCTATACTTGAGGGTGAGTACTACCTGAGCTGGGAGGATTTCAAACTTGGCTTGAGCGACATGACTTATGCTGTTAAGTATAAGCATAGCTTCGCGGAGGAGGAGCATCGCTACTCAAAATTTGCTTAGGAGCTAGAGCAAATCTTTTGTCATTCTCGATTCAATTTCATATCTCTTGAGAATGTATCTAAACTTTTATGTTACTTTGCTGAACTTTTATCTAAGTTTTCACCTTAGTTCATTTCATAGAGAATGTATTAGGAGGCTTGTAACTTTTTGATGTAAACCTTTTACATTATCAATGAAATGTCTTTTACCTTGCATTTTATATTATGTCTATCTTTTGGAACTACTCAAAATTCATACAGTTTAATATTTTGTAATCGGTCGCCAACGATATTCAAGACGATGACCTCAACCATGCATTCTTAGAAGAAGAGGCGAGAAGAAGAGGCTTCGAGGATGCAATCACAAAAATTGCACAAAATGTACACCAACATCAGAGTGGCGGAAATAACCAGTCCGCATTTGAGAAATTCTCCAAACATCGACCTCAACCATATTCTGCTCACAACCCCACAGTCTTGACAGAGTGGATTGAAGAGATGGAGAAATTGCTAGAACTTAGCAAGACTCCAGCTAACGAGAGGGTGAATGTAGTGGCCTACTACCTCAAGGGAGAGGCCAACAGTTGGTGGCGTTTAATCAGGTCCACTTTTCCCTTAAGAATCTACACCTGGAGTGAATTCAAGACTCTGCTGGAAAACAAGTATTTTGGGGAGGAGTTGAAATGGGACAAGGAAGAGGAGTTCGAAACCTAAGACAGGCGATATGTCCCTACAGCGCATACGGAAAAATATCAAGAAGCTGCCCAAGTTCGCCTGCAGGATTATAACTAACGAGGAGGAACTTGCGACTCGTTACGTAAGAGGCATGGAAAGCGGCCTGAGGAACAATATGTGCGGGTTCAAGCTGCAAGGACTTCGCGAAGCCTACGAAAAGGCAACGCCAGATCCGGGCCTCCATTCAAAAAGGAGAAGGCGAGGAGAAAAAGAAGAAGAAGACCTTTACGCCTTTCGCGTGGCGAGTGCTAGCTTTATCCATAAGCCAATGTTCTACGCCTTGCTATCGTAATCAAGACAACCGCAATAGGAACCGTGGCGAGTCTCAGTTCTCCAACCGCAGTACCACTCCTTACGTCGCAAAGAATAACCAACCACCTCCCGCAGCTCCGGCCTTTCAAGCAGGTCAATGTCGTTTTTGTCGACAGCCACACCACCCGGGGAAGCGTTGTAACGGAGAGCCGGTGGTATGCTACTTCTGTAAAGTAGTGGGACACAAGTCGAATGAATGCCCAAAGCGGGGTAATGCTGCTAAGGCAAACGCGGGACCACCGCCAGCTGTCAGGGTTCAGGGACGTGTGTATGTCCTGACCGAGTCAGAAGAGGGTACGGATGATATTATCGATGTCGACGTCATCACCGGTAAATTTCTAGTTAATTCAATACCGGAGCATCTCTATCTTTTATATCCTCAAAATTTATCAAACAATCCAAACTCACAAACCCTGAACAAATCAGAACTAACATATCACTACCAGATGGTAAAAACATTCCTTGTTCTTCAAAATACAATAACGTAAAAATCTCGATTCACAACACAGATTTCCTGTCAGACCTTGTATTGTTTGACCTTCCCGAGTTCGATGTAATTCTGGGAATGAACTGGCTAGCTCGTCATAATGCGACATTTAAATGCCACGACCAGAAGATCACTTTGAAAACTAACCAAGGGAAGGAGGTATCATATCAGAGTTTGAAGAGGAAAGGGGGAGTGAAACTAGTGTCTGTACTGAAGCTTCGAAGTATGGAGAGAAAGGGGCACCAGGTGTATTTTTGCAGCATTACTAAGGTCGAGGACAAACTACGCATAGAAGACATCCCAATCGTGAATGAATACCCCGATGTTTTCCCAGACGTGTTACCAGGTATGCCTCCTGCACGAGATGTCGAATTCTCCATCGACCATACTGTGCACCTCACCTATTTCTAAAGCACCATACAGGATGGCTCCTGTCGAACTCCAGGAACTCAAGAAACAGTTGGAGGAGATGATTGAATTGGGATTTATAAGACCGAGTGTTTCACCTTGGGGTGCACCGGTACTCTTCGTAAAGAAAAAGGATGGGAGCATGAGGCTCTGCATCGATTACAGGGAATTGAACAAAGTGACGATCAAGAATCATTATCCTCTGCCTAGGATAGACGATCTCTTTGACCAGCTTAAGGGAGCAGGAGTTTTCTCCAAGATTGACCTGAGATCAGGATACCATCAGATCGCGGTTCGTAAAGAAGATATACAAAAGACCGCTTTTAGATCAAGGTACGGACATTACGAGTTCAAAGTAATGCCATTCGGCCTTACCAACGCCCCAGCAGTGTTTATGGACCAAATGAACAGAACCTTTCATGAATATCTCGACATCTGCGTGGTCGTGTTCATTGACGACATCCTGATCTACTCCAAGAATAAAGAAGAACACGCAGAGCACCTACACATTATCCTAAGTATCTTGAGAGACCATAAATGGTATGCCAAATTTTCAAAGTGTGAATTTTGGCTAGGCCAAGTGGCGTTCCTAGGCCACGTAATCTCCAAGGAGGGAGTAATGGTTGATCCAAAGAAAGATCAAGTCACAAAGAATGGATAGCACCAAAAGCGATACGCAAGTCGAAGCTTCCTAGGATTGGCTGGCTATTATCGAAGGTTTGTTCCTGATTTCTCGAAGGTAGCCCGCCCAATGACCAAACTGCTACAAAAGGAATCAAAGTTCATATGGAGCGACGACTGTGAGAAAGCGTTTCAAGAACTGAAGACAAGGCTTACTACGGCCCCAGTTTTAACCTTTCCAACTGATGGGGATGAATATGAGGTGTACAGTGACGCATCACTAAATGGTTTGGGTTGCGTTTTGATGCAACAGGGGAAAGTAATAGCATACGCATCCAGACAACTTAAGGTGCATGAAAAGAATTACCCAATTCACGACCTAGAACTTGCCGCGGTTGTGTTTGCACTAAAGATTTGGCGTCATTATCTCTACTGGTCAAGATTAAGTTCTACACGATCACAAGAGCTTGAAGTACATCTTCACCCAAAGAGATTTGAACATGAGGCAATAAGATGGTTAGAACTGATCAAAGATTACAAGATTGAATTACTTTACCACGAGGGAAAGGCTAATGTAGTTGCCGATGCACTGAGTCGTAAGACAATACACACTCTGAACAACATTTGGGAGATTCCCTCAGACATCGTCCAGGATCTAAAAAGGCTGAGCTTAGACCTGGTACAATCAGACGACACAGACCTAAATGCAATGGTGGTTGAACCAGGGTTATATCATGACATCCGAGTACTACAATGGGAAGACCCGGCATTGTTGGAAATTAGGGAAAGAATTCCATCAGAGGGAACAGAAGGGTTTGAAGTATACACTGACGGGAGTCTACGCTTCAATGGCAGGTGGTGCATACCTAATAATGAGGACCTGAAGCGTAAAATCCTTGACGAAGCACATAGTACCCGCTACTCGGTACATCCTGGCTCAGACAAGATGTACAAGGACCTGAAATTACGTTTCTGGTGGATAAGGATGAAGGCAGAGATCGCCGAGTACGTTGCTAGGTGTATGATTTGCCAGAAGGTAAAATTTGAACACCAGAGACCAGGAGGACTACTCCAACCGTTGGAAATTCCTCAAGGGAAATGGGATTCCATATCCATGGATTTTATCATGGGGTTACCAAGGACAGCAGGGGGCAAGGATGCTATATGGGTTATTGTGGATCGTCTAACTAAATCAGCTCACTTCGTCCCGATCAAAGAGACTTGGGGATTGGAAGAAGCGCCAAAGCTACTTAAAAAGAAATAATACGACTCCATGGCATTCCCTCGACATCATATCAGATAGGGACGCAAGATTTACATCGCATTTCTGGAATAAACTACAAGAAGCTTTGGGTAGTAAATTGAAGATGAGTACGGCATTTCATCCAGCAACTGACGGTCAGACAGAGCGAACTATCCAGACACTGGAAGACATGTTAAGGGCATGCACGATGGAATTCAGTGTGAACTGGGAAAAGAGCTTACCTCTCATTGAATTCTCATACAACAATAGTCATCACGCTAGCCTGGGTTGTGCTCCTTTTGAAGCACTATACGGGAGAAAATGTCGCAGCCCTGTGTGTTGGGATGACGCTAGTGACAACGTGGGTACTGGACCCCAGGTTATACAAGATCAGATTGAACACATCAAGGTCATCCGAGAACCATCGCAAGACTCAAGATCGACAGAAGAAATATGCAAACGAGCACCGTCGACCTATTGAGTTCAACAGTGGAGATAAGGTCTTCTTAAAGGTCTCACCCATGAAAGGGGTAAGACGCTTCGGACTAAAAGGGAAGCTTAGTCCAAAGTACATCGGACCCTATGAAATACTTGAACGAATTGGCGAGGTGGCATACCGACTCGCCTTACCGCCAAACTTATCCAAGGTACACGATGTATTTCACGTATCTCAGCTCAGAAGATACAGAAGTGACCCGAGTCACATTGTTACGCCCGATGTGATCGCCATCGAGCCTAACATGCTTTACTCTGAGAAACCAGTGGAAATTCTCGCCAGGGAGACCAAATTCTTACGACGCAAGTCGATACCCTTAGTGAAGGTTCTCTGGAGGGGACAGAAGACTGAACAAGCAACATGGGAGACCGAAGCGTCGATGAAGGAAAAGTACCCGGAGCTATTTAGCACAGGTAACCTTAACCACCCAGATTACTTTAAGTTTCGGGGACGAAACTTCTTTAAGGGGGGAGGATTGTAACACCCCGTGTTAATTTTAAGCTAATTATAATTAGGAAATCAATAAATAATCATCCTCGCTCATCATATTCCTAAAACATTACACTACAATTATTTTTTTTGCACCTAAACCAAAACCATTTTGAATTACTTAGAATTTGAACTTTATTCTTTCATTTTCAAACTCGATAAATCAAATGAAGCACACACGACAAATTTCTCAACGACAAATTTTGGCACGCAAATCGAGGTCAAACGTTGACTAAATGGCCAAGCCACCTAAATGTGATTAAGTCACCTAATCTTTTCTTAAACATAATTACTCATAATCCAAACCTAATTAAAGTAGCTTAAGCTTAATCATATTGATTATTACTAACACAACATATAATAATAATATCAAATTACTATTCCACCTTGATTTAACTAACACTTTCACTAAAACTCGATATATTGGGTTACACTAAGCCTAAACTGATAAACTTTTTGACGTCTGAGCATAATGATTTAATTCGATAGCATCCAACAAAAAAAATATATATTTCGATCAAATAAAATTTTATTTCAAACTTGCGAGGAATCTAATACCCAATTTTTATATTGATTTCGTTTTGAGGTGTATTTTCATTTTTATTTTCGATCTCACTTCTAAACATTATTTCAAGACTATATATTTCATTTTGAGACTTTTCGCGTACGCGTAAATCGAAAATTTCAAAAACGTAAAAATCGGGCCTTGGCTTGCATGTTGGCCGAAATATCTTGGCCCTTGGTCAAGATTATCTTCTTCCATTTTCTTCCCTATTCTTACACACCTTACCTCCTTTTGCATGTTGTCTAATCCTTCTTACACTCTATATTAGTCATCATCATTTAGTAGCTTAATTAAATAAAATGATTTATGCAATTAAATAGATATGCATTCACACTTTACAATTCATTACAAAAACAAAACACAATTACTACAACTACTACTACCCTACACGACATACACACAACACAAACACCAAATATTTCTAAGTCATTTCCTCTCTAAAATAAACTCAAACTCAAGAGCATTAGTAAGCTCATTCATGTACAACTTCAAGAACACCATCCTTCCACTTCTCCTTTTCCTTTAAATCATTTATTTCTTTCCTTAAATCATTTAAGTTCATAAATAAATCCTTCATTAATTATGTTAGTAATCACATCCTCTTTATGCTTATATTTATTTTAGAATATGAATCAAATTAATTAAAATACAAACATCACCTAAACATAAATACTACAACACTTTAAATTTTTAGTTTAACTAGTTTAGTTTCAAAATAAATTACTAACTTGTTTATTTCATTCTTATGTACCTCTCCTAACCAAAGACGAGGAGCAAGTTGGTGGAGTCGATCTTAGCCAATTCGATCACATCGTTGACCCGGACAACTGCTAGTATAACTTTCCATAACCTAACCTAAGGTGCTTCCCGCACACTTATGTGATAAGCGCCTCGTAGTTGATTTATGTTTTCCTAAATGATGTTTTGATGCATACTTAGTTTATTTTATCACCTAGTGTTCATATGTTAAATTAGGAGACAAAAATCGAAAAATAATATTAGGGTAACATTAGAAAACCACACGGCATCCCCTTAATTTTTGTCTAATTTTTCGTTTTTAATTTTTGTAAATTGCATGCTTAAAATACTTATAATAAAATGAACATGAGGATATAATTAGTTTTTGTGTAGGATTTAAAATGAATTTGTTATGAATTTTTAAGTGTTTTAAATTGTTATTAGTGTTCTTGAATTCTTGTGTTAATTTTATGCTTAAATGATGTTTATTTATTTGTGTGAATGTTTTGATATGTTTTCCACTCATGATCAAGTACATAAATAATATAAGATAAATTAGTTGTTGAATTAGAGGTATAAAAATCAAAAATCAAAGTTTATGAACATATATAATTATACACGGCCAACTTGATTTATATGGACCAATTTTTAGTTTTAATTTTTCTAAATAACATATTATGATTAGTATAGTTAAAATAGACTTGCTATAAAAATTTGAGAAAATAAAACGATAATATGAAATTTGAGTTAAAAATGTTCATATGAAAAGTATTAGAAGTTCTTCATATAATCAAGTGTTCTTCATTTATATAATTAGTTTGATTCATAAATTTTATAAGTTTTAGTTATTTGTTGTTTCTTTTTACTAGTGTAAATCACCTTAGGTTAAATTGATTAATTAGTATATAAAAACTTTAAATCAAAAACCGATAAAATTTGAAAACGAAAATAAATGTGTAAGTATAGAAGGCCACGGTTTTGGTTGATTTTTAGACCAAAAATGATTTTGTCACTTTTTATTTTTATCACTTAAGTAATTAAAATAGTTTAAGTAATGATTTATTAATAAAAACAAAAAAAGAAATAAATGGCTAACATACTAAACCACACGACATTCACCCTATTTTTGGGTCAATTTTGGTCAAAATGAATTTATCACTTAGTCACTAAATTTGAATAGTAATTAGGTTTATGTTTGTTTATGTATTAAATCGTTAATAAAAAGAATTGACAAAACCGATAAAAATAAACGTTACACGTATTAAAATGAATGAAATCGAGTGTTACTACCTATGCTTAAATTTGGATGTGGACATACGGACTATTTAAAATGAACTACGACAACCTCGCTAAAAACGGAAACCGCTAAAAGATTAGTTAAGTATATGACTAAATAACACCGAGTTTTACTTTTAAAATGTTATTTAAAATCGCTAAGTACAAAATGAACTTAACAACTTTGACCCTAGAATTTTATACTTAGATTATATTAAGTTTTACTTCCGAAATCATTTTTCAAATCACTAAATACAAAACGAACCTAACGACTTTAAAACTAGAATTTTACACTTAGTAAATAAAAAGCTTGGTTTTATTTTCTAAAATATCCTTAGTATAACAAAAATGTATAAGAGTATAAAGATACTAAGTATAAATAAAGTCAAATAATAAATACTAAAGTATAAAGAAAATAAAATAGAAATGCTAAGTATAAAGAAAATAAAATAATAAATACTAAGTATAAGAATACATATACGTATAAAATACGAATAAAATACGAAGTATAAAAATACGTACAAATACGGAATACGAAAATACGAATACGTATAAATACGAGGAATAGTAAATACGAGGAATAGTAAATACGAGGAATAGTAAATACGATGAATAGTAAATACGAGGAATAGTAAATATGTAACACCCCGTGTTTTTATTAATACTAATTAATTATTTTAACAAAATTCTTAAATTAAAATTTATATAATTTAACTTTTATTCAATTACTTCAAAAACGCGGCTGAAAAATTTCGATTAAATAAACTTTCTCAAGGTATTTCTAGTTAAACATTCTCGATTTTTATATTAATCTGTATTATATTTTTATTCTTAAAATACTTGTCAAACTAAAACCTTGATTCAATTGGTTTTATTAAACTTAATAATCTGCGTTTTACTTTAAAAATTATTATTACTTGAATAAAAATAATTTTATCAAAATGTATCTTGCAAATTAGCAGACCGTTTGAAAACCTATGAGACCGTAATAGAATTTGTAACTAATATTTTTATACACCATTTAATTTTAAAATGTAAGTTTAACGTTATAGAAAATAAAAATAGAATTACAAAGAAATATATTATACATAATATATTTTGTAAAATATAAAGAGTTATAAATAAGAGCGAATGAAACAGAGCAAATCGGAAAAACAGACCCAAATACTCCTTCTCTTATGTCGGTACACTAGTTGACCTATAATTGAGATATTTTCTTTTTATATGTCTTCCTCAACACACCTCTTATACTCCCTCATTATTTTGTTTACTGATACATGCTTTCATCCCTATCCTCCCTTCTTCCTCCTTCACTTTATTTCCTCCAATTAAATTAAAATAAAAACAAAATCAACACCAACAACAAACAAACAACAACAGCCGGCAACATCAACGGCAACAACAACAATAACAACCAACAACAACCAACAACAAATACAACATCAACAACAACCACGACCACCACGGCCGCCGTACACTCACCGGAGGCACCACCTCGGACCACTGTGGCCATCACCACCGCCGTCCTCCTCGTGATCTCTCTCACGCCCCCGCTATTTCCCCGCTTCCCCGACTTCATCTCGACCGTTGGGAGGTCCCACTCCGTTTACTCGCCGAGCTCGACCACCGCCATGACCACCACCTCAGGCCACCTTCATCCTCCTCAACTTCCCTCTCTTCCCCCTGTTTTCCCCTCTTCTTTTCGTTCTCTGCTCTCTCCCCGGTTTGCTTCCTCTTTTCACTCGCGGAAACCGCCTGCTCAGGCCACCGTCACCACCGTGAGCCACCACGGCGTCACTGCCTGCGGATTAAATCGGCGCTTCACTCGCCGCTCGCCTCTCATCTGCTTTCTTCTCGATTTACGCTCGCTTTCGACCCGACCACGGAGTTTCTCACGGTGAGCTTCCTTCTTTCCTCGTCCTTTGGACATCATAACCTCGACATCCTTCATATTTTCAGTCCGTATTCGTTCAGTTAATATTTTGTTATCGATTCTCATACTCTCTTTTCTGTGTGGTTTGTTTGGTTTACTGTTGTTCGCTGTGTCTTTATCGGCCTCCTCACATTCCCCTGTCTTGACTCGCCGGAAAAAGTCGTTGGAGCCACTACGGACTGACCGGGCTTGCTCGTTGGTTTATATGTGGTCACGCTGTCGATTATGTCACGGGCTAATGAAGATTGGAGCTGTACTTGGAGTTGCTATTCGTATGATGCTTGGAGCTGCCGTTCAATTCGACTTCACAACTATTTTGGGTTCATGAGAAATCGTATTTTTATTTGGAGGCCTCAGTTCGTGTGCCTAATTTAGGTGACTCGATTCTTCCTCAAAATCTCTAACATTAACGTTTTGGTTTTAATTTAATTAATCTGTTATTAAAAGTGAGCTAGTATGCATTAGACACGTATGAGTCCCGTTTCAGTTTAATTTGATAACTTTGTATGATTCGCTATAGTATGAAATTGGGTGTTAATTTTAGTTATAATATAATGTTGAATTGAATTGTGAAATATGATATTTATATGATTTTGTGAAATTATATTTTGGGTGAAAATGTGTTGTGAATTATTGTTGAATTATATGTAATATTATCATGTTAAAATTATTTGTTATGTGTAAATTAAAATATATGAAGTTTATGTATCACAAGTATAAAATAAGACTAAAAATATTATTAACCGACTTAAGTAAATAAACTTAATAAATATAAAACCATTTATAGTCGTAAGAATATTTGTCGTCACTAAAAAGTTAAATCGAAACATAACTAAAAATGAAGAATTAAGTTAAAAGAGTATTAAGTGAAATTAGTATTAAATAAGTTTAAAGGTAAAAACATATATTAATTGCCACTAGTATAAAATTTTCTAATATAAATAGTTATATAAAATGTCATATATCACATTTAATATAAAGATTACTTTGTTAAAATTATAAAGTTTACAATGAACTTAAAATATACTAAATAAATATTTGGTTAAAATAATAAAAAGAAATTGGGTACTTTAAAACTTAAAATGAATCTAAGTAAAACTATTTTTGAATAAAGTTAAAAATTAGTATCACTAATAAGATTTTTGAAAATAAAATAAAGTTAGGCGAAATCGCGTAAAAAGAAATATAAGGGTAGCGTCACAAATATAAATTAGGATAAAAATAAAGTGTCAAGAATTTACTAAGTATAAAAATGTAAGGTCGAAAAGAATATCAAATCATATAAATAACTTCGTAAGTATAATATTTTATATGAAAAGATTAACTTAAAGTAAAGCTCACAAGTTTAAATAATATATTTAAAAATAAGGATTCGTCTTAAAATCGACAACTCACTAAATCAATGTAAGTCGTATAATAAAAATTAAACACATGGAACGTAAGACATTATAAAAAGAAACAAATGGTTTTATAAAAATAATTAGAAAAGATTCTAAGTTATAAAAACTTAAATTAGATTCTACGATCAAATTATCTTTTCACCTTAATCGAATAAGTAAAGAAAAATTATAATACAAGTTGTATTAAGAAATTAAATCACCTAAAAGAAATTTAACTAAATATCACTTAAACCATATTTTATCAAAATACTAAAAATTGACGTATATCATTTGAGTAATATTTCTAAGTTAAAATAAATGTTATGAATACTAAATCACTTAACACATTACGATTTAAATAAAAAAGAATAAACAAATGTGGGTTATAATGAAATTCAATTATTTATAATACTAATCACTAATCTATCTTAAGTCACTTAAAATTTTGAACGAAACTAAATCATACTTAAACGAACTATTGTTAATTACTAAAATATAAGTATAAAATACATTAGAAGTATACACTATAAAAATACGTGCAGTATAAAAATACATATACGTATAAAAATACGTACAAAATAATGAATAGTGAAAATATTTAAAATCTACGAACGGACTCAAAATAAATATTTAGGTTTTTCTATGTGTTCTGTTTTACCTGAAGAACTGCTGTTACTAAAATTTCATTATATAAAGTTCGACGATATATTTATGTTCTAGAAGTAATATATGTTACGATTAAACGAGGAAGTAAGAAGTTGAGAAAAAGAATTGAACTACCTGAATAAAATACTTGGATTGTTTGCCATGTTGCGACTCTTGAAGTTCGAAGTTAACGAGGTAGCTGTCTATGGGGACTTGGGCTCCCTATCAGAGTTGCCCAAGGCGAAATAACGATCTTAAGATCGCTACTCGACACGGTATATACAACCTCAGAGATGGGGCATTCTTGATATTTCCGTGGGCCCATATATCAGTAATTGGAAAATCCAGCCCCAACCGGGGGTACCCGTCTCTGGTGATAGTCGAACTTTTCGTCGGTGATACCTTTTGAATAGCGAATACGTATGATCCTCGATAGGTAGTGTATGCATACATTAGACAAGGGATTAGGCCGTCCTTATTGCCTTAGATATCCTTAGTAGATAATCCAGACACGTCCGATTTCGTTCGGCCCTGGCTGCTATTGCGCGGATTATGTCTGCATGCTTCCGCCTTATTAACGAAGATTCATTTGTTATCACATGTTGAGTGTATTTCCTTGTTTGTTTGATGATTATCGGAATGACTTGGTTGAGTATTGAAATGTGATTTGTGGAGCATGATTATTTGTGAGCATGGTGTGTTATTTGATTGGTTTATACCCGTATTGAATCATCATGATCTCCTTATGTGTTTTATTTGCATACTTGCTATTTGTTTTTCCTTGTTATTCATTATTATACTGCACATTGCTTTAGAAATTGCATGTGTCGAAAACTCGAAGGAGTGTGCGGGAAAATGATAAGAGTTTAATGCAAAATTTTGAGTATTGACCGTTGATCTATCGAGGGATCAAGGCCTTATTTTTGTAATCTGTTTTGAGAGAATGTAATCAAACTTGTACTCTGTTATTCTAAACTCGTACTATGTATTCAGAGTTTTAATACGATTAACAGCTGGTTTTGTAATATATAGACTTAATTAATTTTCCGCCTTAGTTTAATTAAAGTCATGAAAAACCAGGTTGTTACAGTTGGTATCAAAGCTGTCTTGCGACCGTGAGTAACTTAAAGTTATCTCATCTAGCGAGACGACACCTGGGCCAGACATTCATATCGTATGTCAGGCGTAGACTTATAGGATCAAATAATGAATTAGAAATCCTAGATCGCTAAAATAATAATCTTAGAACGCTTTAAATGTGAGATTGGGTAGAAATATTAAGGATTGACCGACTGACCTAGATTTTAGAATCTTCGACCGTCATTCAACCTCGATAGATTTTTATTTCTTTTTTTCTTGCCTGCTAAGTGCTCTATGACTAATCTTTTTGACTAACAAGTCTTTTATACTAACGTTACCTAAACTCGAGACGTATAAATTTAAGACGAGACGACAAGGACTCAAGCACTTGCAACTGGACGCATCAAGAGTCGAACGATCTGAAGCGACGCTCTAGACCTGGAAGAAATTTATTGTTTTGAAGACCTCTATAACTTTCTCAAACATCCTTTTTAAATAGATTGTAATTTCCTCCTCTAAAATTTTAAATCTATTTAACTTATTTTTCTCCTCTAAAAATTTTAAATCTATTTAACTTATTTTTCTCCTCCTAAAATAAAATATTCCTAACTTATACTCTTATAATGACTTCATAAAATGGATTTCTCTCCTTTTTCATTTTCTCGCAAATATAAGACTTGAAGACAAGATCTGAAGCACATGCAGAGAGACGTATCAAGAATCAGGCTACCTAAGACAACTTCCAAGACGTTGAAGATTTCTACAACCATATCAAAGTCATCCTTGGAATTTAAATATTTTTAACTTGTTTAGTTTTCAAATCTTAGCTTTACTATCTCATTTTAAATATTTAAAATCGTAAATTTATAATTCCTAACTACCTTCGAAAATCTACCTTCGTATTCCACATTTAAAACATCTTTGAAAATTATTCTCTTGTTTCGCAAAGTTTCTATTTCGTAGTTTGAAATGTCTTCGATATTAATTTGTTTTAAATTGCTTAGTCTTTATGTCATACCCTTTTGAACTTTATTATTTTTCAGTTTCTTAAATTCATTATTACCTTCTTGTGAATTTTCGTCCATTTTAAAACCTATAACTTTCTACGTATTGATCCCTAAATTGATTTTCGTACTTTCAATTCACTTCATAAATTCCTTATTTCTTAAATTTAGGTACTTTTGAAACATATTTGTTTCGACCTCCCATATTCAAAATTCTTATCAATCTCTATAAAAAAATACCTTTGAAAATTCATTGGTTGTTCCGTAAAATTTTTGTAACGTAATTTGAAGTACTTTTGAAACTTCATGGTTCAAACTTTTCATTCCTTTATTTCTAAAATCTTTGAAATTGTTTTATTTCTACTATTTCTTCTATTTTAGAAATATATACAACAAAGTTATTTTACGTCATCAATTATTATAAATTTGCAATCTTACCCGAAATATAATTTATAACATTTCCATTTCACCTAATAACATTATAGTAATAATTTTTAGAAAATGAGCTATATCAACAAGGTTATCCATAATTCTCTAAAATTTTATTTAATCATTCAACGATAACCTGAATTTCCTTAATTTCATTAAGGCTCATATTTTCCTTTATGATCACTACGATTTCTACATATTTTCCCTAAAATGCCGTTTTTCCTAAGGCTATATATATCTTATGTATGTGATCCTTAAAAGTAACAATAATAATATTATATAGATACGCTTAAAATTTCTTAAGGGGGTAGGACAATAATTTGATTATTCACAATCCTAAATAAATATTAAAACTCTTTATTTTCAACCTATTTTAAAGTTAGCATTTTATTTTTAAATTTCAATAAATCGTTTTAATTCTTGAAACGCTTATTATTTTTTTTTTTATTTAATTTAATTCCGTACAAAACTTCTAGGCCCTACTCTTTTGAAAACCTCTTTCTCGTTGATTTTGGAAAACGACAAAGCAGCAACATTTAGTAATTAATTCAAAAAGGAAGTATTTAAATTTTGAAAATTATTAAATTCTTCAATAACTCCTTATAAGAAAATCTTTCCCGATCAAGAACAATGTTAATATTCGAATTCCGCTAATCTCAGCACTTTCTCTAGCAACCTAGTTCTGCCTTGAGCAATTATCCATCCTATTCAAGTTTCGGGGACGAAACTTTTCTTAAGGGGGTAGGATTGTAACACCCCGTGTTTTTATTAATACTAATTAATTATTTTAACAAAATTCTTAAATTAAAATTTATATAATTTAACTTTTATTCAATTACTTCAAAAACGCGGCTGAAAAATTTCGATTAAATAAACTTTCTCAAGGTATTTCTAGTTAAACATTCTCGATTTTTATATTAATCTGTATTATATTTTTATTCTTAAAATACTTGTCAAACTAAAACCTTGATTCAATTGGTTTTATTAAACTTAATAATCTGCGTTTTACTTTAAAAATTATTATTACTTGAATAAAAATAATTTTATCAAAATGTATCTTGCAAATTAGCAGACCGTTTGAAAACCTATGAGACCGTAATAGAATTTGTAACTAATATTTTTATACACCATTTAATTTTAAAATGTAAGTTTAACGTTATAGAAAATAAAAATAGAATTACAAAGAAATATATTATACATAATATATTTTGTAAAATATAAAGAGTTATAAATAAGAATGAATAAACAGAGCAAATCGGAAAAACAGACCCAAATACTCCTTCTCTTATGTCGGTACACTAGTTGACCTATAATTGAGATATTTTCTTTTTATATGTCTTCCTCAACACACCTCTTATACTCCCTCATTATTTTGTTTACTGATACATGCTTTCATCCCTATCCTCCCTTCTTCCTCCTTCACTTTATTTCCTCCAATTAAATTAAAATAAAAACAAAATCAACACCAACAACAAACAAACAACAACAGCCGGCAACATCAACGGCAACAACAACAATAACAACCAACAACAACCAACAACAAATACAACATCAACAACAACCACGACCACCACGGCCGCCGTACACTCACCGGAGGCACCACCTCGGACCACTGTGGCCATCACCACCGCCGTCCTCCCCTGCATCTCTCTCTCACGTCCCCTGCTATTTCCCCTGCTTTCCCCTGACTTCATCTCGACCGTTGGGAGGTCCCACCTCCGTTTACTCTCGCCGGAGCTCTGACCAGCCGCCATGACCACCACCTCAGGCCACCTTCATCCTCCTCGACTTCCCTCTCTTCCCCCTGTTTTCCCCTCTTCTTTTCGTTCTCTGCTCTCTCCCCGGTTTTGCTTCCTCTTTTCACTCGCCGGAAACCGCCCCTGCTCAGGCCACCGTCACCAGTGAGCCACCCCGGCGTCCGCCACCGCGGATTAAATCGGCGCTTCACTCCTTCACTCGCCTCTCTATCTCTCGCCTGCTTCTCTCGATTTACGCCGCTGACTTGACCACCGGAGTTTCTCACGGTGAGCTTCCTTCTTTCCTCGTCCTTTGGACATCATAACCTCGACATCCTTCATATTTTCACCAGTATTCGCTCGGTTAATATTTTGTTATCGATTCTCATACTCTTTTACGTGTGGTTTGTTTGGTTTCTTGTTGTTCATTTGTGTCTTTATCGGCCTCCTCACATTCCCTGTCTTGACTCATGGGAAAAAGTCGTTGGAGCCACTACTGGTGCCAAGGCTTGCTCGTTGGTTTATATGTGGTCACGCTGTCGATTATGTCACGGGCTAATGAAGATTGAGCTGTACTTGGAGTTGCTATTCGTATGATGCTTGGAGCTGCCGTTCAATTCGACTTCACAACTATTTTGGGTTCATGAGAAATCGTATTTTTATTTGGAGGCCTCAGTTCGTGTGCCTAATTTAGGTGACTCGATTCTTCCTCAAAATCTCTAACATTAACGTTTTGGTTTTAATTTAATTAATCTGTTATTAAAAGTGACCTAGTATGCATTAGAGACGTATGAGTCCGGTTTGAGTTAAATTTGATAACTTTGTATGATTCGCTATAGTATGAAATTGGGTGTTAATTTTAGTTATAATATAATGTTGAATTGAATTGTGAAATATGATATTTATATGATTTTGTGAAATTATATTTTGGGTGAAAATGTGTTGTGAATTATTGTTGAATTATATGTAATATTATCATGTTAAAATTATTTGTTATGTGTAAATTAAAATATATGAAGTTTATGTATCACAAGTATAAAATAAGACTAAAAATATTATTAACCGACTTAAGTAAATAAACTTAATAAATATAAAACCATTTATAGTCGTAAGAATATTTGTCGTCACTAAAAAGTTAAATCGAAACATAACTAAAAATGAAGAATTAAGTTAAAAGAGTATTAAGTGAAATTAGTATTAAATAAGTTTAAAGGTAAAAACATATATTAATTGCCACTAGTATAAAATTTTCTAATATAAATAGTTATATAAAATGTCATATATCACATTTAATATAAAGATTACTTTGTTAAAATTATAAAGTTTACAATGAACTTAAAATATACTAAATAAATATTTGGTTAAAATAATAAAAAGAAATTGGGTACTTTAAAACTTAAAATGAATCTAAGTAAAACTATTTTTGAATAAAGTTAAAAATTAGTATCACTAATAAGATTTTTGAAAATAAAATAAAGTTAGGCGAAATCGCGTAAAAAGAAATATAAGGACTGACGTCACAAATATAAATTAGGATAAAAATAAAGTGTCAAGAATTTACTAAGTATAAAAATGTAAGGTCGAAAAGAATATCAAATCATATAAATAACTTCGTAAGTATAATATTTTATATGAAAAGATTAACTTAAAGTAAAGCTCACAAGTTTAAATAATATATTTAAAAATAAGGATTCGTCTTAAAATCGACAACTCACTAAATCAATGTAAGTCGTATAATAAAAATTAAACACATGGAACGTAAGACATTATAAAAAGAAACAAATGGTTTTATAAAAATAATTAGAAAAGATTCTAAGTTATAAAAACTTAAATTAGATTCTACGATCAAATTATCTTTTCACCTTAATCGAATAAGTAAAGAAAAATTATAATACGAAGTTGTATTAAGAAATTAAATCACCTAAAAGAAATTTAACTAAATATCACTTAAACCATATTTTATCAAAAATACTAAAAATTGTCGAATATCATTTAAGTAATATTTCTAAGTTAAAATAAATGTTATGAATACTAAATCACTTAACACATTACGATTTAAATAAAAAAGAATAAACAAATGTGGGTTATAATGAAATTCAATTATTTATAATACTAATCACTAATCTATCTTAAGTCACTTAAAATTTTGAACGAAACTAAATCATACTTAAACGAACTATTGTTAATTACTAAAATATAAGTATAAAATACGTAGAAGTATACACTATAAAAATACGTACAGAGTATAAAAATACGCATACGTATAAAAATACGTACAAAATAATGAATAGTGAAAATATTTAAAATCTACGAACGGACTCAAAATAAATATTTAGGTTTTTCTATGTGTTCTGTTTTACCTGAAGAACTGCTGTTACTAAAATTTCATTATATAAAGTTCGACGATATATTTATGTTCTAGAAGTAATATATGTTACGATTAAACGAGGAAGTAAGAAGTTGAGAAAAAGAATTGAACTACCTGAATAAAATACTTGGATTGTTTGCCATGTTGCGACTCTTGAAGTTCGAAGTTAACGAGGTAGCTGTCTATGGGGACTTGGGCTCCCTATCAGAGTTGCCCAAGGCGAAATAACGATCTTAAGATCGCTACTCGACACGGTATATACAACCTCAGAGATGGGGCATTCTTGATATTTCCGTGGGCCCATATATCAGTAATTGGAAAATCCAGCCCCAACCGGGGGTACCCGTCTCTGGTGATAGTCGATCTTGTGTTCGGTGATACCTTTTGAATAGCGAATACGTATGATCCTCGATAGGTAGTGTATGCATACATTAGACAAGGGATTAGGCCGTCCTTATTGCCTTAGATATCCTTAGTAGATAATCCAGACACGTCCGATTTCGTTCGGCCCTGGCTGCTATTGCGCGGATTATGTCTGCATGCTTAGCTTTATTAACGAAGATTCATTTGTTATCACATGTTGAGTGTATTTCCTTGTTTGTTTGATGATTATCGGAATGACTTGGTTGAGTATTGAAATGTGATTTGTGGAGCATGATTATTTGTGAGCATGGTGTGTTATTTGATTGGTTTATACCCGTATTGAATCATCATGATCTCCTTATGTGTTTTATTTGCATACTTGCTATTTGTTTTTCCTTGTTATTCATTATTATACTGCACATTGCTTTAGAAATTGCATGTGTCGAAAACTCGAAGGAGTGTGCGGGAAAATGATAAGAGTTTAATGCAGGTACCCCGAGTATTGACCGTTGATCTATCAGGGGATTGAAGGCCTTATTTTTGTAATCTGTTTTGAGAGAATGTAATCAAACTTGTACTCTGTTATTCTAAACTCGTACTATGTATTCAGAGTTTTAATACGATTAACAGCTGGTTTTGTAATATATAGACTTAATTAATTTTCCGCCTTAGTTTAATTAAAGTCATGAAAAACCAGGTTGTTACAAAATACGATGAATAGTAAATACGGTGAATAGTAAATACGGTGAATAGTAAAATAATGAATAGTGAAAAATATTTAAAAGTTACGAACGGACTCAAAATAAATAATTAAGTTTTTCTATGTGTTCTGTTTTACCTGAAGAACTGCTGTTACTAAAAATTTCATTATACAAGTTCGACGTTATATTTATATTACAAGTTCGTCATTATTATTATTTATGAACGAGAGAATGAGAAATTGAGAAAGCAAGTACTTGAATAAAATACTAGGATTGTTCGCCATGTTGCGACTCTTGAAATTCGAAGTTAACGAGGTAGCTGTCTATGGGGACTTGGGTTCCCTACCTGAGTTGCCCAAGGCTATTCAACGATCTTAAGATTGCTGTTTGAGGTGTGGTATCAACCTCAGGGATGGGGCATACTTGATACTTCCGCGGGCCCATAGAATAGTAATTGGAAACGCTTGACCCCATCAAAATTGCGAGTCTCTGGTGATAGTCGAACTTTTTCGTCGGTGATACCTTTTGAATAGCGAATAAGTATGATCCTCGATAGGTAGTGTATGCATACATTAGACAAGGGATTAGGCCGTCCTTATTGCCTTAGATATCTTTAGTAGATAATCCAGACACGTCCGACTTCGTTCGGCCCTGGCTGCTACTGCGCGGATTATGTCTGCATGCTTCCGCCTTACTAACGAAGACTCATTTGTTATCACATGTTGAATGCATTTCCTTGTTTGTTTGATGATTATCTGAATGACCTGGCTGAGTATTGGAATGCGATTTGTTGAGTATGATTAATTGTGAGCGTGGCATGTTATTTGATTGGTTTATACTCGTATTGAATCATCATGATCTCCTTACGTGTTTTACTTGCATGCTTGCTATTTGTTTTCCCTTGTTTATTTAATATTCATATTGCATATTGTTTTAGAATTGCATGTATCGAAAGAGTGTGCGGGAAAATGATGAGAGTTTAATGCAAAATTTTAGTATTGACTGCTGAACTATCGAGGGATCAAGGCCTTATTTTGTAATCTATTTTGAGAGGATGTAATTAAACTTATACTCTGTTATTCTAAACTCGTACTATGTACTTGGAGTTTTATTACGATTAACAGCTGGTTTTGTAATATATAGACTTAATTAATTTTCCGCCTTAGTTTAATTAAAGTCACGAAAAACCAGGTTGTTACACCAACAAATTGGACCATCTTTAGGTCCATCTCTAATATAAATTCCTCCATTATGACCCCGTGAATTGTAGTAAAATTTCCAATCTAATTTCCAAGCTGATTTTTTATGATTCTCAGACATTCCAAACTCTATTAATATTTTTCCTTGAAACTGACCTCCCTTCCAAACAGGTTCAATTTTTTTAACTAGAAACCCCATATTAGTTAAACAATCTCTAACTCTTTTGTAACTTCTACAGACTACTCTGCCATTTTCTTTATGGCTTGGAAGATTTGATAAAATGCATGTCCATGGTACAATATACTCAATTGGAGACATTTTTAGTTTAAATTTTTTCTTTTTATTTTTTAATTTTTGTAAAAGAAAAAAATTGTTTGAATGTTTTTATGTTTACAAGTTTACTAGTTTGCATGCCCGGCCCCGCCCGGGCTAACTATATTTACATTAAAATTTTAATTTTATATAAATTTATATTATATTAAATACTTTAAAATCATAATTAATTATAATTGTTAATCATACTTCAATTAATATAAAATTATTCTCAATGCATACATTATCAATGTATACATTCATGAAAAATATTATTTGATATAAAATTAATGATATTAAATCTATGAGTTTTCTTGGTGTTTTATTTCAAATATAAACTAACAAATACTAAAATTTTTCCTAATGTAAGTCATAATATTTTTTTAGGTAAGTTTTTATTTAAATATCATAGAGAATTAGTTGTTTTAAATAACATTAAGAATTAACTACTAAATTTTCCTAATATAACCTAACCAATTTAATTTTCATTAAAAAATATATTATTTTCAAAAATTTATTTATTTTATTTTTCACACCTTCCAAATATAATGTATCTTTTTTTTCCAATTTTCATTTGGAAATATAGAGTGTTTGTTACAATATTTGATTATATATTTTTAAGGATATTTGATTATGTTTAAGGTTTTTTTTTGTTTTTTTTTTTTTTTTTTTTTTTTTTTTTTTTTAATGCTTTACTAATAAAAAACTTATTAATACTAAATTTTTCCTAATGTAAGTCATAATATTTTTTAGGTAAGTTTTTATTTAAATATCATAGAGAATTAGTTGTTTTAAATAACATTAAGAATTAACTACTAAATTTTCCTAATATATCCTAACTAATTTAATTTTCATTAAAAAATATATTATTTTCAAAAATTTATTTTTTTTTTTTCACACCTTCCCAATATAATGTATCTATTTTTTCCAATTTTAATTTGGAAATATAGTGTTTGTAACAATATTTGATTATATATTTTCAAGGATATTTGATTATGTTTAAGGTAAGTTTTCTTTTTTTAAATGTTTTACCAATAAAAAACATATTTTAGAATCCTAATAATATTAAAATATCCAATCATATTAAGCTTAATAAGTTCTATTATGTATTAATATAATAACTTCGATTATATATATTAATATAATAATTTTTTTATCAACCAATATATATATTAGTTTTCGTGCCCGGCCCCATCCGTGCCATCTATCATTATCTTTTAAAAAAATTTGTGTAAACTATAATTTAAGTTTATTTGTCTAATTTATATTTTCACCGATTAGGATAAAATTTTATATGGTAATTAATACATGGAGTAATAATTTTTTCTAAAATGTACTTGTAAATACTAAGTCCATAAAAAAATTCAAATGTATTACGCTATTTGTATTTTATTGAATAAATGGTTCGTTTGACTTATGATTTATGAAGATTACCTATCAAATATGATAAAGATCTATTCTTAACTCTCTCAATTACTATTATTAATTTCTTTATTCTAATTATTATAATAAATTTCACTGTTTTGAAAATTTTGGAATATGATTAAATTTTGTGAATATTATAAGGATTCTATGATACACCATATTTGTTTTGCTTTCGCTTTTTTCTATATATTTTAAATTTACACTTATATTGTTTTTTTTGTTTTTTTTACTATTTTCCTTAACTTATTTATTAAATCAAACATATTTAAGGCAATTTATATGGTATTTAATATAACAAATTTTCTTATAGGTGAATAGTAAATCTATAAAAAAAAAAAAATGAAAACTATTCCTGAATTTGTATTATTTTTGGAAAACGGGGTCATGTGAATTATAACTAATTAAGGGTGACCTACCAAATCATAAAAGATATAATCCCTAGTACCACAGTTACTACTATTGATTTCATTATTCTCGTTATTATTATTAATTTCACTATTATAGATATTACTACTTATAATTACTATTATTATAGTGTCACCACTATTAATTTCACTACTCATACAATTGTTATACTCGTAACAATAACACTATACTCCAATTTTAGTTTAGTAATCATATACTGCATCTTTTGAAAACATTAAAAAGTAAAATTAACATAGATCTTATATAATAACAACATGACAATTATATTATTTCTTTAAATTCTATGATTGACTTGTTCAAAAAGAATTTATGATTTACCATATTTGTCTTTCGTTTATTTGCTCTTTATATTTTATAATACTTACTTAATACTATTTTTTTCCTTAACATATTTATTAAATCGATAATTATTTTACTTCTTAAAATTCTATGAATTACCATATATTTTTTTTTTCCTTTAAAAATATAACTTACCTATATTTTCCTCCCTTAACTTATACAGAGTATATTAAATCCAATATATAAGGCAAAAAATATGTATTCTTCAATTTTGGTATCCTAATATTTTAAGCATTCAAATTGTAGATTTAGTATTATATTTTAAATTACATATGTTAATTATACTACACCATTTTCTTTTTTTTGTTAATTACATATATTCTCTTTTTTGTCACATTAAAATGTTGTAGTAAAAAAATTGAAATTTTGTTATTATACCAAACTTTACCCTATCATTATACTAAACCATGTTTTTTTGGTTATTTTCATAATTAGCAGATGTTCTCGTACAAAGTTGAAACAAACAATCAAATCAGAACTTAATACGATTAAACTAACTACTGTAAAATATTATACATTAAACATTACAAATATTATTTACAACCACATCTAATAACTTGATTTGAAAATACGATAATCGATAGATATTGTACATACCTTTAACCTTTCAGGTTTACATATTCATTAGTTTTGCTATTGATTTGAATCAAGCTTCTTCAATAAGAACTTCAAATTTTAAACGTAAAATATAATTCTACAACATAAAAGAAAAAAGGATCAGCCTGAATTTAATCAAGGTATGTTTAAGTATCAAACAGGGTACTTGAGAATTAAAACTATTCAAATTTAAACACTCTTATCAAATACAAAGTAAAAAATAGATTTAACACAAATTGTAATCATAATTAAACATAATAAACTAAAATTATTTTACATAGTATCTAGGAAGATATAGCTAAAGTTTTTGATGTAAATTAAATATTAAATATATATATATACTAAAAGTAAGGGATGAAAATTTACCTAAAAATTTTCTAATGTATCCTAATTAAATAAGGTAATTATGTGTCATATAATTGTTTATTTTCAATTTTCAAATTATTATTTTTTTTCTCAATTAAAAACATCTTCAATTATTTTTTTTTTTTTTTTGGAAAGTTCTAATATTGTAAAGATTTCAATTGTAGTTTTAGTATTATATTTTAAAATACATATGTTAATATTTTTTCATCTAAAATCCCAGCAATAGTAGAATTATAAATTATAAATAATACTGATATTAATTTTGTTTAGACCAATTATATTGCGACAAATGTCGACCATAGAGACCATGGTTTCTGCTTTATATATATATATTAGATTACATATGTTAATTATACTACACCATCTTCTTATTTTTTCTTTTTTTTTTTTTTTTTTTTTTTTTTTGTTAATTACATATATTCTCTTTTTGTTACGTTAAAATGGTATAATAAAGAAATTGGAATTTTGTCATTAAATCAAACTTTACCCTATCACTATACTAAACATGTTTTTTTTTTTTCCTTAATTAGCAGATGTTCTTTTACAAAATTGAGATTAACAATCAAATCAAAACTTAATACTATTAAACTAACTAAAAGATTACGCATTAAGCATTACAAATACTATTATACAACCATATCTAATAACTTGATTTAAAAATAAGATAATCGATAGATATTGTACATCACTTTTACTTTTCATGTTACATATTCTTACCTTTCATGTTACATATTCATTAGTTTTTTTATTGGGTTATAATCAAGTTTGTTCAATAAAAAACTTCAAATCTTGAACGTAAAATATAAATCTACAATATCCAAAGAAAAAATAAATCAGCAGTAATTTAATCAAGCTATGTTTAAGTATCAAAAATAGTAAGTAAAAAATAAAAATATTCAAATTTTAAACACTCTTATCAAATACACCGTAAAAAATAAATTTAACACAAATTGTAATCATAATTAAAACATAATAAAGTAAAACTATTTAACATAGTACGTACCTAAAAAAATCTAGCTAAAGTTTTTGATGTATATATATACAAAAAGGGATGAGGACTTACCTAAAAATTAAATAAGGTAATTATGTGTCATATAATTGTTTATTTTGAAATTATTATTTTTCTTCTCAATTAAAAACATCTTCAATTATTTTTTTTTTTGGAAAGTTCTAATATAGTAAAGATTTCAATTGTAGATTTAGTTTTATATTTTAAGTTACATATGTTAATATTTTTTCATCTAAAATCCTAGCAATAGTAGAATTATAAATAATAAATAATACTAATATTAATTTTTTAGACCAATTATATTGTGACAAATGTCGACCATAGAGACCATGGTTTCTACTTTATATATATATATTAGATGTTACGTTTGAATATATTTATAAGCAAATATAGTGTATGTTGAGGAAATTTATTACAATTGGTTAATGAAATTTATTATAGTTGGTTGAAATCTATTAGTTTTAAACAACGGTTTTGTAAAAACCGTTGTATATAGTACATTTAATAACGGTTTTATACAAAAACCCGTTAAAAAAAGTTACAAAAAAAC
This sequence comes from Dianthus caryophyllus, assembly GCA_023091065.1. NCBI lineage: Eukaryota > Viridiplantae > Streptophyta > Magnoliopsida > Caryophyllales > Caryophyllaceae > Dianthus > Dianthus caryophyllus. Next base: position 22,127,432 of record CM041522.1, read on the forward strand.
CGTTGTATAAACAAATATAGGAAGTAGTTGATGAAATTAATAACAATTGGTTGATGAAATTTATTACAATAAGTTGGTTGATGAAATTTATTTAATATGGTTGATAAACAACGGTTTTAAAAAAATCGCTTTAAAAAACATGTATAAACAATGGTTTTATTATAAAACCGTTGTTTTTAACAATTTTATTAAAAACGGTTATTATTAAAAACCGTTGTTTTAAATAGGTTTAAAACAACGGTTTTAGTTACTACCGTTTTAGAAAAGGGTTTTTAAAATGGTTGTTTCTTAAAACCGTTACTTTTTGTTTATTTTTTTTTAAAAAAAATCATTGAAGAAATAGATTGCCACATATCCTGTACGAATATGCATTCATTTTTCCTGTGATCATACAAACTCAGTACATTCAGATCATCAAGTACAAACTCAATACACAGCAAACCCAATACAATGCAATTCAACTCAATAACTCTTCTTGTGACCATAAAAACTGTCAAAAAAGATCGATAATAAAGTCGTCCATCTCTTGCGTTTATCATTCGAGTCCATGATATTCTTAGCAACCGGCCTACAAGTACCTATATAAACAAAAGATTTTATAATTAAATTTGTATTAATTTTTACATGTAATTAAAGAAGCTAAGATAGAATAATGCTGAATTTAAAGATAATGCATATACACGCATACATCAATGATCGATATATATAATAAATAACATTCATACTCAAGATCGAAGACGTTTTTTAGATGGAGCAGTGTCTTCATTTATCCATATTACTTCATTATGATCGTCACGTACATAAGGGCTCCGTGTAACAGCCTGGTTTTTAGTCGACTTTAATTACTAAGGCGGAAATTAATTAAGTCTTAAACCAGCGTCATTAATTATACAATAAAAACCCAAATATTACAAACATCGTTCAAGAGTTGAATAAAACAACTCTAAGTACGGAAATAAAAAGAGTATAGGTTATATATTACAATCTCTCGTAAAACATCCAAAAGTAAGCATAAAAACGTCTCGTGGCCCCGTCCAAAAACCAGCTCCCGGTCCACGATCATCCTGCACAACAAACTGATGGGGGGATGCCCGCTGAGCGGACAGTGACTAGCTATGCTCATACTTACCCTCGATTTCAATTACTTTGGTTTAATATTATCGCTTTATAAACATAACATTATGATAAAACATAAACATGCTTAATACATATAGCATATAAAGACATATAAGTCATAATAAGCATGCGGTTTAAAGCGATAAATCATATAAGCATGATATTCAATTATGAAAGCAAATAGCATATAATAGCATAGCAATAGAGTCACAATAATTCAATAACATTACAAGGCGATATCGGATCGCAATCAAACATACATATCATGTCATTCTCCTCATACAGACTCGATTCAATTCAGAAAGTTGTGGTCTTTAGTTTTCGAAGATGGTACACACTCATTCTCATTTAATCATATAACAAACAACACATACTGCTTACGAGCCTGACCACTGAGTAGGCCTTTGTACTCTGATCGATTGCATCTCACTTCCATAGTGCAGAGACTTACTCGACTCGTAAACCACGCCGAATACTATAATACTTGCATCTCATCCTCTAGTGTTCGAAATGATTCGAACTTCAGATACAATCTCGTCAAGTAATCTTTACGCAGGGTAAGAACGAATGCTAATGTCGCGCCCACTAAGAACGAAACACGGCAAGGAGAGCGAGCGTGAGATGACAATCGCAATAAGGTCACGGTGGCCCTGATAACTTTAGCGAAATAGGGGAATAAAACCCTAGTCTAGTATGCATACACTAATATCCAATTTAAGAGTAGGCTATGCTATTCATAGAGCACCTTAACTCAGGATAAAACGACTATTTCCTAAAGCCTGACCCACTAAGAGTTGAATTTTTCATTATCTTGTACGGAACAGGCTATACGACTTAAGGCGTAACGGCATGGGCAGGATGCACAAAGCATAATACTGCCGGCTATACCACACTATTCGAGATGACACACGCAATAAGGTCGAGATAGTGGCGTCCGCTACAAGACTATCTTAACCTCACTTCACTCACGATTGACGTTTTCATATCTGAGGCCCAAGCTTGACCCTTTATTTAACTTACTCAATATTCATTATTTATTTGATATTCCATATCACATGTTACTAGACTCTCCTAGTCTCAGCGTCAAACGTTTTATTTGAATGGTAGGTTTCATATGATCACATAACACATTCGTTTATTATTTGAAGTGTTGTTAATTATTAACGTTTTTAAATTTCTAAATTGAAACGTTTATTCTTAGGTCCAATTTTATTTAAGTGTTTTTCAAAACACTTTAAGTCATTTACTTATTCATTTTAAATTTTTCTATACTTAGTAAAATTTTCAATTATTTTCAGTATTTCACTATTCATTTTTCACTATTCACTATTCACTATTCACTATTCACTATTCACTATTCACCGTATTTTATACGTATTTTTATACGTATTCGTATTTTTATACTTCGTATTCTATACGTATTTTTATACGTACTCGTATTTTTATACTTCGTATTTTATACGTATTTTTATACTTAAGATATTTTAGGTATTTATACTTAAGATATTTTAGAAAATAAACTAAACCCCTTTTATTTTCTAAGTATGAATTTCTAGTTTCAAAGTCGTTAAGTTCGTTTTGTACTTAGTGAGTTTTGAAAATATTCTAAAAGTCTAGTTTTAAAAACGTTAAGTTCGGTTTGTAAAAAGTGATAATGATATTCATTTTAAAATATTAGTTTTAAAATTGTTAAGTTCAATTTGTAAAAAGTGATAATGATTTTCATTTTAAAATATTAGTTTTAAAAATGTTAAGTTCAATTTGTAAAAAGTGATAATGACATTTATTTTAAAATGAGACTTAGTTAAATTTAGTCGTCTATTAACTAAATTTAGCGATTTTCATTTTAAAAATAATAGTATCGTGGATGATTCATTTAAGTCCGTAAGTCCAAGATCAACAGTCCAAATAGCAAAGGCAGTAACACACGATTTATTTTATTTTTATAACGGTTACACATTTTTATCGGTTTATAATATTTTATTTAAAACTAAATCGATTTATACAAAAAATTCAATTCTAATTACTATTTAACTTTAGTGACTTAGTGATAATTTCATTTTGGTCAAATTTAGTCAACTTTAAGTGATGATGTCGTGTGACTTAATATATATGTCAAAATTGATTTATTTCTTTTAATTTCTTAAATCTAACTTATTAACTAATAATTAAATTATATTAACAATAAAATAAAAAGTGATAAAACAAATTTTAACCCTAAAAACATGAAAAATGCCGTGAGCAATAAGGTGATGTTCCATATTTTCATTTTTCGATTTTAACGGTTTTTAGCTTAAAGTCTTTATATTTTAATTATTCTAATTATACTAAAACGATTTAAACTAAAATGAAATTTACTAAAAATTTCATTTATAATTATGAATAGTGTTTTTCAACACTTTAAATTTCTAACTTTTTAATCTAAATGATTTATAATGTTTTAAGTTGTTTTATATCATAATACTAATAATATGTAAAACAATAACTAATCATAAACACAAAATATTAACAAACATAAAATAAAATAAGATCAAAATGAGTAAAAATGATGAACATCAACATGAATAAATCAAGAACACACATGAAGATCAAATTAAAGCTCAAGAACACTAATTTCGATTTTAATAATTTATAATTTGTTTTCCTAATTTAGTTTTTTTTTCATAGGAACATCTATTTTAACTAACTTATTCTAACATATTATTTACAAAAATTAAAAGTGAAAATATGTCAAAATAAAAGGGAAATGCCGAGTAGAAGTAATATGGATACATAATTTTTATTTTCGATTTTAATCACTTTAAACTCATTTTTAATATTTCACATAATTTTTATATATGATTACTACTCCAATAAAACATAACTAAACATAAAAATCATATGAACATAAATTAAAAATGCTCAAAATTAATTTAACTAAACATAGAACAATATTACTACAATAATCTATTTAGTATATTATTTAGTTATTATCATTTTATTATACAACACCTAAACACACAAGTACATATAAGTGATGTTTAACATATTTAACATAATTTTCATACTCATAAAATTATAATAACAAAACAAATTAATTTACTAAAAAGATAATATAAGACATAGTTAGTCACCTTAATTAGGATGTTAATCGTCGGGGATCTAAAATAAATTTTAGATCGGATTTTTCTTCACCCATAATACCCAAGCTATTCATCCAAATAACCCATGCAAGTTAGCTCCTAATACCCACTAATATAACTAGAATTACTTAGGATTTATTAGAATAATATTAAGGTTTTTATTTAATGTTTTAGGAAGAAAAATGGAAGAAAATAAAAGAGAGAAAATGGGGATGCTAGCCACGACATTATGGTGTAAAATGAGCTCATTTTGGTCCTTAAAACTTGTGGAAAAAGTTGTACAAAAATTAGGTTAAAAGAATTAGGTTAAATGATTTTAGGTTAAAGTTTTGTTTATTTAGTAAATAAAGTTTTAATAAATGAATTATGACATCCAAAATTCCACTTGACATGCAAGTGTGCAATTAGGAAGGTTCTTAAGATATTTGATCAAATTAAAGTTTTTCACGAAATTTATCAGTTTTAAAAAGTCGGGTGTCAAAAGCGATAGAAGTTAAAATGTGCTGTTTTGACGATTTTATGAAAAGTATTCATTTTATAAATTTAAGACTAAAATATTTTATTTACTACTTTAGAAAAATTTAAAAGTGACGGAAATGAAAATGGTAATATTAAAGTAGTAGTATTGAATTTGTATTTATATTCTTTTTATTATGTATTAAACTTTAAATTTAAAAACAAAAATAAAAGTAATGATGATAAATGAAATGTGTAAGAAAATGTGTAAGAACATGGAAGATGATAAAATTTGACTAAGGAAAGTCAAAAGTCAAAAGTCAAATTTTCGGGCTCGATTATCGTTTTTGAAATTTTCGATTTGCGCGCACGCGAAAAGTCTTGAAATAAAAGATACGATCCTCAAATAGTGTTTTGAAATAAAATCGGAAATAAAAATAAAACTAATTTTCAAAAGGTACTAAATATAAAAATCGAGTTTTAATCCTTGAAATTTTGAATAAAAATTTCCTAGGTCGAAATACTTATTTTTTTCGTTGAATGTTATAGATTTAAAGAATTATAATCAAACGTCAAAACGTTTATTAGTTTAAAATAAGTATAACTTATAATTTCGACATTATGTGAAAATGTTAGTTAAATGAAATTGAAATAGTAATTAGTTATTAATATAATATGATTTATTAATAAAAATCAAAATGATTAAATTTTTAATCAAAAGTTTGATGTTAAGGGTCAAAGTGTACGTGAATTTGGAAGAGGGTAGAGTGGCTTGACTTTGATTTGCGTTTTTGAAATCGTTGACTTGAATTTCAAAGTCGAGAAAAGTATAAGTGTTGATTTTTATAAAATTTTGAAAGGTGTTTCTTTTTCAATTCTAAAGATAATAGGACAAACTTTATTTTTCAAAATTTTTAATTTGGACTTAGGAAATTTTAATATTATTTGGCGTAAAAATTTCAGTCGCATTTTTATTATATGGAAAAGGATGAATTTAATTTAAGGAATTAAATTCTTTTATCAAATTGTGTTAAAATAACACGGGGTGTTACAAACCTACCCCCTTAAGAAAAGTTTCGTCCCGAAACTTGAATAGGGTGGATAACTACTTGCAGTTGGGCAATGCAGTTAGAGAGAATATCAAGATTTTACAAGTTTTGATAATGACATTTTATTTTAGTAGCATAAGGCTTTTCCAAATGATTGATTTTTTGAATTATTATTAAGATGTTAGAAAGGGTGGAAACATTGGAGGCTAGAATCGTTTTATATTTTCAAATGGAATGTTTTGAATTAATATAAAAGTATTGCCAGATTATCATTTTTGAAATCGACTTCAAAGGGATTTTCAAAAAGGTGGGGACTAGAAGTTTTGTACGGAATTAATTTAAATTAAACTTATAAGGGTTTTTAAAATAAAAGCAAATTCATTTGAATTTAGAAATAGATATAAATATTAAAGTATGTTGAAAATAAAGATTTTAAATAATTTTAATCAATGATTTTAAATCCATCATATTTTTTTGTCCTACCCCCTTAAGAAATTTTTAGACATATTTATCAAATTTAAGTAGAAAAGATAAAGGTTCATTTTGAAGGTTGAGAATTCAAAAATAGGTATTGATAAGTTTAAAATTGTGAACATAATCAACTTCATTGGTATAATAGGTAAAGAATATACGATTTGAAACAAAATAATTTCGACGGTATTTGAAATTACGAAATAAAATTTTAAGAATGAATTGAATAAGATTCAAAGATGTTTTAAAAGGGAAACTTGAAAGTTATTTTTAGAAGATAATTTGAAATTATAAATTACGAAGATTTATAAATTTTTAGAAGAGATAGTAAATTTAAGAGATAAAAAGAATTAAGGTTCCATGGTTTTTGAGAATAAATTATAAGGAGTTATGAAATTGAAAAGCGAAAATGAAATCATTTTGCGAAATTAAGGAAGGGGAATGAAAATTCATTTGAAAAGTAGTTATTAGGGATTATAGACTTAGGAAATTAGAGAGTTAGAAGGAAAAGGTTAAAGAGATTAAAATTTTTAAAAGAGAACGAAATAAGAATTTTAGTTAAAGAGGATAATTAGATGGAGTTGTAGGAATCCTTTCTGCGATAGAGTTCTTCGAGATCTTGAACGTCTCATCGGTTGTAAGGTCCTTGATGTGTCCATTTGTTGCGTTTGAGGTCTTGTCGTCATGTATTTGATTAATGGCTTCGTTTTTCGAGAGATAAACTTATTACTTAGATTTTATATCCGAGGATAGTTGTTAGTTTTAGTTAGTCACATCAGCAAGTAGCAAGCATACGATAGTTAGTGTATTTTATTTTGAGGGAAGTAGTTCGTTATTTAAAAGTCCTTAGCCTATGGTCGGTCCTTAAGGTTTCTACCCATCCTCACACTTTAAAGCGTTCTATGTTATTATTTTAGCGAGCTAAGATTTCTAATTTATTATTTGATCCTATAAGTCAGCCTGACATACGATATGAATGTCCGGCCCAGGTGTCTCTCGCTAGATGAAATAACTATTAAGTTATTCACGGTCATGAAGACGACTTTGATACCAATCAGAATAACCTGGTTTTTAGTCGACTTTAATTACTAAGGCGGAAATTAATTAAGTCTTAAACCAGCGTCATTAATTATACAATAAAAACCCAAATATTACAAACATCGTTCAAGAGTTGAATAAAACAACTCTAAGTACGGAAATAAAAAGAGTATAGGTTATATATTACAATCTCTCGTAAAACATCCAAAAGTAAGCATAAAAACGTCTCGTGGCCCGAGTCCAAAACCAGCTCAGGTCCACGATCATCTGCACAACAAGCGATGGGGATGCATTTGGCCAGACAGTGACTAGCTATGCTCATACTTACCCTCGATTTCAATTACTTTGGTTTAATATTATCGCTTTATAAACATAACATTATGATAAAACATAAACATGCTTAATACATATAGCATATAAAGACATATAAGTCATAATAAGCATGCGGTTTAAAGCGATAAATCATATAAGCATGATATTCAATTATGAAAGCAAATAGCATATAATAGCATAGCAATAGAGTCACAATAATTCAATAACATTACAAGGCGATATCGGATCGCAATCAAACATACATATCATGTCATTCTCCTCATCTGCACTCGATTCAATTCAGAAAGTTGTGGTCTTTAGTTTTCGAAGATGGTACACACTCATTCTCATTTAATCATATAACAAACAACACATACTGCTTACGAGCCTGACCACTGAGTAGGCCTTTGTACTCTGATCGATTGCATCTCACTTCCATAGTGCAGAGACTTACTCGACTCGTAAACCACACCGAATACTATAATACTTGCATCTCATCCTCTAGTGTTCGAAATGATTCGAACTTCAGATACAATCTCGTCAAGTAATCTTTACGCAGGGTAAACGAATGCTAGTGTCGCCCACTAAGAAACGAAACACGGCAAGGAGACAGAACAGTGAGATGACAATCGCAATAAGGTCACGGTGGCCACGATAACTTTAGCGAAATAGGGAATAAAACCCTAGTCTAGTATGCATACACTAATATCCAATTTAAGAGTAGGCTATGCTATTCATAGAGCACCTTAACTCAGGATAAAACGACTATTTCCTAAAGCCTGACCCACTAAGAGTTGAATTTATCATTATCTTGTACGGAACTAGCTATACCTCTTTAGGCGTAACGGCAAGGGCAAGGATGCACAAAGCATATCACGGCTATACCACACTATTCGAGATGACACACTAATAAGGTCGAGATAGTGGCGTCCGCTACAAGACTATCTTAACCCCACTTCACTCACGATTGACGTTTTCATATCTGAGGCCCAAGCTTGACCTTTTATTTAACTTACTCAATATTCATTATTTATTTGATATTCCATATCACATGTTACTAGACTCTCCTAGTCTCAGCGTCAAACGTTTTATTTGAATGGTAGGTTTCATATGATCACATAACACATTCGTTTATTATTTGAAGTGTTGTTAATTATTAACGTTTTTAAATTTCTAAATTGAAACGTTTATTCTTAGGTCCAATTTTATTTAAGTGTTTTTCAAAACACTTTAAGTCATTTACTTATTCATTTTAAATTTTTCTATACTTAGTAAAATTTTCAATTATTTTCAGTATTTCACTATTCATTTTTCACTATTCACTATTCACTATTCACTATTCACTATTCACCGTATTTTATACGTATTTTTATACGTATTCGTATTTTTATACTTCGTATTCTATACGTATTTTTATACGTACTCGTATTTTTATACTTCGTATTTTATACGTATTTTTATACTTAAGATATTTTAGGTATTTATACTTAAGATATTTTAGAAAATAAACTAAACCCCTTTTATTTTCTAAGTATGAATTTCTAGTTTCAAAGTCGTTAAGTTCGTTTTGTACTTAGTGAGTTTTGAAAATATTCTAAAAGTCTAGTTTTAAAAACGTTAAGTTCGGTTTGTAAAAAGTGATAATGATATTCATTTTAAAATATTAGTTTTAAAATTGTTAAGTTCAATTTGTAAAAAGTGATAATGATTTTCATTTTAAAATATTAGTTTTAAAAATGTTAAGTTCAATTTGTAAAAAGTGATAATGACATTTATTTTAAAATGAGACTTAGTTAAATTTAGTCGTCTATTAACTAAATTTAGCGATTTTCATTTTAAAAATAATAGTATCGTGGATGATTCATTTAAGTCCGTAAGTCCAAGATCAACAGTCCAAATAGCAAAGGCAGTAACACACGATTTAGTTTATTTTTATAACGGTTACACATTTTTATCGGTTTATAATATTTTATTTAAAACTAAATCGATTTATACAAAAAATTCAATTCTAATTACTATTTAACTTTAGTGACTTAGTGATAATTTCATTTTGGTCAAATTTAGTCAACTTTAAGTGATGATGTCGTGTGACTTAATATATATGTCAAAATTGATTTATTTCTTTTAATTTCTTAAATCTAACTTATTAACTAATAATTAAATTATATTAACAATAAACTAAAAAGTGATAAAACAAATTTTAACCCTAAAAACATGAAAAATGCCGTGAGCAATAAGGTGATGTTCCATATTTTCTGTAACACCCCGTGTTTTTATTAATACTAATTAATTATTTTAACAAAATTCTTAAATTAAAATTTATATAATTTCACTTTTACTCAATTACTTTAAAAACGCGGCTGAAAAATTTCGATTTAAATAAACTTTCTCCAATACATTTCTAATTAAACTTTCTTCATTTTATATTAACCTATATTATATTTTTTATTTATAAAATACTTGTCGAACTAAAACGTTACTTTTGTTACCATTGTTAGACTTTATAAATTTGCGCTACATTTTAAAAATCCTCACGTTCATAAAATTTAGTCTTTATAAAAAAATATTCTTTCAAATAAGCAGATCGTTTGAAAATTCGTGAGACCATAATACAATTTGTAATTGACAACTTTTATACATTTATATTTTCAAACTATAAATTTTAGAATACTAATGATGAAACTAAAATTTAAAACAAATAATTTAAAGTATAGTATATTTTATAAAATATAAAAAGTTTATAAATAAGAGTAAATGAAACAGAGCAAACAAAATGAAACAGACCCAAATATATCCCAAGTGGCCTTAGTATGTCGGTACACACTACTACACTTGATTTTGGGATATTTTATTTTAACCTAATTCACACTCAAAACCTAACTCCCTTATTCTTGTTCTACTGCCTCCTTCTTCTTCTTCTTCTCTCCCTAAAATCCTCCATTAAAACAAAATAAAACACAACAAACAACAACAACAATAATGATAATCATAATAATAATAATAATAATAATAATAATAACATAATAATGAGTAGCAGCAGCAAAAACAACAACACAAACAACAACAAGCACGGCGGCAGCAACAACAACAAACAACCCAACGACGGCAGCAACGGCCACCACGGCCACCGTCGACGTCACCCCCATGGCTGCCACCGTCGACCTCACCGCCACGTGGTCCCTCTCTCCTCTGCCGTGCTCAGGCCACCGTGAGCACTCCTTTCCCGGCCCCTGTTTTAGTCCACCATGGCCGGAGCTCCGACCTTCGAGACCACCGGAGTTGTACAAGGCTGGTAAGCTCCATCTCCTCTCCTTTCATCTTTTTCGTTCTCCCCTTCTTTCTCTCTCGGTTCTCTGCTCACTACTTTCCTCTGTTTTATTTTTCGTCGCCGGAAACCGCCCTAATCACCGGAGACGCCACCTCAGACCACCATGGCCATCACCACCGCCGTCATCCTCCTGCCCCACGTTGGCCACCTCCTCGTCTCCCCTGTTTTCCTCTCTCTTTCTCGGCCTCCCGCTTCCTCTCTGTTTTCGGCTCGGCTTGACTTCAACTTCGACCACCGGAGTTTCTCACGGTGAGCCTCCCTCTTTTCCTCGTCCTGGTTAACATCATAACCTCGACATCCTTTTTATTTTCACCAGTATTCGCTCGGTTAATATTTTGTTATCGATTCACGTATTCTTATTTTTGTGTTGTTTGTTTGGCTTACTACGTCTTTATCATTCTCCTCATGCCCTCGCCACATCGTTTCGCTTCACTTTTCTCTCGCCATGATCACCGCCACCGCCTTGGTCTTGTGGAAGCCACCGCACTTCGATGGTGAGCTCTCCTCTTACTTCATTGTTCTTATTTTAAATCATTCATTCAATTAAAGAACTCTCGATGCTCAATTCGCTTCCCGTCTATAATTTATTATATTGATACGTTGTGTCAAGTCTCATTTCATTCTTCTCTTTTGAGGGTCTTCTTGTCAACGTCACCATTCTTTGTCCTCTTTCGATTTCACGGCTATTTGGGTCTACGAGAAACGGGTCGATTTTGGGTCGGGCAGGACCTTGTCGTGCTGGAAATTAATTAAATGGGTTAGGACCAGTTTTTATTTGGAGGCCTCTGCTCGTGAGCCAAATTTAAGGTGCTTCTCGCACACCTATGTGATAAGCGCCTCGTAACTGATTTTATGTTATTTTCCTAAGTGATGTTATAATTATATAGATGATGTTGAATTAAATTGTGAAATATGATATTTGTATGATTTTATGATAATATGTTTAAGGTGAAATATGTGTTGTTAAATTGTTGTTGATTTTATATGAAATATTATCATGTTGAAATTATATGTTATGGTATATTATTGAAAATATTAAATATAAGCATCACATGTATAAAATGAGACTAAAAATATTATTAGCAAGCTTAAGTAAATAAACTAAATAAATATGAAAATATTTATAGTCGTAAAAATAGTTGTAGTCACTTAATGGTTCAAATTAAAATACAACTAAAAATAAAGACTTAAATAAAAGAGTATCAAGTTTAAATTAGGATTAAATCAATTTAAAAGTAAAGTTCATTTTAATATACATAAAAGTTACTCGTATTAAATATCTAATATAAACAGACGTATAAAAACTCATATATCTAATTTAATATGATAAGTACTTTAATTTAAAAACTCTAAAATTTAAAATGAACTTAAACTATACTAAATAAGTATTTGCTTAAAATATCAAAACGAAATAAAGAACTTGAAACTTAAAATAAACTTAACTAAAACTATTACTAAATAAAGCTAAAAATTAGAATCACAAATAAAAATTAACTAAAAGGTAAATTGTTAATATCTTAGTAATATATAAAGATCGACTAACAATTTACTAAGTATAGTTATATAAAAATCATGAATAATGTATTTATATATATAAATACAAAACCTAACTAAAATTTAAACTATAAGGTTTATGACATTATAAAAAGTAATAAATAATTAAATTAATTACACTTAAGTGAATATTACTAAAATATAAATATTAATAATCTCAAGATCCAGTTACCTAATCCCCTCATACGACTACGTGAAAGTTATATAAATAAAATCGTATTAAGAAATTAAACCACCTAAAAGAAATTTAACTAAATGTCAGCTAATTATATTTTATCAAGAATACTAAAATTTGTTAAATATCATTTTAGTAATATTTCTAATGTTAAAATAAATGTTATGAATATTATGTAACTAAACACCTTCATTAGTTATATTGACTATGAAAATATCAAATAATTATTATATTAAACGAAACTTGGAATATTTATATCACTAATTGTAAACATACTTAAGTTGAAATTTAAACGGAACTAAATCATTTAACTTAATCAAATAAAATACTTACACTTGAATTAATAAAATATTTAAGTTATTCGAAATAAATCATTTTAAAGTAAACTAAGTAATGAGAATTAATATTTAAAAGTAAAATAATGAATAGTGAAGATATTTAAAGTATACGAACGAACTCAAAATAAATATTTAAGTTTTCTATGTGTTCTGTTTTATCTGAAGAACTGCAGTTACTAAAATTTCATTATACAAAGTTCGACGATATATTTAAGTTTCAGAATTGTAATTTATTTAGTTTGAACGAGGAAATGAGAATTGGAGAGAATGAATTACTTGAATAAAATACTAGGATTGTTCGCCATGTTGCGACTCTTGAAATTCGAAGTTAACGAGGTAGCTGTCTATGGGGACTTGGGCTCCCTCCCTGAGTTGCCCATGGCTATTCAACGATCTTAAGATTCTTTGTTTGACGTGTGGTATCAACCTCGGGGATGGGGCATACTTGATACTTCGCGGGCCCATAGAATAGTAATTGGAAACGCCCGACCCCATCCGGGGTACCCGAGTCTCTGGTGATAGTCGAACTTTTTCGTCGGTGATACCTTTTGAATAGCGAATAAGTATGATCCTCGATAGGTAGTGTATGCATACATTAGACAAGGGATTGAATCATCCTTATTACCTTAGATATCTTTAAGCCTGGTAGTCACGTCCAAGTTATGTTGGCCCTACCGGCTACTGCGCGGATTATGTCTGCATGCTTCCGCCTTACTAACGAAGACTCATTTGTTATCACATGTTGAATGTATTTCCTTGTTTGTTTGATGATTATCGGAATGACTTGGTTGAGTTTTGGAATGTGATTTGTTGAGTGTGATTATTTGTGAGCATGTTACGTTATTTGATTGATTTATGCCCATACTTGGATCATCATGAATTTCTTACGTGTTTAAATTGCTACTTGCTCTTTATTTTACTTATTTATTATTCATATTGCATATTGTATTAGAATTGCATGTATCGAAAGAGTGTGCGGGAAAATGATGAGAGTTTAATGCAGGTACCCCGAGGCCAACGCTATTGAATACTGGGGAGAGTTTACCTTCTTTATTTTGTACGCTTGAGAGGATGTAATCCACTTATACTCTGTTATTCTAAACTCGTACTATGTATTTAGAGTTTTGTTACGATTAACAGCTGGTTTTGTAATATATAGACTTAATTAATTTTCCGCCTTAGTTTAATTAAAGTCACGAAAAACCAGGTTGTTCTGATTGGTATCGAGTGTCTCATGTAGTGAATAACTTAAAGTTATCTCATCTAGCGAGAAGACACCTGGGCCAGACATACATATTAATATATATGTTAGGCATAGACTTATAGGATCAAATAATGAATTAGAAATCCTAGATCGCTAAAATAATAATCTTAGAACGCTTTAAATGTGAGAATGGGTAGAAATATTAAGGATTGACCGACTGACCTAAATTTTAGAATTTTAAATAGTCATTCAACCTCGATAGATTTTTATTTCTCTTTTCTTGCCTGCTAAGTGCTCTATGACTAATCTTTTTGACTAACAAGTCTTCTTTACTAACGTTACCAAAAATCGAGACGTATAAATCGAAGACGAGATGTCAAGAACTCAAGCACATACAAATGGACGCATCAAGAATCGAACGATCTGAAAAGACGTTCTAGACCTCGAAGAATTCTATTGCCTTGAAGACCTCTATAACTTTCTCTAACACCCATATTCATCTCTTCCTAACTTATTCAAAAAGAAAATTTTAATCGATCTATTTAAATTAATTTCTTCTTTTGAAGTAAAATTTTCCTAACTTAAACTCTTATAATGAAATCTTCCTTTTGAAATTACCTCTTTTCATTTCTCGCAAATATAAGACTTGAAGACAAGACCAGAAGCGCATGCGAAGAGACGTATCAAGAATCACGCTATCCAAGACAATTTTCAAGACGTCGAAGATTTCTTCAGCATTGAAGATTTCTAAAACTATATCAAAATCGATCTCTAATGATCACCATCATTTAAACGTTTTTTCCTTTTCAACTTTTCCAATCATAAAAAAAAAAAAAAAAAAAAAAAAAAAAAAAAAAAAAAAATTCCTAATATTTAGTCACACGATGATTTTTGTGCTTCCTTTTATATTTTAAAAATCCCTACTAAAAAGGAATTAACTCGATGATTTTCCAACCTCGTAAAATTTTTATCTCCTTCGAAATTTCTGATTTCCTAAATCAATCAATAATTCTGAATAAATGATTTCTTAAGTGGATTTTCCTTTTCCCCCAATCTCGTAAGATGATTTCATCTTTACTTTTCAATTTCATAAACTTCTTTTTCTTCATTCTCTAAAAACCTTCGAACTTGAATTTTTCGTATTTTTAATCTCTAACACTTGTTATCAGCTTCTAAAATTTCTAACCTTGAAATCTATAATACCTACTAATTGATTTCGTAAATATAATTTTCATTTGTTCTATTTAATCTCGAAAAATGATTTTTATCTTTCCTTTATAATTTCGTTACTTTTTATTCAATCTCTAAAACTTTTTACCTTGTCTAAAATTTTGAACTCTCAAATTTTAATTTCTACGGAGTACTTATTAATCTCATACGATGAAGTTTCATCTTCTTCCTTTATTTTTGTAAACTCTTCATCTTTTTATTTAATATCTTTGAACTTGTAGACTTAATTGTTCAAGACTCCTCATACTTTAATTATAAATATTTTTAACTTGATTACCTTTCAAAATTTTAGCCTTACTTTCTAATTTTAAATTTCTAACATCAGAAATTTATAACTCCTAGCATCTCTAAAACATCTTTGAAACTTATTCGTTTATTCTGTAAAAATTTTATTTCGTAAATTGAAATACTTTTGATATTTGATTGTCTTAAATTTGCTTATTCTTATTTCATACACTTTTGAACATTATTACTTTTCAAACTTCGAAAATTTGATATTACCTTGTGAATTTTCATCCGTTTAGTCACTAAATTGGATTTCCATAGTTTTCACTTTTCATCATAAATTCCTTATTTCTTAATTTTAGATACTTTACCTTTTTAAATTTATTTGTTTCGACCTCCTTTTCTTTAAATTTTAAATACCTTTTTAAACGTGTCCTATCCATTACAAACACCTCTCTTCAAAAATATATATGTATATCATTTATCATTCATTTCAATTCCTTATTATAAATTTTCAATCTTACCCGAAGTATGATTTATAACATTTTCATTTTACCTAATAACATTCTAATAATAATTTTAAGAAAATGAGCTATGTCAACAAGGTTATGCATAATTCTCGAAAATTTTATTTAACCATTCAACGATAACCTATATTTTCTTAATTTCATTAAAGCTCACAGTTTTCTTATGATCACTACGACTTTTAAATATTTTCCCTAAATGCCATTTTTCATAAGGCTATATATCTTATGTATGTGATCATTAAAAGTAACAAAAATAATATTATGTATATACGTTTAAAACTTCTTAAGGGGGTAGGACAATAATTTGATTATATTAAAATCCTAACTAAATCATAAAACTTCTTTATTTCAACCTATTTTAAGGTTAACATTTATTTTCAAATTTAAATAAATTGTTTTCATTCTTAAAATGCTTATTATTTTAATTTAATTTAATTCCGTACAAAACTTCTAGGCCTTACCTTTTTGAAAACGTCTTTCACGCAGATTTTGAAAATGTCAATGCAGCAACTTTTAGATATTAATTCGAAAAAGAATTATTTATATTTTAATATTATTAAATTCTTCAATAATTCCTTCTAAGAAGATCTTGCCCAATCAGGAGTAATGTTAACTTTTGAATTCCAACAATCTCGGCATTTTCCCTATCATCTCATTTTATCTTGAGCAGTTATCCTCTCTATTCAAGTTTCGGGGACGAAACTTTTCTTAAGGGGGTAGGATTGTAACACCCCGTGTTTTTATTAATACTAATTAATTATTTTAACAAAATTCTTAAATTAAAATTTATATAATTTCACTTTTACTCAATTACTTTAAAAACGCAATTTGAAAAATTTCGATTTAAATAAACTTTCTCCAATACATTTCTAATTAAACTTTCTTCATTTTATATTACTCTATATTATATTTTTTATTTATAAAATCCTTGTGGAACTGAGAGGTTACTTTTTTTTCCATTGTTAGACTTTATAAATTTGCGCTACATTTTAAAAACCCTCACGTTCATAACATTTTGTCTTTATAAAAATATTCTTTCAAATAAGCAGACCGTTTGAAAATTTGTGAGACCATAATACAATTTGTAAATGACAACTTTTATACATTTATATTTTCAAACTATAAATTTTAGAATACTAATGATGAAACTAAAATTTAAAACAAATAATTTAAAGTATAGTATATTTTATAAAATATAAAAAGTTTATAAATAAGAGTAAATGAAACAGAGCAAACAAAATGAAACAGACCCAAATATATCCCAAGTGGCCTTAGTATGTCGGTACACACTACTACACTTGATTTTGGGATATTTTATTTTAACCTAATTCACACTCAAAACCTAACTCCCTTATTCTTGTTCTACTGCCTCCTTCTTCTTCTTCTTCTCTCCCTAAAATCCTCCATTAAAACAAAATAAAACACAACAAACAACAACAACAATAATGATAATCATAATAATAATAATAATAATAATAATAATAATAACATAATAATGAGTAGCAGCAGCAAAAACAACAACACAAACAACAACAAGCACGGCGGCAGCAACAACAACAAACAACCCAACGACGGCAGCAACGGCCACCACGGCCACCGTCGACGTCACCCCCATGGCTGCCACCGTCGACCTCACCGCCACGTGGTCCTCTCTCTCTCTCGTGCTCAGGCCACCGTGAGCACTCCTTTCCCTACTGTTTTAGTCCACCATGGGAGCTCTGACCTTCGAGACCACCTGAGTTGTACAAGGCCGTAAGCTCCATCTCCTCTCCTTTCATCTTTTTCGTTCTCCCCTTCTTCCTCTCTCGGTTCTCTGCTCACTACTTTCCTCTGTTTTATTTTTCGTCGCCGGAATCCGCCCTAATCCCCGGAGACGCCACCTCAGACCACCATGGCCATCACCACCGCCGTCATCCTCCCGCCCCACGTTGGCCACCTCCTCGTCTCCCTGTTTTCCTCTCTCTTTCTCGGCCTCCCTGCTTTCCTCTGTTTCGGCTCGGCTTGACTTCAACTTCGACCACCGGAGTTTCTCACGGTGAGCCTCCTCTTTTCCTCGCCCTGGTTAACATCATAACCTCGACATCCTTTTTATTTTCACCAGTATTCGCTCGATTAATATTTTGTTATCGATTCACGTATTCTTATTTTTGTGTTGTTTGTTTGGCTTACTACGTCTTTATCATTCTCCTCACATGCCCTCGCCACATCGTTTCGCTTCACTTTTCTCCGCCATGATCATCGCCACCGCCTTGGTCTTGTGGAAGCCACCACACTTCGATGGTGAGCTCTCCTCTTACTTCATTGTTCTTATTTTAAATCATTCATTCAATTAAAGAACTCTCGATGCTCAATTCGCTTCCCGTCTATAATTTATTATATTGATACGTTGTGTCAAGTCTCATTTCATTCTTCTCTTTTGTGGGTCTTCTTTGTCAACGCCATCATTCTTTGTCCTCTTTCGATTTCACGGCTATTTGGGTCTACGAGGAAACGGGTCAGTTTTGGGTCGGGCCAGACCTTGTCGTGCTTCGGAAATTAATTAAATGGGTTAGGACCGTTTTTATTTGGAGGCCTCTGTTCGTGAGCCAAATTTAAGGTGCTTCTCGCACACCTATGTGATAAGCGCCTCGTAACTGATTTTATGTTATTTTCCTAAGTGATGTTATAATTATATAGATGATGTTGAATTAAATTGTGAAATATGATATTTGTATGATTTTATGATAATATGTTTTAGGTGAAAAATGTGTTGTTAAATTATTGTTGATTTTATATGAAATTTTATCATGTTGAAATTATATGTTATGTGTAATTTATTGAAAATATTAAATATAAGCATCACAAGTATAAAATAAGACTAAAAATATTATTAACCGGCTTAAGTAAATAAACTAAATAAATATGAAAATATTTATAGTCGTAAAAATAGTTGTAGTCACTTAATGGTTCAAATTAAAATACAACTAAAAATAAAGACTTAAATAAAAAGAGTATCAAGTTTAAATTAGGATTAAATCAATTTAAAAGTAAAGTTCATTTTAATATACATAAAAGTTACTCGTATTAAATATCTAATATAAACAGTCGTATAAAAACTCATATATCTAATTTAATATGATAAGTACTTTAATTTAAAAACTCTAAAATTTAAAATGAACTTAAACTATACTAAATAAGTATTTGCTTAAAATATCAAAACGAAATAAAGAACTTGAAACTTAAAATAAACTTAACTAAAACTATTACTAAATAAAGCTAAAAATTAGAATCACAAATAAAAATTAACTAAAAGGTAAATTGTTAATATCTTAGTAATATATAAAGATCGACTAACAATTTACTAAGTATAGTTATATAAAAATCATGAATAATGTATTTATATATATAAATACAAAACCTAACTAAAATTTAAACTATAAGGTTTATGACATTATAAAAAGTAATAAATAATTAAATTAATTACACTTAAGTGAATATTACTAAAATATAAATATTAATAATCTCAAGATCCAGATACCTAATCTAAATACGACTACGTGAAAGTTATATAAATAAAATCGTATTAAGAAATTAAACCACCTAAAAGAAATTTAACTAAATGTCAGCTAATTATATTTTATCAAGAATACTAAAATTTGTTAAATATCATTTTAGTAATATTTCTAATGTTAAAATAAATGTTATGAATATTATGTAACTAAACACCTTCATTAGTTATATTGACTATGAAAATATCAAATAATTATTATATTAAACGAAACTTGGAATATTTATATCACTAATTGTAAACATACTTAAGTTGAAATTTAAACGGAACTAAATCATTTAACTTAATCAAATAAAATACTTACACTTGAATTAATAAAATATTTAAGTTATTCGAAATAAATCATTTTAAAGTAAACTAAGTAATGAGAATTAATATTTAAAAGTAAAATAATGAATAGTGAAGATATTTAAAGTATACGAACGAACTCAAAATAAATATTTAAGTTTTCTATGTGTTCTGTTTTATCTGAAGAACTGCAGTTACTAAAATTTCATTATACAAAGTTCGACGATATATTTAAGTTTCAGAATTGTAATTTATTTAGTTTGAACGAGGAAATGAGAATTGGAGAGAATGAATTACTTGAATAAAATACTAGGATTGTTCGCCATGTTGCGACTCTTGAAATTCGAAGTTAACGAGGTAGCTGTCTATGGGGACTTGGGCTCCCTCCCAGAGTTGCCCAAGGCTATTCAACGATCTTAAGATTGCTGTTTGACGTGTGGTATCAACCTTAGGGATGGGGCATACTTGATACTTCCGCGGGCCCATAGAATAGTAATTGGAAACGCCAGCCCCATCCGGGGGTACCCGTCTCTGGTGATAGTCGAACTTTTTCGTCGGTGATACCTTTTGAATAGCGAATAAGTATGATCCTCGATAGGTAGTGTATGCATACATTAGACAAGGGATTGAATCATCCTTATTACCTTAGATATCTTTAAGCCTGGTAGTCACGTCCAAGTTATGTTGGCCCTACCGGCTACTACGTGGATTATGTCTGCATGCTTCCGCCTTACTAACGAAGACTCATTTGTTATCACATGTTGAATGTATTTCCTTGTTTGTTTGATGATTATCGGAATGACTTGGTTGAGTTTTGGAATGTGATTTGTTGAGTGTGATTATTTGTGAGCATGTTACGTTATTTGATTGATTTATGCCCATACTTGGATCATCATGAATTTCTTACGTGTTTAAATTGCTACTTGCTCTTTATTTTACTTATTTATTATTCATATTGCATATTGTATTAGAATTGCATGTATCGAAAGAGTGTGCGGGAAAATGATGAGAGTTTAATGCAGGTACCCCGAGGCCAACGCTATTGAATACTGGGGAGAGTTTACCTTCTTTATTTTGTACGCTTGAGAGGATGTAATCCACTTATACTCTGTTATTCTAAACTCGTACTATGTATTTAGAGTTTTGTTACGATTAACAGCTGGTTTTGTAATATATAGACTTAATTAATTTTCCGCCTTAGTTTAATTAAAGTCACGAAAAACCAGGTTGTTACATTTTCATTTTTCGATTTTAACGGTTTTTAGCTTAAAGTCTTTATATTTTAATTATTCTAATTATACTAAAACGATTTAAACTAAAATGAAATTTACTAAAAATTTCATTTATAATTATGAATAGTGTTTTTCAACACTTTAAATTTCTAACTTTTTAATCTAAATGATTTATAATGTTTTAAGTTGTTTTATATCATAATACTAATAATATGTAAAACAATAACTAATCATAAACACAAAATATTAATAAACATAAAATAAAATAAGATCAAAATGAGTAAAAATGATGAACATCAACATGAATAAATCAAGAACACACATGAAGATCATATTAAAGCTCAAGAACACTAATTTCGATTTTAATAATTTATAATTTGTTTTCCTAATTTAGTTTTTTTTTCATAGGAACACCTATTTTAACTAACTTATTCTAACATATTATTTACAAAAATTAAAAGTGAAAATTTGTCAAAATAAAAGGGAAATGCCGAGTAGAAGTAATATGGATACATAATTTTTATTTTCGATTTTAATCACTTTAAACTCATTTTTAATATTTCACATAATTTTTATATATGATTACTACTCCAATAAAACATAACTAAATATAAAAATCATATGAACATAAATTAAAAATGCTCAAAATTAATTTAACTAAACATAGAACAATATTACTACAATAATCTATTTAGTATATTATTTAGTTATTATCATTTTATTATACAACACCTAAACACACAAGTACATATAAGTGATGTTTAACATATTTAACATAATTTTCATACTCATAAAATTATAATAACAAAACAAATTAATTTACTAAAAAGATAATATAAGACATAGTTAGTCACCTTAATTAGGATGTTAATCGTCGGGGATCTAAAATAAATTTTAGATCGGATTTTTCTTCACCCATAATACCCAAGCTATTCATCCAAATAACCCATGCAAGTTAGCTCCTAATACCCACTAATATAACTAGAATTACTTAGGATTTATTAGAATAATATTAAGGTTTTTATTTAATGTTTTAGGAAGAAAAATGGAAGAAAATAAAAGAGAGAAAATGGGGATGCTAGCCACGACATTATGGTGTAAAATGAGCTCATTTTGGTCCTTAAAACATGTGGAAAAAGTTGTACAAAAATTAGGTTAAAAGAATTAGGTTAAAGTTTTGTTTATTTAGTAAATAAAGTTTTAATAAATGAATTATGACATCCAAAATTCCACTTGACATGCAAGTGTGCAATTAGGAAGGTTCTTAAGATATTTGATCAAATTAAAGTTTTTCACGAAATTTATCAGTTTTAAAAAGTCGGGTGTCAAAAGCGATAGAAGTTAAAATGTGCTGTTTTGACGATTTTATGAAAAGTATTCATTTTATAAATTTAAGACTAAAATATTTTATTTACTACTTTAGAGAAATTTAAAAGTGACGGAAATGAAAATGGTAATATTAAAGTAGTAGTATTGAATTTGTATTTATATTCTTTTTATTATGTATTAAACTTTAAATTTAAAAACAAAAATAAAAGTAATGATGATAAATGAAATGTGTAAGAAAATGTGTAAGAACATGGAAGATGATAAAATTTGACTAAGGAAAGTCAAAAGTCAAAAGTCAAATTTTCGGGCTCGATTATCGTTTTTGAAATTTTCGATTTGCGCGCACGCGAAAAGTCTTGAAATAAAAGATACGATCCTCAAATAGTGTTTTGAAATAAAATCGGAAATAAAAATAAAACTAATTTTCAAAAGGTACTAAATATAAAAATCGAGTTTTAATCCTTGAAATTTTGAATAAAAATTTCCTAGGTCGAAATACTTATTTTTTTTCGTTGAATGTTATAGATTTAAAGAATTATAATCAAACGTCAAAACGTTTATTAGTTTAAAATAAGTATAACTTATAATTTCGACATTATGTGAAAATGTTAGTTAAATGAAATTGAAATAGTAATTAGTTATTAATATAATATGATTTATTAATAAAAAATCAAAATGATTAAATTTTTAATCAAAAGTTTGATGTTAAGGGTCAAAGTGTACGTGAATTTGGAAGAGGGTAGAGTGGCTTGACTTTGATTTGCGTTTTTGAAATCGTTGACTTGAATTTCAAAGTCGAGAAAAGTATAAGTGTTGATTTTTATAAAATTTTGAAAGGTGTTTCTTTTTCAATTCTAAAGATAATAGGACAAACTTTATTTTTCAAAATTTTTAATTTAGACTTAGGAAATTTTAATATTATTTGGCGTAAAAATTTCAGTCGCATTTTTATTATATGGAAAAGGATGAATTTAATTTAAGGAATTAAATTCTTTTATCAAATTGTGTTAAAATAACACGGGGTGTTACACTCCGAGTCTTTGTATCATTATCATTATGTACATCATCATCAATGTGGGATAATGTAATACGACGATCCACTCCCTCAAAAACGACTTCTTGAAAATCAGCATCATCATCACCAGACAATGCACGTCTACTACGTGCAGACAAAACAATTGACCATCTCTTGTCGCAAGGATCAACGACATAGAAGACCTGCTTAGGTTGTGACGCCATAATGTAAGGATCTTGTTTACTGCCGACCTTTTCAAAGTTCACCAACGTAAACCCTAAATCGTCCTTTCGCACGCCGTTGTTGTTGTCAACCCACTTGCATCGAAATAAAGGAATATGAAAATCAATGTAATCTAACACCATAATGTCTTCAATGACTCCATAATAATACATTTTACCCAAAACAGGTCGTTTGTCTTTCGAACTGGCAAAGTGATGCGGGAGCGTTGGAACCACAGTGGAAACGCGGAATTTGATGCGGGAGCATTGGAACCACAGTGGAAAGGCAAGCACAAAGGGTGGAAACGCATGGAAACAAGCACCTGAACACGCATGGAAACGCATGGAAATTCGTGTTCAGGTGCTTGTTTCCATGCGTTTCCACCCTTTGTGCTTGCCTTTCCACTGTGGTTCCAATGCTCCCGCATCAAATTCCGCGTTTCCACTGTGGTTCCAACGCTCCCGCATCATTAATGATAAAATGTTCTGCGTAGTACTTCCCTCATCTTGTTGCCGATTATAAAATGTATAACCATTAATAGCATACCCAGAGTAAAAAGTAGCAAGATTGTTTGGACCTAGGGCCAACTTGAACATTCGAGGAGTTATTTCATCCTCTTCTTTTTGCACATCATCATTTAACACAAAATCCTTAAACCATTCACTAAAAGTCCGATTGTGCTCATTCGCAATCCACATCTTACTTTTTGTTGGGTGAGCGGCTTTAAGATCAGATTTGTGTTGAAAAATGTACGGCTGCACTTCATCATCATTATGGAGAACGTATGTGTGAGCTGTCTGCAACATTCCACGGCTCATATCCTTACGAACACGACCTCTGATCCCCATTCCCGTCATCCAGTCACTATGACGATGTTTAGGAACACCAATTAACTCATTTCTTGGTAGGTGGGCATAACAATATGACAGAGCTTCATCGATTATAGCACGCTCGGCGATAGAACCTTCTGGGCGATAACGGTTAGAGGTGTAATCCTTATAAACTTTTATCAATCTCTCAAACGGATACTGATATCTCAAATATACAGGGCCAAGATACGAAACCTCTCTAACTAGGTGAACGGTTAGATGGACCAAGATAGTGAAAAAATGTAATACCCCGTATTTTTTTTAATATCTTGTTATAAGCGAGTCTCCTATGTTTAGGTCAGGTCTAATATTTAAGTCGAGCTTATACGAGTTTGTATTATTTTCTTAAGTGGAGTTTTAGGTAGAATAATAATAATAATAATGATGATCATAATAATAATAATAATAATAATAATAATAATAATAATAATAATAATATGACTTAGAATGGATCAAAGGTATCACTAAAATCTCATTTATGTCGGCTAAGTTCATTACATGTTCATTCATTCATTTTATTCATTCATTCTCGCATCACCTTCATCCTACATCACCGTCCTCACCATTCGCCCTCATTCGTCCATCATTCCTCACTCAACATCATCAATCATATCATCTCCCTCAACATCATCAATCATATCATCTACACGCACCGCGATCATCGTCACCGTTCTTCGTCCTCGCTATGTTGTTCTTCGTGTTGCTGCTCCCCTTCGTTTCTCCTTTCCCAGGCTGTGTTAGTCTTCATTTTTGCCGTGCTTTCGGCTCAAATTCGTTGGGTTGTCGAGTTTTAGAGTAATCCTACTATTACTTGAAGGTATATTTCGTATCTAATCGTTTCAATTCGATTTTCGTATAAACCATAACCCTAATTTGGGGCTTTTCATTTTTAATCAAAGTTGGTGACTTTGGTAGTCGATTAGGTCGTATTTTAGTAGTAATTAACTGGGGTATCGTTATTTGTAGAGTTCGTGCTGTTTCGTCACAGTTTCGGCATGTTTTTAATAGTGAGCTCGAGTTAGGCGGTTTTCCGCTCGTACTCATGCGTTGATTCAGTTTTCCTCTTCATTTTGGTAAGGGTTACTCCTTACTTGGCCATATGTGTTCTTGTATGTGTGAATGGTAGAGAGTATGTGGATATTGATAGTCGTGAGTCATATACGATAGTTGGGGTTCGATTTTGAGAATGGGCTGTTGTTCTTTCGACCGTAAAATTTGCTCTAGTGGAAAGGGGCTGCTGAAACCGTGTAGATGATTGTTATTACTGCCGTATATGTATAATGAATGTTATTGATGGTAGGGTGACTGTCATTATTGTGTGGCAAGATGACTGTTAAGCGTGTCCAGTTGTAGTTACTCCATTCGACTTAAATATGGGAAGTAGGTATGTGAATGTCAAATGTATGAATGTATGTGTGTGTGTGTGTGTATGCAAAGGAGAAGTCGATGTTGTAATGGGACTTGGGTTGAAAAGTAAGGGATACTCCTTACTTAGCTCTAGAGTAGTTTGATTGTTGTGATGATGTTTTGTGTATGTTCTATGACTTGTATTGTTATTATTGTATATGTAAGCATGGATGTTACTTGTGCAAAGAATGTGTGGTTGACCTTTTGAAAGAAATTTGACTTGTGATAGTAAGGACGGTTAAGTAGTATAAGATGTAATCGACTTGTGACTTGAGAAGAGTTATGTTTGGAAGAGACCCGAGTATACAAATGATTGTAAATCGTGATTAGTGGGAAAGTGTTTTGTGCCGTGAATGTGTGTAAATGGACCGTGAATATGTATGTATGAAACGTGGATGTGTTGTTGCATTGGTGCCGTGTGTGTATATGTGTATACGTGCAAACGAGGACGTGTGTGGGTATACGTGTGTGGGTATACGTGTGTGTGTATGCCGAGTGTGTGTGTAGGCTGGCCGTGAGGCCCTTATGGAGATGGTGTTGTTGTGGGTGCTCGGAGTGATGACCGAGCACCATGTTAACGTTATTTGAAGAATGAGAATCGTAATGTGCGGAATACGAGTGGATTACACATTTGTAAGTAGTTGTAGTATTATGTTGTTTTAATGTGATATGGGAGATTATGAGAATGTATGGATGTTGTATAAGGTTGCATATACTTGTGGATGAGGGCTATGTTTCGATGACGTGATGGCTCCATGTTGTTGTAAGATTGTGATCAAATATCGTATGTTCTATCTCGTTATACACTTGTATATAAATGCTTATAAATATGCTTTTGGATATCAACCGTTCTCTTGGCATGACGTTCAGTACTCGACAATTTTTACGAGGTCTGTGTGGCCCATTATTGCGAGGTCTGTGTGGCCCATTTTTACGAGGTCTGTGTGGCCCATTATTGCGAGGTCTGTGTGGCCCATTATTGCGAGGTCTGTGTGGCCCATTATTGCGAGGTCTGTGTGGCCCATTATTACGAGGTCTGTGTGGCCCGATATTATGAGGTCTGTGTGGCCCAATGTTATGAGGTCTGTGTGGCCCAATGACTGGAGGTGATATGTTGGAGGAGGTGGGAACGTTGACGACATGGTAAGCCCCTTGTGTGGAGGTTACACAAGGGGGATTCTTGTCTTGCTTGACTTTTGAGATTGTTTGATACACGTCCGAGTTAGTACACGTGAAATATTTTTAGCTTGTAAAATTTAAGTTTAAGCATCGTTATATAATCTCCTTTATCACGTCTCAAGTTACGTTAAGCTTTGTTTCCTTTTGCAACTTTTATGAGTTTTGATTAAAGGCTAACTAGGGTTTACTGTTGTTGTTTCTGTCTTGTCTTTCCCCACCCCGTAGGTACTCGGACGTGACTGTGCTTGTTTTGGGAACGCTTGAAGGGAATCGCTGGAGTCTGGTCTTGAGTCTAGCTTCCACCATAGACGTTTCTTTTAATTATCGTTTTTCAGTTCTCTCGGCCTGCGTGCCTTGTTACTGTCGTGGTTGACAGTTGTAGTTTGTGAATTTTGTTCACCTCTTTTTGATGCTATCAGTTTTCCTTTATATATATCCAGGTTTGATTTGAGATTACAGGTGTTTGCCCATGGACCCGTTCAGCCGGGTCCCGTAACACCGTCATTTAGGTGGGGTCCGCCCGGCTTAAATGGGGGTGTTACAAAGTGGTATCAGAGAGGCGACCCTGATAAAATAAACCTAAAATGAACTCTAAAATGAACATAGGAGAGTCGTGTCTTAAAATGAATATAGGAATTAAAATGAACCCCATGGAAATGACTGGTGATCCAAGCAACACCAGGGTTAGGGAGACGTCCCGAAACCCTGGGTGGGAGACGTCCCTAGAGAGCTTGGTAGCCATGAGTTGAAGTGGTTAACGGGGGGTAAAGTGTGTCGGGTTGCGTTGATATGCTGTTGATTGTCTTGTTTGTGATTGTGTTGCGTGATCATGGAGTATGGAGATACGGTGATGAGTTGTGAAGAGGCGTGGGGAGTTGTGGTGGAGTTGCCGGAGATACTACGATGTTGTTGGTGATTTTTGGTGTGGGATGAGTACAAGGAACGTCATGGCAAGAAAACGGTAAACAGTGCAGGTTAGGTAAGTATAGTGGTTGTATATTATTATGATCCCGCCCACCCTCCCCTTTAAGACACATATTGATGTTATGCTGTTCTTTATCGTTCTTCTTTATGATCCGTAGAAGTTACTATTTTATACCACCGCTTTATTATCTTGCACATTTGTATGTGTTTTCGCTTTATTTAGTATATGTCTTGTTCTTTTGATTGATGGAGGATGGGTTTAGGACCTTCGGGTCACTGGAGGCACTTAGGGTGCAATTTTAATGGAACTGTGGGAAATTGGTTGCTGCTAGATAGGATATATCTTATGTGTAATGGTATAGCTAGTTGCATATACCTTATGAATCCTTGAGTTATATCTTTGGTGTAATGCGTTGCTCGTGATAATAATGCGATTATCCCTTGTCATAATGTGAGATATGTTTGAAGCTCTATTATATTTCTTGTATATTCTCGATTAGGCCTAGCCATATCATAATTTTTATTTAGATATATTATCATATTTACACGTTTTATATATGTAAGTATGTATCTATGCTTGAAGACGGGATTAGGATCATTGTGGTTAGTGGAGACCTTTTGAAGTTGTAGATTTCGAGGTATTATATATTTTGGCTGCGGTAAAGTTGGTTATACGGACGATGTTATGGTATATAATGTGACACATGAGCTATTAGTATGTTTGCCTAATAAGGATAGTATGAGTCGTTTGTATGTATGATTCGTGACATGGTTGATCGTTAGCCATATGCCTTGTTTACTTGCGTGGTATGATAATAGAAAAGTGAAATATTTTCTGATTATAGGTTGGACGGTTTACAGTTTCATGGTTATTAGAGTATGTATTGTTCATGTTGAGTTTCGTTATGCTTATTATATACCGTAGATCAAGCCTATGGCGGTGATTTTGTGTTAGAGTAGGTGTTCGAGGATCTGAATCGTGGAAATAGCAGTGTGTGCTTTTGTTAATAAGGGTTAGTGTCGAAAAGTTGTATCATAGATTGTTACGAGCACCTTTGTAGCATGTTGGACTAAGTGTTGATTGAGATCTTAGATGTCGAAAGTGACGCGTAGGACAGATATAACGTGGCAGTGTGACGGATGAGGTACTGAGAGTTGAAGTATCATAAGTACGAGAGTGGTCGTATTAGCTAAAAGAGTGGATTGAAATGTGCATGAACTTGAAGGTAAATGAAGTGTGTATGTATGTCAGTCCAGTCGAGTGATCAAAGGAATGAGTAGCTATTATAAATGGAAAACCGGTTAGTACGTATGAGTTTGTTATCGTGTGAGTTGTACTTGCTGACGCACTATGAAAGCGAGGTAGAATATAGTTTAATATATTGTATGAGCGTATGTTTGAGTAAGATGAGTATCAAAATTTACGTGATCGTGAGTTAAGTGTTGCGAGCTTTATGGATACCAGTACGGTTATTTAGAGTATTTGTTGAATATGGGCTACGTTATGAGTAAGACATTATGAAAATAGTTTTCATGGTATTTTAAGATTGAAAGTTAACTAGGTCATAAGAAGTGTAACAAATGCCATAGATGATGTAAGAAATTTTGGGGATGTGTGCTGCAAATGTGCTACGAAGGGCAAATAAGTTCTAAGCGGTGAAATAATATTGTACTACAATCAGAAGGGGAGTGGTGTAGCGTTTGGTAACAGTTGAACATAGCGATAAGAGTGTAGGAGACCTGAGAATGTGAGTAAGTCAGGAACTGAAAACCTGGATTTGAGAACATAATTTGGGATATATATACATAAACCGAGGGTTTGAACGACAGATAAGGGATTCGGTGGAAAACAAACAACGTAAGTGATACCTTGTGAGTTAGTTGGCACCAATGACACAACTAGAGCGTTCAGTGCTTTCATGGATGTAAGGATAATGTAAGGTATGAGTTATATGAGTTATATGCGTGACATGGGTATCGGGTAGTAGTGGAATAAATAGAGATGGAAAGGTATGTTTGGAATAAGTAAAAGAAGTGTGATGGTGAGGTGTAGTATAACTTGTCTGTAGTTATAAAGGTCATGAGATTGGTTTATGTTTCGAGGGAATGGTCATACGTATGTTAGTGGTTAAATACATGATGAATTGTTGGACCATGTAAAAACAACATAATTGAGACTTTGGAGTTAAAGATTATTCTCTACTAGCTAGTGCTTGGGTAGTATGATGGGCAGGGTATAGTAATAGTTGCGTTTTTCGAGGGGTCACCCAGACGATCCCGACTCTCGCGAGTAACCAGCTACATTAGCCAAATTGATTGACTGCAAGCATAGTAAGTTGATGATTTAGTAGTATACGTACTATAGATAGCATGTCATAATGAGGTATGTGTCAAAGCGAATATAAAGGGGTATGGCAATTGTTGCAGAGTGTAAAACTTAAAAGATTATGTTCTAGACCTTGTTGGATATACGTTAGAATAGAATGGAAAGGTGTACGACAAAGCCAGTGAAGCATGTTATCAAGTAAAAGTTTAAGGTATATAGGTTTAGACTTCTGGAGTGTAGAACTACGTGATGTTAAAAGTGGATACGAAAAGTGATACTTTTGGATAACGGCGTGATCTTGGGGGAATAAACATGTCATTTTGGATTTGGGAAACGTAAGGATGTTTGACTTTATGAGGCGTACATGATATAATGTTCAATAGTTGTATAAATAAGATATTGGTGTGTTGGATAAACTGCGGAAAGGTAGTCAGTTATACAACGTCAACAGTTGGTACACGATAAAGATAATGAGTAAGTCGAAGAGAGTCATAAGAGCACGACGATTCCAAAAAAAAAAAAAAAAAAAAAAAATTGAGGCAGTTATGCAAGTCAAGCGGTTATAAAATAGTGACGGAAACATAGAATCGTAGCAAACTAACTAGTGAGATATATGTGGATTGGTCGAGTGGTTCTGGGTATAATCATGATGGAGTCGATGCAGGAGGGGATTAATAATATAGATGTCTAGATAAGGCTGCGTCTTTGGCATAAGAGCGTTGTAATAGTAACAATACGTTTCGGCAAAGGAAATCTTAAGGGTCAAGAACTGAGGAATTCGGTTTCAGTCGAGTAGGGGATAAAATGAGTAGGCATGGTAACACTTATTGGTTTATATGATTAGAACTCAAGGTTAGTGGTACGTGTATAGTTATGAGTGTGGTCGCCAAATCAGTGGATTAGAATTTTCCGTTCCGTTTTCCCACGCGTGTAGGTTGGTTACTATTAACGTGAACGCTAGTGGTATGTCGTACCTTACGACTTTTGTGATCGTGTTTTGTAGAATTTAGCTATGTTTGTTAGTTACGCGGACGTAACTCTTTTTTTTTAGGGGGTATAAAGCGCGCAAACATTTTTTTTCGATTGTTGTTTGCATGTTATGAGTGTTTGAGCAGCACTACCTTGACCTTAGCGCTGGCTAGTAATGAGGTGAACTTGGTTGTGTACGTGTTTACACGTTAGCTTGTCTTGTGCTGTCTATCTTGTCTTGTGCTGTCATTAGTTGGATGGTTAGTGTTATGAATTTCGGGGCGAAATTCTTTAAGGAGGGAAGACTGTAATACCCCGTATTTTTTTTAATATCTTGTTATAAGCGAGTCTCCTATGTTTAGGTCAGGTCTAATATTTAAGTCGAGCTTATACGAGTTTGTATTATTTTCTTAAGTGGAGTTTTAGGTAGAATAATAATAATAATAATGATGATCATAATAATAATAATAATAATAATAATAATAATAATAATAATAATAATATGACTTAGAATGGATCAAAGGTATCACTAAAATCTCATTTATGTCGGCTAAGTTCATTACATGTTCATTCATTCATTTTATTCATTCATTCTCGCATCACCTTCATCCTACATCACCGTCCTCACCATTCGCCCTCATTCGTCCATCATTCCTCACTCAACATCATCAATCATATCATCTCCCTCAACATCATCAATCATATCATCTACACGCACCGCGATCATCGTCACCGTTCTTCGTCCTCGCTATGTTGTTCTTCGTGTTGCTGCTCCCCTTCGTTTCTCCTTTCCCAGGCTGTGTTAGTCTTCATTTTTGCCGTGCTTTCGGCTCAAATTCGTTGGGTTGTCGAGTTTTAGAGTAATCCTACTATTACTTGAAGGTATATTTCGTATCTAATCGTTTCAATTCGATTTTCGTATAAACCATAACCCTAATTTGGGGCTTTTCATTTTTAATCAAAGTTGGTGACTTTGGTAGTCGATTAGGTCGTATTTTAGTAGTAATTAACTGGGGTATCGTTATTTGTAGAGTTCGTGCTGTTTCGTCACAGTTTCGGCATGTTTTTCGACCGTGAGCTCGAGTTAGACGGTTTTCCACTCGTACTCAAGCGTTGATTCAGTTTTCCTCTTCATTTTGGTAAGGGTTACTCCTTACTTGGCCATATGTGTTCTTGTATGTGTGAATGGTAGAGAGTATGTGGATATTGATAGTCGTGAGTCATATACGATAGTTGGGGTTCGATTTTGAGAATGGGCTGTTGTTCTTTCGACCGTAGGGCTGCTCTAATTGGAAAGGGGCTGCTGAAACCGTGTAGATGATTGTTATTACTGCCGTATATGTATAATGAATGTTATTGATGGTAGGGTGACTGTCATTATTGTGTGGCAAGATGACTGTTAAGCGTGTCCAGTTGTAGTTACTCCATTCGACTTAAATATGGGAAGTAGGTATGTGAATGTCAAATGTATGAATGTATGTGTGTGTGTGTGTGTATGCAAAGGAGAAGTCGATGTTGTAATGGGACTTGGGTTGAAAAGTAAGGGATACTCCTTACTTAGCTCTAGAGTAGTTTGATTGTTGTGATGATGTTTTGTGTATGTTCTATGACTTGTATTGTTATTATTGTATATGTAAGCATGGATGTTACTTGTGCAAAGAATGTGTGGTTGACCTTTTGAAAGAAATTTGACTTGTGATAGTAAGGACGGTTAAGTAGTATAAGATGTAATCGACTTGTGACTTGAGAAGAGTTATGTTTGGAAGAGACCGAGTATACAAATGATTGTAAATCGTGATTAGTGGGAAAGTGTTTTGTGCCGTGAATGTGTGTAAATGGACCGTGAATATGTATGTATGAAACGTGGATGTGTTGTTGCATTGGTGCCGTGTGTGTATATGTGTATACGTGCAAACGAGGACGTGTGTGGGTATACGTGTGTGGGTATACGTGTGTGTGTATGCCGAGTGTGTGTGTAGGCTGGCCGTGAGGCCCTTATGGAGATGGTGTTGTTGTGGGTGCTCGGAGTGATGACCGAGCACCATGTTAACGTTATTTGAAGAATGAGAATCGTAATGTGCGGAATACGAGTGGATTACACATTTGTAAGTAGTTGTAGTATTATGTTGTTTTAATGTGATATGGGAGATTATGAGAATGTATGGATGTTGTATAAGGTTGCATATACTTGTGGATGAGGGCTATGTTTCGATGACGTGATGGCTCCATGTTGTTGTAAGATTGTGATCAAATATCGTATGTTCTATCTCGTTATACACTTGTATATAAATGCTTATAAATATGCTTTTGGATATCAACCGTTCTCTTGGCATGACGTTCAGTACTCGACAATTTTTACGAGGTCTGTGTGGCCCATTATTGCGAGGTCTGTGTGGCCCATTTTTACGAGGTCTGTGTGGCCCATTATTGCGAGGTCTGTGTGGCCCATTATTGCGAGGTCTGTGTGGCCCATTATTGCGAGGTCTGTGTGGCCCATTATTACGAGGTCTGTGTGGCCCGATATTATGAGATCTGTGTGGCCTAATGTTATGAGGTCTGTGTGGCCCAATGATTGGAGGTGTTATGTTGGAGGAGGCGGGAGCGTTAACGACATGGTAAGCCCTTGTGTGGAGGTTACACAAGGGGGATTCTTGTCTTGCTTGACTCTGAGATTGTTTGATACACGTTCGAGTTAGTACACGTGAAATATTAATAGCCTGTAAAACTTAACTATAAGCATTGTTATATAATCTCCTTTATCTCATCTCAAGTTATGTTAAATCTTTGTTTCCTTATGCAACGTTTATGAGTTTTGATTAAGGCTAACTAGGGTTTTCTGTTGTTGCTTCTGTCTTGTCTTTCCCCACCCCGTAGGTACTCGGACGTGACTGTGCTTGTTTTGGGAACGCTTGAAGGGAATCGCTGGAGTCTGGTCTTGAGTCTAGCTTCCACCATAGACGTTTCTTTTAATTATCGTTTTTCAGTTCTCTCGGCCTGCGTGCCTTGTTACTGTCGTGGTTGACAGTTGTAGTTTGTGAATTTTGTTCACCTCTTTTTGATGCTATCAGTTTTCCTTTATATATATCCAGGTTTGATTTGAGATTACAGGTGTTTGCCCATGGACCCGTTCAGCCGGGTCCCGTAACACCGTCATTTAGGTGGGGTCCGCCCGGCTTAAATGGGGGTGTTACAAAAAAGAGGGTGGAAAATACATTTCAAATTGACAAAGAGTTGTGACAATAAGGTTTTGTAGAGATGCAGTGTCACTAGGGTCAATGACTTTGTCACATGTGGATTGGAAGAAGAAGCAAAATCTAGTAATTGCATATCGAACTTTCTTTGGCAAAATAGAACGGATAGCAACGGGGAGTAATTGTTGCATCAAAGTGTGACAGTCATGTGACTTCAACCCAGTCAACTTGAAGTCCTGCATCGATACAAGGCTGCTGATGTTTGAGGAATATCCCTCTGGCACCTTAATTCCCCGCAAGCACTCTAAAAACTGAATTTTCTCTTGTTTTGAAAGTGTATGAGTTGCTGGGGGCAAGTAAGTACGTGCTCCCTTCTTTTTTGCTGCTAACTCAAGTCTAATACCCATCTCAACCATATCATCCCTAGCTGCTTTAATGTCTTTCGACTTACCCGGAACATTTAAAAGAGTATTCGTGATGTTATCACAAACATTCTTCTCAATGTGCATGAAATCTAGACAATGCCTCACCGGAAGGTCGCTCCAATACGGAAGTTTCGCGAAAAATATTGACTTTCTCTTGTACCCACGAGTTGTCAACTTAGAACCCGCCTTCTTTCCGAATGTCATCTCGATTTTACTGACTTTCTCAAGAACTTCATGTCCACTCAAAATCTTAGGAGGTTGACGGTGCTCAGATTTTCCATTAAACGCCTTTTGTTGCCTACGATAACGATGGTCAGGGGGTAGGAACCTGAGGATACCGGACTTGGGGTGATCCCTTCTCGACGCCCTGCTCGCGCCCGCCCTCGTGTCATGGGGCGGAATGCACGGCGCGGGAAAATGTGAATTTTGCAAGAAGCTCGCGGGCGCTGAGCTTCGCTTTTTGGCGTTGCTTGGCTCAGCTCGCTCGAGCGTTCTTTTTGCTTAATGGGGGAGTGTCATTGCATGTAATTGTAACAAAAGAAATATAAAAATCCTTTTGGAATATGTTTTTGGAGTCGCCACCAAATATTAAAGGAATTTGGAACCTATTCAACGCGTCTTTAAAATATAAGACACGGGTGTCTCAGATTTCAAGGTGCGTCGATACCTATCCGTCTGAGGTTATTGTGAAACCAGAGAGGATTCGGAGTGAGGTTACTTTTCGAAAAGTTTTGACAAAATGTATTAAGAAAACTGTAATCAAAAAGCCTACGTAAAAGTAGTCTTTACTAGTTTGAAAACAAATGCTTTAATTTCGATATTTGGGCTAATAGAACGCTACGTACAAATGCAAATGTATGACTCGACAAATATGTAAAATAAATGTAAGCCGTCAAAAACCCTGACGATTTGCTATAGGAAATATACGTAAAATTACTAATTCATTGTATTTGAATTAATAACTGAACGTTATTTTCCGACTTGTGTTCAGTTCTAAGATTTTGTAAAACCCTCGGTTTTGCATGTTTAAAGAGACTAGTTGAAACGGTACAGTTAAATGTCGAATTCGTGTTTTAGTCGTAATTTAATGCATGAATCGAGAATTTGCATAATGTAAAAGTGCGTGTTTAATTTAGTGATTTTGAGTCGTTTATTTATGCGATGTTGGCGAGGTTTAGACGAATCATTTGATTCGAATTACTACAATCGTATTGCGAATACGAGTTCGTTAATGCCAATATCGGGGTGGGTTAGAGTAACCCTATAAGTCTCGAACGTCTAATCGGAAGGTAAAATTTCTTTACCTTGAAATGCAAAGACGGTTTTTAGAGTGGAAATTTATAAGTGCGAGAGGCTTTTTGTGAGTATAAGTATTGTATTGAATTGAATTGATTAGAGAATGTTGTTATGAGTGTATTAGATGATTGAATGAAGGATTGATGTTGTTTTGAGTCGAATGAGGGCTGCTATTTATAGCAAATGCTTCGTGTTTTATGCCTAATTGATCAGAAAATCGCTTGATGAACCAAATGATTCTCTGAGAAAATCGCCAAAATGTCAGAGGAGGACCAGAAAATCGCCTGAAGTCTGGCGATTTTATGGTAAATCACCAGTATTCTGGCGATTTTCTCCTCTTTTTCTGACAGATTTGTTGCGCCGTAATACGTTATCGTAGGAGTGTAAGGCTACGTTTGTGTGCTGCTTGTTTGTCGAGCAATTGGGCTGACTTTTGTGCCTAAATTGATGTCAATTTGATACAAGTTGATCAAGTCAACTTGATTTATTTTGTTTGGCTTCGTTTCTCGTGTTTCGTGTTTCGTGTTTCGGTTTTTCGTCGTGTTTTTCGATCTTGGCTCGAAGTAAAATAATATTGTAATGCATTATTTTACGACTTTGTGGAATTTTGTTTTGTAAGAATGTGACCCGGGACGCATTTTGGCCCGCTCGGGTGTTTGGGCCTTTTTATGTGTTTTGGGCCGTTTTTGTGTGTGTGTGGGTCGTTTTTGTGTTCTTGGGCCATTTTTGTGAGGCGTCTTTGTGTCGTGCTTATGCGTATTGTGTCGACTTACGATTAAAATGACTAAATTAATGTCCATTTTTACGAAATATGCAAATTCAAATTAATACGTTAAAAATGACTAAAATGTTTTAGACACTTATGTACCGTTTCGTCTTATTTAAAACATGCATTAAAAGTCCTTTTCGTCATCGGGTTTGCTTTTGGGGGGTACGGATACGGGTATCTACAGAGCCCCCAGTTTGGCTGAGCTTGGACTAAAGCGCTAGTCAAACTTAGAAGATAGTATCCGGACCATTACAGTCTCGATACTATCTGGCGACGCTAAGTATGTGTCTCGGGGAGAGACGAGGACTTAGTGTCGGGAATGCGGGGAGGGACGGCATGTTTAAGGACATGACGGTCCTGTATGTTTAAGGGCTCGCCGGCCTGCTGTTGTTTGGATGTGATTTGATGGCGTTTTGTAGCTTGGCCATCTCCTGCGTCTTGCGTGTCTGCTGCGTGCTTGCTTGTGTATCTGCGTTTTGATTTGAAATAAAAGTGTGTATTCTGTTTTTGCTTTATGTGTATTTGAAAAATATACGTATTCAACTCGTGAGGAGTATACGTATTTTGATTTGTAACTTGTGAAGAGTGTATTTGTTTTGAAAAACATACGTATTTAACTCGTGAGGAGTATACGTATTTTTTGATCTTTTGATTCGTAAAGAGTGTGTTTATTTTGAAAAATATACGTATTGGACTCGTGAGGAGTATACGTATTTTTGATTTTGCGACTCGTAAAGAGTGTATTTGTTTTGAAAAATATACGTATTGAGCTCGTGAGGAGTATACGTATTTTTGATTTTGTGACTCGTAAAGAGTGTATTTGTTTTGAAAAATATACGTATTTAACTTGTGGGAAATATACGTATTTTTGATTTTGTGACTCGTAAAGAGTGTATCTGTTTTGAAAATATACGTATTTAACTCGTGAGGAGTATACGTATTTTTTGATCTTTTGACTCGTAAAGAGTGTGTTTATTTTGAAAAATATACGTATTGGACTCGTGAGGAGTATACGTATTTTTGATTTTGTGACTCGTGAAGAGTGTATTTGTTTTGAAAAATATATGTATTGAGCTCGTGAGGAGTATACGTATTTTTGATTTTGTGACTCGTAAAGAGTGCATTTTGTAACACCCCGTGTTATTATAGCATAAAATTATAAAAGAAATTAATTCCTTTAATTAAATTCATCCTTTTTTCTTTTAATAAAAATGCGTCTGAATTTTTTTCGCCAAAGTATACTAAATTTTCCTAAGTCCAAATATAAAATTTTTGAAAAATAAAGTTTGTTGCATTATATTCAGAATTCAAAAAGAAACACATTTCAAAATTTTATAAAAGTCAACACAAAACTTATATCGTCTTTTAAATTTTGAAATGGTCAAAGCATGTTTACTATTCACAAAAATAAAAGTAAAACCTTTTGTTCATAAAATTCAATTTCGAGCACTTTTGATTTTTATTTATAAATCTTATTATATTAATATCAAATTACTATTTCATTTTGATTTAACTAACACTTTCACTAAAACTCGATATATTGAGTTACACTAAGCCTAAACTGGTAAAATTTTTGACGTTTAAGCATAATGATTTAATTCAGTGACATTCCACGAAAAAAAAATATATATTTCGATCAAACAAGATTTTATTTCAAAGTTTCGAGGATCCTAAGGCCAATTTTTGTTTTGACCACCCTTCAACGTTTTCCTTCATTTTTATTTTCGATCTTACTTCGAACCATTATTTTAAGACTATATATTTTATTTCGAGACTTTTCGCGTGCGCACAAATCGAAAATTTCAAAAACGAAAATCGAGCCACTTGTTTGTCAAGTAGGCCGAAATTTTGACCATGCTTGGTCCAACCTTAGCCTCTTCCATTCTTCACTTCTCTTACACCACCATGTCTCCTTTTTGCACCATGTCTAATCCATTCTTACACTCTACATTTTCATCATCATAGTAGCCTATTTAAATTAAATGATAATACAACTAAA
Source organism: Dianthus caryophyllus (assembly GCA_023091065.1). Classification (NCBI taxonomy): domain Eukaryota; kingdom Viridiplantae; phylum Streptophyta; class Magnoliopsida; order Caryophyllales; family Caryophyllaceae; genus Dianthus; species Dianthus caryophyllus. The sequence goes on from CM041522.1 coordinate 22,166,564, forward strand.
TACTTATGCATTCACATTAGATTATATTACAAAAACAAAACACAAATACTACTACAACTACTACTACCTACGGTTACATACAACACACACACAAAACAAAAACACAACTCTTTTCTCTCTAAATAAATCAAACACAAGAGCACAAGTAAGCTTATTCATCTTCAAGCTCAAGAACACCATCCTTCCATTTCTTCTTTCTCTTTAAATCATTTATTTCTTATACTTTAAATCTTTTAAGCACATAAATCAATCCTTCACTAATTGTGTTAGTAATCACTTCCTCTTTATGCTTATATTTATTTAAGAATATAAATCAAATCATTTAAAATATTTACTTCACCTAAACTAAAATACTACTACACTTTAAATTTTAGTATAACTAGTTTAGTTCTAAAATAAGTTACTAACTTGCTTATCTTTATTTTTATGTACTTATCGTAACCAAAGACGAGGAGCAAGGTGGAGGAGTCGATCTTAGCCAATTCGATCATATCATTGATCCCGACAACTGCTAAGCTATTTCACTCATAACCTAACTAAGGTGCTTCCCGCACACTTATGTGATAAGCGCCTCGTAACTGATTTTATATTATTTTTCTAAGTGATGTTATAATTATATTTATGATGTAGTATGTCACATAATTATCATATGTTAAATTAGAAGACAAAAATCGAAAAATAACATTAGTGTAACCATAACCAAAACCCACGGCCACCCTCCATTTTTAGTTCAAATTTTCGTTTTAATTTTTGTAAATTGCATGCTTAAAATACTCATAATAAGGTGAACATGAAAATATAATTAGTTTATGTTTAGGACTTAAAATGATTTAGTTATGAATTTTAAATGTTTTAAAGTGTTATGTGTGTTCTTGAATATTTCTTGTCATTCTTGTGTTTGAATGATTTTTACTTATGTGTGTTAATGTTTGTTTATGATTTTCACATATGTTAAATATATAAATGTTATAAAGTAAGTTAGTTATTGAATTAGAAGTATAAAAATCAAAAATCAAAAATCATAAACATATATACATATACACGGCCAAATTGATTTTAATGGACCAATTTTTAGTTTTAATTTTTCTAAATAACATATTATGATTAGTCTAGATAAAATAGACTTGCTATAAAAATTTGAGAAAATAAAACGATAATATGAAATTTGAGTTAAAAATGTTCATATGAAAAATATTAGAAGTTCTTCATATATTCAAGTGTTCTTCATTTATATAATTAGTTTGATTCATAATTTTTATAAGTTTTAGTATTTGTTGTTTTTAATTACTAGTTTGAATCACTTTAGCATAAACAAATTATTTAGTATATAAAAACTTTAAGTCAAAAACCGATAAAATTACAAAACGAAAATAAATTGCTAGGTAGTATAAGGCCACGGTTTAGGGTCTATTTTTGACCTAAAATGAATTTGTCACTTTTTATTTTTATCACTTAAGTAAATTAAATAGTTAAAGTAATGATTTATTAATAAAAATAACAAAAGAAATAAATAGCTAACATAAATAAAGGCTCTCGGCATTTCTAGTTATTTTGGGTCAATTTTGGTCAAAATAAATTTATCACTTAGTCACTAAATTTGAATAGTAATTAGGTTTATATTTGTTTATGTATTAAATCGTTAGTGAAAAGAATTGACAAAGCGGATAAAAATACGCGTTACACGTATTAAAATGAATGAAATCGAGTGTTACTACCTATGCTTAAATTTGGATGTGGACATACGGACTATTTAAAATGAACTACGACAACCTCGCTAAAAATGGAAACCGCTTAAATGTTAGTTAAGTATATGACTAAATTTAACTTAGAGTTTTACTTTTAAAATGTTATTTAAAATCACCAAGTACAAAATGAACTTAACAACTTTGACATTAGAATTTTGTACTTAGATTATATCGAGTTTTTACTTCCGAATTATTATTTAAGATCACTAATTACAAAACGAACCTAACGACTTTAAAACTAGAATTCTACACTTAGTAAATAAAAAGCTTAGTTTTATTTTCTAAAATATCCTTAGTATAAAAAAAAAATGTATAAGAGTATAAAAATACTAAGTATAAATAAAGTCAAGTAATAAATACTAAGTATAAAGAAAATAAAATAATAAATATTAAGTATAAGAATACATATACGTATAAAATACGAATAAAATACGAAGTATAAAAATACGTACAAATACGGAATACGAAAATACGAATACGTACAAATACGATGAATAGTAAATACGATGAATAGTAAATACGATGAATAGTAAATACGGTGAATAGTAAAATAATGAATAGTAAAAAAAAATATATTTAAAATTTACGAACGGACTCAAAATAAATAATTAGGCTTTTCTATGTGTTACATTTTATCTCAAGAAGCTGCGATTACTAAAATTTCATTATACAAGGTTAGGCGATTTATAATTATGTTACAGAATTGTCACCTATATTGAATGAACGAGGAAATGAGAATTTGAGAAATGAACTACTTGAATAAAATACTTGGATTTTTCGCCATGTTGCGACTCTTGAAATTGAAGTTAATGAGGTAGGCATACATGGGGACTTGGGCTCCCTACGAGTTGCCCAAGGCTTATAACGATCTTAAGATTGCTATTGACACGGTATATACAACCTCGGGGATGGGGCAACATTGATATTTCCGTGGGCCCATAGATAGTAATTGGAAACTCCACCAACCGGGGTACCGTCTAAGGTGATAGTCGTATTTTTAAATCGGTGATACCTTTTGAATAAGCGAATACGTATGATCCTCGATTAGATGGTGTATGCATACATTAGACAAGGATTTGGTGTCCTTATTACCTTAGGTATCCTTAGCACTGTCGACCATGTCCAAGTTATGTTGGCCTGTCGGCTATTCTTGCGCGGACGTCTAGTATGTCGACCATGTCCAAGTTATGTTATTTTGTCTACTATAAGCGCGATTTACGTCTGCATGCTTAGCCTTACTAACGAAGATTCATTTGTTATCACATGTTGAATGCATTTCCTTGTTTGTTTGATGATTATCACGAATGACTGGTGAGTATTGAAATGCGATTTGTTGAGTACGATTATTTGTGAGCGTGGTATGTTGTTGGATTGGATTATACTCGTATTGAATCATCATGACCTTCTTATGTGTTTTACTTCCATGCTTGCTATTTGTTTCCCTTGTTTATTTAATATTCATTCAGCATATTGTTTTAGAATTGCATGTATCGAAAGAGTGTGCGGGAAAATGATGAGAGTTTAATGCAGGTACCCCGAGTCTTGACCGTTGATCTATCAGGGGATTGAAGGCCTTATTTTTGTAATCTATTTTGAGAGGATGTAATCAAACTTATACTCTGTTATTCTAAACTCATACTATGTACTTAGAGTTTTATTACGATTAACAGCTGGTTTTGTAATATATAGACTTAATTAATTTTCCGCCTTAGTTTAATTAAAGTCACGAAAAACCAGGTTGTTCTGATTAGTATCAATTTGTCTTGCGTAGTGAATGACTTAAAGTTATCACACATAGCGAGACGACACCTGGGCCAGACATACATATTAATATATATGTCAGGCATAGACTAATAGGATCAAATAATGAATTAGAAATCTTAGATCGCTAAAATAAATAACTTAGATCACTTTAAAGTGTGAGAATGGGTAGAAACATTAAGGACCAACCCTTGTAAATAAATGAATTACTGACCTAAAATAAAATACACTAACTATCGTATACTTGCTACTTGGCGATGTAGTGACTAAAACTAACAACTATCCTCGGATATAAAAATCGAGTTAATAAACTTAACTCTCGAGAAGTGAGACAACGAAGGAGTACCAGGCTATACAGTAAGGGACATCTACTAAATCCTTAACCAAATTCACTAATAAAATCCTTAAACCTTTGTTAATCCTGTTTTCGTTCAATCAAAAATTTATATTCTCTTAATAGCCATTTTATTTCCGTTCAAACAATGTTTTTGTTGTTGTTTGACTCCTCTCCTTAAAATCCCTTGTAGATGTCATCAACCGGCGATTCACCAGCATGTGGAGACGGAAAGGACAATCGTTCGATTAAGCAGCGCGCCCTACGTGCTTTCATGCCTGCACTTCCGGTTACTCCGGAGCTTGCATGGACTGACCCTGCCAGGATCGATGCTTACAGTATTTTCTTAGGAGATCCCCCGTGCACATTCGCAGGAGACCATGACACCTGCTGGTTTTGGTTATGCGAAATGGAGGCGAAGTTCGTTGGCGGGAATTCATGAAGAGTGGAAAATGCGTTTAACCGAGAGGTTCCTCGAGGCGAAGCTTTCCATTGGTGGTTTCTGACGCCACCCGTCTACAGTTCGAGGGGGAAAGTTCCATGGGTGGAATTTCTTCAAATGCGGCCTCAGGCTTGCATGCCGTGCCATTGCTCAGGGACACACCTTCGATGATGAGCAGGAGGTCAGCGATGCAGAGTCTTCAAACGGGCTCTAGATCCTTTTAGCCCTATTAACTACTAGTACGGATAACATTTTGTAAAATCTCTAGATTTTAACTACCTAACCTCAGTGATTTTGTATGACACTATTAGGAATCGTTATCCCTACCTTCTACTTTCAGTTATCTTCCTAGGAAATGTATTAGATGTTTTGCTACTCGAAATCTATGTAAACAACTCCTATCTTGTATTCTATGTTATGCCTCTTTTAGAACTACTCAAATTCACACAGTTTAATATTTTCAGAATGGCTGCAAACGGTATTCCTGACAATGACCTCGACCCTCAATTCTTAGAAGAAGAGGCACGGAGGAAAGGTTTTGAAGATGCAATCACCAAGATTGCTCAAGGCATGTACCAACACCAGGGTGGCGGAAACAACCAGTCCGCATTTGAGAGGTTCTCAAAACACAGACCTCAACCATACTCAGGCTCCGTCAACCCTACCGTTCTGACTGAATGGATCGAAGAAATGGAGAAGCTGTTAGAGCTCAGTAAGACACCGCCTACAGAGAAGGTGAATGTGGTAGCTTACTATCTGAAGGGAGAAGCCAACAGCTGGTGGCGCTTGATCAGGTCCACCTTTCCCCTGAGGATATACAATTGGAGCGAGTTCAAACTGCTACTGGAGAACAAGTACTTCGGGGAAGAGCTAAGATGGGAGATGGAAGAGAAATTCCGAAACTTGAACCAAGGTGATATGTCTCTGCAGGCATACACAGAAAAGTATCAGGAGCTATCTAAGTTTGCTCCTAGAATATTAACTAACGAGGAGGAACTTCATGACTCGTTATGTAAGGGCATGACTAATGATCCGAGGATAAACATGGCGGGTTCAAGCTGTAAGAACTTTCTTTGAGGCCTCACGAAAGGCAACAAGTATCTGGGCATCAATCCGAGAAGGGTGAAGGCGAGGAGAAGAAGAAGAAAAGCGTTTGCGCCTCCTGTGGCGAATGCCCGACTTACACAAGCCACTCTTTGGTCTCACGGGTTATCAGAATCAAGATAATCGCAATAGGAACCATAACAGGCCCCATTATCCTAACCATAACCCCACCCCAAACGTGGCAAGGAACAACCAACAACTTCTCGAGAATCCGCCTTTCCAAGCAAACCAGTGTCGTTTCTGCCGACAGCCGAATCACCCCGGCAAGCGTTGTGACGGGAAACCAGTAGTGTGGTTCTTCTGTAATGAAGTAGGACACAATTCTAACGAATGCCCAAAGAAGGGTATTGTTGCTAAGGCAAATCACGGGGCCATTGCCCTTGATAAAGGATTCGAGGGCGTGTGTATGTCTGGCCAGAGTATGAAGAGAGTCTTGACGATATTATCGATGTCGACGTCATCACCGGTAAATTTCTAATTAACCTCGTACCAACACTTATTCTATTCGATTAGGGAGTTTAATTATCTTTTAGTTCCTCCCAAAATTTATCAAACAATCCATCACACAAATTTCCTTTACGACCTCCTATATTTAAAATTCTTATCAATCTCTTAAATATACCCCTCTAAAAATTGTTTTCATACGTTTTCTATAAAAATACCCTTGAAAATTTTTGCTTGTTCCGTCAAATCTTTGTAACGTGATTTGAAACACTTTTGAAACTTCATGGTTCAAATTTTTCATTCCACTATTTCTAAAATCTTTGAAATTGTTTCATTTCTACTATTTCCTCTATTTTAAGAAATATACATACAAAAATTTTAGATTTTTACGTCATCCATTATTATAAATTTTCGATCTTAACCAAAATATGATGTGTAACATCTCCGTTCATCTATTAACATTATAATAACAATTTTAAAGAAACGAGCTATATCAACAAGGTTATCCATAATTCTCTAAACATTTTGTCTAATCATCCAACGATAACCTATATTTCATTAATTTCATTACAGCTTATATCTTCCTTATGATCACAGCGACTTTTATCCATTTTCCTAATTATAGTTCTTTTCCAAAAGGCTATACATCTTAATTGAGTGGTCATTAAAAGTAACAATAATAATAATATTAGGGATATCGTTTAAAAATTCTTAAGGGTAGGATGATAATTTGACTATACTGACCTTAATTAAATTTTTAAAAGTTTTTACATAACTTTTTAAGGTAAATTTTATTACGAAATTTAAATAGCGGTTTTACTCTTAAAACACTTATTATTTTAATTTCATTTAATTCCGTACAAAACTTCTAGACCCTACCTTTTTATAAATCTCTTTCGCGTCATTTTCAAGAATAACATTCTAGTAACATTTCTATATTTAATTAAATATCTCATTAATAAAACAAACACGATTTTGTTCTCCAATATGTCTCCCTCTATCAAGCGTTTCGATATTAATTTGAAAACTCAACTTTTTCAAAAAGTCTTAATTCCAGCAAAACCAAATATTACTACCCAAATTCCTAAAATCTCAATATTCTCTCTAGTTGCCTTGTTGAACCTCGAGCAATTATCCACTCTATCCAAGTTTCGGGGACGAAACTTTTCTTAAGGGGGTAGGATTGTAACACCCCGTGTTATTATAGCATAAAATTATAAAAGAAATTAATTCCTTTAATTAAATTCATCCTTTTCCTTTTAATAAAAATCGTCTGAATTTTTAAGCCAAAGTATACTAAATTTTCCTAAGTCCAAATATAAAATTTTTGAAAAATAAAGTTTGTTGCATTATATTGAATTCAAAAGAAACACATTTCAATATTTTAGAAAAGTCAACACATAACATATATCGTCTTTCAAATTTTGACATGGACAAAGCATGTTTACTATTCACAAAAATAAAAGTAAAACCTTTTGTTCATAAAACTCAAATTCGAGCACTTTTGTATTTTATTTATATATCTTATTATATTAATATCAAATTACTATTTCATTTTGATTTAACTAACACTTTCACTAAAACTCGATATATTGAGTTCCACTAAGCCTAAAGTGGTAAAATTTTTGACGTTTAAGCATATTGATTTAATTCAGTGACATTCCTCGAAAAAAAAATATATATTTCGATCAAACAAGATTTTATTTCAAAGTTTCGAGGATCCTAAGGCCAATTTTGTTTTGACCACCCTTCAACGTTTTCCTTCATTTTTATTTTCGATCTTACTTGAACCATTATTTTAAGACTATATATTTTATTTGAGACTTTTAGCGTCTGAATCGAAAATTTCAAAAGCAATCGAGCCACTTGTTTGTCAAGTAGTAGAAATTTTGACCATGCTTGGTCCAACCTTAGCCTCTTCCATTCTTCACTTCTCTTACACCACCATGTCTCCTTTTTGCACCATGTCTAATCCATTCTTACACTCTACATTTTCATCATCATAGTAGCCTATTTAAATTAAATGATAATACAACTAAATACTTATGCATTCACATTAGATTATATTACAAAAACAAAACACAAATACTACTACAACTACTACTACCTACGGTTACATACAACACACACACAAAACAAAAACACAACTCTTTTCTCTCTAAATAAATCAAACACAAGAGCACAAGTAAGCTTATTCATCTTCAAGCTCAAGAACACCATCCTTCCATTTCTTCTTTCTCTTTAAATCATTTATTTCTTATACTTTAAATCTTTTAAGCACATAAATCAATCCTTCACTAATTGTGTTAGTAATCACTTCCTCTTTATGCTTATATTTATTTAAGAATATAAATCAAATCATTTAAAATATTTACTTCACCTAAACTAAAATACTACTACACTTTAAATTTTAGTATAACTAGTTTAGTTCTAAAATAAGTTACTAAATTGCTTATCTTTATTTTTATGTACTTATCGTAACCAAAGACGAGGAGCAAGGTGGAGGAGTCGATCTTAGCCAATTCGATCATATCATTGATCCCGACAAGCTGCTAAGCTATTTCACTCATAACCTAACTAAGGTGCTTCAGCACTTATGTGATAAGCGCCTAAATCGATTTTATATTATTTTCCTAAGTGATGTTATAATTATATTTATGATGTAGTATGTCACATAATTATCATATGTTAAATTAGAAGACAAAAATCGAAAAATAACATTAGTGTAACCATAACCAAAACCCACGGCCACCCTCCATTTTTAGTTCAAATTTTCGTTTTAATTTTTGTAAATTGCATGCTTAAAATACTCATAATAAGGTGAACATGAAAATATAATTAGTTTATGTTTAGGACTTAAAATGATTTAGTTATGAATTTTAAATGTTTTAAAGTGTTATGTGTGTTCTTGAATATTTCTTGTCATTCTTGTGTTTGAATGATTTTTACTTATGTGTGTTAATGTTTGTTTATGATTTTCACATATGTTAAATATATAAATGTTATAAAGTAAGTTAGTTATTGAATTAGAAGTATAAAAATCAAAAATCAAAAATCATAAACATATATACATATACACGGCCAAATTGATTTTAATGGACCAAATTTTAGTTTTAATTTTTCTAAATAACATATTAAGATTAGTCTAGATAAAATAGACTTGCTTAATAAATTTGAGAAAATAAACCGATAATATGAAATTTGAGTTAAAAATGTTCATATGAAAAATATTAGAAGTTCTTCATATATTCAAGTGTTCTTCATTTATATAATTAGTTTGATTCATAATTTTTATAAGTTTTAGTATTTGTTGTTTTTAATTACTAGTTTGAATCACTTTAGCATAAACAAATTATTTAGTATATAAAAACTTTAAGTCAAAAACCGATAAAATTACAAAACGAAAATAAATTGCTAGGTAGTATAAGGCCACGGTTTAGGGTCTATTTTTGACCTAAAATGAATTTGTCACTTTTTATTTTTATCACTTAAGTAAATTAAATAGTTAAAGTAATGATTTATTAATAAAAATAACAAAAGAAATAAATAGCTAACATAAATAAAGGCTCTCGGCATTTCTAGTTATTTTGGGTCAATTTTGGTCAAAATAAATTTATCACTTAGTCACTAAATTTGAATAGTAATTAGGTTTATATTTGTTTATGTATTAAATCGTTAGTGAAAAGAATTGACAAAGCAGATAAAAATAAGCGTTACGCGTATTAAAATGAATGAAATCGAGTGTTACTACCTATGCTTAAATTTGGATGTGGACATACGGACTATTTAAAATGAACTACGACAACCTCGCTAAAAATGGAAACCGCTTAAATGTTAGTTAAGTATATGACTAAATTTAACTTAGGAGTTTTACTTTTAAAATGTTATTTAAAATCACCAAGTACAAAATGAACTTAACAACTTTGTCATTAGAATTTTGTACTTAGATTATATCGAGTTTTTACTTCCGAATTATTATTTAAGATCACTAATTACAAAACGAACCTAACGACTTTAAAACTAGAATTCTACACTTAGTAAATAAAAGCTTAGTTTTATTTTCTAAAATATCCTTAGTATAAAAAAATGTATAAGAGTATAAAAATACTAAGTATAAATAAAGTCAAGTAATAAATACTAAGTATAAAGAAAATAAAATAATAAATATTAAGTATAAGAATACATATACGTATAAAATACGAAGTATAAAAATACGTACAAATACGGAATACGAAAATACGAATACGTACAAATACGATGAATAGTAAATACGATGAATAGTAAATACGATGAATAGTAAATACGATGAATAGTAAATACGGTGAATAGTAAAATAATGAATAGTAAAAAAAAATATATTTAAAATTTACGAACGGACTCAAAATAAATAATTAGGCTTTTCTATGTGTTCTGTTTTATCTGAAGAGCTATGATTACTAAAATTTCATTATACAAAGTTAGGCGATATATATTTAAGTTCTGAATTGTCACCTATATTGAATGAGCGAGAAATGAGAATTTGAGAAATGAACTACTTGAATAAAATACTTGGATTTTTAAGCCATGTTGCGACTCTTGAAATTGAAGTTAATGAGGTAGTTTGTCTATGGGGACTTGGGCTCCTACCGGAGTTGCCCAAGGCTTATAACGATCTTAAGATTGCTATTAGACGCGGTATATACAACCTCGAGGATGGGGCAACATTGATATTTCAGTGGGCCCATAGATAGTAATTGGAAACTCCGGCCCAACCAAGGAGTACAGTCTAAGGTGATAGTCGTATTTTTAGTCGGTGATACCTTTTGAATAGCGAATACGTATGATCCTCGATTAGATGGTGTATGCATACATTAGACAAGGATTTGGTGTCCTTATTACCTTAGGTATCCTTAGCTTTGTCGACCATGTCCAAGTTATGTTGGCCACATCGGCTATTCGCGGACGTCTAGTATGTCGACCATGTCCAAGTTATGTTATTTTTGTCTACTATAAGCGCGATTCACGTCTGCATGCTTCAGCCTTACTAACGAAGATTCATTTGTTATCACATGTTGAATGCATTTCCTTGTTTGTTTGATGATTATCTGAATGACTGGTGAGTATTGAAATGCGATTTGTTGAGTCACGATTATTTGTGGCGTGGTATGTTGTTGGATTGGATTATACTCGTATTGAATCATCATGACCTTCTTATGTGTTTTACTTCCATGCTTGCTATTTGTTTCCCTTGTTTATTTAATATTCATTGACAGATATTGTTTTAGAATTGCATGTATCGAAAGAGTGTCTTGGGAAAATGATGAGAGTTTAATGCAGGTACCCCGAGTCTTGACCGTTGATCTATCAGGGGATTGAAGGCCTTATTTTTGTAATCTATTTTGAGAGGATGTAATCAAACTTATACTCTGTTATTCTAAACTCATACTATGTACTTAGAGTTTTATTACGATTAACAATTTGGTTTTGTAATATATAGACTTAATTAATTTTCCGCCTTAGTTTAATTAAAGTCACGAAAAACCAGGTTATTCTGATTAGTATCGAGCTGTCTTGCGATAGTGAATGACTTAAAGTTATCTCACATAGCGAGGCGACACTGTGCGGACATACATATTAATATATATGTCAGGCATAGACTAATAGGATCAAATAATGAATTAGAAATCTTAGATCGCTAAAATAAATAACTTAGATCACTTTAAAGTGTGAGAATGGGTAGAAACATTAAGGACCAACCCTTGTAAATAAATGAATTACTGTCCTAAAATAAAATACACTAACTATCGTATACTTGCTACTAGCGATGTGGTGACTAAAACTAACAACTATCCTGGGATATAAAAATCGAGTTAATAAACTTAACTCTCGACAAGTGAGACACTGGAGGAGTACCACGCTATAGCCAGTAGGGACATCTACTAAATCCTTAACCAAATTCACTAATAAAATCCTTAAACCTTTGTTAATCCTGTTTTCGTTCAATCAAAAATTTATATTCTCTTAATAGCCATTTTATTTCCGTTCAAACAATGTTTTTGTTGTTGTTTGACTCCTCTCCTTAAAATCCCTTGTAGATGTCATCAACCGGCGATTCACCAGCATGTGGAGACGGAAAGGACAATCGTTCGATTAAGCAGCGCGCCCTACGTGCTTTCATGCCTGCACTTCCGGTTACTCCGGAGCTTGCATGGACTGACCCTGCCAGGATCGATGCTTACAGTATTTTCTTAGGAGATCCCAGTGCACATTCGCGAGGAGACCATGACACTCCGGTTTTGGTTATGCGAAATGGAGGCGAAGTTCGTTGGCGGGAATTCATGAAGAGTGGAAAGTACGTTTAACCGAGAGGTTCCTCGAGGCTAAGCTTTCCATTGGTGGTTTCTGATCGCCACTGTCTCTGATTCGAGGAAAGTTCCATGGGTGGAATTTCTTCAAATGCGGCCTCAGGCTTGCATGCCGTGCCATTGCTCCGGGACACACCTTCGATGATGAGCGGGGAGGTCGGCGACGAGAGTCTTCAAGCGGGCTCTAGATCCTTTTAGCCCTATTAACTACTAGTACGGATAACATTTTGTAAAATCTCTAGATTTTAACTACCTAACCTCAGTGATTTTGTATGACACTATTAGGAATCGTTATCCCTACCTTCTACTTTCAGTTATCTTCCTAGGAAATGTATTAGATGTTTTGCTACTCGAAATCTATGTAAACAACTCCTATCTTGTATTCTATGTTATGCCTCTTTTAGAACTACTCAAATTCACACAGTTTAATATTTTCAGAATGGCTGCAAACGGTATTCCTGACAATGACCTCGACCCTCAATTCTTAGAAGAAGAGGCACGGAGGAAAGGTTTTGAAGATGCAATCACCAAGATTGCTCAAGGCATGTACCAACACCAGGGTGGCGGAAACAACCAGTCCGCATTTGAGAGGTTCTCAAAACACAGGCCTCAACCATACTCAGGCTCCGTCAACCCTACCGTTCTGACTGAATGGATCGAAGAAATGGAGAAGCTGTTAGAGCTCAGTAAGACACCGCCTACAGAGAAGGTGAATGTGGTAGCTTACTATCTGAAGGGAGAAGCCAACAGCTGGTGGCGCTTGATCAGGTCCACCTTTCCCCTGAGGATATACAATTGAGGCGAGTTCAAACTGCTGCTGGAGAACAAGGAGTTCGGGGAAGAGCTAAGATGGGAGATGGAAGAGAAATTCCGAAACTTGAACCAAGGTGATATGTCTCTGCAGGCATACACAGAAAAGTATCAGGAGCTATCTAAGTTTGCTCTAGAATATTAACTAACGAGGAGGAACTTCATGACTCGTTATGTAAGGGCATGACTAATGATCTGAGGATAAACATGGCGGGTTCAAGCTGTAAGAACTTTCTTTGAGGCCTACGAAAAGGCAACAAGTATCTGGGCATCAATCCAGAAGGGTGAAGCTGAGGAGAAGAAGAAGAAGAAAACGTTTGCGCCTCCTGTGGCGAATGCCAGCTTCATACACAAGCCACTCTTTGGTCGCACGGGTTATCAGAATCAAGATAATCGCAATAGGAACCATAACAGGCCCCATTATCCTAACCATAACCCCACCCCAAACGTGGCAAGGAACAACCAACAACTTCTCGAGAATCCGCCTTTCCAAGCAAACCAGTGTCGTTTCTGCCGACAGCCGAATCACCCGGGGAAGCGTTGTGACGGAAAACCAGTAGTGTGTTTCTTCTGTAATGAAGTAGGACACAATTCTAACGAATGCCCAAAGAAGGGTTTTGGTGCTTAGGCAAATCTTGAGGGCCATTGCATGATAAGGTTCGAGGGCGTGTGTATGTCTGGCCAAGTATGAAGAGGGTGCTGACGATATTATCGATGTCGTCGTCATCACCGGTAAATTTCTAATTAACCTCGTACCAACACTTATTCTATTCGATTAGGGAGTTTAATTATCTTTTAGTTCCTCCCAAAATTTATCAAACAATCCATCACACAAATTTCCTTTACGACCTCCTATATTTAAAATTCTTATCAATCTCTTAAATATACCCCTCTAAAAATTGTTTTCATACGTTTTCTATAAAAATACCCTTGAAAATTTTTGCTTGTTCCGTCAAATCTTTGTAACGTGATTTGAAACACTTTTGAAACTTCATGGTTCAAATTTTTCATTCCACTATTTCTAAAATCTTTGAAATTGTTTCATTTCTACTATTTCCTCTATTTTAAGAAATATACATACAAAAATTTTAGATTTTTACGTCATCCATTATTATAAATTTTCGATCTTAACCAAAATATGATGTGTAACATCTCCGTTCATCTATTAACATTATAATAACAATTTTAAAGAAACGAGCTATATCAACAAGGTTATCCATAATTCTCTAAACATTTTGTCTAATCATCCAACGATAACCTATATTTCATTAATTTCATTAAAGCTTATATCTTCCTTATGATCACAACGACTTTTATCCATTTTCCCTAATTGCCGTTCTTTTCCAAAAGGCTATACATCTTAATTGAGTGGTCATTAAAAGTAACAATAATAATATTAGGGATATACGTTTAAAAATTCTTAAGGGGGTAGGATGATAATTTGACTATACCCCAACCTTAATTAAATTTTTAAAAGTTTTTACCGCAACTTTTTTAAGGTAAATTTTTATTCTGAAATTTAAATAAACGGTTTTACTCTTAAAACACTTATTATTTTAATTTCATTTAATTCCGTACAAAACTTCTAGACCCTACCTTTTTATAAATCTCTTTCGCGTCATTTTCAAGAATAACATTATAGTAACATTTCTATATTTAATTAAATATCTCATTAATAAAACAAACACGATTTTGTTCTCCAATATGTCTCCCTCTATCCGACGTTTCGATATTAATTTGAAAACTCAACTTTTTCAAAAAGTCTTAATTCCAGCAAAACCAAATATTACTACCCAAATTCCTAAAATCTCAATATTCTCTCTAGTTGCCTTGTTGAACCTCGAGCAATTATCCACTCTATCCAAGTTTCGGGGACGAAACTTTTCTTAAGGGGGTAGGATTGTAACACCCCGTGTTATTATAGCATAAAATTATAAAAGAAATTAATTCCTTTAATTAAATTCATCCTTTTTCCTTTTAATAAAAATGCGTCTGAATTTTTTTCGCCAAAGTATACTAAATTTTCCTAAGTCCAAATATAAAATTTTTGAAAAATAAAGTTTGTTGCATTATATTCAGAATTCAAAAAGAAACACATTTCAAAATTTTATAAAAGTCAACACAAAACTTATATCGTCTTTCAAATTTTGAAATGGTCAAAGCATGTTTACTATTCACAAAAATAAAAGTAAAACCTTTTGTTCATAAAATTCAATTTCGAGCACTTTTGATTTTTATTTATAAATCTTATTATATTAATATCAAATTACTATTTCATTTTGATTTAACTAACACTTTCACTAAAACTCGATATATTGAGTTACACTAAGCCTAAACTGGTAAAATTTTTGACGTTTAAGCATAATGATTTAATTCATGACATTCCACGAAAAAAAAAATATATATTTCGATCAAACAAGATTTTATTTCAAAGTTTCGAGGATCCTAAGGCCAATTTTTGTTTTGACCACCCTTCAACGTTTTCCTTCATTTTTATTTTCGATCTTACTTCGAACCATTATTTTAAGACTATATATTTTATTTCGAGACTTTTCGCAAGACAAATCGAAAATTTCAAAACGAAAATCGAGCCACTTGTTTGTCAAGTAGGCGAAATTTTGACCATGCTTGGTCCAACCTTAGCCTCTTCCATTCTTCACTTCTCTTACACCACCATGTCTCCTTTTTGCACCATGTCTAATCCATTCTTACACTCTACATTTTCATCATCATAGTAGCCTATTTAAATTAAATGATAATACAACTAAATACTTATGCATTCACATTAGATTATATTACAAAAACAAAACACAAATACTACTACAACTACTACTACCTACGGTTACATACAACACACACACAAAACAAAAACACAACTCTTTTCTCTCTAAATAAATCAAACACAAGAGCACAAGTAAGCTTATTCATCTTCAAGCTCAAGAACACCATCCTTCCATTTCTTCTTTCTCTTTAAATCATTTATTTCTTATACTTTAAATCTTTTAAGCACATAAATCAATCCTTCACTAATTGTGTTAGTAATCACTTCCTCTTTATGCTTATATTTATTTAAGAATATAAATCAAATCATTTAAAATATTTACTTCACCTAAACTAAAATACTACTACACTTTAAATTTTAGTATAACTAGTTTAGTTCTAAAATAAGTTACTAAATTGCTTATCTTTATTTTTATGTACTTATCGTAACCAAAGACGAGGAGCAAGGTGGAGGAGTCGATCTTAGCCAATTCGATCATATCATTGATCCCGACAACTGCTAAGCTATTTCACTCATAACCTAACTAAGGTGCTTCCCGCACACTTATGTGATAAGCGCCTCGTAACTGATTTTATATTATTTTCCTAAGTGATGTTATAATTATATTTATGATGTAGTATGTCACATAATTATCATATGTTAAATTAGAAGACAAAAATCGAAAAATAACATTAGTGTAACCATAACCAAAACCCACGGCCACCCTCCATTTTTAGTTCAAATTTTCGTTTTAATTTTTGTAAATTGCATGCTTAAAATACTCATAATAAGGTGAACATGAAAATATAATTAGTTTATGTTTAGGACTTAAAATGATTTAGTTATGAATTTTAAATGTTTTAAAGTGTTATGTGTGTTCTTGAATATTTCTTGTCATTCTTGTGTTTGAATGATTTTTACTTATGTGTGTTAATGTTTGTTTATGATTTTCACATATGTTAAATATATAAATGTTATAAAGTAAGTTAGTTATTGAATTAGAAGTATAAAAATCAAAAATCAAAAATCATAAACATATATACATATACACGGCCAAATTGATTTTAATGGACCAATTTTTAGTTTTAATTTTTCTAAATAACATATTATGATTAGTCTAGATAAAATAGACTTGCTATAAAAATTTGAGAAAATAAAGCGATAATATGAAATTTGAGTTAAAAATGTTCATATGAAAAATATTAGAAGTTCTTCATATATTCAAGTGTTCTTCATTTATATAATTAGTTTGATTCATAATTTTTATAAGTTTTAGTATTTGTTGTTTTTAATTACTAGTTTGAATCACTTTAGCATAAACAAATTATTTAGTATATAAAAACTTTAAGTCAAACACCGATAAAATTACAAAACGAAAATAAATTGCTAGGTAGTATAAGGCCACGGTTTAGGGTCTATTTTTGACCTAAAATGAATTTGTCACTTTTTATTTTTATCACTTAAGTAAATTAAATAGTTAAAGTAATGATTTATTAATAAAAATAACAAAAGAAATAAATAGCTAACATAAATAAAGGCTCTCGGCATTTCTAGTTATTTTGGGTCAATTTTGGTCAAAATAAATTTATCACTTAGTCACTAAATTTGAATAGTAATTAGGTTTATATTTGTTTATGTATTAAATCGTTAGTGAAAAGAATTGACAAAACCGATAAAAATAAACGTTACACGTATTAAAATGAATGAAATCGAGTGTTACTACCTATGCTTAAATTTGGATGTGGACATACGGACTATTTAAAATGAACTACGACAACCTCGCTAAAAATGGAAACCGCTTAAATGTTAGTTAAGTATATGACTAAATTTAACCGAGTTTTACTTTTAAAATGTTATTTAAAATCACCAAGTACAAAATGAACTTAACAACTTTGACATTAGAATTTTGTACTTAGATTATATCGAGTTTTTACTTCCGAATTATTATTTAAGATCACTAATTACAAAACGAACCTAACGACTTTAAAACTAGAATTCTACACTTAGTAAATAAAAAGCTTAGTTTTATTTTCTAAAATATCCTTAGTATAAAAAAAAATGTATAAGAGTATAAAAATACTAAGTATAAATAAAGTCAAGTAATAAATACTAAGTATAAAGAAAATAAAATAATAAATATTAAGTATAAGAATACATATACGTATAAAATACGAAGTATAAAAATACGTACAAATACGGAATACGAAAATACGAATACGTACAAATACGATGAATAGTAAATACGATGAATAGTAAATACGATGAATAGTAAATACGATGAATAGTAAATACGGTGAATAGTAAAATAATGAATAGTAAAAAAAATATATTTAAAATTTACGAACGGACTCAAAATAAATAATTAGGCTTTTCTATGTGTTCTGTTTTATCTGAAGAACTGCAGTTACTAAAATTTCATTATACAAAGTTAGACGATATATATTTAAGTTACAGAATTGTCACCTATATTGAATGAACGAGGAAATGAGAATTTGAGAAATGAACTACTTGAATAAAATACTTGGATTTTTCGCCATGTTGCGACTCTTGAAATTCGAAGTTAATGAGGTAGCTGTCTATGGGGACTTGGGCTCCCTACCAGAGTTGCCCAAGGCTTATAACGATCTTAAGATTGCTATTCGGCACGGTATATACAACCTCAGGGATGGGGCAACATTGATATTTCCGTGGGCCCATAGATAGTAATTGGAAACTCCAGCCCCAACCGGGGGTACCCGTCTAAGGTGATAGTCGTATTTTTCGTCGGTGATACCTTTTGAATAGCGAATACGTATGATCCTCGATTAGATGGTGTATGCATACATTAGACAAGGATTTGGCTGTCCTTATTACCTTAGGTATCCTTAGCCTGTCAGCCATGTCCAAGTTATGTTGGCCCTGTCGGCTATTGCGCGGACGTCTAGTATGTCAGCCATGTCCAAGTTATGTTGGCCCTGTCTACTATAGCGCGATTTACGTCTGCATGCTTCCGCCTTACTAACGAAGATTCATTTGTTATCACATGTTGAATGCATTTCCTTGTTTGTTTGATGATTATCTGAATGACCTGGCTGAGTATTGAAATGCGATTTGTTGAGTACGATTATTTGTGAGCGTGGTATGTTGTTGGATTGGATTATACTCGTATTGAATCATCATGACCTTCTTATGTGTTTTACTTCCATGCTTGCTATTTGTTTCCCTTGTTTATTTAATATTCATTCAGCATATTGTTTTAGAATTGCATGTATCGAAAGAGTGTGCGGGAAAATGATGAGAGTTTAATGCAGGTACCCCGAGTCTTGACCGTTGATCTATCAGGGGATTGAAGGCCTTATTTTTGTAATCTATTTTGAGAGGATGTAATCAAACTTATACTCTGTTATTCTAAACTCATACTATGTACTTAGAGTTTTATTACGATTAACAGCTGGTTTTGTAATATATAGACTTAATTAATTTTCCGCCTTAGTTTAATTAAAGTCACGAAAAACCAGGTTGTTACAGTTGGTATCAGAGCTGTCTTGCGACCGTGAATGACTTAAAGTTATCTCACATAGCGAGACGACACCTGGGCCAGACATACATATTAATATATATGTCAGGCATAGACTAATAGGATCAAATAATGAATTAGAAATCTTAGATCGCTAAAATAAATAACTTAGATCACTTTAAAGTGTGAGAATGGGTAGAAACATTAAGGACCAACCCTTGTAAATAAATGAATTACTGACCTAAAATAAAATACACTAACTATCGTATACTTGCTACTTGCTGATGTGACTGACTAAAACTAACAACTATCCTCGGATATAAAAATCGAGTTAATAAACTTAACTCTCGAGAAGTGAGACACTGAAGGAGTACCAGGCTATACGAAGTAGGGACATCTACTAAATCCTTAACCAAATTCACTAATAAAATCCTTAAACCTTTGTTAATCCTGTTTTCGTTCAATCAAAAATTTATATTCTCTTAATAGCCATTTTATTTCCGTTCAAACAATGTTTTTGTTGTTGTTTGACTCCTCTCCTTAAAATCCCTTGTAGATGTCATCAACCGGCGATTCACCAGCATGTGGAGACGGAAAGGACAATCGTTCGATTAAGCGGCCTACTACGTGCTTTCATGCTCGCACTTAGGTTACTCTGAGCTTGCATGGATCGACCTGCCAGGATCGATGCTTACAGTATTTTCTTAGGAGATCCCCCGTGCACATTCGCAGGAGACCATGACACCTGCTGGTTTTGGTTATGCGAAATGGAGGCGAAGTTCCTTGAGGCGGGAATTCATGAAGAGTGGAAAGTACGTTTAACCGAGAGGTTCCTCAGAGGCGAAGCTTTCCATTGGTGGTTTACAGTACGCCACCTGTCTACAGTTCGAGGGGGAAAGTTCCATGGGTGGAATTTCTTCAAATGCGGCCTCAGGCTTGCATGCCGTGCCATTGCTCAGGGACACACCTTCGATGATGAGCAGGAGGTCAGCGATGCAGAGTCTTCAAACGGGCTCTAGATCCTTTTAGCCCTATTAACTACTAGTACGGATAACATTTTGTAAAATCTCTAGATTTTAACTACCTAACCTCAGTGATTTTGTATGACACTATTAGGAATCGTTATCCCTACCTTCTACTTTCAGTTATCTTCCTAGGAAATGTATTAGATGTTTTGCTACTCCAATCTATGTAAACAACTCCTATCTTGTATTCTATGTTATGCCTCTTTTAGAACTACTCAAATTCACACAGTTTAATATTTTCAGAATGGCTGCAAACGGTATTCCTGACAATGACCTCGACCCTCAATTCTTAGAAGAAGAGGCACGGAGGAAAGGTTTTGAAGATGCAATCACCAAGATTGCTCAAGGCATGTACCAACACCAGGGTGGCGGAAACAACCAGTCCGCATTTGAGAGGTTCTCAAAACACAGACCTCAACCATACTCAGGCTCCGTCAACCCTACCGTTCTGACTGAATGGATCGAAGAAATGGAGAAGCTGTTAGAGCTCAGTAAGACACCGCCTACAGAGAAGGTAAATGTGGTAGCTTACTATCTGAAGGGAGAAGCCAACAGCTGGTGGCGCTTGATCAGGTCCACCTTTCCCCTGAGGATATACAATTGGAGCGAGTTCAAACTGCTGCTGGAGAACAAGTACTTCGGGGAAGAGCTAAGATGGGAGATGGAAGAGAAATTCCGAAACTTGAACCAAGGTGATATGTCTCTGCAGGCATACACAGAAAAGTATCAGGAGCTATCTAAGTTTGCTCCTAGAATATTAACTAACGAGGAGGAACTCGCAACTCGTTATGTAAGGGGCATGACTAATGATCTGAGGATAAACATGAGCGGGTTCAACTGTAAGAACTTTGCTGAGGCCTACGAAAAGGCAACAAGTATCTGGGCATCAATCCAGAAGGGTGAAGCTGAGGAGAAGAAGAAGAAGAAAACGTTTGCGCCTCCTGTGGCGAATGCCAGCTTCATACACAAGCCACTCTTTGGTCGCACGGGTTATCAGAATCAAGATAATCGCAATAGGAACCATAACAGGCCCCATTATCCTAACCATAACCCCACCCCAAACGTGGCAAGGAACAACCAACAACTTCTCGAGAATCCGCCTTTCCAAGCAAACCAGTGTCGTTTCTGCCGACAGCCGAATCACCCGGGGAAGCGTTGTGACGGAAAACCAGTAGTGTGTTTCTTCTGTAATGAAGTAGGACACAATTCTAACGAATGCCCAAAGAAGGGTATTGTTGCTAAGGCAAATGCAGGGCCATTGCCCGCAGTAAAGGTTCAGGGACGTGTGTATGTCCTGACCGAGTATGAAGAGGGTGCTGACGATATTATCGATGTCGACGTCATCACCGGTAAATTTCTAATTAACCTCGTACCAACACTTATTCTATTCGATTAGGGAGTTTAATTATCTTTTAGTTCCTCCCAAAATTTATCAAACAATCCATCACACAAATTTCCTTTACGACCTCCTATATTTAAAATTCTTATCAATCTCTTAAATATACCCCTCTAAAAATTGTTTTCATACGTTTTCTATAAAAATACCCTTGAAAATTTTTGCTTGTTCCGTCAAATCTTTGTAACGTGATTTGAAACACTTTTGAAACTTCATGGTTCAAATTTTTCATTCCACTATTTCTAAAATCTTTGAAATTGTTTCATTTCTACTATTTCCTCTATTTTAAGAAATATACATACAAAAATTTTAGATTTTTACGTCATCCATTATTATAAATTTTCGATGTTAACCAAAATATGATGTGTAACATCTCCGTTCATCTATTAACATTATAATAACAATTTTAAAGAAACGAGCTATATCAACAAGGTTATCCATAATTCTCTAAACATTTTGTCTAATCATCCAACGATAACCTATATTTCATTAATTTCATTAAAGCTTATATCTTCCATATGATCACAACGACTTTTATCCATTTTCCCTAATTGCCGTTCTTTTCCAAAAGGCTATACATCTTAATTGAGTGGTCATTAAAAGTAACAATAATAATATTAGGGATATACGTTTAAAAATTCTTAAGGGGGTAGGATGATAATTTGACTATACCCCAACCTTAATTAAATTTTTAAAAGTTTTTACCGCAACTTTTTTAAGGTAAATTTTTATTCTGAAATTTAAATAAACGGTTTTACTCTTAAAACACTTATTATTTTAATTTCATTTAATTCCGTACAAAACTTCTAGACCCTACCTTTTTATAAATCTCTTTCGCGTCATTTTCAAGAATAACATTCTAGTAACATTTCTATATTTAATTAAATATCTCATTAATAAAACAAACACGATTTTGTTCTCCAATATGTCTCCCTCTATCCGACGTTTCGATATTAATTTGAAAACTCAACTTTTTCAAAAAGTCTTAATTCCAGCAAAACCAAATATTACTACCCAAATTCCTAAAATCTCAATATTCTCTCTAGTTGCCTTGTTGAACCTCGAGCAATTATCCACTCTATCCAAGTTTCGGGGACGAAACTTTTCTTAAGGGGTAGGATCAGAACACCGTGTTATTATAGCATAAAATTATAAAAGAAATTAATTCCTTTAATTAAATTCATCCTTTTTCCTTTTAATAAAAATGCGTCTGAATTTTTTTCGCCAAAGTATACTAAATTTTCCTAAGTCCAAATATAAAATTTTTGAAAAATAAAGTTTGTTGCATTATATTCAGAATTCAAAAAGAAACACATTTCAAAATTTTATAAAAGTCAACACAAAACTTATATCGTCTTTCAAATTTTGAAATGGTCAAAGCATGTTTACTATTCACAAAAATAAAAGTAAAACCTTTTGTTCATAAAATTCAATTTCGAGCACTTTTGATTTTTATTTATAAATCTTATTATATTAATATCAAATTACTATTTCATTTTGATTTAACTAACACTTTCACTAAAACTCGATATATTGAGTTACACTAAGCCTAAACTGGTAAAATTTTTGACGTTTAAGCATAATGATTTAATTCAGTAACATTCCACGAAAAAAATATATATTTCGATCCAACAAGATTTTATTTCAAAGTTTCGAGGATCCTAAGGCCAATTTTTGTTTTGACCACCCTTCAACGTTTTCCTTCATTTTTATTTTCGATCTTACTTCGAACCATTATTTTAAGACTATATATTTTATTTCGAGACTTTTCAAGCAAGACAAATCGAAAAATTTCAAAACGAAAAATCGAGCCACTTGTTTGTCAAGTAGGCCGAAATTTTGACCATGCTTGGTCCAACCTTAGCCTCTTCCATTCTTCACTTCTCTTACACCACCATGTCTCCTTTTTGCACTATGTCTAATCCATTCTTACACTCTACATTTTCATCATCATAGTAGCCTATTTAAATTAAATGATAATACAACTAAATACTTATGCATTCACATTAGATTATATTACAAAAACAAAACACAAATACTACTACAACTACTACTACCTACGGTTACATACAACACACACACAAAACAAAAACACAACTCTTTTCTCTCTAAATAAATCAAACACAAGAGCACAAGTAAGCTTATTCATCTTCAAGCTCAAGAACACCATCCTTCCATTTCTTCTTTCTCTTTAAATCATTTATTTCTTATACTTTAAATCTTTTAAGCACATAAATCAATCCTTCACTAATTGTGTTAGTAATCACTTCCTCTTTATGCTTATATTTATTTAAGAATATAAATCAAATCATTTAAAATATTTACTTCACCTAAACTAAAATACTACTACACTTTAAATTTTAGTATAACTAGTTTAGTTCTAAAATAAGTTACTAACTTGCTTATCTTTATTTTTATGTACTTATCGTAACCAAAGACGAGGAGCAAGGTGGAGGAGTCGATCTTAGCCAATTCGATCATATCATTGATCCCGACAACTGCTAAGCTATTTCACTCATAACCTAACTAAGGTGCTTCCCGCACACTTATGTGATAAGCGCCTCGTAACTGATTTTATATTATTTTCCTAAGTGATGTTATAATTATATTTATGATGTAGTATGTCACATAATTATCATATGTTAAATTAGAAGACAAAAATCGAAAAATAACATTAGTGTAACCATAACCAAAACCCACGGCCACCCTCCATTTTTAGTTCAAATTTTCGTTTTAATTTTTGTAAATTGCATGCTTAAAATACTCATAATAAGGTGAACATGAAAATATAATTAGTTTATGTTTAGGACTTAAAATGATTTAGTTATGAATTTTAAATGTTTTAAAGTGTTATGTGTGTTCTTGAATATTTCTTGTCATTCTTGTGTTTGAATGATTTTTACTTATGTGTGTTAATGTTTGTTTATGATTTTCACATATGTTAAATATATAAATGTTATAAAGTAAGTTAGTTATTGAATTAGAAGTATAAAAATCAAAAATCAAAAATCATAAACATATATACATATAGCGCGCCCGCCCGATTTTAATGGACGAATTTTTAGTTCTAGTTGTTCTAAATAACATATTATGATTAGTCTAGATAAAATAGACTTGCTATAAAAATTTGAGAAAATAAAACGATAATATGAAATTTGAGTTAAAAATGTTCATATGAAAAATATTAGAAGTTCTTCATATATTCAAGTGTTCTTCATTTATATAATTAGTTTGATTCATAATTTTTATAAGTTTTAGTATTTGTTGTTTTTAATTACTAGTTTGAATCACTTTAGCATAAACAAATTATTTAGTATATAAAAACTTTAAGTCAAAAACCGATAAAATTACAAAACGAAAATAAATTGCTAGGTAGTATAAGGCCACGGTTTAGGGTCTATTTTTGACCTAAAATGAATTTGTCACTTTTTATTTTTATCACTTAAGTAAATTAAATAGTTAAAGTAATGATTTATTAATAAAAATAACAAAAGAAATAAATAGCTAACATAAATAAAGGCTCTCGGCATTTCTAGTTATTTTGGGTCAATTTTGGTCAAAATAAATTTATCACTTAGTCACTAAATTTGAATAGTAATTAGGTTTATATTTGTTTATGTATTAAATCGTTAGTGAAAAGAATTGACAAACCGATAAAAATAATCATTACACGTATTAAAATGAATGAAATCGAGTGTTACTACCTATGCTTAAATTTGGATGTGGACATACGGACTATTTAAAATGAACTACGACAACCTCGCTAAAAATGGAAACCGCTTAAATGTTAGTTAAGTATATGACTAAATTTAACCGAGTTTTACTTTTAAAATGTTATTTAAAATCACCAAGTACAAAATGAACTTAACAACTTTGACATTAGAATTTTGTACTTAGATTATATCGAGTTTTTACTTCCGAATTATTATTTAAGATCACTAATTACAAAACGAACCTAACGACTTTAAAACTAGAATTCTACACTTAGTAAATAAAAAGCTTAGTTTTATTTTCTAAAATATCCTTAGTATAAAAAAAAATGTATAAGAGTATAAAAATACTAAGTATAAATAAAGTCAAGTAATAAATACTAAGTATAAAGAAAATAAAATAATAAATATTAAGTATAAGAATACATATACGTATAAAATACGAATAAAATACGAACTATAAAAATACGTACAAATACGGAATACGAAAATACGATGAATAGTAAATACGATGAATAGTAAATACGATGAATAGTAAATACGATGAATAGTAAATACGGTGAATAGTAAAATAATGAATAGTAAAAAAAAATATATTTAAAATTTACGAACGGACTCAAAATAAATAATTAGGCTTTTCTATGTGTTCTGCTTTATCTCAAGAACTCGATTACTAAAATTTCATTATACAAAGTTAGACGATATATATTTAAGTTACAGAATTGTCACCTATATTGAATGAACGAGGAAATGAGAATTTGAGAAATGAACTACTTGAATAAAATACTTGGATTTTTCGCCATGTTGCGACTCTTGAAATTCGAAGTTAATGAGGTAGTCTGCATGGGGACTTGGGCTCCCTACCAGAGTTGCCCAAGGCTTATAACGATCTTAAGATTGCTATTCGGCACGGTATATACAACCTCAGGGATGGGGCAACATTGATATTTCCGTGGGCCCATAGATAGTAATTGGAAACTCCAGCCCCAACCGGGGGTACCCGTCTAAGGTGATAGTCGTATTTTTCGTCGGTGATACCTTTTGAATAGCGAATACGTATGATCCTCGATTAGATGGTGTATGCATACATTAGACAAGGATTTGGCTGTCCTTATTACCTTAGGTATCCTTAGCCTGTCAGCCATGTCCAAGTTATGTTGGCCCTGTCGGCTATTGCGCGGACGTCTAGTATGTCAGCCATGTCCAAGTTATGTTGGCCCTGTCTACTATAGCGCGATTTACGTCTGCATGCTTCCGCCTTACTAACGAAGATTCATTTGTTATCACATGTTGAATGCATTTCCTTGTTTGTTTGATGATTATCTGAATGACCTGGCTGAGTATTGAAATGCGATTTGTTGAGTACGATTATTTGTGAGCGTGGTATGTTGTTGGATTGGATTATACTCGTATTGAATCATCATGACCTTCTTATGTGTTTTACTTGCATGCTTGCTATTTGTTTCCCTTGTTTATTTAATATTCATTCAGCATATTGTTTTAGAATTGCATGTATCGAAAGAGTGTGCGGGAAAATGATGAGAGTTTAATGCAGGTACCCCGAGTCTTGACCGTCATCTATCAGGGGATTGAAGGCCTTATTTTTGTAATCTATTTTGAGAGGATGTAATCAAACTTATACTCTGTTATTCTAAACTCATACTATGTACTTAGAGTTTTATTACGATTAACAGCTGGTTTTGTAATATATAGACTTAATTAATTTTCCGCCTTAGTTTAATTAAAGTCACGAAAAACCAGGTTGTTACAGTTGGTATCAGAGCTGTCTTGCGACCGTGAATGACTTAAAGTTATCTCACATAGCGAGACGACACCTGGGCCAGACATACATATTAATATATATGTCAGGCATAGACTAATAGGATCAAATAATGAATTAGAAATCTTAGATCGCTAAAATAAATAACTTAGATCACTTTAAAGTGTGAGAATGGGTAGAAACATTAAGGACCAACCCTTGTAAATAAATGAATTACTGACCTAAAATAAAATACACTAACTATCGTATACTTGCTACTTGCTGATGTGACTGACTAAAACTAACAACTATCCTCGGATATAAAAATCGAGTTAATAAACTTAACTCTCGAGAAGTGAGACACTGAAGGAGTACCAGGCTATACGAAGTAGGGACATCTACTAAATCCTTAACCAAATTCACTAATAAAATCCTTAAACCTTTGTTAATCCTGTTTTCGTTCAATCAAAAATTTATATTCTCTTAATAGCCATTTTATTTCCGTTCAAACAATGTTTTTGTTGTTGTTTGACTCCTCTCCTTAAAATCCCTTGTAGATGTCATCAACCGGCGATTCACCAGCATGTGGAGACGGAAAGGACAATCGTTCGATTAAGCAGCGCGCCCTACGTGCTTTCATGCCTGCACTTCCTAAGCATCTCGAGCTTGCATGGATCGACCTGCCAGGATCGATGCTATGATATTTTCTTAGGAGATCCCCGTGCACATTCGCGAGGAGACCATGACACCTTTGGTTTTGGTTATGCGAAATGGAGGCGAAGTTCGTTGAGGCGAATTCATGAAGAGTGGAAAGTACGTTTAACCGAGAGGTTCCTCAGAGGCGAAGCTTTCCATTGGTGGTTTACAGTACGCCACCTGTCTACAGTTCGAGGGGGAAAGTTCCATGGGTGGAATTTCTTCAAATGCGGCCTCAGGCTTGCATGCCGTGCCATTGCTCAGGGACACACCTTCGATGATGAGCAGGAGGTCAGCGATGCAGAGTCTTCAAACGGGCTCTAGATCCTTTTAGCCCTATTAACTACTAGTACGGATAACATTTTGTAAAATCTCTAGATTTTAACTACCTAACCTCAGTGATTTTGTATGACACTATTAGGAATCGTTATCCCTACCTTCTACTTTCAGTTATCTTCCTAGGAAATGTATTAGATGTTTTGCTACTCGAAATCTATGTAAACAACTCCTATCTTGTATTCTATGTTATGCCTCTTTTAGAACTACTCAAATTCACACGCTTTAATATTTTGAGAATGGTCGCAAGCGGTATTCCTGACAATGACCTCGACCCTCAATTCTTAGAAGAAGAGGCACGGAGGAAAGGTTTTGAAGATGCAATCACCAAGATTGCTCAAGGCATGTACCAACACCAGGGTGGCGGAAACAACCAGTCCGCATTTGAGAGGTTCTCAAAACACGCACCTCAACCATACTCAGTTCGCCAACCCTACCGCTCGATTGAATGGATCGAAGAAATGGAGAATTGTTAGAGCTCAGTAAGACACCGCCTACAGAGAAGGTGAATGTGGTAGCTTACTATCTGAAGGGAGAAGCCAACAGCTGGTGGCGCTTGATCAGGTCCACCTTTCCCCTGAGGATATACAATTGGAGCGAGTTCAAACTGCTGCTGGAGAACAAGTACTTCGGGGAAGAGCTAAGATGGGAGATGGAAGAGAAATTCCGAAACTTGAACCAAGGTGATATGTCTCTGAGCATACAGAAAAGTATCGAGGAGCTATCTAAGTTTGCTCCTAGAATATTAACTAACGAGGAGGAACTCGCAACTCGTTATGTAAGGGCATGACTAATGATCCGAGGATAAACATGAGCGGGTTCAAGCTGTAAGAACTTTGGCCGAGGCCTACGAAAAGGCAACAAGTATCCGGGCATCAATCCGGAAGGGTGAAGGCGAGAGAAGAAGAAGAAGAAAGCGTTTAGCCTCTGTGGCGAATGCCGACCATACACAAGCCACTCTTTGGTCGCACGGGTTATCAGAATCAAGATAATCGCAATAGGAACCATAACAGGCCCCATTATCCTAACCATAACCCCACCCCAAACGTGGCAAGGAACAACCAACAACTTCTCGAGAATCCGCCTTTCCAAGCAAACCAGTGTCGTTTCTGCCGACAGCCGAATCACCCGGGGAAGCGTTGTGACGGAAAACCAGTAGTGTGTTTCTTCTGTAATGAAGTAGGACACAATTCTAACGAATGCCCAAAGAAGGGTATTGTTGCTAAGGCAAATGCAGGGCCATTGCCCGCAGTAAAGGTTCAGGGACGTGTGTATGTCCTGACCGAGTATGAAGAGGGTGCTGACGATATTATCGATGTCGACGTCATCACCGGTAAATTTCTAATTAACCTCGTACCAACACTTATTCTATTCGATTAGGGAGTTTAATTATCTTTTAGTTCCTCCCAAAATTTATCAAACAATCCATCACACAAATTTCCTTTACGACCTCCTATATTTAAAATTCTTATCAATCTCTTAAATATATCCCTCTAAAAATTGTTTTCATACGTTTTCTATAAAAATACCCTTGAAAATTTTTGCTTGTTAAGTCAAATCTTTGTAACGTTGATTAGAAACACTTTTGAAACTTCATGGTTCAAATTTTTCATTCCACTATTTCTAAAATCTTTGAAATTGTTTCATTTCTACTATTTCCTCTATTTTAAGAAATATACATACAAAAATTTTAGATTTTTACGTCATCCATTATTATAAATTTTCGATCTTAACCAAAATATGATGTGTAACATCTCCGTTCATCTATTAACATTATAATAACAATTTTAAAGAAACGAGCTATATCAACAAGGTTATCCATAATTCTCTAAACATTTTGTCTAATCATCCAACGATAACCTATATTTCATTAATTTCATTAAAGCTTATATCTTCCTTATGATCACAACGACTTTTATCCATTTTCCCTAATTGCCGTTCTTTTCCAAAAGGCTATACATCTTAATTGAGTGGTCATTAAAAGTAACAATAATAATATTAGGGATATACGTTTAAAAATTCTTAAGGGGGTAGGATGATAATTTGACTATACCCCAACCTTAATTAAATTTTTAAAAGTTTTTACCGCAACTTTTTTAAGGTAAATTTTTATTCTGAAATTTAAATAAACGGTTTTACTCTTAAAACACTTATTATTTTAATTTCATTTAATTCCGTACAAAACTTCTAGACCCTACCTTTTTATAAATCTCTTTCGCGTCATTTTCAAGAATAACATTCTAGTAACATTTCTATATTTAATTAAATATCTCATTAATAAAACAAACACGATTTTGTTCTCCAATATGTCTCCCTCTATCCGACGATTCGATATTAATTTGAAAACTCAACTTTTTCAAAAAGTCTTAATTCCAGCAAAACCAAATATTACTACCCAAATTCCTAAAATCTCAATATTCTCTCTAGTTGCCTTGTTGAACCTCGAGCAATTATCCACTCTATCCAAGTTTCGGGGACGAAACTTTTCTTAAGGGGGTAGGATTGTAACACACTGTGTTATTATAGCATAAAATTATAAAAGAAATTAATTCCTTTAATTAAATTCATCCTTTTTCCTTTTAATAAAAATGCGTCTGAATTTTTTTCGCCAAAGTATACTAAATTTTCCTAAGTCCAAATATAAAATTTTTGAAAAATAAAGTTTGTTGCATTATATTCAGAATTCAAAAAGAAACACATTTCAAAATTTTATAAAAGTCAACACAAAACTTATATCGTCTTTCAAATTTTGAAATGGTCAAAGCATGTTTACTATTCACAAAAATAAAAGTAAAACCTTTTGTTCATAAAATTCAATTTCGAGCACTTTTGATTTTTATTTATAAATCTTATTATATTAATATCAAATTACTATTTCATTTTGATTTAACTAACACTTTCACTAAAACTCGATATATTGAGTTACACTAAGCCTAAACTGGTAAAATTTGTGACGTCTAAGCATAATGAGTTAATTCCTGACATTCCACGAAAAAATATATATTTCGATCAAACAAGATTTTATTTCAAAGTTTCGAGGATCCTAAGGCCAATTTTTGTTTTGACCACCCTTCAACGTTTTCCTTCATTTTTATTTTCGATCTTACTTCGAACCATTATTTTAAGACTATATATTTTATTTCGACACTTTTCACAAGACAAATCGAAAAATTTCAAAAACGAAAATCGAGCCACTTGTTTGTCAAGTAGGTCGAAATTTTGACCATGCTTGGTCCAACCTTAGCCTCTTCCATTCTTCACTTCTCTTACACCACCATGTCTCCTTTTTGCACCATGTCTAATCCATTCTTACACTCTACATTTTCATCATCATAGTAGCCTATTTAAATTAAATGATAATACAACTAAATACTTATGCATTCACATTAGATTATATTACAAAAACAAAACACAAATACTACTACAACTACTACTACCTACGGTTACATACAACACACACACAAAACAAAAACACAACTCTTTTCTCTCTAAATAAATCAAACACAAGAGCACAAGTAAGCTTATTCATCTTCAAGCTCAAGAACACCATCCTTCCATTTCTTCTTTCTCTTTAAATCATTTATTTCTTATACTTTAAATCTTTTAAGCACATAAATCAATCCTTCACTAATTGTGTTAGTAATCACTTCCTCTTTATGCTTATATTTATTTAAGAATATAAATCAAATCATTTAAAATATTTACTTCACCTAAACTAAAATACTACTACACTTTAAATTTTAGTATAACTAGTTTAGTTCTAAAATAAGTTACTAACTTGCTTATCTTTATTTTTATGTACTTATCGTAACCAAAGACGAGGAGCAAGGTGGAGGAGTCGATCTTAGCCAATTCGATCATATCATTGATCCCGACAACTGCTAAGCTATTTCACTCATAACCTAACTAAGGTGCTTCCCGCACACTTATGTGATAAGCGCCTCGTAACTGATTTTATATTATTTTCCTAAGTGATGTTATAATTATATTTATGATGTAGTATGTCACATAATTATCATATGTTAAATTAGAAGACAAAAATCGAAAAATAACATTAGTGTAACCATAACCAAAACCCACTACCACCCTCCATTTTTAGTTCAAATTTTCGTTTTAATTTTTGTAAATTGCATGCTTAAAATACTCATAATAAGGTGAACATGAAAATATAATTAGTTTATGTTTAGGACTTAAAATGATTTAGTTATGAATTTTAAATGTTTTAAAGTGTTATGTGTGTTCTTGAATATTTCTTGTCATTCTTGTGTTTGAATGATTTTTACTTATGTGTGTTAATGTTTGTTTATGATTTTCACATATGTTAAATATATAAATGTTATAAAGTAAGTTAGTTATTGAATTAGAAGTATAAAAATCAAAAATCAAAAATCATAAACATATATACATATACACGGCCAAATTGATTTTAATGGACCAATTTTTAGTTTTAATTTTTCTAAATAACATATTATGATTAGTCTAGATAAAATAGACTTGCTATAAAAATTTGAGAAAATAAAACGATAATATGAAATTTGAGTTAAAAATGTTCATATGAAAAATATTAGAAGTTCTTCATATATTCAAGTGTTCTTCATTTATATAATTAGTTTGATTCATAATTTTTATAAGTTTTAATATTTGTTGTTTTTAATTACTAGTTTGAATCACTTTAGCATAAACAAATTATTTAGTATATAAAAACTTTAAGTCAAAAACCGATAAAATTACAAAACGAAAATAAATTGCTAGGTAGTATAAGGCCACGGTTTAGGGTCTATTTTTGACCTAAAATGAATTTGTCACTTTTTATTTTTATCACTTAAGTAAATTAAATAGTTAAAGTAATGATTTATTAATAAAAATAACAAAAGAAATAAATAGCTAACATAAATAAAGGCTCTCGGCATTTCTAGTTATTTTGGGTCAATTTTGGTCAAAATAAATTTATCACTTAGTCACTAAATTTGAATAGTAATTAGGTTTATATTTGTTTATGTATTAAATCGTTAGTGAAAAGAATTGACAAAACCGATAAAAATAAACGTTACACGTATTAAAATGAATGAAATCGAGTGTTACTACCTATGCTTAAATTTGGATGTGGACATACGGACTATTTAAAATGAACTACGACAACCTCGCTAAAAATGGAAACCGCTTAAATGTTAGTTAAGTATATGACTAAATTTAACCGAGTTTTACTTTTAAAATGTTATTTAAAATCACCAAGTACAAAATGAACTTAACAACTTTGACATTAGAATTTTGTACTTAGATTATATCCAGTTTTTACTTCCGAATTATTATTTAAGATCACTAATTACAAAACGAACCTAACGACTTTAAAACTAGAATTCTACACTTAGTAAATAAAAAGCTTAGTTTTATTTTCTAAAATATCCTTAGTATAAAAAAATGTATAAGAGTATAAAAATACTAAGTATAAATAAAGTCAAGTAATAAATACTAAGTATAAAGAAAATAAAATAATAAATACAAAGTATAAGAATACATATAATTATAAAATACGAATAAAATACTTAAGTATAAAAATACGACAAATACTTTAATACTTAAAAATACGAATACGTACAAATACGATGAATAGTAAATACGATGAATAGTAAATACGATGAATAGTAAATACGGTGAATAGTAAAATAATGAATAGTAAAAAAAAATATATTTAAAATTTACGAACGGACTCAAAATAAATAATTAGGCTTTTCTATGTGTTCTGTTTTATCTGAAGAACTGCAGTTACTAAAATTTCATTATACAAAGTTAGACGATATATATTTAAGTTACAGAATTGTCACCTATATTGAATGAACGAGGAAATGAGAATTTGAGAAATGAACTACTTGAATAAAATACTTGGATTTTTCGCCATGTTGCGACTCTTGAAATTCGAAGTTAATGAGGTAGCTGTCTATGGGGACTTGGGCTCCCTACCAGAGTTGCCCAAGGCTTATAACGATCTTAAGATTGCTATTCGGCACGGTATATACAACCTCAGGGATGGGGCAACATTGATATTTCCGTGGGCCCATAGATAGTAATTGGAAACTCCAGCCCCAACCGGGGGTACCCGTCTAAGGTGATAGTCGTATTTTTCGTCGGTGATACCTTTTGAATAGCGAATACGTATGATCCTCGATTAGATGGTGTATGCATACATTAGACAAGGATTTGGCTGTCCTTATTACCTTAGGTATCCTTAGCCTGTCAGCCATGTCCAAGTTATGTTGGCCTGTCGGCTATTCTTGCGGACGTCTAGTATGTCAGCCATGTCCAAGTTATGTTGGCCCTGTCTACTATAGCGCGATTTACGTCTGCATGCTTCCGCCTTACTAACGAAGATTCATTTGTTATCACATGTTGAATGCATTTCCTTGTTTGTTTGATGATTATCTGAATGACCTGGCTGAGTATTGAAATGCGATTTGTTGAGTACGATTATTTGTGAGCGTGGTATGTTGTTGGATTGGATTATACTCGTATTGAATCATCATGACCTTCTTATGTGTTTTACTTGCATGCTTGCTATTTGTTTCCCTTGTTTATTTAATATTCATTCAGCATGTTGTTTTAGAATTGCATGTATCGAAAGAGTGTGCGGGAAAATGATGAGAGTTTAATGCAAAAATTTTAGTCTTGACCGTTGATCTATCAGGGGATTGAAGGCCTTATTTTTGTAATCTATTTTGAGAGGATGTAATCAAACTTATACTCTGTTATTCTAAACTCGTACTATGTACTTAGAGTTTTATTACGATTAACAGCTGGTTTTGTAATATATAGACTTAATTAATTTTCCGCCTTAGTTTAATTAAAGTCACGAAAAACCAGGTTGTTACACATTTGTTTTGAAAAATATACGTATTTAACTTGTGGGAAATATACGTATTTTTGATTTGTAACTCGTAAAGAGTGTATTTGTTTTGAAAAATATACGTATTTAACTCGTGAGGAGTATACGTATTTTGATTTTGTGACTCGTAAAGAGTGTATTTGATTTTGAAAACATACGTATTTAACTCGTGAGGAGTATACGTATTTTGATTTTGTGACTCGTAAAGAGTGTATTTGTTTTTTAAAATATACGTATTTGACTCGTGAGGAGTATACGTATTTTGATTTGTGACTCGTAAAGAGTGTATTTGTTTTTGAAAATATACGTATTTAACTCGTGAGGAGTATACGTGTTTTGATTTGTGACTCGTAAAGAGTGTATTTGTTTTTGAAAATATACGTATTTAACTCGTGAGGAGTATACGTGTTTTGATTTGTGACTCGTAAAGAGTGTATTTGTTTTGTTATTTTGTAAAATTTGGGCTCTCGACTTGTAATGAGCACGTGTATTCTCGTGTTTATATCATAGTAGCGTATAAAGAGTGAATTAATAGCGTAATAGACCGTAATAACAAGTCCAAACCAAAATTTAACCCGTGCCTGACCACTTAATCGCCAGAGGTCTGGCGATTTAGTGTGTGTGTGTGCTTTTTTGTTCAAAAACACGGGAAGGAGGGGAAGAGTAGAGCAGCCGAAAACAAAACACACAAACACCTCCAAATCGAAAAACTCATTCTCAGCGATTTTCCAACCAAAATTCGTGATTCCGACTCCTACGATTCGCAATGGACCAAGGTATGCACTCAATCAAGTTGCTAATTTGTGTTTTGAAGTCGGTTTGAGTCGGTTTTAACTCAAAACTCGTTTTTTAGGGTTTATGTGAAACCGTTTTGCTTGATTCGAATTTCGCCATTATCGTTGCTTGAAATTGGTTCTTGAGAGTGTTATGAGACTTGTTTTGTTATTGTTGATGATTGCATGTGAAAAACCCGACTTGTGGGGCTGATTTTCGTGTGTATGGTCAAGGGCATTTTGGTCATTTTTCGTTTTTGTCTCGAAACATGCTCAAAGTTTCAATGTAGGTTACCCATTAGTAGTATAATGCATGGGTGAATTTGTTTCGCTGAAATTGGCGCGAAAGTCGGGTTTTTTGGGCCAAAAACCGTGTGGCAGGGGGTTTCGTCGGGGTTTTGCTCTGTTTTTGTCGTGTAAAACGACACCGATTGGCTTGGTTGTTTTTGAAACGTCGTTGTATGCTAGTGATGAGGCCATGGGTGTTTTGTGTGCGAAAAACGGTTTGGAAATCTGTAATTTTCGTGTGTTTTTGTGTGGAGACGGTTTCTTGGGTCGAAATTTTCGGTCCCGAAACTTGTCGAAAATTTTTGTCTTGGGTCATGATGACTCGTATGGTGTATGGCCTGCCCATTTTTGCTGAGCACGCGTGATTTGGAGGTGTTTTGGAGCGTTTTGGAGCGTTTTTGTGTAGTCGAGCTAGGCTTCTTGAAACCGTTTTTCTTGCTTCTTGCGCTTCATGTCTTGGATGCGTTGTCACGTGTGTTGCTTGGGTTGGCTAGGATGTTGTTTCGTGGGAGGCTAGGGCCTCTTTGGTCAAGGATAGGTCATGAAAAGACCGTTTTTGTAGCTTGCGTGCGTTTTACAAAAGCTATTCAGTCGGGGTGTTCGGGACATGATTTTTGTACGAAACTTTTTGTGGGTGCTCACTATGACTTGTGTGTCGTATACGTGTCATGCATTGGGTATTTCTGTGTCTCTGCGTCGTTTTAGCCTTATCTGTCAAAAATAGGCTTAAAGCGTATTCTCTGCTGCTTTGCTTGACTTTTTGTCACCTTTTGTACTTTCTTGTTCTTGGTTTTGGTTGTATATGACGTATATATCGTATACGTGTCATAATATGTTCATTTTTGCGCTTCCACATTGTTTCGGCCTTATCTGTCAAAATTTGGCCTAAAGTCTGCTTTTTGCTGTTTCATTTGCTTCTTCTTTGCTTTTGCATACCGTTGCTTTTCAGGTTTGCTGTGCATGTCGTGCATATTGTATGTTTGTTACAAGATATGCGTTTTTTGGGTCTCTGCTTCTTTTTAGCCTTTTCTGTCAAAGATAGGCCTGAGGCTCGCTTTTTGCTGTTTTGCTTGGTTTTTCTCTGTTCTTTGTGTATCCTCGTCTCTTGGATTAAATGTGTATGACGTAGGTATTGTGTCTGCGTCATGAAAATGTATCTCTGTGTTTCTGCTCCTCTTTTAGCTTTTTTTGTCAAAGATAGGCCTGAAAATTGCTTTTCTGTTGCCTTTGTATATGTGCATCCCTCTGTTGGCCGTGAACTTGCTTTGATTGAATTGTACTTTGTCTTATCACATGGCTGCGTTGCTTAAGAGTGTTTCTTGATTCGGTGCAGGTGATCCTGAGATCGTGATACCTACGACCAGTGCTATGCAGGATGTCATCGAGAACATTGACTTTACTGTCACCGGGGAGGAGCGTACTCCAATTTCTGAGCTGCGTCATCATTTAGCGACTTCTGAAGGTCCGTCTCAGTCTGATCTGTTCAAGACTCCTCCTATTTTGACGCCAGGGAATGAGGTACAGGGGGCTGTTCCAGAGTCTCCTATGCCTTCTATTAGCGAGCATAGCACTACCGTAGAGCCGACAGGACCTTCTGTTGGTGATGCAGGGCGCGCTGCAGATATGACCGGGGTTCCTGTGGAGCCGGCCGTAGAGTTATCTATGCCTTCCGTAGGTGGACGTGGGGTTACTGTTGAGTTGCCTAGGCCTCCTGTTAGTGGGCTTGGAGTTGGGTCGGTGCCTTTGCAAGATGTTGGACACGGGCGCGATAGTGCTGTAGAGTCACCGGCGTCCGCCGGGAGAGGTCGAGGTAGAGATCGTGGACGTAAGAATGATAGGCCTAGTAGGAAGCGTAAAGTAGCTGATGTTGCTGGTAGTGCTGAGGGTGGTGTTCGGACGCGTGGTCGTCGTGCAGCAGAGGCTAGTGGTAGTTGTGAGCGAGGTGAGGATAATAGTGCTGGTGTTTCAGGGGAGGTGAGCTCTGACGAGGCTGAGGAGGGAGACGATTCTGCTGTCGATAAGCCGAGACGTGGTCCTCCTCGTCGACTTGAGGATGCCTTTGAGGACATCCCTGAGCCCGAGGAGGAGCAGGAGGATGATGAGCAGGTTGTAGGTGATGTTGGAGGTGATGCGGCGGCTGCTGGCGCTGTAGGTGGTGAGGCTGGTGCCGATGCTGGGCCGGCTGCTGCGCAAAATATGTTCATGGGCGTGGTTGATGAGCTGGGCTTGAGGCCATCGTTTCCTCATGGCCCGAGACTGTGGGCGAAGGTTGCCAAGGATTGGGATGGTGTAAGCTTAGTTTGGAACACCTTGGAGCATTTGTCTACCCGGGTGAAGGTTGGCTTCGAGCTGGGTAATATGAGGACCTTTTCTGGTTTCCGCACTGTTATGGATGTTTTTAATAAGCAGTTGCCTCCTGAGTCGCGGAAGATAATCCTTGGCACGGCCTTTGGTCCGTTGGTGACGAAGTGGGGGGAGGCGCGTAAGAAGAATGTGAATTCTCATCTTTCTGTGCTTCGAGCGTTGCTAGACAGGTTTTGGGACACCACTAACACGTTCCATATGCCAGGGTACGAGGTTGGCATCACTTTCTCGTCTCTTGCGATTGTTTCGGGGCTTCCCCATGGAGAGGAGGTGATTAAGTGGGACAGAGTACGCCCTGCTATCTCGAGCCCTACGGTTGTTCGTTTGATCGGGGGTGGTATTAGGTGTGCGAGGGATGAGAGGCACACTTTTCAGCCTCGGACATCATGGTTTGATGATTATTTTAAGGGCAAGGGAAAGAAGCAGGTGAGCGAAGTTAGTCATGAGCAGAATGCTCGGTTGTGGCTATGGTGGTTTCTGACGTCCACTCACTTTGGAGATAAAGGAGAGCGGGCGTCAACTGCCGTTTTAATGGCACTGAGGGACTTGTCCAGATTGGGTGATTTTGACCGGTTACTCTCGCTATGGGTCTCTGATTCGATTCTCGCAGGACGCGGTTCGTCCTGATCGGATCGATGATGGGTCTCAACCGTCCTTGGTTGGCCCCGGCCTGCTGATGGAGGTGTGTTTGTTTTGCTCTCTCCTTTCTGTGATGCCCTATTGTTTTGCTGCTGTTTTTTTTTTTTTTTTTTTTTTTTTTTGTTTTTTGTGATGTATTTTCTGTTTTTATGTAGTCCTGGTGTTATGCTCATTTCCCGTCGCTGCTTCCCGACAAGTTTTCCGTGAAGGCGAAGTACCCTGCTTTTCACGCGTATGCGACGGCAAATAGGAAAGGTATTCGCCTGACTTATGAGGATGCTCGAGTGCGGTTCAACGGGATGACCGTTGATAAGGTATAAGGAATTTGTATTCCTTTTTATGCTTTGTGTTCCTGCTTTGATTGTGGTTGCAGGTCTTGATTTATTTCTTGTTTCTGTAGTTCGTTCGTAACCCTTGGGCAAATTATGCGGATATCCCTGCGTCGATCGCGACTCGCTTTGCTCTTCGCGATACACAGAGGTTGTACATTGCGACTCAGTATGATTCGTACTGGTTCTTAGGTGAGCGTCTGTCAGCGCAGACGACCAGGGGTGAGTTTGTTGTGCCTGCATCTCCTCCTAAGGTCCTCTTTGTTCAGACGGATGTCGATGTTCGCCGTGATGTATATCACGAGGGTGAGCCTGATTCTTCACGAGGCCGTGGATGAGGATTATTCGTCGTGGGCGCGTCTTGCTTTGGCGCCTGCTGTCATTGAGGTTTGTTGTTGTTTTCGCGTTTGCTTCTGCATGTTATTTGCTTAAAAAGCAAAAATTGATCGTGATTTTTGTATCTTGTAGCCACGTGACCCTGACCTTGAGGTTCAGCCTCCTTCTTTCTATGAGAACCTGGATTTTGAGCATGATGATGGCTGTCGGCATTCGATGCCACTACCGCAGTGCTTATCCGTGGTGACTGACGTTGGTATGGATAGTTGGAGCCCTCGGGTGAAACAGGTATGACTCGTCTTCTATGCTTGCGTGTTATGTGGTATATAGCCCCCAGCTTGAGTAAGATTTTGTCCTAAAATCATTAGTCAAGCTTTGTTGAAGCTACTTTTGATTATAGCCCCCAGTTTGAGGTAGATTTTGTTCAAAATCGTTAGTCAAACTTGAAATGAAGCTGCTTTTGATTATAGCCCCCAGTTTGAGTTAGATTTTGTCCTAAAATCGTTAGTCAAACTTGAAATGAAGCTGCTTTTGATTATAGCCCCCAGTTTGAGTTAGATTTTGTTCAAAATCGTTAGTCAAACTTGAAATGGAGCTGCTTTTGATTATAGCCCCCAGTTTGAGTTAGATTTTGTTCAAAATCGTTAGTCAAACTTGAAATGAAGCTGCTTTTGATTATAGCCCCCAGTTTAGATTTTGTTCAAAATCTTTAGTCAAACTTGAAATGAAGCGGCTTTTGATTATAGCCCCCAGTTTGAGCATATGAAGGCCGTATTTGTTTGCAGGTGGCCGTGGATGTCCACAAGAATTTATGGAGGGTAGCTAACCGGTGGCGCGTGGCTTTTAATGATAAAGCGA
Organism: Dianthus caryophyllus; assembly: GCA_023091065.1. Lineage (NCBI taxonomy): Eukaryota > Viridiplantae > Streptophyta > Magnoliopsida > Caryophyllales > Caryophyllaceae > Dianthus > Dianthus caryophyllus. The sequence continues at coordinate 22,207,191 of CM041522.1, forward strand.
TTGCGCTTTGCAAGGCGCAGAAGTATGCTTCGGAGTTGCAGGCTGCAGTCGCGCAGAGTCAGATAGAGCTAGGGCGGGCCAGGGCTGAGGAGGCACGTCTGCGAGCGGAATTTGAGCTACAGCGGGAGCAGGAGCTAGCTGGTTACCGTGCTCAGATTGATTCGTTGCGCGCGGAGCTCAGTCGTCGAGATCAAGCTAATTGATTTGGGATGTATGCTAGGATCGTAGGCCTATTCTTATGGACTTGTTTTATGTTGTGGTTGTATTTGTATGTATTTGGACATGTAGGAGTCCACGTGAGGTCCATTTTTGTGACTGCGGCTTGACGCGAAAAGGCCCTGTGACCTCGTGTGCGTGTTTTGGTATTTTTGTATGGGCATACTTGCAGGAGTCGTACGACGTTGATTTGCATCCATGGCTTGACATGAGTAGGTTACGTGACCTAGTACGCGCGCTTTGATTGTGTAGCAGGTGTATTTGTTGACTATGGTAAGCGCCCCTGTTGGCGTAGCTTTCGTGATTAATGATCATGCGTGCGATGCCGGAAGCTTTATTGGTTATTTTGCCTCGTTTTGTAGTACGACCGCTTGTGTTGCCGTTTTCACTTGAAACCTTCGCGACGTGCTCATCTAGTGTTCCTGCAATTAGATTGTTAGTCGTAAAAAGAACACAAATCTCGATTGAGATTTTTCTGACCCGTAATAAGAGTATCCATGCGTAAAGATTTTTATAAAACATGCATTTTGAAGAAAATATTTTGAGTCTGTAAAATACGCTTTTGACGCTCATAAAAATGTCAATTAAGAACGTCGTGCTTTATCGTAAACTTGCGAAGAATGACGGTTGAATTTTGTGAGATCAGAAGGTGTTTTTGACGTTCGTAAAGAACGTCGTGTTTCAACGTAAGCTTTACGAAACGTGATGATTAAATTTTGTGAGACCGTAAAAGGTGTTTTTGACGTTCGTAGAGTGTGAATTAAGAACGTCGTGCTTTTAACGTAGGCTTGCGAAATGAGACGGTTGAATTTTGTGGAGCGTATGTGCAAAACATTAGTCGAGAGTCGATCACGAAATGACCCAATACGATGTAAAGCCGGGTATCGGAAACGTAATCGATAATGCGCCGTAAAAAGTAAAAACAATGGCGTAGGGTCGTGGAAAAACTTTCGCAACTCGTAGGTCGCAAGGTGCGCGCAATCGTCGCACAACCGCTTGAAAAGCATAGAAAATCGTCAGATACCAATGATTCTCCCAAAATCGCCAAAACAAAGCGATGATGTGAAAATCGCCGATCAATCGGCGATTTTGTGTAAATCGCCGCTTTTACGGCGATTTTGGGTTGTTTTTGGCTTTTTGTTTTGATTTTTTGGTTAATCGCTGGTTCACTAGCGATTATATGTTGTGTTGTTGCCTCTTGAAGACGTTGCCTATAAGAAGGATGCTCGCGTTAGATCATTCATCCATCTCTCCAACCATACTTCATATTACGCTTTAACTTGCAACTTCATTACTCGTATTATAATAGTATTCATAATATCCTGCAGAGCGCTTTCCTTTTGTGAGTAATGGAGCATTTGGAGGGACTTGTGAGGATGTGGTGTGCTATGCTATCGGCATCGAGAAGAGGAACCTCGGGGTTGTGGCTTGGGCATATTCCTAGGTTTAAGGCAGGTTCGGATGGAGCCGAGTTTCGGATGCCTGCCTGCACCATCGGGACTTGGCATACCACGATTTCGCTTCCTCGACGGGAGGTTTGCCCCTGGTCGAGGAGTTTGCTGCCATCGGAGGTTGGACCCGCACTGTGACTCCAGTGTGCGTTCGTCAGGAGCTTGGTTATCAAAGGAACATGCAAAACTTCCTTAAGATGACGAGGCCAGAGACGGAGGACTTGTTCCTGGATGGGCGCTTGAATATGATCCGACTCTGCCAAAAGTTTATGAATTATGATGATGGGAGTATTGGCGCTGTTGCTCGCAGGAGGGCTTTGGCCCCTTGCCTTGTGCAATCGCTTCATGTTCCCCGATTCGATGGACGCGATGGGGTTTGGCGAGGCGCGTTTGGTCTGCGTCGTGCAGCAGATGGAGATGGGGTACAATCCTGCGGCGTTGATCCTTGCGGAGACGATCTTAGGCCTAGATGATCGGGCGTGTAATAGAGTGCATGCTTATCGTGGTTGTCCCGTCATTTTGCAGGTTTGGCTGATGGAACGTTTGAGCGTGCTTGGAGCCATCCCTTACGGTGTATCCTACACGGCGGCAGGCGTAACCAGTCGGGGCCTGAGGTGGATGGGTCCCAATGGCCGTCCTCGTGACTACTTCTCCACCTTTGTGAGGGTGTCGGCTATTCGTTGGGTTGTGCCATGGTGGGGGGTTACCTCGGTGACGGGCAGTGCAGTTGGCGATGGTCCTTCCGGGGTCATGTTATGCGGTTTTGATATTGGAGTGTTCATTCACCCGCTGAGGGTGAGGAGGCAAATGGGCTACGCCCAGTTTATCCCAGGGCAGGATACCACGATCCAAGATTTGGTCGTACTTAATAACCAGATCACTGATGCATGGTCGCGAGGATGGGCTCTGCGTCCCCGGTGGCAGGTGGCAGAGATACCGGCCACGGTGAGGGTTTCGAGGTCGTATATCCGGTGGACTACGGCCACAACTACTCGCCAGAGGGCCCGCCTTCGCGCTATAGAGCAAAATGAGCCGCCGCCGACGTCTGCCTTCCACCCAGTGCGTTTTGGCCGTGGAAGTCGGGGAAGTTCGAGTTCTGGAAGCGCACCGTCCATGGAGGCGGAGTTTAGTCATCTCGGCTTCATCATGGTTAATGCTCCAGGCCAGGATGGTAGTGATGGTGCTTCTCATATGGGTTGAGTCCTCCTCCCAGTCGAAGAATGTTATCTGAATGCTTGTTGTTAGTTGTTTGTTTGTTTTTGTATTCCCTAAACCCGAAGGTAATGCCGGGATCATGTAATGCTTGTCGGTGTCGTGTGTGCTAGTAGTGTAATGTTCGTGCTCCCGATTGCAAAATCCAAATGTAAATGTTTCCCCTTTCCAGCATAATAAAACAAAAATCTCTTTTGTGTAACTTGCCTTGTTTCTTTTAAGGTTAGAGACATGCGTGTTTTGTGTTTTGAATCCTGTTATGTTTGCCATACCCTTGAGACGTTTTGAGTATGTGATTTTGTGTTGAATGTCGGCTGTGCTTTTGAAAAAGCTGCCTACGTATCCATATAAATGGAATCAAGCCGGCGTAGTTCGGAATTGTATTATTTTGAATGCAGGTTTAGGGGCATGTCTGCCCGTAGAATTGTGTTTTGCTTTTTTGTGATGGATGTGCATGTTTAGGGGCATGCCGGCCCATGGAATTGTGTTTATGCGCATGTTATAAATACATTGCAAGCGTTTCAGGGGTAGTATTTCTTCAGCTGATCGAGGTTGGTTGCTAGGTTAAATTCTTGACCGTCTAGGTCAGTTAGTCTGACCGCTCCGCCTGTGTAGATTTCTTTGACGAGGTAAGGTCCGGCCCAGTTAGGTTTGAACTTTCCTCGTGGGTCGACAGGAAGTGGCGCACGTACCGATTTCAAAACGAGATCCCCCACTTTGATGTTTCGTGGTCGAACTCGCTTGTTGAATGCTCTTTGTAGTCGTGCTTGGTACATCCGTACAATACTTAAAGAGTTTAGCCGACGTTCGTCTAGGAGCATGAGTTGCTCATAGCGCTCGCGGGCCCATTCTGCTTCTGGGATGCTACTTTCCATTAGTATTCGTAAGGATTGCATTTCTATCTCCACTGGCTGTACAGCTTCCATGCCGTAGGTGAGAAAATAAGGCGTCATGCCTGTGGGTGTGCGTATGGTTGTGCGATATCCCCATAATGCGAATGGGATCTTGTTGGGCCAATCCCGACAACTGTCGATCATTTTCTCCAAGATGGTGACTATGGTTTTGTTTGCTGCTTCCACGGCTCCGTTGGTTTGGGGTCGGTAAGGAGAGGATCGGTGATGTTGTATGCTGTATTTGGCAAGTATGGCTTCTGCCTCGCCTTGAAAGTGTGAACCTTGATCGCTTATAAACTCGTGCGGTATGCCGTATCGGCATATGATGTTTGTTTGTATGAATTTGGCGACTTCTTTTGAGCCGAGGGTGCGGAAGGATGCTGCTTCTACCCATTTCGTGAAATAGTCGATCGCTACTAGTACGAAGCAGTGTCCTCCTGCTCCGATGGGATGGACTTTGCCTATCACGTCAATGCCCTAAGTTGAGAAGGGCCATGGAGATGTGAGACTGTAGAGGGGTGAAGGGGGTACATGTTATGCGTTCTTGAATATCCGCGATTATGGCAGTGTTTGACGTAATGAATGCAGTCTGCTTCCATGGTCGTCCAATACCACCCAAGTCGTAGGATTTGCTTGCATAGAGCTCTTGCGTTCATGTGTGGACCACATTCGCCATCGTGCACCTGGGCTATGATTTCCTGCCCTTTCTTGAAGTCCACACACATGAGCAAGGTACCTTGTGGCGTCTTTTTGAGTAGTTGTCCCATTTCGAGTACGAATTGGGACGCAAGGAGTCTGATGGCTCTTTTACCGCGCTTGTCGGTGTCAGGTGGATAGGAGTTGTGTGTTTTGTAGTTGAGTATTGCTTGGTACCATGGCTCTGCCTGTTCTGCCTCGTCGATGTCGATGGTGTGGATGTATGCGGGCTCACCACGTCTCTCGACGACAATGGGTAGTGTGTCCACATTTGGTGGCATGTTGAGAAGGGATGAAAGTTTTGACAGTGCGTCGGCAAATTGATTTTCTTCCCTTGGGAGGTGATAGAATTCTATGCAGTCAAATTCTGTCAGGAGTACTTGTATTTTTGCTTGGTATTTTGCTAGGGTTTCATTCATGATTTTCCATGCTCCTGTTACTTGATTTATGATTAGGAAGGAGTCTCCGTGTACCCTGAGGTGTTTTATGTTGAGGGCCATGGCTGCTTGTAGGCCGTATATGCAAGCTTCATATTCTGCGGCATTGTTGGTGACGTTAAAGTCGAGCTTGATTGAGATGGGTGTGTGATCGCCATTGGGAGATATTAGAAGTATTCCCACGCCATAGCCGCGGTAGTTCGAGGTTCCATCGAAATAGAGTTGCCAGTACTCAGTTTCGACAGCGAAAATTCCATCATCAGGGAATGATGTTGTGTCAATTTTAGGTTGTTCAATGATGGCATTCTCTGCGAGAAAGTCTGAAACAGCTCTTCCCTTAATGACTTTCAAAGGTAAGTATTTGAGCTCATATTCTGCTAGCAGTAGCGTCCATCTGGCCGTGCGGCCGTTTAGTACTGGTTTTTCAAATAAGTACTTGAGTGGATCCATTAAGGAGTATACTCTGGTTGTGTGAGCGAGGAGGTAATGTCTAAGCTTTTTGGTGGCCCAGACTAGAGCGAGGCAGCTTTTCTCCACAGGTTCGTAGCGAGTCTCGTAGTCTTGGAACTTCTTGCTAATGTAGTAAATTGCTCTTTCTTCGTTGTTAACTTCCTGAGCGAGCATGGCGCCCATGGCGTTCGGTGTAGTTGTTAGGTAGAGTGAAAGAGGTAGATCTTTCTGGGGTGGCATCAGAACAGGTGGATTCGTAGCGGTCTTGACTTTGTCGAATGCTTGTTGACGATTGTCGTCCCATTTTGTGTGTTCTTCCTTTTGACTTCTTGAAAATTGGCTCATGCACCATTGTGAGCTTGCTAATGAATCGAGAGATGTATTGGACTTGTCCCAAGAAGCTCCTGATCTCATCAATGTTGCTTGGAGGTTTCATCTCCAGTATTGCTTTGATTTTGACAGGGTCGATCTCGATTCCACGTTGGCTTACTATGTGACCCAATAACTTGCACGATGTAACCCGAAAGTGCATTTACGTGGTCGAGGCGCATTTTGTATTGCCCGATTACGGTGAAGAACTTACGAAGGTTGGTAATGTGATCTTCCCTTTGCTTTGATTTCACAATCATGTCGTCAACGTAGACCTCTACTTCTTTATGCATCATGTCATGTAGCAGAGTAGTTGCGGTGCGTTGATAAGTGGCGCCGGCGTTAATGAGTCCGAAAGGCATGACAGTATAGCAGTATGTGCCCCAGGGTGTCACAAAGGTGGTCTTAGACATGTCATCTGTTGCCATTTTGATTTGGTTGTAACCCGCATACCCATCCATGAATGACAGTAACGCGTGGTCGGCCGTGTTGTCTACAAGTATGTCCATGTGGGGCAATGGGAAATCATCTTTTGGGCAAGCCTTGTTTAGGTCGCGAAAGTCTGCACATACTCGTATCTTTCCATTTTTCTTCATGACTGGGACCATGTTTGATACCCAATCTGAGTATTCGATGACTTGGATGAAGCCTGCTTGTAGTTGCTTTTCGATCTCTTCTTTGACCATGAGAGACCATTCTGGTTTAATGCGGCGTAGTTTTTGCTTAATAGGTTTGGCACCTGGTTTGAGTGGGATGCGATGTTCTGCTATTTCGCGGTCAATGCCAGGCATATCCTTGTAGGACCAAGCAAAGACGTCTTTGAATTCTGTGAGTAGTTCGGTGCACGCAGCTGTAACACCCCGGTTATATATATATGACTTTCTATAAAAATCTAGCGGAAGCATAAATATCAATCAGCGGAAGACTTTAAAAGATTAGGATAATGACCACTAATGGTCGATGTAACCGAGTGTTACAGTCCGAACCAACGATTTATAAAACGAAAAGAAGGGTTATAAAAAGTCGATGTAGGAAAGTAATACAAAAGATGAGCTCTCTACTACTATAAGCTTATTAATTAAAAGAGTTCTCTCATAACGTCCCAACCCGCGTGTATAAAAGGAGAAATAAGCATTAACATCCAAGCATCCATTGTATCCAAGCAGGTTGACATTCACATAGCACCTGAGGTGAGCACACACTAATCCACGCAATAACGTAACATGTGATTTCATATTCTAATGCAAATTTCTATGATTCATTGGTATATATTTTACGCCCTTTTTATGTTATTGTATGCAAGTAACCCTAGACATGATACTACATGCACAACTAACATATGTAACATGTACATGATTATGAAATATAAATATAATCCATTTACTAAGTGATCAATATGTTATGTCACACTACAAGATCAAGTGAACATAAAGTAAGAAAGTAACATGGACACATGATTATCAACTAGAATATCTTAAGAACCATAAACATGTAATAAAAAGATAGTAAACATCACATTACTAAACGTAAGAAAGAATATCCATAGTTTATTTCCCTTTCAGTTCTCATTTATATGTTCACGATTCTCATAGATATAAGAGAGTTTAATTACCTTAATCTAATCATCACAGAAAACTGTAGCCATTTGATTTGGAAAACGTTTTAATTTTCAAACAATGCACGGGACGTGGCTACTAATGGATTTCACTCATATAAAGCTTACATTATCACTTCATATGGGTGGAATACATCAATCCCGCCAATCACACCAGTACTAGGAGGTTTACATCTCACCCCTAGTTCCCGATGTGACCGAACACAAGTATGGTCAGGCAAAAGATCAAAGAAATCTTTGCAAGGGGAGTGAACGCAGTAATAACTCAGAGGCCACCTAAGACATGTTTACCACCTCGAGGTCAGATCATAATAATATCATAGCGTAATCTCGTAACAACAATATATCAAGTGCCAAGATACCATTAAGTAGCAGAGCTGATCATGTACTCTTGTCTATATATGCGCATATACCCACCCCGCACTCTTTCAGCGGCGGCTGGACGACTACTACCAATGACGACCTTCCCAAAGGTTTGCTGTTCTGTACTCCTTAAGCAGTGACTCCCTAGCATTCCTCAGCTTACGGGCAGCGTACTTTTCGGAGCTATCCCCCGTCAGGATGATCATTTGACCATTGCATAAGAGTGCCCAAACAAACATGGCTTAAAAAGGAATCTTGAATGATGATTTAGGATGACATGTGTCCAGAGGCCAACTGAGCTTTATGATTTCCACTCAGAGACTTAGAGACAGCGGTCGAATGTGATAGAGATACATGGCGTAACCATGTACCCAGGCTAAAGTTGCGCATCATGGGCTTTATGATTTCCACCCACGACGACTGAATCCAAGCGGCATTAATCATCGTCTTGGCTTGTTAAAGGCTAAATGACATAAGCTTTATGATTTCCACTTATGATCGGAAGACACAAGGGGTTCAGAGGTCACAAACAACGGAGACATATCCAGCTTGGCCCAGAATAGTATCTTTTAATATATAATTGCGATCTTTGTTTATCTTGAATGAAAGTCTTTTAATTATTTATCTTTGGAAAGTTTTATTTGAGGAGTATATTAAAGTTCATTATTTGATATAACGTTTAGGGTAGATTAAGTAGCTTATTCCTAAGTACCTTATTGAAGAGTTGCTCAACTTTGACTTTGGTCAACAAATGACTATAGGTCAATGTTTGACTTAGTCAGGGTCAAGGTATATTATAATGACTTAGTCAAAACTTGCTAGTGGAAGTCAAGTTAAGGCATAGCCAGGTCCTTAATTGTTAATTTAAGATTATACATATTTTAATAATATTTATTATGTTTTCATATACTTTGGAGTTATGTGTCTTTTAAATTATGAAAACAAGTTTAATAGGAGAATATAGGTTAAAAGTAAAATCATTTTATGAACATAATATTACTTATAATAATTTACGGTTGTTTAACGGTTAAAATATAAGATAAGCCAAAAATGAAATAATTTACAAAAATTATTAAGAATTATTTTTGAGCTCCCCAGAATATATCTAAGCATGGGTAAAAATCGTTTTTAAAAATAAGTTGTTTTGGTACACGAAATCAATTAAAAACGATATAAAATGATAAGTTTGTAAAAATTAAACGGAGGGCCAAAACTTAATATTTTCGAACGAAATTTGGGCAGTAGATAAATAAGTGTATTTTAAAATGTACATAAAAATTTCAGATCCAAATAATTATGTTTACTTATTAAACGAATTAAGGTATATTTAGGCCTTGTTTATTTTATTTAGGAAGAAGTATAAATTCAAAAGCTACGAAATTTAAAACACAATTCAATAACATTAGAATACACATCATATCAAAATGTCAAGGCCAAATACGAAGTAAAACTAATTAAACATGATTTTACATACAAACATATATCCTAATTGCAATTAAAATGAAAGATGATTACCAACAAGGTTTAAGCATGTATTTAAACATCACATATATTGTTTTTTAACATGAGATTAAATATAAGATAAAGTGGTGAACATGATACTAAATTCTATTTCATTTTAAGCCACATACAATATTCACATGTTGTTTTTCTCTTAATTAATTCACAATTTACTCATATGCACACAAGTTATTATACACTTCATTTTATGTTCTAAAACATGAAATTTCAACAAGATAACTATGGTGGTACAACTTGAAATAAACAACAAGAAAACACAAACAATGACAATAACATAGTAGGCTAAATTATATACTTAAATCATAAGTTTGCATTATAAATGAAACACATGATGTTAGAGGTGAAGATGCATGTCTCCTCACCTTGACACGGCTCAAAGATTGTTGGGATCGACAATACCGTCAAAAATAGAAAGGTCTTCTTGCTCTCCTTCGGCTTTAAAAAAAAACGGTTTCATGACCAAAAGAAAGAAACAATTAGCTTACAAAACACTACACTAAACTATAAAAATTACTACTCGAAAATCATAGCTTCTACCTTTTAAATCGACTTGAAAATGAAGGCTAATGAATTATCTTGATTGTAAAACACTTAACTTAGAATTTTTGTAGAGAAAAAGTGAAGAAAAAATGGAGGAAATGGAGGGAGTTTATACGGCACAAAGAGGAGAAGAAAAGGAGATGAAGATGATCAAATGCCATGAATTTTGACCAAAATTTCCTAACTTGAGGCATGGCCACCAAGTGGCAAAATTTTTGGGTGCATGGTGAACAAGTGTTCACATGCATGTGCACCTTTGGTGCATGGGGGACAAATGTCCTCCTCCGAGTGCATGGGAGACAAGTGTCACAAGGGTGATATAAACCGATGAGAATTTAACATGTGGCGGAAAAATGATTGGTCGAGATATGGTTCCGTAGAATACAATCTGTCGTAAAATGACATAACTGTACGACATTGGTTGGAAATATTATGATAAATGATTTGATCACGAAACCAAATGTACCGTCCATAAAGTGGGCGTTACAGAATTAATTATATTTTTCTGTCGAGAAAAGAAGCTACGAAAAATATTGTTTTAGGCTTCGTCGATTTAAAATGTAAAGCTGATAATAAAACAATACTAAAAATAGATTCTACTAATTCTAGTGCTAAAATTATATATATAATATTATTTTAATACGGAGTATTACGCCTACTCTCTTAAGAAAATTTCGTCCTCGAAATTTCTTTTAGCGCATAAGGTATGTTAGGGGTCAGTACCTAATGTAAACAGCTCTGGGTACTTTTCTCGCATGGAGGCTTCGGTTTCCCATGTAGCGTGTTCCATGTTTTGACTTAGCCATCTCACTTTCACTAGCGGAACTGTCTTGCGCCGTAAGGTCTTAACTTCTTTAGCGAGGATCTCTACTGGTCGTTCAGAGTAGGCCAAGTTTGGTTCAATCGCCACCTCGTCAGGCTCTAATATGTGCGAGGGGTCACTTCGGTATCGTCGTAGTTGGGATACGTGGAAGACATTATGTACTCGATCTAGATTCGGAGGTAACGCCAAACGATAGGCAACTTCACCAATTTTCTCAAGAACCTCATATGGGCCAATGTACTTAGGGCTTAACTTTCCCTTGACTCCAAACCTACGAACACCTCTCATTGGTGAAATCTTGAGGAACACTTTTTCTCCGATCAGAATTCGATCGGCCTCCTACGATCATCCGCATAGGCTTTTTGACGGTCTTGGCGCGCTTTCACCTTTCTCGTATTACCTTAATGTGCTCACTTTGTTCTTGCACTGTTTGGGGTCCTAGCACCATGCTTTCACTTGCATCGTCCCAACATAATGGGCTCCGACATTTTCTTCCATATAGTGCTTCAAATGGTGCACACTTCAAACTGGCGTGGTAATCGTTGTTGTAGGAGAATTCAATTAGCGGTAGTTGTTTCTCCCAATTAGCACCGAACTCAAGTACACACGCTCTCAACATATCTTCCAAGGTTTGGATTGTTCTTTCGCTTTGTCCATCCGTGCGTGGGTGGAAGCGATTACTCATCTTTAACTGGCTCCCTAAGCACGTTTGCAATTTTTGCCAAAAATGGGATACAAACCTTGCGTCACGGTCTGAGACAATGTCCTTTGGTACCCCATGAAGTCTCACTATTTCCTTCACATAAGCATCGGCGAGCTCTTCCATTGACCGCTTTCTCATAGGCACAAAGTGCGCGACTTTTGTTAGTCTGTCCACTATAACCCAGATCGCATCTTTCCTTGTAGCGGTCTTAGGTAACCCCATGACAAAGTCCATTGACATGGATTCCCATTTGCCCAATGGGATTTCTAATGGTTGCAACAATCCTCCGGGTCTTTGATGCTCAAACTTCACCTTTTGACATATTAGACACCTAGACACGTAGTCCGCTACGTCTTTCTTTAATCCTTTCCACCAGAAATGTTGCTTCACATCTTTATACATCTTGTCTGTCCCTGGATGTACAGAATATTTTGACTTGTGGGATTCATCGAGGATCTTTTTCCTCAACTCCTTATTTGCGGGTACGCACCACCTTTTACGAAATCTCAAACTTCCATCCAAATGTATCTGGAATTCATTTGTCCGTTTCGCTAGTACGTCATCTCGAAGCTTCACTAACGTGGGGTCTTCCCATTGTAAGGTTCGGATTTCATGGTATAGATCAGGTTCGGCAGTCATGGTGTACAATTGGGTTTGTCCTTTTTTCGACAACTCAATATCGAGTTTTTCTAAGTCCTTTTTGTTGTTGTGAGATGTTTTACGACTTAGCGCGTCGGCTACAACGTTAGCTTTCCCTTCATGGTATTGCAGTTCGAGGTCGTAATCCTTGATCAGTTCTAACCAACGCCTCTGACGCATGTTAAGCTCCTTTTGGGTGAAGATATACTTAAGACTCTTATGATCAGTGTAAAACTTGCATTTGACGCCATACAGGTAATGTCGCCATATCTTTAGAGCAAAAACTATTGCTGCGAGTTCTAGGTCATGAGTCGGATAGTTCTTCTCATGAGTCTTTAATTGTCGTGAGGCGTAAGCAATTACTTTGCCTTTTTGCATTAGTACACATCCAAGTCCTTGTAACGAGGCATCGCTGTAAACTTCATACTCTTCTCCATCTGCTGGTAGTGTTAAGACTGGCGCGGTGGTTAGACGAGTCTTTAGTTCTTGGAAAGCTTGCTCACATTCTTTTGTCCATACGAACTTAACATCTTTCTGTAGTAATTGCGTCATTGGCCTTGCTATCTTAGAGAAATCCTTAACGAACCTTCGGTAGTAACCCGCTAATCCAAGGAAGCTACGAATCTCGGTAACATTTTTCGGCGATTCCCATTCTTCAACGGCCTTAATCTTAGAGGGATCTACCATCACTCCTTTTCCCGAAATCACGTGTCCTAGGAAAGCGACTTCCTTGAGCCAAAATTCACACTTGGAGAACTTAGCGTACCATTTTTGCTTTGAAAGTATTAATAGGATTGTCCTCAGATGTTCCTCATGCTCTTTAGACGACTTCGAGTATACGAGAATGTCATCGATAAATACCACCACACACTTGTCAAGGTATTCTCGAAAGGTACAGTTCATTTGATCCATGAAAACCGCAGGCGCATTAGTAAGTCCAAAGGGCATTACCTTAAACTCGTAATGTCCGTATCTGGTTCGAAATGCGGTCTTTGGGATATCTTCGGCTTTAATCGGTACTTGGTGATATCCTGATCTCAATTCAATCTTCGAGAACACTGCAGCTCCTTTAAGCTGATCAAACAGATCGTCGATACGAGGAAGAGGATAACGGTTCTTTATCGTCACCTTGTTTAGTTCTCTATAGTCGATGCACAGGCGCATACTTCCGTCTTTCTTCTTGACGAAAAGCACAGGTGCTCCCCAGGGTGAGACACTAGGTCGAATGAAACCTTTCTCTATGAGCTCCTCAAGTTGCTTCTTCAACTCTTTTAACTCTACCGGTGCCATACGGTATGGTGCCTTGGTGATCGGTGCAGTTCCCGGCACAAGGTCTATGGTTAATTCCACATCTCGCTCTGGAGGTATCCCTGGTAACTCCTCAGGGAAAACTTCAGGAAATTCACACACAACGGGTATCTCCTCTAGTTTTGGTCCTTCCTCCTTAACGGCTGTGATGTTGCATAGGTAGATTTCTGCTCCTTTTCTTGCCAAACTTACGACCTTCATTACCGATATGACTTGGCGTTTCACTTTGCTCTTTACTTGTTGGTAAGCAACTATGGTTCCATGTTCATCCTTCATGATGATCCTTTGCTCATGGCATTCAAAATGAGCTTGGTGTTTCGATAACCAATCCATTCCAAGCACAATGTCGAAGTTAGGCAGGTCGAGGCTAATTAAGTTAGCGTAGAAAGTGATTCCCTCGATCACTATCGGTACATCCTCATAAATCGAATTACACCTTAAGGTCTGCCCATTAGGTATCGAGATATTCGCAGATATCGATTTAGGGTTAGTTAACTTAGCGCGGTCTACGAACTGTTTTGAGACATGAGAAAAAGATGCTCCGGTATCAAAAAGAATTTTAGCGCAACAAAGGTTAACAGGGAAAATACCAGTGATGACATCAGCTCCTTCTTCATTATACTCTCCTTGGTATTCCACATCCTCAGCCATGGCATAAACATTTCCTTGCAGCGCAGGCCTAATGCCTTGTGGTAAAACCTTCTTTGGACAGTTGATTGATTTGTGTCCAACCTCATGACAGTGATAACAGATAAGAGGTTGCCCATTGCATTGTTTTCCTGGGTGTTGAGGTCGCTTGCATAGGAAACAGTTTGAGTCACTCGAGGTAGGTCGGGGTGCATTGCCTGGTCGCAGAGGGTTTTTAGAGGTTTGAGCTTGAGTTTGAAAGCGTCGACCAGGTTGGTTCGATTTTTGGAATTGGGATTTGTGAAAGTTAGGGCGAAAAGCATTGGGTCGCTGGTAGGTAGGTTTCTGAATGTAGCTTGATTGATGCACAGATGGTGGTGCGATCTTCCTCTTCTTCTTTTCGGCATTTTGGATAGCAGCATAGATAGTCATGGCCTTCTCATAGGCAGTCTGAAAGTTTGGAAAGTCGTGACCAACCATAAATTGTTGTAGTGTCGGCTCCATCTGCCGTATGTATTGGTTAATCCTAGACTCTTCGTCCGGCACCAATCTTTTTGCAAACTTGACGACTCGTCAAACTTACGGTGTATTCACCAAGGTCATACTACCCATCTCGAGATTGTTGAATTCTTGCTCCTTTGATGCTTCATTCGATGGGTAAAACTTCTTCTCGAGGCATTCGCGAAATTCCTTCCATCCATTCGCAGGGTTAGCCTTGAAAGATTCTTTGGCTATAGTCCACCAGTCATGAGCTCCACCTTTGAGGTAGGAGGCACCTATATTGACCTTTTTCCTCAGGAGTGTGACTTAAGCACATCAGCTTTTCCATCTCGGCTAGCCATTCGGCAAGATCATTTGGGTTATCAGTACCATGGTAGGTAGGGGGTCGATGTTTAGAGAATTGTTCAAAAGCAGTTTGACGGTTCGGAGGGTTAGCTTGGTTTTGCATCATCTGAGCTAAGGCAGCTTGCGTAGTCGAGAATTGTGCGGCCATCTGTATCATGGCTTCTTCAAATGTCATGCTGCGGGGGTTGGTTCCAGAATTCTCACCAGCGTTACGAGCTCCAGATCGTGTCATCTGTTGAGAGAAGTCATACTTTAGAGAGAGAAGGGACGTACAAACAATAGATATGTACTTAGCTAAGTATAGAGTTCACATGGATAAAAGGTTAGGTCCCTATTCTAAGCTACATCCAACGACTCGGTCGCCACATATCCGTCTACGTCTTCATTCTCTGATTTCTACTAACTTGCTTGTGGTCTTGGCGTGAGTACAGAAAAGAGAAACGAACGAGCATCTAAAGATGTCGTTACTGGTTAGTCCAGTTAGAAAAATTAGTCATCCAAGGTTAGCCACAAAACACAAAGAGCACAGAGTAGATCACGACAACAGCAAACAACGCAACCCATCCTAGCCTGCATACCCAAGTTAGTTATCCTATAAGTCATATCTCCAGGCGCGTCCTCGATAGGTGAAAGTGACAAGTTTCGCACAAAATCACTTCACGGTCTCAAGGTCGCTCTGATACCAACTTTGTAACACCCCGGTTATATATATATGACTTTCTATAAAAATCTAGCGGAAGCATAAATATCAATCAGCGGAAGACTTTAAAAGATTAGGATAATGACCACTAATGGTCGATGTAACCGAGTGTTACAGTCCGAACCAACGATTTATAAAACGAAAAGAAGGGTTATAAAAAGTCGATGTAGGAAAGTAATACAAAAGATGAGCTCTCTACTACTATAAGCTTATTAATTAAAAGAGTTCTCTCATAACGTCCCAACCCGCGTGTATAAAAGGAGAAATAAGCATTAACATCCAAGCATCCATTGTATCCAAGCAGGTTGACATTCACATAGCACCTGAGGAGAGCACACATTAATCCACGCAATAACGAAACATGTGATTTCATATTCTAATGCAGCCCTATGATTCATTGGTATATATTTTACGCCCTTTTTATGTTATTGTATGCAAGTAACCCTAGACATGATACTACATGCACAACTAACATATGTAACATGTACATGATTATGAAATATAAATATAATCCATTTACTAAGTGATCAATATGTTATGTCGCACTACAAGATGAAGTGAACATAAAGTAAGAAAGTAACATGGACACATGATTATCAACTAGAATATCTTAAGAACCATAAACATGTAATAAAAAGATAGTAAACATCACATTACTAAACGTAAGAAAGAATATCCATAGTTTATTTCCCTTTCAGTTCTCATTTATATGTTCACGATTCTCATAGATATAAGAGAGTTTAATTACCTTAATCTAATCATCACAGAAAACTGTAGCCATTTGATTTGGAAAACGTTTTAATTTTCAAACAATGCACGGGACGTGGCTACTAATGGATTTCACTCATATAAAGCTTACATTATCACTTTATATGGGTGGAATACATCAATCCCGCCAATCACACCAGTACTAGGAGGTTTACATCTCACCCCTAGTTCCCGATGTGACCGAACACAAGTATGGTCAGGCAAAAGATCAAAGTACTGCAAGGGGAGTGAACGGCGGTAATAACTCAGAGGCCACCTAAGACATGTTTACCACCTCGAGGCTGTATCATAATAATATCATATCAGAATCTCAGAACAACAATATATCAAGTGCCAAGATACCATTAAGTAGCAGAGCTGATCATGTACTCTTGTCTATATATGCGCATATACCCACCCCGCACTCTTTCACGGTACCGGATCGACTACTACCAATGACGACCTTCCCAAAGGTTTCATTGCTCAGACTCCTTACAAAGGACTCTAGCATTCCTCAACTTACGGGCAGCGTACTTTTCGGAGCTATCCCCCGTCAGAATGATCATTTGACCATTGCATAAGAGTGCCCAAACAAACATGGCTTAAAAAGGAATCTTGAATGATGATTTAGGATGACATGTGTCCAGAGGCCAACTGAGCTTTATGATTTCCACTCAGAGACTTAGAGACAGCGGTCGAATGTGATAGAGATACATGGCGTAACCATGTACCCAGGCTAAAGTTGCGCATCATGGGCTTTATGATTTCCACCCACGACGACTGAATCCAAGCGGCATTAATCATCGTCTTGGCGAGTTAAAGGCTAAATGACATAAGCTTTATGATTTCCACTTATGATCGGAAGACACAAGGGGTTCAGAGGTCACAAACAACGGAGACATATCCAGCTTGGCCCAGAATAGTATCTTTTAATATATAATTGCGATCTTTGTTTATCTTGAATGAAAGTCTTTTAATTATTTATCTTTGGAAAGTTTTATTTGAGGAGTATATTAAAGTTCATTATTTGATATAACGTTTAGGGTAGATTAAGTAGCTTATTCCTAAGTACCTTATTGAAGAGTTGCTCAACTTTGACTTTGGTCAACAAATGACTATAGGTCAATGTTTGACTTAGTCAGGGTCAAGGTATATTATAATGACTTAGTCAAAACTTGCTAGTGGAAGTCAAGTTAAGGCATAGCCAGGTCCTTAATTGTTAATTTAAGATTATACATATTTTAATAATATTTATTATGTTTTCATATACTTTGGAGTTATGTGTCTTTTAAATTATGAAAACAAGTTTAATAGGAGAATATAGGTTAAAAGTAAAATCATTTTATGAACATAATATTACTTATAATAATTTACGGTTGTTTAACGGTTAAAATATAAGATAAGCCAAAAATGAAATAATTTACAAAAATTATTAAAAATTATTTTTGAGCTCCCGAGAATATATCTAAGCATGGGTAAAAATCGTTTTTAAAAATAAGTTGTTTTGGTACACGAAATCAATTAAAAACGATATAAAACGATAAGTTTGTAAAAATTAAACGGAGGGCCAAAACCTAATATTTTCGAACGAAATTTGGACAGTAGATAAATAAGTGTATTTTAAAATGTACATAAAAATTTCAGATCCAAATAATTATGTTTACTTATTAAACGAATTAAGGTATATTTAGGCCTTGTTTATTTTATTTAGGAAGAAGTATAAATTCAAAAGCTACGAAATTTAAAACACAATTCAATAACAATAGAATACACATCATATCAAAATGTCAAGGCAAAATACGAAGTAAAACTAATTAAACATGATTTTACATACAAACATATATCTTAATTGCAATTAAAATAAAAGATGATTACCAACAAGGTTTAAGCATGTATTTAAACATCACATATATTGTTTTTTAACATGAGATTAAATATAAGATAAAGTGGTGAACATGATACTAAATTCTATTTCATTTTAAGCCACATACAATATTCACATGTTGTTTTTCTCTTAATTAATTCACAATTTACTCATATGCACACAAGTTATTATACACTTCATTTTATGTTCTAAAACATGAAATTTCAACAAGATAACTATGGTGGTACAACTTGAAATAAACAACAACAAGAAAACACAAACAATGACAATAACATAGTAGGCTAAATTATATACTTAAATCATAAGTTTGCACTATAAATGAAACACATGATGTTAGAGGTGAAGATGCATGTCTCCTCACCTTGACACGGCTCAAAGATTGTCGGGATCGACAATACCGTCAAAAATAGAAAGGTCTTCTTGCTCTCCTTCGGCTTTAAAAAAAAAACGGTTTCATGACCAAAAGAAAGAAACAATTAGCTTACAAAACACTACACTAAACTATAAAAATTACTACTCGAAAATCATAGCTTCTACCTTTTAAATCGACTTGAAAATGAAGGCTAATGAATTATCTTGATTGTAAAACACTTAACTTAGAATTTTTGTAGAGAAAAAGTGAAGAAAAAATGGAGGAAATGGAGGGAGTTTATACGGCACAAAGAGGAGAAGAAAAGGAGATGAAGATGATCAAATGCCATGAATTTTGACCAAAATTTCCTAACTTGAGGCATGGCCACCAAGTGGCAAAATTTTTGGGTGCATGGTGAACAAGTGTTCACATGCATGTGCACCTTTGGTGCATGGGGGACAAATGTCCTCCTCCGAGTGCATGGGAGACAAGTGTCACAAGGGTGATATAAACCGATGAGAATTTAACATGTGGCGGAAAAATGATTGGTCGAGATATGGTTCCGTAGAATACAATCTGTCGTAAAATGACATAACTGTACGACATTGGTTGGAAATATTATGATAAATGATTTGATCACGAAACCAAATGTACCGTCCATAAAGTGGGCGTTACAGAATTAATTATATTTTTCTGTCGAGAAAAGAAGCTACGAAAAATATTGTTTTAGGCTTCGTCGATTTAAAATGTAAAGCTGATAATAAAACAATACTAAAAATAGATTCTACTAATTCTAGTGCTAAAATTATATATATAATATTATTTTAATACAGAGTATTACAGTAGCTTTTTCTTCCATGCTCAAGGAAGCCCCCAGCTGTAGTTTTCGGGGTTCTTCGGGTGTTCCCACATCAATGATTGTTGTGTCTTCAATGATGGGGTCCTGTTCGGGTTTTGAAACGATACTTGCAATGTATTTATGTAATGCAATGCTATTGTGCTTAATGTTATCGTGAGTATTAGAAAATGTAGTTTTTAGAGGAAAACAAGGCAAGTAGTAACCAGAAACGTTGTTATTATTATTTTCGAAAGCAGTTACATTTGAAGATAGCTCAGACAGAGGAGCTTTAGATAACCTTAGAGACTCTAGTTCTTTGTCTATGTCTATCACATCGGGAATATAGCCCGGAGGCTTAGTTGGGGTGAAAGACTTGAAGTTACGTCGCGGGGGCCTAAACTCTGTGATGGATTTGTCGTCAGGGTTCTCTCCTTCGCTTTCTCCCGAGTCAGAGTTCTCAAAAGTGTAGCCTTCTCCCGTAGTGATTTTGAAAGTGCGACCACCTTTCGTCACCCATTTAAGGGTTTTTGACCATCCGTCGTGCGCCTTCTCCTCAAACGGACAATCAGGTCGGTGGGGATAAAGCTGTGGTTGCGCAGGATGCCAGAAACGAGTTCAATCCCTGCAATGGTACAAGAGAAGTAGTCCTTGGGCATCTTGCTTGCGTCCTCTTTGTGAAGTATTTGTGCGTGAATATGTGATATGGCTCTATGCGAAAGTCACGACCTCTCTTACGGTCATTGAATGCTTGTTCCCCACGGGTAACTTTCAGAGGACCATGGCACATAACCTAGGCCCATGGTAGGCCATTTGTTGTCGTTATCCTTTACATAGAGTGCTGTAATTTCCTCCTCGCGAGTCAATGTGCAGATGTCAAAGTCGAAATCAAAACCACAGGTGATGTCCGGGTTTTGGTGCTTATTCTTGCAGTGTCATTATCGTGCTTTTGCTGCTGCAGGGAAGCTCGAAAGTTTGATGCGTGGATAGTGACGACTTCATCGTCCAGGGAAGCTTGACTTTTGGTGCAAGCTTGAATGACGGCTTTAGTGGCGTGGATCCGTGGTCTACCCAATAACATGTTGTATCGCGGGGGTATATCGATTATCCGAATTCGCTTCCCTTATGACGGTCCTGTCATGATAGGAAAAGAGATGGTCCCTTTTATGCTGCGGCGAGTACCGTCGTAGGCTCTGACGCCGTCTGCACAGGGGATGAAGTCATGTTCCTTGATTCCTAGTTTTTTAGTCGTTTCTAGAGGCGTGACGTTGATTGCAGATCCGTTGTCGATGAGGACAACAGGTAGTGTCATGCCATGGCATTCTACGTTAATGTAGAGTGCTAGGTTGTGAGTGCCTCCGAATGGCGGGAGGTCTTTGTCAGAGAAAGTGATGGCGCTAGCTTGCCATTCACGGGTGATGTGGCTGATTAGTTTTTCAGGCGACATCTCTGTTGTAATAGGGGTGACCTGCAAAGCTCGGTAGAGAGCTTCACGGTGTCCCAATGATTCCCTTAAGAGCTGCCAGATTGAGATATCTGCTTTTGTTTTTAGGAGCTGTTTTTGAATTGAATCTCCAATTTCAGGCACAGGTGCTGGAGTGGCGCTTGACGATGCCATGTCAGTTTGCGATTGAACAGGTGTAGTAGCTGCAGGCGGAGGTGTAGCTACTTGAGGTGATGGTGTAGTCATTGTAGGCGGTGTTGTAGCCTCGCTTATGACTACGCCTTTGTTTTTGTCTTGGCTAGTGGTTTTTGACGGAAAACCTGGGGGTTCCAGCAGACTCAGCGAGGCTCTGTATGGACGACCGGAGCGAGTTAAGTAGGCTATCTCATCGTCACTGTCGGACAGCCTGATTGGGTATTTGTGGGGCACTTTCCCATATATCCCTGTGGGTTCTCGTTCTTCTTCTTCCTCTGGAGGGAACAGGTAACCGTTATTGCTTATATGACTGTCTTCTTCATCCGAACTGTCCCAGATACCATTGATTTCGTGGTCGTTTGAGACGATCAGGTGAGAATAGTCAAGGATGGGGTGTGTACCCACGAAGATGGCATGGGTGTGCAGAGGATTGAGTTGGTTTGAAGGCTTAGGCCCTGGAGTAGGTTTCTCGATGGTATTGTCATCGATCAGGTCTTGAACTATGTTCTTTAGGCGGAAGCATTGTTCAGTGTCATGTCCTTTTCCCCTGTGGAACTCACAGTAAGCGTTCTGATCCCATGATTTGGGCTTTTTATCCTGAGGGGGCTCGCTAGGAGGTCCCGTGAGTTGAAGAACGCTTCGGCCACAAGTCTGGTAGTGCTTTAGAATAAGTCATGTAGATCGGGTCAAAACTCCGCCGTGGCTTTGACGAGTCCGCCTGGCAGACGCAGTATGATGCCTTAGTAGGAGGCGCGGTGTATTTCTTTGGTGTGGTGTAAGTTGGGGAAGGCGCTAGTTCTTCCAGGAGCGTTAACGCATGAATCGTTCGATTTAGTGACGGCCGTGATGAGTCGCTCGTAACCTCGGCTTGCAACCTTAGTCTTCTTTACTGAGGTCATCTTCAATTAATTGACCCACCGCATCGAGCGGCAAAGTCGTCAAAGTTGCCATAACGCAAATGTCAGCCGATAAGCAAGTGAGGTTATTAATGAACTTGGTGATCAGTTCTGCGTCCTTGCGACGGTTAGATATCTGGGCACTGAGTTTCTTCCAACGCGTGAGGTATTCACTGAAGCCTTCATTGTCCTTTTGTGACAGAACTTGCAGGGTGCGTAGCGAGACTTGAGTATCGTTATTGTCATGATACTGATTGTCGAACTGGACCGTGATTTCTTTGAAAGTAGTAATCTTGTGTGGGTCCAAGGCGTAGAACCAGGCCCTAGGTTGCGCATCCAAAGAATGCGGGAATAGAGTAGCCCAGGCTGAGGGATCGACGCCCATGACGGCCATTTTAGCCTTGAAATCCTTGATGTGTACAAGTGGACTTTCATGACCCTTGAAGATAGGGAGGTCGCTGAGCGAGAGCTTAGCCGGTAGTAAGGACTTGACGCTTTTTGGGACATGTTCAGTTTCCTCATAAATGGAATATCCTTCGAGTGGGTGAGGCGTTCTTCCATTGAACGAATTCTTTTAGCATTTCGTTCAGCCTCTTCAGCAAGGTACTTGGCATTCTTCTCGGCCTCGAGTTTCTGCATTGTGGCCATTTGTTCGATTGCAGCAGTGAGGCTAAGGATTTTGCTGTTGAGCTGTTGAACATGTTCTGCGGTAACCACTGACGGGGGAGGAGTTGGGATTCCTCCGACATTTTCTTCACTGTTAAGTGCCATGACTGTTCTAGGCTTTGATCTGTTGTAGGTACGTTTCTTTGGAGGTGGCGGAGGGTTCAGATGACGGTCTTTAGTACGTCGCGTATCCAGGACTTTTTAGGGGATGGACCTGCAGAGTTCTAAACCTTAGTGACCTCCGAAAGAAAATAAAGACTCAAAGAAAAGTCGCATTTGTTGTAAAGAAAAGTAAAAAGTGTGAAGAACGTGTGCAGGACTCGACTCGTGTTTTTAGTTTAAAAGACACGGGAAGCTTTTGAGGTAAGGATGCGTTGGCGCGTCCCCAGCCTCGAAGTAAATAAAGTTTGTATGATCACGACCTGATTAACCCAAGTTAGCGGTATGTCGCCAGGGGTTTATCGTTAAATCGTGATGTAAAAAGGAATCAAACCGAAGTAGCGATAGGCTAGTCGGTCTGAAGATGTTAAATTGGGTAAAAAGCGGCTGTTGTCCGCTTTTTATGTGTGACACAGGAAGTCGGGCCATAATGACGATGAATCACCTGACCTGACATGTAAATCAACGGGTTCATGTTCGAATGAGCCCGCGTTTTGTTCATTTTTGAGAGAGATAGTTTGTTTAAGTCGGGGTGACTAGTAAGTCACTCGACTTAGGGCTATCTCAAAAATGTAAAAGTGTTTGCTTAATTGAAATATCCGAAATGAGTTGACATTTTCGGGTTTTGCTTTATGAAATGTTTTTGCAATAAATGTATTATGACGATACGTCACCGATAATGCATTTATGTTTTGTAAAGGATCTAAATGTAGTGATTATTTCCGATCGGTTTGAATATCGTGGTGTAATGTTAGTCAGGTTCAGTTGACTATAGGTCAATGACCCTGACTGTATGCTTAAAAATATGCCTTTTTGAAAAATGTTTGAAAAATGTACTTTCAAAATAGACGTCTTTTGAAAGTGTAATGCTATATGAAAATGTTCTTGCATGCATTTTGTTTGGAAGACGACCATAGCGAGGGTGCTATAGCTTTGGATTTGTACGTATAGACGCGGGTTTTTGGCTTTCAGGGTAAGGTTCCTTCCGGTCATTCCCGCAACGTTTGTGTAGAGTTATCCGCAAGATCACACACATCACTGTGGATTCAATACTGGTCTAGAGCGTTCGAGTTTGACTGCTACGATTCACTTGTACGGATACCATACTTGTGATCGTGGAAGGGTGAGAGATCGGCGTATCCAGAGTATACTCGCTTAGGAAACGAGTTCTTACTTGGGGCCGTCCCTCGTAGGGTGTGGTTATAAATCAGGAGGATTCGACTCAAACGTACTATTGCCCAAATATCGAAAGCAGAAATGTTTTCAAAGTTTCAAGTTTCACTTCTTTATGTTTTTAAAATAAAATGAAAAGTAAATTTTCAAAATTAAAAAAAACATGCTCGTCCCCAGCGGAGTCGCCAACTGAGGATACCGGACTTGGGGTGATCCCTTCTCGACGCCCCGCTCGCGCCCGCCCTCGTGTCATGGGGCGGAATGCACGGCGCGGGAAAATGTGAATTTTGCAAGAAGCTCGCGGGCGCTGAGCTTCGCTTTTTGGCGTTGCTTGGCTCAGCTCGCTCGAGCGTTCTTTTTGCTTAATGGGGGAGTGTCATTGCATGTAATTGTAACAAAAGAAATATAAAAATCCTTTTGGAATATGTTTTTGGAGTCGCCACCAAATATTAAAGGAATTTGGAACCTATTCAACGCGTCTTTAAAATATAAGACACGGGTGTCTCAGATTTCAAGGTGCGTCGATACCTATCCGTCTGAGGTTATTGTGAAACCAGAGAGGATTCGGAGTGAGGTTACTTTTCGAAAAGTTTTGACAAAATGTATTATGAAAACTGTAATCAAAAAGCCTACGTAAAAGTAGTCTTTACTAGTTTGAAAACAAATGCTTTAATTTCGATATTTGGGCTAATAGAACGCTACGTACAAATGCAAATGTATGACTCGACAAATATGTAAAATAAATGTAAGCCGTCAAAAACCCTGACGATTTGTTATAGGAAATATACGTAAAATTACTAATTCATTGTATTTGAATTAATAACTGAACGTTATTTTCCGACTTGTGTTGATTCTAAGATTTTGTAAAACCCTCGCTTTTGCATGTTTAAAGAGACTAGTTGAAGCAGATGCAGTTAAATGTCGAATCCGTGTTTTAGTCGTAATTTAATGCATGAATCGAGAATTTGCATAATGTAAAAGTGCGTGTTTAATTTAGTGATTTTGAGTCGTTTATTTATGCGATGTTGGCGAGGTTTAGACGAATCATTTGATTCGAATTACTACAATCGTATTGCGAATACGAGTTCGTTAATGCCAATATCGGGGTGGGTTAGAGTAACCCTATAAGTCTCGAACGTCTAATCGGAAGGTAAAATTTCTTTACCTTGAAATGCAAAGACGGTTTTTAGAGTGGAAATTTATAAGTGCGAGAGGCTTTTTGTGAGTATAAGTATTGTATTGAATTGAATTGATTAGAGAATGTTGTTATGAGTGTATTAGATGATTGAATGAAGGATTGATGTTGTTTTGAGTCGAATGAGGGCTGCTATTTATAGCAAATGCTTCGTGTTTTATGCCTAATCGATCAGAAAATCGCCAGTGAACCAGCGATTCTACAGAAAATCGCCAAAATGTCAGAGGAGGACCAGAAAATCGCTTGAAGTCTGGCGATTTTATGGTAAATCGCCAGTATTCTGGCGATTTTCTCCTCTTTTTCTGACAGATTTGTTGCGCCGTAATACGTTATCGTAGGAGTGTAAGCCTATGTTTGTGTGCTGCTTGTTTGTCGAGCAATTGGGCTGACTTTTGTGCCTAAATTGATGTCAATTTGATACAAGTTGATCAAGTCAACTTGATTTATTTTGTTTGGCTTCGTTTCTTGTGTTTCGTGTTTCGTGTTTCGGTTTTTCGTCGTGTTTTTCGATCTTGGCTTGAAGTAAAATAATATTGTAATGCATTATTTTACGACTTTGTGGGATTTTGTTTTGTAAGAATGTGACCCGGGACGCATTTTGGCCCGCTCGGGTGTTTGGGCCTTTTTATGTGTTTTGGGCCGTTTTTGTGTGTGTGTGGGTCGTTTTTGTGTTCTTGGGCCATTTTTGTGAGGCGTCTTTGTGTCGTGCTTATGCGTATTGTGTCGACTTACGATTAAAATGACTAAATTAATGTTCATTTTTACGAAATAGGCAAATTCAAATTAATACGTTAAAAATGACTAAAATGTTTTAGACACTTATGTACCGTTTCGTCTTATTTAAAACATGCATTAAAAGTCCTTTTCGTCATCGGGTTTGCTTTTGGGGGGTACGGATACGAGTATCTACAGAACCTGCGATACCCTTGGTAAGCATGCTTACGAGAACATTTCAAATACTCTGATTCTAGGTCCTCACCACATAACGGGCAAGCCTCTGCCCCATGCACAGTATGTCCAGATAGATCACCATAAGCAGGGAAATCAGTTATAGTACACAACAACATTGCCCTCAAATTGAACGTTTCTTTCCTAAAAGTATCAAACACCTGTATCCCCTTATCCCACAAAAGCTTCAAATCATCGAGAAGGGGTTCCAAGTAAACATCTATATCGTTTCCAGGTTGTTTAGGACCAGAAATTATAGATGCCAACAGTAGATATTTACGCTTCATGCAAACAGACGGGGGTAAATTATAAATAGCTAACACTACTGGCCATGTGCTATGTTGGCTACTCATATTTCCATGAGGGTTCATTCCATCTGTTGAAAGAGCAAGGCGTAAGTTTCTAGGTTCTTTGGCAAAATCTGGATACATCTCATCGAAAGACTTCCATTGCATACCGTCTGCCGGATGTCTTAACTTTCCATCGTTGATTCTACCAGCGATATGCCACAACATCATCTTAGCATCTTCTTCATTCGCATAGATTCGAGTAAATCTTGGAAGTACTGAAAAATACCACATAAGCTTCGCGGGAATCCCTTCTTTGCCTTTATAACGCCATTCATTACATTTCGGACAATACGTTAAGTGCTCATATTGTTTTCGATACAATATGCAGTCATTACAACATGCATGTATTTTCTCGTATTTCATTCCTGTCTCTCTAATTAGTTTTTTGGCGTCATATGTCCTACTAGGTAAGACATTACCTTCAGGAAACATGTCAGTAAGCAATTCGAGTAGATCACCAAATCCCTTATCGCTCCAAATTTATTCGCCCCCTTCAAATTGTACAACTTTACCACCGCCGACAACTTTGAATACTTCTTGCAACCAGGATACAAAGGCGTTTCAGAATCAAGCAACTTTCTGACTAGTTCATTCTGGGCATCTGAATTAGTTGTTGCATCACCTATTAATATATCTTCAAAGTCCTCAAATAATGCATCATATTCAGGTGAATTAATAGCGTCATCGTTTATGTCAACCCCAATATCATCAGGTGTATTACCATATGATACTTCCACATCATCACCATCAACAAATTCGTCGTTATTACTCACTTGTTCATGTTCGCCCCCTATTATCTCATCATCTTGATCGCCGTCGGTCTCATTATTACCACCCCCGTCTCCCTCTAATAATGATTCTCCGTGAAAAATCCAACGTGTGTAAATACTACTAAATTTATACTTCTCTAAGTGAATTTGAACCTCAGGAAAACTCATATACATAAAATTAACACACCTCTCACAAGGACACAGAATCTTATTTAAAGAACCTTTCATATGGATCGCAAGGAAATTGTAAAATTCAGCTAAACCGGCATTATACACTGGATCACCCTTACTTGGTTCGATCATCCAAGTTCGAGCCATAATAATATATACCTACACACATACACACTCCTAATTCGATCATCCAAGTTCAACCACAGTATACAACAACAACTACAACGAACAACAACAACAACAAGAACTACCATTACAACATATATTGTATAGTAGAGAGAGTAATTTTTATTACGTACCTTTTCTGAAAGATGAAGTTTGATCGAAAATTTAACCCACCCTCGAACAAATACGAAAAATTTGTGGAAAACTTGTAATAATAAAACGCTAGAACAGCAAATACACCAACGAAAGAGATGAAGTTTAATTTGAGTAAAAAAATAAAACGCTAGAATGAACTGTAAAGTAATTTCAGCGTTCTAAATACACAAACTTAAAATAATGGTTTTTAGACTAAACCGTTATATAAAAAGCTTTAAACAACGGTTTCAAAAGAAACTGTTATAAATAATTGTTTTCATAACCGTTTTTTCAAAAATCCCGTTGTATATTTTTTTTAAAAACCGTTATATAATATTTTTTATAACGGTTGAATACAAAAAACCGTTTTAAAAAATTATAAGAAAACCGTTGCATATATCATATATATATATAACGGGTATTGATATAAAACCTTTGTTTTTATAAACTTTTTTGTAACGGTTTTTGTTTAAAAACCGTTATATTTCGTAAAATCGTTATTTTTGTAAAAATTGCGTTGTTTTTAATGAGGAGTTTGATTTGGCGCCCCTTACTTTTTAAAACGTATATTTATTGTTCGTTGTTTTTAATACTATAAACAATGCATAACCATAATTGGTGTTGTTTCTTTGCCGTTGAGGTTGCTCATATTTGTAGTAGTGAATACGTGGGGATAATCCTGTATTATTGTCAATTGATTAACGTAAATCAATAACGGTTGGCTGACTAGAGTTTGACGTTATTGTCGTGAGAACGGCGGTAATCAATTGATCCCTTTAAGTCACACCTATAGGAACGTACTCCAAATATTTAACCTAATTAATTGTATGAGATACGATTAAATTAGTAACTTGATAAATCGACTAACGGTTAGTCAGTGTATTGATTTAGAGAGAAATCGAGTTGTGAACTCAGATGATTTAATTTTATATCGATAAAATTATTAGAGGAGATGGGAATTAGTGATTAAACGTTAATTCACTAATTAAGTATATTCTACTAATGAGATTAGTAAAAGTACAATTTTAATATATGTGTAAGTGTACATGTATATTAAGGAAGAGTTTAATTAATTTATACTTTATCATATTAGATGATTAAGTGATAAATTATAAGTATTTGTGAGACAAATATTGATAAACAAAATGGACCCATACAAGGGGCTTTGGACCGTCCAAAATAGGGCAAAGGAGGAAGGAAGCTTCTCTTGCTTTTGTCTTATTCATTTTGTACACTAGTGTGTTTGTTGATGCATGAAAAACATCATGATTAACATGCATACAATTACACTAATCAAGAGGAAAACTCTTCCCTTTTTCTCCTCGAGGTTTACCAAAGGTAGTGTGTATCATACACTACTTTTGCTCTTTTTTCTTGTTAAATACAAGACTTGGATGAAAGAGTATTCATTCATGCATTCTCCTCTCTTTCTCTCTAAAACTTCTCTTCAAAAATATAAGAAATATATTCTCATATTTTCACAATATTACTAAGTGTTAGTAATAATATTTTCACTAATTATCAAGTCTATACTAAGTGATTTCTAGATCAAAATCCTTAGTATTTTTGGAGTATTTTTTGGGTGTATCTCAAAGGATGTCTCCTACTTTGGAGACTTGGGTTTTTGGAGGATCATCCTAATCTTAAGCTCAAGAAACAAAACTAGAAAGGAGTTCTAGTTTTGTGCCCAAATTTCCTTTTTAGAAAGGTATAAATTTCTATTAACTTATAACAAAGTATATTTGTAATCACATAGATCTTGCTCATCAAATTAGAGTAATTTGATTTACACTAATATTTGATTATTGAATGGGATGAGATCCCTACACATCGATAATATAATTTTTCAGCTCACTTGTAAGCACTCTTACAAGAATATCATCAAAGTCATACGGATACAAGGTAGCCATTTTCACTAATCGAGACAAGTCAGAGGCACGAAATTCATCTCTAAGACTCAAGCACGCTACACAAAGTAGTAGCTCCATGTTCACTTCATTAAAGCGGTTATTAAGCTCTTGGAGTTGTAAATCTATAACCGCAAAAAATATTCCTACACGATAGTGATGGAGATTAGTATTTTGCGTAGCTTTTCGCTTTGGCCTTCCCGGGGCAACATAATTATCAGTCATCTCAACTACCTCAATATCAAACGCATTGCAAGATTGATGTGTCATTTCAAGAAGTTCTTCCCACTCATTGTCCCCCATTCCTTGTAATCGTTGCTTGCACACATTTACCAAGTGCATTGCATTTACAATATCTTGTTCTTCTCTTTGCAAAGCCAGCGACAACTCATTTGTAATTCCGAGAATATCTATCATCAAGTGTAGAATAAAAACAAAATCAAACGAAAGCAAGTAAACCATTAGACCACGCGCATTCTTTTTATGTGACGAGTTGGAGACATCGTTGTATATAAAATCAAGCACATCAATAACATCAGGAAAGCTCTCGTATAAATTTAGCAATGATCGATAATGGGAACCCCAACGTGTGTCACCTGGCCTTTTGATACCGATTTCTTGGTTTAACCCGCTTCCGGTCTCAACGTCTCCATTATTTATAGCCTTAGCAATTCTTATAGCTCGCAGCTCTCTAAATACATCACGTCTTTTACACGAAGAACCAATGACATTCACCACCTCAGAAACCAAGTCGAAAAGCCAAACAACATCAACATGCCCTTTAGCCGTAGCAACAAGTGTGAGTTGTAACTGATGAGCGAAACAATGAACATAATAAGCAGACTGATTATCTTTTAATATAAGAGTTTTCAAACCACCAAACTCGCCTCGCATATTGCTTGCTCCATCATATCCTTGTCCCCTAATACTAGATACACTTAGTTTATATTGAACAAGCAACGAATCAATGGAGGATTTGAGAGATAATGATGTAGTGTCAGTTACATGCACAATTCCAACAAAACGCTCAACAACTACACCTACTTTGTTAACGTAACGTAATACAACACCCATTTGCTCCTTATAAGACACGTCGCCTGATTCATCGACTAATATACCAAACAAATTGTCTCCAAGCTCTTCAAAGATGACTTTAAGAGTCTCCATTTCCAAACAATTAACAATATCTTTTTGGATGGTGGGGGAGATTAATTGCAAATTACCAGGAGCATTCTTTAATGTTACCTTTTCGACTTCTTTACTAAAAACACCTGCGACTTTCACTAGTTCGATAAAGTTTCCCCTATTACTTGATTCTTCGGACTCAAAATGACCTCGAAAAGGTAACCCCATACGCAATAAATATCTAGCACATACAATGGAGGCCTCCAAACGAGTTTTATAATCTTTTCTCTTGCTCTGAAAACTCAGTAAATGCTCTTTGGATAGACTTTTTCTCATCTTTTAAATTTTCATACCTTTCGACGGCAATCCTACGAGGACTTTTAATACCACTAACATGATCATTCAACCTTTGTTTCTTATTCCAACAAGAAAATCCTTCGGTTACAAAAGCTTCTCCACCTCTCACACCCTCTGGTTTAAATAAGTAGCAAGGCAAACAAAATAATGCATATGTTTCTATACTATACTCCAACCAATTCTCATGTCTACCAAACCATTTAGGTTTGAATCTTCGTAATTTTCCTCCAATTAATTTAGAAGGGAATTTATGTTCTTTGGGTTGGATAAGGCCAATTTGAATATACCTTTTTCGAACTTCTTCTTGTATATCGGGATGATATTCAGATAACTTTATCCTTTTTCCCGGGTCTGTTGGAAGTCTATTGAAATCAAATTGTGCCCCAATATCAACATTCAGCCCCCTCAATTGCGGTTTGGATTGAGGCATTTTGCTTCTTGTCACGAACTTGTCCATAATTCTGATGTAAACAAATGTTTATTTGAATTAGTACTGTTAAATTGTGAAATTTGCAAACAAAACTGATATTGTTGTTTCATATCCAACAATCAACATTATAATATAATTTTTAATAAAATCAGCCAAAAGTTGACCATAAACTACATGCAAACAAATTAATTTACTCTACTCTATAACTATATCATAAAATCATGAATTATAAATTAAAAAAATAAAAATCAACTCATTTTAAGTTGAAAATTGATTGACGTAAATAAAATCATGAAACTTACCTTCGTATTAAGTTGAAAATTGACTGACGAAAATGGAAGTTAACGCTTATTTTACTATTTAGATTATCTTGTTATCTTAATGAAAGTTAAGAAGATCAAATTTAAATTATATTTTTACTTGTATTTTGCTTGAGAGAAAAATGGTACTGGTAATTGAGTGTTTTTTTTTTTTTGGCTTTGTTACTGACTTATTGTGGGGAGTAGAGAATGACTTGTGAGTTTTGAGTTAGAAAACTCAATATGTAAAAGAAATTTATATGCTTTGTATATATTTATTCAATATTTTATTATTTAATTTGGTAAGCTTGACAAGTTTGGTAAGCTTGTGTCATACATTAAATGCAAGTGATCATTTAGTTTGCCAAGAATGACATTTGTGGTGTCCTACACAATATGTCATGGTGTCCTTTTTCCAACAAAACCAAAATAGCTACAATTTTTTTATTTCTTATGGGGTCCTAGGACCCCTATACGTAACAAATGCATCCGCCACTGATTAGTGGTAAAGTATGGTGTTCATTACTTACTATAGCTATAAGTTATAATATATTACTCCATGTATCATTCATTATATGATGTTCTGGATTTTACAAATATTACTACATGTATCATTCATTATATGACGGTTTTGATTTTACAAGGTTAGCCTTTTACCTCAATTTAATGAATATATAGTAACTTAAAAAAATATAAAAATGATACCTTTAAATTTCTTGTGAAAAACGAAGTACCTAGTAAAAGGGTAGTGTTTACCAGTTAAGAACAAGTTGGAAAACAGAAAATAAAATAAAATAAAATAAAATAGGGATCAAGCAAGCTCGAACCTATTACCTGTCAGTCAAAAGTTACCATACAGACCACTGAGCAATACACTCTTCAATGAATATTTACTGCAATATTAATATATATTCTATTTGTCAGGGGGCGGGCCCTCTTTCAAGCCTATAAAGATCCGCCTTTGGGTGTTTTACAAAATTATACTCCCTCCGTTTAACATTACTCCTTCGTGATGTCATGATCCTTAGGCTAAGGCGCGATTTGCAACGTTGATGTCTTTCGTCACTCCTCCATAACTTACGTGTTCGTTTATAGTCGTGTAAAAACCGTCAAATTTGTAATTTGTAATCCTATTTGATTCGCTCAAAGATATGTCGTAAGTGGTATGATAGGGTCGAACTCAATGCAAACAAGATAATATATTATAAAAAGAAAAAAAATCAATAGCTCTAGTAACAAAAGGAGGATTTTCAATTGGGATATTTTACATGAATAAATCAACTTATTGGTGATCTTGCATAAATACACCAATTTTTTATTAGCATTTATTAAACCAACATTTGCACCTCATCATCCAATATTATACTATCTCGATTTATAATTTGGTTATTTCGGGTAAAATGAAAACTACAAGCCACGTGCTTTCACCCCATTATTTATATTGTAGAGAAAAAAAAGGAGAAAACATATGATTTTCACCGCTAAATAATCGGTTAAAAATGGGGATAGTTGTAACAACCCCATTAAGGCGAGGCGGGCCCCACCTAAATAAGGGCGTTACTGGCCCCGAGTTACGGGGCTTTAGAAGTAACGCCAAGAGTCACCTATAGAAAACTGGACGACAAAAGTATATATAACTCCAGAGGCATAAACACAAGATGGTATAAGAAACGAGAAAGCTGTAACACAACTCCGTACAAGACTACGGCACGCAGGCCCGAAAGAGTACTGAAAATAAAAGACATGACCCAAGGGTCCGACAAGTCTAAAGACGCGACAAAAGCGAAAGCCCGGCCACGTGCCCAGCAAACAGTCAAGCAGAACGCGTCCGAGTACCTAGGGGTGGGGGAAACAACAGAAGACACACAGAAACAACCTAGTTAGCTTCACATTAATCAAAGAAAGAGTGAAAGAAGAGGAGGATAAATATAATTGGCAGTCTCAACAGGCAACACATTCAATGAAATGCAGACAAGAGGAACCCCCTATGTAACCTCCACACAGGGGACTTACCATGTCGCCTACAACCCCCAACTCCTCCTCCAAACTTGTCAGTCTCAACAGGCAACACATGCCTAACAAACATGGCAATACATGCCTCATAATCACGGGAACACATGCCTCATAATCACGGCAACACATGCCTCATAATCACGGCTACACAAGCCTCATAAACACGGCAACACATGCCTCATAATCACGGCTGCACAAGCCTCATAAACACGGCAACACATGACTCATAATCACGGCTACTCAAGCCTCATAAACTCGGCAACACATGCGTCATAATCACGGCTACACAAGCCTCAGAAACACGGCAACACATGCCTCATAATCAAAAGAAGTACTCTATGTCATGGCAAGAGAACGAAATTCATTCTATTTAATTATTGAGTATTTTAAAGAGTATTTACAACGATTCTGGAGTGAAACTAAGTGGATCAAGTTTCAGTCAAGGGATGAACAAAAATCGAACTTGAAAACTGTAACACCCCGTGTTTTCGTAACACAATTTTATAAAAGAATTTAATTCCTTAGATTAAATTCAACCTTTTTCATTATAATAAAAATGCGACTGAATTTTTTTTTTCGCTAAACATGTGACCCTCCATGTTAAGTTAAGCCTTTTATAATTGCGCAAGTCTTTAATTTAACAATCTCGCTCAATATTTTTCTAACACAATGCGCTACAACTTTGCTCGCACCTGAATTAAAACTATTTTGATATACTTCAAATTTGAACTTTATTTTTACATATTCAAACTCGATAAATCAAATGAAACACCTACGACAAATTTCTCAACGACAAATTTTGGCACGCAAATCGAGGTCAAACATTGACTAAAAGACCAAGCCACCTAATTGTGATTAAGTCACCTAATCTTTTCTTAAATATACTTACCCATAATCCTAATCTAATTAAAAACTAGTTAAGCTTAATCATTTTGATTATTACTAACAAAACATATAATAATAATATCAAATTACTATTTCATTTTGATTTAACTAACACTTTCACTAAAACTCGATATATTGAGTTACACTAAGCCTAAACTGGTAAAATTTTTGACGTTTGAGTATAATGATTTAATTCGATAACTTTCAACAAAAAAAATAAGTGTTTCGATCAAATAAGATTTTATTTCAAAGTTTCGAGGATTCTAGACCCAATTTTTGTTTTGAATTCTCTTCTACGTTTTTCTTCATTTTTATTTTTGATCTTACTTCGAACCACTATTTTAAAATCATATATTTTATTTTGGGACTTTTCGCGTACGCGTAAATCGAAAATTTCAAAAACGAAAATCGGGCCCACTTGATCTTGGTCTTGGCCGAAAATTTTGACCTTCTTGGTCCAACCTTAGCCTCTTCCATTCTTCCCTTCTCTTACACCACCATGTCTCCTTTTACTACCATGTCTAATCCACCTTACACACTACTAAATTCATCATCATTCTAGCTTCATTTAATTAAATGATTTATACAACTAAATACACAAATACATTCACACTTGTTTTACAAAAACAAAACACTACTACTACTACACATCATACGTACAAACACACACACATACACCAAAAATTCTCTAAGTCTTTTCTCTCTAAAATAAACTCATACTCAAGAGCATTAGTAAGCTTATTTATTTGCAAGCTCAAGAACACATCCAATATTCATCCTCTTTAATTCTTTTCCTTCCTTAATCTCTCATTTTATTTGCTTAAATTAATTAACACACTTAAATAAACTCCTCACCAATTATATTTAGTACTCACTTACTCTTTTTACATACAAATAAATATGAACATAAATTGAAATCATAAAAAAACTTAAAACATTACTTAAACATTAAAATGATACTACACTTTTAATTTTCATTTTTGATTAGTATAACTAAAATAAAATTACTAACTTGTTTGTTTCATTTTTATGTACTAATCCTAATCAAAGACGAGGAGCAAGGTGGAGGAGTCGATTTGAGCCAGTTTGATCATATCGTTGATCCCGACAATTGCTAAACAAATTGCTCTTAACCTAAACTAAGGTGCTCCCGCACACTATATTTGATAAGCACCTACACTTGCTTGATTATATGTTATGTTTGAATGTGTATATCACTTTAGTATTTCATGACTAATTACAAGGCAAAAAGCAAAAAGATAAAAACTTGTGTAGCTATTTAAAAACCTTCGGCCACCCTTCATTCTTTCACTTAATTTTTCGTTTTAATTTTTGTTAATTGCATGCTTAAAATACTAAGTATAAGATGTATGTGAAAATATAATTAGTTTGTGTTTAGGACTTAAAATGAAATTGTTATGAAATTTGATTGTTTTTAAAGTGTTTATGTGTTTCTTGAAATATTGTTATTCTTGTGTTTAGAATGATTTTTATTTATGTTGTTAATGTTTTGTATATGATTATCACACATGTTAAATACATAAATAACATAAAGTAAATTAGTTATTGAATTAGAAGTATAAAAATCAAAAATCAAAATTTATGAACACATATATATATATACACGGCTATTTTGAAATAAATGGACCAATTTTTAGTTTTAATTTTTCTAAATAACATATTATGATTAGTTTAGTTAAATTAGACTTGTATAGAAAATTTGAGGAAATTATATAAACATATGAAAAATTGTCTAAATTAAGTTCATATGAAAAATATTAGAAACTCAACACATATTCATGTGTTCATCATATGTATGCCTATTTTGATTCATAATATTTATAAGTTTTAATTTATTGTTGTTTAAATTCATTAGTGAAAGATTTAAATAATAAGTACATAAGTTAAATAAGCTAAATCTTTAAAATATAAAAGTTAGAAAAATAAAGTTTCACAAATCACTATTCATAAATGAAATAAAATGTTTAGTGAAATTTATAAACTAGTAAAACACTTTAGAATAATTTAAATGATTAATATATAAAAACTTTAAGTCAAAACCGATAAATTAAGAAAACAAAAATAAAAATGAAGATTATAGAAGGCCACGGCCTTGGTGATGTTTTTGGACCAAAAATGCTTTTGTCACTTTTTTTTATTTTTATCACTTAAGTAATTTAATTAGTTAAAGTAATGAATTATAATAAAAACAAGAAAAAGAAATAAATAGATAATACAATTAGGGGCCACGGTTTTTCCACTTTAAAAGGGTCAATTTTGATCAAAATGAATTTGTCACTTAGCCACTAAAATTGATTTGTAATTAGGATTATATTAGATTGTAAAATGAATCGTTAATAAAAAGAATCAACGAAACCGATTAAAATAAACGTTACACGTATTAAAATAAACCATCTCGAGTGTTACTACCTATGCTTAAATTTGGATGTGGATATACGGACTATTTAAAATGAACTACGACAACCTCACTAAAAATGGAAACCGCTAAAATCTTAGTTAAGTATATGACTAAATTTAACCGAGTTTTGTTTCTGAAATATTATTTAATTTCACTAAGTACAAAATGAACTTAACAACTTTGAAACTAGATTTTGTACTTAAATTTAAAACGAGTTTTACTTCCGAAATGGTTTTTCAAATCACTAAATATAAAACGAACCTAACGACTTTAAAACTAGAATTTTATACTTAGTAAATAAAAAGGGTGTTTTGTAAAATACTCTAAGTATAAAGAAATGTATAAGATATAGAAATACTAAGTATAAGATATAGAAATACTATGTATAAGATATAATAATAAAATACTAAGTATAAGATATAATAATAAAATACTAAGTATAAAATATAATAATAAAATACTAAGTATACGAATAAAATACAAAGTATAAAAGTACGAATAAAATACGAAGTATAAAAATACGCATACGTATAAAAATACGCATTTAATACGAAATACTTAAAATACGAATAATACGTATAAAAATACGATGAATAGTAAATAAGATGAATAGTAAATACGATGAATAGTAAATTAATGAATAGTGAAAAATATTTAAAATTTACGAACGGACTCAAAATAAATAATTAACTTTTCTATGTGCTTAGTTTACTCAAGAACTGTTAGAACTAAATTTTTCATTATACAAGTTCGACGATACTAATTTATATGAACTATCACGTAAGTAATAAGAGATTGAGAAAATGAGAAAATGAAGTACTTGCTAAATACTCGGGTGTCTGCGATGTTAAACGCTATAGGGTCAGGGTCGGTAAGGTAGCCGCATATGGGGACACTTGGCACCCTCAGTATTGCCAGTGGTAATTTAATGACTCTCCTAGTCGTTATTTAACGTGATTTTCGCCCTGGGTATCGATTCGTTCACGGGCCCATATGAGGTAACGGAAAATAGCCATTCCCATCCGGGGAATCCGTCGTAGTGTAATAGTCGTACCAATAGGGTAGTGTATGCATGCAAAAGACAAGGGACTGATCCTCCTTATTACCTGCTTGATATCGTTAGCATTTAAAGTCCGTTGATGTGACCGGCACGCTAATGCGCAGATGCTTATTAGGTCTGCATGTTTCCATCCTTACTGGTTTGTTGGCTTATGGTCGTGTTTCATCTTAGATTATCCATGTTGTGTTGGATGTTAGGTAGCTGTATCTTATGCTACTTAGTGTTTGATCTGATGTACGAAGTCCGAGTAACTAGTGTACTTTGATAGGAAATTATATGGGTAATTATCTATGAGAGTACAAAAGCCGCTCTGTAGTCAAGACTTCGCGAGTATATGTTGCTATATGAATAATTGAAAAGGGTCGACTACAGAATGTGAATGAAATGATAATGATTTGCCTACATGATTATGAATTGAGAATAATTATCGATGATTGTTTTATGGTTATATTATTTGACGCATGCTCATGTTTGAATCACCATGATTCCTCTTATGTGTTGTTTAAACGCTTGCTATTTGTTTTTACTTATTTATATTATGTATTTCACATGTTTTAGAATTACATGTGTCGAAAGAGTGTTGCGGGAAAATGATAATTGGTTAAACGCAGGTACCCCGAGGGCTACTATTATTACCAAATGATGGGGAGAGTTTACCTTATTTATTTTGTACGCTTTTGAGAGAATTTGTAATCTAAATACTCTGTTTTATCTCTAAACTCGTATTATGTATACTGAGTTGTAAGACGATAACAGCTGGTTTGTAATATTTAGACTTAATTAATTTTCCGCCTTAGTTTAATTAAAGTCACGAAAAACCAGGTTGTTACAAAAACCCTTGAAAATCTCGGCCAAATGTATTGTTTTTGTGAGATAATTTTCTGAAATTTTGTAAAGAAGGAAAACATAAAAGATAGTAGCTAAATCTACACACAAAGTAATAGATTTAGGTTTTGATTAGTTTAAGCACAAAGCCACTAAACTAATCTTTCACTAACTCACACACAAAGTAATGAGAAAATGAAGAGCACTCAAATAAACAACTAGGGTTTTTCATTCAACAAAAATCTGAAAATTATGTTGTGAGAATGTGGGTTTTTATATTACCCTCATTCTAATCTTGGCCATACATTTCAAAGAGGATCTAAGGGCTCACATGTGCCTTTGGAAACAACAAAAAAAACGGCCAAATGGCCTTACATGAGCTGAAAATTTGAAGGCTATCAAACAAACTAAAAAGCATAAAGGTTGATGTGGACATTAGACTCAATCCCCTCCTTTGATTGTTTAGGTAGTCTTCAAGGGTCTTGATTTGATCTTGGGAGCATGTGG
This sequence comes from Dianthus caryophyllus, assembly GCA_023091065.1. Lineage (NCBI taxonomy): Eukaryota > Viridiplantae > Streptophyta > Magnoliopsida > Caryophyllales > Caryophyllaceae > Dianthus > Dianthus caryophyllus. The sequence goes on from CM041522.1 coordinate 22,246,513, forward strand.
GACGGTCCATTGGAAACAATTACAAGGGATTATATTGTTTCCTTACATCAAAAGCATAAAGAAAAGAAAGAAAAGCGATACGTATTTAAAAATGACATAAAACATAAAACAATGTGATGATCTTGGTTGGCTTGATTAGGCCGGCTCCTTGGACCTCCATTGAGCTAGCTTTTGTGAACCATGTGAGTCCTTTATTGGAGGGTTAACTCACATGGGTGCACCCAATTGACCACATTCAAAAATAGCATAATCTTGACTTTTTGTTGCTCTCCAACTTTGACTTCCTCTTGACTTTGCTTGATCACTAAGGTTGGCCCGATTTGACCATAGAATTGACTTTACTTAGCCCTTAGTGATCCCTTGGTCCATGACCTAGGCTTGGGTTTGAGCCCATGGCCCCAACCCATGGTCTCCCTCGACTTCACCCTTGACCACTTTGACCATTTTTGGTCCAATCTCCTCTCCTTGGAAAGGACTTGTCCTCAAGTCCTTGGAGATCCTCTTGCTTCCTCCCTTGCTCGATTTCATGCTTGATTCTCGGCTCAACCTTTGCTCGATCTTGGCTTTCACGGTTTTGGTCTTCCATGGGCACCACTTAGCTAGAGTTTGTAGAAATGGTTGGACACCTTTGCCTTGGCTCGAGGAATTGATCATGTTTTCTTCCTTGGTCACGGTTTGCTTGACCACACACTCTTCCTCGAGCATTTCTTTGAGCCCACGACTCATAACCATGCCATCCATCCATTCTTGCTCATGGTCGAGCCCATCAATGATTCTCCATCTTAGAGACCCACTCGATCTTTCCTTACCATCAATTTTAGCCCTCTCTTGGACTTCATTCTCGTTATAGCTTGATTTATCATATTCATGTTGCTCCTCTCCTAGAATCCTTCTTGTTATTCTAGGGTTTCCCTCAAGGTCTAGGCTCACCATTTCCTCTTGCCCATTCCTTTTCGGTTCAAGGCTCCTCAAGCCTTCACACCCACTTGAACTCGGCTCCAACTTCTTCTCCACACTAGAACTTCCTTCTATGATCGATTCAAACAAGCACGCATTGGATTTACAACCATCATTGGTGGTAGGGGAGCTAAGACAATGAGTTTTTCACCATACTTAAATGAGTAGGTGTTATCTCTTCCATGGTGGGAAGAATTCTTTTCATACTCCCATGGCCTACCAAGTAATACATGACAAGCATCCATATCCAACACTTCACACACAATTTCATCCTTGTAGTCTTGCCCAATCGAGAACGAGACTTTGCATTGCTTATCGACTTTTACCTCGGCTCCTTGATTAAGCCACCTTAACTTGTAAGGATGAGGATGCTTCAAAGTTGGTAAGGCAAGTTTGTCAATGAGGGTTTTCGAAGCAACATTAACACAACTTCCTCCATCGATAATGAGATTACACACTCTCCCCATGATTGTACACTTGGTTCGAAATAGTTGGTGCCTTTGATCCATGCTTTCGCTTGAATCTTGAGTGTGCATTACTCGCCAAGTAACCAAGCTCAACCCCGAGTCCGGGGGAACTAATGTCTCGGCCACCCTCTCATCCTCAACTCCCTCTTTTTTTTCTTCCTCACAAACTAACACCTCATCGTCTCCCCAATGCACAACCTTACTTGTGTTCAAGGTCCTCATGCTAGGGCAGTCCTTAGCAAAATGACCATACCCTTGACATTGGTAGCACTTCTTGAGAGGAATTGTTCTCTTAGGGCCATAGTCAATTCCCTTCCCCTTGTCAACACTTGATGGCTTGATAGTAGGGCTAGGTTCGACAATTTTGACCCCCCCCCCCTTGGCTCGAGTTAGGGTTGGTCTTGCGTGTAACACCCCGTATTTTAAGGTTAAATTCAAATATATTTTTAATTCACAAATTTATTTAAAACTATATTTATTTCTCATATTTTATATATTTAATATTTTTAAATAATATATATGATCTTTTGGACAATATATTTAATACTATTTTATACTAAAGGTTAATAAATTACTTATAAACAGTTTACCCTTATTGAATAATATAAATATTTTCTAAATTAAAATAATATTATCGTAGACATTAATATTTTCTAGAGTTATAAATTATTAATATAATTTGGGTACTAGTATTTTCTTTCACATTTAAATATTTAAATATTTTCATCTTATTTTCCTAAAATTAATTTTTAAAAAAGTATTCCAAGATCGATTGATAATCTAATTTTAATATGAGTAGAATACTTGCTATATTATACTCCGTATATATGTTCCCTGTAATACAAGAAATCCATTTTAATTAACCTAGTAGTCCGTATATATGTTCTGTCAACCTCTTCCGCGTCTTTCACCCTCGTCTTTCAACCTCCATTAACATCCTCCTTTATCCTTCCTTTTCTCCTTCGTTTCTTAACCGTTTTACTCCGTTCTTGCGCCATAATTATCCTCTCTTCATCCTCTTCACATTAAGGTAAGCTATACTTCGTTTCGTCTCTGTCGCTCGGATCGCCGTTGATATCGTAACTCGTATTTATACTCGTTTTTCACCCTAATCGATCGTAGGACTGAACCGGGACGACCCTGACGCTGACACGTACGTAGTAGACGACTCAATTGAAGACTAGCGCGAAAAGGTAACGGTGATGACGTTACTCGATATTACATTACTTTAAGGTTTACGTGTCGTGTTACGCAAGACTTTATCGCGTATGTTATACCCGCTTGTTGTGTGCAATTTTATGCTAGGAACTGTCGGGTTTAGTAGTTGATAGGCGGGGGTGAATCGATGCTGCTCTGTTAAATTTTGGTGTGTGTGAAGTCAGATGGATGTGCTCTGTTTTCGTTTGTAAATTCTATATACACGTGAGTGGTTAATACTCTTAATAGCAAGTGAATGGTGCATTCGTTGGGACGTGGTTTGCTTGTGTATGTGTGTGATTTTGCATGTCACTTGTATTGACGTAGTGTATGAATTGTGTGTGTACTTAGTGCATGAATTGTTTGTGTAATTAGTTAAATTAGTTGGTGATGATTTGTTGTGGGTTATATATGGCTTTACGTACACCGGATTAATTTAATAAGTTGGTCGGTTTGTTTAGTAAGTTACGAAACATTATATTTTTATCCGCTTTCGGACTGGTTTAGTGTCCAAGGTCCTATTGTTGGCCTAAACTAGTTTACTGAGGTCCTATTGTCAGTATTGCCGGAAGTATCTTGAGGTCCTATTGTCAAGTCTACGGGACTAGCTAGTTGAGGTCCTATTGTCAGCTGGTTAGTAGTCGACCCCGTGGGGATATGCGTATAAACGTTTCAGCTTACTAAATTGTGGTAAAGATTAAGAGTGTTGTGTCGAATAAGGTTAAGATGGATAAAAAGGGAGTAATCTTCTTTGTATGATTGAGCTGTATTGAGTTGTTACTATTGTTATTGTTATTATTATTATTATTGTTACTATTGTTATTATTATTATTATTATTATTATTATTATTATTATTATTATTATTATTATTATTATTATTATTATTATTATTGTTATTATTATGAGCTGTGTATTTACTTGTTAACTTTATTGTGATGTAATATGGCTGGGAGAACGTCTGAGTTACTCCCATTGTATGGTATTGCATGTTTTACGGCAATTATCTTGTGGGACGGGATTATGAGTGAGATGCGGTGAGACATGACCCGTAGCTAATGGTGGACGATTTGGCTAGAATTGTTTAGACTTGTTGGACCGTGTTTTAGGATTAGACTCTATTGTTTTCATATTTATGTTCGTTTGGATTGTAAGGGTTATTTACTCCCCGCTTTTGCTAGGCCTCAAGGCTTACTTTGTCATTTTGATTTGATTAGATTGTTTGCGTGAGTGACAGCTCGGATTCACGGTGTTTCCGCCACCGTGGCTTTCATTTTTATTCACTTTCTTTTATAAATCCTTTTTAAAAGCTTATTTTATTTTGTTGGAAAATCCGGGTTGTTACATTTATAACAGCCCGACCCACCACCGTCGTAATACGTCTCACCTAATGGTGAAACGCAGACTTTTGGGCTCGTTGTCCTCACTTAAGCCCAAAAGTACAAGGCCTTGTTACTAAGATGGTGGGTAGAATCCCTTATAAACATATCAAATCCTCTTAAATCCCTCGATGTGGGATATCCAACCTCATGGGGTATTACAAACTCCCCCACTTAAAGTACACAACGTCCTCGTTGTGCCTCATAGAGCCGACCGCAGCCAAGCCCAGAATCCTCCCCAGCTAGGTGGGTGACCCGGGTACTCCTGACCACAGGCTCACCACACGGTCGCAGGGTTGCTTTGATACCATTTATAACAGCCCGACCCACCACCGTCGTAATACGTCTCACCTAATGGTGAAACGCAGACTTTTGGGCTCGTTGTCCTCACTTAAGCCCAAAAGTACAAGGCCTTGTTACTAAGATGGTGGGTAGAATCCCTTATAAACATATCAAATCCTCTTAAATCCCTCGATGTGGGATATCCAACCTCATGGGGTATTACATTGGGGGTGCTCTTAGCCGACTCTCCTCTCCCCTTCTCTAACCTCTCCACACGTGTGGCCATATGTAACACCCCGTGTTAATTTAAGCTAATTATAATTAGGAAATCAATAATTAATCACCCTCGCTCACTTATTTTTCTAAAACAATGCACTATAATCAATAATGCACCTAAACTAAAACCATTTTGAATTACTTAGAATTTGAACTTTATTCTTTCATATTCAAACTCGATAAATCAAATGAAGCACACACGACAAATTTCTCAACGACAAATTTTGGCACGCAAATCGAGGTCAAACGTTGACTAAATGGCCAAGTCACCTAAATGTGATTAAGTCACCTAACCTTCTCTTAAATATACTTACTCTTAATCCAAACCTAATTAAAGTAACTTAAGCTTAATCATATTGGGTTATACTAACAAAACATATTATAATAATATAAGATTACTATTCCTTTTGATTTAACTAGCACTTTCACTAAAACTCGATATAATGAGCTACACTTATTCAAATCGATAAACTTTTGACGCTTGATCATAATTATTTAATTCGATAACATTCAATGAAAAAAAATATGTATTTCGGTCAAGTAAGATTTTATTTCAAAGTTTCGAGGATTCTAGACCCAATTTTTGTTTTGGATTCTTTCCTACGTTTTTCTTCATTTTAATTTTTGATCTTACTTCTAAACATTATTTTAAGACTATATATTTCATTTCGAGACTTTTCGCGTACGCGCAAATCGAAAATTTCAAAAACGAAAAATCGGGACATGTGCATGTATGTTGGCCGAGATTTTTGGGGTCAAGGGTCAAGTTATCCTCTTCCATTTTCTTCACCTTTTGCACCATGTCTAATCCCCCTTATACTCTACATAATTCATCATCATTTCTAGCCTAAATTAATTTAAAGTTTAAATAATTAGTTGCACAAGTTTACTAGTATATGTTTTATTATTATCACTACATTTCATTTACACACAAAACTCAACTAAAAACTCTAACATTTCCTCTCTAAATAAAAACCAACCCAAGAACATAGTAAGAACAAACTCATCTCCAACCTTGAAGCTCTTATGATCTTCATCTTCATCCTTTAGCTTTTCTTCCTTAAACTTTCATTTTATTGTTTTAAATTCACTAGAACACTTAAATTAATTCCTTCATCATTTATATTCATTAATCACTACTCCTTTTAACTAGTAAATAAACATGAACATAAATCAAAAATCACTTAAAAGATTTAAATCACCTAAACCTAAAAATAATACTACAACTTTAAATTTAAGTTTAACTAGTTTAGTTTTAAAAATAATTTACTAACTTGTTTATTTCATTCTTATGTACCTCTCCTAACTAAAGACGAGGAGCAAGGTGGTGGTGTCGATTTGAGCCAGTTTGATCACATAGTCGAATCTACAACCTGCTGATCTTTTCACTCATAACCTAACTAAGGTGCTTCCCGCACACTTATGTGAAAAGCGCCTCGAATTTGTTTATATGTTAATGTTTTTGATGCATGTATGTTTTATCTTTATCACCTAGTAATCACTTGTTAAATTAGGAGACAAAAATCGAAAAATAAAAATAGAGTAACATTAAAATACCACACGGCATACCCCTTTATTTTGGTTTAATTTTTCGTTTTAATTTTTGTAAATTGCATGCTTAAAATACTCATAATGAAATGGACATGAAAATATAATTAGTTTTTGTTTAGGATTTAAAATGAATTTGTTATGAATTTTTAAGTGTTTTAATGTATTATGTGTGTTCTTGAATTTTTATTGATGTTCATGTGTTTGAATGATTTTACTTATGTATGTTAATGTTTGTATATGATTTTCATTTATGTTAAACATATAAATGATATAAAGTAAATTAGTTATTGAATTAGAAGTATAAAAATCAAAAATCAAAAATCATATACATATATATATATACACGGCATTTTTGAATTATTTGGACCAATTTTTAGTTTTAATTTTTCTAAATAACATATTATGATTAATCTAGTTAAATTGGACTTGTAGGAAAAATTTGAGGAAATTATATAAACATATGAAAATTTGACTAAATAATAATCATATGAAAAATAATAGTGTTCTTCATAACTTCATATGTTCTTCATTTTATGACTAAGATTGATTCATAAATTTTATAAGTTTTAGTTATTTGTTGTTTCTTTTTTACTAGTGTAAATCACCTTAGGTTAATTTGACTAATTAGTATATAAAAACTTTAAATCAAAAACCGATAAAAATTTGAAAACGAAAATAAATGTGTAAGTATGGAAGGCCACGGTTTTGGTTGATTTTTAGACCAAAAATGATTTTATCACTTTTTATTTTTATCACTTAAGTAATTAAAATAACTTAAGTAATGATTTATTAATAAAAACAACAAAAGAAATAAATAGCTAAATAAATAAAGGCTCACGGCATTAGGGTTAATTTTGGGTCAATTTTGGTCAAAATGAATTTATCACTTAGTCACTAAATTTGAATAGTAAGTAGGTTTATATTTGTTTAATTATTAAATCGTTAATAAAAAGAATTGACAAAACCGATAAGAAAATAAACGTTACACGTATTAAAATGAATGAAATCGAGTGTTACTACCTATGCTTAAATGAGGATGTGGAGATGCGGACTATTTAAAATGAACTACGACAACCTCGCTAAAATTTGAAACCGCTTAAATTTTAGCTAAGTATACGACTAAATCTAAACCGAGTTTTACTTTTGAAATATCATTTAAATCACCAAGTATAAAAATGAACTTAACCACCTTGATTAAAATGAGTTTCAAAATCACTAAATACAAAATGAACTTAACGAGTTCGATTAAAATATATTTCAAAACCGCTAAATGCAAAATGAACTTAACAACTTTAAAACTCGACTCTAAAATATCTCCAAAAATCACTAAGTACAAAACGAACTTAACGACTTTAAAACTAGAATTCTACACTTAGAAAATAAAAAGCTTAGTTTTTATTTTCCTAAAATATCCTTAGTATAGAAATAAAATAAAAATACTAAGTATAAATAAGGTCAAATAATAAATACTAAGTATAAAGATAATAAAAAAATAAATACTAAGTATAAGAATATATATACGTATGGAATACGAATAAAATACGAAGTATAAAAATACGTACAAATACGGAATACGAAAATACGAATACGTATAAATACGATGAATAGTAAATACGATGAATAGTAAATACGATGAATAGTAAATACGGTGAATAGTAAATACGGTGAATAGTAAAATAATGAATAGTGAAAAATATTTAAAAGTTACAAATGGACTCAAAATGAATAATTAAGTTTTTCTATGTGTTCTGCTTTTACTCAAGAATCATTGTTACATTAAAAATTTCATTATACAAGTTCGACGTTATATTTATATTACAAGTTCGTCATTATTATTATTTATGAACGAGAGAATGAGAAATTGAGAAAGCAAGTACTTGAATAAAATACTAGGATTGTTCGCCATGTTGCAACTCTTGAAATTGGTTAACGAGGTAGGCTACATGGGGACTTGGGCTCCTATCGAGTTGCCCAAGGCGAAATAACGATCTTAAGATCGCTACACGACACGGTATATACAACCTCAGAGATGAGGCATTCTTGATATTTCCGTGGGCCCATATATCAGTAATTGGAAAATCCAGCCCCAACCGGGGGTACCCGTCTCTGGTAATAGTCGAACATTTTCGTCGGTGATACCTTTTGAATAGCGAATAAGTATGATCCTCGAGAGGTAGTGTATGCATACATTAGACAAGGGATTAGGCCGTCCTTATTGCCTTAGATATCCTTAGTAGATAATCCAGACACGTCCCATTTCGTTTCTACCTGGCCGCTATCAAGCGCGGATTATGTCTGCATGCTTCCGCCTTACTAACGAAGATTCATCTGTTATCACATGTTGAGTGTATTTCCTTGTTTGTTTGATGATTATCGGAATGACTTGGTTGAGTATTGAAATGTAATTTGTGGAGCATGATTATTTGTGAGCATGGTGTGTTATTTGATTGGTTTATACCCGTATTGAATCATCATGATCTCCTTACGTGTTTTATGTGCATACTTGCTATTTGTTTTTCCGTGTTATTCATTATTATACTGCATATTGCTTTAGAAATTGCATGTGTCGAAAACTCGAAGGAGTGTGCGGGAAAATGATGAGAGTTTAATGCAAAATTTTAGTATTGACCGTTGATCTATCAGTGATCAAGGCCTTATTTTTGTAATCTGTTTTGAGAGAATGTAATCAAACTTGTACTCTGTTATTCTAAACTCGTACTATGTATTCAGAGTTTTAATACGATTAACAGCTGGTTTTGTAATATATAGACTTAATTAATTTTCCGCCTTAGTTTAATTAAAGTCACGAAAAACCAGGTTGTTACAGTTGGTATCAGAGCTGTCTTGCGACCGTGAATGACTTAAAGTTATCTCACATAGCGAGACGACACCTGGGCCGGACATATATATACTATATGTCTAGCATAGACTTATAGGACCAAATAATAAATTAGAAATCTCTAGACCGCTAAAAATAATAACGTAGATCAGTTTAAATGTGAGGAGGGGTAGAATCTTAAGGACCGACCTATTAATAATAAACTAGTTAGACGAGCGATAGAGTCTTATATTATTATAATTCTTTTACTTGCTAATTGCTCTATGGCTAACTCTAGTCTGACATTGGCCCTTAGGATGTCATCTTTCCACTCTTTCCGTTTCTATGCGCCGCGACGTCCACCAATGATGCCACTGGATGCTTATATATGTGGCCATTCCCACGTCATAGAACAACACGTGGAAGCCAATGGGATCACGACGACCAGACCCTACCACACTAGAGGCATTGGTTTAGGCCTGACGCTGATCGAGAGCTTCCACCCGTACGATGAGTTTTGGACACCACTAGGGTGGCAACTCCTTCTGGATTACGACCGACATATGGATCGCATGTCTCACCCCGACCCACTTCTGAGGGAGATGCAACCACCAGGATGGATGGAGCACGAGGAACTACTTGAGAACTTGATGTACCAAGAATTGAGGCACGACTATCCTCCAGTGCCAGTTGAGCTACTCCCAGTCTGGGAGAGGGATCTCCTATCAGGGAGACTCTTCAGGGTCGCGAATCATATCTAGGGTCATTGACTCCAGTTTGTAAAAATATATGTAACCGACTTTTAACTATCCTAAGAACGATCTTAATATCGTCTTCTTTTTCTACGGCTATGGAAGTTAGATTCGGATGTGACGTTTGGTGAACTTATGTATTATATGCTTCTGAAATGTAATATTTTACCCATGTATATGTTTATATACATGGAGACGTTATGTTACTACCTAGCCATGTGCTTTTCTTAATTCATTATCTTAAGATTTTACATACATATTTGTACTTCTAGATCTCATTTAAATTACCTTATCTATATTGATTTCAGATGAGACTACCGTGTGGTAAGAAGTACTCTGAGTGGACACCAAAGGAGAAAGCCCGCAAGAAAGCCATCGAGGCCTACGCGCGACGTCAACAATTGAAGTCCTGGAAGAGATCACAGGACCGGAGCAATTCGGAAGTCGACTGGAAGACAAGGGCACTTAAAACTCCGTATATGGAGCATCGAATTCCTGAACATCTCCGCCGATCCCCAGAATATACAGATGTGATCGAAGCATTCATGCAGGGGAAACCTGAGACATTTGAGGGAATCAGTGGGACACTATACCCATGGATCAGGAGTATGAACGCGAGGTTCCTGGAACACTCAGTGAGAGAGGAATGGAAGACCTCCCTAGCAGCTGCGTGCCTAGATGAGGAGGCCAAAGCATGGTGGAGACGACTACGCTCCCCGGCTATGCTTGAGGGTGAGTACTACCTGAGCTGGGAGGATTTCAAACTCGGTTTGAGCGACATGACTTATGCTGTTAAGTATAAGTATAGCTTCGCGGAGGAGGAGCATCGCTACTTAAAATTTGCCTAGGATTTAGGGCTAATCTTTTGTCATTCTCGATTCAATTTCATATCTCTTGAGAATGTATCTAAACTTTTATGTTATTTTGCTGAACTTATGTCTAAGTTTTCACCTTAGTTCATTTCATAGAGAATGTATTAGGAGGCTTGTAACGTTTTGATGTAAACCTTTTACATTATCAATGAAATGTCTTTTACCTTGCATGTATATGATGTCTATCTTTGAACCACTCAATTTATACAGCCTTGTCCTTATTTTATTTTATTTTCAGAATGGCTGCAAACAATATTAATGATGATGACCTCAACCATGCATTCTTAGAAGAAGAGGCGAGAAGAAGAGGCTTCGAGGATGCAATTATTTAAAATTGCACAAAATGTGCACCAACATCAAGGTGGCGGAAACAACCAATCCGCATTCGAGAAATTTTCCAAACATCGACCTCAACCATATTCTGGCTCTGTCAACCCCACAATCTTGACAGAGAGTGGATTGAAGAGATGGAGAAATTGCTAGAACTTAGCAAAACTCCACTAACGAGAGGGTGAATGTAGTGGCCTACTACCTCAAGGAGAGGCCAGCGGTTTGGTGGCGTTTAATCAGTCCACCTTTCCTTAAGAATCTACACTGGAGTGAATTCAAGACTCGCTTGAAAACAAGTATTTTGGGGAGGAGTTGAAATGGGACAAGGAAGAAGAGTTCGAAACCTAAGACAGGCGATATGTCCCTGCTGTGCATACGGAAAAATATCGAGCTGTCCCAAGTTCGCTCCTAGGATTATAACTAACGAGGAGGAACTTGCGACTCGTTACGTGAGAGGCATGGAAAATGGCACGAGGAACAATATGTGTGGGTTCGATCAAGAACTTCGCGGAAGCCTATGAAAAGGCAACGCCAGATCCGGGCCTCCATCCAAAAAGGAGAAGTCGAGGAGAAAAAGAAGAGGAAAACATTTACGCCTTACGTGGCGAGTGCTAGTTTCATCCACAAACCGAGGTTCTACGCCGGGTTTCCAAAATCAGGACAATCGAAATAAAGGCCAGGGCGGAATCAGATACCAACCAAACCCCACCGGTTCGTAGGGAGGAACAACCAACAACCTCCCGCAGCCCGCCGCTCAAGCAGTGTCAATGTCGCTTCGCCGACAAATTTCACCACCCGGGGAAGCGTTGCAACGGAGAGCCGGTAGTATGCTACTTCTGTAAAGTAGTGGGACACAAGGCGAATGAATGCCCAACGAGGAGTATAGCTGCTAAGGCAAACGCGGGACCACCGCCAGCAGCCAGGGTTCAAGGACGGGTTTACGCCCGACCGAAATCTGAAGAAGGGTCTGATGATATTATTGATGTCGACGTCGTCACCGGTAAATTTTTGGTTAATTCTGTACCTGCTTTCATATTGTTTGATACCGGAGCATCTTTATCGTTTATATCCTCAAAATTTATCAAACAATCCAAACTCACGAATCCTGAACAAATCAGAACTAACATATCACTACCAGATGGTAAAAACATTCCTTGTTCTTCAAAATACAATAACGTAAAAATCTCGATTCACAACACAGATTTCCTGTCAGATCTTGTATTGTTTGACCTTCCCGAGTTCGATGTAATTCTGGGAATGAACTGGCTAGCTCGTCATAACGCAACATTTAAATGCCACGACCAGAAAATCACTTTGAAAACTAACCAAGGGAAGGAAGTGTCATACCAGAGTTTTAAAAGGAAAGGAGGAGTGAAGTTAGTATCTGTACTGAAACTTCAGAGTATGGAGAGGAAGGGACACCAGGTGTATTTTTGCAGTATTACTAAGGTCGAGGACAAGCTACGCATAGAAGACATCCCAATCGTGAATGAATACCCCGATGTTTTCCCAGACGTGTTACCAGGTATGCCTCCTGCACGAGATGTCGAATTCTCTATCGACTGCACCCAAGACCGCACCTATATCAAAGGCACCGTACAGAATGGCACCCATCGAGCTCCAGGAACTCAAGAAACAGTTAGAGGAAATGATTGAGTTAGGCTTTATAAGACCAAGTGTTTCACCTTGGGGTGCACCGGTACTGTTTGTAAAGAAGAAGGACGGAAGTATGAGACTCTGCATTGATTACAGGGAATTAAATAAGGTGACCATCAAGAATCGTTATCCTCTGCCTAGGATAGACGATCTCTTTGACCAGCTCAAAGGAGCGGGAGTATTCTCCAAGATTGACCTAAGGTCAGGATACCATCAGATTGCGGTCCGCAAAGAGGATATACAAAAGACTGCTTTCAGATCAAGGTACGGACATTACGAGTTCAAAGTAATGCCGTTCGGCCTTACCAACGCGCCAGCAGTGTTCATGGATCAAATGAACAGAACCTTCCACGAGTACCTCGACATTTGTGTTGTCGTGTTTATTGACGACATCCTGATCTACTCCAAGAATAAAGAAGAACACGCAGAACACCTACACATTATCCTAGGTATCTTGAGAGACCATAAATGGTATGCCAAATTTTCAAAGTGTGAATTTTGGTTAGGCCAAGTGGCGTTCCTAGGCCACGTAATCTCCAAGGAGGGAGTAATGGTGGATCCAGCAAAAATCGAGGCTGTCAAAGAATGGATAGCACCAAAAACAGTCACGGAAGTCAGAAGCTTCCTAGGATTGGCTGGCTATTATAGAAGGTTTGTTTCCGATTTCTCAAAAATAGCCCGCCCAATGACTAAGCTACTACAAAAGGAGTCAAAGTTTGTGTGGAACGACGATTGTGAAAAAGCGTTCCAAGAACTTAAGGCAAGGCTTACTACAGCACCGGTTTTAGCCTTGCCCACAGATGGGGATGAATATGAGGTATACAGTGACGCGTCATTAAATGGTCTGGGTTGCGTCCTGATGCAACAAGGGAAAGTAATAGCTTACGCGTCAGACAACTTAAAGTGCATGAAAGGAATTACCCAACTCACGACCTAGAACTTGTCGGTCGTGTTTCATACCAAGATTTGGCGCCATTATCTCTATGGTCAAGATCAAATTCTACACCGACCATAAGAGCTTGAAATACATCTTCACCCAGAAAGAGTTGAACATGAGACAACGAAGGTGGTTAGAATTGATCAAGGATTACAAAATCGAGTTACTATACCACGAGGGAAAGGCTAATGTAGTTGCTGACGCACTGAGCCGTAAGGCAATACATACTCTGAACAACATTTGGGAAATTCCCTCAGACATCGTTCAGGATCTAAAGAGACTGAGCTTAGAATTGGTACAGTCAGATGACGTTGATCTAAATGCAATGGTGGTAGAACCAGATTTATTCCATGATATACGAGCTCTGCAATGGGAAGACCCAGCCTTGTTAGAAATCAGAGAAAAGATTCCAACAGAGGGAACAGAGGGGTTTGAGATCTACACGGATGGAAGTCTACGCTTCAACGGTAGATGGTGCATACCTAACAATGAAGTTTTGAAACGCAAATTTCTTGTCGAAGAACATAGCACCCGCTACTCAGTACATCCTGGCTCAGATAAAATGTACAAAGACCTTAAATTACGTTTCTGGTGGGTAAGGATGAAGGCAGAGGTAGCCGAGTACGTGGCGAGATGTATGATTTGCCAGAAAGTAAAATTCGAGCACCAGAGACCAGGAGGACTGCTCCAACCGTTAGAAATTCCTCAAGGAAAGTGGGACTCCATATCCATGGATTTCATTATGGGGTTACCGAGGACGTCAGGAGGTAAGGATGCAATATGGGTTATTGTGGATCGTCTAACTAAAGCGACTCGCCGTTCCGATCAAAGAGACTTGGGGATTAGAAGAATCGCCAAAGCTACTTAAAAAGAAATAATACGACTCCATGGCGTTCCTCGACATCATATCAGATAGGGACGCAAGATTTACATCGCATTTCTGGAAGAAATTGCAAGAGGCGTTGGGTAGTAAATTGAAAATGAGTACGGCGTTTCATCCAAAGAATCGACGGTACGAGCGAACCATCCGTATTAATCGGAAGACATGTTGAGGGCATGTACGATGGAATTCAACGTGAATCGGGAAAAGAGCTTACCTCTCGTTGAATTCTCATACAACAATAGCCATCATGCTAGTCTAGGGTGTGCGCCTTTTGAGGCATTGTATGGCAGGAAGTGTCGCAGTCCGGTTTGTTGGGACGACGCTAGTGATAATGTGGGTACTGGACCCCAGGTTATACAAGATCAGATTGAACACATCAAGATCATCCGAGAACGACTGCAAGCAGCTCAAGATCGACAGAAGAAATATGCAAACGAGCACCGTCGATCTATTGAGTTCAACAGTGGAGATAAGGTCTTCTTAAAGGTCTCACCCATGAAAGGGGTAAGACGCTTCGGACTAAAGGGGAAGCTTAGTCCAAAGTACATCGGACCCTATGAAATACTTGAACGAATTGGCGAGGTGGCATACCGACTCGCCTTACCGCCAAACTTATCCAAGGTACACGCTGTATTTCACGTATCTCAGCTCCGAAGATACAGAAGCGACCCGAGTCACATTGTTACGCCCGATGTGATCGCCATCGAGCCTAACATGCTTTACTCTGAGAAACCAGTGGAAATTCTCGCCAGAGAGACCAAATTTACTGACGCAAGTCGATACCCTTAGTGAAGGTTCTGCGGAGGGATGTAAGACTGAACAAGCAACATGGGAGACCGAAGCGTCGATGAAGGAGAAGTACCCGGAACTGTTTAGCACAGGTAACCTTAACCACCCAGATTACTTTAAGTTTCGGGGACGAAACTTCTTTAAGAGGGGAGGATCAGAACACCGTGTTAATTTAAGCTAATTATAATTAGGAAATCAATAATTAATCACCCTCGCTCACTTATTTTTCTAAAACAATGCACTATAATCAATAATGCACCTAAACTAAAACCATTTTGAATTACTTAGAATTTGAACTTTATTCTTTCATATTCAAACTCGATAAATCAAATGAAGCACACACGACAAATTTCTCAACGACAAATTTTGGCACGCAAATCGAGGTCAAACGTTGACTAAATGGCCAAGTCACCTAAATGTGATTAAGTCACCTAACCTTCTCTTAAATATACTTACTCTTAATCCAAACCTAATTAAAGTAACTTAAGCTTAATCATATTGGGTTATACTAACAAAACATATTATAATAATATAAGATTACTATTCCTTTTGATTTAACTAGCACTTTCACTAAAACTCGATATAATGAGCTACACTTATTCAAAACTGATAAACTTTTTGACGTTTGATCATAATTATTTAATTCGATAACATTCAATGAAAAAAAATATGTATTTCGGTCAAGTAAGATTTTATTTCAAAGTTTCGAGGATTCTAGACCCAATTTTTGTTTTGGATTCTTTCCTACGTTTTTCTTCATTTTAATTTTTGATCTTACTTCTAAACATTATTTTAAGACTATATATTTCATTTCGAGACTTTTCGCGTACGCGCAAATCGAAAATTTCAAAAACGAAAAATCGGGACATGTGCATGTATGTTGGCCGAGATTTTTGGGGTCAAGGGTCAAGTTATCCTCTTCCATTTTCTTCACCTTTTGCACCATGTCTAATCCCCCTTATACTCTACATAATTCATCATCATTTCTAGCCTAAATTAATTTAAAGTTTAAATAATTAGTTGCACAAGTTTACTAGTATATGTTTTATTATTATCACTACATTTCATTTACACACAAAACTCAACTAAAAACTCTAACATTTCCTCTCTAAATAAAAACCAACCCAAGAACATAGTAAGAACAAACTCATCTCCAACCTTGAAGCTCTTATGATCTTCATCTTCATCCTTTAGCTTTTCTTCCTTAAACTTTCATTTTATTGTTTTAAATTCACTAGAACACTTAAATTAATTCCTTCATCATTTATATTCATTAATCACTACTCCTTTTAACTAGTAAATAAACATGAACATAAATCAAAAATCACTTAAAAGATTTAAATCACCTAAACCTAAAAATAATACTACAACTTTAAATTTAAGTTTAACTAGTTTAGTTTTAAAAATAATTTACTAACTTGTTTATTTCATTCTTATGTACCTCTCCTAACTAAAGACGAGGAGCAAGGTGGTGGTGTCGATTTGAGCCTGTTTGGTCACATAGTCTAATCTTGACAAGCTGTTGATCTTTTCACTCATAACCTAACTAAGGTGCTTCCCGCACACTTATGTGAAAAGCGCCTCGAATTTGTTTATATGTTAATGTTTTTGATGCATGTATGTTTTATCTTTATCACCTAGTAATCACTTGTTAAATTAGGAGACAAAAATCGAAAAATAAAAAATAGAGTAACATTAAAATACCACACGGCATACCCCTTTATTTTGGTTTAATTTTTCGTTTTAATTTTTGTAAATTGCATGCTTAAAATACTCATAATGAAATGGACATGAAAATATAATTAGTTTTTGTTTAGGATTTAAAATGAATTTGTTATGAATTTTTAAGTGTTTTAATGTATTATGTGTGTTCTTGAATTTTTATTGATGTTCATGTGTTTGAATGATTTTACTTATGTATGTTAATGTTTGTATATGATTTTCATTTATGTTAAACATATAAATGATATAAAGTAAATTAGTTATTGAATTAGAAGTATAAAAATCAAAAATCAAAAATCATATACATATATATATACACGGCATTTTTGAATTATTTGGACCAATTTTTAGTTTTAATTTTTCTAAATAACATATTATGATTAATCTAGTTAAATTGGACTTGTAGGAAAAATTTGAGGAAATTATATAAACATATGAAAATTTGACTAAATAATAATCATATGAAAAATAATAGTGTTCTTCATAACTTCATATGTTCTTCATTTTATGACTAAGATTGATTCATAAATTTTATAAGTTTTAGTTATTTGTTGTTTCTTTTTTACTAGTGTAAATCACCTTAGGTTAATTTGACTAATTAGTATATAAAAACTTCAAATCAAAACCGATAAAAATTTGAAAACGAAAATAAATGTGTAAGTATGGAAGGCCACGGTTTTGGTTGATTTTTAGACCAAAAATGATTTTATCACTTTTTATTTTTATCACTTAAGTAATTAAAATAACTTAAGTAATGATTTATTAATAAAAACAACAAAAGAAATAAATAGCTAAATAAATAAAGGCTCACGGCATTAGGGTTAATTTTGGGTCAATTTTGGTCAAAATGAATTTATCACTTAGTCACTAAATTTGAATAGTAAGTAGGTTTATATTTGTTTAATTATTAAATCGTTAATAAAAAGAATTGACAAAACCGATAAGAAAATAAACGTTACACGTATTAAAATGAATGAAATCGAGTGTTACTACCTATGCTTAAATGAGGATGTGGAGATGCGGACTATTTAAAATGAACTACGACAACCTCGCTAAAATTTGAAACCGCTTAAATTTTAGCTAAGTATACGACTAAATCTAAACCGAGTTTTACTTTTGAAATATCATTTAAATCACCAAGTATAAAAATGAACTTAACCACCTTGATTAAAATGAGTTTCAAAATCACTAAATACAAAATGAACTTAACGAGTTCGATTAAAATATATTTCAAAACCGCTAAATGCAAAATGAACTTAACAACTTTAAAACTCGACTCCTAAAATATCTCCAAAAATCACTAAGTACAAAACGAACTTAACGACTTTAAAACTAGAATTCTACACTTAGAAAATAAAAAGCTTAGTTTTTATTTTCCTAAAATATCCTTAGTATAGAAATAAAATAAAAATACTAAGTATAAATAAGGTCAAATAATAAATACTAAGTATAAAGATAAAAAAAAACTAAAAACAAACTATAAGAATATATATACGTATGGAATACTTAATAAAATACTTAAGTATAAAAATACGCATAAATACTAATAATTTAAAATACGAATACGTATAAATACGATGAATAGTAAATACGATGAATAGTAAATACGATGAATAGTAAATACGATGAATAGTAAATACGATGAATAGTAAATACGGTGAATAGTAAAATAATGAATAGTGAAAAATATTTAAAAGTTACGAACGGACTCAAAATAAATAATTAAGTTTTTCTATGTGTTCTGTTTTACCTGAAGAACTGCTGTTACTAAAAAAATTTCATTATACAAGTTCGACGTTATATTTATATTACAAGTTCGTCAGTATTATTATTTATGAACGAGAGAATGAGAAATTGAGAAAGCAAGTACTTGAATAAAATACTAGGATTGTTCGCCATGTTGCGACTCTTGAAATTCGAAGTTAACGAGGTAGCTGTCTATGGGGACTTGGGCTCCCTATCAGAGTTGCCCAAGGCGAAATAACGATCTTAAGATCGCTACTCGACACGGTATATACAACCTCAGAGATGGGGCATTCTTGATATTTCCGTGGGCCCATATATCAGTAATTGGAAAATCCAGCCCCAACCGGGGGTACCCGTCTCTGGTAATAGTCGAACATTTTCGTCGGTGATACCTTTTGAATAGCGAATAAGTATGATCCTCGAGAGGTAGTGTATGCATACATTAGACAAGGGATTAGGCCGTCCTTATTGCCTTAGATATCCTTAGTAGATAATCCAGACACGTCCGATTTCGTTCGGCCCTGGCTGCTATTGCGCGGATTATGTCTGCATGCTTCCGCCTTACTAACGAAGATTCATCTGTTATCACATGTTGAGTGTATTTCCTTGTTTGTTTGATGATTATCGGAATGACTTGGTTGAGTATTGAAATGTAATTTGTGGAGCATGATTATTTGTGAGCATGGTGTGTTATTTGATTGGTTTATACCCGTATTGAATCATCATGATCTCCTTACGTGTTTTATGTGCATACTTGCTATTTGTTTTTCCGTGTTATTCATTATTATACTGCATATTGCTTTAGAAATTGCATGTGTCGAAAACTCGAAGGAGTGTGCGGGAAAATGATGAGAGTTTAATGCAGGTACCCCGAGTATTGACCGTTGATCTATCAGGGGATTGAAGGCCTTATTTTTGTAATCTGTTTTGAGAGAATGTAATCAAACTTGTACTCTGTTATTCTAAACTCGTACTATGTATTCAGAGTTTTAATACGATTAACAGCTGGTTTTGTAATATATAGACTTAATTAATTTTCCGCCTTAGTTTAATTAAAGTCACGAAAAACCAGGTTGTTACACCATAGTAACGGCCTCATCGAATGACCACAAGTTTTGCATCTTGACCCGATTTGCTATCCTAGGGTTTAGGCCCTCAACAAACCTTGCAATTTTTTGCTCGGGCTTCTCATTCATCTCACATTGTAGGGTGAGTTGCTCAAAGTCCCTAAGATAGGTTTCAATGGGGTGTGTCTCTTGTTTTAGTTGAGCTAGCTTGAGGAACATGTCTTGGGTATAATCCTTTGGAACAAACTTGTCTTTGAGTCTTTTTTTGAGTTTGAGCCACGACTTAATGGGTTCCTTACCCTCTTGGTTTCGTTGGTTCTTGAGGTTTTCGTACCAAAGGGAAGCATATCCCTTGAACTTCATGATGGCCACCTTAAAACACTTCCTATCGGGATATTCCTTAAATTCAAAGATCCTCTCTATCGACCTAAGCCAATCTAGGAGATCCTCGGGGTTCAAGCTACCATAAAAATCGGGTATATCCACTTTGATATCTCGGTCATGGTCTCTTGGGTGGGTTTCAAGGGACTCCTCCGAATTCGAAAATTGATCTTCCATGTGAGGAGGAGGTTGTCCTCTCCCACGGCCCCCATACCCACGCCCTCTTCCCCCTCCACCCCTTCTTGGTTCATTAAGATTTTGGTCTAAGAGGGTGTTTAGAGCATTCATCATCAAAGTACAATTACCGGTGAGTTGAGTTAACTTCTCTTCTAAATCGGAAAGCCTTTTACCCTCCCCTCTATCCCCTTCCATTATGTGAAAATTTTGTGAGATCTTTTGTGGAAATTTTGTGGGAAATTTATAGAAAATAAACAAGGAAAAGAAGAAGAAAAACGAAAATTAAAAGAAGGGAAAAAACAAAGGAGTAACTCGAAAAAACTAAGAACAAGAACAAATCGAAAAACAAGAACAAACCTAGGCTTTGATGACCAATTTGGAGTGAAACTAAGTGGATCAAGTTTCACTCAAGGGATGAACAAAAATCGAACTTGAAAACCCTTGAAAATCTCGGCCAAATGTATTGTTTTTGTGAGATAATTTTCTGAAATTTTGTAAACAAGGAAAACATAAAAGATAGTAGCTAAATCTACACACAAAGTAATAGATTTAGGTTTTGATTAGTTTAAGCACAAAGCCACTAAACTAATCTTTCACTAACTCACACACAAAGTAATGAGAAAATGAAGAGCACTCAAATAAACAATTAGGGTTTTTCATTCAACAAAAATCTGAAAATTATGTTGTGAGAATGTGGGTTTTTATATTACCCTCATTCTAATCTTGGCCATACATTTCAAAGAGGATCTAAGGGCTCACATGTGCCTTTGGAAACAACAAAAAAAACGGCCAAATGCCCTTACATGAGCTGAAAATTTGAAGGCTATCAAACAAACTAAAAAGCATAAAGGTTGATGTGGACATTAGACTCAATCCCCTCCTTTGATTGTTTAGGTAGTCTTCAAGGGTCTTGATTTGATCTTGGGAGCATGTGGGACGGTCCATTGGAAACAATTACAAGGGATTATATTGTTTCCTTACATCAAAAGCATAAAGTAAAAAGTAAAGAAAGCGACATGTATGAAAATGACATAAAACATAAAACAATGTGATGATCTTGGTTGGCTTGATTAAGTGGCTCCTTGGACCTCCATTGAGCTAGCTTTTGTGAACCATGTGAGTCCTTTATTGGAGGGTTAACTCACATGGGTGCACCCAATTGACCACATTCAAAAATAGCATAATCTTGACTTTTTGTTGCTCTCCAACTTTGACTTCCTCTTGACTTTGCTTGATCACTAAGGTTGGCTCGATTTGACCATAGAATTGACTTTACTTAGCCCTTAGTGATCCCTTGGTCCATGACCTAGGCTTGGGTTTGAGCCCATGGCCCCAACCCATGGTCTCCCTCGACTTCACCCTTGACCACTTTGACCATTTTTGGTCCAGATTCTAACCCAAGTACATAAATTATTTATTCGACCGTTCTAGTAAAGAACTTATCCTTTTCGACCAACCTTTCCAAGTTTATTCAAGTCTAGTCGTCAAACACTCTTTTCTTGTACACAACCATTCTAGTATGACATAAGTAAAACAATAGCGTAGTACGTAACAATTCCAACCAGACAACGCTACACTACTATCGTGACTAAACAGTCTCAACGAAGCGTAGAAATCACCATTCAATACCCCCAATATAACAGCCTCAAACGGCTGACTTACAGCCCCCTCACACGTCCCAAAAATAAAGCAACCAACAGCCCTTAAGTCGACCAAAGTAGGGCTGTAACCAGCCCACAAACTGCATCCACCAGCCCTTAACAACCCACAAACCTACCAAATACACGGCTGAAATCAGCCCACAAACCGGCAGCAACAACAGCCATTAAACGGCCTACCAAACAGCCCCAACACTGCCCCATAATCGGCCATAAAATCGACCAAAACCATCAGCCCACACGTGGCGTTAGACCGACAGAAAAACAAACCGAAGACCCGACATTTACAGCCCTCACAATTACTTACAAACACACAAATTTATACCCACATTCACACACACAACACACACAATCAATTCACCAACATTCAAGGCTTGTAAGCTCACAAATCCTTACTCACAATTACAACAACACAAACCAAACTAAGAGACTAAGTAAGGGAGTAGTCCTTACCTTAAAGAGAGAACCGAGTTTAGCTTGAACTCCGACGGATTCGCGCCCATAAGTATCTCTACGGCTCCACACACTACAAATAACGCAACAATCAGAAATCACGCAACCCGGTCCTAAGGTCGAACCAAACCCATGACACTTGCTACAGCAGCCCAGGGACAGCAGCACTAATAAATCAGAATGACAGCAGCTAAAATACGATAAAAAAAACCACATAAAAAATGCAGCCACGCCCGTCCACGCTCACAACAGTTAGACATACATCGTAACTCACTCACATACACGCCTCATCCACATTTAAAAGAGAACAGCAGCAGCAGCAACCATGGTGATAGCAACCACTCACAGCGTAACAGAGATAAGGCTGCCAACCGAACCATATATATACACAAACAAGCACTCGGTATAGCTTTAACACACATACACAGTCACCTTACACGCCTAACTACACCATTCACGTACAGAATCAACACCTAAACCGAGCTAAGTAAGGAAAAGCCCTTACTTGGAGAAGAGAATCGCGAAACTCAAGCAAGCTCAAGGTCAAAAACGCCCAATACCGCTCCGATTCAACACAACCTCTACAAATAACAATTTCCCTATCAATTACTAGTTAATTACTCACTAATCGAAAAACAAAATCATTAAAAACATCTCCAAATCAGAAGTCCCCAAGTATTAGGTCAAATTTGGACGAAAATAATTGATTGACTAAAAACGAATTATACCTCCAAAACGTGGATGAGAAGGCTAAAACTCGAGGATATCATCAAATTGAAGTGAAATAAGAAGGGATCTGCAAGTATAACGGGAAGAATGGTGCGCAGAGACGAAGAATAATGATGAACGATGAAGAGGATGACAATGAAACGACGAAGATGATGTGGCGTGATGATGACGGTGATGATTGGTGAGGACGATGATGACGGTTGATGATGATGATGATGATGATGAAGATGAAAGAGGACGAAGGAGAGACGAAGAAAGAAATGATGGAATTAAACCGATGTTGGGGTTGTGTACAAAGTCGATGAAGGATAGGTAGTAATTAGGGTAGGATTTATTTGCTCGGTCAATCTCATTGACCATTCCCTCACTTTATTATTTTCATATAAAACTACATTTAAGAAAATAATATGAACTCGTATAAGCTCGACTTAAAATATAAGACCCGACTTAAAATATGAGATTCGTTTATAACAAGGTACAAAAATACGGAGTATTACAGTCTTCCCCTCTTAAAAGAACTTTGTCCCGAAGTTCAACTATTCCCACAACACGACAGGTTAAACTAGACATATAAAATGTGACGTATAAATCGTGTTCACTCATAAATCTAACTAACCTTAACAACTAAAACAATCTCAAATTATAATATAATAACAAAACTCGATACCATTCGACATTATAAGCAACAATATGTGCATAATGCATAAAACATGACAAAAACGAGCGCGACATTTTATCCATCACTCTTTAAAAAACTTCGTCCTCGAAGTTTAAACTACCATCACTCTTCCAAACATGACTAGTAATCATACCATAGACGACTACAATATACCTACTTACGTCTATATATTACACAAACACAAATCATCCAAATTTTCTTTCTATATCTTTTGCATTACAAACACAGCTCGTTTATTATTAAAGTCTATTCCATACGCAAACACTATCTATAGCAACAAAGCAAAACAGACTGTACAGCACACGTACCACAACAACAACAAGACGACAGCAACATTCCTTATTGTCACAGTAACAGCAAGTGATAAATATGATTTCAGCAGCAGTAAATCATGTAACAGCAACACAACAGCGAGTATAAAAGAACAGATTAACAACATTTTCAGCAACCTAATCGTACAACAGCACCCTAGCACATCTATAGCAGCAACTGCAGAGTAGTGTATAACTCGCACATGTCAATCACTCACCGAAAACCAGCTCGGTACATTCACAATTCGAGCACTCTTCACAAAATATTGCATTAATGACAGCAGTAGAGTAATCGTTAACATTAGTCATTCGCACGTCTAACCAAACTCAACCCACACACTTACACAGGACACGCATGGCGTTTACTAGCTACTATTACCTACGCATCGTTATCCTGATATCTCTATATTTCTCACTTTCTTATAAAATCATCTTTATATACATACCTGTCATAAGTTCTTTTGTTAATGCATGATCTACTCTTTATATAAATCATCTTTATATACTTATATTCGTTTCTGTTACCGTATGACTCACTCTTTGACTCTGTTACTCTCGGATTTTCTGTCCTTCTCCACCATAACATTTTATATTAATACCACAATTCAACATGTTGTTACTTTTCTGACCATTCTAATAATAGCTCATCGCTTGTGTAACCTCATATTTATCAAGTTCCATATCATACTTGGCGTACCCATACTATTCCTTCCTCTAAATTACTCACCTATAGTTCTGCACTCTTTGTATTTATGTTTTCATTCATATCCTAACATAATAAATCCAAAACTATGCCACCCTTTTACAAACCTACTCCATTAGCCAGATAGCTATGTCTTAATGGTCACACATATTTTTCTAATCTTTGTTTCCTGGTCACATAAATTAATCTATCTTGTCATTTTACGTTGCTTATCTCGCCTTAGCCTTATTAACACATTTACTCATTCCCACGAAACCCTCTCACATCACTTGTATTGTCTACACCATCTTACACTATCAACAAAGCAACATTATTCGCTTACTTATATCATCGGCTATTTCTACAACTTATATTAATTCTTGTATTACTGTTTCACTCATGAATTCATTCTACTCAATTATGACGATTCTGTCGTCGATGTCTTATATGTTCTCTCCTAATGCTTATTGTTCTCGCTACCGTTTCACACTTTTTTTTTCCGTTGCACTTCTTGACCTTCCTAATACTAGTTTATTACCTAGGCGATTACATTCGTTTATATACTTATACGGTAAGCAACGTGTCTTTACTACTCTTTCTTCTATACTTTATGTCATCACAATGAACCATCACTCAACCTTTTTTTTCCTAACCTATACTTTTCGTGAATATTCTAATGACTTCCGACTCTGTAATCCGCCAAAATATACACTCACCTTATTTCTTGTAACTTGTAGTTACTCGTGCCTCTAGGTTCCCAACACTCTTCTAATTACCATGCTTCTGTAACTTCCATAAACTCGAACGATTAATTCTTCTTTTCTCTCCACACGTTTCAGCTAAAAACTCTTGATAATCTGAACAGATATCCGTAATGCTCTCAACAGTTAACACACATTCTCATTACACATTATATTTATGTCTATTCAAACATACGCATATACACCTTATAAAACTATATTAACTCACTTCTGTGGTTCATCTTCAACCATACCACACAAATAGATATACACAAGAACATTTACTTAATCTCCATTTATCATATTTTCACCTTGTAACACCCGGTGTTGTCCGAGGTTATTCGGGCCGGGTACCCCGTTGAAGAGGTTCATGTGTTGGCTCAAGTGACATAGTGCTTAAAAGGATTGTAAGTGCTACTCATATCAACAAGATGCATCTTCTTTTCTGGTGGCTCATCTTAAGAACTCTTCAGTTAAGCGTGCTTGCTGAAGAGTAGTTTTAAGATGGGTGACCTCCTAAGAAGTTCTCAGGATGCGCACGAGTGAGGACAAAGTGCGCTGGAAAGGGCCCGTATTGGTCTGTGGGTGATGTACGCAGCCTGGCAAGCTACCGTGAATGACATTTCGGCCTTTAGCTGGGGCCGGGGTGTTACACACCTGCCTTTGCTCAACTCGATTGAATTCATGCATATACACACTTCATTTTACCTTAAAGCTCTTACATGTTTCGATCCATTGGTTAGGCTATTTCACCTACTCTCATGCTTATCATACCTCTACTATCAACATCGTAACCATCACTCTCACGTCACACATATCCTACCCATCACCTCCCACATCTAAGATCTCGCTTCACACTTAGACACTCACGTGATATAAGCGCTCTTAAAAGTCTACTATGCAACTTTACGATATTCACACCTATAACTCATGCACACACTTTTATTTTCATATTTCCGGCACTCTAACACTCGCCTATGATACACAAGCACAGCGAATAGCTTATTCTACAGTATATAACATCTACACAAAACCCCAAAATAAGCAAATACATAATCTAGTGATCATGGACCTTAAGCCTTTCAACCTATAATCACAAAATACATCACTTTTCTAATATCATACCAAGCGAGTAAACAAGGCATATGGCTAACAACCAATTACGTCACTAATCATATATACAAATAGCTCAGACTACCCTGGTGATAAGCAATATAGTGATTAGGCACACATATAAATAGCTCATACTTCACATTATAACCCACATCACATCCTCGGTACTAACTAACCAACTTTACAACAGCCAAATTAAGGCATTCCATCTCCACGAGGTCTCAATATGCATTTCCTAGAATATGTTCAGAGATCGCAAGAAGTCTAATTTAGTTGTCAAACCTAGATCCTATTCATTCCTATAATGTAAACATTTACATAAGCGTATTCTACAGCATCTAACGTAAAAGGCATATTCAACCATCTTAAACAACATAGTTAAGCATTCATCTCCTTACATAACACCCATCGTACGACATAACACACATCACCACTGTCTGTATACTTTACAACGCACAACATACGTTTACTATATACGCGGTCTTAACTCACAACCTATCATCTTCATGTTTACGCTGAAAACATTTATCACAAGCCATAGGTCACAAAATATACATCTCATTCATATACGCACTCAAGATCATAATTTCAAATCATTAGCAATCACAAGCAATCATATCCAAATCATTTACAAGTATCTCTAATCATCATATCACCATATTACATCTCCGTCACTTTTCTCAATACAACCACCATTCTAATATTTCAAACACTTTTCCAATAACCCACTCATAACTCAGGGCACAATTACACAATTATTGATGCGTAAAGTAACTCAACAGTTGTTGTTAATACAATATCACACACCCAACTAGAACATGTCACTCTTGTAGTAGTCAAGTACCAAGTATACTTAAGCAAAATTCACCATATCATCATATCAAGTCCTCATTTTTCAAAAGGGGTGGTAGGGTGGGCACTAGTTGAGAAAAACGATTCTATGCGTATAAACAACCATGACAGTACACAACCATAATATTACACCACAACACCATGTCACAAGAATCACCTCATATCAAAGCAACTCATATACAAATTAATAAATGCCCAAAAACCAGAAAACAATATCACAAGCATGCAGTGGCAACAACTACTATAGCTAGCAACAACCAATATTTCACAGTTCCTCAAAATGCACCACAAGTGCATCCAGTGACCCAAAGGTCCTAATCCCATCCTCCATCAACAATAATCAACAGTATACATAATATAATCAACAAGTATGCATACTAAAGCATCTGATAAGAAAAGTGCAATAACATGATGTATATAAACTAAGCATATCGCAGCTGTGACTTATAATCATATACGATGTTAGAAGCAGAAACGGTTGTAGAACCAGATAACATCCCCATTTAGGCGAGGCGGGCCCCACCTAAATAAGGGCGTTAGTGGCTCTGAGTTACGAGGCTTTAGAAGTAACGCCAAGAGTCACCTGTAGAAAACTGGACGACAAAAGTGTATATATAACTCCAGGGCATAAACACAAGACGGTATAAGAAACGAGAAAGCTGTAACACAACTCCGTACAAGACTACGGCACGCAGGCCCGAAAGAGTATTGAAAATAAAAGACATGACGCAAGGGTCCGACAAGTCTAAAGAAGCCACAAAAGCGAAAGCCCAGCCACGTGCCCAGCAAACAGTCAAGTAGAACGCGTCCGAGTACTTAGGGGTGGGGGAAATAAAAGAAGACACCCAGAAACAACCTAGTTAGCCTTTACATTAATCAAAGAAAGAGTAAAAGAAGAGGAGGATAAATATAATTGGCAAATCTAACGAATATAGAGAAAAAGGGATGATTTTTGACTCCTAACTCGAACGTTACATTCAATAAAATGCAGACAAGAGGAACCTCCTATGTAACCTCCACACGGAGGACTTATCATGTCGCCTACAACCCCCAACTCCTCCTCCAAACTCGTCAGTCTCAACAGGCAACACATGCCTAACAAACATGGCAATACATGCCTTATAATCACGGCAACACATGCCTCATAATCACGGCAACACATGCCTCATCATCACGGCTACACAAGCCTCATAAATACGGCAACACATGCCTCATAATCACGGCTACTCAAGCCTCATAAACACGGCAACACATGCCTCATAATCACGGCTACACAAGCCTCATAAACACGACAACACATGCCTCATAATCAAAAGAAGTACTTTACGTCATGGCAAGAGAACGAAATTCATTCCACTTAATTATTGAGTATTTTAAAGAGTATTTACAACGATTCTAACCCGAGTACATAAATTATTTATTCAACCGTTCTAGCAAGGATCATATCCTTTTCGACCAACCTCTCCAAGTTTATACAAGTCTAGTCGGCAAACACTCTTTTCATGTACACCACCATTCCAGTATAACATAAGTAAAACAATAGCGTAGTACGTAACAATTCAAACAAGACAACGCTACACTACTATTGTAACGAAATAGTCTCAACGAAGTGTAGAAATCACCATTTAATACCCCCTATATAACAGCCTCAAACGGCTGACTTACAGTCCCCTCACACGTCCCAAAAATGAAGCAACCAACAGCCCTTAAGTGGACCGAAGTAGAGCTGTAACCAGCCCACATACAGCAACATCCACCAGCCTTTAACAACCCACAAACCTACCAAATACACGGCTGAAATCAGCCCACAAACCTAAGAAAGAATAAAGACCATTAAAGGGCCTACCAAACAGCCCCAACACAGACCCATAATCGGCCATAAAATCGACCAAAACCATCAACCCACACATGGCGTTAGACCGACAGAAAAGCAAACCCAAGACCCGACATTTATAACTCTCACAATTACTTACAAACACGCAAATTTATACCCACATTCACACACACAACACACACACAATCAATTCACCAACATTCAAGGCTTATAAGCTCACAAATCCTTACACACAATTACAACAACACAAACCATACTAAGAGACTTAGTAAAGGAGTAGCCCTTACCTTACAGAGAGAACCGAGTTTAGCTTCAACTCCGATGGATTCGCGCCCATAAAAATCTCTACGGCGCCACACACACTACAAACAACGCAACAATCACTATAAAAAAAAGCAGTTTAGCTACGGCAGAATCCGTCGCAAAACAGACAGTTTTGTCGCAAAAACAGGCTGAGCGACGGAAATTCCGTCGCCAAAAGTCCGACGGTATACGGCGTCGCAAAACTAAAACTTGCGACGGAATGTCCGTCGCAAATATATTACGACGGAAATTCCGTCGCAAAAACCTTCGAAAAATATGCTGACTGGTGGCTTAAATAAAAAACGTAAAATAGATTTAGCGACAGAAAATCCGTCGCAAAAAAACACAATTCCGTCGCAAAAAAAATTTAAAAAAAAATAAATTAACTTTGCGACAGACTTTTCGTCGCAAGTGGGGTTTATGTCCGTCGCAAAAACTTTTAAGCTGTGGCTGTTTCTGCCGCTTTCCCAGCCTCCTGGTACTGCTTTTTAATAGATCAATATTGTCATTCGACACCTGCATTCAGAAAATTTTGGTTTTCACAACCAAATACACCACCCAACGAATGATAATAGAGTCGATATTTATATATAGAAATATGTGTAAGTAACTTACACAATTCGCTACAAAGTTTCCAAAATGTCAACTACTAATAATAAATCCGAAGTTTTAATTTACACATTATAAATCCGAAGTTTCGAAAATGGCTAAGTAGGAGGAGGGACTAGGGAACTAAACCCGTGACCGTCGCCGTGGTCGTCGGAGAAGTCGTCACGACGAAACGGCGGTATGCCGGGATTGCAGGAGTTCGGCGGAGACGGCCAACCGAGGGTTTGCCTCATGAATTCCATCATCATCTTTTGGTTCTCCTCGAGCTCATGCACTTTGGCGGTAAGCATTTGATTTTGGGAGGCGGTCTGACTTACAATGCCGGGCTGAGACCTTGGAACCTTGCTTGACGAGCTCCGGTTGTGTGCTTTAGGCGGTGTGAAAAAATTTGGAGCTTTTTCACCGGTACCATAAACCCGCCCCTTTCTGTCAAAACCACCTGCCGACTGTAGGTAAAGCTCGTGCTCGTCCGCGTCGACGTCTGCCTCCTCGTTTGCGGCTCTCCTCTCTAAGAAATCATTCTGAAAATCAATTGAAAATCACTAAATATTGAAATCATTTCGAAATTAATTGAAAATTATTAAATATTAAATAAACTAAATATATTAAAGACGATTATGTTACCACAATTTGCTCGGCCCGTGGAGTAATCCATTTTCCCTCTTTATTTTTCTTCGTCAACTCCAACATTTTAAATGGATTTATATCCTCGATACCTTGCTGAAAATCATTAAAGTGTTAAAATATATATAATAAATGTTAAGTGTTGGTAGTATTAAACGGAAAATTTAAAATTGAATAGATAATAAAGACATACCGCAGCAACTTCCAACGCCGCACCACCACTTCTGCAACCAAACACGTGAGTCGGAAGGGCTTTTCCGTCTTCCCCCCCCCCCCCCCCCCTTTGCACCTATTCTCCGTCGCCTTTTTGGACCTCTCGGCGAATTCCGGATCATTTTTCTTCCGTGTCTGAATTAGCTAACAAGATGGATAATGCAAGTTCTTGATAACAAGAACGGATAAGTAAGCAATCTCGATCAATCCTCGCAAGGAAATCACTTAATTAGCTAAATCTCAACCTCGCAAGGAAGAGTTTGAATTCAATCTCGCAAGAAAGAAAACAAGGGTTTAAACTCGCAAGTTTAACAAAGTATAAAACTTTATTCAAAGTATGATAAGATATGATATAAGGTCACAATCCAACCTTATGTATAGTACTCTAAACAACTATATTGGTCCTAATATAATTAGGAAACCAAATTATTCATCAACTAAGACTTTCCTAATTCTATTTAGGAAACATGCTAACAAAATTAAATAAAATTAACTAGATTATTCCTAACACAATTAGGAAATTTTCCTACTTTATTTGCAAGTAAATAAAGAAAATAAACTATGAATAATTAAAGTTATACTAGCTGATCCGGATCATTTTTCTTCCGTGTCTTTAATAATTTAAAACAACTATCGGGCTTCCATTTAGGCGGTTTCTTCTTCCTTGCCGCTTGGTAAACGAATTCCCGAAACGGCTTCTTCACGGCATGATCATATCCTTCTTCAAGCGCCGCGGCATCATCGAACTTCACTCGAGCCTATTCCCAAATTAAATAAAACATATAAGTTGTATATATGTGTAATTAAAACAAAACTTTAATTAGATATAAATTTAAACATTAACCTTGAAATAATTGAACATATGTTCTTGTCGCTCATGAGGAGTGTTCGTCCAGTTAGGGAAGAACTTATTGTAGTTCGTCTCGATCGAATCTTTGACAAGTGCCTTCACTCGCTTATCATTGAACCTGAAAAATGAAGTCAGTTTCAAAAACTTGTCAATACATATATTAATATAACTAAATTAAAACAAATTACAATATAAAAAAACTGTACCATACGCTGCCCGTCCTACGCGACACGTTCAGCTTCCAGTCCTCGGGTGGTATCGGATGTAACTCCTCGTTCTCGTCGGTATGACGCTGCGTGTTGCTACCTGATCCATTTTTCCTAGTATGTTTTTTGCCACGTGCCATTGCAAACTAAAACAAAATAACATATTAAAAAATACAATGTAAAAAATATAATATAATAATATACCAAATTTTTAACACCTTGCAGTTCAATACTCATCATTATCGTCACTATTATCCTCATTGTAGTCATGGTCACCAAAAAGTGTCGCAACGCCATCTTCTTCGTCATCCTCATCTTCTTCCTCATCTTCCTCCTCCTCTTCTTCTTCCAGTTCAATACTAGTAATATTATACTACTAATAACTACTTACTACTTAATACTATATTTCCAATATTATCTACTACTACTACTACTACTACTACTACTACTACTACTACTACTACTACTACTACTACTACTACTACTACTAACTACTACTACTAACTACTACTACTACTACTACTACTACTTGATATAGAACACGTAGGTTCTTCAAAAACTAGCAGCAGAATTTTGTAACTGTGAATATGTATGCAACGTGAGGTTGCTGTTATTGGGTGGAAACGCAATGTGATGTTGCAAATAAGATGGATAATGCAAGTTCTTGATAACAAGAACGGATAAGTAAGCAATCTCGATCAATCCTCGCAAGGAAATCACTTGATTAGCTAAATCTCAACCTCGCAAGGAAGAGTTTGAATTCAATCTCGCAAGAAAGAAAACAAGGGTTTAAACTCGCAAGTTTAACAAAGTATAAAACTTTATTCAAAGTATGATAAGATATGATATAAGGTCACAATCCAACCTTATATATAGTACTCTAAACAACTATATTGGTCCTAATATAATTAGGAAACCAAATTATTCATCAACTAAGACTTTCCTAATTCTATTTAGGAAACATACTAACAAAATTAAATAAAATCAACTAGATTATTCCTAACACAATTAGGAAATTTTCCTACTTTATTTGCAAGTAAATAAAGAAAATAAACTAAGAATAATTAAAGTTATACTAGCTTATTCCTACGGACTAATTTAAGGAAAGCGTGTTGAGTTGTACACGTTTTCCAGCGTTTCCAGCTAGTCTGTGGGAAACGCGTCTGCGTTTCCTGTGAGTTTCCGGGAACCTTCAAAGCCTGCGTTTCCTTCTGCGTTTCCAGCTTCCATACCTGCGTTTCCAAAGTGACCAGTAATTGCCCCTCCATGAGCCTCACGAATTAACAACTCCCTAATCGAACTTTGTGGAATGCAAAGTCGATTTCCCTTGAATAAGAACCCATCTTGCAATGTGAAATCTCCCGTAGGCTCAAGAAAATCTTTAGAAAATGAGGGATCATCCTTATACAACTCCTTGACGTGCTCAAATCCCAACAACCTGGCATCTAGCTCAACTAATAAGCAATGTCTTCTTGAAAGCGCATCAGCTACAATATTAGAACTTCCGGTCTTATATTTCGATGAAAACGTAAAAGATTGCAGAAACTCAACCCATTTAGCATGTCTTGGATTCAATTTTTGCTGCCCATGTATGTGTTTAAGAGCTTCGTGATCAGAATGAAGCACGAACGGTTTTGGCCGCAAATAGTGACTCCAATGGTTCAATGCCCTCACAATAGCGTAGAACTCCTTATCATAAGTTGAGTAGTTCAACCTTGCACCATTTAACTTCTCACTAAAGTAAGCAATAGGGCGTTTCTCTTGTATCAACACGGCACCAATTCCAACACCACTTGCATCACATTCGACTTCAAACAACTTGTCGAAATCAGGAAGTGCTAAAACAGGTCCGGCACATAACTTGCTCTTCACTTCTTCAAATGCCTTTTGGGCACTTGTTGTCCACACAAATTCTCCTTTCTTGGTTAACTCCGTAATTGGAGCCATAATCGAACTAAAACCTTGAATGAATCGCCTATAGAATGAGGCCAATCCATGGAAACTTCGTACCTCCGTAGTCGATTTTGGAACCGGCCAGGCTTGAATAGCTTCAACCTTAGATGGATCCATGCTCACGCCATCTTTACCTACAATATAACCAAGAAACACAACACTAGGAACCATAAACGTGCACTTCTCAAGTTTCCCATAAAGTTTCTGTTTCCGTAGAACCTCAAAAACTTCTCTCAAGTGTTGCTTGTGTTCCTCCTCATCTTTGCTATAGATCAAAATATCATCGAGATACACAACCACGAACTTGTTAAGGAAAGGCCTTAACACTTCATTCATCAACCTCATAAACGAACTAGGAGCATTACATAGTCCAAATGGCATCACAAGCCACTCATATAGTCCTTGTTTCGTTTTGAATGCGGTCTTCCACTCATCTCCTTCTCGAATTCGCATTTGATGATACCCACTCCTTAAATCAAGCTTAGAAAACACACATGAGCCAGCAAGCTCATCAAGCATATCATCAAGTCTTGGCATAGGAAAACGGTATTTGATGGTAATGTTGTTTACCGCTCTACTATCAATGCACTTCCTCCAAGTTCCTTCCTTCTTTAGGACCAATAATGTTGGAACCGCACATGGGCTCAAGCTTTCTTGCACGTAACCCCTATCAAGTAGCCCTTGGACTTGTCTTTGAAGTTCTTTTGCCTCCTCACCGCTCCCGGAATTAAGTCAATTTGATGCTCAATTCCACGTAAAGGAGGTAACCCCTGTAGTAAATCATCCGGAAACACATCCCCAAATTCATCCAATAGCTCCTTCACAGCACGGTTATCACCAATCTTCCGCGAATCAGAATCACGTACCACAAGCATGTAAACGCGTTCTCCACGAGCAATAACCTCTTCTACTTCCTTAGCCTCCACAAATAAGTTTCCCCTCTTCAATTTAGCTTCTTTAATCTGGTGATAAAGGTTTCAGATTGTAAGTTGTGTTTCCCTTGGTCACGCTATAAATATTAGTTCTCCCATCATGCTCAACCTTCCGATCAAATTGCCACGGCCTCCCCAATAGAATATGACAAGCATTCATTGGAACCACGTCACACCACAACTCATCAGTATATGGTCCTAAACTAAGAGAGATTAGAGCTTGTTTCTTCACATGAACACCACCATCCCCATTCAACCAATGTAGTTTATATGGCTTATCACGGTCTCTAGTTTGTAATTTAAGTATAGAACACGTAGGTTCTTCAAAAACTAGCAGCGGAATTTTGTAACTGTGAATATGTATGTCACGTGAGGTTGCTGTTATTGGGTGGAAACGCAACGTGATGTTGCAAATAAGATGGATAATGCAAGTTCTTGATAACAAGAACGGATAAGTAAGCAATCTCGATCAATCCTCGCAAGGAAATCACTTAATTAGCTAAATCTCAACCTCGCAAGGAAGAGTTTGAATTCAATCTCGCAAGAAAGAAAACAAGGGTTTAAACTCGCAAGTTTAACAAAGTATAAAACTTTATTCAAAGTATGATAAGATATGATATAAGGTCACAATCCAACCTTATGTATAGTACTCTAAACAACTATATTGGTCCTAATATAATTAGGAAACCAAATTATTCATCAACTAAGACTTTCCTAATTCTATTTAGGAAACATACTAACAAAATTAAATAAAATCAACTAGATTATTCCTAACACAATTAGGAAATTTTCCTACTTTATTTGCAAGTAAATAAAGAAAATAAACTAAGAATAATTAAAGTTATACTAGCTGATCCGGATCATTTTTCTTCCGTGTCTTTAATAATTTAAAACAACTATCGGGCTTCCATTTAGGCGGTTTCTTCTTCCTTGCCGCTTGGTAAACGAATTCCCGGAACGGCTTCTTCACGGCATGATCATATCCTTCTTCAAGCGCCGCGGCATCATCGAACTTCACTCGAGCCTATTCCAAAATTAAATAAAACATATAAGTTATATATATGTGTAATTAAAACAAAACTTTAATTAGATATAAATTTAACACCTTGAAATAATTGAACATATGTTCTTGTCGCTCATGAGGAGTGTTCGTCCAGTTATGGAAGAACTTATTGTAGTTCGTCTCGATCGAATCTTTGACAAGTGCCTTCACTCGCTTATCATTGAACCTGAAAAATGAAGTCAGTTTCAAAAACTTGTCAATACATATATTAATATAACTAAATTAAAACAAATTACAATATAAAAAAACTGTACCACACGCTGCCCGTCCTACGCGACACGTTCAGCTTCCAGTCCTCGGGTGGTATCGGATGTAACTCCTCGTTCTCGTCGGTATGACGCTGCGTGTTGCTACCTGATCCATTTTTCCTAGTATGTTTTTTGCCACGTGCCATTGCAAACTAAAATAAAATAACATATTAAAAAATACAATGTAAAAAATATAATATAATAATATACCAAATTTTTAACACCTTGCAGTGCAATACTCATCATTATCGTCACTATTATCCTCATTGTAGTCTTGGTCACCAAACATTGTCGCAACGCCATCTTCTTCGTCATCCTCATCTTCTTCCTCATCTTCCTCCTCCTCTTCTTCTTCCAGTTCAATACTAGTAATATTATACTACTAATAACTACTTACTACTTAATACTATATTTCCAATATTATCTACTACTACTACTACTACTACTACTACTACTACTACTACTACTACTACTTGATATAGAACACGTAGGTTCTTCAAAAACTAGTAGCAGAATTTTGTAACTGTGAATATGTATGCAACGTGAGGTTGCTGTTATTGGGTGGAAACGCAACGTGATGCAAATAAGATGGATAATGCAAGTTCTTGATAACAAGAACGGATAAGTAAGCAATCTCGATCAATCCTCGCAAGGAAATCACTTGATTAGCTAAATCTCAACCTCGCAAGGAAGAGTTTGAATTCAATCTCGCAAGAAAGAAAACAAGGGTTTAAACTCGCAAGTTTAACAAAGTATAAAACTTTATTCAAAGTATGATAAGATATGATATAAGGTCACAATCCAACCTTATATATAGTACTCTAAACAACTATATTGGTCCTAATATAATTAGGAAACCAAATTATTCATCAACTAAGACTTTCCTAATTTTATTTAGGAAACATACTAACAAAATTAAATAAAATCAACTAGATTATTCCTAACACAATTAGGAAATTTTCCTACTTTATTTGCAAGTAAATAA